>CM029663.1:19989411-24989411 GCA_017311315.1 Dendrocalamus latiflorus
ACCAGAGGCTCCCCTCCTGCTCTACCTCGCCACCTCGGCGACGGCGGTCAGCGCCATCCTTGTCCTCGAAGAGGGCGCTCTCCAACGCCCCGTGTACTTCGTTTCCGAAGCCCTTCAGGGCGCCAAGACGCGGTATACGGAGCTCAAAAAGCTCGCCTATGCGCTGGTCATGGCCTCAAGAAACCTCCGGCACTACTTCCTGGCCCATCCGATAACGGTGCCATCCTCGTTCCCCCTGGCGGAGATGCTGCACAATAAGGAATCCACAGGGCGAATTGGCAAATGGGCAGCCGAGCTTGCCCCATTCTCTTTAACGTATGCTTCCCGAACGGCGATCAAGTCCCAGGTTCTGGCAGACTTCCTCGCGAAGTGGACCCCTCCTGCTCAGCCCGTTCACCAACCAGAAGACCCGGTGTGGATGCTCAACACTGACGGAGCCTATGGCGTTGCGGGCGTCGGCGTCGGCGCAGTCGTCACTACACCTGAGGGGCACCGCCTGCTGTACTCGGCGTGCCTCGCATTTCCTGCCACCAACAACACGGCTGAGTACGAGGCGTTACTCTTTGGCCTCACGAAGCTCAAAGCATTGGGGGAGCGGCGCGTCCTCGTCCGCACCAACTCACGATTGGTGGCGGGCCATGTGGACAAGTCATACCAAGCCAAGGACCCGGAGCTGGCCAAGTACATGGCAGCCGTCAGAGCGAAGGAGCGGCATTTTTTGGGTGTCACGGTGAAAGCCATCCCTCGGGCGGACAACGAGCAAGCCGATGCCCTCGCAAAGGCCGCCAGCCAGCAGCTCCCAACTCCCCGGGGGGCATGTTACGAAGTCCTACCAGCGGCCGCCATAGTGCAGGACAACCGCGATGCAGCCCTTGTCCACCAGATCACCCAGCAGGGCGACTGGCGAGAACCTATTTTTGGCTTTTTGCAGGGCATCGGGGAGCCAGACGACCCCGTCGAGCTTTGGCGTTTACAGCACCGCGCTAGGTCCTTTCAGGTGCTTGATGGGGTGCTTTACAAAAAAGGAGTTTGCGCGCCTTTTCTGCGGTGCCTTTCGTGCGAAGAAGGAAAGCAGCTCCTCGCAGAAATTCATGCGGGATTCTGCGGCTCACATCTTGCACCGAGATCGCTAGTCGGCAAGGCGTTTAGGCAAGGTTTTTACTGGTTAACAGCCATCGCCAATGCTCAATATCTCGTGCGCCGGTGCCAAGGCTGCCAATGGATGGGGCGAGCCATCCACAGGCCCCCGACGAGCCTCAACCCCATACCTCCAGTATGGCCGCTGGCACGATGGGGCATCGACGTCGTGGGACCACTTCCCAGGGCTCTAGGAGACCTGCGGTTCATAGCGGTTACTTTGGAGTACTTCTCTAGGTGGCCGGATTACCTCGGCAGCCATGCAGCGCTTCCTCTGGTAGAACATCATATGCCGCTTCGGCGTGCCCAGGGAGATCACCGTCGACAACAGCCTACAGTTCGACGTAGCCCCGTTCAAGGAATTCTGTGATAGCATGGGCATCACACTCCGGTTTGCCTCGGTGGGGCACCCGTGATCGTGCAAAAATAGCACACCCGCAAGTGCACGAGTTGCCACTGAAATAGCGGTGAGTGTCGTGTTCTCCACAGGGACTAGACTGAGATTACCGGTGCTCAGCTAAAGCTAGGTTAATCAAAACGGGGGAGAAAACTAAACTACCGAACGAACTCTAACTCGCACGGATGAAAAGACGCACGAACTAAACAATCGAAAGACGACGGAACGAACGACACGATGACCAACTACACGAACTACAACGACTACAAGAACGATGACACGACTATTGACCGACAACCCCGTCCGCGCCGCCATCTCCTTTGCTCTCCCTCCATCGCGCCTCCCTCTTCACCGCCACTTTCCGTGCGCCGACACCGACGACCGGATCGGCTACTACTTCACCGACGGTCTACTTCACCGACGACCCCTCCAGATCCACGGCCTCCACCAACACCTTCCTCTACACTGCTTCCCCTTCACTTCGGTTCATCCCAAATCCTTCTTCCTTTCTCTACTTGTTGTTCTACTGAATTACTGTTAGTGATTATTAATCTCTATTGCCCAGTTGATGTTTACTTGTGATATGTGATCTGTGTGATGATGAATTATGAATGTTGATATATTGCACTATGAATGTTAATCTTCGATTATGAGTTGCGGTCATGCTGTGAAACAGTGCAATCTTAATGTGATGTTAGGTTAGTGATTTGAGTGTGTGTCTGTGTTCAGTGCTTGTTTAGGTCTGTGCAGTTGTGATATGTGTTAGTTGTGAATGTTAGTTATGTGATGTCAAGTTGCACGAATTAGCTATTCAGCGACCGTCCCCCTTCCCATTGCTGTCTAGACTCCCTCTGCGCTCCTAGATCCTCCCTTGTGCTTCTCGACCTCCCTCTTTGCTTCTCGTAGCGGTCGTTCGATAATTAAGTCGTGTGTGTGTTCGTTGTAGTTTTGTGTTGTCCTGTCGATATCGTCTAGTTAGCCGTCGACCGTCTTCCCCCTCTTTCTCTCTCGACTCCCTTCTTGCTTCTAGACTCCCCCAGTGCTTCTCGACTTCCTCCTGCTGTCTCGCGGTCGGTAGTTATTTAGGTCGTCAGTATACCATTTTCTTCTAGTATACCATTGCAGGGTTTTAGATATGGAGATCAGGATATTTCTCATTGGTCACACCAGCACTATCCTGTACCTCAGCATCCGCCTCCTACCCCTCAATATGATCATATGTCCAAGATGGAGGAGATGTTGGCATCATATATTACTAGGGTGGACACTCAGTTTAGTGACGAAAAAACCAGTTGAGTGCGTTGAGCACATTGATGTCAGAAGTGGAAGATCATAGAAATTCACTCCAGTCATTGAGTAGTTGCTTGGACAATCATGCCACATCACAGTCTTCATTTAGTGCCACTGAGATGCTCCCGATCCCCTTAGAGGTGCCTCGCTCTGATGATAATCCTTCTATTGACGGACCCGAGCTAGAGTTAGTCACTTTTGATGCCATGGACTCACTATATATGGACCCTGATACTTGTGTTGATGAGCCCGGCGCTACTTCTTCCTTAGCCCCTTCTGCTATCCTCCCTCCTCCTCCACATCAGGCCGCCGGCGAGGCCGGGCCGACTCGCCGCCGCCCCGCCAACATCACCCTGCCGATCCTCCACCTCCGCGCCACCTTCTCCTCCCGCTATTCCCCTTGCGCCTTCTTCCCCCCATCACAGTGCCGCCGCACCCAATTACTCCGGCCGCCCCTATCTCCACCCGCCGCTCCTCCTCTCGCGCCTCCCTTCTCCGGTGCTCCTCCATTGCGTCACCCCACTCCACCGCGCCTACTCTTTGCCCCATCTCGGCACCACCGCAGCACCTCACTCCCTCCACATCCGGCTGCCCCTGTGCTCTCCTCCTCCACCCGTGCGCCGCTTATTCCCGTACTTTTCCACCTCCGGCCGCCCACATCGGCGCCGTCGTTTCTTCTCCTTCCCCTACATCACCGCTCGGCGCCGCACCTCTACTCCCTTCTCCGCCATCCTACACCACCGCTCTTACATCTCCAGCCACCGAGCTCGACTCCGGCGCCACTGACGACCTCACTAGCTCCACTTCACCGACGGTCTACTTCACCGACACCCTCCTCTTCTACCACGCCGGCGCCGCTCCTCTGCTGCTCCTCATCTTCACCGACCCAACTGTTCCCTCTGCTTCATGTTCTTCAAACGGTCCATTTTAGTTCCTCTTGATTTTCTTCTAATTCTCAGTTACTGTTCATCTATTTTCTTCTTTGTTGATCATGTGTGCACTATGATTGTGAGATGAGAATTGTGATTGTGCATGTATTTACTGAGATGATATTGTGCATGTTCTGTTACTGTGATATATGTGGATGTGGAACTTTAGATGAGAATCTGTTATCTTTTAATGTGTTGGTTTGTGTTGTTCAAATTTAATAGTAGTTGTGTTATGTTCTTAGTTTGTGTGATCATTTGTGAACTCATTGTTTGTTAAATGCCATTAGTAGTAGTATTCAGTTGTGTGTGTGATCTGTAGTATATGCTTTTAGTTATTGTGTGGTCTTGCGCGAACTAGCTAGCCGGCGGCCATTTTCTCCCCTAGTGCTGTCTCGACCTCCCCTTGCTTCTAGACTCTCTCTTTTCTTCTCTGCAGTATGTCGATAGTTAGGTCGAGCATTAGTAGTTCTGTGTTTGTTGTGTTGTCGTGTGCCGTCGTTGTCTAGTTAGCCGTCGACCGTTTTCTCCCTCGCTCTCTCTCGACTTCCTTCGTGCTTCTAGACTCCCCCAGTGCTTCTCGACTCGCTCTTTCTGTCTAGCGGTCGATAGTTAGTTAGGTTGTCGGTCGGTAGTCGCGTTCGTTCATGTAGTCGTTGTAGTTCGTGTGTGTTTATTCGTGTAGTCAGTCATCGGTCGTTAGTCCCGTCGTCCTTCGTTTGTTTAGTTCGTTCGTTGTTTCGTCTGTGCGAGTTAGAGTTTGTTTGGTAGTTTGTTCGGCTGATTCGATAGTCATAATAGGTTTAGTTTTCTTCCCCGTTTTGTTTGACCTAGCTTTAGCTGAGCATCGGTAGCCTCAGTCTAGTCCCTGTGGAGAACACGACACTCGCCGCTATTTCAGTGGCAACCCGTGCACTTGTGGGTGTGCTATTTCTGCACGATCAAGTATTTTGGCGCCGTTGCCGGGGATTAGCTTAGAGCGACAGTGTTAGACTATAGACTAGGTCGTTTGTTTTCATTTGCTTGTTTTGTTTTTGTGTTAACCTGTCTTTCATATCGTCATTGTTCATATTTGTGATATATTGTTAACCCCTAACCCTTTCCCTAGTTACTTCTCTCTTTTGCGATTTTCGTATCCATTCTCGCAGGTTGATTGATATAGGTACTCATTGAGACTATGGCTTACTATTCTGATTCTCGTGGTTTTATGAGCACCCCTAGCACTTATGATACTCTTCAAGAACAGGTAAATCTATTGTCTCGCCAGTTAGAACGCTATGCTTTAGAGCGAGGAGTTGTGTTAGAGAGCGGGCATGATCAGTACAGTTCTTTATCAGGCACTCGCTCTCCAGTTGTTCCTATATGCCAGACTTGTGGTTTCCAGGGCCATTCACGCGCTGAGTGCCAGCATGGTTATTTGTCCACTCCAAGGTGTTACGGGATGAGCTTTACTCAGCCGAGTGGGCCATACCCTGACACTTATCACCCTGGATGGCCTGAGCCCTCGAGTTTGTCATATGGAAACAACAACCCTGATATCTCATGATTTTCTTCTAGTACACCATTGTAGGGTTTTATGTATGGAGATCAGGATAATTCTCATTGGTCATGCCAGCACTATCATGTACCTCAGCGTCCACCTCCTACCCCTCAATCTGATCATATGTCCAAGATTGAGGAGATGGTGGCATCATATATTACTAGGGTGGACACTCAGTTTAGTGACGTAAAAAGCCAGTTGAGCGCATTGAGCACATTGATGTCAGAAGTGGAAGATCATAGAAATTCACTCCAGTCATTGAGTAGTTGCTTGGACAATCATGCCACATCACAGTCTTCATTTAGTGCCATTGAGATGCTCCCTATCCCCTTAGAGGTGCCCCGCTTTGATGATAATCCTTCTATTGATGGACCTGAGCTAGAGTTAGTCACTTTTGATGCCATGGACTCACCATATATGGACCCTGATACTTGTGTTGATGAGCTCGAGCTTGAGACTCAGAGATTTGATATGGTAGATTCTCACATAATGAGAGTTTGTTGCGTTTGTTATCATACACCAAGATTTATGATCAAGATCATGCAATACGTGACACTACACATATGTTAAAACCGAGGACGGTTTTCCATCAAGAAGGGGAGGATGATGTGACCACGCCACCAACACGTACGACCATAGCGGCCAATATCAAGAATGAACTAAAGGTGAATTCGTTTCTTCAACTTCAACATATTTTAAATGAGAATATGATGCTACCTAATGATGAAAATATATATATTTGTAGCACCACATCACTTTGGAACCAATTGAAGCAAGGGTTCAAGTTGGACAGGTTTTGGAATCCAATTCGGCCTCCAGATCAATTCGGATTCAGCTTGACAAGCCAACTTCAAACGGCCATAACTTTTGATCCAGAAGGCTTCTCGGGGCCCGTGAGTACTCATTGGAAAGATCTTGGAGTCTACTTTCAGATGGATCTAGTCTCACCTCCAAACTCCACTCGAGCAGATCAGAAACTGCGAAACAATCCACATCACTTTTCCAGTCCAACTCAAAGTGGGCCGAGGGCCTTGTAACTTGGGCTATTTGGGCCGGTACTGTTCACGTGAACAGTACCACGCGCGTGAACAGTAACTAGGAATAGTACCACATCCCTTTTTATTAGATAAGTGTGGCTTCTCCCTCCCCTATTTAAGGAGGCCACACCCCTTTAGTTTTCCTTGAGTTTTTCTTAAGAGTTTATTCTGCTTAGCAGTTTCGCCGCATGTTCGGTTTGAGGAACCCCAACTTGTGAACTTAAACATTATTCGCAATTTCAGATTGCATCTTTTACTCTCTTGCTTGTGTTCTCGATTCGCTTGCAGGAGATAGCCTTCTTGGCGAGGTCAATCGTGTTCGGCACGGTTGATAACCAACGGAGCAGTGGTGTAGTGATTGCGAGGGGTTCGATCTGTTTTGGTCGGAGCCTTTGGATCATCAACGTCGAGATCTCCACAATCGACTTATCAGTACCTCTCGGAAGATCGGGCCATCGTCACATCATTTGATATGGTAGATTCTCACTACTTTGACTTCGATCCTGAGCTTCTCGAGACCGATATGGAGAGATTCACCTTTGAGGATGTGGGCAACTTAGATGATTCTTTGATCTTTGAGCCTGAAATGGAGATATTCATTCTTGATGATGAGGGGGCTACTTCCGATGTTGAGGAGGAGTACATTTCTATTGATCTACCACCAGCTACTTCCTTCATCGACATCGCCCCTTTGGAGGTTTCTACTACCGTACGCTCTACTTCACCTACACTTCAGGTGTGCAAGTGCACGGGTTGCCACTGAAATAGCGGCGAGTGTCGTGTTCTCCAGAGGGAGGAAGTCGAGAAGAACTGGCGGAGTTTAGAAGCAAGGAGGGAGTTGAGAGAGAAAGAGGGGGTAGACGGTCGACGGCTAACTAGAAGACGACGGCACACGACAACACAACAAAGAACTACGACAAACACACGCACGACTTAACTACCAACCGACCGCAAGATAGAAGAAAAGGGGGAGGTCGAGAAGCACAAGAGAGGATCTAGAAGCACTAGGTGGGTCGAGACAGTAAGGGGTAGAGATCGGTCGCCGGCTAACTAATCTGTGCACAACAACAACACATAAACACAGATATCAGTACTAACAACTGCATAAGCAGGGCATACCCTACACAAGTACTAAACACAGGCATACTAAACACATGCATACATCACAGTGAGACATAACAGAACACAATCACATTGCTGCCCAAACATTCACAGTTCATATAGCATCACTAATCAACAAGTTAATAGTATCAGTAACAGTAATTGAGAGTAGAAGATTTGGGGGAAGGAATCAACCGAAGAAGAAGATGTAGCAGGTGGTGCAGAGGAGGTCAGGCTGTCGGCGGCGCCGTAGAGGAAGCAGGGGTCGGCAATGATGTCGATGAAGTGTTGGCGGCCGGCAGTGGCGCTGAAGGGGACTCGGTGGAGATGTCGATCGGCGGCCCGGCGCTTGGTGGAGGGAGCAGAGGCGACGATCGGTGGATGGGGCGGCGGCGCCGAGGTGAAGAAGCGGCGGTCGGTTGTGGTGGTGAACAGTGGTGCGGTGGCGCTGAGGTGTGGTGGCACTAGTAGAAGAGCAGAAGGTGAGCAAGGGCGTCGGCCGGTGGTGGCGCGCCGGATGTGGAGAAGAAGGGAGGTTGATGCGGATGGAGAGAGGTGGAGCAATCGGGGAAGAAGATGCAGAGCGGCGGCATAGAGGAGGATGTGGCCGGATGGGGATGGATTGGGATGGCTGCGCAGATGGCAAAGCGGAGAAGGAAAGCTCGGAAGTGGAGATGCGGTGGTGGAGAAGAAAGGGAAGGGGACGGGAGGAGGTAGAAAGGAGCGGCCGGAGGTGGAAGAGATGGAGGAGCTGCGGCGCGTGGTGGCGATGGAGGTGCAGTGGGGAGCGGCGGAGGCGTACCGGCGAGCTGCGGCCCGGCGCTCGCCGGCGGCCGGACGTGGAGAAGGAGGAAGGGAAGAAAACTTGGGGTAAGGGAAGAGAAGAATAAACCGGGCTCGAGTTCTTCCCTGGCGGCGGCTGATGGAAAAGAAGGAAATGGGGATTTTCCATTTTGCAGATTAGCTCTCAAAATTTCTAGGGTTTACAAAGAGGTCCTTCCCAAATTGATTTCTTCTGTTCTAGCCCTCCGGGAGTCCAATTTCAGCGCGGTTTGATCCTACACATCCGTGACAACACGCACATCGGTACAGAGCAGTCCCGAAAGTCTAGAATTGTCGTTTATGCGCCTCGATCGCGCCATTCTACTGAAAAATACAGATAAATGTAAAATAGTCCATTTCGAGCAATTAAATATAGGAAAACTATGTAAATGATGATAAATGGTCTTGAAATGCGAAAAATAATGGGGTAAAATGATAGCTAAATATGTGTAAAAATGACGCATGTCATACCCCCAAGCTTAAAACTTTTACTTGTCCTCAAGTAAATGGCATGATATTATCGAACCCGGATAACAAGTCATGATGGTAAAAGACTAAATGCATGTGATAAGCCAAGAAGCATATAGCAATGTAAAATGAGATTGTCTAACTCGAGTTTTGAGGACCATCCAAGATGAGAATGAATATTCAAGCAAAGATGCCAAAGTGATAACTATAGCATTTGACCAAATCAAGTTACAAGTGTCGAAATGCACTCAAGTGATCACATGAATCCAATCAAAATTGTAAAGCATCAGAACTAGGTATAACATCAAGAATGAGCATAGCAAAGGGTCACGCTACAGCATATGCTATTTGAGACAAAGAGACTAATACTTGCATGATATTTATGAAAAAGCCCACACTTGAGCCATGATACCTAATTTTTGTTGATGTTTAGCAAATTTAAAACACAATGGGCACTTGTGCCACTTATTCACACCATTGGGCAAACTTTGCCGCTTATTCACACTCACACTTCACTTGGGCAAACTTTGCCACTTATTCAACATATTTCCGAACCAATGTGACATAGTCACTTATTTCACACACTCACACATTGCATCACAACTTTTTTTCTTCTTTTGCTTTTTTTATGATTAAGCATCTTTAACCGGTTTTCATTAATGCTAAGTATCACGTGTCCCGAGACATGGATACCTAGATAAATCAACCAAGTTATTGGCTCAAGATAGGAGTACCCCTTTCACAAATTTTACATTCAAGCAAAGTATCAATATCTAAAATAACATATGCCAAAGCATGAAACTAAGATATGATCATTCAAGAGGCAATGACTAGAACCAATTCAATCCGCAAATGGTCAAAACACATGCGTAACTTGCAATGAATCAAATGCTATAGGATCACAAGGTTTCTAAGCACATCAAGGATAATAAACAAAACTCAAGCTCTATAATATGATACCAAGTGACTTAAGACATACAAGGAACTAGTGACGATATAGCTCAATTAAGAAAATTTTGACATGACCTTTCTTGATTAATCATAACATGGGCTCACTTGGCCAAGATATACAATCAAGCATAACATGAGAGCAAATAGTAAAGGTCATACATCATCAACATAAGCATAATATTAAGCATACGAATGACCATATATCATCAACTACACGACAATAAGCTCAAATGCTCACAAATATAATACAAACATGCTAGAACATCATCCATACACATACAAGTCCTCCCCCAAGCTTAAATTGAGCAATGAGTCAAGAATATGCTTAAAGGGGCAAGAAACAACTCACCGGGCATGTATGATGTAGTTGAAATAGATGAATCATCCCATAGCTTCTCGCACGTATAAGGATGAAGATCTAGCATGGGACCTGAAATAAAAAAGAAATAAGAGAGGAGAAACCAACAAAAACTAACAAAAGGTATGGAAATAAAAAGATAAAGAGATGCTCATTTGGGTGTAGCAGGAGGAGGGCCAAGGACAGGACATGGAAAAGGCACATGTCCGCCCTCCTCATGAAACAGCATGCCTCGAAAATCCACCTGGATCCCAAGGGATGTCGACTCGAACCATGTCCGCTTGTAGTCGATGGTACACAAGTGAAACCCTGCAAACAACCTCAAAGATATGGCAAGTATGTGTGATAGGGTCGACGCCCTCTAAGTCATCAATAGAATATCCAACACGTAAGCATATCGATAAAGTACATCATGAGGACTATAAGTGAGATGAGCACAATCAGTAATAGAGTATGTCTCGTCAAGGCCAATGAAATCTAACCTGAGGTGGTCGGGGAAGAGTCTCCATACTACCTGAAGTGTAGGTGAAGGATAATGTACGGTAGTAGAAACCTCCAGAGGGGCGATGTCGATGAAGGAAGTAGCTGGTGGTGGATCAATAGAAATGTGCTCCTCAACATCGGAAGCAGCCCTCTCATCAAAATGTGGAACCTCAGAAATCAGAAGCATATCCATAATGAACTCGTCATCATCTGGCACAAAACTCTCATCGTCTAAATCTAACTCGTCACAACTCAAGAGTGGATCTACCGTGAACTCATCCTCATAGTCAGGAGTGAAACAATCACCATCAGGAGGTAGGTCCTCATCATCTAGCTCAATAAACTCTCTCTCTCAGAGTCAATAGGCGAAGGATCCGACTGAGGTGCCTCTAAGTGTATCTGTGGTGTCTCCAACAACAGGCCCTCGCTAGCAAGATCAGGTGTAAGACTGGTAGGCTGACACTCACCACCAGGAGGCACGGTCATGAATTCCTTGCATAATGCATCAAGTCTGGCAGCCTGATCTTCATGTGAAGGAGATGACCCATGAGACTGCTCTAAGAACTTAGACATAGGAACTGTAAACTGGCTCGGTGAATTTACAGGTAAACTGCTGGCAGGAGGTGTCGGATCCAATGTGAAATTACTACTCATTCTTCTCTTGAAATCTCCTATCATCCTAGAAATCCTCTCCTCAAATCTGGACAACTGATCGAGCTCAGGAATAGGAGTCTGATGCTGAGGTACAGGATAGTGTTGATGTGACCAATGAGAAATATCCTGATCTCCATATCTAAAACCCTGCAATGGTATACTAGAACAAAAAGATGAGATATCAGGGTTGTTTCCATATGACAAACTCGAGTGCTCAGGCCATCCAAGGTGATAAGTGTCAGGGTATGGCCCACTCGGCTGAGGAAAGCTCATCCCATAACACTCTGGAGTGGACAAATAACCACGCTGGCACTCAGCGGGTGAATGGCCCTGAAAACCACAAGTATGGCATATAGGAACAACTGGAGAACAGGCGCCTAATAAAGAACTATATTGATCGTGCCCGCTCTCTAACACAACTCCCCGTTCTAAAGCATAGCGTTCTAATTGACGAGACAATAGATTTACCTATTCTTGAAGAGTATCATAAGTGCTAGTTGTGCTCATAAAACCACGAGAATTAGAATAGTAAGCCATGGCCTCAATAAGACCTATATCGATCAACCTGCGAGAATGGATACGAAAAATCGCGCGAGAGAGAAATAACTAGGGAAAGGGTTAGGGGTTAGCAATATATCACAAATATGAACAAGGACGAAATGAAAGACAGGTCAGCACAAACACAAAACAAACAAAAGAAAACAAACAACGACCTAGTCTATAGCGTAACACTGTCGCTCTAAGCTAATCCCCGGCAACGGCGCCAAAATACTTGATCGTGCAAAAATAGCACACCCGCAAGTGCACGGGTTGCCACTGAAATAGCAGCGAGTGTCGTGTTCTCCACAGGGACTAGACTGAGATTACCGGTGCTCAGCTAAAGCTAGGTCAATCAAAACGGGGGAGAAAACTAAACTACCGAACGAACTCTAACTCGCACGGATGAAAAGACGCACGAACTAAACAATCGAAAGACGACGGAACGAACGACACGATGACCGACTACACGAACAAACGCACACGAACTACAATGACTACAAGAACGATGACACGACTATCGACCGACAACCTAACTAACTATCGACCGCTAGACAGAGGGAGGAAGTCGAGAAGAACTGGGGGAGTTTAGAAGCAAGGAGGGAGTTGAGAGAGAAAGAGGGGGTAGACGGTCAGACGTTTCGCCACACATGGAACGCAGACAGGCTGCGGTGGTACTACGCCTAAGCCGCGTGCGCAAGTGCGAGGATCCTTGGCAGCAGCGGGAAGCACCCTGCCAAGCTCCTGCGCGGGCCGTTCCAGCGCTAGAGGCTCACACCGCGCACCGCCTCATCACCGGGCAACGACAGCTGTAGCCGTTTCCGTCTTTGAACGGTCAGTGCTCAGTACCTTACCTTTTGTAATCGCTTACCCGCGCAAATGGGAATTTAATAAAGTTCAACGTTTGCAAAAAGTTGTCTTGTTTCCCGCAAAAGCGCGCGATGGCTTACCTTCGCGCGCACTCTCTGTGGAAAAACACGGGTATGAATATAAACAAAGACACGCGTTCGTGCGCGCACTCTTCATGAAAAAACACGGGCATGAGCATAAACAAAGACACGCGTTCGTGCGCGCACTCTCTGTGAAAAAACACGGGCATGAGTATAAACAAAGACGCGTGGGGGGACGCCTCCGCGCGCACTCTACGAAGTATAAATAAGATGTAGCGTTGAGGTCCGCCTCCGCACGCACCTTCACCACCCGCAACGCGCGGAGGCTTGCCTCCGCGCGCAGTCTACAGACTCTAAATAAGACGTAGCGTTGAGGTCCGCCTCCGCACGCACCTTCACCCCCCGTAACGCGCGGAGGCTTGCCTCCGCGCGCAGTCTACGGACTCTAAATAAAACGTAGCGTTGAGGTCCGCCTCCGCACGCACTCCACGGAGTATAAATAAGACGTAGCGTTGAGGTTCGCCTCCGCACGCACCTTCACCACCCGCAACGTGCGGAGGCTTACCTCCGCGCGCAGTCTACGGACTCTAAATAAGACGTAGCGTTGAGGCCCGCCTCCACACGCACTCCACGGAATATAAATAAGACGTAGCGTTGAGGTTCGCCTCCGCACGCACCTTCACCGCCCGCAACGCGCTGAGGCTCGCCTCCACGCGCAGTCTACGGACTCTAAATAAGACGTAGCGGGGGACGGTAGGGGACGGAGCGCTCGCGCGCCTACTTCGACTAGGCACCAGCTCCACTGCCACCCCTTCGAACGGTAGGGGACGGAGCGCTCGCGCGCCTACTTCGACTAGGCGCCAGCTCCGCTTCCACCCCTTCGAACGGTAGTGGACGGAGCGCTCGCGCGCCTACTTCGACTAGGCGCAAGCTCTGCTGCCACCCCTTCGAACGGTAGGGGACGGAGCGCTCGCGTGTCTACTTCAACTAGGTGCCAGCTCTACTGCCACCCCTTTGAAGGGTAGGGGATGGAGCGTTCGCGCGTCTACTTCGACCAGGCGGCGCCGGATACCTAGCGCGGAAATCTGAACCCTACGGGACAACCGCCTAGAACAGGGGCATGCAGCGACGAGAAGATATTGGGCAGGCATTGCTTCATTCATATAAAAGAACAGGTCGCGAAGCAGCCATACAAAAAGGTGTACATGATGCAACACACCCAACCCCGCCATCACTCTTGACCTGCATCGTTTCCGCTGCGCCGAGGAACTTCCTCGAGCCACCGGAGGAGGTCCCCCTCTTTACGCAGGGTTCGCCGCAGCGCGATCTTGGCCGCATCTTCCCCGACATAGCCCCAGATTTGATCATATAAATTATGTACGGCTGGCTGGGTGAAGCGGATGGCGTCAGACATCACTCTGGGCTCGACCGACAGATACAACTGAGAGTCCGCCAGCTCGCAGACGTGTCCACACCCCCGGGCACGAAGCAAGGCGAGGGCAAAGGAGGCACCCATGAAGCCGCAGTGATCGCCGAAAGACTTGGCACCGCGGAGAGCGAGGCCCGAGCCTTCTTCGATCTACCCAAGCGTCTCCGTCAGATTTTTAGGGCTATGCGTAACTTCTGGTACGTCGACGACAAGGTCCCGGAGGGCCCCTTCCAACGACTCCGTCGCCCTCCATGCCATCGTGGATGCACTGTCCAGGGCCTCGGTCCTCTCTGCAAGGGAAGCAGCTAGTTGGGCCTTCTCCTTCTCCAGCGCGGAGATCTGCTGAAGAAAGGCGGTGCGCTCCTCCGTCGCGGCGCGTCACGCCGCCGCCACGGCGTCCTTCGCGTCAGAAGACATCATCGCTTTCTCTGCCTCCAGCCGGCGGATTTGCTCATCTTTGACGGCGTGAGCATCGTCCGCAGCACGGAGTTCGCTCTGCAGCATTCTCCGCTCGCGAATGCAAGTCTCCTCCAAGGCTTGGCTGAGGGCAAGAGTCTGGAAAAAACCGCGTGAGTTAGAAGGACCTCAAACAGTAGCACAGGCCGAAAACCATTTACCCTTATCTCCGAGGCGCCCAACGCGAGTGCCAGAAGGTCTCCCCCGCACGATGCCAGTGCCGGCACGTCCAAGCTGCTGCCGACGCGCTCCGTAGCCTGGTTAAAAACGCGAAGCATCTCGGATCGTGGGATGAAGTCGGAGATGACGGGCCTCGACCTAGCGGCTTCCGCAGCATCGAATGTCCACACCGCGTCCTGCACAAGTTCGGCGACTTCGCGCGTACCTCCGTAGCTCGATCCTTGACCGCATCCAAGAGACCTCGTCTCGCCTGATGTCGATGGCGGAATGAGCGAGCAAATCAGAGAGAGTTTCACAAAGTCACGAGAGGAAAAGGAATCGCGCCTACCTTCGACACCTTCTACCAAGGTACGAGGGGGTGCCTGCGCAGCTTCGGTGCCTCTCCCCCAGCCTCGCTGACCACCTCGCAGGGCGCCAAGATCCCGGCGGCCGCGCCAGCAACCCCGAATCGCCCCTTTGTAGGCGGAGGCGACTGCACCCAGGGGCGCTTCGCCCTCGGGGACGTGGGCGATCCCTCCTCCGTCGCTTCGGTCGTCATAAGTGGCAAAGCCCCAATGGTCGTCGCAAGCGGCAGACCTTCGGTGGCCGTCGCAGGTGGCGCCACCTCGCCTCCAAGGTCAACAACACCAAGGCCCGGCGCCTCGTCGCCATATAAACCTTCTTCAGGGGCAACGTCCCCCCCGAACCGGCGGGATCGGAGCCGGCGCCGACCGCGCCTCTTGTTTCGGTGATTCCTCCCTACGACACGGCCTCAGATCGGGCCCTACGCTGAGGGGGTCGTGCCTCCGCTTCGCTGTCGCCATCACCACGACCCGGGGGCCTCCACCGGCACCGCGCGATCAGGTACGCTAATCCCCAGGAATTCGCACACCCGGTTTATCCGCCCCTGATTTGCCGAGCCAGTCGCGGCCTCGCACAGCTTATGCTCCTTTGCCGTGTATGGCCCAAGGAGCGCATAGACTGCACGCTCTGCATCTTCTAGCCGGGACACTGCGCACAAAAGTGGAGCATCATCCATAAGAAGTCACGTGATCATACAAGCGTGCGCACATCCAACGGTCGAAGGTCTTACAAGGAGCGGAGGGTCTTAGAAGGCAGGACACTGTCGGATGGACGCCATCCTGCCGGATGCTGCCCTGTACCTCGTACTGCCACCGGCCGGAGAGCAGCGCCGCCCCATACATGGTAAACTCTTCAGCAAGGTCACGCATATTGAACCGGCGGGCGATACCGGCGAGCCTCTGCGCCTTCTGCGTGTCGTTGGCCATCGGCTCCACATCTGGTGAGCTGTTGAATGATATCGGCTGTCCCCGGCACGACAAACCGCTCTTGCTCGTCACGAGGTAGTAAAACCACCGCCGCGTCCAACCGGACTCCCATTTTCTTCGCGCGGCCCACGCGGGGAAGAGCCCCGCACACTGCTTCCTCAGCACGAAGTTGACGCTGCCGAAGTTCGATTCTGCTCGCCCTTCGAGTTTCTTCGGTTGACAGCGTGCATCGTGCAGAATGGCGAACAAGCTCGCACTGGGACGGCAACCCTCCGTTCGCAATGCCCAAGCGAACACAGCCAGGCGAACTATCGCACTGGGGGTCTGCTGCGCCAGCTCCAGCCCGTAAGCTCGCAAGACCTTGCCGACGAAGAGCGTCGAGGGCATCCGCAGCCCGGCATCAAAGAATGCAACGAAGACAATAGCCTCTGACTCCGCCGGCTGTGGTTCCGTCTCGGTGGGGCCAGGTAGGCGAGCCCCGTCACGTTCCGCGACCTTCCCCTCCCGAACGAGCCTCCGGAGCATATCTTCAGTAACGCGGCTTCGCCCCAACACACGGGAGCAGCGGCCTCCTGAGTGCTTCATGGCATCCCACCGCTTGTTGACGTGCGCTTTTCCTCGCACCACCAACGAGAACTCCCCCGGGGGAGGCGCCAGGTCGTACCGATCGGACGAGGCGCTGCTACTGAGTCGACGAGCAGGATCGTCGCAACAAGCCATTCCTCTCCGAGATAGGGCACTAAAACAGCAGGAGCAGGGGTGGGTTAAAGAAACAAGACAAGCTGGAACGAACAACGCGAAGGAGCGTCCCCATGCCGATGGCGACGCCTTATAAAGCTGGCTCAAACCCCCCACCAGCACAACGCAACCGGCGGGAGGCTACCCATGATCGGGAAGCGCAACCGCTGGCAACTGGGGGCGCGCGCTGGTTGGTGGGCAGACGGCGCACGACGCACTCATAGCACTCCGCCACGTGTCCTGCCCTTCTAGGGAAGGGCCGAACGGCCGCGTCGTGCGACCACTGACAGCCCACGACGCGCCAATCATGGCCCGCCGCATGTACACCCCGAGTGGAAAAGCACGCACGGCTGCAGTAGCCTGCTCCTGCCAGCCCAAGGGTCGGCGCGATTCCAGGAGACATTAAAGCGCATTACAGGAGCGCGGAGCCACAACCACCCCGCGCCTAGGGAACTCTGTGGTGCGAGGTCTGCCTCCGCTCCAACTTCGACTTCGACTCCGACTTTGACTTCGGTCCGGAGGGCAACCTCGACTCCGTTCGACTTCGACTACGACTTCAACTCCGACTCCTACGCCGACTCGACTTCAACCTCGACCCCACTACTGCAGGGCCCTGTGGACGACGTGGACTTCGCCAACCCGCCCAGCGCCATACCCTCACGGCAAGGTGAACACTACACCAAGCAATAAGGCTCCGCCAAACGTCAGGAAAGCTCACAGGCCTCTGGGACGGAGGGGGGCCAAAGGGCTCGGCAACATGGCTTCGGCCCGTGAAGCCCTTCACCATGAGAGGCTTCTGTTGTAGGGATGGCCCCACCTAAACCCAGCAGACCTGTTAGAGGAATGTAAGGCCCAAAATGGGACATGTGTAATGACATAAGTGCCCCTGAGGGGAATACTTAGATGTAAGGGTATAATTGTAAAAGCACTCCCCATGTGGATATATATATACAACACAGGCCACGGAGAGAAACCCTAAGCCATTGCTCACCTAACTCTCTACTACCATACTCTCTCTCTCTGTTTGGTCTGTAACCACAACAGTGGTCGAAGAGTATCGAAAAGGCGAGAGGGCCGAATGACCATCATGGTGGTCTCTCCGGATGGGGTCCCTCGGCAACCGAACAAAGTAGCAGCATCATTTCGGACTACCTGCAGGATAATTAGAAGGCAACGAGTCCCCATCACCATAGCAAGCTGGAAAGATTTGGCAAAGGATCAGAAAAATCAGCTATGGGGGGATTACAAATTCATTCGAGATCCCAGGAGAAGTACAGAGATTCGTGCAATGGCAGGCGCTTCTCACAATGGGAAAAGCATAGAAGAACTTTAAGAGCACTCTTGTCACATAGTACGTGGCCAAGGATCTCACGCCCTTCACAAGGTATCCTTTCGTGTCGCTGGAAACATGGGAGGTCTTTGTGTAGATGAAGTCAACGACCGAATTTGAACAACAAAGTGCAGCACACAAGGCTCTCCAATGACAAAACACTCACCCTTACAGACTCGGCACCGCTGGGTACACGGGTAAAATCCCGCAGTGGAGGATGCAGGACGAGGTCGCTATCCGGTCGGAGGCCTCTCCGCCATTTGCCGAGATCGCAAGCGAGCGCGCCCAAAACTGGTTAAGAGTGAGGTCATCAACCACGTCTTCGGGTGTCTCTTTCAAAAACGCCACAGTCGAGGAAGTGTCCCAACGCCTGATAAGATATGTTAAACTACATAGTTGTTAATACGTCTTGAACTTCATTGGTTCAAAAATAACATGATTACTTCTTGCAGTAATCATTGACTACTGAATCTTATCGAGGCTCCTTCCAAGAATACAGGGAGAGAGATGTACTATCACAGGCCCTGGGAAACAAGGAGCACCCAGGTCATATACGAGGCCTGGGGGTTTACGTATCTTAGAGGCACGGATTCCCAAATGACTCCAAGACATATAGGAGTAGGAAGAGATCCAAGGCCTATCGCAAGGAACAAATAAAACATAAGCTTCGTGCACAACTTGAGGAACAGCTATCTGCCGCACTTCGAGGAGAGATAGATTCATTGAGGGAAAAACTAAGACAAGTCCGCAACCAATCATAACTCACCCCAGTTAATGAGGTACCCAGTCCCCCTCAACGTCGGAGTAGTTGCGCGTCCACGCCAATTACTGAACATAGCGACGCCCACTTACCTATTGACGACATCCGGGTAGTGTACCTCTTTAAAATGATACATAGATCTCTCTGGTGGACGTCTTAGCTCATTTTGTATCGTTATGTAGGAGCCTACACCTTGCATCTTCAGAGTCAGACTTGTTGGCTCCATTCCCATTGACGCTGGGCGGGGGATGGCATATCCATGGCTGTTAGGGACGCTGGTGCACGGTGTACAAGTAGAGACCAATTTCATGAAGGTTCAGGTAGACATGATTAATGATATTTTCAAGACCGTCCCTCTTGGGAATCCCCCAAACGAAGAGATTATGACATTAGGGGATGATGTCCACACATTCATCCAGTGGCGCAAGAGGGACATCGCCCTCGACTCATCCGTGCCATGATCTTCACATCCAGTGACCCAAGAGGAACATCGCCCTGGACTTGTCACATTGGCTCCGGTATCTCCACCTCCAGCTCTGGTTCTGAAGCCTATTGCATCGGCTCCTGTGGAGACGCCGCTGAAAATGTATCATAAACAAGGCTCTAAGACTCAACCGAAGAAAATTAAGGCGCGTCCCGAGCCATAGAAATTCATTCTTGGAGTGTCATTGGTCCCCAAGTCATAATTACCCCAGCTTGGTCTGGTCTACAATACATTACATACCTGGTACATGCAGAGGTCCAACATGAAGCCAAACCGGCAAAGTGGATTCACTGTGAGATACACGGAGGCGCATTTCCTCCATGACTCGGGCTACTTCGTCGTGACATTCGAAGACTTATTCTTACTATTTAACCTCGACGAACTCGATGCCTCACTTATACGATGCTGGACATTGTAAGTATACTGTACAATGAAGTTCTACATTCACGTCATACCGATAAATGTCATTACTTTTTCCTTATGTATAGATACATGATTCAACAAGTCCGGCGACGGCAACAACCAGTGGGTTTTCTCGACCCACACTTGGTCTCTGAGCAATCCATCAACAAAAATGCATCCTTTGTCCAAGATTACATAACGAGGGGATTGATTGCTCACAGTGACAAGGAGTACATCATGGTACCCTTCAACCGAAGGTAAGTGCTTCACTACTTGCCACACAAGTTTTATTTGTACTTTATATGCAATATGAACTTATGATTAAGCACTATGGCGACACACATGACTAGGTCTCACTGGATTCTAATTATGATTGTACCAAAGTAGAACAAGATAATATACCTTTATTCCCTACTTGGGAGCAATCATGACTTCACTCGTGTGCAAGAAGCAATTGACAGGTAAACTCATTTCCTACATACATAACTCTATTGTAGTCTTTTTTTCGTTTGCAATGGCTGAGACTAACTTTTTTGAAATCACATAGGTCGTTTATCGCTTATGTTGCCCTGGGAGGAAGACAAGGAATCCATTGACACGCTGTGACACAGTACGCGATTTTGGGTACCAACTACAACACAAGAATCATATATCACACTTTGTTATAATGCCTGTAGAATTGATAATACCTATGTATGTAATTCTATTTTTACAGTGCCACCAGCAGCTACAGGGCAATGTATGTGGATTCTACGTTTGCCGCTATATGAAGGAAATCATAGACACTAAGATGAATGATCCTGAGTTTTGTTAACCTTCCAATAATTATTATTTTCTGATTATATATATGCATATATATACATGCATATGCTAATTAATGACTTAACATTGCTCCTAGCGACAGCGGGTGGACTTCGACGAAAGTGCATTTGATCTTGACAAACTTGTCAAGATTCGTGGAAACCTCTCCCAATTCTTGGTAACAGAGGTCATAAACAAGACTGGAGAGTTCTACCCCGGCAATGATGATTAGATGTTCAAACATTAGACTCAATTGTGCTTAATCAAACAATTCATTCAATTTAATTCATTTGTAAGATCTGGGAAACGGTTGTCATGCTATATATGTGATCTGTTTATGTTGTTTTATTCATCTGTGTGATTTATGTAATGATTGTCCTGTGCTATATATATACGTAATCTTGCTTGTTTTCAGAAGGCATGGCTAGCATATCTTGAGCTAGCCAAAAAAGAGCAAATAAAACCGTTCTTGAAATAGCTATCACAGACGGTTCGGTGTTCTAAATCGTCTGTGATATATATCCCAGACGGTTTGAAACACCGAACCGTCTATGATATGAACGATATCACAGATGGTTTTTATTATTAACCGTTTGTGATATAGTGTATATCATAGACGGCACAGATGGTTCGAAACACCTAGCTGTCTGTGATATGAACCATATCACAGACGGTCAATAACAAAAACCGCCTGTGATAGTCGACTATCTTAGACGGTTTTTATTAAAACCGTCTGTATTGTAAGTTATCACAGACGGTATGGAAATCGTCTGTGATAACCACCTATTATCGCTGGCACGTAAACACAGACGGTTCCTGAACCATCTGTGATAACACTTTGTATAGTAGCTCACCACGCCGCTGCCATACTTGGTAGGCGCCACCGCGTACCCCATGGCGTCGTCGGTGCTAGTACCCGAGCTGTACGCCGGGTCGCCGGCTCCCTCGGGATAGGGTTGCCGTACTGGTCGACGCGGGGTTACGGGTGCTCGTTCTCTCCCTCATGGGCAGATCTGGCATTGTTCAAGGGTGTTCAGCTGAACACCTAAATTTTTTAATAAAATACCAGATATATAATAGGTATATTAGATATATATACTATTAGTTATGTTGAAACTATATTTTATGCCTGCAAATAAATTTAACCCGCACTCCCCGTATCTCGCGCACAGCCCATGTAATACATTAGACCCATTTTTCTTTCCACCTCAACCCTCCTCACGCCCAAAGAGGTAAAGATATAAACAAAATCCTAACATTTATTCTATTTCTCATCTTGTAGTTGTCTGTGTGGGAGGCGACTTCGGCCTTCGAGTGGTGCCATGATGTGACGACAATCATGCGTGAGGCAGCGCATGGTGCAAGGTGAGCGTGTGGCAGCACGAACACGGAGGTAGGGAGCAGGCGACAGGAAGGGAGCAGTGCGGTAGCCGGGAGGGAGCGTGGCATTGGGAAGTGAGTAGCACCTCCAACTTATTGTCATCGTTCTCTCTTCAGATCTAGGTATGCTCCACCTCCACTCCACTTATTTTCTTTCTTAGTCTGTTTTGCTCCATGGAAGGAACGTACAATTTCCTCTTAGATGGATAGTTCTTGCTGATGGGAAATAGTAAAAAAAAGGCAAGATCAACAAGATATACAACTCTCATTTATCTCTATAATTTGTATTTTAATTCATATAATTATACTCGCCTTATATCGTCCATTTCCTCATAAGAAATCATTAATTTCTGTAATTTATGTTTTTTATTATATCTACATACACGTATCATGTATCGGTGTTTTTGAGGGGGGCGGTCTGCTACAGTATCGACGTATTCAAGCAATTTAGTTTTAAAATTTGAATATTTATTCTAAAAATTTTGGATCCACGACTGCTCTCCCTGAAAGTCCGCCATCAATTGCTAGCTCGAGCTATCTCAACTCTCTTGCATCCTCCTTTCTAACCGATCTACCCTTTCTGAGCCAGTGAGTTGAGTCGGTGGCTTCGCGCGCTGCTCGTAGCGGATGGGAATGGAGGCGAAACCAATGTATCCGCGCGTATATGTACGAGGAACGGGTGATAGAGCGAGCGGTATGGCTGGGACGGCACGTGTGCACGCATGCAGCCACGCAAGGACGGGCTACGTGACGAGAGGAAGGCACGTTTGCGCCGGATTTGCCACGCGTTGGCTTGATCTGGAAAGTTCCTAGTGAACAGTAAAACTAAAAAGGGCATACTCAAGAGTATATTTTTTAGGCTTGACATATTATATTTGCTATGATTTATTAGTATAATAAATAATAGTTATTAAAATAATTCAAAGCAAAATCCGGCTAAAAACTGGTTTCATTGCTGTTCACATTGTTTCATTGCATGCCTTCAATTCGGATCAGATTATAAACGTCAAGAATTGCTGATACTGTGAATCAATGTGTGTTCCTATGCATGAACACACAGCACTGCTACAAGTATTATTCACATCGATCGGTATTCACATTTTGCAGGACAACAAATAACACAGCAAGATGTCTGGAAAGTAGAAATACCTTGCGTTCATACAAAATATCGAAAGAAGAATAAACGTGGACTCCTTTTTTGACAGTGTTTTGGGCTAAAGGCCTAAAGCCTCAGCGGAGCAGTATTAAGATTGTCCTTTTCCGAAGGGAGTATCAAGATCGTCCTGATCAGAGCGACGGTGTCGCTTCCGCCGCGCCAGCTTCAACACGCAGGCTGTTTTCGCGCCGGTAATGTGATTTTGCACCCTGGTTGTTCATGGAAAACGGGAATGCATTCCAAGTTATTACGGTTTTCTCATTATGGCATTAGAGATCAGCTAAGAGATGAGCACACTGACAAGGTGTACGAAAGCAAAACTAAGCACTGAAAAGAGGGTAATTTCCAATATTTCAACAATAGGGTAGATGCGCACAGAAGAAAAAAAAAGCCAAAATGTACACGAACCATTCATATAGTTCCATACTTCAAACATATGAACAGGCTTATCTTTTACGAGAATAAAATTAAACAGAAATTTGTCACGAAAAAAAATGTTCGCGTGTTTGTTTTAGATCCATGAAGCTTATGTAAGGATTGCCAACCAAAATCAGTTTTTCTTTTCACACATTGAAAAAATCAGTTCCATACTTAGTTTCCCAACAATGAACAGCCGTAACATAATTTTATTCGTAAGGAAGCGCTTTCCTCATTTGTAGGTTCTGTGAAAACTAATCATGCATAAGGGCTAAGGTCCATACACATGCAATGCATTCTTCAAAGAATCGCTCAAGAAAAATAACCCTGAGAGTAGTCCCATAGAAGATCACTGAGAAAGGGACTCTATATCAAATTATCAACTTTTTGATAAATTTGGAATTGCTCTATAGAAAATATTTCCATGCACAATTTTTAACCATGCAGACAGGTCAATGAGGATGAAGAAACTGAGCCCACTTCACCCGGTTTCTAGTTATACAATGTCTTCAATGTTCTTTTTAAGAGGAACACTATCTTCCACGTTTTACTAAAGTCCTGATGACTACATAAAAGTTAATAAATCATTAAAAAAAAGTTATGCACATCAGAGACAAAAGACCAATGCAAATCTAAGCTTGTAATTTTTACGGCTCAGCTATAATTCTCTGTCCTGGCACACTAGCTGGATAAGTAAGAAGGTTAAATTAAACTTACTTGGAATATTGTCCCCAGCTTTTTCAATCCTTTTGCTCGGAACTTCAGAACATCTTTGGAAACAGTATTTTCTTTCAAAAACTAGAGAAAGAGCAAAAATCATGACAACGTGAAGTGGGTGCCAAGATTATATTATTCATTTTTTATACTTGAATATTCATATCCAAATATAAGCATACATGCAAGGTACTGTAAACATTAAGGAAGAACTGAGGGGGCAATGCTTACTGCTTGGCAGACACGTGAAAGCGTTGACTCAATATCGACCACATTAATTTTCCACAAAGAATTGAGCATTGCATCCTTTTTCTCCTCAATACTCTTCATAAGCTGCTCTTCCTTGTTGTCGCCCTCCTCAATCTTTTTCATGCCTTCTTGTAGTTGTATCAGAGCAATTGCACCTATAATAGCACTCGTTAAAGGATCAGGGCTCATTTTTAACCAAAAAGGGAAATAACCGGGTAGTAGAACATACTAGGACGTACCTGCAGCTGCATTAACCTGTGACTTTACGTGGTGGCCCTTGTCTCTTACCCACTCAGCTATGAACGGCACACCCATATACAATCTATTTTTTCCAAGTTCTCTTGCTGCTTGTCGAACATAAATGTAGCCAATAGTGTACAGCATAGCCTCACCAAAAGCTGAAATATCATTTTATATAAATTAACCAGATGAAAAGCACTAGTAGAATCTGTACGATGTTCATAGTTAAGGAATGGACATGAATCTTCTGGGCATCATGCTGTACTTGAACAATTAAGAGTCCTAGAAGCTTTTTTGGCCCAACAGAGACACAAAGGAATAAAAGCAAATCTGTATAATCATGACTAAAAAGGCATTAATATGAGTATACATATAGCAACAAGAATCAAAAGTTGAATGCAATGTCTATGCTTCTGAGAAAATACAGGAGTGGGGATGAAGATAGAAGGTAATACCAGCTTGAGACAAACGCTGAGCTTCTGCACTTGCCCAGTCACCAAATTCCTTATGCTTCCCATCAACGTACGGTTGAAGTCGATCCTTAAGGCTCTGAAGAAGTTTTTGCTCTCTTTCGGTCTGCAACTCCTGCAATCCAGAGAAGTTATTAAGGTCTAAGGCTCTGCATATTTCGGTTTGAACTTCTGGCTTCTGATTTATTTTTTACTATTTATAGATTTCATCTTTTTTTGGCTTTTTTTAAAGGTTTTTGCTGATTCTTTTTTCCGTATTCATTTGTATTGTCCGTGATGAGCTAACTTGTTTTTTTTATTTTTAATTTTTTAAATTTAATTATGCCAAATAAACTATCATCAGTAATTTCAGCCATAAGCTACCATATTTAGTCCAAATAAGTGGCACCTAAAAGTGAAGCATCCACTGCCAACTCCAAGGTGATTGGTATTAGCAGGGTGAGGCCCCACATCAGAAAACAACTTTGCTGCAAGTAACTGAGCATTATGGGAGCAATGCACCTTTATCTTCTCTTGAATCCTTGCCCTCGACTCTTGACTATCTGATTCTTCCTCAATCTCTACTGAAGCTACAGATGCCAGTGCAAGCTGACCAACATAATCTTCAAAATAGTCGCTCCCAAAAAGCATCCCAAAGACAGCGGTTGGATCGATCATGTTATCCCTGAAAATGCCGTCATAAAAGAAGTTCATTGGCAACATCAACTTAAAAGTCTAACAGCAGGAATATTTGAATACAAGTAGATAAACAAATTCAGGACTTACTGGGAAAGACCTTCCTTTCCATGCTTATCATAAGAATCCTTTTTTACAGGATCACTCAGGACTTGATAGGCCTCACCTAGTTCCTTGCAAAAGTAACCAATTTGAGTCAGTATTTTTAGCGAGCTAACCCTCTACAAAAATAATGGATTATAGGGTGCATCAATGAAGCACATCTTCCTTTATACTCAATCAATTATGACAGTTTAGTCTTCACATTACTGGAACGCACCCAATATAAAGAATCCAATTATGAAACGAAACATCATCAGAAACAGACAACGTAACCAGAGTGACCCCATCTCATTTGTTCCTTCATCTAAAAAACATTGCCTGGACTATTTCCTCTCCTAGAACATTGATTCTACAGCCATAACACACTTATCTATCTGCATTCCGAAATCAAGAGTAATAGGAAACGAAAAACACAAAACGCAATATAGCAGAAGCGAAAAATCTACCTGAAACTTCCGCGCGGCATCAGGGTTCCCGGGATTCTTGTCCGGGTGCACCAGCTTGGCCTATAAAAACCAAACATCGCCGTACGAGTTAAAAATTGAAATCAAGAACCAACAACACATTGCGCGAAAATAGCATCAGCGTTTGACCGCGGAAGGATCACGCACCTTGAGGTAATAGGCCTTCTTGATCTCGGCCGCGGAGGCGTCAGTGCTGACCTCCAAGATGTCGTAGTACGCGCTGTCCTTCACCATCGCAGCTCCTCCTGGCCGGATCCCACTACGGCACTGAACGCCAAGAAACAACACCGCACGCACACGCGAGGAAGATCGGATGGGAGGACTCCGAGATCGGTTCTTGGAGGGAGGTACAACAGCAGAGGGAACGAAGGCCAAAAAAAGAAGGAAATTTCTGCAGAAGCCGAGTGGTCCTCTCACGCGGTCAGGAGTCCGGAGTTGATGGAAGTTACTTGATGAGATTTTCCCGGGCCGGTCCCACCAGGTGCCGAGGGTGAAAAAAAAGCTTGTCAATTTGGTTCGTTCGCTCAATTTAAAATTACTTTAATTACACCTATTAATTAACTAAATATTGAAGAAGTCGATTTTGTATTAAATTAAATTTTGTTTTGACAGTAAAACTAATTTCGAACTATGAATAAAACAATATTAAATTAAACTATGCCATGACGAGCTCGACGTCCACCCTGGATGTATTTCTGTGCTCTGTATGTATCCGACGTTGAGAAATCTCGCTACGTTTCATTGCCTTACAATGCGGCACACTGCTCGTCTCACAAGTCACACAGGTGGTCACAAAAATGCACAAGTTACATGGCAGCACCCAGCCTGGCACGAACACGCCATGCCACTAGTGGCATAGCCACACTTATTTCGGCGCAAGATCACAAGCAGCCCCTACTAAGAACAAACTCACAATGCTGTACTAAAATATTTGACGTCGCACTTGGGAGATTGCCAAGCGCCACCAGCTTCTATACCGGGGAGATGGCGAGCAGAAACTCCGGCGCCGACCTCTGCAGCAGTATGCCGCAGAAGGGACAGAGTGGAACAGCGGGCGCAGATAAATCGAGAGATTCGGCGCCATGAGTGGAGGCATCCAAAGGGGACGTCGTCGTGGTGAAGAAGGTCTCCGGTACCAGCTTGTCGACCATCCCTCCACAACACACGCAGTGCCAGATTGGTTGCAGAGTGGAGCACAAACGCATCGACGCTGTGCATCTTGACAACTTGTGCCTTTCAGATGGGGCGGTAGCAGGATCGCCGCCTCCGCACAAGGCTACATCAGGCGACTCGAAGCGAACAGGTGCAGAGCAGTAGCTGCAGGTTTCTTCGACCGAGTATTCGCACACCGAGTCGATCCTGCAAGAGAAAAACAGTTGAGAAACAGATGCAACATCCAATGCTACATCTCAGTAACTTCTTTTAGACAACATTTCAATGAACCAATGAGACTAGCATATGTTTCATGTCCTTTCACTAATGCAATCGGCTACCATGGAAGATCCACAAATTTAGAAAAATGAATACCTGCTTCCTAGATCCTCGATCCTCGATCTGAGAGACTTGAGCTGATTATGCACTTCTCCATTATTCACAGATACCCAAGAATCCATCTGGGCAACTCCAACAGGAAACCACCTTTTTTCAATAGAGGCGCCCTTGAGCAAATATGCTATTTGATTCAAGACAGCAGCAAAAGTGAAAGCCACAAGCCTCTCTCGCAGCTCTCTTTCACTGCTTACTAGAAGATTGCTCCACAAATCAGTTGGCACACTATTACCCTTTTCACCACCAGGAGAATACGCCACATGATCGCTAAGCATTACTTTCCTACAGATGATATTCAGCAAGTGTAGCTTCCGCGAGCTGACCTTCGCCATCACGTCATGATGTAACTGATATGGGATATTGATAGAAACACACTGTAGATCATCTGAAAACAAATCTGAGACCCATTTATGCATTAAAGTCTCCAGAAAGGTTGGTGCAGATTTCTTGAACGCTTGTAGCGCAGCTATGACATCCCATAAGACAAGCCCCTTTTGACCATTTTCATATTTCTTCAATGACCAAAAAATGTTGGATCCCCACCATAAGAAGTTAGTCGCAGATAAGATTGCAGATTGTTGACTGCAGATATGAATGCTCTTGTCTAGTGGAATACCAAGGAACTGACCACCAATCCAAATGAACTCAACCACTGCCTTTTGTACCCTATTGTTTTATCAACAAAATTGTTATCATGACAATGCATTTTCTAAAAGGTTATCTCAAAGCAATTATTATATGAAAATTTCTACTACAAGACTCCAGTACTACCAATACTGAGTTCATAAACAAAATTACCTGGCTTGATACATCTGATTTAACAGGTTTGGATCCAAGCTGCGGACCTGAAGGAGAAAACGTTCATCAATTGTTGTATTAGATAAAGAAGCTCAAGTACAAATTGTGCAGTTGAGCAACAGATGTCAGATATAAGAAATAGCCTAAAGCATACCACAGCAATCATTAGTTCTCCAGGTGCAAGTGTAAGACCAAAGCATCCGTCAGATAAATCTGATAGCTGCATGCACATTTCAGATTCCAATTAGAAAGAAGATAACTCACGCGTTCAGGAAGAAGGGGAAAAGGTTGAGTTTCAATTTTACATCTGTTGACTCTTTTAGCTCCGGAAAATTTGTGTGTACAGGAATTTCTTCGAGGTGGTTTTTGCCGAAGATCCAACAATGTGTAGAATTATCCTGATAAAGAAGCAAAATGTTAAGCATCAAAACGTTAAGCATCAGCATGAAAAGCAAGGTTTGAGATAAGAAAATAGCAGTGTGCAGTTAGTACGATTTATTAAGGATCATGGGGTTATCTACAATAATCAACACAGCAACCAGCTTTTCAAGCTATTAGAAGCATATTTGTCAAAATGAAAACAACTCCATCAAATACTGTTCATACACTCTCAGCAATTACACAAGAAAGCTTGGATTGACACTTGACAGTATTAAAAGGTATCGGCACTAGCACATGGCCATCAGCATTACTATTACAATATGTTAAGGGATCAGGATAGTGGTCATTCGCCCATAGTTGGAGTGGTCAACTAGCTTGAGCAATTTTCACCATATGTCCGATGGTCTCAATTTTACTTAGTCCAAACTTTCAATTGCTTGAATCAGGTCCCGCATCTTTCCAAATGAGTTCCAACTCGGACACCAGTTTTATTCGTAAGTCTACAAAAGAGATATACTGACATAGCATGTGAGCTAGCAACATGTGCTTTGCTGGTATGGAAAATGGATGTTCACATGGTAATGTCAGTTGAGATTGATGTCCATGTCACAATATTAGCAACAAGCATTTTGTTCATTTCGGTGCATTTGTAGTTTTTGCTATCATTTTAACAACCAAATGAACATATATTGCTCATATGCTGCCATGTTACCACATTAACATTATAGCATATCTGTTAAATAAACTAATAGAAACTTGCTGTTTGGACCCGATTGAACTATTTGGAAAGATGTGGGATCTGATTGAAGCAATTGGAAATTTGAGATATCAGATGAAAAAATGTACAAAAAATGTAAGATCAAACATCACCACCTATGTTTTCTGCTGTTGCATGCAGTTGGCTAGCAAGTCTATGGGCATTCCAAACACAGAATGATCCCCACCAGAATACTACTACTATAATGAAGAACACTCTGTTAGATAAACTGGGTTTATTTTGTACAGCTATTTCCATTCTGCAATCAGCATCTAGTCAACTTGCAAAGCCACACACTATGGGCACACTCAGACAACAACAAATAGATTTTGCTTGACAGTAGACAAGATAATAAAGCATACATAAACCATTTTTTACCCTACACAATCAGAAGGAATTAATCCAATAGTGTCGTGGCAAGTCAACGAACCTCACTGCAGCTGTATAGACAATGGCCATCCAAACCCCATGATAAACCTGTCACCTATGGTAATGTTAGACATTTATTTTTATTTTACTGAAGAGAAAAGATACTCAACTACAGTGAAGCTTTACCACTTGATCATGTGCATGACATGCACTGGTATTCTCAATTTTATTGCTACGTAGATTCCATATCCATGTTTCTAGTGACCCAGATACTCTTCCGATTGCCAAATTAACCTCATATTGAGGCTGAACTGGTACGGATAATGAAATTGATGAGACTGGAGCTAATGAATCAGTGGTGACCTGACCAGTGGAACATTTGGAATTGAATATTTAATTAGAGAAGACAGAAACTTGAAAGTTAAAGATGAGCAAGACTATTCATTTGATGTTGCAACAGTGTCAAATATCAACTATGTGCATCAAAATATAAAGAACATAAATATGAGTTGATGCTTATTATGTACCTCTGCCACAAATGAAAAGGGCACTTCTTTTATATCTGTACATTGATTTAATCCTTCGATATTACCTGACCATATCTTCACACTGCCAAAAAGGAAATGATTCTCCAATATGAGATATGAAAGGTTTACAGTAAACTATCATGTATTCAAGAACGAATAAGGAATCATTAGAATATCAAATTTAGTAGTTGGTGTTGAACTGACCAACAAAATCTTTTGGATATATGGGAAGAGCATTTTCATCGATGCTCAGATGTTACATGGTAGAGCGTAGCGAGTTTCAGCTTTTAATACTGACCGCAGCAATTAACAAAGAAAATGGGGATGTGTGTTTTTTTCATTAAAGGCACAAGCATGAAAAGGCATGGCTCATGCTTACAGTTACTCTGCTGCTTATGTAGCTGCCTAGGACCTTGTTTCAAAGCACTGTTTAGTAGCTCAAAATATCTTGTATAAAGTTGATTAAACATATTGATCCTTTTTTCCATGCCATGAATCATGAACACTCAGTAAAAACCCAATTTAAACGAACAAAAAGTTGCAGGGCAAAGAGAGTGCATAAACATTTACAAATAATAAACATAATTGTGCTCACCTTCCGTCCGAGCATCCGGTTGCTAAAAGCAGTGATGATTTTAAAGAGCCTGCAGAGGAAACTTCCCAACTAATGGCACTGACCCATGAATTATGAGCTTGGAGAACCCCAATGAGTATTGGATCTCTGGTAACCATGCAAACATCTATTGTGTAGTACTCGGGCTTACATATTTTCCAAAAAGAAACAACCCCGGACTTGGAACCAACAGCAAGAATGCACCAATTTCTCGACAAACAAGAAGTAGTGTCACACGATGCCACAACTGGAGACCATGCAACTACAAGAGAAGACAAAAGTGCATGGCGATATGCATACTGTTTTGCTGTGATAAGAGGAAGAGGTTTGTCTTCTCCATTGCAAGGAAGTGGTTCTTTAATATTTTGTGAGCCACCTTGCCCATTTACGACAGCGATTTCATGTCCAGATTTGACAGTCTGGAATCACAATTAGGGAAAAATAAAATAGAATGTTAAATTGAAGACAGCTATGTACTATATGCTCTGAAATAATTTGAATTTTGCAGGATAATTAGTTCTTTCTTTTGTTAAGAAACAATACTGTTTGCCTTTTATGAGTTAAAAATAAATAAAGTTAAACGGAAACTTCAGCATAAATGTGAACATGTACAATCTGTACCTTTTTCAAAGATGTCTTCTTTAACTTAGAGCATGGATTCAATGAGAAGTCTGCAACCTTTGAGGCATCCAGATCATCTTCATCCTTATCATAAACATAGCTTTCAAACCTACATGCAATCAAAGTTCACTTAAAATAAATCCAGGCACAATATACGAATGCTAGAAAGGCCACCAAGAATGCCGTCTTCTTGCAAGAAAATAAAAGAAATAAGCCTAAGAGGGGAAAAGATAAGTAACTTTCATATGTGAATGGGTAGATAAGATTAGCATATCAACAAGTGGCACTCTATATAATAGCTAAAATGAATATAGTTTAGTGATGTTGTCCATCATTAGCTTGAGTTACTCCCTTTTTTTCTCATTTACCAACAGTACTGCAGCAACAGCAGAAATTGAGCATGCATAGCCTTCAAAATATCAATGTTGGTTTAAACCGCACACCAAAGGGAGACAGATATTACTTTGTCTAACATTGAAGTCAACCTCTTTCTACGTAGGAATAAATCTTAGAATGGTCCTTTTCAGTCCAACCACATTTGTAAATCATTCTTAGATCTCTGCTGGTCTAATTTGATGAAATATGAATGCCAGTCAGAGGGAAAACAAATCAGGTGGTGTTACTTATAACTTTTCATTGGAAACCATATTTCCTCACTAAGCATTGGACTTCATTCATAAAGCAACTGCAAAATATTCTCAAGATATAGCTGCTCTCCTAGAAAGCAAATACATGATCGCATTCAAGTCAGCGCAAAGTGCTAAACACAAATATTTCCCTGGAGTCACTATTGATCTGATCTAGAACTATGTGATGGCATGAAAATCTTATTCATACAAACTACCTTCCCGTCATTGAGCCTTACATTTTTGCTGAACAATCAATTCGATTTCCCTATCAAACTGTTGGCACAAACCTCAAAATCATTTTCTTGAACTAAACCCTTTGGACCATCTTGTTATTCAAAACTTGATGATGTTTTTTTACTGTAAAGACTTGATGATGTTTTTGTATTGAAACAACTAGATGATGGAAATAGAAAAGTATCATTCACCTTGCTGGTTTCCTTTTTCTCCGTCCAGGACCCCTGCAGGAAAGAGGTTCTTGCAATTCATCAACACATCCTACCTCATGTGCGTGCTCGGTAATTGCCTTTTCCTAATATATGAAAGAAAAAATTTGGCAAACAATTCTGAGATAATCAAGGAAATGGAATTCTCAGTGCTCAAGTTGAAAGGAGCATACCCGAGGAAATAAATGAGGACCATCATCCTCTCCGAACTTTATATTTTTGTAATAGCTTAACAGCAAATGAGATATATCCGCGACCTAGACCAATGGATTAGAAGTTGATAAGCACAATGGTATCTGCAACCTAGACGAACTGATGACTCCAAATAAACACACATGATGAAATGAAAACAGAAAATTTAATCTTTGACAAGGACAAACTTGTAAGGGATTTGATAAAGAATACAAAAAAGAATATTTCTAAACAAATGACAAACCAAAAGTGCAAATTTTCATTTGTTTGTCGCACACGTAAGAAAGTACTGCTATATAAAAATTTGAATGAAAATTAGGTGAAGTAGTTAATGGTGAGCTCATTCTAACTTCCTTTTACTCCAAAAGCTTTACCGATCTTTAGGGGTGCAAATGGAGCGGATATTTCCCGACCGACCGTCCGTCCGTTTTAATTCGGATATAATTCGGAGCATATTCTCGGATATCCGAATTTTTTGTCGGATACGGATACGGATTCGGATATTTTTTGTCGGATACGGATTCGGATATTTTTTGTCGGATACGGATACGGATTCGGAAAATACAATATCCGACGGATACGGAATTATCCGGATAGTTACCGGATATTGTCGGATACGGATACGGATTCGGATATTTTTTGTCGGATACGGATTCGGATATTTTTTGTCGGATACGGATACGGATTCGGAAAATACAATATCCGACGGATACGGAATTATCCGGATAGTTACCGGATTATTATTCGGTAACTATCCGGATAACGCTAACGGCCCAATCGGCCCAATCCATCCGAGTATCCGACTGACCACACCCCGACGCGCCACAGGCCACAGCCCACCCCAGCATCGAGTTACCTAGCATCCGACTAACCCTAGCGGCCTAGCATCGAGTAGCGACTAGCGACCGCCGACCAGCGGCAGTGAGCGGCGCCGAGCGAACCCGAAGTAGCAAGCGGGAGCGGCGCCGAGCGAACTCGAAGCAGCGAGCGGGAGCTGCGCTGCGGCGGCTACGTAGTTCAGATCGACTGATCGAGATCTCGGCTTCAGAACGGGAGCGGCAGTGCGGCACTTACAAGTAAGATCGAGATCTCGGCTTCAGATCGGGAGCGGCAGTGCGGCACTTATAAGTAAGATTGAGATCTCGGCTTCAGATCGGGAGCGGCACTTACAAGTAAACTAATAATAATCAATAGTGGCGCTAATTGCCAGCTCCTGCTGATTTCTTGGGTACAAGTCAGGCAGTTTTGATTTTTTGTATTGGCATGCTGTTGTGATTTTCTCTCATATGATTTCGTCTGGCATTTGGTGAAGTGTGATTACGTGTTCTCTTTTGTGCTCAACATTTCATATCTTGTGACTTGTGAGGGCTATGGGACTTGATAATTTTGCAAGGTTATATGTAGATTCTCCATAGTTATGCTGTAGGATAGCATACTTTAAATCAATTTCTGTTGTAGGATTGATTATGCTAAACTATGTTTTTTGCATCCGTTTATCCACAGACTACTCATGTAGATGGTTTGATTTTCAGCTAGCTTACTTCTAAAAGTATCTAGTTTCCCTGCGTAGTAATATTGGCCTTATTTGGAGAATCGGTTGCATGAGACAATTTTGTCCTACATTAATGTCAATACAAAATGGATGACTAATGCAACATAAGCTTGCCATTTTTTTGTATCAGCATGTCATAGAGGTGGGCCTTGGGCCTAGTCGGTATTATTAGGAATTAGAGATTGATTTCTATTTGAGTTAGAGATTAGTTTCCTTATGTTAGAGATATAATTAGAGATATGATATTGTTAGAGATATGATTGAGATTAGATTCGATCTGTTAGGGGGAGCCCGTCTATATAAAGAGGGCTACCGCATGCTATTGGAATTAAGCAGAGCAACGTTTGGTTGCCGGCTTCCCTACGGAATCCCCTTCCTCTGTTCTTCATAACAACTTGGTATCAGAGCCGTTGATCCCTTCCCACGACTTCTGCTACCATGGTTTCTGCGACTAGTTCTATTGACGAGTCGTTGGCCACGATAAAGGCTAACGCCATCAAGATGGCCAGCACGAACAAAGAGATGTCGGACATCTTCTTCAACATACATGCCATCCTTGGGAGATTGGAGAATTGGAGGAAGATGCAACAAGAGACAAAGAGCCAGGCTCATCATCATCCAACATCAGATCTCCAACAACAACAAAAACAAGAATTTCACAACAATAGCCAAGGATCAGAAGCACACATCCACCCTTCCGCCCACGGTCCACTGCCAGATCCCGATAATCAAGCACCAACATCCCACGACGCCGCTCCTCCCTCGGTCGCAGCGGTCTCCCCCACTTCCTCGGCCCTCCCATCACCTGCGGCGCCCCTACTTCTTCCGTCGCCGCCGGCCCCTGCCGTCGGTCGCAGCCCCCGCCGCCTCGCACTGCCACTGTGCCGCCGCCGCCTGGCTGCACCGGCACGAGCTCTGCGCCATCGTCGCTGCGCCCTCCCCATCTGCCTCCGCCGTCCACCGCAGCACCATCTCCGGCTGTGCCGCCGCCGCCAGCCGGGTCACCTCTGCCCGCGCGCCGCCGCCGCCAGACTCGGCTGTGGCCGGATCCACCGCTACCCGGACCGCCGTCGCCCGAGCCGCCGCCTGATCTGGCCATGCCGCCGCCGCCGTGGGCCGCCTCCGGCTCGAAGACGCCCGACCGCCGCCGCAAGGTTCCCCTGGCGCCCGAAGCCGCGCCGCTGTCTCAGCGTCGCCGCCCCCCCTCGCCGATACCGACCGGGCCACCTCCGCCTGTGCCGCTCCACAGGCCGCCGGGTCCGCCTCCGCCCGAGCCGCTGCTGCAGTCGCCCACTCCGCCGACTGCTCCGCCTCTGCTTCCGGCCGCCGCTACACCGGCCGCCCGTTCCGCCCGCCGCCTGCTCCGCCGGCCGTCGGGTCCATGCTCGGAGACGCCCGACCGCCGCCGCTCCAGATCCGCCTCCGGCCGGGCCACCTCCGCCGCGTCGTCGCCACTCCTCCGGCCGCTCGCTCCACCTGCTGCTCCGCCCGGATGCTCCGTCAGTCGCCGCTTCCGCAGGCCGCCGTTCCTCCGGCCGCTCCACAGACGGCCGCGCCGTCAGCCACCGTGCCGCAGACCGTCGCCCCGCCGGTCGTCCGCCCGCTCCGCTGGTCGCCCTTGGAGTCGCCCCTGGCCGACTACGTATGGGCTCGAGGCGTGCGGTCGGTTTCTAAACCGACCGGTAACTTAAGTCCGAAAAAAATCAAAAAAATTCAAAAAAAAATTCAAAAAAAAACTTATTTTGCAGGTATTATATACCCAAGGCGCAACACTTTGACTAGCCTCGTTCCGCTTGGATCTGGCCGGTTGTCTCCATCCGCTTCAGGACCCCGTCACCGTTCATCTTCTACACTAGCGTCGGAGGTCTTCCATTGGCGCTATGACCGCCGCCTAGCAGCTCAAGGACGAGCTGCATGTCCGGGAGGGGTGTAATGTCATAGAGGTGGGCCTTGGGCCTACTCGGTATTATTAGGAATTAGAGATTGATTTCTATTTGAGTTAAAGATTAGTTTCCTTATGTTAGAGATATAATTAGAGATATGATATTGTTAGAGATATGATTGAGATTAGATTCGATCTGTTAGGGGGAGCCCGTCTATATAAAGAGGGCTACCGCATGTTATTGGAATTAAGCAGAGCGACGTTTGGTTGCCGGCTTCCCTACGGAATCCCCTTCCTCTGTTCTTCATAACACAGCATTTGTCAGTTTGCTGTAACTTGGCAATTAAAGGTATTAGATATATAGAGCCAGTTGCATAGTTTGCTTCTGCTGGATCTTGTGAGGTAGGCAAATTTCCAGATGAGATTCTTTTTAAGCAGAGTTGTTACAGATGGTACTAGATATAAGTTGTTACAGGTTTCCTAGGATGATTATGGTTCATTGTAGCCAGTTGATGTCCAAAAACTCATATGAAATCAATTCCTTCCAGCAGAGTGAAAAGGAAAAAGATTCATTAAAACATAGGTATTGAAAGCAAATGAGATTGCGTGGAAAATCATTGATAGATTGATTTGGGAGACCTAGTGTACATATATATAGGAGTGAGGAGATCTGTGGTTTATAGAAACAACACCAAACAGATCTCCTCAAATCTCTCTAACCAAATCAACACCGGGCCGGCCGGCGGATGATGCCTAGCGCAGGACCCACACACACGCAAGCCATATAAGGCTGTCTAACACGCCCCCGCAGTCGAATCGTCGGTTGAACGAACGTTTAGACTGGATCGGAACTCCGTGAAGACTGACGACGGCAGTCCCTTGGTGAAAATGTCGGCGAACTGGGATGTCGTAGGGACATGAAGAACGCGGACATCACCAAGTGCAACACGCTCCCGAACGAAGTGTAGATCGATCTCTACATGCTTGGTGCGCTGGTGCTGAACGGGGTTCGAAGACATGTAGACTGTACTGATGTTGTCACAATACACCAACGTAGTCTTGCGCAAAGGAGTGTGCAGCTCAGACAATAGTTGGCGTAACCAGGTGGCTTCGGCGACGGCGTTGGCAACAGCTCGGTATTCAGCCTCGGCACTGGAGCGGGAGACGGTATTCTGACGCTTGGACGACCAGGAGACCAGGTTGTCACCAAGAAAGACTGCATAACCGGAGGTCGACTTGCGCGTATCAGGACAACCGGCCCAATCAGCATCAGAGTAGACCACCAAGTCGAACTGAGGACAGGAGCGTAGGTCCAAACCCATGTGCAGGGTGCCACGCACGTAGCGCAGGATGCGCTTAAGGGCAGCAAGATGTGGTTCCCGGGGATCATGCATGTGTAGACAGACTTGCTGAACTGCATAAGAGATGTCTGGCCTGGTGAACGTCAGATATTGAAGGGCACCTGCAAGGCTGCGGAAGTCCGTGGGATCAGTCACAGGGTCGCTATCTGCAGAGAGCTTCGGATTCACATCAACAGGTGTCGAACATGGTTTGCAGTCAGCCATGCCAGCACGCTCAAGGATCTCAGCCATGTATTGTCACTGGGAGAGAAAAAGACCCGAGGGCGTGTGTTGAACATGCATACCCAGAAAGTTATGAAGGACGCCGAGATCCTTCATAGGGAACTCTTGCTGAAGAGTGCCAATGGTACGCCCGAGTAAGGCAGTGGAAGAAGCTGTCAGTATAATGTCGTCAACATATAGCAGGAGGTAAACTGTGTCTGCTCCACGGCGATAGACGAACAGAGACGTGTCCGATTTGGCCTCAACAAAACCAAGCTGCAGAAGATGGGAAGCGAACCGGTTGTGCCAAGCACGAGGTGCCTGCTTAAGTCCATAAAGTGAGCGATTAAGGCGGCACACATAATCTGGATGAGCAGCATCTGCAAAACCAGAGGGCTGAGCGCAGTAGACTATCTCTGACAAAGTACCATGCAGAAAAGCGTTATCGACATCGAGCTGATGAATGGGCCAGGACCGTGAAAGAGCCAAAGAGAGAACAGTCCGGACAGTAGCGGGCTTGACGACCGGACTGAATGTCTCAGCAAAATCAACACCGGGACGCTGGGTGAAGCCCCGAAGAACCCAACGCGCCTTGTAGCGCTCAAAGGACCCATCAGCTCGGAATTTGTGTTTGAACACCCATTTGCCGGTGACCACATTGGACCGAGGCGGCCGAGGAAGAAGATCCCATGTGTGGTTGGACAGCAAAGCAGAGTGTTCAGCTTCCATAGCAGCTCGCCAATGTGGATCAGCGAGAGCAGCACGGTAAGTCCTGGAAACCGGAGACAGTGGGGTGGCCTCGAACAGTGCTGGCTGACGAAAACCGTGCTTCCCTCGAGTGACCATGACGTGCTGATTGGCCACGGGGGAAACGGGCACAGCGCCCGTACGGAGGGGCGCAGGCGCCGATGCTGGCACCGTGGCGCGCACCATGGGCACAAGCGATGCCACAGGCGCGGGCGCCTGGACCTGTGTCGTGGGAGGGCGCCAGGCGTAGACAGCGCCGAAACGCCGAGGGGGATGCGGATCAGAGTGGCTGGAGGCGGGGGTTGCCGCCGGGGCGTCGGGACCGCGCGAGCCGGCTGGCGGCGACCGTGCGCCGCTGGGCGAGCACGACGGTGGCCCAGACAAGCTCGGCCCACCAGGTGAGCACGACGGGGAGCGAGGTCCACCAGGGGCCGTAGGCGGCCCACCGACCGGGCGCGGGCGCGGATCAGGGAGTCGTGATAGCTGCAACCTGCCCGGCAGGGACGCCAGGGGTGGGGAATCTGGGGCGCCAGGTGCCGCACGTGGCTGTGCGGTGGCGCCGGTGGCCGCACGAGGCTGTGCGGTCGGAGCTGATCCTGCAGGCAACAAACATGGTGTCGGTACAAAAGGAACCGGCACAGGATTAGTAAACTCCTCCAGGAAATCAAAGGCCGCTCGAGTGGGAGGTGAAGAATCCTCGGAAAAGGGGAAGGAGGACTCTTCAAAAACCACGTGGCGGGAGATGATGATACGGTTTGTGTGACAGTCAAGGCAGAGATAGCCCTTGTGGTGGAGGGAGTAGCCTAGAAATACACATAAGGCGGAGCGAGGAGCGAGCTTGTGAGCAGCGGTGGCAGAAAGGTTGGGATAGCACTTGCAACCAAAAACGCGGAGATGCTCATACGATGGCTGTGTCCCAAAAAGGGAGAGATGAGGCGTAGAAAAATTTAGCGTTTTGGTGGGAAGAATGTTCAGAAGATAGGTGGCAGTGCTAAGAGCCGCAGCCCAGAAGGTGGGAGGAATGCTTGCCTGGAACAGGAGGGAGCGAACGACATTGTTTGTGGTGCGGATAATGCGTTCAGCTTTACCGTTCTGAGGCGAGGTGTAGGGGCAAGACATGCGCAGGTGTATGCCATGGGAGAGGAAGAACATGCGGGCGCTGGAGTTATCAAATTCGCGGCCGTTGTCGCATTGAACCCCCTTTATGGTGACACCGAACTGGGTGCGAACATAGGCGAAAAAATTAGAAAGAGTGGAGAAAGTGTCAAACTTGAGGCGTAGCGGAAACGTCCAAAGGTAATGCGAGCAGTCATCAAGAATAACCAAATAATACTTATGACCAGAGACACTAGGAATGGGTGAGGTCCAAAGATCACAATGTATTAACTGAAAGTTATGAATGGCACGTGATGACGACGCATGAAAGGGAAGACGTGTATGACGACCAAGTTGACACGCATGACAAAGAGTCACTAGCACTTTTATTACAAGGGAGACCAAAACTTTGTGCTAGCTTAGACAGAACTTCATGACCAGGATGTCCGAGACGCTGATGCCAAAGCGAGGAGGAGGTGGCGGCATGGAAGGTGGATGTCGCAAGCTGCAATGGGTAGAGGGGACCGGAGCTGTCACACCTGGCGATCTCTCTCCGAGAGAGAAGAGCCTTCACAGAACAGCCAAAAGGGTCAAATTCCACAGAACAGTTATTGTCGGAAGTGAACTGGCGTACGGAACTGAGATTCTTAATAAGGTTCGGGGAAAACGAGAACATTATTAAGATGAAGGTTATGAGGTAAATGAGCGACGCCAGTGGTGGTAACAGGAAGAAGATGTCCGTTGCCGACAATAATGTGAGGTGGAAAAGAATGAGAACGAGTGGGAGTAAGTATACCGGCGTCGGCGGTCATATGATGTGTGGCGCCAGAATCAAAATACCACTCGTTCTGTTGCGGCTGCAGGATGGACATCGTCTGGAAGTTGGCGGCGAGGGTCTGCTGATCCCAACCGCTGGGGGGAGGCACACCCCACTGGCCAGCCCACTGCCCTTGGGGCCCGGCCAGCAGAGCATGCGGTGGCTGTCCGTGCGCCAGCGGAGCCCTCGGTCCGGGCCACATCTGAATGGACCCAGACCAGGGGTTGTAGGGGGTCGGCCACTGAGTGCCAGGACGCGGTCCAGCAGGGGAGGTCGCGCTGACGCCCCCGGAGTTGAGTCCGCCGCCGGGTTGGGAGCCGCCGCCGCCACCGCGCTTGCCGCGCTTGGGCGCGCCGCCTCCGTAGCCAGCAGCCGCCTGCTGCTGGGGTTTCTGGGGAGGCGGTGCAGCAGGGGCGGCCGGGATAGTGGAGGGCGCGGGGCCGCCGTGGCCCGTGGCGGCGGCGAGAGCCACGGCGGGAGCCGTCTTCGCCATGGTCAGCTCCTCGAGATGGAGGTCGTCCCGCACTTGGAGAAAGGTGGGGAGGGGGTTGCTGTGCCGGAGGTGAAGGCCGAGGGCGGTGAAGCGCTCGTTTAAGCCGCGGATGATGTTGAGGACGAGCGTGCGGTCGGAGATGGGCTCGCCGAGGTCGCGGAGGTCCTCCGCCGTGCGCTTGTAGCGCCGGCAGTACTCGGAGACCGAGAGGTCGCCTTGGGAAAAGGAGCGGAACTCCTGGTCGGCGAAAAGCGCGCGCGTCGCGCGATTCCCAAGAAATTGGGACTCGATGGCGAGCCAGGTGGTGCGAGCGGTGGCACCGCGCTCGGAGATGGCATCGGCAAGGTCGTCGGAGATGGTGCCGAGGAGCCACGTCCGTATGACGCAGTCCATGCGCACCCAATCTGGAGAGTGGGGTGCGGCGACGTCGGAGAGGACGTGCTGCTGCAAGGAAAACTTGCCGACGGTGAGGAGGAAGGACTCACGCCAGCGTGCGAAGAAGACGGAGTTGAGGTCGAGGACGAGGGGCACGAGGGCGCGGATGTTCTGCACGGCCACGGCCTGTGCGTGCAGATTGAGAAGCGCAACAGCCTCGTGGTGAAGAAGGGCCTCGAGGAGAGGGGGGTCGCCGGCGTGAGGGCCGGCGTTGATGGCGTCGTCGCCGGCGGCGGCGTCATCCTGGGCGGGCTCAGCCGCCGCGCGCTCACGAGCAGCGCGGGCGAGCACGGCCCGAAGGCGCTCGTCAGCGGCATCGCGGTCCTGTTGGGCGAGGGTAGCGTCGCGCTCGGCCTCCTGGGCGCGGACGAGAGCGGCGTTGCGGGTCGCGCGCTCGCTGGCCTCTTTGGCGGCGCGGGCATCCTCCGTGCGCTTGAGGGCAGCAGCAGCAGCATCGGCATCAGCGGCATCGGGAGGGACGGCGGCGCCAGCGAGAGGAGTGCCAGGAGGTGTAGCCATGGAGCAGCAGCGCCGGGGAAGGGCGCGCGCTAGATGCGGAAGATGAATCAGGTGATGAACCTAGACTCGTGATACCATGAAAGCAAATGAGATTGCGTGGAAAATGATTGATAGATTGATTTGGGAGACCTAGTGTACATATATATATGAGTGAGGAGATCTGTGGTTTATAGAAACAACACCAAACAGATCTCCTCAAATCTCTCTAACCAAATCAACACCGGGCCGGCCGGCGGATGATGCCTAGCGCAGGACCCACACACACGCAAGCCATATAAGGCTGTCTAACAGGTATTATTAGTTGAGTTACACAAACGCAATGTATGCAGTAAAATGACTACAAAAGGCAGTTTTTCCATTGACTTCAAAAATGAAGTATACACATCTGCACATTTTGACTTTTCATTTAAAAAAACTGTTGCACCTGGGAAATGGATAAATTATGCTTATCCGGAGCTATACTTTGACAGCATATCCGGAGCATGTAAAATTTGCTTCCGCGCATTATCCGACTAAATATTCGTGACCGAGACTAACCGTATCCAGAGCGGCATGTATTCGATCCGTATTCGTGACCGAGGATATCCGCATTCGTATTCGTATTCGGCACTATCCGTATCCGACTCCGACAAAAAATATGGAAAAGGATATGGGATGAGCAATATCCGTCCGTATCTGATCCGTTTGCATCCCTACCGATCTTGTTAAAACAATGTATAGGGTCCATGTGCACATGGATCATGGGAACTTTGGCCCTAAGCCAAACACAAGATAAATCAGTGTTGCAAAACAGAAATTTGGTGAGTATTCAATCTAACTCTCAAGATGTCTTAATATCAACTTCATGCAAATCAAGATTAGTCTATAAACCCAATTAATTATACATTGGCAGAACAAGCTTACCTCAACCCATTCATCACAAAACTCACAAATTGGCGGCCGGTAAAGCTTCACATGACCATCAACAGTGCAAACAGCAAGTAAACAACTGAAATAGTCATACATATAAAAAAATGTTAGGCAATAAGATTAACAGATGAGCATAATATTAATCACACATAAACATTACAGTAAGACAAAAATATATCTTTACATATTAGTCAAAAGATATATACCCAGAATTAGGTGCAAATCCTTGTTGAGACCATGAAATTGACCGAGCACATGGTTCAGTATCACGCGCTAAGCAAGTGGGCAGTAAACATGGTTCAAAGAGATCTGCAAATGTTGAGAACTGAACATTTCAGATCAAGCAACAATTGTTACTTTTCAATTGTCATAAAGTAGAAGCTGACTTCTTAAACTCTCACTAGTCAAGACAGTTGAACCCATTATAATTCCAATAGTTTTTGCTTCATTTTGAATAGCATCTCACATTTTCACTGCAATATTCATGTTGAGAAAAGAACTTTCTGGTTACAGTATAATTGAATTGAATCTTCATTATTTCATATAAATTTAAAAAAATACGTATGTTAATCATCATCATCCTTTGCAGTTGACCCTCCATGATCTCAACCAAAGCACTCAGTGCCTCAGCTCAAAACTTCAAATTGTCCACAATGACTCCAAACTCCAAAGTAACTACAGAGCTTGAGCTCTCACAACTCAGAAGCATTTTTCTTAGTTGATCCTCCATGATCTCAACCAAAGCACTCACTCAGTGCCTCAGTTCAAAACTTCAAATTGTCCACAATGACTCCAAACTCCAAAGTAACTACAGAGCTTGACTCTCACAACTCAGAAGCATTTTTCTTACTATACAATCCTAATCTAAAGAATCTCAAGATTGAATCCCTTCCACTTCATTTTGGCTATCAAATTGCTTGAGTATCCTACTAACATGTAGTATAATACAAAAGGAATGTAGCATCGTAGCTCAATGCTTGTGTTTCGCTGAAGACCAATACCTTCCCTGTTAACCACTCCTATGGGGAAAGGATCGCTAGGGCGAAGCACAACCAGTCCACGAGGCCCCTCAAGTGCAGCTGGGTTCTATAATCGAGAAAACATGATGAATGCAAGGTCAACCCGATTGATGAATTATCGTAATACCTGACTATAAAAATGAAGGTAGATACTTTAGGGTAATGAAATTGCACATACCAGGATAGTGACGATGTGACCAGAAGCAACAGCCACCAAGTTCTCACTTGACCAAGCGATGGCGTTTGGATAGGACGGTGAAGCAATCAGGGTAGTGGCTTGGTAATGTGGAGCCATCGCACTCAGGCCCAAGCATCCTTAGAGCAACAAATGCAAGCTAGAACTCTACAAAATGCGCATCACATAATCCATGAGACATGAGCTAACCTCACCTTCAGTTCACGCGATAATATTCCAGAATCACCTAAAGGTAGTTTTCTAGTTCGCAAACTAAATGGTGGATATAGTATCCATTATGAACAGTGGCGGACCCAGAACTGAATCAAAGGGGGGCTAACTTATAACAGAATAAAAACATAGACAGGATAAGTACCAAACCAAGAAAACAGAGACAACAAAATATCAGGGACTACCATATGAATTAGAGTTAACAGCATATTCCAATAGCAACATTCCCATATCAAAAATGGTTGAGCTACTGTAGATCATATTGTACACAAAAGCACCACTATCAAGCGACTACTAAGTACTGACTACTATCTACTGACTATACTACACTAGTACACTACTACAGTCTACAGGAAGGAGGAGTATTGTTGCCCCAGAAATTTTTTAACAGATTCAGTCTGGTGTGCTCCAACAGCATTTGCATAATTGCAGTCATATATCCTTACGACAATTTGACAAGTGCATATCACCAAGCATAATGAGGAGCTCCGAGCTCCATTGGAATGTTGGATGCTACTATAGTACCATATCATTCCTATGATTCATACATAACATGGATAAGAATTAAGAAAAAACATTTTATTCAGCACTACTGGCTTACTGCTACCCCCAAATTACTGGCTTACTGCTAGTCTGCTACCCCAAAATTACTAGCAATATATAACATGCTCGCAGCTCGCTCATCTGGATAGAGAATTAGGGATAGGGCAAAACTCTTACAGTCTAAAATAAGCGAACTATGTAATCAAGTAAAATCCAAGATCACAGCAACACTGAACATTCACAGTACTCAACGACTCACCGTGTCCATCTGTGCGGGCCGTGCGCCTGTACCTCCGTGGAGTTGAGCGACGCCACGACGGGCAGTGCGACGCAGGCGAAGGGTCCTCGGCGGCTCGGCCGGCGACGGCCTCGGCACCTTGCAGCGGATGGAAGTGAAGCCGCGGAAGGAAGAAGGCAGATTGGCAGTGCGGGATCGCCGGGATGGGAGCGCGAAGTGGAAGCCAGTGAGTAGCGATAGCGAGTCGAGGAGAGGCACCGAGGAGTCAGGATACGTCCAGACAGCGAGGGAAGCCACCGAAGGCAAGCGATTTGGCGGCCGCCAGTTGATCAAAAACCTTGTAACTATGCCGACAAAGTATGAATTAAGGATCCCAAGTCCATAGAAATATCGGAGCAGATAAAGAATAGTTGCCAAAGATACATGATTAATGGAGCAAATTTTCACAGGGCTAGAGGCTAGTATGTTCTGGACATAGTGCACAAGTCCAAAAAAAGTGTGTTTTTGCTTTTGCATCAGGATTACACGTTTGCAACTAAACGAACTGCCCACATGAAAACTACACAACCTCGACATACCAGAAAGATATAATGGTAATCTAAAGTTATCCTAGCAATTTCGATAGCTATCATGAAAACCTGCATACCCAAGATGTGTATTCTTAGGCAGACAAGTAGTACTCAAAATTCAAAACATGCACTCTAAAATGACACATTTTTACTTAGGAGCATCTGTAATAATAATGACAGCTAAACACAGAAAGTGAGCAATCCTCCCATACATCACTATCACAAAACAACCAGATAATCATGGCAGCTGTGCTTTTACCTTGTGCGTTTGTCAAGTGCTTTGTATCTCTAAAATTATCATGCTTCCTTTCTTGCTTCACAGCAGTTCTAAGTTTTCTTTTACAAATCAAAAGCAAACTTGGCAGGCAGACCAGATTGCTGGTAGAGTTGAGGGAAATGAAAAAATCAACACATTTGCAAAGAGACTTACCTTCCTAGGGTCAATGCCCAACAATGTTCCAAGCTCATGAAAGTCAATGGTTTGTTAGAATGAGTGAATCATAATGAATCTAGAAAAAAAATCAGTGAATCAATTAACCTGATATTAGTGTAAAAATCAGTATCAAAGTGGATACGTTCACAGAACAGGGTGTTTTGGACCTTGGATGAAGTTATCAAGCACTCAGTTTATCTTCTGACATATCCTTTACTCTGTTGATTTACAGGAGTTTGTCTTCTAACTATTAGAATTGTTCAACTTGCATATCATGAAGCAACTATGGTTAACAACTAGCATACACAACCAGCATACACATCGCAGCATACTCAATTATACACTCCTGATATGCGAAGCTGAGAACAGTGAGAAGCTCTACATCTAACACATCGCGGCGGGGTGACTTACTGACAGGAGTCAGGAGGGGTGGCCGGCGGAGAAGAAGAGGGAGGCGGCAGCAGTGGGTCCAGGCAGCTCCCGACAACGCGGCGGAATCGGAGGCTCCCGGCAGCGGCGGTGGCCTGCTCTGGAGGCTAGATGGAAGTCATGGAACCCTAGACCGACAAGAGCTCACACGGTGCGGCGCCCGGCGGTGGTCTCTGACTCTCAGGCCTCAGCCTCTCTGTGACTCTACGACTACCACTACCGGAGCCTCTGCCCTCTGGAGTATGGAATCAGGAGCGGCGGCGGTGGTCAATACGGTAATACCCGAGCGGCGGCGCCCCGCTCATTTTAGCTTCACCTTCTAATTTTGACTTATTTTTTACTATTTGTAAATTTCATCTTTTTCTAAATTTTTAGCTTTTTTAGCTTTTTTACCGATTCTTTTTCCCGTATCCGTTTGTGTTGTCCGTAATAAGCTAACATTTTTTCTATTTTTTTATTTTTCAATTTTTAAATTTAATTACGTTAAATAAGTCATCTTCAACTACAGCAAAATTTCAGCCACTACAGTACAATTTCAGCTATAAGCCATAACTTTTCAGCCCAACCGAGCAGGGCTGGTGAGCCGGCTAGTGCAGGTGTGGGCATGTGGGGTGTGCTGCAGACTGGCCTGCAGTGCTACTCAAGCGGATATTATGGAATTTACCATCAAGCAATTCGGTTGGGTATCGTTAATACCGAATCAACCTGCAAATATACAAATACCATATCAAATTCGACCAGATACCAAATCGGTTTACTGAATTCGGTATCGGATTGATCGGGAAATACCTGACCCGTTTACACCCCTAGCGGCCACATATGGCTTTTGGGTCGGGAAAACGAGCATTGAAGAGGCTAGGCTAGTGGCCACAGATTTCTTCCTTGACAAGCCGATCGGAGCACAGCCTACTTGCTAGGAAACTCGTTGTAACCTCGCCATCTGTGCCGAGCCACCCAATAGGCTGTGAATCTTGGCCCAGCATGGTCCGAGCCACGTACCAGTTGCGCGCAATGGGCTGGCCCAATTGCTACCTCTTCTATAGATACATTTGCTTTGTTTCATGTCACGTACTACGAAGTTTTCTTTTTAATTAGCGGAATTTCCTATGCAATTGTATGGTTAGATACTATAACATATTATATCTGTTATATATCTCTAAATCCTTTGAAAATAGGGATAATTGACTATATGCTACTACAATTGTCTCAATTCCGAAAATACCACTGCAATCCTAGTCCTTCGAAAAATGTCACTCCAATCATTAAATAATCCTATAAATACCATTATGCTCAATACTACCTAATTTTTATTGATATAAAATGGTTTTTGTTGATTATAATGGTATTTATACAAGTATGAGATGATTGGAGTGGTATTTATCTATACATAAATACAAATCAAACTACGGAAGGTGTATTAATATAAAATCGGCTTGTATTGATCATAATGGCATCAATAAAATCCCATTTTATATGAATACATCTCTCTTATGTCGATACATATTTCATGCGTACAAAACTAATTGAAATACAGAAGGTGTATTTATTTAAAATCGGCTAGTATTGAGCATAACGATATTTCTAGGAATATCTCATGATTAGAGTGGCATTTTTCAAAGGACTGAGATTGCGGTGATATTTTTTAGAATTGAGACTAGGGATGGCAATTGTGCCCGTTTACCCTTATATCCGTGGGTAAACACCCTAATGGAGCTGGGTATGGATATTTTCTTTACCCACGGGTATGAAAATGGGGGGAACACTCTACCCGTCGGGTAAACGAGCACGTGTATGGGTAAGCTCCACCCGTACCCGCCTCGCCCGTTTACCCACGATAAGATTGACAGGTGGCGTAACCATAGCAATATCTTTAATTGCTATTGATTATTATAAACTTTTGCATATCTCTAATTGCTATTGATTGTTATAATTTTTTTATAGCTATTATATTTCCTAACAACAGTTACTGCTTATATGTACCTGTCATTAGTTCAACTCTTAGACAGTGACTCTCAGTTCGCGAATAAACAGGTATGCCCATGGGCGACGGGTATAGGCGAGGTTCTTCACCCGTTGTCCTTCGTGGGTATGCCCGTGGGTGTAAATTGGGGTCACGGGGTACGGGTATGGGCGAGCACTACCTGTACCTGCCACGCCCGATTGCCGCCCCTAATTGAGACGATTGCAGTGGCATATAGTCAGGTATCCCTTGAAAATATAAATGTATTTATTATACAACTGTAACTATCATAAATATTTATATATGATTAATTCGCCCCGTTATGATCTTGGCCCCACCAAAATAAGTGGTATGGATCTTCTTCTTCTTTTCTTGATTAATGAGAGAATTTCTATTATTTTTACTTTTTTACAATTTAAGGATTATATTGTGGGATTTTCTATACATGTAAAACAAAGAAGGTACCTCGAATATCATTGTAAGGTAGGAGGTACTGGTACCCTGTGGTACCTCTCCAATGACCGTAAAAGTTCTCATTATATAACTCTATTGCCTTTCGAAAAAATAGTTGTATCTATTATACAATTGTAATAGTTATAACATATACATACATAATATATATATATATATATATATATATATATATATATATATATATATATATATATATATATATATATATATGAATTATTAGTCTGCACTATTATAATCTGGTCCGACCAAAAATAAATGGTGTAGATCTTATTTTTCTCGATTAATAAGAGAATTTCTAAGATTTTGCTTTTTCCTGATTTAGGGATCATTGTGGGATTTTTTAGGCTTTCAAAGCAAAAGAGTTATGTTGAATATCACTAGTTGTTTGTAGATGCTAGTTGAATGCACATGCTTTACTACGAATAAAAATATCTCATTACACCTAGCATGTCAAGTTGACATCGTTGGAATTGGTTTGTCTAGTCCATGGTCTCGGCTCTGCCTCCACTCTTAGCCGAGTTATGCCTTTGCACCCTCGGTTCTGTCGTGCACCCGATAGAACTTTATTTTTTGACTGTTTTTTCTCTTGTTAGAGAATTTTTAGAGAAGTGAAATTTGGAGAAGTAGAATTTGTTTGTTAATAGATTTTTTCTATTTTGCTAGAGACTTTTAGAGAGGTAGAAGGGGGAGTTGGAAGGGACGACGTATCACTGCAATCTAGGCCAACCTCTATTATGTTCTTTTCTAGTAGTAAAGATGTAGAAATAGATAGTACGGCAAACCACCGCAATTAGCTACGACGTTTTTTCTGCGACACTGCGGCATTGTGTAAAAAAATTACAGTACTACATCCATTTTAAGTGGTAAAGATACAGGAATAAATATTACGGCAAACCAGCACAATTAGCTACGATGTTTTTTCTGCGACACTGTGGCATTGTGCGACAAAATTACAGTAGATCATCGTCGCTACCGACCTAGCTTTGTTCCTGACGCCCTTGCAAATTGCTCGACCTTAGCGTGACAACACAATGGTTTTTATTGCCAATTCCAACTTGAAACCACACCCGCCCTAGCTACCCGCACTTGGTCCTGGCCACGACGGGGCTCCGGACGCTATGATTCCCGTCCGACCACTCAATGCCGCCGAACACGTAGTTGGCGACCGCGGCACTGTCGTAGACCTCCAGCCTCACTATGAACTCCTTCTCCTCGTTGACGCTACCAAAGCACAGTACGTTTGGCTCCACGGTGACCTTGACCCCAGCCGCCGGCTGCGCGACGCTGGCGGTGTACGTGCACGGCGCCGCGCCCACGTTCTTCACCCGGCGCTTCACCGTGGTGGCGCCGGACAGGCAAGCCACGGTGATGGACGGGTAGTTGAGGTCCTCGGGGCGGCCGTACGAGCCCTGGCTGCACGTGCATGGGTTGACGCCGTTGAAAAACGGGAGCGGGGGTGGTAATGAGACTGGCAGCACGTCCTGGGTGGGCCTCGCGGAGCAGAGGAAGTTGGCGTAGTCGGCCGGCGTGGTGTCGTACACCAGGCCGGGGTCTAGGGCCTTGATGGGGTTCACATGGCCCGAGCCGTAGCTGAACGGCGTGGCGGCCGCGCCGGTCTCGTCCCGGATCTGGTTGGAGTCGTCGGCTGCGGTAGTTGCTGCGCATACATGCACACAACACAACACATAGCGCGTTATGACTTCAGCACAACCTATGAAAGGAAGTTGAGCTGTGATGCTTGCGCTCACCGGTGGTCATGATCGCCGACTTGATCATCGCTGGGCTCCAGTCGGGGTACTTGGTCTTGACCAGGCCGACGATGCCCGACACGTGGGGGCACGACATGGAAGTGCCGGACATGATGTTGTAGGGGACACGGCGGTCGTCGAAAGCCAGGTCGGTCGGTGAAACCGCGCCGCTGTACGCGGCGATCACGCTGACGCCTGGCGCGGTGACATCAGGCTGCGAATCGAGCAAATTTTGTAACACTAGTCACGGATCGATGGGATCACGGACTAAATCATGGCGGAGTTGAACAGCGTGCCAACCTTGAGGATCTGTGGAGTGATGGGGTTTGGCCCACGGGACGAGAAGGCTGCCATCTTCGGCGCTGGCTTTACGCCAAGTTGTGCGTCCGTTGTTGTGATGTAACCCACCGGAACCGGATCGCTAAAGCTGAAGGAGTAATCGCCATGTTTGATTAGTCCCATGCGTATACTCCGTAAGACAAACCAGACTAAGGAGCTTGTGCCGCTTACTTGGTAGGCTGGAGGTACTTGAAGAGCCCGATGCATTGGGAGTAGGAGCAGTGAGCCGCCGCGATGAGGTGCGGGTCCGCGATGACGTCGTCCCCGGTGCTGGCATCGTTGCAAAGGACCATGCCGACGCCGCCCGCCTGCTTCACCACCAGCCCCTTCTCGACTCTGGCGTTCACTCCTCTGGTGCAGACAACTATCTTGCCGCTCACCTTGGCAGGGTCCAGGGAGCCGGGCAAGCACAAGGTCCTGCAGGCAAGAGATCTCATCGATGAGCACATCATGACACGCAACATATGCACTTGGTAGTAACAGATCCGAACAACACTATATAGATTGTGAATAATCCGGCTCTTACGAGTTGCTGGTCGGTTGGTTTGCGGCATTGGCCTGCCCCCCGCTGATCATCGGATGGTACTCCTGGTCAGGCAGAGTACTGTTTGCCAGACTTTGTCCCTGCAAATTGCACCCAGAACGGCCATGCATGAACAAACCATATATATGCAAAACCGCATGCTAAACGGCACGAACAACCTATATGTGCACTAGCAGTTGAGTTGAGCACCCTGAAAATCGCACTAGCTAGAGCAAGGCTGCATTGTGCAAGTTAATTTTCTCTATTGACGAAACCTTGATTGTGTTGATGGTGTCGCTGCCGAAGGTGACACTAGCTGGGAAGTCCCTGTCCATGGTGCTTGCACCAACCGTAAAGATCCAGGGAGCCACATTGGTCACCGTGCTCGGCTGCGGGCCCGAGTTGCCGGCGGAGCACACGACGGTGACCCCCTTCTGGACCGCGTAGAACGCGCCGATCGCGATCGGGTCCGCGATGTAGTCCGAGGCGTCTGCGCCGACGGAGAGCGAGAGCACGTTTACGCCGTCTTTGACCGCCGCGAGCATGGCCGCGAGGATGTCCAGGCTGGAGCATCCCGGCGTGTAGCACGCCTTGTACGCGGCCACGTGCGCCCGCGGCGAGCCGCCCTTGGCCGTGCCCTTCCCGTGGCCGAAGACGCTGGCGTCCCGGACGAACCCGCCGCCCGCGGTGGACAGCGTGTGCGAGCCGTGCCCCTCGTAGTCCCGCGGCGAGTAGAGCTCCACCTGGTTCGGCAGCTGGCCTCCCCCCAGGAGGCTCGAAAACAGGATGCCCAGGTTGAAGTACCTCGCGCCGATCAGCTTGCTGCATACAGCGTCAACGAAATTAATGTTACATTACTTCCGGCCTGAGAAATCCAACTCTGCAATTGCTCGACCTAAAAGCTAGCTGTGGATATTTGGTTTTACTTGTTGCACTTGAAGTCGGGGTCGTTGCCAGCGTCGCATGTGCCGCGCCACCCCGGCGGCTTTGGAGGCTGAAGCGTGCCGTCGTTTTTGAAGCTTTCAGATGTTGGCCATACGCCTTGGTACGTGCAGAAAACAGCATCAGTTCAGAAGTTTTGGTATGCATGTACTAGACGATACTTCAGATCAGTAGTTATTATGGTGGGGTATCATTGTATTTTCCTTGTGGCAGTTTAATTCCCTGATCCTCTTGAGTCCCCCCCCCCCCCCCCCCTGACGCTACCATTTGTCATCAGGTTTGAGTTGACTTTAAGTTCCGGCATTACTGGGATTTGATTCTGTTTAGCTTGGGATGGGATGTATCGTTTGGGGATAACGTATTAGTTTTTCATGCATCTCAAGGCCCAATTAAGCACGTAGGTGCTCATTACTATCATGATCCAGGTCAATTCCAACTCCATCCAGGCCGTCGCCCACGTGCTGGATGGTGCGGATAAGGGTGAAGCAATTCCCGTTCATCTCGGATACTACTACTGTTCATGTGCTGTAATGTGACAACTATGTAAGAGCTAGATTACCCGTGTCGACGTTCCCAATGATGGCGCCCTCACCAAACCTGGCGGCGTTCTTCCACTCCTCGCTCAGCTCGCCGTCTCTCTCGAGCCCGAGGAACTCCCACGAATGCGTCGTGTGGAGGTTGTAAAGCCGGTCGGGGATCACAGCCATCACTCCGGGGAGCCCTGAAAGCAAAGAGCAATTGATCGGCGCTATGAATGCGTGTGTCGTCGGTGATTAAAAGCAAAAACTGAAACACAGAAATCTGTATTCAAATCACGGTCATATATGATACAGGAGTACGCACACTGGTGTATGGTATACTTACCTTTGAGCTTTGGTACGTAACCATCATCGATCTGCACCCCGATCCCGTGGATGTCACTGAAGTCATACAAGATTTTGAATCTGCGTTTTTTTTGGGGGTGGGGGGAGTCCAGAAGAAAAGGTAAGCACTTTCTTCTGAACATACAATGGACGCTAAAACGTACCAACATCCAAAAATAGGAGTACGTATTTCGTCTTACTCACTGGTGACTGTAGCGAGCAGAGCAGATGGAGAGCCCGGGCCATTGAAGATGATCAAGTAACCCTGCAAGCACGGAAGAGTACCACTACATGAGAGATCAATAGAACACGTTATTGTTTTTTGGGCTGCAGCTTATGACTTTTGATCCTAGTGCGAGTGGTCGTACGAACAAATTAAAAGTTGATAAACTGTCTCTAAAAGACTATCATGATAAATTATTTCGAAACAGCGGTGAAGAAATCATTTTATTTATTTATTTAAAAACTTCATAAGTCAAGTTGAAATAGACTAAAGAGGACAGATCTTCAGGATGACAGAGAGAGATGCCTTGAGGTCTGCCGAAGCCGGCGTCTGCAGCGTGAGGAAGAGCGCGAGGGCGAGCACGAAAATGTGGGCTCCTCTCCGCATATTGCACCGATCCGGTGATCTGCCGTTCAGCTCAGGCCTCCGTTCGCGCGCCATAGAATTTATAGACGCCCAGGTCAAATTGGCCCGGGTTTTTTTTTTCTTAGCGTGGAGCACGACCTCACGTTAGATGACCTGGCATTTACGCCACTGCGTAGCAAATTAATGAGCTCCACATGCGGGCCACATGCAAGCAGGTTGCTCGGGATTCGTGCAGGTAGTTTTGACTTTGCTCACGCATAGCATGCACGTTGCACAAATGGCTCCTACTAATTTGGATGCTTCTTTTCACATGGAATTTTCACTTCAGAACCCCAGGCAGGATCTAATCACGTTTAGAACTCACGAATTCCATATGGTAGGGAAGGAACCATCCACCCTCTCTCCTGCAAAATTCAAATGAAAATCCTGCGTTCTAAATGGAGCCATCTGGAGTTGTTTAAGATCTGATTAAGTGAAGTTGACGTGAATCAGAATGGACTGGCACTTAAAGCCTTAGTAACATATTTTTTTTACGTCAATTGGTCATCAGTATCGCATACCGCATCAAGATAAAGTGGAGAAGAAACAGATTTGGCTAATAAGCTTGGACGTGTCCAACTGTCATCCTCAATTTCGTTCTTAAAGAAGTAGATATGGGAAGTTCAACATTTGTTTCTTGTCCACGTGCCTCTGCAAAGGGAGGAGGACTTCCAACCAGTGATCATCGTCCCTGCAGGAGATCTTATATACTCTCACATAGATGATGCAATGCACCTTCGAGCTTTTCCAGCCTTTTTCTCACATTAAGGCCACATAAACATATAAACATATAATGATAATTTGTCCTTCTATTAGTGTTGTGGAAGTGCTCAACCCCTTGAGCTATTAGGAGCGCCTAATGGGCATTGTAGCAAGCCCAATGACAAACTAGTGAGCACATGGGCTATCACACATGTTTTGTGGACCGACCTTAGAGCAAGTCTAAGAATAAATTACTGTACACATAAGGGAATGTATCAAGTTACTTCATCTTTTCTTTGTGATTATCAGGGGTAAAATGAGGAATATTCATTCCCCAACTCTGTATAAAACGCCCTAAGGAGCAATTTAGTGTAGACTCACTCATTTTTACTCGCTCACCCTCTCTCAAGTGGCTTGTATTTTTCAGCTTCTCTGTTTGTCCCAAAGGAGAAAATGTATCCCATACCCACTGCTTAGTTTTGTAGTTAAAACAATTAGAACTTAGGATGTTAGCCAATCCAAAGCTAATCCTATGTTTCCAACATATGCCAACCTACTACACTACAAACTTCTAATTTATCTTTAACGATAGAAAAATAAGCCATCACATTCGCTCTTAGGGTTAGAAATTCTCATGCTAATCGGTGGAAAAGAAGAATGATCTATATCGTCGATTGTGGTGGATCCAAATAATAACGGTCTAGATTAAAAGAAAGAGCGTGAAGCACAATGCAGAAATGACTGAAATTTTAAATAACAATAAAACAAAATTAACAATTTGATTTTCATATGAATTTCTAAATAATTCCCTAAATAAATATAATTTAGAATAGAAATTTAAAAATAATAATTGGATTTGTATATGAATTCAAACAAAAAATAATTGAATTCAGAATAAAATAAAATAAAATAGCAATTTGATTTCAATACGGATTCCAAAGTAAAATACCTAAATAACTTTAATTCAAAAGAACAGTTAGCAATAAGAATACAAATTCTAACAAAAACAATTAAAACTCATAATAAAAAATAAAAGAAAGTTTGCAATTTGATTTCCATATGAATTTAAGTAAACTCCCTAAATAACTAAATTTTAGAATAAATTAAATAAAATTAGCAATTTGATATGTATATAAACTCCAATAAAAAAACCAAAATTTTGAATAAAAATAAAAGTTATCACAAGGATATCGCGAATGGTGTCAGCGGAGACCACGAAAGAGTGCAATGGATTCGATTTGTCTTGCAATAAGACATTGACCCACAAGGAAGCAAAGAGTCGAGGTGGTAGCAGCGGAGATGAGAACAATGTCATGCCACTCACCTTAGCCGTTCGACGAGGAGAATTTTATGCTGCTCGCCGGATTAGTTGAAGAGAAAGGCTAGAGTCAAAGGAGCCAAGGGCCGCGACGATGAGTGGTGATCATCAACGTAGTTGAAGAAGTCAGTAGCCAAAGAAGCTTGATGATGGAGAAGACTTGGCAGAGAGGAGATGAAACTTTACATTGAAGATGAGCTTGGACAATATGGGACCACCGGGTAGCTAGGACCATATCATCCCCATATCATCACTGGTGAAGGGCACGATGTCAACAACGATGGCGAGAAGATTTTCCATGTCATTAGACGGTGACAAAAGCAAACATGTTGGCATCAGTAAAGATGGGAGCTCACTGTGGCTATTGAGTTGACCAACGTCAAAGAAGAGGAACGATTGACATAGGAGAAGAGGACATTGAGTACGTATAACATCATGCATGTGTATATACATATATGCATCTATACAAATAGAAGCACGAGCATATATGTGCATGAATATATTTCGGAAAAGAGTAACTAATAGAGGAAGAATATAGGCATACAACTACATTGTGCATGCATGGTGGAGAGTGGTTATGTTTCTAAAAACCTCAATAACTTATATGATCAATGATTTTCTTCCATCAAAGGTTATACTTCAATTAAGCTTCTCAAATTGCATTTTCTTTCGAACTTCTATGGTCATTTTCAATATTTATGATATCTTAAAAATCTAAATAACCTATAAAATACGTAAATATACTCTTAAATATTTAAGTTATATTATTTGATACCATAAACTTTAAAAATAAATCTAGCACTCTAGTTGTACATACATCAACACATTTTTAGGCGTCATCTGTACATAACCTGTAATATTTGCGGCAACTTCCTATCCATGTCACACTTACGCTTTCTATCCATCAGAAAATGAATTGTTCATATAACTGGCACTATAGCCACTTTTTTTTTAAAAAAAATTGATCCCCAAACATCCGTTTTTATAAATCTCGCCCTCTTTGTGGACCTACCTAGCTTGGCAAGTACCTATTGAGCCCCCTTACGCGGTAGAAAGCCGGTCAGTGCTTGTGCATACTTGTTTAGCGTTTTAATTAATGTTAACCATATTTAATTAGTACTAACCAAAATTAACTAGCACTAATCACGTGCTTAATTAATCGATGATCAAAATACAAAAAAATATTAAGGTATATAGCAGCAAAATAGTGTTAGTCGATGACATGAATATTGAGGGAACAAACAAATAGCCGTGAGATTGCAGTTATTAGTGCCACGACGCAGATATAAGAGAGATATTGAGTAGAAAATATAGAAGGTTGGATCAAGTTGTCACTATACAAGGTATATTCTCCCCTAGAGATAATAGGGCAAGAACTAGAGTTGAACTGATCTAGGTTGTAACTTGTGGAAACAAATCAACAACAAGAAGATTTTTTCTAACGGTAGTCACAGATTCAATGGATCAAAGTACATGCAGCTAGTCAATGAGGCACGCTACCTTATCCTAGTACAAATATTTTGTTTAACTGTTGTGCTGGTTAGTATTTACTTGTTCAAAGCTACTAGTTGAATATTTAGAGACAAGCGCATGCATATATTAAATTGCCAATTATTCTAACATTTTTAGAGTGCATTATTATTATTAGTAACGACCTTCTCCAGATGCTGTTGTTACAAGGCAACTATAGTTTTGATACTTGGAAGCCTCAAGATGATAAAATAAAAATAATAATTGGGGGTTTTTATAATGGCCAAAATAACATGAATTGTATGACTGAATCTTGTGGATAATACTATGTAATTAAGTATAGAGTAGTACTTCTATGCTTTTTTGTAACAAGAGTAGTACTAATCACGAAGCAAATGAAGAGGTAAGTAACATATATTCATCATTCATTATATTTTAAAAATTACGTAAATCACTATTGAGAAAAATATAGAAGCACATTCCTTAAGTACATCAATCATATACATGATCAATGCTTAATTAAGCTCATGATTAGCACTACTTAATTGCGATTAGTACTAAATTAAAGCACTAACACAAGCATGCACAGCGCGGTCGACTTGCTGCGCGCAGCCGGCTCGGCAAGTGCCCACCGATTTCGATAGGTGCATAGAGAACACTAAAGGCCCGTTTGGCACAGCTCAGCTCCACTAGTGAAGCTATTTTTTTTAGATTCAACTTCACGAGCAGCTTCACCGGTGAAGCTAAAACTGTTTTAGAAAACTGTTTGGCAAAACAGCTTCACCAACAGCTTCATGCATGGCTGAGAGAGGTCAATTGTCCAAGATGCCCCTGTCTACCTGACTTGTTCTAACATTTGGAGTTGTATATTTGTATATGGTCATATGAATTAAAAAATAATATATTTGAATGAGTATGAATTAAAAAAATTAAAATAATAAAAAAATTAAAATACGTGAACGGGAGAGAGCGGTGCGTACGCGAAAGAAAAAAGTGAACGAGATTTTTGTGAACTGAGCGGTGCGTACGCCTGAGGGAGAGAGTGGCAAATACGTGTAAATTTTTGTGAACTAGAGGGGCATTCGCTTCCTTAGAATATGGGCCTGAGGGAGAGAGCTGTGAAAAGCTACTTTTTTCAGCTTCACCTCTCCCTATTCCTTTGTGAGAGCACAAAAAAATGAGCTTCATGGGTGAAGCTATTTGCAAAAAGGGTGTTTGGCAAAAAACAGCTCATGAAGCTATTGGTGAAGCTGTGCCAAACAGGTCTAAATTTGTAAAAATGGATATCGAAGGCTCAATTTGAAAAAAAACTACAGTGCCGCGTATGCATGCGGTTGACGTGGCCTCCCCATAAGGCCATAACAATCAAACGGACCGAAATGGCCACCTCGTCCACGTTCGCGAAGATACCCTTGCCGCGTTTATGATTCCTTCCGAAAATAAGCTAAAAAGCGGCATCAGTTCACAAATATCCAGGGGTAACACTGTCACTTCAACGCATCCAACCGTTTTGGCCATAAAAGCCTAGGCTTGGGTTTAGCGATAAGGGTTTTACTAACATTTGGCTCAAAAAATTTCAAACAAAAATTTTCACCAAATCCGCCCAAAACAACCGCGTCTCTCGGTTCGGATCAGCCCGTCCTCTCGCCGGGATCGGTGGTAAGCTGATTTACCCGTCTTCTTTTACAACATTTGCTCTTCATTTGGTTCTAATCCCATCGATTCTGGACTCCCTGTTCGATTCCAATGTTTTTTTTGATGCTTTTGCGTTGGTTTCTGACGGTTGCTTTGTGAAAAATCCAAGGGATGGAGATCATGAATGGGCCGGTTCTGCCGCGCTACGCCGCCCCTGCGACGAGCGCTCTGACCTCCGATGCGAGGGTCAGCGGCCAGCTGCTTAGGCGCGTGCGGCTGAGACGAAGGGCTTGCGGATTGCAAGGAGACTACTACGGCGTCGCGCCTAGGTTCTTCGGTGTCCGGTCCCAGCGGCACGGGGGTAGCAGCTGGGGCTGGCCTGTTTACTGCAGTTACGGCTCGTCTTCCGACGCCGACGGCGACGGCGCCGCCGCCGCGAATTTCGACGCCAGCGGCGAGGAGTTCGTCGACTCCAGCGTGATGGAGGCTGGTATTTCTTGTGCTGCTTGAACAGTTTTTGAGTTATGACACCGGATTGTCTGAGCAACTTCCGTTCACTGTTGTGCTATCAGCTACACATCACTTGTAGCAAGCTACTATTGTTCATTTCTGACGATTATATGGGTTTAATCTGTCCTTGCAGTTGAGCTCAGAAGTGTATCAGATGGTTTTGTGATAAAAATGCGCGACGGGAAAAACCTTAAATGTGTCCAAAATAATCCCCGCGTATTAAGACTGCGGGATTCTGCGCCTCACCATGCTATTGTGCTGAAGATGGAAGATGGAAGCGATCTTCTGCTCCCGATTATTGTCAGTATGTATCAGTTCTTGCTTGGATTCAGTTTGCACTGTTGCAGATGCTTGTCCCCTCTAATTGTGTGATGTGTTCATATTACTTCCTCCAGTGGAAACACCAAGTATTATGTTGCTGGCTGCCCTTCGGAATATTCGAATTGTAAGAGTTAGATATAGCTAAACAAATATCTGCAGATGTTAATAAGAATCCGCATACTTCTGGTTTTAGATGGTTTTTGTTGTATATCTGAACTGCATCAATATCATGTCTTTCCAGCCAAGGCCAACTATATACAGTGTGGTACAGGAGATGACTGAAAGGATGGGATATATGGTGAGTTTAATATTCCTATAAATGACAATTTCTTGCCCAACTTTCATGTGATTTCGTAGCATAGGTCAAATGTCTAGTGTTTTATGATGTGCATTACTACTTTTGTGTAATTACTTAATGCACGCCTGATCTGGTAATCATGCACCCAAACGTACACACCTCTTGTCTAAAATATATTCTATTGGACAAACTAAATTTCAGCATTCATGTTCTGTTATATTCGTTTGATACTAATAATATATTCTTTCATCGATCACCTCAGATTTGCATTCTTTTTTTAGGTACGTTTGGTGCGGATTACAGAAATGGTACATGATGCTTACTATTCTCGATTATATCTTGCAAAGGTAGCACTACTTCAAAGTAAGGTATCAATTAAACAATGCTTATATTGGTCTGAACTCTGACGTACGGCATCATGATATCCAGATTGGGAATGAACAAGAGAATATTAGTTTTGACCTCAAGCCATCAGATGCCATAACATTGCTTTCCGATGCAAGGTGTGCGTTTGTCTCTTGTGCTTCGGGGTAACTGCTGATAATATTTGTTTTCAACTACAGTGATTGCTTATAATTGAAGGTGTTGTTTTTCACCTTTTATGGCCTGGTGGGGTTTGTTTTATATATCTTCAGTTTGATCATTTGGGATAGAATTAAAAAAAAAAAAAAAAAAACTCGACCTGCGGGGGGTAAGACAGCCCCCGGGCATTGCTTTAAGAAGAAGATCTTCTCACGCAGATCGAGAAAATCCCCGAACCCTTGCCCCACCCTGACACAGCGGCATCAGCCCATGTGAGAACGACCAGGGTGATCCCTAGACCAACGACCTGGCGACGACCAGCGACCTGGGCGAGCCTTAGACCTGTGCTTTGGCTTATGGGGCAAGCGAGGGGATTTTTTTCCCTCAGCCTGAAATTCGCTCCCACTGGGAGTCGAACCTAGGAATTAAACAATCAAAGCAATTGAATTCCCTTGTCTAGTCAGCAAGGCAACCTTTTTTTTTCTGATATTGTTGCTTAACCTTGCCACCAGTGAATCATATGATGAGTGCTATGATTCACGAGTAGAGAAATTCCGTTTTCTTTTCGAATTTAAAATTCTTTTTTAGGAAGAGAATATGAGCAAATAAATTCCTGAAGTGATTGGTGTTTTGTTGCTTAATGGATGTCTATGATACTTATTCCAATTTGCTCTATATTTATGTGCAGGTTCCTATACAAGTCAATAACCGTATTGCATATAACAATGGATTGAAAGTTGTACAGCCAAAGCCATCTGAGAGTTATGTAAACTCGGACCAAATACAATACACAAGACTTGAAAGGTAAGTCGTCAAAATCTGTTTGATAGGTTCCTGTAAAGTGTCTTTTCAAGCATTGCAAGTGCAACCATACCATTTTGCAGGCCTGAAGATCAGCCTTGCTTTGAGGCCCAAGAGTTTGATTTGGTCCGCAATATGCTGATTGCTGCTGTCGAGGAACGTTACAAAGATGCTGGTAAGCTCTTGCTGATGAACACAAATTAAAATGGGTGTGTATAGTATCACCCGGATGTTTTCTTCCCAACAATCATCCAAATTTCGGACCGTTGGATTAGAGATCCAACGGTCTCTTTTTTTGGAGGGGGAGAATTTTTTTGGAGGGGGTGGGGAGAATTTGTGGCCCTTGAATCTCTAATCCAACGGTCACAAATCTGGATGATAGTTAGAAAGAAAACATCCGAATGATGTTTATCAATACCCAATTAAAATTCATGCATTGCAGGCATGTTGGTGGGTTGAATTGCAATGATAATGGGATGATTTTGTAAAATACAATGTGTAAGCGTTCCTACTCACCAATTGATGAGCCGCATGTGTGTATTTATATGGAGCCGCAAGGGCTAGAGATACAATGTTTGGCTTGCCGCACAAGAAGATCTTCTGGCCTTATCTCGACCAGGAATTCTAAACAGAGATACAGGAGGTTAGGAAAGACAGCTAGGCTACCAAATACAACTAGATACGCCTAACTTAACAGATTTGTTTTTGTCACCACCTTCCAACAAGATTTGCACTTCTCTATGGTCCTTCAAATGGACTAATCTCTGCTGGTGTTGATTGTTTCAGCTCAATACAGAGACCAGCTTTTCATGTTCCGGGCAAAGAAAAAGAACAGGATATAACAGGTAATGAGTCCTCGGCACCATTTTACTACTGCAATTTGTTGATTCTCTCTCTCCCTCTCACTCTCTCTCTCTCTACAAGGTTGATTCTTGCCATCAAAACTGATAATTCTCGTCTTAACCAGTGCCTGATGGGATGTGTACATAGAGAGCTTTGCTGAAGGACAAAAGATTTGGCAAACATCGAGAAAAACCATGTAAACACTTACATAACCATGTAAACACTTACGTAACTTATGAATATATAAGTACATACTAGAACATCGTTCCGGGTACCTTCAATTCATAGTGGCAATGGTTGTACAATTGACTCAAAAGTGCCAATGGTTGGACAATTGATTTCAGCGCAACTTCAAGTACATTGCTTAGACGAGACATTCGCAACCTTTCATAGTTCACATTCGCAACTTTTCATAGTTCAGTTTGAATTTTAACGCCTCCATGTTGTGTGTTGTAAATTGCTGACTTCTGTCTTATTTTTCACTATTCAACAATTTCGTCTTTTTTTTGGTTTTTTTGGCTTTTTTGAACTTTTTTATCGGTTTTTTCCTGTATTCGTTTGTACTGTCCGTGATGGGCTAACCTGTTTTTTCTATTTTTAATTTTTTTAAAATTTAATTACGCTAAATAAGCCATTGTCAGCTATAGTGTTTTTTCAGCCAGCTATAGTGTTTTTCAGCCATAAACCACTCAAAATAGGCCCTTATGAGTAGGGCCTTAACTGTTCATGTGCTGATTTGTTTTAAGTGTTGTTTGGTTGAGTGGCAACTGGGATATGGTTAATTTGACAACGACCAACAATCGTATTTGCCAAACTAACCGCACCCAAAATTCGGCCCGGTTCAAAATCCCCCCTCTCCATTGCGTGTCCGAATTAGGCCCCTTCTAGGATAAACAAATGGCATAGAGGCATCAAGTGACTTCAGATCGACGGAGCCGGTTCACCACCGGCCCTGGCGGGAGCTCCGATATGCCGCTCGAGCGGCAAATATACCGCCCACCTATTGGCCCGTTGGGCCCGATCAGCGCACGGAGTTTGAGATGCATTTTGTTTGCAATCGAAAATTTAGGATGGCTATATCTTTTGAACCAAACATCCAATTTATAGTCTATTTAAATCATCATGTTTCTTATAGCGAGGTGGTCAAAGCTAGACCCCGCTTGCATATATTTAGACTTAATAAATGATATCATATGTCATATATTCCAATAGATAAAATAAAATATTCCATATATTACTTTCTAATATTCTATTAATTCATTAATGGTGATGTTCTATTAGTAGGTAAAATAAAATATTGCACATTTTTTGTTTTGCTGTTCCAACAGTTTATTGATGATGTTCCACGCATTAAGTTTGTAGGAGGATTGGCCAATGTTTCACGTACTTGGTTTTAATGTTTCATAGTTCGCCAACCATGTGTTATTGACGATGTTTCAGTGATATAGCAAATATAAATATATTCAAACCTATTAGAGAAGCAAATCAAAGTTATTGGTGGAACATTTGTCATAATCTTTAAGAAGACGCTAATATATATATATATATATATATATATATATATATATATATATATATATATATATATATATATATATATATATATATATATATATATATATATATATATATATATATATATATATAGTGATGCCTTATTTTGAAGATCTCGTAATAAGAAATGGTGGTTCAAATGTATTGTTAATCGGATACTTAGTTTAAAATTATAGTATTTTGATTTTTCAAAATCACTTTTAAGGGCTGCTAATATCAACTATTTTGTCTCCTAGCAAATTTCCCATACTTGTCTCAAACATGGGCTGTATGGGGTTGACGGGCAATGGTTATGGCTCTCTTTTTTGGCTTTTTAGTCAGATTTTAACTTTAGTTTTTCTAGCAATTATTATTTATTAGACTAATAAATTATAATGAAAAGCTTGCAGAAAGGGAAAAAAACATCCTTGTATGCCGAGCATGTAGAATTTTCCGGACCTGTCAGCCCGAATTTGGATGGTGGATTTTATTCGCAATCTGTTTTCGGTGCGAACCTTATGCGCGAACACTTTTTCGGTGCCGATTTGCATCACGGCGTATGCGTCTGCGGTTCGTTCGCACATACCACCCGAACCCGGCATGCGCCAGGTTGATGCACCGAAGCCCATATCAGCCGCCCACGTGGCAAGTTTTCGTGCAGAAGATACCATTTCGCGGTTCTGACTTCTGAGCCTATGGACCGGGTCTACCAGAGAGATCCAGTAACCCCCTCCTCTCCCCTCCATCCACCGATTGAAGCTTTCCCCCTCTCCCCCTAAAATAACTAAATAAGCATCAAAATTCTCTAACAATAAAACACTGAAAATTCAAACAAGCCACGACGATATTCATTCGCTCGCCTTCGTGTATTCCTCCGTCGAAAAACCTTCCTCTCGGGGGGGGGGGGGGGTATCGAGGCTTGGGGATTGGAATTCTCCGGAGGAATCGTGCACGGATTGGGGATTGATGGTGTGGCGCTATGTTCTCTGGCCCCAAAGCTGTACAAACACTCAAGAAGAAAGAATGGGATAGTTGCAAATGCCATCCAACATATGAACTGAATACGAGATATCCGACATAATCTTACCATTCGCGTGTTAGTTGAATTTGTGGGCCTATGAGGCAAGGTACAATAGATTGACAGTAACTTAGACATTGAGGACGAGATCCAATGAAAACTAACAACAAATGGAACATACTCAATGTCCTCAGCCTATTCTGCATAGTTTCTGGGATCAGTTCGAACTTCTTATCGAACTATCATTTGAAAAACTTGAGCACCCTCTCGCTGCAAGTTTTTTCTCTTGGTTAATTGGTGCTGCAGATAGATTTTGGACAACCCAAATATATTATTTTTAAGGATGGACAAACCAATACTTTTGCCAAATGTGCAATAGAAACCTTAAAACTACTACACACCTCTTCATTGACTGCTCGGCAGCCCGGCAGACATGGACTGGAATAGCTAAATGGCTCCACTTGCCGATGCTCGATCCAATAAATTGGGACCCAACAACGGTGATTGAGCATTGGTGGCTCAAACGGGTGGACTCCTTGCCCGGTTTCACTAAGGCTGCAAGCACACTCATCATTCTTGTAATGTCGCAATGGTGGAAGGAGAGGGACAGACGTGTCTTCCAAAATAAAGTATCGACGCACTGTGACATCATAGCACTAATCAAGGAGGAGGTCAAGCTTTTGGAGATGGCTGAAGCAAAACATTTAAAGTGTTGATTACAAGGGCAAATAATGCTTTGTAGAAAAGAGTGCCTAGTTTTTCGTCGCCCCTATTTTTCTTTGTCAAGAGTAACATACTCTCCACTCCTTCACAAGTGTTGCTTGTGTTTTTTGTAAATCAACCTATTTTACTTCTGCCCTTTCTAATATATGATTCCAGCAATTGCTGGCTTTCAAAAAAAAAATAAAATTGACTAGTATTTTCTGTATTAACCTTTGTTTCTTTCATATGCATGCGCTCTATGAAACATTGATGAGGCAGGACGAGCTGCTTGCATATAGACCAGCAAGATAAGATTTAAGTTTCGGGTAAGTTCTGGGTGCTCCTATAGTTTGTTCTTTCCTTTTGTGTTCAGAGAGATGCACCGTGCACGTTCTTGATGCTAACCCCTTCTAGTCCATACCATAATACCGCGTACGCTATTTAATATACCTCGATCCATTATTTGCAGAAAAAAGAGGTTTTGCTTCTGAGTACTGGAGTACCTTCCCATTTATTTCTCCTTGAAGACGGAATACTCTTCTTGTCAATTGGATGCGTAAAACCATGTGCATATTTTTGTTCCGATGTAAAATCCTGCAATTATTAGAGATAGAAGGATGGGCGAGCATTTTGCCACCTCTTTGATGTTTTATGTTTGGGTATATTGCTGATGCTTGCAATATGTTTTGAGTTCAGAAACACAAGGGTGTACAAAATTGAGATCTTGTTTGCGAGATGTTTGATTCCTGTTTCCCGGCCTTTGTTGTAGCTTTGTAAGGCTGTGAGTTTCCTTCTGCATGCTGATTTGCACGAGGATGGAGGACCTACAAATGCAGTTCTACCTGACATGTTAAATAGTAGAGAAATTTGGTTACTTGTATCTCGCTCTCCAAGGACCGTAAATGCTGGGAGTTTTTTTCATGATTCCTGCGAAAATTAAAATATTTTCTGCAAAATTCTTGAGGTAATGCTCTAAATGGCTTAAAAGCTATGGTTTTTGGCTGCAATTATACCATAGCGACTGTTAGTTTTTTTAGTAAAAAAATAATAAGAAAAAGTGAAACACATCGCTATATCTTTTAGGCATGTAAAGAAATAAGGAAAAAACAAAAAACCCCAAAAAGCAAAAAAAAAAATCTAAAATTAAAAAGGTGACATGTTTCAAGTGATTGGAAGTTAGAAACTGAAGCAGTTTAGAGTCTGAAGCAGTGTAGAGTGGACCTAAGTTTCAAACAAACCTAAAATTTCTTCCAGGAGAAGCACCCTGAAATTTGGACGTAAATACTAGTATCCGTGCAGCATTGGTGATCTGTTAGAGTCTAGAGTAAAAAGCAGCCCAATTTGAGAGGACGGCGTATGTGATTCTTGCTAGCTAGACGCGATTTTTTTTTGCACATATAACTCATTTTAAATCCATATTTGTAAAAATAGCTGTATACGTATGAGAATAAAAAAATAACACTTCTGCTACCTGGTCATCGGACAGCAGCGCCCTACAGCTGACACATAGACTACCGGACACGTAGACTACTGGCGCCTGGCCACAGTGCGTCAGGCACCTGCCCCTGGTCACCGTGCGGCTGCGCCTCTACTGCCTGGCCATCATGCGGCAGGTGACCTGCCGCTCCTCCACCATACGGTAGGGAATTAAGCCGGCTTAATTACCTACCTAAATCAGTATTTTATATGTAATATTTGTTCAAATATTTAAATATAGCAAATGAGCTTAAAAAATAACAAAATTTTGTGTGCAGTCTTTTTGACATAATGTACTTTATTGGATAATTTTTTGACCATTTTATCCACTCTAAATATTACTCAAAAATTTATACGATTACGATATTTGTAGGAGTTGTTACATTTAGAAAATGAGCTCCAAAAATTACAAAATTTTATGTGTACCCTTCCGACATAGTTGACCTAAATTTGTGATTTTTAGGAATTTTATGCGCTCCAAATTTTTTTATGTTAATTCATGTTAATTTAATCGTAATTAGCAATATGCGATGCTCATTTCATGATTAAAATGATAAATTTGGAGTATATAAAATTCTTAAAAAAATTAAAAAATTAGGTTGACTGTGTTAGAAGGCTGCACATGAAATTTTATAATTTTTAAAGCTTGTTTGCTATATGTAATAACTTATACAAATATAATAACTTTATGAATTTTTGAGGAATATTCATAATGGATAAAATTATTAAAAAAATTATGCAATGAAGTATGTTATGTTGGAAGGTTGCACATAAAATTTTGTAATTTTTTTGAGTTCATTCGCTATATTTAAAAATTCAAATAAATATAATATATAAAATACTAATTTACGTAGGTAATTAAGCCGTGGAGGGGCCGCAGGCCACTTGCCGCATGGTAGCCGGGCGGTAGGCACGCAGCCGCACGGTGGCCGGGCTCTGGTAGTCTACGTGTTAGCTGCAGGGCGCTGCCGTCCAGTGATCAGACGGCAGAAGTGCTATTTTTATCATTTTCATATGTATACAACTATTTTTATAAATACGGATGTAAAACGCACTATATATATATATATAAAAAAGTCACTAGTCGCCGGCGTAGCTTTCCGTTTACGCACGTCCGTTGTTAGTCGTATTGTAGTGGGACACTGGCTCGTACTGTCGTGCAGCAGCCGGTGCCGTCGGTTTTGTTCGTGGAAAAAGTTGAATGCATCTTTTTTTGACAATTATAAGGCATCTTCTTGTATCAGTACACTTGAGTTGGAGACATCTCTTGAACCACCATGGGGTAGGACTAAAGCCTTCTGCTGTTTCGCTTAGTTGAAAGTAGTAAGTTTATTTCATCTTTTGACCTGACAAAAAAAGATGGAAAATGCATTTGTGCTCTTCTAAAAAGTAAAGTGCGCAGGTCCTTAGCAACAATGGCAAAGAATGTCGTAATTAAAAACAATTTGCGAAACATGTTTTGGTCAGTCTTCACATGTGCTCTTCGAAAATAGAAAGTGCCCACTAATGCACCCAAAGAAAGTTCTCTATCCTGAGTTCCTGACTAGATTCAATGGGACACTGACAGTAAGGTTGAAACCATAAAACACTCATGAGAGTACTAATGATAACAATTAACTTGTAGGGGAAAACCACCCTACGTCAGATCAGCCAATGAAAGCAGACGCGCACGAGCCACACGACCGACTCGTTGAAGGGGCGATTAGTTGATGGATCCACTCGATCGCACGTAGCTCGGTAGGATTTGACCGCCCGAATCTCCCATTTCCCGCCCAATTGTTGCATCAGGTATTGCTGCTTCCACATTTGACGCTTCCAAATCGAGCTTGTTGTGCCCTTTCGCTGTTTTGGTTTTTGTTTTGGCTTTGAACATCGGGATCGTTGGCATGCAGTAAGTGGACCTAAGCACAGAAGCTCAGTCCAGCAATGCTACGTGTACGAACCAGCTTACATGCATACCACAACATGTGAATAATCGTGACTATAATTCAATCGTGATATGTACGTGACACCACAGCTGTCTATAGAACGAACCTAGTCTTGTATCTGGACACGGATTCTAGCTTCGTAGGCTTAGGTTGCTGGTCACAAACAAATTTTTTTTCCAGAAATTTGTCGAATGTTTTTTCTTCGGAATCGATCAAAATTTTCACCATCCAATCTGCAACAAGATTCATGCCACATTTTTCTCCTCCAGCCCCGACGTGGCCGTCGGGTCCGAGCATGCACAAGTGCCGCTTGTCAAGCCGCGACCAAGTGTGCACTAGTGTCGCCACCGGTGAAGTCGTCACGTCGCCGAACGTACATTCCGCCAAATGCCTCTTTCTTTTCCTTATATTAAGGAGATGCACCTTAGGCGTCGCCACCTGCTGCTGGAGGTGATGGCAAGGGAAGGAGGAAGAGGCGTGGGCGAAGACGCTATCTCACAATGGTTGTCTCTGTCTCTGTAGTCACAGCACGGAAAAGGAACGACGCAAGAGAGGAGTGATGTGGGAGAGGATAAGGAGCATGGCTAGTAGCAAAGATCGCCAACGATGAAGCTGGTGGAGGTGCTGGGGTTGGGGGTGTCGAGAGTCAGGAGGTGTTGAACGGATCTGATTCGTTCGGGAGAAAAAGGATGAGAGAAAGAGGTAATTGAGGGGAGGAGGTCCAATGTCGGATCTGATTGATTTTAGGAGAGAAATTAGTTAACAGTTGTATAGACATTTCTTTTTTCAACAATTGAACTCCTGCAATACAATTTTCATTTGTTTCTAAAAAAAGCAATGTGAAGTTTCTACGGCTGTTGGCGCATGTTGCAAATTTCTTGTCAACTTGGGAATTGACGTGACATGCAAAGGAAAAGAGGAAAATGCTAAAAACCATCCATTTGTAGTGCTCCTGCCTGTAGCCACTTAATTTTGTCCTAAAACAGTGAAGCGATGTGACGAGACTGCCGACTGCCGAGACCCTAGCTGAATCGAACGGACATTGCATATTCATGATACCGAGGCACCGAGCTGTCAAAACTGAATCATGGTGTAGTAGCCTGTAGGACGCAAATGAATACTCGTAGGTTTCGTGAGGTCACAAATAAAGGAAAAGTGGAATTGTGAATCGTACTTGAAAAGTACGCAAAACTACGCGTGACCAATAGGGAAAAAATGATGTGCGAAAGACCATCTTGGAAATTAGGGCTATTCGTACTGGTTTTGGACGGGTTGGAAAAAAAAACAGAAGTAAACAGCAACAGCCACCTCACCGCGACCACTGTTATCCTTCGCCGGCCACATCGATGGGTTGGCGCGTTGGCAAAAACCAGTTATGAACAGCCCTAACATGTACGAGTGTGTGTATATATATATACTGTTATAAAAATATGAGTTGGTGGTTATCGGTCCGTTCTCCCTCTTCTCTTCTCAGTCGTCCAATCAAAGATCAGCCGTCCAGATCCGCATGTAGGCAGTTCTTTCGCTCCTCGTAGAAAAGGTCGAGCCAACCGTGGGCCGCGCTCCTCTTCTCTTCCCCACATCCTCTGTATCCCGCAACCACCGCGTCCTCTCCCCCGAACCTTCATGCCGCGCCTCCTCCTCCTCAGCACCGCCACCAATTCCTTCCCCGTACGATAACATCTGGTCGCAGTCCTCCAACTTCTCTCAGCAGCGTGGCATCCCCTCGTCGCTACCTCCCCAACGCATTTGCCCGCCGCCTCCTCTCCCCGTTTGCCTACCGCCGCCTCCCCACCACCACCTCCAGCAACTGCCGCCTCCTTCTCCCCCGAACCCTTGTGCCGTGCCTCCTCCTCCTCGGCGCCATGGTCGAATGGGGCCATGGTCAACGTCAAAGGGTCGTGGTCAAAGAAGACAGTGATTGAAGGGGACAGTGGTCGAAATTGGGGCTGTGGTCGAAGTCGGGGCCGAACAGGCTGGCGCCAACAGTTGAGCGATAGGGCACAAGTGCACCGAAGGCCTGCCAATGTACGACCACCAGCGATGGTCGACCGCTCCCGACCTACGATCATGCGCAATGGTCAACGGCTTCTAACTTACGACCACTAGGTGTGATCGACGGCTTCTAATTTACGACCATGAGCACTGGTCGATGTGTTTCGACTTATGACCACGAGGTGTGGTCGATGTCTTCCGACTTACAACCACGAGCGCTGGTTGATGTGTTCCGACTTATGACCACGAGGTATCCTCGATGGCTTCCGACTTACAACCACAAACGATGGTTGTCGACTTCCGATGTACGACTATGAGCCATTGTCAAAGGCCCCCGATTTAGGACCATGATTGATCATCGACTGCTACCAACTTATGATCACCAACAATGGTCGACCGCTCGCAACCTACGATCACGCGCGGTAGTCGATGGCTTCCGACTTACGATGACGTGGTGTGCTCGAGGGGTCCCGACCTATGACCACGAGGTGTGGTCCATGTCTTCCGACTTATGACCACATGGTGTGATTGACAGCTTCCGACTTACTTGACGGATTTAAAAACTTTTAGAACATGTTTGTATGCATATTCTAAAAAATTTTACCACCCGTGAGTTTTAAAACATGTAGTATGATAAATTTTAAAAATTCGTAGCAATGCACGGGCATTCAATCTTTACTATTATAAAAATGTGAGTTGGTAGTTGTCAGTCCGTTCTCCCTCCTCTCTTCTCATTCGTCCGATCAAAGATCAGCCGTCCAGATCTTTCACTCCTCGTAGAAAAGGTCGAGCCAACGCGTGGGGCGCGCTCCTCCTCTTCTCTCCCCCCACATCCTCCGCCTCCCGCAATCGCCGCCTCCTTCTCTCCCCCGAACCCTCGTGCTGCGCCTTCTCCTCCTCAAAGCCGCCACCAATTCCTTCCCCATACGACATCATCTGGTTGCAGTCCTCCAACTCCCCCAGCAGCGTCGCATCCCCTCGTCGCTGTCTCCCCAACGCATTTGCCCGCCGCTGCCTCCCCACCACCACCTCCTGCAACCGCTGCCTCCTTCTCCCCCGAACCCTTGTGCCATACCTCCTCCTCCTCCTCGGCACTATGGTCGAAGGGGGCCGTGGTCGAAGGAGGAAGTGGTCAATATCGAAGAGTCATGGTCAAAGGGGACAGTGGTTGAAGGGGGCTGTAGTCGAAGTCGAAGGGGGCAGTGGTCAAAATCGGGGCCATGGTCGAAGTTGGGGCCAAGCAGGCTGGCGCCGATAGTCGGGCGATAGGGCACAAGCGCACCAGAGGCTTGCCAACGTATGACCACCAGCGATAGTCGACCACTCCCGACCTACGATCATGTGTGATGGTCGACGGTTTCTAACTTACAACGAGGTGTGATCGACGGCTTCTAATTTACGATCATGAGCACTGGTCGATGTATTTCGACTTATGACCATGAGGTGTGGTTGATGTTTTTTGACTTATGACTATGAGCACTGGTCAATGTATTCCAACTTACGACCACGAGGTATCCTCGATGGCTTACAACTTACAACCACGAACGATGGTCATCGGCTTCTAATATACGACCATGAGCCATTGTCAAAGGCTCCCGATTTAGGACCACGATCGATCATCGACTATTGCCAACTTATGACCACCAGCGATGGTTGACCGCTCCCGACCTACGATCACACGCGATAGTCGACACCTTCCGACTTACGACGATGAGGTGTGCTCGAGGGATTCCGACCTATGACCACGAGGTGTGGTCGATGTCTTTCGACTTACGACTACGAGCGCTGGTCGATGTGTTCCGACTTACGGCCACGAGGTATCCTTGATGGCTTCTGACTTATGACCACGAACGATGGTCGTCAGCTTCTGATGTACGAGCATGAGCCATTGTCAAAGGCTCCTGATTTAGGACCACGATCGATCGTCGACTGCTGCCAACTTACGACCACCAGCGATGGTCGACCGCTCCCGACTTACGATCACACGTGATAGTCGATGGCTTCCGACTTTCAACAACGAGGTGTGCTTGAGGGGTCCCAACCTACGACCACGAGGTGTGGTCAATGTCTTCCGACTTATGACCACAAGGTGTGATCGACGATTTCCAACTTACTTAACGGATTTAAAAGCTTTTAGAACATGTTTGTATGCATATCCTAAAAATTTTGACCACCCGTAAGTTTTAAAATATGTAGTATGATAAATTTTAAAAATCTGTAGCAACGCACGGGCATTCAACTATTTAGTACAATACGATGAATTGTTACAATATGAGGAGTTTGGTCAGGTTTCTCCACTTGGTTTTGGAGAAGCTAAGTGTCTATTTGGCTAGCTTCAGCTCCTTAGCTTAAGAAGCTAAATCCTGATTTTTTGCTTTTGGTTTATACATTTTACTACAGTAACTAGGTTTTAAACGATGTTTTCTTAAGATGGGATCTACAAGTCGATTGTAGTGGACACTAGATCAACTTCAGCTACACCGGCGAAAATCACATGCATGAATGAATTAATCCAAAACCCCGTGTACGTGCAAAACCTTTTTTCTAAAAACTACAGCTTGAGCTCTGATATCAACTGTAGCACCTCACATACCAATATAAGATACTACTATAGGGTCATCGCCAAAGTAAGGAATAAATAAAAGCAAATATAGAAATCGCGAGGAAATTAAAACTTTTAAAAGTACATATTAGAGAACCAGCGAAAGCTGAAATAAATATTTGAAATATGGAACTGGTCCACTTCTAACCAAATGAAGAACAAATGAAATAACGAAATAGTGGCAAACCATGGTGCTAAAAACTCGAGTGCTCCCATCCATGCATGATGCTATCACTCCACTAGCCTTTTACCTGAGAATGAAAAGAGCAAGCGTGAGATTTGAAAATCTCAGCAAGTACCCAACAACGGTCACAACATGGTGAGTAAAGGACAAGTAAAGCAAGCAAGTAATTGACACAGGTTAATTGCAATGAAACTAGGTTATAGGAACAACTGATACCGATTGAAGAGAGAGAGGTAATATGAAACATGGAAATAAGGTTAATTGTTATATAGTAAGTTATGACAATGGCACCAGCAATCACTTCCCACAAACCCGATTATACGAGAATATTCAGGCACAACACTATCCTCAACTGTATAACTATAGACAGGGTGTAATATCCTGAGTAACGAGACAACAGGAACAGTGGAATCAAAGATAATTGTTATTTAGCAAGTTATGGCAATGGCACCGGTGATCACTTCCCACATACTCAATTATACGAGAATAATCAAGCACAACACTGTTCTCGACTGTATAACTGTAGACGGGGTGTGATATCCTAAGTAACAAAAGTGTACGGCCCCGTACATTACCAAATGGGTGAAAATCTCCCCTATATGTGGGTAACCCCAGGCTAGGTGTAACATCCTGAAATTCGGATGTTCAGAAATGAGGGAAATTTAAAAACTTTTTGCTGCATTTGGTTGGCATTTGAATTTCTTCTGTAATTTTATTTGGGTTTTTTCTAATTTTGTGCAATACAAGTAATAACTGGGAATAATTCCCAAATGCAAACGATAATCATACTAATAGGGCGGAATGATTTAGAACAATAAGTTGTGAATACCAAATCTAAAAAGTTAAGTTTAAATTTAATTCGATAAAACAAAAATCGGATTTCAATCTTGCCATCTGCTCTTTTCCTTTCCTACTTTCTTCCTCTCATTGCTAGTAGGCCCAACCCTTTCCCCTTCTTCTCTTTTCTCTTTCTCCCTTGTTCCCTTCTCCTGACTCGGCCATGCACTGGCACCACGTCATCGTCGCTTCACCATTGCATAACCTCACCATGCCCTCCATCGCGTCGGTCATCATCGTCCCCCGATGAAGCCCATGCCCTGCAACCTCACGCCCCTAACTTGGCTGCCTTGTCACTCGGACTACATCGCATAGCCATAGCAACGCCTCCCCCAGTCTCGACCTCCCTCGCGCATGTCGCCTGGACTACAGTGCCATGCCGCACCAGACCATCACCCACGCCTTGCGTCCACGGGCACGCGGGCCATGCGGCTTGTGTCACCCTGCCATGCCCTGCCCTGTGACGCCCATGCTCTACCATGGTAGTCCCGTCCTGTCATCAAGCCGAGACACACCATCAACCACACCATCACCATACCACATGTTGCTACTTGTTGACATGATTAGTGCCTCCTCTGTGCTATAAATAGCCTCCCAAGGCTTGCTTGCTCCTTCCCCTTCCTCCCATTCCTTCCCCTCAAAGCACAACATGAGCTAGCGCCGAACCTATATGTTGGCTACCGCTTGTCCTCACTACCCTAACCGTCTCCGGTGACTATCTCTCAAAGCTGTTTGAGTCACAGCGTGCCCCCAGACGTCTTCCGCCATGCCTCCCCATTAATTGGAAATTCATGCCCCAAAGCCCATCATGCGGCCTCCTCCTCCAAGGCCGACCGATCACCGCCATTGTTGTCCATCGCCATTTCCTTCCTGAGGTGCTTTGGGTTGATTCCTCGGGGTTGAAGCATCACCACATGGCCTCGGAGCTTCCCACACCAGTAGCCGCGGCTCTCTCGCCGGAGCTCGCCGGCGAAATGAACCCGGCCGCACCGCCCAGGTCTCATGCCACCGAAGCTCCTCATTGCTTCTCGGCCACCACAGTCTACTCGGTAAGACCCCTCCTACCTCCCTCCTGCTCATGTGCACTTCGTTTTCCCTTTCCCCTCACTCTGGTCGCCTTGCCCCACGGCACACTGCCTCTGGCCACAACGATGCCCCTGGAAGCTTCCCCACCCTTGGGGAAACCATTTTGTCCACTACCCTGGCCTCCCCTTGCTCCAGTCATCGGCGACAGCCGTTGCCCTTGGCTGGCGCCACCACCTCTGTTTTTGCCATACCCCCTCCTCACCTCTTTTTGATCCTTCCCCTTCTCTAATTAACAGACGAGCCATTGCCCAGTTGGCTACTACAACTTGCTTAAGCTCCTCCCAGGAGGCCCAGATTCGAGTCCTCTTCCATCCAAAATTTTCTTCTGTTATTTTCTTTTGGCCATTTCAGTTATAAAATATCCAGGAAGTAATTCATGGGAGGGAAACTAATTAACTAGGATTTAAATAAAAATAGTATAAGTATAAAATTTAATTACGAAATCAGAATAAGTATTTATGGAAAATAAAAAAATAGTTAAGAGATTAACTGGCTGGACAGATTAGTTAGTAATCGGAAAATAAAGGGGGGACTTCACTTTTCGACTAAACCATCCCTAAGACATGATTTCATATAAGAAGCAATGCAATAAAAAAGGATAGCATAGATAATTTGTCATAAAGTAATTCCTAGATAGGCCTTCTGGGCATAGGATGTTAAAAAGTAGTATTTGTAAATGAGAATAGAATAGTAGCCAAACATACTTAGGGTAAATAATGGCTAACCAGAATAAACAAATTGATTAGCATGTTGCTAGGATTTAACTTGAAGCGTCCACATTAGTTAGCAATTTTTCTTGGAGGATAAATTGGATGGAAGTAAAGGTTATATATATAAAGCCCACAAATAATTGTTTTTAGAAACTCGTATATTAGTCAAAGGCCCTATTAAAATATAAGCCCTGCCATTTAGCATGTTGTCGATAGTTAAGTCTTAACGGTAAATTTAGTTAATAATGATATTGAAATATAATTGTATATAACAAGCTAGGTCCATGTAAATAAATGCAAGCAAAATTTAAACCATGCTAAAGCGTAGCAAAGAATACATAAAATAACAACAATATCTAATCTGAAGAGCATTTTTAATTAAAAATCATGTTGGCACGTCTATTAAAAACCCCTGGGACATTGATAATTCAAAATACTCTCGCTAATTTGCATTTTAATGAATAAGGTAATAGTAGGACCACATGATGCGAGCTTGTACTGCCAAAGGCGTCGACTTTTTGTGCCTAGAGGAAGGGGTGGTGGAGGGGTTGGAGGTGAAGGGGGTGCTAGGGTTGCCCGCAGTGCTGGGGAGAGCAAGAAAGCCATGTCTTGGGAGAGCGGAGAGTCCAGATCCAAAGAGAGATGGGGGGAGGGGGGTGGATGCCGCGGCCGAAATGGCCGGCGATGGGCGAGGGGGTGTGGCAGCTAGCAGGCCGCGAGAGCCATTTCCCCACGCCTTAGAAGCAGTTTTGTTTATATTGGCTTCTTAATTTCATCGTTTTTTGGCTTTTTTTCCTTCCCCCGTATTCATTTATATTGTCTGTGATAATATAACTTTTTTATTTTTTAAATTTAATTATGTTGAAAAAGATAACAGTAGTTACAGTGCATTTTTAGTTGTTACAGTACACAAAAAGTCAAAAGCCTGGGCTTATAAGCCCAAATAAGCACCAAAGGGAAACATGCCACAGTAGCTGTTACAACATTTTTGAAATGAACCGATGTATTATACCTCTGTGCAACGACAAAACTATAACTCAACAGTAACATTTTATTCGACGTACTATGCTGTTCTTGTAGATGTTGAAACACTTCTTTCTCCAAGCAAATGTTTGATTTAGGGGGCGTTTGGTTGGAGGCCACACCCTGCCACACTTCAACTTAGGCATGCTACACCTCCTTTGGCTGCTGTTTGGTTGATAAGTAAACTGAGGCATGCCATCCCTGACGCCACAAAACTGTACAGCAAAAGTGTGGCGGGGAAAATCCCTGCCACACTGCCCTCGCGCGCGCCAGAAAACCCCCTCTCGCCAGGAAATCCCCTCTCCCTCCACTTCGTGCGCCAGGAAATCCCTTGCCGCTCGATTCCTCCGCCGCCGCCGCTCCTACCGACGCCTCCAAGCTCGGCCGCCGCTCCTTTCCTCCCCTCCGAGGTCGGCAGCCACTCCCTCCGTCCCTTCCAAGGTCGAGCGCGCGGATCCATGGCGACGGCGGCCTGAGAAATCGACGGCGACCTCAAGGTCGGTGCGCCCGCCGCCACTCCCACCGACGCCTCCAAGCTCGGCCGCCGCTCCTTCCCTCCCCTCCGAGGTCGGCAGCCACTCCCTCCGTCCCTTCCAACGTCGAGTGCACGGATCCATGGCGTCGGTGGCCTAAGAAATCAACAGCGGCCTCGAGGTCGGTGCGCCCCGGCCGCGGCGCTCTCCCAGCCGCGCGCTCCCCTCCCGGCCGCGGCGCCGCTCCCCTCTTGGCCGCGGCGCCCCCTCCCGGTCGACGAAACTCGGAGTAAGTATTTCATTTGTAATGACTAAAGATTTACAATGAATTGATGTGTCACTGATCAGAGAAAAAGTTATGGTGCTAGATAACCCTGAAACCTGTAGGAATATGTACGCATATACACATATAAACATAGACTGGTATTTGTGGAAAGCTTTGTCATACAATTCTACACGAAACCAAGAGAATTATAGGAAGTCGTTGATGCAATGAACTGTTTTTAGCAATGAACTGTTGATACACATATACACATGTTTTTAGCAATGAGCCGTTGATACACATATACACATGTTTTTAGCAATGAACTGTTGATGCATTTCTTTTCCTTATACTGATTAATGTCTTACATCTGAAATTATGTTATAGATGGGTCAAAGGAAACTATATTTACAATAGAGTAAAGTCCATTACCGGTCCTTAAACTTTTTATGCTGTGTCATCCCGGTCCATAAACTTTTAAAGTATGTCATCCCGGTCCTTAAACTTTCAAAGTGTGGCAATATCCTATGTAGTTGTAGCAGTGAACTTTTCATGCTGTGTCATCCCGGTCCATAGACTTTCAAAAGAAATTGCCACACTTTGAAAGTTTAAGGACCGGGATGACATACTTTAAAAGTTTATGGACCGGGATGACACAGCATAAAAAGTTTAAGGACCGATAATAGACTTTACTCTTTACAATATTACTTGGAGTACTGCCATTTATTGTGGAGGAGAAGAATGATTGCTGCTATACTTATGTGCCTAGCCATGTATTGGTATATGATTAATAGAAGGAAAAGGAAAAGATCCATAACATATGCTCCTATGATTGATAGAGATATTGAAAGATTGAAGCGTCTAAATCGTTTGTTTCATGGAACTGAGGCCCATTGCATTAGTGAGCTGCGAATGAGAAAAGCGGTATTTCATAGGCTGTGTAATGAGCTTAGATCACGTGCATTGCTAGAGGAGACCTTTCATGTCACAATTGAGCAACAAGTTGCCATGTTTATCCATGCTGTTGGTCAAAATTGGTCAACAAGAGCAATTGCATTTGAGTTCATTAGGTCAAGTGAGACTGTTAGTAGGTATTTAAATCTTGTTCTAGATGCCCTTTGTATCCTTGCTCGTGACCTCATATGCATCAGATCCATTGAGACACACTCCAAGATAACAAGTTCCCCCGGCAGATTTCACCCTTATTTTGAGGTATATCCATATGCCATAGTCACTATTTGTCAAGCTGTAGGTGTTAAGCTCTTCTAATATTTGTTATTTTCATAGGGATGCATAGGAGCCTTGGATGGTACACATATACCAGCTTGTGTACCTATCCATATGCAAGACCAATTTAGGGGTAGAAAGTCTATTACCACTCAAAATGTGCTTGCAGCAGTTGATTTTGACCTAAGGTTTATATATGTTCTTGCTGGATGGGAGGGTTCTGCCCATGATTCTTTTGTACTTCAAGATGCTCTTTCACGTCCCAATGGCCTTAAAATTCCAGAAGGTAGGATTGCCCCCTCATGTCCTAATATTAGCTCGAATCATCAAATTCATTTTTTCCCTAATTAATCTGCCCCAAATCATGATGTAGGTAAATATTTCCTAGCTAATGCTGGATATGCAGCTAGACCTGGTGTCTTACCCCCATATCGTGGTGCTCGATATCACCTTAAAGAATATAGGGGTACTAGAGAGCCAGAAAACCCAAGGGAATTATTCTACTTGCGGCATTCCTCACTTAGAACAACTGTTGAACGGGCATTTGGCACCTTGAAGAACCGTTTCAAAATCTTTCAAAGTCAGCCTTTCTTCCCTTTGAAAACACAAGTAAAAATTGTCATGGCTTGTTGTGCGCTTCATAATTGGATTTTAGAGGACGGTCCTGATGAGTACGTATATGATGATGTTGCATGGTACACAGCCTTGCCACGAAGTACAAGAAGCCGTAGTGATATGCACCAGGAGAATGTAGCATGGGCAAATAAAAGAGAGGAGATGGCTAATAAGATGTGGGAAGATAAAGTAGGAACAACTTTATGAGTGTAATGACTATGATCTGCCATTTTTTTAATGTACTGTGTATTGTGTATGAGTGAGATCTGCCATTTAATGTACTGAACTTGAGTATATCCTGACATTTATTGATCAGCCATGTTTCTATTATCATGTTTCTATGAGTTTATTTGAGTATGATCTGTCATGTGTTGTCTTGTTGTGATGTAATCAGCAATGACCAAAGCAAAGGTGAAGGTTGATGCACTTGCATCCTCTCGTGAGAGGTCCTTGACCTGGCATGAGGATCAGACCAAGTTGATGCTAGAGTGGTGTATGGAGTACTTGAAAAAACAACATGCAGGGTTTAAGTTTAGGAAGCAACATCTCATGTTGTGTGCAGATGCTTTAAACAAGAAGTTTGCAATGGGGGTGACTGTTGATCAAGTGGACCGTCACTACAGGTACCATAAAGAAAATTGGAAGTTCATTGCAGCAGCCTTGAGCAAACGTGGCAATGCATTTGACCATACCAGAAACTTGCTAACCATTTCAGAATCAGAAAAGGCAAAGCTATGTGTAAGTTATTTGCACTTAAGTTAGTTGAATGTTTTATTTCAGCATCTGAACTGCACATATCAATTTATCTTGTTTGCATTGAGTACAAGACAGAGCAAGGCACCTACTATCTAAGCCAATCAAGTTCTTCCATGAGATGCAGGAGCTATTTACATGATCTAGTGCTGATGGTTCTTTGGATAGAGACCAGAATACATGCTTGGATGGTAGTGATGGCTCACATAGTGATGATAACTCAAGAGATCTTATTGACCTCAACTCCTACACTCAACCTGAAGACCTTGGTGAGGATTCTGATACTTTGCCAACTCCAACTAGGAATGCCACTGTGGATAATAGCTCTTCCAGCACTAGTCGGGCTAGTAAAAAGCGTACAAGGGGCAGCAACTCCCCAACTAAGAAGCAATCAAAAAAGAAGAGTTGTTTTGCATATTCCACCGATGAAATAGCTACTACAATGAAATCACTTCGGGATGCATTTCAATCCATTGCCCCTCCTCCAATGCCACAACCTACTGATCCTCATGAGCGGTTGTGGCAAAGATTAGAGGCTTTCCCAATGACAGCTGATCAGAGAGTTCTTGTTGGAGATTTCTTGTCATCCAAGGAGAACAAAGGTAAGCGTGGTTGGCTGTGTAGTGCAAGTGATTCTACTCTGAATGCTTGGGTGTTCAAGTTCTTATGTGAAAAGGATGTAATTAACCTCTGAAGTTCCTGTTGGATGTCAGCTTATTTTGGCTATGTGAGACAATTAGCAATGACTAGAATCTGTGTTATTAATAGTACATGCTTATTTTGGTTGTTGGTAGATGGATCTTTATGTGATGGTGGATGGAGCATTGGGACTATTGGTTCTGTGAATATTTTGGCTGTTGGTAGGTTATGAAAACTCATGTGGGATGAATGCTACCTAATATTTTGGTTGTTGGGAGTTGCACTATTGTATTATATTGCTTATGGACTGTATGGTACTGTTGAAATGTATGGTATAATGGTGGATTATTCATACTGTTGGTATTATAATGGTGAAATGTATGGTATACTATTGTATTATATCACTTTAGGTGTTGTTACTCCAATAATGATTTTTACACAGGTGTGTTTAGCCTACATGTGGAGTAATCCAAACACTTGCCATAATTTTTTGCCACACTTTTGTAGCAGTGAACCAAACAATAGCCACAAAGTTTTTGCCACACCTTAGTTATCAACCAAACACCTTTTTTGCCACAAATTTGGCTAGCCACAAGTGTGGTAAATTCTTAAGTTGAGACATGGCAAATTGTGGCCTCCAACCAAACATGCCCTTACTATGCTTCCCAGTTCCAACGGATCATATATTCTCATGTACTTACTTGTATTTCAAGCTGTTTTAGTACAGAAAAGGAGATAGCTGCTCAGACGGAGATTGGACAAGTGTAAAACTCCAGCGACACCCTTGTTCGATTCAGATGGGGATGGAAGGAAATAGAACCGAGTGAACATTTCAAGATATGCTTTGCAATGGCGTCGCTTATTATTTTTTTAGAGAATGAACAAGCGCGGTTTTCAATTTTGTTGATTTGCAGTTTTCAACTTTCAGAGGTCGTCATACAATGCCTGAATGGACAAAGTTTTGTGCACAGACACCTTAAATATTGTATCTAGAGATAGAAAATGTGGAATATATGAGTACCATATCTAGAATTTAGAATGTGTTGTCAGAGGGCATTATACATTTGCAGTAATGGTTGTGGCCATTATAAGCCATTTGCTAGGCCAAAATTCGCATTTTGTTTATTCTCCTTCACCTCAAATGCAAAAAGGGATGCCTGCTAGCTAGACGGTGGGTTCGTTTCCACTCATGCTTTAGCCTTTTGACTTGTTGCCATAATAATTAACTTTTAAATAGAGTATTTTTTTAAGATAAAAGTCTATAGGTAGATTATAGATGATATTGTACCGATTTCAGCTATTTTGACTAAAATCGTATGTGATTTTTTTCTCCGCGTGCTATCTCTCACAAACTGTCAGAACTCAAAAACCATAACCTAAAAACCAAAACCACATTTTAAAAGAACACACCAATATATATTTGCAATAGCATGTCTAGTCGTTTCCAGAAAAAAAAAAGCATGTCTAGTCTTTATCAGTACGTGTGCAAATGCCGTTGCAGTAGCTTCAACTATAAAAGCTAGCTAGGTAAGTTACAGAATTTCGCATTGTTTCTCTGCTTTTCCTAAGTGCAGACAGGATTCTTGTTGGTTCGTAGATTTTTTTTCTGATATGATGTTAGTCCATAGATTTGCACTGTGTGAATAATATAAAGGGTTTAGGCTTGTAGTGGTCACCATATGCTATGCACTTAAGCTTAGGATGTACTCACGATGCATTCAAGTTTAGAGTGCACCAACTAAAAAAAATCATGAAAAATTCTGAGAAAATTTCTATATGTATTCCATGGTTTACTCCATTTATATATAAAAGTTTAAGATCAAGTTCATTTAATGTTAAGAGCAGAAAAAAGAGAAAATTATGATAAATTTAAACTCTAAACATTTGTCAGATTTTTCTCTTTTTTTTACCGTTAACATATGACGAATCTGAGCTTAAAATTTTATACGTAATTAAAGTAAGTTTAGAAGTACATATAAAAAAATTTGTGACTTTTTTAGTTTTTTTTTAGATAAAGGATATAAAATCCGGCCTCTATATCCACGTGGGATATATACAGCCAAAAGTTACACAAGCGCTTAGGCTCAAAGCCTCAAAACTGAGGGACAAAAAAACAACAGGAGAGATAGCTTAAGGACTATGAAAAAACTAGAAAGATTAAGCTTCCGCACTTTTTCTCCGTCCTTGCTTTCAACCAAGTCTCTATCCTCGTCCGACTGCGCCAACCAAACTTCGGTCCGCTTTGCGTGAAGATGGACCTCCGAGGCGACGCCTCCAAGGAGGCGATAAGAGTCGCCGGCGCCGCCCGCCTCACCGAGGCAAGGTTTTCACCTGGAGATCAGTAAACATGAGAGCTATGGAGTGCCATGACAACACCTCCAGGAAGGATAATGGCGCCCGAAGGCGTCATTGTTGTCAAGCCGGTAAAAACACCGGCAAGGCTTTCGCCAGCACCTCCACAGCACCCCACGCACTATCCACACACAAAAAACACACCGAGGTCCTGCACGCCTTGAGGCCATGGCATAGCCACCCTAGAACTCCACGACGAACCGCTTCCTGCATGGGCCGCCCCTGTACAAACCACTAAGCGACGTCTATGCGCCACCACTGAGCAGATCCAGGGACATGAATCACACACTCGAAAATGCCGGAAAGATTCCCAATTCCACCCTTAAATCTTTGCTGAAATGGAAGCAGAGAAAAACGACTAGCGCAATTCTCCTTGTCATTATTGTGCATCCTACATATACCATCTTCCCAAAGAACCTTCTGAATAAAGCCATGGGATCAAAAGGTCATGGCAATGCACTCCTCCCTTACAAGTGCGAAGAGGTCAGAGTTCATGTATCTCTCTCCACCACTAGGAAACGTGGTGACAAACATCTTCCCCTCATTTTCCTTTCTTGACGCCACCTTCAGGCAAGCTGCCAAATTAGCTCCAGATGAAAAGCCCACAAGTAAGCCTTCTACCCTCACCAACCTCCTTGCCATTGCCATTGAATCGACTGCAGTTACTGCAATGATCTCATCAATGAGTGAGGTTTCCAGGTTTCTCGGTACAAAGCCTGGACCCACTCCCTTAATTTTATGACGACAAGGTTTGCCACCTGAAAAAACTGGACTCTCGGCAGACTCAACCCAAATGACCTTCACAGCTGGGTTTTTCATCTTCAAATATTTTCCCACACCAGATATGGTACCTCCTGTGCCTGAACCAGCCACAAAGATGTCCACTTTGCCAGCCGTATCCTTCCAAACCTCAGGCCCAGGCCATGTGTAGTGTGCTTCAGGATTTGCTGCAATTGCGAACTGATCAAGGACATGTACGTTGGGCATATCTTACTTGAGCTGTTCCACTTTGTTAACTTGTCCTTGAAAGCCAAGTGTAGGATCGGTTAAAACTACCTCGGCTCCCAGATATCTCAACAAGATCTGCTTGTCAGGTGAATACTCAGCAGGCATGACAGCAAAGAACCTGTAACCTCTGAGCACAGCAATGTATGCCACACCTATCCCCAGATTACCACTTGTTGGATCGACTAGTGTCGTGACACCAAGAGAAATCAACCCTTTCTCTTCGGCATCTTCAATCATTCTTGAACTCTCCAGTTCGAAGAACGCCTGCGCGACAGAGCTCCGAACTCCGAGGGCTCTAGGCCCTTTCCTTCTGGAACTTCCTCCTCGCCGTGAACACGGCAACTAAATCCTTCCTTCCTTCGCCGGAGAAGAGCGCAAAGGTGAATGGAGCGGTGGCGGCTCCGGCGAGGCTTCGCGCGCTCGCCCTGCCCGACCAGGTATACGCCCGCTGCCTCCCCGCCGACGAGAACACCCGCCGCTCCACAACCCCACCGCGCTCCTCCACCTCCCTCCCAGCGCGCTCCAAAACCTCCTCCTCCGCGCGGGCCTCACCAGCTCAAGAACCCGCCGCAGCGCCGCCAAGAAGTGAAGCCACCGCAACCTAGCAGATCCACGCCGAGGGACGCCAGATCCGGCCACCAGGCCACCAGATCTGCCGCCGGCGAGAGAAGCTGCAGCCGAAGAGCTCGCGACCAAAACCCTGCCCCCACCGATCAGAGCTGGAGAAGGGAGAAAATCCCCGCCGCCGCCTTCCTTGCGTCCACCGGCGACCGGTAGCGCGCTCCGGCGACGGCGAGGAGGAGGGATCCGGGCAGGGGGGGTTGGGGGAGGGGGGGACCGCTCGAGCGGAAGGGAAGGGAGCCCAAGTGGTGCGTCCTGCTGTCTCCAGAAGAAATTCTTCGTGACTTTTTTAGTTAAGGTGCACTGTAATTGTACTCTAAATTTGAGTGTATAAAATATGTTGCCGACTAGATAGACTAAACCCTTTATATTATTCACACAGTGCAAATTTATGGACTAACATCATATCAGAAAAATCAAATTCTAGTGTGCGCATCACTTTGCTTCTTCGTGAATAAAGTTCACGCCTCAGTTAAAGATCATTCCTGCCTGAAAATGACTGCAAGTACGACGCCCACCTTGCTAGCTTACCTTGAGAAGTATTTACATATAAATCTAGGAGTTTCAATGGTAGCAACCCGGTTAACCGTTTTACGTGAAGCGAGGACAAAAGTGCAAGCGGGTTGCTACGTGTGCGTGGCCTATCCAGAATGTGGTTAGGTCTGAGCTGGTTTGGACCCTAGGGCGTTACATTTAACTCATAAGCAGGGCTAAGTTGAACACATTCTGACAAGAAAAATACGGCAATTCAGAAGGCAATCCATAAAACTATCATTTCAGCCTTTGCTTGGAGCAGGAATTTAATAGGAAACAGTTAGGAATTAGAAAAAAAATCTCGTGTTCCAAACTGGTATAAAATGGAAAGAGAAACCAAAGGAAACGAATTTGTTTCGTAACTACACCTAACACTCGAAAATCGAGAAGCAAGTCATCTGAGCCTCAGACTGCCATCAGCACATTCCACACTTGACAGGCAAGTTAGGGCGTTAGGCACTCGTTGTTGTTGGGGAATGTACTGAGGCGTCACACGGGGCTCCACTGCATGCACGCACCTGCGCTTTGGCCAAAATCTGCTCACGTGTGACCAGCCAACTGAAGAAAAGAAAAGGCAAGAAAAAGAAGAGCACCGGTCGGCCGGAGAGAAAGGACCCTCTTCCCCTCCACTGCACAATTCAGCACGGAAAAGCAGAGATACGAGGGCTCGCTCCACTGCCAGCTCCATTTTCTACCGGCAACGCCTACCTGTCCCGCCGCGCTACGCCACGAACTCATGGGCCTCGAATATCTATCGCAGAGGCAGGCAGCTTTTTGGAATTTTTGTCATTAACTAACAGCAAGATTGCTGAATCTTTCTTTGTTATTGCTGAATCTTTCTTTGTTTAGTCGACAGGCATGAGAGTAGACGAGCGAGTGCATATATCTTGACACCAGCTGTGTGTGCAGCGTATCGGATCGATCGATCTATCCATCTATCATGCATGTAAATTAATAATAATAATAATAATAATAATATCATACTAGTAATTAAACATATGAGAATGTTTGCTAATCTGAGTGATCTCTATTGCCTCTACATAGAAAATCTTGATAAAACAACACACAGAGGCCATGTCTTGCAACCTGTAGGTCAATACGTTCAACATAAACTAAAATAACTAATGCTTTAATCCTTTGGTCAGCCAATAAATATGTAAATCAGTAAATGGCTGAAGCATGAAGAATGAAGATTTAGGCCGCCCCCCAATCTGGATCTGCAAATTGAGAACTGAGAGAGAAAGAGAGAGGAATTGATGCAGTCACGCAAGGGCCAGGGGGCACTAGGGGCTGGGGCAGGCCGCAGGCGGCTGGTGGCGCACTTGTCGTAGATGGCGGAGGCAAGGTTGCACTGAGCTGAGCCGGAGCCCGGAGGTGAACCGTGAACAGCAGGCGGCGCTGGGATGGGAGGCGCGGAGCCGCAGAGTACTGAGAAGTGAGTATGCCTGCTGAGTGAGTTAGGGTTAGGTGCTGCCCTCCTGGTTTGGCTGTTTGGGGATCGACCGATCGGGTTCCGTGGGTTTGGCGCGCGAATGGGCTAGGTTAGTCGGCCAGTACATGGGGGCGAATGTCCCAAATAAATCTATTGGCTATTTTGGTTGATTGGGTATGAATATAACTAATTTGGACTAACTAAGTATGTATATATGTATTATATCTCGTATATACTGGTTTTTAATAAAAAATTTTTTAGGTATTTAGATGAACACGCGTGAATCACGTGAGGGCGCAGCAGTGAAGTGAGACAAGCTGATATTTCTCTCCATACGGTAGCCAACGGTGTGGAGCATGGTGGTAGCCTTATGCGTACAGTTTGGCGCAAGTGGGGGCGCCTGTCACTGCTCGAGTCACAACTGGACTATTCTGATTCCATTTGCCTGCCTATAAATACCCCGAGGTGCGAGCACTGCAGATGTCAAGGCAGCAGCTAAGCTACTCTTCTAACTAAGCAAAGCAGCTTTGGGAGGAGACCCGCAGATACTGTCTGAATTCCCTAGGTAAGTTTCCCAACAGCTGCTTAATTTGGCTCTGAAAATCGCTGCTCACATGTGCATACCATACAGGTGATGCAAATTGCATTGTCCCTATGAGTTAGTGGCGCTAGAGGTTGGGCACTGCTCTGCAATCATTTAGGCATTCTGTGTTTGTCCGCTTCCATTGCATGTGTTGGTTGCATCAAGTATCTTCCATTTCTGAAAGGAAGCACTGAAAATGGGAGAAAGCCGAGGCTTTCAACAACTGCATCCATCTTGCCTGTTTAGACATGGAAGTCTCCTAACAATGTGGAAAGGTTTTCAAGAATTGCATCCATTTTTGCCTATTTAAACATGGAAATGCCTCTCGACAAAGTGGAAAGCGTGTTCTAACTGTGTTTAGGAGTCATAGTAGACAGGGTACCAATTAAGCACAAAAGGTGTTGGTTGACTCAGGTTTTCAGCCACTCGTTAGCGAGGGAACATGGCAGCTGAAATATTTTCTTTCCTTCTTTTTTTAGGTTTTTTTTGAAAGGAAGAAATGGCAGAAAAAAGTTTGCACCAATGGCTGGTTTTGCAGTGTAGCATTCTCGCACTTTCACTTTGTTTCTCCTGAGAGTCAAATCTGGCGCCGTACGAGATATGATATATCGAACCCCGGACCATGTCCTTAAAGCCTGACAACATTGTACTCTATCTGAATCTGAATTCCTCACTCAGTAGTCAGTCACACCAAGCTGAGCCAAAAAGGTCGTCTCCGTTAGACATTCACGCCTTGTTTGCATAGAGCAGCCTAAACAGATGTCTCGAGAATATCTATTTTTTACGCCTAACGTGTAACAACTGTCAGACAGTAGCTAGATACGTTCTAGCTCGACCTGTTTGTTACCAAACGAAATATAAAAACTATGGGCCTAGATAGTAATTTTCTTTTGTGCCAAATGATGTACAAAATTAACCACAGTCCTGAACATGTACGTACTGCATTACATGACCACAGGAAGAAGGCACTAGTAACCAGCAATGGCTTCCTCATTGCTCTGCCCCGACAAGCTCCCGTTCATGAACGTGGAGACCATCCTCCACATGAAAGAAGGCCTCGGCGAGACCAGCTACGCGCAGAACTCTTCGCTTCAGGTGAGCGATTCACCTCACAAATCATGGTCGTTTTCTATTATTGGCATGTAGCTCCCGAGATGCATTCTGAACCACCATTCTTGCAGATGAGGGCCATGGACACTCTGAAGAGCCTGATCGCCAACTCCGCAATGGACGTGCACATTTCACAGATGCCGGAGAGGTTCACCGTCGCCGACCTCGGGTGCTCCTCGGGCCCGAACGCGCTCTGCCTGGTGGAGGACATCGTCAGAAGCATCGGCAAGATCTGCAGCCGTTCGTCGCAGCCGCCGCCGGAGTTCTCTGTGCTCCTCAACGACCTCCCGACGAACGACTTCAACACCATCTTCTTCAGCCTGCCGGAGTTCACCGACCGGCTCAAGGCCGCCGCCAAGTCCGACGAGTGGGGCCGGCCGATGGTGTTCCTGTCCGGCGTTCCCGGGTCCTTCTACGGGAGGTTGTTCCCGAGGAAGAGCGTGCACTTCATCTGCTCCTGCTCCAGTTTGCACTGGCTCTCTCAGGTACTTGCCTGACACTGTTACATTGCTCATGGCAAGGGAAATGCCTCTGCATGTACTGCAAATATTTAACCCAAAATAATTAATCAAACACCTGTATTTAGAGGCTCATTAGGGCTTTTGGCACTACATTTTCAGGTCCCTCCTGGGCTTTTTGATGAGATGAACATGCCGATAAACAAGGGGAAGATGTACGTATCAAGCACGAGCCCTCTTGCCGTGCCAGTGGCCTATCTGAGGCAGTTCCAGAGAGACTTCAGCCTGTTCCTCAAGTCGCGCGCCGCCGAGGTCTTCCCCGGCGGCCGGATGGTTCTGGCAATGCTCGGCAGGCAAACCGAGGGCTACATCGACAGGAGGACAACCTTCCTGTGGGAGCTGCTCTCCGAGTCATTCGCATCACTGGTGTCACAGGTGAGCTCCTCACAACACACACTGCTCAGCCGCTTTATCAGTTCTTCTTCAGAACTCTCAAGTAGTATATGCATCTGAAGTCTGAACTTGACACACGAGTGGCAATGTGCAGGGGCTGGTTGAGCAGGACAAGGTGGACGCGTACAACGTGCCGTTCTACGCGCCGTCGATAGAGGAGATAGAGAAGGAGGTGCGGCGGGAGGGGTCGTTCAGCCTGGACTACGTGCAGACGTACGAGATCAACCTGAGCAGCAGCGGCGACGCAAAGGAGGACGGCAGGACGGTGTCCATGGCGATCAGGGCCATCCAGGAGTCCATGCTGAGCCACCATTTCGGGCCCAACATCGTCGACGCGCTCTTCCACAAGTACACCGAGCTCGTCACCGAGTCCATGGAGAGGGAGGAGGTCAAGAGCGTCCAGATAGGGGTCGTCCTGACGAGGTTGTGACATGTGAGTCGTGACAGTTTCTATAGCTTGACTCAGTTTCTGTTGTCGTGGTATTCGGTATTGAGTAACTGGTAACAGATTTCATGTGTACTTAGCTGATAGGATTGGAAGAATGAAAGCCAATTAACAAGTGTACTTAAATGTCAAGAGCCTGTCTTCCTATTTGATCTCAATTTTGTCCTCAATTACTCGTGATAACCACATAAATCAAGTCACGCTTAGAGCAACTCCAGCAGGGCCTCTACTTGAGCCATCATCCTACTTTTGAGGGCCGAGGGGTAAAAAACTCACTCCAGTAGGGCCCCTACTTGAGCCCTCAAAAGTAGGGGGCCCTCAAACCTCCCCCTCAAGCCCTCATTCCTGGGGGGTCTGGAGGGAGCCCCTACTTTTGAGGTCTCAAGTAGAGGCCCTGCTGGAGTGAGTTTTTTGCCCCTCGGCCCTCAAAAGTAGGATGAGGATGACGGGTGGGTCCTATGTGTCATCCCCTCTAAGAATGAATTTGAGGGTCCTGTTTTGAGGGCTCCTGCTGGAGTGTAGCCCAAAAAACGGAGCCCTCAAAAGTAGGGAGAGCCCTCAAATAAAAAATAGGGGCCCTGTTTTGAGGGTTACTGCTGGAGTTGCTCTTAGTTCTCTCAAATCCATCAGATCCATAGGCTAGGGGGGAGAGAGAGGGGGGGGGGGGGGGACGGGAGGACAAAATTGATGCGGTCCAACGGGCAAAAGCAAGGGCGGACGGGCTGTCCTGCCAGTAAAAAGGCCTAATAAAAGGCCTAGAACAAAGGAGCGGGCACTCGGTAGCGGCGGCTGATGGACGTGGTCCATATTAACCTACTGCGGCCTGGGCCCATGTCTCACTCACCACAAGGCCTATATGGAGGCGAGTCCAACAATTGCTTTTCAAAATAGTTTCTCTTAATTCCGTCTCACTCTAAGTATAAATCAAGGAGTCATAAGTGAATTATATACATTATTTCTCTCACTTTTGTCTCACGCACATATCACTTTATTACTTTTGCACTATTCATCTACTCCTTCTAAGAACAATTTTTTTCAGCCATTATTATTTATTTTCGATCAAAAGACATCAGCAGTCTATACGACCGCACCCTCAAATTATGAATTTCCACGAGAGGAAATTACGATGAAACAATGGTCCAGAATGCAGTGGTTAAAGAAGGTGATCGGAATACTTCGTTTTCGAAGCCAAGGCATCAACGAGAGCTCGACAAAACCGGGTTGTCTCTCTGACGAAAGAAGATGGTTCCGTTACTACTTCACATAAGGAATTGGAAGGGTTGGCTGAAAATTTCTATAGTGATTTATTCACGGCTCAGGAGCAGCTTAATCCAACGGTGGTGTTGCGCCATGTGCCTAGGAAAATTTTAGATGAGATGAATGCCGTTTTCTGTGCCCCTTTCTCGGCTGAAGTTACAAAAGCACTCTTTATGATGCATCCCAATAAATCGCCGGGCGTTGATGGGTTCACGGCAGTCTTCTATCACAAGCACTGGAATCTTCTAAATGGAGGCCAAATGACTACAGAAGTGAACAAAACGGTACTTGTGTTGATCCCTAAGGTGAAACATCCTCGATGCTTAACACAATGCCGGCCTATTTCTTTGTGCAATGTCCTTTACAAATTGTGTTCAAAGGTTTTGGCTAACAGAATACGGCTAATCCTTGATGATATTGTTGCGGAGGAGCAGAGCGCCTTTGTCCTTGGGAGATTGATCACTGATAATGTTTACTTGAAAAGGAAGAAAGCCAAGAAGGGGGCATGTGCTATAAAACTCGATATGGCCAAGGCATATGATTGAGCCGAGTGGCTTTATCTTGAACAACTGATGCACACAATGGGTTTGGAAGATGTCTGGATTGATCGGGTCATGCAATGTGCGCGGACTGCGTCTTTCTCAGTTCGTGTAAATGGAAGTTACTCAAAACTTTTTTACTCCATCACGAGGGATACACCAAGGTGACCCGATTTCTCCTTGTTTCTCTTAGGTTGTGTTTGGTTGTAAGGACAAGGTGGGATGGGATGGAATGGACCCATTTTTGTAGGTGTTTGGATGGGAGACAAGCAGAGTCAAGGACATCCCACTAGGAATATTCTCTGTAGATCTGGGATGGAGCGATCCCCTTTTTTTCACGGGACAGAGTCATCCCACCGAAAAAATCACGCGCGCGAGCCATTCCTCTCACCCCCCCACCGAAAAAAATCACCGCTCGCCTCTCTCTCTCAGCTCCGCGCGCGCCTCTCTGTCAGCGCTCTCTCTCGCGCGCACCAGCGAAAAAAATCCCGCGCCTCTCGGATCTGGCGGGCGGCGCTCGGATCTTCCAAGCGGCGGCGCGGCGGATCTTCACGGCGGGCGGCGTGGCGGATCTTCCAAGCGGGCGGCACGGCGGATCTTCACGGCGGGCAGCGCGGCGGGTCTTCCCAGCGGGCGGCGCGGCGGATCTTCACGGCGGGCGGCGCGGCGGGTCTTCCCAGCGGGCGGCGCGGCAAGCCGACGGGTCCAGATCATCCTCACACCCCCTCCCTCCTCTTCCGGCTGACACCCTCATCTCACCAGCAACTGATTGACTACTATTCTCTTTTGTTGACTCGTATCACAGGTTACAGCAAAGGCCATCTTCTCCTCCGGCTGACACCATTCTCCCCCTACCATTCTCCTCCGACGGGTCCAGATCTGTGGTTTGCCCAAGGTAAGGAAACCCTAGCTCCATGGCAATATTGTGGTTGAGCATGATCTGTGGATATGATTATTGTGGTTGAGCATGATCTGTGGATATGATTTCTTGATTCGAATGTTGTATTGTAGATGGATCAGAAGGCCAAGGTTCTAATTTGTTCTGCTGCTGCGTATATGTTTTTGTCGATGGTGGCCATGATTATTGAGTATAGAAAAAGAAAAAGACGTGCTAGTTTCCAGGACAGTGAAAGGGTGTAGTGGATGGTCCTTTTGATTGTACCACATGAAACAATTTAACTGTGGTCTAACTATTTGTATGCCTCTGTGTTAGCCTTGAACTTTATATTATGTGTAAGGCTACTATTTAATGCAACTTTTGTGTGTAAGCTAGAACTTGGCATTAGCTGAAGTGTAAGCCATGACTTGCTTGTAAGTGTTGGATGTCAAATTATGTGTAAGCCTTGGATTTGCATATGGACAATTATGTGTAAGCCTTGCATTTATATATGAACGTCATTATCTTGCTATGTTTTTTGGTTTGTTTTTTAAGTACTGTTTTGTTTAATTTTTTTTAAAAAAACTCAAAGGCTTATGTGTACAAATATATCAATAATAGGAAGTATGGTAGGAGTAAGTAACCTCACCTTGCTTGATAGGAGAGTAATCATACACACATGTTCCACCTTCATCCTTCCATCCAAACAAAGGATGGGACCATTCCATCCCACTTTATCCTTCCAACCAAACAAAAAACGGGGATGACTCTATCCCCCAACCAAACAAAAAATAGGATCATCCCATCCCAAAACCAGAGACAGGATCATCCCATCCCACCTTGTCCCTAAACCAAACACAACCTTATATGCTGACGGCTTATCCTGTATGTATATAGAAGAATGAGGAGTCCCAGTACTTGGCGAGAGGGGTTCGAGTGGGGCATTCACGCTCCCTTGTTGTCTCACCTTCTATGATTGTATTGTTTTCTCGGAGGCGCCGAGGAGGGGAGCTGATAGGATTCATCCCTGTTCTTTTTAGCTTCTAAAAGCTACTTTTTAATTTTTCTACAGTAACTAATTTTTAAACAGAGTATTTTTTTAAGATAAGGTCTACTAGTTAATTGTAGTATATACTTTACTGACTTTATTTATATTGACAAAAACCGCATGTGAGTTTCTGTTACTCTGTAATCTCTCGTACAAACAGCCCAAAAGCCACAAGCCGCAGCCAAAAACCACAAGCTGCAGCCAAAATGAACAGACCTGATTCTCGACAATTGTAATAGAGGATCGGGACAGCTTGTCAACAAGCAAAAGTCGGCTGTCTTCTTTCGCTCCAATTGTGACGTGGAGGTCAGGGCCGTGCCGGCAAAATTTAGAGCCCTGTATCAAACTATAAAATGAGGCCTTTTCTCTTGATAAATAGGATTATAGTAATTATCAATTCTACATACATATCTTACGTACATAGTAATGAGAAATATTAAGAATCGTACATATTCTTTTATAATTATCAATCCATAGCACTTCTGAAGCTAAGTTAAATCCTCTATCATACGAAAGATAGTTTTTTTATTAGGATCATATGAAGGATAATTATAGTTCATATAATGATATGGACAGTAGAATTCTTCAATGTCCTCGAAAAAAATAATTCAAATTAGGAAAAAAAGGATTCAAATTGAAGGAAAAGATTAAATTACCTAGGAGTTGTCGCTGACTCCAGGCGTACTGGTCCTGCTCCTGCACTTCTGACTAATGCCTGTCTGCGTTCCGTTCAGTGCTAATAATCCATCACGAAAGTTAACGGCGTGGGCTTGAATTGATCCCCTAGCTAGACCTAGCTGGTAGCAGTTCGCATGCACCTGGTGACGAACTAATGATGGAGTGATGGCCTACAGCTGGTGGATCCATCAGAATTTGGGGCCCCTAAAAATTGGGGGGCTCTGTTCCCTTGCACCGCTCGCACGCCCCTCGGCACGGCCCTGGTGGAGGTTAAGCAGCGTATCCACCAAAGTTTGGCAATCCATACAGAAGCATTGGGGGAGAGGTATTTAGGAATTAGGACTACAAACTGCAGTAGGCCGGTCAACAAAGGAGGCATTTGAACATATTTCGGAGAAGGCTCGCAACCTAACGGCTCGCTGGGAAGAGAAGAAATTAAGCTGTGCAGGGCGTGAGGTTTTAATTAAATCGGTCGCGCTAGCGGTGCCGAATTACTCTATGAGTTGTTTGAAACTCAGTCCGCAAACATACAGGAAGATTACATCGTATGTGTCAAACTATTTCTGGGGAGGCCAATTTGACAGTAGGAAGATTCATTGGTTGAGGTGGTCAGAGATGACAAGATCCAAACTTGTTGGTGGAATGGGATTCCGTGACTCGAAGAATTTTAACATAGCATTGCTAGGGAAACAGAGTTGGTGTTTACTTCTAAACTAGTATTTGCGTGTCTAGGTTTATTTCGAAGTTTATAGTATTAAATGATATAATTTAGATGCTTGAAAATATATTTACTTATCTTGTAAGCTATTTAGATTTGTAAGACATCATAAACATTGAAAACAATAATAGAAGATTGAAAGAAAATACAACTTGAGAAATGTAATTGAAGTATGCGCTTCAATAGAAGAAAATAGTTAAGCATAATAAGTTGGTGGGGTTCTAAGAAACGTAACCACCCTCCATCATGTATGGATCACATAACTGTATACCCATTTTCTTCCTTTATTAGCCACTCTTTTCCAAAATATATACATATATATGTCCCTCTATTTAATCCTGATCAATACGTTGATTATATATATGACAAATTATTTTATTAGTTTATGTGGTATTATAGTACCTTACTCACACATACACCGTGAACCATAGACGACCTACCTTGAACTTATCTTCCCTAATACGCTACCCCACTGAATTGTATGCTTTCTATCTCTTCTCGCCACCATAGCTTTTCTACGTCAGCCTCCAACAGTAAGCTATTCTTGATCGATCCCTCTTAACTGCTACTCCTTGTAATGCAATATTCTACCATATAGCTATCTTCTACTTTTTCTCCAATTATTACTTAATGCTAACCGTTGTGATATCAAACATACATAGAAATGCAACCGTCGCCGACCCTTGTCAGGGACACCCATCACACACACACACACACTCTCTCTCTCTCTCTCTCCGGTGGCCCTAAGCCTATTCCCTACGACTACGCCAATAGTGATAGGGATGGAAATCAACTAGATACTTAATTGGAAAGAAGTTTACATAGTCATCCACTCAGGCACACAAGCCACGATGTGGCTCAGCTGAGTGATTGTTGTTGCCTGTGTGGCACACGCGCAGTGAGGACATGACGGATGGGTGGGTGCAACATGGGCATGGAGTGTAGCACACATTGTCATCGCATGGCATGGTAGGTGGTCAATGGGATAGGTGCTAACGTGAGCGAGACACGGCATAGTCGAGGTGAGGTGACGATGCGATTAGCGAAGGTGGGTGGCGAGAGAGGAGAGTGAAAGAGGGAAAGCAGCTTGGTCGAGTGACACTGGGCCCAGTAGGAAGGAGAAAAGGGAGAAAGGGAGTGGGCTGGCGGGAAAATGGGGTGAAGACCGATGGGCCAAGGAAGGAAAATAGAAGGGCCAACCCAAAACTAATTTTTGAGATTTGATTGCATTTCCTTTTTATTTTAGTTTGAATTCAAATTTAAGGTTATTTTGGCAAGAAAATTGATTTGTGCTCAAATACCAACTTTATCTAGAAATTTTTTTAAATTCCACAAAATGGGGTGTTACAAAATCTACTCCTTTAAAAAGAATCTTGACCCCAAGATTCAGCTGGATCAAAAAATAGGTAGTGGAAATCTATCCTTTAGTTGATCATTGCACTCCCAGGTGGCTTCTCTCTCAATGTGGTTACTCCACTGGACCTTGTGGAGGCAAATGATCTGGCGTCTTATTTGCTTCTCCATGACATTGAGAATCTTGACAGGATACTTTAAGTGAGTCAAATTCTTCTTAAGCTTGATGGTCTCCAATGAGGCTTGCTCTTCTGATATCCTAAGACACTTTTTGAGCTGTGACACGTGAAACATATTATGCACATTTGCCAGGTTTGTGGACGCAGCTGATGGGCTACCTCTCCTTATTTGGCGGTGATTGGAAACATTACTACAAAAAGGGTCATTACAGATGGTTTGGAACCGTCATCACAGATGGTTCGGAACCGTCATTACAGACGGTTTTCCAAACGTCTGAATTTAGGGGTCAGTGATAATCGAAGGTTATCACAGACGGTTTGTGAGCCGTCTGTGATAATCACAACTCAAACGGTTTGTAACTAAAACCGTCTGTGAAGAACACTATCACAGACGGCTTAAATCAAAAACTGTCTGTGATACTCACACATCACAGACGATTCAAGCTACCAACCGTATGTATTGGACGAGTATCATAGACGGTTAATAGTTAGAACCATCTGTGATATTTTTTTCATCACAGACGGTTGGTAGATAGAACCATCTATGATGTGCTAGTATCATATATGGTTTTTTGTTTGAGCCGTCTATGATAATTCTTTATAGACGATTTATATCACAAAATCGTCTGTGATAGTTCATTCTATACCTAATTTTTTTCTTTTTTGGGCTAGCCTCAGTAAATGTTAACTATGCCATTTGATAACAAGCAAATACAATAAGAAACACAATACACATTCCATTTTTATTAAGATTAGAGCATACCATTACAATATCCCAAAACAACGAGCAGGTTACCCATCTAGTTAACACAAAAGAATAGAGAAAAAGCAAAGATCCTCTATGCCTAGGCCTTCTCACCCCTGATGCAGCGCACAAGCTAGATGTCTTTGACGCCGACGATGTAGCTAGTTGCTTCTGTGGTATCTTGCCTCCCATAGACTCGTGTGTCTCTGCTTCATGCATGCTATTATGGTAAGGGTCAAGGAGGAGGAGAACAGTAAGAAGGTTGGGTTTGAGTGATTATTTATGAGGAAGGGATAAGCAGGAGTGCAAAAATTTTTGGCGCAGGGATGGAGAGGTGGAGCTACGATCCTGGGGTGAGGGTTTGTGGATTTTTATTGGCTAGAATTGGGTTGGGGAGGATCGACGGGCCCAGCGGTCAGATTATCATAAACGGTTCTACATACAAACCGTCTGTGATACTCTCTATCACAGATGGTTGGTAGCTAGAATCATCTATGATGAATGAATATCACAGATGGTTCTATATACCAACCGTTTGTGAATTAGAGCACAAAGTTTTATATACCGGTGCAATATAAACAACTAGTCTCAAAAGATAAAATAGCAAAGTTTAATATGGCTTATATATACTCATTTGAAAGGTTTTGATGAGATCTACAACTTTTTAGTTGAAGCAAAATCAAAATTCCAAAGGGAAGACCAAGAAAAAGGGCAAAAATAGAAACCAAAAACTTATAACACAAATTTGGGGATAAAGATGGCCAACTTTGAGAGTCTTAGAGGGCAACTGCGTGAGCTAATCAATTTTTTTGGAACGGGCTCGTCGTTAGCTTTCCAACGAGTACAAGAACGTCGAAAACGGACATCGTATGCAAAAGTTATGCCCATTTTACTAAAGATGTCTCGGAACAGAATCCTACTTGGACTCAGACGGGAGATTATGAAATTTTAGAGGATTGTGAGGCGGGAAACATATCATAGACGGTTTTTAATACAAACCGTTTATGATAACTTCATTATCACAGATGGTTTTCTAATACAAACCGCCTGTGAAGTATCACAGACGGTTCTTGATAAGAACCGTCTGTGATGTCTGCCATTATCACAGACGGTTCTTATCTAGAACCATCTGTGATACTTCACAGACAGTTTGTATTAAAACCGTATGTGATAATGAAGTTATCACAGACGGTTTGTATTAAAAATCGTCTGTGAAAATACCACAGACGGTTATTCGTATGAACCTTTTGTGATATTTGCAGTACTAACAGTTCCTAGGAGCCGTCTGTGATGTAAGCGTCCAGTTTAACCTCTTTTGTAGTAGTGAAATGCCCTACATATCTTAGCACTAGCTTGCCTTTGACCTAAACCTTTTAGTTCCTCGTAGAGGAGATACCTTCAGGTCGACGTAATCTCCAACTTCAGAACTCAACTCTTATTGACAATTTCAAGAGCGACAAGGACCCAGTTGATGAACTTGCGATAATTGGCCTTCTTCTTCTTGCTATCGTGAGCTCAAGGAGACTTGTGGTACTCCTCCTCCTTATCCTTCAGGTTGGGACAGTTTGCTCGAATATAGTTTACTAGTTTAGCTTACCACACTCAATATAGAAGAAGAGACCTTCTATTTTTCCAATTCCTCATATTATGATAGGCTTTGTGAATTTGATGAATAGGAGGCCCAAGTCTTCCTCGGGTAGCTTCTCAAGTTGCACATCACTCAACTCATGCAAAGCAGGCAAGGAAAATCTGAAAGAGCTAAAGTCCAACAACCTAAAAGACCCTTTCTTCATGGGGTCAATTACAAGAGCCATCGACTCTGTCTAAGGGAGACAAAAAATGAAATCAATTTCACGTGTCTTCAACCTTGAGTAGAACTTATCTATATTAAGCTTATTCATGACAGTGTTGTCATTGATAGATGTAATTTTTATCTCCCAAACTTTCATATGCACCAAGTACCGACGTACATTCTCAGACTCAAAGTAAGTCAATCCAACCTAGAAAATAAGTCATCCAAATATTTACCGCGCCTTTGCTCAAACTTGCAGTACTCTTTCTTGAATTAATTATGTCCCACTTCCTTGATGTTGTAGAGTCCTCATGGCAGTTAGTAAAGATCTTCTAGATCTTATGAGCAGATGACAAGAGAGATACTTAATCAAACTTAGATCTACCAAGCCTCTGAATTAAGTAGTTACGTATCTTGTTGTTTGTCTCTACATCTGCAAGATTTATCGGAGTGATATGATCATCCTGGCACGAGATAAGTTTTCTTAACTTTCTCCCAAATTGGTTGCCCTTGGGCTTAGATGTAGGCTACCATCTGAGTATTCCAATAAGGATAGTCAACCCCATCGAAGACAGATAGCTTGGTGGAATGCCGATCCGATGTCGTTGCTCTTAGTCTGATTGACATCTATTAAGAAGAGCTAACCGGTCTCTGGTACCACTTGTTAGACCTGATATGGCAATCAAAGGAGGGTGAATGATATCTTTAAATTCAACCTCCCAAAAGATATTCCAAAACTTTCACTCCATTAGCTATGGAAGCTAGGAAGATCAAATTTGCTCACCAACGAAGAACTCACAAAAGCGAGGAAGCAAACAAAGTTTAACTCCTTTAGACTAGTTGGACTGCTATGAGGGAGCAGTTGGACTGGCCGAGCGGTTTGACCGCTGGAGATGACCGGTCTAGTAGGCCTCCAGTCAGACCGTAGGTCTATTGACGGTCAGACTGCACACTTGTTCCTAGATAGGGAAATCACACTGAGCCAAAACTAAAATGATGCAATCTCTAAAATACATATCTAAATAATTTAAAACTTTGCACACATCTGGTAAGTATTTCAAGAACCTAATCCATCTAAGTATCACATAGATCTTAGCTAAAGTTTCAACATTTCCTCAAGACAAGCATGGTTGCACAAAAACTGGGTAAAACTCAAGAACTTGATATATGACTTGCTCGTGGGATGAGAATAACCAAGATGGCTCTAGATCAGTTCTTTCATATCATAGCAAGTAAGAGTAACAAAAAATTCTAGGCCAAAACTCTAGGAATAAGATATAACTAAAGAGACTCTAATCAAACAAAAATCGGGCAACCTTCAAGATTTTGCTATGTGGATGGAATATAATTCTATATGGATTGAATATGATCCTCATGAGATATCTTCAACACTTACACATCCTTGGAACCCAGCAAGATCAAGAGGAAAGGAGAGAGAGCAAAACACCAACTAAAATAAGTACAAATCAATAAGAGCAAGAATACACTTTGTAGGATGAACATAATTGATCTATTATAATTTGCAGATGTTGATTTTACAGCCACTCTATCCTAGAGGAAGAGTGCTCATAAGAGCACTCATCCAAAGCTTCCACCACAAGGAAGTCTTTCTTTCAATCCTAATGAATGAATAGTTAGTTGGTTGGTTCCCACCATACCTCCAACCCCTCCCACTCATATCGATAGAGTAACCAACACACATTTAAAACATTTAACACTAATAAATACTATCCATAGCACAATTAGGGAAACCTGTTAACCCCACATACTGGATTTTACACTCATACATTACTTATACACACTTTTCAAAGCGTATAAGTCTAAACCTGCTAAAAAGCAAGCTTCCTATCCACTTAGCCTCGTCGACGTCTCCTTGACCTAAATAGTTCTCCCAACGCCCTCCAAGCACCGTAGTTTTTGTCCCATCACCGTTTCTAGTATTTTGGCTTTCCCGCCAAAATACTCTTACTTTGACTGTGGACCTCACCTCTTTCCCGATCCTAATCTATGCTCATATCCTCCTTTGCAAGCAATCCATATGCCTGCAATGTATTGGTTCATCAATGGTTCACACATCGACAAATCTCTTCGTGTCGGTTTCTTCTGGCCACGCCTCACTTGCACCGACCACACCATTCGATGAGCCATTACTTGAACCTTCCCTTCAACATATCTAGTCTTCCCTATGTGTTATTTGAGATCAACCATCCCACCTGACTTTCTTGACCGTATCTCAGATCATCTCCAAACCTAGTCCCGATCCACGCTGTTGCCATGGTTGCCTCCTAGCTTCCTACATATTAAAGACCAAGAAATTATTTTTGGGCATAAGTTATTCATAATTCAACCCACATTAGTCCAACATGCTTCATGTACCATGAATGCAATAACCCACGACTCCAAAACTCAACCCATGATCATTTCTCATAAATATCCAAACACTCTCAGATACTTTTAGACAAAGCTAGTCTAATCGCCATTGAGCGGCCAATCAGACCGCTAGCCCCGATCAGATCGCCCCCATAGACGATACCGCACTGGTCAAGCACATAGGAAACACCTCTCTAGAAAAAAACAGCTATCGGTGGTCCGACCGTCAACCAAAGTCTAGTCACACCAGACTTGCGGTCAACCCCCCCGGGTGTCAGACTGCCCTAGACTGATAGCAACTTAGAAAACTTGCAAACTCTCACAAAATCAAGTTTCAACTTAATATGATTGCCAATTGTTTAACACATATGAATTATAGATGTTCTCAATATGGTTCTGCACCCTTACAGCTGCACGGGCAAAACGGCTACCTTATACTCCATAAGGGGCGTCTTTAAATTTCATGCTCGATCTCCTGGCTTGGATATAACGAAGCAAACACACAATATGGCACGCGCGCGCGCATTTCATCAGCCGCACGCTATTATCAATTACAAACTTCACTCGCGTACCATACGGAGCTAGCATATGCATATATATTCGCTCGATCTCACGATCGATCACACATGTATCTGATGACTATATTTATATATACGTTTTGCTAGACACAAGCATCAGGTCTTCCTCTTGATGACTTGGAGCTTGACACCATGCTTGAAGTTGACCAGGATGGAGTACTGGAACTGCAAGGGGAACTCCATCCTGGGCGAGTGCCTGAAGACGTAGTGGCGGTAGAGGTGGACGACGACGAGCTTGAGCTGCTGCATGGAGAACTTCTGGCCGATGCACGCCCGGGGGCCGATGCCGAAGGGGATGAACGCGTAGGGGTGCCTTCGCTTGCACTCCTCGCTCTCCGGATCGAACCGCTCGGGCCGGAACACGTAGGGGTCCGGGAACTGCTTCGGGTCTTTCGCTAGCACACCCGGCGCCAGCCACACCCATGTGCCCTGCAGGGTACGTACGTTGCCGCCACCCGCCAGTGTGATGTGCTTGTTAGTAGTGAGTTTTTGCTGTGATACTAAGGTCAATGCTCCAAAAGGGACTCTGTTTTTTCCCCTATGTATTAGAGGCATGGCTAATGAGCGTGGCATGTCAATTTAGCGAGCAGATGATGCCTACCTTGGGCAGGACATAGCCATTAACCTCAACCTCCTCGGATGCTTCCCTTGCAACCAGCGGGGACACGGTGTAGAATCTCATCGTCTCCTTCAAAACCTATATCAGGAAAACCAACTCTCAATCGATAAATCAAACGAACAAGAAATTTATAGTTCTGTTGTACAATTTCTGGCTCATGTTTGAATCTTGCAGACTGTTAAAACTAATTTGATATTTTAAATGTGGTTATAACCTTAGTTTGATTTCTTCATGCATGGTCATATAATTGCTTAGTCATGGTCGTAAGTTTATTTGGTGGTCGTGGTGGTAAGCACTTGTTAGATGTGGTCGTATACATGTTTGTAAGTGGTTGTAGGAAATAATGTGATCAGACACCGAGTTAAAGTGTTTCGGTTAGTACTCGAAAAGTATTGTAGCAGTCCGAAAGTTATTGTAGTAGCAGTCGTAATGGACACTGTAGTAGTCGTGACACAATGCCCATAACTCTTGTTGGATTGTAAGGGTCTTCTCACTCTAAAAATTAGCCAATGAGACGAGGGACTCTGTGTCTCTCAACCCTTCACCATCCCTTCAACATACACCAACGATCTCTCAGGGTCATAGTCTATCAGGCGTTCACATGTTAGTGTTTATTAGGCTAGAGATGTTAGAACCAGACTCTGAAACTACTTGTTGGATCGTAAGGATCTTCTCACCCTAAAAGCTAACCAATGAATTGAGGACTCTCCTACTTTTAAGTTAGATTTCTTACCCTTTTATAACTAATGTGGGACTATTTTAACACAGACGAACCTGCTCCAAGTAGGGGAACTTGGTCTGAAGCTCCTCAGCGCTGGGTACCACGTCCTTGGCCCCAAAAGCGTCGATCTCCTGGAGCAGCTTCTCCTCCACCTCCGGGTGCATCGCCACTAGGTACACCAGGCTCGACAGCGTGAACGACATGGTCACCGACCCGGCAAGCAGGTGCTCGTAGGTGAGCGCACTCACGTAGTCCGGCGTCAGCAGCTTCCTCATGGCCTCGGTGCTCTCGCTGGCGTTGAGCAGCACGGACAGGAAGTTCTTCTGGCCCCTGTCCGCCTGTGCAGCCCGCTCCGCCACGATGCTGTCCAGCAGCCCGCTCATGGCCATGTTCGTCTCCTCCATCCGCCGGTCGGCCGAGCCCGGCACCCGCAGCAGCAGCTGCCGCACGGGTTCCTGGAGCAGCGGCAAGAGCTGGCCGAGAACGATGGACAGGGAGCCCGACAGGTCCATCTTGAGGGACGTCGTGGCGTAGAAGTGCTTCCGGATGAAGTCGGTGGCCGCGTCGACGCTCTCCGCACCGCCGACGGGGCGCTGTGGCCGTGAAGGGGCCGCGTCCTTGGTGAGGCCGAAGTCGACACCGAAGGCGACCTGGCCGATGGTGTCGCTGAAGAGCTTTAGGGAGAGGTCGGAGAAGGTGATCTCCTCGCCGGGGCGGAGGAGGCGCCCCGCCCGCTCGACGTACGGTTGGATGGCCGGGATGAGGCTTGCCAGGTGCGACGGCTGGTAGATGGAGATGATGATGTTCCGCATGGATTGCCATCTCGAGTCCCTGCCGAGACAATATATATGTAATGTGTGTATAGCCATCGTTCGGATGTTTTCTTTCTAACTATTATCTAGTTTTGAGACCGTTGGATTAGAGATCCAACGTCTCCTTTTTTTTGGAGGGGTGAGATAATTTTTTGAGGAGGGGGAAATTTTTTTGGAGGGGGTGGGGGAGAATTTATGGCCGTTGGATCTCTAATCCAATGGTCATAAATTTGGATGATAGTTAGGAAGAAAACATCCAGATGATGTTTATCAATACCCATATGTAATAATCAATATATATGTTATAACAAGATTATATGACTTCAATAGCCAAGATTATAAGACTACTCAGCTGTAGTGTAGTAGTACCTCGTGAAGAAGAGGCCTTTGTGGTGAATAGGCGAGCTACGAATAGGAGTAGGCATGCTTCTGTTTGGGATGCTCTTGAACTTCTTGATGCCCACTTCCCTGCACAGCTCCGGGTCTGCCACCATGATCAGCGGCTGCCTACCCATGTGAAACCTGGGAAAATGACACAGTCACACCCGTAAGTTTTCCAAAAGGGCAACTCCGCGCGAACCGCATGCGCACGATACTCGAGAGTCGAACAGGGGCGGCTAGCTCTGCGCACCTATAGATGGGCCCGTATCTCTTCGCGAGGACGCTGAACACCGCCGGGCCGTGCTTGGCGAGCAACGGCAGGTGGCCGATGAGCGGGAAGGCGAGTGGCCCGGGGACCCTGCGCACGCGCCATGACGGTGCGTAGAAGTAGACCGCGAAGGCGCCGGCCGCCAAGGCCGCGACGGTGAAGATAATCGCTGAGAACGACGCCAAGGACTCTATCTGACTCGAGAGCAGTACTGCTCCCGCCCCGCCCATCAGCCCCCCCTCTCGTTAATTTGCCTGCTCTACTATATTCCTTGTTAGTCAGTATTGGTAGGTCGGGGGCACAAATACTTGCATATCATCGGAGGACTCTATATACACACGCGGCTGATGCCCTGGCGATTCGTCGTGCGCACCCTCGGTGCTGTCCGGTTCGTCGTGTACTTGCTTCGGATCAATTTATTGAGGAAGCAAACATCCGGCCATTATATTCCATACACCACCTTTGTCTCCGATGTCGATGAGATGCGGACGTTTCCCAGGGAAAGATGCTTCCTGCTAAGTACCTTGTCGTTTATGATCGATATACTGCATTTCCTGACGATACTTCCTATAGAAATTAAAGCCGTGCATCATATGCGCCATCGCTGATAGCAATCACTGTCATTGCCCAACAATATGTCGTGATCACTACAAAGCCTAGTGTAGTGGGTGTGCAATGCCCCCCCCCCCCCCCACCAGTCAGTGTGCCAATATAAGTTTGAGTATTGCTATACAACATTCGACTGTTTTTAAGACAAAAACAGTCAGATTGATCTGGGACGTTAGATCTCCATCCAATGGATCCACCCATACAAGCCCCCCTCCAAAAAAAAATGACCCCTCTAAAAAAATGATCTAGGATGTTGGATCTCCATCTAATGGCTTAAAATCTGATTGTTTTTGTCCTCAAAAACAGTCGAATGTTGTATAGACACTCCCATATAGTTTTATTACTACGCTTCACGTTTGCGTGGATCCAACACAATGATAAATCGGTAACTTCCCAATCTTCCCTTGAGGAAACAAAAAGGAATCTCCATCTAGGTCAATCTAAGTTTTGTGATATACCTGTACTAAAAAAATTATACAAACACTGCTAAAAAAATATAAAAGCACCTCTCAAAAAAGTTTTGTGATATACCCATGCAAACATACCCAGTCCTTTCATCACACAGTAGAGGGTTGCTTCCCTGTGTTAAGCTTGGGCTGAATCCAGTCGAATAGGCCCCGACACTACTAACCTGGAAATAATGCCCTCCCTGGCCACATACACCTCTCTCTCAGGCTTTCGTTCCCAAGCAGGAGTTCAGTTTACTGTTGGTTGGGCCTGCACAAACAGGGAGGGTATGTTTTCAGACCAGAAGAAAGTGGACGACCTAGAAGAAGAAAAGGGGTAGAACCTGAACCAGATGAACCCACGTCCGATCTGGGCTTCTGGAGGCCGCCACCCAACAGCAGCAGCAGAAGAAGAAGAAGAAGAGAAAATCTACAAACTCTTTATTTTTCAGACAAAAAGATCTACAAACTAGGGAACACCGAACTAACATTTTACTGTCGAGCCTTGTTGACTTCTGCGTATTATTTATGTGGTAGGTGTAACTGGGCATCGAGTTAAAAGCCGTTCGACCGATAACGATGCGTACTAAGATCAAGACATGCTCTTTTTTAATAAAAAATTTAAAGAACAAGAAACACTCGGCTAGCTAAGTATTGGCCCGGAGTCTAGCCGAGTAACAAGCTAGCCGGGTACGTGAGCAACCTGGAGTAGAGAGCAGATCAGGTGGTGAAAGTATAAGTGAATTGTCTATTTTTTTTATTAATTTAAACTTTTAGGTGAATTGGTTGGTGCATTAAACTCAATATGGTATCAGAGCCAAGAGGTCTCGAGTTCAAGACCTGACTGACGCAATTAAAAAGATTAATTGTAGTACACTTCTATTCCACGTCCCTCCCTAAGGGAGCCTACACGTGAGAGGGAGTGTTGAAGTATAAGTGAATTGCCTATATTTCTCCATCAGCTTAACCTTTTGGGTGAACTAGCTGGTGCATGAAACTCAATACCAAGGCACATACGTATTTCTCCAATGACTCTGGTTTGCCTCCGAAAATGACTACCGATTCGAGTGTATGTGAACTAATGCGAACAGCTAGCAATTTTGAGTTTCACACTTTGACCTGGATATTGTAAACCGGGAAATGCCTCTTAAACAAACGCGAAGTGTGCTGCAGCTATGCTATTTTTTATAGGCTATCAACGTAGGCACTACCGCACTACCACCCTGTGTGCTTGGCACAGGCTTCCGGACTTATTTTGAAGGCCAAGAAGAAGAAAGAAACTAGTACTACAATCGCATCATACTATTCCGAAGAAAATGTTGGCACCCCATAACCATAAGGCCATAACAACTAAACTGTTCAAGACCGATACACACAATAGCAGTTCTGAATAAACACGAAACTTTCATGAACACAAGAAAATTGTACCCTCCCTCTGTTGATTACTATAAGGTTTATAATTTTTGAAGCTTTGTGGATAATTATAGGGCATTGCATGGAAATTTAATGATGTTTTCCCACCAAACCCTATTTGCTTCTCCCTCTTGTGTACATTTATTAACCACCACGGAGACAAAGCATCGCCTCTCATCTTTCCACAGCAATTATGAGAATGTAGTTGTCATTTCCTCTTGTAACTTCCTCGTTTTCCTCAATAACTTTCTCAATTTTATCACCTCCTTAATTGATCTCACAATTCGTCGCCATGAATCTTCTATTGATCAGTCTTACCAGCGTATCTACACTGCATTCCTTGGAAAGCTCAGCACCATGCATGCATGCGTTCCTGCAGAGGAAAAGCATAGACACCATGAAGAGTCTCGTGATCGACTCCGCAACAGACGTGTACGTGTCACTCAGGCTGGAGAGGTTCACCATGGCCGACCTCGGGTGCTCCTCGTGGACGAACGCGCTACGCATGGCGGAGGACATCATCAGGAGCATCGGCGAGGTGTGCCGTGGGTCGCCGCAGCCGGAGTTCTCGGTGCTCCTCAACGATCTCCCCACGAACGACCTCAACGCCGTCTTCTCCCGCCAGCCGGAGTTCACCAGCAAGCTCAAGACCGACGCCAAGCAGGAGCGTGCACTTCGTTAGCTCCTTCTCTAGTCTGCACTGGCTCTCTCTGGTACGGTATAGACATTGTGCATTACTAGCACCATTAAATCAGATAAATTGGATTATACCTGGAAATGATTTCTTTATCTTTAGATATGCAGGGTCGCTTGGAGTCAATCGTGGTCAACGGCGAGGATCGGGGCTAGGCTCATGGAGGAGTTAAGACCCAGAATGATCGAGAATGCCGAGTGAGACGGTGAGCTCAAACAAGGCACGAGAAACGCGGGAAATGTTGAAGGCGAGTTCGAACGGCGGGATGGCGCAGCCTTGGTTCGGTGACACCAAGACGGAAGAGGCTTGACAGTGCGTGGCAAGCTAGTTGTGCACCTACACATAGCAAGCATGGCTATTGCTTACAGTGGTTGATGATGACCGGGTCAAGGAATGGTATTTTGGTAGTTTAACAAAAATACCGAAAACCATCTTGGATCAAAACCGCAGCGCATGGGCTATGCGTTGAAGAGTGGTTTAGGTCAAAGTGCAGCTGGTTGGATCAAGGCTAAGAATTTAGCGGATGCACATTTATACACTTTGAAAAGTATGCATAAATGAACTTATAAGAGTAAAACCCGTGTATGTGGGGTTAACAGGTTTCCCCATTATAATAGTGAATATGATCCATTAAGAGGTGCAGGTGGCTGGTTGCCCACCTATAAAAGAGGTTAGGATGGAGACATCTAGGGTTAACCATCCAACCTATCTCTTGTGCTTTCTTCTCTAGGTTTAGGTTTAGAATTAGAGAGTGAGTGTCTTGGGTGTTCTTTAATCTCTAAGGTGGAGTGGCTATAAAACATGCCTTCTCAAGTAAGCAATACATCAAATGTTGTGCAACTCTTGAGTCTCTCTTGTTTTGTTCGATGTGCTTGTGATTTTGGTTGGTTTTGATCTCTCTTCTTCTGTTCTTATGATCTTACTATGCCAAGGACGTGTAAGAGATAAAGATTATCATTGGAAATTCATCTCTATCCATCTAGAGACTTTGCTAGCAAGATTCCCAAGAAAACCCGATTGTAGTTGATTTTGGCATCACCAAGTGATTTTGTATTTCAAGTGCTTTTGGGTCATGTTCTTCAGTGTCCTAACTTGCTGTGATATGTGGAGAATACATCTAGACCAATCTTGGTCATCGTCCATCCACGAGCAAGTTGTATCCATCGATTTTGGTTTTGACTCAGTTTTGGTGCAACCTTTCAACAAACTGAAAAAGGTCACAATTTTGACTATGATTTTTATGACCGTTTATTGGAATAGGTTCTTGATATTCTAGAGTAGATCCCTATAAAGTTTTATATTATTTGGATCTACGGATTAAAAGTTCTCTTGATTTTTATTTTTGAAACAAGGCTAAAAACACTATTTATTGCCCTGATTTTACTGTAGCAGTGATCAGACCACCCTTATACTAGAGGTCAGACCACCCAGACCAGTCGGACCACCTTTTGGAGGCCGGTCAGACCATCGGGAAAGGTTAGGTTTTAAGTTTTGTTGTCTTGAGCTAGTTGGTTTGATTTTTAGTTAAAGATTGTATGTTCTACACCTGAGCGGTAGCGGCAACTCGAGGAGGGACGGGTTAGGGCCATCCAGGAGTCCATGCTGAGCCACCACTTCAGGCCTGTAACGCCCCTATTTTTGGGAATAGGGACGTCGTATCACCCGCAACAGCCCAGGAGTCCAGTTGTGGATAGAAGGAGTATCATGCCTGCTCACAAACAATTAAAAGAAGTTAATTTGATTAAAATGAGACCTAATGGTCAACTTTAGCAATAATACAAGCGTTTATGTAACATCCCAAAATTTGGTTATTCCAAAAATATGAAATCTTAAAATCTTTTCCTGCAGTTTGTTGGCATTTCAATTTATTTTGAATATTTATTTAAAATCTTTTGAGTTTTGGGTGGCATGCAAAATAAAATATTGAGAAATAACATCCAAGTAAAAAAAGGAAATAGAAAACCGAAGGATCTACACATAGATTAACATTCAAATATTAAATAATGGGAATAAAAATCTAAAATCAAATTACTTATGTAAATGTGAAGAAAAGGGCTTAGGAGTTTCTAAACCTCACATCTAAATAGCTAAAAATTTAAAACTCTAAATTTTAAATGGCATGCAAAAACTTGAAAGCAATAATCCTAAATGTGAAATAGAAGTTTGAATTAAAAATCCAAAATTCTAAAATTTTACTCAAGTCTCTCTATTCTTCTCCTTTATTCCCTCCCTTCTCTCTTACATGTGGGCCCACTCATTTTTTCTCTCTCTCTCTTCCCTTTTTCTCTTCCCTGCTGCCTCTTCTCACTGCGCCAAGGCCCGGCGCCCTCCCCTCTTTTCTTCCTCCTCTGCTCCTTTTTCTTTCCCCTGCCGCTTGGCTGAGCTTGTGCCACATCTCCCTCTTCCTTCTCTTTCCTACGCCAAATCTTCCCACAAGATCCTACATAGCTCCTACCACTGTGACACTATGCGCCTGCTCCCATCGGCAGCACGTTCCCTCCACCTCCGTCTTGTTCCATCGCCCTGCACCTCAGCGCGTCGAGCCCCGCGCTCCAAGTCATTGCCCACCGGTTCTCCACCCCGCCGCCCGGTCCACCGCGCCTCCCTCTACGGCCATAAGTGGCCTTGGCTCTCCCTTAGTCCCTGCACAACCCATTGCTGCCCCCCCTCTTGCTCCATCTTCCTCCCATCCCAGTTCGAGCGCTCCCACGCCCGTGAGTTGCCGCTGCCGCCTCCATGCCGCCCCGGCTGCTCCGACCAATCCTCGCCATTCCGACCGTGTCACAGTGGGCCATTGCTCCCCGGCTACCTCTCCTCCAAGCTAATTGGACTCCCAGGCGTCGAAGCTCGCGCACGGGCCATTCTCCCCAAAACCGGCCGCCGCCGCGCCTCCACGTCGCCCTGGTTGCTCCGGCCGATTCCTTCCGGTGGAAGCGTCTCCGAGGAACCCCAAGGCTTCCCGCACGGTCAATTCGAGCTCCCGTCCCCTCTAGCTCACCGCCGTCGTCATCCCGTGGGCACCGCTGCAAGCACACGTCGCCGGAGCCGCTCGCCGCGCTTCCACCTCTACGGCTGGCTCGGTGAGGTCCCCTTCCACTTCTTCTCGCTCAAACCACTGCCCATCTCCTTCCCTGCCCACTGTGGCGCCGACGCCCCCGAATCGTCCCCGCCTCCGACCGCACGCACCGACGCCGGCCACCCCGGCGCCGCCACAACCCCAGACGCCATCTCCAAGTCCAGTGCCTCTCCTGAAGGTCGTGCTGCCCGTCGCAGTCGAGCCTTCGGCCCTACCTTGCCGTCGACGCCGGCGCCCAACAGCATGCGCCGCCTCCTATATCGATTTGGCCGAGCGCCTCCATTCCCCCTGTTCCTGCCCATCCCTCTCTTCTTTTCTTCACAATGGCGGATGGGCCCTTTTGGCTTAAGTTAATCAGTGATCACTGGGTTTGATGCAAGCTGCAAACAGAGGGAAGATGTACTAGCTAGCATGCCATAAGCACAGAGTTAGTGACTTAGAAATTTCCACAAGAATGAAACAACAAGTCCTTCCGTATTAAGTAAAAACTATAGAAATGACAGTAGAACTAATTAGTAAAGATTACAAAAATCATAGATGACTATCATAAGTATAAATCATAGCTATTATTTTTCGACAATAGAACTTAAGGAAAAGAAGTATGACAAGTTAGTTTGTCCCCTAAATTAAAGTATGCTTTAGGTATACATCGTATGGACTTTGGTAATTAAAATTTGTGAAAGCCCTTTTTGCAGTAGCTAATACAATTCAATTAGCATAAACTCAAAAAAAGTGCATGTAATCTAGTTGTAGGTATATATATATAAATAAATATATATATATATGTAATAAATAGTAGGAAGAAAATGGATCAAAAATCAAATTGGATTTAATATTGGCTAAAGTCACATGTTACTCAAGACTAACAAACTGATTATTTTACAAGGATTAAGTTACTTGCATAATAGGTAATATAGATTCACAAATAGAGATCATCTTGCATATAAATTACTTAAGATCCAAACTTAAAAGGTAGGCTTTATATAGATCATATGTAATTAAAATATAAATATCATGAAAGCCTTTTTAAAAATAATAGTTAATATAAATAGTTATCATAAACCCAAATAAAAGTACAATGACCTATAGTCTAGTGATGAATATATATACATGCGATAATGGGAGTAAATTTGTGAAAATCAGGGAAGGTTTTAGCAAAATAAAAATGTCAGAAAACCTAAACCTGGATAGCTGTATGTTCATAGAGTTTGGTGAATGGTCAATAAAAAGTGTTATTTTGCAACATGAAAGATAATAAATGAAAATATATGTATATGAAGCACCAGTGACCCTCAGTTCTCTGAGCATCATAAACTAAGTACCAAACCAAAGTACAACTTCGTAAGTCTAATAAAAGAAACCCATGGGTCGTTAGTTGTTAAAATGATCTTGTTAACCTACACCTTAGTAAACAAGTTAATGTTAGGCCACATGAAATAATATGTCTTCCTTTGCTAAATATATGCATACATGCATATATATATATATATATATATATATAGACTATAAAGCCAACTTAATAAATCAACAAATGTATGCATAGTGGATATAACACATACCTTAATTCGTAAATGCTAACCTTGATAAAATAATGTTCGGCTAAATTCACACAAACATGTGTGTATATATATATATATGTATCTTAACTCATGGAATTTCCTTGATAAATATAAAAATAGTAAAAGAAACATCAATAAAAGATTGATTCATTGTTTTCTACCACTGGCTTTGCCTTAAGCCACTCAAATCACCCGTTAACTCCTAATAATACAAAAGTTGAGTTTAATCGGATTGTGTTGGATCTTTTGAGTTATTTGCTTTTATTTTGGATTCAGTCTCTTATCGCGTAATTAGAAACTGGGGCTCTAAGGATTCTACGGATCAAGCGGGACCGAGATTGATGAAGACCAGGAATTAAAGATCATCATATGAAACAAGTTTGTGTGAGCTCAAGACCGCGGTAAACCGCGCCAGGCGAGTCAATACTTTGATCATGTTGAACCTACATTTTCTGCAAATTACTTTGTTTTAAATTATCAAATTGCATGCTGTTATTTTATATGCAAATACATGTTTAATTTAATATTCTAGTTATATGCCCATTGTTTACCTTGAATAATATTACCCCTCCTTTGGAATATTGGAATGTGTGAACCTTGTCCCCCTAGCAAAATTATAATAGTAACATTTCAAAAATAAGTCCCTAATTATATGCTATGCTTAGTACTGCATAGATACTCAGGGGGCGCTGAAATGCCCCAAGCATCATTGTCATTTTAAATCCTGAAGAACTGGTTTGGGCAGTCATGGTGGGAATGACTGGTATAATTTGACATGATTATTTTATGCTTCCAAAATCCCCAACTTGCTTAAATATCTGGGCGGATTGGTATGAGGGTGTGAGTGTGGTGCAGTGGATGCACAAAGTGCGTTAGTGGTAGACCGCCCAGATACCACTAAGGACCGAATCTTGTCATGACCTCCTGTGTAAAACAGTACAACCACAAGTCTGTAAAATACAACTTGGCTAAGTAAATTTATCGAAATCCCCGGACTCATCTCACTTGTAGTGGATAGAAGTGGATATGCTATGGCAAGGGGGCCTGAAGGGACACCAGTGTAGGGTGAAGTTTTTCCCAGATGTTCTAAGCGTTGCGGGGACGAGAAGCCCGGCTGCGTTAGTAACTGTAGGGGAAAAACATCCCGCGCATAGATGGGACCCACCGCAAGTGGGCAGTTTCCCATAAGGTGAATGAGAAAAGGGACTAGATACTTTGAAAAGTCACTGTGATGGTCTGCTCAACCACATGACTAAGGAATCGTGTGGGGCTGCGAGTTGATTGTCTCTTGTGGTGAAAGTGTACAAACTCTGCAGAGTCAAAACTATTCGAATAGCCGTGCCCACGGTCAAGGGCGGACATGGGAACTTAACCAGATATAGTTCTATTTCAAAATGCTTTATGAATGGGATTGGAAAAGTGGAGGGCAACGGAAAGCCCTGATTTGAATTGTCCTGGGTGTCGTCCCAGTGGTAAGTTAAGCGGCTATAACGCTGAAAGATGTCAAATGGTGTGATGCCATATGTATGGAAAAATTATGGTGATATTCGGCATATGGTGTGATGCCATATGTATGGAAAATCATGTTAATATTCCTTGAACATTATGTTTTGTTCCAAAACTGCTAGGTCTCAGAAAATTTTATGTATTGTATTTCAAATAGTGGCATTTCTATTCCTACAAAATAAAATATGGAAAGAATAAGTAGGGTCGTGAGTAAAGGAAATAGATGTTTGTAGTATACACATAAAGGTATTGGTGGATTAATGTCGATCTTAAATAGGAAATGATAGTGTGGGTTCTGGGAGAAATAAATTGGTGGAGTCTAGCTGAATAGATAGGCTACATAGATGATTTGAATGATTTTTGGAGATTTAGGGATTGCACAGATAAATATTGGATTACGCCACTGATAAATAAATTCTTGGGAGATGACAATATTGGAATTAATAGATTCGGTTACTAGATGAATCAATTGAATTTTCAGGAGTTTGGAGGAGTAATACAAGTATTGGATTATAGTTCCTGATTAGTGATTTACTTGGTGGAAGGATACTAGTGGATCGTAGAATTAATCAATGATATTCTTGGTGGATATATAATGGTGATTATTAATTCTTGGAAGATGTTGACAATATGGGGAATTAATAGGAGTTGATCAATTACTGGATGGATGAATTGAATTTATGAGAAGATAGGAGGATTCATAACAATTAGTGGATTATAATCTTGGTAAATTGAATTTTCTGTGGAGGTTTATTTGTGGATTAGCTAGTGATAGATAATGGAAAATGAGATTGATTATTGGATTATGGTTTTTGAATCAATGACGAAAAGGATTGAATACGAATGATATCGGTGGATTTGAAAGTAATTATGTTAGAGAATCATTAGAATTCAGAAGTGAGGAGCTGATGAATAGTAGTGACAGGATTGGATTATTAGTAAACCAAAATACAAAGTAAGATCGGTGGATTAAATAAATGATGACACTTGCTGTTTGGAGTTTTAGACAGCAGTCAATAAAGAAAGTGCATTTTCGGTGGATTAAGTCAATTTTGGTGTTGTAGTATGGAGTTAGGTAGCAATAGTAACACTTTGATTAAATAATAGTAATAATGCTACTAAAAGCGATTTTTGGCAAATAAAATAACTCGAGCCTCTCCTTTGTTAAGCCATGCATACTATTTATTTGCATTCTGTGTATTGGCTCGCGGAGCACGGGGTTGGAGTGCTCACACTCGCTTTTGCGACAAAATTCAGAATCAGGAATCAAATCACCTCGCCTCAGCAACAAGACTGGACAAGCTGGCAGAGAAGATGAAGATGTCAAGAACTAGGTCGCGTACCTCCAGTTGACTGCCTGTGGGCATGTCCTGAAGGTCCCACCCGTGTGCTCGTTCTTCCGCTGCTGCAATTTATTGATTTCGGCCTAATCGGCCCATGAAGTAAGTTTCCTATTACATTTACGCTTCCGCATGATATGATCTTTGATATTCAGAACTGTAACCTATGTGCACTAACTACTGATCCAGGGATTAGTGCAATGAAACACAGAAGTATCCGGAATGTAAAATCTGGGTACTACAGTTTAAGGTCAAAATTTAACTTACATTCAGAAGAACCTAAGAAAACTCCACAGAAATGATTGAGTGTGATCATAACCCTAACACGAAAACTTGCAACATCCTTTTTTCCTCTGGAATCTATTGTGGTGGAAATATTGCAAGACTGAGTACAATCAACCATACTCAGTAAATCACATGGGGAAATGTTATATATCTACTTTCTAGGATTCTTAAGTGATGGGAATATAGTGGTTCTATTATGATATGTGGATGCAGTTTTATTTGAAAACATTCTTAAACACAAAAGAATAATAACTATTTAAGGAATTGGGGTTTCAAAGCTTGATTAACAGACCTCAGTATTTTTAAAAAATTATTTCTAAATCTACTTATGCCTCGCTGTTGGAATCACCCATGAACATAGCTTCTTTTACTGGAAGCACGGCATATTCGAGATACCATTGTGATTGCTTCATAGAGTTGCCCAGCTTTACCCACAAAATTCCTTAACCCTCATAACTGAGTTAAGAAAACAAGGTTGTTTCACTGCTCATCTTTTTATATAGGCTCTACCCCAGTAGATCTCCAAGTCAAATCCGGGTATCCACCGACACGGCCAGATATCTTCTACCCGTCTTGAGAGGAATCTACCATTGTTCATTATGGTTTTATCATTTCCATACTAACTCTCATGTACTTCTGTAGAGATTCAATCAATTTAAGTAGCTACTAAACCAGGTTTGACGAGTCAAAACTTATGGTTGGGTGATCACTATGTTCTTTGCTCGGCTTAAGGTCATCTTTACTTTCTCTAAACTTTGTTCTCATTTTTCACCTTGAGGCTGCCATCCTCGACAGCATTGTCATTTTCTGCACAAGCCTCCACCCTAGAGTAAGGTCGTGGATGAGGACCATGTTGTGGTTTTCCACTAGACCCCCTTACCCTAGAGCCATTTTAATAATTCTACCGGTCAAATGCTAAGTCACTTAGTAGCATTACTCAGCCAACACATGGTTCTCATGATAATCAATTTCCAAGAAACACTTTTGCAAAATTACTGGCAAAATGATCTGTTAAATGTAGTATAAAATAGTTGAGTTTCCTACACTACCATGGTTATTTAAGTAATAGATTTAGCATCACTAATTCTTGTCAAGGTGAATATGGCCATCAAAATAAACAAGGCTTTTTCAATGGAAGGATGTAACTAGGTATCATGTCATTCTAAACATTTGTTGTATGTAAAATATCCAAGCGTAAACAACAGGTAGTGAAAGTACTGATAAGTAAATAATTAATAGAATGTAGATTCAATATGATAAAAAAACATGTGACTTGTCTCCTTCTTGTTATTCTTGATCTTCTCTACCGGCTTCAAACTTACTTCAATTACTCTTGCAGCTCTTTTGTTGACCAACTTGCTTGGTCCATTCACTAGCACAAAAAACGAGAGCAAATGAGTTCCTGCTTTGCAAAATGCAAGATGGGAACAAAATGCAATTAAATAACAAGAAAAGACATAAAGGAAATGGGTTGTGTGGTCAAAGTTCAACAATGCTTAGATTGGCTGACAAGGTTAGAGTTGAGCCAGATATGCTTGGGATGGTCAAGATGGTTATAAACGTGCTGGGTGGATTTTGAAAGTGTAGGATTGATTTTAGAATAGTGTTTGGATTTTATCGAGGCTTGATTTGGCAAAACAGTGGGCAGAAATGGATTCACGGGGTCGAAACGGTCAAAATAAAGGTATTTTTGATTTTAGGGTTTCGAATGAACAGTAACGGGTTTGATACTATTCATCGCGGGTTTTACTGTTCGTACTCAGAGAACTTTACGACTACTCAGGTGGTTGGAGGTATTGGTGGAGCTGAAAGATGTCGTCGTAACTGGGTTATGACTATGAAGACCAAGCACTCAGTGTGGTCATAAACCACAGTGCAGTTGTGAACCGCATCATGATCGTAAACCATAGCGTGGTCAAAAGCCACATCGTGGTCGTATACCACAACGTGGTCACAACGACAATTTAGTTGTAATGACTCCTGAGTAGTCGTAGCAGTTCGAGTATGACTACGAAGTCAGATGGACGGTTGAGGTTCGACTTCGAATGCGAAGTCGGTGGAGATCGGATGATGAACAAGTTACTGCAGAGATCGAACGATGTCCAAGCAGCTGCAGAGATTGGGTTGCGTCCGGACATCAACCGAGTGGTTTAAGCGCATCAGTGACCCTAGAAGGGTTTTATCTTGCTCCAGGAGTGTCAAACGAAGACTCAAACTCAAAGGTGGGCACTCCCACACCCCCTCCGACTGGTTTCGTGGTGCCTCGAGCGGCAATGCCTGTTGAAGGTCCTTCAGGACAAAGGCGAGGTGACTGGGGCAAGCGCTAGCCAACATGCTGTAGGTAAGGGCTCTTTTTATTCCTGGGACTTCACACAATTGTCCCAGCTATGACCCTCACTCTATCGCCCTCGTCAGTGGCTCCCCCTTTGCCGATGTCAAAGCACCACCCGCTTGGCAAAGAGGAGGTTGGTAGGCTCAAGGCGGGCTTTAGCATGGAGGACAGCTCACGTGCGGAGACAGCGGTGGCAACAGGCATGGAGGTAGCCTCCCATGATGGCCCGAGCAAAGTCATAGGAATTTCTACTTATGATAATTTCAATCAATGCCATTAGCAAATAAAATAAACCTGAGCCTACCTTTGTTGAACCCTGCATCTATACTATTGCATACTATGTGTTGGCTCATGGAGCACAGTGGATTGTACTTACACTCACTCACTCAATTAACTCAAAACCAGTGAAGGAAGACCACTATGCTTACTATGATGCCCTGAGACCCAAGGGTGAAGAAGACGGGGGAAATTAGGACGACCTTTAGTAACTCTCATCCCAGTCAAGCAGGCTATAATGGTTATTGTGTGCACATATATTATCCCAACTTGGACAACATCTGTTGTACACATGTTACCCCCGGTCATTTGCCTATGGCAACTTATGGCCTTACCTTTTGGTTTATCGCTTTCACCTCCACTTTGGTAATGTAAGTATTTGGCCAGATGGGCCCTATATATATTTATACCCAATGTGGAATACTTAAACTCTTATATGTAATATTAATGAATGTTATGGTTCATGTGATGTATAAAATGATTCAGCGGTGTATCTATGAGCACTATCTACTGATTTAGGGAATAGTACAGTGGAATCACAGGGAAATCTGGATTAGCAAAATCTAGGTCTGACATCTACCACTTAGTAAGTTATACTACTAAACAAGCAATCGAGGGCTAGGGGAGATATGACCACTCTTCAAAATTTGAAAAAATGATATAAACTTTATTTCTACCAAAGGTAAGTTTTTTACATAATACATTTCAATTACATAATTGCTAACTACTCATTGAAGCCTCTCGACTAACCACTGTTCGATGGAGACCCGACCTTCATCTCTTTAGCTATGTTATTCCCGAAGGGCTTCACCTCTTCAAAGAATATGGCTACTTCTTCCTCTGAGAAATTGAATTATGCTTCAAGTGCTTGAAGGTTGAGAGAAGGGTCAAAGGCCTTAAGCTTTGCTAAGGCAAAGCTAACTCCATCCGCGGCATCATTACTCATGGTCCGCTCGTGGTTTCTCCTGGAGGTAGCCAACAGATCTTGAAGGCTTTCAAGTTGTCGACTAAGACAAGGTACCTTCTCAATCAGATCCTTTGAGGAGGGGGCAAGTACTTCCGTGCCTATCTCGATATGCATATTCTTGAAGATTTCCTTAAATATCCTTCTTCTTCTCCTTCTCGATACTAAGAGCTTTTTCTAGTTCTTGAACTTTGAAAGCTTGCTCTAGACGAGTAGCTCAAAGTTAATCAAGATAACTTATAAATAAACCAAACTGGTTGGATCAACGATTAGTTACCTTGATTTTTCTTCTCATAAGTCTCAATGGCTTCCTTATGCTTAAGGACGTTGTCATTGAACTTGGTCGACCAGTCTATGGCTTTGCACATATCTTTGAGCTTCAAAATGATAGTACCCTTCGCCTTGGCTTCTTTTTTAAAATTTTCTAATTCTGTTAACCACGATAAGAGAAGAAGCAAGAAAAATCAAGGATATAGAAGTGATAATGGAAAAATCAAGAAGAGACTTACTTCCCCACCAAAGATTCTTCTCCTCAAGAGTCTTGAGAAGGTGTTCATTCTTAGTCAAAGTTGTCCTAAATAGCTCTCTCTCCTTCTTGAGGATATCCTCAATCACCTTAACGATAATTCCTGACTTGTAGAGATATTTGAAAGGTTACAAGAAGAAAAAAACCTCCTGACCAAAATGTAATGAGAACAGAAAAATCATTACCACTCGTTAACTTGTTGGCAGAGGTTAGCCCTCTCCTTCTCGAGGACTAATGAGTGCCTGGCCATTTCTCCGACCAGGGCAACTCCTTCCACCTTATGCTAAAAAAAGGAAAAAAAACTCAGAAAAGTTTCGACAAGATTAATAAAGCGTCAAAAGTGGTCTTAAGAACTTACCAAACTGCTTTGCTTGCAAATGCGGAGTAGAATTCCTCGGAACTGGTCTTCAGCTCGAGGTCCTACACCTTCCTCCACCAAAGCTCCTCAAGTCTTTAGTTTTTGAAGATATAGCCTCGGTTGGGGATGTCCCTCGAATGAGGAGGCTTCCATGTCAGTGAAGAACTCGACCTTCGGTCCTCCAAAGAAGGAAGGGAGAATTTCTACTTCCTCCTCTTCAATCATCACTTTCCCAACAAAAATAGGAGTCTTCTAAGACTTCATCTTCGCTTTGGACCCTTCGATGGTGTCGGAGCCACCAAAGGATACTTGGTTGTAACAGCATCAATTCCTTCTATTGAGAACACTACTGGCTGTGGGGCTGCTATGACCACTTCCTCCTTGGATGCCTCCTCAATAGAAGCACTTGAAAGAAAAGTGATCAGAGTGGTTAAAGAGCTACAAAACTAGAAGAATAAAAAGAAATAAGTAAGGACTTAAAGGCACCAAAAAATCAACAAGGTATGACTCTGTGCAATTTCTTACAGCTAGTACATACCTTGTTTTCTTTATCTTGAAATTAAAACACCCTGGAGCATAATCCAGTGTGCTCACCTTCCTCTTCTTCTTCTCGACTGATTTCACCAGTGTAATACTGGTAGGGCTGGTTAGACCCTTTGTGCTTCCCAACTGGATGCTTTCATCCTTAGTCGACTCCTCCTTAGGGCGATCGAAGACAACGTTTCCAATCCCCTGCACCTCCTCAGAGGGTTGGGCTTCCTCAACCACCAGAACTATTGTCTCTACCAGTGTTGTAGAAGCCTTGGGAGTAGCCACTATGTCTTAAATCTTCTCAATGATGGTTATGTCGGACCCATGACCAGTGAATTTGATGCCACCATTGGTTCCATGGTCGTGGTACCACCGATCAGTGGTTCTTCCCTTTCTCCCACCTTGTCACCAACTAAGTGAGTTCGATGACGAAAACCTTCATCCAAGAAGTACATTCCCATATGTACAATTTTGTTCCTTCTTCGTACAAGAATAGGTGTGGGTTTGTAAGAAAAACTATCAGAGTCATATGTAAAAGCTTTAAGATAGAAAATTATAACCAAACAAAAAATGATTCAACCAGTTAGATTCTCGATACTTACCTTCCGAAGAGTCCCTAGTCGAATCTCTTGTACCCTCATACCATAGCATGATATGATCACATGATTTTAAGAGACTACTTCGACGCATAGTGAAGTCCCTCACCACGTGCCATGAAGTTAGCCCCTTATCCTTAAGATAGACGATGGCATCAACCCATCACTCTATCCTTCCTTCCTTCTTCAGAGAAGATCTCCATCTCAGGTTCTCCACTGCAATCCGTCCCGCAAAGGAAAGGTTGTCTTCTTTGTTGACCATCATGTAAAACCAGAATTTCTTCCATGATGACCACGAAGATTTAGAGAACATTGAAATGTACTTCCTTGCCTTTCCATCGTGAAGCTGCAAGGAGCAATTCACAAGTGACGCCACCGCTTTTCCAGCCCTTCCCTCATCCTGTAATAGTATCTAAAGAGTTCCAAGTTCGCTGGAGTCCCTAAATATGCCCATATAGATGGATGAAGATGCTAAGATTGGCGATTGAGTTAGGGTCACGTTCACTAACTCAATCCCATAAAACTCCAAAACCTCCGATAAGAAAGGATGCGCCGGTAGCCTAAATCCACATTCTACATATGCCCAAAAGATTGAAATTTTACCATCACTCCTACCTAGAAAACTTCCCCTATTGTTGACATACAGGGAACCAAAACATTAATGGGGATCACTTCCCCATCTTCCATGGCCTTCAATATCTTTGATCCTAGTTCAGATAACGGCCAATCAGTGATCAAATCAGATATTTTTTTGTTGTGATGGCTAAAGATCTATGGATTGAAGGGACTCAAAGCTACAGTTGGAAGGCGCTAAGGCAGAGGAAATCGAAGAAGATGAAAGGTTTTCTCTTAAAAGAGTAAAGCCAACAAGTACCACACTAGTTTTTTATAAGGGTTTTTCCCACTGCAAAAATAGTAGTTGCTAGATTTGAAGCCTAATGGACATAAAACCTTTCATTTTTTCTCGGTTGGTTTTCTCAACCTTAAGTGAATAAAAACTTTCTCTTTACCCTTGTTAAAAGAATATTCTCCGACTTGAATTCCATCTGGAGAAAATTCAAGTTATAAATTCACTTAAAGTTTGGGGTTTGCTGATAAGGATTAAATAATCCTTTAAATACGGCTTTAATTCTTAATTAAAGCCCTAAGACCCATATGGTCGTAGCTTCCAAAAGTAATTGCCCGAGTACCTCTAGCCGGAGGCCCACTGTACATTTTACCCAACCAGCGGACCACTTAGAGATTTCATGAACTTGTATAAGGGCCTACCTCTAGGTGATTCTCTCACGTACGATAGATAAAACATGTGCTTTATCCACTCCTAACAGCACGATGATTCGATCTTATGTATCTGACAGCAACCACTATGTAGTTGTCTCCATGATTATCTCCCACTGACAATAACCAAAATTCAGTTATTATCATATCTCTCTCTGACAGCAACCACACCCTCGACCAAACGGGGTAATTCAACCAGGCATCTACTCACATGGAAAACTAACACGCCTTAGCGCTATTTAAGGGTTGACGAGAAAATACACAAAGAGAGACAGAGAACAAGAACTCTAACAACCAGACAAGACAATCAAGATCTTTCGATCAGTGTGAAGATTGTAGATATTAGGGCCAGTTACGTCTCTTTGTAATCTCTTAGAAAGAGCATCTTGTAATCAGTTCATAGCAATAAAGACCGTCCACATTCTCCTGCTGAATTATTCCAAGGAACCTAGCCTTCTTTCTTATATTTTCGTAAGATCGACGACTCAATCGTTGACAAAGATAGAATATTAACAGTTATCAATCAAGTTTATTGTGTATCGTTGTGCTCTATTGTTGTTTTGTGTGTCTTCTTGCTATGTTTTGACTAAAAGCGCACGTTGTTCCATGATTATCACAGCTACTCACCAGACTAACGCTAGCTTCATCCCAGCCTTCTCTCCCTCATAGATGATTATATGGGAGCAACGTAGCACGCTCCTCTATCTAGTTAAGAATAACTAGTTGAATTTTCTATGCAATTGCGCAGCTAGAATTGTGCAAAGAAATATGTAGTAGTAATGGCGGAATCACATGAAAACATTTCTCCTTTGAAATATTTCCAAAAAGAATGATGTTTCAAGGACAGCTTCCAGTACCAATATGTGAAGAGAGACAACCTGGCATAAACCAGCAAAATTGTACAAACAGATATGCACATCAACAAGGGCAAAATAACCCACATTGCTCTCGTTCAGAACCCCATAAACTTCTTTTCCATAATCCAAACCCTGCCAAAACCAGCTGGTTGATCACTTCAGTTTTGATCAGGCAAGCAACGGTGCAGATGAATCCTTGCATCTCCATTTCCGGCTGTAGTAAGCGTACAGTGCCAACTGTATTGCTCCAAGGATAACTCCAAGCCCATTAGGGAACTGAAAATTAACATTAAGAAAAAGTCGAATTTGTCAGTAGAAGCAGCTAACAAGTTCACAAACTTATGGATTCAAGAAAGAGTGGATTGAAATGAGGATTTGTTTCTCACGTAAATGAAGAAATCGCGCAGCAGCAATCCATACATTGCAAAAGAGGCGCTCATCAGGAATGTTGAGAGGGACAGGTAGAACGGCATGAACTCCACGCACTCGGTCCGAATCACCACACCCTGAAGAACGAGGACGGAGGCATGGGACATGCAAAACCAGTGAGAGAACAGTTGTTGATCACGTCGTTGCAATCGTGTAAACAACACTAGGAGAAATTAATCAAGAACTCAGCTTAATTGGAAGGCATACCATGACAGCCAGTGGGGAAGCAAACATGGAGATCAGCGATGCCATGCTCACAGCTCCAACAAACTGCTGCCGGACCGGCTGATCGAAACAAGCGAGGCTCGCGTGTACAATGAGCGCAAACCCGCAAACTAGAAGCACCAGGAGCCCTGTGATCTTCAGCTGTGGAGAAAATGGAAAACAGGTTTCGTCATCCATGCAAAAATCTATTGTGAAAACGAAGAGAAGAAACAGGGAAGTACAGTCCATGTTACTGGCATCTGACACGGCAAGAAGCAGTACAGTATTACAGTCTACAAGTGCTCCCCTCTTTCTGAGATGAAACGGGTTCAGGATGGAAAGAATATTACCCTTGTCTTTCTGCTATCGGCATAGACTATGAAAAGCGAAATGTAGGCGAGCTGGAACGCTGCTCCGGTGCCGTTGACGGTGACGACGAGGAACCTGCCATAGGAGACGCAGGGGAGCCCATACCACAGGCAGATTAAGCAGTTGAGCAGGGAGAACAAATAGGGGAGCCCATCGAATTGCTCGGTCGATTTGGCTTTCAGGATCCTCTTGACCGTCGGCCTGAAAAATTCACAGGAACACATCCCATTAGAAATCTCTGTTCACAGTGATCGAATCGATAAAGACAAGAACAAGAAGGTTATGTGTGTGCTTGTGCTTACACTGGTGACAAGAAGAGGGCGAATGCAAAGAGGTTGCCTGCAATGTTAAAAAACATGGTCAAATTTTCAGGAGATTAGCGACTCTTTCTTCAAAATCATTTGGTACTTGGAAGCATGAAAGATGAAGAACATCATCACCTGCAAGACCAGCAGCAAAGCAGGAGATATCATACAGGGAGTCCATGGATGCCTCACTTCTATGTCCCCCTTTCCATGCCTGCCTCCTTGTGCTAAAACTCTGTGGCTCTTATAAAGGACGGCACGAGTCAGTGAGCGACACAAACGCCACAACCACCAGTTTAAATGTTTGGTCTCTTCTCGTTTTCCCCTCTCTTGTCAGTGAACCACAAATTTTTCTTGTGACTCCTGTCTCCTGATACCGGTTCTCCTTTTGTTTTGGTGAATTGCCGTGCATGTAATTCACACTGACCTTACAACAGGGGTTGTCTACTAAGTTCGCTGCAGAATGTCAACTGGGGGTGTGGTTAGAAGATCCATTGGAATAGTTTTTTTCAACACTTACCTCAAACAAAATGCAACAATTGATTACTGACACACTGGCAGAAGCACAGCGTGTACGTATTCCTTTGTAAGGAAAACAGTTGCTGCAGATTTATTACATTACATAAAGGAAATATATAGCTACTATCGTTTTCTGAGATCGGAAGAATCTTTCCTGGCGTTCAGGTGACTGATAGGCTGGATACCAGATCTCCGTCATGAACACGGATCGGCCAAGTCGCGGTGCAAACTCGTGGCTGTAAAGGTTGGATGGCCACCACTTGCTCGTGCTAATTGAGCCAACAACCTCCGGCAACTAGCAACCAGTAGCTTGGAAGGCCACAAAAAACCTCTTAAGAAACGCATGGTTAAGGCGCATTTGTCTGGCTCACACGCTGTGCCATATCGCTTCTTATACCCCGCCCATTTCGATTTAAGTTTCTAATTTATTTTTCATTATTCTTAAATTTCATTTTTTCTGACTTTTGACTTTTTTTAGCTTTTTTGTTGGTTTTTTTCTGTATTCGTTTGCATTATCGTGATTGGCTAACCTGTTTTTTCTATTTTAATATTTTTTAAATTTAATTACATCAAATAAATTACCATCAACTATAGTGTATTTTTAGTCATTTACAGTGTAATTTCAGCCATAAATCACTTTTTTCAACCAAAATAGGCGGGCTGAAAATCCAAGACGAAATGACATGGCCAATGGGTACAAGAGAAATTGCAAGACCACGGACCACCGGATTTGCCCAGAATAGACGTGACATTCAAATTTGTGCTCAAAATTTCTGGACAAACTTAATTAACAAACTACATTTTCACAAAATGTAAGGCAATTACCATCTTTCAAACAAGTATGTAAGCAATCAACATGTCACCAAACATACGAGATACGACGTCACATGTTGTCTAAGGCCTTCAATAGGACAACACTGTAGTTTTTCATGCAGTTGCAAAGTAGAGAACAGTATGGCCGTAAGCCCGTAACCGAGTCCTTCCTTTCCGTGCCTCGTACACGGCACACGGTGAGCATGTATAATTACCAACTAACTCACAGCACACACCATGTGAAGCCAAGCAAAGCAATAAGGTACCGCAACATTTTGACACAACACAAAAAGTTGTCACAACTGATAATGCTGGACAAGCAACATTTAAGGGTGTAAGCCATATATCTCAGGATTTGATCATGAGCAGTCTGATATGCTGCAAATTATCTCGGACCAGGACAACAAAGGACGTCTCAAATTGACACAACACAAAAAGTTGTCACAACTGATAATGCTGGACAAGCAACATTTAAGGGTGTAAGCCATATATCTCAGGATTTGATCATGAGCAGTCTGATATGCTGCAAATTATCTCGGACCAGGACAACAAAGGACGTCTCAAATTGTTTAAACATTACTCCCTTCCAAATGACAAGACCATGAAAAGGGGCATACCAGATGACACCCCAAAAAATAAGTATCAAAAAGAAAGCGCAAAATTTTTCACTGTTGACTCAAATTAACTCATATGCTACAAGAACAGAACCTAGACGATACTAGACAAAGGGTAGTGTTCAGAATACTAAGCAACCAAGAATATTAACCACAACCAAGAGGATGTAACTTCGCACAACAAGACACAGAAACACGGGCCAGAGGGAAGCATCAGCTCGATGTTATTCAAAATCCTTCAACTTCATCATTCATGTGATCATTCAACCAATCTAGTTACAATTACCCATCAGCTTTGAACAACTTGCATCTTCTGTCTTCTTGGCTTCCAAGTTTCAATCCTGTACCTGGGGAAAAATAAGATAACTTCTAAGAAACTACTTAAATAGTACTTACTGTCAATGGAAGGACACACATACAGCTATGCAAATATCTCAACATCTCATCCTCAGGAATAAATGTCTACTATGGATCACCAGTAGCCATTTTTCCCATTAATTAATATCAGCTTCATACATAGCAGATGAAATGATGAATCACCTCAGTCCAAGATTCACTATACTCATTGCTCAAGGTTTTGTTATTTAAGCCCACATTGACGTGATACTAATTTGATAAGCTCACTATCCACAATTTCGTGCATACCAAACATTAGTAAACATAGAACATGCATCATGGATACATTGCAAATGCATACCTCAAATGAAATCAGCCAATTATCCTACTTAACTGAGTACCACATTAGTAGTTATCAGCTACAGAGCTACCTGTTTTTAAGAAAAAGGGCACATAAGATAGCACAAAACAAAGGGTGCCTCCTACCTAGCATTCCTCACGTAGCAGGTAATCCAGCTACTCATTACATTAGGCCTGTTCACATTGGCTTCTATAAACCTCTTCTGCTTCTAGAAGCAGAAGCCAGTATGAACGCCCAGCTTCTATAAGCCACTTCTATCAGGCACTACTATTTATCAGCTTATACAACATGCGCTTTCACATATTGTAACATACAATTAGCCACTACGATATGGGCTTTCACGTATTGTAACGTACAATCAGCCACTACAATATGTGCTTCTGTAAGTCGCATAGTAATCCGGATATTGTAATGCCTTTCGTTACACTATCTTTCTTACATAACGCAATACTATTCATCGGCCGCTTTTATCAGCCACTTCTACCAGCCGCTACTATTCATCAATCGTAACCAAAAGCCATTAGCAAAAGCCAATATGAACAAGCCCTAAGTCTAAAGTAACATTTGCCAATATCTTAGCTGCCATATTTCATTGCAAACAGAACATTATATCTATAAAACAGATAATCTCGAGCTATTAGGGAATTCACTAGTTGTTTTCATATACATAACATGACTATTCTCCACTGAAATGAAAACTTAGGGGATTCATTTCCATAACATCAATATTGTAAGTTAAATGAACAATGTTTTCTCATAACTGGTAAGTTAAATGAATAATGTTTTCTCATAATTGGTATCGTGAGTTGTGAGTAATAATGTTCTAATACTAGACCATACAGGCATACAGTACAGTTTTCTTTCACGAGTTGATGTATCAGTTCTAATAATACACCATGCAAGTATATTGTATAAGCTTCCTTTCCTGAGTTATGTATCAGCACTGCGTAAGACACTGATTATGAAATAACTATAGCGAGTATTAAGCTTCTCAAACTTTTAACAGATTCTCTGCCAAAGAAATGACCAGTCACAAATAAAGAACAGTCCTTATGATTTGACATGCACCTCACCATCTTAAATATGCAACACAATCAAATTTCTGTTCATGTATAATGTCACACTTGATTACAGAACTCCTTGATATCTTCCAAGTAACTTTACCAGCACCAAGCATTTGATTTCAAACGTCAGTTCCTGATATAAAAGCCCATTACCCTACATGTACAAGAGTCAACAAGGAAAAATCGTTCTAGCATGAGCTATGAAACCTTTGATCTCTAACTTTCCCCAGTGACATCTAACAGTAATGGTATTATGGTAATGATCTCGCATGCTAAGCTATGTCAAGGGAATACAAATCTGCATCTCATGTTTCAAAGGTTCACCCTAATAAAAATTCACCGGCTATTCCTGAATCCCACATTTTCGTAGAAAATTTACAGAATTCACAGAAATAACACATTGAATGTCATTTCAATTCACCAAAGCTTTGTCATAAACATAATCATGGGAGGCAGAACCATCTCACCTCCACGATCCATCTATCTCTCTGAACCAGAGAAAGCATCAAATAGCCCGCAGCAATTCCACCATGTTGCCCGATGCCCTGTGGCAGCCACCACCACAGCAGGTCCCCGCGCCACCTGCAGCAAAAAACAACCCACCCAATGAGACCTCACAGGTTCAAAACATGGGGGATGGGTGGCACACAAGCACAAACATTATTTACCTCTGTAGTATGCGCACCAGCTGCCTCACGAGACGGTGACACCTCTGCCGCATCCCTGACCACCACACCGTCACCCTTTGCCTCCGGTTCCTGCACCACAGGTGCCGTGGCCGTCTCCCTGAGCACCACCTCCTCACCCTTCGGCTCTGGTTCATGCACCGGATGCACCTTGGCCACCTCCCGGACCACAACCTCCTCGATCTTCACCGCAGGTGCCTCGGTCACCGCAACATCTTGCACCTCCAGTTCCTGCACAGCAGGTGCCTCGGCCACCACCACATCCTGCACCTCCGGTTCCTGCACCACGGCATGCGCCTCCATCTTCGCATCCACCTTACCCTCTTGTTCCTGCTCACCGGCTTCGGGCGGCAACGCATCCACCATGACCTCCTCCCCGGCCTCGCCCGTGCCGTCCTCCTCAACCGCCTCAACGGCGCGCTCCACGGGCACCTCCGACGCGGTGGCCTTCTCCTCCTCCTCGTCCGCCTCGGATGCGGCGGCCCTCGGCGTCACCATCTCCTCGGAGCTCTCCATCGAGTCCTCGCTCACATCCACTGCGCCCACCACCGCACACAGCCTCAGAAAACGCACGCATCCATCATATTATAGCGCAAGAAAGGAAGCAAGGAAAAAAGGCGAACAGCTCATAAAGCGGCCGGTGGGAACGTGGGGGAAGGGGTGGCCGACGCCAGCGAAGGGCACAGGAATGCCACCCTCGTCGCACGGTGAAAAGGCGATTCTTGCCTCCCCGCTGGTACCGAAAGCGGCATCGTGCAGCAGATCTGCCCCGGCTTAAAAGAGGTGGGGAGGGGAAGGAGGGTTAGATGCCATTCGTACCCGGAGAAATGTTCGGTGGGATCGGTAGGTGGTTGCCATCGCTGGCGGCGTCGCGGCGGCTGGAGTTATTGCTACCGTTGTTGCCGCCGCCGTTGTCGGAGCCGGCGGGGTGGCCCCCCGGCTGCTTCTTCTTGAGCTTGGCACGCTTCTTGGCGCCCTTCGGCATGGCGGAATTCGAGGGTGCAGCGCGGCGGGGGAGCGAGGGATGGAAGAGGAGGGGAGGAGAGGAGAAGGGGGAAAAAGGAGATCGATTTGTTTCGTTGTGGAGGGAGAGGGATCAGCCCATTTTTGTTAGGTTTACCCAGAGGATGGATCAAATTGGAACTAGGTTATTTTTCTGTTGGGAAAATATAATTATGGGTAGGTAAATACCATTAATTTTTTGTAAGCTTTTCTTATATACCAGTACACGTGAGGTCCCGTGCCTACAATTGATCAGACCAGTCTAAGATGTGTTTCCGTCGAATTGATGAGAGTTTCAATTTTTCCCAATTGAAATAAAGTCGTTTTCCAAAATATCTTATATGTGTTATATAGTTACCAGTGATGTGTAGCAAAAATACGAGTCACATGCTCAATCTTATTATCCCTAGTCATGTCAAGTTTGATCTTGACTCGAACGACATTACATAGACAAATGAAGTAGAGGCATCAAAGAAATTTTGTGAAATTAGAGTAAATACTCTACATGCAAACATCTACATCCATTTCTCGAGCAAGCAAGAGAGCAACAAAAACACCAAAACCAAAGCCAACAAATTCAAACCCTATTCTTTTTTATACGGCTGATTACTTCTAACTATAACTGGCAGGTCTGGTAAATAATACCGATTAATATAATCTAAAGCAAAAAAAACTAATCGAAAAGTTGAAAAGAATAGAGCCTCACAAATTTGTGACACTTTTTCGGTGAACACAGCAACTTGCGTTTGCCTAGCAGTTTCGCCCACGAAGGCACGGGGAGTGTTTTGGTTTTGTGGGATGCGGAGTGGACACCGGAGGTTACTCGCCTTGCATGGCCTGCATGTTGTTTTCCGGCTTAGCCTTTAACTCGTCAACCGGAGCCCTGGTCTTCTACATCCCTCACCGCCGCAGCACACTAACATTGAACGTAGCGGCAAAGCGTGCGTACTTGGCTGCTGCAAATTCAGTGGCCCAGAAACGGTCGTTTCTCCATTGAGCTGAACCTGTAGAAACTGATGGCTATTCTTGTTTTGTGACTTTCCTTCGAACGAATTAGGTCCTCTTTTTATGTTTCCTTCGAACGAATTAGGTCCTCTTTTTATTGGCTTTTAAAAGCTATTTTCTACAGTAAAAATCATTTTTACATTACTTAGATTTTAAACGTAGTGTTTTTAATGTGGGGTCTACTAGTCGATTATAGTATATATTATAGTAATTTTATTTATATCATCCAAGATCACATGTGAGTATTTTTTTATAAATTTCTCTATAAGCTATTATTATTTATAAGCTGAAGTAAAAAGTCAATATAAATGGATCCGTAGTATCGTTTGATGACATATTGACATCCGAACTAACGACGGTGCAACATAGTTCTTGTGCGCAGAAAATCGTGTCCTCGTTCTACAACTTCATTCCAAACTTTTTTTGATTCCAAACTTTTTTTGCTTCTTTAACGCACGCTGTTTAAAGACAGCCACAGAATTCAGAGTGGCTCATGCTCATGCTCATGCCAGGAGCCCAGGAGGCCGGAGGTGTCCCTCTGCAGATGTCTCAGGTGTCGTGTTCGGCGTGGCCCACACAGACGGACTACGCACTGATGTGTCTTCCATGGGCAAACCGGATCCGAACACTCAGCTGTCTGCTCGACCATTAATGGGAGATGGCACACCATTTCTATTGGAGTAGTACCATTCTTCGGGTGGGTTTTTTAGACATATACTTTTAAGTTTTAGCTAAAATTTAGAAATTTAGATTGTTTGTGAGAATCAGTACACAGAGAGAAATAGTCACATATAATTTTAACTAGTATAGTTAAACTTAGTATAGTTTATACTATAATCTATCTGTAAACTCACCTTAAAAATATACCGTTTAGAAACTAATTACTATAGCAAATGAAAACCAAAACTTAAGCCGAGTCCTCTTGGATGCACCCTTCTTCTGTTCAAATTTGAAGTCTCCCAAAACGAATGATTTCGGACCCTTTTTAAACGGTCTTAGTTTTTAACTTTTGATTTAATTAAACTAGAAATCACTTTGAACACATTGATTTTTAAGTTTAGCTTTTTTTGACCTTTTTGACTTATCTTTTTCCCTTATTTCTTTGCATTGTTCGTGATGATATAACGGTTTTTTATTTTCTTTTGATTGAATGACTTACAAAAAAACTAACAGTCGCTACAGTGTAATTTCAGTCAAAAGCCAACCATCAAAGCTAGAAGCTTAAAATCTTTAGAGCGGGCCCAAAGTTAATTTTCTGCCTAACAAATGCGTTTCCACAGTTTCTGCCTCTAATGTTAAAAAGAAAATCCTGCCTATGAAGTTAGAGATGCACATTTTTGTCCATGAGTATGCTCCCAATTCAACTTGCCTATCTGGCCAAAAAGAAGCAAAAAAAAAAAGATCAACTTGCCAATCAAAAGATCTGAGTGTTCGAACCCGGTGCTATTTTACATCAATGTTATCATGATCTGAGTGCAAGATTCCTTTCGTTTTTAAAACCTGATCCTGCTTTTGTGCCGATTCAAGATCTAGTGATCTACGAGAGTAGTATATGTTTGGTATTCAGGTCAAATTTGTTCTACAATATTTCGGTTAGTATTCAGATGCATGTGCATGTTAGTACAAAAAAGAAAATAAATAACACTAGGATTAACATGCTCTCCCTTGGAGCACATAATAATTTATGGAAAAGAAACGTTCAATACGCCCCTAGAAAATGATAGGCAAGCTCTGGTGGCGTGTAGCTTCTGCTCAACAGTCCATGGTGCCATGCTGCGCATCATGGAATGGATCAGGTCGGGCCTACAATAAACAAGCATGAAAATGACCCGTAGGTATTCGTAGCGATATACGGGGTGATCGGTTCGGCTGAAAAGCTCATGGCTTATGGCTGAAAACACTGTAGCTGGCTGAAAAAACACTATAGCTGACAGTGGCGAAGCTAGAGCAAATAGGTGGGGGGTGCACAGTGGGCTTGTTGGGCTGCCGGCCTGGTGGGGATGCCTCGTCTTGGGCCATGCGGGGTGCCTATAGGGCCGAATTTTTCCAATCCTTAAGAAATTCTGGAAGTGAGGGGGGTGCCTGGGCACCCACGGGCCTCTATTGGGCTTCGCCCCTGATAGCTGACAGAGGCTTATTTAGCATAATTAAATTTAAAAAAATTAAAAATAAAAAAAATATGTTAGCCCATTACGTATAATACAAACAAATACGGGAAAAAAGAACCGGCAAAAAAGCTCAACAAAAAGCCAAAAATTCAGAAAAAGACGAAACTTATGAATAGTGCCAAATAAGCCTCCAGCACTGTAGCGAAGCCACAATGATCGCAGCCATAATGTAGTAAAATCAAACATTCCATTAGCATAATTAACTATATATGTCTCTCTCAAGAAATAATTAGCCATGGTTTTTGTCAAGGCAAATTAGCCATGGTTTTTGTCAAGGCACTTTATCCTAGCTAAAGTAAAGCATCAGGGCCTGAGGGCCATGATCAAGATAGAAAGAAGAGAATGCAAATTTGTTCCTTTCTTCACCGGGCAACAACTGCTATTCCTTGTTGCTGTTGCCACTCTTTTAAGAGGCTGCTCGAGTTCTGCATGTTTCCCACTGTTGATCTCGACACGCTGCTTAAGTTCCCATTTGAAACAGTCATTCAACAGAAAAGAATTTAATTTCAGCGTTTCAAACGAGGCTTTGGGGGTGATCGGTTCGGCTGAAAAGCTCGTGTCTTATGGCTGAAAACACTGTAGCTGGCTGAAAAAAACACTGTAGCTGACAGAGGCTTATTTAGCATAATTAAATTTAAAAAAATTTAAAAATATAAAAAATATGTTAGCCCATTACGTATAATACAAATACATACGGGAAAAAAAGAACCGGCAAAAAAACTCAACAAAAAGTCAAAATTTCAGAAAAAGACGAAACTTATGAATAGTGTCAAATAAGCCCGCAGCACTGTAGCGCAGTCATGTTGATCGCGCCCTTTATTATACTCGGTAAATTTCCGGACTCGTTGAAGTACTAATGGCGTAACCTTGAACCACCACCCAAGGATCTGCCATCGTCCCATTTAGAGTCAGGTTTTTTTAGCTTGATCAAAAATCAGAACGGAGTATAGTCTCAGGCACGACCAAACAGTGTCGATTGGTTGGGATGCAGTTAGCAGTTGGGAGTTGGGAGTTGGGACTTGGGAGTGCACCTGGTACTACCACTAGTAGTAGGAGTGGTACAAAGTTTGCAATGGCCCCCTTAATGCACGGCCCCATTGACCCGCAACATTTCACTTTCAATATTACTCTCTCTCTCTCTCTCTCTCTCATGCAATATAAATATAAATCCAAATCAAATATACGCACGGAGCAAAAAAATTAAATATAAGAAAATTATAATTTGGGACAGATGGAGCAGTACCCATTGCCGTTTAAGGTGTAGGCGTACTTACATGCTGCCTGGCGTTAGGAGATCCTTAATTGCTGAACATGTACGCCTATCCTACTCCACTAGTACCAGGCTACCAGCACTCGTGCTGAACGATCCGTAGTTAATACTACATGACAATTAGAAAAGAAACATACGACAAATCAATGCAATAGTACTACTGCATGATCTTGAATTTATTTTCGCCGGTTAGCTTCATTTGCAGCGTAGTTTCGTCGGACCTGAAGCGCTGTGGGCTCTCTTTCGGTTGGGTTCTCGTAGTTGGCCTAGGTGAACCTAAACTTCAGTTTGGGCCTGTGCTAGCTTTGGGCTTTAGTAAACCCTTTCAAATAAAGAAGCATGCTTAGGACCGAGCAAGCTCGGTTGGCGAGCTTCCTGTCGTGCGAGTCATCCAGGTTTAATCCGGCTCAGGGTGTCTCACCTCATGTATACATATATATTAAGTAAAAAAGTGTATATCTATACTTTATGTGATATTATATAAATTCAGATTTATCCAGCAGTCTTTGCTTAAATCTTAATATATATTTCAGTAGAACACATACACATATGTGTATGTGTGGTGTGAGTGACGTGCTTAAGCATGCGTCCTCCGTTATAATATAAAAAAAGCATGATAAAGCAATAGTCGCCGCATCATCACATAATCGGATCAACAGCCGCTTATATTTTCCAAACAATACGTTGTATTGTATCATTAACACGACCAACTAATCAGCAAATCACACGGAAACCGACACACGATTAACCGGTCACACACGGTATAAACACACACACACTGCATGCGCCTCTCCATCTCGGGAATTAATCACGATCAAATTAACCGGACATCAAAGGTGTCTACAACCCCGCCGTTTGTACTCTCGCCAATCGGATCAGGCCCTTCACCTCCCTCCCTGTATAGCGAGCAGGTAGAAGAGCTGCGTCGCCGTGAGTATGATGGTGAACGCCTCCATGGTTATCTACAAAGAAGAAAAATCAAGACCATACCACACAGGTAATAACGTGTCACAATCCTAGTTACAACTCGATCCGTACGTACGATGATACAAAATAGTGTGTTTGTCGATCTTACCAATCTGGCATTCCTGCCGTGCAGGTCAATCTCCTTAATAGCCAATCTGGAGCGCACAAGAAGTTACCCAACAAACACAGTCAGGAAAAAACGATACATACATAGAACACAAAAAGTGATAGCAAATTAATTAGCATGTAGTCGTATTCGTGGGACACGGGTCAAATAAAGTCGTGTCATGTATATATACCCCATGGCAACCACGGTGAGCGCCCAGGCCATGAACCCGGAGGATGCTGCCGCCGGTAGGCTCTCGTGGGTCCACGCCCGGACATGGTAGAACCCTGCAAGCGCCGCCGCGGCGCCGATCACTCCGGCGATCACCGCAAAGATGACGAAGAACCCGGTCGCCGCGTTCCCCATCGGGAAGTAGATCGGCGAGAAGTGCGCCGGCAGCGCCAGCCCGGACCCTGTAGGCACGTACATACGCTCAAAGAATTAGTAAGGCAGTACAGGCCGGTCGTTAGAAAGTAGATATGCTGTTCTGTTCTACTAGACTACCTTTTAAATAACTAGCAGCGGATACTTCAACCATATGCATGCATCTCTCGATAACATTGTTACAGTACGTACCTATGAAGAAGCCGTAGTTGATGGCGTGGTTGATGGCCCAGCCCCCGATCGCCGCGACGATGACGTACATGCAGAAGTTGAGCATCAGGAGAAGGCCGGCCACCGGCTTCAGCCCCGCGTTCGCCATATGTGCTCGTAATTAACTCTTTCACAGGCTAATAGTTAGCTACGTACGTCGTGCTACGCGCTACGTACAATTTCTGCTAGTTTCAGGCGGCACACAGATCGCACCAGCAGCTGCGCCTCATATATATATACACGCATGATCAATGGACGACGCAAGTGCTATTTACTGGCGAGACGGCATACGTGTAGCTGGCTAGCTTTGTTCCTTGCTTCCATTGGCTGCATGAACAGCCAAATGCGTGTGGGGCTTACGTTAAGTTTGTGGCAACGTGATGCTTAAGGCAGGAAGCAGCCGTCTTGAGCTCTCTCGGGTTTGTCAGGGATTCCGTTCGTCTGGAGGTTAAGAAGTGTAGGATTGAAGATGGCAATAGAGAAGATGAATGATTTTTTAAAAGTTTTCTTCAAGTATTCACTTATCCTTTAGTCTGATAGTTGCAAAGCTATGAATATTAGGATAAGAATCCTACTTACAATATGGAGAAACACGGAGATGTACCACTGTGAAAAACTAGAGACTCAGAGCCGAGCAAAACTAGTCAGAAAACAACGTGGTTGAACTTCGACTACGTGGTCGGAAGTTCAACAAAACTAAGCGCAACTTGATCGAAAATCAACGTAGTCGGATTTCGACTATGGTGGTCTATGACCAGACAGCGGTCTAGAACCAACGTGGTCGAAATGCGACTCGAGTGGTCAACGACCAGAGAGTAGTCGAAAACTATCGTAATCGAAAACCAACATGATCAAAACCAGCGTAATCGAGAACCAATGAGTAATCAAAAACCAACACGGTCAAGACCAATATGATCATAACCTTCACGGTTGATGACCAGGAGCCGCAGTCAGAAAACCAATTATGTAGATAATGACCAGAGTAGTCATAACAGTTCAGAATATAACCCGAGTAGTCTATGACCAATGAGTGATCGAAACCAAAGTGGTCGAATCAAGTCGAAAACGACAAGGGAACTCGACCAGTGAATGGTTGAAAACCAGAGTAGGTGAAAACTAGGGACTACGGCACTATTGCTACAAAGCTTGCGGTACTACCGTTTCCAACAGAAGAACAAGATTTTCAGCCCGACCGCGAGAACCAAAATCGATAGAAATTTCGATCGATTCAACCAAAAAACTGTGAAATTTTGTACGCATGTTTCTTAAGGTCTCAGGAAGTTATTCCATTCTAGTCTAATCACTAAGCACAGGCCGGTCAAATCACTGGCTAGTCTGACACGAGTACTCGAAGTCTATGACAAACGATTACAACGTCCATGACTATCGATCGCGAAGTCTACGACTATCAACTACCGACTATCAATCATACGTGGTTGGTCAAGCACTGTAGCTTTCGACCATCTGTGTCGATCTGCCAATTGGACCGTCCAACACACGGCCATTTGGACTGCCTATCATAGGGCCGATTGAACTACCGACTACCCAATGCTGATCAGACCGCCCACCTACAAAGTCGAGGACCACGCCTCCGACTACTGTCAACGGTCGAAGACTGCCGGTCATACCGCCAAAACAAAACAGTCAGACCGCTTAACCTGAAGATTCTAGCAGACAGCCAACTAGAATGCAGTCTTTTGTAAAGCCCTTAAAAACTAAACTCAATATCTATAGATACTCTAATTTAAATATTAATTACTTATTATAATCATAAAGTGACCTTTACAAGATCTTAAAAAAATGACGGCCAGCTAGCTGGTGGAGGTGGGTCGGAGCTGGACAAGTACTAGCTTTTCCTGCCAGACATGCATGCATCGATCCTTCCAGTTGAGTTCAGTTCCCGCGCTTTATTCCTCCGAAACCGAAGAACCGCTGCTTTGGCCATCGAATCCGTGAATGTTTGCGAGGTGTTTAGATTGCGTGATGCTGCGTCGAGGGTACGTCTGGTAGATGCCAAAACATAGATATTCAGAGGAGGATACCGTGGTTCGGGCCGCCACAAAATCGATGGTTCTCAACAAAGGATGGCGAAGCACGCCCTCTTAACCCGGGGTGAAAAGCATAACCTGCGTACGTGTGCGCGCAGCAAATCCGGGTGGTGAAGGTACGCATAACCCAGGGTGAAAAGCATCGGTTATTCTGCCAGTTACGCTAGCATTGCTGCTGGCCCATGCAATCGCCCCATCTGGAAATTACTTTTCTAGCTAATAAAACCATCAAATTTATAAAATATAAAAAAACCCATCAAATTTATCTTGCCAAAAAAGGCATCAAATCTAGATCCCGCGCATTTTGGCTTGAGTTTCTAGTTTATTTTTACTATTCTTAAATTTCATCTTTTCTGGTTTTTTTTAGCTTTTTTAGCGTTTTTGCTAGTTCTTTTTCGTATTCATTTGCATTATTTGTGATGGGCTAATATTTTTCTATTTTTATTTTTTTAAATTTAATTATGTTAAATAAGCAACTATCAATTATAATATAATTTCAACCATCCACGATGTAATTTTACCTTTTTTCGGTCTAATTGAGCGGACTGTTATTCCTCCGGTTCGACTGGTTAGGGGAAACAAAGATAAATTAAGCGTTCTTTTTGTCAGATTTGAGTGGCAGGTGTGTACTGCCGCACCTTTTGCTGCTTTCGGTGTGGCCACTTTGACATATCGGTCGCTTTTTGTGGGACTGCTTCGTTCGGAAGAGAGTCGAGCAAAGCTTTCGGAATTCGAAACGGCAGCGCTCGGTCGGAATTCGTTGTGCATTCTTCCTTCTTGTAGTAGCTGACTTCGTCGTGCATTCTCTAGCGCGGGCGCACGGCTGCACGGCCATTGGAGATTTAGAGCCCACTAGGCCGTCCGCGAGCGAACACCGACGCTCTCTCAAACACGGCGTAGCCATCCAGATCGAGGCCCATATAGCCGCGTCGCACCGGCGGCTAGCGCAAGCGAGAGCACCTATATGCCGCCAGACCAGCAACGAACCATGCGCCGCGCCGCCGCCCACCTCGGCCGGCTCAATTCGTTTAAGTAATTGTATTTTTTTTATGATGAAATCTTCAAAACTACCCGCTCGTATATATTTCAACTTACTCGATGATATCATTACATTTGCATTTCGGTAGATAAAACAAAATGTTTCACATATTACTTTTTAATGTTCTATCGGTTCAGGGGGGAGTTCTAGTACGTATCTTTTGAATTGGGTACGTAAATAAATTGAGTGGGTGTTGGATGTTTTGATAGATAAAATGAATTGTTTTCGTGTATTTGATTTTGATGTTGTAACAGTTTTATCAATGGTGTTTCATGCATTAAGTGGGAATGGGTCAATGTTTCATACCGTTTAGTTCCAATGTTCCAACAGTCTATTGATGATGTTCAAACAAAATAAAAAAAACATTAGTGGAAAAAACAGACGCGCTCTTAAAACAATTCAAAGACTAACAGTGAAAACAATTGAAACATATTAGCGGAACAAATCAAGACAAGTACTTAAACAAACTAAAAAATTAAGAAAAAATAGTGAAAATAATGAATTTAGGAAAAAAAATGACATACGACGAAATCCATCAAACAAGCTGCAACTAAAACTGAGAAGAAGGAATAAGAAAGAAAGGAAAAAAAGAAAAACGAAAGAATGAAACAGCAACTGGTAACTAGCGCGTCCTCCCAGCTGTCCGTACAGTCCACAGAACCCAACTCGCAGAGGCCCACCACCGTCCAACTTGATCCACGCTATGCTGTAATAGGCCAACAGCAGTGCGCGCGTCAGAAAGGTGGGCTGACAGGGCCAAGGTGGGCGGCAGAAGCCCATTTCACTGAATGTTATCAGCGAAGGCAATTCAAGAAGCTTTTGTTTTCAATCCGAATATCCGATTGCTCGTAACTTTTAATCCGAGTGCCAAATTCAAAATTCGTTTTGAACCATCACGTTTTTTAGATTAGATCTTCTAAATAAAACCATACTCGTATATATTTCAACTTAATAATGATATCACATATTGCATGTACCATTGGATAAAAAGGGAATATTCTATGCAGTACTTTTCAAATGTTTTAATAGTTTATGGACAATATGTTGGTTCATATCTGTTGAATTGGGCAGGGAATAAACCAGGTGGGTGTTAAATGTTCCAGTAGATGATATAAAAATGTTCCACACAATTTTGATGTTCCATAGGTTCATTTAGTTTTATTATTCTAATAATTTATCGATGATGGTAGGAAATCGGGACACATAAAAAATATCAGTGAAACAAATCAAGACAACTAACTAGTTAAACAAAGTAAAAAAAATATTGACAAAACAATGGTGAAAAAATGATAGGAAGAAAAAAAACTAGTATTACATCCAGTTAAAAAAACTGCATTTAAATGAGGAGGATGAAAAGAAAGGAAGAAAGAAAAAGAAAAAAAAGGCAGCATCACGCGTTACGCTAGGGCCGTGCTAGGCTAGTTGGCTCCACGCGCGATCGCGTGAACGAGCCTTCACCTACGGCGTCAGCCTCGCGAAGCGTCGCTTCTCGCCAGCTGCGGGCGCGTGAATGGGCTGTGGGCCCCGGCAACGTAGCATTCGCGGGCGCAAACATGGTCTCTACTCCGTAGCCCGCAGGACGGAAGGAGCGGCCGATACGAGAAGCAAAGCGGCGGGCCACGGAGCGCAAACGTGGGCTTCTGGTTGCCCGCCAATCTGCCCGTGGCCGAAACGCCTGCACGCCCGGCGGCCGCGGCGCCCGGATTTGGACACGGGAAAATCACGGCACGAAACGGATTAATCATCCCCTACTATTGCCCGGGGGTTCCCGCGCGGAGAGCCCCTCCACGTCGCCCCCAGCGCTCCTCGGCCGGCGCGTGACGGTAGAATTTGCGTACGGTCGGGGGAGCAGTTTTGCGAAAACATCTCTGCGTTTTTTCAAATTACGTAAAGGTCTTTGGTTCTCGCGAAAAGATCCTTACCAGTTTTTTCAAGCCCCTCCACTTTGCAGGATAGCGCCCCGCGGTTTCTAAATTACGTACAGGTCCTCATTTATTATGTACAGGCCATCGGTTTTTTACGAAAAAGATCTTCGACTTTTTTGAAAATACACATGTGCCATCGATTTTTTAATTTTTTTAAAAAACTCCTTATGAATTATCGCCTCTTTCACTTCGGTATATACGGTGGCTGGCGCGGCGTGGCACCGCGCCTATGAGGCTAGTTGAACCTACCGGATGCAGCGAATGCCGCTTAAGGTTAAGGCTTAGTTGAGGCTGGCCTCTTCTATGTGATGTGACAGGCGAAGTTTCTGCCCGTGGCACCTGTGTCACCGTGCAGGAAGGGACTTTTCTGGGGTCAGTCCTCATTCGCCTCTGTGGGGACTGGCTTGGATATTGTACGCGTGGCGCATAATCCCCATCCCTCCCTCCATGTGGCCTGCCTGATGAAGTCGACTCGTCCGCTCGTATGCAACCAAAAGAAGAATACGTATACAAAAGAAAAATACGTGTACAAACCTGAGTCCTTTGCGATTTTTACGATTTGATTTGTCTCACAAATCAAAGAGGAAACACGCCAATATTCTGAGCTTGTTGAGAATACAAAGGAGTGTAAGTTTTGGGTGGCTCAGCGTTTGTTCTGTTGGCCACAAAACAATCTCATACTAGAAACTCAAGCACGAATTGCAGCAAACAGAAAGTTATGGTTTATTGGCGTGTTTCCTCTTTGATTTGTGAGACAAATCAAATCGTAAAAATCGCAAAGGACTCAGGTTTGTACACGTATTTTTCTTTTGTATACGTATTCTTCTTTTGGTTGCATACGAGCGGACGAGTCGACTTCATCAGGCAGGCCACATGGAGGGAGGGATGGGGATTATGCGCCACGCGTATAATATCCAAGCCAGTCCCCACAGAGGCGAATGAGGACTGACCCCAGAAAAGTCCCTTCCCACCGTGCATGCATGGCTGATGGCTCGAGATACGCCTGTTTTGCCGATAGCCTACCTACGTACCTCCCCCCATGGATTTGACTCGGTTTACGACAGTCTTGTTTCAGGGCGTCCACAGGGTGCACAATTGGGCAATTGGACATCATCTATTGTGCAACTTAGGCTTTGATTGTTTTGGCTTCAACTTTTAGCTTTCGGCTTATTTTTTATTATTCATAAATTTCGTCTTTTCCTAAACTTTTGGCTTTTTGTTGAGCTTTTTTATCGGGTTTTTTTCCGTATTTGTTTGTATTATACGTAATGGGCTAACATATTTTTTATATTTTTTAATTTTTTTAAATTTAATTATGCTAAATAAACATCTGTCAGCTACAGTATTTTTTCAGCTATAGTACTTTTCAGCCATAAGCCACTAAAAAATCCCAAATGGTCGCCGCACGTCTGATGTCCTGATGGCGGTATTGAGCTGGCGAGTGGCAACTGATCGACGTCCGGTTAATTACCACTGCGTCGTCGCACACATCGCCGTGGTTCCAGTATCATCCGTTCTGCTTTTAAGCTGAACAGTGTAACGTAATCTCTCTTTTCTTTTTCTTTATCTCTGATGTTAGATTATGTACGACATTATGAAATATCAAATACTTCAAGGTGGACAGACGGGTGCAGAGCAATTTTTATTATTTAACTTTTTAAATTTATTTTTATTAGTAATCTCTTGCCCAGCTTATTTCTAAATCTGCTCAAGTCAATATCTGTGGTATAGCAAACGATCCTGCCATATCACGGAGTAAGTATAGCCACAAGCTAGAAAATTACTCTTTTTAGGCCACGCCAACACTCGTCACATGTCAGATTTGGAAATTATTTACGTAGAGATCATTAATAAAAATAAAAATAAAAAGGTTACTGTTGTAGCATAGCTACAACTGTAGGTATAAGGTACCCTTTTTCATAGGAGACATAGCACAAAGAGAGTTAGAGAGAGCTGGTGAGTAAGAATGAGTGGATCTGACCTCTTCATACCCCTCTTAGGGGTTTATATACATCAGTGGGGTATAATGAAAAATTCCTATCGTATTTCCCATTCTACCCCTTAATAATTACAAAATATGAGGGTACATTGGCACATTCCTCCATATTATTGAGTCTATTACATATTGGGCTACTTGTAAGGCCCAGTCACGGGGGTTGAGCCACCTCTGCTATAACAGTACTCTCTCGACAGCAAGCGCGGAGGTCCTAATGGGTGAACTGACGTGACAAACTATCCCAATCCCCCATCCCCCGTCAGCAAGCACGGAGGTCCCCATAAGCGAGCTGATGCAATTGGTAGCTCCAGCCTCTCCGACGCCGAGGTTGCGGCCGTGTCGACGAGTTCCTATTCCGATGTGGGCGGCACAAAAAGGCGGAGTCGTGGGTCGGGTCGCCCTTCGAAGCGATGCTTACGAGGAGGGTGGCGAAACCTCGCGATGCAGCCGAAGTGGAGGGCGGTGAAGTGCTGTGATGCAACCAAAGGCGCCCCATTGAGGCCGAGTTTTCGAAGTGGAGTCATCGGAGTATCGGCCACAAAGTGGTCGGACGAAGTAGCAACTACGAGGCGCCTGACGAAGTCCTAAACACGAGGCGATCGGACTAAGCGTTTACGACCACAAAGTGGTCGGACGAAGTCTCGATCGTGAGACGGTCGGACGAAGTCACGATCGCGAGATGTTTGGATAAAGCGTCTATGACCACAAGGTAATTGGATGAAGTCGGCGACGAGATGAAGCCCTGACACACGTAGTCTGTACCACACCCTTCGGACTCAACATTGATGAAGATGGCAGCGAGACGAAGTTCTGACGCGTGCGTTAACGACCATGAGGTGGTGAGACGAAGTCATGACCGTGGGACGGTCAGACGAAGTCTCGACCGTGAGACAGTTAAACGAAGCGTGTACGACCACAAGGTGGTCGGACAAAGTCACGACCGCGGGATAGTCGAACGAGTCTGACTGCGAGGCGGTCCACGGTCGGACGAATTGTCTACAACCAAGAGGTGGTCGGACGAAGTCACGACTGTGGGGCGGTCGAACAAAGTCATGACCATGAGCTGGTCGGACAAAAGTTCTATGACCATGAGGAGGTCGGACGAAGCATCTACGACCGTAAGGCGGTCGAACGAAGCGTCTATGACCACAAGGTAGTGGGACGAAGCCACGATTGCGGGGCGGTCAGATGAAGTCACGACCACGAGGTCGTCGGACAAAACTTCTGTGACCATGGGGTGGTTGAACGAAGCGTCTATGACCGTAAGGCAGTCAGATGAAACGTCTACGACCACAAAGTGATCGGACGAAATTGATGAAGCCGGCAGCCAGATGAAACCTTGAAGCGCGCGGTCCATCCCGTACCATTCGGACTTGGCATCGACAAAGGCAGCAGTGAGATGAAACTCTGGCATGCGTGGCCTGTCCCCTCCTTAGGACTTGTGGTCGACGAATGCGGGGACGAGACGAAACTCTGACACGTGCTGCCCATCCTCCACCTTTCGGACTTGCGATAGACGAAGTCGGAGGAGAGATGAAACTCTGACGCACATGGCCCACCCCCACCCTTCGGGCTTGTGGTCAATGAAGGCGGCAACGAGATGAAGCTCTGCCACATGCGGTCTATCCTGCACCCTTCTAACTTGGGATCGACGAAGGCGGCGATGAGACAAAGCTTTTGACGCGCGTGGCCCATCTCGCACCCTTCATACTTGGAGTCGATAAAGGCGGTGGTGAGACGAAACTCTGATGCACGCGGTCCATCCCCCACGCTTCAGAGTCATGGTCTACAACGATGGCGGCGAGACAAAACTAACACGCATGACCCGTCCCCCACCCTTCGGACTCACAATCGATGAAGGCAGCAATGGGAGGAAGCTCTGACATGCGCGTCAAGTGTCTACGACAACGAAGTGGTCGAACAAAGTGTGTATGACCACAAGGTGGTCAGACGAAGTCACGACCGTCCCCCACCCTTTAGACTCGCGACCGATGAAGGTGACGGCAAGAGGAAGCTTTGACGCACGTGTCAAGTGTCTACAATCACAAGGTGGTCGGACGAAACATCTATGACCACAAGGCGGTCAGATCAAGTCACAATAGTGAGATGGTCGGGCAAAGCATCTACGACCGCGAGGTGGTTGGACGAAACGTTTAAAACCATGAGATGGTCGGACGAAGTTGACAAAGTCAGCGGCGGGACAAAACTCTGATGTGTGCGGCCCATCCCCCATCCTTCGGACTTGGCGTCGAAGAAGGAGGTGGCAAGATGAAACTCTGACCCACACGGTCCGTCCCCCACCCTTCGGACTCACGGTCGATGAAGGTAGTGGTGGGATGAAGCTCTGACACGCGTGGTCCATCCTACACCCTTTGGACATGGTGTTGATGAAGGCAGTGGTGAGATGAAACTGACACGCGTGGCCTGTCCCTCACTCTTTGGACTCACGGTTGATGAAGGTGACGGCGAGACAAAACCTTGAAGCGTGTGGTATGTCCCCTACCCTTCGGACTCGTGGTCGACAAACACGGTGGTGAGACGAAGCCCTGACATACACGGTCCATCCCGCTCCCTTCGGACTTGACGTCGACGAAGGCAATGATGAGAGGAATCTTTGATGCCGTGTCAACGATCACGAAGTGGTCAGATGAAGTCATGACCGCGGGGCAGTCGGACGACGTCTTGACCGCGAGATAGTCAGACGGAGTCATGACCATGAGATGGCCAGATGAAACATCTACGACCACGAGGTGGTTAGACAAAGTCACGATCGTGAGATGGTCGGATGAAGTCATGATCATGAGGTAGCAGAACGAAACATCTATGACCATGAGGTGGTCAGACGAAGTCACGATCGTGGTGTGGTCGAACGAAGTCACGACCATGAGGTGGTCGATCAAAATGTCTACAACCACAGGATGGTCGGACGAAGCGTCTATGACCATGAGACAGTCGAACGAAGAGTCTACGACTGTGAGACGATCGAACAAAATGTCTACGACCACGGGGTGGTCGGACAAAGCATCTACAACCATAAGGCAATTAGACAAAATGTCTACGACTACGAGGTGGTCAGATGAAGTTGGCAGTGTAACAAAACTCTGACGCGCGCGGCCTGTCCCTCACCCTTCAGACTCACGGTCGATGAAGGCAATGGCGAGGCGAAGCTCTAACACGCGCGGCCCATCCCACACCTTTCAGACTTGGCATCAATGAAGGCAGCAGTGAGATGAAACTCTGACGCGCACGGTCCATCCCCCACCCTTCGGACTCACAGTCAACCAAGGCGGTGGCGAGATGAAGCTTTGACACGCGCAGTCTATCCCACACCCTTCGAACTTGGAGTCAACAAAGACGGCAGTGAGACAAAAATGACCCACGTGGCCCATCCCCACCCTTTGAACTCACGGTCGATGAAGGCAATCGTGAGACAAGACCTTGAAGCATGCAGTCTGTCCCCCACCCTTTGGACTTGCTGTCGATGAATGTGGCAGAATGACAATGCCTTGATGAGCGTGGTCTGACCCGCAACCTTCAGACTTGGTGTTCAAGAAGGCAATGGTGAGACGAAACCTTGAAGCGTGCGATCTGTCCCGCACCCTTTGGACTTGGCGCCAACAAAGACGGTGGTAAGACAAAACTCTGATGTGCGCAGCCTGTCGGCAACAAAGTTTCCGGTGCTTTATACTCCATAGAGTACGCTGGGGTGTGAGACGACCGTGTGATTTTTTATACTCTGTAGAGTTTCCCGGGTCATGAGGGGATCCCAGCGTTGGACTCAGATGAGCCAGAAAATGGTGGAGAGATGTGCTGCAGTCATGAAGTGGTCGTGGTGAGGCCCATGACCAGATCATGTTCATAGAAAGGGCCTATAATCACGAAGTGGTCATGGCGAGCCTCACGAACATATCATGGCCGAAGAAAGGGTTTACGATCATGAAGTGGTCAGGACAAGCCCACGACCCTATTGTGTTCGTACAAAGATGTACGATCATGCAGTGGACATGAAAAGGCACACGACTATATCATGTTCATACAAGGGGCCTATGACCTTGTGGAGGCTGTGGCAAAGCTCACAATCACATCATGGTTGAAGGAAGGGTCTACGATGCCGCAACAACTTGGTGGTCAGATAGTCATCGACGATGACATCACGATGAGGAAGTGGTCATAGAATACCCAGCGAAGCCAAGGCTGACAAAGTTGGAGGCAACGTACTGTCCAGCGGAGGTCAGTGGAAGCCACACGAGGTCCAATGGAGGCCCGCTGAGTTCAGTAGAGCCGAGGCTGGTGAAGTCAGAGGAGCAGAGCTGAGACCAACGGAGGCCAAAGGGTGTGAAGGCCGGCAAAGGCCACGCAAGGTCCAACGGAAGCTAGCAAAGGCCACGCGAAGTTCAACAGAGCCGTGGACCGTGCAAAGTCTGGTGGAGGCGGGTGTCGATGAGGACACGACCACAAGGAGTCAATCGAGGGCTGACGAAGTAACGACTCGGACGAGCATCAATGAAGTCACGACCACGAGGTAATCAGATGAGAGTCGCCGAATCTTTGACCCCGAGGGGTCGGATGACATTGCCGAAAGTGTGATAGATGTCGATGAAGCCAGCATCGGGACAAAGGCTTTGGAGCGGGCACTCCGCCCACACGCTTCAGACTTGCGTCGATGAAGTCTCAACCACGAGAAGGTCGTAGCCATCAGCAAAGAGTTGACCATGACGCGGTCGTAGATGAAGCCTTAAACGTCTACGACTACAGAGTGGTCAGACAAAGTCTCCGACCACGAGGTCGGACGGGCATCTACGACCACAAAGTGGTCGGACAAAGTCGCGGAGGCTCGATAAGCTATGGATAATGACTGTACTCATGTATACGGAGATCTCGCGTGGAGGATGTGTGGAGGCCGGAGCCTGTCTTTGCCGTGCGTGGAGGCCGACTCCCTGGTATCCGGCAACGAGAAACGCCGCTCCACCTTTGCAGCTCGGAGCAGGTCTACATTACGCACGAAGGCCGACTCCCTAGTGTCCGGTGATGAGAAACGCCGCTCCATCTCTGCAATTGTGGTGGGGCAGCCGTCGAAAGTAGCCCCGGATACGACAGCATCTGGGGTGCTCGCGGCACGAGCACTCTGGTGGTAGCCTTCTCTAGCGTCTTCCCTTGCGCAGCTTTTTGCGCGGCCCTACGGATGGCGCCAACTGTTGTAGTATAGTTACAATAATGGGTACATGGTATCCTATCGACATAGTACTAAAAGAGCTAGAGAGAGCTGGTGAGTAAGAATGGGTGGAACTGGCCTCTTCATATCCCTCTTAAGGGTTTATATATATGAATGGTGTAGGATGAAAAATTCCTATCATACCCCTTAATAATTACAAAATATGAGGGTACATGATATATTTTTCTATATTATTTAGTCTATTACATATTAGGTCAGTTGTAAGGCGCGAATTAGGCCACCCCTGCTACAACAGTTAGATAATAAAAAAAATCCACGGGTACATCAATTTCAGATGACTATTTCATCTCGAGTAGTGATTTATATGATCAGGGCACAGCAAATGGAAAAATCAAGATCCCATAAACGCATGCTAGGCGACCCAAGGCGCCGCAAGCAGTACGCAGATGCATGGGTTATTAAGATAGTCTCACATATTTTTTCCCCAAGTCAAGCACCACGTGCCGTGGAAAACAAATCAGAAGTCAAATACGGTTTCCAGGTCAATCTTTTTAGAGCCATTCCAAGACCATCACAGCGTCTGTTCCTTCCGCCTCGTTTCCTCTTGTATGTTAGAGCACGAGATTCACAGTTAAAAATCAACCGTATGTTCTAGTCCACTGTATTCAGTGCTGGGTGCCACAGCTGAAAAAGGAATCCAAACGTGTCCATGTTAACGCTACTGCATATCCACATGCATGTTCCGTCTGCATTCTATTTTAAGCTTTAATTAGATCGATCTGGGGTAATGCTAATTAGCACTTTTTTTTTGGGGGAGGCTGAGCAACAAGGATGCACGGTTAGTTGGTCGGTAAGATTAATCAGAAGTGAGGTCCCAAGAGAACGATACCGCACAGTTTCAGACTGCTGTGCACTCTGGTTTTGGCACTTCATCAGTGAGACATTCGTGGGTGTTGTTAGGTGGCTAGAGTGCACAGTCAAGCTGTGGAAAAGTAATTCACAACGTGGTAAGAAAAGGTCTTTATCTTTCAACTCAACAGGTTAGAATTAGGTGTTTCTTAATGCATACTTTGAGCTAGGACAAATACACATACAGAAGTTCATTGTGACTCACCGAAGCAGGCCAATGTTTTCCGTAAAGAACGAAGAAAGGTGAGTCTACAAAAGTATCAACACAAAGTATCCAATGAATCGCGACCCCCGATTGCAAGTGTGCAACAAGGTCTGTAAATGGTAATAGACTAGTCAAGATGCTCTTTCTATTGTCAGCTTGCGCAGCGCCTAAGGGCATCTATAGTATATATAACCTAAGAGGTTTTAAGGTGGATCTCATCTAAACCTTAAGGCTGACTCCATAGTGTATATAACCCAAGGGGTCTTAAGACGGTCCCACTTGGCAGATAAATAAAAATTGTATTTTAATGCTTGTGGTCAGGTCTTTAGCTTGAGGACCAGTCTTAAGTCTTTTTTACTTATAGCATGCTTAAGATCACCCCTGTAATGTATAAGATTGACTTTAAGGTGACTTAAGACCCTCTATTTTCATACACTACAGATACCCTAATGGTACACACGCTGGAACGTCCCCATCAAGCGTTCGCAAGGCGAGACGCACTTCCTTAGCGAGAATGACATGTGCATGCGTATGTAGAGCTTTCTTAGATTCTTCTGGCCGGGAAACGGAAAGAGAAGACGAAGGTAGGGTGTGCATGAACCTTCTACTGGTTGACCTCAGGCAAGGGCCAGGCCGGTAGAAATTCCAACAGCCAAGTGAGACCGGAGAGCCAAGTCGCCGGGAGAGGGCCGCCGTGGGTGGGCTCGTTCGCAGCCTGGGTCTGACATCATTTCTTACGGATGTTGCTTGGTTACGTACTTACGTCCATTGATCAACTGATCACCTCATTGCATGCGTATGACTTGAGAGTCGCTTTTTTTTTTTGTAAGTTTACAACATGGCTCTTGGCTTTTTTTTACTCCATGGGATGAATCCCACGAGTCAACGTCGGAAAAAGGCAAGTTCATCACAAAGTGAAGAGAGAAAAATCAAGTAAAACACTAGTAAGGACTTATCCACAAGATCGATCAACGTGCAGTGAATTCGAAAGTTCCAGTTAGATTAGTACGTCTTCAAAGTATAGTGACAGGATTGGTTCACAGCTCGGACTAGAATACGCAGTCGCCCGTATTGAGTTTCATGCACCAACCAGTTTACCCAAAAGCTTAAACTGATGAGGAAAGATGGGCAATTCACTTATACTTCAACACTCCCCTCACATGTAGGCTCCTTTTAGGCCTAATACGTGGAATAGAAGTGGACTGCAATTAAATTTTTTTAATTGCGTCAGCCAGGTCTTGAACTCGAGACCTCTTGGCTCTGATACCATATTGAGTTTCATGCACCAGCCAGTTCACCCAAAAGCTTAAGCTTATGAGGAAAGATGGACAATTCACTTATACTTCAACAGCCCGGAGGCCAGATCATGCAAAGAATATGCGCACATCAACTGGATTTGAACTGTTTAGCACTGTGGCACTTTTTGTTTGAAAGTTTGGCCTTCGAACGTCCATTTTTACAAATCTATTCCTGTCTCTAAGCTTAACAGGTGACACGTGCCCCCTACCGCGTCGTTGGAGCTCGACAGATGGGGCAGACGACACGTGCCTCTTGCCACGCCACCGGAGCTAGCCAGGACCGAGCGAGTGTGGCAGGCGAGCGGCACATGGGGGAGCTGGCTAGGCCACCAGCCTGCCGAGCTCCCCTAGCTCGACAGGGCATTCTAGCTCCTACCGGCGACTGTTGCTCGGTAGGTGGGCAGACGGAGCCAAGCGGCTCGGTAGGTGGCCAACCGATGCGACGGCTCTGTGGTATTCGGCAAGGGTTCACACAGCCATCTGCGCCCACATTGGCCGGTACCATGTAGAAGGCCGAGCCATAGGGACCCAGCTCGATAGGTGAACGATCAATCTAGAAGCATTCGAACGACCACGGCTGTAAAAGGAGAGGGTATCCAGAGAGTGTGGAGTTCTCTGTTGTCCTCTGACACCCGTCACAAAGCCCGCTGTACATGGTAGCCATTACCGCCCAGCCCTAGGCCTATTGTGGGATGTCGTCCAACTCTGCATCTGCTACATGCATGGTGTATTGGATCATATGCTTGTCCACGCTATCCCCATGGGATGAGCAAAACATGACCCAACCAAAGAATCAAAGCAGGTACACCTCTATGTGCTGCCTCACAATGTAATCCCCTAGATCGGGGGCTATCGTCTTTGGTTGAAAATTAATAATATGTACTGGTTAGGAATGGTACTTTGAATAGCTAGTATAATAACTTGAAATAACACTTATATAAAACAGGGTAAGCCACTTCTACGTGGGATCATGGGTGCTAGTGAACTCCCTGTAACCTGTGTTAGCCGGTAGCACCCCCTGAAATCTTGTGAACAGTTGAGGGCATCAGTCCGGATCTATATCCGCTAGCACCACCACGTCCCCCCTTTCAAGGAGACCAGTGAGGTACGAAATGTTCTCAAGCATCGGCATCATCTCCTTTCATGGGAGGTGGAACGTGTGTAACTCATGCCGCCAACGGTCGACAAGCACCTTGAGTAGGCACTTATCATATAGAAACCTTCTAGATGTACCACGTCTGTCCTGGGCGTCATCTACTGTGGCCTCCACCATCCTAGTAAGGGGGAGTAATTCGAACACCCTCAACCTATGTGCAGATAATTGGGAAACCTTAGTGCAAAGAAGATGTAGCATATACCGAACAAAAGTTTACTCGATTCACATACCTGGGAATCCAACAATGGTCGATCCTCCAGCTTTCATGGGGGTGCGTAACCACAACGGAGCAAGCTCGATAGGTGCCTCGTCATGCTGAGGCAAGGCAGTCGTCAATCGGCTATGGTGCATGGCGTTAATGGTCGGGTCGAGCAGCTCATAACGCCACTCCGTAGCTATTGCATTGTCCTATGTACCTGTTGAAAAATCATAGGATGTTAGTATGATTGAAAGTAATGGATCCCAGGGTAAACATACAAGTAAAGTTACATAACACAAGATAAATAAGCAAATAAAGTAACATAACACAAAGATAAATATGTAAGTAAAGTAATATAATACAAGTTAAATCTGCAAGTAAAGTAACGTATGTTACACATGAGGCATAAATCATGGTAAAATAATGTAACATAGTTCATAAGTAGGTTACATATAAGGTATAGATCATACAACCATTACAAACATAGTTCTTTTGAACTGATGGCTTATAGCTTAAATATTTGAATTCCGACTATTTGCGATAGGTAGTACACACGGAAAAATAGTCGCATGTGATTTTAGCCGATATAGCTGAATTCAGTATATTTTTTACCATAATCTTCCTGTTGACCCCGTTTTGAAAATACACAGTTTAAATACTAGTTACTGTAGACAAAACAAGTATAAGCCGACTGAAAATCGAAAAGAACTCCGTCTAAGTCACCAACTAAGAGTTGGAGTCTTATTTGCGTATATAGTTTACCCAACTAAGGGCCGATTGCATCTAGGAATCTTCCTTTTAATGAAAGCTCATAGTTTCTCTTTAAAAAGAAAAGAAAGAGTAGAAGTCCTTTTTTTAGTTGGAGTCTTATTTGCGTATATCGTTTACCCAACTAAGGGCTGACAAGCCCTGATCAATATGGCTTCAGCTTATTTTTGCACTATTCATAAATTTCGTCTTTTTCTGAACTTTTGGCTTTTTTTGAGTTTTTTTACCGGTTCTTTTTTTCCTCGTATTTGTTTACATTATACGTGATGGGCTAATATGTTTTTTCTATTTTTAAATTTTTTAAAATTTAATTATGGTAAATAAGCCTCTGTCAGCTACAGTGCTTTTTTCAGCCAGCTACGGTATTTTCAGCCATAAGCCATGAGGCTTTCAGCCGAACCGATCACCATGTATCTGGGAATCTTCCTTCTAATGAAAGCTCATAGCTTCTCTTTAAAAAGAAAAGAAAGGGTAGAAGGCCTTTTTTCATACCGTCATTTGGAGCTGTTATCTTAGCGAGCATGACAAGGGAAGTGTTGGAGCAGCTAGCAATTGAAGGAGCACCACGCCCGTGCCAAAGCATTGTCTGAGCAGCACAGCGAGGAGCGCAACACGTCGACACCCACGCCAAAGAGCTCTGATCCAACAACGCCGTCGGGCCGGCTTGGTGCAGAATTGAACGAGGCCATCGGGAAAGCAGCATGCCAACCAAGTCCAAGAACACCGTAGCATTAGGAGCCTTTTTTTTTCCCGAACACGTAGATGTTATGCGTGTAGACAGAAAGAAAAAGTTGTCCTATGCCATGGAGACATGTTATTGGACCAAGGCTTCTATACATGCATGCAACAAAAGATCAAATGAGTCCTAGGACAGGGCATACAGGCTGCAGTTCAGAAGCATAAAAGCATGTATGCGCATACGATCCGAAGTCAAATATCAAACAAACGACATATATAGACAAGTCCAAAACATGATGACCAAGGCTGGCATACGGATTGTTTTGCGGTTAAATTGATAGATTAATTGCCGCCGGAAGTAGACATGTTGTTGAAAGTTATCAGCCAGTCTTTGAAGGTTTCCCATTTGCACCGGAATAAAATATTAAGTATCCAGGTGCGTAATTACGTCGGCAGTTTGGCTTCCGAGAGAAGTTACTACATTGATCGGAGGAAAAATCAAATGATATATTGTCCCGCTCATTTCTGCTTGAGTTTTTAACTTTTAATTTATTTTTCACTATTTATAAATTTCGTCTTTTTCTGAACTTTTGGCTTTTTTAGCTTTTTTACCGGTTATTTTTTCCCATATTCGTTTGCATTATTCGTAATGAGCTAACATATTTTTTCTATTTTAAATTTTTTAAATTTTAGTTATACCAAATAAGACATCTTCAATTACAGTGTAATTTCACTCAGTTACAGTGCAATTTCAGTCATAAGCCACTATTTTTCAGCCCAACTGAGCGGGGGCATAGACCACTAATTTGGTGAGTTTAAATCATAACGGCATAAATTTGATATATGATAATTATAGTCTAAAATTTATTACATGTAAATAGTAATGTTGGGTTGTTTAGTCAACGAGCAGTGCAGTTGCGGCTTTTGCTGCCCAGCCAAAGGAGCAGAGAAGGCCACAGCAGGTGCAAACATACTTGCTTCAAAATTCAAATGCTTCAGTATCCTTTGGTGACTACGTTATACTACAAGGCTATTTTCTATTCCACCTTCATCTGGCCGGTGAGTATTGATGCATACATGTGGCCAAATATTGTTCTGTCAAAGTTCTTTAATCCTGCCCTCATGGGCGGATCTAGCATAGGTCAAAGGTGTTTAGTTAAACACCTAATTTTTTTTATATAAAATATCAGGTATATAATATGTATATTAGATGTATATTCTATTAGTTGTGTTAAAACTATATTTTATGCCTACAAATAAATTCAGCCCGCACTCTTCGTATCTCGCGTGCAGCTCATATAATACATTAGACCCATTTTTCTTTCCACCTCAACCCTCTTCACGCCCAAAGAGGTAAAGATATAAACAAAATCCTATCATTTGTTCTATTTCTCATCTTGTGGATGTCTGTGTGGGAGGCGGCTTCGGCCTTCGAGTAGCGAGCGGGCGGAGGTGCAGGCTAGAGGCGAGTGACGACCGGCAGACGCGAACGTGGTGCCATGATGTGACGACAATCATGCGTGAGGCGGCATGTGGTGCAAGGTGAGCGTGTGACAGCACGGGCGAGCAGAGAAGTGTCGCGGGCAAGCGGGCAATGGCACAATGAACACGGAGGTAGGGAGCGGGCGACAAGAAGGGAGCAGCGTGGCAGCCGGGAGGGAGCCTGGCATTGGGAAGTGAGTAGCACCTCCAACTTATTGTCATCGTTATCTCTTCAGATCTAGGTGTGCTCTACCCCACTCCACTTATTTTCTTTCTTGGTATGTTTTACTCTATGGAAAGAACATACAATTTCCTCTTAGATGGACAGTTCTTGCTGATGGGGAAATAGCAAAAAAGGCAAGATCAACAAGATATACAACTCTCATTTATCTCTATAATTTGTTGTTTAATTCATATAATTATGCTAGCCTTATATTGCCCATTTCCTCATAAGAAATCATTAATTTCTGTAATTTATGTATTTTTATTATATTTACATACATGTATCATTGTATCGGTGTTTTGAGGGAGGGGGACGGTGCGCTACGGTATCGACGTATTCAAACAATTTAGCTCCGAAATCCGAACACTCATTCTAAAAATCCTGGATCCGCTACTGCCCGCCCTGGTCTTCTTGAGTATATCTTAACAAGATGCTCATAAATTAGAAATTATAACCATTGATAGGAAATAAAAATATGAAATTGTGTATTGTGTAAAAAATACATTGTAAACATTAATTGGAAAATAATGGAAAATGTGTATAAAACAAACTCTGACCACTAACAAAACAAAGGGGAGCTAGCCACGTAATTTGACGGGCAATTCGGCTAGTTAAGAAGAACTGAAAGTCATACAACTAATGCCTGACGCGAGAGGCGACCCCGAAAATTGCAACACAAAGAAACAACGACCCACGACACACAAAAAAAAAACGACGACAATTGCCTCGCCCCTGCTAGAGTACACTTAGACACTATATGTCTATATGCAAGCGTACTCTCAAGATATTCAAATAACAAATTAGATCCGCATAAATCAATAGTAGAATTGCATTTCTGCCTCACAATGTTCGACATGTTTCAGGTTGCATGCAGTCAATTACTACTCCGAGTATTCCAGGAGAAACTCTTGCATGGGAAGTGAACCCAAACGGTGAAGATCCAAATCTGCAATACAGAAGGATAAAAATCTCAACCTCTAGGTCCACAGTCCATATAGCCTATAGGTTCATGTTACAGTAGGCCGTATATGCGTTTTCAACGGCTGTCCTTCAGAGGAAGTCTTTGGATGTCGAACCGTTCGAGTCGAAGGTTGTTTAATTTGATTCTTCAGGAAAGGCAAATTGGGTTTTCGGTTCGAAGATCACCTCATCCAAGGATGGATTGATCTAGTGCTGTCCAATGCATCGGGCCTTGGTGTGTCAGCTCGTGACTCGTTACTGTTGTCCTGGTCCAAGCACGGCACGGACCGGTGGACCATGTCGTGCCTAGGCTGAGGGGGTGGCACGACCCGTTAGCGAATCCGTGAAAATAGCCATTTTTCAATTGTTGGGGGTAAAAAATAAGGGGAAATAGCAAAAGATTTAAAAAAATATCGAGTTTTTTTAATATAAATAGGTGACCATCCGGTCTCCATTCTCCATACCTCAAACCTCACACTCGTCTCTTTATTTAGCTGTGAAAAATCTGGTTGTGTTTGCGCAAATTTGGCAAAATTCGTGAGAAATTCATGCAAAATTCAGAAATTTTGAAGAATCTTTGGAGAGCTGCAAAAGAGGTAATAGACTAATAGTGCTACCTTATTTTAATTTTTTTGCTATTATTTGTTGATTCAATAGTAAATTAATTGTCATGATTCTTTTAGAGATGTAATTTCATATATTAATCATTCTAACCATTGAATAACTGTATATAAGAGCTTTTGTGTAGCAATGAACGCCTGTCCTAGAAAATTTTGCTTAGACATGCCTGTTAGATAAAACTCTACTTACCTTATGATTAAACACATATTGCCATACAAAAGCACTTTATCTGTCTTCCTTCACATCTAAGTTCATCAATCTCATAGCTCCTCCAGTAGAACCCAAGTTAGAGACCCCGAACTTGCTGAGGCCTATTAGGTTATTGGTGAAAAATATTTTTTTTAGAATTTTTCATAAAGTTACATTTTGTCTTTCTAGAGTATACTATGTTACCTCTCCTGTAATTGTTCATAACATTCTTAAAATTGCCACTCACCTAAAGACTTTTGAAAATGATCCTATACTACGAGATGTTGTAGTTGCCATGAAAACTAAGTTTTAAAAATATTGGAGGGAAATTCCTATTTTATATGCATTCGCCTTTATTTTAGATCCTAGGGCCAAGCTCCAAGGATTTACAAATGTATTATAACTTTTAAGTGATACTACTGGTTTAAATTATTATACATATTATAGAGTAGTTAAGGATAAATTATATGAGATATACGAGAAATACGAAAATAAGTTTGGGTCCGTGTATTTGGAAAGACCTCCGGTAGCCCTTAGCACATCTGTGAGGACTATGAAATGGGGCATGATTTTTTGTTTTTCCTCTAGAGATTCTCGTGCAGGTACACATCAGTCAGTATGAGGAAGGCGGCAAAGCACCGGAGACCTATCGAACTATCTCAACAGTGATAGCGTCAGCTTTAAGTAAGAGTTGAGCATTCTCTCATGGTGGCAAATCTAGAAAGTAACATATCCAGTATTATCCATATTAGCACGGAATGTGTTGACTGTTCCCGTCTCTACGATCTCCTCGGAGTCAGCCTTCAATCTATCTAGAAGAATAATCGAGAAGCGGCAAACAAGTCTCTCGAATGAGATGGTCGAAATCTTTCTGACCATAAAAATTGGGAACTAGCAGAATCAAAGACTCCAACATACTGCAGAGAATAGAGACTTGGAAGAATTTTTTGAGAATCTGTATCTAGATAGCAATGAATAGGATTTTCAATATTGTTTCTTCATATGTAGTCACTAGTGAGTTCTATAGGATGTACTCTTTTTTTCTTTAGTACGGTTTTCTCAAGTTGAATTTTTTACTTGGTAAAGTTTTTAATGAGGCAGTCATGTTGTGTAATTTAACAAGTTAGTAAAGCTCATTATATCATTAAAAATAATTATCTTGATGATTAATAATGTCTACAATTTTCTTTTTTATAATTTTCTACAATTTTTCCTTAATTTTCTATATTTTTTTGATTTTTTTCCGGTTTAACGGCCAACCATGCCGGCAAGGCTTGTTAAGGACTAACCGTGCCCGTGCCGGCATGGCACGGTCATGGGCTGTGTCTGGGCTTAGACCTCGGTCCGTGGACTGGCACGGTACGACCTATTTATTTGCTATGCCTAAATGAGTCGTGTCTGGATCCGGCTCATGTCGTGCTAGTGGACAGCACTAGATTGATCTACCATAAAATCATCCCATAAAATTTGGCGGGATGACATCATCTTTCGTTTTATACTAAGTATATGCTTATGAAAGATCAGTCAGGCTTATCACCCCCAAATGTCGAATATTCCGCCAAGTGGCCATGTAATTTGACACCTGCCGAACAAAACGTGCAGCCCTTCCTCCGGATCATCTCCATGTCGTGAAAAGTGTCCAAGACAAGGCCGGGACGTTACCACGGTGCAGAGAGAGGAAAGAGCATAACACGATGCATCATGGAGGCCTTATCCATTGGAGCACATAGCGACGTCAAGATTACTGATCAGTTAGATAGGTATCATGTACTAAATCTTGCTCAACTTGCTTTTTTTATTGTTTATGGCATTTTTACTCTAACTGTTGATAGTTTTTTGACGTAATTAAATTTAAAAAAAATAAAAAAATAGGTTAACTTATCACGAACAGTGCAAAAGAATACGAGAAAAAAAAGAAAAGGCCAAAAAAACCAAAAGGCGAAAAAAAGATATAATTAAAAAAATAGTAAACTAAAAGCCAAAAGTTAAAAGTTAAAGACGAAACGAGTGGCGTTATAAATCATGTAAGAAGGAGTGTGTGCTTGTCAATTATACTAGATATTCAGGTGCGAATGCTCATGCCTTGCAGCAATTCCGATCCATCAAGCAATGAACCTGTTATAAAGTAATATAGGTTTTGACTGAAATAACACTATAGCGACGGTTAATTTTTGTGAGATATTTAATTAAATAAAAATAACGAAAGAAGGAAAAATAATATAAAGAAAAAAACTGCGTTAAAAGCCAATGCTGTTTATAATGGAGCAAAAAGGCAGCAGAAAAACGACGGAAGAAAGGGCAGAAAAAAACCACGACCTGAAATGGACCTCCTACAAGTTCGTTACACCTTCCCTCGCAGCCAGGGTGCGACCGCTAGGCTTTTCAGGCAGCCGCGCACAAAACGCACGCTGCTTTTTTCCTTCCTTCCACCCTCCTCTGCTCGGTTTCCGCACGTGTTCCACGCACCCAAGCGGACCGTAGAAATACACCTCTGCTCCGCTCTGCTCTCCTCGCCGCGTGCCACTCCCCACGCATAAAAGCATCCCCATCCGCTTCTTCGCTTCCTACGATTCCTCCCAGATTCTAACCAATTCGCACTCGAATTTTTCCAAGAATGGACGCCACCATGGTGAAGCAGCTCAGGCGGGTCCGCACGCTCGGCCGCGGCGCGTCCGGGGCCGTCGTCTGGCTCTCGTCCGACGACGAGTCCGGGAAGCTGCTGGCCGTGAAGTCGGTCGGCCCCCGTGGCGCGGCGCAGCTGCAGCGCGAGGGGCGCGTGCTGTCCGGGCTCTGCTCTCCGTACATCGTCCCCTGCCTCGGGTCCCGCGCCGCGGCGGGCGGCGAGTACCAGCTCTTCCTCGAGTTCGCGCCCGGCGGGTCGCTCGCCGACGAGGCAGCGAGGAGCGGGGGCTGCCTCCCGGAGCCCGCCATCCGGGCGTACGCCGGGGATGTGGCGAGGGGGCTGGAGTACCTCCACGCGAGGTCTTTGGTGCACGGGGACGTCAAGGCAAGGAACGTGGTGATCGGCGGCGACGGCCGGGCAAGGCTGACTGACTTCGGTTGCGCGAGGGCCATGGATTCCGCGCTGCCAATCGGCGGCACTCCGGCGTTCATGGCGCCGGAGGTGGCGCGCGGTGAGGAGCAGGGGGCGGCGGCCGACGTCTGGGCTCTGGGCTGCACAGTCATCGAGATGGCCACCGGCCGCGCCCCGTGGAGCGACATGGACGATCTCCTTGCCGCGGTCCACCGGATCGGGTACACGGACTCCGTTCCGGAGGTGCCCGGATGGCTGTCGGCGGAGGCCAAGGACTTCTTGCACGGGTGCTTCAGGAGACACCCCACCGACCGGTCCACGGCAGCGCAGCTCTTGGAGCACCCGTTTGTTGCCTCCGCCGCCGTCCGTGACTGCAAGGCGGAGCCGGCGAAGCAAGAATGGGAGTCCCCCAAGAGCACACTGCACGACGCGCTCTGGGACTCGGACACCGACGACGAGGCGGACGGGATGTCAACGAGTCCCACCGAGAGGATCGGGGCATTGGCGTGCCCCACCTCGGCCCTGCCGGATTGGGACTCCGACGAAGGCTGGATCGACGTGCACAACGAGAGCTCCGAAGCCGTCGGTTGGCCGGCGGCAGATGACGCGGCCGATACGGACTACTTCGTCTGGGCCGAAGCATCAGACGCAGAGTTTGAGCCGTTTGCCATGGTCGCTGATGGCGGTAACGATCTCCCGCGCAATGCAGGAGTAATCGTAATCGATGCCTCCATTTGGCAGGACAGCTATTTACATAATGTGCATCTAGGTAGCGGTAGAAATAAAATTTCACACCCGTTTGATTCTGACGGGAATGAAACAGCGCGATTCAATCGCGTTTGTAACAGAAACGGGGTAATCAAATCCATTTTTGCCCAAATTTCAACTCTTCGCGACCAACCAGTTGGTACACTTCGTGTGCGTATGCTTTACGTTGGAAATCTATCAATCAATCACGCGACAGTTCGAGGCCAAATTCGATCACGCGAAACAGGAATGACGTCGCGATTAGCTCGTGCTTCCAACCGATCAGGATCGAATTCGTTCACGAACAGCAATCCATCTCCTTTCAGTGAAGTAGGCAGATCTGTTCTCCAAGCAACCGTTGCGTACGGAATACTGGAACAGGGCTAATCATGTGTTCACGTGTGATTTATACGGTGCGTCAGCATGGACGTCACTTGGGAGGCGAGCTGATGCGATCTGGTACTACTACTCTGCGTACCATTTGAGTGCGACCTCTCTTGATCAGCGAGATGTCAACTCGAGGATGCCTTAGGAGAGATCCGATCCAATGAAATCTTCGCCTTCGCCTTTTTGGATGGATGGTGTGGCGCTGTGGACGGGTGGAGGTGGCTGTTCAAAATCCTCAGATTGGTACGTCTTTCATCTCTACGATTGATGCTCGAGGAGATGAGGGCTCTAATGGCGACTTTCACAGCTGTTGTAATTCGTTCTTTGATCATGCAACAACTCGAGTGAAAACAGAAGATTTTACCTACCATTTACTGCCACAAACAATAAGTTATGTAATGCAGTGTGCTAAGGCTGTAAGGCAGGTTATGTACATGCTGCTAGGCCTAGTAGTACAACACTACAACGATGGATCTCGCCTAACATCTCTGAATCACAGATGGAAATGTCGCCGACTTAACTGCTAGCAGGCTGTAGAACAGCACTCACCAACGAGACAGATCAAAGACATGGCGCAGACACGGAAAACAAACGTGGAATTAGCTTCGGGGGTTTTTTTTGAAAGGGGAATTAGCTTCGTTGATCTACACAAAGAGGAAGGAAGGACATGCGATCTCACATCATGTGAAGATGTAAGTGCCGCACGAAGCATTGCATCACGCGCGCCAGCTTCACAGTTAGGCGCTAGCTCACGAGTCATGAGAGCAACCTGTCCTTGGATCTGATCACCAGTAGCCAAACTGTTCATGGGATGTGAGATATCGCACATTTGATCTACCTACTTGACTGGCTCGTTAGGGGAATTAGCTTTCGCTCGCATGTCGCATCTCTTGTTGTACTATATTTTTTTAAGACGGCAGTAAGCGATAGAGACATTGATGTGGACAACGCACATAATTTTAAGTTAAAAACCGTTTGAAGAATCTGCTTTAAAAAACATTATATTTATTTTGATTTTTGAAGAAACCAAAAGCTAAAATTGAAAAGAATATGGCTTTGACTTGAGAAAATCAAAGGTGCCCTCAGCTTTCATTTGGCGCACCAAGCCAGAATATGCTCTGCAAGACTATTATAAGCTTTGGCTATCCTTGACATTACTCGTCAACCGAAAAAAAACATACACCTGTTTGTTGAACTCCATGCAGTGATATGCACGCATGCATAGCTGGACTCAAAAGTCCAAATTAAACGCGAGCTCGTGGTTAAATTTACCCAGACCATTTTGATTTTGTCACCGGCTGTCCGCGCTTGCGTTTCACACCTGAATTGAATGAAAGATCAGGGACAAAAAAACAACAGCACAAGAGGACCAGACCGTCGGTCCAACCTGCCGCACGAGCTCAATTACGAAACTGCGTACATTCTTGCTCGACCGAACGATAGCCCGTCGCGGTTGGTGCACTACGGGACGTGTCCCTGTCGAAGACTAATGCCTGCTCCGTTGGGCTGAAAAGTTGTAGGTTATGGCTGAAATTGCATTATAACGGCTGAAATTTCACTGTTTATTTGGCGTAATTAAATTTAAAAAATTTAAAAAATAGAAAAAAATATGTAAGCTCATTATGGATAACGCGAACGAATATAGGAAAAAAAGAACCGGCAAAAAAGCTAAAAAATTAAAAGTTCAGAAAAAGATGAAATTTATGAATAATAAAAAATAAGTCAAAAGTTAGAAGCTCAGGCTGAAATGAACAGGGTAATTAATCTAAAAATCGTCATCCGCCCGGAGAAACAACGTGGATTTCTTTTCCATTCCTCCATACTTTTGTTGGCTTTCTTTCAGAGGAGTTGTAAGCACTGACGCAGTGCGCAGTGACCGAAGCGGCAGTTCCGCACGCCAGGGTGACCCTGACAGTGCCGCCGGCGCCTGTCTCTGGCTGAAGAATCGATTTTTATTTACTCGCCCTGACCCCAGCGGTCAAGTTTATCCTTGTTGGGATGCAAATGCATGCACCTGTACTGTTTATCTAATATTTGGGTTATACTTGGCCAGATCGGCTAGGTAGGGAGGTTCTCTCTGATCTGAATATATCTGAGCAAGGCCGGACGGAAGAAAGACTTTATCTGGCGGCGAAACTGGCGTGCGTCACCGTCGCGCCGACGCATCACGCAGCTGCCGCACACCATGTCCTACAAGCACGTTTCACTGTTGCGCATCAGCATCAGCCAATAATCCAGTGTCTTTGATCTTTTCCTCTCGCTACATATGACACCTTTATAGACTATAGTTTCAGATGACAACGCAATCGCAATTCCTGTACCATCAGAAGCACACTAATCCCCTAGCATAACAAAAAGAAACCGCAGTGATTAAAAATCAAACCATGAATTAGTTAGACAATTTCTATTTGAAGACACTTGCTTCTCGAAACTGTTCTTCAGTCCTCTTACTTTTGTCTTGCATTGGTCACGAACATATCGCGCATCTCACACATCTCGTTCTTATCTTACACATGTATCTTTTCCTCACTTTCATCACCGCTCACTCGTTTGTTCTAAAAGCTATTTCTTTCGATCACTGTTATTTATTTTTACCCTAGTATTATCGGTTATTTATTTTAACATTAATAAACCGATCGGTTACCACCGCTATCCCGTCAGGCCTTGATTTGGATTTTGGAGTGGCCTCACCTGAAATCTCTCAGTGACGCAATCAGTGAGATGTGGCGATCACAAACGCACGAGATTCTTCTTGCTCAACTGCCTGATGCAAGCCAAGCCAACGGTGTTTAATCTTCGTTGAGCAGAAAGATCGTTTCGCCATGCGAATGTTGACTTCGGACGCCACCTAACACGGTTGGGTGCCTCTGCCAACCTAGAAAGATACCACCGATTTAGCGTTCTAGAGGCAACTAAACTAGTCCACACCTTTTTCTCTCGCTTGCTCCTCAAGATCCACCAATAAGCCTTGAAAAAAAGAACCAGCAATAAAATTGTCGTAAGGGCAGAGTGAATAGAAATGTGAAGGCAGTTGGCGCACAGCAAGGTTGTCGACAGTTTTCAGGTGTTGTTTTGGCGACCAGATTATTGTAGTACTGTGCACGATGACTTCACTCTGTTCTAACAACAACACGAAGTGCCAACTAGTGTGCAAAAATGAATCGAAAATTCAACGGTTCAGAATTCAGAAATGGTACAGAATTCGCAGGAAAGGTACAGGAGTATGGTTTCCAAGGGAATGGGTAGCATTTGGGCGTTTGGAACGGAGGTATGCGTGCTCACAATTCCTGTGGAAAAACGAACAAGAGGTCAGATTGTCTTACTTGAGACGCTCCTCTCTCGAAAAACTAGCTTTGAAGAATGTACACAAGCAGAGAACAAGAGCAGAATAGGTATACTCCGACTACTTGGACAGTCTATTTTTGGAGGCAGGGAAAACGTCCAGAAACATGCACCGAAGTTGCAAGGAAGAGCATTTTTTAGGGTTTGGACACGTGTCTTTGTGAGCTAATCTTGAGGATTTGGACAAGCTCTCATCGCTCCCATCACGTGTGGCAAATATCAAACGTGTACGGCAACGTTCTTTACGCTGCTAGAAAAGCACACCTGGAAATTTGGAAGATGATGCCACTTGGACTTCACTTGGAGATCAGGCCGCATGGCAATACGTCCAAGCTTTTCTTTCAGCTTATCCAGTGTCGTAAGACCCCCAGTTGACCGGATCACAAGTATTTTTCACTCGGAGGCCATTTAGAAGAACTGCATTCTTATCAACTACAGCATAGTGGCTAAATACAGTATGACGAATTTGCGCAATCAGCTTGCTGCTGAGCTTATCTAACCGGGAATTCACAGGGAACTGCCCAAGCCAAGAAAGGCTAAAGATTATGTAAGAGAGAGAGAGAGAGAGAGAGAGAGAGAGAGAGAGAGAGAGAAGGGGGGGGGGGTAAAGAATCCAAATGTCCCGAATGTGATGTTGAAAATGCAATGCATACTTGAGGAGTTGTACAACATTCTCTAAATTACATGAGCTAGATATTTAGCAAGGAAGATCATGGAACAAGTGCTAATGTATAAGTCTTCATGACAAAGTAAGAAATGTACAGAGTCTAGATATTTTCGGAGAATGTTCAGGTTAACTAGGATAATTTTTACGAAGAATTGAGGTGGTGCTACTTGGGATTGTTGGGTTGATCTCGATTAACAGAGTCCGAGATTTCAGGGAGACACGTCTCCACCTCGCAGCCTTGATCGGAGGCGGTACCAACAGATTTTGGTTTCGATCTTGGTCACCTAGCGCTATAAAAATAAAGGGGTTTCGGCAAGGCTTGGGTTCGCGCGTCGTTCTAAGCCTCCTAAACCCGCACAGACCCGATCTATTACGGGCGCTCAGGTGGACGAAGACCGGAACTTCTCCTTCCCCATCCACAGCATCAGCTTCTCCGACGCTGGCCGACCACCTCCTTCACGCCGTCGGCCACCTCTGCTTCACCACGCCACCGACCACCTCTCATGGCGTCATCGAGTTCGAGTACGTCTACTAAAGCTTTCGCACTAATGCTTATGTATGTGTTCATGATTAGAGCCTAGGGTTAAAGTCGTTATTCATGTTTAGACTTAGATAAGATATACAGGGATATATCCAACAGTCTTGTACAAATATAGATAGGGGTTGTCAGCCACCAAACCACCTTGAGCCTAGGTGTAAGATCAAAGATAACCGATCAGAGAGGTGATAAATAGAATGTTTTTAAATTCTTTTAACTAAAACATAATTTTAAAACAAGTAGAGCTAATAAAGTTGCTTTGCACAATTCAAAGCGTAAAATCTCGAAGTCTTGCTATAGCATCACATACCTAAGTCTAGGCAAGATATAATTATAGTTAAACAAGTTAAGCAATTAATTACTAGAAATATAAACACGAAAAGTACAGAGCAAGATAATTAAACCACATAAAGGGCACAAGAATTTTTCTCGTGGTCTAAAAGACTTGTCAGTCTTTCCTAATCCACGTTAAGAGAGTTTGAACAAATCAAGCCGGCTCCATGCACAACCTTGAGCTTCGCTTCTATCCATTAAGGTAGTTCTTTTCTGCTCCGGAAGGTGAGCTTCAACCTTCACAACTGCGTAAGTCTTTTCACAATCTTTTTGAAGAGATCACAGCGCCAACTCCTCCAAGCCATCTAGGTGTCAGCAACCACCAAGAATAATAAGCTAATGACACTTGTTTGAAGGTCTTTATGTGCCACAAGGATCAACTAAATAATGTAATGCACTTGAATATTTTCAATAGCCTCAAAATGAGAAATGATGCACAATGCGGTAGTGCTGGACAAGCACTCTGATCATACCACTGTGGTGTGAACGAACAAGAACAGCGGTCACACCTTTGCGGTGTGACTGGACAAGAATAGCGATCATACCGTTGCGGTACTATTGGGCAAGAACGATGGTAGTACAGTCTCAGTTGAAGTAAAAAATACATCTCTCGAGAAATAACATACCGACATGAAAAGGCCGGTAGTAATGATGCAGCGGTACTACCGTTAACATAATGGCGGTCATACTAGTTTTCAAATAAAATCAGAGAGAGTTGCCAAATGAATTTTCAAATTCATGCATGCATATACTAGACTTGACTAATGTAGCACAAAATTATCTTCAAGCTATTAGCCATAATCCCTTTTAATACTACGGCGTCTAGCTTACCAATCCGGTCTCAAACCATCAAATGCCAAGACTATAAAAACTATGAAAGAGGTTCTTAGACTATATTTTATTTTTGTCTTGAGCCATATTAATCCTTAGTCATCTATGCATGCCTTTTGCATGATATCATTAAAATCCGGGATTAGTCCCTTAAGCATCGTTGTCATTAATTATTAAAATTATTTTTAGAGGTCTAGATGCTTCATTAGGGTATTAGTGAAAGCTATGAGAGGTGGCACTTAGATAGAGTGCTAGGGTAGCCATTTAGAGTGTAAAGTTGGGTTGTATGGAAGTGGTGTAGTAGTGAATAAAGTGTTATCCTGTTGTATAAAAGTTGGTCTCCCACAGTAAGTGATACTTCTTGTCCTTAGTGCTTTAGTTGTGATTTGAGCAACGGTAGAAGGTGAGTTTAGGGTCTGAGTGTTAGGCTAGCCACCAAAGGATCATGACTACACTTGTGTAATAGTGTTCATGTCTTTAATAAAGTAGCATTTTGTAATTATGAATCTCCCGGTTAGGTCATGCTATTTCTAAGTATTTAGTGTATTGTTAAGTTATGCTTTAATGTAAACGGCTCGACTGTTTGGAATCACTAAGTCTTAGCTTCAATGTGAGTGGCTCAGCCCGTCTGGAAACACTAAGTGTTAGCTTCAACGTGAGTGGCTCAGCTGTCCGAAAGCAAGACGGTCTTGGGCTCTTGGCTTCAACGTAAACGGCTCAGTCGCTCGGAAGTAAATAATAAATTGTGCACTGAGCAAGTAGAATAAAAAGCTAACCGACTAATAGTTGTAGTATTAGATGTGGTCTTCTGAGAGTGATACTAGGGTCATGTGATGTTCTCTAGCCTTACGGGCATGATCTAGTTAGTACTTTTAGCTAGGGGTGCAATCGGGTCAGATTCGGACGGATATTGCTCATATCGTATTCTAACACATATTTTTTTCTCGGATTCGGGGTCGGATACGGTAAAACCGGATACAAATACGAATTCGGAGTATTCGGAATTTCGAATATGGTGCCGCCGGAACGGATACTTGACGGTTTCGGATCGAAAATGGATAATGTAGACGGATAATACGTGCATACGGAAAGGAACATATGGTAAACCATACCACCATCACTTCAAGCCTTAAACTGTTAGACATAAGTACATAATAGTGATTATAATTCATCAACCGAAGATGGTGTGGCGTTTCCTCCCAAAATTGCCCATTGAGGTGTGGCGTTTCAAGATGAATCTTGATTCTTGACAGACAATATTTTCTTTTTCTAGGCTAAAGAATTTTTACTAAATTAAGGTAGAGACAGTAGACGATTGGGGATAATAGACTTTTGACAAATTTACCTGTTCATTTACTGAAGCATGCCAAAGTTCATCGTTTAATAATACTCTGATTACAAGCTTTTCATTTTATTACCTAGGAAGAGTGACTTAATGAGGAAATTTAGGATTCCAATTGCACAAGCAATAGAATTAGAAATAAAACACTATTTTAGTATTTATATAACTAGCAAAATAAAAGGTGAATTCTTAGCTCTTACTAGATATCCGACCGGATAATTATTCGGTATCCGACTACCGATACTATTCGATCGGATAACAACTCTCCCGAATCCGATATGAATTATCCAAATCCGAATCCGACTGGATACCAAATTTCCTTCCCGAATCCGGTACCGACCGGATTCGGTACCGGATCGGTCAGGATTAACCTAACCCATTTACACCCCTACTTTTAGCATGGCCCCACGAGAGGATATACTTCAATCATTCCTAGTCACCAATCTCTCTAGAACAATGTTTCCAGAATCATCGCATCATATTCACATCGGGTTGGCAGTTCCAAATTTTGTGAGATTGATGTCAATGAAAGAATCATTTAGCAGAACAAAACGAATGGAATCAGGAGTTAAAAGGAGACAATTTGGGAGTAATAAAGACACTGTTATTTCACTTTTATCAGAGGTATCAAAAGGAAATACAAGTGTGTCAGTGAAGAGACCCAAATAGATCTCCTCCTGCAGCTCAATCGACAGAGCAGTTAATCCTACAGTACACTCAGGATCAGCACCCTCCGTATAGACATCGAAGAACTCAGCCGCCGTTCCCGACACTTCGCTCGGAGCGCACTCGTCCTCGCCTGCCTTCTCCTCGGCCGCTGCGACATCGCAAGCTTCGCAGGGCAAGTTGAGCACGTCGATCCAGCCTTCGTCGGAATCCCAGTCCGGCAAGGCCGAGCAGGGGCCTGCCAATGCCTTGATCCTCTCGGCAGGGCTCTCTGACATGTCGTCGTCTTCGTCACCGTCGTCTGTGTCGGACTCCCAGAAAGCCGTGTCCAGCGTGCTCTTGGGAGAAACCCATTTGGCCGCCGCATCCTCTGCCTTTACGCTGCAGCCGGCTGATGCCAGGAATGGGTGCTCCAAGAGCTGCGCCGCCGTGCACCGGTCGTGTGGGTTTCTTGCAAAGCACCGGGCCAAGAAGTTCTTCGCCTCGGCAGACAGCCACCCGGGCACCTCCGGCACGGCGTCCGTGTACCCAATCCGGTGCACCGCCGCGAGGATGTCGTCCATGTCGCTCCACGGGGCGCGGCCGGTGGCCATCTCGATAACTGTGCAGCCCAGCGCCCAGACGTCTGCCGGCGGCCCCTGCTCCTCCCCGAGGGCCACCTCCGGCGCCATGAACGCCGGCGTGCCTCCGATAGGCCTGTCTGAATCCACCGTCCTCGCGCACCCAAAGTCCGCGATCTTGGCCCGGCCGTCGGCGCCGACCACGACGTTCCTCCCCTTGACGTCCCCGTGCACGAGCGACCTCCCGTGGAGGTACGCCAGCCCCCTGGCCACGTCCGCCGCGTACGCCCGGATGGCGCACTCCTCGAGCCGGCCCCCGCTCCTCTCGACCACGTCGGTGAGCGAGCCGCCGGGCGCGAACTCGAGGAACAGCTGGCACTCCCCGCCCGCGCCGGTGGCGGCGCGGAAGCCGAGGCAGGGGAGGATGTGCGGCGAGCGGAGTCCGGACAGGATGCTCCCCTCGCGCCTGAGCTGCTCAGCCCCGGCGCCGCGCGCCGCCTTGACGGCGAAGAGCGCCCCCGAGCGGTCGTCCGCGGCGAGGGACACCACCGCGCCGGACGCCCCTTGGCCGAGCGTCCGGACGTGTCTCCATCTGCCGCCGGCCGCCATCTCCATTTCGAATTTTGTGGCGCTTGGGATTTCGCTTCGCTCGGTTGTGTTCGTGTGATTAGCCGCAGTCGCTGTGTCGTCCGTGTCTTGAGGTGGGAGCAGAGCACTCTGCCTATTTATAGGGCGGGGGCGCAAAGAGATCGAAACCGGTGGCTTTGCTTCGTTCCGTACCGAGCCGATTCCGCGGTGTGGCGTGAAAAGCATGCGGCGGTGTGGTGTGTCCGGCATGCCTGCGGCTGCGGGACTGGGGAGTTAAGGGGCAACGTGGCTCGATGGCCAATCACGTGGGGATTTTGGTTTCGGCGGCGGGGAAAGGAGCTGGAAAACGAGGTCAAATTGGGCTGGAGGCCGGGAGCACACGTCTCAAGCCGCGTCACCGCTTCTCTCATCTGTGGCCTCTGGGTGCCAGTAATTCATTTACTCCGTATACACGTGATAATTGATAGGACGAGTATGTATGAATATTCTCAAGCTTGTCTTTTGTACCAGAAGAAAAAAAATACAGAAACTAATTGTAGTGGTGGGTTGGATCAATTTTGCATAAGCTGGTTTAAGCCACTGCAGCGAGCCATTACACGTGTTCAAGGAATAGGGTAGCTTGGATTGGGTGTTCCACGTATCCAAGGCTCGTTCATATTGCCTTTGATCTCTGACTTCTACTTCAGAAGCCAAAACTAATATAAACGCTTTAATTTCTATAAATCACTTCTATCCGTCACTATTATCAACCACTTTACGCTTTCGTATGTTTTAATGCACTATGTATTTTATTATGTCACAATTCTGCAAATCGCATGACGGTCTGAATATTGTAATACTTTTGTGTTGCACTATCATTTGCTCTATTCCTTACATAATGCACTCAACAAAAAAAATCAAAAGACATAAACCAATACAAACACCTCAGTTTCTATAAGCCACTAGTATTCATCAACTATAACCAAAAGCCACAAAAAACAATACAAATAGACCCAAATTTCAAAAGGTGTGTTTGTGGGTTGCCTGATTTCTCATTCGAGGCTAATTTGGAATTGTTCAGACATATGGCCCTGTAGCAACGGGTTTTTTTTAAAAATAATTTTGGCCCCTTAGCACCCGTTTTTGCAAAAAAAAAAAAAAGGCCAGCTCGAAGCGGCAGACGACACGTGTCACCTGCCACGCCATCATAGCTCAATAGGACACATGTAGGGCTGTAAACGGGCCGAGCTCGAGCGAGCTCAGTCTGTCAAGCTCGAGCTCAATAAGAGCTCGAGCCGAGCTCGAACGAGCCGACAGAAACTGTCAAGCTTTGAGGTGGGCTCGAGTTCGGCTCGAAAGAAGCTCGAGCTCGACTCGAAGAAGCTCGTGTAGGCTCGTTTTGACAGGGCAAACAGATTGAAGCACTCAGATTGAACAGCCAACAGCAATATTTATTTTAACACCCAAATCGCATGAGCATCGTTCATACTGTCATCCTAAATCAACACAATATTGGACGCAAATCGCATGAGCATCGTTCATACTCTATCATACTAAATCAACACAAATCGCAACAACAAAAAAAAGGAGAGATCATGAGCATCGTTCATACTCTGTCTCACTGTCTGTGCCTCTGACCCTCTGTGGTGGGACTTGATGTCGGTGTGGCGATGGCCGATGGGGAGCCGACGACGAGGATCTTCGTGGTAGAGTACTTCACAGTTCACACGGCGTCCAGGATTGGGGAGGGCTGCCGGCGGCGTCGGGGGCTCGGGGCCGAGGACGTCGAGGGGCGAGGGCGTCGGGGGCTCAGGGCCGAGGGCGTCGAGGGGCGACGGCGTCGGGGGCTCGGGGCCGAGGGCGTCGAGGGGCGACGGCGTCGGGGGCCGAGGCCGAGGGCGAGACTCAGATCTCGGAGGGAGTAGCCGAGTACGGAACTGGGGAGTAGGGATCTGGGTTCTGGGGTGGCTGCCGGCGGCGAGAGAGACTCAGATCTGGGGTCCTGGGGACTAGGGAGGGAGTAGGGAACTGGGGATCTCGGCCTCTCGGGTGGCTGCCGGCCGCCGGCGGCGTCGGGGGCTCGGGATCGGGCCGTCGGGGGAGGATTAGGGCTAGGGTTTCGCTGCGTCGCCTCGCGAGAGTGGGGAGAGACAGAATCTCATTCTCAGATCTGGATCTGGATCTGGGGTCTGGGGACTGCGGTCTTGCGGAAATGCGGAGGGACCGAGTTCACCGAGGGACTGAGGGAGTGGGGTCGGGATCAGGCCATCAGGGGAGGGCGCGGGACCGCGGTCCGCTGGACGGCTTGAGGGTCGGGTCGGACACTCGGACAGACGGACGGAGTAATTGGTGGCCGACTGCTCCGAGCTTATTCGAATTATTCGAGCTCGGCTCGACCAGGCTCGCGAGCTTACCATGAAGCTCGAGCTCGATTCGTCATTAGCTCGAGCCGAGCTCGAATCGAATCTATAGCGAGCCAAACTCGAACAGTTCACGAGCCTCGAGCTTTTTTTACAGCCCTAGACACATGTCACCTACCGCACTGTTGTAGCTTGGCAAGAGAGAAGCAGCGCAGTTGGGCGAGCCGGTGCAGTAGGCGGAGTCGAGGCATGGCAAGACAGGTGCTGATTGACAAGACATGGCTCGGCAAGTGGCTTGGGCACAAGGCAAGGGTGGCAAAAAAATGGCAAGGGTGGGGGAAAAAACTTATTGACTCGGTTCGTAATTGCTTCAATTATAATCCTTAATTTGGATCTTGCTTTAGCTTGACTTATTAGCTCGCTTCTAAAAGTACCTCTTAATGCAAACTACTTGAAAATGCGTGCTTTGATACACATTAAAAAAATACTATTATGTTTTGTTCGTACGATACAAGTGACAACATGTGTGAACCATCAACCTCAACTATAACTAAGATACATGTGTGCTTGTTTGAAACCATGGTTTCAGTCAGTTGTCATATACATTTGGGTCCCTTGGTACCTTTTCCTTCTCTCTCGTGTGGGCTTTAACCCTCGTGACCCGGGCTCAGTACTCGGCTTCTACAACTTATGTGGATTTGTCCCAATCATAGTAACCTGGCGTTCAACGGAGGCTTTGGGGACCACCAATGCCTTACCCTTGTCCTTTCTGCTATCATCCAGGGTGTAAAATTTCCAGCGTGTGAGTTTCTCAGGCACCACCAGGTAGTTGAGCATATATTTCTACTCGATGAATGCCCTGTTGTACATGTTTGAACCGTCTATCCATTAAAAGTAGTAGTGCTATGTCCTCTACCAGCATGAATGGAATAGGTTAGAGATGTGCAAAATAGAACATGCAATATAAAATAGCAAATGCGTGCTTACAAGAACTTCAGTGCACATGTAGTGCGCTCGGTCGGTGATTGCCGATGTGTGGACTAAATGATATGTGATGAATTGCCACAGTCGCACTACGGCCGCGAAAACTCTGGCGGCACGGGTGCATCCTTGCATGAATTATCGAGGTATGATTCCTTCTTTTCGACCACCCACTTTCGCTTATGAAGCATCTCACCTAGTTCGACATCCCCACTAGCGACGCAGTGATGTCCTGTATTTCTCCTCTCTTCTCCTAGTTTTGAGATCACCTCAATTGAAGTCTTGGGTCTGGTCATGGGGGCTGACTAGATTTTATAGACGGTCGATGTGCACTGCTCAGAAGTAAAGTTTGAACACGTTGTCATTTTAGTGGGAAAGTCGATACGTGTTGTCAAATCGCTGGACATTTTAGTGGGAAAGTCGATACGTGTTGTCAAATCGCTGGAAAAACTGGTGCGTGCTATTCACTGGCTGCGAAAAGCTGGTACATATTGTAAAATCACTGAAAAAGCCGGTGCGTGCTATCCACTGGCTGTGAAAAGCTGGTACGTATTGTCAAATCACTGAGAAGCGGGTGTGTGCTATCCACTCGCTGCAAAAAAACTGGTACGTGTTGTCAAATCATTGGGGAAGTCGGTGTGTGCTATCCACTCATTGCGGAAAGCTGGTACATGTTATCAAATCGCTGGAAAAGCCAATGCATGCTATCCACTTACAGTGAAAAGCTAGTACATATTGTCAAATCAATGGAAAAGCCACCGTCTACTCACTGCGAAAAGCTGGTATGTGTTTTCAAATCATTGGAAAATCTGGTGCATGTCATCTACTCGTTGTGAAAGCTGGTGCATATTGTCAAATCACTAGAAAAGCCGGTGCGTGCTGTCCACTCGCTGCGAACTATTGGCACATGTTGTCAAATCACTAAAAAAGCCAGTGCGTGTTGTCTACTACTGATATCTCAAGAAAGTATTCCAAGAACTTGGCAAATAACAAAAAGAAAAAATAAACCACATGGGCTAAGATGGCCACATAATATTTATAATATTTTTTTGAGTTGCACATGGCATTTAGGCCATGCTCTGGCTTGTGGATACAATACATTGCACATCACATGTCTACTTTTTAGTACTAGGTGAACTGGAGTGAGAACGGGAGCTACTGTAGCTGGCTGAGCTGGAGTGGGAGCAACTGCGGCCTCGACTGGTTTCTCCAATGTTGAGGACGATCGGTGAGCTGGGGTACCGCACACTCTTACATGTGTTGCTCCTCAGATGTAATCCTTCAGTGAGTGGCTGGGTCATAGTAGGGTCGGTGGGGATGATGGGAGGTCTGGTTTTTGCTTCTTCTTTTTTTGTCTCTCCAAGTGATTTCTTAATCCTACTATTTTTTCCTCAGTTTCTTTGATGTTCTTACTTGCTGTTAATATGTGAAAACAAATCTAGAATCATCCTGATTATCATCCACCCATGAGCAAGTCATATTTACTGTTTTTAATTTTTGCCCAGTTTTGGTGCAATCTTCCCTCAAACAAAAACGTATAGAACTTTGGCAATGATTTTCTTGATCATTGATTATAATAAGTTCCCGACATGCTAGAAAAAGTGCATACCAAATTTTAAGTGATTTGGAGTTTTGGTTTGAGAGTTAGCTCAATTTTAAGTGCAACAGAGCTACACGAATTAAAAGAACCTAATTCTCTTAAGTTCTTTCAAGATTTTTGGTTAGGATAGATTCTTAAGGTCGTGATCTAGTCTTAGTTCAAGTTTCAAGTCTTTTGGATCTACGAATCAAAAGTTTTATAGATTTTTAGATTTGAAATAGTGTTATTTTCACTATTCACGGGGCTGAAATTTCTGTATCACCGAGATTTTTTGGAATTTTGGATGCTTGATCTTCATAGCTTCTCCTAACTATTGGAGCGAAAAATTGTTAAATACTTGGAGAAAATTTAAAGACACCAAGGTGCCATTTACCCTTTCTCTATTATCATACCGGTCCTACATATAGTGAATCTCACCCTTAAGGTCCTAGTACCTTTAGTTCAAAAGAATCATGTTAGCAGGTTAAATTTGGTTTTGTAGATTGTCACTAGTGCTTTTCTAGGCTATATTGCCCATCAAATGCCCAAAATAAGGGTTTGCCTTCTCCCATCAGATAGTTTGCTGCCACACTTGCGGAAATCGGGGACAGATACGTTTGCCATCTGTGCTATTTATATGTGAGTTTGCATATGTGGGTGGATTCTTTTCGATTACGGTTTATAGCTTATGGCTGCGGCTTATAATTTTTAATCATAATATAAACGTTTGTGTGAACAAACTGAATGCCGATAAGCCTTTTCGAAACAACGACATAAAAATTGTCCCATTTATTTGTTTGTGGAAAGTAATAAATCATAAACTATTGGTTGAAAAAAAGTTGGCATGAGGATTTGTGGAGTGCCTGTTGGTGTTGCGACCATGGCAAGTGTCGACTTCTCGTGCTCCAGATGATCCTGCGTGCTCTTTGCTGTAAAACACATCAACTTTGGTGCTTAATTAGAGCAGTGCTTCACTTTGCTTTTGGTGGAGGCGTGCGAGACATCAGACACGGTCATATGCTAGTTGATAGCGGTATTTCGCCTCAAGATCAATCGACTTTAAATCATTATGTTCTTTTCTAAAAGCCGTAGCAATAATGCAATATGGCTTTATCATACTCCTATCGAAGTGGATTGATTGGTATGATTATTTTGATTAGAACTTTGTGAGAAACAGATAAATATTGGAAAAAGAACAAATTTTAGTTTAACTGGTAAGGTAAAACATACAGTAAAGTTCCAAATCTTACAAAAAGCATAGTACATAGGGAAACAAAAGGCTTTTAGGGCAGTCCCAATGGCAATTAATGACCAGTTTCTATCTTCCTTAAATGACCTGCCACGTAGACAAAACGATGACATGACAACTTAATTAATGAAGAAAGAGAAGAAAAAGAGTAGAAACCGTTTCTTCTCAGGGAAACCACCTCTACTCTTGAATCGATGCACGAAGAAACTGCAATTTTACCATTGGGAAGAAACTGGTGGTTTCCATGCGCGCTCGCACCGCTCCCAACATGCCTGCTCGCGCGGTTTCCACTGGGAAGAAACTGCAATTTTACCATTGGGAAGAAACTGGTGGTTTCCACTATTTATTGCACGAAGAAACTCCCATTGTGTGAGTCAGTTTCTATACTCAGATTTTTGCTGATGTGGCTATCTTGGATTTCGCACATGGTTTCTACCATAGGGACTGCCCTTTAGGAGTTAGGAGTGTAGGAGTACATAGGGAAAAAAAAGGAATTACTACGTATTTCGCTTACCAAGATAACCGCCGGCCTGATCCCAGATTTCCAAGAGAATATGAATAGGAAGCAAGACACCGTGTCAACGTACCTCCAAAAGAACGGGAAGCGAGAATTTGTAAGCACCTGACCCTCGCCAAGGAATAAATGCGAAGTCAACCTGCAGCGCCGGTCCAAAATTTATCCGCGCGCGCCGGCGCTACCGCATGCAAGCCAAACGCATAGATGCGGTTTGGGTTTTTTTATTTGTTTTTGATTTATCACTTGCTGTTGTATAATTAATTTTTAAACGATGTATTTTTTAAAATATAATTTAGAACTGTTTTTCTCTATATATATCATTTCCTATAAACAACTAGAATTTATAAATTAAAAATTAAAATCACAGCCTAATCGAATTCACCCGTCATGCAGCCACGCGCGTGGCGTGAAAGAACTGACGGAGCAGAAGACGTATCCGGCACGAGATTCATCTTGCTGGCAAGCCGCTGCATGGCGAGGACACGGCAGCTCGGTGGGCTGCACATATGTCAGTTTGAAGTTAATTCGTGCACCGGCTCGTTCCACATTTCTACACGGCAGGCGGCGGCAGCCTTCCTTATTTACCACGATGTGATTTGCCTGGTCTGAAGACGTCAATCAGAGATCCCAGACCTCAAACTCCACAATACAGCATTATCAAAGCGAAAAACCATTCCAGCCACGTCTTGGTGATAAGCATCCCCCTGGCCTCTGCCAGCGAGGCGATGATCCCCTCTCGTCAATCAAATCATTCCCAGCTCTACTAATTTTGCGCAGATACAGGATAGATCCAAACTCATCTGCAAAGATTCAATGGTACAAGCTCTCTCCAGTAAAAACACCCGTGCTTTGCCACCTGTGCTATTCGTTGGTGAGTTGGCGGCTGCGTTTCCTCTCGCGGTTGAGAAGCCTGGCGTTCTGTTCTTGGTGGAGTGCGACACGTTGCAGTGTCCTAGCGGATGGCGTTGTATAATTGTACTGCCTTGCCTCCAACTTCAGAATTTTGCTGTCAAAAGCAGGGTATAGAGAGCTTCGGAGAATGAACGAATAAAACAAGAACAAAGTGGTACGGAACTCTTGGGGTAGAATAAAACACAACACGGCAAGGTTGACGTATACATGTACTCGAGATTAAAATGTGTTGTTGATACGAGATCGGGCAATAAATTTATAGACATTTTCAGTCAAATTCGAAAACTATCGAGAATATGGAGGGATTCAACAAGAATCGCACACGAATGATCAAGTGTATTGCATAAATTGTCTAGGGTTACAAAAATGATCTCCTGCTATTTATAGGGTGGGAGGAGGTGAACAAAGTCACAAGTTTGTTTTCGGGACCTAGCTTAATCATACAGGTATTTTTGTCCTTCCCATCAAGTGGGTTCCATCGCGTTCGAGGGACTCTGAGATAGGTCCACAAACCTTGCTTGGGGTTGCTCTCGAACCCCACACGAGGTTGGCCTCTGCGTCAAACTCCGAACTCCGCCCGAGATTAGCTATCTCACTTTGTCTTGGGTCGGTCCTCGGATCTCGTCTGGGGTGGTGCGGACCCTATCCAGGGTGGACTTTGGATCTTGGCCAAGGTCAGTATTCTGGCTCCATCTTGGTTTCCTGGGCCTCGTCCGCAAACCTCATCTGGGGTAGATTCCCCGATGTGTGTCGTTACGCCGAAGTTATCATGGGCTCGAGGTAGCGTGGGGACCCTCCCTCAACAGTAGCCCCTCAACGAACCAGGTGATCGTCAACCGCACGCTTGCATTGGTGCATCGACTTGCAAAAGGGATCGGCGTGTGGGCTTAGGTCAAAGGGTGCGAAAGGCTGACCAAACACGTAGAAATAAGTGCCCGACTTGTTAGTTCAAGACATGCAAGGTCCTTGGGTAATCGAGTTATTGTGTGAACTTATTGAGATGGACGTGGATACACTACTAGTCCGAGATGTGGTAGAGCTTTAAGGCACATGAGGCCGACTGGGGTGTGTTGTGGTTACAGACCAAACAGAGAGAGAGAGAGTATGGTAGTGGAGAGTTAGGTGAGTAATGGCTTAGGGTTTCTTCCCATGGCCTGTGTTGTATATATATGTCCACATGAGGAGTACTTTTACCATTATACCCTTACATCTGAGTGTTCTCCTTAGGGGTACTTATGTCATTATACATGTCCCATTTTGGGCCTTACATTCCTCTAACAGGCCTGCTGGGCTTAGGTGGGGGTCACCCCTACAACAGGAGCCTCTCATGGTGAAGGGCTTCACGGGTCGAAGCCATGCTGCCGAGCCCTTTGGCCCCCTCCGTCCCTGCGGCCTGTGAGCTTTTTCAACGTCCGTCAAAGCCTTGCTGCTTGGTGTAGTGTTTGTCCTGTCACGAAGGTATGGCGCCGGGCGGCTTGGCGAGGCCTTCGTCGCCCCCACGGTCCTACTGTAGTGGGGTCGAGGTTGCCGTTCAGGGCGAAGGTCGAGGTTGGGGTCGACGTAGAGACCGAGGGGTTCGACATTGGCGTCGGGGTCGGAAGCGAGGTCGAAGTCGCCTCCGATTTAGCAGGGTTGGCGGTTGCCCTGGCCAAATCGGAAGTGTTGGCGGAGTCGGATGCCGAGTGCCCCTGACGCTGAGTGACCGCCGACTTGCCTAGTGAGGCCTGGCTGACGCGGCACGAGACTTAGGCGTCGTGGCCATACCATGTTGCGACGTTTCTTCTTCTGGCCGTCCACGTGGCGAGATGTGCTTGACGCAGCGCAGGTCTTGTAGCGTCGCGGTCGTACGATGCTGCGACGCTCCTCCGCCGGTTGGGCTTCCCTTCCGCCGGTTGGACTCCTGCCGGTTGGACTTCCGCCGATTGGGCTCCCCTGCTGATGGGCATTGTACCTGCATTGTGCGCTCGAATAGGTGCTACTCCCCTAAAATGGGCCCCTTCAGTGCATCCACATTCTGTAGCCGCGTTACGCGGCTTGTGGGATGTTGATGTACTAATGGAGGCCTATTTTTCTTGGGAGCTCGGTTAGCGTCCGTTACCGGCAACTGTTCGCACTTGTTGCTTTCATGCTGCGTTTCTGCATATGGCGACAAGGTTTGCCCTGTTCTCATAGATAGGCCCACCTTCAGTCGGGTTTTCTGATTGGACCCCTCAACATTACTTTTCCAAGAATGTTGATGCACCGAAGGTGGCCTGTTTATGAGAACAAGCCAAAACTTGACGTGACGTGGCCTTCGCCTTTACAATACGCGGGGAATGCCGACGGGCAAGTCCTTGCGCACGAGCCCGCTCCTCGAAGTCGAAGCGTGTCCTCTGAAGCGGAGATCTTGATGTCGTTGTCGCTGGGGTTGATCGACTCGTGGCTTTACATTAATGCACCCCGGCGCGGTCCTAGGGCCGGGCCGGAAGCGAGCCGCCTCCGGGCGAACTCAGGTTAAGAGGCCAGAGTCTCCCCGCTAGAGCGGGGGCCTGCCCATCTGGAGTTGCGCGGGCCAAAGAGGCCTGCTGGTTGGTTGCCCCGATAGGTCGGGGTGTAGGCCGGATCTCGGTATGGCGCTACTGTCATTATTCCCGCGGGCGCGATCACGTGGCGGGGTGGCATGTCTTGGAGTCGGAGCGGCTTCCGGCGCCTTCGCAGCGGTGTCCCTTCACATAGGTGCGGCCAGAGTCGGGGTCAGGGCCTCGCTACTGGGGCGAAGACCCCGTTTGGACTGTTGCGGTTGGTGGGTCCGAAGAACCACACCGACACGCGTCGGAAGCTGTGTCGGATCGTGCAACCTGCATTTATTCCCTATGCTGACCAACACGCGGTGGGACGCTAGCGGTGCGTCGTGCGGTGATAGGACACTGTACGACCACGGTCATATGTGGCCTACGTGTGCCATCGCGACGCTTCGGCTTCGAATATGGGGAGGTGAACGGTTGTCATTCGCCATCTGCGCTTACCGATGGTGGGAGGCGAGGGGTCTTTAAATACCCCCCGTGGTACTGTGCCTGCGCCTCCTCCATACGCTTTCTGGTTGTTCACGCCGCCTCCTATACTTGCTCCTCTTGCTCCTACGCTCCTTTTCGCCGTCGAGTACCCCGTGGACACCAATGGCGACTTGCGACAATCGTGCTCAGATGGGCGGCTACGCCATCCGCCGGCGGTCCTCGCCGCTTGAGGTGAAATACGCGCTCCAGGAACACGATTCGGCGGCGGCAGACAAGTGGTGGGCGGCGAAGAAGGAGGGTCCGTACTCCGGCGACTTAGGCCGCACGCTCGTGACGGAGGACACGATCCAGTCACTATTGCGCGAGGGGAGGCTATCAGACCGTCAAGCGGTGCGGCTGCCCGCCGATGAGGAGACGGAGCCGTGCCCTGAGAAGTCGGAGGCGATCGTCTTCGTCGCCTACTTCGAAGCCGGGCTTCGCATCCCGTCTGCGGCGATTGTTAGGGATGTGCTGCGGACCTTCAAGCTGGAGTTATCACAGCTGACTCCGAACGCGGTGGCTCGCCTTACCGTGTACAGCTGGGCCCTGCACTCGGAAGCGTGTTGGCCCAGCGCTTCACTGTTCGCATATTTGCACGAAGCCCGGTGCCAACCGAAGGAGCGGAAGGGCGGGACGTTGTCGAACTTCGGCAGCGTCAACTTCATCCTGCGGTCGTCATGCGGGCATCTCTTCCCAGCGATCTCGACTCGAGGAAAATGGGAGTCCGGCTGGATGAGACGGTGGTTCTATCACCGTGTAACGAGTGGTAGCGGCCTCGAGTGTGCGGGGCGGCCGATTGCCTTCAAGACCTCGCCCGGCCTAACGCTCGACGCCGAAGATCGGCGGAGGGCGCAGAGGCTTGTGGGGATCACCGCCCGCTTCAACATGCGCGACCTCGCCGAGGAGTACATAATGTACGGCGTGGCACCGCTCGTCCATGAGTGGCGCCTCGCCGCCGGGGAACCTCGGGACGACAACGTCCTCTCGTCCATTTGCTCACTGCCGTCGCCCTCCGGTCCTCGTAAGCCTCGACAATGCGCTTCCTTTCCTTCACGCGTACTGCGTTGCGTCTAATCGTGCCCCCCGACCTGCGCAGGAGTTCGCCTGGAGGACGCGGAGCGAGCAGCGCGCGTGTTCCTTGGGCCATATACCACCAAAGAGCACAAGAAACGCGTAGCCGCGACTGCGGAGGCGGGGCTAGGGCGGGTAAACCGCGCGTGCGAGGCTATGGGCCTTCGCGTGCCGGAACGCGCCCCTCCAGCCCCGCAACATCAAGGCGACGGTGCCGCGGGGACGAAAGCGCCGTCCCGCAGAAGGGCCCGAACTACTGCGACTGCGCCCGGTGCGACGGCTGCGGCCGCCTCTGTCGAAGCAGCGAACGCAGAATCGGATTCGGCGAAGTACAGCGACTCGGATCTGGAGAAGGGCGCGGGCGCCAGGGGCGAAGAGTCCTTGGGCGGCGCTAGGTACGGAGAGCGCTGCGTGGGCTACCGGGAGGGGGAAGTCCCGACGCCCACGACGGTCGCCGAGGCAGAACCGGTGTTGGCCAGCGGCACCGGGGCGGAGCCCTTGTCCGCGGCCACGACGGTGCTGGGGTTGCCCACTGCGGGGGTAAGTGCGGCGGGGCCTCCGTCGACGGTAGCGGCCGAGACTAAGATGCCTTCCGCGGAGCTTATGAGGGTGGAGCCTCCGCCTGCAAGCGTTGCGGTCGCTGGGGCCCCGTCTGCGAGCCTTGCTGCTGTGGAGGCCCCTTCTGCGGTGGTTACTGAGGCGGGACCCTCTCCTCCTCAAGCGAAGCGGCCACGCCTGCGATCCCCCCTTCACCAGACTTCGAGGGGGTTTGCCGTAGCGACCGGCATTAGGAGCCTATGGGACCCCGACTCACACACCGAAGTCCCTGTGCCTTGCGTTTCTCCAGCTCCTCAAGTCGTGGCGACCGTGGCGCGGGGACCGCCGGCTTCGGGTCCCCGTGCGAAGGCTCCACCAATCCCGGAGTCGACGCTGTCCACAGGGGTTGGTGCAGCCAACCCGTCCGAGGCTGAGGAGGTGCTTGCGCGAAGCCCACCGTCCACCACCGAGGGTAACTTACCTTGGCCTGCCTTGGCAGCGCTTCTTATGAGACTTAGACCAATATCTTTTCTTGCAGCGATACTTATCCCGGAAGACGGGCAGCCTTCGAGATGTGGGGGCCTCGATGCTGGCGGCGCGGCCACCGCGCGCCCGAGCCCAGCAAACTTCGTTCCTCCATCAGAGGCGCTGAGGGCGTGGCGTGGGATTGCGGATGACGCGGCCGCCAGCATTGGCCAGCAAACGTTGCTGACCTACGGGACGGGGCGTCTTGGGGACGCACTGGAGGTATTGGGAGTGAGGGTAAGTACCTGACCTTAGGACCACTTATGGCCGTATGAAAGCATGCTGACCCCCTTCGTCGCGCAGACCCTCGTGCTGGCCCAGGCGTTGCAAACGGTTTACGCCCGGGAAGAAAGGGCACTACAGGTTAAGCTGCAGACCGCCGAAGCGGCGCTGCGCGAAGCTGCGGGGGCGCGGTCTGCCCAAGATGGCCGTGTCTGCCGGTTGGAAGCCAAGTGCGCGCGTCTAAAGTCACACGCCGAGGAATTCATCGCCGCGGCCCAGGCGTCAGCCGCAGAGGTGGCGCGGCAGGAAACTACCGCGGAGCGAGACGGCTTACTGCAACAGGTCGCTACGTTGGAGAGGGAGAACAGCGAGATTGCCGCCTCTCTAGCAGAGCGGGATCGAGTCTTGGGTGACGCTTCGGTAGCTGCTTGGGATGTTATGTTGGCCTTGGAAGACACTCTTAAGGGGCTCATCGCCGAAGTGTCGGCACGCTCCTTCGGGCCCGAGGACCTGTCACGATCTTTTCGGTGGATCGGAGATGCGGCCGACATTGCACGCGGTGCCGCGATGACCTTTGGCACCAACTGCGCCTACGTGGCGTCGTGTCTGATATGCGCGCTCCTGCGCCTCCGCGGCTGTGAACATGTTGCCAGGCTAGCCGATCCTCGACTGGAGATGCCCGCCAGAGACGGGGTAATGTCCGGTGCCGTGCACGCCGTTCGCCGCGCCGTGAAGTTCTTCCATGAGCGGATATGGGAGTACTGCGGGGAGACCGCGGCCATAGTCGAGCTGCAGAATAACCTACACGGCGAGGGAAACCTTGGCCAGTTTCTGGACGAGGTCCCGCGGCGTGACGAGGATGGCGCTGCGGCCCCGGAGGACGCTGCGGCCCCGGAGGTGTGACGATAGGTTGTCGTGTGTCGGCGTGCGTTGTAACCGATGCCATTTCTTTTTTGAATAAAGTATGAAGTTGCTTCGCCGCTGTTCGGATCTTTGCCCCCTTGTTCCGAGCAGCTACACAGCCAGGGCCGGCTGCTAATTTCCGAGCTTGTGACCCGACGGTGTCTTCGGCGCTGGCGAAGGGCCGAGGAAGCGCTGGATTTTTGGGCGGGTCGGGCTTCTTTGAGCGGAGCCTCGGCACGGACGCGTGTTAAGGATGAGTCTACCGAGTAGCGATCTCGTACGCCGGAGGTGTTTGTACGCCTTTGTAATTCGCCTTTGTAAGTGTCCTTAACGAATGCAAAGAATAATCTTGGTTCGAACTTGCGAAGTGCGTGTCCGCCCCCTGGCTACGCTGTCCCATGGTTCGAAGTAGATGCGCGAGCGCTCCGTCCCCTACCCTTCGAAATGGTGGCAGCGGAGCTGACGCCTTAGCTCGAGTAGACACGCGAGCGTTCCGTCCCTTACCCTTCGAAGTGGGGGCAGCGGAGCTGGCGCCTTAGCCGAGGTAGACGCGCGAGCGCTCCGTCCCCTACCCTTCGAAGTGGTGGCAGCGAAGCTGACGCCTTAGCTCGAGTAGACGCGCGAGCGCTCCGTCCCTTACCCTTCGAAATGGGGGCAGCGGAGCTGGCGCCCTAGTCGAGGTAAACGTGCGAGCGCTCCGTCCCCTATCCTTCGAAGTGGTGGCAGCGGAGCTGACGCCTTAGCTCGAGTAGGCGCGCGAGCGCTCCGTCACTTACCCTTCAAAGTGGTGACCGCGGAGCTGGCACCTTTGTCGAAGTAGAGGCGTGAGCGCTACGTCCCTTACCCTTTGAGGTGGGGGCAGCGGAGCTGGCGCCTTAGCTCGAGTAGACGCGCGAGCGCTCCGTCCCTTACCCTTCGAAGTGGGGGCAGCGGAGCTGGCGCCTTAGTCGAGGTAGACGCGCGAGCGCTCCGTCCCCTATCCTTCGAAGTGGGGGAAACAGAGCTGACGCCTTAGCTCGAGTAGACGCGCGAGCGCTCCGTCCCTTACCCTTCGAAGTGGGGGCAGCGGAGCTGGCGCCTTAGTCGAGGTAGACATGCGAGCGCTCCGTCCCCTATCTTTCGAAGTGGGGGCAGCGGAGCTGGTGCCTTGGATCGAAGTAGACGCGCGAGCGCTCCGTCCCTTAGGGTTGTGCGAGGACAGCCTCTGGTGCCTCTCGCTCGCGCGCGCGCTCGCGCAGGAGCTAGCCTCTGGTGCGTCACCTTGGTACTTCGCGGGGTGCGAATAGGAGTGGACCCCCGCGGTGCGCCGTGCTTATATCCCGCAAGGTACGTGCGGAGGTGAACCTTGGCGCTACGCCGTACTAAGGTCCGCAGACTGCGTGTGATCAACACCCACGTCTCATCTATACTCCGAAGAGTACGCACTGGAGCAATGCCCATGCGTGCGCGGGGTTCGCGTCTTGTTTATACTCCGAAGAGTGCGCAGGGATAGCCTCCGTGTCTTTTTAAACTCTGGAGAGTGCGTGGGATCGACATCCATATCTTATTTATACTCCGAAGAGTACGCACTGGAGCAATATCCATGCGTGCGCGGGGTTCGCGTCTTGTTTATACTCCGCAGAGTGCGTAGGGATAGCCTCCGCGTCTTTTTATACTCCAGAGAGTGCGTGGGATCGACATCCACGTCTTATTTATACTCCGAAGAGTACGCACTGGAGCAATACCCATGCGTGCGCGGGGTTCGCGTCTTGTTTATACTCCGCAGAGTGTGCAAGGATAGCATCCGCGTCTTTTTTATACTCCGAAGAGTATGCACTGGAGCAATGCCCATGCGTGCGGGGGGTTCGCGTCTTGTTTATACTCCGCAGAGTGCGCAGGGATAGCATCCGTGTCTTTTTTATACTCTGTGGAGTGCGTGCGGAGGTAAGCCTCGACGCTACGTCTTATTTAGAGTCCGTGGACTGCGCGCGAAGGCAAGCCTCTGCGCGTTGCGGGCGGTGAAATTGCGTGCGGAGGTGGACCCCAACGCTACGTCTTATTTATACTCCGTGGAGTGCGCAGGGATAGCATCCGCGTCTTTTTTATACTCCGTGGAGTGCGTGCGGAGGTAAACCTCGACGCTACGTCTTATTTAGAGTCCGTGGACTGCGTGCGAAGGCAAGCCTCTGCGCGTTGTGGGCGGTGAAATTGCGTGCGGAGGCGGACCCCAACGCTACGTCTTATTTATACTCCGTAGAGTGCGCGTGGAGGCGTCCCCCCACGCGTCTTTGTTTATACTCATGCCCGTGTTTTTCACAAAGAGTGCGCGCGCGAACGCGTGTCTTTGGGAAACAAGAAAATTTGTGCAAACGGTGAACTTTATTAAATTCCCGTTTGCGTGGGTGAGCGGTTACAAAAGGGGAGATAGCAACCACTGACCACTTAAGGACGGGGGCGACCGCTGGCGAGCCTCTGCTGCTGGGACAATTCGTGCCCGGGGAGTGCGGGACGCTCTCCAGGGTCGCCCGGGGTCTCCGCATCTGCACACCCGACCTAGGTGCCTTGGCGGGCCTCGCGGCATGGACCCTTGGCGTCGAGCTCTATGCGCCGAGCCACATCCTGGTCGCCATGGACGATGATGATGGCCCGCGGTCCGGGAAGCTTCATACATAGGAAGTTGTGGTACGGAACTGCCCCGAGAGAGTTTAGGAGCGACCGCCCCAATATGGCGTTGTAGGGGTATGCAATGTCGACAACGTCGAAGATGACGTCCGCACTCCTCACGTTGTCGTTTTGGTCGAAGGAGACTTGGAGGCATATTTGCCCCAATGCCCGCAAAGGTTGCCCTCCAAAGCCATGCAATGGGATGCCCGAAGGGCCCAATCGACTCCGAGGGATCCCCATCTGGTCGAATGCTGCGGCGAACAGGATGTTTGCAGAGCTTCCTCCATCGACCAGGACGCACCTGACCTCGCATCCTGCAATGAGGACCCGGACGACCAGGGGATCTTGGTGGGGGAACTCCACGCCTTCCGCATCAGCGGGCGTGAACGTGATTTCGTGTTGTGCCCACTCCGGCGGCGCTTGTGCGGGGTATGCCGCGACGTGGTGTAGCCTCCTCGCATAGGCCTTCCGTTGTTGCGCCGAGGCGAACTCCAACGAGGAGCCTCCGGAAATGATGTTTATGACCCTGCGTTGGGCTCCTTCCGGGGCTGGCAACTGCAGGAGGCCCTCTCGAGGTTGCTGCACATGGGCCTGGATTCGTAGGAGGCCATTCTGGGGTTGCAATTCTTGGTCTTGGGGATGTTAGACGTGGGCCACGACAGGCGTGCGTGCCTCCGAGTTTTTGTCCCTGGCAATGCTCTGCCGGAGCGCTGCGATAGTGGCGCAAGCACGCGTGTCGTGGTTGCCCCGGCCGTGGACTTCGCACCACTGCCCGTGATGCTGGTCGTTGTACTCTTCGCGAGTTCTGTCGTCGCGACCCCACCCACGCCCCCGCCCCTGGCCACGGCGCCCTCTGCTTCCGCGGCCTGCGAAGGCGTTGTCTTTGGAGCTGCCCTCGATGTCAAAGACGTAACGAGGTTTCCTAGACTTGCGTTGGTCGCGCTTGGGCCTATCGCCTGACGAGTCTTTGTGCTGGGTATCTTTGCGTTCGGAGGCGTCCTTCGACTGCTCCTGCTTGCGTTTGCCTTTCGAGGAGCTGTCTTTCAACGGGTCTTCGCTCTTGGCCAGGCCTTCCTGATTGGTGTCGGAGCTGTCACCTTGTCTTCGACGCGCGTCCTCTTCTACCCTGGCGTATTCCTCCATTTTATCGAAGAGCTTCGCTACTGTCTTGATTGGCTTTCGCACGTTGTATTCGGCCATCGGGTCGGGGCGAAGGCCCTGTATGGCTGCATTGATAATGATTGTTTCGTTAACATCCTTGACTTGGCAGCGTACCTTCGTGAAGCGTTTGAAGTAATCCCGAAGCTTCTCTGAAGGTTATTGCTTCACTGCGAAGAGCTGATCTGCGTCGACTCGCTCGACGTAGTTCCCTTGGAAGTTGTTATAGAGGCGATCGCGGATCTGCTCCCACGCGTAGATGGAGTTTGGCTCTATGGTAAAAAACCAAGAGAGTGCCACGCCTTGCAGCGCGAGGAGGAGTCCCTTCGCCTTCGTGGTGTCGTCTCCGTCAGCGGCTTCGATGGCGGTTTCGTACATGCGCACGAATTCTCGCGGGTCCGTGTCACCCTTGTACGATTCGATAGCGCTGGAGAACATGAAGTCATCCGGCCACGCCGCCTGCTGCAGGCCCGCGGAGAGTGGGGACTCCAGATCCACACGTCGTAGCGGGACGCGGCTGGATGTGGGGGCGTCGCGGCTGTCCGCCCTCTCCGACGTGGGCTCCAATGCAACCACTGGCGGGGTCTGTTGGCTTCGAGCCTCCTGTATGTCCCGCACGGCCCCGCGGAGATCCGTTAGCTCCCGCTGGAACGCGTTGAGGGCCGCCAGCAGGGCGTTTTCCGCTGCGGATGCGGGTGGGACTGCCGGCACTCCTGGCGGTACAGTCGGAGCGGTGGCAACCACGTCCCGCGTTCCCGGATTACACCGGAGCCGCTCGCCGCTCCTGCACTAGGTGGGAGGGCAGACGCCGCGCCGGTGTGAGCGCCGACATTACCAGCTCCGAACGCCTGAGCGGCGTTGCCGGTGGCCACCGCGGTACCTGCGATGGGGTTACCTGCGACGCGTGTGGCAGTTTCGACGGTCGTCGCGGCGATGGTGGCAGGGTTAGTTGACGCGGCGATGGTGGCGGGGTCGGTCGTCGCGGCGACGGTGACGGGGTCGGCCGTCGCTGCGATGGTGGCGGGGTCGGTCTTCGCGTCATGAACGCCGGTGCCGTCGGCCGCCACACTCGCGTCGCCATCCATGCCTGCAGCTACCGATGCCGAAGCCTGAGTACCGACGCGATACTTCGCTGCGTCCACCTTCCTTTTTGCCACCGTCGACGAAGCTTTCTTTGGTGCCATCCTCCGGATTTTACGGCTTGCTCCTGTCCTCCCCACGGACGGCGCCAACTGTTGTGGTTACAGATCAAATAGAGAGAGAGAGTATCGTAGTTTAGAGTTAGGTGAGTAATGGCTTAGGGTTTCTTCCTATGGCCTGTGTTGTATATATATGTCCACATGAGGAGTACTTTTACCATTATACCCTTACATCTGAGTGTTCCCCTTAGGGGTACTTATGTCATTATACATGTCCCATTTTGGGTCTTACATTCCTCTAACAGGCCTGCTGGGCTTAGGTGGGGGCCACCCCTACAACAGGGTGTATGTATCTCTATGCTTGAGCTCGATTGATGACACTGAGTTGGACGACATATCGAGATGCGATCTATCGATGCATCCCGACACATCGAGATGTTCAAGGTCAGTGAGCATGCCTGGGACTAGCCTGATGAGGCTTGACCCTCAAGGTGAGGGGATACGCGCTAAGCCATTGTTTGCTCAACCTGTTGAGGCATAATGCTAGAAGCTTGGAAGCGTGCCACATGCTCGGCTTACAGAGGCGTGTCCTATGGAGTAAGGAGTACCTGATGCAAAGCTAAGCTTTGCCGAAGGATGACCTCAAGGCTAATCACACTACGCCGAGATGACGTGTTGGCACTTATCGATGCAAAGTTATCAATACAATGGGTGCGCATAACTGAGGAGATGTCGATAGATCGAGATGAGCTTGATCAAAGGAATGCTCTGTATGTCAAGTCATATCATATGGAGGCAAAACAAACTAACCCGACGACTAGGAGTGCGTTGGGGCACAAAGTACTAGAGATTGATGAGTTGTCTATGCGGCGAGGAGGTGTGCACCGAAGCACCTATTAACCGACTCTCGGAGGTGTTGCCCGCAGTGTGAGTGGGTGTGCACCAAAGTGCTAGATACCAACTCACCTTAGGTGTGACCTTGCGAGGAGTTCTCGACTCAGTGAGGGCTAGCCTTCGAGGTTAGGAGACATGCACCTGAACGCAAGGTGGTCGATTCATTGAGGCAAAGAATACTCAACAAACTGGGGTGTAGCCCTTGACGGAAGAATATATTTGGTTATCTATGAGCTAGAGAGAGTCCATGGTTGGGGAGACGCAGTTGAGGCAAAGTGAAGTTCGATTGAGGAAAAGCTATCAAGACCGATTGAATCACGTCGAGGTCAAGCCATCACTCTCAAGACACTTGGAAAGCTTCATCAACATGCTAGAAGGGCTGAGGTAGTAGTCATAGTGAACCACATTCTCGAGGTTGACGCATACCTTGTCTTTAGCATAGTGCAAACTTGGCCTAGGGGGTGGCATCTTAGAGGATAGGGAAGGCGATGACACAATGTTTAGGTCTATTGTCCCTAGCCTGGACTCGCACCGGATGCATGGTAGGGTTGAAGCAGAGGTGGCTCATGAGACCGTCGTGGGTGGATCTCACTGAGTCAATCCAAATAGTAGTGGTGGCAGTGAAGTTAATCTAAGCTGGGATGGTGGTGCATGGTAGACGTTGAGCCCAGACAACAACGTGCAGTACCATCGGAAAAAACTTGATGCTCAGGACTCATTTTTGCACCCCACTCATTTTTGCGTGTGAAATGATGTTGTCTTGAACATCGATCAACGTGGTGTGGCGTCAAGACATCTTTGCATCATCTAGCAGCCACCCGGTGTTCTTTGGCAAAGATGCTAAGGGACAGCAGTTGCTTGTATCGTTTAGTAGGCTTGTACTATTGTTGCTTGCCAAATGTTGAAATGAAGCTTATCCGCTGCTTCTTACTAGGAGTATTTTGTTATCCCATCCCCCATCGAAAAAACTTAGCACTCACGATGAAGCCCTAGAGCACCTAATCAATAGGGAAGGTGAGAACATCATCGTCTCCCATCAAAAAAACTTGGCGCTCAGGATGAAACTCGTGAGCGCCTAATCGGTCGGGAAGGCGAGAACGTTGTCGTCTCCCATCGAAAGAAACTTAGCACTCGAGATAAAGCCCACAAGCACCTAATTAGTCGAGAAGACGAGAATGTCATTGTCTTCCATAAAAAACTTGACACTTAGGATGAAACTTGCGAGTGGCTAGTCCATCGGGGTGGCAAGAACATCGTTGTCTCCCATTTGAAGAAACCTAGTGCTCGGGACAAAGCCCACGAGCGCCTAATCGGACAAGAAGGTGAGAGAATCATCGTCTCCTATTGAAAGAAACTTGGAGCTTGAGATGAAGCCCGTGAGTGTCTAATCGGTCGGGAAAGCGAGAACTTTGCCATCTCCCATTGGAAGAAACTTGGCGCTCAAGACAGCCTGTGAGCCCCTGGTTAGTCAGGGAAGTCGGAACATCAGAGTCTCCTGTTGAGAACATCAGTATCCATGGTCAGTCGGGAAGCGGGAATATTAGAGTCTCCCATCAGGAACATCAAAGTCTCCCATGGTTGGTTAGGGAAACAGGAACATCAGAGTCTCCCGTGGTCGGTTTGGGAAGCGAGAACATTAGAGCCTCCCATCAGGAACATCAGATTCTCCCATGGGAAGTGGGAACATCAGAGTCTCCCATGGTCGGTTGGAGAAGCGAAAACATCAGAGTCTCTCATTGGGAACATCAGAGTCTCTCATTGGGAACACCAGAGTCTCCAGTCGAAAACACCAAAGACTCCCATGGTTAGTCGAGGAAGCGAAAACATCAGAGTTTCCCATCTAAAAAAAGAAAAGGTTAGTGCTTGCCAGAGACCGGACCTTGGAGGGAGGGTTGTCATCGGCTCGACCCCGGAGGGTGGGTGTAAGGGTGGCACTCGACCCTAGAGGATGAATGGTTGTCACCCTGATCCCTAGAGGGTGGGTATAAGCCGATGAAGACTTGACCCCAAAGGGTGAGTGGTCATCGACCCGACCCTGGAGGGTGGGTGTATGGCAGCGAGGACTCGACCCTAGAGGGTGAGTATGTGGCCACGTCAAGGCCAGGCCATCGAGGTGTGTTGGGCTCGTCGAGATGAATCCATCAAGTTAGGAGGAGCCCCTAGTTGAGGAGACGCTGTCGAGGCGAAGAGAAGTTTGGCTAAGGCAAAGTCGTTGAAGTCGAGTTGAACCACACTAAGGTCAAACCATCGAGGCATGTTAGAACTCGCCGAGTTGAATCTATGGAACTCCCCAGTTGAATCCGTCGAGTTAGGGGAAGCCCCTAGTGAAGGAGATGTTGTCGAGAAGAAGCGAAGTCTAGTCAAGGAGAAGCCATCAACACGTGTTGTAGCTCATTGAGGTGAATTCGTTGAGCTAGGGGAGCCCCTAATTGAGGAGACACCGTCGAGGCTGAGTTGAACCATGCCAAGGCCAAACCATCAAGGCGTGTTGGAGCTCACCAAGATGAATCCGTCGAGCTAGGGAGAGGCCCTAGTCGAGGAGACATTGTCGAGGTGAAGCAAGGTTTTATTGAGCTGAAGGCATCGAGGCCTAGGTGAACTACGCTGAGGCAAAGCCATTAAGGCACGTTGGAGCTTGCCAAGGTGAATCCATTGAACTAGGGGGAGCCACTAGTTGAGGAGATGTTGTCGAAGCGAAGCGAAGTCCAGCCAAGGTAAAGTCATCGAGGCTGAGTTGAACAATGCCGAGCCTAAGCCATCGATGCATGTTGGAGCTCACCGAGGTGAATCCGTTAAGCTAGAAGGAGCCCCTAATTGAGGACACTATCGAGGCAAGACAAAGTTTGGCCACGGGGGCAGTATAGGAGTGCAGCGCAGAGGCGGTCCAAAGGAGCACACCCTGGAGGGGGTCCAGAGGGTGGAGTACCCAAACAGGGTCTGGATTGCGTGGACTGAGTTCGAGGTCTGGAGGGGCAAGGACTCGGCCTAAAGGGCCAAAACGTGCATTCTGGGGTCGGACAGGGTCCGAGGTCCGGAGGGGTACGGGCATTGTTTGGAGGGCCAAAGACGTACGGACGGAGTCCAAAGGGCATGGTCTGGGGCATGGTCCTAGATGTGGTTCGAAGGGAGTCAGCCTGAGGGAGCTCCAGTGTGGCAGTCTAGGGCGAGGCACGGGTGAAGTCCAGGGTACGGTTCTACACACGGCTCGAAGGGAGTAAAGCCTGGTGGCATCCCAAGGCGGTCTGGAGGAGGTCTGGTCAGGCTATCCCAGGCACGGTCCAGGGCAAGGCGTGAGCGAAGTTTGGGATGATAAAGGCGTGGGGACCCGGAGGGGGTCTAGGGTGCCGAAGGTATGGAGCCCTAGAGGGAGTCTACGCGAGTGAAGAAATGGGACCGAATAGGTCTAGGCAGCTTGAGGAGGAGGCCCCAAAGGGGGTTCGTGGTATGGGCTAGGGGCCGCTGGGAGGGCATCCGGGCTGTAGGCTATAAGTGGTACAAAAGCAGCCTGGAGGGGGTCCGGGGTGTGGGCCAGGGGCCACCTAGAGGGCGTCCATCAATTCAGGGAGCAGCCAAAGGCGGTCCAATGGCTGCCTGGAGGGTGTCTGGGGAGTGAAGTGGAGATGGCGCGATGGTGGTCTGGGACACCCGAGAGGGGATGGAGCGTAAGGGGTTTGAGTCACTTGAGTGGAGATGGCGCGGAGGGCTCTGGAGGGCCTTCGTGGGGGACGGAGTCCAGGACACCTGAATTGAGATGACATAGAGGGGGTCCAAAGGACCTCTGCGTGGATGGAGTCCAGAGTAGAATCCAGAGCGGAGTTCAGAGGCTATGGGCTTGGTCCGGAGGATCTCCACGTGGCTAGAGTCCAGGGTAGAGTCTGAGGGGCCTTTGCACAGACGATGTCCAGAGAACCTCTATGATGGCATGGACCCGCCCAACAACCTTTCATGCCTTCATATTTCTAGGCAGTATGGTTTCTCACTCAAGTCGGGTTGGCCTCTGGGGTCGGACTTCGCCCGAGGTTGGCCTCCAAACTTTGCCTTGGTCAGCCCTTGGACCTCATTCGGAGTGGTACAGACAACATTATGGGTAGGGGAGAGGAATTTTGGACATTGTCCGGGGTGAACTTTAGATCTTGGCCAAGATCGGTCTTTGGACTCTATCTTGGTTTCCTAGACCTTGTCTGGGGTGATGTGGACTCTGCCTAGGACGGACTCTAGACTCCGTCTAGAATTAGTCCACAGATCTCATCTGGAATAGATTCTTTGATGTGTATCGTCACTCTAAAGTTGTTGTAGACCCAAAATAACGTAGAGACCCTCCTCTCAACAAAGCGATTATCAAATGGTGCCATGGGGGCACTGAAGCATTGCCGGTGTGTAGACCGTGAGCTTAGAGCAAGTTTAATAAGGCTGACTGTGCTAGCTACAACGGAATCCATGTCAGCATAGTCCTATGTGGAGGGGAGAGAAAAGGAGAGAGAGAGCCAAGCCGACTCCCATGCAAGAGTCAGGCTATAGCACAGGAAAAGATGCATTATCCATGCATGTACCCATAGAACTAATTGCTATACCTATGCATGTAAATTATCAATACCCATGTATGTATTAAATGATTGAGCGTTCTTGTGGAGACAACTTATAGCCAGCTTATTGTATGAGTTGATTGCATCATTATCTTTTGATGACATGAAAATGTATTGGAAGTAGCAGCTATCTGTACTATTAAACTTGCTCTTAGTGGCAAGACGGGGAGATCTGACAGGCAAACCGAAAGCCGTGGACTCCTCCGTGGCACGAGTTGGAGAACCGGAGCCCAAATGCCCTTCTCCGTGGACACCATCGGAAGCTCTCCCGTCTTCCTCCTTATCCGGTGTGGCCCAATCCGATGCTGCCCACCTGTACCCCGCGAGCCCGAAAGCTGCACGCACTCGGACGCGCGATAGGTGCTGCTGACCGGCGCGCGACCGCGGAATCCACGTTTTTCAGACGGACTCTCGGGCAGCAGGTCACGCCGGTTAGACGCACCGTGCCGCGCCCAGCTCGACACGCGTCGCCGGTAACCCGTACGTGACGGCCGTGACAATCGCCGCAGGACGGCAGCTGCGCTGACTGCCGTGGTACCGCGCCCGGCGGCCTAACTGTTGTGCCCACGTCTTTGACCGCATGCGTCTAGCTAAGCGGAAAACCGGTGAGACTGAAATAGCGGTGCGCCGTGGTGGGGCGGATGATACAGGGGGTTGCGTCAGCCGGTGCCGCCGTGTTGCGCCGGCCCCATGCGTGATCTCACGCACGCACCGACGCGCCACCCAGGGCGGCTGCATCCTGCACTCCCGAGTCCCTCACCGTGCGTAAGATACACAGTGATGCGCCGCGAGACGGTATAGATTTCGCGGGGCGGTGCTGGCACAGCGAATCCCGTTTGCCCGGCCCCAGCAGTGAAAGGGGCAGGCACAGCTGCTTTTTTGGCTCCGGCCGACGCCCGCGCCGTCGCCGCTCGTGGTCGCTGGTTTTTGCGAGTTTGGAGGCTTCGCGCTGGCCGCGCGATTAATTTAGTGAAGCACGTACGTACGTACGTGTGGGCTGACGCTGGCGGCCTCCGTGTCGATCCGGGGATCGGAAGCCTCCGCCTGTTTCGTGGCCGGGAAGCCGTGGATTGGGATTTCAGAATGGAATAAACCCCAGGTGTCATCGAATGTCTGGTTTTTCTGCCGTGGAAGAAAATAGCAGTGACCAGGGTGGTTTCTATGCCGTGGTGTTGCAGGCAAGTCATGCCATGCATGGTCAGTTCTTCGCGTCGTGGTTACTTACTGCAGTAAATTACAATTACTTCCTTGTGTGTTGCGACTGCAAGTGTGAAACAGACGAGGTCTTTTCTCGCAAGGTGGGTAGAAATTCGAAACTTGGAAAACAGGGTAAGAACGTGGGAGAAACAGAGCAGCACAAGAAAATTTGTGGAAAGCCAAATTTCCATTGCATTAATTCCGTTACAAAGTAATTGAAATGAAAGTACGTCGCTGTCTGAACTCAAACGGACTTTATTCTCACGCTCAATTGAATGATCAGCGGCTAGGACATCGCCACCGAACGGCTCATCCTCTGCGTCCAGTTCATCCCTTGAAAGGCCGCCGTCGACAACCATGTCTTCGGCTGGGACCCTCGCGGCGCCGGACAGTTTGCTTGGCGCTCTGCGCGCCACATCAGCTGACTCCTTGGTTGCCGGCGAATCACAGACTACACACTGCTCACCGAGCACATCGATCCAGCCTTCGTCGGAATCCCAGTCCGGCAAGTCCGAGACGGAGCACGCCAATGACTTGATCCTCTCGGCGGGGCTCTCTGAAATCTCGTCGTCCTCCTCCTCGTCAGTGTCCGACTCCCAGAATGCCGCGTCCAGTGTGCTCTTGGGGGACACCCACCTAGCCTTCGCCTCCTCTGCCTTCACGTCGCGGCAGGCAAATGCCACGAACGGATGCTCCAAGAGCTGGGCCGCCGTGCACCGGTTGCGGGCGTTTCTTGCGAAGCACATGGCCAGGAAGTCCTTGGCCTCCGCCGACAGCCACACCGGCACCTCCGGCACGGCGTCCGTGTATCCAATCCGGTGGATGGCAGAAAGGACGTCGTCCATGGCGGTCCACGGGACGCGGCCGGTGGCCATCTCGATGACCGTGCAGCCGAGAGCCCACACGTCAGCCGCCGGCCCCTGCTCCTCCCCGCGGGCCACCTCGGGCGCCATGAACGCAGGCGTGCCTCCGATCGGCCTCACCGAATCCAGCGTTCTCGCACACCCGAAGTCAGCGAGCTTGGCGCGTCCATCGACGCCGATCACTATGTTTCTCGCCTTGACGTCCCCGTGCACGAGCGACTCCCCGTGGAGGTACGCCAGCCCGCGCAGGACATCCGCCGCGTACGCCCGGATGGCGCGCTCCTCGAGTCGGCCCCCATTCCTCGCGACCTCGTCGGCGAGCGACCCGCCGGGGGCGAACTCGAGGAAGAGATGGTACGACCCGTCCAGGCCGTCACCGCCTCCCATGCAGAGCACGACGTGAGGCGAGCACAGCCCGGACAGTATCCCCTGCTCCCGCCTCAGCAGTGCCGCGTCCGCCGCGCCCACAGACTTGATCGCGAACAGCTCCCCCGACGCGCCGTCCGCCGCCAGCGACACCACGGCCCCCGATGCGCCGCGGCCGAGCGTCCGCAGCCGCGTCCAGTGCCCACTCACGGCGGTCGCCATTCCTCCCTCTATCTGGCGGTGCAGTGTGGTGCTGGTGGTGAACTGGTGATCTTTTTTGTTCGGTCTGAGTTGGCCCTGTGAGCCTTCGTGTGGTTGTGCGCGTTTATATATACAAAGGAGGGCAAGGAGATGGAGGGAGGACGACTTGAGAGTTGATTGGGTGGAGAAACGGGGAAGGTGTTTGGTGTGTGTCGAAGCTCAACTTGGCAAGCCAGAAAAGCGTGGTGTTGCGTTTTGGCCACGCGCGGCTATCGGACTCTTGTGTTTGTGTGGGTGGGAACGCGCGGACAAGCTTAGCATCGTAATACACATGAGATCCACACCTTAGCACTCCACTAGATCCAACTGAATTTTACTCTCTAGATCATAGGTCTTAAATGGGTTACGTACGTCACGTATGTCCGTATATAAGTATCTAAAGCAGCAACCTTATAAGTAGTATTAGATATTTTTCTAATCCGATAGATGGGGTCTTCCATACAGGTTGTGCCTTCCTACACACCGTAAGATGTTAGGTGACTAGTCTCTGTCTCCCACGATTGGTTGACTGGGTTTTACTCCCTGAGCCACATGTCTTAAATAGTACTACGTGAAGCACTAGTGTGTGCGATGCTCGCTAATTGATTAGCGGGAGCGCCGGTCAAGATAGTTAATTCAGGACCAGTTCATCAGTTGTGCCCAATTAATCAGCGGTGCCGCGGCACCGGTCAGGATTGGACGTACGGCGGCTCGCCGAACAACTCACCCACGCAAAAGGCCGTCGAGCCTCCTCCTCCTCCTCGGTCATAGACGATCGGATCAAACGCCGCGAAAGCAAGCCTAGTGGTTGGTGATTCGGCTGACATTGGAAGACCTCCAATCCCCATGTATAAACATGTCAGAGCAGGAGGTCAACGCGTGCGCCTAAAAGGGGCTTTGGGTCGGGGGGACATGGTTGCCGCTTTGACATTGTGGCTTGTGAGTCTGCAACAGGATTGTGGCATATCGAAGTAAGCAGCAGCTTGCTCCACCAAACCCCCAACAACACCTTGAGAAATTCTGCGAAAGGCTTTGAAGAAACCAAGTTTGAGTCAAGAGAATATCAGAGTTCAGAACAGAGATAAGCTTGCCCCGAATGCGACCGATTCCCCGAGAGTAGGTGCGTTTATCTACCATCTGCTAGTGCTAGTAGTAGTTTGCGTTCACATACTATTTCCCTAGTGCTGCTAGTAGTACCAGGCTGTGCAATGTTAGACGCCCATTTCTAAAATCTTGTTTCTTGGTCGTTCATTCTCTCCGATGGTTCGAATCGATCGTGCTAAATCAGCGGCGATGCTCTCTTAACTCCGACCAAAAAGGAATCGCAGCTCGCACAGCGGATGCATGCATTTTCTGCGGCGGCCGAAAGGACCAGACCAAGCAGTAACACACTAGCGTTTGGGATCTGCGTCAGATTCATCGCTTCCATTCCACAAAGAGGGCATGAGATACTTCATTGCGCTGCCGGCCTGCCGCCTTGTCGGTCCCTCTCGTTTCGTCTGCTCCAGACGAAGAAAGTGGTGGGCCTCGCCGGACCTGCACGCCGTGCGTGCGTCCCAGCGCCGAGCAAACTGGCAAAACGGCGCATGCACATCGGTTTAGTCACTAAACGGCAGCACGTATGATGAGTATGAACGCAATGTTCATACGCCGGATCCAATTGAATCAGACGCCGGATTTGATTCGGCAGGAGATTGAACCGATCGGTTTGGCGCCGAACCACACCTGTCGGTGTGGCACACGTCCTGCCCGCACGTTGCAAACGCGTTAGATCTGGTGATGCTAAGGGAGGCAGGCAAGCTGCGTTTTTCAGGCGGCTTATGCGCATGAAACGAACATCTTCAGATCTGGAAAAGCTCACGTTGCTGTGCCGAACTCGACGTTCGATTCAACCATGTTTGCAGTAGGCAACCCATTTTGACATCCCTTACTTGGTCTTATCCATTTTAGAAGAAAGAACTGGTTTTTTTTTTGCTTGACTAATGTCGGTGTCCATGAACATGGATCTGAGACGAACAATGCACGAGATAGGAGGTGGAGCATGTCTCGGATTTTGATCAGTTGGAGTGGCGTGATTTGATCTCAAAAAGACAAGGAAAACGATGGACACAGATACTCTGAACCACATGTTAAAGGAACGAGGATTGGAGTTTAGGAGGAAGCTGGAGCCTTGAAGCATATCTGCAAGTACCATGCTAAGAAATTGTCACGTTAAACAAACCCATCAATGAGGAATGACGTTGCACCCACCATCTAGCAGTCGTTCTCTGCAGCTGTAAAGAGACCACAAAGCTGCAACAGTAAATTAGCTGCAACAGCTGTTTCTCCCTCTTTTTTTCCTCCTTATGAAAGAAAATCATATTTAACAGCAAAATCTAAGTAACAACTTAAAACAATAAGATTTCACAGATTTAGCATCTAACCGGTCTGCAGGGCCTAGGAGCGATCTGACCGCTCCTCTGTTTCTAGAACAGAAATTCAGTTCGAGCCAAAACCAAATTTGATTCAAACTTCAAATCCACGTTTAAATGATTTGAAACTTTGCACACATTTTCTGAGGGTCTCAGGAACTTATTCTATATAAGGCTCGCAAGGATCTCGACAAAGTTCCAATATTTCCTCAAAACACGTATGGTTCCACCAAAATTGAGCAAATATAAAAAAACTTGAGATACAACTTGTTCGTGGGTTAAGAAAAACAAATATGACTCTAGATGAATTCTCACAAGTCACAGCAAGTAAAACCAACCAAAAATTTGAAGCAAACATCCTTGGATCAAGATTCCTTGAGAAAAGCTTCAAATCAATCAAGAACTGGACAACTTCGAAATCTTGCAAACCATAGCAATTAGACGGATACGATTTGATATACGTGAGACATCACAATTACTATATGTTCTTAGCACGTAGCAAGATCAAGAAAAAGAGAGAAGAGGCAAAGAACCAACAATAACAAAAGCAATTCAACAAAGACAAGAATACTCCATAAGAGATGAACAGAGTTGATCTATTATTACTTGGAGAGGAAGATTTTACATCCACTCTATACAGAAGACAAGAGAGAACACCACGTCACTCATTCTACTCTATCAAACTCTAACCCTAAAATTCAATATTGAAAATAGTTGGAATGATTATTTTTCAAGCTTCCATCACCGTTAAATAGATGGGGCAACTTGCCCACATCTACCATAATATATACTATCCATTAGCACAATAGGGGAACCCATTAACCCCATATAACATAGGTTTTACACTCATATTTAACTCACGTATGCTTTTCAAAACACATGAGCTCAAACCCTTTAAGTCATTAGCCTTTGATCCATTTGATCTTATTAGCATCTTCTTGATCTAAATTATTTTTACAAGTGCTACAATTCTGATTCAGCACAGTTTTCGATATTTGGCCAACTGCCAAAATACCCTCACATTGACTCGGTCAACTTCTTCATTTGCAAGCAATTGCTATGGTTGCCATATGTAGGTGTATCAATGGCTTGCCATATATCGGTAAGTCTCTTCTGCTCTATCGATGATCGAGTCGTCTATCTTACGAAATAATATGAGAGAAATAGCTAAAATCCATGGGAGAGAACATGGATATTTTTTATTACTATGAACTAGTTACATGAGCGCCTTCGACAAGGCAAAAGACTAGCCATAATTACATTGAATTGAATAAGATTGACCAATTATAAGTGAATTGTCTTGTGTTGCTTCAAGATCTACTGTCCATATCTTTAGCCTTCTCTTGTCCCGCTTTAAATACCAATGAAGAGGCACCTAATTGTCTGTCAAGAAGACGTCTTTGGAATCAACATGCTTGGTCAGGGAGGCAGTTATTGTCAGAGAGAAAGAACACACGATCGTTGATTGTTGTCAGTGAAAGACGAATGTGGACAACAACCGTGTGGCAGTTATTGTCAGAGACTCATGACCGAAGCATCATATTTTTTTGGAGTGGATAAGGCACGTGTTTCATTTGTCACACAGAAGGAATATTCTGGAATTGGGTCCAGGGACCAGTCCATAGACTTTCTGAGCAGCCATCTGGTCGGGTAACATGCACAGTGTTTCTTCGACCAGGGTACTTGGGGAGAAACCTCTAAAGGTTTATGACCACGGTGGTCTCTTGGCCTTAATTTGATAGTAAAGCCATATTTAGGGATTTATTCAATCCACATCACGCTCCGGTTCCCACCAGATTATACATCACTTAAACCAACCAAGCCACTTAGTGCAATCTATCGCTCAAGTCTTCCCTTCAATATTCATTGTTTTTTATGCTATGTTTGAGCTCAACCATCTCATCTAACATCATTAACTGTTCTGGACCTCGGCTTCTCTATGAGAGTAGTCACAGTCCTCGCTGTTGATTATAGTTGACTCCAAACTTTTATACATATCTAAAGACTAAGAAATTATTTTCAAGCATAATTTCTCTATTATTTGACTCACGTGATCTCAACCATGCTTTATGCAATATAAATGCACTGACTTGGGCCAATTCGACTCGATCCACAATTAAATTCCCAAAATTCAGAATTCTCAGCCGAAATTCAAACCTTAGCCGATCTGACCGCCATTTTGTGGTTGGTTAGACTGCTGGCCTGATCAGACCGCTAAATGCTCAAAAACCTGAGAGTCCAATCTGACCACCACCTAACGGCCGGTCAAGACCAGTTGCACCGATCAAATCGCTCTATGTTTTTTTTCAGCTTATAGCTTATGACTTCCTTGAACAAACAAACGGGATGGATTTTTCACCGCTGTTTCCAAGTAGCTTATCGGTTTATTGGCATTCAATTTATTTGCACAAGCATTCACATTAAGGCTAAAAACTATCAACCACGGCTAAAAAGAACGCACTCACAAAGACAATCTAATCGCTTGAGGCCAGTGGTGAATCCAGAATGAAAAATAAGGGTGGGCTGAAAAATTATACATTCTTATGCTAGATCATAAAGTTTTTTTAGAATTGTTGGCTCTACATCTCGAATGACTAAACTACTTTGTAAGAAACATAGTTTTGTATTCTTGTGCAATCAAATTCATAGCTTCATACATGAATAAAAGCAAAGTAAAAAGAGAGATACAACGGAGGTACCTCGCTAATAGCAAGTGAATCCCAAAAACATGTAAATATGGTTCTGGTAGATAACAATCTGTACATCAAACTAAAAAAATTAGTAATACAATAGCAAATTGTACTTAATTACTTAAATGATTATGAACATTTCAAATAAAAGAACCATACCACTAGCTTGAATCACGACTTTCACGAGGCAAATTCATTCTGTGATTTTTCATGCCTTGGAAGGATTTTATGATTGCATCACCGTCAATGGATCTAACTATGTCTCGCTTGGTGTAGCACACCATCAAATCATTTAACCAATCATCCGATAAAGTTCTCTTCTCCATTTTTGCAAACCTATGAATTAAATTTTAATTGAGCATATACATTAGGAAATGTCTATATTCTAAAGTTAGAGGACTAATTAAGAAATGAATTGTAATTTGCAAATTGCAAACCTAATAAAGTCTCGGTCGGTCAGCCAGTCAAGGGCGGGCGAATCCAGTCGGACAGTCGGTCGGTCACTCGACTCACTTCGTCGGGGAGCCTCTGGACGAGGCGGGCTCACGCAGAGGCAGCAACCAGCAGAGGCGTCTCCGTCCGGGGCTCGGGCTCCCTGCCGCCGCGTCCCGCCTCCGGCCACCCTGCGTCCCGCCTCCGGCCTCCCCGCCTCCCGCCTCCCCGCCGCCGCGTCCCGCCTCTGGCTTCCCGGCTCACCGCGAGGCCGCGACGGCGCGACCCCTCCCCCGGCAGCCTGGCTCCGCGCCTCCGCCGCTCAGGCCCAACTAGCAGCCGCCCAGGCGTCCCCGACTCCCCGCGACGGCGCAAGTGCGCGACCCCGCCTCGGCTCTTCCCCGGCATCCCCTCTCCGGATCCGGCGACCGGTGAATCCAGATCTCGTCGTCACTTGTCGGCGCGCGGCACGGGTGAACAATTGATCAGGGATTTGGGCATTTGGGGGAACGGGAGCTCAGGAAGATTTGGGGAAATTTGGGAGCACAGGGCAACATGTACTGGATGTGTGGTGTGGGCAGTGGGCCCGTGGCCTGCATTTCTACTTCTTCGACAGTTCGGCCTTGTTTCTTCTCCCCTGGCTGGCTGGCTCCGTGCTCTTTCTTTCTTCTTGTCGGCGTCGTCGCCACTCACCCGCAGGACTGCAGTCTGCAGGAGGGCCGCCGGGGGGTGGTGTTCGGCAAACCAGTGGAGGGTAGGCTTCAGCCTGATGAAGCCTACCCCATGGATTTGCCTCTGCTTGAGGCTAAAACTAACGAACTGACAAATCCAAACCTTTCGCAAATTTAAATTTGCAATAGAGATATCATCTCGGCCTAACTCCCATCACATTCAACAGCGTGTATAACTAACTTCAACATGCTCATTAATTATTACCTGCCGGCCAATTGGATTAGGCAGGTTTGCCTTGGCTACGAACTGAACCCTTCAGGATCCGGCAGTTCAGCAGCCAGCCTCTTTTGGTTGAGCTGAAGCAGTAGTTGCCTCCTGAGTCAGGACATTGTCTAAAAGCCTGCAGCAGCGAGCTCGCTTGTGGCCCACAACTAGGCCATGTCAATTTGTTGTTGCCTACTGACGGTGAGGCTACGCCGTTCTGCAAATAGCTCAAGAGAAACACTGTTTGCTTTTTGAACGTTCAAAAGTTATGTAGCCATTTCCTCTCTTTTTTTTTAGAAAAAAGGTAATGTAGCCAGTGCTCTATCACTCTATCTTGAGATAAATATGACGGGAAGCTTGATACTGGGAGCTATCATTTTAATTAGGCTGAGAAGGTCCAATAATTTTCTCTTTCAGATTTGAATAATGAATATGAGCCAGCTTCTATTCGAGTGTTGCCAAAAGAAAAAAAACATTGACAATCCCGTTTTGTTTTGAACTTGAGAGATCGATTGCGAATTACCCTTTTTCTCTCTTATCCTGAACAAAGGATAAATTATGTTGATCCCTGCTAAAGGCAACTCGAACACTTCGCCCGTATGTCGACAAGAAAAAGCTAACGCATAGCTTCGTCTGTTTCCAATAAAATTTTGCAGATTCCTGCAAGACGCAAAAATGGCCGTGAACTTCCTAATCGACAGCGAGGCGTTGACACTGCCCATTGGCCGTGCTTTACTTAATTTAGTTGAGTCAACGATTAAAGAAAGAAAAAAAGAAAAGAAAAGGAGACAACGAAAAAGATAACATTAACTTAGTCAATGCCTCAATGGAATACTAATGGATATTGACATGTATCGACCGGGGCTGATGGGAAGCTACTTTCCTGACTTCAATACTAGAATCGACAAGCTGGAGAGATGGAGTTATGGTTATGGCTTGGTGTTAGTTCGCCCTTCCTAGTTGCAATAGAGAGATCATCTCGGCCTAACTCCCATCACATTCAACAGCGTGTATAACTAATTTCAACTGGCTCATTAGTCATTACCTGCCGGCCAATTGGATAAGGCAGGCAGGTTTGCCTTGGCTAAGAACTGAACCCTTCAGGATCCTGCAGTTCAGCAGCCAGCCTCTTCTGGTTGAGCTGAAGCAGTAGTTGCCTCCTGAATCAGGACATTGTCTAAAATCCTGCAGCAGCGAGCTCGCTTGTGGCCTACAACTAGGCCATGTCAATTTTAAGGGCATCTGTAGTGTATATAACCCAAAGGGCCTTAAGGTGGGTCCCATCTAAACCTTAAGATTGACTCCATAGTGTATATAACTCAAGGGGCTTTAAGACGGTCTCACTTGGCAGATAAAGAAAAATTGTATTTTAATGCTTGTGGCCAGGTTTTTAGCTTGAGGACCAGCCTTAAGTTTTTTTTGCTTATAATCTGCTTAAGGTCACCCCTGTAATGTATAAGGTTGAACTTAAGGTGACTTAAAACCCTCTATTTTCATACATTACAGATGCCCTATTGCCTACTGACAGTGAGGGGCTACGCCGTTCTGCAAATAGCTCAAGAGAAACACTGTTTGCTTTTTGAACGTTCAAAAGTAATGTAGCCATTTCCTCTCTCTCTCTTTTTTAGAGAAAAGAAGGTAATGTAGACCGCGCTCTATCACTCTATCTTGAGATACGATGTTCTTTCCCTGTGGGGTGAGCAGGATATGGAGCGATGGGAATCAGTTGTTGCAGCCTCTCCAATAAACCACCTCATATGTGGTGTCAACTTGTAAGGTTATATTCCTTTCTTACAGGCTTTACCTTTTCTGAAGCTTGTAGTAGTAAAGGGACTTGAGACCTTGAGTCTACATGATGATTACAATAACCTCCAACTTGCTATTGTTCTGTCAAAGCTTTAACTAACGCCCAACTACTCTTTGAGGTTGGGCACCGGGTGATGCTTCTCAACTCCCATGCCTGCTTATGAAAAAAAAACTCCCATGCCTGAAGCAAACATCCATCTCAGAAACTCGCAAGCAAACGTCAGACGTGACGTGACTATCACAGAACAAGTGGGCCTAATGGGCGGCAGGTGATCAGACCGTGTTCCGGGCCGATTACTCTCAGCACGTAACCGTGTGGGCGAGCCCAGCCCAAGCCTGAATCATGCGCTTGGGCTTCTTGGGCCTGGCCTGCTAGCAACTTTTACGCCTCATTCAGGCTACATTACCGAATCTCCGTTTAGCTATGCGTTTGAATCGTGCGTAATTCCGAGAGGTTCGGTTCAGTCAATAGTCACGAAAGAAAGTTTCAAAAAAAAAAGAAACAAAAACAGTCACGAAACAGAGCAGTAACAGGGAGGACGAAGTCGCCTCAGGCTCGCCGGGTGATGCGTTGGCATGCAGGGACGGCAAAGGAACGGGGCTTCCCTGTCCTCCACTCTCTATCCAATGGCTAGTTTTTTTTATATTTTCATCATTTATCCATTTATCATGAATAATTAAAAAAATACAGAAAAAAATAAAATTTATTTTTTTTCTGTATTTTTTATTATAATCTTTTACAGAAAAAATAAAATTATAATAAAAAATACAGAAAAAATAAATTTTATTTTTTCTGTATTTTTTATTATTTATGATGGATAGGTAAACGATGAAAATATATAAAAAAACTGGCCATTGGATCATTAGTGAGTGGACTAGATTGAGGGAATAGGGAGTGGGGGATAAGGAAGCCCCATTCACGGCAAAGCCGGTGGGGGGCTGGCCTGGGCGAGGGGACTGCACGTAGGGGATCCGCCGCACGGCACCGAGCTGGGCCATGGCGCCGGCCGACGCGGCCACTCCCGGGCATGGCAACGTATCTCGTGCGGGTAGCGGGTTTGCGGCAGCTTTGTAGCCTCCAACAGAGCGTCGTCTGCTTCAGATGCAATCTGAAACACCGCGCGCCCAATCGCACGGGTGATTCGAAATGCGCAGGGTGATGAAGCGGGGTCGAACAAATGGCCTGGACATGGTGACATTTCTCCGCTGAATAATTGTTCTTTTTTTCTTGAGGCAGCTATGAATAATTGTCATGGAATCCCAAATGCCAAACCTACCAGGTGCGGACCTCATAAGCGAATTCAAAACATCATTAAAGAAAGCAAGACAAATATTTGCTAATCTCTTGGGATTCGGGCTCCCTCTTCTCTACACTTTTGGTGCGTTCTTTTCAACTATGATATATAGTTGTGGCTGATAATTTTTGATCTTAGTATGAATATTTATACAAATGAACCGAATACCGATAAATCGATATATAGCTTCGAAACGACGATAAAGAAATTATCTTGTTTATTTATTAAAAAAAATCATACGTGACATTCCCTCACTCGATCCCTCACAGCCCCCGTCCCCCGACCTTTCCCGTTTCCTGAGACACGATAAAAGCAACCAAAGCAGCGCAGAGGCCCCCTGCTGCTGCTGCTGCTGCTGGTGGCTGCAGAAGGGAGACACAAGAGAGAGAAGCAGAGCCAAGCAAGAAAAGACTTTTATTCGCTGGTCGCTACCACTGCCGCTAAGCGACGTGTATACACTACGCATGCATGCACGCGCGACTCCAATGCCCAAGAGGAGGAAGCATGCGGAGAAAAAAAAAATCTCAATTGCAGTGCACTGCAGGATAGATGGCTTTCAATGCACGAGTAAAACCCACTCTCAGTGGATGCAATGTTTCTGGTAAAAAGGTTTTCCTAGTAGTGTGACATATTGTTGTTGCTCACTGACAACCTAGAACTTAGGTGTCGCTCTGTTGAACTGAAATAAGTTGACATATGACTGAAATTACACTGTAACTGACTAAAATTATATTGTAGTTGATGGTGCCTTATTTGGTGTAATTAAATTTTAAAAATAGAAAAAATAGGTTAGCCTATCACGGACAATGCAAACAAATACGGAAAAAAAGAATCGGCAAAAAAGCTAAAAAAAGTAAGAAAAAGACAAAATTTATGAATCGTAAAAAATAAACCAGAAACTCAAGTCAAAATGAGCAGAGCCTTAGAAATGTGATCACTGGCTGCTCGCTGCTCACACGGAGCTCAAGAAATTCCCAGCGAGGAAGAAAGAAACTCCGCTGCTGGCAGGTGGTCCTGATGACAAGTGGGGCCCATTGCCAATGGTTGAATCTGATCTAGGAGGCCATAACTAGTCTAGGTCACCAGGGGTGTGTTTGGTTGCCTGTCTATAGCCTACATGGCATGAGTGGATGCAACTTGCACCCTCATCTAGCTGTTTGGTTGCTTGTATACTCAGTCCGGCTTGGCCTAGGGCATACAAATTGCAACCCCATCCTGGGCCAAGGGAAATGAGTAGATAAGGCTTTGCTCTCTGATGCAGGCTAGTGCGATGCAATGCACGCTGCTTCGGCTTACACCCACTCGTGCTTGCTTGCACCTGCTCGTGCGAGGGTATACCCCCTTTGGCTCACTCGATCGTGCTAGAGTTACCTCATTTGCACTGCTCGCCTACTCTCGTTTCTATCTAGTGAACACCTCTCTCCTGTTCCTTTCTTGCGCTCGACCCTCTTCTCAGGATCTCTTCGGCAAGAATCAAGGTAAGTCTGGTGGGCGTGGTGTCCAATGGGGTACTCCAGACTGCAAGGTGCGCTTCCCCTCTTCCCCTTCTCCATTTGTAGTTTCTTCTTGCCCTTCTCCCCTGTTCTCTGGTCCTTCCCCCTCTCCCCTCCTGAGCTTTGATTTAGTTTGGTTTAGATCACGTACACTAGATCTGGTAGATTGAGTGAGATTTATGTTTGTTTCGTCCACATGTAGATCTGGTATTGTTTCATATCTTCGTGTTATCCCCAGTTAGAAAATAAGTAGATATGGTATTGTTGTTTGATCTTATCACTTGGTTGGTGTGGAATCTTGTATATCTGTATAGCTAAGATTTTTTGGATGTAAGGTTGGTGTGAAATGCATCCTTAACTGATGGTAGTAAACAAATTAGCAAGAATCAGATCTGGGCATGAGCCGGTACTGGGATTTGTTAACTCTACTTTAGTCTATGTTTGCTCACTGTCCTCCCACACCTTATAATGTTGTTATACACTTTCCATATTTTTAGTTGTGCTCAAGCATATTCATTTTGCCATGTGTAGTAGGTAGCATGTTCTATTTTTCCTATGCACTTGATCTGATGCTATTCATTTATTAATTTTGAGAACATGATGCTACACTTGGTGTGGTTAATTTATCTAAGCACTACTTCTATTGGTCGATGATGGTATGCCACTGGAGGAGCATCCCTTGGATATGGCAATCGTGGCATATATGCATGTGGTGCATATTATAGATGTGATTGCATTAAGCTAGTGACAGCACCATCATGCATTATTGTTATTGATAGATGAATTGGCATGTAATCGTCGTACGCTAATCATTAGAGGTGCTTGTCTAGTGGCTATCATGTGTGCCTACATGCTTGCCATCCTAAGAAGAGCTAGGAACATAGCCCACGGATCACCTATAGTCCTATGCTAGAAAGAGATATAGCTAGGTAATCCAACCTAAGATGGATATACCATTCAGATAACACCCATTGCTTGGAGTAGCTTAGGATGCAAAGGGCCCTTTTTTCAGCTATGTAGTTTGTTTCGTGAAACGCATATACTACAAGACAACATTCATTGCTATGTTGAGGAACAAGTCGCAATGTTTCTCCTAGTTGCTGGCCACAATAATAGGTTTAGGGCTCTGTAGCCTATCTTCAGGAGAACAATTGAAATCATTAGTTAGTACTTTCATGAGATTCTATATGCTGTTGATGAGTTGCGCAATGAAATGATCCGGGCATCTGGCCACCCTCAAATGATGTGCACCCTAAAATCCTAAACAATAGAAGGTGGTATCCCTACTTCAAGGTAAAATGATTGTCACCTTAAGTTTAGTTAACACCCAAAATGTGCAAACTTAATTGCAGTAATAAATTGAATTATTTTTGTGTGTGTATTAGGACTGCATTGGGGCAATTGATGGCACCTATTTGTTGGTGTTGATGGTGCTACTACTGGTGCTGGGATGGATTGTGATGATGGTGATGTTTGGGGTGTGGGAGGTGCAAGTGCTGCTCCTGGTGCTACTGTTGGTGGTACTACTGTTGCTACTACAAGTAGTGGCAAGGACAACTCCATCATAAGTGGGAAAAGGAAAAGGCCCCCTCTTGTGTCTGAGGATGAAACACTGCTCTTAACCTCAATGTTTGATGAAGTCTGCAAAATGGCTAGGGCCATCAGTACATTGTGCACGCTGAGACGTGTTTTGAGTTAAACAGTGTAGTCATGGATCTACCTAGGTTCAGTGAGGAGTCCCTGATGGCTATCCTAACCTACCTTGCCGAGCACAAGGCCATGAGCCTGGTATTTGTGCAGATGTCTAAGGCTAGACGTTTGTTTGGGTTACTTCTTTCTTGTAGTCCAACCCTGGCCCTCTCACTGACTGCTAACAATTTGAGCCTATTTTTTGTACTAAGGTGTTAGATGCTCATTTGTAAAACCCCCTAAACATCTCACTATTAATGCACTGAGGTGGTATATGCAAACCCCTCATAAGGTGGTAGTGGACAAGTGGCTAGTGGTGGTAAGGGGCACCACTCATGAATGACATTGGAAAATATTAGATGCTTGGCTTAATTATATATGATGAAAGTGTTGGATGCTTGGCATAATTATATATGATGGAAATGTTGGATGCTTGTCTTATTTATATATGTTGCTGATTGGTTGCCTCTTTGTGATGTGGTGCAAATGATCAAAACATAATTCTGATGTACCATGTGGTACTGTCAATGATGATTTTAGTCAATGTTGCATTGTTAATTCGGATACTGCTCATGAGACCCATTGATATGCTTGAGTAGCCTTGGATTACTGTAAAACAAAATGTGTATTATATTATGAATGTAAATGTTAGCAAGATTGTGGTATTTGTTTCTTTTTTAATAAAATTCCACTGTGGTTGCTCGTTGAACTTAACCATGCAAATTTTAAATTGTCATACATTGTATGTTTCAACTAGTTAACTTGTATGGTAAAGTCTCAAGTTCACTAAAGAAACTTAGAATGCAAAGGGCCATACTTATAGCTCAATGCTACTCATTCGAATCACTAGACCAAGACTAAGTACGTATAAGAAAAATGCAAGTCATTTGAAGTCAATCATCAGTTGGCTAATTATCTACTAATCTCAAAGGATCGCACGATTACATTTAAAGGTTAATCAGGTTAAATTGGCTAAGTAGAATAATAGAGCACACAATAGTTTTGAACTTAACTGTTTTTCTCCTTCTTCTATTGCATCGTAGAGAGTAACCTCACCGCCCAATGGAAAGAGGTGAGAAAATTCATGTTATATGCAGCCATCCAAACACCATCTTTTGCATCCAGACATTCATCCAACCTACTAATATAACCAACCAAACAACTTCTCGCCATATCCTAGCTCAATAAAAATAGCCAACCAAACAACCCACCTTAGGACATTTTTAATAGTACCGTCTCAGTTGTCTTTTAACTATATTAAGTAATTAAAATCCTATGTGGAGGAAAGAAGATGTGAGAAGAGATAATGTGTTATCTGTTATACAAGGGATAACTTAGCTTGTAAACTAGCACAAATAGTGAGGGTGTGAGGCATGAAGTTATGATAAAAATAATATAGAATAGTTAAATAAATAATTTACTGTTAGAGTGATTGTTTTTAGATTATATAGATGATTTAGAGGTAATCTTAAAAAATAAACTATTGTAGATACTTATATCACTTATCCAGTCTAGGGCAGCCTACATGGCTCGCACCCTGGTCGAGGGAATCAAAACGCACCCTGGAATGGCTGCGTGATGTGGGTCTAAGAGCAAGGCTAATAATACAGCATTCAGCTGGCTGTATGGACACTTACAGCTCATTCATATAGGGGCTGTTTGGTTGTCTGCATCGGGGTGAGAACCTGCACGAGCGGATGCAAAAAATCAACTGGAGCCAGGCTGAGGAGAAACGCGGCTGAGGACCTTCTCTACTCAGTCTGGCCACGCTCATGCAGCTGCATCAGCTCATGTAGGCAACCAAACAGGCCCATAGTAGTTTACAGCCAGCTGAAGGTTGTATAACCCACCCCTTTCTCTCACAAAGTTTCTTGGTTCTTGTGCTTCAGCTGGCTGTAAACTTACAGCCCACCTCTCTCCTCTCTCCTTCACCTCAGCATACAGCCTACTAACAACCTCTTATTATACTTGCTCTAATAGCGCGAGCCCGGCGACTGACAGCTGGCTAAAGCTTGTACGATGGCCCACTTACAGTGACCGTTTGGCTTCCCAGTAAACTAACCAGAGACCGTCTCCGAGCTACACATATACACACAGCGGAGAGAGCCAGAGATAAGACTGTTGTACGCGTGTGTGTGGGCGCGCGCTGCGGTGGCAGTGAGGACTGTACAGACTCGAGAAAAAGCAGAAAAAATAGCTGACAACCATTGCTCATCTGCTCCCTCGTTTCCTCTTGCCCCTGCTGCCTCTGCACAGTGCACAGCACGCCCATACACACACACACACTGCTCGCTCAGCCAAGCCCAAGGAGTGGGCTGTCCTTCTCTTTGTTTTAACTCGTTTCCTTTCTTTGGGAGACACACAGCCCTGGGTAGACATCCTCTGCCTTCACATGGGAAAGGCAGAGGCCAACAGTACTGTGCCGTTCGGCACGCTCATAACCATCCGATCAACCAAGGGACGGCTTGGATCTAGACAGGCGATAAAATGTCGATATCTCGTGAGAATTCTGATCCCACAATATCTCGCCTGGGGGAATCCGGTGCATTGAATACGGATCAAACGGCCCGTGGCGTGGTGCCGTTGGTGCCTTTGCCACACAACGGCAGAGGATTTGCTTCCCACAGCCCTCCCCTTGCCCGGCTTGCATGCTGCCTTCCTCACTCCTCAGTAGTAGTACCCTACTCCCTCAAGCAAGCGAAAGGTCGACCACCCAGTAAATGGCCGCGGATGGGGCCCACCAAGCTCCCCCCAGGCCTCCATGGCCTCCTCGAGAGCGCGAGACGGACGCCGCGGAGGAGAAGGTGAGCCGTGTTAGGTTCTGTACCTCTGGAGCCTCTCTCCATGCTACTACATTTCGGTTCACTCGCCTCCTTGCTCTTTTGCTGTTCTTGAGGTTTGAGTTGTTCGTGGTGAAGTAGTAATAAGTACAGGAAATGGTGCCTTATGCTAGAATTAGATGGTTGTTGTTCAAGCTAGGTTCCCTAGAACAAAGATAGGCACGGTATGTATATGCATGCAAAATCAACGCCTTCTTTTGGAAGTACATTACCATGTAGAGGGCCAAATTTGCTTGTCCTAGTATGGTTTCAAGGAACATTAGACGGAAGTATTTGGCTACTAAGGTAGTTAGATCCAGTTTGTGAGGACGGAGGACTAAGGACAACTTAGGTCATAATGTGAAGTAGTATACTGTAAGGTGACTATTTGATTTATCATCTTTGATCAGCCTCCCACAGTTGACAGTACCTTAATTAGTGCAGTTTGGTGGGCATAGATTTGGCTGTACCGCACAAGTACTTTATAGTTTTTATTGGTGAACTGTAGTTTAGGGCTGGATAGGCGTGCCTGGTGCAGTTACCATCGCGTAACTACTGGGTATCCTTGTGTGTCCTAGATCCCCGAAAGTGTCTGATCTCTCGGCCATGACTCGTAATAGCTCTCACGCTTCATGTTCTCTCTCTCTCTCTCTCTCTCTCTAGATCTCTCTCTCTCTCTCTCTCTCTCTCTCTCAAAGAAAGGGAAAATCGTTGTTAAAAAGTTGTCTTCATTTAGATGATGAAGCTTGGAGAGTTAGGTCGTGATTTCTAGCTAGCATTGAGTATATTCCATACTGCTTAAATCAGTATATATGCCCTCAGGTGGTGGTTCGGTACCTCAAAATTTTAGACGACCATATGCTTATCAGAATTGAATTGTGCTCTATAACCATCTAATGCGCACCAAGTTGCCAAATCTACCTTTTCTTTTCTTAAGCAACTGATTGCTAATGTATGAGAATAAAGGTTATTGCGCCTTGCATAACTTTAGCTTTTAGGTTGTAAATGCACAATGAAAGGTACCATGCCCTTCGTGATCTGTCTTGCCTTGTGGTCAACGGGATATCATTGTTGCGCTGAATCATTTGACATTACGCTAATGCAGGATGGAATTTTGCAAATCTTTGGGATATTTGTTTTCACCTTTTTGTGCCACTGGTTTGGTTACTTCCATTCCTTGTAAGGTGACTTTTACTCATGTGATCAGGCGTGAAGTATGTGATAGGTGTAGCATCAAACATCCATTAGAAAGTCACATGTTCTCCGTTGCCTTCTGAGCATTTATCATTGTATCATTTCCTTTAAGGCTTATATCTGCCTTCTCCTTAAAAAAAATAAACAAGAAAAAGCTTTAAAATGTTTTTTCAAAGAAGATATAAGAAAAAGGCTTACACTTGTGTTGCATCCTTGTTACAAATTCTTAAGTCCAAACAAACACCTCTTAACATCTCTATGCTAAGTTCAGAAATGTGCTTTCAGTGGTCAGTGCTATAAACTTCCTTAAAAGTTCAGAGATGTTATATGCAAAACTCAACGCAAAGTCCACAACTATTATTTGCCCTAGCCTACCATTGCTTATGTCATGTTCTCTTTTGATTTGATGTAGCATTGAATTGTAAGCCAAATAGTACAAACCTATATTTATGTGGGCCCTTGAAGTCCTTATGTCAACCAATTGTCTATTACCTTTTTCATGTACATGATCTGCATGACTGCATGCTCTATTTATGGGCCTCCCTGTTAGGACATGAGCCACCAACTTCCTTACAAGAAATCAATGTTTGCTGTATATTTTTGGCTTTTCCTAAAAGACCTAACTGATTGTTTTTTATGACTAGCGGAAATTACCCCGCGCAATCCCCGAGCGCCTGGCTAGATATTAAGATATTATTGTCTTTATTGTACAACTCTAATTCCTATGATTAAAAATACAACTGTATTTGTTATATAACTCTAATATCTATGTATTACTAATCTGTATTGTTATAATCTGATCTTAACAAAATAAGTGTGTAGATCTTTCTATTTTTATCTCTTAATGAGATAATTTCTAGAATTTGTTCCTTTTTTTAATATTACTATGGGATTTTTTTGCTTTCAAAATGAAAGAGGTACCTTGACTCTCACTAGATGTTTGTATTTATATAGATTCCTTATTTGTTGGCTTCCTAAGAGATCGTACAAAAAGAAATTGTGGTGCTGGTATTTTGGCATAGATCTGCAGAACTGCGATTTGTGTAGTCTTTTTAGAGTATAGGAGCGCATTCCTTAACCTATTTTGTTTATATTGTTAAAAACGTGTGATCCACAAAATTTTTCTTTATGTTCTGTTTGATGTTTATGGTACCAATTGTGTGCCTCTGCAGTGCACTAATACACTTGCCAAGGTTGATATAATATAACATGGAATTGTTTCTGTTGTTGATGCTTGCAAACAATTTGCACTACCTACCGAATGGGTAATGTTCTTGTACAGTTTAAATCATTTTTCCAGCCCAAAAACATCTTTGCCAGGCAGACATGTAGGCTCCACTACGAGTATATATTTGCATTGTCATGTTTAAGTTATGTTTACACAAAACATGTAGCCCTGTAGGGAAACAGGTTATCTACACATGGCATTACCATTTTAGCAGTATGCATGCTATTGGCCTGATCTCCTTGTTCTCAACTTCTCATGCATGTGTTTGTTTCTCAGTAGTGCTAGTAACTTCAGGGTTGCCTCTCGGTTGTACCTGCATGGACTATTTTGAATGCCGCTGTGCTAGTTTTCAATGCTTTGTTGATCATGCAGTGTTCAATCAATCTTGCTGTGCTGTATTTAGCACTGTTCATATCTCCTTGACAAGATCCCCCCTCATTTGCAGGTCCCAAGTCCATGTTGATCAGTCCAGAGCAGCCTGGTGTCCGCCAATCGTGACGCCGTCGCCTGCTCGCATGCACGCGGAGGAGGGCATGGCTGGAGAAGTAGGGAATGAAGCCGTATTGGTCCGGGAGCGTATACATAGAGTATTTTTGTGTAACATGACAATACCAGATATAAGTTTCAGTTTTCAGGTAGAGGTTAACCAGTACCTTGCTAGGCAATTCTTTAGATAATTGGATCTATGGCAATTCAGCTGCGGTCCGGTCTCTCAAGGATTGACACTACTGAGAGAGTGATGGTTCTTTGTTCCATTCATATTCATGGTCCAGTGTACTGGGCTACTGATCATGCCGAGAGGTGGTTGGTCATGCGTGCTCGTGAAATCGCGAATGCTGCATGTGTCAACTCGATGATGTTGGTTGGCGCTGGCCAATGGCCGACCGGAAGGCGCATGCCGTGGTGAATGTGTTTGGTTGCTTTCGTCACCCCTAGCATGGCGTTTGGATAAGCCTGGCATGTGGGATACATGAACATGACGAGCTGTTGGGCTTGGTGGCAAGCGTGCAAGATTGCTATCCAAGCGTGCAAGGCGACGCTTTAAACGTGGAGCGCGAGTAACAAAACACAACCCAACTGAATTTTTTTTGAAATAATCAATTTTTAATTCCAAATTATACTAATATACTCGTATTATTTTATTTTGCAGAAATTAACATATGTCGCCGTACGGTTGAGCGACATAAGCAAGTCGTCGAACCTTTAGGCGATAAGTGACCAAGTTGTCCAACGGTTAGGTGACTTGCTCATATCGTCCAATCGTGTGGTGCCTAACCGTTGGGCGACAAGTGGCTAAGTCGCCCAACGGTTGGGTGGCTTGCCCATGTCGTTCAACCGTGTGGCGACTAATGTCTTGTCGCTCAATTTGGTTGAGCGACTTAGCCCTAATCGTCTGACGGTTGGGCGATTTAAAATAATAATATTTTTATTTTATTAAGTCAATCGAAACAATTGTGAGAGAGTAAATGGCAATATGTAGGTAGTACATTTAGCAAATCTTATTTGTAGGTTGCTATTTTTTGAAATAAAAGGACAAACAATGTCGGTTGGTCCATTTGTGATTTTCGTAGATTCCGAATGGTACGGAATCTGTTAAACTCAAAATAACATTTTGCGATCATGTGTTATCTTGCATTTTATAGCCTACAGGAGAAGGCAGTGTGCTTTGTAACACAACGGGTCATATGTTATCTTGCAAAGCGATGACGTCGCCTCTATCATCAGAGCGGGACGTGACGTCTCTCTCGAAACAAGGCAACTTTATGCACCGATGTGATCTAACGAGGTAGCTTTACACAGGGACGTGACGTGACTAAACGAGTCACTTTTCCACAAGACGTGACCCAACAAGGCGACTTTGCACAGAATGTGTAAAGCATGACGTGACCCAACGAGTCAGCTTTGCACTACAACATGACCGACCGCGAGAGAATGGACGAGCTATGTCAGTTGGTCCATTTGTGAGCTTCTCTGCTTTTCTTTCTCTTCTGAGTTTCTCTGCTTCTCCTTTCGCAACTTCTCTCTCTCTCCTCTCTCGAACTCCTCTTATTCTTCTTATGAAAGAAATGATGAGGGAGCCTGTGAGGATGTCAGGTCAAAGAAAAAAGGACGGGTTGAAAACAAGTAGTTGCGCCAATCATTGGGCGACTTACTAATGTCATTCAACGGTTGAGCGACTAGAAGCACTAGTCACCGCACGGTTGGACGGCTTGACCACTTATCACCTAACGGTGCGGCGACAAATGGCCATTTCTGTAAAATACAAAAACACAAGTATATTAGTGTAATTTAGAATTAAAAACTGTTTATTTAAAAAAATTCCTACCCAACTCGTAGGATTCGTTTCTGGCCGCTGCCTGGCACGCTAGAATGTTACTCGAGATGTGAAAAACCCTGGCACGCTAGAATTTTACTCGAGATGTGAAAACCCCAGCTACTTCGGTTACATGTATGCTCGATTATCTTTCAAATAATCGAGTCAATACCGTCCACTCCAGGCATTCCAGGGCATGCTTTCAAGGAGAGCCGTTTGCATAACTGCAATGATCTTACGCAATCTGATACAAATAGCTTAGCTGAGCAGCATAATACACGTTAGTCATGAATACATAGCGAACTGCCTAAAATGGTACTAGATGGCTGCGTAATGTTAGCCTTCCTTTTTGGAGATAAAACTGGGACTTCATTGTACAATTCAATATCCAGGACTAGAATGATACATTTACAGGAGAGTATTATGGCTGCTTCTTGGACAGTTGGACATAAATTATGTAGGTCTTGCGCCTTCGGACTCCTCGGAAGCCTTCCTCCAGAAGAATCAACTGCGGACATGTAAAATGCTCAATTGGTCAGATGTGATAATCCATGTGGCCCCAGAAAGTAAAACGACAAGAAAAATTGCTTGATTCTTTCATGGTTCGTGACATGTCAAGGCTGTTATGAATAGCGCATGTATTCATATGAGGCCAATGGGCCGGTATATATACACAAAGTACATGTGGTAAATATGCAAAGAACCCCTCATAACAATGGGGAATAACAAACTATACATATATCTCTAACACCCCCCCTCAAACTCATGGTGGATCAACAACACTGAGTTTGGAGAGGAAGAAGCTGTGCTGTGCTCGAGTCTGGGCCTTCGTGAAGAAATCCGCTATCTGAAGCTCTGAAGGCACATACTGAAGAGCAATCACCTGATCATGCACACAAGTCCTCATGAAAGAAGCATCAACTCCAATGTGCTTGGTGAGCTCATGCTTCACAGGATCACGAGCAATACTGATAGCACCTGTACTGTCTGACAAGAGAGGGGTCGGTGTAGTGACAGAAACACCAAAATCCTCAAGTAACCACCGTAGCCAAGTAATCTCTGCTGTCAAGAGAGCCATAGCTCGCAACTCAGCCTCTGCACTCGAACGGGACACTGCAGTCTGTTTCTTCGTCTTCCAGGCAATGAGAGAACCACCAAGAAAAACACAGTAAGCAGAGATAGACCGGCGATCAGAGGGATCGCTGGCCCAAGTAGCATCCGAATAGGCCTGAAGCTGTAACGAGCTGGAACGTGGAAAGAAGAGACGGCGAGAGATAGTCCCACGAAGGTATCGCAGAACTCGAAGAAGGTGGCTGTAGTGAACCTGAGTGGGAGCTGAAACAAACTGACTCAGAATATGAACTGGATAAGAGATATCTGGACGAGTAACAGCAAGGTAGACAAGACTCCCAACAAGATGACGATAGCGAGTCGGATCAGAAAGAGGCTCGCCATCAGAGAGTCGGAGGTGAACATTGAGCTCCATGGGAGTCTCAACAGTACGCTGATCAGTGAGAGAGGCGCGATCAAGAAGATCCTGAATATATTTCTCTTGGGACATAAAGAAACCATCTGGAGTGGAAGTAACCTCAATCCCAAGGAAATAACGAAGAGGACCAAGATCCGACATCAGGAACTGCTCACTAAGACGAGCCTTAACAAAGGCAATGTACTCAGAATCATCTCCCGTAATGATCATATCATCAACATACAAGAGAAGAAGAGTCCGACCACGAGACGAAGTGTGGACAAAGAGCGCAGGATCATGATCACTAGCTGAAAATCCAGCACCAGTAACCACAGAGGAGAAGCGCTCAAACCAAGCACGGGGGGCTTGCTTAAGGCCATAGAGAGAGCGACGAAGGCGACAGACCATGCCCTCAGGAACAGAATACCCAGGTGGCGGATGCATGTAGACCTCCTCACGCAACTCACCATTAAGAAAGGCATTCTTGACATCAAGCTGAGAAACAGACCAGTGGCGAACAGACGCCACCGAAAGAAGAGTGCGAACAGTGGTCATGTGGGCCACAGGAGCAAAAGTCTCGTCGTAGTCAACACCGTGCTGCTGCTGAAAACCACGAGCAACAAGACGCGCCTTATAGCGCTCAAGAGAGCCATCAGAGCGAGTCTTAATCTTATAGACCCACTTACATGTGATGGGATGAGAATGGGATGGAAAAGGAACAAGATCCCAAGTACCAGTACGCTCGAGGGCAGCAATCTCCTCGGCCATGGCAAGCTGCCACTCAGGGTGAGTAACAGCATCCCGGTAGGAGACAGGCTCACGAGTAGCTGCGCCAGCAAAGGCAAAACGGGCAGGAGGCCGAATCGACTGGCGATCACGGAGAGCGTAGCGAGGGGAAGATGACCCATCAGGGGAAGATGGAGCATCAGAAGAAGATGGAATATCAGAAGAAGATGACACATCTGGAAGGTCCTCAATACGAGGTCGTCGAGTGTAGACGATAGTGGGAGGAGCCTGGGGAGTCGTAGGAGTCAACACAGGCGGCGACAACGGCGGAGAGGCCACAGGGGGAATATGTGGAGACTCAGTAGGACAGGTGGACAAGGGCAAAACAGATATAGGAGTATCTGGAAAGGTCAAGAAAGACAGAGACTCCACAGAGGAAGCCGAAGGAGAGGCAGGACGTGGGTAGAATGGACGAGACTCGTCGAAAGTCACATCCCGAGAAACCCGTATCCGACGACCAACAGGATCCCAGCACCGATAGCCCTTGTGCTCGGCACTGTACCCCAGAAAGACACACTCAACAGACTGAGCGGTCAGTTTGGTACGTTCTCGAGGGGCGAGGAGAACATAGCAAACGCAGCCAAACAGATGAAGGGCAGAGTAGTCAGGAAGAAGACCACAAAGACGCTCAATAGGGATCGCACCCTTGAGAGCAGAAGAGGGCTGAATGTTGACAAGATAGGTGGCAGTGGAAACGGCCTCGGCCCAAAAGTGAGGTGGAATAGAGGCGGCGATCATCAGAGCACGAGCCGTCTCAAGGAGGTGACGATGCTTGCGCTCAGCGACACCATTCTGAGCATGAGCACCAGGACAAGAAAACTGAGCGAGAGTGCCCTGCTCAGCAAGGAAGCTGCGCAGGTGACGGGAGAGGTACTCGCCAGCAGAATCAGCACGAAAAACACGAATAGGAGTGGAGAACTGTGTGTGTATCATCTTGGCAAATTGTTTATAGATAGGCAAGGCCTCACTACGAGAAGACATGAAATATATCCAAGTGTGACGAGAGAAATCATCTATAAAAATAATATAATAACGATGACCCCCTTTCGAAACGAAGGGAGCCGGACCCCAAACATCTGAATGAACAAGATCAAAAGGACGCTGAGACACAGTCTCACTATGAGAATAAGGAAGCTGAATCTGTTTACCTAACTTACAGCCCTGACAATCTAAAGACACGTCTCCTGAGACAGACCCCAGAAGACCACGACGAACTAAGGACGACAGGCGAGATCCACACAGATGGCCAAGACGGTGATGCCACTGCTGGAAAGAGCCGGTAGACGGAGTGGCAGAAGCGGAGAGACTGGCGGCGGTGGTGGCAGCGGAAGGAAGATGAAGCCAGTCAAGCTCCCAGAGACGCTGTGAGTCACGGCGCCGAGGGCCAGAACCAACCAGAGCTCCCGTGTGGCAGTCCTGAACACAACAAGAGTCAGATTCGAGAATAACTCGATAGCCAAGGTCAGTAATCTGCCCAGCAGAAAGAAGCTGCAAGGTAAGGCGAGGAACATGAGCAACAGAAGGAACATGAAAAGATGAGTTGCTAAGAGATCCTCGACCAGAGACAGAAAGAGATGTACCATCAGCAGTAAGAACACTGACAGGAGAAGCAAGAGGTGTAATAGAAGACAGAGTGGAAGGATCAGGAGTCATGTGAAAGGATGCTCCAGAATCAAGAATCCACGGGAAGGTACCTGACTGTGTAGGAGGTGGTCTCTCAGTGCCCGAAGAATCAGTAGCAGAACCTGCAGAACCTGTCGAGGGAGAACCTGAAGCGGCAAGTAGGCGTCGAAGTCTGGCTATCTCCTGCTCGGTGAGAGAAGCTGCTGAAGAAGTCGAGGCAGACGTCGTCGTAGAAGCACTAGTGCCAGTAGAAGAACGGCGTGAAAGATGCCGCTTCTTCTTGTAGCACTGGGACTCAGTATGGCCATCCTTGTCGCAGTAGGAACAGTGAGGACGGCCACCTCCAGACTGAGGACGGCCACCACCACCTGTGGTAGCCGCTGGAGGAGGCAGTGTAGCAGGCGGACGAGCGACGAGGACAGAGGGGAGTGGCATCAGACCAGCACCACTCAAACGAGTCTCCTCTGCGCGTATCTCAGTAAGAGCCTCCAGGAGAGTGACACGAGGGTGGCGTGCAAGGAGCTGGGCACGCCTTTGCTCGAACTCAGGACGAAGGCGAGTAAGGAACTCGTAAACCCGCTGAAACTGTAGATCAGCACGTACCTCCAGGCAGCACGGACAGGTACGACAGCCAGCAGTGCGAAGTGAGTCCAACTGACGCCAGACAGCAGAACTCTGAGCGTAAAAGGCGTCAACAGTAGCATCACCCTGCTGAAGAGAGTGCTCCTGGCGGACCACGGACAGGTACAGGGCATCACCAGAGGGCTCGTAGCGCTGACGAAGATGAGTCCACATCTGAAAAGCCGAAGGGAGTCCCACAACCTCAGAAGAAAACTGAGGCTGGACACTGGCGATGAAGACAGCAGCAGCCCGAGCGTCGTCATCGTACCACTGAGTGTAGACGGTCAGACGATCCGTGTAGGAATCTAGAGCCTCCTGGTAGGCAGAGGCAGCTTTATCATCAGCAGCAGCTTTATCATCAGCAGCAGCTTTATCGGCTGTCGGAGGCAATGCAACAGGCGTAGGCTCCGTCGGAGGAATAGGGCAAGGCGGGCAGGTGACATCGCCAGAGAGGACGCCCCAGAGACGAAGACCACGCATGTGAATGCGCATGTGAGACACGAAGTCGGTGTAATTAACACCATCAAAAATCACCGGGCAGCGAGGGAGAGCAACGGTGCCCATTGGTAGGCGGCGCTGGACGGCGCGGCGACCAAGGCAACGAAGTCTAACAGGCGGCGCTGGACGGCGCGGCGGTTAGAACAACGTTTTTTTTTTTCGCTTTTTTTTTTTTTTTGCTTTTTTTTTTTTCCGGTCGGTTTACAAACCGACCGAGCCGACCGAACCGACCGACTCTCCCGAGCCGGGAAACCCTAGATCGGGAGCGAGAGGCGGCGCAGGCGGCGGCGGCCTGGCGCGGGCGGAGGTGGCCCGGCGAGGCGACGGCGGCCGGCGACGGCGGCCTCGAGCGGAGTGGCGGCCTCGGGCGCGGGCGGGCGCCGGGCGGGAGGCGGAGGCGCCGAGGCCAGGCGGGCGGGCGCCGGGGCGGCGAGCGGAGCGGAGACGGCGGGGGAGCGGCCGGCACGGGAGCGGCCGGCACGGGAGGACGGCCGGCGCGAAGGACCGACGGCGGGGAGCGGCGGCCTCGAGCGGATCGGGGTCGGCGCGGGCGGCGACGGCCCGGCGCGGGAGGCAGCTGCAGCAGGCGGAGCGGAGGCGGCGGAGGCGGCCAAAGGACGACGGGGAGCGGCGTAGCCGAGGCCGGGCGAGCGCCAAGGAGAGGCCGCGCCGGACAGGGCCGACGGAGTCGGCGGGGCCGACGGGGGAGGCGCCGAGAGAGCGGCGGCGGAGGAGTCGGCGGGGCCGACGGCGACGGGCTCGAGCGGGCGGCGGCGGCGCGGGGAGGCCGGCGACGGCGCGGTGAACCCTAGGTAAGCCAAAACCCTAGTTTTGGCTCTGATACCATGTTATGAATAGCGCATGTATTCATATGAGGCCAATGGGCCGGTATATATACACAAAGTACATGTGGTAAATATGCAAAGAACCCCTCATAACAATGGGGAATAACAAACTATACATATATCTCTAACAAAGGCATCATGAGAACAGAGCCACAATGCCTGACCTTAATATCATTCTGCATATACGAAGTACAATGCACACTTCTAAAGCATTACCATTACAGTGATGTATATAGTTATGGATGCAAGAGTTGTACTCTGGTGGATAAAAATACATAAAATGGATAGGGTGAATGTATGTTGTCATGTGCAGCTGTGCAATTTTCAGTCTTAAACATCTGGGATTAACAACCCTAATGTAACATTACAGCTGCCATTAATCAACCACATACAATAGGTTTCAAAGCATGCTGCATGCCATGAAGTATCCTGACAACATTACCATTGTATCATTCAAGTTCACTACTCAGAACAAGAGGGCTAATAACACCTTTGGTTTATATTTTATTCCTCTATGCAGTAGGACCACAAGTCTAACTGTTATAACATACATTTGTGAGCAAATCTATTTTCACAGGTGTTGTTATAAGCATAGCACTTTTTTTGCACATAATTTTCGCAATCAACAATGTATTAACAACGTCATGTGACTTGAACTGCCAATGCATACTATTTACAGATTGGGGTACACTGATCTGTTGAGGGCATAAGCTATGTACCACTGGATAAATTATATTATTTAGCATCATCATTGCCCCGGATAGATATGTGCTTTGGTGCCTTTTAACGCTTTCAAACAGACAGACAGCAAAAGTCAAAGAATTCTATGAAAGGCAAGCTCAAGTATGGAATGACAAGCTCCTGTTAAAACTTTTCTTGTCAGAACATCCAAACATGCACATCTTCAACAGGGGGTGAGATTAAAAAAAATCAAAACAAAGTGCACCAATATACTTACCTAGTTTGGTGCCACAATAAGCTCGTTACCGTGTGGAATTTTGTCATCTGCATGACCATCTGAACTAGCAACTGCAGAAGCATAGAGGAAACCAATCGCCATTAAGTAAACATCAGCCTTTATCAGAGTAAAGCAGAAGTTTATGTATTGGTAGGACTCAGTGATATGATACCTTCTGTGTCTTCCCGCAACCAATCCTGTGCACACACCAATCCCTGAACTGTTAAAGGGTCCATAGTACTGAGATACTCATTTAGTGTCCGGGCTTCACTGTCCAACGGGATGATAGATACAGGGATAGCTAAAATATCACGAGCCATTTGAGAAAGGACAGGATACTTTGCCGCAAAGGACTTCCACCATCCCAGGATGTCAAAATTATCTTGATTCCCTTCTTTTTGACGATAGACCGCTTCCTCAAGGTACATTTCCATGTCAGATTTAAAAGATTGACCTGATGATGTCTCCTGTATATATTGATCAAGTCCCCGTCGAGCATCAGATAATGTGATACGAGAGAAGGTCTTAGAATCATCCCCATTGCTGTACACAGAGCCCATGCAAGAACTACTATTTCCAGAGTAGAAGAGAAGAGCTGGATTCTTCAATGAATCTGCTGACTGTTGATAATCGTTGCACAGATTGGCAAAGGTTTGCCGAATGGCATCGATCGTTGTCTTTGCTGTAAATTGATCATTAGCATAAATGAGCCTAGAATAATATTCAACAGACTTCATCTTGTAACGAGGATCCAGAATAGATGCAAATGCCATTACTGGCCTAGTAAGATCCCAGTATCCCTCGAATTTTTTCAGCATTCGGTCAGCCATTTGTGCAACGACAGGAGATGGACTATTGCACCAGGTATTCAAAAGAACATGGATCTCACACATGTCATTAAAATACAGGTTTGCAGTTGGGTTTTCCACTGGAAACTTCTCCATAGCATTATAGAGCACATCAAGTATTTCAGTGAGGGCTTTCACATCAGCCCACTCCTTAGCAGTCAGAAAAGCAGCATAATGCGCTTCCTGTTCTGCAAGGCGCACAAACACATCGTGATAGTAGCATGCTGAATCAAACATCAAGTAAGTGGATGGCCAGTTGTTAGGAGAATCAAGAACTAACAGTTTTTGGTCCATCTGAAGCAGCTTTGCGGTACCCTGAAACTTTTGAAACCTTTCTTGTGAGAACTTGACATTCTGAATCATCTCACGGACTCTAATGATTATGTCAGATGTCTGTTCCAAGCTTTCTTGGACTGTGAGATTTAGAATACGCGCACAAGAGCGCACTTGGAACAAATTCCCATTTAACAGGAGAACTCTCCTAGGCTGCAGAACTCTGAGAAGCTCTCTGGCAACAATTTCACCAGTCGTGCAGTTGTCTAGTACAACAGCAGCTAGTTTCCTGTCAATACCCCACTCATGCAACTTCTCCAGAATGAGATTAGCAATCTGATCGGCTGTAAAAGGTGCCTCCACATGCACAAAGTTGAGAATTTTTTTCCTAACTTTCCACTCATCACTGGCATGGTCAATGTAGTGGCAGGTCAAACACAAGTAGTCCATCTGTGTATTTGACCGCCACATATCAACTGAGATGCTAACCCGGCAAGGGGTCTCGAGGAGCACATCCTGCAGCTTAACCCTCTCACTTTCATAAATTGTCATGCTATCAGCCCTCACCGTGTCATATGACACCATCCTAAACTGTGGCTGGAGGTTTTTGATGAACTTTTGGAAGCCCACATCATCCACTATTGAAAACCGGTAACCATGCTGGACAATCATACGGGCAAGGTCTTGCCGGCTGAGTTCCTGATCAAAGTGGGTGCTATCGTTGTCATGGTCCTCGCCTGAGGCATGCCCATCGCCAGACCGCCCGTCGGTGGAGGTTTTGTTCTGGAGAATACGCCGTACAACAAGCTTCCGACGCTTACCAGCACGGCGCGTCGAGGTGGTGGTGCAGATCGCAAGGTGGTTGCGTAGGTGTGTCGTGCCTGACCGGCTAGTTGCTGTGAGCTGCTTCTTGCAGTGGTTACAGACAGCGACACAGCTGCCATCAGCGCGGCGCTCCTTAGTGAAGTCCTGCCAAACTGCAGAGCGCAACTTGCGTGCCCGTGGATTGTGCACCGCAGGCACAGGCACCACCGATGTGCTCACTGAGCCACCAATAGGCACTTCCAACGCTGTTGGCTCCAGCATGCTATTGCGTATATGATCACCCACTGCAGCAGATCCAAAGAAGCACATCGTATAACACTAGTAATAGCAACGATAAATAAAGCCACTAAACCACAGAAAGGAATAGGAAAGAGCGACTGATTTTTTTATCTCTTTTCCAGAAACTAAATGGTGGAAAAAAAACTCACTACCTTCCTCTCACAAACTGGAAAGCATGGATGACCTACCATGTACAATCCGACTAAAATTTTACCATGCGCTCTTTCAACTTGAAGTCCAGAAGCTAACCACAATACATGCGCAACGATAAGTTCGAGCAACTGCTCTTGTTGTAAGCAAACACTCACACTACAGAACGCCTCTGACATCACATAGATCCCAGTAAAATTTTGCGAGATGCTACAAGCTGCCATGCCGCTCGGTAGATGAAACAAACACCAACTCCCTTCACTAAATCCTCCTCACTCGTGGGCTCCCCCCGCCCGAATCCCCAATCCGCAAAATTACGACACAGCCAGCCGCAACAAGCAAGCGATCTCGCAAATCCATGGTCGAATCGGAGCCCCAAGGGGTCCAATCCCCACACTCGAACCCCATGAATTGGGCACGAAATAGCTCAGAGACCGCGCGCCTTAGGCTAGGGTTTATGGCTTTGGGTAAGCGGATCCGATAAGGAGGAGGAGCAGGAGGGGGAGGAGGCGGAGTGAGGACTGACCTCGTCGGAGGCGGCCGGCGGCGAGCGGCGGTGGTGGGTCGGGGGAGGGGACCCGCAACCCGATCCGATGGGGGGCTTAGGCCGCTTAGCAGATCGGAGCCGGGGCCGGCGAGGCGTGGGTTGCGACCCATTTCGGGCGTGCGGGGTGGGGGTTTTGTTGACGTGGTGGGTTTCGGGTCCGCGCCTGCGCGATGGACGGCCGCGATGCGACCCAGGCGAGGCGCCTGCGGTTTGGTTGGGTGTGGGTTGCCCAGAGCACCAGACTGGGGTTGGGTCGGTGCTGGTAGGAGAGGGTGGGGTGGATGGAGCGAAGAAAACTGAATCCAAGCCCGTGGGTTGGTTTTGTTTGGATCGGATTCCTTGGTTGCTTTTGATCGGAGGGGATGGTCTTGAGTGGGGGTTTTGCCGTGGGAATAACTGAGTACTTGTTACTATAAAGATATGATTATTTAGAATTTATTACTTGATGTTTTACTGATATACGAATTCTGATGTTATATATCAGTAAGACATGCGTAACAAATCCTCAAATACATATTTTTTTTTTGCAAGTGGTAAGGGTCTGTTTGGTTCATAACCAGAAGTTACCTAGCCACAAGTTAGGCGTGCCACAGTTTTTAGGTAGCTGTTTGGTTCACTGACGTAACTGTGGCATGCCACACTTTCTTAGCACCCGGCCCCACACGTCATAGACTCAGTTTCTTGCCAAATTTTGCCACAAGTGTGGCTTTAATTTTGTTAGCCACACTTTCTGTGGCAGCCACATATTGCCTAAGCTTATGTATGACAAGCTTAGGCACCAACCAAACAGGCCCTAAGTCCTGAGATCCTCCTTTGTTGTGTGGTCAAGTTTGTCGGGTAGGTTACAAACTAAGGGCCTAGGGCGGGTTCGTTTTGGCTTATTCGTGGTTTATGCTCGTACTGTTTACAGTAACTAGCTTTTAAACGGTGTGTTTTTTTACAACGGAGTCACATGTGACTATTTTCCTATGCGTACTACCTCTTGCGAACATCCAGAATTCAAATATTTAAACCATAAGCCATCAGGCCAAAAGAACCCACCCTATTTTTTTGGCTTATGGTGTGGCTTATACCTTTTGGCTAAATTTTTTGAATTTTAGGCTGTTCACGATAGAGATTATAGAAAGAGAGATAGTCGCTTGAGATTTTGATTGGTATAGATATTGGGCTTTTAACGTGTACTATAATTAACTTGTAAACCCCGTCTTGAGAAAATATTCCGTTTAAAAGTTAGGTACTATAGCAAAAGCCAAAAACCGTTTTTAGAAGCCGCAAAGAACAGACCCTAAGTTTAACCTCTGACTACTAAGCACAGTTGGTGTAAACTAAACACTTATTTTTACATAAATGCTATATCACAATTTATCTTGGAAATCAGTTGAATTTCTCACCTTCTGATTTGCTCCGTTATTCATACTGATGTTCCGTCTTCTCCAACTCTGATGCGGTCATAGCGAATACTGCCACGTCCAAGTGTGCGCGAGCGCCATGAGTAGCGAAGCTGCCTCACTGTCTCCGCCTAACGCCCTCTAACAAATGCTCGCTTCATTGTATGCCTATTAAGGAGATGAGTTGAGGCAACAGCCTTCATGCCATGTGTCAGTGAGACCCGAGTGATAAATCTTCAAATGCATATCTTTTGCAAGTAGCAAGTCCTCAAATCCCCTTTGTTGTGTGGTCAATTTTATCGGGTAGGTTACAAACTAAGTTTAACCTCTGGACACTAAGCATAGTAGATATGAACTAAACACCTATTTTTTACAAAAATGCTATATCACAATTTACCCTGGGAAATCGGTTGAATTTCTCACCTTCCGATTTGCTCCGAGATTCATCTTGAGGTTCCTTCTTCTCCAACTCCAATGTGGTCATAGTGAATACTGCCATGTCCGAGTGTGCGTGAGTGCCACGGCTAGTGAAGCTGCCTCACTGTCTCCGCCTAACGCCTTCCAACAAACGCTCGCTTCATCGCATGCCTATTAAGGTAATGCGTTGGAGGCGACGACCATGTCGTGTAGGAGGATACAGAGATGGAGAAGAAGGTACGAGCTTGTTTTCCATTGTATTAAATGTGTAGGATCAAATACCGCAATTAGAGGGGGGTGAATGATTGCCCCCACCTTTTGAAATATCTAAGTAGTCGATGAAGGTTTCGACCGCTCGATGCTCAGCTTTGATCTTTGACCAGATTGAACGCACTCAAAATCATCAACCAGAAGTAGAACCTCTCGATCACCTTTGCACTAGTCGTATGCTTTTATCCAACTGCAGACACAAACACTTTTTAAGCAAACCAAGAACCAAATTGATTCATGATGATGTTTATTACTAGATTTTCGTAAATTTATAAAGCGCTTTCACAAGCACCACTAAAAGCCCTATCAAAAAACTAAAGCCTCTCTTTTCTTCTCCAAAAACTTTCAAACGACCATGCATTAACTCTTAGTCTCTCTCTGCTTTTATAGGCTAACGTCCCAAATGTGTCCTCATCAAACATGGATACGAAATCCTATCTTTTTCGAAAATCAAGGGGCCCGAAACCCCTCCGTACACAGGTTTTTACCAATCTCTAAATCTTCCCAATTATAGACACATCCTTTGGCTCTCTCTATTTTCTCTCAGCTTTGGCTCTATGGAAGTAGAACTCAATTATGTGGCCATCCTTCTTGCAGAAGGTGCAATGGTACTTGACCTTTTGAGGGGTCTGACCTGATGAGGAAAAGCATCTATCTTGCTAGAAGGGGTTTGGGCAAAATCTAAAGATCTAAAAACTGTCTTAGATGACTCAGGAGATTCTACCTCAAATTTGCCACTTTCAGCAACCCTTATAATATTAGGTGGATGGTTCTTGGAATGCTCTATGGAGTTGAATCATAAGCCTTTTTTTTCTTCACACTCACCTTAGATTGGTCTAGTATCATATTGAAGTTTTTCTTTCCACTAGAAAATCTCTCAAGAGTAGTTTTGAGGTGGTCATTTTCTTTTGCTAGATTCTCACATGTGGCATACTCCTTTGACTTGGTTGCCCTAGTATATCTTTCTTTATGAATAGCTATCTCAAGCTTTAGAGCCTCACAAGACACACAGGAGGAATTCTTAATCCTAGCCAACTACTCTTGATACTTGACCCTAAAGACCTCATGCATTTTATCTATATTATTCCCAATCTCAGTACAAAATATACAAGAAATAGACTCAATGACTTCTTTAGATGCAGTCATGGCTATAGATCTTTCAGTTTTAGCTTTCTCTTCAAGAGTTGTGAGTTTAGGATAATTTTCACATGATGCAGTCCTAAAATGCATAACCATTTCAATCATTTCTTTCATTTTGATTTTGTTATCCTTAAAATGAGAGCAAGTATGATCAGAATTAAACATTTACAATTTCTTAAGAGCACTATCCAATTTTATCTCATGTAAAGCATAATTTGAATAAGAAGATAAAATAACATCTACAAGAATAACATCAAGAGTAATAGCATCCATACAAACGTGATCATGACTTGACTTGAGATAGTCTAGATCATCTAGAGCATTCTTGAGTTGGTCTACAACAGAGGAATGAGCAGATTTCAATGTAGACAATTCATCATGCGAGCACAAGTTAGATTCACAATCATTAGGATTACTTGATTTAAGCCTAACTATCTCAAGGTTCAAGTTATCAATCATAATGTTCTAATTCTTAATCATTTTAGCTTGCTTCCTTAGTTGTTGTTCAGTTACAACAAGAGCACGTTTCATTGCTTTAGAGGAAGGGTGTACCTCGTCAGGGTCATTGTAGGGCTCGTCAGGGTTAGAGAAGTCGGTGCCATGGCTGCCATTGGCCATGAAACACATGCTGGTGAAGTCCTGGGCCTTCTTCTTGCCGTGGGTGTCATCCTTTGTCACTGAGTCCACATTGCTCATGTCCACGGACTTAAGAGCGGTAAGGATCTAGTTGACGAACTTCCAGTAGTTAGGTTTCTTGACCTTTGTGTCTCGAGCATGGGGCACTTGGCCCGAATGTGGTTTGGCTCACTACACTTGAAGCACGTCACCAGACCACCTCTCCTCTTTGTTTCTCACCTTGTTGTACATTCCAGTGAATTTAGTGGGCAGGATGGCTAGATCCTTCTCAGGTAGCCTCTCAAGTTACTCATCACTCACTGAGTGCAAGGCAAACAAAGAAAAGCTAACATCCGCACAATCTAAAGAACTGCTTCGAGAAGGGCCCATCACAAGAGCCATTGACTTAATCTTGAGAAGACGCAAGATAAAGTTAATCTCATATGTCTTCAACCTTGACTAGAGTTTATCAATGGTAAGCACATTTATGACAGTGTTGTCATTGATGGATGCAATTTTCATCCCCTAGACCTTCACATCAAGAGCATCTAAGATTTGGTATGCATTTTCAAAATCCGAGAAGGTCAAGATAACAACGCAGATATCATGGAGAATTTGTTGAACCTTCCCCATAACTCATCCAAAGACTCACTGGGTTTTTGCTCAATCTTGGAGTATTTCTTCTTGAGTTGATTCTGTCTCACTTCCTTGATCGTGGTTGAGCCCTCATGGTAGTCAGGGAGGGTCTTCCAGATCTCGTGGTAGATCTCAAGTGAGCAACTCGTTGAAACTTCGATCAACTAAGCCCTTGAATCAGAAAGTTACGTGCCTTACTATTTGCCTCCATATCAGGAGATGTTACATTGTTATCAACCAGCACAATATAAGGGTTTTTGACCTTAAGCCAAATTGCGTGTCCTTAGGCCTCAATGTACGCATACATATGAGGCTTCCAATACCAGAAATCCACTCTATCGAACACAGTTGTCTTGGTTAAATACTATATATGGCCATGGCGCTTGAGACCAGTTAAAATCTACGAGAAGAGCTAACTGGGCTCTTATACCACTTGTATGACCGATATGGCAACATAGGGGGTGAATGGTGCCTTCAATTTTTTTCCAAGTACTCACTTAATCTTTACTCCAATAGCTATGAGAAGCAATGAAGAATAAGAAGCCAAAAAACAAAAATTCTCGAAGTTACTGAAAATTCCAGCCTGTGAATACTGATTTTAACACTACTTTAAATTCGAAAATCATGTAACTTTTCATTCATCGATCCAAAAGACTTTACACTTGAAGCAAAACTAGTTCATGACATTATGAACATATCCCAATTAAAAAACTTGAAAGAAATGGGTCAAAACCAAAACTCTAAATCACTTGAAATTTGGTATGAACCTTCTCAAGGATGTCAGAAACCTATTTTAATTAATGATTGAGAAAATTGTTGCTAAAATTTTGACCTTTTTCCATTTGAAGGTAGATTACACAAAAATGGGTCAAATACCTAAAAGGGTGGATACGACTTTCTCATGGATGGATGATGGCCAAGATGGCTCTAGATGTATTTTCGCATATCACAGCAAGATAGAACACTAAATAAATCTAGCCAAAACCGTAAGATCAAGAAATCGCTTGAAGGATAAAAAACATGCAAAAATCGAGTTTCTTGATGAACTTGCTATTAAAGTGCCTATATAGGTGAAGATTGATTTTCTGAGATTATCTTCGTCTCTTACACATCCTTGACATAGCAAGATCAAGAAGAGAGAAGAGAAGAGATCAAAACCAACTAAATTAAAAGCAAATCAATCAAAACAAGAGATACCCATAGAGATGACCAAAGGTTAATATATTATCACTTGAGGAGGTAAGTTTTATAGCCACTCCATCTTGGAGGACAGAGAGCACACCATACCACTCAACTCTCAAACCTAAACCCTAAAACAAGAGAACACACAAGAGAGGTAGATTGGATGGTTAAACACAAGTTTCCATCCCAACCACTTAAATAGATGGGCTAACCAGCCACATCTAACTCTTAGTAGATACTATCCACATAATACAACGGGGGAACCCATTAACTCCACACACATAGGTTTTAACTCACACATCAGACTTACACACGTTTTTCAAAGCGCATAAGCCTAAATTTGTGAAGTCCTTAGCTTTAATCCAACTCGATCAAGCCAGTTTCTCCATGACCGAAACCACATTTCCATGCACCACTCACGCGCCGCAGTTTTCTTCCAAAGCAGTTTCTGGTATCTTGGTCAAACTACCAAAATACCCTTCATTGACCTGGTCATCTCTTTCCATTGCAAGCAATCGCCATGTTTGCCATGTGTAGGTATACTACTAGTTTGCCATGCATCGGCAAGTCTTTCCCGTTCTGGTTCCACTAGACCACGCCTCACTTGGACCGATCAAGCTATATAGTGCAAACCCTTTGTTCAAACTTTTCTTCAACATTTCCCGCCTTTCTCATTCCATGCTTGAGCTCACCATCTCATCTGGCATCCTTGATCGTTCTAGGCCTTAGCTTCTCCATGAGTGTATTCCCGATCCTTGCCGTTGACCACAGATGACTCCAAGCGACCTTGCACATCCATAGATAAAGAAATTATTTCCGGATATAAGTTCTTCATAACTTGATCCACGTTAGCAATAACATAGATCATGTAACTTATAATCACTGATCTAGGTCACGAAATTATCCTATGACTCAAAATTCCTAAAATCATGCATTTTTGCAACTTGTCTAGACAAATCAGCAAATTTACAATTTTCACTTATCTAAAATGACAATGGTTTTATCACAACAGAGCTATAGACCTTCTCAAATGGTCCTTCAAAGTCCGGCGTTTGGCGGGTGAGCTCTCGACCATCCCCATGCTAACGAAGGAGTAGTGTGCCATGTGCGCCGCCGTTGCTGCACAGGTTGCCAACAGCATCCAGGCATCCATCGTGCTCCTCTGGGAGCAGCGTCGGATGCTCATCGTGGTTCGAGACTTTGCCACCACTTGGAGCCGCGCACACATCCTCCTCATCGTGCTCCTCACGACCGACATAGTGCCTAGGCTCAGGAGCGTCATGAGGTTCTACGTTCTGGTCTAGGTTTCAAAACTAACACCAAGCATGCATGTGCCATATATCATAGGTTCAGAACTAACACCAAGCACAGCCGCATTCGCAGGTCGCAAGGATGAATAACTTATGGGCCTAGGGCGGAGTCTACACCTAACACTATTAGTAGGCCTTCGGCTGGGCCTATCTATTAGGATTTGTTGCAGCATCCATGATCGAGGGAAATTAACGCAACCATGGAGAGATCCCCAGAAAGACGAGTGTCGATTTTTGCAATCTATATAGTTGTTACTTGTTGGAAACCACGGGACTACAGAAGGACTACTTGTGTTCTAGAGATTTCAAAGAAAAGACAGCCAAGTTTTTTTCGGCCTATGGCTTGTCGTTTCCTCAAACAAACAAACGAGACGATTTTTTGTCATCTTTTCGAAACGACTTATCGAAATAGTTTTTTCAAAATGGCTTATTAGCATTACATTCGTTCGTACAGTCGCTCACACTAGGATTAAAAACTATAAACCGTAGCCATAGGCCTGTGCATTCGGTTTGTTCAGGCAAATCGGTTTGGTTCAACTGGTATATATGGTAAATACGGTATAATTACTGTTAAGGGTATTAGAGATAGAATAGGAATCGGCATATTCCCCTGTAATATACCTTTGTACTCCCTATATATATTGCCCATTGGGCCTCTTCAATATATGCACAATATTCATAACAAGGTATCAAAGCTTAGGTTAAAACCCTAATCTCGATCTACTTCCGCTCGTCTTCCGCATCTGCTGCCCCCGGGAGCAGAGATTGATTCTCCCGGGGGTGGCCACTTCTTCAATGGCCTCTCTGTCCACCTCGTGCACTTGGGGAAGCCGCCGCCGCCGTCTGCCGCCTGCACCAGCCGTCGGTGGCGCGGCCTCTGAGCCGACCTCCCCGAGCATTCCTTCCGCGACGTCGGGCCGGACGCCACCGACTTGGCCACCGTCTCCCTCCCAAGACCGCTGCCGCCTCAAGAGGAGCCGACGCTCATCGGCTTGCCAAGGACGCCGCCATCGGTGCCTGCCGCCACGCGAGATCCGGCGCCCGAGGCCGCCGAGCCGTCATCCGCGCCGATGTCGCCTCGACCGCTATCGCCAGATCCGGCTCTCCCCCACTCGTCCAGTGGCCGTGCCAGCCTCTGCACCGACCGCCGCCCCGCCGCCCCGCCCGGATCTGGGCTCCCCGACGCCGCCTCCTTCGGCCGCCGTGCCCGCGCCCCCGCGCCAGCACCGCCGCCTTCGGACACCACCTCTCTAGCCGTCGTGCCCGCGTCTCCGCGCCCGCACCACCGCCTCCTTCCGTCGCCGGCCTCTCCCTTCTCCCGGCCGCCGCTTCCCTCCTCTCTGAGCGAGGGAGAGAGACGGGAGGGAGGGCGAGGTGAATCCCTCACGGGAGAGGGAGGAGATGAGGGAGCGCGCTTGCATGCGGACGCCAGGTGTGAGGAGAAAAAGGGAGTTGAGCGTGCGCTGCGTTGGTGATGGATCTTGAGGGGAGACAGAGGATACGCTGCCGCTATGCTAGTCTTGCTACTATCTGTGTTCCTTTTGAGTCAGTCTTAGTCATTTTTTTCGTGAGTCTTTTGTTGCGTTCATCCAAATCCGTAGTTTTTTAATTTTTAGTTCGTTCATGCCGTGCGAGTTCACAAATTTATTGTCAGTCATAGAAGTATAGGAATTTTCTTTTGCATGGCAGCAGCCGCCGCTCTACTCTCTGAGCCGCGTGCAGATCGTAGAAGTCATTATGATGCCGCCGCTTCTCTAGCCGCTGCCCCGAGCTTCTAAGGTCGCCGCGCGTCTTTTGCACCGTGTGCATTGCGCCGCCGCCGTCTTGGGCTTCGATCTGCGTCGTCATGCTTCTATCTATTCCTCTTCGACTTGATTTGACAGTTTATTCAAAAATTGCACGCAACGACGACATTATCAAGACTCGGACTTCAGATTTTTCTTGTTTAAGTGTTAACTCTTTTTCAAATGCAATGCTATTGCATCTGCCTTGCATTTGAGGGGGGGGGTGTTAAGGGTATTAGAGATAGAATAGGAATCGACATATTCCCCTGCAATATGCCTTTGTACTCCCTATATATATTGCCCATTGGGTCTCTTCAATATATGCACAATATTCATAACAATTACTTCGCTAAAACATGGTATTTTAGAAAATACGGTTCAGTATCAGTAAATCCCAATTTGTTTTTATACGGTATCGATAAATACTATATTTACTAAAGTTGACATGAATTATGAACGATACAGCGACTTAGCATCTTAGCGAGGTGACAATAACGCTTCCCTGTTCCCCCGCACACCCACATCAGCAATTCTTACTTCTGTCACCTACCATACATTCTTACTGGAAAACACCACCTGTAAAACACTGGGTTATATCTTAGAGGACTGGTTCAATACACTTAGTCGGTTGTCAACCGTTCAATAAAGCTCATCCAACGGTTATGATGGCTTTGACACCTCCGGTGTTTGTGAGTGGTGCACATGGATGGTGTTTGCGAAATGGGGCAAAAGAGTAATTTCGCGTGAGAACTGGTCTTACAACGTGTCTCGCTGTCCCGCACGCGCACCGCTTCATGAAAGCAGAGAGAGATTTTCGGGGAGTCAGAGTTCAAAGCCGCTGTTTATCAACTGGAAACAGTGGTGCAAGTGTGAAATGCCCATTTAGAACAACGACGTTTGTTATCATTAGGACAACAATTTGCGAGGAACCTCCTAGTGTTATTCCCTAAAAGAAATACAGACGATGTATTGTGATAATTTGCTGAGAAGAAGAAAAAATTTATTGTATTAGTCTACAGAAGAAAGAAGAGAAATGGTTCCATACACTTAGTTGATTCTCAACCGTTCATTGAAGCTCATCCAATGGTTATCATGGCTTTGACACCTCCAATGTTTGTGAGTGGTGCACAGGAATGGTGTTAGCGAAATGGGTAAAGGAGTAATTTTGCGTGCTCACTGTCTTAAAACTGTCCCGCACACGCACCACTTTCCTCCCTCACACCAAGCGAAGCAGAGAGAGAGTTTCGGGGAGTTCCGAGATCCACACCCTTCCCCCTCACCCCAGCTAGTGGATCGGAGGAAGAAAGCAAACCCGGCGCCGAAAGTCTTCGACCAAGCACCCTCTCCACCTTAAGCTCCGCCTCTACCGTGGCCTCTTCCGGCGAAGAGCAAGAATCCCCGCCGGAAGAAGAAGCACCAGACGGAGAAGGACCCCACGAAGATTCAGAAGCGCATGCGTTCCCCGACTCTACCACCTCGCTCCCCTGCGCTGATTCCGGCGTCGAGAAGTCCCGCTCCGACGCAGAGCAAGGAGACACCGGCAAGAACGCCGACCCAGCCACTCTCGCCGGAACAAACTCCTGCGAAATGGGTCGAGGTGCCAGGGTAAGGCGACGCCGACGACGCCCGCCCTTACGCCCATCCGTCACCATCCACAAAACCTTCCTCCCACACACGTTTTCATAACGAGCCGTACTAGCGAGGATTACCCGGGGACTCGACCGGTCGATTGATCGGATCTGCGGGCGAGACAACCGGACGGCACGGGGATTGGCTTCTCATCTTTCTCCCCTTCCACCTCTTCTTCTCTGCGGCTTTGTAAAAGAAGCTGGATGTGATGTAGAGGTTGGCCTGTACAGCTCCGCCGCCACCGCTCCACACGCCGTTGAAAGTGCAGTTATTGGTTTCACAGGGTGCATTCAGGTTTAGTGCCTTGATTGTCTCCTCCCTGCACTTGTCATACGCTGCTAACATGAAGAAGTTAAATGACGGTAATGTCCCTGATTAATGGATGGTTAGATTTGCTGGAGGTGTCAGCACCACCCACACCACTACATGGACCAAACCAATCCTCTGGCAATATACCTTGGATCTGGATGGTAGTGGTGGATGGCGATGGGAATCGATGGCGATGGCGACCTGGCGGGAGGGCGCGGCTGCGCGACCGGGCGGTGCGGTGCTGAACCGAGATGGTCGGCGCGGCTCGGAAGCTTTCCACTCCTAGGGACGGCGGGTCGGCGACGCAGCATAGCACAAGACTCAGAGGAGGACAAGCATGCTCGGCTGCTGGCGCTCGGCCACTCCCACTTGGAGCATCAGCAATCGCCAATCAAGTAGTCTGTGGTGCTCGGCGCCGCCTCACTCGCCACTCGCCTAGTCACCTGGTCGGTGGTTGCCACTGAAGCGGTGAGTAGTGAGTGAGAGTGACCTTGTGATTGTTGTGGTGCGGCTAGGGACCTAGGGTTAGGGTTACCCCGTGAACACGTGAAGTAGACGGGCTGACGGGCTGAATGCGAACGGGATGGTCCGATGGACTATGGCGTACGCCAGAGGTCTTCGATGTTTCGGTTTGCCGGTTTTCAGCCGGTTTTTACAGGACAAACAAAACACAAAAAAAAACCAGTATTTTCAGTATGGTTTCAAATATCAAAAACCGATTAAACCAAGTTGACTGTTTGAATTCGACATATTCAATTTGGTATATATGTACACACCCCTACGAAGTTATAAGTCATAAGATGGGGACAACGGCCGAGTCATCTGGGCGTTGCCCAGCCAATGTTAGCACCTTCCGTCAGTCCCATGAGTCGATATGGATCAGCTCGGGCCAGGAGATTGGGTAGCACTGCTAATACAGAAGCAATGACATCAGTCATCAGCCACAGGTCCACAATAATACAGAAGCAATGACATCAGCCATCAACCTCAGGTCCACGACCTTTGACCATGCATGGGCTTTTCCACTGAACTGATTCGTCAAGGGAGGTAGTAAACGGCACGTGCGATTCGTCAAGCGAGGTAGTAAACGGCACGTGCGATTCGTCAAGTGGTTCCATTCGTCAGCGATGACGTTGCGACGTCCTCTTCATTGAAGACACAGATTCAGACGCCGTCCACCTCCCGGTAGCCATCGTTTTGGTTGGTGGGTGATTCGACCGTTCAACGAAAAGTTTCTTCCGGCCATGTGAGATCCAGGCTCACTGCCTGTAGAGCTGTAAAGTTTTTTTAAAAATTATTTTTAAGAGGATTTGGTGCGATGGAAGGGTGCAAGCCCAACCATTTCCAACTTGACCACATCCATGGGCCATGTTGCCATGGCTACATCATCGTACTCATACAGACATACGCTGCCGTATCTGCAATAAACATGCCAGCATGTCTCGCCGCCTTCAATTCTGAGCGACTCCATAACAGCAGTACTGTAGCGGCGTAGATTAGAGTAATGGCTACGTTCCTTTTAATTTATAACTTATAATTTCTTCAAAAGAAATAAAAGAGACTATTTTCATCGAATTTTCAAAATAATTTATTGAGATTTTTTAAAACAACTTATCGATATTTGATTCGTAGTTTATTAAAAAAAATTGAAGTAATTTATCGATATTCGACTCATTCATATAAACGTTCAATCTATGGTTAAAAGTCATAGAGCTGAAACCGATTTATCGGATATATGCACTTTTTTCCTTTCGGCGATAGAATCTTTTTTATACCGTTGAAAATTCGGTGACAGGCTTGTACACGGCAACGCAACCACACCAATTTATCACTACCCAACGGAAGTAAAGTGGTGTGGTCCTTCGTGGGAAAATACGGGATGAGGCCGATATGTATGGAGGAACCGCAACGGGCCCAATTCCGGTGAACGGTGAGGCGCGCGATATTTCTCGGGCGGATGAGCCGTTGCGTTGCGCCTCTATAAATGTTTGTTCGGTCCGTCACCTCCATCTCACATTCGACACTCGAGAGCAGAAACGCACGTACCCTCCACACCACACCCTCGCTAGCTCCGGAACAAACGTGTGGCTGTCAAGATGGTCGGCCCCGCAACCACCTCGAGGCCCGGGAAGCCGGTGGTGCTCTACCCGTCGCCGGGCATGGGCCACCTGGTGTCCATGATCGAGCTCGGCAAGATCTTCGCCGCGCGCGGCCTCGCCGTCACCATCGTCGTCGTCGATCCGCCGTACAACACTGGCGCGACCGGCCCCTTCCTCGCCGGCGTCTCCGCGGCCAACCCCTCCATCTCCTTCCACCGCCTCCCGCAGGTCGAGCTCCCGCCCGTGGCGTCCAAGCACCACGAGGCGCTCACCTTCGAGGTCGCCCGCGTCTCCAACCCGCGCCTCCGTGAGTTCCTCGCCGGCACCCCCCCGGCCGTCCTCATAGTCGACTTCTTCTGCAGCGTCGCCCTCGACGTCGCCGCCGAGCTCGGCATCCCGGCGTACTTCTTCTTCACCTCCGGAGCGGAGATCCTGGCTTTCTTCCTGCACCTCCCGGTCCTGCACGCGCAAACCACGGCGAGCTTCCGGGACATGGGCGAGGAGCTCGTGCACGTGCCGGGCATCCCTTCGTTTCCGGCGACGGACTCCATCCTGCCGCTCATGGACCGTGACGACGCGGCCTACGGGGGATTCGTGAATGCGAGCAACGACCTATGCCGCTCCCAGGGCATCATCGTCAACACCTTCCGCTCGCTCGAGCCGCGCGCCTTCGAAACCGTCATCGCTGGGCACTGCACGCGTCCCGGCCTCCCGACGCCACCTGTCTACTGCATCGGGCCGCTCATAAAGTCGGAGGAGGTGGGCGCGAATCGCGGCGAGGAGTGCCTCGCGTGGCTGGACACGCAGCCCAAGGCCAGCGTGGTGTTCCTCTGCTTCGGCAGCATCGGCCGGTTCAGCGCGAAGCAGATCAGGGAGGTGGCAGCCGGGCTCGAGGCGAGCGGGCAGCGGTTCATGTGGGTCGTGCGGAGCCCGCCCAGCGACGACCCGGCGAAGAAGTTCGAGAAGCCGCCGGAGCCGGACCTGGACGCGCTCCTCCCGGGGGGCTTCCTGGAGCGGACCAAGGACAGGGGCCTCATCGTCAAGTCGTGGGCGCCGCAGCGCGACGTGCTGGCGCACGAGGCGGTGGGCGGGTTCGTGACGCACTGCGGGTGGAACTCGGTCCTGGAGTCGGTCATGGCGGGCGTGCCGATGGTGGCGTGGCCGCTGTACGCGGAGCAGCGGATGAACAGGGTGTTCCTGGAGAAGGAGCTGGGGCTGGCCGTGGCGGTGGAAGCGTACGACGGGGAGATGGTGGACGCCGAGGAGGTGGCAGCGAAGGTGAGGTGGCTGATGGACTCCGACAGCGGGAGGGTGCTCCGGGATCGGACGCTCGCGGCCATGCGGCAGGCGAAGGAGGCGCTGCGGGAGGGCGGGGAGTCGGAGGCGACGTTGGCGCGGCTGGTGGACGCGTGGAGAAGCGCCTGAGTCCTGACGTGGGAGATGAGGTGGGCTCCGTGGGCAGAGATAGGGGACGCACGTGGGCGCAAAATTGGGCGGAGCAGGTGGGCCACGGCAGACATGGTTATATGTGGGTGTTTGGGTCAAAAGACTGCAGCAGGAGCAACACAGTTTTTCCTTTATTTGTGGCGTGCTAATGAACGACGGCCTTTGACGTGTAATTTCTCAGTTTCGGAACTTGCTCGTCCACGAAGAAAACGGCAGGCCAATGGATCTATAGCAGCTATCTACAAGAGAGTCCATGTCATCAACTGTCCTACGTGAAAGATATTAAATGAAGAAAGAGAACGCAGCTCTCTACAGCTCTAGAGATAGTCTATAGCGCCAAACGAGGCAGCCTCCATAAATTCTGTGTGTGCATGTAAGTATCAAATAGCTATCCTTATAGATAGTTCTTTAGAATGCTAACTTTAGTGTGTACTATATAGATGATGTGGAAGTCTTATAGTTAGTTGATAGCTATAACCATTGGAGATGCCCACCCACCGGAGATCACATTCTCATCGCTCCCAAGTTACATTCCCACACTTGGCAAGTGTCCCCATGTTACATTCCGTCACGCTGCGTTTCCAGACGTACCACGACTCCTTTCCTTCCCAAGTCCCTCTTCCTCCATCCCAAGTCCCCTCCTCCACCCCCCATGTCTATCCATCATGCTCCAGCCATCGCCTCTGACGCTATTTTCTTAATTTACTATTGTTTTAATTCCGTATCTTTTAGTTTTTTTGTTATTTATACTTTTTGTCTTAACTTTTTTCTGTATTCGTTTGTATTGTTTGTTACGGATCAACTTATTTTCTTTCTATTTTTAAATTTAATTATACTAAAAAATTACCAACAGTTATAGTATAAAATAAGCTAAATACATTGCAAAGTAAGTCATAAGCCACAAAAAAGCCTAAATGAGCAACCTTGATCAACTAGAAATTGCTTGAATCCTACTTGATTTTTTTTCAAAATCTAACTCAAGAGTTGAATTTTCTTGAATTTTTTGTTTTAAAGTGGGATCTCTGAATTGAAACTTTCGAATTTGAATTGAAAATATTGAATTATTAAGTTGAAAGTTTGTCTTCTTTTAGTTGAAAAGCGGACTTCTCTCGTTAAACGTTGTGGATTCGAGTTAAAATATGGAAAATTCACCCATGACGTCGCCTCCGGCATAGAATCAACTCAAACAATCAGAATCTAGTGAGGGACAAGGAGGAACATTCAACAAAAGAGAGAATTCAGCTTCAGTGCCTCAGCAACGAGGTCGCTAGAGCCGGAGTCAGCTTCACCGAAGGCAGTAGCGCTGGCTAGAGTTGGAGGAGGAAGATTGGTTGCGCATGAATATTCCAAGCACATATACTGATAAGGAAATGGAATGGTTTCCATTTCCACGGTATTTTCTGCCGACCAATGTACTCCCTCAATCCGCAATATAAGTCTAAAGCACTATACATATAGACCAAAGAAAGTAAATATAAGAAAGAGTTAATGTCATTGGACCATGTATATCCCTATTAAATGACATACTACAAATATTTATCCACTTTTTCGTATTAAAGGAGAGGTATATGATGAAAATATTATAATAGTTACATATTTAGTCTTCATAATAGACTTATATTATAGGATGATGCTATCCAAAAATAAGGACTTATGCGGGATGGAGGGGTATAGCAGCTCTGCTTTTTGTATTAAGGTGTGTCAACATGAAGGCTAATTTTCCGTGAGGAGACGGAGAAGCAATTGATTGGAAATTGGAAACAACAACGTAGAGAAGAAAGAGAACTGTGAAAGCAATAAATTCTTTTTGAGAGTATGAACAATAAGGTAGTGTGGTGATCTTAACGCTCGGCTCATTTCGGCTTGATCTTCTGGTTTTTTGCTTATTTTTTATTATTTATAAATTTTGTCTTTATCTGATTTTTAGCTTTTTTTTGCCGGTTCTTTTTCCTGTATTCGTTTGCATTGTCCGTGATGGGCTAATATGTTTTTTCTATTTTTAATTTTTTTAAATTTTATTATACCACATAAGCCACATTCAGCTAAAGTACAATTTTAATTAAATACAATGTAATTTCAGCTATAAATCACTATTTTTCAGCTTAAATGAGCGGCACCTAATATTCACGCCCCACCCCACGAGTTGCACGGTCAAAATCTGGGAAAAATCACGTGTAAAAACAGCTCCTCAATGGTACTTCGCGTAAATTGCTAGAATTGGTGATAGAGGTTACACAGAGACACACATTGTAGCCTAATCTTCCGTATTTGTCACACATGTTTCTTGACACGTATTGATTGGTATCAATCTATACGGTTTGGCAGGGTCATTTTAAAATCTTCGTCGTTACGTGTGTTAGCTGGAGGGTTCATCGATCGGATAAGTAATCAACCAATAGTCGATCGTAGCCCCTCACCTTTCAGATACGTAGACGCACGACAAAAGTACTCCAAAATACACAAGCTTTTGAAACACTGTTGACAATGGCGGTAGCAACAACGGCTAGCTTCTTGTCTAGCAGATCATTGTGCTTACGCTGAATCATCGTGTCACGCGCGTGCGCTGAGGATGAAAAGCTGGTGCAGGGTGCAGACAGCACCTCATGCGGTGAGGCGAGGTGGCGGGGCCACGGAGATCTCAAGTCATGCTCATTTTGATTTAAATTTTTTGTTTCTGATTTTTTTTTACTATTTATAAATTTCGTTTTTTATGGTTTTATAGTTTTTAGCTTTTTTGCCAGTTCTTTTTTCTTGTATTCATTTGCATTATCTATGATAGGCTAATCTGTTTTTACTATTTCTAAACTTTTTAAATTTAGTTACACCAAATAAACTATCATCAGCTACAATATAATTTCAGTCAACTATAATATAATTTTAGACATAAATCAGTTTACTTTAGTCCAACCGACATCTTGACGTGCGGCAAAGGGCCTCCGGCTGCCGCATTAGCCGGTCGGCACGACAGCCAGTGCAGCGGTTTACCGTTGACCGTGCACGACACGGCCTAATTTCCGCTTCAGGGCGCATATTTTTCAGGGAAAAAAAAGAGAAGGGAGACACCCGTTGACCGAGTATGACTTGGATCGATTAAGCAAGTCACGAGTAATAATATGGACGGAACCTGACGAGGACCGATCGAAGAAATTTCTCAAAGTAGAACCCGTGCGGAACGCATGCATGCAGACCTAGCAATACGTCCTTTCGTAGCAACCTTGCCAAACCATCTGTACGAGTCTTTTTGGGGTGATCATTTGGGCTTATTTTTGGTGACTTATAACTGAAAAATACTGTAGCTAACTGAAAAAACACTGTATCTGATATATGCTTATTTAGCATAATTAAATTAAAAAAATTAAAAAATATAAAAAATATGTTAGCCTATTACGTATAATACAAACAAATACGGGAAAAAAAGAACCGGCAAAAAAGCTCAACAAAAAACCAAAAGTTCAGAAAAAGACAAAATTTATGAATAGTGACAAATAAGCCGGAAGTTAGAAGCTGAAACTCTTTTGATCACCACGCCCTCTCAGCACATAAATCGCGTGGAAGTTTGCAACGAACTGCGTGTTGGTTACTTAAAGGGCATTACGATAATTTCCTAATTAAAAAAAGAAAAAAAGAGAAAGAGAGAGACAGGTGGGGCCCACATGTCAGTGGGCCGCCCGAGACGATAAGGGGAGGAGACTTCGTTTCCTCCCGTGATGGTTCCTGTGACGGTTTAAGTTCGTGTGCGCCTCGTCCTCTCGCGTGCGGCATCGACCGCGTCACCCAAGCTGCCGAGTCGAGCGACAGCGGCAGCGGTGAAGGAGGCGCCACCGGCACGGGCACTTTGGCACCAGTCGTGGCTGCAGCTCGCCGGCCTCCGCCCCACTCCCCTTTAAAAGGTGCCTCTCCTCTCTTTGTTTGGCCGAATGCATAAGTAAGTCCTCTCACTGATCTCAAATCTCTCGCTGTGATTTTTTTATCTTGAGTCTTGAGAGCCACCGGTCGGGTTTTTTCCTGTTGCCATCGGCTGAGGAGTGCAAATCACCTTGCTAGGGTTTTCCCGTATAGATTTCTTGAGCCTCTTCTTTGATTTGGCCGAGAGGAAAGGTTTGGGATAACCACTAGAGGTTGATTTGGCTCGGACTTATGCTGGGTTTGGAGGGAGATTTTGTGACCTGTTCTTTGTGGTCACGAGCGCTCACGGCTGGAGTTCTCGTTGGTCTTGTGCGGTATCACGGCTGGAGTTCTTGTTGGTCTTGTGCGGTATCAACCCTAACCTTCGTCTCCGGCGTCGGTTACCCGAGGTTGGAGCGGGCATTGTATCTCTGTCTACCACACTCCTCTTCTGTGAGCAGCACAGAGGGGTGCTAGGTTTTCTGGGTCAGCGTCGTGAGCGTGCCTTGCCCTTTTTGATTACTTCACGGTGATTTTGAGTATCACCACTACTGTGAGTATTCTAGTTGTTGTTTCTTTGCAATCTGGTGATATATTTCATATATCTATGAAGCCCCTTTAGCAGAAAATTGCAAAGATATTCCTGGGGTTACTTGCTGTGTGATGAAGTGATATAACACCGAGATTATATATGGATGTGATGGTAGATTGGTCTTGAGCTTTAGCTAAATCTGCTATTTTCATTCACTGATCTTTGAACTTGCTGTCCATTTGATATTCTCTGTTTTAGATTTGGGCAGTGGTGAGTTTTACTCATTTCTGGTCTGTGCCAAAAGCTCTTAAATTGTTGAATCAATAGTACTCTCTGTGAGTACATGGAAGATTGATTTTAGGAAATTTTTGCACTGTCCAGTTAACTGTTTTCTTGATCTGTAAATACTTGGCAGTAGCAAGATTTAGTTTTAGCTCAAGATCTAATCTATAACTGTCATATATAATCAAGATTAGATTTTATCATGGTGGAGATGTCCAATATTAAATCTTATGTAACTAGCCTTCGGAGAGCACTTAATAAAATACATTTACATTTCCAACGGACACCCTCCGAAGATCACATTCTCATCACTCCCAAGTTACATTCCCACACTTGGCAAGTGTCCCCGTGTTACATTCTGTCACACTGCGTTTCCAGACATACCACGACTCCTTTCTTTTCCTTCCCTTCCCAAGTCCCTCTTCCTTCATCCCAAATCCCCTCCTCCAACACCCTATGTCTATCCATCATGCTCCAGTCATCGCCTCTGTCTAACGCTATTTTCTTAATTCACTATTGTCTTAATTTCATCTTTTTTTGGTTTTTTAGTTTTTTAGACTTTTTTCCTTTCCTTTTTTTTCTATATTCATTTGCATTGTTCGTGATGGACTAACTTATTTTTTTTTCTATTTTTAAAATTTTTAAATTTAACTATGTCAAAAAAGCTACCAACGGCTACAGTGTAAAATAAACCAACTACAGTACAAAGTAAGTCATAAGCCACAAAAAAGCCTAAATGAGCAGCCTTGATCAACTTGAAATTGCTTGAATCCTAGTTGATTTTTTTTCAAAATCTAACTTAAGAGTTGAATTTTCTTGAATTTTTTTGTTTTAAAGTGGGAATATCTGAATTGAAACTTTCGAATTTGAATTGAAAATATTGAATTTATTAAGTTGAAAGTTTGTCTTCTTTTGGTTGAAAAGCGGACTTCTCACGTTAAAAGTTGTGGATTCGGGTTAAAATATGGAAAATTCACCCATGACGTCGCCTCCGGCATAGAATCAACTCAAACAATCATAGGGCCTGTTCTTTTTGGGTGAAGCTTACGGCTTTTGGCTACGGCTTGTGTGTTTTAGGATGTTTGTGTAAGAGATTACATAGTAACAAAAACTCACATATGGCTTTTACCGATATAAATGAAGTCGATAAAATATATACTACAATTAACTAGTAGATCCTATCTTAAAAACATACTTCATTTAAAAGCTAATTATTGTAGAAAAGCCAAAAAAATAACTTATTTAAAAGCTAGTTATTGTAGAAAAGCAAAAAAAAACAACTTTTAGAAACTGAAAAGAATATGGCCATAATCTAATGAGGGACAAGGAGGAACATTCAACAAAAGGGGGAATTCAGCTTTAGTGCCTCAGCAACGAGATCGCTAGAGCCGGAGTCAGCTTCTCCGAAGGTAGTAGCACTGGCTAGAGTTGGAGGAGGAAGATTGGTTGCGCATAAATCTTCCAAGCACATATACTGATAAGGAATAGATTGGTTTCCATTTCCACAGTATTTTCTGTCGACCATATACTCCCTGTCCGCAATATAAATCTAAAGCACTATACATATAGGTCAAAGAAAGTAAATATAAAAAAAGTTAATATCATTGGACCATTCATATCCCTATTAAATGATATACTACAAATATCCATCCACTTTTTCCATATTAAAGAAGGGATATATGGTGAAAATATTACAATAGCTATATGTTTAGTCTTCGTAATAAATTTATATTATAGGACGACGCTATCCAAAAATAAGGACTTATGCGGGACGGGGGGAGTATAGCAGCTCTGCTTTTGTATTAAGGTGTGTCAACATGAAGGCTAATTTTCTGTGAAGAGACGGAGGCAATTTATTGGAAATTGGAAACAACAACGTAGAGAAGAAAGAGAACTGTGAAAGCAATAAAATTCTTTTTGAGAGTATGAACAATAAGGCGGTGAAGAGAATTGCGAAAGCAATAAAATTCTTTTTGAGAGTATGAACAATAAGGTAGTGTGGTGATCTTAACACCATGCTCATTTTGGTTATTTTTCACCATTCATAAGTTTCTTTTTTCCCTAATTTTTAGCTTTTTTGAGTTTTTTTGCCGGTTCTTTTTCCGTATTCGTTTATATTGTCCGTGATGGGCTAAATTGTTTTTCTATTTTTATTTTTTTAATTTAATTATACCAAATAAGCCACATTTAGCTACAATGCAATTTTAGTTAGCTATAGTACAATTTCAACTGTAAACCACTATTTTTATCCCAATAAGCCACACCTAATGCCCCACCCCACGAGTTGCAAGGTCAAATTATGGGAAAAATCACGTGAAAAAACAGCTCCTCAATGGTACTTCGCGTAAGTCGCAAGAAATTGGCGATAAGAGGTTACGCAGAGACACACATTGTAGCCTAATCTTCCGTATTTGTTACACACGTTTCTTGACACGTATTTATTGCCAGTGGCGGATCTAAAATTTTTAAAATAGATGTTCGAATTTCAGAGCTAAATTGCTTAAATACGTTGATACCGCAGCGCACCGTCCCCCCCAAACACCGATACAATGATACGTGTATGTAGATATAATAAAAATACATAAATTACAGAAATTAATGATTTCTTATGAAGAAATGGGTAACATAAGGCGAGCATAATTATATGAATTAAACAACAAATTATATAGATAAATAAGAGTTGTATATCTTGTTAATCTTACTGTTTTTTTTTGCTATTTATGCATCAGCAAGAACTGTCCATCTAAGAGAAAATTGTATATTCCTTCTATGGAGCAAAACAGACCAAGAAAGAAAATAAATGAAGTGAGGTGGAGCACACCTAGATCTGAAGAGAGGATGATGACAATAAGTTGGAGGTGCTGTTCACTTCCCAATGCTACGCTCCCTCCCGGCTACCACGCTGCTCTCTTCCTGTCACCCGCTCCCTACCTCTGTGTTTGTTGTGCCACTGCCCGCTTGCCCGCAACACCTCTCTGCTCACCTATGCTACCACATGCTCACTTTGCACCACGCGCCGCCTCACGCATGATTGTTGTCACATCATGGCACCACGTTCGCGTCCACCGGTCATCACTCACTTCTAGTATGCACATCCGCCCGCTCACTACTCGAAGGCTGAAGCCGCCTCCCACACAGACAGCCACAAGATGAGAATAAAACAAATGTTAGAATTTTGTTTACATCTTTACCTCTTTGGGCGTGAGAAGGGCTAAGGTGGAAAGAAAAATGGGTCTAACTATTACATGGGTTGCACGCGAGATACGAAGAGTGCCGGCTGAATTTATTTGCAGGCATAAAAATATAGTTTTAATACAACTAATATACCTATTATATATCTGGTATTTTATAAAAAATTTAGATGTTCAGATAAACACCTATGAACTATTACGGTCCGCTCATGTTTATTGGTATCAATCTACACCGTTTGGCAGGGTCATTTTAAAATCTTAGTCGTTACGTGTGTTAGTGGGAGGGTTCATCGATCGGATAACTAATCAACCAATAGTCGATCGTGGCCCCTCACCTTTCAGCTACGTAGACGCACGACAAAAGTACTCCAAAATACACAAGCTTTTGGAACACTGTTGACAATGGCGGTAGCAACAACGGCTAGCTTCTTGTCTAGCAAATCATTATGCTTACGCTGAATCATCGTGTCACGCGCGTGCGCTGAGGATGAACGGAGCTCGACTCGTGAAAAGCTGGTGCAGGGTGCAGACAGCGCCTCATGCGGTGAGGCGAGATGGTCGCGCCACGGAGATCTCAAGGTTATGCTCATTTTGATTTGAGATTTTAGTTTTTGATTTATTTTTTACTATTTATAAATTTCATCTTTTTATGGTTTTTTAGTTTTTTTAACTTTTTTACCGGTTCTTTTTTCTGTATTTATTTGCATTGTCCCTGATGGGTTAATCTATTTTTTCCATTTCTAAAATTTTTAAATTTAATTACGCCAATAAGCCATCATCAGCTATAGTATAATTTCAATCAAATATAATATAATTTTAAATCTAATTCAGTTTATTTTAGCCCAACCGATATCTTGACGTGCAGCAAACGACCCCGGCTGTCGCATTAGCCGGTCGACCGTGCACATATTTTTCCGCTTCAGGGCGCATATTTTTCAGGAAAGCAAAAGAGAAGGGAGACAAACCGTTGACCGTGTATGACAGATCGATTAAGCAAGTCACGAGTAATAATATGGACGGAACCTGACGATCGAGGACCCTCCGATCGAAGAAATTTCTCAAAGCAGAACCCGTGCGGAACGCAGTACTTCCTTTCGTAGCGACCTTGCCAAACCATCTGTACGAGTCTTCTCGACTACTAGCAACCTTGCCAAACCATCTCGCCAAGTTTTTTTTGTCCCACTCAGCACCTGAATTGCGTGGAACGGTGGAAGTTTGCAACGAACTGCGATCTCACGACTACTTGCCTACTTGCTCATGGTGGAATGGAGCTCTCCTCGCTTTCTATATCTACGTTTGTTCAGCATCCAACCATGCTATCCATGCATTGCATGTGCCACGCTTCAAGCAACAGCATCAGCATGGCCACCAAATTACTTGTGCTCGCGCTCCCCCTTCTCCTTGCCGCTCCGGCAGCCTACTCCGGCAGCACGAGCTTCCAAGCCACCCTGGTCCGCACCGAACCGGGCCTCAACTTCACGCGCGCCGTGCAGCGCTCCCGCTACCGCCTGTCAATGCTCGCCTCCAGAGCGGCGTCCGGCGCCGGCGGGGGAGCCAGCGCGCAAACCCCGCTGAAGCGAGAGCCCGGCGACTACATCATGTTGTTCGGCATCGGCACGCCGGCGACGGAGCTGTGGGCGGAGGCGGACACCGGGAGCGACCTCATCTGGGCTAAGTGCGGCGCCTGCGCGACGTGCACGCCTCAGGGCTCCCCGTCCTACGACCCCACCGCCAGCAGCTCCTCCTCGTTCATCGCGTGCGACGACCCCGCGTGCGGGGACGTGCCGGCTTGGAGTCGCAGATGCAACGACGGCAACAACTGCTCCTACCACTACGCCTACGGCAATGCCGCCGACTCCCACCACTACACCGAGGGCATCCTCATGACCGAGACCTTCGCCGTCGGCGACGCCTCGTTCCAGGGCATCGAGTTCGGTTGCACGCTGCGCTCCGAGGGCAATTACGGTCTGGGCTCCGGCCTTGTCGGGCTCGGCCGAGGGAAGCTGTCCTTGGTCACGCAGCTCAACGTTGAGGCCTTTTCCTACCGCCTCTCCTCCGACATGTCCGCGCCAAGCCCGATCTCTTTTGGCTCTCTCGACGACTTGACGGAGGGAAGCATCAGTTTCCTGTCCACTCCATTGCTTGGGACTCCAGATCTTACATTCTACTACGTGGGTCTAAGTGGTATCTCGATCGGCGGGAAGCTCGTGGAGATACCGCCGGGCACTTTCGACAGGGACGCGAACAGCGGGCGCGGCGGCGTGCTCTTCGACTCCGGCACGACGATGACATTTCTCGCGGACCCTGCGTACACGCTGGTGAGGAACGAGCTGCTAGCTCAGATGGGCCTGCAGGCATCACCAGCAGAAAAAGACATCTGTTTCTCGGGAGATACGAGCACGACGACCTTCCCGTCCATGGTGCTGCACTTCGACGGCGGCGCCGATATGGAGTTGCCGATCGACAACTACTTCCCGCTGACGGATGAGCGAGGCAGGTGCTGGTCCGTGGTGAGATCCCAAGATATGACGATCATTGGCAACGTCATGCAGAGGGACTTCATCGTGCTGTATGACCTGACCAAGAACTCGAGGATGATGTTCCAGCCGCCCGCCGCCTGATTGCACAAGCCTTTGGTATACGCGGTATGTGCCGTTCATGGCCATCTATTTATGCGGGATATATGGTCGTGCTACTATGTCGCAGCGAATAGTACATGATTTAATTTCCGGCCATGTATAATAACACTGTCATATACGTACGTGTAAGTCTACGCATGATCACATATGGAGTAAAATGTAGATTTGGCATTGTATTGAATCGAACTTACAAAAGTAGCTGTATGCGCACATTATTTACAAAAATATCACTTCTACCATCCGGTGAGCGGGCGGCAGCGTCTGGGAGACGACACGTGGCGGAGACACCGGCGGCAGACGCCTGCCGTCCCTCCACCAGACGGTAGGTAGGTTAGTTTTAAATTTTTAAATATATCAAATGAGCTCAAAAAATTACAAAAATTTATGTACAACATCCCGACACAACGTGTCTTGCAGTGTAATTTTTGGGTAATTTTATCCATTGCAAATGTTTCTCAAAAAATTATAAAATTTTAATATTCTTACGAGTTTTTATATATAGCAAACGAGATCCAAAAATTATGAAATTTTATGTGAAGCCTTCTGACACAGTCATAGTTATTGTATAATTTTTTTATGAATTTTATATTGTCCAAATTTGCCATGTTTATTGGGGTTAACTTAATCATGAATTTAACGATCCTCACGCATCCTTTGAAGTGGCATGTGTCGGCCAATCGTATTTTATTTCATGCTATCTGGTTCGCATAATTGTTACTCACTATATATGTGCCCCCCTCACGCGCTCTCTTGTTCGCACTAATGTCATTATGTCCGTGTTATCCCCCTTGCCACCTCTCTCGTTTGCACATTTGTCAGTGTTATGATGCCGGCCTCCCTCACCTGAAGTGCTGCTCGTGATAATGGGTCCTTAATGTACAGAGTGAGCGCACCGGGTTCACCTTTCGCTCGACCATAAATACAAACCTCTCGCAGTATGAGTTCACCATCCTAGTCAATTAGTGTTATTTAGTTAGTCATGATTAATGTATTTTGTATTACGAAGTAAGTAGGTTGTAGTAATTTAGATATAGTTTATACTATTTTTGTGTACGTATGGTACCCATAATTTATTAGTTAGGGGTAAGTAATAAGTTAGCGCTAAGGATGATGATAATGAATGGTTTGTCATTTTTTTGGATGAGTAATCAAATTATCGGTAAGTAGTAAAGTATTCATATGTAGTTACACGCGCATGTAATCACTAACTTATAGTATGATGCTATTATTATCAATCTTCACACTAATATTTCGTCAATCCTATTTGTTGCAAGGTACTCTCAAAATTAATAGTGCGTAGATAATTATTTGGAGAAGGCAGTGCATAAGTCATTAAGGACGCGGCAGTGCTGATTACTTCTCCTGAAAGACAGATAATTTTTTATAGTATGCTTTTGATGTTATTCCCTTGGTCATAATCATGATTACTGTTATTTAGTTAGTCATAATTAATGTAGTTTGTATTATAAAGTAAGTTTTACTGTCATTATTAATATTCATACTAATATTTTGTCTGTCCTATGTATTAGTAGGTATGGCTTTACTGGAGCTTCTGGAACACTTGTACGATGAGAAACACTGTTGCTACGCATGGATGACGGGTGACATGGCTGGCCCTTCGCCGTTCAAGCTGCGGCGGGGGTAGGGATCCGTGGCCGTCTCAACTCTACAGGTCACGGGCTTATTGCCCTTTGTGAGGCTGGTCTCCACCAGGCACGAGTTCACCATCGATGACAGCCTGCTCACGGTACTAGTGGATAGGTGGAGGCCCAAGACACACATATTCCACTTTCGTTGGAGGTGAGATGATGGTCACTCTGAAGGATGTCACGTTCTTGACCTGTCTCCATCTCGGGGGTGATGCACTTGTTCTAGCCCCTGCACCAACCGACTGGAAGGAGAGGCTGGTGGACCAGTTCGGCCGACCTATCCTAGAGAGTGCACGTGGCATCCCCCGCACATGGCTTAACAATTTCAGTGTGTGCCCACAAGTTGCACCGCTGGAGGTCGTCAGGATGCACCTCATCGCGTTCCTTATCAAGCTCTTTAGTTGGAGCATGTTTCCAGCCACACACGGTGATATCTGCAACGCTGAATTCGTCAGCGTTGCTGAGTCTTTGGTGGATACAGAATTTGGGGCGATGCTTCGGTATAGCTGGGGATCAGCGGTTCTATACGCCACATATCGGGGGTTATGTGACACTTGAAAGCGCGCCACTGCTGGTACCCCGAATCTGGCTATCTGCTACGTGCTCCTGCAACTGTGGAGCTGGGAGTACTTCCCTATTGGGCATCTGACCATCGTGACGCCAGTACACCCGTTTGACGAGTTTGCTGTCTTGATAGACGAGCCCACTATGGGCATCTGGTGGATTGCTGCCCGTCTGCGGTGGGCGAAGGGCAAATCGTCGAGGTGCTACTTGCTGTGGCACAATGAGTTCTAGTTATTGTACGACAACGACGTCATATGAAGTCCATGGACAGTAGATTTTGTGTATCGTGTATCGCCGTACAAGCTGTCCCTGCATTGCCTGGAGGACGCGGAGCTATGGGCGATAACACACCATCTGATGTTCTTGTACATGGTGGAGGCTTACGCGCCATAGCACGTGATGCGACAATTCGGTTTACTCTAGGCCGTGCCCCATCTGGACGGTAGGTTCCTACCGCAAGTTGTACACTGGTAGTCAAACTCCATCCGACTAATGTGTACACTTTGTATGTCTTGCTATTTAACGTTGACGATTCTGGAAATGCATGCAATCAGGGCTGGTCGGCATGGTACGGACTAACGGCCAATGCAGCAATAATGGACACGGCACAAACAGACAGGGCACACCACAATGTCATCATGAAGCAACGTTCGTACGACATCCATACGTACGACGGGTACCTGGAGTGGTACGTACCCTGGTCATGCAGCAGACTCACCATTCCTTCACCAGATCACCTCGAGTAGATCACGCACGAGGAATGTCTGCAATGCTCGATCGATCCCCACAGCGCTTCGCAGTGGCATTACAGCGTAAGACAATTCAAATGCCTTATCGTTTCATTCAAGAAATTCATACTGCTCGTTTTTGAACCTGTTTTGTATGTCACTTCGGTTGGAGCGGGCGCAGCGCATCGCAAGCCCGTCGGAGGCCGCCATCAGTAGCCCGGAGACACGACCAACCCTGCAGATGGCTATGAAGTTCATCCTAAAGTAGGCCAAAAAAATAGTACACAACCTAAGCTATGACCGTTCCACGAATCACGGTGCGCACATGAGCCACCCAGTGGGGGCACCATGCTTACCAGTAGATCATCGCGACCTAGCTAGTCCGGTCGGCCATCACAATCTAGTGAGTCTGCATTGCATCGTAGTACTAGCCATCGATCATCCGTGCACCGTACCGAGAAGGAGGTAACTTACGTACGAACCTATATTTTGTTTTCGTACTACACCTTGTGTTCCACTAACATTATGGCGTTCTCCCGCTGCAGGTCTGTCGTCGAGACGCATCACTTTTGTTGTCCGCATCACCTGCACAGACTACCGCTCCCCGTTGTACATCTGGAATATTTATTGTGACTAATATCGTTTCATCTTACAACCTCCAATTCAACATGGGGATGACGACGAGTCCACTGATGATGACACAGGCCTCCCAGATGCTTCCTGAGAGTAGTACATGGCGCCAGGGTTTGTGTGACATCCCAAAAATTTCTAAATTTTATTTGAATTTTCTAGAGTTTAATCCTCTATTTTTCTTTTGAGCAAAAGATTAAAAATAATTAAAGTTTGGGAGAAAATGGTGTTTAAAATGAGTTTATTTAATTTTATTTGTGTTCCTTGCATTTTATTAGACTTATAGGAATTTTCTGGGATTTATTCGGATCTTTTTGCTAATTTCCAAGCTTTATTCTCCTTTCTCGGGTTTTCTGAAAAATTAAAAAAAACCCTCACCCTCCGGCCGACGCGTGGACGGCTGAGATCTGCCCACGTCGCCGCCATCTGACCGCCGCACCAACCCGCCTACCCCTTCCCCCCGTGCGACACGTGGACGGTCGATCCCGCCTACGTCGCCTCCCCGCCCCAATCCCCGCCATCCGCCACTCTCCCCTCTCTCGGCTGCCCGATTTCCCTTCCTCGCCATGCGTCGCCATCGCAGTCGCTCGCGCCTCCTCTCTTCTCTCTCTCTCGACCGCTAGACCCCACTCGTCAACCGCCCCTCTCCTCTCTCTCGCTGCGGCGCGGGCCCGCTTGTCAGGCTGTCGTCTCCTTCCTCACGCCCGCTCTCCCCAGCCAGACCCCCACTTCTGCGCGTGCACCGCCCCATCTTCCCACTCCCCACTCCCGCACGCTCCGCACCCCATATTCCTCATTTCCCATCTTCCCCACGCTGCACGATCTCCTATAATCGCCGCCCACGTCCGTTCCCTCCGGCGAGAAATTCCTGCCGCCGCACTCCCCTCCGCCCCTACATATACCCCTCTCGGCTCCGTCTCTATCCACATCACCTTCCCTCGCTCTCCCCCTTCCTTCCCGAGCTCCCGAGCGTCCCACACCGTGCTGAGCCCCGTCGCCAACTTCGGCGAGCTCCCCTCGCCGCTCCGGCCGTCCCCGAGCATCGCCGATGCCGCCTTCAGCTTTGCCGCATCGCCCCCCGACCTCGCTCGCCCCCCGTCACCACCCGAGCTGCGCTGTCACCTCTCTTCGCTGCCGGCCCATCTCCGGCCGCCTCCAGTAAAACCCGCGCCACCCCTGAGTTCCCCTCACTATTCTCTCCCTCCTCCGACTCTCGCCGTCACGCCGCCGATCACTGGTGAGTCATGGTCCCCAAGCACCGCTCCGGCCGGCTCGGCCACGTCGGCCGTCGAGCTGACGTGGCAGCTGACGAGGCTGCCCTCTGGCGCCCGGTGGCCGTCACCTCGGCACCTCCTCATCTCATCAGCGCCACTTCAGCCCCGTGCCACCTCGGCCATCACCCTCGCCCGTGGACACAGTCCATAGACCCGAGGCCCGCCTGTCAGCCTCTTGTCCGAAAATCTGACCAGGGCTGACGTCAGCTAGCATCATAAATCTGGATTTTCAATAGAAAAATGAATCAGCCGAAAAGAAATTCAGTGCTGACGTCATTATTATCTTTTCCTTTAGAAAAATAATTCTATGAATTCTACAGAAAAGTACTAAAATTCAGAATAAAAAATGAAATAAAATTAGCAATTTTACTACGATACGAATTCCAAATTAAAATTTCCAAATAATTGTAAATCATAATAAAAAAATAGAATAAAAATTAGCAATTAGATTTGCGCATGAAATCTAACAAACAAAATTGAAATTCAAAAAAGAAAATTTGCAATTTGATTTCCATACAATTCCAAAGTAAAATCCTTAAATAAGTAAAATTCATAATGAATTAAAAAAATAGTAATTTGGTTTCAATGCGAATTCCTAAGTAAAATCGCTAACTAAATATAATTCAGAATAAAAATTAAACAAATATTAGCAATTGGATTTTACCCAAATTAAAAAACACAATTTAATTTTAGATTAAAATATAATAAAATTAGCAAATTTATTTATATATGAATTCCAAAGTAAAATCTCTAAATAACTATAATTCCAAATAAAAATTAAACAAAAAATGGTAGTTGGATTTGTAAACAAATTTCAACAGAAACTAAAATTTGGAGTAAAAAATAAAATATTATCTACAATTTAATTTCCATTCAATTGCAAAGTAAAACTAAAAAACTAAAACTCAATATAAATTGACTAAAATTAGCTATTTGATGTGTATACGAACTCCAACAAAACAATTAAAATTTTAAATAAAATGAAAGTTATGACAAGGATAGCACAAATAGTGTTGGGGAAGACCACAAAAGTGTGCAATGATGTTGATTTATCTAATAAGAAGACAGTAACCCACCAAGAAGTGATGAGCTGAGGCGATGGCAAGAGAGATAAGGACAATGGCATGCTACCCATCTTAGCCATTTGATATGGTCAATGTTGTGTTACTCGCCAAAATTGTTGAAGAGAAAAACCAAAGTCAAAGGAGCCATGGACCACGACGACGAGTGGTGTCGGTATTGTTGAAGAAGTTAATGTCTAAATAAGCTCGATAATAGGAAAGCTGTGGCAGAGAGGAGTTGAAACTTTGCATTGAAGATAAGCTATAACAATATGGGACCATCTAGTTACTAGGAGTATACCATCGCTAGTAAAGGGCACAACGTCATCTACGATGGCGAGAAGATTCTCCATATCATTAGACAGTGACTAAAACAGACATACCGACATCAGTGAAGACACTAAATCAACACGTTTAGTGGGGAATCCATAGCGTTGAGGTGCCAATGTTGAAGAAGAGGAGCAATCAACATAGGAGAAGAGGAACATTGAGCACATATAACATCATGCATGTGTCTATATATGAATGCATCTATACAAATAAAAGCACAGACACACAGAAGCAAAGGAGCAAAAAGCTCAAAGTAGAGATGTCGCAACAATAGGAAATAGGCTTAGGGCCACCTGAGAGAGCGTGAAGGGTGTCCCCGGTAAGGATCAACGATAGTTGCACATGTATGTATATTTTATGTTGCAACTGTCGTCATTAAGCAATAATTGAAAGAAGTAGAAGATAACTATGTGGTAAAGTATTATATTAGAATGGACAGTAGCTAAGAGATTTTGCTGGAATAGGTAACAGTTAAGAGGGATAGATCAAGAATTGGTGTGTGCTATTGAAGGTTTAAGCAAAAAAGTTGTAATGGCGAGTAGAGATAGAAGACACATGATTCGGTAGGGCAGCTGGCGTGTGAAGGATTATAAGTTCAAAGTAGGTCGCCTATGGTGTATTGGTGTATCATGAGTAATATACTCTAATACCATGTAAAAATAATAAGATTGCATAACACATAATCATTGTATTACTTTGAGATTAAATAGAGGTACATGTGCATTCATGCATTTTGAAAAAGTGTAACTAATGAAAGAAGAAGAATAGGGGCATACAACTATATGATCAATGCATGATAGAGATTGTTTACGTTTTTATGAATTTCAATCCATCAAACTCATACTTCAATTACATTCCTCAAGTTGTATTTTCCTTTAAGTTTCTATTTATTATCATTTCCAATGTTTATGATGTATTAAAATCCTAAATAGCCTACAAAATACGTAAATATGTATTCTTAAACGTCTAAGTTGTATCATTTAATTCTAAAAACTTTAAAATGAATTTAGCCGTACAAATGCGCGGACCACCCTACTATTTTTTAATAATTACTATTTATTAAACTAATAAATTATAAAAAATATAAATTGCAACTCAAAAGAATGTCCTTTCTTACTGCGCGGTGGCTTCGGTGTAGCGCAGGACGCCATGCCGTGAAGTCAACCTGGAGGACGCCGCGTGGTGGTGCCAGTTGCTGCTTGGTGTTTGGTTGCACCGCTCATCCGCGCGACCTGAGAGCCCACGTGCGCGCCCCTTTGCCCCGAGGTGCTCCTCGCAGTGGCCATGCCCCTTTACAAGTCTGCGAGTTTCTCCATCCTACTTGTGTGCTGGTTGATCTGATCCTTCAATGCCACTGTCTTGTTAGTACTATAACGCCCCCGTTTCTGGGAGGAACAGGAGCGTCACTAATCCGCAACCACCCAGGAGTTTGGTTATGGACCGAACAAGTATCATACCTGCTTACGAACATTTAAGAAGAGTTAGCTTGATTGAAATAAGACCTAACGGTCAATTTTTAACAATAAAATGGGCGCACAAGCCCAGCAGTACTTACATGCAGAAGAAATCGCAAATGCACCACAGGAAAGCCTGAGTGCGGTCGCAACCCTAACACGAAAACTTGAATTGCCTTCTTTTCTTCTGGTATCTGTAAATTTTGCAAGTCTGAGTACTCCAACCCTGTACTCAGCAAATCACAAGGGAAACCCTAACTTACTACATGCACGGATTAACAAAGGGAGGGAGTATACTTGGTTTATTACCTTGAGTGGATGCAGTTTTATTTGCAAACGTTTTGATAAAACGGACCCAAAACTACTCCTCAAGATCTCAGGGGTTTTCATGAAAGATTAATTAACCAACTGAACAAGTTAAAGCATGTACAAATCTACTTAAGCTTCGCTGCTGGAATCACCCAAGTGACACAGCTCCAATAACCGGGAATGAGGCGTATTCGAATACCATTTATTTGACTCTGCAGAGTTTGCTCAGCTTTACCCACACGATTCCTTAACTCCCGCGACAGAGTTAAGAAAGCCAGGTCGTTTCACTGCTCAATTCTTTATATAGGCTCTACCCGGTAGAATCCACTCGGGTCTGGCACAAGAAGACAAACGTCTGCTTCGAGTGAACTCTACTGTTGTTAGGCACCCGCAGCACGGCCTGCCTAACCTTGATACTCAATCACCTACTTCTCAACACCTGTAGAGTTTCAATCGAGTTGAGCAGCTACTAAACCAGTGTTGACAAGTCAACTTCTGTGGTTGAGCGGTCACCATGTCATTTGCTCAGCGTAAGGGTCTGGTCCTTACATTTTTCCCCCAAAGTCCGCAACCCTGGTCAGGTCCGCGACCTTACAACCTAGGGTAAGAGGTGGGCGAAGACCGTCTCGCGGCTCCTTCCCCAACCCTTACCCTAATCTGCACGCCGACAAACTCCGCCCTAGGGCACGGTGTCCCATACCACCCTGCCCTAGAGTCGGGTTTTCCAAATTCTATTGGCCCGCAGCCACAACCTTATTAGTGTAAAGACTTTGCATGATAATAATAATCTACAGTTACTTAGATTAACAGATAATTATTTCTAGGGTTAACAAAAGCTTGGCTACAAGATTAACATGGCATTTGTCGGTGGTAGGTTTAACTACATATCATGTCATTCTAAACATTTTATTTTACTTTGAACTAACATTTCAGAACTAGCTTAATGCAAATAGCATAATAACATAATTTAAATGGCATGGGATTTCAACATGATCAAGGACTTGTGACTTGCCGTGAATCTGGACGATCTCGGCTAGGTCGAACGTAGAAGCGCCTGGATCCTGGGACTGCACCTGAACTTTCGGTATCTCCGAAGCTAGCGCAAACACACAAAAATAACATAAGTCCGGCTTTAGCCTAATCAAGCGAGGAAAAATAAATCTATGAAAAGGGGCAAAATGCATAAATATGAATTTTAGGAATTCTTCTGGAATGAATTTGATGGAAAGGAGGCCAAAAATGGGTTCAGGGCATCAAAACGAGCAAGATGGTGAAATTTGAGAATTTTTGGGATTTTCTGTGAATTTCTAGGATTTTATTGGATTTTCTGGGATTTAATTGGATTTTCTGGCTTTTTGGAAAAAGATACATCTCTGGGAAAATGCTATGAACAGTGACGGGCCGGCCCACCGCTACAGAGTGGCCCGGGTCAACTTTCGGCCTGGCTCGGCCGAGCCGGCCCAGCCCAACGCGCGCGGCCACACGGCCCACTGCGCGCGCGCCTGCATGCGCCCGATGGCCGACACGTGGGGGACGCGGACAGCGGATGGGCGAGCACCAAAAATCACCCCAAAACGCTGCGGCAGGGAGGAGTCGAACTCAGGACTGGGGCGATTAACGTGCGACTCGGCTGGGCTAACCAACCGGGCAGCGACCGCTTTGCGGTTAGAGGAGGGGGCGAAAGAAGAAGAGGTGAAGGGGTGGCTGGCCCAGAGCAGAGAGAACAGGGGAGATCGGGGGTGGCGCACGGCCAACGGTGTCGCCGGTGAGTGGCGGCCGGGGAGGCGCGGGTGACGGCTGAAATGGGTTGTTCACGAGGTAGGGGAGCTAGCGGTGGTGGTGCATTGGTCGGAACGGCGCCGGCGAGGGGCGGCGGCAACCCGAGATAGTCGGCGGTGAGGTGGGAACGGGGCGGTGGCGCCGGCGAGGGTGGGGAGCAGAATTGGCGGGCGCTGAACCAAGAGTAAGGAAGGGGGACGCCCACCACGGGATTGGCCGAGCGGGGGAAGAAGCCATGCGGGCTGGCGACGACGGCCATAGCTCCAATCGGCGGTGGGGACGCGTTGACGAGGCCTCCCTGGAGCTCTGGTGCAGAAGAATCGACCGGGGGTAGCCCCGATTGGCCGGTCTCCGGACGGCCGACGACAAAGAAGAAGGGGGCGGCCGGCGAGCTAGAGGCGTCGGGAGGCCGATTAGGGGCTAGGGGAGGGAGAAGGAGGTCATGCGGTGCGAAGGGAAGGCTCGGGTGGTTTTTATATATGGCGAGGACGGGCTGGCATCGAGGAGGGGAAATTGGCTTCCGGCGGAAGGGAGGGGGAATGGGGATGGGGCGGACGGCCGAGGCGACTGCGGGCAGGTGGGGACATGACGGGAGGCGCAGGCGAGGCCGGGGCAGGTGCAGCTGACGCACGAGCGGTGGCGTGGGTGAAAAGGATGGGCAGATGCGGGCGACGGCCATGCTGGGCAGGTGGGCAGCAGAGGTGGCATCGACGCAAAATGCGGGGAGGGAGGAGGAGTCGACGCTGACGAGTGGGGCCAAGGAAGGGGACAGCACGACACGCACACGGGCGGCGAGGCGTGTCCGCAGGCGGACGGTGGAACCGGGGGCGGGGCGTCCTCGCGCGCGGGCGCAGGTGGAGGGAGGAGGCGGAAAACAGGGGTGCCGCCAGGGGAGAGGAGGCGGGAAGAGGGAGGGGCGCCTGCGGGAAGAGGAGGCGGGGAAGAAAGGAGGCGTCAAGGAGGAAGGGAAGGCGGAGAAAGAAATGCGCCACCGAGAAGGGGAGGCGCACTGCTGAAAGCGGAAAGCGGAAAACGGGGAAACTTTCCGAAAAAGGAAAGTGGCCGAAATTCACTCAAAAATTCAAAAAAGGCTCAAAAATTTTGAAATTTTTAGGGGTGTTTCAAGTACAGCCGAGTTTTGCTTCTTGAGTTCTTGTAATTTGGTTAGTTAACGTAGCATGTAGATAGATTAAGGCGGTTTTTGTATTTATAGCTTTTGGGCTTATGATTTTTAGCTGAAAATAAATAGTAGTAGCTAAAAGAAGTAGCTTTTAAAAAGAGGGACGAGCGGTGATAAAAGTGAGGGAGAGATAGTGCACGTGATGGGAGCGAGAGGAATAGGGAGCGTGATACACCTGTGACCCCTGTCTATCCTTAGAGTAAAACAGTAGTGAGAGAAGTAGAAAAGTCACTTCAAGAAACCAGATGTTCATATTGACTTTTAGCTTCCCAAACAGAAGCTAAACACCAAAGTGAATACCATGTGTGTGACACCTCGATTCACTCATGCATGTGACACCTTGGTTCAAGATGAGATTAATTCGGGTTGCTACATGTTTTCACATTAGCAATTGTTGTATGTATCCACATTAACATCACCATTGTGTGTGTGTATATATATATATGTATATACATACATATATATATATATATATATATATATGTATCCCTGTATACCAATAAATCCTAGCGTTGCTGCTCGTCTTCCGCTGCACTACCCTCAGGAGGAGTGTCTCCACTCCGGGGATGGCCATCTCCTTGCCGCTCCGGCGTGGACGGCACTATTGCGCCTCTGACTCCCACGCTGCCGACTCCCCGCGCCGCGCCACCCGGCCGTCGTGCCTCCCACGCTGCCTTGGCATGGACAACGCCACCGACCACCTTTCCCTCTCTCCTTCTTTCTCCCCTACACCACCCCGGTGCCACCTCCAGATCTGTTGTCGTCGGCGGCTTTCCTCATAGTCGGTAGCCTCCCCAGCGCCTCCTCCTCTTCTTCCACCTCAAAGCTACCACTCTTCTCCTCTAACACGCCCTCCCCATTTTCTTCTCTAGGCACGACCAGCCCTATCCACTGCCTTTGGCTGCTTGCCTCACCGCTGGCCACCTCCATAGCCGCTACCTCACCTACTCTACTCACTCCTCTCCCTACCTCTCTACCTCTCTCCCCATTCCCTCTACTTGCGTCGTCAGCGTGATCTCTCAATGTCGGGGACTACTACCATTGACCTTTCTTCTCTGCCTTGAAGCTTCACCCCTGCCTTCACCGGCGTCGGCAGGCACGGGCTTGCCGACCCCCTTTCTCGATGGTGACCTTCAAGGAATTCTGTTCCAGTTTGAATGTCCGACTCGCTCCTGTTCCAACTGCGGGGAGGGGAGGGGTGTCAGCCTACCATGCATGTGATGCCTCGAATCACTGCATGCATGTGACACCTTGCTTCAAGATGAGATTAATTCGGGTTGCTGCATATATTCACATTAGCAGCTACTATATATATTCACATTGGCGTCACCATTGTATATATATCTCTATATACCAACGAATCTATCAAGTGCTTCATTTCTATGAGCCTTCACCAACAAGGTCTAATACAGGGTGATCGACTTTCGAGAATGTTTCGTTCAACCTTATTTTAATCGTTTAACATTACAAGACTCTCACATCAAAAAGAAAAAACATTTACAAGAATTGAGAGAACACTGCGACAAGCTTACAACTAGGGGGCAAGGAATGGCACCCAACAAACAAAGCGCACACACCATCGCACGCTGCACTGAATGCACATGCTCTATACCGTTGGGCCGAGGCGGACCGGGCTAAAAGGGAGAAGTGGATCAGGCCAAAGCGGAAGGAAAATGGGCTAGAGTGAAAAAGGAAGGATGGGTTGGACCTTAGGGTTTTGGTCTGAGAAGGATTTTAAGTACTTTTAGCAATTTTCAATTTGAGAAAATGAGAAAAAGAAAATTAGGCCCTAAAAACAGCAAATAAATATAAAAAATACAAAAAAATTCCTTGCATCGTAAGGAACTCAAATAAACTGGTCTTAGATTAAATTGAAATTTATTTTACTCAAATTAAATATTTTTAATTTATGAAATTTCATATTACACATTAATTAATTTAAAAAATCTAAATGGTTAAATTTTATTTTGAAAGCTTCAAAAAGACACTGAAAACCAAGATATTACAGCCTCTTCCTGGAAATTATTTAGGCCTAGTTCTTTTTCTCTCCCGGTGGATTCCCCCAAATCAGGTGTTGCAATTTTCGCCCTCCTAGAAAGAAGCCGCGCAACAGAGGTGCTCGTCGCCTGCTCTGTGGAGTCGCTCATGGATTGAGTCTCATCTCCAGATCAACTCAGATTTGGATCTGGAATCAGCTCCATCTCACCCGGCGACTCCATTTTACTGGTTGGCGTCCTCCCCTGCTTCTCCAACAGTCGGTCTCGCCATGTTGTCGTCCGCTGCCTTCTTCCTAGTGGTGGCTATGTATACTGTCGGTGCAGCAAGATCTAACGCCATCAAGCCCACCTTTGCATTGTGTCAGTTTCCCCTTTCGGTCCCGTTGTGGTGCTGGGTTTATCTTCAATTTGGCTAGCACGGCGGCCTCTCTCAGATGTTGTGTATCCCCTTCTCTTTTGCTGCAACACTCTAGATACACCCCATTAGGATCTCTACACCAGTTCCACTGCTAGGAACGTACCTTCAACCTCTGACGAAAGGAGGCCCCTCTACTCCGTCCGTCGACGATTTTTAAATGCTCACAGAGGCAGAGCCGTGGCCAAATATGGGCTCTTAGGGCGAGGAGTCTATGGTTCGGCGACCTGAGTTTCTTCTCCATCATTGGAGTCGCTGGCCGCTGTTCAAGGACGTAGATGCAAATAATTTCTTCTTTTCAGTCATTTGTTTTCAGATCTAGGGACTGCTCTATGATTTTTGTACTTGTCAAGGTCCCTTTTGTAAATCACTGGGTGGTTTTACTGAACTTTTATGGTGAGTTCTTTTGGGCTGATGGCTTATGGTTTAAATATTTAAATTCTGTCTGTTCGTGAAAGACAGTACGCAGAGAGAAATAGTTGCATATGATTTTGGCCAGTACAGCTGAACTCAGCACACTTTTTACTATAATTTTTCTATTAACTCTACCTTAAAAAAAGGCTTTGTTTAAAAGCTAGTTACTGTAGACAGTAAAAGTATAAATCAATTTTAAGTTCAAAAAACCATCCCTTAATATAATTCCAGAGAAATGGCCCTTTGGACTGTACTTGCCTCGAACACAAAGTAAGGTATTGCTGTAGTACTACTAGCTGTGGTTGAATGATTACAAATCAGATACCTCAACGTGTTTCAGGTCACTAGTAGTGTGCCCGTGCTAACGCTACTCATACAACCGGATAGATAATAGCGTGATGAACTGAATATCTAAGATATGACTTAAGAACAATATCTAAAAAACTATTCTTTCCTCCCAACAATTCAGTTTGTGTCAGTGCTAGAACCAACAGATAAGAAAAGCCATTTAAAATCAAAGCAATAGAATTGTCTTCTCCTATCTACTAAAACATCAAATATAATGACAACATAGATATAACATCATCAGCACTTGAAACTACCTAGGCTGATGGCCTGTGAATCAATGACGATGAAATGTGTGGCAAACCCCAACCTAGAATAAACATCATCATACATGAAAAACTCATACTTTTATGGTGATATCTTATCCTTAACAAAAAAAAAAAGATAACAGATTGTTTATGTGAAGCGAATTGGCGATGCCAAGTAGCTATGAGATTCCGATGGATGGATTCCTTTTTGTAGTGTACTAAGAGATCAATTGCATCAGAGAAAAATTAAGATGAGCCTTGGTTAGTCCGGTTTTGTTGTCCCAATTCCAATTACTGCAAATGCATTAGAAATAAAAAAAAGATGAAAAGGCAATTATGAGTGGCTAATGGATCTTGCCGACCAATGGCACGAACCTCGCGCGACGGAGGGAGGTCAGCTTTGGGTTATGGAGGAGATTACCTAGCACCTGGAGGCCGGAGGCAAGGGAAAGGTCGATGTGGACGTGCACCGCTGTCATGGATCTGCGCCGTCATCGTGACCTTATTAAAGACAAATATGTATGCTCGCAGATGAAACGAAAGCATGGATGATTGATTCAGGTGAACAACATATGCAGAATCGCTGGAACATTTTGCATTATCTCATTCCCAATATTTGTAGCTTCCTTACTATTTTGTTGTCTTGTGCTGAATTTTTGTCCCCATCAATCCACTCACCCCTTCTTTTCCCTTTAACTATTATATGAATTTTTTTGTCTGTTTGACTCGAAATTGTTCTGTTTTGCTTAGCTGAAACTTGCAGGAACTTTGATACGATGCTTAGAGAAAGACAGAGTCAGGCACAAATTTCTCACGCATTCAGTCTTTCGAAAACGGTTCGCTAATTCAGTCTTCATTTAGTGCTGAAAAGTAAAGACTGAATAAGATGTCTTAAGGAGCAGAAAAGAGGAGATTCACTTAATTCATGCAGTTAACATTATTGATAACAAGTGAAGTAGCGTCATCAGACAACATATGGACAACACTAATAAGTAGTCATAAAGAGGCATGGACAACACTGATAAGTAGCTACAAAAAGGCAAGGACTGTTGATAGACATACCTGTCCAACCCCAATTGAGATCTCTGAATAGAGCAGACGAATAGGGCCCGAAGTGACATGAATTCCAAACATTGTAGCAGGGTCCTATACAGCTATGTTCAGAGAGCAGTTCACTGTGACCAATTTGGTTGGAAACCCACTATGGTCTGTGCCCTCACCAACATAGAAGTCATCCATCGCCAAGCTCTGTGCAAAACAAAGTAAAAGAAGCTACTGATTAGAACAAATTTGACAGAACCAGCATATTCTGACTATTCAGATATGGGGAAACTTCTGAGGGTTCTAGACACTGTCAGTAAGAATATTACATGCCAAACAAGCACAGATTGTAAATGCATATTAATTATTATAGGAATTTATTTTTTATCAACAAAGTGGGCAATGGTTGAGAAATGTAACTCAGACAGTCGACATGCTGAAAGCAGTGGCGGCGCACAGCAACTCTATCAGAAACAGAACGAAAAGAAATCCTTTTGCCTTGTGGTCATTGTTTTTTGTTTCTCTATACATTTATTTGTTATTACTAATGTCCAACTAAGCTACTTCTACTGCTTTGGCTATTCTTCGCTTTGAAGTCCTTTGATTAAGCCTACCAGATATTTTACATTTCTTCTGGTACAAAAACATATACTAATTGGTTTCTTGTTCAGAACAAGGAACCATCAAGAATAAGTGCAAATTTTAAAGTAGCTATGAATTTATGAATCAATCAGAACAAGCATCATTTTGAGCTGTTGTAACTTCAATCAACCTGTCGTAACCAAAAGCTTATCTACCACCAAAAATTACGCCCAATTTTACCGTGTTACTACTAAGAACAACATATAATCACCTCGAAACAGCAAAAGCAAAACCACCCGACTTGTGACTTTTAAATCGCAAACTACATTCTTTACTTACTCATTTCCACCATATCATTGTCTAACTAAACCACCAATCAATTCAATACCTTAACCCTTCTCGCCCTTGCCTACCACTAAAACTGCGAGACACAAGTCAAATTAAGTAATTGACCCTTCAATTCGCAATATGCGTTGGATACGAAACTAAATTAAGAAGAAAACTTCATCTGTTGAAGAAGTAAAATAAGCTCCATGACCATGAATGGTATACCTTGACGATGACATCGGGTTCGTACGGGCGCGCGGTGCCTCAGATGATGATGCAGAAGACGGTCAAGAGGAGGACGAAGCTGATGAAGCCCAGTATGATCTGGCATCGCCGGGAGAATACACCGGCGTGGCCTGCTCCTGATCGAGGACTTGTACCCACCGTCGTGCGACTCCCGCGACGGGCTCTGGACGTTGTAGTTGGGCCGCTTCAGCGACCGCGGCGGCGACGACGATGCCAGGCTCGTCACGTCTACTTGGCGTGCATCATCTCGCCCTCCCTTCCCTTCCTCTCCTCCAACTCCAGTCCAAATCCTACTCAACCCAAACCAAGAAACCAAGAACAACACACGATCGGAAGCAGAACAACAAAAGAGTGGGAGTTGGGCGGCTAGGGTTGTGTTGGGAAGGAGTAGGGGGAGGAGGCGGCGGCGGCGGTGCGGGGTGAGGAGGAGGAGGCGGCGGCGGAGTGGAGGAGCGGGGGAGGAGGCGGCGGAGCGGAGGAGCGGGGGAGGAGGCGGCGGAGCGGCGGAGTGGGGGAAGGAGGAGGCGGAGCGGCGGAGTGAGGGGAGGAAGAGGCGACAGGAGCGCCAGGGGGGAGGGAGGGGAGGAGGCGGCGGCATGGGGTGGGGTGGGGAGGAGGAAGAGGAGGCGGCGGCGCGGGGTGGGGGCAGGAGGAGGCGGCGGCGGAGCGGAGGGGTGGGGGGAGGAGGAGGCGGTGGCGCGGGGTGGTGTGGGGAGGAGAAGACGGCGGCGCGGGGTGGGGTGGGGAGGAGGAGGAGGCTGCGGCGCAGGGGGTGGGGGGAGGAGGAGGCGGCGGCGGAGCGGGGGAGGAGGCGGAGGAGGAGGAGCGGGGGAGGCGGCGATGGAGGAGGAGCGAGGGCGGAGTGGGAAATGGGACGCGGCGCCGGGGTGGGGGGGAAGCAGCGTGTCGGGCGGAATTTTCGCGAGGTGGGGGGTATCAGAGAGAGGGGAGGTTCAATGATGTGCATGATCCGGATGATTTTGGCCTTAGGATCTTCAATGAGTAAGAGAAAAAGGTTTGAGAAGAGATCCAGACCATTCATTTGTATGAAGTTGGATTACTTGGTACACAAATCTGAGTGGACTTAGATTAGGCATGACTGTGGGGGTGGTTGAGGGGTGGATTTAGTAAAGAAAATTTTGGTGTATTATAGAGTAGGGTAGAGGTAGATGCCCTAAACGGCTTTTGTTTTCGGCTTTTGATTTTTTTAGTTTTTTTCTTTTTCTTTTTTTATTTCTTTATATTGTCCGTGATGATATAATAAGTTTTTTCTTATTTCTTATTTTTAACTAAATGACTAAAAAAACTATCAACCGCTACAATGCACTTTTAATCAAAAGTCAACAGCTACAGCTACAAACGTTCTTGCTTTCACATATAACCTTACGGGGAGAGCATCGAAGCACCTTCATAATTTAGAATTGATGTAGGTTTTTTTTACCATTACAAGGAAGACTACATGTACATACATAACACTCTATACGCTCACACGTAAGTGAGTCTTCTTAGCATACGTCTAGATGGATAGAAACAAAGATAAATTTACAATATCATAAAAATTCATACTAAGGCTGTGATCGTTTTGGCTTCAGCTTTTAGCTTCCGGCTTATTTTTCACTATTCATAAATTTCGTCTTTTTCTGAACTTTTGACTTTTTGTTGAGTTTTTTGCCGGTTCTTTTTCCTGTATTTGTTTGTATTATACGTAATGGGCTAACATATTTTTTATATTTTTTATTTTTTTAAATTTAATTATGCTAAATAAGTCTTTGTCAGCTACAGTGTTTTTTCATCCAGCTACAGTGCTTTTCAGCTATAAGATACTAAAAAAAGCCCAAATGATCATCACCTAAAATATATCAAACATCAGAATTTAAAATCTAATAGATAGAGTCAGTTGTAAATCTACAACTTCACCGCCTTATCTAAACGTGGTTCCCAAAAGAGAGGTAGTTGTTGTAAATCCCACAATAAAGCTTTACCGCATCTCTTTGGAAATATTTCAATGTGTGTTTCAATTTAAAGTCCGAATCTGCATAGATGCGTACGAAACACATGCACAGAATCGGCGTGTTTTTTATTTCGCTAGCAGTGGCATTACTCGTAAGTCGTACCCGAATCATATTGGACGCTCAGAAAATTGCACTGCCAAGGGTTTTGGCACAACAAGACCCACGACGCCGTACGAATCCAGGCACCGTTCGGCCAAACCCAAACGGTAGACACGCGTCGCTCCCGGTTCGACGACCGTACGTGACGTGACCATTGCGCAGCATCATGGCCCCTGGGTAAAAAAGAAAGAGCTTGGAAAGGAATTTTTTTTTGCTCTTTCGATCTGGTGGCCTTTTTTCTGGAGATATAACATTCGGGTAGTTTATTTTACGCGTTTAGCATTCTCCCGAGTTTCGTAGCCGACGCATGACAGTTCCTTGCGCTGGCTCATCGTGCATGTCACGCCGAGCCTGCAGAATGAAGCTCGACGAGCGAAGCGTAGGCCCCGCCCTTGATGCCCACCAGCGCGTCGTGCCTGCCCCTCTCCACGACCGCGCCGTCCTTCACGACCGCGATGACGTCGGCGCCCCTGATCGTCGACAGCCGGTGCGCCACCACGACGGTGGTCTTGCCGACCATCACGCGGTCCAGGGTGGCCTGCACGACGCGCTCCGACTGGGCGTCCAGCGCGCTCGTCGCCTCGTCGAGCAGCAGTATCCTCGGGTCCTTGAGCACGGCCCTCGCGATGGCCAGCCGCTGCTTCTGCCCGCCCGAGAGCTGCACCCCCCTCTCGCCGATCGCCGTGTCGTACCCGTCGGGCAGGCCCGAGATGAAATCGTGCGCGTTCGCCGCCTTGGCGGCCGCCACGAGCTCCTCCTCGGCGACGACGTCCCCGTGCTTGCCGTAGGCTATGTTGGCACGGATGGTACCGTTGAACAGCACGGGCTCTTGGCCCACAAGCCCCATCTGATCCCTCAGCCATTGGACATTCAAGCTCTTGAAGTCGACCCCATCCAACAAGACGGTGCCCGAATCGGGATCGTAGAATCGCTCTAGCAGAGTGATCACCGTCGACTTGCCACTGCCGCTCCGTCCGACAAGCGCAACAGTCTGCACAAACACAGAAATTGCTGTAAGCCATACTGAACATTAGCTAGTTAGTTATTTACTGCTTCAGAGCAAGGATGGAGGAATTAATTGTGATAAGTGCCGCTAACCTTGCCGGAGGGGATGTGCAGGGAAAAATCACTGAAGATTTGCACGTCCGGGCGGGTTGGGTAGCTGAAGCTGACGTGTCGGAAATCGATGGTGCCGTCGACCTCATCCAATGCTAAGCCTTCATCGCTGCCCGAGTTGATCTTTGACCTTCGGTCTAGCAAAGCAAATATGAAGGTAGCTGAATTCTTGGCCTTGGTAGAATCTGAAGCCAGTGCACTGGTCTGAGATACTTCAATAGTCGCCAATACTAACGCAAAGAACGCCTGCAAAGTGTCCACTGGCTATGTGAAACCTCCCAATAAAACGAGGGACTGTGGATTTGCCATGGCTTAAGATTGCAGGCTTGCAGCTGGTACCTAAGAGGAAGAAAATTTATTTATTTTATGAAGTGCTACGTTCACTGACCTTGAAGACGCCGCTGAAATTGGATTTGCCATGGCTTACGAATTGCGCTCCCACATAGAAGCAAAGGCCGTATGTGGAGTAAAGCATCAAGAACGAGAAACCAAAACCAAGGCCTGCGACCATCCCTGTTCTGACCCCCTGTTTCATTGAGGATTCACATTTGCGATCGTATGTTTTCATCACTCTCTTCTCGGCACAGAAAGAAGCTACTGTTCTGATGCTGCTGACTGCATCAGTGGCCACCTGACTTGCATCTTCATACATCATCTGTGACACATGCTAGATCGTTATCAATATGTCATGAAACACAATGTCTAGACTAGTGTGAAGGACTAAAGGTTGATCCCTATTATTTTCCATAAAATTCAGGGATTTCACCATATTTATCAGATGAATACAATCAACAAATAGCCTTGACAATTAAGTAAACATCGTATAAAAGAGGAAAGTACTACAAAATCATTCTGTGATGGATTACCTTGGCGTCTTGACTGAATCCGTTCAAGAATTTCATTTGAGCATAGCCTTGAAGACCCACAAGTGGAATCACACACATGATGATCAGCGACAGCTGCCAGTCTGCTATTATAGCGATGAGAAATCCCGCTATGAGTGTCGAGGTGGTTTGAACTATCAAGGCCAAGTTATCTCCCACTAAACGCCGAACGTTCAAGGCATCAACAGACAATCTTGCGCTCAGTGCTCCACTACAAGAAATAATTAATTGTCAGTAGAAGGAAATTAAAGAACCTGAAAAGGCGGAAAGAGGAATGAAGAAACAAGGACCAAATGGCGCCCAACCTGGAATTTGAAGGATCATCAAACCAAGCAACTTCTTGCTGCATGATGCTTTTGAATGACAAGGCACGTATACGCTCTATAAGCTTCCCTCCAGCTACTCCAAACAAGTAGTACTCTGCTGGTATCGAAATTATAGAGATGATCGCCAACACAACACACATCAAAGCCCAACGGCTAGAATCCTTCTGTAGTTTATGAGGTGGCTCGTAGAAAGCCTTGATGGCATTGGAGATCATTAAGCCAAATATCGGGAATAGTACTCCATGAACTCCTGCAGCTAGAGACCCAAACAAAAGAACCGGTGCCTCTGGCTTGTTAAGATTAGCTAGTCGGCCAATAGGAGCTCTCTCCGGGACCTCATTGCCGTCACCTTTCTCTTCCCAATTATCGCCATCTGTAGCGCTGCGCCCAAGCAACTCAACAGCGCTAGGCAAGCCGAAGGCGAGGGTGAAAGAGTGCCGACTGCTATTCCCTGCAGAACCTATACTTATTGATCGATTCAGTGACAACCTTCTACTTTTGGACCCTGAATAAGATAACCTTTTGCAGTCTAATTTTTGCTCTTCCTCACGGGTTTCTTGTAGGCGAATAAGTTGAGAGTAAGCACCATCAGGATTCATCAGCAGCTCAGCATGTGTACCTGTGCAATGTAGGAAACAGGCCAACTTGGTTTGATATGTTCGGTAGGCAGAGTGAAGACCGTTAAAAAAGGGATATGATATAGACGATACTAACCTTGTTCAACTAACTTTCCTCGATGAACAACGGATATGCAGTGGGCATCCCTTACAGTACTCAAACGGTGAGCGACGACAATTGTAGTCCTGTCGACCATGATCCTATTCAGTGCCTCCTGGACTATTCGTTCTGACTCAACGTCCAACGCGCTCGTAGCCTCATCTAACAAAAGGATTTTTGGGTTTTTAAGGATCGCTCTTGCAATAGCAATCCTTTGCTTCTGCCCCCCAGAAAGTTGAGCGCCACGCTGGCCAACCATCGTGTCGTAGCCCTAACATGTCAAAAAAAAGAAGAAGAGAGATTAGCACTCCATTCATTACATGTATACGGTAACTTGCATGAACACAGGTTATTTTGCTGAATGTGTTGTGTACATGGGGCAACTTATCAATGAAGTTTGCTGCATTAGCAAGCTCAGCTGCTCTCTTGATCTCTTCGAGTGTCGCTTCCTCTTTGCCGTAGGCTATATTGTCTTTGATAGAGGTCATAAAGAGCAACGGCTCTTGGCTAACGAGGCCAATCTCCCCCCTAATCCAATCAAGCTGCAAAGCCTTGAGGTTAACCCCATCGATGAAAACCTCACCAGCCTGTGGATCATAGAACCTCTCCACTAGACTAATCACGGTTGACTTGCCGCTTCCACTCTCCCCGACTATAGCCATTGTGATGCCGCTAGGCACTTTCAATGAGAACCCATCAAAGATCAGTTGTTCAGGCCTTGCTGGGTAGCTGAAGTACACATCCTTCAGCTCAACATCACCCCTGATGTCTTCTAGCACCTGACCGATTTTGTCGTCAGAATCAATCTCTGGTTTCCTTTTGATTGTCATGAACAACCTGTATGCTGCAGATTGTCCTTGTGAGAAGGCTGCAATGCATGGGGTTGCATTACCCAAAGACCTGCAAAAAAAAAAAAATGGCGCCATCAATCATTCAACGTATCGTAAGAGATGTACATATATTGTATGAAGATATAAGAAACCTACATTGCCCCAGTCATAATAGCAAACAGGACGCTGATGACTTCTCCTCCTGTATACCCTTTGCTAAGGATCAACCTGCCACCATACCATAAGGCTAGACCATAGCTAGATAAAAAGATGCAGTAGATGGCACCCATGTTGAAGCCATTCGTAAGTGCTTCCTTGACAGCCGCATTGTATGCCTTCTTTATCAGTTTATTGTACAACGCAATGGCCTGATTCTCACCATTGAATGAGACAACCTGCATGCAGATTCATGGACAAGAGAACTAGTGTAAAAACACTATCATCTGTGGGTCATTGTTAACTTTGCATATTGTTACTCACTGTCCTTATAGATCCAATTGTCTGCTCAACAACATCCCCTGCGTCGCCATATGATGCCTGCCCCCTGCTAGAGATTTCGGACAAAAAACGCGAGGAAGCTCCACCAGCAAGAACAACTAGGGGTAAAGTTGACAACATGACGACAGATAGAAGCCAGCCTTTTATTATTGCCACACCAAAACAAGCGATAAACGTTGCCACGAGTTGTAGAAACTTGCCAACCTGAGTAATTTTGCAAACAGTTAAAGTATAAATGTTTTTGAATGCGCAAGGGAAACAGAACAGAATTTTGCCAATGCCTTTTGAGTTCACTTGAAGGAACTTCTTACCTTCTCACCGATAGCACCTTGAATTAGCACGGTATCACCAGACATTCTTGAAACTACATTCCCGGTTGTAATTTCTACGTCGAAGAATGCTATATCTTGTCTCAAAACAGATTTCAGATACAGAGATCGAATGCGTGTCGCCTGCCTTTCTCCGGTTATGGTCCAACATGACACCTCTGGGGCAGACAACAAAATTGCAGACAATATTCATTTATTTACGTTGACATGAGCATATGCCTTCAAATAACACGACACTAAGATAGTAAGATGCACGGCGTGAACGCTCGGTGCTGCACGGTGCTTCCTCTTCCTTAAAGACGCGATGAACTCGACTTTGAACAGCGCAACCAACGCTGGCTAGCTGGCTCAAACACACACGCGAGAATAGAATTGGAATAGACACAAGGATTTGCGGCAACACATGCCCCGGCGACGGACGCTGTTCCTTTTCCTCTGTATATTTCTCCTGCACACCTAATGCACCTGAGTACATGGCTGTTTATAGCCCAACGACACACTGCCGAGCACCAACTGGAAGGCCGGGTCTTATGCACGCACGAGCACACATCGACGCACATGCACGGCCACTACCTCATGCACGACTCCCACTCGTTCTACACAGGAACTGGTCCTCCTAATTGCTAGCCACATCTCCCTAACTACTCTTCACAAACTAATGCCTATCTAGTGCATGCAAACTACTAGATAAGTCCTCCACGAGAACACATCTCGTGTCAGCTACATGCAGACTCAGAATTACGTGACACACACATACTCTAACAAACTAACAAACATGACGTACATGCAAAGACTTAAACTAATTCAAGTCATGATTATTTTCCAACAAGATGCACTACGTGCCACAAAAGTGTGATCCTGAACGAAGTTCGGTAATATTCCTGCTCTTAATTAATTTTGGCATTTTTTTCACAGGCTTCACTAAATTATGTTTTATCAATGAAGAGGTTAAAGTGTAGCGATACAGTGATACTTACGAAGAAACGAGACGACCGCCGTTCCAATGCCCAAATAGACAAAGTTGAGAACCGCCTGATGCATGGCAAAAAGCCAAAAATCCATGAGGACTCCATGTCTGCGTGCCTTGCGAATGAAAGATGCGCGGTACAGGTAAATCAGCTCACCTTGTTGACGCGGTGGAGGACGGTGTCGACGTCGCCGCCGCCGAAGGCGTCGATGACCTGGCCGAAGATGACCGTCAAGAGCGGCTGCAACACGCCGTTGGCCACCGCGGCCGCCCCGCCGGCCAGCATCAGCAGGACGTCCGTGCCGTCCGCGTACCGGAACATCCCCACGAACGGCACCTTCATCCCGTCCTCGGCCTCGCCGCCGCTCTTCTCCTTGCTCTTCTCGCCACCCCGCCGTTTCGCCGCGTCCGCTTCCATTATGGCGGGAAGTTACGTATTGCTATGCCGCTATGCTAGAGGCACGTCTCCCTGACTAGTCTTCCCGTTACGGAGGGTATTTATAGGGTGGCCACAGTACAAATGAACAGATTAGTATATTGGTACCTGCACCTTACACGAGGATATGCACAGCAATTAATCAGGTGACACCTGATCAAAAGCTGGTGTTAATCGAGTAGTGAGCGATTTCATCGGATAGAAAAATAGATACAGATTTGTGTTAGACATTAACAATACAAGATATATAAAAAGAATTAGATACACGAGGATATTTGTACTGGAGTTTAATTTGGCAGCCTCGAACGCCATGCGGACCACTCCTGCCGCGCACATCGAACCGAGATTCCGAGCACGAGCTAGGAGCGCGTCCCCAGTAGCCGGCCGTGCGTGCCACTCGCAAGTCACCAGGCTGTCCGGCACCTGATTGATTGGACGGACAGTGGAATTGTTTCGTTCGTTCTAGTGTCAGCCAGCCGTGCTATGTGATTATTTGCTGAGAACACAAAAAAGATTTACGTGTTATTGCACTAGTAGGAGAGAAAATACACCCATAAAAACAATCCAAAACAAACAAGTGTTCAAGGGGCCGTTTGATTGGCGGGACCAAATGGGATGGGATGGGAATCCTTCTTTTTTAAGATGCGATGGAATTGGATGGAGTGTTTGGTTGAGAGGATGGAATGGTCCGAGATTTTGTTTGGTTGAAAGGATGAGATGGAATGAAATAATCCTAGTCGATGTTTGGTTGGAGGAATTAGATGGAATGGAATTGGTTATGTAACCTTCCCTCCTAAGGTGGTAAGAATATTTTTTTTCTTTTCTTTCTTTTATATTTTTCCTTATTCTTCCTTCCCGGTCGTTCTTTTCTTCTATTTCTTTTTTCTTCGGCGGCTCCCCTCGGCGATGACCTCGGGCGCACTCCTCTTGGCGGCAACCTCGGGCCCGCCCCTTTCCCCTCGACGGCGACCTCGGCCCCACTCCCCTTCCCCTCGACGATGACCTCGACCTCGCTCCCCTCATAGGCGACCTCGGGCCTGCCCCCCTTCCCCTCAATGGCGACCTCGACCCTACTCCCCTTCCCCTCGACGGCAACCTCGGCCCCGTTCGCCTCAGCGGCGACCTCGACCACGGCTCCGGCTTCTTCCTCAACGTTCTTCTGGTACGGCGGGGATGTCAGATCCATTCGTTCGACACTCCTCTGGTAGCGGCGACCTTTGGCTCCCCTCAGCGGCGGCCCCTATGATGGTGCAGCAATAACTGGTGCGATGAATCTCGTCGAAATCGACGATGCTGGCTAGAGCGCGGGCACCAGAGGGCGCAGAGGTGGCCGAAGGTGAGGATGGTGGTGGGAGAGGAATGAGGGTCGCTCTGCTTCCTCCGGCCACCGCGGCCCCTCACCCTCAATTTCCTTTGGCCACCACCTCACCTCGCCCTCGGCTTCCTCTGGCCACCACTGCCCCTCGCTCTCGGCTTCCTCCGGCCATCACTTCCCCTCGCAAGGCAAGGGAGCGCCCAGTAAAGAGGCGATGCGGGCCGAGTGGCCGGTGGTGCGAATGGAGGCCACACAAGGTGCGTAGGTGGCGACAAGAAGGGAGGCGATGCTAGAGGAGCGGGTGAGGGCACCCCGTGTAGAGAGGATGAGCAAGTCCAGTACCGCATTGTATGCCCAATTTCTTCGAACAACGCCGTTTGGCATCTGTTCGAATATTCTCTAGATCAGAACCAACTTGTTCGGGACGATCAGGGTTCCGTTCAGCCAACCAAACACATGGACGACAACATATGTGGAACCATTCCACCACCGTTCACACATCCAAACGCCCCCTAAGACAACACTACAAGAGATCTGACCTTCTATGACGATTATATTATGACAACAGAGCAACTTGTCACTAAATTATTCAGTTAATGACGGTTTTCAGGAGCCGATCTTAGTTAATGACGGAAATATATTACGTGTCACTAAGTCCAATTCAAAATCGTCATTGACTATTTTGGCATGATGGTTATGACAGATTTATATGACAAATGTTCATGCGTCATAGTTATTCGTTGAATAAAAAACAAAAATTGCTGGCCAGATTGTTCTACATGGAAGCGTGGGGATCATATGGCAGGAAACTATAAATAATGGGCCAAAAAAAGGAGGCTCTAGTGGGGCTAGAACTTGAAACCCTTGCCTCTCAAGGGAGGGTACTTACCACCAGGTTATGTTCATGTTTGTGTTGACACGTGTATAATAAAATCTTTGTATTATAAGTTAATTGTTAATACAACGGGAATTAATTCTTCTATTTAGTTGGCAATATGATATCAAGGAATTAATTCTTTAGGCTGTAACCAACATTCTGCATATTCTGGTTCAGAAAAAAACATTCTGCATATCAGTAGGCAATATGATTCCCTAACCCATATGAACTCACATGATTCACTCTCACATAATTTATCATATTACAAAAGTCCTTTGCAATGTTAATTTCTCATCTTTTTTGAATGCATAATTTTATCATATCATTATTAAATACTTGCTTCTCCTTACTTTAATGATAATTTACACCCTAATATGCTTTAAAAAAACCTCTGAATCTGCCCCCGGACTTAGGAAGCCAAAAAATTTCGTCTCCCCGCCAACAATTGCCGCCAGCCTCTCAGTCCCCCGTCATCTTTTTTTTGGGCCAATTGCCACTTCTGTCCACTGTCACAAGCCTTTCCTGGACTCAAATCAAGGGTATTACAGTAAAATTCCTATACCACATGACATGGCACCGCACTAATATCGCAGACATCCTGGTCTCATTTCCTCCTTCCCCGGTTCCCCCTGCGCCTCCAGCCGCCACCCTCTTCCTTTCCAGTGCCGGCGCCACCACTCCCCCTCCACCCCCGCCGCAGCCCCTGTTCCGGCCCACACATCCAGTACCTGCTGCCAGCTGCCCTGTTCAGCTCCCGAGCTCCCGTTCCCCCAAATCCCCAAATCCATTCCCTCCCAAATCCCCAAATCCATTCACCGGATCCGGAGCCCGGAGGGGGGACGCCGGGGAAGGGCTGAGGCGGAGTCGGGCTGCCGGCTGCCGGGGGCGGGGTCGCGCCGTCGCGGCCTCGCGGGGAGCCGGGGAGGCGAGAGGTGCCGAGGCTGGGACTGGGAGGAGCCGGGGAGCCGGGGAGGCGGGAGGCGCCGACGCCGAGGCTGGGACTGGGAGGAGCCGGGAAGGCGGGGTCGCGGGGAGGCGGGAGGCAGGGTCGCAGGGAGGCCGTCGCCGGTCACGTGAAGGCAGCCTGCAGCCGTGAGCCTGTGAAGTGAAAATTTCCTTGTGACTCTGTGAGTGTGTGAACTGTGATTTGTGAAGGCATCGCCCGGTCGCCGGTTGCCTTTAGCTTTAGGCGTGAAGTGAAAAGTTTCACAGTGATGTACTGATGTGTGAACTGTGTATTCTATGGTAGGCTTCACAGTAATTTGTGAAAAGTTTCACTGGCGTAGTGGCGTGGGAACTGAGAACTGTGAATGTGAAGTTAAGGCTTGCTGTCGGTATTCTAAATGTTCATGATCATTTAAGTAATTACATACAATTTGCTATTGTGTCACTAATTTTTTTTAATTTTGATGTACAGATTGTTACCTCCCGGCCGCCCCCTCTTCCTTCCTAGTGCTGGGCGACGAGTTCCGCTCCAAATACAAGATGCCTCCTGGGAGAAAGGTGCAGACTGCCAGGACACAGACGCCTACAGGTAATTCCTCAAGCTTGAGCGCCAGGAAAGGGAACAACGAGTAGAGATCCATGAATGAATCGTAGTTGCTAAGGTCATGGTGGCAGATTGCTTCTAGTCAGAATTGAATTCAGCTATTAATCATCAACCAACAATCAATTGCTCTGAGAAACTGTATGTGCATGCATGTGCTTGCAAGACCATTGTACATGATGGCAGTTAAATTCAGCATGTTAACATGTCAAGTCATTAGATTACGACAATCAATAGTTCACATATTAATGTAATAATCACTAATGAGAAGAATAAGGTCCGTTCTTCTCGGCTTTTTAATTAATTTTTGGTTTTAATTTCAATCGATCGATACTGAATAGACCAATAACTTTTCACACATATGAGATTCCTCTCCGGGCCTCACAAATATTGTCCTGTGTTTCACGGTCTTATCTCCTTGGAAGAATCAGTACCGAAATCAGTTTAGTTCTTTTTGGCTTTTCAACTAATTTTTAACTTTAATTTCTATCATTGATACCATTTATCAGATTTACTAGACGTAACTAAAAATCATCAGTTGTAGCCCAAAAAAATATGATCTTAGTGTTTCCTATTTGTTCTGTTCAAGGATCATGTTCTCTTAACTATTGCATTAGAAAAGGCAGTGCTCTTGCCTCAATTTGACACAACCAGTTCTTTTAGCTCTCTTCAACCTTGCAACATACTGGGGACTGCAACAAATAAGTTCATTTTCTTAGGAGTGTTGAACAATATCAAAAATTTTAAGCGGTTTACAGTTAGATAAAAAAGGTAAACTTTGCACAAGTAGGAGAAAATTTTTATGCGCTCTTGGGGCACAGAATGGTTAGCCAGCACTGACAAAGTACTAAACTGCCATCATGGTGATATTTTTTGCTAGCAGCATACATTTTTATTTTGCTTGCAGCAGCATACATTTTTATTTTTTGCTGTGAATGTACAGAAGCAATGGCACTTGATTGTGAAAGAGAGAGGGCTCAAAATATTATGAGGAACAATCAAGTCTTCCAAAGCCTTGGGCTCAGTGCCCTAGCTGTAATAGTTAAGGGTACAAGTGCAAGGAACAAGGATGATGTTCCTGAAAAATCAGGATCTCTGTACAATCCTGAGGACGATGAGGGCTCTAACCAAGATGACGAAGATGAAGTCAGCAAGGTACAAAGTATTGTTATTGATCATTATCATTTTGGTGACTGCACTTCCATTATTTTTGGGTCTAATTCTTCTTGTTTGCTTCATACTAGGCTTCTAAGGTGGATGAGGATGTACGTAACAAGAATGTCCAACATATTGGCAAGTTCTCTGCTGGAGGTTCGAAAGCATCAAAGAGAGTGGTGGCACCACAAGAACAAGAGGAAACTACTAGAGTTACTAGGCAAAAGACTGTTGCCAAACTAAGCCTCGCTGTTGTCACACATGATGCATTGGCATCTACCAATACTACTACAAGCCAGAATGAGGAGCACATCAACAACAATGATGAAGGCAAGTGCTTATGCGACCTGGTCACCATATATGAAATGTTCTTTACTACATTAATTAGCATATATGCAATAGTGCTTAGTAGATCAAAGTTACTGGCTTCATTTATTTCTATCATGATGCTTCATTGTAGACTTCATTGTTCATTGGTATCTTACTATTGAATTCAGAGATAATGATACATGTTGAATCTGTACAAATAGTTTTAATGCTAATATCTTCTTATGCATTTACTATTATTAGCACGTATCAGTCCTAGGTAACAGTATAAACATTCAGATATGCTAGTAAAATCAGATTGCTACTTATTTAGTAAATCTGGAATATATTTGCTACTAACTCTGCAAATGAAATCTTGTTAGGTGCATTATCTGCAAGTGCACAACAGGTGCATCGGGGAAAAACTGTTGGCAAAGAGCTGGAGATGTTGAACAGAGGGCTAGGGACTAAGATTAAAATTCACATTGCTGAAGGGAATAGAAGGCCGGAGGCACCAATACAAGCTGCAAAACTTGCATCAGAGGCTGGGATCTCACTCAGGCAGTATACACCTATCTTTCCACACTGGAAGGAGTACAAGAAGGAAGATAATAAACATCATGTTGCAGACTACATTGGCAAACTTGGTGTAAGTCAATATCTATTTGACTTGTTCAATCATAGTTCATTGTGTCCTTTTCATTTTCAAATCTAAAATCTATTTTTTACTAGATCCAATTCAACATGGACACTGAAAGTAAGGCTGTACAAGATGCTTGTGTTGACATGCTAAAGGGTGGACAACGTCAGATGAGGCATAGGCTGAAAAAGAAGTACTTTGATGGAGTTCCGGCAAATCGAGTGAGGACAACGTCGCCTGTGAAGTGTATGACTGATGATCAATGGAGAGCATTAGTGGAGATGTGGTCCAATCCAAAACACAAGGTATGACCAATTGATAGCACTAGCGACCAATACTATTGTTAGAAGCATTTTATGGCCATTTAACAACGACATTCTTACAGCATCAGTGAATCAGTTTAGTTCTTCATATACTTCATATACTTACTTGTTTTCATTCCTCTTTACCTTACAAATTTGTGTGGTCTACAGGACACTTGTGTCAAAAACCAAGTTAATCGTGCGAAAGTCCAGTTCCAGCAGCGTACAGGCTCTCGGTGTTACATTGCACATGCCTATGTCACGGTGGGACAAACTTAATGCTATGTGATCTTGTTGCTGATCTTCTAATTTACATGGATTATGGATTGTTATTATTGTCTCAAGGTTCATGTTTTGAAATCCAGCATATACCTCGTACATGCTTGAAATTGTATATATGCCTCTTTTCATGTGCTTCTAATTTACATGTAAACATATGCCTCCAATTGAATTTATGTCCTTGCTATACTTATTGATCATGTGGGAATGAAAAATACTTGAATGAGCAAAATTTGTTCAATGAGCTTGTATTTCTAAGTCTAGGTTCTATAATTTGCTACTATTTGCATGAGTGCATTGCTAGTAGCATTTTGGTCACATTTCATTTCATTAAAGTCTGCTGCACATTATTTGAAATGAGAAACCATGAAATTGGTTCAAGCTAACAAGTTTAAGTTGATTTCTCATCATTTTAGAAACAAGAAAAATACAAAGACACAGAGCCCACTGCAATTGATTTGTTCAAGGAGATGCATTGCAGTAAGAAGAGTGGTTTTTGTGAGCCTATCCAAAATGCAATTGTAAGTACTTTTCCCCTCTTCTACAAGACATACTTGAAAGTAACTTGAATACTGTCTCCTCTTCTTAGTTAAGCATGGACACTGTTGCCTTTACTTCATGATTGGAAATGATTGTGGGTTGTTTTTGTTGTTGTCAGAAATGATGTTGCAAGAGTTATGATGTACTTATTGCATAAGACTACTTTGTTACATTATTTATTTCCCAGTTGGGTGAATGTAGTCTTCTAAATTTAAATATGATATATTGCAAGTATACCGTCTTTTCCTTCATATACTGCTTTTAGCTCTTGTTTGAGGTTAACTTCGTACATGCTTGAAATGATGTTTGAGGCTATTTTGGCTAAAGTAAGGTCATTTTCGAAGTCTCTGTAAAGTATTACTGTAGGCTGTTTTTCCTATACTGCTAGAAATCTGTACCAAATTCAATGCTAATTTTTGCTTCATTCTGTTGCTAGGCTGCTATGGAAGCAATTGAGGCTGAACCAATGCAAGAAGGACAACAACCGATGTCTTCTATTGAAATTGTTTCCAAGGTGCTGCCGCAGTCAAGCACATTTCTTCAAAATGTGGGGCTGTCAACCTCCAAGCCAAGTAGTAGAAGTGAAGTTAGTTCACAGGTGCGGGAGCTACAGGCTCAACTTGAGGCCAAGGAGCAAGAATCTGCACAACTTAAGCAAGAGGTGGCTAGCCAAGCGCATGAAATTGACAGTTTGAAGAAGGGACAGCAAGAAACTCATGCCCTCCTTCGACAGCTGATTAACTTCAATCAGGGTCAAGTCACTCCTCCCTAAAATTTGTGAGCATCCTTGTCATCTAGATATGCATCCAGGCGAGTTGGTTAAATTATGCCTTTTGTATCTATCCCTGGACTTTGGGCTAGTAAGAGTCTTTGGTGAACTCTGTAGCATTTTGGTGTAGCTTGTGGCTGCTGCAGTACAAACTATCAACTTAGTATTGCTTTAGCTTACAAACTATTTCACACTTTAAGCTGTGATGTATGACTGAGCTGGATGTATGAATGAGCTGGATATATGGTTGAGATTATTGCTTCTAAACTGTTGTTGAATGGATGTTGACTATGAAATTTGTTATGAATCAATGTATGGCTGTCATATTTGTTGAATTCAATTGTATGGTTAATATTGTTTGAATCCAGTCAGGCCACAATTGGTCCTGAAATTGGCGTGTTAGAAATCAGACCAATAAAAGGGTGTATTAGAAATCAGCCCAATAGAACTAATGACGATAAAAATCGTCACTGCATCAGTGCCACATCACTTGACACGTCAGCTACCACATCAGTTTGACACGTTAGCGCACACGTGGCAGTTGTCTAGTTGAGATTTCATGACGATTTTAATGACAGTAATGACCGTCATTATTGTTGGTGACGGAAATATTATTGTCACCAATTCTGTGACGGTTTACCCTCGCCCGTCATGGAAGGTGCTTTAACACGCACCTTCTGTGACAGTAGGTATTCCGTCACTGCACCGTCACAGAGCGTGTTATGGTGACGTAAAAGCCTCTATCTGTGACCTAAATGAACCGTCATAGAAGGTCAGATCTCTTGTAGTGCAATAGCACAAATGTGTTATCATGCTTGACGGATCAAAATACGTTTTTTTAATAGATTCGAATTTTCCGTTGGCAAATCAATGCCTCAACTCACACCGAGCATACTCCACCATATTAAGGGTGGATTCTTTTTTGGTTGTGACTGATGACTTGTAGCCCTAGTGTGAGTGTTTGTGCGAACAAACTGAATACCGATAAACTGATTCGGGCCCAGTTTGTTTCGGCTTCAGCTTCTGTCTTTTGGCTCCTAGTTTACTATTCCTTAATTTTATATTTTTATGACTTTTTAGTTTTTTGGGCTTTTTTTACTTTTGCTTTTTTCGTATTCGTTTGCATTATCCTTGATGGGCTAACCTATTTTTTCTATTTTTAAATTTAATTACGCCAAAAAAACCATAAATAGTTACAGTGCAAAATAAGCTAATTACAGTACAAAATAAACCATAAGCCACAAAAAATCCTAAATGAGCAGCCCTCAAAAAGACTGTTTCGATAAGCCACCTCGGAACGACGACGAAAAAAGATTTTTCATTTGTTTGTTCAAAAAAAATCATAAACTATAGACTAAAAAGAACTGGGGGCTATGACTCAAAAATCCCCACCAAGCACATACATAGAAATTGAGGGAGCCAAAAATCAATCTCATTGCATCTTTTGGTCTAAACATTCGAGTGTACTGATGTACATGTGAGTCCTAGGTCAAACCATTTAACCACTGTGGTGTAAAATAAGCAACAAAACTATCAATGGCACAACAATCTAATTTTTATAACTAGCCTTATTTTTGTGTTACTGAGCAATATGCCTTGAGAAGTTTGTAAAAGCGATAGGTGTACGCGGTTATCAGTGGAGCTCGGTTCAAATTCATACCAATTTACCTAATTTTCATCTATTACTAGTTGAATGTCCGTGTGTTGCTACGAATTTTAAAAATTTATCATACTACATGTTTTGAAACTCACACGTGGTAAAAATTTTTAGAATATGCATACAAACATGTTCTGAAAATTTTTAAATACGTCAAGTAAGTTGGAAGCCGTCGATCACACTTTGTGGTCATAAGTCGGAAGACATCGACCACACCTCATGGTCGTAGGTCGGGAACCCTTGAGCACACCTCGTCATCGTAAGTCGGAAACCATCGACCATCGTGTGTGATTGTAGGTCGGGAGCGGCCGATCATTGCTGGTGGTCGTAAGTTGGCAGCGGTCGATGATCGATCGTGGTCCTAAATCGGGAGCCTTTGACAATGGCTCATGGTCGTACATCGGAAGCTGACGACCATCGTTCGTGGTTGTAAATTGGAAGCCATCGAGGATATCTCATGGTCATAAGTCGAAACACATCGACCAACGCACGTAGTCGTAAGTCAGAAGACATCGACCACACCTCATGGTCGTAAGTCAAAACACATCGACCAGTACTCATGGTCGTAAATTAGAAGCCGTCGATCACACCTCGTGGTCGTAAGTTAGAAGCCGTCGACCATTACGTGTGATTGTATGTCGGGAGCGGTCGACCATCGCTGGTGGTCGTACGTTGGCAGGCCTTCGGTGCACTTGTGCCCTGTCGCTCGACTGTCGGCGCCAGCCTGCTCGGCCCCGACTTCGACCACGGCCCCGATTTCGACCACTGCCCCCTTCGACTTCGACCATTGCCCCCTTCGACTTCGACTACTACCCCCTTCAACCATTGTCCCTTTCGACCACGACCCTTCGACGTTGACCACTTCCCCCTTCGACCATAGCATCGAGAAAGAGGAGGAGGCGTGGCATGAGGGATCGGGAGAGAAGGAGGCAGCGGTTGCAGGAGGTGGTGATGGGGAGGTGGCGACGGGCAAATGGGGAGAGGAGGCGGTGGGCAAATACATTGGGGAGGCGGCGACAAGGGGATGCGACACTGTTGGGGGAAGTTGGGAGACTGCAACCAGATGCTGTAGTACGGGGAAATAATTGGTGGCGGCGCTGAGGAGGAGGAGGCACGGCATGACGGTTCGAGGGAGAGAAGGAGGCGGCGGTTGCAGGAGGTGGAGTGATTGTGGGAGGTGGAGGATGTGGAGGAAGAGAAGAGGAGGAACACAGCCCACGCGTCGGCTTGACCTTTTCTACGAGGAGCGGAAGAACTACCTATATGCGGATCTGGACGGCTGATCTTTGATCGAACGACTGAGAAGAGAGGAAGGAGAATGGACCGACGACCACCAACTCACATTTTTATAGTAGTAAAGATAGAGAAAATTTGCAATACACTTTAATTAAATGTGTGCACATGGGATGATGGGAAGACTCTTCTTTTCGGCTTCTGAAAGCTGTTTTTTAGCTTTTCTACAGTAACTAACTTTCAAACAGATTATCTTTTGAAGGCGGGGTCTATAAATTAATTTTAGCATACACTATAGCGACTTAATTTATATAGGCCAAAACCACACGCGAGTTTCTGTTACTCCATATTCTTTCACGAACATTCTAAAAGCCATAAACTGTAGCAAAAAAGGACATGCCCTACATCTGGGAGGCAGATGGTGGGGTTCGAGCGTTGATTGGGACAATTATTCTAACTACTAGTCTTTTTACTTTAAAAAAATTTCAAATGTCAATTAAAAATTTAATAAAAAAATCAGCTACCGCTACCCTCCATCCTTTCCATCCGGGTTTGATCAAGGATAGCATTTCTCATTTATTCAGAACACACAATGCACATTAGAGTATGCCTATACTCTAACATTGAAGCCTACACAAAAATTCTTAGCACGTGCAGTGGACTAATTGTCACAAAAATCCTTAGGGAGAGAAAAAAAGGAGGCAAAGTGGCCCAGTCTAAACATTTTTGGGAGGAGAGGTTGTGGGCCTAATGGGCCATGGCATGGCCCAATAACCCAAGAAGAAGGCCACCATGGGCAAGTGGAAGGCTCTCTTGACCGACGGTGCCAATGTCGGCCGCACTGAACATACCGCAGTAGAGAAACCTCGCTCTGATATCCACAACGGGTGGCGTTGCCACCATCCGGCCTATCCCTCTTGGATGCGCCGCGTCCGATATCGGCGTGCCCATGCGCTCGTGGCTTGTCAACGCCACCGAGGGTTGGGTGTCAGATCTTAAAATTTCTGAATTCCCCATACTGAAGAGGAGGCCGCAGGAGTCAAGGACGGACAGGACTAAACAATACCCTTTAAATTATGAAGATCCAAGGGATGGCAAGGTAGTGAACGGGATTATGAGGCATCAACGGAGGAGAGGGAGTCATACCCTTTCAATCCAGATCGTACGGTTCTTATTCAAAGGAGTAATCACTGTTTAACACTATTTACTGTTAAGTGTTGTCATTTGCCATAATGGCTGTTTGTCTTGTAAGGGGATGGAATGCCAACTGCCATATATAAGCAGCCGCTAGATGTAATGGAACCATTCTGAAACCCTAACCAATATCATATCTTCTACTTTCCCCTAGTATTTTCCTTTCCATTTTTCCTTGTTCCAGTCTTTCGATTCCTGTAACTTGCGTTTCGATTTCGATTTAGGATTCAGATTCATCTCGGGTCCTGACAAAGTGTTATCAAAGCCTTTCGAATCCTTGGAAGAGTAGCAGATCTTTGTGCAGTTCATGAGTGGAAAAGGTTGGAAGAATAAACTTCTTCTATAAAATCCTCGATCCGGTTTGCGAAGGCACAGATCTGTGAAGACGGGATAAATGAGAGTGAGCTGGAAGAGTGGGCTTGAGGGGATTTTGATCTCCCTCTGTAAAATTCCAAATCCACCAACGTAAGCGCAAGAGAAATCGAAGGAATGACGAGAGGACGGTCCAATGTTGGCGAGGAAGGAATGGAATCACAGTTGGCCAGTGAGGTGGAGATGATTAAAGAGGCTATGGCGGAGATGAGCCAGCAGAGTGTGCAAATGGGGGAGAGCATCAAACAGCTGCAAGCACAAATGCAGGAGAATTCCAACCAGATGCAGAAACAGATGGAATCTCTTATGAGTATATTGATGGCCAAGGTTAGAAACGGGGTTTCACCAATTTCGAATGGCCAAGAAGGAGAAGGTAGCCATCTGGGGGTGGATGTTGGAAATTCACCGAGCTTTGCTAATCCATTAACAGGAACCCAGGCAGCGGCTATTCATTTATACCACCATTTCATGGAGCAAATGTGAATGGACCACCCCGATTAGTAGCAGGAGATCAACAACAAAATTTGGGGACAGAGCCTTTAACTCAAATGGGAGGACTCCAATTACCCCATTCAGGTTCAATTCCATCTTTAACTTCTGTATTTCCACATGTACCAGTAGGAACTGGAATAGTTACATACACTTTTGGATGCCTTAGGGCACCACAGTATGTTACAGCTAATACCACTCATGTACCTCCTTACAGGATTGCCCCAAACCACTACTTATATTATGGGTATAGTCACATGAGACCTAACCATTATTGGGGGTAGAGTTGGGCTAGACCTCCTGACTTGCAGTTTGGATTTCCACCTTCATAGCAGCAAAATCAAGGTAGGGAGAGGAGCCCTTACCAACAAGCATTTAGCAAAACCAAACTAGACTTTCCGAAATTCAATCGGGATAATCCAGAAGCTTGGATTTGGAAGGCAAAAAAAATGCTTTGAGTTAGCAAAAACCCCTAATGAACAGAAGGTGCAAGTAGCTGAAGTATATTTCACTAGCAGAGCTGACCAATGGATGAGTAGTAATAACATTGATACTACCAACATCATGTGGCCTCAATTATGTAGCATGATTTGTAAGAGATTCACAGTAGAAAAAAGATATGAGGTGGCTGAAACCTTTAGGGGATTATATCAAATAGGGACTATTAATGCATATATCGATAAGTTTGAAGAAGTAATGTCCTTGGTGAAGAGAAACAATCTTCATTTGAGATAGGGGTATTTCTTGGATTTCTTTGTATCTGGGCTCAAGCAAGATACTATTGAAGTCATTGGAATTAAGGTCACTAGTGGACACCTACACCCATGCCAGAAAGTATGAAAACATGCTCTTGTACAGGAAGCCAACTACATGGGTACAGAATACACAAGGCAGAGGAGCGGGAGACCAAGGTAACAACACATCAAAAAGCAATACTTCAGTGAACAAGAGGGAGGATAGCATTGCTAGAGGTAGAAGTGGGACTGATAAATGGAATAATGGTAAGTGTTTCAAATGCCAGGAACCTTGGGTCCCAAGGCATGGAAAGGTGTGTAAAGTCAGAAAAAGTGTTCACATTATCATAATAGAGGATGTGGATGAGGAAGAACAAGCAGAAAACATATTCAGCACTCCACCTTCTAGCCCTTAACACAAGGAAGAAGATAAACCTGAGCTGCAAGTATCTATGCATGCTTTATCTAGAACAATCACTGAAGCATCGATGTTCTCTCTGAATGTTAAGATCGAAAATGTTACGGTTGTAGCATTAGTAGATAGTGGAAGCACTACAACATTCATCACCCCAGCCATGGCCACAAAGGCCAAATGTAAAATTGTGAACCATGAACAGGTGAAGGCAGCAGTGGCAAATGGAGGGGTTATTTTGAGTGAAGCAATGAGCCCAGGATGCAAATACACTATCCAAGGGGAAGATTTCAGTTCAGATTTTAGATTGTTGTGTTTGAAGGGCTATGGCATAATCCTAGGGAGTGATTGGATATTATATATACACAGCCTAGTAAGCTTGAACTTGAAGACCTGTGAATTTTCTATCTATAAAGGAGGGGAGAAGACAGTATTATTCAAGGATGAAACATTGCCAAAGGCTGCATGTATTGTGAATACTCACAAATTGCAGAAGTTATTGGAGAAAGGAGTGGTAGGAGCAGTAGTATATGCCAAGCCTACTGCCAACCATAACATAGCAAATGAAGAAGTATTAGAAGGGATACAAGAACTTCTGCAATAGTTCCAGGATGTGTTTCAAGAACCTCAAGACCTACCACCTGCAAGAGAGTTAGACCACACTATTCCTTTAATACCCAGAGCAAAACCAGTAAATATCAGACCTTACCAGCCGCCACATCACCAAAAGGGTACCATGAAAGTTTTGATTGATCAGTTGGTGAGATCCAAGACAATTCGAAACAGCATGAGCCCATACTCTTCATCGGCAATATTGGTCAAAAAGAAAGATGGCTTGTGGCGGATGTGTATAGATTACTGTCAATTGAATGCCAACCCAATTAAGAATAAGTATCCCATTCTAGTAATCGAAGATCTACTTGACGAGCTACATGGTGCCAAGTATTTCTCAAAAATTGACCAACGGTCCGGCTATCATCAGATAAGGATGAATGCAGTGGACATAAGTAAGACAACATTCAGCACTCATGTGGGACACTTTGAGTTCCTAGTCATGCCATTTGGGCTCACAAATGCACCGACCATATTTCAAGCCTTGATGAACAAAATTTTGGCTGCTCATTTGAGAAAATTCATGTTGGTTTTCTTTGACGACATACTTATTTACAACACATCTCTGAGGGAGCACAAGGAACACTTGAAAACCATCTTGGATATCTTGAGGGAAAACACATTGTATGCCAAGAGAAACAAGTGTGTATTTGGGCAGCAGAGAGTGGAATATTTGGGACATGCCATCAGCAAGGATGGGGTAGCTACCGACCCCCAGAAGGTCAAGGTGGTGAAGGATTGACCAATCTCTAATAATGTAACCCAGCCGCAAGGATTTTTAGGTCTTGCGGGCTATTACAGGAGGTTCATTAAAAACTTTGGAATTATCTGTAGACCTTTATTTGATGCCTTGAGAAAGAACTCATTCCAATGGGAGGAAAAACAACAGCAAGCATTTGAGAGAGTTAAGGAACTGCTAAGTACAACACCTGCGTTAGCACTGTTGGACTTCACACAGGCATTCATCCTGGAGGCCGGTACCAGTGGTCAGGGGATAGGGGCAGTGCTGATGCAATATGGAAGGCCCATAGCATATATGAGCAAGGCAATTGGTCCCAGGGCAGCAACAATGTCAACATATGACAAAGAAGCGCTGGCAATTTTGAAAGCTCTTAAAAAATGGAGACACTACTCAGCTGGGGCAACCTAATTATCAGGACAAACCAACAAAGCCTTAAATACATGAATGAACAGAGGCTGATTGAAGGGGTACAACACATGCTAGTAATAAAATTAATGGATTACAATTATAAGATTGAATACAAGAAGGGTAGAGAGAATAGGGTAGCAGATGCTTTATCAAGGATCCCCCAACTGGAATCAGTTTAAGCCTTGACAACTGCAGCTCCAAGTTGGATTGAAGAAGTGCAAAATAGTTATCGAACTGATGAGAAATGCCAAGATTTACTCACTAGATTAAGTGTGGATGAGCAGGCACAACTCCATTACACTTTGCAAAATGGGATATTAAGGTACAAGGGTAGATTGTATGTGGGAAATGGTACCAAACTCAAGGGTGATCTTTTAGACTCCTTTCATGCATCGGCTCTAGGAGGACACTCAGGGGAGAGAGCTACTTACCAAAGGCTAAAATTACTGTTGTACTGGCTAGGCATGAAGCTAGCAATAAACAACTACGTGAAGAAATGCCGCTATGTCAGAAAAGCAAATCTGAAAATAAACCATATCCAGGATATTTGCAACCATTACCAGTACCTGAGATGGCTTGGACACAGGTAACCATAGACTTCATTGTGCGATTGCCAAAATCTAAAGAACATGATGTGATACTTGTGGTAGTTCACAGATTTACGAAATATGCCCATTTCATATCTCTTAAACACCCCTATGTGGTGCAAGATATTGTGGACCTTTTCATTGAACATGTGTACAAGTTGCATGGATTACCCTCAGTGAACATTTCAGATAGAGATCGAATATTTACCAGCACCTTATGGCAAGAATTGTTCAAGGCCTTGGGAGTAAAACTTCGTTTCAACAGTGCATATCACCCCCAAACTGACAGTCAAACCGAAAGGGTTAATCAATATTTAGAAAATTATTTGAGGTGCATGATCTTTGCCAATCCTAAGATATGGAAGTTTTTGTTAGCACAGGCTGAGTGGTGGTACAATACTTCTTTTCATACTTCCTTGGGCATGACAACTTTCCAAGCTTTATATGGGATGCCACTGTTAAGGGTATTAGAGATAAGGGTATTAGAGATAGAGTTTGTATTCTATTCCATATATGCCTTATCTATGGCTCTTTGGGTCTCATATCAATACACACAATATTCATAACATGGTATCAGAGCGAAGGTTGAAACCCTAATCTCGATCTATTTCCAATCTACTTCCGCTGTTGCTGCTGCCCCCGGGAGGATCGATCTCCTCTCCCGGGGGCGGCCATCTCGTTGGGAAGATCATCTCGTTGGGAGACCACCTCTTCCCGGCTGCCGGCGCCGTCGTCGCCCACGCCCGCCTAAGCTTGTGTGCTGCCGTTGACTGCCTGCCTTGCACCTCTTCTCTCCCGGCGCTCCGCCCGGGGGAGCTGCTGTGCAGCCGCCGGTCCATCGCCTTCGGACGCCGCCGCCTCCGGATCTCGCCGTGACACCGGGCGGTCGTTGGACCGCCGTCCTGCACCGCCTCCTCGCCAGATCCGTCAGATCCGGCCGCCTCCACGCCGGATCTAGCCGCCACGCCACGCTGGGCTGCCTGCGCCTCCGGCAACCGCCGCCGAGCTCGGATCTTGTCGACGCGTCAAGCCGTCGCCGCGTCTCCCTTGTGCGACGCCGCCGCCGGATTCAGCGCTCGCTCGCCTGCGCCTGTGCCCGCGCTCGCTCCGCCGACTTCCGCTCTCGAGCCCCCCCCCCCCCACCGCCTCTCGCGTCTCGCGCGGGCGTGAGGAGAGAGAGAGAAAGGGGGGTGAAGAGAGCGCTAGAGCGGGCGAGCGGGAGTGAGGGAGAGGGTGTGCAGAGAGAGAGAGGGAGAGGGGGTTTTGAGGAGTTAGCCACTATTAGTATTAGTTCTTTGCTGTTAGCATCTGCTATTTTTTTGTGAGTTTTTTGTCGCGTCTATTCAAGTCCGTAGTCTCTAAATTTGTAGTTCGTCCAAGCCGTGCGAGTCCACAAATTTATTGTCAGTCATAGAAGTGTAGGAATTCTCTTTTGTCTGGCAGCAGCCGCTGCTCTACTCTCTGAGCCGCGTGCAGATCGTAGAAGTCGTTATGATGCCGCCGCTTCTCTAGCCGCCGCCCCGAGCTTCAAAGGCCGCCGCGCGTCCTCTGTGCACTGCGCCGCCGCCTCTTGGGCTTCGATCTGCGCCGTCATGCATCTATCTATTCCTCTTCGGCTTGATTTGACAGTTTATTCAAAGGCTGCACGCAACGACGACATCATCAAGACTCGGACTTCGGAACCCTTTTCGAATGCAATGCTATTGCATACGCCTTGCATTTGAGGGGGGTGTTAAGGGTATTAGAGATAAGGGTATTAGAGATAGAGTTTGTATTCTATTCCATATATGCCTTATCTCTATATGGCATATCCCCTTGTACTCTTCTATATATATGGCCCTTTGGGTCTCATATCAATACACACAATATTCATAACAGCCACTACCCCAAATCACTGAAGCCTTGCTACCGGATGCAGCAGTTGAAGGCAATCCCAACCCCGACGAGCAGAGAAGGGTGGCCCTTGAAGTAATCAAAAAATCATTGCAGAAAGCTCAGGCTAGAATGAAATTCTTCACTGATAAGAATCGGACTAAAAGAGAGTTCCAAATGGGTGATATGGTATATTTAAGGATGCAAATGTATCGACACAACGCTCTGGGATTGCACAACTCACTGAAGCTACACACCAAATTCTATGGGCCATTTAGAGTTTTTGGAGAAGGTTGGTCAAGTAGCTTATAAACTCTTGTTACCTCAAGATGTGGCATGCACCGCAGTATTCTATGTCAGTCAATTGAAAAAGCATATTGGCCCAAGAGCAATACCTAGCCCAGAACTACCACTCATTGATCCTAAAGACAACATCTTGACTGCACCCAAGGCAGTGATAGATAGAAGAATTATTCCAAGACACAATGAACCAGTTGTGCAATGGCTAATCTAATGGGAAAATTTACCTGCAAAATCTGCTACTGGGAAGATGCAAATTTTATTTCCAAGGTGTTTCCAGGCTTCAATCCTTGAGAACAAGGATCTTGAGGGGGGAGCTTTGTCAGATCTTAAAATTCCTGAATTCCCCAATATGAACTGAAGAGGAGGCTGGAGAAGTCAAGGACGGTCAGGATTAATCGATACGCTTTCGATTATGAAGATCCAAGGGAAGGCAAGGTAGTGAACGGGAATTTGAGACATCAACAGAGGAGAGGGACTCAAACCCTTTCAATCCAGATCATACGGTTCTTACTCAAACGAGTAATCATTGTTTAGCACTGTTTACTATTAAGTGTTGTCATTTGCTATAATAGTTGTTTGTCTTGTAAGGGGATGGAAGGCCTGCTGCCATATATAAGCAGCCGCTGGATGTAATAGAACCATTCTGAAACCCTAGCTAATCTCATATCTTCTGCTTTTCCGTAGTATTTTCTTTTCCATTTTCCTTGTCCCAGTCTTTTGATTCCCGTAACTTGCATTTTGATTTTGAGTTAGGATTCGGATTCATCTCGGGTCCAGATGCTGAGGCTGTTCGTGCCCACGGACCCGCGCTGTCCTCATGGTGGCGGTCGTCGTGTGCGGCGCGCGGTTCGCCTGGCTTGGTGGGCCTCGTTAGGATCTCCGTTCTGCTTGCGTCGATGGCTGTTTGGGCTTTGGCGCGTACGACGCCTCTGATCCAGTGACCCTCCAATGCCAACCATGTTGGTGGTGCAGTGGTAAGTTTTCCTTCTTGTCATCTAGTTTAGTTCATAAACACTTTACGCATTTAACTGCAGTAAGATTAAATCCTAAGCAAAACATAGCTAGAGCATTTACATATTACAGGATATGTGGAGACTTTACATGATGACCTTGAGATAATTATATAGGTATCAGGTACAGCACAAACACACACACACTGATTTGCACATCGACACGGAAAATGTACATTCCAAAACCAAGATCAGAAGCCAAAGCTTTCCTTCTAAATGCTTATAGTTTTACACTACATACGACAAAGATACTGCAAAGAACACTCAACTTCTTGAATTCCTCTTCAAAATCCAAAGAATCAATATACTCCAATTATAGGAAAACAAACAAAAAGGGTCAAGGAAGATGTATAACATGCCTAGTGATAGGAACAAACACACTTATCCTAGGTGTCATGATGAGGCTGAACGAAGCTCGACAAGTGAAGCGTAGACCCCATTTTTGATGTTCATCAGCTCATCATGTCTTCCTTTCTCCACTATTGTACCGTCCTTAAGAACTGCAATGATATTGGCACCTTTGATCGTCGACAGGCGGTGTGCCACAATGACCGTGGTCCTGCCAACCATCACACGATCTAAGGCATCCTGCACAATCCGCTCAGACTCAGCATCCAAGGCACTTGTCGCCTCGTCAAGAAGTAGTATCTTAGGGTCTTTTAGTATGGCCCTCGCAATAGCCACCCGCTGCTTCTGGCCGCCGGAGAGCTGAATCCCCCTCTCCCCAACACTGGTGTCGTATCCTTGGGGCAGGCTTGATATGAACTCATGTGCATTGGATGCCTTTGTGGCCGCAATGAGCTCCTCCTCGGTGACGTCCCCGTGCTTCCCATAGGCTATGTTGGCGCGGATTGTGTCGTTGAATAGCACAGGTTCTTGGCTCACCAGTCCCATCTGGTCCCTCAGCCAGTTTACTTTTAAGCTCTTGATTTCCACTCCATCCAATGAGATGGTACCGGAATCGGGATTGTAGAACCGCTCCAACAAAGCGATTACAGTAGACTTGCCACTACCACTCTCTCCGACGAGTGCAACAGTCTATATAAAACCATAATGGAAGTAAGTTGCTGATTATATTACTGTACATGATACAACAATGCAACAAGGATACAAGTGGCTAACCTTGCCAGAGGGAATGTGCATGGTAAAATCACTAAAGATTTGAACGTCTGGACGGGTTGGGTACTTGAAGCTGACATGTCGGAAGTCAATGTTGCCCTTGACCTCATCCAACGTCAAACCCTCATCACTGTCTGGGTTGATTTTTGACTTTCGATCCAGCAAAGCAAATATGGAGATAGCTGAATCCCTAGCTTTTGTAGAATCAGAAGCCAATGCACTTGTTTGAGATATCCCAATAGTTGCCAACACCAGTGCAAAGAAAACCTGCAAAGTATGAATTACTTTATCAAATCTCCTTTTAAAAGTAGTGGGGCTATGGTTAAGGATGTAGGGATTAAGACTGCTAAGACTGAATAGGAAGATCAGAAACTCTGAAGGAAAAAAAAATACTACTAAAATAACGCATTTACAAACCTTGAAAACGTCACCAAAAGTTGACTTGCCATGATGCACAAATTGCGCTCCAACATAGAAACAAAGGCCATATGTAAGGTACAGCATCAAGAATGAGAAACCAAATCCAAGGCCTCCAACCATTCCTGTTCTGACTCCTTGATTCATTGATGCTTCGCATTTATGATCATATATTCTTGTAATTCTTTTCTCAGCACAAAAAGAAGCTACAGTCCTGATACTGCTAATTGCATCGGTGGCTACTTGACTTGCATCTTCATACATCATCTGGAGAACCAGCAACCCTTTGTCACTAACTTAGCACGTTATGAAAAAATTATTTGTAGCTAACGTTGCTTCTTATTATTCTTGATGAAATTCAAAAACTCGACCGTACTTCATAAACTTCATAGAATCATAGTTTTAGCTTGACAGTGAGAAAATCGACATGCTAGATTTTTACTAACATTTAGTTTCAGTAATTATTTGCAAAACGTCATACACAAGAAGAACAGACAAAAGGCTTTCTTTGATGGATTACCTTAGCATCTTGACTAAATCCCTTCAAGAACTTCACTTGAGCATAACCTTGAAGACCCACTAGTGGAATAACGCAGAGGATGATCAAAGACAGCTTCCAGTCTGCTATCATAGAGATGACAAATCCTGTGATAAGTGTTGATGTAACCTGAACTGCCAAGGCCAAGTTATCTCCCACTAAACGTCGGACATTCAAAGCATCAACTGACAGTCTTGCACCAAGTGCTCCACTGTAAGATATAATATGAATATTAGTACATGAAAAGTAAAGCTCACAGAATCTAGAGGAAGAAGAAACCAAGAAAGAAATGGTAACCAACCTGGAATTTTTCGAATCATCAAACCAAGCAACTTCTTGGTGCACGATGCTTCGAAATGACAAGGCACGAATGCGCTCTATAAGCTTCCCTCCGGCTATTCCAAACAAGAAGTACTCTGCTGGTATTGAGATTATCGAAATGATACCCAGCACAACACACATCAAACCCCAAAAGCTAGAATCCTTTCTTAGTTTATCTGCTGGCTCATAGAAAGTTTTGATGGCATTGGAAATCATTATACCAAACATTGGGAAAAGCACTCCATGAACTCCTGCAGCTAGTGACCCTAACAAAAGAACCGGTACCTCTGGCTTGTTAAGAATTGCTAGCCGTCCAACAGGGGCTTTCTTTGGGACCTCACCATCACCACCCTGCTCTTTCTGATCCTCCCCATTGGTGTCATTGCCTTCAGGCAATTCAACCGAGCCAGGCAGGCCGAAGGGGAGGGTGAAAGAATGATGACTACTATTCCCTGCAGAATCTCTACTAATCGACCGCTTCAATGACAAGCTTCTACTTTTAGACCTTGGATCAGATATTCGACGGTCCACTTTCTGTTCTTCTTCTTCACGACTTTCTTGAAGCCGAATAAGTTGAGAGTAAGCACCATCAGGGTTCAGTACCAATTCATCGTGGGGACCTATACGAAAAAATACATGTATGTGAGAAATTGATCAATTCGGTTAAAATATTTCAAATAGGTGATGAATAGAAACTAAACAATGGGAGTGGGATCCTGACCTTGTTCAACTATTTTTCCTTGTTGAACAACTGATATGCAATCAGCATTCCTCACAGTAGTTAAACGATGTGCAACCACCAGTGTAGTTCTGTCCACCATGATCCTATTCAATGCCTCCTGAACTATCCTCTCTGACTCCACATCCAATGCGCTAGTAGCCTCATCTAACAAAAGTATTTTTGGGTTTTTAATGATTGCTCTTGCAATAGCAATCCTTTGCTTTTGTCCCCCTGAAAGCTGAGCACCACGTTGGCCAACCATTGTGTCATAACCCTGGTACGAGATAAAAGTAAATATTAGCACTCAGCTCAGAAGTAGAACTTGGATTTACACAACTAATTGAATTGATCACATACATTGGGCAACTTATCAATGAAATTTGCTGCATTAGCAAGCTCTGCTGCTCTCTTGATCTCTTCAGTTGTTGCATCCTCTTTGCCATATGTTATATTATCTTTGATGGAGGTCATAAAGAGCAAGGGCTCTTGGCTAACAAGACTAATCTTCCCTCTTATCCAATCAAGCCGTAAACTCTTGATGTTGATCCCATCAATCAAAACCTCACCAACCTGCGGATCATAGAATCTCTCCACAAGACTAATCACAGTTGACTTGCCACTTCCGCTCTCCCCGACTATAGCCATTGTAGTGCCACTAGTGACATGTAATGAGAATCCATCAAATATCCGTTGCTCAGGCCTTGCTGGGTAACTGAAGTACACATCCTTTAGCTCAACATCACCCCTGATATCTTCTAACTGCTTGCCAGTCGTGTCATCAGGATCAATCTCTGGTTTCCTCTTGATTGTTGAGAACAATCTGTATGCTGCAGATTGTCCTTCTGCAAAGGCTGTCATACACGGGGTTGCATTGCCTAAGGACCTGCCACAACCAATTAGAAACCATCGCTACCAATCATGCATCATGAAGCACCATTACGCTATGAATTCTATTTTGATGTAAATAACTTACATTGCTCCAGTCATGATAGCAAACAAGATATTTATGACGTCTCCTCCTGTGTATCCTTTGCTAAGAATCAACTTCCCACCGTACCAAATGGCTAAACCATAGCTAGAGAAAAATATGAAGAAAATAGAACCCATGCCAAAACCATTGGTAAGTCCTTCCTCAACAGCAGACTTGTATGCCTTGTGTATGAGTTTATTGTACGATGCAATGGCCTGGTTCTCACCATTGAAGGAGACAACCTATTTTACAGATGTAGCCACAAGCTAATTAGTGAGTATTGACTACTGAGAGCTTTTTTTTTTTTGGCAAGGAATGTTGATACTAGCTATTATTCAAATTGCTAAGTGAACTGAACTTACTGTTTTTATGGATCCAATTGTCTGTTCGACAACATTCCCCGCATCACTGTATGACGCTTGACCCTTGCTAGATATTTTGGATAGCATTTTCGCGACTGCTCCTCCAGCAAGTACTACGGGAGGTATGCATGCCAACATGACAAGAGATAGAAGCCATCCTTTCACAAATGCTACAACGAAACCACCGACGAAGGTAGCCACAAGCTGTAGGAACTTGCCGACCTGAAGAATTTTACCATAGTTAAATTGTGTCAGTTTTCATATGAGTTAGAAAATAATGAATAAAACTTTGCTTCTGTGCTCTTCATTTTACCTGAAGGAAAAGTTCTTACCTTCTCACCAATAGCATCCTGAACCAGCACAGTATCACCAGACATTCTTGAAACTACTTGCCCAGTTGTCATTTCTACGTCAAAGAATGATATATCCTGTCTCAAGACAGATTTGAGGTACAGAGATCGAATGCGTGTCGCCTGCCTTTCACCGGTCATTGTCCAGCATGACACCTCTGCACAGATAACAAGTTGGTTTCAGACTTCAGCCGTTGTACCTTGATATGAGAACTATATGGCTTAAACATGTGGAATTCTGCTTCAATTTTTTCATCAGTTGCGTTGATTAAACAAAATTGTAGCACCGCCACCGCCTTTACCCTTGCAATTTTTCATACGCTTATTCATCTATCACCTTACAATCAAAAAATAAAACATGCAACTCTATTTCTTGTATATCAATATTGTGTACTGTTTGGACAAAGGAACACAGTCAGAAACGTCTGTTTTCTTAATTGGAATAATACAAAAGTCAAAACTAGAACTTTGCATCATGATGACAACTTGCAAGTTTGAAACATTAGTAAGCTTCCTGTTTTGCAAACATATCTTAATCTCATCATGGCCCTAAGATAGACAAAATACCAATGATGGTCAAGAACTAGCTGTAACAATGTCAGCATGTGGTGCAGAGTGCAAACGCATATGAAGTAGTTAACAAAGTCTACTCGTACTTACGAAGAAAAGAAACGACTGCTGCTCCAATGCCCAAGTAGACAAAGTTCAGAACCGCCTGAAAGAAATGAAATGACAACAGGGTGAAAATTTTATTCTTGTCCTCACCCTCTTACAATAATGTAATATATCTAAGGAAATGAATATATCTATTTTATATAAAAAATTGATGATGTGTGGTTAAAAACTCTTGGTAAAGAAAAATATGCTAGAAGTTCTCGTAAATGGTGTACCCTAACTACGACCAATCCACAACTATTAGTTGTGTATATCTGCTACATACGTAAACTCAAAAGATAAGATGGGCCTTAAAAACAAATTTTATTTAGATAAATTTGAGTTATAAAATTTTATAAATCTACGTAGCATACTAGATCATGCAGCACAGTTGCGTGGAGCAATTAATCTAGTTCTTACTAGATTTTAGTTCAAGCTGAAATTCATGGCAAAATTGATGAAAAAAATTATTAGTTTTTTCCCTTCATGATCCTTATTGCAAACTGGTGATGACAAAAGAAACTGCAATGCGACAAATGTGACAGTGTGGATGACAGAGGTCCCATTTCAATAGAGAGAGAAAAAAGCGTGGATCTCTGACCCCTCTCTTGGACAGAGTTTCGGATCCTTGATTAGGAAAGATTCCACACGTTATCTGTGGGTGGTTGGTTACCTCTTAAATTATCCCTGATCAACTCGGCTTCGGCTTCTGGCTTCTGACTTATTTTTCACTATTCATAAGTTTCATCTTTTTCTGAACTTTTGGCTTTTTGTTGAGCTTTTTTGCCGGTTCTTTTTTTCTCGTATTTGTTTGTATTATACGTAATGGGCTAACATATTTTTTTAAATTTAATTATGCTAAATAAGCCTCTGTCAGCTACAGTGCTTTTTTCAGCCAGCTACAGTGTTTTCAGTCATAAGGCATGAACTTTTCAGCCGAACCGATCACCACCTAATGTTACTCCTATTCTAAAACAAATCTTTTTATTAACTTGCAAGATGCAATCAATTGGAATAACCCAGAAGTTATTGTCTTTAGCCACTTCAGACATGTAGCTTTCGTAAAAAGCACATTGTAAAGGCACTACAATTCTACAAATTTTATCTCTGTAAAAGCCAACTTCGATATTAAGAAAATAATCAACCTGCTTGAGAACAAAGGGGGGAAAAGAGAGAAAAATATCGCTAACACAAATCCTATCATGGCTCATGAGTCACAACATTACTGAATATATGAGGACAAAAAAATCAAAATAAAAAAAAGAGAAGGATTGATGCAACAGTTGAACTAAAAAGCATCACGTTGATACGGGAGGCCACTGGTTAAGTTTATATCAACAAATGGATCAAGGAATTATTCTGAGTTCTGAGAAGTACCGATTCCATAAAAGAAACGAAATGAAAATATGAAGAAAAGAAAACTGGAGGCAAAGCAACAAAAAACTAATAGCGCCATGTTAGACCATGCGGCTAGGTCTAGACTTTTTTGATGATGAATAATTGACAATGGTTAATTTATGATGAATAAGTGATGATGTGGCTAATCGTTACTTGAGGTGTGTGGCGTGTGTGGACTGATCTTGGTCAAGTTGAGACGAAGTTATGCTGAAAAAAATGTTCTTTGATCTTTGCATGTGCAGACTGAGCATGGAGATGATCATGGTCGATGACGAAGTGGACCGGAACTAGAATGGGAGATCCGAGGTTTAGACGATCAAGGAGGTCACGAGATGGTCGGGCTCATGCTTAGAGCGCATGGAGATCAAGGTGTTTGATACGTGTTGGAGCTACAGAGGTGCGGTCTGAAGGCTACGACACGTGGAGGACAATGCGTGTAGAAGCTATGGGAGGTGCGGTCCTAGAGACTTCGACACGTAATTAGTTGGAAAGGTTAGAATTTTGAAAAACCCGTGTTAGGAAGGGTTTCGGGTCTCTTTGCTGTTGGAATTGGATTAGAACTCATGGACTTATGATAAGTCCAAGTTTTGAGCCCTAAACTATAAATAGAGATGGGATTAGAGGCTAACCCTGTGGTTTTTAGATAGACTAATTTCATGCTAGGGTTTAGAGATGCTAGAAGAGGACACTTTGTAGCCACCATGATTCAGAAATAAAATTTAGATCTCATCAGAAAAAAATCCTTCCAGCGGCGTTTCGTCTGGTTTCGCTTCGGCTGAGGCCGTCGTGTAGCGTGAGCAAAAACTTCATCTCGGTACGAGTCCCTCCACGCCTCTCGCGCAACATCATGACTCATCAACAGCAGCACCAGCGCAATAAAAAAAATATCGATCTGTTATTCTATCTCTCTTGTTCATGCTGGTCAATTTTGCTGAAAAAGGCGCAGCAACAGGCGTTACGTCGGGAATCTTGATGCTAGCCTCAACTTGCTTCTTATTTACTATGTTGGTTTCATGTTAGTGCTATAGTTTTCTCTCCGCGTATCACGTCAAGCAACAGAGTGTATGTTCTTCTGCATGTGTGGAGGTGAGGTATTCAATCAACTACAGCCAGTCAAGTCCATCACGTAAGGACTAGAAAACTTTGGAAGGTGGTGCTACTATTTGGTGCTCTTTCATTGCATGGTGAAAAGCATCACGTCTAGTACGGAAGAGGTAAAAAAATTAATAATTTTATTCTTATTTTCTTGCTGTTTTTTATGTGCTTTATATATGATTAGCAGTAAAGAAAAAAAGACAATAGATTAAAATAAAAAAAACTTTTGCTAGACGTTATAATCGTTTATTTCTCTCTGATTACCATCGACGATCATACACGCCAAAAAAACAAGGTACGGCCCATCATTCTCCGAGCACAAACAGCAACAAGATTAATTTACCGGAGCTTTCGCAAGATCGGACGTCTAAAGATTCGAGATGGAATGGAATTGGTCTAGCTCGATCGAGCACGGTAATCCATGACTGTTTTCGTGTCTTCTGACGAACGGCAAGCGTGTCATTGAAGAAATCGAACCGGCCGGAAAGTTGGCCAGAGATGGCTAGCTGGCTTACCTTGTTGACGCGGTGGAGGACGGTGTCGGTGGTGGCGCCGCCGAAGGCGTCGATGACCTCGCCGAAGATGACCGTCATGAGCGGCTGCGACACGCCGTTGGCCAGCGCGGCCGCCGTGCCGACAAGCATCAGCAGCAGGTCCGTGCCGTCGGCGTACCGGAACAGCCCCGTGAACGACACCTTCTTCCCGGCCTCGCCGTTCTCCTTCTTCTCCTCGCCATCCCTTCCTTTTGCAGCTGCCGCTGCGTCCATTGCTCGCTCGCAGTTTAGCGTGTATACAATACACGGCTTGCCTAAGCCAGTTCCTTACGGCTCTAATTTGCAGGGTATTTATGCATGGGGTTTGGCAGTCGTCTGTTTCTGTTTGGGTTGGTCAGAGGGTAGAAGTGGGAAGACGGAGCATTATTATACTACTACTGCCTCCCTACGTTTCCAAATGGAGTGGTATTATGCAAATAGATTATAGAGAAAATGACTGGAAATTATCGCCTCGAAAAAATCTTGAAAGTAAGAAAAAAATGTAGTGCATACAGTTTCTTTTGGTAGTATAATAAGTGTGCAGACACATTAAAGATAGCGAATGACAAGCTATCAATTAAAAAGATGTTAAAAGCAGCCGTCATATTATAAATTTCCATGTTAATTAAAAGAAAAAAGAATCAAGTACATATATTAATTAGATTTATTACAAACTTAATTACAATTATACAACAAATACAACTTTATGTTTTACAATAATTGTTAGAGTTGTATAACAAATGTAATTCTATTTTCAATACATAAATATATCCTGAAATATCTAGGCATGCAATTGCTCATGTAATTCGGCCAATTTATATAATTGTTAAAATGGTGTTCAAACAAGCCACCATGTTTTTTCTGAGAAAAATTCTCTCGTTAATTAGAAGAAGAAAAAAGATCTACACTATTTATTTAAGTAGTCCATAATTCTAGACTATAATAATATAGAATAATCAGTTATAAGTGCGTGCTAGAGTTACTATGAATATAAGGACTGCAAGTCAATTTTCAGCTGTTACAGTAACATAATTATACAACTTTATTTTTTCAGAAAGATATTCAAGCTAGTACGTTAATGTGACGATGTTTATTAACACAACTAACGAACAAATGACGTAAGTAGTGATGCTAACAGTAGATGGGTACGAACTTTGCGAAAACATAAAAAATTACAGATGTATTTATCTACTATATCCGTTGTACTGTCCTTGAGTGAAGTGAAAATGTGTGCCATTCAAATATAGTTCGTCGGCAATCTGTCAGGTTGTATCGTGTGGGATACTTCCTCTATTTCATATTTTCATACCGATGTCATCACACTTTTGAGTAATATCAACACATAGTAAAAATTATCTAGATTCTAGATCAATGACATAAGAATGATACACTAATAGATTCACTATCAACTATACTTTTTTGCCATCAGATGACATGGAAGCTGTATATATTTTGTTATTAAATACAATGGTTCGACTCTCACTAATTACAAGTCAAGTGGATTTAATTATGGATTTTCTGTGATTTGAGAAAATTGTGATAACCAAATGCACTGGTTCTAAAAAATTGGAAATTTGTATTTTTCAAAAATCAAAATATGTATCTTTGTACATATATATATTTTTAGTGTTTAGTCAATCAAAATTTGTAATTTTCAAACTATTTGATGGCACATCTATCAAGCATTATTTGTTTTTCTCTCTCAAAGTATAGAATGTTCACAGGCAGCGACTCAAGTAGGACCCTGCAGGCCTGCACACAGGTCGCACTCATCACTCATAGGCCACATGTCAGTCACCTTACTAGATGCCCTCTGTATGTAGGGATGAAAATGGATTAGATACGAATCGAATAGGCTCAAATAAAAATACGAGTATATATTTTTAAAATGAATATAGATACAAATATGAATTCATATTTTTAAAACGAATACGAATACAAATTTGAACATTCTCGAATACGAATTCGAATCAAATGTCATAGCAAATACGAATTTGAATCAAATATGTACTTAATTTGGTCGAATGTGAATATCTTAAAATTTTTGTAGCAAATCTCGGTAAAACAAATTTATGTAACATGACTACATGTCTACATGAGCTAGCAATGTAGCGCATAGAGTTGAAAATTATGCAAAGTACGTAATTTTCACTTTTTGCTTATGAATTTTAGTTCATCCAAAAATTATTGCCTACAATCATTCTCAGGGAGGTCGTCAGGGATAAAAACGGATCGAATACGAATCGAATAGTCTTGAATACAAATACGAATAAGAATATGAACATTCTCAAATCCGAATACGCACATTCTTGAATACGAATACGAGTATTCTCGAATACAGATTTTGCTTGCCACATTCATATTTTCTCAGATACAAATATTGAATAAAACAGATTATCCTTCCCCGTTTTCCATCCCCATGTGTATGCGCAGCTTTTCCCTGTATACAAACACTTAGGTGTTGATGTCAGCACCGACGTGTCCAAGCAAATGGAGTCGGAATATTATTTGCTTGGGAATCGTGCGAGGCGTCAACGACTCCAACGGTATGGGCCTCGAACGGCGTAAGAGCAGTGAAAATGACGGGATCACGGGCGGCGGCATCCATCGAACACGAGGCTGAGAGCAACTCCAGCAGGGCCCCTACTTGAGCCCTCAACCCTCATATTTGAGGGCTTGAGGTAAAAATGGAGGTCCAGCAGGGCCCCTATTAGAGCCCTCAAATTTGAGGAGCCCCTCAAATCACCCTCCCACCCCTCATTCCTAGGGGCTCCCCCTCCACCCCTCATTTTCCTGTTTTTTTTCCCGCTCGTGAAACTTCCCCCGCCTCCACCCAAAATTCCCTGCCTCCCCTAAAATTTCCCCGCCCCCTGTCGATTCCCCCGCCCGCCGCCCGCTCGCCCCCCGCCGAATCCCCCGCCCGCTCGCCCCCGCCTGGCCCGTCGCCTCTGCCGCCCGCTCGCCCCCCGCCTCGCCCGTCGCCTCCACTCTCCGCCGCCTCCGCTCTCCGCCGCCTCCGCCCGTCCCCCTCCCTCCCACCCCGCCGTCCCCGACTCCCCGCCTCCCTCCTTGCTCCTTCCCCCGCCGCCGCCCCCTCCCCTGCCATCCCCGAGAAGCCGCCGCCGCCGCCCGTGGAAGGAGCGGCCTCTGCGCCGAGTGCCGGAGGTCGAGCCGAAGGAGGAGGCGCAGTCGCCGTCGCCATCGCCCCGAGTAGATCCGGCCGGATCTGGCCGCCGTCGCCGACGCCGAGCCCGGATCCGACGAGGCCGCCGCCGCCATGAGGCGCCCTCGGGGCAGCACGCACAGGAGGCGCCGCCGCCACTCCCTCGGCCCCTCCGCTCCGCCTCTCCCTCGGCCCCTCCGCTCCGCCTCCACGTCGAGCCGCCCTCCGTGCCGGTCCGCTGAGGCGCCGACCGCCCCCGCCCCTCCGCTCCGCCACTCCCTCGGCCCCTCCGCTCCGCCTCTCCCTCGGCCCCTCCGCTCCGCCTCCACGTCGAGCCGCCCTCCGTGCCGGTCCGCTGAGGCGCCGACCGCCCCCGCCCCTCCGCTCCGCCACTCCCTCGGCCCCTCCGCTCCGCCTCTCCCTCGGCCCCCGCCCCTCCGCGCCGACCGCCGCCAAAATCCCCTCGCCGACGCCCGTCGCCCGCCTCCCTCGCCGATGCCTCGCCGACGCCGTCCTTGCCCGAATGGATTTGTCAGGAGTGGGTCCCATATGTCAGTGTGTGTGGAATGGATTTGAGGGCTTAGATTTGAGGGGTGCTGTTGGAGTAGAAGCAAAAAAATTGGGCCCTCAAAAGTAGGGGGAGCCCTCAAATAAAAAGTAGGGGTCTTGTTTTGAGTAGTACTGCTGGAGTTGCTCTGAGAGACGGCGAAATGCATGGACGAGACGAGTCGAGACGAGACGGTGGATTGATGGGGGAGCGTCGTGCTGATGGGAAAACAGCAGAGGCGCCTCGTGCGGAACTGTGGACGGACGTGTGATCCAGTCCTCCAAGAAACACAGCCGCAAAAAGGCGAAAATCAAACTTTCCGGAGTTCGAACAGGATGTTCATGTACGTAACGTAAGGAGTTTGCCGTCGTATGCTGTGCAAATAAATGTGGAATCCAATTATGAGGCCCCATGTAGAACCGGCGTGGTTTTGCAAGGATTTTTTTTATGAAACTACAGAGTTTCTTGTGAAATTTTGAGGCCCCATTTCGAACCGGCGCGGTTTTGCAATGATTTTTGATAAAACTACAAAGTTTCTTGTGAAAATTTACTGAGATGAAAATTGCATGCTCTAAATAGGCATGCAAGGTTGAGAACATATCATTTTCGTGAAGTCTAATTGGATCGCCATATCAGTTCTCATACTGCAAAAGTGAAAGCGCATCATTGGTTTTAAGGCAAAAGTCCAATTTTCAACAATGGGATATAGCTAGGTCCTTTTTCAACCAAAAACTTCAAAACCATGTAAAACGGAACCCTAAAGTATCAAAATCAGGTCATTTGACCCAGTCAACCCATTTCAGGCGGCTTTACCCTAACCCTAACGTGGCATCAATATGGATCCAACTATAGCTAACTCACCTAGCATGTATACCACCTCACCCACACATATCTGTCTTCTTCCACCCCCCATCTTCTTCCACTCTCTGTCTCTCTCTCTTCTTCCACTCTCTATCTCTCTATTCTCTTTCTTCTCATCTCACACCGCTCCCCTTGAATACAATAAGCAGGTTAAATGGAATGTATGCATGTGGTGAACTAAACCCTTGTCATTTATAAATGGACATGTTAAATACAATAAGCAGGTTAAATGGAATGTAGTCTAGTAAAGCTGGCTACAACCTTGTTCAATTTCATGTACAGTTTGACAAGAGAGACAGTCAGACGTAGAACAATGATTGGCCGGACCACGGAATAACTTTGGCACAACTTATCATGCTGAATGGTTGCCTGGTCAATTTCGACATGCGAGGCTGATGCTTGGAGAAAAAAAGAAAGGAGTGTCAGATGCTTTCTCACCAAGCATCTTCAAGAGGGCAAAAAGCGCGGTGCATGCATATATGCCTTGCACAAAATGACTTTGGGATATATCGGAGTTGATTTGAATCCCAAATGTTTAATTGAAGGATATGGAACAGCATTGCTTTTTTTATTCTACAAAAGCTCCTAGAGATTTTTTCCCGTCTACAAGAGAAATTGTGAGTAGTTAAATTGAGCTTTTTTTTTATGATATTAGCGCTTAAGCTTCTGTGTATTGTAATCAACATAGCATCAGTGTTTCCGGGGTTAAAGGATAGGTTCAGGTTCCACTAACTAATTGTTGAAATGGTTAGTGGATTTGATATAGAGTAAATTTTACAAAATCATACTACATCCAGTGAAACTATCATAAAACCATACTTTTAAGCAACAATTTCATATAACCATACTTTCCTTTGCATAATATTTTACAAAATCGCACTTTCAAGTATCCAATGGCTGGGTCCACTCGTTGGTATGATAAGCCTATCCCTGTTTCCGTTTGCTGGTATAAATAGGCTTGTGAGACCAATAAATGGCCCGGCCTATTGGATATGATGGTAATGTTTGAAAGTGTGGTTTTGTGAAATGGTATATAAAGAGAAGTGTGTTACTTAGAAACTGTTACTTAAAAAATGTAGTTTTGTGATAATTTTATCGAAGGTGTTGTGGTTTTGTAAAATTTACTTTTTGATATATGATTTAGTCTCCGTTTGATATTATCGTAGATTATTGGTAGAATTGTATGCTTCAGATGTCTTGTGGTGTTCGCCTAGCTGCTTTCTTTAAACCAAGAATCAAACGGAGGATTTAGTGCATTCCAAATAATAGAACAAATAAGTGAAAATACGAGAGGAATAACCATTGGATTACATAATTTCTCTAACTTTAATTTGATTTGCAAAACAGACTACTAGAGTTTTCACAGTTGCTTTTCCACAATAGCTTTTAAAAATAAGCATTGCATAGCACAACATAACGACCACGAACTGACTCTTAGTGCTGTACTTGCCTCTTTGTTAATCAACTTTTTGTTAGATGCAGCATTTTTTCTGGAAAATAAGGTCGCGTTTAGCTCTACGCACGTAGAAAGTATTGTTTTTTTTACTCACTAACACTAAGCAACTATAGAAAAATGAAACCAACAAACATTTAAAAAGGAAACCACTCTGCTAAAACGACATATAATTAGGTTAAGACTGGCGATAGCAATTTCTTTTCGAAAAAGACTGGAGGTAGCAATTAAGAAAGGCCAGCATATGATGTCACACGTATTATCAGTTGATCTATCACGGTTTGATTTATCGTACGTTGTGCTGGAAGCTAGCTAGGCTCCGTCGTACTTTTTGCGAATATGAATGATCGCATTCGTAGTATAACAGTATTTGACGACTTAGCTTGTATGTATAGCTAACGACGATGGAATTAATAAAAGTCGCTTGCTTGCTTTCGGGTTGGTTCAACACGTGCTTACGCTGGGCTAGGCTGCTAGCTTAACGTTCGAGCACGTAGATTTTTTTTACGAATTCTATAAAAATTAAACCATTCTTTGTAAGATTTTTTTTCTATATAACTCATGTGAAACGGGTCTCGCCGCACCATGAGGTTTCTTGCGCAGACTCCCATGCACATGCCGGTTGCCGACACGACATGATCAATCACGGATTTGGATGGTTGACCACATAAATTATTGAATGTACAGTAGCTTTCAATAGTACTCTGTGAATAAGGTCACGTATTTGAATTGCACACTGATAGTCCCTAGGCTCCGTAATATAAATCCAAAGTTTGTTAGGGCATCTGTAGTGTATATAACATAAGAGGTTTTAATGTGAGTCCCATCGAAACCTTAAGGTCGACTCTATAATGTATATAACTCAAGGGGCCTTAAGACGGTCTCACTTAGCAGATAAAGAAAAATTATATTTTAATACTTGTGGCCAGGTCTTAAGCTTGAGGACCAGCCTTAAGCCTTTATTGCTTATAGCCTGCTTAAGGTCACCCCTGTAATGTACAAGGTTGATCTTAAGGTGGCTTAAGACCCTCTATTTTCATACACTACAGATGCTCTTATACATATAGATTAAACAGGCAATAAATTTAAGCAAAGAATTAATATCATCGGATCATGCATATCTCTATTAAATGATATATACTATAGCTATTTATTTATTTTTATATTAAATTAGAGGTATATAATAAAAAAATATTGTAATAACTATATTTTTGATTTTCGTAATAGATTTATACTGTGAGATGATATTTTCTAAGAATAAGGACGGAGAGAGTACTAGTAGAATGAGCTAAGGTACGGAAGCTAGACTTGTGCACAGTACAGTAACAGACCTTTTATATTATTTTAAGCGCTCTTGTGATCCATCACGTAGACGTCGATGTTTTTGTTAAGCAGATCGACCACTTTTTGGTTAATTGCTTGGCGTCCAAGGGTGCTTGTTGCTTGGTTCGTGCTTGCCCTGCCGGTCAAACCTCCTATTTTTATTTAGGACATGAAGAGCAGCAGATGGGTTTTCTTCTCTTGTTATCCCCCTCCTGTTTTTGATCTGGGCGTCAGCTGCTTTTTGGTTAATTTCTTGGCATCCAAGGGTGCTTGGTTCGTGTTTGCCCTGCTGGTCAAAACAATCTCCTATTAGCAGCTGGGTTTTCTTCTCTTGACCTGGGCGGTCAGCAGATGCTTGGTGTCCAAGGCGCATGCTTCGCTCCCAAGGCGGCCACTGTGGGGAGGTCAACTTGATTAATTAAACTAACCTCAAGCAAGAGGATTATCTTTAATTAGCTTCATTCCCCGTCACTTTCTTTCTTCTCTTAGAGTCTCTAGCTAAGATGACCCCATTTCAATATGTTGAGTTTCATGTACCGTTCACGTAAAAAACTTGAGTTCAATTCTACCTTATCGATTAAGGTGGTGCTCAATTGGACTAATTTTTTATAGCTTATAGTTGAATTTTCACTGTAGTTGGCTAAAATTATACCGTAACTGATAGTGGCTTATTTGGCATAATTAAATTTAAAAAATGGAAAAAATGGGTTAGCCTAGCACGTATAATGCAAACAAATACGGGAAAAAAGAACCAGCAAAAAGCTTAAAAAATCCAAAAAGTCAGAAAAAGACGAAATTTAGGAATAGTAAAAAAATAAGGATTGTTTGATTAAGCACAATTGAGTGATTATAATTGTATGAAATGTTTGAACATCTAATCATCATTATTGAGGTGAACCTCTCCATTCTTGTTTATGACCTCCGCCATCAAGGATTTGGAGAGCTGTCCTCAAACTTCGGCAAGTTTGTCAAGATCGAATGTACTGTCATCGAATTCTATGCACTGTCGCTAGCAGTGTTAAAGTCATTCGCATATATATATATATATATATATATATATATATATATATATATATATATATATATATATATATATATATATATATATATATATATATATATATATAAAATCATGAAATATTTATTGGTAGATTGACAAACCTCTGGTCATTCATCTTAGCGTCCATGATTTCCTGCATATGGTAGCAAACGTAGAATCCACATACATTGTCCTGTAGCTGTTGGTGGCACTGCAAAAATAGAACTACATACATAGGTATTATCAGTTCTAGAAGCATTACTATAAAGTGTGATATAGCAGGATTGTTGTATTGTAGCGGGTACCGGAAATCGTGTCCTATGGTGCTGGATTCCTTGTGTCTCCCTCCCAGGCAATGTGAGTGTTAAATGAGCTATGTGATTTCAAAAAGTTAGCCTCAACCATTGCAAACGAAGGGACAACTACAATAGAGTTATGTATGGAGGAAATGAGTTTACCTGTCAATTGCTTGTTGCACATAGGTGAAGTCGTGGTTGCTCATAAGTAGAGAATCAGGGTATATTATCTTGCTCCACTTTGGTACAACTACGATCAGAATCCAGTGAGAGCTAGCCATGTGCGTCACCATAGTGATTAATTCTAAGTTCATGTTGCGTATAAAGCGCAAATGAAACTTGTATGGCAACTAGTGAAGCACTTACCTCTAGTTGAAGGGTACCAAGATGCACTCCTTATCACTGTGAGCAAGCAATCCTGTCGTTGTGAATCTTGGATGAAGGATGTGTTTTTGTTGATGAATTGCTCAGAAACCAAGTGTGGGTCGAGGAAACACACCAGTTGTTGCTGTCGTCGAACTCGTTGGACCATGGATCTATACATAAGCAATGAGTTATGATATTTATTGGTATTACGTGAATGTAAAACTTCATTTTACGGTACACTTACATTATCCAGCAATAAGGCGTCGAGTTCATCGAGGTTGAATATAGTAAGCATAAGTCATCGAAGATCACAACGAAGTAGCCCGAGTCATGGAGGAAATGTTCCTCTGTGTATCTCACAGTGAATCCACTTTGCCGGTTTAACTTTTGTTAGACCTCTGCACGTACCAAGTATGCAAGGCCCTGCAAACTAGTCCAAAGCTAAGTAATTATGACTCAGGGAAACAATTTAGGTTAAATGCTAATTAGATTGATTGCCAGACTTTTCAATTGTTGTGATACTTTCCTTTTTTTCTTTAGGGTGCTACAAATGCAAAGTTAGTGTGATGTTCTTTTTATACCTGTAATAAATATATATGTTTATTTGCTATTCTCTACTGCATTGAATATAGTGCTTAGTGATAATAATTAGGACTAATTTAGCTATTTTTACTCTCTGTTTGGTTTATATGATAAGAGAAAATAAGCCTTATAAAGTTAGAAAGAGGAAGTATTGGGTAGCTTCCGACGTGAACTCGACATAGCCAGAAAACACTCTTGGAATCGTCTTAGCCTCACCACTCAACTACTCAACCATCACGATCTCCTCAAAAAAAAAAAAAAAACCATCACAAATTGTTTCTTCTTTGAATTGAACTAGCTAAGTCTTCGGATTGACACACACAGTGCTAGTCTGCTAGATGCTGGTGCTGATCACCTCCTCCTAATAGTGAATGTCAAAGCTCCTGGCCTAAAATTCAAAAGAGATTGACACAGATAGTTGAACAGTTCTGCTGTGGACAGCTCCATCGAGCTAGTACCGTGCATGCAGTTGGTTGATCTGACGGTGCTCAAACAAATCACATCGACGGCACGTTCTAAGCCCATCTCATGGGTAAGCATCTGATTAAAATATAGTCGAACTGTACGGTTTGGCGTGATTCCGCACTGGTCCTAATCAAATTATTGGCGTTAATTTGCTATTTAGGGCATCTAGAGGATCATCATTTTTTTGGGGTTGGTGGTGGTTAGGAGTTTTCGAACTTATTTTATCACTAATTATCTTCTAGAAGCAAGCGTAGCTCTCCGTGCGTCCATGCAACCGCGCAAGTGGCGTTATCGCTGGTGGTTGGAACTCTTTTTTTAGTTGGGAGCACGAACGCTCGTCACACGCCACAAGTTTCATCACCTTAGGGAAAAAAAAATAAGTTTATGGGACTCACGTTTAGAACATCACCTTTATCTCGCAAAACATTTAATTACCCCTTGCGTTTTTACCGCTCATTTCCCTTAATTGATTCCGTCGCCTTCTCCTGGTCTCCTAGCCGACGGCCACAGCTAGCGTGCCACGCTGCATGCGTGTACCTTCGTCTTCGTCGACCATGCCATGCTCCAGACTCGTTGGCCACATGGCACCACCGTTGAAGTAGGCTAGCCGCCGGCCGGCCACCTCCTATAACCTCTATGGTCCTATTGCCATTTCCCCCCTTTTTTAGAGGCGGCGAGCCAGCCACCCCCTACTCCTATGCTGATTGCCCACATGGCCACACCGTAGGCCGCGGCCGGCCGAGACAAGCCTACCAGACAAGGTGAAGCTCAGGTTATTGGCAAACGCCCACCAGGGTAACCCCGTAGATCGTGGCCGGCCAGGCGTGCAATGGAGCCCAGCTGCGCATGGGCTTAATTTTATGTGTGTCCAGCTTTTTTTGTTGGTCCTCTTTTTTTCTGTAAAAAGTAGTGTACATTTCTACTTTATCACGAACGTTGTTTATGTTACCTGTAAAAATAACTTGTATTTGTTTTTGTCCTTTCTAATATATGACTCTAGCAATGAGCATGTTCGTTAAGTCAAAAGCTGGCGGCTTTTGGCTTTTGCTACAATACCTAATTTTTAAACGGAGTATTTTCTTAAGATGGGATCTACAAGTTAAACGATCTACACGTTAAAAGCTCAACATCTGTACCAGCCAAAATCCCAAGTGAGTATATGTCTCTCCGTAATCTGTACCGTAAACATCCAAAATTTAAAAATTTCAGCCAAAAGCCATAAGCCACAGCAAAAAAAAAAAAAAAAAACAGATCCTATAGCATGTGGTATTTGATCGGCGGTGAGCAGGAGGCGGTTGTGTGGATGTATGCGACACAGGCCCAACGCAGCGACGAGGGCAAGGATGCTGCCTTGCAAAATATGAAATCTGAATATAGTTCACATGGTCCGGAAGTACAGTCATAACATGGTCTGAATAACATGGTCCGGAAGTACAGTCATAACTCCTGGACTGAAGGATAGTTTTGCCATGGACTAGAGCTTAATTTGAAGGTATGTCTGTGATATAGTTCACTTTTCCAAGGAAATTGTGGCATCCACAACTCCGAACTTCGAATGCATGGCAGCTAGCTGGAGCTGCTGAGATGGCTGCTTGGACGATTGGATCAAAGAGTACAGTTTTCTCTTGAGATGGTGTTTTGTTACCAAAGTAAAACAGTTTGCAAGATTCAAGGAAACGGATCTGGCCTTGCGGCTTGTGCAAGCTCTACGCCTCTAACGACGGTCTGGCGAGTGGCGAGGCCCAAGCACAAGGTGAAAATCTCGTGGGCATATATACAGCTTTGTACTACTACTACTACTACACAATTCTAACTGATTTCAAAATTTGGTCGATTAGGCGATCACACAGTCCCGGAGTGTGAAAAATTACTTTATTCATCTCGTATCAAGATGTTCTTATGGGTCACATAGAAGTCCTCACTTTGATGTTCATCATTTGGTACTCAACGAGGTGATCAAGCTACAAATGTTTGATACTGGATACAGATATTCATGACGGCAATTTCATTATCTACATTTATGTCAGAAGCTTGAATGCTTGCTTGGGACTTCTAAATTCCAGTCCTGGGTAAAATCTTGACAAGGTCGTACAACTTTGCCTACAGCATTCTCTTCAGACGAATGCAGGCAGAGCCATATATCTGGAACAAAGTTCCTTCAACCAAGTTCCATATACAGATAAAGACAACTCGAAGGGACTGAGATGATCCGGAACCAAGTTCCATCAATCTAGATCTTGAGAAGCTTTCAGTCGGCGCAATCTCTCCCACCGACTATAAGATCTCAGCACCGCAAGAAAATTGGCATGTTCCCATCTAGAAAACAAGGCAATCCCCCCAGAAGTAACGATGTCCTGCAGAATATCGCATTGCCTTAAATCCAATGGATCATCCCAGAGAGGGGAAAACCAACTTGAAAGATCTGAATGTTGATAAGCCATTGTAAACTTCGGTACCTTCATCAAAATGTAACACCAAATTTAATTCAGAAGCACCTATTCAGTGCACGTGCAGCAAGTAGTGAGTCAGTGCCTGCCACAATGCAAGGAACAGTGAAGATCGCCCTTAACCAGCATACTAACGATGTACTACAATGGTTAGCATAGAAGTGTGCAACGAGTTATTACAGGTTACAAGTGGGATCACAGCATAGTAAATCTGATTTAATTTTGGAGATGAACCTAGCAATTCTGTTTCAGATGTCAAAAGAAAGAATATGCCCACCCTTTCTTTCCCTTTCAACAGTTGCCTCTTGTATCAACTACTATGCAAGATACTAGAAACTACACGTCATAAATGTTTCAATTAATAAGAAATATGTGTTTCAAGATCCTTTCATCCCAGAAAGATGTGTACATCCCTGGTTGACTGTCTGATGGTTATCATTTCCGTCGTCAAGGTCTCAGCAGAACCACCATGGATATAAAGTGATGATAGTCCAACCTGAGAACTGCAAGCTGCAAGCTGATGAATCCAAGCTCTCATATGTCTTCCATGGAAGAGCCTCTGCTGCCTTTAGTCCACCGCGACCAAAAGTACTCTTCCAAGCAAGACAGAAGAAAATCCTGCCATGTTCCAAACAGGTGCACAACTTCCTTTTGCCCAAACGGTGATAACAGAGATAACTTCAATACTCCCAATCATCCACCATCCACGTGAAAACAACAATATAGTATCCACACCAACTTTCCAGCGGGTGCATTCTTCACCTTCTATATTCACATCAATCAAAGAAGCTCCCTGTGCAGATGAGCTTGAGGAGCAAAGCCATGCTGCACAATACACACCATCAGTTACAAGGCAGGCTATTGTTAGTGTCATCTTATACATCTCAATAGAAGTCCTCGTGTACATGACAAATGTTGAAGGCTTCAAGGGGAAATCCACGTTCTAGTTAGTGGATGCCATTTACTTCACCATCATAAGCTTGTGCACCATAGGGTACGGTGACATAGTCCCTTGTACTACCTTCACAAAGGTGTTCACATGCTTGTTTCTACTAATCGGTGTTCGCTTTGTTGACATTATGCTAAATGGGCTGTTGACAAATGTGCTTGACAAGCAGAGGACAGTCCTACTTAGCACAATGGATGATAATAAGCTCAACAGGGTATTTGACACCTATATGATCCATGTTGAAAAGAAAAGGTCAAGAGGGAGGATGAATGTACTACTTGCATTAGGAGTTGTCGCAGGATCTATCTCAATTTGCACAATCATAGCACATGAGGTGGAGGGCCTAAATTGGATTGATAGCTTCTATATATCAGTCATTTCTGTGACAACAGTTGGATAGGGGATTATGGCTTCTCAACAACAGCTGGAAGGCTATCTGCAACCGTGTGTCGGTTGGTCAGCACTTTGGCAGTTGCCAAGGCATTCTTGTTCCTACCAGATCTAAGGATGGACAAAAGGAACCGACGAACTACCAAATGGATCCTCCAGAAGAAAATGGACAATAAGCCACTTGCTGCAGACCTAGATAATGATGCAGCTGTAAGGTATTGTAGAATTTTCAATGAAAGATCATGTCAAGAAAATTTTATACTTAAAACTGCACTCGGACCATTAAAAAGACAGCCACTAAACTTCTAATCTCTTGTTTATCTTGAATTAAATGATTTTATCATGCTGTTTTCCTTATGAGGAAGTTAATTTTATAAGATAGGTGCTTTCTTAATTTCTTACATGACAAAGAGCCAATAATTTTCACCCCTTTTACCAACTGGCAAGGAAATAATGAATATGACACAAACATGGTGATTATATCATTTTGGAAGATCAGGCTTTTTTTAGAAAAGATAACTACAAAGATTGTATGCTGCATGTGTACGTTCCCTACTACCTGCATGCATTGGTAAACTAGATCATCCTGATAAGGGAGTAAGTTTTCATGTTTTGCAATGAAATATCCAGAGTTCAATGACCAGATGTAAGAACTAATTTTTCATTTATAATGAAACTAGGTCCAAAGTATCATTTTGTCTAAAAAGAACTGTCAAGAAAGGGAGTTAAATAATACTCTATGCTTATTGTAGACAGGGCAAGGTCACATGCCTGTGATGCATGTGACATGATGAGCATTAACACCTCACAACCCTATATGAAATTTACTTATCTCCACAACTTCTATTTTTTCTTATTTGATTAATCCAAAAGTATGTTACTATGCTGCATTACAGAGTGATTGTGCCTTTTATATTCAAGTTAGTTAGTCATTGACTTGTGATCGGCTTCTTTCTATGCAACAGCAAATCAGACTTTGTGATCTACAAGCTCAAAGACATGGGGAAGATCAATGAGAAAGACATCATACTGATCTCAGACCAGTGGAAAGATCACTCTTGCCTATATAATTGGAAAATTATGAGTACGATTTATGTAACTTAGAGAAATATCTCATACTACAATGATAGATATCATCTCATACTTTGTTAACTAACCATCAAAACAAGCACATGTACGGCAACCTATTTAATGCCCTTGCAGACTACAAGTATGATATAAGTAACTTAAGAGGAATATCCTCATACCACAATGATTGATATCCTCTGATACTTTGTTAACTAGCCACCAAAACATGCACATGTACGGGTAACCTATGTTATACCGTTGCATATTACAAGTAGGGGAACGTATCTAGTGCTAATGCCCATTTGAGTGCTAACATGCTAATATCGCCCAGGATCGTTAGATCTGCTCCCTACAGCCTAGATCCTAGAGGGTGGAAACACCCAATCCACTTATACAATTTTGTAAAAAACCCCCGTCTCCCAATCTTTTTTTCTTCTCCCCGCGCCTCCCAATCTTTTTTCTTCTCCTCACGCCGTTTCGTCTCCCATTCACTTTTTCCCCACCTCTCCCATCTCCCCGCGCTGCCCTCCACCTCCATCCCCGCAGCCCTCCTTGGCTAGGGTTTTGGCCGACGCCTCCTTGCTTTACCACTGCCTCCCTCCCACGCTACACAGCCGGTGCCCTCCCTGAGCTTCCTCCCCGACCCCAAAAGACGCCCTCCCCCTCCTAGCCACGCGCCTCCTCTCCGAGCGGCACCCTCCCCGACGTCCTTGTCGAGCGCCGTCATTCTCCCCGAGCGCCGCCCTCCCCGGCCCGGCCTCCTCCCCGAGCTTCCTCCCCGGCCCCCGGAGACGCCCTCCCCCTCCTGGCCGCTGCGCCTCCTCCCAGAGCGCCGCTGCCCTCCGACCTAGGGCACCATCTATCCTGAGGATTTATCCAATTGTAGGAATTAGTTCCCTCTATCAATGGATCTTGCAGCTTGAAATTTGTATTGATGGATCTTGTGTTGGCTAGTTCAAAATTTTGAAATGGTAGTAATGGTTTCAGTTTGTGCAGAAGGATCCAGGAGGAATGCTTCCAGGAATGTAGAGAATGTAAACCTTCCGTGTTTTCAGAAATGCAGAGAATGTAAACCTGACACAAAATTCATGCATTATATAGAGAATGTTTCTTGCTCATAGCTGCTTGTATGTGTGAATAGAATTTCTGTGGTGGATGTTGGGTTCCTGGAATCAGATGAATGTTTCTTGCTCACAGCTGCTTGTATGTGTGAATGAATGTACATGGTCTTACTGATATTTGGGAAGATTTGTTCCATGGTCTAACTGATAGCATGTTCTCACAGATCATGTTAGCGATCGAGATGTGCCTAAGTATGAACGACCAGTCCCTGATGGCAAACCTGCGATTGCCCAACAAGAGCCGGACTGGAGATCGAAGAGAAACTGATACAAATTTTGGACTGCATCCCTCACAATGTGGCATATCAATTGGTGATTTCTTCTGTTACCAAGATGTCAAAAGGTTTGGCGGACCTTATGTTGTAGTGGTAGTATTGATAGAGGTTTTAAGTTGTGCAGCTCTATCCAAATGTAAAAAATTGTTTCTTAGCCGATAGTTAGCTCACTGTCTTGAGAATGGTGAGACGCTTCTTTTTCTTTCCTTTCCCATGCATAATCTGTTGTATGCTTGTAACACCAATTAGCATGTTTTCTCATTTGATTGCAACATAATGAAGCACCTTTTACAGTAAAGTAAATAGCTTTTCAGAAGAAACAATAGCAAAGCAAATAATTTGCTGCTGCTTTATTATTCATTATCTTCGCCATGTTAAGAGTTAGGTTAGCTCTACCTCTTTCCATTGATTGATTTTACAAGTAGTTGTGAGAGATCAGAACTGGAAAAGCTGGAGGCAAGCTTCCATCAATTATCTTTGATCACTACGATCGCGCAAAGATACAACTATCGGTTGAAAACAACTTGCCAAATATCAGTAAGACCATGTACATTCATTCACACATACAAGCGGCTGTGAGCAAGAAACATTCATCCAATTCCAGGAGCCCAACATCCACCACAGAAATTCTATTCACACATACAAGCAGCTGTGAGCAAGAAACATTCTCTGTATAATGCATGAATTTTGTGTCAGGTTTACATTCTCTGCATTTCTGAAAACACGGAAGGTTTACATTCTCTACATTCCTGGAAGCATTCCTCCTGGATCCTTCTGCACAAACTGAAACCATGACTACCATTTCAAAATTTGAACCAGCCAACACAAGATCCATCAATACAAATTTCAAGCCGCAAGATCCATCGATAGAGGGAACTAATTCCTACAGTTGGATAAATCCTCAGGATAGATGGTGCCCTAGGTCAGAGGGTGGCGGCGCTCTGGGAGGAGGCGCAGTGGCCAGGAGGGGGAGAGCGTCTCCGAGGGCCGGGGAGGAAGCTCGGGGAGGAGGCCGGGCCGGGAAGGGCGGGGCCCAATAGGGCAGCGCTCGGGGAGAACGACGGCGCTCAGCGAGGACGTCGGGGAGGGTGCCGCTCGGGGAGGAGGCGCGTGGTTAGGAGGGGGAGGGCGTCTTGAGGCCAGGGAGGAAGCTCGGGGAGGGCACCGGCCGTGTAGCGTGGGAGGGAGGCGGTGGCGCGGTGGTAAAGGAAGGAGGCGTTGGCCAAAACCCTAGCCAAGGAGGGCGGCGGCGCTGCAGGGATGAAGGCGCGGGGGGGTGCGGGGATGGAGGTGGCGGCTCAGTGGTGGAGGGCAGCGCGGGAGATGGGAGAGGCGGGGACAAAGTGAATGGGAGACGGAACGGCGTGGGGAGAACCGGAGATGGAAAAAAAGATTGGGAGGCGCGAGGAGAAGACAAAAAGATTGGGAGGCGGGGGTTTTTTGCAAAATTGTATAAGTGGATTGGGTGCTTCCACCCTTAAGGATCCAAGCCGTAGGGGGCAGATCTAACGATCCTGGGCGGTATTAGCATGTTAACACTCAAATGGGCATTAGCACTAGATACGTTCCCTACAAGTAGTTGAATACACTGTCTACTTGTCTAGTACAATTTAACTTGGAGTCATATATTGTTGTATACTTGCTGAATGTTTGTCCTTTGCTATAAATAAAAAACATATTATCCCAACACGTCGAGTCCATATTATCGGGATTGGCCTGCTTAGCCCACGCCGTCAGCTCCATCTCCGTGCACGGCCGCATCATGCCTCTGTGCCCTTAGCACTGCTGTGCACCCCACATAGCTCTGTTCTTTTAAGAATTTGTAGGTGTCACATGCCAAATTACTATTCATGCGCACTGTTTACATGCATGAACAGTACCCGTGCACTGTAGCAAACGCGTAGGTACTGTAACAGACGCGCATGTCGGGGTCAGATTAGTTAAGATAGAGATAAGAATAGTTAGTTTCCTTATTAGATGGGTTTACTACCTTATAGATATATTTTATTTATTAGACATAGGTTTTCTTAGAGAATGAGATTGTTTTTTGGAGGTCAAGTCGAGTTATTCCTATAAAGGGGCTAGCATGTATCTATTATCAAGAAAGCAATGAAGATGAACTAATCTAGTCTTTTCTCCAAATTCTATCATCCCAGTCTATAGTCCAATCTCTCATCCCACCAAGCCGACGCCGCTCGGCATTCCTCTCGACGGTGTTTACCCCGATGAACTAAGGTTCATCACATTTGGTATCAGAGCAGTCGATCCCTTCCCACGACTTCTGCTACCATGGCTCATGTTGCTGAGTCGTTGGCCACAATAAAAGCTAACGCCAATAAGATGGCCAACATCAACAAGAAGATGGCGGACATCTTTCTCAACATGCATGCCATCTTAGAGAAGATGATCGTGAATCAGAAGAAGACACAACAAGAGTCGACAGCAGCGTTATTCCCAGCAACGGCTGCGGCATCGCCAGAACATATCGTGGCAGCCGCGGTTCTGCCGACGCCTGCCGCAAACGTGCCACGCCCTGCCGCGGCAGTTGGTTGCTACCAAAGCCTACCGCGGCAACCATGTCATTGTCGTGACCTACTGTGGTACTACCAACGCCCGCCGCGACCGTGTCATATCCTATCACAGTGTTGCCAAAGGCCGCCGTGACCCTGCTGAAGCCAGTCGCGATGACCACATCGTGGAAGCCTACTACAACGCTGCCGTGGTTGCCACCGTGTCTGCTGTGACGATCGCAGATGCCATCAATATTGTTGCACCTGTACGTGGAGGCCACGGTCTTCAAAGTCACCAGTAAACGTCACAGTATCTCGTCAACTTGGGGTCTCCTAGGGCTGCAGTCATAGCCACACCATATCTTGAGAATGAGCTATCATCAAAGGGGGAGAAGTTGTCACATACTAAATTACTATTCACGCGCACTGTTTACATACGTGAACAATACCCGTGCACTATAGCATACGTGCGGGTACTGTAGCAAACGCGCATATCGAGGTCAGATTAGTTAGAATAGAGATAAGAATAATTAGTTTCCTTATTAGATGGGTTTACTATCTTATAGATATATTTTATTTATTAGAGATAGATATTGTTTCTTAGAGGTCAAATCGAGTTATCCTTATAAAAGAACTAGCATATATCTATTATTAAGGAAGCAGTGAAGATAAATTAATTTAGCCTCTTCCCTAAGTTCTATCATTCCAATTTATAGTCCAATATCTCATCCCACCAAGCCGACACTGCCCGGCCTTCCTCCTGGCGGTGTTTACTCCGATGAACTAAGATTCATCACAATAAGGTGGTGGAATTTTTTTTTAGATTTTTTTTTGTTTTTGTTAGAGATTTTTAGAGAGGTGCAAAGGAGAGTTGGGAGAGGCAGATAAACTACCACCACCAAATCCCTCTTTAAGTAGTAGAGACAGTTGATTGTTGTATTACGCTTGAACGAAAAGTCCATATGCTGGTTGAATGAATTCAGTCATAGTTACAGCTTCATGATTTCTTTACATTTTTTTCAGACTGTATGAATATGTAATTAGGTAGACAGGCAACAAGGCAGATACACAACGAAAAATAGATACTAAATGTTAAGAATCATAAGATAGCCTCTACGAGGCAGTACTAGATAATATGAGATTTATGTAGTGCAATTGAAACAAAGAGACTACTTACGAATGAAAGAGACAGGGCTTGATGTTACCAATTCATTGTCTTGTAGTTTCCTATCATCTCAAGTCTTCAGATCCACTCTCACTTGCTGTATTATCCAAAATCTTTGCAATCCTGAAACAGTTAGTTGTTATAACAAAGCTCAAGCATATTTGTTGTAACGATGCAATGACTACCTAATGAAAATGAGAAATTCATGCACTTTGGGTTTATTGTGTTTCCCCTCCCAGACTCACCTTTCTCTAGTTTCAGTTACAAGTTTCAATATGTCCGACAATTTGTGCCGCTTGCCATTTATCGGTTTCTGAATGTCCACCTCTTCTGCTAGCTGGGAACTGATGAACCGCTCAATTTCATATTTTAATGAATTCAGCTGTGAATCAATATGCTCTAGAAAATCACCATATGCCAAACCACTCTTTATGCTGTTTGTTGGGTCATGATCCTTGGAAAATGTGAAGCTATCGGCCATCTGAAGTTCACTTTGCTCAGAGTGGCCAGCCATGTTTGAATATACAACGTTTTTCATCTCGAAATACCCTTTTTCAACTGATTTTGGATGAGAATCACTAGTCTCGTCAGCCCCATCATCAACTTTACTGGAGAAAACTCTTATATTGTCATTGGAGTCTTCACCATTAGGCATCCCTGGATGCAATGCGTGTTCAATTAACATATTCTGCTTCATCGAAATTGCCTGGATCCAACAAAGTTACTAAGAGTAGGATCATGTACATTACGGCATCTCAAATAAATAGATGAACTGAAATTTGAAAAATTAGTTCCTGGGTGGGAGTGGTATACGTGAGATATCATATATGTGCATGTTATATGGCATTTTTGAAGGAAAAGCTTGTAAATTTTCAAACTTAATGCAGACAGAAGAATTAGCACAACAATAGTATGACATAGAAGGGCCGAATAATGACTCGGCCAGGTATCATGAGTTCTTGGCACAAGTTAGAGAAAATATATCCATTCTAGGGGAAAAAACATGTTAAATGATGATAAAAGAACACATCATCACCTCGCTAATCTTTGCAGAAAGCTTGTCGAGCACCTCAATGCGCTCTTTTATGTTCTCCAGAGCTTTGGTCAACTTCTTCTTTTGCACAAGTAAGTCCACTGCCTCATTCTCTTTTCCCCTTCGGATGCTGACTGTGGCTCTTTTCTTAAGATTCTCAGCAGCCTCAGTCAACCGCACAAGCCTTCCCCTCGCGCTATTTGCTACGAGAACAAAACACAAATTTTGTAATAAGGGCGATGTGCAGTGCACCATATACTACAGCACACCCAAGTTTTATCCATATCCACAAATCGTTAGTCTCATCAGGTCACTGTAAGATATCTTTAGTTCCGAACAAAATCTACTCGAGATCGATGAACCATACTGTAATTTTTTGGAATCAACCTTATTGTCTGGAATGTACTAGCACAAGTTTGGTTCATCATTCCGATTTTCGAAATAGTAAAGCCACCCGGAGAAATAGCCATGGAGTTCAAGAATATATATACCTTTGGATTGGGTGAGGTCGGCTTCGGCGTGGAGTTGGAGGAGCTGCTCCCGCAGCCGCTCGAACGTCGGCGGGGCCGGGCCGCCGCCTCTGCTACATGCCGCCAGGACGAACCGCCGGGGGGTTGCCCTTGCGCGCCTCCCCCATGCCGCCGCCGCAGGAGGCGGCGGAAGCGGCGGCGCCACTAGTAGCGACACGACGGCGAAGGCCATCCCCTCTCCGTCCCACTGTCCCCTCGTCGCGGCACGGCGGCAGGTAATCTCCCAGCAGTGGTATCGGACCAACGAGATAGGCTGGGAACTGGAAGCGAAAACTCCATATTGCGTAACCTCCTTTTGAAGCCGGATCGCTCTGGTTTGTTCCGTTCTACGTAACCGCCCTGCAAAGGCGTGCTAAGTGCGAACCTCTCTGGCTCTGCTATGTTAAGGCCTCCTTAACGTGAATGGTGTAAACTGTTAAGCGTATGTTCAGAAATCAAGTTCGCAGCTACCGGTCAATCCGATGTCTAACTTCATATTTGGAATCGAACACATTTTCCCACAAAATTACACACAAAAAAAGTTGCCCAAATTTCTGGTCAAGTCCAACCTGACAGTCCATTTGGACGACGGCCGGGCCGATACACATAGCGTCTTTGTACGGTACTATTCTTTTTTAACTTTTGACTTTTCTACGGTAACTAGCTTTTAAACAAAATATTTTCTGAACATGGATATACTAGTTAATTATAGTACATACTGCACCGACTTCATTTATATTGATAAAAACCGCACGTGAGTTTTGATTACTCTGTAATATCTCATATGAATAACCCAAAAGTCACAAGCAATAGTCAAAAGCCATAAGCCGCAGCTAAAAAGAACAGACCCTATATAACACCCGTTTGGGACTTGCAAGTTCAACAAACCTTTGCGCAGGAGCAGAGCAGCAATATACGGACGCATGAATGCGGCTGCTGCTTACTTCAAAGGCCATCTCTTTCCCTGTTAATTGTTGCATTAGCTTAGCTTTGCATGCATGCAATGCATTACTACGATTCAGGGGATTGCACACCATGGTTTGGACTTTGAAGTTGCGGATTTGTGATGTTCATAAATTCTTTGTTTCTGCTTACATGTTGACATACAGATACCACGAGTGTATATGTAATATTGAAAATAGTGCTCCCTTTGTACACGTGTGAAGATTCTTTTTCTTGCTTACATGTTGATATTATTTTACGAACGTGCTGTCAATCTGCAGGATTGCACGGGACAAACAGTAACACATATCCATGTCATTGGTGATACCTAAAGAGAAAGTCCCAGGTATTTCCTGAATACAATCGATAGTTGAAGCAATTCTGACACCAATGGTAGCATATATGCATTTATTTGGTAAAAGGAATACGAGCATGCAATGTCCATTGCAATTAGTTACACAAATGAGCTGTGCGTACATATATAGACGGATAGACCTGCGGGTTTATGAAAAGCCCCAAAATTTCAAACCAGAAAATTTTTGTGAATTTTCCCTGATTTTTGAGTTTTTTGGCAACTTACCCTTTTTGGAAAGTCTCCCCGGAAGCCGCCTTCCCTTTTCGGCGTTTCCGCTTTCCCCTTCTTCTTGGCGCCTTCTCCTCTTTCCGCCTTCCTCTTTCCCCGACGCCTCTTCCCTCTCCCCGCTTCCTCCCTTCGCCTACACTCACGCGAGAACGCGCCCTCGCCGCTGTTTCCCTCGCCCGCAGTTTCACCGCCTGCTCTCGCCGCGCTGCCGTCACCGGTCGCCAGTTCCCGCGCCACGTCGCCCGCGACCGCGTCGCCCTGTCAACTCGCGGCTCCACCTGCTGTCCCCCGCTCCTCCCTCCTCCGCGCGCGACGCGCCCCGCCGTGTCGTTCGGCCAATTGCTCCCACTCCCCATCCCCGCCATTACTCGCGCGCAGAGCCCCGTCACTCCCCTCCGTCGCTCGGACTCGACAGCTCCCCCACCCCGCAGCTTCCCCAGGCCGTCTGCGACGTCGTAGCCCTGCCCACGCCGCGCCTTAACTCCCCCGAGCTGCTCCCGAACGGCCCTCCCGTCGCCAGCTCGTTCCACTCCCTTTTAAGCCACCCCAACCCTTGCATTGTGCTCCCCACACTCCCAAGAAGGTCCCCGAGCGTCCAATCGAGCTCGGAGCCCTTGCATCGCCGGAGATTAGCTCCTCCGCCGTCGGTGAACTCCTGAGCCTTTCTTCTTCCTTTCTCGATTAAAATCCAATTGCATTCGCTAACTTACTCCCCTTTGCCTCCTGAACTCGATGGTGGACTCCGTCGGCCGAAAGGGGGTTGTCGTGGCCAGCTCGCCAGAGAGTTTCCCAACCCGCTCCACCGCCGCCTTCGAGTTCCCCTTGCCCCGGAGATGCTCCTACCCCAGCTGATTTGCCCGGAGCGCCGCCGTTGGCCTCCGGTGACCGAAAATTGTCGCCACCTTCTTTCCGGCCATGCACCGCCGTCGATCGCTATCATAGTTCCCAAAGCCCAGAAATGGGTTCCCCTCGCCGAACCCTACCCACTGGAACCCTCCCTGGCCGCCGAAGACCTCGCTGTCGCCGGAGAGCAGAGACACCGCTGTCTCCGCCTCTCTGTTGCGCGCACGGCGAGTGGAAGAAGATGGCTGACGTGGCCGCATCCTCGCCGTCTTTCCCCTCCGTTGCCATATAACCTCAGCCGCTCGATTCAACCCTCTTCACCACCATCCGATCCCCTCCGCCTCACCGCATCCCATCCGCCCGCTCACGCTCCATCCCCGCCGTCCGCCAGCGCCATGCGTCCACCATCCTCTCCGGGTGAGCGTGTGCGCGCGCGAGTGGGCCGCACCTCGGCCTGCCAGGCCGCGCGTGGGCTGCGCTGGCCGCTTGGCCGCGTGGGCTGCACAGTGTCGTGTTGCACTGTGGCTTTGGGCCGGCCCGACACTGTTCATCCGATTTCCCAGAGATTTATCAATTTCCAAAAATCCAAAAAAATGCAAATAAATCCTAGAAAATCACAGAAAATCCCAAAAATTCCTAAATTTCACCACTTTGCTTATTTTGATGCCCTGGACCCATTTTTGGCCTCCATTTCCCCAAATTCATCCCAGAAAAATTTAAAATTTCTCCATTTGAATATTTATGCAATTTACTCCTTTTCATAGATTATTTTTCCTCGCTTGATTAGGCTCAAGCCGGACTTATGTTATTTTTGTGTGTTTACGCTAGTTTCGGAGATTCCGGAGGCTTCGGTGCAGGGCCAGGATCAGGGAGTTGCTACGTTCGAGATCGCCGAGATCGTCCAATTCACGACAAGTCGCAAAACCTTGATCATATTGTATCCCATGTTGTTTAATTATGTTATTATGCTACTTGCATTTTTGTTATTTGTGAAATGCTAGTTTGCGTAAAATAAAATGTTTAGAATGACATGCTATGTAGATAAAACCTACCACCGACAAATGCCATGTTAAATTGTAGCCCCGCCTTTGTTAACCCTAGAAATAATTACTTGGTAATCTAAATAATCATAGGATATTTATACTTCATGCAAATCTTTACACTGCTAAGGTGGTGGCCGTGAGCCGGTAGATTTGGAAAACTCGGAGCTAGGGTAGGGTGGTATGGGACACCGTACCCTAGGGTGGTAGTGCAAGCGTGCACAGTTTAGGGTAAGGGTGTTGTGGGGAACCGTGAGACGGTCTTCGCCCGCCTCTTTGCCCTAGGGTGGAGGTCGCAGACCTCGTGAAAATGTAAGGACAAGACCCTTACGCCGAGCAAATGACATAGTGACCGCTCAACCACAGGTGTTGACTTGTCAACCCTAGTTTAATACCTGCTCAACTTAAGTGAAGCCCTGCATTGGGAGTCAGTGCGGATCGCAGATCCGGACTAAGACGACGATAGGTCCCCACAACTCGGGCCCGGCGTTCCGTGATGGCCAACGGATACCTGAGGGTGTGCGGATTCCGAACCTATCAGGTAGAGTGTATACCAAGGGTTGAGCAGCGAAAAGACTCGGTTCCTTAATTCAGTCATGAGGGTTGAGGATGCATGTGGGTAAAGTTAGGCAACTCTGCAGAGTCAATCAAATGGTATTCGAATACGCTGTGCTCCCGGTGATTGGAGCTGTGCCACTTGGGTGATTCCAACTGCGAAGCTTAAGTAGTTTTTGCAAGTGTTTTAACTGGACTAGTTGGTTAATTATCTTTTCATGAAAACCCCTTTAGTCTTAAGAAGTAGTTGTCAACTTTTGAATTTCTAAAAATGTTTACAAATAAAACTGCATCCCCTCAAAGTTAATAAACCAAGTATACTCCCTTTGTGAAACCGTGCAAGTAGCTAAGTTAGGGTTTCCTTTGTGACTTGCCGAGCTAGTTAGCTCACGGCTTGCTAAACCCTTCAGAAGATCAAGACGCTGGTGAAGGTCTCCCCGTTGAGGAGGCCCCAGAGGAGCTTTTCTTCGACGAGGATCTTTGGTTCTAGGTCTCCGTCGCGCTCGAGCTTTCCTTGGAGTTTTTGTGATGTATTATACTTTGGGCTTACACGCCCGCTGCAGCAAGAACTGGGTTGTTAAACCATATTTTGTAATATAAGTGGATCTTTTGTTATAAGCATGTGGTGGTACACTCTTGCGCGACGCTCCATAACTGTTCAAGCATGAATAGTTGCGGAATGCCGTGTCCCAGGCACCCCTGGAAACGGGGGCATTACAGTTTATGAGCTGCAAGTGCTCAAATTAATCACTCGATCGGCAAGTCGACATAATGCACACGAGTGGTAGGTGCAGACATTTTGGCCCTCTTCCAAATAACTACTAGCTTTTAGTTTTTAGAATCCGACTTTTGAACATAGTGACTTCTCAAAATAGTTTCTATAAGCTATTTATATGAGTCATTGTAGAAATTACTTTGAACGAAGTAATTTCTCAACTTGACTATCCCTTACTCCATCAATCTCTCCTACAATCAGTCAAAAATCAAAAGCCACAACACTTTTAAACAAAACCTTTTAAGTCGATCACATCATACAGTATATCTTTGTAATTTATACACGTTCTTCCATCACACACACTGATGATACACATCACCAGTCACCTGAGAAGCAGTTCGTACGCATCAGCTCATGATCAATTTATTCACAACTGACAAAGCCATTTCACGATTAGCAATACATAAATCATGCATTTCCTACGGCAACATACTGTTGAGTTCTTTGCTACCCCCTCCCTCCCCCCCAATTTCTGGGTTATTAAGTTTCCTCATAATTGTTCAGGACATTTAGCTATTTAGTATTGTAGTCGAATATACATCATGCCATCACAAACTTATTCTATAAAAGCCAAACTTTAATATAGGCCTGTAGCTTAACAACCAAGTTTTACACGTTGAGGCATCCAAACCCAAAGTTATATTATATAACAAAAAAAACACCATAGGTGTATCTGAGCAAGGATACCTACAACTAGATATCATCTACTCTAAAGAAATCCACAAGGACTTCCTCGAAGGGTTCTTTATTTTCTTTCCAAACTTTTTCTGTTGATATTTAGCAAATATGAGTACAACTGGACTAAACAAGGCATATGGGGAACACTATTAACTACTTGATAAGATTCTCAAGAGATGGGGATACGTTGGTTTCATTATTGTATTTATGGATACAATTTTATTTATAAACATTTTTGAACATGAAATAACAAATTACTAAATTCTTAAGGAAATAGGGTTTCTTATCATGTTGGTTACCATATCGAAACATCATTAAAGCTACTTATGTTTTGCTATTATAATCACCTATTAAACACAGTTTCATTTACCGGAAGCACGACATATTTGAATACTAATAATTTAGACTCTGTAGAGTTGCCCAGCTTTACTCACAAGATTTCTCAAACTCTCATGATGAGTTGAGAAAACAAGGTCTTTCATTGCTCTCCTCTTTTTAGCCTCTGCCATGGTAGCGACAAGTTTATCCTGGGGGGTGGCGAGCTGCAGCATCGTCCATCGGTAGCTTTGTCTGCACGTTCTAGCTCGTCGACATACATCCTAGCCTCAGCTATTCCCAGTCCATGTAACGTACTGCTCAGGTTTGAGAACTTCATATTCTACTTTTTCGTTGTTCTTCATACATATCGTTTTCGTGCAGGACGTTCGCGCTAACACTGCTCTACTTCAGTCCTCGTCGCAGAGGCAGCCCACCCCAAATCTCCCTCACCAGGGGAGGAGACAAGGACCACTCTACTTCCGTCCTCATCACGAAGATAACCTAACACACACGACACCAAGGCAACGACATCGACTCCCCCATTCAAGACTGCGAGGTGCAGTACGGCACGTACGCATCCGCCGACCAGCCGCATCTTCGGCAGCGTAACGAGTGGTATGATCGGATATACGATAGCTACATGGTCCACTCGTATGACGTGGACTCTGCAGCATTGGGCTTCGTTGTAGCAGGCTACCGTGGACCAGAATACCCGAGAGATTCATCATCCGTGCAACACGTGACATCAGTGCTTACAATTATGGGTTTCATTACAGTTCCACTTTATGTCAGTCTAACAAAGTGTGTTTTCCTCCATAGAATGCTAGCAATTACATGGAGGACTAGGTGCATCAGATGTTCAGCGCTAGGGAGATTGAGCCCAGTCAAGTGTTTGGTACACCGATTCCCACTCGGGCGCCACCGCAATATGACTTGCATGACATACGATGCTCCCCGGACAGCTGACCTTCCCTCAGGATCAGCTTCGCCACCAGAGAAAGTAGGCAGCAAGCAACTCTTCATCCAAGCAGGTTGAACTTAAGTATATACTCTTTAATGCTTTGTTCCCGTTGTCGATAAGTATAGTACAATTATGCAACACCAAGGTTTTCCTAATGATTTGACAACATGTACCAACTTTTATCGGTGAGTTCACAACACACACCAGCTTTGATAGTGATTTGACAATATGTACCAGCTTTTCAAAGTGAGTGGATAGCATGTATCAGCTTTTCACAGCAAGTTGATAACAAACACTAGCTTTTCACAGTGAGTTAATAGCATGCACCAACCTTTTCCAGTGATTTGAAAATACATACCAGCTTTTCACAGCAAGTGGACAGCATGTATTGACTTTTCGTAGGGAGTTAACATCACATACCGGTTCACAGCATACACCCATTTTTTGTGATTTGACAACATGTACCAACTTTTCGCAACGAGTAGACAGCATGTATCAACTTTTCACAGTGAGTTGACAACATATACTAGCTTTTCGCAGCGAGTTGACGGTACATACCAATTTTCCCTAGTGAAATGACAATATGTACAATCTTTACTCCTGAATAGTGCACACTAACCGCCTATAAAATTTGGCCAGCCTCCACGACCGGATCCATAACTTCTATCGAGCTGATCTCAAAACTAGGGGAAGAGAAGAGGGAGAAGAGAAACGAGATACAAGACATCATTGCGCCACTGGTAGGGATATCAAACTATGTAGAGATGCTTTGCAAGCAGAATTAGGTGTCCAAGAAGAAGGGATCATACCCTAATAATTCTTGCAATGATGCACCCGTGCTGCCAAAGTTTTTGCAGCCGCAGTGTGACTACGACAATCCATCACATATCATTCAGTTCATACACCTAGCAACTGTCGTCTGGGCACACTATACGTGCGCCGAAGTTTTTGTAAGCATATATTGGCATTTCACATTGTTTGTTTTATTTCACACATCTCTAACCTACTCCCTCCATGTTGGCAGACCATGGAGCGTTGCTACTTCTTCCAATGGATTGATGGCCTGGATATGTACAACAGGGCACTCATCGAGCAAAAATACATGCTCAACTACTCGGTGACACCAGAAAGATTAACATGCTATAAACTTTACACTCCTGATGACAAGGGTAAGGCACCAATGGCCCCTGAAGCCCCTGCTGAGCATCCAATTATTTTTTTTGACTCATACAAACCTACATAAGTTGTGAAAGCCGAGTACTAGACCTAGGTCGCGAGGGCTAAAGCTTGCAAAGGAAAGAAGGGAAGGCACCGATTGACCCCAAATGTGTACGACAAATAGCTGCAACCATACTTCCAAAAGACACACTTGTATCTTAAGTGTAGTTGTGGTTTACAGTTCACGCATTTTACCATTTATATTATACGAGTAAAGAGGTAAATATACGTACCTAACCAAACCCTATGCGCCATGTAATTTGCATCTTCATTGTGAAGTGCTTCGTCGGCCTATATATGATCCATTATGATAACTGTTTGCAATAACATATCTTTACTACTTAACAACAAGGAGTTTGTGATGGTAGTTCATCTGCCCCCCAAACCCCCATTGCACCTTTCTAAAAAAGTTCTACGCACACACACGAACAAAACAGTGCCTACATAATACGATTTCTTAATGTGTATCAAAGCACGCATTTTTAACTAGTTTGCACAGGTATTCACCAAATTATATATAAAAATAAATTTACAAATTTACCACGTGGCGCTGCCGAGCCAGTGCTGCAACAGAGCGCCCCGAGGCCCCACCCTCCTCCCCAGCCACCTTCCTGGGCACCTGCCAAGCCCCTCTCAGTAGCACCCGAACCCACCATGTTCCGTGCTAGCGCCATGCCCTCCTGCGCTCATTGCGCCTACCGCACGTGTTGCCTCCTGCCGAGCTCTCTAGGTGCGGTAGGTGATAGATGTCATCTATCACGTCTTTTAAGATTGGGGATGAGACTAATTTTATAAAAATAAGTGTTTAAGGGCTAAAATTAAAAAAAAGTAATTACGATGCCAAATCCGTAAACAAGCCGGACCTGTTTGGTAGCCAGGTAGGTTGGCAGCTGCGAACGTTTCCTTTACATTTGATCTACGTCATCGAGTAGCAGTAGATCGAGTAGTAAGATGCATCTATACATTGCGTATGCATTAGAAGACTAATCTTGGGCCCTAAATATCTAGTGCACGTACGAATCAAGCGCCAAGTTTCTGGCCAAGTTTTAATTGGACACCAACCAGACCAAGGAACAGAATGTACCTTTTCCGAAACGTGAGCATGCAGTAAAACCTGCCCGGCTACATGCACGTCAGCCATCCTTAGGACCCACACGTACGTTCAGAAGCTGCTGCTTTGTAAAATCATCATTATGATGCTTAATTCGCTCTAAGTAGTTCTTAATTTGCTTTCATGTCACCTGGGATCAAAATTCGCAAGCACAAAGCCGTATTGTATGTTAGAACTTACTTTATTTTCTCTATTTTCTTGAGAATGACAAATTGGTTTTGACTAGAGACAAGCTAGCTATATGAATTAATAATGACTGTCCGCATGCTACCTGTTGGCCTTCAAGTTTCTAGCAATATATGAGCTAGCTATGTAGCTGGATAACGTATGTACTAGTGATGTTTGAAGCTAAGACAGGTTAGCAGAAGACTCCAGTAGAAACAAGAATCTGTCAACTTGTTTTCCTGCTACCAATTGAGGTTTCTAGTTGAGTCCATGAGCTGTAGTGATAAGAGTTATCTAGTAGCTTTAAATAAGTCAATTGCGTGAGTCGGTTTTGATGCCTATAAAAAGGCTTGTAACCCCCATTATAATCAGTGTGAGAGTTGTAATACCCCCATGCAAGCCTGATAGCTTCATATAAGGCTTTGTCCAGAAAAGCTTGTGAGTGTTATGTTTGTAAGAGAGCCAATAAATCATAGTTTGATGTTTTAAGCTAGTTACTCCTCTATCCCAATTCTTTCTTTTTTTGAGAGCTTCAAATCTCCAACAACTGGTACTAGAGTTTGTTGGCACGTGATTAAAACGCCACTACTAGTAAAGATTAACCATGCATGTGTAGAGTTCCTGCACCGTATGGCGAATGTGTAATATATGCTTGAGCGAAGGGCTCCCATACATGTGACAAGTTGTATTGCAGTTCACACACTAATGGTTTGAGATGATCGAGCATTCAAGCTCAAATGCACAATCGACAGTAATTACATCGTATCAAGTGAACAGATGATGGAGCAGTCATAGATCGAGCAGGCGTCACGCTCTTTTGTTCCGGAACATTTGCCAAGTTTCTATCTTGGTTTGTTCTTTTTTATTTTAATTTGTAGTTACCATTTATACTTTTTGAGTTATTTATGAGAAAGAGTATGAAATAATATAAACTCATGTGTGGTTTTAGCAAATATAAATAAAGTCGTTATAGTACGTACTACAATCAATTTATAGATTTTATCTCGAAAAGATATTATGTTTAAAAGCTAGTTATTATAGGAAAATTAAAAAGCAATTTTAGAAGAAAAAAGAATGGATGCTTTAGATTGTTAGTAGTTGCTTGCTATCCATACTGTTGGGTGATTGCCAATTTGCCATCAGTCGCATATCTGCGACTGGTAATCTACAAAGGCGGACTTGAAATGAAGGGAGGAGTGTGGTAACGCTAAGATGATTAAGCATTGGTTTTACCATGCAAAGGGACTGAAATAACGGGAGATTTGATGATTTATTTTATCTTTTTTTACAGTTTGATAAAATACTTTGTAATGTCTCACTGACATACGGGGTCAAGATCTGCATGTCAATGAGATATCACTTACCATTTCTGTAAAAAGTGTGGCAAATTTTCAATTCTTCCCTGAAATAACACGAGTAAAAAAAACATAAGGGGACGTGTTGAAAATTTATTGCCTTTGTCTCCGTCGCGCTAGCTGCTGCCGTCTCCCCCCGCGCTAGCTGCTGCTGCCGTCTCCCGCCGCCATCTCCTCATGCGACCAGCGCCGGCGCTCGCCGGCGGCGGTAGGACGGTGGCAAACCTTCTCTCCGTCACGGAGTGGATGCTTCCCTCTCCGGCCACCCAAGTCCACACAATCTCCGTGCTCCCCTCCCACCCAACGACCCCTCCTCACCAGCTCGCCTTCTCCAACCTCACCACCGCGCTAAAGAGCAACGGCGGTAAGGGGGACGAACAGCAGAGCCCTCGGTTCGAGGTGGTGCGAGACGACCTCCTCCATCCGCTCGCGAACGGCAACAAGGCCCGCAAGCTCGACGCCCTCCTGCCGCTCCTCCGCCGCCGCGGCGCCACTGACGTCGTCCGTAGCCACCGCCACATTTTCCTCTTCTCAACATATCGTTTACTGGTCTGATGGTATCGTGACTGTTTCGATTGCAGATAACATGCGGGGGTTGCCAGAGCGCCCATGCGGCAGCCGTTGGTGAGATACCGATCATCCATGTAAATTTGGTTTCTTCATTTCACTTGAATCTGTGTGTTAGTTTCAGTTCTTGTTTTAGATGCCTCGTGCCCATGTAAGTCTGATTGTTCGATTCCGATTTGTCCCTGTGACCCTGCAAATTTGCTTTCTTGGTTTTACAGTATCATTCCAATTTGGCCTCTTGATTCGCGTGATTAAATGCAAATTTTGTTTCTTTAATCACTCATGTCCAATATAAATGGTTATTTGGTTGCCTCATTCACAAATTCTTCCCTTCCTGTGTCAGCGGTCCATTGTGCGGAGTGGGGAATCAGGCCACATATACTGCTGAGAGGCGAGCAACCAGATGTCCCGACAGGGTACAATCTGATCTCTTTGATGTTTGCCAATGTGACATATGCCTCTCGGTCGGTGTATGCACACAGAGATGAGATGCTTTATGAGCATGCCAGAAAGGTTGCAGGTAACAGCGGTACAGTGCTGTGGGTTGACGATATTGTCAGAGAGGATTTAGCTGTTGATGAAGACAATGTTCATGAAAATGGTTCAAGAAGAGTAGTGATTGTTAAGGAAGGGGCTGGTAGTGTTCAAGCGTTGCTAGGTGAATAATGGATTATTTGTGCTCTAATTCCAAGTTTGCATTCATTACTACAAATGATTTTTCGGCAACAGAAATTTTTATTACACTCAGCTTCTGATGCATGCTTCTTTGACTGGTTTCATTCTATTTTAGCTATGTTTGAGTGGGATTGAAAAAATCCACTTTGAGCCTTAGGATCAGATTATCCGGTTTCTGGTCCTAAAGTTGATTAATTTTGCCCCTTGTTAGTCTCGAAAACAAACCTTTTATTCCAGCCCTATAGAAAAAGGAGATCATGCAAATATTTCACACGATTTCATTGTCTTTTCAGGGGTTATGCGGCTAGTGGTACACCTTTCTAATTTGCCATCACTTCAAAAGGCTGAGAACGTTCATATCGTGGTGGATGCTGGGACAGGCACAACAGCTGTTGGGTTAGCTCTTGGAGCGGTTTGTCTAGGGTGCGTTTGATACTAATACTTGCATATACTGACTTACATCATGCAGGAACGAAATAAGAATCATCCTGTACAACTTTTATGGACTTTGAACTTTGAAAAGTTAATGATGGGCTGGCGGTATAAAAGATCTTATAATTCTCATCTCAGAGATACTTCTTGAACATCTGGTGCACAACAATGAGAAGAGCTCTTTAATTTGATCCAACAAAGAAAAAGGGATAAGAAATATACATTTGAGAAGTGTTTTGCGTTTTGTTGGGGGTACTTCTTTAACTATCGCAGCAAGAATTAAAAATCGTGTCAGTTCAGATTTTTCATCACCTAATTTCTCCATGTATTCGGTGTTGCTCTCTGCATGCATCTTTGCTAGAGATCACATTTTAGTCATTCTCCTCATTACAGACTTCATTGGAGGGTAACTGCGGTCATGCTTGCGGACACACTTGAAAGATATAAAGAACGGGAGAAGTCCCTGATATCTGATTTTAAGAGGCTTTGCCATAAATTCCATCATGAAATGGTGGTGGCAGATGATACTGATTATAGTCTAGTTCAGTGGGTGGAGCGCTTTTCGCCAAGAAGGTATGCCTCAATCCAATACTTCAATAATAATTTACTGAGAACTCATTTTGCTCAATATATACTGCATTTCTAAGTCATTGGAACTTGTAAACACTGTGCAAAACTGCTAAAGAATAGTGTTCAATGCAATACAGCGCTGGATTGGGTGATTTCCTGGTATGTTTATCTATTTTGCAGTATAAAGGGTTGGTTACTGATTTTGATATCTTCTATAATTTAATTCTAGTACCATTCACTATATGCTTATAAGTAACATTCAAAACATATTCATGACTGTATATATTTAGTAACTCTTAGTTGTACTTTGATTGTGACTGGGGATATCCACCTACATTTTCTCCAAGTGAATTGATATTCCAATTGTGATTTGTTTTTGGTAAACAATTCAGTCCTCATATCTTTAGATCTTGCTACGATTAGACTTTGCATTCAACTATTGATATATTTCTTTTGCGCCTTTTTTCTTCAGATTTGGCAAGGTGTTGAATAGTGAAATCGCATCGTGCCGCCAGATTGCTCAGCAAACTGGTATCCTGCTGGATCCAATGTACACCTTGGCTGCTTGGGAGCAAGCTGTCAATCTATGCTGTGGAGACAGTAGAGCCAAAGTAATGATGATCCATACAGGCGGAACCCTTGGCCTGTTTGGATTGGCGCAAAGGTATTCCCCACACTTCACTACAAATGAGCAATCTTAAGCAGGCCAACCTTAGTGTTAGTGTACAAGGAGAACCTTAGTGCATTATACAGATATTGCAAGTTTGGAATGTGCACTATGATCTTTGAACAAACAGAAGAAGAGTCATTTCCCCTTGCTCGTGAGAATGATTTGGAAATGACATCAGGACCTCAGTGTTCTTGTATAAGCCCCACACACTAAGAAACAAGTGGATTGGCCCCAACATAGTTATGGTTCGCAACGACCACTTTTATGGTGATGGTGTAGTACGATGACTCAAAAGAAAAATCTATCGGCCTTTGGAAACATATTATCCTCCATGATAAGGATCCACGATCCTGTCATCCTGACAACCAAGTGCTGGCTGAGTTTTCTCTTTCCTGTTTGTAACTATGAATCACCTTAACATGATGAGACGACAAAGGACAAAATATAGCAACACCTCGTTTTCCTGGGTCCTGGCAAATGAATTGATATTCCGTTATTGAATCAAGCGTCTCGTCGTGCATAGTTGCAGCACAACTCAGTTACTCAAACAAGGAAATAGAAGTAGCAAATGAGCATAATTGAAGCCTGCTACCAGCTACCATTCACAACGGAAGCTGACACCAGAAAACGTGACCTATGCGGTGAGCTCGAAATGCATGTCTGAACGGATATTTCACGTATGATGTCTGAGCCAATGTGCATTCCTGCCCGAATTACCCAGCGTCTACCATTTGCCATTTTCGTCTGATGTGATGCAGAGGGATGTCAAATATTGCAAAATTGTTTAAATGTTGCAAACTACAATGTATGTGTAACAGGAAAAGGGAAAGGTCAACTATTTCCTATAAAGCGGTATAAAAAAACTATTTCCTATAAATATTTTCCCATGTAATAGGAGAGAGCACAAAACCTACTATTGCTCCAGCAAAAACCTGCAGCAACCGAAAAATAATCTCAGATGTGTTCAGCCGCAGAGAGGACTACAGGCTGGGAAAGCTATGTATGATATACGACCAAAAAATCATACTAATACATCTAAAAAACCCATACTAATAGGTGTCTTCACGCTTATAAGTAATTGCAATTAGCTCACTGCAACAGAATATCAATACAAAAGCATATTCCAGAATACAAGAATTGGCTAAGATGGAAATCAACATTAGAGTCACCATTTCAGATGCAACAATAGCAACTATGACCTTCCAACCAACTCTATTGGACCAGATTAGAGAGGGACAGCAGACAGATAAAAAGGATTAAAGTTAGGCAACCATCTGAATTCAATCTATAAAACATTCTCTATAATCATAACAAAATCTATGTACCAAGTGATCCCAACATCAAAGAGACTATTCACATGACACACTATACACCATTCATCCCAGGACCACTAAAATGTACCAAGACCTCATAGAGACATTTTGGTGGTGGGGTATGAACAAAGAGATAGTATGTCAGCAAGTGTGACACCTGCGAAAAAGTGAATGCTCAACATCAATATCCAGCCGGTCTGCTTGAACCACCCAAAATCCTAGAGTGGAAATGGGAGGATGTTACCATAGACTTCATTAGTGGATTGCCAATGACACTCACAAAAAAGGATGCCATATGGGTAATAGTGGATCCACTCACAAAGTCAGCTCACTTCATTGCCACCAACCAAAAGTACTCTTTTAATAAGCTAACGGAGTTATACATCGAGAGAATAGTCACTCTCCACGGGGTTCTAAAAACCATCACTTCAGATAGAAGATTTGTCTTCACCTCTGAATTCTAGAAGAGTTTACAAAACTCACTGGGAACCAAAATAAATTTTAGCACCGCATATCACCCACAAACTTATGGCCAAATCGAAAGGGTAAAGCAAATACTTGAAGACATGCTACGAGCAAGTGTGCTAAATTTTGAAGAATCGTGGGACGAACACCTACCTTTGGCCAAATTTGCTTATAACAACAGTTATCAATCCAGTATTCAAATGTCTCCATATGAAGCACTGTATGGGAGAAAATGCGGATCTCCTATTTGCTGGTATGAAGTGGGAGAAAAACCACTACTAGGACCAGATATCGTGAGGGAGAATAATGAAAAGATTCAAATCATAAGAGAATGACTTAAAATTGCCTAAAGTAGATAGAAGAGCTACACAAACCATCGTAGAAGAGATCTTAAGTTTCTCCCATGATGGGAAATTGTTGGTTTGGATTGAAGGGCAAACTAAGTTCCCGTTATGTAGGTCCTTTTAAAATTCTAGAACCAAATGACACATCAGCATATCAGCTAGAGCTATTGTAACATCCCGAAAAATTTGAATTTGAAAATAGGAAGTTCTTAAAATATTTTACATTATGTTCTGTTGAAATTTGGATTTTATAGCGACTTTCTGAATTTTGGTGGAGGATTCAAGAATTTAAGCAAGCCTTGAAAAATATATATATATATAACTAATATTAATAAGGCAAAAAAATGCAAATAATGAGAACCCAAAAGTTCTAAATTCAATTCTAAAAGAGAGGGAGAAACTTGAACTAAAATATAAAATTTTATTTTGAAAATAGTACTATAAATGGGCAACAAAAATAAAAAAACATATGCAAACATGTGTATAAAAGGCCTAGAAAAATGGGCAAGAGATAAAAATGTATTAATACAAAAAAATAGGCATGAAGGAAATATGTACATAAAATGAAGGTACAAATAAATAAAAATATGTACATGCATGTATATACCTATAAATAAAATAAGTATAAACACATACGCAAAAATAGAAATAAATAAAAGTATATACATATGCAAATATACCTGTACCTACATATGTATAAATATACAAGAAATATATATATATATATATATATATATATATATATATATATATATATATATATATATATATATATATATATATATATATATATATATATATATATATATATATATATATATATATATATATAAAGTGAGAAGAGAGAGGTCAGGCCGGCCGGAGGCCCGGCCCAACCCCTCTCCCGCTCCCACTCCTTTCTCTCACTAGTCCCGCAGGCCCGCGCCCCCGCCCGCGTCTCTCCTCCTGCTGCCACATGGCCGCGCTGGCTCTCTCCCCCTTACCGCTTTCCCCCGCTGACAGCCGACCCACCCGCGCCAGCTCTTCTCACCGCCACGCGGGCCCCGCCCTCTCCTCGTTTCCCTCTCTCTGGTCAGCGGGCTCCACCCTGCGCATCTCTCCCCCGCCTGCGCCAGCTCCTCCCTCCTCCTTTCTTCTCGCGCGTGCTCTGACACTGCAGCACAGCCGTGCTTGACTCGTCCTATCGCCGCTCTCTGCCACGCGCCGCGCCGATCCGTCGCCATCACCGAGCCCCGCGCCCGGGCAAGAACCAACGTTCCCTTCCCCACCGCCCGGACCTTCCCCGCCGCCATAAGAGGGAGGGCGTGCCCCCATCCGCCTCACCTCATCCCCCTCATCCCTCCACCGCAGCGAATCGCCCCCAAACGCTCTTGGCTCGCCGAAGAGGCATTTCCCCCGAGCTCGGCCGCCGCCGTCAATCTCGTCGCCGTTACCTCCACAGCCCCTCTCCCTCCAACTCCTCGCGGTGGGAGAGACCTCCCGGTGCCACGAATCTCCTCCGCCCGCCGTCGGAGTCCCTTCTGTCCCCCACCTCGCTGGCGCCGAGAGCCTCCCCGAGCTCGCCGATGGCCCGCTCCGAGGCTCCTCGAACCCCGCCGACACTCCCACCGGCTGCCCCTACGTGTGAGCAACCCATTTTCGCCGTTGTCCACCTCCCTCCGACCACCCCTTGTCGGCGACGTCTCCGGCCGTACCCGCCCCTGAGCTCCTCTGTCCCAGGCATCTCCACCGTTGAGTTAGCTTCTGCCGCTACCTTCTTTAGTCAGGTAACACCAGAGAGCAAGTTGGCTAGCAGCGCATGCCTTTATCCTGGCGACCTGGGTTCGATTCCCCGGCTGCCCCTGTTAGTTTAGATTTCGTTAAGATTTTGTGGCCGACTGCTCTGCTCTAGTGCACATTCCACCGCATGCAAATCATGAAACACCCGAGAGATGGCTAGCTCAATGCGCTTAAGGCTCAACCCCCTCAGATCCTGTGTTCAAAACCGGCCGGCAGCACTTCATTCCCCACCTTTTTATTCTAGTTTTGTAGCTCATTTTAATTGATAAAAATCTTGAAAAATTAGGGAATAGTTTAGAGAAGCTAATTAAATTTAAATAGAATGTAAATGAGAATATTTAAAGATTTACTTTTGAATTAGCTCATATATGATCAATTATATGGTTTGAATAATTATTTAAAAGGTTTATTATCAATTAAAAATATTGATAACGGCATTATGATTAAATATCCAAATTTAACAGAGACTACCTTTAATTAAAGTATAAACATATATGCCCTAATAATTATCATGCCACGAAATAAATCTTAATGATAGACTTTTGTTAAATGACAGATATTGAAATATGACTTTATAGAACAATCTTTGCCCAGATAAATAACTTTAAAGTAAAATAAAACCTAAGCCATTGTATATTAGTGAATATCATAGGAATGACCATAGCATGATTTAGACCTTAATCATTATCTCTACGCCTTAAGCAATCAAGAGAATCATTTTTGACTATTAAATTATTTGGGTATAAAACCACTAGTATTTGGACTAGTTATCACATATGAATAATTAATGTGATTTACCTAAATGAATTAAAAGGTTAAATACTAATTAAGGGCAATAATAAAGAAAATCTCTTTTGGTTAAATGTTCAAATGTAATAAAGGCTACCATTAATATATGCCCAATGTTCAACATGCCTTCGTTAAATAATTTTTTGCCGTAGGTTTTGCTAAAATAGCAAATATTGAAATATAACCTCATACCAAGTTTTGCCTAGATAACTGAGTTTGCACTGAAATTAGGGATAAAGGTAAGCCTAATGGTAGCTAAAGTAAATAAAAGTGGCATTAATTAAATTTTAATGTTAGTTTCAAATGAATAACGATATTGAACATAACTTTATATAGCAAGTTAGGACCTGTATAGATAAACCCTAGTTTAAATTAAATTTAACCTAGCGCTAAAAGGAGGTACATAAAATATCACACCACATGATTCTATAGACTCACTCTAAGACTAAATTGATAAGTTGAAGATTTTATATATCGCGCATAAAATGTATGCCCTGAATGTTAGCACTCGACAAAATACATCAATGAATAGGATTAACCTAACTCATGGAACTTCCTTAATAAAAATAACAATAGTAGAAGAAGTTTATAACAAAAAGATCAAGTTATCATATGCTATTACCAACCTTGCCTCAAATCATCGAATCACCCATTAACTCGTAATAGAACAAAAATAAGTTTATTCGGGTTTGTTTGGATCCTTTGAGTTATTTGCTTTTATTTGGATTCAGTCGTTTATCGCGTAATTAGAAATTGGAAGTCGTGAAGACTCATTGGATTAAGTGAGGTCAAGCTCGAAGGGAAGTTAAACGCCAAAAACTGAAGAGAAAGCATCGTGTGAGCTCAAGACCGCGGTAAACCACGCCAGGCGAGTCAATACTTTGATCATGTTGAACCTACATTTTCTGCAAATTACTTTGGTTTTAATTATCAAGTGCATGCTGATATATTATATGCAAATACATGTTTAATTTAAGATTCTAGTTATATGCCCATTGTTTACCTTGAATATTATTATACCTCCTTTGGAATAATTGAATGTGTGAATCTTGTCGCCCTAGCAAAACTATAATAGTAACCTTTCGAAAATAAGTCCCTAATTATACGCCATGCTTAATACTGCATAGATATTCAGGGGCGCTGAAATGCCCCAAGCTTCATTATCATTTTTAATCATGAGAAACTGGTTTGGACAGTCATGGTGGGAATAACTGGTATATTTTGACATGATTATTTTATGCTCCCAAAAATCCCAACTTGCTTAAATATCTGAGCGGATGGTTTGGGGACTGGTATGTGGTGCAGTGGAAGCACAAAATTGTGGAGTGTGGTAGAACCGCCCAGGTACTCCTAAGGACCGAATCTTGTCATGACCTCCTGTGTAAAACAGTACAGCCACAAGTCTTCAAAGTGCAACTTGGCTAAGTAAATTTATCGAAATTCCCGGAATCATCTCACTGGTAGTGGATAGAAGTGGATACGCAAGGGCAAGAGAAGGCCTAAAGGGACACCGAGTGGAGGGTGAAGTTTCCCAGTCGTACTAGCGCTGAGGGGAGTGGAGCCCGAATAAGGCTAGTAACCGTGGGGAACATCCCGTGCATAGATGGGACCCATCGCAAGTGGGCAGTTTCCCATAAGGTGAGATGACACAGGGGACCAGATACTTTGAAAAGTCACTGTGATGGTCTGCTCAACCACACGACTAAGGAATCGTGTGGGGCAACTAGTTGATTATCTCTTGTGGTGAAAGTGTACAAACTCTGCAGAGTCAAAACTATTCGAATAGCCGTCCCCACAGTCAAGGGCGGACATGGGAACTTAACTAGATATAGTTCTATTTCAAAAACTTTGTGGATGTGAATGGAAAAGTGAAGGGCAATGGAAAGCCCTGGTTTGAATTGTCCTAGGTGTCGTCCCAGTGGTAATGTAAGCGGTTATAACGCTAAAATGTTAGCATATGGTGCGGATGCCATGTAATGGTGGATGGAATCTAGATCACTATTATTATTGCATTCCTTTACACATTATGTTTTTGAGTAAAACTGCTAAGTCTCAGGAAATTTCTATGTATTATATTTCAAATAATGACACTTCTAATCTTACAAAATAAAATATGGAAGGAATAAACAGGGTCGTGAGTAAAGAAGATGGATGATTGTAGTATACACATAAAGGTATTGGTGGATCCATGTCGATCATGAATAGGAAACGATAGAGTGGATTCTGGGAGAAATAAATTGGTTGAGACTAATTGGATATGTATATAAGATAGATGATTTAAATGATTTTTGGAGAATTAGGTACTTCAAAGGTAATTGTTGGATTATGACACTGATAACTAATATTAATTCTAGAAAGATGTTGACAATATTGGGATCAATAGAATCGACTACTAGATGAGTCAATTGAATTTTTGGAAAATTGGAGGTATGATAACAATTCTTGGAGTATAAATTTGATCAATGATAATCTTGGTGGATGTATACTAGTGAATAGTAGACCTGATCAATGATATTCTTGGTGGATGTATACTAGTGATGCGTAGACTTGGTCAATGATATTCTTGATGGAGGTATACTAGTGAATTAGTTGGAGATAGTTAATGCAAAATAAGGTTGATTATTAGAAGATCAAATTATGGTTGTGGATCAATAACAAAAGGATTGAATTGTTAGGAATTTAGAATACAAAAGATATTGGTGGATAAAATAAATGATATTAGATAAATGATGTCGCTAATTGTTGGGAGTTTTAGGCAGCAATGGATTGATAGATTATATAGATGATGATACTCGCTGTTTGGGAAATTATGCAGCAATTGATTGGGGGATTGTATGTATAACTGATGATATTCGCTGTTTGGAGTCTTAGATAGTGAACAATATAGAAAGAGTAAGATCGGTGGACTAATTAAATGATGTTACTCGCTGTTTGGAGTCTTAGACATCAGCCAATAAAGAAAGTGTATTTTCGGTGGATTAAGTCAATTATGGTAATCGTTGTGTGGAGTTTAGGTAGCAACTATAACACTATGATTAAATAATAATAATGCTACCAAAAGCGATTTTAGCAAATAAAATAACCTGAACCTCTCTTTTGATAAGCCATGCATACTATTTATTTGCATTCTGTGTATTGGCTCGCGGAGCACGGTGGTTTGTGCTCACACTCGCTCTCACAACAAATCCAGAATCAGGAATCAGGTCACTCCGCCTCAGCAACACGATTGGACTTGATGGCAAAAAAGATGAAGATGTCAAGGGCTAGGTCGCGAACCTCCAATTGGCTGCCTGTGGGCATGTCCTGAAGGTCCCACCGGTGTGCTTCGTTCTTCCGCTGCTGCAATTTAATGATTTCGGCCTAATCGGCCCATGAGTAAGTCTACTATTACATTTACGCTTCCGCATGATATGTACTTTGATATTCAGAACTGTAATGTATGAGCACTATCTACTGATTCAGGGAATAGTGCGGTGGAATCACAGAGGAATCCGGATTGTAAAATATGGGTCCCTGCAGCTGTCAAGTCAAATCTCCATGAGACACAATGTGTTCCATGTATCACAACTCCGAAAATACCTCAGAGCACCCTCAGAACAATTGCCAAATACAAACTTTCCCTTACAAGATGACCTTATTTATGAAGAACAACCTCTGCAAATATTGGGAATTGATGACCAAAAATTGAGAAACCACACCATTCGCTTTTGCAAAGTGCAATAGAGAAATCATTCTGTTTGTGAGGCAACTTGGGAGAAAGAAGACCTTCGTCAGCGCTATCGTAATCTCTTTAAGTAAGTGATTTCGAGGGTGAAATATTTTCTAATGAGGGGAGGGTGTGATAACCCTCAAAACTAATTAACCAAAATCATGTATTTAAAAAGTAAATAATACATTAACATGAGAACTAAAATTTAATCATCCAATACAAGAATTAAAATGAATGTGTCATTGTACAAAAATCTGATTACATAAATTTAATTGCAAAAATAAACCTTGCATACATTTAATTACAATGCTACAAGTCTAAAGTAAAATTAAATTTTAGGTTACAAAGAATAAAATTTTACAAGTGTATCATACCGATACATAAACTCAAAATTCTTCACAGCCGGCTGAAGCAATGCAAACACTTTCAAATCACTTAATCCAAAACCACAAGAGAAAGCAAATAAAATAAATTATCGTCAGAACCCAATTTCAAATAAATTGCACGAGGGCAATCACTCATCGAGATACCAGATTATCCGAGACCAACGGGCATCTCTCGTGCTAGTGGGTTTTCATCATTCGATGGTAATTCACATCCTTACCTATACGTTTTTATCATTTTACCTTTCCTTCAAGATGAGTAAACATTTAGCCACACATGCATAAGACACGTCCCAGCCACGGGTCAGTGCCATGGCACACCCAAGAGTGTGAGGTAAAGCCAACAAAGAGATGGAGGGAGAAAGAACAAAGCCACTGCCCATAGCCACCCATGAGAAGACAACCTCAATGTGTCATTGAGACCACGGGCCAGTAGGAGGGCCAGCCACCGCTCAAACCCTCATAGAATAGCCAAGGTAATCACTACCATACCAAAGCACTACGCCACCATACCAGTGCACAGCCGGCAGCCTATCGGAGCACAATGTCGGCAGCATGCAGCCATCAGGATGCCATGCGTCAATAACGCACAGCCACTGGGTCACGCAACTTCGGTAGAGGCAGAGAGCCTGGTGGGGAACCAGAGCGTCAATATAGCTAAAGCTCTAGCAAGGCGACAGAGGGATGGACGCGTCGGTGGAGACCGGCCGAATGCAAGGCGTCAGCGGAGCAAGGAGCTCCAGCAAGATGCGGAGCATCAGGGACACCGGTGACAGATCTAGTGGAGGAAACACTGGGAAAACCTGCCTAGGAGCCGGATCCAAGGAAGCTGAGCCCCAAATCACCACATGATGGCCAAATTAAATCAGTGGCAAACAAGGGGAGCGAACGAGAGAGTGGTGCGGAACTAGGAAACACCAGTGACACCAGAAAAGGGAAAAGCCGAGGGGAGGAAAGGCGGTGCACTAGGGGTAATGCACAGGGCACCGTCAGTGGCGCTATGGCCGGCAGGGCTAAGACCAGTGATGGCACCGAGAGAGGAAGGAAGGGGGCGAAAGAGGAACCAGGCAGAACGGTGCGGGCAAATGAAGGGAGAAGGAGAAGAGATAAGGAAGAGAGAAAATCAAAATGGGCCAGTGGGCCGACGGGCCAAATAGGAAATAAATCAGAAGAAAACATAAGAAAGAAAATAGAAATTCATAAATACACTTATGAAATAAAAATAGAAACCGTAAAATAAATATTCCTCAATAAATGTTGCTAGTAAAAACAGTAAAACTTATAATTCCCTAAAGAATAAAAAGGACTCTAAAAATAAGTGCAAAATTATTCAACAAGGGTTGTTGCTTCATTTGGAATATAATAATAATTATATTGGCCTTAAATAATGCATGGGAAGAACTGGTCCAAGAAGAAAAGACCAGTCAGACTACCATGAAGATAGATACCCTACATACAGGCAAGTAGGGCAAGCTTTTCAAGCATGGCGTGGTTGATTAGTTACTTTGCTACAACTATGTTTTTCTATGATCATCTTATATCAAATTAATTTCTAAGAGAGAAAAGAAGAATGATCTAAATAAAGGAAATATGATAAAAGAGAGAAGGCAGAACCACTGAAGGAACAATGGCCTACAAAGGTAAATAATAAAGGAGGGTAGAGGATACTCTGTAAGAGATTCAGAGGCAAGTGAAACCCTCTACATATGAATATGATATAAGAACTAGAAAAATCTTCATTCTGGAATGAGACGCAAAATAGTATCAACTATTTCCCCCATCTCAGATAAGCAGAACATGTTACTCTCTTCTATTGTTATTATTTCCATTATGGGTAAGTAGTATAGATAAGTGGAGGAACTCAAAACCGATACAGAGCCCGGAAGTGAGGGATACAAGGTGCATATATTAGCGTGGTAGAGTGTCGAGTATTCAAACCCGCTCAACCAACGGGTATTCTATAGTCAGATAGAGATATAGTGATGAAGTTGAGCAAATGTTATGTATTCTGAATTTGAGATCACGTCTAAGGTGATGCGAAAGACTCAGTGTCCACAAGAATTCAGAATAGTTATGGATAAAGTGATACAAGTTTGTACTTAATAAATCATGAATTCATACCAGTCTCTTGGATAAGAGTCCATAAGAACTAACTAGGGGCTTTCTCTCCTCTAGAATGATTGTTAGAATAATTTTGGACATTAAATACTTGCAAACTCTTCAAGTGATAAAGTGTATTTCTAATGAAAGATCAGGTAAGAACTTAAGAAATATAAGGACATATGTGCATCATTATTTAAATATTTGTTGAGTACTTCGTACCCACTCTTGCTATTAATCTCCCCCTTTCAAAGCCATATACAGCTAGGTTGTACTTAGGGATTGATGAGGGTGGGGTGAAAAACAAAGGCACCCAAGGGTACAAGATTGACAATGACTGGGAGGTCAACGAGGTGGAGGCTATATACAGTAGTTGGGAGGATTAGGCGACCGGTAGTTCATCATCATGGGTTGGATAAGTACTAAGTTATCTATTTTCCTTTTATTTGAAATAATCTGTAGAAAATAATGGCTATTGTGTTATTATCGGGTTGACTATGTGCCCAAAACCTTTAGCCCTACATGGCTTAGTATTGTAATAATAAAGTAATAGTCTCAAATTATTGTTTTGTTGCAACACTCTAATAGGATTATTATTCGATGAGGCAACATTCTTATCGAATAATAATCCATTGACTAATATTATGTTCTAAGTACAATGGCACAGGGCACCACAGGAGCTTCCTCTGAGTATCTAATTAGTATAGGTTTACAAATTTTAATATTTTTGGAATTTATGTTACAAATTTTTTACAAATCAAATCATACTTGACATGGATTTATTTTTAGTTTTAAGCTAGAATTTGTATAAAAATCCAATTTCTATTTTATTAAAACTGTTATTATGAATTTAGTTTTTAGGGGCTTACTTTGAAATTCATATGGAAATCAAATTGCTAATTTTATTTTATTTTTTATTCTAAATTTTAGTTAATTTGGATTGTGCTTGAGATGAACCCTTTCTTTTATTTTGCTAATTTTTGTTTAATTATTATTGTGATTTTTTGTTATTTATGGATGTTGCTTTGAAAGTCATATGGAAATTAAATTGATATTTTTTCTTTGTTTTTAATTCCAAAATTATCTTAATTTGGATTGTACTTGACGTAGAATCTAAGCTATTGTAACTTAGGTCTATGAGATAAATGGTTAGATCTTTTCATTTAATAAATGAGCTTTCTCGAAGTGTATAATTAGTGTAGGTTTATATTTCTAATATTTTTGGACTTTAGGTTTCAAATTCATTTAAAAATCAAATATCAAATCATCCTTTAATTTTTATTCAAAATTTGCATGTTTTTGGATCGTATTTGCCATGGATTTATTTTTAGTTTTAGGTTAGAATTCGTATAAAAACATATTTCTATTTTATTTTGATTATTATTTCCAATTTAGTTTTTGAGGAGTTTACTTTTTAAATTCATATGAAAATCAAATTGCTAAATTTATTATATTTTTATTCTAAATTTTAGTTAGTTTGGATTGTACTAAACATGAACTATTTTTTGTGATTTGCTAATGTTCTTTTAATTTTTATTACAATTTTTTATGGATGTTACTTTTGAAATCGTATGGAAATCAAATCGCTAATTTTTTATTTTAAATTCTAAATTTCTCTTAATTTGGATTGTACTTGATATGGTCTCTTTCTTTTAATTTGAGCTATTATATCTCGGGTCTACCAAATTAAGGGTTAAATATTTTACTATTTTGTGAAAATTTCTAGCATTTTTATTTTTTCTTAGCAACTCTAAAATGCATATCATTGCTTTTAGTATATAATAGATTTGGTATTACTAAAATTTGGCCACCAAATTGGCTATCAATGTATTGACCAAAGATTGGAAATAAAATGAACTAGAGCGTCTATGGGGAAGGAATCTTACCAAAACTTTGTGGCAAACCAAATACTTGCCAAATTTGGTCAACGAAAAATTTTGGTAAGGCAAGCATTGGCAACCATTATAAGCAAACCAAACAGCCCCCAAACTTTCAGGCCCTATTCAAATCATCTTCTGGTTCTAGCTTTTACTTAGAGAAGCCAAAAGTCGATTTGAACACCTCAACTTTTAGAAGCGGTTTTTTTGAAACCACTTCGAGACGTGGCTTCTCCGAGCCGCTTCCAAAAGTCACCGGCCATCCTCCATCGTCTCCTTTGTGTTCGCGTCTTCTAAAAGCCGTTTTCTAAATATTGTTCTAAAAGCTACTTCTTCCAGCCATTAATATTCTATTTCAGTCATTAGCCATCATTCACAACCAATTTGAACATACCCTTAGGCTACAGAGACCATCGGTAGGGAAACCTTTCTTCTATTTGCAATTGAAAAGACTAAAGATATATTTAAAGCACAGAAATTCTGCAAGAATTTCATATGAAATAGTTCAGCTCATATAGGAAATAGTTCAGTTTATGTAAGAATTAAAAAAATATTCATGCGTTTCAAATATGTTCGTAAATTGCACAGTAGATTATTAAGTCGTACGGATCATTTTAGTAAATTTATGTATAAGTGAGTTCACCAACGTCTAAGAATGGTTTTGTTGACTGGCATAATTTCCACGTGGCACTCTCTACACTAAAGTGCCACCTCCTCTCCTCTTACGTATTTCTCCGAGCATGCTTTGGACATTGGCCACAACGACACAACGGATGAAACGCAAAGTATGAGAAAAGGATTACTGGTCCTAACGCTACGATTATCCTCCTGTGAAGAGCATGTACAATGATATAGATGGCGATTATCTATAATACACCTTCATATCATCTATAGATAGGACTAAAGACAGCTCATACAATAAATTATCTACATAGTTATCTGTAGTAGTCTCAGACAATTAATGAGTTGTTTATATAATAATATACACAGTAGAAAGTTGTCAATAAGATCGTCTGTTAAATAGTAGACATCATCTTTCTTTCTCATTCCTTTATATTATCCAAAATTTTATATAGTATAAACTTAAAAACAGCTGATATGTATTATTGCATGTGCCCTAATTAGAAGCAAATCAATCTTTAGAAATTTTGCCTCGGTTGCTTTGTTGTTACGGTAAAACCGGGAATTTGTCGTGTCAACAGCACAGTTGTTCCGGATCTCCGCGGAGAAGACAGGGGAAAATGACTCGGCTACCGGCAACACCGGCAAGCGACAGTGCGACACCACACTGCAAGCAAAAAAACGCGGGTCGCGCGTTCCCGTGCTGTCCCTAAAACCACCGCAACAAAATGAGATAGGCTATTACACAGACGACTGAAATTTTTTTATTTTTTAATCACCTAAAATTTCACTTTGAATTACCTAAAATTACATATATTTTTTTGGAAGGGGGACTGCAATTTTAGTTGATTCTCTGAATCACCTAAAGTTGCAGCTGTTTTTTTTTGGAGGGGGCTGCAATTTTAGTTCATTGAGAGTGCAATTTCAGATGACTAAAATATAAAAAAATTTCAGTCGTCTGTGCAATAACAAAACTGCAACAAAATAATAGAAGCAGCAAAAGCTCTAAAGAAACCACACGGGATAAATTAGAACGGCACGGCCGCCACACGTCTTGTCGACCGCGCCCTGTCGCTCATCTGCTCGTACACGCGCGCACAAGATACCACGTTTATGGCAGCGGCCGTGGCGGGGACGGGCGAAGCGCGGACGGAGACGGCGGCGGCGACGTTCCGACGGGTGTACGACACCCTCAAAGCCGAGCTTCTCCGGGACCCCTCCTTCGACTTCAACGACGACGCCATCCAATGGCTCGACGGCGTGAGTACTACTTCTTGTACCCCTCCTCCACAAACGGCCGTTTAGCTTTTCTTTTTCGTATTGTTGGCTACAAGTTAGATATAGCTCTGATATGGTGCATGCGGTAAGAATAGATCTGTTCATCTGTATTTCTCAGATGGCTAAATTGAACTTTTCAACGCTAAACAGTGCGCTATCCATAAATAAGTTGAAGAAAATGAACTGTGCATAGTTCATCTAGGACATTAGGTATGGTCGCCTAGACTTACGTACTTAGGACAGCTTGGTGGTTGTGAAATTAATGCGACAAACTCTGAGCACTTCACTCTGTTTTTATCATGAGGCTCATGTGATGCTAACCATTGCAAATTGCATAAGAGTTACTGGAGAATGTTTCGAGGCTTAGAGGTTATATAAAGTTCGATTTAGAAGAGAAATCTTTCAAAAACTTGCACCCAGAGGACTATCCACAGGTTGATGAGATACAATTTTGCACCTTGTACAAGATGGCATTGCGATAGTCTGATAAGCCTGAAATTTCGTATGGCATGTCACAGACCTTAGTTCATAATGTTTGAATCTGTGAACTGAGCAGAACATCTAATAGTGCTGAATCTTCAAGCTGCTATCGATTCCACTGTTACACATGATGTCCACATTTCTTTATCCATAATTGCTGTCCATTCTAGCTATGTAACTTCTTCCTTAGTTATTTATAATTTGTTTCGTTAATTACAATTAGTTGTGCATGTTTCGCTAAAATTTTCTTGAATCTTTTCTCTGAGCAGATGTTGGACTACAACGTGCTTGGTGGTGAGCAAATGTTTGTTTTTTGAGACAATGAAGTCACAAGATGGTACTCAACGATTTGTGGCTGCCAAATGATTTAGATTTGCTCATGTACAGGAAAGCTGAACCGTGGCTTGGCTGTTATTGAGAGCTATAAATTGTTGAAAGCTGGATCTGAACCGAGTGAGGAGGAAGTGTTTCTGGCTTGCATCCTTGGTTGGGGCATTGAATGGGTATACGATACTTCTGTGATTTAGTGATTTTGGGATTATAAAACCATGTTAGCAGGTTTAATTGTTTTCTTCGCTTGTTCTTTGACTAAATTGCAGCTTCAGGCTTATTTTCTGATTCTTGATGATATTATGGATAATTCTCAAACTAGGCGAGGAAAACCTTGTTGGTATAGAATTCCAAAGGTTTGTCAAGTAACTTGTGCTTAGATGCTTAATTGTTCATTAGAAATGTTACATTTTTCTAAAAAAAGGAAATGTTACAATTGTGCACCAAGTAAAGAGAGGCACGGGTAAATACTATTGTCCAATTATGCATTCTTTTCTTGACTCAAAGCCAATCAAAGTGTTATTATGTCACTAGAAATCGGATGCTATCATGCTATTGACTTTATGATTTAGCATTTAGCACCATTATTTAAATACATATATTAATATTCATTGAATTCTAGTCATTTGGTTGGCTTTGATGATTTTGTTATACTTTAGTGTGTTTTGTCTTGACTTTGAGCAGGTTGGCCTCATTGCTATAAATGACGGACTTGTCCTTCGCAGCCAAATTTCCCGGATCTTTAGGCGTTATTTTTTCGGAAAAACTTACTATGTCGATCTCCTGGACTTATTCAACGAGGTAATCCATCATATTAAAAATTACTCTCGTTTTAGGGCCACTTTCGTTACAGGAGCATAATTGTTACTACTCATCTAGGTTGAGTTTCAGACAACTTCAGGCGAGTTGTTAGACCAAATTACAACAAATGAAGGGCGGAAAGATCTGAGCAAGTATAATTTACATGTGTATGTCACCTGATTGTGAAATTCTGTAATGTTATTCTGCACATGCTTAATACCTTAGAAAACAATTATTTGTCATTTTTTATTTTACTCTTTTTACTGATAATAAGAATTTTTTTGAATTTTATGCAGTTACCGGCGCATTGTAGAATACAAGACAGCTTACTATTCATTCTATTTGCCGGTAAAAAAAGCGTGTTCATTTAACATATTTTGACAACACTAGTTCAGGTTGTTCATCAATAGATTATAGCTGGAAACCTGGAAAGTGTTTTCCTGCTATTGTGAATACTTGCATCATTACTTTATGTATCTGGTCAAAGTAGAACTAGCTCCTTCACAGACAAAGGGATCCAAGAGTTCTCCTCAAACTGGATATTTCAAAAGCCTTCGATTCGGTGGCTTGGTCTTTCTTGCTGCAAGTTTTAAGCCATTTGGGTTTTGGTCCAGTTTGGTGTAACTTACTATCCAAGCTCCTGCGGTCCTCTACAACTCGGGTGATGGTAAATGGTGTGCCGGGAGAACTCATTCAGCACCGTCGGGGGCTTCGGCAAGGCGACCCCTTATCCCTGATGCTGTTCATCTTGGTAATGGATGTGCTCAACTCTCTAATTAATAAGGCGAGTGAGAATGGTCTTTTGCAGCCCCTTCTTTCTAGAGGACCTAGTCAGCGGGTCTCTCTTTTTGCTGATGATGTGGTTCTTTTCTTGCGGCCCTGTTTGGAAGAGTTTGAGTTGATCAAAGAGATTCTCCGAGTCTTTGGAGAAGCATCGGGGTTGATCACCAACTTAAGCAAGTGCTCGGTGTCCCCAATCCGCTGTCACCAACAGGATTTGGAAATAGTGCAAGGATCCTTTCCTTGCAAAGTTCAAGAGTTCCCTTGCAAGTATCTCGGTGTCATAGAGGTGGACCTTGGGCCCAGCTGGTCCATTATTAGAAATAGAGATTATATTCTATTTGAGTTAGAGATTACTTTCCTTATGTTAGAGATATGATATTAGTTACTATATCTATTAGAGATATGAGTGGGATTAGATTCTATCTGTTAGGGGGAGCCATCTATATAAGGGGCTACCGCATGCTATTGTAATCAATCAGAGAATTATCAAGTCTTCCCTGTCTAAATCTCAAGTCTCTCTCCCTCTCGTTCTACGCCGACGCCATCCGGCCATCTATTGGTGGTGTTTATCCCGCATGAACCCCGGTTCATGACAACTTGGTATCAGAGCGGTCGATCCCTTCCCACGACTTCTGCTACCATGGTGTCTGCGACTCGTCCTGTTGCCGAATCGTTGGCCATGATAAAGGCTAACGCTAACAAGATGACCAGCACCGACAATATGACCAGCACTGACAAAAAGATAGCAAACATCTTCCTCAACATCCATGCTATACTTGAGAAGATGATCGCGGATAGAGAAAAGGCGCAACAAGAGACAAAGAGCCAGGCTGATTACCATTCAACACCAGATCACCATATCACCAGATCATCAACAACAACAAAAACAACAACTTCAGCCACAGCCGCCACATCTTCCTCTTCCCATGCAGAATCGAACTACAGATCTTCATACTGCGCCGGCAGAACACCGGATCTGCAGAACACCGGATCGGCGCCGGCAGCCACATACTGCGCCGCATCTTCTGTCGCCGCCGTCCTCCATGCCCGCCGCCGCCACCGCTCGGGTTCTGCAGCATCGTCTCCGCCGCCGGCTCCGTCGTCTCGTCCAGCATCCACGCGGGCGCCGCCACGGCCGAGGAGTTCTTGGTCGTCCCCGCCGCCGCCTTCTGCACCGTTGCTTGGATTCGGCGTTCTACGCCGTCAAGTCGCCCGGATCCGTCGCCGCTGCCGTCACCGTCGCCGTTCTGGGTCGCCAAGAGCGCTGTCGCCGGGCCGTCGTCGCCGCATCCGCTGCCGGGGCCACCTCCGCCGCGTCGCCGTCGCTCCACAAGCCTCCTCCGCCCGTTCGCAGCCGCTCCGCTGGCCGGGCCGTCCAGCCCGAGAACCGCCGCCACCGTGGGACGCGGGAGCCGCCGCGCGGAACCGCTGTCGCCTGGGCCGTCGCCGCTTGTGCCGCCCCCGCCGTTCGGGTCAACTCCGCCCGGGAAGCCGCTGTCAATGCCTGGGCCGCCCCGCCCGAATTTTTTCTATTTTAGCCCTTTTTTTGAAAAATATTCACATTTAGACCCCTGGTAGTTTTAATTCCGTTTTTGGACCCGGAGCTCGGCGCCGTGACTCATGGCGCCGAGGTAAGACGTCTTGGCGCCGTGATCCACGACGCCGAGGTGCCAGGCCCGCACCACCGTGGCGGCCAACGTGGCGCCGACGTGGCAGGACCTCGGCGCCGTAAGTCGTGGCGCCGACCTCGGCGCCGACCTCGGCGCCGACCTCGGCGCCATGGATCTTGGCGCCGAGCTCGGGGCACTTACCCGACCCGAGGGCATGCCTGTTCATTTCGCGTCCCCTCAGCCCCCCGCCTCCCCGGCCGCCACCGCCTCCCCGGCCCGGCCGCCTCCCCGCCGCCTCCCCGGCCCCCGCCGCCTCCCCTCCCCGCCCGCGTCCCCGGCCGCCCACCTCCCCGGCCCGGCCGCCTCCCAGCCGCCTCCCGGCCGCCCGGCTCCCCGCCGCCGCCCCCTGGTGCCGCGCGCGTCCCCGGCCGCCTGCCTGCGTCCCCGGCCCCCGCCGCCTCCCCTCCCCGCCCGCGTCCCCGGCCGCCGGCGTCCCCGGCCCGGCCGCTCCCCGCCCGCGTCCCCGGCCGCCCCGGCTCCCCGCCGCCGCCCCTGGCAGGTATGATATGTGTATGATATGTGTTTGATATGTGTTGATATATGAAGTAGATGCTTACTTCTTACGTAGGAGTAGCATTGTGTATGATATGTGTTGATGATGAGGAGGTTTACAATTATGGGAAATGTGATCTTTGCAGCCTTGATTTGGATTATGATGGGCTTGCATTAGGTTTTGCTTGATGCCCTTGCTTGTGTGTGCTATGTGTTCATGGTTAGATAGTGTGATTGGTCGTTGAAATGGGACAGAGGAAACGATGCTATGGCCTGTAGGATGGGCCTGTAGGACGAGGGTGGGAGACTGTGAGTATGGTAATAATATCCTAAGGCGATACCGCAATAGAAAACCTGGCATGTTTGGAATGCAGGAATTTTGAAGGAAACAATATAATTCCTACTTGCTCTGGATGCAATGTCAGATACTATACCATCATACTAATTGAATTTTTATCATGTTGAAGTTAGCTTGTTGGTAATTTTCTTTTTACAATGTTGACATTAACTTGTTGGCTTGAAGTTAGGTAGCATTTAGTTAGTGACTAGATACTTATTAGTTACTATCTAGTATCCAATTTCGATTAAAGGTATTAAGTTTGGTTTTCTGTATGAACTAGATGGACAACCTAGTGACCCTATATCATGGAGGCAGTGTGACAAGTGATGATTATGGAAATGTTCAATTTGTTGAAATGCAAAGGGTGCCTCTGATATTCGGTGATCGGCCGTCGTTTAGTGAGTTGGTTGCTAGGGCTCGGGAGAAGCTACATTGTCATGCAAACGAGGAGAGCATCACAGTTGAGGGGTTACTTCACTTCGGTTCGAAAGACCTAGTTCTCAGGCGGTTGATCTTAATTGGTTCAGAGGATGAGTGGGACCAATATGTCAAATTGGTTATGAGGAATGAGTTAAAATGTTTGGACGTTGTTGTGCGGAAGGTGTCCATTGATCCCACCCCTCACGGTTATTCACCAGAACTAGGTGATCAGGCACCCTTTGACCCTCCGTTACCGGATCTTGCGGTGGATGTGGAAGAAGTGCCTGAGGTGCCCGATGCTCTATCTTCCCCGAACGAGGTTCAGATTTCTCAACCAGTTCGAGTTGAATGTCGGACTGATGATGTCGTGGCGGCCCCTCAGGAGATGGGATTGACCCAGAATCAGCCCAGTAAGTGTCGAGCAACACTTTAGCCTTTTCCCGTCATTCCTTTGTTTTGTCTCAATCCCATCGTTGTCGTGCTTATGATGCAGGAAACATTCTTGGTAATGTGGTTGTTCCTCCCGTTGCTCCATCTGGCAACGTTGAAGAAGTCTGCAGGGACTCCAACAGTGAGATGATTCAAATTGTGGATGATCTGGAGCCTTACGAGATCGCAAGGGCCGTTGATTCTGATGATGACCGCCCTTTTGGAGAGCTGACCGAAAGTGATATTGAGCTGATCAGGCGTTATTGCCCTGGCCGGGATCCATCAGTTCATGAATTCAGCGATCTTAGGCATTCTCATGGGGCTTATGCAGAAGGAAGGGATGACGAGTTGCTAGATGCTCCTGAGGCCGGGTCAAGCATGACAATTGAGAAGGGCATGGTGTTTGAGGACTTGTCTGCATTGAAAAGGTGGCTGCAGGAGTATTCAGTGATCCGTAAAAGGCCATTCAAGGTGAGACATTCTTATGTGGAGCGGAGGTACACAGTTGTGTGCGAGAAGGAGACATGTGAATGGAGGGTTTGTGCTAGCAAACAGAAGGTCACGGGAAAGTTCAAGATCACAAAAATCGTTGGCCCACACACTTGTGCCGAAGCAGAGCTCAAACAGAAGCATCGGCAGTTGACCTCTACCATTATTGCCAAGTCACTGTGTCACATAGTAAAGGGAGAACCCAATATGAAGGTGAAGACACTTGCTGGGATTGTTAAGGAGAAATTTGGATACGAGATAAGGTATGGAAAAGCATGGAGGGCAAAGCAACATATCTGGAAGATGATATATGGGGACTGGGAAGATGGGTACTTGCAGTTGCCAGCACTCTTCAATGCAATCAAAGGAGGGTATTGCCTTCATCACTTCCTGTACAATTTGAGTTTATATTGATGCATTAACTAAAAAAATTGGTGTATTCTATACAGGAGCTGCCCATCCTTCGTCCTCGAACCCATGACGGGTTCCTGGACATGCAGTACGACGAGCGGTACACTCCCTTCCTGGAGAGGGCTGGCCTAGACGCCATCTCTTACCAGGTTCGCCGTGGGTTGCCTGCAGGTTGGAGAGCCCGAGTAGAGGCCTTCCTCGGGAGAGAGCTTCCTCCTGAGGCAGGCCATCGCAGTTCTGGTGTTCCTATCAGCTGGCTCCGGCAGACTTTTGCAGCGTGTCCTGAGGGTGCGGACGAGCAGACAGTTGCCTACCACTGCAGGTAGGGGTGGATATCGAGCCAACTCGTCGTCTTATCGAGCTTTTTGTAAAATTGACATAGTTTGATCTAACATCATTTTACATATAATTGCAGAGCATGGATCCTGCACTTGTTTGGCTGCGTTCTCTTCCCCGACGGAACGGGAGACAGCGCTTCGTGGATGTACATCCACTGCCTCACGGACTGGGACACGGCGGGGCAGTACAGCTGGGCTTCCGGGGTGTTGGCGTTCCTTTACCGCCACCTCTGCGAGGCGTGTCGTCGGAGTTCGGCGAACTCGACATTAGGTGGTTGCCTGTACCTCCTCCAGCTGTGGATGTGGTGTCGTCTACCGGTTGGTCGTCCTACGGTTTTGCCTGGTCGTCCATGGTTCCCAGAGGTTCCAGTTCGTCGACGTCCGACAGTTGCATATCTTTGGGAGCCGTATGCCGAGGAAGAGGTGGTGGACATTCAGTTCAGCGCACTGTGCAGCATAGACGAGGCCCTCTACAGGATGAGGTGCCCCCTTATCTGTTTCTATGCTGTTGAGTATCACCTGCCACATCGAGTTGCACGCCAGTTTGGTATGAGGCAGTTGTGGCCGGTAGCGCCGATCTCCACCGTTCATGAGGAGGGTCGATCCAGCGGGAGAAGTCGCATTTGGCCATCTGCACAAAAAAGTACGGTAAACTTCGAGGGTCCAAAAGCAATAAAAAATGAAACATTACTAATTTGTACCCCGGAGCGCGAGCATCGGAAGAAACGTCGCCCGCCATCGTTCGGGGAATCCAAGATCTAAACAACCGCGTACTCATTGTGTCTGCATTTCGGCCACGGTGGTTGAGCACGCCGGCTTGGTATCAATCGGTACTGCGGACCGAACATATCCCTCGTTTCTAAGGGAATGTCATCCTTCGGTGACCCAAATCCCACTGGCCCCTCGGCTTCAGACATGGTATGTTTCACCACGAAAGAGAGGGTACTACTTTGTTCGATTCACAATGTCATAGGACCCCAACCGTGCTACTTATAGCAAAACGGGGCAGTTTAATGCAGTGACCACCAAAAAAAGAGGCTTTTGCTCAGGAACATGACAACACGCCCCAGCTTTGCTCAGGGACATGACACAAGAGGTCAGCTTTTGCTCAGTGAGATGACAACAGAGGGCAGTTTTGCTCAGTGACATGACAAAAGAGTTCAGATTTTGCTCAGTGACATGACAAAACGGGGTAGCATATGTCAGCTTTGCGCAGTGACGGAATAGGCCTTTAGCCTGTACACATATAGGGGCGTAGGTCTTTAGCCTTTACAGGAGTAGGCCTGTAGGCCTGTACACATATAGGGGCGCAGGTCTTTAGCCTTTACAGGAGTAGGCCTGTAGGCCTGTACACATATAGGGGTGTAGGTCTTTGAAAAGGCTACGAACTATGAATTTATTACGAGACTATAGTCTCTGAAAAGCCTACATAGGACCATTTATTGCTACACTTGAATCCAGGAAGAGCGAAAAGATCCTCTCCATGGACTATGCCCACTGCACCGATAACCTGCCTATATGAAGGCCTCATATGTCTTCCATACCACATCTCCTCCTCAAGACATCACAATACTACCACACAACAATGTCTTCCTGGAAGTCCGACCCATTTGGAGTGCCGGAGTGGCATGAGCGCCCGAAGTGCCATTGCGGCTTTAGGACGATGTTGGGAGTCTGGACTGATCGAGTACAACGAGCCAAATACGGCCGTAGGTTCTTCAAGTGTCCTGACCTGGATGACGACTTCGTGGTAACGACCATAACTAAACCATTTCTTTTCCGTTATCGTTTTTCAACTTGATCCATGACATCTACCATGCCACACATAGGCTTGCGGGTTCATGGAATGGGTGGATCGAGTGCCGCCGGCATGGCCAAATAACCGGGCAGTGGAGGTGGAAAACAAAGGACAATACTGTGTCAAGATGACTCAGGCTCGCGAGGTGGAACGACAGATGCGGCTTGAGCAAGAGCGCCGCGTGAGGGTGGACCAAATCCGTCTGCAGGGCAAGGAGGATGAGCTGCAAAGGAGGAAGGAGAAGTTAAGTCTGCGTGAAGCAGCCATCAAGCGTCAGGAGGAAGAGCTTCAAGCTCGTGAGGCGGCTCTCAAGACCAAGAGTGACAGGAAGAAGGATGCAGCGGAGCCATCTTCAGGGCGCGACAGAAAGGGGAAACAACCACGCTACACCCAGTAGACAAGATGTAATAGACTCGGTCCACACGAGAGGTCGTACGAGCAGTTGGGTAGATTAGTCGGATATCATGCTAGCATGTAATAAAATTGTACGCGCCATGTTCGTCCCAACTTCATAAGCTTATTATCTGGGCTTTTCGCATGCAATGATTCCCACGTGTCTTATTATCACTTCCCCTCCTTTCGTCCAATTGTTCCTATCACAGTTGTCATACAAAATAATTCAAAAAAATCCTTCCAATACAACAACATAACATGATCAAAAAATGTTATTGCCAGTTCAACATATTTTTCACGGTCAGCATTGTACAAAAATCACAAATACACTAATCGTTACTTCACACATAACTCGTTCATCAATCCACAAACAGAGGGGATGGGATTGACCCAGAATCATCCCAGTAATTATTTCCCCAAGTGTGTAGTAACAACTGAACAAAAGGAAGAGGAGAGTTGCTTGTATGCCACATGTCGCCTCCCCTCTGTCTTGCCCGCAGCATCTCACGGCCCGCAGAACTTCACACAAAACTCGTTCGTCACGGCCTGCATAATTTTATTTTTCAAAAACCATTACCAACGTACCATAATGTTTTTAAAAAAATCTACACGAATTTTCCTACATGTATCATCTGCAATACATAACGAATTTTCAAAACATACATCGTATTTTTTGCTCTCTATAAATAAATAACTAACTATATTACATAATATTACTATCATTAAATAATCCAAATGAAAAATACAACTAATAATTCATTTTGCGAAAAAAAAGGCTGATCGGTGCAAACCCTAAACAGCGGCGGGGACAGAGGGAGGAGGATGCGAATGAACGAAGCCCGCGTGCTCGGTGCTGTTTCAGAAGCCACATGCTCGGCGCCACGAGTCACGGCGCCGAGGTCGGCGCCACGAGTCACGGCGCCGAGCTGCCTGCCACGTCGGCGCCACGACGGCCGCTACGCTGGCGCGGGGCTCGCACCTCGGCGCCGTGGTCCACGGCGCCGAGACGTGTTATCTCGGCGCCGTGACCCACGGCGCCGAGCTCTGGGTCCAAAAACGGAATTAAAACTACCAGGGGTCTAAATGTGAATATTTTTCAAAAAAAGGGCTAAAATAGAAAAAATTCGGCCGCCCCGCCAGATCCGTTGCCGCCGGGACCGCCTCCGTCCGGGCCACCTCCACCGCGTCGCAACCGCCGCCACCACCGGGTCCGCCTCCGCCCGAGCCGCCGCCGCCGCGCCTCCGGCTGGTCGCTCCGTCGGCCGCCCCGCACCGGCCGCCGTTCTTTGCCGCCGCCCGCCCGCCCTGGGTCGCTCGAGAATCCCCGCCTCTATTTTCAGCGTGGGACCGAGCCGGCTGCACCAGGTCTTTGAGAAGACAAGGAGTCGGTGAAGGAAAGCAAAAGCAAAAGCAAAAAAAATAAATAAATAAATAAATAAAATCAAAAATAAAACAAAGAAAAAATAAAATAAAAACTAAACAAAAAATTCAAAACAAAATTCAAAACAAAAAAAAGAAAAAAAAATTATTTTGCAGGCATCGATGTCGTCCATTGGCGCCATGACCGCCCGCCTAGCAGCTCGAGGACGAGCTGCATGTCCAGGAGGGGTGTAATGTCATAGAGGTGGACCTTGGGCCCAGCTGGTCCATTATTAGAAATAGAGATTATATTCTATTTGAGTTAGAGATTACTTTCCTTATGTTAGAGATATGATATTAGTTACTATATCTATTAGAGATATGAGTGGGATTAGATTCTATCTGTTAGGGGGAGCCATCTATATAAGGGGCTACCGCATGCTATTGTAATCAATCAGAGAATTATCAAGTCTTCCCCGTCTAAATCTCAAGTCTCTCTCCCTCTCGTTCTACGCCGACGCCATCCGGCCATCTATTGGTGGTGTTTATCCCGCATGAACCCCGGTTCATGACACTCAGGCTCCCATTGTCGATCAGGAAACTCCCCAAATCTGACTTTTACATGATAATTGACAAGATTGCTGATAAGCTGCCTGGATGGAAAGCTGCCATGATGAACCCAGCTGGCCGAGCCACTCTTATTCGGGCGGTGCTCTCAGCAATTCCTATCTATCCTCTCTTTGCGCTGGATTTTCCCAAATGGGCCCTTAAAGCAATTGACAAGATTCGTAGAGCTTTCTTATGGAAGGGTCGCAAGAGAGTAAATGGTGGGCACTGCCTTGTTTCTTGGGACCGGGTCAAGAGACCTTTTGAGCTTGGCGGATTGAGCATTCTTGATTTGGAAATTCTCGGTTGGGCGCTGCGCATGAGGTGGCTGTGGCTCAAAAAGACCCAACCGGATCGCCCTTGGGCTAGTTTGGATATTCAAGTGCACTCCAATTCGGCAGCAATGTTCTCCATTTCGCTCACCTCTATTGTGGGAGATGGCTGCATGACTCTCTTTTGGTGTGATAATTGGCTGCATGGCAAGTCCTTAATGGAGCTTGCCCCCCTTCTTTGTGCGCATGTGCCGAACAGAATTGTCAATCAAAGGACGGTCCAAGAAGCTCTAACAGATAACACTTGCGTTCTTGATATTAGAGGCAGTCTTTCTACTCCAGTCTTGGAGGAGTTGCTTGGTCTTTGGGATGTCCTCGGCCGAGTGAGGCTCACCCCTGGTGTGGTTGATCAGCATGTGTGGAAGCCATCCTCCTCGGGCAGGTTCTCAACTAAATCAGCGTACCGCCGTTTTTTTGTGGGAGCGGTGGAGTATGAACCATGGAAGGAGATCTGGTGAACATGGGCTCCTCCTCGTTGCAAATTCTTTATGTGGATAGCTTCGCTTAATCGCTGCTGGACCGCTGATCGTTTGGCCCGTCATGGTCTTGTTCACCCTGGGTGCTGCCCTCTGTGTGATCAAGTGGATGAAACTATTCAGCATTTTCTCACTTCTTGCGTGTTCACTCGAAGTGTTTGGTTCTCCGTGCTTACTCTGGTGGGATTGCAGCGGCTAACTCCAGGCCCAGATGATTTGGTATTCACCTTGTGGTGGCGTCAAGCCTTGCATCAATTCCCTAAACAGCAGCGCAAGGGCTTTAATTCTTTAGTCGTGTTGGTGGTTTGGCAGGTTTGGAAGCATAGGAATGGTTGTATTTTTGAAGGTGCCTCACCCAATGTCAGCATTCTTTTGCAAGACATTAGAGATGAGGCCAAGTTGTGGTGTATGGCGGGGGCCAAAGGCCTTTGTACCATTTGGCCTTAGGTGTTGTGTTTGTGTTTTGGTCGGTGGGCGGTTCCCTAGTTCTTTTGACCTTTTGTTTTTAGCCTCACCTTTTTGGTGAGGTTTGTACGAGTCTTCTTAGACTCCTTTGTTCTTCTTTTTAATATATTGATGTACAGTTCTCCTGCGCGTTCGAGAAAAAAAAAGTAGAACTAGCCATCCAATTCAAATGGTGATGGTTTCCTACCAGTGTTACCTTTACACACGTGTCCAAAAAAATTTCCACGTCGACACATGTCCCAGTGTCGACGCGTGTCAGATACGGGGCGACACACCTCAGATTCTTCTCCGGCGAGTCTCCCAGCCGCCCACACTATGCCATGCCTCCTCCCGCCCGGATCCCGCCAGGTCAGTCGCTGCTGCCGCTCCCATGGCTGCCGCCGCCGCTCCCGTGGCTGCCGATGAGGGAGACATCCAGCGGCGGGGCAGGCCGCCGGATCCGGTGGCTAGGAGGCGGCGAGTCGGGCCGATGGCGCTCGACGAGAGAAAGGAAGAAGAGGAAGGGAGGCGGCCGGTGAGGCGAAGGAAATGGAGAGGGAGAAAGGAAGAAGAAAGGAGGCGGCCGGTAATGTGAAGGAAATTGAGAGAGAGAGAGGAAGAATGGAGGTGGGCTCAGGCGTTTTTTCTATCATTTTGTGATTTAGTCCTCAGCCTTCCTGAAGATGACAAATAGGTCCCTCCCTCGATGGATTTCTTTTGACTTAGACCTCCTGAGCTCCGTTTTTGACACAGTTTGATCCGACACGTCCACGGTGATGCGTACATCGAAGCAGTCATAGCACGCCAATTTTGAAGATATGTATATATATCCTATTTAGTGATCTAAAATATATTCAATATAATTTAAAAATAAAAATATATATTAGGCGAATCGCTGGATCTTATTTTCTAAAGTTTGCCGAATTGGACACCCGAATCCGAGTCGGACTCCGGCACCCATGTCCGAGTCCTGGTAACACTGTTTCCTACCCTCTTCACTGTGTCATGACCATTCCCTACTCCGAGGGTACACATAGCTCTGGGTGAAGTGTGAAGTTAATCCTACAAGCAACGGTTTCTTTTAGTTTGTTTCTATCGAAAAAGTTGCTGTACATGTAGTAGTGATGTTCACTTTTTTGTGATCGATACCTCCTTACTGTGGAGTTCCGATTCACCAGCAGCAAAATTCTTTTAACCTGTTACAAGGTCGCATGTGCACTGCTATTGTCCGGTCAGATTTTGGATGATTATGTTCAAGTGAAGCACATCCTAGCTGAAATGGGTGTTTACTTCCAAATTCAGGTATATTCATCTTCATAGTACAGTCTATCTTTTCGCTTTAGTAAAAACTTTCTTTTTTGGTATTTGTGTTTTTACATTTGGTGTTAATAGCTAAATTTTCCTTTCAGGACGATTATCTGGACTGTTTTGGTGATCCGGAAGTTATTGGCAAGGTAAGTTCATTACTCCTCTATCACTGTCAAAAATTCTTTGGGTTTGATTCAAAGCATCTTATCGCAGATTGGTACCGACATTGAAGACTTCAAGTGCTCCTGGCTATTTGTTCAGGCACTTGAGCGCGCCAATGAGAGTCAAAAAGACGTCTTACTTGTAAGGCCCATAGACTCTATAATATTATTAGTATTATTAGAGGAGCACACTGTCTTAACTCTTTGTATATCATACACAGGAAAATTATGGGAAATCAGATCCTGTTTGTGTCGCAAATGTGAAGGCTCTGTATAAAGAGCTCGATCTCGAGGTTTTCCTCTCTTTTAGTCTTTTTCAGTTTTTATCATTGGATTCTTTTTGGAGGAAAATTTCGGTTTCCCCCATTAAAAGATGCCTTACACTAGCGTTCTAGCACTTTCCTGTATTGAACCCTTCATATGGAACATAGGCAACCAAGATGCTTCCTCAACTAGACCTTGCCATGGTTTATAGAAACAAAGAGAGAGAGAGAGAGAGAGAGAGAGAGAGAGAGAGAGAGAGAGAGAGCTCACTGCGACCTATCTGCTTCTGTTTGTAGTTACTGCATGCTTCTCTACCATGCATGACATGCTTTTATCTTCCCTTCCAGAGGGTGTTTTCTGAGTACGAAAGGGAGAGTTATGAAAAGCTGATATCAGCCATTGAAGCGCAACCGAATGAAGCAATACAAGCGGTGTTAAAATCCTTTCTGCACAAGATCTACAAGAGGAGGAAGTAGTAATGTTCTCCGCATGCAAACAAAAAAAAAAAACGGGTTATTGTTGTGTTGTTGTACCGTAGGTGTGGTAAGCTAGCTTATAGGACTGTGCTGAACCTTTCGAGGAACATGTGTCGATAAATAAAGAAAAGCAAACTAGTTTTTGCTACGTTCTATGGACTGTCTCAAGCAAGGTATGTCACATTGGGCAATATGACTAGTATACTGAACGGTCAGGTGAAAATATTTATCTCCTGTTTGCGTCCAACATGGCTAAGACCCTGTATGTAACAAATAAATGACTGTCGTCATGAATTTTCTTGTGAAAGAATGAAATAAGAAATGTACTCCTCCTGTTCTTTTATTTCTATGTATAAAATCATTTATCAAGTTACTGTTACAGCTTTCCTATTCTGTTAGTAACACCGTTACAGGAAGGGTTGCGCATGCTTCATCGTTTGTTACAAGATAGCTGACCCTGCGTCCATGTTTCAAACTGTCACTCTGACAAACTTCAAAATTGATGCTCTCTGCACATTAAACCTCTTCTGTCACAACTGTCTATGCACAATCTGATCACTAGCAATACACTATGATACTCCATAGCTCAGTAGCTTCAGCTGCCAATGCTACTGCGCCCAATGAGGCTGGTACTATGAACTGTGCCCAGCCGTGACAAAGCGAAAAATGAGAAGTTGTATACACAAAATTTTGTTAAAAGTTGACAGGTAGATGAGCAGATTTTAGCGGACCAAGTGCACCCTCCTCCAATAGATGCATGGCCGCACTGTAGGAGAACTTCCTGGCAAATAGAAAACATGGAACGGAGGTACCATTGCATTGGCACCACTCAGTCCTGTACTCCATCTGATAGTTCACATGATCGATCCTCTGCAAAGTTATTCATAACAAACTATAAGTGCCATGATGTTAACTGAATGATATATCGTATGTAATGGAGGTCTTTTCAAATTGTTATTTCCAATGTGCGTCTTAAGAATAGCAGTCAGTAACAATGCAACCCATCTATGAAGCTTGAATCCTAGCATAAACTTTGCAATAATGTGTCATACACAGGGAAACCTATTCCTCACCACAAAGGCTTCAGGTAACTAATTGGCAAGGAATTCTACCCTACAAACAGAAACACTGAGCAGATTGTTTCTCTGTTCTGGAAAAATAGAGATTGTATTCTTGCTGCAGGTTCCACTATCTTGTTTGATGACCAGGATAGCTAGAATATAACTGGAACTTGCTATTAACCATGCAAAATTGGAGGCAAAAGGACAACATAATGCACTAAATTATTTTAGGTCTCTTAACATTCACACACCAGTGACAAAGGATAGACATGAAAAACAAAATAAGCATAGCTTACCTTTATAGCATTGACATGCTCAGGACTTGCTGTGTCATACTCAAATGTCATTGGATGCCAAGTCATTTTATCTTTAGGATCTGATGATGGCTGGTTCCATGATGTATAGGTCAAAGTTCTTCTTTCCAGTTCATGTTCAAGTCCTTTGATCTAGAATATTAAAAGAATGAGCCAAGCATTATGAATTGATGTAAGGAATTATCATGTCAGTTCCAAATTTCAAATCTATATGAGCAATAACAAGCCTTACAGAAAATAATGTCTGCACATAATGTTCATCTGGAATACAATCGTGCTTCTTTCGAGAAGCTCCTTTCTGCAAGGTTCAACATGAACAACATGTATCAAAAAAGAAGAGCCAGTGAAAGCTAGAGGGTAACATTTTCATGCAATCATATGCATAAGCATGACAATCTATATGAACTTTCATCTGAATACATGCTTGAAAACACACAAAGAGAATGTGGATAACTGAATCTTTACCAATATCTGCTTTCGCCGAAGTTCAAATCCTAATCGTCTCTGAGAGAAAATAGTATAGAACTTTATGAGTAATAATCAGAGATATAGGTGAAGACAATTCAATTTCGGGGATCAATAATATTAATGGCCGCATGACGAATCATTGTGAGCAGGGGATAAAAATGGGAATGCCAATTTGATTGTTGATGATCCATAGGAAAAAAAACAGAAAGCATTCGCCTCATATAAAACTTACATGTCAGATCATTTTCAGAAAAACATTCACATCAGTAATATTTGCAGAAAAACTTTTGAGTTTATATCATGGAACATAGGACAGTAGTACTTAGTACTATTTTTTTTTAAAAAAAGTAGTTTATTACTACTTCCAGTGCAAAATGGATGTCATTTTAGCTAAGATTACGTACACTAAGACAATGATTATTGTCTTCTCACTTCAATTAGAAAAACTAAAGTAATTAATGTATACTTGGAAACAATTAAAATATTGAAAGCCCTTAGTAATGTTACTTAGGGAAAAAAAAGATGCCTAGGAAGTGCAAACAACAACTATTGAACACAAACCTTTTGGCTCAAAACTACATCTGGAGGTAGTAATTTTTAGTAATCTAATAAAATTGTATATAAATCTGAACTCAACTAAAAACTTACACCATTCGCCTTTCGTCCAAGCAAAGTTTTGGTCACTACCATCTGCAAATTTAGGTGCAACCAAATAAACTTGTTGATGAGTTGATGTCATGTGTAGAAGCATATGAAGGATCAGTATAACAGAAAGAATTGACTCCAGCACAAGACTAGTTTAACTCCATTCATATAGTATTTTCACAACCTCATGGGAGGCAGTATCTAACAGGTTCATAAACAATTTGCATCGATCATGTGAACAAGGAACCAAGAACAATGGTGTTAAGGAAAATAGACTCTAATCATGGGAAAATCATGTGATTGTTAAAATGAGGATCATGATTAACTGGATAGTAATCATGGTATAGACTACGGATAAAGATTATTGCTGATAAAATGTAAATGTGGACACAAGACCTCTAGTTCAGATAGATATGATAAAGCAACTGTCAGAATCGGTAAAGGAGTTAAGACCTGAAAAGCACGCTGCAACTTGCTTGGCACTTATCCAAGGGCATAAAGAAAGGCACAAGCATATTAGTGCTAGCAATCTTAATTGATTTGACAAAATCATGGGATAAATTCTCCCAGTGATAGTCATCACAGTACACATGGCCATATCTCCAAACTAGGGAATGAAAATGGCCAGACTCACATCCCATGAATTTCAAAGGGACACCTAGAGCTGACATTTTTGTTAAACCAAGTTGAGAATTCAAGCATCCAAGGCTCTACAAATGAATAGAAACAGAAACAGATACATTGAAAAGCCATTTAACAATTATTTATCTAAACCTTAAAGAAGGTCAAGGATTCAAAAGGGCAAAATCAAGCTAGACATCCCAATGTCAACATGAACAGCACAACAGCATACCTTACAATGCTTCCTGAATACTTGAAAGACATGTTTATCGCCAACAACAACTTCTGCATGTTTTCTGGTTAACGTTACCCACTGAAATGAGAGGGCAGATGGACTTAGTAAAATTCTTAATAAGTCTGAAAAATCTATAAGAACAAGAATGCCGAGAAACCACAAGAACCTGGGATCCTTTCCTCCATTTATCCTTTAGAATCGCAGGAGACATGTTTGGATTATAACGCTTTCCCGCCTTGTCAACGAAACTAGAAGACAAATTAACTAATTTTGAGAACTAAAAATTGAAACACTGCATCTTCTAGGTATGTTTACGGGTTGCAAAGTTACATATGGTCTTTTTCCTTTACCTGTCTACAAAACTTTTAGGTGAAGCCATCAAGTAAGTATATATGTAGCTGAAATTGTACAGAGGAACACAGCTGCAGCAGAAAAAGGACAAATGTTGAAATGTTAATGTATAAACTACAAACTTTACAAAATAAGTCGTGAAATGATGATATCGACAAAGGAAAGCAAAACCCAAACTACAACACAGAGACATGCATACTAAGGAATACAATCAGAAATCAGAATATCACTCCAGAAACTCTCTATAAGCCTGGAAATGCAGGCCGCTCCATTAGGAGGAATCTGGAAACCTTGAATGAGTGTGGAAGCATCCACAAGGGAAACCAAGAAACAAGGAATCACAGAATGGCTCCATTGTTGCAATTATTTTCCTACCTTCACTTAGCAGTTTCCAAAGTACAAGCAAGGGAGCTTCTTCCTACAATGATAATCAGTAGAAGCACCACAGCACGAAACCAGAATCCAAACGCATCACTGAAAAGGCTGCCCACCTGAATTCTACAGAAATGACAATTCCACACCGTTTACTGTATAACATGATTGTGTGATGCCACACTCGAGTTCACTTGTCAATTACCACTATTAAACATCCAGTTATTAAACTGATCACAAGACAGCCAACCACAGTCCAACATTAGGTATCATGGACCAACCCCCAATAAAATTTGAACTATGTACGAACAAGATCAGTACACAAACGTGGGGAAGTACCACACCTATCCGAGAGCAAAACAAAGCGCTGGTTGGTGGGATCCTCAAGCGCGGCGGCGAACAACATCCTCTCCGCCTCGACCATGGTCGGCTCGCCCCACGCCACCTGCAAGAGACAACCATATCTCCCCAACTCAAATCGATCCCAGGGCTCTACGATAGCAGCCGTATCGATACCCACATCAAAAGTAAGAGACCATGCTACCTTTACGCTCCTCGCGAGTTGCCGCCCGTAGAAGTACGGCGATCCGGTCGTGGTGCGGTCGAGCTCGAACCCGGGCGCCGAGTGCACGTACACCGAGAACCTCCCCTCGTCGCCGTTCTGCCGAACCACGCGGCGATCAGGAGCAATCGAATAGTAGATAGTTAACCCAAACCAAATGCAACGGATGAACGAACGAAGGAACGAATCGGAGGCGGCGTCTTGTCGCTTACGCGGAAGAAGGCGTCCCAGAGGAAGTCGAGCGGCACGCCCGCGCGAACGAGGAAGAGGAAGGCGACCTTGCCGGGCCCAGCGGATGGCGGCGGCGCTGCGGGCAGCGCCGCGAGGGGCTGGTTGCGGAGGAGCGCCGCGAGGAGGAGCAGGAAGGAGAGCGGCGCGGCGAGGCGGAGGCAGAGGCGGGCGCGCGAGCGGCGGCCGGCCGGGAGGGCCGCCACCGACGCCGACCTCTTCACCGGCATCGGTGGAGGCGGGCGCGGGATTGGCAGCGGCGTGCGGTCTCGGCGTGGGCCGAGGTGGCATTTAAAAAGCGAAGGGGAATAAAAGGAGCTTCTGCCCCCGCCGCGGCGGGTTAAAGAGGCGAGGCGTGGCGTTTCGGGCACTCGGCCTGGGCGCGGCTGCGGCCGCGGGGTGGCGAGAAGTGGAGACACGGTGGGTGCTGTGCGGCGGTGGCGGTGGCGTGGTGTTCTGCCGAGCTTTTTGTGCGACTTTTGGTCTCGTGACGCGCGCGCCGTCTCCGTCAGGCGCGGGTGGGGTGGGGGCCGCCGACTCGGTGGAGGATCCGCCTAACTCCGTCTGTTACGGGGTTTACGTTGTCTGCTGGGATGAGCTAATGGCCCGTTCAAAACATAATCAAAAGAGCTGTTTGATATGTATTGATTTTTAATGTAGTTTTTTATAACGGAGTTTTTTATTTTTTTTATTTATTTTTGTTTAATTAAATGCTTCAAAAAAAATAACAGTTGTTGCATGGATCGTTTTTCTCGTTTAGGCCTTATTTGTAAGAACTATTTTCGGTCAGGATTCTTCCACATGGATCCTGACTTGGAAGAGACCGCCTAAACAAGGGCTTAGAGGAGTTTTATGATGGGGAAAATTTGTTCAGTAGCACTGAAAGTTCACTGCTTTCGAAAAATACCATCGAAAAAATCGGGGTCCGGAAATTACCACTAAAAGATTCAAATCGCTTCAAGATTTACCACTCTGGACAAAAATACCCTTACCCCTCCGCTCCTCCTCCGCTGCCACCTCCCTGCCCCTCTTCTCCCCCGGATGCGGCGCTCCTCAGCAAGAAGCCCCCAGACGACGACCTTGAGCGCCTGGATCCACTTTTCATCTTGACGTCGAGGACGCCCCACTCCACGCGCTGCACCTCCTCCATGCTCATCTTGTCTACCCCAAGCACGGCGAGGCACTCCATAAGCGTGTCCCGGCGCACCTCTCCGTAGACCTAGCACAGCTCCGGCGCATATCCTGCTCGCAGCATGACGCCTGCGATGTCCCTGAGGGAGCTGACGGTGTCCTGAGTGATGAGATAGGGCGAGATCTCATCGTCAGATACCGAGGTCCTGCCGCCCGCACCATCGGACTCGTCTCCCTCGCCGGCGTGGTTGGCGAAAGAGGGGCAATCTAGGTCGGAGGCTAAGGAAGAGAAGGACGGTACCGTAAGCGAGAGTTGGCGGAGGAGGGAGGCGTGCAGGTCCTCCGCGGCGAGCGGCAACGTCCCGCGGATCAGCAGGTGGCGGAACTCCTCCTCGAGCCGAACCATCGTGGCCTGCAGCGCCGCCTCCGCGCGCGCGCCGATCGCGCCCACAAGGGCGGCGGCCGCGTCCAGGTACTCCTCGGCGTCCTCCGACGAATCGAACACCAGCCTATCTGTCAAACCCCAGATTTTACCATCCGGAATCCACTGTGATTTTACTGCACTATTCCCTGAATCAGTAGATAGTGCTCACAGTTACAGTAATGAATATCAAAATACATATCATGCGGAAGCGTAAATAAAGCAATAGACTTACTCATGGGCCGATTAGGCCGAAATCAACAAATTGCAGCAGCGGAATGAAGCACACAGGTGGGACCTTCAGGACATGCCCACAGGCAGCCAACTGGAGGTTCGCGACCTAGCTCTTGACATCTCCATCTTCTCGGCCAGCTTGTCCAATCTTGTTGCTGAGGCGAGGTGATTTGATTCCTGATTCTGAATTTTGTCGCAAAAGCGAGCGTGAGCACTCCGACCCCGTGCTCCGCGAGCCAATACACAGAATGCAAATAAATAGTATGCATGGCTTAACAAAGGAGAGACTCGGGTTGTTTTATTTGCCATAAACGCGTCTAGTAGCATTTCTATTATTATATCACATTGTTGTTTTTGTGACCTAAAGACTCCTCACTGCAAATGACATCATCGACTTAATCCACCAAAGACTCACACTCTTTATTAACTTCTGTCTAAGACTCCCAACAGCGATTGCCATAATTGACTTAATCCACCGAGATTACACTTCCTTTATTGAGTGCTCTCTAAACTCCAAACAACATGTGTCATCCTCTACTCAATCCTCCGATCATATTCTTTCTGTATTAGTTGCTGTCTAAGACTCCAAACAGCAAGTGACATTATCCAATTACTCCACCGATTACACACACATTTTATATTCAGTGCTGTCTAAAACTCCAAACAACGAATATCATCAATTATTCAATCCACCAATCAAATGCTGCCTAATCCTCAAACAGCGAGTATCATAATCTATATAATCCACCGAGCAATTACTGCCTAAAACATTATTTATCTAATATCACTTATTTATTCCACCAATATCTTTTGGTATTCTAAATCCAATCCTTTTATTATTGATCCACAACCATAATTTGCTTTTCCAATATTCAACCTCATCTTCCATTATTTATCTCTACTATTTCACTAGTATCCATCCACCAAGAATACCATTGACCAAGTTTATACTCCAAGCATTATTAGCTTACCTCCAAATTCTTAAAAATCAAATTCATCCATCCAGTATCTGATCAAAGCCTATTAATCCTATTATCGCCAACCACTCCCGGGAATTAATCTAGCAACTACCTTTTCACTCCCTAATTCTCCAACAATCATTTAAATCATCTATATGACCTATATATATATTCATTTTTAACTCCACCAATTTATTTCTTCCAGAATCCACACTAACATTATCCCTATTATGATCACATGAATCCACCAACTTCTTTATGCAATTACCATAAATAGCCATCTTCTTTTCTTACGACTCCATTTATTCTTCCCATATTTTATTTTATAAGAATAGAAATGCCACTAATTGAAATACAATACATAAAATTTCCTGAGACCTAGCAGCTTTGGAACAAAACATAATGTTCAAAGAATATTAACATGATTTTCCATACATATGGCATCACACCATATGCCTAATATCACCATAATTTCTCCATACATACGGCATCACACCGTATAACATCTTTCAGCGTTATAGCCGCTTAACTTACCACTGGGACGACACCCAGGACAACTCAAATCAGGGCCTTTCACTGCCCTCCACTTTTCCATTCCCACCCATAAAGTATTTTGAAATAGAACTATATCTGGTTAAGTTCCCATGTCCGCCCATGACTGTGGGCACGGCTATTCGAATAGTTTTAGACTCTGCAGAGTTTGCACACTTTACCCACAAGAGATAAATCCACTCGTTGCCCCACATGATTCCTTAGCCATGCAGTTGAGTAGCCTATCACAGGACCTTTACAATGCATTTTTCCTAGCAGTTTTACGTCCGCTAAGGTTTCCACTTCCTCCGGGTACGACCACCCTTCCAGAAGCCCCCTCTTGCGCTGTCACGTCGGAGGATGTGGCCATCCTCTACCAGCCCGTGGTCACACCGACGCAACTCTTACTAAGTCGATGCAAATTAGTTAGCCCTACCTACACTTTGCCAGCTTGTGGTTGTACTTGTTGTACACTGGGAGGTCATCACAAGATTCAGTCCTTAGGGTATCTGGGCGGTTCTACCACAAACCACACTCTCGTGCACACCTGCACCATACCCCCGAACCATCCGCCCAGACCAATAAGCAATTTGAGATTTTTGGGAGTATAAAATAACCATAACCAACATACACCAGTCATTACCACCATGACTGCCCAACCAACTTTTCTCATGATTAAAAGTGATACTTGGGCGCTCTCGCACCCATGAGTATCTAAACAATACTAAGCATGGCATATAATTACGGACTTATTTTCGAAAGGTCATTATTATAATTTTGCTAGGGCGACAAGGTTCTCATGTTCAAATATTCCAAAGGAGGGGCAATATTAATCAAGTTAGATAATAGGCATTTAACTAGAATTCTAAATTAAACATGTATTTGCATATAAATTAACAGCATGCAATTTGATAATTTAAACAAAAGTAATTTGCAGAAAATGTAGGTTCAATATGATCAAAGTATTGACTCGCCTGGCGCAGTTTACCGCGGTCTTGAGCTCACACAATGTTGCCTCATGCGATAATCTTTAATTCCTGGTCTGCATCGATCTCGTCCTTGTTTGCTCCATAGAATCTTCAGGACTCCAGTTTCTAACTACGCAACAACGACTGAACCCAAATAAAACAAATAACTCAAAAGATCCAAATAAATCCGAATAAACTCAATTTAGTTTTATTATGAGTTAATAGGGGTTTTGAGTGATGTGCGGCATGGCCGGTGGTAGAATGCGATGACTCGGCCCCTTTATGAATAGCTTCTTTTATTATTTTTGTATTTATCAAGGAAATTTGATGAGTTGGGATGGACCTATGAATCGGGGTACAAGTCTAGCTAGGTATTATTTTGTCGGGCGTTAATTTTTAGGGCACATGATATTCATATATAAGTAATGTTGGTAAATCTTAGCTTACTGAGTTAATCTTATAGTCTATGTTTATAGCATTTGTGGTATGATATTTTATGTGCACTAGGTTGGCACTAGACATATCTTATTTCGAATTAGGATCTATTTATACGGGTCGCAGCTTGCTATACTCAATCATGCTGAACATTATTATTTACTAAATCTAACGTTGAGGTTTAATTGGGGGCACCATTATCATTTCGTCTATCCTTTTGTTACTAGTATTAGACTTAGCCTTATTCATTTGTCTGGGATTGAGCATGGTATACCAGGGTATACTTTACTATCAATATCCTGCTAAATCTACGGTTGAGATTTATTTGTCAATGACGCGCTAGCGATGTCTACTATTCACATCACTACATTGTGTAGACAATTTTAACACTTGATGACCTAGGAGTTACTTATTATAATTGTCACACACACACACACACACACACACACACACACACATATATATATACATATATGCATATCTTTCTAACTTAAATAGGTGTTTCTTTTTAAATGGTTTTGGCACATTGTTTCATTAATTTTATGAAGCTGCTTGACTTTGCCTTTACTATGGCCTACTACTTATATTCAATGTCTTAGTCAATTATATGCAATACCATGCCTAACTTAATTTGAGTTTTACAGTCTAAATGCTAGCGGTTTAATACTTACGTCACTAGTCAATATTCGAAGAGGGATTCTCATAATTTCTAAGATTTAGATATCAATTATAGTTATAAACCATTTAGTGGTTAATTCTACGATCCTTTCTGATACGCAAGGTCTTATGATTCATATTATATTGTTTTGGCAGTCTTTGCTAAATCATCCTTTAATTAGCCTTGAGTATCATGATCTAAGACTAGTAGTTTAGTGTTCAACCATTTAGTAGTCAAGAGAATTCTCCTAGTTATTAGGGCATAAAGACAATGGTTTTTAGGCTCCCACTTTACATCACTTATCAAACCATGCTTTCATGAAAGTATAAGTTTCCACAACATTCCTATTAGGCCTTTAATTATTAAGGATTTAAATTAAATAATCAGGGCATACTACGTGCTAACATATGAGGGTCAATCCATGATTAAATGTTTAAGAAGCATTACATATATATACTAAATAAACTTCTGCATTACTAGGGGTTAGTTTCTGATTTTTCATAGACTTTTATTGCTGTTTTCTTAGCTGCAACCGGCTTACAACAATCAAAAACTAAAAACCCTATTTATTCTAAAGCTGCAGCCAGGCGGATTCGAACCAAGGATCCCGGGTGCTGTGGGCTAGCGAATGAGCTTCTAACCGCTCGGGCTGCGGGTGTTTCTTGAGAGGGAGAGGGAGACATACCAGAAAAGGCGAGGGAGGAGCTGGGCAAAACAGAGGAAGCATGCCGGAGCAACGGGCTGCGGCGGCGCCGGCGAGGGGTGGCCGGGGAGTTGGTGGAGATGGCCAAAACGGATGCCCGGCGAGGAAGGGAACCCCCTGGAGGTGTCAGCTCCGGCCAAGAGGCTCTACGGCGGGCCGGCGGCGAGCACGGGCGGCGGCGCAGAGGGGCTCTCGCGGCCAGCTCGTTGAGGGGGAGGAGGGCACAGGGCGCCATCAGGGATACCCCGGAGGGTGCTGGGGAAGCTCCAGGCGCCGGGAATTGCGTTGAGGCTCGATGAATCGCCGGGGAGGTAGGTCACCGGAATTGGGGAAGATGGTGCTCACCGGCGGCCTAGGGTATGCGGGAGTTCAATTGCCTCGGATGCAAGCGAGAGGGAGGTGAGGCGATCTCAGGAAATGGTTCGGAATTACTGAAGAGAAGCCGAGGTGAGCCGGCGGCCGAGCTCCATGGCGGCGCGAGATGGGCTCAGGCGCCAGCGAGCTAGGGCTGACCGCCGCTCTAATTGGGAGTGGGGATGGGTTCATGACTCCACAAGGATGCTGCACGACGGTGGAATTGGCCAGAGTTGTAGCGGTTGGCCGAAATGGCGGTGGCAACACTGCTCACGGCGGAGGGGGAAAAGGGTGGGAGGAGGGAAAGAGATGGCGCAGGGGCAATGGCAAGGCCGGAGAGGCTAGTTATAGCCGGCGTGGTCACTGAGGAATGATGTGGCGACCGCAGGGGATAAGTGATGTGCAGCGGCGGTAGTAGGCTATGGGCGGCAACTAGGAACAGAAGGTAGCGCGGCGATGTGACGATTCATGGCGATGAGACGGGACCTGGCGCGGCTCTACAGGAGGATCCTGGGGGATTCGGGCTGCATGCTTGCAGCGTTTGGCGCAGAAGAGAGAAGGAAAGAGGGAGACGCCGAGGGCTCCTGGCCACAGAAGGGAGGAAGGAGTAGGGGAAAAAGAAATGCAGCGCACGGGGGAGAAAAGAAAGAAGAATGGCGCACAATGATGGGGCCAGCGGCAGAGAGAGAGAAAGGAGGGCGAAAAGAAAATGGAGGGAAACGAAAAGGCTAGGGCCCACATGGAAGGGAAACAGTAAGAAGAAAGAAAGGCTCAAGCTAATTTTGTAATTTGGATTTTTAATTTAGATTTTCATCTTACATTAGTGTTTATTGATTTTGATTTTCACTAGATTAATTTTAAATTAAGTACTTAGAGGCTAAATCCCCATTTAAATTATTTTGTTTTATTATCATTATTACTATTTTTGCCATGATTGCCATTTGGTGTTCGAAAATTAATTTCAGTTATTATTTGCTTAGCAGAAAATTCAGGGAAATCCAAATAAGATTTTGAACAAAAATTCAAATGCCAGTGAGGCGCAAATAAAAGTTTTAATTTTCTCAAAATTTTGAACATCCAAAAATTTAGGATGTTACACTATCCCCCGCCGCCGGCGACTCCCACCGCTCCACAACCCGCACCGCCTCCTCCACCGCGGCGTCCCTCTCCTCGTCTCGGGCCGCGTCGTCGGGGTCGGGCTCCTCCCGCTCTTCTCCCCCGGAGGCCTCGTCTTCCAGGATGGATTCGGGGGCGGCGGCGACCGCGTTTGGGGGAGGCGGGAATAGGTCGGACATGAGGGAGAGGCGGTTGTCGTGGAGGAGGCGGGGGCGAGGAGGAGGCGGCGGTAGAAGGAGAGGCGGAGAGGGGCAGGGAGGTGGCGGCGGAGGAGGAGGAGCGGAGGGGTAAGGGCATTTTTGTCCAGAGTGGTAAATCCCGAAGCGATTTGAATCTTTTGGTGGTAATTTCCGGACCCCGGTTTTTTCGGTGGTATTTTCCAAAAGCAGTGAACTTTCAGTGCTACTGAACAAATTTTCCCGTGATGATTTGGTGATGCATGGATCTAGGCCGCTCCAGCCATCTTTTGGCTATGATTTTTAACTATTGACTGAAATTGCACTATACTAATTGTTAGTTTTTATAAGTTATTTAATTAAAAAATAAAAAAATAAAAACATTGTTATATCTCTATAAACAATATAAAGGAAAAAAATAGAAAAGCAAAAAAGTCAAAAATGAAAGCTAAAAAAACTAAAATTAAAAATTTATATATTCAAAGTGACTTCTGACTTTTCATGTATCTTGGACTTTGGACAGCCCTTATCGTGACCTGCTGAATTCTTTTCTTTTTTGCGAGGGTCGACTTGGTGTCTAGATTATACGAGAATAAATCCACGGCATGTGCAAGCAGAATCATTTGGCCTCGTAGGGGGAAAAAATACAGTCGCCCTCGAATCTTATGTTCACAAGTCAAACAAGAGGACAAATCTGCAGTGTAAAAAAATTCGAAGGACGGTGTGATGTTTACCGTGGCGAAACTGTGGACGGGACGAGCATCTCCATCTCTACGGGCCACGCCCCAAGCAACTGAGATGAGCAGAGCAACTAGTTAATTCTTAAGAGAGAGATGAACAGCTGATTAATCATGGAACTCTGGAGTCGGCGTGACTTGCACTTATCGACGGGAACGCGGCCCTGGTTGTCAAGAAAAGGAAACGGTATGGCCTGGCACATGATGCCACCACACAGTCACACGGCAGGGTATTCTGTGAGTCCCGGCGATGGGCTAGCTCTGAACTCTTAGGCATCTGCCTAACTTTTTCCCGAGAATATACAAAAGCTTTGCATATTACTTTAATTAAGAAAGAATAAACATCTCGATACAACGTGAGCGTAGAACAACGTTCGCTAAAGAAGAAAAAATGGACAACAGAAAGAACTATCAAGATTACATAAACCAACTATGGAGACAAAAAAAAACTCCTATAAAAATCCTTCGTACCGGATTACTCTCAATAATTCTGATAAGGCGTTGAATTTTCAATTAAAAACTTTCACATTCCTTTCTTTTTGTAACAACCAAAATAAAGTCAAAACCCCGCTTGTACTCCTTTGGCACTGCATTCCTTGCCATCATCCTCCGGTTTCAGACAAGAAACGCCTTCATTTGGTTGTTTCGCCCTCCTTGCTGTGCTTGTCAGGGACAACGTATTGCCTTACGAAAACCACTTGTTTCCAACTCAACGACGAGTCGAGACTCGGGAGCATTGGGAAACCGGTTGCTGCTCTCGGCCCTCTGTTCTGTTTTATGTCCCAACAAAATCATCAAAAGGGAATATGCCCCGGATGCTTACCAACCAATAGCAAAGCTTCAAAATGAACGTATAAGGGAATATCTGAGCTCAACTAAGGATAAAACGGTAGCAGCAATACAATTTTACTACATGTTATATCTCATGCTGTCATGCATGTCTTTGATTTGATCCTCTATCATTTCCATAGATGCCAAGGCCTTTGCGTTCACCTTGTTCCTGATTCAACTAACAACAATGCATGTTGCTATACTAGCTATTTTCTCAAGGAACTAGTAAATTCCGTAAAGAAAAGAATTAGCACATATATAAGAGGTAAGTCATGGGTGGTAGGGAAAGCCATGCAGGGTTTATTAGACTTCACAGATAGGCGGTACATCACACATAATCTAACAAGTAACAACAGTACAGGACCGTAAAAGCCAGATTTCTCAAACCACCAAGACATAGGATAGGTACTAACACAAGCTCACTGAGTTCAGAATAACAAATGCAACACCAAATATAATAAAAAGGCCACATGAAATGAAGCCGTTTTATTTGTCGCGCGTCAGGGTCATCACTTGGTCGCGATGAACAGCCCCCACCTCTGCTCACCAGAAGAGCTCCTCTGCAGTTTTGCCTTCCATCCATTCACAATATCGTCATAGTCCTCCTGAAAATAAATGAAACTAAGAATTAGATACGGCTGCCCAGGGTTCCAAATCCCATCGGTAACTGGTGTTACCGGCGACAACTGATAGAATAAAAACCAGTAGTTTTTTTATTTAATTCAAATTTAAAATTTTGAATGTAAAAAATAGTTTCTCTAATAATGTTTACATTGTTTAACACTAATAGATGTATTAGAAAGATACATTTACCTCTCGTGCTTGACTTTATACTTTTTATCATGAATGTATTAGACCGGCGGTTTTTATTTAATTCAAATTTAAAATTTTGAATGTAACAGTTAGTTTCCCTAATGATGTTTATATTGTTTAACACTAATGGAATGTATTAGGAAGATGCATACACCTTCCGTGCTTGACTTCATACTTTTTTGCCATGAATGTATTAGGAATTTTCAATTTTCAATTTGAAAATATGATTTTTAGTGGTTTTTCTCCAGTTTTTTTGGCAGTAACTAGCCGGTTTTTCCGGTTGCCGATTTCAAAATCAAATTTTGACGCTTGAAATTTGGCCCGTTTTTTCAGTTACCGGCCGGTAACCGGTACCGGCCCACCTTGCGCATGCCAGCAACAAAGAAAGAATGCAAGCTTCTAAACTGTCAGGTCATGTTTGGACTTATCAAGGGCTTTGTCAAATCACCTGGGTGAAGTCAACAAGGAAATCATCTTTGTTCTTCTCGACTTCAGCTAGCTCCCTCTGCAAGACACTCAGGAACTGAAATACAACATCGAGCATTGATTAGTATCCTAGAAACTGTTGTATAAACCTTAGTGGAAGAGAATATGAGCATGCAAAATTGCAAACCAACAAGCTTGTCAGAGGGGATAACCTGATCAGTGCGGTCTTCAGAAATGACATCATGGAAACCAGCATTCTTGAGCATCTGGATAGTTTGATGAACAAAAGTTAGCACAGCTGTACACATATATCAAAGCAACTGTATTAACCATATAAAAGTGCAGTTACGAAGCACCTGTCCATAAGCCTTGACATCATGAAGGTCGTAACCCCGCTGCTTAATATACGCTGCAAACTCTTCGGATGGTTTCCCAGGACTCCTACAGTAATCACTGATTAGGACCTTACCCCCAGGTTTTAGCCATTTGAAGAAACTACGAAACAAAGAGGGTTTGTCCTGCAAAAGAAAAGGCAACGCTGGTCAAAATAATGTTATTCTGGCATCAAATAAAGGGTGCCACATAGATGGTGGAACAATAATTTTGCATTTAATAATTTAAAAATTCTTATTTACAGGCAACTGTGAGGGCTTGCCCAACAAAATCCATTTCGAACTGGAGATGCTTTGCATGATTACAATTACTGTGTAATTCAATCAACTAGGAAGCAACAGAACCTCCAAATGGACAGTAAATGATATGTCTAAAACGTACTTGTATGTGAAGGATAGTGTCACGGCTGTAGATGATGTCAAACGTATTTTCTGAGTATGTCTTCGTGGTGCAATCAGCAACTTCGAACTCAACTGAGCACTTGCGACCAATAGCACGCTCAAGTGCAAATGACACCATGTTTATGGAAAGATCAATACCAACAACATGAACATCATACATTTCGGCCATATAAAAATCACCGCCCCCAATGCCACAACCAACATCAAGCACCTTCTGTCCAGGTTTAAGGTCCAGCTTATCCACAAATTCTTTTGTAGTCTCTGTTAAACGATGATAAATAAACAGTTTTAAGATCATATTACAAATTAGAATATCAAAGATTTCATAATGACAGAAGGATATGTATGCACTCACCAATTCCACCAGTGCTCACAAAACCTTCTCCAAAAACACGCTCATAGCGTAATATTCCACTGGTTTTGTACTGCACATTATCCAGAAATCTTTGAAATCCACGATCTTCTGTTGAATCGACCTTTTTCCATAGCCAACATATCTACAAAAGAATGGAGTCATGTCCATCAATAATTTCACTAGACCATGGAAAGTACATGTGTATGCAAGGGTGCAAGGGCATAGATGTACCTGGTTTTGATTTTTCTTGTTTTTCACATAAGCTCCAATACACTTACAAGTAAGTAGAGACAATTCAAAGGAATTCCCATCTTGATCAAAGGCATGGCACTCTTTAAACACCTATTTGTAAATCAAATAGTTAGCTCTTTTGAAGAAAAAGAGTACAGCATCATTTTATTGGCAAGCATTGCTAAGAAAACAAAAAAAGGGGGGGGATTCTGAATAACATTGTCACAAAAATAATGACACTGCTTTGTGCAATGATATACATATTAGGGTTATTATTTATATCCGGTGAAGTAGGTAATGTTTAAAGAAATAGGGCTAGCAGAAAACAGAAAATTAAAATAAAGCAGAAACCTTGAACTCTCAAGTCCAAGATTAAAATTATAGAAGAGGGAATAGCAGAAGAGTCTGCATTGTTACCTTAGTATAAAACCTTGGTTCCCGATAATGTGTTGGATTCACTTTCCTTTTTGAATCTCCAGATTGATGGAAACAAGATTCCCTAAAGAAGATATAGCCACCAACCTTCAACCATTTTACCATTCTTTCTACTAGCTTCTCAACCTACACTCATGAGACAGACAACCAAAACATACCGCAGTTTAACAAATGCCAACAGCAAATTCAACCCATCTAGGCAACGTCGGCAATTCAGGTTTTTCTAAACCAGGGTTCATTTTATAAAGAATATATCAGCTGGGCGATGAAGGATTACTACAGACCTAAAATGTGTTTATCTATTCAAAGAATAAGACAAGATATCAAGGTTTGCAAGTACTGCCTGCTTATTACCTCCTCATCTGATAGATACATCAGTAACCAGTTCGAAAATATCAGATCAATGGAGTTATCTTCAATCATCAAGTCCGGAGATGTAACATCAGCACACATAAAGGAGACGTTCTTGTAGTGTCCATTTATGCTTTCATTCTACAGGGAAAAAATATATATAAAAAGAACTCAATGAACAAGACATAGCATGTGTGCGCAGCTTATAAGAAGGCCGTCACATTTAAGCTACCAAACATGCTTTTAAAGAAATCAGAAGAAGTTTTAAATGTTAAGACCTTCTTAATCACATTTTCAATGAAATCCATTGCAAGAACATGCCCAGCTGTTTTAGCTAGTTCTCCAGTAAAGCGACCTATTCCAGCACCCAGCTCCAGTACTGATTTGCCTTCATATGGAGGAAGTAAAGACAGTATCTGCAGAAGGATGGCAGAACCATATGAAAATGTGAAAATGTTGACACCACAGGTCTGGGAAAATATGTTGTAATATGCAAAAGTCGTGTCAACCCAATGTGGGAACTGCATATTGTTCAAGTCCTCAGTGTATCTAGTATACGCTCTCTGTTCAAATACAAGAATTCGGTAAAAAAAATCCCGGAAGGAAGACATGAATGTTGAGCTTTAGTTCTCAATGTCATAATGTTATTTCCAGATGTTACACTAAACAAGAAATACCATAGTTGCATAATGAAATTGATCAGTCAGACTTCCTGTGAAGTTCAGGAATCCAAAAAACCTGTATTATTCACAGATAAAAAATTGAGAGGTACTTATATGCTTTTCTCAATAGTGATTTGTATAATTTTTAAAGCACAATAAATAGTGGATAGATATTACTTATCTCTTCGTGTGTTTTGAGATTAATGCTACCCTTATAAGAGAAAAAAGCATGGAAGTACTACTCTCAAGAATTAGGAATATCCCACTAGAAAAGTCAAGGTTCCTCTACCAAAACAAATACAAGTGCAATGATCCCATGGGTTTCCAATTTTCAATTCTTGCAGTTCAAGGTAAATAACTTTTGTGAAAAACATCAATATTTTACAGTGCAGAACGTAGAGAGTAGGCACTTAGAATTGAAAAAGAACTTTATGGGAACATCCGTCACAAGAGGGCACAATCCAAATCGCCTGAACAGCGTAATATTCGGAACAGTTACAAGAACATATTCTCATGTGAGCAGTCCCATAAAAATGCTAAAGTAAGTACTTTTGTTGTCAAATCAAACTACGTTTATATCATACAGTCTCACAAAACAACAAAAAATACCGTGCTCAGCATTTCTGAGAACATTGTAATGACTGTATTTTAACAACCAGCCTCAGCAAGCGAGTTTACTGATCCAAAGCAAACAAGTTTGCTGATCACAGTTGATCAGAGTAAAAAATCTAGGATACTGGTATTTTCTCTAGTCTGGAAAGGGAAAACAACTAAATAGTTCTCGCACTAATAGTTAAGGTTTGGCGTCAACGTCACGTCAAGTGGACGCGCAATTTCCTTGAGCCAAATCACTTTGACTCTTGAGGATACCCAAAAAGTGTCAGCATCAGCCTCTCCAGTCTCAGTGAGCACACTTGTGCTGAACAATTGTAGAAATCATTTCACCACGCCTCTTCTAGATATTACCACTACTTGGGGGAATGCCAAAAGCGTACACATGCTCCCCAGATCCAGGCAGATTGACAATTGAAGAACCAAAATGATCGCGTATTCGCACAAAGAACCAGTAAAAAGTAGTAGTAATCACTACACAACGGGGAAAGAGCAGCGTATTTCACACAAAGCACTAAACACTACTCTACTGATCGGTAAACAACGGAGAGGAAACGAGTCGACGGCATGATGCTATCACCTCGGGGCGCTCCTCCTTGTCGAGATCGGCGGCGCGGGAGTCGAGCATCATGGCCTCGACGGTCAGGTCCCTGGAGTGCTCCTCCCAGTAGCTCTTCTGTGCCTCCCTCTCCACCAGCTCCCCTGCAACACGCGCTCAAACGCAACACCCATCATTCCGTTTCCCACAAACAGAGATCCGTACACCACGTGCTCGATTCTTCTCCCAAACCGAATAAAAAAAGAAACGAGGACAAGCGCATGGCGATCAGATCAGACCCTACCCGCGAGGATCTCCGCGAGAGGGCACCGTGTCTTACCACTAGCAGCAACGGCGGCGGCGGCGTCCATCTCGGCAAGTCTCGTCCGCCAAGAATCAAATCCCGTTTTCCGTGTCGTGTGATTTCAGAGGGGGAGGACGCGGTCTGCAGGACTAAGACCCCTCGATGGCGAGGCGGGAGCGGGAGAAGCTCCGGGAGCGGCGGTTGAAGGATCGCCCACGCGGCTGCATCCACCACCGGAGCACGGCGAGATTGGAAGGACAGAGAGGTGTGAACTGCGACGAGTGGAGGTGAGAGGGGCAAGGCCACGGGTAGAAGAGGTTTTATATAGGCCGGAGGGAGGGTATCGGGCGAGCGATCCACCGTGAGATCTGCGCGCGTGGGGCCTCCCCGTGCGTGGATACCGGATCCGTGGATCGGCGTTTTTTCTTTTCTTTTCCTTTTTCTTTTTGTCGTTTTGGCTGAGCTGGTCTGTTTGCCTTTACCCCAAAGCATCCACCATCATCAAGATCTTACACGCTCCTCGCTCCGTCGCTGCTCCTGCTTCCTTCTCTGCGTCCGGTAGTCCTCCAGCCGCCGCCGGAGCACGAAGCAACAACGCCGGAGGAGAGAACGTCAGCCGCCGGGGTGTAGAGGACGCTTGGCAGGGGGCACAGTTCGGCTGCGACGCCTGCCTGTGGTGATCGTCGATGAAAACAACTCCATGGACGGCGGATCCAACAAGTAGAGCCATAGATATAACTTTTAAAAATGAGAAATTTGATGGTTTGCCCTACCTTTATTTGCAAATAGCTCATTTGCCCTACAGTTGATAGCAATTAATTATTTGCCACATCTTTGAATTTTCATTTGATGATTTGCCCTCTTTGCATTTCCAAGCCATTTTCTATTTTTATAATGCTAAATTAGCTTAGAAAATAACCGAATTGCCCTTTGTAATGCTTCCTCCATCCTTTGTTTCAGCGGTAGAGACGGCCCTGCTGGCGGCCCTCAGCGCGTTTCAGCGGGAGCTAACGGACCTCCACGGAGCCGTCCGGGACATGCAGGAGGCTCGGAGCCAACACGCCCCTCCGGCAGTGGCATCCAAACCCGCCCCGGAAAGGGCGGATAGCCGCGATGCCCCCACGTCTAGCCGCACCCCACTACGGCGCGTAGACCCGGAGTCCCCGCTTTCTGCGGGCCTACAGCAGTCGCCATGGCCTGAAGATTTCAAGTTCCCAAGCGTCATCGAGGCCTACAAAGGCGACTCTGACCCGCGAGAGTTCGTGCGCGTGTACGAGACCGCCATCGAAGCCGCTGGCGGAGACGACACCACGAAGGCAAAACGGCTCCCCCTCGCGTTACAAGGGGTGGCGCTGTCCTGGTTCTTCACCATTGAACCACAGTCCATCTACGCGTGGGAACAGGTCCGCAACCGACTCTACAACAACTTCCAGGGAAACTACATCGAGCGTGTCGATGCGGACCAGCTCTTCGCAGTTAAGCAAAAACCTGAAGAAAGGCTCCGGGACTACTTCAAGCGCTTCGCGAAAGTGCGCTGCCAAGTCAAGGACGTCAACGAAACAACAGTCATCAACGCGGCAATACAAGGCCTCCGACCGGGGCCAATGGCCGAGTACAACGCGCGCAATCCCATTAAGACGGTCGGGAAACTCTTCGACAAGATGGAAGAGTATGCCAGAGCGGAGGAGGACGCGCGGAGGCGACACGGTGAGGACTCCGACTCCAACAAGGCGGAAGGCTCGGTCAAGAGCGAAGACTCGCCGAAACAGGGCTCTTCGAAAGGCAAGCGTAAGCAAGAGCAGCCGAAGGGCGCCTCCGAACGCAAGGACCCCCAACACAATGACCAGTCAGGCGACAGGCCCAAGCGCGATCAGCGCAAGTCCAGAAAATCTCGTTACGTTTTCGACATCGAGGGCGACTCCGAAGACAACGCCTCCGCAGGTCGCGGAGGCCGAGGGCGCCGAGGCCGAGGATGGGGACGTGGCCGAGGTCGAGACGACCGGACCCGCGAAGAGTACGGCGACCAGCACCACGGGTAGTGGTGCGAAATCCACGGCCGGGGCAACCACGACACGCGTGCTTGTGCCACCATCGCAGCGCTACGGCAGAGCGTTGCCAGGGACAAAAACCTGGATGCACGCACGCCCGTTGTGGCTCACGTCCAACACCCCCAGGACCAAGGAGCACAGCCCCAGGAAGGCTTCCTGCGAATCCAGGCGCATGTACAGCAACCTCGGGAAGGCCTCCTGCAATTACAAGCCCCGGAGGGAGCCCAGCGCAGGATTATCAACGTCATCTCCGGAGGCTCCTCACTGGGGTTCGCCTCGGCAAGACAACGGAAGGCTTACGCGCGGAGGCTGCACCACGTCGCGGCATACCCGGCGCAGGCGCCGCCAGAATGGGCGCAACATGAAGTCACATTCACGCCCGCCGACGCCGAGGGCGTGGAGTTCCCCCACCAAGATCCTTTGGTCGTCCGGGTCCTCGTAGCCGGGTGCGACGTTCGGCGCGTCCTAGTCGATGGAGGAAGCTCCGCAAACATCCTCTTCGCCGCGGCCTTCGACCAAATGGGGATCTCTCGAAGCCGATTGGGCCCTTCAGGCATCCCGCTGCAAGGATTTGGAGGGCAGCCTTTGCGCGCCTTAGGCCAGATATGCCTCCAAGCCTCCTTCGGCCAAAACGACAACGTCAGGAGTGAGGACGCCATCTTCGACGTGGTCGACATTGTATACCCCTACAACGTCATAATAGGGCGGCCGCTCCTAAACACCCTCGGGGCAGTCCCGCATCACGGTTTCCTGTGCATGAAGCTTCCCGGGCCGCGGGCCATCATCACCATTCATGGCGACCAGGACATGGCCCGGCGCATAGAGCTTGGCGCCAGAGGCCCATGCCACGCGGCTCACCAAGGCACCTAACCCGGGAGGGCGGATGCGGAGCCCTCGGTTGCCCCGGCAGCAGCGGCTCGTCAGCGATCGCCCCACCCTCCTAGCGGTTAGTGGTTGGCATTCCTCCCACTTCTTTTGTAAGTGCTCACCCGCGCAAACGGAAATTTAATAAAGTACACCGTTTGCACAAATTTCTGTTCTTTGAAACAAACACACGCGTCCGCGCGCGCACTCTCCGTCAAAGATACGGGCATGAGTATAAACAAAGACACGCGTCCGCGCGCGCACTCTCCGTCAAAGATACGGGCATGAGTATAAACAAAGACACGCGTCCGCGCGCGCACTCTCCGTCAAAGATACGGGCATGAGTATAAACAAAGACACGCGTCCGCGCGCGCACTCTCCGTCAAAGATACGGGCATGAGTATAAACAAAGACACGCGTCCACGCGTGCACTCTCTGTCAAAGATACGGGCATGAGTATAAACAAAGACACGCGTCCGCGCGCGCACTCTCTGTCAAAGATACGGGCATGAGTATAAACAAAGACACGCGTTCGCGCGCGCACTCTCTGTCAAAGATACGGGCATGAGTATAAACAAAGACGAGCGGGGGGACGCCTCCGCACGCACTCTACGGAGTATAAATAAGACGTAGCGTCGAAGTCCGCCTCCGCACGCACTCTACGGAGTATAAATAAGACGCAGCGTCGAGGTCCGCCTCCGCATGCACTCTACGGAGTATAAATAAGACGTAGCGTCGAGATTCGCCTCCGCACGCAACTTCACCGCCCGCAACGCGCGGAGGCTCGCCTCTGCGCGCAGTCTATGGACTCTAAAATAAGACGTAGCGTCGAGGTCCGCCTCCGCACGCACTCTCCGGAGTATAAAAGAAGACGCGGATGCTATCCCTGCGCACTCTACGGAGTATAAACAAAACGCGAACACCGCGCACGCACGGGCGCCGCCCCAGTGCGTACTCTTCGAAGTATAAATAGGACGTGGATGCCGACCCCATGCACTCTACAGAGTATAAACAGGACGCGAACACCGCGCACGCACGGGCGCTGCCCCAGTGCGTACTCTTCGGAGTATAAATAAGGCGCGGACGCTGTCTCCGCGCACTCTTCAGAGTATCAACAAGGCGTGGGCATTGGCCCCCACGTACTTCAGAACATAGCTTACCCCGGTTAATTCTACGATGGGCAAAAGTGCACCACGGGGGCCCACTCCCACGCGCCGCCTGTAAAGTACCAAGGCGACGTGTTAAGAGGCTGGGCCCCGCGCGGGCACACCCGCGAGCGAGAAGCACCAAAGGCTGGTTCCCGCGCAGGCACACCCGCGAGCGAGAAGCACCAGAGGCTGGTTCCCGCGCGAGCACACCCGCGAGCGAGAAGCACCAGAGGCTGTTCCGCTGCCACCACCTCGAAGGGTAGGGGACGGAGCGCTCGCGTGTCTACCTCGACTAAGCGCCAGCTCCGCTGCCACCGCTTCGAAGGATGGGGGACGGAGCGCTCGCGCGTCTACCTCGACTAGGCGCCAGCTCCGCTGCCACCACCTCGAAGGGTAGGGGACGGAGCGCTCGCGCGTCTACCTTGACTAGGCACCAGCTCTGCTGCCACCACTTCGAAGGATAGGGGACGGAGCGCTCGCGCGTCTACCTCGATTAGGCGTCAGCTCCGCTGCCACCACCTCGAAGGGTAGGGGACGGAGCGCTCGCGCGTCTACCTCGACCAGGCGCCAGCTCCGCTGCCACCGCTTCGAAGGATGGGGGACGGAGCGCTCGCGCGTCTACCTCGACTAGGCACCAGCTCCGCTGCCACCACCTCGAAGGGTAGGGGACGGAGCGCTCGCGCGCCTACCTCGACTAGGCGCCAGCTCCGCTGCCACCACCTCGAAGGATGGGGGACGGAGCGCTCGCGCGTTTACCTCGACTAGGCGCCAGCTCTGCTGCCACCACCTCGAAGGGTAGGGGACGGAGCGCTCGCGCGTCTACCTCGACTAGGCGCCAGCCCCGCTGCCACCACCTCGAAGGGTAGGGGACGGAGCGCTCGCGCATCTACCTCGACTAGGCGCCAGCTCCGCTGCCACCACTTCGAAGAATAGGGGACGGAGCGCTCGCGCGTCTACCTCGATTAGGCGCCAGCTCCGCTGCCACCACCTCGAAGGGTAGGGGACGGAGCACTCGCGCGTCTACTTCGACTAGGCGCCAGCTCCGCGGCCACCGCCTCGAAGGGGACGGAGCGCTTGCGCGTCTACTTCGACGTCTACTTCGACTAGGCGCCAGCTACGCCGGAGGGATATCGGTCCGAGCGTGTGCGGTTATCGCAACTACGTGTATACCTCGATCACACTGCCCCCACAGGGCGCAACTCATCGCGTACGGGCGCGTCTGCAAACCCTCCGAGCTTACCATGGGACAATGTAGCCGGAGGGTGGCGATGTACCTCGCAAGATCTGGTCAAAACTGTTCTTGGTATTCGCTAAGGATGATTACAAAGGAGCACAGACACCCCCGGCGCAACAGGCTGTTACTCGGCAGGCTCATCCTTAACATGCGCCCGTACCGAGGTCCCACTCGAAGACGCCCGACTCGCCTAGAAATCCAACGCTTCCTCGGCTCTTTGCCAGCGCCGAAGACGCCGTCGGGTTGCGAGGTCGGAGATCAGCAGCCGGCCCCGGTTAGGTAGCTGCTCGGGAAAAGGGGGCAGGAATCAGAACAGCGAAAAACAACTCCGTATTTTTGCAAACACAAAACAAAGACAACCCGGGCTTCGGTTACAACGCACACCAACGCGCAACAACCTCCTATCACACCTGTGGATCCACGGTGTCCTCCAGAGCCGCGGCGCCATTGTTGTCACGCCGAGGGACCTCGTCCAAAAACCGGCCAAGGTTCCCCTCGCCGTACAAGTTGTTCCGTAGCTCGACCATGGCTGCGGGCTCGCCGCAGTACTCCCATATCCGCTCATGGAAGAACTTCACAGCGCGGCGTACAGCTCGCACGGCGCCGAACATTACGCCGCCCCCCCGCGGGCATCTTCAGTCGGGGATCGGCTAACTCCGCAACATGCTCGCAACCGCGGTGTCGCAGGAGCGCGCACGTCAGACACGACGCCACATATGCGCAGTGACTGCCGAAGATCGCCGCGGTGCCACGCGCAACGCCGGCCGCCTCTCCAATCCACCGAAGTGACCGCGACAGGTCCTCGGGCCCGAAGGAGCGCGCCGGCACTTCGGCGACAAGCCCCTTCAGATTGTCTTCCAGGGCCAGCATGGCGTCCCAGGCGGCGGCCGAAGCGTCGCCCAAGGCTTGATCTCGCTCCGCGAGAGAGGCAGCAAGCTCGCTGTTTCTCCCCTCCAGAGCGGCGATTTGTTGTACAAGGCCATCCCGCTCTGCAGCTGCCTCTTGCCGCACCGTGTCCGCGGCCGAGGCTCGCGCCGCGGTAACAAGCCCAACGGTGCGCGTCTTCATCTCCGCGCACTCCAACTCCAGGCAGCGTATACGAGCATCCTGGGAGGATCGCCCTTCCACAGCTCCCCGCAACTCTTCTTCGGCGGCCCGCAGCCTGTCCCGTATCGCTGCTCCCTTGCGGACGTGAGCCCTTTGCAGGGCCTGGGCCAGCACGAGTGTCTGTGCGACGCAGGAGTCAGCGAACACGAAGCGGCTGCAAGAGGGTAAAAGACAGACGCTTACCCGCACCCCCGACACCTCCAATGCATCTCCGAGGCGCCCTGACCCGTAGGTCTGCAACACCTGTTGTCCGATGCTGGAGGTCGCGTCCTCCGCAATCCCGCGCCACGCCCTCAGAGTATCCGGCGGAGGGACGAAGTCTGCCGGGCTTGGCCGCGCGGCATCTGTGTCGCCATCACCGGGACCCCCGCGCTCGAGGAACGGTTCCTCCTCCGGGAACGCCCCCGCTTCGGCCCCAACAGACAGTGCTGTCTCGGAAGGCCCGGGGACTACCGGGTCAGGACCTAGCGCCAACCGAGCCTGCGCCACGGCCACCGTGGCCCGAGGGGCTGGGAGGGCGCGGGGTGGTGGGACCTTGATGCTCGAAGAAGGGTCCCACAGGCTCCCAACACCGGTCACCACAGCGAACCCTCACGAAGTCCGCGGAAGGGAGGACTGCAGGCGCGCCCGCTTCGCTTGGGCGGAAGATACCGCCGCGGTACCCGCCACAGAAGGGGCCCCTCCGGCTGCATCATCCGCTGAAGGGGTCTCCACAGCTACGACGATAGAAGTCGAGGACTTCACCCCCGTGACTTCCGCAGGGGTTACCCCCACCTTTGCGGGAGGCACCCCCGCCTCCGCGGGCGACACTTCGGCCTCAGCCGCCGCGGTAAGCAAAGGCGGCGCTCCACATGCTCCCGCGGAGGGCAGCCCCGCCAAAGCCATGCTCGGAGACGAGGACTCCGCACCGGTGTCGCCAGCCGGCACCACCACCTCGGCAACGGTCGCGGGCAACGGGGCCTCCGCGGCGCGCCCTCCGCTGCTCCTGCCGGCGCCTCCGCCCTCGGTCTCCGCGCCCTCTAAATCTGAATTAGCGTACCTTGCCAAACTCGACCCCGGGCTCGCCGCGCTGGCAGGCGCAGCGGCAACCGCCGTACGGGCCGCGGTCGCGGTGCTCCGGGTTCTTTTGCGGGACGGCGCCTTCGTCTTCGCGGCACCGTCATCCTCGTGCTGCTGGTCCGGAGGGGGGCGATCCGGCACAGGAAGCCCTAAGGCCTCACACACGTGGTTTATCCGCCCCAATCCGGCCTCCGCGGTCGCAGCTGCGCGTTGCCCGTGCTCTCTACCGGTGTATGGCCCGAGGAACACGCGCGCGGCGCGCTCAGCGTCCTCAAGGCGAGTCCCTGCCCAAGACAGCACATTTACATAAGTGCAATATATACAATTGCGAAGGAGGATATGGTTGAGACTTACGAAGGCCAATCGGCACGGGCAACGAGCAAACGGTCGGGTGAACGTTGTCATCCCGACGTTCACCTGCTGTGAAGCGCCAACCGTGGGCAAGCGGCATTGCACCAAGCATCATATACTCCTCGGCGACGTCGAGAGGAGAGGACCGCCTGCGGATGGCGTAGCCACCCACCTGAGTACGCTCGTCGCAAGTCGCCATCAGCACCCACGGGGAACTCGGCGGCATGAAAGGAGTGCAGGAACAGGGCGAGCGAATGCAGAAAGCACCGTGAACAACCAAAAAGCGCGAGGAGGCGTGGGCACAATACCACGGGGGGTTCTTAAAGGCCCCCCGCCTCCTACCCTAAGCGCAAACGGCGAACGGCAACCGCTCACCTCCCCACGCGCGAAGCCGAAGCGTCGCGGCGGTCCACGTAGCCAGCATGCGACTGTGGTCGTACAGAGTCCTGTCACCACGAGAAGCGTCGCTAGCGTCCCGCCGCATGTCGGTCCGCGCAAGCAATAAACGCAGGTCGCGCGACCCGGTATAGCCTTCGGCTCGACTCTGGCTGCACCTGTCCGAAGGGACAACCGTAAGTCCGCGCCGTAGGCGCAACCAAGGATCGGCGAGCAGCGCAACCGCTCGCAGCCGGTGGCGCGCGTTGGGAGGGGGGCAGCCAGCGGGCGGCACGCCTACAATGCCGTGCCACGTGCCCCGCCCCTCTGAGGAAGGAGCTTGACCACGGGCGACCCGTTGGCACACCAATCGCTACCCGCCGCGTGTTCATCCCGAATGGACAAGCGCGTACGGATACAGCAGCCCGACTGTGTCAGCCCGGGGGTCGGCGCGATTCCCGGAGCCATTAAAGCGCACTACCAAGGGCGCCCACAACAGCTAGCTCCGCTGCCACCGCTTCGAAGGATGGGGGACGGAGCACTCGCGCATCTACCTCGACTAGGCGCCAGCTCCGCTGCCACCACCTTGAAGGGTAGGGGACGGAGCGCTCGCGCGTCTACTTCGACTAGAAGGATGGGGGACGGAGCGCTCGCGCGTCTACCTCGACTAGGCGCTAGCTCCGCTGCCACCACCTTGAAGGGTAGGGGACGGAGCGCTTGCGCGTCTACTTAGACTAGGCGCCAGCTCCGCTGCCACCGCTCAGTATCCCCGGACCACCCTGCAAATGCCTGCGACGGTCCAACGTCGCAGCGTCGTGCCATCATGATGCTCCAAGATCTGCGCCGGGAGAAGGAGCGTCTAGGATCCAGCGGGGCCCCTGACTCAGCCCCATGCGTCGGAGGCCTAGCTTCCCCTCGGTAGGGCGTTCCGGCCGAAGCAGAAGGTGAAGGCGAGCGTGCACCGGTTTACCCACAAGGCGCTCAACAGCCAACCCTGAGCCGTGGGGTACAGGCCGGCCTTTCGGCCCCTAGCCCCCACGAATCAGAGGTCATGCAACGTCCCAGCTTTGTGGCAGGTTTTGACACGTTCTCGTAAACAGAAAAGCTTCAGTACATCAACATTCCCTGATGGTAACGCCGGTGGGCGCAATCAGAGAGCGCAGAGAGACTCAAGCATTTCTGTCTACGAGAGCAGGTCAAGCATTGCCATTTCCACACGAAAGCGCGGTGCGCGAGCAGGACCCTGTGGACGTCCAAGACTTCTACAGCGAGCTGTGACATATTACGGTGGATATGCACATTGGTCTAATTATACTATAATATTGCCGGTTAAATATTTATTGAATGACAAAGCTTGTTTGTCACCAAAGTGGCCTAGCTTATAATAGTTTAAATATTTAATTATGTATGTTTGTTTTGATACTATAATGAAATGACATTATGCATCACAAATTATTTTGTTAGGAGGTCACGCAAAGGTGGGCCACTACAAATAATTTAGTAGAATAAAAGGGAATGATGACATACTTAAGAGATATATTTGTTTATCCAAAGATGACATCTCTATTATCTTGAGTATGTTTAATCAGCCATAAAATTACATACGTATCATTATTGTATAAATGACATGTTCAAGTATCATCTAAAGATGTTCTTAAATATGCAATTAAAAGTTTACTGTTCAAATCAATTTTTCTTGCTTATTAACAAATGAGCATATTTAATGTTTGCAGCCACTATTAATTTGTACACTCAGAGCAGCGGCTTTGTTAAGTTCAATGGGTTAAATTATGCCGAATGGACCGAACAGATCCAGTTCCACTGGGTGTTATGAACTTAGACTTGGTGACAATTATGGATCAGCAGCCCACAGCACTTACTGATAAAAGTAATGATGAAGAAAAAAACTAGGCATGAAGCTTGGGAAAGGTCTAATAGATTGAGCTTGAACTTAATGCGAATGATGATCGCTGAAAATGTCAAGCCATCAATGCCCAAGACTGAAAATGCAAAGGAGTTTATGTTGAAGATCAAAGAGTACTCTCAATCAGACATTGCAGATAAGTCCATTGTAGGAAGTCTTATGAGTGAGCTCACGACCAAGAAGTTTAACTGGTCATGCCCCATTCCTGATCATGTAACTAGCATAACTAACCTTGCAGCAAAGTTAAAATCAATGGGAATGGATGTGAGTGATTCTTTTGTAGTGCAGTTTATTATGAACTCACTTCCTCCCGAGTTTGGCCAATTCCAGGTGAACTATAACACCATTAAAGACAAGTGGAATCTTCAGGAGATTAAGGCCATGTTGATTCAAGAGGAAGGAAGGTTAAAGAAAATGAAAGAACAGTCTGTTCATTTCATGGATCATAATGGAACTAGCAGCAACTAAATTTAAAGATTATAATCAAGGGTTTTAATCCCTCTTCTCTCCCTTTGTTAAGTAAACACACATCAATTAGTCTCTATCCATCAAGAGAATATAGAAAAGAAAGGTAGAGAGAAGAAGAAAGACATCATGCAGATTTCGAACACCGAGCAATGTCAGTTTATGTATTTTGATAGAAAAAATGATGTTTTGTTGAATCATATAAGTGCTGCAAAGTTCCGCAATATTAAAGTTAATTCTTACAGGATGACTTGTACCCCCTATGTGCCAATGCTGCCATGACTCTACCGATGGCTCTCACCACTTCCGCTGCCTCCGTCGATATGTGGCCCCGCCGTTTGGCCCATCCAAATAATTTTACAGTTTCCCATTTGCTTCAAACTTTTTCAATTCCTAGCAATAAACAGTCACATAATTCTACCCTTTGCGATGCATGTCAACGGTGCACAGCTCCCTTTCTCTCATTCGTTGTCAAAAACTTTGTGTCCTTTTGAGATTTTACATTGTGATATTTGGATATCACCCACTGTTAGTATATCTGGCTATAAGTTTTATCTAGTCATTTTGGATGATTATTCCCACTATCTCTGGAGTTTTCCCTTGAGATCCAAGGCCGGCATCCATACCACCTTTGTCCATTTCCAAAACTATATTTCCACCCACTTCTCTTCTCCAATCAAATTCATCTAGTGCAATAATGGAAAAGAATTTGACAACACCATTAATCGTCAATTCTTCCTCTCTCATGATATTCAGGGGGTGATCACTTGGGCTTCAGCTTCTGGCTTCCGGCTTATTTTTCACTATTCATAAATTTCATCTTTTTCTGAACTTTTAGCTTTTTGTTGAGCTTTTTTGCCGGTTCTTTTTTCCCGTATGTGTTTGTATTAAACGTAATGGGATAACATATTTTTTATATTTTTAAATTTTTTAAATTTAATTATGCTAAATAAGCATCTGTCAACTACAGTGTTTTTTTTCAGTCAGCTACCGTGCTTTTCAGCCATAAACCACAAAAAAAAGCCCAAATGATATTTGCTCAACCTCCTTCTCACCAAACCTTTAATCCTCATAACACCACACAAAATTCTTTTTCGTTCCCTTCCATCATACTCACAGTTACTTGTTTTTAAGATGTTTTTGCTATCCTCTCACATCACCTCCACGGTCCACCGCATTCACGCGACCTAGCGCCACGATCTCTTCCTTGTGAAATGCTTTACGAATGACCAAACCAAACCCTCCAGGTGGCACTATCCTACGTCGTCTCGTGCACGCCACATACGTCTGATCCGATTGAGTGGAGCAGAACTCGTCGGGTACGTTTACGGCTGCTATAGGGCATCTCGCCACGTAGTGCTCATCTGACAAATGACAGATCTTGACGTCGAAAAAAACTGAGCTCTGCCACGTGCTGGTTGTCGTTCCTCACCACCTAGTGACCAACTAGCGAAGTTGAGATTTGCATCGGTGCACCACCTCGTGGCAGTAGTAACACTGACATATATCGGTATCCATTTATTAGACGGTTAACAAAAGTGAGAAGTTTTTTACTATTAGTGGATCAAAAGTGACAGCTGACTGGCAGTAGATTCCTCGGCTCACATGCACGAGTAAAGTTCACCTCATCAATCAATCGCTAAAAAAATCACATCACTGCCCCCACCTGCTTCGGTGCTTACTCTGCAGAGCGACAGGGAGTTTCGCTCGTGTCGTTTTTGCCGGCGTGCTACTGACCACACAAGACATGATCTGTCCCCGCGCCCCACCCCCCGGGGTAAATCAGTCTTCTTTCTCTGTTTTTAGCAGAACTTGAACAGAATAACTTGAACCTCGACAAAATTGGGAGGAAAAGCAACAAACAAATCCTGAAAGCATTTCCACCCTCCAAGAAAGAATATTTCCAGTCCTCCCGTGTTCCTCACAATCGAGTAAAAAACATTTGAGGGATTCTTGCATTAACGCGGGAACGCACCACAACCAGTACTGACATATAACCCCTGTGCTTCCTAGTATCCTACTACCTTTTTATTGGCATGTAATGTTAAGATAGCGTCCATTCGAGCTTAAAAGCTCAAGCTTATAGATTTTTTACACTATAGTGACTAAAAATAAACTGTAATTATTGATAGCTTTTTTAGCATAATTAACTTTAAAAATAAAAAAAAATATCACAACAGGCAATACAAATGAATAAGGGGGGATAAAGCTAAACATAACCCCTAAAAAAACAAGAAAAACGATATTAAGAAGACAGAAACTCAATTCAGCAACAACAAATTTCTTTACAAGGAGGGTCCCATGGCCGCCCCAAATGGTGAAAAACCAAATACACAGCAGATTTAATACAAGCGCGAGCTACACAAGAATGGCCAAGCGGCCAACGCCTAAGCGAGGCCAACACAAAGTTGGCATGACATTGTATCAACATGAAAAATCGCATTTCTCGACACGCAATATGTAACTCTATATAGATTGCCCATCTTTGTATATGTAACTGTGAGCTATAGAAGTTGCGCGGTTCCAAACGGGTTGGCTTGCGGGTGCATTCCATTTGCTGCCGGGAAAGGGCCGAAGCCAGCATCGAGGAAGGGATTTGGTGCGGGAGCCATGCCCCCGTGCTGTGGCTGCATTGGTGGTCCGAAGGGATTCGGTTGCATCATCATGGCCATCTGCTGGGGCTGCTGGGCCATGGCGGCCATTTGGACCGACGGTGGGGGAGCTACTTGATTCGACGCCGCAAATGGATCACTCGCCATGAAGGGATTGTGAGGTGTTGAGCTGTATAGCTGCTGCTGCTGCATCTGCCTGTAGGTTCCCTCATCGTATAGGCTGTCCAATGTGAGCTTGTCAAATCCACCACCCTGCAAGCAGAAATAAGATTGACAAATTTTGTCGGTCAGCTAGAGCCACGGTAAACTGCAAATAGGTAGAACTTCATCTACAAAATTTAACAAGACTTTCTAAGGGAATTAGCAGAAGTGGCTGTCAACGCAAGGTCCACTCTGAAATCTGACACCTTTTGTCAGTGATTTGGAGACTTGTGGAACTTTGCAGATGGGTTAATTTGCATCCACCCCCAAAATTGAGGGGGTCCAAATGCACCTCTGGAAAATGTAGGTGTTAAAATGCTCCCAAGCTCAAAGTTCAGGGACCAGAATGCCTTTTTCCCACAACAAAAACACCAGTCCAACATTATCAGGATGAGATATCGCATGGTTGCAGGTATAGGATGAGTTAAACCAGCTTTGTACCACCAGTCTGCAGATTTGCCCAAGATTCCATGAGGTAAACATGAAGGATTTCTGCGAGTTATACTGATTTATCGGTGATCCACACCAATTAAGAACGTTTCAATTTTTCTTTCATGTAAATGCATTTTGATATAATAAGTTTTTTTTGGCGAGGATATAAAAGGTATTAGGTAGTCATTGCTCCAGGTTTTCACCGACAATCAACCAGGACTGCTGGTTTTCAGCCACTCACCGAGATTTGGGGGCTATGGCTAGAACCTTACCCAGCCCAAAACTGTGACAAACTTGCAGGAAACCTGTAGCAGCAGCATAGCAGTTTCCAGATCCAGAGTTGAAACATAGGGCTAACCAACAGGAAGATAAATATCCTCAGAGAAAGAGAGAAGACACCAACCAAATTACTATCCACAGACAGTGAATTTGTGTTGCTGCTCGGGGTAGTAACAAGAGCAAGTTCCCATCCTGTTGGATCAAATCCTTTATCTTGCATTGTAGCTGTGCTAGTTGCTGAAGTATCAGCACCTGTTGTATATATGCAGACAGTTTTCAGAATTACTTAACTTAAGGTTCATGGCAAACATCACTATGAATTAAAGGATGACTAATTACCTGTTGGAATTATAGCCAAGGCCAAAGCGTTGCTTTCTTCTATTGCTGATACACTAGGGTTTGGATCACTTATTCCCTAGGAGCAGATATGACATTAGATTGTGAAAGATGCATTAATGCAACATTCAGTAAATGATTCGTTCTACTTACCAGTAAATCACCGGTATCTGCGACCTTAGCCTTGGGAGGAGGTGAAACTACTTCAGTAGAAGATGGTACTGCAGCAGGTTCTTTGACTTGTGGTTTTTCTTCCTCGGCAGGGACAGGCTCAGGAATTTCTTCTGATTCTTCTGGTTTGTATGTCAGAAGAAGCCTCTCAGGAAACTCCTGATAAAATAACAAATTCCCAGATTTAAGAATCCATTCCAGCAATCAGTAGATTTCTTAAGTGGTACAAAATCAGCATGTGATTATTTCACACTGGTGACACAAGGATCACTACAAAATGGTAATCTATCTGGGTGCTAGTAAGCATACACATATAATACATGTTTCATAAAAAAAAAATTACACCATTTTGTTGACACACTCAATTTTCAAATTAGCAGATGATTCATTTCAACAGTGAAATTTTACTTTGTTTAACTTATTCTCTATTAGTTGGGTTTAATCAAGGTTGGACTTATTCTCTATTAAGTTGGGTTTAATCAAGGTTGCATTGTTTTTCTCAAGATCATATCGTGGACATAAAATACAACAAAAATCTCTTTAAATAAAATGCATTTTGTAGACATGAAGGAGTACCAAGTGCGTTCTGTGTATATTTCTTATACATAATTTTCTTCCATTCTAACGTAAGACCAAGATGGCAAAGAAAGGCTTGCACAAACACCATCATCAAGGCCGCTAGTTGTTAGAATAAAGATGTAAAGTTATCATACAGAAATCTATGTAGGTTATGGTATCAAAAAAGAAAAAAGAAATCTAAGAAGTTTTTTTAGCCAGTTACTAACCAAGGGCTCCTTAACTGGAACCATACGCGGAGCCTCCTTCACATACTCCTCCATGGTTGTAAGGAATGTTTGTGGCGGCTGAAAAAAAAAATCAAATTTGACTACAGTGATATATCTGATAGTACACAGTGAAAGATTACACGGTGAACACAAAATCTCACCTCCCTCAAAGTGGGAAACTGAAAATTTCTTGCGAGTTCTAGTCCCCGGCAATTTTCGTAGAAGTCAGATAGGCTTCCAGCCTGAAGCATCAAAGAAGTTGCAGTAAGAATACCATATATATAACCACACACAATTGCTATCATCTTGATCCTCTTTGAGTTAAGATAAATTTCGTGCTATTATACTGTAGAATTACCTGCTGGCCAGCCCTCCTGTAAATTTCAAGGGCTTTATGTGCTTCGTGTCTTGGCATCTCGAAAAACTACATAGTTGTTCAGCAACCAAAAATTTAAATGAATGCACATAAATCATGATAACATGAAAAAATTTGCTATTACTGAAAATTAATATACCTTATCAACAAGGTTGATAATTCCATCGTTTATCGCGCAATAAATTTTGAAGCTTTCTTTAAGAACCTGTGGAAAAGCAGGACATCCAGTCAAATTGTCATGTTAACTAATTAGGCACGTTATTCAAGAAAAGACAGGAGGCATTATTTGCATATTTAGCCAGAATGTTATTCCAGAAAAGACTGGAGCCATTTGTATTTTCTTATTTGACTAGGCATATAAACTCAAAATACAAATATCAAATAGAGATTACATTCTGTCAAAAGAACAAACCTTACATCCTTCTATGTAAGATGGGATGTAATCAATATTTCAACAAGTGGAAATTTTTATAATATGCTCCACTAAGGAATCGCTAGCTGACAGTAATGTTTTGCAGGAATAACAAACAATAAATCGTTATCAAGAATTACATTACTGCATAAAAGATGCCCTTGTTCTAAAAATAAAGTGGTACGCAGAAGGAGAAGACTGCTCAATTATAACAGTAGCAGCAGAACACTATTCTCCATTTGAACAAACTATTAAGTGCTAAGGCAACCAAACAGGTTCATAAAAGCTCAGTTCGATGGTAAAAATGGAATATCCATTTCAGCATTCATAATAAAAGTAAGCACCAAAAAGTGATGACTAAAAAATAGAGCTTACCAAAGCTAGAGCATATTGCACCAAATAATTGTTATTCGCAGCTCCTTCTGGCTGCATAAGAAAAAGAAAAGGCATGTCATGTTGTCTCTGTAAAAATACTAATGGGAAAATTGGATATCTAGAATATTTATTTCTCCTACTAATCCAGACTAGTTAGTGCTAGGCATATGAGAGAATCACCCGACATCCAATAAGTCGATATAGTAACTGTTGTAGCGCCGGCAATTGCTCCAGCAAGTCCTGAGAATCTAACTCTCTAGTTCTACTGTGCCCCTGAAAACATAGTCCAATGGTAAGTCAAAGCAGCACCAGCAAGATAGTCAATAATTGACAAAAAAAAATATACAACTTTGGTTATAACCCTTAAAGCTAATTTGATAATAATACCATATGAGAATGCTAATGTTCAGACCTTTTCGGGCCCTTGACCTTGTTTGAACAAACGCTCAGCTTCAACATCATACTTCAAGACCCTGAAGCATTCCAGTCTTTCCTCCAAAAATAAACCATACGTGCGAACCCATGAAGAATAGTCCCAAGCTGGATATAAGTCCATATTAGAAAGATAGTAGATTTAGGAGGCTGTACAAGAGAACATTATTAAGCTGAATATGGCAGGAAGTCCAATGCAAATGGAGAAATACTGACCAATAGGGCTGGAGTCATCCTTGAAGTTCGATAATTGCAAAACCCGCACCCTTTGTGTAAAATTAAGAAGCTCTTCGCGGAATGTTGGATCACCTTCCCGGAGGAGCCGATGGATCACCACAAGTGTCTTCAGAGCAACCTGCATAGTGCGTGAAAATTCATGCTAAATTAATTGGCTACTAAGATGACAGACAGATGAAGACTTCTAAAAAGAAGCAGAACACTGCAAATTTCACCAGAAGAACAATTCAAGAACTCAAAATGATTATGAGGTTATTGCTGCTAGAGTAGTTCCAAGAAAACAACAGTGGAGCAGAACATGATTGTACATCATTCCAATTCAACATATTGAATTCACCACTCAAATCAGTCAATAAGTTCCAATTCGAAGTAAGCATTTCATACAAAAATACAACACAGGATTGAGGAACAGGCTTCAGGACAACGGACAGCCAACAAAATGGAGGAATCATAGTCTCACAGACGATCAATCAACGACTGTCGGAATAAAAAAAACTAACCAGAGAAAATACAGAAATTCCTCATATAGAGAAGACAAGAAATCTTAATCAATCATCTGCTCAAGTTAGGTTTCAACTCACAACTTCAAGGTGCAAGCTGATTCAGCTATCTACAGAGCCAATAGTTAGCAAATTTCAATTGGTGCATGGCACTGCAATAAAGATTCTGACTATTGAGTTTTCAGAGACACCAGTGTAAATAATTATGAGATCCCCTTTGTTTTGACTTCTGATGGCACAAACAGTTTTGGGCATTTTTCATGTCTGATCACCTTTTTGTGATGGCAATGACCATGCAAGTGATCCCTCGTTTCTTAACATCATATTGTGGAACACTGACTGGACTACTTTTCCAACTACAAGGAACTGAACCAATTAATTTACTCCAAAAGGAAACATTTCAATCAAATCTCCAATGAAAAGAAAAGAAATTGACATTGTAATTAGAGATATTGATTCTGGAAATAAACAGCAAGGACACGATGCAGTTTGAATATGATGTTATCTCAAGGCTCTATAGGCATGGTGATTAGAAAGCTGCATTCTCTGTTTTACGCATCACTAAATACAGACGTAAGAAGAAAAGAGTTAGGCCCCGTTTGGCACGGCTCCACTTCACTAGTGGAGCTGTTTTTTTTTTTGACTTCACAAGTGGAGCCGGGTGAAGCTACTTTTTTCAGCTCCTTGGGTGGAGCTACTTTTGTCTCAGCAGGTTTTAAGGAACTTCTTGGGTGGAGCTATTTTGTTTTACCCCGTTTGGCACAAAACAGCTCCAAACAGCTCCAAGGAGCTGGTGGTGGAGCTGTGCCAAACGGGGATCTAGTCCTGTACTACATTCAATTCCACAGGCTGGTTAACTGTTACATTTATAGGGAACACTGCACAAATTTCAACTTTGCAATAAGCCAGTTATCCGGCAACAGTACAAAATCTGCAAGAGCACTCACAACAACCCATAAAGCATCAAACATACCAAATGAATAATAAAAAAGGGAAAATTCTCATAGATGAACAGTGTGCACAGTGCTTACAATCCAATTCCGTGTCTTGGCGAGGCGGCGGGCAAGCGCATGGATGCAGTAGGCGACGTCCGCCCGGGGCCTGGCGATGGACGTCGCCGCCACAATATCTGCAAGAACACCACCACCAACCCATCAAACACCAAATCCAAGCGAGACTCGGGGAAAAGCCAAGGCACGCATGCACCCTCCCTCCCACTCCACGATCTGACTCCCCAACTCAGCAAGCACACACTAAATTAAGCAAAAATCGTAAGCGAAGATATAGGAGCTCGGGGCGTGAGAACGAATCAAGCGTACTGCGCAGGTGGCGCTCCTTGGGCGGGCACTCCACGTGGTTAGTGGCCTTCACGATCGCCACGTCCAGATCCTAAAAAAATCACAGGCCAAAATAAATCCCAATCTAGTGTGCACCACAGGTCCAAAGCGCAAGCGCGCACTCCCGAACCCCTCGCCTCAGTCGGATGCGAGAAATCGGAAGAAATCGAACCAGCTTAGCACCAAAGAAATCGGGGGGAAACAGGGGGGGCATTCGACGCGGACCTTGAAGTCGGAGTTGAGGTTGGCGAGGCTGACGGTGGTGGTGTCCTTGAGCGCGCCGTACGCCTTGCGCCAGCTCTCCAGCGCCGACATTTTTCGCTGCTCCCCCTTGTTGCTCGTCGTCGGCTGCCGCCTCCCTCGATTTTTATTTTCCCCACTTTTCTTTCGGTTTTTCCCCGGTGGTCTGATTCGATGTTGGTATGGTCTTCCTCCCCACTCCTGTGTAGTCGGTGCGTGAAATTTCTCGCGATGCACGGAACAGCAAATAAAATAAATAGGACTTCTTCTTCTTCTTCCGATGCGGCCAATGGAGCGGAAAGTTCAGACGGCTAAAACGAGTTCTGCTGGCAGCTTTTAGCTTCTTAATTTTATTTTTTATTTTGTATATTATCTGTAATAATACAATATTTTTTATTTTTTAGATTTAATTACACAAAAAAGCTAAGTAGTTATTGTATATTTTTGACTATTATAGTTTAAAAAACCCAGAAATCTAGATTTATAAATCCAAATAAGTACTATCTAAAAGTGAATCTACCGTATATTAAAGTTGGGGGACTCTCTGTCCCCGAGACTATCCACGTGTCAGCCCTCCGCAAAACAGCCCGTAAAGATTTGGTAATTACGTTTAGGTCCCCGGTTTTCACAAAAAGATCCCTAGATTCTTGCGAAAAAGCCCCTACACACTTTTTTCCTGGGTAGCAGCCCGCGGTTTCCCGTAATTACGAATAGGCCCTTATTTCTTCCGAAAAGACCCTTAGTTTTTTTTGCGAAAAAGCCCGTCCACTCTCCTTTTATTACGAAAAGGCTCTTGATTTTTTTCGAAAAACCCCTACGCTTTCTTTTTTTCTGCGAATTTTCGTCTCTTTTACTTCGGTCCACACAGTAGGTGGCGTGGCGTGGCGCCACACCTACGTGGCTAGTAACTTATAGATCCAAATGAGTACTATCTAAATGTAACTCATCATTCTTTTATTTTCCTTCTTTTTTTCCCTATCCATCCGATTGTGCTCAAAAAAAATATTTGCCATGCCGATGCCTACCCCGGGACTAGAGGTGGGCATTTGGCCATGCCGTGCCGGCACGGCCCAAGCCCACCACGCTTTGGGCCGCGTCGTGCCTTGCCGGCTTAGCCCAATCATTCCATTGTGCTGGCTCGCCTCGTCTCTGGCCAGGCCCAGGCACGGCCCTAAACCCATCATGCCGGTATTCGTGCCATGCCAGCTCAAGCTCAGCCCGAAATAACTACACACGATGAAGGTGGCAACGACGACGATGGCGGCGGCCACCATCTCCATTCCTCTCATGTCCGTCTCGTTAAAGATTAGTTAAAATTGAATTAATTGCGTAAAAACACAAGCACGTAAATATTTCGAGGGAAAAATATAATTTTCTTGATATTTTACAGATACAGTGTTACTGCCTCGTTAAAAACCTTATGCCCTAAAGTGGGATTCCCTGAGTAAGAAAAAGAGTATAGTAACTAAGACGCTCAGGCTTTGGGCGGAGGTGTTCGGTGGTGATGGGGAGACAATGACTGACTTCAAAGAAGAAGAAGGCAACGGTGGCAGTGCTATGGTAGTATGGTAGAAAGCTAAGAGGGGGGTGGACGTGGTGCTAGTGACGAGGAATTTGGTGGAGACTCATGGAGGCAGCAGATCAAAGTGGTGGTTGTGGTGTTCCATCGAGACGAGAGAATGAGATGGGGAGAAATGGAGCTGATGAGCAGGCACTCCTGTCAAACTTCAAGGTGCTAGGTACTCGGTTTTGAAGTTTAGGGGTGCTGGATGGATTTTCGAGAAAAGTACAGGAGGGAGCCAGTTGTGCATGGATGGTGAAGCGGAGGTGGTCGGCCGTGCTGCAGGGGGAGCCCGAGGTGAATGCCGGTCATGCCCTCCGTGCTGGGTTAGCCCAAGCACGGCACTCCTTGCCGGGCCGTGCTACTCGTCGGGCCGATTTTCCAGACCCAGCCCTCGCCAGTCGTCCGTGCCATACTAGCCTATGTTCATGTTGTGCTTGGGCCGTACCGGGCCTCGGGCTGGCACGCACAGACACGGTCCAACTCCCACCTCTACTTGGGACTGTTATAGCCTACAGAACAGCCACAGTTTATCCGGTGTTACGATGGTTTTTAAAAGCATGTTTATCTTCTTTGGTCAATATAATAACTATTTACAATTGCTTTTTCAAGTAAAATTTTGCCGTACGAGGTGTACCACATTTTTGCATATTTTAGAGAATTTGCACATGTTTAACTGTGCTCTGTTGAGTTGGAGCAGCTTTAAAGTTTGATGTATTTTCAAAAGGCATTTTATTAGCCAAATTTGATAGAAATACTGTAATGAAATAAATATACTTATAATAATAGCAACAAATAGGTTTTAAATAAGAAATAGATCGACTTGTAAAAAATCTATAATTTGACTAGGGTAAGAATGGACAAATCAGCCTCAAACCTTCATCCACTGCCTTGTTGCAGGGGGGCGTTGTGAATCGTAGTTTCGATACAAATCGTGGCTAAGTTCAATAAATTAGTAGGACCGGTCCATGATAGTGTTAGACTGGTAATATGGTAAACTAGTTATTGTGTATAGTACGAGCATAAGCTGTGTATAAACCAAAATGAACTCGACCAATATTCAGACTCGTTTCCCTAAGCTTAATTTGAAATTGATATGCTAAAAGTCAAGCTAAAACGTGCTTATGTCTATGCCAGGTTTGATTTTTCACACAATTTTGTAGTTTTTTGAGCTTAGCATGGCTCTAAACCTTGAGCTCACCTCTTTCTCATGACAAGAATCTGACAGTTTGACCTTGGTTGGACTAAGACAAGGTGATCCGTGATTCGTCTAATTCCTAGTCTCGCAGGTCTAACAATGTTACAAGGCCAAGCTTTATCTGTCTAGTCCTTTCCCCTTTTTGTCGCCTGAACATGCGCTATGCATGAAGAATCTTCAGGTTTTCATATTCTTATGTTGTACAGATAAGAAAATACGTGGTGGTTGGGTTGGAAAGACTATTGACAACTCTAATGTCCTAACAAAAATGGTCCTACAGCTCATTGGGTTCCTACGTGGAAAGGTTTGGTGGTGCATTCTTTTCGGTTACCACAGATGATTTTTGGCTTTAATACGAATATTTGTACGAACAAACTAAATACCGATAAGTTGATAAGCTGCTTAGAAAAGTCTATCTCGATAAGCCGTTTTAAAATGGTGACGAAGAAATTCCCATTTATTTACTTGAGAAAAATTATAAGTAATAAACTAGAGGCTAAAAAGAGCTGGGCTAAAATGTAGGGAGGGAGGCACAAAGGTGACAGTTAACAAGCACGTCTCACGTGTGACGAAACGTCGTTCTCTGAAACTTGTTCTGCGAATTCTCCTGTTCTCAGAAAAACAATTGCACGCCCAGCTTCAGGTTGATTTCTTGACAGAAAGAAGAGAAAATGATCCGAAGAAAAGAACGGACGAACGGTGGCTTCTCTCTTTCAGTCGCTCGGGGTAGCTGGCTTGTCTCCGTGGCTCCCAGCTCACCACCGGACTTGGATGTGAGACGCGGGCGTGGAGTGGTTGGCACCTTAGGGCGCGTTTGGTAGTTTGGAAAAGGGCTTGGGTTAGGCCGGACGATGCGACGGGGGTCGTTTGGGTTCCCACATGGGCCTTGGGCCTTTCCACGCGGGTGCAAATGGTACCCCTGGGCTTGGCCACGAAGAAACCAAAATGATTTTTTTAGGTCTGGCTGAGGAGGCGCAGCAAAACGGGGTCTCGGTATCCATACTTTAAAATTCTGGGCTTGTTCTTTTTTACTGCAGCTTGTGGTTTTTGAGCTGTTTGTACGAGAGATTACAATATAACAGAAACTCACGTGCAATTTTTGCCAATATAAATGAAGTCAGTAAAGTATGTACTACAATTAACTAGTAGTGTGTCCGTGCTAACGCTACGGTAAAATACAAAACAAGATACAATTTGTAAAAAATAAAACGAACAATCAGATTCATTAAGAATATCTGCTCAGATTGAAACTATGAATTTGGTATAACTCCGAAATGCTTAAGTTCATAACCAACTTTGCCTACTAAATAGGTGCTTACTACTTATTAGTTCTGCTAAGGTAACATTATATCTGACCATATAAGAAATTTTGGCCCATATTAAAGAAAAGGAAATTGTCGAAAATGGAAGGGGTTGAAGAATTTATACATATTTCATTAAAATTATATAACTAACCTTAGGTTTAGCTTGGCAAACACATTATGCCAACCAATAGAGAAACCGGGTTAGAACTTAGAAGTTTTATGTTCAGCACGTCTAACAATCAACCATTCAAGGAAGCGAGAAACCAATTTCTGACTGGTGACAATAATACTTCTTTGGAATAGTATATCCATTTGCAGTCAGCATGACAATTGACAAATAAACTAAATCATGGTGGTGGTTTTGCAATTACAACACGAAAATAAATAGCAACTGCATATGTGATGAAACTCAAAATGCAGCTGACTCTAGAAATATTTTTTGTGCAAGTTAGTTTTCTTATTCTAGTTTTTTTTTAGAACCAGAGTTCTAATTCCAGTTGAGGTTTGGGTCTTCATACTACGTTATAACCTACAAGCGTGATAAAAGTCCATTATACAATTCTTACCTTGATATACTTCGGCTTCTCTATCTCCACAAGAGACATATAGCTTTCGACAAGGAACTTTAATCCAATTTCGAGCTCAGCATCAAACGAACCATTGTCATACCGCCTGATAATCCTCGACCGCTGGCACCACGGCACAAAATCCTCATAGAGATCCACCGTGGCGACAACCGCAAACATCTGCTCCGGCAAGTACCTGCATCACCAACCATTTCCATTTCAAAAAACAATCACAGAAAAAAACAACAGGTCCAATCGGTCATACCCCATCACGCTCCTCTCCTCGTAGACCTTAGAGAGCACGCTCCCCTCCTCCCCATCACCGCACCCGAGGAAGCACCTCGTCTGCGCGCCCGACCGCCAGCCCCCGGCCAACTGGTCGGCCCCCACGCGCGGCGGCGGATCGGCACACCGGCCGAGCTGGCGCCCGCGGCCGCCGAGCCCGGCCAGCGTGGCCACGTGCCTGGCATTGGCGAGCGCCTCCCCCCTGCCGCACTCGCCCTCCGCGCATCCCCGCAGGAGGGCTAGCCCCCTCCTCCGCAGCAACGACCTCGCGCACGGCAGCATCGGAGCAGCCTCCGCAGCGTGATCCGGCGGCGCAATAACGAAAACGTAAGTGAGATAATTCACTCTTGTAGTTCCTTTCCCATCAAACTTTTCCAACTCCAACAACGCCCCAAGAAAATTCTTAGCAAGTGCCCAAGTCTTTAAGAAAATTCACTCCCAATCATTAGCCAATAGCTAGAACGAACTCCCTAAGGCCAATAAGGCCGCAAAATGTGATTTGACTCATTATTTTCGACATAGGTCCAAATAGAAGCAAAGTTCTACTGGTAGTTCAACATCTGACGCTGGTAGAATACATAGAGAGCTCCAGGTGCTGTTCCAATAGAAGCAATGTTATACTATGACTTCACACCTGACACTGGAAGATTACACAGCTCCAGATGCTATTGTAGTGTTGTGCCATGTTCCAAACATACAGAACTCAGGAAATTTTGGCACATGCCATTAAAGTTTCATAAATGTGATTGGCTAGTAAAATCTAGCTTCGGAGTTAGCCCCCGCCTTCATTACTAATGACAAAATCAGACACTACACAGATGACTATTTACAGACACTGATTGATCAAATTTTCTACAGGTAGGGAAACGACCTATAAAGTACTTCATGATTCAACACAATGTAAGGCAATGCTGTGCAAACATTAATCTCGATGCTCAACAGACATTTTCCATCACAGCCAGGTCAACCACCACAGAAATCCTCCTACAGTTGATTTCAGCATCAATTGTGTTCAAAAGGCTATCTCAATCTACATCCAATAACTGTCAGACTTATCATGGCCATGGGTAGTTCAAACAGGCAAGAACTATGAACCATCTTCATAGTTTAGACTTCCAATACTGGACTGCATGATGTGAGTAACAATATATTTATGCAAGACTTGACTCAACAGGAACTACATAGAAATTCTAAAATTCATGATGACAATCAGGGATTCATAGTTACTTTCCAGAGGGATAATGCAAGACAATTGTTTCAAAGTGCACAGAGATATATATGATAACAATTTAACAATGCTCACCAGTCACCACATCTGGTCAACTATAAGTACAACTCATGCAGATCTCTGCATAATTCGAGGCGCGGATTAAAACCAAAATCAGATCTCTGCACACAATAAATGGATCAAACAATTCACAAGAGTGATGGCACGATGAATACAAAAAATCATCTACTGCCTCCAATACCTAATGACAAATTCACCCTAAATAAGAACATGCACGTTAAATCAGGACACTAAATTAAACAAAATCAGAACATCTTATATAAAGAGCTTTTAATTAAATCGGGAACATTTTTAACTCAAAAAATTCAAGAAATGGTTATTAGCCATTTAGTCAAGGATTGAAAAATTCTAGATACAACAGTTACTTGTTGTAGAAACTTCATTTATTGAGATATCACATCGAAATATGCCCTAAGTCAAATGATGAACAAATTCACAGGTGAAACAACTGTTGTTACTTGCTTGAGAAATGTACTTCAAGATCAGTACGGATACCTGGTGAGCCCTGCAGATTAGATCCAAATCATGTTTTTGAAGAAACTCAGCAACCTTATCAGCTCCGAAAGTGTAAGGCACACCCCTGTCATTCTCACCCCACCCTTCAATTTCTTTATATATAGTCAGATTAGAAACACAGTGCTTGACAAGATCATTGTAGGATGACCTTTAAAGATCCAAACAAAGGTACGTACTTAAGAAACAGAGCATAACTACAAGAGCAAAGTTCCTTACAAAAGGTGCCACAGACAAGTTAGACACCTCACTCATAAAAAAACCAAAATGATTTTATTTGACTGCATGCCACAAGTATACTAACATTCCATAGTGTACAAACCAGAATTTTGAGGAAAATGGTTCCAAGTGCCCAGAAGCTACATAAATGTGACATAGCAATTTGTGTAGACCAGGGTATTTCTGCAGAAAGAGAAAGAATTGATGACATACATTACTTCCCATTAGTTAAAAATAACTATCCTCTAACACAAAATGACCACTGTGATAGATCTAAGAAACACAAAATGCATCTAAAATCGAAGACTAATTTGGATGGACAAACACAATCCCTGAGAACAGAATTATTTCACTACATCAGGAAGGATTAATAGCTGAACAGAACACCCAAAACCAACTTCCATTTCATTGCCAATTCGAAGAATTGGAAGATGCTCAGTCTCACACAAGGAAAGGTGGCAACTTGAATCTGAGAGCATTGTATAGTAGCCCCAAGCTTCCAGCCACTAAACTCAATCATTCCACCAGTCCATGTCAACAGAGCAGGATTATTGTACAGCAAGAGCGAAATGGACAAACAACGCCAAATTACAGTGCATTATTTAGAGGAATCTATGAAATAGGTGCTCTCCCACTGAATGATCCATTAAACGGCAAACAAGCAAAGTCATCCGGAGTCATATCACGTTAGGTAAAACATACAATCATACCGAGAATGCTAAACTATGTCCCGCGCATAATAGAAGCACGAAAAGGGCCTCATTTTGCACCAAACCATCGATCCAATTACCCAAAACGGGACATCTACAGCAATATTACGCATCAAACAACCCACCCAAAACGGGACATCTACAGCAATATTACGCATCAAACAACCCACCAATCCACAATAAGAAGGTGCTTTTTCAACCTACTCACCGGAATGACCCACAGAAATGGGCATTGCACATGATAGGTACTCACGAAGGGCCATTCCTGAACTCTATTATCGACGAATTTACAACAAAACCGCCTAAAAGAAATTTCTCGTGCAATCTCACACTACATACAGCACACTGAACCAACTAATCACGTGCTATTCTCAACGCAATCACCCCAAAAGGAATAGCCTTTGAGTACGCAGTGCAAGAAACGGTATCTAAAATCCCAACACCAACGCCGGAGACAGATCGAAGCAATTAATCGGGGACGAACCAAGGAGGAGGGCTGAGGGGGCTGAGGGATTTCTCACAGCTTCTTGGCCTGCTCGAGCGACCGCGCGTGGCCGAAGTGGAAGAGGTCGTAGATGCCGTCGGCGTAGGCCCGGATCGGCCTGTCCCTCCCCTCCTCCCCGCCTCCATTGCTTGCGGCCCTGTCCACCTCCACGTCCCCCTCGGCCTCCTTCCAGTCCTCCTCCTCCTCCTGCGAGGACTGCGGCTTCGCCGCCTCGGAAAACCCGAGAACGCGAACCCGATTCCAACTAATCTCCAATTCCAACTAAAGAACCCGAGAACCGGATTAGAAAACCAGGAAAGGGTTTGGGGAGAACGAGCGAGAGAGTAAGTAGCGGATCAAACCTTCTGCTGCAGCATGGAGGAGTGGGGCCCGCCACCGCGCTTCTTCAGCAGGCTCTCCTCGCGAAGGCTCTTGCGGATCTCCACCATGTTGTCCTCGCGCCGGCGGTGGCCTTCCTCCGCGTCCACCGTGACCTTGTAGCGGCTGCGTCGCACCTCCGCCCGCTTGCTCGGCCGCAGCGACATCGTCGCCCTCGCGGAGGCGGCCTCCTCGAAACCCTAGCGGCTTGCACAGCGCGTGGGGGCCTAGGGGTGTGGGCGATTCACGCATGCACGATTCCCAGCGATGATACGGGAAGAGAGCGGTGGTGCCAGGGAGACGACGGGGAATGGGGAGGAGGAGGCGGCGGTGTAGCGGAGGAGCGGGGAGGAGGAGGCGGCAGCAGCGCGGGGTGGGGACGAGGAGGCGAGGGGCGGAGCAGAGGGTGGGAGGAGGCGCTGGCGGAGCGGAGGAGCGGGGGGAGGAGGCGGCGGCGGCGCGGGGTGAGAAGGAGGAGGCGAGGGCGGAGCGACGGAGGAGGGAGGAGGAGGAGGCGGCGCAGCGGAGTGGTAGGGGGAGGAGGCGGCGGCGGCGGTGCGGGGTGGGGGGAGGACGCGAGGGAGGAGGAGTGGTGGAGAACGTGGGGACTGGGGAGACGCGGCGCGGGGTGGGGAGGAGGAGGCGGCGGCGGCGGCAGCGCAAGGTGGTTCAATGATATGCATGATCCAGATAATTTTAGCCTTAGGATCTTCAATGAGTATAAGAGAAGAAGATTTAAGGAGAGATACAGGTCATTCATTTGTATGAAGTTGGATTACTTTGGTACACAAATCTGGGTGGACTTAGATTAGGCATGACTGTGGGGGTGGTTGAGGGGGTGGATTTAGTAAAGAAAATTTTGGTGTATTATAGAATAGGGTAGACTAGTAGACCATATCTTGAAAAAATACTCCGTTTAAAAGCTAGTTACTGTAGAAAAATAGCTTTTAGAAGCTGAAAAGAACAGAGCTTCTATTCCGTTCCGTCTATTCGAAACATTCCGCCCTGACAAAAAAAAACGGCGCAACAAATCTTCTATCCTATACCAGTCTTGATTTTGGTCAATACGGACCGTTCTATCTATTCTGATACTAATTGAAGTGACCTATTATTTTTTATATTATATTTATGTATTTAAAGTGAGATTTTAAGTGACATTATATATGCATATAATTACTATTAAAAATAATCTTGGTTTAGAGTTTAAGATATAATATAGTCTGTCTCCGTGTGTAACTCAAGTTGGAGTTGTGTCTAACTTAAAATCCGAATACATATACTAGTAGAAGATTATTAGCCTATATATTGAGAAGACTTGTAGCCAGTTTTGTAAAAAAAAAAAGTAAGAAAAAGGGGAGTAAATAAGAGAATGAAGAAATTTAGAAATAGTAAAAATAAACTAAAAGCCAAAAGTTTAAGTCAGAATAAATGGGGCCTAAGTATAGGGGGCAACAATCACAATCTTCACCAGGCAAGCATGTCAAATTCCCTTAGAAAGTTACGACATTAAAACTCCTTTCTAAACGGTTTTAACTTTTAGGCTTCTAAATTTTGGCTTTTTTAGTTTTAGGTTTCTCTTTTTTCTCATTATTTTTTTGCATTATTCTAAAAGATATAGCAATGTTTCTTATCTCATTTTCTTATTATTTTTCTTATTTTTTAACTTATTAACTTAGAAAAAAGTTAATAACCGTTACCGTGCATTTGCAAGCAAACTCTATATCAAAAGCCAAAAGCCCTAGGTTTATAGGGGCTACTCTTTTTAGCTTCGACTTATGTATTTTAACTGCGGTTTATGTCTTTTGGGTTATTCACGAGAGAGTACAGAGTAACAGAAACTTGCGTACGGTTTTAGCTAATATAAATGAAGTCACTATAGTGTATAATACAATACATATATCATATTAAAAAGACAATCTGTTTGAAAACTAGTTATTGTAAGATAGTAAAAAAAGTAATTTTTACAAGCTAAAAATAAGAGACCCATAAATCCTTTGGATCAAGAAGGCGTAAGAGCTTGTTTGGTTTGTGACCTAGGCTCTATGCCTGATAAAAAGTAACGCCTGAAGGTAGTCTGAAATTCTAACAATTTTTGCCTAACCAACTAAACGACTAAACCTGAGGACGTGGTGTCTGGTTGGATATCTGGAATTCTAGCGGTGAAACAAGGTGATGGTGGACTCGCCTAGGAGCCAGGCGTTCGATTTCCGAGGCCTAGACCGGAGCAGGGCGTTCCTGAGTTTTTTTGGGCCTAGGTCGAGTACTAATATGGAGGCCTAATCCACTCTCTCAAAATATCTATATATATTTCTATATACGTATATATAGTCTTATAAATACACATCAATTAATAAGATAATATTCAATGCACTAAAATAACTTATATAGAATCTCAAAGTTCATAAAGTGGACAAATGTAATAATAAATTATTTACTTGGCGCTTGACATTATTTTAAACAATTTCTTCTAACATTTCGAGATGCAAAGTCATTGATTATACTATTGATATCGATCTCATCCAATAACTTCTTCTCGATGCATAAAGTCGTCAAACCATTTAACCTTTCTTGAGACATTGTTGACCTCAAATAGTTCTTCAATAATTTCAACTTTGAAAAAGTTCTTTCAGCTGATGCGACAGTCACAGGCACAGTAAATAAGATCCGGTAAGCAATGGAAACATCTAATGACTTCAGGGTGCTTGAGCTCATTAAGAAACCAAATATATCTTTAAACACCATGAGTTCTTCAAATCTGTTCTTCAAAGAAGTGATTGCCATATCAACCAGAACAAAAAAATATTTAACTTCAAAAGCCTTCTCAGCTTCTAGAATGTCTTCTTGGCAATTACTTTCATCAAATTGTTTCTTCCTCGTAGCACGACGTTTTACCGGAAACGATGCCTCTACACCCATGTCAGATGCAATGCCTTTGGCGATAATCAGACTAGAAGAAAACCCCTCATTTCTGTATGTCTCAAAGTATTGCATCATACCTTGTATTTGCTGCAAAGTAGAGTCAATGCACATGGCTGGTGACTGCAACTTCTTGCTCACTTTATTCACAGCAAATAAAATATCATTCCAGATAACCATACCAAGTATAAACTCAAAGCTGCCAAGGGCATCAAACAAATTTTTTGCATCACTTTTATCCTTTGGTTCAATGTCAGAAGCATGATGTAACTCAGACAAAGCTGACCTTAACTCAGTAGCTTGATATCTTATTGCTGTAACACTTTTGATTCGACTCTCCCAACGAGTATTGGACAATGATTTCATAGTTAAACTAGGAACATGTTTAAGCAAGACATTCCACCTTTTACAGCAAGAAAAAAAATAATAAAAATTAATATTAAAAGATATAATACCTTATACTCTGGTTTTTTGATTCCATCAATCTCTCGGTCAGAGCGTCGCGACTTCGTGTGGAGTTGGCTTCCGCATGGATTCACATGCGCTGAGAAAGGCCTGCTCTCCCTCAATCCCCGTACCTGAGGCCTGAGCAATGAAAGCACACGCGAGACCGAGGCAAAAAGACTTGCGAGGCCGCACGGAAATCTGCCGCGTGAGTCTCGGCCGCCGCTCCAAATCTCGCCAGCGAAAAGAAATCTCGGCTGCCGCTCAATAATTTTTTTCTCCTGCTTCAATCAACATAGCCGCCGATCTCTTCCATCAGACAAAAGCATGCAAGCAATATTTATGCTTCAGACTATCGTATGTGCATGCAGAGTCCCTGTTCCTCTTTTTATCTCCGGCCGCTCCGTTTTCTTTTCAAAAACCATATCTGACTTCTAATCTTGTCCCCTGCCGCTGCTACCTCTAATACGTACTTATTTCCTTTTTTAATCTACTAAAAACCCTAATACCACTCATTCAATTGGGCTTGGACTTTTTTAACTAAACCAGATTTTTAACCTGATTGAGCCATAGGAGCCCACATATATTACTAAGTATACTAGTACTAGTACTAATGTACTATATGGGGTGGGGCCTATGTAAATTTTGGGCCTAGAGTGGTGGCACACCTGCCCACCCCAGGGCCGGCTCTGGACCGGAGCAGCTGCCCGGCAGGCAGAGCAAGCCAGGGCAGCAACCAAAAGCTACCCCGGCAGACTTCCGGCAACGTACCGGGCAGGCGAGCTGGCGCCAGGGGCCGAACCAAACACGCCCTCAGTATACGAAGGGCAACAATCACCGTCTTCACTGTGCCAGGCACGTCAAATTCGGACTACCAAACAACATGGCCTTGCTCTATTTTAGCCGGGCTGCATAGGCTGGGATCAGTTGATCGGGCCAGATTGGGAGGCTTGCAGGATACCAAACGCGCACTAAAGTATCAAGCCGTGGGAAAAAAGAACGGGCAATAACTCAGTACTGTGACAATGGAGAGCTCAATTGTTCGGACAGAAACATCTACAGCAACCTTACAACTCTAGCGAAATCTTTTTACAGCAACATGAGGATTAGGGCTGGATATCGAGCTGGCTCGGCTCGGTCTGGCTCGGTAGGATAACGAGCTGGCTCGAGCTGGCTCGAGCTGGCTCGTTATAACTAACGAGCTAAAAAGCCAGCTCGGCTCGGCTCGACAAAAAGCTCGAGTTAGCTCGTTTGGCTCGTGAGCCAGGGCCAAAAAATATCTCCATCATATATTCATCTATGGAAGTTTGGCTCGTTTGGCTCGTTAGGCTCGTTTGGCTCGTTTGGGTACAATAGAGTACAAATTAACACATGCATGGCTCGTTTGGGTACAATAGAGTACAAATTTACACATTAACACATGCAATAGAGTACAAATTAGGTCCATGGAAGCAGCATATGCATATCTAAATTCCTGGAAGTATGGCTCGTTTGGCTCGTGAGCGGCTCGCGAGCTGGCTCGAGTTGGCTCGTTATAGCTAACGAGCTAAAATCTTGGCTCGGCTCGGCTCGTTATCCTAACGAGCCGAACCGAGCCAAGTCGAGCCAGCCACGAGCCGAGCGAGCTAACAAGCTTCGAGTTTTTCGTCCAGCCCTAATGAGGATAGAACTCCCCAAACAAGCTGATACTAAAAGAAACGCAGGAGTACCATATTCTTGTACATCGATATTAGCGATCTGCACGCGTTTTCATGGAAAACAACAACTGATCATACGAAACTTCAGCAAGCGCACGATCAACTAGGGGAAACACAAGTGTACTCTGTTCTCAAGTACATATTGCCCATTTCTTATCCCCAGTTGAAAACCACTAGCAACATACATCACAGATTCACAAGAAGCCCATCTTGCCTGCTGATGCGGCGTAGGCAAAAAAACGTAGGCAGGGAAGCGCCCCTCGGCGAGGAAAAACAACGAGACAGACACGAACACATCAGCAGGCGATCGAGAACAACGGTGCGACACCCCACGGGAACAAGCGCCCGCCGAGTCGAGACGCACGCGTGGCTCCGTTTATTTCGACTTGAGCTTCTAATTTCTGACTTATTTTTTACTATTCAATAATTTTGTCTTTTTCTGGTTTTTTGGCTTTTTTAGCTTTTTATCGGTTCTTTTTTCCTGTATTCGTTTGTACTGTCCATGACGACCTGTTTTTTCTATTTTTAATTTTTTTAAATTTAATTACGTCAAATAAGCTATTGTTAGCTACAATATTTTTTCAGCCAGCTATAGTATTTTTCAGCCATAAGCCACTCAAATTAAGGGCCTGTTCTTTTCGGCTGCGGCTTATGGCTTTTGGCTGAAATTTTTGAATTTTGGCTGTTTACGGTACAGATTACGGAGAGACAGATACTCACTTGCGATTTTGGCTGGTATAGATATTGGGCTTTTAACGTGTAGATCGTTTAACTTGTTGTCGGGGCCCAATTATACAATCCGGCACCCTCTGTGATTCCACCGCACCATTCCCTGGATCAGTAGATAGTGCTCACAGTTACAGTAATGAATATCAAAAATACATATCATGCGGAAGCGAAAATATAATAGTAGACTTACTCATGGGCCGATTAGGCCGAAATCAATAAATTGCAGCAGCGGAAGAACGAGCACACAGGTGGGACCTTCAGGACATGCCCACAGGCAGCCAACTGGAGGTTCGCGACCTAGCCCTTGACATTTTCATCTTCTCTGCCAGCTTGTCCAATCTTGATGCTGAGGCGAGGTGATTTGATTCTTGATTCTGAATTTTGTCGCAAAAGCGAGCGTGAGCACTCCGACCCCGTGCTCCGCGAGCCAATACACAGAATGCAAATAAATAGTATGCATGGTTTAACAAAGGAGAGGCTCGGGTTATTTTATTTGCCAAAAATCGCTTTAGTAGCATTGCTATTATTTAATCACCGTGTTATTGTTGCTGCCTATACTCCACACGCAATTGCCATAATTGACTTAATCCACCAAAGGCACACTTTCGATACTGATTGCTGTCTGAGACTCCAAACAGCGACTGACATCATTTAATTAATCCACCGATCATATACTTTCTATATTGATTGCTGTCTAAAACTCCAAACAGCGACTGACATCATTTAATTAATCCACCGATCATATACTTTCTATATTGATTGCTGTCTAAAACTCCAAACAGCGACTGACATCATTTAATTAATCCACCGATTTTCTAACAATCCAATCCTTTTTATTATTGATTCAAATCCACCAAGAATATCATTGATCAAGCCTACGATTCAATATTATATATCCACCAAGAATATCATTGATCAATTCTACGATTCACCATTATATATCCACCAAGAATATCATTGATTAATTCTACGATCCACTAGTATCCTCTCACCAAGTAAATCACTAATCAGGAACTATAATCCAATACTTGTATTACTCCTCCAAATTCTCGAAAATTCAATTAGATCATCTATTTAGCCTATCTATTCAGCTAGACTCCACCAATTTATTTCTCCTAGAACCCCCACTATCATTTCCTATTTATGATCGACATGAATCCACCAATACCTTTATGTGTACACTACAAACATCTATTTCTTTTACTCACGACCCTGCTTATTCTTTCCATATTTTATTTTGTAGGAATAGAAATGCCACTATTTGAAATACAATACATAAAATTTCCTGAGACCTAGCAGCTTTAGAACAAAACATAATGTTCAAGGAATATTAACATGATTTTCCATACATATGGCATCTCACCATATGCCTAATATCACCATAATTTTTCCATACATATGGTATCACACCGCATAACATCTTTCAGCGTTATAGCCGCTTAACTTACCACTGGGACGACACCCAGGACAACTCAAATCAGGGCTTTCCACTGCCCTCCACTTTTCCATTCCCATTTTCCAAACATTTTTAAATAGAACTATATCTAGTTAAGTTCCCATGTCCGCCCTTAACCGTGGGCACGGCTATTCGAATAGTTTTGACTCTGCAGAGTTTGTACACTTTACCCACAAGAGACAGTTTACTCGTTGCCCCACACGATTCCTTAGTCATGCGGTTGAGCAAACCATCACAGTAACTGTTCAAAGTACCTCGCCCCTTCCATCATCTCACCCTATGGGTCGTTCCCACTTGCGATGGGTCCCATACGTTGTGCGGGATGTTCTCCTTCTGAACGTCTAGCAGCTGGATACTTCACCTTGCTAGCCGCCACAGCAGAACTTCACCCTCTGCGGGTGTCCCATTCAAGCCTGACACACAGACAGCCGCTTGCACCACTTTACTCCTCCACTGATGATGATGACTTTCAGGGTCCGGTAAATCTACTAAGCCAAGTTGTACTTTACAGACTTGTGGTTGTACTTGTTTTACACAGGAGGTCATGACAAGATTCAGTCCTTAGGGTATCTGGGCGGTTCTACCACAAACCACACTCTCGTGCACACCTGCACCATACCCCCGAACCATCCGCCCAGACAAGTAAGCAATTTGAGGTTTTTTTGGGATTATAAAATAGTCATATCCAACATACACCAGTCATTACCACCATGACTGCCCAATCGATTTTTCTCAGGATTAAAAGGGATGTTTGGGCGCTCTCGCGCCCATGAGTATCTAAGCAATACTAAGCATGGCATATAATTACGGACTTATTTTTGAAAGGTTACTATTATAAGTTTTGCTAGGGCGACAAGGTTCACAATTCAAATATTCCAAAGGGAGGTGTAATATTAATCAAGGTAAGCAATGGGCATATAACTAGAATATTAAATTAACATGTATTTGCATATAACATAACAGCATGCAATTTGATAATTTAAACAAAAATAATTTGCAGAAAATGTAGGTTCAACATGATCAAAGTATTGACTCGCCTGGCGCGGTTTACCGCGGTCTTGAGCTCACTTAAAGCTTTCTCATTTGTCGATCTTGAGGTTCGATCCTTTATCTTCACCTCGGCCTCGGCCTCGCTTGATCCTTGATTCTTCCGGACTTCAATTTCTAATTACGTGCTAAGCAACTGAATTCAAATAAAAACAAATAACTCAAAAGATCCAAATAAATCCAATCACTTTAAATACCCAATTTAATTTAAATTATGCATTTATTATGATTTGAGAATAGAAGGATGATTCAGGTTAGTGTGTTGTAAGCACAGCGGTAGCTGGGTTTGAGCAGGAGGACGAGTTGTCTGAATGTTTTACCGTGAGGGAAAATTTTAGAAACACGAGGGATCAAAAGTGAAGATGTGCCTACAGGAATTATCCACTTTTGGGAAAAGAAGGTGGACAGACATGGCCGATTGGGGAAAAGCGAGGCTTGGCTTTTTGCTTGATGACTTTCTTTTAATTTATTTACATTTATCAAGGAAGTTCCATGAGTCGAATTCGACCTATAGTTAGATGTGAGATTTTGATCAGGGTATCGAACATCATTCTATCAGTATTATCTTTTAGGAGTCAGGGCATAGGTTTTATACATGATGCATACATTTTTAGATGATGGAATTAATTCATATTACTATTAATTCGATACGTAGCATTTTATGCAATCCTAACTATTCATGTTATTAATCAAATGTTCACTTCAGAATGTTTATGTATATATATATTGGTTAGGTCATTTTCATATCTGATGACCTAGGGCTATTATATTTCGGTACCTATATATTAATATGACTTTTTAATCTGGAGACGCTATGGGAATTATGGATATTGATATTTTATGCTTTTACTTAGCTTCTGTCTCAATCAATCTTAATTTATTTATGGTGGCTTGAACCTGCTACACATGATTTTATTTCGTCATTGTTACTCATTTAACACTGTCGCTTAAGATTCCATGATCAGAAAATGTGTTGATGATACTGTCTATATTGTTAATAGGGTCTATGGTGAATACAAAAATCGCACCAATATCTATATCGACAAGGGTATATTTTTAGCAATTTATATGCCAATAGCATACGTGCTAATATTCGAACTGAAGATGGATATTAATGGTACCCTAATTATTTTAGAGGTTTACTTAATCGTATGCCAGGTGACTTTAATTTAAACCTCAATAGTAAAACATTATTGAGCTAGTACTCACTTCATTTTGTTTTCATATGCCCCTTTAATGTTATATTTTGATGCATAGGTAAACTTTATTTGAATCCCAAATTAATTTTATTATTAACTTTCTTACTTTATTTTCTAACTGTTTCCTAACTGGATTGTGTTAAAAAAATAATACACAAAAATATGGGCAAAGGGGATTCGAACCTGTGACATATGTGTTCAGCGCTCCAGCGTTGCTCGGCTGACCAATTGGGCAGCTGCCCATTGTGACTTAAGCGGGGAAGTCATTACCCAAGAGATGAGAGACAGTTGGGCTAAGACAGAAGGGCAGTCGGCCGAAACAGAGGATAGCGGCGGCGCCATGGGGTGAATTCGCCGGCGGCGTTTGATGGCCGGAGAGACGACGAAAACCATCAAAATGGGGCAGGGCGGTGATGAGCATGCTACAAGAGGCGCCACTGTGAGCCGGGGTGAGGTGTAGAGGGCTCGGCGGTGGCTTTGGTTGGCCGGAGCCGGGGAAGGAACGGGGCGCCGGCGCCTGCGTGGAGGAAGGAGAGAAACCGCGTGCGCACGAGCTGTAGGGGGTCAAGTGGAATCTTACTGGGCGTTTGGCTAGGCCGGAGCAAGGGCGAGGTGAGCCGGCGGCGTGCACGGCGGCGGCGCGGAGGAGGTCACCGTGGCCGGCTTGCTACGGTGAGAGGGAGAGCAGGGCGGCGCTTGGAGAAGCTTTGCGGCGACCTGGGGATGCTTCTGGCGAAGTGAATTGAACTGGGGAGGAGCGGGCAGGAAACAGGGCGGTGGCGGCACATTTGACCGGCGACGAGAAAGAACGCGATTCCGGCGATCTCGGCAGGTGATTCTCGAATTATGCCGGAGGGGAGGAAGAAGGTTCCCGGGCGCACACATGGGCGGGGTCAATTTGGCGTGGTTTTGTCGGAGAGGCCGGAGCGGCATGGAGCTGCGGTGGCCGGCGCTTGCTTGTGAGCGGAGGGGGGAAGAAAGGTGGGGGAGGGAACGAGATGGCGCAGGGGGGCAATGGGGAGCCGAGTGGCTTACTTGTAGCCGTAGGGAGGTGGGGGCGGAGGCAGGCACGGTGTCGCAGAGTCGAACGGACGGCGACGGGAGCAGGCCGGCTGGCGTCAAAACAGAGAGAGGAGCCGGGTCCATTGCGGGAGGACTGATGCGGGACGCGGCGAAGGTGACGGGGGCGGTTGGCTGACGCCGAGCCAACGCGGGTGAGCAGGAGAGGACAGGCGGTGACGCGGGGCAGGCGCGCGCACAGGGAAGAGGGGACAAGTGACGCAGCTCGGCATGGAAACAGGGAGTGTACTAGGGAGACAGAGAAAAAGAAGGAAACGAGTGGAGGAGGAAGGAGGAGAGGGTAGGCCGGTCTGCGCGCAGGAGAAAAAAGGGCATGGCGGGCCCGCCAGCAGAAGGAGAGAGGGAGGGGAAAGAGAGAGAGAGGAAAAAGGGCATAGGGCCCACATGTAAGAATGAGAAGAGAGGGAAGAATGAGAAGAATAGAAAGCTTTAGAAAATCTCGAAACTGAATTTTTAACTTAATTACTGTTTCATGTTTAACATTATTGATTTTAACTTAATTTCAAATCTTGGTTCAATTATTTAGATACCAAAACCCAATTTTTTTCCTATTCTCTATGTTATTTAATTTGCCCTCGGATGTCGATGTTTCTATTATTTTGTTATGAATTATATATATATGTATAAAACTTGAATATTCAACCTTGGATTTTTGGTTTATATTTTTATAGGTATATTCTAATATTCTTTTTGGATTCAATTTATTGACCCGAATTTGAGTTCAGGATGTTGGTATTTTTGAATTCATAATCTGTTCCATTTTTATTATTTGTATTTAGGAGTACTCTTGATTATTAATTTGTATGGCACAAAACCCAAAAAGATTTCAATAGATACTCAGAAGAAACTTGAGTGCTAGCAAAATGCAAGAAAAATTTTAAAACCTCCACATTTTTGGAACACTTGAAATTTCAGGATGTTACACTTGTAGACCTCGTCTTGAGAAAATACTCCGTTTAAAAGTTAGGTACTGTAGCAAAAGTCAAAAGCCGCCGGCTTGTGAGGTAAAGAACAGGCCTTAAGACGTTTTGAGCAGGGCGTACACGCGCACGGGGCCGTCCAGTCGCGGTGCAACACGAGCAGCGCGGCGCAGCGGCAGACAGTGCAGAGCCTCGCCTTGTGCTCCCGCACCGCCCTGCCGAGGCCGCCGCCTCCGCGCTTCCCGTGGCTCCGAACGACGAGCCCCATCGCCACGGCAAGCAGAGGCTTCGTCTGCTGCTACGGCGAGAAACGCGTGTACTTTGATGATGTCTGCGCGGGGGAGCGGCGGCCTCCGCAAACAGCCGGCCGGAGCTTGACGCGGGCTACTAAGCTGAGACCAAAGCACTAACCGTGAGCGTCTGGCTGGCATGCCAAAACGCTCGGGCTGGTGGCGTCTGGGGCCGTTTGCTCCCGTGCGCTTACGTACTGCAGCACTGCACGAGCAAGGACGCTTTTGAATACTGGATGGTTCATCGTTGGTCGCGCTAGCTAGGTGCAGTCCTGGTGCAGCTGCCTAGCTGTGTGTACGTACGATCGAGGACTTGACCGCGCGCTAGCTCACAGAGTGTCCCGTGCAAACGCACCAACCTTTACGTAGCGATCCGAATCCGCTATCATGACCAACGTACGTTGCTTAGTTCCTCTTTTTTCTCGGATATCATGACTGTATTGTATTCTGGTGTAAGCATCCTTTGATGGGTGCCCGGTATGGCCGGCCCGCTTGCTGCCGGTTATCGCCGGTGCATTGCACCGCGAGCTATCTTGTTTTCTTCCTCCATTTGCAAAATACTTCCTGTCTGCTCGCATCCATTTGACGGATCGAGGAGCAAGAATCTTTCTTTCAGTAGAGTACAAAGCAATTATCTGAAGCTTGCAATTGCACGATACATGGTATCTTGAGGAAGGAACTTCTTTAGGGACAGACTCTAATTCTTCTCTATAGAGACAACCTCGGATATGATCTACGTGCACGCAAGAATCTCCACGACGCAAAGGCCATCTCCTCCTTTTCTCCCCGCCTCCGTCGGCTGCAGACCGCGGCGTCAACCTATTGGACTCCCCGTAAGGATTCCTCCGCCGCCTGGGCACCTCTGCGTTGCCTCCCCGAGAATCCCCGCTCCGAGGCTGAAGTAACCGTGGTCGTGGCGCCGTGGTCAAAGTGTTATGGTCGTAACACCGTGGTCGAAGTGGCCATGACCACGGCCGCTTAGACTACGGCCACTTCGATCACGGCTTGGCCATATGGAGTATGTGCATGGTGGCGATCGAGCTAAGAAGGGAGGTGGAGAAGGCCAAACCTGACTGGTTCGGTGTTGATTCTTGGGGCGGGGACGGCGGGGATTCTCAGGGAGGCGACGTGGAGATGCCAGCAGCGACGGAGGGAATCCTTGCATGTTGACCGGGGATTCTCGGGGAGGCGACGTGGAAGTGCCGACGGCGGTGGAGGGGGCCCTTACGCGGCGACCGACGACACGGTCTACGGCTAACGGGGGCAAACGTGCCATCTGTGGGGAAAGGGGGAGGGAGATGGCTGCACTTGAATTTGGGAGGAGAAAAGGAAGAGAGATGGCCTTCGTGTTGCGGAGATACATGCGTGCATGTAGAGCGTATGTGAGGTCCCCATAAAAATGAATTGGGATCTGCCCCCAACGAAGTTTCTACCATATCTTGACTAGGCTTGGCTGGCACCTAGAGTTTAGCTTAATCAAACGTCGGGGATTACTCGTCTACGCTACACATTTGATGTATTGGTGCGCAAGCCAGTTGGCTGAAACCTCGGTGGACACAAACGTTTACATTGGCAGAACAAAGGCACATATATGTGTTTTTGAATGTTGGTCAAGCAAAAGCTAGCTTTTGATGCAATCAGAAATTGTAAACTGACCTGAACTTCTCCAGTTCTCAGAAACAAAGCCTCTACACTTCAGGGGAAAAAGATAACACAGTTACAAGCCACTCTGAATTTTCAATCATTTCTTCTTCTAATGAGAGAATTGAAGTTTTCGCTTTTCGAATGTACTGCCGGGTAAGAATGAAATGCCATTCAGAAATCAATAGGTGGTCACATACTCGCATGCATCATCCACAATACGGGTTCGAAACAGCCCGCACTCTTAATTTAAACAGTGCAATTAGCTTAATTAAAAATAATTATGAAACAAATAAAATAATTACAACACATTTAATTACATTACGGTAAGTACAACAAAGTCAAAATATTACAACACTTGATTATATATAGAGCACAAATATTACAACCAGAATTTAAATAATTACAACAATTTCATAAGTGCAAAAATTAAAATTTACAAGATTGCATCATTCATCATATTACATTCATTTGCATGCATACGCGTGTAGTTGCATTTCCGATTGTCTAGTGGAAGCCGTAGTCATCACGAGTAAATTGCCGCTGAAAGCCATGCATTTGTTTAGATAGCCTAAAACCCAAAATTAAAACAATCTAAGGGAGAATAAAAAGAGAAAGAAGATATTACCACCAGAACCCGTCCGGCTTTAAAATATTGAAACTTTAGTGCTCATCGAGATACCAGGACCAACCATCGTCTCTCGTTTTAGTGGGCCTCATCATCCGTGAAAAACTGAGCCAACACCCACTTTGAATTTTACCGACATTACCTCAAACAGTATAAAGCCAAACCACAGTGCTGAGACCACCCTAAGGACCCTCGGTCCATAAGGGTAACCCCATTTTTGTCCATCGCATAGCAGCTAGAGAGGAAGCCGATAATAAGATCGAACCAAGCTAGAGAGGGAGAGGTCATGCCTCATTCCTTCTTAACCAAGCCAACCAGCATAGAGGGAGAGCACATCTCCCTCAGTCGTCATTTGTAGGGATGGCAATTGTGCCCGTTTACCCGTATACCCGTGGGTAAATACCCTAATGGAGTCGGGTATGGGATATTTTCTTTACCCACGGATATGAAAATTAGGGGAAACACTCTACCCGTCGGGTAAACGGGTACGGGTACGGGTAAGCTCCACCCGTACCCGCCCCACCCGTTTACCTGCGATATAGATTGACAAGTGGCGCAGTCATAGCAATATCTCTAATTACTATTGATTGTTATAAACTTTTTTTTATAGCTATTATATTTCCTAGCAATAGCTATTGCTTATATGTACCTGTCATTAGTTTAACTCTTAGATGTTGACTATCAGTTCGCAGGTAAACGGCTATGCCCACGGGCGACGGGTATGGGCGAGGTTTTTCACTTGTCGTCCTTCGCAGGTATACCTGTGGGCGTAAATCAGGGTTGCGGGTATGGGTATGGGCGAGCACTACCCGTACCCGTCGCGCCTGATTGCCATCCCTAGTCATTTCCCTCACTCTCCATCCCATTTCCCATCTCCTCCCTAGTCCATTCCCACCGGAACCAAGAGCGAGAGAGAGAGAGATCCAGGAGTTGCCGTCACAGAGAGAAGCCAAGGAGGAGAAGAAGGCATCTAGAGGAGTTCGGGAAGACCAAAGGGGAGAGGACTGTGACCACAATAGCCTAGGAGCCAAGAACTACCCATAACTAGCCAAGGCAGACAAGGACTAGATGGTACCAGGGAAGAAGGCCAACCAACCGGGAGCACGTGGGAAGCACCACTTCTACCACTGCCATTCTATTTTCAACCCGACCAAGCCAAGTAGGTCACCCCCACCCATCCATTTTTTGTCCCCCATAGCACATGCACTAGCACAACACAACACAAAAGGCATCTGTAGGATCAAGGATAAGTGACTAGAGGGAGGGTGAATAAGAGGTTCTAAAATTTCTTCCTTTCTAAAACTAATCTCCACTAATTACAACTTAAGCAAGAATTCTATTTCTATTCAAGACCTACACAATTCTAGAATAACTAAAGCATCACAAGCAATGTCTCTACAAAATATGATCTTACCTTAATTAAGATATGATAATTTCAAATGCTAGAAATATAAATGCAGAATAATAGAGACAAGTAGTAACCAAATGAAGACACACGATGTTTTTAACGTGGTATTGAAGACTTGCCGATCTTCATTAGTCCACATTGAGGAAAGCTCAAGCGACTTGGACCGGCTCCACGAATTAAGTCTTGCTTCTCGATTCCACTAGTGATTGTTCTTTCTCCACTCTGGAGATGACGAACATCAAGCCACTCACAATTTGGCACCGGGCCTCTTCTGATGTGGATACACTCATGTCTTGCGCTTTTCAATTAAATATGTTATTTGATTGGAGAGAATTATTGAGTCACATTAAATATTATCAGGTGAATCCGTTCTTTAGTACATTTTATATGGGTAAAAGAGCGTTGATGCTACATGATAGTTTAATTCTTGATTATAGGGATGTTGCTAAAGTACAAGAATTAATGAAAAAGATGGCGTCCAATGGGAGGTGAGGGAGGAAGGGGCGTCACCAGATCACATATGTGCTGCATGCATGTATCAATGCTACATGAGCAAGAAAGGAAGGAGCAGCATTGCATACACAAAGGAAACAAGAAAGCATGCATATATACATGTGGACCAAGACTTGGCATCAAGTTGGCCGAGTCTCATTCAGTCGGCCATATAGTCTGGTTAGCTTTGAGTTTGGTCATGTATTTAGTCTTTGGGTTAGTTGAATCCAAACTCAAATAGAGAATAATTAGAGATAGAAATTGATTAGCAGTATAAAAACATCTTGATTCAGTTTCTCCTTGGACCAAACCAAATCCAGTTCGGTCAAGCACACCGCCAGCCGGCCCTAGGCTTGCGTCATGAGAGGCTGGGAGCGTGCCATATATACCCCAACCCCTCTCTTGTAAGGGGGGACTATATATTTTTTACAATAGATTGAAACATCAGATTGCTTGTTCTTCCATGTTGGCTGAACCATCTTGAGGGTAAATTGGGAGTACTTCGGCAATGGAGATCATTTAACCTTTTCACTGGGAATTGTGAGCATGATAGGGTTTTACTTGGTGGTCGTGAAGTCTGGCGCGTGTGTTTTTGTGAATTAAAGAGTGTTCGTTCTTTCATTAGCAAGGGAGGATCAATATAATTCGAGAGGCTACATGTGAGTATCTTGATTCTACGTCGAGAAGATCGGGTGACACCATATCATCTTAGTATCAGAGCACGGTTTACTCGGTAGGATTATTTACCCTAGCTTTTAGATTAATTTTCTTTGCTGTTTTTATTTAATTTCCTACAGTCCATAAACAGAAAACACGAAACAAAATCCAAACTCTAGTTTTTGCATCTGTTAATTTTGTGAGTTTGGTTAAGTTTGATCCATTAGATTTTTTGTTTAGGTGCTGATCATCGTGTTCCTTTGCTCCGCTTATTCGTTGTGTCCACATAAAACAAAAAAAATAGCTTTGCTGTCTGGTCTAATTTGCTTATTCTGACTTGATATCAAGCCAGAACCTCTTGTGAGTCTGCTGTTCGGCCGTATTTCCTGACAAGTTCTATTTGCTCTACTATCCAGAATTTGTGTATCTACCTACTAGCCGAATCAGCCCACTAGAAGAATCATCCGAAGTCCACCTACTTGCTAGCCGAATCAATTCACTAGTGTCATCTGAAGTACACATGCAGAAGTAAGAATTCAAGTCTTGTTTCCATCCGAACAATCTAGTTGTGTTGTTCTGAGTTGCATTGCTAGTCTGTTGATTCTGATTCCTTGAGAGAAGGTAGAGACAAAGTACAACACGTCTTTCCGAAATACTAGTCCTGCGGTTTGACTAGGAATTTTCAAGAAGCTTGCATCTTTACACCAGTCGAGAGCATTGCAATTGTGTGCTTCACTAAAATTTTTATTCATATTTGAGACTAGCTGTTGGGAATTGCTTTAAGGGCTACTCTTATATCTTTCTGCATAGTCTGGAACTTGGGCTTTTGAGTTAAAAAAACCACATTTTTGTCAGTCAGCAGAACAAGAAGCAAAAAAAAAAAAAAAAGGCTATCACAAAGAAAGCCGTGGCCAGAAAAAAAATCTCAAGTTTTGGCCACATGAAAAGTTAAAGAGAAAAGAGCCGCAGCTGAGCTACAAGGTATGAATAATAAGAGGGTAGAGAGTACCTTGGTCAGGAAACAGAGGGAAATGTTGATGCCCTCTACGTAAGGTTATAACACAAGGACCAAACTACTTTCACTCAGGCAAGAAAACTGTACTTCTAGTGTCAGGCATTTTCTTGCTTAGGCAAGCAAAAAATGCTACCCTACAACGTTATTATCATCTCCACATGAGTAAGTAGTATAAAATAGATGGACAAAACCAGAACTGATATAGAGCCCGGAAGTGTTGGATCCATGGCACATATATTAGTGTAGTGCAGTGTTGGGTGAGGGTTAGACTATCCTAACCAATTACTACTTCACAATCGGGTGAGGTATTGGGCGAGGGTAAGAAACCGCCTTGGGCCATCTATTATGCCTAGTTGTATAGAGATATAATAATAGAACTAGTAAAAACATTTTGTACTCTGGACTTAGCACCACATCAAGGAAATACTGAAGACCCAGTTTTAGAGAGTTCAGAATAGCTATATGTAAAGTGACACAAGCCTGCGTAGTACTAAATAAAATCATAAATTCATGACTGCCTCTTGCATTGGAGGCTACGGAGACCACTAAGAGTCTTTTTCTTCTCACCTGAGTGACTAGTAATATTTGAAATACTAAGACTTGCAAAATCTCACTTTAACTTGAAAACCTATTTTATGAAGAGAGATAAAAAATGAGATGATGACAAAGAGATGAGTTATATAGTTACATCTATTGCTATTAATGCTTGCTAAGGACGTTTCATACTCACCTTTGCTATTAAATTCCCTTGTTAGATCCTAGTCCACCTGAGAGTACCTCGAGTGGGACGTGGGGTATCTAGGTGTTGAGGATGCCACGCGAGATGAGAGTGATCGTGCTGAGGACCAGGGCGAGGTGGACTCCCTATTTGGTGGTTGGGATGAGTAGGCGACCTGTAGTGCCTCGTCACAGAGAGATAGGGTATATAAATAGTATGTATCTCCTTTTATATCTAGTATTTTTTACTAAAACCTATAGCCTTGCGTGGTTAACTGTTGTAATAAAGCACAATATCTAGTTATTGTCCTGTTGCGTAACTCTGGTAAGACTTATTATTCCCTAAGACATTGAGCTTAGGGAATAGTAATCCATTGCCCAGTGTCATGTTATAAAGATAATGACACAGGACGTAACAACAATATTGTTTCGCATTTGTACATTTTCCTTTTTTCTGAATGAAATGTGAAATGTATGTAGCTTCTGCTGATAGTATTAAACATCCTGAAATCTACTAATATACACATGTCTTTACGACTCAATACAAATGAATAACACAATGAGATATGATATGGCTGGAGAAGGTGAAAACATAGAAAGGTAAGGTAAGATTGCCCTCAACGCCGGTGAGGCTTGTCTTGGCCGCTGTTGAGGCTTTGATCAAGCTAAACTAACTGGAAGATTCTTTATTACCCCTCCTGAAATGTCATTCACTACAAGATAAACCCCCCTTTTGCAACGCATATATGTGTTGTTAAAAGTCCATTTTAGCGTTGCAAGTGTCTTTACCAACACATTTAATATGCGTTGCTATAGGTGGCGTTGCAGCGGTCTACTACAACACATAAATAAGCGTTGGTACATACCAAAATAAGTGTTGCTAATCTGCAACGGATATATTCTGGCTACGGCAACACTTTATATGCATTGGTATTATTGATGACCGACTTTATCAACCATTTGGTATTTATAATATGCATATATTTTAAATATTTATATTTAAGCTTTGTGACTAACCATAGCACAACCAAAAACAGTATATTCCACTCATATACAAAGCTTCATTCACAACTATATTTTTCCATTATGAATAACATTCTAAAATACAAATACAAATGCTTTGACAAGCAATCACGTCTATAACATCTGGAAGGCAAAATCTGACAACTAACATATCTCTGCTTTGTCCTAGAATGCTTTCATTCTCGGTGTCCATTCTCCAAACTAGAAAGTAAAAAGGCCTAATTTGCTTCCAACTTGTCCATTCTTCAAACTACAATGTAAGAAAGGCCTAAAATTGCTTCAACTATATTCACTCCGCATCTATATCTTGTACAGAGTTTTACTGAAGACTTTTCACCAATAATAGTTCCTTCTGAAGCCAAGATCTTCTCCATTGCCTGTTTTGAAGATTTATAAAAGAGCCTGACAAGATGACATCACCAAATATTTAAGATCAACATGTCACAAGTGATATTGGAACACCAATGCCACTGCACTACAGGTTAACTTAATCAACCATAAGGAGTCAAAGTAATGAGGATAAAAAATTAATAAAAAAATTAAGGTTGCTTCAGATGTAGTGCAATTAAGCAAGACAGCAGGAGATAATGTCATTGAAACATAATGAGGAAGAAATATCTCGATTAATACTTCAAGTCCTTTTTGTCATTGTAGAGCTTAGTTTTTTGGAATCTTCACAGTAGAGTTTAGTAAAGAAATAGAATGATTCCATATTCTAGTCAGCACTCAGCACACAGTTTTTTTTCAACATAAGTTGGTTTTGTCTAACTGTAATAAGATTTACTATTGTTCTGTCAGTCTCAGGAATTATATGAGTTGATATGGGCTCACATGCCGATTAATGCATCATCTTGAAACCATATTTAATTAGATAATAGGTCTGTGTTTATTCCAGGGCTCCAATTAAATAGGGAAAATGTAGTAACCAATAAACATGAAAAATAATTTCTGACCTTGGCAAAACAAAATACCTTATTTGTTCCTACAGTAAGATCGTAGCCCAATTCCATCTAATAATAATGCTGGAGTTCATGAGATTTATGTCCCAGTTTGCACAAGTAAAAACCTGGATCAGTATTCAGTAGTCAAGCACCACCTTTCGCCCCTGTTTCTGCAGAGTTTCTGCTAGGCAGCCACATCGAAACCTGCTGCTCTCTGCAATTCCCCCACAGCCACAATCTACTTCATGCGAGACCACAGAAATTACTGCACACATGGTTCACAAAAAGTAAACAATTACTTCACATCCACTCTACGATCTAGTGAACAAATTCGAACAGATACCTTAAGGAATATATGAACCAAATTAAAAAGGTGAAGCCAAAGGAATCAAACAGAAATTAGGGATTTGAAAGCAGCTTGAACCAAATCGAATTGATGGCAGCTCCACAACAGGAATTGATGGCAGCTCTACAACAGTCTTGGGAAATAAAATTTCCATCAGATCCTTAGAGCTCCACAACAGTCCTAAAATAGGTGAAACTGAACTAAATCAGGATTTAATCCTCGTCACAATAAACTATATTGTTGGTTTAGGTTGTCAACAGCCTAAACTAAATCAGGATTTAATCCACCTGATTGGGCATCCAAAATAAGTCAGAATTTTTAGACAAACACAGAGACATGATAGGTCGAAATAAGTTTTTAGTGAGTCAATATAATGGATTTTTGGTTCTGCCGGTCTGCTCATTTCAGAATTCAATGTACAGTAAGTTGTTAGTTAGCTTTTACTCAGGGAAACTGACACATGTACCTCCTGATGCTTGATTGATCCATAGTAAGAAAAAATAACTTACGTTGTCATTTTCGTTACATGACTTCTACATTTAAATTGGAAAGCACAGATAGAAAATCTAGAAACAAAGATTTAGGTTCCAGATCACATCTATTGTGTCATATACAGTTAGAAAGTAGAAAAGTGTCATATACAGTTAGAAAGTAGAAAAGTGAACCCGCTCAACTAGGCATTTGTTGTTTGGCATGCAAGCTGGTTGCAAAAATCTATGATACACTGCCCACTATTTCCTACAATTTGCAAGACCCTATTTTGTTAAGAACAGTAGTGGTGAACTTCTATGACAGGAGAGCACGTGATACAGAGGGAGTGAACTTACAACACAGTGTAGATCTGTAGCACTGAAATGTTGAGGTTGTTGCGTGTATCAGTTCCATTGATTTTGCATCTACCGTACCTGGGATTAAGAGGAACCCATGTTGCTGATATGCAGGATGTGGCGGTGGGTGAAGGAATGTCCGCAAGGTCCACGCTGCCGCTGCTCCTGGAGTCCTGGTCCGGCGCCACCGCCAGGGTCTCCTCTAGGTTGGGGCAGCCGGTATTCTGCAGCCACCGCCACTGCCGCCAGTCACTCCTGTAGATCAGCGCTGGTGGTTCTCCGCCGCCGCCTAGCAATCCAGATCACAGCTCTGCAACCACCCGGGGCTCAGATGTACGCCTCCAAACCCTATTGTGGCCATTCCTGTGGACTTACCATGGATGGCGATTTGTGAGGAAGAATGCGATGCGATTTATTTTAGGGAGGATGCGATGGAAGATGCGATTAGGTTTTGCTCGGATGGAGGAACTGATGAGATATGCAGTTATGGGTATGGGTGTTATGGACTTATATAAAAAAGAGGATGCATGAGGGCGAGGAGATAAGTGCAACCGGCCCATTTGATACGGATGTTTCATCCGTTGCTAGGCATGTGTTGGGGAAAGGGTGTTCACGGAGTAGTGATTGGCCACCCTTTACACTATCGGGTGCCGCATAACAATCGAACTAAGAGTTATCATACCAATACTATAGAGCACTTGCTAAACATAGAATTCCTAATATAGATATCATACTATTACTAAGGAGTATTCTTTCTAATTATATAATAGACTTTCCAAATAGCTATTCCTTGCCTTCTTGTATTCCTGACGTCACTGCTGTATTGTTGTTTTCTCTGTGGACAATTGCATTGCTGCCATTGCTGTTGACTGTAGCTCATCGAGTATTTGTAGCAAGCAAGGATGCCCCGATACGCGATACGGGTACAATGATTCGATATTTTCCAAAAATAAGGGTACGTCGATACGGCAAGTGTATATATATATATATATATATATATATATATATATATATATATATATATATATATATATATATATATATATATATATATATATATATATATATATATATGAAAATAAAAAAATTGTAAAGAAGCTATGAGAGAGAGAAACTGAGATTATCTTGATAAATTGAATGCTATATATTCTATTAATCAACTGGGAGATATAGCACTTTCTAGTTAGTTTATTTCCCTTTCCAGTTCCGATCAGCTCTTCCTCAAAATTGATGTCAACCTAGACAGAACATTGTAATCATAAGCATCCATGGGCTGTGTGACCAGGATAATGTCTAACCAGGATAGAAAATAATTGTACCAGTACATTCAGTGCATGGATTTAGTTTAAGGAAAATCTAGTAGTAAATCTTGCATTCACAATTGATATTGTACAGTAGCTCCCTGCCTCCCAATCCATCTTAATACGATAACCATAGCCCATAGGTCAATGAAGCATAATGCCATGGTTGCTGTCATAGCAAATTCATTCATACAGTAGAACATTGGGTATCAATCAAGTCAAGAATACACATAGATATGATTCCAAGTGGTAAAAAGTGTTGGATAAAAGTTGTGCAATCTAGTCATATCAAGGCATTTAAGATACTGGATTGCTCTACAACGGTGAAGGAGCCAGTGTAGAGCGGCACTGATCGTCATCGATGGGGTCGGTAGCGAAGCCACCGAAGCTAAGGAAGACTAACTCGCCAGTTGGAGTTTCGTAGCATTGGAGTCAGAGGAGGAGCAGACGCAGGCCTTCGGTAGGGAAAGGTAGAGGAAGGCAAGAAGAGGTTGGGGAAGTCACCGGCATCGGAGAAGAGCACTGAAACCAGTAGATTTGGCGACGACACACTGTAGGGTTCGGTGGCGTTGAGGTGGTAGGTGGCGGCGGGGCTAGCCGAGGTTAATAGTAGGTAGAAGGAGCCGAGGGGAGTCAGAGGAGACCACTAGCGGCGAGGGAGGCCGACGGGGGTGGCAGATTTGGGCAGCGGCGCCCGTCAGCTTGTAGGGAGAGAAAGAAACAGAGAGGGGCGACTGAGAGAGGGAGGCAATGCGGGGGGGGGGGGGGGAGGCGGGGGCGAGCGGGAGGAGGCAATGCAAGAGAGGGTGGTGGGCCGGTGGCGAGTGGGGGGAGGCGATGAGGCGACTAGAGGGAGGCGATGCGGGGAGGAGATGCGGGGAAAGGTAGGTTAGTAGCGTGTGGGCCGGGCCAGCTGGCTAAAAATATTGGGCTAGATGTATTAGAGGCGTATCACATTGTATCGCAGGCGTATTGGAGTTTTTTTATTTTCTTTTTAGCTAAAATTCGTCGCTACTCCACCGATATCGTATCGCTGCATATCAATATGTATCACCACCGATATCGTATCGCTGCATATCAATATGTATCACCGTATCAGATATGTATCGGACATGCGTACGGCAGTTGGGAGCCGTATCGGTGCTTCCTAGGTAGCAAGTCATGCTGTTGCTGATGAAGGTCCTACTGTTGCCAATGAAGGTTCTTGTTGCTGCCGAAGACGCTGGTGATAATTTTTCCCCACAAATGCGTCTGTAACAGATCACTGATGGCTGGAAGTTAGCCTTGGGATCATTATTTAGGGGAATCTTACGATCTTAACTCATCAGGATCTTCCAAATCGAGACAGAAACTAAGATATGTATGCGCAGGGCTAGACAGAATCAAGTTGATGTCAAAGAAGTAGGGATGTTTAGCGGCCATACATGTGGCTAAGCAAATCCCAGAGGGAGATATCTGTATCTCCATGGAACCAGAACGATTCATGAGGCATTATGGTCCACAAATTTTAGAGGTATCGTCCCCCCAGATCTTGCATCAAAGTTCGTGGAAGCTGACAAACTATGGCATGTGCCTGTGGAGTAGCTGCTGACCACTCCAGTCCATAGAAGGGGCATATTATTACAACATCAAAATGGAATATATTATTGCAAGCTACAACTAGGCAAGATAGGCAGTGATTTGGCGCTTCTCCCCTATATAAGCACACCAAATGCTACGAGCTTGAGCACACTAAGCACAAATACCTAGCTACTCAATAGAAACTATCCTTTTCTGAAGAGAAACCTCCTAAATGTTCAACCAGAATGAACAAGCCAAGGAGCCAAGGGAAGCGTAGAGGAGGAGGCCTTAGCCGAATGTTGAGGGAGCAGAAGGCGAGGCTCTACATCATCCGACGATGCGTCGTCATGCTTCTCTGCTACCACGACTGATCAGAGATCACTGATTTTTTTTTATCTAGTCCAAGACTCCAGTTTTGTCCTGGTTTCCATTTTTCAGAGTATATGCCTTGACAATCCTTTGATGTGTATACTGAGGGAATCCATGTTAGATTTTGCATTTTTTTTTTGCGAGGAGATACGGCATTCTTTTCGCTTATTTAATATATCAGAAATGCAATATCTGGATATTACTTGTCTGGAACTTTTTACTTGCAAAGTTGATGTGTGGACGTTATTGATTAGTCACAGGTAACGTGGAAACAGTGACAGGCCTATCTATTAGATGAACACTACAACAATATGTTTACAGTCATATATTGACATGTTGCGGTGCTGCCCGCTCCAGTCTGATTAAAAGTGTTGAACTAAGCTTCTCCCCTTTCACTTGTACAGATCTGTGATATTGTATTGTGGAAGTGCTACCGAGTTGCCAATGATTCTTCTGTGCCTTAATCAGACAACAAGTCTATCCATGAAATATTCTTTGTTCCCTTGGAAAGACAGAGCGATGCAATGTGCATCACTGGACAACAACCGCACCTGAAGCTTCAAGGTGTTAGCATGTGCGGCATCATGCTGTGTGTATATGGCCCTACCTTCTGAACTTGAATTTTCAGAACCCTGGCTGATCTTATCTTTTCTCGTGCCTACTACTCATACATGGTAGGAATGGGATGACTAGGCGAAATTGTCATAATCAATCTGCATGCCATCTTGAAGAATATGGGCATCCTAGAAATGATCTAGACACCGTACATTTCAAGGGTTTCTCCACTTAGTTGCAAGGTTTGAAGATTTCCGTGGGCTAATAAACCCAAACATCCTGTGACACCCCGGCTCATGATGGTCCATATATGTGTATACATGAGGGTATGGATTAGTCTCATCTTGTTAACTTAGCTTAGAGAAGCACTTACATATAAACCTAGGAGTTCCAATGGTAGTATCCCTGGTTAATCGTTTTGTGCGAAGCGAAGACGAAAGTGCAAACGGGTTACTATATGTGCGCATCCTGTCTGTAAACTTTGTAGGTGCCGATACTTCCTACAATTCCAACGGTACTGCCTCATGTGGCATCTGAACTGTTACTGGATTATTTCCAGATGGATGATTCGTTGTTTAGTTCAAACTAAAACTATTTCTGTGTGCAGACAAATTGCTCAATTCGATAGCGCTCTTGACTACATGCCCCAGTGGCTGGCCTGAAAATATATAGCATCTTACTCGCAATCCGATCCCAGTTAATAAGATGTTTAACCCAACAACCATTTGATGCTCTTTTGCATTGACATATAGTAGTAACTAGTAACACAATATCATTGATGTTTAGCAGTTAAGAGTGGCGCATCGATATATGTACAGGATAAACTTTTTTAACGAGATTGTACGGTATGAATTTGTGAATAAAAGTTTGAGAGATTGCCTCTATTGGACGTCATTAAAAGTCGTGCAATCTGATGCTTGACGACGCTAATGTGTCATGTGCGTGTGGAGTGCAATCTGCGTCACCTCCTAGTGTACTATGTAAAGTGTCGATTCAACTCTTTTTAAGGATGGTTTGTGCCCTGTTTAGAATGCAGAAATTTTCTCCTAATCACACGAGAATTAAAATGTTTCCTGTAAATTGAACCGTTTTTTGTAAAAATCCTGCATTCTGGCATGTAGCCAGTATCAATTAGAGGAATGAGCTAGATTATCTCTCCATTTCATTTTCACAGTGCACAATCTATTTTGTTTTTAAAAACCCTACAAAATTACTGTGAAATTCCACGGTCCCAAACTGCCCTCGTTTTATAGCATATGGCACACAAGAGGAATGGGCTAGATTACAACATCTCAACATGTCATTTCCACTGAGCTCAAATCCACCCCAAGGGCCCAGAGAGCCACTGACGTTTTAAGAGGTTGCGAGCCCATATCATCACTATATTAAAGCTAGGGGAGTTTCCAGCCTCAAACCCAAGCTACGTCAGCATTTTTGCAAAAAAGCCCTTGCATTTTCCGAAATAGCGTAAAGGTCTTTGGTTCCTGCTCCCTCAGCGGTGACCTTGAGCTCGCCCCACTACCCTCAACGGTGACCTTGACCTCAACTTCCTCAGCGGTGACCTTGAGCTCGCCTCCCTCGGGAGGAGTGCGCGAGGGGTGACGGCACCGCATGTGGTGTGCACTATTGGTCCTAAACCGTGTCGTTCGTTAGTTTTCATCGAACGCGTCAATGCGGCATGCATCTCAAATGAATATCATCTCGATCGGAACCTCTTTATCTAGGATGAAGTCGTTCCATACATAGAACCAAACACGGGAACGACTGCACATCAAGAACCATTCCGACCTATTTCCAAAAGGTTCCTCCAACCAAACAGCTGCTTAATGCATGCATGTGTCCACGGTTGCACGTCTTTATTATTGCCTTTTTACGTGTCCGTATCTACTGACAAAAGGAATATTCCGGCCCATTCAGAAACTATCAATAGATCATATGATAAGAAAAAATTTATACCTCTCTCTCCCCCCTCTCTCTGTCAAAATGAAGGAGAAAAGGAATAAAGTTTATGCATGGATCGAGTAGTGACTGAGCGAGTAGCAGAGCTTACAAGTGTAAAATACTAGTGCTACTAGCTAGAATTTGCCCTCTGCGTGATGCAGGACGAAACATTTGAAAGACGTCATTTTCAGAAGAAGCCGTGCACAGACATAGTGAACTACTGGTTATCATTGCCATAGTGAAAGGAATAATGATAAAAAAACCTACAGATGACATGGCTGACTCACAAGTCTGAACAAGAGGGAACAGTAGTAGTAAATGAGAACTAGTCTATTATATCATTAAAACGATAGAAAAAACCCAAGTGCTAAAATCTCTTCTATTTCTTGGGTCTGATTAGTGAATGCAGCCTACTTACCTGATCGATTCCTCTAAAAATATCTTACCCCCTCGATCATGAGGTCCCACATACCAAGGCACCGCCTGTCAGTGAGAGCAAACCCGGGGCACCCCTCAATTTCCAGAATTCCAGTGGCGTAGGAGGCTACACGTTTTCGAACCGAACCGCGCAGCCATCACTTACACGTGGGTCCCAGGGAAACCACAGGAGGGCCCACGCGTCGGCCTTCTGGCTATTTATTAGATTGAGGAGGCCAACCAGAGGAGGTGAATAGAGGGTCTAAAAATTCTTTTCTAATTAATTATCAATTTCTATTTGATTAAATTAAGCAAATAATACAGAAGCTTAACTCAAAAAGGTTTAGCATAAATAACGCCTAAAACAACCGAGTCCACCTAAGTGCACCAACAAAATAAAACTATGTCAAGGTTTGTAATGCTAGGATGATAAGCAATCAATTTAATTTTATGAGTATAAATTGCTTGAATATAAATTGAGCACAAGAAAACAAACTACAATTGACACGGTTGTTTTTTTACCGTGGTGATCGGAGACTTGCCAGTCTTGTCTAGTCCACGTTATGGTTAGCCCAAACGAATTGGTCCGGCTCCACGAATTAAGCTGAAACACCTCAATCCGCAAGTGATAGCTCTTTTTCGCGCTGGGTAGGTGAGCTCCAATATTCACAAATTTGCTGGGTCTTCTCACAACCTTCTTTGAGAAGATCACTGCGTACGACACCTCCAACGCCTTCTTAGGGTCGGCAAACTCCAAGAGTAATAAGTCAAACCCCTCGCTTGACTCTCACCATGTGCAACAAATGCACACCGCTCAAATAGATACACAATCTACCTCTAGATGCAACACATGCAATTTAGATATTCCCTTCTTACTCATAAGGTGCAACACATGCACAATCGAGAAGAGGACCATACACTAGCTCAAAAGAGTAAAATGGAGTGAAGCAATTCTATCTCCAACTGGCCACAAGGGGGTACATATACCCCACACCTCGAAACTAGCCGTTGGGATAGAAAAAGGGATTTCCAAAAGTACCGCTGGCTTACGACCGGTACTTCCGCTCTCCTCTGCAACAGTCAGAAAACTAAACGTTGTAGGCAAATCCAGTAGTTCTGACGTGCAAAGTCCGGTATTACTGATCATCGAAAGTACCGCAACACTCGTGTGGAACTACCGATTTCCTTGGGGACGAGAAGACTTCACACATGTGTCTTAACCATCCCGAACGGTCAGATTAATCACTTAATACCAAATAATCCAATTTATGGCTCTGAGTTCTAACCAACGAACTTCTACAAACCACCACCCACAATACACTGCTCCAAAAATTATAAACTTTTACCAGTAGCTATATTACAATATTATCTACAACTTCTGTTATTATGAGAAAATTCATAAAAAAAACATTAAGCCTCTGAACCTACCCATGAATAGAAACTAAATCTTGAAACCAACTCTACTACACGGTAGACTTCTAACCTCTATTGTGTCCAATCCACTCATCCAAAAATTTGTTTTCTTATACTCTCCGGAAACCTTAGGAAATCCCCTACAAATATCATTGTGACCTTATTCCTAGATTAAGTCATCTTATATTTTAAATCTTTTAATTCCTATCAACAGTCTGAACTTGAATGTTCAAACTGCACAACAACACGGTAACACTCATATCTCCTAAACCGTTCATCAGAATGACAACTCTACAGAAATATAATGAAGTGCTTTACAAATCTCTGGGACTTGAAATCCCACATTTTGCACCCTAGGTCCCCTATTTCGCAGAACATAGTAGACTACGCTGATCGAACGATTAATTGAAAACTAACTCGATTGAGAAATCACTAAGAACAAAAGGGTAGGAAATTATTTGTTATCATTGGAGGCCACAGCAAGGACATCTGAACACCAGCACAAATCGCCCTACTTCTCTTCTGCTCCTCCTTCTTCCTCCTTCTCTTCCTCTTTTTCCTCTCATCCGCTTTTGCTTGGTTGCCATGGGGGTGGAGGTGCTGCAGATTTGAGGAGGGATTGCAGGGGAGAAGAGGGACGTGGGGGAGGTGGGAGGCAAGGAGGGGGCGACTGTGGGGGAGAAAAGGGGAAGGGAAGGCTATCAACATATGATGAGACTCAAGCTACTAGATATGGGGCATGTTCTTTTATAGCTGCGGCTTATGGCTTTTGGCTGAGACTTGTGACTTTTTGCTGTTTGTGTGAGAGATTACAGAGTAACTAAAATTTACGTGTGGCTTTTGTCGATATAAATGAAGTCGGTACATCATGTACTATAATTAACAAGTAGACCTCATCTTAAAAAGGCACTTCGTTTAAAATGTAGTTACTGTAGAAAAGCCAAAATCTGAAGCCAAAAGTCGCAAAGGAGCAGGCCCATGATCCCTCTTAATAGTACGGCAACCTATATTAGCAACCCGATCTTCCAACCAAACACCAAGACCGGTAAAAAACTAGGAACACACTCTTAGCTATAGCTAACTATATCTTTACCCTGCGCATCCTCTTGAAGCTTGATGATTCACATCTACACTTCAAGTCCGGGTTATCGTTTTTACATGCATCAATACATGATACATCCTTCACTTGACCTCCATCAACACATGATGTGTCTTCACTTGAATTAATAATTAACATATGATCATTTCCTCTTAGACATGTATCAACTCATGATGCACTTTTTTTGATGCCTTCAACATATGATGCAATTTTTCATCTTGACTTGATGATTTTTAACCCATAAAGTCATCCTAAGTGTTTCTTATTTGTGGAACCTAAAATAATTGTCATCAATTAGCAAACTTCACCATTAACACATAATGGAGGGATTTGATTCTACAATGTTCTCTTTTTGGTAATTTATGACAATCTCAATAAATAATGAGATAGAAATTAAATTACGAGTATATAATATGTACACAACACTTGTATACTATAAGATAAGTTTTTAAAGTAAAACTTACTTATTCAATTGTCATTAATCATCAAACTATTAACACATAATGAAAGAACTAGATGATAACCCGATTATAAGTATATATGAATTACACAATGTATATATACTCAAGAGATATATTTCAAAATAAAGATATTTAATATGTGAAAAATGAAATATGGATTAATACTAATAAAACCACAAAACATAGAATGAGCCCCCTAAATGTATGCATACAAGAATGTATTGTGAAAGTATATGCACATATTTAAGTTTGATTTACTTGGTGAAGTTAGTTTTATATTTCGGATCCGAGGAATGCAATAAGATAAAAATGTGATATTTAATACATATCTCTTATATTTTTCACCTTTTCATCCAAATGAGACTAAACAATATTATAATCAATAAATATATTAGTCTCACAATTGTATTTGTTATTATCACCAAAACCAACTTAATAAAGTTTGAACTTACACTGTTGTAACGCAGCGCCGCACTATAGGGCCCACTTCAAATGACTTATGCTTCTAGCTTCTGAAATGCGTCAGTTTCTTAAATTCATATTTTTGATTTCTATAACTTTTCTTTTTTTTTCTCTCTTATTATTTTGGATTGTTCATTATAATATATTTTTTATTTTTAAATTTAATTACTCAAAAAATCTAACTACAACCGTAATGCTTTTTCAACCATAAATAAAAGTGAGAAGCCTAATGAGCACTACCATCGTGCGGACCAGGGAAGGACTCCCCTCTCGTTTCCCTTCCGCTCCTCCCTCCCCCGTGGCCCGCGCCTAGCCTCGCCCTGCTCCTCCCGCCGTCGCGTCTCCTCCTCCACGGCCGCTCAAGCCCAAACCCTAGGCCACTTCCATCGCCACCACCGCTGTTTCCTCCTCCCAACCACAAACCCAAGCTCTAGCCCTCTGCGGCGGCGGTGAGCCCCGTGAGGCGCTGCGCCCCAGAGCTAGGGTTTTGTCCCCGGGGCCATGGAATTCGAGGCGGACGGCGCCCGGTGGCCGGAGCCGCGAGGCGACGCAGCCGGGCCGCCACCGCCGCAGGAGCGCGGCGAGGTCCCCTCCCCCCGCTTCGATTCGTCTCGTGCCCTAAGGTGAGCGGCAAGGCCTCCCTCCCTTTACTGTAATTTCTAATCCCCATGAGTGATGAGCCCACGCACAGGTGCTCTGGTAAACCTAATTTCTAGGATTGGGTCGGTTGTGTGTAGGAACTTTTTGTTGGTTTTTAGTTGGCATGTAAATGAAATTGCTGCGGAAGTTGTCATAGGGTTTACTATCGTAGATTTGCACGCTGCTTTTCGTACGTGTTTACAGTATTGTTTTCTGAGAATTTTGTGAGCATGGGCTTGGCCAAGTTGTGATTTTTGTTGGTGGTGCTGATGGCCTCTTGAGTCTCTGGGGAACTAGTAGACTCATGCTGAACCCAGCAACTGGCAATAATATGAAAATGAATTAGTTCCTCATGAACCGGCAATAAAATGAGAAAAATTAAATTGGTTTTGCATGAATTGGTAGATGCCATCTAGTATTACGGAGAACAAGGAAATAATATTATAGGAGAACGGAGCAATGATGGGAAAGGCTGTTTGTCATACCTCTTTGTCAGTAATTCTATTGAAGGATGAGACCTGAGTGCTAAATAAAGAGTAGTGATTGAGGCTGGTGTGATATCCAGCCATAACCAGGCACTCACTTAAATCATTATTAGGACCTTGTCGAGAAGTTTGTGGTCAAAACAGAGTAGGATTAAGGAATACTATTGTTTAAATCGATATATTATTTCTGATGCCAGGGTGTGTAACTGTGTACATTGCTTGAACATGGATCATTTGCTGATAGTTTATTTATCTTGATTTTGGGTTTTTATTTTATGAAGTTCCTTTGATCTGTTTTAACTTGTTGAAATGCGAATAACTTGATGAAGTTCTCCAGAGGTAATAAAAATGGACATAATATTTAATCTACAATTCACTAAAACAATATCTTATCTTCTAATGCGTACTTCTGTGTTCCGTAGCTTCCTTCTTTGAGAAATATTTCAGTGATACTCATGGATATCTTTCTTGCTTACAGATTGCTGAGAGAGCTTGGCACAAATGCAATAGAGGATTTGGTTGTGCTGATGCCAAATTTGCTGTCATTTTTGAAACATGACGATCCTGCAGTTGTTAAGCAATCTATAGCTAGTGGGACAAATTTGTTTGCTGCTGTATTGGAAGAGATGACACTTCAGGTCCTTTTTGTAAAACAGATATTTATCAATGGATAAATCCACTGTTGTTGTAACTGCTATCCGTTGCGATGTTGCTATTGTCGTTTGATGGGGTTATTTTACTTGCTTCTCCTAATTGTTTTGGGTATGCCTCAAAAATCAACAGAGTGAAAAACTATGCCAAAAGAAACACCTAAAAAAATCATTTTCGAAAAAGAAGGGTTTACAACCTTCAAGTGGAGAGCATTTTGATTGCAATGCATGTTCCATTAATTCGCTCTTCAGTGTTATCGAAGGCACTGCTTAGACCCACCCAGCACTTTGTTGTTTTCACCTCTTTTCAATAGGTCAGTTTCATGCAGAACAGTAACAGCTTCTGACTATCATAAAGTTCTTATGATGAGAGCAGTGTTGTCTGTTCTCAACTGTCAGCGTGCCTGAGTGAGTGTATCTCTTTTTGGTCCTAAAAGCATTGAAGATCACAAAACTTATTGTGCTGCCGCCAAAAGGCCAACCATTTCAGTTATTTACTAGCCTTGATGCATCGAGTGATCAAACCTCCACATCCTTGTTATTCTGTTAATACCATGTCAACTCTGCTTCCATCATTTATTCTGTCACTCAATTATCAGTTTTTCTCTCTGATATTTTCCCATTGGTCTCTCATTTAGACAATTGGAAAAACAACAGGCTTAATCCCAGAAATGCTAAAATAGTTGGAACGAGGAGCAGTTGTGTGATGGTTGGGTGCTTATCTTTTCTTAATGGAAAAAAGCAGTTAAAAACGAGTTTCTTGCACTAACTAAATCATCTTAACACACTTATACTGGTAATAAAGTGATAATAAATGCATTGGATTTTCCTTTGTCCATTTTTATTGTCATGAAAAATAAATACAGCCTAAACTTTACCCAATTATAGATTTGAAGCAATATAAAAAAATCTATATGAATAGGTTATTGTTCAATTTATCTTTAACAACTAGTGCTTTCCAGTGGTATCCATGATCATATCCATCCACTGATTGGAACTATCAGAAATTGATCATAGTGAGAAAAATATATCTTTCGTGAAATATGATTTTATAAGCTAAAATAAGCTTCTAGAAAAATGTTCTCCACTAGATTATGCAGGGCATATTAAACTATTAAATTTACATTTTGTACCTAAATATTTAAAACTATGCCACAATGCTAATGGAACTTCTTTTAGTTTTCTGCAACAACTAGAGTTCCATTTAATTAAGAACAAAATGAAGCTTCCTTCTTGAGTTACATACTAATTGAACTATTGATGAATACAATGCTCATAGGTTGGTTGGGTAGGTATTTGTTTGGACTAATTTACAAGCGATGATTTTATGATTAACTGTACATGTAGAAGTTAAGGTGGTAATATTACCTATAGGGAGAGTGTTCACGGAAAACTCATGACATGTTTTTATTATTTCTAGTTTGTTTTGAAAATACAAAGCATTGTCTGGAACTCTGGATTGTATTATTCTGAAATATCGTCTTCCTTTTAAATTTTTCTCCTGATCTGAATTGATGTTACTTATAATGTGGCCACTTTAATATTGGTAACTTGCTACTGATACCTTTATTCTTGGTACTCACTTTTTTTACGTTAATGCTAAATCTAGATTAACAAGCGTGGAAAAGTTGACGCTTGGCTTGAAGATATGTGGGCTTGGATGAACCAGTTCAAAGATGCAGTCCGTGGTATGATACATGAGGTTAGTTTAATAGTAGTTTATGCTGCTGTATGCCTTGTGCAATTTCAATAATATGGTTAAACTGCTGTTGTTCTGTTATTGTATTTGCAAAAGTATTTAGCACATCATGGAATCACCCGAAAGATAAACCTATATATGTGAGAGGCCTTCACTGTACCACTCCTTTTTTTATGTAATCTGTGCTCTCTAGTGTTTTGGGTAAACATAAGTCCTCAGAAGACATTTTGCGGAACACTGTGACTATGTTGCATGTTACGACCTTGCCTGCTGAGAATATCACAATTTTATAAATAATGACATTATGAGATTTGAAATGATGGTTAGTGCTGTTATTTCTGCATTTGTAGTCCAACTTACTGGCTGATACTATTCTCATGTGACATGTAACAGCCTGGTCCTGTTGTAACTAAACTATTCGCTGTAAAGTTCATTGAAACATGGATCTTGTGTTTCACACCTCAAGCCAACAGCGACCAAATGCAGACAATTGAAGGTACCATTCACCAGATTTATGCTAACAATCAAATGGGCCATATTGTGAATGTGCTCTCAAATGTAACAAGTAAATGTTCACTCTACAAACAGGAAAGAACAGGAGATTTGATACTTCAAGATTAGCTAAATTTCATCCTAGCCTTGATCCCATTGTTCTGGAAGCTGATGCAAACAGGGCTGTCATCCTCCTGATGGATATTCTGCAATCAGCTTATGCTCATCGAGGATCCTTCCTAGTTGGCACCATTAATTCGTAAGAGTTTCTACCAGCTGTATTGCATAAATGAAGTTGAAGCATTTCATCTCACCCTCATCCCTGGCTGCCCTCTTTTCACTAGCTCCCTCCATATATGAGGATGAATATTTGTGCTATCTCTAAATTACTGTTCACTTATTTGGTTTATTTAATGCATGCCATCCATTTCTCATTTTTTTCCTACCTATCCACGTGTTTATCCTGAATGCTGAATATGTAAGTATATTGTCATAGTTCAGATGGTTTAGCCGCTTCACTGGTATCCTACTCTTTTCACCCCATACTTCCATAGTATAGGTACTTTGTGAAGTGACTACTTTGGCCACTTATATAGGCCTTTGTGTTTGTTAAGTTTATTTGTTTTGGCAACAATGTGTGTAGATGGAAGTATAACTGTGAAGCTTAGAGAGTTTCATCTGTAAGTAAAGCTTTGAGACTACACCGATATCCATGTGCTCCGTCTGCCTATTCAAATTTTTTTGTGATGTTGGATGGGACGTCTTTTCCATTTCAATTTTTGTTGTTTACCTTGTAAATGTGTATAACCGTTTAAGCTGTATTTGTTATTTTCGGAAATATAAGCTGTTCGTCACTTGTCAGTCTTGCAGCTATTGCAAAGAATAGGCCAGTTTACTATGACCGCGTGCTGCAAGTGTTGCTTGGTTTCGACCTTAGTTTGGAGACTGCAAAAGGAGTTCATTCTGCAAGCCTGCGGTATTCCCTGAAAACAGCGTTTTTAGTGTTTCTACGGAGTCCTTGCCAGGCAATGATTGAGGTGAGCTCACCTTATATTTAGCACTATGCCTTCTTTCTAACATTTCTTGAAGTCCAAACTGCATAAATACTTTACGGTGGTTGTATATTTCATTTTTTCATGATCTCCCATTTCATTTGTTCTTTGAGCCTGTCATTGTTACATGCTGTACTTGGAGATTCTAGTGCCGGTACCTTTGTTAAACTATTCAATTAAAAACGAGCTCCCTTCATACCTAAAGCCATTTGATACAGCTAAGATATTCTAAAACCGTTCTTATGGTTGATTGTGACAAAACCTAACCTAGTTGACTTGCAAGGTGGTTGTACGTGAAATAATGGCCACTTGATTAATGATTGTGATGAAACCAGTGAGTGGTATAGATTGTAATTATCGCTCCTGAAAATGGATGTGCGGTTGTCTTCATTGCAGCCCATCTCATGCAATGAGGTCACGCGTCATCAAGTAATGCTAAGTGAGGACACAGTGCAGCTCGTGTATCTTTGTCATTAAAATCTTTGAGCTGTATCTGCTTTTATCTCTAAAAATCCTCACAAGGGAGGTTCTCCTATTTGTGAGCTGTGTGAGCTTTAAAAGAAAGTTTGGTTAGCGCTTGCTGGACCTTATGATACGCACATACGTAGCTTGTGTTGCTCCTCTTTGTTGTGTTTGTCGATAACTATATGAACTGGATTTTATTAGCTGTCTTCTTAGAACTGTCTTGGTTTCTTTTGAGGATTCCTACATCAGTTTTTTATGCCATTGTTTTCCATAATTACGTCTCATATTTGTTTAGGATTTGTACATATCTCTGTAGCCTCTAGCCTTCTACTGCTTTCTAAAATGTTATTTGCTGGACTTAATTGCATTCGTGTACCTGAATTTGGTTTTGAATGTTCTATGCTACTTCTCAAGTTAATTGTAGCCATTCTTCTCTGGACAGGCCAAGGACATATTGGTAAGGCAGCTTCGAGCTCTGAGCCCTGGTGAAGCAACAGAACAGATTATTAGGCAGGCAGAGAAGATGTCTAGAAATATAGAGCGTGCTTCTCGTGCTACTAAGGTATATTACTGCATGCTTATACAATGTAGCACCAATGGATTTGGCATGTATTTTCCAAAATTTTTCTTCCTTGAAAAACTGTTTATATATGTTTCTTTTTGAGGAATTTTAAGGTGTTTTCTTATTCACAGGATGAGCCTCCTACATGGGAGATGCCTTATGGAGATGTTAATTGGAAGAATCCAGCTGCCAGATCAAGTGATGCTCTTGCTATGACTGATGGCACAGCTAAGAGAGCAAGATTTGATACCTCTGCAGCTTCAAACCCGCCAGTTCAGGAAACATCTGATTATTCTGATATGCAGGTTGATAATGATGCCAATGTGGGTCACTCCTCTGATCCAGCTCTCTTGAGTAGTGATGTGTCACCTGTTGAGAAGATGATTGAAATGATAGGTGCTTTACTTGCTGAAGGGGAAAAAGGAGCTGAATCCCTTGGTATTCTCATCTCAACGGTAGAGGCAGATGTCTTGGCTGACATTGTAATAGAAACAATGAAACATCTACCTAAAGGTCCGTTTCCACTAGCTACAAAAAATAGTGGTCAGCAACCAAATTTTCAATCTTCCTCCAGTCTTCCAACAGAAAACTTGCCAGCCAACTCCTCTTTGCCCTTCACTCCACAATTAGCACCGCCTGCAGATGAAGTTAGCATTTCACCATCTGATGCACTTTCTATGCCTGGTTTTCATGATTCTAAGCGTGACCCAAGAAGAGTATGAACTATTTTTACTTCTCATTTTATGAAGTCAACAGAAGTGCCTATTGTGAAAATGTCAATTGTTGCAGGATCCTCGTCGCCTTGATCCACGGCGGACAGTTGCACCTGCTGCTACTAGTTCCATACAGATGAAGGTGGACACCACCAGTGTGCATCAGACGAATAATTTGTCAAATATACCTTGTCCTGTTTCCGTGAAGCTTGAAAACTATTCAGGAGACATACCTAAAAATGAAGATGAACAACATGCATCCTCTCAGCCCAATCAAACAATTGCCAAAGGAGAGTTTTTGGATGATGCCACAGAACCAGAGCCCAATTTTGAAGTGCAGGCACCAGTGGATGTCGGATTTCATTCTTTTGATGTTGACGAAAAGATGATCAATCCTTTGTCTCCAGAAGTTATTTCAAACAACGAATCTGATAGTGTGGATTTGGAGGTTGATCCTTTTTCACCAGTTTCCAAGATATCGACACCGGAGGATACTAATCATGACTTGCCAGTTCTTCCATTTCATTTGGAATTAAGTGACAACGAGAAAATCTCATTGCACAAGTTAGCCGTTAGGCGGATAATTGATGATTACAATAAAAATAACCTTAGTGCAAGATTTTCCTTGCTTGCCCATTTGATTGTTCAGGTAGTCTTTTGGTATTGTAATCTTTATAGTCTACATATTTTCCCTATATTCCTTTTCTATAAGCTAAATGCATGCTACTTTTTATCTCTGAGTTTGCTAGGTTCATCGAGAAATACTTCCGTGAATGTTGCTACACTATATGCTTGTTCTCATACCAGTTTCTTTTCATCATCTGTAACTTTACAGAGTGCTGCTGATGATAACATTATGGATTTGATTCAGAGGCACATTATCTTTCATTATCATAATCAGAAGGTACTTTACTGATAGTGCACTATGTTTATCTTTGTTTTGTGTTCCGTCAGCGGTGTAAGTGGAGCAGATAAGAGATAACATCCACCTGTTCAATCAACGGAATTTAATAGGTAAAAATCTAGGAGAAAAAAAATAGTATGTGGCTAAGTTTAGGATCTAAATTGTGATACTAGTTATGAATTTTCTTGGATTGTAATATGAATTTATATCATATTATTTCGTCAGATGTAAGTTCAGGCATCAGAACTGGGATCAGCTCGGATTTTTTGCTTGGACTGAACTTGGCTTAAATCTGAATTTCATAACAAGCCGATCCTGATCATAACATGAAGCTTGAAATCTATTTCATGTTGCTCTTGAATTTGCTTGAATAGGCTCGCATGTGCATAATTCAAGACTGTCCAAGCCAATCTCATTCTTTCTCATTCTATCCCATTCGAGCTTCCATATACGTAGACAATTGTTGTGTCTAGGTTTTGATTGTATAAGTGATCTTGAGTTTCCAGGACTTGCATATGGTTGTTGAGTCCATTTGTGCTTTGTGCTGAGCTTGAGCTAATTCAAGCTTCCTTCAGGCTGAGCTTGTGCTGGTAAACGAAGCTTGTACACAAGACAGCTGATCTCAAATATGAATTGAGCTGTGTTTGAGCTGGCTAAGCTTGCTCGGCTTGTCTTATTTCCAGCTATAATTTCCATGGCACTGCATATTAGGTGTCGAGTAGTTTTTGCAAGATTCTCACTTCTGAACATTTGTTTTCCTAGGGGCACGAACTGGCAATGAATGTGTTGTATCAGCTGCAGAGTGCCAGCGCTGCTGATTCGCCAGAAAACTCTACATCAACTTCTAAACATTACGAGAAGTTCTTTATATCACTTGTAAGCAAGCACATCGTATTCAGATATCATTTTGTCTTCTAGCTGAAGGTTGAACTTAGGTTTTAAATATTTTATCATTTCTTTTGCACTCAGGCAAGTTCTTTGATTGATTCGCTACCTGCTTCAGACAAGGCTTTCAGCAAACTTCTGTGTGATGCACCATATTTGCCTGAGTCTCTGTTTAGATTACTGGAGGGTCTTTGCATGTCACAAGGCAACAGCCACCAAACGAAGGACAGTGATGGTGATCGTGTCACCCAAGGCTTGGGAACTGTATGGAGTCTTATTTTAGGGCGGCCTCCACTTCGACAAGCTTGCTTGGATATTGTTCTAAAGGTTTGCAATGTTTCTTTTTCAACTGGTAGAATACTATAAATCATTTTGATTGATATTATTATTTTTACATTTTCTCTAAATTCTAATATAATGAAGATAATTTGAGTTAAAAGAGCTTCTGCTATCCATTGACTTCAAGCATTTCAGTCTTGAGTTAGTTATTTTGTCTTTATTTCAGTACAAATAGCCCATTTACCCCAATATCAAACATGCAGTATTTGTGGCTTAAATATTGTACTAGTATATATTTCAATTCACAGCAATATTAATGTGAGTTGACAACAATTATAGGATTTTTTATGCGGCTGGCACTACACTATTTATCATTTGTGTGCTATTCCTCACTTATCCTTTATGAATTTGCAGTGTGCCATTCACACTCAAGACGAAGTCAGGGGAAAGGCGGTTAGATTGGTATGGAGCAGCATTGCCTTATCATTTCTTACTTTGTTGATTTGATATAATACTGGGTATGTAATGCTGATACATGTGTATTTGTTAGGTTGCAAAAAAACTCTGTGATCTAACATATGCATCAGACAAAGTCGAGCAGTTTGCCACCGACAGTCTTTTGGCAGTTGCTAATAAGGATGGTGTGGAGATGGATGTTAACTTCACAACCTCAAAAGAATCCATAGCTGAGGTAATTCTTGATGATTTTGATCCTTGTTATGGTTAGGCACTTTATAATGCACTCATGCTCAACTAGGTGTGAAAAACAGATGCGGATTATCATAATTATTCGATTACTGAATTCATAGCAGGAGAATGGTTTAGTATTTTGGATTCTCCCATCTGAATAATAGTTTTTGTTAGCAAACATGGATGTGCATATGCCTTAGATTTTTCCATAAAAAAATTGTTGTATTATCTGTATTTGAACTCTAATTTAAGAAAGCAACATAAATATTTTGTTGTAGCATCAGCATGTGTAATTATTTACACCTTTTCTCATTTAGTGTCAAGTCACGTTCCTTGAGCTTAACTTATTGCCACTATTCATTTTTTTCCATGTGAGAATATTTTATCATTATTATCTAGCTAATGTACAAATTATGCGGATTCCTGATTCTAACCTGAATTGTGCTGAAGTTCGATTCAAATTCGTATTTGAGTCAAGAGAATATACAAATTCGACTTAAAAATATGGATGCATGTATGGTTTGACTGATATTCGATTCATATTTGATCCTTTTGCATCCCTAGGCTCAACCATTATGTCCCTATCAGGATGTGCTTTGAGAGCCTGTTTTCTAAATATGTTTCTTTTTTTGTCATCCTCACAAAAGGGGAAAAATCAAACGTTTTGGCTCTCATGTTACAGGCACTTGCATGTTTTGTATTTTTTAATCTTTCTGAAATTCTGACCAGCTATCAAAGAGAAACAATGTAGATCTGGTAGCTCTTAGTTTAAGGTTCAGGTGACATAATCGTACTTGAATGAAAGGACACTTGTACTATTTGATGAGGCTTTGAGCTTGTTGCTTGGATGCGGGGCCCTGAATTGATTGGTTTTGTATCATATGTTTACTGTAGGTGGATTGCCAGTCAGGATAGTTAGTGGCTTAATTGACTTTTTGCACCAATATGCAATTGGGTGGAGTTAACCTAAATATTTGCAACTCTTCTTACAATTTCTGTACTGCAGTCACAACCTCTCCTCAATGATATAGGGAAAGATCAAAGATCAAATGTCCTAGGCGTTGTTTGGTTCTTTGCAACACCCAAGTTACGTAACTTTGAATTTGTAGGCCACCGTTTAGTTCACGACCAGTCGACCACAGTTCCGGCTTTCCACATTTCCTTAGTGCCTTGCACTACTTGTCATAGACACATTCTTTCCCAACTTTGCCTAATTTGTGGTGACCGATTTGGTCACCACAAAATGTGTGCCTTTTCAACACTTTGTCAAAAGTACGTGTAGCAATGTTTGGCAGCTGTCCAAACAACCCCCTAATCTTCTTCATAGAACGATAAAATGTCTTATATTATTTAAGATACATACTGCATTTTGGTTGAATATCGGACTGAGAGATGGTTTTTATGAAAGCAGTTTGAGGTAGGCAGTCAGGAAACTTCAGTTAGTGGTTCAGATGCTGGACCTTCTGAAAGTGGGCCTACCATGACCTCTTTGGTTTCACCTAAACAATCGGCAGTATCTGTATCCGAGGCCAAACGCCATACTTCATTGTTCTTTGCACTTTGCACAAAGGTATCCAGATGAACATAGTGTCGTGCTCTTTTTGTATCCTTTTTTTCCCTTAGAGGTAGTAAAACCATTTTCCTTTCTTCCAGAGGCCCACTCTTCTTCAACATCTGTTCAATGTTTACGGAAGGTCTCCAAAAGTTGTCAAGCAGGTGCTACTTTTAACTTGCATGGTGCTAATTCTAATGTTTTTAAATATTGACTACTGAAGACAATTACTGGCTGTACATTGTGGTGCAAAATTGTGCAGTGTATCCATTGGCATGTACCCATCCTTGTAAGAAATCGGGGATCCTCATGTTCTGCGATGCTGGACATTATTCGTGATCCACCTGAAGGCAGTGAAGAACTTGTTACTTTGGTATTATAATTTATCTCTGATTTCTCTCTGTACATTATTGCGAAACATAGAAGTTCGTTATGCTTATGGCTTCTTTTCTCCTTTTAAAGATACTGCAAACACTGACCGAAGAATCAAATCCTTCAGCCGACCTAGTTGCAGCTGTTAAACATCTATATGAGACCAAGCTGAAGGTTTGGATACTTTCTGCTTACATTGTGTACTACTGCAAGTCTATTGTTCATTCCCTTTTGGTAGTATTGTTTACTTACCTTGTTTGCTGATTCTTGTTATTTTCTCTGCCAGGATGCATCTATTCTCATTCCATTGTTATCTTCATTTCCGAAGGAAGAGGTATTGGTTTCGATTATTTTTTATGTATACGCTGATTGTCTAGTTCTTTGTTAGCTGAGGAATAGAAATGCTTTCCTTGCCATGATAATATTTGCAAGGGCATGTACACCCTGCACAATCTGGATCGGGTTGTCCAGGGCTCCAGGCAATCAGCTAATTCGTGAGGCAGCTGCAATTGCAATTTGGCGGGTGATTGTGGATTTGTAGTTGCTCAATCAAGATTGTGTGGTACTCTTGGAAATTGGCTGGTGGCCTGGACAACTAATCCAGATCATGTGGTGTGCAGTGTCTCCTTGTCGAATGATAGCTCGCTTTTTAATTCTATTTTTAAGACATTTTTCTTTGTGAGTAAAAATATTTTAAGGGACTTGAAACAGTTATACCTGGTGTGTTCTTGTGTGTCTTGATTTTAGGTTACGGAATCCTCTCATTATTAGCTTCTAGATACTCAAACTATGTTTTCTTAGTTATTATAATCTGTCCAAGTAAGTTGCTGTATTGCTGAGATAATGATTAGTTGCTGTGGTCATGGTCAGTAGGTATGCAGTATGCACTTCATGCATAATTTAAATATTATCACACCAATGCTGCTACTAATGGGTGAGAATCCAACCCAAACCCACCCCAACACAAGAAAATGAGGGAAACCCAACCCCACCTTACCCAAATAATGGCCCTGTTCTTTTCAGCTTTTAAAACCTGCTTTTCGGATTTTCTACAGTAACTAGCTTTTAAACGGAGTATTTTTTCAAGATAGAGTCTACTAGTTAATTGTAGTATATATTTTACTGACTTCATTTATGTCGGCAAAAACCGCACGTGAGTTTTTGTTACTCTGTAATCTCTCGTACAAACAGCCTAAAAACTACAAGCTGCAGCCAAAAAGAACAGGCCTAGCTCTCAGAACCCAACCCACACAAAACTTCCACCCAACCCGAAACTATATGGGCCTAGGTGAAGCAGCCAACAGGCCAGTGGTCCACTAGAATTTTCAGAAAATAAGAAAAATCCCGAAATAAAAAAAATAAAACCGACGAAAATAATAGAAATAAATCAGACCCCCCCCCCCAAAGGAAAAATTAGAAAATGGGAAAAGGAAAAAGAAAAAGGGGGCAAAAGTAAGGAGAAAAATAACGACAAATGGGGGGAAGCAGAAAACTTAAAAGTGGGGAAAAAATCACAAAAAGGAAAGACATATGATTTTTATAAATTTAAGAGAAAACAACGATAAATTGGGGAGAAGAAGGAAATTCAAAAAATATGGGGAAAAGATAAAAAAAAGGGAAAATGAGAGAAAGGCACAAACAAGCGCTCAGGACAGTTTTTACCTCTTCAAACTCTGATCCACCATGAGTTTTTGGGGGGGGGGGGGTGTTAGACATGTAGAGGTTGCAGGATTATCACATTGTATAGGGGGTTCATTGCATATTGTCTCTCATATATATATTTGGCCTTTTGGCCCATTGGAATACCAACCCACATTCATAACAGTGATGAACCGTAGCTAGGAGGCGGCAAACCCTATCTCCAGCTAAGCCATGGATCCCACCCAGGCAAACCCACGGGTTGAACCCATTTGAACCCGAAATTCTTGAACCCATACCAACCTAACCCAACCCAACCTGTTTTTACTGCAGACCCAATCTGTTAGCTAACTCAACCAGTTCGCACCCATCCAAAGCCAACTCGAATTAAAACCCAACCCGTTTAACCCGTTTCAACCCAACCCATTAGCAGGTCTACACACCTTAAGACGAGTAATTTACAGAGCACCAACTTCGACCACTTAATCTACTTGATCTTACCATTGAAGTACCTTGATATAAATGGGAATTTATTTTGGAGTTACACATAAATCTAGAATGCAACATTGTTTTGCAGCTGGTAATAAACATGTTACAAAATCATTTGGAAAATTTGTCAATAATGAATAATCTATTTGGGTGTGTTCTTTTTTCCCGGAATATGTCACATATTGTGTTGATCCTTTTTTGTGTATAATCTATTCATCACAAATGAGATTTTGTATGTATGTCTCAGGTGCTGCCCATATTTCCAAGACTAGTTGATCTTCCACCTGACAGATTCCAAGATGCACTTGCTCGGATATTGCAGGTAATTTTATCATGCTTATTCGACAGTCCATTAATGGGTTTGCATTCTCTGTGCAGAATTCCACAGGATTATCTGATGGTGTTTAATAAAAGTATGGATTGGGCAGAGTACCATTTGTGGAATATATTGAGACCATTATAGCTGGTCACAATTGGTCTCTGAATCACATTTTAATGTTCAGAAGGATTTTTGTTGTATCAAATGCTCTTACATAATACATAATGAGATCAACTTATCATGTTGTCTTGCCGCTTGATTTATTTTCGCACTGAATAAGTAGGGTACTTGTAATCTTTGGAGTTCAGGAAGGAATGAAATTTGTTTTAAAATATCCTTTACCGAAATTGTTTCTGCCTTACAGGCTCCACATTATTTTTCCTAGTAGGACTCATACCATTATGTGCGCTATCATTGCTGGTTAGCTTGTGATAATTGTACCAGTGGTGACTGGTAAGTTAAAGCTGGTATACCAACTGGTAGGCACAAACGCCCTTGTTCCTAGGTTCTGGTTGGCTAGGGGTGCAGGTGGGAGACCTATTGGCCTATTCGCCCGTCTTGAAAATTAGTGGTTGAACTATGAGAGAATTGAATTCTGATTGTTGAACTATGAGTAAATTGTGGATATTTCCCTAACAGCTTAAGCATATGGATAAACTGGCTGGGTTCATGAATCATGATGCTCGACGTGATATTAAAGCCCATAATAATCATGGTTGTTGAAGGGTCCACTGGTAAGACCAGGAGGGTCACAGAGGTGGACCAAGTCCGAGCCCATATTGCGTCCACAACATAGGCCTGGTCGAGTCTAGAGATGATGGGGGAGTGCTGAAGTATGAGTAGGTTGCCCACCTTTCAATTGATTGGTGCATGAAACTCATACTGATCTGCATCAGTATTTTTTGTCCTACTCATTCTGGGAATATGTTATTTCTTTCATTTCACAACTTCATGTTTCTGTGATGGCTTTTGCTAAATAATTTCTGTTAAGCTAACATCATAGTTGTGTTGTTCGGCATGATTTTGTATTTATGTTGACTTGAGACAACCATGTCAGTTATTTGTTACCAAGGACGCACTCTTTAAGCTACTTTTTAGCAAGACATAAATTGTTTTGTTAATCTTGGCTTTAAATTAACTTTGCTTTTGACAGGGATCTTCTCATACTGGGCCAGCGTTAACCCCTGCTGAAGTTCTGATTGCGATTCATGATATTAATCCTGAGAAGGATAAAGTTCCCCTAAAGAAGGTAATACCATTTGCTATTGGTTGTTTTAATGCTATATCATGATATTCCAACATCGCTTAACCTTATTGTAAGTGTGCACAAATAGACAAGGCTTCCAACTACCTTGTTGTGGCACTTACACTCCAAAGTCATTCAGTCCTTGAGTAAAGTACATTTTTTTGTGAACGTCACGTGGGTGTCTAGATTTTATACCCCAACACATGTGCATGCATCTGTGACAATGTGCAGTATAGATTTTATTTGTCGTCATGAAGTTTTGTCAATTGCTGATGGAAACGAAAATATTTTCAGGTCACAGATGCTTGCACAGCTTGCTTTGAGCAGCGCACGGTATTTACTCAGCAAGTTTTGGAGAAGTCACTGAATAAATTGGTAGTTACATGGCCGCTGTTATTGTGTGCATTATATATATATATATATATATATATATATATATATATATATATATATATATATATATATATATATATATATATATATATATATATATATATATATATATATATATATATATATATTGCTTTGTTTTGCTTAATTGATTGGACTGTTGTGCAGGTTGACAATGTACCAATTCCAGTTCTTTTTATGAGAACAGCTATCCAAGCACTTGATGCTTTCCCAGCTTTGGTATGGTGATGCTCATGTATTAAATGGTCACTTGCTTATCAATTGGTGTATAGATTTGTACCTAACTTTTTCCCTCTATATTTACAAAGAAGACTGTAGTTTTGCTACACAGAGTAGAAACAACTCTTTCTTGCCAATTTGCATTTTTTTTAATTTTCCAAATAAATATCTTTAGGGATAAACAGCATGGAAGTTTGAAGAACATTGTTTTTCACTCATTTGTTCATTGTTTATTTCTTCAGGTTGATTTTGTCATGGGGATACTCTCCAGGCTTGTCAATAAGCAGGTTTGTGGATTTCTTCTATTAGTTACATGATTTGTTTTATTTTTCTTGCCTGATATTGATTGACCAAATGGGGGCCCCTATTCTATCATGGTATTCTTTTGCTTCAATAAAAACCTCAGATAGTTATCTGTATCACTATATTCATTTCTTATCTAATGTAAACAAGCTAGTTTAAAATAGGGATGTCCCTTAAGTGTTCTGACCTAATAGGTGTAGTTTCCTTTTCTTATTTATAAATTAATCATGCCTTCTTATACAATAATCATGAGGAAATGTAGAAACCTAATAGCTCAATTGTGTTATATTAAACAGATTAATGATCAGTCACCTAAGTGTGCTAATTTTGTCGACTGACACAATTTGAACTATTATCTAGTTTGTTTTGAGAAGAAATTTAGGGATGAAAATTCATTTCAGCAGTTTTTTTATTTGCAGTTTGTAAGCTTCAGTTTGTTTCTCTTGCTGCAGATATGGAAAGTGCCAAAGCTGTGGGTTGGGTTCTTAAAATTGGCATACCAGACTCAGCCACGTTCTTTTGATGTTTTGTTACAGGTACTAACTCTGTTATGTTGCTGAATATATTCCTGTATATACATTCTAGATTATACTATTTTACTGACACGACAACACAATGCTGCATGCAGTTACCTCCTCCACAGCTTGAAGTTGCCTTGAATAAGTATCCCAATCTACGGATTCCACTCTCTTCTTTTGTTAATCAGCGGAACATGCACAACACCTTGCCCAGGTACTTTCCCGGTATTTCTGTTAGTCTTAACAACTCGCTCAATTTTTGTAGTACTCTTTTTGACTGCTGAGCAGAAAAGCTTACAGTTAGGTGCACTAAAGACTGATCCATTCTCTATTATCACTGCTGTATAAAACTACTGCACTAGCAAACTGTTGGGTTGTTGCTAATAATAAATTAGGACTCCTAAAGAGGTTAGTTAATGAGTTGGGTGTGCACATCATGTTGTATAGCTGTGGAGAGCGCTCAGGTACCTTCAATTGAGCTTCAACTCGAATTTGGTCCCTTTGTAATTCAGTTTTATTTTTAGTGTCTAGACTTCTTGCAAGTCATCTCCTAGCTTTTCTTTTTGGGTTTGTGATGTCTTTTTATGGACATGGCATTTTTCTGTGGTTTAAGCACACAAGAATACAGTTGCAATGAAAATTATGATAATTTATTTTTGTTACTTCTAGTTGTATAGTTGTGCATTGTGCTTCCGTCTTGATATTGTGTGCAGTTTTAAACAAGAAAAAGTAATCAGCTTTGTTAGAAGTGTGTCCTGTTCATTCTGGTCTATAAGTTGTTTTAGCTTTTTAATCCCCTCAGTTTCATTGGGTTCATGTATCTGATCAGTTTTGGGTCAATACATGATATTTTGCAAAAAAAAGTAGTAGTGTTAGTTATCTCATTCTTTGTTTTCTTATTTCTAACATGTCTTATGTAATGATTTTTGCGAGTGCAGACAGATTTTGGAAGTTCTGGGCTTCATCAACGAACCACAGCAGGCACCAATTCCTTTTGCGCCTGCCGCATTGCAAACAGCAGACCCGACCTCCTCTCTTCCTGGTGCAACCCTAATGTGAAATACGATGTTGTAACGCCGAACAGGTGTAAGAAAGCTATGTCAATCACAGATGCACATTCAGTTCCTTGTAAACAGTGATGATATGGGCGTGAAATGGGGCACAGATGAAGATGGCAGCGTCATTCGATGCGTCTGCATTTATTGGACTCATTATAAGCAGCTTTACAAGGAGCTGGCAACAAGAGGTCAAGAACTAGAACCGCTGAGATGATTGTTTAAAGGGAGGTCCATTGTGTGCTGGAGGGGTTGCTTCTATGAATGGAGGCCAGTCCAACTTGTATAGTAGTTTTGTACTTTTTGGTAAAAAAGGGTGATCCATTGTCGTAGTTCCTGACCTGCAATTGCGAGCTGAGGCTTCTGTGGCAAGCAAAATATAGAGCTAATGTTATTTACAAGGAGCTAAGAGATATTACTTGTCATCGTGTCTTCTATCAAAGAAGGATCTTGGTTGCAAGCTGCTGCATTCATCTTCTAGGGAGTAAGGAGCCGGCATTCGACTGATTTACTCAACCATTGCTGCTGTTCTAACAATTTGTCTGTATTGTAACTAATTGAGTTCACTGTTAGCACAGTTCCTTTTTTTTTGTTTAATTAAGGTCTCTGTCGACAATAATTTACTGGTGCTTTGATTGATTGGCGAGAAGTGGTCAATCAAGGAAAAGATTCCTGTTCGTGATCTCAGTTTTTAGTCGAATGTGATTGATTTCTCTTGGAATTAATTTACTCTTACACACACACACACCAACTCTGAAAAATTGTTGATACCACCTAGATGGTCTTAAATACTCGTATACTACAAGTACATATTATCCGTTACATAAATACTCACTACATTGTGAGATACGACATAGGGTGTAATTACACTCGGGAGTAGAAAAGATGCTTCCTCTATATATATATATATATAGAGGACGAGTGTTTCATGCACCATGGTGCCTAGGCACCAACATCAATACCCGTTGATTTGCTTCGAGATTCGCAACGGTTGATGTGGGTATCTTCATATACCCATAAAAAAGTATATTTGAGATATCAAACTCCGAAAAAATTTAAATTCAACTTCAGTTTAATTAGTTTGAACTATTTTTATGGTATATACTCACTGTAGTTGCATTGAACTCAAAAGTAGTTCAAACTAGTTTGAACTGAGTTCAAAACTAACTTACCATAAATATATCAAGGGTATAAAACATTTTCATACCCAAACTCAAAAAAATTATCAATCATACACGTGTATCGGATGTTGGTGCCTAGGCACCATGGTGCATTATGTAAATATATATATATATATATATATATATATATATATATAATGCTTGGTGTATATTTTGACATTTCAGTGGTCAATTTGCTTCATTAAGATAGGCATGGTAACAAAAACATTCCGTAGTGTTGGACCGAACCGATGCTGGCAATCCGAAGGGGCGAATGATTGCAGAAATTTTTTTGATTTTCCTTAAGTATTCTAAATCTTCACTTAACGACTTCGAGAGTTATCAAGATTAGATTACATCTTCTAAACAAGATTCAAAGGGATCTAGGATCAAGAAGATGCAAAGCCGGCTATCACTGTAAGGTTGATGCTACCTCCAGTTTGGTACTACTGCTCAGAATGGGCTAATACCACCGTTGTGGTACTATCGCTATGGTCAGGCTGGTATGAGTCGTATGACCGTTTTCCCTATTCCAGAATGCAAATTTCTCGAAATAAAAATCAAATTTGAGAAACTTGATTAAAATTTATCTAAATGCTACCAAAATTGGTATGGATATAAGGATGTAAAAAACCAAATCACATCAAGAAACATGAGATTGTTGGACTTCCATCCAATTTGAAAGAATTGCTTTCCAGGTCACAAAAATACACCAAATCCTAAAAACCAAATTACTTCTTACTAGTGGGGATGTAAGTCATGAAACTTTCTAGATCATCTCTCATATGTCATAGCAAGATAATCTAGTCACAAGTTTGGGCTAGAAAGGTCACAATCATAAAAATCACAAATCTTTGTAAAAAAAATCCAAAATTGAGAAAGATCTTGATTCTTGCTATAAAGTGATCTAGTTGGGTAAAGATTGATCTTAAGGACCTATTAATGCCTCTTAACTCATTATGAATCACAGCAAGAACAAAATGAGCATGAAAAGAGCTAAATCAACACAATCCAAGGTAAGAACTCATGCAAAAAGAGACAAGAATATAAGGATTGTAAGAAATTGATCTATTGTATGAAGAGAAATAATTATTATAGCTTGTTAGTTACAAAGAATCTTCTGCAAGTCCCACTCCTACAAAGAATAATTCTTATAGCTTGCTAGTTACACTATGAAACCACGTCTGGTCGAAGGTCTATAGCAAGGGTTACTGTTCTTTTCTTTTCTTGTCCCTCTTGATGGTTAGAATCAGTTTCGATCATCGAGACGATCTCCTTCTCGATCACAGGTTCTGCCAACGCAGCAGTTTCCTTCACAAAAAACACAAAACTCTTCCAGTTTACTTTTCAAAATGTTGATAAAGCCTTTGAAAAGGCCAACTGAGTCAGTTTTGATGTTATAATAGAAATGTACCTTGATCGTAGGAGTTGATTGCTTCAATATGGCTGCCCCTATTTCACTTGTCGCACCTATATTCGTAATAAATTGTTGAATCAGAGCACTTGAGACAGCCAAAGGAAGAATTTTAAGGGGGACAACAGCAACTATGCTCCCTATTTTCTTATTGACTAACTTAACCTATCAACGCCTTTTGGCCAGAGAAGCATTTATTTTTTCTACTTCTCCACTGACCACCATCAATTTGACCCCTTGGTCGTCTTGACAGAAATTCATACCTATGCTTTGTAGAAAAGGAAGATACCACTTGGTCATGCTCTACGATTAAGATGTCTTAAGTATGAAGTTGATTTTTTGATTACCTTTAAGCGTTCTTCCCTCTCTTTGGCAGAAATATCCACAGAATACGAGAAGCCTCTACCTCAAGCGATGTAGTCTTCTCGCAGATAGCCTTGACTCGAGAATTGATTTCCTCCAAATCAAGGTATGAATAAATAAACATGGTAATCGATAAAGAGTACTCAAAAAACGTAACCTGGTTATGAGTACGAGTACTAGTATCACTTACCATTCTCGTAGTCCCGGGTCAAATCCGAGACTCCTGAGTACATCCACATAGGATGTGCTCGACGCTTCAAAGGACTAATATGGCGTGTGATGAAGCCTTTCACCATATGCCAGCTCGTAAGCCCCTTGTCCTCAGCTCTTTAATGGCTGGGATGTAGGGGGCTATTCTTGTGAAGATTGTTCTTCTTGGTGGCCTTCCTGGCGATGGAGAGGCTGTCTTCACTGGTAGTCTCCCAGTAGAACCACCTCTTCTTCCATTCCGGCCATGAAGATCGGGTAAATATGGGGATGTAAAGCTCTGTCTTGTCATCATGGAGCTTCAATCCACAACTCTTGGCAATCCCCGTTTGTCGGCTCATCTTGTAATAATACCAAAAAACTAGAGATCCGCTGGAATACCCAAGTATGCCTAGCATAGGTATACAAAGACGCTGAGCATTGTGATTGAATTGGGAACCAAGTTCACCAGTTCAACCCCAAAATACTCAAGAATGACCATCAAGAAGGGATGAGTAGGGAGACGGAGGTCGCACTCACAATATGCCTTGAACACCGAAATCTCTCTGATTTGTTCGATTGGCCAGCGTTACCCAGCAGCTTTGATCCATCTGACGAAGCGCCATGGTGGGATCTTCTCCGTAGTCTCTAATGCCTTATCTTGGCATGATCCATCTCTGATTTAGCCCACGTTGATGAAGACTTCGTCATCCTTGTGGGTGAGTAGAAGGGATTCGTGCGAGATTGAGGAAGATTATGGAGATCAATTGGAGGCGGAGAGCTTGAATGAATCAGAGCAAATAGGGAAAGTGAAAAACCAAAGGTTACCCTTGGTAAGTTTTTATAGCCAACGCATCGATTACTTCTCCCTGGAACCGAATGTTCGCCTTGGGAATCGATTCGACGGACAAACGAGGGAAATCGATTGCATTTTCTCTGTCTGATGTTTATCTATTTTCACAACTCAAGTGAAATTGCCAAATCGACCAAGCCAATTCCTGGTCGATAAGAGTCGAGAAGGGTTTTGCTTTTGACCACTTTTTATCTACGACCATACTTGGTCGAATAAGTTATTTTCACTTGAAGTTGGGGGGCTAGATGATGAGGATAGAATCATTCTCTATATGGTCGTAAGTTCTTCTACAACCACGTAGTCATAAGTCTTACTGCAACTACCCCCTTAGTCGTAAGTCCTTCTATGACCAAATAGTCATAAGTCTTACTGCGACTACCTCCTTGGTTGTAAGTCCCTCTACGACCACGTAGTCGTAAGTCTTACTACGACTACCTCCCTGGTCGTAAATTTTTCTACAACCACGTAATCCTGAATCTTATTGCGACTACTACCTGGTCATAAGTCCTTCTACGACCACGCAGTCGTAAGTTGACTTGTGACCACCTTATGGTGGTGGATCTTCCTACGACCAATTTATCTTCAATTAACTTGTCTACGACGAACAACTGCATCATTAGTTGTTCTAATAAGGTAGTTAGAACGTGCTTATTCAATAACCGCACACAATCTCTCTCTGACAATAACCGCTACAAGGAGAATGGCCTTATACGTCTCTCTAATAGTAACTTCCGTCAAGCGATTATCATTCAAAACATCGAGGCATCTTCTGGCATAGGACAATTGCCATTGCTTCGCTGGCTATATAAAGGTTAACGTCAAAGAGGGAGGGGAGGCATTCAGATCGAAGGAGGAGATAGTGGTAGCCATTCGCATAATTATCTGTTGTAATTCCTCTTTCTGATAATTAGCAATCACACAGGACGTAGAGTTATTATTCTCTCAGGAGAAGGCCCGAACCTGTATAAAATTTCCGTGTCTCTATTCTGCATGTGCGTACACCAGATCTTCTAATAGTTTCCCCGAATCCAAACAAATCATACGAAAGATGTTCAAGCATTTTTGTCCAAATTTCTTCCCCTTCGGCAATGAATTCATCGAGATGTTGAGGAAGAACCTAAATGAGTCTAAAAGAAGAGAAATGCTAGCATGGGTATTTTTATTGAAGTTTTAGTCATATGAGCAGCTTTGAAAAATTGTTAAGTCAAATTACAAGGTATTTCACCAAGCCATGCTTTAAATGAAACTTGTAAGATCCTATGAACACAAATATAGCAAGGCAAGCCAAAAACTAGCCATTTGGTGATTGCATTTATTTATATCATGTCAGGATATCTCAAAATGCACTAGGAAAGCTAGAGGTATCATAATCTGAGTCATGCTATATCAAAATGACAAAGTAGAGCCTAGTAGCTAGATCAAGCATGGAAAGTGTTGAAAGCTCCAAACTGAATCAATTTAAGCTCAAGACATATTTGAACATTGCATTTGACAAAGAATAATTCATATCCTATTTTAGTAGAGCAAATCCTAGACTAGGAGCTATCTATAACTATCCTCTAAGCTTCAGCCCAGTTTTAATTCACAAATGAATGGTCTATCTTAATAAAGCATATCCTAGACTAGGAGCCATCTACAATAGCCTTCTAAGCTTCAACCAAGTTTTAATTTTGCAATTATGTGGTCTTATCTCGGTGAAACACATCCTAGACTAGGAACCATCTGTAAAGGCCTTCTAAGCTTCAACCAATTGCATTTTATCAATTGTTAGCATCTTAAGCCATTATCAACCATATCAAGGATTACACTTAAGATGATGGTCTTGGTCATACAAAACTCCCTGTGAGTTCCTGCCAAGTGCAATGGCAAGTTGTCTCATGAGAAAGGATTGCCGAAATACAATTTTGAGCACGTTTGATATTTCAAAGCAATGTTTTCTAAAGTAAGAACTGATTAATGATTCAAGATTGGAACTAACCAACTCTGACTAGGCTTGACTCAAATTCAAAGCTCAACTAAGCAGTTTGAAATGTCAGGAATCAGAAAATGAACGCTTGAGCTAGACTAGTCAAATGATTTAGCCTAAACAATTTTATTCCAGTTCAGCAGTTTTAAAAAGTTAGTCATGGCATAAGCTAAACTATACACGTAGACATAAGAAGTAGAAAGCTCAGTGAAGAAAGTATGACTGGATACAAGCACAGACAAGGATAATAGATAAAGCTCCAGATTATATTATAATGCATGACAGAAAGTAAAAGTGCATTATATTACATATGAATGCAAAAGAGCCAAGCTTTTCCTCAAATCAGTCCATCGGGATAAATAACCTCGAACTATCTCCGCAAGAAAGCAAAATGAGAAGAATCCAATGGTTCTATGAAAATGTAAGCAATCTGATGTTCAGACTCAATAAAGTGACGGACTACATCTCTCTTCTCCACATGGTCTATAAGGAAGTGATATATTAATGTGCTTAGTCCTAGAGTACTGCACCGCGTTCTTGGCAATATTGATGGCACTAGTCACTACACCATAAACCCCCCATAGAGACACTTTTTAATATAGTAGAGGCGTTTTTTTCTGTATAACTTGGTTGGGAAAAGATTTAGAATTTTAGATATGTCTATTCTTGTCTCAGCCTCATTTTTCTCTGACTGATGGTATTATATTAGTATGAGTAAAACATATTTGAACGTACTGATTTGTATCTAAGCCTAATCATTGTAAGACTCAAAGTTTGATAAAGCTAAACAACTTTATGTACCACATGCTAATTTTTTCTTGGATGGACTCCAGATAACATATTATCTGATTGTTAAAATCCACTTGGATTTTCTTTGCAACCTTGTAGTGGAAACTACCATCTTGATCTCTTATAAAAAATGATCCGCATAATACTATCGTTTGACCGATAACTTTCACAGAAGTTACAAAGAGGAACTATACAAGATAATTTTGCTTCTAACTTTATTGTGTTTATAGTTACTGGTAGGTACACATGTGCGTTGCATGCCATACTTATTAGGGGCTGTTAATGTAAATGGCAATTTAATAGAGGGCACATGATGTGCTGCTTTAATTGCATTTGGAGGCTAGTCCATGCAGAGACGGTGACAATCCTATGTGTTTGGTCTATGGGTATAAATTGCTGGCTTCACAACAAAAAAAGGAAGAAAAGGATGAAAGAAGGAAAATCAAACAAGTAGGAAGAATGCGGGTACGCAAAGTTGGGGGAAGAAGCAAAATTCAGCATTTGTACTTTATTACAGTTTTCTGACAGCACTAGCCTCTTGAAGGACCGCCTTCTTCAGAGGATGTCCTGTGAAGAAATGAACATTACAACCCGACCATGTGGCAATTCATATTCTACAGCAATTCATATTTGGTTCCTTTCGGATGTGCCAACTTGCAGGAAATACTAATAACAAAAACAGACTTACGATAGAATTGTACATTTGTACTACTACTGGAGTTAGTAGTTGTACTTTTACTAGGAATAAGGTATTTGACTCTTTGCTTGCATTGCTTTGCAGCTGCATTTTAGCAAAATCAACTAATATGTGGTCCAAAATTATTCTTTCAGGTAAGCTTGCAACTGTGAGGATAAAACAGAATTCAGGGAGCTATTGCTCTTTCTTTGTGGCATTTAATTATGAAAATGGTAACTCACAAGGTGGTGTGGAATTGATAAAATCAGTTAAAGCTGTTTCCATCCATCCTCTTTCCCAGGACAAGTTTTTGGCACTTGATTCAGCTGGAGTATTACATGCCTTTAGTCTTCCAAACACAGAGATGGTCTCAGAAGCTGCCAGCAAGCGATATTGTCAAAATATCTGTGCCTATTGTTTGCATTATGCCATTAAAGTACAATTGCTTGCTGTTTTTCTAAGGAGCTCTACAAGTGAGTTTTTGTCCTGGATTAGTTGTTTTTGCATCATGGTGGTTTACTTCATTAATAAATGTGTTCAGAGTGTTTGTGCAGGGGCACAAATCTTTTGGGTTTCAGATGGTGGACATTCCATACACATAATGTCAGCATTTGATGTTGAACGCCCTAACAACGACAATGGAGATGGTGATGGAGAAAGAGAGTCGGCAACCATTAATCTCTCAGGTTTGTAGCATTGACCTAGTTCTTTTGTCCCATATGCTCCCGTGTTAATAATTTTAGTTCTTAACTTAATCAGATGATTAGATCTTAAAAAACATGCATTTATTTCACAATTTCTTAGATTTTTCCTGGATTTATTGCCTATTGAAAATATGGAAATTATATTATGAATTGCTCAACATCATAAGATCACACTTTCGGAAAGAGAGCAGCATTACCTATTAAGTAATGTACTAATTGCTTCAATCATTTTCAGGTTTGCCTGGCTGTGCATGTTTACATGTTCCGGTTTGCCTGCTGTGCACAAGGTTCAAAAAATCGGAACCGGGTCAAATCCCGCCGAGCGGGCGGTACCGGTAACCGGCCGGTTACCGGAAAACCCGGTTAAAAACCGGCCAAAATTTGCCAAATGAAAATTGGGAGAGGGGGGGGGGGGGGCAGTAACTGGTCGGAAACCGGAAATGCTAGTGAAAAACCGGATAAACTAGTGGAAACTCGGTTAATGTTAGTTAGATAGTTGAGTAATGCAAATATTAAATGAAAAGTATTTAATGAAGAGTGAAGACCTAAAGTTGTACATAAAAATTGCTCATTGCTATCTTGACCATGTGGTGAAACCCTCTCATCGTAGTGTCGTGTCGCATCTGAAATAATAAAAACACAAGTTAATAGTAATGAATACTAACTTAAGCAGTGTACTAAAAAGTAAAAACACTAATGGAGGATCAATTCATACCAATACATTGTTGAGAAACGCAAAAGTTGTGCAATGTACTCATTGTTATCAATTAGGACAAGTCCTTCAGAATGAGCAAGGTGGGCTTTGTATTGATCCCAAGTGTATGTGGGATGGGCATGTTGTACCCAATGATTATAAACTTGTTGGTAATATGTAGGTTCCGCCCACTGGTAAACAATTCTTGCATTGGGAGGATAAGAAGAGATGTCCGAAGACGAATGAGAATCATCAGCAGAAGATAGTAGGTTGGCAACTCAACACCCATAAATCGGCAAAGAGTATGAGCTACCATAGGATGTGTAGGAAGAAGAGTCTTGTGGCTGAGGATGATCTCGTTGGCGGTCCTTAGCCCTTGTGTAGGTCTTTTTTTATTAATCTTGATGCGTGACAACCATGTTCTTCATCCTGGGTAGCATGCGTGAAAGTTTTCTCATAGGTGAATTCCAATGGTTGACATGTGTCTTGTTCGTCTTGTACTCCATCGTGAGATGTCCCAACATCAGCACCATCATCAGATGGCGTAGAGGTAATATCATCAGACTCTTGGTACTCCACTGCATCAGATGTTGGAGTTTCTGTCTCTTCGGTGCTTCAGCATTGCAATTCTTCTATTAACAAGCTTTATAATATGAGAATATGTAGCCTCATCTTCTTTTAACACGGCTTGAGGTTCAAATTGAAGTTTATATGTTTTTGCAACTATTCCTACCACTGTTGCAGGTTTCTATTGGTCCACAAATCTCAGTAGTCGATAAATCGGTTCTACCACTTTAATGATCCATTCCATACTAGACCACCATTGTCTACTTGTGTGGCAGGAATACATGTATTCTCCTTCTTCGGTATGCACAAATGGTTGGAGCTCCACACATTTGATATCATCCACTTCATGAACTTGTCTTTTCTGTCCCAAAAACTCTACAAAAAAACAAATGTCGTTCCAAACCTTGTGGCGTCTAGACGAACTATCTCTCCTCCAATTTGTTGTCACATTTCATTATGTAAGCGATTGTGGTTGTATAGGAACTAACAAATCCTCTTGGTCGTCTTGACAACTGTAGCAACCGCCTTGAAATTACTGATGTCCTTCAACATGAGGTTCACAGTATACACTGCATAGTGCTGCCAGACTAGAGTTGAATATTCTTCAATTACCAGTTGACATGCTTTCTTGTAGTTTGCACCATTGTCAGTCACAATCTGAATAATATGTTTAACTCCAATTTCTTCGATAACTTTACGGATCTCACGATACAAAAAATCCGCATTTTGTACGTCAGCGGTCGCATTCACTGACTTATGGAAAAACATTCTTCCATTGTAGTACAACATGAAGTTAATTATACTCATCTGTGTAGGTCCTGTCCAGGAATCACACATGACGGATACTCCTTATATGCTTCAGTCTTCTTTGAACTCATGTACATACTCCTTTATCTCTAGTTCATTAGCATTAATGTATGGCCCATCGATTTCATGCCCTCTAGGTGACAGAACACCTTCACTAAGTTCTTATGTAATCATGATGGCAGCACGAAAATAAGAACACTCTGCTTTATTTTCAGCAATGTCATTACTATGGAACCACTTAGCCCAAACTTTCCCAAGTTTTGACTTTGTTTCTTTTTTAAGCGTTGTGTCAATGCAGGGTTGGATGGGTGCCCGACTGCGCAAAATATCAGAATCAACTCTCGTAGACTTCGACTTGCCAAACATCCTCGAAAGGGCATTACTTCTTGTACCCCTTCCTGTGGCACTTCCACTACCACCATCATGTTCAAATGTCACACCCCGGGCTCTTGTCCTCTGCTCGAGCTGGTGCAATTCCAACAACTCTCGGCGAGCCCATTCCATCTGCTTTTCCTCATCATCATCAAAGACATCTTCACGTGATGGACCACGAGCTACAGGCACTGAAGCAACTTGCTCCATTCTCAGGCGTTCATCTCTAATAAATTTCTTTTTGGCCTTCGTTTCTTCTATACTTGCTAGCATGAGCCTTCTCACTTTCGCCGGAACCCCACTGCAACGAATAACATATCCATGCTTCCCAGCAAGATGTTCTTTCAGGCGTATCACACCTCCGTTAGACTTCGTAAGCTTACAATATCTGCACTTCCACCTAGCACCTCTTAGTCTCTCTCCATGGTCTCAAACATTGATACTTTTACCAGCCATCAACTACAATATAATGCAGCAATAAAAACATGTATATATCATATTATTGTAGGTTTGCTAACTGAAAAACAACAAGAACAACAATTATGTGGACTGTGGAGTATGGACATGGACTCACTTACTAGCTGTTGGCCTACTTCTGCTCCTCCTCCTCTCCCTCCTGTGCTCTGCTGCTCCTCCTCCTCTCCCTCCCGTGCTGCTGCCCCTCCTCTCCCTCCCGTGCTCTACTTGAGTTTCGCCTCTCCTTCCTGGTTTGCTGCTACTCCTACTACTTTTCCTCTCAATTATGTGTTGTAGGCTGTTCAATTTTTCTCCCCCACATGCAGAATTGTCCTCCCTTCACATGCAACAACCAAAAAGCATCACTTTACCATGCCCCATGGGCCCTAGATGCTCCCTACCAGCAACATCAAGCGTCCAATGCATCTACAATGTCCCTTGGAAGCCCACTCTTCCCATTCAAACATCTACAAATTCAAAATTTTGAATTACAAATTTCGGCCGGTTTTTGGCATACCAGACCCCGCCGGGTTTTCCGGTTACCGGCGGTTACCGGCCGGTAACCACCAGGAATTCAAACCCTGGTTGTGCATGTTTAACCTCGTAAGGTCATTCCCAGTACTTCGATACACAAAGTAATTGTTCAAAAGAGTAGGACAACCTATTATTAAGTTTTTTTATTGGCTGCTTTTCACATATATTTTTATTGACTAAGGCACTAAGTTCATTTGGTTTAAGTAATCTATGATGCTGTGTAGCATTTATATCATAGCCCTCTTTTCCTCAGGATTTTAACTTCTATTTTCCTGCAGCTATTGAAGTAATCTTTACGAGTGAAAAGGTTCAGGACATTGTACCTATCACCAAGGATTCAGTCCTTATCCTTGGTCAAGGTATGAGTTAGTGATGTATCTTGAAGCTTGACATTCTAGATTGCCATACATCTTCTGGATATACTAGTTTTGCTTTCTTTTCTTTTGTAATTTTGCATCATAAATATTGTCTTGCAGGCAACATGTTTCTGTGTGGAACTGCTTGAATTTGGTTGGCTATCATATGTGTTGTAAATCTATCTGAAGAACTTTTTGTCATTTCAGTTCATTTTTACATTCATTGGTTTAGTCTACACCCACAAATTTCATTTGATATCAGGTGGAGAGATGACTGTTGTTTAGATCATGAATTTGCAGTTTTGGATGAGTTTTTGGCCAAAGACAGGGTGAGTTTAGTGACTAACAATTGCCTTTTATTTCACCACTTCTGAGACCATTCTTATTTGTTGCTCTCTAATACTTCGCCTTTCGCCCTTTTCTTCCAAAATGCAGTGTTGCTAAAGACGCACTTATTCACCTGTCTTTGAAGTCATGAGCATCACTAGTCTTTAAGTTCAGCAAGCAAATGAAAAACTCATGACTTCCACAGCAACCAGTAAGAGTTGAAAGGTGCAAGGCCGTTCTCTATCTTCTCAACCATTTGAAAGCAACATTGCAAAACTACAAGTACTAGGAAGATCACACTCAGCCAGTTCGCATATGCAACAAAGGTGTTGGACAAACACGGTATGAAGGATTGTAATCCAACGCAAGTTCCAATGAAACCCCACCTGAAGTTGAGCAAGGACAGCACAAACCCTCCTATGGACAAGTCCCTATACCAACGTATAGTCGGCAGCTTGAGATACTTGCTACAGATGCGCCCGGACTTAGCATTCTCGGTTGGCATGGTGAGTAGGCACATGGAGAAGCCCAGTACGAAGCATATGGCCGCTGTAAAGCACGTACTAAGGTATGTGAAAGGAGTTTTGGATTAAGGGTGTGTCTACGAGAAGAAGAAAAAAGGTTTGGGGCTGATCGGTTACTTTGACCTAGCCAGTTATCCTAATGACCAGAAGAGCACTTTGGGCATGGCGTTTTCCTTGGATCGAACCCTATTAGTTGGTGTTCACAAAAGTAGAAGTTAGTTGATTTATCTTCGTGTGAAGCGGAGTACATCGTAGCTTGTGAGGCAGCATGTTAAGGGGTGTGGCTGAGATGATTGTTAGCTGATATGCTAGAGACAAAGGTTGAGAAAGTGACTCTGAAGGTCGATAATCAGTTTGCAATTGCGTTGAGCAAGAATCCAATCTACCATAAGAGGAGCAAACACATCAATAGCCGTTTTCATTACATTAGAGAATGTGTGGAATCAGAGTTGATAGAGGTGCAACATGTTTGCACAGAAGGCTAGCTTGCTAGTATCCTAACTAAGTCCCTTGGTAGATTGAAGTTCATGGAGATGAGGGAGAAAATCAGCATGCAGAATATCGACGAAAGACAACAAGCTTAATGAGGAAATTGATGTGTTAATCTAGTTGTCTTCAGGTCTAGTCATGTAATCAGCTTGTGTGTGTTTATGCAGGGAACCAAGAGTTGGATGGTGTGAGTCCACGACCAGTCGTAGCTTCAGAGTACTGTAACAGTCATAAGTCGAGTACTGTAGCAGTCGTAAAAAGTCAGGTTTCAGAGCTTGCATTTAACTAAAGAGAGGGAGTCTTTAATTAGGCAAAGTCTAGGTGTGTTGTTTAGGACTCTTAACGTGGGATGGTATGTTGTTTGCAGAAGATGCCATGGGCCACTTCTGCGTTGGGCCGTTGGGGTGAAACGAGAGGGTATTGAGCCGACTGGCTGAGGCCATTGCCATTTGTAGTTTGGTCCATGCGACGCAGCAACTTGCCCAGAAAAGCTTCCATGCCATGGCGTCTGGCGGCGGCGGGAGCATGACGGCCTCCATGGCTCGTGTTGCACGAGCGCGGCCGTGTCAGACAGCAGTGACAAAGCCATAAGCAGTAGTAGGACAAGAGCCATGGTGGTAGCGTGGTGCCTTAGCACGGTTCACGTAGGCTTATTGGCATTTAACACTCGGCACGACGAAAGATAATTTGATGGTAGCATTAGTCAGTATCCATGAATCCACAGTAGTTGATCTAGGTCGAAAATAATACATAGAACTCATGCTCTATATATGTATTTATCAACTCATCCATCAATAATGTAGTAGGTAATAATTCATTTCAAATTTTGTAACATTAACTAACTTCATAACAAAACTTAATGGTAAATAACTATTTGTCAGGTAACATACCAAAATAAAAAAATCTACTATTAGTGAATGATCTAGGATGAATCTGGAAAAAAAGGTTAGCTATTGAAATACACTTAATTAGATATTGAAACATATTGAAAAATTCCCTAATTTAATTGTTACAAGAATTAAAACAAGGCATTCTAATATTAAAGTCCTAACCCACAAATATTTTGAAAATCATAAAATTGAAACACTAAAATTCTAAATAACAAAATTTAGTACTTTTTTTAGTCGACTGATCATTACTTCATTAGCTATGAAGATCATTGAACTTTAAAGCAACAAGCCAGTCAGGCAGGACGAGACAACAAGTGGTCAGTGGACGACCTCATATATTGCTGTGACCGTTGGTCATACTGCATACATTGATACACACACTGAGATTTACTTCATTTGTATGTGCACGTAGTGAGATTAATACAGCGAGAAATCTAACCATACCATCCGAGTCCGACGCACGCAGGCGAGAAGCGGCCGGTGTGCTCCTGGACGACGACAGCTTTGGTGCGGGGCCCGTCGTCACTGCAGACAAAAGGACCAACTTACCAAAGATTGCGTGCATGGCGTGAGAATAGGGGAAGGTAGATAAGGCATTGTCTAGATCTAGCATTGCCTACTTAGTTGGCTTGGGGCTGGTGCTGGCTTGGACGTTTGGACTTTGGGTTGGTGTTGGCAGGCTAGATCGGCTAATGGACCACGCTCGATCGGTTCAGATAGCCCCTGTTATTTTGTTATCTTTTCAATGCCGATTGATATTCTATGTCGTGCCAACTTTAATTTACACGTATTTTTTAGAGTATCTTGCTTTTATCAACGTCTTACGTGTTTTCTTTTCTCCCCCTATTTTTCAATGTGTTTAAGCATATTTTCTTTTAGATAGATGTAGTTCTTGACATGTGAGGTACTAATTTTTAAAATGTAGGGACACACTGTGTAAAGTTAGACTCTAAGTAATAAATATTTAAATCAGTGTGAGGACCTATGCTCCCTAACTTGATAATGTGCATCCGCCCTTGTGAATGCATGTATTGGAGGTGACCAGAGAGAGGATGATGCTTGTGAGTTGTGACAAGGACTTTGAGCCCAACTTGAAGATGTCAGCCATGGCGCTTGATTGTCAAGCACTCAAGTTGGAATACAGTCACCTTTTGAGTTTCTTGTTCGAATCAAACATCCAGCCTAAGGTAATGCGGTCTCAATCTACACGCTATACATAATATTATTTATCTATTATATTATTAAAACAAAGACAAAAGAAACCACCATGTTCGCTCTCAAGAGGTAGAAATTCTCGTGTTAATTAGAGAAAAAAGAGAAAGATTCACACCATTGATCATAGTGGGTACAGATTATAACGGTTTAGATTAAAAAAAGTGTCCATGTCAAATACAATCCAAAAATAACCAAATTTTGGAATAAAAAATAAAATAAAATTATCAATTTGATTTCCATATGAATTCGTAAGTAAAATTTAAAAAAAGAATTTGGAATAAAAATGAAAACAAAAAATAACAATTGGAATTGCATATGAATTCAAAAATGAAATTTGAGAAACAATAAAACAAAATTAGCAATTTGATTATGATACAAATTCCAAAGTAAAATATCTAAATAACTGTAAATCACAACAAAAATAGCAATTGAATTTGCGTATGAATTCCATCCAATAAAATTGAAATAGAAAATAAAAGAAAATTTACAATTTGATTTCCACACAGTTCCAAAGTAAAACATTTAAATAAATAAAAACTGAAATAAATTGAATAAAAATATCAACTTGATATTCATATGGATTTCTAAGTAAAATCCCTAATTAAAAAAATTTAGAATAGAAATTTAACAAATATTAGTAACTGGATTTGTACATGAATTCTATCCAAAAAATAATTTAAACTACCAATAAAAATAGAATAAAGTTAGAGATTTGATTTCGATACGAATTCTAACGTGAAATCCCTAAATAACTATAATTCCAAATAAAAATTAAACAAAATTAGCAATTAAATTTGTATACAAATTATAACAAAAATAATTGAATTTGAGAGGAAAAATAAAATAAAATTTATAATTTACTTTCCATACAATTGCAAAATAAAATCTTTAAATAAGTAAAATTCAATATAAATTAAATAAAATTAGCAATTTGGTTTATATACGAACTCCAATAAAAACAACTAAAATATTTAACAAAAATAAAAGGTATAACAAGGATAATACAATTGGTGTTGAAGGAGACCATGAAAGAGTGTAATGATATCGATTTGTCCAACAAGAAGATGTTGACATACTGAAGTGAAGAGACGAGGCGATGGTAGGGGAGATGAGGACAATATCGTCCTGACCACCCTAGCCATTTGACACGGACATGTCTTACTACTTGCCAAAGTCATTGAAGAGAAAGATCAGAATCACAGGAGCCAAGGGCCACGATGATGAGCGGTGAGTGTCAGCATTGTTGAAGAAATCAGTATCCAAATAAGCTCAACAATAGGGTAGGTTTGGCAAAGAAATGATGGAGCTTTGCATTGAAGATTAGTTATAACGATATGGAGCCATCAGGAAGCTAAGAGCGTGCCATCGCTGGTAAAGGGCATGACATTACCTACTATAGCAAGAAGATCCTTCATATCATTAGACATCAACTAAAACAGACATATTGATATCAGTGAAGATGCAAGATTAACGTAGTTAGTGAGAAAGCTATAGCGTTGAGGTGGCCAATGTTAAAGGAGAGAAGTGATTAACATGGAAAAAGAGGGACATTAAGTATGTATAACATCATACATGTGTATATATATGTATGCATATGTACAAATAGAAGCATATACGTACAGAAGTAGAGAAGCAAAGAGCTCGAAGTAGAGATTGTAATCAATGTAATGCTTTGAGATTAAATTAAGGTACATGCGCATGCATATATTTTGAAAAAATGGTAACTAATGGAGGAATGATAGAGGCATATAGCTACATGATCCATGCATGATGAAGAGTGTTTACGTTTTTAAGAACCTCAATCCATTAAATCCATACTTCAATTATATTTCTTAAGTTGTATTTTTCTTCAAGCTTATATTATCATTTCTAATATTTATGATGTAGTAAAATCCTAAATAGCTTACAAAATACATAAACATATTCTTAAATATTTAAGTTAAACCATTTAATACTAAAAAATTTAAAATAAATTTAGCGACGCAAATACCTAGGCCACCTTGCTGCTAGTTCTAAGTGAAAGAACGGCGATTCTTGAAGCAGGAAACATCAACTGTACTGTTCTGGAGTGGAATCGCAGCCCATGCTCTGCTTAGGTGGTGATCAGTTGGGCTTAAAAGCTCATGGCTTATGGCTGAAAATACTGTAGCTGGCTGAAAAAACACTGTAGCTGACAAACGCTTATTTAGCATAATTAAATTTATAAAAAACTAAAAATATAAAAAATATGTTAGCCCATTACGTAGTACAAACAAATACGGGAAAAAAGAACCGGAAAAAAAGTTCAACAAAAAGCTAAAAGTTCAGAAAAAGACGAAATTTATAAATAGTGAAAAATAAGCTAGAAGCCAAAAGCTTAAGCCCAACTGATCACTGCCAGTCCATCAATCAATCAGTCGCAGTTCACATTTACAAACGTTCTCACTTCTAAGTGTTTGACATATGGTCCTCTACTCACCTGCAGCTGCAGGCAGCATACGGTGAATGGCCCGACGGCGACGGCACCGCCAGAAACTGGAAAAATCCAGGGCGCTGACTGGCTGCCCAAACCTTCCCGTGTTCCAATTTGGCATGCATGCCTGGATAAAAATGTATGATAGCCGGAAGTCTTCGGGCGCAGACCCGGTTCGCGATATTGCTGACTAGTTACCTGGAGCCATTTTATCGGGCTACGACTGAGTTTTTTTTAAGTACAACGAAGGCCGTACTCACTCATACACTTCATACATATACGCCCTAACTCGCACATGTGGATGCCACCGGTGGTCGGAGAGTTGGACGTGCCGGTTGGTCCAGGACATGTTTTCCTTTAGGTGCCGCCTTCCTGGACCGTCGGTTGCATTGCCGTTAACTGTGTTGGTTGCGACTGTACTGTACAGTATGTAACCGGCCCTTTTTTTTGGTTTTTAGTGTTTTCTAATTTTTAATTTCTCTCAGTAATTATTATCTATTAGATTAATAATCTATAGTTAAAAGTTATAAATGGCAGCTTAAAAAACAGGCACACGAGCGAAGAAGGCATCAGTCATCTGTCCAGGTTGCACGGCTGGGGCATGGTGGGCCGCGTTTTGTCGGCTCTGTAGTCCCAGGAGCCCACCGAGGATCGTAGCGCTAGGTGGCCCGAGGCCTCACGTCGCGGCTGCTCTGCTAGAGAATCAGATGCGGGCACCCATCAGATCGATCAGATGCGGGCCAGCGACGGCGAGGTCGTCCTGCGCGCGCGGCGCGGTCGCGGTTGCGGGAGCGACGGCAAGCCTTACATTTCTACCGTCGTGAGTCCGCGGCTTCTCGCCGCCTCTTCGCAAACACTCCCGACTTTCCGCAGTTCAGCATAGGATCGCAATGTGACGGAGCGACTACTCCAAGTAAGGATTCTAAGTTGGGCGCTTGGTCCAGCTTTTCGCGCTGGGAATGGGATCGGTGTTGGTGGAGCTGTGGGAGTGCTTCCTTGCCTCGATTTGCAGTCGGGTTGGATTTCGAAATGTTGGTATCTTCTTGCCCCCGCTCGGGCGTACTGTTGGGGGTAGAATCTAGTATGCCCACCATTCCACCAAACTGAGCGAGATTTGTCCTAATTATGCATCTCGATCACCCTGTGAGGATACTGTCATGGATGATGGTTCAGGTAATTTCTCTCCTTAGATAGCGGGGTTCGCTTAAGCAATATGTGGCCTGTTCAATTCATTTTAGATCCTTAGCTTAAACGCACTGAACAATAGCAATCTATTCCTTTCCTTCCGAACTCGAACCAAAAGAATTTTACCACTGTATCGTTGTGATTATTCTATGATAGGATCGATGCTGGGACGCTGGGTACATAAGTATTCTTCAAGCAGCTCTTTACGTGACATTTTAGAGAGCGTTTATGTTGACTTTTGCTGATGGCTTTTAATTTTGGCTTATAAATAGTAACAGCTTGCAGAATCTTTAGATAGAGATATTCATGTACGATTTTAGTTAATATAAATGAAGTCATTATAGTGCATACTATAATCGACTAGTGACCCTGTCTTAAAGACTCCGTTTGATGAAAGTCAAGTACTACAAAAAAATTATTTATTATAGAAAAGTGGCTTTTAGAAGCCAAGGCCTTAATCTGGTGCTGACGATTGTACATCATCATTTGCTGCGGTAATCTAATACCAGATATATATTGTTTTCTTTGAGGTAATGTCAGTAATATGTTATTGATGACACTGGTACTTTTTTTAGGAGTGAAGCAGGGTTCTCTGCTTAATATTTCATCAAGGAAAGAAGATATTACAAAGACTGCACTAAGAAGGTAAGAACAAACCAAAATCACAACCTCTACCTAGCTTTACTAAGATCTGCAACGTTTGCTGCAAAACATCTTTCTCCGACAAGACAACCAAGACACAACCTCCTCCTGGATTATTCTGAAAAAGCTATATCAAGCTTGCATGCATGTGCAACTAATTTGCATGTTTGGTGCGAGGACCTAGTAATTTTATGTTTGCAACTACTACTACTAATGTCAAGCCTTTATTTCATGTTGACTTGTGCCAATTCTTGAAACATGTTATAACTCCTTGTATTTCTTGCTTCCCAATCAGTTTGGATTAGTACCCAGATGCAGTAAAAAGTTGAGAATTTCACGAGTTCATGGTGAATAGAAGTTTCACTCAGTGAGCTCCCTTGCTTCCGTAGCTGAGAACAGTAACTTGATCTTGTTTAACTTGACAACCACATCATTCATTGACATTCTTTCATCAGGTGCAGCTCTTGAGCAAAGTAAGCCCAACTCAATTATGGATGCTAGGCAGGTTTTCAAGTTGGTGGATGAGTCTTCAGAAGGCCTAATTGCATCATCAGTACCATACATCGGTTCATCTTGCAGTAGGCTACAGTCAGCGACATTTAAGAGTTCATATGGGAATGCTTGACTAACCCACTGCCTCAAGCTCAACTCACTAACAAACATTGGATCAGTTGGTTTTTTCCTTGTGAAGACTTCAAGGAGAACAATACCGTAGCTGTAAACATCACTCCACCGTGATGCTTTTCCTGTTGATCCAAACTCTGTTCGTTCCATGTCAAAATAAAACTGGTCAGCTTATAGTAGATCAAAACAAGTATACATACTGTATCAGACTTTGCAAGGGTAATTACCTGGTGCCATGTATCCTACAGTGCCAGGCATGCTTGTTAACACGATAGAGTTGTCATCTCCAACCAACAACTTGGAAATGCCAAAGTCAGCAACATGTGCAATCATGTCCTTGTCAAGCAAAATATTGCTTGGCTTTAAATCAAAATGCAGGACAACTTCGAAGTGCCGGTGGTGTAGATACTCCATTGCCATTGCAACGTCCAGCATGATGCTAACCCTTTGGAGGAAACTGAGGTGCCGCCCATCATTTGAGTACAGCCAATGGTCCAAACTACCATTGGGCATATACTCAAGAATTAGTGCTTTGAAGTCAAGATTAGAGCAAGTGCTTACTATCCTCACCAAGTTCCGGTGACGAGCCATTCGTTGCATGTTGAGGACCTTTATTGCGATGACAGACTCATCATCTAGCTGACCTTTGAAGACCTTACCAAAGCTTCCAGCCCCTAGAAGGTTATCATCGCTGAAGCTGCTTGTTGCACGGACAAGTTCATGGTATGAGATCAACTGGAAGTTCGGAAAGCCTGTGTCTGAGGGTAGTGACATCTTTCCTTGCTTATTCATCTTTCTTCTAACGAACATGTACAGGCAAGTGGCTACAATAAAAAATGCCACGACTGCTGGTAATATGACTTTTAGCAGCAGTTGTTTTGACCTTGAGTGTGTGTTGTTCTGGCATGGTGCTATTCCTTGGCTTGGAAGGCCGCAGAGTGCCTTGTTCCCCATCAATGATTTGAGGGTGATGTTTGAGAACACGCCTCCTTCTGGTATCTGTCCATCTAGTCTGTTGAAAGAGAGGTTAATATTGGCCAGGTAAGTAAGATTGGCCAAGGACTTCGGAATGGCACCGGAAAGCACATTGGAGGAGAGGTCCAACTTCTCAATACTAAGCAGCTTGCCAAGTGAGTCTGGTATTGATCCTTGAAAAAAATTGCTGGATAGATTCAGGTAGATCATCATCTGGAGTTCACCGAAGGAAATTGGGATGCCACCTGATAGCTGGTTGCTTGATAGATCCATCTTGGTAATTGCGGTCACTTTTCCAACATCGACAGGTAGGGAACCACTTAAAGAGTTTTGTGACAGATCAATCTCAATAAGTTTCTGAAGGTTCCATAGACTTGTTGGTATGGTTGAAGACAATGAGTTTTGGGATAATGACATAACCTGTAGCTGGCTTAGGCTACTGATACTGCTTGGAATGGAACCTACGAGTTCATTGCCGTCAAGATGCAACTGAACTAGATTTGTTAATTCGCTGATTTCTACTGGGATGATGCCAGACAAGCTGTTGTTGGAAAGGTTGAGTTCTTGGAGATTGTTCATCGTAGTGATTGGTGTGGGTATCTTCCCACTCAGCTGGTTTCCACTGAGAGAAAGTATCAATAGGTTGCTAAGATTAGCCAATGTACTGGGGATGCTCCCAGTGATCCTATTGTTATCTGCTACGAAAATTTTGAGCATTGTGCTAAGGTTTCCCATGTAGGACGGAAGCGTCCCTACGAATGCGTTGCTTGACATCCCAATTGTATTCAAGCCCCTGCATTTTGATAATGCAGCCAGGAAATCGAGGTTCCCACTGAGCTGGTTCCCATCGACATAGATGCGACGGAGATTCAGCAAGTTCCCAAATGACATTGGCACTGATCCAGTCAACCCATTTCCATACAAGTCTATGATGGTGAGGTTAGGAAGATTGCCTATGGATTCAGGAATGGTACCAGTTATTTGATTATTTGCCAGCATTAGAAACCTGAGGTTTCTCAACTCCCCCAATTCTGGTGGGATTTCCCCTTCTAATTTGTTTTCGCTGAGGTCCAACCCAAAAAGCCCGGTACGGTTGCTCAGCTCAACCGGGATCTTTCCAGTGAGGCCATTGGTTGACAAGTAGATTATGGTGAGGTTTGTCATTGTCGCCAACCATGATGGCACAACACCAGTGAAATTATTTACAGAAAGGGAGAGCGCATCAAGGTTCTGACACGCGGAAAGACTCGAGGGGATAGGCCCACTGAAACGATTTTCATTGAGGGAGAGCCAGCTCAACATAGGGAGGTAAAGGCTCTCATTTCCAGGAATTGCACCTGAGAGATTGTTCCGTGAGACATGTATGGCTTGCAGCCTGGACATATTGAAGATAGCAGGCGGCATGGGGCCTGAGAGAAGATTATCTTCTAGGACTAGCATATCCAGCTTGGACAATGAGCCGATGCTATCAGGAATTGCTCCTGTCAGCCTATTGGACCCAAGATGTAGTGTGCTCAAATTCAGTGTGTTGTTGAACAGACCTTGCGGTATTGGTCCGCTCAAGTCATTGTGTGACAAAGTAGTAACTGAAGGCTGTGCAAATTTTGCAACTCATGTGGAATTCCACCAAAGAAGTTGTTGCTATCAAGATAAAGAAACTCGAGCCTAGTGAGGTTGCCAAGGTTGGAGGGGATGGTACCTGACAAGCTGTTGTATGAGAGAACAAGATTTCGGAGCCGGGGCAGGCTACCAAGCTCGTTTGGCACAGGACCCTTGAGGCTGGTGTTGCTGAGGACAAGGGTGGAGAGGAAGGGGAGGATGCCAAGCTGCGGGGCGATGCTGCCCTGGAGTGGCACGTCTCTTAACTCAAGACCGGTGACACGCTACCCGCGGCGGTCGCATGAGACCCCAACCCATGAGCAGAAGGATGCAGCAGCAGTCCAGTTGCTGGCAAGGATGCCAAGGGGGTCCTTGACCTGTGCTTTGAAGGCGAGCAGTGCAGCGAGGTCTGTTGTATTGGACGGCGAGGTGAGTGCAGGGGCGCATGGCATCAGTAAGATGAGGAGCACCATGCGGATGCAGAAAGGAGCCATGGTGGTGAACAACTGAAGAATGATGAAGAGAATGTGGATATGCAGTGTGCTGGTTTTATTTGGAGTTTTGGACGGGCAATTTATAGGCTCAAGTAGCTGAAAACTGAAAAGGAGCTCACACCAACTTGCTCCGGTTTTTTGTGAGGAATGGCACGTGCCTCATGTTCTATGGTCAACAAGTTGCCCCTTCTGGTTGTTCTTTCCAAGCGTAAGGATGAAAGTGCCATACTATAACTTTTCTTATGGAGTTGATTACACAATGCTGTTTGTTAGAAACAAGGGTTATGTTCTTTTTGGTTTTTTAGCAGCTTTTGAATTCTCTCAGCAATAATTATTTATTAAACTAATAAGCCGTAACAAAAAACAATAGGAGCTTCCTTGCAAAAAACAAACCTCATTCAGAAATCAGGAGGAGCAAGCAACTTGTGCTTGATTTACGCCTCTTTCTTTTATCCCAGTTTCACTTTGATATGCTTGAATCTTGATATAAAAACTCTAGGTATGTGTTATCTACAGGAATTATTACACATGAACAGTACTCACGGGTACTATAGCAGTAGGCCTACGAGGAGGAATGTTTCTTTCCTACCAAATTATCTATTTCCAAAATAGTTTAATTAGTTTTCTAAGATAAGGATTAGTTGTTTAGCATCATATCTATTAGTTAGGGAATATATTATTTGGATTGATCATATCCATAATTGTTAGGAGAACCCTCGATATAAGAAGGCCTATTGTAATCACTATTCTCAAGCAAGAAAGAATGAATCAAAGAAACATCTCCCTTCCGAGTGCATCTAATCTTCTCTAGCTGAGTTCCTTCCTCCCTTTATCGAGTGCCCTCGTTCTCTTAGTGCTTTGTCCTCAAGCCATGTTGTTTGGCCTCATCTACCAGTAGTTATCCCTTTGTGTACCAATGTACACAACAGTTGGTATTAAAGCCGTCGATCCTTCATGGCTTCTGTTGTCGATGATATCAAGTCCGTAAGGGCTACATGTGACCAGATCCTGGCAAGGTTGCAGGAGATAAGTGCAGCGATCGAGGAGGAGGCAAGACATGTTGCTGCGATGAATGCACCGCGGCCATTGTCTCTGGCACCGGCGCCATCACTGGACATGATGTCGTCGCTAAGGAAGAACGTTGCCGCTATACCGCGGTCGTGTTCTCCACACCGTCGACCACTGCCATACCTTTGGAGGTGTGGAACGTGGTGTGTGGCATATGGGAGGTCACGACGTCGTCGTATTCCTCACCCATCTATTGCATCTGGTGGTGGAAAGGGCAACAACACTACCCTGCACTCACTATCTTTGTCGGTGGAGCGTTCGTTAATGTTGGGCAATGTTAAGGTTCCTGTGCCTTCGCTATTAACAGCAATCGGCTACTTGCTACGCACTAACGCAAGGCGTCACGGACGCTTGTCGTGGTGGGCTGCCAAGGATGGTTGCCATGGCCACTACCACAGCTCGAGGATGAGCTGTGTGTGAAGGAGGGGAGAAGTTGTTACCTACAGAAATTATTGCACATGAACAGTACCAGTAGGTACTGTAGTAGCAGGCCCACGAGTAAAAATGCTTTTTCCTTACCAAATTATCTATTTCCTAAGTAGTTTGATTAGTTTTCTAAGATAAGAATTAGTTGTTTGGCATTATATGTAGGAAAGATATTATTTAGATTGATCTTATGCGTAATTGTTATGAGAACCCTCTATATAAGGAGGCCTATTGTAATCACTATTTTCAAGCAAAAGAATGAATCAAAGAAACTTCTCCCTTCCGAGTGCATCTAATCTTCTCAAGCTAAGTTCCTCTCTCTTTATCGAGCGCCCTTTCTTTTAGCGCTTTCTCCTTAAGCCATGTCGTTTGGCCTCATCTAGTGGTAGTTATCCTGTGTACCAATGTACACAACAGTATGCTAGTTTCATTTTCATTAATGGACTAATAAGCGCAATTATTTCACACACATCACTTTAAGCTAGGTGGCAAGCTTCTTCTATGTAAGTTAGAGATTGCTAAGAGAAAATGAGAAGTAATATAATTCTAGGCCAAATTTATTGAGAAGTTGCGAAATGTAAAAGGATGGCAAATAATCACTAAGCACCCCTTTTTTCGTGGATTTTTTTGTCGAGAATACACAGGCGTTCTAGGAAAAATTTCAGCAGGAAAAAAGCTATTGAAGTGTGTGTAAAGTTCGCCAGATACTGCTGGCTGCTCTAGTGCCACTGATACAAGAGGAAGGAGCTGCTTGGTCTACGGGGCAAACAAACTATGTCAACTGCTATCGAATCAGGCATCTGACCTCGAGACCTCCATTCTCACACCAGAATAGTTGGACTAACAGAAGCAACAGGATTCCCTGTTTTTGGTTATCCTGAATGAGTCAATCCTGATCGGAGGAGTGCGTTCCGATTCGTACACACCGGTAAACCATTTCACATTATCCTTAAGCTGTTGACTCTGCAACTTGGCACATTACTGAAGGTGGCCAGGTTTATCAGCAGTTCAAGTTGGTGACAGTAGCATTCTGCCTCCTTGGACTCTCTGTTCGGTTGCCTTGGAGTTAAATAGTCAACTGAAGGGCCTTCATATCTATACATCACAGTATCATATCTGATCTAAGTAAGTGTAGCGCCCGATATAACCATATGGGATACTACTATGGAACGTCATCGCTAAAATGAAGAATAATAATAAAAGCAATAACAGAAATCACGAGAAAATTAAAACTTTAAAAGTACGTTAATAGAGAACCAACAGAAACTAAAATAAATGTTTGAACTATGGGACCGGTCCACATCTAACCAAATAAGAACAAATAAAACAACAAATAGTGGCAAGTCACGGTGCTGAAAACTTGAGTGCTCCTACCTATGCATGATGCTATCACTCCACTGGCCTTTTACCTGAGAATGAAAAAAGCAAGCGTGAGATTTGGAAGTCTCAGCAAGTATCCAACAACGGTCGCAACACAGTGAGTAAAGGACTGGTAATGTTTGCAAGATATGTAAAAAACAAGCAAAGCAAGCAATTGATACAGGTTAAGTGCAATGAAGCTAGGTTATCGAAAACACTGCTACAGATTAGAGATAGAGATCACAAGAATAATGGCATTAAAGATAAATGTTATTTAGCAAGTTATGACAATGGCACCGGCGATCACTTCCTACATACCTAGTTATACGAGAATAGTCAGGCACGCCATCGTCCTCAACTGTATTACCGCCGACAGAGTGTAATATCCTGAGTAGCGAAAGTGTACGGTCCCCCGTACGTTACCAGGTGGGTGGGAATCTCCCCTATATGTGGATGACCCCAGGCCAGATAACTGTCATCTGGTCAACCGTTATAATTGTTATTTAGCAAGTTGTGGCAAAGGTACTAGCGATTACTCCCCACATACCCGGTTATACGAGAATAGTCAGACACGCCATCGTCCTCCATTGTATAACCGCCGACGGGGGTATAATATCCTGAGTAACGAAAGTGTACGGCCCCCCGTACGTTACCAGGTGGGTGGAAATCTGCTCTATATGTGGATAATCCCAGGCCAGATAACCGTTATATTATTAATATGGTATATGGTGTGAATTTAAGGGAACTAAGAGAAAGCTAAGATAAGATTAGGAGAAGTGAAAGGATTTGCTAAGATTGGAAATAGAGAAACATGATTCCCGATATAAGGATGATAAGGAATAATAATGTGATAATAAGGTAACTGATACACCCTAGACAGGTTATGTAATATGAATTTAAGGAAACTAAAAGATGGTGGTATGGAATGATAACAAGGTGGTCGAGATTTAGAAATTAATCTAAAAGGGGTATTATAATATAGCTCACGCAAGGGTTGTCATTCATCCAAGTTTTATTATGTGTTAAGTGATTATTAGTCATATTAACATGTATCATACACATATAAATCCGTTATGACCTACATACAACATCAAGCGGTTAATGGATCATGGTGTTAGGAACTAAAACATAGCAGCCCTAATGTAAAAAGAGTGCTAATAATTTTAACATAAATTAAATATGTTCATATGTTACCCCCCGTTAATGGTCAAAGCATTACTTATAAATCACTAATTAAAGCATAATTCCTAGAACATAGTTAACTGAGCATTCTAATAAACCTAAGAGCATGTGAAACAGATAGGCAATATTAAAAGTCTATAACCAAACAAGTATTGGTAATATGATAAAAATCAGACAAGCATTGGTGATGTAATAATAACCAGGTAAGGTTTAGCAATATGTCAGCAGCTAGGTAATTTTAATGATATGATATTAGCCAAGCGAGCATGAGTGACATGATAATTATACTAAATGACAAGGTAACAAGTAAACTGGAAATACGTGATATGCGAAATAGAAAGGTTACAGCCGCGAGGTACTTACCTTGACACGTTTAGCGGACACGCTACACGAAGGATCTAGAATACACAACTGCACGAACACTTCCTCAAAAACCACATGCGAATCTGAATCTATAGGCCTGCCCTGATCAATATGGCTTCAGCTTCTGGCTTCAGCTTATTTTTGCACTATTCATAAATTTCGTCTTTTTCTGAACTTTTGGCTTTTTTTGAGTTTTTTTACCGGTTCTTTTTTCCTCATATTTGTTTACATTATACGTGATGGGCTAATATGTTTTTTCTATTTTTAAATTTTTTTAAATTTAATTATGGTAAATAAGCCTCTGTCAGTTACAGTGCTTTTTTCAGCTAGCTATAGTGTTTTCAGCTATAAGCCATGAGGCTTTCAGCCGAACCGATCACCACCCTAATCAAATCTTCCTCAACCAATGCTGTCTCGATTAATTAATACCATCAATATCAACTTGCATGCGGGTGAAGAGAGTAGAATAATTGCCTTCTATCAATGCTCATTCAACTCATTGCGTACTGATGCTTTGATGTGATGTGAATCAATTTAGTGTTTGGACTTTTCTTCCCGTGAGAGCACTTCAGATCAGTTGGTGGTGGCTAGAGATGGCAATGGGTACCCGAAACTTGATACCCGACGGGTTTTTACTCTATTAGGGCATGGGTCTGAGTCAATTTTCTAACCCACGGGTCTCTTAATAGGCAAAAAGTCCAACCCATCGGGTCTGCTGGGTTTGGGTACGTTCCTATAGTACCCAAACCCGTAAATCCATGGGTAATATAAACCCGATCCATAGGAGTTATCAACCCAGGCTCCCAGCCTCCCAGGCAAATCAGCCCAACCCATAACCCATTAGCCATTTAGCCCCAAGCCCCAAATCCAATGCGGCAATGCCCCATTACCCATACGGCTAACCCTAGCTAGCACTCGGTCACGGTCACTACTCACTCCTCCCCAGTCCCCACCCCGATTCAACAGATGCCGCAGCGGTGGCGCATCTGGCGCTCCGCGCTCGGTCTCCGGTAGTCTCCACACTCGCCCTCCCGTCCCGCAGCTCCCGCTCCTGCTCCCACCACTCTGGCCACACGCTCGTCCTCCCGCACGCCCTCGCCGTCGCCTCGCCTTCCAGTTCAGCCCGCGCCCCCACGGCGACAGCCCGCCGCCCCCACGCCGCAGCCAACACGCATCGCAGCAGTAGGCCCTTGGCCATGGCGCTGCCCTCCGGCTCCAACGAAGATGGCCGGTGAACTTCTTCCTCCTCTCCATTAACCATTGTTGCAGCTCGCATTACTGAACCCACGGGCGACCCATGGGTACCCGTTAACCCAGTGGGCATGGGTCTGGGTAAAAATCTGCACCCGTCACGGGCATGGGTTTTTTAGCGGGCACGTCCAACTTTCATGGGCACAGGTTTGGGATAGCAAAACCCAGCGGGTCTGTACCCGTTGCCATCTCTAGTGGTAGCCGTGACTTGACCGAGGAAAGGGACGAAGCAAGATCTGAGGTGCTGCTGCGTTGATTTGTTGACACAAGGATTGAGTATGACGATCGAAGACTGAGGAGCCATGACGGAGAAGATCGAAGACCGTGCAATGGCCTAGGACTCGCGCGTGATGACTAGTGCACCGGTGGCACGCCGACCGACAGACCGTGGAGATGTGATGCCCTGCCTTCAAAGGCACTGCCTTTGGGTCACTGACGCGTGGGCCCCACGAGCCGTGGGGCCCACACGTCAGTGACCCAAAGGCAGTGCCTTTGAAGGCAGGGGATCTCAATCCGGAGAGTGCTGGCTTCTTTCCATCCGTGCCGTGGGGCCCACGCGTCAGTGACCCAAAGGCAGTGCCTTTGAAGGCAGGGGATCTCAATCCGGAGAGTGCTGGCTTCTTTCCATCCGTGCGGCCGCGAACTCCTTATCGTGACATCGTCGACTTTCCATCCGGTGTTGCTCCTCGATCGAATCAATCATCGCGCAAGGAGGCGAGGACGAAGAAGTGCTGAGACAGCGTGAGCCTGAGAACGAAGACTGGCTTCCACATGGACGGTCGCCGTCCGTGCCGCTTACAAGTCGTCTTTCGGCTCTGCTGCCGCTCGGCCGCGCCGCCACTGGCCAAGCCGTGCCCGACGATGCCGCCGCCCAACGCCGCCGTCCTAGTCACGGATCCAAGAGAGAGATTGATAGAGATGGAAGATGGGAGAGAGATATTAGGGATAGATGGGTTTTTTTGGAGTGATATTGAGATAAAGGTGGCAGAGTTATAGATAAGATTGATTTTTGAAATGCAGATATTTAGGGTGCTACAGTAAGCGACCTGTACAGAAGTTTTTTTGGGATACGGTGGGCAACTGTTTTTGTAGTGGGTTATGATGAACCAATCAGTATTTCATTTCTAGACTTCATTAACTAAAACTATTTGATGACACCTTGCAAATATTTAATTTTTGGTGCTGTTCTTCTGTGATGTTAGGTTTGCTAATTTAATTCTCATGGATGAACTAACTAGTGCTATTCTTTCAACGTTTAGCACATATATATTAACAGAATCGAAAGGGTTCCTGTCTTTGGTCACCGTGAGTCCGTACCTGCCGAGTGTGTTCTGATTCCTACACACAAGCACACCATTTCACGGCCCTGATCAATATGGCTTCAGCTTCTTGCTTCAGCTTATTTTTGTACTATTCATAAATTTCGTTTTTTTCTGAACTTTTGGCTTTTTTTGAGTTTTTTACCGGTTCTTTTTTTCCTCGTATTTGTTTACATTATACGTGATGGGCTAATATGTTTTTTCTATTTTTAAATTTTTTTAAATTTAATTATGGTAAATAAGCCTCTGTCAGCTACAGTGCTTTTTCAGCCAGCTACAGTGTTTTCAGCCATAAGCCATGAGGCTTTCAGCCGAACCGATCACCACTAAGCTATCAACTTTGTAACTTGACAGCCCAGATTTAGCGGTGCAAGTTGATGATAGTAGCTTACTGCTTTCCTGGACATCTCTGTCCGGTTTGCTTGGAGTGAAATAGTAGAGCCATTCATATCTATCATGGGAATATCATATCTGAGTAAGGAACGTGTACAACTTTTCTTCCTTCCTTACTTTCTTTTTTTCTTTTCTTTTTGGTGTTCGGTGGAGGGTGGACAACTATTCTTGTAGTGGGTGATAGATCATGGACCTATGTTCTTTTTATATATCTAGAGTTCATTAACTGAAATTATGCAATGGTCTTTAAATTTGGTTCGGTTCGCCACCAAACAATTTAGTGCGGTTCTTTGTCACAAAAGCGGCAGATTAGTCCTAATCAATTAGTATTACGAGAGATGTTTGCAAGGAAGGTTTGCGTAGTTTTTTTGATATGCCATTCCATAGTTTCCTGCAATTTGCTGCTCCTACCAAAGGTTTCAAAAACCGAAAACGAGAAAAATATCATATCCTCTTTGGTGCCAATTTTAAATCAACCAAATTTTATCAACAAAATTTAAACTCAAAATATGAATTGGCCGGTCTTCAGCCGGCTTAACGTCTGAAATTACTGTTTATCAATTTAAATTTAGAATTTTTTTGGATGATATTTTTTTACCGGTGTAGGCAGGGGTGGATATCAATCCAACTCCTCGTCTTATCGAGGTTTTTCTAAAATTGACATAGTTTTATTTAATATCATTTTACGTGTAATTTAAAAGTATTTTTAGAAACGAGCTAACGAGCCGAGCCGAGCTAGAACAAGATTCAAATTTATTTGAAATCAACTCATTTTAATGTTTAACCAATTAACAAATATAATTAAAACAATTTTGAACCAAACCAACGAGCCGTACTAACAAACATTTCTTCCACCCCTAGGCCCGTACAGACACGATAGTCCTCTTGGATATTGTCGAGAGAAAAAAAAACCATTCATGCAATGCACCTGTCACCACCAAAAAATGGAACAAAGGCTTGGTAACGACGGTATTTGTCCTGCAATTGGAGCCTTGCGCCAGCAGTAGCTACGTTGGCACGGTGACGACGGGACGAAACCGCCCCCATCTCCATGCCGATGCGACGCAGTCCGCCGCGCGGGTCGACCAAATGGCCGTGCCGTGCCGACTGCCGACCGGTCCGCGCCCGTGCGTGCGGTGCCGGCACCTCCGGTCTCACTTCGAGTGGAAACCCTGGGCATGTGGGGGGATATCCGGACATCTGCCGCGCACGAAACGTGGAAACCGCGAACGGGAACTGTATTTGATTGATCGATGAGGCAGCTTGTCAGATCGCGCCGCCGGAAAATCATGCGTAACGGACGAACGAACTCCGCGCGGTACCGTACCCGTACTCCGGTTTTACGCTGCTTTTACTCCGATCTCCGAGCGAACTCCGCACCGTACCGGACGAGACGAACCAAACGGCCATGCCTTTGCCAACCGCGCGCTAACTCGTACTGTCGGCCGGCTGCTCTAAATGAGGCCCAACACGCATAGCCCGCCGTGCCCACCAGATGGGCCAGTCTTGAGTCACCGAGCCGAGGCGAGAGGGACGGCAAAATCCTGTATGCCGCATGCGCGGCATGTAACCATCCGCCGCTCACGGCCCATGTTTGAGACAAGGCTGGAAAACTCGCAAGGAGACAGGAATAGCTGATGCCAGCGGGTTTCAAAAGTGATTTCGAAAATTTAAAATCCTATAACTTTTAAGCCGAATATCCGATTCACAATGCATTTGAATTATCGTGTTTCCTATTATGTGGTCACGACATCGTTTTTGATATTATGACAAATGTTCTACTAACAATTTGGATTTGTTTCATTAATAGGTTTGAATTTGTTTACATTTGTCCTACCACTGTAACATTGTTAATGAACTATTGGAATATTATTGACGAACTGTTAGAATATTGAAACCGAATGAGCAGAACATTGACCATTCCTTCTTAGAACTTAATGCATGAAACATTGTCAATGAATTGTTAGAACATTAAAACAAAAGGTGTAAAACATTTTATTTTATGAGAAAATTTGTTCAGTAGCACTGAAAGGTCACTGCTTTCGGAAAATACGACCAAAAAAACCGGGCTCCGGAAATTACCACCAAAAGATTCATTTCGCTTCGGGATTTAGCACTCTGGACAAAAATGCCCTTACCCCTCCGCTCCTCCTCCTCCGCCGCCATCTCCCTGCGCCTCTCCCTCCCCTCCCTCACCTTCCTCTCCTCGTGCGCCGCCCCGTCCGCCTCCCTCTTCCCCCACCTCTTCGCCGCCGGCCTCCTCGCCTCCTCACTCCTCACGCCGCTCGCCTCCTCCCTCTCCGCGCGCCCCATCCCCGCCGCTGTTGCCTACCTCCGCCCCCACCTCCCTGCGCCTCCTCCTTCTTTCCCCGCTCCCCCACGTCCGGCCGAAAACCGCCGCCGCCAGCGCCACCTCTTCCTCAGGCGATTAGCAAAACGGGTTGTGGGGGAGGGAAGGGAGCCCTGGGAGGTGGCACAGTGGTCGGGGCGGCGACGAGGTGGGCCGGTGGCGAGGCTCGGTGGGCGGGGGCGTAGGTGGTATGGTGCGGCGGCGCCGGCGTGGAGGGAGGAAGGAAAGTAGGGAAGCACGAGCTGGAGGAAGATACTAGGATTCTCACCGTGCAGCTGGCCGAGTTGGAGGTGTGCCGAGGTGGGCCGACGGCGGGGACCAGGGGCGGCGTGAGGAGGTCCGTGGCGCCGGCGGCCTGGGGCGGAAGGCAGCTCCGGGCGGAGGTTGGGGGAGCTTCGGGCCGTCGAGGTGATGCTCTCCGCGCAAGGAATCGAGGGGAGATCGCCTGAGGAAGAGGTGGCACTGGCGGCAGCGGTTTTCGGCCAGACGCGGGGGAGCGGGGAAAGAAGGAGGAGGAGGCGCAGGGAGGTGGGGGCGGAGGTAGGCAACGGCGGCAGGGATGGGGCGCGCGGAGAGGGAGGAGGCGAGCGGCGTGAGGAGGGAGGAGGCGGGGAGGCCGGCGGCGAAGAGGTGGGGGAAGAGGGAGGCGGACGGGGTGGCGCAGGAGGAGAGGAAGGTGAGGGAGGGGAGGGAGAGGGGCAGGGAGGTGGCGGCGGAGGAGGAGGAGCGGAGGGGTAAGGACATTTTTGTCCAGAGTGCTAAATCCCGAAGCGAAATGAATCTTTTGGTGGTAATTTTCGGAGCCCGGTTGTTTTGGTGGTATTTTCCGAAAGCAGTGACATTTCAGTGCTACTGAACAAATTTTCCCTTATTTTATCTATGGAACATCCAACACCCATTCTTTTGCATTCCTCGTACCCAATTCAAAAGATGGGCAGTGGAACATCGCTTGTGAAATAATAGAACATTGATAGGTATGCATAGAATATTTTGTTTTATCTACTGAACCTAGGACATATGATATAATTTAGTAAGACTAAATATCTGCACGTACGATCTAGTTTTGAAGATTTCGTTGTAAAAAATATGATAATTTAAATGGATAGTGAACTGGACGTTTGGTTCAAAAGATATAATGATTTGAATTTTTGGACTGCAAACAAAGTACATCTTGAACTCTATGCACTGATTGGGCCTAACGGGCAGGAGATAGGGGTGCAATCAGGTCGAATTCGGACGAATATTGTTCATGCCATATCCTAATCCATTTTCCCCGGATTGGAGTCCAATACGGTAAGGCCGAATACGAATACGGATTCAGAGTATTTGGAGTTTCGAATATGGTACCATCGGGACGGATACATGATGATTTCGGATCGAAAACGGATAATATAGGCAGACAACATGTGCATACATGAAGGAATATACACCGAACCATACCATCGTCACTTCAAGCCTTCAATTAGTAATAAGTTCATCTAGATTACTTAAGTACAATAGCCGACACAACACAAGTTCAACATAAATGATAAATTTATACATAAGTTCAAAACCGCTAAATTCATACACAAGTTCAATATAAGTGGAGGGAATTGGTAGCGACTGACTAGAGTGGTTGGACTCTGGAGTTAGATTATAACTTGGGTAAAATCTAAGCTGATTGGTGTCAATGTTGGTTGATGGGCTGGACCAATTGAGGTACTAATTTGCTTGTCAGATATCCAATCGGATAGTATCCATTTTACTATTTACCGATGCTATTCAGTTGGATTTTAGATCTCTCGTTTTCGCTATCGTATCAGAAACATCTATTCGATACTGATCGGATTCGGTATCAGATACTAAATTACCTTCCCGTATTCGGTACCACTAGATTCGATACCAAATTAGTTGAGATTAACCCGTACCATTTACACCCTGGGTGGCACGTTGGCAATTGCCATTCGGGAGGGGGCGTATACGAGCTCCCTACCCACAAGCCCCGCTGAACTGAACAGTAGGCCGAGCACGTGAGCTCGAAGCCCTATTCTTATAGTATTCGGTCGCGTTGCCCCCATCTCCGGCTGGCCATTCATTCCTCAGTGGCAATGCGGCTACCTCTGCCATTACTGTCCTTCTCCGGTTCTCCGCCACACTACTCGTCTCCTCTGCCATTACTGTCCTCCGGTTCTCCGCCACACTACTCGTCTCCTCTTGCCGTGAGTCGGTGGTAGTGGCTGTAGTGCTGTACCTGCTCGTCTCGACAGGCTGGGAGGCTCGTAAAGATGCCCCAGGGCCAGGGGATGGGATTTCACTAGTCACCACCGCGCAGTAATGTCGTTTAACCTACCTTGCCCTCGCCTGCTTGGTTGAATTCCCAAGGCATGTATGCATACTGTATAGCACCAATTTCTTGCCACAACCTTGTTGGAATTATTTTGCATGCTTTCCAGTTACTATGAGTACACATTTTAGTAATCATTCAAGTTTCTAATACTCGATTGCTTGCTATTTAGTACCACCTAAGATTCTTTTCTACTATTAAAACTAGATAATCTTGAAAAAGAATGCAATCTTCTTTAGTTGAAAACCAGATACCTAGAGGAGAGGCGAAACCAACATAGCTCACCTAGTGTCACAGGACATCTGGTACAAAAATCTTGTTAACAAGGATCAGCACCCTCAGTCCATATGTGAATTCTCCATCCCAAACTCGATGCACCCGATTCCTTCCTTGAAGCCAAATGAAGGAAGCACTAGTAGTGTAGCACTCAAAAAAAGAAGAAGAAGAAAAATAAAATAAATTAAACCCTAATCTAATCATGTCCTTAAATAGGGGGACCCCTCCACCTTTTTCCCGTGCGCAGTCTTTTTCTAGATCCAGATTCCCATCTATCCTCTCTCTTCCTTCCCTCTCACTTCCTTCTTTTTCTCTCTCCTCGCACTCGAGCGCTTCACATGCATGCGGCCTTGGCTGTCAGCGGCGCCCAGCCCGGCGGCGGCGGCCGGCCGGCGAGCAGCGGCGGCGGTGCGCACGCCCGCCAGCGCGCTCACGCGCTTGCGCATTCACGCGCCCACGCACGTGCGCCTGCCATGGCACGGCGGCGGCGGTGCTGGGTAGCGGCGGCAATGGCGCAAGGTAGGGCGCGACATCGGCGGCGTTGATAGGCCTGGTGGCGGTGACGCGGTGGCTGTACGCGCGCATGCAGCCATGGCTTGGTCGGTGGCGGCCAGCAGCCGGGTGCAGAGGCGCGGTCGTTCGCATGGCCGAACGGCCGTTCGCGCGGCCGAACGGCCGTTCGCGCAGCCAAACGGCTGTTTCCTTTCTAGTCAATTATTTCCTGTCGTTTCTTTATCAAATTCATCATATCTTACCGGTGGTTTTCCGTATCACGCTGTAGGTTCTCATGCAGCTGTTGAGGGAGCAGCTTAGCAGTTGCGTTCCTTGGATCCATCGTGCAACGTGTCCGTTGAGCGTGCTCAAGGCAAGTACCTCGCGGCCGTAACATGTTTCTTTCACACGTTTACATCACATTATTACCTGTTGCCTTAGTGTGATTTCCGATCATTGCACTATATTGATTGCCTGTTGTAGATTGTTGTAGCTTTAGTAGATGCTGAATATGATGAGTTAGTTAGTATTGAATGCTTGTAATTAGTATAATGTTAACCATGGAATTCATGTGTGGTTAGGGATGTAAATAAACGTCTAAATGGTAATTAGGTTTGCGAATAAGCATGCTCCAATTTAAGGTTAACAACTAGTAATCTTTAACACTGGACGGTCATTGTTATGTCTTGCTTTTGTGAAACTTACCCGTTGATTATTAACTGGGAGCTGTAGTTGATTTAGTTGTTGTACATTAACCTACCTAATAATCACTTATCACCTAATAAAATTGTATGATTGACAACCCTTGGGTGTGACTTCGGTTAGTATCCTCTCCATCAATAGACCTTGTTTCCATCACCTAGTATCACCAATCTTGTCTCTCCAGTCTCATTATATTAAATCGTTACCCTCATAACTTTACCTTAATTCATTCATGAATCCCTAATTATACCATGACTAATTAGCTAAATAAAGAACTAAGGGTTACCACGCCTAGGGCTGTAAACGAGCCGAGCTCGAGCGAGCTTGACCTAGCAAGCTCGAGCTCGGTAGAAACTCGAGCCAAGCTCGAGCGAGCCTGAGATTAACATCAAGCTTTAAGCTAGGCTCGAGCTCGGCTCGGACAAAACTCGAGCCGAGCTCGAGCTTCGCATGTGTAGGCTCGGTGAGGGAGTACCTGCAGGAGGTGGCGGCGGTGGCGGCGGGGGACGGCCGGACTCGTCATCACGGCGCCGCTCCAACCGGCTCCGGCTCCTCCGCTCCCTATCCTTCTCTCTCTCCCTCTCCTTCTCCCGCTCGCGGTCACGGTCACGGCTCCTCCTCTCCTTCTCCTTCTCCTCGTCACGGTCGCGGCGGTCCCGGCTGCTGCGGTGGCGCTCGCGGTCACGGTCGCGATGCCGGTCCTTGTCGCGGTCGCGGTTTTCTTCCGAGCGAGAGCGTTTGGATCTGCGCTCGCCGTCATCGCGTTCGTCGCCGCCGCTCCGGCGGCGGGAGATGCGCTCCTCCTCGGATCTGGGAGCAGCGGCGCCGTTGGCCGGCGCCCCGGAGGTCTCCACCGCCTTCTCCAAGTACTCGTACTCGTCGAAGTCCATGGCGACCCGCGGCTGAGGCGACGAGGCGGAGACGCCGGACTGCACCTTCACCACGCGGTGGCCGAGCTGCAGGGACGGCCGGACGGGTGGCGCCGGCGGGGGAGAGGAGGGGCGCCGGGGGGAGGAGGGGCGGCGGCGGCGGGGGAGAGGAGGGGCGGCGGGGGGGATGAGGAGGGGCGGCGGCGGGCCGGGTTGAGGAAGGGCGGCGACGGGGGGCGAGGAAGGGGACCGGGGGGGCGGCGGCGGGGGAGAGGAAGGGGACGGAGGGCGGGAAAGGGGGGGCGCCGGCGGGGGGTGAGGAGGAGAGGAGGGGCGCCGGTGGGGGGAGGAGGGGCGGCGGCGGGGGGCGAGGAGGGGCGGTGGGGGTGGGGGCGAGGAGGGGGGACGGGGGGGCGGCGGCGGGGGAGAGGAAGGGGACGGGGAGGCGGCGGCGGGGGAGAGGAAGGGGACGGCCGGACGGGGAGGCGGAAGAGGGGGTCGGCGACGGGGGGCCGGGGGGCAAGGAGGGGCGGCGGCAGGGGAGACGAGGGGGTGACGAGGGGGACGGCCGGACGGGGGTGGGGGAGCGGCCGGCGGCGGGGGCGACGAGGTGCGGTGGTGGGCGGCGACCGGCGAGGAGGGGCGGGACCGCGGGAGGGGGGGCCAGGTCGCCAGGAGGGGTGGGGGCCTAGGGGCGGCCGGGCGGGGCGGGATTTGAGAGGACGCGGCGGGAGGGCCGGAGGGGTGGGGTGGGAAATGGGAATGGGATGGGGAATTTGGGAAAGGGGAAGTAAAAAATCTTAAGCTCGCGAACTATTCGAGCTCGGCTCGTTAAAGCTCGCGAGCTTAAGAAGAAGCTCGAATTCGGCTCGGTTAGAATTCGAATCAAGCTCGAATCGAGTCTAGAGCGAGCCAAACTCGAGCAGCTCGCGAGCCTCGAGCTTTTTTTACAGCCCTAACCACGCCGGGTCTACCCACATATAGGGGAGATTTCCACCCAACCTGGTAACGTATGGGTGTAGGATCAAGGATACCGACTAGAGGGGGTGAATAGGAGGTTTTTAAAATTTTCTTGTTTACTTAATTAATTCTCTACAATATTAATAACAAGAATGTAAAGCAATTAAACCTACACAATTCTAGTCAAGTAGACAACAAAACTAGCACTAAATCAAGTAAATGATCACAATAATGTAAACAAGTAAGAGCTCGAATAAAGCAAGAGAGAGATGTGCACAATCGATGTTTTTACCGTGGTGTTCGGAAACTTGCCGGTTTTCCCTAATCCACGTTGAGGTTAGCCCGAACCAATCAGACCAGCTCCACGAATTAAGCCGAAACACCTCGATCACTAGAGGTAGCTCTTCCCCGCTCCGGGTAGGTGAGCTCCGACCTTCACAAGAATACCGAGTCTTCTCACAATCTCCTTTGAGAAGATCACCGATCACTCTTCCGCCCAATCGTCCAGGTGCCGGCAAGCACCAAGACTAATAAACCTGGGCTTCACTTGATTGCAAATGAGTGCCAATGGATCAACTAATGAATGCAATGCACTATTTGCTCAACCACCTCAAATTTAATGCACAAGTGAGAACAGGGGGTGGAGTGAATGCTCTATGCTCAAGAATGTTCAATGGGTCTTTTCTTGCTGTTCTTAAGCAATGGTACGGGTATTTATACCCTCCACTAACCAAAACTAGCCGTTTGAAATAATTTCCTTAAAAATTCAGGACGAACGGAACTACCGCCGTTATAAGGCCGGTAGTACCGCTCCCATTTCTGGCGCGGCAGAATGGCTATGTCAGAGCTCTGTAGTGACTGTTGGAATGTCAGCGCAGTACTACCGTCGTCGAAAACTCCGGTAGTACCGCTCGCCGGTAGTACCGCAAAGTCGGTGCAGTACTACCGCTTGACCCGAACTTCCAAAAGCCCCAAATTTGACGCTCTCTGGAAAAAAAGGCTCCGCTTCCCCTCCGGAGCTTCCAGGCTCCGGAAGTACCGCTCTGGATAGCGGAACTACCGCACCCTGCGGTAGTTCCGGCGTTGAAATCGCCGGTACTTCCGCTCCGCGAAATCTCAGATTGCGTCCAGAGGGTGCTCTCTGGAAAAAAGGCTCCGCTCGGAATCCGGAGCTTCCAGTCGCTGGTAGTTCCGATTTTACCAGCGGAACTACCGCCTTGCAGTAGTTCCGACGTTGTAAACTGCGGTACTACCACTCTTCCAGACAGAGCACAGTTTTGGTTTTAAATCTAATTTTTGATGAATGCATGCTTCTAATTTGATCCAAATGGCACATAAAATTTGCTATCAAGCTACTTGCCATGATCCGTTTTTATGGTACGATTATCTACCGTATAATCCGGTCTTCCACCTTTTCTCCTTAAGAGTGGTAAAAATAAAAGGGATCCTATTCTAAGTATACCTTTGCCTTGAGCCATTTTTGGGTCTTCACATTTATCCTTTGGCTTGCCTCTTGTCACCAATATATGGACTTAACCTTTACATACTCATTAAACATGTTAGTCCCATATTCACATAAACTCATTAATTACCAAAACCATTTTTAGGCGACCGTTGTTGGGTACTTGCTGAGATTTCCAAATCTCACGCTTGCTCTTTCCCTTCTCAGGTAAAAAGCCAGTTGATTGATAGTAGCATACATGGGTGGGAGCACTCGTATTTCAACACTGTAGCTTGTCACAACTTTTGCCATTTACTTTAGTTGTCATTTGATTAGAAGTGGACCGGTCCCATATTTCAGACACTATTTAAGCTTTCGTTGATTATTTAATAAAATACTTTAAAGGTTTTAATTGATGTATGAATCCTATTGTTGTCTTTTATTATTACTCTTGTTTCTTGGCGATGACATTCCATAGTAGCTAGTAGTAATTCACAAGGAGCCTCTATTGTCTCTCAGCCCATGAGGCAAATGTAGCAGGCCGAGCCAGTTAAGACGGAGGACCACAATAGGCCACAACGTCCATTTGATCAATCTTGAAATGTATAACCTTGCAGCAACCCTCTACGCTTGTTCATCTCACATGATGGACTAGGAGATATGTGCCACACCGATCTCACCCAGCCAACCAGGAGCTATTTGCTAGGGAACGAGAGAAATTGGTGCCACCGACTGCCCTCACTTGCCTTCTCACTGCGATGCCGCCTGGTCACTGTTGCCTCGCACCCTCGCTGACCGAAGTAAACTTAGACCCGCTAGATTAGTATGTACTTTGCTCTAAGTTTATCTCAATTCTTCCAACTTATTTCAAGAACAGGGGCTCAATTTATAAGTTGGGGTTTCAATGCAATGATTGTTGATTGATTCTTTTTTTAATTGTAGGGTTAAGATTTACGATTTTAATTTTGGTTTTTAGAATACCAGCCTAGCTCGTTGCAAATCAGAGAAAAAATTGTAGTATTTGATCATAGTATCAAGTAAGCCCCTAGACATACTTTTCATTATATTTAATTAGTGAATTGTTGAACAGACAAATATTTAATTAACTTTTTCAATTAATTAGTGATGATTTCATGAATGATACGCTTATTTGTTATGTGGAGAATCAACAATTGAAGAAAATTACCAATAATGTTGTGATTCATCACTTTATGAACTTAAAAGAATGTAAATGCTAAAAGGTAACACTTTTATTTATATTTGATCATTTTGCTATTTTTTTACTTAAAAACTTTAAATAACTTGGTTCTTTTTTATAGACTATTGAGGTTAGATGGTGTAATTTACCAGTACCGATCAACTTTTGTGTGTGATTTCACTCTTAGTTCTTTTAGTTTGCTACAACTAACTAATATTATTATCGGGTTTCTTCATTTTGATAATCATTTCGATCACTATTTCCTTATTATTATACACTGCCATCAGTTATGTTGAAGCATTGATGCTAAAAATTGCTGTACATATTACTATTTAGCACGATATTGATTAAAAATTATATATTGTAGGATCGAATACCGCAATCAGAGGGGGGTTTTCAAAATCTCTAAACCTTTCAGTTATGAACACCTTCCATAACTCCTCACGTGTCGATGCCTGTAGGACCGCACCTCCGAGCTTCTCCATGCATCATTCACCTTTGATCTCCACGTGCCGTAGCATGAGCCTGACCTCCTCGTGATATGCTCGACTACTTGAATATCAGATTTCTCCATCCTAGTTCTGGTCCTCCTCGTCATCGACCATGATCATCTTCACGCCCAACCTGCACATGCAAAGATCAAAGAACATTTTCCTGACACAATTCTCTCTAACTTGACCAACATCAGTCCATACACGCATATCACACCCTCATCCATCAATAAACATGAACCAGATCTTCCACGATCTCAATTTTCATGCTTTACAGTAATCAACCCGAGACCACCCTAAAAAATTGGTCTAACCGCTATGTATAGGTCGGTCAGACACGAGTACTCGAGGTACTCGAAGGTTACAAGAATTAAATCACTCGACGCCTATGACTACCTACCGTGAAGCCTATGACAACCCATTGTGAAGCCTATGACTACCCACCGTGAAGTCTACGACTACCGATCATGAAGTCTACGATAACTGATCACGAAGCCTATGACAACCGATCACGAAGGCAATGACTACTAATTACAAAGCCTACAACTATCATCGACCAAGCACTCTAACTACGACCATCGACCAGGCACTGTAGCTACGACCATCGACCAAGCACTGTAACTACGACCATCGACCAAGCACTGTAGCTACGACCATCGACCAAGCATTGTAACTACGACCATCGACCAAGCACTGTAACTACGACCATCGACCAAGCACTGCAACTATGACCATCGACAAGCCACTGTAGCTACGACCATCGACCTAGCACTATAACTACGACCATCGACCAGGCACTATAGCTACGACCATTCCGGTCGAAGCCTACAACTACCAACTACCTATTGAGGACAAAGCCTAGCGATAAAAGTGGTCATCGTGTATCGCCGGCCACCTAATACAAGGCGGTCAGACCGCTTGCATCAACCGAAACTTTCACTACTGCAAATTTCAATTCAACCAAAATATCAATTATTCATCGTTACTAAATTCATGACTTATCTACATGGTCCAACAATATTCCCCTTGATGAATACATTGACAACACCTCAAAATATCTCGAATGAGTTGTGTTTTGAAAGAAAAGCAAAATTTGTGAAAAGAAGGTTTCAAAGCTACAGAGCAAAGAATTTGACAAACCACAGTAGCAATCAAAAACTCAAAAAAAAACTCCCTCTCAACACAAGAGAAAAATTTAGCAAATTTCTCTAAATTCTCCAATATCTCGCTATTCTCTCCAAGTTTTCTAATTTTATTTCTCCACCTTTGGCAATGTAATCATCAAGAAACTTCAGAAAAAGAATAATTCTAAGAAGGATCAATGAGAGTAAAAATCAAAAAGGCTTTACAGATTATTTAAGTCACTTTAATAATTTAACCAAGCCATCCTTTTGAGTAGAGCTATCTAGATCATAAAACTCATATCATATAGCAATATCAAAACAACTCTTTAGCATGATGAAGCAACTTATATTAATGACAGGCATCTTAACATTGATCAAACTAATTATAAAGAGCACACTGATATATCACAATGAAAAGTGAAAGCAAAAGTGAAGCAAACTTTAAATCTAGATAAGCTAGCAGTCTCATGTATCAACCTATTGCTCCACACTCAATTCTTAAGTATGTGACATACTTGTAGCATACTTCTTTGATGATGGCATGCATGTACCATACTTCTTTAAGATGGTGGCATGCTTGAAGTATACTTCTTTTTTCTTTTCTACACTTTTTGTGCCTTTTTTCCTTTTTGATTTCACATGGCATGCTTGCAGTATACATCTTTTCAACTTTCTCTTTCCCTTTTTTTTCTATTTTATAACATGCCAAAATGAGTGAACATAAAAAGATTACAATATAAAATATACGAGCCTCATTGCCAAGATTTAAAATAAGACTCACTTTCAACCTAATCCTTTTAGATGAATTTCATAAAATATTATCTACAATCAATCTAGTCAAAGTATTCTGTCATGTCATATTTTAGTTCAAATATAGCAAATTAATGATAACCCGTCATGCTCAATGCTACACAGTATATGAATAAATATGATAAAGAGAGCTCTACGACACATTTGATTTCGATGTCTTAGACTTGATGAATTATTTGACAAGTATAATAAACAAAGTGTCTAAAATTTTTAAACAACAAGCTCCTCCCTCAGAATAATCCCATAGGATGCAACACACCCAACTCACCTCGCAAAAGAGCAAAACGAGAAGAATCAAGTGATTTTGTGAGAATATCAGCAACTTGAGACTCTAACTTCAACAAGGTATAGGATAACATCACCTTTTTCACATGGATTCTTAGAAAGTGAAATCTCTTGGAAGCCATCAAAGAGAAAAGAACCATCAAGTGTTTCAATTAAGTAATGACGTAAAAGACCGAAACTCAATCAAGCTCATGTTCTACATCCTTATCAACTGTTCTTACATTATAGGAAATATCGGTCTCATAGTACTAGGGTTAGTAAAATAAGATTTAGGAATCCAGTACTGAGATACACGATGAACAGGGGTAACAGCAGGCAACGATAATGATCGAACAAAAATTTTAGCATTTGTGCGCTACCGATCATACTACCATTGAGAAATTGGTCTAGCTAGAGGCTAGTCTAACCGCCATTGTGTGGCCGGTCTGACCGCAAGTTTAATGATGGTCTAACCGGTCCTATCGTAAAATGTCCAAAACCTGCAGATAGTTGATTAAAGGGACCAAAGCAACGATAAGAAGCTTGCACATATTCCAATCCAGAATGAGAAAACATTCTTAACCTATCTCTCTTTTCTTTTTTCGCTTTTTGAAAGCAAAATTGAACCAAATGACCACCTCTAGCATAATAGGTGCATTGATACTTGACTTGATGAAAAGTCATATATGTTGACTTCACAACACCCACTTTGGTAGAGGGGTCCTTTGCTATACTAGCAGATTTAAACACAATTTATTTCGGTTCAAATTTTATTTCAATTTTTCTAGGTTCAAGAAACTTAACTAACTTAAGGGGATTATTCTTGGCATATTTAACAAAATTAAATATTAGATCATGATTTTTCACACTTATTTTTGACTTGTCTAGAATCATATTCAGATTTTTCTTGCTAAAGAAAAATCTCTCTAAAGTATCCTTAAGGTACTTATTTTCTTTAGTTAAAGAGGGATAGGTTGGACATTTAACAACTTCATTCACAAGATTTTTAAAAGCACTAGACCAAGCCAATCTATCTTTTTAGTAAAATCATTAAGTTATCTAGTCAATGCTTCTATTTCAATATTAAGCTTATGATAGTTAGGGCAAGAAAGTGTCATGATAAAGTATTTGTTCAATTGATTCCTGAGACGAATTAATCTTGCTTCTTGCAATTCACAGTTAGAGTAAGTTTTAAATTGAGTATTTGAAACACTTGACTCTAAACATGTAAAAGAACTAAACTTGAGCTTTTCAATTTCATCAGTAGCAAATTTTAGTTTTTCATCACAAGATCATCCACGGTTAAAGTATCTAGATCGACGGTTTAATTAATAGTTGTGACAACCATCAACCATTCAGAACATAAAGATCTCAAATTTTTAGTTGCATTATCTTCATCAGTAGGAATAAAATTAACACCACACAAATTACTCAATATTTTCTCAAAGCAAGCAAAAAGATCATCAATAGATTCACCAGGTATAGTAGGGGTGGCCCCCACCTGAGTCCATCCAGCCTGTTAGGGATTTGTAAGGTTCAATATGATATATGCAATGACCTATATACTCTTATGGGAGACATATGACTATAAGGGTAAGATTGTAATTGTGCTTCATGGAGAAATATATACACACCCTAAACATGGAGAAGGGGCAAGCATTATTCATCCCTCACAACCACTGTACTACTCTCCTACTTTACTATTTGGTCAGTAGCCACAACACCAAGCTTTATAGCAAAATCAGAATATCCTTTTTAATAAAGATTTTTATGCACTTTCTTAATTTTAGTGATTTTTTCATGATAATCGCAAAGAGTTTGCTATATTAAGTGGGCAGACATAATATGAGCTACATGATCAAAGTCTCTGCGAGAAATCCCTTGAAATAGCGAGTTACGAGCTTGAGCGTTTAAATGAACATCTGTTTTATTTAGATTAGTAACAGTCGCAGAAACCTCATAAGGTCTAGAAATTTTATTCTAAATATCACTACCTTGAGCCTCAATTTATGCTTGCGTACGGCTCTTTCAAAAAGCGAAATCAATCCTATCTAGCATTGGAGGACAGTTCACATACCTCTCTGATGTTATAGCAACCTGCTCTGATACCACTTGTAGGATCGAATACCGCAATCAGAGGGGGGCGAATGATTGTACTGGTTTCTTTTCGAATTATCGAGGACAACCTACATTGGATTGAACTAACAACTGAAGAAGCCATGGCTGTGCGTGACACCACTGAGTTGACGTGCTTTGATATGCTCTGCCTACTAATCGAGTGAACGACATAGCACGTGATCGAGGAAAGTGAAGTTGATGGAAGAAAGCTATCTTGGCATGCACTGCTCGGAATGAGAATGAGTCGAAGACGATTCTTAAAAAAAACACGCAGCCGCCGCTGGCTAATTTTTTATGGAATAGATCTGATGTTTTATTTCTAAATCATATTCAGTGGCTACAAAGTGCCTTCACGGCACCCCTCAAACCTTAGCATGAAAATGTCAACAGCTTTCACCCAAAAAGCCATCTAAAAATCCTCTATTTACTCTTAACCTCTCTCTCTCTCTCTATCTCTCCTTTTAAATGCTAGAGCCTCGAACTATGTCCTCATCAACACGGGCACGAACTCCTATATGATTTTAAAAATCAAGGGACCCAAAACCCTTCCGAATATAGGTTTTCGAAATTCTCTAAACCTTTTAGTTATGGACACCTTCCAAAACTCCTCACGTGTCGAAGCCTCCAGGACCACACCTCCTGTAGCTTTCGCACGCATCATCAACCTTTGATCTCCACATGTCCTAGGACGTGATGGAACTCACTTTGAAGTATTTTATAATCATTATTAGAGTATGCTCAAATAGATAAAGAGGTATAATGATACTATTAAAAATACATATTAGAAGTGGGAGTATGTACCCCTTGATATAGAATCGTTTTACTATACACACACGCGTATAGTAAAGTAGTGAATCCCGATTATTTTATTTTAGTTCCGCCCTTGAACTGGAGGAGAACCCTTCTTGATCCGCTCCAGCTTTGCTGCCACATCCTTCATCATCATCCTTTCCTCGGGCAAGTCTGTCGTGCACTGTAAACCAAATCCAGTATTTGCGCTAGGCAGCTCGTCCCGTTGTTGGAAGATTCTTCCCCTGGTGGCCAACCGACATCTTGGAGATCACCGCTGCTTCTTGTCTCATCGTCTAGAAAAAAGTTAGGATCCACGACATCGGCAAACCTTAATGGGACGATGCTTGGTTCACCCACTCCCTCAAGCTCAGTTCTCCGGTGAACTTGGTGTCGGTTGGCTTCTTCCCTATGAAGACTTCAAGAAGCATGATCCCGTAACTGAACATGTCACTCTTTCGCGATACTTTGGCCATAGAGCCGTACTCTGTTATGCTTATAGTAAAAAAAGGCGAAGATTAGTGATTGCAGTGCAACCAAACACTATAGCTACGACCATCGACCAAGCACTGTAACTACGATCATCGACCAAGTACTGTAGCTACGACCATCGATCAGACACTGTAGCTACGATCATCGACTAAGCACTGTACCTACGACCATCGACCTAGCACTGTAGCTATGACCATTGATCAGATACTATAGCTACGACTATCCCAGTCGAAGCCTACGACTACCAACTACCTATCGAAGTCGAAGCCTAGCGGTCGATGTGGTCATCGGGTATCGCCGGTCAGACCACTTAACCTGAATATTCCAGCAATTTCCAGTTTTACAATAGTGCATTGACCGGAATTTCACAACTGCAAATTTCAATGCAACCCAAATGTCAATTATTCCTCATCACTATATTCACAACCTATCTATATGGTCCAATACACACACATATACACATATACATACACATACACACATATAGGAAGCCTTTTCCGTACTCCCGGGGGTACATACTCTCGATTTCAATATACCATTTAAATAACTATTTTATACCTTTTTATCACTTTTGGTATACTTAAATACTAATTCTAAAATATTGCAACACAACTTGGATAAAAAAATTTCATCGGAGCCCTTTATTTTTGCTGTAGACACTTTTTCATGTATAAAAGGAGTAAATACACAAATTATGATATAAAAAGTGGACTTTCATGAAAATTTTCATGGAACTCACTTTGGAGTATTTTATAATCATTATTAGAGTATGCTCAAATAGATAAAGAGATATAATGACACTATTAAAAATGCATATTAGAAATGGAGTACATACTCCTTGGATATATATATATATATATATTTGGAGATATATATATATATATATATATATAACAGGGGCACCATGGTGCCCAAGCTCCATGCTTGAGACTTTCTATCCATGATTAAGGCTTTCTATCTATAATTAAGACTTTCCTTTCTGATATATTATATATTATTGCACTTGCACTTATCTAAAAGTAATCTAAAGACAAAGAGATTTGGTGTCTAGACATTATAGTATCCTATTTCAGCGTGCTATATACACACGCACGTATAGTAAAGTAGTGAATCCCGATTGTTTTATTTTAGTTCTGCCCTTGAACTGGAGGAGAACCCTTCTTGATCCGCTCCAGCTTTGCTGCCACATCCTTCATCGTTATCCTTTCCTCGGGCAAGTCTGTCGTGCACTGTAAACCCAAATCCAGTATTTGCGCTAGGCAGCTCGTCCCGTTGTTGGAAGATCGTTCCCCCCATGGCCAACCGGCATCTTGGAGATCACCGCTGCTGCTTGTCTCGTCGTCTAGAAAAACGTTAGGATCCACGACATCGGCAAACCTTGAGGGGGATGCTTGGTTCACCCACTCCCTCAAGCTCAGTTCTCCGGTGAACATGGTGTCGGTTGGCTTCTTCCCTGTGAAGACTTCAAGAAGCATGATCCCGTAACTGAACACGTCGCTCTTCCGCGATGCTTTGCCCGTTGAGCCGTACTCTGTTATGTTTATAGTAAAAAAAACGGCGAAGATTAGTGATTGCAGTGCAACCAAGAGAGCAATGTTGAATGGGGAAGCAATTACCTGGTGCCATATAACCGATTGTTCCGGGCATGCTCCTACAAAGTATGGAAGTATCATCTCCCAGCAATAACCTTGCGATGCCGAAGTCAGAGACGCAAGCTGTCATGTCTTCATCAAGCAGCACGTTGCTTGGCTTCAGATCACAATGCAGGACTACCTCAAAGTGCTCATGGTGCAGGTAGGCCATCCCCAGTGCAACATCCAGCATGATGTTCACCCTTTGGACCAATCCTAGGCCACGCCTGGTACTAGAGAACAACCATTCATCTAGGCTCCCATTTGGCTTGTATTGGAGCACTAGCGCCTTGAAGTCCAAATTCGAACAAGTGGTGAGTATCCTAACCAAGTTTCGATGTCGAGCCATGCGGAGTGCACGACACTCTACGTCAAAGCTCCTGCTGGCTCTTTCAAGTTCCATATTAATGACCTTTATTGCGACGATCTGCTCATCATCAAGCCTTCCTTTGAAGACTTTGCCAAAGTTTCCAGCTCCTAGAAGGTTATCACCATTGAAGTTGTTCGTGGCACGAACCAGTTCATAGTAGGAGATTGACCTATAGTTGTTTGCCCCCAAGCTAGTGATTGGCAGCTCTTTTGATTTCTTGTTTACACGAGTCTTAATAAGAACGAACAAGCAAGCTCCTATTATTCCAGTTGCCAATATGCTTGGAAGTACAATTTTTAGAAGCCTTGATTTTGTGCCCGGGTGGAGGTTAAAATCATCGTTCGGGCAGTGTGGAAACCCAAGGCGCGGAAGACCACAGAGTGCCGTGTTCCCTGTCAAAGATTGGAGGGTAATGTTTGAGAACACACCACCCGTTGGGATTTGGCCATCCAGTCTATTGAAAGAGAGATTTAGGCTAGTGAGATAACTAAGATTGGCGAAGGACTTCGGAATGGTGCCGGACAGAGAGTTGTATGAAAGATCCAATGTTTTGATGCTGCTTAGCTTGCCAATTGCATCCGGGACTGGATCTTGGAGCATGTTTTTTGACAAATTTAGGGAGGTCAGTGTGCTGAGCACTCCCAAGGAGGTTGGTAGATTGCCAAGGAATTGGTTGGAAGAAAGGTCAATTAGTGTTACTACTTTTAGATTTCCAACCTCTTCTGGCAAAGAGCCACTCAAGACATTTTGAGACAGATCAAGATTCACAATATCCTTAAGGCCCCATAGGCCTATGGGTATTGTTGAAGTGAGCCGGTTGGTCGATAGTTCTAGGACTTGTAGTCGGCTTAGATTACCAATGCTGTTCGGTATGGGGCCATGGAGCTTGTTGCTGGCAAGGTATAAGCCGAACATTTTTTCTAATTTTCCAATGTTTAGAGGGATCGTCCCAGACAACTCATTGTTAGACAGGTCAAGCCCTTGGAGACTCTCTATCTCTGTAATTGATATTGGAATTCCCCCAGTGAATTGGTTGTTGCGTAGATCAATGAATGAGATGCTACTTTGATTTGTGGGCATATCAGGGATGTGTCCAGTTATTTGGTTCTCGAATGCTCGAAAGATCTGTAGGGAGGAAAGATTGCCAATAGAGCTAGGGATGCTACCAGTGAAGTTATTTGTGTCCATGACAATGTATTTGAGGCTCTTGCAAGTTGACAAGTCGGCCATGAAACCGACATCTCCACTGAGCATATTCTCTTCAATGTAGAGTTCAGTAAGAGCTTCCCCAAATATTGATCTTGGCACGGGTCCAGTCAACGAATTGAAGGATATGTCTAGCATGGAGATCATGGATAAGTTTTTGATGGAGGTTGGGATCGTACCTTCCAAGTTGTTCCTTTCAAGGTTCAGCCACTGCAGCTGTGTCAGCCGTCCTAGCTCCGCTGGGATCTTACCATGCAGATTACTCACGGTGAAGTCTAGAACCGTGAGACCTGTAAGATTGCTCAAGCCGGCGGGGATCTCCCCGGAAAGGTCATTACCACCTAAGGAGATAACCATTAGCTGTGGCATGGCAGCCAACCACGGTGGTATGCCACCGGTGAAGCGGTTGTAGGCTAGAATGAACTCCTGAAGGTACTCGCACGCCCCAAAGCCCGGTGGTACCGTGCCGGTGAGCCGGTTTTTGTAGAGATTCACTATTTGCAAGCTGGGTAGGCTGAAGCTTTCATTGTTCGGGAGAAACCCGGAGAAATTGTTCTTGGACAGGTACATTCCTTGCAGATTGGACATGTTAAACAGTGAAGGGGGTATTGGACCTGAAAGTTGGTTTCCCGACAGTTCAAGGACCCGAAGGTTTGGCAAGAAACCAATTGTGCTAGGAATGCTCCCTGTTAGGCCGTTATGTGCAAGACTAAAGAACATTAGCTGAGATGTACCATTGAACAGGCCCTGTGGCACTGGCCCGCTCAAGTCGTTCCCAGCTATACTAAGATATGCGATGTTTTGTAGATTGTGCAGCTCAGGGGGTATTTCACCAGTGAGGTTGTTTGAGTAAAGATCGAGAATTTCAAGCATGGTGAGGTTGCCGAAAGCCGAGGGGACAGTACCTGAAAGGTAGTTGCTTGAAAGATCAAGAAACATGAGGCGCGGCAACTGTCCAATACCGTCAGGAATGGGTCCTGAGAGCTCGGTATTGCTGAGGTTGAGGCTGGAGAGGAAGGAGAGGCTGCCGAGCTCAGGAGCCAGGGCGCCGACGAGCGGCACGCCGGGCAGCGCCAGGGCCGTGACGCGCAGCCTGTGGCGGTGGCCGCAGGTGACGCCAACCCAGCTGCAGTAGGGCGTGCCGGCCGTCCAGTTGCCGCGAAGGACGCCGTGAGGGTCGGACAGCTGGGCTTTGAAGGCGAGGAGGGCTGAGATGTCGGCGGTGGCGTTGGATGCCGAGGCGAGTGCAGCCGCAGCTGCGATGAGCAGTGAAGCCATTAACAACGTGTGGTGTAAGAGCGCCATGGCAGAGAGCTGAGGGCTTGGTCGGACAAATGGTGGAGAACTGGTGATGGCAATGGCGGGTGGTGCAGGCATGCTCTTATAAGTTATAATAACCTAGTACCAGTGGAGAAGTCCATGGGAAGAAGACCGACTTGGAGACTATCTGCTGGAAACAAGTCATGGCGATGCTCCGGGAAAAAATGCCATGGGGAGGGCCTCACCCCAGATGCTGCCACGTGGATCTAGGAGAGTACGTGGCAGCATCTGGGGAGCGGGCTACTTCACGCGACGCATGCATGTTTGTGTGTGTCAGTGTGTGAACATGGTTGTAGCAGTGTCAAAAGTTAAAGAAGACAAAACAATTCATTTGAGCACGCAGATTGAGCTTATCATTAAGGCCTCGTTTGGCACGGCTCCACTTCATAAGTGGAGCTGTTTTTTTTTACTTCACAAGTGGAGCTGGGTGAAGCTACTTTTTTCAGCTCCACCCAAGGAGCTACTTTTGTCTCAGCAGGTTTTAAGGGACTCCTTAGGTGAAGCTATTTTATTATACCCTGTTTGGCACAAAACAGCTCCAGAAACTGGTGGTGGAGCTGTGCCAAACAGGACCTAACATTGGCTCACGGATTAATTGTTCAGGATTCTGACAGGAGTGGCTTTAGGTTTGAGTGGCCACGTATGTACGGCCACGACTGGAATCCATCGTACCTTATGACTGGTCAATGTCTCTCGTGTGTATAGGCTAAAAGGCTAGGTTGGTACTTGGTGGTGGAGCATGAGGATTTGATCTCACCAAAGAAAAAACCAATGATAGAACTTAATGCTTGAATTGAATTGAATAAAAATATCTTTCTTAGAATGCACAGCTGCTGCTGCTTCTTCTTCTTTTGCTTGTTCTTTTTCTTCTGGTTAACTTGAACATACAACTTAGAATCCAAATGTCCAACAAGTAAACAAGAAACATGTTAATTCTCTCTATTAAAAGAAGAGGAAAAAACAAGGGACTTGTTAAGACTCAAGAAAACTTTGACTGGAACTGTTGCAATGCAGCCTTGTTGGCTATGACTCCTCCCAGGAACCGATGAGATGGCTTGAACTTGACTGAACTGCCCGACTGGACACGCTTTTGTAGAAACAAGAGAAGATTCATTCAATCCTTTGCGTTGGACGGAGGTTACCTCCGTTGCCTGAAAGAAAGCGACTGGACTGAAACGGGATCAATCAAGCGAGCATGGTCACACACGTTAAAGCCGCGTTTCAGACGAGGGGGATGCTTGAAAGCTCTGTTCTGCTTGGCATCGTCGACCTGAACACATGTGAATGCACAAAGAACCAATAGACGGGTTGGGACTTGGAAAAAGAGTTGCCCTGAAGTGCTAGGATTGTTCTTTTTTCTCTCTCTGTAGTGTTTACTTGAGAGGGACGGGAGTAGTACAAGATAACATAATCGTGGACTCACTGACTATTATTGGAACGGAGAATCTGCGAACATGTTGGCGTGAATTCGTGAAAGATCTGCAAGTCTTGCGGAAACATCCACTAAAAGGTTATCAGGAAGCAGAGCATCCCCACCAAGAGCTGCAAAACGACACGCTGCTTTGGTCAGTTCAGCTGGTATTCTACAAGATAACCAGCAGTAGTGCACTGGTGCCTACAACTAGCAACGGTTCACCTGAGCCACTGTGTGAAGCAACAGTGCTATGGCATGGAGATGGTCAAGGTCTTCCCATGTTGGCAGAGAAAAAAGGTCGAATTTCACGGGGCAAAAACAACGAGTTTAGTAGCACGTAAGAAGCAGTTTGCGCTCACGGTGTAAACATTTTTTTTACAGGACTGGTTCATTGGTTCGTAGCCAAAGTTTGGCACTGGCCACTATCAACTTGCCAAACGGGTCAACATGTCACACATTCTAGGTGTATTCTTTTCGGCTATGATTGATGGATTATGGCTGTGACTGATGACTTTTGGCCACGCGAGCGCTTATACGAATGGAGTGAATGCCAATAAACTGCTTCGAAAAGGCTGTCCTGATAAACCGCTTAAAAATGGTGTCGGAGAAACCATCTTATTTGTTTATTCAGGAGAAGTCATAAAGCTATAAACCCTAAATTATAAACCGAAAAGAATAGAACCTTTATATCAACTTTTTTAACCATAAACCAAAAAACAACTCATGCCTTATTCTGTTGCCATACAAAGTAGGCCCAAATGAGAAAATCTAACAAGTTTAGATGAAAGCCCACATGCTTAGCCCAACCAGACTAACCTAAGAAGCCCAGCACGAATCCCGGCCCGCCTTGTCCAAAATACTCCCTGTGCCCAATCCGTACCAGCGGCTACGATGTGGCTGCTCTTCGGCACCTCGGTTTCCCCCTCCCCTCCCCTCCTATCGTTCACCCGCGCAAGTGTCAGAGTACTGAAAACCTGAAGGCTGAGAAGGTTTCGGATGGGAAAGTTTAGGCATCCTTATTAAGTGCAAGATGTAGTTGATCTTTTCCTGGACAATATATACAAACTGCATGAGCTTCCGGTGGTGATAGTCATTGACAGAGACCGAGTCTTTACTAGCAATTTGTGGAAAGAACTCTTCAAGGCTTTGTGTGTCAAAATGCGGCTCAGCAGTGCCTACCATCCCCAAACTGACGGCCAAACCAAAAAAGTTAACCAGTGCCTTGAAAATTACTTGAGATGTATGGTTTATGCTAACTCAAAGAAATGGCTTTCTTGGCTATCTCAGGCAGAGTGGTGGTATAACACCAATTTTTATACTTCCCTGAGGATGACACCATTTGAAGCACTATATGGTATTAAACCACCAACGATCTCAAAGGCTATATTGCCGGACACTTCTACTGAAGAGACCAGGGACAGATTGCAGAGGTGGTAAGCTGCTTTGGAGGCTATCAAGGTTAGCTTGGAGAAGGCCAGTTCTAGAATGAAATTCTTTGCAGACAAACATAGACCGGAAAGGAGCTTGAAAGTTGGAGACATGGTCTATCTCAAGATGCAACCTTATCAACACAATGCTTTGGGTTTACATAGAGTATTAAAGCTACATTCAAGATATTATGGACCATTTCGAATCTTGATAAGGTGAGAAATGCAGCTTACAAGCTCCTATTACTTGAAGGTTGTCAAATACACCTGGTTTTCCATGTCAATCAATTGAAGAAACACTTGAGACCCAAGGCGATTCCCAGTGCAGAGTTACCCTTGGTAGATGAAGAAGGGCACATTTTAACTGAACCAATTGCTATCTTAGAGAGGAGGATAATTCCCAGGAACAATGAGCCAGTAGTTCAGTGGAAGATTCACTGGGCAAACTTGCCCCCTGAGATTGCTACTTGGTAAGATGTAGACTTCATCACAAGGACCTTTCCAAACTTTGATTCTTGAGGGCAAGGATCTTGAGAAGGGGGGTAATTGTCAGAGTATTGAAAACCTGAAGGCTGAGAAGGTTTCAGATGGGAAAGTTCAGCTTTCCAAGGGCTAGGGTTAACGCATACCCTTTCATTTAGTGGCATGTGGTTCTCATTGAGAATCTGAGGTTATGAAGACTAAACGGTGGAATCGGGAGATAACGCTTCATCACACATCCTACGGCTGAGAAACATTGCCGTCATCACTGTTACTCATTACCTCTTCATTTTTCGTTGCTGTTCCCCATCAATTCCTATTACATTTGTCGCAGATGCTACTACTGTTACCTGTGAACTATATAACTATATAAGCCGCCGCTTGTATTGGTTGTGCTATGAGAAATAAAATACTAGTTATTGTCTCTACTTTCCTTTGTTCTTACTTTACCCTTTTTCTCTTTCGGCAAATCCCCAATTATTTCTAATTTTTCCTCCCGATCTGAACCGGATTTCAGACCTAACCAATTTGGTCCTCACAGCAAGGCCTAGATGCGTGCCGGCCTCCGCCTCCGCCTCCGCTTGCCGGGCCGCCTCCTCGTCAGCCGCGGCCACGGGCGACGGCGGCGCGCAGAAGCCTTGGCTGTTCGTCGGGCTCGGGAACCCCGGCAAAGTGTACCAGGGGACTCGCCACAACGTAAGCAACCTGACCCGCCCCATTCATCGTAAAAGCTATTGTTTTGCACGGTGGGGTTGTGGGTTTTTCCTAGTTAGCAATGGCTCAAATTGATAAATGTTTTGAGTTTCACGCCGAAACGCTGCTCGCTTTGACTGGTGAAGACAGAGGTATCGACATCTAATATGTGCTAGAGTGTAGAAACAGGCTAGGAGCAAGTTTGTGAGGGTATTTCTGCTTTCATTTTAAGTCGTTGGATAGATTTTGTCATTGTAGTGGCTGGACGCGTTGTGTATGCATGGTGGTATCGGTAATGTCATCATTGATTTCAGTGTTCTTGATGGGCGCCAATGGTCAGTTGTAGTATGAAGAAAACCCTGGTTTTATTTTATGCACGATCATTCTGCTATAACAGTATATATTACCAAGGAGATTTCACCTTTTGACTTGGTTTAAGGTTGCTATAGTTTCAGATTCATTTATGTGGAATGGAATTACACATAACTTCAATCTTCCACAATTGGTTCTGTTTGTCAATGCTCCAATGTACAATATCTCTTTATATGACTTGATAACATATCTGATTATTTACAGGTTGGATTCGAGATGGTCGATGTTATAGCAGAAGCTGAGGGTAAATCTGTCAAGGCAATGGTTGGAAAAGGTAGTATTCATACCAAGTAAGTTTTTTTGAAGCTGGTACATTTTGTGTTGAAGTCTGGGATGCTATCTTGATTCTTGATTTAACACTTGCCAGAGATGAACTTACTTCCTCAGGAGTCTTGCGCACTTACTTTGGCAATCTAACGTATTGCAACTGTCAAGAATGGTTTCACAACTATCTTTATGGGGTTCTTAAGTATTTACTTAGAAACAAAAGCTATATGATTAGGATACTCTATACCTGCATATTGAACTTGAGTGGACACATGTTAATCCTTCAAAATTATCTAGGTACTATCAAACATCCATAATAAGCTTTGTCATATTCAGGTCGTATTGGTGGTGTGTGACGACCCGCATTATTACCATGGGGTAATAACGCCAGTCAACGGATTATTATTCGTTTTAGCCGATAAAACATCGCTCTAACGAATAATAAGCCTATCAGAGTATTGCAGCAGAACAATAATTAGAGACAAAACACGATATTACAAGAATATCGCCACGCAGGGCTAAAATTGATTACAAAGCCTCAAGGGCTTAAATATTACAATCTTTAGACAAAATATTCTAACTACTTCCCAAAAAAAAAATGTTTCCATACGGAGTATCCACCTTTTCCTAATTGTAATCCGAGTTCACGGTATTCCATCCAGGTAGCTTTCTTCTGATCTTAGCCATTCTCTGAATTGACATGCTCCTAAGCAAAGGGGGAGATAATAGCAAGGGTGAGTACAAAAGTACTCAGCAAGCGTTATTAACAAAAATGCACCAAATGCTCATCAATTACACTGGTAGGAACATCAATTCCTCTTTGCAATCTCATGCTCAATCTTAATACTCTTTTTCATCGTCAATTTCCTTTCCATGACTTATAGAAAATAAGGTTTGTTGGTTTTGGAAAGATCACATTTATTAATTTAGAAAACTACTGAACATACGCATGAACAGCAAAAACCCCCATAAGTTTCCGTAATTCTCCTTTCCCGGAGACAGGCATGAATTCATGATTTGGATAGCATTGCGCAAGCTTGTATCACTTTACCCCTCACCACTCTTGATCCTGGTGGCTCATGGTTCTCCGCAATTCCTTAGATGCGGCGCCCAGATCAGAGTACAGTACGTTTGCATCTATCTCAGTAATTATATCTCCACCCAGTTACTCACAATCGGTAGCCTGGAGCGGTGTACCACCCTCACGCAGACCCACCGAAAGCGACATTAACTGTTGGCTGGGGCGGTTCCTGACCATCTCCCAACACTCCACGGCGTAATATATCGCCCATCGCTCACCCGTTGCTGATAACGAACCAGTCTTGGGTTCTTGCGATCCGCCGCACCCGTTGCTGATAACGAACCAGTCTTGGGTTACGCGCGGCTGTGGATAGCCCACCTTGCTGATAACGAACCAGTCTTGTGGGTTCCACTCCCTAACTAATACTTACCCATGTGGAGAATATAATACTTTGATAGAGCTACTAGTCTGTCCGTCAAAACGGAATGTTGGTTGATACGGTGTGGTACGGTCTGTTCACACGGATGAAGTTGGTAGGTTTCTTATATTTTATTCTTATGCAGAGGTCCCATACCTGCCCCATTATCACCTGCCCTGGCAACCTCTGCCCACCCTCTTAATTAACCTAGATGGCCAACTGCTCCATCAGTCGCCATCTAACCCTTTCCATTCACACATAGCCATTGCCCGATTTAAAACCTTTTTATTTCTTTCATGCAAGTGATACTAGAGTAATACAAAATATTTGTTTTACGAATATACTCTGTAGATATGTTCAAAGGAATGCTTGCCTGGACTTTAACCATATACTCAGATTCAAGTAGGATCAGGTGAAGTTGTCCCCGTAGCTTGGATTGTGGCCTGCAATTACATACGTTGGCTACGACTTAATTAGCGGTGCATTAATTAAATCGGCATACGTTATGCTTTTACTCTATCGCTGGTAAATTATTTAATCTAATCATTATAAATACTGATTAGCGGATTTCTATTGCTTTGATGATTAAACCAATTTATCTGCGTATTCAAGTCTGCAACTAAAAGGGTCTTAAACTATAGTACTTTAATTAAATCCTTAGGCGTACAGGTTTAATCGGCGTATACTTTTCATCGTCGGACCACAATTAGTTTGTTCTAATATTATGAAGAATTCAGGGTGAATTTCTATAGTTTAACTATTATTACCCAAATCGTCTAAGTAATGGAATATATTGTTGAGCGGTTTAAATATAACAATACACATGTTAAGAGTATATACATGGATCCATTCTAATCAATTGACGCTTTTGGTTTATTTATGGGATCCTAAATATTTATTAATATAATTCCACAAGTTTATACTACCAACAATGTTAAATAGATATTACTTAGGAATTTTAATACTTTGAACGGCAATGTATCGATTCAATCAGTACTCGCCAAATTCTAATCTATTGCCCATCCTTAATTAATCATGACTACTGATTTGAGATAATTTGTATTTTAGTATGATTAGAATAATGCTAATAGGTTATTTAATCTACACTAGCTTAGTTAAAGTTAAATATTCACGAAGACAAATTTTTATTAAATGCGCTTCTCCTCTCTCTTTTCTCTCTTTTTCTTTTCCTCATTTTCCTTCTCTTTTCCTCTTCCTTCTCTTTCTTCCGCCCGACCCCTCCTTTTTCCTGGTCTTCGGCCGCCGCCCCTGGTCTTCTTCTTTCTTTTCCCCCACCGCCGCCTCAGCGCCTCTGCCCCCCTCTCTCTTTTCTCACCGCCGCCTCGGCTCCTCCTCCGCGCCGACTCCCCTCGACTCGGCTCCCCGCCGCGCCGCCCCCAAACGCCATCAACCCTAGCAGCGCCGCGCCGTGCGGTCTGACCGCCCCTGCCTTGCCGCTCGGCGCCGGTGAACCACGGCCAGATCCGTGGCCTAGGGCCCGGATCTGGTGTCTTTTCCCCAAATCTAAACCCGATCTACTCGTTTTATTGTGCTATTTTTGGGTGGCTTTCACGGTTGTTGAGATGGTTTAGGTTGGGAGGCGAGTTACTCCGGCTAGCCCCGGCCGACCAACTGCTGCCTGTGCGCCGGGGGAGTACATGGTGGTGGTGGAAGGTGGGCTCGGCCAGTGGTAGCTTGCAGCCACCATCGCCCTCGGTAAGCTTCGTTCCTATGCTCTATTTCCCTTACTTTCGGTGGTTGCTCTGTGTGATGGTTCCATGTATTCTACTGAGGATGGATGCTTATGGTTTCTATTTCAATGTGGCTATAATGGATGAATGTAGTATATGGATAGCGATTTTGTGGGTTTACCTGTACTGGTGATTGTGAGGAAGGTTAGGGTTGGGGCTGGTTGCGGTCGCTGGCTTGCGGTTGCTGGCTTGTGGGCGCTGGCTTGCGGTTCTCCTGCCGCCGTCACGGTCGCCTTGCTCCTTCGGCTTGCCGTGCCTTCGCCTCCCTGGCTTGCGGCTCCACGTGGTGGTTGGCTTCTCTGTGGTGTTGAGGCTGACTGGAGAATGTTGGGGGATTGCTTACCTTGCCTTGCTGCCTCTCTGTGCCCTTTTGCTCGGTGTGGCTATTGGTATATGGCAGTGGGATATTTTGGCTGTGTTGCTATGGTCTTGGCCTTGAGGGTTTGCTGGCTGGCGGTGCTAACTGGGCCTGTTGGCTCTGGCCGTGTGCTGTCTGGTTCCCTGTGGTTGTCATTTGCATGGTGAGGGCTTTGACAGGTGTTTCTCTGTTGTGGGTTGGGCTGGAATGGTTTGTGATATCCTGGTCCTTGCCTTGGTTGGATTCCTATGTTCAGATCAGGTTTGTATATATATAATACCGTGTGATGAGCCTATGGTTGTGAGAGGTGCCGATTTTCCCTGGAACAGTCAGGTATCTCCGTGAAAGAGGTGCCGACCGGGCCGGGACAATCAGGTATCTCCGTGAACGGATTACCCTGCCCGAAACTAACCTCGAGGGCTCTGACGGCAATTTCTTCTTTTAATTATTTTCTTTTGTTTGATCTTTTTCGGTATTACAGTTACTAGTTCGCTCACAAATGAAATAACGGTGTGGCGGCCGTTCGACGATAGTCTCTAATGTATGAGATGATCTGAATGTAATAGAGTTTGCTCTTAATATGGATGTACCAAATATTGTAATTTTTATTCTTTAAATCCCTACTGTAATAATTATGTATGAAATGGATCTCTAGTTGTAATTGACGCTCTCTATTGTAATTGCTTCATTTTTGAGATAGCCATTTGGTTAAGACACAAAATTGTTTATCTGTTGTAATTTGTATTGTCGCTCTTATGTAATGCAAATTGTAATATTTTTATTGGATTTGGTATGAGTTCTCCTTATCGAACAATGTATGTTATTGATTTTACCCTACACAGATTGTAATTAACTACTGTTGTACTACGGACTGTTATATACATTTTAATTGATTTGAATGTTTCTATTTGTCGTGCAAGTATATTTTATCTAGCTCTAGTCTTTACAATTTGGTCTGCGCCCTCATCGACGGAATTACGGTAGTAACGTATTCGTTTATCGTTCGTTGGTTTCAATGTATACGGTTACGTAGAAAAAGTTTAAATTTCCTCGTATTTTTTTAGATTATCATTTATGTAATTAATCCTACTTAACGTCCTAATTCGCTAATTATGGTTAATTAACGACGTGGGTCGTTACACACTTCCCTCCTTAAAAATGATTTCGTCCTCGAAATCGGAAATGGCTTAAGAAGGTTGTAGTAGGTCTCTTATTGATCATTTACGAAACGTGATTTTAAATATTCCTATTTATTCCGCCTTTTTGTAGATACACTTCCTATGCTTGTATCGCTCGTTGACTCCTCACATGTCATCGCTGAAATTCGATATCAAGCTATAGGTTATCGGTTATCGTTACTAGGGATTTGGTAGCATTAGGATTGGAATTATAATTCATGTTAAGGTAGGAAAATCGTTCAATTTATTCTATGTTGCACCGGTTAGTATTCTCCTTTTTCTACCCATTGCCCCTTCCCTCCTTAATTCTTTAGCTACCCCTCGATTCCTTTAGCTGGTCTACTGAAGTGCGCTAGTTGATAGTTTAGTAGTGTGGTTCAAAGAAAGCGGTGTTGCTTAAAGCAATTGGGTTGAAAAGAAATCTCATGGTAGGAAGATTTAGGATTAGATTAGTATTATCCTAGTTTCCTGGCATTGTACTTTGGCTATTTAAGGGTTGGGAAATATCGTTACTTCCTATTCGGATGGCATAATGGTGTCTGAAATTTTGGATTGAAACTCTGTCTACGGGACTAGCTCTTTAGCCGTGGTTTAGCTCTTCGGAATTGAACAGCTCTCCCTAGACTAATAGGCAGGCTGTGAGATTTATGGGTTACACAGAGGGGTATGGTATTGCCATACGATCTTGAGTTCAGTTGATGATAGATCAATGATATTGAAAGAGTGGACATTTCCCCTTATTCATAATATATGTCCTCATGGAATGCATGAAATAAAGTTTTCCAAAAGCTTTAAACACTATGGTGCAAGAAATATTTATATAGAATGATGCAAAGAGGTTTTGTGAAAATACTTAATTCCTAATGTCATGCTGAAACAGTTTTCGTTTGCAAAATTTCATTTTATGAGTTCATGGTCAAAGTCATGCCCCGGGAATTATGCCAAAGGTTCCTGAAATCATATATTCATGAACTTGGGGAAATGCACCAAACATCGATGACAATATTTCGGTGGATGCTTTAGGACAATTCATGGATGCTAGGGTGATTACTACCGCGATAGCTTTAGGCTTAAAACCTAGAGATTGACACTTCAGGTCTTCATTAAAACAAAGAAGCACGGGTCATTATGGACTCATTCTCACGGTCTTATACCAGAGTTAGTTACGAGTATAACCATACACTCAAAGAGTGCTAGGACAAATAGAGGAATGTTTCTTTGGGAAGTTTAAGGATATATTACTCGGGAAAAGACTCGAATAACCCCCATTACGATTGGGCTATCTATGATTCAAAAGATGAAGAATATATAGCCTAATTTAATCCGATTACACTCTAGGGACGTCTCATCCTAAGTTACGTGTTCCGTAAAAGAAAATGGATGGTGGCGCATATATTATCTACAGTCGATCTCGTAACAACTCGTCTAAGTTTAGTAGTCCGGTAATTCTATATAACCGGCTTTTAAAAATAATAAGGCATTGGAACATTTTTCCTATATTACGGACTAGGCTCTAGATTTTTTTTCCCTTGGTTTTAATTCGATGGTTCAGTATACACTTAGGCACATCACTTTAAGTTGTAACTAGATTTAAGAAATTGTATTTTTGAAAATACCTGCTTATCATGACATTATCAAATTTTCTGCAGCAAGTTGTTACAAGAGGTACGAACAAAATTTTATTCATCTTGTAGACATGTTTTTTTTTCTATTACTGTTCAGCATGCAAATAGATGAGAAATTATTTATGTTTAAGTAGTAGAAAGCCGCATTACTCCCTCTCTGTTATTAGTCTTCACATCACAGCATACACATTAGGCAAATAAAACCCAAGAAACATAGAGATGCAAAAAGAATCAACTCCTGCACTACTCTGGGACTACGTGCCCAGCTACGCCCGAGAACTCGCTCTCGAGACCGCCCAAATCTTTCGCGTTTGGGACCACGCTCAGAGCTTGCCTCTGAGTGCGAACCTACACTACCCTGGATCTCCGCACCCAGGCACGCCTGAGAACTCGCTCTCAGGATCGCCCAAAACTTTCGCGTTTGGAACCACGCTCAGGGCTCATCCCTGAGTACGCCCAGGACTTCGTTCCTGGGTACGCCCGAAACTTACACGTTCGGGAGCGCCACGGACCACTCGTCCGGGAAATCTCATATGCAGAAATGGGGTAAAGAAAAAAAAAATTTTTTTAGCGGACCATACATCTTGCCATCTTAGTACCTTTGCTCTAAAATTCATACTCTCCTTGCTTAGCTGTCTAAGATGGCAGGGTGTTTAATTTAGTTCTTAGATTGAAAGAGATAAGAAGTTATGATAGGATAGTCCTCTCTACATCACTTTTACTTGCTAACACTCAAGTTTTTTATCCTAGGTTGCAAAATGAAAGTTCTGGACAGCAACATGCATGTAACAAAATGAATTGAGTACAGGAAGTAAAAACAGGTAATTGCTATAATTTTGATCATTCTACACCTCCTACTCATATTACTTACAACCCCAGGTATATACTAGCATGCATGGCCAAGATGATTATTTCTAGCATGATACTACCATGACATTTATGTTTCTCAATTTAGCAAACATTAAATTTGTAATTTTTAGCCCACTACTACCCAAAATTTATACTTTTGAAGATGACAAAATGAAACTATCTCAATCCTGCTCATATTTGTCTTCGGTTGCCCTATGTCGCTATGGAAAAAAAAAATACAACAATCATACATTAACTGAAATGCAATAAGTCAAATGCGGAATACCTAATTGCAGCAAAATTAAATGTTAAATTCGTAATTAACATTATATTGCTTACCAACTAATACTACAGTTTTGTAAACAAACACTGTTACCGATGAAAAGCAACTAGTAACATAATTTAAATTGTCATAACTATTATTACCACCGTTCCCATCCTCACTACCCATTCTGGCTCTAAAAATATGCGATGATTTAAAAGTAACGATGCTTAAACCTAGAGCTAACCACATAAAAAAGGATGTACAGATGAGATGTATTAAAGGAGATGTATTGCCATATAGCAAGGATCACCTCCTTAAGTCAAGAAACAGTCTCTAATGATTTGCGTGGCCCTCAAACCATTGCTCTGATACCACCTGTGACGACCCGCATTATTACCATGGGGTAATAACGCCAGTCAACGGATTATTATTCGTTTTAGCCGATAAAACATCGCTCTAACGAATAATAAGCCTATCAGAGTATTGCAGCAGAACAATAATTAGAGACAAAACACGATATTACAAGAATATCGCCACGCAGGGCTAAAATTGATTACAAAGCCTCAAGGGCTTAAATATTACAATCTTTAGACAAAATATTCTAACTACTTCCCAAAAAAAAAATGTTTCCATACGGAGTATCCACCTTTTCCTAATTGTAATCCGAGTTCACGGTATTCCATCCAGGTAGCTTTCTTCTGATCTTAGCCATTCTCTGAATTGACATGCTCCTAAGCAAAGGGGGAGATAATAGCAAGGGTGAGTACAAAAGTACTCAGCAAGCGTTATTAACAAAAATGCACCAAATGCTCATCAATTACACTGGTAGGAACATCAATTCCTCTTTGCAATCTCATGCTCAATCTTAATACTCTTTTTCATCGTCAATTTCCTTTCCATGACTTATAGAAAATAAGGTTTGTTGGTTTTGGAAAGATCACATTTATTAATTTAGAAAACTACTGAACATACGCATGAACAGCAAAAACCCCCATAAGTTTCCGTAATTCTCCTTTCCCGGAGACAGGCATGAATTCATGATTTGGATAGCATTGCGCAAGCTTGTATCACTTTACCCCTCACCACTCTTGATCCTGGTGGCTCATGGTTCTCCGCAATTCCTTAGATGCGGCGCCCAGATCAGAGTACAGTACGTTTGCATCTATCTCAGTAATTATATCTCCACCCAGTTACTCACAATCGGTAGCCTGGAGCGGTGTACCACCCTCACGCAGACCCACCGAAAGCGACATTAACTGTTGGCTGGGGCGGTTCCTGACCATCTCCCAATACTCCACGGCGTAATATATCGCCCATCGCTCACCCGTTGCTGATAACGAACCAGTCTTGGGTTCTTGCGATCCGCCGCACCCGTTGCTGATAACGAACCAGTCTTGGGTTACGCGCGGCTGTGGATAGCCCACCTTGCTGATAACGAACCAGTCTTGTGGGTTCCACTCCCTAACTAATACTTACCCATGTGGAGAATATAATACTTTGATAGAGCTACTAGTCTGTCCGTCAAAACGGAATGTTGGTTGATACGGTGTGGTACGGTCTGTTCACACGGATGAAGTTGGTAGGTTTCTTATATTTTATTCTTATGCAGAGGTCCCATACCTGCCCCATTATCACCTGCCCTGGCAACCTCTGCCCACCCTCTTAATTAACCTAGATGGCCAACTGCTCCATCAGTCGCCATCTAACCCTTTCCATTCACACATAGCCATTGCCCGATTTAAAACCTTTTTATTTCTTTCATGCAAGTGATACTAGAGTAATACAAAATATTTGTTTTACGAATATACTCTGTAGATATGTTCAAAGGAATGCTTGCCTGGACTTTAACCATATACTCAGATTCAAGTAGGATCAGGTGAAGTTGTCCCCGTAGCTTGGATTGTGGCCTGCAATTACATACGTTGGCTACGACTTAATTAGCGGTGCATTAATTAAATCGGCATACGTTATGCTTTTACTCTATCGCTGGTAAATTATTTAATCTAATCATTATAAATACTGATTAGCGGATTTCTATTGCTTTGATGATTAAACCAATTTATCTGCGTATTCAAGTCTGCAACTAAAAGGGTCTTAAACTATAGTACTTTAATTAAATCCTTAGGCGTACAGGTTTAATCGGCGTATACTTTTCATCGTCGGACCACAATTAGTTTGTTCTAATATTATGAAGAATTCAGGGTGAATTTCTATAGTTTAACTATTATTACCCAAATCGTCTAAGTAATGGAATATATTGTTGAGCGGTTTAAATATAACAATACACATGTTAAGAGTATATACATGGATCCATTCTAATCAATTGACGCTTTTGGTTTATTTATGGGATCCTAAATATTTATTAATATAATTCCACAAGTTTATACTACCAACAATGTTAAATAGATATTACTTAGGAATTTTAATACTTTGAACGGCAATGTATCGATTCAATCAGTACTCGCCAAATTCTAATCTATTGCCCATCCTTAATTAATCATGACTACTGATTTGAGATAATTTGTATTTTAGTATGATTAGAATAATGCTAATAGGTTATTTAATCTACACTAGCTTAGTTAAAGTTAAATATTCACGAAGACAAATTTTTATTAAATGCGCTTCTCCTCTCTCTTTTCTCTCTTTTTCTTTTCCTCATTTTCCTTCTCTTTTCCTCTTCCTTCTCTTTCTTCCGCCCGACCCCTCCTTTTTCCTAGTCTTCGGCCGCCGCCCCTGGTCTTCTTCTTTCTTTTCCCCCACTGCCGCCTCAGCGCCTCTGCCCCCCTCTCTCTTTTCTCACCGCCGCCTCGGCTCCTCCTCCGCGCCGACTCCCCTCGACTCGGCTCCCCGCCGCGCCGCCCCCAAACGCCATCAACCCTAGCAGCGCCGCGCCGTGCGGTCTGACCGCCCCTGCCTTGCCGCTCGGCGCCGGTGAACCACGGCCAGATCCGTGGCCTAGGGCCCGGATCTGGTGTCTTTTCCCCAAATCTAAACCCGATCTACTCGTTTTATTGTGCTATTTTTGGGTGGCTTTCACGGTTGTTGAGATGGTTTAGGTTGGGAGGCGAGTTACTCCGGCTAGCCCCGGCCGACCAACTGCTGCCTGTGCGCCGGGGGAGTACATGGTGGTGGTGGAAGGTGGGCTCGGCCAGTGGTAGCTTGCAGCCACCATCGCCCTCGGTAAGCTTCGTTCCTATGCTCTATTTCCCTTACTTTCGGTGGTTGCTCTGTGTGATGGTTCCATGTATTCTACTGAGGATGGATGCTTATGGTTTCTATTTCAATGTGGCTATAATGGATGAATGTAGTATATGGATAGCGATTTTGTGGGTTTACCTGTACTGGTGATTGTGAGGAAGGTTAGGGTTGGGGCTGGTTGCGGTCGCTGGCTTGCGGTTGCTGGCTTGTGGGCGCTGGCTTGCGGTTCTCCTGCCGCCGTCACGGTCGCCTTGCTCCTTCGGCTTGCCGTGCCTTCGCCTCCCTGGCCTGCGGCTCCACGTGGTGGTTGGCTTCTCTGTGGTGTTGAGGCTGACTGGAGAATGTTGGGGGATTGCTTACCTTGCCTTGCTGCCTCTCTGTGCCCTTTTGCTCGGTGTGGCTATTGGTATATGGCAGTGGGATATTTTGGCTGTGTTGCTATGGTCTTGGCCTTGAGGGTTTGCTGGCTGGCGGTGCTAACTGGGCCTGTTGGCTCTGGCCGTGTGCTGTCTGGTTCCCTGTGGTTGTCATTTGCATGGTGAGGGCTTTGACAGGTGTTTCTCTGTTGTGGGTTGGGCTGGAATGGTTTGTGATATCCTGGTCCTTGCCTTGGTTGGATTCCTATGTTCAGATCAGGTTTGTATATATATAATACCGTGTGATGAGCCTATGGTTGTGAGAGGTGCCGATTTTCCCTGGAACAGTCAGGTATCTCCGTGAAAGAGGTGCCGACCGGGCCGGGACAATCAGGTATCTCCGTGAACGGATTACCCTGCCCGAAACTAACCTCGAGGGCTCTGACGGCAATTTCTTCTTTTAATTATTTTCTTTTGTTTGATCTTTTTCGGTATTACAGTTACTAGTTCGCTCACAAATGAAATAACGGTGTGGCGGCCGTTCGACGATAGTCTCTAATGTATGAGATGATCTGAATGTAATAGAGTTTGCTCTTAATATGGATGTACCAAATATTGTAATTTTTATTCTTTAAATCCCTACTGTAATAATTATGTATGAAATGGATCTCTAGTTGTAATTGACGCTCTCTATTGTAATTGCTTCATTTTTGAGATAGCCATTTGGTTAAGACACAAAATTGTTTATCTGTTGTAATTTGTATTGTCGCTCTTATGTAATGCAAATTGTAATATTTTTATTGGATTTGGTATGAGTTCTCCTTATCGAACAATGTATGTTATTGATTTTACCCTACACAGATTGTAATTAACTACTGTTGTACTACGGACTGTTATATACATTTTAATTGATTTGAATGTTTCTATTTGTCGTGCAAGTATATTTTATCTAGCTCTAGTCTTTACAATTTGGTCTGCGCCCTCATCGACGGAATTACGGTAGTAACGTATTCGTTTATCGTTCGTTGGTTTCAATGTATACGGTTACGTAGAAAAAGTTTAAATTTCCTCGTATTTTTTTAGATTATCATTTATGTAATTAATCCTACTTAACGTCCTAATTCGCTAATTATGGTTAATTAACGACGTGGGTCGTTACATGGTGTCCCTATCATGCTTGCCAAACCGCAAACTTTTATGAATGCTAGTGGTGAGTCCGTAAGTATAATGATCCCAAAACAGCCTTGAGCATTAATTGTTTATTTCTTTACCTTTTTTTTTGACACACAGGTTGGGAGCTAGTTTCATATTTCAAGATACCAATTAATCAAGTCCTTGTGGTAAATATTAGTCTTTAATTGCTGTTTTTTAATCACAGATTGCTATAATCTGATTCTTCTTCTCTTCTATGCAGATGTACAATGATCTAGATTTACCCTTCGCAAAGTTGTCTACTGCCGAAAGGTGGACATGGCGGGCATGATGGGTACTCCAGTTCTCTTCATCTTTTATTCCAAAACCCAGGGCCTGTTCGGCAGCGAGGAAGCCGATCGGCTTTTCGCAGCCGCTACAGTACCTAACTTTTAAACGGAGTATTTTCTTAAGACAGGATCTACAAGTTAAACGTAGTACACGTTAAAAGCCCAACATCTGTACCAGCCAAAATCGCAAGTGAGTATCGATCTCTCCGTAATCTGTACCGTAAACAGCCAAAATTCAAAAATTTCAGCCAAAAGTCATAAGCTGCAGCTAAAAAGAACAGCCCCCATTCCCTACATAGCTTATTCAATATTTCAATGTTCTTTGTTTACCAACTGTAGTCTGAAGGCCTCTATGACTTTGGAGGCAGATAATTTCTGTGCTCTCTCATGTTCACCTGAGCATAAGGGTGCTTTCATCGTATATTTTTTGCACTGTCTTTGGACAAAGTGCAATGTAACTGTATGTTGATCTTTAAAAACTGACTATAATGTGCTTATCTATGGCAAAATGCAACAGGCAAACTTTAGTAACATGCTTATTTGTACATTTGTCTCTCTTGTTTTTTGCTTGAGAAGAAAGAAACCGCACAATATACATAGTTTTCGTCTCCATTTGCATATACTTATGTTGATTCAACAATCTCGCTTGTAAATGTGCTTCATCTACTCATTGAATTGAGCAATACCGTGTCCAGAAAAAAAAGAAGAAAAGAAGAGAGCAACGCTGGGTGTCTGTTGCTCCTGTTCTGGCAGGATCAACGCTAAACAGCGGCAAATCTAACTCAAAACAGCCTTGTGCTTACATCACGAGATATTATTTCCACCTCGAGAGAAGCCCACCGGGATACGCGGGTGTGGCGTTCACCGGCAGCGAACCCTCCGTTCGCGCTGTATGTGTGCTGCGGCGCATGCTCAGATGTGACCATCTCTGGTGGCAACGAGCCAGGGGCGCTCGACGTTTCCCTCGAGCCCGTACCATCCATGCAAAATCAATTTATAGGCCTGTTCTTTTAGCTTTTAAAAACTGTTTTTTAGATTTTTTTACAGTAACTAACTTTTAAACGGGATATCTTTTTAAGATAGAATTTAATAGTTAATTGTAGTACATATTGTACCGACTTCATTTATATTGATAAAAACCGCATTTGAGTTTCTGTTACTCTGTAATCTCTCACACGAACAGCTCAAAGCCACAAATCGCAACCAAAAGTGATAAACTTTAACAAAAAAGAACAGACCTGCAGCTGCTGCCCTTATTCTCCACGCTCTAAATATGCGGTGCGCGTTAAAAACTGTGCAGAAAGATTGTGATGCTCACTAAAAATTTGTTCGATTTCTCACCGATATGTGGTTTGCATGCTAGGATCCTTCAACTGTTGAGCTTAATGGATCTTCAGCTAGAACAAAAATTCAGTACGCCACGACGGAATTCCAGTAAAACTACACTGAAAGCAAAACCAGGCCAAGTACATCGCTCACTGCCCACACGGCCCAACCTGTCAGCCTCCCAACCACTGCCGCCCAATTAACGTCCAGATCGATCGACGACGACTCTAAGGGACTGTACAACTGTATAATAATTTATATCCCTCATATTCTCAATGTTACCTATAGATGATACTAAAAAACTTTTTTATAATAAATTATTTTATAATATATTTTGTTTCTTATGTTATAGCTAATTGTTACATGAGAGATGGCTCAATTCTCTATACTTCATCTCTTCCCTTCATATTATTTTATATCCTACATAACAAAACTTACTAATAGCTGACATCACATCATTATACAAAAGAAAAATTAGCGAACAGTATACCGTTCAATGGTGTACCATCCCCTCTCTCATGCTCCTCGCTTCCGAAGCATTGCCGTTCCCTCCCTGTCCTGCTGCTCCCTCCCTCTCGTGCTCTCTCTTACTCCCGCCGGTACTCCCTCCCTTCTCGCTGCTGTCATTCCCTCACTTCCCTCCGCCGCCAGATTCGGCTCCTCCGCTACGGGTTCATCCTCCCCCTCGGGCATAGAAGGAGATTGGAGGGAGGCAGTGGCCCGATGATGGGTGGCGGTGGAGGTGTTGGGTAGGATAGGAGGGTGTTGGCAATGGCGGCTATGATAGTTAGGAGTTAAGGCGGCGCGGCGGGGAGGGGTCGGGGACGGCCCGATGAGGGACAACGGCGTCGCTGGTCATAGGTGGTGGTAGAGAGGGTGAAAAACGGTGGAGGAGATGTATAGAGCTGCTCTGGAGCAGAAGAAGAGTGTGTGGGAGGGGAAAAGAGCGGCGGGCGTTTCGAGAGAACAGAGAGGAAGGGGAGGCGCTACGCAAGGAAGATATGCCATCGAGAGGCTCTCAACGAATTTTGGACATATCTAGCACTGTATGCCTTCCAAATTCCAAATATAGCACTTTGCACATAAAAATTCCATTTCTAGCCCCTGTTCCGACCGCAGGACTCCGGAGGCTCGACACGTGGGCAGTTGTGCGGTCTGGCACCGCACGATCGAGCTACAGTCGAGTTGTGCGGTCCGGGACCGCACGTCTTCACTATAGGCGGTCGTGCGCTGCCGGACCGCACGTCTTGCCGGACCGCACCGCACGTCTTCGAGAGATTTGCATTGGCTCAGCACCAGCACCACACGTTTGCCTTCATGTTTGCATTCATCCAACTCTTTGCACATTGATTACAAGACTGTTTGCATTAATTGTCCCTGTTCAGCACCGCACGTTTGCATTCATCATTGATTACAAGACTGTTTGCATTAATCCATCTTGATATTTGCTAACAAAAGATCGATGAACTGTTTGCAAACATGCGGAGTGGTAGCGCACGACCACCTTGCTATAGTGAAGACATGCGATCCAGGATCGCACGTCTCGACTGTAGCACGCAAGATGCTATATTTGGAATTTGGAAGGCATAGCAGATACGTCCAAAGTTCGCTCTCAACGGTATACCGTGCTGTTTACCCTTAAAAGTCTAAACCCTCCCTGCACGCCGCCCATCTCCTCCCTAATCACTCCCTCCCCACCCCTCCTCCGCCGCCGCGCCGCACCATGGCGACCGCCGCCTCCTCGCTCTCCCTCCTCTTCACGCACCCCCACTCCCACCACTCCTCCACCCCCAGGCACTTCTCCAGGTCCCACCTCCGCCCCCCGCTCCGCGCCGCGCCCCACCGCGCGCGGTGCGCCTCCGACGCCTCGGCATCGGGCTCCACGACGGCCACGAAGCACCGCCGTCCCGCGGAGGAGAACATCAGGGAGGAGGCGGCCCGCCTCCGCGGCCCGGCGCACAACTTCTCGGCGTGGTACGTGCCGTTCCCTCCGACGCCCGACGGCGACCCCGACGAGCGCTACTCGCTCGACATGGTCGTCTATCGATCCAGCTCCGGCGGCCTCCTCGACGTCCGCCACGACATGGAGGCACTCGCGCGCTTCCCGGGCTCCTACTGGCGCGACCTCTTCGACTCCCGCGTCGGCCGCACCACCTGGCCATACGGCTCCGGGGTCTGGTCCAAGAAGGAGTTCGTGCTCCCGGAGATCGACTCCGACCACATCGTCTCCCTCTTCGAGGGCAACTCCAACCTCTTCTGGGCGGAGCGTCTCGGCCGCGACCATCTCGGCGGGATGACCGACCTCTGGGTCAAGCACTGCGGCATCTCGCACACCGGCTCCTTCAAGGACCTCGGCATGACGGTGCTCGTCAGCCAGGTCAACCGCCTCCGCCGCGCCCCGCACTCGCGCCCCATCGCCGGCGTCGGGTGCGCGTCCACGGGCGACACCTCCGCCGCGCTCTCCGCGTACTGCGCCGCCGCGGGCATTCCCGCCATCGTGTTCCTCCCCGCCGACCGCATCTCGCTGCAGCAGCTCATCCAGCCGATTGCCAACGGTGCCACCGTGCTCTCGCTTGACACGGACTTTGACGGATGCATGCGGCTCATCAGGGAGGTGACAGCTGAGCTGCCGATTTACCTTGCCAACTCCCTCAACTCCCTTCGGCTCGAGGGGCAGAAGACGGCGGCCATCGAGATATTGCAACAGTTCGATTGGCAGGTGCCGGATTGGGTCATTGTTCCAGGAGGCAATCTTGGGAACATCTATGCCTTCTACAAGGGGTTTGAGATGTGCCGTGTTCTTGGGCTAGTTGATCGTGTGCCGCGGCTTGTCTGTGCACAGGCTGCCAATGCAAATCCATTGTACCGGTATTACAAGTCTGGGTGGACTGAGTTTCAGCCACTTATTGCTGAAACTACATTTGCATCTGCGATACAGATTGGTGATCCAGTATCTGTTGACCGTGCGGTGGTTGCGCTGAAGGCAACTGATGGTATTGTCGAGGAAGCTACAGAGGAGGAACTCATGGATGCGATGGCGCTTGCTGACCGCACTGGGATGTTTGCTTGCCCACATACGGGGGTTGCACTTGCTGCTCTGTTCAAGCTCCGCGACCAGCGTATAATTGGGCCTAATGACCGCACGGTGGTCGTTAGTACAGCACATGGGCTGAAGTTCACACAGTCAAAGATCGACTACCATGATAGGAACATCAAGGATATGTTCTGCCAGTATGCTAATCCACCGATTAATGTGAAGGCTGACTTTGGTTCTGTCATGGATGTTCTCCAGAAGAAGCTCAATGGTAAGAGCTGAGTTTATGTTTACTTAACCCCCAAAACTGCTTTCTTGTTTATCATCACCGCAAACTCTATTTCTGCATCTTATTGAACTGCAGTTGGTGAACATGGTATGACGCAATCATCTTTATTTTGTAGCACTAGGTCTTGAGGCTCTTCTAATTATAGGCTAAAGTGGATAGAGCTATTCCTTGTACTTTATCTGTATCATGTAATATGAATAATAAATTATGGTCTTAGTGTTTGATTGAATAATTGTTTGCTCGGGGTTCACTTGGTTGCAAGATTTGAACTAATAAGATGCTGTAAACATGTTGAATTGTTGCAAATTGTGTTACTTCAATTAGTTGAAAGATTCTTGGCCTGACCATAGTTCTTAGTTGTACCCAACTACCCAAGGTAATAAGGCATTATGGGGCACCAACATACGTATATAAGCAAATAGTAGTTTAGATCGTTAGTACTACATAACAGTGTTTCATAGTGATAGGCCATAATAACAGGATAGATACATATCCGAAATTCAATTGGGCTAATTAAATACTAAAATCCTAGTGCGCTTGACCTGTGAATATTTCACAAGAGATTGTCCTAAGCACGATCTGTTTTATAGTGATCACTTGCAGTTGCTTGCTATATATTCTCCATTTATTAGGATGTAAGCTAGATTGCGCATTAGGAGCCAGCCAATCAATCTGTACGTTTTGGACATTAAAATTGGAACAGGCCAAAAATGAGATTTGAGTTTTGGGTGATTGTGGTAATGTAAGCGAATTTAAACACAAGCTAACACAATGACATAACTTTTTGATGTCTAGCCTTGGAGGTTTTATGTAACACTGAAGCGATGATTCTGAATGTGGAGTCTTCTACTCTGTTATTGGATAGCTTCGGATTTTCTTCCTGCAAGGCTGCAAGTCTGCAACGTCTCAAATTAAGAGTACATACGCTCTATTGATTGTGTTGTACTCTGTCATCGTCGTTAGTTTCGTAGCTAATATCCAGTAAAGGTAATAGTAGTTTTCCATCAGAACCATTTACCCCAAATCCTACTTTCTTCAGAAGGGCCTACCTTGTCCTTGTTTCATTTCTACCACTGCCAGTTTGATGTGCCTGTCTTCCTCAAAACTTGGGGACTTACATCTTTGTGTGTGCTTCTTGTTGCCCAACGTAGAACATAGAGAAATCTACAGGGTCGTAGTCGGGTGCACACAGATGGAACACTTTTTTTTTTCTCAGAATCGAAATAGGGCACGGATATTGCGGGAAAACAAAAACATATATATCACACATATAATGATAAATCAATCATACTACATGTCTAAAATGCAGCTACATTACAGGCGTTTATAGTAGTTCAACAAGCAAATTTAACTGTGGCCCAGCACAGGGACTATTTGAGTAGCACATAGCTCTAGAAGTCTACAGCAGCATAGATGCTGGGACTATAGGAGTAGCACATAGCACTACAAGTCTACAACAGCATAGAACATCTGTGCCATGTCAAGTAAACAAAGAGGACAGCACAAAACATGTCTCACCCATGTTTGCAAACACATGAATAGCACACAGCATACAACTAAATCTGAAGAAGCCCATTGATCTTGAATGAATAGTATCATCAGTGAAGGAATGCTATCGGTCAATAGCAATGTCATTTGTTTATATCGCCTACGCAAAAAAAAAAAAACCCTTCATCTTAAACCACTCAGATAGGCTCATTAACTTGAATGTCCTACATGTCAGCGAGTAGGGATGTAAAAGGATCGCTTATTTCTATCCAATCGACCGAAGGCTTATGTGGCTAATACGAAAGAGGTAAATAGACATCTGGCACTATCTCTGACTGACTCCGATTTTGAAGAAATAATACAGAATATGATACAGGATGAGTAATATTGTAACACCCCGGCCCTCCACAGGGCCCAAGATGCTAGCACAAACCCTTACCAATTCACAAGTGTTGCTAATTCAACTTTTAGCAGTATCTTCCCTGTTCTTTTTTATATCATTACCCTCAGGAAGCAAACCACAAATAACAGTAGGATAATTGAAAAAAAACAACTAACTTCATATTCCACAAGTTTTAACATAAACAGAAACGGTGGGCTCCACGACCATGGAGACCCGCCAACATGGCTCGCTAGCAAAATAAACCAAACAACGAGTCACTGAGACTTAACACTAGATTAGACATAAAACCTCAGTGTATGGCTAAACTGTTATTTCATATGTGCAGTGCCAAAAGAACTATCCCATTTCATGCATGTCGTCATCCTTCACCTAAAAACAACGACAAAGCAAGGGTGAGTCCGGAGACTCAGCAAGCACACGATAAAACAGTAACATCACTTTAACAATTTTCAATCAATTTCATGAACTGTAAGCTGTAATTCCACTCTATGACTGTAAACTGTAGGCTACGTCTATAACTGTATACTGTAAATCAATTCTATGTCTGTAAACTGTAATTCAACCCTATGTCTGTAAACTGTAAATCAATTCTGTAACTGTAAGTTAATTCGGTAACTGTAAACTGTCTGTAACTGTAAACTGTAAATCACAACTGTAACTGTATCACTTTCTGTCACTGTAATGCAAAGCAATATCATGCAATGCATCTGTATGCTCTGTAACTGTAGCGTATACCGGTATAGCGGAGTGTCCACCCGTCGATGGACCAGTCACCTCGTCCTCTTTCATACGAGGTCTCAATCTCCACTCCCGTGGAGCACCTACCTCTGTAGGTCTTATTCAAGAGCACTTCAGACTAGTCATATGACTTTCTCACCGATCTGGCTCTTATGCAATTGCATGATGCAATATACCTCAAATGTGAATGTCTAATCATAAACATTACTCATCAAGGTATGATTAGCACATAATCACATGCATCTCATAAATACTGTAAACCATGGCACGGGAACTCAAATATCAAATATTCACCACAATTTACTATTCTACTATGCACTTGCCTGTTAACCTGGCGGACGGTGCGTGGACGGCACTAGACTCGAACCGCCACCTGAATAAGCATTAACTATTTCAATTCATCACTCATACAATACACATGAGCAAATAACATCGCTGTAACATTCAACTCAATCTACTCAATTCCTGTACTATCGGACAATTTCCCATAGTCCAGATGCTTAACTAGTCTATAAAACTAGGTATCCACACTAATGAACGATACCTAAATGGTCCCCTGTAGCCACTCTAAGCATCGGCATATAAATCTGTGCACAACTCGGTAAATAAACAGGGAGAACGGTTTTCGAGGCGTTACCCTGGCCCCGAGCGATCGAATCGGGACAGCCTTCCTTTTTCTCAGTCGGATCGGGCAGACCTGGCCGCAAATCAGACTTTTCCTCCTCTTTTTCTCCCTTTCTTTTCTCTCTTCTCTCTCTTTCTTTTATTTTTCCTTATCTCTTTTCTTTTTTCTTTCTTTCCCTCTCTTCCCTCTCTCTCTCCTTTTCTTTTCCTTCGGCCGGTGCTCACTTCTTTCCTTCACCCGCCGACAGCTCCCCCCTATTCCCCTCACGGCCGGCGCTCCTCTTCGTTCGGCCTCTCTCCCACTTCCCTTTATTCTTCCAGTCGGCCAGCGCAGCCCTCCCTCTCCTCTTCTTCCCCGCCGGAGCCTGGCTCTCCTCCTCGCTCCCTTGCGCGGCGCGCAGCTGGCGGAGCAGGGGAGCGGTGATGGCGGTGAGCGGTGGTGAGTCGAGGGCGGCGACGGCACAGCGGCGGCGGCGTTCGGGCGATAGCGACATGTAGCGCGGCGGCACCGGGGGCGATGGGCGGCAGTAGGAGCGGCGACACCGGCGCCTAAACCCACGACGGCGCGCACACGCGGGGGATGACAGTGGCGGCTGCCGGAGCCGACAAGCGGCAGCCCGAGGCGAAGTGGTGGCGGCGACGCCGGGGCTGGTGAGTGGCGGCAGCGGGCGCAAGGGCAACGACGACGGCGGCAGCAAGAAGAGCACGGGAGAGGTGGCAGCAGCTCGAAAGCACGGGAAGAAGGAGCAAAATCTGGTTTTGCTTCTCCCTCTGGCTCTCTCTCTCATATATATGGCTACGGGTTGGGCCGGGCTGGGCCAAGCCAGCCCAGATATTACATTCTACCCCCCTTAACAGAATTCGACTTCGAATTCTGCAACTCAGTAATCTGTACAAAACTAAACAACTGAATCAAACAGAAATCAACTGTAACTCGTACCCGTAGAGAACAACTCTGGGTACTTCTCGCGCATGCGAGATTCCAATTCCCACGTCGCTTCTCACTCAGTCTGATGTGACCATAGGACTTTCACATACTTTAACGTTCTGTGCGTCAACACTCTCTCTGTTTCCTCCAGAATCCGAACTGGACGGGACTCGAAGGTGAGGTCTTGCTTAAGGGGCAATGGTTTTAGAACAATCTCATGTTCCGGATCCCTTAAGTTCTTTCTCAACATAGACACATGAAACATGTTATGCACTCCTCGCATAGACTCGGGAAGACCCAAACGATATGCTGACTTTCCAATTCGTGTCAGAATCGAAAATGGTCCAATATACCGCGGGCTAAGCTTCCCTTTAATACCAAATCTCACAATCCCTTTAGTGGGAGACACTCTCAAAAGCACATGATCTCCCACTTCGAACTCTAAGTCTCGCCTTCTAACATCTGCATAGCTCTTCTGCCTACTCTGGGCAGCTAGCAGATTCTGTCTAATCTCCGCCACTCGTTCCACTGTCTGTTGGACCCAATCTGGACCTAGAACTGCCTTTTCGCCTACGGCATCCCAACAGAGTGGCGATCTACATTTCCGCCCATACAGAACCTCAAATGGCGCAGCCCGAACACTGGAGTGGTAGCTGTTGTTGTAGGCAAACTCCGCGAGTGCCAACTGATCCTCCCAGCTACCCTTCCACGACAAAACACAGGACCTCAACATGTCCTCTAGTGTTTGAATGGTGCGTTCGGATTGCCCATCTGTCTGTGGGTGGAAAGCAGTACTAAACTGAAGTTTTGTGCCCAAAGCGCTTTGCAAGTTCTCCCAAAACTTGGAGACAAACTTGGCATCTCTGTCCGAAACTATCGTTTTGGGCACACCATGCAATCTCACTATCTCCCGCACATAGACGGGTGCCAAATCACTCGCTGTATTCGTCGTACGAATAGGGATGAAGTGCGCGGACTTACTGAATCGGTCCACCACTACCCAAATCGCATCCTTACCTCGCTGTCTATGAGGCAAGCCAATTACAAAGTCCATCGTAACATCATCCCATGGCCACTGTGGGACATCTAAAGGCTGCATTAGTCCAGCAGGACGCTTATGCTCAGCCTTCACTTGCTGGCAAATTCTGCAAGACGCCACATACTGCGCGACATCCACTTTCATTCTCTTCCACCAAAAGCTCTTTTTCAAATCTCGATACATCTTGTTCTCGCCAGGATGTACCGTGTACGGGGTACGATGAGCGTCTCTCAAAATATCATCCTTGACCTAAGCCTTTTGTGGCACGCAAAGACGGCCCCTAAACCGTAATGCGCCCGACTCATCAAGGCTGAAGTCCCCTGATTTTCCTTCATCGAGGCGCTTCCTCACTTTTTGAAGCAATCTATCATGCTGTTGCGCTTCTTTCACCCGTTCTAGAATTGCCGATTCCAGTAACAAATGTGTCTCTACCTGTGCTGTACTGGCATAGCAATAGGAAATTCCCATCCGCTCGAAGTCAGCAACGAGACAACTTACAGTGGAGGGTGTCATCTTGCGACTAAGGGCATCAGCAACCACATTCGCTTTGCTAGGATGGTACTGGAGAGTGAGATCATAAACTTTTATCAGTTCCAACCACCTTCTTTGCCTCAAATTCAACTCTTTCTGCGTGAAAATGTACTTGAGGCTCTTATGGTCAGTGAAAATATCACAGGATTCTCCATACAAATGATGCCTCCAAATCTTTAGAGCGAAAACCACTGCGGCCAGCTCTAAATCGTGAGTAGGATGATTCTGCTCATGTTTCTTTAATTGTCGCGAGGCATACGCGATCACCTTATTATCTTGCATGAGCACACAACCCAAACCCACTCGCGATGCATCTGAGTAGACTGTGTAACGCTTCCCTGGCTCAGGAAGAGTGAGAACAGGAGCAGTTACCAATTTTTCTTTCAAAACATTGAAACTGCACTCACATTCACCGATCCACTGGAATTTCACGCCCTTCTGCGTGAGTTGAGACATTGGCTTATCAATAATGGAGAAATCTTTCACAAAACGCCTGTAATAACCAGCTAATCCAAGAAAACTCCTCACCTCCTTAACATTGGACGGTCTCTTCCAGTCTACTACTGTAGACATTTTGGCTGGATCTACTGAAATGCCCTCCTGGTTAATCACATGTCCTAGGAAGCCCACTTCAGAAATCCAGAACTCACATTTCTTTAATAGAACTTCAGAATTGATTTTTCCTCAGAGTCTCAAGCACAAGCCTCAAATGCTGCTCATGCTCTTCCTCCGTCTTGGAATAAATCAAGATATCATCAATGAACACAACTACAAAGTCATCCAAATACTTATATAGCATATTGTTCATTGTTTCCATAAAGATAGCAGGGGCGTTTGTTAGTCCAAAGGACATAACTTTATACTCATAGTGCCCATACCTCGTGGAGAAAGCTGTCTTTTCAATATCTTGCTCCCGCACTCGAATATGATTATACCCAGATTGTAGATCAATTTTGGAAAACACCTTGGCTCCCTTCAATTGATCAAACAAGTCCTCGATGCGGAGCAACGGGTATTTATTCTTAATAGTCACCCAATTAAGAGCACGATAATCTATGCACATGCGCCAACTCCCATCCTTCTTCTCAGTGAACAGGACGGGGGCTCCCCAAGGCGACACACTGTGACGGATCAGCCCCTTGGACAACAACCCATCCAATTGCTTCTTCAACTCTTCTTGGAGTGGTCGTGCTAAACGGTACGGGGACATAGAGATAGGTCGAGTGCCAGGAACAAGTTCAATCTTAAACTCAACATCTCTTGCAGGTGGCATTCCCGGAAGCTCATCAGGAAATATGTCGGGGTACTCACATACCACTGGAATATCCTGAATGCGCAAAGGCGCACTCGGTTTTTCCACCAGTGATAGAAGTAACCCAAACTTAAACATTCGTCGGCCAGAGAACAAGCTGGCCAACACAAAAAGAGAACCTGGAGGTGCATTCCCTTGAAAAACTATCTCCTACCCTGAAGGAGCTTGCAAAGTGAATGTCCTCCAGAAACAGGAAATCACTGCCCAGTAGTGATGTAACCAGTCCATACCGAGGATAACATCAAAATTCTCTATCGGAATAACTATGAGGTTAGCCACAAAATCCTCACCATTTATGGAGACCATGCATCCGGGACAAACCATAGAGCTAATAATAATACCCCCTGCATAATTGACTTTAACCGACTGTGAAATCTGTTGCATACTCAATTTTGCCTTTCTAGCAAACTCACAGGAAACAAAGGAATACGTGGCACCGGAGTCAAAAAGAACAAGAGCACTGTGTGAATCCACTAACAAAATACCTGTCACCACGTCCGGTCGACTCGCAGACTCAGTGGCAGGCAATGTGTAGACTCCAGGCGGCATTGGGGCAGCAAGAGCCCCAACACTCTGCTGTGACGGCATCAGACAGGGAGGCTGTGCAGCATACTGAAGTGGAGTAACTGGGGTAGGAGGCCAGCAATATCTGGTAGGCGGCGCCCAGGAAGGAGGCTGTTGCGTAGGAGCAGCTGCCAACACCCGGACTGACCCCCGGGATGAGGTATTCGATGGCGCAGATACCGGCTCCCACTTAATAATACTGGAGGGATTCTGTCGACAGACTTTCTCCATGTGGCCCATCCGACCACAGTGTCGACACTCCCCTGTCCAGGTACACTCAGCAGCTCGGTGCTCACCACCACACTTAAAGCAAATCATACCCTGCCCAGGTACAGGACGCAAAGCTGGTGGTGCAGGAGACGACGATGTCAATGGTTTAGACTTGGATGGCTGTGAAGAACGTCGACTCCACTTGGACTTCTTAGGAGCGGGCCGTTGAGATGACCCACCTCTCTCACTGTAGCTCTTCTTCTGGTCACCACCAGAAGCACTCTGACCACCAGAGGGTTGCGACCCTTTTGTAAGGTGCATCTCCATCTCCATTCCTCTGGCCTGCTCAACCACAGATCTAAAGTCACGTGGCGCCATAGCACCCATAACATGCCGATACTCAGAACTGAGCCCTCGGCGGAATCTTTTGGCCTTCTCAAGGTCACTACTTGCGACTGACGGTACGAAGCGGATCAAGTCGTTGAACCGCGCCTCGTACTCAGCTACTGTCATCTTTCCTTGCACAAGGGTCGACAGGGCAACTTCCATACTTTCCACAAAAGACTCTGGGTAGTACTTCACCTTAAACTACTCGACGAAGACCTCCCAGGTGGCTGGACCATGGGCAGGGGTCCTGGCTGAAAGGACTCCCTCCCACCAGATGTCCGCCTGACCTTTCACCTGAAAGGCCACAAAGCGATCTCTAAGCTGTGAAGTCATCTCTAAAGCTTCAAACTGTCTTCCCATATAGCGCAACTAGTCTGCAGCTTGAACTGGCATACTCGTCCCATCAAAGGTGTCCAACCGCAACGCCATCCATTCGCGAAGGCCCATTCTTGGCTCCGATGCGACTGGATCGGCAGTTGGGACAGCAGCAGGTACAGCCGTAGCAGCTGCAGGCGCTTGTCGTCGTAACGCCCGAACCTCCTCTACAAACTCCCGCAACAAGGTTGAAGACCTTGCCTGATCCCCAGCTATAGACTGCTCAGCAGACCCAACTTCCACGTCAGGTGCCTCCTGCTGAACTTCTAGCGATGGCTCTACTTGGGCACGGCCACGACCACGGCCTCGGCTCGCACCGCGACCACGACCTCTACCTCTCGGCATCTCTGCTCACAACAGAGAAGCAATCACACAATCATCAACTTTAACAATACAAATCAACATGACAATTAGGGAAAACGCATATGCAATGCAAATCCCAATCCTACCGTGCAACAAAGTGTGTCAAATTTTATTATTAGGCCTAAATCAAATTTCTTTACCACGGACCTAACGCCCGCTCTGATACCAACTGTAACACCCCGACCCTCCACAGGGCCAAAGATGCTACCACAAACCCTTACCAATTCACAAGTGTTGCTAATTCAACTTTTAGCAGCATCTTCCCTGTTCTTTTTATATCATTACCCTCAGGAAGCAAACCACAAATAACAGTAGGATAATTGTAAAAACAACTAACTTCATATTCCACAAGTTTTAACATACACAGAAACGGTGGGCTCCTCGACCATGGAGACCCGCCAACATGGCTCGCTAGCAAAATAAACCAAACAACGAGCCACTGAGACTTAACACTAGATTAGACATAAAACCTCAGTGTACGGCTAAACTGTTATTTCATATGTGCAGTGCCAAAAGAACTATCCCATTCCATGCATGTCGTCATCCTTCACCTAAAAACAACGACAAAGCAAGGGTGAGTCCAGAGACTCAACAAGCACACGATAAAACAGTAACATCACTTTAACAATTTTCAATCAATTTCATGAACTGTAAGATGTAATTCCACTCTATGACTGTAAACTGTAGGCTAAGTCTGTAACTGTATACTGTAAATCAACCCTATGTCTGTAAACTGTAATTCAACCCTATGTCTGTAAACTGTAAATCAATTCTGTAACTGTAAATTAATTCGGTAACTGTAAACTGTCTGTAACTGTAAACTGTAAATCACAACTGTAACTGTAAACTGTAAATCACAACTGTAACTGTAACTGTATCACTTTCTGTCACTGTAATGCAATGCAATATCATACAATGCATCTGTATGCTATGTAACTGTAGCGAATACCGGTATAGCGGAGTGTCCACCCGTCGATGGACCACTCGCCTCGTCCTCTTTCATACGAGGTCTCAACCTCCACTCCCGTGGAGCGCCTACCTCTGTAGGTCTTATTCAAGAGCACTCCGGACTAGTCATATGACTTTCTTACCGACCTGGCTCTTATGCAATTGCATGATGCAATATGCCTCAAATGTGAATGTCTAATCATAAACATTACTCATCAAGGTATGATTAGCACATAATCACATGAATCTCATAAATACTGTAAACCATGGCACGAGAACTCGAATATCAACCATTCACCACAATTTACTATTCTACTATGCACTTGCCTGTTAATCTGGCGGACGGTGCGTGGACGGCACCAGACTTGAACCGCCACCTGAACAAGCATTAACTATTTCAATTCATCACTCATACAATACATATGAGCAAATAACATCGCTGTAACATTCAACTCAATCTACTCAAATCCTGTACTATCGGACAATTTCCCATAGTCCCGAAGCTTAACTAGTCTGTAAAACTAGGTTTCCACACTAATGAACGATACCTAAATGGTCCCCTGTAGCCACTCTAAGCATCGGCATATAAATCTGTGCACGACTCGGTAAATAAACAGGGAGAACGTTTTTTGAGGCGTTACCCTGGCCCCGAGTGATCGAATCGGGACAGCCTTCCTTTTTCTCAGTCGGATCGTGTAGACCTGGCCGCAAATCAGACTTTTCCTCCTGTTTTTTCCTTTCTTTTCTCTCTTCTCTTTCTCTTTCTTTTATTTTTCCTTATCTCTTTTATTTTTCTTTCTTTCTTTCCCTATCTTCCCTCTCTCTCCTTTTCTTTTCCTTCGGCCGGTGCTCACTTCTTTCCTTTCTTCACCCGCCGGCAGCTCCCCCCTATTCCCCTCACGGCCGGCGCTCCTCTTCGTTCGGCCTCTCTCCCACTTCCCTTTATTCTTCCAGTCGGCCAGCGCAGCCCTCCCTCTCCTCTTCTTCCCGCCGGAGCCCGGCTCTCCTCCTGGCTCCCTTGCGCGGCGCGCGGCCGGCAGAGCAGGGGAGCGGCGACGGCGGTGAGTCGAGGGCGGCGACGGCACAGCGGCGGCGGCGCGCGGGCGACAACGACACGCAGCGCGGCGGCACCGGGGGCGATGGGCGGCAGCAGGAGCGGCGACATCGGCGCCTAAACCCACGACGGCGCGCGGGGATGACGGCGACGGCTGCCGGAGCCGGCGAGCGGCAGCCCGAGGCGAAGCGGCGGCGGCGACGCCGGGGCTGGTGAGCGGCGGCAGCGGGCGCAAGGGCAACGGCGGCAGCAAGAAGAGCACGGGAGAGGTGGCAGCAGCTCGAAAGCACGGGAAGGAGCAAAATCTGGTTTTGCTTCTCCCTCTGGCTCTCTCTCTCTCATATATATGGCTACGGGTTGGGTCTGGCTGGGCCAAGCCGGCCCAGATATTACAAATATCCATCTATATATATCCATATGTTAAGTGATATAAGTATGTCTGCTCTGACTTCACTTAGGAACAAGATAACAGCTAGACGGATTGTCGCATCTAAATAAGCAGGGAATACCGAGTCTCTTCTTTTGACATCTTGGCGATTAGTCTCTCCATGTTTGCTCTGATTACACCTTTATTGTTCAATATCCTGTGTAGGGGTGCAAAAGAAGTGAATAATTTTTGTCCAATCGATCGTCCGAAGACTTATGAAGCGAAAACCGGAATGAAAAAAAATATCCAGCATTATTCTTGTTCGACTCCAACTTCAAAAAAAATATGGAATATGATACAATATAAGCGGCATCCGCTTATATCAGCTCCAATTGAACTCACATCAATGACGATGTGTAACAAATATTATTATCCCTTCGCAACCGCGCTCGTCCACTCGCTTCTTCTTCTCTTTACCCATCGTCTTCAACGAAGCACTTAGGAAGCAGTTCAACCCATTCCGTTCGAGGAGGCCATCCATCTACTCTATCGCTTCTCCCTCAATGAATTGTTCACGTATTTGGTTTTGTAGCAACTTTTATTTTTAAAATTTTGACCGTCAAAACACCCATTTTGCAAAAATAGCCTTTTTCCTGAGCTTGAAAGGCGCGACAGATGACCTGTGTCACTTGTTGTGCCCCTTTGCTCGACAGGCTGCATGGCACGTGGCAAGGCACTAGCGTGTAGGAGGATGATCGACAGGCGCGACAGCGGATGGGCCAGCGTGCTGCTAAGCAGCCCCTGCTCGATAGGCTGCTGCTGAGTGCCGGTGGCTCGGCAGGAGGTCAGGCAGCGAGCGGGCAAGGGGCCCAGGGAGACTAGTAAAAAATGTGTATTTTTGAAACTAGGTGAATTCCTGTAGAAACCAGTAAAAACATGTGATTTGATTTAAGATTGCTAAAAACACGTGCCTTCTATACTAACAAATTCCATTTAGGACACATATGCTTCAAACATTCTTATGGATGCTAGAGAGTCAGTCCACTGAAATCAAATGTCAGTTCCACAGCAAAATTGGAAAAATGGCTCTTGATATATTGGAATCACTTCTTGACGTAAGAATATGTTCTAAAAAATAACCTGAATGACAAATGAAGCATGAGATCTATCAGAATCATTTCTTGACACAAGAATGTGTTCTCGGAAATAACCTGAATGACAAATGAAGCATAAGATCCCCACTACAAAATGACTTGAGATGGAAAATTGTAAATTTCTCATATACCTCTTTACTTGTAGCCGACTTCTTTCATTAAGTGCCGATAGCTTCGTCCACGTATCACATATTGCCACAAGGATGCTATTGATTCTTGAAGGTTCAACTCTAATATCTACTGAACAAGCCTAGACATAACCATAGAAAAGAATGACAACATAAGTTCAAAACACAGAACATTTCATACAGTATGTAAGGAGTACAAAAATGAACCATCTAGCAATACAAAACATTTCCTACAGCATGTAAGGAGTACAAAAATGAACCATCTAGCAAGACAATGCTAAATCCCACAAGTGATTGGCTGCATAAAGGATGGATCTCTTTGTTGATGAAGTAAGTCGACCTAGTAAACAACAATCATGTAAACATCATATCATTAGGCCAATATCTAATAGTACTTAATCAAAATACCTCCATCATGGTGACTGCTGTAGGATCATCCAATATTTCCAGGCTGCTTCTGCTAGGTAGTTCACCTGTGAATTACACAAATAGAAGAGATTGAAACTGTAGCATGCCATCCTCTCCAAGGCTCTGTTCCTCGGTTGTATGCCCAAGGTTCGAGTGATCTACACCTCGAAGAAGTACGAGGGGTAGGTGTACATTCCTAAGGTGAACTTCGTGATGAGATTGGCGAGCATCATAGTCACGATAGCCTTCAGATCAACCACTAGCATCTGCAACGCTTATGGTAAAGTAGATAGCGAAGTCTGAGGCTATCAATGGAACGGTGAACACATTTATTCATCTGATATGTATGTTGGTGATGTGCAGGGATCTAGATATCAAGAGATCTAGCTTCTCGATAGCATTTTTGCAAACAAGTTACAGTTTCTAGATTTTTTATCTCCTTGTCTCTAAAGTATCTAGAGCTACCTTTTTTTCCCTCACAGATAATTTTATTAAATTGCTGCAAAGGGGAACGCAGTATCTTCTTAAAATAGTTTTGCAGGGATATCTTATTAATATTGCTCTTATTCAAATTCCAAACAACATTAAATAGTAATGATAATTGTAAGTGTGTGACTCCAGCCAAATAATAAGTAATAAAGCATTATGCAAGGGAAAAAAATCATCAGCTACTTACTAACAAAAATTAATTGACAAATCATCCTCAATTTGAGACAACTATAGAACTGGTACTATTCATGTATAAAATTTGCATCAAAAACTCAAAAGCTACCTGTCACTAACATAGGGAGCAACAGAACAACCAACAGTAAGTACAATAAGCTCTGTGTTAGTCACTAGTCAGAATAGTCCGCTTTATGCCATACTACTTACTAGTTAGTAATAATTCAGGTGACTTCAGAAAAGCTACTACATACAAAGTCACATATAAACGTAAAATAGATAAGTAAATAAAACTTACAATAGATTTTGAGCTTAGTTTTCCTAATATGGAGTTCAATAATTCTTGGCACCTGGCAAATTGAGTGGTCAATTCCTCAACCTACATAAACAAATAGAAAGAGCTTTTGCAAGATTCTACAAATTGACTGGTCATTACTTACATTGATTACTATGCTATGAGAGATAAAATTTCAGGATTAGAGATTCTGCAAAAGCATAAGGCAATACAAAGATAGTAGTTTGGTTCATAATTTTTTTATATACAGCTTGGCACAGGTAAATATGAGACCAAACAAAAACAGAGGTTATAAGCTAAAACATAGGACTCAAATCTTTCTATAGGAAGAACATGGAAGCAGATGGCCTAGAACAGCTACTCCCAGTCCATAGTGAACCTAGCATCTTAGAATTTTTGGAGATTAAAAATATAATATCAGTCTATTACTCTTTCAGATTCATTGTTCCCTCCACTAAGTACTACCCTCCACTAAGCTTTATTATTCAAAGCATTATTATCAGCATCCACTGTTGTTCCCTCAACATCTGTTCTAACCCAATGTTGATTATTATTTGCATTATTGAACATCTCCCAAAGTGTGAAACATGGAATGGCTTAGTCTCTATGTCTCCTGTCCATTCCTCATTGTCCGTGTCATATATATCTCTAGGTTTCATCTTCATTACCACAGACCACCCCGGGTTTGTTGGATCTTCCACATAAAACACTTGATCAGCCTAGTTAGGAAAAATAAAAGGCTCATGCTCAATCTTTTCTCTCGTGTGTATCAGACGCGAGAAGTTGACAAGTGTGTAGCCATATTTGTCTTTTTTAATTCCTTTTCTAGAAATAACATCAACCCATTCACATCTAAACAAAACAACTGAAAATTTTCCGGAGTAGTTCAGATCAATAATATTGACCACTCTCCCATAGTAAGTCACATCACCTAAAACTGGACTTGCATCACTTGCTCTAGCATAACTTGATGTTTTTGCTATTAACACTACTCCACTATTTTGCGTCACTCTATCCAAACATTTAGGCCTAAACCAGAAGCCTCGGGTGTTGAAAGCACGATATCTTTTTGCTGCTTCAACTAGGCCACAAGCTAGCCGTCTAATGTCTTTAATATTGTGGATGCCTTTTCCCTCTCCAAATGCATTTCTGTGTAGTTAGAATTAATTTAGTTGGTGACTTCAATAGTACATGTAAAGGATGCAAAATATGGTACTTACATGAGCTCTAAACCATCATGGAACTTCTCGTTTTGATTACGCTCAATGATTTTTGGGTTGACATGGCATTGAGGATATGTTCTAGTGATCTCATCAGCATGACTCTGCAAAGTAATTCATAATGAATTGTCAAGTCAATAAAAGGATAACTAAAATTGCCTTCGAGCTTGAGATATTACTGTAGGTATACATTAACATCCGAACAATTAAACAACACATCTATGTGCTTGTACTTTAGCCAAACCCCTCATAACATAATTGTTGGGCTTGCCAAGTGGTTTTCCAATATGAGTGAAGAGTTAGTACTTGTTCAAAAACATGATATCCAATTGACTCATCATTGTCATCATCATTCCTTGAAGGCTGGTTATGCTTGGTCTCAAAACCTTCAAGATATTTTGAACCAAATGTCATGCACTCATCTGCCAAATATGCTTTAGTAATAGAACCTTTAGGATGAGCTTTATTACACACATATGATTTCAACACACATAGGTACCTAGATAAATCAAAAGCAAAAAAATGTTAAACAATCTAGCAATGAAATAGATAAGAAAATGCAGCTCTGTGTTTGTCAGAGAAACATACCTTTCCACAAAGTACATAGACCGGTAATACACAGGACCGCCTATTTTTGCCTCAGTTGCTAAATGAACAACCAAATGCACCATAACAGTAAAAAAATCCTGGTGGGAATATCATCTCCATATGACATAACGTCATTCTAATTTTCTTCTCCAACTTCTCAAGCTCATCTACGTACAAGACTTTTGTGCTCAGTTCTCTAAGCATGTGTTTGGTTCATGGGACTATGGGGGATGGGATGGGGCGGTCCTCGTTCCAGAGCTGTTTGGTTCAGAGTCGAGTGGGATGGGGGATATCCCTCTAGGGAATATTCTACAAATATACTCTCAAATTGGGGATGCTCCTGTCCCCCAGAAATGAGGGGATGGTGAGGGATGAGGTGGGACGAGTGGGCCCCACGAGCTGTTGCAATCCCAGAAAAGAGGCTGACAGGTAGACCCCGCATGTCAGATTTGTCACCCCAAACCTTTTGTCCCTAAACCAAACAGAAAACAGGGACCGTCCTATCCCTTGCAACCAAACACGAAATATGGTCGGTTCTATCCCTAAAAAATGGGTTGGATCCGTCCCGTCCCACCATGACTCTGAACCAAACACACGCTAAAATATCTGCAGAGATCAAATAAGACAGATGTAACATTATCTGGAAGTACACCTCACAAAGCAACTGGAATAAGCTGTTGCATTAGAATATGGCAGTCATGACTTTTAAGGCCTGAAATTCTCCCTGAAGCAATATTTACACATCTCGAGATGTTTGTTGAATAGCCATCTGGAACCTTGATATCATGAAGGACTTTACATAACTGTTGCTTCTCTTTTTTAGACATGGTATAGGAAGTGGGAGGCAAGTAGTACTTATTATTTGCTCTTTTCTGTGGACGCAGCTCTTCTCTGATATTCATTTCTTGCAGGTCTTGTCATGCTTGCAAATTGTCCTTTGACTTGCCCTCTAATCCTAGAAGTTTACCATATATATTATCACAAACATTCTTCTCAATATGCATAAAATCAAGATTGTGACGGAGTAAATTGAAGTCCCAATAAGACAAAGAAAACAAGCCACTAACACACTTCTAGGTTTTTGACTTTTCAAAATTATTAATTGCTTTTATCTTTTGTAGAATTGAAGTTTCAGAATAAGCAATAGGCTCCAATCTATGTTCTTCAGTTCCATCAAAGGAATTATTATCGTATCGATACTCATGATCTGGAGGTAGAAATCGACGATGTCCCATGAAACAATACTTGTGAACATGTGTCAACCGTTTAGAGCATGTTTCTTCACGACATGTCATTAGGGTTGCCTTCTTTCTTTCGTTCTTGGTTAGAGTAGTTTTATCAGCTTTGTTTTTCCACTTGAAGTTCCACATTTTGAACAAAAGTCATCATGTGCCTTATCTTTTTGATAAAGCTGGCAGTTATTTGGACAAACATGAATTTTCTCATAATTCAGCCCGAGCTTTCTGATTATCTTCTTAGCCTCTGCAAATGTACTAGGTATGTTCTTACCATTTGGAATAGCTTGTTGCAGAACTGCTAGCAAATCATTCAAAGATTTGTTACTCCACTTGTTAATGGATTTGATGTGAAACAAAAGTACAAGAAATGAAAGTTTGGATAGTTCACATCCTGCCCATAAAGGTTCATCGGCATCCTTGACTAGGTCATAGAAAGCTTGGGTTTCAGAATCTGGTCCATTTTACAAGAATTTGAGACATCGAGTTCATTCATTAGAGGTCCATTGTCTATGTTTCCAAAAGCATCTTGATCTAGCTGGCGCATATTACTATTTATTCCTCCAGGTTGTGACCGTGACTCTTTGTTAGCGGAGATGTATGCTGTGGTTTCACCATGACAACCCCAAATAGTATATCCAAGTAGCATTCCATCATACACTAAATGATCATATACTTCATCCCGCTGCAATAACCACTTATTGACACATATGCGACACAGGAATCGGATCTTGGCTTTAGGACTTTTTCCCCTATATGCAAATTCAAGAAAACCCTTTATCCCATCCTCATAGTCTTCACCTCGTTCAGGGGAAGCAGTATCTTGTTAATAGCTTTTAAATCCATCGATTAACTATGTTAAAATAGCAAATAATGAAAATGCTCTTATTAAAATTCCAAACAACTTTAAATAGTAATGAGAATTGTAAGTGTGTGACTCCAACAGACTAATAAGTAATAAAACATTATGCAAGGGGAAAATCATCAACTAATTTCCCTTGCTGATCCCAGAGGGAAAAAAAGCTGAAGAGCACATATAAATGTGTAATACGCCAAACCTCAAACAATTTCAACACTCGAGGAAGGCATACTGCAGAAGTAATCGCTAATTTGATAGGCATGGACCATGCAAGAAACAAACAAAAGCATTTATCCAAGAAACAATAGACATTTTTCTTGAAGAAACGAAGGACCATATGCTTGATTTAGCTGTAGCAAAACATGAGATTACCATAATTGAGCGTTGTTGATCAATGCAGCCAACCTAAGTAAAATTTGCCAATGAAACCTAAGAAACCTAAAGAAAAAATAGGCATAGTGGTTAATGTATGCATACGAAATAGTAAAAGAGGAAAAACATATAAGAAAACAAAGTGATAAACACTCGAGACACTTGAAAGAGTGTTCTGTTACTTGAGAAGCATAACATCTTTTGGAATTTATTATACTGGATACCATTCTGTATAGAGGCATAACATCTTTTAGAATTTATTATACTAAATACCCTTCTGTATTAGAAGGATACAATGATTCCAATTGGATATCTGATGTAGATGAGTTCAAAACAACAAGTGGCTATGTGTTTACTTTAGCTAGTGATGCAGTTTCATGGCGGTCTTACAAATAGACCATATCAACAAGGTCAACCATGGAACCAAAATTTGTAGCATTTTACACAACCACTGTTAAGGCCAAATGGTTGAGAGAGCTTTTGTTGGACTTATTTTCAGTTGAGAAACTAATACCTGCAATCCTGATGTGATGTGATAATTATATGGTGTTGGCTAAAGTTACTAGTACTAATAATAATATGAAGTTCTTAAGATATGTGAAGCGTAGGTTTAAATCTGTCAAAAGTTGAGGAACTCCGGAGTGATTGTTATAAATTATATTCGTACTAAGAAAAATATGGTAGACCCTTTTACAAAGAGATTAGCACGAAAAGCGATTTTCGTTACATATATGGACATGGGAATGACACTCATTTGAGTTACATCACAATGGTAACTCATATCTTTGTTGATTGAAGATCCCATAATTTAGGCAATAGAAAAATAAGTTGATGTTGTAACAAAAGAGTACATATTTATTGTACCCAAGTCCTAATAGATAAAGTACTCTCGAATGTGTGGAAGGTTGGTATAAAGTCTTAATATATTCTGTTGTCTAAATGAGGAAAAGGTATTAGTCTATAGGATACCTAGAAAGAATACACCTACTTGAGCATAATTGTGTGGTTGTAGTTTACAAGAATGGGGTATTCTATAGAAAGTTGATGAGAAGATCAGAGAGCATGGCATTTTAATGCTCTATTTAGGCGTGATTCTTTGGCAGCCTAGTATCAGTTGAGATTTCAAGTGAAGTCTGATCACGAAAAGCTGTGAATTCAGTGCATAGTCCATTATTTAGCTATGGGAAGATGAATCTAGATGCAAGTTCAACCCTTATGGGAGTTACACTCAAAGATGTGTATATTAACAGTGCTTCATGACAATACATTTGACATCTTTTTACTACTTGCTTTGTAATTGGTGGAAGATTATTAGAAATTAGGCCTATGTGAGTGTGAGACCCATTTCCTATAATTCTAAAGCATGCATGGTTTAATATTATATTGCCTAACCAAGTTGAGAGAACATAATTTATAAGGTGAAGTTCTTGCCACTTCTTAAAATATGTGACACATAGATGGAGATGATATAAGGATGACTTTGGCTAAACACGCTCGTGTGCGTATTCGTGTATTTCCACATGGAAAATTGTGCCTTATGACTTGCGACCACGCCGTGATATGACGTGCCACTTGGCGGACCATATCTATATTTCATTTTGTGAATCATGCATTTCTCTCTCCTTTTGACCTGTCCAGGAGCTAATAAACACTACATAAATATCATTATGTGATTTGATATGACAGTTATTAGTGTTTTAATTCTATTTAATCACGACAGTTATTAGTGAGTGATTACAGTGCCCTTAAAAGGACGTGGAGACGTCCAGCAGAAAATACAGAGAGAGCTGTAGTATCAAGCTGCTCAATTACGCCGGGCTTTCTTCTCGACGTGCACCGAGAAGGGAGGAGAGCGGGATCTCTGAACCATTACCGCAGAGAGAACCTGCATGAGGCGGCAATAAGATTTTTGGACAATGCACACCTGCATGATAGCTCGCTTCACTGCTACGTCCACGTTTTGTACTACATCGAGCCTACACTGGTTGTTTTTCTTCATCAAACCCTATTGTAAGTCATTTGTGTAACCGATCGATTTTGATATAATTTTGTTCTTATGTATATTTGAAGTACAATATGATTTACTTGCTGCTGTTAGTTCACATCACTAATTATTTATGATATTTACCTCCTAGTAAAATCAGGAATTAAAATATTGATCATATTTAACACAACTGCCCATCTGGCGAGGCCGCGGCGCCCTTCTATCGCGCCCCCTCCCTCTGCCCGATGCCCACCTTCTCGTGCATCACCTCCACTGAGGTCGGCCCCACCACCATGTTCTCCAACACCAGGTGCGCCATGGTCGACACGACGACAGGGCCATGGTCGACGACGACGACAGGATAATTACGATGAGAACGAGGAAGCCAAGGAGGTGGCTCCGGCGGCGCAGAGGTCCCTGATGGTGCTGCGGAGCTGCTGGTGCAGACGAACAGCCAATGGGACTTCGAGGAGGAGGAGAGCGGCTGCGGCGGTGGCGCGCACAAGAACGTGGGGACGAGGACGACGAGGAGGGGCGGTGGGAGGAGATGGTGCACGCGTTCTGCGTGTGCATGGCGCGGCCTTAATCCAGTGCGGGCGTGCGGCCACACCTGCCGCCTCTGCTCCCGCGAGCTCTCGGTCCGGCTCTGCTCCCGCGAGCTCTGAGTCAGCCGCGGCAACAGCCCCCTCTGCAATGGCTTCATCCAGGAGATCCTCGGCATCTTCTGATTGAACTCGTCCTCCGTTTGTTACCTCTCCTCATCCATCCATCACATTCTTGATTCTTCGGAGCAATCGTGCAAAGTTCTTCGTTCGTTTGAGTAGCAAGATTGATGACGATTGAGTGGCCAATGCGCCACTCCGCTGTGAAACCGATACCCATATCATAGGTGAATGAATTGATCGATCGATTCAGTTCTTGAGTCACGGGACGCGAACACTGGTGTTCGCTATTAATTGTTGGGATGCGATCGATTGTTTAATTAAGAATGTTACAATTGTTTGGAATAAGAATGATATGTATGTATAATGTAAATTCTAGAACGGTTGTGACTAAGAAACACCGATATAGTATGATTGTAGGTAGTGAGTCCAGTGAATGTGTAAGTGCATGGGAAGACCAGAAAGCAAAAGATCTGCCGAAGAGGAAGACCTGGTTGGGTCGAATCTCATTGTAGTTAGTTTAGCCTTCGGCAGGCCGACTTCTAACCATACATTTGATCTGTACAATCTTCATCGGAGAGGGCAGGCCTACTCGTTGGGCTGAAGCCCACTGCAGTAGTTATTTGGATTTTGGGCAAACTCTGTTCCTTACTAGTCATTACCTTAGGCCTGTTACAGACAGTTTAACAGCAGCACTTCGATCTAACGAGCGAGGACTTGAATCGCATAATATATCCAGGGTCTGTGTATTCCTCAACCGAATGTTTTTCTGTAACTTTATTATCAAAATTACATATACTGCACATTTGTGTTTGAATTTCATGGAACTACATATTTAGAAGAAAATTTCTCACAAAATTAGAACTCCATAAGATTAGCGTTAAGGACCCACACGTCAGGGAAACAAATCTTTATATAGCTTTGACGATGAGCTTGTTGGAGATCAACGGCGACGAGCTTTGGTGAAGGACCGGCTCGGGTGAAGGTACAGCTAGCATCAGGAGGACGAGGTGGTGGTTCTGACGCGGTCAGCGAGGTAGGAGGCGCCTCGGGGCCGCTGGACGCCTACGGTGGCCATGGGGCAGCGAGAACAGGGGCACGAACGGAGCGGCTGGTCGATGGCTGAATTCCGGTGGGGTCACAGAGGCATGGAGGAGCTGGCTTAGAAGCCAATTTGGAGAGGTAGGCGGTGGAGACAACGCTTCCTTGACGTACCACGAGGTAGGCAAGAGGCAGACGACGGTGGACACAACGCTTCCTTGGCGTACCACGAGGTTGGCGGCCTGCCGTCGCGGGGCTCCTTGGCCGAAATGCTGCCCCGGAGGACGGCAGCGGCATCGTGGGCAGCACGGGTGGGTATGCTTGTGGGAAGTAGAGCTATGGCCGCGACCCTCGTCTTCATCTCCGGTGCGATTTCTCAGTGCCTCTCGTCTTCGTCTCCGGTGAAAGCACCCCGCCGCACCTTTACTTGGCATGAGTGAGCTGTATCCGCGACGCTCGTGTCATCTCGTGTTATATGCTTTTCTATCCAAATCTGCTTAATTAATTTTGCGCTTCATGCAGCGATCCATCGGAATCGCATGCCTTCTTCTGTTGGTAATCCCTGTGCTGTAATAACTCTGCCGCATAAGATTTAGGGGGTGAATCTTTAGTGCATGGCGTTACTTTTCATTTATCTATTTTAGCTGTTACTTACTGCATTTAGTTGTTTTGATTGTGGTGGAGGCGTTGAGGTGTTTTTGTTTTTTTTCTTGATTATGCATGAAGCGTTACTGCATATACTTCCTATATATTCAGTAATCCAATGCAAAGGCAGGGCATCAGTTCCGTAACAGCACAAGTGCAGCAAGTATACTACTGTGTCCTTTTGTTTGCTTTCGTGTGTATGAGAGATTGCCAAGCGCTCAATTGAGAGAACAATGTGCGAGTGCTCTTTATGAACTAGGCCAACATTTGGCTAGGCTAACATTTGGTATCAGAGCCGTGTTGTATTGATCTTGTGGTGATGTCTCAAAGTGAGGGATCGCGATCACCACCACCTGCCAGGATTCGCGGTGATGGCGGCGACGGCAGCAGTGGCAGCCGCGAGATGGTGGTGCAGCAGGTCAAGGAGGCGGGGGTGGCGGTGCGCTATCCCATGCTCACGCGGACAAACTACACCGAATGGGCTCTCTTGATGAGAGTCAACCTGCAGGCTCAAGGAGTTTGGGAGGCCATCGAGCCCGGCGATGCGGGGTACCGGCTCGACAGGATGGCGTTGTCAGCCATCCTCCAAGCGGTGCCATCGGAGATGTTGGCGACGCTGGCGGCAAAAGACTCCGCCAAGCTGGCGTGGGAGACCGTGCGCATGATGCGCATGGGTGTCGAGCGCGTGCGTGAGGCAAAGGCGCAGACTCTACGCAAGGAGTTTGAGACGATCCGCATGAGTGACGGCGAGTCCATTGATGATTTCGCCATGCGACTGACGGGACTCGACAACAACATACGTACTCTTGGGGAAACGCTAGAAGAAGAAAAGGTGGTAAAAAATTTCTTCGTGTTGTTCCCTCCAAGTACACACAGGTGGCCATCTCGATCGAGCAACTGATCGATCTGAAGACATTGTCCGTCGAGGAGCTCACCGGAAGACTCAAGTCAGTGGAAGAGCGGTACGAGCTTGATAACAACGGTGGTGAAGGTGGGCGTGAGAGTGGTCGTCTACTTCTTACAGAGGAGGAGTGGCTAGTGCGCATGAAGAACCGCAATGGCACCGGCAAGAAGAAGAGCGTCTTTGACAAGGCGAAGGTACGTTGCTACAATTGCCAGGACTACGGACATTTTGCAAGGGAGTGTCGCAAGCCGAAGAAAGAGGTGGCTCTTCTGGGTGCAGAGGACGAGCCAGCGCTACTTTAAATCCAATATGAAGTCTTCATTTTTTTGGTGCATTTTAGTTGAGTTCGTGTATGCATTTTTATTTGGCACAGTTGATGTGTTGCATGTGTCATTTATTTGGTTGTGCACGTAGAAGGTGTGTTACATACGTGCGTATAGTCATATCGTACTCATGCACGTAGATGTGTCAGTGCATGATGTAATGTGTGTGTGAGTTCTTGTAGTTGTGTCCAAGTTCTCATCTGTGTATGCTCTAATGAGAGTCTCCATCGCCGTCAAGTTGCGTCATCGGCGAAAGATAATTAGAGCTGAGGAAGAAGTTAAAGTCGGTAAGGTGTGTCACCGACGGTGGAAAAAGTGAAAGACATCAACAGTCTGCCAAGGAGTGTGGCTGGCACAACTCCTTGAAGAACTGACAACTGAAGACCAACGAGCTTTGATTGGCGTCAAGGACATGCACAGGGATTAGGGGGTGATTGTTGGTAATTCCTGTGCTGTAATAACTCTGCCGCATAAGATTTAGGGGGTGAATCTTTAGTGCATGGCGTTACTTTTCATTTATCTATTTTAGCTGTTACTTACTGCATTTAGTTGTTTTGATTGTGGTGGAGGCGTTGAGGCGTTTTTGTTTTTTTTCTTGATTATGCATGAAGCGTTACTGCATATACTTCCTATATATTCAGTAATCCAATGCAAAGGCAGGGCATCAGTTTCGTAACAGCACAAGTGCAGCAAGTATACTACTGTGTCCTTTTGTTTGCTTTCGTGTGTATGAGAGATTGCCAAGCGCTCAATTGAGAGAACAATGTGCGAGTGCTCTTTATGAGCTAGGCCAACATTTGGCTAGGCTAACATCTTCATCTCCGACCGCTGCCTCCACCACGCCATCGATCCCTATGAGAGACTCATTTCAATTCCTCGTCACAGAGTCATCGTAACGCTCTCCTAAATCTGACACGTTGCTCAATTGCAGCTCTCCGTTGCTGGTTAGTCGTGCCACCATGGAGCTCCCTCGGCAGCTAGGATGCGAGCCAGAGGCGGCAAGTAAGGATTAAAAAAAAAACTCGAAACTCGTGAGCTACTTGAGCTCAACTCGTTTTAGACTCGATTCGAGTTCGGCTCGAACTTTAAATGAGCCAAACTCGAGCATGATCTCGAGCTCGCGAGTTTCACCGAGCCAAACTCGAATAGTTCATGAGTCTCGATTCGAGCTTAAATAGTGATACATATTAACTCTTACCGAGCTTACTCAAGCCGAACTCGAGCTCGAACTTTTCTTATTGTTGAAAATTACTGTATATTTGAATTATTTTGACTGTTATCGAGTTTACTAGAACCGAGTTCAAACTCAAAATTTTCTTATTATTGAAAAATAGTGCATAATAAACTATTTTAATTGTTATCGAGTTTCAACAAGCCAAGCTTGAGCCTACTCAAGCTTAGGCCGAGCCGAGCTCGAGTCCAGGTCCAGGCTCAGACACTAACTCGACCTCGACTTGAGCTTCTACCAAGCTCGAGCCTGTAAGGCCAAGCTCACTCGAGCTTGACTCATTTACAGCCCTAGGGGCAAGTGCAGGGGAAGGGGCAGGGGTGGAGTTAGCAGAGGTAAAGAAAATTATGGGGTTGGTGTTGTACTTTTGATACAGCCCATAGTGAACAGCACACTCATGGGCTCACACCAGCCCACATGCACCAAATTAGTCTATAGCTACATTCAATTTCAATTCATCCCTAATTCTCATATCCTAATTCTCTTGTCTCCTCTCCACCTCACCAACAGGAGTAGACGAGTAGAGCAGGCATGCAATGGCAGGCAATCAGGCGCAGTACAGAGAGGAGGAGCAGTGTGGCATGGGGCAGGGCACGACCGTATGAGAGCAGCCAGCGGCTGACAGGCAAGGCGTTGGCGCAGGAGGGGAGGAAAAGCGGCGCGGCATAGGAGCAGGCAGAGGTCGGCCGATGTAGCACTAGCACGAGAGGGGAGCAGAGCTAGAGGCAGCGTGGAGCGCGGGCGCAAAGAGGAGGAGCCTGCGCGGGAGCAACTGGCGGTGCAGTGGGCATGCATCGGCACACAGCCACAGACCACAATAAGTTCTTAATTTTGATTTACCGATTTGGGATTTAGGGTTGGGGATTTGCCGATTTGTATTGTATTTTTGACAATTTTTAAACTTATATGCTGAAGTTATGATGTTACAAAGCTGGTGTATAAAACTATGAAATTGTGTATGTGAAGTGTGCACCTCTATTACAAACTTTCTTGCTCCACCACTGGAAGAAGGTGAGGATTGAGCAAAGGTCAGGGATGGCGACGAGGCGGAGCTGACGTGGAAGAGTGAGAGCGGCGGGGCAAAGGGAGGGCATGGAAAAGGGAGAGCTTTGACACCGGTGTGGTAGAAGTGCAGATGGCATGGAGTGCAAGCACATGGTAATCGGGTGTGGGTGGCAACGATGAGGTAGGGCGTTAGTGAGGTCAGGGCGTCACGTCGCCCACAAGCGGCTGGATGATTTTGCCCAGGCACATCCGTTAGTGTGGCATGCCAACGTGGTTGCCCTAGCCGGTGGCATCCTATAATGGTTACGAATTAGCCTATGTCTCTGATAGTGGACCTGGGTTGTCATAACGCTAGTTGTGATGGAGTTAGACAGGGCCTGTTTGGCAACGGCTGCAGCTTATGGCTTTTGGCTGAAATTTTTGAATTTTGGCTGTTTACGGTACAGATTACGGAGAGACAGATACTCACTTGTGATTTTGGCTGGTACAGATGTTGGGCTTTTAACGTGTAGATCGTTTAACTTGTAGACCCCATCTTGAGAAAATACTCCGTTTGAAAGTTAGGTACTATAGCAAAAGCCAAAAGCCGCCGGCTTCGGAGGAAAAGAACAGGCCCTCGTATTGTGAGATTTAGCTTCAAACCGCTTCAGATTTTGGCTTTTTAGCTTTTGCTTATTTAAGCCATAAGCCACTTGGAGCTTCTAATTTCGGTTTTGGTTTTTTTTGTCTTTTTTTCTCTCCTTATTTCTTTGCATTGTCTATGACGACATGACGGTTTTTTCTCAATTTTGTTCTTATTTTTTCTCAGAAAAAGCTAGCATCCGCTACAGTGTAATTTCAGTCAAAAATCAAAAGCCATAGCCAAAAAACTTAAGCTAAAAGCTAGTTAGAGCACCACCTTAGTATCCTACTCCAAAGGGCTTATAAGCTGGGGTTTATGGTTTTTTGTATGTATTGTGGCTGTAAAAGTATTGTAGTTGCTGTTAGCTTTTTGCGAGTTAAAAAAATAAGAAAAATAGTAAAAAAAATATCAAAAGAAAATTAGAAAACACCGCTATATGTTTTGAGATAATGCAAACAAATAAGGTGAAAAAAACCAAAAACAAGCCAAAAAGCTAAAAAATAAAAACCGTTTGGAGTGGGATTTGTAATCTTCAAATTTTACTCTAGACTTACTCACTGCACTATGGCATGTTACATGGTGCTCTGGTCATGTTCTACGGACCATCACACTGATGTTATATCTACACCCACCTGTCCTTAGTTTCCACCCTCTTAACCAAAATTTGTACTCGTAGCATCCCTTTGACATTGACCGTTACCTCGTAACCAAAATTTGTACTCGTAGCATCCCTTTGACATTGGCCATTATCTTCGACAACTTTATATTAAACAATTAACAAAAATGTAATATAAAATTGCTTTTGATGCACTGATTATGGGTCTATTTATATGGGTTACGGCTGGTGACTTTTAACTAAAAATGAATAGTATAACTGAAAAAGTGGTTTTTAGAATGAGGAGGTAAGCGGCGGTAAAAATAAGGGAGAGATATGTACATGATAGGAGTGAGATGAATAAAGTGTGTGATGGCACCGTGACCCCTTACCTTCCCCTCAGAGCGAGATAGAAGCGAGAGCAATAGAAAAGCTGCTTCGAGAAGCTGATTTCTCTAAGTAGAAGCTAATTAATATAAACAGACCTATAAAAACATCCCGTAGAAAAAAGCATAAATTCTATTTACTGTGACTTTAAAGCAGTTGTTGACTTAGAATTCTAAACGCATCAGGTAAAGGTAGAATCAAACAGAAGATACGAAGAAAGTAACATCGCATGTCCTATGGGTATCTTCCACTGTGTACGTACATTGGATTTGGAGGTAGACGAGGTCCAAATAAAAGATCAGAGCTTGATGCACCATTTTGCACCACACTAGCTGTGAGTGTGACAGCAACCACAGCTCAAAACCCTCTTAACAACAACAGTAATAATAGCAAGCCAGTCAGCAACGCTAGCTGAACGCGCCACTGTGGCCCACCAAACTGAGATGTGGAATTTGTGGATCCCAGCAATTTCGCTTTCATGTTGCGATGTCGCCATGCATACTTTCTCACTAGCTAATTTGCTTTGCCAGTAACTAACTATTCATGAATGCTAAAGTAATTTTGGTGAAAGAAATTAAAGATATCGACTGCGAACGCTTGACCTCTGTGCTAGCTTCCAGTATACAGAGTCAATTAGTTTGTTCTTAAGAAGGGAGGCATGGTATATATAACCTTCAGTTTCGACGAACAGCTCTTATCGTAGCAGCTGCTACTTACGGTATCAAATTACCATCTTATGTAGACAAGTAGCATTTCGTTGTAAGTTTTCTTTACCATGGATTAATGGAAGTGAAATTTACCAATTACCATGCACTTACTAGGTCTTGCACATTCACGTGGACTAGGTGTACGTATACTTCAAAATAAATTGAGCTCCGGCTCGTACGTACGTCATCTGCGAGAAATGTTAGACGACTTGGCTGTTCTGTTGTTCATAGCAGCGTGTGTCGGTGCGCGCCAGTGCCCATGTGTACGAAGCACGTTCACTTGTGCTCAAACGCGTGATTCCACGAGCACGAAGAATTCGCCCTAGGCACGCAGCTACCCCCATCATTTTGCACCTAAATTACACCACATTAACGCGTAATTGTAACGTGTGACCCACGTGAAGCACCGCGACTGATCGGGGCGGAACGGGACAGCAGCGATCAGTACGGAGTGGGTTATTTTGAACAGTGGCTCTTGTGGGTTATTTTGCACACTGGCTCTTGTTTTTAGTTTATGTTTTTAAATTCTATTTATTTGTAAAAGATGGTACGTAAAGAAAAACAATCGTATATAATTTTAATTAATATAGCTGAATTTGATATAGTGTTTACTATATTTTATCTGTAAATTTTATTTTAAAAAGATATACCGATTAAAAGCAGTTACGGTAGCAGAAGGTAAAAAGAATCCAGTTTTTTAGTGCTCTCTGGACTAATCCTACCCTTACGATTTCCAAAGTCAAGAGGATGGAAGAAACAAACCGTTTATCAGGAAATTATCAGGAAACAAGTGGGCATGGCATGGCAAGACTAACACAGTGCGTACCTGTCGCTGTGCCTGCGAGCCAGTGATCGACTGGTACGTTGCGGTGGTCACCAAGGTCAATGCCAGCCGACACGGCGAGCGAGCGAGCGGCGAACGACCGGTCGGCTCCTGTCGCGGCCGGACCATTTCATCGATCTATCGGTCGCCATTGCGCCCATGTTTTCTCCAAGGACGACGATAGGTGCTTCCCTGCCGATTGGTTTTCCGTGGAAGAGCCTGTGTGGACCGAGCTGGGCGGGGTTGGGTTTTTCCATGGGAGTTTTCGCTCCTTGTTGTGGCAAGGGAGGCTACAGGGTACGTGAAACGTCGTAAATCACGTCATTTTCGGAATTTCGGAAAGACAGTCGTGCTGGCCACCGTGCAACGGTGGCTCGATGAGCGGTATCTCCGAGTCTTGGCCGTGTGATTCTCTGCATGGGAAGGTAGTGTGCAGGTTTCTAGATTACGGTGGCTGCTCATGTTGCGGATCTTGTGAGGCCTGAGAAGTTTATGGGTGAAAACTTCAAAAAATAGCAATCTAAAGCTTGGCACTACCTGATATCCCAGAACTTGTGGTATGTTATACCACATGAGAGATCGTTGGCTCATCAGCAGCATGTGGATTTTGAGGTGAACAATAATATGGTTGTAGGTGTCATCGTTGGCTCATCAGCAGCATGTGGACCTCCATCTTGGAGTAGTTTTGCCACCTCGTTTAAGCATAAATAGGTGGACATGACTGTCGATGACTTGATTGCTCATTTGGACGTGGAGGAGAAGGCATGTGCTAAAGACGCACCTCGTGAAGCACATGACTTGGCATCCAATGCCAACTTGGTACAGAAGTGCTAAGAAGAAGACTAAGCACGTTGTTCAGAATTCAAAGGCCAAAAGCACAACCAATTTTAAGAAAAAGAATATGGATGACATCACCTACTTTGTGTGCTGCGAAGCTAGCCACAAGACCAATAGATGCTGTGATAGGAAAGGCAAGAAGGATGGTCAGCAAGGGTAGAACTCCACACCAATGTGGTTGTTAGCGAGCCTATGTCTTCATAGTATAATGTTATTCCTGTTGTACTTATGGCGTGTCAATCCACTGATTGATGGGGTTAACACAGGAGCTAGGATTCATGTATGTGCTAAATTTAATCTATTTTCTTCTTATTAGGTTGTGGATGGTTCTTTCATCTTAATGGGGAATGATTCTGCTGGTGCTGTACTTGGAGGAGAGAAGGTCGACCGATCGAGTCGATGGCTGAGAAGATGATGAGGATGCACTCTAACGTATTCTTTGATTACATTTAGGGATGTTAAGTTTAAGGGTGTGTTTGGTGTTGGGATACAGGTAGGCTGCACTAGCGCAGATTAAAATTTACTACATTGTAAAGCAAAAAACTATGCAAGTAAGAGGTCATAAATCGATACCACTAGATGTGCAATGTAGCGAAAGCAGAATTGAAGTGATCGGTTCAACATAGCACATGTCGGTATAATGAAAGTAATCAATCTTCCTCTGGCCAATCATCCCCTCCTCGCAATCATCCCTATCAGCATTACAGTCGTAGCAACACCTCTACCGAAGTTCACATATCCAGAGATGGAACACCATACATCGGTGTGCTAGCACTAGCGCGCATGGCAGGAGTTTTGAAAGGTGGCGGCTAGTATTCTGATGGGTGTCTTGGGGGTGCCTCCCTCAGCCATGTGTCTCTCTCTATATATAGCCTCTAATCGGAATTTTATCTGATACAATTAGATATTATATCCACCTTAAAAAGTCTCTAACTGGATACTTATCCAACACAAGTAAAGATTGAATCCTTCGGAGAGCCTCCAACTGGATCAATACTAGTAGAGATCGTATCCCACTCAGAGTCTATCATCTGAACCCTTATTATTCCATCCCGTTAAGTGTGTGACCCTATAGGTTCATGTATATTCAACAAAAGGCTTAAAACTCCTTGTCGGTCCACAAATTGGTAATGGTCCCTAGCAGAATATAATGACTAAAAAATATACATAAAAATCATATCGGGTCAATGTATATAGTGCTTATGTACCGATTCTTTTGCCTCATGATATCAGATCGAATTCAAGGCGAGAAATGTGCCATCCTATGATAACTCGATTCATCACTCAAATCTGTAGTGGATTATTAAGTTTGTGATTGACTCCTCAACCATATTCGGCATGACTATACACTTTCTTAATCCAACCACATCGAGGGGCCCAAAATATGTCTCCCATTATATAGGAGGGGCAAATTTTATCTTGATCACTCACACTCCTCAGTGTGTTTTATAGTAAACCCAAAAACTATCTTTATGACTATCTAGTTACAGAGTAGTGTTAGGCAACCCCTATGTAAACTATTACACATGTAGAAAACAATGATAATTTCATGTCCAAGTATTCTACATACATTATGTATAAGACCAACTTGTGACACTTAAGAATATAATAGTTCTCACAGTGTCTCATGGTAGGTCAATCTAACACCATATTCTCTAACATGTGTCCAGATCATTGATTTGATATCCTTATATTCATAATCCATAAAACATGGTCATCAATCAATATATGAGCTGATTTATAAATCATAATTATCCCACATAATGATATAAAATTAGGAATAATTTAGAATAACATCAAAACATGAATAAAGAGTTCCACAAATAAGTCATATACTTGTTGATCAATATGAAAGATATTAACTCAAGTAATAAAATAACATATTATTCAAAAGATCATAATCATAGAAGTGATATAATCATATCTATGATCACCTCTAGAGCATATAATTAACAATCTTCTACTTGCACTAGAGTCGATCATGCAAGTATCTAATATCCATAGTTCTTGTGTATGCCTTGTGCTTTGTCTGCTTGAGAGGCTTTATCAACAGATCAGTAAAATTTAAATCCGTGTGTACTTTGCATATCTTCACATAACCTCTATCAACAATATTGTGAACGAGGTGAAACCACCGAAGTATGTGCTTGGATTTTTGATGCGATCTAAGTTTCTTGGCTTATGCAACGGCTCCACTATTATCACAATAGAGATCCATTGGACTAAAAGCACTAGAGACTACACCCAGCTTAAAAATGAACTTGTTTATCTAAACATCCTCTTTGCAGCTTCATAAGCCACAATATACTCAGCCTCCACTATAAAATCAGCAATCATCTCTTACTTGAAACTTTTCAGCTCACTACTACTCCATTAATGCAAAACATAAACCCAGACTGCGATAAAAAATTATTTTTATCGATTTGAAAGCTAGCATCAGTGTAACCATTCACAACTCGGTCTTTCTCACCTCCATAAATAGGGAACGCATCCCTAGTCCTCCTTAAGTATTTCAGGATATTCTTTATAGCTATCGAGTAACATTCACCTAGATCTGATTAATATCTGCTCTTAACACTTAGAGCATATGACACATCTAGGTGTGTACAAAGCATGACATACAATATAGATCCAATGGAAGAAGCATATGAAATCTTACTCATCCGGTCTTGCTTATCAGGTGTCAAAGGATACTGAGTCTTGCTAAGACTAATACCATATGATATAGACAAGAAACCCTTCTTAGAATCCTACATGTTGATCCGCTTTAACACTTTGTCAATGTACATATCTTAGTTTAATCCAATTAGCCTTTTAGTTTTATTTCTATATATCTTTGTGACCAAAATATATTTTGTCTCTCCTAAATATTTTATAGAGAAACTATTTCTTAGTGAAGACTTGACATACTCAAGCATAGAAGTATCATTTTTGATCAATAATATGTCATCCACATATAGAACTAGAAAAAGAAGTGCACTCCCACTAGCCTGTTTGTAAACACAAGGTAATTCTTCATTCTTGATGAACCCAAACCCTTTAACAACCTCATCGAAATGAATGTTCTAACTTCGAGAAGCCTGCTTCAGTCCATAGATAGATCATTGAAACTTGCATATCTTTCTAGCATTTTGGAGGTCGACAAAACCCTCAGGTTGTGTCGTGTACACATCCTCACTTAAGTTTCCATTTAGGAACACCGTTTTGACATTCATCTGCCATATTTTACAATTGAAATATGCAGCAATAGCTACAATAATCCGAACAGACTTAAGCATAGTGACAAGCGAGAAGGTTTCATCATAGTCAATACCTTGAATTTGTTTGAAACTCTTCATGACCAATCGTGCCTTATGGATATGAACATTTCCATTCATATCTATCTTTTTCTTAAAAACTCACTTACACTCAATGGTTTTTACATAATCAGATGGATCAACCAAGTTTCAAACTTGATTGTCATACATTGACTGCATTTTGTATCTCATGGTTCCAAGTCATTTCTTAGAGTCCAGGCCCATTATCGCTTCCTTATAAGTCTTAGACTAATCATTGTCTAATAATAAAATATCATACTAATACCTTATCGGCAATTGACTTGGCCTTTCAAACCTACGTGGAGCTAGTGCCTCTTCCACAAGTTGTATAACATCTTGTACACCCTATAGATGTTCAGTAGGAATTGAAATATTTTTTGCTGATTCCCAAATTTATTTGAGTCACACCATGTTCCCACTAACTCCTTTTGAAAGAAACTCTTTCTCCAAAAGACACCGTTTTGGACAACAAACACTTTGTTTTCATCCTTTTTTTAATAAAAGTAATACCCTTTAGTTTTCTTATGATACCCATGAAGAAGTATTTATTAGATTTAGTGGTGAGTTTGTTAGATGTCAACCATTTTACATATACCTCACATCCTCATATTTCGAGAAAAGACAACCTGGGGTGCTTCCCAGTCCACATCTTATATTGTGTCTTCTCTACGGCTTTTGATGGAACTCTATTTCATGTAAACACAGCTATTTCTAGATCATACCTCTAAAAAGAGAATGGAAGATCATATTGGCTCATCATGGACTGAACCAAGTCTAACAAGGTCCAGCTCCATCATTCAGACACCCCATTCCATTGAGGTGTTCCCGCGGAGTTAGTTATGGAACACTTCTACATTGCTTTAGACGATCACCAAACTCATGGCTCAAATATTTAGCTCCACGATCTGACCATATGGCTTTAATTATCTTGCCAAATTGATTCTATACTTCATTATGAAATTCCTTGAACTATTTAAAGGATTCAAACATATACTTTATTAAGTAGATGTAATTGTATCTACTAAAATCATCAGTAAAAGTTATGAAGTACTGAGAATCACCTCTGGCCATTGAGCTCATTGGTCCACATTTATCTGAATATACCAATGCCAACAAGTCATTTGTTCTCTCACTTAGGCCAATGAAAGGAGCCTTAGCTATTTTGCCAAGTAAACAAGACTCACATGTTTCAAATGATTCAAAATCAAATTAGTTTAGAAGACCATCTTTATGGAGCTTCACCTTGCACTTCTCATTTATGTGACTCAAACGACAATGCCAAACATAAGTGAGATTCAAATCATTAGGCTGAAGACTCTTAGTATTAATGTTGTAGATAGGCACATTCTTAAGATTTAAAACATATAATCCATTCACCAATAGAGCATGACTATAAAGCATATCATTCAAATAAATTGACGAACAATTATTCTTTATTCTGAACTCATAACTTTTTGCTCTCAGATATGAAGCAAAAATATTTTTTTTGATGCGGATACACACATGCTTAGCAATTTTTAGTTAAATATATTATTTGACTGAAAAGAATTATTGAGCCACATTAAATACTACCAGGTGAACTCTAATTTTATTGGGTCTTTATTTATTATATTTGGAGATACATGGCTACTATTATTTTATTTAATTATATGTGTGCTATACTCGATTTATACAAGCCTAAAGTTAAGATGTATTTATAAGGTCTCATCGACACTAGTTCATCATCGATCTCTTCAAGTGTACAAGACGACGACGACATCCAGGTTGGACCGATTATATGAGCACAAACTAAAAAGATTAATCAATAGGTAAACTCACTCCTAATTGAATTTGATTTTAATTTACACGAGAACTGGTTACTACCTAATGATAGTATTCTAATTATTCTCGGGTTTGTGCGTGAGGAGATTTTGGGACCCAAAAAGATTATATGTTGTCTAGGAGTATGTGCCTAGTAGAAGGTTCTCAGGTTTTGATTGTTCTTAGATTTGTCCGTGTGTGAGTCCTGGAGGGGCGCCATAAGTACCATTGCCCCCTCCCTTGTAACCCTTAGACCACCATAGATCAATCTATTATTTCAAAGAGAGCTATCACTTATTTTTTTCTAGGGTTTGACATATAGTTGCAACCTAGAGGGGAATTGGGCATTCTCAACTCCGTTGTTCTTGTGATTCCTTGTGTTTTGTAGGAGCGGCGACATGTCTACTTTGTGTGGTCAGGTAGATGCAGATCGAAGCATGTGGTTGGATGAATTCTTTCATCGTAGGTTGTTGTACAATACAATGGTTGGTGTCATCGGTTCGTCAGATTGTGCAGGTCCAAAGTTATCTTGATTCTACGTCGTGAAGGTTAATCACCCCGTATCATCTTGATATCAGAGCATAGTTGCCACTGTAGCATCAATTTACTCGTAGTTAGATTTATTTTTCTATCCTATACACAAAAGCCAAAAATCCAAACCCTAATTTCAATATGTTATTTCTTGTGAGTTTTGTTAGGTCTTAATCCATTAGATTTTTTGTTTAGTGCTGATCTTAGAGTTATTTGGCGTTGCTTAATAGTTGTTCCCAATAAAATCTAGCCAAAAAATCAGCGCACTACAGTTGCATGTGGAAAAATAGTGCTCACATAGCTATAGTAGAACGCTACAATACTCGCTGCAATATGCGATAAGGACTGCTACAGTGCCTCAGCTATAGTACTGCACTAGTACAGTACTATACCAGTTCTGGCACTGTAGGTGTTGTACGTGGTATAGTACTTCAATAGTCGCTATAGTACTGCTACAGTACATTGCGTAGAAAAACCCATGTTTATGTATGGGCCTGTTCTTTTTTACTTCGGCTGGTGGCTTTTGGCTGTGGCTTTTGGCTATGGCTGGTGAATAGTAACGGCTGGTGCAGAAGCTATTCTGTTCTTTATGGCTGTTGGTTTTTGGCTTTTTGTTGAATAAGTTGTAATACGCTGAATGTTAATATAAATACGGGAAAAAATGTACGCATGATAGAACAACAAGATCTTCATCAACAGAGTCATTCCCTTTGCACAAGACCACCGCAATGACGGTTCAAATAAACAGGATAGTAAACTACGTGCTTCCAACAATAACACCCATTGCATGGGAATAGTAATCGTATGATCTTACAAGGCAGCGTACAAGCTAGCCTTCCACCACGGTGTACGTAACCGTGTGGGCATATGTAGTCATACATGTTGGGGGAGCGTACAAGTGTACTTGGGCAGTGCAATAAATCATGCCACCAGAGCGTCTGCTATCATCTCACGTAGCTGATTCATTTGTAAATGACCCATGTGTTCAGTGGTGTGAACCCGAAAGGAGCCATGATCTGAGCCGACGAGGGTGTTTGCATGACCCATGTTGCCCTGTACACCGCCAAGTAGGAAGTTATGTAACACCATGGTGGCAATAATTATCTTCCTCTGTGTGACATGGTCGAAACTGGGAATTCGTCCCAGAATACGCCATTTGTTCTTCCACACGCTGAATGCATGCTCGATGACGTTGCGTAAAGATGCGTGAAGGTAGTTGAAGAGTTCGTTGCAGCCCTGTGGCTGACCACCACGGGCAAAGTCTGTGACATGGTACCGACTGTTCTGAAACGGAGCTAGGAAGCCTATTCGGTTAGGATAGCCTGAGTCTACCAAGTAATACTTCCCCGCCATGGAAAAAAATGAACCAAGTTAGACCTCTGCACATCATAGGAGAGTTACGAATGTCGAACTGCATTATACCTGGGGGATGTGGAAACACGTGGTCATAACCATTCAGTGTGTCTAGTAGGATGTGTGTGTCGTCAGCGCACCCAGGCCATCCTGCAACCACAAATAAACCGCATGTCGAAGTCACACACGGCCAACACATTCTGGCTAGTCTCCCCATGCCGGTTGGTGTGCATTACACGCCGCCCAGCAAGCACTACGACGGGGATGTGTGTACCGTTGATGGCCCCGATAGCTCCTGCAAAGTGAGGGTAAAATCTAGGTTCTGTCAACCTGTCATGCATTGCACTGAATGATGGATCGATCGGCTTAATGTAGTCTTGCGCCAAGGCGTACACGTAATCCAACACATGGTGGAACTTCGCACTCACTATGGACGACGAGTGCACAAACCAGTTCACGACCTACGAGTACGATTGCGGGGATCTGATAGTCCACAAAAACATGCCCAATGCTTCCGTAGAATGTACTTCCCGTGGTGACTGCAAACCATACGTAGTGACAAGGGTGTCATGCAACACGTGAAAGCAGTCCAAGTCCATTCTGAATATGCTTTAGCAAAGGTTCGGTGATGCCAGTTGCTCCTCCACCCATTGCAAGCCGGTCTGCACTGGCTCGCGGCTAAAAGCATATAGGCCCTAACATGATGACAAGACGCATGCTAAGGATCAACATGAAGATCAGACTGGCTCAATGCAAAGGTATATGTAGACTAGGACCCTCTTTTTATTTTTACCAGTCTTAGGAGAGAGGATGGAAGACCGGATTATAGGCTAAATGTCGTACCATAAAGAGGAATCACGGCAAGTAGCTTGATAGCATATTCTTGTGCCATTTGGATCAATTTAGGATCATGCGTTCATTAAAAATTTAATTTGATAGCCAAATATGTGCTCTGTTTAGAAAAACAGAAGTACCGGAGTTTCAACGACGAAACTTCCATAGAGCGGAAGTTCCGCAGTCTTGAGTGGTACTTCTGGTGCTCGGAGGCTCCAAAAAACGAAGCGGAACCTTTTCCAGAGAGCACCCCCGAAGTCGCTCGGTGCTCTGTCCGGACAACCGGAAGTACCGGTGTGCAAATCACAGTACTTCCGCTTTCCGGAAGCTCTGGCTATCCGAGCAGAGCCTTTTTTCCAGAGAGCACCCTCGGAATGATTCTGAGTCCGCAGCAAGTGGAAGTACCAGAGTTTCAACGGCGGAACCACCATCGAGTGGTAGTTCCGCAGCCTCAAACGGTACTTCTAGAGCGTGGAAGCTCCGAAAGGTCGGGTGGAACCTTTTTTCCAGAGAGCTCCAACTCTCGGCCTCGGTTTAAACGGAAGTACCGCACCGACTTTCTGGAACTACCGGTTGATGGAACTACCAAATTTATAATAACGATAGTTCCATGCCGACTTTTAACGGCTAGTTCAAAAGCTCTGACATAGCCGTTACTGTCGTGTCAAAACAGGTGCGGAAGTATTGACCTAGGCCTGCGGTACTTCCACTCGCCCTGACTTTTTCTGGAATTTGTTTCTAATGGCTAGTTTTGGTTGGTGAGGGTATAAATATCCATTCACCTGCTCAAAGATAGTAAGAAGAGACCCCATTGAACATCTTTAAGCATTGAGCATTCACTCCACACCTCTCTTTCTCATTGTGCATTTATTAGAGGTGGTTGAGCCAAACAAGTGCATTGCATCCGTTAGATTGATCCTTTAGTACTTGATTGTCATCAAGCGAAGTGTGTGATCTTTTACTCTTGGTGTTTGCCGGCACTTGGATGACTTGGTGGAGTTTGCACGGTGACTTCTTCCAGAAGGTTGTGAAGAAACCCGGCATCGACTTGTGAGTGGTTTGGAATCCACCACCTTCGGAGTGAAGGAAGGATTACCACTAGTGGATTGAGGAGCTGAGACTTAATTCGTGGAGCCGGTTCAATTCGTTTGGGCTTTCCTCAACGTGGACTCCGCGAAACCGGCAAGTTTCCGATCACCACGGTAAAAACATCGTGTGTTCATGGGTTACCTCTTGTCCCTTTTTTAGCTCTTGTTCATTTATTATATTGTGATTATTTACTTATGCAAGAGCCTCTTGTAGAGATTTACTCTTGTAGTGACATAGACTTACTAGAATTGTGTAGGTTTCAATTGCTCTAAATCTTCGTCATATTAAAATTGTAAAAATTAATTAGAAGTCAAGAAATTTTTAAAACCTACTATTCAACCCTCCTCTAGTCGGTTATCCTTGATCCTACAGCGGTGAGGTCGTCGCGATGACCTCGACTCGAACTGTGCCATGTACTGAATGAGGGCAACCTCCAACGCTGGTGGAGGGCGGACATTGCCATTGTATGGACCGTCTTCTTTGTTCACGAGCCATCACCGAGCTGCATGAACTGGTCATATAAGACTCAATCACCAAACAAAGCTTGCTTACCCAAGTGGAAAACAAAGAAACGAACCTGGTACTCTTGCCGTTTGCAAATAGGTCCTGGCAGGCTAGCTCTCGATCTGATATGTGGCTTTTGTATACTGGTGGGATTGCATGGTGAGTTCGCAGAGATCACAGAGATCACAAAACGTTGGTAGGGCTGAAGTTGAGGGTGACAGAACAAGCAGACATCACAGGTTTCCTCCCGTGCATAGACCAGACAAAACATTGTAGGGAAGCAATTGTATGGCTGAACACACACCAGAAAAAACATTGCAAGGCACAAATTATATGGCTGAACACATACCAGACAAAAGCATTGCATGGCACCAATTATATGGCTGAACACACACATGCCAGAACAAATAAACGGTAGCACAAGTCCTCCGCCCGTGCTCACAACATGATAACTGTCTATAGCAGAATAGGTCCTCACGGAACAAAGAAATGATACAAGTAAATAATAGTATGTCACAGGACAAGTAGATAGTACCTCACAGAACAAGTAAATATCATCGCACAGAACAAATAAATGAGAGAACAAGTAAACAGTATCAAGAGCCAGGGCCCTCACGAGAACCTAAGGGCTCCCTGGGAATGGAAGATGTGCCACATCCTGCGTAGCCAGTCAGCAGGACCTTCCGCAGTACGAAAGCCCGTGAAAACATCTCTTTACCTTTTGTCCATCAGCATCGCCGCGGCATAGAAATGCTCGTCCATGCCCTCTGGGAACCCATCGCTGACGATCACCTGCATCAACCAATGAACCTCCATGTGATCCATGTCAATGTTGTCCCCCGGTACTTCTTCTAATATCTAGTCACTTGGCAGTGGTAGCAAATAATGTTACGTGCGGTGCCAATCTTGAGCTTCTAAAGATTAGACTTGATACTCGAGATCTCATCTTGAGTTTTGCCCATGCCCTTTCTTTTGGACAAAGCTTTAGACTTCTTTTTTAGACTTCTGAACCATCATCATATGATACTTGGTTACCCGATGCAATGAAGGGTCCCACTCCAGTATCTGCTTTGATTCATGCAGCTACTATGGTCACTGCTGGCGTTTTCATGATAGCAAGGTGCTCCCCTTTGCTTTGCTAAATCTATTGCTTAAATATATAGATAAGTTTTCTAAATGAGATTGATTTCCATCGGTACTAGTGGTACTGGAAAAGCTCTCAGGGAATAATCTCAAGTTTATACCCTTTTGCAAAAGAGGTACCCCCGTCCTTGAACTCTTGCGGCATTGCCAATGGGCATTCACACTATGTATGAACGATTTCTCCCTATATGGATACCTCATATGTGTGCCTACAAAATGACCAGCGAATAGACTAATCAAGATGAGGTGACTCACAAACCAGAAAGAAATGTCCCGAGGGCCAACATGCCACAAACGAGTGAAAAAGCATGAAATTCACCTGATAGATGAAGACACAAAATTGCTAGACAGAATATCCCAACCTCTATTCCTCTCGCGTAAAGCCTTTTTTTTACGCGATAGGAAAAAGTGACTACAAATTCCCCTTTTTCTTTGCGAATCCCTGTTTGTATCCTTTGAGCACATGCGAAAGTGTCATCCCAGCGAGGAAAGATAGAAAGAAAGCAAGTGAGCATATTGAATTGCTTGTTGAAGTAACATGACGATGGGGAATCTCTTCCGGTCTAGTTTCCCAGTGCCAACGGCCAAAGAGAGTGAAGAGGGGACCCATTCTTTATAAGAGAATGGGAATACAGAATGGACCAATACGCGTTTTGGACCTACAGATAAAGTAAAAAAATGAGCAACTACGGTAGCGACCGATTCCTCCTCTCTTCTGCTCCTTCGGTGAACTCGACTATTGCAGAAACTGCAACGGTTTGACAGACTCCTCGAGAGCCTACCCGAAGCAATCCCTTTGATCGACCATCCCTTGCTTGACAAGCAGCTCTAAGTCTCCATCTCCGACTACATGTGAGAGTGGGAAGTCTAGGTTTAGCTTAGAGGAAAGGAGTGAAAGCGTTGTCCCGAGGGGACAAGAGAACATCGTTTCTAAGCGGCTTCTACCTTTTTTATTTTGAACGTATAGCTTTTCTTAATGCTCTTCTCTACTGACTTGAGCATCCCATACAACTCAGTCATTGATTTCTTCATGCCATTCATATAAAAATTCAAAATAACTGGCTCAAACCTCGTATAGAGTAACTAGAGAATGACATTAGTAGCCAACTCTTGACTAAGGGAAAAACCAAGTTTTTTTTCAAACTTTCAATGCAACCAATCATCTTGATTACATAAGAGCTGACCAGACTTCCTTCAGTTAATTTGCATGCAAATAATGACTTAGAGGTATTGTACTTCTCAGCCCTTGCTTGGCTCTCAAACATGCACTTAAGACCCACAATCATATTGTACACATTTGTGTTCTCATATTGTATTTGAAGCTCAGAGTTTATGGTGGCAAGCATGAGACAGCTAACCTCAAGTGAGTCATTGCTATGTTTCTCATACTCATTCTTTTCAACATGAGTGGAATCTTCAGCTGGTTCATTTGGATATGGAACCTCTAAAATATATTCCTTCTTTCTTGCTGGAGAACAATTCTCAAGTTGTGATATCAGTGAATAAAATTTGTTCTATTTAGTTTTTCTTTCTCAAGAATAGATCACAGGTTAAAATGGGTATGGAGGAAGCAGATGTTGGCATTGTTTACAACATAAAAACTATATGCAAAAATTCAGCACTTTGTTGTTGTAAAATCTTTCTTTAAATAATCTAACAAAATATATTTCCACTATATGTTTTAAAACCATGTTCCCTCTAACGACATCAAGTTAGTCAAGATCTATATTTCACTATGTCCTAGTGAGCTTTAGCGTCACTGCTAGAAACCTAGCGACGCAGGTAAGCAACCCATTGTTAATTACATCACCTGTAACTCTTGTTTGTTGAATGACATCCATATGTCCTAGTCTTAACACTATGCCCTTAGGCCCAAAACTATTTTGATAGCCTAGTCAAGAACCAATATTACGCATAAAGTGTCTAACACTTATCCTATCTTATTGAGATAATTAATAGCATCCTATTTTGGTAGATGTACCAATTAATGATCAAAATCTTGATAGGTGCAACAATTGAAAGGGCACCAAGTTTTACTTAATTTTTTAGAGAGATACTATTTGTTAAAAACATCTAAGATAATAATAACAAGAACAATAGTATAACATGAACATAAAAATATTTACAATTAAATCATATTAAACTATGTGATAATATGGCCCTTAGCATTGCAACCTCTATCACCACACTTTCTGTCCACCAAACCATCAATGCTTAAGGTCACCATATTCATATACTTAGTTATTACTCCTAACAGCTAACTATAAATTACACATGAGAAATATCAAGCACCACAAGTCAACACGCAGGCCATTATAGAATAATATGTAGCCCATGGCTATAAATCAGCATGACACGTAGGCCATGAAAAACTCATACATATATCACATACACAATGGACCATGCCATTCACACATCCCTATAAAACAAGTTATGCATAGAATCCAATTCTATCGCGCAACATGAATACATAATACCTATAACACATAGTACAATTACCTAGCACGACAGTCCTTGTGGGTCGAGAGCAGCGCCCTTGGAAAACTTTTTCGGGAGATGAATCCTATTCACAAAATTTCCCTTGAAAATTTCAATTCATTAATCACATTAAACCAATTCCGAATCAATCTGATCGGCCTGATTTTCCATTGATCAATCACATTGATCGGCATGGGAGGTTTCTAGAAGGAACAATAACTAGGTGCTATCAATTCATACCTCTCGCGAACCCATCTACTATCGCCGAAACTAATTAATCTCATCAACCAGTGCCTAAACCAATCCATTAATACGAACCAATCTAAACTAACATATCAAACCAGTACTAGATCCAATCTACTACTACCACATATCAACTATATGCGACCAATCCATATCAAATACTACAAAGGATAGTTCTAGTACCACTATTAGGATATGGGTAGGCTACACCAGAAAACCATACAAGTAAGAGGTCATAGATCGTTACCACTAGACGCGCAGTGCAGTGAAAATAGAGTTGAAGCAGCCGGTTCAACATAGCGCGCATTGGCATAGTGGAAATAGTCGATCACCCTCTAGCCAATTGTCAACTTCTCGCGATCATCCCGACCAACGTCACAATCACAGTAGCACCTCTACCGAAGTCCACACATCTAGATATTAAACTCTGTGCATCGGTGTGCTAGCACACGGGTGCACGGTAGGGGTTTTGAGAGGTGACAGCTAGGGTTCCGATGGGTGTGTTTTGGGGGTGCCACCTTCAGCCCCACACCTCTCTATATATAGCTTCCAATTGAATCATTATCTGATTTGATTAGATACCGTATTCAACTTGGAAATCCTCTAACTAGATATTTATCCAATATGAGTAGAGATCGTATCTCACTCAGAAAGCCTCTGCCAGATCCAATACGAGTAGAGATCTATTCCACTCGGAGTCTCTCATCCGAACCCTTATCATTTCAACTCCGAACCCTTATCATTTCAACTCTTTAAGCGTACGACTATATAGGCTCATATATATTCGGTTATGGGCGACAAATTTTCGCTGCTTGGTGTTGCACGGAAGGCTACAGGGTAGGTAAATGTCATAAATTGTATCATTTTCGGTCTTTCGGAAAAACCGCAACATATACCTTTTGGCGGTCTTTGGTTCTCCAATAAGTTCCCATGTGAATTGGGGAAAAAAATGATAGACAATGGATTTACTTTAAAGTTATGCGTGTCTGAGTTTGATTTCTTATTGCAAACACTGTTGAGGCGACAATAGTACATTCCAGTTCCTATTCAAAGTTCCAGGAGTACGGATGGTAATTACACTTTAAAAATACTCAGAACTTGCAAGAAATGCAGGGAACAAAGAGGACCTCTATTTTCTTTCTCCCATCAATTTTGGCAGTGCCATTCTCACTGATCAATTAATGGAAAGCTTACCAGCTGCAGCCGCAGAAATTCGAGGCCTTCCTTTAGGCTATACATTTTAGTTTAAAATTTTAAATTCTAACTTTTCGCAAAAAAAGTATACAGAGAAAGAGATACTTATGTATGATTTTGGTGATATAGATGAAGTCAGAATAGTATCTACTACAATCAACTTATAAACTTCATCTTAAAAAATATTTCAAAATCTAGTTATTATAAAAATCAAACAATAAGTAAATAAAAAAACCAATCTAGATGTACTTCACAGGCTTCGGCTGGCAGAACGCCGGCCCCATAAACCAACGGCCCGGAAACAGACGGTGGCTTTCAACTTTCAAGGCAAGTATCCATCTGTGATACATCCACCAGGGACCCACCGCAGTAGAAACAGTGGGAGTGCAGCTTCCTGGAAGTGTCCAAGTAGAATGTATCCTGCCTGTTGCATCCAAGCACTGCACTGCACTGCTCTATACAATCTTATCTGTATCTGCGTATCACGGCAATTTGTTGCTATTAAAAAGGCCGGGTGGTTGCCGCGATTTTTCGGCATGCATTGCATGTCGAAATAATCGTCGACCGACCTGGCTGGCAGGACCACCACCGCCGGCAGGGCGACGAGACAGCGATTTTACTCGGTTTTAGGGGAAATGCGCGCGCTTTGGATGCTTTCCGGTGGTGTGGGGGCGTGCTGGTTTGGCTTTGGCGTACCGGTTCATATATATTCTAATGCATGGATGCTATTTTTTTTTCCTCTAGTTTTTTGAGGGACAGTTTGCTTGCTGCGTGTTGGTTGTTTCCTTGCAGAGGTCAGATGTGCCTTTCGGCCTTTTTATGCCTACGCGTGAAATGCGTGTTAGCAACAGACAGATGGGCCGAAACTTGATTCGTGAAATGCTTGTGGAACGTACAAAACTCATCAGGGTATGAAAGTCGACACAAAAACACCGTCCGTCAGCGGGTGTGTTCTTTTTTTTTAGAACTGTGGCTTATGGGTCTCTTTTTTTAATTTGTAAAAACTGTTTTTTTGGCTTTTTTTATAGTAACTAGTTTTCAAATGAAGTGTCATGTTAAAGCGGTGTCTATAAATTGATTATAGTATATACTCAGTGGTGGACTCAGAATCAAAATTTAGGGGAGGCTAATGGGACTGCTCACCGGTTTGCTGAATGCTGAATTGTAGGCCTGTGGTAGCCTACCGGACCACCGTCTCCCGTCTTCGCCTCTGACGCTACCCATCATCGGGTACCTTCACCTCATCGGCTCACTCCCTCATGTCTCCCTCCGTGGCCTTGCCAGGAAGCACGCCTGACCTCAAGCTCCTCCGCCTCGGCGTTGTGCCCACGCTCGTCGTGTCATCACCTCGTGCCACCGATGCGGTGCTGCGCACACATGAACCAGCAAATACTTGCTTAAAAGTTACCTAGTTTGATACTATAAGATGTGCTATGTGAGCATAATGATGGGCAAGATCAGTGAGGCAACAACTGCAGGTGCAGCGGTGGACATGAGCTAGTTGCTCATCTCCTTCACTGTGCCATGCGCATCTTGTCGCAGCGGTAGCCATTGCCCCAATCGGCCACGCCTAGCACGCACCTCATGGCGAGCCGTTGTTGGGTCAGCATGACGGCAATGTTTGACAACATGAGCTATAGTTCGTGGCTTCGTGCTCAGTTGGTTCGTTTGACATTTGAGTCGGTGTCAAAATTCAGTGTCTTTATGGATTTGAAACGGGATGGAATTTGGAAACGATGGGCCGGTGAAAATTTAGAAATGTCGAGGTGGAAACTATGCTTGGCCGGTGAAAACTTGGAACTGTTAAGGTGGAAACTGTGCTTGCATTCTTGCATGCAGGCCTGGAAACGTACTTAGCTTAGATTATACCGTTTAATACACCGCCCTGGGGGTGCGTGGTGGTGGACGGTAGGGGGGCACTAGCCCCATCTGACCCCCGGTGGGTCCACCGTTGTACATGCTATAACGATTTCATTTATATCAGTCAAAATCATACGTAAGTTTCTGTTACTCCATACTCTATCTCACAAACAGCTCAAAAGTTAGCTTTTAGCTTATGACTTTTGAATTCTGACCGTTCGTGAGAGAGAGTACGAAGAGAGACGGTTGTATGCGATTTTGGCTGGAACTGAAGTCGGTATGGTGTCCACTATAATTAACGTATAGATCTTACCTTAAAAATACACCGTTTAAAAATTAATTTCTATAGTAAAAATCATGATCATGAAGTCAGAACGTACTCAGCCGCTGCTATGGAAAAAGTACTGGCCACTTTACTTTTTGTAACCTGCAAAGATCGCAATAGGTCTCTTGCAATATGACGAGACAGAGTATACAGTCTTTACACCGTGATCAAGGGGCGTAGTACGCACAGCATGTGAGGCAAGGCAGCTCCGTTTACGACTGGCTCACGACTCGGATCGGCCTTTAAGAACTCCTCCACAAGAAAAACATGAATTCTATGATGGGCTCCAATCATCCCACTGTGCATCCGCACCTCCTCCGTACGCGAGATTATTAAGGTTGTCACGTTTCGCTGTTGCTCGCGTACGCACTGGGATCGATCGATTGCTGGTGGTGCAGTACGCACAAGTGTGATGTGCGAGAGCGATGGTATAGACGGTGGTGCTTGCGATGACCGGCACCGGCAAGGCAGGCTTCATGGTCCAAACCCTTGTCTTGAACAGGGATGTGAACAGTTTGGGATTTATCTTGCGATCCCTTGATTTGCCTTTTGTAACATCGTTTCCACGGTTGTTTCTGATTATTAAACAATCACTAATTGTCAAGGCAAGGTTGTCCATCGCCTGTGAAAGTGAACTCCGAATTGATAGTGACAACCGACGGGTTATCTGGAGGGCTGAGAGCGATGTGGTTAGAAATTTGATAGCCATTTCCCCACCTTCACGGCTAAGATAGAGGTAAGACTCGAACACGAGCGATGGATTTGGACAGTGTGCGCGTCCAAGCACGTGCTGCACTCCCGGAGGGATCTCTATGCTTAGGAATTAGATGGCGTGTCTCTGTTCAGATTTAATTTTCAGGTCTTATTTAGTGTTTGCTGTATGTTTTTCAATCAGTTAACATAGCATTGATGGTTTTTCTACCTTGGAGCGACGTGTACGTTCTTGCGACGTTAGCTAGACAGCATTTACAACCAGAGAAAACGATATTTAGTCACTGTTAGCTCTGGTCAAAATACAAGAACACTGCCACGGTACGAGCAATTTGTTTACGAGATTTCATAAAAAAAAAGCTATTCGCACAGATCCACGCACAAAGCAGTGGAAAGTTGCCTGTCCGTTAATTAGTGGCTGATGATGATACCAGCAAATTTAAAAGACTCCATTATAATCGTGGACTGAACTCAAATTCATCTGTTGAAAACAATCTTCACATGGAGAGGATAAAAGAAATGATACAGGTACACCTCCAAGGCTCCAACCACCCCCATCGGTCAAAAGTACGTCTCAAACAAACCAAACCGCGGTCAAATTAAATATGCGCCTAATGATATCATCTACCGACGATGACGGAAAGAGCCCCGCGCTTTTGATCTTCTCCGGCCGGTCTTCACATGCGTCGATCACCCGGGAACACTTCAGCTATTATATGAATCTGTTCGCTAACTACCGCCAGGTCAGCCGGATAAACCCCAGGATTTGTTAAGCAACAGACGCTCAGCTCGCATGCATGTGATGCGAACAGAAGCTCACGTACATAGTAAGATGGATTTTTTCTGTAGTTTATGGCTTTAATTTTTGAATTTTGGTTGTTCGCGAGAGACATTATGTAAAGAAAAAATAGTCACCATTGGTTTACTAAACTTAATATTTTTTACTATAATTTTTTGTTGATCCTATCTTTAAAATATACTATTTAAAAATTAGTTACTATAGTATAAATAATAAGTCATAAGATATATAAAAAAAGGAACCGACCGGCCCTGACACATGTAGCCGAAGGCATATTGATGAGTAGGCGAGCACCGGGGGAAAGATAGGCAAATAGATTAATTAACTGAAACTCCTGTGCCTTTTTGCGATATGAAGCACATGGGCGTGCTGTGCAAGTGCAAATGAGTCGGTCCCGGGCTTCTAGTTTTTTTTTTTTTGAACTTTTAACTTATTCAAGTTAAAAGTCACAAAAACATATTATTTTTAATTTCAATTTATTTTGAATTTTTCACTTTTTGGTTTTTTATGTCTTTTCTCTCTTATTCTTTTATATTGTCTATAATGATATAACAATTTTTTTATTTTTTTATCCTTGTTTAGAAAAAACTAGCAACCATTACAGTGCAATTTTAATAAAAAAAAATCACAAACCGAAACCCACAACCAAAGGCCTATTTGATATGACTGCGGTTTATGACCTTTGGCTGAAATTTTTGAATTTTAACTGTTTGCGAAAGAGATTATGGAGAGAGAGATACTCGCTTGCGATTTTGGTTGATACAGATGTTGGACTTTTAACGTATACTACAATTAACTTGTAGACCCCGTCTTGAGAAAATAATCCGTTTAAAAGTTATGTACTGTAGCAAAGCCAAAAGTTGCTTTGAGAAGCTGTCAAAGAACAGGGCCTTTAGCCTAATGCCGAATGGAGCGCCATCGAAACCTTTTCCTGCATCATATCGATTTATTCATCTACGCGTGTTTATAGCACCGGCAGTATATCATGTTCGCTCCATCAAGGACTTTTTAGTATATTTGGCACTGCATTTACAAAAATGGCCATATGCATAATGTATTAACAAAAATGACGTTTTAACTGTCTAGTGGCCGGACGGCGGCGTGCATGGGCTGACACGTAGCCGCTGTTGTTCTGTAGCCGACCGGCAGGCCGTCTGCTAGCCCACCACAAGACGGCAGGGACCTGCCATCCCACCATCAGGCGACAGGTGATTAGGCCAACTGATTAGTTGGCCTAATTACATGCACTAATTTATTTTTTATATACTATTTATTTGAATTTTTAAATATAGCAAATAAGCTCAAAAATTACAAAATTTTAGTTACAGTCTTCAGACATAACGTACTTAGTTGTATAATTTTTTTAGTAATTTTATCTACTGTGAATATTGCTCAAAAATTCATACGATTTTGATACTTGTAGGAGCTATTACATATCGCAAACGAGCTCTAAAAATTACAAAATTTTGTAGAAAGCCTCCCGACATAGTCATAGTAATTATATAATTTTTTGAGAATTTTATGTACTCTAAATTTGCCATGTTAATTTATGTTAATTTAATCATAAAATTAATGATGCTCGGGCATCTTTTGCAGTTCATACATTATAAATATATGTAGAAATACATATAATAGTACAAAAAACGCATCGCATGGGATGCGATATGGCTCACCCATTTGAGCCACTGTTATCTCCTCGCGGCATTTGCCTCCCCGTGGATGGCACGAGCATGTCCCGTAGGGTACGTCAGCTAGTTTGAAGGTTGCGTCTCGGTTCGGAGGAGGTATAGAGACTGTTTCATTTGCTCAGTGGTCGGTGGTGGTCTAGTAGGCTCATGTACAGCAAGCTGAGTTTGGTAACGGTCGATGTCCTCCAGCTGAGACATGCCGAACTGCAAGCAGCCAGCAATAATATCGTGAACGAAGGATTCTAAAACACCCCCTCGTGGTGCAAAGGAGCTCTCGCCTTGACCGTACGACATGGCAGCAAAACCGGAAGAGCTCTACCTACCAAAGTCTCTAAACTGTGCATATGGTGTGAATGCTGAGCTCTGCCCTACGTACGTTGCAAACCCTAGCACTGTGTACCGCTCTCTAGAAGCATCCGGGAGGCCTGTAGCGTCATCGGTGGACTTAACGTCACCCCCACGTTGAATTGAAGGCTGGAAGATGAAACAGTGTTAGTCATAATAAATATTCCGGATGTACAATGCGATTCTTATACCTCCTGGATGTGCAACAAAGATGAACGACAGGGAGCGGTAGTTTGTGTAGGTCATGAGACGTCAAAAGTGATGCATTTTGACGACGGACCTGCAGCGGGAGAATGCTATGATGTTAGTGGAATGTAAGGCCAAACAGGAAAACAAAACATAGATTTGTACGTAAGTTAACTCCTCATTGATACAGCCCGTGGATGATCGGCGGCTAGTACTATGATGCCGGGCAAACTCAGTAGATTACGATGGCCAGCCAGACTCGCTAGATCACGATGACTTGGTAGGTGAGCATGGTGCCCCCTCCGGGTGCCCAATGTGCACGACGTGATCCGTCGAATGGCCGCAGCTTAGGTTGTGTACTATTTTTTGGCTTACTTTAGAATATACTTCAAAGTATTCTGCATAGTCGATGGTGTGTCTGGGCTAGTGAGGGCGGTCTCGGATGTGCTTACGATGTGTTGCGCTCACTCCAATTGAAGTGACATATGAAACATGTTCAGTACTGACCAGTATGAATTTCGTAAATGAATCTCTCAGAAATTGCAACTGTCTTATGTTGTCATGCCACCGTGAAGGGTTGTGGTGATCGATCGAGTGTTGTAGACTGTCGTCGTGCATGATCTGCTCAGGGCGATCTGGTGGACGAACGTTGAGTCTGCTACGCGATTGGGGTACGTACCACTCCAGGTACTTGTCAAATGTCTGGACGTCGTACCAACGCTACCCCATGACGACATCCAGGTATGCCCTGTCTGTCCATGTCATCGTCCACTCATGCTGTATTGGTCGCCAATCCGTACCATGCCAACCAGTTCTCGATTGCCTGCATTTCTAAATTCATCGATGTTACAGAGCAAGACATACAAAATGTAAACATTACTCAGATGGAGTTTGACTCACCGGTGTATGGCTCGCGGTAGGAACCTGCCGTCCGAAGGGGGCACGACCAGGTGAAAACCGAACTGTCGCATTACGCGCTGCGATGCGTAGGCCTCTGCCATGTATGAGAACACTAGATGGCGTGTCGTCGCCCATAGTGCCATGTCCTGCAAGCATTGTAGGGACAGTTCGTATGGCGATACACGCTCCACGAAGTCTACAGTCCATGGACCCCAAATGACGTCGCTGTCGTGCAACGACTCAAACTCGTGCCACAGCAAGTAGCACATCGACGGTTTGCCCTTGGCACAGCGCATATGGGCACCAGTCCATCGGAAGCCCATAATGGGCCCATTTATAGTGTTGGTGAACTTGTCGAACGGGTGCACTGGCATCAAAATGGGCAGATGCCCGATAGGGAAGTACAGCTACAGGAACATATAGCACACGCACAGGTTGGGGTGATCAGTAGTGCCGCGCTAGCAAGCGTCACACAACCACCGATATGTAGCGCATAGGATGGTTGATCCCTAGCTGTACTAAGGCATCGCCCCAAACTCCGTGTCAACCAAAGACTTGGTGAGGTGGATGAACTCGGGTTGCAAATATCGTCGTTGTGCCTAGAAACATGCTCCAACCAAAGAGATGAAGAAGGTACGCGATGAGGTGTCTCCTAACGACCTCGAGTGTTTCATCCTGTGGGCACACAATGAAATTTTTCAGCCAAGCATGGGGGACGCCACGAGCACTCTCTAGGATAAGCAGGTCGAACTGGTCCATCAGCCTCTCCTTCCAGTCTGCCGGTGTAGGGCTAAAATAAGTGCGTCACCCCGGAGAGGGAGACCGGTCAAGAACGAGACATCTTGCAGAGTGATCGTCATCTCACCCCACCGAAAGTGGAATGTGTGCATCTCGGGCCTCCACCTGCCCACCAATGCCGCAAGCAAGCTTCTGTCCATGATGAATTGGCGTCTGATGGAGACCAACTTTGCAAAAGGCAACAAACCAGTGGCCCGCAGGATTAGGACGTAGCGCTCGTCCAGCTCCCAATGATCTCTCCCTTCCTGTAGCTTGAAGGGCTAAGGGCCAGCCGTGTCACCCATCATCAATGAGTGGCAGTGGTGGTTCTCATCGTAGAACTATTTGAGAAGTTCTGGTAACACTATACCTTCTAACAAATGGGATAGACCAAATTTTAGTGCGAAGATTAACAATGACAGTAAAATAATACAAGTTAGTGATTATATGCGTGTAATTACATACAAATAATTCATTAATTACCGATAATTTGATTACCCATCCAAAAAATTATGAGTGATTCATTACCGTCGTCCTTACCACTTAATTACTTACCACTAACTCATTATTTAACCCTAACTAATTGCCACTACAGTAATTACGACTACTTAATTACACACTACCATACAATAATAAATTATGGGTACCGTATGTACACAAAAATACAAACTATGTCTACATTACTACGACCAACATACTTCATAATATAAACTACATTAATTACGACTAACTATATAACACTAATTAACTAAGAGTACGGGAATAATGTCGAAAGCATACAATAAAAAATTACATGTATTTCAAGATAAGCAATCAGCACTGGCGCGTCCTCCTGACGCATCCTCAATGAGCTATGCACTGCCTTCTCAAAATAACTAGCATGCACTCCTAATTTTGATAGTACCTTGCAACAAATAGGATATACGAAATATTACTGCGAAGATTGATAATAACAGTAAAATATTACAAGTTAGTGATTACATGTGTGTAACTACATACGAATAATTCATTAATTATTGACAATTTCATTACCCATATGAAAAAATTACGAGTAATTTATTACCGTCATCTGTAGCACTTAATTACTTACCACTAACTCATTAGTTAACTCTAACTAACTGCCACTACAGTAATTATGACTGCTTAATTACATATTACCATGCAATATCAAATTATGGGTACCGTACATACACAAAAATAGTAAAAACTATATCTAAATTATTACGACCTACTTACATCGAAATACAAACTACATTAATTACAACTAACTAAATAATACTAATTAACTACCACTGCGGGAATAACGTCGACAGCATGCGATAAAAAATTAACTACCTTTCGGGAGAAGCAATCAGCATTGCCGCGTCCTCCTGCCGCGTCCTTAATGAGCTATGCACTCTTAATTTTGAGTGGCGACCGTAAGAATGAGCTTCTGTAATGAGCGACTGAGATGAGCAATGACGATCTGCGAGAGGTTTGCATTTATGGCCGAGCGAAAAGGGAACACGGTGCGTTCATCCCGCAAATTAAGGACTTCTTTTCAATGAGCAGCACTTCGAGCGAGGGGGCGGCATGGTAACACTGACAAATGTACATACGAGGGAGTGAGCAAGGGGAAACGGCACGGACATAACGACATTAGTGCAAACAAGGGAGCGCGCGAGGGGGATGGCACGGACAGAGCGACAATTCTGCAAAGTAAAAGATAGTAGTAACAGGCCGATATATGTGTGAAGGATAGGGGTCAGACACTGCAAAAGATGCCTGAACATCGTTAACTTCATGATTAAATTAATATAAATTAACTTAGCAAATTCGTAGCACAGAAAATTCTCACAAAATTACACAATTACTATGACTATGTTGAGAGGCTTCACACAAAATTTTGTAATTTTTAGAGCTTGTTTGCTATATGTAACAGCTCCTACAAATATCGAAATCGTATGAATTTTTAAGCAATATTCACAATGGATAAAATTACCAAAAATTATACAGCTAAATACGTTGTGTCTGAGGTTACACACAAAATTTTGTAATTTTTTTTATCTAATTTGCTATATTTAAAAATTCAAATAAATAGTAAGCAAAAAATAAATTAGGATAGATAATTAAGCCGGCTAATTAGTCGGCTTAATCATCTGCCACTGGTGGTCGGACGGCAGGCTGTCTGGCCACGGGACAACAGCGGATACGTGTTAGCCCATGCACACTGCCGTTCAGTCACCGGACAGCAAAACATTATTTTTATTGATACACTAAATATACATCTATTTTTATAAATACAACATCAAATAGTATCAAATATACTTAAAAAGTGCTCCATCGAGCTGCAGGGATCGTATCGTACGAGATGATGACAGAGAAGAGGACGGATCGATCGAGCTTACGCAGCAGTTGAAGAACATCGCGGGAAGAATATGCCACAGGCATGGCATGGGCACGCATGGCCCGGGATAAGGATGGGTGGTGCGTGTGAGATGTTTTGTGATATACGTAACTCCGTATTTTTTTTAATAGTTAGATGAGATCGATGCCGCAAAGGTGATGACCGGTGAGTGATGAGATACTGTGTTCAAATCGATTTGGGCTAAAGCTTATTGACATAGTTTACTTTTTAAAGCGGTTTTTCAAACCATTTTTAAAGCCATCGGCTAGCTTTCATCGTCTTCTTCACAACCACATCTTTTAAAAACTATTTTTTAAATTTTATTTCAGTTACAACTTTTAACTGTTGTTATCCCATTTTAACTAAATATTATAATTAAAAGTTATCAGCTCTAGTATATTAAAAAATTTCTTACTGCTACCAGCAACTGGCCGGCTAGGTGGAACACGTGAGGACTGGCCCCGCGCGGCGCGAAGCTTTTTTTCTTTCAGTTTTAACGTTTCGATGTATCCTGTTGTCTTTCTTACACCCCACTTATTTTAACTTGAATTTTTAGTTTTTAGTTTATTTTTTACTATTAATAAATTTCATCTTTTCTGATTTTTTGGTTTCTCTAAAGCTTTTTTTGCTGGTTTTTTTCCCATATTCATTTGCGTTGTCCGTGATGAGCAAACATTTTTTTTCTATTTTTAATTTTTTTAAATTTTAATTACACTAAATAAATTACTTTCAGCTACAGTATAATTTCAACTAGTTACAGTATAATTTCAATCATAAATCACTATTTTTTAACCCAACCGAGCAGGATCTTAGCCCTTTTTGGCCTCTTTTTGCGCGTGCGTACGGGAGAATTTGGCTAGCTGATAAGATCAGGATGCACTAACGGTAATGGCCAAAATGCCAAATGGGGACATACAGCCTGCTCATTTCGATTAAAAATATGATTTATGATTGAAATTATACTATAACTAACTAAAATTATACTGATGTTGATGGTAGCTTATTTGGTATAATTAAATTTAAAAAATTTTAAAAATAGAATAAATATGTTAGCCAATCACGGAAAATACAAATGAATATGGGAAAAAAGAACTAACAAAAAAGCTCAAAAAGCTAAAAAGTTAAAAAGATAAAATTTAAAAATAATAAAAGATAAATCAGAAATCAGAAGTTCGAACCGAAATGAGCGGAGACATAATTCAATCAGCTTCTGCACGCGCGAGACAGGTAGCTTGCTATGGTGATTAGTTAGCAAAACACTCGTACAGAACGCGGCGCGTGCGCACCAGGGGGGTCTTCCGTGACCGGGCAAAATTCGATCGATCCATGTTTTTGTTTTCTGATTAGAAGGTTGTGCGCTAGATCGTACTAGCTGATGGTGCTGCAAACTCACGGTCTTCCTAGAATCAGGAAAAACTATTTGTTTTGGATTTTTTTAGTGAGTAGCGAAAGAAATGATATCACCGAATTTCGGTTATTTTATATGAATTTTAAATGGCTCAAATTAAATTTAAAATTTTTACTTAAAAGTTACGATAAAGAACATGTAAACCTCTATTTGTACAATAAGGATAGACTAGTCTAACATAGGTCTTGAGGCTAGCCACTGGGCTAACTGCTTTATTTGCTTGGTGTAGGGATTTATGTTCTTTTACACTCGAAAAATTAAACTAAAATGAAATATTTTAACCAAATTAAAATTATTTCAGGGTTGCAAAAGAAATGAAAATTCTGAAATTTTAAGAGAATTTCGTCGAACTTGTGAACCAGGTTTAGAGTAACCTCTAGTCACTACTACAGAAAAGGTCATCACAGACGGTTCGAAAACGTCATCACAGACGGTTTTGTGAACCGTCTGTATTTATGGGTCAGTGATAATCGAAGGTCATCACAGACGGTTTTCGAACCGTCTGTGATTATCAGCTATCACAGACGGTTTTTGAGTAAAAACCGTCTGTGATTATCAGCTATCACAGATGGTTTTTACTCAAAAACTGTCTGTGATATTCCCTTCGACCCCTACATATATTTCTGTTATTGGCTAGCCTCAGGAAATGCTAGCCATGCCCTCTGAAACAAGCAGATAATCACAGACAAAAATATACAATTCACACATCTCATTTCCTTTCAGATACATTTCACAGACATAAAACATCCAATTGACATTGCACTTCATTTCACAAACATAAAGCATGCATCCATTTCGCAAATCGATTAATTGAATTGAAATGAAATATCCATTAACAAATGCACAGTTACAAAAGATCTACACTGCATTTGCACTTAGTGATAAGACCAATAAGAAATCATGGTGCGCAGTGGAACCGTCCTCCTGACTTTATGACTTGAGTCAGCAAAAAGTACGCCAACTCTCCTTGAATCCCTCCAAGATCAGACTGTTTCAATGCAGTTGACGGGATGGACGCAGTCTGTCGATAGGAATATCAATGTGCGTATATATGTAACGTGATAAGTATGAAGTAATTATGGGAAGAGTGACAAACCTTGGGATTGGTGAGCCTCGAGGAATCGAGGAGTAGTTCCACATGTTGGCAAACGTAGTATCCACATGTGTTGCCCGGCTGCTGCTGGTGGCACTGCAAAAAATGGAATGTGTTAGTTCAAGAGGCATTAGTACCAACTGTTGCATAGGATTAATTAATGTGAAATTGCGAATACCTTAAAATCTTGAACATGTGTCAGCAGGCCTTTGGCCCCGCGCTTCAAGTCACCTCCCATTTCAATGTACGTCGCGAACGCCCTACGTAATTCGAAAAAGTTAACCTTAATCATTCGGAAGGAAACAAAGAGTACAATGTAGATATGTATGGGCAATATGTGCTTACCTATCAATTACTTGGCTGACAACTGTGAAGTCCATTTCATTCTTACTTAGGGAATCAAGGTAATATACCTTGTTCCATTTTGGTACAATTACTATTAAAATCCAATGAAAGTTCTGATGGAAGGGCATAAGTACATATTCCTTATTGCAGCAACCCAGCAGTCCTGATGCAATGTACCTCTGGACGAGGGGTGTATCCTGGTTGATGGTTTCCTTGGCGACCAAGTGGGGGTCTAAGAAACCAGCTGATGAGTTGGATAATCTAGCTTTAATCAGCATGTGTCTATATATATACACACGAAAGCAAAAAATTAGATATGGCATTTATCGGTATGACATTAACAGAGACTGTGATTGTACACACTTACAGCGTCCAGCATCGAATGATTGAGACGTCAAGAGCGTTGAGCGTGAACAGATCGAATAAATCCTCAAAGGCGACCACGAACATACACTCTTGAAGACTGTGGTGGAAATCATCCGACGTGAATTTGACAGTGATACTTGAGGTCCATTCTCCCTCTGGCTTATTGGACTGCTGCATATACCACGTGTGCAATTGCATGCAACTATGTGGTAGCTTTTGGAGGTCTTTTTGCTCAAGCAACGGCTTGCCAAGCACGAATTTGCGGGCCAAAGGTAGGTACAGAATATCATCATTGGTCTTCTTTGCTTTGCCCTTGCTAGCCTTGCTGCCTCGACTATAGCTCGACTTCACGACAGTTGACTTTGAAGGTAGCAGCGGTGCAAGTTGCTCTGGCGAGAATAGGACCCGTGGAGATAGCACCGGTGCAGTATCCGGTGGTGGAACCGACTGGTCTTGTAATGGAGATGGCACCAATGCATTTAGCTCTGGTCCTGCCACCGGTGGTGGAACCGACTGATCTTGTAATGGAGATGGCACCAGTGCATGTTGCTCTGGTCCTGTCACCGGTGAAGAAGCCTCCAGGGAGATGTCGCTTTTGGGCCACTGGATGAATGTTCCAATTAATGGCCTGTCCTAGAGTCACGATCTCGTCGTTGGGGGGCTTCGGTAGCGGGACCACCTCAAAATTGACATACACACCATCCACATTAACTTTTGCGAAGCCTGGTGCTAAAGCTTGACCGTGCACCATGGCCCCGTTACTAGACGAATATGCCTGGCCCCAAGCAGCGTACAAGGGAATGGAGCCATATCTCACTTGGAGCTTGCACTTCGTAGGCTCCTACATAACGATACAAAATTAGCTACTCGAATAGGCCTACCAATGGAGCAAGCATTCAAGAGGTAATAATTATTACCAGGATGTCGTCCACAGGAAATTTGGACTGGGTTTGCGTCGGATTGGACGCGCAGCTACTAGGACGGTTGTGCGGTCTAGCTAGCATAGCAGCGGCGGTGGCGGCCTGCTGACTTTCTGTCTGTTTCCGCACCTCATCTCTGATTACATCAGCCAGCGAATCCAGTAGCTCCTCTTTAAGAGATTCCTTGATCTCTTCTCGTAGCTGTGCGTCACGCTCGGCTTTGTTTCTCTTCCTACGCCGATACATTCCGGTGTCATCTTGGAAACCATGTTTCCAAGGAAAGTAAAGCCCAAGGCCTCTCGTACGACCCGGGTGCTCCTTGTTTCCCAGGGCCACGGAGAGCATATCATTCTCCCTTGTTCCCTGGAATGATCCCATGGTAGATTCAAAACTCAGCTCTTCCTGCAAGAGCACGAAATGTCATTTCAATTCGTACGAAGTTGTGGAGTAATTACAAGCTACGTAGTTTTATCGATATCTTACCAGGCACTGGGACACTTGCTGGTCTACAGGGTTTCGAAAGGAGACATCCCCCGATGTCGTTGTAGATGACCTTGCTCTAATCCAATTTCGAGCGCAGTCATCCGGGATATTGGAAAACGGCGGGGCGATGTCCTGTGCAGCTGTCAAGTCATCCTCCTTCCTCCACTGCGGGATTTTACCCGCATACCTATCTGTGCCAAGTCTGTGGGTGTGTGTGTTTTTTGCCTGGAGGGCCTTGTGCGCCGCACTTGTACTTTTGAAATCTTCGGACGTCTTCATCGCCTTGAACTCTTCCCATTGTGGTTCCAGGAATGGGTATTTATGAAAAGGCGTTTCGTCCGTCTCCACGTATTTCTTGACAAGCGTGCTCTTGAAGTTCTTCCATGCGTACGTGATCCAGAGACCAGAGATGAAGAAAAGGAGTGGGAAGAAGCAGATGGATAGTCGCTCACCGAAAAAGTCGGCTATGTCGGCTGCTCACGAAGAATCTGGGAATGTCTTTTTTTTGCACTTTTGTAATAAAATTGCCTTGCATTTAGGAAGGAAAAAGATAGATTGTGGGAGTGGACATCACATCTCGGCAGTAGTCGGCATATACTATTACTGCAAGGTCTCTAAACAAAGTTCTATGAAGCAAATGACACAAACTAGTGTATCCGGTTCATTGAACGGGAACACTCGAGTGTGTCACTTACTTCATGCCCCTTGAAGGTCTATGTGGCATATACACTAGAGTGGTCATTGATTGGTTAATTTGTGCTCTCAAATTGTAGGGTTGCACAAGATTAATCTTGGCCGTCCCGCTACTAAATGAGGAAGCAAGAAAAGTGAAACATGATAAGATGAGGAAGCAAGAAAAGTGAAACATGATGCTCAATGTTAGGAAGAGAGGAGAGGAGTAGAGGGAAGGGGGAGAAGGAAGGGGGTGATGTGGATAGAGAGAGGGGTTATGTGCCTATACTATATACTATATGCTAACACAACAAGCAATGTAATATGTACCAATGTAAACTAAGCAACTGCAGTAAACAATGTACCAATATAGTATGTACCAAATAGCAAATTAAACTAAGCTACTGCAGTAAGCAATGTACCAATGTAATATGTACCAAATAGCAAACTAATTAAGCAACTGCAGTAAACAATGTACCAATATAGTATGTACCAAATAGCAAATTAAACTAAACTACTGCAGTAAACAATGTACCAATGTAATATGTACCAAATAGCAAACTAATTAAGCTACTGCAATAAACAATGTACCAATGTAGTATGTACCAAATAGCAAACTAATTAAGCTACTGCAGTAAACAATATACCAAATAGCAAACTAATTAAGCTACTGCAGTAAACAATGTACCAATGTAATATGTACCAAATAGCAAACTAATTAAGCTACTGCAGTAAACAATGCTCACAATGCTCAAAACCATAGTCCATCACAGAAACTACTCACAATACTCAAAACCCTAGTCCATCACAGAAAGTGCTCACAATGCAGACGGTAATCGAGGGGAGGTGGCCGGCGAGGGGCTCGGGGGAGGCGGCCGGCGACAGGCTCGACGAGGGGCTTGGGGGAGGCGGCCGGCGACGGGCTCGACGAGGGGCTCGGGGGAGGCGGTCGGCGACGGGCTCGACGGAGGCGGCCGGCGAGGGGCTCGGGGAGGCGGCCGACGAGGGTTCGGGGAGGCGGAGGCGACGACGGGCTCGGGATTTAATTAGATCTAGATCGAATAACTGCGCAGCACATAGGGAAAACCCTAGCCAGAGGGTATATATAGGGAGGTTATCACAGACGGTTCTAAACTTAGAACCGTCTGTGATAAATCTAAGTTTATAACCGTCTATGATATTGATATCACAGACGGTTCTAAGTTTAGAACCGTCTGTGATAAGCCTTTGCGACTGTAGTTATTAAGACAACACCAATAACCACAGCTGCATTCATATCCACCACCAAACAGTTGCATTCATATACAACACCAACCAGCTGCATTCATATCAACCATCACATGTACATCACACATATACATAAATGCCAATACACATATACATTTTCACATATACATTTTGTCACACATTTTCACATATACATATCAAAATTGACTACATCACACATTTTCACATATACATCTCTAAATTGTCACACATTTTCACATATACATCTCAAAATTGTCACACATTTTCACATATACATTCTTATTGTACTTGCTTAATTATTCCTTTAAAACTAGCCCTTCATCATGATCAATGCGTACGTAACTAGTTTTGTCACGTTGTTCATCGTCGACCCTTATGCCATTTCCAAAATGAGGTAACTCGTCAAATTGATTGTATTCCTCCTTGTCCACTACATTCTCCACTCCGACAATTCTCCTTTTTCCATGAAGAACTACATGGCGTTTCTTATTTGCCGGGTCGGTTACATAGAAAACTTGAACAACTTGATTGGCGAGTACGAATGGTTCGTCTTTGTACCCGACACGTTGGAGGTCCACGGTCGTGACACCGTACTTGTCAACCTTCACCTGTGGGAGATGCACCCAACGGCAGCGAAATAAGGGGATCTTGAAAACCACATAGTCGAGCTCCCAAATCTCTTCTATGAAGCCATAGTACGAGTTTCTCGACCCATCGGTACTGAATGCATCTATGCGGACACCACTGTTCTGGTTAGTGCTCTTGACATCCTGAGACTGCGTATAGAATGTGTACCCATTTATGTCATATCCTTGCCATGTCACAACTGTAAATGTCGGCCCTTTTGCCAACCATGTCAGCGTCTCACTCGGTGAGCTCCTAGCGATTTGCTACTTCAACCATTGGTTGAACCAACAGTTGTGTTGTCTCATGATCCAAACATCCGGCCACTCTGGATTTTGTTGCCGAAGCACATCCTTGTGCTGGTCCACATAAGGCGCCACTTCAGTCATGTGTTGCAACACCGTGAAATGGGCTTGAGTGTATGTGTCCATATCCGGAGTGATTGCTTTCCTTCCGATAGTTCCGAGACCCTTCAGTCTCCCCTCATGACGAGATTGAGGGACACCTATCGGTTGAATCTAAGCCATATAATCGACACAAAACTCAATAACCTCTTCGCTTGCATAACCTTCGACGATGCTGCCCTCCGGCCGAGAACGATTCCGTACGTACGACTTGACAATTCCCATGAACCTCTCAAATGGGTACATGCTACGTAGGAATACGGGCCCGCACATTTTTATCTCCCACACAACGTGAATAATGAGATGGACCATGATATCGAAAAACGAAGGAGGGAAATACATTTCAAGGTGACATAGAGTCATCACCACCTCGTCCTGCAGAGCATCTAGTCCTTCGGGATCGATGATCTTCTGAGCAATTGTGTTAAAGAAATAACATAGCCTCATGATTGTCTCTCGGACTTTGATCGGCAAAATATTTCTAAATGCAATAGGGAGCATCTGTGTCATCAGCACATGACAATCATGAGACTTCATGCCATTTAACTTCAAATCTTGCATCGAAACAAGTTTCTTCACGTTGCCGGGGTAACCAGACGGAACTTTGACACCATGCAAGCACTGGCACAGTTCTGTTTTCTCAGCCTTGGACAGAGTGTAACACGCAGGGGGAAGGTACGTTCGTCCATTATCAGTGCTTGTCGGTGCTAACTCAGGCCTGATGTCCATGTCAGCCAAGTCAAGCCGTGCGTTGACACCGTCCTTTGTTTTATCACGGATGTTCAGTAAGAGACCAATCAAGCTGTCGCACACATTCTTTTCTACGTGCATGACGTCGATGCAGTGCCGAACATCTAGGTACTCCCAATAAGGTAAGTCCCAAAATATTGATCTCTTCTTCCAGGTGTTCTTCTCATGAGCCCTTAATTTACGTACCTTTCCGAGGACAACATCTAAATCCTTAACCATATCATAAACCTCGTGTCCCCTTAAATGCCTTGGAGCTGAACCGTCTTCCTTCTCTCCGTCAAATTGTTTCTTCATCTTGCGGTATGGGTGAGCCCTCCGAAGGAACCGGCGGTGACGCATGTAGACGGTTTTGCGTGAGTGTCTCAGCCACACACTCTCGGTACCATCTAAACAGTGAGTACAAGCTTTGGCACCTTTTGTACTATGGCCCGATAGGTTACCAAGGGCAGGATAATCATTTATGGTGCAGAATAATAAGGAGCGCAGAGTGAAGTTCTCTCGGTTGTATGCATCCCATACCTGTACCCCTTCGTTCCACAGCACTTTTAGATCTTCCACCAACGGTGCTAGGAACACATCGATATCATTCCCAGGTTGTTTTGGCCCTTGGATAAGTATTAACAGCAAAATGTACTTTCACTTCATACACAACCAAGGAGGAAGGTTATAGATGCAGAGAGTCACGGGCCATGTGCTATGTCGGCTGCTCATGCTACTGAAAGGATTCATTCCATCTGTACTCAGTCCAAACCTTATATTCCTTGGTTCTGCACCGAACTCTGCAAAACTCCTATCGATGTTTCTCCACTGTGCGGAATCAGCAAGGTGTCTTATCATTCCATCCTTCTTGCGCTCCTCCGAGTGCCAACGCAGCAGTTTTGCCTCCTTTGCATTTGCAAAAACCCTTTTCAAACGGGGAATTATAGGAAAATACCATGCCACCTTAGCAGGAGGTCCTTTCTTCGCCTCTGTTCCCTCGCCATCATCTGATTGATTGTTACGTTTGTATCGGGATGCGTTGCACACCGGACATACATGCATGTTTGCATACTCTTTACGGTAGAGGATACAGTCGTTCGGGCATGCATGTATTCTTTCTACTTCCATTCCCAACGGACAAAGAACCTTCTTGGCTTTATACGTGGTTTTAGGCAACTCATTTCCCTCCGGAAGCATGTCCGCTAAAAGACCTAGCAGCGCCGTGAAACTCTTGTCAGACCAACCGTTGCTTGCCTTCAATTTCAACAGTTCAAGCACGGCCGACAACCTCGTGTACTTGCAGCCCGTGTACAAAGGTTTCTCTGAGTCCTCCATCAAGCCACGGAATTTAACATACTCTCTCTCATCATAGTTCTCTTCCACATCGCGAAGCATCTGATCCAGATTATCATCGTGCAACCTATCCGAATCCGAGCCACAATCGACATCAGCCGGCGGCATGTCATTCACTTCACCGGCGATGTCATCCGAGGGCATATCATTCACTTCACCGGCGATGTCATCCGGCGGCATATGATCATTCACTTCGCCATGACTGGTCCAACACGTATAATCCTTTTTGAAACCCCTCCAAATCAAGTGCGCTTCAATTTGCCCTCGGTTCTTAAACATCTTCAAATTCTCGCAGTCAGTGCATGGACAGCACATATATTCCACCCCCTTATTCAACATATCCTCCTCGGCGGCTCTTATAAAAAAAGAAACGTCATTAATGTACTCTTCACTCACACGGAAATCGCCTAGCTTCCTCCCGAGTGAAAAAGTGCGCAGCAGTGGCTAGATCTGGATCGAAATGAAGACAGATGCGGTCTGAGCAGCGCAATAAATGCCTTAGTCATTATCACAGATGGTTTTTAACTAAAAACCGTCTGTGAATTATCACAGACGGTTTTCTATTAAAACCGTCTGTGATAAATATTATCACAGACGGTTTTGTATAAAAAACCGTCTGTGATAAGCTTCATGCCAGAACGCTTCGCGCGTGTTTCCATTGCCAGAACACTTCGTGTTTCGATCGTCTAATTAACGTCTCTCGATCTTTATACGAAGCGTCTATATCATTAATGCTTCGCGCGTATTTCCATTGCCAGAACGCTTCGTGTTTTGATTGCCAGAACGCTTCGTGTTTCGATCGTCTAATTAACGTCTCTCGATCGTTATACGAAGCGTCTATATCATTAATGTTTGGGTATACGATGCTAAAGGTTAAATATGCGCGCCTAATCCAGGTCTCTTCTACGTACGTACAATATGGATTCTACTATTCTTGTGATCATCTCCTTCCTCTCATCTGTTCATCACGAATTGTTCGGCCGGAACCTTACACAGGCGGCCAGCAATTTGCATCTGGAGCAGCTTCTCCGCACATGCCCTGCTCTCCTTCCCCGACTTTCTTGCATCCATCAGCTCGACCTCATCATCCGCCATCGACGGAGGCGTCTCGCTGCCGCTCAAGAAAGGGAAACATCCCTCACCCTGGTTCTTCTCCACAATGTGCGCAAAGCGGAGGAAGCTCTACACGCATTGGAGAGACTGATGGATAGCATTGCCGATCAAGCAAATACGGCAGATTCTGAGGAATCTTTTCATGCTATCCTCTACGGCATTATGGATGCTGCTGATCATTTGCCCAGGCTGGAGGAGGAAGTGCTGAGGACAAGGGCAATCTTAACGGCGTTCGAGAATTTAGCGGCTGATCCTCCAAGTCCCCAAGTCGAAGAAGAAGCGTACGAAGCCCAAAAGATTACAATCTGGGAAACTCACTACAAGAAACATGGCCTTCTATGACGAATATGTGATGACAATGGAACAATTCGTCATTAAATGCTTCCGTTTATGACGTTTTTCATTAGCCGATCCTACTTAATGACAGAAATATATTATTCGTCATAAAGTCCAATCCAAAATCGTCATTAACTAGTTAAGCATAATGTTTGTGACAAATTTATATGACAATATATTGCATTGTCATAGTTATTTAGTGCATAAAAAACAAATCTTATATATTCCACGATAGCATCCACGGGCCCACTTGCCCAGTAAATCGTACCGGCTTGACATGTGTCATTTATATATATAATTATCTGTCATTTTAACCTCATATATTTCGTATTTCGAGATCATTTATCATCAATTATACGCTTTTCCAAATTTAATTGCTCGAAATGGACTATTTTACATTTTTCTGTATTTTTCAGCAGGCTGGCACGATCGAGGCGCATTGACATGCGTCATATTTACACATATTTATCCGTCATTTTACCCCATTATTTTTAGCATTTCAAGACCATTTATTATCATTTACATAGTTTTCGTATATTTAATTGCTCGAAATGGACCATTTTACATTTTTATATATTTTTCTGCAGGCCGACGCGATCGAGGCGCATAAACGACAAATTTGGCATTTTGGTACTGCTCCGTACAGTTGTGCGCGTCGTCGCGGACGCGTAGGATCTTTTCGCGATGAAATCGGAGTTTCGGAGGGCCAGAACAGAAGAAATGAAAGGGAAGAAGGACCTATGTGTAAACCCTAGATACTATGAGGACCAAACTGCAAAATGCCAAATTCCCCAATTCAACCTTGGGCCGCCGCCTGTGGAGGCATTGAGCCCGGCATTTTGCTTCTCTGCCCTAGCCCCCCGTTTGCTTCTCCTCCCCTTCCTTCTGCTCCGGCGCCGGCGAGGCCGGGCCATCTCGCCGACGGCCGCCCCCTCTATCGCGCCCCCTTCACCGGCCACCAACGCCTCCCTTCGCCACCGGCCGCCTTGCTACTTCGCTTCCCCCAACTACCCAGCGCCGCCGCACCACCCGTCTCCCTCTACAGCTCCCATCACCATCGAGCGCCGCCATCTCCACATCAAACCGCCGGCCGCCGCAGGCTCTCTCCCCTAACCTCCTTTTGCTTCTCTTCCCTGGTCCCCTCTGCTGCTCTCCCGTGTGCCCAGCTTCTCTTCTCCACCCGGCGCGCCACCAACGCCACCGCCTTGCATCTACCCCACATCCGGCCATCTCCCTCCGCCGCCGCTCCCCTTCTCCACCAGTTCCGCCGCTGCTTCTCTCCGGCCGTCCGTCCTCTCCTCCTTTCCCACCGAGCGCCGCCGTCCTCAACCGCTCCTCCTCAAATCGTTCCACCGCCGCCTCTTGCTTCCCGGTCCAGATCGGCGCCGACACCCACTCCTCCCCCGCACCTTCACTTCCAGTGCTCCGTCATCCACCGCCGACCGCCGACGATGCCCACCAGCACCGAGACCGAGCAGCCGTCATCCACCATTGCGCCGGGCCGCAGCTCTTCACGGCCGCCCTGCATCAGGCCTCCTTCACCTCCTCACCGCCTGCATCTCCACCGCAACCGACGGCATCAACCCCCGAAACAACTCCGCCACCGACACCCTCATCTGCTCTGCTTCCTCTCTGCTCTACTCTTCGGTTCATCTCAAATTCTTCTCCCTTTATCTTTTTGCTGCTCATTATTACTGTTATCAATTAATTGTTAATTGTGCACTTTGAATTTGAGATGTTTGATCTGGAATGCACTGTGAATGTCAACTTCTGATCTGTGATTGTGAAATGTGAGCAGTGCAATGTTTTGAGTTGTTTATATATTCTGTTATTGCTGTTGGAAGTTGTTTAGCAAATTTAGTATTGATCATTGTGATTCTGTTGGATATGGATATAGGTTCTGTTCATGTGAGTTATGCTCTGTGTTAATTTGTCTTTGTTGGCATTAGGTTAGTAGTGCGAGTTTCCATTGTCAGTAGTAGTTGTCATAGTTGATTGTGACGAAAATGTACCGTCACTAAAACTATGACGTTTTTTGTTGTTTCGTCATGGAAGGTGTTTAGAGACGCACCTTCTGTGACAGTAGCCTTTTCGTCACTGAGTCGTCACAAATTGGGTACAGTGACAAAAAAACCACTGTTTGTGACAATATTTAATTGTCATAGAAGGCCTGTTGTGTTGTAGTATCTTTACCTGTGCGACTTTTTTAATAAATTTGCCTCTAATTGAAATTAATAAATTTGCCTTTAATTTGTGATCTCTTGTCTCAGTAGTTCTGTAGTTAAGTTATTAGAAGCAATGTGTACTTATATATTAAACTCTGATCTAGAATATGACAGACAAAGGGACATCACAGACAGTTCTTGTTAAAAACTGTCTGTGAACATTCACAGACGGTTCTTAACAACAACCGTCTGTGATAGTCTACACAACACAGACGGTTCAGCGGTAAGAACCGTCTGTGATACTCTTTTTTCCCGCCACAAATACCACAGACGGCCTTCAAATTAAAACCGTCTGTAATAGTGTACATTACAGACGGTTTCACAAAGCCGTCTATGATTTAGCGTCTACTATTAGCTTTTCTGTAGTAGTGAGTCCAACATAGGGTCGTAGATGTAGTTATATAGTATTAACTGTATGTGATTAATATCTTGTAGTAATTACTACGGTTAAAACTAGAGGGGTCAACTTTCTTCTTGAAAGCTCAAAAACGATACTAGTATCTATTTAGAACCGTAGGCAAAAACGTTGTTTGGATATGTAGCAGAAATACACTCACTCTTTTATGAATGTAAAGGAGTCTGTTTAGACCCGTTGTCGTTGATCAATGTTTTTTTAGTTTTTCAATGGTTTTGACTTTTGATTTCTTTGAATAATTATTATTTATTAAACTAATAAATTATAACTGAAAGATAGAAGTTACAGCAAAAAAAAAAAGTACTGTTGTCGGTTTTTTGTCACCCCTGATAAATCCGAGAAATTTCTTTTAGGTGCTATGGCTAACGATCCCTTTCACTCCCGTCCAAATCTTGCGATAGGACAGCCCCAAGTTTCATGCACATCGGCTTCCACATTTGACCTCATACACATACGAACACACTGGAACGCTCTAGGGTCTAAACCGATCTAGTCCTAACCCTATTTTAGATAGGTCACGCACATGTAGCAACCCACTTGTATTTTCATCCTCGCTTCACACAAAACGGTTAACTGGAGCTTGCTACCATTGGAATTCCTAGACTTATATGTTAGTGCTTCTCAAGCTAAACTAGTAACGTGGGACTAATATTATGCTTCATTAATTGTATGATGTTGTATTTGAGTCATGAAGGATGCATGTATTAAACCTATTAATTGGACTAATAATCACTTATCACATAATAAAACTTGACAAGTTGATAACCTTGTGTGAGCTTTATTATAGTACCCCTTTAGGTTGTTTCCTATATCACCATCACCTTGTCATTATTCCACATCGCTCTCATATCAGGAATTTTGTCTCTCCATTTTCAACCCTAGCACATCTTTTCACTTCTCATAACTTTATTATAGCTTCATGCTCGCTATCTCTTAGTTTCCTTAAGTTCATATCATATAATTTGTCTATGATGTATCAGTTACTGTATCACCATATTATCATCCACATATCGGGAATTATGTTTCTGCGTTTCCAATCTTAGCAAATCCTTTCATTTCTTCTAATATTATCTTAGTTTTCTCTTAGTTCTCATAAATTCACATCATATAACATGTTAATAATATAACGGTTACTTGGCCTGTGATTATCCACGTATAGGAGAGATTTTCACCCATCTGGTAACATACAGGGGGCCGTACACTCTCATTACTTAGTATATTACACTCCGTCTGCAGTTATAAAGTCGAGGACAGTGTTGTGCTTGACTATTCTCGTATAACCGGGTACGTGGGGAGTAATCGCCAGTGCCATTGCCATAACTTGCTAAATAATATTTATCTTTAATGTCACTGTTCCTGTGATCTCTATCTCTGATCCAATCAGTGTTTTTAATAACCTAATTTCATTGCATTTAACCGTATCAATTGCTTGCTTGCTTTATTTGTTCTTTTCTCACCGTGTTGCAACCGTTGTTAGGTACTTGCTGAGATTTTCAAATCTCAAGTTTGCTCTTTTCGTTCTCAGGTAAAAGGTCAATGCAGTGATAGCATCATATATGGGTGGGAGCACTTGAGTTTTCAGCTCCGTGGCTTTCCCCTATTTGTTGTTTTATTTGTTCTTTATTTGGCTAGAAGTGGGCCGGTCTCATATTTCAAACATTTATTTTAACTTCTGATGGTTGTCTATTAAAGTACTTTTAAAGTTTTAATTTTCTTGTGATTTCTATTATTGCTTTTATTATGATTCTTTATTTTAGCGATGGCGTTCCATAGTAATATCTCATATCGGTATGTAAGGTACTACACACACATAAGCTCTCCGATAGAATATTTTTTTTCACGAATCTGCTCTCCGATATACTATAGGTACACAAAATGCCCAATGCAAATATTTCGTGTGAACTATCAGACAAGGAAGGAGAGGCACCATGCGCATTGTCTTTTCTGTTTTGAAAATTCCTAATGCTAACATCAGTAACCACAGGCTCCTTAATATGTGTACAAGATATTTGAACAGTTCTAGAGAATATTTTAGTTGCATTGCGCACAACTATGTCTTCAACAATATTTAAGCATGCAAGTGTGCAGTAGTTTAATGCCACTTCATGTCAACAAAAGAGAGGGGGAGAAACCACTACCCACCAGGGATAGCACCATACAATGTTATTATTAGGTGAGCATAAGCCAATTCCCTTTTACCTAGCCGAGATAAACAAGTGGTAGTGGAAGGGACAGCTAAGTTATCTTTGTTTTCTCGTCGACCTTATCTGGAAACAAAACCGGCAAAACCTACAGCCAAGGAGAATCTCGCCTTCCATTCCTACTGAAAAAGGAGCACGCTCATCCTTAGAGATGCAATCACAATGGATATGGATAAATATCGTTTATCCTATATTCTATTCCATATTTCTTTAGAGTTAGGGTTGGACACGGATAGTGCGGGATACTCATTTCTTCATTGCATGTCGATCGGACAGAAATTATCCGATTTTTTTGCACCCTTACAGGGCATTACACTACCACAGAAAGGGTCATCACAGATGGTTTAAAACCGTCATCACAGATGGTTTCTGACCCGTCTGAATTTATATATATCTGTGATAACAGATGGCTATCACAGACGGCTCTCGAACCATATGTGATAAGGTACAACATAGACGATTTTAGTTAAGAATCATCTGTGATATTCTAATATCACAAACGGTTCTATTTAATAACCGTCTGTGATGGTCTATCATCACGAACGGTTCTAGTTAAGAACTGTCTATGATTGCATTCTAGCGTCCGCATAAATAGGCCTCCTTCAGTTCATCAATATTCTCTAATTACTCTACAAAACAACACAATTAGATAATACAGATGAACCAAAGCAGGCATATTTGTGAAAACAAGATCATCATGCAATAAACTTTATCGCCATGTCTTCATCCTACAATAAAACATGAATTTCAACAAGAGCCAAAACCCTAGCCATCCATCAATCATCACAAGAACTAAGACATCAACAATTAATTTTTCACGCACACGAGCATCAAGATTTACATGGCCGAAATCCTAGCCATCTAAAAATTTCGGATGGGGATATATCACTGACGATGAAGGAGAGGCGGTGCGGTGGCAGCGTCACCATTGTGTCACGACGGTGACACTGTACAAAATACTTTTACGACACTTAGGACAAGAGTATCTTGTGCAGTGAACCGTGGCATCATAATAGGAAGAGGAGGAGCTCACGGCAGTAGTCGGCGTCGTTGAGGGGACGGGGTGCTTCGGTTTGGGGGAGGAAGCAGAAATAAGTTGTGGATGAACTAGGAGCAGCAGAAAATGTCTTCATCAGTGTTAGTTCTTAGAGTGAAGTTGGGGAAATGGGTAGGGGTAATAAGGGGCGAGAGGTGGGAGGAGACCGGTGCCTGCCGTTCAATGCAGATAGAATGGATGGGTGAGATCGAAATTTTAGGAGAGATGCCACGGATCAGTGATGTGACATTATCACAGACGGTTCGGATTAAAAACTGTCTGCGATAATATCACAGACGGTTTTTGTTTTGAACCGTTGTGACATTATCACAGACGGTTCGAAATAAAAAAACGTTTGTGATAACTTTATCACTGATGATTTGTATTGAACTGTCTGTGATGAGACGTCCAGGATGACCCTTTTTGTAGTAGTGTTGGACAGCAGAGGTGTAATCAGAGCGTACATGAAGAAACTGTTTGTTGAGATATCGAAGGAAGATCACTCAATATTCTTCGCATGTTTAGATGTGGCAATCAATATATCTATTTTCTTGTTCCTAATTGAAATCACAAAAGACTTTCTCATATCACTTGACATATGAATATATACAGACGGATATCACTCATGCCGTATCCTATTCTATATTTTTCCTCGGAGTCGGAGTTGGGACACGGATAGTGCAGGATACTCATTTATCTCATCCATATTCGCTTTGCGAGCATTCAGTCGGTTGGACAAAAATTATCCGCTCTATTTGTACCCTACTCAACCTAAAGGGCAACAAACGCATGCATCACTCCTCAATTCACATAGAAGAAAAGAAAGAAAATGAAATGGATAGACGAACCCTAGAGAGATAGAAACAGCAGGAGAGGGAGATGAGAGAAGCGACCAATAGGCAATAGCGATGCAAATGTCAGCGGTCAGCACCCGTCCAACAGCTGAGGGGGAATGCATTCGGTGGTGGCCATGCATGGTCCACACTTCATGTGAACGCCACTCCCCTCCCTCATCCACCTGCCCCTCGGCTGGGCCCACCCTCAACCTCAAGCCCCTCCCATACCGGAGGCTGGCCCCCCCTCCCCGTGCCACCATAGCCTTTTCCCATGCTTGCTTCCCTGTACAGATCACCATGCATGCATGCTGACTATAGGTGCATCTAGCTTGCTCGTTTCTCACCCCTTCATCGCTCTTTTCTTTCTTGAAAATGGCAGCAAGATACTTCCCATCTAAATTTATAAGATATATTTTTTCTTGGTACCTTTAATTATTATCTATAAGCACTGTATTTAATACATACATATAGAAAATAGTAAATAAAATTGTATGTTTATTATGAGGATAAAGAGAACATTACATTAATTTTACATTAGAATATGAAATACGTCCTATATTTACGAATAAGGTGATTATAAAAATAACCAATAAACTTAGACCGAGAAAGTATCCTTTTGTTGTTGAATTGTGTTTGTGACTATTTTTCAGAAAGCTTATTATTCTGGCTGAGTGGCTAGGAATCTGTGACCGAAAGGAATCGTCTATAGTGCCTAACTAAGTACATGCAGATGGTCTCGCCCGCCAATCTTGACACTGTTTACATCAGCACATTGGTTTTTCAGGGACCAGAATAGCGTGCAGAAAAGAATTTTCACCCTTAATTTATCTATCGACATTCTTATATACGCGTAGAAACTTCTACGCTGTGCACGTCATGTATATCTGTCAAGCGTATACGCTAGACAACGCGTCGCATTCAAAATTAGTGTACGATTTCGCAATGCTTTGCTGGCAATATATATGGAGGAAGTAATTTTCAACCTTTCTGCATTTTAGATATCTATACATTTATATTCTAAATATACATGTGGAAACTTTTACGATGTGCACATGTGATATTTATCTCTCAAGATGTACACGACACAACGCGCATGTCGTATTCAGAATTAGAAGATAATAATATAGCCAACAAAAATCTACGGGAGAGAACTAAAATACATCCGAGTAACTATATCTATACAGCTGGACTCACAGGAAAAAAATGAAAACAAAGTCAGTCAACCTTACTCCATATTATTCTCTCAATGTAACTAATTAAATCGACATCCAAAGATACTTTTCCTTCGAGACGTACGTACGCATGGAGGTTTTCTACCCACAGTCTTCCCATTTTCTACCTGATGAACCAACCAGACGTACGTACACATGGAGGTTTTCTACCCCACAGTCTTCCCATTTTCTAGAGAGCATCTCTGTCCCAGAGTCGGTAGCTAGCAGCACACACGACATAATATGCACTCAGCTGTTGCCCATCAAAAACATGCACAAAGTCTCCGGCGTAGCAAGTCTTCGCCGGTGTACAGTCCTTCCGTTTTATAAATATACGTCGCAGTTTTAAATTTCTCCTTTATGGGAGTAGTATTCACTCTCTGATGTGTTGGTTTCAGTTTATTATTCAATTCCACGAGCCGTGGCTGCGTGAGGCGCGACAAGTTGCAACATGCTTGTCGCCGTGGCAATTACTCTACTGTTTCGTAGCCAGCCACTTGACGAGCTCGACCATATCGCCCGATCGCGTCGCGTGGCACCAAATCCGAGAAAATTTCGCGCGCTGTTGTTTTCGCCCGTGTACCAGCGACGTCCAGCCAAAGCACAGCGCACCCATGCATGAAAATTCTAAGCCAACTTGCCCGGTTTAGGCTTGGCATGCGCCGTCTTATCAACCACTACTCCAACAACATTATCTTTGGGACAGCTTAATTAGTTTAGGATAAAACCAACATCGCCGACTTGTAATGCTAAGGGTATCTAGAATGTTTAGTAAGATAAACCTATCTACAATGTTTAATAAGATAAACTTGGCATTTTTTCCTTGTAACTCTAGCCTAATTAGGGATGGAAACGGTGACAGGGTCGTGGTGGCCAGCGCAAGCAGTGCTCCCTCGCGGGGCATCAACAACGCCAGCTGCTCGATTGCTGGTGGCGCGCGGGTGCAGGCGGCGCCCCCACAGGAGCGCGGCCGTAGTTGGCTTGGCCGGTGGCGCTTTGTTGTGAGGCAGCAACGGTGCATCGCTACCACCCGAGGAAGCAGCTTGGGCGCCCGAGTTAGGTTCTTGTAGCTCACAATTAGAATTGTTCCAACTTGTCGGACTAAATATCGGAGGGATCACTGACCTTTAGAACAGTTAGGTTCGAAACTACGGGAAAAGACCATTGATTCTGTTCATCCCCTGACCTCCATCAGATGCCCAACTAGCCAGATATCTCGAAAAGTAGTAAGTTAGCTTGTAGCATACATGGCGGTTTTTTGGGATCAGCCTAAAGGTTAAAAACAAGCTTCAAAATCCCAATTGGGGGGGGGGGGGGGGGGGGGGTTGGATACCTCAGCCTATTAGAGGCTATCATGAACTTAACTAGGGAAATTTCTCACATAATTGCACGGTTAGATATTTCAACATATTATATTTGTAACAAAATTTCTCACATAATTATGCGGTTAGATATTGGAATATATTGTATTTATTATATAACTTCATTATTTTTGAAAATATAATTGTATTTATTATATAGTTATAATATCTATATATTATTAACCTGCACCATTATAATCTGTCCTATCAAAATAAGTGGTGTAGGTCTTGATGTGGACATCAATCCTAAGGATGCAACCACTACTTTGACCCGCTGCACTCTACCCTCTACTTCAACCACATCTTCTTCGATAGGACTTTCGGTTACTGCACTACCATATTCTCCAGTTGGACCGAGCTACTTCTACTCATATGAGCCGAGCTACATCTACATGTCATGGTGCTGCATCTTCATACCATGGTGCTACGTCTACATGCCATGGTGTTGCGTTACCAATTATTGATCCATGGGCTTTGTAATGAATGGGCTGATTTGACCCATATAGCTAGCCACCTAGAGTTTTTGATACTGTTCACATGACACTATTCATGTGTGAACAGTACCTGTGGCCACCCCTCCATTCTCCTATACATAATGGCTGCCACCTCTCTAGTTTCTGAGAGTTTTGTTGATTGAAGTTTTCTTTGCTACTTTATACTTTGTCCTCTTGTTCGGCGAGATCAACATCGACATTGTTATTCCGAACCCCACTTATCAATACAATTTCAATTCCTATTCATAATTTTAGATTGCTTATTTATCTTATTATTATGTGCTTCGAGGTGTGGCGAGATCAACAACGACAATGTTATTCGAAAATCCTGTTTTTCTGTCCCAACAGCTAGTTTTGAGGTGTGGAGTATATATACCCCCTTGTGGCCAGTTGGAGTATGACTTTTGGCATTCCATTTCACTCTCTTGAGTTAGTGTGAGGTCCTACTCTTAATTGTGCTGTGTTGCACCCCTGTGAGCAAGGAGGAAAGCTCTAGATTGTATGTGTTGTATCTAGAGGTGGACTGTGTATCCACTTGAGCTTATGCATTCGTTGCACGTGGTGAAAGTCAAGCGAGGGGCTTGACCTATTACTCTTGGAGTTTGCCAGCTCCTAGACAACATTGGAGGCACCGTGCGCGGTGATCTTCTCAAAGAAGGTTGTAAGAAGACCCGACAAAGTTGTGAAGGTTGGAGCTCACCTACTCGGAGCAGGAAAGAGCTACCACTAGTAAATTAAGGTGTTTCAGCTTAATTCGTGGAGCTGGTCCAATTCGTTTGAATTAACCTCAACGTGGACTGGGGAAACCGGCAAGTCTCTGAACACCACGGTAAAAAGCAATCGTGTCAATTGTGGTTTATTTTTTTATGCTCAATTTACATTCAAGCAATTTGTATTCATAGAATTAAATTGATTGCTTATCATCCTAAGATTGCAAACCTTGACATAGGCTTATCTTGTTGGTGTACTTAGGTGAATCCGATTGTTTTAGGTGTTATTTGTGCTAAACCTTTTTGAGTTAAGCTTCTACATTATTTGCTTGGTTTAGCCAAATAGAAATTGATAATTAATTGGAGAAGAATTTTTAGACCGCCTATTCACCCCATTTAGTTGGCCTCTTCGATCTAACACATGGTGCTGCGTCTACATACCATGGTGTTGTGTCACCAATTATTGGTCCATGGACTTTGTAATGAATGGGCTTTTGGCTCATATGGTTGGTCACCTAGGGTTTTTGGTACTGTTCATGTGGCACTATTCATGCATGAACAGTACCCACGGTCGCCCCTCCATTCTCCTATACATAGTGGCCACCACCCCTCTAGTTTTTTGAGGGTTTTGTTTATTGAAGTTTAGGTTTGCTACTTTATACTTTGTTCTCTTGTTCGGCGAGATCAACAACGATATTGTTTTTCGAAACCCCACTTATAAATACAATTTCAATTCCTATTTGCAATTTCAGATTGCTTATTTATGTTGTTCTTGCGTGCTTCTTCGGTGTATACAGGAATAAATCTTTGTGATCAAGTCATCCGAGTATTTGTGCACGGTTGATAACTTGTTGAGCAGTTCGGCGATTACGTGGTTTTGAGCCTTGCGAGTTCATAGCCTAGATCATGAGAGTTGAGCGACTACTACCGAATTTACCTTCTTATCAAAAGATTGGGCCAGAACAGGACCTTTGTGGTTCATTAGATCTTCTCATTTTCTCTTGATTAATGAGAGAATTTCTTACCTATATATGATTCATCTACACAATTATAATTTGGTCCCACCGAAATAAGTGGTGTAGATCTTATCTTTTCTCTCAATTAATAAGAACTAGTAGGGTGGCCCGCATATTTACGTGGATTGATTTGTTTTAAAGTTTGTAATATCAAATGATATAATGTATATGCTTCATAATATATTTACTTATCCTATAGGTTATTTAGGTTTTTAAGACATCATAAATATTAGAAATGATAGTAGAAGCTTCAAGAAAAATACAAGCTGAGAAATATAATGGAAGTATGAGCTTTGATAGAAGAAAATCATTTAGTATAATAAGTTTTTAGGGTTCTTAGAAATGTAACTACTCTTCATCATGCATGAATCATGTAGCTATATACCCTTATTCTTCCTTCATTAGTTGCTCTTTCTCAAAATATATGCTTGCACATGTACCTTTGTTTAATCTCAAACAGACGTTGATTATGTGTGCGGCAAATTATCTTATTAATTTACATGGTATTAGAGTGTCTTGCTCATGCATACACCAATGCACCATGAGCGACCTACCTTGAACTTATCTTTCCTCATAGTCGTCTGCCCCACTGAACTATGTGTCTTCTATCTCTTTTTGCTCCATAACTTTCTACTTCAACCTTCAATAGCAAGCCTAATTCTTGATCAGTGTAACATCCTGACTTTTAGAGCCTTTTCGAAGCTTTACAATGAAATTCACCATCTGGATTTTTCTGAAATTAATACAAGCTTAAAATAAATTTTCATTAATTAAAAGGATTTAATATGACTAAATTAAACATTAACATTTGGTGAAAGTATTTTATTTGGGTTCCTTGTGTTCCAAGGATTTTTCTAGAATTTTTGAATTTTATTTGGAATTATTTGCTATTTTCTAGAACTCAAATGAATTTATAGGAATTTTCAAAAACAGAAAAGCCCTAAAAAAATCCCCAAAGAGGCCTTTGGGTTGTAACCCATCTTTTCTTCCTGGCCCAGCCTGTGCGTTAGCCCACTCTGGCTTGCCCCACCTCAGCGCGTATCAAGCATCGGGCCACCGTCCTCTCTGTTGGATGGTTGACATTTGTCGACCATCGGCCACGTCTTCTCGCCCGCGCCCTTATATCCTGGGTGCCCACTTGTCGACGTGTGCATCGTCATCCTCATCGAATCTCACTGCCGCCATCTCCGACCGGGATTCCCTCGGCGTTTGAGCCGTTCCCGTCTCAGACTCATTGTTCGTGCCGCCCATGGTCTTCTCGGTGTCTGTGTATAAAAGCCAAGCCCGCGCCTTGCTTTCTGCATCCTCACAGCCGCTCGCTTCTGCGAGATCACTCGTGCGCTGTCACCGCTGCAGCTCCGTCGTCGCTCACTGAGTCGCCCTCGCCACTGGTGAGTCCACCGCCGAGCCATCCTCCTCTTCTGCCACGCTCCATCGATCCGCCTCATCGACGGTCAGCACGCCGATGCCCTCGCCGGTCATCCCCGCCGCAGTTAGCCGTAGCCGCTGCCTCGGTTCGCACGCCCCGTTGACATCACCTCGCACCCGCCACACGTTGCTTTGCCTCCTCCGTGCACCTCGTCCACTGTGAGCCAATCCTCTGACCCGTGGGCCCAACCGAGTCACCGAGCCACGTCAGATCCACTGCACCAAAGACTAGTGGATTGAGCCTCGTCATCACTGCCACGTAAGCCCTAGTGTGACGTGTCTGCCATGTGTCATCCACATGGATACCATGTTAGCAAGCCATGCACAGTGCATTGTTCCATGAGCCGGGTCCCCCATAGAATAGATTTTCTGTGCACTGAGTCCACAACACAGTAGGATTTCTGAATTTCCAGCCTTTTTCTTTAAATTAGATTTTCCAAAAGCCCGTTCTTCTCCATCCTAGTTCCGATTGACCTGATTCTTTTTTTCTAAATTCATCTAAAATTGAGCTTTATCTTTTGGTTCTGGTTTTGAAGGTTTTCGAGTTCATTTGAATTTTATTTGTAACTCGTTCGCTTTCTCTCTCATTAGATAACATTTTCGAAGGAGCAGAAGGACTAGAAGATTAAGAAATTGGTAACTAAGTAAGGCCAAGGCAAGTTATGTTTTTTGATCATATTAAACCTAGTTTTCAAATCTACTATATATTATTTTATTTTAAATTATCATGCATCACTATTTTGTTATAAAATCTTTGTATTGGTAGTTAATAACCTATTTGATTAATTCCTCCTTGATAATTTCAATGTCATGATTCCATTGTCACCATAGGATGGGTATTTATCTAATGATATAATATTAGTTGTCACATAGATTATACGTTTAGTATGCTTAGCCATGTTTGTAGTACGTTGGGTTATCATCACATATGATTAATTAATTAATTTTGACTTAATGAGATATTGAATCATGGTGGTTAACCACAGTTACAAAATTTATGTACCATGACATGGGTAGTGTCATTGGTGTTGGTTATACAAAATGGTTTTTACTTGGACAAATGATCGTGTAGTAAAGGAGGTGCAGTTTGCACATTAGGATGTGGATGCTTCGCCTGGGTAATGTCTAAGAATTTAACTTTGTGCACCATTGATCTTAGCATTATCGTGCAACCACATATCCAGTATGGCATTGACCTGGGTGATTAATTTGTGATGTTTCAATTTCGGTTCCACCATTGAGATGAACATGATTGCTGATTTCTATAAGGCGCAAGGGGGGACTCTCTGACTAAGCAGTTTAACCTACTAGGCCGTGAAACCTTAGCGGGTAGAACTGGGTTGAGATTGAGTATCATAAAGGCCTTGTGATAATCACTTAGTCATGAAACCCAAGGAAGTGTGTAATGGCCGACATGATAAGTGTATTATCTATTGTGGGTAAAGTTGTGCAACATCTGTAGAGTGTAAAACTATTCAAATAGTCATGTCCCCAATCATGGACAATGCTTGATGATTTCACACGAGGGGTATGTTTTTCATAAAAATCTTGGTTGGGGTTGAGAGCAGGTTGATTGGGAAGTGAATGGTTAATTCACTTGGGGGTTTATTCACTCCTTTGATTCATTAATTATTTGTATATGTCCTTTCCAAAATTGCATTTTCAATCTATTTATTGTATTTACTCTAAAAATAATGCTTTCTGCAAAATAACCATTCAGCCATTCTTTGATAAGCCTTGTATATTATATTGTATTTTTGTTACAAACGATTTGCTGAGTACTCTATGTACTCACGGCTATATCCATATTTACTCAGTTGCTGAAGAAGAACCATACTAACCAGAGGTGAGTGAAGGAGGATGCTGCGACGACTTCGCGGATTAGGACTTCGCTCCCCAGTCGATTGCTTGTGGACATGTCAAGTGGCTACTACGCTTATTTCTGTTTTCTGCTGCTAGTTTCTTAAACCCTTCAGGTTATTATTTGTAAATTTGACCATAAGCTCGCAACTCTGATAATTAATAATATTTAAGTCTTTTCTTAGTAAACCATGATATGGTCGATACTTCATCTATGTTTACACTGTGTGCACTAGCGTGATCCTCGACTAGTGCAGAATACACAGGAGAGTCGAATTTGCATATTCAGGTCTCAACAATCGGTCTCTCTCAACTGTTACCCCTTCTAATGTAACATTCGACTAGATAGTTATTTTCTACTTCTTTTCAATTATTGCTTAATGCAGACCATTACGACATCATCATGCATACACGTGCAACCATCGTCGATTCCTACCAGGGATACCTGTCATGCTCTCTCTAGTGGCCCTAAGCTTATTCCCTATGGCTACGCCATCTCTACTCTAAGCTCTTTGCTCCTCTACTTCTGTACGCCTGTGCTTCTATTCATACGATGTATGCATGTATATACATATGCATGATGTTGCACATGCTAGATGTCCTTTTCTCACGTGTCGGTCGCTCCTTTTCTTCAACGTTGGGTAACTTTTTGTTGTGGCTTCCTCGCTAACTATAGCGACCTCCCATCTTCACTGATGTTAGTATATCTACTTTAGTCACTATCTAACGATATGAAAAATCTTCTCGCTATCACGATGACACCATGTCCCTCACCAGCGATGGCGCGCTCCTAGTTAGCAAATGCCTCCATATCGTTCATAGCTCATCCTCAATGCAAAGGTTCACCTCCTCTCTGCTAGGGCTTCCCCGTCATTGACCTTTCTTTGGCCATTGACTTCTTCAATAACGCTGACGCTCACCACTCGCTTTCGCGGCCCTTGGCTTTTTTTTACTCTGGTCTTTCTCTTCAATAGCTTCGGTGAGCAGCACTACATTGTTCTCGTTGAACATCTAAGGTGAGAAGCACGACATTATCCTTATTTTTGTTGTTGCTGCCGCAGCTATTTGCTTCTCTATGGGTCAGTGACTTGATGTAGGACAGATGGACGCCATTACACCCATTCATGGTCTTATTCAACGTCATTTGTGCTATCCACGTTACAACTTTAAATTTTTCAAAATTTAGTTATTTTATTAGAGTTCATATACAAATTAAATTGCTAATTTTATTTGCTTTATTCCAAATTTAAGTTATTTAGGGATTTTTACCTTGAAATTCCTATGGGAATCAAATTGCAAAATTTCTTTTATTTTTATTCTAAATGTCAATTATTTTTTGTTGGAATTTGTATACAAATCAATTGCTTTTCCTTGAATTTTTATTCCAAGTTATAGTTATTTAGATATTTACTTTGGAATTTGTATCAAAATGAAATTGGTAATTTTATTTTTGTTTATTTCCCAAAATTTCAGTTATTTTTTATGCAATTCATATGTAAATTCAATTGCTAATTTTTGTTTAATTTTTATTCAATTTTATATTTATTTAGAGATTTTACTTAGGAATTCGTATGGAAATCAAATTGCTAATTTTTTTATTCTAATTTCTGTTATTTCTAGATTGTACTTGATAAGGACTCTTTTTTTTAATCTAGACTGTTAATCTGGAGCCACCATGATCAACAGTGTGGATTTTTCTCTCTTTTCTCTAATTAATGTTGGGAACTTCTAACCCTTAAGAGCAGACGTGGTGGCTTTTTTTGCGTTTAAGTAAGATAATAATATATAGATTTGTTGGAATTTTTTTCTAATTGTAGAATTACTGTGAAATATTTTAGATCTCCAAAGCAAAGAATGTATCATAAATATCATCTTAATTCTTATGTTTGTAGATATACATAGATGTACTATGTAGACTAAAATTCGATGGCAACAGTGATAAGATGTCCTTGCGCAGGAAGCCTCCGGTATACCGGACTTTTCTGTCAGGATTGATCCGAATCATGTCCGTGTCACTTATGGACAATTACAAAGGTGTTTCTAGATACTCGTTTCTACCTTTCCCTGGCTAAGAATTTCCTGTTGTTCACTTTCAAAAAGAATTTTCCTGTTGTTCACATTCAAAAATAATTTTCCTGTTGAAGTTATATCCCACCGTTCTCCCTCCTCTAAAAGCTTCTAGAAAAGGTCCACTAGTCCATGACACAATCAACATTATTACACAATAGCATGTATATACAGGTCAGCAGTCAGCACACAATCCATCTGAAACACATAAACCCAGATATTTAAGGCAACAGTAATGCAGCCACAACCTGATAACAGAAAGGCAAAATTAAAGCCAAAGAAAAAGAAAAGGGTTCAAAAGTGACATGGCAAACTGCACCGATGGGCAGGCAGCCAGCTCACACATCATCGGCAACAAGAAGAGTCTTTCCAAGGCTAGCAGCCAACTCACACAGCATCTGCAACAAAGAACAGTCTACGGTGGGTTCATTTCGGCTAGGAGATGGCTTTTGCTTCTAGTATTTGCACAAATAAATTGAATTTTCATAAATTAATAAATTATTTAGAAAATTTATTCTAATAAATTGTTTTGAAAAAATAAAAAAAATATTTTGTTTGTTTGTTCGAGAGACATCTTAAGTTATAGTACATGAGTTTTGCCTCACTTCAAACAGCTTTAGTTTTTGGTTTTTTGGTTTACAACTTATTTAAGTCAGAAGTCAGTTAGAACACGTCGACTTTTAATTTTGGTTACTTAAGCTTTTTCTGTTTTTTATCTTTTTTCTTATTCTTTTGTATTATCCGTGATAATATAATAGTTTTATTTTTTATTTCTTTTAACTAAATGACTTAAAAAAATAACAATTGTTATAGTATTATACCAACCACAAATCAATCACTAAAGTCATAAATCATACCAAAACTAGCTAGCTTAGCCCTTCAGCCATCGCATGAGCTGACTGACCCACACCAAAACTAGGCAGTAGTCGTCATCTCTGAAGTCTCATCGCATGGGGGTGACGTCAATCCCGAGTAGTACAAAACAGGAAGAGAAACCTAACCTAAAAGCTCGGTTCTTTTGTATTTTTAGCTCTTATCTACTTCGAAAGTCAAGTTAAATAGAACAATTTTTTGAAGTTAAATTTTAAAATAGTTTTCTAAATCTAAAACTGTATATACCATTTGTATTGATGTTTCTACTATCTATCACTATCTCAAAAATATAAACAAAAATTCCACACCCTAAAAAATAAGATTAAAACACGAGAAAAACAAAAGTAGCAAACCATCCATCTGTGTCCTTTGCCCACGCGGACATGGTATGGTAGCACCCCATGCCGTATGCTACAAGGGCTGTTCTTGGTTTATATGTCTTTTAGTTTCGACTTCTTGTTAGCCGAAATAAATATGATGATTTTTTAAATAATTTCTTAAAGACATATTTTCAAATGGCTTTTTAAATGCAAAATTCTATATATCACCTATATCAATAATTCCTATCATTTATTATTATATTAAAAAATACATACAAAAACTAAACTACGGTCATGATTCATGGGTCACAGCCGAACAGAACAATTCCATGGCTAACCCGCCCACCGCTCCTATATATGCCACCTCCCCTTCCTGCCTCTCCCATCTATCCTACGCTTAACATCGCAACAGCAGCAGCATAGATACATCGCAACAGAAGCAGCATAGGTACAGTTGGTGAGCTAGCAGTGTGCTCTGCGTACTGAGATGGACAGCACGAGCTGCCTCGTGGACGACAACAGCAGCGGCGGCGCCTCCACGGACAAGCTCAAGGCGCTGGTGGCCGCGGCGGCGGCGCCGCTGGAACGCATGGGCAGTGGCGCCAGCGCGGTGGTGGATGCGGCCGAGCCGGGGGCCGAGGCGGACTCCGGCGGCGCCGGCGCGGGGCGCGTGGGCCCGGGCGGGAAGTTGCCGTCTTCCAAGTACAAGGGGGTGGTGCCGCAGCCCAACGGACGGTGGGGCGCGCAGATCTACGAGCGGCACCAGCGCGTGTGGCTCGGCACGTTCGCGGGGGAAGCCGACGCCGCGCGTGCCTACGACATCGCCGCGCAGCGCTTCCGCGGCCGCGACGCCGTCACCAACTTCCGCCCGCTCGCGGAGGCCGACCCCGAAGCCGCTGCCGAGCTCCGCTTCCTTGCCTCGCGCTCCAAGGCCGAGGTCGTCGACATGCTCCGCAAGCACACCTACTTCGACGAACTCGCCCAGAGCAGGCGCGCCCTCGCCGCCTCCGCCCCCTCCACCTTCGCCACCTCGCTCCCCAACGCGCACGGCCACTACTCCTCGCCGCCCTCCCCCGCAGCCGCGGCGCGCGAGCATCTCTTCGACAAGACGGTCACCCCCAGCGACGTGGGCAAGCTCAACAGGCTGGTGATACCAAAGCAGCAAGCCGAGAAGCACTTCCCGCTCCAGCTCCCGGCCGCCAGCGGCGAGAGCAAGGGCGTGCTACTCAACTTCGAGGACGCCGCGGGCAAGGTGTGGCGGTTCCGGTACTCGTACTGGAACAGCAGCCAGAGCTACGTCCTCACCAAGGGCTGGAGCCGCTTCGTCAAGGAGAAGGGCCTCCACGCCGGCGACGTCGTCGGGTTCTACCGCTTAGCCGCTGGCGCTGGCGGCGACGATAGCAGGCTCTTCATCGACTGCAAGCTGCAGCCGAACACTAACAGCGCCGCCTTGACAGACCCCGCGGATCAGCCAGCGCCGGTACCCAAGGCCGTGAGGCTCTTCGGCGTCGACCTGCTCACGGCGCCGCCGGAGATGGCCGGGTGCAAGAGAACCAGGGACTTGGCGAGGCCTCCGCAGGCAGCGTTCAAGAAGCAATGCATAGAGCTGGCACTAGTATAGACTAGTACTATTAGCTCGATCTCTCTAGCTAGCCAGTGTTTTTTTGCTCGCATAATTCAGGCGATAGCGAGCTTAGTTCCTTCTCGGTATCTTACTTCGTTTGTTTTATTTGCCATGTTCTTGCTTTGATGTAAATCTTTTCCACCAAGTATACTAATCAAGTAAGCCCTAGAAGAAGGCTAGATCAACTGACACAAAAGAATATGAAGCAACATTTGAAACTGTCTACTTTGCCAATTTCTTGTCAATTAAAGATATGCCAATTAGTCTCTACATATGTAGCAATTTTACTTTGCTTCTCTGGTGCCTTTATACAATCCGAGTGTGTTGTGTAGCCACACCCCAGGTGCATGCATGTACCCTAAGTTTGGGAAAAAAAAAAGTTCTGGGGAGCTTAGCTATCTGATGGCAGAGCCCATGGCCGCACGCATGGACACTACTGACATATGCCGCTGTAGATGATATGCTAAACTTATCAGCAACAGGGAGAGGAACAGTGCTTTTACAGTGATATGCTAAACTTATCGGCAACAGGGGAGAGGAACAGTGCCTTTCACAGGGATATGCTCGCCAATGGAAAAGGTGTAATAGCTCTTGAGAAACAAAACAATGTGCTGTTCCTATAGCTATAGCAGCGTGCTGGACATAGCAACACAGCACAACTTGCTAGGTGGGTGGTTGCTAGATAGCTAGTACTAACCAGTAGTACTATGCTTGCTTGTTCGTGCCTTTGTTTTTTAATCATCTGCATGCGAGGCGTGGTCTTTTGTCATGTGCAACACATTGCCGTCAGCCACGGGTATTATTACGCTTGATAGCTTGCGGGTCTCCAGCTCAGTCTGAGGTAGGATTGCGGCCATCTGAAGATTTGATCGGCACTGCGCGCGCGGCGACGTGCGCGCAGCTGGTAGAAACCATGCAGCTTCATCATGGCTCACGAGACTTCAGAAAACCAACGGAATGTCTCGTTGGTTTCGCGGTTTTGACCCGGCCAAGAGAGGCAAACGGCAGGTAGCCGGTGGAATCTTGGATCGAAGAGGCGCCCGGTTTGTGCGAGAATAATTGGTAGGACTAGGAGGCAATGATATGCCCTCGGCGACAAGATAGATGGCCTTCTATTCTCTACTGTTTTCCCCCTTCTGCAAACATATCAGCTGGTTTAATTGGTAGGACTAGGAGGCAATTTAATTTGTTACTATTAAATTGACAGGTACATGCAACTTTTATGCAGCTGCTTACGTCCAAATCTATGTATGGGAGAAAGCTAGCTAGAGGCCGGACGCAAGCAAACGGAGTATAATATAAAACGAGATGAGCATGCATGAAGGACGAATATGTGGGTCAGGCCTAGTCACCAATAGGTAGACTCCCTTGGGCGCCACGTACGGATAGAGACGCAGCCATACACGCCTCTTGAGGAGATCCAGGGGGCTCCTGCTGCTAGCTTTGCCTGCTTCCAACAATAACCTGCATGCGGCAGCATGGGGACAAGCAAGCAAGTTGCATAAAGGCGCTCCTCGTTCGCTTGGCTATACCTAACCTTGTCGGCGCTTGTAGCCGTAGGTAAGAGAGAGCAAGGAAAGTAGCTAGAAGAGTGATCAAATGGAAGTGAGTCGAATGGATGAACGAAGGAGCAACCGACACCCACTTGCACGCCGAACGTGACTATAGGGTTAGTTAGCACAAATTGTAGCAAAATGGTAAGTAAACTCCTTATTTATGTACTTTGGTATTTTCAGTGACATCTGGCAAAAATTCACGCTCTAGTTAAATTGATCTAGAACAGGAGAGAAATTTGATAGACCATGTGAAAATGATACGATGAAGTAATAAGGTAAGTGTGGAACCTTTTCTTGCTGTAGATACCAACCACAACAAATAGTTGGAGCATTTTTTTACATGTGTATCGCGGTCAAGTCATCAGTTTGGCCTGGTTATCCGCAAGAACCATGTGAGCCAAGCCACATCCTAACGCGTGTTGCAGACAAGAGAGAAATATCTACGGCGCATACGATGTTTCTTGTAAAATCCATAATGCGTACCATTTATACAGTAGCACATCACTTAAAAGTAATGCAACCATTTGGTTAATTAACTAGCTGTATTTGGTTGTAGTTCTTTTCCGCATGCTCGTCAGCAGAGCAGCAGGCCAAGGCTCCAGTAGACAGTGTGAAATAGTCCAACTTAAGCAGCTTTTGTTGCATTCCATGTCCCGAAGCCTGCATCAACGCTGTTTTTTTGAGGAGTTCTTTAGCTGTCAAAGCACAGCAGCTAGAACCTTTGCCTCATGCACCAAAGTCCCCACCATTTCTTCCTGGAAGTTTCCCAATGGGGACAAGCATGCATGAGAACGATAGGAAGGCTGCGTAGATGGTTAATCGCCTCAACAGCATGCACAGCACAAGGCTGGGCATTCGATCGGGACACAGAAACAGAGACAATGGAGAGAGAGAGAGAGAGAGCGCAACAAAAATCCAGAGAGGCAGCCCGACTTTGGAGACCATTGACAGAACCTCATTGCTTCTGCGCGCAGCTGCGCGCTACTCGCTACGCTGCGTGTGTGAACGCTTTCGTTCCCTCGCAAGTTGCAAAGCTGCAGCTTAGTTTTCTTCTGCAGCACTGTCTGTCGTCGCCGACGCCGTGGCTTCTTGCTGGCCAGTGGCCACATGCAGAAGCAGGTTAATTGCCGTGTTGTTTCTTCCCTTCTACTCGTTAATTTCCTCGCGATGATCAATAAGCGAACGAAGTCGCGCAAGAAACATGCACAGGTGATCTTCTTGAGGACTTTAATTATTCAGATGCAGGAGCACCAGATTACTAGTACTAGTAGCAGGAGTGTAGATATGTGTTGCAATCTCTGAGGGGCGGCTGTTAAGGGCAAGTCAACCCTGCCTTCTACGAACGTTTATTACTGTACTACCCTGACCGACAGACCCTGGATCAGATCTCATGGTATGGAATGGGCCGGTCTAAAATTTATAGCTTTTTTAAAATAAATAAATAAAATATTTTTATCGCCGTTTTAAAAAAGCTTATGAGAATAATTTTTTAAAATAACTTATTAATTTATTAATATTTAATTTATTTACATAAATATTTAATTATAGTTAAAAGTAATCTGTCTTTTCTGAAAAGAATTCACCTGGTAGGTCGTTTTCGTTGGTCTTCCAACGTGGGCATTTTGCATGCGAGCCCTTGTACTTTTGGAGATTCGCAAATGGCGGCCGGGTCATCACAGTAGTCCAGCCTTCGTTTCCTGAGAAAAGAGATGGTGAGTTGACAGCTGACCCTCCTCTCGTATACGACTTTCTGTGGAGACAAGAAACAAGGACCGTGAAAATTACAATTCGTACGTGTGTATGTTTATTGCGTAATTAACTACATCTGCAAGTGGTGTACTCCAGTCTGGAATCTAACTACATCTCCAACAAGTGGCGTACTCGTAGTCTAGAAGTCTACAACCTAGCTTCTTCGTGATGCACAGCTTCGCATACAATGCTTCAGGCAGGACAAGATTAACGCTACTAGTCAAAGTCAACAAGTCTACCATGCACTATTTCTTGAAATATCTGTGATGATTTTATTTCCAGTACTCAGCTCCACGGAAATCAGGGGCTGTATTGTTTGAAGGTTGCCAGACTTGTCTGGTTGCTTTGTCGACCAGATTTCGATATGTGTTTGATTTGTTGTAAAAAATTTTGATAAAATTATATCATGCTAGCACTATTGCAGTCTGTTTTCTTTCTAAATTTCAGCTAAATCACTAGTGACTAACTAAAATTTGGCCTTATGTATAGAGAACCCCCTAGCCTTATGTATAGAGTAGCTACTAGGTGTTCATATTGACTTTTATTGATGACTTTTATGTAAAAATAGATAGTAATAGCTGAAAGAAGTAATTTGTAGAAGAAGACGTGTGGTGAAAAAAGTGAGGCAGAGATACTGAGCATGACAGGAGCGAGAGGAGTGGGGTGCGTGATACACACGTAACCCCTGCCGTATCTCCGAAGTGAGATGATAGTGAGAGGAGTGAAGAAACCGTTTCGAAAAACCATATATTTATATTACTTTTAATTTTTCTTAAGTAGAAACTAGAATGAGAAACATAACCATAGTTAGTGTTGCTCCTTATAAATTTAGGAGGCAACTGAAAAAATGCGATTAGCTTAAAGTTTCAGGCCTAAGCTACAAGAGTCGATGTCCTAAAAAGAACTACAAGAGTGGAGAAGCCTAGCTAGCTTATCACCAAAGTACTAGCATTGTGAAATCGACAAATTGGCCAGTTCTTACCTAGCTTGCCGAATCACGAAGCAATGCAGAGAGATATTTAACTGCCAACTAAGCTCGATTAATTCGTTGTGTGGCTCTTGGGGAGTACACAAGGTGTGACAAACAACATGCCACATGTGCTCGAGCTCACTTTAATTGTAAAATATTTGGGAACGGATAAGCCCATGAATAATAGATTTACATTAGTTGCCTATGATCTCTATTACATAGGATTTTAGCTGAGATAGATAAAAGATAATAAAGAGAGAGAGAGAAAAAGATCATCGATCATATAGTAGCCGACTCTGTCATGAGAAATAAGAAGCTATCAGTGACTCCGGCTGCCTTTAGATGGAAGCCGACGATAGAGCGGTCTACATCAACACAATTTGTGGGCCTTCCCCATCTAGTGTGCCCTCTCTCTTTTCTGTTTCTCTATCCCACATGAAAATCACTTCTTTCTCAGCTGTGCACGTGAAAGGCTCGTCTTTCCCCCTTCTCTGCTCCGCACCCAATTTTTTCCCCAAGCTGCGCTCTCAAAATCCTCATGCACACAATCAGTAGCCCCAATCCATTTACGCGCTCCTCCAAATTCCCTCTAATCTATCCCCAAATCAATTAGCGTGGAGGTTCCCTTGCCCCCTCCAATGCGGAACCGGATCCTCTGAAGTCGCGTACGGCGACTTCAGAGTGCAGTCGAATCTGAGCCGTTCGATCAGAAAAGAACGGCCCAGATCGGTTTTGCTACAGTAAAATTTACTGTAGTACAGTAACTTTTTACTGTAGCTACAGTAATTTTATTGTAGCAACCGATCCGGGCCGTTCTTTTTCCGATCGAACGGCTCAGATTCCCGACTGCACTCTGAAGTCGCCGTACGCGACTTCAGAGGATCTCATTTGCTCCAATGCATCCCTGTCCCCTGTTGTTGCTGGTTGCACCTCACCAACCATTGCCTGAGTGGAAGAAAGTGTATTGTTTTGTCGTCGCCGTCGCTGCCACAGCCTCCAGTGGGATTGCGGATAAACATCTCTACGGAGCTTGGAAGTGACGGCGCCAGCGCAAGCGTTGGTGTTTGGTGGGAGGGCGTATTCACTGGTAGCCCCGCCGCCTCCTCACCTTATGAGTTCCACATGGACAAGCTGTTAGAACACACCGTGGCGGCCGAGTCTCATCTCCGACCACATATCCACAGAATTGGTACGGTGTGCTCTTCCCAATTCGTACTGTGTATATTAACAAGAGATTTGTTGTTGAGGACATCTGTTCTTTGAGTTATTGTGATTGCAATTCTATGAGTTCTGCCACTCGATTGGATTTGCAGTCCATTTTTGCTGCTATGAATGTCAGTGGTGTGGGCTAGCTTTGGAGGTGCAAGATGGAGAATGGAATAAACTTTGCTGAAAGATGTTTTTTAGTTGTTGATTAACTATTACATTGTTATTACAATTCAGTTAGTTACCTTATCTGATATATAATATTTACACTTCGTTTAGAACATAGGATGGACTATCATTTGCCATTGATGATTTTTACTTACCTTTGAAATTGGACTTTCTAGCTAAGATGGATTATTGTCAGCTAACAAGCCACTTACATATTTCAATTAGTAAAGACATTTTGGTTAGTGTTCAATATTGAAGTCTGCCAATTACATATTGCAGTTAGTAAACACACACCCATCTGTTTTCTGTTCAATATTGAAGTCTGCTAACTCATTTAGGTTACTTGAAGTTGACCTTACTAACATTTGCTGCTTATTGTTGTCCAACTATAATGCCTGGCATATAGTTTTAACATCGTGCGTCGTTTAGCACAGTTATGGCAATGGGTTACGTTGTTGTCGGCAAAATCATGGAAGTTTGCGTCTCATAATGTGATTGTTGAAGATGAATGAGAATTGGTCACCGCTCCTTTGGATTTGAACGAGACACCAGTGACATCTTTCGTTCTACCGTCGAAAGTCAATAATGGCCCTAACATTTGCTTCACGGATGTGCTGTAGAGAAATTCCTCTATTTGTGCTCAGCTAACACATATCCAACTAAAGATGGATTTAATTGAGTATATTTGGCAACACTATGTGAGCATGTAAAATGTTTAGGTCTATTTGAGTTACCTTTTTCTCTTTATTTTTATGTACTAGTTCCCTACAAACGTATTTCCATATTAATGTATCCAAATTATCACGTCATACAAATTATCATTATTTATCTATTTTAATCATATTTATTTTCTTTCAATCATGTATCCGAAATAAAAAAACGACACAAGTAGTCCACAAAGATGAAAATTAGAATTGATCATCACATTTCTTAGGTTCATACTAGCATTAAAAGATTATGTGATATATGATGACAAGTAAAAAAGATAACTCATTATACGAGCTACCTTAAGTACTGTCTATAGGTGACATAAAAGGGTGGTATAGTGAAGGACCGAAATGGCGACAGAGGGGGGGTGAATATCGTCTTTTAAAAATTTCCCCCACAAGTTTCCACGAAAACTATTTTCTCCGATAGCTATAAAGGCTATGAAGAAGGGAGTTAAATCGCTCACTTGGACCCAAACAACTGACTGATAAAAACTACTAAAACAGAGAATCAAATTTCAGCCAATTAAAGGAATGAACAAGAGCAAAAAGAGGGCTGAAATTAGATCACTTAGCTGCTGAAAACAGCAGTAAATCTGCAGAGAAAAGAGACACACAATGCAGTTCAAAAATGCAGAAAACAGAGACTGAAAATCACAGTTTTCTGCAGACCAAACAGCAGTGCACAGTACTTACTGCAGCCACCCGAAAACTGAAAAATTGATGAGTTCTTGCTTGTTTCTTCAGGTCTAACAAATGGGACTGAGAACTAAATAGTAGGATGACCTTAGAAACCAAAGCATACAACTAAAAGGCCAAGGAGATGAAATCTGAACCGAAATTCAAAAATCTGAAAACTGACATGGGAAGGGACTTAAAATCTTGATTGCTCATCAAGCCTTGAACCATTGCTCATGATACTTTGCAAACATGTTAGCAATCAACTCAAGAGCCCAAACCTCAAATACCATGTCACCTTATGAAGGAAATCGAGAATTAAACCAAAACCCTAGAAATCTCAATAAACTTCAGAGAAGAGCACATACACTCAAATTGCTCACACTTCATAAATCCTTTGCACATGAAACTTTGAGGAAAGCAAGGTAATAGCACTTGGGCTCTAGATACCAAGTTTCATGCCATCTTGTTGAAGGAAACACAATTCCTCCAAAACCCTAGAACCCAAGAAGCAAGAACAGAGGAGGCCAAATGGGAAAAACTGAAATTAAAAATGGGTCTTTGGGATTTTATCTGATCAAGAGATCTTAGAGCACTATCCCAACTCAGAGCAACCCATTTTGACACTCCCAAGCCACAAATAACAAGAAACACAAAAAGTCAAGAAATCTCAAAATAAACTGAACGAAGAACAGAGAGGTTGCACGAGAGAAAACTTCAGAGATTTCATTCCTTGAAACAAGAGGATCACAGATACGTCCCGATACGCATGGACATTAGAACCAAGAAAGATTACAAGAGTTTCCACTCAATCCTCTCCTCTCCCCATCTCAAGAACTCTCTCCACTCTACATGCTTGGAAAGGAAGGACTCCACCACTACACAGAACACATCGTAGGGGACAAGCAGGGAGCACACCTCTGCCTCCACCAACAACTCTCAACTACTACAGACTAAAGGAAAAACACCTCCTAAAGCCTCTTTTGACTAGAGCTAACCCTAATTCCCTCCAAGTGCTCAAGTGGACATGCAGCCACCAACATCTATTTATAGCCTCCGGCTAACGGGTCTCCGCCCCGTTACGCCCGCTAAATCCAACGGAGCCCGCTCCCGCTTGTGCAGCCACATGAATTTCCCGATTCGCCCCTCGTGCACCTTCCGGGAAGCTTCCGCGCTCCTTGCCTCGCACGCCTCGCAACCACCTCGAGTCCATGTCGTCTTCGACACATCTCGACCGTTCTAACCTCAGCGCCACCTGCGCCTAGTCCGGTCCACCGTGTCTCGCCACGACTCCGCCTCGACGTCCTGCAGCCACACAGACAAGAAACACGTCAAATAGCACTGCTCGATACATGAAAGCGTAAATAACCTCATACTTACCACAGATGAAGTCCAAACCTGTCGAATCATCGAAATATACAACCTAATCCCATACGACCAGGAATGACCAAGTCCGACCGAGTCCGTCGCACCACGCAACGACATGGTCCAAACCATTCAAACCAAACTTGACTGAACTAAACCAATGTCAATTACTCATCATACACATGTGGTCACCTCCACATGGTTCATCATATAGACTACTGTTGTTTATACTATTATACATGCCCTAAAACACTACCTAGACATGGACATCTGAGATTAGCACATCATGCAACAACCATTGGCAGCTTTGGACATTGGTCAAACTTCACAGGTTGATGCACGCTGCCTAATTAATCAGCAGCTTTCAGCGCATCAAACAAGCTTGGTCAAGTGGTTAGGCTGCATCACTGGGTTGTTTAATCAGCATTGCTGCGCTCTCACTTCAATAGCGTTTGAGAGCTACCTCTCCACGAGCGCTTTCTTTGACTACTAGAGCGAGAGAAATAAATCAAACTTGGTAGTAGTTTCATTATTTATTTTGTCCTCGAGTTGTAACGCACTATACGGCTTGTGTATTTTTCTGTAGCGTGTGCATCTGGTACGTACATACTATGGATTAATGGATACTAGTATACTACCAGCATGCACGTATAGTAAACATATAACCCGTCTCGCTTTCTCACTTCATGCGCAAGTTTCAGATACACATCGTGGAATGTTGTAACGAAATGTGTGCATCAAAAGCAGTCAGAATGGTAATATTATGGCACTATGGTGTAAGAATGCGGAAAGGTACGTAGATATATGCAGCATGGACATATTTTCTTCGGTTAGACAACCTTACTTTGAGCGCATGAGCTGACAGTTGACGCACCCATTCACATCTTCATGATCAACTGATCACTGCATCCTTATCTCTAATCAACCCATGTGTACGACGTCTTTGACCATGGATTAACACACGTAGTACAACGTAAGTAAAGTACAAACATGGTGAGGTTTTTCCAAAAGGACAAGTACAAACAGTAGGTCTGTTCTTTTTCAGTTTTTAACTTTTATGCAATAACTAACTTTTAAACGAAATATCTTTTTAAGATGAGATTTGCTAGTTAATTATAGTATATATTGTACCAACTTCATTTATATCGACAAAAACCACATGTGAGTTTCAGTTACTCTATAATCTCTCACAAACAGACTAAAAGCCATAAATCGCAACTAAAAGTACAAATCGTAGCTAAAAAGAATAGACCCAGTCTGTCAAGTGGCAACCCATCTAATTTGTCGTACAAGAGAGAGAGAGAGATGATAAAAAAACCTTAATGTCAGCTAGCTAGTCGCATCTGCTGCTGATGAAAATGCGCTCGAAACGACGACGTTGTGGCCAGTCAGTTTAACGCCGACAAATCACGAATTAATTTTCTAGTCCTAATAATTGTTGGAAAGTTCATACTGCATCTCGTGAGAGTAATAGGCATAATTAAGCACAATTTTCTTGTACTCCTGTAAGTATTTTTCTCCCACTCAATTAAATTAGTTTCACCAGATCACTTTAACTTTGGGTCACAAGTTGATATTAGGTAAAGTAAACCAAACCCGTGAGTACTAGTGTACTACTAAGATACAATGCACCATGCAAATCAAACCAAATCCGTGAGTACTTCTACGCATTGTTCATCGATCTCGATGCTTAGCCTTTTGCCCATAAGAGAAGCTACTTTAGAGTCACACATAGACAAATGCATGTGTTCAATTTGCAACATATGCATATATATAAGACTTACGAATTAATAATCTAACTGGTGGCTTAATTTGTGGTCTTCATGCCATGATTCGGTCAGCTCTGCTCAACGTACAACTTGATTTGGCTCTAGACGCGCATTAACATGCGAGCCAAGCTGTTTGCCATCCATAATATTATTTGTTCGCCGAATCTTCTGAAGCCATGTGCAGGTTGCTGCTTACTTCGCCTTCTGTGTGCTCTGTGATTTGACGAAACTTGCATCAAACAGCTGCCAGACAAGAGATATCAAAGAGACCTAACTACACAGATTATGGGGGTATTTATATTACTTTTACTTGATAACTTTTAGCTATGGCTTATAATTTTTTGCTAAAAATAAATAAGAGTGATAGAAAGAAATGGCTTTTAAAAGGAGGGAGCGAGTGGCGCAAAAAAGTGAGGGAGAGATATGCGTGCATGACGGGAGCGAGAGGAGTGAGGTGGATGATGTATCTGTGACTCCTCTACCTTATACCTAGAGTGAGATGGAAACAAGAAAAGTAAAAAAAATCACTTTAAGAAGCTCGATATTTACATTAATTTCAGACTTTCTAAGTAAAAAATAGAAGAAGCTAATATGGGACCTATGACTAACTTGTAGATTCTTCCCTCTGCGTGGATCCTTCTTTTCCTAACCTCGCTTCTCTTCTAGTCTTCTTTGGTTATTAAAGTTCTTGGCACACACCAGAGAATAGAGATACCCAAGAATCCAATGCAAACATAAGGATCTTGTGCCCCTAGAGAGCAACTACAGAGTGAGTGATACACCTGTGTAAAAACAAAAATAATTACTAGTTAGGTAGTACCAACTAATCAGCTGATTTATACACAACATGATTCATAGATCAGGGTTAATAATTTTCTTCCAGGTTTTCAGAAAAGGAGACGAGACGACCAAAGATATCTTAAGTGTTAGAGTATAATATATGGTAGGATATAGTCCATGGGGATTACAATCCCTTGTACCATCTTACCTCCCAAGTCTTGTACCTCTATATATACCGTCCGAGAGGCTCAATGCAATACATCCAATACCACCCAACTCTATCTTCCTTCATGGTATCAGACGTCTAGGTTTAGATCCTAACCCTAGCCGCCGCTCGCTTCCGCACCGCGCGCCCCCGGGGAGATCTATCTCCGCCGGGGGCAGCGCCACCGTTTAGGCGACGGATCCTATTGATCCGGCCGTCGTCGTCGTCGTTGTAAAGCAGCAGATCGGGCCTCCATCACTCGCGATCGTCCTCGTCGCAGTCCGTCGTACACCGTCGCGTCCTCCTCAGGCCGTCGCCGTCTCCCCTCCCAGGCCGGGTCGCCGCCGCCCCCGACTGCGCCGCTGCCGGCCGCCACCCGCTAGTGCTGCCCGACGGCCGACGTACCTCCTTGCGCGACCTCCGCACCACGGCGCTCGAGCAGCCTTCCCCGTGGCCTCCCTCCTGCGCCGCTCCTCCGCCGGGTCCCTGCTCGCCGACCACCGCCTGCAGCTCCTCCGCTTCGACGCCGACCGCCACCGGATCCGTCCAGATCCGGCCGGCCGCCGGCCCGCCCTCTCCGCCGGATCTGGGCGTCTCCGCCCTTCCCGGGCCGCCGCCGGATCCGCGCCTTCCGCCGCCTCCCATCGGATCTGGGCGCCTCCGCCCTTCTCGGGCGCACCGCCTCCTCCCGCCCTGCAGTCGGCAGCCGCCACCTGAGGAGATCCTCTGCCTGGGGCCGCCGCTTGGAGCCCGCCTCGCCCCTCCGCTTGCCGTCCACTGCCTGCCGGTTCTGCCCTCTCTGCCTCCTTCCCCAACGGAACCATCCGCCGCCGCCTCCCTGCTGCCTCCTTCCCCAACGGAACCATCCGCCACCGAGGGGGCGCGGGCGTGGGAGGAGTCGGCGGAGGGAGGAGACCAGAGGGCGGAGCAGCCGATGGGGGGGGGGGGAATGCGATGGGCTTGGGTTGGTTTGGGCAGTGGTCGGTTTGGGCAGCTGCCTAGAGATGAGTCCCCTTTTGACCAAGATGCAGGATTTTTGACCGCCTGGTGAATTGCACATGGATGATTCCACTGCTGCTGTTGTATCTTTTTTTTCTCCCGATCACTGATCGGGGTTGAGTCGCCCACCGCCCGTCGACCTCGCACGTATCTACTCCGACATCGGCGTCGACTACACCGGCCTCTACCTCTTCGACTGTGCGGCCAGGCCGGGCACACGATGCCGAGGGGACGCCTTCGCGCGTCGTGTCTCGGTCATCCCGTCTGCACGTCTTCATCGCCGGTTCGTCATCGCCACCACAGATCGGGATGCCTCCACCGACTTCTTCCATCGTCGTCCCGCCTCGCGCGTACTCGGTCTGATCAGCCGATTGTGCGCGATCCACCCGGCTCCCGTGACGTCCGTCGTCGAGTACTACGCACATCTTCTCCGAGCAACAGGGCTGCTGCTATGTCGCCTCCTCGGGCCGCAGCACCGCCGTGCGTGTGTCCCCTCGCCGTTGCATCTACATCGCCGTCCCCTGTGCATCGACGACTGTGCTGCGCAACCTCTTATGCGCCATCTGTCTGCACATGGTCTTCGTCATACTGATCGAGCCTTCATCGCCGACATCGAGCGCTACCGCCGCCGCCGTACCTTTCGTCAGGACTGCTCGCCTTCACGCCAGAGCGTCTGCCCGGACTGCTCGCCTTCGGGTAGTAGCGTCCACTCCCACACTGCTTCTTTTTCTTCCAGCACAACCACGCCTGGTTGGGGCCCTCTCCCTTGTACGTCCGGTACTGGCAACACCGGTGTGTGCTTTCGTCCCCGACGCGTTGCCGGGTCCGGCAAACCTGGCACACGCCTCGGCTCTAGCGGCTTGACTGCATCGACTTCGGCATCGACCCTCCCGTTCCCGTCTCGTCTGCCTCGATTGCATCGCCGTTTTTCGCCTACATCCTCGACGGCCCTGACTGCGTCGACCTCGGCATCGCCCCCCTTCCATGACGATTGCCTCGACGCGTCTCCGTCATCACCATGGCGCCTCTTTTGCGCCTGCGGCTTCATGCGCGACCGTCTCGACATCGGTAACCCGACCACGACTACGTCGACCACGGTCATCTCCAGCACGGCATCCTCGACCACGACTACTCCGCCCTCGCGCTCGGCTACCTCGACATCGGCACAAAGGGCTACCGCCTTGCTTGAGCTACTTGTCGGTTCCTGCTCCAGTCACAGCATACGCGCCGCATCAACGGTTATGACTGCGGGGGGATGTTAGCTCTTCGGCTTCTTCTCCAGTCTCACCGTCTGCGACGCTCCCGTTGTGACTGCGGGGGGATGTTAGAGTATAATATATGGTAGGATATAGTCCATGGGGATTACAATCCCTTGTACCATCTTGCCTCCCAAGTCTTGTACCTCTATATATACCGCCCGAGAGGCTCAATGCAATACATCCAATACCACCCAATTCCATCTTCCTTCATTAAGTAGGTCTCAACGGTCCCGGATTATACATCTGGATATTGGGTTGTTGAGATGTTAATTCAGGTCTATCTAGTTTGTTCAGACCTCACAAGGACACATCATTGAATTTTTGATGGCGTGGGTTGCCAAAGAAAGCTACGATTTGTGCTTTCAGTGGCCACAAAACAGTTCAAATGTGCTGAAAATTCTTGTCAGATAAGTCGCCCACTTCAGGCTCTGCTCAATATGACTTTTAGCCGTTGATTTCTTGTTTTTTATATTATAGTCTTTAAAAATGTACTATAATAGTTATTAGCTTTTTCTGCATAATTAAATTTTTATAAATAAAAAATGTTATATCATTACGAACAATGTAAAGAAATAAGAGGGCAAAAAGCAAAAAAAAGATCACCTATCTGCTGTCTTCATGATTAATTCCAACAAATAAAAAACTGCATCCTTCGCTGAGAAGTTTGAGCAAGCGCATGTCAAGAGTAAGACAAATGTGATGTTGCAGTAAAGTTACATTTACACTACAGACTACTACCTTTTGTTGCCTAACTTAGTTGATTATGTGAAAAGAAATGAACAGGTTGGGTTCCAACTTTCCAACTGTCGTGTAGTTAAAAGAACGGCATCATAAATTTATCATATTATGATAGAATTCTTCTTCTTCTTTTTTGTACAATCAGCCAAAAACTCAGACCTGGCTCATCTGCAATCAAGTTTCTCATCATCTTTTGGTCTAAGAAAATTGAAACTTGAAAAGTCACACGTCGGTGTGTCAGGTACGTTCAGCTTGCAGGGTTTTTTTTTGTCTGTTCTTAGTTAACGAGGGCAGGTCCAATTTTGTGCTGATGCCTGAATAGATGCATTCAAACCCTTATTGCTGAAGGACGATAGCGAGGACTAAAGGAGATGAATAAGAACTAATCTGATTAAAAGTTTTTTGAAGTTTTCAAAAAAAGAAAGTAAAGATCTTCACTTTAATAACTATAATAACTATAAGAAACTATGAAGATCAGAAATCAATCACTCACAACAAAAGATAAAAAAACCGAGCTAAACAGACCAAATCTTACACAAACAGTTTGACCGCAATGCAATAGGTGGTCTGATCACTCAGGGGCGGTCAGACCTCTCCTTTCAAGACAGAACAGATTTTTAGCACTATTCAAATCCAAAAATGATGAAACTTTTGATCCACAACTCCTAATGACTTGAAACTTGAATCAAAACTAGATCATGACCTTAAAAACCCATCTCAACTAAAGATCTTGAAAGAACTTTAGAAAGTTGGGCTCTATTAGCTTTTGAAGCTCTACTACACTAAAATTGGGCTAAAACCATAAATTAAGTCAACTCTCAGACCATGTCTTCAAATCACTTGAAATTTGGTATAACATATTCTTTATGATGCTAGAAATCTATTCCAATCAATGATCAAGAAAATTATTACGAAAGTTCTGAATTTTTTTGTTTGAAGGAAGCTTGCATCAAAACTAGGTAAAAGAAGGAAATCTCGATCTGCTCTTACTTGTGAGTTCTTGATGATCTAGTCCTTAGATGTGTTCTCATATGCCATAGAAGCTAGATCATAACACGAACTTGACCCAAATACCCCTATGATCAAAACCCTAGAATTACCATATCTTGAGCTAAAATCAGGCAAACACAAGAACTTGCAAATAACAAGTGCCTAAATAGATGGGATATAGACTCGAAGAAACAATTTTATCACTTACATGTCTCTGCACAAATCATCAAGAGGGCAAGGAGAATCACTAGAAAGCAGCCAAATCAAGATTTCATCACTTAAGCAAAGAGAGAAAGACTTGGATGGATTTTGATCTCTGTTGATACTTGGCGAGGAATGATTACAGCCACTCAATATCCGTGCACAAGGCCTAAGGGTGACAAAAAGCTCAACCACAGGACTCTCTCACATCTCTCACAAAGTTCTCTTTAAGAATCCTAACTTCTCTCTAGGTTAGGTATGAACTCTCTCCAAAACCTTAACCCTAGTCACTTCTTTTCCTCCTTATATATGGAGGCTCACAAGAGAAACTCTAACCAAGATGCCTAGTTGGTTTTATCTACTTATATAGACTAACCCAATAACCCAATATCACTCGGGTTTACCATTACACAAGCACGCTTTTCAAAGTGCACACGCCCATTAACCCGTTAGTAAATCAACACTTGATTCACTTAGCATTTTCAGGACATCTATGACCTAAACCATTTGGGCTACTACCACAGTATTGCAATTCACCATTTTTTCGGTATTAGGCAATTTACCAAAATACCCTTCTACCGCTTTACATAAAGCTTTGCGTTTTCTTTGCCTTGAATCAACAATATGCTTCATCTTTAAGTCCATATGGTTCCAATGACTTGTCGCCAAACCTCTCATACATCTGGATCCTATAGAACCATCCTTGCTTGCAAACGGATCCAAGTCACTTGGTGCTCCACATGCCTTTCCTCGCATCACGATGGCACCCGACTTCCCTGATCATTCTGGACCTCAGCTCCTCCCTGAGCTTAGTCTTGATCCACATCATTGCTTGTCATGTCCAACACCGGTAGCTCCCTCTGCAGTTCCTCGTCATCCCAGCTTGTAACCACTCAGTTAGCCTTGGTCATCTTCCGGCAGCTCCCTGATCGTCTAGATATCAGTTCCTTCTTAGCGTAGTCCCGATCCCTTGACCGCTTTGGACCTAAACTCTTCTAGCTTAGTCTCGGTCTCATCCACCTCACAATGACGTAACTCTGGAGTCCTACAACCAACAACAACAAGTAAACAATCACATAGCACATCATAATACACAAAGTCATCAAGTGACACAATTAGTCCATATAATACACCATGCAAAATGTATGCACCCAGACCATTGATCCTAATTCTAGGACCAAACTTTAAACCACTGTGCATACACCCGTCACATAACACCAGAGACTGATATGATTACATCCACTATGCCGATCAAACCACCTTTCCCACACCGGTCAGACCATCGGCCTTTGGCCCATATGACCACCCCTGCTCACCTCGGAAACAGGGGAGCGGTCTGACCGTGACATCCTTGTCGGTCAGACCGCCAGGACCTGGCGAGTATGACCGCCAGCCCAAGGCTGGTCATAGCTGGAAAATAGCTACCGCCGAAAATTAGCTACTGTTGGCTATTTCCCAGTCGCACCACAACCCTGGTATGACCACCACCATAGTCGGTCATGCTGGCGGCTAACCACCAGTCAGACCATAGGCCCTCGGCTGGACAGACCACGGCTCCCATGCTGGTCTGACCGCGTCCGCAATGCTGATCAGATTGCCAACAGAAGAAAGCGGCTGAAAAATTGCAAACTCTCAAAAACCAAATCCAAACTCTATAAACTCTCTTAATCAAAAGTCAATTACTCATCATAACTATGGGGTGACATACACATGGTCTCACAATCACCTTATTCGAAGTTTAAACCAAGTCCACAGTTTGTCCTATTAGCCAGACAGAGCAATGTGATTTCCTTGGAGCAAGGTGAACCTTTAGGCCTGGGCAACATGATACTGTGATAGATGTAGATGGAAGAAATGGAGTTTCAACTAACCCCATTGCATTAGAAATTCATGGAAATGTTTGTCACCTAAATCACATGGCAGATGAACCACAACAACAGAGTAATCAGTCACTCAGTTCAGAGAACAGAAGCAGAAAGCGATCATACAGTACAGGAAGAAAGGCTGAAGTCACCAGGATGCAACAATCACTTTTGGCTGATACTAACGACAAGTTTATGGAACCTTGTTTACGATTCAGGCCATGTTGAGCTCATGTTTGTTTGTTGGACATGAGAAGTAGCACATATATTCTCTAATTAAAAGCTAGTGAAAAGTCACAAGTCTCCGTAGCGTAGTATCTTAGAGTTTAATTGTTCCTGTACGATCGAACACCACAATTTGAGAAGGGTGAATGATTGCCATCACTTTTTGGAATCTCTTAGTTCTCGGAGAACATTTTGACCGCTCAATGCTCAACTGCTCGATCGATCGTTAAACTTTGATCTTCGACGGTTTGTACGTACTCGAAATCTTCAACACCTGAAGCAGAACCTCTCGATCACTTATGCCTTCGAGAAACCAACGTCTTCAAATACTCATTTTTCTTTTGTTTCCCTAGCAGCGATTCGACACCTTTGCACGCCGTCGTAAGCTTCAATCCAACTACAATCACCAGCAACTTTTCAAGCAGATTAAGAACTAGATTGATTTAAGATGATGTTTATTACTGAATTTTTGTGAATTTACAAATTGCCCTCACAAGCACCCCTAAAAGCCTAGTCAAAACTAGAACCTCCTCAATCTACTCCGCAAAAAAACCTCGTGTTAACCCTTAGCCTCTACCTGCTTTGATAGGCTAACACCCTAAACCGTGTCCTCATCAAACAAGGACACCAAACTCTATCTTTTCTGAAAATTATGAGATTCGAAACCTTTCCAAACATGGGATTTCCATAATCTCTAAACCTTTCTAGTTATGGACTACTTCCATAGCTCTTTCAACTCAGCACATGTCGAAACCTCCAGGACCGCACCTCCTATAGCTTCTCCACGCATCATCCACCTTTGATTTCCACGTGCTCCAGTATGAGCCCGACCACCTCATGACATCCTCGACTGCCTAGACCTCAGATTTTCCCCTCCTAGTTCTGAATCTCCTCATTACTGACCATGGCCGTCTCGACACCCAACCTACACATGCAAAGACTAAATAACATTTCCCCGGTACAATTTCTCTCCAACTTGACCAACATCAGTCTACACACGCATATCACAAACTCACCCATCAATAACTACGAATCAGATCCTCCATGATCTCGATTTCCACGCTCTCCAGAAATGAACTTCAGACCACTCAGAAAAGCCAATCAGACCGCCAAGCCCAGGCGGTCAAACCGCTAGCCCAATAGATATGAGTACTCGAGGTACTCAAAGATCACAAATATTGAAGAATTCGAAGCCTACAAGTACCGACTGTGAAGCCTACATCAACCGATCGCAAAGCCTATGACTACCGATCGTGAGGTCTATGATAACTAATCATGAAGCCTCCCTTGGGATGATTGTAGGAAGCAATTTTCTGATGAACCGAGGTTCACAAGCAAGAAGTGAAAATTATTTTGCATAATGAATTCTAATTCGTATTTGTTATGACATTCGATTCGTATTCGAGAATGTTCGAATTTGTATTCATATTTATTTTAAAAACATGAATTTGCTTCATATTTGTTTTTAAAATATAGATTCTTATTTATATTTTAGACTATTCGATTCATATTCGATCCGTTTTGATCTCTAGTTGCTACAATATACTAGCTTCCACGCTAGTAGTATTGAACTCAGCAGCACAACCAGCAGCCTAGCATGTGATGCAGAGGACTAGCACCAGTGGCAGCATTTGATGAGTAGAGGTTCTGCTTCTAACTTTTTAGTTTTTTTAATTTTTTTATTATTCATTTGTATTGTTCGTGATGATATAACTTTTTATTTTTTTTAAATTTAATTATACTAAAAAAACAGCAGTTACAGTACAATTTTAATCACTACAGTGGAAAAAACAAAAACCTAAGCTTGTGAGCTGAAATAAGCACCATCGATCTTACGCCGAGACTGCTGCCAATCGATGGGTGAAGGTTGCAGGCTTGCAGCACCCCCGGGCGGAGACAGGATATCAGGGCCATGGCATTGCGCCATGCTGCTATGCATGTCCAATTTTGAGCTTTGAGGACACGTGTCGTCTCCCTGCATGTGTCGTCGTGCTGTGCTGCTGCTGGTTGGTTGGCTTAGCTAGGGGAGCGGTTGCTGTTGAAGAAAAAGGGCCGGCCTTAGGAGATGCATTTTACCAGTGGGTCATAAATGGGCCCAAAAACATACAGGCCCACCCAACCCAATCCAACATAAGCCTTTAGAGCTCCGAAAAAATTGGTCACAGATGGTCGACTCGGGCAATGACACAGGAAGGTCATGCTCGCCGCCGCGTTGTAAACCAGACAAGTACCTATATCGGTTTTGCTCATACTTGCTGGCTGATTAGATTGTATTCATCATGAATAGAATGCCTAACGATGGATCCATTCAGATTCAAGAACAATTCGAAACACATTTTGCTTCTATGCATCACTATTTTGCTGCACAAATATTAAAATATAAATAAAGGGTGGATGATGATTACTTATCTTTTTATTTGTTCTAACTAGTCTTGTGCTCGTGCGTTACAACGAAAACCCAAACTATAGAAGCAAGTCAAATAAATCATTTTAAAGCCCTTTTGATCACATATGAAGGGAAGAAACATGACTACATAAGATTAACTTAGAGTCATTTTACATCCTGATAAGAATTTATGAAGCATTCTATTACCGAAGGTAGTTCAAACCTTACATAACAAAATAATATGTCGTAAAGAATAAATAAATGCAATCATTTTTGATGACCAAATGTGCCTTTCAAAGCCTACTCCCCTATAGAAACATTGTGTACATGTGTTACAAAGGAATTGCAATGTACAACGAAATCAAGCAAATGAACTAAAACTATACAGGTAAGAGCAAAATTTGAATGACAACATGACATATGTATAGACTGTAATAAAACTAAAAAAATATGATAACAAGTTAAATTAAGAAAGAAATAACATCGAGGATTATATGAGCAACGAGCAATGGGAAATAGGCACACAAACTATGGACACGAGCTGTAATATGGAAAAATGCTAATAAACAAGTCTATGTACGCATCTTTTTTTATAGTTTAAGTCTATGTATCTATCCAAAATTTCTTAAAGTCTAGTTCTTTCGAGTCAATCGGTTGTTTTGCATCACTTCTATATGCTTCCATACTGAGCCTCTACATAAGTAGATGTGGCACTGTTAGATATTACAAAAATAAGTGCTCCAAGTCCAATGTAAACAAAAAAAATGTATGACCGCTACACCACTAATATGGCAATCAAACTAATGCAAAAGACTGACAGGTATATTACCCCAAAACGGTTATATTTGGCGCAATGATAGGAAGTTCAGAGGACATGGACTACAGTAACAAGGGAGGGAAACCAGGTTCCTGTCTTAAAGATCCATAGAGAACAATATCAATAAACATTAACAAGTTCCTAATATCATAAGTCATGTAGAAATGCTTTACAGAACCATCTAGAAATCCCATGAGAGGCGAGTTCCGGTACAACAGAAAATTAAGATGGCCAGTGGAGCAAAAGAGGATCAGGGATAATCAGTGGTCTCTCACATGTGAAAAGAATTCACTGCCTAGCACAAAATGTAGCACATATAACATGCCCTAGCACCAGCAACATGCGGGTTGACGAATTGATCACCAGAATGACATAATCTGGAGGTTGTGTATGTAGTTGTTTTGTTTTTTTCTGTTTGAAAATTCAGCTTATGTAAATCATGTGGGTTGTTTTGGTCAGCAAGTTGCATAATGCTAACATGTTGGAACATAGCAAGATCTGAAAGCCACAGATGGGTTAATCTAAAATCTTAAGACGATTACCATGAAAGCAGTAAAACAACACTCGTTTGGATTTGGTGGGCTAATTAAACCATGGCATATAACTTCCATACTATGTTTGGCATATAAATGATTCAACAGTTCGTTTCCCTTTCTTTTAATTCATTTCTCCTCTCCCCCTTTTCTCCCGCAGTGGAAATGCACATGCCTAGTGAAGATATATCTATTTAGAAACATCATCACTCTGACTATGACTCCTTCAGCGGGTAGCTCGATGGAGTGTTAAATAACTATGTTGCGGATATGTTGCCAAACAGTATAATCTTGTAAAATTTCAATTAAGACATGAGGCACTATGACTGCAATTCTTTTTGCCATGATATACTACATCAAAAATAAGGTGAAAGACAATGAAAAGGAGAAGCAAATGCTAACAACAGATTGAGAATTTAGACAAATTCTGTTGTTCTGCTTTCAAGAGAAAAACCCTGCAATCAATAGCACATAGTTAATTTTGTTAGCATTCTTTTTTTTAACAAAAACTTATGTTGGCGTTCTTATGAATTTATGTTTTATTTCTGTTACTAAATCTGATATGACGTGGTAGTATGCAAAGGTATGCGCGGTAGATGAAGTAGATCCCTTTATGGCTCCAAAGGTGGTGAGAATGTTGCAGATGTTGCTAGTAGACTTGCAGTAGTGCTATCTTCCACAGACAAGGAGTATCATGGGTACTTGTACATTATCACCAGAATCTATATTGATAGACTGAGATATTGTGTTAAGGTGTCATTTTGAAAAGATCAACTGCATGTCTTACCATGAAATTTTTAATTGTAACACTGGCAACCTGTAGTGTAATAACTACTTCGACTCTGCAAATCAGTGAAAAGGTGTTGACAAATGACATCAAAATTAATAACTTTATGTCATACTTTATTTATTGTGCAGAACAAACAGAAGGTAACATTTGCTGTTTTCTTGGTTTTCACAGGTAGTAATTATAAGAAGGATTTATAAGACACCAAGACAGAGCTTCTAGCAAACAGATAAGGCTTTTCATAGAACAACACAACACAACCCAACCAAACTGAGGCACTAAGCTGCTAGTGTGCTTCGATGCATTGAATATGGCAGCGTACACACTTGCATAGGTTGAAAAAAGAAAAAAATAAGGAAAACTCTGCGTCATATCCCAACATGAAAACAACTTTGAAGTGGCCCAAGTATCTAAAACATATAGGAACATATAATTCACAAACCCAAGAGAAAACAGAAATGCATATAGGGAAGTAACAATGGTCATATGGATTGACATGCCTATAGTACAGATCAGCAGATCAATCAGGAGAAACATCGAGATGCGTTAGTGCTATAAACATAAAAGAAAATAAAAGAACCATTTCATGGTTTTATTATGTGAGATCAAAGTCTAAACAGAGAACAACATAACCTTTTTTGGTATGTTTGGTAGAAATGGAATATAAAAACATATAAATAACAAACATCAAATTAGCATTAAGATGCATTACACTATTCAAAAATTAGTAATAATCCTTGATTTAAAATTTCTTTTAATGAATCATCGGACTAAACTATTGTGTTTTGGCTTTCATGGAGCTGAAGAGAAAAGTCAGATAGCTTCTCAATCAATGGAACATTTCAGTCAACCGAGGCATGTAGTTTAGTTTTGAAACTCAGATGTCCGAAGCAATGAATCAGTAATCTAGCTAAATATGTATAAGTAAATATCCTCATTTGGGATTTGCACATAAAAACCTGCAGTTTCAAAAGGGCAGGCAAAAGAACTAATGCATCTGCTTTGCATTGCATGAACCTTATTATACTTCATGTCTACATCAGATCCCTACAAAAGAGGCACAAATTCTTATTCAGATCAAGAATGAGTGGAGCATACATAGCTTCGTTTGCTGTGGAGCTTCAGAGCTACCATGTCTTGCGGTGGTGACCATCTCTGTATGATGGAGAGACAACAGCTTCACCCACAACAGACACAATTAGAGGGCTAACCTGATTGAATTCGGCAACAGCTCCATTATCTTTGGTCCAGCCAATTAGAAGAACCAAAATAAAGAAAGCAACAGATCTAGTGAGAGCAATCATATATCAGGATATGCAAAAACACAAGTATCAGTTTAGATATATACACGTGGCATGTAGGACTTAAGCTTACATGATCATACACAAAAACTGATCAGTATACAAAAGATTTTGTTGCATCCCATAGCATTTAAGCAACCGCATACTTTAGAGCCTTGATGTTCTATAGCTAGGACCTTTCAGTTAAGTTAATGAAACAATTGCTTGTACTACTGCAAAAGAAAGGAGCAAACTTAGCCATCTCAGATATCTATATTCCTTTATTTGGTATATTGAGTCTAATAACAAAATGCAATGGACAACATATATACCAAAAAATTCTTTGTTTATAGTTCATTTGACTGTTCAGAGATGCTGATTAGCCGCAAAACATCTGATACGTTAGTCTTCCTTTCTTTGCAACATAATTAGGCTGTGAGTAGAAAGTTTTGTAAGTTTAAAGGGATATAACAAACATCAAATGAGCACTAAGATGCATTACACTATTTAGATTTCTTTTAATGAATCATCGGATTAAACTATTGTGTTTGGCTTTCATGGAGCTGAAGAGAAAAGTCAGATAGCTTCTCAATCAATGAAACATTTCAATTAACCAAGGCATGTGGTTTAGTTTTGAAACTCGGATGTCAGAAGCAATGAATAAGTAATCTAGCTAAATATGTATAACTAAATATCCTTATTGGGATTTGCACATAAAAACCATTTAAAACCAATATGCAATGCACATACTAATACCATCTGATGAAAATAAAAGCACTTTTCGACCTTGAATTGAAGTATGAGCTGAAAAATGAACCTTTTTGAACAGGCCCTAGCATGTGTCCTGCTAGTGTGGTACCAAGAATCAGCAGATTGACAATACTGCTTGCTATAATAGAGAATACCCTTTTCCCTTTTAAGTGCACTATCTAGCCTGGAGAGACATCTTCCACCTGTAAGAATAGCGAGAACAAATCAAGTAACACCGTACGATTAATAATGAATTCAAGCTTTTCTTTGATGTATGCACAATACAGAGGTGGAACGTAAAAGTAGCATCACATATAGGCTTGCTTACATCTGCTTCTACAAAAAATTTGATTAACACATCATGTTAAACATGTAAGAACCCCTCCCCCTACAGTAGCCCACCAAATAGCCCCGTCATTATGTAGATCATTGTAAATTTGGAAGTAATTTCTGAAAATCTCATCAGGAATTGACCTCTTTTTTGTGTGAGACTAAAGGTGGGAACTTCCAAGATGAAACAGTGAGATTAGAAGAAGTAAGACACATACCATTTAGCACTAGTGAGACACGTGGGCTGCGACTTCAGCGAGCATGTCGGGCAAACTCCGTGTGTAGCTGCCGCATGCAGCATCGATAGGGCCACCGGCTGCACAGATCAAGACACGTCGCCGAGCCCGGTAGGATACAACCTATGGTGGCAGCGACGGCGCTGGTGTGCTATAGAGCCCTAAGCAAGAAGAGGAGAGAAGGAGCAGCGAGAAGATATAGAAAGAACAAACTTGCCACCACCGCAATCTTGCCAACTGCCAACTCTGCCTGCGTTCGCTGTCAGCCCGTCAAGTACCTGGTTTTTTTTAAAAAAGAAATGGAAGAAAAGACATATCAGGGGTTACTCCATAGAAGAAATAACACACCAAAACCTCAAAGGTTAGGCTGTAAAGATGCGATGATTAGAAATTTGCTCTGTTGAAGTCAACAAAATGATCTATACTAATATATATATATATATATATATATATATATATATATATATATATATATATATATATATATATATATACTAATATATATATATATATATATATATATATATATATATATATATATATATATATATATATATATATATATATATATATATATATATATATATATATATATATGGCATCATGGTGTTCCTGTTATTTATACTAGGACGTTGAAATGGGACACCATGGTGTCTAGGCATCAAGCCACCCTGTCTTTGGATTGTTTTTAGATGTGTGCAAGTGTAATATATCAGGCAAACCCATTAACATTCATTAATTCGAAAAGGCGTCAATTTGAAAAGGAAGTCATTGGTTTAGTATATAAATCAATCATAGATGAAAATCCTTAATTATAGAGCCTGGACATTATGTGCTTCTGTTATTTATACTACATATAGAACTGTGCACCAAAAATGGGTGAATCTGTTGTCACACATGAAACCCTTATAATCATGTGCTATGACTTGGATAAGACATGTGACTGTTAAAGTAAGATCCAACTGATACCTCATAACTCCTTTTTTTTTATAACGGAAACTTTATTAATAAACCAAGAGCAGTACATCAAGGTGATACACAGTCTTGGAATAAAATTTTTCCAGCCTCTGCCTCGCACAGGAGGCACACAGCTAAAACAATCAAATCAAAGCATAATCTAATGACTATCAATCCGTAGACTAGATCGCCACCCATATGCCCGGGAGTAGATATCCTTGGCCACACGGTCCAAATGTTGTGAGGCCGCCACAACTAAACCTTGTAATTCCGTTTTGTGAAGGATAGCCCATGAACGGAGTCGATGAGAAGCTGCGAAGATAACCTGCAAGGGAGAAAAAGTTTGTTTCTTTTCAAAAATAATGTCATTTCTGTGTAACCAAATTGACCAACAGATAACTGCTGCCCCAAGCAGAACTAGTGGTTTCAAGTTTTTGGTTACACCCGTAAGCCAACTTCCAAACATATGTGAGACGTTTTGGGGTTTCATTATGTTGAGGGATATTTGAGGGATACTCCAGACCGCTCTAGCAAAACGACAATCAAAAAACAAGTGCCTAATTGTCTCGTCTTCGTGACAAAAGCAACATGTTTTGCTTCCTGTCCAGTTACGCTTAGCTAGATTATCTTTAGTTAACACAACACCTCTTCGTAAATACCACAGAAAAACTTTCAGTTTCAGTGGTGCCTTTAGTTTCCATAATTTTTTATTCAAATTAGGTACAGCTGTAAAGATCATAGCTTGGTAGAATGATTTCACCGAGAACTGTCCATTTGGATGCAAGGACCAGCGAAACACATCCTGTCCTTGAGACAACTGTATAGTAGTCAAACGAGGAAGAAGATTATTCCACGCCACTAACTTTGGACCAATAAGGTCACGTCTCCATGATAGGTTTGGGGGATCGGAGTTGAGCACTTCCGAAATGGTTATGAATTTTGGTCGTACAATATTATAAAGACCAGGATACTGATCTTTTAAAGTAGCGTGACCTAGCCACTTGTCCTCCCAGAACCGCACTTGTGACCCGTCCTTAATAATGAAAGATCCAAAACGGAAGAATTCTTGTTTAATCTTCAGAAGACTGGACCAGAATTGGGAGTCTCCTTGCTTTCTCTCAACTTGAACAAGTGGTTTAGTGCTTAGGTATTTGTTCCGCAAGATTTGTTGCCAGGTACCTTCTGTAGTGAGAAGCTTAAAAAGCCATTTACCTAGAAGGGCAATGTTTTTCAAATGCAAATCATGAATCCCAAGACCACCTTGGTATTTGGGCTGGCATATGATATTCCATTTAACTAAACGATATTTCCTCTTTTGATCATCAGTTTGCCAGTAAAACCGAGATCGGTAGTAGTTTAGTTTTTTTAACACCCCCTTAGGTATAGCAAAAAAAGACATCATATACATTGGAAGGCTACTCAAGACCGAGTTAATAAGTGTCAGTCTCCCACCTATCGAAAGGTGTTTGCTCTTCCAACTACTGAGTCTTTTCTCGAACCGCTCCTCAATTATCCTCCAATCCGAGTTTTTAAGTTTTTTGTAATGTATGGGAATTCCAAGATATCTTAATGGAAAATCACCAGCTTTACAACCAAATAGATCAACATATTGACCTATAGCCGACTGTGCTTCCCCAAAGCAAAAAATTTCACTCTTATGGAAATTTATTTTGAGACCAGAAAGTTGTTCAAAGGCACAGAGGAGGAGCTTTAAGTTTGTTGCTTTACCGAGATCATGATCCAAGAAGAGGATAGTATCATCAGCATACTGGAGGATAGAAAGGCCATCATCCACTAGATGAGGAACTACTCCACTAAATTGCCCGTCCGCTTTAGCTCTTTGAATCAAGATTGCAAGCATATCTGCGACAATGTTAAAAAGCAATGGAGAGAGGGGATCTCCCTGTCGAAGACCTTTCTTCGTTTGAAAGAAACGTCCTACATCATTGTTAACATTAACCGCGACACTTCCTCCCGAAATGAAAGACTTAACCCAAGTGATCCACTTTGGAGCAAATCCTTTCATCCGTAGAGCTTGCATTAAGAAGGGTCATTTTACCTTGTCATATGCCTTTTCAAAGTCAATTTTAAGAATCACGCCACTTAGATTTTTCCTATGTAGCTCGTGTATGGTTTCATGCAGTATGACGACTCCTTCCAGGATATTCCGCCCACGCATGAAAGCTGTCTGAGTTGGACTTATGACACGATCAGCCATAGAATTCATCCTTGATGTGGCCACCTTAGTAAAAATTTTGAAACTCACATTAAGGAGGCAAATAGGTCTATATTTCTGGATAATATTTGCATCTTCTACTTTAGGCACTAAAGTGATCACCCCAAAATTTAGACTGAACAATGGCAACCTGCCCAAATAAAAATCATGAAACATTGTCATTAAGTCACCTTTTAGAACTTCCCAGAATTTCTGATAAAATTCTGCTGGAAAGCCGTCTGGGCCAGGGGCTTTATTATGTTCCATACTGAAGACAGCACATTTTACTTCTTCCTCAGTAAAAGGGGAAATTAAGACATTGTTCTCCTCATGCGTTACCTGAGGAATATCTGTAATCCGATCTTCAAACAGACTAAAGGAATTTTCCTCAGGCTCGCCAAAGAGGTCCTTATAGAATTTAGTGATGTGAGATTTTAGATTCTCTTGGCCCTCGATTTTACCATTGTCATGGTCAAGGGAGAATATCTGTTTTTTCCTTTGCTTGCCGTTAGCAATTAGATGAAAGTATCTAGTGTTATCATCCCCTAGTACCACATCCTTTACTTTAGCACGCTGAGCCCATTTGATCTCCTCTTCCCTAAGAAGCTTGGTTAGTTGATCCCGAGATTGAGTTAACAGATCACGCTCAACATCAGTCAACCCCCTAAACTCGGCTGTGGTATCTAAAAGAGTAATAGTAGATTGTAGTTTCGATTTTTTCTGTTTGTAGACACCATTCGAATGGGCAGCCCAACCCCGTAAGTGTCTTCGCAACGCGCTCAGCTTATTATTCCAACATTGGACTGAGTTTTGCCCTTTCACCGACTTATTCCAAAGATTAACAACTCTATCATGGAAGTCGTCATGAGTGAACCAACTAAGTTCGAATCTAAAGGGTTTTACAAGACCTGTGTAAGCAGGTTCACCCGTGTCTAGAAGTAAAGGGGTGTGGTCCGAAACCCCTCTATCCAAAGCTTGTACCGACACCAGCGGATATTTAAATTCCCACTCAGTTGACATGAGAACCCTATCCAGCTTTTCATACGTCGGATTAGGCAAAGAGTTGGCCCACGTAAATTGTCGACCAGTTAGCTCTATCTCCCTTAGATCAAAGCTATCTATGATAGCATTAAAAAGAAAAGGCCATCGATCATTAAATCTATCGTTGTTTTTCTCTGTACTTCTTCTCAAAATATTGAAATCCCCTCCAATTAAGGTTGGCAAAGTACTTTCTTGGCAGGCGCGAGCCAATTCTGCTAGAAAGGGTGATTTGAAATCATCCTGAGCTGGGCCATACACGGCCATAAGTATCCACCGGAACCTATCAGCTTTATTAGTCAGGTTAAACTTTATTAAAAATTCACCTTCACAGATTAAGGACAGATCAAGCAAGGAAGTATTAATCCCAAGGAGGATGCCCCCTGATCTGCCTCTTGGAGGTAGACAATGCCATACAAAATCTGAACCTCCCGAGAGTCGTATCAGATTTGATTTTGACATATCCTTTTTGCCTGTTTCCATGATCGCAATAAAATCAAGTTTATGTTCTTTAACAGCGTTCGCTATGTATCGATATTTAGCCAAGTCAGACAGACCTCTGCTATTCCAGTAAAAGCCTTTCATTTGGCAACCTTCTTTTGTTTTTTTGAGTTCTTATCTTTCCCCCCAAAACGAGTTTTTCGTTCTTTTGTAACCGACCTAGATTTCCGACAGGAGGCTTTCAGATCACAAATCCTTGTGTCCAAGTCCCCGTCATCAAGATCTACTTCAGAAACATCTTTTAACAAGTGAGCGAGTAGGTCACAATCTGGATTATGTTCCTCGTCATCACTTTCATCTAATAGAAAATGCTCTCCAGGCAAAGTATTCTCCTTAATACCTTCTTTTGTGTGTAAAACTGATTGGACCCCCACCCTGTTAATCTCAGATTTTTTTAAGGCATTGATAGACTGTTTAATACTATTAACACAATTATCCCCTAATTTGAAGCCTATATTATTTAAGTTGGAGGCACAAATATCTTGAGGCAACGAAACAAACGAGATGGGAGATATTGGTATAGGGTTACCGTTCATCGAAGAAGCCGGGGATGCAAGCGAATGTGGCTGACCTAAGTTAGTAGCCACCGTCTTGTTACCCAATTTGTTCTCCTTTGGCTTTTCCAGATTTCGTATTGCAACCCTTTTCATGGCCTTGGACATTGTATCTTCATCTGCCACTGTTAGCGCATCATCATAAGAGAGATTACTGCGCAAACTGCGACGCAATCCATCAACAGAATGATAATTCTCAACCGGATCTGAGTTGGAGTAAGATGAATGATTTTTGTTACCTGGCACCCGGCTTGCCGCTTGAATCAAGTTGGCCTCGCACTTGTCACCCCGTACAGCTTCTGTTGACGGGTTCGTAATAGGTGCATCGGGAACATATACATCATTGCCCTGTGGCGAGATATCAAGCACTTTTTGTGCCATGTTGCTGTCAGCCGAAGCCTCCTCTGTTGGTTGGCATCGATTCTGTCCTGGCGTCATGTCATCCAGCCCAAACATATGTTCAGTACCTGAAACGATCCGAGTCTGTGATGTCAAGACCGGGCTATCAGAATTCGCATTCAGCTGAACATCCGACATATTCCCAGTAGATGTGTTCCTACAAACAGCTTCCATCGATGATCTTTTCCCCCCTGAAACTGGCCGAGGTCCAAGGGGCCGAGGTCCAAAGGGAGTGACTGCGATATATCCACACAGTTGCATAGGGGTCGGGACTCCATCCATTGCCGTACCCAAAGAACTGGCCGGCTCATCAATTTTCTTCTGTTTTTTTACAAACTGATTTCCTCCTTGCCTTCCTGTATTTTGGTCCTCAGCACCATCCTCATTACGATCCAGGGAGTCAAAGTCATCTGGATCAGGACCGGCTGGCTCAAAATCTTCATTCTCCAAAGTAAAAGTGATATCATATCCAACCTTCCCGAAAACAATATCAGGTTTTAAAGGGAGAAGTGTTTTATCTAACATCCCAACCAAAATCCGAATAACTCCCTTTCTTCGATATGTCAGCATATCCACATCAAGTGTTACCCCAATGGCTGCGCCGAGACCCCAAAACCCAAGAAAATGTCTCCACGCATGGGGTACACCTGAGATATGGACCCAGACCTCATCAAGATGATATGCTGGAACTGCATCTCCATCAGCACTCCACTTGGAGATGATCAAGGTAACTCCATGATTTTTTAAGCGAAATTCGACATCAACCATTCTGAGTAATTCCTCTTCAGAAGGGAAAGCAACCAGGAAAGAATCATCACCATGAGTCAGTGCTTCCCAATTCCAGTCTAACCGAGACAATCTCGCTAACTCTTCCTGAACCACGGCAGCAGGTAAAGTACCACCCGAAATTTTAACTAAAGCAGTTGGAGCCTGATCAGGTTCTTCCAACTTAAAATCAAATTTCGGTAGGCTGTAAAAACACAAACCTGCCTTTGCGAATCCAAACATCGACGCTCCCGGCCTCGGCATTTTGAGTATTGGGCACTTAGCAGCGAGGTGAGAGTTCTTCTTGTTACAGATGACACAGTCTAGGTTTGCCTTGCACCCATCCGCAAGATGTCCATTAGTCTTACATCTAAAACAATGCGGCGGACGGGGCTTTTTTGCTTTTGCTGTCTCAACGGGTGCAGTGTTGTCTTGCCTCTGCAGTTTCTCCGTAGGGACGGCCGGAGTCGGATCCCCCTGACCGATCATGTGGTCGTCAAAGCGCCCCCGACCATGTGGCAGATTCCGCCGTGTTGGCCCGAACCCTTCCCTTCCAAAACCCCGACCAGAACCGGATCCTCCTGCCGGCGGCCGGAAAGTCGGGTGTCGATTGTAGGGTGGTCGCTGTCTTGATGGTGGTGGAACATGTCTTTGCATGGGTGGACGCGCTTGAAATTGCGGTGGTGGGCGGTGGTTTGCCGGTTGGCGAGCGGGAGCAGGCGGGCGGGACGCCATGGCTGCGTAGCTAGGCTTGTTCGGTTGATGTGCGCCGTAATCCAGCGTCCTGGGTTCAACTAGCAGTCGATTAACCCTAGGGCCCAACCTTGGCGTGAAATCCCTGGAGGCTCCGTAGACTCGGGCCCGTGCAATTAACGCAGCCCGAATATTTTCAGCCGATGGCCCACGCCCAAACTGAAAGTTCAGGTTGTTATCTGATACAAACTCCTCCGAGGTAGCCCCTCGGTTCACGAATGACGATGGCAAATACGCCTCGAGCGTGATTACCGTTGGCTTCCTCTTCGGTAATGGCCCTTTCCATGGTCGAACTTGGCAACCACGATCGGGAACAAAACACTTTGATCTGATCAAAGGCTTTGAAGGGACAGTAATGGTGGCGGCAATCTGTTCATCGACATTCGCAGAACTTGCGCGGCCATGGATTCCATTCCCCTTACTAGAAACCGAATCGGAGGTCTGAACAAGAGAAACAGCGGAATCGCAATCTCTGTTCTCCTCCCTGAGAGCCGGATCGAAACCAGAATCAAAAAAAATAGAATGCGCAAAAACCGAATCTGCTTTTACCTCATGAAGAGAAGAGAGCCTCCGGAGATCGATGTCCTGTTGCGATCTCGCTGATTTCCATTGCCAATCACAATTCTCTTCAGTAGTCTCACATGCCCCCTGCACATCTAGCCCGGCAAATTGAGCAGACTCTACGAATGCTGCTGGAAGAGAACGAAGGTCCAAAAACCCCCCCGTGGAGGATGCCGGAGACGGGATCGGAGGAGGGGAAGACCGAGGGGTTGAGTGCCTCTCGGAATCGCCCTCCGCGTCGCCCGCAGATTCGCCCTCCGCGTCGCCCGCAGAGTCACCTGAGCACATACCTCTCTCCACCTCATAACTCCTAAGGTGAGCTACAAATCTACAGTTAACAAAACAATATCCACACATAATTTTCAACAAAGTTCTCAATATAATCATCGAGGACTCCAACCTCATTACAGGCAAACCAAAAGCAAACTGTGGCACTGCATTCGGCGGTGCAAATATCTCGACTGAGGGCACTGAAGATCTCTAGTTCATCTCTAAATTTATCTAAACTATCAATGTAAACTTAATTTGTCACTCCTAAAAATGAAAAAACCTATATCAGTCTTCTTCATAAATACTGTACACGACTTATTTTTTTGAGAACCGACTGTACACAAATAATAGCAGCACAATAATGGAGTCACAAACCGAACACATCTGAACTACACCATTAGGCAAAATCCAGGTTCCCTCATCCACCACACGAACCAATCCAATAATTATAACTCCATCATTGGGAAAAAAAAGAATTTTTACAGAGAAACAGAGTTAAGATCCGGGCGAGATCCAACCTTCTGTTCGATCTCGGGGACCTTGAGCACCTTCAGATTGACCTCCCTCTTTCTGCAAGAACACGTACACAGCAAACACATCAAAAATCTTTCTGGTTTGTTTTTCACTATTTTTAAATTTTATCTTTTTCTATCTTTTTGTATTTTTAAGCTTTTTGCCGGTTCTTTTTCGTATTCGTTTGTATTATCCGTGATGGGTTAACCTATTTTTTTAATTTTTTTAGATTTAGTTATGCCAAATAAGCCGTCATCAACTACAGTATAATTTCAATCAGTTATAATGTAATTTTAACCATAAACCAACTTATTTTAGCTCAACCGAGCAGCACCTAAGTCGTTTATTTGTTTGCCATTAAATTTGTGACGTAGTGTTTACACCAAATTCTTTCTTGAATGTTCCCTGCAATTTTTTTGGCTCGATCTGGGACCTGCAACGCCAAATTGAAAAAAGTATTTATGTATTGGAATTCTTAAATTTCATGCTTTTGACTTGTCGCTCAAATTAACTTCATTACTATTTTATTTAGTGTTATACCAAAGTTGCCATTTACTAGTGTTGTAGAGATGGCTCCCACCTAAGTCCATACTATGTGTGAAACCAGGGATGCTCACCATACTGTCGGCACCCTACCCTTTGTAATAGCTTACCCGTGCAAACGGGAAATCAATAAAGGATACCGTTTGCAAAAGTGGTCTCATTCTGCATAAGACACGCGGAGGCGAGCCTCCGCGTGCACTCTTCGGAGTATAAATAAGACACGCGGAGGCGAGCCTCCGCATGCACTCATCAGAGTATAAATAAGACACGCGGAGGCTAGCCTCCGCGTGCACTCTTCGGAGTATATATAAGACATGCGGAGGTGAGCCTCCACGTGCACTCTACGGAGTATAAAAAAATCGAGCGATGGCTTCGAGTCTCCGCGTACTCTGCGGAGTATAAAGCGTAGGGAACTTAGCCGTCCCGGACAACTCTACGGAGTATAAAAAAATCGCGCGATGGCTTTGAGCCTCCGTGTACTCTACGGAGTATAAAGCGCAGGGAACTTAGCTGTCCCGGGCAATTATACTGAGTATAAAAAATCACGCAATGGCTTCAAGCCTCCGCGTACTCTACGGAGTATAAAGCGCCGGGAACTTAGTCGTCCCGGGCAACTCTACGGAGTATAAAAATCACGCGATGGCTTCGAGCCTCCGTGTACTCTGCGGAGTATAAAGCGTCGGGAACTTAGCCGTCCCGGACAACTCTACAAAGTATAAAAATCACGCGATAGCTTCGAGCCTCCGCATACTCTGCAGAGTATAAAGCGCCGAGAACTTAGCCATCCTGGGCAACTCTACGGAGTCTAAAAAAATCATGCGATGGCTTTGAACCTCCGCGTACTCTGCGGAGTAAACTTGTAAGAGGTAGAGATATCTCCTAGAGATAAAATTCTATCCATCTAGGTTGATCTAGAGGAAGTTCTTGAGTTTGCATGGTTTTCCTTCAAGAGAGAGGTGATTTGGGGTTTTCGTTCTTGTGAGGGTTTTGCTTGAATTCGTGTTATGATCTAGGTTGTTATGACATGTGAGAACCCATGCATGGTCACCTAGATCATCTAGGACTCACGAGCAAGAGGAAGTCAAGGTTTTCTTTTTTTACTCGATTTTGGTGTAACTCTCAGTGTTTTGGATAAAGGTTAGAATTTTGGCATTGATCATCATAATCTATCATAGAAATAGATTTCTAACATACTTGAATGTGTTTATGCCAAGTTTCACTATATTTGGATTAGAGGTTTGAGAGTTAGATCATTTTTGGATCTGGTGCAATGCTAATTGCATTGTTCTTAGGGCGGTCCCACCGCCAAGCGGTCAGACTAGGGCAAGGCCGGCGATCAAACCAGTTTGAGTGAGTTTATGTGATTTTGGCTTTTGGGCTTGAATTCCGGAGGGTTTGTATTTTTGCTGTGTTGTGTCGATACTTGGGGGAAGATTTTGAAAGCGTTATTCACCCCCTCTAACTCATCGTACTCGATCCTACACCATAAAAGTTCCTCCAACACAACAATCTACGTGCATTTTGACGATGAATCAAGCCCAAGATAAAAAAAAGTTGGAATCAAAATCCATTCTTTAATAGCATGTTTGAGGACATCCTAATAATAATTTCTCAAATCTTTCCTAAGCTTTATATAAATCCTCGGGTTTTCTAGCAAAAGTCATGATCTCATTCCTTGTCCTCATGGTTTTGGACGGTGGATAGTACTTAGCAATAAAAGCATGAGCACAGTCTTTCCAACTTGTAATACTGCCATTTGGCAAACAATTCAACCTTTCAAGGAATAGGGAAATAATTTCAGCATCACAACATCAGGAGGTATGCTCTTAATCTTATTGAAGCTGCAAAGTTCATCTATAGAATTAAGATGTAAAGAAGGATTTTCATGTTCTTCTCCTTCATATCCTAATTCTCTAATTTTCACAATAAATTCAGGATCAATCTTGCTTGAGAAGCATGAGCCAGCCCAAAATACGCACCGAGGGTTTCCTTGCTTCGAGCTGATACCATGGCACTTGGCGAGGACCTAACCGGAGGCAAGTAAACTATTGACGACCTGCTCATGGCCTACGCCAGGTGGCCGGGGTGTCAAATTGGTTGGCTCCATCGACCGAGGCCGAGGCACAAGCTACAGGCATCAACAGAACCTCAGTTATAGGTGAGAGTGACTAACCTGGAACCGTATCCACCTATTGATCCTCAGTTGCTAGAGCCAAGAATGCAAGGCCTATCCCATCAATGTGTAGGTGAGTGTTGTGGCTGTCAAATTCTATTTCAGTGAAGCGAGTTGGGGCAAACCAAGGTGAAGTAAATGTTGCCTCAGCGTCAGCGCATGGTTTGCACCTCGGGTGTGTGGGCCCACAATGTGGATATGCGTACTTCTGCGGAGTTGGCCATCGGCTGTAGGGCAAGAACATTTGTTGCGGCCAACCGCCGTTGGATGGCAGCATTAGAAACCGCCTCGGTGATCACGACAGACAGGAGCCCCTATTGTCTTGCCAGCTGACGATTGGACACCTCGCCACAGCTTGGTGGTGTGCCACCGTACCGCGTGCAGTGCGCTCCACCGACGATGCCTAAATTGGGTCCAGTGCCATCAACGCGACCTAAGAAACACGGAAAACTATGGTGGCATGGCCCTTTTTGATCGACATTGTGGAAGAAAACAACAACAGACGAGTGATTAACACCTCCTCCAGGTGGGCGATAAGGTTGCACCCAAGGCGCCACTTCTCAATGGGTGGGCTACGTGGTTTGGAACGAGCTTCTCGCCTTGCTACATTGATCGCCCCCTCCAGCTCCGGTATGGACAACCTTAATTCCTTAGGAACACCAGCAGGATCGGACGCCCAGGCTGTGGCACAAAGGCAATGTCTTCCCTCGAACGACAGGAGGCCAGGAGTTGGATGAGCTAGCTGCAGCCGAACTGGTTGAGAATCTATTGCACCGCTCCCTCTTCACAAGCATGAGATGGGAGTCTGTCAAGGCCCATGTATCATTTTTCATGGAGATGTGGATCGTGCGTCTCTAGTGCCCCGCTTTAATTCTCTGACATGCATCATAGCAAGCTACAAATTCAGTGATGTTACATTCAGGTCAAAAGAACAGATAAAATCAAGCAAGTAATGTCATCTATTGAAGAGAAGGAAATCATTGGAGATCAAGTCCAACTCTTTCTCTCAAGAGGACTTAAGAATTTAAATCTGAAATTTTCTTCGGATGATATGCCGATTGAGGTCGAGGATATTCTTACAGCACTAAATGGGCTTCTACAGCTTGGAGATATTCAAGATGTTACATATTAGATGTATTTATGTAACATAGACACTATTACACAAGAGTGTACACACTCCTTTGGTGGCTAGCCTAACATTCACACCCTATACTCACCCTCTTCCATGCTCAAAATACCATGTCATGGAAAGAGGCAAGGTTCTCTATTTATAGAGGTTAAGGACCATTGGATTCTTGACATGTATCAAAATCATTGCTCTTGATCTAAAATATCTAGAACAACTACACTCTTCTTACAAAATATCTACATGCTAGAAACTTTCCTAAATTATTTAATTAGCTATTTTAGAGTACTCCTAGGTAATATCTTTGTTCATGCATTGTTTGGAATCTTTCCTCATGAAGATGATCGCATCTGATAGATTACTTGTCTTTGATTACTGAAAAGGGAGATGTTGTGGCTTGGATGAGACGAATGGACAATGCTTGCCCCTTCCCTATGTCCACGGCATGTATATATATTTCCATGAAACGTATTTTACAATCCTATCCTTACATTCATGTGCCCTCCATAGGGGTATCTATGTCATTACACACGTCCCATTTTGGGCTTTACAACTCTTTGACAGGCCGGATGGGCTTAGGTGGGGCCACTCCTACCACAGGAGCCTCTCATGGTGAAGGGCTTCTTACGAGATGAAGCCATGTTGCCGAGCCCTTTGGCCCCCTCCGTCCTTGTGGCCTGTGACCTTTTACATGGTTGGGCAGACAGGATGGTGTTGTCGCTGTGGTCCGCTCGGTTTCTACGGGCTCTAGCCTGCAATATGCTCAGTGCTGCAAAGCCGTTGTGACAATGTAGGGGCCCTCCCATTTGGATTCCAGCTTGCCCATCGTCGCTGCGTGCAGCACCATTTTGAGGACAAGGTCTCCCGACTAGAACTCTCGCGAGTACACGATGCGGTCGTGCGCACCGCTACTTGGCTGCGTACTTTGTGACATGCTAGGTGGCGCTAACCTGGTCACCGTCAAGAAGATCGAGGGACAACGCGCGTTCTTCCACCGGGACCTGGGCGAGGACCCTCCTCGAACTGGCCTTGATTTCTTCTAGTGTGACTGCCTCATCGCCGAAGAGGAGATTGAACGGTGTGAACCCCGTTGGACATGTTACCGTGGTGCAGAGGGACCAGAGCACACAAGGAGAAGTTCGTCCGGCCACTTGCCCTTCGGCAGCCCGACAAGGCTCTTCTTAACTCTAGCAGAGATGGCGTCATTTGCCCACTCAACCGCTCTGTTGGACTACGAGTGCCCAACTAAGGCATATTGAAGCGCGATGCCCATACGGTCACAGAACGCCTTAAATGACGCAGAGTCAAACTGCAGGCCATTGTCGACGGTGACCTCCCTGGGGACTCCAAAGCGGCAAATGATGTTCTGTCAGAGGAACTGCTGCATGGCTGCGAAGGTTACCTTAGCCAATGCCACCGCTTTGGACCACCTGGAGAAATACTCCAAGGTGACTACGACAAATCGAAGATCCCCTGGGGTGCGCGGAAGTGGTCTAATGACATTAATGCCCCAGCGCGCCAACGGCCATACCGATGGGATGGGCTGCAAGTTGCTCGAGGGTCTGTGGATGACCCGTCCCATCCACTGGCATCCTTGACACCGACGCACGAGGTCTTGCGCGTCCGCAATGGTTGTTGGCCAGTAGAAGCCCTGCCTGAAAACCTTGCCAACGAGGGACCTCGGCGCGATATGCGAGCCGCAAAGCCTTGCATGAATCTCGGCAAGGAGGCACTTTCCCTCGTTGCGTGAAAGGCATCGCAAGAATGGGGCACAGACTCCCCCTTTGTACAGGACACCGTACAACACCTGGAAAGACCTAGCGTGGTGCTGTAAATGTCACAGCTCGAGGGGGTCATCTGGCTCAGCTATGCCCTGCAAAAAGCCGTAGATAGGCTCTCGCCAGTCGCCCTGCTGGGCTATTTGATGGACGAGGGCTGCATCACGCTTGTCTTGCTCGATGGCTGTCGTGGGCAAGACATCATAGAATGCCCCCTCGGGGATGGGAATCTATTGGCTGGCGGCCTTGGCGAGGGCATCGGCCTGCTTATTGTCTGCTCACGGAATGGCCTTTACTGTGACACCCAAGAAATGGCATTCCTTCACCCTTACCGCGGCTAGATACTTGGCCAAATCGGGGTCCTTGGCCTGGTAGGATTTGTCCACGTGGCCTGCGATCAGACGCGAGTCAATGCAGACAAGAACCCTTCATGCACCTAGGGCTTTGAGTTTTCCAAGGCCGAAGAGTAGTGCTTCGTACTCAACTGTATTGTTCGTCATCGGGAACCCGAGACGTGCCGAATACAACAGACAATGTCCCTCCGGCGTAGTGACCACTACGCCCACCCCAGCGCCAGGAGCACCGTAGGCCTCGTCGGTATGAAGGGTCCACACTGGGTCTACTGGCAGCTGCACATTCGGCTGAGCTGGTGGGGTCCACTCGGCAAGGAAGTCCGCGAGGACCTAAGAATTTATGGCCGTGCAAGAAGTGTACATCAAGGAGAAGGGTGCAACTCAGCTAGCCACTTGTCAATATGACCTGTGGACTCCTTGTTATGTAGCATCTCCGCTAGGGGAAATGAGGATGGCACGGTGATACGGTGAGCGTGGAAGTAATGCTGAAGCTTCCTCGAGGCCATGACCAGCGCGTAGGCCAGTTTCTCCAGTTCGGTATACCGCGACTTGGCGCCCTGGAGGGCTTCGGAGACAAAATACACGGGTCGTTGAAGGGGGGCCCTCCTCTAGAACTAGGACTACGCTGACTGCCGCTGGAGTGGCGGAAAGGTATAACAGCAGCAGAGCCTCTGGTGCTGGGGCGACTAAGGTGGGAAGGCCTGCGAGGTGCTTCTTGAGTTCGTCAAAAGACTTCGCACAATCGTCATCCCAATGAAACCCGTCGCATCCACGAAGAGTCTTGAAGAACGGCAGGCCTCGCTCGGCTGCCCTGGATAGAAAGCGGCTCAACGCGGCCATGCGTTTGGTGAGCCTCTAGACCTCCCTTGTCGTCTAGGGCATATCCATAGAGAGGATCGCGTTGACTTTGTCAGGATTCACTTGGATGCCACGCCCGGACACCAGGAAGCCCAGGAGCTTCCCAGCTTGCACAGTGAAGATGTATTTGTCTGGGTTTAGTTTGATGCCCGCTTGTTTGAGGTTGTCGAAGGTCTCCTAAAGGTCTTGACCGTGGGAGGAAAGTTGTCTGGTTTTTATGACTACGTCATCAACATAGGCTTTGACATTCCTTCCGAGCTGGGAAGCGAGCGCGATCGTGACGAGACACGTAAAGGTGGCACCTGCGTTTTTAAGGCTGAAGGGCATCCTGACGAAGTAGTATGTCCCTACCGGTGTTATGAAGCTGGTCTTGACTTCGTCGTCCTTGGCCATATGAATCTGATGGTAGCCGGAATACGCGTCCAGGAAGCTCATAAGGTCGCATCCTGCTGTGGCATCCACCAGCCGATCTATGTGAGGCAATGGGTAGTTGTCCTTTGGACACGCCTTGTTGAGGGCGGTGAAGTCAATACACATGTGCCACACACCATTGGCCTTCTTCACAGCACCGAATTGGCAAGCCAGTCCAGGTGCTGAACCTCACGGATGACCCCGGATCGGAGCAGCTTCGCTATCTCTGCCTTGGCCACCTGTTGACGCTTGAGAGTCATGCGTCGGAGTTTCTGCCTGACCGGCTTGGCATCGGGGAGGACCACTAGAGTCTGCTCAATGATGGCGCGGTCCACACCCTTTATGTCGGTCGGGGACCACGCAAAGATGTCCGCGTTGTCTCGAAGTACCTGGAGTGGATCCTGCTCGACCTCTGGGGGAAGGCCCTCGCCAATGGACACCTGATGGTCGTCTGTGTGTAGGGGGACTATCTTGACTCCGCCGTCCATCTGGGGCTTGGGCGTCCATCCCGAGGCGAAGGGTGTGCCTGCTCCAGGAGTGTCCGTGAGCACGTGCACCTTCTGATGCAGGCCCTGAGTACCATGCTCTATTTGTCGAGTGAGGTCTTGGTCACCGAACGCGGTGATGATGCCTTGCGGGCCCGGGAGCTTCATGCACAGAAAACCATGGTGCAGGACTGCTCCGAAGGAGTTGAGAGTTAGGCGTCCCAGGATGACGTTGTACGGGTATGGGAGATCAATGACGTCGAAGGTGACGTCCTCACTCCTCAGGTTGTCGCCCTAGCTAAAGGACACTTGCAACTATATCTGGCCCAAAGCCTTCAATGGTTGGCCTCCGAAGCCCTGAAGTGGGATTCCCGGGGGGCCTAACCGGCTTTGGGGGATTCCCATCTGGTCGAAGGCTTCCGTGAATAGAATGTCGGCAGAACTGCCTTCGTCGACCAGGATGCGCTTAACATCGCAGCCCGTGATGGTGGCCTGGATGACCAGTGGATCCTGGTGAGGGAATTCGACACCCTCTGTGTCAGTAATGGTGAAGGTGATGTCGTTTTGTGCCTAGGTCAGCGGTGCCTGAGTGGGATAGGCTGCTACGTGGTGCAACCAATGAGTGTAAGCCTCAAGCTACCGCGTAGACGAAAATTCTAGCGAGGAACCCCCAGATATAACGTTTATAACACGATGCTGACTGCCCTCTGGGCCTGTATGCACAAAAGGCCGTCTTGGGGCTGCTGCACGTGGGCTATCACTGGAGTCCCCGCCTCCAGGGCTCCGTCCCTGGCAACGCTTTGGCGAAGCGTCGCAATGGTGGGGCATGTCCATGTGAGATGGTCACCACGGCCATGCACCTCACACCACAGGCCGTGCTGCTGGCGGTCTCCTACGCCGTAGGTCCCATCGTCGCGGCCTCGGCCTTGCCCATGTCAACAATCTCTATGACCCCGTCCTCAGCCAGCGGGGGCGCTATCATCGGAGCCGCCTTCGATGTCGAAGACGTAGCGGGCCTTCTGAGACTTACGCTTCTTACGGTTGGACTTGTCGTTTGATGAATCTTGTTTGCGTTTGGAGGTGTCTTTCGAGGAGTCTTGCTTATGCTCGGAGGTGTCCTTCGAGGAGTCTTGCTTGCGCTTGAAGATGTCCTTCGGTGAGTCCTCTGCCTGGTTGGTGTCGGAGTTGTTGCCTCTGCGTCACTGTGCGTCCTCTTCCATCCTCAAGTACTCCTCCATATTGTTGAAGAGCTTAGCCACCATCTTTATCGGCTTACGCACGTTGTATTTGGCTGGCGACCCTGGGTGAAGACCTTGGATAGCTGCGTTGATGATAGTGGTCTTATTAACATCCTTGACTTGGCAACGAACCTTGGCAAAATGCTTGAAGTACTCTCGAAGCTTTTTCGAGGGCTTTTGCTTGATGGCGAAGAGTTGATCTGCATCGACGCGCTCGACGTAGTTTCCCTAGAAGTTTTTATACAAGCGGCCTTAGATCTGTTCCCACGCGTAGATAGAGTTTGGCTCTATGGTAACGCAAGCGTAGATCTGTTCCCTACAACGCAAGCGGCAGTCCCTTCGCCTTGGTGGAGTCATCCCTGCCAGCAACCTCAATGGCGGTTTCATACACGCGAATGAACTCCATGGGGTCCGTGTCACCCTTGTACGGCTCGATGGTGGGGAACTTGAAGTCCTCTAGCCACGCCGACTGCTACAGGCCAGCAGAGAGGGGGAACTCCGGATCCACACATCGAAGTGCAATGTGACCGGAGGTGGGAGAGTCACGGCTATCTGCCTGGTCCGGCGTAGCTTCCGCCGCCGCCGCTGGCGGGGTTTGCCAGCTCCGTGCCTCTTGCTGGCTCTGAGCCTCTTGCATTTCCCACACGGCTCCTCAGAGATCTACCAGCTTGTGCTGCAACGTACCCAGGGCTGCGAGCAGGGCATTCTCCACCGTTGAGGTGGCTACACCGGCCTGGGCTTCGGTGCGGACTACCGGGTTGGTAGGGACCATAGCCTGTCCCCTAGAGCTATTCGGTGCGTCGGTACGATGGGCCCCAAGGTCGGTGACAAAACCGGTGCAACCCCCGAGGCCACCTATCACTCCTACACTGGACGCCGGGCCGCTAGGCATACCTGTGTGGGCATCGGCGTTGCTACTCCCGCCGACCCGGGAGTTGTTACCGAGGCCAACCGCCGCGCCAGCGGCGGGGCCATTAGCCGCACCACAGATGTCGACGTCGGTGCTCTTGACACCAGTTTGCCATCAGCACTGGCTCCTGATGTTGGCGCAGGCGGTCCACCAATCGAAACCCTGGCGTTTGCAAACGCTATCATCGTGCTCCGTTTCTTCCTCGCTGTCGATGAAGCTTTCTTGGGTGCCATCACCTCTAAAAGTCTATGGCTTGCTCTCCATCATCCCTACGAACGGCGCCAACTATTGTGGCTACTGACCAAACAATATAAAAGGAGAGTAGTGAAATGGATGAGATGAATGGACAATGCTTGCCCCTTCCATATGTCTAGGGCAAATATATATTTCCATGAAACATATTTTACAATCCTATTCTTACATTCATGTGCCCTCCATAGGGGTATCTATGTCATTACACACATCCCATTTTAAGCTTTACAACTCTTTGACAGGCCGGATGGGCTTAGGTGGAGGCCACTCCTACCACAGGAGAGGTGGAGGAGAAGAAAGCTATAATCAAAATCTGCATAGAATTGAGAAGGGGCATTTGGTTCTAAAATATGCAAAAACATGAACCTTTTACTGACTACGGACATGATGTCAAGTATAAGATGTAAATTGTATTCATAAGAGATAGGCTCTAGCACCCATTCCCCAAGAAGATTACTTTCGGAACTACAATAAGGATGGAGAGAATATTGCATGCTAGCTTTCAAGGTCATATTACGAATTATTTACGAAATTCCCAGCCTCGTGGAAAAGTAGGTGGAGTTCATTTAAAGTCTTTTAGGATTTGCAATTTTTTTATCACCCAACTAATTTTACTTGCATCCTTTTCTTTGCAGGATTTCACAAGTCATGATGTTTTGACAGCAATCCTAACTCATTTCTTGGTTTCCAGGTATGGTGGTTGCAACATTCGATAAGTGAATTGTCAAGTTGTATCAGGCAGTGGTTTATGTCAATTGGAGTGAATGTATAAGCATGTTTCATTGCATCTTGTGTGGTGGATTTGTCTGGTGAAGTTGTGTCACTTTGAGAAATTGCATAGTTATGTTAGAATTTGTGGTGGAAGTGAGAAATTGTGAAGTGAATTTCTGATGCGCTGTATTTTTTTAGTTGATGTTAGCTATGTCTACCACATTGAACATATGTTCTACTGATCGTTCTTGTAGTCATAGAATTTTTCTTGTCGTTTCAAGTTGGAGCTTCAAAAAGTACTGATGAATGCAGGAGGTAGATGTTGTTTACAAGTGGTGCTTCATTACTCAGATGATTCTTTAGTTATGTCTACCACATTGAACATGTGTTCTACTAATCGTTCTTGTAGTCGTAGAATTTTTTTTGTCATTTCAAGTTGGAGCTTCAAAAAAAGTACTGATGAATGCAGGAGGTAGATGTTGTTTGCAAGTGGTGCTTTATTACTCAGATGGTTCTTGTAGTGAAAAAGGCATAGGTGAACTTCTTCATGTTGTTTTGTTTGGTTCTTGTACTTGAATAAATACTATAGCTGTGGATATGTGACTGAGTTTCTGCTGCTTACAGAAATTATGGATTTGGATGTATGTTTGACAATGTGTGCATGATTTGGTGCTGGTTCCTGAAATTATGATTTTGGATGTATGTTTGGCAACGTGTGCATGAGTTGGTGCTGCCTGTAGGTTGTGGATGCTGCTTGTATCATGTTGTGCATGGTAAAAGATGAGCTGCTATTCATCTTGTTGCATCATCCAGATATTGAGCTATTGGTGCTGCTAGATCGCATTACAAACAATACTTTGATATATTATCCAAGTTATAATGCATTAGGTGAGCCTCTTTTGCATGAGAGACAAACGTCAAACAGAATTTGAGTACAATGAAATCTGTGTAAGTTATTGGTTCAGTCCAAAATTTTCTACCAAGCGTTCTCGAGCCTGATGCTGAACGCATTTTCAATTCAAGGTTCTTGTTGTTTATTCCTGATTTGCTATTGTCATCCTTGCTGCAACCTGATACATTGATACCATGGAGAACTGAGAAATTTTGATGCTCTTTGTTAGCTGCAGCACCTAACTTGATAGTCCGATACTGCTCACCATGGTAGCAACAACAATTTTTCAAGGTGCATTGCAGTTCATTCCCAGTAGCTGGTACAGTAGTACCGTTCACAAATTTGGAAAGGCACTGCCTGATACCAATAGTTGGCGTCGTCTGTGGGAACCACGCAAATTGTGCATAGAAGCACCACCACCGGAGGGTTTGCTTAGTGTTAGCAGAATCCCGATGTTGTGACTGTGTATGGTTGTATGCCCTAAGCTCAAGTCATATTCTTGTAAAGCATGTGCATCGGCCGAGTATGTGCACGTGTGTAGGGGTGGATATCGAGCTGGCTCGGCTCGGCTCGGCTCGTTAAGGCTCGGTAAAAGAGAGGCTCGGCTCGTTAGACTAACGAGCTAAAAAACAGGCTCGGCTCGGCTCGGTAAAAAGCTCGAGCTTGGCTCGTTTGGCTCGTTAGGCTCGTTAGTCCAAATTACATATTTTGATTGCGTGATTGCATTCGCTATAGTATCTTTATTTGATATGCAGCCAGACACATATATATTGGGTTCAGCACTAAGGGATTGTTTCATTGGTTATATGTTCATCTGAAGGATAGAATACATTTAACTGTATATACTGTGTGCTTCTTGTGATTCATTTCACATTAGTTTGAAATGTGATGAACTGAAGTGCTGGCAGCAGAGGAATAGCTCTTTGTATATACTTATAATCTGCCTGAACTAATTAAAGAAGCTTCAATGAACTTTTGGATGCTACAAGTCTTGAGAGTTGAGACAGAAATGTAATAGATGCTTTAAACGATGTGTTTAGAAGAAGTGTTCGCATGTGTTAAGAGACATCATGGACAGCATCCTCTTCCCTTCCCCAAACATCTTCATAGCCTCACACAGGACACGACACATAACAATGGCGACAGCAGAAGCATGGATAAATTCTCAAGAACATGGGTTAGCTACTTTACCGAGGCTGCCGGTGCCGGGGTCGGAGCTGCTTTGCCACAGGAAGGTGGCCGTGGACAGGGGTTGGGGACGCGGTTCACCACTGAGGTCGATGCCGAGGCGGAGCCGGAGCCGGACCTGGAGGACCTCCTCTCTCCGCGCCTGCGGTTCTTCGACTCCGTGCTGGCCTGCGCATGCCGCTCCATGCGCCGGACTGAGGCGAGGAAAAGGGGAGGGGCCGGCGCCGGCGGACGGCGAGGGCTGAGGGGACGTGCGGCACCGTAGCGGCGGATCTAGGGTTGAGAGGGGATCGGGAGGGCGCCGGATCTAGGGCGGTGGAGACTGAGGCAAGGAAGAGGGGAGGGGCCGGCACCAGCGCCGACGGACGGCGAAGGATCGGGAGGGCGCCGGATCTAGGGTTCAGTGCGTCAGCGGAAGGGGATCGGGGATCGAAAGGGGATCGGGGGCTGCGGACTGCGGTGTTGGTGCGTGCGAAGGGATCGCCCGACTCGTGCGGTCTTGGTGTCTGCGGAAGGGGATCGGGAGGCCGCGCAGATGGACCGATGGGCCGTCCGACCCCGCCATGTTACGAGCCAAACGAGCCTTTCGAGCGGCTCGCGAGCCAGCTCGGGCTCGGCTCGTTAATCTACCGAGCTCAACGTCGGGCTCGGCTCGGCTCGTAAATGCCACGAGCTGAGCCTGTTGCAAGCCGAGCCGAGCCACGAGCCTCGAGCCATTTGTCCACCCCTACACGTGTGTTGTTGCATGCCTAAGTCAACATCACAATACAGCTATATGATAGGTAACTACTCTAGTACTCAGCTGATTTATTGAATCGAGCACTTGAATATTTTTCCCTTTTTTAAATAACCTATTTTTATTTGAAAATACAAAATTATACCTATGATTTTATTTTTTGCAAAAGTAGCATACTATCGCCAGTGAACCGCTGCTAACTATCATTGAAGTAGGAGTAAACATGGTTTAGGGTAGAAGTGGCCAAATGGGTCGTGCTAACTAGACCGACTCGAAGCGTGACATTGTTGATCTAGTCCATGCACGGCATGACTCACCACCTAAATGGGTCATGCTAGCCCTGTCTGATAACCCGTGCCATACTTCGGTCGAGACCTCGGCTCGACATGAATAGTATTAGGCCTAGCACGACCTGTTTATTTTGTAGTATTTATATGATTTTATTCTATAGTTGTTTGAATTTTACATAGTTTATTTTATAAGTATACATAATTTAAGTTTTAGTTTTAAATTTTTATATAGTTTATTTTATAAGTATATATAATTTTACTTTGTATTTTTTGTATTTATATATTTTCTAGTTTTTTCTTATATTTTTTAAAATTTTCATGCTATATAGGCTAAATAGGTTAACACCAGGGCAACAGGCTAACTGTACCTTGGCCAGCCCAACATGAGGCTATTAGGTTGTGTTTAGGTCGGTGCCTCAACCTATAGATCGGCGCGCCACGTCTTGTCTAAGTAATGGGCCAAGTGAGCTCATGCCTACGTGGGTTCATGCCGTGTCGTGCCATCTATTTAACCACCTCTAGTCTAAGGGCCTCTTCCTTTTGATCTGTTCACTCTTGGTATCTACAAGATGCTGATTAGCCCTTGTCGCCCAATGGTCGAGCGACACGAAGGCAGTAGCTATACCGTTGAGCAACATTAATATAGTTGCCCAATGGTTGGGCCATAGGTGCTATCGCCGAACGGTTGGACGACAGCAGTCTCCATTCGCCCAATCATTTGGCGACTGGATGGCTTATATAAAGGGCGCGCCAGATGCCCAAGCACCTGAGCAACTGGTTGCTAGCTCTTGCACGAGGGAAGGAAGGAAGAAAGAAAGAAAGAAAGAAAGAAAGAAAGAGAGGAGAGAAAAGAAAGGAAAAAAAGAGGAGAGGGAGAGGGAGAAGGAGAAAAAGAGAAGGAAGGATTCATCCATGAGGTATTTTGTTTTATCTTGTAATGTATTTCTTTGAAGGAAGTAAATAGTTTGTTTAGTGTAAAAAAATAGTATAAGTAGCACCCTAGAAAATTTTAGCTAGAGAAAAAGTAGTACAATTTCGTTCAGATGGCCAGAAAGAAAGCAAGAAGAGAGGAGAAAGAAAAGAAAATGAAGGAGAAGCACGCGTATAATAAAATTACTTCGATGTGAATAATTAAATGTGAGGATCCCGTGACTTGTTACATAACTGTGAAAAATTTTGTTAGTCACGTTAAAATGAAAAACATTAATAGACAGCATTCACATTTAAAATTGACATGTACCGTTAAAACTGGTATATTGGCATTTAAATCATTATGTCATGTACTTAATTACATAATTAATTTTGTGAGTGTTATGTAAATTCTCAAAACGTATTAAGAATTAATTGGAGTAGAAGAAAGGTTGAGCAGAGATAGAAGAGCAGCATCGGTTTACATGGGAGCAGATAGGGAGTCGATGTGCATTGGGGTAGAGGAAATGGAGCGTTGTCGATGCGAATGAGGAAGGGTTGAGATAAATAACTGGGAAGAGAGAGAGTGTGTGGGCCGGTACTGGGCCAAGACTAATGGGACGACATATGATATTATATGTTCCTGTAAATTAAAACAGAATCTTGCAATTTGAAGAAATTAAAGAAAAAATAATACAAGGATGCTTACTCGAGCAATGGAAGGGTTACACTATGAGTGAAAATTAACCAATATGAAAAGGCATGCACGTTCATTGTGGCCTACACGAGAAAAAGAGGGAAATGGTGGTCAAGGCCAAAGAGGTCGCCGAGGAATTCAACGCCGAGCTCACAAGGAAGGGAAAATGGCTCCGGTCTACGCAGTAGGTCGGGACGTTCCGAACTAGTCCCCCAAAGATCGAATTTACTTCCATTCCAAAAGGTGCATACATATCATAGGAGTACTTCGGTTTGTTGCATTGCATGATGCTATTTCTTATGCATGTAACCAAATATTGTGCGTCGTGTTATTCCCAGCTTTATTATAAAGTCTATTTTAATTCGCAACATCAAATCTCATCATCTTTTCGCATTCAATTCTTCGCATAGCAAGGCATACAACAACATGAAAAAATGAGTTCTAGAAGTAGACACGAAATGTCTACGCATCTTTCATCAGCAATACTATCTAGCATATGTCCATCCTTATGCCTCATGTTGTACCACACAGTCCACATATTAGTCATTTTTCTATGATGCAGTATGTATCACTTCTGGGACAAGGCATAGAAATATTGTGCGGGTGCTTATGATGGATATATACGCTGAAGTGTCAAAGGTTATCAATCCACAAAAAGATTATCAGTCCATATATGTACCTACGCTCAGTTAAAAGAATGGTGCCATTTATATTTCACAGATAGATTCTCTATTTTTAAGTTATGGATTGTTAAATGTTATATATACATGGTGTTATGTATCACTGTAATTTCAATTGTTTTTTATCTTTCAAAAGGAAGTTCCTTTGTTACCATCTTACCATCAAATTCTAAAGTTCCAAATCCATAAATCAAGTCCAAACTAAATTCAATCATTACCTCAATTCATAATTTATAAACCAACTGCAATCACACATGCAAAAGCGAAACACGATAGGCCTATCACGTCACATATCAAGGCATGACAATTATCACGCCATAGGATTTGGCGTGACTACTGCCACGCAAGCCTCCACGCTAGCACGGCGGGTGGACGAGTGCTTGCATGGCATATCTTGTCACACCATAGAATGTGACGTGACAGTACAGTTTGGCCACGCCCAGGTGGTGGCATGGCCAAAAGGGTTAGAATTGGAAATAAAATTCGCGATGGATTAACTTTAAAATATTTTTTAAAAGGATTAAATAATTGAAAAAGCAGGTTTCAGTCACCCAACCATTGGGCAACAGTAGGTGCTATCACCTAGCGGTTGGGCGACAGCACCAGTCATCCGACCGTTGTTGGAACTAATCTCATTGTATTGTTGTCGTAGTCAGTGTTGAGTACTCGGTGTGTTTGAGTACTGAGAAGTCGTATGTTGAGTACTCATGTGTTGAGTATTGTGTAGTCGTGTCGAGTGCTCGATGTGTTCGAGTACCCAGTAGTTGTGTGTCGAGTTCAAGTCGAAGACCCAGAGTTAGAGAGAGTCGGAGACTCTCAAGTCGAAGACCGGTCGTAGCAGTCGTAGCCGTAGGTCGAGCTGCGCAGTAGTCATGGCAACACTCGGTACTTGGAGGAGTACTATAGCAGTCAGTACTCAAAGGAGTATTATAGAAGTTGATACTCAGAGGTGTATTGTAGAAAGTAGTCGTAGGTACAGTGGTCGTAGCTACATAGTGGTCAATGCTCGATGCTCGTAAGCTATAGTATCTAGGTCGTGCTCGAAGACCGGTAGTACTGTATGTGTGAGCGAAACTACTGGAGATGCTGGTTGATAAGTCGTGGTCGGTGAAGCGGTCAATGAAGCTGTAGTCGACAGCCGTGGTTGGTGAAGTGGTCATGAGGCATGGTCGAGGTACCGTGGTCGACAAGACATGATCGTAGAAGGACTCGAGGGAGAACCCGAAGAAGGTTAGGTCCGTGTGTGGTCGTAGACGGGACCAGGTAGTAGTGGTTAGTTTGCACGTAACCGATCGTGTCCACTAAGCTGTGTGAGGTGGCTAGTGGAACGAGTCGTTTGGGTAGTGTAAGTTGTAGGGAACGTGCCGGAAGACTCGGGCAGATTGTTAGACTGTGTACATGTAATATGTGAGTATAAATAAGAGGAGAAAATGAAAAGCTGTGGATGGATTAAAGCAGCACAAATATTCTTGTGCGTCTTGAGTTGATTAGAGGTGTTGTGTGTGTTTCGACCACCATGTGAGTGCGCTCTGTTCTGTCCCTGGGCCAACAACTGTTGGGTGACTGCATCCCTGTCGCCCAATGGTACAGCTACCGCCTTCTTATCACTCAGCCATTGGGCGACAAGGACCAGTCGCCCAACAGTTTGGTGACAGTAATATATTTTTGCAAAATATAAAATCGTAGGTATAATTTTGTATTTTCGAATAAAAATTGATTATTTCAAAAAAATCCATATTTTCCTGGCGTTGCACATTGAGCGCCACCCCGCACTGGCCTCCACTCGACTCCGAACACACCTCTGCTCAACTTCGGTGCCTCTCTCGTGTTAGGAATTAATCTTGACTTAGTTCATTTGATACAGTTCATGTACGTACGTGCACACGCACATTTAAGATGAAGTAGTTAGGGGGTTAATTAGTTAGTGGCCACGAGGACGTGCATGAGAATTGGTCAAGTCTGTTAGCGTGTGTGCATGCATGGAGTTGGTATGTGCATGCCGTGCAGTTAGTGACGCAGGAATAGATCGTCTGATCTTCGTCCGAGTTTAGCGCGTGGCTTGTTGTGTGAGTTGCGGATGAGCTAACTAACTGCTGGTTGAGGCTCATACGTGTATTAAAGCATGTGTGTTCAGCTGTAATGGAAAATGAGAGGAGAATGAGAAGAAAAGATGTAGTCTGCGCATGTGTTTTCTTTTTCCTCTCTACGATTCTCTTGTGTGTGTTCTTGTGAGAGAAATACTGAGAGTGATAAATCTGTGATAGATTTCCAGAGAGAAGAGTTGTGTGATTCAACTCCAACATTTGGTATCAGAGCGAGGTACGAGGAGAAGTCGTGCGACGCGGCTCGGTCGGGCGACGATGGCTCTCATTGGCTGTGGCGCTACGCCTGCGGGGCGCAACGTGGCACGATGTCAGTGGCCTGTGAGGCGTGGCATGACGGAGTGACGGGCTCCCATAAGGTATTGTGGAGGATAAAGAATGAGAGCACATGGAAAAGCTCTGGGTCTGTCGAGTGCCAAAAGCTGTGTGTGTGCTCATGATGCTCTTCTGTTTTCCTCCACTGTGAATTAGTTATGTGCGTGTCCAAGAGCTTAGTAGTATAAGAGAATAGAAGTGCGTTCTCTCCGTGTACTCCCGTCTAGCTGTTGCACATGTGTGTATTCTCGTGTTAGTTGTGTCCACGAGAAAGCGTGAGTTCTTGTAGGTGTGTCCAAGAACTCACTAATGTAAGCTCCGGTCCGAGTCTCCGTCACCGATGGTACTAGCAAAAGACAATTGGAGTTGAGGTAGAGGTCGAAGTCATCGGTGAGGTGTGTCACTGATGGTGAAGAAGTAAAAGGCATCGACAAGTTGTGTCACCAGCCGCATGGTCAGCAAGAAGGTAAAACTCCTTGGAGATGCGTCAGGAGATCGGACTTCGTCTTGTGAAGTTTAGCAAGTCAAGATTTTGGGGGAGAATATTAGGAATTAATCTTGACTTAGTTCATTTGATACAGTTCATGTATGTACGTGCACACGCACATTTAAGATGAAGTAGTTAGGGGGTTAATTAGTTAGTGGCCGCAAGGACGTGCATGAGAATTGGTCAAGTCTGTTAGCGTGTGTGCATGCATGGAGTTAGTATGTGCATGCCGTGCAGATAGTGATGCAGGAATAGATCGTCTGATCTTCGTCCGAGTTTAGCGCGCGGCTTGTTGTGTGAGTTGCGGATGAGCTAACAAACTGTTGGTTGAGGCTCATACGTGTATTAAAGCGTGTGTGTTCGGTTGTAATGGAAAATGAGAGGAGAATGAGAAGAAAAGATGTAGTCTGCGCATGTGTTTTCTTTTTCCTCTCTACGATTCTCTTGTGTGTGGTCCTGTGAGAGAAATACTGATAGTGATAAATCTGTGATAGATTTCTAGAGAGAAGAGTTGTGTGATAAACAACTCTTGCTGGATTATAAAAAATCGTGCGTTGGCCGTGAGCCCTAGTGTGCTTGATGGAGTATAAATAACTCTTGCTGGAGTATAAAAAATATACGATGACTGCAAGCCCCGACATACTTGATGAAATATAAACAATTCTTGCGAGAATATAAAAAACCGCACAGAGGACGTGAGCCCTAGCGTACTCGACTAGGTAACTCCACGTGTCAATGTGGTATAAGAAACAGCACAACCACTACGATATAGAGGCCGTTGGATCCTCGTGAATTGGACGACAATGACAGTAAAAAAACTCTAACAAATAATTGGAGAAGTAGCTAGGTGTGTGTCTTTCCCCCCAATCTGGCTGGAGTTGGGATACTCAGATGGTGCTTGCCGAATTTTTTGTACGAATAACCTATTTTTTAATCGAAATTATAAAAAAATATCCACGGAAATTTTTTTTACAAAAATAGGCTCCAGTCGCCCTCCCCCCCCCCCCCCCAACGCACACACATTGGGCGACTGGAGCCTTTCGCCCAACCCAACGGCGACACCTGGCGAATCTGCCAACAGTTGAGCGATTATTGCAGTCGCCCCACTGTTAGGCAACTTGACTCCAGTCGCCCAACCGTGTGGCGACTGGGGGTGGGTTAAAGGCGCGGCGCACTCGACCGCCGCCGAGCACTGTTTTCATTTCCCAGTCGATCGAGCGAGCGCAAGAGAAGAAGAGAAGAGAAAGGAGAGGAGAAGAGGAGAGGAAGAAGGGGAAGAAGAGAAGGGGAGAAGAGGAGAGGGAGAGGAGGAGGAGAGGAAGGATTCAGATCCAGGTAATTTTTTGGGTATATTATTTTTGATAGTGTTAGTAAAAACAGTAGATATAGAAACTTTAGTGTAGAAATTTTGTATAGTATTTTTAGTATATTATTGTAGAAAATTTAGTATAGACATTTTAGTATAGAAAAATTTAGTATAGAAATTTTAGTATAGAAAATTTAGTATAGACAATTTAGTATGGAAAAATTTAGTATAGACATTTTAGTATAGAAAAATTTAGTATAGACATTTTAGTGTAGAAAAATTTAGTATAGACATTTTAGTGTAGACATTTTAATATAGAAAAATTTAGTATAGACATTTTATTATAGAAAATTTAGTATTGACATTTTAGTATAGGAAATTTAGTATAGACATTTTAGTGTAGAAAAATTTAGTATAGACATTTTAGTATAGGAAATTTAGTATAGACATTTTAGTGTAGAAAGTTTAGTATAGACATTTTAGTGTAGACAATTTAGTATAGACATTTTAGTATGGAAAAATTTAGTATAGGCATTTTAGTATAGAAACATTTAGTATAGACATTTTAGTATAGAAAAATTTAGTATAGACATTTTAGTGTAGAAAAATTTAGTATAGACATTTTAGTATGGAAAAATTTAGTATAGACATTTTAGTATAGACATTTTAGTATAGAAAAATTAGTATAGACATTTTAGTATAGAAAATTTAGTATAGACATTTTAGTATAGAAAATTTAGTATAGAAAAATTTAGTATAGACATTTTAGTGTAGAAAAATTTAGTATAGACATTTTAGAATAGAAAATTTTAGTATAGACATTTCAATGACCGTAATGTACAAATTAATCGTGCGGTGAAATTTATATGTATTAGAAAAATCAGTAAATATTGAGGGTACAAATTAATCGTGCGCGTTTATTGTAGTGGGTTACGACCCGTTTATTTTGGTTCCTTATAAGTGCTAACTTGAACTCTTTTTGCAGGTATGGCTCGTGATGGTCGTGACTCTGACTGGCGGTACCCGCTGTTGGACGAGCATGTGGACCGCGTGCACCGCGCTTCCCGTCGTGTGCCGCCATCGGGGAGCACGGACGAGCCGGCTGAGCTGAGAGTGGTCCGGACACGCACACCTCGCGTGGCCTAGAGACTCAACCCCCGTTGGACAGTCAGGTTTGCACTCCGCCAGCGTTTTAGTGCTACCGTAAGAACGTTCCGTGCTGATCTTCACTTTGTTTGTAGGCTACAGGATGCCGGGCTACTCCCTCTTGCCCGGATGGTGCAGGCCACGGATGAGGATAGACCCGCCTTGACTGCGGGCGGGGACGAGGCCGTGGAGCGATCACGACGCTTCCCGTTCGACCGTTCCCTGCTGACGGCTTTGGTGGACCGTTGGCGGCCCGAGATGCACACTTATGTGCTTTAAAAGTCCAAAATTCAAACTCAAAATATTGCCTTTAAGGTGTTTGTCAAATTACTCATTAAAGGGAAGATTTTAAGACTATGTGGTGGCAACTCCATAAGAGTGATGAATATTTGATATTATTTGGGTGTTGCTTTTGTTAAGTAAGTTTGATTTTTTGTGAATTGGCATTTTGACCTGTGCTGTTCTGGTAGCACTGGTTAGACTAGACTGGGGTGGCGATCAGATCGGCATTGCCTGGCAGTTTGACTGGTGGGATTTAGCAGTCTGGCCGGCTTGCTAGCCGTGGTCAGACTGGCCCTCTATCAAGTTGCTGAGTTGGTTTTGGTTTTGGTTGTGAGTCATGGCGGTGTCCATGCAGTGTTAGTCATGGTAAGACCGAGGCTTGGTGGCAATGGAGTATCGTGTAAGTTCAGGTGGAGCATCATCTCTTGTGAAGAGGCAATGCGCGTATGTGGTATGCCAATTGGACTTGTGTGTTTCAAGTGGTGATGTTTATTGAAGTAAGCGTACGATCTTGGCAGCAAGTCGTTGAGCGTCATGGACTGTGGTGTAGTGCGGTGTGCCATAAGACTCGGGTGTTTCAAGTGGCGACAGCTTCAGTGCAGGCATACAATTTTGGCGATGAGATGTTGGGTATCTTATTTTCATGAAGACTAGTTGGTGGCAATTTGGAAAATTATCCAATACCGGGTGGAGTGGCGGTTTGCTAAACTGTGGTGCTAGATTAAGTAGCTTAGGTCACGTCTTTGTGAGGTTGAATGTCTTATAGCGCTTGTGGAGCCTTCAGAAGTCGTGCTTTGAAAAGTGTGCAAGTGTGTGCGAGAGTACAATCGTTTATGTGTGTTACTGGATTTTTCCATGTGTAAGTGGTATAATCCATTAAAGATATGCTGGGTAGGAATAAATGAGAGGTAAGGAGCCTCCACTATATAAGTTTTGTGTTAAGTTGTGAGGTAAGCCTCTCCAAGGATTCTAGGGTTAGGGTTTCCAATGTTGGAGCTTTTTGTGTGTGTGCCCTAGACTTAGAGCTCTGCTATCCTAATGGATTGGCTGTAAAATATTCATCTCCAAGTGAAATGAACATCGAAAGCTTGCTCAAGTGAGTTGTGCCATGAATCTCCTCTTGTGCTTTTGATTTGCTTGGATTTCTTGTTTAAATTTCTCTTCTCTTGATCTCTTTTGGTGCCCAAGACTTGTAAGAGGTAGAGATATCTCCTAGAGATAAAATTCTATCCATCTAGGCATGATCTAAAGGAAGTTCTTGAGTTTGCATGGTTTTCCTTCAAGAGAGAGGTGATTTGGGGTTTTCGTTCTTGTGAGGGTTTTGCTTGAATTCGTGCTATGATCTAGGTTGTTATGACATGTGAGAACCCATACATGGTCACCTAGATCATCTAGGACTCACGAGCAAGAGGAAGTCAAGGTTTTCCTTTTTTACTCGATTTTGGTGCAACTCTCAGTGTTTTGGATAAAGGTTAGAATTTTGGCATTGATCATCACAATCTATCATAGAAATAGATTTCTAACATACTTGAATGTGTTTATGCCAAGTTTCACTATATTTGGATTAGAGGTTTGAGAGTTAGATAATTTTTGGATCTGGTGCAGTGCTAATTGCATTGTTCTTAGGGCGGTCCCACCGCCAAGCGGTCAGACTAGGGCAAGGCCGGCGATCAAACCAGTTTGAGTGAGTTTATGTGATTTTGGCTTTTGGGCTTGAATTCCGGAGGGTTTGTATTTTTGCTGTGTTGTGTCGATACTTGGGGGAAGATTTTGAAAGCGTTATTCGCCCCCTCTAACTCATCGTACTCGATCCTACACCATAAAAGTTCCTCCAACACAACAATCTACGTGCATTTTGACAATGAATCAAGCCCAAGATAAAAAAGTTGGAATCAAAATCCATTCTTTAATAGCATGTTTGAGGACATCCTAATAATAATTTCTCAAATCTTTCCTAAGCTTTATATTAATCCTCCTTGGGTTTTCTAGCAAAAGTCATGATCTCATTCCTAATTAGGGCTGTTCATTTTTGAACCGAACCGAAAAAACCGAACTAAAAAAACCGAACCGAACCGGTCAACTCGGTTTGACCGGTTTTTGGTATTCGGTTCGGTTTTTAGATTTTGGATTTTTTGGTATTCGGTTTTTTCGGGAAAAAACCGATCAAAAACCGAAGAAACCGAACATACCGAAAAAGCAAAAAAACGGAGCTTGAGCCAGTGTGGCGTCGCAGGACACTATGCAAGCAACGCCGTGAACTAACGACACAAGGAATCGACGAAGAGAAGGCAAACATGAACAGCCAAATATTACTAAAACAGGGCAGTCCTCTTTGTACCTTCTAACAAAAAATTAGTCGTCCTTTTCGTTTGAGTATTTTTTTGGAGAAACACCTCAACACCTCTTGATTCTTTTCGACGGACGGCAAGCGACACTACAAACCCAAAGGGCACAAATAAAGAAAGAAAGAAAGAACACGTGAGGAATATATAGAGTGCTTCACAAGCAGATTGCCTAGTGTGCTGCTTCTTTGTATTATTGTAGTTGTTCATCTCATGACTTGCCTCCAATGCATCATGCATGTACGTTGTCCCTGTACATGTGCCGCGAATACAGTCGCCGACTCGCGGCTTGCATGTTCTGACAAATCCTACGAAGTGTGCCGCCAATGGGTTTCGAAACAAAATAAGACTAAGATAGATGTTTTTAATAAGCATAGAACATCAATAATTATTATGCTTTATTACTTTATGCATATGTCATTGAATCTCCATACTCCATTAGAGTGTTTCTAAAATTCTAATTCTATTGCCAGTAGTACATACATTATTGCCTACTCGTCTCGCTAGTCGCTATATCGTTTGCAATTCGCGTCAACTTTGGTAAATATGGTATTTACCGATACCGCACCGAAATAAATTGGGATTTACCGATACCGAACCGTACTTATAAAAATACCGTATATTACCGAATTACAAATACCGTATTTACCGTATATACCGAACCGATTAAACCGAAAAAAACCGATTGCACAGTCCTATTCCTAATCCTCATGGTTTTGGACGGTGGATAGTACTTAGCAATAAAAGCATGAGCACAGTCTTTCCAACTTGTAATACTACCATTTGGCAAACAATTCAACCTTTCAAGGAATAGGGAAATAATTTTATCATCATAACATCAGGTGGTATGCTCTTAATCTTATTCAAGCTGCAAAGTTCATCTATAGCATTAAGATGTAAATAAGGATTTTCATGTTCTTCTCCTTCATATCCTAATTTTTTAATTTTCACAATAAATTCAGGATCAATCTTGCTTGAGAAACATGAACCAGCCCAAAATATGCACCGAGGGTTTCCTTGCTTCGAGCTGATGCCATGGCACTCGGCGAGGACCTAACCGGAGGCAAGTAAACTATTGATGATCTGCTCATGGCCTACGCCGGGTGGCAATGGTGTCAAATTGGTTGGCTCCATCGACCGAGGCCGAGGCACAAGCTACAGGCATCAACAGAACCTCAGTTATAGGTGAGAGCGGCTAACCTAGCACCGAATCTACCTATTGATCCTCAGTTCCTAGACCAAAGAATGGAAAGCCTATCCCATCAATGTGTAGGTGAGTGTTGTGGCTATCAAATTCAATTTCAGTGAAGTGAGTTGGGGCAAACCAAGGTGAAGTAAATGTTGCCTCAGTGTCAGCGCATGGTTGGCACCTCGGGTGTGTGGGCCCACAATGTGGAGATGTGTACTTCTACAGAGTTGGCCATCGGCTGTAGGGCAAGAACGTTTGTCGTGGCCAACCGCCGTTGGATGGCAGCATCAGAAACCGCCTCGGTGATCACAGCAGACAGGAGCCCCTATCGTCTTGTCAGCTGACGATTGGACGCCTCGCCACAGCTTGGTGGTCTGCCACCGTACCGCGTGCAGTGCGCTCCACCGACAATGCCTAAATTGGGTCCAGTGCCATCAACGCGACCTAAGAAACACGGAAAACTATGGTGGCATGGCCCTTTTTGATCGACATTGTGGAAGAAAACAACAACAGACGAGTGATTAACACCTCCTCCAGGTGGGCGATAAGGTTGCACCCAAGGCGCCACTTCTCAATGGGTGGGCTACGTGGTTTGGAACGAGCTTCTCGCCTTGCTACATTGATCGCCCCCTCCAGCTCCGGTATGGACAACCTTAATTCCTTAGGAACACCAGCAGGATCGGACGCCCAGGCTGTGGCACAAAGGCAATGTCTTCCCTCGAACGACAGGAGGCCAGGAGTTGGATGAGCTAGCTGCAGCCGAACTGGTTGAGAATCTATTGCACCGCTCCCTCTTCACAAGCATGAGATGGGAGTCTGTCAAGGCCCATGTATCATTTTTCATGGAGATGTGGATCGTGCGTCTCTGGTGCCCCGCTTTAATTCTCTGACATGCATCATAGCAAGCTACAAATTCAGTGATGTTGCATTCAGGTCAAAAGAACAGACAAAATCAAGCAAGTAATGTTGTCTATTGATGAGAAGGAAATCATTGGAGATCAAGCCCAACTCTTTCTCTCAAGAGGACTTAAGAATTTAAATCTGAAATTTTCTTCGGATGATATGCCGATTGAGGTCGAGGATATTCTTACAGCACTAAATGGGCTTCTACAGCTTGCAGATATTCAAGATGTTACATATCAGATGTATTTATGTAACATAGACACTATTACACAAGAGTGTACACACTCCTTTGGTTGCTAGCCTAACATTCACACCCTATACTCACCCTCTTCCTTGCTCAAAATACCATGTCATGGAAAGAGGCAAGGTTCTTTATTTATAAAGGTTAAGGGCCATTGGATTCTTGACATGTGTCAAAATCATTGCTCTTGATCTAAAATATCGAGAACATCTACACTCTTCTTACAAAATATCTACATGCTAGAAACTTTCCTAAATTATTTAATTAGCTATTTTAGAGTACTCCTAGGAAATATCTTTGTTCATGCATTGTTTGGAATCTTCTAGAGTTTGGATTGCCACCATTCAACACATTCCTCACGAAGATGATCGCATCTGATAGATTACGTGTCTTTGATTACTGAAAAGGGAGATGTTGTGGCTACTGACCAAACAATATAGAAGGAGAGTAGTGAAATGGATGAGATAAATGGACAATGTTTGCCCCTTCCCTATGTCCAGGGCATGCTTAAACCTTAAGCCTTAACCCCCAGATATAACGTTTATAAAACGGCACTGACTGCCCTCTGGGGCCTGTATGCGCAAAAGGCCCTCTTGGGGCTGCTGCATGTGGGCTACCACTGGAGATGGTCGCCACAGCCATGCACCTCACACCACAGGCAGTGCTGCTGGCGATCTCCTTCGCCGCGGGTCCCATCGTCGCGGCCTCGCTCGCGTCAACAACCTCTACGACCCCATCCTCAGCCAGTCGGGGCACTATCGTCGGAGCCGCCTTCAATGTCGAAGACGCATCGGGCCTTCTGAAGGCGGCTTGTCGTTTGACGAATCTTGTTTGCGTTTGGAAGTGTCCTTCGAGGAGTCTTGCTTGTGCTCGGAGGTGTCCTTTGAGGATTCTTGCTTGCATTGGAGTTGTCCTTCAGTGAGTCCTCTGCCTGGTTGGTGTCAGAGTTGTCGCCTCTGCACCAATGTGCGTCCTCTTCCGTCCTCAAGTACTCCTCCATCTTGTAGAAGAGCTTAGCCACTTTCTTTATCGGCTTACGTGCGTTGTATTTGGCTGGAAGCCCCAGGTGAAGACCTTGGATAGCTGCATTGATGATAGTGGTCTTATTGACATCCTTGACTTGGCAGCAAACTTTGGCAAAATGCTTGAAGTACTCTCGAAGCTTTTTCGAGGGCTTTTGCTTGGTGACGTAGTTTCCCTGGAAGTTGTTATACAAGAGGTCTTGGATCTGTTCCCATGCGTAGATGGAGTTTGGCTCTATGGTAAAAAAACCCAAGAGAGCGCTACTCTCTGCCACACAAGCGGCAGTCCCTTCGCCTTGGTGGAGTCGTCCCTGCCAGTAACCTCGATGGCGGTTTTGCACATGCGAACGAACTCCCTGGGGTCCGTGTCACCCTTGTAAGGTTCGATAGTGGGGAACTTGAAGTCCTCTGTCCACGCCGACTGCTGCAGGCCGGCGGAAAGGGGGGACTCCGGATCCACACATCGAAGCGCAATGCGACCGAAAGTGGGAGAGTCGTGGCTGTCCGCCTGGTCCGGCGTAGCTTCCGCCGCCGCCGCCGCTGGTGGGGTTTGCTGGCTCTGCGCCTCCTGCTGGCTTTGAGCCTCTTGCATTTCCCGCACGGCTCCTCAGAGATCTGTCAGCTTGTGCTGCAACGTACCCAGGGCTGCGAGCAGGGCATTCTCCACCGTTGAGGTGGCTCCCACCGGCCTGGGCGTTGGTGCAGACTACCAGGTTGGTGGGGACCGCAGCCTGTCCCCCAGAGCTGTTCGGTGCGTCGGTACGATGGGCCCCAAGGTTGGTGACAAAACCGGTGTAGTCGCCGAGGCCACCTGTCACTCCTGCACTGGACGCTGGGCCGCTGGGCATACCAGTGTGGGCATCGGCTTTGCTACTCCCGCCAACCCGGGCACTGTTACCGAGGCCAACCGCCGCACCAGCGGCGGGGCCATCAGCCGTGCCAGGGATGTCGACGTCGGTGCTCATGACACCAGTGTTGCCATCAGCACCGGCTCCTGACGTTGGCGCAGGCGGTCTACCGATCGAAACCCTAGCATTTGCAAGCGCTATCGTCATACTCCGTTTCTTCCTCGCTGTCGATGAAGCTTTCTTTGGAGCCATCACTTCTCAAAGTCTGTGGCTTCCTATCCATCGTCCCCACGGACGGCGCCAACTATTGTGGCTACTGACCAAACAGCATAGAAGGAGAGTAGTGAAATGGATGAGATGAATGGACAATGCTTGCCCCTTCCCTATGTCCTGGGCAAATATATATATTTTCATGAAACGTATTTTACAATCCTATCCTTACATTCATGTGCCCTCCATAGGGGTATCTATGTCATTACACACGTCCCATTTTGGGCTTTACAACTCTTTGACAGGCCGGATGGGCTTAGGTGGGGGCCACTCCTACCACAGGAGCCTCTCATGGTGAATGGCCTCTCATGGATGCGATGTTGTGGCTTGGATGAGATGAATGGACAATGCTTGCCCCTTCCCTATGTCTAGGGCATGTATATATATTTCCATGAAACGTATTTTACAATCCTATCCTTACATTCATGTGCTCTCCATAGGGGTATCTATGTCATTACACACATCCCATTTTGAGCTTTACAACTCTTTGACAGGCCGAATGGGCTTAGGTGGGGGCCACTCCTTCCACAGGAGAGGTGGAGGAGAAGAAAGCTATAAACAAAATCTGCATAGAATTGAGAAGGGGCAATTGGTTCTAAACTATGCAAAAACATGAATCTTTTACTAACTACGGACATGATGTCATATGTCTCAAGTATAAGATGAAAATTGTATTCATAAGAGATTGGCTCTAGCACCCATTCCCCACGAAAAAGGATGTTATTTTCAGAACTACAACAAGGATAGAGAGAATATTGCATGCTAGCTTTCGAGGTCATCTAACGGATTATTTACAAAATTCCCAGCCTCGTGGAAAAGTAGGTGGAGTTCATTTGAAGTCTTTTAGGATTTGCAATTTTTTTATCACCCAACTAATTTTACTTGCATCCTTTTCTTTGCAGGATTTCACAAGTCATGATGTTTTGACAGCAATCCTACCTCGTTTTTTGGTTTCCAGGTATGGTGGTTGCAATGTTCGAGAAGTGAATTGTCGAGTTGTATCAGGCAGTGGTTTGTGTTAATTGGAGTGAATGTATAAGCATGTTTCATTGCATCTTGTGTGGTGGATTTGTCTGGTGAAGTTGTGTCACTTTGAGAAATTGCATAGTTATGTTAGAATTTGTGGTGGAAGTGAGAAATTGTGAAGTGAATTTCTGATGCACTGTATTTTTTTCAGTTGATGTTAGCTATGTCTACCACATTGAACACATGTTCTACTGATCGTTCTTATAGTCGTAGAATTTTTCTTGTCGTTTCAAGTTAGAGCTTCAAAAAAGCACTTTTTACTGTCTATTTTTAACTCTTTATGATCTATACTATGCATAAATGTCAGTTTGCTTTCTGCTGAGGATTGTATTACACTGTCTCTTTGATATTTTTATTTTATTATCATAGAAGACTTCAAAATTAGTTCTCACCAATGAGACATACCAATATTTAGCCCATATTATTTTTGTTGCATTCCAATTTTAACTAATTACACTTTTTAGATGGATGAATGCTGATATTTTCTCTTTCAGGTAAATATTTTTGTAAGAATGTTAAATGGGAACACAACATGCATTCAGGTCAAAAGAACGGATAAAATCAAGCAAATAATGTCGTCTATTGAAGAGAAGGAAATCATTGGAGATCAAGCCCAACTCTTTCTCTCAAGAGGACTAAAGAATTTAAATCTAAAATTTTCTCCGGATAACTATAGTATTGAAAACAATTGTACCGTTTATTTGTTTGCCTATTTGTGTGGAGGATGAGATCCTTTATTTATCTTTGTTTTAGCTTTATTACTTTTCTATGTAGGTAACTTTTTTCTAATATAATTTATATGTGTCAAACAGTTGCCTACTTATTGGAGAATTCATTTCCAAACATCCATGTTTGGAAGAGATGAAGTTGTCCAACTTAAATAAAGAAAGACATTAGTTACGTATACATGCTAGAAAAATTAGACATAGTTTGTTTTTAATGTTCAGAGATCTTCACCTCAGGGAACTATGTCTAGATGGCAACTTTGACATAAATTGCTTTTAAATTATTGGCGGCCATATTTTTCCTCATACTATGACACAATGTCTAGAAAGGATTTCATATAGGTGGAGCGACAGTAGATTATGAGAACATAAAAGTTTTTCATCAAGGAGAATTTTTGTGAAGGAGACACTATACTAATTGAGGTCGAGGATATTGTTATAGCAATGAATGGGCTTCTATAGCTTGGAGATATTTGAGAAGTTACACATCAGACATATTTATGTAACACAAACACTATTACACAAGAGTGTACACACACTACTTTGGTGGTTATCCTAACATTCACACCCTACACTCACCCTCTACCATGCTCAAAATGTCATGTCATGGAAAGAGGCATGGTTCTCTATTTATAGAGGTTAAGGACCATTAGATTCTTGACATGTGTCAAAATCATTGCTCTTGATCTAAAATATCTAGAACATCTACACTCTTCTTACAAAATATCTACATGCTAGGAACTTTCCTAAATTATTTAATTAGATATTTTAGAGTACTCCTAGAAATATCTTTGTTCATGCATTGTTTGCAATCTTCTAGAGTTTGCATTACCACCATTCAACACATTCCTCACGAAGCCAATCGCATCTGTTAGATTACTTGTCTTTGATTACTGAAAAGAGAGAGGTGGAGGAGAAGAAAGCTTTAATCAAAATCTACATAGAATTGAGTAGGGGCAACTGGTTCTAAATTATGCAAAAACGTGAACCTTTACTAACTACCGACATGATGTCATACGTCCCGAGTATAAGATGAAAATTGTATTCATAAAAGATAGGCTCTAGCACCCATTCCCCACCAAATTCTAAAGTTCCAAATCCATAAATCAAGTCCGAACTAAATTCAATCATTACCTCAATTCATAATTTATAAACCAACTGCAATCACGCATGCAAAAGCGAAACACGATAGGCCTATCACGTCACTTATCAAGGCGTGACAATTATCACGCCATAGGATCTAGCGTGACTACTGCCACACAAACCTCCACGCTAGCATGGTGGGTGGACGAGTGCTTGCATGGCATATTTTGTCACGCCATAGAATGTGACGTGACAGTACGGTTTGGCCACGCCTAGGTAGTGGCATGGCCAAAAGGGTCAGAATTGGAAATAAAGTTTGCGATGGATTAACTTTAAAATATTTTTAAAAAAGGATTAAATAATTAAAAAATCAGGCCTCAGTCACCCAACCATTGGGCAACAGTAGGTGCTATCACCTAGCGGTTGGGCGACAGCACCAGTCATCCGACCGTTGTTGGAACTAATCTCATTGTATTGTTGCCATAATTAGTGTCGAGTACTCGGTGTGTTTGAGTACTGAGAAGTCGTATGTCGAGTACTCATGTTTTGAGTACTGTATAGTCGTGTCGAGTGCTCGATGTGTTCGAGTACCCAATAGTTGTGTGTCGAGTTCAAGTCGAAGACCTAGAGTCAGAGAGCAGTCGGAGACTCTGAAGTCGAAGACCGGTCGTAGCAGTCGCAGCCGTAAGTCGAGCTGCGCAATAGTCATAGCAACAGTCGGTACTTGGAGGAGTACTGTAGCAGTCTATACTCAAAGGAGTATTATAGCAGTTGATACTCAGAGGAGTATTGTAGCAAGTAGTCGTAGGTACAGTGGTCGTAGCTACATAATGGTCAATGCTCGATGCTCGTAAGCTATAGTATCTCGGTTGTGCTCGAAGACCGGTAGTACTGTCTGTGTGAGCGAAACTACTTGAGATGTTGGTTGACAAGCAGATGTTGGTTGACAAGCCGTGGTCGGTGAAGCGGTCAATGAAGCTGTAGTCGACAACCGTGGTCGGTGAAGCGGTCGAAAGCACCGTGGTCGAAGACATTGTGGTCGAAACAACCGTGGTCATGAGGCATGGTCGTGATACCGTGGTCGACAAGACATGATCGTAGAAGGACTCGAGGGAGAACCCGAAGAAGGTTAGGTCCATGTGGTCGTAGACGGGACTAGGTAGCGGTTAGTTTACATGTAACCGGTCGTGTCCACTAAGCTATGTGAGGTGGTTGGTGGAACGAGTCGTTTGGGTAGTGTATGTTGTAGGGGACGTGCTGGAAGACCCGGGCAGATTGTTGGCCTCCGCATCATCGAGCACTACCTCGGCGCTTTGCTCGCCACCAGCGTCCACGATCGTGCCTCAGCCCTGTCGCTGTCAGCCTCCGCACCCACGTCGAAGACCCACAGCGCCCCCGCACTGACCTCACGCACATGTCGAAGACCAGCCGCGCCTCTAGCTTTGGTTGTCCAACACTCTAGCGGCCTCCGCGACCACGCCTCGCCTCCGCCTCCGTGCGTCGCTCGCCGCTGACCTCCGCAACCACGCCTCCACTCCGTCGCCGTTTGCCTCCGCGCACGGGTCAAGGATCGGCCGCACCTTCGCCTCTGGCCGTGCCACCGGCTCCAGTCGTCCAGCACTCCGGCCGCCAGCCTCTGTGACCGCAGCCCGCACCGTGCCCCGGTTTCTCCCCGCGCCGCGCCGTCCCGACCACCCCGGTCCGAAGGCGTGGACGCCCTCGCGCCACGTCGCCCCGCCTCTGCTCCGGCCCCACCTGGCAGTCGTCGCCTCCTCCCTCTCCCGCGCGCGGACGCTCCCTCGCCGTGCCCAACCTCACCTGCTCCCGTCGCGTCGCCAGTCCCCTGTGCAGCTCCGTGCGTCATCCCCTGCGTGGAGGAGACGCTTACCAACCCCCTGTCTCCTGTTGACTCCCGGAACCGCGCTCGTTGCCTTCTCCCCGAAGGTTGCGCCCCTCCCGCTCGGGTATAAAAACCCCACTCCCGGCTCCCTCTTCCTCATTTGCCTCCCGAGCATCTCCATCACTCCCAATAGCCTCCCACTGCTCCCAAGCCTCTCCCTGAGCAGCCAATCGACGCCGCATCGCCCTGGTCACCGTCGCTGCCCTCCCCTGCGCCAGCGACCTCGGTGAGCCAATCTTCCCCCTCATTGCCCCATTTCTCGATTCCTCCCGCTTGGAGCTCCCTTGCTACTCCCTAACCCCGGTGGTATCTTTGTCTGCCAGGAGAAGCTTGGAGGAGCCCCATCACCGTTGCACCCCACCGGCCGATCCACCTCTCCCGTGGCCAGCTCACTCCGCAGCTCCCCAGCTCCCATCTCCGCCGCCATTGTGAGCCTCACCTTCCCTTGATCGTGTAGCCGCCGCCGTTTGGTCTCCCTCGCCGCCGGTGGTCTCTCTCGCCGCCGTGGACCCGAACCTCCCCCTTCTGTTCCCAGCTTTCCCCACTGATCCCCTCGCCTTCCAACTGCCCAAAATGGGATCCCCTCTCGAAGCCGCACCCGCTAGTGCCCTCGGTCGCCGCCGACGAGCCCCCTGGCGCCCAGGCCGCCGTCGTCACCGTAGCTCAGCCCGGGAAGCACAATAGCGGCTGGAGGAGGAAGAAGACTCCTCCCCCGCGACGTGGCCCCTTCCCCGCCGCCCGATCCCGTCGTTGCCATATAACCACAGCCGCCAGATCAAGCCACCCCCGCCACCGTCCGATCTTCATAAACACCTCCCCTCGTGTCCGTTGGATCCGCCCGTAACGCTTCGCCGCTCCCGCCTCGCTGCCGTCCACTCCGCCACGCGGCGGCCATCCAGGCCGCACGGGCGCGCTCGCTCTGGGCCACTCCCCTTGGCCCACTCCTCTCCCGCGCATGCACGCGCGCGTTGGGCCGCGCTGGCCGCTCGGCCGAGCGGGCCAAAACCCCGGGCCAGGCCACACTGTAGCGAAGAGGCCGGGCCTTTGCTGTTCACACCAATTTTCCCGAGTTTAATAATTTCTAAAATCCAGAAAAATCCAAATAAATCCTAGAAAATCACAGAAAATTCTAAAAATTCCCAAATTTTACCACTTTGCTCCAAATAATATTCTAAACCCATTTTTGGCCTCCACTTCCACAAATTCATTCCAGATAAATTCCTAAAATTCCATTCGAAGGGTTTATGCATTTTACTCCTTTTTAAATAGTTTATTTTGCCTCGCTTGATTAGGCTCAAGCTGGATTTAATTATTTTATGTGTTTGCGCTAGTGTCGGAGATCCCGGAAGCTCAAGTGCAGTCGCAGGATCCAGGAGTTTCTTCGTTCGAGCTAGCTGAGATCATCCGGATTGACGGCAAGTCCCAAATCCTTTGATCATGTTGCAACCCATGTTATCTAATTATGCTATTATGTTATTTGCATTGAGCTAGTTCTGAAATGTTAGTTCAAGTAAAATAAAATGTTTAGAATGACATGATATGTAGTTAAACCTACCACCGACAAATGCCATGTTAAACTTGTAGCCATGCCTTTGTAACCCTAGAAATAATTATCTGTTAATCTAGATAATCGTAGGATATTATTATCATGCAAAGTCTTCGACTAATAAGGTTGTGGCTGCGGGCCAATAGAATTTGCAAACCCGACTCTAGGGTAGGGTGGTATGGGACACCGTGCCCTAGAGCGGAGAGTGTCTGCGTGCACAAGGTAGGGTATGGATGGTGGTGCGCTGCAAGACGGATCATTCGCCCACCGTCTACCCTAGGTTGGAGGTCGCGGACCTCGTGGAAAATGTAAGGTTTAGACCCTTACGCTGAGCAAATGACATAGTAACCGCTCAACCACAGGTGTTGACTTGTCAACCCTGGTTTAGTACCTGCTCAACTTAAGTGAAACCCCGCATTGAGAGTCGGTGTAAGACAACGATAGGTCCCCACAACTCGGGTCCGGCGTTCCGCGAGGGCCAGCGGACGCCCGAGGATGTGCGGGATTCTTATCTATCGGGTGGAGTGTATACCAAGGGTTGAGCAGCGAGAAGACCCGGTTCCTTAACTCAGTCATGAGGGTTAAGGATGCGTGTGGGTAAAGTTGGGCAACTCTGCAGAGTCAAATAAATGGTATTCGAATACGCCGTGCTCCCGGTTATTGGAGCTGTGTCACTTGGGTGATTCCAGCAGCAAAGCTTAAGTAGTTTTGTAAATGTTTTAACTTGGTTAAGTCGGTTAATTAACTCTTCATGAAAAACCCCTGAGATCTTAAGAAGTAGTTTTGGGGTTCGTTTTATTAAAATATTTGCAAATAAAACTGCATCCACCAAAGCTAATAAACCAAGTATACTCCCTTCCATTGTAACTCTGTGCATATAGTAAGATAGAGTCCCTTTTGGGGCTTGCTGAGCCGGTTGTTTGGCTCATGGCTTGCCTAATCCACTCTTTAGAGGATCAAGACGAAGGTGAAGGTCTCCCCGTTGAGGAAGTCCCGGAGGATCTCTTCTTCGACGAGGACCCGTGGCTTTAGGTCTTCGTCGCGCTCAAGCGGATTCTGGAAGTCTTTTGTAATGTAATTATACTTTGGGCTTGCACGCCCCGCTGTCAAAAACTGGATGTTATTCCATATGTGAATTATATGCTGGACTTTGGTTGTAAGCATGCAATGGTATACTCTTGCGCGACGTTCCATAACTGTTCATGCGTGAATAGTTGCAGAATGCCGTGTCCGTACGCGCCCCTGGAAACGGGGGCGTTACAAGAAGTGGTATCAGAGCAGGCTCTTTGACCGTAGGTTGAGACCTAAGGCAAACTAGGAAGCGATTTTATCGCAAAACTTAATTTAAAGCCATAAAAAGGGTTTACGAAAAATATAAGTATTATTGCTGTCTTTTTCCTCTCTCGTTGCTACCTTATCTATCTTAGTTTACTTCTGCTTAAGTTTTGCTTTTGCAAAATGTTTACTGCCTCTCTTGTCTAGCTTCACAATTTCGCTTCTCGGCAGCTGGAGGAGTAGCCGTTGTTCGCTAGACTAGACTGACCCTGAGTAGTAGCAGTACTTTTGTAATGTAAAGCAGGTGCAATCATGAACCCTAAGTGGTTTGTGTACCACTTGCATATTGTAAATTTATGTTCGTTATCTTGTATGTTGTTTGCTTAATTATCAGTATCCCTCTCGGTTCAAAGCCTTCTCCTGTCCCCTTTCGCCCTCGTACTTACCTTTTTCACCCTATACTTACCTTGAAAATTCGAAGTCTTACTTATCCCCTCTTGATTGCCAAAGCCGCTGCAAAGCTAATCTCAAGTTCCCAATTGGCAGATGGACCCAGATCAGCAGAGTGGTCAGACCAACAGGCAGGGTCCACCTGCCACAGATCAAGCGACACTCGCCAGTGTAATAGCAATGTTGGAGCAGAATCGTTACCAGGGAGAACAGAACATCTTACGAGTGTTAGACCAGCAAGCCCGTTTACTTGACCAGATAGCAGCCAGATCTCCAGGCATACAAGGTGGAAGTATTGCTCCTCGGGATGGTTCTCCAATTTCCACCCGATGGGCAGACTTTCTGAAGACACGTCCACCAGTCTTCTCCACCTCAGCTGACCCTATGGTAGCCGAGGATTGGCTTGTGGACGTGGAAAGGAAGCTTCAAACAGCACAATGCGATGACAAAGAGAAGGTGTTATACGCATCCCACCAGTTACAGGGTGCTGCAGCCACGTGGTGGATCAACTATCAATGCACACTGCAAAACAGAGAAATCAGTTGGGAAGATTTTTCAAAGGCCTTCTGCAAGGCACACATACCAGATGGTATCATGGAGGCTAAGCGCCGAGAATTCCTAGCGCTTAAACAAGGCGGACGCACTATTATGGAATACTTACATCAATTTAACCACTTTTCCAGGTTTGCTCCGGAGGATGTTGACAGTGAGGATAAGAAATTGAGCAAGTTCCGAGCAGGACTGCAACAGTCATTGAAGTTCCATATCTCAACCATGAAGTTCAAAGACCTGCACGATATGGTGGATAGCTTGATTATTTCAGAAGAGGCCAGAGGTGAAATGGAAGATTACAGGAAGCGCAAGGCAGCACATAAGTCCCAGTCTTCTTCGCACAGTGCTCAGCGGAGTAAGACTACGGGATCATCCTCATTTCGATCCCCATCTTCCCGACAGTATGTGATGCTACCGAAGAACCAGTCTGGACAATCTCAACAGTACAGCTCTCCTTTACCCTTGGCCACCAAATGCCCCACCTGTGGTGGGAATCATCTTGCTAGCAGCTGTCCACGAAGGACAGATGCACGTTTCCATTGTGGAGAGATTGGACACTACAAACATCAATGTCCCAGGAGGAGTTTGCCATCAAATGCGGCTAAACTCCAATTCCAAAACCAGCAGCAGCAGGAAACAAAGTCACAGTCAGGCTCTAGCACCCCCGAAGGAGGCTCTCTGCAGATCAAAGCAGCCGGACCTCAATCACCGGCAGGCACCGCGAACTTCACATCTGCAGGCAGAAGCAAAGGTCGTACCAGACCCACATTCTAGGCAAGAGTAAATCATGTGTCCGCAGAAGATGCAGCTGAAGCTAGTGACATCATTGCCGGTATTTTCCCAATCAACACCATACCTACATTGATTTTGTTTGACCCTGGCGCAACGCATTCGTTTATTTCGAAGAGTTTTGCTTCAATAAATCAGTTGCCTTCTGTTTCATTGCCAAGACCTTATGTGGTTGAGACCCCTGGGATTAGAATGGAGTCCCACAGAGGGTGTAGTGGGCTCAATATAAAAATCCAAGGGGTAGACTTCAGAGCAGATTTGTTGCAATTAGACATGTCAGGATTAGATGCCATTTTGGGCATGAACTGGCTAGCCAAGAACAAAGGCAAGGTAGATTTTGAGATCAAAACAGTATCCTTGGTGAATCCTGAAGGTCAGAGAGTAGTAGTAGAAACAGACCGAAAGGTGCTGAAAGATGCCAGGAAACGTATGATCAACATGATAGCAGTTACACCTGATCAAGTGCCAGTGATACAAGAATATCCGGATGTGTTTCTGGAAGAATTGCCAGGCAGACCCCCTAACAGACAAGTGGAACTTGCCATAGAATTGGTTCCAGGCACCAAGCCAATTGCCAAGCACCAATACAGAATGTCAGCCAGTGAGTTGAAAGAGCTAAAGAAACAGTTGGATGAATTACAAGAAAAGGAATTCATACGACCAAGTGTTTCACCTTGGTCGGCCCCAGTTTTGTTTGTAAAGAAGAAGAATGGCGAGCTCAGAATGTGTGTTGATTACAGAGGTTTGAATGCTGTCACAATCAAAAACAAGTATCCATTGCCCAGAATTGATGACCTGTTTGATCAGCTCAAGGATGCCAAAGTATTCTCCAAGATCGATTTGCGCTCGGGTTATCATCAGCTAAAAATCCGAGAGCAAGATCGAGAGAAGACAGCCTTCATCACCAGATATGGATTATTTGAGTTCACGGTCGTGCCCTTTGATTTAACCAATGCGCCAGCTTATTTCATGAACCTTATGAATCTGGTGCATATGGACCAATTGGACCGATTCGTGATAGTCTTCATCGATGATATTCTGATATATTCCAACAATGAAGAAGAACACAAGGAGCATCTGCACATGGTATTGACAAGATTACGAGAGCACCAATTATATGCCAAGTTCGACAAGTGCAGCTTTTGGCTGAAGGAAGTTGCTTTCTTGGGTCACATTATATCTGAAGATGGAGTCAAAGTTGATCCAGAAAAGATATCAGCAGTTATGGAATGGAAACAGCCAAAGACTGTGACTGAGGTGAGAAGTTTTCTTGGATTGGCAGGCTATTACCGCCGGTTCATAGAAGGATTCTCACGAATTTCTCGTCCGCTCACTCAACTTCTGAAGAAAGACAGACCATTCACCTAGACGGATGCTTGTGACGAAAGTTTTTAGTTGTTGAAGACCAAGTTGACAACAACACCAGTCTTGATTCTACCCAACCCAGAAAAAGAGTTCCAAATCTACTGCGACGCCTCAAAGCAAGGCTTGGGTTGTGTACTCATGCAGGATGGAAAGGTTGTTGCCTATGCGTCCAGACAATTGAAGCCGCATGAAGAGAATTACCCCACACACGATTTGGAGCTAGCAGCCGTGGTGCATGCACTCAAAATCTGGCGGCACTACCTACTAGGGAATCGTTGTGAGATATTCTCGGATCATAAAAGCTTGAAGTACCTGTTCACACAGCCAGAATTGAATATGAGACAACGAAGATGGCTGGAATTGATCAAGGACTATGATGTGGATCTTCAGTATCACCCGGGCAAAGCCAATGTAGTCGCCGATGCCCTCAGTCGAAAAGCTCGTCCCAGCAAAGTCAACCCCCCAGAGTACCCACCAGAGTTGAAAAGAGATATACTACGACTAAATTTGGTGATCACAGAACAAGGTAGTGAGGCAGCATTAGAGATTCAACCATTACTGACCGATCAGATCAAAGCAGCACAAGATGAAGATAAAGAGATTCAAAAACTGAAAAAGGAAATTCAAGAAGAAGATTCATCAGAGTATGCGATAGACGAACATGGAATCCTTACCTTCCGTGGCCGCTATTGTATACCCGACAAGAAGGAATTGAGAGAGTTGATCCTATTTGAAGCTCATTCGTCTCAGTTCTCAATTCACCCAGGAGGTACCAAGATGTACCAAGACTTGAAGAAAAAGTATTGGTGGAACCGGATGAGAAAGGAAGTTGCAGAGTATGTAGCCAAATGTGATGTCTGCCAGCAGATCAAGATAGACCACCAGAAACCCTCGGGATTGTTGCAGCCTTTGCCAATTCCAGAATGAAAATGGGATAGCATTGGAATGGACTTCATTACTGGACTTCCCAAGACTCGTGAAGGATATGACGCTATCTGGGTCATTGTTGATAGATTGACCAAGGTAGCTCATTTCCTCCCGATTAAGCAAACCTACGGGAAGGACAAGCTTGCTAAGTTATATTTGACAAGAATTGTGACATTGCATGGAGTCCCAAAGAAAATTGTCTCAGATAGAGCAGCACAGTTTACGTCCAAGTTCTGGGAGAAATTACATGAAGCCATGGGCACTGATCTGAACTTCAGTTCAGCATACCATCCACAGACAGATGGACAGACAGAGAGAACCAATCAGATTTTGGAGGACATGTTGAGAGCTTGTGCAATTGTATATGGTGCAGCATGGAATACTTGTTTACCATTTGCTCAATTCTCATATAACAACAGCTATCAAGCCAGCATCCAAATGGCACCGTTTGAAGCACTTTATGGCAGAAAATGCAGGACCCCACTGAATTGGATAGAAACAGGAGAACGACAACTCATTGGACCTCAAATTGCCCAGGATGCAGAAGCACATGTCAGAATTATCAGAGATAGACTCAAGATTGCCCAAGACCGACAGAAAAGCTATGCAGATAACCGCAGGAAAGACTTGAGCTTTGAAGTCGGAGATTTCGTCTACATCAAAGTCACCCCATTCAAGATAGTCAAGAGATTTCAAGTCAAAGGCAAACTAGCACCGAGATATGTGGGACCGTTTCAAATAACTGGAAGAGTTGGGGAGGTTGCTTATCAAGTGCAGCTTCCACCCAACTTGTCAAGAATACATAACGTGTTCCACGTATCCCAGCTTCGGAAGTGTCTACGACAGCCAACAGATGAAGTACCATTATCAGATATTGAACTACAAGACGACTGCACATATGCTGAAGAACCACTACAAATACTTGAAACGTCAGAGAGGCAGCTCAGGGACAAGAATGTCAGATTTTGCAGAGTGCAGTGGAAGAATCACACAGCGGATGAGTCCACCTGGGAACAAGAGTCAGATTTGCAGCGAGATTTCCCCAACTTACTCCCTGGACCAAGTTAATCTCGGGGTCGAGATTCTTTTAAGGGGGGTAGGTTGAAAAGTCCACAAAATTTCAAACCAAAAATTTCCTTTATTTTTGCTGAGTTTTTGAGTGAATTCTGAAAACTTTCCCTTTTTGGAAAGTTTTCCCCAAAACCCGCTTTCCCTTCCTGGCCGGACGCCTTCCCTCTGCCGCTAGCGCCCAGCCTCTTCCCGCTTTCCCCTCTTTTCGGCGCCTCCCTCCGCTCGCCTCCTCCGTTGGCGCCGCCTCCCCTTCCGCCTCTCCCCTCCCCTGGCGCCTCCCCGCTCTCTCCCTCGCAGGCGCCACTCCCTCCCCACCTTCTCCTCGCGCACGCGCTGCGCGCTACGCGCCGCGCCTGCCTGCGCCCGCACCGTGCCCCGGTTTCTCCCCGCGCCGCGCCGTCCCGACCACCCCGGTCCGAAGGCGTGGACGCCCTCGCGCCACGTCGCCCCGCCTCTGCTCCGGCCCCACCTGGCAGTCATCGCCTCCTCCCTCTCCCGCGCGCGGACGCTCCCTCGCCCGTGCCCGACCTCACCTGCTCCCGTCGCGTCGCCAGTCCCCTGTGCAGCTCCGTGCGTCATCCCCTGCGCGGAGGAGACGCTTACCAACCCCCCTGTCTCCTGTTGACTCCCGGAACCGCGCTCGTTGCCTTCTCCCCGAAGGTTGCGCCCTCCCGCTCGGGTATAAAAACCCCACTCCCGGCTCCCTCTTCCTCCTTTGCCTCCCGAGCGTCTCCATCACTCCCAATAGCCTCCCACTGCTCCCAAGCCTCTCCCTGAGCAGCCAATCGACGCCGCATCGCCCTGGTCACCGTCGCTGCCCTCCCCTGCGCCGGCGACCTCGGTGAGCCAATCTTCCCCCTCATTGCCCCATTTCTCGATTCCTCCCGCTTGGAGCTACCTTGCTACTCCCTAACCCCGGTGGTATCTTTGTCTGGCCAGGAGAAGCTTGGAGGAGCCCCATCACCGTTGCACCCCGCCGGCCGATCCACCTCTCCCGTGGCCAGCTACTCCGCAGCTCCCCAGCTCCCATCTCCGCCGCCATTGTGAGCCTCACCTTCCCCTGATCGTGTAGCTGCCGCCGTTTGGTCTCCCTCGCCGCCGGTGGTCTCTCTCGCCGCCGTGGACCCGAACCTCCCCCTTCTGTTCCCAGCTTTCCCCACTGATCCCCTCGCCTTCCAACTGCCCAAAATGGGATCCCCTCTCGAAGCCGCACCCGCCGGTGCCCTCGGTCGCCGCCGACGAGCCCCCTGGCGCCCAGGCCGCCGTCGTCACCGTAGCTCAGCCCGGGAAGCACTGTAGCGGCTGGAGGAGGAAGAAGACTCCTCCCCCGCGACGTGGCCCCTTCCCCGCCGCCCGATCCCGTCGTTGCCATATAACCACAGCCGCCAGATCAATCCACCCCCGCCACCGTCCGATCTTCATAAACACCTCCCCTCGCGTCCGTTGGATCCGCCCGTACCGCTTCGCCGCTCCCGCCTCACTGCCGTCCACTCCGCCACGCGGCGGCCATCCAGGCCGCACGGGCGCGCTCGCTCTGGGCCACTCCCCTTGGCCCACTCCTCTCCCGAGTGGGCCAAAACCCCGGGCCAGGCCACACTGTAGCGAAGAGGCCGGGCCTTTTCTGTTCACACCAATTTTCCCGAGTTTAATAATTTCTAAAATCCAGAAAAATCCAAATAAATCCTAGAAAATCACAGAAAATTCCAAAAATTCCCAAATTTTACCACTTTGCTCCAAATAATATTCTAAACCTATTTTTGGCCTCCACTTCCACAAATTCATTCCAGATAAATTCCTAAAATTACATTCGAAGGGTTTATGCATTTTACTCCTTTTTAAATAGTTTATTTTGCCTCGCTTGATTAGGCTCAAGCTGGATTTAATTATTTTATGTGTTTGCGCTAGTGTCGGAGATCCCGGAAGCTCAAGTGCAGTCGCAGGATCCAGGAGTTTCTTCGTTCGAGCTAGCTGAGATCATCCGGATTGACGGCAAGTCCCAAATCCTTTGATCATGTTGCAACCCATGTTATCTAATTATGCTATTATGTTATTTGCATTGAGCTAGTTCTGAAATGTTAGTTCAAGTAAAATAAAATGTTTAGAATGACATGATATGTAGTTAAACCTACCACCGACAAATGCCATGTTAAACTTGTAGCCATGCCTTTGTAACCCTAGAAATAATTATCTGTTAATCTAGATAATCGTAGGATATTATTATCATGCAAAGTCTTCGACTAATAAGGTTGTGGCTGCGGGCCAATAGAATTTGCAAACCCGACTCTAGGGTAGGGTGGTATGGGACACCGTGCCCTAGAGCGGAGAGTGCCTGCGTGCACAAGGTAGGGTATGGATGGTGGTGCGCTGCAAGACGGATCATTCGCCCACCGTCTACCCTAGGTTGGAGGTCGCGGACCTCGTGGAAAATGTAAGGTTTAGACCCTTACGCTGAGCAAATGACATAGTAACCGCTCAACCACAGGTGTTGACTTGTCAACCCTGGTTTAGTACCTGCTCAACTTAAGTGAAACCCCGCATTGAGAGTCGGTGTAAGACAACGATAGGTCCCCACAACTCGGGTCCGGCGTTCCGCGAGGGCCAGCGGACGCCCGAGGATGTGCGGGATTCTTATCTATCGGGTGGAGTGTATACCAAGGGTTGAGCAGCGAGAAGACCCGGTTCCTTAACTCAGTCATGAGGGTTAAGGATGCGTGTGGGTAAAGTTGGGCAACTCTGCAGAGTCAAATAAATGGTATTCGAATACGCCGTGCTCCCGGTTATTGGAGCTGTGTCACTTGGGTGATTCCAGCAGCAAAGCTTAAGTAGTTTTGTAAATGTTTTAACTTGGTTAAGTCGGTTAATTAACTCTTCATGAAAAACCCCTGAGATCTTAAGAAGTAGTTTTGGGGTCCGTTTTATTAAAATATTTGCAAATAAAACTGCATCCACCAAAGCTAATAAACCAAGTATACTCCCTTCCATTGCAACTCCGTGCATATAGTAAGATAGAGTCCCTTTTGGGGCTTGCTGAGTCGGTTGTTTGGCTCATGGCTTGCCTAATCCACTCTTTAGCGGATCAAGACGAAGGTGAAGGTCTCCCCGTTGAGGAAGTCCCGGAGGATCTCTTCTTCGACGAGGACCCGTGGTTTTACGTCTTCGCCGCGCTCAAGCGGATTCTGGAAGTCTTTTGTAATGTAATTATATTTTGGGCTTGCACGCCCCGCTGTCAAAAACTGGATGTTATTCCATATGTGAATTATATGCTGGACTTTGGTTGTAAGTATGCAATGGTATACTCTTACGCGACGTTCCATAACTGTTCATGTGTGAATAGTTGCGGAATGCCGTGTCTGTACGCGCCCCTGGAAACGGGGCGTTACACGCTCGGTACGTATAAGGCAGCTTAAGTGTGTGGCATTTCTCGCGCGAACAAGTGTGGCGTGAGTGCATGCCAACTTGTAGCACGTTTCTCGCTTGCCTAGGCCAAAAAGTAAACAGCATGAGACGGCCCTACGTTGGATCAATTAGTGGGTATTTGCACTGTTAAATGTTGCACCATTTAATGCCTCTTTGGTTCGCAATCACTTTCATCGCCTTTCCCCTATCGTGGCCAGAGCATTCCGGTCTTGCCATTCCTTTTTATGCCACTGTTTTTGGTCTGCTTTCTACTCAAATCATGCGGTGGTCATGAGTCTCGTGTACTTGACGGAATATAAATAACTCTTACAAAAGTATAAAAACTATGAGGAGACCGTGAGCCTTAGCGTACTCAACGGAGGATAAACAACTCTTGCAAAAGTACAAAAAACCGTGTAGTGGCTATAAACCCCCAACGTACTCAACGGAGTATAAACAACTACTGCACGGAGGCCGCAAGCTCCGACGTACTTGATAGAGTATAAACAACTCTTGCAGGGGTATAAAAAACCATACGGTAGCCACGAGCCTGGCATACTCGACGGAGTATAAACAACTCTTGTGAGAGTATTAAAACTGCGTGGAGGCCGCAAGATCCGGCATACTTGACGGAGTAAACCACGTATAGGTTGCAAGCCCCGACGTACTTAACAGAGTATAAAAAACTCTTACTGGAGTATAAAAAACACGCGATGCCATGAGCCCCGGCGTCCTCGATAGAGTATAAACAACTCTTGCAGGTGTATAAAAACCGCATAGTGGCCGCGAGCCCCGGCGACTCAATGGAGTATAAACAACTCTTGCTGAATTATAAAAAACCATGCAGTGGCCGTGAGCACTAGCGTGCTTTATGAAGTATAAATAACTCTTGCTGGAGTATAAAAAACTATACGATAACTGCGAGCCCCGATGTACTTGACGAAATATAAACAATTATTGCGACAATATAAAAAACCGCACAGAGGACGTGAGCCCTAGCGTACTCGACTTGGTAACCCACGTGTCGATGTGGTATAAGAAACAGCACAACCACTACGATATAGAGGCTGTTGGATCCTCGTGAATTGGACGACTCAGAAAGTTTACAATGACAGTAAAAAAACTCTTAACAAATAATTGGAGAGGTAGGCGTGTGTCTTTCCCCCAATCTGGCTGGAGTTGGGATACTCGGATGGTGCTTGCCGAATTTTTTGTACTAGTAACTTATTTTTTAATTGAAATTATAGAAAAATATCCGCAGAAAAAAAATTAACTTATTTTGTAAAAAAAATTTCCGCGGGTATTTTTCTATAATTTCAATTAAAAAATAGGTTATTCGTAAAAAAATCGGTGCTTGCCTGCGACAATATCTGGTGGGTGGATTTGCGTTGTGGACTCCTCTCTTGTGATGCTCAGCAGGAGCAATTTGCCCTTTGACTTCACTCCACTTCCAGCGGGAAGCGTTAAGGAAAACAGTGAGATTGACTCTGATCAGTGACGGAGCAAGAATTTGGTTATGCTCTGGGCTCAGTGGTAGAATGATCTAGGCTATCTAGATTGGACCATGAAAATGTTACCCAGACTGAACTAAATTTAACCGGACTATACACTAGATATTTTTCCACACCCTGGGCTGGACCCTACCCTACTCGGGGTGTGGATCCGCCCCTGACTATGAAAGTACAGTGTTAGAGGACAGGTGTGTCAAGGTTAGCAATGGACTAATGAGATACGTTCAGATCTTTTGGAAAACATCACATTTTTTCGATTATGGTATTAAGTAAAGGCATTGTGATGTCAATTTTTCACTGCATTCCCACCTTAAGAGTAATTTATATCAATGTAAGTTTTGGAAGGCTAAAATCGCAATACCATTGTTTTGTGGAGATATAGCTATCATTCCCATCTTTTAGGGGGGGGGGGGAGTGTTTAGGCCATTGGGGCCACAATGTAGAGTATGCCTGGGAAATGTATCGATACATGTTTTTTTGGATACAAAAAGCGGGTGACTGTTACCCCTGCATTTACAAATGTGCTTCGCTTTGGACATTGCCATGATCTTCAGTACATAACTTTAACCACTAATTTCTACCACAACATAATACTAAAATGCTACAAAAAAACTAACCTTATGGAAGTATGTTACATGACATGTAATAAAATTGTTTCCTGTGGCCAATGTGGATTTTTTTAATTCAAAACTACAAAAAAGTATTAACTAAACGTTCTTAAAAACAACATAAATTTGTAAGCAGAGGCAGTAAAATGTTTCTGTGACCATAGGTAGTATTCATCTTCGCCTTTTTGCCGTTTTGTGCTAAACCTTCTGTTGGCCATTGCAATGGCTTCGGCCTTCAGGTTCAAGGAGCGCGGAATATGTGTTTTTCCAAAGGGAAGGAAAGTGCGTGCAACAGCCTGCATGTTGTTAATAAGGACAAGCAAACCATGTTGTGCAGATGCCTGAATAGATCCATTCAAACCTTATCGCCATTGTTTAAGCTAACTCTACGGTCCGAGCAGACAGACAGAGCAACGTGATTTTCCTTGGGCAAGGCGAACCACTTTAGAGCAAGATGTGGATGGAGGAAATGTAGTAGTTTCCAACTAACTTCATTGCCTAAAATTCACAGAAATGTTCATCACCTGGATCACATGACACATCTGTATCCTAGCACAAATATGGTCCAAAAAGCAATTGCCGCTGTATTGATCCTATCATAGCATCGTACATGACAAGAGTATATATATATATATATATATATATATATATATATATATATATATATATATATATGGAAAATACCTTTTACACCCGGGTGTAAGTACACCCACCTCTAATATACCACCTAAACAAATTTGAAATACTCCTTTATCACTTTAGGTATACTCATATACTAATTATCAGATATTCTAATGTGAACCACATGAAAAAATTGCAAGGGAGTTCATAGTTTTTAGTGTATTTTGTAAATACCTTTATATACGTACAAAAAAGGAGTATGTTGAAAAAAATGTACATACCACCTATATAGTCTTAAATACTCATATACTACATGTACATACTCCTCGTTATACGAGATGCTCCCTATGTTGTGAGATATGACATAGGGTGTAATTACACCTGGGAGTAGAAAAGAGGATTATATATATATGTGTGTGCGCACGCATACTCTGTGGTACGGAATTTACATGACATATAGAGAATGAAATCATGCTATGCTAATTTTGTAATCAAGTATGTTGTTACAAAGGCTCCAATTTGTGTCAGTACTCGGTCATTGCTGCTCTCCTACCAACTTCCATGGAATCTAATGCTTGGCTTGTAGTCCTCATTTCCAGTCCATCAGGACCTTGAAACGAACCGTTCTGCAGCGAGTTACGGTGGTCCATGGACATGGGCGGGCTGGCAGGCTGCGCTTGGTTCTCTCCCTCCGGGTTTAGAACGTGCCGAAAGTATGCGTGAGGCCATAATCCTGCAATGGAACAATGTAAAACTGTTAACAATCTTTACAATGGTAGAAAAATGCCACCGTGTATCTTTTGAACACATGAAGTTACAGTAGAACTCCCGATGACAGCTAAAAAAGCTCCAGATGACTCAATTCTGCTACAGAAAATGGCATGTAATTCCAAAATTAGCTGGTTCTCTGAAGCAATTTCAGTTTACCCAGCTCTATCAGAATTGCATAGGCTATAATCATTTCTCACTGTGAACAGCACATGATGAATGAAAAGTGCCTACAAAGTGTGAAAAGGGCACGCTTTGTTGATAATGGCAAATTGGTAACTAACGTCACAGATTATCTTGAGCACTTGAGAGGCCTGAAAGCTGACCTAAGCCCTTTGTTCTTTGATTGAGTGGCTCGAGTGCCTTCCTCGCACTTCTGAGAATAGGAAGTTCGCTGTGCAGGAAGCTCTTGTCAGCTAAGCACCAACTGGCTAAGGTTCCACCCCAAGTGTCGATGTTGGCTCCATCCTGCACGACTATCATCCATGCTGATAAAGGATGAGCAGATGCTGCTTCTTGCGACGGAGCCTGCGGTCGCTATGGCCGGCTTGCATGAGCGATCAGCTTTGGCAACGGAGGCTTTGTACCCAGGTAAATCCATAAGTGATCAGGAGCACAATCTATTTCTTGATTAAATAATCTATATTTATTAATAAATTTGTTAGTTCATTATGCAATATGCTCAACGGCCACATGCTATGATTAGAAATTCATGTTTGGATTTGACTATTAAGCTAAAAAACAACACTTAAATAATATCAAATTATGGCATGCAGCAAATTAGCGCTTGCCACTTAGAGTTGGAAACTAGGTGGTTGCGGTGTTTGGCCATATGAGGGTCACTCTCATTTGGAATGCTAAAGTTGCATGTTATTTGGTTGAGAGCACTCAATTTTCTCACTTTTGGATTTGCTTGGGGGTAGGTGATCCAACGATTAAGGTACTGGCTAGCTCACAAGTATACTATCATGCACTTTTCTGTTAGAACATATCTTCTTTATTGACTATTGAAATAAATTGGCAATACTCAAATATAGATTTTTCTAATTCTATGATAACTAGTGTACAATAACTAATTAGATAGTATTTAAGCTAATCTAAAAAATGTAGTGTTTAAGCTACCATCGTAATTATGTAACTGTTTATATGCAAGATCTTTAATAGAGCTTGTGTCATTCCATGTTGTCAACTCAAACACTAGTTTAAAATAAAAAGGATGCTCATCCTCTTCTAAATGATGATAAGGTGCACTTTTTACTGTCTATTTTTGACCTCTTTATGATCTATACTATGCATAAATGTCAATTTGCTTGCTGTTGAGGATTGGATTACACTGTCTCTTTGATATTTCTATTTTATCATCATAGAAGACTTCAAAATTAAAGCTTACCAACGAAACATACCAATATTTAGCCCATATTATTTTTTTTGTTGCATTCCAATTTTACATCATTACTTTTTTAGATGGATGAATGCTGACATCTTCTCTTTCAGGTAAATATTTTTGTAAGAGTGTTAAATGGGAATACAACATGCATAGAATTGAGTAGGAGCAATTGGTTCTAAATTATGCAAAAATGCAAACCTTTTACTGACTACAAAAATGATGTCATACGTCCCAAGTATAAGATGAAAATTGTATTCATAAGAGATAGGCTCCAGCACCCATTCCCCACGAAGAAGGATGTTACTTTCAGAACACCCATTCCCCACAAAGAAGGATGTTACTTTCAGAACTACAATAAGGATGGAGAGAATATTGCATGCTAGCTTTCGAGGTTATCTAACGGATTATTTACAAAATTTCCAGCCTCGTGGAAAAGTAGGTGGAGTTCATTTCAAGTCTTTTAGGATTTGCAATTTTTTTATCTCCCAACTAATTTTACATGCATCCTTTTATTTGCAGGATTTCACAATTCATGATGTTTTGACAGCAATCCTACCACGTTTTTTGGTTTCCAGGTCGTGGTTGCAATGTTCGAGAAGTGAATTGTCAAGTTGTATTAGTCAATGGTTTGTGTCAGTTGGAGTGAATGTATAAGCATGTTTCATTGCGTCTTGTGTGGTGGATTTGTCAAGTGAAGTTGTGTCACTTTGAGAAATTGCATAGTTATGTTAGAATTTGTGGTGGAAGTGATAAATTGTGAAGTGGATTTCTGATGCACTATATTTTTTCCAGTTGATGTTAGCTATGTATACCGCATTGAACACATGTCCTACTGATCGTTCTTGTAGTCATAGAATTTTTCTTGTCATTTGAAGTTAGAGCTTCAATAAAGTACTGATAAATGCTAGAAAAATTAGACATAGTTTGTTTTTAATGTTCAGAGATCTTCACCTCAGTGAACTATGTCTAGAGGGAAACTTTGACATAATTACTTTCAACTTATTGGCGGTTGTATTTTTACTATGAAAACAATGTCTAGAAGGGATTTCATATAGGTGGAACGAGAGTAGATTATGAGAACATAAAAGTTTTTCTATCAATGAGAACTTTTGTGAAGGAGACACTATGCCAATTGAGGTTGAGGATATTCTTACAGCACTGAATGGGCTTTTACAGGTTAGAGATATTCAAGATGTTACATATCAGACGTATTTATGTAACACGGACACTATTACACAAGAGTGTACACACATTCCTTTGGTGGCTAGCCTAACACTCACACCCTATACTCACCCTCTACCGTGCTCAAAATGCCATGTTATGGAAAGAGGCAAGGTTCTCTATTTATATAGGTTAAGGATCATTGGATTCTTGACATGTGTCAAAATCATTGCTCTTGATGTAAAATATCTAGAACATCTAAACTCGTCTTACAAAATATCTACATGCTACAAACTTTCCTAAATTATTTAATTAGCTATTTTAGAGTACTCCTAGGAAATATCTTTTTCCATGCATTGTTTGGAATCTTCTAGAGTTTGCATTGCCACCATTCAACACATGTCCTCATGAAGCCGATTGCATCTGATAGATTACTTGTCTTTGATTACTGAAAAGGGAGAGGTGGAGGAGAATAAAGTTTTAATCAAAATCTGCATAGAATTGAGTAGAGGCAATTGGTTCTAAATTATGCAAAAATGCAAACCTTTTACTGACTATGGACATGATGTCATATGTCCCAAGTATAAGATGAAAATTGTATTCATAGGAGATAGGCTCTAGCACGCATCCCCACGAAGAAGGATGTTACTTTCATATGTACAATAAGGATGGAGAGAATATTGCATGCTAGCTTTCGAGGTCATCTAATGGATTATTTTTAAATTCCCGGCCTCATGGAAAAGTAGGTGGAGTTCATTTCAAGTCTTTTAGGATTTGCAATTTTTTTATCTCCCAACTAATTTTACATGCATCCTTTTCTTTGCAAGATTTCACAATTCATGATGTTTTGACAGCAATCCTACCTCGTTTTTTGGTTTCCAGGTATGGTGGTTGCAATATTCAAGAAGTGAATTGTCAAGTTGTATCAGGCAGTGGTTTGTGTCAGTTGGAGTGAATGTATGAGCATGTTTCATTGCATATTGTGTGGTGGATTTGTCAAGTGAGTTTGTGTCACTTTGAGAAATTGCATAGTTATGTTAGAATTTGTGGTGGAAGTGAGAAATTGTGAAGTGAATTTCTGATGCACTGTATTTTTTCAGTTGATGTTAGCTATGTCTACCGCATTGAACACATGTCCTACTAATCGTTCTTGTAGTCACAAAATTTTTCTTGTCATTTCAAATTGGAGCTTCAAAAAACTACTGATGAATGTAGGAGGTAGATGTTGTTTGCAAGTAGTGCTTCATTACTCAGATGGTTCTTGTAGTGACAAAGGCATGGGTGAACTTCTTGATGTTGTTTTGTTTGGTTCTTGTTCTTGAATAAATTCTATAGCTGTGGATATGTGACTGAGTTTCTGCTGCTTACTGAAATTATGGTTTTGGGTCTATGTTTGACAATGTGTGCATGATTTGGTGCTGCTTCCTGAAATTATGATTTTGGATGTATGTTTGGCAATGTGTGCATGAGTTGGTGCTGCCTGTAGGTTGTGGATGTGTAACATCCCAAATAGGGAGCTAGTGTAATTGCGAAAATAATAAAACTTTTTATTAGTTTTTCCAGTGTATCTCAAAGTTTTGGCGTTATTCAAATTCCTCGTGTTTGTTTTTCTTGCCGAAAGCCTAAGTAATAAAAATCCAAACCTTGGAATCAAGATATCAAGATTTAAAATTTTAGGAGGTCCAAATTTACCTGGGAATCTTAATTGCAAATTTAAATCAGGATCTTCAAAACCAAGGAAAAAACATTATAAAATCCTTCCCTCCAACATTACATATCCGGAAATTCAATTTCTGGAAAATTAAAAGTAATATTTCTCCGAAAACTGCCTACCTTAAAATCTAATTGTCGAATCCAAGTTTTGAACCAAGCTTCCAAACTGAAAATATAATTGCAAAACCAAATCTGAAAATCCAAATTCGGAAAATCCTTAAAATCTCCAAAAAAAAATTCTCTTGGGCCGGCCCATTTCTTCTTCCGCCCGGCCTGCTCTTTCTTTTTCTCTGGCCCCTGGCCCACTCGATCGTGGCCGTTCTCTCCTTCCTCCCCGTTTCTTCCTCCTCCTGTCTGCTCATGGCGTCGCCAGCCCAGCCCCATGCTTCGACCTCGCCCACCAGCTACAGCTGCCGCAGCTCGCCTCCGTACGCGCATTTGCTACCCTACCACCGGCCTAGCTCCGCCCCCTCCTCCGTAGCTCGGCCGCGCATCGTCTCCTCCCTCCTTTCCGCCGTGGTCCAGCTAGCGCCGCCCCCAGGCTCGCTTGGCCTCGCCTCGATTTCACCTCGCCCAGTTACCACCCGCGCCCGCCGCCTATAAGAGGCTGGCCAAACCCCCCACTTGCCCAACTCCCTTGCGTCCCTCCGAGCCACATTGAGCTTGTGCTGCTGCCGCCCCTTCCCGTTCCGGCCATCTCCGGCAAGCCGCCCCGTTTCTCGCCCCCGCCTCCCCTCGGCGTTAATTGGGGTGCCATCGCCCGAGCACGCCGCGCGCACGTCCTCCCCGCCTCCGGCCGTCGCAAATCCCGCCGCCGCACCCACCGTGGTCGATCCCCGGCCGATTCCTCACGGCGAGAGCACCACCTGCGCCGCCCGAAGACACCCCAGTGGTCGGCCGCCGCCCCAGCGTCCCCGCCACGGCGACCCGGTTGCACCGCCGCCCGCACATGTCGCCGGCCCGACCTGGCCTCCCTCCGGCCACTCCAACCATTCCGGTGAGTTCCCCGTGTCTCCCTCATGCCTTCACGCACCTCCATTCTTTCCCCCTCTCCTCTGGTCGCCGGCGCCCATTTCCTCCTCACCGCCGGCCACCTAAGGCCGCCGCCCGCGTGCTTGGCCCCCTCCCCGGCCGGAGCTACTGGCACCGGGAGCCTCCTCGTCGCCGGGGCGTTCCGTTTTACCGGTCGCCGCCCCCTCCCCGGCCGCACCTTCACCGGCGCCGCCGCTGCCATGCCCGACGTTCTCCCTCCTCTGTCCTGTCGCTTCTGCCCTGCTCCTCTGTTTTCAGCCGAGCAGCAACCCCCTCTCGGGTATGACAGGTGGCCCAAGTAAAAATGGCCTAGCTCATGTGAAGTATGATATCCTCTCCTCCTTCTAAATCTTGAAAACTTTTATCTAAAAATATTCTCATTTGGGCAAGATAATAAAATATGATGAAAATGATGAAGTAATTGCAAAATTATAATGAGGGCTTGCAATCAAAAACTTATCTACAATAAAATTTCTTAATAATAAAGAGTAACAAATAACATATAAATTCTCATGTAAGACTAACACAAAGGAATGCATGATCTATTTTCAAATGATAAGAAAATCGACAGGGATTCACTGGAGATTGATGTTAGAAATCGAATATGTGAAATTAATTGGAAGATCATCTTTTATGAATTAGAGGTAATAGAAGTTGATCCTAGATATTTAAAGTTTCATATTTGAGGCTTCATAAAGATAATTTCAACACTCTCAAATTTGACGTTCAAGCTAATCGAATATTAATATCGCCTTCTATCGAAAGCCCGATTGGTCTAAACGCCATCTTTCACCCATCGACCTAAACCCATGTATACAAACTATGAAATAGATTTTACAAGGTTTTGCCACATAGAATATTGACCAGAAAATGCTCATCTCTAAAATTAGGCCATCTCTCTTATTAGTGCATAAAATAGTCCTTGCCTCACATCCAAATCTCCAAACCTTATCTCAAGAGTTCAAATGTAATAATTGAAAATAATTAATAGTAAGAGAATTAGCCCCATCAAGGCAATCCCCGTTAACTCATGCCTTACTCACTCAATAATAGGCAGACCGTTAATAATAAGATTGGTTAATTAATAAGATAATCAATCTTGTGCATAATAATAATTGGTTAGGCAATTAGATTTCATATCCTAAGTAAGTTGTTAAAAACAATGATTCATTGAATTGGCCGTTGCTATCCCAGATAAGTTTTGCCTCATGAAAGATCAAGGTTACACTGCATATTTAATTATACTCACGTATCCGAATCTTGAAATCATAAAATCATGTTTCTCTTTACTACCATCGATACTCCCTTTTATCTGTTCCTAAGTCCTGCCTGACTCATGGAACTTCCTTGATAAATAGGACTAAATGAAAAGAAAGTCATCAAATAAAAGGTCGAGCTTCGCTTTTCCCCAACCAGCTATGTCTGGCCACTTTCTTTTCCTAGAGCAGTTAATTCCTGAAGATGCATCTTCACTTTTGATCCCTCGATCTCCTAAAATTTTCCCTCACGGTAAAGCTATTCAGACAACTCATCTCCTGTTTAAATCCAGCTACCACTGTATTCACGGCACGCTAATCCGAATTCTCTTTCTATCCCCAAATCGTAATGAATTTGCAATTTAAAGTTAATCGGGCGTTTATAGTGTTTGGTTTTACTGGTCTTCCTTTTCTTTGCTGCGTATTAGAATTTGAAGACTCGACGAGGCGACAGATGCAAACAGTAAGACTGGGTAAAAGCGAGGACCAGTAATTTAAAGTCAATGACTGAAGAGGCTTTGATTTAGAGCAATCAAGGCCATGGTAAAACAAGCGAGGCAAGTCATCACTTTGAACATATTGCTCCCACATTTTATGCAAATTTATGTTCCTTTAAATTATCAACTTGCATGCCTAATTTAATATGCAAATGTATGTCAAAGCTTAAGGTAGCTACATGCCCATTTGCCGTTGTATTAAATTTAATATGCCTTTCCTTGACACTTGAATCACTTAATCCTGGTCGCCATAGATATTAATGATAATCTGTACTAGCTATAGATTACATTACAATGCTATGCTAGTCCGGTCAAGTCCAGGGCACTAGTCGTCCTGATCATCAGTCTTTATAGCAAAAGAATTTATTTTGGGACAGTCATGGGATGTACGTGGCTGAGTATTTCGCTGCAATTGTTTTATGCTTCTCAAAACCCTCAAAACTTGCTATACCTGTCTGGGCGGTTGGTGAGAGTGGATGGTGCCGATGTCGCACGAGAACCCGTGGTTTGTGGTAAGAACCGCCTGGACAAATTAAGGACTGAATCTTGTGATGACCTCCTTGTGTAAAACAGTACAACCACAAGTCTATATGGGTACGACCTAGCTAATTAACTTGCAAAGGTTTAGTTAGATATCACCAGTGGGAAGTGGGTGCCAGGGCATACTGGTTTACTCACAGTGAGGCACAGGGATTTACTGTACTCATACGGCGCAAGAGGGGGCTTCTGACTGTGGTGGATTTAACCCTTCAGCGGTGAAACCTCGGCGGATGATGTCTAGCTATACCAGAGTAAGGTAAAGGCTTTGTGATAATTCATCTGTGTCTCACGCCTAAGGAAGCATGTTGACTATTAAGATGACTTATCTCTTGTGGTGAAAGTGTACAACCTCTGCAGAGTGTAAAACTATTCGAATAGCCGTGCCCACGGTCAAGGGCGAACATGGAAACTTACTCGAGTTAGTTCTATTTCCAAAAAACATTTGTGGGTGGGATAAAACCTATCAGAGGGATGTACTCTGACTTTGATTTTTCCTGGAGAGAAGTACTCCAATAGCAAAAACTAGCATTGGTGGAGGTGGCCATGCACTTTAAAAGGTGGATGTAACCGACACTGCAACTACTATTGCATCCTCTCAATCAATTTCATAAAATCTGTTTCAGTTAAAATTGCTAAGTCTTAGGAGTTTTTCTTACTTATTATAATTCCAAAACACTGCTTTTAGCAAATAAAATAGCCTCAAGCCTCCTTTGACAGCCGTGCATCTATTATTACTGCATCCTGTGTGGTGGCTTGCTGAGTATCATCGTACTCACTCTTACTTAACTACCATCACTCAGTCAAAAAGAACAGGAATGTCAAGCCCTGCGATGCTCAAAAGGAGTCAACAGAGCTGGAAGACGAAGAGGCCATGGACTAGGTCACGAACCCTAGTTGGCTGCCTGTGGGCAAGTCCTGAGGGTCCCATCTGTGTGAAGTTTCCACTGCTGCAGATTTTCGTTTTCGGCCTACCCGGCCCTTGGGTAAGTATTACTGTGTTATTTACACTTCCGCCTTATATGTTTTTGATATACAATAATGTATCTGTGAGCACTATCTACTGATCCAGGGAATAGTGCAGTGGAATCACAGAGGACCTGGGTTTGCTAACCCGGTGTCCGACAGGATGCCGCTTGTATCATGTTGTGCATAGAAAAAGATGAGCTGCTATTCATCTTGTTGCATCATCCACATGTTGAGCTGTTGGTGCTGCTAGATCGCATTACAAACAATACTTAGATATATTATCCCAGTTATAATGCATTAGGTGAGCCTCTTTTGCATGAGAGACAAACGTCAGACAGAATTTGAGTACAATGAAATCTGTATAAGTTATTGGTTCAGTCCGAAATTTTCTACCAAGTGTTCTCGAGTCTGATGCTGAACGCATTTTCAATTCTAGATTCTTGTTGTTTATTCCTGATGAGCTATTGTCATCCTTGCTGCAACCTGATACAGTGATACCACAGAGAACTGAGAAAAATTGATGCTCTTTGTTAGCTGCAGCACCTAACTTGGTAGTCCGATACTGCTCATCATGGCAGCAACAAAAAATTTTCAAGGAGCATTGCAGTTCATTCCCAGTAGCTGGTACAGTGGTACCGTTCACAAATTTGAAAAGGCACTGCCTGATACTACTTCAAAAATTCTTGAGGTGGCGTTGTTGTGGGGCCTCCCAACCCCTTTTGGCTGTCAGAGTCTCTAGTGAGTCTGAGTAAGTTAATAGCATAGTGTTGTATATATAAAAGAATATATTGATATGCCCTCACCTTTTATGAATATTAAAAGGTAAGATGAACAATTTTTATCCTGCTCCATTCATATATACAAAGCCCCATAGGATATGAGGGAGAACCAGGCTCACTCATTTTTCTCACAAGCTCTCTCTCTCACATAGTTGGTGGTCTCTGGTTCTCACTTTTCTTGTGTCTTCCATGGAGGAATAGTAGTAACTATTCACTACTATGGCCAACACCACAATAGTCGGTGTCATCCATGGGGACCACGCAACAAATCATGCATGGAAGGACCACCACCGGAGGGTTTGCTTAGTGTTAGCAGAATCCCGATGTTGTGACTGCGTACAGCTGTATGCCATGGGCCTAAGTCATATTCTTGTAAACCATGTGCATCAGCCGGGTATGTGCACGTGTGCTGTTGCATGCCTAAGTCAACATCACAACACAGCTATATCACAAGTAACACTCTAGTAATATGCTGATTTATTGAATCGAGCACTTGCATATTTTCCGATTTTTTGTAATAATATATTTTTATTAGAAAATACAATATTATACCTGTGATTTTATTTTTGCAAAAGTAGCATACTATCGCCGAACTGTTGGGTGATTAGCCCCTGTCGCCTAATGACCGAGCAACACGAAGAAAGTAGTTGTACCGTTGAGCGACATTAATACAGTCACCCAATGGTTAGGCGATAGGTGCTGTCGTCCAACAGTTGGGCGACAGCAGCCTCCACTCTCCAGTCATCCAACCATTCGGCAACTGGATGGCTTATATAAAGGGCGCGCTAGTCGCCCGAGCACCCAAGCAACTGGTGGCTGGCTCTCGCGCAAGGGAAGGAAGAAAGAAAGAAAGAGAGGAGAGGAGAGGAGAGGAGAGGAGAGGAGAGAAAGGAAAAAAGAGGAGAGGGAGAGAGGGGGGAGAAGGAGAAGAAGAAGATAAGGAAGGATTCGTCCGTGAGGTATTTTTTTATCTTGTAATGTATTTCTTTGTAGTAAGTAAATAGTTTGTTTAGTGTAAAAAATAGTATAAGTAGCACCCTAGAAAATTTTAGTTAGAGAAAAAATTAGTATATTTTCGTTTAGATGGCTGGAAAGAAAAGCAAGAGGAGAGAAGAAATAAAAGAAAATGGAGAAGAAGCGCGTGTATAATAAAATTACTTCATTGTGAATATTTAATTGTGAGGATCCCATGAATTACAGAACTGTGAAAAATTTTGGTAGTCACGTTGAAATGCAAAACATTAATAGACAACATTCACCTTTAAAATTGACGTGTACTATTATAATTGGTATATTGGCATTTAAATCACTATGTCACGTACTTAATTACTTAATTAATTTTTTGTTTGTTATGTAAATTCTCGAAACGTATTAAGAATTAATTGGAGTAGGAGAGAGGTCGAGAAGAGATAGAAGAGCGGTGTCAGTTTGCGTGAAAGCAGATAGAAAGTCGATGCGCATTGGGGTAGAGGAAATGGAGCGTTGCCGATGCAAATGAGGAAGGGTTGAGGTAAATAAATGGGAAGAGAGAGAGTGGGCCAGTAGTGGGTCAAGACTAATGGGATGGCATAGGATATTATTTGTTCCCGTAAATTAAAACAGGATCTTATAATTTGAAGAAATTGAAGAAAAAATAATACAAGGATGTTTACTCTGGCAATGGAAGGGTTACGCTATGAGTGAAAATTAACCAATATGAAAAGGCATGCACGTTCATTGTGGCCTACACGAGAAAAAGAGGTAAATGGTGGTCAAGGCCGACAAGGTCACCGAGGAATTTAACACCGAGCTTGTAGGGAAGGGAAAATGACCCCGATCCACGTGGTCAAGCGTGGGCGACCGTGCGGCGACACAGGTGGCTCCTTCCACTACTTTGGCCGGCGGCGGCAACCACGTGCGACCAGCGGCCCCGAGCGGCGGCTTCGGGAGCCAGCAGCGTGCAGGCCGACGTGCAAGTAGGGCTGTAAAAAAAGCTCGAGGCTCGCGAGCTGCTCGAGTTTGGCTCGTTCTAGACTCGATTCGAGCTTGGCTCGAACTCCAAACGAGCCGAATTCGAGCTCCATCCGAAGCTCGCGAGCTTTAACGAGCCGAGCTCGAATAGCTCACGAGCTTACAATTTTTACCCTAATTCCCCATCCCCACACTCCCGGTCTCCCGCCTCTCCTCTCAAATTCCCCTCGGGCAGCCCCCACACCCCTCCCTGGCTCCCTCCTCTCCCGTCTCCCCCACCCGCCTCCGCGGCTCCGCCTGCCCCCCGCCCCTCCTCCACTCCTCGCCGCCCCCACTGCCGGCCGGCCCCCTCGTCGCCCTCCTCCTCTCCCCCGGCGCCGACCCCCTCTCCCGCCCCCCGGCGCCGACCCCCTCTCCCGCCCCCCCCCCCCCCCCCCCCCCCGCCGCCGCCCCTCCTCGACCCCCCCGCCGCCACCCCCCTCTCCCCCCCGTCCCCTTCCTCTCCGCCGCCGCCGGCGCCCCTCCTCGCCCCCTCCTCGCCCCCACCCCCCTCTCCCCCCCGTCCCCTTCCTCTCCGCCGCCGTCGGCGCCCCTCCTCGCCCCCCCTCCTCGCCCCCACCCCCGCCGCCCCTCCTCGGCTCCTCGCCCCCCGCCGCCGCCCCTCCTCCCCCCACCGGCGCCCCTCCTCTCCTCCTCACCCCCCGCCGGCGCCCCCCTCTCTCCCGCCCCCCCGTCCCCTTCCTCTCCCCCGCCGCCGCCCCCCCCCGGTCCCCTTCCTCGCCCCCCGCCGCCGCCCTTCCTCAACCCGGCCCGCCGCCGCCCCTCCTCCCCCCGGCGCCCCTCCTCTCCCCCGCCGGCGCCACCTGTCCGGCCGTCCCTGCAACTCGGCCACCGCGTGGTGAAGGTGAAGTCCGGCCGTCCCCCGGCGCCACCGCCGCCACCTCCTGCAGGTACTCCTCACCGAGCCTACACATGCAAAGCTCGAGCTCGGCTCGAGTTTTGTCCGAGCCGAGCTCGAGCCTAGTTTAAAGCTCGATGTTAATCTTAGGCTCGCTCGAGCTCGGCTCGAGTTTCTACCGAGCTCGAGCTTGCTAGGTCAAGCTCGCTCGAGCTCGGCTCGTTTACAGCCCTACGTGCAAGGGGAGGCCGGCGAAGGCGGCTTCGGGCCAGTGCGCGTAGGGAGGCCAGCGACGGCTTCGAGCCTGGGTCTCGGCAACCGGCGTCGACGGGGAAGGTGCCCGAGCTTGCAGCCTCGGGCAGTGGTATTCTCCGGCGGCTGGTGCGGCTTCAGGCCATGGGTCAGCGGCATCTCGGGCGCAGCTGCAGGCGGCGCCGGCGCGCATCGGGAGAGAAGGAGGCCGAGAATCCGCGATGCATCTTCGGACGCAAGGGCCGAGCGGCGTCGGTAGCTTCAGGTGGCCAACGACTCAGTGGTTCCAGGCGGCGGTCACTAGAATCCAAAAACCAATTTGGCTGATATACTGATAAAAAGTTCATAGAATATCGTTGTACGATTCATTCAGCCCATGTTAAAGCTTATGTTTCTTCGTGCCACATGACACATCTATATCCTAGCACAAATATGGTCCAAAAAGCAATTGCCGCTGTATCGATCATATCATACGCATCGTACATGACAAGAGTAGACATAGACATGTATATGTGCTTCATACTCTGTGGTACGGAATTTACATGACATATAGAGAATGAAATCATGCTATGTTAATTTTGTAATCAAGTATGCTGTTACAAAGGCTCTAGTTCATGTCAGTACTCGGCCATTGCTCTTCTCCTACCAGCTTCCATGGAATCTAATGCTTGGCTTGTAGTCCTCATTTCCAGTCCATCAGGACCTTGAAACGAACCGTTCTGCAGCGTGTTACGGTGGTCCATGGACATGGGCTGCGCTTGGTTCTCTCCCTCCGGGTTTAAAACGTGCCGGAAGTATGCGTGAGGCCATAAGCCTGCAATGGAACAATGTAAAACTGTCAACAATCTTTACAATGGTAGAAAGATGCCACCATGTATCTTTTGAACACATGAAGTTACAGTAGAACTCCCGATGTCAGCTAAAAAAACTCCAGATGACTCAATCCTGCTAAAAAAACTATTTCAGTTTACCCAGCTCTATCAAAATTGCATAGGCTATAATCATTTCTCATTGTGAACAACACCTGATAAATAAAAGTGCCTACAAAGTGTGAAAAGGGCACGCATTGTTGATAATGGCAAGTTGATAACAAACGTCACAAATTATCTTGAGCGCTTGAGAGGCTTGAAAGCTGACCTGAGCCCTTTGTTCTTTGATTGAGTGGCTCGAGTGCCTTCCTCGCACTTCTGAGAATAGGAAGTTCGCTGTGCAAGATGCAAACACGCGCCACGCCGAATCAAGAGTGTAGCATGTGCACTTGTGCACACTGAAGTCATCAGTGTAGCATGTTAAGAGGAATAGACACTAAGGCCCTGTTTGGATCCCTCCATCTAAAGTTTAGATCTAAAGTCTCCAAACAGGTGGTCTAAAATTAGATCTAAACTTTAGCTAACCTCTAAAAAACACTTTAGACCATTAGTCCACCAAAGTGAACTAAAGTGGTCTAAAGTTTTGGGTTCATAGGCACAAAGACGTGTTTACCCATGCATGTTGGTCTCTCACCTCTCATTTAATAGCTGACGCACGAAACGAGGAGAGGTAGTATGGTCTTTTTGAAACTTTAGTCCTATCCATTAGTACAAGATCCAAACAGGATCTTCGACTAAAGTTTAGCCAAATAAAGTTTAGTCCAAAAATTTAGACAACTAAACTTTAGACCATGGGATCCAAACAAGGCCTACGACAACTTTCGATGGCGAAAAGAGGACTGGCGGCAGCAGCATCATGGCCACGCATGAAACTGCACCATGTCCTATTGATACTGCCAAAATCTCCTCTCTCTCTCTCTCTCTCTCTCTCTCTCTCTCCCTGCATGTGCTGCTGCTTGTTATACGTGCACACTGCACAGCCTACCACAGCCGCCAGCCCACTTAAACTCACAGCAGTAGTACCTTCGCCAGTTCTCTCTAGAGGCATGGCGCTGCCCAAAGGAGGTACCGAAATGCTAGGCCCAACTGCCCAAGGCAGGAAGAGAGAGGAAAGAGAAGGGAAAAGATAAAATCAGAAGTGGATTTGTGCCCATGCCAACATGAGCTTGTAAGTCTGAGCGTCAAAAAATTACTAGTGTATAACTCAGATAATTTCAACTTAGTCTGAGGTATAAATTCTATAATTTAGCTCATGTCATTCATAGCATCAAGCATTCTTCTAGCAAATTTAGTCTAGGACATGATGCAATTCTAGATCCACCACTTGATTAGGGCTGTGCAAAAAAACCGTACCAAAAAAACCGAACCGGTCAACTCGGTTTGACCGGTTTTCGGTTTTCGGTTCGGTAGCTAGAAAAAGGGTATTTATATGATTCGGTTTTTTCGGTAAAAACCGAGGAAAAACCGAAATTCCCGAAAAAACCGAAAAGCCCAGCAGTCTCGGCGGCCCACCAGTCCGGCCCGACGCACGCGCGGCAAACGGCATAACCAACCCTAGCGCTGCGCAGACGCGAGTGACCGACGCGGCGACGCCCCTCGCCACCTCGACTGAACCATAGCATTTCCTCGCTCTCTCCGCCACCACGAGACCTCCCGGTGCCGCCGCATCCCGCCCCCGTGCGCTTCCATTGCTCGCACACCGCAGCCCACGCCAGATCGAATCTGCCAAGCCCGATACCGAGCTTCGCCACCGGCTAGAAAGTCTCGCATCTTGCCTCACACGAGCACCACCCGTTCTCGCCCAAATGTCATCTGCTTTGGCGAGGGCTTCTTGCGGCAGCACTCTCTGCTTTCGAGACCCGCCTCCTCCTTGGCATTGGCAAAGGTAATCAACCCCCTTTGCTTTGCTTTCGTTTTGCTTGTTTTTAGAAAATTTGAGAATAGCTGCAATGACAATGCCCATCCATCCATTCACATTCTAATACATGGGAATAAACATATATGATTTATTGCCCTTCGTTTAGGATACTCTCAACTCTTAGGGCAGGTACAATGCAAGATGCTTATATATGAGTGTTTAAAGAGAGAGAATATAGCCACATCATCAAACATCCATGTAAAAGTTATTTCCTCCAATACAAGCATCTCTTCCATAGGTGCTTAGATGTTATATTATCTATTAATAGATATAGTTATACACATAAGCACCTACTAAGCACCAGTGCTTAGTTAAGCATCGATGCTTCAAAATAAGCACCTTATCTATCCTATGTGGCAAGAAAGATCAATTTTTTATTACTAAGCATCTCTCTAAGCGCCTGCATTGGACATGCTCTTAGGGCATTTCCACCGGATATTGGCTGACTCGTGAAAATAACAAGGAGAACATCATACTGAAGGGGGCAGTGAGGAGTGCTTCACAGTATGAAGGGTTGAGATAAATCACAGCAAGAACAGAAGGTACCTTACGAACACCCCCTAAGGTGATATGCTTTCTTTGGAGTGTTAACAATCACAACTCTAGTCCAATGCGATATGCTTCTAATCAAGAATTTATTAAAGTGTATTACACGCTGAAGACTGACGACTCATACCTCAGGCGGCGAATAGAGTGGAATGACCGAAATACATTGCATGCTAGTTCTATCCATTACTATGCAACACATGAACTAAGTACATCTCTCCAATGTTTTGTTTTACGGCATAGGATCGCTTGCAAACGAGACAAAGGGTTTAGGAGGCATCTGTAGATTCTGCAACCTCCCCGTTAACATGTTAACCACCTTTGTCATGGAGGGCCGGTTTTTCGGGTTCCACTGAATACACCATAGTGCCATAGTGGCCAGCTGCCTCACCGTTTCTTTCTCTTCTCCTGTCATTTCCCTAGTTTAGCAATTCGCGCAAAGTTTGGTAAAATTGGTATTAACCGATACCGTACCGAAATAAAATGGTATTTACCGATACCACACCGTATTCTGAAAAATACCGTATTTCCCGAAATACTAAAACCGTATTTACCGATCAAACCGTATTTACCGAACCGTATAAACCGAAAAACCGAATGCACAGTCCTAACTTGATAAAAACAGTAGGTGACGCATGTTGTTCACATGGTACAAAATCATCAATGTTGATGGATGATACAGGCGAGATATTTGGAGGGAAATTTTCAGTAGGCATACGTTTTTAATTTGTAGGTTACAAAATTTTCAACCGACCAACCCCAAGCGTTTACACTCTCAACTACGATGTTAGGTCCATGTAGTATATGCTTTTCTTGTAGGGGATGGTTTCAATAAAGTGACACCTCTTTTCTTAAATATTGAGCTACGAATTCTGTTAAGAACATCATTGTTACCAACTATGTTATGCCTTGGATTTCAAAAAAAATCCCTATATGATGCCTTGGAAATTGGGCATAGAAACCTCCATGTTTAGGTAGTGATCATTTGGGCTTTTTTATGGCTTATAGCTGAAAAGCGCTGTAGCTGGTTGAAAAAACGCTGTAGCTGTCAAAGGCTTATTTAGCATAATTAAATTTTAAAAAATTAAAAAATATGTTAGCCCATTACGTATAATACAAACAAATATGGGAAAAACCCGCAAAAAAGCTCAACAAAAAACCAAAAGTTCAAAAAAGATGAAATTTATAAATAGTGAAAAATAAGCCAGAAGCTGAAGCCGAAACGATCACTGCTTAATCTTTGAAACAATTCACTGTACATCAATTAGAGTTACTCGATCCCGAATTTATCACTAGAAAATTTTAGTTCCCTATATATCATCAGGTTTGTTTCTTATGCCATTCCATGTCACTTTCTTAAGCTACGTTAGGTCACATTGCCATTATCCCTTTAGGGTGTGTTTGGTTGCCTGCATCTCTTTTGTCCAGGATTGGTGGATCCGTATAATCTGAGAAAGAGCCTGTTTGGTTGCCTATATGAGCGGATGCAAAAATCCACCCTCATCCTGGATGGGTGGATACGCTCAAAATGAGCTTCACTAGCCATCCTGGATGAGTGGATGCAGTGTATCTTATACGGTCCCACGTGTCAGCCTCTCAGATTTGGTAGACTACATCCGCTCATACAGGCAACCAAACAGCATCTCAGTTTTTTTATATCCGCTCATGCAGCCTCACCAAACATCTTTTTTTTCTGAAATACGATTCCACTCAACCTGCATCCACTCAGCCAGGATATACGATACAACCTCCATCCACGAACCAAACACACCCTTAAAATATGTCAGTTTTCTCTAAATGCCGATTTTGCCCCTATGCGAGTTCCGCCTTTTCCACTCTCCTCCCTGACTCTATTCTCTCTACGCCAGCGACAGGGAGGATGGGCCAACATGTGGATGAGCTGTGCCTAGCCACAAGGAGACTAGCAGGGGCTTTGGCTAGGGTGGAGGTGGCCGGACTTGGGACGGCGACGGTGAGTTCGGAGGTACAGCAACAATGCTTGGCGACGGCGATCTACCGGCGACGGGACAACAAGGTGGTGCTAGGAATGGACTCAGGAGGTTGAGGCGGAGGTGGTGACGCGGGTGGTGTGGCCTGGAACGCGGCAAAGCGATGGGAACTACGGCGGCGTTGGGCGCAACCGGCTCCAAGGGGACAGAACGAGGATGTCGACGGGCTTCCTTGGAGGTCTAGAAGCTAGTTGCACGAGGAATTTGGGAATGATTTGGCATGGACGATGAATTTTGCGGTGGAGCACAAAATGGGGCAGTTACATGCGGCGGCGGTTCGGCTCCGATTACCCGCGATGGAGACAACGGTGGCTACTGCGGCCTAGGCTCTGGGCGGCTGTGGAGGTGAGGAAGGTGCGGAGACTGTGCTAGCTGACGTCGGATCCACTCTGGGAGAGGAGAGGGAAAAGAAAAGAGGAAGAAGAAGAGGATTGGAGGGGAGGAGGCCGGTGGGAGGTGGGGATGTGGCGGCACCGACACACGGAAGCAGGGGAGGAGGCTGAGAGGATGCCGGTGGGAGCCTGGGAGTGGACGCTCGCCGGCAAAGTGATGCTGGGAGAGAGAGCACGAAGAGAAAGGGAAGAGAGCAAGAAGAGGAAGAGGGAGGACGAAGTGGAAGAAGGGCAGAAACGTCTTTTCATGGTGCACTTAACAACATTCTCATGCCGACGGAACTGGCATGGAAGGAACAAAGCGAAAAAGCCGACGGAACTGGAAGAGAACAAAGCAAAAACTCAGTGGCATACAAGTAAGTGAATTTTTTTAGTGACAAATCAGAGATCAGGTTAGCTCTTAGTGGCAGACAGAGAATTATCACTTAATCTTTCACGATCATGGCTTCATGCCTTCAGGACACCAATGGTGTATAAACTTAAGCATGTTAGGAAAGACATGTCAAAATACTATGTTAAGTGGTTCTATACAAAATGACTCGAGATGGTCCTAAAGCTCTGAAGGTTAGCCTTGATGCAAAATTTTCACTATTGAAAAGCACCGTGAAGTTTCCCTAAAATGACATCACTAAATTCATAATTTATGTGGAGTCCTGTGTGGTTATCAGACTACATGATTTGGTTGCCAATTACTCCATTTCTCATGCACAGTATGAAAACTTTTGTTCCCAGGTAATTGAAGCTACTAATAAGTACCATGTACTTAATATAATCTAATATTAGCAAAGATGAATGGAATTGAATTTTACTCTGGGATAAGCATAAGTTATGAAACATACCATTTTCATCAGATGGCAGCGGAAAAAACTGCAGGTAGCAAAAAGAAGCAACCACCAGTCCTGCAGAACCTCAACAATAAGTTAACCTCTCAAGTGTAGAACACTTATGACTTCTCGTTTTACTTGATTTGGGGCGTAATTTGTATAGGTAACCCTGTCAAACCTACCTAGAATTCCACCAGTAAACACATCTTGCCAATGATGCCAGTAGTCATCCACTCGAGAAACTGCCACTAAGGCTGCAAGAAGCAGAGGGAGAATAATAATGCAGAGTTTGGCAGCATGGCCCCTTCGATCAAAAGCTTTGATTTTACCAGCCAGATACCATGACAGGAAGCCAAGGCCAGCAAACGACCCTGAGAAATAGAAATCTGTGAGTCATCCACCGCAAGAACAGGTAGCACGTAAAAGCTCTTGCGGTCAGAGTATGAGCAATCCTATATGTTAGGTAATGCTAACTGAACCTCCACGAGATTTTGTATTACTGAGGTAAATATGAACTGACAGACATGCTTTCACTTACAAGAAGTATGGCCACTTGGAAAGCTCTTGTGACCTTCTTTGATAACGCTCGCCTCACCATGACATAGGACGCCTGTAGTGATGTTGTCGTAAGCCTAAATGCCAAGTAAAATCATAAGTTTCACATACAGGTTAGATGCAATCGTCCTATCAAACTACCATTAAGGATTCAACTGAAAGTGAGAACTTTACAGGTACTCCATCAGGAAAACAGCGCCAAAAGAAATCTGGACGTGGTCGACCAACACCATCCTTAATCGCATCAGTTAAAACCGCAGTGATAAGCACGGAAAATAGGAGACCTGCTAGGGCATGCTAGATTTAAGAATATGAATAGACTAGCACAACAAACATGCAAGGAAGAATATGAAAGTACCTAGTATGGCATGATGCAAATCATACACATTCCTCCTCTTGAAGTATATTCCGGTTATGATAATCATAGGTCCAATAATACCAATTATCTGCATAGCATGATTTCTTTTCAAGAAAATTTACTTGAAAAGGTTCATGGAAATCAACAGGGTTGAACTAAAACCGAAAAATATATACCGGCACCGCCCAAAATGGCACTGTGTTGTCTTTCATGGGGTATCTGAGATCTGTCATCATATCTGATCCAACAAAACGATGGAATGGTTCTATAATATTTAGTACACCATCTACTACGGCAAGAAGAACCAGCACAATCCAGTCATACTTGTGTAGTAGTGCAACTTTAGATCCATGAGATGTTATATAAGGAGGCGGAACTCCCAGACGAATGGGTGCTGATGGCGCTGCCATCTCCTACCGAGTCCTGCGTTGTTAATCAACAGAATTAATTTAAGCAATCCACTGAATAAATTAGAGGAGTTTTATGCCAGTTTATCGAACAAACTACAAAATTTCTACTCTCAATTACGAGAACCTTGAATTTCTACTATATAAGAGGTAGTAAGGACTATCTATGCACCTGTCCGATCCGTAGAAACACTGAAAGTGATAACATTGTGAAATCATGGGCTAAATAAAGAATAGCATGATGTAGCGGACAACGGGAATCATCGCTGGTCGATTCTACGTGATTATGCATCCAGTTACGCTTCAACTGTTGCAATTTCCATATCAAGTGGTAGGTGCAAGAACCGAGGAGGAGCAACCGCTTCTTGGCAATCCTTCCTACCGGCCACAATCAGGACATGAGAAGGCGCGCGCATAGAAGGCGCTGGACGTATTGCCGCTTCTAATTATTCGGATTTTTCGTGCGAAAAACTAATCGCCGCAGCTTCGCAGAGTAGCGAGACATCAAACCTTTAACGAAGCTATTCAGAAAAGAACGACCGCTTTGAATTAGCTCCCCCACAGAAGTCAGCGGCCTCCGGGCCGTGCTCTTCTCCAGTTCTTCTCCCCTGGCACGGCTGCAAGAGAACAAGAACGTGAGCGACGATCACCTGTTCACCACCACCCGTGGGCACATAAAAGCACAAACACGAGACGTACCAGCGTATGAAGATCTTGTTCCCCTCTCTCCTTTCCCCTTCCTTTTCTAGTATCCTCCTCCTCCTATGGCTATGGATACCGCGCGACGCAATGGAATGGGGTCAGGAATTCGTTATTCGTCCATGCCTGCGGGCTGAAAAAAGCGCAGGGGCTTCTCCGTTGGCTGGCCATGTTCCTGTTTTCTAATGGGACATACGACGAAAGGGGAGGTGGATACGGCGGATGGGTGAAGGCGTGAAGCCACACGCCGCCGATTCAAGAATGGCAGTTGGAACTTGACCGGTCTGGTCGTTCCTTCCAGGGATTATCTGGGGGAAGGAATACCGAGGACAGGGTTTCAAATGCTGGCTATCTTTCTAATGCCTATAATATATTTCTAAGTGATTGTACAACTATCTCTTAAAAATTTATAAAATTACCAATTGTTACTATGCAACTAATTATTATGAGATTATCATTGCACTACATGAGATGACTCGATAGTGCATATAGTTTGTAAAACCGATTCATTATATCCAAGAGTCTTATGATGTAAAGGTGTAAAAGACTCCTACAATATGTTATAAGGATAATATAGTTTGTGTTGCACAGATAAAAAATAGCTATGTTAAAACACATATGACAAAGCATATAAGCACAAAGCATTTTCTACTCACATGAACAACAAAAGAATGAAAATATAGAAATACAACAAATCCAAATAAGCGAGAATATTGCAGATTTGTTCACCAAGTCTATACCAAGACCAAGTTTTGATAAGCATGTTCATGGTATTAGTACGAGAAGACATCAGGAATTATTGTCTTGAAGGAGAGATATATGATCTTCATGTACGGGGATAAAAAGAAGTTGTACACTTTTCTCTTAATTGTGTTTTGTTCCAATGATAAGCCTTGGTAGGTGCGGCAGATGCCAGTTGGAACTTGATCGGTCTGGTCGTTCCTTCCTGGGATTCAGTTATCTGGGGAAGGAATACCAAGGACAGGAACCGCGCGCTTGCGTGCCCGGGTATTTGGTCAGATGCCGCCGTTAGCTCGGCACTAGGGGAATGCGGAGACATTAGAGCAAGTTTAATAGTACAGATAGCTGCTATCTCTAATATATTTTCATGTCATCAAAAGATAATGATGCAGTTAACTCATACAATAAGCTGGCTTAGAGCATCTCCAACAGTATGAGCTAGTTACTAGCTCTAAGACAACTTCTCCAATAGTATTAACTTTTAGCACATAACTCATAACATAAATAGCCTCACATGACACTCTCACATAATCTTGGAATGTGTGTATGAGACTAGCTCTTGATCAAGAGCTAGCTTTTCTCTCTCTTCTATTAAAATATGAAATAATATGCTTAGAGCTAGCTCATAAGTCACTATTGGAGATGCTCTAAGTTGTCTCCACAAAAGCTCTCAATCACTTAATACATACATGGGTATTGATAATTTAATACATACATGGGTATAGCAATTAGTTCTATAGGTACATGCATGGATAATGCATCTTTTCCTGTGCTATAGCCTGACTCTTGCATGGGAGTCGTCTTGACTCTCTCTCTCTTCTTTTCTCTCCCCTCCACATAGGACTATGCTGACATGGATTCCCTTATAGCTAGCACAATCAGCCTTATTAAACTTGCTCTTAGACAAGGCCAGGCTTGTCGGCCGACTGGGCTTGGTAGTCTGGTTCTGTTAGCCTTTTTTTCGTTTTTGAGAGAGTTCTGTTAGAGCATCTCCAACAAATCTTCTAAAGTGCTCATATCCTCTATATTTTAGAGAAAAAAAAGGTAAAAAAAGGCTCCAACAGATCCCCTAAGTGGTACCTAAAAATATAGAGGACTCCATCCCTGATTTTTCGTCCCCCATATATGGAGGACGCACACCATCCCCTAAATCGGCCCCAACGCTCTTGCGTCGTCCGATCCCCTAAATTCTTTGGTTGGTAGTTTTTGTGGACCCAGATTTTAATTTAGGGGACCATATTTAGAGGACTTGTTGGAGGTTACATATTTTTAGTCTTCTATATTCTAGATTGTGTCCTCTAAAAAGTGATTTAGGGGATAAGATTTAGAGGACATTGTTGGAGATGCTCTTAGCCAGTTAATCGTTTGTTGTCCAGCCTGTTAATCTTTTGTCCGCCAGGCCACGATCGAAACCAATTGCTAATGGGCCACGCATCTCGTTAAAGGTTTGATGTCTTGCCTCTCGCTAAAGCTATGGCGGGGGTGGTAGCAGCGCGGGAAGGGAGAGATGTCGATGCGGTTGGACAGTGAGGTCGCCATCGGCCACCAGTGGTGGAGAAGGGAGTAAGGGAGGTGAAAGAGGAGTGCATAGCTACTCCGACTCCAGAGAAGAGAGAGAAGGAGTGGAGTGGTAGCACTGATTCAAGAGAAGAGAGACGGAGGGGAGGGAAGCAGCGGCAAAAAAAGGTATGACATCAGTATGCCTCCTGATGGTATACTATATGGTAGTAGTTCTCTTTTATTAGTGGGCGGTGGATGGTGGATGATTACAGTGTTGCATTTTGATGCAGGTAGTACCAAAGTTGACAATGGCTTATCAACGTTACGATTTTGCAAGTAGGATCTCCCCTGTTCGGGTTGATCCATTGGATTGCAGACATGTCTTGCCCTCCTCTATGATCCCTAGTTGCTTCATCAACAATCGCTGTCCTTGCTTGGACCCTGTTTGGATACGCTTAAAATCCGATTCTGGTAGAATTAAGCGAGAATCCCACCCAAACGCTTTGATTATTTTTCGATTCTTTCAACCGTCGCGGTGGGAAAGATCGGCATTTGCACTGGGAATCCAAAATCCTGTACCGCGAGCCCAAGGGGTTGTTTCTTCCACCGCGACGATTCTTCAGACTGTAGATTCTTCAGACCGCGACTTATCAGAAAATCCTGATCAAATTAAAATCGATTCTCAGATAAATGTATCCAATCAGGGCCTTGGCCGCGATCCGTTTACTAGGCTTTGGCGTGAAATGCACTCGAGAATTTAGATTGGCGTTTCCATCTAGCCTTGTCCCTCAGTTCTGGGAGTTGGATTTGTTGGGGCGCATATGAAATCTGCCAGTCGGGCTTGATCTACATCCTCCACTCCTTCCCCTTCTAGGCCTACATCTGCTTACACAGGGACCTGTTATTTTCCTCAAAAGTTGGCGGTTTTTTATTTTTACTATAGTATCTAACTTTCAAACGGAATATTTTCTCAAGACGAGGTCTACAAGTTAAACGATCTACACTTTAAAAGCCCAACATCTGTACCAGCCAAAATCGCAAGTGAGTATCTATCTCTTCGTAATCTATACCGTAAACAGACAAAAATTATAAGCTGTAGCTGAAAAGAATAGGCCCATAATAACTCCCTGGGTGACGCCCTTGCATTGTTAACTCCGATGGGTTCACAACTGAAAGCAAGGCACTTGTCAGTTGGAACCCCCTGGAAATGGGCTTGGAACCAGAGGCCCGTTACGCTCTAAGTTCTGGGAATTAAGCACGCTTTCACTTCCCCGCGTCGCTGGTTGCCGCGCGTCCTTGCTTTGCGCCAACTCCTCAGATTTTAAACCCTTATTAAAAAAAGAAAAAAGAATCCTCAGAAACGTTACACTTGCACATGATCAAGGACTCTGTACTTGCTTAGGGCATCTCTAAGAGCATCTCCAATAGTGACTTATGAGCTAGCTCTAAGCATATTATTTCATATTTTAATAGAAGAGAGAGAAAAGCTATCTCTTGATCAAGAGTTAGTCTCATACACATATTCCAAGATTATGTGAGAGTGTCATGTGAGGCTATTTATGTTATGAGCTATGTGCTAAAAGTTAGTACTATTGGAGAAGTTGTCTTAGAGCTAGTAACTAGCTCATACTGTTGGAGATGCTCTAAGAGTATGAGCTAGTTACTAGCTCTAAGATAACTTCTCTAATAGTACTAACTTTTAGCACATAACTCATAACATAAATAATCTTACATGACACTCTTACATAATCTTGGAATGTGTGTATGAGACTAGCTCTTGATCAAGAGATAGCTTTTCTCTCTCTTCTATTAAAATATGAAATAATATGTTTAGAGCTAGCTCATAAGTCACTGTTGGAGATGCTCTTATAAATGCGACTGCTGGTTGTGGGGACCGCCTTTGCCTTGACTGTCATCGGGCTATCATGCGGCCCCGATATCTCTTTGCAAACAAAGGAGTTGTCTTTTTGCCGTAAGCTATGAATTTTTTTTAAAAAAAATAAATAGTAATAATTAAAAGAAGTAGTATTTATAAGGAATAAACGAGTGATGAAAAAAATGTGAGAGAGATACTAGCGTGTAATGGAAGCGAGAGGAGTGGGGTGGGTGATACCCCGTGACTCCTGCTTATCCTCAAGTAAGACAGTAGTGATGTTGGGATTTTTATGTGGCTTTCAATATTTATTGTGATTATTATCAGTTTAACTCAATGTGGAATTATTTATATAATTTATGCAAGTAATAGTGAATATTTTAACACGGGACTTAACTTGAGAAATTACTACTCGAAGTGATGAGGATGATTGTGTTGGAATATGGTAAACATATTTATTGAGATCAAGTCTACTAGAATTTAATATGCATGTGCTGTGGCTACTGGCCAAACAACAAAGTAGGAGAGTAGTGGAGTGTTGAGATGGATGAACAATGCTTGCCCCTTCTCCCTATGCAGGGCGTGTATGGCCCTGTTTGGCACAGCTTCACCAACAGCTTTATGAGCTGTTGTGAGTTGTTTTTTTGCCAAACACCCTTTTTGCAAACTGCTTCATCGGTGAAGCTCCTTTTTTCTGCTCTCACAAAGGAATGGGGAGAGGTAAAGCTGAAAAAAGTAGCTTTTCACAGCTCTCTCCCTCAGGCCCGCAGTCCTAGGAACCCACTGCCCTTTTGGTTCACCAAAATTACACGCATTTGCCACTAGTCCATCCCGTTCACCTCTTCTGTTCACGAAACATAAACAAGGCACTAATATTGCTTCCTAATGATTTTAATTTTTTATTATTTTTTATTTTAATGTTTTAATTCATACTCATTCAAATATATTATTTTTTTTAATTCATATGACCATATACAAACATACAACTCCAAATGTTAGAACAAGTCAGGTAGATAGGGGCATCTTGGACAATTGCCCTCTCTCAGCCATGCATGAAGCTATTAGTGAAGCTGTTTTGCCAAACAGTTTTCCAAAACAGATTTAGCTTCATCGGTGAAGCTGAAACAAAAAAAACAGCTTCACTAGTGAAGCTGAGGTGTGCCAAATGGGGCCTATATATGTCCACTCAAAGCACAATTATAACCTTGCCCTTCCAATCATGCACCTCACACAAGGGCATACAGATCATTACATATATCATATTGAGATCTTGCAATTTCCTAACAGATTGAATGGGCTCAAATAAAAACCACTCCTATTATAGGAGTCTCTTGTGTTAAAAGGCTTCTCACTGACTGAGATCATACCATCGAGCCCTTTGGTCTCCACCGTCCGTGGAGCTGTGATGCATTATGTGTTGGACCGTACAGGTCGAAGTGACGATGCTATCTCCCGAAGTCATACCGGCCTTCGTCCATAACGGAGCACGTGGCAAAATTTTATTCGCGCGTCGTGCGTTGCGACGGGGAGTAAAGATCCTCGGTCCGCGCGCGATCGAAGATCGATCAAGCACGGATCATCTGGCTTCACGATTTTTTTTTTCACGCGATTGAAGGCGTCCGATGGGTCAACGTCCAGCACGCACAGCCCGGCGTCAATTCGGTGGCTTCGAGACGCTTGCCGTGAATTAAAGCAGCCAGCAGAGCCTACCCTATGGAGGAATCAAATCACGTTTGTTTTATGTGACTAGTTACGGACCTGAACGTTTTGTAATGAAACCATGGAATATATAAAAAATTATACTATAGAAGAAAATTGTTTTAATCGATTAAAAAGTGAAGAATGGTAAGAAGTTAAGAAAAATATGATTAGAGAAAAATAGACGTACAACTAACAACTTTTTTTATAATAGTAATGCTAATCACACTAGATTGATTCAAAGCAGCACGTCCCTTCTAGGTCAAAGCACTCCGGTGGAATCAAGGCATTCGTTTTGGCTTCAGCTTTTAGCTTCCAGTTTATTTTTCATTATTTATAAATTTCATCTTTTTCTGAATTTTTGGCTTTTTGTTTAGCTTTTTTTGCCGGTTCTTTTTTCCCCATATTTGTTTGTATTATACGTAATAGGCTAACATATTTTTTTTAATTTTTTAAATTTAATTATGCTAAATAAGTCTTTATCAGTTACAGTGTTTTTTCAGTTAATTAAAGTATTTTTCAGCCATAAGCTGCCAAAAAAGCCGAAATGATCACAAGGCCAGCGATCAACATGGCGTGTCTTTCTCGTGAATCAACATGGCCAGCAATCAACATGGCGTGATCACAAGGCCAGCAATCAACACCAGCACGAGACCTCGGCCGCGCGGACGGAAAGAAGCAAGCGCATCTCCGCGGTCTTCCCTCGCTCGGCGTGCATTGCTAGAGTTCACGGCGACATGTGTTGGTGATAGCTTTTCACGGCGCACCATCGTACGGACGAAAGCCCGTCGGTAAGTATTTTTATATGACTAGTTTAATTGCTCTCGTTGCTGTCAGTCTATGCAGCTGATGATCAGATGGAATCGAGGTTAGTATCTGATACGCTGAAATCAGCTGTCCGGTTTGAGGGCATGACCATGCTTAAGCACTGTTCGAAGGGCTTATTTTGAGTGACTTTTGACTGAAAATTTTTATAGCTGACTGAAAAAACACTTTACCTGACAATAGCTTATTTGACGTATTTAAATTTTAAAAAAATTAAAAATAGAAAAAAAACATGTTACCCCATAACGGAAAGTACAAACGAATGCAAGAAAAAATAGAACCGACAAAAAAGCTCAAAAAAAACTATAAAAACCCATAAAAAACGAAATTGTTGAATAGTGAAAAATAAGCCAGAACTCAAAAGCCCAAGCCAAAACGAGCGGGGCCTCACGGCTGAATGGAATACATAGTCTAAATATGATTTTAATAAAATATTTTTTATTAAAATATTTTATCTTATTAATCGCTTTTTCTCTACTAAGATATCTGATAGCACTTTGATTAATAAGTACCTCAATAAACTTTCTGTTTTAGCAAAGAATTAAAAAATGATGCCTATCTTTTTTCTAAAGAAGTGCAGATTATTGTTGTTCTAAACTCTTTGCCAAATTTATGAGAATAATTTAAGATATCTTTTTTTTATTTTGAAAAGATACTCAATATACGCACTTTGAGACATTATTTGCTCATGTTAGAAGATAGAAAATTATCTTAGAGAAAGGAAAGAAATACTCATAATTCTGAGTTACACATTGGAGAGAAAAAGGTAATAAGAATAAAAGGAATTGGTAAAAGAGGAAGCCTATTGGTGATTTAAGAGAGAAACTTAATAATAAACGCGATCGAGATGATCGTGGAAATTATAACTTAGATTAGAGGAACGAAAAGCACAATAATTTCAAGTGTTACAACTGTGGTCAATATGAGTATTTCAGAGCTGGCTGTATAAAAAAGAAGTAGAATGAGCAAAAGAATTAAAATAATCAACCATGTTAAGAAACCGATGCATTTTGAACGTCTTTTAACTTTTAAAAACTAAGTCAGGAGCTGATTGAAATATAGCCTTAATTGGCCAACTTATGAGAACCATGTTGCTTTAGGGCCTGTTTGGTTGGTGCCTAAGTTTGCTATGCCTAAGCTTAGGCAATATGTGGCTGCCACAGAAAGTGTGGCTAACAAAATCGAAGCCACACTTATGGCAAAATTTGGCAAAAAACTGAGTCTATGACGTGCGCTCGTAATCTCCTAAATATTTATATGCACGGTGAGATGCATACAAAACGTTGGTGTGAAGTGGATATATGCTCATGTTCATCTGCAGATTGGTCTTGCCCTCGCTTAGCATCGCGATGTCGTATGCACACAAGGAGAATATGAAACTTGGACAACTTCTGCAGGGAGATTAATTGTAGCGTGCATGTTGATGCACCTGGCCTAGCTAGGTTGGCCTTAAGGTACGTTTTATGCGGAATTACACCACACACATGCGATCCCAACCCAAGTACATAAGCTCCATGCACACGTACACCTCAAAAGGGCAGGATTAATTAGCTAGGCCTCGAATTTAAGATAGCTCGTTTAGGAAGTGTTAGAAATACGAGCCACGAGTGGCAGATCTAGGATTTTTTTATGTTTCAAACTAAATTCTAATAGATCAATATTTTATAACTAACATTAATTTATATTCACACGATGACATAACAAAGTAAGGCACGAATGTATTATGGACATAAAATTTTAGCTCAATACTTAAACAGAAAAAATAAAAAAATATATAGCAAAATATAAACAATGTAGCATGGAAGAGATCCAATTGTTTCTACAAGAGATTGGTTGGAGTCAAATTATGTTCATATTAGAAAATAAGATGATAATGGCTTGCTCCTTTTCATTTTATATCCCTAATTTCTAAATAGTAAATCCAAAACATATAGCATTCATTTCATTTTGTCATTTAGATTTCATATCTAAAGGAGGGAGAAAGAGTAGGGAGTACTAGATCTGAGCGCACTACGGTCGGCTCAGCTGGTCGGTCGCTGTGTGTGGTAGCGTGGCTCCTGTCGCCTGGGGACTAGAGAGGCCGAAGGGTGAAGCCGCGGAGAGGAGTCTGGAGGCGGAGACAATAACACTAGTAGGCTGTCGTGGTCTCGTGGACCATGGACATCAAGCCACGACGTGGAGTGTGGCCGTGTGGCACATGCACGATGGTAAAAAAATCTAAAAACAAAAATTTGATATTAAAAAACTAATATATTTCAAGTGGATTATAAACCGAGCCAGTTTGGGCGGCCACTAAGAATTATGTGCTGTACAAAGGAACGGACAACGACCCATTTTCATCGAGTCAATCGTGCGCTTAGCGGTTCCTAAAATGTTTCGTAAGAAGCTTTAAATGTGTGTACCGTTGTCCATCCTCCCTCGCAAAAAAAGGATAATGTGATTATTACTCCATGCAAGTATCAGCTCTTTAGTAGCCTCTGGGTGCTTGTGATACCCATAGGTATATGTACTCCAGGACAACAACAAGGACAGACCGAATATCGAGATGACATGTTCTTGGTAGCCTCTGAGTGCTCGTGATACCTGTAGGCCTATGGTTCCGCTCATTTCAGTTTCAGTTTCTAATTTCTGATTTATTTTTTATTATTTATAAATTTTATTTTTTCTAACCTTTTGACTTTTTTTTGAGCTTTTTTACCAGTTTTTTTCCTTTATTTGTTTGTGTTGTCCGTGTTGAGATAGCATATTTTTTCTATTTTTAAATTTTTTAGATTTAATTACATCAAATAAGGCACTTTTAGTTACAGTGAAATTCCAGCAGCCACAGTACAATTTCAACCATAAGCTATAGGGTCTGTTCTTTTCGGCTGCGGCTTATGACTTTTGGCTGAAATTTTTGAATTTTGGCTGTCTACGGTACAGATTACGGAGAGACAGATACTCACTTGCGATTTTGGCTGGTACAGATGTTGAGCTTTTAATGTGTATATCGTTTAACTTGTAGACCCCATCTTGAGAAAATACTCCGTTTGAAAGTTAGGTACTGTAGCAGAAGTCAAAAGCCGATTTTAAAAGCCCAAAAGAACAGACCCATAACTTTTCAGCCCAACGGGGCCTATGTTCTGCAGGATAACAACAAGGACACACCGAATATCGAGATTAATGTCATAAAAGGCCATCCGGTTCCTGCTTTTGCAGATCAACGGAAGAGCAGCGGGATCAGCGATGTGTGGAAGGAGCGGCCGGCAGACTGGAGTGGCCCCACGAGCGCGCCAGCGTCAGGCCGTCAGTGGTGAGCTCTTGGAGACGCACAGGGCATGTTTGGTTACCTGCATCCGGTTGAACTAAGCTGGTCGGATGCAGGATCTCCTTGTTTGGTTGCCTGGTCGCTGGGTTCAGCCTGGCTCTGCTCATGCAAGATTCCCCCCGCAGCCAGGCTCTGGAGAAACGTGGAAATCAGGCGTTTCTGGGGAGCCAGGCTCGCGGGATGCAGGTGATTAGTCAGCTGATGATGTTATTAGTGTAGATTAGTAAATATCAAGTATTATTAACGTGTTTTGAAGAAGTTTAAGATATAATAAGATACGAGCATCTCATATAACATATCTTCATAATCATAATCTTATATTATTTTTATCTTATGCAACATATCTTCGTACAGGCAACCAAACAATATCTCTTCTCAGCCAGGCTCTACTCGTACGTGAACCAAACACGACAGCGTTGCATGCGCTCAACCTGTCCCACGAGAGCCTGGCTCTCAGATGCGAGCCAGGCTCTACTTGTACGTGAACCAAACAGGCGTGAGTGCGGCCAGTCGGCCTCGGCCACCTCTTTCCGCTTCTCCAATATACACGAAGGCACGAACTCCCTGCCCGTGAGAGGTGAGAAGCATGGCCTTGCACGTTCAGGGCCTTGGTTGGAGATGGTGCAAATGCAACCGAGATCTCCATGCAATAAATTAGCCCAGCCAAAGGCTATCCATCAGTCGGCACAGTTAAATGGGAATTTTGGACGCTTTTGGCATTATTGGTGTCGACAATTCCTGAAATAGCCCTCCGCAAAATAAAATTCCCGATCTGGCCCTCTGCGTGGCAATCGTGCGGCCGGAGAGCGCACGACGAATTTTGTATCATCTATAATCCATAATGAATTTTCAAACAACGTACCAAAATATTTCAAAAAACAATCTACAAAAACAATTCCTACATGTATCATCTGTAATACATAACGAATTTTCAAAATATATTTCATATTTTTTTGCATCTCCTATTCTATATTATAAATTTGCTGCACACTCTAAAAAATATATTACATGTATATGAATAATATTTATAATTACAAAAAAATTATCTAACTATCTAATCAAAACATAAAATAAAACTTATAAATTATTTTGCGCAAAATCGCTGATCGGTGCAGAATTTTGGACCCTAGTACTGTAGCAACCGAGTGGTGCGGTCGGGGAGCGCACGACTCGCCGAGTGGTGCGCTCGGCGACCGCACCACTCCAGTGATTTAGATGGTGCGGTCGGGGACCGCACGATCTCGTTGTCGTGCGCTCCCTGGCCGCACGATTGCCACGCAGGGGCCAGATCGGGAATTTTGTTTCGCGGGTGGCTATTTCAGGAATTGCTGACACCAACAGTGCCAAAAGCGTCCAAAATTCGTTAAATGGGTCCTTCATGAAGCGGCGAAACCGTGAAAGTAGGAAACGAGGTGTCAATTCAAATTGCTTTAAATTGGCCAAAAGTACACTTCAATGGTTAAAGCGTGTATCCTAGCTGCTAATTGACCTAGTTGATAAACAACTATACCAATGGTAGGTTGGGCTGTTTAAACATTCGGAGAATTGTTGTAATAAAGTGATGAGTTGTTAGCTGTATCACCGCAAGCTGCCTCAAAGTAAGCTAAATATTCTCTTGCATCGTCGGTCCCATCAAACTGATGGGACTTTGGCGGATGCTAACCTACTGAGAAGGCCACCATGTCATGCTATGCTTCGTAAGGCTTTTCTTGCTCACTTTCTAATGATTGAGGCACTTGCTCAGTGATGATCCGTTTAAGTCTCTTGTTCACCAAATCTTCCACAATATTATGGTAGCCCTTCGGTGAGCTCGAGGATGGTGCCATACTCGTAGAAGTAGCAGAGATAGCTCGTGGCCCAGGATGAGTGCTAGAAAACACACGTGCTTGCTCGTTGTGGACCACAACATCATTACAAGCAGCAGCCTCTAATTCTTCGATTTGTGGGTCTTTGGTCGCTTGAAATATTACTTGCTATGGAATTCTTTAACCAGAACTTACCATGACTTCAAGGAAATTTTTGAACTTGGCGGATAATTGTTTCACCTTTCATTTTGCTCTCGTACTTGCTCTTCAAAGCTAATCCCCTGCGACCTTGATGTTTCTGCACCAGATGCACCAACACCATTTGTCGGAGGTATAGGATTTTCATTATTGCGAATACCCTTGTTCTGTTCATTGAATGCCATGCGTACTGTTGCTGTGTTGATATCATCAAAATGGTCCTGTCCATCTGATGGAACGGATGGCTCAAGCTCCTGAAAGGAATATGAGTTCGGGTGGTTCTTTAGTGAAGAAGAACCAGCGCTGGAAGTACCATCACTTTGTGTATCAAGCTCTGTCACTGTTTCTTCTAAGGTTCCTCGCACATTTTGGAGGGTGATGGACCGTGACCATGTATTTGCTCCAGGCTGATTCGTAACTTGTTACAGTTTATGATGCTCTTAGGGGGAGTCGAGCAGTGATGCCGATGTAGGAGCGAGAGTACATGTCGCTCTTAGACAATTGACTTTCCATAAGTTATGGGAGGCATGGTGCCACTGACCTCACTTCTTCTAAAGGTCTAATTCATCTTCCTTTATTGACTCATTGGTACTTTGGAACCATGCACACACTTTCCCAAAGCGCGGCAGGGACATCTTAGGAAAGTATGCTCATGGATTGGGAACAATCTCTTTATCTAAAGGATATGAAAATTCCTGGATGATATGAGGAGCTTCCCACCTTTTGCCGATCACATGTCCTGTGCAAGTCGTCAAAGTTCCGCACGTTGCAATATTTTTTCCAGCCGCATCGATCACCTTGCTTGCCCCATGTTGGTCGTAGGCACACTCTATGACTTGTATCGTGCTTTGCTCTACAGTGTCAATTACCTGTTGAGGTTCCTTATTTGAGGTATGCAGGTTAGGCTGTGTCTGCTCAATGCCCTCCATTGGAGTAGCTGTTGGACAAGCGCCTGATGATTTTCTGATAATGTGGTATGCGATGTAATATTCATTTGTTCTTCTCGACACAAAATGATTGAAGGGTGCTGTTGAGAAGCCACCGCCTCCCCATGATTGGGCACCTTAGGTCGTACCCCTCGTGAGTTTGGAGTCAAACGATTTTCTTCATCTACTGTGTATGGTGTTGAAAATCTTCCTCATCTATGGTGCCTATACACAATCATACCGCTGCCAGTTCCTGTTGCCACGCTCCTCTCCATTAGGGGACCTACGTGGTTGCCACTGTCCACGACACACCTGAGACCGCTAACCACGCTCGTGAAATTGCAGTCTGAATTGAAGGTTGCACGCTTACTGTGTCGCACTACTGAAGTTCATGTATTTTTGTGTACTTTGGTACACTGGTACACCTGCACCTTATGCCCCGAGGCAAGAAATCCTAAGAGCGATTTCTCGCGTCAAACAAACACCTAATCCAAAAAGAGGTTAACACAAGATTTACAAACTATGCAATACCAATCATGTCCCTACTAAATTAAGTGACATATTTTATTGGTACCTTCTTTAGAAGATAGGAGGTACTAGTATACCTCTCAAAGGACGCAAAAAAACTCAATAACTACTGCTCCCGGTGAATTTATACAACTGACGTTTATTACTGAATTTACTAGAATTACAACTCAAGCCACATGTTCTCTACGTGTTCTTTTTTTTAAAAAAAATGTTCCATCCCTAGTTACGTATTGCTTGGATAACTACTGTATTAACCAATGGTTAACACAAATATACCCAGGGGCGAATCCATGGGGTAGGCTTCATCAGGCTGAAGCCTACCCTCCAATGGTTTACCGAAGCACCCCCCCCGTCCCTCCTCCGGCGACCAGCGGACCAACAGTCACTAGCTCACTGCCTCACTGGCGACGACGCCGACGAAAGAACTGTCTGAGGAGAAGGCACAGCCAGGGCCCAGGGGAGAAGAAACAAGGCCGAACCGCCATACAGGCCCACCGGCCCATACATCCAGTACATGGTGCCCTGTTCAGCTTCGTGCTCCCAAATTTCCCCCAATTCCGAAAGACCAAAATCCATCCCGTTCCCGGTTCCCCCAAATCCCTAAATCCCCAAATCCCAATCAATTGCTCACCACCCCACCAGTGCCGCGTGCTGACGCCGGTCGCCGGATCCGGAGGGGGGTTGCCGGGGGAGGCGGGAGCCGGGAGGCGCCGACGCTGGGAGGCGGGGAGGCGGGAGGCGCCGAGCCGGGGAGGCGGGGAGGCGGGACGCGGCGGCCGGCGGCGCAGGGCGGTAGAGGGGCGAACCGGCGAAGGATTGCTTCTTGCGTGTTTTCGTCGCCGTCGCCAGTCGCGTGAAGGTGAAGCCGTGAACTCGTGATTTCGTGAAGTACTGTGAGTGAGTGAGTGAGTGAGTCTGTGATTTGGCTTGGATGCTTTGGAGCCTTGGCCCGACCGCAACCGTGAAGTACTGTGAGTCTGTGATTTGGCTTGGAGGTTTTGGAGCTTTGGCCCGACCGCAACTGGTGCTGCCTGTTGGCTGCTGTTATTTGGCCAGACATATTTAGATCCATTGATATGATGCAATCATAAAATCCTTTTAAGACATGAAAAATCATAGGATGAATTTGCCTCGTGAAAGTCATGATTCAAGCTAGTGGTATGGTTCTTTTTATTTTAAATGTTCACGATCATTTAAGTAATTAAATACAATTTTTGTATCACTAATTTTTTTTAATAATTTTTTTAAATTTTGATGTACAGATTGTTACCTACTGGAACCATATTTACATGTTTTAGGGATTCACTTGCCATTAGCGAGGTACCTCAATTGTATCTCTCTTTTTTCTTTGCTTTTATTCATATATGAAACTATGAATTTGATTGCACAAAAATACAAAACTATGTTTCTTACAAATTAGTTTAGTCAATCGAGGTGTAAGGCTAACAATTCTAGTAAAAGCTTATGATCTAATAGAAGAATGTATATATTTCTAACCTACCCTTATTTTTCATTCTAGATTCGCCACTGAATATACCATCTACTAGGGTACGAGTGCTATAGTACGTGAGAACAATTAAGGAGCGGTCCTGAGACGACCAATGTAAAACAACTCGGCTTCTGCTTTTGATATTACCTCCCTAAGCTAGCCGTCCGAAGCACCGCGCAGCTGCAGGTTTGCAGCGGCCGCGCCGTACGTGCATCCTCCTCCCTCCTTTCTGCCACATTTAGGCTAGTTAAATTCAACTTTTTCTAGTGATTTTTGATTGGTATTGTAATGATTATTAGTTTTTTAGTCATTTAATTAAAATAAAATAAAGAAAAATTTTTAAAAACACCATTATATCTCTTTAAACAATGCAAAGAAAATATATATTAAAAAATCAATGCATTTCAAACGACTTTTAACTCCTGAAAACTAGAAGTCCGGAGCTGGTTGGAATATGGCCTTAATTGGCCGACAACTTATCAGGACCATGTTGCTTTAGTAACGTACGTGCGTTCGTAATCTCCTAAAAATTTATATGCATGGTGAGATGTATACAAAACGTTGGTGTGAAGTGGATATATATGGCGCATTTTCATCTACAAAATGGTCTTGCCCTCGCATAGCATCAGGATGTCGTATGCACACAAGGAGAATATGAAGTTTGGACAACTTCTGCAGGGAGATTAATTATAGCGTGCATGTTGAGTGTGTCTAGGTGTGCGTGGTATTGAGTGCGTGCGTGAATGAGTGTGTTTTTTTATTGTACTTATGAGCCAAAAAAAAAGATAAATTTCAATCTGTAGGGCATCTCTAAGAGCATCTCCAATGGGTCTATAGCAGCTATCTACAAGAGAGTCCATGTCATCAACTGTCCTACGTGGAAGATATTAAATGAAGAAAGAGAACACAGCTCTCTACAGCTCTAGAGATAGTCTATAGCGCCAAATGAGGCAGCCTCCATAAATTCTGTGTGTGCATGTAAGCATCAAATAGCTATCCTTATAGATAGTTCTTTAGAATGCTAACTTTAGTGTGTACTATATAGATGATGTGGAAGTCTTATAGTTAGTTGCTAGCTATAACCATTGGAGATGCCCTAAGAGCATCTCCAATGGGTCTATAGCAGCTATCTACAAGAGAGTCCATGTCATCAACTGTCCTACGTGGAAGATATTAAATGAAGAAAGAGAACACAGCTCTCTACAGCTCTAGAGATAGTCTATAGCGCCAAATGAGGCAGCCTCCATAAATTCTGTGTGTGCATGTAAGCATCAAATAGCTATCCTTATAGATAGTTCTTTAGAATGCTAACTTTAGTGTGTACTATATAGATGATGTGGAAGTCTTATAGTTAGTTGCTAGCTATAACCATTGGAGATGCCCTAATGGGTCTATAGCAGCTATCTACAAGAGAATCCATGTCATCAACTGTCCTACGTGGAAGATATTAAATGAAGAAAGAGAACGCAGCTCTCTACAGCTCTAGAGATAGTCTATAGCGCCAAACGAGGCAGCCTCCATAAATTCTGTGTGTGTATGTAAGCATCAAATAGCTATCCTTATAGATAGTTCTTTAGAATGCTAACTTTAGTGTGTACTATATAGATGATGTGGAAGTCTTATAGTTAGTTGCTAGCTATAACCATTGAAGATGCCCTAAGAGTGGTAAATAAAAAAGTTCAATTTGTTGAGTGGGAACCGGAAAGCATCTAAAAAGCCGGCAAGCTCGACCATCTCACAAGCCATCACAAAGCGCAAAAGGATGGTCTCTCTTTGTGTGCGTGCGTGTGTTTGATCAGAAAAAAATCTGCAGAAAATACGGATACTACCCCCCTGAAACAAAAGAACCACACACAGTCCCAAGGAAACATCCATCGATCACAACATAAAAGCAGGGCCGTGTCCTGCTCAGGAATACGCTCCCCGGGGCAAGAAAAACTGGCGCATAGCTGACAGACCAGTCGACGCATCCTCTTGCGCCCTTGCACCTAGATACTTCCTGCATTTGCTGGCACTGGATTGTGACCAACTTTTTCTTCTGCAATTACTTGACATTTAGGGCGTATTCTTTTTAGCTACAACTTGTGGTTTTTAGTTGTGACTTGTGGCTTTTAGGCTATTTGTACGAGAGATTACAGAGTAACAGAAACTCACGTGCAGTTTTTACCGATATAAATGAAGTCAGTAAAGTATGTACTACAATTAACTAGTAGACCCTATCTTAAAAATACTCCGTTTAAAAGTTAGTTACTGTAGAAAAAGCCGAAAAGTAACTTTTAGAAGCTGAAAAGAACAAGACCTTAGCTATTTCCAACATAAGTTTTTGTATTTTGCCCCTACTATGCATCTTCTCATAATTTGTGTAAGTCTACCTTCTCCGCACAATTAAAATTTTAAATTTGGAACTACCAATGCTTGAGTTAACTATGAGGAGCAATTTTATCATATTAACGTCCCGTTCATTTTGGTTTGAGCTTCTGGCTACTGGCTTATTTTTACTATTCATAAATTTCATTTTTTCTGAATTTTGGCTTTTTTGAGTTTTTTTTGTTGGCTCTTTTTTCCTGTATTCGTTTGTGTTATCCGTGATGAGCTAACATATTTGTCTATTTTTTAATTTTAATTATGCCAAATAAGCCACATTCAGGTACAGTGTAATTTCAGTCAGCTACAGTGTAATTTCAGCCATAAGCCACTATTTTTCAGCCCAACCGAGCGGGGCCTAATATCCCTTGTGGTCGAAGACCCCTACGGACGTAACCCCTAGAGGTTGCTCTCTGAGTACCTTGGTCGGAGTGGTATTGTATCTATTGCCCGATCGGATGACTACTTGGAGATTTTTTGAACTGGTACGTCCACCGATTCAAAATATATTCCTTTTGTGCGATGGATAGAGTACGTGCCTTATCCACTCCAAATAGCATAATGTTTCAGCCCTAAGTCATTGACAACAACTGTCAGACGGTTGTTACCCATGATCGTCTCCCACTGACAATAACCGACATTCAGATGTTCTCTCTCTGACAAGAACTGCTCCCGCGACCAGACGCGCTACTTCCATTAGATGTCTTCTCCGGTAGATAGCTGGCACCCCTTCATTGATATTTAAGGCTAGACGATGACATTGAAGATAATTGAAAAATAAGGTAGAGATTCATTCGATACAGTCAAGGAAATCCAATTTCGTGTAATAGGGCTAATATTTTGCCTTGTTAAAGGCACCTCCTGTAACCAGTTCATTGCAATAAAGAGCATCTATGTTCTCTCCTAAGGATTTTAGGTATTTTTCTCATATTATTTCGTAAGATCGACGACTTGACTATCGACAAGAGGTGATTTGGGGTTTTTGCTCTTTGTGAGGGTTTTGCTTGATTCGTGCTATGGTCTAGCTTACTATAACATATAAAAACTCATCCAAGGTTATGTAGATTATCTATGACTCATGAGTAAAAGCAAATCAAGGTTTTCCTCTTTTTGCTCGGTTTAGGTACAACTCTTGGTGTTTTTGGATAAAAGTCAGAATTTTGGCATTAATCGTCATGATCCATCATTAGAATAGGTTACTAACATCCTTGAAAGAGTTTATGCCAAGTTACATTGTATTTAGATCAGGGGTTTGCGAGTCGGATCTTTTCTAGATCTAATGTAGTGCAACTGCACTGTTCCTCGATGTAGCGTTCGCTCTTAATCTTATTCAAGCTGCAAAGTTTATCTACAACATTAAGATGTAAATAAGGATTTTCATGTTCTTCTTCATATCCTAATTCTTTCATTTTCACAATAAATTCAGGATCAATCTTGGGTGCCGCTCCTTTGGGCTGAAAAAGTGGCTTATGATTAAAATTTCACTGTAGTTGGTTGAAATTATACTGTACCTGATCGTGACTTATTTGATATAATTGAATTTTTAAAAAAATTGAAATAGAAAAAATATGTTAGTCTATCACGGATAATGTAAACAAATACGAGAAAAGAACCAGCAAAAAAAGCTCAAAAATCAGGAAAAAAATAAAATTTAAAAATAATAAAAAATAAACTAAAAACTCAAACGAACGAAATCTGAAGCCTGAGCTGGCCCAAAATAAGCACAGACGGTTTCCGTGCTTTGAGCTGACGCTACGGCGCTCGGCGAGTACCTGCTCGGAGGCAAGTAAACTGCTGGAGACCTGCTCATGGCATGCGTCGGGCGGCCAGGGTGTCAGATGGGTCGGCTCCATTGACCGAGGCCAGGTCACAAGCTACAGGCGTCGACAGAACCTCGATTATAGGCGAGAGCGATCAACCTGGCACCGAATCCACCCGTTGATCCTCAGTTCCCAAAGCCAGCATGTGGCCACGGCCGAGAATGGAAGGCCCATCCCTGTGCAGGCGAGTATGGTGGCTGTCAAATTCTATTTCGGTGACAGATGAAATAATGCCTCAGCGTCAGCGTGCATGGCTGGCACCTCAGGTGTGTGGGCCCGCGATGTGGAGATGCGATAGCGTTAAAAGAATAAATGTAACCAGTAGACGTGCTATCTTGTATTTCACACTCACAAGTCACATAGCGTTGAAGGATTCTACAACAGTTTTTTCTTCTTCTGAAATAGCAATAATTCTACAAGAGTTGGTGTTTGAAATACACAAATTAGATGCATGCCATGTCGATCCAGTGATTGAAGAATTTGGAGTTTTTTTTCGCGAAACATTTTAGAACGACATGCATGTAGGGACAATTTGTTCAGTTGATCTCTTACATAAACGAAGGCCGAACGGTAAGTTTGCGACCGTGGAAAGCAATCAAGGGAGGCTGCTATAGGTAGTCTATACTGTGTTAATAGTGCATACTTCATACACGTGACTTGAATTGGTTCTATATATAGCACATGTACACCATATCACATATGTATGTGTTCTTTTTATATGAAGATAATTCTATTTTCAAGTAAACAACGCTTATCACACATAAACATATATCGGACATATTCACAATACATCATCATATACCCTTTTTCTCCCTAAATATCAAGCATTTTTGGTCATTGATCTACCCCGAAAATTTAAAAGTTTGACCAGATGAATCATAGTGCATATATTTGCGAACACATGTAGATTATTTGAGAAAAATGCATCATACAAACATGGAACATAGAGATATAGGAAGAAGACGTGCATAATACCTCGACGCATTGGACCAAGGAGGAACTGATGAAACTACACTACAACAAAATAGTTCCTTGGAGATTTTTTCTTTTGATGCTTTAATATTTGACTCTAGATCAAGAAGCATATGATGTATAAAGGCAATTTCTAAGACGTTTTGCAATTCATCTTAAGTTGGTACAGTAGTTCCCTATTTCTATCTACCGTGTGGCAAAAATTCCTCTACCGTGTGGCAAATATTGCCCAATCCACTGCAGGCAACTCCCTGATCCCATCCTCTCCTTGTCTGCCGTTCCCTTCCTGCCCCTTCCATGCGGCCCTCCCATGCCGTGCCGCCCCCTCCAACCCTCCCTGCGTCGCCCCCCTCCCGCCCCGCTCCCTCCCAATACCCTCCTGTTCTTTCTTATTTTCTAGAAAACCCACTCATCGTCTCCCACTACCGCCACCACTGTTTCTAGGATTTTTGCCCCGTCATGGTCGTAGTCATGGACGCGACGTCGCCGCTGCAAGGGGAGCAAGGAGGCGGAGGCAGCAGCAGGAGTGCTCTTTTACAACAAGTACGAGAAGGTCCCTAACACTGTCGCGCCCTTGACCTCATCGGCCACGTCCATGTCAGCCCTGACGACGTCAATGCCACGGTAGGGACTGCTATATCATACAGCACATCTATGTTTAAGATTGGAAAGAGTATCATCTGTTTTTTGCTTGGTCTGGACATAAGTCGATTTTTGGAGCTTAAAATTGGCTTATACTTGTACTGTCTATAATAATTAGCTTTTAAATAATACGTTTTTTAGGCGGAGTCAATAGGAAAATTATAGTAAAAAAGTGTACAGAGTTCAACTGTATCGACCAAAATCGCATGCAGCTATTTCTCTATGCGTACTGTGTCTCGCGAACAGCTAGAATCTAAATATTTAAGCCATAAGCCATCAGCCCAAGAGAATTCACCCATAGCTACTACGACTTTAATTGCTATCGGTTTTCTCGTATTTCCTTAGATGCAATGCTTAAATCAGAGTACATAGTCATTTCACTTATTTTCATACACTATGCCTTCATTGACTAGTCATAGTCGTTGGAAAAGGGGTGTTTTCTTACCCTCATCTAACACCTACCCAACTATGAGCTAGTCATTGGGCAGGCAGGATTGCCACCGTCCGACACTTCACCGCGCTAATATATGTGCCCGGGTCTTGCCACCTTTGGCCTTAATCTTCCCTCACAGTTATACACCCTTACCCCTCGTGGAATGTATAATAACTAGCCTCATAGGCGCGGCGGCACGCCGCGCTAGCCACCGTGTGTACCGAAGTAAAAGAGACGATAATCTGTGAGGAGCTTTTTTAAAAAAATCGAGGGCATATGTGTATTTTCGAAAAAGCCGAAGGTCTTTTTCATAAAAAATCGAGGGTCTATACGTAAATAAATGAGGACCCGTACGTAATTTAGCAAACCGCGGGGCGCTATCCTGCGAAGTATACAAAATTTCAGTAAAGTGGAGGGGTGTTTTCGCAATTTTTTTTTAAAAAAACTGCTAGGGACTTTTTTGCGAGGAAAAAAGGACCTTTACGTAATTTCCGGAAAACAGAGGGAAATGACCTCAGCTGACCGTACGAAAATCGGCCGGCCACGCGGCGGGCGCAGCGCGCGCGTGGCCGACGTGGCCGGCTCCCCGCTCGCGAATCCCCCCGGCTATAATGGGGTTAAAAAACTGCTAGGGACTTTTTTGCGAGGAAAAAGGACCTTTACGTAATTTTCGGAAAACAGAGGGAAAATGACCTCAGCTGACCGTACGAAAATCGGCCGGCCACGCGGCGGGCGCAGCGCGCGTGCGGCCGACGTGGCCGGCTCCCCGCTCGCGAATCCCCCTGGCTATAATGGGGTAGGTACTAGCCTCATAGGCGCGGCGCCACGCCGCGCCAGCCACCGTGTGTACCGTGTACCGAAGTAAAAGAGGCGATAATCCGTGAGGAGTTTGTAAATTTTTTTTTAAAAATCGAGGGCACATATGTATTTTTGAAAAAGTCAAAGGTCTTTTTCGTAAAAAATCGAGGGCCTGTACGTAATAAATGAGAAGGGTAAAGGGTTTTTTCGTAAAAAATCGGGGCCTGTACGTAATAAACGAGGACCCGTACGTAATTTAGAAAACCGCGGGGCGCTATCCTGCAAAAATTTCGGTGAAAAAAACTGCCAAGGACCTTTTCGCGAGGGAAAAGGACCTTTACGTAATTATTGAAAAATACGAGGAAAGTGGCTCGGCCGGCCGTATGCGAATTCGCTGGACACGCGCCGGCCGGCCGAGCGCTCGCGCCTCGTGAGGGGGCCGGAATCCCCCCGCTAATATAGCCGGTAGACACGCACCGGCCGGCCGAGCGCTCGCGGTCGACGTGGCCTCGCGAGGGGGCCGGAATCCCCCGCTAATATGGCCGGTAGGATTTGAAAGGTAATTGAGCTCACACTGTATAGGCTGTATATAAACACATACAGAGACAGACACACATCATTAGCACAGGGAAAGAAGCAGATAGTAGAGAGAGAGAGAGAGAGAGAGAGATCGCCATGGCGAGCGCGATGAACGGGGGAGGCAATGGCGGCGGTGGCGGGGTGACGAGGAAGATGAGCCTGCTGCGGGTGCAGTACTACTGCGTGCTGGGGGCGGTGGCCGCGGCCATCGTGCTGGCCACGCTGCGCTACATGCCGGCCGCCGCGGCGGCCCCCGGCGGTGGCGGAGAACACAGTATTGGAGCTGGAGCTGGGGCGAGCGGGCAGGGGAGTAGGAAGAAGAGGCGGTGGGGGTGGTGCTGTTCAACTTCGGGGACTCCAGCTCGGACACGGGTGGGGTGGCGGCGGTGATGGGGATCCACATCGCGCCGCCGGAGGGGCGCGCCTACTTCCACCACCTCACCGGGCGGCTCTCCGACGGCCGCGTCATCCTTGACTTCATCTGTGAGTTCTCTCCACCCCATTCCCCTTCTTGCTCCCTCCATTACTGACTCCCGAGCTTGGTCTTGGTAATTAATGTGCACACAGAGGCAAGAGTCGCCAGCACGATCTGTATACTCATCTTCTTGCTGCAAGTTAGGAATTATGAGTAGATTAATCTTTCAGTTTTTTTGTCGAAATGCAGAATTAATCTGGTTGCTTAGTTGCATTGGGATTAGTTTTTTTTTCTAGTGTGTCGTTGATGTCACCGACGTTCGTAAGCCGATCGGTGCAAACTGCAAGTGCACGACAGGAGAGAACTACTAGTGTTTTTCGTGCAGGTCGGTACTCGTTTGAAACTATGTTTGATGTTGTGTCTGGGAAAGTCTACGTCTAACTAGCTCTACTGGAAGAGATCCAGTGCCCAACTTTTACATGGGCAAGTGCCTGGTATATTTCTGTAATTTTGAATAAAAAATGGATTATCTGTACAAAAAAATTCCTCTTCTCTTTACCAACCCCTTCCTATTTCCTAACCGGCCAAACTCTCTCCAGACCCGCTCATTCTTCTCTGTCTCTGTCCCTTCCTATTTCTTATATTCTTCCCATCCCTTTTTCCTTGTCTGTTGCTTTCCTAATGCCCTGCTCCCAACCAAAGCTCCTCCTTCCTCATTCTACATTTATTGTTCCACCACCCGAACAACTGCAGCCTCCATGGTGCCTCTTTGCTGCAGCCCACCATGGCGCCTCCACTTGGTCTCCCTGCGCCTCCCCTGCCGCCGGCCCTTGGGTCCAACCCAAGCCGTCACCCTGGCTCCGGGCACTCTTCAATTGTAACCCCCGTGTGGCTAGTGGATATGGCATATGGTTGGCTGTCAATTAAGAATATATATCTCCAATGGCCTCAAGTATTTTTTTGTATTATATGTGCATTTTATCGACTTTGTAATATGAGTATTTTCCCTTTTGTAAAGTAATTATATTTGTGTCGAGAAGTAGGGGTGGCAACGTGGCGGGGGGGGGGGGGGGGGTCTCGGGGGAGCCATTGTGCCCCCGCCCCATTAGCGTTCCTAGGGACGCGTCCCACCACCCCTGGTCCCCATGGGGACCCGACCCCAACGGGGATTCCCGTGGGGATTAAAAAATAGGATAAAATATTTTTAAAAATAATAACATTACTTTGTTTATTAATGTATAATTATTTAGGTGTACTTTTTTACAGAATATAGTTTCAAAATATATATTCTAACATATAGATTCAAGTTTTAGTCTAAATATACAAGAAAATAATACAATCTATATTTTAATTTTTACTGGTCCCCGTGGGGCCCCACGGGGGAGGACGACCCTCGTCCCTGCCCCGCTAGCCTAGCAGGGCCCTGCCCCCGTTCCCTTGTGGGGGAGCGTGCCCCCCGCCCCTGCCCCCGATAGGGAAATTCCCCACGGCAGCAGCAGCAGCATCACTTCTATTTCTTTTGGTCTTCTGCTGTTCTGAAGCTTTCTCTGGTGACTGGGTTACTTAACTGAAATGCAAGCTGCAAATTCACTTAATTCCTCACATTGTTACATTTTTGAAGGAAGATAGAGTTGGGGTGGAATTGGATGTCTTGCATTGAGCCTCTCGGGCGGTATATATAGAGGTACAAGATTTGGAGGGCAAGAAGGTACAAGGGATTGTAATCCCAATGGACTCTAACCTACCAAATACATTGTACTCTAACATCCCCCGCAGTCACAACGGGAGCGTCGCAGACGGTGAGACTGGAGAAGAAGCCGAAGAGCTAACATCCCCCCGCAGTCATAACCGTGGATGCGGCGCGCATGCTGTGACTGGAGCAGGAACCGACGAGTAACTCAAGCAAGGCGATAGCCCTTTGTGCCGATGTCGAGGTAGCCGAGCGCGAGGACGGAATAGTCGTGGTCGAGGATGCCGTGCTGGAGATGGCCGTGGTCGACGTAGTCGTGGTCGGGTTACCGATGTCGAGGCAGTCGCTCATGAAGCCGCGGGCGCAAAAGAGGCACCATGATGATGACGGAGACGCGTCGAGGCAGTCGTCGTGGAAGGGGGGCGATGCCGAAGTCGACACAGTCAGGGCCGTCGAGGATGTAGACGAAAAGCGGCGATGCAATTGAGGCAGACGGGACGGGAACGGGAGGGTCGATGCCGAAGTCGATGCAGTCAAGCCGCCCAGAGCCGAGGCGTGTGCCAGGTTTGCCAGACCCGGCAACGCGTCGGGGATGAAAGCACGCACCGGTGTTGCCAATACCGGACGTACAAGGTAGAGGGCCCCAACCAGGAGTGGTTGTGCTAGACGAAGAAGGAGCAGTGCGGGAGCGGACGCTTCTACCCGAAGGCGAGCAGTCCGGGCGGACGCTCTAGCGTGAAGGCGAGCAGTCCTGACGCAAGGTACGGCGGCGGCGGTAGCGCTCGATGTCGGCGAGGAAGGCCCGAGCAGTATGACGAAGACCATGTGCAGACAAATGGCGCACAAGAGGTTGCGCAGCACAGTCGTCGATGCACAGGGGACGGCGATGTAGATGCAACGGCGAGGGGACACACGTGCGGCGGTGCTGCAGCCCGAGGAGGCGACACAGCAGCAGCCCTGTTGCTCGGAGAAGATGCGCGTAGTACTCGACGACGGACGTCACGGGAGCCAGGTGGATCGCGCATAATCGGCTGATCAGACCGAGTACGCGCGAGGCGGGACGACGATGAAAGAAGTCGGTGGAGGCGTCCCGATCTGTGGTGGCGATGACGAACCGGCGATGAAGACGTGCGGACGGGATGACCGAGACGCGACGCGCGAAGGCGTCCCCTCGGCATCGCGTGCCCGACCTGGCCGCACAGTCGAAGAGGTAAGAGGCCGGTGTAATCGACGCCGATGTCGGAGTAGATACGTGCGAGGTCAACGGGCGGTGGGCGACTCAACCCCGATCAGTGATCGGGAAAAAAGGAAAAAGATACAGCAGCAGCAGAATGGACTGGGATCCTCCATGTAACTTCACCGGGTACACCTAGCTTGATCCTCCTCCCCCGATTTTTTTGTGGTTAAATCTCACCACTCACCGGTTGGACTAATCCAATCGGCACCCCCTGTGCGGCTTCTGCGGTCTGCCCGAGAAGGGCGGCGATGTTGCAGGAGCCGACCGGCTCGAACGGCGGGCGGGCGGAGGGCGTCGGCCGGCCGGGTGGAGGACGGCGAGCGAAGCCGGCGGTCGGAAGCCCGACGGGTGGAGAGCCGGAGGGCGGCCGACGACGGAGAGGCGGCTTGGCTGGCGGAGAGACGGCTCGGCGGCGTCGCGGTCGAGGGTGGAGAGGCGGCTCGGCCGGCGTGGGGGGCGGATCTGAATGGATCCGGAGCGGCGGCCCGGGAGAAGGTCGGCGGCTTGCGCGGCCGAGAGGAGGCGGCGGCCTGCCGACGGAGAAGCGGCCCGGGGGAAGGTCGGCGACGGCTGTGGCCAGCGATCGACAAGGCGGCGCCGAGCGGAGCAGCACCAGCGGCAGGAGGCGGGAGGCCGGATCTGGCGTTGGTCGGGTGGCGGCGGCGGCGTCCGAGTGGAGGAGGCGGTGGCGGCCCGGCATGGAGGGAGACGCGGTCGGCGGTGGCGTCCCTGCCAGGAGGGAGACGCGAAGCAGCGGCCTGAGGGGGGAGCAACGGCGGCTGTGCGGAGGTCGCGCAGTAACCCGGCGGAGGAGCGGCGTAGGAGGCGTCCCGATCTGCTGATCTGCTGCTTGACACGACGATGATGGCAGCCGGATCAATAGGATCCGCCGCCTAAACGGTGGCGCTGCCCCCGGCGGAGATAGATCTCCCCGGGGGCGCGCTGTGCGGAAGCGAGCGGCGGCTAGGGTTAGGGGCTAAACCTAGAGCTCTGATACCATGTAGGAAGATAGAGTTGGGGTGGAATTGGATGTCTTGCATTGAGCCTCTCGGGCGGTATATATAGAGGTACAAGACTTGGGGGGCAAGAAGGTACAAGGGATTGTAATCCCAATGGACTCTAACCTACCAAATACATTGTACTCTAACAATTTTGCAAGACGTGGTTCTTTCTTTACCTGGCTAGGAAGCCTTTCTTCACCAAGTGACCATAATCTACTTGATAGAATGATGGACAAATTGTGTGTAAGGATAATACTTAAGAGCAAGATTTTCTGTTTTTATTTCAATGTTTCCTGAAAATTGTGAAACCACCCCTTGCGGACTATTACTAGTGCTATTTTGCAGCCACTGAAACAATCCTTGTTAGTAAGAGAAGGTTCTGAACCTGATCACTTCTGGAAAACATTAGGAGGAAGATCGGAATACCCTAAAGAAAAGCACATCAAGGGTTGGCCTGCAGAACCACATTTGTATACTTGTACTTTTGAGCAATGTATGCCCATGTTTTATAGTTGTGCTTTAAGTAGCCTCTGTGGTAAAAGCATTTCTAATCCTAAATCCTAATGTATGCTTTTTTTAGGTCTGTTCATGGTTAGTGCTACCTTACAGGAAACACTTGGTTTGCCACAAGAATACATCAACTTGTCGCTTGTCCAAAAAAAATTGCAAAGGTTGAATAGTTTTTGGTTTTGATTTCTATCATCCAGGCAAAGGGGGTATTCAGCTTCTTCCAGGATGACCTGGCAACTGAGGAGACTTTGATACTGGACTGCAACGATGAAATCTATGTTTGGGTTGGACTGCATTCAGGTGTTACATCCAAGGAGGGAGCACTCGATATCGGCAAGGCCATAGTGATTCCAACTTGTGATTGTATAATATATATCTAACGAAAATGCCCTGGGAGTTCTCAGTTCTTCATTTGTTTCTACATTACCTGCAGATGTTCCTTCAGGCATGCGTTCTTCGAGATGGGCGGTTGATCGAAGCAACCATGTATGTTGTCATAGAAGGGGATGAGCCTACATTTTTCACCAGCTTCTTCAACTGGGATAGTTCAAAGCAAGCAGTTGTGAGTGCTAATTAAGTACACATACATGGTGGCCTTTCATGTTTCATATATCTCATAAATTGTGGCTGTACAGCTTATTTATTCAGGAACAATTCAGCGACTAGTTTGTTTCCTGTTCTTCTACGTGTAGATGCTTCGCAACTTATTTGAGAGGAAGCTGGCAATGCTTAAAGGGCTTTCACCAAAGCTGGAGGTTAGTTAATTAACTTGTCTCACCAAATACTAACAGAAAATTCAGGCCTTGCTTGATTGTAAATTACATACCATGGCTATCAGATAATTATCATAATCTGGAGACTGTTTTTGAGTGAGAGTGGATGTTTCTTCTGTAGGCTAGAAGGCTGCTGGTGGTGTACTGGAGCTATCTACGCCCATGAACTGAGATAAGGTCTTTAATACATAGAGACTCTTAAGAGACTTATAATGCGTGGTATATCCTTTTTTGGTGCCACCTGTAGTTTCTTATCTTTCTATGATGCCTACTATGCTTTAATTCCAAGGCATGTTAGTTTAGATGAATAGGCACTGCGCTATAAATAAAAGTATAGTAGGAACTAACTGTGCAATTATATGGGCCACTTGGCTAGTTGTAAAATATAAGGTGATTGCAGAGTTGAAAAATAGGAATCCCACAAAACAAGAATTACTTTTTATCCCTATGTAAAATTTGCCAACACGTTATGGACTATCTTACAAACTTTTCCACACACCAAATATACCCGCTAGTATATACTAAGCATGCACTAAATTAGATAACTCAAAAGTGGCAAATTCTAATGGGGCAATCTTTCAGGTGGTAAATAATTGATACAGTGTTACGAGCGCTTTGCTTGAGTTCAATTACTAGGTAACGTCAGGGTAGAATCAAGTTTTAAAAAAATACTAAAATATTTGGATTGCTCATTGTTTTGTAAAAAGAATGCATGTCACTGCAGTGTACATTACTGAATTGTATACATCAATATACCCGTATAGATAAGATGCATTTTATGGGATCTAGCTCATCCAAAGTTTCAAACACAAGACTAAGTTGATGTTACGTCCGTCCAGCAGTAAGGTTTCTCTTTTACCTAGGCATCTCTGCTTCCAGACCACTGCTGGCCACTGCCACCTTCTTGCTCTCACCAATTAAGTAACTGTGCTCTCTTTTCCTTGTCTCATTTGATCACCCTTTGACCACCACTCTACCTAGCTTGTTGCCTACTTACCCACCACCGACGGCCCATCAATGCGGCGCATGAGTAGTCAGCGGTGACGGCAAGAACCCACAGCGGTGCCTCATGTAGCAGCAGCTACACCTACTTTGGGTGCCTGTCCCCGAGGCTGACACTACGCCCGGCCCCATATTCGTCTACTTTGGCCCTCTACACGGCGCCCATGTCAATGACGCCTTAGGTTCTGTTCCCTCTTGGGCCAGTGGTGTATCAAGCAGTGCCACTATCTGATTCATACACACCTATGCTTGTCACATACCGCGTGCCCTTGTCGGCTCCACACTTACTGGGCCGGTCCCTTCCCAGGTGTTCGCGCTGGACTCGTCCTCGACATCGTTAACATTGTCGAAGGAGTTGGAGCAGAAATAATTCGTGGTGAGGCCAGCATTGTCGCTGACGCTTGCGTTGCTGGCACTGCGCTCGGCTCTTTTCTGGCCTTCTTCGATTGCCTACAACGCTCATGCCGGCGACAACTCAGATTTCGGACAAACCTAGACCAATTGTCTTCTGGTCAATGCCACTGTCAGATTGCTATGCGCCTGCGCCTGTCACATACTGCGCGCCCTTGTTGGCTACCCCGCCAGATCCCTCTCGGGTGTCCATCGTAGCTCTATCCTCGTCTTGGTCTACGGTGTCGAAGGTGGTGGGGCAGAAGCTATTCGTTATGAAGCCAGCGCCGCTGGCAACTGCAGGGCCTATGACCAACACATCGGAATGGCTGCTACTAACGTGGATGCACCGGCTCAGGTTCCGAACCCTCCCGTAGTGGCACCTTCGGGGTGCCAATACGCATGCGTGTTCCTCGTACCAAAAGCCCTTGTCGGCTAAGCACCAATCGGCATAGGTTCCATCCCAAGTGTCGGCATTGGCTCCCATCCTGCTCAGCGCGACCGTCATCCGTGCTAGCAAAGGATGAGCAGTCACTGTGGCTGGCTTGCAGGAGTGATCAACTTTGGTTGCGGGGGCATCAGTACTTAGGTAAATTCATAAGTGATCATGATCATAATGTCTCTCTTGATTAAATAAGCTATCTTTATTCATCAATTTATTGGTTTCATTATGCAATATGGTTTAGCGGCCGCATGCTATGATTAGAAATTAATGTTTGGATTTGACTGTTAGGCTAATACATGGCACTTTAATAACATCAAACTATGGCATGCAGTAAATTAGGCCATGCGACTAAGAGTTGGAAAGTAGGTTACGGTGTTTGACTATAGGAGGGTCACTCTCGTTTGGAGTGCTAAAATTGCATGTTATAGGAAAGTTTTTTCTCAATATGATGTGTTCTTTTTTATTTGTTTGAGAGCACTTACATAATTAGGATGGTAATGAAGATATTGACTGTAAACAGTTACATAATTAGGATGGTATATTAAACACTATATATTTTTTATATTAGGTTAAAGACTTCATAATTAGTTATTGTACATTAGCTATCAAATTTTCATAAATATCTATATTTGAGTATCACCAATTTTTTTCAATAGTCAATAACTAAGATATGTTCTAACAAAAAAGTACATGATAGTATGCTTATAAACTAATCACTAACCTAACTGTTGGAGCACCTATCCCTAAGCAAATTCAAATGTCAACATCCTCTCCTAGGTATCCATGCTAGACCCGTCCTCGATATCAACACTGTCGAAGAAGGTGGAGCAGAAATTACTCGTGGTGAGGCCAGCAGCACCACAGACGGTCGTGAGGCTGGCACTAAGCCCGGCTCTTTTTTGGCCTTCGGTCATCCACACAACGCTCATGTCACCGATAGAGCAAAGTCCTAACCCTTCTAGATCGGTTGTTTCTGAGCAATGCAACTGTCGTATTACTATGCACCTACACCTGTCACGTACCATGTGCCCTTATCAGCTACCCTGCCAGACCCATCCCGGGTGTCCATGACGACTCGTCTTTGTCCTCATCTGCACTATCAAATGAGATAGTTGTGGTCAGCCGATTGCTTTGCTAGCCACAGTCTATCCTCTTGGATAGGATGTCCTCTTATTTCTTTTGCATAGCCACAATCGTCAATCCTCTTTGAGCCGCTATACATTATAGAACTCTTCATGACGTTGATGGTTCAAAAAGGAGTGACAATTGTGGCTATGCGAAAGAAAGAAAAGGACCACATCCTATCCAAGAGGATAGACTGGCTAGCAAAGCAACCGGCTGACCACAACTATCTCATTTGATAGTGCATATGAGCACAAGGACGAGCCGCCATGGACACCCGGGACGGGTCTGGCAGGGTAGCCGATAAGTGTGCGCGGTACGTGACAGGTGTAGGCGCATAGTAATACGACAGTTGCAATTCTCAGAAACAACCGGTCTAGGAGGGTTCGGACTTTGCTCTATCGGTGACATGAGCGTTGTGTGGATAACCGAAGGCCAGAAAAGAGCTGGGCTTAGTGCCAGCATCGCGGCCATCTGTGGTGCTGCTGGCCTCACCACAAATGATTTCTGCTCCACCTCCTTCGACAGTGTTGATGTCGAGGATGGGTCTAGCATGGATACCCGGGAGGGGATGTTAACATTTGGATTTGCTTAGGGATAGGTGCTTCAGTAGTTAGGGTAGTGGTCAGTTTATAAGCATACTATTATGTATTTTTTGGTTAGAACATGTCTTACTTATTTACAATTGAAAAAAATTGGTGATACTCAAATATAGACATTTATGAAAATTCGATAGCTAGTGTACAATAACTAATTAGGAAGTCTTTAACCTAATATAAAAGAATATAGTGTTTAATGTACCATCCTAATTATGTAACTGTTTACAATCAATATCTTCAGCAGAGTTTGTCATTCCATGCTGTCAACTCAGAAACCCGTTTTAAATGAAAATGATGCTCATACTCTTTCGAATGAGGATAAGGTGCACTTTTTGTGGTCTATCTTTTATCTTTTTATGATATATATTATGCATAAATATCAATTTGCTTGCTACTAAGGATTGAATTACACCGTCTTTTTGATATTTCTATTTTATTATTATAGAAGACTTTAAAATTAGTGCTTATCAATGAAACATACTAATTTTCAACACATACTATTTTTTTGCATTCTAAGTTTAACTTGTTACTCTTATGGATGAATGCTAGCATTTTCTCTTTCAAGTAAATATTTTTATATGAAATTATGAATGTTAAATAGTAAGACAATATGCATTCAGATAAAAAAAGATAAAATTAAGCAAATAATGTCTGTTGAAGAGAAGACAATTGAAGATCAAGCACAGTTTCTTCTCTTGAGAGGACTTAAGAATTTAAATACAAAATTCTCTCTAAACGATTACAATATTGACAATAATTGCACTCTTTATTTGTCTGTCCGTTTATACGGAGGCTGAGATCCTTTATTTCTCTCTCTCTGTTTTAGTTTTTTACTTTTCTATTGTTGGTATTTTTTTCTAGTACAATTTATGTGCGGCAAACAATTGCCAACTTGTCAGAGAGTTCGTTTCCAAATATCCACATTTGGAAGAGATGAAATTGCCCAACTTAAAAAAGCATTGGTTAAGTATACATGATATAAGAATTATACACAATTTGTTTCTACTGTTCAGAGATTTTCATCTTAAGGAACTGTCTCGAGGGCAACTTTGATATAAATTGATTTCAAATTATTGGTGGTCGTATTTTTTCTCATACTATGACAATAGTGTTTGGAAAATATTTCATATAGCTGTAGCAAAACTAGATTATGAGAATATAAAAGTTTTTATCAAGGAGAACTTTTGTGAAGGAGACTGTGCAGATTGAGGTCGAGAATATTCCTACACTGAATGCGCTTCTAGAGCTTCGAGATATTGAAGATGTTACATATCGGATGTATTTGTGTAACAACATAGATATCATCTCCTCACTAAGCCGATCACATCTAATGGATTACTTGTCTTTGATTACTAAAAAGGGTTATAGCTTGGAGATATTCAAGATGTTACATATTGGATGTATTTTTGTGTAACAACGTGGATATTGTCCGTTTTCAGTAATTAAAGACAAGTAATCTATCAGATGTGATCGGATTAGTGAGGACATGATATCTACGTTGTTACACAAATATGTCCGATATGTAACATCTCGAATATCTATAAGCTGTAGAAGACCATCAAGTGCTTTAAGAATATCCTCGAACTCAATCGGCATAATGTGTCCTTCACAAAAGTTCTTGATTTTTTTATGTTCTCATAATCTAATCTCGCTACACCTATATGAAATTCCTTCCAAATATCGTTGTCATAGTATGGGAAAAAATATGTCCATCAATAATTTGAAATCAATTTATACCAAAGTTGCCCACCAAACATAGTTTCTTGAGGTGAAAGATCTCTGAATTTTAGAAGCAAATTATGTATAATTCTCCTAACATGTATACGTAACCAATGCCTTTTTTTTAAAGTTAGTCAACTCCTCTTCTAAACGTGGATATTTAAGAACAAACTCTCCAGCAAGTAGTCAACTGTTTGTATTGAAAAAAATTTACCTATAATAGAAAAGTAATAAAGCTAAAATAGAAAGAGAAAGAATCTCACCCTCCGCGTAAATGGGTAGACAAATAAAGGGTATCATTATTGTCAATGTTGTAGTCGTCTAGAGAATTTTAGATTTAAATTCTTATGTCCTCTTAAGAGAAGGAACTGGCTTTGATCTCCAATTGTTTTCTTTTCTTCAATAGATGATATTGTTTGCTTGATTTTATCGTTTTGTTTACCTAAACGCATGTTGTCTTGCTATTTAACATTGTACAAAAAATATTTAATTGAAAGAGATACATCTAAAAAGAGTAATGAGTTAAAACTTGAGTGCAACAAAAATTATATGGGCTTAATATTTGTATGTTTCATTGATGAGCACTATTTTTGAAGTCTTATATGATGATAAAATAGAAATATCAAAGAGAAAGTGTAATCCAATCCTCAACAGCAGGCAAATTTACATTTATATATAGTATATATATATCATAAAGATATAAAAAAATAAAAAATAAATGCGCATTTTATCCTCGTTCGGAAGAGGTTGTTCATCTTTTTATTTAAAACTTGTGTCTGAGTTGACAGGATGGAATGACACAAGCTTTGCAGAATACCTTGCCTGTAGACATTTACATAATTAGGATGATAGCTTAAACACTACATTCATTTAGATTAGATTAAAAACGATATAATTAGTTATTTTACACTAGTTATGATAGTTTTAGGAATGTCTATATTTGAGCATTGCATGTAAGATTGAGAGGAGTGATGCATAAAGGTTAACTCTATTCCACAGCCCAAAGGGCAAATATATAGTACAAGAGACAACTTTATAACAATAGAAAATGACACTAATACCCTTAACTCCACCCTTAAATGCAAGGCATATGCAATAGCATTGCATTAGGAAGGATTGACACTAAAAAGGGAAAATCCGAAGGCCGAGTCTTGAAGATGTCATAGCGTGCGGCTCTTGGAAAATTGTGTCGAGTACCAAAAGATCTTCCATCCGGAATCGTGCAGCAACCCATAACTCTTGGAAAATTGTGTCGAGTACCAAAAGATCTTCCATCCGGAATTGTGCAGCAGCCCGTAAAGCACAAAATGTAGGGGCTGGGAAGTAGAGGTAAATGGGAGCAAAGTCGACTGCGGCAACACAATGAAGAGGATGCGGAAGGTGATACAAATAGAGAGTTGTCAAATCAAACCGAAGAGAATCACACTGGCCCAGATCGAAGCCTGAGATGGCAGCAGTGCGGAAGAAAAACACGGTGGCTTTAGAAACTTAGGGCAGCAGTTTAAAGAGAAGCGGCGGTGTCATGAAGAGTTCTATAATGTATAGCGGCTCAAAGAGAAGAGTGACAATTGTGGCTATGTGAAAGAAAGGAGAGGATCACATCTTATCCAAGAGGATAGACTGGCTAGCAAAGCAATCGGCTGACCACAACCATCTCATTTGATAGTGCAGATGAGGACAAGGACGAGCCGCCATGGACACCTGGGACGGGTCTGGCAGGGTAGCCGATAAGGGCACGCGGTACGTGATAGGTGCAGGCGCATAGTAATACGACAGTTGCATTGCTCAGAAACAACCGGTCTAGGAGGGTTCGGACTTTGCGCTATTGGTGATATGAGCGTTGTGTGGATGACCGAAGGCCAGAAAAGAGCCGGGCTTAGTGCCAGCCTCGCGGCCGTCCGTGGTGCTGTTGTCCTCACCACGAATGATTTCTGCTCCACCACCTTCGGCAGTATTGATGTCGAGGACGGGTCTAGCATGGATACCCAGGAGGGGATGTTGAAGTTAATCTGGATGTTGAAGTTGATATTGTTTTGTCTCTTTTTTCCTACGTCGGTTGTGTTGGAATTTGAGGTGGAAGTGAGAAATTGTGAAGTGAATTTCTAATGCATTGTATTTTTTAGCTATGTCTTACCACATTGAACACATGTTCTACTGATCGTTCTTGTAGTCGTGAATTTTTCTTGTCATTTCAAGTTCGAGCTTCAAAAAAGTACTGATGAATGCAGAAGGTAGATGATGTTTACAAGTGGTGTTTCGTTACTCAGATGGTTCTTGTAGTGACAATGGCATGGGTGACCTTCTTGGTGTTGTTTTGTTTGGTTCTTGTTCTTGAATAATTACTATAGCTATGGATATGTGATTGAGTTGCTGCTGCTTACTTAAATTATGGTTTTGGATCTATGTTTGACAATGTGTGCATGATTTGGTGCTGCTTCCTGAAATTATGATTTTGGATGTATGTTTGGCAATGTGTGCATGAGTTGATGCTGCCTGTAGGTTGTGGATGCTGCTTGTATCAGGTTGTGCACAGTAAAAGATGAGTTGTTCATCTTGTTGCATCATCCAGATGTTGAGCTGTTGGTGCTGCCAGATCGCGATACAAACAATACTCTGATATATTATCCAAATTATAACGCATTAGGTGAGCCACTTTTGCATGAGAGAAACATTAGACAGAATTTGAGTACAATGAAATCTGTATATGTTATTGGTTCAGTCCGCAATTTTCTACCAAGTGTTATCGAGTCTGATGCTGAACGCACTATCAATTCCAGCAATTAGGTTCTTGTTTATTCCTGATGAGTTATTGTCATCCTTGCTGCAACCTGATACAGTGATACCATGGAGAACAGAGAAAATTTGATGCTCTGTTAGCTGCAGCACCTAACCTGATAGTCTGATACTGCTCATCATAGCAGCAACAACAATTTTTCAAGGTGCATTGCAGTTCATTCCCAGAAGCACCTGAACCTGGTATAGTGGTACCGTTCACAAATTTGAAAAGCCACTGCCTGATACTACGTTGACCTCAAAAATTCTTGAGGTGGCATTAATCTAGTACCTGGTACAGCCAAACAATCTCTCTTGACAATTCATTTTGGTGCTACAATATCAGGTGAGAGCACTTATTTTTCCGAACAATCTGAAAATACCATGGCTGATGCAAATTTACATTGGAACAGATACAATCTGAATATATCACATTGTAGCAACTACAATCTAAAATTTTACATTGGATAAGATACGATCTAAACATGCCACATTGGAGCAGCTACAATACACAAATTTACAATGGAGCATTTATCCAAACAATCTGGAAATGTCCAAACGATAAGATTTTCAATCAAATTTACAATTACTGAAACTTCAGAAATTTCTAGAACTGCTGTAGAATTCTGAAATTTACTCTTGTCGAGGCTAGTAGCGGAGGCGAGTGGCAAGGTCAGGTTAGTGTTGTGTCGACGTCGGTGTCGATGGACCTTGCGGAGGTGATCAACAAGGTTGCATTGTCGACAGTGGGGCTCTGGGAAGCCACTCAGCGCAAGCTCGCAGAGGATGTCAACGAGCTGCCATCACAAATCACAAACCCTAGGCCAATGGTAGCCCTGGAGGAACACGGGCAGTGCCTAACCAGGGCGGGGATGGGAAGAGATGACACCACCGTCATAGTCATCGCTACGGTGGGCGGAGCAGCGGACTCCAACATTTAGACATGGTTTTTATTTCTTTTTGAATTTTGAGTGTCTAGATGACTAGGCTAGCTTTTGGGCTAGGGGTGTAAATGGAGCGAATAATTCCTGTTTGATTGATCGATCCAAGGTTTACAGAGCGAATATAGAAGGTGTAAATGGATATTCAGCACTATCTATGTCTGATTCCAACTTTGACGATAAAAATACGGAATATGATATGAGACGAGTGATATTCGTTCGTATATATCCGTATGTCAAGTGATATGGCGAAGTTTGTTATGATTTCACTTAGGACAAGATAACAGATATGTGGATTGCCGCATCTAAATAGGCAAAGAATATTGAGTATTCTTCCTTGGGCATCTCAACGATTAGTTTCTTCATGTTCACTCGGATTACACCCCGACTGTCCAATATTCCGTGTAGGGGTGCAAAAGAAGTAGATAATTTCCGTCCGATCGACCGTTCGAAGGCTTGTGGAATGAAATACAGAATGAAGAAATCGATATCCGGCATTATCATGTCTAACACCAATTCTAAGAAAAAAAATATAGAATAGGATACAGGATGAGCGATATCCGTTTGTATCTGCTCTGATTGCACCCCTATTTGGGGCAATCAAGAACTGGGAGGAGCGATTTGGGATGAGGGGCTAGCTAGTTTGCGAGTTTTGCTTTTTTCTTTTCAAAATTTATTGTCAGCAGTGTTCACATATCATGAGCGCTCTTGAAATTGCATACAGCATCGAACATCTCTACACTCAAAGCACTAAATAAAGCGTTAATTGCTTGAGCATCGAGATGTAAGCATTTCTCTTCCTTATTTGTTGGAGCAATAGTATATAATTGAGGAGAAAAGTCTGTATCTATAATCTACCATATTTTAGGGCTCATGTCCTTAAAATAGCATGTCATACGGATTTTTCAATGGGCATACTTTGTGCCATCAAATAAAGGTGTCTTATTGAGGTGTACTATATCACTAGTCGGCATACTTTAACTGTCTAGACGGTGAAGCCTAATAAATGAGAGGTCAAGCTCTGATACCACTTGTAAGATTGAGGAGGCTGACCAGAGGGGATGAATAAGCGGTTTTAAAAATTCTTTTAGGCTACAACCAAATTTGTAATATGGAAGAGTAAACTATTTGGTTTTCATAAGTAAAGCCTAAATTATCTAAGTTTGACTAAGTGCACCAACGATATAATTCTAAATCAAGATAATCAATGCTAGGATGACAAGTACTCAATTAATTCAATGAATATAAATTACTTGAATATAAGTGCTTGAATGTAAATTGAGCACAAGATGACAAACCACTATGACATGCGAAGTTTTATTGTGGTATTCGCAAACTTATCAGTTTCCCTAATTCACATTAAGGTAAGCCTAACCGAGTTGAACCGGCTCCACGAATTAAGCCTAACCACCACCCCAATCCATTATGATTGCTCTTCCTCCACTCCGGAGATGGCGAGCACCACATCACTCACAATCCGCTAAGCCTTCTCACAAGCTTCTTAAGATCATCGGACCACCACACCTCCAAAATCGTCTAGGAGTTGGCAAACTCCAAGAGTAATGAGTCGGAGACTTGCTTGAACGAATCAAGTATCACGGCTCAATGGACAGAAAGTCCTTCACCAAGTGCAACACAAGCACAAGGTTATTGCTCTCCTCACTCTCTAAGTGCAACACATGCACTTGTGAAAAAGGAGACTTGCTCTTAAGGAATGAAAGAATAGCACCAACAATCTTGTCCCAATAGCCTTTGGGGAGGTATTTATACACTTCTCCCAAAAACGAGCCGTTAGAGCAAGGAGAGGGCAAGAGTCAGCCTGAGGCCTAGTAGTACCGCAGTTCAAACTCCAGTAGTATCGCGGTCCCTCCAATGGCTACAAAACTAGCCGTCAGAGCAAGCTACCGGTCAGACCGCTCACACAGGGACCGGTCTGACCGCCTGGTCCGGTCAGACCGCCATAAGAATAGTCACTTTATGGAAAAAAAACATACCGTGAGAAGAACGGTAGTTCTGCGAAGCGGTCAAACCGCTACACATTCACCCCACTGATAGCGCCATTCGGTCCTACACTATTTTGGCTAAATTTGCTTTTTCCTTACTTTTTGATGATAAATGCCAAAAGGGGGAGAAGAGAATAATAACATTGTTATTCAAATGTATAATTTCAAAAAGGGAGAATAATATTGATGCTAAAAAGGAAAAAAATTATTTATTATGCTTACTTGTACTTTCATCTTAGTTCAATTTCCTATCATATGTTCATTTTTATCCAAATGATATTATTGTTAATGGATTTGTCATTCATTACCAAAAAGGGGAGATTATAAGTTGAAGCTTCATTAAGTTGGTTTTAGTGATAATGATAAATACAATTATGAGACTAATATGTTTATTGATTATGATATTGCTTAGTCTTATTTGGATGAAAAGGTGAAAAATATAAGAGATATGTATTCAATATCATATTCTTATCTTATTGCATTCCTCGGATCTGAAATATAGAATGAACCAAATAAGTCAAATTTGAATATGTGCATATGTTTTCACAATACATTCTTGTATGTACACAATTAGGGGGAGCTCACTCTATGCTTTGTAGTTTCATTAGTATTGATCCATATTCTATTTCCACATATTAAGTATATTTATTTTGAAACATATCCCTTGAGTATGTATATATAGCTTGTATAGTTCATATATACTAATAATCGGGTTGTCATTTAGTTTTTCCATTATGTGTTAATGGTTGGATGATTAATGACAACCGGATAAGTAAATTTTGCTGTAAAATCTTATATTTGAGTATACAAGTGTTGTGTACATGGTGTACACTCGCAAATAAATTTTTATCTCATTATTTATTGAGATTGTCATGAATTACCAAAAAGAGAGCATTATAGAATCTAGTCCCTCCATTATGAGTTAATGGTGAAGTTTGGTAATTAATGACTGTCGTAGGGGTGGCCCCCACCTAAACCCAGCAGGCCTGGTAGGAGATTATAAGGCCCAGAATAGGCCATGTGTAATGACATAACTGCCCCCAGAGGGGATAACCAGATGTAAGGGTATAACTGTAAAAGCACTCCTCATGTGTATATATATATGAATACAGGCCATGGGGAGGGGGCAAGCCATTATACTCATCTCCATCACTCCCCACTACCATCTCTCTCTGTTTGGCCTGTAGTCACAACAGTTGACGCCGTCCGTGGGGACGACAAGGACAAGCCCGAAGACCGAAGAAGAAGGATGGCACCGAAAAAAACTTCATCAGCGGCGGCGAAGGGAAAGAAGACGGCTGGGTCAGAGCGGCGCGTGAATACCAGGGCTTCGGCATCGGCCGCCGAAGGAGCTGGCGGCGGCGCAGGCGCCGTGGTCGCGGACGTCGACGCTCGCACTACAGCGACCGACCCCGCCAGCGCCGCTACAACGACACCCAACCCCGTCGCTGGCATTACAGCGACCGACCCCGCCAGCGCCGCTACAACGACACCCAACCCCGTCGCTGGCACCACAGCGACCGACCCCGCCAGCGCCGCTACAACGACACCCAACCCCGTCGCTGGCACTGCGCGGATCAGGCGGCCGGGGGTAGCCGCAATGAAGCATCTGGCGGATCTGGAGATCGTGAAGCGATGGTCCCTGCACCGACCCGTCCGCTGGGTGTTCCTGCGGTCCCGACAGCGCCTGCGGTGGAAAGCGCCATACTAGCAGCCCTCAACACGTTCCAGCGGGAGCTAGGGGACCTTCGCGGAGCCGTCCGTGATATGCAAGAGGCTCGGAGCCAGCAGGCCGCGCCAGTAATCGCGCCCGAGCCCACGCAGGAGAGGGCGGACAGTCGCGAAGCCCCCACGTCTAGCCGTGCGCCGCTGCGGCGCGTAGATCCGGAGTCCCCGCTTTCGGCAGGGCTGCAGCAGGCGGCATGGCCTGAAGACTTCAAGTTTCCTAGCGCCATCGACCCGTACAAAGGCGACACGGACCCCCGCGAGTTCGTGCGCGTGTACGAAACCGCGATCGAAGTCGCAGGCGGAGACGACACCACGAAGGCGAAGGGACTCCCTCTCGCGCTGCAAGGAGTGGCGCTCTCTTGGTTCTTTACCATAGAGCCAGGCTCCATTTACGCATGGGAGCAGCTTCGCGACCCCCTTCACAACAACTTCCAAGGAAACTATGTCGAGCGAGTCGACGCGGACCAACTCTTCGCTGGGAAGCAAAAACCCTCGGAGAAGCTCCGGGACTACTTCAAACGCTTCGCCAAGATTCGATGCCAAGTGAAGGACGTTAATGAAACCACCATCGTTAATGCAGCCATACAGGGCCTTCGTCCGGGCCCGATGGCCGAGTACAATGCGCGAAAGCCAATCAAGACGGTGGCGAAGCTCTTCGACAAAATGGAGGAATACGCCAGGGCGGAAGAGGACGCACGGCGAAGGCAAGGTGACGACTCCGACACCAACCAGGCCAGAGCCTCAGCAAAAGCCGAAGATCCGCCGAAGGACGGTTCTTCGAAGGGAAAACGTAAGCAGGAGTCGTCCAGGGATACGCCCGACCGCAGGGACGCCTCGCACAAGGAGTCGTCCGATCGGCCCAAGCGCGGCCAGCAGAGGTCAAGGCGAAACCGGTACGTCCTCGACATTGAAGGCGGTTCCGACGAGGGCGCTCCCGCGGGCCGAGGCGGTCGGGGGCGCCGTGGCCGGGGCTGCGACGATAAAGGTCGTGGAGATTACGACGACAAGCACCAAGGACTCTGGTGCGTAGTCCACGGCCGCGGCAACCACGATACCCGCACCTGCACCTCCATCGCGGCGCTCCGCGATAGCGTCGCTAGGGACAGGAACCCGGAGACACGTCCGCCTGCGGTGGCCCACGTCCAATTCCCGTACGAGGCCCCCATGCAGGTACAGGCGCAAGGGATGCAACCCCAGGAAGGCCCCTTACGGATCCAAGCTCACGTACAGCAGCCTCGGGAGGGCCTCCTGTCGCTGCAGGCCCCGGAGGCAACCCACCGCAGGGTCATTAACGTCATATCCGGAGGCTCTGCGCTGGAATTTGCCTCAGCACGGCAGCAGAAGGCCTATGCGCGAAGACTACATCACGTGGCGGCATACCCAGCGCAAGCACCGCCGGACTGGGCGCAGCACGAAGTCACATTCACACCCGACGACGCCCAAGGCGTGGACTTCCCTCATCAGGACCCCCTGGTCATCCGGGTCACTATCGCGGGATGCGACGTGGGGCGTGCCTTGGTGGACGGCGGTAGCTCCGCGAACATATTATTTGCGGCGGCCTTCGACTAGATGGGGATCCCTCGAAGCCGCTTAGGGCCCTCAGGAATCCCACTGCAGGGCTTCGGGAGACAGCCCCTGCGGGCGCTGGGCCAAATAGGTCTTCAAGTCTCCTTCAGCCAAGATAACAATGTGCGGGCCGAAGATGCCACCTTCGACGTGGTCGACCTTCCGTACCCCTACAATGCCATATTAGGGCGCCCAATCCTCAACTCCTTCGGCGCGGTACCACATCACGACTATCTATGCATGAAGATCCCGGGTCCCCGGACCATCATCACCGTCCGAGGCGACCAGGATATGGCCCAGCGCATCGAGCCAGGTACCAGGTACCCGCGTCGCGAAGCCCAGCGGCGCTCTTAGAGCTGGCGTCACAGCGCGGGAGTCCGCGGGGCCATTCAGAGGCGCCTTGGCGGGCCCTGCAGATGTCTAGCGACTAGAGGCTTCGACCGCACCAAGGACAAACGGTTAGTATATCCACCCCCTGTAATTGCTTACCCGCGCAAACGGGGATGTAATGAAGATCGCCGTTTGCCAACAATCTTTCTTCATCACGCGCAAGTACGCGGCGGAGGCGCGCGCAGGCTTGGCCAGCCCGCGCGTCCCTGCAGTATAAAACAAAGACGCACGTTCGCGTGTGCACTCGCCGTAGCCAGGGGTACGGGACTGAGTATAAATTGAAGTCGCACGTTTGCGTGTGCACTCGCCGTAGCCAAAGGTGACGGGCCTGAGTATAAACAAAGACGCACGTTCGCGTGTGCACTCGCCGTAGCCAGGGGTACGGGACTGAGTATAAATCGAAGTCGCACGTTTGCGTGTGCACTCGCCGTAGCCAAAGGTGACGGGCCTGAGTATAAACAAAGACGCACGTTCGCGTGTGCAATCGCCGTAGCCAGGGGTACGAGACTGAGTATAAATCGAAGTCGCACGTTTGCGTGTGCACTCGCTGTAGCCAAAGGTGACGGGCCTGAGTATAAACAAAGACGCACGTTCACGTGTGCACTCGCCGTAGCCAGGGGTACGGGACTGAGTATAAATCGAAGTCGCACGTTCGTGTGTGCACTCGCCGTAGCCAAAGGTGACGGGCCTGAGTATAAACAAATACGCACGTTCGCGTGTGCACTCGCCGTAGCCAGGGGTACGGGACTGAGTATAAATCGAAGTCGCACGTCCGCGTGTGCACTCGCCGTAGCCAAGGGTGACGGGCCTGAGTATAAACAAAAGACGCAACGGGGGGACGCCCTCGCGCGCACCAGTCCACAGACTCTAAATAAGACGTAGCGTCGAGGTCTGCCTCCGCACGCGCGAGTCTCCGGACTATAAAGGAAGTCGTAGCGTCGAGGTCCGCCTCCGCACGCACTAGTCCACGGACTCTAAATAAGACGTAAGGTCGAGGTCTGCCTCCGCACGCGCGAGTCTCCGGACTATAAAGGAAGTCGTAGCGTCGAGGTCCGCCTTCGCACGCGCTAGTCCACGGACTCTAAATAAGACGTAGCGTCGAGGTCTGCCTCCGCACACGCGAGTCTCCGGACTATAAAGGAAGTCGTAGCGTCGAGGTCCGCCTCCGCACGCACAGTCCACGGACTCTAAATAAGACGTAGCGTCGAGGTCTGCCTCCGCACGCGCGAGTCTCCGGACTATAAAGGAAGTCGTAGCGTCGAGGTCCGCCTCCGCACGCACAGTCCACGGACTCTAAATAAGACGTAGCGTCGAGGTCTGCCTCCGCACGCGCGAGTCTCCGGACTATAAAGGAAGTTGTAGCGTCGAGGTCCGCCTCCGCACGCACTAGTCCACGGACTCTAAATAAGACGCGAATGTTCTCCCTGCGCACTCTACGGAGTCTAAACAAGACGCGGATTCCGCGCATGCCGGGAACCTCGTCCCTGTGCATACTCTGCGGAGCATAAATAAGGCTACGGAGACCCCCCACGCGTTTCGCAACGCGGGCAGAGGACACAAGTATTAATCGCAGCGGAGCGAGGCTCACCCTCGCGTACTGCGGGAGGTGAACGCAGCGCGCGTTGACGAAGACACAGCGCGCCAGAGGCTACCCCCGCCATGAGGAGCAAGAGGAACGGAACGTGCGTGCACTTCCACCCTCGCCCGCGCCAGTCTAAGGACTATAAAAAGGCGAAGCGTCAAGGTCCGCCTCCGCACACGCCAGTCCACGGACTATAAAAAGGCGAAGTGCCGAGGTCCGCCTCCGCACACGCCAGTCTAAGGACTATAAAAAGGCGAAGCGTCGAGGTCCGCCTCCGCACACGTCAGTCCACGGACTATAAAAAGGCGAAGCGTCGAGGTCCGCCTCCGCACACGCCAGTCCACGGACTATAAAAAGGCGAAGTGCCGAGGTCCGCCTCCGCACACGCCAGTCTACGGACTATAAAAAGGCGAAGCGTCAAGGTCCGCCTCCGCACCCGCCCGTCTATGGACGGTAAAAAGGTGAGGCGCCAAGGACTGCCCCCGCAAGCGCCGTTCTAAGGAACCCTTGCGCGACTACTTCGCCAACGGCGCGCGTCGAGCGTGGAGAGCCCGTCCTCGCGCAGCATGTGGCGTACCGGTGAACCCGAAGCGGCATCAACACACAGCGCATATCTTAAGATGACAGAAAATTTGCATATCGAAAAATCACACAACTACAAAGGTCCGACAGCATCCTTGCCATTCTAAGCCGCTATCCCGCGGGCTTGTCCTTAACGCGCGCTAAAGCTGGGGCCTCGCTCGAAGAAGGCCGGCTTGCCCAAAAGTTCAACGACTCCTCGGCCCTTTGCCAGCGTCGAAGGCGTCGCCGGGTCGCAAGGCCAGACGCGAGCAGTCGCCCCCAGCAAGGAAGCTGCCCGGGATGAAGGCAAGTAATCAGTTCGTGAAGCAAACACACACTTTATTCATTCAATTAAGGGGCAGACGCTACAATGCACGCCCACACCTAGCCACGTTGGCGCCGCACCTGTGAGCCTTCGGCATCTTCGGAGGCCTCCGCGACACCCTCGTCGCGCCGCGGGACTCCATCCAGAAATTGGCCGAGGCTCCCCTCACCACGAAGGGACTTCCGAAGCTCGACCTCCGTGGCGGCTATCCCGGTGTAGTCCCAGATGCGCTCGTAGAAGAATTTGACGGGGCCGCGAACGACACGGACTTCACCGGACATCACTCCGGCCCCGCCGGGCATCTCTAGCTGAGGGTTCTCCAGCTCGGCAATGTGCGTGCAACCACGGTGCCGAAGGAGGGCGCACACCAGGCACGACGCCACATAGGCACAGTGGTCGCCAAAGGTCGTCGCAGCCCCGCGCGCAACGTCGGCGGCGTCATGGATCCAGCGAAGGGCCCGCAACAACTCCTCCGGGCCGAAGGCGTGGTCTGGCACTCCAGCCACAAGCCTTTGGAGGTGGACTTCCAGCATTTGTAGGGCGTCCCACGCAACCACCGAGGCGTCGCCAAGCGTCTGGTTACGCTCCGCTAGAGTCAAGGCAAGCTCGCCTTTTTCCTTCTCTAGCGAGGCGACCTGTTCCAGGAGCCCGTCGCGCTCCTCCGCAAACTTCTGTTGCGCAGCTTCCGCGGCCGACTCCCGCGCCAACGCAACAAGTCTGGGCAGAGCGGGCTCCAGAAGCTTCGCGTAGTTCCTCCTCGGCGGCCCGCAGCCTATCCTCGAGCGCCTTTCGGCCACGAGCATAGGCCGTTTGCAAGGCCTGCCCCAGCACAAGTGTTTGCAGAAGGGAAAGACTTAGCAAGATCAGCCAGCACAGGCGTTGTCGCATGAGTACTTACCCTCACCCCAGACACCTCGAAGGCGTCTTCGAGGCGCCCTGCCCCATAGGCCTGCAGCACTTGCGGGTCGACGCTGGTGGCCGCGTCATTCACAATCCCGCGCCATGCCCTCAGCGTCTCTGGGGGCGGCACGAAGTCCGCGGGGCTTACGCGCGCGGAGGTCCCGTGGTCCGCCAAGTGCTCCCCCTCCGGAATGAGCAGCGCTGCAAACAAGGCTGCAGGTGAGCACCGCAAGGCATGAAAGAATACACCAGAGTAAGCTAAGCCACCCTACCTTCGGTAGCAGAAGGAGGGTCTCGGGGACTCGCCCCCTCATCCCCGGGCGGGGCGGCGGTGGCGTAAGCCCTCGCAGAAGGAATGGTCCCGCCACGGGCAGAAGCCTCCGCGTTCGGGGCAGGTGACGGCTGTCCCTGCGCGACGGGCGGCGTGGCCAGAGGGGCGGAAGGCGCATATGCCGCAGGGTCTCCGGCATTTGCACTGGAGTCCCACAAGCTTCTGACGCCCGTGACCACGACGAATCCCCGCGGTGTCCGGTGGAGCTCCGGCCGCACACACGGCCGTTTAGCCGGGGCAGCCAGCAGCGATAATGTCCCCGCAGTCGCGGCTGGGGAAGCCCCCGCGGTTGCAGCACCCGGGGGCGAAGGTTCCGCAGTGGCAATTGTCGCAGGGGGCACCTCGGTTTCTGCCGCTGTCGGTAAAGGCAGCATGGTTCCGTGCGCCCCCGTGGAGGGCGCCTCCGGCACCACAGCGGCCACGGCCGGAGGCTCCACCTCAGCATCGCCGGTCCGCACGGGTTCCGCCTCGGCGACTTCGGTGGGCGGCAAGACTTCCCCCCTTCGGCTGCTCGCAGCAAACCTGCCGTCCGGGGCGCTCGCCGAAGATACCTCGCCTTCGGCGTCCGCGCCACCCAAGCCTGAATCGGCATACCTCGCCGAAGTCCGACTACGCGTCCGCCGCGTCCTCGGGAGCACTAGCAGCAGCAGTAGCAGCTGCCGCGCCAAGCGCGGCAGGCGCCCCGCTGCGGCCCCTCTTCCAAGACGGCGCCTTCTTCTTCGCCGCACCGTCGTCTGGAGCGACACGGTCCGGCACGGCAAGGCCTAGGGCCTCGCACACGCGGTTTATTCGCCCCACCCCCGCCTCGGCGATAGCAGACGCGCGCTGCTCGTGCTCCCTGCCGGTGTACGGCCCTAGGAATATGCGCGCGGCTTGCTCCGCCTTCTCCAAGCAAATCCCTGAAGCAACGGAGATAGCATCAGCATATAGCGCATTTCGTGTGAACAAAGGAGCGACGCGGTCGAGGCTTACGAAGACTGGAGGGTGCCGGCAGCAAGCAGATCGATGGCGAAACATTGTCGTCTCGACGCCTCTCGGCGGCAAGACGCCAGTCGCGGGCAAGCGGGGCCACGCCGTACATCACGTACTCTTCGGCGAGGTCGCGCATGTTGAGGCGGGCGGCCACGCCTACGAGCCGCTGAGCCCTCCGCCTGTCCTCGTCACCGAGCGTCCGGCCGGGCGAGGGCTTGAACGCGATCGGTCGGCCTGCGCACTCAAGGCCGCTCCCGCTCTCCACACGGTGGTAGAACCACCGCTTCATCCAGTAAGACTCCCACTTCCCGCGAGTTGAGTTCGCAGGGAAGAGCTTCTTGCACGACGGACGAAGAATAAAGGTGACGCTACCGAAGCTCGACAGCGTCCCGTCCTTCCGGTCCTTGGGCTGGCACCGTGCCTCGTGAAGATAGGCGAACAGCGAGGCGCTGGGCCAACACGCCCCCGAGCGCAAGGCCCAGCTGTACACCGCAAGCCGGGCCACGGCGTTCGGAGTCAGTTGCGCCAGCTCTAGCCCGAAGGTCCGCAGCACGTCGCCCACGATAGCCGCCGCGGGGATGCGGTTCCGTCTCATCGGCGGCGGGCAATCGCACCTCCTGGCGCTCGGACAACTTCCCCGCGTGCAGAAGCCCTTGGATCGTCTTCTCGGTCACGAGCGAGGGGCCTAACTCGCCGGAGAACGTGCCTTCCTCCTCCCCCACCAACCACTCCTTGTCCGCCGCCGCCGGGTCGCGCTCTTGGAGCGTGTATTTCACCTCCAACAGCGAAGACCGCCGGCGAATGCCGCAGACACCACCCGCCTGACCACGCTTGCCATCAGACGCCATTGCTTCTCCGGGAAGGAGGCCAGCGGCAAAAAATACTACGTGAGTATGGAAGGCGGCGCAAGCAAGAAGGGGGCGTACAACTGCGGGGGCGTGGTCGCGGGGGCTACTTTAAGCCACCTCGCGCAAGTACCGAAGCGTCGCGACGGCCCGCGTGCGGGACGCGACCGCAGTCGTACAAACGCTTGTCCAGCGCTGTTCCCCATACCCAAAGCTGAAAGGCCATGACCACGAGCGCCAAGGGTCGTCACAGCACGACGCTCCCTAGCCGCTATTAAAGGCGGACTAATGGGCCAGGGGATCACAACAGCATCGGCGCTGCGCCATTCGTCGCCCGCCCCGTGTCCCCCTTGCCTAGGGAAGAGGCGAGCGGCCGCGAGCACGCAACCGTCCACATCCCGTCGCGCACCAGTCATAAGCCGCCACGTGCCCCGTGCGCGCCGAGGCGGGTCGCACGGTATAGGCACCTTTACCGCGCAAGACCGCATCGCGGGATCTCAAGTCACCGCACGCGTGGCGATGTTCGCGACGCGCGCGGGCGCCAGCCCCGCTGCCACCCGTTCGAAGGGCGGGGACGGAGCGCGCGCGTCTACTTCGGCTGGGCGCCAGCCCCGCTGCCACCCGTTCGAAGGGCGGGGACGGAGCGCGCACGTCTACTTCGGCTGGGCGCCAGCCCCGCTGCCACCCGTTCGAAGGGCGGGGACGGAGCGCGCGCGTCTACTTCGGCTGGGCGCCAGCCCCGCTGCCACCCGTTCGAAGGGCGGGGACGGAGCGCGCGCGTCTACTTCGGCTGGGCGCCAGCCCCGCTGCCACCCGTTCGAAGGGCGGGGACGGAGCGCGCGCGTCTACTTCGGCTGGGCGCCAGCTCCGCTGCCACTCGTTCGAAGGGTAGGGGACGGAGCGCGCGCGTCTACTTCGGCGGCGCGCCGGAAAGGCGGGGGTCTTGTCCCGCAAAGTCTGCCTCGTTTTCCTTAACAGGCCACCTACAGTGCATCAACATAAAAGGTAATGCCGGCGGGCTCCATCAGGAACGCCGACTGTAGGTAGGCCTGTTAAGAAAAACAGGGCAGACCTTGCTGTCGCCTGCGGAAGCGCGGTGCGGGGCTGACCAAGCTCCCAAGAAAAATGGACCTCCTTCTGTGCATCAACATTCCCCAAGCCGTTCAGCGTCACCCAGGAATGTTGATGCACGGCAGGGGCCCATTTTAGGGGAGCAACTTCTATCACAATATACGCAGGAGCAACGCCGCACCAGCGCCATATATATACCCCATCAGCAGGGGAGCCAACCGGCGGAAGGCCAATCGGCAGAAGTCCAACCGACGGGAGTCCGCCGTCATATTAATGGTCACGACGCCTCAAACACCCGCACCGCGCCAAGCACGCTTCACCACGTGGATGGCCGGAAGACCGAGCGTCGCAGCACGTCCCTTAGAGCAACTCCAGCAGTAGCCCTCAAAACAGGGCCCCTACTTTTCATTTGAGGGCTCCCCCTACTTTTGAGGGCCCTGTTTTCTGGGCTGCACTCCAGCAGGAGCCCTCAAAACAGGGCCCCTACTTCTCAATTCCCTCTATTTCCTCACACACTATACGCATATGTATGGGACAAAAGCACAATACATAATAAAATATTTATGATTTCACAATGAGGAACAATATTTAAATACATGAATTCAAATTTAAATTCAAATTTGTTCCGAATTTAAATTGAAAGCACAAAGTTCATCACATAACATTCAAATTTGTTCCGAATTCAAATACGAATATTCAAATACGAATATTCAAATTTAAATTCAAATTTATTCCGAATTTAAATTGAAAGCACAAATATGAATTCAAATACGAATATTCAAATTTAAATTCAAATTTGTTCCGAATTTAAATTGAAAGCACAAAGTTCATCACATAACATCCAAATTTAAATTCAAATTTGTTCCGAATTCAAATACGAATATTCAAATTTAAATTCAAATTTGTTCCGAATTTAAATTGAAAGCACAAAGTTCATCACATAACATTCAAATTTAAATTCAAATTTGTTCCGAATTCAAATACGAATTCAAATACGAATATTCAAATTTAAATTCAAATTTGTTCCGAATTTAAATTGAAAGCACAAAGTTCATCACATAACATTTAAATTTAAATTCAAATTTGTTCCGAATTCAAATATGAATTCAAATACGAATATTCAAATTTAAATTCAAATTTGTTCCGAATTTAAATTGAAAGCACAAATGTTCCACAAAAAACGAGGAAAGCTGAAAAATGAGAGCCGGAGTAGGGGGCCCCTAGGAATGAGGGGTGGGAGGGTGATTTGAGGGCCTCCTCAAATTTGAGGGCTCTAGTAGGGGCTGTGCTGGAGCTCGTTTTTTGGCTCAAGCCCTCAAATTTGAGTTTTGAGGGCTCTAGTAGGGGCCCTGCTGGAGTTGCTCTTATCACTTAAGGCTCATGCGGCGGCTCAGGGGCCCGCTACGCTGACCTGTGCCAGTGCAACGCCCCCGGCGCGCGTCTACTTCGGCTAGGGCCACCTCCGCCGCCGCCTGTTTGAAGGGTGAGGGACGGAGCGCGCGCGTCTGCTTCGGCTGCAGCGCAGCCCCGGGTCAAGTTTGGAAAAGTTCACAGGCCGCGGGGACGGAGGGGGCCAAAGGACTCGGCAACATGGCTTCGGCCCCGTGAAGCCCTTTACCATGAGAGGCTCCTGTCGTAGGGGTGGCCCCCACCTAAACCCAGCAGGCCTGGTAGGAGATTATAAGGCCCAGAATAGGCCATGTGTAATGACATAACTGCCCCCAGAGGGGATAACCAGATGTAAGGGTATAACTGTAAAAGCACTTCTCATGTGTATATATATATATGAATACAGGCCATGGGGAGGGGGCAAGCCATTATACTCATCTCCATCACTCCCCACTACCATCTCTCTCTCTGTTTGGCCTGTAGCCACAACAATGACAATTGTTTTGTGGACTACATTTTTCATAAATTGGATGAATAAATTAGGTTTCACAAATGAGGAAGACTTGGGATGACTTCATGGGTTGAATATCATCAAGTCAAGATGAAAGATGGCATCATATGTTGAAGGCCATTAAGAAGAAGATGCATCGTGAGTTGATGCATATCTAAAAGGAGATGATTGTGTTGATCATCAAGTCAAGTGAAGACCCATCATTTGTTGATAGAGGTCAAGTGAAGGATACATCATGTGTTGATGCATATAAAGATAATAACTCGAACTTGAAGTATAGATGTGAGTCATCAAGCTTCAAGGAGACGCGCAAAGCAAATGTATGACTAGTTAGGGCTAAGAATATGTTCCTAGTCTTTTATTGGTCTTGGTGTTTGGTTGGAAGAGCGGATTGCTAGTATAGGTTGCCATACTATTAAGAGGGCTCATGTCTAATAGCTTGAGTCTCATCATGTGTTGATAGCTCAACCTCACCTTTTGTAGCTCTCCTTGGCATGAGGTTTGTATTTACGAATGTGTTTTGCAAATAGTTGAAACTCATGTGTTAAATCCTTGTAAATGTGTTTTATAAGTGTTTGAAGTCTATGTTTCCATTCTTTATAATATGAGGCTTATATTTATAAATGTGTTTTGTAAATGGCTGAAGGTCATATATATAATCCTTGTGTCATGATTCTAAAAGTGTGTGAATGTGTTTTGTAACTTGTTGAGAATCATGGATAATCCTTGTGTATGATACTGTAGTTTGCAAATGTGTTTTGCAAAATCTGTTAAGTATATGCACCTCTTAGGATAATCGGAATTACAACAGTATATTCTACGGTACTACCACTAGTCGGAACCACCAGCATTGTAATCACGGAACTACCGTGTCTATTGGTGGTCGGAAGACCTGTGTGATCGAGAGCCATTGTGGTCGAACCAATATGGTCAAAGACCTGTGTAGTCAAAGATGAATGTGGTCAAGAACTAGCATGGTCGAAGCTGACGTAGTTGAACCAACAAGGTCAAAGATCGACGTGGTCGATGACCAATGTAGTCGAAGATCGAAGTGGTCGAAACTAGCGTAGTCGGAGACTAGCGTAGTCGAAGACTTGTGTGGTCAAATCGGATAACGTGATCAGAGATCAACGTGGTCAGAGACTTGAGTGGTCGAACCATCCGATGTGATCAGTGACCAGTGTAGTCGACAATCGGTACTTTCAATCAGCTCTGTGTGAGCGGTCCGACCGGCTCAGAGTGAGTGGTCCGATCAGCGAGCAGTACTACTGGCTTTGTGTGAGCGGTACTTTCGATTTGCGAAACGACCAACTTGTGTAGTGGTATGTTTTTTTAGACACCTGTGTGAAGTATTCTCATCCCTGAGGAAATCGGTAGTTCCGCACGAGTGCTATGATACTTTCGATGATCGCTAGTACTGGACTTTGCATGTCGGAACTACCGGATTTGCTTGCAATGACTAGTTTTCTAACTGTTGCAGAAGGGAGCGAAAGTACTGGTCGTAAGCCGGTAGTACTTTCGAAAATCTTGTTTTTCAGGGGTTTTGCTTTCAACGGCTTGTTTTTGTGGTGTGGGTATATATACCCCCTTGTGGCCAATTGGAGTAAGGCTTGCTGCATCCTTTGACAATTCTTTAAGTTAGTGTGAGGCTCTCCTTTCAATTGTGCATGTGTTGCACCTTGTGAGTAAAAAGGAAGGCTCAAAATTGTATGTGTTGCATGTAGAGGTGGATTGTGTATCCACTTGAGCGGTGTGCAATCGTTGCACATGGTGAGAGTCAAGCGAGGGACTTAACTTATTACTCTTAGAGTTTGTCGACTCCTAGATGGCGTTGGAGGCGTTGTGCACAGTGATCTTCATAAAGAAAGTTGTGAGAAAACCAGACAAAGTTGTGAAGGTTGAAGCTCACTTTCCCAGAGCAAGAAAGAGCTAGTACTAGTGAATTGAGGTGTTTCGGCTTAATTTGTGGAGCTGGTCCAATTCGTTTGGGCTAATCTCAATATGGACTAGAGGAGACCGGCAAGTCTCTGATCACTACGATAAAAAGCAATCGTGTCAATTGTGGTTTGTATTCTTGCGCTTAATTTACATTCATAGAATTAAATTTGATCGTTTGTCATCCTAGGATTGCAAACCTTGATATAGACTTATCTTGTTGGTGCACTTAGGTGAACCCAATTATTTTAAGGCGTTATTTGTTCTAAACTTTTTTAAGTTAAGTTTCCACATTGTTTGCTTGATTTAGCCAAATAGAAATTGATAATTAATTAGAGATGAAAATTTTAGACCGCCTATTCACCCTCTTCCCTCTAGTCGGCCTCTTCAATCCAACACCGGTGGCAGCACCCTGAGCTTTACTAGCGGTGGTTGTGTTAGTCAGTTACTTCCCTTTTCTTTCTGTTCTTGAGGTTTGCTATCCCCCTAAGAGCCAATATACCGTACATGGCTCTGCCTTGGCACAGCAGGCTTTCTAGGGTCTTGTGACGCCCCGGCCGCTCCGTTGCCCAGGGTAACAACGCTGGGCGCCCGTCGACGGAGGTGTCGAATGGCGGCTCACTGCTAGATGGATCTGAGGGTCAGGGCAAGCGGGTCGTCGTCGATGCCACGGCTCACCACTGCTTTTCCTTTCACTCCCACGGCCCACCCACAAAAACAAGCGCTTGCTCCTACTCTGTTTTCTGCCTTAAACGTCGACGGCCAGGGTTAGGGTTTTATGGAGCGGAGGTCGGGGCGACGTGTAGATCGTGAGATTACCCTGGGCGCTGGTTCGTCAAGCCTATCAAGTAGGACCGTTCGATCCCAACTCGCGAGGTGGTTCTGACAACCACGCGAATCTTTTGGACGTGATATGGTTTTTCGACCATTTCTCCCTCTCCCTCTTAATTCCATCGTTCTCTTACCGAAAGGCGTGTTCAATTGATATCAAAGAAGGGAAAAGCGACGCATAATTGCCGCATTTCCCATCATTCACGGACAGCCGTCCTGCGACGGTAACTGGCCGTGTGATGATACCTTGGCCCCGTGTGTCAGTCAAGAACAACTGTCGATCATTGCCATGTTAGCTAGGTTCTCGTATTTGGTAGAAATAGGCCTAAATAAGACTCATTCCCTTAATTCGGAAATATGTATGGTTTAATATCATATTACTAATGTAAAGTAGAAGTGATCAATTTATAAGGTGGAGCCTTTACTACTCTTGAATCATATCACACATGAATAGGGATGGTATGAGGAGAGCTTTGGCTGAATTTTCGTGTGAAAATCGTGTGACTTGTAACTTGTAACGCGCGACCGCGCTATGACGTGTCGTGTCGCGTCACTTGGTAAAAGAGAGCGTGATCTCCGAACCATTATCGCAGAAATAACCTACACGAGCCGCCAATAAGGTTTCTGAGTAGCGCATTTGTGTGACCGGTCCTGCTCTGCTTCATCTACGTCTTGCATTGCTTACTGTTCTACATCAACCCCAACAGTAAGTCGTTTGTGTGACCGATCGACCAGTTCTAATTCTGTTTTAGTTTATATGTCTGAAGTATAATAAGCAGTCTGTTATTAGATTTATTTATTGTATCACTAGAATTTTACTGTATTTACCTTCTAATAAAATTTGAAATTAAAATACTGCCTACATTTCCAACAGTGTTACCTTCTGTCCTAGTGTCTGAAACGTTCGATCGATCTCTCTGGCCGTCCCTAGCACAGGCTAGCATGCATGTCTGCTATCCCGTGGGTCTCTCTTGCCGGCTGTCGCGATAAGGTTGGAAATTGTAAGATCTCTTACAACCAACTCGTTGCCGTGCCTTGCGTCGGGCTAGCTCACAGTCTCACACCGGTACGTAGATCACATCAGTCGGCCCACGAGAATCGCCACTACCAATCCGTGCGGCACCGCGGGCCAAGTCTCGACGCACACTCCCGTAATCTCACTGCGCCTTCCAAGCCGAAACCTCAGGCCACCACTCGAGTTGGGCCGCGAGTCCCATCAACAGCACGGCGGGCCGCGCGGCGTGCGCTAACCAACGAGCGCGAGACGCCAGAGCCGGGGAACTGGGAACGTGAGGGGCGGGTGCGCTGCCAGCCAAAGCCGAACTCGCCGTCAGGCAGCACAAGCGCACAACGAGCGAGCAGTGGCCGCGCGCGGCACAGGCGCACAACGTACGTGTTTTCGAGCCGTGCGCCTGCCGCGGCTGCCTCCGCCTTCCGGTCTACGGCTGGCATGGCAGCGCACGCACCGGTTGGCGGGACGTGGCCACGCATGTGCGGACAAGACGCCCTCCCCGGCTTTTTCAGAATGCAGACGTTGGCAAGGTTTAGTGGAGTACCTTTGCGCTGCCACTCGATCATAGGCTGCCTGCATCTGCATGAGCATGGCGTCGAGCTCGTTTTCCAGGGAATTTGTTCGGTCCCCATCGGCGTAAAAAGACACACTTTGTGCTGATGGTGGAGTACCACTCGCTGGTACGTTCAACACTCACCACCAGTAACCTTGTGAACCTTACGACAGATCAAAAGTGCAGAAATCAATGCTAGTTCCACCAGACACGCTGAAGTAGTGAATACACACAAAAGGGAACACGAAAGATATTCCATCTCAATCCATCCAAGCATGTGAAGAGTTTTTGGACGCTCTCAAAATGTCTCGGGATAAAAGGAGGGGGACATGCAACACACAATTATGCTGCATCATTTCGGCAAGGGCACTACGCATCATGGACTTGTGTCATTGCACAGACCCCCTCCTCGACCATCCTTAATCATTGTATTTTTCGCTCTTATTTTTGCAGGATTTCGAATGATTGCATTGCGGCCCTTTTTTTCTAGTCATATACATGGAGGCCCAGGCGCCCATGCAGTAAAAAGTTGCGCACACTGTTCATTGTTCAGTAGTCAAAAGAAAGCATTTCCTTATGCCTGCCTCGTTGCTGCGTTTGACTGGCCTTCGGCGTTCTTTGCCTTAGAACCTGAACAGTCTCAGAATCATTCTTCCAACACGTACGTACGTACTTCAGTTCCTTTCAGTAACAAAATTTAAACCGCTCACGAGAGGTAGGCTGTCGCAGTATCCGTTACCGACGCCTCTTCTCATGTTTACAATAATCTGCCCGTATTTAAACCGTGCATGATTGCAACGTTTCTGTCCTTCGTAATCACTCGACAAAAATACAAGGCATAAATTTCTTCAGTCTAATCCTAACACAATTAACAATGCAATGGTATTATAATAGCAGCAGCATCATTTGAATACCGTGTGCACAATGGTATGTAAGCAAAATGTTTTTTAAGAACATTTTGCTGATGGAATGATTGGATGCTACGACTGACAGATGATTTCAAACGAACATCAAATTGAAAATCTGAAATGTTGATAGGAATTTGCCATTGGCATATATATACGTAGGGCCTATTAGAGTGGAACAAGGTTATTGCTTCCCCCCAAGCACTTGCAGGATGAGATTCCCGTCAAGAGATATATGGGATGGGATATGGCTGCCGCTAATGAGCCCATTTTAATGGATCTTGCCGTCTCGCAACGTCCAACATCTCGTGCCTTCGGTTGGTCGCCGATCGAAAAGGAGAGATGCGAGATGGAAAGCTCAATCCTAGCTACCATCTCTCTCTATCTGATACTAATCCTCCTTATCCAGGTGCTAGCTTTGGATAAGTGTCTTGATGTTTCTGGTTATGTCAGTTGTATCTTAACGTTTTGTGCTTTAATTTTTGCCTTAATTTTTACCTGGTGTGATTTCCTTGAGACATTGGACTAGCTTGTAGGGAGAGGCATTTACATACATACGTGGAATCATCTATGATCGCTACATGACCTCTCAACCATCAGTGTTTTTGGATTTTGGTTGCACCTAATGATGTGAGTACTGCAGAGCCTTGCCCTTAAACGGTAGTATATTTGCTTAGCTGTATCATCCAATTAACAAAGTTATAGTTGGTGAATTCGTTGATGCAGTAGCCTTCCAAATTAGGCATGATTAAAAAAGCTTGCTGCACTCTTGTGTAATTGTGCTCTCTTATGTCTTCTCAATACGAAGGCACGTAGTTCTCATACGTGTTCTAAAAAACAAAGGCATCAAAACAAATGGCTTTTTTATTTGATAAGCCATCAAAAGCGTTACCAAAATAAGAAAAACATCAGCCTCAACAGGAGGGTGAAAGCTCAGTTTGTCCATTTTAAAGCACAGGTTAAAGTAAAGACGGGTGATGATGCTCTGGGTTATCTTGCTAGTTACAACTCTCCATCCATTGGATAATCTAGCCAAGTAATACCTTTTTTCTGCGGGCGGTCTACTAACTTTATTTAGGTAAAGAGATTGTTGAACTCCTAAGGGCAATTTGGAAATTTTCTAATTTAATGAAAAAGGAAAAAAAGAAAGGAGAGGGGCCCACCCGTCGGTGGGACAGTAGAGGGGATAAGGTCTATGGCCTCCCGTGCGCCGTTTGGGTGGCTTTGACTTGACTGATTCATTTGGGGTGGCCGGGTCATGCGGGATGGCGGCGGCACCGGAGGCGCCATTGGCCGAGAGCTTCGGTGTCGGCCATTTGGCTGCAGCCCGTCGCCTCCTCCCCGCTCCCCTATAAGAGGCAGCTTCCCTCTCCTCTTGCACATCTGAAGCAATGAACTACTTTCTACATTGATCTTCTCTCTCAGATGGGCTTTGATCTGGGCTTTGGACACCAATCTACCGTGCTCTTCATCACTGCTGGTGACCTTGGAGCCCAAATCGCCTTTTCTGTGATTTCCCCCGTGTGGTTTCCTTGTGCCTTCTCATCTGAGATCTGGCAATGAGGAGGTTTGGAGATTTCCCACTGAAGGCTAGTTCGGGTGGATTTGTGACTTGCTGAGAAGGAGAACCGAGGCTTGATCTTTGGTGTTCTCGGGTGCTCTTGGCCGGAGCACTCATCGGTCTTGTGCGGCATCTACCCCAACCTTCGACTTCTACTTCGGATACTCGAGATTAGAGTGTTGCATTGTATCTCCGTTTGCCTTCGTTTCCTTGTGTGGCATAGCGAGGCGCTTGGTTTTCTAGGACAGCGCTACGTGCGTGCCTTGCCTCATTCGGTTTATTCATGGTGATTTCGAGTATCACTGGCATTGTGAATATACCGACTGCTTACTTTCTTTACTTGATCTATATTAGATATTTGTGATTCATTTCTGATTAGAAATTGCAAAGAAGATATGTGGGTTAAATTGCTCGATGATGAAATGATATATTGCTGAGATTATATATGGATGTGAGGCTAGATGGACCTTGAGCTTTTGGTTTGCTATTTCTTACGCTCTCATCGTTGATATTGCTGTATATTTGTTGATGCTTATTGAGTTATCTCGGTTCTAAGATTAGGCTTCGGTCAGTCCAGTTGATATCCGAACAAGGTTGTCCTATTTTAATAAATATTGTTCGTGCTGATTGAATGTTGGATTGATTAAAAAGGTCACTTACTCTGCACAATAACAATAAATTCATGATTTGGTAGTTTCCTTTGATAACTAAGTTGCAACTAGCCTTTTGAGAGCAATATATGTCATTCAAAATCTTCTTAACTTGCCGAATTTGGTCATACATATTATGTTTATGTTGAGCATAAGCTTCTGCTTCAGTGACTTAGAAAGTTCATATGTTTATATGTTGACTAAGTCATTTATATACCTTTTATATCATGCTTGTGTCCTTATTAAATATGCTGAAATTAAATCTAAATATATGCTAAGACCACATTATTTATAACAATCGAGAAAACCAATACTTAAAGAAATGGCTTCCTCGTTTGATGTAGCGATGGGAGGATGCAAACAACTTAGTCTTAGCGCGTTTGTTAGCCATCTTATCCAATTGGCTGTTCAACATCTACGTTAACTGTACTAATGCCAAACAACTCTGGGACGAACTTGAGGAGAAATATTCCGTAGGGGATAACGGAAATGAGTTATATGTAACTGCTAATTACTTGAACTATAAGATGGTTGAGGGGCGGTGGGTGATGGAGCAGCTCTATAAGCTACAAGTCTATGTATGTGACTTAAGTCAGTACGATTGTATCCTACCAAAGAAGTTCCAAGTAAACATCATCCTAGCTAAGTTACCGCCCTCGTGGCATGACTTTATTACCGCTTGCCAACATATGATGGAGCGCTTGACTCTTAATGAGTTGTCAACAGCTATTAATGTCAAAGAGCGTGCTAGGGGCGGTGACGGTGCAGGAAAGGCTCAATACCAAATGCATCAAGCAGAGGTCAAGAGTGCTTCAGGCAGCGGGAAACAAAGGTTCAAGAACCAGCCCAGAACAAGCTCAAAGTCAAGAAAAAGAAGAAAAAGAAGGAAGATATCGTCTGCTTTGTCTGTGGCACTGCTGGCCACAAGGCCAACCATTGCCGCAATCACAAAGTCAGGGGTCCTTCTCCTGGTCCGCACAAGAGACGTAAGGCTGAAATTATTGTAGCATTGGCTAGCTCCAGTCGAAAGAGTATGTACCTCAGGCCTTTGTGGCAAGTCCATCAATTGATTGGTGGATTGATATAGATGCTACTAGACATATATGTGCTGATCGATCTTGTTTCTCTTCATTTCAGGGTGAAGGTGGTGGATCCGTCTTAATGGGGAATAGAGCCACTACAACAGTACTAGGGATTAGACATGTTTGCCTGAAACTTAACTCAGGCAAAACACTTATCCTCAAGGACGTACTGTATGTGCTTGCGATGACTCGCAATCTCTTGAGCGGGTCAATGCAAAGTCCTCCTTTGTCTGTGTGGAGTCGTAGTCCTTGTCGCTAGGCTTTGGATTCAAAGCCGCAAGCTACCTATCATCAAAGAGCTGTACATTAAATAAGACATATGAACATCTTTATCAAATTGATAACTTGGTGGAACTATTAGACTCCTTAGGGCAATTTGGGAATTTCCCAATTTGATGAAAAGGAAAAAAGAGAAAGGAGAGGGATCCCACTCGTCGGTGGAACAATAGAGGGGATAAGGCCTATGGACTTCTCCCGTGTGCCATTCGGGTGGCTTCAACTTGACCAATTCATTTAGGTGCCATAGGCCGGGAGCCTCGATGCCGGTCGTTTGGCTGCAACCCATCACCTCCTCCTCGCTCCCTTATAAGAGGCGGCCTTCCTCTCCTCTCTTTCACATTCGAAGTAGTGAGTTCCTTTCCACCTTGATCTTCTTCTCTCTCGGCTGGGCTTTGATCTGGGCTTTGGACACTGATTTGTCGTGCTCTTCACTAGCGCCGGTGACTTGGAGCCTGAATTGCCTTTTCTGTGATTTCCCCCGTGCGGTTTCCTTGCACCTTCTCGTCTGAGATCTGGCAGTGAGGAGGTTTGGGGATTTCCCGTTGAAGGCTGGTTCGGGTGGATTGTGGCTTGCTGAGAAGGAGAACCAAGGCTTGATCTTTGGTGTTCTTGGGTGCTCTTGGCCGGAGCATCTTAGGTCTTGTGCGGCATTTACCCCGACATTCGACTTCTATTCCGGCTACCTGAGGTTGGAGTGTGGCATTGTATCTCCGTTTGTCATCATCTCCTTGCACGGCATAGCGAGGCACATGGTAATCTGGGACAACGCTACGTGCACGCCTTGCCTCATTCGATTTCTTCATAGTGATTTCGAGTATCCCGACGCTGTGAGTATACCAGTTGCTTACTTTTTTTGCTTGATCTATATCAGATAACAGTGATTCATTTCTAATTAGAAATTGCAAATAAGATATGTGGGTTAAATTGCTCGATGATGAAATGATATATTGCTGAAATTATATGTGGATGTGAGGTTGGATGGACCTTGAGCTTTCGGCTTGCTATTTCTTATGCTCTGATCATTGACATTGCGATATATTTCTTGATGCTTATTGAGTTATCTCGATTCTAAGATTAGGCTTCGGTCAGTCCAGTTGATATCCGAACCAGGTTGTCCTGGTTTAATCAATATTGTTCATGCTGATTGAATGTTGGATTGATTAAAAAGGCCACTTACTTTGTACAGCAACAATACATTCATGATTTGGTAGTTTCCTTTGATAGCTAAGTTTGTTTTAAAGCTCAAGGTTTAATCTACAACTGTCATATATAATCAAGATTAGTCTTTGTCTTAGCGAAGATGGCCAAAAATAAATCTTGAGCAACTATTGTTCTGAAAGCAATATATGTCATTCAAAATCTTATTAATATGCTGAATTTAGTCATACATGTTATATTTATGTTGGGCATGTTAGTGATGTGCCCAAGAGGCAATCATAAACAATTCGGTTTTATAGGCTAAAAGGGATATTGATCTATATGGGATTAGGGTTCTAATGGGCCTACAATGTGGAAGCCCATTAGCATGCTCTATAAATATGTGGAGGCGGGGCTGCAGGTAATATAGACTACTGTGCTGAAAACCTTAGCCGCCACCTCCCCTCGGCCGTATCCCGAAACCCTAACCGGGCGCGCGGTGCTAGCACACCAGCGTACGACGTTCCATCCCGAACGTGTGGACTCCGTGGAGGCGCCGCTGCTGTTGCTGCTGTGCTGATCGGCGAGAAGCGCAAGGCTATTGCTAGGACGCGAGGAGGAGACATTCAGTTCGTGAAACGATCGACTGCTTCTTCTTCATCAACACGCATCTACGTTGGACCAGACTGCTCCAACTCTTCTTCCGCTGCGCAACGCATCTAGTGGTAACTATCCATGACTCCCTTACACGCATGTTTTCTGGTTGAACGCGGTAGAAAATCAAATGTTGTAGCTAGCGTAGCCTACCCGTTATCCTTCAGGGCATAACCTTCTGCTTCAATAACTTAGAAAATTTATATGTTGATCAAGTTATTTATATGCCTTTTATATTATGTTTGTGTTTTTATTAAATATGTTAAAATTAAATCTAAATATATGCTAAAATCGTATTATTTACAACAGAGACAACAGAGAAGCAGTAGGAGTAAATTACACCACGGACGTTTCTAATAAGCATCTGAAGACAAGGAATAAAGAAAGTTGATATGAACAGGAATAATACTTTACCTGCGTTCCTGCATTGCTTGCGCTCGCCAGTCGCCACAGGCCCACGGTGAGGGCATATCTCTCTCTCTCTCTCTCTCTCTCTGCTGCCTGCCTGCCAAAAGCGGCTGCAAACTCTTCACTCGTTCGATATGTGCGTCAACTAGGGCAAAACCAAAGAATATTTCTCCTGGAGACGAGCGCTATGTTGGACTCCAGTGGTCGATCGAGTGATGCTAACAATTCTGAATAGTTAACGTGACGCCGGCTGACTTTTCTGCTGAGCTGAATAACAGCTTAGGTTTAGGTCAGTGAAGCCACGTTAGCTAAGCTACCGAAGCTCGTGGCCGAAAAATTCAGAAAAAGGTCGAACAGACAGTACAAAATTTCAAGTCCTACACTTGCTACGTCAGAAAATATGAACGAAATGGACGGATGGATCCATCAACCGTGGAGATTGTTTCTCTCTAATAGAGACGCTCTGCTTAGGGACCGTACAAATTGCCCTATTATATGGGGACCTCTCGTTGTCTTTGCATGCATAAGAAAAGGGACGAGATGGAAACAGAGGAATGGGGCTTCTCTATCCCCTCTCCTTATTTCCTTCCCTATCCCCTCAATCTAGACTACTCACATCTCATCTAATGGCCAATATTTTTTTATATTTTCACCATTTGCCCATCTATCATAAATAATAAAAAAAATACAGAAAAAAATAAAATTTATTTTTTATTATAATTTTTTACAGAAATTATAATTTTATTTTTTTAAAAAAATTATAATAAAAAATAAATATTATTTTTTCTGTATTTTTTTTATTATTTATGATGGATGGACAAATGATGAAAATATAAAAAATACTGATTATTGGATGAGATATGAGTGGTCTAGATTGAGAGGATAGGGTGGAAATAGGAAGAGGGGGACAGGAAGCTCCGTTCGAAACAGGAGCAGGAGCAACTTGAGCATCTTGTATGCTTGTCCCCTTCGACTCGGGTTGTTTACTGCAACTCGAGCGTTTTCTGGATCTCCTGTGCGCACTGGCAGGATCCAAGGCAAACGGCGGTGTGTGGGGTGCCCGTGCGTCGTGTACCGCCGCGAACGAAGCAGGCAAGCGGCATCACGCCCTTTCACAGCTTGGAGCTCTGGACATGTATTTCAAAATGTAGTACCAGTACACGCGCGAGCCTATGAGCAATTGCTTGTACTTACGTGTAAACAATGCAGCTCGTACACGCGGTGTTCCTACAAGTAGTCCTACGCCACATCAAGAACCTTCAGAGGTCACGGACTGTTCCGTTTTGCCCCACTTTTGGAACGAGTAGACGTAGCGTTACCTCGTTCTGTTTCACCACCCAAACACGGAACAAATCTATGTATATGCACATGGTCCTTGAGAAATCCTAAATGGGCCATTCGGTCACTCCCTGTGCCAGCACACGAAGTTCCTACGGTCCTAATTACACATCTTCACAGTAAACCCTCGTTGGGACAATGGAATTTTCCCTTGTTACCATGGGAATTAAACTGTTTTTCAATTCCTTCATATGTGATTTTATCTGATTTGTTGTATATTAATATTTGTGAGCTAAGGTCCATAGTGCAAAGTACTACGGTGAAAGACCATGTTACGCGGTAAGGCACGGCTTATGCTTTTGGCTTATTTTTTTTTGGTCTTTTATATTTGGATTTTTGCTTTTATTTTTTGCATTGTTTGTACTAACATAATGTTTTTCACTTTTATATTTAACTACATAGAATAAATTAAATTAAATAAATCATAAGGCTTATGAGCCTCGTAGAGCGCTTAGGGGCTTATGAGTTACACTGCTACATTTGTTTAAGCAGCTCTCCACCATATTTAACCATTTTATTTGACCGTTTAGGGGCTTGGAACTCACAAAACGATGAAAGTCAAAAACATCCATCGCCTCAAATCCAGGGCCACACCAAATCCGGCACAAGAACTGACCACCTCTCGTTCCGTCGTGCCCCCTCGCCGTCTCGCCTCGGGCTCGCCACCACCCACCCCTTTTCTTGGACTCGTTCGCACTCCCCCAGCCAGAGCCAGGTCTCTCACCCGTCTCCATTCGTCTAGTCTTCCACACACTACACAACAAAGACGAGCGCGCTCACGCAGACACAGAGCCCCTCTGCCTGCGCATCGCTCCCGCACTGCCATTACTGCCCCTACCTACCTCTCCGGGCCCGAGCACGTCAGGAGAGGGAGCTCCTCATGGCCGGCGACCGCCGAGGCGGCTCTCCCACGGCGGAGCGCCGGCGGGGCATCCGGCGCCTCCTGCTGCCTCGCGGGGAGGCCTCCTCCTCCTCGCCGCCGCCGGCGGTGGTGGCTGAGGAGGGGCGGAGGAAGGGGTTTGCCTCCGCGGCGCTGCGCGGGCTGGGCTGCACGTCCGCTGCGGCCTCGCAGGCGTACGCTCCCGGGGCGGGGGCGGCAGCGGCCGCGGCCGTGCGGTCATCGGCCGACTGGCACGGGCGGCGGCGGAAGAGGGGGAAGGAAAGGAGGAAGGAGAGGAGCGGGGCAGGAGGTGGGGGAGGGGGAGGCCTTGTGGGCGGAGGGATCGGCGCCGACGTGTGGTGCGCCCCGGGGATACCGTTCGCCGCGGAGGCGTCGTCGGTGGACTGTGTGGTGGCGCGGCACCAGATGGTGGGCAGGGGCCGGGGCGGCGAGGCGGAGAGAGCGCACAGAGAGGTGCGCGGATGGCTTCTCTCTTTCGATCCTTGCTACTGCATGTCGATTTGGTTCTTGTTTGGATCTGTTCGTGCTCAGAGCTTGCCCATTTCGATGGATTGCTTGTTCTTGCTGGGTGGTGGGTGTGCTAAATTTAGTTTTCTTCTTTTGTTTGTTTGTATTTGGTCATTTTGTGCTTTTCTTTTACTCCTTTTTGTCTGTTGGTGGAAAAAGATTTAAGTTTTGCGTCAAAACATTCGATTTTTCTGGTTGCTGTTTTTCTCTCAAGAAACCTCAAGCCTTTGTTTCAGTTTCACATTGAAACTTCTTGCGCCCAACAAAATCTCGATCTTCGCAATTATTCCCCACTTAGTCCTGACAACCAATTATTGCCGGTCGTTAATGCTGTGTTCGTTCAGTCTTAATTGGTCCTTGTTCTTTAAACATCTGAAATGCATCTCTCTTCGGGGTGTACTGAATTCTTCTGTATGCAAGTGGAATCTTCGCCATGTTCTGCTAATTTGATGAGCTAACACCATGCTTCTCGCTTCCACAGAGGCCCTGCTTGTCTCGGAGGGTGACCGTGCAGGAGCAGATATCCTCGTCGTTCATGGACTCGCCGCCGCCGCCGCACCTCGACCCTCCGTTCTTCGGCGCCGACCTCCTCCCCTCCGGCCGCCTCCGCCGGATGCGCGGGTACCGCCACTCCCCCGGAGGCCTCGAGGAAGAGGTACAGTACAGTGCTAGTACACTGCATTTGTTCTCGCCCCCATTGTGTTTGATTGCACACTTCACCTGCATCTATACCTTTTTCCAACGTAAGATAGACGGGCATGGGCATGCAGACTGCAGTGCGAGAGCGGTTGGTGCGCGATTGCGCTGCATAAGATTCCCGTGCGTAGGGTAGTTTAGCGCGTGATCTGACATGTTTTGTTCTATAATGCGTGATACGTTGTATGGTAATGCCCCTGGGCAGCTGGGCGTTGGAAGTGGTTGACTTGCCTCTTTCGTGCGCTAAACGTGACGTGAGATCATGACCTTCTTGGAGATTAACTAACCGGTGCCTTACACAAGCACAATTAATTAAGTGGTTCAAACCATGGAGTTGTGGTACTGGCATCTGTATTATGCGCTAGTTAATGTAATGGTCGTTCTCAGTTGGGATTATGACGCAATGGAGGAGGGAGGGAATGAGACCAAGAGCAATGTGGTTATGGAAAGAGACCTCCCAACCATGCTCATGCAGTTCCTTCTCCCTATATATTCCGCGCGGACTACTAGTATAAATGCTGGATACCTGCGTTGAGCCGAGCAGCCATGCTACTGAAATGGTCGATTGTTGTTAACTGTGCTATTTCAGAACGGGGCGGGAGTGGTGGAGCACCTGAGAATGACGAGCAATAATATGGGTTATTCTCTTTTGTCACACTGTTCTACTGGATCGTACAGTAGGTAGGAATGGGCATGCTGGTGCGTGAATGATGGCCTTCAGTGGCAGATGGAGGGTGCTAGCAGTTAACCACTTATGTTTTGTGTCCAGCTATTCTGCTTGACTGAACTATTCTTTTGCTGTTTAGGGGGACCAATCCTCATGATTTGCCTGTTGCTTCAGTCATAATCAGATCTTGAGTTGTAGTCATTCCTTCTACATGTGGTCACTTGGCTGGTGATGGCTCCTAATTTGATCATTCAACATCAAGATCCATGAGCACTGTCGGTCCCTACCGACACCTATCAAGAGACATAGGTGCATTTTATTTTAACATGCTTAGGTGGCATTTTCTAACTGGTTCAGGGAAAGCCTATTTCCTCGTTTTGCCATAGTGCCAAAGTGCTATTCCACGGTTCTGCCTCAGAAAAACAAGACGTGAACTTTCTCCTGTTTCTTATGTGCTATCCCTTTGTTTTTCTGACTTTGGTTTTCTTTAGGATGATTAGTCCCCCCCCCCCCCCCCCCCAACTAACGAACAGTAAATTCAGCGTGTTTAACAATATGTTAAGAAATGATATTTGACCATAATATATATTCCTAGTAGCTGTAAAGACTTCCCTAAAAAAAGTTGTTGTAAACACGATTATCTGGTGGTTCAATCTATAACCTATTGCATCTAATCCAGAAAGAATATAATAGAAACTTTAATAGAAGTATATTTGGTTCACTACCTGGAAGAAATAAAGAATCACCGGCTGGTCAGAGAGGACATACTCCCCTAGTGTGGACAAATACATGTTGCAGTAGTTGTAATCTTTCTAGCAAGCACATACTGTTATGCGTGCTAATAATGTCAATTTTCAAGCAATCTTCTCAAAGATGCCCATTCATCATCATTCTGATCTAGATAAATGATTTCCATTTTTGTCTTTCTACCATACGTGGACGGGTTGGCAAAAAAGTTTGTTAAGGCTCAAATCAAAGTTGCTTCAATTATAGTAGTTAATGGGTTCAAAATTGAAATGAGTGTATTTGGAGTGAAAAAATGTTAACGAGGCTCGGCTCAATAGTGGCTCATTTGCTCGAATTTAAAATAACCACTTAAGTGATAAATAAAATGATTTTATGTTGATATATGTCAATTTCAAAAGAAGCTCTCTAAGCTCGATAGCCAGCCCTACGTCGACCTACAACTGCTAAGATGTAATCTTCTTCCAGATGAAGTTGAATCGTAACCATAAGCTTATGAAAGGATTGACTGACATTTTGAAAGGCACAGGCCTTTTTCAGTTGGCCAGACATGACATTCACAGGCCTGAAGGTACCATTTTGTGCAAGCCAAGTCATATGTATAATGCGATGTGAACATGTTGCATCTTCATTTTTTCTGTACTTGTTTTGCTTTCTAGTTGTAAAGTGGATTTTTTTTCATTTAGCAATTTAAAGGTCTAAGATGTTACATGCAGATGTAATAATTTCTGTCTTCTATGCAAGCATATACGTGCCTTGTTCTTTGGTAAAGTTCTTCCAAAAAGAAAATATAGAGCAACTGGTCATATGTTGATGCAGTGCACACTTAAAAAGAAATTATGAGCCTACACTTTCTGCTAGCACTATCAGTTTCAAAAAACTTCATTAAACTGTTTTTGATATGGCAGATCATGATATTTCAGACAAGAGTGTTGTTGGGAGGAATGAGTATGTATGATCGGTACCAGGATTGGCGCCTTGATGTTGATAACATGACATATGAGGTATCTCCTCCCTCTTGTATAACAGCACATCACCACGGTCATCATTACCATCATCAACCAGTGGGGGAGCTAACTGACCCCACATGTTTTTTGCAAATCAGTACTATTTTTATTAATATTTGCATCAAGACACAAAATTTCAAAGATTTTAGTGGATTTAACCGCACAGGGTTTTCGTTCCGGTTCCACCACTGTGACATCAACCACTTTGTTTTACAGGAGTTACTCGAGCTTGGAGACAGAATTGGATGTGTTAACACAGGGTTGCGTGAGGATGAAATAGTTCGCAACCTTAGGAAGGTCAAGCACTCAGCCTTCGACTCCTTCCGGTTTCCAACAGAAATGGAAAAGAAATGCAGTATTTGTCAAGTATGCCCTTACCTCCTTTCTCCGTAATTCCCTTCTCCTTATATCAGCAGTGTGTGGTGTTTAATCAAGTCCATTGTGCTGTATGTTGCAGGAAGAGTTTGAAGCAAATGAAGAGATGGGGAGGCTGGATTGTGGCCATAGCTACCATGTTTACTGCATCAAGCAATGGCTTTCTCAGAAGAATGTTTGCCCAGTTTGCAAGACTGCTGTCACCAAGACTTGAAGAAGTCCGGACTCCAGGCTATATCGTTTGTATACCTGGGTGAAACTTGAAAAGTCTGTTTGTTGCCTTGCACAGTCCGTTACATATATTATTGTGTAAACACAGCATCCATTCTTTTGCATTTGCAGATAGAAATGCCATATTGAAGCCATCTTTTATCAGAGTACATTGCACCGAATTGAGATCCTCTACGTTACGCCGGGTCACTGATGCGTAGGCCCCACGCGACGCGGGGGCCACGCGCAGTGACCCAACATCACTCTGACGTAACGTCAGAGGAACTCGTTCCACATTGCACCACGGGTATAACAACTTGGGACGTGGGTATAACCGTACAGATAGGTCACAAAATTTGAGAATTGCTTCAACAGGTCATATAACTTATTTAAATGGTGCATGGTGAGTCAAAATCATACATGATGGCGCATGTGCGCATATATGCCGTTGATTTGAGTCCACGTCATCCACCTCACCTTCCCCTCTATTTCCAACGCTACTCTCTTCTCTGTCATCCGTCCCCAACTTAAGTAACAACGGCTACATCTTCATCACCTGTGACCACACTGTTTAGTCATATTGCCTTTCTCGTACACGAGGGTGTGTATCAGGCAGGCATAGTTAGGGCGTGTTTAGGACTGCTCCACAAACTCTGCTCCACGAATTCTACCGTGGAGCAGCTTCACAAAAAACTTAGAGTTTGTGGAGCACCCCTTTAGGTGCTCTCACAACTCCACCTTTTTTTCCTCGAACAGAGTGCGTGGAGCTGAACCTGTTTGGTTAAAAAATATAGAGCGGAGCTGAAAAACGTGGAGTGGAGCGGTCCCAAACAGGCCCATAACCTTGGTGTCGTTGTCACCACCGTTAAGCACATCCACAACGAGAGATACATGAGTACCTATTCCACATTAGCCATTGCTAGCCACCACCATCAGCGAGACTCCAAGCCGAGAGCTAGTTAACAACAACGCTGGTCTCACCGTATCTCCACTAATTACTATTAGATCTGAATTGATGATGACAATAGAGATAGTACTCAGGGGTAGCAAAGGAGAGGGAGAAGAGTTGGGGGAAGGGGGAAAGTGAGGTGGATTATGTGGATGTCCAATCAATACCATGCGTGTATAGATATGCCACCATATATAATTTTGACCTGTCATATACCACTTAAATAATTGCTGTCATATGTGATCCACTTGAGCAAACTCTCAAGTTGTATCATCTGCCTGCACCCATATCGCAAGTTATTATACCCATGATGCAATTTACTCTCTTATCAAATATATGGGTTCTGAATTCTGATACACTTTTATTGAGGGTGATTTGGAAAAGGTTTTTGCAGTACTGAATTAGTGACTAAGATGATAATTTGTTCTATGGTGGTGTCTGCGTCTTGCCATCTCTGGGTTGACTTATAGTATTGTACCAAGAAATGTGTATGGAAAGATTTTTTTCAGTCAATCCTGCCACATCTGAAAGACAGTCTTTAAATTGCGGTGTTCATTCAATTACATTTCCAACAAATCTGATTTCAAAGGCAACAAGCACTGAAGAGTTGTAAACAAGAAACATCTATTCTACAAGTATCGCATATCCGGCCAAGATACCAGCTACTGTGTTCGTTTCCCCAGCGCTTCCACCAGTATATACGCCATTTGGTTGAAGAACAGGTACCAACCATTTAACAGTAATGTTCTGATTCTTTTTTGGCGGGCAATCATACCAGTGTACATGTGACACGAAGCAAATTTAGTTAAATCTCTTTGCTTCCTCTCTTTGTTAATGAATATGACCATTTTTACATGTGATAAATTAATGCCTAACTGTTGTGAAGAAATAAACTACAAGTTTGGTTCATTGGGAGAGGGGGCAGGGGGATACACTTCTGTACCTCACCATGCCATTGCCATTTTGTCATATCTTCCAATTCAAAAGGAAGATGATCATTGTACAATGGGGCCATAAGCAGTTGCAGCTGTGATGTATTCGAATAATGCGAACTTAAGAAGACATTTTATCGTGTGGAGAGAGGAACTCTATTATAAAAGGGTACACTTCATGGACAGCCTACACGATAACACATATCACAGTAGGCATCAAGGTTAGTAGACGGAATAAAAGACTGAACTTTAGCCCTCAAGTACCACATGATGTAAACGTACCTTCCGCCCTCCAACCAAGTCATCATGTGCATAGCGAGGACCTTCAGGATTTCCAAAAACCTTGTACGTGACCAAATGCTGAGGAATTAGTTTCACAGTTTCTGCATATACAAGGAAAAGTCACTGAATTATCAATAATACCTTTCCTAAAGAAACTAGCCACGTAGGCGTGGCGCCACGCCACGCCAGCCACCCTGTGGACCGAAGTAAAAGAGACGAAAATTCGCAGAAAAAAAGAAAGCGTAGGTTTTTTCGCAAAAAATCGAGGGCCTTTTCGCAATAAAAGGAGAGTGGAGGGGCTTTTTCGCAAAAAACCGAGGGCCTTTTTGGAAGAAATAAGGGCCTGTTCGTAACAGGAAACCGCGGGTCGCTACCGAGCAAAAAAAATGTGTAGGGGCTTTTTCGCAAGAATCCAGGAACCTTTTTGTGAAAACTGGGGATCTAAACGTAATTACCAAATCTTTGCGGGCTTTTTTGCGGAGGCTAACACGTGGAGATCCTCTCCGGCCGGAGAGTCTGCGGGGCTTTTTCGCAAGAATCCAGGGATCTTTTTGTGAAAACTGGGGATCTAAACGTAATTGCCAAATCTTTGCGGGCTTTTTTGCGGAGGCTGACACGTGGAGATCCTCTCCGGCCGGAGAGTCCGCGGGGTGTAATATATATAGTATATTCAGAAGTAGATAATCAAACAAGGATAGAGTCTGTGGGCATTAGCTAACACCACCGTACACTGTGGCTAAGGGCATCTCCAGCAGGAGCCCTCAAAACAGGCCCCCTACTTTTAATTTGATGGCTCCCTCTACTTTTGAGGGCCCTGTTTTCTGAGCTGCACTCCAGCAGGAGCCCTCAAAACAGGGCCCCTACTTCTCAATTCCCTCTATTTCCTCACATACTATATGCATATGTATAAGACAAAAGCACAATACACAATAAAATATTTATGATTTCAAAATGAGGGACAATATTTAAATTTATGAATTCAAATACGAATATTCAAATTTAAATTCAAATTTGTTTCGAATTTTATTGTTCCAAATTTAAATTCAAATTTGTTCCGAATATTCAAATTTGTTCCAAATATTCAAATTTCAATTCAAATTTGTTCCGGATATTCAAATTTGTTTCGAATATCCAAATTTGAATTTAAATTTGTTCCAAATATTCAAATTCAAATTTGTTCCGAATATTCAAATTTAAATTCAAATTTGTTCCGAATATTCAAATTCAAATTTGTTCCGAATATCCAAATTTGAATTTAAATTTGTTCCGAATATTCAAATTTAAATTCAAATTTATTCCGAATATTCAAATTTGTTTCGAATATTCAAATTTAAATTCAAATTTGTTCAGAATATTCAAATTTGTTCCGAATTTAAATTTGTTTCACTCGTACGGGAAAAAACGAGGAAAGCTGAAAAATGAGGGCCGGAGTAGGGGCCCCCTAGGAATGAGGGCTGAAGGGGGGATTTAAGGGGCCCCTCAAATTTGAGGGCTCTAGTAGGGGCCCTGCTGGACCTCTATTTTTGCCTCAAGCCCTCAAATTTGGTTTTGAGGGCTCAAGTAGGGGCCCTGCTGGAGATGCTCTAAGGATAACCAAAGCCCAGCATTGATGGGAAGTGGCACTAGGTGGTCTGGAACGAGCCAACTCCGTGGTCCTAGGCTCTTAGCTTGTGAACTCAGACTAATTAACCAATGAAATCTAATGACTATGATCTTAGCATTAGTTCAGACACTGATGTAAACCTAGAAATTCATTTCATAAAAATTTGCACGCATGCATTGGTTTCAATATGTTAGGTATTATTTGAACCCCAAAAAAGTTTTCAATGAAAAACAACACAGGAAAAATGGTGCTTGTTGCCAGACCGTAAACAGCTGCTGGGGGGCAAATCAGATCCTCATCTCCAGCAAGGGCAAGCACCGGAACTTTGATTTTGTGCAGATGCTCGTTGAAGAAAAAGGTACCGGTCCTGTTGCGCAGCCCACCCTCACGTAATGCGGTCGTCAGCTGTAATAGAACCTTTGCTGGTACTGTGCCTGAACATCATGTCATCAAGTTATCACAACAAATGTCAAGAGCTTTCATAATGAAATTCATGATGGATCACAAAGATGAAGAGCAGATAACAATGAGTTGTGTTTGAAAAAAACTCACTGTAACTGGTCCACTTATCTTAAAAAACATTTTAGATGGTAACAGTCACATTTTACTATTTCAGTGCACGGTTTCATATCGTGCAAATGATAATGTAAACTTCAAAACTGAAGAATGGTAGCATACGTGCAAACCATGTGAATAGCATCTGATGTCTTATATTTATCAACATCTTACAATATAGTCAAATTATTTCAGACAAGTACTAAGCAAGTTTTTAAACTTTTTAGTGCATTATATTGCTAGAAAATGACATGATTAGCTCATATTTGTAAGTTATGCAACTTTTCAGCAAGAGCAGTACTAGCCTGACCAGATCATGCATTCATACTACAATTGTACGGTAAGTTGCTCCGTGAGAACAAACAATGGATTGTCATACCTTCATAGAAACAATTTATAGTTACAATTCCGTTTAAATATTATTTGACTAGAATCTTAACAAACTAACTAATAGTTGACAGTTTCCATAAGAAAACTTACAAAAGGCAAGATAGGCCTTGACTTACAAAAGTTATTTAAGATGAGCTTTGAAAGCAGTTCAGGGTCCATCATGTCCTTGGCTGAAATTTGAGAGCGCAGCAGTGACAGAATGTATGGTGCACGAGATGATATAGGATAAGTGGTAGATAGTAAAGTTCCTAGTGGGACAGCAGGAACACGCAACATCTCAGCTGGATCTGCCTAATAAACAATATAATGAAGATTAGGTACCTGTATACGTATAAAAATATGTCAAACTGCTCAATGGTCAACTTACAAGAGGTAATAGCAACTTGAGTGAGGAGTTGGATGTTGCGTAGTCGACTGATGAGGCCAAAGTAACAATTGCTGCCAGCTCTGGCTCAGCCCCTTCGAATCCTTGTGAAGCAGAACAAAAAGAATCAGTGCCATGCATCGATAATAAAATCTGATTTTCTGATACATGAGTAAGCTTAGCAGAACAAATATCTAAGACTGGAGAGTTACAAATCACAAGGACATCTGTAACGGAAAGTATATGTATAGCAAACTACTTTCTGCAATAAATGTAAATCAGCTTGTCAGAATAATGTATATGGAAATGGGGCCTTTGTTAGAGGATTGGCAATGGAGATGAAATTAAATGACATAACTGGTAGATGGCTTTCAAGGAATGAGATATGAAAATTGTTGCCCACAAAGAACCTCTTTTATAGGTAATGAAGATAACTGATCCATGGACTAATTATGTCACCGTATCTACTGAGTAAGCTGCTTTACACAGTTGATCTTAAGCTTGTTCAAGGAAGCTCTAGGTTCCACACCAGAGCAGGATGACATGGTTCTTTGAATTCAATGGTGTTCTTTTGACATGGTGCTCTAGGTTCCCCATGGATTACCTGGGGGTGAGGAGGACGGTGGAGGATGAGGAAGACGAGTCCTTCTAGATGGGCTTGGGCTGGCTTGATGAATGGCAAGTTGCAACTAAATGCACACACAGGCCTGCTTTTGTCCACTAAAGCCCACCTTCAGTCCTTCAAGTAGTTACCATCCCAAGCCCTAGAGTTACCGAATTCAGTTCACACTCCAATCTTCGTGTGGGCGGCGGCCAAGCCAAACGGTGGCAAGTTCGTGTGGTGCCCTAGCCGGATCCACCTTGCCGCCGCCATTCCTTCCATTCCATCCCTGGCCAGACAATGCTACATAAATAATGAATTCATGCCTATCTCCTGAATTGGAGGCTACAGAAACCAATGGAGGTTTTTAGCTATTTATACAAGTGTTCAGTAGTTTTCTGAAGTTAGTAAATCCGAAATCTTTTACAACCTATAAATATTTATTTTCTATATAGTCTGAGAATGAGAATGAGCATGAGAACGAGATGTATCAAAAGAGGTGGATTAGGATCATGCAGTGCATAGTTGCTATATAAGCTTGTTGAGTACTTCGTACTCACCCTTAGTATTATTTTCTTTGTTTAGAGGATAGCCAGCTGGGATCCACATTTGGAGTGGATGAGGCATACGCAGACGAGCCCTACCCCGAATGGGAGTGAGATGGTACTAAGGAGTCATACAAGGGTGACACGCCTTACACGAGACCTGGGACAACTAAGACTCTAGGAGAGGCACGATTTTGACCCTTAGGGCATATTTGATATTGAGAGTATTGTAATTATATTCAGCTCTTCTGGTATTGTAATAATCTAATTTGAATGGTTATGGAACTTTAGCCCTGTATAGCTGTCTGGATGCAATGTTATATACTGTCTATAATTATTGTTCTGCTGCAACACTCTGATAGGCTTATTATTCGCTAGAGCGCAGTTCTATTGGCTAAAACGAATAGTGATCCATTGACTAGCATTTTTATCACTCGGTAAAAATGCAGGTCACCACAGGATGCAACGTAACAACAGCCCTAAAACAAAATTTTCCCAAATATGAATTGCATTATGATTGAAGCTATAGAAAAATTTCTTGGAAGTCCTTGTTTGGAAGGAGAAGAGGAGGCAAGACAAGGGAGAGTATTGTGTTGGTAAAGGAGGACAAGTGTTGCAGTCCCAATTCTATCCTGCTTAGCAGGCTCAGAGGAGCTCACTACCACACAACAGAGCAGACCCCAGTTGTATCTGTTAGGAAACCTGGGACTGGGCTGGAAGCCTTGACCCATGGTGGGCACCTCATTATTAGACTATAAATAGAGAGCATTATTGACAATTTTGTAACGAAAATAAAAAAGAAAGCAATAAAGAAAGACCAGGAGTTCTCTCTACCTCTCTGTGTTTTCAATCTACTATTTCCTGTCTTCTATGATTGATCTTGTTTTGCATAAGCAGAGGAATCGATCAGACTGGTCGCCAGCGACGGTTCCTCAACACGTTATCAGCATGAGTCACTCCAGTGAATCGAAGGTAATCATCGAAGCACTAGTAGATTGAATTGTCTAGATCACTCTAAATTCGTAGATTTCGCTTTCTAGATTATTTTTCTATGGTGCAAATCTGCTCTAATCTACCGCGAGCAGACTTGAAGTCGCTGACACAATGTTGATCGGTAGATTACATCATAGAGTAGATTATGATTGCACTATAGATTGGAAAAAAAAGAAAATTTACGCACGATCGGCCCTATACGGCCGCCGTATGCGATAACGGCCGCTGGCCCACAGCTGTCTCCCACTCCGCCGGCCCGCAGCCGCGCCTGACCCGCCGCTCGCGCAGCCCGAGTTGGCAGCTCGGGCCGCCGCCACCGAAGAAGATGGGGTAGGGAAACCCTACCCCCCCGTGTCTTATGCCGGCCGGGCGGGCCACCTGGGCTGGTTGGCCGAAGAAAGCAAATGGGGCCTGGGAGAGGTGTCGGCATATTTGCAGAAAAGCCCCCCAAATTATAAAAATTATAGAAGAGCCCTTAGATTTTGAAGATGGGTCTTGAATTTTGCAGAAAGGCCCTCATAATTTTAAAAATTACAAACAAGTCCTCCGATTTTAAGATGGGTCCTGAATTTTGAAGCAAACCCCTCAGAAAATCTGAAAATTACGCGAAAACTTTCTCTGAACTGGAAATTTGCATATAGGTCCTTGGAAATTGCAGAATTCACTAAAATTTCATATTTTGGCATAAAAGGGCCTCGAGAATTCAAATTTTGAATTATTTTTAGCATTTGAAGCAAGTTTATTTCTGTCATTATTATTTTCTATGTTTTCTGTATTTATTTACTGTTTTGGTTAATCATAATTATTCAAATTGCCTTTAATCACCGAAATTAGCAGTAAAATTTATAGAAAATGCATAGAAAATTTTGGAACCTTGTGAAAAATCTTTTGTACCATTATAAAATTTGTTTACCTGAAGTAAATTTATTCCATGCATGTTTACCAGCAGTAAACTTATTTATTCGTTTCATGCACATGTAGATGACTGGCATTACGAACCGGGAGTTCGAGGAGCTGGCCCAGCATGGCCAAAACTATCTGACTTGGGCTTTCGATGTTGAGATAGTACTTGGAGCCAAGAAGCTCCGCGCTGCTATTGGGATTGGCACACCGCAGGACGCCCAACCCACCCCTGAGGAAAATGATTAGGCACTTCACTTTCTCAGGCACCACCTCTGTCTCACTCTCAAGGAGTACATGGCAGAGAAGAGTACGCTATCACTCTGTACTACACTTAAGAAGCGGTTTGAGAGGCTAAAGTACACAATTCTTCCTCAGGCAGAGCAAGAGTGGATCCGACTGAGATTTGCCGACTTCAAGACGGTCCGGGAGTACAATTCTGTCTTGCACAGGATTTGTACCAATCTTCAATTTTGTGGCAAGTAGATCACAGATGAGCAAAAGGTTGAGAAAACCCTATCCACCTTCCACCCCAATGTAGTGCAATCCGCACGTAATTATCGTCAAGACGGCTACAAGGAGTATGCCGAATTGATTGATATGATGCAGGTTGCAGAGGCTCAGGACAAAGTTCTTTTGCAAGAACTACATCACACAGTCACCTAGGAGCTCCGCTGGCCGTGTAGCCAACGCTAGGAGCTACAAGGTGCGAAAGCCCTTGATGAAGAGAAGGGGAAGGAAGGGTAAGGCCGCAGCCCAGAAATCCAAGTCAGATGCTCCACGTAAGAATAAGCAAGCGAGCCAAAGCGGGATGGTAAGGCCTATGGCTAGCAGGACCAATCCTGCTTCAAGTGTGGCAAGTGGGGGTATTGGTCGCGGATCTGTAAAAAGCCGCAGCATGTCATTGATGACTTCCGAGCCCAAAAGAAGAATGATGACAAAGGGCAGCATGAAACCCACTTTGCATCTGTTAAGGGGAAGAGTTCTGAGCAGCTGCCCACGCTGATGGAGGTTGAGACCATCCCTTCAGTAGCATCCCCTTTTGACCTAGCAGTAGCCACCGCCATGATTTCTCTCGAAGAGCATATCACCCCGAGAAAATAGCAGACGAAGTCTCTGATTTCTTAACAGATTCAGTCTAATGCACAGAATGTATTTAGACTTTAATTATCATTTATTTTGTGTGAAAGGACAAGTTAGAACTTGTATGGATGGTACTTAAGCAATTTTATTTTTCTCGTGATGGTTGGATGATATTTGAATAACTTATTCATTTATTCATTTTATAATGGCATGATATGTTTTGATATTGAAGTATTTTATTTATGTGTTGATTGCCTTCTAATGCATATTAATAAAATACTTTACATTAGAACACGTGTGATGCCCTATGGAAGAAGTGTGCTTAGCCAACAGTGGCACAATGAATACCATCATAAGGGAGACAGAGTATTTTTAGTTGATTTGTAAGAATGCCGACAGCCTTACAACAATCGCCAGTAGCGATGCTTGTATAATAAGTTCTAGAAAAAGCGACAATTATACTCTAAATGGGCACAACATTGGTCTTTCAAGAAGCCTTATTGTACCCAGAATCGACTAAAACTCTCCTAAGTTTTAAGGATATTCACGCCAATGGTTTCCACGTTGAGATTGATGAAGAGTACGGTAAGGAATACCTGCTCATTACGAAGCGCAAAACAAATGGAAAAGGGTAATAGAAAAACTTCTTTCACTAAAAACTGGGCTATACTACACCAACATCAAGGCATCTGCAGCGTATACTACGCTGAAGATAGTATTTAGAAGCTCTGAACTTTTCTGTCTCTAGCATGATAGATTAGGCCACCCAGGTCTTAGAATGATGAGAAATATAATCAACAATTCCCAAGGTATAATATTAATGTAAAGAATTTTCCAAATCACGAAGATTTTATGTGCCCTGTATGCGCCACCGGAAAATTAGTTACTAGACACTCCACTCTGAAAGTGAAGGATGAAATCCCTGCATTCTTGGAACGCATCCAAGGAGGCATTTGCAGTCCCATTCAGCCACTTTCAGGGCCATTCAAATATTTCATGGTGCTCATCGATGCTTCCTCAAAATAGTCGCATGTATGTTTACTGTCCACGAGAAACCTTGCTTTCTCAAAGTTGATCTCGCAGATAATTCGCATCAGAAATATTTTCCCTGATCATCACATAAAGTCCATCAAAATGGACAACACCGGAGAATTTACTTCAAAGGCATTTGATGATTATTGCATGGCGATGTAAATTATAGTTGAGCATTCTGTACCGCATGTCCATACCCAGAATGGTTTAGCATAGGCATTAATCAAGAGAATTAAATTGATTGCCTGACCTCTTTTGCAGAATTGTAATTTACCAGCTACATGTTGGTGACACGCAGTCCTACATGAAGTAAATCTCATTAATTTTAGACCATCGACATACAACATCCATTCGCCTATGCAACTAGCACAAGGGTCAGTACCGAAAATTTATCATCTTAAGAGGTTTGGATGCAACGTTTATGTACCTATACCCCCTCCACAGCATACTGCAATGGTCCTCTCCGAAAGACTGGGATATACGTTGGTTATGAGGCTGCATCCATAATCAGGTATTTAGAACCCATGACAGGAGATTTGCATACTGCCCGCTTCGTTGATTGCATATTTGATTAGGATAGTTTCCCAACATTAGGGGGGAGGAAATTAACCCCTTGATGAAAAATATCGGGAAATTACGTGGCAAGCCACGGGAATCCATGTACATGACTCACACACTAGTGAAGCAAATAGAGAAGTCCAGAAGATTATTGATTTGCAAGCATCAGCAAATCAACTGCCTGACCACTGTAGTGATTTGAAGACAGTGATCAAGTCGCATGTGCCTGCACGCAATGCACTGGAGAGGGTTGAAATACCAAAGAAAGTAGAATGTATCTTTAACCCGTCCAGAGGCATCAGAATAAAAGGACGAGAACTCCGGCCCCTCGAATCCCAAGTAACTGGGGACACCCAGTGAAGAAGGATAAGAATGACTTATCACAGCCAATCACTAAAGTTTCTCAGAACCAAAAGGGGAGCCAGTTGAGACCTGACATTAGTATGACACCTTCAGAAAAGGGCATACCAGATCTGAATATCCCCATGGAAGAAAAAATCGGCATGAATGTGTGCATACACACCGGAGCTGAAAAATTAAAGGGTCTTGCCACCGCAACTGGAAGAAGCGATGCGCAAGGAGAAGCTCCAGAAGAAGCAACTCATGAAGAAATAGCTATAAATTACGTGCACACGGGAGAGTTCATGAATAGGACAACAGCCAATGTTGATATCTACTTCGCAAAGAAAATTGCCACAATCATCGATCTTGATCCAGAGCCTGCATTGCTCGCTGAATGTAAAAAAAGATCAGATTGGGAAGATTGGAAGAAGGCAATAGAAACTGAATTATTATCTCTGAACAAAAGAAAGGTGTTTGGGCCCGTATGCCGCACACCTCCCCATGTGCATCCTGTAGGGCATAAGTGGGTATTTGTTCGAAAGATAAATGAAAGAAATGAAGTCGTAAGATATAAAGCAAGGCTGGTAGCACAAGATTTTACTCAACGTCCAAGAGTTGATTATGAAGAAACCTGCTCCCCAGTTATGAGTGGAATTACCATTAGATATTTGATCTCAATAGCAGTAAACTTGAATCTAGAAATGAAATTGATGCATGTGGTAACTGCATACCTTTATGGAAACTCGGATTCAGAGATTTATATGAAGGTATCCCCGTCCCAAACCAAGACAGAGCAAAAATAAATCTATACAGTGTAAAGTTCGAAAAATCACTGTACGGACTGAAGCAATCAGGTAGGATGTGGTATAATCGTTTAAGCGACTTTCTATGTAAGAAAGGCTACACGAACAATGAAGATTGTCCATGTGTGTTTATACGACGATCTTAGAATAGATTTTGTATAATCTCAGCGTACGTAGATGATCTGAATACCATCGGGACAATGGAAAACATAAAAGAATCAGGTTATTACCTGGAGTCAGAATTTGAAATGAAAGATTTGGGAAAAACCAAATATTGCTTAGGCATGCAACTCGAGCATGTCCCTGAAAGAATATTAGTACATCAGTCAGTCTACGCGTAGAAGGTGTTAGAAAGGTTCGGCTTTGAGGAAGGCATACCCATCGAAAGTACCGATGATCGGGAGGTCTTTACAGCAAGAAAAAGATCCATACCGACCTAGGGAAGAGATGGAGGAAGTCCTGAGACCGAAATTCCTACACTTAAGTACGGTAGGAGCACTTATGTATTTATCAAACTGCACTAAACCAGACATTGCATTTGCCGTAAACCTACTAGCAAGGTATATTGCAGAACCTACCAAAAGGCATTGGCATGGAATAAAGGACATCTTCCGTTACCTCTAAGGAAGTAAGGACCTTGGATTGTTCTACAGAAAGAATCAAGATTTGAACTTGATTGGCTATGTAGATGCTGGGTACCTGTCGGGTCCGCATACAGCAAGGTTACAAACAGGCTATGTATTCCTATGTGATGGAACTTCAACTTCCTAGAAATCATCTAAGAAAAGTCTTATAACAATTTCAACGAACCACTCAAAAATTATAAGACTGTATGAAGTCGCACGAGAATGTGCTTGGCTCCGACGAATGATTCACCACATCTAGCAGTCATGTGGGATGAATATTGTGCAAGCTCTTATAATTATCTATGAAGATAATGCAGCCTGTGTTGCACAAGTACAGACGGACCATGTGAAGAGTCATCCCACAAAGCATATCAACAACAAGTTCTTTTATGCTCATGAATTGCAAAAGATGGACGGAATTAAGGTACTGCATACCAAGTTATGTGAGAATCTTGCAGATTTATTCACTAAATCACTCCCGACATCTAGTTTTGAAAGATGCATACGAGGAATTGGAGTGATGAGACTTAGAGAAGTGCAGAATTCAGGGAGAGAATTTTCTCAAGCCCGTTATTAAACCTTAATCATGAAGATCGAGTACCCAAAGAATAAGTCCTGAAGATTGAACGAAATTGGGTGAATTGTACTCTTTTTCCCTTGACGAGTTTTCCTGAAGTTTCTCGGCGGTTTTTAATGAGGCAATTCGTGCAACGCAGCATAACATGTATCATGTACTCTTTCTCCAAATTTTTTTCTACTGGTTTTTATAGAGTTTTGATGAGGTATGAACGTGTCAGATGAGTGCCCAAGGGGGAGTATTAAGAAACCTAGATCAGGGCTGGAAGCCTTGCCCATGGTGGGCACCTCGTCATTAGACTAAAAACAGGGAGTACTATTGGCAATTTTGTAACGAAAATTAGAAAGAAAGCAATGAAGAAATATCAGGAGTTCTCTCTACCTCTCTATGTTCTCAATCTACTATTTCCTATCTTCTGTGGTTGATCTTATTTTGCATAAGCAAAGAAATCAATCGAACTGATCGCTAGCGACGGCTCCTCAACATTATCCACCTTGTTCCTGTCACAGCCTCCTGCTTGTCTCTTCTCTATTTACAGCTTTCGTTCAATTCAGTTAAGCGCACCTCATTTGGGGCTTGGAAGTACAGCAAATAGGATTTTCATGATCTTTCTGGGCCACAGGAATCGCGGGTGGTTTGCGTTTCGTTTCGTTTCGTTGACGAGAGCTTGAGTTTGAAGGTGACATCAAGTGGGTTTTTCTCGACTGCGACTGATAGATTATGACTATAATTAATAATTTTAATCCTAATGTGAATGTTTATACGAATAAACCAAATATCGATAAGCCGATAAGTTATTTTGAAAAAAACTGTCCTGATAAATCACTTTGAAAAGACGACGAAGAAATCATCCCGTTTATTTGTTCAGAGAAAACGATAAAGAAATTGTCCTGTTTGTTTGTTCGTTCGAAAGAAGATATAAATTTTTATTTTTTTCAAAGGAAGATATAATCCATAAGCTGGAAGGAAAGAAAAGGGCCATTATGTCTTTTGCATTAGTGGCTTTTGGAACCCAAAGAATACATACCTCGGATGTGATACTGTAGTGCAAGGACAAGAATACATGCCTCGGATGTGATACTGTAGAGCAAGGACTGGCCCAAATCTTGAGCGTACGCTGTACGACTTGTTCGGGCCTGGGTTTTGCGACTCGAGAGCAACCGGAACGTCTTGGTTACGCCGTCTTTTTGAAGTAGTCCACAGTCCACTCGACCTAACCTTGCATAGCCATCTATTCAATCTCGACAGGAAGGGCCCTGGCCCATCCTGGCAATCCCTAACTTAACTGGGTTTATTACGTCAGTCCGTCTCGAACCTGGCTTTCAACATCCAGTGGCAATTGAGGATTCAATCCAGTCTCCTTCCAAGAGTCGTTGCATTGTATTGTTTGCCCCTTCTCGAACCAACAGGTGGAGTCATCGATGGATACAGTGGAGTCCACGCCCTGGTTGAAGAAGCAATGACGCCCACTGCATTCCCCGAAGTTCAACGATTCCAAGTTGGTCACTGGTTGAAGAAGCAATGACGCCCACTGCATTCCCCGTAGTTCAGCGAGTCCAAGTTGGTCACTCAACTCACCAGTCAAACTAAAGCACGATCACCTAAGCCCGTACATATACCCGTTCTTCAAGACAGATCGATCCGGACAACATTACACAAAGGCAGGACAACACAAGCTACTCTTTGCAAGGCTGCAATGGCAGGAGGAGGAGGAGGAGGAGGCGAGCTGCAGCTGCTGGGCGCGTGGTCGATGTCAGCCGAAAGACCTCACCAATGCACACAAAGACTGAAACTCGCTCTGCACTCAACGCTGTGTATTTTTCGGGTAATGAACAGTAAACTGAAGAACGTAATGAACTTCAGAGAAAACACTGAGCTGTATGGATCTTGTGAATGCAATGGAATTAATGGGAATGAGCACATCTTATTCAGGGTCTTCTTCCCCTTTTATACTACAAAATAACCAATTACAAGGATGCATCTACACTGATGCTTATGATCCTGAAATCACGGTTTGAACCAACTGAAAGTAAACGACTGAAACTCAGTCTACAGAAAGACTCGGTTTGCAGCGCATAACTATCCTGAAGAAAAGGACTCCCTAGACTTAGTAAAACAAAACAAGAATTAGTCAACATTTCACCCCCTAATTCTTGATGCGCTTGATCTCCCTGATCCCGATTCTTTCTCGTAGCTCCTGAAACCGCACCCTTCCAAGCGACTTCGTGAAAATATCTGCAAGCTGATTCTCAGTCCTGACAAACTCGAGATTAATCTTGCCTTTTTCAACACAGTCCCGGATGAAATGAAAACGCACATCTATGTGCTTGCTCCTGTCATGAAATACAGGATTTTTGCAGAGTGCGATGGCTGATCGATTGTCCAGATTCAGTACTGCAGTTTCAGCCTCCTCATGCTTCAGATCTCCAATCAATTGATTGAATCAAATTCCCAGACATGCAGCTGATGTTGCAGCGATATACTCCGCTTCACAAGAGGAGAGTGCAACTATTTTCTGCTTCTGCGATTGCCATCCGATTGGGCTTTCTCCAAGGAAAAAGATTACACCAGTTGTACTTTTCCTGTCATCAGTGTCTCCTCCTAGATCACTGTCGCTAAACCCAACCAAACGCAGCTCCTTGCCTTCCTGTTTGCAGTAAACACACCCAAAATTCAGAGTACCTGCTAAATACCTGAGTATATGTTTAACTGCTACAAGGTGATCTTGCCTGGGATCTTCCATGAACCTGCTGACATAACCAACTGCAAAGGAAATATCTGGGCGTGTATGTACAAGATACCTCAAGCTACCGACAATACTTCGGTAGACAGTAGCATCTACTGGAGGTTCTTCACTCCTCTTTGACAATTTCAGCCGAGGTTCCATGGGTACTGCACACGGATTGCAGTTAGCCAAACCTGCTTTCTCAAGCAACCTCTTGGCATATGCATACTGATTTAAAGTGATGCAGCCAGCCTTTTGCTGAACTTCTATGCCTAGGTAGTAGCTCAGCAATCCCAGATCAGTCATTTTAAACTTCTTCTTCATCTCTGCCTTGAATCTGCTGACAGCTACTGGATCTGCACCTGTTATCACCAAATCATCAACATATACTCCAATTATCAACATGTTACCTCTTGAACCATGCGTGTAAATGCCATGTTCAGACACACTCCTGACGAAACCAAGTGATGATAGAGTGTGATCTAACTTGGCATTCCAAGCCCTCGGTGCTTGTTTCAGCCCGTACAGAGCTTTATGCAGTCGCAATACCTTGTGCTGCTGCTCATCTTTGACAAAACCCGGTGGCTGCACAACATACACCTCCTCTTGCAGTTCTCCATTTAGGAATGCTGATTTCACGTCCATGTGATGGACCATCCAACTCTCTTGTGCTGCCATTGCAAACAATAGTCTGACAGACTCCATTCGGGCAACAGGAGAGAATACCTCATCAAAATCAACACCATGTTGTTGGATGTAGCCCTTTGCGACGAGGCGTGCTTTGTGCTTGATCACAGCCCCGGTCTCATCACGCTTTAGTTTGAACACCCATTTCAAACCAATTGGTCGATGCCCTGGTGGCAGATCCACCAGACTCCAGGTCCTATTGTCTTCGATGGCTTGCATCTCTTCTGTCATTGCTTGTCTCCAGGGCTGATGTTGCTGGGCTTCAACAAACGAAGTTGGCTCCTCAGCGACTGCCAAGTGCAGTTCTTCCACCGGGTGTGAGGTAGCCAGTATGTTGTCCACCATGCGAAAACGAGGTAGCATCTCCTCATCGTCGACTGTGGTCATTGCTTCAGTGGTAGGGGACACAAATTCAACAGCAGGAGGTGTTGCTGTTGGAGTTTGGCTTGCAGTCGGGTTGCCTTGACCAGGAGATCCTCCTCCAGCCTGATCAGCAAAGACTGAATTCTCCACGGGCTCTTCCTGATGTTCGATGACAAAATCTCCGGTGCTGAAAGACATCTCCTCCGTGGACATTCCTGCCCAATCCCAGCTCCTGTCCTCATCAAACACCACATCACGCGTCACATGAACACGATTTGTGGCAGGATCATAAACCCTGTATCCCTTGGTGCCGGCTGAATAACCGATGAAGACCATTGGAGTGCTGCGGTCATCGAGCTTCCCTTGCGTCGGCTTCGTGTTCTTCACATGCGCAATACACCCAAAAGTCCGGAGGTAGTGTACTGCAGGTATGCGCCCGTGCCACGCCTCAAACGGAGTTTGACCTTTGAGACTCTTGGTTGGTGACCGATTGAGAAGATATGTTGCAGTGACGACTGCCTCTCCCCAAAACTCTGCTGGTACCTTCATTGCCTTGAGAAGACACCTCGCCATGCCGACAATGGTTTGATTCCGCCTTTCAACTACGCCGTTCTGCTGGGGCGTGTAGGCTGCTGAGTAGTGTCGCTCAATGCCGAGTGTCGTGCAGTACTCGTCAAATTGAGCTGAGGTGAACTCTCCCCCGTTATCTGTACGAAGGACTCGCAGCTTCCTCCCGGTCTGATTTTCAGCTGCAGCCTGTACACGCTTGATCGCCGCTGGTGCCTCACTCTTTGATGTCAACAATTCTAGCCACATGTGGCGGCTGAAATCGTCAACCAACAAGAGGAAGTACCGCCGGCCTCCATTGGTTGCTGGAGTGATTGGACCGCATAAATCTCCATGCATCAAGTCCAGTCGATCCTCAGCCCGATAATTTGCCTTCTGTGGGAATGGACACCTCCTTTGCTTCCCGGCCAGACAAGCTTCACAGAGTTGGTTGACGTGCTTCAGTATTGGCATGCCGCGCACCATGCCTCGGCGTGCCAGCATGTTCAGGCTGTCGAAGTTAAGATGGCCATACCGAGCGTGCCATCGCCACGCCATGTCCCCCTTCTGCGCCAATAGACAGACTGGCCGAGCCACTTCGAGCTGCATCACATAGAGCCGGTTTGGTCCTCGTCTCACCTTAGCGAGTAAGTGACGTTGACTGTCCCAGATCTTCAAGACTCCGTGCTCGATCTCCACCTTTGCGCCATTCTCATCGAGTTGTCCCACACTGAGAATGTTGGCACGGAGATCTGGGATGAAGTAGACTCCTGAGAGCGCCCGCTGTGCACCCCCATGGCCGGTGAGCAGTACCGTGCCGATACCTCGGATGTCAACGTGCGAGCCATCTCCGAACTTGACGACGCCCTTCACACCGCTCTCGAGCTCAGCGAAAAGCTCCTTCCGGCCTGTCATGTGGTTCGTGGCACCCGTGTCTACGAACCAGGTGCGATCGTCGCCGGCACCTTCCATGCCGAGCAGCATCTGGTCGTGTACACGGGTCGACGCCTCCACCCGAGCTGAGACGGATGACCCACCGAGTTCGCTGGCCGGCGTGCACGCCGCTGAAGACATCTTCTCACAGCATGCCACGATCCCAGTCGTCACAGCACATGCGTGTGCCATGAGAAGCTTCGGCTCGTCGTCTTCATTCTGCGTGAGCAGTGCCTTCCCGTCGCGTCTCGGTTGGCGGCAATCTCTGGCCCAATGGCCGAGTTTGCCGCAGTTCCGACACTTGTCGTCGCGGCGCGGCCGACGTGCACTGGAATCACCTCGTCCTGAGTTGTTGTTTCGATCGCCTGTGCTGCTGCGCCCATCGTCTTCAGAGCGCCTGTGGTCGCCACGTCCGTCGTCATCGACGCGTTTGTGATCACCGCGCCCATGACGTCGATTCCCGCCACCATTGCGGGAGTTCTTCGAGGATCCACTCCCCGACAGCCGATCCTTGTACCGGGCAACCCATTCCTCCTCAGTGAGGTAGAGCTTGCCTCCGGTGTTTGGTCGTGCGCCTTCGTTCAACCGATCTTCGGCTGCCTTGAGACGTCCCGCCACTTCTTCAACCGTCAGCGTCTCCAGATCGAGTAAGGTTTCGATGGAGAGAGCGATCTGGTTGAACTGGGGAGGAACAACCCGCAGCATCTTGCGCACCACCCTGGGCTCTTCAATGTCGACGTCGAGTATCCTCAGTGCACTGACGAGACCTGTGAGACGCATTGTGAAATCGTCCACATTCTCGCCGTCGCGAACTGAGAAGTCCTCGAACTCTCGCCGGAGTTGCTGCTCCTTGGCTCGCCGAACCCTGTCAACGCCAACACGCAGAGTCTTGATGGAATCCCACGCGTCCTTCGCGCTGGATTTGTTGGCGATCACAGAGATCATCTCCGGTGGCACCGCACGGCAGATGGCCTCCAGCGCCATCATATCTTCCTGCGGTTCAGCCTCACCGGTCTCCACAATGCTCCACAGTCCCCTCGCCCGAAGCATCACCTTCATGAGTGCAGACCAGTCGCCGTAATTGGTCCGAGTTAGCATCGGATACACCGTGCCTCCACCAACCTCTCTCACCACCTTGTGAACCACCAGCGCCTGACTGCCGCTACCGCTCCCGCCGGTGCCGTCCTGACGCGCTTCAGAGTGGAATGGTGTGAGGGAGCGTCGTGGTGAAAGGGAGCGACTTCCGGCCATCTAGGATCGAGCACAACTCAAGCTCTGATACCAAATGTCAGCCGAAAGACCTCACCAATGCACACAAAGACTGAAACTCGCTCTGCACTCAACGCTGTGTATTTTTCGGGTAATGAACAGTAAACTGAAGAACGTAATGAACTTCAGAGAAAACACTGAGCTGTATGGATCTTGTGAATGCAATGGAATTAATGGGAATGAGCACATCTTATTCAGGGTCTTCTTCCCCTTTTATACTACAAAATAACCAATTACAAGGATGCATCTACACTGATGCTTATGATCCTAAAATCACGGTTTGAACCAACTGAAAGTAAACGACTGAAACTCAGTCTACAGAAAGACTCGGTTTGCAGCGCATAACTATCCTGAAGAAAAGGACTCCCTAGACTTAGTAAAACAAAACAAGAATTAGTCAACAGTCGAGCCCGTGGGTGATCCGGGTGAAAGTAGCGCTGGGGATGAACGGGCTGAGCTACGAGTACGTCGAGCAGGACCTCGCCGGCAAGAGCGACCTGCTACTCAGGTGCAACCCGGTGCACAAGAAGGTGCCCGTGCTGATCCACAACGGCAGGCCGGTGTGCGAGTCGCTCGTCGTCCTGGAGTACGTCGACGAGACCTGGGCCGGGACCGGCCCGCCCCTCCTCCCGGCCGATCCCTACGAGGCTACGACCGCGCCATGGCTCGCTTCTGGGCCACCTACATCAACAACACGGTAATGATACGTTGTTGCAGATACTAATCTTGCACTAAAAGAGAATCTTTTCTTTGACACCTGAGGCTTAGACCTCTGTTCTTCTCTTTCCGAGAATACTTAACCACTGTTCTTTGAAGGTTTCTTTTGGGGTATGCATCAGAGCTATTTCCGTGTAATTCTTGAACCGGAAACTACCTGATTTGAGTGATAACTTCTGTGTAATTTACTTGCAGTTTTTCCCATCGTGGAGGGCGCTGTTCAGGGCCACGACGGCGGAGCAGAGAGCAGAGGCGTTCAAGAACGTCGTCCCTCGGGTGGAGACGTTGGAGCAAGCGTTCAGGGAGTGCTCCAAGGGCAAGGTCTTCTTCGGCGGCGACGCCGTCGGGCTCGTCGACGTCGCGTTCGGGAGCCATCTAGTGTGGATCAAGGTGGTGGACGAGGTAGTCGGCACCAACCTTCTGGACGAGGCCAAGTTTCCGGGCTTGGCGGCGTGGGCCGAGCGGTTCTTGGCAGTGGACGCCGTCAAGGAGGCCATGCCCGACGCCGGGAAGGTTCTGGAGCAGTACAAGGGGTTTCTGGCTAAATGGACTGCAGACGCTGGTTCCAGCTGAACACACTGTTAGCCTAGCTGCTTGGTGGAAGGAAAAGCATGAAAACACTGCTTAATATTTGGTACTTATACTCTGAAAAGAAAATTATATTGTAGTTTTCTAAACTTGTGAGGTTATACCACTTAGTTTTCTAAACTTATATTTTATTGTCTTGGTTATCTAAACTTACATCCGTTTGCACAAAGGTCCTTTTCCTCATTAGATAACGGAAGTCCTTGATGTGGATGACAATGTATCCAAATATTATGTGTAATAGATAATTACAATGGCCCACCTGTGTCAGTGGGAGCCCTCTCCTTTCTATTCCCTCTCATGGCTAGAGCTGGGCATGGATGCCTAGGCCTGTTGACTACCAGTCCACCGCCAGCAATCACTGCTGCAGTTGTGTCGCTCCTAGACACCACCTGTTTGTTGTCCTAACCGAAGCCACTGCCGCTCCTCAGCCATGTAAAAGTAAATGGAAAGTAGAAGGAAGGAGTTTAGTAAAAAACCCATAAAACAGGGCTATGCTGTGCGTTACTATTATAATCCTGGATTTGATATAGTGTTGTATCATCAACAAACAACTGAACCAAAATAGCTATAAAGAGTCATGTGCAAGTGATTACAGATGAATACAATTGGGACTATATCTACAAGCTTAGATATAAGTATCTTGTTACTTTAACAGGCCACCATTGTTGCTTATCACTTACTTTGCGGAGGTGCCACTGTAAGACCGAGAAGACTGACTAGAATAGGTGAATAGGTGGTTTGAAAAACCTCTTAAGCTAAAATCGAAGTTTATATACGGAAGTGTAAATCAAAATGATTTTGTATAATTTAGGCCTAAATCAACTAGTCCCACTAAGTGCATCAACAACCTAAGTCTATATTAAGATTTGCAATCATAGGATGATAAGCAAATAATTCAATTCTAAGAATGTAAATTACACAAGGTAAACCACGAGAACAAACTAACACAAGGTGACACAGTCTCTTCTTAATATGGTGTTCGGAGACTAATAGGCCCCCCTAGTCCATGTTGAGATAAATCCAAATAAATTAGACCGGCTCTACAAATTAAGCCAAATACCTCGATTTCACTAGTGGTAACTCTTTTCTACTCCAGGTAGGTAAGTTTCAACCTTCACACCAATATTGAGCCTTTTTAGAACCTTCTTGAAGAGCTCACTGATTCTCATACCTCCAAGCCGTCTAGGAGTCAACGACCTCCAAGAGTAATAAGCCAAGTCCCTCATGTAACTCTCATCAACCACAACACATGCATAAGTGGATAATCAATCCACCTCTAGATACAATACATACAACTAGAGACCTCTCTCCTTCCTTATAAGGACATTTTTGTACGAATAATCTATTTTTATTCGAAATTACAGACATATACCTGCAGGAAATTTTTTTACAAAAATAGGCTCCAGTCGCCCAATGGGGGGCGACTGGAGCCTATCGCCCAACCGGGAGGCTACACGTGGGGAATCTGGCAACAGTTGAGCGAATTATTGCTGTCGCCTGGGCGTTGGGCGACTGGAGGTCCAGTCACTGTACGAGTTCAAGCAATGACTTCGACAACTAGTCTTGTCCAAGTTCAAAAGTAGTGGGCACAATACACGTGGCGCATGTAACAATATACTAGTATTTCAGGTTTGTTCTTTATGGCTATATCTTATATGTATTAGTTGAAAATTTTGAATTTTAGCTGTTTATGGAAGAGATTATGAAGAGAGATACTCGTTAATAATTTTAAATGATACATATATTAAGTTTTTAACATATACTATAGTTAACTTATAGATTTTATTTTTAAAATATATTTTGTTTAAAAGTTAGCTATTATAGGCCCTGTTCTTTTCAGCTTTTAAAAGTTGTTTTTCAGCTTTTCTACAGTAACTAGCTTTTAAACGGAGTATTTTTTCAAGATAGGATCTACTAGTTAATTATAGTATATACTTTACTGACTTCATTTATATCCCCAAAAACCGCACCTGAGTTTCTGTTACTCTGTAATCTCTCGCACAAACAGCCTAAAAGCCAAAAGCCACAAACCGTAGCAAAAAAGAACAAACCCATAATCGGTTTTAAAAGCCAGAGAAAAACATGGCCCAAGGTCCATAACCTAGACAGCCACCGTCCCTGAACAATACATGTTTAGGTTCGAATCTTCATCCACGTAGCCAGTCCCACCTCCACCATCTGGCACCTTTCCTCAACTCACGACACCGCTAACGTAGGGCCTGTTCTTTTCGGCTGCGGCTTATGGCTTTTGGCTGAAATTTTTGAATTTTGATTGTTTACGGTACAGATTACGGAGAGACAGATACTCACTTACGATTTTGGTTGGTACATATGTTGGGCTTTTAACGTGTAGATCGTTTAACTTGTAGATCCTGTTTTGAGAAAATACCCCGTTTGAAAGTTAGATACTGTAGCAAAAACCAAAAGCCACCAATTTTTGACTTAAAGAACAGGCCCGTAACCGTGGCTCTCCTTTTCCAGTAAACAATTTCTGAGGCCCATTATTGACTTAGGGGCCGCTTTAGCTTCGGACTTTGGATTTTTAGGAGACAGAAATTATTTTGAATGTATTGAGTTTTAATTTTTGGTGTTTTTAGTTTTTTATTTTTTATAAATAATATTTTTTATTTTTTAATTGAATGAATTAGAAAAGCTAGCAGCTGCTACAGTGCAATTTCAGTCAAAGTCAAAAGTCAGAAGCTAAAGCTGGTTGTAGCAGAGTCTTCCTGCTCAAAGAAGTCAGAAGCCAATATGAAAATCTGGTTTTTCGAAATAGTTGTTTTTATTTATCTCGTTTTCGTCTCGTTTTATGGATAAGACAAGAGGTCAAGAACGCATCACACATTCCACTCCTCTCGCGCTCGTCTTGTGCACGAATCTCTCTTATTTTTTCCACTGCTCACTCACTCTTTCTACAAACTATTTCTTTTAATCACTACTATTTATTTTCAACTAAAAACCATCAATCATAATCAAAAGATATCAGCCACACCTAATATAAACACCCCTTAGTTGGCCACTCAACTTACAGTCCCCCCAGTTGAGACGTTGGGGGCGAGCGTTCGAGGAGTGCTCTAAGGGAAGGCCATCTTCGGCGGTAACGTCGAGTGCTCTAAGGAAGGCCTTCTTTGGCGGTGATGTCGTCGAGCTCGAGAGCTTTAGTTTAGGGTGGTGGACGAGGCCATGTTCCTGGGCATGGCGGCGTGGGCAGAGCGGTTCTTGGCCGTGGACGCCGTCAAGGAGGCCATGCATGACGCCCGAAAGCTCCTGGAGCACTACAAGGGGTATTTGGCTAAATGGGCTGCGCCGGCTGGTTCTAGCTAATTGCACTGCTCGCCTACTTCGCAGATGAGATTGCCTTTGTACTGTGAGAAATATTTAGTCTCTTGAGGGGTGTTCATGTTGAATAAACCGAGAGCAAAATGGTGAGGCATTTTTAGTGTGTTCAGAGGTAATTTTGTTCAGTGTGTATGACCCATACAGACAATCAGATAGGAGGGGATTATTTGAAACTTTTCCTATTTTGGTATTCTCAAATCTTTAACTCTTTTAGTTACATAAACTAAGATCTACTTTGATTCCAATAATCAAGGGAAGCTATGAATATTAAGACCTAGGCTCTCCCAATGAAATCTGCAAGAAAACAAAAACAAACAAGGTTTTACCTCTCAGTACGGTACTACCACCGTGTAAGATACGGTCATACCACTGACCAGTACTACCGTTATGTATGGTACGGTTATACCACACCCTCAAATCAGCATTGAGAATTCAGTATGAGAAAACTAAAATCCACATAACTTTTACAAGAAAACTCCAAATGACTTGAAACTTTGAATACACATTATTTAAGATGTTAGAAATCAGATCAACAAAAGAGACACGAGGTTCTTAGACTTGGTTCCATTAATTTAAAGGAAATTGATTCTGGGCCTCAAGAACTCCCAAAAACCAAAAAACCCAAATTACTTCTTACTCATGGAGATCTAAGGTATGAGATTTTTTTGTATCTACTCTCATATATCCTAACAAGATAATCTAGGATAAGATTTAGACTAAAAACTATCTAAACCATGATTTCAAATTTTGCACTCAAGAACATGAAAACTAAGATAAAAACAAGTAAAACAACAAAAACGAATCAAAGGATTGATCTATTATCAGTAGAGTAGGTGATCTCCTCGTATCACAATTTCAGCATAGAACCCAAACCTCTCAATAACATCCCAAAAATGTGTGCTTGCGCTTTTCTAAAAAATCATCAGAAAAATCATAGATGTAGTTGTTGTGGCTAGGGGCCAAACAGTAAACTAGAAGAGTAGTAGAGTGATTATGAGAAATGAATTGGCCTTGGTCGTCCTCCACGGCTAGGGTACATACATACATACATGCATGCATGCATGCATGCATGCATGCATACATACATACATACATACATACATACATACATACATACATACATACATACATACATACATACATACATACATACATACATACATGTGTGTGTGACCATATGGCCTAATTACAACAATACCTGCACAGTTGTGTACCATACAAAGGGGTATACACGTCCTTGTACATATCCCACTAGGCCTTTTAGCCCCTAACAGATTAAATGGACTTAGGTGGGGCCATCTCTACTACTATAGTACTTATATTTTTATGTGCACATGCAAAAATTGGGATACAAATTCATCTAAAATGAAGATAATCGAAAATGATAGAGTATTCACATCTACAACTTGTTATTTTTGGTTCTCTGTAGTACGAACGAATTTCACATTGAAATTTTATACATATGTAGTACATGTAAAGTAGTAAAAGTATTAATTTTGTTGATATTTTTGGAACAATGGATTATGCAACTTTTTTTGAATATTTTACAAAGGTGGGAAGCTGCCCATATGCTCAAAGTAAGCATTTCCTAGCATTTTAAATGGCTTCCCTATTTCTATTTCTCTCTGATCTGCGACCCTATGAAACTAATAGGCTAGATTAAAATTTGGACAAATATTGCTATCTTTGTTAGTCTATCAAGGCTACTATCAAAACATGTTTTTATATGTTTTAGTCAAAAATGATTTGAACAATACTTTTTTTTTACCAAGGGCCCGTTAGCCCTTCCTAAGACAACAGAGCAAAGTAAAACACTCCACTTGAAAGTTGAAACTATACTATTGAGTTCATCTGATTAATGCTACTCATCTCAGTTATTCCAATGTAAAAACTAGTTACACAAATTTGCAATATATCTAAAATTCTGAATTCAACTAATCGTATTGAATCAAAGAGTAAACACACATGACACATCCATATCGGAGTGTACGATCTGTACTGGCATTGTTTCAATATCTAAATTGTAACTAGGTTACAATAACATGTATAAACATCTAAGTTTAAATCTTTGTTTACTATTTTGCAGTTTGGGACCGATTTCATTGGAGATCAGTCACCGCTATGGAAATGATTTGCATTCAGGTTATTGAATTCTAGATACTCGACGCTCCGATTGCTTGTGGCTTCACAGTATTCTTAGAGTGTCTATTGTGAAGATCATGTCTAGCATTTTTGTTTATTCTTTATACATTTCTTGACATGTGAACACTCCATTTTTATTGAGTCAATATTCAATGTATTATATTCGAAAATAAAACATACCATTGTCTATGTGCTCTAATTGTATATTTTAGATTATTGCTTTGATTGTGAGTGTACAATTGCTAAGGATAAATGGCCTTTGAATAATTTTGGTATTTAAAAGGTTAATTATATCGAATTATTATTATTATTGCTTTTATATTTCTATCGCAACAAAATATTCGTCATAATATGCCTTCATTACAATGTTTGAGTTTGTTGCAATAACTTATTACCACAAAAAACTGGATGTTGCAATAGTTTTTTTTACCACAAAAGAGTGATTGTTGCAATAGGTTATTAGCATGAAAATAAGGCATGGCAATATGTTTGTATTGCAATGTTTTCAAGCCATGGTCATAACACGCTATCACAATAGTAAAATTGTTGCAATATCATTATTTATTGCTATGATTTAAATTTTATTGCAATGCGCTATTGCCATGGTGTTTATTGCAATGGTTGGTAATGATTTTATTTTTATTGCAACATGTATGTACATTGCAAAGATTTTGTGCGTAATACAATAATTAATTTCATTGCGACAAGTTGGTTTCCTTGGTAAGAGTGACAAAGCTTACCACTTCTCAACTTCAGAGTTGAGACTAAGTCTAACTTGAATTTTTTTCCTTTGCCATGTTACCCATCTTTAGCATGCGTATAGTGTTGGAGTCCTGAGGGTATTTTGGGAATTTTCCAATTTATAAAATAAAAAAAGAGAGGGAGGGGTCCCACCTGTCGGTGGGACAGATGAAGGGATAAGGCCACATACCTTCTCCTCACGTGAGCAAATGGCTGAGGTGGCGCTCGGCTGCTCGGGTCTCCCGGGATGGCGGTAGCGCTGGAGGCGCCATCAGCTCGGCCGCTTTAGTGCCAACCGTTCGACTGCAGTCCGCTGGCCCCCTCCCCAGTTTTGTTCAAAAGGTGGTGTTCCCCTTCTCTATTGAATGACCAAAAAGCAGTGAGTTCACTTCTTCCCCCTCTGATCTCCCATCTCCCTCAGCAGTTCTCTGATCTTGAGTCTTGAGAGCCACCGGTCGGGTTCTTTCCCATCGCTGTTGGTTGAGCAGCGTGAATCGCCATTCTTGGGTTCTTCCCCATGTAGTTTTCTTGTGCCTTTTCCCTGGTTATGGTTATGAGAAAAGGTCTGGGGATTTACCTTTAGAGGTTGATTCGGTTGGGTCTTGTGCTGAGTGTTTGAAGGAGAATCCATGACTTGTTCTTAGTGTTCATGGGTGCTCTTGGCCGGAGCTCTCATCGGTCTTGTTCGGTGTCCACCCGATCCTCGGCTTCTACTTCGGCTACTCGAGGTGGAAGTGTGGCATAGTATCTCCAATTGCCATCATATCCTTGCTCAGCACAGCGGGGTGCTTGGTTTTCTAGGACAGTGCTACGTGTTTGGCTTGCCTCGTTTGGTTTCTTCTCGGTGATTTGGAGTATCACCACCGTTGTAAGTATATTGGTTGTTGATTCTTTGCAATTTCATGATCTGCTTCATATATCTGTGAGCCATCACTAGTTGGAAAATTGCAAAGATTTTGTGGGCTGGTTACTCAGTGATGAAATGACATAAACTGAAATTATATATGATCATGTATATAGATTGTTCTTGACCTGTAGGCTGAATTGCTATTTTCTATGCCCTGATCATTATATCTTTCTATATTACTTACTACTCATTGAACCTGTGTTGTGTGATCCTTTGTTCGGTCACTGTAGTTGATCAACAAGTTATGCTATGCTGACGTAATGAATACAACTCCTGTCCAGTGAATGTTAGATTGATTATTGTGATCTTATTTAATGTTCAGCATGTTATAATCATGAGCTGGTAGTTTCTTTAATAGCAAAATTTGATTTAAGCTCAAGATAGAATGTATAACCGGACATATATAATTAAGATTGCATTTTGTCATGGCGAAGACGGCCAAGAATGGATCTTATGCAATTAGCCTTCTGAGAGCAATTAATAACATTCAAATTGTTGATAACATGCTGAATTTGGTCATACATGTTATGCTTTTTGTTGAGATTAGCATTTTGGTGCAATGTCTTAAATTATTTACATGTGTATATGCTGATTTTAGACTCTTACATGGTATATTTGCTGAGCGTATATTTCAATGACTTAAAGAGTTCACATGATTTTATGTTGATTAAGTCAATTATATGCTTGTTATATCATGCTTGTGTCTTTATTAAATATGCTGGAATTAAATCTAAATATATGCTTATACCACATCATTTACAACAATCTAGAAAACCAACTATTAAAGAAATGGCTTCATCGTCCGATGTCGTTAAGCCGAAAGTGTTTGACGATGTCAACTTTAAGCGTTGACAGGCTAAAACAAAGTTATGACTGACTGATCTCAAACTCTTTTGGGTCATTTCGAATCCTCCAATGTTCCCATTGGAAATTCCTGAAATGATGCGAACAACTCAGTCTTAGCTCATTTGTTAGTCATCTTATCTAACCGGCTGTTTGATGTGTATGTGAATTTTAAAGATGCCAAACAACTCTGGATGAACTTGACGGGAAGTATTCCGAAGGGGATAACGGGAATGAGTCATTTGTAACCGCTAATTACTTGAACTATAAGATAGTTGAGGGAAGGTCGGTGATGGAGCAACTCCACGAGCTAAAACTCCATGTACCGATGTACGTGACTTAAATCAGTATGATTACATTCTGCCAGAGAAATTCCAAGTTAATGTCATTCTGACAAGTTACCGCCTTCATGGCGTGACTTCGTGACTACTCACCAACATATAAAGGAGAACTTGACACTCAATGAGCTATCAGCAGCTATCAATGTCGAAGAGAGTGCTAGAGCCGATGACGACATAGGGAAGGCTCAAGTCCAAGCTCATCAGGTGGAGGTCAAGAGTGCTAGAGAAAATGAAGAAGAAAAAGAAGGACATTATCTGCTTTGTTTGTAGGGAGGCTGGTCATAAGACCAACCACTGCCGTAATCACAAGGGCAAAGGTCCTTCCCCTAGTCAGCATAAAGGTCGTAAGGCTGAAGTAAATGTCACACTAGCTAGCTCCAGTTCAGAAGAGTATGTACCTCAGGCCTTTATAGCAAGTCTATCAATTGATTGGTGGACTGATACAAGTGCTACTAGACATATATGTGCTGATCGATCTTGTTTTTCTTTATTTCAAGGTGAAGATGGTGGATCCATCCTAATGGGAAATGGAGCCACTGCGATAGTACGCGGGATTGGACAGGTTTGCCTGAAGTTCACCTCAGGCAAAACACTCATCCTCAAAGATGTGCTGTACATGCCTGCTATGACTCGCAATCTAATGAGCGGGTCGATGCTGTGTGGGCAAGGAATAAATCTTGTTTTTGAGTCCAATAAAGTTATATTGACCAAGTTTGGTAATTTTGTAGGCAAAGGCTATGATAGCGGAGGCATGTTCCGTTTATCCATTCTTGATTTTAATAATGTAAATACTTATAATGTTTCCTATTGCAATAAAGTTTATGATATTTGGCATTCACATTTGTGTCATCTTAACTTTGAAGCCATTGTGCCATTGAGTAAGATGAGTTTAATTCCAAGCTATAATTATGAGAAGGGTTCAAAGTGTGAAGTGTGTGTGCAAACAAAACAACCCCAAAAACCTTTTCATAGTGTTGAGGGGTGAAGCACCTCTCCACTTGAACTAATTCATTCTGATCTTTGTGAAATGAATGGAATATTAACTAAAGGTGGCAAACGGTACTTTTTAACTCTCAGATGATGCAATTAAGTATTGCTATATTTATTTACTTAAGTTGAAAGATGAAGCACTTGAACACTTTAAAGTCTATAAAGCCAAAGTTGAAAATCAACTAGAAAGTAATATTAAACGATTAAGGTCAGACTGAGCTGGTGAAATACGTCTCACATGAATTCTTTCAATTCTGTGAAGAAAGTAAAATAATTCATGAAATTACTCCACCATACTCACTCCAATCGAATGGAATAGCCGAAAGAAAGAACCAAACTCTTTGTGACTTGGTTAACGTCATGCTTCTGAGTTCAAGTATACTGGACTATTGATGGGGGTGAAGCAATTCTCACAGCTAATTATATCCTGAATAGGGTTCCACCTCGCAATCAGGAGGAAACACCTTATAAAGGATGGAAGAGCAGGAAACCTAACTTATCTTTTCTTCGGATGTGGGGTTGCTTTGCAAAAGTGCATATGTCGTTACCGAAGAAAAGAAAGCTTGATCTAAAAATCATTGATTGTGTCTTTCTAGGGTATGCTATAAATAGCACAGCTTATAGATTTCTAATGGTCAAATCTAAGGTGAGTGACATCGCTACAAATATAGTGATGGAGTCTCGTGATGCGACATTCTTTGAACATGTGTTTCCTATGAGACCAAATGAAGTCATTGACACATTGCTTGAGATGAACGCTCTATTCTTCCTAGTGTGGATAACACCGCTCCAGAGTTGGAGTTGAGGAGGAGTAAGAGGCAGAGGACTGAAAAGTCACTCGCCAATGACTGTGCCACCTATGTTATGGATGATGAACCATGAATCCTTTCAGAGGCATACACATCCCCGGATGTGGATTACTGGAAGGAGGCAGTTCAAAGCGAGATGGATTCCGTCGTGGCTAACGAAACATGGGAGATTACGGATCTTCCGCCTGGTTGTAAGCCAGTAGACTGCAAATAGATCTTTAAAAGAAAGCGTAGACCTGATGGTACTATAGAAAAGTACAAGGCTTGTTTAGTGGCTAAAGGTTTCATGCAGAAAGAAGGAGAAGACTACTTTGATACATACTCTCCTATGGCCTGTTTACCCATAATTCAGGTGTTTTTAGCACTAGCTGCTGCATACAAACTCCAAGTACATCAAATGGATGTAAAGACCATTTTCCTAAATGGAGAGTTGGATGAGGAGATTTATATGCAACAGCTCGATGGTTTTGTGGTTGAAGGGTAAGAAAAGAAAGAATGTCGATTGATTATACCTTATATGGTCTAAAGCAAGCTCCCAACAATGGTATAAGAAATTCAATAATACAATGACCTCGGTCAGCTTTTGTGTGAACAAAGCCGATAAATGTGTCTACTATCGGTTTAGTGGGGGTGAAGGTGTCATTCTATATCTTTATATAGATGACATATTGCTTTTTACGACCTACTGGATGTAATCAATAGAGTAAAGTCTTTCCTTTCCCAGAATTTTGATATGGAAGATCTAGGTGAGGCTGATGTTATCTTAAATATCAAGCTTAGAAAGGGTGAGAATGTGATTATTCTTTTACAATCCTATTATGTGGACAAGTTCTTAACTGGATTTGGATTTATAGAATGTAAGCCAGTGGCCACCTATGATTTAAATACAAAGCTACATAAAAACATTGGACATGGGAAGGATCAGTTAAATATTCTCAAATAATAGGATCCTTGATGTATCTAACTAGTGTAATGAGGCCAGACATCTCATACATTGTAAGCAGATTGAGCTGTTATACATCCAATCCAGGAGATGATTATTGAATAGCACTAGAGAGAGTACTCAGATACTAGAAGGGGACCTCAAATTTGAGGATATATTATTCTGACCATCCAGCAATCTTGGAAAGATTCAGTGATTCTAACTGGATTAGTGATTCAAATGACACGAAGGCTACGAGTGGCTATGTATTGTTATTGTGATCTTATTTAATGTTCAACAAATTATAATCATGATCTGGTAGTTTCTTTAATAGCAAATTTTGATTTAAGTTCAATATCAAATGTATAAGTGGACATATATAATTAAGATTGAATTTTGTTATAGTGGAGACGGCCAAGAATGAATCTTGTGCAACTAGTCTTCTAAGAGCAATTAATAACATTCAAAATGTTGATAACATGCTGAATTTGATCATACATGTTATGTTTATGTTGAGATCAGCATTCCGTGCAATGTCTTAAATTGTTTACATGTGTATATGCTGATTTTAGACTCTTACATGCTATATTTGTTGGGAGTATATTTCAATGACTTAAAGAGTTCACATGATTTTATGTTGGTTAAGTTATTTATATGCTTATGTCTTTATTAAATATGGTGAAATTAAATCTAAATATATGCTTATACTGCATCATTTACATCATATAGTAGCTCTCGCTACGGATTGCTAAACAATTTGGCACGTGTAGTGTAACTGTTCACAATTTTTCCCGTCGTGGGAGCCATTCTTGAAGTCCAAGACGGAGGAAGAGATGTGTAAAGGATGTATATGTGTATGGGTATTATGCGCATCTGCTATGTACCTCCTAAAAAAATTATTACGAGACTGTACTTGTGGCCTTGTGGGACTGCATCTGCATGTAGCCGCACGGTGGGCGCCGGGCAGGGCACGGACGCACCAAATACAGTACTGACTTAAAAGCGACGGCGTCTTGACCGGATATCTCACAGCTGATCGATCAATTGCAAGTACCAAATTGTTCGCCATAAACAAGCCAAACCAAAGTAATACTATCATTAGCTGTAGTATTAAGAAAGGCGATTGTTCCAAATGCGACTACTTTGTGGTAAGCGGTCCAGTTCAGTCTCACTTAACAAGCTTTCGGTTCAGTCTCACTTAGCGAGCTTTCGGTTCGTGTTCGTGAATAAAAAAAGACCAGAAAGTGTTATTATTAGTGAACAGATTACGCTTAAAATTCCAACCCCATTCTTTTTTTTTTATCTTTGACCAGAGATAAAGAAAGTAGATAGAAACGAAAACCTGCACGCGAGGCGTTTCCAATTTGGTGCGAAAAAGGAGAGTGAGACAATGGGGAGGCCTCCCTCCCACGAGCCCCACGCCTCGTCATCGAATCACCCAGACCAAAAGCAAAGGGAAGGAAGGCGGAGCAAGGGAGGGAGCAAAGGCAAAAGCATGGACGCCAACGGCAAGCAAGAAACGGACGCCGGAGCGCCGCGCAAGAAGAAGGCGTCCGCTGCCGAGGCGGCGAGGAAGCGGTGGGGAGGGTACGCCCGCGGGCGCGGCCTGTCCCCGGCGGCGCCGCCCGAGGACGCCGGGAGGCGCGCGGCGCTGGCAGAGTGCGCGGCCGCGTGCTGCGTGCTGTGCGCGTTCCTGCCGGTTGCCGTGCTCTGCTGCGTGGCGCGCGCGCCGCTCCGCGTCGCGCGGCGGTGCTGCCGGTGGAGGAGGCGGCGGCCTCCACGGCGCCTGGCTCCCGGTGGGTCGTCGTCGTTCTCCGACGCCGAGTTCGGGGACTTCCGGCAAGGCCGGAGGCGGGCAATGGCGGACGAGGAGAACCAGCCCCGTGCGCGGTCGCCACGTGGCGGCCGGACAGCCCCGCGGCCGGCGCCTCCGCAGCAGCAACCACCCCCTCGGGATCGGAGAAGATAGTGCGAGTCAGTTAGTATTTTTCCCCCTCCAATTTTGTTGCAAGCTGTAACTATAACCGGAGAATCTGCTAAATACGATGCGCTGTTTCGATCTGTCCGGCCCCTCTTCTCATTCTTTTCTTCCTTAATTCTCGTCTTTGGTTAGCTCATGGCCATGATTAGAAAGAGATTTTGGCAAAGAAGAGGGCCACCACAATGTACCACACCAATCCTGCAAGGCCATGTTTCCTTGTCCTCATTTCTCTCTCTGGACTCTAGATGGTTCGATCTTTTCACCCGGAAAACAGATCGTACGAAGGGCTGCATTATCGCTTGCCTCGACCATCATCATTCTGCCCCAGAAACAGTGGAGATCACTGGATTTTTCTCTTGACAGGCTGGAAAACTGTTGAGTTAGCACGAACTGCTACTGCTTCCTCTGTTGAGAGTAATCCGTTACCGGTCAAACATACGTGCACTTTAGGAGTTACAAATGTGGTGAGCTTTTAATTCTTTCTTTAAATGAAAGACAACTGATTGTTAATTGAGGTGGTCAGTCAGACACGACGAACAGTAAATTAATTTCCTACTGCCGCCCCCTCCTGAGTGATCATGAGGATTGAGGGGAAAAAACAGCAGCCTGACGAAAGATGCCCCCAGACCTTCACGGATTTATTATCATGACAGATCCAATTTAGGCGTACAGATAACTGTAGTTTAATGTGACACACACTGCTGTTTGACTAGTCGTGATCGGCCGGCATCCGGCTGTGACTTTGTTTTCTAGCCGTCAGATCAAGAAACGAAGGCTGAGATCGGCCTAGTCGCTATAGCGAAAATACTGGAGCACAGGCAGTGTATCATTGGTACTGTATCTTCTGATCTGAGCCGTTCATTTACGATCCGATGGCTAAGAATTGTCTAAAGTCACGTTTACCGATCTTCTCTGACACTGCTTCCGCAAAGAGGACCTCAATTCCAAGACCTGATAAGCATGCAATAATACAGCCTTCAGCTGACTGTATGGATATTTACAGTCCACTTATCAGCCCATTTATATAGTAGTTTACAGCCAGCTGAAGGCTGTATGACCCACCCTTTTCTCTCACAAAGTTTCTTGGTTCTTGTGCTTCAGCTGGTTGTAAACTTACAGCCCACCCCTCTTCTCTTTCCTCCTCTCTCTCCTCCACCTCAGCATACAGCCTACTAATAGTCTTTTATTATACTTGCTTTAAGAGCAAGTTTAATAGTACAGATAGCTGCCACCTCCAATACATTTCCATGTCATCAAAAGATAATGATGCAGTCAACTCATACAATAAGCTGGCTATAAGTTATCTCCACAAGAGCTCTCAATCATTTAATACATACATGAGTATTGATAATTTAATACATGCATGAGTATAGCAATTAGTTCTATAGGCACATGCATGAATAATGCTTATTTTCCTGTGCTATAGCCTGACTCTTGCATGGGAGTCGGCTTGGCTCTCTCTCTCCTTTTCTCTCCCCTCCATATAGAATTATGCTGACATGGATTCCTTTATAGCTAGCACAATAGTCTTATTAAACTTGCTCTAAGAGAGGGGAGTTCAGCGGGCGCCTCAGCTGCTCTGGTCACTTTAGGAGGCCTGAGACCGCGAGACACGCCGGCCAAAAACACCAAAAGCGGCTCGGGTGGGCGGGCAGCGAATCACGGATATCTAACCAAGAATTGCAGAAGGCGGAGAAGCAGACGCGGTCGCTGTCGGCTCGGTTTTGAGTTGGTTACGTATCGTGCGTGCGTGCGTGCGTGCATGGGAGCTGGGTGTTGGATTCTTGATTCGTTTGGGTGGGCGAGGCGAGGGAGACCGACCGCGGGAGGGCATCCATCCCTTCTCCCCACCGTTGGAAAAGCGTCACGTATGTACGACCCCGTGCGCGCAAGCCGCGGAGGCATCTTCTCGGCACCGTGACGGCGAGGGTGCAGTTGAACGGAGCGCGCAACAAGCGGTGCCAAGCCAGGTCTAGTAGAGTACTAGAAGGGTTTTAACTTCAGCCAGCCCGTCTCGGCTTAGCCTGGTTTGGCCAGATCCTGGTGCTTAGTGCTAAGCGAGCGGCTTGTTGCCGCTGCGGTTCCTAATTTTGCCAGTGGCTGGTTTGGCCGCAAGACTTCCTACTTCTGTACCGAATGCAGTGTTACTGGCGTAGTAAAAACGGAATGTTTTCATGCGAAATCCTAAAGAAATGATTCGGTTTGCATAAATGAAGCATACCATGTCCATTAGCCGATAACAATTTCGACGGGGCTTGCATGATAAACGTTTGCGAATCAGTGGGGTTCATCATACGGAATGAAGCTACTGTACAGAACATATACCTGGAATTTTTTTTCTAGTGAATATATGCCTGGAGTTGCGTACAACTCTTCGTCACACATTCTACAACAGAATATCTTAGCACGTCAGCTAAAAGTAAAATTCTTAGGCTGCGAATAGAACACAACCAAACCTGTGTTGCAAAATGCATGTACGGTTTAGGATAATAAATAGCACCCAAATAAATCATAACCAAAACCTGACTGTGTCAGAGAAGGAATACAGGAGCAATGTCACTCCCAATGGTCTATTGTACATGCGGTTAAAAGAACGGAGAAATCAAACGCATCAGATTGCACTATGATCTGAACCTACAACAATAAACACCTCTGGTTCATCTTTAACCCTTACAGATTAAAACAGTGGCTTCTAAAATTGTACAATTGAAGTCAGAGAAAATATGGGACAGCAGTCCTTGGGCCTCGCATCTGATTGTTCTCCTCTGTCTCTGTGAAGAACTTAACCTCTCTTTCCTGACAATTGAGCAAAGAATCGAAAAGATCAGAATCAACTACAGCTCACGAAACAAATCGGCTACTTTACAGCCATAATTGTAAAAGTGCAACTAATGCAAAGATCAGAGAACAAATCAGATCAAATATGATTTCACAGAAGTAACCAGAGGTCTTCTGGTACTTGTTAATAAAGTTAAGTGACTTATTCTTTCAATTGTGAACTTCAATACTTTCAGTTGTAAACTTCTATACACTTCCTCAGGCAAAGACACCATAGGCACATGCTGAGCTGTTGCTGATTTACTACTAACCACCAAATGGTTTATTCCTCAAAAAGGATGGCCAACATAGTTAGGCAACTAGAAGTGAATCTGTTGATTTCCTTTGCAGGTCCAACTGAACTTTTCTCCCTATATTAGTAGCCATTAGATTTATTCCTTGTGTCAGGTCTGACCAAAGTGCTCTAATTATCACTACCAATCAGATTATAGAAAGTGTGGAACGGCATTTGGTATATTATTGAGTACAGAGAAACGGCTCGCAACCCAGTTTGGCTGTACCATGAGAGGAACTTCTATAAGACTAACCACTAACACTAAAAATATTGGCCAGAAACACCGGTTGCCTTATATAGCATTTCATTCCCTGTTGTATAAGCAATTCATCCCCTAACAAAATAATGAATCACATACTGGTATAAATGTACAATAAAACCTAATAAAGATTGGGTTGAAATGATCGTATGAATGACTTGAAGGTATTATGTATAATTGTATATGCAAAAGACCTCAACCAAATGCTTGTACACGGTTAATATCATGCTCTCATCAGAGATGCACTAACATACCATGTTCTCACTGAAGCTTAGTATAGAAGCAACATTGCCACATCTGTAGCAATAATTAGGTGCAGACCACACCTGAAAAAGAATTGCACAAGACATACAAGCATCATCAACATGGTTGTATTGAACTAAAAAAAATGCATACTACTACAATAAGATGCTACGATTATCTGGACTGCTATGATTATCTGGACTGATCAGTCTATATGTGGAACAGAAACTCACAGTTACAAGGCCCTTGTCCTGGAACATGTACTTCAAGCCTTCCTGGACTAGCTGGTGAGCCCGGCAAACTAGATCGAGATTGTTAATATGGTTGAACTGCATAGGATAAATCAACAAAATTTGTGAGCAGACAATGAAAAGGCGATCCAGAATGAAAAGATTCTGTGCACACCTCTGCTGTCACTCGTGATCCAAAAAGCCAACCTGCTCCACGGGGACTAACAGCCCATGTCTCTATCTCTTCAGGGTCACTCCACATCAGATCACAGAAAGGACCTTCGTGGGGAATTTCACAATTGCGATCAATTGTCCGCATCTGGTGACAAAAATGTATTCAACGACATGATTACTTCCATTGTAACATTGCCTGGAAACAACTCTTAAATCTTAATCTCATGTGACGACAACAGTAAACACATAAGAAAAAAAAAACCAATCACAGAATCATGTATTCTCCAGATTATGAGCCTGCAATGCTATTTCTAATAGGTCCTTGATAATAAACATCTTTTACTACCAAAAAGAAGTATATCACAAATAAGTTAGCATGGTGATCTCGAAAAAAAATAGGCGACAGAAATCTAAATCACTTTGCTGAACTGCTAACACTCAGTGAATGTTTACTCCTTCAAAGGTACTAGCGAATATCCGTTGATCAAGTTAAGATATATCCAGAGCTAACAGCAGAATTATCCATCAACAGAATTTTCCAGCAATTGAAAATCTTAAGAGTTGGTATCAGACCATCTAATTGTTGTATAAACCAGGTGCAGTATGTTAGTACGGTAAATCTGCAAGGCAGAAAATTCAAAATCCCATAAAATGGGAAGGATTGGACATAAGCAAAGTTTCATAAACAATATTTGGGTTGAATGATGCTTATAAAAAGTTAAGAAAGAAAGTTCAACATACCTGATCAACAGTACGTACATCAGGAGAAAGACCACCATGGACACAGAGGACCTGAATTTTCATCATATAATTTATGTATGATCCAGCAAAAAAATATGAACTTATAGCCTACAAATTGTCTACACAAAGGAGCTTACTGTGCCATTAATGATTGCTGAAAGAGTAAGGTAATCGAAAACATCAGTGCAGTACCGCCAGGCATTGGCATTCCCATACTTCCTCTGGCACTCATCATAGAAACCATACACCTAAAGTCACATTATATTAGTCCGCCTGCATGATATCAGCATGCCACGTGTATAACCTATTTGTGGTTCAGTACAACACTTGAAAACATTCAAGTATGTAATGTCAATAGAAAAATGAGCATACAAAGTCATAACCACAAAAAAGAGAAGCCATGTGAAAGACAGATTGTCCAACTAGCCAAACAAAACCTAAGCATGACACCGCAGATTGCTTATCGGATGACGCTATTTATGAACCATAAGATTTAAAAAATTCATAGATACAAGGTGTGTACATAGTTATCACGGCGATAAGGCGAGGCGAGGCGCCAGACTACCTTCACACCTTTTAGGCGAGTATGGCGTGCGGCGAGGCGACGCCATACTCATCCTAAGGCGCTAAAGGGCAGCAAATAAAATGAGCATTTTAGCAGCATATGTGTACCTTATTATTATCAATTCTTGAGCCCATGTTACACCTATCCTCCATTCTAATTGTTCTTCTCCTATGTAGCATCCATTCTCACAGTGACTGACCATCGAATGACAAAAAAATTTATTTGCTGCCTCCATTCTCACAGGGTGGGACATCCATTCTCGTGCAACACAGCAACAGCAATAGCATCAGCGAACGCATTAACCTCCGACCGTCTCGCTCGCTTGCTCGCTCATCTCTCAGACTCGCTCTCTTCCACTCAACAGTCTCAACTGCCTCGGCGCCTCCGCTCGCTCTCATCTCTCTCGCTCGCTCGGCGCTCGCTCGGCCCCTCCCTTCTCCCCGCGCGCCTCCGCCTCCGCACCTCCGCCTCGTCCCCCTCCCTCCCCTGCTCCCCCTCCCTCTCATCCTCCCCCTATCTGCCGGGACGAGGCGGAGGCGGAGGCGCGCGGGGAGAAGGGAAGGACCGAGGGAGGCGGATTCGCCGAGGAGAGGGACCGAGCGAGCGAGCGAGAGAGATGAGAGCGAGCGGAAGCGCCGAGGGGGGCCGGGGGAGGAGGAGGAGGCCGGGGAGGTAGGGCATACCTGGAGATGGAGGCCGCCGGCGCGCCGCTTCCAGGATGGTAGCGCCACGGGTTGACGGGGATGGACCGATGGAGGCGGCGCTAGGGTTCGAGACTTCGAGGGAGGAGGAGGCGGCGGCGGCGTGGAGGCTCTTCGCTTCGCCCGTCGCCCGAGGTCGCCGCCTCCGAGTCCCTTCACTTCGCCGAATGTATCCGGGTAACCCTAACCCCGTTATGCCCCCCCTCACTTATTCTCCCGCGCTCGCTCCCTCCCTCCCTCCATTTTCCCGCTTGGCACGGGTATGGCGCGCGCCTTGCGCTTGCGACGCGCCATCCCGGCCATGGCGACGACTAGGCGACGCCTTCGGCTCCGAGGCGGACGCCATACGTATCCGTGGCGAGGCGACGGCCGTGGCGGCAGCTCCAGGCCGCTCCGACGCCAAAGCGACGCTTAGGCAACGCCAAGGCGACGCCTTAATAACAATGGGTGTGTAAGTATGCATTTCTAATGTGCATCCACCAAAATGAAGAACATGAAACTGAGGTAAATCCTGGAATGGCGTGCACATTTAGTAACTGATTGTTTTAGCTTTAGCTTCTATTCTCATTTCTTCCAGAATCAAACCAACATGTAATGCCTTTTTAATGCATGATGCATCATAGAGATTTAAAGGGAAAGCCACAAATATGATGTGCTTGTGCGTGACGCGCGCGAGAGAGAGATGCAATGTACAAGTCAACTAACTACAAGACCTTTTGGCTGCAAGACATGAGAGCACAACATACAAATCATGAGAGCAATTATACAACATTTAGTTGCATGCACCAGAAGTATCTCGAATCCCGATGATCAGCTGGATAACAAATATAGGGGTCGTTCTTTTGGGCTTCTGGTTTATCTATAGTAACTAACTTTCAAACAGAGTGCCTTTTCAAGACAGGGTCTATAAGTAGATTATAGTAGAAACCGCATCGACTTTAGCTATATTAACCAAAATCACACGCGAGTGTCTCTCTCTCGCGAACAACCAGAATTAAAAATTTTCAGCCAAAAGCCACTACCCAAAAGAACAACCCCATAAGCTTTCCCCATGCCAGGACATACCTGTGTCAACTGCCTGCTTTCATGATTTCCACGCAGAAGGGTTATGTGGGCAGGATACCTAATACCAGTTGGGAAATTCAATGACAAGCATTAGCCATACATGGTAATGCTCCAGGTAAATTCTAAATCAGAATCCTTACTGAAAGGAAGCAACTAAGTCTACATGGAACTAGTATTATCACAATTATTTCACTAATTGAGAGTGCATAGTTCATAATCAAAAATGGTGAGAGGCAATCTTTATTTTCCACTTGCAGTTGAAGTTAGTAGAAAAATATGAAGGTATTTCGATTTCAGATTTCAGCCAGCATGGCACACGCTTTTTTCAGCTATTAAGCACACGTCCAAACCATAGTTAGATTACTGCATGATTGTCTTAAACCTATTCAGCTCCACTCCTGAATGTTCTTTGTATCAGAACCATAAATAGTTATACACTTTTAATTCTATGAGACTATGACAAATAATAACCTAAAACAACCCGTCCACACCATAGACTGCTCAAGGTATTATCCAGGAAAGATAAGGTGGAAAGGGAAGTTACGTAAGGACAACAGGATGTGGCATATAATCAAGCAGCAGTCAAGTACTATCATTCAACAGCATAATTCCACCTAAGCAAGGCCTATTGCTACTATGGTTATTCATGTATTATTCCTACAAATATGGCGATATAATAATGAAGTTCTATTATACTAACGAAAAGTGAAGCAGCTGCAGCTAGGCGCCATAAAGGTCAAAGCTTTGGAACAAAGAAAAGGACCATTTACGATCCGCAAACAGAAAACGAACCAAATACCTCGCTTTTAGCAGCAAAAGGATGGTGAAAACCTCCAGACTGTTGAAGCCACGGTCCACAAAATCGCCCTGCAAGTCAATCACAGATCAACTCAGCAACACAACAACATCCAAAACCGTTTCAACCAACCACAGCTCAGAAAAAAAGGTTCCCAAAGACACACCATGAAAATATAGTTCGTCTCGGGCACATGCCCCCCGGTGGCAAAGAGCTTCATCAGGTCATGGAACTGGCCGTGGATGTCGCCGCACACCGTCACGGGGCTGTTCACCGGCTGCACGTTCGACTCCTCGATGAGGATCTCCTTCACCTGGATGATCAGCGAAACACACCGCGGTTACACACAAACGCATCCACCAATACACAGTTCACTTCAATTCCTCAGCGGCAGCAAAAGCAACTCTTTTCCCCTATCTACCTCCTATACCTCCTAAGAACCCTAACACCCTAGCGCACGCGCGCGGGTTGAGCAAAACCCTAGCGGAACGAATCGGGGTAGGAAGCTCACGTATTCACAGAGGGACTGGAGCTCGTGCTCGGCGAGGTGCTGGCCCTCCTTGACCTTGGAGATCCACAGATCCAAATCCATCGGGAACTCGGGGAGCGGCGGCGAATCGGGGGCGGGGGATTTAGGGCGGAGGAGCGGTTTTGGGGGGGAGGGGAGGGCGGTCGATCCTCTCTTGGTTTCGCCTCGATCGCGGCAGGGAAGGGAGGGGAGGGGGAGACGAAGAGGGCAAGAGGAAAAAATAGGTTGTGATTTGCGCCGGCTCGCTGCCTCACAGCCTCGCAAGCACGAGACTCGCAAGCACGAGACGGCGTACAATTGGACCGCTTCTTCGTGTTTTTCTTTTCTTTTCTTTTGAATTTCAATTCTACCGGAGCTTTATTTGTTTTTTTAACTCTCCATTTATGCAGCCTGGTAAAAAAAAGCGAAGAAACGTGTTTTTTTTTGAACAGTGGGCAAAGCCCCCGATTTGTTTTGTTAGAAACCATCATTAGCTACAAAGTGCAGAGCAGGGTTCAGAAAAAGGAAAAAAAATAAAGCACAGTCAAACAGAAGTTCTACTGGTCACCATCAATGACAATGAGCAATACAGGCTTCCATCTCAAAGCAAAGACTAATTCCTAGCCCTTGTTACACCATTTTTAGAACTATCCATCAATCCATGGCAACAGTAAGAGTACAGGATATGTCTCAGATGCATCCCCTGATTCCATTGCTCCAGTTACTCCCCCAGACTTTTGTCTTCTGCACAGCTTCTTCTATTCTTCAATGCATAGTTATCCTGGGTGCCCTTGGTCTCCATCCCCTCCTTGCATCGAAGATCTCGGCCGCACGCACTCCAGAACTTTTGCCCCCTGTAGTATAGCCTCTCTGCTTTCCTCCTTTGTCTGCATTATGCCCAAAGAATCATCCAGTGACAAATGTTATATGTAAAAGAGATTGGTTCGGCAGGCATTTTGTTTCTAAAACAAGCAGCATTCCTAGTTTTCCTAATTGCCCAAAACACTGCTACAACCCCAATAGAGATCAGCAGTTTCATTCTTTTCCCATAACCAGGCAACCAACTAGTGAACAATTGATCAACATTATCAGGTACATTCTTGAACCCAAAGGCACATTTCAGCACATTCCAAATGAATCTAGCGATTGGACACAGGAAAAATATGTGATCGATGCTTTCATCCATTCCAATTATTGACATTTGTAGGATCCTTTCCATCCTCTCTTCAGATTATCTTTGCTTAGGATTCTCTTTTTGAGTACCAACCAAAGAAAAGTATTTATTTTCAAATGTAGCTTAACTTTCCATAAGAATTTGTGAGGATATCCAAAATTCTTGTATCCTGAAAGCCAGGTAAAAGGATTTGACAGTGAATTTACCATTAGGACTAAGCATTCAAATAATGTTGTCCTCATTATCACTTAGATCTACCCCCGTCACATTCCTACTTAAGATTTTCCCACAACAACCTAGTTTCCCCACACAGAGTTCTCTTGAAATGAATCTTATCCCATCCTCTAGCCAAAACATCCTCAATAGTGATGTTCTTGCTGAAAGTTAAATTGTATAATCTTGGATACAATTGAGCCAAAGATTTGTCCCCTAACCACTTATCCTCCCAGAACCTGGTCATCTTGCCATTCCCAACCACTCTTTTACAATAGGTACAGAATAAATGTTGGATTCTCATTAGGCCAGTCCAGAAGTGGGAGTCTCCAATCTTGACACCCATTTGTGCCAAAGATTTAGAGCCCACATATTTATTCCAAATAAGATCTTGCCAAACCCCATCTTCAGTTTCTAACCTCCATAGCCATTTGCCCAACATAGCAATATTCATGGTTTCTAGGTCCAAAATACCTAGCCCACCTTGCTCTTTGGGTAAACACACATCAGGCCATTTTTGAAACGACCCAAATTTTTTCGAAAATTTGAAATTTAATTGAATTTTCAAATTCAATTGTATAATTGAATTTTTGAGCCTAATCCCCATCCAATCCTTCCCTTTTAGTACGAATCTTAAAGCAGGAAAACCCTTTTCTCCACCTTGCCGCCGCCTCACTGTTCACCCGCCTGAAATATCTGCCGCCGCTTTGATTTTTCGCCACCGCACCTTCTTCTGGCTCCTTCTCGCACCAGCACACACCGCCAGCTTGCTGCCACCTCCCACATCGCCTACCCCGCCCCTGCCAAGCCTTAATGGCTGCCCAGCCAGCTGCGCTTGCCCTCGCCGCGCCCCTGCCCGACTACTGCCCCGCTCTCCTGGCGCCGAACCGCCTCTGGGCACTTGTGATGGCCAGGGACCCCTCTGAGCTTCTCCATACGTTGCAGTGAAGCTCCCCACCCACCGAATTCGCCTCTTGCCCCCTCCATTGCCGGTAATGGCCGAATTCCCCAATCCCGTGCCCTAACTCAATCCCAATTCTCCGGCCGACCATTCCCCAATTACTTTCACTGGTAGCTTCTCTAAGCCCCTAGGAATCTCCCCCGCCCGCCGCCTTAGCCTCTCGGTCACCCATCTTCCCCGGCGCCGTGAGCCGCCCCACCTCCAAAACCAGTCAACATGGCCAGCATAACTCCGGCCACCCTAGCCTAAACCACCACCTCCACTAGCCTCAACTATCCCCAATGATGCTTAAACACCGGCCCAATCTCCCCAGGAGCCTCCCCTCCACCTGCAATTTCAAAAACGGCCGTGGGAGAAAAGTCCTCGCCGCCGGCGAATGCCACCTCCGCCGGCCCTCCAACCGCCAAAAATGGACTCTTATCACTGCCACAAACCCAACCATACCCTTGGGTTGTGTCGCAAGTCACCGGAGCGCCGCCGCCAGCCGCCACCCTCCCCTGTTCTCCTTGCGCGTGCGAGCCAGGCGGGGAAGAAGAATAGTGCGCACGCGCACTATTCCTCGACCGCACCACTCCGACTTGGCTGAGCCGAGTCCATTCGGCCGCACCGGTTGCATCCGACCGGGCCGCTCCGAGCTGGCTGAGCCAAACCCGCTCGCCGAGTCTGACTCGATCCCGGTGAATAGTAACCGAGCTCGATGAACAGTAGAAAAATCATTAGAAAATCCCGAAAAATCCAGAAAAATCCCCAAAACTCCCAGAAAAATCCACAAGCCCCAAAAATACCAAAATACATCATTTTGACCAAGTTAATATCCCAAATTCAAATTTGGCATCCATTTCTCCAAAGATCCTAGAAAAATCCGAAAATCCCCAAAACACCAAATCACCCCATTTTGACCAGCTCAATATTTTGACTTCAAAAATAAACTCCAATTCTCCAAAATTAAATCTTATAAATTTAAGCTTCCCTTGGCCCATATAATTAAGCTTATTAAATCTCAATTCCCCGTAAATTCAAATTCTTCCGTTTTACCAAATTAAATCTCGACGATGCCCCCGTCACCTAGTTCAAAGATCGACTATCTATTTCTAAGGGTCTATCCCCTTCTCCCAAAATTTATCCGACCCAAACTCAAAACCCTAATTCGGTCCGAGCTTCTTTCGTTCACCGGAACCCTAGTAACACCTAAACCCTTGTATTAGCTCAAACCTGTCTACACCCTGTACACCCTCGCTCTACCCCTAAGGTCCTAAACAACCTTGAGAAATATTCTAACTCAAGAATCCGACACCGTCCATACACCCCGTCATTCGTCGAAATCCATACAATGCCTTTTTGCATTGCCGATTATCCTAAAACCATAGCCTAAGCTCGATCCCGTTAAGCCAAACTCTTCACCGCCTAAACCCTGGCCACCCCGCCTATTTTATTTATGTACTTTTGTATTGTGTGTTTGTATTTTGTTCCCTGCTTGCATTCTGCAAAGCAGGAACTGTTGGACCGAAATGGCGACAGAGGGGGGGTGAATGTCGATCTTTAAAAATCGCCCCCAACAAGTATCCTCACTTAAGCTTCTTCTCCAATAGCTATGGGAGCTATGAAGATAGAAAAAGCACTCACTGGAAATCACAGAGACAAGGAAAAACCAGATCCAAACAGAAGCAGACAAGAAAAATAAAATCAGAGAAAATCTGACTGCAAGCGGTAGTACCGCTGAGACGAGCGGTAGTACCTCTGAGCGGTAGTACCTCTCGAGGAGCGGTAGTACCGCACGACGATCGGACTTGTCCGAACGTTTCTTCGCTGCCGATCAGACTGGTCCGAACATAACCGGTAGTACCGCTAGGACGAGCGGTAGTACCTCTGAGCGGTAGTACCTCTCGAGGAGCGGTAGTACCTCTGAGCGGTAGTACCTCTCGAGGAGCGGTAGTACCTCTCGAGAAAAACAGCAAACAGGATTTTCAGGCTGGAACTTTGAGACTTCGGATTTTTGGCTAAAAAGAAGGTTTGTTCTCAAACTTTTTGATCCACGGCCTTACTACAACAAACTAAATAGTAAGGGGGCTTTGAGAAACAAGAGAATCAAACCAAGAAGCAAGAATTTCAGATTACGGATAAAAATCTGAATTTTTGCACAACCCGAGCCAAAAATCAAATTACTCCCCAACCGTTGATCCTTTGGCTATGAAATTTTGAGGGTTGCTAATTAATAGCCTCTGGACTCTCCATACCAAATTTCAAGCCATCTCAACAAGGGAAATAAGAACAGCACCAAAACCTAGGAAGGCAAAACATGAACAGGGGAGGCCAAAAATGCAAATCTAAGATTAAACCAAGGTTTGCTCATGGGAACTTGATCAAATGATCTTAAGGCACTATCCCATCTTAGAGCAACCCATTTTGGCCAATCTCAGCAAGCAAGAACTCAAAACCACAAAAAATCAAGAAATGAGGAAATGAAGAACAGAGGCTACGAACGGGAAGAACCAAACTTCAGATTTCATTTCTTGGATCACAATGAATACAGAGGAGTCCCGATGACACGATTACAGATAGAGGACATGATTACAAGACTCTCAACTCAATCCCTCTCCTCTTAATCCTCAAGAACACCAAGATTCTCACCACATCTTGGGAGGAAGAACACACAAGAGAGGAGACTCACATAGAAACCATCGATGAAGCTACAGAGGGAGCACGCTCTGCCTCCACCAACTCACACCAACTAAAGAGCTAAAGGAAACAACCTTCCTAAAGCCTCTTTTGACTAGTGTAAACCCTAATTCCCTACAAGTGCTCAAGGAGGGCATGCAGCCCCTCCTCTCCTTTTATAGCACCTGGCTAACGGGTCTCCGCCCCGTTACGCCCGCTACGACCAACGGAGCCCGCTCCCGCTTGTGCAGCCTTGCGAATTTCCCGATTCGCCCCTTCTGCACCTTCTGGGAAGCTTCCACGCTCCTTGCCTCGCACGCCTCGCAACCACCTCGAGTCCACGTCGTCTTCGACACATCCCGACCGTTCTGACCTCAGCGCCACCTGCGCCTAGTCCGGTCCACCGTGTCTCGCCACGACTCCACTCGACGTCCTGCAGTCATCGCCATTGCCCGTCGTGTCCACCATCGGTAGCACCAGCTCCGGTCCCTCGTCTCCCGACTCACAACCACCTCACCAGCCTCGATCATCCTCGGCGTACCCGACCGTCTGGACCTCAACACCTCCTGTGCCTAGTCCCGGTCCTTCCACGCGTCACCATGACCTAGCTCCGAAGTCCTGCAGTCACACAGACAAGAAACACATCACATAGCACCGCTCGACACATGAAAGCGTAAATATCATCACACTTACCACATATGAAGTCCAAACCTGTCGAAACATTAGAATATGCATCCTAAGCCCAAATGACCAGGTTTGACCAAAGTCCGACCGAGCCCGATTGCGCCACACAACGACTCGACTCTGAACCACTCAAACCAAACTCGACTGACCTAAACCCTTGTCAATTACTCATCACTCTCATGGAGTTACGACCACATGGTCTCTCAATCTCCCCCTTGATGAGTATATTGACAAACTCAGAAAAAGCTTTAAGAAGAGTTTGAGTTTGAAGAATCCAACATGGTCCAAAGAATGAAATGAAGCTAATGACCATGTCGACAGAAAGAACACTAGAGCGACTACTGAAAGAGCAAATTGATATCCAAAGCTCTAAACTGTTCCCAACAGACTTTTTCTTCTCTATTCTCCCCCTTTTGGCAATAAACGCATCAAGATGCAATAGAGAGAATATGACATGTTAATGGATGAAAATGGCTGAAGTTTGTTTATTTAAGCATTTAGAGCCATGAGAATTATCCATAATGACCAACATGTAATACACCAAGTCATAACTCAATAAAGGCTATCTAGATCATGACAACAGATATATAAGCCAGCTAAAGCACATAGATGACAATCTGAAATGTAATGCATTTAGAGAGCAAGTCAAGTCATCAATGAGCAAAGTCTAACTAGAGATATCCAAGGATGATGCAGGCCATGTCAATAAGCTAAGCGCAACAAGAAACTAATATTGAGACCAAATAGAGCGCTAGAAGCTCAAGATTAAAACATTGGTTAAAGTACTTTGATTCTTTTGTAGCTTAAGCAAAATGAGCACAAATGATATATTTTCTCTTGAAACTCAAGGTTGTTGACAACCAGATTTTTGTTTTACCATGTGCTAGACCTCAAGCCTTATGCGACTACTCCAAGCAATGAGCTTAAGAAGATAGTCTAGGTCATCCAAAACTCCCCCTAAGTTCATGCCAAGTGCAATGGCAAGCCGTCTCATAGGAGAGAATTGGTGAGATCAGTTTTTTCGCACATAAAAAGAGATCTTTTGCATTTTAACAAGATGTACTAACTCATGTATCATCAAGAGTCTAAAATAGCTCAAACTATGGCTCAATATAGATTCAACGCTCTACTCAGCCTATTTGACATGGCATGGATCATAAAGGGATAGCTCAAGAAAGACTAACCTCAAATGCTAGCATGACAAGTTTAATTTAAGTTGATCAATTTTACTTAACTTATCATAGCAAACGCTAGTCTACACATATGAAGTCATGATAAATTTAGCAAGCTAAGCACAAGTCATGGCAAGGTGTAAAGCACTGAAGCATGTCATAACAGGATAATAATCAAGGCTCAATGCAGATTGATTATAATGCTAGAATGCTGAAAAATGCAAGAAAGACCAGCTCCCCCTCAACATTAGATGCAACTCTTAGTTCAAGTTGAGTTATGTCAAAATTAAGCTTCAGAAGCTCCCAAAAGAACTCCCCCTGAATCAAAGCAATAAAATCGAGAAGCTGGCAAAGAAAACCAAACAGGCAGTCCTTAAAGCATAGATAAGATATAGAGACAACTATGACTCAGACTGACTCTCATCTACCCCATATGACTCCAGGACAATCAGCTGACAGTAAATCACACACTAGAGAGCAAACACGTACCCTGTCTACCCGAGGGTGGCCCAACCCTCGCTAGAACCTACAAGAAGTGAGTGAGCTCGACCTAGTGAGATAAGAAGCAGCTAATCCTGGAAGCACAAGTTAGAAGTCTAAGCATCTCGGCAAGAGAAACACTCTAACCTATGCTGGAAGGACTAAACCCAAATGCACCCCGAGTGCAATGCAACAGAAATGAGACAGAAGCATAATCAATATAGTAAAGCAGTAAAGCCCAAGCTCCCCCTCACTACAATCCGTAAGGACAAACCACCCCAAGCTCTCCCCGCAGAGCTGAAAACCTCGAACTGTCCAAAGGCTTGGTGAAGATATCAGCCAACTGGTGGTCACTCTCCACAAACTGGAGCACTATGTCACCCTTCTCTACATGGTCTCTAAGGAAGTGGAAGCGAATATCAATATGCTTGGTCCGAGAGTGCTGCACTGGGTTCTTAGCAATGTTGATAGCAGACGTGTTATCACAAAAGAGTGGAACACTGTCTAAGGCTAACCCAAAGTCCCGCAGGGTCGAAACTATCCAAAGTACCTGGCTGCAGCAACTGGCAGCAGCAACGTACTCAGCCTCTGCAGTGGACTGTGCAACACCGGACTGCTTCCTCGAAGACCAGGAAACGAGAGAAGTGCCAATGAATTGGCAGGTGCCAGAGGTGCTCTTCCTATCTATCCTACAGCCGGCAAAGTCTGCATCCGAAAAAGCTCTCAAGGAAAGACAGGATGAGGAAGAGTACCAGATACCATAGTCAATGGTAGCTCGAAGGTACCGAAAGATGCGCTTCACCGCCTGACGGTGAGATACGCGAGGAGAAGCTTGAAAACGAGCACACAGACACACTGAGAAGTGTATGTCTGGTCTCGAGGCAGTGAGGTAAAGAAGGGAGCCGATCATACTTCTGAACTCTTTCTGATCAACTGGCTCGCCATCCTCATCTGGGTCAAGATAGGCTGTCGAAGCCATGGGAGTTGACACCGGCTTACCATCACTCATATCGAAGCGCTTCAGGAGGTCACGAGTGTACTTTCCTTGATGAAGAAATGTACCCTCCCGAGTCTGCTTAATTTGGAAGCCAAGGAAGAAGGTCAACTCACCCATCATACTCATTTCAAACTCGGTGCTCATGACATCCGAGAACTGGGAAACCAGAGTATGGGAAGAGCCGCCAAAGATAATGTCATCGACATAGATCTGGACGAGCAGAAGGTCAGCGCCAAGCCGGCGGATGAACAAGGTCTTATCAACTTTACCCATTTCAAACCCATGACTCAACAAGTAGGACTTAAGCCTCTCATACCAAGCCCTGGGGGCCTGCTTAAGTCCATACAACGCTTTGGAAAGCTTAAAGACATGGTTTGGGTATTTGGGGTTTTCGAAACCAGGAGGCTGTCGGACGTAGACCTCTTCCTCAATAAGGCCATTGAGAAAGGCACTCTTGACGTCCATCTGGTAAAGCTTGAAACCCTTAGAAGCTGCAAAGGCAAGCAGGATTCTAATGGCTTCAAGTCTAGCTACAGGGGCAAAGGTCTCCTTGAAATCTAGACCTTCAACCTGGGAGAACCCCTGAGCAACCAGTCTAGCCTTGTTTCGAATAACCACTCCATCCTCGCTCTGCTTGTTCTTGAACACCCACTTAGTCCCAATAATATTGTGACCTCGCGGGGGCTCGACAAGCGACCAGACCTTGTTCCTCTCGAAATTTTCTAGCTCCTCATGCATGGCATTGACCCAAGACTCATCAGATAAAAGCATGAGAGACATCTTTGGGCTCAAAGGAGGCAATGAAAGCAGAATGGAGACAAAATTGAGATAAGCCAGATTTTGAGCGGGTAACACGCTCGAAAAGGTCTCCAATGATCTGCTCTGAAGGATGAGCTTTCTGGATATGTCTAGGAGGTCCAGGATGAGATGAAGAAGTGGCCTCTACCTCGTGAGCTGACGAGGTAGGAACAGAGCCACCAGCTCCAGAAGAAGCAGAAGGCATGGGCTGATCGCCTCGAGGTGCGGTGGAAGACGGCACCTCAAGGGGTGGATGAGGGACAGGATCAGGTAGACAACCGTCGTCTCCATCATCCTCATCATCCACAAAGATGGTCTCGGACTGCTCTAAAGAATCTGAGATATCGGGCCTAGTCCCCGGACTGGCCTCGTCAAAGGTCACCTCACAGGTCTCTACCATTTTGCTAGACTCGCAGTTCCAGACCCTATAAGCCCGCGAAGAAGTCGAGTAGCCTAGAAAGATCCCATCACAGGAACGTGACTCGAACTTATCTAGGTTCCCAGACTTCAAGATAAAACACTTGCAACCAAAAACACGAAAATGAGAGACGCTGGGCTTTCGCCCATATCTCAACTCATAAGAAGTGCGGTGCAAGTGTGCCCTAAGAAATACTCGATTTGAGACATGGCACGCGGTAGCTATAGCCTCAGCCCAAAACTTCCGCGGTGTAGAGTACTCATCAAGCATCGTCCTGGCCATCTCGACCAAGGTACGGTTCTTCCTCTCCACAACGCCATTTTGTTGTGGGACGTGCGGAGAAGAGAACTGGTGCTCTACACCTGTCTCACCACAGAAACTCTCGAAGTAGGAATTCTTGAACTCCGTGCCATTGTCACTGCGGATCGCTCGTAAGGCACCCGGGAGCTCAACAGAAAACCTACCAAAAAGACCTCGGAAATGTGAAAACGTCTCATCCTTCGAGGCTAAGAAAAACACCCAAGAATACCTCGAGAAGTCATCGACCATGACAAGAACATACCACTTCCCCCCTGCTGACTGCACTCGAGCTGGTCCCACTGTATCCATGTGGAGCAGCTGTCCCGGTGCATCGGTCATAGTGACTGTGACCGGAGGGTGAGAGGCGGCAACCATCTTGCCGTGCCGGCATGGAGCACAAACAAGATCTTTGACCATCTTGAGTTTCGGCAGACCACGAATGAGATCGTGACCGCTAACTCGAGTCAAATGGTCAAAGCCTATATGACCAAGTCTCCTATGCCAGAAGGAAAGGTCGCGGGACTCAGAAGCAACTAAACACCTGAGAGGATCACCAGAAGACTCAGAAAAATCAGCACGAAAGATCCTCCCAAAACGAGAAATCCCGCAAACAAGACTACCCGAAGAATCAAGAATTTTGCAATTGTTTTTCTTAAAGCTCACCTCAAAACCGTCATCGGTAAGCTGAGAGACTGAGAGCAAATTATACTGCAGCTTACTAACCAAGGCTACATCTTTCAAGATGAAAGAATCATTAATGCGCACAGTACCTTTGGCGATGACGCGCCCAGATGAAGCATCTCCGAAGGTGATCGTCTCATCACCTGGAGCACGGGCAAGGGAAGAAAACCAACGGGAATCTCCGGTCATGTGTCGTGAGCACCCGGAGTCGACGAGCCAAACCTTTCCCTTCCCTGCCCGGCGAACCTGAGTCAACAAGAGAGTAAAGTCTCAGTACTGGGATAAATCAAAAGTGATTTTGGCACCCAATACTGAGTAACACGTGGAGCAGATGAAGTAGTCAAACACGACTGACCTCTATCTACCCTACGCTCTCCGTGACGCAAAGAAGCAGAAGGTCTATGAGCAGACCTGAAGCTGTTGCGGGGTCCAACTGCTACGAGAGAGCGAGTCGGAACACCGGCAACATGCTGATCACGCCGCGGGTAGCTATCTCGACGGGGAAACCGAGATCTACCCTCAGGACGGCGGAAGACACGACCAGGGGCAGCATGAGGACGGAAAACAGAAAACTCGGAAAAACCAAGTCCTCTATGCTGCCCAAACTCCGCAACAGGAGCAAACCTAGACCTCGTGTTGGTCTTAGGTGCACTCAGGATCTGGGGCTGACCCTGAATACCCCTAAGAAACTCAACACGGTCTCTACGCGCGATCTTGGCGCGCCTGAAGCATCGATCAACCGTGTGTCCATCCTTCTGACAGAAGGTGCAGTGATACTTCTTCCTCTGAGAGGTAGAAGTAGCACGGTCAGGCTTCGCCTTCTGAGAGGCCGAAGCAGCAGGTGCAATCACCTTGCTGTCAGAAATCCCCTGGACATAGCCCGCTGACTTAAATTGGACTTTCTCGGTCCTGGGCTTGGTCTCGATCACACCTGGTGCTATGGGTCTGAGCACAGCAGGTGGATGCTTCCTCATATCCTCATAATAGTCATATCCTAGACCCTGATTAAATCTGCAAATCTTGGACTGGTCTAGAATAAGATTAAGCTTCTTCTTGCCGCCTACAAATCTCTCGAGAGTGTTCATAAGGTACTGACACTCCCGAAAGAGAGAGGTGCAAGAGGAGCAGGGGGAAGAGGGAACAACAGGAGGTAAGGGAGCAGATGAAGAACCAACAGCAGAGGGAAGAATGACTTGTGCACGCACAGCCGACTCTGAATGGACAGTCCTACTGCTAGTCAGTTGATTCACGTTCCTAGGCGTCTCCACCTTACCCTGGGGCTTCTCCCCCTTCTCAGCACAAACAGTATAAGCAGTTGGTGCCTTCACTAGTTGATCCTTAGTTAGCTTCACACATTTGTCATTCAAGGCAACGAGTTCAAGTTTTAGTTTATCACAGCTAATGCAAGATGAGCTAACAGGATCCTTAGTCGCGAATTGAGCCATTTTCTTATTAGTGTCAATCATTTCTTGAAACTGTTTTGAGACAGATTCAAGTTCAGCAGTTAATCTAGGACAATTCAAACATGAATCAATAGGCTCAAGTAAAGAAGCACGCAACTCAGCAATCTTGTGATCTGCCCGTTTTAGGTTCATCTTTAAATTATTGCAATTTTCACAAGACTCGGGCAGATCAAGGAGCATGGCATAAGGTCCTCTAGTAGCAATGTCCTTAACCTCACATGAGGTGGGAGAAGTAGTCTCATCAGTAGTAAGTAGGGTAACAGCCATCCTACTCAACTCTAACTCAGCAAGCAGACTAACATTCTCCACCTTAATAGAATCAAGCTCGGAGGACACACTATCATGCGAAGTCCTTAACTTCTCCAAATCACCCAGCAAAGCACAACATGTATCACAGTCGTCACGGGAGGGAGCAGATGTAAGAGAAGTAAGCTCCCGTGACAGTCTATCTACTTCCTTCTCTAACTCGGTACACCTAGTCCTAGCTCTAGCATGAAAACCTCCTAGCTTAAGGAAAGCTTCATTAAGTTGGTCATAGGAGGGACATACCTCGTCCGAGTCGGAGTACAGCTCGCTGTCGCTGAGTTCGCCCTCGAGGGCCATGAAGCACATGCCGGAGAAGTCGTCGCCGCTCTTGGGATCTTGGTCACCCGTCCCGTCGTCGTCGCTCCATACCTCCACCTCGCTGAGGTCGAGGTCGTCGAAGGCGGTGAGGACGCGGTGAAACAGCTTCTTGGCCTTCCCGAAGTCGCGAAACTTCTTCTTTCCCGGCGTCTGAGCTGGAGGCTTTTTGTTGCGGTTCTTGTCGGTGTAGTTGATCTTGCCCGAACCGCCGTAGTCGTTCTTGCCCTTATCCAGCTTGAGGCAGTTTGCCCGAATGTGGTTGGGGCCACCACACTCGAAGCAAATCACGGGTCCTCTCTTTCTGTCTCTCCTACCCTTGTAGGCATGGGAAAACCTTCGGGCTAGGAGGGCCAGCTGGTCATCCGCAAGCTGCTCTAACTGATCATCAGTTATGTCACAGAGAGCAGCAAGGGAGAATCCGCAAGTAGACTCAGAAGAACCGGAAGCCAACGTGGGATCGGTGACTAGGGCCATCGACTGTGACTTCGACTTGCGAGAGACAATGTCAATCTCGTGAGTCTTGAGGCGCGAGTACAGCGCATCAAGAGTCAAAGTCGAGAGGTCCGTGGTGTCCTTGATGGTAGTCACCTTCATCTCCCAAACACGAAGGTCGAGTGCAGCGAGCATCTGTCGAGCGTTATCCGAGTCGGGGTATGTGAGACCGACCGCTCGGAGGTTGCTCAGAATCTTATGAAAACGCGCAAAACACTCATCCAAAGACTCACCAGCAAGCATCTCAAATTTGTTGTAGTCACGCTTGAACTGGTCCTGTCGCACCGTCTTAATCTGGGTGGTGCCCTCATGGTATGCATCGAGGGTCTCCCAGATATCGAAGGCGGACGAAAGATGAGATATGCGGTCAAACTCGCTACGACTCAGGCCCTGGATTATGATGTTCCTTGCCTTAGCGTTTGCCTCAACATCATGCATATTTCCAGCATTAATGTTCTCATCGGCAGGAACAACAAATCTGACCTTCACCTTCCGCCAAATGGCATACCCCTGAGCCTGGATGTATGTTTCCATTCGGCTCTTCCAGAAGGGGTAATCCAGGCCATCAAAGACGGGAGGCTTGGTCGAGTACTTGTCCGTCGCCATGGCTCTTGAGACCGGTTAAGATCTATTGAAAAGAGCTAACCGGCTCTGATACCAATTGTTGGACCGAAATGGCGACAGAGGGGGGGGGTGAATGTCGATCTTTAAAAATCGCCCCCAACAAGTATCCTCACTTAAGCTTCTTCTCCAATAGCTATGGGAGCTATGAAGATAGAAAAAGCACTCACTGGAAATCACAGAGACAAGGAAAAACCAGATCCAAACAGAAGCAGTCAAGAAAAATAAAATCAGAGAAAATCTGACTGCAAGCGGTAGTACCGCTGAGACGAGCGGTAGTACCTCTGAGCGGTAGTACCTCTCGAGGAGCGGTAGTACCGCACGACGATCGGACTTGTCCGAACGTTTCTTCGCTGCCGATCAGACTGGTCCGAACATAACCGGTAGTACCGCTAGGACGAGCGGTAGTACCTCTGAGCGGTAGTACCTCTCGAGGAGCGGTAGTACCTCTGAGCGGTAGTACCTCTCGAGGAGCGGTAGTACCTCTCGAGAAAAACAGCAAACAAGATTTTCAGGCTGGAACTTTGAGACTTCGGATTTTTGGCTAAAAAGAAGGTTTGTTCTCAAACTTTTTGATCCACGGCCTTACTACAACAAACTAAATAGTAAGGGGGCTTTGAGAAACAAGAGAATCAAACCAAGAAGCAAGAATTTCAGATTACGGATAAAAATCTGAATTTTTGCACAACCCGAGCCAAAAATCAAATTACTCCCCAACCGTTGATCCTTTGGCTATGAAATTTTGAGGGTTGCTAATTAATAGCCTCTGGACTCTCCATACCAAATTTCAAGCCATCTCAACAAGGGAAATAAGAACAGCACCAAAACCTAGGAAGGCAAAACATGAACAGGGGAGGCCAAAAATGCAAATCTAAGATTAAACCAAGGTTTGCTCATGGGAACTTGATCAAATGATCTTAAGGCACTATCCCATCTTAGAGCAACCCATTTTGGCCAATCTCAGCAAGCAAGAACTCAAAACCACAAAAAATCAAGAAATGAGGAAATGAAGAACAGAGGCTACGAACGGGAAGAACCAAACTTCAGATTTCATTTCTTGGATCACAATGAATACAGAGGAGTCCCGATGACATGATTACAGATAGAGGACATGATTACAAGACTCTCAACTCAATCTCTCTCCTCTCAATCCTCAAGAACACCAAGATTCTCACCACATCTTGGGAGGAAGAACACACAAGAGAGGAGACTCACATAGAAACCATCGATGAAGCTACAGAGGGAGCACGCTCTGCCTCCACCAACTCACACCAACTAAAGAGCTAAAGGAAACAACCTTCCTAAAGCCTCTTTTGACTAGTGTAAACCCTAATTCCCTACAAGTGCTCAAGGAGGGCATGCAGCCCCTCCTCTCCTTTTATAGCACCTGGCTAACGGGTCTCCGCCCCGTTACGCCCGCTACGACCAACGGAGCCCACTCCCGCTTGTGCAGCCTTGCGAATTTCCCGATTCGCCCCTTCTGCACCTTCTGGGAAGCTTCCACGCTCCTTGCCTCGCACGCCTCGCAACCACCTCGAGTCCACGTCGTCTTCGACACATCCCGACCGTTCTGACCTCAGCGCCACCTGCGCCTAGTCCGGTCCACCGTGTCTCGCCACGACTCCACTCGACGTCCTGCAGTCATCGCCATTGCCCGTCGTGTCCACCATCGGTAGCACCAGCTCCGGTCCCTCGTCTCCCGACTCACAACCACCTCACCAGCCTCGATCATCCTCGGCGTACCCGACCGTCTGGACCTCAACACCTCCTGTGCCTAGTCCCGGTCCTTCCACGCGTCACCATGACCTAGCTCCGAAGTCCTGCAGTCACACAGACAAGAAACACATCACATAGCACCGCTCGACACATGAAAGCGTAAATATCATCACACTTACCACATATGAAGTCCAAACCTGTCGAAACATTAGAATATGCATCCTAAGCCCAAATGACCAGGTTTGACCAAAGTCCGACCGAGCCCGATTGCGCCACACAACGACTCGACTCTGAACCACTCAAACCAAACTCGACTGACCTAAACCCTTGTCAATTACTCATCACTCTCATGGAGTTACGACCACATGGTCTCTCAGGAACTAATGTATGTTCGTTTTTCTACGTTAGTACTCGGATCACGCGAGTTGGTCAACAGAAGGACTACAAGAGCGGTTAAAGAAATCGATGCTCACCCCGAAGATCAAGTGAAGATAATCAAAGATTAAGGACCAAGAGGCAAGTCACATGTTTTTGATCATATTGAATCCCATTAAATTACATTATTTATTTAATGTATTTTCATTATTGATAGTTGCGAACTGATAATTGCTTAAAACAAAGATTTAGAATGGCATGCTATCTAGATAATCCTACCACTGATAAACAGCCCTATTTACCTTGATGGCCATATTCACCTTGACAACCTTAGTAAGAATTAACATATGATATAAATGTATACAAGATCATTTCATGCAGTATGATACACTACTAAGTGACTCTGGCCGTTGGCCGGTAGGTTTGAAAAACCCGGATCTAGGGTAGGGTGGTATGGGACGCCGTGCCCTAGACCGGAAATGCTGGTGGGCAGTGTGGGGTAAAGGTGTTGCGCGAAATCGTGCGGCGGTTTCGCCCACTGCTGTACCCTTCAACGTGTCACACTACTAAGGTGTGAGCCGTGGGCTAGTAGAATTGAAAAACCCGGAGAGGGTAGGGTGGTATGGGACACCGTACCCTAGGCCGGTGATGCTGGTGTGCAAGTTAGGGTAAAAATGGTGTGGAGGTCCGTGGAGGACTTTGTCCACCGCTTTACCCTGAGCCTGAGGCTGCGGACCTCAGGAAAAAGATAAGGGCAAGAACCTTGTGCTAAGTAAGAGACACAGTGATCGCCCAACCACAAGTGTTGATACGTCAACCCTGGTCTAGTAGCTGCTCAAGTTCGATTGAACCTCTACAGACGCAGTCTGGAGGCACCGTGCGAGTCCATACGGAAGGGGCTGAGTAGGGCCGTATGGAAGTTGGTTATTTTATTTGAACAATCTGACCGATCGATCTGAACCTCGATCATGTGTTATGTGAGCCGCACAATAGTAGGCTGAGATAAGTCAGAGGTATCTTGAGCTTATTGGTGTAAGTCAGGAGTGGCCTGGGCTTATTGAGGAAGTCTACTAGGTAGAGGCTATATAAAGAATTGAGCAGCGAAAAGCCATGTTTTCTTAATGCCAGACATGGGTTAAGAAATCTTGTGGGTAAAGCAGGGCAGCTCTGCAGAGTGAAATAAATGGTATTCGAATACGCCGTGCTTCCGGTTAATGAAGCTGTGTTAATTGGGTGATTCCAAAAACAAGGCATAAGTAGTGTTTCTGATGTTGTTAAATTGAGTAATGATGAGATTTTATCTGATAACAGAAAACCCCTGATCTTAAGAAGAAAATGTTTTACTTTTAATTGTTTGCAAATAAAACTGCATCCACTTCATAATAAAACCACTATACACCCTTGTAACATCCTGAAATTTTGAATTTAAAATTTTAAAGCTTTTGAATTATTATTGCAATGTATTTCATTTGAATTTGGAGTTTATGGGATTTTCTGAAAAATTTGGTGAAGGTTTCGAAGGTTAAAAGGAACAAGAAGAAAAAAACATGTTTAAACAATAGAGAATTAAAATTTAAAAAATAAGAATATGAAAAGACGATCCAGAAAAGAAAGAGAGAAAATTGACTTAAATATAAAATGTCATCCTTGAGAAATAATGGCATAAATGGCAATAGTAACAAGTAAATAAAATACCAACATATATGGATATATATATATATATATATATATATATATATATATATATATATATATATATGAATAGACATACTCAGATTTTGCACCTACAAAATTTAATGCCAAGAAATAATAATAATAATAATAATAATAATAATAATAATAATAATAATAATAATAATAATAATACTTGAATAACAAAGGTAAGTGAGCAAGAGGGAATGAATAAAATATGAATATATATATATACATTTATATGTGCACGCACAAATAATGCAATAAATAAATGGGTAAATAAAAGAAAATGGATTCAGCCGGCCGAACGGCCCAGCCCAGCTCAATCTCTCCTTCCCAACTGTTTCCCTGGCCAGCGGGTCCCGCCCTCGTCTCCCTGCCAGCGGACCCGCCCTCGCCCGCACACCCCTCTCTCCCCCGCGCCTGCGCCTTCTTCTCCCTTTCTTCTTTCTCTGCCGCGCCAGCATTTTTCCTCCGCGTGGCAGCCATGCAACCGCACCGCCCACGGTTTCCCCGCCGTCGCCCCCGGTTTCTCAGGTGCGCCCACCGTCTCCGCAGCGTCCCCCGAGACCATAAGAAGCCCTGCCTCCCCGGTCTTTCTCCCGCATAGCACCCGCGCCCTCACCCCGCCCCGGCTGCTCCGGTGACACCGCCGCCGATTCGACCGCGTCATGGCGCGCCCCGAGCAGCCTCCTCCCTCCTCCAGCGAGTAATCGAACTCCCATTCACCGAGCTCGCAGCACGACCATCTTCCCTAATCCTGGCCGCCGCCGCCATTTCTCCTGCCGTCTCTTCTTCGGTCGGCACCAGCTCGATTCCTGGCATGTGGAGCATCACCACGGGACCCTGCATCTTCGCCAACCTCCGCCCCGGCTTTTCCCTCGCCGCAGCTCGCCGCCATCGCGAGACCCCTCTGCGCCGCCGCGAGCTCACGGTGCCAGCCCGTCTCCGGCCCTTTCTTGCCCAAAGAACAGTATGGTAAGCACCCCCACGCCCCTCTACTGCCCTTACGCCGGTCGGTTCCTCCTCCCCTCCACCATTGCGCCGCCGCCCCTTTTCTACCTCACCGCCGCCGCTCGCCGCTGGCCCGCTCCGAAGCTCCCCAGGCTCCGCCGATGCTTCCACCAGCTTCCCCTGGCCGCGGACAACCCGTTTTGCCGCGTCCGCCGCCCCCTGGCCGACGGCCGCGCCGGCGAGCCCACCGCCGAGCGCCTCCCCTGCTTCATCAGCTTCTGCTCCCTCTCTGTCAACTCAGCCGAAGGTAGTCTCCTCTCTATCTCTGTTATGACATATGGGCCCCACCCAAACTTTAGCACCTAGCTATGGTATGTCACTTGCATCTTCTCCATTTATTTCTAGCAGCAATTGTAGAGTATGAGATGTAAATAAAAATGGGCATAAAATTTAATGGTGAGATTAAACTAAAAGTATTATGAAATGAAGTTGAAAATTTAAGTTGATTCAATGGTATGTAAAGACACATGGTGAATGGGAAATAAGAATAAGAAATCATTTATAAATTCATAATGAAAAAAAAAGATGGAATTGGTTACATGTCCAAAGTTTAATAAAGAGTTCAACTAAAAATACCCTCAAGATTAAGATTAAGGAAATGGATTAAATAATTAAGGTGTAATCCTAAATAAATGCCAACTAAGATTTAACTTTCTTGCTTGAGATTAGAAATTCTCAAATATAATTAAAGAGATATGTAGGAAATAAATCAAGGGAGCTGGATTATTAATTTGGGGTCACCAAAATTTATATACGCATTAAACCAAATATTAGCAGCATCCGGATAGAGTGTCCATTTAAATTAGAAGGTTTACAAAATATATAGGCAAATACACCAAAATAGTCTCGCTAATATGTAATAGGGTGTCAGTGATACTAGGCATAACTAGGAATAACATAGAAAGGCTAATACATTTAATTAGGCCATAAAACCATATTGCTTAATATTTAAATGTGGAATGGTTGATATATGTGAATAAGCAATACTATTTGAATGATTAACTCATAGTCTAAATACTGAATAAAGGCATTAGTAAAGACACATTTCTTCGGTTAGGTATTCAAATTAAGTAAAAATCATAATTGAAAGGAAATTCCAAATAAAGCTCAAGGTTTAGAAATTATATCTAGCCATGAAACCAGGGCTCCAAACTAAGGACAACCTTTAATTATAATTAAAATCTAATGATTAATTCAAGGAATTAATAAACAAAGAGTGGCTTTTGGTTAATTACCCAAATTAGTAAAGATATCTTAATTATAATATATACATATATGCCCAATATTTAAAATGCAACCACTGAATAAATACTAATGGTAGGTTTTACTAATTAGCAAGGGTTGAGATATAACCTTGCTAGGTAAGCAAATTTTAATTAAAGAAAATAACAAATATTAGAATATAAACCCTATCAGTAGCATATTGCCGCCCATGCAATCTTAAATAGTGGCTTTAATTTAATACCAATGACAATTACCATCATGCCTGGCAGGTTCGAGTTATAAAGGGATAAAATATCAGTAGCAGTAGCACTTTAGAGAGCACTCAAATTGAAAGGACATAATAATATACATGTGCTAAAATATAATAGCCCTAAGTCATCAAGTATCAAAAATAATCTCACAGGCATGTAAATACTCTAAAATAAACATTTAAACAATAACGCGGGTAATTAGGGTCGCATAAAATGCTGTATCCCAAGCTCTGCCCCGATAGCCGAGTTTAAACTAGAATTAGAAGTGAAGCTAAGCCTAATAGCAGCTAGAGTATGAGCAAGCTAATAATAGTGCCATTGATTAAATCTTAACGCTAGCTTAAGTACATAATAGTATTAAACATAATTGTATATATAACAAGTTAGGACCCATATGAGTGGATCCTAATTCAACTTAAATTTAGCCTAGCTATGAATGGAGATACATAAAATATGAAAATGGGATTATTAGAGATTTAAATTCTAATTAATTACCATATAAGAATAGATATTGAGCCCTTGCTATTTATCTTAATCTAATTAATAGTGAAGGCCTACATCAGAGATTATTCTAAAACTTAATAAAGATATCCAAGTGTTATAATACTTTCGACTAAAAGATTTATAGAATAAGTACATATCTCATCCATCAGTCCAGTTTGCTTTTACCATAACCTAAGTTACAAGGAATACCTACCCAGCCAGACTCGCACTTCGATACATAAGTCTAACCTAACTCATGGAACTTCCTTGATAAATAACAAAATAATAAAAAGAGATTATTAATAAAAAGATCAAGTTATCGTATGCTATTACCAATCTTGCCTCAAATCACCGAATCACCCATTAACTCGTAACAAAACTAAATTGAGTTTATTCAGATTTATTTGGATCTTTTTGAGTTATTTGCTTTATTTGGATTCAGTCGTTTGTCACGTAATTAGAAATCGGGAGTCGTGAAGATTCAATGGATCAAGCGAGATCAAGCTCGAAGTGAAGATAGAGACCAAAAGCTCAAGAGAAAGCATTGCGTGAGCTCAAGCCAGCGGTAAACCGCGCCAGGCGAGTCAATACTTTGATCATATTGAACCTACATTTCCTGCAAATTATTTTTGTTTAAATTATCAAATTGCATGCTGTTATTTTATATGCAAATCCATGTTTAATTTAGAATTCTAGTTAAATGCCTATTATCTAACTTGGTTAATATTGCCCATCCTTTGGAATATTTGAACATGAGAACCTTGTCACCCTAGCAAAATTATAATAGTAACCTTTGGAAAATAAGTCCCTAAATATATGCCATGCTTAGTATTGTTTAGGTACTCATGGGCGCGAGAGCGCCCAAGCATCACTTTTTAATCATGAGAAAAGTTGGTTGGGCAGTCATGGTGGTAATGACTGGTGTATGTTGGATATGGTTATTTTATACTCCCAAAAATCTCAAATTGCTTATTTATCTGGGCGGATGGTTCGGGGGTATGGTGCAGGGGTGCACAAGAGTGTGGTTTGTGGTAGAACCGCCCAGATACTACTAAGGACTGAATCTTGTCATGACCTCCTGTGTAAAACAGTACAACCGCAAGTCTATAAAATACAACTTGGCTAAGTAAACTTATCGAAATCCCGGACTCATCTCACTGGTAGTGGATTGATGGGGTTATGCTATGGCAAGGGGGCCTGAAGGGACACCAGTGGTGGGTGAAGTTTCTCAGTCGTGCTAGCGCAGAGGGGAGGGAAGCCCGTACGCTTGTAGTAGTGAGAAACATCCCGTGCAAACAGATGGGGCCCATCGCAAATGGGAGGTTACCCATAATGTGAGATGGGAGAAAGGACTAGATACTTTGAAAAGTCACTGTGATGGTCTGCTCAACCACACGTCTAAGGAATCGTGTGGGGCAACGAGTTGATTGTCTCTTGTGGTGAAAGTGTACAAACTCTACAGAGTCAAAACTATTCGAATAGCCATGCCCACGGTCAAGGGCGGACATGGGAACTTAACTGGATATAGTTCTGTTTTAAAAACATTGGAAACTGGGAATGGAAACTTGAAGGGCGAAGGACTGCCCTGGTTTGGAATTGTCCTGGGTGTCGTCCCAGTGGTAAGTTAAGCGGTTATAACGCTGAAGAAATTGCTATATGGTGCAGATGCCATGTAACAGTGGATGGAATCTGAATCGATATTAATAATGCATTTCCTTGTACATTATGATTTGGTTCGAGTTGCTAGGTCTTAGGGATTTTTAAGTAATTGTATTCAAAAGCACTCTACGCAAAAATAAAATAACCCGAGCCTTCCTTTGATAAGCCATGCATACTATTTAATTGCATTCTGTGTATTGGCTCGCGTAGCACGGGGTCGGAGTGCTCATGCTCGCTTTGCGACAAAATTCAGAATCAGGAATCAAATCACCTCACCTCAGCAACAAGATTGGACAAGCTGGCCGAGAAGATGACGATGTCAAGGGCTAGGTCGCGAACCTCCAGTTGGCTGCCTGTGGGCATGTCCTGAAGGTCCCACCTGTGTGCTTCGTTCTTCCGTTGCTGCAAGTTAATGATTTCGGCCTAATCGGCCCATGAGTAAGTTTATTATTATATTTACGCTTCCGCATGATATGAACTTTGATAATCAGAACTGTAATCTGTGTGCACTAACTACTGATCCAGGGATTAGTGCAGTAAAACACAGTGGATTCCGGATTGTAAAATCTGGGTCTGACAACCCTCCACCCGAGAACCCTGGCAATTAGTTATATAGTATTTCCACATGTGATTTGCTGAGTACGGGGTGGGAGTACTCAGGCTTGCCTAATTTTCCCCCAACAGATACCAGAAGAAAAAGGAAGCAATTCAAGATTTCGCATTAGGGTTACGACCGCACTCAAGCGTTCCTGTGGAGTTTTCTTCGGCTCTTCTGTATGTAAGTTAAGTTTTGGGCTTGGACGCCCGTATTGTCATTAAAGCTGGCCATTAGGTCTTACTTTAATCCAATTAACTCTTTTTAAATGGCTTATGAGCAGGCATGATACACTATTAAGCCGCAACAGAACTCCTGGGCTGTTGCAGGCCGTACGACGTCCCTGTTCCCAAAAACTGGGGGCGTTACAAGTGGTATCAGAGCTATGCTTGACTGTAGGATGTAACCCTAAGTATAGGTTTGATTTCGATAGGAACACGATTCTACAAAATCTAAATTTATGATACAAAAGAGTTACAAAAATCATAAGTAATATTGCTGCCTCACTCTTCCTATGTCTGCCTTATCTTTCCTAGACATGCATTAAAAATTTTGTTTGGATTGGTCAAAAGCTCAAAAATACGAGTAGTCGTTTAGACTAACTTCTTGCTGCAGGTCTTTAACCAAATGGAATGAAGACTAACTTTAGTAGAAGTGCTAAGGATGGTGTTAAGAAGAATAGCACGAATGTCCCTGACCAAAACTTTCCTTTTGAAAAGTTGAAGTCACCGTCCGAGTAGATAGTACATCATGCCCGTTTAATTCCCTTGATGTAACGGGTAAAACCAATTGAGTAGACGAAGTTTTCTGATTGTAACAGTAGCCAAATTGCACTACGAGCCTGGTAGGCTGCTATATATAAGCAATTTGTGCAAAGAGTTGAATATTTGGTTTTAAGAAAAATTTATGTGGAAAACTTTTCTACTCCTACCTCCCTTCGTCTCAGCTTGTATCTATGTTCTTCTGTTCTGATTCTTCTCGTACCTTTTAAGCTCTAAATCTTGGAGGAACTTAAATGCAAATTCCTGATTGCAATGAATTATGACGTGAAAGATAACCAAAGATATTAGAGAAGTTATATTCGATTAACAGAATGAGTCAATAGTATAAATTCTAAGTGGATTAAAACCCTAGCCATGATGCTAGGTTCAATTTTCGGTGGATACAAAGGATAGTGAATTAATTTAGAAGCAGGTAATAAGAGTTTAGTTGATGATTGAATGAGCCTAACGAGATTGTGGCACAATGGTGGGAGAAATCAAAACTCTAAAATAGTTTGAAGTAGACAATGTTGATAGACTCAAAACAAAAGAGCTGGACTACGACAAATTTAAGGTCAGGTCTGTAGGGTTATGATCGAAATTGCGAATTAGAATGAGGCTAGGTAGTCACGAAATGATCAATGAATTTAAAATGTAGAAATATATAATGGGAGGATTCAATAAATAAAAATGAATGTTTAGAGTTTAGCCAACAAAGGTGTTAAGAGCAATCAACGGAAAGAAGTAGTATAGAGGTAGATAGTAGGTGATGGAAGCAGAATCAGTACAATTATTAGAGTGTAACTGTGTAAGTAAGAATAAAATAGGGTTGAATTAATTCCATGAGGGGCGTCGAATGTCAGAAGAAGTTGGATTACCCTTGCAAATATATAGGAAGTGAGAAATAGTATTTTAGGAAGTGATCTGGAAAATTGTTTAATTTTCTTCCCAATCAGTTCCTTCCCTACTTGTTGCTCTTATCTTGATTTCGTCTTACTTTCCCTTGCTAGCCCAAAAATGTTACATAACTGATTCCTAAATAATGAATGCAGAATATCATGAAGCAGATTGAGATTTTAGCCGCACGACAGATGAAAAAAAAGAAACCTTAAAGAACAGTCTACAGTAATGGAAGCCCAAGATGTCATGAAGAAAGATCAAATTAAAGACCAACACAAGCAAATCTAGAGTGCAGAACAACAGTCTACTGACACAATGGCACCAGCGGAATCAATGTCAACATCAAGTGCAACAGCAATTAAATTTGCAACGTTCCTGAAGACTCAACCGCCTACTTTTTCAATAACAACAGAGCCATTAAGTGCAGATAATTGGCTACAAGATATCGAGCGAAGGATAAACACTATCCAGTGTACAAACTAGGAGAAAGTTCTTTTTGCCACTTATCAACTCTCAGAACCAGCAAGTACTTGGTGGGATTCCATCCAGTGGATACACCCGAAGAAGAAAGATATCACATGGGAAGAATTTGTAAAGAGATTCCGTAAGACCTATATTTCCCCTAAGGCCATTACGGGAAAATATCAAGAGTTTCTCAATCTTCAACAAGAAGACAAATCGGTTACAGAATATCTGCAGCAGTTCCATCAGCTGTCACGATATGCACAAGAGGATATCAACGACGACACAAGGAGAATATCATATTTTATGCAAGGTTTACAACCAAAGATAAAGCGCTATATTACGACCATGGAAATTCCAGATTTACAAACTCTAGTCGATCAGGCTCTCCGGATAGAGGAAGAATTATCAGGATATGTGAAGATTATCAAGCGAAGCAATCCCTTGACCTGGGCACATACCATTTGTTTTCACTGCAACCAAGAGGGACAATTGATTCTATAACAGTGATAAACATAACATAAATAAAACTTAGGACTCCACACCCAAAAACCCTCAGGGCACCCACGCCTGAGAAACGCTCATAACTAAACAGTAATAAGTTCACCATAGCATAAAGTATTTTAAAGTTCAACATTAAGCTCTCTAGAATATTTACTAAATTTCAATTAGAAAGAGCTAGCACTACTAAAAAAAGGTCATCACAGATGGTTCAAAAATATCATCGCAGATAGTTTCGTGAGCCGTCTGAGTTTATGGGGTCAATAATAACATGAGATCATCATCGATGGTTTTCGAACCATCTATGATACAGACTATTACAGACGGTTATTAACTCACACCCGTCTGTGATAGTTGAATAGAACATACAATTTATAGTAGAAACTATCTGTGATAGCTGATGTATCACAGACGGTTTCAACTACAAACCGTCTGTGATAGCTCACTATCGCAGGCGGTTTTTAGTTGAAATCGTCTATGATATCTAATGTATCGCAGATGATTTGTAGATAAAACTATCTATGATATATGTGTATTACAGACGGTTTATAGATAAAACCGGCTGTCATATTTCTTTGTATTGCTAAATCTATTTCCGTTTGTTTGCTAGCCTCAGGAAATGCTAGTCATGCATTTTGTAACAAGCAGAAACACAACAAGTACATTTATACATCCAATTCACATTCATTTCAGAAAGAAAAACATCGATTTCATAAATCAATTAACTCAAATGAAATAAATTAACTATTCATGAACAAATACACACATATACAATTAAGTTCAATCTTATCTCAATCAAATTCATTATACATTGTGGAACTCCTCATCTTCTCTTATGACCTAAGACAGCAAGAAGTACACATACTGTCCTCAAATTTTTTAGAGCTCGGCCTATTTCAACGCAGTTGTAGTGATGGTCGAAAACTATCACTAGGAAGATCAAAGTCGTGCATATATATAAATTGATAAGTATGAAATAATTATTACAAGATTGACAAACTTGAGGATGATTGGTCTTTGCGGATCCGAGTAGTTCCATGTTGTCGCAAACATAGTATCCGTAAGTGTTCCCCAACGGCTGATGGTGGCACTGCAAAAATAGAATTTGTTAGTTCAACAGACATTACTACGAAGTATTATATAGGATTAATGTATACTAGAGAATACTAGGAATCTATATCGTGTCGCATGGCGTTAATCCCCTCCCTTGGATCTCCGCACAGTAGCAACGTACTCAACAAACAACCTACGTGATTCCACAAAGTTAGCCTTAGCCAATAGAGTTATCTATGGAGAAAATATGTTTAGCTGTCGATAAATTGTTGGATAACTGTAAAGTCGGTTTTGAGTCTCTTTAGGGAATCAAGATGTATTGTCTTATTCCATTTTGGTATAATTACAATTAGAATCTAATGGAACCTACACAGGTATGTCATCATTATCATTAAACTTAAGTTCATGTTGCTTATAAAGTATAACTCAACAAATATAGCCACTAGTGCGGCATTTACCCCTGGTTGTAGGGCAAAAGTATGAATTCCTTGTCACGATGAGCCACCAATGTCGTCTTCATATAATCCTTAATGAAGGATCCATACTCTTTGATTGTATCCATGGAGATCAAGTGTGGGTCAAGGAAACCTACCGGTGATTTTGTTAACCTGGCTTCACTCACCATGTGTGTGTGTATAAAAGCAAGGAGTTATATATGACATTTATCGGTACATATTACATGAACGTAGACCGTGATTGTACACACTTACAATATCCAGCATCGAATGAGCGAGGCGTTGATGGCATCGAGGTTGAAGAGAAAGAACAAATCCTCAAAGGTCACTGTGAAGGCATAGTCATCAATCTCATGCTAAAGATGATGCAGCCTGAATTTGACATTGACACCCGAGCATCGTTGTCCATCCGTCTTGTTAGATTTTTCCATGTACCATGAATGCAATCTCTGGCAAGCGAATCCTAGCGTTAGGAGGCACTCTTTCGAGATGACCAATGGCTCGCCTAGTACGAATTCCGAGCCAACGGCAAGTAGGGGATATCATTGGTCTTCTTCAGTTTACCCTCACTACCTCGCTATTTAGAGGTCGACTTCACGGTGGTCGACCAGACATGAGATGTAGATGCATGTGATTCACTGTGTCCTTGCCACGTCGGTGTAGGTAACTCTGGTGTAGGTAACTCTGGTGTAGGTAGCTCCCATGAACTTAGCACCAGTGCAGGACTTTCCCGTGAAGTTGACATCGATGTAGGAGCCTCCAGACAAATGTCCCTCTTGGGCCACTGGATGAATGTTCCAATGGCTTGCCCTATAGTTACGACCTCGTTGTTTGGGGCCATCTGCAACGGGATGGCCTCGAAATTGGCATGAACACCATCCACATTTACTTTTGCAGAACCTGGCGCTAGAGTTACACCATGCACCAAGGCCCCGACACCGGTTGATATGCCTAGCCCCAAGTAGCAAACAGTGCAACAGAGACATATCTCACTTGGAGCTTGTACTTTGTAGCCACCTACATAATGATACAAAATTAGCTACTCCAACAGGCCTATCAATGGATCGAACATTCCAGAGATAATAATTGTTACCAGGATGTCATCGACAAAAAATTTGTAGTCACTTTCCGAGGTAGGGTTGGACGCATAGCTACTCCGACGGTTGGGGGGCTGGCTAGCATAGGAGCAACGGGGACTTCCAACTAATTTCCCCTTAACCTTTCCTGCATGCTCTTCATCTGCCATTGCATTTCATCTCTGATGGCATCAGTGATCTCCTCTCTGAGGGATGCACAAATCTCCTCTTGTAGCTGTGCCTCGCGCTCAACTTTGGCTCTCTTACTACTCCACTATGCTTCAGAGTCCTCTGAGAATCCCTGTTTCCATAGAACATAAAGATCAAGGCCTTTCTTATGACCTGAGTGCTCCTTATTTTCCAAGGCCGCAGAGAGTATATCTCTCTCCCTGACTACCTGAAATGAACCTTGGGAAGATTTTACACTTAGCACTTCCTGTAAGAGCCTGACATGTCATTTCACTTCCTACGAAGTTATGAAGTAATTATAAACTAGGTAGTTTGATATCTTACTAGGTGATGGGACACTTCCTTGTCTGCGGGATTTGAAAAGGAGAAGGCCTCTGACGACATGGTAGATGACTTCACCCTTATCTAGTTTCAGGTGTGCTCATCAGGGATCGCGGCAAATGGCGGGGAGGCCTCCTGCAAGATTATCTGCTCGTCCTCCATTGAGGAATTTAACCCGCATACCCAGCGGTACCGAGTCTATGGGTGCGTATTTTTGCCTGGAGGGCCTTGTGTGCCACACTTTCACTCCTAAAATTAACTGTCATCTTCTGTGCCACAAAGTTTTGCTAGCATGATTCTAGGAACGGATACTTCTGGAAGGGCGTCAGATCCTTCTTCATGTATTGCTTGATAAGCATGCTTTTGAAGTTCTTCCATGCTTTGCAAGCCGCTAGCAACGCGTGTCATCGCACGGAGGCCTGGTGTTCTTCTAGGATCTCGAACGATCAAAAAATTTCTATCACCACCTCATTTTTCCCGATCTTTGCTCAAGTCCTTCCACGAATTGTAGGTAATCTCAACCCATTCCCGTATAACTATTTCGATCATTCTCCGGAATGCAGACACTGCTCGAAGAGGATTGAGAGGGGTCCCAGACGCATCGACATCCATGATGGTAAATCGACCCTCAGGCCTTTTCGATAGTCCTCTTTCATGGCGTTGGATTTTCCAAAGGATGGTGCATCAGACACATGAGGCGACGATGACGAAGAATGAGTGGATGACATCTTCACAAGATAAGAGAAGTGTTTAACAGTCTGAATTCTAGTAGACACAATCAGCTAACAATGAATCTCTAGAGAATTTTATAACACTAACACTATTTAAGATCAACCGAAACAGCGAGTACTAATGAACTAGCTGCCAGTAACAAATGACAATAAGAATCAATTCAAAAAGCTCAAGCCTGACAAGATTATCATTTTAGTTTCATAATATGACAATTATCCTCATCGAGCAGTAAAACTGAGCTCACAAGCATTACAAGCAATGTCTCCCAGTACTGAAATATTGGCATTAAAAGAGCATAATTGAAACTTAAGCCCAAGCAATCATCCTTAGGACATGTATTGATGAAACACCAATAGAGCAAAAGGAATAATTGGTAACCATGATGATACATTGTTCATTGCCATATCATAAACAGGAAAAAAGAATGTTATATACGCCTTGCTCGGGGAGGAGACATGCTCGGGGAGGAGAAGGCCGGCTCGAGGAGGAGAAGGCATGCTCAGGGAGGAGGCGGCGTGCTCTCGAAGGAGGCGCGCCGGGGAGGAGGCAACGACTCATGCTCACGAGAGAGTTAAGGATATTAAGCTTCTGAGTGCATGGGAGCGTGGACAAACCCTAGAGTCCAAATAAATAGGTTGGATATCACAAACTGTTTGTGATAATAAACATCATAGATGGTTCAAATTTAGAACTGTCTGTGATAATACACATCACGGATGGTTCTAATTTAGAACCGTCTGTTATAAATAAACATCACAGACGGTTGTACTTTAGAATCGTCTATGATAAATCGATATTACAGACGGTTCTAAAGTAGAACCATCTTTGAATCACTTCTAAATGCACATATATATGACACATTCTTATGATATACATAAATGCAAATTCACACACACACACACATAAAACTTATTCTCATATACATAAATACAAATTCACACACACACAAACACTATCGACAAGTATGTAGGTAGTTTCATCATGTTATTCTACCTTGACCCTTATGCCATTTTCGAAAGGAGGCAACTCATCAAATTGATTGTATTCTTTCTCGTCTGCTACATTCTCAACTCCAACAATCCTCTTTTTTCCATAAATAACTATGTGGTGCTTCTTATTTGCCTGGTCGGTTACATAAAAGACTTGAACAACTTGGTTAGCGAATACGAATGGTTCCATCTTTGTATTTGACATCTTCGAGATCCACGGTAGTGACATCGTACTCGTCGACCTTCACCTGTGGGAGATGGAACCAACAACACCGAAATAGGTTCAGCCTCCTCCCTAGCAGACCACTTCTGCACCTCCTGCAGAAGATGAGGCTACCAAGGAGGCAGAGGCTGCTGCTACTGACGCTGCTGATGAGGCCTTTTAGTATGCCATCAACGCTTTCGAGTGCTGGTGTGCTGATGAGACCCGTGTTAGCGCCATCCTGTTGGTCAGCATTGATAACTCCATCCGGCCAGACATTGTTGGTCTATGGTCTACTCAACAAATATGGGAGTACTTAAGAGAGCAATACTAACAGAGTAGTGATGTTCAATTCTTTTCGCTTCAGCTTGAGTTGGAGACACTTCACCAGGAAGATTCTTCTATCGACGACTTCTTCCAAGCTCTGGCCGGTCTTTGGTGCTAGCTGGATGAGCTGGCCTCTCCACTCTGCCATGAGTGTCATAAAGTGCAGAAGGCGGATCATGATCACCTTCGCCTTTATGATTTCGTCTACCATCTTCGCCTAGAGTTTGAGCTTGTCAAGGCTCCATTGTTGAGCCACTCACCACGCCCGATAGTCACCGAGGCCCTTTCAATGCTTCGGGCTGAGGCGCTTCATCTGGGGTTAGTAGCACAATCTGTTCCGACTATGCTTGTTACCCCTTCTTCTTCGACTACGACGACATTTTCTGCTTCAACTACGGCGTCTCCCTAGGTGCCTGTCTTTGCTCCTATTTTCGCACCAACTGGAGTTCAGTGCAACTATTGCAAGAACTTCGAGCACGACTACCAGAGTTGTGCGATGCGGAAAAGGAAGAACAAGGCGTGTGGGGGTGGACGACCAAAGGGGGTAGGGAGGCCCTTCCTTCACAGGAGGACAGACCAGTTCATCCGCTTCTGCTCAGCGAGTTGACTCTGTTTAGTAGTTTTGCCAAGCTCTACTTCAGCAGCTCTCTCACGACTTAGTGGGTTCTACCAGTCTAGCTCAGACGTCTCCTCTAAGTACCTCTTGGGTTCTGGATTCCGATGCCTCTTTCCACATGACATCAGACTCCGCATCTCTCACTTCAGTAGGATCTCCTATTTTTCCTATCTCTGTTTAAATAGCTGATGATACTTCCTTGTCTGTTAGCTGTCTGGGTACTCTTTTGTCTACTAACTTTTATGTTCTAGCTGTTTCCCATATTCCCTAGTTTACCATGCAGCTCATTTCGGTGGGATAGCTCACTGATCTTGGTTGTAGGGTTGGTTTTGACTACCACAACTATTTCGTACAGGATCGATAGACAGGGATGGTACTTGGGACTGGCCAACGTCGTAGGGATCGAGGGTCTACATTCTCGACCACCTCCACTTTCCGTTCACTTCAGTTGCTCCTACCACGTCTACTTCCACCGTCACTGCTGCCACCACCTCTAGAGCTTTTGTGTAGTGGCATCACGTTTAGGTCACCTGTGTGAGTCTCATCTTTCTTCATTAGTTCGTCAGGGTGTTCTTAGACGTGTTACTGTTGACATGTCCATGTTTTGTCAGGGTTGTAAGCTAGATAAGCAACTACAACTTCCTTATCATTCTAGTGAGTCATTGTCTTCTCGTCCTTTTGATTTAGTTCATTCAATGTACGGGGACCTGCGCCTATTATCTCCAAAGGTAGGCATAAATTCTATGTAATTTTCATTGATGATTATTCCCGTTTTACTTGTCTTTTTCCTATGTCTAATCATAGTCAGTTTCTTACGATCTATCATAGCTTTGCCATGATGGTTCGTACTCAGTTTGAGTTCTCTATCTGTACTTTTTGCTGTGATTTTGTTGGCGAGTGTTGTTATGACGCTTTCAGATAATTTCTTTCTGAGTAGGGCCAACTTTACCAGTCGTCTTATCCTGGTGCCTATGCCCAGAATGGGGTTGCTGAGCGCAAGCATCATCATCTGATTGAGACTACTCACACTCTTCTCTTTGCCTCTTGCATTCCACCACAGTTCTAGGCTGAAACTATTTCTATGACTGCATATCTCATTAATATGCAGCCTTCCACTGCTCTTAAGGATGTCAATCCTATCGAGCATCTCTACTCTAGAGCCCCTTAGTATAGTCATCTTCATGTTTTGGCTATACCTGTTTTGTCCTGCTGTAGCCTCGTGAGCGCACCAAACTGTCAGCCTAGTCAGTTGAGTGCATGTTTCTTGGGTACAGTTCTGAGCATAAGAGCTATCACTACTACGATCCTTCTGCTCGATGGATCAAGATCTCACGAGATGTTGTCTTTGATGAATCTCAACCTTTCTTCTATCGAGATTCGACTCCTTGTCCTGCTTCCACCATCGAGACGATCTCCTAGTTGTCTCTTCTTGACTCTTCACCTATTTCTCCCCTTCCACATCTGTCCTCTAGTTTGTCTCCAGTGGTTCCTTCTGTACCTCCACCTCCTGTGTTGCCTCCTACAGCACCGCCATCTTGTTTCTCTAGGGTGCACTACTCCAGATGTCCTCGTCCTTCACTAGACTCATCTCCTGGTATCTTGCCAACACCGATGTCTGATTCCTCTGATGATGCTCCTCGTTATGCCCTTCGTGACCGGACATCCTTTCGACCTCCTGGTCATCTTGGGTTTACTTCGATAGCTCATGCTCTCTTGCATTGAGCCTAGTTTTTATCGTGAGGCTGCTTCTCATTTTGAGTGGCAGCTCGCTATGGCAGAGGAACTTGATGTCTTCAACATACGGAGACTTAGGACATTGTATCGACACCTGTGCATGCTTGTTCTATCACGTGCAAGTGGGTGTACAAGTTTAAGACCAGGTCTAATGGTACTATTGAGTGCTTCAAGGCTCGTCTTGTGGCTCGCAGCTTTCAGCAAGAGTATGGTCATGATTACGATGAGACGTTTGCCCTTGTTGCCCATATGACCACTATTCGCACCCTTGTTACAGTTGCTTCTGTTCGCCGGTGGTCTATCTTTTAGCTAGATGTTAATAATGCCTTTCTTAATGGTGTCTTGCATGAGGAGGTTTACATGCAGTCACCACCTAGGTATTCTATTCTAGATGGCCATGTCTATCGTCTTCATCGTGCTCTTTATGGCCTCAAACAGGACACTCTTGCCTGGTTGCTCGTTTTACCTCAATGATTACCGCTGTCAGTTTCACTGTTAGTGCCTATGATCCTGCTCTATTTGTCCACATCTCACTTCAAGGTAGGACACTACTTCTTCTCCATGTAGATGATATGCTCATCACTTGTGACGATTTCTCATTCTGTAGGACCGAAATGGCAACAGAGGGGGGGTGAATGGTGCCTTTTAAAAATCACCCCTCAAAGTATTCTTGAAAATCCCAGTTCTCCGATAGCTATCAAAAGCTATGAAACAAGAAATTTGAGTGCTCACAAGAAATCGAGACAAATCGTAAATGAAGAGAAGGAACAAAAAGGAACTGCACTTCCTAGCCCTCACTGCACTTCCTAGCCCAAAAGATTCAGAGAAATGAACTCAATATTTAGCTCAAAAACAGATGGAATAGAGTACCAAAAACAAAAAAAGAGCAAAGAGCAGTAAAAAGATCAACCGAAAACTGAACATTCATCTTGAAAATTATCAAGCAGGGTATGCTGATTTTACTGCTGAAAACAGCAGTTTGCTTCAGTTTCCTTTTTGATTTTAAGTGAGATTGACAAAGGCAAAAAGGAGGCAAGAAGCTGCAAAGATAACAGTCAAAAGAGGGCTATCAACACAGCTTTAAAAAGCTGAAACTGCAGCTAAAGAGGCAGACTGCAGCCAGCCGAAATGAGTGACAAAACAGCAGCTAACTCAGCCCAAAAGAGCAGAAAACAGCAGCAGCCAATCACACAGTTTGATGTGCAAAAATGTGAGTCTTTACTGCCGGCTATGAGGTGCATTTACTGCTGTAAACAGCAGCAGCCAAACACACAGTTTGCTGTGCAAGAACGTGAGTGTTTGGTAAAAAAAACATTTCTCCTCACAGCCTGACCAGAACCTCATTTATGGACTGAATTGGTTTGCCGAGAAACAAAGCACATGCAATCCAATTGAAAATAAAAGCTGCAATAAATTACCAAGAAAACTAACAAGCAAAGACAATGATTAACACGGCTCCTCTCTGGCAAAAAATAACTGAAAACAAACGAGCACAGGGACAACCCAAACGAAAGCAAATCATCAAAATAACTCAAATACGAAGTCTCTCATATCGAAATGGATACAAAGACATGAATGCTTACAAGGAGTTGTTCTCAGCTCATCTCTCTCACAAGCTACCTCTAAAAATCACTCTCATTTTCATGCTCATTTCATTGCATGGAGAGAACCAAATAAAACCCTAACTCTTACACCCACTCTCTCAATTTCAGCACAACCTCTCCCTCTCCTTTTATAGCCTCCCACTAATGGGTTTGCACATGCTTTACCCATTAGGTCACCACCTACTCGATGCTTTATCCAAACCCGCTTCCTTTAGTGTAGCTTTGCGTTTTTACCGAAACGCCCCTCGGGCACCTTCCAGGAAGCTTCCTCCTTTCTTGCCTTGCAAGCCTCGCAGCCACCTCGAGCCCTCGCCGTCTTCGACACCTCCCGACCGTTCTGACCTCAGCGCCACCTACGCCTAATCCGGTCCACCGTGTCTCGCCACGACTCCGCCTCGATGTTCTGCAGCCAACACAGACAAGAAACACATCAAATAGCACCGCTCGATACATGTAATCAAAATTAGCATGATAAAGCCCAAATCTGTCGAATCAAAGGAATACCCATCCTAAACACGATTGACTAGGTTTGACCAGGTCCGACCAAAACCAAACCGCATCACGTGACAACTCGGCTCGAACCACTCACATCAAACTCAAGCTATCCAAATCACTTGTCAATTACTCATCACAAGTATGGGATCACGACCACATGGTCTCTCACATTCATCACATATGTGAAGAAGCATCTCCGCGAGTAGTTTCTGATGACCGATCTTGATTTACTTACATACTTCCTTGGGATTGAGGTTTCTTCCACGCCTGATGGTTACCATCTCTCACAACAGAAGTATGTCTAGGATCATGATCAGTCTAGTCTGACTGATACTTGCACTACTGAGACTCCTATGGAACTTTCCCTTCAGCTTCGTGCTACTGATGGTGATCTTCTTGAGGATCCTACTCGTTATCACTATCTTGTTGGGAGTCTGGTATATCTTGTGAGCACTTGCCCTGATATTGCTCATGCTGTTCATATCTTGAGTCAATTCATAGCTCGTCCTACTCATCTTCACTATAGTCACCTTCTTCGTGTTCTTCGCTACTTGCGTGGGACAATCTCTTGTCGTTTGTTTTTCCCTAGCTCCACCTCACTACAGCTTCAGACATACTCCGATGCGATCTAGACTAGTGATCCTTCTGATCGTTATTCTCTTTCTACTTACTGTGTTTTTTTGGCTCCTCCATGATTGCCTGGAAGATAAAGAAGCAGACTGTAGTTTCCTGTTCGAGTGGAGAGGCTGAGTTGAGAGCTATGGTAGCTGTGACAATAGAGATTACTTGGTTGAGATGGCTACTTGCAGACTTTAGAGTACCTGTGAAGGGACCTACGACCCTTATGACCGACAATATATGTGCTATAAGCATTGCTCGTAATCCAATGAAGCATGAGCTCACCAAGCACATTGGTGTGGATGCTTCATACACTCGCTCACAGGTACAGGAGGGAGTACTCGATTTATAGTTTGTGCCCTCAGAGTTACAACTTGCTGATTTCTTCACGAAGCTACAGACTATGGCACAAGTATTTTATCTTCAAACTTTGTGTGTGATCCACCATGAGTTTGAGGGGGTGTTAAAAATAGAATATAATTGTTATTTGTTTTCTTATATGCCTTAGTTTCTTTATCTGTATATGACATATTCTTCTGTATATCTCTTTTGTACTCTCTATATATATTGTCCTTTGGGCCTTATGAATATACAGACAATATTCATAACAGGTGAAACACATGGAACTAGTATTATAGATGTCAGAAAATAATGAATGCCATGTTTATCTTCCTTCTTGGACAATCAGGCAATTTTTGCCATGTCTTTCTGAGTATACTGTTATCGGTCACTTCATGTGCCGTACTTGTACAGACCTAAAGGTTCACAGTTGAAAAAAGAACACAGTTGAATTCTTGATAGTGACATGCTTTGTTTGAGGTTATAGCATTAAATCTCTTTTCATATTGATTGCTTAGCTGATGAAAATATGCTTGTATATGCATTGACAGGTACATTATGCTAGCAGTCAGGTTCATCTGGAGTTTCATCTGCTTTGCTGCTCTCGGACTGGATTCCTGCAGATTGTTTTGCTATTTATAATAGGTTCATTTTCCTTGAAACCTACTCCAGTAACTGGTCATTCCCTTTCAAGGGAGTTGTTAATATGTGCTAACAACTTCATGGAGTATATTTTATCTAACTTTTGTCTTGACAGGGCCTCTTGGTATTTTGTTGAGCAAATTGGAATCAATCTTCTCATAGAATTTCTTGATGTCTTCGCTACCCCTTGCAACTAGATGGTCCACTTCCGTCTCATATTGTTGGTACAATGATGGCAAAGTGTGGGCGCACAAGAATCCTGTGGAAGTAAGAATTACAGGCTCGTTATAATGTATGGAAAGTTCGGTTTTGTATTATTTTATCAGACTGGATTGATTAATGTTTTCTTCTTGCATCCCTTCTGTCCTACTTTTTTTTTTGTCTTTGTTTTGTTGAAAATTACTATTTTCTGTGATACTTACCAAGATAGAGTAGGCTTGTGAAGCTGCAAGAACTTCCAATCACTGATGATATCAGCAGGGATCCTGCCACCTTAATATTAGAAAACAATCTGAATGTTAGTACAAGTTTAAGTTGAACAGAAATAGCAAAATAAAGGTGTGAATTATTGGCTAAAAGTTGTGTTGAGTAGTGCATCATGTCTAATATGGTTGATTTTTCAAGATCTTTTAGTGTCTTTGCATTAATCCTTATAGGTGTTGGTACTGGAATTGCCCCAGGATTTGTCTTTTCTTATCAAGATAGCAAAAAAGTGGATTATGTACCAAGAGGAATTTCTTCAGATCTTTTCCACATGCAATGTCGTAAAGAATAGATACGGCATATGCCAGTTTGTAATGGATTGTCAAAGCCTTTTCTCTGAAGGCGTGTTCAGAGATGATTACTTCTGGGATCCTTGGTGGGGCTCTGCAATTCGAAATTGGTCAGTTGAGTTTTACTTATGATTTGAAATCTCTTTAAGCTGTATACTCTGTGATCTTGTCTCCAGAGAGAAAAGGAAGACATACCTGTCAAAGAGTGGTGCAGCATTTGACCAAATGAAGATCGCAAGCATGGCAAAGATGGCAATCTGGCAAAGGAGCGGAATTATATTGTATTCAACAACGTCAAACAGGAACCATATCAATGTGGCCCCAGCAAGGACCCCTGCAGATAAGTTCCTGTCCTTCCACAGCAGAATGTCCGCAACTGCAAGGCCCCAACAATGGAATCCATAACCACGTTGACTTATGGAGAAACTATGGTGACGCAAATAATGCAGACTAATTGCCCAGAGAGTAAGAATAGCACACCTTTCCCTCCACCCAGAAGCTTATGGATCGAGTTTTGCCTATGAAATGGCATTCCGGCTCGTCGTCCATTGTCATAGTCGCTTGGAAAACGAGGAGGCATGGCTTTATGTGTTTGGGATGTTTAGCTGATGGTTTGCTATGTCTGATTTGTCTAGTTACAGAAACAACGTCTTTATAAGCACTTAAAATGCTAGTATAATCTATCAGGGAGCCTACGTTGACAAGGAAAGGATAGCTTGGCCTCTAGGGGATTGAGGCATTGAAGGGAATAAACGAATGCAGAGCTTGCTTTAACCAGATGTTTGCCACGAGATCGGGGAATTGTTATAGCCAAGAAGCAAGTTTTAGCTGTTTAACCATTAGTTTATGTTAGAAGCTTGCCAGAACGGCCATTGAAGGGAATAAACGAAAGCAGGACTTGCTTCAACAAGATATTTGCCACGAGATGGGAGAACTCAGTGTTATAGCCAAGAAGCAAGTTTTAGCTGTCAACCATTAGTTTATGTTAGAAGCTTGCCAGAACGCCAAGTTTATGCTGCCAGTGCCAATGAGACTATGAGTCTGACTGTAGGTTAACATAGAACTCGTTCGTCCATACGCATGCATATATGTCCCCATGTCTTGTACCTTGCAAGAATAGTGGTGAATGCCCCCGTTCTGCAGAGTGCTGAGACCGCTGGTAATAAAACAGCGCTTCGCCGTGCCTCCCCCTACTAACTAAAGGGTGGACGCGTACGAGGTGCTTTCGCCATGGCCTTGGTTGCACGTTCTGACGTTCACGCTTACACCGCGCATCACCTACGAGTCTGCGACGTACGCTGCCCGGCTGGCGCCTACAAAAACCACGCACACCACTGGCCGCCGCAATGCATCCCAGCGTCCTACGTTAGCGACCTCGTAGTCCGGTGGGATTTTGAGACCCATCCAATCGTCGCGAACTCGCGATGAGGCCGTCTTTGTTCTTCTTCCTCGCGGTGCTCGCCTCGGGCGTGCTGCTGAGCCTGCTCCTCGCTAGCCCTGCCGCGGCCGACGCGAAGGCGTTGACGGCGACGTGCGACATGATGCAGCTGAGCCCATGCGCGAGCGCATTCGTCGGGAAGGCGGCGCCGACGTCCGCCTGCTGCGGCAAGCTCAAGGCGCAGGGGCCCAGCTACCTGTGCCTGTACAATGACGACACCAACCTGAAGCGCCTCGTCAGCTCCAAGCACACCAAGAAGGTGTTCGCCGCATGCAACGTGCCCGTGCCGAGCTGCAGACTCCATGATTTTTTTAAATAATCTATATTTTATTAAAAACACCATAAATATACCCACGCTAACATTTTTTTTTACAGAAATAGCTTCCAGTCGCCAAACCGTTGGACGACTAGAACCTATCGCCCAACGGACGTGCGACGCGTAAGCAATCCGTGGGTCATTGGACGACATAATTGCAATCGCCGAACCGTTAGACGACTTCATTTAGTCGCCCAGCGGTTAGACGACTGCAATTCCAGTCATCCAACCCTTCGACGACTGAAGGTGCATATAAATTAGCCGCACGGACGAGCACCTGAAGCGCCGACACCACACGGTGAACAGAAAGTAGACAGACGGGAAAGAAAGAAGAGAAAAGGAAAGGAAAGAAAAAAGAGAGGAGAGGAGAGGAGAGGAGAGGGAGAGGGCGAAGGAGGAGGAGGAGAAGAGAGGAGAGGAGAGGGAGAAGGGGAGGTTCCGCTACTTCTGTTAGGTCAATTTTTTATATATTGTAGTTAATATTTTTTATATGAAGTAAATAGTTTAGTTAGTGTTAGTATCCGTATAAAATTGTAACTGTAGAAAAAAATAGTATAACTTTAGTATGGAAAATTTAGTCAATGTAGTTATAAAAAATTAGCAGAATCTGCAGTTGTAAAAAATTTAGTGAATATAGTTATAGAAAATTATCATCCATAGCAAATTAGCATCTGTACGAATTGTAGTTGTAGAAAATGTAGTCAATGTTATGTATAAATTAAGCCTCCGTATAAATTTGTAGTTATTAAAAATCATTCAATATTTTTGTAAGAATTAAATAGTTTGCTTTGTACAAAACAATAATACATAACATTTATGATTAATTGCGAATGAATGTAATGTCGTTAGTACATTAAAAATTCATGTGTACCATTATAATTGGTATATGGCATTTAAATCAATATGTTATGTAAATTGTCGAAACCCATTAGGAATTATTTACAGTAGGAAAGAGCTCGAGTAGCGAAACCAGAGCGGTGTTGGTGCACGGTCTGCCAATAGAGAGTTAATACTATGAGGCTAGTGTAGTTGGTTACTATAGGCGAATGGTTGTTGAAATGTAAATTACAGTACATTAGTACTTACATAATGTGCGATACGATTTGACTAGTTGCAACATTGAAAATATGTGCAAGCAAACATCAGTAATGTCGATACCCACTACATTGAAAATTGCATTACGGTATTGGCACCATTCGTGAAGGTCCGAACGGTGTTGACTTGAGTGGTTTTGCGCAAACCACTCTAATACACCCATACGGTGAGAATGCTCAATCGCAGATGTGATGTACTGGCTCACTCCCAGTTTCTCCTTGGACCCTAAGGTGTGCAGCGTCATCATACAAGGGCTTTGGAGCCGGCCTCCTGCGAATATTAGATGGGAGTTAAGAACATTGATGCACACTGTTATGTGGAAGGGGTTTGTGCAAGGGTGTCAGCGCCATGGATATGAGTATGTGATGCTTGTGCAACCATACCCAATAGAAGTTGTATAAGGTCGTGCTGACGGTTATCATTTGAGAGGTGAGAGTAGCTCAGGCTTCCAGCATGTTGGTAAGGAGAAGGAAGTTACTTGTGATGAGGCCGATGCGATACATGGAGGAGAGGAAGAACGGTCATGGCATGGTGAGGCTACATGACAAGCTGATGAAGGAGAGTATATGGAGTATATAGTGCATCAAATGGAGAGTGATAACTGGATGGCTTAGGCTGAAGAGGAAGCTATACAGGAGGACGATGAGGATAGTTCGGATGAGGATGAAGCTCCCATCCTGCAGGAATGGAACTGATTTGATGTTGAGGGTGTTGCCACACATGACGAACATGAATCCAAATAGCCTTTCACCACCTGCACAACCGCATCCTCCATGTGTCTATATTTCAGCCACACTGATTGAGCACGCCTGTTTAGCAACAAGCGGTAGTTAACACCGAAGTCTTCCCTCCTTTCAAGTGGAAGGTTTCCCCTTTGTAACACATGTTCAACTGGCCCTTTGGCGTTTGTCATGGTATCTTACTCTAGGGTAGAGAAGGTAGTTCTTCTACTATCAAGGGGTGGGGCATGCATTTTATAGCCCGTGGGGTCTTACAGCGTGTTTTATGACAAACCGCGTCATGTGCAACCTTTGTGCAGCGACTACACCAGACGGGGTAGCTTTGTGCACCGACAAGACCATACGGGGTAGCTTTATGCAGCGAGAAAACCACACGGGGGTAGCTTTGCACAACGACAATGCCATATGGGCTAGCTTTGCGCAATGACAAGACCAAAAGGTGCAGTTTTGTGCAGTAAGAAGACCAGACTGGCTAGCTTTGCGTAGCAACAAGACCGCATGAGGTAACTTTGTGAAGCGATAAGACCACACAAGCCAGCTTTGCGTAATGACTACACCAAATGCGGCAGCTTTTGCGCAGTGAGAAGACCAGACGGAGAAGCTTTACGCTGTGACTACACCAAACGGAGCAGCTTTGTGCAGAGACAAGACCACACGGGGCAACTTTGCATAGCGACAAGACAACATGGGGTAGCTTTGTGCAGCGACAAGACCACACGTGCTAGATTTGCATAGTGACAACACCACACGGGGTAATTTTGTGCAGTGACTACACCAGATGGGGCAGCTTTATGCAGTGATAAGACCACACAGGGTAGGTTTGTGCAGTGATACGACCACATGAGTCAGCATTACACAGCGATAAGACCAAAGGGTACAGCTTTGCACAGTGAGAAGACCGGACTGGTCAACTTTCCGCTAGCAACTTTTTCGAAAGACAAGGCAACACTCGCCTCGTAGCCTACTCACATGAAAGAAACCACACCATGCCAACCCTTTGGCTTATAAAAGGAGGTGAAAGAGATTTGGGAGAGAACACTACACAACCATATCCAACATTACACCGGAGCTTGCTTCACCACGTCGGGATGGATAAGAGGTAGAATAAGTAATGTGACAAGATAATGAAGCAATGAGAGGAGACCCACGAACTAGCAAGGTTTACTATTGTCGCGACGAACAAGCAAGGACTCCTACGGCCTGGAGGTTAGCTCCCCGCAATGACGTCCCCCGTAGTAAGAACCCCATCCCGAAACATTCCAACCGAGTGTTTGCTGCAACACCTGCCAGAGGGAGAGACGTCGCCCCTCTGTTGGTGCAGGAACCCATGCAAGTTTTTCAAGTCTAAGCAGCGGCTCAGCCTGGGCATGCGTTATTGGGTTGCGCAAACTACTCCTATGACCATCCCGACCGCCGTCGAGACACGAGAAGCTATCGACGGCCGGTAAGGACCAGTTACAGTGTATTTCCCCCTACTATTTCTCTTTTAAAGTATGCACTAACAATGTCTCCCGTCTAACCACAGTCCTAGAACTGCTATATGGCTACCATAAGTGGATTGACCTAGAGATCCACCCACATGACTAGTGGACTCTCAACTTCGAGGAGTGGGATGTCAAAAGGGACTACCAGATCTGAGAGGAGGAACACCGCAATGACGAGCAAACCGAGCGTATACGTTGAGAGACAAAAGCTCATCTCGAAGCGTGCATGTGCAGGGAGCGCGAGGCTCGCGAGAGGGAGCACTAGAAAAAGAGGGAAATGGCAGCCAAGGCAAAAGAGGCCGCCGAGGAATTCAACGCCAAGCTCGCAAGGAAAGGATAGTGGACACAGTCCACGCAGTAGGTCGGGCCATCCCGCAATAACTAGTCCTCTAAAGGTCGAATTTAGTTCCATTCCAAAAACGCGCATATGTATGGTAGGAGCATTTCGATTTGTTGAATCGTCTATAAAGTCTTTCTTACATATGTAACCAAACCTACATGCCGTATTACTCCCAACTTTACTATGAAGTCTATTTTAATTTGGACAAGTGTATTTCCTCGTCTTTTCGCATTTAATTATTCGCGTAGCAAGTCATCCAACAATATTAACAAACAAGTTCTCCGTGTATGAATTCCCAGTTATATCACATATCTTCGTACTTACCAATCGTTGTTATTTCAACCATTCTCAAAAAATTTCACGAATTTCTTGCACTACAACAACATACGACGATCGCAAACTGTTATTGTGAAACTAACAAATTATCTACTATTCATAATCTAAGAAAATCACGAATGGATCAACCGACATTGCCTCCCAGCTGCCTCAGGAATGGCTCCTTTGCAGTCGCTGAACAGCCGGACGACTGCAAATGTAGTCATCTAGCAGCTAGGCGACAAGCTCCAGTCGTCCAACAGCTCGGCGACTGGAACTTATCGCCCAACGGCCTACGGATAGCTTGCGCGTCACGCGTCAGTTGGGCGGTAGGTTCCAGTCGTCCAACGGTTCGATGACTAGAAGCCATACCTGTAAAAAAATATTCGTGCGGTATATTTCTATTATTTCTCATAAAATATGAATTATTTTTTAAAAAAAAAATCCAGACTCCGTCGGTGCGAGCTCGCCCGCTATGCTTAGCTGAGCTTCTGCTTACAATTGGCACGTTGAGGAGGTTATACCGTAGAACAGGATTAGCGAGATCTCCTTTCATTGTATCCTCGGAATTCACTACAAGACTACTAGTATTTACAACTATCTCCACTGCTCAACATGAGAAAAGTGGTTCAACACTAGTCTCTGCTCACTATTATTAACAACACTTGAGAGTATGCAGACTCCAATTAATTTGTCGGTGTAAATTTACACCAATTAATAAACTCAGTACACAACAATCTTGACATGTCAATAAAAAAAATCTCGACATGTCTACCACTAATTGGTAGCAACGTGGCATTAGCAGTGTACTTCACGCTACCCAAACTCTCAAGCAGTGCTGCCTTCCATAGTGACAACAATAACAAGTTGTTCAGAGATCCCAAGAACTCATGTGAACGACCGTGCTCTACCGTCTACGCAACCGTGCATTTAAAAGCCGCAACAAAAGAGGCAACATTTCCGGGCACGATTCCAGAGCAGAGCGCGGATGCGCCATTCTCTGCTTCGCATTCAGTACACTCCCTAATTCTCTACAAATACCAACCCTCCTGTGCTCCCAAACCATTGCAATCCTGCTACTCACAGTAGTTGCCAGTAGTACTGTCAGCGACAAGGCATGAAGCCTTATGCGGTGCTCCTTCTTGTAGCCATGATAGCCGCTTCCGGCACAATGTGCCGGGCATCCAGAACGGCACCGGCGAAGTGCGACCCACTGGCGCTGCGCCCGTGTGCCTCGGCGATCATCTCGAGCGCAGCACCGTCCACCGCGTGCTGCGAGACGCTCCGGCAGCAGAAGCCGTGCCTGTGCAAGTACACGAAGAACCCCAATCTGAGTAAATACATCAACTCGCAGGACGGCAAGAAGGTTGCAGCTGCATGTTGTATTCCAGCCCCTAGGTGCTGAGTTTATGCATGGCGGTGTGAGTATGAATGCCATGCTAATGTGCTATTATGATCCTCTTGCGTCCTCTTGACTGTCTCTATTATATTTCTGACTACCGTGTGATGTGATGTCAGAAGAGTTGTAAGAGCAGCCTAGTTAGTACTAGCTGTTAGTGCTTTCTGTGTCTCCTATGAGTTTGTGTGGTGCTTGTGCCTTCAGTTTGTTTGTTGTCTTGCACTTGCATTAAGATAGTTTGGAGGTGTTGTTCTTCATCTTCATGCTTATTGTTGGCCTTCGGTTCTCTTAAGAGTTCTCAAGAAATGATGTTGAATTCACCTGACTAGATCTACAACAATCTATTATATTACTAAGCAGAAGCCAAAGAAGCCACCACGTTCGCTCTTAAGAGGTAGAAATTACTACATTAATCGGAGAAAAAAGAAAAAGATATATGCCGTCAATTTATGTGGATCCAAATTATAATGGTCGAGATGGATCTAGATCAGTAAAGGAAAAAAAGAAAGATCTAGTCATCTATCTAGCGGATCCAAGTTATAACGGTCTAGATTGACTCCACGTTAATTAAAAATATCTAACCGTTAATATGATGGACCACATTATAAATGGTGTAGATTCATCCTATCTCTATTACTTCTGCTACCGCCTCCTCATCCCGCACGCCTCCTCCTTTCCTACCCCCTCACCTCCACCACTTCCTCCCCATCCAGCATGCCTCCTCCTCCTCCGCCTCTCCCCCGCATGCTCTTCATCGCCCCCTGCACCGCTGCCGCCTCCTCCCCCACCCTGTCCCACCCCGCATCGCCTCACCCCCTTCCTTCACATCCCACCTTCTTCCCCTCTCCCTTGCCTACTCTCGCACAAAAAACCTCACAAAGCCATGGCCAAAACACTTGGCCTCTCCCTGCTTTTATATGCTAGAGTCCTAAGCCATGTACGACTCAAACACGAATACGAAATCCTATCTCTTCCTCAAATCAAGGGATCTGAAACCCTTCCTAACACGGATTTTATCTAATCTCTAATCCCTCCAGTTACGGACTCCTTCCATAACGTTTCCAACTTACTACGTGATGAAGCCTCTAGGAATGCACCTCCCGTGGCTCCATCTCGTATCATCAGCCTCCGTGTAGAAGCCTCTAGGACCGCACCACCCGTAGCATCTCCACGCATCACCACCTTTGATCCCCATGTACTCCAGCGTTATCCTGACCATCTCGTGTGACATCCTCAACCGTCTGGACCTCAGATCTCCCCATCTTATTCCCGGTCCTTCTCATCACCGACCATGATTGTCTCCACACCATCCTGCGCATGCAAAGATCAAAGAAACATTTCTCGGCACAAGTTCTTCACAACTTAACCGTCATCAGCACACACACCACCCTTGTCCATCTATAGACAACAACAAAACCATACATTACCATCAACCAGGTCATCTATGACCAGACATTCCACCACTTACCACAAATCAGCTCCAGGCAACTTCTTACGACCGTCAGCTCAACAAGTACTCGAAAACCACAAGTACTCGAGAAATACTATCGCTCTGCTCTAAACACTCAAGGATACTGTTGTGGTTACAGACCAAACAGAGAGAGAGTGTGTGTGGTAGTGGAGAGTTAGGTGAGCAATGGTCTAGGGTTTTTCCCCGTGGCCTGTGTTGTATATATATATCCACATGGGGAGTGCTTTTACAATTATACCCTTATATCCGAGTATTCCCCCACAAGGGCACTTATGTCATTACACACATCCTATTCTGGGCCTTACATTCCTCTAACAGGCCTACTGGGCTTAGGTGGGGGCCACCCCTACGACAGGAGCCTCTCATGGTGAAGGGCTTCACGGGCCGAAGCCATGTTGCCGAGCCCTTTGGCCCCCTCCGTCCCTGTGGCCTGTGAGCTTCCTCAACGTTTGGCGGAGCCTTATCGCTTGGTGTAGTGTTTGCCCTGCCGCGAGGGTATAGCGCTGGGCGGGTTGGCGAAGTCCTCGCTGTCCACCGGGCCCTACAGTAGCGGGGTTGAGGTTGCCCTCTAGGCCGAAGGTCGAAGTCGAATTCGACGCCGAGATCGAAGCCAGAGTCGGCGCAGAAGTCGGAGTCAAAGTCGGGGTCGAAGTCGGGGTCGAAATCAGAGTCGAAGTCGCATCCGCCTTGGCGGGGTCGCTAGTTGCCCGGGCCGCCCTTAGCGGCGGGTTCTTTGGGCTGCGAAGTCGAAGTCGGAGCGAAGGCAACCGTCGAGCCACAGATTCCCCTAAGCGCGGGGTGGTTGCGGCTCCACGATCCGGTAGTGCGCTTTAATGACTCCTGGAATTGCGCCGACCTCTGAGCTGTCAGGATGCTGCAGCTGTGCGTGTTGTCCCACCGGGAGCGTACCCGCAGTGGGTTGCTATTGGCGCGTCATTGGGTGTCAGCGATCGCACGACTGCGGCCATTCGCTTCTTCCCTAGAGGGGCGGGACGCGTGGCAGGGTGCCATTGGCGTGCCGTGCGCTGCCCGGCGGTTTTGCATCTGCACCTGTTCGGTTGCCGGCAGTTGCGCTCCCTGGTCGCGTTGAGCCAAACTGCCAGGACGTCACCTTGTACGGCTGCGTCGATTGGAGTGCCACCGGTTGAGCTTTTCGTCGGCCCGCGACGTGGCGAGTATATATGCGCCATTTTCCTGAGCTATCCTCCGTAGGGGTTAACGCTGACGGACACGGTCATAGAATGGTGATGAACAGAAGGATGCATATTCCCGAGTTTCAGAAAAGACTTATCTTGGGCTTGGATGTCGAGCTCTGCGGCCCACCGGGTACGCTCCGCTGCAGTCTGCGGTTATCTTCTCACAAATAGGCCTACCTTTGTTCGTCTGAACAAAGATTGCGCCTTCTGCCAATATCAGCGAGCGTTGGCAAACAAAAAGGCGACCCGCTTGTGAGAAATATCGAAGCTTGTTGCAGGAGAGCGATCGCGCCCCTCGGTCATGAGGGCGCGGGGTTGGGCCTTCGCTGGCCAAGGCCGGAAGGTTGTGCGGACCTCGGAGTCGTAGTGGCTTTCGACATCTTCGTGGCGTCCCAGCGAGGTGTCCCTTCATGGGGACGGAGCCGAAGTCAAAGCTAGGGCCTTGCTGCTGGGACGGAGACCCCGCCGAAATTGTTGTGGTTGATTGGTCTCGAGAATCACGTCGACACGCACCGGGAGCTGTGCCGCGTCGTACGACCTGCATTTACTCCCGGTGGGAGCCGACACGCGGCGGGGCGCTATTGGCGCGTCGTGCGCTGACAGGTCTTTGTACGACCGCGGTCGTGCCCGACACGCGTGGGCGGTTGCGACGCTTCGGCTTCGGTCGCGATGCTTCGGCTTCGGTCGTGGGGAGGCGAACGGTTCATCGTCCGCCGGTTACGCTTACCGGTGGTGCGGGAGACGAGGGGTCTTTAAATACCCCCGTTGTACCACATCTGCGCCTCTTCCACACGCTTTCTGATCGTCCGTCTCATCTCCTGCTCTTCTTTGCTTTTCTTGCCACCGCCCTTCCCTTCCGTCGTCGTCTAGCTTCCGGATAACGATGGCGCCCGGCGATGAGCGTGCTTAAATGGTCGGCGACTATGCCATCCGCCGACGGTCCTCGCCGCTTGAGGTGGAGTATACGCTCGAGGGGCGCGACCCGGCGGCAGACAAATGGTGGGTGGCAACGGAGAGGAAGGAGGGCCCGTACTCCAGCACCTTGGGTCCAATGCTTGTGACGGAGGAGACGATCCGTACACTGCTGCGTGAGGGGAAGCTGTCGGACCACCAGGCGGTGCGGCTACCCACCGATGACGAGGCGGAACAGCGACCTGAGAAGTCAGAGGCGATCATTTTCGTCGCCTACTTTGAAGCCGGGCTTCGCATCCCGGTCGCGATGGTCGTTGGCGATGTGTTGCGGACCTTCAGGCCAGAGCTGGCACAGCTGACTCCGAACGCGCTGGCTCGCCTTGCCGTGTACAGCTGGTCCTTGCGCTCGAAGGCGTGCTGGCCCAGCGCCTCGATGTTCGCATACCTGCACGATGCACGATGCCAGCCGAAGAAGCGGAAGGACGGGACATTGTCGAACTTCGGCAGCGTCAACTTCATTCTGCGGTCGCCGTGCGGGAAGCTCTTCCCCGCGAACTCAACTCGAGCGAAATGGGAGTCTGGCTGGACAAAATGGTGGTTCTACCACCGTGTGGCGAGCGGTAGCGGCCTCGAGTGTACGGGCCAGCCGATGGCGTTCAACACCACGTCCAGCATAACGCTCGACCCCGAGGATAGGCGAAGGGCGCGAAGACTCGTGGGGGTCAGCGCCCGCTTCAACATCTGCGACCTCGCCGAGGATTACATTATGTACGACGTGGCGCCGCTCGCCTATGAGTGGCGCCTTGCTGCCGGGAAACTTCGGGGCGACAACGTCCGCCCGTCCATTTGTTCTCTACCAGCGCCCTTCGGCCTTCGTAAGCCTCGGCCGTGTCCTCCTTTCCATTTGTGCTCGCTGCATCGCGTTTAACCATGCTTCTTGCCTTGCCTAGGAATGCGCTTGAAGGCGGTAAGCATGTTCCTTGGGCCATATACGGCCAGGGAGCACGAGCAGCGTACAGCTGCAACCGCGGAGGCGGGGCTGGGGCGGATAAACCGCGTGTGCGAGGCCTTGGGCGTTCGCGTGCCAGAACGCGCCCCTCCAGTCCCGAGCCAGCCACGACATCAAGATGACGGCGCCCAAGGAAAAAAGGCGCCATCTCGCGGGAAGACTCGGGCTTCTGCGACCGCGGCCGGCGCGGCGATTGCCGTTGCCTCCATCGATGCGGCAGGCGCGGAGTCTGATTCAGTGAAGTACGTCGATTCAGACCTGGAGACGGGCGCGCTTGACGGGGGCGAAAGGTCTCCGGGCGGTGGCAGGGACCGAGAGTGTGCCATGAACGACCGGGAGGGAAAAGTCCCGCCGCCCACGGCGGTCGCCGAGGTGGAGCTACCATCTACTGGTGGCACCGGAGCGAAGTCACCGCCTGCGGCGATGACAGTGTCGGAGTTGCCCTCCGCGGGGGCCGGTGGAACGAGGTCTCCGCCAACAATGGTGACCGAGACGGAGGTGCCTCCCTCGGAGGTTACTAGGGTGGGGCCCCCGCCCGCGAGTGTTGCTACTGTGGAGCCTTCTGCGGCGGTTATCGAGGCGGGGCCCCCACCTCCTCCAAGGGCGAAGCGGCCACGCCTGCTATCCCCCCTCATCGGACTTCGAGGGGGTTCGCCGTGGCGGCCCGTGTTGGGAGCTTGTGGGACTCCGACTCCGACGCCGAAGCCCCCATATCCAGTGTCCCTCCGGCCCCTTCGCAGGCCACAGCAGCCGGGGCACGGGGGCTGCCGGCGTTGGGCCCCGATACGGAGACTCCCTGGGCCCCAGGGCCGGCTCCGTCTGAGGGGACCGGCATCCCTGTTAACCCGTCCGAGCCTACCACCGAAGGTAGGCTACCCTGGCATACCTTGGCGTAGCTTTGCAGTGTTCTCACAGGACTAATTAATACATCTCCTTGCAGCGGCACTCATCCCCGAGGACGGGCGATCCCCGGGACGCGAGGACATTCCTTTGAGAAGGGCGCCTGATGTTCCCGAGACTGGCGACGCGAACACCGCGCACCCGAGCTTAGCGGACTTCGTCCCTCCTCCGGAGGCGTTGGGGGCGTGGCGCGGGATCGCAGATGACGCGGCCGCAAGCATTGACCAGCAGGCGCTGTCAACCTACGGGACGGGGCACCTTGGGGACGCACTGGAGGTATCAGGAGTGAGAGTAAGTATCTGACCTTATGACGATATGTGGTCGTTTAGAAGCTCGCTGACCGCTTTGTCGTACAGACCCTTGTCTTGGCCCAGGCATTGCAAGCGGCTCACGCCCGCGAGAAGGGGGCGCTAGAGGACCAACTGCGGGCCGCCGAGGAGGCTCTGCGCGTAGCTAGGGGGACGCACTCCGCCAAGGACGAGCACATCCGCCACTTAGAAGCAGAATGTGTGGAGACAAAGTCGTACGCTGAGGCGCTCGTGGCGGTGGCACGGTTATCGACCACAGAAGCGGCGCGACAACAGGTTGCGGAGGAGCGAGATGGCTTACTCCGGCAAATCGCTACGCTAGAGAAGGAGAAGAGCGAGCTTGCTACATCTCTAGCAGAGCGGGACCAGACTCGGGGCGACGCTTCGGTGGCTGCGTGGGATGCCATGCTGGCCCTGGAGGTCACCCTTGAAGATCTTATCGTTGAAGTGCCGCCCCACTCCTTTGGGCCCGAAGAGCTGTCGCGGACCCTTCGGCGGATCGGGGATGCGGCCAACATTGCCCGCAACGACCTTCGACAACCACTGCTCCTACGTGACCTCGTGCCTGATATGCGTGCTCCTGTGACACCGGGGCTACCAGCATGTCAGCGAGCTGACTGATCCCCATTTGGAGATGCCGGCCGGGGCCAGGGTGATGTCCGATGTTGTGCGCGCTGTTCGCCGCCCCGTTCGATTTTTCCACGAGAGGACCTGGGAGTACATCGGGGAGGCTGCGGCGAAGGTCGAGCTGCGGAACAGTATGTACAACGAGGGGAACCTCGGCCTGTGGCTGGATGAGGTCCCGCGACACGGCGAGGGCGGCCCCGAGTGCTCGGGGGGCGACGCAAACCCACAGGTGTGACGCCATAGTCTCCATGCGTTGGTGTGTGTTGTAAAACACAAGCCCCTTTTCCTTATGAATAAAGTACAAGTTGCCTCACCGGTGTTTCGAATTGTGTTCCTGCATGTCCCGAGCAGCTACCCGACTGGGGCCGGCTACTAGTTTCTGACCTTGTGACCCGACGGCGTCTTCGGCGCTGGCGGAGGGCCGAGGAGTCACTGGACTTTTGGGCGAGCCGGGCTTCTTCGAGTGAAGCCTTGGCGCGAACGCGCATTAAGGAGGGGCCGACCAAGTAGCGGCTTCGAGCACCCGAGGCTGTTTGTACATTTTTATTGCATGCCTGTGTAAACATCTTCCGATGAATATAAATAGGAGGGGGGTTTTAGTTGAAAAATATCGCCCATGTCTCCATCCTTGCTTATGACCATGTAGTCCCATGGTAGATTCAGGAAACTGCACCGCGCTCGCTTGCATGCAGCACTCCGGGCCTAGCTGAAGTCGATGTGCGAGCACTCCGTCCCCTACCCTTCGAAGTGGTGGCAGAGGAGCTGGCGCCTTAGTCAAGGCAGACGCGCGAGCGCTCCGTCCCCTACCCTTCGAGGTGGTGGCGGCTGAGCTGGCACCTTAGTCGAGGTAGACGCGCGAGCGCTCCGTCCCCTACCCTTCGAAGTGGTGGCAGCGGGGCTGACGCCTTAGTCGAGGTAGATGCACGAGACGGGTCCCCTACCCTTCGAAGTGGTGGCAGCGGGGCTGGTGCCTTAGTCGAGGTAGACGCACGAGCGCTCCGTCCCCTACCCTTCGAAGTGGTGGCGGTGGAGCTGGCGCCTTAGTCGAGGTAGACGCGTGAACGCTCCGTCCCCTACCCTTCGAGGTAGTGGCGGTGGAGCTGGCGCCTTAGTCGAGGTAGAAGCGCGAGCGCTCCGTCCCCTACTCGCCACAGGACCCATCATACATTGAGCTAGGATAGACAAATAATGATTAGTGGCATTTATTTTAAGGGGGGTAGCACTATGAGATAGAAATGCCGAAGAACTGCTAAGACGTATAGTTGGAGTTGCAACAACCTAGACTTAGAGCTGATCAGACTAGTACAAAGGGATTCGCAAGGCCAGAAATCTTCTAGTAATGAAGACTACAAAACGTACCATTAGCTAAAATGGTCATGCTTGGCAAATCTAAAGATTAAGAGTGGGATCCCAATAGAAGTGAAAGGCCACCATAAAGATATGTCCATAATCACTTCTACCTCCCTAAGGTCCTCTACTCCTAGGGCACCGTCCGTTGCTACCACCTGTCCATATGAAATTCTACAACCAAATGTCCAAGAGGCGATGCAACTACCCCGTTCTACAATAACGTAAGGACAACCGCACCAAGAGCAAGTATTAGGAAGTCTACGACCTATTCAGAAGAACAAGGTTTCTTTCTCCTCTTTGGACTTCTCCAAGTGCTAACCCTTATTTTGCAGATTTTAATCTCTCTGTGAAGATAAGGAACTATATGTCGAGCAACACCCTGAAGCCCATTGCTAGCCAACATAACCCATCTCTATTCTTTCTGCTCTACAGGAATCTCGGGGTCGAGATTCAATTAAGGGGGTAGGTTTGTAACATCCTGAAAATTTGAAATCTGAAAATGTAAAGTTTTTGAATTTCTTTTGCAAATATGATTTATTTGAATTTGGAGTTTATGGTATTTTTCTGAATAATTTAATAAAGGTTCCAAAAAGTTAAAAGGACCAAGGGGAAACAAGCATGTTTAAATATTAGAAAAATTTAAAACTTAAATACGAATCTGAAAAGATGATCCAGTATAAGGGGAGAAATAATGTACAAGGGTATTAAGGAGAATAAGAGCAAAAAGGAGAAATGTAAATAAGCATGAAATATCATCTCCAAAAATTATGGCAAGCAAATTAAGGGAGGCTAGCATTTACATATATATGCAAACACATATGAATATCAATACATATATAAATAAACATATATGTACATACACAAAAATCAGAGAGAAATGAAAAGAGGTATACATGTATATACCCCTAGGATACATGTGTAAATAAACTCAAAAGCTAATTAAAAGAAAATAACATAGCCGGGCCGGCCGTCACCCCGGCCCAGCCGTTCCCTCCACGCGCAGCCAGCGCGCACGCGCGGTCCAGCGCTCCGCGGCCCAGCCCGTCACCACCCGCGCCCCACGCCTCACTGCGCCGTGGGCCCGCGCCCCCGATCGCGCCTCTCCTCCCACTGCCGCATGTCCGCGCGGTCTCCTTCTGCGCCCCGACCGCGCCTGCGCAGTGGACCCGCCTCCACCCGCGCCTCTCCCTCTGCGAGCGGGCCCGAACCGCCAGCACCCCGCTCCTTCTTCTTCCTCCTTCTCTCCTCCACGCGCACGCGACGCAGCTCTCTCTCGCGCTTGCGCCTCTGCCGCAGCAAATCCCCGCTCCCTCTCTCACCTCGTGGGCGAATTCAAAGAACCCGTCACAGGAGGGGGAATGCACCTCTCCCGCCACCTCTCTCCTACGAAATCCCGGAGAAGATCTCGTTCACTGCCCCTGCCCCGCGTGCACAGAGGTGTGCCAGATGCCGCCCTCGCCGCGCGCCGCTCCTCGGGCTATAAAAGCCCCTCCCGGGAGTCGCAACCGTGTCGAAATACCTCCTTCTCCCCTCCTCTGCAAGCAATTGAACCGAGAGCCCCTAAATCGCCGGCGAGCCTACTTCCTTCCCCAACTCCGGCGATCACCGATCCGCCAAACCGAGCCACCAGAACCCAATTCCCCGCCCTTGAACCATCTCCGGAGCGTCGCGAAGCTACCCCCGGTCTCACCTGCACCTCCCGAAGCCCGTACCTCGCCATCACCGGAGCTCCCACCCGAACCACCGCCACCGCTCGCCGCCAGCCTTCTCCGGTGAACAACACCCTACGCCGACCTCACCAGAAGCTTCACCAGCACCCGGGGATTGCATTTCACGAAACCCCCGAACCTCTCCAGCCGCCACTCGCCGCCGTCGCCACCGCCTTCTTCTTCCTCTGCCCGGCACCCTCCCAGAGCTACTTTAAGGGGATTTATTACCCTTATAGGGTAAGCACCGCTCGAGCTGACAGAGTGGCTTTCAGCGCTATTCTTTCCTCCCTCCTGCTTCCGCGGCACGCGTTCGAGCCCGTCTCCGCGCGTTGCGGTCGAGCATTTCTTTTAATTTTCTCCTCTGACAGCTGGGCCCCGCTGGTCAGTGGCCGGCGGTCTGCGCTGGTTGCTGACGCTAGGGTCCCGCCTGTCAGTGCCGCCGCTGACATATGGGCCCCACTGGCCATAGAGACAGAGAAGAAATAATAAAAGATAAAGATAAAAATTAAAATATGACATATGGGACCCACTGTTAGAAATTTTCTATTTTTTGGATTTAACTAAACTGAAATATTCAAATGGACATAACTTATTCACTTTAACTCCAAATGGAGTGGGACAAATTTCTAAATTCATCTAAAATCAAGATCTATCCAATGGAACTGAAATCATAATTTTTAGAGTTCTGAATTTCCGGTGTTATTTGGTTTGATTTGCTGCTTTTTTATACAAATTTTGGCGCATGCTAAAATAGCTTACGAGGCACAAGAAGAGGAGATCGAGGCAGCAGCCCTAGAAGTACCAGATAATCCGGATCCCGACCACTGTGACCAAGGCGAGTCAATACTTTGATCATGTTGAACCTACATTTCCGCAAATTATTTTGGTTTAAATTATCAAATTGCATGCTGATATGTTATATGCAAAAGCATGTTAGTTTAAGATTCTAGTTACATGCCTATTGTTTACCCTGAATAATATTACACCCTCTTTGAAATATTTGAATGTGTGAACCTTGTCGCCCTAGCAAAACTATAACATTAATCTTTCGAAATTAAGTCCCTAATTATATGCCATGCTTAGTATTGCGTAGATACTCATGGGCGCGAGAGCGCCCAAGCATCACCTTTAATCTTGAGAGAAACTGGTTTGGGCAGTCATAGTGGGAATGACTGGCATATTTTGATATGATTATTTTATACTCCCAAAATCCCCAACTTGCTTAAATATCTGGGCGGATTGGTTCGAGGGTGTGTATGTGTGGTGCAGTGGAAGCACAAAGTGGGTTAGTGGTAGACCGCCCAGATACCACTAAGGACTAAATCTTGTCATGACCTCCCGGGTAAAACAGTACAACCACAAGTCTGTAAAGTACGGTTTGGCTAAGTAAATTTATCAGAATCCCCGGACGCATCTCACTGGTAGTGGAGTAAAGGGGTTGAGCTATGGCAAGGGAGGCCTAAAGGGACACCGAGTGGAGGGTGAAGTTTCCCAGTCGTACTAGCGCAGAGGGGAGTGGAACCCGTACGCTAGTAGCTGTGGGGAACATCCCGTGCAACATATGGGACCCACCGCAAGTGGGAACGGCCCATAGGGTGAGATGACAGAAGGGACTAGATACTTTGAAAAGTCACTGTGATGGTCTGCTCAACCACACTTCTAAGGAATCGTGTGGGGCAATGAGTTGATTGTCTCTTGTGGTGAAAGTGTACAAACTCTGCAGAGTCAAAACTATTCGAATAGCCGTGCCCACGGTCAAGGGCGGACATGGGAACTTAACTGGATATAGTTCTGTTTTAAAATATTGACAACTAGGGTATAAAAAGACTTGTAGGGCGAAGGACTGCCCTAGTTTGGAATTGTCCTGGGTGTCGTCCCAGTGGTAAGTTAAGCGGCTATAACGCTGAAGAATTGCTATACGGTGCAGATGCCATGTAACGGTGGATGGAATCTGGATCACTATTATTATTGCATATTCCGGAACATTATGCTTTTGTCTAAAATGCTATGTCTTAGAAATTTTTAAGTAATTGTATTCAAAAGCACTCTACGCAGAAATAAAATGAGCCACAACATTTCCTTCGATTAGCCATGCATGTTAAGTATTGCATTCTGTGTGTTGGCTCGCGGAGCACGGGGTCGGAGTGCTCACGCTCGCTTTTGCGATAAATTCAGAAGCAGGAATCGGATCACTACGCTTCAAATACTACTTTTGGATCACGATGGTGAAGAGGATGAAAATGTCAAGAGCTAGGTCGCGAACCTCCAGTTGGCTGCCTGTGGGCACATCCTGAAGGTCCCACCTGTGTGCTTCGTTCTTCCGCTGCTGCAATTTATTGATTTCGGCCTAATCGGCCCGTGAGTAAGTCTACTATTATATTTACGTTTCCGCATGATATGTACTTTGATATTCAGAACTGTAACTGTGTGCACTATCTACTGATCCAGGGAATAGTGCAGTAAACACAGTAGATTCCGGATTGTAAAAATCTGGGTCTGACAACGCGTGAGCGCTCCGTCTCCTACCCTTCGACGTGATGCTCGTGAGTGTAAGCTGCCGCTGCGTCTCATGTTGACTTTACAAGGCGCATGCGGAGGCGAGCCTCGACTGAGTCTCATGTGAACACTGCGAGGTGCATGCGGAGGCGAGCCTCTGCTGCCTTTTGCGCGATCGCTGCGAGGTGCATGCGGAGGCCAGCCTCTAGTGCGTCTTATCAAGACTCAAGGTGCGGGAAGCATCAACCACGCGTTGTTTATACTCCGGAGAGTACGCATAGGGATAATACCTATGCGTGCGTGGGAGCATCCGCGTTTTATTTATACTCCGTAGAGTGCGTGTGACTATCAACCACACCTTATTTATACTCCAGAGAGTACGCATAGGGATTATGCCTATGCGTGCGCGGGAGCATCCTTGTCTTGTTTATACTCAGTAGAGTGCGCAGGGACAACATCCACATCTTATTTATAATCCGTAGAGTGCGTGCGGAGGCGGACCTCGGCGCTACGTCTTATTTAGAGTCCGTAGACTGTGCGCGGAGGCAAGCCTCCGCGCGTTGCGAGCAGTGAAGTTGCGTGCGGAGGCAGACCTCGACGCTACGTCTTATTTATACTCCGTAGAGTGCGTGCGAAGGCGGACCTCGGCGCTACGTCTTATTTAGAGTCTGTAGACTGCATGCGGAGGCAAGCCTCCGCGCGTCGCGGGCGGTGAAGTTGCGTGCGGAGGCGGACCTCGACGCTACGTCTTGTTCATACTCCGTAGAGTGTGCGCAGAGGCGTCCCCCCACGCGTCTTTGTTTATACTCATGCCCGTGTTTCTCACAGAGAGTGCGCGCGCGAACGCGTGTCTTTGTTTATACTCATGCACGTGTTTTTCACAAAGAGTGCGCGCGCGAACGCGTGTCTTTGTTGATACTTATGCCCATGTTTTTCACAGAGAGTGCGCGCGCGAGCGCGTGTCTTTGTTTATACTCATGCCCGTGTTTTTCACGGAGAGTGCGCGCGCGAACGCGTGTCTTTGTTTATACTCATGCCCGTGTTTTTCACGGATAGTGCGCGCGCGAACGCGTGTCTTTGTTTATACTCATGCCCGTGTTTTTCACGGAGAGTGCGCGCGCGAATGCGTGTCTTTGTTTATACTCCTGAAGAGTGCACGCGAAGGTAATCCTTCGCGCGCTTTTGCGGGAAACAAGACAATTTTTTGCAAATGGTGAACTTTATTAAATTCCCGTTTGCGCGGGTGAGCGATTACAAAAGGTGGGGTACTGACCACTGACCGCTTAAAGACGGAAACGGCCGCCGCTGTCGTTGCCTAGTGACGAGGCGGGGCACGGTGGGAGCCTCTACTGCTGGGGCAATCTGCACAGGGGCCTGGCGGGGTGCTTTTCGGAACCGCCAAGGATCTTCGCACTTGCACACCCGGCCTAGGTGTTCCGTTGAGCCTCGTGGTGCGGACCTCTGGTGTCGAGCTCTATGCGCCGAGCCATATCCTGGTCGCCGTGGACGGTGATGATGGCCCGCGGTCCGGGGAGCTTCATACAAAGGAAGCCGTGCTGTGGGACTGCCCCGAGAGAGTTTAGGGTTGGTCGCCCCAATATGGCGTTGTAGGGGTACGAGATGTCGACGACGTCGAAGGTGGCGTCCTCAATCCTCACATTATCTCCTCGGCCAAAGGAGACTTGGAGGCATATCTGGCCCAACACCCGTAGGGGCTAACCTCCGAAGCCCTGCAATGGGATTCCCGAAGGGCCCAATTGACTTCAGGGGATCCCCATCTGATCAAAGGCCACTGTGAATAAGATGTTCGCAGAGCTTCCTCCATCGACCAGGACGCGCCTAACGTCGTATCCTGCAATGGCGACCTGGATGACCAGGGGGTCTTGGTGGAGAAATTCCACGCCCTCAGCGTCGGCGGGCGTGAAGGTGATTTCGTGTTGCGTCCACTCCGGCGGTGCCTGCGCTGGGTATGCCGCGACATGGTGCAGCCTCCTCGCGTAGGCCTTCCGCTGCCGCACCGAGGCAAACTCCAACGAGGAGCCCCTGGAGATGACGTTTATGACCCTGCGCTGGGCTCCTTCTGGGGCTTGTAGTTGCAGGAGGCCCCCTCGAGGTTGCTGTACGTGGGCCTAAATCCGCAGGGGGCCCTCCTGGGGTTGCATCCCTTGATCCTAGGGTTGTTGGACATGAGCCACGATGGGCGGACGCGCCTCAGGGTTTCTGTCCCTGGCGAGCTTTGCCGGAGTGCTGCGATGGTGGTGCACACACGTGTGTCGTGGCTGCCACGACCATGGACCTCGCACCACTGCCCATGGTGCTAGTCGTCGTGTTCCCCGCGGGCTCTATCATCTCGACCTCGCCTACGCCCCCGGCCTCGGCGCCCTCTGCCGCCGCGACCAGCGGGAGCGTTATCCTCGGAGCCGCCCTCGATGTCGAAGACATAGCGAGGTTTTCCGGCTTTGTGTTGACCGTGCTTGGTCTTGTCACCCAACAAGTCCTTGTGCTGGGTATCCTTGTGCTCGGGGGCGCCCTTCGATGGCTCCTGCTTGCGTTTGCCCTTCAAGAAGCCCTCCTTCGGTGAACCGTCGTTCTCCGCCGAGCCCTCCGCCTGATTGGTGTCGGAGTCGTCGCCGTGTCGCTGCCGTGCGTCCTCTTCCGCTCTGGCGTACTCTTCCATCTTGTCGAAGAGCTTCGCCACCGTCTTGATTGGTTTCCGCGCGTTGTATCGCTGCATTGATGACAGTTGTTTCATTGACATCCTTGACCTGGCAGTGTACCTTCGCGAAGCGTTTGAAGTAGTCCCGGAGCCTCTCCGAGGGTTTTTGCTTGACTGCGAAGAGCTGGTCCGCGTTGACGCGCTCGACATAGTTTCCCTGAAAGTTGTTGTAGAGCCGGTCACGGATTTGCTCCCACGTGTAGATGGAATGTGGCTCGATGGTGAAGAACCAAGAGAGCGCCACCCCCTGCAACGCGAGGGGGAGCCCCTTTGCCTTCGTGGTGTCATCCCCGCCAGCGGCTTCGATGGCGGTCTCATACACGCGCACGAACTCCCGTGGGTCTATGTCACCTTTGTACGCCTCGATGACGCTTGGGAACTTGAAGTCCTCCGGTCAGGCCGCCTGCTGCAGGCCTGCGGAGAGCGGGGACTCCGGGTCCACGCGTCGCAGCGGGACACGGCTGGACGTGGGAGCGCCGCAGCTATCCGCTCTCTCCGGCGTGGGCTCCGATGCGACCATGGGTGTGGTCTACTGGCTCCGAGCCTCTTGCATGTCCCACACGGCCCTGCGGAGATCCGTTTTCTCCCGCTGAAACGCGTTGAGGGCTGCCAGCAGGGCGTTCTCCACTGTAGACGTGGCCGGGGCCGCCGGCGCGCCTGGTGGCCCGGCCGGGACAGCGGCAACCACGGCCTGTGCTCTCGAGCTGCCTGCTGCGCTGATGTGGCGGACTCTGGGGTCGGTAGCGAGGCCTGCGCTGCCGCCGAGGCCGCTCACCGCTCTGCCGGCACTACCGCCCTCGGCAACTCGATCAGCGCTGCCAGCGATTGTCGCGGTGCCCGCGGTTGTAAGATCGAGGAGGCCGACTAGAGGGGGGTGAATAGGCGGTTTTAAAATTTTCGTCTAATCCTAATTAACAATTTTAAACTTAATGGATATACTAGAGCAAGATAACAATAACACCGCTAACCAACCTAGTAAGGCTCGAATAATCACTATCAGAAGTAATCGACTAAGAGCAATATCAAATAGAAGAGATCAACAATTGCTACTCTAACTAAGCAAGCAATCAAGTAATATGAATGAAGAGCGTTGCTTGAAAGAAAATGATCACAAGAGAGCAAACCACAATTGACACGATTACTTTTTACCGTGGTGATCGGAGACTTGCCGGTCTCCCCTAGTCCACGTTGAGGTAAGCCCGAACAGATCGGACCGGCTCCCGAATGAGCCTAATCACCTCGGTCACTAGTGGTAGCCCTTTCCCTCTTCGGGTAGGCGAGCTCCGAGCCTTCACAATCTTCCGGGCCTTCTCACAATCTTCTTGAGAAGATCACCGGACCTCCGCCAAGCCGTCTAGGTGCCGGCAAGCACCAAGAGAACATATCACAGCGGCTTGAACTCACTCAAGTGCCTAATGGATCAACTAGAATGCAATGCACTTGAATTTTGGCTCAACTACCTCAATTGAATGCACTTGTGAGAGAATGAGGTGTGAGAGGTTGCACTAAGCTCAAATGTATTCAATGGAGGTTCAACAACACATACAAGTTCTGGTGGGGATGTATTTATACCCTCACCAACCTCAAATAGCCGTTACAATAAACAATCCTGAAAAATCAGGAAATCCGGAACTACCGCAGGTATAACCGCGGTACTTCTGGATTGTCGCTGACCGGTCAGAACGGCTATGTCAGAGAGTCAGAAGTGACCGTTGGTCAATGAGTGCGGTACTACCGCCGTTAAAATCGCGGTACTTCCGGAAGTCCGGAAGTTCCGCTCCATGACCCGGTACTTCCGATCTCAGCGAGTTTAAGTTTTATTCCCAGCGCTCTCTGGAAATAAAGTTCCGCACGGGTATCCGGAACTTCCGCACATGCGGTAGTTCCGCAGGTCAATCCGCGGTACTTCCGTTTTCCGAGAGGCTAAGTTAAACTTCGGGCGCTCTCTGGAAATAAAGTTCCGCTCGGGTATCCAGAACTTCCGCACATGCGGTAGTTCCGCAGGTCAATCCGCGGTACTTCCGTTTTCCGAGAGACTAAGTCTGAGTCCGGGCGCTCTCTGGAAAAAACGTTCCGCCCGGGCGCCCGGTACTTCCGGCCCTGCGGTAGTTCCGCCCAAATAACACCGGAACTACCGGATTTTCTGACAATGCACAGATTTGATTTGATTTTAATATCTAAGTGCATGCATGATCCTAAATTGATCCATAGGGCACATTTGAACATGATCAAGCAATCACCATGATCCCTCTTAATAGTACGGCGTCTATCCTATAATCCGGTCTTCCAACCTATCTCCAAGACCGGTAAAATAAAATAGATACCTAAACTATTACCTTGTCGCCCTAGAGATCTTTGAATCTTCATGGGATATTTTGTGAGCCTCTTTCTTTGCCATTTGAACTTATCCTTTCAAACACTTAATGCACACATTAGTCCCATATTCACATAATTTCATTAATTACCAAAACCAATATTTTTAGAGGCCTAGATGCTTTCAGCGGTTGCGGTGGCAGTGGCAGGGCCGGTCGTCGCAGCGATGGTGGCGGGGTCGGTCGTCGCATCGATGGTGGCTGGGTCGGTCGTCGTGGCGGTGGCGACAGGGTCGGTCGTCATGGCGGGGCTGGTCGCCGCGCCGTGAACGTCGATGCTCGCGGCCGCCACGCCCGCATCACCGCCCACGCCTGCGACTGCCGACGCCGAAGCCCAGGTGTTGACGCGATGCTCCGCCGCGCCTACCTTCTTCTTCCTCGCTGTCGACGATGAAGCTTTTTTCGGTGCCATCCTTCTTCGGATCTTAAGGCTTGCTCTTGTACTCCCCACAGACGGCGCCAACTGTTGTGGTTACAGACCAAACAGAGAGAGAGTGTGTGGTAGTGGAGAGTTAGGTGAGCAATGGTCTAGGGTTTTTCCCCATGGCCTGTGTTGTATATATATATATCCACATGGGGAGTGCCTTTACAATTATACCCTTACATCCGAGTATTCCCCACAGGGGTACTTATGTCATTACACACGTCCCATTCTGGGCCTTACATTCCTCTAACAGGCTTGCTGGGCTTAGGTGGGGGCCACCCCTACAACAGATACCATGCATCGCTACCGACCAAAACCATCGAGTACCAAACGCTAAGTCTACGACTATCGATCATTAACCAATCACCACACCATCAATCACCGAGCACCGAGTATCACCGACAACCACTCCGACTAGATCAGTCAACCACTGACCCAACACAAGTAGTCGAGGTACTCGAAGATCATAAGAATTAAAGCACTCGTACCAACCATGAAGTCTACGAGTACTAACCACGAAGCCTACAGCAACTGATTGCGAAGCCTTTGACTACCAAAGATAACAACAACAGATTGCAAAGTCTGCGACTATGAAAACAAGACCATGAAGTCTACAACTATAACAACAGTCCGTAAAGTATACGACCATCGACTACAAAGCCTTCGACTATCGACCAGTAAAATCTATGACTATCGAGTACCGACCACATACTTTAGCTATGACCATAAAAAAGTACTGTAGCTACGATTACCTTCAGTGGTTGTTCTATCGTGGTCGCAGTCAAACGTTGTCGAACTGCCTCATAGCCAAGATTTAAAATAAGACTCAAAATCATGCTAATCCTTTTAAATGAACATCGCAAAGTACTATCTATAATGAATCTAGTCAAAGTGTTTAGCCATGTCATGCTTTATTTCAATTGTAGCAAATTAATTATAACTAATCATGATCAAAGCTACGCAACATATGAGTAAATATGATAAAGAAAACTCTTTTACTCAGTTGACTTCAAAGACTTGGTCTTCATGAATTATTTGACAAGTATAGTAAACAAAGCTTCTGACACCACTACGAACAACAAGCTCTCCATCAGAATAATCCTATAGGGTGTATTACACCCAACTCACTTTGCAAACAAGCAAAATGAGAAGAATCAAGCGGTTTGTTGAAAATATTAGCAACCTGCGAATCAGAATCAATAAAAGTGCAAGACAACATCTCCCTTTTCCACATGATCTCTAAGAAAATGATAGCAAATATCAATGTGTTAATTCTTGAATGTTGCATAGGATTTTTAGCAATTCTAATCGCGCTAGTTGTACTATTCTTTTCTGCAGCTATAATTTTCTACAGATCCTAATTATTTCATACAAAGTTGTACTATTCTTTTCTGCAGCTATAATTTTCTACAGATCCTAATTACACACCAAAATAAACTATTTATTTCATGCAAAAAATATTGACTACAACATACAAAAAATTTTACCTCGCAGAAATAGCGGATCCTCTCCCTCCTCTCCCTCTCCTCTCCTCTTATTCCTTTCCCTTCTCTTTTCTCTCTTCTTCGTGCGGCGCAGGGTCGGCGGATGGCCGGGGGCTTGGCCGAGCAGCCGATTCATATGTGCGTCTAGTCGTCGAATAGTTGGTCGACTGGAACTTGCAATCACCCAATGGTTAGGTGACTAGTCTCAGTCGCTTGACTAATCGATGACTGCAATTATGTCGCCCAACGGTCCACAGACTGTTTGTGTGTCGTACGGCCGTTGGGCGACAGGTTCCAGTCATCTAACAGTTAGGCGACAGGTTCCAGTCGTTCAACGGTTAGACGAGTTATGTTATTCTTGTAAAAAAATTCGCACAGTATATTTCTGTTATTTCGAATAAAAAATAGATTATTTTTAAAAAAACAATCGTGAATGAGCCGTCTGCCACAGCGGCCGAGTGGCCCACAGCCCGCAAAAAATGAACGCGGTCGTTGGGGGGTCGTTGCGAAAAAGGCAAATCCCTGGCCTCCGCACACTCGTGCACAGGACTCGACTCTCCGGGCCCTGACACGCGGTCGCGCCGCACCACTGCGCTCCCCAGCTCGCGGCGCTCACGGGCCACCTCCCTAGTCAGGTACTCCCTGCGCCTGTCTGTTGGGAAAATAGTCCCACATGGATTGTAGGAAAGGAAAAAGCACAACTTATATGTGTGAGGGAGCCTCCACCCATTGGACTAGTCTTTTGGGGGGGAGATGGCCCAATACCACTTATAAGATTGTTGCTTAAAGGGCTTGCTTGCGGGCAGCCCGTGGGCTCAGATGCGTGGGGTGCGCAGCCCATTTAAGACCTGGGAACCGGGGCACAGGGCGCGTACAGGTCAGGGGCGTGGGCATATGACGCATGGCGCGTGTGGGCCCGTAGCGGACACACGACATGGTATATGCGCCAGCACTGGACGTACGGACGTGTGCTTAACAGTGTTGGGTGCCTGGCTCTGATACCACTGTTAGCACACGTCCATACGTCCAGTGCTAGCGCATATACCATGTCGTGTGTCCGCTACGGGCCCACACGCGCCATGCGTCATATGCGCTAGCACTGGACGTACGGACGTGTGCTAACAGTGGTATCAGAGCCAGGCACCCAACATCTCCCAGAAGTGCGGTGTGCACAATCCATGTGTGAGGGGGAGATTGTTGGGAAAATAGTCCCACATGGATTGTGGGAAAGGAAAAAGCACAACTTATATGTGTGAGGGAGCCTCCACCCATTGGACTAGTCTTTTGGGGGGAGAAGGCCCAATACCACTTATAAGGTTGTTGCTTAAAGGGCTTGCTTGCGGGCAGCCCGTGGGCTCAGATGCGTGGGGTGCGCAACCCATTTAAGACCTGGGAACCGGGGCACAGGGCGCGTACGGGTCATGGGCGTGGGCATATGACGCATGGCGCGTGTGGGCCCGTAGCGGACACACGGCATGGTATATGCGCCAGTACTGGACGTACGGACGTGTGCTTAACACTGTCGCGCTCACCGGGATCTCCGCTCTCGCCGTTGCCGGACTTACTGCATTCCCGCGCGGCTGCGGTCGCCGGGCCTCGACTCAGGCGGAGGCGGCACCGCTACTGCCGACGGCGACCAGCTGACATCTGAAGCCTGAACTATGACTTCATTATTCCAGTTTGGTCACTCTGGCTCCAAATATCGAACGCCCAATTTACAATTCAAGCATTCAACAATTGGGCATTGTAGTTCTAGTTTGTGACATTGGTATGGATTTGCGGACTGCTGACTGAAAATTGTAGTTGCCATTTATAGTTTGTCTAATATTTCGTAAGGAATGAAGGGTGTTTGGAACCTGATCCGACTACTGAATCTGTAATTCATTAATCGAATGATCCGAGTAAAACTGCACAAAAGAGGGTCGGTATTAGCAGTGAGTTTGAACAAATGATTCCATCATACAATGTTATGTGGGCACCCCCGAATTTCCTGGTTCTGCCACCGTTTACAGATCAACTACAACTTTTGTTGCAAGTTTTATATCTACAAAATTACTAATAAATGTTTGCGGTTGTGCAACAAGTGAACAACATTCGAAAGAAACATATCCATGCATCAACTCAAAAGCACTTTTGGTGGCAATTCCAGGCCACTTGTGCTCCCTTCTAGCATCTCGACGACTCGAGTCATTGTTGGCCGATTAGGGGGACTTAATTGTATACACCACAACCCAACCATTATCATCTTCCTTACAATCTCTGTGACCTCGCCATTAATCTCAGAAGCACTGACGCAATATTCATCTAAATGATCATAAATCCACTCTGGGAAATATTGGCTGCTGGATTCACTACTTGCATTGATATTCTTCTCCCTTGCCCCAACCATCTCAAGGACCATCATTCCATAACTATAGACATCAGACTTGCTACTGACTGCTCCAAATTGCTTTGAATAGACCTCAGGGGCAATATAGCCTATTGTTCCTCTTGCACCACCAATGGAAATAGCGCTCTCTTTATTGAGGCACAGCTTAGCTAATCCAAAATCAGATATCTTAGGACAGAAATCTTGATCCAATAGAATGTTGTGGGGTTTGATATCAAAGTGCACGATGCGAGTATTGCATCCACGGTGGAGATATTCAAGTCCTCGAGCAATGCCAACTGCTATATCAAATAATTTCTCCCAACCTAGAGTATTTTCGCCTTTAGAGTTTTCATTGAAGGCATACCTTTCAAGTGAACCATTAGGCATGTAGTCATAGATTAGTGCCCTTTTGGATCCTTCCAAGCAAAATCCTAAGAGGGTAACAACGTTGACATGAGAAGTTTTGCTAATGCTAGCTACCTCATTGATGAATTCCTCCCCATCAGCCTTGGAGTCCTTTAGCATCTTGACTGCTATATGACGGCCATCAGAGAGGTCGCCTCTGTAAACAGCACCAAATCCACCTTGACCGAGCTTTTCAGCAAAAGACTTCGTCATTCTTTTGACTTGTGCGTAAGTGTATCTTTTCGGATGTAGGGTTCCATTCTTTTGTAGGAAGGACTTAATCCTAGGTGTTTCCTTTGATATCTTTTTGGACCTGTATTTCTTGCGGCCCAGCAAAATTGCAAAGAAAAGTAGGAATAGCAGAAGAACGCTCGAGGTGCTTGCTATTATATCTGCACGTAGACAATTTGGAAGGGAAAAGGCATCAGTAAAATAGGATGCTACTTAGAGCATCTAGACTTGTTTATGTGGACTTTATCTACTGCAGCATAAGCAAAGAGTGAGACAGGCGTAACTATTTAGTATATAAACTTATTGTTTCCTAAATGGGAATGCTAGTTGTTGTTCCCATTGTAGATTTCGAATTTAATTTGCCAAGAATTTGCCCAGCGTTTTCAGATGGCAGCTGCTGAAGGAAGATAAAATAGCCAGAATAATTGGATTTATTGTTTGAGCCTCGGGGGCATATATAGAGAGCATAGGGTGACTGCAGATCAACTATTAGAGATACAGAAGGAACATACAAATCCTGACTGATCATAGTCTATCTGTAATAGTCTTGCCGTATAAGTCGTGTAATTTAACATCCCTTCTCAGAGGAGTGGGGGCATCGCAGATGCGTGGGCTAGAGAAGAAGCCAACGAGAACACTCAAGCTAGAGTAGAAGCCGAAGAGGGGTGCCAAGCGAAGAGCCATAGGTGAAGTTGTCTGCTGTTGAGATAATCATCAAAGTAGGGTTACCGTAGTTGAAGCTAGCGAATAGGAAGAAGGTGTTGGGGAAATGAGACGAGAATAGGTCGACCATTAGTGTCGAGGGAGATAAAGTAGCAGCAATAGTGAGAGGACTCGACGGCGGTGGTGGTGCATGCTTAGATCAGTGCAAGAAATAGTGCCAGGGCAACACGATGGTTGCTGGAGTAGATGGATGGTGCACTCATGCAACCAAAAGAGAAGAGAGGGACAATAGAGGCAAATTTGTGTTGGGCGTTGAGAATAGCAAGGGATGGTGACAAAGAGGATTGTCGCAGTGATCATAGAAGCCAACAGTGCAGCAGTCAGAGAAGCCGACGACAGGGAGTTGGACTAGGCTCGCGCACTAGTAGGGGCAAAGAGGTAAGGGACAAACCGATGATGCAGCAATCAGAGAAGCTGACGGTAAGGAGTCGAACATGAATTGTGCATTAGTATTGGTGAAGAAGTAGAGGAGAAGCCGATGGTGCAGCAATTGGAGAAGTCGATGGTAGTGAGTCAAATGTAAATCGCGTTCTAGCACTATGAAGAAGCAGGGGGAGTAGATCCAATCAGAGGTGGAAGGAAAAGACTGTGTGAAAGAAATTCAGAGGCTGTATGGCCATGTGGTGGCAACCCCACGTGAGTGATAAGTATTTGACATTAGTCGTGTCTCGCTTTTATTGCTTGAATTTGATTTTTATGAATTTGAATTTTGGAGTTACAGTTCTAGAATCTCAGTCAGACCGGCCTGGCCAGGCGGTCTGACCGTTGGGACGGTGCAGTTAGACCGATCTGGGGAGGCGGTCTAACCGATCGCTTTATGGGCGGTCTGACCGACCTGTGAGATACAGTCAGACCAGCCCTGCTAATTTGGGTTGAAGTCTGTTCTGTGTTTTTGAGTGTTAATCACGACGAGAGTCTGTGCAAGTATTAGTCATAGGGGAGTCTATGCATGTGTGAGTCATGGCATATGTCCATGCATATAGTTTACTAATGGAGAGTCAAGTGAATATTATTTATACTCAGATTGATTGTCTTGTTCTTTGGTGTGTAGATGCTTTGATGATTGTTGTGGCCAGCTACAAGACCGATGCTACGGAAGAAGTCATGAGGCCATGGCGTGTCACGTAAGTCTGAGTGGAGCAACATCTCAAATCGAGAAGCATATGAGAAAGACAAAGGTCATGAAGAGGCAATGCATGCCATGTCATGTACCAAATGAACATGTGCATTTCAAATGGTGATGTTCCTCGGAGCAGGCATACGATCTTGATGGCAACGCATTGGGCATCATAAACTGTGGTGTGATGTTGGTGTGCCATGGGACTTGGACGTTTCAAGTGGTGACAGTCTCGGCGTAGGTGTACGATCTTAGTGACAAGTCACGGACATGCATCATCATGAAGATCAGTGGAAATTTGGAAAGTTGATTGAAACCGGGTGGAGTGGCAATTTGCAAAACCACAACGCTGGCCTAAGTGAGTTTAGGCCACATCTTTGTGGATGGAGTACCTTAGTCGTGCTTTAAAAGGTGTGCAAGTGTGTGAGTGTAAAACCTATTTGTGTGTGGGTTACTGGATTTCTCCATATATAAGTGGTATGATTCACTAAGAAGTGGCTGGTTGGTGCGAGGTGGTAGTCTCCACTATATAAACCTTGTATTAAGTTGAGTCTTGTGGGATACTTGAGTGATTAGGATTATAGTTTCTATGTGTTAGAGCCTTTTGTATATGTGATCTAGACTTAGAGCACTACTATCCTAAGAGATTAGCTGTAAAATATTCCTCTCCAAGTAAAATAAATATCTAAACTTTACCCAACTGAGTTGTGCCATGAATCCTCTCATGTGCTTTTGATTTTATTTTTTAGCTTTCATGTTTGGATTTCTCTTCTCTTGAATTTTTCTGGTGCCAAGAATGTATAAAAGATAGAGATGTCTACTGAAGACAAGATCTCATCTATATAGATATGATCTACAGAAAGTTCTTGAGTTTACTCGATTTTTCTTAAGAGAGAGGTGAATTTTAGGATTTGCTCTTATGGGTGTTTTGAGTTGAATTCGTATTGTATTCTACCTTGCTATGACATGTGTGAACACATCCCAGGTCATCTAAACTATCTAGGACTCACGAGCAAGAACAGATCGATGTTTTCCTCTTTTACCCGATTTTGGTGCACTCTTCCTTCAAACGAAAAAAGATCATAACTTTAGCAATAATTTTTTTTGATCGTTGATTGGAATAGGTTCCTGATATTCTAGAGAAGGTATATGCAAAATTTCACATTATTTGGATCAATCGATCAACAGTTGCATGGATTTTTGGATTTAAAATAGCGTTGAGATTATTGTTCATCCCCTGTTTTTACTGTTCATAGCGGTTTGACCGCCATTGAAACAGAGATCAGACCATCCCCTTAATGGTGGTCAGACAGCCATATCTGTAGAGGTTGGATTGTCAAGATTTGTCAAAACACGTTTTGCTCGTTTTTTATCAGATCTTTTCTTGTGATTATTTGTCTCTGATCTTCATAGTTTCTATAGCTACTAAAGTGAAAAGTTTTGCTTTCGTTCAAAAGAAAAGATTTTAGAAAGCTTTAAAATTAATTTGAGATCCTATTTACGTTTTTTAGTAGCTATACTTGATTCAACAAAGACGGATGGTGACGAGTGCGCGCCGGCCGGTAATTATAAAGGAGATGGGTAGGGCACGACGTAAGAGAAAAGACTAACATCATCATCGGCATGGGAGGTGTGCATATATGCATGCAACGATGCGACAAGCAGAAGATAAAAAAGAAAGGAGTCAAGGGCTCGTGATAGAATCACACGCATGCATAGGATCAAGAGAGAGATAGAGATACACGTCCGAGAAGATTGGACTCGAAAATCAAGCAGAACCCGAGGCAGAGTTCAGCAAAGCAAGAAGGAAAAAAATGACTTGACAAAGTAGATTGAATCGTGGGCATGCATGCGTGAAGCATCGACTTGATTGGCGAACGCCCACGGAGTGCACGGTGGCCGGGGAAAGACGACGAAGAGACAGTTAATTATGGTTGGCAGGCATAGTCGACGATGGTGAAGAAGCAAAGGGCAGATCTGATCATCTCTCTCCTCTCTTCTCTCCTCCACATCAGCAAAAATGCTGACTAGCTTGGCTATAAGACCATTATTGTACTTGCTCTAATCGGAGGAAAGGACCGAGACCGATCTATTGATCAACGAGGATAAAGAGACCAATCTATTGATCGGAGAGGGAGACATCTGTCAGCCCCTACGAGGTTAGATAGTAGAGATTGAATCATCTCTTCCAAGGACAGCACAGCGGAGATTTATGGTGGTAGGAACAGGCCCATATGTGGTAGGAACATGCCCATATGCTAACACGCTTAGTTACCACGAAGGAGGATAGAATAGCCAGAATAATTAGATTTATTGCTTGCGCCTCAAGGGATATATATAGAATACAAAGTGACTTGGAAATCAAAACCTATTAGAGATATGAAATGAACCATATTGCATATAAATTCTAACTAATTCTAGTCTATCTTTTATAGTCTTCTTGTATAAGCTGTGTGCATTCTAATATATGCTAGCATATTAAACGCACATGATTGGAGCAGCTTTGGACTGTTTGGTAAGAGGATTACTACTGCATGGTATCCCGTTGGATCTCAATCTAATGAGATAGCCGCTGGCCGCTCCCCCTTCCATCCCTCTCATCGCCGCTTCCCCTCCCCTCCCTCCCACATCTCTGCTCTCCGACGTCGCTCCCCGGCCGCTCCCCCTCCCCTTTCTCTGGCGCGAGCAGCTTCCCACCCCTCCTCCGCCTCCCCCCACCCTCTCCTCCACCACCGACGGCCGGCGGTGATCTGGCCGTCTCCCCCACCGCCACCAACCCACCCAACCTAATATTCACAGAGCCACCATGTCATCCATTCCTCCCTCCGCCATTGCCCACTGCCCTCCGCCGCCATCCAATAACCTCCACCGTTACCCATCGCCAGGCCACCGCCTCCCTGGTGAACCCATCGTTGCGGTGGCGCTTTGTCAGATCCGAAGCCAAAGACAGCAGCGAGGAGGAGGAAGAGGAGGTTGTGCTATGCCGTTGGTGAAGGAAAAAACGGTATACCGTTCTTAAGTTTTTCTTAGTTGGTAAAGTATGATCGCGAATGAGAAGCATGACAATTAGTAGGAGGCTTGAGATATATCTCTTACACAGTATTGTTCTCCTCTTTAAGCGTGAATCCCCTGCAATATTCAAACACAAATGCTTATAAGTAGATGAAAATTGACGAGCTTGCGCTGTACTGATAAAACGCATTTTTTAGTTGACTGATAAAACGCCGTCTAAACCACTGGTAACTCATCATTAATCGTCTCACGGTTGGTCCAGGGCTTAGGCGCCCCTCCCGGCCCAACTTACCGGCCCAGTAGGCCTCTTCCTACTTGGTTAAAAGAAAAAAGAGAAGAATAAAAATTTTACGCTATGTCAAAAGAAAAGAAGAAGAAGAATAAAAAGGGAACTTGGTCAAAAATGTTGAGAAACCTGGGCCCAGGTCAGGAGTCCTGGCCCATTATGGACACCCCACCGTAGACTATAAATAGAGAGCCATACCAGCATATTATGTACACCTGATGCAATTGAAAACAATAAAGAAAGACCAGGAGTTCTCTCTACCTCTCTGTGTTCAATCTATTGTTCTGTCTTCTGTGATTGATTCGTTCTTGTTCTAAGCAGAGGAATCGATCGGACTGGCCGCCAACGACTGTTCCTTAACATGTTATCAGCACGACTTCGCTCCAGTGAACGAAGCTAATCATCGAAGCACCTAATAGATTGAATTTTCTAGATCGCTTTGAATTTGTAATTTCTTTCGCGTTCTAGATTGAATCTCGGCGGTGCAAATCCGCCCTAATCTACCGCGAGCAGACCTGAAGTCGTCGGCACAATGTCGATCGGTAGATTGCGAAACGGGGTATATGTTGATTGCACTGTAGATTAGAAACGGAAAAAAAAAGAAGAGAAAATTTGTATGTTTTCTGTTCACTTTATGCACTGGTTAATACACTGCACATATAATAAAAAAGAGGGGGGTCTGGAGCCGGCCTGAAGCCGCTGCCGCCAATCTGCCGTCGGTCGCTGGATCACCGCCGGCAGAATGGCCCCGCCTGAAGCACTGTCGTCGGCCCGAAGCCGCTGCGTGCGCCGCCCGAGTAGCTGCGCTCGAAGCGCCGCACTACCACCCGGGGTGGCCATGCCGTCGCCTAGGCCCCGCCGGCGGCTCCGTGCTCAAGGCGCCGCCCCCCGGCAGCCGCAACCATGCGCCACCGTCGACTCGAAACCAACACCGGGGCCACCACCCGGCCTGCAGCCGCTCGGCCCGTAGTCGTGCACCGCCGGCCTCGGCCTTCCCACCCGTGCGTGCGCCCTCCGGCCTCGGGCCGAAGCCACTGTGCGCCGCCCCAACCCGAACCGCGCGCTCGCCGCCCCGAATGGCGCCGCCCGGCCGTCTCCGCGCACCCGGCCTCCGCTGGCCCGTTGCCCGACGCCGAACCGCGCCCGGCCGCCTCCGGGCACCCGACCGACCGCACGGATAGGGACCTGTTCGTCGCATGCCCCCGCCTCGTCGCCGGCCGCACGCCGCCCCCACATGGCGCCGCCTCGTTGCCGGCCGCACGCCGCCCCGCATGGCGCCGCCCGCTCGCCAGCCGCACGCCGCCCTGCGCTGGCCGCATCCCGCGCGCCATCTGTTCGGCCCGGTCGGGCACCGCCGCATATGGCGCCACCACAAGTGGAGTGAGGCAAGGGGAAACCCTAGAGCCCCAAGTATTACCAGCCGGGTGGGCCTAATGGGCCGAGTAAGCCAATGCGCGATGGGCCGGAGCAGGCCGAGGAGGTAATCGGGCCGGGAGAGAAAAAAGGGGAAAGGGCCCAGCCGGTGGGGGGGCGCTGGCTGTTTTACAAAAAGGCCCCCGAAATCATAAATATTACCGATGAGCCCCTAAAACTTGCATTTAAGTCCAGAATTTTGTAGAAAACCCCTCGGTAAATCAGAAAATTGCGCGAATTTTTCTCTGAACTGAAAATTTGCGTACAAACCCTCTAGAATTGCAGAATTCACTGAAAATTTATATTCTAGCATAAAAGGGCCTCGGGAATCCGAATTTTAAATTATTTTTAGCATTTGAAGTTTATTTATTTCTGCCATTATTATTCTCTGTATTTTCTGCATTTATTTACTGTTTTTGGTTAATTGTAATTGTTTAAATTGCTTTTAATCACTGAAATTAGCAGTAAAATTATAGAAAATGCACAGAAAATTATGAAACATTACGAGAACCTATTGTACCATTTATTTACCCGCAGTAAATTATTCCATGCATGTTTACCTGAAGTAAACTTATTTTATTTCGTTCGTACACATGTAGATGACTGGCATCACAAACCGTGGGTTCGAGGAGCTGGCCCAGCATGGCCAAAACTATCTGACATGCGCATCCGATATCGAGATTGTGCTTGGGGGCCAGAAGCTCCGCGCAGCTATTGGATTAGGCGGACAGAATGACGCCCGACCCACACCTGAGGAGAATGATCAGGCACTTCATTTTCTCAGGCACCACCTCTGCCCTACTCTCAAGAATGAGTATATGGCGGAGAAAAGCGCCTAGCACTCTGGACCGCACTCAAGAAGCAGTTTGAGAGGCTCAAGTACACCATTCTTCCTCAAGCAGAGCAGAAGTGGATCAGACTGAGATTTACCGACTTTAAGACGGTCGGAGAGTACAATTCTGTCTTGCATAGGATTTGTGTTAATCTTCAACTCTGTGGCAAGCAGATCACAGATGAGCAGAAGATCGAGAAGACCATGTCCACCTTTCACCCTAATGCCGTACAAACCGCCCGCAACTATCGTCAAGACGGCTATAAGGAGTACGCCATATTGATTGATATGATGCAGGTGGCGGAGACTCCGGACGAACTTTTCCGCAAGAACTACGTCACTCAGCCACCAGGCAGCTCCGCTGGCCGTGAAGCCAACGCTGGGAGCTACAAGGTGCGAAAGCCCTTGATGAAGAAAAGGGGGAAGAAGGGTAAGTCCATTGCCAAGAAAGGCAAGTCAGATGCTCCAAGTGACAAAAAGACTAAGAAGAGTGATAAGACCTATGGCCAGCAGAACCAGGGTTGCTATAAGTGTGGCAAGTGGGGGCATTGGTCGCGGATATGCAAAGAACCGCAGAATGTCATTGATGCCCACCAAGCTCAGAAGAAGAAGGATGGCAAAGGGCAGCCTGAAGCCCACTTTGCAGCAGTCAAGGGGGAGCAGCCTGAACAGCTGCCTGAGATGATGGATGTTGAACCCATCCCAGCAGCAGCACCCCCTTATGACTTAGAGTCAGCCACCGCCATGATCTCTCTTGAAGAGAACATCACTCCTGAAAAGATAGCCGAAGAAGTTGATGATTTTCTAGTTGATTCCATCTGATGTACAGATTGCATTAGACGTTAATTGTCATTTATTTTGTGTTAAAGAGACAAGTTTAGAACTTGCATGGGTGGTGCTTTAGGATTTGTTTTCTGATAATGGTTGGATGATTTTGGAATAATACATTCATTTATTCAGTTTATGACGGCATGATATGTTCTGATATTGGCGTATTTTATTTATGTGTTGAATGCCTTCTAATACATGTTAATTAAATATGTTATATTAGAGCACGTGTGGCGCCCTATGGAGGAAGTATGCCTTGCCGACAGCGGCACAACGAATACCATCGTAAAAAAGACTAAGTATTTCCAGTCGATCCGTAAGAGCACTGGCAACCTTATGACAATCGCCGGAAGCGATGCATGTATAATCGGTTCTGGAAGAGCCACAATTATACTTCCCATGGGCACAACTTTGGTCATTGAAGAAGCCTTATTGTACCCAGAATCGACTAGATCTCTCCTAAGTTTTAAGGATATTTGCGCCAATGGTTTCCACGTTGAAACTGAAGAAGAGTACGGTAAGGAATACCTGCTCATCACAAAGCGCGAAGAGAATGGCAAAACGGTACTAGAAAAACTTTATTTACTAGAAACTGGGCTATATTATACTAACATTAAAGCACCCGCAGCCTACACTGTTCTGAAGACAGTATTTAGAAGTTCCGAACTCTTCTATCTCTGGCATGATAGATTAGGCCACCCAGGTCTTAGGATGATGAGAAATATAATCAATAATTCACATGGATATAATATTAATGTGAACAATTTCCCGAATCATGAAGATTCTATGTGCCCTGCATGTGCCACCTGGAAACTAATAACTAGACCCTCCACTCTGAAAGTGAAGGATGAAGTACCTGCATTCCTAGAACGCATCCAAGGAGACATTTACGATCTCATTCAGCCCATCTCAAGGCCATTTAAGTATTTCATGGTGCTCATTGACGCTTCATCGAAGTTGTCATATGTGGGTTTATTGTCCACAAGAAACCACGCCTTTGCAAAATTGATCTCGCAGATCATTCGCATCAGAAATGTGTTCCCTGATCATCACATCAAGTCCATCAGAATGGATAATGCCGGAGAATTTACTTCAAAGGCATTTGATGACTATTGCATGGCGATGGGAATTGCAATTGAGCACTCGGTACCGCATGTCCATACCCAGAATGGTTTGGTAGAGGCTCTAATTAAGAGAATTAAATTTATTGCCCGACCCCTCTTGCATAAAAGTAATTTGCCAGCTACATGTTTGGGACATGCAATCCTTCATGCAGCGAATCTCATCAACCTTAGACCTTCGGCCTACAACATCCATTCACCTATGCAACTAGCGCAGGGGTCACCACCGAAAATTTCTCATCTTAGGAGGTTTGGATGCAAGGTTTATGTACCTATACCACCTCCGCAGCGTACTGCAATGGGCCCACTCCGTAAGACTGGGATATACGTTGGTTATGAGAATGCATCCATAATCAGGTATTTGGAACCCATGTCGGGAGATTTGCATACTGCCCGCTTCGCTGATTGCACTAGTGAAACTGAGAAAGAGGTCCAGAAGATCATCGACTTGCAAGCATTAGCAAACCAACTGTCTGATCACTTTAGTGATTTGAAGAGCGTGATTAAGTCGCATGTGCCTGCACGCAATGCACCAGAGAGGGTTGAAATACCAAAGAAAATTGAAGGTATCCCTAATCCCGTCCAGAGGCTTCAGAATAAAAGGACGAGAACTTCGGCTCCTCGAGTCCAAAGTAACCGGGGACGCCCGGCGAAAAAGGATAAGAAGGACTTATCACAGCCGATCACTGAAATCCCCCAGAATGAGAAGGGGAGCCAGTTGAGACCTGGCACAAGTATGACACCTTTAGAAAAGGGCATACCGGATCTGAATATCGCCATCGGCATAGATGTGTGCGTACACATCGGAGCCGAAAAACTAAAGGGACTTGCCACCGCAATTGAAAGAAGCGATGTGCAAGGTGAAGCTCCAAAAGAAGCAATCGCTCCAGAAGAAGCAACTCATGAAGAAATAGCTATAAATTATGTGCACACGGGAGAATCCCTGAATAGGACAACGGCCAATATCAATATCTACTTCGCAAAAAAAATTTCCACCATCATCGATCTTGATCCCGAGCCTGCATCGCTCGCTAAATGTAAGAAAAGATCAGATCTATATGAAAGTCCCTGAAGGAATCAGAGATCTATATGAAAGTCCCTGAAGGAATCCCTCTCCCGAACCAAGATAGAGCAAATAGAAATCTATACAGTGTGAAACTCAGAAAGTCACTGTATGGACTGAAGCAATCTGGAAGAATGTGGTATAATCGCTTGAGCGACTTTCTCTGCAAGAAAGGCTACACGGACAATGAAGACTGTCCTTGTGTATTTATACGGCGATCCCAGAATGGATTCTGTATAATCTCTATGTATGTAGATGATCTGAATATCATCGGGACAGCACAAGATATAAGAGAAGCAAGCTCCTATTTGGAGTCGGAATTTGAAATGAAAAATTTGAGCAAGATCAAGTTCTGCTTGGGCCTGCAGCTTGAGCATGTCCCTGAAGGAATCTTGGTATATCAGTCGACCTACACCCAGAAGTTGCTTGAAAGGTTTGACTTTGAGAAGGCATTCCCATCGAAAGTATCGATGATCGGGAGGTCTTTACAGCAAGAAAAAGATATTTTTCGACCTAGGGAAGAGGGAGAGGAAGTCCTAGGACCGGAATTCCTATACTTGAGTGCAATGGGAGCACTCGTGTACTTAGCAAACTGCACTAGACCGGACATTGCATTTGCCGTGAACCTGTTAGCAAGGTACAGTGCAGAGCCCACCAAAAGGCATTGGCAGGGCATAAAGGACATCTTCCGATACCTCCAAGGAAGCAAGGACCTTGGATTGTTCTACAGAAAGAATCAAGATCTGAACTTGATTGGCTATGCAGATGCTGGGTACCTGTCGGACCCGCATACCACAAAATCACAAACAGGCTATGTATTCCTGTGTGGTGGAACTGCAGTTTCATGGAAATCTCTAAGTAAAGTCTTGTAGCTACTTCGACGAACCACTCAGAAATTATAGCACTGTATGAAGCCGCACGAAAGTTCGCTTGGCTCCGCCAAATGGTTCACCACATCCAGCAGTCATGTGGGATGGACATTGTGCAAACCCCCACAATTATCTATGAAGATAATGCCGCTTGCGTTGCACAAGTGCGAATGGGCTATGTGAAGAGTCAACTCACAAAGCACATCAACGACATGTTCTTCTATGCATATGAATTGCAAAAGAAGGACGAAATTAAAGTACTGCATACTAAGTAATGTGAAAATCTAGCAGATTTGTTCACTAAGTCACTCCCTGCATCTAGCTTTGAAAGGTGCGTGCGTGGAATTGGAATGCTGAGACTTAGAGAAGTGCAGAATTCAGGGGGAGAATTCTCTCAAGCCCACTAGTGAATCTTGATCATGAAGATTAAGTACCCAAAATAATAAAATCCAGAAGACCAAATGAAATTGGGTGGATTGTACTCTTTTTCCCTTAACGAGTTTTTCTGAAGTTTCCCGACCATGGTTTTTAATGAGGCAATTCGTGCATCGTAGCATCACATGAATCATGTACTCTTTCTCCAAATTTTTCCCACTGAATTTTTATGGAGTTTTGACAAGGCATGAACATGTTGGATGAGTGCCCAAGGGGGAGTGTTGAGAAACCTGGGCTCAGGCCAGGAGTCCTGGCCCATTATGGGCGTCCCACCGTAGACTATAAATAGAGAGTCATACCAACATATTATGTACACCTGATGCAATTGAAAGCAATAAAGAAAGACCAGGATTTCTCTCTACCTCTCTGTGTTTAATCTATTGTTCTTTCTTCTGTGATTGATTCGTTCTTGTTCTAAGCAGAGGATTCGATCGGACTGGTCGCCAGCGATGGTTCCTTAACAAAAAAGAATGCCGAAGAAAAGGAAAGAGTCTCTCTCTCAAAAAAGAAAGGAAAGTTTTTTTTCAAAAAAACGAAAAGGAAAGAGAAAAGGGGGTGCAACTGTGTGCAAGATTCGAAGTGCATACCGGTAGAACTACTACTGCAACCGCGAGGGTTTAGTTGCCCGTTTGTGTACAGGCAACCGATGAAATCCCCAGCTTGATTGTAACCGCACCGTCCGTTAGATCGCTCGTCCTAGTAACTCATGTCCAGTTACTGTTTAGACTTAAAAAACTTACATGAGTCTTTACACCAACAGAGGGACGGCGTATACCCCTTAGGCGGCTGTTGCGGTGGACGTTCGGTTGGAACGTTTAAGATGGGGCTGCTGCTACAGGAAGCATCATTGCAGGGAGGTGCTCTCCTGACACACTTCGCTTGTTCGCCGCCGGCCGCCGTGGCCCTTACTTGTTCGTCGCGAAGCACAACAGACCCTGCTAGTTTGCAGGTCTCCTCCAATTGTTTCATCATCTTATCGTATTACTTCTTCTGCCTCTTGTCCATCCTAATGTGGTGAACCAAACTCTGGTGTAGTGTTGGGTTTGCTTATAGAGTGTTTTCTTCTAGATCTCTTTCACCTCATTTTATAAGCTGTCACGTCGTCCTTTGCAGAGTCGTGTCTTTTTGGTCTAAAAAGCTGAGGACGTGTAGTGTTGTCATGTCGATCTGAAAAGCTGGCGAGGCTAAGTGTTATCACCGCGCAAAGCTGCTCATTTGGTCTTGTAACTGCGCAAAGCTACCCCGTCTGGTCTTGTCAATGCACAAAGCTACACCCTTTGGTCTTGTCACTGTGCAAAGCTGCCTCCTCTGGTCTTGGCACTGTGCAAAGCTGCCCCATTTGGTCTTATCACTGTGCAAAGATGGTCTGTCTAGTGTTGTCATAGTGCAAAGCTTTCCTGTCTGGTCTTGTCACTGTGCAAAGCTACACACCTTTTGTTTTGTCATGTCCTGTTTTGCAAAGGCCTATCTTTTTGTTGTGAGAAGCTAAAGGAGTAGTGTTGCCAGTTCTCTCTGGGGCAAAGCTGCACAAAGCTACCACATGATCCAATTTATCATAAGCACGCTGCCTCCCCCCACGGGCTATAAAATGCACGCCCCACCCCTTGAGAGTAGGAGCACTCGATGCAATGAACCATATAAAGAAGTACCTTGTTCGTCCTAGAGTAACCTACCATGGCAAATGTCGAGGGCCAGTCGAACATGGGTCACCAAAACTAGACCTTCCCCTTGAAACGATGCAGGACTTCGGCCCTAAGTACTACTTAATACCAAACAGGCGTACACAACCGGTGTGGCCGAAAAGCAGACACAGGGAGGACACGATCATATTGGTTACGGAAGGCCATTCAGATGGAGGATAATGTTTCTTCCGATGACCACACTCTAGGATACAAATAGGCAATCGTTTATTTTGTATTACTGCTAATAGAGTTTCGATGTTAACCCTCCTTTGCAGCAGATGATGAAATACGAATTTGTGTATTGGATCGATCCTCCTCATGAACGCTATATTGTGAAGTACGTGAATACATTGTGAGAGCAAATCTTTAACTTAAAGACGCGGATTGAAAGTCACAAAGAGGACAACAATGACATCCGTCAGCAAATACAGCGCGAGAGGGGCAACGAGGAGGTTGTCAACATAGGAAGTTCGTATGATCCGACATGCTACTGCGTGAATCATAGTTGCAAATGTGTGTGCCACTACAATGACGGCCAGCCACGTCTGAGGGTAGCACAAGGCACATTGTACCAGTAGACATGCACGAACATGGTTGTACCATAGTACTCTCCTCTGTTGTTCGCGGTTATGTTCGTCATCGTAAAGCATATAGTCGGATGTAAATTATTCCTAATGGGTTTTGATAATTTACGTGACATAATGATTTAAATGCCAATATGCCAATTCTAACGGTACACGTGCATTTTCAATGTACTAATGACATTACATTCGTTCATAATGAATTATAAATGTTATCTAAATAATGTTTTGCACAAAGCGAACTATTTACTTCGTACAAAAATATTGATTAAATTTTCTACGACTACAATTATGTACGGATGCTAATTTTCTATAGATGCTAATTTTGTATTGACTAATTTATCTACAACTAGAATTTTCTACGGGTGCTAGATTTCTATAACTATATTGATTAAATATTTTATAACTATAATATTTATTAAATTTTCTACAACTATAATTTCCTAAAAATGCTAATTTTTCATCACTATATCGATTAAATTTTTTACAACTATTTATTTCATAACAAAGTTCTACAACTATGATTTTCTACGGACTTTAATTTTTACCGTAAAAAAACTATTTACTTCATATAAAAATATTAACTAAAAGACAAAAAATATTTATCTCGCAGAAATAGCAGAACCTCTCCTCTCATCTCTTCTCTTTTTCTCTCTTCTCTTCGGCCGCTAGGCCGGGGGCTCGACCGAGCAGTCGAATATATATTATATCCAGTTGCCAAACAGTTGGGCGACCAACGATTGGGTGACAGCATCCAATCACCCCACCGTTCGGTAACTACAGTTATGTCATCCAACGACTCACCGACTGTATTTGTGTCGTACGGTCGTTGGACGACAGGTTCCAGTCACCTAACAGTTGGGCGACTGGAGTCTATTCCTATAAAAAAATTGTACGGATTTATTTCTATAATTTTGAATATAAAATAAATTATTTTTAAAAATATTCATGGAGTTCATGTATGTGAACACCGTCGATGCAGGCAACAGCAAACAGTTCAGGGCTTCAGGCATTGTGCTTTTCGGTTAGAAAGTGCGATAAGATGTCGACCTATGAAATTAACAGGACAGGACTAGCACACATCAACTTTTACCGTATGTCGGTGAAGTGGACCTTGATATCTCATATCTAACCATCAATTCGCCTTTAAGGCATGTACAAAGGCAATTAAGAGCTGGCCCATAGGAGTGCCAACTAGGCAACCATGCTGATGTGGATGAGAGAGTAATGGAGGAGAGAGAAACAACGTCTCCTCGTGAGACATCGACTCTTGCAGCAGGAACGAGGCGGAAAAGCTCCTGAGAATGGATCCTAGCACAAAAAGGTCACATGCATTAAGTGCTTAGGAGTTTATGTCGGGCTCAACCCTTGTACTTAGTATGCATTAAGTGTTGTCTCTTGATGATGTGGAGTGCTTAGGAGCTTGTGTCGGACTCAACCCTTGTACTTGCCCTTAAGCTCTTGCCGGGAACGTTGTTTGGGCCGCATTGTCAGGCTCCAGGGTGAGCACAGGACGGTGTACTCTGGACAGTGCACAGTCTACAACTCTTCAGATGAAGCTAGTGCAATGCAATCAAGATGTGACACTGGGTCTTTGGAAAGGTCTTTCGTGTTGAGTCTACACAATACTGTAGTAGCTACGTTAGTCACAGATTTTGGTACATCAGGAAGCAGCAGTAGACACTAGACAAGCGATGAAAAGTAGCAGAGATCAATCAACGCGACTTAATGATGGGCTGTTCTTTTCCTCACGATTATTGGTTTTTGCTATAGTACATAACTTTTAAATAGAGTATTTTTTCAAGATGAGATCTAAAAGTTAAACGATATACACATTAAAAGCACAACATCTATACTATCTAAAATCACAAGTAAGTATCTATCTCTCCGTAATCTGTACCGTAAACAGCCAAAATTCAAAAATTTCAAGCAAAAGCCATAAGCCGCAGCCGTTGCCAAACATGCCCGATATCTGAACCAGTCCATGGCCGTGCAAGACATACGCAATGTTCTTTTCAGCTTTTAAAAGTTGTTTTTTTATTTTTTTTACAGTAATTAGTTTTTAAACAGAGTATTTTTTTAAAGATAGAATCTACCAGTTAATTGTAGTATATATTATACTGACTTCATTTATATTGGTAAAAATCGCACGTAAATTTTTATTACTCTATAATCTCTCACACAAACAAACCAAAAGCTAAAAGACTCGACTAAAAGCCAAAGCCGCAGAAAAAAACAAAACCATAGTATCGACGAAAATGGAGCTACGTTACGTCGCTGTGCAACCATTAATTTTCTTCTCCTCGTGCCCGTACTACCGAGGCCGACGTGATCGATGCGGCCAAAAGCGCTGGGCATATATATCTTCGAGTCCGACCCATGAACCCACCGACGATGGCCACTGAAAAATCAGTCTCTCGGAGCACGGTGACATTTTACAATCAAGGCTTTTAATACGACAAGGCATCTTTGTCCACCGAAGAAAGATTTCCCCACGAATTGGACAGACGTACTTAAAAGCTTTGGTTCGGTTCACACCAGATATTTCTCGGGTTAGTCAATCCATCCGTCAGATTATGAGTGTGCAGGAAGTTAGCTATGACTTAATTATGGCGTGCAAATTAATCGCCAAGCGACAGAGTGGCCGGATTGATTGCCAATGGCGGACGGGCTAATGATTCGACTGTAAGCTTAGTTTGATACTTTGATCAGAATGGCTTACCAGATATGCTACTGCAGCCGTCGCTGTCCACCGGGCCGTTGGCGCAGAGGCAGCCCAAGAACCCGCCGGTCCGGTTGTAGCCGCACCTGCCGTTGGACTGCTCGCACCGGCTGCACTTGCCGGAGCTCCGGTCCCAGGTCACCTGGAACCCCTCGCGGAGAGCCTTGACATAACCATCTTTCCTCCACCCAGGGTCCTGTGCATCGTCCGGGAGGGCGTCTCTGAGCACGGGCACTTTGTAGACTGCCTGGCACCCCCGCCACCAATCTGCGGGAGGCACCTCACGCTCCGGAAGCGCGAACGACATGGTAGGCCCTTCTTCGGAGCCTCCGCAGGTGATCGGCTTGATGGTCGGCGGTTTGGGCGGCGGCTTGGGAACGACATCAGCATCCGGGCCGAAGATGCAGCCGATGAAGAAGAAGAGGTACGCGGTGGTGGTGGTGGGAAAGAACAGCCGGGCGGCCGGTAGGACGGTAACGTTGTGTTCGACTATGGGGCAGCTCGTGTCGAAGACGTCGGCGTCGGCGAGGGAGATGGTGAGGCTGGTGTAGTTGATGTCCGATACAGTGTAGTTGTCACGGTCAAGCTGCAGGATGGGCGTGCCGCCGTCGCAGATGATGCCCAACCCCGGGTACCCGCAGCACGATTCGCTGTACTCCGGGAGCACTCCGGTTGCACTGGAAAGGTAGAACGGGTAGCGTACGCTGACGCCGCCGCAAGTGTAATTTTGCGGCTGGCATTTGGAGGGGTCGTAAGTGTCACCGGTGGCATCTCCATCGGAGGTGGCAGCGAAGAGGACGAGGAGAACGAGGAGGCTTCCGTGGTGGCAGAGGAGAGACATGGCGGATTCGAGCAACTTCTACTCTGCTTGGCTCAAGGATGCTGCACTGCTGGTCTGGTTATAGCTTATGTATGTAGTATGTGATTTTTAGATTATTTATAAAAAACAGTATAGATTAACATAAGTTTATATAAATAAAGTCATTATAATATATATTATAATTAACCTATAAAATTTATTTAGAAAAAAATATTTTATTTAAAAATTAGTTGCTATATAAAATATAAAATGTAGTTTTGAGAAAATAGAAAGAAAGGACCAAATTTCGGTGAAGGTCGGATGGACAGTGAAGTACATACGGCACGTGACAGTTGATATGAAGCCTGTAGCAGTGGCGACACGCCAGCTTACCGGCACTCTGCAAGTCGTAGGGCCTGTTTGGTTCATGCCTAACCTTGCCACGCCTAACCTTAGTCGAGTGTGGCGTGTCACACTTTTTGTGGCGTCCAAATTCCACGCCACACCTTAGGCAAAGTTAGGCAAAAGACTGAGTCTATGTCGTGTGGGCCATATGGCTAACAAAGTGTGGCAAGCCACAACTGTGGCAATGAACCAAAGACCCACCTAAGAAATTGTGGCGCGGCTAAGATTAGGCATGAAAATTTTGGCTGCCAACCAAACAGGCCCTCCCCCGTGCTTCTCCCGTCGCTACTCGATAGTCCTTTCCTTTTGGTTGGTGTCTACGACATTCTTTGCCATTTACATCCTGTGTTTTGGAATCATACTGCATGTTCAACAAATACCACCAGCTACGTGGTTCAAAAAGTGCCTATGGTTTTTTTTTGCTGATTACAAAAGACTCTGTTCAAAATTTAAAAAGTAAGAAACGTTTACATTGAAAAATCACTTGTTTCAAAGCGTCTGCTACAATGATACTTCTATAAATAACTTATAGAAACCATTTTAAGAAACTGCTCTGTTCAAAAATCAATTTCTAAAAACTAAAAATCAAAAGCTTTTTAAAAGAGGACCTCAAAAGTCAATTTCTTAAAACCAAAAAGAAATTGTTTAGATGAGGGCCAAAGAGCTGCACAAATCAGTTTGGGCCAGTGTCATCTGAACGAGTCTATACAAATGCAAGACAGACCTGAGAAAATTGGAATCGTGCCCCCAGGCAAATGCCAGCAATAGACCGACACGGAGTCGCACGTACGTGAGGTGGCTAAAATTGCCGGCCGTGGAAAATAAGCGCACAATCCTATTCAAGCAATAAAAGCTAGAGGTGGCCAAATGGGCCGGGCCGTGACGTGACGGGCCGCACCGCGGCCCGTCACTGTAGACCCGGCCCGGGCACGGCACGGCACGGCGGCAAGGTGGGCCGGGCCGGCACGGCACGGCGGGACGGGCCGTGCCTGGGCCGAGGGCGCGGCACGGTGGGCCGGCACGGCACGGCCCGTTAAGAAATCGGGCCGTGCCGGCCCGGCACGGCATGGCCCGCCCAACGGCACTAAACGGGCCGTGCCGGCCCGGCACAGCACGGTCGGTCCGTTAATTTGAAAAAATAGACCTTTTTTACCGTTGGGGGGTAAAAAATTCGGAAAAAATAGCAAAAAATTCGGAAAAAATCTGAAATTTTTCCTATAAATAGGGGGCATCCGGCCTCAATCTTCCACACCTCAAATCTCATTCTTCTCACTCGGTTTAGCTGTGAAAAATCTGAAAGTGTTAGCGCAAATTTGGTAAAATTCGAGCAAAATTCCGAAAATTCAAAAATCTTCAAATTTTTTTGTGAGAGCTACAAAGGAGGTAATAATGCTGTCTTATTTTAATTTTTTGGTATTATTTGTTGGTTTAATTTTTTGTTATTATTTGTAGGTTTAATAGTAAGTTTATCGTTTTTGCTATTTCAATTTGCAGTTGATTACTTGATTTAATGGAGAACTACGATTTTCAACTCTCTGAATACGGCCTCTCGACGGAGGATATGCAATCGTTTCAACAAGCATATCCATCCGCGGAAGGTCCACATGTACAAACTGGAGATGCCGAAGAAACGACGGCCCCGGTGGCGCAGGGTCCAATCGATCCATCTTCTGCTGGCTCAACAAGTGCATCCACGACCCAAAGCACGGGTGCAAAAAGAACAAGAGCTAGTACATCAATAGTTTGGAATGATTTCGACAAGAAGATCAAGACCGAAAGTGATGGAACTAAAGTGAGGTATGCTGTTTGTAAAATTTGTGGTAATGAATTGACTGCAAAATCTTCAGGTGGGACGGGTCATCTACAACGACATGCTGCAAGCTGCAAGAAAAAGCAAGGAATACAAATACGCCAGACACAGCTGCAATATAACCCCGACGGCTCGGTACGTACGTGGGAGTACAACCCAAAGGTAGCTCGGGAATCTCTTTGTAGATTAATTGCTTCTCAAGATTTACCTTTAAATTTTGGTGAATCTGATGCTTTCCAAAAATATATTAAGACTGCTCATAACCCTCGATTTAGTACTGTATCTAGGCAAACAACAACTAGAGATTTAATTAAATATTATAACAATTGTCGTGATAAATTGAAAGAAATATTTCATACATGTACATTCTCTATTGCTTTGACATTCGTCATATGGAGTGGTAGGGCTAGAGAGGATTATATTAGTGTTGTTGCTCATTATGTTAATGATGACTGGATAATGGAAAAAAGAATTATAGGATTTAAATTAATTAATGTTTCACATAATGCTGAAAATATTGCAGAAAACATTATTAAAGTTGTAGAAGATTTTGGTCTCACGGATAAGATTTTTTCCATAACTTTAGATAATGCAGCTGCAAACACTAAAGCTATGGAAATTCTTACTCCTTTGTTTGATACTTATGCACAGTCTTTCTTATTGCATCAACGTTGCGCTTGTCATATTATTAATCTTATTGTTAAATCCGGTTTAAAAAGATTAGATGCTTGTATTAATTCTTTTAGAGATGCAATTTCATTTATTAATTGTTCTAACCAATGAATAGCCGCATATAAGAGTTTTTGCGTAGCAATGAATGTTCGTCCTAGAAAATTTGGTTTAGACATGCCTGTTAGATGGAACTCTACTTATCTTATGCTTAAACATATATTGCCACATAAGAGCACTGTATCTGTTTTCCTTCACACCCAAAGTCATCAATCTCGTAGCTCCTCAAGTAGAACCCAAGTTAGAGACCCTGAACTTACTGAGGACGATTGGGATGTTGGTGAAAAAATATTTTCCTTTCTAGAAATTTTTCATAAAGCTACAGTTTGTCTTTCTGGAGTATACTACCCTACATCTCCCATGATTGTTCATAATATTGTTGAAATTGCCACTCACCTAAAGGCTTTTGAAAATGATCCTATACTTCGGGATGCTGTAGGTGTCATGAAATCTAAGTTTTTAAAATATTGGGGCGAAATTCCTATTTTATATGCATTTGCTTTTATTTTGGATCCTAGGGCCAAACTCCAAGGATTTATAAATGTTTTACAAGTTTTAAGTGAGGCTACCGGTTTAGACTATTGTTCATACTATACACAAGTTAAGGATAAATTAAATGAGGTATATAATAAATACGAAAATAAATTTGGATCTGTGCGTTTAGAAAGACCCCCGGTAGTCCCTAGCACCTCTAGGGGGGCTATGCAATGGGGCAAGATTTTGGTTCTTCGTCTAGTTCTCGTGCAGGTGCAGGTACACAGCAGTTAGGAGGAGGAAGGCGACAAAACACTGGAGACCTATCAAGCTATCTCAACAGTGATAGCGTCAGCTTCGAGCAGGAGTTGAACATCCTCTCATGGTGGCAAACCCAGAAGGTATCATATCCAGTACTATCCATATTAGCGCGGGATGTGTTGACAGTTCCTGTCTCTACAGTCTCCTCGGAGTCAGCATTCAGTCTTTCCGGAAGAATAATCGAGGAGCGACGAACAAGTCTCTCCAACGAGATGGTCGAAGTACTTATGACCGTCAAAGACTGGGAACAGGCTGAATCAAGACTCCAACATACTGCAGATAATAAATATTTAGAAGAATCTTTTGAGAATTTGTATTTAGATAGCAATGAATAAGATTTTCAATATTTTTCTTTCACATGTGGTCAATAATGAGCTTTATAGGCTGTACTCTTTTTTCTTTACCAAGGTTTTCTCAAATTGAGTTTTTACTTGGTAAAGTTTTTAATGAGGCAGCCATCCCATGTAATTTAATAAATTAATAAAGCTCATTATATCATTGCAAATATTTATTTTTATGATTAACAATGTCTACAATTTTCTATATTTTTTCTGAATTTTCTACAATTTTTTTACAATTTTTCTTAATTTTCTACAATTTTTCTTATTTTTTTGGGCTAAATGGGCTAGCCGGGCCGGCACGGCCCGTTTAGCCTTAACCGTGCCCAGGCCGGCACGGCACGGCCTCGGGCCGTGCCTGGGCTCCCACCGCGGCCCGCGGGCCGGCACGGCACGGCCCGTTTAATACACGGGCCTTAACGGGTCGTGCCTAAACGGGCCGTGCCGAGCCCGGGCCCGTGCCGTGCCGGCCCGGCACGGCCCATTGGCCACCTCTGATAAAAGCGTTTCACTTCGCAGGAAGCAATCATGTGTAGAATTGGACGCGTATCCTCTGCCTTCAAAGACAGTGACTTTGGGTCACTGACGCGTGGGCCCCACGGCTCGTGGGACCCACACGTTAGTGACCCAAAGTCACTGCCTTTGAAGGCAGAGGATCTCAATTCTGTAGAATTGGGGGCAATATTTGATCTCACCCGCTAGTTCGGATCAAGCTTGGCAGCCCCTAGTTTGCGTACTTCACCTGAGCAGTTTGGGATCATAGCTTACGATTATGGTTTAAATATTTAAATTTTAGTTCTTTGTGAGAGATAGTATGTAAAAAAATAATCGTATATGATTTTGGTCGATACAACTAAACTCAGTATACTTTTTACTATAATTATTCTATTGATCCCGTCTTAAAAAAATATAAAATTTAAAAGTTAGTTACTATAGATAGTATAAACGTAAACCAACTTTAAAACTAAGGCTCTGTTTGGATCAGTTTCAGATTCTTAAAAACCAGCTATTACTTCTAGTTTTTAAAAGCTGGTTTCTAAGCAAAAACTGATGGGGTGTTTGGATCCCCTAGTTTTTAAAAGCTGGTTTCATTTATGATTGGTGCTAATAGACTATTATACCCTTACATTTATTGCTCTTGAACAACACATTAAACAGCCATGCGTGGTCTTTAATGAGGGTAAATGGGTATTTGTGCAAAAAAACTGGCAAAAGCTGGGTATCAGCAGCTTCTTGGTTTTTAAGAATCTGGGTAGGTAGATTTTAAAAACTGCCCCAAAAACTGGTCTGTTTGGATCCCACCCAGTTTTCAAAAGCTAGATTTTTAAAATCTGGGTGGATCCAAACAGGCCCTAATAGAATCTAGCTGAAGTCGGGCGAAGTAATATTCCGTTGTTTTTTTTAAACCAGTTGTTTGCGGATAATTTAATTATTTGCCACTCTTATGAGTAGGGTGGCAACAGATTTGCCACCCTGGCCCGTTGTCAGTGACTCAGGCGGCCCCGCATGTAAGTGAGAGAGGTAATTGGCCAATCTTCAGAGTGGCAAAAAGTTGAATGCCCCGTTGTTTGCTGGTCGCCTGGCTGCCCGCCTTCCTCTAAGTTTGATGGTAAGTTTCGGAGAAGGGCGGGTGACCGGTACATGACAGCATATGATAGGAATTCCTTTGCAGGGTCTTGCCGGTCAGTGCCAGGCTGCCAGTCGTCTACAGTCTGTCTTCGAGTTTGTCCCGTGGAGACTCGTGCGTTCAAACCTGATGGATTGACGTGCACAGAAGAATAGGTTGACACCGATTTTTCATTACGTCCCCCCCCCAACATCTTCCATTTTGGCATTGCTAAGTAACAATATTTCTAAGCGTCACACTTGCATAAACATAGGGATCTATCAAGCTAAAACTAGATATGAAAGCGTCGAGACCGCGTGCAATCCGATGGTTGGATGAAGCGTCATATTAATGAGCATCATTTTAGAAGGATTTACCTGATGAAGTTGCGGTGCTGGCACCAATGCTGTTGCAATCCTGAATGCCCACCTTCCCATCGGAGCACAGGCAACCGAGGAATTCCCTCTTTTGACTGTAGGAGCACCGTCCGCCGGTGGACTCCTCGCAGAGGTAGCATTGGTCCGTTGTGCTGCGGTTCCAGGCCAACTCGAACTCCTGCTTAAGCAGGGTACCGTATCCCCTTGCCAACATGGACCGATTACTTTTCATCAGAAAATCTCTGAGTATTGGCACGACGACGACCTCTTTGCAGTGCTCAGCCAAGTCGTACTCTGGAGGTACACCACGGTCCTCAGAGCTGAACACGAAGGAAACTCCGCTGCCAGACGGACTATCGAAACCTGCGCAGGTGATTTTGTACTTATCTAATGCAAGATCGGGTGGTATGGGATCGCCTGAGTAGCAGCCGGAGAAGAAGGTGAGGTTGTCATCGGAGCCGGTGGTGTGCAGCCACTCCTGGTCGAAGGTGATGTTGTGGCGGACTCTCGGACAGTTGCCGCCGCGGAGCACATCAGTGTCCGCGAGAACGATGGTGCGGCTGTCGTAGGAGATGTTCTTAATTGTATAGCTGTGGTTGCCGAGTTGTATGATAGGGGTCTCAGTTTCCCCCTCGCCTTGGCAGGAGATATTGAAATCAGTGTAGCCGCAAGAGTAGTATGTGTAATTGGCGGCTTCTTTGATTGTGTTGGAGAGATAGAACGGATACTGGATGCTGACGACCCCGCACTTGAACGCTTCCCGGCATATGGAACCGTCGTAGGTGGACGGAAGAGGGGAGCCATGGGAGGCGGGGACATGGATGCCGAGGAGGCAGAGGGAGAGGACGACGATCAAACGCGGTAGGTGAGCCATGGCGAGACAAGGGGGGCGCATTTGGCAGATTTCGCACAAGTTATCAAACGTGCTTCCCTGCAGCACGCGTTTGGTTTTGGGGACCGCTGCCGTATACGAGTCGCGTACGCGTGGACAGTGGACTTACCCGGTCTCGCACAAGGTTTCGTTGGTTGGTGGGCCAGAGGTGGGGCACGCGCCAACTCAGGATTGAGAGGATTGGTGTTCATTTAGGCTTTTGAGCTTCTAGTTTTTTTAATTTTTTTACTGTAATTGATAATAGTTTTTTAATGTATTTAATTCGTAAAAATTAAAAATCTATATTATAACGAATAATGCAAAGGAATAAAAAAAAATACAAAAACCCATAAAAACTCAAAAAAAGATAAAATTAAAAAACTTAAAGTTTACGCCCAAATGATCACGACCTGAAGCAAGTTGAGCTCCGCGTCTTGGTACTTCTTGGCAAAGCCAATGAATGGATCATCGACTGCCTGCTACGTCATGCCTAGGTTTGTTCTTTGGTCTTGGCGATACATGCTACTCGGTATGGTTTTAGCTGACTTCCATAACGATCATCGATCAATCATCTTGGCCACTTGACACTCATATTTTTGTTGAAATTGATCTAAATTTATATCATGTTCGTATAGGACACTGTATCAGTTTATATCATATGTGGTATTACTGGTACCAGAGCTATGTGTAAACTGTATTAGATGTGACGTTAACCTGTAGCAACAGACTCTTATTCGATTTTCTCTCTATATGGAACTCACTTCTCTCATCCTATATATGTGCTCCAATAGCCCATAGAAAAAGAGAGGGGAGCCATGGGAGGTAGAGATATGGATGCCGAGGGAAGCTTGGTAGGACAGCCATGGCTTGTGCAAGGTGTTTGATGTTGTGGTTTATGAAGGAGCATAAATTTTCAGGTTGTCGGAGTACTAACTCGGACGTTCACGTATATGACCTTTTCAATCAAGACGGTTGGGTTTGGATATCCTTTGTTTTCCAAAGAAAATTTGCACCAATGGTGCAAATTGTTCTTTCGCCTTCAACAGAGTTGATTTTCCAGCACTGTTCTCTATTCGCATTGCCAGTAGTCTTGTTGTGACTAAGGGAGAGAATCCCAGCAAGAATTTTACTAGCGAGCACGTGAAAGACAATCTAAAGACCTCAACCACGAAAGGGCTGTCTGTAGGATCCAATACGCGAGTGACAGAGGTGTAGATAACTCTTTCAAAATCTTCTCTTAAATATCAACAGTAATATACGGTGAAAATATAAATTCATAATCTCATCAAAACCCTGAGCCAAGAAATGCAAAATCCCAAAAATTCAAAGTCATACTAGTAAGACCTCTAATTAGGAGTGATCAAATCGAAAATTACTGACGGTCAAACTTATATCGAGGGGCCGTCAAACAGGAATAAACAATAAAATCAGTCGAATAAACAACAAATCAGCATTGTTTCAAATAAAAAACCTTGTAACTTTTGATCCGATGATCCAAACAACTTAAAATTTGACACGCACTTTCTCCAAGATGTCACGAACCTATTCTAATCAATGATCGAGAGAATTACTGCCAAATTTTTGTTATTTTTTATTTGAGTGAAGAGTGCATCAAAACCGAGCAAAAGAAGGAAATATCGATCTGCTCTTACTCATGAGTCCTAGATGATTTAGGTGATCTTAAATAGGTTCTCACATATCATAACAAGTTAGATCATAACACAAATTCGATTGAAATCACCTACAAGAGTAAAACCCAAAAACCACTTCTCTCTTGAGAAAAACCGAGCAAACTCTAGAACTTCCTCTAGAGTATATCTAGATGGATGTGATCTTATCTCCAAAAGACATTTCCATCTCTTATACATCCTTGGCTCAGAAAAGCTTAAGAGAAGAGAAATCCAAACAACAAAGCCAAGAAAATAAAAAATACAAGAGGGGATCTATGTCATAATTCACTTAGGCAAACTTTGGATATTCGTTTCACTTGGAGATGAATGTTTTATAGACAACACCTCAGCATAGCAGAGCTCTAAGTCTAGGGCGCACACAAAAGGCTCCAACACAACAAAACCCTAATCGTAATCTCTTAGTCTCTCACATGACTCAACTCAACACAATACTTATACAGTGAAGGCTACTCGCCACTTACTTAATCCTAACAACTAACAAATCTTTAGTGGATCGCACCACTTATATATGAGAAACCTGGTAATCCACACACAAACAAGTTGTGCTCTCTCATACACTTGCATGCTTTTCAAATAGTGACTTTACAAGACTCCACAAGCCTGATAAAAATACTCCAACTACAAAGACGTGTGACCTAAACCACTTAAGCCAACGCCATGATTTTGCAAACCATCACTCCACCCAGTATTGGATAATTTCCTAAATTGCCACCCATCAGTCTCCATAAAGATGCAATGTCCAACGCGTCATCGCCAAGATCGTATGCCTGCACTGAGGCCATCACCACTTGAAACACTCGAGCCTCATGGCACACTACATCACTCCATAGTATGTGATGCCCAACACCTTGTGGACAAGATCTATGCCTTCTTTGAGGAATATCACCACTTGAAACACACGAAGACCAATTAGTACACTACATACAAGCATTGCCTTCTCACAATCCTTGTCTTTCTCATGTGCTTCTTAGTTTGAGATGTTGCTCCATCCGGATTTACGCGATACGCCATGGCCTTAGGACCCATCATAGCCTCGGTGCCGCTGGCAGTAACAATCATCAAAGCATCTGCATACTAAAGAAAACACAATCGATTCAAGCACAAATGACATGCACTTTACTCTCTATTAATAAACCATATGTATAAACCTACGCCATAATTAACACATACATAAAAACCTCATGACTAATACTTGCATGGACACACCATATCTAACACTACATGGATATGGCCATGACACACAACCAAAGCCACCGAACAAACATCAACTCAACAACACCTCGCCAGGGCCAGTTGGACCGCCAACTCAGCTAGTCAGACTCCACCGGTCAGACCTCCGCCCTAGGCTAGTCAAATCGTAACCTTGCAGTGGTTAGACCACCTGACCAGGCCGATCTGACCGGTTCTACAGTAAAGCACATACCAAAATACAATTTAATAAAAATCAAACTCAATCACACAAGCAAATCATAAGTAATATTAAGTACATGAGGTTGCCACCACATAGTCTCACACTGTCAAAAAAGCTTGGGCAGCAGCGGAAGGCTGGTTCGAGCTGACCTACATCAGCAGCTCCGAGGGCTGCGACAAATGCGGCGATCCGGCGGGTGGTGCGGGTACCGGCACAACGACACGCACGATCAGATCTCAGAAGCGGGAGCTTGGGGTGTTTGATTGTAACGACCCACGTCGTTAATTAACCCTAATTAGCGAATTAGGATGTTAAGTAGGATTAATTACATAAATGATAATCTAAAAATACGAGGAAATTTAAACTTTTCTACGTAGCCGTATAAATTGAAACCAACGAGCGATAAACGAATACGTTATTACCGGAATTCCGTCAATGAGGACGCAGACCAAATTGTAACGACTAGAGCTAGATAAAATATACTTGCACGACAAATAAAAAAACTTTCAAGTCAATTAAAATATATATAACAGTCCGTCATACAATTGTGTAATTATTACAATTCTTGTACAACAAATCAGGTTACATTCATTAAGCTACAACTAAAACTGGCTTAAAGTAAATAAAGATATTACAACTCTCTTTACATTAATAACGACAATACAAATGACTATAAGTTTACAAATTCCGGTCCTAATCAAATGACCGCCTCACAAACTTAGATAATTGCAACACAATTGCCACATTAGAAACTACATTCGAGTAATACAACAATATTAAGAGAAAGCCAAATTACAAGCTAGGCCATTTCTTACATGAATCCGATTGTCGTTAAATTGCCGATACACCGCTATTTACATATGAACAAGCAACTAAATTATAAGACCGAAAAAGACCGAACAAAAGAATTAATCGAATTAGAGTAAAGTAAGCATTGCCGTCAGAGCCCTAAGGATTAACTTCGGGCGGGGTAATCCGTTCACAGAGATACCTGACCGTCCGGGGGCCAGTCGGCACCTCTCACAACCATAGGCTCATCACACGGTATATATATATATATATACAAACCTGTTTTGAATATAGGAATCCAACCAAGGCAAAGGCTAGGTGAGCACAAAGCATCCCAGCCAAACCCACAACAGAGAAAACACCTGTCAAAGCCCTCACCATGCAAATATCCATCACAGTGAATCAGATAGCACCGGGCCAGAGCAACCACGCCCAGGGAGTATCGGCAGCCAACAAAGCCTCACGGGCAAGCCATCCACCACAATATCCCACACTGCATACCAGTAGCCAACCCGAGAGGAAAGAGCACAGAGGGACAAAGCAAGGTAAGGTAACATTCCCCAAATTCTTCCAGCCAATCCCCAGACCGCAGAGGCATCGTCACCAAGTGGAGCCGAAGGCCAGGGAGTGAAGAACCGACAAGCCGAAGGAAGATGGGGACGTGACGGCCACAGGAGAACCGCAAGCCAGCAGCAAGCCTCAGCCACCGTCAATCGACCACCACCCCAACCCCAAACCCTAGCATCCCGCACAGGCACCAGTGCAGGTAAACCCCAAAAGCCCAACATCTATGCAATGCCATTATTCCATTCCATCCAACATAGGCTAGCAAGTAGCAACCATAAGCATTCATCCACAATAGAACACATGAACCATAAGCATATCACCGGAAGTAGCAGAGGAGAGAAGAGGGTTACCGTGAGGGCGGCGGCTGCGGGAGTCACGGCCGAGCCACCGGTTCACCGCCGCCAGTACTCCCCCGGCGCATGGCGACGGCTCACCGGCGAGGACGGCCACGGTCACCCGCCTCCCAATACCACACCCTAGGCAAAAACCCCACACGTTAGCAAATTACAAAAGTAAATCACGCAAAGAAATGGGGAAAAAGGGGGGGAAAGCATCTGTTTTGGCCAGATCTGGCCGGAGATCCCCAAGCGGCGCCGGCCATCCCGGCGGGAACGGCCGGCCAGAGGAGGCGTCGGCGGGGAGCCGGCGTGAGGGGGAGCAGCACCGAGGCAGAGGCGCCGAGGCGCGGGCGCGAGAGAGAGGCGGCGCATGAGGGGAGCCGAACCGGGCGGCGGCGCTAGGACCCGAAGGCAGGGGAGAGGCGGCGTGAGGTGAGAGCAGGGAGGCCGAGAGAGAGAGAGGGGGGAGATAGAGAGAGGGAGTCGGCGGAGTGGGTGAGAAAGGAGGAGAGGAGAGGAGATGGAGAGGCGTCGGCAGGGGAGTGAAGAGGAGGCGTCGGTGGGAGTAAAAGAGAGGGAGAGGAGGCGTCGGCAGCCGAGGGGAGGCCAAAAGCCCAGGAAAACCCAAGAAGAGGAGGCAGTTAACCATAGATACAATTAGGGCACGAATAAGATGATACTAATAGCAATCTTAATAAGAAATTATGTAGATTATAAATACATTTCATGACCAATTGCCATGAGATAGAATCATTATAAGCATGCCCATGCATATTATTAAGCTAATATTGCCAATTTCGCCATTAATCAAAATGATTAGTTAGAATGCAATAATTGGTAATTTCTTAATCTTGCATTTAATTTGTGGATACTATTAAAATGAACTGGGAACTATCGCATTCTGTATAAAGGAACGAAATGAAAATTAGCGAATCCTGATTATAATTAATAGAAATCTTATAATGACCAGAATCTTATAAATAATTGAACCGTAGATTAATTTAAGTCTAAATAGCAGGAAAAAGGCTGAATCTTCAAAGGGAACCATATCAGGGTAACGAGGAGACTCAGCAGTTTAATATAAACTCAGGCAAGCATTCCTTTGATCAAATCTTTAGCGTATATTGCTCAAAGCAAGTATCTTTGTATTAATCTAGTATCACTCTGCATGAAAGAAATAAAATATATTTAAATCGAGCAATGGATAGAAGAGATATGAGAAAAGAAATAGATGGCAACTGATGGAGCAGTTGGCCATCTAGGATAATTAAGAGGGTGGGCAGAGGTTGCCAGGGTAGGTGATAAAGGGGCAGGTGTGGGACCTCTGCATAAGAATAGAATATAATAAATTACCAACTTCATCCGTGTGAACAGACCGTACCAAACCGTATCAACCAACATCCCGTTTTTACGGACAGATTAGTAGCTCTATCAAAGTGTTATATTCTCCACATGGGTAAGTATTTATTAAGCCGTTGGGAGAACCCACACGATCCGGGCCAGCACTTGGGTGCCGGGTGGGGGACCCCGTGGAGGAACCCACAAGATCCGGGCCAGCAACTGGGTGCCGGGTGGGGACCTCCACCACCGCAGGAACCCACACGATCCGGGCCAGAACTGGGGTGCCGGGTGGGGGATGCAAGGCGCATATATTAGCGCGGGTGGAGGTTGGGGTAGGACGAGGTCCGTGGGCGCCGAGCGAGGGTGAGAAACCATCTCGGGCCGCCCCAACCAACAACTATATCGAGGTCGGTGGGCGCCAGGCGAGGGTGAGAAACCACCCTGGGCTGCCGGCTAAGAATAGTTGGGTGGAGATATAATTACTGAGATAGATGCAAACGTACTGTACTCTGGTCTGGGCGCCGCATCTAAGGAATTGCGGAAATCCCTAAGCCACCAGGATCAAGAGTGGTGTTGGGTAAAGTGATACAAGCTTGCGCAATGCTATCCAAATCATGAATTCATGCCTGTCTCCGGGAAAGGAGAATTACGGAAACTTATGGGGGTTTTTGCTGTTCATGCGTATGTTCAGTAGTTTTCTAAATTAATAAATCGGACTTCTTTCAAAACCAACAAACCTTATTTTCTATAAGTCATGGAAATGACAGGGATGATGAAAAAGAGTGTTAAGAATGAACACGAGACTGAAGAGAGGAATTGAGATTCCTACACGTGTAAATGATGGGCATTTTATGCATTTTGTATTATAACGCTTGCTGAGTACGTCTGTACTCACCGTTGCTATTATCTCCCCCTTTGCTTAGGGCATGTCAATTCAGGGGAGGGCAGAGATCAAGAGGAAGCTACTGGAGGAAATGCCATGGACTCGGAATATAGTGGGTACAAGGTGGACACTTCGTGTGGAGTTGTGTGAATAGGAAGTAGTTAGAATATTTTGGCTAAAGATTGTAATATTTAAGCCCTTGAGGCTTTGTAATAACTTTAGCCCTGCGGGGCGATATTCTTGTAATATCATATTATGTCTCTAATTATTGTTCTGCTGCAATACTCTGATAGGCTTATTATTCGTTAGAGCGATGTTTTATCGGCTAAAACGAATAATAATCCGTTGATTAGCGTTATTACCCCATGGTAATAATGCGGGTCGTCACATTGATGAGGTCGTTCTTTTGTGGTTTTATGCTGCGAGTAACTAGTTTTAACTAATGGAATAACCTGAAGATTCAAGTTAACTTATTTTAATCGGCTGTCGGAATCGACTAGCGGGAGTAGCTGCTGTTTATTCCGCAATTAGGTGAAGTGGTAGTTGCTCGAGTAGCAAAACACTAGAATCTGAACTATCGCATCGCACGCTGTCTCCCGACCACCAGTTTCATAAAAACTACAGGATCATCTAAACTATTTAATTAGCGCACAAATTCCTATCTAATTATTCCTCATTCTTTTATGAGCTTCCTGCAGAAGTGTTCTTCAGTGGTCCATCACCAATAGAATGACAAGAACAGGTCAAGTGGACAAGTAGCAGTAACAGCGGTAGCATTGAGCACGGGCAGGCTGGAGCCAGGGGCTGTCCTGTCCTGCCTTCGGTATCATTCGCGAAACGGACGGAGCACAGCGCATTAACGCACGCCATTTTTAACGACCATGTTCTCGAATCGAAAACCGGAGGTTATTAGTACAAGACTTGCAAGACTTTGTTCATGGTTGCTGGCGAGAAGCTCTTGTCCGGTATACGGGTTGCCTCTACCCCGTGTTGAATGGATCGCTCGCCAGCTTCTTCCGACGTTTGGAAGTACTCAGACTTCAGTCAGTGGACTAGAAACTAGACAGTTGCGGCCTTGCGAGGACCTCCTCTCTTTTGATCTTTTCTGGGATTGGAATTTGGAAAGTTCAGCAATGCAAGGAACAGGAGAAGATTGGCTGGATTGGACGAGTCCCTTGCGGACTTCTTCTGTCCATACTGAGTATCGCGTGCGCCAATGCCCGGTGTCAAATAGGATTGCCCGGCCACACATATCTAGTACTTCATTGCTAAATCACGAGCTAACGAAGTGCCAACGTTGTAATTAAGGTTGAGTGAAAACTAACCCAACAAATCAGTAAGCGTTCGGAGGACAAAACACGTTCCGGAAAACAAATTCACCCTCGCAAAAGAATGGAGGAAAAAATAAAATTCAGGACCAGCCCTTGTACAGTTCGTCCATCAGGCTACCAGATTAACAAACTGTAGCCATTGGTGTGATACTGCTGGAGTGCTAGTAGTTGGGTTGCAATCAGCTATCAACAAAGTGCCTTTTGCAGCCTCCAATAAACTTACATTTTTTTCCTTCTTTAATTAGATGGCGAAATGGAAGTCTTGCCTTTATACTGTGCTTGTCCACTTGCCATATCCACTAGTCTGGCAACAATTGGTCGTGTACGTGTTTGGATGGAAGAAAAGATAAAAGAAAGAAAACAGCGGTCAAGATGAAGTCAGAAAACACGTTCTTGACCAACGATCAATGCAGGGTCTCGTCTCTCCTTTCTACGCCTGGAAATTTAAGCTGTGGGTTGTTGATAGTAGTAACATTGGTTGGATTCTTTTTAGCTTATTATTTAGTTTTCTACGGTATCTAACTTTTAAATAAAATATCTTTTTAAGTCAAAATATATAAATTAATTATAGTAGACATTGTTCTAACTTTATCTATATCAACCAAAATCACATATGAATATTTCTCCATACTCTCTCATGAATAGCTATAATTCCAAATAACTCACCGAGCTCCTGCCATAATATTGGTGACCGCCCAGACTTACCTAACGCAGGTTTATACAGGGGTGGATGCACGTTCACCAATGTGGGGGCACAGGTCCCCACGTCGATTTTAATTTTTATTACTTATAGTCCAAACTTACACGGTATGTGCCTCTATATGCCAAAAACTAGTGCCCCTACATGCCAAGAACTACATCTATCTAAAAGAAAAAATGTTTAAATACGTTGACAAACAGAGGGAGAAAAGAAAAGAAAAACATGTGGGATGTCGACAAAGTAAGACACTCTAAAAAATATGTGTAATAATAGGTTCTTAGATTCATCCTAAATCATTCACTAATGATAGTTTTTTATTTTGGTACGTTGTCTGACAAATAGTTATTTACTATTAAATTTTGTCATGAATTTGGTTGATGTTATAAAATTTAAAATACATTATATATATATATAGGAAAAATACCTTTTACTCCCGGGTGTAATTACACCCACCTCTAATATACCACCTAAATAAACTTGAAATACTCCTTTATCACTTTAGGTATACTCATATACTAATTATAAGATATTCTAATGTGAACCACATTAAAAAATTGCAAAGGAGTCCATAGTTTTTAGCGTATTTTGTAAATACCTTTATATACGTATATAAAAAGGAGTATGTTGAAAAAAATGTACATACCACATATATAGTCTTAAATACTCATATACTACATGTACATATTCCTCGTTACGCGAGATACTCTCTACGTTGTAAGAATAATGGTCTTATAGCCAAGCTAGTCAGCATTTTTGCTGATGTGGAGGAGAGAAGAGAGGAGAGAGATGAGAGCTTGGCTCTCATGCAAGCAACAAGTTGGGCACGGGAGCATATGCAGTGGTGGGCCAAGATAATAAATGTATGTGAGGAGGAATAGGAAAGAGAATGTGAGACATGGTACCACATAATAATAAAAAACCTTTTGTAGACAAATAGAAGACAAATTATTGTATAACTTGGCTCTTATAACTTGACTTATAGCCAAGCACTTGGCTCTATTATTGGACTTGCTATTAGTCAAGAAGACTAAATGCTCAAATTGGCTTCGTCCTGCAATTAGTGAGCCAATAAAGCACCTTTGCCGTTTGGATTCTTGTGCATTTTCTTTTGTGGTAATGTGTTACCTTTTGAACCAACTGTCCTACGGAAAAGAAATACTACTCCAGGAAGGACCCCTGAAACAGAAGAGGACATTACTCTATCATACAAACAGGTACTATCAGAGTTCCGGGTTACCATGAGAATATGGCCAGTGCGACCTGCTTCTTGTGATTAGCTCACATGGATAACAGTTCATGTGAATCTAGCAAACCCAAAATAACTAAGCATCAATCTACAAGCTAGTTACCATTCGAAATTGCATTTCCCAAGTGCAATGTACGCTTGTTCAGTTCATAATATCAAAGAGATCTTCTAGAGAAAGGCATACAAAAATATCGGTGTCAAGTAGCTAAGATAATTGGTCGATGATATTTATGGAGTCAACTACAACTGTACCAAGTAGCGTGTCTCGCCGGGACCAAAGAACAAAACCCTAGGCATGACGCAGCCTGCGGTTGATGATCCATTCACTGGCTTTGCCACCAACTACCGAAAGTTTCACCCCACTCTTTTTAACTTATGCTTATAATTAATAATTTATAATTTTTTTAAATAAATAAATATGACAATTTCATCATTTTCTTTTAAAAGTAGTTTATCAAGATAATTATTTTAAAATAACCTATCAATATTTAATTTATTCATATAAACATTTATATTAAAACTAATAGCAATGCTATAAATTTACCGGTCTTCCAATCATCTCAGACCTGAGTTTAGGCGTGTGCCCCACCTCCGGCCCACCAACCAACCAAACCTTGTGCGAAACCGGGTCAAGTCCACTGTCCACGCGGCTCGTGTACAGCGGCGCTCTCCAAAACCAAACGCGTGCTGCAGGATTAGAGCTAAATCTGCCAAATGCGCCCCCCTTGTCTCGCCATGGCTCACCTACCGCGTTTGATCGTCGTCCTCTTCCTCTGCCTCCTCCTCCGCATCCATGTCCCCGCCTCCCATGGCTCCCCTCTTCCGTCCACCTACGACGGTTCCATGTGCCGGGAAGCGTTCAACTGCGGGGCCGTCAGCATCCGGTATCCGTTCTATCTCTCCAACACAACCAGAGAAGCCGCCAATTACACATACTACTCTTGCGGCTACACTGATTTCAATCTCTCCTGCCAAGGCGAGGGGGAATCTGAGACCCCTATCATACAACTCGGCAACGACAGCTATACAATTACGAAGATCTCCTACGACAGCCACACCATCGTTCTCGCGGACACTGATGTGCTCCGCGGCGGCAACTGTCCGAGAGTCCGCCCCAACGTCGCCTTCGACCAGGAGTGGCTGCACACCACCGGCTCCGATGACAACCTCACCTTCTTCTCCGGCTGCTACTCACGCGATACCATACCACCGGATCTTGCATTAGATAAGTACAAAGTCACCTGCCCAGGTTTCGATAGTCCGCCTGGCAGCGGACATTCCTTCGTGTTCACCTCTGAGGAGCTTGATGTACCTCCAGAGTACGACTTGGCTGAGCACTGCAGCGAGGTCGTCGTCGTCGTGCCAATACTCAGAGATTTTCTGATGAAAAGTAATCAGTCCATGTTGACAAGGGGATACGGTACCCTGCTTAAGCATGGGTTCGAGTTGGCCTGGAACCGCTGCACAAGGGACCAATGCAACCTCTGCGAGGAGTCCACCGGCGGACGGTGCGCCTACAGTCAAAAGAGGGAATTCCTCGGTTGCCTGTGCTCCGATGGGAAGGTGGGCATTCAGAATTGCAACAGCAGTGGTGCCGCCTCTGCTTCTACATCAAGTAAGTTCTTCAGAACCGATCCTTCAATTTTATTCCCATCTGCAAACCTCGCTTGGCGTTTCACCGGACCACAAATCCAATCGCATGCCGTCTTGGCGCTTCCTTATCTGGCTGCTCGGTAATTTGCCTCTCGTATAGCCTCCTGTCCGGTGTGCGCGCGCGTTCCTGCCGCCGGTGCTTGCGCGCCTTGCAAATGGTATACGTTTGACCTGATCTAACCGGAAATTTAGCAGGTTTGCGTGAAAAACCAATAGCGCGTGGGTAGGCAAGAGAACGAAGAAACCTTATTACACCCCTTGTTCCGGTTTCGCACCGATTCACGCCTTTCCGTGGATCAGATTCATCAGTCGGCCTGCTGCATGCGCTCAAAGAGCTTTCTGGAGAAGAGGGCCGTACTGTCCCTGACTCCCTGTTTCGATGTGAAACAGGAGCTTGGTTACAGCGAGTGACCCACAGGACGTGGTTGGCGTCGCCGGGTGGACAAGTTTGTTAGCATTGGCGCCTGAGTGCCCAAAATTTTTCTTGCACGTCTAGAAAACGTGACAGTTCGTTGCTGGATCGTGAGACCATCGTATGATTGCCGGGTATGTTTTGTGTTCTTGAGCGTGTTTCCGGGGTCGGACAAAAGCATACTCTGTTCAACCCGACGTCAGTAGGTTCCCAAAATACAGTGGACAGGGTCCTTGTTTCCTGGGGCGGAACCAGTCCAAACCTAAGCCCCGAGTTGGTCTAACTGCTCTTAGATTAACTCTGTTTTTTTTGTGATTTTTCATGAATTTTGCATGCGCTTTGGTTGCCAGACCTCGAGCTACAGCTCAGATAGCCTGAGGTCTGGTTCCGCCACTACTTGTTTCCACAGCTGGGTCCACTTAAAGTGCTACCGGTCCATTTCAAAAGTGCCGTGATTTTTAGCTAAATTAATACTGTAGTTGTTATTAGCTTTTTATGAGATATTCAATTAAATAAAAAAATATGGTTATATTTCTATAAATAATACAAAAGAAAAGAAAAAACGAGTTAAAAACCAACGCGTTTGGAACGGGCCTAAACCTAGCAATGCCAAACACAAGTCTTCTAGTGAGAAGACAGAAATATCGGAGACTAATAGCCTTTCTTCCATGGACGTCAACCAATTAAAAGCACACAAGTCTCGACGGAACAACGACAGGAGGTACAAACCGACTTGCGTGGCACTAATTGGCATCCGGCGACACCCAACTGGTCATGGTCAAGCAAGGCTTTCCTACCATGTGCCGCCATGTCCCGCTCGTCAGCCACCCAGCCTTCGGAGAAATTCACCAAGGCCTCGCGACTTATAAACAGAGGCGGGCGGCAACGAACAAACGAACTTCGCCCGACTTCGTTAGCCATGCCTCTCTTGCGACGCCACCGGCTGCTGCTGCTGCTCCTCTTGGTTGCCGCTTCCCATGGCGATTCTTCCGGTGACACCTACGACGCCTCCATGTGCCAGTTGCAACCTAAACTCTGCGGTAACGTCAACATCAGCTATCCGTTCTATTTTGCCGAGGAGAGAAAAGTTCTCCGGGGCTACGCCGATTCGTACTGCGGATACCCTGGCCTGGAGATCCTCTGTGAGGATGACAAGCCCATCCTGCAACTCAACGACGGTGAGAACTACACGGTTATGGGCATCGACGTCGAGAGAGCCAATGTCTCTCTTGCCGACCCCGAGGTCCTCGACGACGAAAGATGTCCAAGAGTGGATCGCAACGTGACCATCCCACGGGCCTCATGGCTGTACTTTCCTTCCAGCATGGTCGATCACATCGTCTTCTTACTCGGCTGCTCCCCCACCTGGACCTTCTTCCAAAAGCTAGACATTTACCAGATCTCCTGCCAAAAGCCAACCATGTATCCTGGGCCGTGGTTCGTGCTTCCGGAGAATAAAGTGCCCCCTGGGAATTTGTCGCAGGCGTGCCGGCGAGTGATCGAAGTGCCTGTGCTCAAATATGAGCCGGTCGATCCAGTCGAATGGAGGAACGGTGGATATGGCAAGCTTCTTCGTCTTGGCTTCCAGTTGGCGTGGAACGCTAGCGGGAGTTTCGCCCCATGTGCCCAGTGCGAGCGATCCAGCGGACGGTGCGGTTACAACCAAGCTGGGGATTTCATCGGTTGCTTGTGCACAAACGGGCGACTGAACTCTTACAGTTGCAGTTCTACCGGTAAGCACTTCGAATCTGAAACAACTTTTTGTTCTTTGCAAAGTTGTCGGTTCCAGTTCTACTAAAGAAAGATTGCCGGTCCCAGTTGATAAGTAGGCGCACGCCATCCCGGCCCTTTCCTTTTCGTTGCAAAGTTTTTTATCGTTCCATTTTTTTTGGGAGGAACATAGGCTGTCAAGTTAATCAGTGCTATTGTCACATGACATACGAACAGATACTTTAACATAGATCGGATCTTCAAGGACTAACCCATACAGATGTTCCCATCTAGATGGACTAAAACCAAACATTTTTGCCGGACTACTCAACAGGCAACCAGCTGACATCTTGGGCCTTCCTCTTCTTTAGGCAACCAGCTGACATTTTGGGCCTTCCTCTTCTTTATTTTTTGGATTAACTTGGGCTTTCAATCATCGGTTGTTTTCCAGTTTGCATCTCGTACGGTCGTACCCTCCTTTTCGTCTCCATGCCTCTCTGCGCCCGCCGCTCCCTGATGCAAGAGCTCGCTGATGCTTGCATCTTCATCATGTTGCACGTTGTTTGATTTGCCGCGAACTAGAGGGGCAGGTTCAGAGCCTGAACATTTCTGATCGCTGTAAGCCAAGCCTGAAACTGGCACATAATTGCTCAGGTGAAGTAAGCAAACCGCGGGCTGCCAAGCTCTATCCAAACTAGTGGGTGAGATCAATTATTGCCCCCAATTCTACACGCGGTTGCTTCCTGTGAAGTGAAACACTTTTATTACTTGAATATGATTGTGCGCCTATTTTCCGCGGCCGGCAATTTTAGCCACCTCACGTACGTGCGACTTCGTGCCAGTCTCTATTGCTGGCATTTGCCTGGGGCACGAATTTTCTCAGGTCTGTCTTGCATGTGTATAGGGCATGTTTTTTTTTACTAAAGCTGGCGGTTTTGGCTTTTGTTACCGTACTTAACTTTTAAACGGAGTATTTTCTTAAGACAGGGTCTACAAGTTAATTGTAATATATGTTAAAAGCCCAACATCTGTACCAGCCTAAATCGCAAGCGAGTATCTCTCTCCGTAATATTTGTCGTAAACAGCCAATATTCAAAATTTTCAGCCAAAAGTCATAAGCAGCAACCGTAAAGAACAGGCCCTATAGACTCGTTCAGATGACACTGGCCCAAACTGATTTATGCAACTCTTTGGCACTCTTCCAAATAGTTTTTGACTTTTGATTTTTAAAAACCGGTTTTTGAATAGAGAAACTTTTTAAGGTGGTTTCTATAATCTATTTGTAAGAGTCATAGTAGAAGCCGCTTTGAATAGAATGGCTTTTCGACACGAGTATCATTTACTTCCTCAATTCCGAAGATAGCCTCTCACAATCAGCAAGAAACCACAGCACACTTGAACATGACGTTTATCACATGTAGCTAGTAGCCTAGTACTGTATTTGTTGAACATGCAGTATGATTCCAAAACACAGGCAAGCCTTTTAGATAGAAATGCCAAAGAAAGTCGTAGACCAAGAGCATCTTTCCTCCGACACCAACCAAAAGGAAACGACTCCCGAGTAGCGACGGGACAAGGACAGGGGAAGGTAGCAATGCGACTTGCAGAGTGCCGGTAAGCTGGCGTGTCGCAACTGCTACAAGCTTCCTATCAACTGTCACGTGCCGTATGCACTTCACTGGCCGCCCGACCTTCACCGAAACTAACGCACGGCTTATAAACGGGGGCGGCCACCAGCCCAGACCAGCAGTGCAGAATCCTTGAGCCAAGCAGAGTAGAAGTTGCTCAAATCCGCCATGTCTCTCCTCTGCCACCACGGCAGCCTCCTCGTTCTCCTCGTCCTCTTCGCCGCCACCTCCGATGGAGATGCCACCGGTGACACTTACGACCCCTCCAAATGCCAGCCGCAAAATTACACCTGCGGCGGCGTCAGCGTACGCTACCCGTTCTACCTTTCCAGTGCAACCGGAGTGCTCCCGGAGTACAGCGAATCGTGCTGCGGGTACCCGGGGTTGGGCATCATCTGCGACGGCGGCGTGCCCATCCTGCAGCTTGACCGTGACAACTATACTGTATCGGACATCAACTACACCAGCTTCACCATCTCCCTCGCCGACGCCGACGTCTTCGACACGAGCTGCCCCATAGTCGAACACAACGTTACCGTCCTACCGGCCGCCCGGCTGTTCTTTCCCACCACCACCGCGGACCTCTTCTTCTTCATCGGCTGCACCTTCGGTCCGGAGTCTGAAGTGGTTCCCAAGCCGCCGCCCAAACCGCCGACCATCAAGCCGATCACCTGCGGCGGCTCCGAAGAAGGGCCTACCATGTCGTTCGTGCTTCCGGAGCGTGAGGTGCCTCCCGCAGATTGGTGGCGGGGGTGCCAGGCAGTCTACAAAGTGCCCGTGCTCAGAGACGCCCTCCCGGACGATGCACAGGACCCTGGGTGGAGGAAAGATGGTTATGTCAAGGCTCTCCGCGAGGGGTTCCAGGTGACCTGGGGCCGGAGCTCCGACAAGTGCAGCCGGTGCGAGCAGTCCAACGGCAGGTGCGGCTACAACCGGACCGGCGAGTTCTTGGGCTGCCTCTGCGCCAACGGCCGGGCGGACAGCGACGGCTGCGGTAGCACTGGTAAGCCATTCTGATCAAAGTATCAAACTAAGCTTACAGTCGAATCATTAGCCCGTCCGCCATTGGCAATCAATCCGGCCACTCTGTCGCTTGGCGATTAATTTGCACGCCATAATTAAGTCATAGCTAACTTCCTGCACACGCCATAATCTGACGGATGGATCGACTAACCCGAGAAATATCTGGTGTGAACCGAACCAAAGCTTTTAAGTCCAATTCGTGCTTCCATATCTTTCTTCGGCGGACAAAGATGCCTTGTCGAATTAAAAGCCTTGATTGAAAAATGTCACCGTGCTCTGAGCTACTGATTTTTCAGTGGCTATCGTCGGTGGGTTCATGGGTCGGACTCGAAGATATATATGCGCAGGGCTTTTGGCCGCATCGATCACGTCGGCCTCGGTAGTATGGGCACGAGGAGAAGAAAATTAATGGTTGCTCAGCGACGTAGCTCCATTTTCCTCAATACTATGTCCTGCACGGGCATGGACTGGTTCAGATATCATTAAGTCGCGTTGATCGATCTCTGCTACTTTTCATCGCCTGTCTAGTGTCTACTGCTGCTTCCTGATGTACCAAAATCTGTGACTAACGTAGCTACTACAGTATTGTGTAGACTCAACACGAAAGATCTTTCCAAAGACCCAGTGTCACATCTTGATTGCATTGCACTAGCTTCATCTGAAGAGTTGTGCTCATCCTGGAGCCTGACAATGCGGCCCAAACAACGGTTCCCGGCAAGAGCTAAGAGGCGCATTGATAGTTAGGTATGAGAGATCAAGGCCCACTTTACCGACTTATGGCAAAAGTTGATGTGCACTAGTCCTGTCCTGTTAATTTCAGAGGTCGACATCTTATCGCACTTTCTAACCGAAAAGCACAATGTCTGAAGCCCTGAACAGTTTGCTGTTGCCTGCATCGGCGGTGTTCACATTACATGAACTCTAGGAATTTTTTGAAAAACTAATCTATTTTTATTCGAAATTACAGAAAATATACCCATGTAAAAATAATTTACAGGAATGGGCTCCAGTTGCAAAACCGTTAGGTGACTTGAACCTATCGCCCAATGGCCATGCGACACAAATACAGTCGGTGAGCCGTTGGACAACATAATTGCAGTTGTCGAACGGTGAGGCGACTGGATACTGTCACCCAATCGTTAGGCGTCCAACCATTCGGCGACTAGACCAAGTTCTCCTCCATATATAAATTCCCGATTGCATCACAATATCATTTATTTTCATACTTACCAATTGTTGTTGTCTCAGTTGTTCTCAGAAATTTTTTTAAAAAAAATCTTGCACTATAACAACATACGACGATCACAAATTATTATTGCGAATCTAACAGTTTTTGTACCACTCATAATCTATGAAAATCATAAATGAATCATTCAATATTGTCTGCCATTTTTTCATAAAATACAAATCACAGACAAAATTTGGTAAATGTTACCTGCCTACCTACAATAATTGTCATTTACCCTCATGCGTTGTCGGGGGTGCCAATCGCGCAAAAAAATGGGCTGAGGTAGCAGTCGTCGACCGATCGGGCGACTCGACCTACATTCGCCCAACAGTTCGATGACAGGTTGTAGTCGCCTGACCGTTCGGCGACTGGATCCTGTTGCCCAATGGCCCACCAGCTACTGTCGCATGGCCGTTGGGTGTCAGGTTCCAGTTGCCCAACGGTTGGTCAATTGGAGCCTATTCTTGTAAAAAAAATTTATGCGGGTATATTTCTCTAATTTTGAATAAAAATTGGATTATTTAAAAAAATTCTGAACTCATAGGCCAGAGGCAGCAACTTAGGCTTTGTTGTTCACGAGTTTAAGATCTGGTTTACTTCCAAAATCTATGCGATTTTCTATCCTATGACTACAAAAACACTACTTTGGACGATCAACGTTTGATTCAAACTGCTTGGGGGCACGTCTTCAAGTTTTATCTGTTAACCTGACCTAGACAAGTTCAGATGGTGACTAATACTCAAAATTTCCTCTTTGATACACAAAAATATTGGAATTCATTCTCAAGTACAGAGACTAAGATTTTCCAGGCCATCAATCTTTGAATGTTTTTTCAAACACTCCGACGTCATGGTGATATGTTCCTTTTCATTTCTGAAAAGGTTTAAGCTTATTTCAGGTGTCTTGAACATATGTTTTTGCTTCGCTTTATGACTTGTCCAGTTTTTCTGTTCTGCTGCCGATGTCCTACCTATAAGTATCTGTCGTGGTCTGTATGTTAACTACGACTTTAAGGACTGAGCCCATGACAAAAGGTAAACCGAGTACGATTTGCTACAACTTTCTCTAAAGTCCTAGTTTTTTCAGCTTACATGACGTGATGCATCATATCTTCAAAAGGAAATGATAATTTCGTCAATAAAAGTAAGAAAATGATAAAAAGGAAGATCCTGCATCTTGCTCCACTGTTAGTACAAGATTTGGATTTTTCAAAGTGCAGGCTGTTGTCCATCGATAGTCAAAAGTTATAAATTCATCCTTGACATTATGGCCAAAGTTTCAAGGCTTTTGATATTAGCATATGACAGTTTCACCAGGAGGAAACAGCAACTTGGTCAAGTTCCCATGCTTCTTGTTTGTGTTACATCGGCAGTAGATGTAAAATTCTCTGATATTACTTAGGTTCCAATAAAGAATCTTAATCAATTGACAGGAAACAATCGACTAGACTTCACTTTTAAATATCCATTTATACTTTATTTTTCGATATTTTATTTTCTTTTTTTCTTATTATGCAGGATCGGATAAGAAGGTAGCAATTATAGCAGGTAACTATACATACATATAGACATATAGTACCTGTGTCACATTTACCAATAGTACTTCATGCTGTTAGTTTCTTAGTTTTATATTGTTTGAACGCGGCACAAGACCAGTTAATGAGCATTTTCATCAACTATAATTAATCAGTATATGAATTAAATATAAATCCTTACACTTAAATTTGAATTGCACACAAAAATGGTGCTCCTTTCTGCAACTTATGCATTAGTTACACGGAATATTTATTGTTGAAGAAAATGAGAGATGAAAAATACACAAATAATGGTGATTTGCATTGCGGTTTACATCTTGTAGTTAACCTATGTCTGTTCTTGCAGTTAACCTGTATATATGTACATTATTCTAGGTGTTACAACTGACCGCAGCAATGTCAATCGTTAACTTGTTCGATCTTCATTCGCTCTTTCAATTCAGGTGTGGCCGGCGGATTCTCTGCTTTGCTCGTTGCTGGCGTAATAGCCATTTTCTTCGTTCGCAAGAGGAAGCAGAAGGTGACCTTGTCTTCGAAGCTCCTCAAGTACAGTGGCTCTGGAGGGACCCCACATTCCAGAGGCGGCGACATGGAGTCCGGCAGCATCAAGGACCTGCAAACGCACCTCTTCAGCTACGAGGAGCTCGAGGAGGCAACCGATTCCTTCAACGACAACAGGGAGCTCGGTGATGGCGGTTTTGGCATCGTCTACAAAGGTACACATGCTCTGCTAAGCACTGTACCATTCTAGCTGCGGTGATGGGAGACACGAGCATTTTCGCACGCCGTCTAAATGCGTCTGCATATCTTGAAACGTACCGTGCCAGGCGTAACTCTGCACACGTTCTACGTGCCATGGTCTTTGCCTGACTCCAGACGTTGATCAGGGCAATTCCCCGTAATGCATACTGGTAACTAGCCGGGTTTATTTCTGTTCAGGAAACCTCCGAGACGGGCGCGTGGTGGCGGTGAAGCGGCTGTACAACAACAACTACCAGCGCGTGGAGCAGTTCGTGAACGAGGCGGCCATCCTGTCCCGGCTGCGGCACCCGAACCTGGTCATGTTCTACGGCTGCACGTCCAGCCACAGCCGCGAGCTCCTCCTGGTCTACGAGTTCGTCCCCAACGGCACGGTCGCCGACCACCTGCACGGCCACCGCGCGCCGGAGCGCGCCCTCACGTGGCCGCTCCGCCTCAACATCGCCATCGAGTCCGCTGCCGCCCTCACCTACCTCCACGCCATCGAGCCGCCCATCGTGCACCGCGACGTCAAGACCAACAACATCCTTCTCGACGCCCACTTCCACGTCAAGGTCGCCGACTTTGGCCTCTCCCGCCTCTTCCCGCTCGACGTCACGCACGTCTCAACCTGTCCCCAGGGCACCCCAGGGTATGTCAAGTGCTACTTCGTACAAAGCCAGTCCGTGGATTGAGTAGTAGCGCAATATTGAGTTTCGTGGACCGACCAGTTCTCCAAAAGCTTAATCAAATACATGAGAAACAATCAAGATGTAACCGTTCTGTTCTTGTGCATGGCAGGTATGTGGATCCAGAGTACCACCAGTGCTACCAGCTCACCGACAAGAGCGACGTTTACAGCTTCGGAGTCGTCCTGGTGGAGCTCATCTCGTCAAAGCCCGCCGTCGACATCACCCGACAGCGCAACGAGATCAACCTGGCCGGCATGGCCATCAACAAGATCCAGAAGTGCCAGCTCGAGCAGCTCGTGGACCTCGAGCTCGGCTACGACTCCGACCCGGCGACGAAGAAGATGATGACGATGGTGGCCGAGCTGGCGTTCCGGTGCCTGCAGCAGAACGGCGAGATGCGGCCGCCGATCAAGGAGGTGCTCGCGGCGCTCCGGGGCATCCAGGATGGACGCGTGATGGAGATAGACGGATCAGACAAACACAAGGACGACCTATTTGCGCCCCTCTCTCCTGACACGGTGCATGCCCCGTGGGAGAGCAAGCACACGACTCCTAACACTAGCAAGTGATCAGCTGAGCAGATTAGATCACTGTTTGAGACCGAGTTTTACTCGTGTTTGGTTGCATTACTACTTACTACTTAGAAGCGTGCTTGTTGCATGAGCGATGCGAGAGTTTTCCTTTTTGCTTCCAGGCTTCCTGCTGATGTAAATACGTGTTTCACTATGTTGGATACCAGAACAGAGGCAATGTACATTGGAATGGTGATGATACATTAGGCGATACTATCATTTAAGATTAGTCTGTCTGCGATTTGCCTAGATTCTGATCTCATACATGAATAGTAGAACGAAAAGCAAGATAAACCGAGAAAAAGATCCCTGGAGAAAAACAACACATGAAACCCTATATTGGAACATCCAGACTCGCATATCATGCTCGTGATTGCGTTAAGGCTTTAGACTGTGCACAAAGCGGCGGCAAATGTTTCTGTTTTTGTCTCTCGTGATTACAGACAACAATGGTACACTTTTACATGATGGGAATCCTACTGGCGTTGCAAAACAGTTAACCGAGGAAGTTACCAGTGTTGACAATTTATTCCAGCAGCTTCCTTGACTCCTTTTCCCTATTAAACAGCTATTATCCCTCCACTGCGGGAACTGCTGATGTCGTTCCTCACTATACGATGTAATACAGTTGCTTGATTCGGATACAACTCCATGAATTGTGCGGAAGATCATAGATCACCAAACCAAGCATCTTCTCCTCCTGAACTTGTCGACATCATCTGAACTCATTCGTGGCTTTTCAGGAACATCCACTGTTTTGGATTTCCCAACTCGACTATCTAAGCTCTTCCGCGAGATCTGTGAGCACTTTGCAGCTTCTTGGGGTTTGTCTGAGCATGCAGGCTCAGCATCTTTACTAGAAGTGTCATCCTTTGCTGTTATCTCTTTCAGGTCAGTTTTTGCTGATTTTTTGCCAAGGCTCGACACAAACTTCTTCAAGTGCCTGATGTAGTCAGGATACAGCTCAAGATTGCAGTGGCCGCCACCACTTAGCCACAATGGTGAATATTTTACCTTGCAAAGCTCCCATAGCTGTTTTCCATGGGAGCAGTCAACAACATCGTCTGATGTACCCTGGTATAGGTATTAGAATTATTCAGTTATGACAATCAGAGCACCAAAATTAAGACAGCACCTAAAGTGACAAATAACAACACTATAAAACAGGGCACCGGTTATTTCACCTCCATAACTTTGACATCAAATTGTTCATTTACCCCATTTATGTTTTTTTTCAATACTTGGCTTGGCGAGCATTTACAGTTTTACACATGAATCTTCTACTTTGCATAACCAACTCAAAGATACAGAATCATCTATCTTCAGGTTCTCAATGTACTAGTGTTTCAAATCCAAAGCTAATCTGTATTCTTGAAAAAAAAATCGAAAGGTAATCACACCAAGGACCCAGTGTAGGAACCAGCCACTAGCGAAAAAGGAAAAGAGTAGAACAACAGAACTTACATGAATGATGAGCACTGGACAATTTACCAAGCCGATTTTGTCAATATTCTACAAAACAGAGCAAGCAGATATCAGCCATTTAGCAACCACAACTCACGGGGGCAGGGTGGGACCTGGGAGGGTGTCAAATTTACCTTGTAAATGTCAAACCAAAATGTCCTTTTGACTGGATAGAGTACTCTTAGTCCAGATAAAATGGGACTGTGCAAAACCACAGCCCGCAAGTTTGGCAATCGTGAAGCAAGATCAATGGTTGGACCACTTCCAACAGACTGACCATACAGGATTATATCCTCATCTGCGACACCATATTTTTCCCTCAGGCAGTTATATGCTGCTTCAATGTCTGCATATGTATTACACTCAGTGGGCTGTTCAATGGAAGAATAAACTGTCCATTAAGATATGGTTAGGTAAAAGATTAGCTTTGCTATTTAAGTTAACGATGAAGCAACCAACATAAAACAACTGAAGGGATACCTTCCCTGTAGACCTCCCATAGCCAGCATAATCATACCTACAAAACGTGTGGGGTCTGTTAAAATGATGTCAAGAAAAATTCTTTTACTAATATCAACTGTTCTTGTTGGTGCAGGGCACTAACTTTGGCCATAAATCAAGAACTAACGTAGAGGGAAGCCTAGCCATTGAAAGAGTTGAATATTGCTCCAAATAATATAATAGGGCAGAAATAAAGCGTTTGAAATGCAGTACTTCAGTTGTTAAGCAATCATATTTCTATGTGATCCTGAATACGTTTTGCAAATTTCCTAGAGCTTTCAACTTAGAAAATTATTATGGTGTTTAGGCAACAGATATACAATAAAATTAATTTCAGTCCATATGTTATGGAATAGTTATGAACATAAAAGGAAATCTGGCACAGCCATCTAGTCAATCTTCACACACATGTGCGCGCGCGCGCACAGAGAGAGAGAGAGAGAGAGAGAGAGAGAGAGAGAGAGAGAGAGATTTCCCTTGGAATCCAAAAATATGATGGACATCTCTCTGCATAATTCCAAACACTTAAGTATATAGGTGATCCACCAGATAGACCCACCTATTATGCCTCGAAATACAAGACACTGTCTCCTCATCGAAAAAGTTTCTTGTGTAAAATCCAAGCTACCTCCACAAAATACATTATCTTGCTTCTTTGGCACACTTACAATGTCTGGTACAGTACTATAGCCCCGTTCTTAGCGTATTACTAACAAGTGATAGCCTGGAATTATTGAACCTGAAAGTAAGTTACAAAGTTCTCTTTTTATGCATCCACAAGCCACACAACAACTACTACCGTACTCTGAAGTCTTCTCTTTTTATGCGTCCACAAACAACACAGCAACTACTACCGTACTCTGAAGTCCCTTTTCCCCTTAAAACTAGATCCATTGTGCCCCAGTTGCTCCAGATTTCCGAAGTTCTGTACTAATGCGGTGTTTCATTACAATCAAGTAGACCTTATGGGAGAAAACAGCAATACAAAAAAGTTTTAAATTCGCCATGGCTGGACAAATTATATAGTGGTAATAGTAAATAGTACGAGAGGGGGGAACGTATCAATTCACTACCAGTAATTATAGGCGAATTTCCTCCACGGCTAAATATGACGGCCATTTGTGTGTGATCCAAACATCTCTGGCCAATTTCATGTGCTACGAGACGATTTCCGTTGCCAAGTCCCAAAACTAGTGTAAAACCCATCACTTTGCATAACTGCGGCAACCAATCAGGAAATGAGCAAACCAAATCTAACAATAAATGCACACGAAAAATCCAACATCCCGCAAGTACGCACCTTCACCAAATACCTCCCGTGAGTCTCCCCCAACGGAAACCCTCTAGCTCCCAGCGAAATCCAGATTAAAATTACTAACAAGCGAGCAAGCTGAAGCGGGGGAAAGGGGAGCATTACCCGAAGAGGTTGACGCGGAGGCGGCGGCTGAGCTCGACGAAGAGGCCGTACATCTGTCCGAGGTCGGCGGCGTTGCCGTGGGAGTAAAGCAGCGTGGCGGAGGCGCGCGCGTGGTGCACGTACACCCCCACGATCTCGTTCCCGCGCCGCGTGCGGAGGCGCACCACCTCCGTGCCGTCCTCCTCCTCGGCGGCGCCGCCGCCGGAGGAGGAGTCCCCACCGCCGTTGCCGTCGCGCCTCCGGCGGCGCGCGGGGGGGCGGGAGATCTCGGGGATGAGGAGGCGGCCTGTGGCGGCGTCGGCGACGACGGTGTAGGACGGCGGCGTGGGCGGGAAGAAGGCGAAGCGCGCGGCGATGGTGGACGTGACGCCGCCCATGGTCGGCGGTCTCCGGGGGCAGTCAGCAGCGCCGCCGCCTCGGGGGGCGCGGCGGCATGCGAGGAAGGTTTGGATCGGAGGGTTTGGTGGGGGGAGAGGTGGGAGCTCACTACTGCGAACTTCTCTCTCCTCTTTTGCGTGTTAATTTCGGTGATTGTTTTAGTTTGGGGCTAGATTTACCGAGCGTGTCGAAGCAGTTGGCCTCGCCCGGACAGGAATGTCGCGGATCGGATGAGGCTGCCAGCCGCCATGGACGATGCTGCGGCCGTAGTGGTATTGGAATATGATGGTCAGTAGTTAGGTTGGCAGATGACTTTTATTCTGTGGGTGCTGTGCTTATTTTTTATTAGGGTGACTATGATTCTCTCGTTCGCTAAGCTGAAACGAAAAGAGCATGGCTGCCTTTCAAGCATGAGGAAAGATGACATGACGGAAGAAATGGATGGTCTTTTTTTTAAAAAAATGTGAGAGTTTGATGGTGAGAATTAGGATTCAAGTTAATTTTAAAGAGGGAATATGATGTGGATGTGGTTAGTCTACTTTTGAGGTAAGGAGATAGAAAGTGACAACAGATTGTAATAAAGGTGTTGGAATCTCAAAAGAAGTTGAATGATTTCTTTTCTAAATTGGAATGTCAAAAGAAGTTGGATGGTTCCTTTTCTAAAGATCTTAAGGTTGTAATCACCTTGAATTGTGTATATTAATCTCTTAGTCAAAATCTATTTATAGAATCATACCTCTTAGGCTCTGTTCAAAAGTGCTATGGCTTGTGTCTAATGGCACTATGACGGCTGTTAATTTTTTTGATGTATTTAATTAAAGAAAAATAAATAAAATTAGAAAAACGCAAAACTTATCTCTTTGGATAATACAAAAGAAAAAAGAAAGAAAAGAGGGAAAAAACCATGTTAAAAAGCCAACGTGTTTCATATAGCTTTTAACTTTTAAAGCCAGAAACTGTTTGGAACGGAATCTTAGTTAATTATTATGGAGCATATACAAATAACTTACATCATCTCCTGTACTTATCAAGACAACTCGAACAAAAGCAATTTACACATCTAGCTATTGAATTAAACCAACAAAAACAAGAGCAGCCAACCTACACAAAAGCAAAAAAAAGATAATCCAAACTAAAAGCAGCAAATGAATCGGATAGATCGCCGTTGGTTACTTGGTTCCCCCTCAAGTGGCACCATGGGAAATCTGGAATGCAGACGAGCAGCCAGACAGCCAGCCACACGGATCCCCCCACGAGAGCAGACGCACAGACGATGGATGAATCCTAGTGCTCGCTTACGCCGAGCCAGCTGCTCCCGCAACAATTGTTTTCCTCCTGCGGATTGGATAGGAATTGGGGATGTCCAATCGACGGAGGGCTCCATCCCGTATCCTCCGTTTCTCCGCTTCGATCAATGCATCGCACTGCACAGGGCAGCAAACAGTAGATTTCGCATGCATCGTGGCGTGATGGGCATGGGAGACCAGGTCGCGAGGATAAACTCATTTGACCGACGAGTTTGGCCGGGAGGGAGCACCCGTCAATTGGAATCTAATCTACAGCGGTACCTATCCCCCGTAGCCCTTTCACGTGCTCCCTGCCTTCTTTTTTTTATATTTTTTACTTTGGATTTTTTTAAAGCTAAACAGAGGTGGTGATCTGTTGGGTTTAAAAGCTCATGGCTTATGACTGAAAACACTGTAGATGGCTGAAAAAACACTGTAACTGACAGAGACTTATTTAGCATAATTAAATTTTAAAAAAATTTAAAATATAAAAATATGTTAGCCCAATATGTATAATACAAACGAATACGGGAAAAAAGAACCGGCAAAAAAGCTCAACAAAACGTCAAAAGTTCAGAAAAAGACGAAATTTATGAATAGTGAAAAATAAGCTAGAAGCTCAAGCCGAACCGATCAGGCAGCTTTCCTCCAAACAATTTCTCAAAGATACTTTTTCAAATGGTTTTTCGAATCTAAAATTATGTGCAATATCCATATCAACACCTCTGCTATCTTAAAAAACATAAACAAAAATATCAACTGCAGTCAAAACTCACCATAGCCAAAAAAGATGCATCATCCATACTGCTATCATCAATCTATACATCTTACGTGTCTTTGCTTGTGCTTCTACTCTTCGGATGGTAGCACTCTAGTTGGCATTGAATCGGTGGAGCCCAAGCAGATGGCTTGCTACTCTAGAAACCGCTACCGGCTGAGCTCGCTGCCCACTGCTGGTTGTCCTAAGAATTACTAAGGTGTTAGAGCAAGATTAATAATATAGCCTTTAGCTGACTGTATAAACAATTACAGCTCACTTATCAAGTCATTTATATAGTAGTTTACAGCCAGCTAAAGGCTGTATGACCCACCCCTTTCTCTCACAAAGTTTCTTGGTTCTTGTGCTTCAGCTGGCTATAAACTTACAGCCCACCTCTCTTCTCTCCCCTCCTCTCTCTCCTCCACCTCAGCATACAGCCTACTAACAGCCTCTTAGGCCCCGTTTGGCACGGCTCCACTTCACAAGTGGAGCTGTTTTTTTTTTGACTTCACAAGTGGAGCCGGGTGAAGCTACTTTTTTCAGCTCCTTGAGTGGAGCTACTTTTGTCTCAGCAGGTTTTAAGGAACTCCTTGGGTGGAGCTATTTTGTTTTACCCCGTTTGACACAAAACAGCTCCAAACAGCTCCAAGGAGCTAGTGGTGGAGCTGTGCCAAACGGGGCCTTATTATACTTGCTCTTAAGGGGTGCTCACTAATGAGCCCGGGCAACTGTCTATGGCCACTGGGCCGAGATGGAACTAGGCCTCGGGTTAAATGAGCTATAGCCTGGGGCCTCAAAACCAAAATCCATCGAAAATAGTATTTTAGATGTGAAAGTCTAAGAACGAAAGCTCAAGACAACTTAAAATCAGCTGATCTAGTTTGAGACTTGAGTGAGCTTGGTTCCACCCTGCCGTTAGCCTTGTCTCCGCCGCTGCACTGAATGTTCAGTCGGCAAAACTTTTACAGCCGAATGCACTTCTGACTGCCAAGCAGGCATGTTGTCAGCCAACGAAAAAGTTCTGCAAGGGCTGTAGCATTATGGCACAACATGTGGTTGTCGATATTAGTTGTTCGTTGACACCGTGTCTACATAAAAGCTGAAGATTGAGCAGGTGTACGTTATGCTTCTGTTTCATGCAGTAGAACGCCTGTCAGAATTTTGTTTAGATCCGTGTAAAATAAGACTCGACGACTCTTGTCAGAATTTTGTTTAGATCGTTTTGATGGCTGTAACTTAAGTTAGATCCGTGTTCAACTAGTTGTACAAGGCCGAGTGGTCCTTGTAAACTAATAGTTCTAAGTAGTCACCAACTTTTTATATAACTAAGTAGTCACCAACTTAATTCTTTCTAGGTAGATTAGTTCAGAATTTTTCAAAGGGGAGAGCTATTACTGTCGGTTTTCTATCTCAAAATTCTGAGAGAGAGAAACGGTTAAACCTCCACACAAACTGTCCACGGCGCAAGGCAAAACTGTCCACGGCGCAAGTGATGCGACCAGGCCGTGAGGAGTTTCCACGGCCTTGGGCCATGGTCCGGCCTGACCAAAGCCCGACCCATCTGTTCCCTTCCTCTCCTTTCGGCCATGGAAGCTACACGCAAGCAAGAGATGGGGAGAGAAGGCGGCGTAGGAGATGCCGATGGAGACGACGACGAAGCGAACCGAAAGGAGGAGGCGCTCGCGTCCAGTAGGCTCCTCGACCCGGAATTCAAGCCCTCCAAGCTATCCCAAGATCAGCTCGACAAGTTTAAGGTCTCGCTCTTTTACTCGGATTTCTCGAATGTTCAGTGGAATCTTGTGCTGTTCTTGATCCACACATGGGGGTGCTTGTTTCTAATCCCTTTAGTTAGGTGCAGTTTCTAATCCTAATTCAAGTTAGTGTATTATGGAAGAACACATTAGGGCAGGACAAAATTGGTACTCTTTTTTTTCTTTTTCTTGATGCATAAACGAACATGTTTGAGGTTTTGTTGATTTGCTGATTTATACATGTTTGAGTCACTCAACTGTACATCACGCAGGACGGATTCACTAAAACAGGCGATATTGGTAATTTCTTGGTCAATAACTGGGCATGAGCTTTAGGCTTTGCTGTTGTCGATGTCAACAGAATGGCCAGAAACACCTTAAGCTAGGAGTGAACTGTCGGGTTTCTTGTGCCGTCCTTGATCAGCGTCACACACCGAGTTATTCACGAGTCGTTTTTTTATAAATTAAACGTGTAAAATTTAGGAATAACTTGTCTGCCTTTCGAAAATAAAAATGGTCTGATGAAGTCTGGACTTTGTAGTGTAGGCATAAACTACGTTACACGGATACTTAAAAAAACCGGCATATCAGTATTAGGTACTATATCGGATATAGATATGGCCCCGATACGTATCCTGCCCATATCGGTGAATTTCCTGTTTTTCAAAAAAAGAAAATAATTCCTGATACTTACCCAATACTTCCCTGATACCTCTCATCTATAATACCTCTACCAATTCAGAAAGAGACGCTAGAATTGTTTATTCCCATCCCTCGGCCCCTTCTCACTTCCATCTCGCCCCCACATCACCCTCTCTACTCCTCTCTTCCCCTAGGCTCCCAAGCCAACATTCCTCTCCCCCTGTAGATGGTGGCGCGTGCTACCCCTCTCCCTGCCGGCGCGGTGGCGTCCTTGGTCCTCATGCACGGTGAGTCCTCCCACTAGTCCTATTCTCCCCTCTTGATTGTGGTAGTGTGGTATACACCCAGGCAGCCAGGAGCTGGTGAGGGCAGCAATGGCTAGGAGGCAAGATATATGGCTGCGACCAGCAGGAATAGAAGCGCACAATTGTGGAGACGTTTGGGGCAGCAGTAGACTAGATGCCTTAAGTCGCTTGCTAGTGGCTGATGGCATTAGCGGACGCAGGATTTTTAGAATGGGTGTTCGGACTTCAAAGCTAAGTTGTTGAATACGTCGATACCGCAACGCATCATTTCCCCCCAAACACCAATGCAACGATACATGTATATAGATATAATAAAAATACATAAATTATATAAATTAATAATTTCTTACGAGGAAATAGGCGATATAAAACAAGTATAATGACATGAATTAAATAACAAATTATAGATATTAATGACAGTTACCTTGTTGATCCTGCCTTTTTATGCTCTTTTCCCCGTCATCAAGAATCGTCCATCTAAGAGGAAATTGTATGTTCCTTACATGGAGCAAAACATAGCAAAAATTAGCATGTAAACAAATGCAATAAGGGCCTACAGGATGAGCTAGCCCATGTGCTTCTTTATTTTCTTTGTTATTGTGTCTCTTTTTATGTCTATTTGTGTGTGACGTACCATATCTCATGTATGTTTCTCTATATTTTTACTATACACACACACATATCGCCATCTTGGTGTGTTTGAAGAAATGGCGTATTGCGTATCCATATCCATATCGGCGTATCCGGGCATCCTAGGGCATAAATTCAGCTTCTGATAGTTGGAGTGTTGGTCTGTTTATGTTTTGATCGTTTGCTATTCATCCTTTATGAAAATGCCCAGTTATTGTTAAGAGTGCAGTTTTTGTGTCAAGCAAATGCTTCAGTAAAAGGAGCAAAAGTACTTGGAAAAATTCAGGAAGAAAAACGCATGATAATTAATTTCTGAATTCAAAGTTGCTTTTTTTTTGGAAATACAGAGGGAGACTATTTTGCTCGGGTTAGCAAACGTGCATACTGTATGAGCACATTGACAAATGCAATAAAGCAAAGAAAACACCAAACTGAGAAAAAATGTATTATTAGCACTTCTACGGAGTGTCAATTGGAAACCCTATTTGCGTACTAGAGTTTCGGTTGGGGTATAGAAAAGATATTCCTATCCGCATCTTGTCAACGCTAAACTCGATGTGATATTTTGCTTTGGGTTTATTTCCTGTGTTCTGTGTCATACCAAGATCTTGAATCAGATGCCGGTCTCAATAATTTTTTTTAAGAGAAAGTTCATGTTCAAAAGAAGAATTTCCCATTCTCAAGAATCTCAACCCTGAATTAAACGATTCAAATGTGTTTTTCTCTAGGACATTATGGCTTTCCTTCATAAGGGCTGTTGTTCATATATTTGAATATTTTCTTCTGAAGTTACAAAGACTACTGTTTGATCTGTCATGTATCGCATCGCAGGAATTACACAAGAAACGGTTACAAATAAAGGAAAAGCCAAAATACAAAGGAAAACCTTTAGGTACCTCTCTCTCGTGTATGTGCACTTGTGTATGTGTGATTACCTGCCAATCAGTGGTTCTAAGCTTTTTGTTCATGGCATTTGTCTTTTAGGAAGCACTGGTAGGAATACCAAAGTGGCCAATGATTGTAAATTCACTGACAGGGATAAATCGGTTGAAAATGCCGCAATAAATGTACAGTATACAGCATCAACTACAGGAAACCGAGTGGTATGTTTGGTTATGCTTATTGGAAAATGTTTGCACACTATCTTACTTTGACATGAATTCAGGAAGATTATTGCTTTTGCTTGAGTCTTTCGCCTTAGGATAGCAAATTAGCAATTGAAAAGGGTTACCCATAGTAGTGAAGTTTTTATTACTACAGAGGCTTGGTTTATCAATCCCAGTAACATTTTCCAATTGGTCTTTAGGTAAGTTTGTTCGAAGTAATGAAACAAACTGTTTTATCTTGACATTTTGCAAGTGTTGTGGCAAAATATATACTATTGTATGTGGTTAAAACTGTTCTAATAACTACCAAGCAATTTTCTAAATGATAAATCAACTTAGTGCTTTAATTTAGTTTTAGGTAAAAGTACCTGTTGGCATCAAAGTACGCTAAGTAATTGTCCATTGTTTGCATAGTGTTTACCAAATAGATTAATAATGCAATAGAATTGCTCATAGAATATCTTTTGTCATCTACATTTACCCAATGTTCTTTTTCTGTCAGATATACGTCACCTCGATTATGGCGGAACCAGGCCTTGGGCTACCTGGGCTGTAGCCCGAGGCCTGGCAACTAAAGCCCATGTAAAATTTATGAAAAATTACAAAAAAAAAAGCGGAGTTAGTCCAAGAGTCGGTCCAAGAGCAGCTGGCCCAGCCTAGGGTTTGGGCTTAGGCTAGTTCCGCCCCTACCTTGATAGAATAAAAAGTTGATGAGTTCCTTTGTTTACATTGATTTCCAATTTAGTTGACTTTGCTGTCATTAGGTGGTAATGCTAGTAACATTTACATCTTTAAGACATTTATTGGACTTTGATTTGATATCTTCAAGACCACTGATTTGACTTTGATTTTGATATCATTTAGACCACTAATCACTTCAATTTAAATATTACTAGTCTTGATGCTTTTGACCCCCATATATTTGCAGGATCTTGCATCATCCCTGCCCTCAAGGAACAAAAGGAAGTTACATTGGGGGTACTGTTTCATTATTGTATCATACAACGTAGCAACTTCTGTTTTTAACACACTCTTATGTTACTTTCTACATCTTTAGTATTTGGGCAGTTGAAGTGCACCTTTTCATCCGAAAACTTTATTCACACCAAGTTCATTGAAACTTCACCTTTCATCGTTTTAAAAGTTCATATACATGGTACAATTATTTGGATGAATGGAGACTTTCCTGAATCTAACAAAGAAGACAGAGTTTGCTGCAATTTACTTGTATGTTCTTTATTGCTATCCCTAATCTTGATATTTCTTTGATCAAATCTGTCTGATAGGAATGAGGCGTCTCTCATCAGAAATCGAGTAAATCTGGTTCTAAGGACGAGAAATAAAAATTTTAAGCAGAATTACCATAGTTATGATGGAATTGTGGTAGGATAATAGGCCAGTATGGTGTGACATTTCTTATGACCACAGTTCACAAATGCTGATCTGCCAATTTGTTCACCCGTCTTTGTGAAAGAATTTATTGTCTTTCGTTCTTATCACTTGCATGTCATATTTTCAGGCTTGATGTTAAAGAACGGTGGGAGAGGAAAGCAAACATGTGAGTTTCTGAAGATCAGTTATGTTCTAACAGCAAAGCATCCCTCCATGTGAATGAAAAGGCTAAGACAAAAAAAAATGGTAGACCTTTTTCATGGACGCTATTGGTTAAGCAGGCAGAGTAGCTGAGTGAAAATTCCAAGAACTGGGTAGCAAGCTATCTGATTTTCAGGTTGTTGTCTGGTGTTTTCTACGGATTTTGTGGCTAGATTTTGCACTGTTGTGTTTGCTTCAAGTACCAGCCTCTAGATCTTGTGTTAGATACTTGAGGCCCACGTAGGGTCTATGATAACTTGCCACTCCATCTGTTCGAGTCCTAGCGCAACCGAAGACTGGGAAGCTTAATTTGGCCTTCTTTTTGTAATCATGTCTGTCTCAAACGTTTATCTTTAGGATTATGATGATCTCACGAATATAACATGTTGCTGCTGCTGCTGCTTGTTTGTAAATGACTTAGGTTAGTACAAATGTACAATAAATTTTCGATGGGCGGCATCTAGATCGCCTGCAGTTTCGGCTGTGATTGTTTCGGTTTCAGCTTCTGGCTTCCGGCTTATTTTTCACTATTCATAAATTTTGTCTTTTTCTGAACTTTTAGCTTTTTGTTAAGCTTTTTTACCAGTTCTTTTTTCCCGTATTTATTTGTATTATACGTAATGGGCTAACATATTTTATATATTTTTAATTTTTTTAAATTTAATTATGCTAAATAAGCCTTTGTTAACTACAGTATTTTTCAGCCAGTTACAGTGCTTTTTAGCCATAAGCCACTTAAAAAAAGCCCAAATGAGCACCGGCTTCCATTTCTGAACTCTTGAGCACCACTTGCGTACTTCGTTTGGGTGCTTCTGATGGCTTATTTATGCTTTTGTTCGTACCATGATCTCCGGTCAACGCAACTAGTTCAACTTCCAGCTGCCTGCATATGCAAAGTTGCACTCAAACTCGTCCAGATAATATGTCAGAAACTGAAAGTTATTTTGGACTTCGGTACGTTCCATAAAAGAGTAATTATCATGTGGCGTCTCATAAAAATGAAGATTAAACAAGCGAAGAAATGGAGCGACAGCTGTGGATTGAATCGGAGTAAACAAATGGCGTGAAGTCAAAAATTACATCAGAAACTGTTCTTCTATTTCTAGTTTTTTAGTTTTTTTGAGGCTTTTTCCTTTTCTTAATTTTCCGTGTTCCTTTGCATTGTCTGTAATGAGATAACCTGTTTTTTCTATTTTTAATTTTTTAAATTTAACTACGCCAAAAAAGCTACTAGCTATTACAGTGCAAAATAAATCAACTATAGTGAAAAAAATAAAAAGCCACAAAAAACCCAATTGAGCACAGCCTAGGTGTGACGACCGTGTCATTATCAAGTGATAATAACATTAGTCAATAGATTATTATTTGTTTGTTCAGTAGAATATCACTCCAACAAACAATAAGCATATTAAAGTGTTGCAGCAACAATAATTAGAAACAATACAACATCATTACAATACCATTGCCACATATGGTTACTATCTGAAACATGGAGATGAGTATTACAATACTTGAAAAAGAAATGATTCTAACTAATAATTATACAAAGATGGAGACAAGTAGATAGCTATACACTAGTATGTTTGGGTTCATGGAAACGGCTCCCAATTGCCGTCTACTCATCCTGACCTCCACAACGAGGCGTCTGCATTGTACTCGTCGTACTCCAGGTTCTCTGTACTCCATTCTGTGTGGTAGTTGTCCTCCACATAGACTTCGTTTGAATCGGGTAAATCTATAGACTGGCCTACTTCTAAATAAGAGAAACAATAGCAAATGTGAGTACAAAATTACTCAGTAAGCATTAATAGCAACATACAATTCCTCTACTCCATTCCTCATTATTTCGAAAATAAGCTTTTATGTGATAAACCAGTCTAATTATAATTTATAAATCTACTAATCATTCGTATTCAAAGCAAAGACCCATTGTAGGCTTTCATAGCCTCTAGTCTAGGAGACATACGTGAATTCATTATTTTATTTAGCTCTGAGCAGGCTTGTACCATTTTATCTATAATCACCCCGACTTTGACTGCAATAGGTTCATTCGCATTTCCTTAGATGCAATGCTCTAGTCAGAGTTCAGAACATTTTCTCTACTTCAATGTATTATAACTCCACCCAGTTATCACGATGTTAACCCCTGTGCTAAGGAGGCTTGTCCATCGTCCGACATGTGCTAGAGAGACTCGTCCATCACCTAGCACCCACCTTAGGGGTCATCACCTTGCTAACTATGTCTAAGTCCATCGCCCGACACGTGCTGAGGAGGCCCGTTCATCACCCAACACCCGCCATGGGTCTTGTCCCTCTTGGCCTATCCCAATTTCTTGTACCTAAATGGAATGTATAATAAACTTTGGTAGAATAGCATTTTCTACCCATCCTAAATAGGACTATGGCTGATACAATAATACGGCTCGTATACGAGTGAAAGTTGGTTGGCCCTTTTATTATAGCCATATATAGAGGGTTCCAAAACCTGCCCCTTTTCTTGACTTGGGCACCCTCCACCCATATATTATTTACCTGTAGGATAGTGGCTTCTCCAACTGCCTAGATTGCCATTTTCATCATTATTAATCTCAAATACATCTTCATCATTATTATCATCAAGCATGTGATTTCTTTTAGAAATTCATCTTATGCCAGAGTGATATTAATCTAGCATATAAATAACTTTTAAGTGAAAGGCATGCTTGTCTGAGTATGGATCAAATATCTGGGTTTCAGGTTTGCTTAGGTGAATTTTTCCCTCTGGTACCGGTTTTTTTCTACAATTAGCACATGCGTTACGGTTCAATTTACTGATACAGAAAAATAAATTCTACCAAAGTGTTCCCATATGATCCCCAGAATTGATTTAACCGATTTTATATTTTTACAACTTAATTGTTATTTTAGACCACTACGCAAAGTTAGTCTACTGACAATAATTATTTTAGTTTAATAATTATGAACAATTATTAATGAGATTCTGTAATTTAAATACTACTAATAAAATTAATTAGGTGGCTAACAGATAACAGAACAATCTGCACTACAATACGCGAATACTAATATTATACGCTCTATCTCTCTCTTCCTTTACCCATTTGGCCAGATGACCTTGGGCCATCCCCTGCTCCTCTCTCTCTCTCCATTTGTTTCCCGATTTCTTCCTATTCTTTGCCTCCTGCGCCTAGCCGATTCCCTGCTGCTGCTATCTAGCGCAGACACCTGCTCCCCTGGCGCCGCCCCCACCATCCACCCCTGCTTGCGCCGCCCGTCTCTGGCCCCTCTACCGGCCGGCTTCCCTACACCGGCCGCCTCTCCCCTGCGCGCCACTCGACTCTCCTACTCTCTCACGCCGTCGCCTCCTGTGCCCCGTCGATCGCCCCTACCTGTGCCTTTCTCTCCTCTACTCCCCTGCTACTCTACTCAGCCAGCCCCATCTGCTCATTTGCCCGCCCCAACTCGGTTGCCTTTGGCCAAATCTGGCCTCCCCTGTGCTGCCTCCTTACTAGCTCCCTCCTCTACTACTAATTTCCCCTTTTTCTATTTTCTCCTAGTTCATGTCTTTTTTGTTTTAATCTATGATTTGAGATGATTTTGTTGATAGTGATGAAGTGAGGTGGTGATGGCATTGATTCCGGTCGGCTTACCGTGATGGGGCTCAAGGCCTTCTCGTGCACCGGGGAGCACAGGGTGGCTATCGGGCGCAAGTAGTGGCCGGTGGTAACACGCCATCGCCACGGTGGTCTCACCTACGGTATACTCCTCACTCCCCTACTCTCTTTCCCTCTCTATGTTGGCTCTGTGGATGGCTATGGTTGGAGGCTATGCTTGTGAAAGGTGATGCACATGGTGTGGTCCCTTGATAGCGATAGCTGTTGTAGCATAACATATGTTATGATAGCTGTTCTCCTATGAGCATATTTTCAGTTTTAATTCCAGCCAAACCAAACATATATTCAACATATTTCCAGCATAACATGAATAACATAAATTGCATATAATCCTAGTAGCTAGATCAATCTCAGCATTCAACTAGTTCATCATAGAGCACATGTTCCAAGCCCACAAGCAAACATATCATCTACCATTTTCTTAATCTTAAACAGAACTTAAAGAACAGGTATTGTCGACAATGTTTGCAAAGAATCAATAATACAGCGCAAACGGCTGAAAGCATCTGGGCCCCTAAAAAGATTGGTTTTGGTAATTAATGATATTATGTGAACATGGGACTAACATGTGCGTTAAGTGTTTGGAATGTTTAGTCCCGAAGGCAAAGTAAGAGATACATAAAAAGATTTCATGAGATTCAAAGAACTCCAAGACAAAAAGGTAAATAGTTTAGGATTATTTTATTTTACCGGTCTTAGGAGAAAGGTTGGAAGACCGGATTATAGGATAAATGCCGTACTATTAAGAGGGATCATGGTTAAGTGATTGATTACATGTTTCTGTGCCTTATAGATCAATTTAGGATCATGCATGCACTTTAAAATAAAATTGAATGATAAAACTGTGCACAGTCAGAAATATCAGAAGTACCAGCGTTTAAAAAGCGGAACTTCCGATCAGTCGGAAGTACCGGAGTTAAAATCGCGGAACTTCCAATCGGCCAGAAGTATCGTCTTCCAGAGCAGAACGTTTTTTCCAGAGAGCGACCACAAGTAAACTTAGTCTCTCGGAAATCAGAAGTACCGCCAGTTCAACTGCGGAACTTCCGCTAGGTCAGAAGTTCTGAAAATCGGAAGTTCCGGCAAATGTGAGTGGAACGTTTTTTCCAGAGAGCAACCTTTTCAAAACTTAACACTGTGGACATCGGAAGTTCCGGGCCTCTATCGGAACTTTCGGAAAATCGAAAGTACCACATTTTCAATGGCGTAAGTACCGTATTTAATATCAACGGATACTTCTGACGCTCTGACATAGCCGTTCTGAAGCCTCTACAGAAAAATGGAAGTTCCAGACTTTGCACTATGGAACTTCTGATTTCCCTGAATTTTCAGAATTAAGTCTTGCAACAGCTAGTTTTGTTTGGTGGAGATATAAATTCGACCCCACCAGCACAAGGACACGTTGTTGAACCATTATTGAGCATCCTTGAGCATAGAGCAACCTCTCACACCTCATTTCATCTCTTGTGCATTCATTTGAGGTAGTTGAGTGCATTCATTCGTAGATTGATCCTCGGCACTTGTAAGTGGTCAAGCAACGTTGTGATTCATTACTCTTGGTGTTTGCCGACATCTAGATGGCTTGGCGAGAGTGCCCAATGATCTTTTCAAGAAGATTGTGAGAATGCCCGGCAAGATTGTGAAGGTTGGAGCTCGTCGACCCGGAGAGGGGAAGAGGTACCTCCAGTGATCGAGGTGTTTCGGCTTAATTTGTGGAGCCGGTCTAATTTGTTTGGGCTTACCTCAACGTGGACTAGGGGAGACCAGCAAGTCTCCGAACACCACGGTAAAAAGTGATTGTGCCATTTGTGGTTTGCTCTCTTGTACTTTATTTACCTTCAAGCAATTTACATTCTTGAAATCAATTTGATTGCTTGTACACCTAGTTCTAGTGTCAGTGGTTAGTGTTTGTCTGTGTTTAGTGTTCGTGCCCAGTGCTTGTGTGGGTGTTAGTTTCTTTGATGTTTGTGTGCGCGGTTTAGCGAATCGGCAACCGTCTCCCATCCTCGTGCTGTCTCGACCCCTCTCCTTGCTTCTAGACTCCCTCTTTTCTCCTTTCTACGGTCTGTCGATAGTTAGATTGTGCGAGTGTTTGTCGTAGTTTGTTGTGTTTGTCGTGTGCCATCGTCATCTAGTTAGCCGTCGACCGTGTTTCCCCCTTTTCTCTCTCAACTCCCTCCGTGCTTCTAGCCCTCTCTTAGTGCTTCTCTCTTCCTCATTCTGTCTAGCGGTCGGTAGTTAGTTAGATCGTCGGTCGGTAGTCGCGTTCGTTCGTGTAGTCGTTGTAGTTCGTGCATCTGTGTTGTTCGTCCGTTAGTCATCATTTGTGCGTCGTTTTTTTAGTCTCTCGTCGTGTAGTTCGTTCGGTCGTACGACGTCCATTCGTACGGTCGTTCGTTTCATCGTTGTTTGATAGATCGTTTGGTCGTTTTAGTTGTTTTAGGTTTAATTCTCCCCCGTTTTGTTTGACCTAGCTTTAGCTGAGCACCGGTAGCCTTAGTCTAGTCCCTGTGGAGAACACGACACTCGCCGCTATTTCAGTGGCAACCCGTGCACTTGCGGGTGTGCTATTTTTGCACGATCAAGTATTTTGGCGCCGTTGCCGGGGACTAGCTTAGAGCGACAGTGTTAGGCTATAGACTAGGTCGTTGTTTGTTTTTCTTTTGCTTGTTTTGTTTTTGTGCTGACCTGTCTTTCATTTTGTCATTGTTTATATTTGTGATATCTCGCTAACCCCTAACCCTTTCCCTAGTTATTTCTCTCTTTCGCGATTTTCGTATCCATTCTCGCAGGTTGATTGATATTGGTACTTATTGAGACTATGACTTACTATTCTGATTCCTGTGGTTTTGTGAGCACCCCTACTTATGATATTCTTCAAGAGCAGGTAAATCTATTGTCTCGTCAGTTAGAATGCTATGCTTTAGAGCGAGGAGTTGTGTTAGAGAGCGGGCATGGTCAGTATAGTTCTTTATCAGGTGCCTACTCTCCAGTTGTTTCTTTATGCCAGACTTGTGGTTTTCAGGGCCATTCACCCGCTGAGTGCCAGCGTGGTTATTTGTTCACTCCAGAGTGTTACGGGATGAGCTTTGCTCAGCCGAGTGGGCCATACCCTGATACTTATCACCCTGGATGGCCTGAGCACTCGAGTCTATCATATGGAAACAACAACCCTGATATCTCATCATTTTCTTCTAGTACACCATTGCAGGGTTTTAGATATGGAGATTAGGATATTTCTCATTGGTCACACCAGCACTATCCTGTACCTCAGCATCAGATTCCTACTCCTGAGCTCGATCAGTTGTCTAGATTTGAGGAGAGGATTTCTAGGATTATAGGAGATCATGAGAGTAGAATGAGTAGTTGATTCGCATTGGATCCGACACCTCATGCCTGTAGTTTACCTATGCCTTCACCGAGCCAGTTTGTAGTTCCTATGCCTGAGTTAGAGTAGTCTCATGAGCCACCTCCTTCACATGTAGATCAGGCTGCCAGACTTGATGCATTATGCAAGGAACTGATGACTGTGCCTCCTGGTGGTGATCGTGCGATGGCGATTCAGGATGAGATTGAGGCGATTATGAGCACCAGTTCTACTTGTGTGGATAGTTTTACCATTTCACAGCCTTCCATTAGCACCACAGAGATAGTTCTGGATAGAGATGAGTGTCAGCCTACTAGTCTTACACCTGATCTTGCTAGCGAGGGCCTGTTGTTGGAGACACCACAGATACACCTAGAGGCACCTCAGTCGGATCCTTCGCCTATTGACTCTGAGAGAGAGATCATTGTGCCAGATGATGATGAGTTCATTATGGATATGCTTTTGAGTTCTGAGGTTCCACATCTTGATGAGGGGGCTGCTTCCGATGTCGACGAGGAGCACATTTCTATTGATCCATCACCGGCTACTTCTTTCGTCGATATCGCCCCTCTGGAGGTTTCTACTACCGTGCATTCTACTTCACCTACACTTCAGGTAGTTTGAAAACTCTTCCTCGATCACCTCAGGTTTGATTTCCTTGGCCTTGACGAGACATACTCTATTACTGATTGTGCTCATCTCACTTATAGTGCTCATGATGTACTTTATCGATATACCTACATGATTGGATATTCTATTGATGATTTAGAGGGTGTCAACCCTATCACACATACTAAGTTGCCATGTTTTTGAGATTATTTGCAGGTTTACGCTTGTTTACCATCGACTACGAGCGGACATGGTTCGAGTCGATATCCCTTGGGATCCAGGTGGATTTCGAGGCATGCTGTTTCATGAGGGCGGACATGTGCCTTTTCCATGCCCCGTCCTTGGCCCTCCTCCCGCTACATCCAAATGAGCATATCTTTATCCTTTTATTTCCATATCTTTTGTTAGTTTTTGTTAGTTTCTCCTCTTTTCTTTCTTTTTATTTTAGGTCCCGTGCTAGATCTTCATCCTTATATATGCGAGAAGCCACGGGATGATTTGTCTACTTTCACTACATCATATACTCCCGGTGAGCTGTTTCTTATCCCTTTAAGCACATTCTTGATTCATTGCTCAATTTAAGCTTGGGGGAAGACTTGTATGTGTATGGATGATGTTCTAGCATGTTTGTATTATATTTGTGAGCATTTGAGCTTATTGTTGTGTAGTTGATGATATATGGTCACTCTTATGCTTCATATTATGCTTATGTGATGACATATGACCTTTACTATTTGCTCTCATGTTATGCTTGATTGTACATCTTGGCCATGTGAGCCCATGCTATGGTTAATCAACAAAGGTCATGCTGAAATTTTCATTGAGCTATATTGTCACTAGTTCCTTATATGTCTTAAGTCACTTGGCATCATTTTATAGAGCTTAAGTTTTGTTTATTATCCTTGATGTGCTTAGAAACCTTGTGATCCTATAGCATTTGATTCATTGCGAGTTACGCATGTATTTTAACCATTTGCGGATTGAATTGGTTCTAGTCATAGCCTCTTGAATGATTATATCTTAGTTTCATGCTTTGACATATGTTATTTTAGATATTGATACTTTACTTGAATGGAAAATTTGTGAAAGGGGTAGTCCTATCTTGAGCCAATAACTTGGTTGATTTATCTAGGTATCCATGTCTTGGGACACATGTTACTTAGCATTAATGTAAACCGGTTAAAGATGCTTAATCAAAACTTAAAAAAAGGAGAAAAGAAAAATTGTGATGCAATGTGTGTGTGTGAAATAAGTGACTATGTCACATTGGTTCGAAAATGTGTCGAATAAGTGGCAAAGTATTGCCCAAGTGAAGTTCGAGTGTGTGAATAAGTGGCTAGCTAGCCCAAGGGTTGGAATAAGCGGCACTTGTGCCCATTGTGTTTTAATTTTGCTAAAAAAAATCAACAAAAATTAGGTATCATGGCTCAAGTGTGGGCTTTTTCATAAATATCATGCAAGTATTGGTCTCTTTGTCTCAAATAGCATATGCCTTAGCATGACCCTTTGCTATGCTCATTCCTGATGTTATACCTAGTTCCGATGCCTTACAATTTTGGTTGAATTCATGTGGTCACTTGAGTGTATTTCGACACTTGAGTGTGTAACTTGATTTGGTCAAATGTTGTAGTTATCACTTGAGATCTTTGCTTGATTCATTCTCATCTTGGATGGTTCTCAAAACTCAAGTTAGATAATCATGTTTTACATTGTTGTATGCTTCTTGACTTAGTACATGCATTTGCTAGTCTTTTACCATAATTACTTGTTGTCCGGGTTCGATAACATCATTCCATTTACTTGAGGACAAGTAAAAGTTTTAAGCTTGGGGGTATGATATGCGTCATTTTTGCATATATTTACTCGTTATTTTACCCTCATATTCTTCGCATTTTGGGACCATTTATCATCATTTACACGCTTTTCCATATTTAATTGCTCGGAATGGACCTTTTTACATTTTTCATTATTTTTCTGCAGGCTGGCGCGATTGAGGCGCATAAACGATAAATTTGGTATTTTGGGGCTGCTCCGTACAGATGTACACGTCGACACGAGTGCGTAGGATCTTTTCGCGATGAAATCGGAGCTCTGGAGGTCTAAAACAGAAGAAGTTTCATTGGGGAAGGACTGGACTGTAATTTCTGAAACTTCTGAGGGCCAAATCACAAATTGCCGAATTCCCCACCATCCTCCTAAACCCTAGCCGCCGCTGCCTGCAATGGACTGAGCCGGCCATTTGCTTCTTCCTTCAAACCCCCTTTGCTCTCTCTCTCTCCCCCTTTCTCTTCCCTACCGGCGCCGGCGAGGGCCGCGCCATACTCGCCGGCGGCCACCTCCACCAGTCGTCTCACATCTCCGCCACGCCGCACTCCTCCGCTCCGCGCCTCCCGTGCGCTGCCACCTTGCTCTCCCTCTGCGTTGCCTCACTTCGCCGCTCCCCACCGCTCCTCCACATAACGCGCCGCCTTCTTCCCGTGCGCCGCCGCACCACCGCTTCTCCTCTTCCCCCATCTCGGCGCCGCCGCTTTCTCCACTCTCTTCCTTCTCCACCCGACGCTCCATCCCCTTCACCCCTCGACAACCGAGCGCCGCCCCTCCAGATTCTCCACCCGCCGCACGCCATCGCGCCTCTTCCTCATCGGCCACCTCCCTCCTTTGCTTTTCCACCGGCGAGCGTTGCTTCTCCTCTCGGCTCTTCTTCATATCCACCGCCGGCCACGCCCTCTGCGACGTCTTCCCCAACTCCTCTACAACCTCTACACCGACGGCGACCTCTCCGACTTCTTCCTCTGCCTCACCTGCCACCGACGGCCTCTGCTGCACTGACATCTCCAGCTTCATCCTCCTCTACACCGACGGCTTCTTCCTCCGCCTCAATTTCACCTCGGCCACCACCTGCTACATCTTCTTCCTCGGTTGACTCTTCTCATTTCTCGTTATTTTTCTCTGACTATGTTGTAATTGAATGTGGATTAAATTGTGCATTGTGCAAGTGCATTTGATGGTTAATGGTGGATGCTAAATTGCTGTATGCCAGTCTGTTGATCTGCGATGTTTAGATTTAGTAGTATCTGTGATCTGATGATCTGCGATGTTTAGGTTGAGTAGTATCTGTGATCTGTTCTGGTGTGATAATCTGCTGTCTCATTATTTCGCTAGTTGTCCATCTGATAGTCTTTTAGCAGTAGCCTCTACTTAGCATTTCTAATTGTGATTCTCTACTCCTTAAAAGGAGGAGTTCAAGGTGATGGTGCATCCTACAGTTCTTTGGTGCATCCTGACTGACATGTGGGCTCCACCCCCGAAACCCGTGCGTTGGCAGCGCTGCCTCCCCGCCGAGTCTCGTGCGGCTGCCTCCCCCCACCTCATTTCTTCCGCTCTCCCCTCCCTCCTCCGCGGCCGCGCCGCCCTCGCCTCCTCCCCTCCCTTCTCCGCCGCGCCGCCCTCGCCTCCTCCCCTCCCTTCTCCGCCGCGCCGCCCTCGCCTCCTACCCTTCCTCCACCGCTCCGCCCTCGCCTCCTCCTCCCCGGCTCCTCCGCTCCGCCTTTGCCTCCTACTCCCCACTCCGCGCCGCCGCCGCCTCCTCTTCCTTCTCCCCACACCGCGCCACCGCTGCCGCCTCCTCCTCCCCCCACTCCTCCGCTCCGCCACCTCCTCCCTTGCTCCTCCGCGCCGCTGCCGAGTCCTCTCCCCCCGTTCTCCGCGCCGCCACTCTCCCCTCCCCCCATCTCTCCCCCTCCCACTTTCCCGATCCGCGCCCATCTCTCCTCACCGACGGTGGCAGCGCGGATTCTCCTCCCCACCGAGCCCTCCCCCCCGGGTTCTCCACGCCGCCACTCTCCCCTCCCCCCATCCCAAACTGCGCCCATGTCTCCTCACCGAGTCGTCTCCCCCTCCCACCATCCGGATCCGCGCCGCTACTCTCCCCTTCCCCAATTCCGATCCGCGCCCATCTCTCCTCACCACGTCCTCTCCCCCAACCGTCGAGCTTGAACAACGTGGCTGCAATCTCAGCAGTTGCAAGCAAAGACGTGTTTGTCTGGCAGTTACACAGTGGTAAGCTCATTTCCCTATTTATTCCTCTCCTTTTGTTCTTCTCCACCTCCCATCTCTTCTGACATTCTCCTATTTCTTCCTCCATTTGCATATGTATTGGTGCTCTAATTGGTGTCTTGGTGATTGTTTTATTTATTTGCTTCTGCACATTTCGGAAAGGAAAAAAGAAGGTGCCTCCTGATGAAACATGTAAGTATCGAATTATCTATTCTCTGTTGTTTGTTTTGTTGTATGCTGTGATTAGATGATCTGCGAAAATTTGAAGCTATGCTACATGCAAAAAGTCCCAAAACTTTGTTTTATTGTTTATATTTACCTTGTTGAATGCGCACATAGTTTTCCCCTTACTGAGATTTGTATCTGAAATTTTTTTAAGCAGAGGTGAATGAGTTATCATGGTTAAGAGAAATTGAAGATTTGAATCTTAAACAATCCGAGGTTTTGCTTGGATGGTATACTGGCCTTTTAGTCCAAGCATTAGTACGATCGATGATAGGGGTATCTTGTATGTTTGGTTTTGCTGGTGGACAACAACCATGATATTTGACACCCAGGCTATATGGAAAGGCTGGCCCAACAAAACCCGCTCTCTGAATAGTAGATTGGCCATCATTCACTAATAAGTACAGCCTTCAATTAATGTTAGTAAAATACATGGAATGTTCGCTGTTGGCGCAACATGATTTGGTTCATCCCAGCCCATCCTACTTTCTTTTTAATGGACAGTGAACAGGTGCTCAGTTCTAATTATCTAGAGACAAGTCCTCACTCTTGTTAAAATATGCTTATATGTAAGACAATTGTTGACCAGATTATACATTGTAAATTGAACAGGTGCTCGGTTCTAATTATCTAGAGAAAGTCCTCGCTCTAATTATCTAGAAGAAGAGGATGCAAAAAGGAGGATGCAGTAGGAAGGTCAGACATTTGCTTTTGAATCTAATTCTAAACGGCATGTGGGCATGAAGTCCAAACTTGAGGATGGGGACGATGAGAATGAGGGTGTTGAATGGGAAGAAGACCAACCTACATGTATCTTATGCTTCTTTAGTTTCATTGGCTTCAATAATATCGTTTAGTGTAAATGTATGTAGCTACAAAGCGGAGCTGATTTAATGTTTCTAATAAATGGTGAATTAACTGTTATCTGGGTTTGACAATCTAAGTTTTTATATAGGGTGAACATGGTATTTTTGATTTCTTGAAACTGACACTGTTTAGCTGTTAGCTAATACCATGACTCGGTTTATAGGAATGCCATAATTGATTATGAAAATTAAGAACTAATTGTTGTGCGTTTGGAATTGTTGAAATTTCATCATTTGTTTTAATAACCATAAAGTATACGTACGCAAAGGACCCTATGCTTAAAGAAAAAGAAAACGGTATTTTGTAAACTTTGCCATGGACTAATGCTAGGGAAAACACCAAATGAAGTAAATTCTTTTCTGTCTAATGCAGCTCAATACACTGCTGCCACATGCTCATACATTGTTTTTTTACAATGAACCCTGTAGCATTGATAAAATTGCATCTTTGCCTTTCTTATCTGTGTGCAATTTTGGTGCCGACAAACTTTGCTTTTTCCTATATATGAAAAGTCAACTGTTTCACATTTTATATATCAATGAAACCAGGAATCTTGTGATATTTTGCTTGTATCTGCATACACTTGTTAAGACTGCGTATTTTACTCATCTAAGACATGATTGAGTTCAAAATTGAATAACATTGCGAACTTATGCGGTTTAATTCAATGATGAAGCTATAGCTGCATTAAGTCAATGTTTTCATTGTATATATTCATTAATCCTTTTGATAAAAGGGGTATATCTTGTGGAAATTACCACCTAGCTGCTTTGTGCTAACCCCTTAGGGCATCAAGTCAAGAAAAAGCTGAAAATGTAAAACAAGGGTTGTTTCGTGGTTATTGTAGATTTACAACGTCCATGTGTTGCAACGGAATATAATTAAGATGGTATACAGTATCCAGTTAATTGTCTGGGTATATAAATTTGAAACACATGAGTATAGCTCTTTTACATAATATTGAGGAACTGTAGGATATCTGATAAGCTTGCAACAATATATTTTTTTCTAAGTTTGCAGGATTAATCTTACCGCAAGTGTTCCATCATGTGGAACCTATGTTTGAGTAAAGAATTCAGTATCATAACTTAATTGAAGGATTTTATACACTGTCATTGTCAAGAGCTGATTATCTCAGTATACATGTCAAAATCTACTACTGTAGATTGCTAGGTATTAACTGATCAGACTGCCTACAATGTATTTTTAGAAGGAACAAGCTAAATTTTCTTTGGTATAAACAGCTCACATTTCCTATGAAGTTCACCATTTTGTTGCCCATCTGCTTGCAATGTTGTAAATCAAAGCTTATTCTCTGCTTCCATTTCACATCCACGGATACGAAATTGGAGATGGATACCAAGCGCTGTTATTTAAGACAGTCCTAGGCTCCCAGCACTAAATCACAAAAACTGAAGATTGCTTGCAATGTACAACCAAATCAGAAGTTCCCAGTGTCATATTATGTTGCTTGAACCGTCAGATATACCAATCATGAGACTAGCAGCTGAGCATAATAATTTTGTTGCTATTCTTCCGTGGGACTCTGGTAATAATGATTTGTCTCATGTTTTGGTTGGTTATTCTCCCTTGAAAGAAAAATTGGGTTGTTTGCAAATTTGTATGCTTGAATATGATGGCCTGCATGGTACAGCTTGTAATCTATAGAAAAGGCTTGAGTATTTTTTTTGAGATTAGGTGGTAATTTTACCCCTAGAAGACCTGTATCAAGTAAGCTTTCAACATGAGCTGGGCCCTGTTTCTTGTGCCCCTAGCGGGCCCCTATTGCCCTGCCCTAGGGACAACCTGATTTACTACTGAGTTCTAATTCAAGAATTAGAGAGGAGATTATAGAATGAATGCTGGCATTGCTTAACTAGATGGATATAATGGATTGCAAACCTATATTCAGAACATTTATATCTTCAAGAAGAATTGAATATTTGGATATTCTGGCGCCCACTACAAATATATATCTGTTTGTTGTAAACTTGTAATGCTACTCTTAACTCTTTTTTTTTGGAGAAATGAACTTTTATCCTCTTTTTTCTTTTGCAAAAATGCTATCTATATTGTAAATAAATGTTGCTTATGCTACCATTGCGACTATAGGAATATTCACGCCATATTTTGTTTTTCTAGAATTTAGAGTTTATGATATTTTTTATGAGATCTGTTGCAACGCACAGGCCCTTGACTAGTATGTGTTAATTGTTCTAGTGTCAGTGGTTAGTGTTTGTCTGTGTTTAGTGTTCGTGCCCAGTGCTTGTGTGGGTGTTAGTTTCTTTGATGTTTGTGTGCGCGGTTTAGCGAATCGGCAACCGTCTCCCATCCTCGTGCTGTCTCGACCCCTCTCCTTGCTTCTAGACTCCCTCTTTTCTCCTTTCTACGGTCTGTCGATAGTTAGATTGTGCGAGTGTTTGTCATAGTTTGTTGTGTTTGTCGTGTGCCATCGTCATCTAGTTAGCCGTCGACCGTGTTTCCCCCTTTTCTCTCTCAACTCCCTCCGTGCTTCTAGCCCTCTCTTAGTGCTTCTCTCTTCCTCATTCTGTCTAGCGGTCGGTAGTTAGTTAGATCGTCGGTCGGTAGTCGCGTTCGTTCGTGTAGTCGTTGTAGTTCGTGCATCTGTGTTGTTCGTCCGTTAGTCGTCGTTTGTGCGTCGTTCGTTTAGTCTCTCGTCGTGTAGTTCGTTCGGTCATACGACGTCCATTCGTACGGTCGTTCGTTTCGTCATTGTTTGATAGATCGTTTGGTCGTTTTAGTCGTTTTAGGTTTAATTCTCCCCCATTTTGTTTGACCTAGATTTAGCTGAGCACCGGTAGCCTTAGTCTAGTCCCTGTGGAGAACACGACACTCGCCGCTATTTCAGTGGCAACCCGTGCACTTGCGGGTGTGCTATTTTTGCACGATCACAATCACATGCAGCCTCATAAGACCAGAGATGGCAACGGGTACATACCCACTGGGTATAGCCACCCCATACCCGCACCCGACAGATATAACTCTACCCGCTACGATACCCATACCCGCACATGGGTACAGAAACTTACCCGTACCCTCACCCGCGCGGGTATTTATACCCGACGAGTAACCCATACCCGATTAGTTTGCTGAAGTATCATCTTGTGCAATTTGGAACTAAAATTTTCCTCTTTCTATTTAGCTTATTCCAGAGTATCGGCTACTTATTTGTTGAGTTCTTTTCCTTAATGTTGATGCCAAATGATTAATATGGTACAAAATTCTCTTAGTAATGTGTAAATTCGCCACCATGATTCCATGAAATACATAAGGTATGCGGGTATATTTTACCCACGGGTATGCGGGCATGGGTAATATACAGCCGTACCCGTACCCGCACCCGCTCTACCCGATGGGTTGAGATTTTTGCCCATCAGTATACCCACGGGCGAAGATATCTTTCCATACCCACCTCCTTATCGGGTAAAACCCATCGGGTACTCGGGTTTCGGGTACCCATTGCCACCTCTACATAAGACAAACAGTAAAGGATAGAACCTGATTTTGAATGACAGAACAGCTACTGCACAGCATACATATCAATTACTTGTGAATAATTCAAATCAGCCGAAGGATAACTATGGTATAGATAGTAGAAGCCAGACTACTAGTGCTCAAATCTAACACTGTTATCAAGATCAAATTTAGTATTTGAAAGGTTCATCACAGAGCAAGAACCGAGCCCACATAACATAGCATTCTCAAGTACTTGAATTGAAAATAAGAACAAGTACTGCTGCCACAACAAGCAGGTGGATCAATATACTCACGGTGCAGACGACACTCGAAGCCGTCCAGAAGCAACTCAAGAAGGTGAAGAACAAGAAAACCAGGGCAAGGCACACTCGAGAGTGCTGTCCCAGAAAACCTAGCACCCCTCTGTGCCGAAGCAGAAGAAGAGTGTGGTAGACGAAGATACAGTGCCCTCTTCAACCTCGGGTAGCCGACGCCGGAGTCGAAAGTCAGGGTGATGCCGCACAAGACCACAAGAAGGCATCGGCCGGATGCACTCAAACACAATGGGGATTGCCACTGCCTTCTCCTCCCTCGGGTCAACCTTCCACTTTCTGATTTCCCCTCAAACCCCACCAAATCTCTAGGGTTCACACGGGAAATCAAAGGCAAAAGCTCCAATCGGTGATGGCGCAGAAGCACCAGCACCCGCACACCCGAAGACCAGAGAGGAAGAAGACCAAAGAGGAGCAAGTCGGGAACGGAAGAGAGCTACACCGCACGGTGGAGAACTTGGACTTAAGAAGAGGAGGCGGGAGGTTGTGGAGAGGCGACGCGAGCGGCCGGCTCCGAGGAACCCGGGCCAGCCCGCGCCTCCGTTGCCGCCACCCATCCGCCGCTCCCCCCACGCGCCGCCGAAATCGATGAATCTGGACGAAGCCAAAATGGTATCTCTTTGCGTGGCACACCGATAGGTGGGCCCCGCCTGCATTTTCTTTTTTTCCCTTTTTCTTTTTCAATTCGGTGGGCCCCGCCTGCATTTTCTTTTTTCCCTTTTTCTTTTTCAATTGAAAAATTACCGAAATGCCCTCGCAGTGACCAACGGTTTCACTTGGCTACGTGAGAGGAGGAGAATCAGGAGGTGGTGTCCGACTTGAGTACGTTCACTTGGAACTGAACTTTTTTTTGAAGATACTAGGGAGTTGGAACTGAGCTGAGAACTGACCAACTCGAGTCGACAACACCAATCTTCCTCTCGTGGTGTTGTTCATCTCCAGGAGATGATGCCAAACACGTCGCCTTAACTGTAAGCCCAAGTGAAACACTACTGACAATTAATCCAGCCTGCAGTGCTCAAACCGTCAAACGGTTTATACTGCAGCCAAGAAAAAAGAGTGCGTGTTCTTTCAGGAGGAGGAGGAGGAGGAGGAAGAAGAATTATTATCCTTTCGACCCTGATTGATAACTCTGACTCCAGTCTGCAAATGGTGATATCTTGTGCAGTTGTGCTACGCACATGAAGTTCGAATCGTTATCTTTTGTATGAGTTTATGCAGGCTACCGCTGATTGAAATGTGATGCTTAGATGAATGCGGCGTTTATGATCTGGTTGCAGTGTTACATGCATTAATTATGACTTTAAGGCATTGCTTGCAAATGACATACATCGACAAGGTTGTGAAGATACGCTTAAGCACTTTGTTAATTGGAGTGATCAGCATGTACTTGCACCCCAAAATTTTATTGTTGTAGGACCGAAATGGCAACAAAGGGGGGTGAATGGTGCCTTCAAAAACTCTCCAAGAACCCACAAAACAAATCGATCGAGAAGACTGGCTTCTCTGGTCGAACACACGTGGTCGTAAGCCAACTGATGGACGAACACCACGTGGTCGAACACTTGCCCGAGCCGACAAAAGAAATCAAACAGAGAATACTGCGCGGTTGAAACAAGAACGGTGCTCTCGGGAAGAACTGGCCAAGATGGCCTTAAGGATGATTCCCAGTTCAAAGCAAGCCAACATAGCCCAAAGCAAAAGCAGCTCAAAACCAAATCAAGATTGAAACAGAAAGATCAGGAGACTGCACAGAAAAAGGAACTGAAATAAGATACACATAGCTCAAAGAACTTCGGAGAATTTATTTCTCGAGAGTACTACAGAGGAGTCCCGATACGCATGGACGTTAGGACATGAGGAATGATTACAAGTAGACTCAGCTCATCCCCTCCTTCTCATCCTCAAGAACACCAAGAACTACATGATTCTTGGGAGGAACACAACACAGAGCTACGAAGGAGACAACAGCACACCTCTGTCTCTCCTGCTCTCACCTACTCTCAACTGCAAAAGAGAAAGCAAAAGACCCCCAATCCCCTTAGAGCTACATGCAGGAGACACCCCTCCTTTTATAGCCTCCACTACCGGGTTTGCTTTCCTCTTTACCCATTAGCGAGAGTCACTCCAGTGCTTTCACAGAGATACAGCTTCCTTTACAGCTTTCCGCATTTCTCCAAAATGCCATCCGGCTGCCTTCCTGGAAGCTTCCTCTGCCTTGCCTCTCAAGTCTTGCAACCACCTCGCAAACCTCGTCGTCTTCAGCACCTCCTGGCCGCTCTTGACCTTAGCACCGCCCGTGCCTAGTCTCGGCCCTCCATGCCTCGCCACGACTAGTCTCAAAGTCCTGCAAAACATCATCAGACAAGCAAACCATTACATAGCACCGCTCACAATAGTATCCAACCACGTGAGCCAGAAATCAAAACTCAAATCATATTCTGACCAAGTCGTATACCACCTACGACCAGTCGAGAATAGAGAACAGTGAATGCACACGACAAACGACCACAATATCAAGCCATACGACCAGAAGCAATGAGTCTACGACTAAGCTCAAACATCTCGGGCACAACCGACCGCCTCTCGAGACCAAACGACCTGTTATCAAAGGCTACGGCTGCTTATCATGTGATCGAACCACCTTCCGACCACGTTCATCGCTTCCCCCCATGGTCGAACCTTGTTCAGACCATGTATACTGAGTTTCACCGTTGTCGAAGCCTTTTCCCGATCACGTACGACTTGTTTCATTGTGGTCGAAGCCCTTTCGACCACATTTGATGACTTCCGACCGCAGCCGCCCACTTCTGACCGCATACGACTGCCTCACACATGGTCGAACTCTGCCGACTTCTTACGTGGTCGTAGATTTTTGAGCGCCGATTTCGACTGCAGCCTACTACAACGTGGTCGTAGCTTCGACTTCCGACTTCCAACCGCTTTCAGCTCATGACAACGTGGTCGTAGCTGCATTCGACTACGGCCAACGTGATCGAAAACAACCTGAATGACCTCCGACCATGCCCAAAATGGTCGTATACGCCACAACGTGGTCGTAAATGGCTCGGCTGGCTTCCGATAGCACACACCGTGGTCGTAACGACTTCCGACCACGGCCAAATCAGTTGTACTCTCTTCTGGTGCCCTTCGACCACGGCCAGAGTGGTCGTAGACCCCTCGGGTGACCTTCGACCACGCCCAAAGTGGTCGAAAACAGTGCGCACGACTTTCGACCACGACCAACGTGGTCGTATTAGCTGCAGAGCACTTCGACAGGGCTACGACAATGCAGAACTAGCAGAGACCTTAAAAACTAAAATCAATCTTCCTAGAACAAAAGTCAATTACTCACCACAACCATGGGAAGCCTCCACATGGTCTCTCAATTGTTAGATGAGATGGACCTATCAGGAGCAATGCATAACCGGCTGCATGTGGTCCTAAAAGAATACGTACTATATTCAAGTAATTAAAATGCTTTGAAGAAAACTCCTACTTATATTAAAAGTTGATCTGTACTCTTAAGAACATCGACGAGGCTCGCTTATTTCAGTTTCAGCGGCTCGTTTCTGGTTTTTAATTCACTATTTCTTAGTTTCGTCTTTTTTAGCCTTTTGGCTTATGCTTTTTTGCCTTTTCTTTCTTTTTCTTATATTCTTTCATATTGTTCATGTTGGACTAACATATTTTTTCTATTTTTAATTTTTAAAATTTAATTATACTAAATAAATCATCAGCTATAGTAAAAAAAATAAACTAGTTACAACAAAAAAATCACTAAAATTTACACACGACAATCTCTATCAATTACCATCAATGAGACTCGTCATGATGATAAGCAGGTAGTCAAGGCTGAACCAAGAATCAATGGATCCATGTACGTAATATGGTAAAAGTTTATTCATAAAACCATCCCTAGCCAAGAAAAGAAATTGCCTTTCAGAAAACAAAAATAAAGGAAAGAAATTACCGTATAAAGCCATCATCCTTTGCCCATTGGTTTGGCTTGGGTAGGTTGGAACTCGCGTTCGGAGATCTGAAGCGGGTCCAGTGCTTTTGGCGGTGGGCCCGGAGGCCGTGTGGCCCGGCGTATCACGGCTACGGGCCAGCTCGTGATCGGCTCGTGCCGGGCCCGTCCTGCCACGTGCCTGCCCCCGCCAGGCATCCGCGCAGTTCCCGTTTCCTTGGGGGCAGAACCAATATTGCCACGGGCCGCGCAGAATTGCACACGCTAAAGGGGGCTGAGGTTTTCTTTTTAAGAGAAGGGTGAGGGTAAAGTTCATTAGAATTAGGTTGATGAAGATTGTTGTGATTATAGACTAAATAGTGAATGAGAGAAGTTACGGAGAGGCTTTTGATGGGTTACCCGAAGTTTCACACACCGTGGAGATGAAAACTAGGAATCTATGCTCGTGTGCTACAAGTTTGTGCTATTTGTATTCATCTAAAAAATAGTGTTACTCCCCTGTGTCATGATACACACACACATATATACCCATGGGGGCTTGTTACATAAATATATACTTACAGGGGTAAATACATTATTTCCTCCACTTTGAGTTACATAAATACCTCTATCTTACCTTATATTTATGGGGATACACATGCCATTTCTCTGGCCTATAGTGCTTGCCAGGCCAGTCGCTTGTTTTGCTGGCACAATGGGTTGACTAGGCCAAGATGAAAGCCACTCCCTTACAAAGACTGTACGTCAAGAAATTTGTAGCTTGTGCGTTTAAACTTTAGTTGTGGTTTTGTGTATGTTGCTAGCTAAGCTACTCCTCCATGCATCGACAATACTAGCCTCATAGGCGCGGCGACACGCCGCGCCAGCCACCGTGTGTACCGAAGTAAAAGAGGCGATGATCCGCGAGGAGTTTTTTAAAAAAATCGAGGGCACATGCGTATTTTCGAAAAAGCTAAAGGGCTTTTTCGTAAAAAATCGAGGACCCGTATGTAATGAAACGAGGACCCGTACGCAATTTAGAAAACCGCGGGGCGCAATCCTGCAAATTGGAGGGGTGTTTTCAGAAAAAAGCGCCAAAAAAAAACTGCCAGAGACCTTTTCGCGAGAAAAATGACCTCTTTGTGAGGAAAAAGGACCTCTACGTAATTTCCGAAGAGTACAGGGAAAAGACCTCACCGGGCCGTACAGAAATTTGCCCCGCCACGCGCCGGCGCGAGCGCGCGTAGGGGCGACGTGGCGGGGCGCTCCGCGCGCGAACTCCCCCTGGCGTAATAGGGGGAGTATTATTATGCCTGACTATGTCAGACTTTCTTAACAATGAATAGTCTTATTTTGTGATCAAAATTATGATGATTCAATTGGGAGGTTGGTTTGTGAGACCATAAGGCCAACGGAGGTGGTACAAATCAGTATACTCTTCATATTTGTTTGCCTTTTCAACTTGAAGTTGTTTTGTACTGTATATACACACACGTTGTAGCATAGAAAAAATTGACAGTTATTGTAAAATCCTTTGCTTATAACTCACCTCATATAGTAGCGCATCACATTTACTTTTCCAACTAGAACATGGGCATGACCATACTTTTTATTGACCAGAAGGGGCATGTGTATGTAAGTAAAAAATTAGAAAAAAAAGATGTTGTAAGGCAATATCCAAAAAAAAAGTACTCAATATAATGTGCCAACCAACCATATACGTGTATGAAAAAGGTGTAATGTATTCCAGTGAGACGTGTTAGCTTTCACTAAATCTTAGCCAAGCTTGTTCGTAAATTCAACATTTTCCATCCAACCATATGATATCGTAAATTCTTTAAACCAACTAACGTTTTCGTTGAAACAGCTTCAAAATACACACGAAAGGATACCAATATGGGCCTGTTTGGGACTGCTCCGCTCCAGCTTTTTCAACTCTGCTCCAAACTTGTCTAGCCAAACGGGTCCGACTCCAAGAACTCTGCTCCAAGAAAACGTTGGAGTTGAAGGCCTACTCCACGTTTTTTCTAGAGCTCCTCAAGGAGTACTCCAGAAACTGAAGTTTTGTATCTCCTCATGGAGTTGGGGGAAAATTACCCACCAAGGCCATTACACAATTCCTCTCCTCCATACTGATTCGATTTCTTTTCCTTCTCCCCACCCACCCGCGTCCTCTCCTCCGCCCCCCACCCGCGCCGCCCTCTCCTCCGCCCCCAACCCGCGCCGCTCCTCTCCTCCGCCCCCACCCGCGCCGCTCCTCTCCTCCGCTCCCCACCCGCGCCGCCCTCTCCTCCGCCCCCCACCCGCGACGCTCCTCTCCTCTGCCCCCCACCCGCGCCGCTCCTCTCCTCCGCCCCCACCCGTTCGCTCGGCACCGCAGCCCCCACACCCTTCACCTCCACACTGTTGTCCCTTCAGAGCTGCCACCTCCACGCCCTTTGCCTCTACGCCGCTGCCTCGAAGCTACCTGACCGCGCCCTCCCCTCCACGCCGCCCGGTCACTACCTCCCCTCCACGGTGAACCCTCGATGCCTTCTCTGATTTGTTGATTAGGATAGATATGTGTATGTATGGCATATTCTTGTATGTGTTTGTTAGTGATTCACTGATTTGTAGAATGCTCCAGGTTGTAATAGCCGTGTATGTATGGCATATTCTTGGTGTATCTTACACAAGCATTGGATGCACTATCATGACATATGGGTGGACTCATTAGAGAGGTAGAAGCTTGATGGATCTGTGTGTGAATAGTGAGTTGGGTACTTGTTTTCTTAGAGCAATTAATGGCTCAGCTGATACTCATAGTGCAGAGTTTATATTCAAATTTGTTGGGAGTGGAATCAAATATGTCAGAGTAGAAAATGTTTTGCATGCTGTCATTGATAATGCTTCAGTAAATCTAGTGGCAGGCCGGCTGTTAATGGAGAAATATACCTGTATTGGACTTTATGTATTGCGCATTGCTGCAACATTTCTCACATTGAACAACTTCCACACTTTGAAGTCAAAATAAAAACAAATGTTTATTGGTAACATGGAAGTATTCAAACTCTTATCCTTCTTCGACTGCACTTTTATTTCTATGTATTTTTTCAATCTACTTCAGTGAGTCTACACTACACTTTTCTAGCATCTTCCTCTGTTAAATTAGTAACTTCTCCTTTGCTAATTTTGTTTAGACCCTGTCGTAGGGGTGGCCCCCACCTAAGCCCAGCAGGCCTGTTACGAGGTTATAAGAACCAGCGTAACGTGTGTAATGACATAAGTGCCCCTGATGGGGAGGTATGCATGTAAGGGTATAACTGTAAAAGCATACCCCATGTGAATATATATATCAGAATGAGGGGGAGGATGAGGCAGAACACTCCCACCTCTCCACTACCATCTCTCTCTTTGTTTGGTCTGTAACCACAACAGTTGGCGCCGTCCGTGGGGAGGACAAGGACAAGCCCGAAGACCGAAGAAGAACAACGAGCTCAAGGAGCACCTGGCAAGCCTTCCCACTCTGGTCGCCCCAGCACCAGAGGCTCCCCTCCTGCTATATCTGGCCGCGTCCGCCACCGCGGTCAGCGCCGTCCTCGTCTTAGAGGAAGGCGCCATGCAGCGGCCCGTATACTTTGTCTCTGAAGCCCTCCAAGGCGCCAAGACAAGGTACACGGAGCTTGAGAAGCTCGCCTACGCGCTGGTCATGGCCTCCAGGAAACTTCGGCATTACTTTCTGGCCCACCCGATCACAGTGCCTTCTTCATCCCCCCTGGCAGAGATGTTACACAACAAGGAGTCCACAGGGCGCATCAGCAAATGGGCCGCCGAGCTTGCCCCCTTCTCCTTGACATATGCTTCACGAACGGCAATCAAATCCCAAGTCCTGGCGGATTTTCTCGCCGAATGGACCCCGCCGGCCCAACCAGTCCAGACGCACGAAGACCCCGTCTGGACGCTTACCATTGACGGAGCTTACGGCGTCGCGGGCGCGGGCGTAGGTGCGGTGATCGTCACGCCCGAAGGACAGCGTTTGCTATACTCGGCGCGCCTCGCCTTCCCCGCCACCAACAACACGGCTGAGTACGAGGCGCTGCTCTTTGGCCTGGCGAAGCTCAAGGCAGTCGGCGTGAGACGGGTGCTAGTACGCATCGACTCGCGCTTGGTGGCCGGTCATGTGGATAAGTCATATCAAGCCAAGGACCCTGAGTTGGCCAAGTACCTCGCGGCTGTGAGGGCGAGGGAAAGGCACTTTTTGGGCGTCACCGTCAAGGCCATCCCCCACGCGGAGAACGAGCAGGCCGACGCCCTCGCTAAGGCGGCCAGCCAGCAACTGCCCCCCGGATGGGGCGTTTTATGATATATTAGTGCAGGCGGCCATCGCGCAGGACAACCGGGACGCGGCACTCGTCCACCACATTGACCGGCCGGGTGATTGGCGAGAGCTCATCTTCAATTTCTTGCAAGGCATCGCCGAGCCGGAGGACCCCGCTGAGCTTCGGCGCTTGCAGCACCGCGCAAGATCCTTCCAGGTGTTCGAAGGGATACTCTATAAGAGAGGGGTTTGCGCACCGCTCTTGCGTTGCCTCTCGACTGAGGGGGGAAAGGAGCTCCTTGCGGAGATCCACACGGGCACGTGCGGATCCCACCTGGTGCCGAGATCATTAGTTGGCAAGGCGTTCAGGAAAGGCTTCTACTGGCCAACTGCCATCACCAACGCCCAGGACCTCGTCCGTCGGTGCCAAGGATGCCAGTGGATGGCGCGCATCATCCGCAGGCCCCCGACGAGCCTCAACCCTATTCCTCCGGTGTGGCCGCTGGCACGCTGGGGCGTCGACATAGTAGGACCGCTTGCCCGAGCTCCAGGGGACCTCCGGTTCGTGGTGGTCGCGCTGGAGTATTTCTCCAGATGGCCGGAAGCGGTCGCCCTGGCTACATGGGCGGATCCACAGGGTATGCCGGGTGGGCCACGGCATACCCTGGGACCCCATTGAAGCCTCGAGACCCTGATGCAACGCAGGACGCCGTCGTAGTCGTTGGCTTCGAGACGCTCGAGGGCGAGGAAGCGGAGGCATCGACCCTTGAGAGCGTCGAGATTTGGGGTTTTAGGAGTGGCAGGGGAGGGGGATGCCACCTTCTCGCAGAGATCAAGTGCTTCGGTGAGGAGGCTGGACGCTTCGACGGCGGGATCCGAGGGTTCCGTGGAGAGCGCGGCCTCGCCGATGAAGAGGTACGCCTCGGCGAGGGATTTGACCCCCTCGGGAGATGCGGCCGCGGGGGGCTTGGACCGGCTCAGCAGCGCGACGGCGAGGGCTTGATCGCCCGTGTCCGACGCCGCGCGTGCCCGCACGATGTTGAGGTTGAGCAGGACGCCCCGATCCTCTTCCGTGTCGGCCGCGGAGACCAGCGGCGTGGCCTTCTTGAAGCAGGCGGAGGCGAGGTCGACGCGGCCGAGGTCAAGCCAGGCCAGGCCGGAGCGGTGGAAGAAGGCGGCGGTCTTCGCGGCCGTGGAGGGGATACCATCGGGGGCGCCGGCGAGGAGGAGGAGCTCCGGCGCCGCCTGTCGGATCTCCGCCTCCGCGGCGAGTGCGGAGGGGCTCCTGGCCAGGGTGGTGGAGTTGGCGTGGTCGACGCACGCGTTCCAGAGGCGGACGGCGAGCTTCCATACCTGGACCCTGAACGCCTCGGTGAGGGACGAGGAGGCGGCGGCGGAGGCGAGGTTGGTGAGGGTGAGGCTCTTCAATATTTCATTTCTTCAGTCAGATCTTTGAATATTTGTTCCCTTTCTGAAGTTACAAAATAAAGGCCTCAGGCTGATCACTTGGAACATTTTTATTGCAAAACACATATTACTATCAGTACAACATCACATAAGTATTATGGCTATAATAGCACAAGAGATCATACACTCATGCAGACACTAGAGATAAATTTTAGTGCGGCATACCCTTTGATAAAATCCTGGGTCCGCCACTGCCTGGCTAAAGTAACTTCTGCGGCCATACAGCGCTTCCTCTGGCAAAACATCATATGTCGTTGCGGCGTGCCCCGGGAGCTCACGGTTGACAATGGCCTACAGTTCGACGCCACCCTATTCAAAGACTGTTGTGACAGCATGGGCATCACCCTCCGATTCGCCTTGGTAGGGCATCCCCAGTCCAACGGGGCGGTCGAACGGGCGAATGGCGTCATCTCCGCTGCCATCAAAAAGCGCCTGGTCGGGTTGCCGAAGGGCAAGTGGCCGAGCGAGCTTCACAGCGTTCTTTGGTCGCTTCGCACAACGGTAACGCGCCCGACGGGATTCACGCCGTTCAAGCTCCTTTTCGGCGACGAAGCAGTGACGCCCGAGGAAATCAAGGCCGGCTCGCGGAGGGTCCTCGTCCAAGCACCCGAAGAGGAGCGCCGTGTGTCCTTGGACCTCCTCGACGGGCTACGGGCAGATGCAGCCCACCATGTCGAGAAGTATGCGCGGCAGACAATGCGTACTCGGGACCGCTCTATATGCCCGCGGGGATTCAAGCCTGGGGATCTCGTTCTCAGAGTGGCGCTTCAGGCGGAGACCGCTGGCAAGCTGGAGTCCAAGTGGGAAGACACGTACATTGTGATGGAGGCATTGCCAAAGGGGGCGTACCGCCTCGCCACGCTCGAAGGGCAAACCCTCCGACACACATGGAATGCGGACAGGTTGCGGCGATACTACGCCTAGAAGTAGGACAACAAGCGTAGAGCCACCAGCCCTTTGTTATACGATGCTCGCCCGCGCAAACAGGAGTTCAATAAAGGTTGCTGTTCCCGGCGCATTCCCTGTCCGCGCTGAGCAGAACAAAGTCTACGGACTTTAAAAAAGACGTAGCGTCGAGGTCTGCCTCCGCACGCGCGAGTCTCCGGACTATAAAGGAAGACGTAGCGTCGAGGTCCGCCTTCGCACGCACTAGTCCACGGACTCTAAATAAGACGTAGCGTCGAGGTCTGCCTCCGCACGCGCGAGTCTCCGGACTATAAAGGAAGACGTAGCGTCGAGGTCCGCCTCCGCACGCACGAGTCCACGGACTCTAAATAAGATGTAGCGTGGAGGTCTGCCTCCGCACGCGCGAGTCTCCGGACTATAAAGGAAGACGTAGCGTCGAGGTCCGCCTCCGCACGCACCAGTCCACAGACTTTAAATAAGACGTAGCGTCGAGGTCCGCCTCCGCACACGCGAGTCTCCGGACTATAAAGGAAGACGTACGTCGAGGTCCGCCTCCGCACGCACCAGTCTACGGACTTTAAATAAGACGTAGCGTCGAGGTCCGCCTCCGCACGCGCGAGTCTCCGGACTATAAAGGAAGACGTAGCGTCGAGGTCCGCCTCCGCACGCACCAGTCTACGGACTTTAAATAAGACGTAGCGTCGAGGTCCGCCTCCGCACGCGCGAGTCTCCGGACTATAAAGGATGACATAGCGTCGAGGTCCGCCTCCGCACGCACCAATCTACGGACTTTAAATAAGACGTAGCGTCGAGGTCCGCCTCCGCACGCACCAGTCTACGGACTTTAAATAAGACGCAGCGGGGGGATGCCCTCGCGCGCACCAGTCTACGGACTCTAAATAAGACGTAGCGTTGAGGTGCGCCTCCGCACGCACCAGTCTACGGACTCTAAATAAGACGTAGCGTCGAGGTCCGCCTCCGCACGCGCGAGTCTCCGGACTATAAAGCAAGTCGTAGCGTCGAGGTTCGCCTCCGCACGCGCCAGTCCACGGACTTTAAATAAGACGTAGCGTCGAGGTCCGCCTCCGCACGCGCGAGTCTCCGGACTATAAAGAAAAGCGTAGCGTCGAGGTTCGCCTCCACACGCACCAGTCCGCAGAGTATAAATAAGACGCGGGTGTCCTCCCTGCGAGCTTTGCGGAATATAAACAAGATGCGGAGGTCTTCCCTTCACGTTCGGCGGCAGGTAACACTAAGAAAGGTACTGCTTGGTTTCGTTATAAAAGCAAGGGGGCTACATGCCTACAAGCATACGAACCAGTACATCATCCCCTCGCCCTACCCGACCAACCGCTCAGCCTTGGCGCAGTGCGGACGAACCCGTGCCATCGTCGCCGTGACCCTGAAGGACTCCTTCGAGCCAGTGGAGGAGGTCCCCCTCCCCATGCAGCGTCTGCTGCACGGCGACCCTCGCTGCATCTTCCCCGAAGCGGCCCCAGATCCTTTGATGGAAGTTTTGCAGGCTAGGCCCGATGGAGCGAATGGCGTCCGACATCACTTCTGGACGCCCGGGAGGATCCAGTTGAGGATTCGCCAGCTCATGGGTATGTCTGCACCCACGAGTGTGAAGCAGGGCGAGGGCGAAGCACGCACCAAGATAGCCGCAGTGCTCGCCAAACGTTCTGACGTCACGAAGAGCAACCCCTGCCCCCTCCTCGATCAACCCGAGCGTCTCCGACAGGGCCTCCGGCCCGTGCGAAGGGTCCGGCACTCTGACGCACAGATCTCGGAGGCCTGGTTCAGAGACTCCATGGCCCGCCACGCCGACGTGGACGCATTTTCCAAGATGAGACTATTCCCTGCAGCAAACTCCGCCAGCTGGGCGTTCTCCCCTTCTAGGGCGGCGATCTGCTGCAGAAAGGCGGCGCGCTCCTTAGCCGCGGCGCACTTGGCTTCTGTGGCCTCGAGTTGTGCGGCCGCCATGGCGCCCCCCAGCACGCGAAGTTCTTCATCCTTTGCTGCGAGAGCATCGTTTGCTTCACGTAGGCTGGCTTCCAGAGCCGTCCGCTCCCGAACGCGGGCCTCGTCAAAGGACCGGCTAAGGGCAAGCGTCTGGCAAAAATAACAAGTCAGAAGGCGCCCAGCAGTACCTTGCAAGCTGAAGCGCACATGTTTACCCTCATCTCGGAGGCCTGCAGCGCGAGCGCTAGGAGATCCCCCTCGCATGATGACAGCATTTCTCGGTCAAGGCCGTTGTCGGCACGCTCTACGGCTGCAGCAAGGACGCGAAGTATCTCCAGGCTAGGGAGGAAGTCCGAGCGAGCGAGCCCCGGCCCCAACACGTCAGGATTTACCGAGGCCACGGCCACGTCAACAGCAACGGACATCTGCGGGGCACCCTGCACAGCTCTTTGGACTTCGCGCATACCTCCGCTGCTCGATCCTTCGCCATGTCCGGGAGGCCTTGTCTCGCCTGATGTTGGCAGAATGAGCGAGCATATCGGAGAGAGTTTCGCGAAGTCACGAGAGGAAAGGGATTCACACCTACCCCCTGCGCCTCTCGTCGCGGTAGGAAGTGGCGCCGTTCCGACGGCCAAGCGGGAGGCGGGCGTCTCGGTGGTCGGCGAGGAGGTCTTCTCGGCCGCGCCAGACGCCGTAATCCCGCGACAAGGCCCCGCAACGGCGTATCGATCCCTCGCTGGCGGCGGGGACTGCGTCCGAGGGCGTTTCGCCGGCGGCGGCACAAGTGATTCTTCCGGGGCAACACCAGCTACGGTTCCCGTCGCCCCCACGGTTTCCTCTGTAGGGGGCGCGCCCTCGCTGCCCGCCGCGGTTGGTAGCGCACCATCAACCGTGTTTTTTTCGCCAGGAACGGTGCTCCCCCCCGGGTTGGCGAGTTCCAGCTCACCGATGGCCGCAAGCACGGGTTTGTTGGCGTCGGCGGAGGGTGCCGGGGGATTCGAGGCGGCGCGTCCCTCCGAAGCAGTGCGGCCGGGCCCACCGCCGGTTGCACGCCCCGTCCCAGCTGTGCTAGTCCCCGAGGGGCCTGCGGGGTCGCATACGGCAGACGGGGAACGGGCCCGGCGTCGCGAGGATAACACCCTCGCAGGGTTATCACCGTCCTGAGTGCCCGGAGTCCCGGCGGGAAGCTCCTCCGGCACCAAGCGTTCGGGCACAGTAATGCCTAGAGCTTCGCATGTGCGGTTTACCCGCCCTTGCTTAGCCGCTTTGACTGCGGCCTCGCGAGCCTGGTGCTCCTTAAGTGTGTACGGGCCGACGAGCGCCGTAACCGCGCGCTCCGCATCTTCTAGCCGAGCCACTGCGCAGGAGATCACGTCAGCCAGGCGGAGACCAAACAGATACAACGGCGCGCGTAAAACGTACTGGACGACTTACAAGGAGCGGAGCGCGGAAGCAGGCGAGATACGGATGGGCTGAACCCGTCCTCGCGGGGGCCGTTCTGTCCAACATACTTCCCCCGGGAGGAGAGGGGCGCCGCCCCATACATTGTGAACTCCTCGGCTAGGTCGCGCAGGCTCATTCGACGGGCGACACCGACAAGACCCTGTAGCCTTCGCGTGTCGTCAGTCTCTGCCTTCAAACTCGGCGTGCTGTTAAAAGAGATCGGCCCACCTCGGCACTGCATTCCGCTCTTGTCGGTCACGGTGTAGTAGAACCACTGCCGAGTCCAGCCGGACTCCCATTGCCTCGGTGAGGCTAGTACGGGGAATAACGTCGCGCACGACGCCCGGAGCACGAAGTCCACACCGCCGAAGTTGGACATCGCCCCGTCAACTTTTCGGGGTCGACAGCGTGCGTCGTGCAGGGTGGCGAATAAGCTCGCGCTGGGACGCCACCCTTCTGTCCGCATCGCCCACGTGAAGACAGCTAGGCGGAGTATTGCGTGGGGCGTCAGTTGGGCTAGCTCCAACTTGTAGGCCCGCAGGACTTGCCCACGAACAACGTGGAGGGCATTCGAAGGCCGGCGTCGAAGAACGCGACAAAAACAATCGCCTCCATTGCCCGGGGCTTCGGCTCCGTCTCGTCCCGACGGGGTAGGCGAGCCCCATCGCGATCCACGATCTTCCTCTCATCCACGAGTCGCTGCAGTGTCCCTTCAGTCACACGGCTCTTCCCCAGCACGCGGGAACAGCTGCCTCCCTAGTGCTCCACGGCGTCCCACCACTTGTTGGCGCACGAGCTCCCCCGCGGCACCAACTCGTACTCCCTGGAAGGAGGGGACACCTCGCCTTGGCTAGGCAAGGAACCGCTGCGAGGATGGTAGGTGGCGGCGTCATGGCTAGCCATCGCTCTTCGCGACCAGCGAGAAAGAAGTAGGGAAAAGAGCAACTGGCGTTACAATCAGCACGGGCGGAAGCAAAGTCGTAAATCAAAAACAGACAAAAAGCAAGCAAGGGCGCCTCCACCTCAACACTGGCACTTTATAAAGGCCGCTCGCCTCTCATGTGGCTCGAAGCGCAGACAGATCAAACGCGCAGCGATTCGGCTGCCCACGTTTTGGAAAGAAGAACCGCCGGGGCTTGGAGGGCCGTGCCCGGTAGGTGACCAAGCAGCGCACAACGCCTCCACGCCTTCAACACGCGTCTAACTTCCCTGGGGAAGAGGCGAACGGCCGCGGTCACGCAACCGCTCACATCCCACGACGCACCAGTCGTGAGTCGCCGCGTGTCCCACCTGCAGAATGGCAGACGGCACGACGTGACAGCCTGACTTCTGCCAGGCCAGGCGTCGGCGTGATTCCAGCCGCCATTAAAAGCGCACTACCAGACTGCAAGGTCACAACAGCTCCAACGCGCAACAATATCGGCGCCAAGCTCCAATTTTAGCGCGGGGACGGAGCGCGCGCGCGTCTACTTTGACTAGGCGCCAGCCTCCGCTGCCACCCGTTCGAAGGGTAGGGGACGGAGCGTGCGCGCCTTGACTTCGACAAGGCGCCAGCCTCCGCTGCCACCCGTTCGAAGGGTAGGGGACGGAGCGCGCGCGTCTACTTCGACTAGGCGCCAGCTCCGCTGCCACCCGTTCGAAGGGTAGGGGACGGAGCGCGCGCGCCTCGGCTTCGACTAGGCGCCAGCCTCCGTTGCCACCCGTTCGAAGGGTAGGGGACGGAGCGCGCGTGCCTTGGCTTCGACCAGGCGCCAGCCTCCGCTGCCACCCATTCGAAGGGTAGGGGACGGAGCGCGCGCGTCTACTTCGACTAGGCGCCAGCCTCCGCTGCCACCCGTTCGAAGGGTAGGGGACGGAGCGCGCGCGTCTACTTCGACTAGGCGCTAGCCTCCGCTGCCACCCGTTCGAAGGGTAGGGGACGGAGTGCGCGCGCCTGGGCTTCGACTAGGCGCCAGCCTCCGCTGCCACCCGTTCGAAGGGTAGGGGACGGAGCACGCGCCTTGACTTCGACAAGGCGCCAGCCTCCGCTGCCACCCGTTCGAAGGGTAGGGGACGGAGCGCGCGCGCCTCGGCTTCGACTAGGCGCCAGCCTCCGCTGCCACCCGTTCGAAGGGTAGGGGACGGAGTGCGCGCGCCTTGGCTTCGACTAGGCGCCAGCCTCCGCTGCCACCCGTTCGAAGGGTAGGGGACGGAGCGCGCGCGTCTACTTCGACTAGGCGCCAGCCTCCGCTGCCACCCGTGCGAAGGGTAGGGGACGGAGCGCGCGCGTGTCTGCTTCAACAAGGCACCTTCCATCCCAGACCTCGGACTCCTCAACCACAAGCTTGGAGGAATTCACAGGCCGCAGGGGACGGAGGGGGCCAAAGGACTCGGCGGCATGGCTTCGGCCCTGTGAAGCCCTTCACCATGAGAGGCTCCTGTCGTAGGGGTGGCCCCCACCTAAGCCCAGCAGGCCTGTTAGGAGGTTATAAGAACCAGAGTAATGTGTGTGATGACATAAGTGCCCCTGATGGGGAGGTATGCATGTAAGGGTATAACTGTAAAAGCATACCCCATGTGAATATATATATCAGGATGAGGGGGAGGATGAGGCAGAACACTCCCACCTCTCCACTACCACCTCTCTCTCTCTGTTTGGTCTGTAACCACAACAGACCCAAACAAAGGAAAAGAACAAGTTTGACAGTCTCATTCGCATGGCTATGCAGTCAGATGAAAGCATGGAATTATTTACAGCAAGTGTGTTCGACATTGAGGCTCCTCTATCTCAATAACTCCACTATTATGCTAGACTTGTGTTGTAAGCTTTGTTCTGAATCATGGTGAGATGAATGGATGTGTTGCCTGTTTTTGAATCATGGCAAAATAGTTTTTTATTGCTTGCTTCTGAGAATATGTGATTGCTGGGGAACCGCTAATGTCCTGGCCGTTCTTTCGATTTCTCCATTGATTTAATGACACGGCAAATATATATAATAAATTAATTGGCAACAATTGCGATTATAATATTAATTTCGGTTTTCTCGAATAAATTAATTGCGATTATAATATTTTACATCATATTTCAATTGGCAACAAAAAAATTCAGTTACATATGCACCGCAGACATCAAAACATACATCAAACATCATTCAGGGGCACATTGGACATTTCTCAGGAAAACCTCACATTCCTGGAGCTGGAGCTAGCTGAGTGCCAAACAGGACCACCTGCTCCAGGAACTCCACAGTGGAGCTGCTCCATGGTGGAGTTGGTGGAGCAGAGCTGAAAAAACTGGAGCAGAGCAGTTCCAAACAGGCCCTATATGTAATCCTTTTGGAGAATGATAATGTACGTGCTCAAGGTTAGCATCATCAACCACATATCTCAACGTGAGGTTGGCAGTACTTTTCCGGCATAAACCCATTATTCTTACAATAATATTGTCGATTTAAATCTGAAAAGCATTTACCGAACTTGTTGGAGGGAATTAGTCGTTCACGAGCAAACGCCTTGGGTGTATTCTTGTGGTACATTCTGCTTGGGACGTGCAGCACAAATCTGTGACAATGGTCCTTTTCCCCGGGGGGGGGGGGGGGGGGTTCTACTTCAGGCTTCCGCTCTTTGACCATGCTGCATCTAGAAAACTTTAAACACTGCAGGACGTACAAAACAAACTGCAACAAGGGAGAAGGGGGGAGGGGAAAAACAGGGTCGCGGCGAGCGGAAGAGACCCAGCAAAAGCCAACGCGACGGCAAAATGGCAAATCCATCCCTTACAGGCTGAGACGAAGCCAACCGAAGCGAAGCGAACACCCTAGGCGCGTGCGCGCGGACGCAGAGACGTGGCGGAGTGGCCGGCCTCGCCCGAGGCAGCAGCGGATGGCGACGCCGACGCCCATGGCCGCAGTGATGCCGCGGTCGCCGTCCTCGCCGGCGGCGGCCGAGGCGCCGATGCTGATATTCCTCTACTTCCACAAGGCGATCCGCGCGGAGCTCGAGGGGCTGCACGGCGCCGCCGTACGCCTGGCCACGGAGCGCGCCGGTGACGTGGAGGCGCTCGCCGAGCGCTGCCGCTTCTTCTTCAACATCTACAAGCACCACTGCGATGCCGAGGACGCGGTACGGCTGCTGCCCCCTGCAGAGCTCCGTTTTGTGTTTTGCTATTGCGTGTTGGTTTTTGGTTAAGCTGTGGTGGCCTCGGGTATAGCCGTATAGAGATGCGTGGGCGCGTCCAAATTTCGGTGGTGGTTGGGTTTAGGGTTGCGGAATTGTTCTTTCGGTTTGGAGGAACTGGGTGGGATCGGGATTGAATCGAGCGAGCACTGTAGGATCTGAATCGGGTGGAGTTCATACCATGGTGTTGAAACTTCTTACGAGTTGGCTTTGGATGCAACAGTGGATAACTTGAGATGTGTCTGGTTGCATCAGCCATGCCCGTATGAACAATTAGTCGAACTTTATGTTCTTCTGATGTTGACATAAGGAGATGTTGCCTGAATTGCACAAACCGTGATACGAAAGCTTCTGTTTAATTGAAACCACAGTGGAAATTTTGATTGATATCATCATACGTGGCCTTCTCTGTCTAGCTTCTAGGGTAACACTGACGCTTTGTCACTTTGATTGGAGCACAGTAACTTTCACATTAATCACATAATGGATTAAGTAGGATATGCCTTAGTTTTCCACCTGTTAAGAGTCAGGGACTAATGGAGGTCACAACCTTTGAGAAAATGTTTAAATCTTAGCCCCCAGCAGAATGAAACCATTGCTAGTTTCAATGGCAGAGTTTTAGCTTAAAGGTGCTTTGATCTTCTCCTTTCCCTTGATTGCTGCCAAAAGTAGAGGCTCTGTGTTGAAGCGCTAAAACGTTATTGTTCTTGTAACTGCTTGGCCATTTTCTTCACGGGGAAGAACTGTGATACATTGCTTTCCAAAGCTCAAACGTTTTGTTATTTTATCTTTCTAATGCTTTGTTGTTGATCCTTTATTATTCAGAAATGATGTCAAAACAATTATAGATTCTTCATATCATAGATATTTTTCATTGCAAACATGCCTATATGTTTTCGTTTGACGATTGCAGGTTATCTTTCCAGCACTTGATATTCGAGTGAAGAATGTTGCGGGGACCTATTCTCTAGAGCATAAAGGGGAAAGTGACCTCTTTACCCAGCTATTTGCTTTACTACTACTGGACATACAAAATGATGATGGTCTTCGAAGGGAACTTGCATCCTGTATAGGAGCCCATACAAACGTGCCTCACCCAACATATGTCCAAGGAAGAAGAACAGGTTGGTACTATCTCCCCCTTTTAAATGGTCTCTTATTATATTAATCACTTCATATCCTACTGGATAAAACCCAGTCTGGTGCTCAGTATCTTAATTTTGAACCAATTTAATTTCTAGATCAGTAGATTACCATATTATCATTTAAAAGTAGTTCCAAATGTGTGGCAATGTTCTTATTAGGCATCTTATTATGGTATTTCCCTGTTATAATTTGGTTGAAAAGTACTCAGCAAAAAGATCTTATTACTAGGCTGTCCAACTACTCAGCAAAAAGATCTTATTACTAGGCTGTCCAACTATCTTGCCTTTTTAACAATATTTGAATGCTCACGGTCTCCTTTACTAGAGTGCTAACCATTATATGATGGCAAATTAAGCTGGCAAAATTGTATTCAAAGTCTCTTGAGAGATTTTGTAAAATACTTTTCCATTTAAAATCTTGATGTTAAAAATGATAGGTAGAAAGAGAGAAACGATGGTAGTGATACAGATGTCTCCTAGTTGCTACTCTCTCTTCTTTTTTTGTTTGCATTGTCTTTTCCAGTCATTGCCAAGGGTTACTACTGTTAGAGATATGTATAGTTTGTTATTCCCCATTGTTATGAGGGGTTCTTTGCATATTTACCACTTGTACTTTGTGTATATATTCTGGCTCATTGGCCTCATATGAATACAAGCGCTATTCATAACATGGTATCAGAGCCAAAACTAGGGTTTTGGTTTACCTAGGGTTCCGCGCCCGCGTGCCGCCTCCGGCCTCCCATCCTGGGCGACGCCTGAGAGATCCCATCTCCCCGCTTCGCCTCCCCGGTCGCCGTCGGCCTCCCCGCGCCGTCGCCGGCCTCCCCGCGCCGTTGCCGGCCTCCCCGCGCCGCCCCCGCGCGTCTCCACTCGTCGGCTCCGCCGACTCCCCGGGCCGTCGCCGCCTTCACCCGGAACGATTCCGCCTTCCCCGGGCCCGGTCTCGGCTCGGTGCCGTCGCCGGCCTCCCCGCGCAAGAAGGCTCCCCGCGCCGCCGCCCGGACCCGCCGTCCGCTGGTCGCCGCCCGACTCCACCCGGTCGCCGTCGCGGGCCTCCGCCCGAGGCCGCCTGCTCGAGGTCGCCGCCGGCTGCTCCTCCCTCGCCCGAGGCCGCCGCCGCCGGCCGCTCGCTCAGCGCCGCCGCTCCCACGCGCCGTCGCTCCGCGCCGCCGGCCGCTCTGCGCCGCCCCGCCGGCCGCTCCGCGCTGTCTGCGCCGCCAGCGGACACCGCCTCCTGCGCGTGCGCGTGTGCGCGTGTGTTCTAACGGGCCTTCGGCCCGTTAAGTTTTAGGGTTTAGAAAAAAAAGCAAATAAAAAACGTCGTTCTAACCGCCGCGCCGTCCAGCGCCGCCTGTTAGACTTCGTTGCCTTGGTCGCCGCGCCGTCCAGCGCCGCCTACCAATGGGCACCGTTTCCCTCCCTCGCTGCCCGGTGATCTTTGATGGTGTTAATTACACCGACTTCGTGTCTCACATGCGCATCCACATGCGTGGTCTTCGTCTCTGGGGCGTCCTCTCTGGCGATGTCACCTGTCCGCCTTGCCCTATTCCTCCGATGGAGCCTACGCCTGTTGCATTGCCTTCGACAGCCGATAAGGCTGCTACTGAGGCCGCTCGCCTTGCTGATGATGACGCTGCCTCTACCTACCAGGAGGATCTGGAATTCTACAAGGATCGTCTGACCGTCTACACTCAGTGGTACGATGACGACGCTCGGGCTGCTGCTGTCTTCATCGCCAGTGTCCAGCCTCAGTTCTCTTCTGAGGTGGTGGGACTCCCTTCGGCTTTCCAGATGTGGACTCATCTTCGTCAGCGCTACGAGTTACGCGCAGAGGAGACTCGTTTGAGTGGTGCTGGTCTGATGCCACTCCCCTCTGTGCTCGCCGCTCGTCCGCCTGCTACACTGCCTCCTCCAGCGGCTACCACAGGTGGTGGTGGCCGTCCTCACTGTTCCTACTGCGACAAGGATGGTCACACTGCGTCCCAGTGCTACAAGAAGAAGCGGCATCTTTCACGCCGTTCTTCTACTGGCACTAGTGCTTCTACGACGACGTCTGCCTCGACTTCTTCAGCAGCTTCTCTCACCGAGCAGGAGATAGCCAGACTTCGACGCCTACTTGCCGCTTCAGGTTCTCCCTCGACAGGTTCTGCAGGTTCTGCTACTGACTCTTCGGGCACTGAGAGACCACCTCCTACACAGTCAGGCACCTCCCCGTGGATTCTTGATTCTGGAGCATCTTTTCACATGACTCCTGATCCTTCCACTCTGTCTTCTATTACACCTCTTGATTCTCCTGTCAGTGTTCTTACTGCTGATGGTACATCTCTTTGTCTCTAGTCGAGGATCTCTTAGCAACTCATCCTTTCATGTTCCTTCTGTTGCTCATGTTCCTCGCCTTACCTTACAGCTTCTTTCTGCTGGGCAGATTACTGACCTTGGTTATCGGGTCATTCTCGACTCTGACTCTTGTTGTGTTCAGGATCGCCACACGGGAGCTCTGGTTGGTTCTGGCCCTCGGCGCCGTGACTCACAGCGTCTCTGGGAGCTTGACTGGCTTCACCTTCCTTCCGCTGCCACCACCGCCGCCAGTCTCTCCGCTTCTGCCACTTCGTCTACCGGCTCTTTCCAGCAGTGGCATCACCGTCTTGGCCATCTGTGTGGATCCCGTCTGTCGTCCCTAGTTCGTCGTGGTCTTCTGGGGTCTGTCTCAGGAGACGTATCTTTAGATTGTCAGGGCTGTAAGTCAGGTAAACAGATTCAGCTTCCTTATCCTCATAGTGAGTCTGTGTCTCAGCGTCCTTTTGATCTTGTTCATTCAGACGTTTGGGGTCCGGCTCCCTTTGTTTCGAAAGGGGGTCATCGTTATTATATTATTTTTATAGATGATTTCTCTCGCCACACTTGGATATATTTCATGTCTTTTCGTAGTGAGGCCTTGCCTATCTATAAACAATTTGCCACTATGATACACACACAGTTCTCCACTCCTATTCGTGTCCTTCGTGCTGACTCTGCTGGCGAGTACCTCTCTCGTCACCTGCGCAGCTTCCTTGCTGAGCAGGGCACTCTCGCTCAGTTCTCTTGTCCTGGTGCTCATGCTCAGAATGGTGTCGCTGAGCGCAAGCATCGGCACCTCCTTGAGACGGCTCGTGCTCTGATGATCGCCGCCTCTATTCCACCTCACTTTTGGGCCGAGGCTGTTTCCACTGCCACCTATCTCGTCAACATCCAGCCCTCTTCTGCTCTTAAGGGTGCGATCCCTGTTGAGCGTCTCTGTGGTCTTCTTCCTGACTACTCTGCCCTTCATCTGTTTGGCTGCGTTTGCTACGTTCTCCTCGCCCCTCGAGAACGCACCAAACTGACCGCTCAGTCTGTTGAGTGTGTCTTTCTGGGATACAGTGCCGAGCACAAGGGCTATCGGTGTTGGGATCCTGTTGGTCGTCGGATGCAGGTTTCTCGGGATGTGACTTTCGACGAGTCTCGTCCATTCTACCCACGTCCTGCCTCTCCTTCGGCTTTCTCTGTGGAGTCTCTGTCTTTCTTGACCTTTCCAGATACACCTATATCTGTTTTGCCCTCGTCCACCTGTCCCACTGAGTCTCCACATATTCCTCCTGTGGCCTCTCCGCCGTTGTCGCCGCCTATGTCGTCTCCTACGACTCCCCAGGCTCCTCCTACTACCGTACCTCCTCCTCTTATCTTCTACACTCGTCGACCTCGTTTTGAGGATCTTCCAGCTGAGCCATCTTCTTCTGATGTTCCCTCTTCTTCTGATGCTCCATCTTCCCCTGATGGGCCATCTTCTCCTGATGGGTCATCTTCTCCTCGCTACGCTCTCCGCGATCGCCAGTTGATTCGGCCTCCTGCCCGTTTTGCCTTTGCTGGCGCGGCTACTCGTGAGCCTGTCTCCTACCGGGATGCTGTTACTCACCCTGAGTGGCAGCTTGCCATGGCCGAGGAGATTGCTGCCCTTGAGCGTACTGGTACTTGGGATCTTGTTCCTTGTCCATCTCATTCTCATCCCATCACTTGTAAGTGGGTCTATAAGATTAAGACTCGCTCTGATGGCTCTCTTGAGCGCTATAAAGCGCGTCTTGTTGCTCGTGGTTTCCAGCAGGAGCATGGTGTTGACTACGACGAGACTTTTGCTCCTGTAGCCCACATGACCACTGTTCGGACTCTTATTTCAGTGGCGTCTGTTCGCCACTGGTCTGTTTCTCAGCTTGATGTCAAGAATGCCTTTCTTAATGGCGAGTTGCGTGAGGAGGTCTACATGCATCCGCCACCTGGGTATTCTGTTCCTGAGGGCATGGTCTGTCGCCTTCGTCGCTCTCTCTATGGCCTTAAGCAAGCCCCTCGTGCTTGGTTTGAGCGCTTCTCCTCTGTGGTCACTGCTGCTGGTTTTTCAGCTAGTGATCATGATCCTGCGCTCTTTGTCCACACTTCGTCTCGTGGTCGGACTCTTCTTCTCCTGTATGTTGATGATATGATCATTACGGGAGATGATTCTGAGTACATTGCCTTTGTCAAGGCTCGTCTTAGTGAGCAGTTCCTTATGTCGGATCTTGGTCCTCTTCGTTACTTCCTTGGGATTGAGGTTACTTCCACTCCAGATGGTTTCTTTATGTCCCAAGCGAAATATATTCAGGATCTTCTTGATCGCGCCTCTCTCACTGATCAGCGTACTGTTGAGACTCCCATGGAGCTCAATGTTCACCTCCGACTCTCTGATGGCGAGCCTCTTTCTGATCCGACTCGCTATCGTCATCTTGTTGGGAGTCTTGTCTACCTTGCTGTTACTCGTCCGGATATCACTTATCCAGTTCATATTCTGAGTCAGTTTGTTTCCGCTCCCACTCAGGTCCACTACAGCCACCTTCTTCGAGTTCTGCGATACCTTCGCGGGACTATCTCTCGCCGTCTCTTCTTTCCACGTTCCAGCTCTTTACAGCTTCAGGCCTATTCGGATGCTACTTGGGCCAGCGATCCTTCTGATCGCCGGTCTATCTCTGCTTACTGTGTTTTTCTTGGTGGTTCTCTTATTGCCTGGAAGACGAAGAAACAGACTGCAGTGTCCCGTTCGAGTGCAGAGGCTGAGTTGCGAGCTATGGCTCTCTTGACAGCGGAGATTACTTGGCTACGGTGGTTACTTGAGGATTTTGGTGTTTCTGTTACTACACCGACTTCTCTCTTGTCAGACAGTACAGGTGCTATCAGTATTGCGTGTGATCCTGTGAAGCATGAGCTCACCAAGCATATTGGTGTTGATGCTTCTTTCATGAGGTCTTGTGTGCATGATCAGGTGATTACTCTTCAGTATGTGCCTTCGGAGCTTCAGATAGCGGATTTCTTCACGAAGGCCCAGACTCGAGCACAGCATAGCTTCTACCTCTCCAAACTCAGTGTTGTTGATCCACCATGAGTTTGAGGGGGGGGGGGTGTTAGAGATATGTATAGTTTGTTATTCCCCATTGTTATGAGGGGTTCTTTGCATATTTACCACTTGTACTTTGTGTATATATTCTGGCCCATTGGCCTCATATGAATACAAGCGCTATTCATAACAACTACATGTACCGGTTGTATTCTGTTTAAAGGGCCACACAGTTCTCACTGTCATGTTGGCATCCTGGACTGTGTATTCTTGAAACTCTGTACTGCATATTCTGATTAGAAGTATTTACTTTAGTTGTGGATCCTCATTAAAGAAATTGGGATGCCAGTTATTGTGTCCTTTGCTATTGCAGTCCAAAGAGACTTCTCATTATGGTGTAGAAGCTTTAATTAAAGTTCTTTTGAGCAGTCTAGACACAGGTGGGGAAGCCAGGTTGCAATATTAAGGGCATGTTTGGTAGAGCTCCAGATTTTTAATTTTTAGCTTCTGCTCCTGATTCCCTGAGAATCCGCTTCTCCGAGAATCTGAAGCTGCCCTGGAAAGCGTTTGGCCGCTGGTAGGTTGACTCTAAAAACATAATAAGGGTGGATTGAAGGCAAATATACCATGATACCCCCTAATTATAACACCTCACCTATATTTATGTTTTATTCCTTTGTTGTTGTATTCAAATATTGAAATTCCAAGGGTACTGAGACAGAGAGTGCATGTTCTCAGAAAAGTTGGATAGTTCCCGATGCTGTCGTCAAAACAGAGCTAGGCACGACTCTATCCCCCAATTCATCCACAGACTTGCAAACCTAGCACTGCTCACCTGCCAGATATTAGGCACCTGATCGTCGTCATATCCATGCAGAACTTTCAGCGAAAGCATGCTTTCCGCGAAGCTGACAGCCTGACACCTCTGCGTACCTTGAGATCTTTGACTAACATGGTAGAAACATCAGCTCAAATATAAACGGATTGTGATTTGTCGTATAATAGCATTCAGAAGAATTATAGCTCTAAGTTACATATATCAACTAGGATCCGACAACAGTAGGCACAGGGCAAACCGAAAACTGGGTAAAGCTGTACATCATTCATAACCATTACCTACTGTTGCTCCTCTAATGGATCTTGGACGGAACATATCTTCTGCTTCATCTTAGCTCAGCTACCAAAAATTCAGGAGGACGAGAGTAGCAGGTGAGTGAATTTCTCAGACGAACGTGGAGTGCCGCAGCTCGACAACAATACAACAGGATGGTGATATGCAGGCAGGCAGAACATATGTATATCTTCAGTTCAGGACATCAACCGGCCAAAATGTTCGCCACGTCGATATCTCGTCTTTGGTTTGGAGCTTCCTGATGCCTCTGTAGAAACCGTCCGTCTCATCCCCTTTCTCCCTATGATCTTTCCTGCTCACGGTGGTCTGCCTCCATCTCGAACCAGGTGCGTAGTGCTTGAACTTCAGGACAACCTTTTCTGTCAGAAAACAGAAGAACACACCAAGACATTCAGATGAGCGTGGGCACACACAAGCACAGCATGCAAATGTCTAATTCACTATTACAGAAAAGCTCATCTCAGATGGTTCAGAACCATCATTATAGACAGTTTCTGAATCGTCTGAATTTATGTATCTGTGATAATATGTGGTTATCACAGACGATTTTTAAAACATTTGTGATAATTACAACACTGTGGTATATCAAGTATCAGATGATTCTTTAATATAGCTGTTTGTGATATATCAAGTATCACAGACGGTTATATCAAGTAACACAAACGGCTAATACCAAAAACCGTCTGTGATATGTCATATCACAAACGGTTCTCGGACGTAGCCGCTGTGATATCTTAGATGTCACAGACGGCTAATACTAAAAACCGTCTGTGATAGCTATTTAAATACTTATATTATTTTCCGTTTTCTGGCTAGCCTCAGGAAAAACTAGTCATATCCTCGAAAAACAAGCAAATAGATCACATATATAGCACATGATAATCATTACACAGATCTCAACTAAATGATATACACTTGAATGAATTAACAATTGAATGATTACAATTGTATCAAATATTTCAACATCTAATCATCGCCGAGGTAGAACTCTCCAGTCTTGTTTATGACTTCCGCTATCAAGAATTGGGAGAGATTTCCTTGAATTTCGGTGAGTTTGTCAAGAACGATTGCACTTTCGTCGAATTCCATACGCTGTCGCTAGGAGTAGTATTAAGTCATTAGCACGCATGCATATAATCACAAAATAATTATTGACAGGTTGACAAACATCTGGATCATTCGTCTTAACGTCTATTATTTCCTTCACATGGCGGCAAACGCAAAATCCACATATGTTGCCCTGTAGCTGCTGGTGGCACTGCAAAAATAGAATTACATATATAGGTATTGTTAGTTCTAGAGACATTATAACGAAGTGTGATACATGATTGTGTTGTAGCGGGTATCGGAAATTGCATCCTGTGTTGTAGTGTGGCGCTGGATTCCTTGTGTCTCTTTCCCTGGGCAACGGAAACGCTGAACGACCTATGTGATTCCAAAAAGTTAGTATCGACCATTGCAAACGAAAAGAAGACTACAATAGAGTTTTGTATGGAGGAAATGAGTTTACTTGTCAATTATTTGTTGCACACGGGTGAAGTCGTGGTTGCTTCTAAGTAGAAAATCAAGATATATTATTTTGCTCCACTTTGGTACAATCACAATCAGAATCCAGTGACCTTTAGTCATGTATTTCGCCATAATGATTAATTCTAAGTTCATGTTACGTATAAAGTATAAATAAAAGTTGTTTGGCAACTAGAAAGCATTTACCCCTAGTTGAAGGGTATTATGATATAGTCATTGTCACTGTGAGCAAACAATTCCCTCGTTTTGTAATCTTGGACGAAGGATCCGTTATCGTTGATGGATTGCTCAGAGACCAGGTGTGGGTCGAGGAAACCCAATGGTTCTCGCGGTCGTTGGACTTGTTGGATCATGGATATATACATAAGTAATAAGTTATGACATTTATTGGTGTTATGTGAATGTAGAGCTTGATTGTACAGTACACTTGTCCAATATTGTAGAAGTGAGGCGTCGAGTTCGTCGAGATTGAATAGTAAGAATAAATCTTTAAAGGTCATCACGAAGTAATTTGAGTCGTGGAGGAAATGCGTCTCCGTGTATCTCACGGTGAATCAATTGTGCCGGTTTGGCTTCATGTTGGGCCTCTATATATACTAGGCATGCAAAGTCCTGCAAACTAGTACAAGGCTGGGTAATTGTAACTCGGGGATCAACGATATTCTAAGCATGAACTTTCATTCCCTGGGAGGCGCATTAATTTTCTTTGATTCGGTTTTGGCGCCTTGCTTGCGATACATTTTCGGCGTCGCCTTCACGGGAGTCGATGCGCTGGTCTGAGTGCCAATGCAGCAATCTTGCATCGTTTCGGTTCGCAAATAAATGCTTCAAACGTGAAATTATTAGCAGGAGATCCTTGCTTCACCTCGATACCCTCACCGTCATTGGAGTCATTCTTATGTTTGTATCGGGATGCTTTGCACACGGACAAACATGTAATTTTGTATACTCTTTACGGTAGAAGATATAATCATTCGGATATGCATGTATTCTTTCTATTTCTATTCCTAATAGATAAAGAACCTTCTTGGCTTGGCAGGTGATTCTCGGCAACACATTTCCCTCTGGAGGATGTTCGTTAGGAGATCTAACAACGCTGTGAAACTCTTATCAGACTAACCATTACTTGCCTTCAATTTCAGCAGTTTAAGAACATATGACAACCTTGTGTATTGCGTCTTGCAGTCAGGGAATAAAGGTTTCTCCAAGTCCTTCAGCAAGCCCTCGAATTTACCAAATTCTCTCTCACTATAGTTTCTTTCTACATCGCATAGTATCTTATCTAGATTGCCATCATATGACCTATTCTCATCGAAAGCACAGTCCACAACTGACATATCATTGTCTCTTTTGATGATGTTATAATTATCTTCTTATATAATTTTCTCTTCACTGTGACTGGTCTAGCATGTATACCCCTTTTTGAAACCTATTCGAATCAAGTGGGTTTCGATCTGCGCTGAGTTGGTAAATATCTTCAGAATATCACAATCAATGCATGGACAATATATATATTCCATCCCCTTCTTCAACATATCCTGCTTGGCCACTCTTCTAAAAACAGACAAGCCATTAATGTACTCTTCACTCACACAGTTCTCAACGTACATCCAGTTTCGGTCCATCTACATTACACATGTAACAAATTAGTGTCAAATTGGATTGTTAATGATACTATAGCTAATTAATTAGCCTAGCTATTTACACACATAATTATCATTCACCTAATAATAAATTGTTCATATCTAAATTAAGTAGTTAGCCATGTATTCATGAAGCATATATATATATATATATATATATATATATATATATATATATATATATATATATATATATATATATATATATATATATATATATATATATATATATATATATATATATAGAAGTAAACTATGAGTACTGACACATTGTTACATTGGAGCAAACTACCATCTCTCTCTAAACCTAACTATCTCTTTATTACAAGACATATAAGTTATTAAAAGCAAATACCAACTTCTAATAATAAAGAACAAATCAATCTACAAGCGGTATATTTTCACTAAACTTTTCAAAGCCAGCGGCCTCCTTCAATGCAGCTCAATGAATACAGATCTATCGAGACCACGTCGGCTATTTAATAACATGGCGTATCTCAGACAGTTCCAACCACAAACAGTCTGTGATATGAAACGATCACAGACGGTTTGTATTAATAACCAACAGTGAACTTTCACAGACAGTTATTATTACAAACCGTCGGTGATGTCTGTCATTATCACAGATGGTTATTGATACAAACCGTTTGTGGTGTTTTGCATTATCGCAGACAGTTCGTATTAATAACTGTCTGTGAAAATATCACAGACGGTTATTCGTATGAACTGTTTGTCATAGTTGCGTATAACAGTCAGTACACGGTCACACTTGTAAAACCGTCTGTGATAATTACAGCACAAATAATTCTCTATGAATCATCTATGATGTAGCAGTTCAATATAGCCTCATTTGTAGTAGTGATTGGTCATGGTCCTATTCCATCCATGTAATGCAGTTTATTCTCAGACATTATCCTATCTTTTTGTCATTTGTTTGAAAAAGCACGGTTGTGGTTGTTGGATAATTCTTCAAAGCTTATGCAGATTGAACATAAGAAAACAGTTCACCTGAAAACAAGAAAAAATATATTAAGAATTGCATATACAGAAGAAAACAATTCAGAAATGAACAAACTGGCCTGCAAAACAGCCTATTGCCGCAGGTAAACTGGCCTGCAAAAGAGCATTTTCTAGTCACTGCTAAGGAATTTATATGATGTTGATAAAGAAGTAACAAACCATGTTTGAAAGAATGGACAATTTTCAGAAACTATATTTTTTGCATTCTTTGACAGTTAAGTACAACAGGAGGAGAATACTATGACGATGGCTTTCAAAAACTAGAAATTCAGTACTGGATTGTTTCAGCTTGGGTATACTTAGTGCAGTTTCTTTTAGTTCATCTTTTCCCAATTATGGAGAGATGGCAATGCTATAGAAGAAACTTCATGCACTATTCATGTAAATAGTTTTCCCTCTGCACATGAGCACTATGTACTGTTGGCAAATGGGAAACATGGGTTCTGTCACCAACAGGATCTATGAGCCTCTACAAAATGTTAATTTCTACAAACACAACATGATTGTATCAAAGTCATAGCCATAGTACTAAAAAAATGAGCTCAAGCAGCAATTCAGCAATAATAGATTGCTCTGTCGAGATGATGTATGCAACTATAGTTAGTACTACAGCATAAATGGTAATGCAATACAATTACAAACCATGAAATAAGGTGGCATGGCTATTCATAAGGCCAGACAAGACTATTTTCTTCTTCAGATCACCCTTCTCATCTTTTAAATGCATTCAGCACTTGGTAACAGTTCCAAAGTATTATTACTATCAGAACACCATTCGCATTAAAAACATAAGCACTAAAGCATGAATCACAATCATAAGTCTTGAATATTAGATTTGCTTTAAATGAGATAGCAAACGAAAAAGATAAACTTAAGTTCATGTAAAATGTAGATGCAATATTACAGATAGCATCATCCAACAGAAAAAAGTTCCAAAATGATTGTTCAGGCCAAAGGATTTTCCAAGTTTCAACAATGCGAACGATTCAAATCTTGCTGCCAGCTAAGGTCATATTGCTAATCTTGGTATCAATAACACAAATCGATTTTTTAAAAAACGTAGAATTCACAACTGCATCAGCGCATCACTACATGGTTCTCCCTGATCGCATAAAATTGCTACAAGACAGAATTACCAATTATATATACGCTAATCCACTTACCCAATTCTTTAACAACAATACCTCTAATCTACTATAACCCGAAGCATACGCAACTATATGAATCCAACGCCACAAATTTTCCCCACAAATTCCATCACAAATCTAACACATTCGTCCTATCGAATCAGCAAGAGGCGAGGCCGCATACCCAAAAACGGTGACCCACTCCTCCTCGTCGACCCGGCCAGCGGCGGGCACGGAATCCCTCGGCATCTTCGGCCGCGCAACCTCCCTGGGCGGCGGCGTCGTGGTAAGCGCCACCTGCTGCTGCTGCGACTGCTGCCTCGACACTGTCGTCGGGGACTGCTGCTGATGCATGAGGCCATCCACCGGGGAACCGTCCCTAGCCTTCTCCTCCCTCGAGGGGGACCACCACGCCGCTGGGGCGGTGGAGCCGTTGGAGCATAGCGGGGAGAAGAAGCCGGCATGAGGGGGCGGAGGCGACGGGGTCATGATTGCCTGCGGATGGGTGGGGAGCTGCGGGGAAGCGGAGTGGTGGGAGAGGTCATCGAGGGAGAGCAGCGGGGGAGGCGGCGGCGGGGTGGAGGCCTGGATCTCGCGACGCAGGGAGGCCGGGGGCAGGAGGACGCACGAATAGACCGGGGAAGAGAGGTCCCGGAGGAACGGCGGGTGGTGGCGCCGGTGGTCCGGCCTGGCGGCGCTAATCTCGGTGGCGAGGTGGAGCAGCAGCAGCGAGATGAGTCACCGACGCCGCTGGTGCCTGCCCTCGCCGAGGTCGCCCGCTCTGCCTCTCCTCGCTCGGACGCGCAAGTGTCTCTCTGCCCGACCGAAACAGACGGGAGGGGGAGGCGAAGCGGTACGAATGGCAAAAAGCGGGTAATTTCCGCATACTTCCAGGGGCAATTTAAAAAACTCGACCTACGGGGGAAGAATCCCCCAGTCATTACTTAAGAAGATCTTCTCACGCAGACCGAGAAAACCCCCGAACCCCTGCTCCACCCTTACACAGCGGCACCATCGCCCGACCTTGTGAGACTACCGGCGGATCCTTTGGATCAACGCCTTGGCGGGGCCTGTGCTTTGGTGTGGTAGCAGGCGAGGGGATTTTTTCCCCCAAGCCTGAAATTCGCTTCCACTGGGAGTCGAACCCAGGACCTGGGGGGTGCTACTCAAGCCTCTAACCATTGGGCTAGAGACCCTTTCGCTCCAGGGGCAATTTCGCTTTAGGTTTGCTAGCTTCTCACGATAATCCATCAGCTTCTTCTTATTAGTTTATTTTGAGAAATTTCGATATTTGACACTGAATACGTGCGCCTCTCAACTTTTAACCCTCAATTCGCACGCCTTTGAAAATTTAACCCTGTCACTGCGAATTCTTTTGATTCAAGGGATTCTCCTCATTTTCTCTCCTTTTCTATTTTGACACTTGTCACTGCGAAAATGAAGAGAATCCCTTGAATCAAAAGAATTCACAGTGACAGGGTTAAATTTCCAAAGGCGTGCGAATTGAGGGTTAAAAGTTGAGAGGCGTACGTATTCAGTGTCAAATATCGAAATTTCTCGTTTATTTTGGACTTTGCTCATGTAATAAGCAGAATCATGGTGTTTTGAGGAGCTGGTTGTTTGGCACAGTTTTACTAGATCCAAAATAGAAGTTGGCAGCAAGAGCTCTATCAAATAGGGCCTAATTTGCATAAACTAGAATCTCTCTCTGGAGGTTTAGAAAATGCGGCATATTTTTTCTTTGGATTATGTGCTTTGACTGGTCATGTCTCTGCTGTGGTGTATGCATTCTGAAATCGTATCCAAATGATGCAGTTAATCAACATATTCGTCGTCATTATAAATTCCTATTGGTGGCTGATCATCTGAATTTGTTTCAGGTCTTCCCATTGCTTACCAAGAAATTTTCATATGAAGAGCAAGCTGATTTAGTGTGGCAGTTCTTATGCAACATTCCTGTAAATATGATGGCAGAGTTCCTTCCATGGCTTTCAGCTTCTGTTTCATCTGATGAACGTGAAGATATTCGAAACTGCTTATGTAAAATAATACCTGAAGAGAAACTTCTTCAGCAGGTCTTCATAATTGCGCTTCTTACATTTTCTGGCAATAACTTGCTTTGTGTCCTGTTAAATTTTAGTTTTAAAATTTGCGAAGGTTGTATTCGCTTGGATCGAAGGGAAAGCAACAAGAGAAATGGAGGAGAGTTTCGTTGATCCTAAATCGGACTGCGAGGATGCCTCCTTTGTTGATCAAGCAGAGAAGCATATTTGTGCACATGAAGAGTCTAAAGATGGGAATAGAAAGTATGCAGAATCTAATGATGGTCAGGCTGACAGGCATCCCATAGATGAGATTTTGTATTGGCATAATGCTATCCGTAAAGAATTAAATGATATAGCAGAAGAGACAAGGATGCAGCAGTCTGGAGATTTTTCTGATATATCAGCCTTCAATGCGAGGCTTCAATTTATTGCAGATGTATGCATCTTCCACAGGTATGTAGCTTTGGATCTTCACTCATCCACATCTTTATTTTACGATCTTGTTGTGCAACTATGGTAAATATGATCTTCTGAAATTTCAATATTGCCTTTCTCTTAATCCATGTAAGTTGGCACTTCAGTAGCCATATGTTTGTAAATGTTTAACTTATTGGTACTCCTTTGCATCTGTTACACATTATGTACCTTTTTCAACGTATGCTGCTTGTTCATGGACAGTTTGGCTGCTAGGCACCTTTGGCATTGTGCTGACTTTTAAACTGCAATTTTTACTACTTTTGGATATATTAACTAACTGTCAGCTTTTTTAAAGGACTGTGTCATAGATATTTTACTAGATTTGGTAAGGATTCTCTAAAATAACTAGATTTTCTACAGCGCTTTGCAGCACAGTACAGCAATGGTAAACTGGCCCATAGTCACCATAGCATATGATTGTACACTTCAAAATAACTAAAGAATACCTGAATATGAAGTTTAGTATTGTGTGAGTTGGGGACAAACTTATGTCTTTATTAACAAAGCAACACACTTTTACACAGATGATATTTATTTTTCCGTCCTATGTAATACGTGACTACAAATGCTTGGGCAAGCAGTACACTAGACATGCTGATTCACCTGAAGCATAGGAGCCGTGTATTTGAGAAGAGTCCTTTACATACGTATTATTGTTTTGTTGTGCATACAAGAATATTGCTGGCATGTACTAGTGGCATGCTAGTCATAGTTTGTTGGGTATTAGAATATGTTTTTGCTTGATTCGCTTTTGATGGTTTTCACTTGAGAGAATTGAATATTCTTATAGTAGACCAAATACCCTCTTTAATTTCATCACTTGTATTTTTTCTTATCTACAGTATCGCTGAAGATCAGGTTCTATTTCCTGCAGTCGATAGTGAGCTGTCCTTCGTGCAGGAGCATGCTGAACAAGAGCGCCGATTTAACAATGTTAGATGTTTAATTCAGCAAATCCAAATAGCAGGAGCAAAATCAACTGCAGCGGACATTTACTCCGAATTGTGTTCACATGCTGATCAGATAATGGAGGCAATTGAGAAGCACTTCTGTAATGAAGAAACCAAGGTTAGTAGTGATGTTGCTGGACTGCTGGAATGATTGCTTTATCTGTCAGAGTGTCATCTTTGGTTTAATTTACCTAGGTGCTTCCTCAAGCTAGGGTGCTTTTCTCTCCTGAGAAGCAAAGGGAACTTCTATACAGAAGTCTATGTGTCATGCCATTGAAGTTATTGGAACGCGTTTTACCATGGTTGGTGTCAAAGCTCAGTGATGAGGAGACATCTTCTTTTCTTCAGAATATGCGCTTGGCAGGTTATCCCTTTACTCTGATTATTCCATGTTATTGTCTTTATACATTTCATTAGCTTTCAAGAATTTCTTCGAAATTCAATGTTTGCTAAAAAGATGCACATGAAACAGCATCATCATCTGAAACGGCACTGGTCACTCTTTTCTCTGGTTGGGTGTGCAAAGCTCGTTCAGAGGTCAAATCCAATTCTGGAGAATATGTACGCTTAACATCAGGGGCAGTGAGATGCCTTTTGGACGATGTAGATGACCTGGAAAAATGTCCATCATACTATCCATGTGCTTCATGTAACAGTGCGGATATTCCTCTGCATCTTCAAACTGAAAATGGTTCTAGGCCAGGCAAGCGAGGAAATGACCGAAATTTTTCTATTTTAGCCTTTTTTTTGAAAAATATTCACATTTAGACCCCTGGTAGTTTTAATTCCGTTTTTGGACCCGGAGCTCGGCGCCGTGGGTCACGGCGCCGAGGTAACACGTCTCGGCGCCGTGGACCACGGCGCCGAGCTGCGAGCCCCGCGCCAGCGTAGCGGCCGGCGTGGCGCCGAGGTGGCAAGAGCTCGGCGCCGTGACTTGTGGCGCCGAGCTCGGCGCCGTGACTCGTGGCGCCGACCTCGGCGCCACAAGTCACGGCGCCGAGCATGTGGCTTCTGAAACAGCACCGAGCACGCGGGCTTCGTTCATTCGCATCCTCCTCCCTCTGTCCCCGCCGCTGTTTAGAGTTTGCACCGATCAGCCTTTTTTTTCGCAAAATGAATTATTAGTTGTATTTTGCATTTGGATTATTTAATGATAGTAATATTATGTAATATAGTTAGTTATTTATTTATAGAGAGCAAAAAATACGACGTATGTTTTGAAAATTCGTTATGTATTGCAGATGATACATGTAGGAAAATTCGTGTAGATTTTTTTAAAAACATTATGGTACGTTGGTAATGGTTTTTGAAAAATAAAATTATGCAGGCCGTGACGAACGAGTTTTGTGTGAAGTTCTGCGGGCCGTGAGATGCTGCGGGCAAGACAGAGGGGAGGCGACATGTGGCATACAAGCAACTCTCCTCTTCAGTTGTTACTACACACTTGGGGAAATAATTACTGGGATGATTCTGGGTCAATCCCATCCCCTCTGTTTGTGGATTGATGAACGAGTTATGTGTGAAGTAACGATTAGTGTATTTGTGATTTTTGTACAATGCTGACCGTGAAAAATATGTTGAACTGGCAATAACATTTTTTGATCATGTTATGTTGTTGTATTGGAAGGATTTTTTTGAATTATTTTGTATGACAACTGTGATAGGAACAATTGGACGAAAGGAGGGGAAGTGATAATAAGACACGTGGGAATCATTGCATGCGAAAAGCCCAGATAATAAGCTTATGAAGTTGGGACGAACATGGCGCGTACAATTTTATTACATGCTAGCATGATATCCGACTAATCTACCCAACTGCTCGTACGACCTCTCGTGTGGACCGAGTCTATTACATCTTGTCTACTGGGTGTAGCGTGGTTGTTTCCCCTTTCTGTCGCGCCCTGAAGATGGCTCCGCTGCATCCTTCTTCCTGTCACTCTTGGTCTTGAGAGCCGCCTCACGAGCTTGAAGCTCTTCCTCCTGACGCTTGATGGCTGCTTCACGCAGACTTAACTTCTCCTTCCTCCTTTGCAGCTCATCCTCCTTGCCCTGCAGACGGATTTGGTCCACCCTCACGCGGCGCTCTTGCTCAAGCCGCATCTGTCGTTCCACCTCGCGAGCCTGAGTCATCTTGACACAGTATTGTCCTTTGTTTTCCACCTCCACTGCCCGGTTATTTGGCCATGCCGGCGGCACTCGATCCACCCATTCCATGAACCCGCAAGCCTATGTGTGGCATGGTAGATGTCATGGATCAAGTTGAAAAACGATAACGGAAAAGAAATGGTTTAGTTATGGTCGTTACCACGAAGTCGTCATCCAGGTCAGGACACTTGAAGAACCTACGGCCGTATTTGGCTCGTTGTACTCGATCAGTCCAGACTCCCAACATCGTCCTAAAGCCGCAATGGCACTTCGGGCGCTCATGCCACTCCGGCACTCCAAATGGGTTGGACTTCCAGGAAGACATTGTTGTGTGGTAGTATTGTGATGTCTTGAGGAGGAGATGTGGTATGGAAGACATATGAGGCCTTCATATAGGCAGGTTATCGGTGCAGTGGGCATAGTCCATGGAGAGGATCTTTTCGCTCTTACTGGATTCAAGTGTAGCAATAAATGGTCCTATGTAGGCTTTTCAGAGACTATAGTCTCGTAATAAATTCATAGTTCGTAGCCTTTTCAAAGACCTACACCCCTATATGTGTACAGGCCTACAGGCCTACTCCTGTAAAGGCTAAAGACCTGCGCCCCTATATGTGTACAGGCCTACAGGCCTACTCCTGTAAAGGCTAAAGACCTACGCCCCTATATGTGTACAGGCTAAAGGCCTATTCCGTCACTGCGCAAAGCTGACATATGCTGCCCCGTTTTGTCATGTCACTGAGCAAAATCTGAACTCTTTTGTCATGTCACTGAGCAAAACTGCCCTCTGTTGTCATCTCACTGAGCAAAAGCTGACCTCTTGTGTCATGTCCCTGAGCAAAGCTGGGGCGTGTTGTCATGTTCCTGAGCAAAAGCCTCTTTTTTTGGTGGTCACTGCATTAAACTGCCCCGTTTTGCTATAAGTAGCACGGTTGGGGTCCTATGACATTGTGAATCGAACAAAGTAGTACCCTCTCTTTCGTGGTGAAACATACCATGTCTGAAGCCGAGGGGCCAGTGGGATTTGGGTCACCGAAGGATGACATTCCCTTAGAAACGAGGGATATGTTCGGTCCGCAGTACCGATTGATACCAAGCCGGCGTGCTCAACCACCGTGGCCGAAATGCAGACACAATGAGTACGCGGTTGTCCAGATCTTGGATTCCCCACCTACATGATACAAAAAAGAGGACTACATGTCAGAGAATTTGAGGCGCAAATAGCCGATAAACAATGAACATGCAAGTTGCAATGGTTCATCACTTAACCTGTCAACCAGTGCAGTGATGGCGGGGGGGTTGAAGGTGGGCAACCCACGGCGAACCTGGTAAGAGATGGCGTCTAGGCCAGCCCTCTCCAGGAAGGGAGTGTACCGCTCGTCGTACTGCATGTCCAGGAACCCGTCATGGGTTCGAGGACGAAGGATGGGCAGCTCCTGTATAGAATACACCAATTTTTTAGTTAATGCATCAATATAAACTCAAATTGTACAGGAAGTGATGAAGGCAATACCCTCCCCTCCGCGGTGAGCCGTCCTCTGTGGCTCTCCTCGTAGTACGGGTCTAGCAGGTGGAATTGCGCCATCCTAAAAAAAACTTTGAATTTGTCAGTCCAACATACAAGTAAACAAAATATTGAACATGCATACAATATGGAATGAATAAGAAATTAAACAAGAAACATAGCAAATTACATATGAAAAAACAACTACACGAACTATGAAACATAACGAATAACAAGCACTCGCACCTGACTAAGTGGCCAATGGCATGTGCGTGAATTGTGGCCAAGTCTACCACATCTGCTACATTGGTTCTGCTCGGGGTTAGTAAGAAAGGGGGTTGATCTCCCTCGCCTCGTTCTTCCTGGAAGCTGATCCATAACCATCTTGTGTCTCGTCCTTTTCCTGGTTCCACGTTTGTTCCAACGGCTACCCGGATCCGCAATGTATTTGGGCCCGGTGTACGGTGGCCACTCTCCCTCATCCCGGTAAGGCTCGAAACGGGGAGACCACGTAAGCACAAGGTTGTCAACACTGAACTCCCGAGGTATCTTGCTCTCGTAGTCAAAGTTGCGATGCCTCGCTGCTGCCACATAATGAGAACATGGAAAGTGGTACTGCCTCGGTTTACCACATGTGCATGAGAAATCAATAAGGACAACTTTATGCTTCCTCGTCGGCCGGAGCTCTCCATCGGTCGTTGTACCACCCCTTTCTACAACCTCATAACTGCCCGTGGCGTTGTCAAAACAATGTACCTCATGTGCCTCAGCCCTAGCCTTTGCCTTTTCAAGGTGGCGCTTCGGTTTTGGCGCCCATCTCACTTGTTTACTTTGTAGCGCCATTGCATGTGCGTGTCTTTCGTTGAACCAGGCAACAAGCTTGTAAAAGGTGAAGGATACGATAGCATTGACGGGCATACCACGTATACCCCTAAGCAAACTATTGAAGGATTCGGCCATGTTGCTTGTCTGAAACTCGTACCTCCAGCCACCGTCGTCATGAGCCCTTGTCCATTTGTCGACATCTCTCATCAATCCCGTCAACCACTGTCTACCTTCTGCGTTTGTTGCAGTATTAAGCTGCTCCAACTTCTCCTGGAATAACTTCACCTCAAGCATTCGAGCGACCTCCTCGAACAGAGGAAAGTTATCCTTCGCACCATCCTTACGGAGTAGATTCTCGGCAAGATGCCGAGTGCACCAACGGTGGTGCAAAGCTGCATACCCCGGTATCTGCTCCTGTACGGCAGAAAGTATGCCCTGGTGCCTATCAGAAATGACACCAACCTCCCTAGCAGGGCCGACCACGTGCCTCCGAACGAGCCGCAAGAACCATCCCCAGCTGTCTTTGTTCTCCCTCTCAACCAAAGCAAACGCCAAAGGAACCAACGCGTTGTCTGCGTCACAGGAAATGGCTATCAGAAGTGTGCCCTGGTACTTGCCAAGAAGAAACGTACCGTCAATAGCGAAGACGGGACGACAATGCCGAAAGGCCTCGATGGACTGAGCAAAGCACCAGAAAGCACGGAAGAATATCTGCATCCCATCTTGAGTCCATTCGTTTGGTTTCGGGACGTACTCATAATGCATGCCTGGATTAACCGCTTTGATTGCATTGAAGAGTGCTGGCAACTGCAAGTACCCATCTTCCCAGTCCCCATATATCATCTTCCAGATGCGTTGCTTTGCCCTCCATGCTTTTCCATACCTTATCTCGTATCCAAATTTCTCCTTAACAATCCCAGCAAGTGTCTTCACCTTCATATTGGGTTCTCCCTTTACTATGTGACACAGTGACTTGGCAATAATGGTAGAGGTCAACTGCCGATGCTTCTGTTTGAGCTCTGCTTCGGCACAAGTGTGTGGGCCAACGATTTTTGTGATCTTGAACTTTCCAGTGACCTTCTGTTTGCTAGCACAAACCCTCCATTCACATGTCTCCTTCTCGCACACAACTGTGTACCTCCGCTCCACATAAGAATGTCTCACCTTGAATGGCCTTTTACGGATCACTGAATACTCCTGCAGCCACCTTTTCAATGCAGACAAGTCCTCAAACACCATGCCCTTCTCAATTGTCATGCTTGACCCGGCCTCAGGAGCATCTAGCAACTCGTCATCCCTTCCTTCTGCATAAGCCCCATGAGAATGCCTAAGATTGCTGAATTCATGAACTGATGGATCCCGGCCAGGGCAATAACGCCTGATCAGCTCAATATCACTTTCGGTCAGCTCTCCAAAAGGGCGGTCATCATCAGAATCAACGGCCCTTGCGATCTCGTAAGGCTCCAGATCATCCACAATTTGAACATCCACACTGTTGGAGTCCCTGCAGACTTCTTCAACGTTGCCAGATGGAGCAACGGGAGGAACTACCACATTACCAGGAATGTTTCCTGCATCATAATCACGACAACGATGGGATTGAGACAAAACAAAGGAATGACGGGAAAAGGCTAAAGTGTTGCTCGACACTTACTGGGCTGATTCTGGGTCAATCCCATCTCCTGAGGGGCCGCCACGACATCATCAGTCCGACATTCAACTCGAACTGGTTGAGAAATCTGAACCTCGTTCGGGGAAGATAGAGCATCGGGCACCTCAGGCACTTCTTCCACATCCACCGCAAGATCCGGTAACGGAGGGTCAAAGGGTGCCTGATCACCTAGTTCTGGTGAATAACCGTGAGGGGTGGGATCAATGGACACCTTCCGCACAACAACGTCCAAACATTTTAACTCATTCCTCATAACCAATTTGACATATTTGTCCCACTCATCCTCTGAACCAATTAAGATCAACCGCCTGAGAACTAGGTCTTTCGAACCGAAGTGAAGTAACCCCTCAACTGTGATGCTCTCCTCGTTTGCATGACAATGTAGCTTCTCCCGAGCCCTAGCAACCAACTCACTAAACGACGGCCGATCACCGAATATCAGAGGCACCCTTTGCATTTCAACAAATTGAACATTTCCATAATCATCACTTGTCACACTGCCTCCATGATATAGGGTCACTAGGTTGTCCATCTAGTTCATACAGAAAACCAAACTAATAAGAACCTTTAATTGAAATCGGATACTACATAGTAACTAATAAGTACCTAGTCACTAACTAAATGCTACCTTTATTCGAAATTGATGCTAATTAACTAACTAAATTGCATAGTCAATTGCATACCCAAAGATAAACAATTCTTTTGTTCGTGATTTGCTTGACTCGTTGTGGCAAACATTTCTATAGCACTAACTAAATTGCATAGTCAATTGCATAGTCAATTACATCACAGCAACACAACACATTTCTATAGCACTAGTCCTCTGGCCGCAAAATAATCAACTTGACTTATAACGAGCCATATCCCGACTCCAATACGCCACACAATCCTTCCATTCTACGGCACCATTGCCCAAGCGACAGTGATAAATAAGGGATAAACAGCCTACTCGACATTCATAGCACCACACATCAGCCCACTCAACATCACACCCTCACAAACTAGCTAAAAAATATCCTCGACATCACATCTGAGCGCCAAGAACGAACATTTTGGAGGAGAAGTCCTCACCTTGAGGCACTTGTAGCGGTCGCTGGGGCCTCTCGACAGCAGCGGCGGGGAGGACGGCCGGGCGGGAAGCACGTCGGATGGGCGGCCGGCCGAGGACGCGCGTGCGGGGAGGGGAGGCCGAGGCGGAGACGCGGGGAGGCAGGAGGCCGGGCGGCACCAGGGGGCGGCGGCCGGAGACGCGGGGAGGCGGCCGGAGGCCGGGCGGCTCCGGGGCAGCGGTCGGGCGCAGACGCGGGGAGGCGGGAGGCCGGGCGCAGACGCGGGCGGGCGGAGACACGGGGAGGCGGCACCACGGGGCGGCGGCGGGGAGGCGGGCGGCCGCGGCGTGGAGGACGTCGGACGGGCGGTCGAGGCGGTCGAGGAGGGGTGGCGGGCGTCCGCGGCGGGGAGGACGCCCGTGCGGGGAGGGGAGGCGCGCGGGCGGCCGCGGCGGGGACGACGGGCGGCAGCGGCGGTCGACGAGGGGAGGCCGGCGGCCGCGGCGGGGAGGACGCGAGTGCGGGGAGGGGACGGGAGGCGGCGGCGGGCGAGTTGCGAATGAACGAAGCCCGCGTGCTCGGTGCCGTTTCAGAAGCCGCATGCTCGGCGCCAAGATCCACGGCGCCGAGCTCGGCGCCACGAGTCACGGCGCCGAGCTCGGCGCCACGAGTCACGGCGCCGAGCTCCCTGCCACGTCGGCGCCACGCCGGCCGCTACGCTGGCGCGGGGCTCGCAACTCGGCGCCGTGGTCCACGGCGCCGAGACGTGTTACCTCGGCGCCGTGACCCACGGCGCCGAGCTCTGGGTCCAAAAACGGAATTAAAACTACCAGGGGTCTAAATGTGAATATTTTTCAAAAAAAGGGCTAAAATACAAAAAATTCGGAGGAAATGATGCAGAATCTGTTCCTGGTACTAATGGAAGTCACTGCTCTCAAACTGCTGACACTGAAGCACATCCATGTAGCAAAAAACCTTGTTGTATTCCTGGGTTGAGAGTACAGACTAGCAATCTTGGCATTAGTTCACTGGCTTCTGCAAAGTACTTTCGTTTTCTATCATACAATTCTTCTGCCCCTTCGTTATATTCAAGCCTTTTTTCATGGGAGACCGATGCAGCATTGTCTTGTTCAGATAGCATCTCAAGGCCCATTGATACCATATTCAAATTTCATAAGGTGATTCGCAAGGATTTAGAGTACTTAGATGTTGAATCTGGAAAGCTCATTGATGGTGATGAGTCTTGCCTTCGCCGATTCATTGGAAGATTTCGTTTATTGTGGGGTCTTTACAGGGCACATAGCAATGCTGAGGATGAAATTGTGTTTCCTGCTTTAGAATCAAGAGAGACATTGCACAATGTGAGCCATTCATACACTCTTGACCACAAGCAGGAAGAACAATTATTCGAAGATATATCTAATGTTCTCAGTGAGCTTTCACAGCTATATGATAGCTTGAGCCACCCCCACACTGAAGCTAATGAATCCGAGAAAAACTATTTTCTTTCATCTAATGAGATTGATTGGACTAGAAAGTACAATGAGCTTGCCACAAAGCTTCAAGGAATGTGCAGGTCTATCCGGGTTGCCTTGACTAATCATGTCCATAGAGAAGAACTTGAGTTGTGGCCGTTGTTTGACAAACATTTTTCTGAGGAGGAGCAGGATAAGCTTGTAGGTCGTATAATTGGTACGACGGGTGCTGAGGTTCTCCAATCAATGTTACCCTGGGTTACATCGGCACTTACTCATGAGGAGCAGAACAAGATGATTTATACGTGGAAGCAAGCAACTAAGAATACAATGTTTGGTGAGTGGCTAAATGAGTGGTGGAAGGGAGCTCCAACATCATCTGATTCTTCAGCGGAGACATCCTCTCCTCCAGAAGGTTTGTGCAGTTGGTTGCTTATGACCTTGCCCTCTACTACTAACAATTTTCAACTTGCATTGTGCCCCTCTTGTTAATACCATGTTTGTTAGGAACTTAGAATAGTTATTGGAAGCAAGTATATAACCTCCATGAGCATAGATTATAAATGTTATGCATTGTGTTGATATTTTATTTATTGGAGGCAAACTAATCATCAATTTGTGAGGGTTCTACCTTGGTCTAATGAATTATATGTGCAATATTGTGCCAGAGTTGGGTTGAATCATTTAATTTGTGGTAAAGAAGCAAGAAGACCTAGCAATTTGTTGATAATTCTTTGCAATGGTGCAAGCTATGAATACTAACATAACTATAACATAAGTAGGATGCATTAAAAGATAAGGACTGTTCATTGGGAGTTTTGTAGAGCATGGACAGGCCATGGATGCTTAAAATTGGGGGAGTGGGATGTGAAGTTATGCTCAAGCAACTCATTCATAAACATCTGTTTTCTCTGATGCTTGTTTAGTCTGAAAGTAGCTCTATGTTTGTTTCATTTTCTTTTTCATTGAAAAATAATCTTTGTTTGACTGACCTTTCCTTTTCCCTTTGTAGATAGTCATTTACAAGATAAGCTTGACCAGAATGACCAGATGTTCAAGCCTGGCTGGAAGGACATCTTTCGAATGAACCAGAGTGAACTTGAGGCTGAGGTCCGTAAGGTCTCACGAGATCTTACACTTGATCCAAGACGGAAGGCCTACTTAATCCAAAATCTCATGACCAGGTTTGTCATCTGAATATTTCAGTAAATAACTTGTAAGAAAATTATATTGATAAATGTGCACATTTCAGCCGCTGGATAGCTGCTCAGCAAAAGTTACCAGAACCAACATCAAAAGAGTGTAGTGAAGGTGCTGGTATACCTGGATGTTTTCCTTCATATCGAGACCAGGAGAAGCAAATATTTGGTTGTGAGCACTACAAACGGAACTGTAAGCTTGTTGCTGCTTGCTGTAACAAGTTGTTCACTTGCAGATTCTGCCATGATAAAGTTAGCGACCATTCGATGGAAAGGTAAATTCTGTAGTCTGTAAAAATACTTGATTGGTTTTCATCTTATTACTGCTGAAGGGTACTTCTATCGTCTGACCATACTAGAGTGCTTTGGGTTTCTTTTTCTGTAAACCCAATTTCAAACTGCTAATCACCATGCTATAGTAAAAAGTAAAAACACTGAAGAGTGAAGACATGTTGGAAATATAGACTTGCTACTTGCAGTTAAATTTCTTTTGAATAAAGCATATAGTTTCCTACATTCCTTTGAGTGCCTGTTCCATCCATCTCTTTACTGATATCTTTTTTAATCCCTTTTCTCGTTGGCTTTGCTTGTATGTGCATGGTTGTGGTGAGAACATATCTAGCGCTACCACACCTCGGAAAATGATGCAAATAGTCACGAAAAATTCCAAAAAAATTGACACAAAATCAATCTATCATGCCACAGAATTTCAAATCTAAATTCGATATGCACCTTGGGAAACAAAAAAGACAAATTCTGCTGAAAAGGAAATCCGAAAACAAAAAGGGAAAACGATAAAGATAAAGCTACTGTTCACTTAAATTTCTCTCTCTTTTTTTGGTTTCTCCTAACATGCATCATGTTTTCAATTGAATTTATGTGGGATGCTTGGTTATATTGTGACCTATCTAACCAGATATTTTCGGAATAGTATTTTTCATGACTATTTGTATCGATTTCTGAGGGGTGGTAGCACTGGATATGTTATCGTGGTTGTAGTGTCGAGATGGGCTAATAAGTACCAATTCTGTCTGAGGCTCTGAGCTAAAATGTTTTCTGTTCCTTGGCCTTTCTGTCAACTCTTTATTATCATGCAGAACCCTGCTGCAATGTATCAACTATCAATAAGATATAGAATGAGAACAAAAGGACACTTAAGAAATGCCATACTAAATTATTAATGAGTATAGTTTCTGGTATTCTCGAGAAACAAGTATTTGTTTCTGTCCTAGTGTGCATTGGTTTTTGCTAGATCGTTGCTACCATATCAGATATTAAATGCGCTAACATTACTTGCTACCTGTAGGAAAGCAACACAAGAGATGATGTGTATGGTTTGCCTGAAGGTTCAACCTGTGGGTCCAATTTGCCAAACTCCATCTTGCAACGGGCTATCTATGGCAAAGTATTACTGTAATATCTGCAAATTTTTTGATGATGAAAGGTAATATTCCTCAACGTCATTGAAAGATCAAACTTTCTCTGGTATTAAATTTGCACTGGGTATGTTGAGATCTTTTGGGCCATTCAACAATTGACATGTGTTTTCCCTCTTATTTATAAACCAAAATATTGTTTCCATATTAGTTTTCTTATTTATTTTTGAGATATGTGGCCATCTCCATAGGGGTGAAACAGATATTGATTTATTCAAACGATTACCAAATGTGACAAGATGTGTCTTAAGGATATAAATTTCCAGGCAAAATGGTATCCAAATTCAACAAAACTGATAGCGCGAATATTGCTTGTGTATTCAACTGAAAGACAGGAGTACAATATATAGGGCTATGCCGGTAATCTTTCTCTACCTGATTTATAGAATCAAGATCAGGGAGAAGATCCGGGAGACCAGGCGCATAAGGAAAGGCTGGGCGTAAAAGACTCAACTGCCAGCCACCTAAATATAGAGGGGGATCACCTAAACAGGGAAAGAGATAAACTCTAACACCCCCCCTCGCAGTCGGAACGTCCATAGGACAGACATTAAGACTGGAGCGAAACTCACAAAAAACAGAAGTGGGAAGACCCTTGGTGAAGATGTCAGCGAACTGGGATGTCGTCGGGACATGGAGAACGCGAACACTTCCAATAGCAACATGCTCGCGGACGAAGTGGAGATCAATCTCGACATGCTTCGTGCGCTGATGCTGAACAGGGTTGGTTGATAAGTAGACAGCACTGACATTATCACAATAGACCAAGGCGCTCTTCGTCAGGGGATTGTGGAGTTCCTGTAACAACTATCGAAACCAGCAAGCCTCGGCCACGCCATTGGCGACCGCCCGGTACTCAGCCTCGGCACTGGAGCGGGACACCGTGTTCTGCCGCTTGGAGGACCAGGAAACCAGGTTGTCACCAAGGAACACAGCGTAGCCTGAAGTAGACTTGCGTGTGTCCGGACAACCAGCCCAATCAGCATCGGTGTAGACAAGTAGAGCAGAGGTCGTCGACGGTCGCAGAAGAAGGCCATGACCAATTGTACCGTGCAGATAGCGCAGGATGCGTTTAACTGCGGAGAGATGAACGTCACGAGGATCATGCATGTGGAGACACACCTGCTGAACAGCATAAGAGATATCGGGCCGAGTGAAGGTGAGGTACTGCAAGGCACCAACCAAACTACGGTACTGAGTGGGGTCGCTGACAGGCGCACCAGCTGTGGAGGAGACCTTGGCATGAGTGTCGACGGGGGTGCTGCACGGCTTGCAGTTAGTCATGCCAGCTCGCTCAAGGACATCCAGAGTGTACCGCCGTTGTGAAAGAAAGAGGCCTTCAGTATGCTGCTAGACAGCCACACCCAGGAAGTGATGGAGGACACCGAGATCCTTCATGGAGAATTCCTTCTGAAGTGCAGTAATGATGCGACGAAGGAGATTCTGGCTTGAGGCAGTGAAGACAATGTCATCCACATATAGCAGTAAGTATGCCCTGTCGGTTCCGTGGCGATAGATGAACAAGGAGGTGTCAGATTTGGCCTCGGTGAATCCCAAAGTGAGGAGATGCGCAGCAAAGCGACTGTACCAGGCACGAGGCGCCTGCTTCAGACCATACAGGGACTTATTGAGACGACAAACAACATGTGGCTGAGTAGGGTCAACAAAACCTGTGGGCTGTGAGCAGTAGACCGTCTCAGTGAGAGTGCCATGCAAGAAGGCATTCTTGACGTCGAGTTGGTGAACCGGCCAGTGTTGAGAAAGCGCCAGAGACAGAACAGTACGAACAGTCGCAGGCTTGACCACCGGACTGAAAGTCTCGTCATAATCCACACCGGGGCACTGGGTGAAGCCACGGAGGACCCAACGGGCCTTATATCTGTCAAGGGAACCATCGGCATGGAATTTGTGGCGAAAAATCCACTTGCCGGTGACGATGTTGGCGCCGGGAGGACGCGGGACGAGATCCCACGTGTTGTTGGAGAGCAAGGCGCCGTACTCCTCTTCCATCGCGCGTCGCCAGTGTGGATCGGCGAGGGCGCTGCGATAGGTCTTCGGAATAGGCGAGAGGGCCGTGGCACTGAGTGCGACTGGCAGACGAAAGCCAGACTTGCCGCGGGTGGCCATCCCGTGCTGGTTAACCACCGGGGTGATGGGGACAGCACCAGATGGAAGCCGAGCAGGTGCAGGAGCCACGGGCGGGGAAGGAGATTGAGCCGCCGGGACAGGCGCAGTAGTGACAGGGCGCGGACGGCGGCTGTACACCAGCAGGGGCGCAGTAGGCGCCAGCGCCGTTGGGGGTGATGCCGCGCGGGGCGCAGGTGACGGGGCCGCGCGTGTCGCGGGAGCCGTCGGGGCCGCGGGTGGCGCGGGGGATGACGGGGCCGCCAGGGCCGCGCGAGGGCGCGGACGGCGGCTGTACACCAGCAAGGGCGCAGCAGGCGCAGGTGACGGGGCCGCGCGTGGCGCGGGAGCCGCCGGGGCCGCGCGTGGCGCGACGGGTGAGGTTGACGCCGTGGCCGCGCGTGGCGCGGGCGCTATGGGCAGGTGCGGCACCAGACGCTGCAGGCCCGGGGCGTCTGCAGCCGTAGCGGGGGCGACGTTGGTCGCAACAACCGCGGCGGGCGAGGCGAGGCGAGTACCTGCAGGGGAGGAGGGACCGATCGGAAAGACCGAAACCTCAAACTCAGACAAGAAGTCAAGGTCAGTGGACGATGTTCGAGATCCGGCGAGGGGAAAGCATGTCTCATCAAAGACCACATGGCGAGAAGTGATGATTCTGTTGGACGAGAGGTCCAAGCAGTGGTAACCCTTGTGGTTACTGGAGTAGCCAAGAAAGACGCAAAGACTCGACCGGGGAGCAAGCTTATGAGGCGCGGTGGCGGACATGTTGGGGTAACATGCGCAGCCGAACACACGGAGGTGGTCGTAGGAGGGATGGGAACCAAACAGGGCAAAGTGGGGGGTGCCGAGTGCTAGTGTTTTGGTGGGTAGTCGATTGATGAGATATGTGGCTGTGTGAAGACCTTCCACCCAATATGACGGGGCAAGGGAGGCCTGAAAGAGCATGGAACGTATGATGTTATTAATGGAACGAATCATACGCTCGGCTTTACCGTTTTGAGAGGACGTGTAGGGGCACGACATCCGGAGCAAGACGCCATTGGTGAGAAAGAAGGCGCGAGTTGAGGAGTTATCAAACTCGCGGCCGTTGTCACATTGAATGCTCCGAATGGTGCAACCGAACTGCGTCTTCACATAAGAGAAAAAATTGGCCAAGGCGGGAAATGTCTCGGATTTTAGCCGAAGTGGGAACGTCCAAAGGAAGTGCGAGCAGTCATCAAGAATAACAAGATAATATTTGAAATCGGACACACTGGTAACAGGGGAGGTCCACAAATCACAATGAATCAAATCAAAATTCTTAATGGCTCGCGAGGAGGAGGTTCCAAAAGGTAATCTAATGTGACGCCCAACTTGGCATGCATGGCAAAGAGAATCACTAGTGTTTTTATTCCAACGGATGGCGGAGGTACTAGCGAGGGTGGACAGAGCCTCATGCCCAGGATGCCCAAGACGACGATGCCAAGTGGCTAAGGGGGCCGCTGCAACAAGGGCGCAGGACTCCGTGGAATGCACTGGGGCGGTGAGAGTGTAGAGGGGCCCGGAACTATTGCACCTGGCGATCACGCTCCGGGAACTGAGATCCTTCACAGAGAGGCCAAACGGGTCAAATTCGACAGAACAATTATTATCAATAGTGAACTGACGAACAGAGATGAGGTTTTTAATGATATCAGGGGCAACAAGGATATTATTGAGATAAAAGGGACCCGGGAGGACAGAGTGGCCAGATGCTGTGATAGGTAAAGTGGAACCATTGCCAACTACAATGGAGGAGGAGCGTGGTGGGCGAAACAAGGAGATGTTACCAGTGTCGGGAGTCATATGACTGGAGGCGCCGGAGTCCATGACCCAATCATTTGCACCAGGAGGATTGAGGGTCATGGTGCTGAAGTTGCTGGCGAGGGACGGCTGATCCCAAGATCCGGACCACGGTGTCCACGGTGAGGCAGGGTCAGCCGAGGCAGCAGGCACCGTGGAGGGCTGCGGACCAGCCTGCCCAAACGGCGTCGTTAGGAATGGCCCAGGGGCGAACTGGGCGAAGTGGGCAGGCGGAGGCGCGTAGGGGGCGGGAGCAGCCAGCAGAGCTTGCTGGGACGGTGCCTGGTGCGTGGGCGCACGCGGAGCCTGGCCACCGCGCTGCTGCGGACCGGGCCACATGGTGATTTGCCCAGTCCACGGGTTGTAGATCGAGGGCCATGGCGCCGTGGCCTTGCCGCCACCGCCGTTGCCACGACGGCGCCGGCGACCTCCACCGGCAGAGCCGCCGCTGGTGCTGCCGGAGGGCGTCGTGGAGCGGGTAGATCCGCCATGGGGCGCCGCCGAGCCACAAGTGGAGGGGGTGCCGGGGGGACAGAGCCGCCGGAAGGCCGCGCCGGAGCAGCGACGAGGGCGGTCGCCGGAGGTGGTGTTGGTGCGCTGGAGTCGATCTCCTCGAGGATGAGGTCGTTGCGGACCTCATCGAAGGAGGGGAACGGCTTGGAGCGCTTGAAGTGGGCCTTCATGTGGGCGAATTTCTCGTTGAGGCCGCGCAGCACATTGAGGACGAGGGTGCGGTCACGGATGACCTCGCCGAGGTCACCGAGAGCGTCGGCCATCCCCTTCATCTTGCGGCAGTAGTCGTCAATCGAGAGGTCGCCTTGCATGAAGACACGAAATTCGGCGTCGAGGCGAAGGGCGCGAGCTTCGCGGTTGCCGAGGAATTGCGCCTCGACGATGGTCCAGGCGCTGCGTGCTGTGCCGTTGCGGGTGCGGGCGGACTCCATCAGCTCGGGGGAGAGCGTGCTCAACACCCATGACAGGACGACGGCGTCCATGCGCCGCCAGGACGGCACGGCGGGGAAGGCGGCGTTGGAGAGGACGTGGTCGGCGAGGGCGTACCGCTCGAGGGTGAGGAGGACGAGATCGCGCCAGCGGTTGTAGTGGGAGGAGAGGGGATCCAGAACCACGGGCACGAGGGCACGGATGTTCTGGACGCCCGCCGCCTGCGCGTGGAGATTGGCGATGGTGGCAGCCTCGTAGTCGTGGACGTCGAGGTCGTCGGCGGTGTTGGCGTCGTCGTGGGCGCCGTCGTTGCGAGGTGGGAAGGCAGCGTCGCGAGCAGCGGCCGCTGCGCGCTTGAGATCGGCAGCGGCCCGGCGTTCCTTTGCGAGGACGTCCTGGGCGGCGCGGACACGATCCTGAGCGGCGGCGTCGGCCTTGCCAGCCTCAGCGGCGGCGTCGACCAGGTCCTGGCGGGCCTTCTCCCGTGCGGCCGCGTCCTCGGCGCGCTGCTGGGCATCAGCGGCTGTGGGAGCGGGCGGAGGATCACCAGGCGGCATGGCGGCGACGCAGGTAGGTTTAGGTTTAGCGGAAGCGAGTTGTCACAGGATTGTGACGGTCTCTTGATACCATGATAGCGCGAATATTGCTTGTGTATTCAACTGAAAGACAGGAGTACAATATATAGGGCTATGCCGGTAATCTTTCTCTACCTGATTTATAGAATCAAGATCAGGGAGAAGATCCGGGAGACCAGGCGCATAAGGAAAGGCTGGGCGTAAAAGACTCAACTGCCAGCCACCTAAATATAGAGGGGGATCACCTAAACAGGGAAAGAGATAAACTCTAACAAAAACAACAAACTTCTACATCCAAAATCCAAAATCAAATTCAAATACGAAGTGGATTATATTAAATTTATCATTGACATTAGTAATATCTGACAAGTACTGAAGTTACATATAAATTAAAATCTCATATATTCCTGCATTCGGTAATCATCTAATCCAAGTAATATCTATACATCTGATTGGGTATGTGTCAGGACTCAGGACCCAAGGATGAGGCCGGCAAGATTGGGGAATTTGTGGTGGGGATTGGATTACGTTTGAGAGAAATTTAGGGGGAAAAAGGGAAGAACTAAGTGAGAAAAGGGGATAAACAAAGAGTGAGAAAAGGGGATAAACAAAGATACTGTAAAGGCAAGGAAACTAATATGCTAAGGAACATAAGAACTAGGTTTTCATTTTCTGGATGTTCTTCATTACAAGCAGCGGTGGCTATATAAGGAGTTCACGGTTCGCTGGTACAGCCATGGAAACAAAGAACAGAGGATTCTAAATACAATAACAGCCGTTGGATTAGCTGGCTTAGATTGAAACAGGACCTTCAGATGGTCATAAACGAAGAGGTATGGGATTATCTTAGCCGTCCAATCCTTTGGAGAACTCCTTCAAATCTGAATCCAAGTCCTTCCATTTCAGTGTCTGACAATACCCTCCCCTCAAAGACCCTTGTCCTCACAGGCAGCTTGAATCTTGGAAGTACTCCTAACATCCAAAGGCAAATTCCCCCAAGGTCTCAACTCAAGTTTACTGTCTTATGGGTGAATAAAACCATTTCCATGAATAATATCCATTGGAGCCTGAGAAGACGGAGATGGTACTGGTATCTTCAACAGAGAGGAAATTCCATGATCATTTGCACCAGGAATATAAATCTGCAGTTGTCCTAGTTCTTCAGGAAGATAACCAGACAAGTAGTTGTTGGATATATCGATTACCTGAACGCTTCTCAAGTTTCCACACTCAGAAGGCTTGGACCCATTGAGATGGTTTTTACTCAAATTCAATCCAAGAAGATGCTCAAGATCACCAACAAGAGCAGGAACTGGTCCAGAAAATTCGTTGTAGGAAAGATCCAGTGTGTCCAAGTTGATGATGCGTCCAAGCTCAGAGGGAATTTGGCCTTTGAAATTGCTTGAAGATAGCTTCAAGTAAGTCAAAACTCTCCAATTTCTGGAGACCAATAGGGATAGAACTGTTCAGTCTATTGCTATAAACGTTGAATCTGTTTAGAGCAGTGCACGAACTGATGTTTGAAGTAATAGGACCCTCAAGATTGTTGTTGGCAAGATTTAATTCAAATAGCTCTTCAGGTTTGCCAAGCTTAGCTGGAATTGTGCCCACTAATTCATTGTCATTAACTTGCAGGTAGCTAAGCTTAGTCCTGTTCCCAAGTTCTGGTGGTACGTGTCCGGTAAGTTTGTTGCCATGTAAGTATAGTTTGCCAGTGTAGGATAGGTTGCCAAGTATCGGAGGAATGGCCCCTACCAGTTCATTTTCGCTCAGGTCAAGAACAGCAAGAGCCTGCATGAGCCCAATCACTTCTGGAATTTTCCCAGTCATTCTTGTTAAGAAACCTGGGCCCGGGCCAGCAGCCCGCGGCCCATGATGGACATCTCATTGTAGTCCATAAATAGGGAGCCAAACCAGCATATTATGTACACATGAATGAAAGCAATAAAAAAAGACCAAGAGTTCTCTCTATCTCTCTGTGTGTTCAATCTATTATTTTGTTATTCTGTGATTGATTCGTTCTTGTTCTAAACAGAGGAATCGCTCGGACTGGTCGCCAGCGACGGTTCCTCAACACGTTATCAGCACGACTTCGCTCTGGTGAACGAGGTAATCATCGAAGCACAGATTAAATTTTCTAGATCGCTTTTGAATCTGTATTTTCTTTCGCGTTCTAGATTGAATCTCTACGGTGCAAATCCGCCTTAATCTACCGCGAGCAGACTTGAAGTCGCAGGCACAATGCCGATCGGTAGATTGCGAAACGGGGTAGATGTTGATTGCACTGTAGATTAGAAACGATGCAAATCTGCCCCAATCTACCGCGAGCAGATCTGAAATCGCCGGCACAATGTCGATCGGTAGATTGCGAAACGGGGTAGATGTTGATTGCATCGTAGATTGAAAACAGAAGTTTTGCATGGTTTTGTTTGATTATGCAAGATCATTGTATGAGAAAAGAGATTGATTTTCTATTCGGTCTCTGCGCATGAAGAAATTGAATTGCATGGTTGCTGCACAGAAAAAAACCAGCGCCGGCCTGAAGCCGACCGTGGGTCACCGGCCAGCCACCAGCCGCACGGTCGCTGCCCCGCATGGCTGCCACCGCCGGCCACTTGGCCGACCACCCCGAAGACTGGCCCATCGCGCCCGCACGGCGCTGCTGTGCCACCGGTTTGAAGCCATCTCGAAACCGCGCGCGCCTCCTGAGAAGGTACCGCCCGAAGCCGCCGACGCACCGTCTGTGGACCGCGCCCCCTTGATCTCCGGCCCGCACGCCGACTAGTGCACCTGCGCCCGTATGCGCGTGGCAAGCAGCCAGCTGAGGTTGCCGTAAGAGCACCGCCGCCCGAATCCTCGACTGCGGCCAGCAACCGCATCCCCACCGCGGCCCGTAGCCGTCGGCCCCGCCGCCTCGAAGCCCGCGCAGAAGTCGCCGCCGCCCGGAGCGGCTTCGGCACCGAACCGCCACTTGAAGGTTGGAGCCGCCGGCATTTGCGCACTGAGCCCGAAGCGCCGACTGCCCTTGGATGTGCGCCCTAAGCGCCGGCCGGCACTTGGCCACCGCTTGCCCCGCACGGCATCACCGGCCGCTCACCCCGCATGGCGCCGCCAGCTTCGGCATCTTCGCCCGAACGCGCCCCGCATGGCCCACCGGCGACGAGACCGTGCGCCGCCTCCTCTCGGCCTCCCGAACGACCGAAGTCGACGGCGCCGCCCCAAACGACCGCCCTGGCCTCGCCGTTGGTCGGCCGCCACCCGCGCCCGCTCGACTGCCGCGCCGCCACCCGGAGCCGGCAGCCGCTGTCGGAACCCGGAGCGGCAACTCCAGGATCCTCTGTGTAAATCGCACTAGTCCAGGATCAGCTAGTGCACACAGCGGATAACAAAGATAAATATCAAGCAATATGACAATATTATTCCAATTAAAAAGGGGTACGGCCTTATGGTCAGCGTTTACATCATCGCCCATTGGCAAACATTATTCAAAGCAATGGAAACTGCGGAAGCAAACTGGAAACAAAACGAAGCCCAAATCTGCCCACAGGCAAATGACGGCAAGACGTGTCCTACTCGTCCTGGTCCTCACCGTAGTCGACGTAGTCCTCCTCTGTAATGAGACAGCAAGAATGAGTACAAACTTGTACTCCGCAAGCCACACGGGAAAAATGCAATATAATGCTTAAGGCCACAAGGGATGGCATATAGGGTTAATTGTGCAGAAAACAACATTTCTAAGAATACAATAAATAGATTGAAACTGCTGAATTTAATACAATAAGTAAAAACAATAACTGTAATTAAAATTAATACCGTTAGTGCAGGCTCCGACCAAACACTAACCTATTCTCGGGTATTCCACCCGGTCCATCTTTCCCAAAAGATTTCACGTGGCTCCGACCACAAGGTTTTATAAATCATTTTTAAAGCCAAAGTCTAATCCATGAAAAACTTTACTCAGCATGCCCATGACCGTGGGCACGGCTATCCAGGATAGATTATACACTCTGCAGCGGTTGTACAGCTTTACCCACAAGACACGATCATCCCGTTTTACCACTAGATTACACACTTCCTTAGGTGTGCGGTTAGGAGTCGTGACAAGGCCTTTACAATGCAAAGCCGTCAACCTGGCCAAGCCAACTCTAAGGTTTCGCCCCAGTAAGGAATCCACCAGACCGGAACCCCCTCTTGAGCCGAGTGAGACTTCTCATGGCCTACGCCACGCTCACTTTCATCCTACGAAATGGCTCAGGTTGGGACCCGCAAATTATTCAGCCAGGGCTGTCCCATACCAGCCTTGTGGTAGTACGTTAGGGCTTTGCAATGGTAGCTCACAGACCGGTCCTTAATTGACTTAGGCCCAACCACATACCCCTGTGCACGACAATCAACCCTGTGTCTCCGAACAACAGAGCATGCCTGCACCCACCACGCAACCAATTGCCTAAGTCTAAACCAGTTTTTATATTTTGTTTTCAAAATATTTCATAAACCTCTTTGACTCACCAAAGTCAAGAGTACAGTTCAAAAGCTTATCATTTTATGTGAAAAGGTATAAGGATTTGCAATGTCAAAGGAGGTATTAACAAACAGGTATTAACTAAAGTTAAAACTGAATTGAAATACATTGAATAAAATTATGCATGCAATATAATTTAAATCAACATAATTTTATTTGCAATCTGGGATCAACATGGTCAAGGAGTGTGACTTGCCTTGCTCCTCAAGTGGGTGTGAATCGCCGTCGAAGAATTCTCCGGAATCGTCGCAGTCTACACGTGAAAATAACTCAAATAAAATCCAAATAAATTCAAATTGACTTCAAAAATTTGAATTGAGGCCAGAAATGGATAGAGGGGAATTTTTGATGAATTTAGAAATTTGAATGGGCCAAATCGGAGTTAAAACGAGGGAGAACGGGCTCCGGGAAGTTTGAATAGAAAAAGGGATTTTCTGGCATTATTTTCCTAAAGGAAATAAATTTATGACGTCAGCATTGCGTCAGCCAGAGATTTTCATTTTCAGCCGATATATTTTCCAATGGGAAATTTGGGTTTAATGCATCAGCACAGGATAAATCCCACTGACAGGTGGGCCATGGGTCCATGGACCAAGCCCACAGAGGAGAGGGGGTGGTGAGGTGGCACGGGTGGCGGGGCGGGGCTGGCGTGGCATGGACGGGGCGAGATGGGCCGACGTGGCGCCGATGTGGCGCTGACATGGCGCCACACCACCTGCCACGCTGGCACGGTGGCGTTGCCAGCCGGAGGCGTACGGGGATGGCGGGCTCGTCGGCGCTCCGGCGGACGGCGGTGGCCGGCAAGGGGCACAATGCGAAGAGGAGGGCATGGGGAATCTGTTGATGCACTGAAAGCTCACCGGGGGAGGCTGGAGGACGGTCGGTGGCAAGGGAGGCGGTGGTGCGTGCTCGGTGTCGACGGCAAGGGGGCTCCAGAGGCGTAGAGGCGCAGCCGAGGGGCGGAGGGTCTTCGCACGAGCGCGGGGAGGCCGAGGGAGGTGGCGGCGGGGCACGAGGATGCCGGAGATGGCCGCAATCCCTCGCCGGAGTAGCTCCGGCGCTCGGAAGCTTGGGCGCACGGCTCGGGGGCGCTACGGTGCCCGGGAAGGGGAGAAGGGAGCGGAGGGGGGTGGTGCGAGGAAAGGAGGTGCCGGTGGGGGGTTTATATAGGGGCGGAGGGGAGCGGGGGTGCGAGGATTCCTCGCCGGAGACGGCGGGCGGCGGAAAGGGAAGAAGGGGGAAAGAAGGAAAGGGGCGGCCGTAGAAGGAAAGAGGGGCGCGGGGACTGGGGAATTTGATCCCGGGCGGCGAGCGGATACCAAAACCGGAGAGAGGCGGAGAAGGAAAGGGGGCGCGGCGAGGATTCGGTCGGCGGCCGAAAAAGGAAAGGGGAGAGGAGAAGAAGGAAGGAGGCGCGAGGAGGAAGACGCGCCTGACAGGCGGGCCCGGGCGGTCAGCGAGCGAGGGGAGAGGGAGGCTGCCGGGTGGGGTCCGCGGCCAGAGAGAGAGGCGGAGTGAGGGAAGAGAGAGGCACCGACAGGTGGGCCGGGCGCGGGAGAGAGAGAGAGAGAGAGCGGGGACGCGCGTGCGTCGGATGGCGATCGGGCGGTGGGGAATGGAAGCGGGGGCGGATGGCCAGATGGGCCGAGGGCGACGTGGCCCGGATCGAGCCCGTACACGTGGCGAACGGGGAGGCAGTGAAGGTGGGATGGAGACGACGACGTGGGCGGCAATCTGGCCGTCCACGTGGCAGCCGGAGGAGGGAGGAGAGGGTTTTATTTTTCTAATTTTGTTTTCAGGTTTTCAGAAATTGCCAGAAAATTCAATAAAGCTCAGAAAAATATGAAATAAATTCCAAAAATTTCACAGAAGCTTCTGAAATTATTTGGAACCCAAATAAAATATTTCAACACATCAATGCATTGAATTTTTAATTTTTGACTTTCCTTTTTAAAATACTTTTTAATCTTTAAATTATTCTTTAAAAAAAATTCCAAGGAAAAAATTTGGGATGTTACAGCCGCCCTGCCCGCTCCCGCTCGGGCTGCTAAGACCGCCGCCGCCGCCACTGATGAGGGGAAACCCTAGAAGCTCCATCTCCTTGTTTGTACCGGCCGGTAGGCCTTTTGGGCAAATTGGGGCGGGATGGTGGTGGGCCGCGGGTGGGGGGGAAAGGAGATGGGCTGGGGTGGGCTGAAAAGAAAGCCCGGCCGGAGGAGAGGGAGGCAATTTTGCAAAAAGGCCCCGAGTATTGTAGAAATTACCGAAAGGCCCTAAAACTTGCATCTAAGTCCAGAATTTTGCAAAAGGGGTCTCGGTAATTCCGAAAATTGCCGATAGGTCCTCAAATTTACGAGTGGGTCCAGAATTTTGCAGAAAACCCCTCGGTAAATCAGAAAATTGCGCGAATTTTTCTCTGAATTGAAAATTTGCGTAAAAACCCCCCAGAGATTGCAGAATTTGCTGAAACTTCATATTTTAGCATAAAAGGGCATCGGGAATCCGAATTTTGAATTATTTTTAGCATTTGAAGCATATTTATTTCTGCCATTATTATTTCTGTATTTCTGTATTTATTTACTGTTGTCGTTAATTGTAATTACTGAAAATTGCTTTTAATCACTGAAATTAGCAGTAAAATTATAGAAAATGCATAGAAAATTCTGGAACATTACGAGAACCTTTTGTACCATTTATTTACCCGCAGTGAATTATTCCGTGCATGTGTACCAGCAGTAGACTTATAAACATTTAGATGACTAGCATCACGAACTGGGAGTTCGAGGAGCCGGCCCAGTATGGCCAAAACTATCTGACGTAGGCATCCGATGTCGAGATTGTGCTTGGAGGCAAGAAGCTCCACGCTGCTATTGGGATTGGCGGACTGAATAACGCTCAACCCAAACCTGAGGAGAATGATCAGGCACTTCATTTTCTCAGGCACCACCTCTGCCTCACTCTCAAGAATGAGTATATGGTGGAGAAAAGCACGTTAGCACTCTGGACCGCACTCAAGAAGCGGTTTGAGAGGCTAAAGTACACCATTCTTCCTCAAGCAGAGAGAGAGTGGATCAGACTGAGGTTTGCCGATGTTAAGACGGTTGGGGAGTACAATTCTGCCATGCACAAGATTTGTACTAGTCTTCAATTCTGTGGCAAGCAGATCACAGATGAGCAGAAGACCGAGAAGACCCTGTCCACCTTTCACCCCAATGCCGTACAATCCGCCCGCATCTATCGTCAAGACGGCTATAAGGAGTACGCCAAATTGATTGATATGATGTAGGTTGCGGAGGCTCAGGACGAACTTCTCCGCAAAAATTACGTCACTCAGCCACCAGGCAGCTCCGCTGGCCGTGAAGCTAACGCTGGGAGCCACAAGGTGCGAAAGCATTTGATGAAGAAGGGGGAAGGAAAGGTAAAGCCGTAGCTCAGAAAGGCGAATCAGATGCTCCACGAGAGAATAAGGCTAACTAGCCAAAGCGGGATGGCAAAGTGCAACATGAAGTCGACTCTGCATCGGCAGAGGGGGAGAGTTCTGAGTAGCTGCCTGCACCGATGGAGGTTGAAACCATCACGACAGCAGCACCCCCTCTCGACCTAGAAGCAGCCAACGGCATGATTTCTCTTGAAGAGAATGTCAACCCCGAGAAAATAGCAGAAGAAGTCTAGTGCATTGAATGCATTTCGACTTTAATTGTCATTTATTTAGTGTGGAAGAATATGTTAGAATTTGCATGGATGGTACTTAAGAATTGTTATTTTCTCGTGATGGTTGGATGATATTTGAAGAATTCATTTATTCAGTTTATAATGGCATAATATGTTCTGATATTGGAGTATTTTATTTATGTGTTGATTGCCTTCTCATGCATATTAATAAAATACCCTATATTAGAACACGTGTAGCGCCCTATGAAGTGTGCTTAGTTAGCAGCGGCACAACGCATATCATCTTAAGAGAGATTGAGTATTTTCAGTCGATTCATAAGAGCACTGGCAGCCTTACGACAATCACCAGAAGCGATGCATGTATAATTGGTTCAGGAAGAGCCACAATGGGCACAACTTTGGTCATTGAAGAAGCCTTATTGTACCCAGAATCGACTTGAACTCTCTTAAGTTTTAAGGATATTCGCGCCAATGGTTTCCACGTTGAGACTGAAGAAGGGTACTGTAAGAAATACCTGCTCATTACAAAGCGCGAAGAGAATGGAAAAGGGTATTAGAAAAACTTTTTTCACTAGAAACTGGGTTATATTATACCAACATTAAGGCGCCTGCAGCGTACACTGTTCTGAAAACAGTATTTAGAAGCTCTGAACTCTTCTGTCTCTGGTATGACAGATTGGGCCACCCAGGTCTTAGGGTGATGAGAAACATAAGCAATAACTCCTATGGGCATAATATTAATGTGAAGAATTTTTCGAATCATGAAAATTTTGTGTGCCTTGTATGTGCCACCGGGAAACTAATAACTAGACCCTCCACTCTGAAAGTGAAGGATGAAGTCCCTGCAATCCTGGAACACATCCAGGGAGACATTTGCGGTCCCATTCAGCCCATCTTAGGGCCATTTAAGTATTTCATGGTGCTCATTGACGCTACTTCGAAGTGGTCATATGTGGGTCTGTTATCCACAAGAAACAACGCATTTGCAAAATTGATCTCGCATATCATTCGCATCAGAAATGTGTTCCCTGATCATCACATTAAGTCCATCAGAATGGACAACGCCGGAGAATTTACATCAAAGGCATTTGATGATTATTGCATGGCGATGGGAATTGCAGTTGAGCACTCGGTACCGCATGTCCATACCCAGAATGGTTTGGCAGAGGCTTTAATTAAGAGAATTAAATTTATTGCCCGACCCTTTTTTTTGCGTAATTATAATTTGCCAGCTACATGTTGGGGACATGCAGTCCTACATGCAGCGAATCTCATCAACCTTAGACTTCCGGCCTACAATATCCATTCACCTATGCAACTAGCGCAAGGGTCACCACCGAAAATTTCCCAACATTAGGGGGAGGAAATCAACCCATTCATGAGGAATGTCGGGAAATTATGTGGCAGGCCTGGGGAATCCATGCAGATGACCCGCGCACTAGAGAAATCCAGAAGGCATTACATGGCAAGCCACGGGAATTCATGCAGATGACCTGCGCATTAGTGAAGCAAATAGAGAAGTCCAGAAGACAAAAGAAGTCCAGAAGATAAGAGAAGTCCAGAAGACAATCGATTTGCAGGAACTAGCAAATCAACTGCCTGATCACTTTAGTGATTTGAAGAGCGTGACTAAGTCGCATGTGCTTGCACGCACTGCACCGGAGAGGGTTGAAATACCAAATAAAGCAGAAGGTATCCCTAATCTCGTCCAGAGGCCTCAGAAAAATAAAAAAAAGAGGGCGAGAACTCCGGTTCCTCGAATCCTTAGTAACCGGGGACGTCTGGTGAAGAAGGATAAGAAGGACTTACCACAGCCGATCACTGAAGTCCCCCAGAATGAGAAGGGGAGCCAGTTGAGATCTGGCACAAGTATGACACCCTCAGAAAAGGGCATACCGGATCTGAATATCCCCATCGGCATGGATGTGTGCGCACACATCGGAGCCGAAAAACTAAAGGGATTTGCCACCGCAATTGAAAGAAGCGATGCGCAAGGTGAAGCTCCCGAAGAAGCAATCGCTCTAGAAGAAGCAACTCATGAAGAAATAGCTATAAATTATGTGCACACGGGAGAGTCCCTGAATAGGACAACAGCTAATATCGATATCTACTTCGCAAAGAAAGTTGCCTCCATCATTGATCTTGATCCCGAGCCTGCATCGCTCGCTGAATGTAAGAAGAGATCAGATTGAGAAGATTGGAAGAAGGCAATAGCAACTAAATTGCTATCTCTGAACAAAAGAGAGGTGTTTGGGCCCGTATGTCGCATGCCTCCCCATGTGCACCCCGTTGGGCACAAGTGGGTATTTGTTCGAAAGAGAAATGAAAGAAACGAAGTAGTGAGATACAAAGCAAGGCTAGTAGCCTAAGGTTTCACTCAACGTCCTGGAGTTGATTATGAAGAAACCTACTCTCTAGTCATGAGTGGAATTACCTTTAGATATTTGATCTCAATGGCAGTGAACTTGAACTTAGAAATGAAATTGATGGATGTTGTGACTACATACCTTTACGGTAACTTGGATTCGGAGATTTATATGAAAGTCCCTGAAGGAATACCTCTCCCGAACCAAGACAGAGCAAATAGAAATCTGTACAGTGTGAAACTCAGAAAGTCACTGTATGAACTGAAACAATCTGGAAGAATGTGGTATAATCGCTTGAGCGACTTTCTCTGCAAGAAAGGCTACATGAATAATGAAGACTGTCCTTGTGTTTTTATACGGCGATCCCAGAATGGATTCTGTATAATCTTGTATATGTAGATGATCTGAACATCATCGGGACATCAGAAGATATTAAAGAAGTAAGCTCCTATTTAGAGTCAGATTTTGAAATGAAAGATTTGGGAAAGACCAAGTTCTGCTTAGGCCTGCAGCTTGAGCATATCCCTGAAGGAATCTTGGTACATTAGTCGGCCTACACCCAGAAGGTGCTAGAAAGGCATGGCTTCGAGAAGGCATACCCATCGAAAGTACCGATGATCGGGAGGTCTTTACAGCAAGAAAAGATCCTTTCCGACCTAGGGAAGAGGGGGAGGAAGTCCTAGGACCGGAATTCCCAAACTTGAGTGCAGTGGTAGCACTCATGTATTTAGCAAACTGCGCTAGATCGGACATTGCATTTGTCGTGTACCTGTTAGCAAGGTACAGTGCAGAACCCACCAAAAGGCATTGGCAGGGCATAAAGGACACCTTCGATACCTCAAAGGAAGCAAAGACCTTGGATTGTTCTATAGAAAGAATCAAGATCTGAACTTGATTGGCTACGCAGATGCTGGGTACCTGTCGGACCCGCGTACCGCAAAGTCACAAATAGGCTATGTATTTCTGTGTGGTGGAACTGCAATTCCTTGGAAATCGTCTAAGCAAAGCCTTGTAGCTACTTCGACAAACTACTCAGAAATTATAGCACTGTATGAAGCCGCACGAAAGTGCGCTTGGTTCCGCTGAACGGTTCACCACATCCAGTAGTCATGTGGAATGAACATTGTGCAAACCCCCACAATTATCCATGAAGATAATGCAGCTTGCGTTGCACAAGTGCAGACGAGCTATGTAAGCATATCAACCCTAAGTTCCTCTATGCTCATGAATTGCAAAGATGGACAAGATTAAAGTACTGCACACTAAGTCATGTAGACTTATTCACTAAGTCTATCCCCGCATCTAGCTTTAAAAGGTGCGTGTGAGGTATTGGAATGATGAGATTTAGAGAAGTGCAGAATTCAAGGGGAGAATTCTCTCAAACCCGTTATTAAATCTTGATCATGAAGATTAAGTATCCAAAGGAATAAAGTTCTGAAGACCAAATGAAATTGGGTGAATTGTACTCTTTTTCCCTTGACGAGTTTTCCATGAAGTTTCTCGACCAAGGTTTTTAATGAGGCAATTTGTGCATCGCAGCATCGCATGTATCATGTGTTTTTTCTCCAAATTTTTCCCACTGGGTTTTTATAGAGTTTTAGTGAGGCATGAACGTGTCAGATGAGTGCCCAAGGGGGAGTGTTAAGAAACCTAGGTCTGGGCCAGCAGCCCGCGGCCCATGGTGGGCATATCATTGTAGTCTATAAATAGGGAGCCAAACCAGCATATTATGTACACATGAATGAAAGCAATAAAGAAAGATCAGGAGTTCTCTCTATCTCTCTGTGTGTTCAATCTATTATTCTGTGATTCTGTGATTGATTCGTTCTTGTTCTAAACAGAGGAATCGCTCGGACTGGTCGCCAGCGACGGTTCCTCAACAATTCTATTTCCTTGAAGTGACAATGTGGCTATGTCATGGGCGTAGGAATGCCCATGGGTCCAGCCCAATAGATCATTATTAGGAAATAGAGATTAGTTTCTATTTGAGTTAGAGATTAGTTTCCAATAGGACCCAAGGATGAGGCCGGCAAGATTGGGGAATTTGTGGTGGGGATTGGATTACGTTTGAGAGAAATTTAGGGGGAAAAAGGGAAGAACTAAGTGAGAAAAGGGGATAAACAAAGATACTGTAAAGGGCTAAAGGCAAGGAAACTAATATGACAAAGAACATATGAACTAGGCTTTCATTTTCTGGATGTTCTTCATTACAAGCGGCGGCGGCTATATAAGGAGTTCACGGTTCGCTGGCTACAGCCATGGAAACGAAGAACAGAGGATTCTAAATACAATAACAGCCGTTGGGTTAGCTGGCTTAGATTGAACCAGGACCTTCAGATGGTCATAAACGAAGAGGTATGGGATCATCTTAGCCGTCCAATCCTTTGGAGAACTCCTTCAAATCTGAATCCAAGTCCTTCCATTTCAGAGTCTGACTGTATGCACAACCATTTTCTTTCAAATCTGATTTGCTTTATCTCCATATGTATTGTTGCCATCAGTTTTGTAAGATATTTACAACAGGGGCATATTTAGTGCAAACCACTTCAGTTTGGCTCTGAAATTAACAAAAAAATTTCACAAAACTGAGGAGGTGGTCTGTAGAATGTCCTACCCACCTTTCAAATTGCAAGCTGAAACTTGATTGGTGTTAGTAGAACCGAGGGTGGGAGGGAAGGATTTGCTGTAAGTAGCTACTTTTGTCTTCCACTTTCCCTTTTAATTTAAGTTTGTCAGAGTGCTCTCTTTTTATTTCTCTTAATATCTACCTTCACAATGTTATTGGTTCTAGCTACTGGTTTTTGCACTAGATATGCCCTTATTTGAATAATCCTTGTATGTATTGGTTTGGTTCATTCATTTAATGAGAAATGCATTAGTGAACCTTTTTCTTAAGAACAATGCTACTTTGTTGGCTTTTAAATATTTGGATGTCACTTTCTTGGGCTATTTTTGCCAATGTTGTGTTCAACTGTTCAATTTGTCCAAATGCCATAATGCAAGTTGGAACCTATTGGTTTTCCAAGTAGCAATGTTGTGTCATCTCGTAGGTTGGTTTTATTTGTTAAGGGTATTTGTGGTATTTTCTAGTTTTTAGGGTTTAGTCTTGTGTCCCTTGAGTTTTATACTATATATTACTCCTTTGGGCTATGCAATAGATTAAGAATGATTCATCCTACTATTGCATCTAACATGGTTTTAGAGCCAGCAGCTAGGTTTAGGGTTTCCCAACCCTAGCCGTCGCTCGTCTTTCGCCCAACTGCCCCCGGGAGGAGTGATCTCCGCTCCCGGGGGCGGCCACCTTGTAGTAGCCGTCGTCTTCTTCCTTGTTAGGACGGGCCTCTGCGCCGGCGCCACTAACCTCATCATGCTCATCATCGGCTGCCTCTACATTGACGTCGGCGTTAGGTTTGGCAACCAAGCCACGCTTCGTGGCGTTCATACTGTGCACACGCTTCGGTTGCAAGTGCACCATGCAAGTCACCTCTGCCTGGATCCAGTTGTCGGTTGCCTAAACTCACGTCGCACCGCCGTCGTCAGCCTTCCACCGCTCAAGCTGTCGTCGCCCTCTTCTTGGACCACCACCGCTGCTCTGCTTTCTCGACGCCTATCGGCCGATGTCTACCTTTCCCGGCTCTGATCTATTCGGATCTAGCCAGGTCCGTTGCTTTTAGCCTTGGATCCGACCATCTCGTCCTCTTCATCGGCTTCCTAGATCCGGTCATCTCTGCCAGCGCCCATCTCTGCCTCCAGGTCTACTGCGACTATCACCGCCCCCATTACCGCGCTCGAGCACTTCCGCCGCCTCCTCAAGGACGACTCCCTCGTCCTCCCCTCATCCACCACCTATCATGGCCTTGTTGCACTCGAACCCCAAGTCTACGCCTTCATCATGGGCGGCTTCGTGAATGCCGGGGATGGCGACACTGTGGTCTCGCTGTATGAGGACCCGCCCAGGAGATTACTGTGAATCTGGGGAGTTTTAATGTGATGGTGGATGTGTACTGTTGAGCCGTCGTGGTGTTTTTGGCACTTGGTAGGAGATGAGAGGCTGCACAGGGATTGGTTGGTGTTGAGCTGCTAGTATCTGCTGCCTTTTTGAGTATTTCCCTTTTGAGTCCTTTTGGAGTTTTTGTTGTGTCCATCCAAGTCCATAGCCTCTATTTTTGAGTTCGTCAAAGCTGTGCGTGTCCACAAATTTCGTTGTCAGTTGGCCGATTGCTTTGCTAGCCATAGTCCATCCTCTTGGATCGAGTGTGGTCCTCTTCTTTTTGCATAGCCGCGTCCGCCGCTCTTCTCTTTGAGCCGCCGAAGATCGTAGAAGTCTTTATGCTACTGCGGCTTCTTTTTAAGCCGCCGTCCCGAGTTTCTAAGGCCACCACGCTTTCCTTCCGCGCCGCCGTTGTCTCGGATTCCGATCTATGCCACTATGCTTTATGGGCTGCCACACGACCCTGGATAGAGATCTTTTGGTACTTGACGCAATTTTTCAAGAGTTGCATGCTATGATGACATCTTTAAGATTCGAACTTTGGATTTTTCCTATTTTAGTGTCAACCTTTTAAAATGTAATGTTATTGCATGTCTTACATTTAGAGGGAGGGGTGTTAAGGGTATTTGTGGTATTTCTTAGTTTCTAAGGTTTAGTCTTGTGTCTCTTGAGTCTTGTACTATATATTGCTCCTTTAGGTTGTGCAATAGATTAAGAACGATTCATCCTACTATTGTATCTAACATTATTGTTAACATAGTTTGGAAATCGAACTCTGGATAGCGTCCATTCTTATTTGTAAGCAATAGGGCTCTTCTAATGCGGGGGTATTTTTCCAGGACCGTGTACCATTGCCCATTTTGTAATTTGTGTCGTCTTGGGAAAGGTCTTGGTGTTGATTTCTTCCATTGCATGAAGTGCAATTGCTGCCTTGGAATGAAACTAACAGAACACAAATGTTGGGAGAAAGGGCTAGAGACAAACTGTCCAATCTGCTGCGACTTCCTATTTACATCAAGCGCGGCAGTTAGAGCTCTTCCTTGTTGCCACTTCATGCATTCAGCTTGCTTTCAGGTATGCTACATCTAGTTAAATTATGATGCAATTTTCTGATATATCATCTGGCTGTCAGCTATGCTTCTGACAAATTCATTGTCAATCCCAGGCATACACCTGTAGTCACTACACTTGTCCAATGTGCTGCAAATCCTTGGGAGATATGGCGGTAAGCTACTAAATCACTTCTACAATGTTGCATCTATTTTGCACTTACCATTATGGAAGTGTTATCTTTATCTTGAGTCACATGCTTGATTTTTTTCATTTTTTTTTGTGAAAACAAATATTTCTCCATTTGCACTTAATCGAGAGGGCATTCCACTAAGCTGCTAAAGCACGATTCCATTATTTTGATACTGGTAGCATGCATCTTTATTTGGGGGTAACACAATTCAACGTTCTATTTCTTCAGTTACGTTACATGATCATCTCCTATAGATACCACTAGTCCGATTTTACTTGTGCCCTCCTTATTCAATTTCATTACAAGGATGCTAAAAAAAGGGACTGTTTTGGGATTACACAATTGAACTTCTTACTCCAAGTCGAGTGATGAATGATTCTCATCAGTTGCAGACATTATTTTTGCATGTAGACAAAGTTCAGTGTTATCTGAAGGGAAAGCTTTACATTCTGTTGACATTATGTGAGAAGCCAATGAAAACCACCAGTTTCTTTTTGGCTTGTTTGAGGCTTAGATGTCAATCAATTGGCTTCCTTAACACAGTATTTTGTCCAATACATGTGATTACCATAGCGGTCTCCAAATAGTATTGGAACCCTAATGTAGATCGGTTGTTCTTACTTTGGTAACGGTTATCTGTGAGGTGGTTGTCTAAATTTTGAAAGCACGTTTATGAATCTTGATGAATTCATATCCATGTCCCCATTTCTATATGTGCAGGTGTACTTTGGAATGCTTGATGCATTGTTGGCTGCTGAAGAGCTTCCTGAGGAATACCGCGATTGGTGTCAGGTATTCCAGTTCTTGTTTTTTCATTCTTTTGAACCGCTGTAGTATTTATTATTTTGTTGCTTTATTCATCCAGGATATACTTTGTAACGACTGTGAAAGAAAAGGGAGATCTCAATTTCATTGGCTATACCACAAATGCGGCTTCTGTGGTTCCTATAATACCAGAGTTATTAAGACTGATACAACAGATTGTTCTACACCAAACTAGTGGGGAATATTCTTTCTTTTTAGTTTTCACCTCTGCAAATATAGTCTTACAAAACCTTATGTAGCATAGCTACCATATTTTTCATCCCGTAGCCAGTTCATATTTGTCAAGCCTAGAGTGCAATTTACTAGGTCTAGTGCTATAAGTTGTCAGAATGGACACACTGCCCATCATTCTATCAGGTATATCCTGCCCCAAAGGCCCCAGCTTTGACGCCAAATTATACAGTATAGTATACACTGCACACTACACACCGATGCCGATACGATCTCATAACCCTTTTAGTGGAGCTCAAAAAAAACCCCATTTAGTGGGTGTGGCTCCACGTGTTCAAAAGCTATCTTTTTCACGGATGGTTCTTTTGTTTCTCAAATATTTTACATGTTCAGAAGGTATATTACTCCCAATCCTTCTCTTTGAAACTATTTCCTTTTTGCTTAGGTGAAAGTAAAATCCCAGTCCAGGCCCGTATCCTTTCATCACCTCTTTTTTTGTAAAGCACTTGGGCCCTAATGAACGCTAGACTCTAGATCCACTCATACAAAAATGTGAGTGCGGATTTCCTATATATTTTGAACAAGACCCGGACAAATGAAATTTATAGTGTGGAAAAGAATGCTTGCTGGCGATCTTGCCAGAGTTCACCATTGGCGACCTGATCACTGGAGGTAGCTAGGGGCCTCTTAACAACTGCCTTAGTTTTTTTTTTTTTTTTGGGGGAGATGGAGGTTAAGGAGTTGTCTGGCTCGTCAACTCTGAAGGTAAACCTCATTGAAGATCCAATCAGCTAGTACTCCTGCTCTTGCAGGCGAGGAACTCGAACATTGGTTGATCCAATTGATTTGTTGCCTCATATCCGGCGAATTTGAGCTTGTACAGTTGGAAACTGGGGGCAGATCAGAGCTTGCAGTGTGCCCAAGCTAGGTTACGTTCTTTTAGGTAATGGTTGATGATTTTTTGTCGTGGTTGATGCTTTTTATTTACGTTTTTCGATATGATAGCAGAGGCACCGATGCGGATGCGTACATGGTTTTAGACTCGAGAAGCTGTTTGAAAAATCTGTTTTAAGAAATTGTTTTGTTTATTTTGATTTTCGGAGAAAACAAAAGGCAAAAAACCAAATTCTAAACGAAGAGTACCATTACCAGGTAAGACCAAACTGGTTGACAGATATATAAAAAACCAATCTATTGTACGAGTTATTTTTAACATCATCTATAAATGATATAGAAAATATTATAGGCATCAGTTATTTATATCACTGTGCATGTCCTTAAGAATATGTTAGGCGGCCATTCCTGGGGATAAACCCAATGTCCATTTGTGCTGTGTGGTCCAGACAAACAAACAACTTGCGATAGTAACAGCAGGAAAGAGGCCTGCTAGAACTTGAAAAAGAACCGTACTTTATTTTGAAGTCGTGACAGTTCGGTTCTTTCAAGTTTACTAAGCAAAATTTCCACTAACAAAGTAGTATTACTACTTTAGTTCCAAATTAGCTAGAGTGAGCGTCTTGAGTGCACAAATTAACATTTCAATTAGAATCTTGCTCACTTTAATTTGCTTCTCCTTTTCTTTTCGAAGACACTTTAATTAATTTGCTTCTATGCTCTTGTGAACAAAGATAAGCCTTAATTAAACTTGGACATGCTCTCATAATACATAATTTAACTCCATACAATTAGATAAGGTGCTCGTGTTTGACCAGTTTAACTAATCAAAGGACACACACACACCTTTTCCTAGTATTTTTTTAAAAAAACGAACGGAACACATCGGATTGCATGCTGTACTCGTTTAGGTGACAGGAGGGCTCCAGCAAGGATTCGTTCGCCCCGAAAATGACATTTTCATCCCTAGCAAGGTAAGTCCCGCAGCCGTAACGGGTGGGTTTTTTTTTTATCGTGGATTATAGTTTTAGTGTTAATGTTTATGTAAATAAACTAAATATTGATAAGTCATATTGAAAAGGTTGTTCTAATAAATCATTTTAAAAAACAATAAAAAAAGTTATTCTTTTTATTTATTTAATAGAAAACTAATATTATAAGTTACAAGCAAAGAGAACTGAGCCGTTGTCGGTCGCACGGACCGGTCTCGCCGGCGCTTCCCTGGTCGCACCAGATTCCCTGTTCGCCGCACGTGCGTGACGGCAAGCGCCAACTTCACCCATTCCCATCGCCAGCCGGTTGACGTGTCTCTTGCACATGTACCGCTGGCGCCCGGTAAGAGTTTTGGTTTTAATTCGGTGACTCGGTGTGATCCAACGTGAAGGGAGTTGGGGTAGAAGAAGTATGGCTGCCGTCCGGCTCGGCTCAGGCCATTTCTTTGAGGGGAATTTAATTTTTTGCCACCCTTATCGTTGCCACCTATTCAAATGCCATCCTTATCGTTGCATTCAACAATTTGTCACTCTTAACATGTGCTTGACTAATTTTTTTGCCACTTTCGAGCCCACGAAGCGCCATGTCAGCGCTCCCCGCCCCGCTGGCCCGCCATGTCAGCGCCTCCTCGCCCCGCTCGCCGGCGCCGGCGCCTGCGCCGCCGCGCGCGCCTCCCCGCTCGCCGGCGCCTCCGTCCCCGCGCCTCCCCCCGCCGGCTCCGTCCCCGCGCTTCCCCGCTCGCCGGCTCCGCCTCCGTCCCCGCGCCTCCCCGCGCTTCCCCGCTCGCCGGCTCCGCCTCCGTCCCCGCGCCTCCCCGCGCGCCGGCGCCGCCTCCGCCTCCGTCCTCGCGCCTCCCCGCGCGCCGGCGCCGCCTCCGCCTCAGCTCGGCGCCGGCGGAGGCACTCAGCTCGGCGGGGACGGAGGCGGAGGCGGCGCCGGCGCGCGGGGAGGCGCGGGGACGGAGGCGGAGGCGGCGCCGGCGCGCGGGGAGGCGCGGGGACGGAGGCGGAGCCGGCGAGCGGGGAAGCGCGGGGACGGAGGCGGCGGGGGGAGGCGCGCGCGGCGGCGCCGGCGAGCGGGGCGGGGAGGCGCGGGGACGGAGGCGGCGGCGCAGGCGCCGGCGCCGGCGAGCGGGGCGGGGAGGCGCTGACATGGCGGGCCAGTGGGGCGGGGAGCGCTGACATGGCGCTTCGTGGGCTCAAAAGTGGCAAAAAATTAGTCAAGCACATGTTAAGAGTGGCAAATTGTTGAATGCAACGATAAGGATGGCATTTGAATAGGTGGCAACGATAAGGGTGGCAAAAAGTTAAATTCCCCTTTCTTTGAGCAGCGTACGGCGAAAGGCCTGAAAGCAACGCAGGCCGTGACCAGCAAGCGGCCATGTTTTTTTTTCTTTGAAAACCGGTTTTTAGTTTTTATTGTAGTATTTCACTTTCAACCGTAATATTTTTTAAGATAAAGTCCAAAAATTAATTTCAGTATACGTTAAAAGCCTAATATCTGTACCAGCCATAAGCTAAAAAAGAATAAACCCAGTGTCTGCTAAGGTCTCCTCCACCTATCAAACAGACGGCAGAACTAGACAGGTTCAAAACAATTTTTGCTGATGGCTTTTAATTACAATTGTTCACATTTAGTTGAAATGGATACTATAGTGACCGTTAGCTTTTAGGTAAGATATTTAATTAAAAAATAAAGAATTGTAATATCATGGACTATGAGAAAAAAGAAAAAAGAAACTAAAGATTCTAACCTGCTGATTCACGGACTATTGAAAACGGTCAGAATGCCGTTCTGATTGCAGCACTAGTGATTTCTAACCTGCTCTTTGTGCTAGCTGCGGAGTCTAAGAATTGACGGTTCGAGGCTAGGAATGGCAACGGGCCCCATTCCCCGTTCCCCGTCGGGGAATTCCTCTATTAGGGGACGGGGATGGGGGAATTTTACTCCCCGCGGGGAGGGATTTGGGGGAAACTCCCCCCCATCGGGTGAAGCGGGGGCGGGGGCGTTCTCCTATTCCCCGTCCCCGCCCCCTGTTCAGGGCCCCGATTCACCCCCACTTTGCTTCTCCTCCTTCTTGCCCTATCTTCTCCACCGGCGCCGGCCTTCTCCACTGCTTCCCCCTTCCCTCGCTTCTCACCGCCGCCACTACTGCGCCGCCTCTCTTCTCCGCCTCCTCCTCCACATCCACCGGCGTCGCCCCATTTCTACTCCCTCCGGCCACTTTTCTCCTTCCTCCAGCAACTCTCCTCGTCTCTCCCCCCTTTTCTCCGCCTTTTCTCCCGGCCGCATCTTCTCCATCCGAGCGCCGCCACCTCTCCTCCCTTCTTCTCCCCATCCGGTCTCCTTCTCCTCCATCTCCTCCGTCGCGCCTCCCCTCCACCGCTCTCAGCCGCATCCCCCTTCTCCGTCCGTTGCTCTCCCTTCGCCACCTCTCGCTGCTACTGCGCCACCGCCGCCTCTTCCTCTCCTCGGTTCGGCCTCCACCTCCAAGCGGCGGCCGGGCGGAGGTTCCAGGCGGCGGCGGCGGCGTGGAGGTTCCAGGAGGCGGCGGCGCAGAGGTCCAGGCGGCGGCCGAGCGAAGGTTCCAAGCCGGGCGGAGGTTCCAGACGGCGGCGCCTGGACCCATCGGGGACCCGGATCCCCGACGGGGGGCGGGGACGGGGAGATTGTGTCCCCGCGACCGGGGACGGGGGCGGGGAGCGGGGGAAAATTCCCTGGCGGGGGTCGGGGACGGGGAGCCACTCCCCGCCGGGGAATAGCCCCGTTGCCATTCCTATTCGAGGCAGGAACAGGAAATTTCTGACACCAAAATACTCTGCTGATAGTAACATACATGGTATATACCATGTACTGCTCCTAAGATTACACACCCTAAAATATAGTCTAGCCGGTCCCAAATTATTAGTGAAGCCTCATTGACCCCATGCAAATTGCCTTGATTTTTTGTTTACAAAATCATAAGCTGGCAATTAATTTTAGGTGATGTCCCTGTGATATGCCGTTGCCTAGTTACTTAGTTGCACTGTGAAAATGACGTTGCCATATGAGGTCACATAGACTCGTAAGCACAAGAAATAGGTGGGTTCTTTTTTGCTACAGTTTATAATTTATGGTTATAACTTATATTTTTTATTATAGCGTGAGTGTTTATGTGAACGAACTGAATATCGATAAGCTATTTTAAAAAAAAACTTCTCTAATAAAATATTTCGAAATAACGATAAAAAACACCTCTGTTTGTTTATTTATAAGAAACCATAAACTAAAAATAGCCGGAACCTTTATTGAGCCATGGGTTTGCTCCAATAACACTATCTCCCATACCGAACACTGTAAAGAGAGTAAAAGACTAGTCCTCGCCTCCTCGGTCGCTAGTCCTGTGGTCCTGCACCCAGCACTTGACGTCCCTTTTCCGTGATCCGCCGGAGGAAACGCGAGCGGCTGAAACTTCGGCCCCCGCATGGCAGCGGCACGCCGAACCGCAAGACCGCGGCTCGCTTCTGCAACTAGTCCACGGGGTGTCGCGTCGTGCACCAAATGGAGCGTGACAGGTGCGATCCTACGTACCGTCGCACTGTGCCGCCTTGTTGTCCAGCAAAAGGTGCCGTGACGACACCAGAACATTCCACAAACACGTGTTCGCATGAGGTTTTAAAGGTCTAGTTGTGAGAGGCAGAGGCTCATGGTTTGTGATTGGCTCAAGGTTTACGTTTTCGTCCGAACAAATAAATATAATATTTTTTATTATATTTTAAAGAAATTTATTTAAATAATTTATCGATTTATCAGTATTTGATTTATTCTAATAAACGTTCATACTATGACAAAACAATATCAGCCATAGCAAAAAAAAAAAAATCCAACCCACAGGCCATACATATAAAAAAAATCCAACCCAGAGGCCATACATATATACTGACACCTTAAGCATCGACCAGTCTGAAATCGTGGGGTTAGGACGTCCCATTGCATCCCAGTCGCTTCAAGTGGTTTAGTGCTTTGAGATGGGTGGTTATGCACATCATATTATGGAACTTGATTCAGTTGCCTCGTAGGGGAAATTAAAAGAGAATCTTGTAACATAGTAACAGTTGTTTAGCTAAAGACGGTTTAAAAAAATGTTTAGCTAAAGGCGTGCTTGATTTGAAGTTAAAATGACTAGATTAGCTATCCAGCTGAATTAAATTTTGCTTAGTTTTTGCGTTCGGTAACACACCTAGTTAGTGTAAAAGGTTGTTTGGAATTAGATGTGTTACGGCAGAAAAAAAGAAGAGTTTAGCCTAGTTGGTCGTACTTCATTTTTTTAAATATGTGGGTTAGATTCATTTATCCCTGTTTAGAAAGGCTAAACTGCTTTGATTAGGTAAAAGTTACTCTATTTATCCGAAAAGAGCTACTACAGAACCATATGCCATCAGGAGGCATCCCAACAGCATACCCCTCTTGCACTGCTCCCCCTCACTCTCTCTCCTATCGAACCAGCGCCGCACCGGCGATCCATGGAGGAAGAGAAAGAGTACCTCGTCGCTGGCCGCCGTCGTAGCGTCGCCCCGGACAGCTCCATGTGTCTCCTCCACTGCCCCCTCCACCACCACCTACGGCAGACGGCGCTATCGCCACCTCGCCACGCAGCCTCCGACCCTTCCCCGCTGCACCGCCCTGCCCAACCTAACTGCCATAGCCGCCGTTGCCGCCGCCCTTCGGCTCTGCCCATCACCCTTTTACCCTATCCATCGCCCTGGACGCTGCCCACCGCGGGCCATCACCTCCCTCCCCCCCCCCCCCCCCCCCCCCCCCCGACCTCCTTCTATGTTTGGGGGAGGGTGAATCCGTAGTGAAGGAGTTGGATTTCCCTTCTCTGATGCTAGATCCAACAGCGGGGGAGGAGAGTGAGAGGATGACGACGGTAAGGAGAGAGGAAGAACGAGAAGGAGTGGGAAGAAAGGAGTTGGATTGCCGTGAAAGAGATAAGGGAAAGAAGCAGAGCGGTTGCGGAGCCGTCCACGGTTTCAACCAGTCGCTGTAATGCCTCTTCTGTGCGGTGCGTGGTGGTTGGAGTGGCGCAGTGGTGGCTGAAATGTGTTGGAGTGGGAATTAGGGATAGAGTAGAGCGAAGGTAATGCTTTAGATGCGTGCGATCAAACGGTAAAATGCTATGCAGTCCGAAAGAGTACGAACGGTATACTGTTTCGAAGTATTTCACTTATCCAAAAGGTCTTGTATGTGTTAAATCCATAATCTACCTCTTAACCGTGGACACACGGACATAACGACGCGTGATAGGCTTTAAATCCGGCCCCACAGGTGCTCTCTGTTTGCTTGTCGCTCTGGCCATTTATACGCGCCAGAGCGGCTGACACGCGGGCCCCACCCCAACACGTAGAAACGGATTGCCTTCAATTGGCGTAGAACTGTGCCCTCGCAGAAGATCTGAGACGAAATCGTAAACTCGATCGAGCAGCGCGGGGTTTAGCACATTTCATCTTCATTTAAAGCCAAGGACGACGTCGTGCGGATGCCGGCCAATCGTATGGGCTCCGCAGCCTCCGCTTCGGTGGCGGTTGTACCGGTTCTGGTACTGCGCCCGCTCTCAATATGCCGCGTTGTTTGAATTTGCCTTATCGGCTGATCGATCGGTACGTGCAATCGAAGTAGATAAGGTTAGATATTGTTTATGCTTAATCTTATTTTATATTTTTGAAGTCGAAGTCGAACACAGATAACACTAAATACCTATTCCTCTATTCTGTATTCGTTTTATAAACCTTCAAATGGTCGGTTGAACAAAAATTATCCGTTTCTTTTATATCTCTACACAGAACATTGGATGGTAGAGGTGTAATCAGAGTGAACACGGAGAGTAATCATCGAGATGTTAAAGTAAGAACACTTAATATTCTCGACCTGTTCAGATGCGACAATCTAACTATCTGTTATCTTGTTCCTAAGTGAAGACACAATAGATTTTCTCAAATCATTTGACATACGGATACGTACAGACGAATATCATTTATTCCGTATCCTAATTCGTATTTTTTCTTAGAATCGAAGTTGAACACGGATAATATCGAATACCTATTTAGCTTTTTTGTATTCGGTCTGCCAGCCTTTGATCGACTGATCTCTTTTGCACCTCTGGAGCTGTGGTTCGCGAGAATGGCCACGGAGAGTGCGAGTCTCCGTGACCTTTTTTACACGTGCGCAACACATGTTTTTTTGTTGCACGATGTTTGTTGGATGTGCATAATACTGTATTATAACAGTAAACATGTGTCCCTAGTACCTGACAAGCGAGCCCCACCGACGACGGAACCGAAAGAGACATGCCATCCCTTGTTCACTTTGCCTTCGTGCGCAGAGCTAACCTTATCTACAATTACATGCTACAATAATCTAGGTCTCGAGGAAGCTCATCACAGCACAAACCCTAATCAGATTTCACTAACAGGTTCCATGATTGGTTTGAGCCCGAAAGGCGAGTTTGAAAATTCTACAGTTGGACTACCCTTTTCGGACTTTCCTACAATGATAAATTCTTTTGATTTGTAATTTATAATTTTTAAATTCTAACTGTTCGTAAAAGAGATTATAAATAGAAAGACAGTCGTATTTGATTTTAGCCAATACAATTAAAATGTGTAACTTTGGATAGTACAATTGAAGTTGATATAATATCTAATACAGTTTATTTATAGACTCATTTTAAAAAACACACTCCTTAAAGCTATAACAAAATATAAAAACAAAAAAACTAAAGCCGTGCCGACCCAACCAATGTTGCATAATGGCTGTCCCACGTTAACCCCAACAGGTGGCGGGGTCCAAGAGTCCCAAAACGACCCAACAACTTCCGTCTCCCCATACAAAGCACGGCGCACCCAAAGCCAGCCACGGCTAAACAACGGAGCACCACCACACGAAAACACAGAGACCGCAGGATCAAACCCCTCAAGCAGAACATGCCGATAGGAAAACAAAGGCTAAACCAAGCCAAGAGCTGGGAAAAGGGCACCACTCGTGATGCACTGCAACTGATCGTCAAACCTACACACCTGAGAGAGAGAGAGATAGAGAGAGAGAGAGAGAGAGAGAGAGAGAGGAGAGGAGAGTACAGTAGAAGGCATGGCAGCCTACATGGATTAGGAGTAGATTACAAGCACACGACCGCACGCCCTACTGTATATTAGCGAGCGAGCGAGAGAGTGTGTGTGAAACACTGCTTAGATTTTAAAGGAGAAAAAAGTTGGGACATGGCAAGCACAAAGTACCTCCTAACCCTAGTACTAGAATTTGTAGAATAATACAAGTACCTCCTAGCCCTAGTTATAAATGTTTTGGTTACCCATAAGATGGATACGTAGAATGGTAGAGCTGGCCGGCCGGAGATGGTGCCGGGTTGCTACTCGTCGGGGACCCTGTAGGCGTCGGCGGTGATCTCGGTCAGCCACAGCCCCGGGAACAGCGACTGCACAAGGCGAGACAATTGCTAGTGTTATCGTTAGCTGGATGATCAGTAGTGTTAATATACTATTCTTGCACACAAGAATTGATTAGATTAGTACTGGTATTGTAGAATAATGCTAACTATGCAGAGGCTAAAAGCGTATCGAGGGGGTAATAAAATGGGCGTTTTTTTGTCCAATGAGGTGGTTAGAGAGAGGGGGGGGGGGGGGGTGAGGGGCAGTATGGGGAATTGGCCTTACATCGAGCTGCCGCTGCACAACGCGCGGTCGCTTCCGAGGCCGCCGCCGCGGCCGGGCGCCGGTCAGGGCGAAGATGTCCTCCTCGATCTCCTCCGCCGCCAGCGCTACCGTGAAAGGGGCGCGCTTGCCGTCGTCGTCCCGCGCCTTCGCCGCCGCGGTTGACCACGGCGTCTTGGGCGACGCGGCCGTGCTCCCGAGGGCTGATGGCCGGCGCTTCCGCTCCCTCAGGTTCCACGGCCTGCTGGCAGCCACCGCCGCAGCGGCGTCCTGCGGCGGCGGTGGAAGCGGCGCTGCCGGATGCTCGGGCTCCGGCGACCGAGGCCGGGGCTTCGTCGGGGGCAGGCGGAGTCGGTCAGCGGCGTCGCGGAGGTGGCCCATGAGCTTGGCCCGGAGATCCTCCAGCCCGCCGTCGTAAGGCTCCTCCTCTATGGCGTCGGCGTCGGTGCCGGTGCCGCCCGTTCGGTGGGACGACGAGGAGCGGCGCCGATCGCGGGTGGCTCCGCCGCCGCGGCCGGTGACAGCTGGCAGGGACGGTACGCGGTGGGCGTGAGGCGGTGGCGGCGGTGCCCACGGCTTCAGGTGGTGCGACTGCGCGGCCGGCGTCTTCGCCCTCGGATGAGTCGGATCCACGGTCGTTGCCATGGTCGCGGTGCGCGGTCGGCGGTCGTCCGCCGCGGCACGGCAGAGGCGCAGCCGGCGTAGAGGGGCGGTCCTGCCGGGTCGCCGGAGAGGCGGCGGAGGTCACAAGCAAGAGCCGCGACGAGGGGGAGAGAGAGAGAGAGAGAGAGCGAGGTGGGGTCTGCGTCGCGTTTTGTTACGGGGGGCAAACAAAGTCGTCGCGAGGCGGGGTAGGACGCGCGTCGTAGGCTTGGGCCGTGGGTCGACGAGACCTGAGCCCCTCCTCTCCCCCTGTTACGTCCACCGCAGCCAAAGGCGTCAGCAGGGCTGCACGTAACACGTAGGCTCGCCACCTCGTATGGTCACTGCTGCACCCAACTTTGCGCCCATGCCTGAATCCTGATGCAGTGCAGACCACAGCAGCCTGGACTGGACTACAGCCACTCGGCCACTCCGTTTCAGCATGTGTGCTGCGTACCAGAGGAATCGACGAATTAGCGACGGCTACGAACAATCGTTGAGCTCGCAAACTCTGCCATATGCGACCTAATAGTTGCATGGGGAACGGCGCTGTCACGTTAGTGTAAAGTTTCAACCAACCAATAGTACTGTGCAAAAGTTTGCTTCTCTGACGATCAGCTCAACAGGGAATATGATAGCTTCTACTGTGTTCGTTGGGGATAAAGAAAATTGGATTTCTATGGACGATATCGATGTTAAGCGTTTCTTAATGAGAAAACAAATAGAATTAACGATCTACTGCTACACAAGTAGATGGCTTGCAAGTTTTGTCCATCCACACCGCTAGCTGCAAACAGTGTGTAAATTGAAAACTAGGACCAAAACAATACCGAGTAGACAAAACGACTTTATACAATTCATACCAGTTACCTTGCATTCAGATACAATTTGATATTCTTCAGCACAAGCATCTAGCCTAATTCACTTGACAGTGACAAGAATGAATGTAAAATTGAGAAAAGAATGAAAACATTGTTATATATCTACACGAACAATACAAAGAAAAGGGGAAAAAGCTAAAGAAGTAAAAAAAAGGCAAAATTAAGAGACAAACATGTTTATTTCAGTTTTTAACTTCTAAAAACTAAAAGCAGAACTGAAATCGGAAAGAACGGCGCTTAGAAGCCATCTCCTTTTTCAGCGAAGCACATCTCAGAATCCTCCTTTTCTCATCGGCCGTGCGTGTACCATTCGTGCGTCAGCATCAGATTGCATCGAGACCGGCCGCCAGGGGCGCACACCAACGAGGGATCACCAAAGGATGAAACGTCGCTTGGTTCACGTCACTTGTTTCGCTACGTCAGTTTGCCTCGGTCTGCATACGATCCAACGGGCCGGCACGCGCGGCGCGGCTTCCGCCCGTGCGTACTCTCGCGCCGGCGCGCCTTCACGTGCCGCGGAGGCGTGGATCGCCGTGCTTTCGCGGAACTACCTGCCGCTGCGCCTTGCGCGTTGGAGCCTTGGAGTCGCGCACGGTCACGGCCACTTTTGAGTTTTGACGCATCAGGCAGGACCGGCTCAGGAGCAGCGACCGTGCCGTGCGGGTGCGGGGGCTCTTCTTCGGTCAGCGAGTTGTTTTCTTTTCATTTTTTTTTTTGAGAGGACGATAAGCGAGTCGCTAGTGTTACAGTGCACGGTCACGCCGCGGACGGATTGCCAATGTATGCGTCGGGACTAGGGCTGGACGAAAAACTCGAAGCTCGTTAGCTCGCTCGGCTCGTGGCTGGCTCGGCTCGGCTCGGCTCGGCTCGTTAGGATAACGAGCCGAGCCGAGCCAAGATTTTAGCTCGTTAGCTATAACGAGCCAACTCGAGCCAGCTCGCGAGCCGCTCACGAGCCAAACGAGCCATGCTTCCAGGAATTTAGATATGCATATGCTGCTTCTATGGACCTAATTTGTACTCTATTGCATGTGTTAATGTGTAAATTTGTACTCTATTGTACCCAAACGAGCCATGCATGTGTTAATTTGTACTCTATTGTACCCAAACGAGCCAAACGAGCCTAACGAGCCAAACGAGCCAAACGAGCCAAACTTCCATGGATGAATATATGATGGAGATATTTTTTGGCCCTGGCTCACGAGCCAAACGAGCTAACTCGAGCTTTTTGTCGAGCCGAGCCGAGCTGGCTTTTTAGCTCGTTAGTTATAACGAGCCAGCTCGAGCCAGCTCGTTATCCTACCGAGCCAGACCGAGCCGAGCCGAGCCGAGCCGAGCCAGCTCGATATCCAGCCCTAGTCGGGACAGATGGTCCAATGCTCAAAGCTGTTGCGGGGACGCCGGAATTGCTGAAGACGGAGCGCGGCGGGAGGCAACGACGCAGGTGGCACCGGTCGACTGGAAAATTGAGTGGCTTGTAACGGACTTGTTTTTGGGAACAATTCTGTTGTACTCTCAAGATCTGACACGTAACAGGTAACATGCAACTAAGTTAAAAAAATAAAGTCTTTTACTGCTTTTTTTTTCTTTTCTAATCTCACCCAGTAGGCTCTGAACCACACATTGTCGGGTATCCACTGGCTAATGCGGAACACTACTGTCCGATTCTGAGTAGAATGCGGAACACTATTGCCTGATTTTGAGTAGACCTACCGTTGTCAAGTATAGTTTTACCGTTTCCACATACCACTCCCCTTGGGCCATTCCTGTGCCGGGAATCCTACCTTCATATAGATATTCAATCGAGTTGAGTAGTTACTAAACAAGGATTGACAAGTCAACACTTATAGTTGATCGATTACTATGTCATTTACTCAGCATAAGAATTTGATAAGGATATCACTTCTATGCATACAACCAATAGATATGAATCTATGCACAAGAGCTCGCACACGTCAATTGAACTATCAGGTAGCTTCGTTTCTAGAAGTGCATTTTGTTTGTAATAAGAATATACTGCTACCTAACGCATGTGATGTTCTTTTAATCAGGAACCTAGGAGCTGATCATGAAGATAAACATGTGCAATTCAATTCGGCCTTTGGAGACAGTATCAACTTCAAACAAGCATAACTTTCACATATGGACTCCGTTTGAGCTCTACGAGTATTTGATGGAAAGCTTATCTCGTCTTCTTTCCAACGGATCTAGCATTACCTTCAAATTCCTTCTAAGCACGATGTAATCTGCAAAATAGTCTACTGTTATATCTGATTTCGAACCGGACTGGTGCCGCGCCACCTCCATTTGGGCCCATGGGCCTTGTAACCCTAGAGGCATACGCCCACCCCCTGGCGCCGCCCTCTAGCTGTCCTCCTCATATAGTCTAATGTGCGCTACACTTTGGGGTTTTGATTTTGTTTGCTTAGTTTCTTTATTGTGAAAATTCTTGTTCTTCGCTTGTGTTGACTAGACCAATTGTAAAGCATCTCTGTGGAATCCCACCTTTTGAACTCAATCATATATTTGCAATAATCAGATTGCATTTTACCTTTTTCTTGCGTGCTTCTTCGGTGTATGCAGGAATCGATCTTCGTGATTAGGTCATCCGGGTATTCGTGCACGGTTGATAATGACTTGTCGAGCAATTCAGTGATTGTGTGATTTCGGGCCTTACGAGTTCGTAGCCAGGATTGTGAGTTGAGCGACTACTACCGAATTTATCCTTCTCATCAAAAGATCAGGACAACATCAGTTTATCAGGTTCTAGTCCTTACTTTTCACCATGAGGCAACCATCCACAATACAGATCCCCATTGCTCTACGGCACTGCCACCACTCTACTCAAGCCTCCTCCCTAGGGTAAGGTCGTGGACTCCAACCATTTAATGGTTTTCCACGATACATCTTACCCTAAAACTGTTTAAATAAATCTACTTGCAAAATGCCGAAGTCACTTAGTAGTACAAAATTTTGGATGAACCATTCTATGATTATTTATATAGTATTTACATATTACCAAAGTTGTCAAGGTGAATATGGCCTCAAATTAAACATGACATTTTTTATTGGTAGGACATAACTAATTTACATGTTATTCTAAACATTTATCGTAATTAAATAACAGTACATAAACTATAATAATTAAAATACTATAATTAAATAATTTAAATATCATGGGATTTAATATGATCAAAAACATGTGACTTGCCTCTTCATCCATAGTCCGATTATGTTACTATAGTCTTCCAGCTTATGTCAACTGCTAGATAGCTCCTATAGCCCTTCCATTGATCAGCTAGCCGAATCCGGATGCTAATGTAAAAGAGCGAATTAAAATAAGAACTTGCTTTGCAAAATGCATGTTGGGAACAAAAGCAATTAAATAATAAGAAAAGACATAAAAGGAAATGGGTTGGGTGATTGGCGCTTAAACATTGCTTGGGTTGGCTGACAAGGTTAGAATTGGGCTAGATATGCTCGAGACGGTCAAAATGGCTATAAACGTGCTGGACGGATTTTGGAAGTGGAGGATTATTTTAGAATAGTGAGTTTGGATTTTATCAAGGCTTGGTTTGGCAAAACGGAGGTCAAAAATGGATTCACGATATCAAAACGATCGAAATGAGTATAGTATTGATTTTTAGGCTCGGATGAACAGTAACTTGCTACAGCAGTGAATAGTGGTAGGCCATCCTGTGGTGAATAGTGTACAAGCGGTGTTAGGTTGGTTAAAAGACTCGGCCCATGGCCTTAATTTAATTTGCTGAGTGGTTGGGCCAGCCAAAACACACGCGCAGCCCACACGGCTTGCTAGCTCTTCCCCTTCCCGCTTTCTACCTCGGTTTAGCCCAGCGCAAAAGTAGAGATGGCGGCAAAGCTTCAGCGCGTGCTATGGTGAGGCTTTCTGGTGGTGAAGGAGCACAAGGCCGGACACATGGATTCAAGGAGACTCCATTTTAGTGCTTAGGAAGGCTCGGGGGTGGATGGCGGTGGCTGGCGGCGAGGGGTGGTACTACAGACTCCTCCATGGCACAAGACTGTTTCGACGGTTCTTCGGCAAAAGCAAGGTGGTTTTGACCATCCAAGGTGTATGGGAAACAACATGGTGGTGGTGATTTTGGCTAGAGTGGCTTGATTTAGGCTATCCACAAAGGTGTTATGGTTGGCGGGGTTCACGATGCTAGCATGGCTGGTCTTAGGAGGTGGTCTGACGAGGTTGGCTACAGGCTCAGGATGTCTCAGAGATGCTACCATGGCACGAAATCGAATGGATGTGGCTGAAAGTAGAAGATCAGCTGAGCGGCCTTATCGGCGCAGGGGACGACGGCGTTGGCGGGGAGATGGGAGGGGGTCAAGAGTGTGGCTTGGTTGGGCAATTGGGGATTGCACGAAGTGACTGGAGTAGCCAATTGGGAGCAATGTGTTGCGCAAGGCATTGGCGACACATAGAAGGGTGCGATGTTGCTCGAAGCTTCTCAGTGATCTTCAGTGGCACAAGGGTTGTGACGTCGTCTCAGGCTCGATCATGTTCAATGGTGCCAGTGGCTCAGGAGTGGTGTAGTCAAGGGAGTGGGCGCACGCGTCACCTAGGAGGGGACTTCTGCAAGGCCAGCTGGGGCAACGACAATAAATGGTGATGTCGGGGTATGGTAGGGGATGGTATGGCTTTGACTAGGTTGGCAGTAGTAGGCAGATGGCTGTTGTGGTGAGCAAGGAGGAGCTAAGTGGTGGGGAGGGGAGACATTACAGGTAGTGGCGAGTGTATTTTCGGGTGGTGAATAGTGAAAAAAAATGCAAAAATTGGCCAAAGGAGCTGGCATGATCAAGAAAGGGAAGCACAAATGGGTAGGGAAAGTGTTGAATTGGGCAAAGACTCAATTGAAATCAGAATTCAATGAAATTTAGCTTTATTTTGAATTCTATTTTATTTCATGGCTGGTGAAAAATACAAGCAGTTTAAGAATGGATGCTCTTTTCCTGTGTACCTCATCGACTGTGCATATACAAGTTGTGTGTCACCCAGTCCATTGGATCACATCGAGAACACCACGAGCACACATCAAACTACAGGGAGCCATTTTTTTGAAAAACTTCACAAACTCTTAAACAGTCAAACATAGGCCTTGGCCCCTATGTGGGGGGTCATCGAACTATCTTCTACTTTCAAATAGCTGGAAGCCCTCTAGACGGATTAGCTTCCAAGCTGTTTTTGGCATAAACTAAAAGCCACACATATCTAGATGTTGTAAGCTAGGCAAGATATGCTTTCTCAACCTTTTGTGAGTGGGACTTTGGTGATTGCCACTAGGATTTGTGAGAAATTACCCACATATGCCACTGGACAAAAAGGCTGTGAAGGGGGAACCCTAGTCCCCCTAGTCATCCCTCGGCACCCTCCCAACTCTTGAGTGCTTCTTCGGTGTATGCAGGAATTGATCTTCATGATCAGGTCATATAGGTACTTGTGCATGGTTGATTTCGAGCAGCTCAGCGATTGTGTGCTTTCAGGCCTTGCGAGTTCGTAGTTAGGATTGTGAGAGTTGAGTGACTACTACCGAATTTATCCTTCTCATTGAAAGAAGGGGACAACAACAATTCATCAAATGGTATCAGAGCTCAAGATTGCTCGATGAGAGTTTACTATCTTTCATAGTTAGATTGATTAATTATGAAAGTCCAGAAAAAGCCAAAACAAATTAGGGTTAGTTCATCTTGTCCAAACCAATCTCTGCCTTGCAATTTTCTTTTTGGTATTTTGCTTGTTGAATTTTTTTATTGCATCGCCATGTCTAGTTCATGATTTCTAGTTCTAGTTGGAGTCTAGTTTAATCATTGTCTATTACGCATCTTGTGTCTTTTGCTCCCTGCCGCGCCACCACCAATTCCTTCCACGCCACCCCAAAATCCCCTACCACGGCTAACACCAGTCATTCCGTGCCACCATCAATCACCTTCCGCGGCAAACACTAACCAAGATTGATTTCAGTTTATGACAGAGAAGAAAAAAGAGGAAGAGTTGGTTTTGAATTCAAGAAAAAAAGAGAGAGACAAGAAAAGAGAGAAAAAAAGAGGAAGAGTTGGTTTCAAGTCCACCTTTTCCGAAAATTGAAAAGTGTGTCAAACTTATTCTAAACTAGCAAAAATTGGTGGAGACCTTTTACATATAGCTATAAGATTTCACAAAAAAATTCAGCAAGTTTGGCCCACGGGATTGAAAGATATAGTAGTTTCAAGTTGAGCCCGAGTCGGTTTCTAGTCCGAGTAGGAATCCGATTCCGAGACATCTTTAGTAAAACGGGCATAAATTTTGTATACGCTGTCCATTTTTAACATTCTTGTACTTATTGGAAAGCTAACGATGAGGCACATCCAAAATAATGACCCTCAAAATCGCGATCTTTGGACTTGAATCTGTGTCGCAAGTTTTTAGTTTCTATTTTTGCCCTTTTCTTGGTCTTCCCTTCAGAATTTGGGTTTCACCTCAACTGCAATGTTGTAGATCACATCAAAACATTTCAAATAAGCATATATATGTCACACAAAACTTTGCCCCCTTTTATCTTTGAGACTAGCTGTTGTTTCTGCTCGAACTAGAGGGCCGTTTATATTGCACGTTATTCCTGTCTTGTGCTCTAGATCTCGTCATTCCCTAGCTTTTTCTAGACTAGGATCAACAACATTGACTAGTACTTTGAACAATTGTTCAATTTGCAATTGCTGATTTGATTGTTGCTAATTATTAACGCTTTTCGAGCTCCACTTCCTACTAACTCAGTAGGTATCGTTCCTCACAATCATTGGACTATTCACAAGTGAGAGTATCTCGAACCAGCCATCGGTTATATCACTTCCTTGCCGCATTGGTAAGAACTTATAAGAACTTGGTAAGACACTGTGAGAGAGTGACTCGATTCGAATTGGCCAGCGTCTATTAGTTCATAGGGAATTTTATACACTCATACATTTTTCTTATTGATACTAACAATGGCAGGTTCAGGGTCACAAGGGGTTGAAGAAGATGCACCTTTCACACTTCGCATGAGAGTCATCATGCAAAAATTTTCATGCTTGTTAAGTCAACATTCGAAGTGTCTTCAGGGGGATCTAGATCTCACCAATAATGATCTTGATATGATTGCTACACATGTGGAGTAACTAGAGAGAGCTCCACCTCCTGTTATCACCCCCGTTGCTGTTGGCGTTGCACAACCGCGTCATAACCCATTCGTTGCTCGTTCATGGGCCAATGAGGTAGAAGATGAAGAAGCCCATATGTTGCTGATACAGAGTCCGAGGGTGGTTTCAATCCCAACAACGATCGTGATCATCAACAACAACATTTCAATCGACAAGGTATGAGAAGAGACCCACCACGTGAGGTACGTGATCATAAGGATGCACTTGGTAAAATTAAATTCACTATGCCTTCTTTTGCTAGTAAATATGATCCTGATGATTATCTCACATGGGAGTTAGCTGTAGACCAAAAATTTGCATGCCATGAATTCCCTGGGAATAAAAGGGTTAGGGCTGCTACTAGTGAATTCACTGATTTTGCATCTATTTGGTGGAATGAATTGTGCTGTAATGAACAACACGTACCTAAAATATGGGATGCTTTGAAAAGAGTTATGAGAGCTAGATTTTTGCCTTCATTGTGCCTTCATACTTTGCACGTGACATGTCAAATAAATGCAATACTTAAAACAAGGCAATAGGTCAGTAGAGGGATACTATGAAGAAGTACAAATTGATTTATTGCGTTGTGGTTTAGAAGAAACAAAAGAAACTGAAATGGCTAGAATTTTTAGAGGGCTTAATTAGGAAATTTAGGACAAACTTGACTATAAGGAATACAATTCTATCACTTGTTTGTTTCATCTTGCTTGCAAAGCTGAAAGAGAAGTACAGGGGTGACACATGACAACAAGGAGTCATTTTAGGGGCTCTTTTTCCTTCAACAAAGAGCTAGAATAGAAAGGGTGCCCCTTCCATCTACACCAATTTGAGGGCGCTCTACTTCTACTCCCACGCCCCCGTGTGCACCCAAAGCAAGTAAGGCGACAACCGTTCAAACTTCCACAAAATCTACTCTAACAAAGAGTGCATCTACAGTTGCTTCCATTGGACGTACAAGGGATGTCCAATGTCACAAGTGCAAAGGATTCGGGCACTTCATGCAAGATTGCTCAAGTCAGCAAGCTCTCATTGTGAGAGAAGATGGTGAGTATACTTCCGCTAGTGATATTGATGAAGAGTATGCATTGCTTGTAACTAACCCCGCAGGTGAGCAAGATGAATCTGAACATGACGAAGAACATTTGGGAGCTAAAGCAAGTGATAAGTTTTTGAGCATTATTGGGAAACGTGTCCTAGTGCTCAAATAGAGCATGCCGAATAGAATCAACACCATAATCTATTTCAAACAAAATTTGTGATCAGTGAGTGTTCTTATCGAGTGATTATTGATGAAGAAAGTTATAACAATTTGGCTAGCATTGATATAGTTGAGAAACTTTCTTTGACCACATAACAACACCCTCATCCTTACTACAGTCAATGGTTTAATTCATGCGGTAAGATGAAGGTAACTCGCATTGTGAGAGTTAATTTTACTATTGGTTCATACCATGATTATGCTGATTGCGATATCATACCTGAAGGTAACTGCACAGGATATGCCAATGAAATCAAATCTAGCCAACACTGCCACCTGGTGAACAACACCACGACACTGCAGCACCAAGACCCAAATCGGATCACAATCGAGAGGAGGAGATCACAAAATGGGGAACTCACTATTTTTTGGGTATTTCCAAGAGGAGAGGAAGGCCATCTTAAATAGAGCGATGAAGAGGCGATTGGCGGGGCTACAACCAACGGCCTGCACTGAGGCGCCCAGGCCGGTGGTGCCTCCACCGCCACCACCGTTGCACAACTCAGTAGCCCCCAAGAACCAGTCACACAGAAGCTGAGCGCCACACGGGTTAGGGCTGGAGACACAGTCTCCAACACCTTATCATCCCACGCGACCCACTGACACGTGGGCCCATGTCCTCCATTTTTTAATCAAGTTAGGAAATTCCCAAATTACCCTCAAGAGTCCAACAGTCCTCACCAATTTATCAAATTGATAAAGATGATCAAATGTCTTATTTAATATACAATTGTTCGACGATGTGTACCTTGCGCGTTTGAACCCAAAGCCTAGCGACAAGGACTATGACTCTGCACAAACAAAGGAGGACTTCGCCTTGATCCAATTTCTTGGTATGAGAATTTTCGCCCAATCCACATTCTATACTGGGCGACTTGCCTTTTCCCTCTCGGGTTGGGACGTTACGGTCATATCCCCGTATCTAGCTCATGAGTACTTAAGAAAGTATACCTTTTCTTTGATTGCGACCTCACGATCATACTCAAGTAGGTGAATTCTTCTACGAATCCTGTAGGACTATTCCCGAAGTCATATAGATATTGAATTCATTAAGAGCTATTGCTCAACCTTCCATATGGAAAGAGCACTACAGCTAATGGGGCCTGTTAGATGTGCTCTCTGATCTCACATAGTTTGTTGTCCTAAAGCCTAGTTCACGGGATGTCCGATCTTCTAGGATAGGTTACCACCAATGTGAACCTTTATACGAGTATGAGTCCCATTCCCTTGGACGCTGCAAGGATGGCCTTCCGTGTCAAGCCTTTAGTGAAAGGATCTGTCAAGTTCCTTTCAGACTGGATGTATTCTATTGAAATAACACCTGTCTCTTTAGCATACCTTACTGACTTAAGTTGCCTTTTTATATGTTTTGAGGACTTCATATTATCCTTCCTACTCTTCGTCTTAACTAGAACGGTTTGGTTATCACAGTAGGTTAGAATTGCTGGAATTGGCTTTTCCAGCACAGGTAGGTTAGAAGGGAGTTCTCTAATCTATTCTACCTCAACAGCCGCTGAATCAAGCGCTACTAACTCAGCCTCCATGGTAGACCGTGTAAGGATAGTCTGCTTTGAAGACTTCCATGAAACGGCCCTACTTGCTAGAGTGAATACATAGCCACTCGTAGCTTTCATATCATCTGAGTCACTAATCCAGCTAGAATCACTAAATCCTTCCAAGACTGCCGGATGGCTAGAATAATACATTCCCAAATTTGAAGTCCCCTATAAGTATCTGAGTACTCTCTCTAGTGCTATTCTATAATCATCTCCTGGATTAGATGTATAACGACTCTATTTGCTTATAGCATATGAGATGTCTGGTCTCATTACACTACTTAGATACATCAAGGATCCTATTATTTGAGAATATTTAAGCTGATCCTCCTATTCCCAGTGTTTTTATGTAGCTTTGCATTTGGATCATAGGGTGTGGTCACTGGCTTACAGTTCATAAATCTAAATCTGGTTAGGACCTTGTCCACATATTGGGATTGTGAAATAGTAATCCCATTCTCACCCTTTATAAGCTTGATGTTTAAGATAACATCAGCTTCACCCAGATCTTTCATATCAAAATTCTGGGAAAGGACATACTTTGCTATATTGATTACATCCATGTTGGTCCCAAAAAGCAATATGTCATCTACATAAAGACATAGAATGACACCTTCAGCCCCGCTAAACCGATAGTAGACACATTTATCGGCTTCGCTCACACAAAAGCCAACCGAGGTCATTGTACTATCGAATTTCTGATGCCATTACTTGGGAGCTTACTTTAGACCATACAAGGATTTAATCAATCGACATACTTTCTTTTCTTGCCTTTCAACCACAAAGCCATCAGCCTATTGCATATAAATCTCCTCATCCAACTCTCCATTTAGGAAAGCGGTCTTTATATCCATTTGATGTACTTAGAGCTTGTATGCGGCAGCTAGTGCTAAAAGCACTTGAATTGTGGATAAACGAGCCACATGACAGTATGTATCAAAGTAGTATTCTTTTTCTTTCTGTGTGAAACCTTTAGCCACTAAAGGGGCCTTGTACTTTTCTATAGTACCATCAGGTCTACGCTTTTTTAAAGATCCATTTGTAGCCTACTGGCTTACAACCAGGCGGAAGATATGTAATCTCCTATGTTATATTAGCTATGATGGAATCTATCTTGCCACGGACTGCCTCCTTCTAGAAATCCACATCCGGGGATGTGTATGCCTCTGAAAGGGTTTGTGGTTCATCATCCACGATATAGGTGACATAGTCATCACTAAGTGACTTTTCAGTCCTCTGCCTCTTACTCCTTAACTCCAACTCTGGAGCGGTGTTATCCACACTAGGAAGAATAGAGTGTTCATCTGAAGCAATGTGGTCATGACTTCATTTGGTCTCATAGGAAACACATGCTTAAAGAATGTTGCATCATGAGACTCCATCACTATATTTGTAGTGATGTCACTCACCTCGGATTTGACCACTAGAAATCTATAAGCCGTGTTATTTATAACAGATCCTAGAAAGACACAATCAACGGTATTAGGACCAAGCTTTCTTTTCTTCGATAATGGTACATGCACTTTTGCAAAGCATCCCCACGTCCGAAGAAAAAGTTTTATCCTCTTCCATTCTTCATAAGGTGTTTCCTCCTGATTGCGAGGTGGAACTCTATTCAGGACATAGTTAGCTGTGAGAACTGCTTCACCCCACCAATAGTCTAGCATACCTGAACTCTGGAGCATGGCGATAACTAAGTCACAAAGAGTTTGGTTCTTTCTTTCGGCTATTCCATTCGATTGGGGTGAGTATTGTGGAGTAATTTCACGAATTATTCCACTTTCTTAACAAAATTGAGAGAATTCATGTAAGACATATTCACCATCTCGGTCCGACCTCAACCATTTTATTTTCCTTTCTAGTTAATTTTCAACTTTTGGATTTATAGACTTTAAAGTGTTTGTCAGACCCAGATTGTACAATCCAGAGTCCTCTGTGATTCCACTGCACTATTCCCTGGATCACTAGATAGTGCTCACAGATACAGAAATGAATATCAAAATACATACCATGCTGAAGCATAAATATAATAAAAGACGTACACATGGGACGATTAGGCCGACATCAATAAAATGCAGCAGCGGAAGAACGAAGCACACAAGTGGGACCTTCAGGTCATGCCCACAGGCAGCCAACTGGAGGTTCGCGACCTAGCCCTTGACGACTTCATCTTCTCCTTCATCATGACCAAAAGTACTTGCTGAAGCGTAGTGATCTGATTTTTGATTCTGGATTTGTTATGAGAGCGAGTGTGAGCACAAACCACCGTACTCCGCGAGCCAATACACAGAATGCAATTAAATAATATGCATGGCTTATCAAGGGAAGGCTTGGGTTATTTTATTTTCCATAAATTGCTTTTGAAATATGATACATAGAAATTTCCTAAGACCTAGCATTTTGAACTAAAACATAATATGTGAAAGAATGCAATAGTAATAGCGATCCAGAATCCATCCACCGTTACATGGTCTCTGCACCATATGTTTAATCCTTCAGCGTCATAACCGCTTAACGTATCACTGGGGCGACACCCAGGGCAACACAAATAAGGGCCTTTCTTTGCCCTCCACTTTACCATTTCCACCCACAAAGTTTTTTTTGAAATAGAACTATATCTAGTTAAGTTTCCATGTCCGCCCTTAACCGTGGGCACGACTATTTGAATAGTTTTTGACTCTGCAGAGTTTGCACACTTTACCCACAAGAGATAAATCTGCTCGTTGCCCCCACATGATTCCTTAGCCATGCGGTTGAGTAGATCATCACAAAGCTGTTACAATGCATTTTTCTTAGCAGAGTTACGTCCGCTAAGGTTTCCACTTCCTTCGGAGTACGACCACCCTTTCAGAAGCCCCCTCTTGCACCGTCACGTCGGAGGATGTGGCCATCCTCTACCCGCCCGTGGTCACACCGGCGCAACTCTTACTAAGTCGATGCAAATTAGTTAGCCCTGCCTATATTTTGCCAGCTTGTGGTTGTACTTGTCGTACACTGGGAGGTCTTCACAAGATTCGGTCCTTAGGCTATCTGGGCGGTTCTACCACTATCCCTTTTATGCTTCCACTGCACCACACACACACCCTCGAACCATCCGCCCAGATAATTAAGCAACTTGAGGTTTTTAGGAGTATAAAATATTCATAACCAAATACACCGGTCATTTCCACCATGACTGCCCAAACCAATTTCTCATTATTCGAAGTGATGCTTTGGGGCATTTTTGGTGCCCCCGATTATCTAAGCAGTACTAAGCATGGCATATAGTTATGGACTTATTTTCGAAAGATTACCAGTATAATTTTGCTATGATGACAAGGCTCAGATATTCAAATGTTTCAAAGGAGGTATAATACTAGCAAGTCGATTAATGGGTATGTAACTAAAATCTTCAAACAAACATATATTTGCATACGAAATAACAGCATGCAATTTGATAATTTAAACAAAATTAAATTTGCAGAAAATGTAGGTTCAACATGATCAAAGTATTGACTCGTCTTGCGCGGTTTACCGCAGTCTTGAGCTCACACAATGCTTTTTCTTGAGCTTTTGGTCTCTATCTTCACTTTGCTCTTGATCCCGCTTAATCCCTTGATTCTTCGGGGCTCCAATTTCTAATTACGTGCTAAATGACAGAATACAAATAAAGTCAAATAACTCAAAAGATCCAATAACTCTGATTGAATTCAGTAAATTTTTATTATGATAAGATGGTTGGTCTGAGGTTGATTGATTGGGCACGGAGCGTTGTCGAAATCAAGGTTATTAGAGCGAAGGGGTAAATGACAGGGAGATTCGCTGGAGGTTAAGGAAGATTCATGATAAAGGAATATTTACAAGAATATCCCACTTGGATCTGAGGGTGGCTAGGCATAGCCAATTTTAGAATCCACTGATCGATCTTTTATTTAATAACCTCTGTTATTGTTTTCATATTTATTAAGGATGTTCCATGTGTCAGGTTGCACATATGGGCAGGTACATGAATTTAGGTGGGTATGATATATTGTATTGGTCGACTGTTAACATTTATGGGTTTAAAGTAGGGGTCCCGTAGACGATGTATACGACCTTTAGCTTTTTGATGTAATTCATATTACTAGCAATTTGATATGTAGCATTTTATGCGGTCCTAAGTAATTAATCGTTTCATCGGTTAAATGGTTACCTCACATTATATATATCGATAAGATTACTTCAATGCCTGATAATCTAGGGCTATTATATTGTAGTACCTATTGATATGACCCTTTTAATTTGGAGGCGCTCTGGAGATTAACTGACATTGATATTTTACCCTTAATTTATTTGGCAACATATTTTTAGTTTAAATTTCTATTTGCACTTTAGTTCCATAATTAATTTTGGGAATTCGAGTCTTTAGGAAATATGCCATTTATTTATTTTGTGTGGGATGTTAGTCGAAACCTAAGCTCCTATTTCACCCTCCTACTAATTATACTAATAAGCCGATTAATCACTTACATGCAAATATTTCTATGTTGTGATGGCGGCATTTTAATGTTAGGTCATATATTTGATTATGGTCCAAGGTAACCTTTTTAAATTTTAAAACCTTGCTTTTATGGTTATCAATTTTATTCCCCTTAAATTTAACTTGGATGTATATGTATATATATATATATATCAATTTTGAATGTATATGTATCTTATTTAGGATTTTTTTTATTAAATTTGAACATTAAGCGAAACCATATTTTATTGATGTCCTTAATTAGCAGTTAGATCTCAATCAATATTTAAGCTCATAAATAATCAAACATTAAATTTTAGACAACCTTATTTTATACCTTAATTAAATTTATTACATTCCCTTTATTATTTCCTAATTTTTCTGGATTTTTCTTAATTGAAATGGGCTACAAAAATTAAAATGAAAATAGGGGAAAAGGGTGCGGCCGGCTGAGTTCGAACTCGGGACCCGGGCGTTCTATGTGTTAGTGATGGACGCTGCTAACGATCTGAGCGGCTGGTGTCTCTTGACTAGAAGAGGGGGATGAATTAGAAAAGGTAAGGCATGAATCGGGGCAGAACAGAGGAGGCAGCCGATGCAACTGGGCTGCGGCAGCACCGGCGAGGTATGGCCGGGGAGGGGGTGGTGACCCATGAAATGAGTTGCGCAGGAGACGGAGGGGCTAGGGGTGGCGGCTAGTGAGCCGGAGTGGCGCGACGTGCGGGGCGTGGGCGCACGGGAGAAACGCGGAGAGGGAGGAGACGCGTGGGCGGAGCGGGTCGGCGCTAGGGATGGCAATCGGGCGCGGCGGGTACGGGTAGTACTCGCCCATACCCGTACCCGCGACCCCATTTTACGCCCACGGGTATACCCGCGAAGGGCCACGGGTAAAAAACCTCGCCCATACCCGTCGCCCGCGGGTACCCGTCGCCCGCGGGCATACCCGTTTACCCGCGAACTGAGTACATCACATTCAAACCGTATCATCATACAACAGGTGGCACTCATGACCTAAAATGCCTAGTGTTCTTCTCAGTTCTCACCTAATGGGCGTATCAACTAGAAATTTGCAAATAGGAGGTAATACTCTCAATTGTTTTACACTAGCATATCAAATGCTTTGTAATGACTGAAGAGCCTGCAGATGCAAGATCTGAAGAGCTCCATGTTACACTAACATTTTCTTATCAATAGCATAAGCAAGCAGCTTATAAAGAAATGAAGGCACACACACAGAGACATATAGCATCACATCACGGACATGTAGTAAATGGTAAAAACTAATGAAACAAAAGGGTAAGCTGAGGTGAGTACTAACAAGATGCAGATGATGATATTATAATTCAAACACTGCATCATCCATGGCAAGCTCCAAAATCATAGAACAGTTTCACAGCATACTATTCAGAAGCGGAACCAGTTATTTCCATAGTATCGGCGATGAGGAAGAAAGGAGGGAGGACCGGAGGAGGCTCACCTGAGGGGCGGCGGCGGAGCGAGGGGAGGCGACGGAGCGAGGAGCGGCGGCGGCGGAGCGAGGGCCGGTGGCGGAACGAGGGGCGGCCGGATCTGGAACGAGGGACGGCGGCAGAGCGAGGGGGAGGGGCGGCCGGATCTGGAACGAGGTGCGGCGGTGGAGCGAGGGGGAGGGGCGGCGGCGGAACGAGGGGGCGGCCGGATCTGGAACGAGGGGTGGCGGCGGAGCGAGGGGGAGGGGCGGCCGGATCTGGAACGAGGGGGAGGGGCGGCGGCGGAGCGAGGGGAGGGGCGTCTCTCGGGATTTCAGGAGGCGGCGGCTGCGTTTTGGGAGCGGGAGCGACCGAGCGAGACGGGAATAGGCTTGGGATTTGGGAGCGGCTGGTAAGTTAGGGTTTACTGTTTTGGATGGCCCACATGTCAGTATATTTTCACGGGTAAACGGGCGAAACGGGTACGGGTAGAGCTAACCCATACCCGTACCCGTTTACCCGGTGGGCAGAGATTTTCCCCCGTTTTCCTACCCATGGGTAAAGAATGCATCCCATACCCGACCCTATTAGGGTATTTACCCACGGGTACACGGGTAAACGGGCACAATTGCCATCCCTAGTCGGCGCAGAGGGAGACAGGTGCGGCGCATGGCAGAGGGATTCGAGCGATCCGGCTGTGTCGGCCGGCTTTTGCCAAAGCAGAGAGGAGGAGGACACGCGCGCTGCGGAAGACGACGTGGGCGCACGGCAGCCACGCAAGGTAGCAGGAAGAAGAGAGCCAGAGGGGAAAAAGAGAGGAGAAGGGTGGGTGGCCCACATGGAAGTGAGGGGAAGAGGAAAAAATGGAAAAAGACAAGGAGATAACATGTTTAAGCTAGTTTTGAACTTCTTTTCCTTTTCAAGATCATGGTTCCTAATTTCTGAATTTTTATTCCAAATCTTTGTTTAATTACCTAAATACAAAATATAATAGTCCTTTTATTCTATTTTATTTGATGTTCTTATTTTCATATCTTTATTTCCTTTATTGCTTCACTCATCATAATATATGTTTAGTGTGTTGTATATTTTGTCTTATGTATATGTATATAATTTCTCATAATATTATCTTGCTGGCTTGCTTAATTTTGCACATTATATAGATATATATACTATTCCCTATATTGCTAAACTCTTCCTTGCACAATTAGTGTATGTATGTATGTATGTATGTATGTATGTATGTATGTATGTATGTATGTATGTATGTATGTATGTATGTATGTATGTATGTATGTATGTATGTATGTATGTATGTATGTATGTATGTATGTATGTATGTATGTATGTATGTATGTATGTATGTATGTATGTATGTATGTATGTATGTATGTGTCTGTGTCTGTGTGTGTGTGTGTGTGTGTGTTTGTGTGTGTGTGTGTCTGTATGTATGTATGTATGTATGTATGTATGTATGTATGTATGTATGTATGTATGTATGTATGTATGTATGTATGTATGTATGTATGTATGTATGTATGTATGTATGTATGTATGTATGTATGTATGTATGTATGTATGTATGTATAGGTGTTTGTATTTCAGTCATTCACCTTTTTATGTCATTATTTCCTCAAGGATGACATTTTATATTTTAAGTCAATTTTCACCCTTCCTTTTCTGGATCATCTTTTCAGATTCGAATTTAGAATTTTAGTCTTCTATTATTTGCATGTTACCCTTGTATGGCATTATTAATATTGGTTTTATTTTTCAACCTTTCTTCCATTCTCGGAAACCTCAACCAAAATTTAAGAAGCATCATAAAAATCCAAACTCAAATAAAATACATTGCAAAAATGACTCAAAAGCTTCACATTTTCAAATTCAAATTTTTCATGATGTTACAGTGTTCAAGTGCTTAGTCGCATCGTCTATGAGGGTTAAAAAGTACCATTTTCCACCTTTAGTTAATATTCCATTCATTTCACAAAGATCAGAATGAATTAGTTCATATGGAGAGATGCTTCGCCCTTCAACGCTATGAAAAGGTTTTCGAGGCTACTTCGCTTGCACACACTTCACACTTTGAACTCTTTTTATAATTATAGCTTGGAATTAAACTCATTTTGCTCAACCACACAATGGCTTCAAAGTTAAGATGGCACAGTCGTGAACGCCAAATATCATTAACTTTATTGCAATGGGAAGCATTATAAATGTTTACATTATTAAAATCAAGAATGGATAAGCGGAACAAGCCTTTGCTATCATAGACTTTACCCACATAATTACCAAATTTGGTCAATACAACCTTATTGGACTCAAAAATAAATTTTATTCCTTGCCTACATAGCATCAACCCACTCAGCAGATTTCGAGTCATAGCAGGCACGTATAGTATGTCTTTGAGGATGAGTGTTTTGCTTGAGGTGAGCTTCAGGCAAACCTATCCAATCCCGCGTACTGTTGCAGCGGCTCCGTTCCCCATTAGGATGGATCCACCACCTTCACCCTGAAATGAGGAGAAACAAGATTGATCAGTACATATATGTCTAGTAGCACTTATATCAATCTACCAATCAATTGATCGACTTGCCATAAAGGCCTGAGGTACATACTCTTCTGAACTGGAGCTAGCCAGTGCGACATTTACTTCAGCCTTGTGGCCCTTGTGCGGACCAGGAGAGGGACCTTGCCTTTCTGATTGCAGCAATGGTTGGCCTTATGGCCAGCCGCACCACAAACAAAGCAGACAATCTCCTCCATTTTCTTTATTTTCTTGCCTTTCAGCTTGTTCTGGGGCTGGTTCTTGAACCATTGTTTCCCACTGCCTGGAGCACTCTTGACCTCCACTTGATGAGCTTGGACTTGAGCCTTCCCTATGCCGTCATTGGCTCTGGCACACGCTCCGACATTAATGGAAGCTGACAGCTCATTGAGAGTAAAGCGCTCCTTCATATGTCTACGAGCGATCACGAAGTCTCACTACAAGGGTGGTAACTTAGCTAGGATGACATTAACATGGAACTTCTCTAGCAAGATGTAGTCGTACTGACTTAAGTTACGCACATGAAGTTGTAGCTAGTGGAGCTGCTCCATCACCGACCGCCCCTCAACTATCTTATAGTTCAAGTAATTAGCAGTTACAAGTGACTCATCCCCGTTATCCCCTTCGGAATACTTCTCGTTAAGTTTGTCCCAGAGTTGTTTGGCATCTTTAAAGTTCATGTACACGTCGAATAGCCGGTTGGATAAGATGGCTAACAAATGAGCTAAGACTGAATTGTTCGCATCCTCCCATCGGAGATACAATGCCGGCCTTCACACCTCGGCAAGCCAAAGTACGAAGTCAAAGGTCAGGGAAGATGCCGCACAATACTTGATGAGCACTCCGGCCACGAGCACCCATGAACAAGCAACTAAACTCCTCTTCCTCAACATGATCCAGAGCCAACTGGATTTGGACTTCAACGGCAAAATCCCCAAATCCCAGAGATAGACCACAAGGGAACCAAATGAGATATGCCAATGAAATCAAATCTAGCCCACACTGCAACCGGTGCTGGTGAAGAACACCACAGTGCCACAGCACAAAGACCCAAATTGGATCACAATCGGGAGGAGGAGATCGTGAAATGAGAACTCACTATTTTTTGGGTATTTCCAAGAGAGGAAGGCCGGCTTAAATAGAGCGACAAGGAGGCGACTGGCGAGGCTGCATCCAACGACCAACGCCGAGGCGCCCGGGCCGGAGGCACCTCCATCGCTACCACCATCGCACAACTCAATCGCCCCCACGAACCGATCACACAGAAGCTAAGCACCACACGGGATTAGGGCTAGAGGCTCAGTCTCTAGCACCTTATTTGCCCACGCGACCCACCGACAGGTCGGTTCACCTCCTCCATTTTTTATCAAGTTGGGAAATTTCCCAAATTAGCCTTAGGAGTCCAACATAGATGGGTTATGATCAACAGGGTCCGGTGATCGGCATCGACCTCAGGACGGCTTGCGTGTGTGGGCGTGTGGCGGCACGGCCGCATAGAGATCACACCCAACGAACAGAGTGATCGGATCATGCCGTCTTACGTTGCATTCACTGACATGGAGAGGCTCATCGGCGAAGCGACCAAGAACGAGGTCAACTAGGACACCTCTCCAACACTGTCTTCCATGAGTCCCATCTATTTTGTTTTCATCATTCCCCCCTAAAATATAAGTTACAAAGACACACACTTTTGTCATCCTGTAAGGCATGAAGCGTTTCATCAGCAAGAGATTTAGAGACACATCCGTGTAGACAACAAGAAGCTGTGGCCATTCAAGGTCGTCTCCAGCCGCGGTGACAATTTCTCTATCTCCACTCATAGTCTGATTATTCACCCACCATGCGGTAGCTTATCCTTGAAGTTGGTGGGAGGCATACAAGACTTTTCCTTGTCATTGCATTGCACAATATTTAGCTTTTGTTCCACATCTCTAATCCAATCTTTGGCAACCATTGGATCTGGCGATGATGAAAAAATTGGAGGTCTGGTCTTCTGAAATTCCACCCATTCGGATGGAAGGGACATTCCTTGCTGGTTTAGTCCTGACGCACCTCCGTTTCTCATAGCTATCTGTTCTAACAGTTTGACATACTGCTCCATCATTCACGCTAGATTCAATTCAGCTTGGTGTCGGTTTTCCTCTATTTTGCTAAAATATCTGCTATGTTGGGTTGATGTGCTTCTTCATGGCGGGGGCTATCCTATCCATGTGACCCAGTTTTTGCCATTCTACCTTGTATTGAGTGGGATCCGGAATTAGCTCTGTAGCGGTTTTAGAAAGTCAGATAGATAAGTAAGAATTCAGAATCAAGGTAAGAGTAGAATGAATAAGGTAAGACTTGAGTGAATACGGGAGACTGGAGTTTTCATGGGATAGACTAAGGATATTTATAACAATCAAATTACCAGATAGGCAAACATAACTTTTATTCATTATACAAGTTGAACCCATACCATACATACGAGGTATACATCACAACTTGTTTTACACAACCAAAAGATGCTACTACAAAAGGGTACTAACGTAATTGACAACATGACACAACTTCTTCTTTTAATTTCCTTCTTCTGATGGCGGATTGCTTGTCATGTACCATACTTTTATCTCAGGATCTTCTTCTTTGTTAATCATTGGCTCCTTTCCCTTCCCTTGATCATTGTTGGCATCGGGCTTCCTCAGGGCTTGTGAAGAGGATCCTTGAAAGAGCTTGTGGTATTGGGGTGTTGTCATTGTTTTGGCCTCTTTGATGTCTTGGCAGAGACATTGGGAGTTTCATCACACCCAGAAATTTCACCTTCTTTGAGTTGCTCATAACGCTGCAAATTCGTCTTTAGGATTTCTAGTTCTTGCTGAGCCAAATTCAATTGATAGTGTAGATCCTAGTATTCATTCAGTATCCTGGAGTATAAGGCCTCCTGATAGTCTATGTGTCGTGCAGCTTCTTCGATTCGCGGATCTTCCTCCATTTCTGGTTGAGGTACTACAAAATTATATCAATCTTCATCATCTTAGGGGATGAGATGAAAATGTGACTCATCAAATTCAACATCATAGTATTGATGAAGATACAATACTACCTTTCTAGCCACATCTTGAACGGTGTCTTGCTCCTTAAGTCAATATGCTGCGAATTTTTGAGGGAGATCTAGTCTTAGTGGCAAAGGTTTTAGGGATACCCATGCCTTCCATTGATATAACTATCCTCCAATAAATTGTCCTCTAGCATGGAAAATAGGGTGATGCCATTCCGATGCATAAAGGTATTTTTGCATCTTCCATAAGAGTGTTGCCCATCCACGCAAATTTTTCGGCTCAGAATGGACATAGCATACCATCTGTTCACACCGTCAATGTGAGTTTAGACAAGAGTAGATATAAATATTTTTTGGAAAATAAAACTTAACTTATAACAAGACTAATATAGATAAGGTAGATAGGGAAAAAATTAATACGGGAATAATACTTATATTTTATGCAATTCATTGTTACCTTTAAAATAGTTTTTGCAAATATTACTAATACACTTAGGGTTATCCTATGGTCAAGCAAGCGGGCTCTGATACCACTCTGTAACACCCCCATTCCTAGGGGCATCGTGAATCTCTCGTAGCCGTCCAGGATTGTTCAGTTGTGAGGTATTACAGTAGAGTGTACATCATTGCCACACATGCTCAGATACAAAAGTCAATTTTATTACGAGATAATGGCTTAACAGCTAAGTCTTACAGCAGGGCGAGCTGCCCTTAGATACAATACATTACAAAAGAACACCACAGGTGTGCCTGAGCGGAGAACAACCCTAATTTCAAACATCATCTACTTCACAGTATTCCATCATGTCAACCTCATAGACTTCCTCATTTTCTTGCCATGCACTTTCTGTTAATGTTTTTAGCAAGTATGGGAACAAACCACCGTACTCAAAAAGTCACATGGGAAAGTACTATTTAATTACATGCAAGTTCTTCCAAGGGATGGCAGTATAGTGGTTTTATTATTTTATATGGGTGCAATTTTAGTTGAAAAAAATTTTAAACACAAAATCATAACCTTCTTAAAGAAATTGGGGTTTTAATAACTTGATTGCCAATTTTAACAAATTCCCAAATCTAATTATGCTTTGTTATTGGATTACCCATTAAACACAGCTTCATTTACTGAAAACACAGCGTGTTCGAATACCATTAAATTATGACTTTGTAGAGTTTTCCAGCTTTACCTATAAGATCTCTTAACCCTCATGATTGAGTTAAGAAAATAAGGTCTTTCACTGCTCAATGTTTTATATAGCATCTACCCAGTAGGTGCTGTTTTCCAACAAACTTGAGTGGCCCACAGCCTCGCCTGATTTGATGTGGATCTACTATTGTTAAGTATGATTATACCCCCTCCCATACCACAAAAACCCCCTCATCTCCCTCCACCCTTTGTAGATATTCAATTGAACTTGAGCAGCTATTAAACTAGGTTTGACGAATGAATGCTTGTGGTTGAGCGATAACTATATTCTTTACTTGGTATAAGGTTCTAGTCCTTATATTTTCACTGAGGCAACTTTCATCCACAAACTCTTATCTCAGTGCCCATCCCCACTACCACCCTTCTGGTCCAAGCCTTCACTCTAGGATAAGGTCAGAGGACCCGACCATCTCATGGCTTCCCGTGATGCCTCCTTATCCTAGAACCACTTTCAAAATTGTACTGGAACAATGCCAAATCTCTTAGTAGTGTAAAATTGTTGAGTTCCTGGTCTACCATGTTTATTTAAGTAGTATATTTAATATTACTAAGTTTTGTCAAGGTGAATATAGCCATCAAATTAAATAGAACTTTTCATGTGGTAGGACATTAGCTAATATCATGTCATTCTAAATATTTATTGTACAAGAAATAACAGTGTGCAATAATGTAATGAAAATACCAGTAAATAAATAACTAAAGGAATGCAGGTTCAATATAATCAAAGACATGTGGCTTGCCTTATGGATCAAAGTATTCTATGATTTCGTATTCTTATGATTCTTGTGCTTGAACTTAAGCTTCTCCTTGTTGGACTGGCTAATCTTCAATGTCGTGTGCTACCGCAAATCAAAAGAAAATAAATCAATTCCATGCTCGAAGGGTTGAGCTAGGAAGAAAGACATAAAATGTAAGAAAAATCAAATAAAATAGGTTTAGGGTTTATAGGAGTCTGGTATGGAGGAATGGAGCTGAGGAATGGATCGACAGGCTCGAAACGATCTAAAATGCATATATATGCATTTTAGGGCTTTGGGAACAGTAACGGGTGTGGACACTGTTCACGCTAGATCTGACACTGTTCATACTGAGTCGAGCTAACGGATTAACGGGTCAGATGAACAGTAATCACTTGTTACTATTCATCTTCCTCGGCCAATTGTTACAACGGCCAAGAACAAAGCAAGTAGGCGACGGTGAATGACGGGGCTACAGCGACTTGCGATGAGATTAGAGACCATGGAAGGGTTGCTGGGGCTACCGGGGTTCCATTTTTGGGGTCGATAGTGGCAATAGAGTCAGCATTCGCCGGCGGCAAGGTTTCTCCTTCTCGGAACATTTGAATAGCACAGGAGCTTTTGGTGGGTTTATGGGGTGGTAGCATTAGGGTTTGGGCATGTATGGGGTTAGAGGAAGCTTAAGGAAGTGGTGACTTGGGTCAGGGTTCACCAGGTTGAGCTGTCCATGACGAGGTCTCAAGGTCGGGTAGTAACGCTAGTCGCCAGCGTGGTAAGGGGCTCGAGGAGCTTAGGTAGTGGTTCGGTGATGTTCCTGAGAGTATAAAGGTGCTACGGGAAAAAGCAATTGAAAAGTAATCGATTGAGTAAACGGAACCAAAACTTGGCTTACTTTGAGGTCTCCGTGTGGTCACCGACGAGGCTTTGCTTAAGGGCTCAATTGGGGTGTGGGGGTCACTCATTGGACGCCTATGTGATGTATGGGAGGTCTCAGGCTTTTATAGTCATCCCTTGTTGTTCGGTACAAGGGCGGGGTTAAGGCAACGGTAATGCGTGGCTATAGTCAGGATGGCACAGGAAGGTGTGGCACTGCTAGCTGAGAGGGGGTATGAACTATCTCGGGCATTGCATTGTGGTAGTCAAAAGTGGTTAGAGGTGTGGGGTTGTCGGCTGAGAGAGAGGAGGGAGCAAAGGCGATGGAGGGCGTGGCCACAGCTCTAACACGCTACAGGACAATTAAGAGGGGCTCTTGGTGGGAAGAGCAAGGTTGTACGGCCTCTGATAGCTTGCAGCAGTGTGCCAGTGGCAAGAAGCAACAGCAAGGCACGAGAGTAGAGAAATCAGGACAGAGGAGGAAATATTAGGGGCGACGGTGATATTTTTCGGGCAGTGAACAGTGTGCGCGCGAAAACGACCATAGGAAGCAATGCAACAAGGAATTCGAGGCATGAAGGCTCGGATTTAAGCTAGATTACGTCAAGGTTCACAATGAATCAAAATCAAACAAAAATTCAAATTTCTTTTGAAATTTCGGTTTTGTTTCAGGTACAAGGGCAAGGAAAAGCTTCTAGCTGAGGAGGAGATCATCTCCATGGTGGCCGCAACTTGAAGGCCAATGATGAGGGCCTACCTCGGTGCCCCCATCATGGATGTCGTGGTCACAGTCCCTACGTCTTCAATGACTCGCAGCGCTAGGTGATGAAGGATGCCTGCCCCATCATTGGCCTCAACGTCACGTGCGTAATCCACCAGCCCAATGCCGTTGCCATTGCCTGCGTACTGGATGTTGGAAATATAGGTAATATTTTAATTTTAGATTTTAATTCTAGTCAAATAATATAAATAACTAATAATGCATAAATTAGTGCTATCAACAAGTGTAAAGATCCTATTTTTAGGAATAGGACTGTTGTACTTCCTGCAATAAGCCAGGAGTTCAGTTATGAATAATAAAAGTATCATGTTTGCTCATGAATATTTAGAAAGAGTTAATTTAATTAAAATATGAATTAACGGTCAACTTTAGCAACTTTATGGGCATCCAAGCTCAAGACTTAACTTACATTTAGAAGAATCGAAGAAATCCCCATATGAATGCTCATCTAGGAGTGATGGGAAAGCTAGCGCAAGTGTCGATTTTGGCTCCCGTGTTTTGTGTTGGGCTGTCCATGGTGAGGTGGTTCGATCTATGGCAGTGCTCATCACCGGCAAGCTGAGGGCCAGGAGGGGCTAAGGCAAGGTCACAGTCGGGTTCACGAAGCCTTAGTGGTGCTATGAGTGGAAGCAGTTGACGTTTAATAGAGGCGTTAACGAAATTTGAGATATGCACGTGCTATTCGATCTACTGTGTCTGGTTCTTCTTCCTCTCCTTCTAGTTCCTCAACCTCTCCTTCTCCCTATTCTTCATGTGCCTCACTTTTTTGAGAGTGTAAGTACCTCATGAACACTCTTGAAAAATTTGTTGGAGGCACAAAAAGGCTCAATCTTATTATAGACAAATCTAATATTTGTAAGTTTAATCAAGGTCTAGGGTATGATTTCTTAGATGATGTAAGGAAATATCCACCAGCTTTTGTTAAACCTGTAGCAACAGGCGTGATCGAAGTTGCGCCTGAGCCTAAGAAAATTGAATTTAAGTCTGCGAGTTTTGTTCAGGGTATTTTTGACAGTAAGATTATGCCACCTGTTTCTTCGACCTCTTAGAAGGCGAAGCCTCATCATGCTACTTCGACCTCTCAGAAGGAGAAGTATCATTGTACCTTCTATCAGAAGGATGGACATGTGATTGAGATCTGCTTTAGGCATGCCAAGATCACGCGAAGAGACCGTGTTCATGCTCTTAGAGGTATTCAGGTTCAGCCCCAGACTCGGAGTGCTCCTAAGACCAACATGAGGTCCAGAGTTGTAGATAACTCTTCTTAGGTGTTTGGTTCTAGGTAGCGTCGATGACTTGGTTGTTAGGCTCTTTTTGTTTTTGGTCCTCGAGTTGCCTCTGGTCAGGGTATCCACCGTCTTGAAGATAGATCTCGTTTTCCCCATCGAGATAGCTATATGTGGCATGATCAGCAAACTGCTGTAGGTAAGGCCCACTCCTCAATAGCAGTCAGATCTAGCAGAGGCTTGAGGTCTGCACCTAGAACTTTTGATTCTATGAGAGGTGGAGAGCATAGAGTAGCTAGAGGTTAGTCATTTGTTCCTGTGACTGCATCTTCTGCTCATCGCGTGACTCGATACAGGGCTCCTAGATCTATTCTTATTTACCCCAGTATTGAGCCACCGTTGATGTCTTCTCACTGACTCAGGTTCGCCGGGCTGTGAAGGGAGAGGTTTGGCTTGTCGACTCCGGCTATTCTCGATGTTGTGGTTACAGACCAAACAGAGAGAATGGTAGTGGAGAGTTAGGTGAGCAATGGCTTAGGGTTTTTCCCCGTGGCCCGTGTTGTATATATATATATCCATATGGGGAGTGCTTTTACAATTAGTACATTCGAGTATTCCCCTCAGGGGCACTTATGTCATTACACATGTCCCATTGTGGGCCTTAAATTCCTCTAACAGGTCTGCTGGCCTTAGGTGGGGGCCACCCCTACAACACTCGACATATGACCAGAGACTCTCGTTGGTTCTCTTCACTAGTTCAAGCTCTAGGTGATGAGACAATCACCTTTGGAGACGCTTCTTCTGGTCGAGTCATCGCTAAAGGTACTATACGCATTAATGATTATTTCATTCTTAAGGATGTTGCTTTAGTGAGTAAGTTGTGTTATAATTTGCTATCTGTTTACAAGCTTACCGATGATGATTTCGAGGTAAGTTTCAAGAAAAATGCTTGCAAAATTCTTGATTCTTCAGGGAGTCTAGTTTGCGGGATTTCTAGGTTTGGGAGGATCTTTCGTGTTGATTTTGTTGAGTCATCTGGTGATTCTCTCATGTGTTCAGTTGCTTCAGAGTCTCGTGATCTCTCTTTTTAGCATAGGAAACTTGATCACATTGGCTTTGATCATTTGACCCGAGTTAGTGGCCACAGTCTTATACGTGGTCTGCCCAAGCTCAAGATGGTCAAAGGCTTAGTTGTGCTCCTTGCCGACATGGCAAGATGGTTGCAGCTTCTCATCCCTTAGTCACTGTGACTATGACTGATGCACTAGGACAGCTTCTTCATAGAGACACTATTGGTCCAGCTAGAGTGCAGTCGATTGGTGGGAAGTGGTATGTTCTTGTCGTGGTTGATGACCTCTCGAGATTCTCTTGGGTATTTTTCTTAGCTTCGAAGAGTGAGACTTTTAGTCATTTTCGGGATTTGTTTGGTAGATTGTCTATTGAGCTCTCTGGTACCTTACGAGCGATCCACAGTGACAATGGCATGGAGTTCAAGAACTCCTACTTTGAAAGCTTTTGTGATGAGACAGGTGTAGATCATAAGTTCCCTTCTCCGCACGTCCCTCAGCAAAATGGCATCATGGAGAGGAAGAAGCATGCCTTGGTCAAGATGGCCAGGAAGATGCTAGATGAGCATGCTACACCTAGGAAGTTTTTAAACTTTTGGCTTTTTTGAGCTTTTTGCCGGTTCTTGTTTTCCCGTATTCATTTGCGTTGTCCGTGATGAGCTAATATTTTTTATTATTTATTTTTTTAAAATTTAATTACGCCAAATAAGTCACCTTCAGTTACAGTATAATTTCAGCCAGTACAATTTTAGCTATAAGTTACTATTTTTCAGCCTAACCGAGCGGGCCTAACTCCTGTTGTGATCTTCCATGATAGATGGGACTAATGTGTGCCCGCCAACCGTTGGATATTCCTATTGGTGTGACGTCATGTTTCTGTGGCTAATGACCAAGTTATCCAGCTTAAGTCCACTTGTATGTGCTCTTGCATGGATGGGTTCAAATCAATCCAATTGTGATTATTTAGCACAAATGGACGTCCTCACGTGAGATCAATCCCCATAAAAATTACTTCAAGGGGAAATTTTTCGATAGCCTTAGATTTCACAAAAAGAGAGAGAGAGCAAGCACCTTTAAGGCCTCATTTAGGTCACGGAAAGTTCGTAGGCTTCCTACGTGATTATATTATTTTCTGTGTGAATTTTTTGCGTTTCGAATACGCCCGAAAATCCTATAAGAAAACGGGAGTCAAGAATAAATCTTGCACAAATTCATACGAATCATGTCACAATAATAACTCTGCATTCAGACTTCCTATAGGCTACCGAAGTAATACACCTGGGCTTGAAACATTCTGATGCTTCAGCCAAAAGGCGATGCATGTCACAGAAACGAAACAGAATAACAGATAGCTACGTCCGCAGTGGCTTTTAAAAAGAGCGGACCGAGAGAAGGACGAGTGGCGGCCAGGTCCCACTCGATTTTGAATTTGTAGTGAAGTAACTAACTATTTTAGCACTAGTAGTGTACCCGTGCTAACGCTACGGTAAAATACAAAACAAGATAAAATTTGTAAAAAATAAAACGAACAATCAGATTCATTAATATTCACGTCTCATATATTGTATAACCAAATATTTTTGTCACATAATGAATGTCACATAACGACTGATCCTTTGAGGAGGCGACAACATCATTGGACTCACCCACCGACGACTTTCTCCATCTCCACATTGTTACGGATTTTAAAAAATTTTAGAACATATTTGTATATATGTTCTAAAAAATTTTACCACCCGTCAGTTTCAGAATATATAGTATGATAAAATTTTAAAATCCGTAGCAACGCACAGACATTCAGCTAGTCACAGTGAAGAATGACGAAGTTTTGTAGATTGTGTTGGACAATTCAACCAATTTGCTTATTTCTCGCTACAAGCCATTAATAAAACAAGCCAATAGATATGCCAAAGATCACCTTATTTTCACAAGCACATCAGAATATAGGATCCAACACAAAACTCTGTAACCATATGACAATGCTGTTTTCTGTAACCATATGACAATGCTGTTTTCTGTAACCATATGACAAGGCAACCATATCACCTTATTTCACAAACACAACAGGATATAGTTGGATCCATATGCAATAAAACACAAATTGCAATTCATTCTGCTGGAAGACTGTGCAATTCAAATGTGCAAAACAAAATTTAGCTCCTGAACCTTTTATGATCATTAAACTTACAGTTTCGGCTCTAATGAAACCTTTCTGAAACACTATGAATAACTCTGGCCGCCTAAGGTGCAGTCATGCCTATAACATGTGAGAACGTAAGATAACACATAGTAAAAAGTTAAAACTGCCTAACACGATAACAGTATTGTGAGGACGAAGAATAAAACCTTCAAGAATAGTTGAGCGGGATGGATTTAGTAAAGAAAATTTTGGTGTATTATAGAGGGGTAGAGATGCTTCATCTTGGAACATTTATAATCTTTTGTGCAACAAATCCTCTTGGTTCTGTATAGAATTCCCTCCATTTATCTACCACAGCTCTAAAGAAAGAAAAGCCACACGACGGTTGTTTCACTAAACACCATGCCGGCATACTCTGTACTACAAAAGTTGCAGACAAATCTCTTTCAAATAAAAGTGAGATCGCAGGTAAATCACGGCCAGACAGTGGCAGAACATCACTGCGTCGGCGCGAGAGTCTCGATGATTGGCACCTCACACGCATAAGGTACTTTGCTGAATTTTTCTTCAATATTGCATTCTACATGTTAAGTCTGTTACTATGGACCATGCGAAAACCAGCCCTCAGATTAGTACCACTTTTAGTTCCTCAACTTTCACTCGGTACACAGTTAGGTAAGGCTGAGGGATCCTAAAATCTACACATTTGAGGATGATTCACACATTTACATGGTTTTTTCTTGAATAATCAAAAGAATTCTCCTTGCACCGCATGCTGAAACTTCTGGTTGCAAACAATGCACTATTCATGAAACTCCTGACAAAGCCATTTCCTTCAAACTTTTTGCGTTTTTGTAGCAACAATGCTAATGTGCCATTCTACTAATTTAGTACGTTTAGGCCCACGAATAATATAGGGTTCCCACTTTCCACAAGCTAAAGCACGATAGAAATTTACGGTGGAATCAGTTCTTGAGCTCCAACTGTACACGATCATCAGATGCCATACCATAAACCATACACTATCGGGAGCAAGTGAAGGAAACCGGCAACAAATGGTTAGGCCTCCAGTTATACAAAACTTGATTCTGCAAGCGTTTTACGATTCACAGAACAACTCCAGAGCTATACCAGCTACTCACTGCTCAATCTTCATGGAACCTGCAGAGTACAAAAAGGAGCATTTCTGTGAGTTTGATAGATCGCTATGACCTTATACAGTTTTTGAAAAAAAAGAGAGTATCATACATACCAGCATTGTTGGTGCTGCTATCCGCTGCCACACCAGGATTGAAATTCATATGAGGAATGTTCTGAAGCCCTTCCCACATTTCAGGTATCTACATTCAAGGTTCACATAAGTCCATTGCCATGGCTTCAGATGCTATATGTGATTGCCATGTCGTGAAAATGGACTGAAGTTACCTGGTTCATTGTGGAGGCGTCATGGAATGCTCCCTGCAGAACATCCACAGGATTGGAAACATTGCACATCATGTCTGGCTGTACGATTCCTTGGTTAAAATGAATAGCAAGGGTGTTTGGTGCTAGGTCACCTCCATAGAAAGCAAGATGCCTATCTTGTGAAAGCATCATCTACAAACCAAGAATTTACGTTGAACAAGCGGGCCTAAAACATCTTTGGAAAGATTTAGAATAGTCTGAAGTGCATTTACTTGTTTGGATAGAATCTGCTCAATATCAAAGCCAAGCTCAGGGTTGACAGTTGCAAGTTTCATTGACAAGAACTGCAAGTTCCAAATTGTATTAGAGCACAGGATGATATTCCAACAAATACCATACATACTCAAACAATTCAACTACATCTGCACTAATAGTACCTCAACTTGTCGTTGTAATTACTGTACATAATTGATTATCTCATCAAGCATGACTGCCTTGCCAGTAATCTGTGAGAAGGAACATGATAAGGTGCGGAAAACAAGATGGTCTAAGAGAAGTTTCTTACACCAAAAAATAAGAAAGTTACCTTGTTACATCCTGGAACAAGATCTTGAAGAAGCTTCATTCTCTCGCTTATCTTTTTTCTCCTCAGCTGCAAAGAGTTCCATCAACTTCAAGCATGAGTAAAAGAAGAGCACAAAGCAAACTGAACTGGGAGCTCGAGAGTATTAATCAGAAGTTTACTCTTTCTGCAAGGCTGTGGCTATTAGTGGCTTGGCCTCGCTTTGCCCCGACATGAACATAATCTTCTTTAGCACCATCGCCATCAGAAGAACCTTCCTTGCTTTGCATTTTGGGCGAAATATTTTTGTTTCCTTCCTCCACCAAATTCTTTTCTGGCTGAGATGAAACCTCTGTTTGTTGATCACCCACATTCTAAACCAACGATTACAATACAGCTAGTGATTACCATAAGAAATCATCCACATAATCCTACACATCTAGATTAGGACAAGAAGATAGGCCACAAAGAAAGCTTACTTGCATCCTGCTACTTGCAGATGGGTTTAGCAATGCAATGCAGTCATCTATTCCTTTCCTTTTCACACAACCACTATGCTCATCACTCATTTGGTTGTTTTGATAGAATGTACCTGCAAGAATTATTGCTATTACCATCAACTACAGAATCATCACCTTCATACAGATCTCGCCAACTGCATGACAAGAAACACTAACCAGTAGAAGATCTATACATTCCTGGCCTTTCTTCTAACTCCATGCCGTAAGCTTGAAATCCAAATGGCCCACTGCTATGCCCCATCTTTTGATGCATTGTGACAGAATTCCAATTGACCTCTAAGAATTCTTTGCCACTATGCCACCTTCTTCGTGGCATTTCTTCGAACACATGGCACGCATGACACCAAGCCACCTTTGGTCTGCAAAAGTTAGGGGGAAGTAAAAATTGAGGAGCAAATAAAGGGAAAGAGATCACACAAATGGAATTTAATACTTTTGCTTTTCAAATGGAATGTAACTTCTCAGAGAAATATATTGCAATTTAATACTTTTGCTTTTCTTGCAGATATCAAGTTAAAATTTGAAATTTCTCTGAATGTTAGAACACTTGATAGTTGAGACTTTATGACCATGTTTTTGGGGAAATTTGTTGATAATCCAAGATGAGAATAAGAATCCTACATGAGACCAACAACATTAGATGATCGGTCGACAGCAACCATTTCCTCCTTTGCATCTTACATGGCCTAATCAACAGCGCTGTACAGGGGGAAAAACATCCAAACCTTCTCGCGGTGGTGGTCGGCGGCTTCCTGATCCAGCCGCTCCTGCTCATCCAACTCCTTCCTCGCGCTCTCCGCCTCGTCCAGCTTGGCGCGCGTCTCCTCGCTGTAGTGCTCGGCCAGCGACTGCTGCAGCGCCCTGATCGCCGGCGCGTAGTCCCCGGCGCAGCCCGCGAGCTTGAGCAGCGCCGACGCCTTCCGCGACAGCGCCCGCGCGACCAGCTTGTTGTCGGCTCGGAGCTCCCTGCCCCTCTCCACCGCCTCGTCGCAGTCCCTCACGCACTCATTGTACTGAAACGAACCAAGAGCAAGTGGCGAAGTGAAACAGCCAGCGCCTAGGCGAGCGGCGAGGTTTTTTTTGGGGGGGGGGACCGGGGGTGAGGTGGCTGACCTTGCCCATGAGGAGGTAGGCGGCGGCGCGGTTGGTGAGGAAGGAGATATCGCGGTGGTCGAGGCTGGCACCGCGGGTGTAGTGGCCGACGGCCGTCTCGAGGAAGAGTTTTCGGTAGGCGGCGTTGCCGGCCTCCTTCTCGCGCTGCGCCTCCGCCGCCCGCTCGTCCTTCGCATCCTTAAATTTCTTCGATCTCTTCTCCTCCCGGCGTCTGCGCTCCTCCTCCTCTAGATCTCGCAGGAGGGATCACGGCTTCGAGGTGGCCACCACGGTGGACCTGCGTGGCCTCGCGGCGGAGGGGATGGGCATGCCGGATCTCCGCCAGGCTGGGCTGAAGGCCGTGGTGCGCACCGTCATGGGCGCCGACCTCGTGAAGCCGCGGAGGGTGACCATGAGCCGCTGACACTAATATGCGGGGTGGGGAGGAGGAGGAGGCGGCGGCAGCGCAAGGTGGGGGAGGAGGAGGCGGCGGCAGAGCGGAGGGATGGGGAGGAGGAGGCGATGCGGGGAGGGGAGGAGGCGGCGGCGGTGCGGGATGGCAGGGCAGGGGAGGAGGGGCGATGCGGGGTGGGGAGGGAAGGAGGCGGCGGCGGGCAGCGGAGAGGAGGAGGCGGAGCGCGCCAAACCCTAGCTCTGCGCCTCCGTATGTTGAGGCCTCTCTCACAATCGCTCGTGCTAGGGTTTACTCTGGGGCGGAGCGCGCTTGATTTGGATCGTTGGATATGAGTGGGTAAGGAGAGAGAAAGGTGGGAATTGATCCTTGATCGTTGATTTCACTGATTGGTTTTCCTGGAGACACGAATTGGTGTGGACGTAGAAAAACTCATGACTGCTAGGGGCACAATTTTGGGTGGTCGTAGGAAAGAACTGAACTGGTGGATTTTAGGGGTAGAGACTTAGGCCCCACTCAAGCGGCTCCGACGTCCGAATTTACTACGGCATCGTCACGTGACGTGGGTTGAGTGCCACCACTCAGTTTTTGTGCTGGATCCGCCCCTGCTTGTAAACCATCATGGCTAAATTTACCTCTGAAGGATGCATCGAACCACGATGGGTTGGGCCCCTGCGTCGCCTCTAATGGCGGTGGCTCACAACGAGCCCGTGATGACACCGTGTTCGTTTCCTCCGTGACCCCTGCACCCGACAGGAAGAAGGAAGGCGACGCCGCCTGCCCACGCTACAATTATTCCCATCGACCCTACGTGGCACACACCCAACAAGCCATCGGCACCCAGGGATGGCAATCTGACACGGCGAACACCGATAGTGGTCAACCGTACTATTGTGGTTACATGTCAAACAATAGATAAGAGAGCCTATAATGCACACATACGAATATGTCAACACGACACCGACACCGGAATTCGCTATTTTCCCAAAAACATCGATACGACAACACAGCTATATATATTTTTATTTAAATACTAAATAAATTACATATATATATATATATTATTTTTTATGTTTCCTCATACTTATCAAACTGACATAATGTAAACTTGCAAATTGTAAAGTAAACTCAGAATATATACCTTATCGATTGTTTTCTTAATCATGGCAACAATTGTTAATGTGAATACCATTTTCAGAAATAAGAATTAAATTTACCTAGAAAAAAAGTAAAATGATCAGATCAACAAGACTACAAAAGTAACATGTATATTTGATTCTTGAACAATCAAAGCAATAGATAATAGAGCAACAACAATTGAAAATTGATAATGATAAGTGATAAAAATTAAAAAGTAGCCAAGTTCACTTCAATCAATTAAATAGTAATACAAAGTTGCAAATACAAACACATAGCCAGACTAGTTGCTCAGCTCTCATTTGTATTGCGAAATATCATTGATACTAGTCACCTGCTCGTGTATTGCAATGAAATTTATTAGATATATAGAAAATTATGCTATGAAAGATGATTAGTTTGATCAGTTGAAAAGTGAAGAGTGGTGAAAAGTTGAGAATGGGGTGGTTGGAAGAGAAGGGACGTACAACCACCAACCCGTTCTTTTATAATATTGTAATGATTAGTGTTGAACTTCTAATAGCAAGGCGTTATGCAACAGCAATACATCATATATGTCCATGATTACTTAGCCCGGTGCCCCCTTGTTATACATTTAATTTGCCAAATAATATGGGACTGATTAGCCAGTTAATGTCAACAGAAGCACATCCAAACAGTAGGCAAGGCATGTTTGGGTTCACTTCTAAAATGAATAGGCATATATCAACAAAGTGCTCGGGCTCGGGCTCATTTCTTACCGCCGGCTCGGAACCTACGGCGTCTGGAGGAGGCACGAAGCTGCAGGAGGCACCGGCGTCTGGATCCAGTAGCACGATAGGAGGAGCCGGCGGAGTGAGCTGCAAAGCCTTCGGCGCAAACTGCAGGAGGCGCCGATGCGGCCGAGGAGGCGCCGGCGTCTAGATCTGGCGATACGACTAGAGGAGCCGTCGGAGCAATGGATCCTTTGGCACGAGCTGTAGGATGCGCTGGCGTGGCCGAGGAGGCTATGGCATCTGGATCCGACGGCGCGAAGCTGCAGGAGGCGCCGCTGTCTGGATCCAACAGCGCGATAGGAGTGACGGAGCGAGCTACAGGAGCCTTCAGCGTAAGCTGCAGGAGACGCCGGCGCGGCCGAGGAGGCTCTGGCATCTGGATCCAGTGGCACGACAAGAGGAACCAGCGGAGCGACGGGAGGCTCCGATGTCTGGAGCCTCCCTACGCGAAAAGAGGCAAGGGCGACAGTAAGGTGAGGCATGCTCTGATGCGAGAGATCGGAAATTAGGGTTAGCCATCAATGGTTCGCATTGCTGGCCGTATCGGACATGCGGTTGCACCATGCCTGACACGTATCGGGATTTTTTAAAATTAAAATTTGTTTTAAAAACGGTCGACACGCTGTCGACATGTGTCCGCGGCGTGTTCATGTTGTATCTGTGTCGGACACGGTGTCTGACATGGATGCGGCATAAAAGCAAGCGTCCGTGCTATAGAGAAGAAAGCTATGAAAAAACCACAAAAGGGCTATTCGAAGCCTAGAAAATAGTAGAGAGCAATATAGAAGATGTGTATCACACTACTATTATTACCTAGACCCTTTTCTTACAAAAAAAACTTAGCGCTCTCTCTCTTCCATGGCATCGTAAGGGTTATATTTATAACTATGATAAGATTGTTTACACAAATATTTCTATTAGTGTCTATAACAGTAAAGACAAATACGTTTTTTCATTGGCATAGCCATTTCGAGCTAACTACATAATTTACACATGCAATAGGTCTTTGATGTAGTGGGTCCATTGAGCCAATACAGGAGCCACTCCTCCAACACATACATATGCCCTCCAGGGTATTTTTTGCCCACAGCCGTACCCGTAACCCACAACGAGCGAGAATCTTCGTCCATGCCGTCGCCCATGGGTGCCCAATGCCCGCAGGGTGCCCTTTTGCCCGTGAAAGTTTCAAGCAACAAGAATCCAACATAAAGTTTAGCATTTCAAGCAACAAGAATCCAACATAAAATTTAGCATCACAGCTCTAGTCCCAAAAAATATCATAAACTCTAAGAGAAATTTCAGACCAAATCTTTCTTTCTTGTTGAAAATAGCACATCAATCTGCAAATAAACGTTAGATTTGAGTGAAGGAGAGGTGATGCGGTGGTGATCGGGACCTGCGACGGCAACGATGCATGTGCGATCCATGTGGGCACGGCGGTGATGGATCCTGGCGGTGGCTAGAGTAGGAGCGGCGGCAGTGATTCAATGGCAACATCTTCAGCGCAGCCACGCAGCTGTGGCTTGTGCGTTGTGTGTGTAGTGGCGGAGCCACTCGAGAAACTAGAGGGCGGCATCCACTGGAGCAATAGCGAGCATGTGGAGGCTAGGTCAATGGGTGCTACAACCAGAGACCGAGTGATAGTCATGGTTCGGAGCCCTTGCTCTGTTGCCTTGTTTGCTCCAGTGACCTGTGTCTTCGTTTGGCCCAAGTTAAATTTTGTTGGGCGAATAGAATAAGCAGCCACACAGCACTAGAATATTTGTTGGACCAAAGGTGTTCGCTTGGGCCTAGGGGAATTCACGGGCAAACGGGGGAAGCGGGCACGTGCGAGGCTCCCTCGTGCCCATGTCTAAATACCTGTGGGGCATAACTTTTCCTCCACGAACATTTCTATAGGCATAAAATTAGGATTATCAGGCAGGTCCGATACGTGTCAGACATGTTGTTTTGTTCGCACCATGCCCATGTTTAGAGGTTTTGGCCGTGGGTAACGGGTTATCAAGCAGGATTGTCATCTCTATCTATACCACACCAAAACAACATTCTAAACAACATTCTAAAGGATCTCATATCTCCTCCAATACCATATAAAACCCACTATATCCCTTCCCTCCTTCAAACCCTAGCCGTCTACCACCACGCCACCCCCCGTTGTCGCCATCCCCGAGCCTGTGACGCCTGCTAGCAAGCCGTCGCCTCCCTCCCCTGCTCCGGCAAGATCCCTTGTTCAACATATCTTCCTCCACTCCAGCAAGCCCCCCATGCCACCCACCTTCCTACACTTCGGTGAGATCCCCTACCATCGCCCTCCTTCCTCGTCTTTGGCTGCTATCACTATCAGATCCCACCACCACCTCCTAACCACTCATCCTTGTATCACTGTTGAATCCACCGCCCCACCACCGATTTGCCACTGCTTCAACCTCCCTCTAAATCCGAAAGGCTCCGGTGAACCCAACCTAAATCCTAACTCATCGGAATCACCGTCGGAGCTCTTGTCAAAGCAAGAGAGAGAGATAGGACATAAATCTCGAGATAAAATTCTATAGTGAGAAATTTGAATGCTCAATTCAAAAATCACAATCACTGGAGTACTGCTTAGCAATTTCCACATTTGAATGCTCAATTCAAAAATCACAATCACTGAGTACTGCTTAGCAATTTCCACGATGAATCCCTGGGTCCCACTGGAAAAGTTCCCTTTCCCCGTTTTAAAATTTGACCCTCTATCCTCATCTCAACCCTCGGCGGCTCTGCCTGCCTCGCCTTCCTCGTTTCCTTCGTCTTCCTCTTCTTCCGCGCGTCCCGCCCTCCCTCCTATGTCCTCATGGCGGCGGCTGCCGCCGACCACGACGGACACCGGACTGCCAAGCCGTCTTCGCCTCCGGAGGATTCCTCGGCCCCCAAGCCGCTGCCGTCGTCGTCCCGCACGCGGCTCCACAGCTTCTCCTTCCCCACACTCAGCTGGGGCACCCACCGCCTCCTCCGCTGCTCCAAGAACCCCGACTCGTCGGCTCCGCCCGCGGCTCCGGATACCCCGCTCCCGGACAAGGAGAAGGCCCGACGTTCTACAGGTGGTGGAGGCGGCTGCGGTTCGTCGCCGCCGCGCCCCCCAAAGCAACCGTGGAACCTCCGCACCCGCCGCTCCGCCACCGCTGCGCCGCGTCCGGCGAGATCGGACGACGCGGCCGAGGAGGCGGCGGGGCGTGCGCTTCCGGCGCCGACGGAGACCAAGAAGCGCGGGTTCTACATCGTGCTGTCCAAAGAGGAGATCGCCCTTGACTTCCAGGCGATCCGCGGGACACGCCCCCCGCGCCGGCCCAAGAAGCGCCCGCGCGCAGTGCAGCGACAGCTCGACGTAAGGATCGAACTTGTGCTTGTGAATTTGCAAATTTTTGGGTCTCTGAATTTAATGTTTTACGCGTGTTTTTTTGTGTGTTGGAATTGCAGTTGCTGTACCCAGGATTGTGCCTAGCGGATGCGACGCCGGACTCGTACAAGATCGAGGAGGTAAGGGATCGTTCGATTCGTTGGATTGTTTCGGTCCTTTTATTTGGTTGGTTCTGAAGGTTCGTTTGTGTTCTTGCAGAGGTGACTGGTGATATGGTGGAGACTCAAATGGGAAGGAATTTTCAGATGTGCTCATCTCTTTCGTTTTCAGATGTTCTGATCGTCTTTTCTTGTCTTCTCTGATGGCTAACACGTCTGTTTCATAAGTGTGTTGTTCTGGATGGGGTAGAGGAAGTTTAGTGTGGAATCTCGTCCGATTATGTATTGGGGTGCATTAGTGTGAAGTTTAGGTTAAGGAATTAGATTATTGGGCTTCTAGGATTGTTATTTGTATAAATGGTTATGATCCTTAGGTGGGGTGTAATTGTCTTGTTGTGTACTTTGTCTTAATCTATGAAGGATTTTTTTTTTATCACGAAGCTATCTCTTGTGCATGTTTGCGTGTCCATGTTGATGATTGCTTGCTTGTGGAATTCGCCTAGCAAACATAATATAACTTTTCATTGGCATGGGAAGAAGCTGCTTTTACTTTACTCCAATAGGTCATACATTATTCATTATTCCCAATTAAATGGTCCTAATGAGGAAAATATGACAAAGGGTATTTATACTGGAAGATCATGCATGAGCATGATTGCTCGATAGTTCTGCTTCATAAACCAAAATTTGGTGGGAATGTAAGTTTCCAAAGATAACAACTGTCTTAATCTTGTTTGTTTATTGTTTTTATCTGATGTTTGTAGTGTAGTGTTGTTTTTTCTCTCTCAGCTTAATATTAAGTTTATATTATTGTCAGATTTGGTATTTGTTTGGAGTTATTCTTACATTGCTCCGCGTCTTGATTCTGCTTATTGGTTCACTGTATTATTTCAATTCTAGTGTATAAGCAAATATATGCAGTTATGCACTCTTTTTTCCTTTTTTAAAAGTACTATAGCTCTCTAGGTTGATGGTTTGTTGTGCAAAATGCTCTTTATCTTGGCATGTTCTGTTACTTCATGGATGAAGCACCAAAACGAAGACCAAAAGATTGCAAAACATTATATTGGGTGATTAAAACAAGGTGCGCCAGTTAGCCTCCATTGGATGATGAGCCCCAATATACAGCTTGATCTCTCTTAGCCTTCTAGCAAATCAATAGATATCCCTCAACATTCTGAAAAACAGTCTGGCTGCTATCTGCTTTTAGTAAATCAAGGTTTTGGGCCATTAAGCGTAAGCCATTGTATTGAAGTTTGCCATCCTTGTACTTGAGCAAATGAAGGCATGAAGCAACATTTCCCTATTTGGCAATCCCTGCAATATGTTATATGTACTGGCAACTTCTTTTGATAATACTTCTCTGAATTCTGGAATGGTGTCGCTAGATTAATGAGGGTTTAGTTGGATTTGTATTTTGTGAATAATATTGATAGGAAAGAGTAATACAGATTTATCAATGGTTTTGCAAATTATTCATCGACAAAACAACATGTTGTGAGCCTGATGATTAGGTTTTAATTGGCTAATAATTTTCTCTTTGTTTTCTTCTTCATCAGCATTGTTACTCAAAACTTTGAAATGATTGAGGTTTGTATAATTTGCTCCGGAACATATTTTTGGTTCAGGGTCTCCTTTGTTTACTGCTGCTATTTCAGTGTTGAGCGGAGCCGGACTGCCAATGTGCGACGGTAGCTGCTGGTTGGGCCAAACACGCAAGGCCAAGGTCTCATTTATTTATCCTGACTTGTGTCTTGTTTTGCAGATTGCTAGGTTGTATCCTGACTTCTGTGGGTTGTTCCATGGTTTAGCAAATCTTAATTTGGCTTTCTAAGCATGACGTGACTTGCGGATTATTTTTTAATTGGTTGGTCATTAATGTTACTCATTTTGGCTTATTTTTTACTATTTGACATTGTAACCGACTTATTTTGTATTGTAGCTATTGGTGACTTTTTCGGTGTAATTAAATTTAAAAAATTCAAAATAGAAAAAACATGTTATGCCATCATGAACGGTGCAAAGGAATACAGAAAAAAGAAAGAAAAGACAAAAATCCCAAAAATAGCCAAAAAACTAAAAAAAAGATGAAATTAAGAAATAATGAACTAGAAATCAAAAGTCAAAAGTTAACAGTCCAAACGAGCGGTTGTCTACGTTGTATCATTCAGGTCTTGTTGCTCAAACCCAATAACTCTTGACGTTTGTATAAATCTTATTCAGTGATTCCTTTGGTGTTTCTGGTGATACAGAACTTCCGTGGTTACTGTTGCTGTTCCAGTGTTGCGCTGTACTTGCTTCTTCCCGCCTGATAAGTCAATGTGCGACGATCGCTGGTAGGTTGCCCATACAGGCAAATTCACCCTTCTGTGTTTGCCGTGATTTATGACTTTCTTCAAGGTTGTAACCTACTACTTTGAGTTCACCAATGCTATTATCATAATATCATGTCTATGTTCATTTAGAACCAAAAAGTGTGATCAGTACAGGAATCATTTTCAGGTTAGGGCAATCATCTCTGGTAAAGCATCTTGCATTATGATGCGGGCCCTCTACGTAGATCTTTTTCCCCTCCAGACCACCATTTTGATTGGTCTTAGTGGTGTCCTTGTTCCATAATTCATGCTATCATTCCTTTGCATGAAAAAAAAAATTGTGTAATCAGCGAGCCCCACTAGTGTACATTCCTTTGCTTTTGTGTTTGTTTCATTTCAATTTGCAAGTGATCGCCGATCCTTAGTGTATGTCTTTTTGACACATTTGATTTTTGTTACTTTTGGCTGAAAGCAGTGATACGAGATTAAGGGCGTGTTTGGCAGGGCTCCAGCTCCCGGATTCATCTTTGGTGGAGCCGGAGCTGTGCCAAACGGATGGAGATTCACAAAAATCTGGAGCTGAGCGGGATGAATCCCCTCTAAAAATTGTACTGCGGTGGTGAAGCAGGGTCCAGGCCACTCCACAGCTTCAGCTCCACCAACTCCACCAAAGGATCCAGAACCTAAATCCAACCTACCCATTAAAGTTGATAGTATTTACCCGCAAATGCCACCCATATAAAAACTCTCGTCTCCCGTTTCGGCCCCCCCCGCCCCCGCTGCCCCGCCGCCTCCCTCCTTCCCCCTCTTGCGCCCGGCTCCTTCCCCTCTCACGCCCCGCCTCCCTCCTCTCGCCCCGCCGCATCCCTCCCGCCTCCTCCCTTCCCCTCCCGCGCCCCGCCGCCTCCCTCCTCTCGCCCCGCCGCCTCCCTCCTTCCGCCACCGCCGCCTCCTTCCGCCCCTCCGGTCCCCAGCACAGCCTCCGCCGCCGCCTCCTTCCGCCCCTCAGGACCGTCGCCGCTGCCTCCTTCCGCCCCTCAGGACCGCCGCCGCCTCCTTCCGCCCCTCCGGTCCCCAGCACAGCCACCGCCGCCTCCTTCCGCCCCTCCGGTCCCCAGCACAGCCTCCGCCGCCGCCTCCTTCCGCCCCTCAGGACCGCAGCACAGGTGAGTTGATTTGCTCTGAATGTGTATGTGAACTATTTGCTCTGAATGTGTATGTGTATGATTTGCTCTGAACATTTGCTCAGCTATTGATGCTACTGATGGTGCCGAGCATGCCGGCTAATAAGCCAATTTTGTTAACTGGTGGCTGTGGCAATGGCAATGGCGGTGGATTCACTGGTCCAGTTGTAAGCTAAATTATTTATGCATGTTGGGATCAATAGCAATAGCAAGTCTGAGCTTATGTTAGTGATTTTAGCAGGTGTACTCTTGTGCATAATACAATAGAATTGCTATGCTTTATGTATGAGTAGAAATGGCATAATACATGTTAAGATCATATAGATGTTTTGCATTGCTTACTGATTTTATCGTTATCTCCTGCGCAACTGCTATAGAGATCTGAACATGGTCCAATATAAATTCAACTACATTTGAACCTGCTGTATGAGATCATCTGAGTGGTGTTATGCATTATGAATTCATTTCTGCTAGTGCTAACTTTGGCTGTTCTGCTAGTACTTAGCACATGGATGGTTCTATTGTGGTCTAGATGTATTTTACATGCATGAGTACTATTAGTGGTCTGAATGTATCTTATACATGTATGATCAGTTCTAGCGTGCATCTACGGGGCAATGCATCTTGCAGCAAGAAAAGATTTTACACTTTATGTTGTGGAACTGATATCTGAAACATGGATACTGTACATTTTATACATTGTTGATTCTCAACTTATGATGCGCTATTTTTTGTTTTGCAGTTTAAGTTTTAGCTTGAGCTAATCATGGTATTGAGGTTCTCACTCGATGGTCACTGCAATATTGTGCCAAAGGCCTTCTCAAGGAGAAGATAGTTTCTTACTATCACTGAGATCTCTATTTAGTAGTTGAGTTGCATGGAACTCACTGAGTTAGCTAATTAGTGGTGCCATAGTTCATGTACATAAGTCTCGTGTGCTCATGTTGATATTTTAGTGATGAGTGTATGGGACTTGCAAGCTGGTAAGAGTGTTGATATGTATTCCTTGGAGAAAGATAAATGCATAAGATTGTTTGATTGCATGTGTAATGTGAGCATATCTTCATTGTCATGTGGTAGTGCCCATCGCATTTATGTTTTTTTGCCGTATTGTCATGTGGTTCTCAATTTGTGTAATTATGTCAATGTTCGCTGATATTGAACCAAAATAATGTGGTATTAACTGATACCGAACCGCATTATAAATTGTACGTACTGTTTGCCTATGGAAAAGATCAGTGTGAGGTAGGCCGAGGTATTGCTGATCCCAGTTCACTATGAGAATGTTCTACATAAAACTACACCACCAGTCAAAAAGGAAGAAAAAAAGAGAAAGAAAATCTAGTTAAATTGAAGTGTCAAAACTAGGGGTAACATGGTCTATTTTCCTCAAATCCTCCTTTTTATGAATCTGGAGCTAATCTAGTAGTCAAACGCTTTTCAGAGACAGCTTCAGATTCTCAGAGAAGTGGATTCTCAGAGAATCCAGAGTAGAAACTGAAAAATGAGAATTTGGAGCTCTACCTAACTTTCGTTTGTCAGTTAGTCACACATCATGAAATGCTTGTTTCTTTTCAACATCTGTTGCTATTTTGAGGAGAATTTCAACGACTCTTGTCAACCTCAACTGAACAAGTTCTATCGCGTGTATGACTGACCCTAATGAACTGCAGTACACTCGAAGGAGTCTACTGCCGCATTTATTAAGCGAGCCATCGGTCATCATGTTGTTAGAAAAGTCGAAAAATAAAAGCCTGGAGGCGCACAGAGCAAACGATGAATCAACCAGTCAAACAACACGTAGACAAACGCGTGTGGCGTGGCGAAGGGAGCACAGTTGCAAACTACCGCGTGCCAGCACGGAGAACGGATTTGCCTCGAAGTCGCAGCTGCGTCTCCTCCCCAAGCGGTCCCACGTCCTGACGTCCACCCGCCACCGGTGCTGCCGCGCCGCAAAATCCTCCCCGGCCACGTCCATGCGCGGCCACCCTTAGAAGGCTGACATGAACGCACGCGGCTCGCTGCCTGCGATTTTTATGGTTGGTTGGATGGCACGCGGCAAGCCGTCAGAACAAGGGCATGTGGGATCTAGGTCTTTGAGTGGTGTTTTTTTTTCTGCACTTGATAGCTTTTAGCTCTATTATAAGTATTTGTATGAACAAATCAAATACTAATAATCTGTTTTAAAAAGTTTTATCCTGATAAATTACTTTCAAAAATGCAACAGAAAAACCATCATGTTTGTTTGTTTGAAAAAGCTATAAGCCAAAAAGAACCTCCTTTAGAGCATCTCCAACAATGTCCTCTAAATCTCATCCCCTAAATCACTTTTTAGAGGACACAATCTAGAATATAGAAGACTAAAAATATGTAACCTCCAACAAGTCCTCTAAATATGGTCCCCTAAATTAAAATCTGGGTCCACAAAAACTACCAATCAAAGAATTTAGGGGATCGGACGGCGCAGGAGCGTTGGGGCCGATTTAGGGGATGGTGTGCGTCCTCCATATATAGGGGATGAAAAATCAGGGATGGAGTCCTCTATATTTTTGGGTACCACTTAGGGGATCTGTTAGAGCCTTCTTTTTACCTTTTCTTCTAAAATATAAGGGATATTAGCACTTTAGAAGATTTGTTGGAGATGCTCTTATGTTCCATTGTATATAGGCTAGCTCATGCAGGTGATTACAGTTTACGATAGCTAACAAGAACCGAGCCAGTAGCTCAACTGACATAGAATCATTCTTGGCTTACCTGTTTATAGGTCTGTTCGTATTGGTTTCTGCTTCTGGCTTCTGCTTGAAAAAAATCAAAGACCAATATGAATACCTAGCTTCTCGAAGTGGCTTCTCTACTCCTCTCGCTGCAGTCTCGCTCTGGCGATAAGGCAAGAGGCCACGGCAGTATCACACATCCCACTTCTTTCGCTCCATCTCGTGCACGCATCACCTCCTTATTTTTCCTACGCTCATGTCCTACTTCTAAAATGTTTGTATTGGCTTCTGCTGCTAGCTTCTATTTGGGGAAATCAGAAATCAATATGAACACATGGCTTTTTGAAGCGATTTTTCAAAACCTTTTGCTCTAAGGATAATGCAAGGGGTCACGAGCGCATCACAGCATCACACATCCCATTTCTCACGCTCCCTGTATCGCGCACACATCTTTCCCTCACTTTTTGCACCACTCACCCTCTCCTTTTAAAAACTACTTCTTTCGGCCGTTATTATTCATTTTCAGCCAAAATCCATCGAGCCACAACAAAAAACTATTAGCAGAAGTTAATACAAATGCTCCCAGCCAATGCGTACCCCTCATAGTTGTTGGACTCCTAAGGGCATTTGAGTAATTTTCCAATTTGAAGAAAAGAAAAAAAAAGAGAGAGAGATGGTCCCACCTATCGATGGGACAGAGGAAGAGATAAGGCCGAAGGCCTTCTCTTGCGTGCGCTGGTGGGGAGGCTCTCGGCTTGAACGCTTCACCCGGCGGTCGGGTTATGCGGATATGGCGGCAGTGCCAGAGGCGCCATCGGCCAAAGTGCCTTGGCGCCAGCCGTTAGCCTCCTTGCTCCCCTTATAAGGTGGTCTCCCTCTCCTCTATTCGACACCGAAATCAGTGAGTCCCCTTCCTCTCAACCTGTTCTTCTTCCTCGATTGGATCTCGATTTGAGCAGTTGTACCCCTGTCCACTATGCTCTTCATCGGCTCTGGTAGCAGAAAAGTTCGAATTTTCACTCTTGGGCAATACCCAATCGACTCCTTGCGTTGTTTTTTTTGTTGAGATAGTCGTAAGGAGATTTGGCTTTGTCCTTGAGGGTTAATCCGGCTGGCTCTTGATCGGTTTGAGAATGAGGAAAGGTAAGCTTGGTGCTTGGTGTTCTTTTGTGCTCTTGGCCAGAGCACTGTGGTTGGTCTTGTGTAACATCCTCCCTATACCTCAACTTCATTCTTCGGTGTGTCCCGAAGTGCAAAGATCGGCATTGTATCTCTGTCAACCTCGCCTTCTTGCACAACACAGCAAGGCGCTTGATTTTTTGGGACAGCGCCTTTAAGCGTACCTTGCTCGGATTTCTTCTTGATGGCTTCAAGTGTCACAGGTGTTGTAAGTGTTTCGATAGTTAATTCTTTGTACTTTGCTTCAGATTTCCATTCTGTGAGTTGTCACAATCTTCTCTGGTTGGAAAGTGCAAAGTAATTGTGGGCTATGGGATACATGGCTCGATGAGGATATTTGTTAAGTTATGAAATTAAAAGTGATAATCAATCAGACTTGAGCTATATTAATTGCTTCTTATTGTCAGCTTGCATTAAGTTGTAGCCTCTGTTCTTTATGTTCTTCGAATGATTATGAATAGAATTGGTGCTTTGTGTTTTCAGTCATGTTACTGCTAGCTGATCTGCTCTATTGTTGGTAGTTGTTTAGTTCTCTGTTTGAGATGAGGCTATTACATTATATGACTAATTTGCTGTACAATTAATTTCCTAATCTGTAGGCTGAAGATTGAAACTTGCTGCCTATGAAACATTTCTTGACTTTATAGAGGAGTATTGTTTATAGCTCATAAGTCTAAAATTGTGATTATCACATTTTATTAGTAAGATATATTGACAAGTATTGAGAAGGCCAAGAACAAATCCTGAGCGACTCTACATCTGAGAGAAATATTGAACTCTAAAATATGAGCATTATGCTAATTTTAATAGTTTTTATACTCTACCTTGAGTATATTATCCTGAGTAAATGACATGGTAGATTTACATGTCTTCATGTTAATGCTGTCATTTGTTTGCTGCTGGAAATATACTTTGCTTATGCTTTATTATGCTGGAATTAAATCTGAATTTTTGCTAAAACCGCATTATTTACAATAGTAGTATCATTCGCATCAGAGTTAGGACGTGATAGGGTGAGGGGATATATGCTAAGGCTCAAAACGATCGAGCAACACTGCAATGTGACTAGCAATCGAGTAACACAAGAGAGACGGGATGGTGGAGCTAGGAGCGAGAAAGCTGGTACGTGAGGGGGCAATAATGTCGCTAGTGGCGAGCCAGGCCACCGGTTGTAGTATTGAGTAGCTCCGCCTATATAATGTGCCAGAGAGAGATGCGGGAATTTGGAGTACAAGAGAGAAAAGCGGGTAGATAATGGAGGGGTTTTAATACATATTGCCAGGAACAACCACGGTTTCAAGTTGTTTTTCAGTTTTTTAAAATATGTTTTTAAGCATTTCTATAGTAAGTAGTTTTCAAATAGAGTGTCTTTTCAAGATAAAATCTATAAGTTTATTATAGCATATACTGTAGTAACTTCATTTATATCGGTCAAAACCACATACGACTTTCTTTTACTTCGTACTTTCTCTCACGAACAACCTAAAAACTATAAACCGAAGAACAAAAAGTCCCAACGTGCCATGTTACCACTCAGATCTTCACTGGCAATCTGTCATGGTAGTGACATGATGTGATGTGGCCCACTTAAACTCATCTAATCTAAACTAATAAACCACCAGTTAAAATTATCCTACATCTACCCAACAATTACCTGCTCCACAATCATGACCTTAACTACATCCACACCACAATATGCACCCAGAAATACACCATCCTAAAAACGTGCACACCAGATTAACTCTCCTCCATTCTCTCTCCTTACTCAACCATATCCGACGGTCATCCTTCAATGGATCTGCAGTACCCCTCCCGCGTCCCGCTCTCCGCTCCGCCCTCGCTCCTCCTCCGCCTCCGTCTCCCCCGCTCCTCCTCCTCCCCCGCTCAGCCGCCGCCTCCTCCTGCCCGCCTCCGTCTCCCCCGCTCCTCCTCCTCCCCCCACCCCTCCGCTCCGCCGCCTCCTCCTCCTCCCCCCACCCTGCGCCGCCACCGCCTCCTCCTCCTCCCCCACCCCACCCTGCGCCGCCGCCTCCTCCTCCCCTCCCCACCCGCGCCCCCTCGATTTTTCCGCTGCTCCTCCCCACCCCCGCGCCCCCTCGGTTTTTCCGCTGCTTCGCCGCCAGATCCGCTACGCCCTCGCTTCTCTCGCCTCCTCCCCCCGCTCCGCCGCCTCCTCCCGTCGCTCCTCCGCTCCGCCCTCGCCTTCTCCTCCCCACTCCGCGCTGCTGCTGCTCCTCCGCTTCGCCCTCGCCTTCTCCTCCCCACGCCGCGCTGCCGTCGCCGCCTCCTCCTCGGCTCCTTCGCATCCATGCCGCCCCCGCTCCGATCTCCGATCTTCCCGCGGCGGACGTCGCTTCGTCTACGAGCTCCTCGCGGCGTGGCGGCGCGGCGCGGACGCGCCAGACGCGGTAAGGCGTGCCGTAGGCAGCGCGGCGGCGCGGACGAGACGGACTCGGCGGACCCGCCTCCGCGCGGTGCGGGGCGCGCACGCGGCGGACGCGGCGCGGCGGCGCAGTGCGGCGGGGAGGATGCCGCACGGTGGGGCGGACGCGGCGCGGCGGCGCAATGCGGCGGGGAGGACGCCGCACGACGGGGCGGACGCGGCGGGGGACCTTGACCGCGCGGGAGTGGTCCGATCTTCCCACGGCGGACGTCGCTTCGTCTACGAGCTCCTCGCGGCGTGGCGGCGCGGCGCGGACGCGCCAGACACGGTAAGGCGTGCCGTAGGCGGCGCGGCGGCGCGGACGAGACGGACTCGACGGACCCGCCTCTGCGCGGTGCGGGGCACGCACGCAGTGGACGCGGCGCGGCGGCGCGGTGCGGCGGGCCGGACGCGGCGGACCCGCGTCCGCGCGGTGCGGGGCGCGCACGCAGTGGACGCGGCGCGGCGGCGCAGTGCGGCGGGGAGGACGCCGCATGACGGGGCGGACGCGGCGCACGCGGCGGGGGACCTCGACCGCGCGGGAGTGGCCGAGGCCATCAAGGTACAAGCAGCGGCGGCGTGAACTGGGAATAATATGATACGAGGAATGGATCCATGTTGGACCTTTCCGGTTGGTGCATAACATGAATTTGGCATAACTCAAATATAGTTATGCAGGCTAAATTGCAAAAACGTGGTTTGGAAATACTTTTAACTAAACTGAAATTCTCTTTTGTATGCACTATTGCCATTCAGCATTAGGGTTCCTGGTATCTCTTGACTGCAGTAGATAATACTTTTAACTAACCTGAAATTCTCTTTTGTTACTGTATATATGTAGGCGTTGCCATTGCTTTTGCTGCTAGAGATGTCCTTGGTAAACTGTAATGTGGTTATGTTAATCATTTGTTTTGCATGTTGCTGGCTGCTTAAATAAAAAAAAAGACATGGCAAATCAGAAAGCAGAGCGGACTGCTTTAGGCGAAATAACAAACAACAACACAGGTATTCTGGACTAAATTTTTTATTGTTGCGGATAGGAACTAAATTTTTTGTTGTTGCGGATAGGAACTACAGACTTAGAAAACTTGTATCATAACTCACCTGCTTCACGAAGTGCACTGCACACCTCTTCTTTAATGGAGTGCTGCATCTTTACTTGTGATGCAATACAACTTTCCACCAACTTCCGTAGTTCATATATTTCATGATGAATCTGGGACTGTTTAGCTGTTTAATCATGTACTAATCCATTTTTTGTTATTCCTGTTTTTAGGTGGCTATACGTTACCGAAGATGACATCAAGGGATTGCCCTGCTTTCAGGTTTGTTTATTTATATTACTAAGAAATGTAATATTGTTCTTTTCCAAAACAAGGTCATCCTATTTGTGATTCTTCAGAAATAATGTTGATGTAAGTTAGATTGCAACAGTGTGTGCTTTACCTTTTTTATATAATTTACTACACAAGATGACAAAATTCATAATATATCTCAAACAACATCAAATTCTAACTTTTTTTAATTCATCAGAAATTATTCACACATTTATGAACTGCAATGCTGCATTAGTTGCATACTCTTGAATTTCAAGTGTCTTGAATTCTTAATCCTTGTAGTTTGCAGCATTGTTACTTGTAGAAGATACTAATCAGTCAACTTTCTGGTAGCAATAACAACAAATTTACTTGCTGGTGATATACATGAGGGTTTTCCAGATTATATACACGGTGATATACAATTGCGTGAAACTTAAACTATGAAAAAAAATATCGTCATTTGGTTGTTTTCATGTGCATCCCTGAAATGCCGCCGTGGCGTTAGCACGGGCACTATACTAGTGACCTAAATCTGCATGTTATCGGATTTGTGATTATTCCTGAAACACCTTGACAAGTGTGGTGATTCACGGCTATCCGTAGTATACAAATTTTTGGTACAAATAATCCATTTTTTATTCGAAATTACAGAAATATACCTGCGGGAAATTTTTTTACAAAAATAGGCTCCAGTCGCCCAATGGTTGAGCGACTGGAGCCTTTCGCCCAACCAGCGGACGACACAATAGCTGTCGCTCTACCCTCGGGCGACTACATCTAGTCGCCCTCCCATTGGGTGACTTTCATGCAGTCGCCCAATGGTTGAGCGACTATACTCAGGGGCCGACAAAACCGTATGTACCGATCGTTTTATATACCGATGCAATATAAACAACTAGTCTGAAAAGATAAAATGGTAAAATTCTATATAGTTTATATATACTCATTTGAAAGGTTTCGACGAGATCTACAACTTTTCAGTTGAAGAAAAATCCAAATTCTGAAGGGAAGAACAAGAAAAAGGGCAAAAGCAGAAACAAAAAACTTGCGACGCAGGTTTTGGTCCAAAGATAGCCGATTTTCGGGGTCTTGAAGGGCGACTAGCATAAGCGGGTCATTATTTTTGGATTGGGCTCGTCGTTAGCTTTCCAACGAATACAAGAACGCCGAAAACGGACACCGTATGCAAAAGTTATGCCCGTTTTACTGAAGGTGTGTCGGAAACGGACTCGAATTCGTTTCGGCCTCAATTGAAACTGCTATAACTTTTGATCCCATGGCCGAAATTGCTCAAATTTTTTTCTGGAGGCTTTTGGATGTATGAAGAATAGCTCCACCAATTTGCACTATTTTTGTCGAAGGTTTGATGCACTTTCCAAATTTCGGCAAAATAGACTCTTTCCTCTCTTTTTTCTCTCAGGGATCTGAGTGTAGTCGCCCAACTATTGGGCGACTTTTATGCAGTCGCCCAATAGGAGGACGACTAGATGAAAGTCGCCCAACGGTGGGGCGACTGCAATTAATTGCTCAACGGTTGGGAGATTTTTCAGTTGTCGCTGCTGGGTTGGGCGAAAGGCTCCAGTCGCCCAATGGTTGGGCGACTGGAGCCTATTTTTGTAAAAAAATTTCCCTTGGATATATTTCTGTAATTTTGAATAAAAAATGGATTATCCGTACAAAAAATTCCGTAGTATACTGTCACGTCACGTGCCAAGCAGCGAACGCTGCTATACTCTCACGTGCCGGCGCCGTGACGCTTGGAACCCAAGCGAACTGCACATCGACCTGATCCGGCGAGTCGCACCAACACCGAGCGAGCCAGCCGAGATGATGTCGCCGAAGCCTTCCGCCTCCGCCGCGGCGAACGGCGGCGGGGGCGCCTCCACCTCTCGCTCGCCCGCGACTGCGAGGTGAGGTTTCCGCGTGACCCCTTCCCCATTTCGTCAACTCCTCACCCCTGATGCGGAGGCGCGGCACGAGATCTCGCTGCTGGATCGGCGCTATGCATTGTTGTTCGGTTTCCTTTTGATGGGTTTAATCGCGTAAACACACTCACGAGGCTAATTTGCTAAGCTTTTATCTAGTTCCTGTCATGAATTTGATTGGAGAGGGCGAAATCCTTGCTAAATTGGCGATGGCTTTTGGTTTTCGGTTTGTCCTTTCTATTACTTTGACAGCTCGATTTTGCATGATCCCTTATGTTTCTCCACAAGATCCGGTGTATCTACAATTTTGCTCAAAAACACACAGAATAATCACATATGCGAGATGAGCCTGTAATATTGTAGTAACCAGTGGGGCCTTATCTAGTTAGTATGTGATTAAACCTAGGTTTCTTGAATAGTTTATCTAGGATAAGCTAACCCATTCGTAGGGGAAAAATTGGTTGATTAATTTTTTGTTAAGTTAATATATTAGCTATTTTCAGATAATTAGTACGTTAGGAGTAGTTAGTTACACAAGAGAGTGCAGGAACCAGAATGCATAGAGTAATTTATGCTGATTTAGAGGAAATTAAATCAGTTAATCTAATTCTTTTTAGAGGAAAGCTCATTGGCAGTAGGACCCAACAGACTGCAAAACTTTGGTAATAATCGCACTATAGTTATAGTCTTAGTCCCAATATTACAAAGGTGGCAGCAATAATGAATTCAATTTACATTATATGATAGTTATCATTACCATTTATCCTGACATTTGTTTCATCATCACATGTTGTAGTGGTTGTCACCACCAAGAAATGGGGTATTAACTGGTTGCTCTATAATTACTACCTAAAATGGATGAGTTATGTTGTTATTCTGTATAGTTATAATTTCTATTCCTTTTGAAGTGAGCAATACTTCCATTTTCCAAACCACCAAATGTTGGTCATGAATTTGACGCAGGTGAGTTAGAGCAAGATGCTAAGGTGCTCAACACTGTAGTTGTTTCTACCTTTCAGATTTACAGGAGCTCCATTTCCTTTATTAACGTGCCCTTGTTATAGCTAGCTTTGCTTTGCAAGGATATGTGGTAGCAACTACTCAATTAGTATTATGTCTTCTTTTGTTGACCGAACTATCATGATCACTCTCGTGCAGGTCAATGCCGTTACAAGTAATTCATATTTCGGGGAACTTCATGAGAATTTGGTCTGTGTACTCCTTATATAACTACCTATCCATTGGTGGGGATTCAATAGTTGGCTTTATCTTCAGTTGTCTTGTACCTACGTCAATCATCTTCTTGGTCCTACAGAAGCCTTGGAATGGCCGGGCTTTGCCCAACTCACAGGTTTCACTGTATATTTATTTTCTTGAGATTAGTTTGCCTCCTATTACATGGTCACTTTCTTTTTCATTCAGTTTGGTTGAATGGCTTATTTCAGGTTGTTCCTACAGTTATCAATGGAGGAATCCTGGCATTATACTTTGTCTTGTGGGGGAAAGGACTTCTTGCTTGTGGGCCACTAGTGTAAGTATACTGTTCTGTCAGCACCACGAAATTGTATACATTGCTAATTAGTCTGTGGTCTAAGGATGTGGGTGGAAGTATCGTGTGCAAACCCCTCTCTATATTCAATCATGCAAAACACGTCATGTGCCATGGGCCATCCAATCATGTGAAAATGAACTGCATTAGTTGGATCTACATTCCGGAACACAATCTCTCTAGCTTCCCTAGTGAAGCAGTCACTGCTAGCGCCCCATAGATCCAGCGGTAATCCTCCCCATGTTGTTCGGATAGTTGAGGACAAAAGTTTGCATGAATGCATTTAAAGGTGGGTTTACACTTACTGCCCGAAGGAGTAAATCCATTTCTGAACACTTTAGTTGTGAATCCACGTTCATATCATCATTTACCTGTAGGTCATATAAACATTTTTATATTTTGCATTGCTTTGAGCGTTTTAATTGTGTTAATAAAGGTACTTAGATGAGCACTTACATCTTAACTGACTTTTACTCTTGTCCATTGAGTCCAGCACTCTGCTAGCGGAGTATGCAGGTGCTGTTCTTGGAGTCCTCTCTGCTGCTTTATATGGAAGGAAAGTTAATATATGGAAAAAGGCAAGTTTCTGATTTTTTTTATAATGTAACTCAATTATTCTGTTTTTGTTATTTTTGTTTACTGATTATACTTTTATTTTATACAATTAAGTCACTAAACATCTGAAAATTATCACTTGTATAGTTTTATGGATTGCTCTCTACATATCTGGCACTTGGAGTCGGACCTAGAGATTTGTGTAATGACTTTATACATATGGAGGCCACTTTAATATATTGGTTAATCCTTTTTTCCATCAATATGTAGGCAAGTGGGATATCATTTATGTGCACAAGCACTGTGCAGTTGTCTGGCCAAAAGCACTACCAGCTCTCTTGTTTCGCTTGGTTGAAGGATATGTCACTCTCATCCTTAATAGTATAGTGTAGATATGCAACTGTGGCTGATCTAGTGGACATAAAGCACATATGAATGTAGACATGTGCGTGCACACAAGCATATGTTTGCAGTTTCTTTTTCAGTGAAGTCACCTGTCCAAAATCTCATTGCAATTGTGATTACCTAACCATACTTTTGAGTTCTTGTTTGTAATCCTACATAACTGTTGAATTCCTTGTGTCATTTTCAGCTGAAGTTCTGAAAACATGATCTAATACTGTTGAAACTGTGACTACTAAGTTTCTTTGTTAGATGATGTTGATGTATTTTTTCCCTTGGTCTTGTAGATTGGTGGGCTCGCTGCTATGTTGATAGCGTACTATCTTTTATCAGATGGGTGGGCTACAAGAACACATTCACCGCTATGTATCCTATTTCAGACATATGATTCTGAAACTACATAATGTGCACAATTCTACTTTTTTTAGGGGCCAAGACTTGCACCCAAATTTTTAGCACGGTAAGTATCTCTGCCTGCAATGGATTCACGTAAATGGTGTTGGGAGTCCTTGACTTCATACAGATAGCTTTGGAAGTGAACCACTGGAGAAGGCAACACAAATTATTGGAATGAAAGAAATGGTAGTGCCAATTGCTGCTGGGATCTTATCCGCTTTGAGGAGAGTGTTGGCTCGGCGTGTTTCTCTCAAGGTACTCTCAATTTAGTAAACCTTTTTTTAGTCATTAAGTAAAACCTTCCTATTGTCTTTCCTTACTTTATGCTAATAAAAGCTTGATAGGAATTAACAATCACTATCGTTTTATTCCTCTGCAGAATCAACTTAAAAGGCGACTTCATGCAATAACTATTGCTTCTGCTACATGTTTTCTTTTTCCTTTTGCAATGTGGGATACAATCCTGGTGAGTATGCATTGTTTATGCCATAATGTGTAATACTTCCTGTGGTTGGGAAGGGTCTGCACATTTGTTCTTTGATATATAGTGATAGTAGTTTTGTTGATTGCAGGGCTCAGCATCTGACAGCATAGTTAAACTGCAGCTTCCAAGCTGGGCATACTTTAGTACTGTTTTGTTTGGAATGGTTCTTATATTCTACGTTGACAATGTTGCTGAGGAAAAGTAAGATTTTTCTCATGAAAGTAACAAACGATTTTTATTAAAAGGAAATGTAAAAGTTGCTCAAAGGTTAAGGGTGCCTTTGGTTGAGCTTTTGGGAGCTGCTTTTGCTTCCAAAAAGTCAAAAGTCAACCAAAGGGGTGGAAACCAGAAACTGCTTTTTCAGAAGCAGCTACTTTTGGGTAGTACAGTTTTGAAAGCACCTTGAACCCTGCTTTTGGCTTTTAGCTTTCTGTTTTTTGAAATGGTGAAAATAGAGAGCTGTTTCACAGTTGTTTCAAGGAAAATAGAGATAGGAGGTAAGTTTTATACTTGTTTGAACCAAACAGTTTACAGCTTTTCCACAGCCCACAACCTACAGCAGCTTTTCCACAGCCCACAGCTCACAGCAGTTTTTTCAGAAGCCACAGCTCAACCAAACACACCCTAAAGCCCTCCAACAGTTGTCTTATTATGCTATTGTAACTGAGGGCCCGTACTTAACTCATTTGTTATTGTTAGTCATCTCTGACACAATGTTGGCAGAGTAGAGACGGGAACTTATTACCCCTTACATATCTTAATGAGTAATCGCAGAAAAAGGTTACCTTTCGTTGCTTTGATGCTTCTTGAGTTTAAGTGTTATGTCTGGCATTTGTATTATGCATAAGAGATGAAGTACTTTTATTTCAGTTCACTGACCATTCTGCTTCACAATTTAATTATCATACTGATACTAGGCTTACTTGATCGCTATTCACTGTCTGGCAGATTGCATCTGGTCTTCTCTTCTCCAAGGCACTTAATGGTGTCAACAGGTTGCATCATTGTTTTGGAGTTTATGAACAAAATGGATTTCTCCCTTTTGGGCTTTTTGCTTTGTTCCGTGATTTTGGGATTTGGTGAGTTTTTGAGGTCTCATGCTATTTATATCCATTAGTTAATTCTAAATTTGCTCTATATTATGTAAGCTATTCTACTTATGCTAGTTTTTTTGTCTTAAATATTTCATTGCTATAATTAGTGATTGTTCTCCATATATTTGTTCTTTTCTTTCAGTGTGATAATAAATGCTATACCTTTGTAGGTATTTTTGAAGCAACCTCCTTGGAGCTCTCAAAGAAAAGCCCTCTAGAGGCACATGAACTGTCAAATGGAGCGTTTCATAATCAATTGCCAATTTCAGCGCTACCTAGCTGAAGAATATATAACCAGGTCCGGGTGAGATGCATTTAAAACCTTTTGTGTTTCGAGTGTGAATATCCAGTTACTTCTCTAGCTCTCTTCTTAGGAAGAGGTTGTGGTATGGAGTACTTCAATATTAGATCACAGGCTTCAACTTTTAAGATTGGATTGCTATGCATTTTGTGCCTATTATACAATGTCCTAAGCTGTTTTCAATTGTTTGGAAAGATCATTAGAAGAATTTTGTAGTAAAGTATTGAATTTTGCACTTGTGTCATGCCCTGACATGTTGAGCTAGTCATTCAACAAACATTACAGTACTAACTCCCTTTTTCTTTATCTGTTCTTGTACTGCAGCTATAGCATAGGGAATTGGCCGCTGTTGCACGTCACAAATGCGTGGTTTCTATTCTTTTTTTGAAGGTTTGAACCACAGAAAGTTTGAGTTTTTTGACCTGCGAATTCATCTGTGAGCCTCCATTGATATTCATCGTGATAAAGCTCATCCCTGTATGTCTGTAACCCTTGTATACTCATGTTCGCAGTTAATGCAATCGTGACACAATCCTCGTCGTCCGTCGCTTCTCTCGTCAAAATGTTCCGTTTCTCAGTTGGACGTGCAGACGATTTCAACCCTGATCGAAATGTGATCCATTGATGCTTCCCTATATGTGAATGCCTCGCACCTCCATTTTGCCCCCGCGGTCTTCTGCAGCATCCGCACTGCAACCTGCTTGGCGTGCCGTATGTGCATCAGCCAACGCGAGCTGCCTGCTATGCACGCGCTACCGTTGACCTACATATGGTGCCGGCCGGCCGCCGGAAACGGCATAACAGGTGAACACGTCAACCGTCATCTACCTTTTAACTTGCACAGCTTGTCGAGTTGTCATCGCTCTTGCTGCTAAGCAACCAGAAACAAGAGCTGGCCTGCACCCTTCCTGGCCGGCAAGGGCTGTCGCAACGGCACCACGCTACGCATAAAAACGTACTCTTCTAGGTTCCTCCGCTCGCCGGCCGCTCCATATTCTGCACGCATTCGCTCGCGGTACGTCGAGACGTACGCGCGGCTCTAGCAATGGAGGGCTCCGTCCTCCAGCACCAAGAGCCGACGCGCCTCGTCGCGCAGCTCCGCGACCCCGTTGTCACCGACGTTTGGACACCCTTGCTGCTGGCCGTCGCCGTTGCTGCCGCCTTCCTCGGCCTCGTCCGTTGCACTACCCTGACGCCCCCACGCCGGCGGCGTCACGCTGACGAGCCAGTCGTTCCCGGTGACGCAGACCTCTACGACATGCCTGTGGTGGCCTCCCACCCGGACTCGGACTCAGGTGGCGAGAGCAATGCCACAGACGAAGAGGAGGAGAATGCTACAACTAGTGGCGACGCCGCGACAAGTGGGTTTGGTTGCGAGGCGTGGCGGCACGATGGATTCGAGTTTGCGTGGGACGCGCCGGTGGTGACGACGTGGGAAGGGCTGCGGCTCGGTTTCTGTGCGGATGACGGCGAGCTGGAGCGGCGTTGTCTCCCGCCGCTGGAGAGCCCAGAGTTGGAGCCGGTGGTGAGGCTGTGGGAACGGCAGGGCTGTTGCCTCGAGCCCTCGATGATGTTAAAGGCCGGCAGGTCTTGGCCGTGCAGCGCCGGCGGAGGCCGACGGTGAAGGTGGTCAGATTCGCCGCTGGCACTGACCGCAGAGAAGGTTACGTCGCCGACTCCGTCTGAGTGTTTGTGTACCGATCTTCCGCATGTACATACCTCTTACGTACAGTAATGAAGATTGAAAAGCACATTGCTGCTTGTTTTCAAGTGCCATTGATCTGTTTCTCTCCCTTAGGATACATACAATGGTATAGACAACTATTCTTTTTAATATCATCTATAGACAAAACTAAAAACAACTTGTTATCTCTAAGTTATTGATACAAAACTGCACAATTTATAAGCACATGGCATAGGATACAAATAGTATGGATACAACAGTGAAAAAGCTATCTATAAGAATCATATAGACCGCCTGATGGCTTCTTTCTCTCTCTCTCTCTGTCCCTGTTCTCTCCTTTCTCTCTCATCTATGTCATTAAAACTGTTATGTGGTAAGTACTATAAATAGCTGATGTCACTCTATTGTACATACACTTACTAAATATTAACGAAGTGCCTGTGCGTTGTAACGGAAACACAAACTTTACAACGAAATAACATGAAACACTTACTATGAACTGTTGCTTTTCTTAGAAAAATATTATGGCCCAATACCTTCAGCCAATTTTAACACAGCATGGAATAGAATCTCATAAGCCAATCTTTCTTTGTCGATGGCAATGCAACAAGTTAAATTTCAATTTCTTAATGAACAAAGCCCAAAGCACAAAAAGGAACACCTATTAAAACAAAGGTTGAATGGATTCCTCAGTTCGTCCACATAACCTGCAGGCTCCACGCCCCTGGCAATCTCCATCCTGCTGCTTTTCCGGACAACCGTCACCCTGCCCATCGACCGGCATAGATGACAAGCCAGTTGAGCTGACATTCGCGTAAGACGACACCTGGCCGTTCATCCCCGTGTTGCGATTGAGCTCGACTTGTCGCTCGCAAGGCTCGCAGCTGACGACGACGCCCTCAGCACCGGCCGCGATGGCTGCACCACGTCCCTCCGCGCGGCCGCCTTCTCCTCCAGTCAGCACTTGAAGTGGTAATTGCAGACCCTAATCCACTCAGTACGCTCCGGCGCGGCGTCCCCCGGCGTGCGCGGCACGGAGTTGGCCGTGCATTGGGCAGCAGAACAAGTGTCCGCAACATCGCAAGCATCCCTTTGCAAATTTATGCATCTCTATCCCACTATGTGACGAGTGTTCCCAAAACCTTACTGCATTTGCACTTTTTAAGGATGGATGGCCCACCACATGGACAAACAAGGTCTCCTCTCACCCGGTTCAAAATTTGAAATTTAAATGACATTGTACAAGTACGATACACCTTACCATATACTTTGTACTTCACATGCAAACAAAATAACACAAACTGTCATATACACGCATTTGTACCTAACAGTATTGAAACTTTTGTATACAAAAAAATTATGCACAAAAATTATACACACATGAGAGGGAGAGGGAGAGATGGATGTTGCCGGCATTGAGTGTCAATGATATAGGCTTGCCAGAGTGCACCGGTGTGAGGTCCACGACAGCCGTGCCAACGATGAGGTGCACCTTCGATGCACACACTAGCATTGGCGAGTGAGTTGCATATGGCGGTGGTGGCGATGAGGTGCACACACCGGCGAGTGAGTTGGTCAGCAATGGGAGAGGAGAGGGAGTGAGAACACGTACTAGATTTGAGGAAAACGACAGGAGAGAGGGAGATTGAGCACATCATTGGATCTTGCTGAATCTGAACGCAGTGTAGCCAGATCTGCGGGTTCCAGTCATTGGTGATGTAGACAACAGCCAGATCCGACTCCCTCGCCTTCGGCCTTCCCGTCGCATGATCGAAGCTCGCCAACCTCTACGCCGCCGCCTCCTAGGTCGATGGCATGTGACGGCACAATCGCCCCGCTCGCTCGCTAGGGCACGCCGTCGTCACCTCTTGTCACGCTCATCAATGCCTAAAACGCCATCACCGCCAGTCGCCGTCACCTCTTGTCACATTCGTCAATGCTTGGAATGCCATCGCCGCCAGCCTCGACTTACTCTGCAGCCATTGCATCCTTTCTTGCTTCGCGCTCCACCTCCTCTCTCCATCCTCTTCACCTTCCCCCTCGTCAACTTGCCATGTGCATGGCGCACTCGCTGACGTGAGGATCACACCATGGTACATGGTTGGGACATGCGAGGGGGGGGGGGGGGGGTAAAATGAGAGATGGAAAACGGGGATTGGGGGAAGAAAGTAGAACTAGAGAAGGAGATCTTGGGTGGGGCTTGGTGGTTGGGAGATGGTGGGAATTGAGAGTGCTTCGTGAGACTAAAGGAGTTGCGAGCGGGCCCATATGTCGGTGCTAGATTTCTCTTCGGTGGGAGGGGAAGGAATGACGTACCAATATCACCACCAACTCCTTATAAATAGTAAAGATAAACACAAGGACATGTATTTGAATGTAATTAACCAATTTGCCCACTTCAGACCTCTGGGTTTAACAGTACAGTAGACTACAAACATTAAAATGGCACTTTTTGGAACCATCTGCCTCATTTGTAGGTTATCTACACAGAACAGAACTGAGCCCAGCAAATTAGGAGGAAATCATTCTTATCAGGAAATGTTTTCCGTGTAGCAAATGGGGCCTATTAGGATAAAGTTTCCTTGAGCCCACTAAACGATACCCCATCAGGCTGCTCTCCAACTCGGCCCACGGCTTTCGCTGTCGCAGGCCTAACAAGCAGGGTGTTCCATATGGGCCAATGAGATGGCCCAAATACATAGCGTGACCAGATCTACAAGCTTTGTTTTTGCTAGCTCGTGGCGTCTTCAATTGTTACTGCCTACACTGGTCACTCTCCTGCTCGCGTCATGGCAAGCAAATCTCGTAGTGAACGATCAATCCCATGCTTGCAAGCATACATCGCCGACGCAAATCGCCTTGCTTCGCCGTCAATATACTCCGATCTCACCGCGTTATTACACATCAAGTCACTGTAAGTAGCGCCTAGCGGAGCATACCTATCGTACTCGCTCACAGGTCGATACACGAGCGTCATGGCGCGAGAAGAAAGCGGCCGTTCCCGAGCCAATCTCACCGCGTTATCCCATATCCAAGTAAACAGCTTCGCCGTACGGCAGGGGTCAGAGCAGAGGTCGGCAGAGCGGCCAAGTCTCCGGCCGCGACAGCGACACACGCGCGCGCGGGGCCGTGGCCGTGAGACGGTGATCGAGAGGCGCAGTTTGCGCGGCTACGCTACAAGGCTCCCAGCCGACGGCAGGTTGTTGATTCTCCTAGTCATTAGATGCCACCGTCGTCCCGGCGTGCTTTTTACCGGTGACAGTGCCAGGATTTAGTTACGCTCTAAGCTCAATGGTGAAATAATCTAGATTATCTGAACTGGGCCATAAAAATACTACCTAGGCTGGACTGAATTTACCCGGACTATACACTAGATATTTTTTCACACCCTAAACTGAAACCTACCCTATCCGGGTATGGCTCCGTCCCTGCTTCTTACTTGCCGTAATGCTCCCTCCTTCCTAGTTATTGTATGGCGTCGGTCGGCTTGACGATCTTGGGCTTTCGGCCAAGGTACAGATGGGCGAGACAGACGGTGGTAAGGAGTTCGCTCCGCGCTTACTGGCTTATGCCTTGCTTGAAAACTTATTTGTCGGTCTGCCCGCGAGCATCTTCAAGAGAGGCTCAATATTTTGTCCTCTAAAATCTCATATTGGGAGTCTTCCTAAAAAAATTGTCCTCTAAATCTTTCCCCTCCTTCAGCAGCTCCTCTAAACTTGGATCCCTAAAATTACTATCTAGGCACTGTATATTTGATGGTGATCCACCTTAATTTTAGAGTACCAAAATTATTGGGTGTGTTTTAGAGTATCTGTTGGAGTTTGTTTTTAGTTTTCATACCCAATATTTTAAGATAGGGGGTGAGAAAGATGCTCTCAAGAAGCGCAAGTTTGTCGTCAATCTCTTGCTTGCAAGCATACAACCCCATGCTTCGGTGTCACCATCGATAGTTCAGGACTTCTACGCGGTATATTTTATTCCATTCCATGTGTGTCAGATTAGTTGCCCATAGTGTAAATTCTCTCTTTTCTTTTAGGAAAAAAGAGATTTCTATCCATTCTTTTACAACTCGGGGGAGAGAGTTCGGTGGTTAGAATCAGTCTTTACTCTTTGGTACTGCCAGCATCTTTCTTGAATTCACACATATGGTAGTTGTGCATAAAAAAGAGCCAACGTGGGAAATATACAGTCTAACCATTTGAATTTTGATCAATAACATCTTTGTTAATATTTTGATTGACGGTATGAAAATTATTTCAGTATATTTTTCACAAAAAATACTTTCATAATACAATTTCTCTAGAAAAATACTCTCCTCTTATTATTTTAATTGTCATATATATTATATAACAAAAAGCTAATGATATGTGGTTAAAAGCTATTAGATAAAAACAGAAACATGCTAAAAATTCTCAAAAATAAAAGAGAAGAGCATCTAATCCTTAATTTGGTATACCCTATGTAACAACCCGGGTTTTTACCGAGGGGTAATAACCCTAGTCAACGGATTATTATTCATTTTAGCCGTCTAATGAATAATAAGTCCATCAAAGTGTTGCAACAGAACAATAATTAGAGATAATACATGTTATTATTATATAAATATAGCCACGCAAAGCTAGAGTTGGTACAGAGCCACTAAGGCTCAAATAATACAATACCAAAAGTACACATTCTAGGTCGACTTCTAATTATACAGAGATTTCTAAATAAAAAGACAATGGATTGGTTGTATAGGCACCCTGGAGGTTGAGCCTGTGTGATATTAACTCTCTAATCGTTCCAAGCCCCATATGAGAGATCCACCTCGTACGGTCCATTCTCATAGACATCCCTGTTCCCCTTCTGACAGAGTTACCCTAGAAAAGCCTCCTTTATCCCAAGTGAAGTTTCACACAAGTGATCATCTAAACAAAAGAGAATAATAGCTAGGGTGAGTACAGAAGTACTTAGCAAGCTTATTTAATAAAATACATTGTATGCTACTAAGCTAACATTTCCTAGAACATCTATTCCCATTCTCACCCCCATTTTTTTTCCTTTCTTCTTATTCTTTCTCTTTATCATTCTCTTCCCATTTTCATTCTCTTCTCATTTTCATTCTCTCTCCTTTTCATGGTTTATAGAAATAAAGGTTTTTCGCTTGTGAAATTTTTTTGGATTATTAATTTAAAAATCTACTGAACACACGTATAGTAGATAAAAATCTCCACTGGTTTTGTAACCCTCGGTCTAAGAGACAGACATGAATTTATGATTTATATAGCACTACGCGGGCATGTACCACTTTACCCATAGTCACTCTGATCCTTGTAGCGAGTGGATCTTCGCATTTTCTTATATGCGATGCCCAAATCAGAGCATAGAACTTTTACCGCTATCTCAATGTATTATACTTCCACCCGATTGACTTATAATTGTTGGCTTGGGGTGATTTTCCACCTTCGCCTGGCACCCTCCCAATTGTAAGACAATTGTTGGTCAGACTTATCCTTTATGGCCCACGCCCAACACTCCACCGCGCTAATATATGCGCTTCACGTCCCCCACTTCTAGGCTCTTTCTCCCAGTTCTGGGTTCCTGCGGCCCGCGTCCGCACTTCTGGGTTCTCTCCCAGTTTTGGGTTCTTGCGGCTGTGTCCCGAACTCTATACCGGCTCTTGGTTCCTGTATTTAGTTATACAACTTACCCATGTAGAGAGTATAATAACCTTAATAGATTTACTAATTCTGCCCGCTTTTAGATGGAATAAAGTCCACCCTCAAACCCCGGTTCCTCTCCTGCAATTACTACACATGCTATAATTTAATGTACCGATGTCGAAGCAAATACCATATGGGAAATAATTAGATAAATTTTACTAAAACGTCCCTGTGCTATCCTTAAATTTTATTTTAGTCAATTGCAGATTTTTACAAGCTGAACGCAATTTACATCATCGCGTATAATTGTAATCGCTACACATAATTTTATTCAGTCATGCACAGATTATAGTGGTCCGATGGCATTTAATTTATTCTAACAATCCTAAATAATTATTAATGGATTTATACAATTTTTATGCAACTAAGAAAAATAATTAGATATTTAAATATGCAACAAAATGATTTAAACGATAATATACCAATTTAAATTGGTACGCGTGAAATGTTAATATACTGATAGTACTAAATTCATTTTTTAATAATCATAAATGCTAATTATTGGTGTTTTGCAATATAACATTATTAGCAAAATTTAATTGAGTAATTTAGCATATAATGGAATGCACATGTTAAAGATTCGTGAAGAAAATTTTTCTCTTAAGCGAGCGCTTCTCCGCTCTCTCTTCCCTAGGGATGGCAATCGGGCGCGGCGAGTACGGGTAGTGCTCGCCCATACCCATACCCGCGACCCCGATTTACGCCCATGGGTATACCCGCGAAGGACGACAGGTGAAGAACCTCGCCCATACCCATACCCGCGACCCCGATTTACGCCCATGGGTATACCCGCGAAGGACGACAGGTGAAGAAACTCGCCCATACCCATCGCCCGCAGGTACCCGTCACTCGTGGGCATACCCGTTTACCCGCGAACTGAGAGTCACCATCTAAGAGTTGAACTAATGACGAGTACATATAAGCAGCAGCTGTTGCTAGGAAATATAATAATCAAAAGCAATTAGATATGCAAAAGTTTATAACAATCAATAGCAATTAGAGATATTGCTATGGCTCAAGATGGTGAGGGTGATGGAGGTGGGCTACCTTTGGCTAGCTACGATAGGATTCAAAGCCTTCCGTAAGCCGGGGACTGCAATGGCTGTCGGGCGCGAGTAGCTAAGCCGACAGTGCACGCCGTCGTTGCTGGTTCTCACCTAGGGTATATTTTCCCTCGCCACTCCCCCCTCTACTCCCCTCCTCCACTTCTCCTTCCTCTGTTTCCCTTCGCCCCTTGCTCTGTGATGGCTCGGTTATACTATTGTTGGATGTATCTTTTGGGCATGTTGGTTCACATGCGTGGTCCCGTGAAAACGATGGCAAAGGAGATGAGAAAGGGGATGTGTATCTTTTGGGCATGTTGGTTCACATGCGTGGTCCCGTGAAAATGATGGCAAAGGAGATGAGAAAGGGGATGTGTGCTTTGGGAAGAACTGATGTTCGATCTTCCCGGTTGCTTGCTCGGTTCAATTGTGTTGGCGGTTGGCTTGTGGTGGCTCGGTCATCGCCTCCCGGTGCTTTCTTGTGGCCTCCCGGTCCCCTTGGCCTCCTTGCCTTGCCCTTCTTCCCTTCGGCTGGATGGATGGTGGTGGGTTGGTGTGATTCTGGTGGGGGAAAATGGTGTTGGTGGTGTGTTGTGAGCTTGGCTATGATGTGGTTGTTGCTGGAAAATGCCTCCTCTCCTCTGAGCTTTGGCTGGCTCAACCTTATCCCTTATCTTGCTCACTATGGTTCCTTGTCTCCAGTGCTATTACTATTTGCCATGGGGAGAGATGAGATATTTGTTTGGATTTGCTAGGGAAATGGACTTCCTAAATAACTCAGGTTTGTTTTAACGCTGAATGATGATCCTATGACTGTGAGAGATGTTGACTGGTCTTACAGTGGACGGAATGCCCAACTTGAAACTAAATTTTCGGGTTTGATTTTTTCTTTAAATTCTTTTTTTGTTCAATCTTTCTTGGTTTCTTTACATTTGTTTTTTTTTTGCAAATGAAAACGCAGTTCTTTTGAAATTCAGAAAATCAGTTATTAATCTATGAATGATATGCATGTAATCTTACATTTTCTATAGCTCTTGAATAATTGTAAATGTATAAGATGATCCTAATGTAATTTTATTTTTATACTTAATATAATACTACAATGGACTATACAATTATGGATTGCAATGTATGACACAACTCGTATTTGTTTACTTTACTGTATTTTGTTCAATTTAAACCTTGTGTAATGATTGAATTTGGCTAATAAGTCCACGAGGTTAATTTGACTGTTAATTATTGTTGTTAATCTGCAATTTGCCGATTAAGTTAGTTCTAAAAATGTGGGGTGTTACACCCTAATTACGAGCTTACGACTAATCAACAACAACATTGTATTTTATCAATAATATATAAATTCAAAAGATAAAAAGTGTCCTAAATCGGAAAAAACAACTCCCATACAGAAATACTCAAAGTCAAATAGTAGTTAAAATTAGGAGTTTATGTAATATAAAACTCCCTGCGTCAATGAATATAGGTTACTGTAGAATCTGTGTGGTATTTAAAACTGATATATGTTAAATTGAATATATGAAAACAATATAATTGGATTTTCTTGCAAAATATACTTTCATAAGATGTATTTTTTATTATTTTTTCTACCATACTATGATATATATATATATATATATATATATATATATATATATATATATATATATATATATATATATATATATATATATATATATATATATATATATATATATATATATATATATACTTGAAGCCGAAGCATTTCATTGGAGAACGTGGAAAAGTTAAAAACCACCCATATTCGTTAAGGGAGGGAGGGAGTAGGCCATGCAATTGCACAGGCCATCTTAAATGTCTAAGGTTCCACTTGGTTGGACTGAAAAGCTGTAGTTTATAATTAAAATTATACTGTAGCTGAAAATCACTTATTTAACGTAATTAAATTTAAAAAATTAAAAATAGAAAAATATGTTAGCTCGTCACGGGAAAAAGAATTAACAAAAATGCCAAAAAAGCCAAAAAAATTTAATAAAAGATATCTATAAATAATAAAAAATAAATCAAAAGTCAGAAACTCATGCTAAAATGAACGAACCTAAATGACGGTTCTGCGTGACCTTACAATAAGAAATGTACGGAGCATATCCAAGTATCATAACTTAACCACCGTGGTGTTCTTTACGTCCTCAGTTCCGTAAACATCACGTCACACACAGGGACGCAGCAGAGGTCAAAACCGAATCTTCCCACCCGTGACCGCGACCGCGAAGCGCACAACTCGTCAGACGCTGTTCCACCGCAATTAATGTCAAAATGGATCGGTCGGTTTTCCCGCCCTAGTAAAAAACAAATTTATTGTGAGTAGAGATGGCAACAGGTACATACCCGCTGGGTATTGACACCATATACCCGCACCCGATAGATAGAAATTTACCCGCACCCGTACCCGCACCCGCACATGGGTATAGAAATTTACCCGTACCCGCACCCGCGCGGGTATTTGTACCCGACGGGTAACCCATACCCGCGCGCGCACAGAACATGCAGCACTGCACAGGCCACAGCAGCAGCCAGCCGACATTCATTCCAGATTCAACAGCTAGCTGCAGGGAGTGAATTTTTTACCGTTGCAGAATGCAGATGCACACTAAGTCTTGCTTAGATCAACAAATATGACTAAATAAAAGCAAAACATAGACCACCAAGTCTCCAAGACAGAAGTTTTTGACTCAAATATAGCAGCAGGCATAGTCATAGTACACTACACAGCACACTAAGTCTACACCAGGAGTCTAGGACCACCACAGACAGACCAACATCACACTACCAAGTTCATGAGTTCATCACATAATATATTACATGTTCTTGACTCAACATAGCAGTAGTTGTAATACCAGCCAGAGGCCTAGAGTACACAATAGCATAGCAGTATTACAATCAAAAGGTGATACATATTGCATTGCATTTTTGATTAGCTGCACTGCTGCAGGCTGATGAAGCTTGGGACTTGGAGGGCGGATTGATTCAAAGGGCAAGCTCCTACATGAACAGATTTGCATGAGTAAGCATGATTGACACAAACACATTCCATTCATCAATAGAACAGTTGAATAGCAGGCAGAATTGACAAAGCAAAGCAGACTTTAAGTTGGCAACCTTCACCACAGCTACATCCCAATTAGGTAGAAGAAAAAAGTACAACTTGGTAGTACTAGTACAATTCTCATAATGAAGAAAAGAAACAAGACAAGCACACTACCATTATTTCCCTTTCACAATGGCATTTGACATCAGAAATGAACAAATTATATAACAGTGTTGTCGTCCCTCGCAGGCAATAACAATAATCAACATGCACAAGTTGAACACTAACCTGCAGCCCCTCTTGTATATCTTGGAGGCAGGACCAAAAGGTAGCAGCACCTTGCTTGTTCTTCTCATCAACTACAAACATAAGTGGGCTGTGATGGCCATGTAACCTCTCTTTTGGTTGTCAGATGTCCACAAGTCAGTAGTGATAGCCACCCTTGATTGAATTGCAGCCATATATTCAATGTCTTTCTTCTTCTCCAACTCATATTGCATCATAATATCATTTCTGAAGCAAAAAAAGGTTAGAAAATTCATTTATCATTAGGAGATGCACAACAACAATCAGTAGTACAAGTCATAGGCTCATAGCTCTTATACCTTATTGTGTTCCTTGTCCCAATCTTGAATAGTGGCTGAAGTGCACCAACAAATCTTCGAAAGCCAACATGATCGACCATGCTTAAGGGGTACTCATGTAGTACTATCATTGCACTAAGTTCTTGCCTAGCTATATCTTGATCAAAGGTGTAGTTCTCCACTGAAACTATCCCTGCATCTGTTCTACCAAACCTCAAAGAAGATTGTGCCATTGTCTTTCCATTCAACTTGATCTTCTTTTGCACGCAAGACTTCAAATGGATACGAAGGTGGTTAGTCCCATTCCTTGACAATCCAGAAAGCTTCTTGGAACAATAGTTGCATTTTGCCCGGACCGTGCCCCCAATCTCCACTTTTGTGAACTCTTTCCAAACAGCTGATGTGAGCTTCCTCTTGGAACCCACCACAACTACACCTTCATCATCATCATCATCTATCTCAATCCCATCATCATCATCATCTATTCTAATTGACACTGGCTCTGAGTTATTGATAGATTCAGGTTGAGGTGATCTGGAGAGTGGACTTGACTCTAATTGTACATGTGAGCCTTGAGTTATTGGACTTTGCGGCTGACTGCTACCATCACTCCCATTGGCTACAGACATTTTTCTTACTCTGTACCAGCGCATTGATCAATTAGACATATCATAAAGTTTGTTTGTAATGTAACTATGAAAGGCACATATTAAAAAACTAATTGCATTTTCATATCAAACATTAAAAATAGATCTGAAATTAAATAAAAAAGTCCAGGAAGATCATGTTCAGTTTCATCATTAGGCAGAACCGCAGAATTGACATAAACTAGCAACAATTACACCATCCTGAACTTGTGTACATATATCTATGAAGAAACATATATCTCTGAACAAACATAAATCTCACGCATGTACTGTTTTTCTACAAAGACAATCGTGACAAAGTGAATATCAATATGCAATAATTACCGTCGCTTACATCAGCCAGCTAACAATGGACAACAAGTAAACAGGTTTGGTAACACAACTACACAAGGGAGCTAATGAGAACAGGGCAAGCTAACACAAATCAACATGGTGCATCATTTGCTTTTCTTACCCGAGGGAGCGACGAAGGTTCTGGTTGCAGCCTTGGAGAGTAGCAGCAGCTGTAGTCGTCAGAGACAAGGGAGGCCGGCGGGTGAAAGCATCTAGGCCCCTAAAAATGTTAGTTTTGGTAATTAATGAATTTATGTAAATATGGGACTAATGTGTGCATTAAGTGTTTGAAAGGATATGTTCAAATAGCAAAGAAAGAGGCTCACAAAATATCCCATGAAGATTCAAGATCTCTAGGGCGACAAGGTAAATAGTTTAGGTATCTATTTTGTTTTACCGGTCTTGGAGTTAGGCTGGAAGACCGGATTATAGGATAGACGCCGTACTATTAAGAGGGATCATGGTGATTGCTTGATCATATTCAAATGTGCCTTTTGGATCAATTTAGGATCATGCATGCACTTAGAAATTAAAATCAAATCAAATCTGTGCATTGTCAGGAAATCCGGTAGTTCCGGCGTGTATTGGGCGGAACTACCGCAGGTCCGGTAGTACCGGGCGCCCGAGCGGAACGTTTTTTCCAGAGAGCGCCCGGACTAAGACTTAGTCTCTCGGAAAACGGTAGTACCGCGGTTTGACCTGCGGAACTACCGGACTGCCGGTAGTACCGGGCACTCGAGCGGAACGTTTTTTCCAGAGAGCGCCCGGACTTTAACTTAGCCTCTCGGAAAACGGAAGTACCGCGGTTTTACCTGCGGAACTACCGCATGTGCGGAAGTTCCGGTCACCCGAGCGGAACGTTTTTTTCAGAGAGCGCCGAGAATAAGACTTAGTCTCGTTGAGATCGGAAGTACCGGGCTTGGGGCGGAACTTCCGGACGTCCGGAAGTACCGCGGTTTTAACGGCGGTAGTACCGCACTCATTGACCAACGGTTACTTCTGACTCTCTGACATAGCCGTTCTGACCGGTCAGCTAGGGTCCGGTAGTACCGCGGTTTTGCCTGCGGTAGTACCGGATTTCCTGAATTCTTCAGGATTGTTTATTGCAACGGCTATTTGAGGTGGGTGAGGGTATAAATACACCCCCACCAGAACTAGGACGTGTGGTTGAACATCCATTGAATACATTTGAGCCTAGAGCAACCTCTCACACCTCATTCACTCTCTTGTGCATTCATTTGAGGTAGTTGACCCAAAATTCAAGTGCATTGCATTCTAGTTGATCCATTGAGCACTTGAGTGAGATCAAGCCGCAGTGGTCTATTCTCTTGGTGCTTGCCGGCACCTAGACGGCTTGGCGGAGTTTCGGTGATCTTCTCAAGAAGATTGTGAGAAGGCCCGGAAGATTGTGAAGGCTTGGAGCTCGCCTACCCGGAGAGGGAAAGGGCATCCAATAGTGATCGAGGTGCTTAGGCTCATTCGTGGAGCCGGTCCGATTCGTTCGGGCTTACCTCAACGTGGACTAGGGGAGACCGGCAAGTCTCCGATCACCACGGTAAAAAGTAACCGTGTCAAAATTGTGGTTTGCTCTCTTGTGATCATATTCTTCCAAGCAACGCTCTTTATTTATATCATTTGATTGCTTGCTTAGTTAGAGTAGCAATTGTTGTTCTCTACCGTTCATTATTGCTCTTAGTCAATCACTTGTGCTAGTGTTAGTGTTATCTTGCTCTATTACTCCATCAAGTTTAAAATTGCTAATTAGAATTAGACGAAAATTTTATAACCTCCTATTCACCCCCCCTCTAGTCGGCTTCCTCGATCTTACAGCGGGCTATTTCAACAGTCGTTGGCTTGACGAGGCGTCGAGTCACAGCGGCTGCGGCTTGCTTCTTCTCGGCCACACCAACACGGATACCCTTCTTCGGATCAGAAGCGCAGACTGCGGCGGTACTGGGCTGGACGGTCTCAAGCAGTGCAAGCAACGGAGGAGCAGCCGGTGGCGGTGGGTCGTTCTTGCTCGTGTCCTCCGGATCCAGCGGGTGCAGGTCGTCGTCCCTTCGGGACGGCATCGGGGTCAGCAAAAGGCAAAAGGACAGCAAGGTTAAGGTCTTAAGGATGAGGGAGAGCATCACCGGCTGTCTTGCGTGGTGCCGGAGTTCGCCGCCATGGATGGAATCGAGGCAACGAGCGGCGAGAAGTCGCGAATCGCGACGGGGTGGTGGCGTGGTGCAGAGTGGTGTGCGCAGATCTAGGTGTGCGGCGGCTAGCAGGGGCAGGGGGGAGGAGGGGAGACCGGGAGAGGAATGGGAAGAGCGGATCTAGGTGTGCGGGCATGCGGCGGCGCTAGCAGGGGAGGGGGAGGCCGGACCGCCGGAGGCGGGAGAGGAGACCGGGAGAGGGGGAGAGGAATGGGAAGAGGCGCAGATCTAGGGTGAGACGGGGAGACCGGGAGAGGAATGGCCAAATGACCGTGTGCAGCGGCGACTGGGGGAGGCAGGACCGCAGAGGGGACACCGGGAGTGGGATTAGGGCACACATGTATATATATGGGCCACTGGTATATGGGCTATAAATGGGCTGAATTGATAAGGGTATGTATTATGTATATGGGCCGCCGGGTATATTTTACCCGTGGGTATGCGGGTACGGGTAGTATATAGCCGTACCCGCTCTACCCGATGGGTAGAGGTTTTTGCCCATTATCATACCCACGGGTGAAGATATCTTTCCATACCCGTCTCCTTATCGGGTAAAACCCATCGGGTACTCGGGTTTCGGGTACCCGTTGCCACCTCTAATTGTGAGGGGCTCCTCATTCGTTGATGATTCGATTTTGAGCTACATAAATATGAGGAGAATTTGTTTCTCACGTTTTATGGCATGTTAATATAGGCTTTCGTTTCCACGAGCTAACCTGAACCTTTGATTTTTTTGAAGCATACTTTTTACTTTTCTCGTTTTAAGGATAAATTTTTAGGATCGTAGACACATCGCGTATCTTACTCATTTTGCGTCCGGATCTCACCTACACTTTCTCCACCACTCATTTTCTCCTTCTAAAAACCACTTCTTTCAATCATTACTTATTTATTTTTAACTAAATATCACTAACCACAACCAATATGTACACTCCCTTAATTTTGTCCCATCAAACAGTCGCCGTCATGCTCACTCCAGAGAGAGCCGCACACGCACCTCTGGCTGTGGCTTCAAGTCCCCCACGACCCATCGATGCCACCATGCTTCAGTCACATTGTTTGGAATTCAGTGCTCGTCGCGTGCACGGTTCATGGGTTACTGGCCTTGCAAGATAAAGATTATGGCCGCGGATGTGGATGTGATGGTCTGCAGGCCAGGTAGGAAAGGGATAATTGTCGGCATTGTGAGCTGAAGCAATGCAATAGCACGAAACTTAGGATATGTGCAAATTGGTTTTTAACTTATGCTTGGACAAGCTGAAAGTTAATTTGAACACTTGGCTTCTAAAAGCGGCTTCTCTAAGCCATCTCCAAAAGCTACCGGTCGACTTCTATCGTCTCCTCCGCATCTTCTAAAAGTTGTTTTTCCTAATTTAATTCCAAAAGCTACTTTTTCTAGTTGTCACAATTTTTATTTTAGCTAAAAGCCAAAAGCTCTGATCTAAAGCCATCAGGACTAACCTGCTCAATCCAGATTTTGGCTTCTGGCTTTGTGACTGAAAAAACACTGTAGCGGCTAAAATTGCATTGTAGCGGCTTAAACAAGTTGAAACAAGCTGATTTTTTGACATAGTAGTATGAGCTCGTTATAGACATCGTGTACGCCATGACTAGACCTACAAATTACATAGGGGCATGATTTCCTGACGATTAATGGCGAACCTAAGTTGCTGGCAGCAACAATGCTGCTATCTAATCACGTGTCATGTCTATTAGTATGGCGTCAGTGCCCTGCAGAAGACTTGGCACCATAGCCGAAGGTCCCCCTTGCTGCCCCAGTGGGTTTGCTGGGGCTCTCGTAGCCAATTCGGAGTCGAGAATAAAGTTGTGCAACGACATTGTTGCTACAATGATCGCCTTTTGCCTGCGACTCTTATAGCTAGGAACCTTGTCAAGTATGTGTCATTTCATCTTACACATGCCAAATGCACGTTTGACAGCATTCCATAGGGAGGAGTTCAGGAAGTTGAAAAACTTCTCCATCCCGGAAGGCTGGGTACTGTTCTCGAACTCCGAAAGGTGGTACCTCTGGTTGCGATATGGGACTAATACCCCAGCCTATTGGGATACCCAGAGTTGATTAGGTAATACTTGCCTACACTGGGGACAAGCGTGAAAGGAAAATATCAGTTAGTAGTCCCCGTGCAATGCATGGTACAATTGAAATTTGTTCGAACATATTATCTTCTGGTGCAGCGGGAAGTGATCATCGTATTTCGATCGCCATTGTCTCGTATAGGACACACGTATCGTGCACTGATCCGGGCCATCCTGATTGGTGAACCTACAATCAAACTCACATATCGCGAGCATATTTTGATTGGTGTACCTATGCTATTGAAATGACGTGTCCTCTCGGTGCCGGAAGACCGAGCCGGTTGAAACGGTGCCTAAAACACTTCCGTAGAATCCTGTGACGTTCGTCGCCGCGGTTAATGACTTCATGCCGTCAGGACAGTTAGTGCAGTGCATGGTCTCCTCCCTGCGTGTCGAGCTCTGTCTGGCAGCAATGGGTGTTGCTAAGTCGTGGTATGGGTAATGGGTCTGCTGCATCTGTCAAATTAAGGGATCAGTGACTAGATTGGGCACCTACCATCGTGCGGATGGAAGTTTCTCTAGAAAAGTTGCACCGTACGTACCGTCGAGACTCGAGAGTATACTAGGCGTGTACAGCCAAACTCTGGAGTAGTGAGAAAAGATGGAATAAAACATGTACTGTAGTATTGTATTTCAGAATGTCATGAGCATAGCAAAACCAGCAACAAAACTAAAAGTCAGATTTGAGTGCACCCATGTATATGTTATTCCAAATACTCCTACATATTATAAAAAAGACCAGGCTGGATCAAAAGTTGTTTAGTGAGAAAAGAGAGCACTAACACATCATTGATCTTAGGAGAAGAAGCATCTAGGTACTATGCAAGCTAGTGGAGTAGTTAACCATCTACCCTGTCTTAATGCGTACACGACACATGGAAGCAAAGCTAAATTCTTGTCCAGCCGAAATGGCTCAGAGGAGCACGGCTGATCTACCAGGAGAACAAGCGCGAAATTAAAATCGTCCGCTGTTTGTTTCGCTATGCTCCATGCATGCACCTTAGACAAACACGAGCCCAAGTGGGAATAATTCTAGTGCAGCTGTAGCCTGTAGGGAAGATAGAATCAGAGACCATGCTCCAACCTCCAAGGGCACCTTTTGGCATAACATAATTAGCATGTGGAGTGGACTTCTTTATGTATGGAAAAAAAAAGTACATGGCACTATCCATGAAGAACGCAAGGAACGAGACCGTAAAGGAGGAATGTGTTGGCCCAAGCAAGAACAAGCCGAACGTTAGGGAATTTTTTATTGGGTGATTTTCCCATATTGCCTAACCGTGGAGTGAAAAAATAATATAATTATTTTATTAGTCCGATAGAAATAATTGTGAGGGTAAATGACAATTGTTGTAGGTAATATATTTAGCAAATGTAAGTTATTTCTTTTTTTGAAATAAAAGGGCAAACAATATCGGTTGATCCGTTTGTGATTTTCGTAAATTATGAATGGTATGAAATCTGTTAGACTCGAAATAACATTTTGCGATCGTCATATGTTGTTGTAGTGTAATAAATTTTTGAAGAATTTTATGAGGGCGATTGAGGTAGTAACGATTAGTAAGTAAAAAAGGTAAATGATATTGCGATGCATTAGAGTATTCGTTCACGAAGGAAGACAAAGCAAAATATGTACACAATGAAAAAGTACACAAAGCAGGAGGAAGACCCACTACTCAACACCAACTACACCACGCGTAGCACCTCCTCCGTCGTCACCACGTCCCACCCCCAGTCGGTGCTTGCCTGTACGACCCCGCTTGAGCTTCCTCAGCGTGGGGTATCAACACCCCGACATGGTAAGGCTGTCAAGAGCCCTACTGACCCATGCTCCCAATGCCTCGGGGGTGGACTGCACCTATGGCTACGTGGGAACTGGCGCACTGCTAAGCAGCGACCTGGAAAGGACCTTTGCTAGATCGTCTGTGAGGAAGTTGCACACGTCCACCGGGAGATCCTCGTGGGGGATAGCCGAACTCCTGGCCGGTGCATCGTACTTGCAGGACAAGTATTGCTTATTTATACAATATATAGACGTGAAAAAAAATCTTAGACGAAATGTACTTTCCGCGTTGACTATGGCCTGTAGCCAACTATTGTACCCGTCAGACCTGTTCTAGCCAAACAACGTGTGCTACCTTGTCGATGCCAGGTAGGGGTCCACAGATGATGACGGCGACGACGTGCAGGTACGTACCCACACTGCCCCTCTAGCACGGCCCGGCGGTGGCGGTGCTCAGGGGTAGGCACGTGGCCCTTCAAAGCCTCCTACCTGAGCTGCAGGATGTGGCGGCCTCGATGTGCACGTCGATGTGGCCACCTCCGAGAGTGTCCTGCAGTAGCTCATCGTGTATCACCTTGAAACCGTGGGCGACCCTGTCCACGATCGACCCGGTCTCCCCCATGATCGCAGCGGTGATGTCCATCTGCAAGAAGTACATGAAAGCATCAAAATAGTAATTGTGGTAATCGTACCTTGAAACTTTCAGACACGAGAGTATGTACCGCGAGGGCAAAGTTCCATGCTAAGTGCACGGGGTACGCGTCAGTCGGTGCTGGTACGTGAGCGGGGAGAGGGTCAACAACATGAACTAGCCTAGTGTGTGTCTGTGGAGCGTACCAATGTATGTACTCATCGTACGTGTTGGGGTCATACGTGGTGCCCTCTTGCACGAAGTCCTCGAGTGCCTCTACCCACGACGCCATCTTTGAGACCCGGCTCGTCCTGCTACCACTCCTCCTATTATGCCTGCAAAACATACAACTACAATTAGGAGGCATCGTAATAGAACTGAGGAAAAAATATAGGGACATGTGTTGTGTGTAACTCATCGAGGGCTGAATCAGGCACCCAACGCTCGACGGGGACAAGAACAAATTGGCAAAGGGCAAAGTGGCGCATCACTCTGTGCATCGCATAGTCCTCAACGAACATGCCTAAGATGAGCTTCTTCTGCATGAGCCAGTATGGCCGGTCATGCAAGCACAGCAATGAGAGCCTGGTGGGGGCACGATATGCCATCTCCTAAATAGAGTACGGCTCCCAGTGCACGCCATCAGTAGTGAGGCGGTCAAGGTGCTCGACGAAGTTGTCATACACACGGGTGACCTGGAAGTGTGCAAATTGTGCATGCGAGCCAGAACAGTGGTTGCAAAGGATGACTCGTAATATACATATAGTAAAGATTCAGGAGAGTACATACCCATCTACGACACCAAAGGGACCCTACAGTAGGCTGATCTACAGCGCCCCGGTGGTACATGTCCACGCGGTATAGGTTGCTATCGAGCAACATTAGCCGTTCGAGGGGAAAACGCTTGAACGACCACAGCTGCAGTAGGAGGGGCAACCTATGAGGACAGCGGTCGTCCTCGTCCTGTGGCAAGCATTGCACATGCCGCGGTATGTCACGACAAGTATGGCTAATCACTAGCTATAGTGCACCTCGTCCAAAAAGACATAGTATGCTGCCATGAGCTCAACCAAAAGAATCCCTTCAAACCTACCCAGCAGGTCGTCACGTCGGTTGGTAGGCGCATCTGCCGGGCAGATAACATCTCTTGTGATAGGCTAGCCGAGCAGCATTGTGACGTCCTACAGAGTGGGGGCCATATCCCCGAATGGGAGGTGGAAGGTGTGTGTCTTGGGCCGCCACTGGTCTAGTAGAGCTGTCCACAATGACCGGTCGAACAGGAACTGTTGTGACCGCTCTGGGCTACCTAGACTTCCCCGACCTCCTCGACTAGAGTGCCATTCTTGTCGGTGGCCTCCACCATCCGTGCGAGAGGTAGAAGGTCGGCATCTCTCAGCCTGCAATGCACAAAGAAGTAACTACATAGCGCAAATATCGTAAAAACATGCCATAGTTCGTACGCAAACCTGTCTCTCCAACATGGGTCTAGTATCTAAGCCCGTCGGGGTGTCCACATATGGACCATCCCTAACTGGGTCTCCTCGTCCCCCTCTCAGGATGTGGGACATGACGGTTCGCGTGGTACTACGCATCGCCGTGCCAGTCTAATAGGCTAAAAGGCCAGTCCGAACCACCAATGTCGTGAGCCATATCTACAAATCAATTTGAAGTTAACAATTACGACACAATTACTGGTTTAATTATTAATGGCGCAGCTCCGGGAATTGTTCAAATCATTCCTAGCCAATTTTACGTATGCTATTATGCCTATTTAATTTCTCATTGGTGCATACACATTTATCTATCTCTCTAAATAAATTCTTCCCTTTTGTACCTATTCTTTTCCCGTAATTAATACACGCATGAAAATTTACTTACAGATATAAATAGAACATAAATCTGAAGTAATAATTAAATTAATTATACTAAGGCGTCCCTGTGGGATGTTTGAATTTTATTTTCATCATTTGCGGACTTTTACAACTCAAATGCTATTTAAATCATCGCGTACAATTTTAATCGCTACGCATAATCTTAAATTGTCACATACTTTTTTAAATCGGCATGTGCTATTCTAATCGTCACAAATAGTTTTAAATCTTTCGATGGCTATTAATTATTCTAAAAATTAAGAATACTTATTACATGGTTTCTACAATTTATAAACGACTAACAAAATTAACTATGCCCTCAAATGCATAACAGAGTGATCTAAATAACAATACAATTATTAACTACTAAATTGGTGTTACTTTCTTAACTACGAATTTAATGATTTCAGTTACCATCCTACCATGTTTGAAAAATAAATATACAAAAAATACAGAAAACTCATGTCGTCAATACACAGATCCCTTCTCCCCTCTTCCCCTCCCTCTCCTCTTCCTCCTCTTCCCTCCTCGTCTTCCTCTGTCTTCCCTCCTCTCCTCTCTTCTTCTCATCTTTTTTCCCCTCCTCTCTTTCTCTTCTCCTCTCTTTCTCTTCTCTCCTCCCTTCCTCTCTCTTGGCCGAAATGTGAATGAGCACAGTGCCAAGCATCGCCCGTGCGCTCGAGGGGATATACTCCCTAGTCGCCAACAGTTGGGAGACTAGGGGCATGTCGCCCAACCGTTAGACGACTTTGGGTCTTGTGGCCCAATGGTTGGGTGACTAGCCTAAGTCACCCAATCGTGGAGTGACATATGGTCAAAACTGCAAAAACAAACACGGGTATATTAGTGTAATTTAGAATTAAAAATTAATTATTTAAACAAATTCAAGATTAGGAGCACTAGTGCTTAGTTGTTCCTTTTGACTCTGTGTAGCCATGTTCTTTTGGGCCACGATCAAAAGTTTTTGGTTGTGGTTGATGACTTTTGTTTATATTTTTCGATATGGCAACGAACGATGAAGGCACTGACGTGATTGGCGTACATAGTTTTTAAAATCAAGAAGCCATATGAACAATCCGCTTTAAGAAACCATCCCTTTTATTTTGATTTTAGGAGAAGTCGAAAGTTAAAAGCCAAAAATCCAAAAAAAGTAGCGATAATGCAGATGTGAAGAAACAAGGCCAAATTCAGCTCGAGTCTAGCCAAAAAGATCTGATTCTAACATGGCAATGACAAGGAGCTGGGTTTTGGCAAGAAGTGCCAGTAGTTTAGTTAGTGAGAGCTATTTCAACCTATACAAACGAGCACGTGTTATCTGAATAAACTGACAATACCATGTTATAATCCTACTTGCATCGCTAACATGGCATAGAATTTCGTCACTGTAATTCATTCCGTATCACGCAACAAAAATAATGGAAGTCAACACACGCGTTTTTCCCTACTCCGTTTGTCTCCGTCAACAATACAAGTAAGTATTTGTTGTCCAAATGAGCTAAAAATTTTGCACAAGACTTTCACTTGAGCTGCTTACGTGCCATAGAAATTCACTGCTAAAGTTCATTCTATACCGCGCAACAAAAATAAAGGGGCGACAGGACATGCACTTTTGCCTACGCCGTCTCGCTATTTCAACATATACAAGCTAGCAATTGTTATTCGAATGAGTTAATAATTTCACATTGTAATCGCACTTGCACCGCTAACGTGGCATAGAATTTTGCCGCTATAATTCATTTTGTACTGCACAACAAAATTAATAGAAGTCAACACACATGTTTTTTTTCCTACACCGTTCGCATCCGCTAACCATACAAGTGAGCATTTTGTTGTCCAAATGAACTAAAAATTTCACATAAAACTTTCACTTGAGCTGCTTACATGTCATAGAAATTCGGCGCTGGTCACTTGAACTAAAAATTTCACATAAAACTTTCACTTGAGCTGCAACAAAATTTGTAGAAGGCAGGACATGCACTTTCACCTATGTTGTCTGGCTATTTCAACGTATACAAGTGAGCAGTTGTTATCCGAATGAGCTGATGATTCTACGTTGTAATCCCACTTGCACCACTAACATAGCATAGAAATTCGTTGCTGGAATTTAATATGTATTGCGCAACAAAAATAATGAAAGTCAACACATGCATTTTTTCCTACGCCGTTCGTATCTGTCAACCATACAAGCGAGTATTTATTGTCCGAATGAGTTAAAAATTTCACATAAGATTTTTACTTAAGTCGCTTACGTGCTATAGAAATTCATTGCTGGAGTTTATTCTTTTGTGTGCAACAAAATAAAGGGACACTACGTCAGTTTATGCTTAAATATGGTGAAAAGAAAGAGTATATGGTATGCTGTACCTTTGAGAAAAGTGTGTTCAGACAAAGAACTTTCTTTCTTTCACAAAAGCATAGTATTGTGTGATTCCTCTTGGTGTAAGTTCATCCCTGTTTGCTGCTGAAAAATATCAATAGTTGCCGATGAGCTGGAAGGAAACAAATGAGATCTTCACGCACTAATAGCTTGTTTGCCTGCATTTCACAACAAAAAAGTCATAAAGTTTTCAGAAGAAACGAATATTTGATAGCTTGTTTGCCTGCATTTCACAACAAAAAAGTCATAATTTCTCAGAAGAAACGAGTAGTAGACTTGTTCTTGCATGTTTAGCAATGAAAACATATTCGCAAGATCTGTACCAAATCATCCTAGCTAGCAACAACAGTACAACTTGAAAAATGTAACAATACATAGTTAAATCATCTGAAAAATCAAACCATGTGCACATTGGTTCGCATGCAAGCGTGCGCCTCTGCTGCTGTGCTCGCTGTGCTGGCCGAGCAGCTGCCGAGTTGCGGCTGCTGCCTGGGCCGCCACCTGCCGCACCTTGGCCCTGCTGCCATGCCAGCTCATCTGTTGAGCTATGATGGCGTGGTAAGTGATAAGTATCGAGTCCTTTTAATATTACTGTAATTTATAATTTTTATCTGAAATTTTTAAATTTTAGCTCTTTGCGACAGAGATTATGGAGAAAGATACTAACTTACGATTTTGATTGATACAGATGTTAAGTTTTTAATGTGTACTACAATTAATTTATAGACAAAAATCTATTTTTAGAAACCGTTAAAGAATAGACCCATCATTAGGGGTGGAAACGGATCGGATACGGTCGAATAGTCTCAAATACGAATACGAATCCATATTTTTAAAACGAATACGAATACGAATATTCTCGAATACGAATACGGATATTTTCGAATACGGATTTTCTCGGATACGAATATCGGATAAAACGGATTCCTAACGGTTTTACCAATTTTTCATCGGTTTTTGACCGGTTACCAGTTTTAAACCGCCTAAATTCAAGTTTTGAATCACAAAATTTGTACGGATTTTTCATGGGTTCTAGAAACGGATCGAATACGAATCGAATAGTCTCGAATACGGATACGGATACAAATATTCTCGAATACGAATGCGAATACGAATACTCTCAAATACGGATACGAATATTCTCGAATACGAATATTTTCGAATACAGATTTTGCTTACCATATTCGGATTTCTCTCGGATACGAATATCGGATAAAACGAATTATCCGTTATCGTTTTCCACCCCTACCCATCATCTAACGTGTTTATCAAATTTAAAAAATGGCTTCACGATGCTAGCTATGGCCTAGTACATACACGGACACGCGTAGCCTCGAGAAGCCTCCACTCGAGCGCCAAAAAGAAGGCAGGCTCTCGTTGCCTGGCCCCTCCTCGAAGGATGGCCTTTGCCGTCTCAAGTCAAGGGCCCTAGTGACCGGCAACCGCAACAACTACCAAGGCAAGCAAGTGCATGCAGCTCCTCTCCTCTCCTCTCCTCAGCATTAGCGCCAGCAGAGGCAACAACGGCTGCGCGATTAGCTGACGTGGAGATGAGTGACAAAAGCAAAGACTATTTTATACTATTGGACCCACATGCTCCTCTCTCATGTTCTTGGACTACGTGAAATAGATCAGCTATTTGCTCGTCGCTAGTGACTACTCTTTCTCCTACTTTTTCTTTGCCACATCAGATCTAACTAACTAAATAGCCAGCTGTTGGAGACGCCCTTCATGTGGGCGTTTTCGGGTCTCGTGGTCTCTGTCATGTACATGCCCTGCATCCTTTTGCGTGCCTCCCTGCTCTAGTCAAACGTCCATGCATGCACGGTGTAGGTATAGCAGCAATAGGACTAGTTGCATTGCATATTCTTGTGCCGTAGATTACTGCCGCCGCTCCTGAGTTACGGTGCCGTTCGTTCTGGTTTTCTAATTTCATTTTCAAAGACATGCCATTGTACGGGTTCGAGACAACTTTGATCCATTATTTTCTTATCTACCTCTTCTCGCCCTGCTCATCGTGGTTTGTAGCTGTTGTTTTTGGCTTAAAATGTACTGTAGCGATTGAAAAATATATAGCAGCAGTTATTAACAAAAAAAATAAGAAAAAATATAAAAAAATAAGAAAAAAAAAATAAAAACCACCGTTATATCTTCAAGAACAATATAAAGAAATAAGAGACAAAAAAATAAAAAAACTAAAAAGCCAAATAAGCCAAATTAATAGACCGATGCGTTTCAAAAGCCAAAAATAGAATCTGTCTCAAATAGGATTATGATACCTTGGTATTTAAAATTTATCTTTCCAAATATAGCTAGGATTATTTTAAAGGATACGTACATTCTCAAATAACAATGGGCATGTTTTTTTTGCTGAGGGTTATGGCTTTTAGCTGTAGCTTGCGGTTTTTTGGCTGTTTGTACGAAAGATTACGGAGTAACATAAACTTATGTGCATTTTTTGGCGATATAAATGAAGTCGGTACTGTATATACTATAAATAACTAATAGACCTTATCTTAAAAAGACATTCTGTTTAAAAGTTAATTATTATAAAAAATCAAAACTAAAAACTAAAAAAGAACAAAGCCAATAACGAAACCACTTTCAATATGGCTCATGCATGCGTACGTGCACTACTGTTGAACGTGGCTACCCAACGCAAGCATTAGAATATATTACGCTAATGAATGGATTGAATAAGAGCGATTTTGGTCATCTCTATACGTGTTGAAGCGAAAAATCCTAAACAACACCTATTTAAGAACGGAGAGAGCAGCATTAAAACGAGAACGGAGCGAGCAGCTTGTTAAGGTGGTATTTTAACTAGCTTTTGTTTTAAATTTCTGTTTGTGATTTTTTTTGTCAAAAATTACATTATAGCGATTGTTATCTTTTTTAACAAAAAAATAGAAAAATAATTGAGAAAACCCATTATATCATCATAAACAATGCAAATAAATAAAGAAAAGAAATAAAAAATTAAATATGAAAAAACTAAAAATAAATTGAAATTTAAAATTTCGATGGCTCTAGAGTAGCCTGTACTAGGGGGGAGAGGCACCAATGGTGGCTGGCCTATTTGCACGCTGAGCAGAGTAGTCAGGCATCTGTAAAAGGCATGTGCAACAATAACTAGCCCCAAGTGTCCTAAGTGGTGATTTCATCCTCTATCTAATGCCCTGCTTATTTCGAACTTGAGTTTCTGATTTCTGATTTACTTTTTTATTATTTATAAATTTCTTTTTTCTAAACTTTTGGCTTTTTTGATCTTTTTTGCTGGTTCTTTTTTCCGTATTCGTTTGCATTGTCCGTGATGAGCTAACATATTTTTTTCTATTTTTAATTTTTTTAAAAATTTAATTACGCAAAATAAGTCACATTCAGCTACAGTGTAATTTCAGCCAGCAACAATGCAATTTTGTCATAAGCTACTATTTTCAGCCTAACCGAGCGGGGGCCTAAAGCATAAGCTATTCAAGATATCACTTAAGCTGCCACCTATGCAATGCACAGTGGTTTCGCTACACACAATATTATTTGCATGTCAACTCCAAAAACTTTCATGTCCACCCTTCAATTATATTTTTATTCAATATTTTATATTAAGAACTCCATAAATAAAAAAATATATTACAAATATTAACTTGGCCCGCCCGTCAACCACCCTTCTCCTTTTCCTTCCCATCCATCTCTCTTCCCCCCACACACATCTCCTTTGTCCCTTCCTCCCCTCCCCATTACCGTTCAGCCGCCGCCGCGCCGCAATTCGCCGCCGATGGTTGCCAGTGCCTAGATCCGACGAATCTAATCACTGTTGATCACATCCTTGATGCAACGTGCATAGGTAGATGTGGTTAACACTAGAGCTTGTAGCGCCCACTACCGACGGATATGATAGATGCTGGAGCTCGTGTGGGCATGGACACCCCTGGCGGTTCCAATCACTACCTCCATCACGGTCGAGAATAAGTTCACTTTTTAACCCTGAATTATCGCCTTAGTTTGATTTTCAACCTTGAACTATGAAAAGCATTCACTTTGCGACTGCGAACTCTCAAAATTGTAAAATTCATCCCACTTCGCCTTTTCCACCCCCAGTTTTCACATGATGTGGAAGTGGTTTTGCTGATGTGGCCGGTGATGAGCTTTGGCATGGGCGACGGTGAGCTTTGGCCATGGTTTTGCCAAGATAGCGTGAGCACACGTATAACTGTAAACAGTGAAGCTAGGATTGACAGCTTTGTGAATAAGAGAGGTCGAGTATGGCTAGAATGACAACGTGATGGTTGTGGTGGCCATGAAACAGGGGAGGTCGACGATGGCAATGTACGGCCAGTTCCCAGTGAATCGACGGTGGTTCTGGGCTCGAGAGGTGGTGGAACACTGGGTGGATGCAAATATGGAAGGAGCAGACCCCTGTGGTGGCCGAAGGGGGAGAACAGAGGTGGCGAGCAGCGCTACTCACTCCGGCATTGTGCTCTCGTAGTGGAACAAACCAAGGAGTTGCGAGCAAGGTGTAGAACGTGGTGATGCAAACCCAATTGTGGTGCTGGCTCAAGCTATCGTGGCCAGAGTTGGTCGGAATGGCTGGATGAAGCTGGTAGTGACCTGGAAACAAGAGAAGTCATCAGCTACGACTCTAGTGATGATAGTGGCCAATTGAAAGGGTAGTGGATCATCAACACCATGAGAGGATGTTGGTGACACAGTTGGTGAAGGAAGAATTTAACTAGGATGACCTGGCGTCGATGGTTGCACTTGGGTGCCATCAAGCTCGAGGGCGGCGACGCTCCAAAGTGAATGGCCTTGGATGGAGGGGCTTCTAAGCATCAGTGAGATTAGGTGAAGCCATTTATGTATTCCATTTGGAAGGATGTGGAGCATAGTGGCCTGGCACTATGCGCGGTGAGCTTGGTGGCAGAGTTCATGGCGGTAGGGCGACTCAGGAAGGATTGGGATAGAGGGATGGGTGGTTTAGGACTAAAATATACTGAGGATGGATGCAGTAAATTCAATTTTGGGTGAGGATCGTAGACGAGTGCAACAACAGTGACAACCATGGCATGGCCAGCAGGTGATCGGATTGGGAGAGGTGCAACAATGTGAGATGAGAAGGGGAGGATCAGTGGAGGACGACGATGGCATGTATGTGTTGGCTGATGTGGTTTTTGGGTTGGTGGAGTCGAGGAAGGGTTCGACGGGAGCATGTCGAAGTCGCCCATCGTTGGCGACGGTTGTGGTGGAGTAGAGGAAGGATGACGCAGATGGTGAGTGGCAGTGTAGAGGGATGGATTGTGGTGGCAATCGGATAGAGATGATGGGAGATGAGAAGGGGAAGGTGGACGACAGTGGTCAGGCCTGGCTAGAGTTAAGGGATCAATAGGAGCACTTTGAAGTGGGCCATCGTCGACGGCGGAGGAGCATAGGAAGGACAGTGTGGATTTGGTGAGTGGTAGTGTAGAGGATTGGATTGCATTGGATTTGGTGAGTGGTGGTGTAGAGGATTGGATTGTGTTGGATTTGGTGAGCGGTGGGGCAGAGGAATAGTGGAGATGATGGGAGGTGAGATGGGGAAGGTGGATGGCAGTGGTCTGGCTCACCCTGATTTGGTGATCTGGACTTTTTAGTCACTAATATGTAGGTCCCGTTGCCTAGTGGAAGAAGTCGCGCCAGTAAGGATCCTGCTTGTTGCTATGTCACAAAAATCACTCACACGTAGGCACCACGTCAGAGCAAAACCAGATTAGAATAGGTTGAGGGGGTCAAGTAAATTGGTTTTAATAGTTAAGAGTTAATATTTAAAAGATTTTAAAGTTTAAAGTTGTTTTTAGACTAATCTAATAGTTGAGGAGCATAACGTGGACTTTCCTTTTATTTGCTACACAGGTATTAGTTGCTGCATCAGCAAACACGAGAGAAACCGCTTGGCTACTCCAGAGAATAATGCTGGTACAGTATGGTGCCACATCCTAATCAAGCGCAGGCGAGCGACGTCATCAGCAAGGTGCACATGACATGAGAGAGAAGCAGAGCTGCAGTTAGCACTCGCCAGTCGCAACCCACACATGTGCAAATATACCTCTGAGAGCCACGAAACGAGCTCGCTCAACGTCTCGACTGCGATAGACCCTGGTGTGACTGCAAAAAAAGAATAATGAGATCAAACGTAACCACGTCACTACATCCGTATCAGCAGATAGACATGTAATGGTTGGTGATGAGCCGACGTGTCAAAAATAAGCGCACGCAGCCACGCAGGAGCTAGACGTTTAGGGAATTTTGGTCAAAAGTACCAAATATAACTCTTAAACTAGCGTATTTCCGTTTTTGGCCTTCTCCCCACCGCAACTTCGTTGGTGCTGACACATGGCAATCGTATGGTCCCCGACCGCACGACCACTGTTCACAGGCCCCCTCCGCACCGCACGACTTCGCTGGCGCTAACACGTGGCAATCGTGCGGTCCCCGACCACACGACTACTGTTCACAGTCTGATCGTGCAGTCGGGGACCGCACGACTCGGATGAACAGTGGTCGCGATTGCCACGTATTATGGACAGAGGGAGCTTTCGGCGGGTGGATGGGATGTGCGCAGTGCTCGTACGGTACCCGAGCGCACTTTTACCACAGTAACCGAAACCATGTGATGGGGGACTGCACCACTCGACTGAACAGTGGTTGTGCGGTCCCCGACCGCACGATTAGAGTAGTCGTGCGGTCGGGGACCGCACGATTGCCACATGTCGGCGCTAGCGAAGTTGTGCGGTGGGGAGGGGGTCAAAAACGGAAATGCGCGGGTTTAGAGGCTACATTTGGTATTTTGGTGATCAATGGGGCTATTTTTGACCAAAATTCACGTTTAGGAACGTAGCGATAAGAAGCGAAGCAGTCGATTCAGCAGGACAAGTTTTTTCGTCGAAGTGGGAGGCGAAACACAACACATAGGGAAGATTAGGGTAGTGCTCTAACGTGTTTATAAGCTCAGTTTTTTGATATTTTTATACTGTAATGATTAAAAATACGCTGTAGTTGATGTTAATTTTTCTTACGTAATTAACTTTATAAAAATAAAAAATTATATTATCACAGACAATGCAAATAAGAAGAAAAAAAAGGAAAAACTAAACAACCCTAGAAAATAATAAACAAAATTGGGAGTGTCTATGCATCACCCGGATGTTTCCTTTCTAATTATCTTCCAAATTTATGACCTTTGGATTAGAAATTAAGGGGCCCCTTATTTTTGATGGGGGGGGGGAGATTTCTTTTCGGGGGGGGGGGGGGAGAATTCATGGCTATTAGATCTCTAATCCAATGATCCCAAAACTAGATGATAGTTACAAAGAAAACATCTGGATGATGTTTAACAAAACCCAACAAAATTAAAAAAGGTAGAAGTTAGAATCTAGAAAACGTTTGGAACGGAAACTAAGCGGCGAACCAATGAACCACAGCAACGCGAGGCCGGCAGCCACTGCCCAAACAAGCAATGACGGTACATAGTGGATCTTTTTATTTTCATTTTTTTTGGAACGAAGCCGGTATATAGATAGAGCTGTAAATAAGCTGCCTCAAGCGAGCATGGTCTTTTAAGCTCGAACGCGGTAGAAACTCAAGTCGAGTTCGAGTAAACTTAAGTTAGGATCCGAGTCTGGAGCTCAGCTTCAATAAACTCGATAACAGTTAAACTAATTTAATGTATACTAATTTTTAATAATAAGAAAAACTCGAGTTCGAGTAAGTTCGATAACAGTAAAAAATAATTCAGTATATATTAATTTTCAACAATAAAAAACTCATGCTCAACTCGAGTAAGCTCGATAATAGTTTATGTATGTGGGCTGTAAAAAAAATAAGGCTCACGAGCTATTCGAGCTCAGTTCGTTGAAACTTATGAGCTCGGAATTAAGCTCGAATTCGAATCAAGTCTAGAGCGAGCCAAACTTAAGTAGCTTATGAGTCTCGAGGTTTTTTACAGTCCTGTATTTAGTGGATGCACAAACACACCGAAGAAAATGGAAAAGGGCAAAAATGACTAAGAAATGAAGGGGGCAGAGCACACGTCTAGACTCGAGCTGTCTTCCTAGCTGGCAAACAAGAACACCAACTCACCCACCCAGCACAACCCCTCCCCTAATCACACACTAAGCATGCGATTACAATCTAATCAGCCCCTCCACGCACCAGCTGGAATATTTCAACAAGGATGCAACTAAACTTGGCAAAATTCAAGATCCAATTGCAAACGATGAACAAATAGCCCACAAAAGAAGCAAAGCAATGGTTAAAAGCACAGGTTCAGAGATGCCAAGCATGCATCCCTGGTATAGACCGAGACAAGGGCAAGAAAAGCCTGAAGGGAGAAAACCCAGTGTCCAGCCCAAAATGGTTTCTCTCCTGAGGTGCAAAAGCAAAACTATTTCAAAATTTGAACAAGTTGGACTAGATTACACTGTATACAGCGGTGGCTAGGCTAGAGAAAGGATGAAGCAAAAAAAGGAAAAAAGAAGAAGGGAGAGGATTCACAGGCCCTGCAAAACTTCACAGTTCTCTTATTTTTCTCTCTGTTTTTTTTCTATCGCTGCGCCTTTCGCTGTCGCACCCTACGGCCCTCACCGACCCAAAAAATTTGAACCCAAAAGCTCGCAAGCTTTTTCTCGCTCGGCTCGGCTCACCATGCCACGGCATTGCCTCCACCGCGCTACTAGCCGATCCTCCTCTTCGGCGTCGCCGTGGCCGCCGAGGAACTGCCGCATCGCGGCCAGGCCTGGCCCGCGCACGTCGCGATTCCACGCCGCGGCCTCGGCGGCGCGGCCTGCGCCGGCCAGCCGCGCGCGGACGGTGCTCGTGGCGTCGAGGCGCCGGACGGGCCACCCCCAGCCGTCGGCCATGCGGCGGATCTTGCCGACCTGCGCCGCCGCGAGCACCCGCGTGTTGGCCTTGATCTCGTCCACCGCCGCGCGGAGGCTCTTGTGCCCGCCGAAGTAGTCGCCGAGCTCCGGCACGCCGATGGCCTTGCCCAGCCCGGCGTGCGAAGCCCGCTCCGAGGCCGACGTCTTCGTGAAGTATTCTCGGAGCTCCGTGACCATGCCCTCGCCCACCATGTCGTCCACGCGCCGGTCGAGGTAGTCGTCGAGGACCGCCTCGTCGACATCGACCCAGAGGAGGCAGCACGGGAACCTGAGCGCCGGTCGATACCCGGCCGCGGCAGCGGCGAACGGGTCACCGGGGGCAGCGTCGAAGCGGTCGGCGAGGAGAGCGTGGATGAGCGAGTTGGAGCCGCCGGCCACCACCGGCACGCGCCCGCGCGCCGCGATGGAGGCCGCGGTGGCGGCGGCGAGCGATCGGAACGACGACGCGGGGAGCTCGCCGGCGTCAGCGCGGACGGCGCCGAGGAGGTGGTGCGGGACGCCGCGGCGGTCGGCGAGAGGCACCTTGTTGGTGGTGACGTCGAGGCCGCCGTAGAGTTGGATCTTGTCGGCGTTCACCACCTCGCCGCCGAGCGCCTGGGCCGCGTCGATGGACAGCTTGGTCTTGCCCGTGCCCGTTGCCCCTACGATCACCACCAGCCTCGTGGCTCCCCACTCTGCCTCCACCTTCTTGCCGCTACTGGAGCAGCAACAACCACCATCCCCGACTCTGCTTTTCTCCATTCTCACGCTGAGCCGTCGAGGCCGCTTCTGCAAGCCGCCGTCCCTGCCGACGCCAGCGACTAACGCAGGCGCCATCGGTGAGCGGACGACGGTGCCGACCCTGCCGATGAGACCGCTCATGTAGCTAGCCGGCCCAATCCCCCACCCCAGTCGCCTCACCACACCAGCACCGCACCGGGGACTCACTTGTATCGGAGTACGATACGACGCAAGGAGACGAGGCGGGGCTCGCTTTACATATATAGATCCCGCTCATTCCTGTTTAGGCATCCAACTTCTAATTTATTTTTCATTATTTCTAAATTTTATTTTTTTTTCTAGTTTTTAAGCTTTTTTGGTATTTTTTTCGTTTTTATTTATACTGTTCACCGTGGGCTAACTTGTTTTTTCATTTTAATTTTTTAAATTTAATTACATCAAATAAATTATTATTAGATATAGTAAAATTTTAACCAGCTACATTGCAATTTAACCGAGCGGCACCATAAGCAAGATGCAGCAGCTAAGCCTTGAGCTTCTTGTGCGTCGTTTTACCACCACAAGTAGAGTGTAGAGTAGTAGTCTTCTCTTGCTCAAGTCGAGAGGCTGGGAATGCCACGCTCATGCATGCGCTGCTTGTTGCTCGAGAGCCGGGCTTGCACGCCTGGGGTTTGTGTGTGTGTTTGTCTTGTGCTGGGCGCCTGCTCTGTTAGTGTTAGCGCGCGCTCTCTCTCTCTCTGGCATACGAGTGTTGCTACACTATCATTCGCAATTTACGGGCAATCCATGTAGGGGCGCATGGATGTATATATGTAGTTCTTCAGCTCAGGCACTTGCTCACCCTGCGTCTGACTCTCACCGCAAGGACGGATCTTTGGTCCTGTTTAAAAGTGCCATGTTTTTTTGTTTTTGACAGTGTCTTTTGTTGATTGCGAGAGCGATTAAAATGGTAAAGAGTACTTACTTTAAAAAGTCATTCTATTCAAAACAATTGCTGCAGTGACTGCTATAAATAATTTGAGAAATCACTTGCATTACATTGCCTTGCCTTGCCTTGTCTGGATTCCCTGTTTCTTTCTCGCCCCGGGCAGAAAGCTGATCGCTCCAGGGAATAAGAATAAGAAGTGGCCTTAAAATACGCGGCGCATGTCTCGTGGAAGAGAGCCGTCCACGCTGTGCGGCCGCGCGCGAACCGAGCGGTGTGTCCGCCGTGCGCCCCACTCGCTGGCGCACAACTCGCAGTCTCGTACTAGCGGCACCAGCACATAGCACAGGCACGATTGGTTAATGTTTTCGGAGTTAAGGGGTGGATGCAGCAGAGAGGCGCAGCTGCGCGACCTGATTAAGTCGTCGACTGAGGCATGCCCATTTGCCCAGATGACTCTATTGCCTTGGTCCCACATGTAATAGGCCCTGTTTTTTTATACGGTTGATGATTTTTGGCTGAGTCTAATAGTTTTTGTCTGTGTTTCTCGAGATGACAACAGACGACGAAGACACCGATGTGAACGGCACACACGATTTTAGATTCGGAAAACCATTTAAAAATCTGCTTAAAAAACTACGCTATTTGTTTGGATTTTTAGAGAAGCCAAAAATAAAAAAAAAAAAGAAAAACAGGGCCATTATCGCTCGATTTAGCATGTTCCCCGGCTGATCCATTCCATCAGAGCATGGTGGTCCTTCCCCCCGTCCGGTCTGCTCGGGTCGGGTCAGGTTCACATGACCCAGCAGTTAAAACCTGTTCCGACCTGCCCTTTTCCTTGGCGTCTCCACTGTCGCTTCACTGCCTTGACAGCACAGCACGGCCGGGTGGTCTTAAGGGAGACGCCGCAACTCGCAAGGATGCTAGACCCGACCAAGTGTAGTCCAAGGCTAGATCTACGACACACAAGTCATAAGAGATAAGAAAGTACCTCGCGTCACAATTGTAAGCATAGGAGCAAGAACACCCCCTCTATATTCCGCAGTGCATGACACAGGCTCGCTTTTTCCTCCTTTCGGCAACGTTGCTTTCGGTATATCTGTCAAATGGTACCGATCGTTCGTTAGCCCCATCACTCCCCCCATCATCTCTGAGGTGCTTCTCCTCTGTTACTACGACTACACACGAGACTCTGGTTCGCAGTTGCAGGACGGTGCCGATCGGTGAAACGAAAGGGACGTGTGCATTACGATTTATGAGCATGGAGCTTGGACTTTGGCGATCAGAGGCACGCGTATATCCCACGACTGTACGTCTCGAGTCGGCTGCCGGCCGGGCAGGGCATGCAAGGGCTGATGAAACGTTGAGGTCGAGGCCTGTCGTGGAGAGGAGACAAGGCAAGGAGAACTGCATCCTCCCACCGGCAACGAGTCTCCAAGACGACGCATGCGCAAACCTCTCGTGTTTCCACGTCGCTGTCGCCGTCGTTGGCTAGGAATGCACGCAGCTGCACCGGCTAACGGCGGGGCGCTTCTGTGCGTGCCGTCGTGCGCTTCGATTGCTCCTCCCCTTTTCCCATGGCTTCTGTGTCGCTGGAATAGTCAGATGCTTCTCTAATCCCTCGAGCACGTACGCTGCTGGCTCATTGACGGGACTTGGTCAGCCCAGTGAGCCCACCATGGTTTGCCTTGCCTGTGCTCGTGCCCAGGTGCAAGTGGGCGAGTGCACGCCTCTGCTTCGCTGTCTACGTTTTTGGGGACTCCTGTTATGCATAATAGCTTCTTTTCCTGGCAGTAGTACGAAGCTTTTCTAGCAGCATCAACTACCAGGTGGGCCTGAATAGGAGTAGAACGTAGGGGAATTTGAGTGGATGCATGTTGCTCCATTTTGCACGCACGTTTCCACGTTTTGGGGCTGCTTGTTTAGTGATCTGCGTAGCAAGCATTACTTAGGGCCTGTTTGGGAGAGCTCCACCAGCTCCAGATTCACAAAAAACAGATCCGGATCCACTTTTCCAAGCCAAACACTTCCAGCTCCAGTAGCTCCACCGTGGATCTGCTCCACCAAAACCATGAATCTGGCTCCAGATCCACCAAATCCATGGAGCACCTCAAGGGGTGCTCCACCAAACTCAAATTGGTGGAGTTGGGGAAAATTACCCACCATTGCCACTGGTTACACAAAAAAACGGTTCAACCTTTTTTTCTTTTCTCGCGTCGCGCCTCCCCCGCCTCCTTCCCGGGCCTCCTCCGCCTTCCTCCTCCACCGCCGCCTCCCCCGCCTCCTCCCGGGCCTCCGCCTCCTCCCTCCACCGTCGCGCCTCCCCCGCCTCCTCCCTGGCCGGCGCCGCCTCCCGCGTCTCCTCCCGGGCCGGCGCCGCCTCCCCCGCTTCCTCCCGGGCCTCAGCCGCCTCCCCCGCGTCCGCCTCCCCCTCGTCCGCCTGCCCCCTCGCCTGCGCCGCCTCCTCCTCTTCTCCGCCTAGCCTGCGGCTGCGCCCGCCGGCCGGGGCCGCGCCGGCCGGGAATTCTTTTTTTCCCGGGCCGGCGCCGCCTCCCCCGCCTCCTCCCGGGCCTCCGCCTCCTCCCTCCACCGTCGCGCCTCCCTCGCCTCCTCCCGGGCCGGCGCCGCCTCCCCCGCCTCCTCCCGGGCCGGCGCTGCCTCCCGCGTCTCCTCCCGGCCGGCGCCGCCTCCCCCGCTTCCTCCCGGGCCTCAGCCGCCTCCCCCTCGTCCGCCTGCCCCCTCGCCTGCGCCGCCTCCTCCTCTTCTCCGCCTCCTCTTCTCCGCCTCGCCTGCGGCTGCGCCCGCCGGCCGGGGCCGCGCCTGCGCCGGCCGGGAATTCTTTTTTTTTCATTTTGCCTGCTGACGCGTGGGGCCCAGGTGGAAGTGAGATAGAGAGGGAGGTGGAGCTGTACCAAACACTTTGACGAATCTCAGATCCACGATGGAGCTGCTCCACGGTGAATCCAGCTCCAGATCCACCTTCTAGGTGGATCTGGAGCTGGTGGAGCTCTCCCAAACAGGCCCTTAGTACCTACAAGTAGGAAATGGGCCACCCAATGTGGCTCGATTAGTTGCAGGGTTCTCTGTATTGTGCCTTAGCCGAATCTTGAAGTACTCTTTGGTGCCAACCATGATAGATTTGCTTGTCTTTTTTTTTTTATTTCGTTCTTCTTCCTCCTCCATTAGCAGTACGTCCATTGCTTTCTGATCGCGCATGCACCGGTCCTAACCATGAATCCATGGTAGATTTCTTTGGGAATCGAATCCATGGCAGATTCGTTGCTTCCCCGTTGATCTTTCCTTTCCCTAACTGAAAACACAGAATGCAGTAGCGTGTAAAACGAACAAAGGAATTCACGAGAAACCCATTTAAATTGTTCAACTTGTCACGCGGTTTACATGCACACAAATTGTAAGGGGCATTAAGGACGACCGATCACAGCCTTCGTTGCTGAATGTACAGTAACACTCAGTTGAGAGATGCAACTGAAATGGTTTAAAATATACTTAGTGCATCCCTATTAGGGAATTTTTACAATGCATTTTACTTGTAGTAGAAGAGTGGTAGTAGAATTAAAATCTGACCATTGATTTGTGAGGGCTTTCTTGACTTTTGTGTGTAGATCTATTTTTTTTTCTGAAAGGGTATTATGGACTTTTCATATGATCTTTGTTTGCAAACCTAATCGTCACAAATCAAACCCTACGTGATGCTGGCCGCCACCGCCTCTCCCATCCCTGCGTCGCCGCTGCCTGCCCCTTCCCTGCGCCACCACAGCTCCATTCCGTGCACGCCGCCACTTCTCCATTCCTTGCACTGCCACCGCCACCTATCTCATCCCTACACCGCAGCTGCTTGCCCCTTCCCTGCGCCGCTGTAGCTCCCTTGCAGAGCCGCCACTTCTCCATTCCTTGCGCCGCCGCCCCTCCCATCCCTATGCCACAGTTGTCTATCCCTTCTGTGCGTCGCTACCATTCCTTTCCTTGCGCCGGCACTTCCACCAAGGAGCTGACAAGAGGATCCAAACTTGCCGGGGCACCGCCACTTGTACCAGGGCAAGGGCCGGGGCAGCGGGACGTGTGACTTTGCCATCGCCGCTTGCATTGTGTACTAGGCATCTGCAGGTGAGTTCTCGCAAATAATTGTGTAAGACAATCGTTTGTGCAAATACATTTCGATAATATATCACCAGCGTTGCCGGCCATCGCTTCGTCTCCTTAGGCTCTGATACCAATTGTTGGCCCAGTTGATGTTTATGACCGCGTTGAAGCTTCGATCTTAGTAGTCATAGCTCGTTTACGACCACGTTATGGTTTACGACCACTCCTTGTTGCTATGCACGTACTCGTAACTGAGTAACGACCACTCTAGCTTATGACTAGGTCTTCCCAAGCAACTCGTACTCATAGCCTTGTTACGACAAGCATGTCCTTGTAACGATTATGCCTTCTCTGCTGCATATGTGCTCATAGCTTTTCCTTGATAAGATTTACAACCACGCTCCTGCTGCACTTTGCACGTACTCGTAACCGAGTTACGAGTACTCGATATTTCAACTGCAAACACCAGCACCTTCGACCATGACCACTTTGTCACCTCTTCGAGTACTCTTGTACTCGTTACCTTTGAGCACCCTTGGTTCTCGATGATTTTGAGCACTTAATAAAGCACGTGAATACAGTCCATTTTCCCGGTAGCCAAAGCACTTCCGCTTCTCTTCTTTTTTTTTTCTTTTCCTCAACTTCTCGATCATAACCGATCTCTCTTGTTCACTTCTTTTTGTTTACATTGCTCTGCTACTTATACTCAATATATTAACTACAAAATGGAATCTACCACTGACTCGGTTTCTTACTCTATCCTCTACTCGTATACTTGTACACGGACACAACTCGTACACATCAAACCGACTTGGCTACTACTAGCAATAAAGGAAACAAGATTATTTCCAACAATGCCGTCCTTGACAGTTCATGCTTGCTCATGTTGCCTGCATGCAAGCAACATTCAAAGCCCAAGCCCATGGTTGACTCTACATTGGTGCTGGTGGTCACCACCGCCAATGGCTACCAGCCTCCTGTAGGCTGCCATGCGCATCGCCTACAGGATGGCTTACGTCCCTCCCTCTTTGATCAAGGTGTCAGTTGAATGAAGATCTCCACCGCCAAGAATATTTCCTTCCTATTCATTTGCTTATTCGTAGGGGTGGAAATGGATATCAATTATTCGTATTATCTTATTATCGTATTTGATAGGATAATGTGGTATAAATTTTTTCATCCGATTAATAGTTTCTCTCTTGTTCGTATACGAATTCGCAATAAAAAATATAGATATGAATATGGTATGAACTTTTACCTTCTAAAACATTGTTTTATTCGGATTGTTTGTATCTGTATTCATATTTAGTGAAGTAATATACATATTTTATTGCAATATGACTAATTAGTTTAAAAAGTTTTTTGATTCAATGTGAATTCGTGTTTGTTTAGGTGAAGTAAATGAATTATAATGATTAAGCGTAACTGTATGAGGATAAGATGTCATTAATATCTTCATGCTATATAAGTTATAAGGATATTCAGATCCGACCAAATTGAGTAGATATTTGATTCGAATTCGTATCCGTTACAATATTTAATTCATATTCGTATTTAAGAATATTGAAATTCATATTTATACATAAAATATAAATACGGATATGACAAGAACACTATTTAATTAGTATTCGATCTATTTCTACCACCGCTGTTCCTATCCTGTCCATGGCAGGGGACACCTCCTGCTTGTGTCCTGCTCACGTGACAGCTACTAGGAGGTGAGCTGGTCCCAATTAATACAAATTAATCCTAGGGTCAACAGCCAAACATGCATATCATAGTGTGATTAATTGATAGGGTGTTGCTAGTATTCTGGACGTATGATAAGAGCATTCTCGTCGTACGTTCTGATACAACATTCTTAGATAATATGTCCAACACAATGAACTAATAAACAACATAATACAGATAAAAAACTTTGGAAAAATATTATCTTCTCACCGAAATTGCATGAAATCACTAGCTTCGACCTTAGCTACGTTTTAAAAATAAATTCAAATATCCCAAACAAACAAATTTTGTTGTTACAACATTGCAACAATTGAAAATAATAGTGGCAACATTTGATAATAATTGATGCAACATTTTTTTTACAAAGACGCAACAACTGATATAAATCCACAACTAGTTATTTCCTTACCACAATTGTGATGAAACCATGAGTATACAATTTAGATGTGTTTTAAAACTAGTTTAGAAATCTCAAACAAACAAATTTGTGATAACACTTTATGATTGCTCATGCAACAATTAGAGGCAATGCTTGCAACAAATTGAAATAGTACATAAGATTTTCATAACTTTACATAGAGTTTACCACCAAACAGATTTATGATGTTACAACACTGCAACAATCAAAAAATAATAGTTGCAATAGTTTACAATCAAGGATACAATAACCCAAAATAAATCTGCAACAAATGGAGAAATGCTACAACAACCCGGATTGATCTTGCAACAAATGGAGAACGGGTCTGCAACAAAGTCAAGAAATGCATGCAACAACCTCACCGAAGCTGAGCTCACGAGAGGAGGAAAGAGACTGACACCCACACTACTGCCTCATGTTAGCCTGCCTGAATATGGGAGAGGCGAGGCTGGCCTGGCACCATCGCCTCATCGCCCGTCGATCGCATCGTCCTTTGCTTATCGTCAACACCGTCTTCTCTGACCTCAGCATCGCTAAATCCAATGAGCTCTGGCCGGGGTAGTGGCTGCACACTTCATCTCTGGCTCTGGCAGAGACAGTGAAGGCGGTGGGGAGCTATGGCTATGGAAGATCGTGCCTCATCGATGCCAGAGTGGGTGGTAGAGCTTGGGGGCACTACATTGGGAAAGAAATTATGGGTGGATGTGATGTTGGACCGAAATGGCGACAGAGGGGGGTGAATGTCGACTTTAAAAACTTGCCCTTCCCAAAACGAAGTTTACAAAAGAATCTCTTCTACAAAAGCTATGAAAGCTAAGAGAAGAAATTGCTAATGCTTACTGGAAAACTGACCCACAAGAAGGGAGAAGCAACACAAATAAAAGGTTTAACAGAAAAGACCTGGATTAAAAACTAAAGGAACCAGTGGGGGCGGTCAGACCGCAGGTCTAAAACCGGTCAGACCGCCCTCTCCAAGCCGGTCTGATCGCCAACATAGGAGCGGTCTGACCGCCCCTTACTCCCCGGTCTGACCGCCCGTCGGTTTCAGGGCACAGCAAGGGCAGTAATTCAGACTGAAAACTGAGAACTTTGCATAACTTGAAAATTGGAAACTTTCCACTGATTCTCTCTGCCCAGAAATGCAAGACTGTAACCTAGATAGCCAGAGAACCCTAGGGAACAAGAGAATCTATCTCAAAACCAAGAATTTGAGGAGATTCCCTAAAAACTGAAAATATTCATAGTGCAGCACTAAAAACCAAATTCCCCTCCAATCTTTGATCCTTTGGCCAAGAAACTTTGCAGAAAGATTAGCAATAGCCTCTGGACTTTACATGCCAAGTTTCAAGCCATCTCAAAGAGGAAAACAAGATTTGCACCAAAACCCTAGAAGAGAAATGAAGAACAGAGAAGGCTGAGAGAAGGAAACTGAGATTAAAATTGATTTGCTCTTGAGAAAAACTGATCAAATGATCTTGAGACCTATTCCCATCACAGAGCAATCCATTTTGCTACTCCTCAGCAAGAAACAACTCAAAACGCAAAATCTCAATAAACTCACAGAGAGTAACGAAGAACACAGGGAGCAGAGAAATAAACTTCAGTGATTTCATTCATGAAAAACAAGGAATACAGAGGAGTCCCCATACGCATGGACATTAGAACAAGGATGATTACATACTCATCAATCCATCCTCTCCCTCTCCCAAAGCCAAGAACACCCACACACTACATGCTTGGGAAGGAGAACGCACACAGAGAAGCTACGAAGGAGACACCCTCCAACAGAACCTCTGCCTCTCCTACCAACTCTCAACAACTAAAGCCTAAAACCAAAGAAACTCTCTAAAGCCCATTTTGACTAAAGCAAAATCTAACAACCCCTTCCATCCATGGAATCCCTGCAGCCATAAGGAGGCACCTCCTCCTTATATAGCCTTTGGCTAACGGGTCTCCAACCTGTTACGCCCGCTAAATCCAACAGAACCCGCTCCCGCTTGTGCAGCCTCGCGAAATTACCAATTCGCCCCTCCTGCACCTTCCGGGAAGCTTCCTCGTCTCTTTTCGTCCAAGCCTCGCAACAACCTCGAGTCTCCGCCGTCTTCGACACATCCCGACCGTTCTGACCTCAGCGCCACCTGCGCCTAGTCCGGTCACCTCGTGTCACGACTCCGCCTTGACGTCCTGCAGCCATTACAAACAAGAAACACATCAAATAGCACCGCTCGATACACGAAAGCATAAATAGCATCAATGAAGCATAAACTCGCCTAAACGACCAAACGGGAAGACGAAAATGCAATAAGACCGTCCAACCATACCCGACTGCGCCAAATGCCGACCTGGCACAAAACACTCAAACCAAACTCAATCTTTGCACAAACTTGTCAATTACTCATCATAAACATGTGGTCACCTCCACATGGTCCATCAATCTCCCCCTTGATGAGTATATTGACAACCTAGAAAAAGCATAAAGTTGAGTTGAAATGGAAGTCAAACATGGTCCAAGAGAAATCAAAGAAGCTATGACTATGTCGACGAAGGAACACTAGAGCTACAAAAGAAGGAGCAAATTGTTCTCCAAAGCTCAAGAAGGTTCCCAAATAGCTTTTTCTCCGCTATTCTCCCCCTTTTGGTAATAAGCACATCAAGGATGCAAAAGAGAGAATAAGGTCACAAGAATGGATGAAATGGCTGAAGTTTGTTTATTTTAAGCTTTTAGAGCCATGAAGATTATCCAAAATGACCATATGAGAATTACATCAAGCCATAACACATCAACATGCTATCTAGATCATGACAAGATATATATAAGCCAGCTAAACCAATGAAGTCACAAACTGAAATTTTAGTGCAAATTCTTAGCATGTCAAGTCATTCATGATCATAGTCTAGCTAGAGATATCAAAGGATGATGCAAACCATGTCAATAAGCTAAGCGAAACCAAGAAGCTAGTATTGAATCAATATAGAGTGCTATAAGTTCTAGAATGAGACATTTGTTTAAGTACTTGTAACTTTTAGCAAATTGAGCACAAGTGACATAATTTTACTTTAGAAATCACACGATTGTTTACAACCAGATTTTTGTTTTAGTCATGTGCTAGATCTCAAGCCTTATGCGACCACTCCAAGCAAGAAGCTTAAGAAGATGGTCTAGGTCATCCAAAACTCCCCTTGAGTTCATGCCGAGTGCAATGGCAAGCCGTCTCATGAGAAAGAATTGGTGAGATCAGTTTTTTTCGCACAAAAGAGATCTTTTGCATTCTCATGAACATAAGACTTGTACTAACTCATGTGTCATCGAGAAACTAGAATAGCTCAATCTAAAACTCAATATAGACTCAAGACTCAACTCAGCCTATTTGACATGGCATGAATCATAAAAGGATAACTAAAGAAAGACTAGTCTCGAGAACTAACACGACAAGTTTTAATTCAAGTTGAGCAATTTTAATTAACTCGTCATGGCAAAAACTAGTCTACACATATAAAGTCATGATCAATCTAGCAAATAAGCACAAGTCATGGCAAGGTGTAATGCATTGTAATCATGTCATGAAAGGATAATAATAAAGGTTCCATGCGGTTATATTACAATGCAGAATGCTGAAATGTAAGAAAGTCCAGCTCCCCCTCAACATGTGATGCATTTTTTAGTTCAAGTTGAGTTATGTCAAAATTAAGATCTAGAAGCTCCCAAATGAACTTCCCCTGAACCAAAGCAATAAAATCGAGAAGCCTGGCAAAGAAAATCCGAAAAGGGCAGTCCTTAAAGCATTGATAAGATATAGAGGAAACTAAGGCTCAGACTGACTCTCATCTACTCCATATGACTCTAGAACTATCAACTGATCATCCACCTCACTAAGGAGCAAACACGTTCTCCCTCCTTTTATGGATCATCTTTTCAGATTCGAATTTAAGATTTTGAGTTTCCATCATTTGCATATTCCCTTGTGTGGCATTGTTAATGTTGTTTTGGAACCTCAACCAAAATTTAAGAAACACCATAAAAAAAATTCCAAACTCAAATAGAATACACTGCAAAACCATTAAAGAAAATCATATTTTTCTATTTCAGATTTTTCAAGATGTTACAGTAAGGTACTGTAATATCATGTAAACTAATAAGATAATTTATCGTACACATAATCAATGTATTGCTTGAGATTAAATAGATGAGGTATATGCATATGCATATGTTTTTGGAAAAGAGTAACTAACAGAGTAAAAATAGGGGTATGCAGCTACATTATACATACATGATTGAGAGGTTATGTTTCTAAAAACTCTGACAACTTATTGTGCTCAATGATTTTTAATGGGGGAGTGACCCCTCTCAGGCTTTTCGAAGTTCCCTATCTACTGTTTGGCGCATAACCACAATAATTTTCTTAAATCAAATCTCATACTTCAATTATGTTTTTTAAGTTAAATTTTTCTTCAAGTTTATATTGTTTTTTCTAATTTTTATAATGTCTTAAAAATCTAAATAGCCTACAACAAACATAAATATGTTCTCAAGCATCTAAGTTAAATTAGTTAATACTACAAACTTTGAAATAAATCTAGCCGTACAAATGCGCTGACCACCTAGCTAGTGTTGAATTAAATGAATGACATTAGATTGAAAAATCACAGCAAATTTGTCACAAAAAATTAGGCCCCAAGACACGCAAGTTTTTTTAAGGTTTTTATGGGCATTGAATTACATCATGTTCCTTGCATTCCAAACAGACAACTAGAGTTCAATAATGTTAAAGAAAATGAGAAGTCTAGGATAACTTATGATATGAAACAGAATGCGTATATAATGGTACATAAAAATTCAAGAGGACACAAGCAAAGGCATAAAGGGGACTCTCCTCTGCGATAAAAAGACGATTTGACAGGGGAATTAGGAATATGATTATGATTACAAGTAAACATTTTATTCTTTTTATTTGATATTTTTTATTTTTATGGTCTTTGAGGGGCAACTTTGACCACTAATTTTTATAACTTTACACTAAGATATGCTAATGAAATTATAATATTATGAAATTATTTTTTTACAAAAAATGTAATGATATAATTTTTGTATTACTAATTTAGATAGTTTTATATTTATTGATGACAAAATTTAAAAAATTAATAACTCAGAATCTAAAAATACAAGTAAAAAAAGAAAAGAACGGAGGGAGTATATAATATGAGTGGTTTGGAAGCCAGAATTTTAGGATTGGCTGAGAGCACTTTTTGCTATCAAAAGTCGCATCATGGTATAATGGAGCACCAATTGCACAAAAAAAAAGTACCTGCTCTTTTTCGCTATCCAGCCCCTACTGTTGCACGAAGTATCCAACCACTTTAGTCGAATATCTTATCAACACGTCTTCAGGCTTTTTGTTAGCTTCAGCTAATATGGTTTTTGAGTTATTTATGAGAAAGAACGAATTGATAGAAATTTACATGTAGTTTTGGTTGATATAAATAAAGTCGTTACAGTATGTACTACAATCAATTTATAAATCTTGCTTTTAAAAAAATACTTTAATTAAAAATTAGGTATTGTAAAAAATCCAAAAAATAGTTTTTAGGAGTTGGAAAAAGAGCACCTTAAAATTTACCTCTGTTGCTGGTGTATTCAGTCTGGTTGCCACACGCACATGATGGGCATCCACCCTACTGGAAAAAGTGCATCTCTTTGCTCTGTAATTACGATTGCCCTAACCGCCAAAGCCGGGGCCATTGAAAAATCCAAACAAAATTAGTCAAATTTAGGATAACGTAAAAGAGCATATTGTCTTTTCAATGGGAGACAACGAGCTTTCATTAATCATCCGAAGAAAAAGAATTACAATCACTACGGATGGAAGAGAGGGAACTAGGGCCCATTTATATTTGCTTTGGCTTTTGCTTCTAAAAACCAAAGCAAATACGAATGTTTCAGTTTCTATAAGCCGCTTCTATTACCCATAACTATTCATCAACCATTACTATTTATCAGTCACTACTTTGCGCTTTCATAAGCTGTAACACACTTTATATTTTATTGTGTCATAATTCCGTAAATTGCATGGTGTTTGGAATGTTGTAGCGACTTTCATTGCACCGTCTTTCTTACATCAGCCACTACTATTCATTAGCCGTCTCTATCAGCTATCACTATTCATTAGCCACTACTATTCATCAGTTACAGCCAAAAGTCATCAACAAAATCTAATATGAACATGCACCTAAGACTTGCACTAAGCCAAGCTGATCAGGGGTTGTGGGGTCTCAAAATTTAGAAAAAATATATTTAATTTGTTATACTATTTTAAAAGGCTAACAATCAAGAACACATTTAGGATAATAAAAATCTAAATTTCTTGAACTTGAAATTACAAATTCTGCGGAAAACCACCCACCTTTTTTTTTGACAATTTTGAGTAAGCAGTATTGTAACCAAATGAGAATTAAATAAACTCTAATAAAATTTATGCAAAAACCGGTTTGTAAGATCTGTCATCCAAATTACTACTACGAGTCTCGTTCAAGTCTATTTTGAAACATTGTGTCCTAATTTGTATTTTTTTAGAACCAAAGGGAGAACCCCGGCTCCAATTTTCATCACAAAAGTGAGACCAATTTGCAAAGTATAGTCACATGTTATAAGGATGCATCTTCAAGTCATCAAGTAAAATTCAGAACTAAACCTTTCAAACACTTGATAATCATGTTAGTCCTATATGCAGATAATTGAGTATAAAGCAATATGAGTCAATGTGAGTACATATAGACTATACCAGTTTTATATACTTAAAGGATATGTTTCAAAGTAGAGATTCCAATACATGTGAAAAAAAGAAACATGGATCAATACTAATGGAATTACAAAATATAGAGTGAAATCCTCTTAAATATGTGCATACAAGAATGTGTAATAAAAACATATGCACATTTGCAAGCTAAACTTTTTTTGTAGAGTTCAACCTATATATTGGATCTTAGGAACGCAAAAGGATATAAGAATATAATATCGAATGCATACATCTATGATTTTCACCTTTTCATCCAAATGAGACTAAGCAATAACATATTCCACAAAAGAGTTAGTCACATATTTAGACTTGTCATTAATGAGTTAGGCTAATATTTAGATTTGTCAACAATCGAGTTAGTCTCATATTTATATTTGTCATTAATCACCAAAATCAATCTAATTGGAACTTGAACTTACAATCTCCCCTTTTTTGGTGATTGAAGACAAATCCATTGTTAATGACAACATTTGGATATAAATCAACATATGATAGAAATTTAAGCTATTAAACTATATCCATGCATGTCACTAAGCAATTCAAGCATTATGCATATGAAAATAACATGCTTGATGTATATAGGAGGCTATGTGTATGAATGAGATGCTCCTCTTTAAGACATGCATTAAATGAGGTGAAATCATAAGACAAGATATCAACCATCCAAATGTGGCAATAATCACAAAAAATTCTCCTTCTTTTGGCATTAATCACCAAAAATGAAAAAGAAAGTTAAGCCAAAATGGAGCCTTTCCAAAATAAAAAGCTTGGCAATGAATACTTCTTAATTTGGTCATAGAGAGTGTGAAATAGATATATACGACCAAGTTGGGGTTTGGTTTGAAGAAATTTTCAATAAAACCTAAGAATTTCACAAACTCCCATTTTTATGGCCTAAAAGAGAAAAACAATTTAAATCGAGGCCATACTTGAGTTATGCAAGAAAATGATATTTGAAACATATTGAAATAAGCTCATGAAATCTTTTCGAAATCTTTTTGAATTTGTAAAAGAGCTCAAAAAGACAAAACCAAACCTCTTTAATGCATTGAAAAGTGGAGAAGCAAGCTCCGAAAATTTTGAGATAAATTATGGAGCTATTCCTTACAAATATGCACAAGTTTTATCTTGGGAGGCTATTCCAATTGTCAACCATGAAAGTTATTAAGTTTCAGAAAACTGAAAATTCAGGTTTTTCAGATTTTTGCATTCCATTTGGGCTTATTGAGAGGGAAGGAAAAATGATTTATTTACCTTTAGAAATTTGAGAAAATTTTTTATGGAATAACAACTATTGTAGATCAAAATTTATTATTGTGCCTTCCTCAAATAGTAAACCCATTTGAAGATATAAAAATCACAAATATGCTAAAAACCATGCAAATATCTGAATTTTCAGCATTTGAGCAAAGAGAGAAAAAGTCAAAAAAATTTCAAATTAAGTTGAATGCTTTAAAATTTATCATAGACAAACTTTGGACTCTTCAGAAGCTTTCCCTATAAGAGTTTTTGAAAAAGGAGTCTCCATTCAAAAGTCATGCCAAAAGAGTTTTTGTTTGCAACCTTTTATATAAAGCGAGGCAAAGAGCAAAAACTCTTGAAATGAGATCCAAATGCTTTAAAGTTTTCCAGATTTTAACTTTGGACTAATTAAAGAATTTTGAAAAAAAATTCTTAAGAAATAAATTTTCTTTCAAAAGATATAGCAAAATGCACTTTGTACGCATGATAATATAATCATTTTTCATCCAATGCTCAAAATGCAATTCAATTTGAATTTCACAGAGTTTCTCACTCCCCTAGCTTTGTATGAGTTAGAAATACTATTTCAAGCTATGATACACAAAGAAATCTGGTTCAAATAGCCAAACTCACAATATGCAAGAATAGGTCAATTTAGGTCAAGACATGTTTTTCGGCAAACTTCAAATGTATAACACTTTTCAGTGGTTGATCTTTTGTAAAAACTTTGAACTGGAAAAATATTTAAAATGACCATCCCTACGAGTTTGGTATTGACAACTTTTTCCAAAACTCAATAGATTTTCATTTATGGAAATATGATATTTTAGTCAAAAAGAGGATCATATAAAATCCTTTTGAGGCCAAATTTGTTATTTCATTTCTAAAATAGAAATTCTTACTCTAAAATCATTGGGAAACATTTGAAATACATATTTAAGTAGTTTCATTTAGTTTTTCATAAATTTGGGCATTTTAAACAAGATTTTTGACTTTTGACCAAATAGGCTAAACTTGCATATCATTAGAAATTTTACTCCATGAAAGGCAATTGAAGCAAATAAGAATAAAACACATGCACTCTCAACATCCATAGAATTTTTTGGGCAAATTAGGTAAAATAGTTTTCCCAATAATAATACTTTACCCTTTTTTTATTAAGTAAACCCAAAATACTATATATGTGTTTCACAAAGAAAATCTCACCCTTACAGAAAGGGTTTCTCTTGACATTTCTTTCTTCTCCTTTGACACACAAAGGATTTTCCTCTTTCTTATTTTTCTTCTCTTTTCCCATTTCTTCCTTTAGACTTTCTGTCCTTATGTCATCTAGGATGAAGAATCAAAGATTTCTTCTTTTCCTCATAAAAGGCGCCATTTTAATCTTTTGTGGTTCTTTTGTCTCTTTCATAAGAGTATACACCACTTGACATTTATATCACTTATGATGATATTTGATACCAATTATAAAACAAATACCACATGTAAACATAAATGATACTAAGTATAATTAATTCCAATTGCAGAAACTTGATATCACTTATGAGCTTGAACGATATTGTTGGATCGGAAATGGCGACAGAGGGGGGGGGGGGGTGAATGGAGCCCTTAAAAAATACCCTGAGTATCCACACGATTTCTCAATTCTCCGATAGCTATGTAAGCTATGAAGAATTAGACTCTATGCTCACTGAAGATTTTTAAAATTCAACCAAAAGAGCCTTTACTGGAGAAAAGAAAATCATACCAACTAACACCAACAAGGACAGGGAGCTAAAAAGGAGAAATGATAACTCAAGAGCCAAAACAAATAGAAATGCAGCCAAAGAAGCATGCAGTCCACTGCAAACTGAATCCAAGTGCCGTCCGAAAATAAAAAGGAGAAACAGGAGCATTGCTGATTTTTAATTGATGGAAAGAGATCTTATCAATGCTCTCTGTACTCAAGATTTTTCCTGAAGGTGCCTCCTTTTTGGCTGAAGCAAACACTGCTTCCTTGCTAAAACCGAACAGCAAAAAGGATTAAGAATGCAGACCGAACTGCTCTGCCAAAAGAAAAAAAAATCTGCACACAAAAGAACAGGAAGACTTTAAACAGTGAACTGCTTGAAGGACTAAAATGAGAACTTTGAGACTGCCAAAGCAAAACAAAACAAAATAAAAGAGAAAGCAGGAAGCAGATAATCTATCCTAGCTGAAATATCAAAGCAAAAGACAAGCTGCCAAGAATTGTCTCTCCTGCCGAAAGCAATAAATGCGTACACAAATAGCTGCCCAAAAAAAATCACAGCATGCAGCCAACCAAAAACTTTCCGCCAAGAATTATCAGAGAGCAATAGCTGCGGCAAAGACTTCACAGGAAAAAGAAGAGGCACTCGGCAAGAAAGTTTTTTTTTGTTTACCGAATAGTGCTCTCTGCACTCAAAACCAAATGGCTGAAATGAAACACAAAAGATAGAAATTAGATCGGCAAGAAAATAACAAGCATCCGATAGAGACCTTAGAAAATAAAAGGCATTGAGTAATCAGATCGGCGTGAAAAGTAGCATGCAAGTAAACCATCTGATTGAGACCTTAGACAATAAAAAGGCATTGAGGAAAGATCCAAAATGAAGAAATGAAAGATTGATGCCTGAGCTTCTCTGAACTAAGAAATAGGGAATAAAAACCAAGACTAAATCACATGGAACCTTCTTTAGTAGCTAAGCATTCAACATCCAACTTGAGAGTCTCTCATAATGAAATGGATACAAAGACATGAATGCTTATACAAGGTTGTTCTCAGCTCAAATCTCTCTCAATCTCACACTAACTAAGTCCCCATACATGCTTGAAAATCAAGAACTCAAAGCACACATGTATAGGAGACAAACTCACACATACACTCTCTATCAAGCCATCTCTCTCTGAAAATCTGCAAATAGCACTAGAGAGCACCTCTCTATTTATAGCCTCGACTAATGGGTTCACAAGCCACTTTACCCATTAGCTCTCAACCACTCATGGCACTTTATCCATAATCCACTCCCTTTAGTGCAGCTTTGCGTATTCACCAAAACGCCCCTCACGCACCTTCCAGGAAGCTTCCTCACTCCTTGCCCTTCAAGCCATGCAGCCACCTCGAGTCCTCGCCGTCTTTGGCACACCTCGACCGTTCTGACCTTGGCACCGTCCGCGCCTAGTCCGGTCATCCCGTGCCTCGCCACGACTCCACCTCGATGTCTTGCAGCCATCACAGACAAGAAACAAATCACATAGCACCACTCAAAATATTGTAACCAGACAATACCACCAGAAGAAATACTCAACGCCCAAAACCGATCGAAACGAAAAATAAACGACTTAAGTATGTTCGACCTAGCTCGACAAAGTCCGACCGAAACCGATTACACCGCGCAACAACATGGTCCGAACCACACAAACCAAACTCGACTTTCCTAAAACAGATATCAATTACTCATCACACACACGGGGCACCTCCACATGGTCTATCAGATATCAAGTATGATAAAATTCTTTTGTAAAGACTTGATACCACTTGTGAACATATATAACATCAAGTGTGATTGATTCCATTTGTAAATACTTGATGACACTTGTATGGTCACTTTGTATCCCACTTGAAATAATCTTGAGAGATCTTCAAAGATTTTTACTTGATGTTAAAGGGGATACCACTTGTAAGAAGATACCAATTGAAAGATGTTATAGAAGTGAGCTTGGTTAAGAAAAGATTTTGCTCAGTAAGAGAAAAGATTAGATACCACTTTAAAAGAGAAAAGATGATATCACTTAAAAAAGATAAGATTGAAACTCATGCCGAGATCAAGATGATCAAAGGAGGCTACCACTTTTGAGAGAATGCCATTTTATGAAAAGAGTGTCAAACCTATGGAGTCAAAAAATACTTGAGGGTTGATAGCAAGGATAATACAGATCAACTTGACTTTGAGGAGCAAAAGGAATAGCTGAGGGAATTGATAGCAGCAAAGTATAAAACAAAATAGCCATTTTCAGAAAATTCGGAAGTACCGCAGTTTCATTGGCGGTAGTTCTTGAAGATGGAAAGTAGTGTAGGATGACTGGTGGTAGTTTTGATTTTTCTAGGAGCATGCTAAGAGATTGATTTCAGAGGAGAGACAAGATATATTGTTGTAACTTGCTCGAAAGTTTTTCACAAAGAAGTACAAATCACTTATGGAGTATTTTCAACTATATGCCAAGATTAAAATTCTTTTAAATATAGTTTTTGACAACCAAGTTTTCGTTTTTCAAAAACAAACTCATTTTCAATAAAGTCTTCAAGATTGCAAAAAAGAGCATTAGAGGGTAATTTTATGCATTTAATTTCATGTATGAGTTGTAAATACCCTTTCAAGCCAATATTGTTAATAGGGAGCATATGTGTCATCAGCAAACAACAATCATGAGACTTCGTGCCAACTAATTTCAAATCTTTAATCGAAACAAGTTTCTTCATATTGACAGAGTAACCAGACGGAACTACACTATGCAAGCACTAGCATAGTTCAGTTCTCTCAACCTTGGATAGAGTGTAACAAGCCGGGGGCAGATAAGTTCGTCCTTTATTAGTTTTTGCTGGTGCTAACTTAGGCCTAATATCCATATCAACCAAGTCAAATCGTGCGGTCACACCATCCTTTGTTTTGTCATGAATATTCAGTAAGAGACCAATCGAGCTATCACATACGTTCTTCTCTACATGCATGACATCGATGTAGTGGCCCAATAAGGTAAGTCCCAAAATATTGAACTCTTTTTTCAGAATTTTTCTCATGGATTGTCGATTTATGCCCCTTTTCGAGCACAACATCTAAATCCTTACCTATATCATAGATCTCTTTTCTGCTTAAATGCCTTGGAGCTGAACTGTCCTCCTTCTCTCTGTCAAATTGTTTCTTCATCCTGCGGTATGGGTGAGCCCTCCGAAGGAACCTACGGTGATGCATGTACATGGTTTTGCATGAATGCTTCAGCCACACACTCTCAGTATCATCTAAGTAGTGAGTACAACCTTTGGCCCCTTTTGTACTTTGCCTAACAGGTTAGCAAAGGCAGGATAATCATTCATGGTGCAAAATAACAATGAGTGTAAAGTGAAGTTCTCTCATTTGTATACATCTCATACCTGTGCCCCTTCGATCCACAGTATTTTTAGATCTTCCACCAACAGTGCTAGATACACATCAATATCATTCCCAGGTTGCTTCAGCTCTTGGATAAGTATCGATAATAAAATATACTTTCGCTTCATCACAACCAAGGAGGAAGGTTGTACATGCCGAGAGTCACGGGCCAAGTGCTATGCCGGCTACATATGTTAATGAAAGGATTCATTCCATCTGTACTCAATCCGAACCTTATATTCCTCGGTTCTACACCAAAGTATGCAAATGTCCTATCAATGTTTCTCTACTAGGTGACATTATCAAGGTGTCTTAACATTCCATCATTCTTATGCCCCTCCGAGTGCTAACACAGCAGTTTTGCATCCTTTGGGTTTGCAAAAAATTACTTCAAATGGGGAATTATAGGAAGATATCATACCACCTTAGCAGAAGGTTCTCTCTTCACCTCTATTCCCTCGCTGTTATCTGATTGATTCTTACGCTTGTATCGGGAGGTATTGCACACCAGACATGCATGCATGTTTGCATACTGTTTAAGGATATAGTCGTTCGGGCATGCATGTATTCTTTCAACTTCCATTCTCAATGGACAAAGAACCATCTTGGCTTTGTATGTGGTTTTGGGCAACTCATTTCCCTCCAGAAGCATGTCCGGTAAATGATCTAATAGTGCTGTGAAACTCTTGTTGGACCAACCGATGCTTGCCTTCCATTTCAACAGTTCAAGCATGGCTGACAACCTGGTATATTTTGACTTGCAACACGTGAACAAAGGCTTCTCTGAGTCGTTCATTAAGCCCCAGAATTTAACATACCCTCTCTCATCATAGTTCCATTCTGCATCGCGAAGCAGCTCATCCAGATTGTCATTATGTAGCCTATCAGAATCAGAATTATAATCGACATCATCCGTCGATATATCATTGACTTCGTCAGTGATATCATTATCACTACCTTCCTGTGTAATCTGTTCTTCACTATAACTGGTCCAACACGCATACTCCTTTTTGAAACCTCTTCGAATCAAGTGTGGTTTAATCTGTGCTCAGTTCTTAAACATCTTTAAATTATTACAGTCAATGCATGACTAACATATATTTCACCCCCTTATTCAACATATCTTCGTCGGCAGCTCTTGTGAAAGCAGACACGCTATTAATGTACTCTTCACTCATATGGTGTCCAACGTATATCCAGTTTCAGTCCTACGTTACGCATACAATTAACAATTTAGCAAGAATAATTAAGTAAATTAATTTAAGTAGAAATAAACTATGAATTGAATAAACCCTAAACCATGCTAGATGTAAATAGACTTCTCTCTAGATCTAAATCTATGGTTAATAAACTACCTATGGTTAATAAACTTTTCTCTAGATGGAAATAAACTTCTCTTTAGATCAAGGTAGCTTGATTTAAACCATCTTCAATTCTTCTTTCATCAAAAGCTATAGATCTAAATTATAATGCAATTAGGAATAAATTACTAACCATATGTAGTTAAGAAATGAGTGGGTCTATAATCACTCTTGCCAAATAGTCTCCTTTCACCAAATTGCCACCTCAAAGCCCCTGTCTCCAACTCAAAGCAGCAGGTAAATATGGAATTTAAGACAGAGGGTCGACGGGTCTATGCGCAGTTAATATAGTGAAATTATCACAAATGTTTCTTGGTAAGAACCATATGTGATATTATCTCTTCACTAACGGTTTTTGGTGTTGGCAATAACACAAACGGTCTCTAACTAAAACCGTCTGTGCTTGTATTTAACACTGAAGGTTTTGAGGAATCGTCTGTGATGTACCGTCTAATATTAGGCTTCTTGTAGTAGTGTTTATTGCCCACGGGTAGAGGTAGTGGGGCGTGGGACCGATGCGAGCGGGAGGCCATCGCGCCAGCGCATGCCATGTGGCCATGCTTTCGAGGCACGGGAGCGCAGGACCTCACTAGGCCCTGCCGTGGTCCGGGGGCGCAACACCTTGGTGGGGTCCACCACCTGCCACGCCGGCCGACTGGTCCTGCACTGTGAGGTGGTGCCACGCTAGAGGGTGCCTGCCATGGTAAGTTCCATGTGTCACCCGCGGGTACTTTTGCACTCGCAAGAGGGTCATATTTGCAATTTAGTACCGTAGGGGTCAAAATTGAAATTTACACGGCACTACGGGTCAAATAAACAAAAAAAATTCGACACATTTGAAGGTAAAAGTTTTGACACGAGCCAAGAATAGCCTCTCCTAATGCACAACTTCATCTAGATGATGGTTGGGTTCTTTTGGTTGTGCTACTAGCTTTTAAACGGAACGTATTTTTAAGACGGGGTCTACAAGTCGATTATAGTAGATACTATACTGACTTCAGCTATATTTTTCAAAATCGTATACGATTGTTTCTCTTCATACTTTCTCTCTTACGAACAATTAGAATTCAAAAACTATAACCCAAAAATTATAAGTCACAGCCTAAAAAAATCTATCAGATGGCTCTGTTTTCACGTGGCGCAAACCAATACGCACGAGGCAAGATATGAAACTGTAATATATATCTCTCTCTCTCTCTCTCTCTCTCTCTGTGTCTGTGGAATGCAATTGTAATCTCTTAACCTTGCTAAATTACCACATGGATTTTCTGTCCACAAATTGATCTGGAGCAAGAGTGGTACTTGTACACTATTTGCAGCCGAATGCATGCATGCATGCACGGGCTTCAGAGTTCAGAGGCAAAATATAACAAGGTCCATTTGCATGGCGCAGGGGTATACTAGCTGGCTAGGTTGGAATTCAGAGGCACCTTGGGTACTGTATCTGGCTGGCCGGTGCTTTCACCTTTGTTTCATTCAACGATTCCCCGGGCATTGCAAGGCTAGTATTCCGATCCTTCTCCTGTGCCGGTTAATTGGTGCACGCCGAATAATACTTCAACAACCGTTTATTCATCCTTCACTCCGAGCATGCATCTCGCTCGCTGGAATCGTATGCTGCCACGTTCGCCTAACGTTCAGTCGATGCGACGGTGCGCGCGCATGCTAGTTTGACAGGCAATCCAAAGTGCACACACAGATCCATACATGCGGAATATTACCAGATCACATGAAATTCATCCTATGGTATCTAATAAGTATTTGATTTTATTATACGGATATTATCAAAGTTTAAGTTTAGTTTTGAAAGTTCGCAATTTTTAGAATTGCTGTCATATTTTAACTAGCCTGATCGGCATAGCAACGATGGTTTGACTGTTGGCTATGAAGTAGTTAGACCCGTGTTGTAGGAGTGGCCCCCACCTAAGCCCAGCAGGTCTGTTGGAGGAATGTAAAGCCCGAAATAGGACATGTGAAATGACATAAGAGCCCCCGAGGGGAATACTCACTTGTAAGGGTACAACTGTACAAACACTCTCCATGTGAATATATACATGTGGCATAAGCCACGGGGGAGAGGAAGAAGCCATTCATTTTACTCAACTCTCCACTACTACACACTCTCTCTGTTTGGTCTGTAACCACAACAGTTGGCGCCGTCCGTGGGGAGGACAAGAGCAAGCCTCCAGATTTGAAGGAGGATGGCACCAAAGAAAGCTTCACCATCGGCGGCGAAGAAGAAGAAGGCGGAGGCGGCGAAGTCTCGCGTCAGCACGAGGGCTTCGGCTTTAGCAGCCGCAGGTATGAGCAGTGGTGTAGGTGCGACCGAGGACCCCGCCACTGACGCGACGACCAACCCCGCCACCGGCGCGACGACCCACCCCGCCACCGGCGCGACGACCAACCCCGCCATCGACGCGATGACCCACCCCGCCACCGACGCGACGACCAACCCCGCCACCGACATGACGACCGATCCCACCAGCACCGCCCCGACGGCCAACCCCGGCGATGACAACGCGGCGCGCAGCCTGGGCGTGCAGGCCGTGGTCACCACCATGCCGGCGGCACCGCCAAGCGCACCGACAGCCCCAGCCACGCCCGCAGTAGAGACGGCCATGCTGGCGGCCCTCAGCGCGTTTCAGCGGGAGCTAACGGACCTCCGCGGAGCCGTCCGGGACATGCAGGAGGCTCGGAGCCAACACGCCCCTCCAGCAGTGGCATCCGAACCCGCCCCGGAAAGGGCGGATAGTCGCGACGCCCCCACGTCTAGCTGCGCCCCACTACGGCGCGTAGACCCGGAGTCCCCGCTTTCGGCGGGCCTACAGCAGGCGCCATGGCCCGAAGATTTCAAGTTCCCAAGTGTCATCGAGGCCTACAAAGGCGACTCCGACAAGCGAGAGTTCGTGCGCGTGTACGAGACCGCCATCGAAGCCGCTGGCGGAGACAACACCACGAAGGCAAAAGGGCTCCCCCTCGCGTTACAAGGGGTGGCACTGTCCTGGTTCTTCACCATTGAACCACAGTCCATCTTCGCGTGAGAACAGGTCCGTAACCGACTCTACAACATCTTCCAAGGAAACTACATCGAGCGTGTCGATGCGGACCAGCTCTTCGCAGTCAAGCAAAAACCGGAGGAAAGGCTCCGGGACTACTTCAAGCGCTTCGCGAAGGTGCGCTGCCAAGTCAAGGACGTCAACGAAACAACGGTCATCAACGCAGCAATACAAGGCCTCCGACCGGGGCCAATGGCCGAGTACAACGCGCGTAAGCCCATTAAGACGGTCGGGAAACTCTTCGACAAGATGGAAGAGTATGCCAGAGCGGAGGAGGACGCGCGGAGGCGACACGGTAATGACTCCGACTCCAACAAGGCGGAAGGCTCGGTCAAGAGCGAAGACTCGCCGAAACAGGGCTCTTCGAAAGGCAAGCGTAAGCAAGAGCAGCTGAAGGGCGCCTCCGAACGCAAGGACCCCCAACACAATGACCAGCCAGGCGACAGGCCCAAGCGCGATCAGCGCAAGTCCAGGCTCCGAAGACAACGCCTCCGCAGGTCGCGGAGGCCAAGGGCGCTGAGGCCGAGGACGGGGACGTGGCCGAGGTCGAGACGACCGGGGTCGAGACGACCGGACCCACGAAGAGTACGGCGACCAGCACCACGGGCAATGGTGCGAAATCCACGGCCGGGGCAACCACGACACGCGTGCTTATGCCACCATCACAGCGCTACGGCAGAGCGTTGCCAGGGACAAGAACCCGGATGCACGCGCGCCCGTTGTGGCTCACGTCCAACACCCCCAGGACCAAGGAGCACAGCCCCAGGAAGGCTTCCTGCGAATCCAGGCGCATGTACAGCAACCTCGGGAAGGCCTCCTACAGTTACAAGCCCCGGAGGGAGCCCAGCGCAGGATTATCAACATCATCTCCGGAGGCTCCTCACTGGGGTTCGCCTCGGCAAGACAACGGAAGGCTTACGCGCGGAGGCTGCACCATGTCGCGGCATACCCGGCGCAGGCGCCGCCAGAATGCGCGCAACATGAAGTCACATTCACGCCCGCCGACGCCGAGGGCGTGGAGTTCCCCCACCAAGACCCTTTGGTCGTCCGGGTCCTCGTAGCCGGGTGCGACGTCCGGCGCGTCCTAGTCGATGGAGGAAGCTCCGCAAACATCCTCTTCGTCGCGGCCTTCGACCAAATGGGGATCCCTCAGAGCCGATTGGGTCCTTCAGGCATCCCGCTGCAAGGATTTGGAGGGCAGCCTTTGCGCGTCTTAGGCCAGATATGCCTCCAAGCCTCCTTCGGCCAAAATGACAACGTCAGGAGCGAGGACGCCATCTTCGACGTGGTCGACATTGTATACCCCTACAACGCCATAATAGGGCGGCCGCTCCTAAACACCCTCGGGGCAGTCCCGCATCACGGTTTCCTGTGCATGAAGCTTCCCGGGCCGTGGGCCATCATCACCATTCATGGCGATCAGGACATGGCCCGGCGCATAGAGCTTGGCGCCAGAGGCCCATGCCATGCGGCTCGCCAAGGCACCTAAGCCGGGAGGGCGGATGTGGAGCCCTCGGTTGCCCCGGCAGCAGCGGCTCGTCAGCGATCGCCCCACCCTCCTAGCGGTTAGTGGTTAGTATTCCTCCCCCTTCTTTTGTAAGTGCTCACCCGCGCAAACGGGAATTTAATAAAGTACACCATTTGCACAAATTTCTGTTCTTTGAAACAAAGACACGCGTCCGCGCGCGTACTCTTTGTCAAAGATACGGGCATGAGTATAAACAAAGACACGCGTTCACGTGCGCACTCTCCGTCAAAGATACGGGCATGAGTATAAACAAAGACACGCGTTCGCGCGCGCACTCTCCGTCAAAGATACAGGCGAGTATAAACAAAGACACGCGTCCGCGCGCGCACTCTTTGTCAAAGATACGGGCATGAGTATAAACAAAGACGAGCGGGGGGACGCCTCTGCACGCACTCTATGGAGTATAAATAAGACGTAGCGTCGAGGTTCACCTCCGCACGCAATTTCACCGCCCGCAACGCGCGGAGGCTCGCCTCCGTGCGCAGTCTACGGACTCTAAAATAAGACGTAGCGTCGAGGTCCGCCTCCGCACGCACTCTACGGAGTATAAATAAGACGTAGCGTCGAGGTTCGCCTCCGCATGCAATTTCACCGCCCGCAACGCGCGGAGGCTCGCCTCCGCGCGCAGTCTACAGACTCTAAAATAAGACGTAGCGTCGAGGTCCGCCTCCGCACGCACTCTCCAGAGTATAAAAGAAGACGCGGATGCTATCCCTGCGCACTCTACGGAGTATAAACAAGACGCGAACACCGCGCACGCACGGGCGCCGCCCCAGTGCGTACTCTTCGGAGTATAAATAGGACGTGGATGCCGACCCCACGCACTCTACGGAGTATAAACAAGACGTGAACACCAGGCACGCACGGGCGCTGCCCCAGTGCATACTCTTCGGAGTATAAATAAGGCGCGGACGCTGTCTCCGCGCACTCTTCGGAGTATCAACAAGGCGTGGGCATTGGACCCCCACGTACTTCAGAACACAGCTTACCCTGGTTAATTCTACGACGGGCAAAGTGCACCACGGGGGCCCACTCCCATGCGCCGTTTGTAAAGTACCAAGGCGACGTATTAAGAGGCTGGGTCCCGCGCGGGCACACCCGCGAGCGAGAAGCACCAGAGGCTGGTTCCCGCGCGAGCACACCCGCGAGCGAGAAGCACCAGGGGCTGCTCCACTGCCACCACCTCGAAGGGTAGGGGACGGAGCGCTTGCGCGTCTACCTTGACTAGGCGCCAGCTCCGCTGCCACAGCTTCGAAGGATAGGGGACGGAGCGCTCGCGTGTCTACCTCGACTAGGCGCCAGCTCCGCTGCCACCACCTCGAAGGGTAGGGGACGAAGCGCTCGCGCGTCTACCTCGACTAGGCGCCAGCTCCGCTGCCACCGCTTCGAAGGCTAGGAGACGGAGCGCTCGCGCGTCTACGTCGACTAGGCGCCAGCTCCGCTGCCACCCCCTCGAAGGGTAGGGGACGGAGCGCTCGCGCGTCTACCTCGACTAAGCGCCAGCTCCGCTGCCACCGCTTCGAAGGATAGGGGACGGAGCGCTCGCGCGTCTACCTCGACTAGGCGCCAGCTCCGCTGCCACCACCTCGAAGGGTAGGGGACGGAGCGCTCGCGCGTCTACCTCGACTAAGCGCCAGCTCCGCTGCCACCATTTCGAAAGATAGGGGACGGAGCGCTCGCGCGTCTACATCGACTAGGTGCCAGCTCCGCTGCCACCGCTTCGAAGGATAGGGGACGGAGCGCTCGCGCGTCTACCTCGACTAGGCGCCAGCTCCGCTGCCACCACCTCGAAGGGTAGGGGCGGAGCGCTCGCGCGTCTACCTCGACTAGGCGCCAGCTCCGCTGCAATCGCTTCGAAGGATAGGGGACGGAGCGCTCGCGCGTCTACCTCGACTTGGCGCCAGCTCCGCTGCCACCACTTCGAAGGATAGGGGACGGAGTGCTCGGGCGTCTACTTCGACTAGGCGCCAGCTCCGCTGCCACCACCTCGAAGGGTAGGGGACGGAGCGCTTGCGTGTCTACCTCGACTAGGCGCCAGCTCCGCTGCCACCGCTCCGTAGGATAGGGGATGGTGCGCTCGCGCGTCTACCTCGACTAGGCGCCAGCCCCGCTGCCACCGCTCCGAAGGATAAGGGACGAAGCGCTCGCGCGTCTACTTCGACGAGGCGCCAGCTCCGCGGCCACCGCCTCGAAGGGGACGGAGCGCTTGCGCGTCTACTTCGACGTCTACTTCAACTAGGCGCCAGCTACGCCGGAGGGGATATCGGTCTGAGCGTGTGCAGTTATCGCAACTACATGTATACCTCGATCACACTGCCCCCGCAGGAGGCAACTCATCGCGTACGGGCGCGCCCGCAAACCCTTCGAGCTTACCATGGGACAATGTAGCCGGAGAGTGGCGATGTACTTCGCAAGATCTGGTCAAAACTGTTCTTGGTATTCGCTAAGGACGTTTACAAAGGCGCACAGGCACCTCCGGCGCAACAGGCTGTTACTCGGCAGGCTCATCCTTAACATGCGCCCGTACCGTCCGTACCGAGGTCCCACTCGAAGACGCCCGACTCGCCCAGAAATCCAACGCTTCCTCGGCTCTTTGCCAGCGCCGGAGACGCCGTCGGGTCGCGAGGTCGGAGATCAGCAGCCGGCTCCGGTTAGGTAGCTGCTCGGGACAAGGGGGCAGGAATCAGAACAGTGGAAAACAACTCCGTATTTTTGCAAACACAAAACAAAGACAACCTGGGCTTCGGTTACAACGCACACCAACACGTGACAACCTCCTATCACACCTGTGGATCCACGGTGTCCTCCGGAGCCACGACGCCATCGTCGTCACGCCGAGGGACCTCGTCCAGAAACCGACCAAGGTTCCCCTCGCCGTACAAGTTGTTCCGTAGCTCGACCATGGCTGCGGCCTCGCCGCAGTACTCCCATATCCGCTCATGGAAGAACTTCACGGCGCGGCATACAGCTCGCACGGCACGAGACATTACGCTACCCCCCGCGGGCATCTCCAGTCGGGGATCGGCTAACCCCGCAACATACTCGCAACCGCGGTGTCGCAGGAGCGCGCACGTCAGACACGACGCCACGTATGCGCAGTGACTGCCGAAGATCGCCGCGGCGCCACGCGCAATGCCGGCCGCCTCTCCAATCCACCGGAGTGACCGTGACAGGTCCTCGGGCCCGAAGGAGCGCGCCGGCACTTCGGCGACAAGCCCCTTCAGAGTGTCTTCCAGGGTCAGCATGGCGTCCCAGGCGGACGGAATGCGAAGCCCGGCTTCGAAGTAGGCAACGAAGACGATCGCCTCCAACTTCCCAGGGCGCGGCTCCGTCTCGTCATCGGCGGGCAACCGCACTGCGTCGTGATCCGATAGCTTCCCATCTCGCAGCAGCGACCGGATAGTGTCCTCCTTCACGATCATGCGGCCCAGCTCGCCGGAGTACGGACCCTGACCCTTCTTCGCCGCCCACCACTTGTCTGCCGCCGGCGGATCGCGCTCCCCCAGCGTGTATTTCATCTCGAGAGGAGAGGACCGCCTGCGGATGGCGTAGCCACCCACCTGAGTACGCTCGTCGCAAGTCGCCATCAGCACCCACGGGGAACTCGGCGGCAGGAAAGGAGTGCACGAACAGGGCGGGCGAATGCGGAAAGCACCGTGAACAACCAAAAAGCGCGAGGCGGCATGGGCACAATACCACGGGGGATTCTTAAAGGCCCCACGCCTCCTACCCTAAGCGCAAACGGCGAACGGCAACCGCTCGCCTCCCCACGCACGAAGCCGAAGCGTCGCGGCGGTCCACGTAGCCAGCATGCGACCGTGGTCGTACAGAGTCCTGTCACCACGCGAAGCGTCGCTAGCATCCCACCGCGTGTCGGTCCACGCAAGCAATAAACGCAGGTCGCGCGACCCGGTATAGCCTTCGGCTCGACCCTGGCTGCACCTGTCCGAAGGGACAACCATAAGTCCGCGCCGTAGGCGCAACCAAGGATCGGCGAGCAGCGCAACCGCTCGCAGCTGGTGGCGCGCGTTGGGAGGGGGGCAGCCAGCGGGCGGCATGCCTACAACGCCGTGCCACGTGTCCCGCCCCTCTTAGGAAGGAACGTGACCGCGGGCGACCCATCGGCACACCAATCGCTACCCGCCGCGTGTTCATCCCGAATGGACAAGCGCGTACAGATACAACAGCCCGACGGTGTCAGCCCGGGGGTCGGCGCTATTCCCGTAGCCATTAAAGCGCATTACCAAGGGCGCCCACAACAGCTAGCCCCGCTGCCACCACCTCGAAGGGTAGGGGACGGAGCGCTCGCGCGTCCTCTTCGACTAGGCGCCAGCTCCGCTGCCACCGCTTCGAAGGATGGGGGACGGAGCGCTCGCGTGTCCACTTCGACTAGGCGCCAGCTCCGCTGCCACCGCTTCGAAGGATGGGGGATGGAGCGCTCGCGCGTCCACTTCGACTAGGCGCCAGCTCCGCTGCCACCGCTTCGAAGGATGGGGGACAGAGCGCTCGCACGTCTACTTCGACTAGGCACCAGCTCCGCTGCCACCGCTTCGAAGGATGGGGGACGGAGCGCTCACGCGTCTACCTCGACTAGACGCCAGCTCCGCTGCCACCACCTCGAAGGGTAGGGGACGGAGCGCTCGCGCGTCTACTTCGACTAGGCGCCAGCTCCGCTGCCACCGCTTCGAAGGATGGGGGACGGAGCACTCGCACGTCTACCTCCGACTAGGCACCAGCTCCGCTGCCAGCGCTCAGCATCCCCGGACCACCCTGCAAACGCCTGCGACAGTCCAGCGTTGCAGCGTCGTGCCGTCATGATGCTCCAAGATCCGCGCCGGGAGAAGAGCGTCTGGGATCCAGCGGGGCCCCTGACTCAGCCCCATGCGTTGGAGGCCTAGCTTCCCCTCGGTAGGGCGTTCCGGCCGAAGTAGAAGGTGAAGGCGAGCGGGCACCGGTTTACCCACAACGCACTCAACAGCCAACCCTGAGCCGTGGGGTACAGGCCGGCCTTTCGGCCTCAAGCCCCCTCGAATCAGAGGTCACGCGACGTCCCAGCTTTGTGGCAGGTTTTGACACGTTCTCGTAAACAGAAAAGCTTCAGTACATCAACATTCCCTAATGGCAACGCTGGTGGGCGCAATCAGAGAGCGCAGAGAGACTCAAGCATTTCTGTCTACGAGAGCAGGTCAAGTCTTGCCATTTCCACACGAAAGCGCGGTGCGCGAGCAGGACCCTGTGGACATCCAAGACTTCTACAGCGAGCTGTGACGTATTCCCATGAGTAGGCCGTCTATTGTTCATCATCGCTCGCTGATATTAGCGTCAGCAGACGCAATCATCAAACGCGGATGAACAATAGTTGGCCTGCATGTGAGAAGATAACCACGTGCAGGTAAACATGAGTAACTAGGGGTGAGCAAGGAAGAGGCCGCGACACTGGCGTATTTATACCCAGGCTCACCCGGCGAGGAGTCGCCAGGCTGGCGGAAGGTCAACCGGCGGCATGCCAATCGACGGGATCGCAGTCGATGGGTACCCGGCGGTTCAACTGCCCGTGATGAACAAGCACAACCGCTCAAGGCCAGCGAGGGGCACGCCGGTAGGCGGGCAGACGCCGCAACAGCCCCCACCGCGTGCCCCGCTTTTCTGGGGAAGGGGCGAACGGCCGCGGTTGCGCAACCGCTAACAGCCCACGGCGCGCCAATCATGGCCCGCCACATGTACACCCCGACGGGTAAAGCAAGTACGGCCACAGCGGCCTGCCCCTGCCAGCCCAGGGTCGGCGCGATTCCAGGGGCCATTAAAGTGCACCACCGAGACCGCGGAGCCGCACCCACCTCACGCCCAGGAAACGCCATGAGGCGCGAGGTCCGCTTCTGCTCCAACTTCGGCTCCGCCGCCTAGGGAACTCGCGGCCGAACATGGCCCGGGCCACCAGGCCACCCCGCCAAGGCGGGCTCGGCTTCGGCTTCGACCTTCGGCACCGGAGGCAGCCTCGAGCCAGCCACTGTTGGGCCCTGTAAGGAAGGGAGGCTTCACCAGCCTTCCCAGCGCTATGCTCTGGCGGCGGGGCAGACACCACTCCGAGTAGTAAGGCTTCGCCGGATGTTGGGAAAGCTCACAGGCCGCAGGGACGGAGGGGGCCAAAGGGCTCGGCAACATGGCTTCGGCCCGTGAAGCCCTTCACCATGAGAGGCTCCTGTTGTAGGGGTGGCCCCCACCTAAGCCCAGCAGGCCTGTTGGAGGAATGTAAGGCCCGAAATAGGACATGTGTCATTTAAGAGCCCCCGAGGGGAATACTCACCTGTAATGGTACAACTCTACAAGCACTCCCCATGTGAATATATACATGTGGCATAAGCCACGGGGGAGAGGAAGAAGCCATTCATTTTACTCAACTCTCCACTACTACACTCTCTCTGTTTGGTCTGTAACCACAACAACCAGCTATATGCCTTTTAAAAAAAATAGATACTAAATACTTGTATAGGTGTGTTTAAAGATGGCTTTGCACTAAGTGTCACTTAATTTAGAGTTGTAAGCTGAAAGTAGATAGAGTTTAACTGAAATTTTAGAGATGATGTTTTCTTGTGCTCTTAAGCGATCAGACCAGCCAAACCATGGTGGTCAGACTACTGATCAGCACAGCATCGGCGGTCTGACAGGTCGGGTAATAGCGGTTACACTAGCTTTTAGTGAATTGATACTGAAATTATGCATTTTCGTTTGAGATTTGGTCATAGGGTTAGGATCAGCGTATGAGTATGGTTGAGTGTGTGCACGGTATGGGTGTCGATGTTTTATGTAGTGTGTTGCATGATGTATTACTTTGACTAACGTGATTCAAGTGCATGTAACTTGTGCTCGACATGGCTACTTGGTCTTGGATATGCATGTGGCTTGGTGAACGCTAGCGATCAACAACAATGGGCTAGGACTAGACAGGGGTGCTGAGGTTCGAGTTGTCATGTAAGTCTGGGGTGAGACTACGTGGCTTAAGCAGGAAGTATATAGAAGACAAGAATCATGAAGATGCGAGTTGGTGCACGTAGTGCACCAAGTGACAAGACCGATGCACGTAGAGATGGCTGGGGAGTCCGAATGTGTGAAAATATGATGGCTAGTCATTGTACACTATGGGTTGTATGACAAAGCATGCAGAGATGCTTTGAGGTGAAGGTAAGGATTCTTAGCTCATCAATTGTGTCAATTGATGATTTTATATGGCGTGCGGTGTTAGTGATGGTTTGTTTGTTGTTGGTTGTTGTAGAATTCTAGAGCTAGATCATGGTGAGGTAGAAGGGATCAGAACTAAACTAGGGGAGTTAAGGTCCAGAGCAATCAAGGTGCCACCGGAAGATGACTGAGGCTAGCGAAGTGGTTACAAGCTAGGAAGACAAGTAGCATGAGTGGGAGCTACCAGTGGTGGATATGATATGCAACAACAAGGTTGATTAGGGCTAATCTTAGAGAGGAGCTAAGGCCTAGAATGGTCAAGAAAGCTAGGTGCCATCATGGTGCACGGAGAGGCATGTGGCGCACTAAATGACTTGGTCCCATTTGCATGCGAGGATAGATTGGTGGGATCCGAATGCGTGAGAGGTTTGACGGCAAGTTAGTGGGGTCACATAAAGTTGAAGATGAAACACGGGGTTGCTTCAAGGCGAAGGAAACCCAAAGCTTCGTGGAAGGTGGTTTGGGGGCAAAATAGTCTTTTTGCTCCAAATTGGCAAGTTGGGACTTGATCAAACCATAGCGCGAGGAGGCACAAGAGAGGTAGTTTAGGTCAAGAATGTGTTGAAAATATTAAATGGAAAACCATAGCGCGAGGAGGCACAAGAGAGGTAGTTTAGGTCAAGAATGTGCTAAAAATATTAAATGGATAAGGTGTTGATTTACTAACAGGTTAATGATTGAGTGTGTTTTGAGAAGCGTGTATGTATGAGCGTAAAACCTAATATGGTGTTGGCTTAGCAGGTTAGCCCATGTAAATGGATAAAACCCAACTAGAAGTACTTGTTAGAGTTTCTTGTAAGCCTACACTATATAAGGAGATGCGTGGAGAGAGTTAGGTGAGCTCTTCGAGAAGCCAAGTGGAGGGGGTTAGGGTTTTTGGAGAGAACCTTTGAGAGATGAATTATAGTTCTTTGTCTTGAGCTTTTTATCATTCTTAGGCTTTTTGAGTGTCTGTAAACATTCATCTCCAAGAATCAATTGATATCCCAAATTCATCCAAGTCTTTCTCCTATTTGCTCAAGTATTGAAATCTTGATTTAGTTTAGTCTTTTTTGCTTTCTTTTCTTCCTCTTGATTTTACTTTGTACTAAGAATGTCTAAGTGATAAAGATTTTTTTTGGATATTAGATCTCATCCATCTAGGCACCTTCCATAGCAAGTTCTTGTGATTGCCCGGTTTTGATTCTAGAAAGGGTGATTTTAGGGGTTTTGATTTTGATATTTTTTAGCTTGGGTTCTTGCTATTGTTAGGCTTGGTAGGATGTGTAGGAGTAGATCCAATGCCATATTGATCATTCTTTACCAACGAGCAAGTCTTGATTCAAGTTCTTGTGTTTTGCTGGTTTTGGTGCAACTTTTCTTCAACTAAAAAAGGTCAGAACTTTGGAAATGACCTTCTTGGTCTATGATTGTAATGGTTTCGTGATATCCTAGAGAAGGTATATGCTAAATTTTAAGTGATTTGAAGCTATGGCTCAAAAGTTGTAGAAGTTTCTCTCTATCTATTGTGTTGATTTTGTCAAGAGGTTGGACCGCCCAAGGCTAGTCAGATCGTCGGGAGGAGAGGTCAAACCGCCCTACCTGGTCAGACTGCCCTTTGCACTGTGGTCAGACCGTCCAAGAATGTCCATACTTATTTGGCTCGAATTTCTTGGAACTTTTTTTGTGGGTGTTTAGTATCTGATCCCTATAGCTTCATATAGCTGTTAGAGTGAAGAGTTTTGATTTTACTATGGAAAAAGATTTTGAAAAGACGTTTGAAAGTGTTGGCTCTTATTCACCCCTCTTGTCGTTGTTCGGGTCTATAAATATATACCAGGCGCGCAGCATCAGTGCTTCCTTGAAACAACCCAGATTTCTAAAGCAAATCAAATTTCAGTAAATTTCATTTTCATTTGAATCTTTAGCCAATTTGGCACTTCTATCAACCATCTTCACCTTCCTTATTGATCCATGCCTCCATTGGCTATTGGCACATTTCCTGCTTCCACCATGAACACTATTCATCATCTGACAAACCACTGCCATTCACACCTAAGTCAAAATATTGTATGCCTCATCCTTGGAACCCTGACACCACCTGCGAGCGAACTCTAACATGCCTTAATACCCTGACAACCACTAAACACGACTGGTCAAAGCTTCTCACCACCACCGCCTTTACTTGTCTCATGACTAACCCAGTGCTGCACTGCATGCTTGACTGCCACACTCCATTGCCCGAGGAATGCAGAGCCCAAGATGCCAACTCATGTGCCGATTAGCTCTTCACCTTTATCGAGCCACCCTGAAGCATCATGTGCCTCTCCTACCACAGCCACACGCCGAAGCCTAAATGGCGCCCATCCCTATACACAAACCACCTTAGGCACCTATAAGAAGCCCCGAGCCCTTCCTAGCGCATCACACCACTGCCAAGGTAAGAACAATCTGCCTAAAGTTGTCAAGGTAGCCAACCTGGAAAAATTGAAGTAAAATCTGAACCAAAATAAATTGTGTTTAAATCTGCTGGTATAGCAAAGGTCACGTCTAGCAAAGTAGGTGTTGTGAAGTCAACAGATATGACTTTTCATCAAGTTATGTATCAATGCACTTATTATGGTAGAGATAGTTATTTGGTTCAATTTTGCTATAGAAGAGCAAAGAAAGAGAATAAGGATAGGATGAGGAAGCATTTTTGACCAACTGTCTCCCATGGTCGAACCAGCATAGCTGGATAAGACTTTTGACCAGGTGTTACTTGTGGTCGGACCAGAGTGGTCGAACATGAGTTTTGACCAGTTGTTTCCCACGGTCGGACCAGCTTTTCAAGAGGTTTTCGACCAGTTTTTTCTGCTCGATTAGACCAATCGGCGGTCAGACCAGTTCTACTGAGGAGGTCAGATTGTCCAGTGGTCGAACCAGCTGTTTATCTACTGTCTGGTCGAAATATGTCGAATGCTAATGCTGCACTTAAATCTTTATTAGTGCGTGTTTTTCTCCTGTTTGTCGAGTATATCAGTATTGAATACGTAAATCCTTATTGTGTAACTACAGTACTAAGGTACCAGTGATTATTCATGCTTTGTAGGCTTGTCGCAAGAGGAAGGGGAACATATGGTTCATTGACTCCAGTTGCTCTCGCCACATGACCAAAAACTCATGATGGTTCTCCTCCCTCACTCGTGCCCGCGATGATGAGACAATCACTTTTGGAGACACCTCTCAAGGATGAATTCTTGCTAAAGGCACCGTGCACATCAACGACTAGTTCATCTTAAAGGACGTCGCTCTTGTCAGCAAGTCGAGCTATAACTTGCTTTCAATTTCACAGTTGGCAAATAATAATCTTGAGCTAAACTTTAAAAAGCATTCATGTTGTACTTTGGATTCATCTGGTGATCTTGTATGCAAAATTAGTTGAGTTGGTTGCTTGTTTAAGGGTGACTTTTCGCATTCAGTTTCTTCTGATCTTATGTGTCTCATTTCTTCAGACTCTAAAGATTTGTTCTTCTAGCACCGTAGATTAGGTCATATTGGCTTTGATCGTCTCGCTCGACCTAGTAATTTGAATCTGATTAGAGGAATTCCTAGTATTAAGATTAAAAAGTCAATGGATCTAATTTGTTCACCCTATAGTCATGGTAAGATGGTCTCATCGTCTCATCCGCCACTCACTCTTATTATGACTGATTCTATAGGTCAATTATTGCATATGGATACAGTAGGTCTTGCTAGGGTTCAGTCGGTTGGAGGTAGATGGTATGTTCTTATTATTGTTGATGATTTCTCTACATATTCTTGGGTGTATTTTATGGCTTCTAAGGATAAAATTTTCGGTCACTTTTGAAAGCTAACTCTTAGATTTGCTAATGAACTTCTAGGAACACTTAGAGCAATTAGAAGTGATATTGGAACTAAATTCAAGAATACATCATTTGCTTATTTTTGTGCTAAAAAGGTTTAGACCATCAATTTTTGTCAGCTCGAGTGCCTCAACAGAACCGCGTGGTCAAACATAAGAATAGAACTTTGATCGAGATGGCTAGAATAATGTTAAATGAACATGCTACTCCTAGGAAGTATCGGGCTGAAGCTATTTTGACTGCGGTTACATTTTGAATAGAGTATTCTTGTGAGTTAAACGGTATAAGACCTCCTATGAGCTTCGGTTTGGTCTTTCTCCTGTGCTTCTCACTTGAGGGTGTTTGTATGTCGATGCTTCATACTTAAACATACCAATCTTGATAAATTTGAATCTAAATCCTCAGATGGCATTTTTCTTGGTTATGCAGTTCACACTCAAGGCTATTGTGCATTTAACTTAGAAACTAACAAAATCATTAAGACCCTCAAGGTTATTTTTGATGAGGCTAGTCTTGGAACTAGACCCGAGAATGCAGGCATACAGGTCATAGACACACTTGAGGACATCTTCTATGACTCTGATGATGACAACAAGGAGTTCTTGAGTCACTCTACGGCACCTGCGACCACCTCTACGACACTTACAACCACCTCTATGATCATTCCTTCAAATGGTATTCCTATGACCATTTATGTGATAGAGGCCTCTACGACCACTATGACCTCTTCAACTACATCTACGGCCACTCATAAAACCACTTCACAAGCACCTCCACATAATCAACAAAATCGTCCCCCCTAAATAAGTGATTGGTGAGTTAAACGAGAGAGTTCTACGCAGTAAGTATAACTCCAATGCCTCATATGCTCATTCTGTCTTCGTCTCCTCTTTAACTCTTTTGAATCCCAAGATGTAAGTCACGCTTTTATCTGATGAGTTTGGATTAATGCCATGCATGAGGAATTAGAAAATTTTGAGTGTAATAAAGTCTGGTCGTTGGTTTCGCCTCCTCTTGGTCATAATGTTATTGGAACTTAATGGGTCTTTACGAACAAACAAAGTGAGGATGGTGTTGTTGTTCGAAATAAGGGTAGACTTGTGGCTCAAGAATTCAACCTGGTAAAAGGTCTTGATTTGGTGAAACATTTGCTCATGTTGCTCGATTAGAAGCCATTAGAATTCTGTTAGTATTTGCTGCATCAAAGGGTTTTAGATTATATCGAATGGATGCGAAAAGTACTTTTCTTAATGGCTATATTGAGGATAAAGTTTATGTTACATAACCACCTGGTTTTAAGAATCCTTAGTTTTTTAATCATGTCTATAAATTGTCCAAAGCTTTATATGGTCTAAAATAAGTACCCAGAGCATGGTATGATAGGCTTAAATCATATTTGCTAAAAAATAACTTCCAAATGGGCAAGTTAGATAGGACTTTATTTACTCTCAAGTATAACAATGATCTTTTACTTGTTCAGATTTATGTGGATGATATCATCTTTGATGGTTTCTCTCATATTCTTGTTTCCAAGTTTTTAGATACTATGAGCAAGAAATTTGAGATGAGCATGATGGAAGAGTTCACATTCTTTCTAGGCTTTCAGATTAAGCAATCAAACTTGGGTACTTTTGCTCATCAAACTAAGTACACTAAAGATCTACTTTGTCATTTTGACATGGGAACAGTCAAACCAATTTCCACTCCTATGAGATCTACAGTTGTGTTGGATCCTAACGAAGATAGAGAGCCTATTGATCAAAAGGAATAAAGAAGCATAATTGGCTCTCTTTTCTATCTCACCGCTTCAAGGTTAGATATACACTTTGCTGTGCATTTGTGTGCCCACTTTCAAGCTTCCCCCATGTAATTCACATCGTCAAGTGGTAAAGCAAAATTTCAAATATCTTCAGTCAACTTGGAATTTGGTTTATGGTATTTTTCTTCCTCATGTCTTACTCTTAGATCTTATTCAGATGCGGATTTTAGGGGTTGTCGAATGGATAAGAAGAGTAGTTCTGGCACATGTCACTTTTTAGTCACATCTCTTGTTTCATGGGCTTGTAGGAATAGATGTCTATTGCACTTTCCACTGTTGAGGCTGAATATGTAGCTACTGCTTCTTGTTGCTCCCAATTGCTTTGGATGACAGCTACTCTTAAAGATTTTGGCTTAGTATAGGATATTGTTCTACTTTTCTGTGATAACACTAGTACGATTAGTATTACTAAAAATCATATGCAACATTCAAGAACCAAATACATTAATATTCTCTATCATTTTCTTAGAGACCATGTGGAAAAGGGAGATGTTATCTTGCATTTCATTGATTCCGATTCATAAGTTGCTGATATTTTTGCCAAACTACTTGATCCTTCTCATTTTGCTTCGTTGCAAAGTGAGTTAGGTGTCTTACATCCTATGAAATTATTCTGAGGGGGAGCTTAGTGTTAAATGTTTTGGAAGCTTTGTTTATTATACTTGTCAAATAATACATTAAGTACAAGTCTCTGAAATCAAATAATGTGCAATAGAGCTGTCTTTATCATATTTACTCATTTACTTTGTAGTCATAGTCGAAACAGGTTGCAATCAATTTGCTATACTTGAACTAAAATATGACATAGCTGAAGATTTTAACTAGATTGATTGTAAATAGCACCTTGTGATGTTCATAAAAAAGGATTAGATTGATTGTGAGACCTCTTTTAAATCTTGGTCATGAGGCTCGTATGTTTCATATTGCAATCTATTTATGTTCACTCGAGTTGGCATGTTATGATAAAAACAAAAATGAGAAAGAGATGATTGAAAAGATGGATGCTTCAAGCATGCCATGGTTAAACAAAAAAGGCACAAAACATGCTCGATAAAAAAGAAGTATGCTTTAAGCATACCACCATTTAAAAGAAGTTTGCTGCAAAAAAATGGCAGCATGAAAACAAGTATGCTACAAGCATGCCACATACTTAAAAAGTGAGTGTGGAGCAATAGGTTCTATATAAGACTGCTGATTTGACTAGATTTAAAGCTTGCTTTACTTTTAGGCTTACTCTTTTAGGTGTGATATCTCTTTATGCTCTTTATAGATTGGCTTGGTTATGATCGACATGCCTGTCAATAATCCAATTTGCTTAAACATGCTAAAGACCTATTTAGACTTGTTTTATGATATATGACTTTATATGATTTAGGGAACTGTACTCGGATGACTTGGACACACTTTTAAATCAATGCAAAGTGAGTTAGATAATCTACAAATCTTCTGGATGTTTACTCTCTTTTACTCCTTTTTAGAATCATTCTCTCTCTAAAGTTCTTCATGATATCATTGCCAAATGGGGGAATTAGAGAAAGGGGGAGAATTTTCTAATTTTTTAAGAGTTTCGGGAGAAGAAAAAATTGAACCAAAATGGCTCTCTGGAGTTGAGAGTGAGTTTTCTGAGCTTTTCTGTGCTTTTTATGTGGTCTGTGCTCTTTCGCCTATGGTCTGCAGTTTTGGTTTTTTCCTTTAGCAAAATTTCTCTTTCAAGAGTTTTTGAGGTGTTGTTAATATATTCATCAAGTGGGAGATTTTTATACCATGTGGTGGTCGTGCATTTTGTTAATGATGAATAATTGATATTTGAGTTTCATTATAATTTATGTTTTGGAAACTTCTAGTCAATGTGCTTCTGTGCTTGAGTTTTTATGATGGCTTCGATCACTATAGAATGACCATGACACGTCGACAATGGTAGACTTCAACCATGGTATTTCTATCACTACAGAATGACCACGACAGATAATTGTAGGCTTCAACCTCGAAGAATGAACCGGTCGTAAGCTTGTTAGCTACAGTGCTTTTTGATGGTTGAAGACTTGGTGATCGATAGTCATAGACTCTGTGTTTTCATAGTCATAGACTTTGTAATCTGTTGTTATAGTCATAGACTTTGCATTTTGTTGTCATAGTCGTAGGCTTGGCATTGAGATTGGTTACCATAGACTTCACAGTCAGTACGAGTGCTTTAATTCTAGTGATCTTCGAGTACCTCGAGTACTCATATCTGATAGGCCAGTGGTCTGTCCGGCTGGTGCATGGCTGTCAGACTGGTCTTACTAAGAGGTCGGTACTACATTACCAGGTGAGTACTCGATGGTTGATGCTACAGTGCCTGGTCGGTACTTGGTAGTTGTTACTACAGTACCTAGTCGGTGATGGACAGCTGTAGACTTTGTGATTGGTAGTCATAGACTTAGCGATCTGGTGTCTTAGTTGTAGTGATCGGTACTCAATAGTCGATACTCGATGGTTCTGTTGTCGGTAGCAATGCTTGTTATTCCCGAACGTTCATAGTGATAATTTTTCTCGAATATTTGTGTTTTCAAGTACTCGATGAGCTAGCGACCGGACTTGGGATGGAGGGCGTAACCGGTCGTAATGAGTAGTCTGAAGTGGAAATTTTGGAAAGCGATGGAATTCATGGTCGTGGCTGACCTGGTTGGTGTAGATGGATGATTAAAGGTGTGTTTTGAGTGTGTGGACTAATATCAGTCAAGTTTGGATCTTATGACCACGTTCAAAGTGTTCGAGTGAAGCAGTTGAACAGATTGGTCGATCGAGCGAGCGGTCAAGCACAGCGGGTGATTGAGTAGTTGAAAGTGTCATCAACTATTAGGAGACTACAAAAAGTGGTGACAATCATTCACCTCCCTCTAATTGCAGTAGTCGATTCTACAAATCTGTCACATGGGTCCCACTGGTTAGCGATCTATGGTCATTTTCCTCCTCAGCTGAGCAGAGGACGGCCATGGCAGCTTGGGCCAAGTTCAATGCCAACGGTAGAGGGCACGACATCCTTCCATGATGGGCAAAATGGAACACAGAGGTCATGATGATGCTGATGGTGGCAATGGCAAGGCTGGAGATGGCTTAAGGCGGTGGAGGACGGCCATGGCAGCTTGGGCCAAGTTCAATGCCAACGGTAGAGGGCACGACATCCTTCCATGATGGGCAAAATGGAACATAGAGGTCATGATGATGCTGATGGTGGCAATGGAAAGGCTGGAGATGGCTTAAGGCGGTGGAGCGATGGTAAGGGCGGTGATGACACTATGATGCACACGGGCGACTACAATTACTAGCTCAAAACTCTGAATTGAGGTAGGCGCGAGCTTCTACAGGGCACCACAAAGCTAGGGGTGGTCTTGGTGCTACGGATGCGGTAACAAGTAGAGCTCTCCACGATAGCTAGGGGCGGCACAATGAGGGGCGATGATGCAGTGATGCTACAACGAACTACATGGCTCATTGGCTATCCTACCATGTTTGCCATGTATTGAATCACATGGGAATAGAGGGGCTCACCGAGAGATGGAGTGGAGGGGGAGATTGATGGCGTGATGAGTCGATAGGTGTTCTGAGTCGACGACAATGTTTCAGCGGCTCTAGGGCATGGCAAGGCAAGTCAATGGGGTTCGTTAACACATGAAGGTCAAGGCAAATACTAAGGGCATGATGGCCATGATTGAAACTCACCAGAGCGAAGGGGGTGAGGTGGCGAGGTCGACGATGGAGCTGCGCATGGCTAGGTCATAGCTTTGGCTTTGCTAAGTGCAAACGAGCAAGGAAAGGTGAGCACAAGGTAGAGGGAGACAAGACGAACACAAATATCATGATGGTGTTGTCGAGAACTCTCCAAACGATGAGAAATCAAACAGTGAAGCTTGTGGCCAAACATGGGAGAGAGGGCCAAATCCTTCCTCTCCAAGGGCGAAGGGGGTGTGTGAGCTAAGGGAAGAGGCTTGGTGGGTGAGCTCAAAGGTTTTGATGCATGTGGGTCAACTTAAATAGGGGCGAGGACGGAGAGAGGGTGCGGGCATCATGATTGGCTTTGGGCGTTGGGCGAGAGAGGGCAAGCTGGCAATGGGACAATATCGCGGTGACCATATAAGGTTGTGGTGCACAAGGCTTGAGGCACAGAGGGCTTCAATGCGAGATTTGCACATGAACACATGCGAGTGGATGAGCTTAGGTGTGCGAGAAAGAGAAGGGGAGGAGGAAGCACGGTGTCATGCTGACAGGTGGGAGCAGGGCCTGTGAAAGAACCCAAACCCTAATTAACTCACAACAGTGCCATTAATAATAATTAAAAAGGAACTAAGAATTATTACAACACATTAATTATAGCAATGAATTACATCTTCCAATTTCAAAATCTCAAAGAATTGAATTAAAACTAATTATTATAGACCCTTTTACAAAAAATGTTGCATAAAGAAGAACTAATTTGTAAAATTACAAATTGTGTAATTAAAAGCTAAGTTAAGTGGTGCATTGCATTCTAGGGCCCTATCATTGCGTGTAGCCCGAGTTAGGTCTCCAAGCCAGCCATCACCCACCCCTCATTTTTCTTTTGCAATCGGAGAGCAATTCAAATAGCAACCCAAGGGGAATAAAGAGAGGAGTTAGAACTATCGTCAGTACCCTCGGGCTATTAGAGCCAATTATAGTGGCATCCATCGAGGCTCCCAGACTGTCCCGAGCTAGGCCCACATTCCCTCCCAATTTTTGTCCCTTTCTTTTTCGATATTTCCCGTTAGGCACACAAACGCTCAGCATTACTCCTCCTCGGCTCGTCCAGTTGAACTAGGCAGTGAGAAGGAGGGAGAACCCACCCAACACAACCAGTGGCTACCATAGCAACTGGCAGCCACCCTAGCACCATGAGTGCCCTTGGGTTGGAGAGCCGCTCCTAGGCGCAAGAACCCCAAACCCGAGCCCCATCATCACAGACACTAGGATTCCCAAAACCGGGTGTGGTAAAGCGTGTGAAAAAGGTAATAAAAATATGAACCAAAATCAAAGCGTTGAATGTAGATGGAGGTAGAAGAAGAAGGGAGAACCAGAGAGTAGACAAAGCCGAGCCCCTCAGCCATAACCACCGACCAAGCCAAGCCCACAATAGCATCCTCCGGCCGATGGCATCCTCCTTGAGGGAGAAGAGGAGGTCGAGGGAGCTATCAGAGTAGCCGAGTAGTCGAGGGAGGCCAAGTAGCTGGAGCAGCAGTCGAGGGAGGCCGAGTAGCCGAGTAGCTAGAGTAGCAGTTAAGGGAGGCCGAGTAGCCGGAGTAGTAGACGAGGAAGGCCGAGCAGCCGGAGTAGCCGTAGTCTAAGTAGCCGCTGGAAGCCAAGCAGCCACAAATCTGGTAAGCAACCACCAGATCTGGTGGGTAGCCACTAGATCCGGTGAGGAGAAGGCGGTAGAAGCCCCTAAGTCCGATGAGAGCGGCCGAAAGAGGAGAGATCCATCCGGATCTAAGCCCGAAAAGGCGAGCATGTTGGGTAGTCAGGCTAGGAGGAGCCGCAAGCCACGAGAAGGTGGAGAGGAGGTATCATCTCTGACGCTGAGGGGACCGAGGAAGAGGAGGAGTGCGAGCGTCGGTTGAGGAAGAGGAGGAGTGCGAGCGTCGGCCGAGAAAAAGGAGGAGTGCGAAGCATTGGCCAAGTGGAGGAGTACAAAGCGTCGGCCAAGTAAAGAAGGAAGAGGAGTGCCCATCGGCCGAGCGTGGCCATGGCCGAGCTGAGAAGCCTGGGCCTTTGGGTCAGTTTTAGCAGCAAGTTAGCAGGCTTTTGTCTAGATCTTAGCCCGTTAGATAGGTTAGGAATCCACCAATGCGGGAGAGGGAACAATTTTCCAATCTATTAGTACCTTAATTAAATAACTTCTTTTAGTTGAGCGTCTGCTTGCAATGCAAAAATTGACCAAGCTCAAGCCGAGGTAGCAGATCAAGTTGTCGTTGATTCCAGCACTTACTACTACTCAAGCAAGCAAAATTCTTGATCACGCACATAGTTATGTCAAATGCACAAATTATTTCCTGTACCATTACGATATACTTGCATTAGAAAAACATTTTTGAAAAAGAGCAAATGGATCAAGAAGGTTAAGAGTTAAAGAAGAGAAAAGAAAAGAGGAGAAAAAGGAAAGAAAGAGAAAAGAGTATGAGTAAAGTACATGGTCCGGCTGAGAGGTGCAACAGGACTGCAGGAGTATGTAAATAAGAGGGTAAAGGGGACCTTGAAAAGGCAGAGAGAGGGAAGACAGGACCCCTTTACATATAGTTAGAATATAAGGACCTACCAGTCCCTCACTTGTGTAGGATCGGACATGGCAACAGAGGGGGGGTGAATGGTGCCCTTTAAAAAACTTGCCCCCTAAAGTATCCACTAAAAAACGCTCTCCTCCGATAGCTACAGAGCTATGAAGGAGAAATCATATGCTCAAGCCTACTGGAAATTCAAAGAGAACAACACTCAGAAAAATGAAGAGGCAAGACAAGAAAATCAACTGAAGCTGGAAGCAGAAACACATGACCGGTCAGACCACAATAGGTCGGGCCGTCAGACCGCAGTAACAAGGCCGATTTGACCAGTGTTACTGGGCCGGTCTGACCGCTCGGGTATGGTCGGTCTGACCGCCATCATATATCCGATCTGACTGGATTTACACCGCCGGTCCGACTGCCATAAAACTTCCGGTCCGACCGCCGTTCAGGGAGCGGTCTGACCGCCCGAAACCCTAGAGGTCAGACCGCTCCTCTGAAAACAGAGCAGCGACTGAAGATTTCTACACAGTTTTTACTGGAAGTGCATTCTTCAGGGAAATTGATGTTTTTCTGCTAATCTTCTCAAGCCAAAAGGACAAGACTACAAACTTAATACTAGCTTGTCCTCAGAAACAAAAAAATCCAAATCTGAAGAGCAAGAAATCAAAGTCAAAGAGGAAATCTGAAAACAACCAAAGAATGAGGCTGATTTCCAGATTTCTTGTCAAACTTGTAACCTTTCTCCATGAAGCTTGGAAACCATCAAGGAAATGATCTCACACATCAGAAGCACACATCTAGAGCCAACATTTCTCAGAGAATCCAAGAAACCAAGTATGCCTTGACATGAAACCCTAGAAATTCCCAAACAGAGGAAATTGAGCGAAGGATCCAGAAATCACAGATATCATTGAATCTTCCATTTGCTCTTGGGAATGGATTGGTTATATGATCATGAGTATTTTCCCATCACAGAGCAATCAAGAACCAGCTTTTCAAGCAAAGATTCAACTCAAATTTATTTCCAACAGAGAAGAACTGAGAGTAAACTGAAAAACGAAATCCATCACAGAATGAGCAAGAAAGAGTGAAATTCTTTAAATTGATTCATCCCCATGAATGCTTGCTTACAGAGGAATGATTACAAATGATTTCACCCATCTCACTACATGCTTCACTCTGTGAGATGCACACTCACACGCAGGAGCATACTCCCTTACTGCTCACTCTTGAGCTCTTTCTACAAAATGCTACACTTCCTTTCTTACTCACTGAGCTCTACCACCACCTCTCCATATGAAGGCACAAGACTCTCCCAAATGAGCAAATCAAGAAGTGTCATACACCCCCCACTTTCCACCTCTCACACACATGAGGCAAGAAAGTCAACACAACTAGAAATGGAGGGAAAACCAGCCATTTCTCTCATGCTTGAGTCAAATCTCCAATTTTCCCCTCAAGCACCCTCCCAGAAGCTTCCCGCAACCGGCACCTTTGACCGTCTGGACCTCGACTCCTCCATGAGTCTAGTCCGGTCCGCTTCGCTGCACACGACCGCACCCGGCATCCTGACCGTCTGGACCTCCAACTCCTCCCTGAGCCTAGTCCCGATCCAGTCGCCGCTACCCGTCGTGTCCACCCGACACCGACCGAGACCTCCGACTCCACCTGAGTCTAGTCCTAGTCTGTTCCGTCGTGCACGACCACAATCGACACCCAACCGTCTGGACCTCCGACTCCTCCCTGAGCCTAGTTCCGGTTCGCTCGTCGTTGCCCGTCATGTCCGTCACCGGTAGCTCCAGCTCCGGTTCCTTGCCTCCCGACTCGCAACCACCTCAACAGCCTCGATCATCTTCGGCATCACCGACCGTCTGGACCTAGCTCCGAAGTCCTGCAGTCACACAGACAAGCAAACCATCATATAGCACCGCACGAAACAGCATATCAACAATAGCGTAAGTAAAAGGTACTCAACCCTAGAATACCCAAAACAAACTCAAACTCTCTAAACCAACCGTTAATTACTCATCACAAACATGGGGATACCTCCACATGGTCTCTCAACTTGGATCGTGGACCATAAATTAAGTGCCAACCATTTTTCCATCTCAGACGGGCAGAAATTAGTACCCTGTTACATTATTCATTCCTCCACATTGGGTAAGTAAATATGTGTGAGTAGAGATGGATGAAGCTCAAGACCAGTAATGCCAGTCTGGAAGAGAGTAAGTCCCAAGACGCTATATGCGTAGGTGGAGTGTTGGGCTGGGAGCCAGTCCAACCGAATATTATTTGAAGTCGGTAGAGCCCAGGTGAGCGACCCGGTACATCGATGGAAAATAAATGGGCTAGAGATTTAAGCAACGTAACCTGGAAAAAGTTTTGTCATTTGAACTTGACCCCACACTAAAGGAAGTATGAAAAGCCTAGCTATGATGGTTCAAAGTAGCTATGGGTATAGTGGCACAAGCCTACGCCGTGCTAAATAAAATCATGAATTCATGCCAATCTCTTGTATTGTGGACTACGGTGATCGCTAGAGATCTTTCTTCATCCTAGTGAAAAGTATAATCTTTCCAAGTTAAAAGTTGGATGATTAATTTGATAACACTATTTTTGAGAATTAAAATTTAGAAACTTTAATAACCCCAGTAGATAGGCACACAGTGCATCTTGCTAATACTAGACCCTGCCCCGTTCGGATAGTACTCCGAGCAGGATGAAGGGACCGTAGGCACAGTCGAGCTTACCAGGGAGGAGGATAACGGTAGCGAGGAGCCGGGGGTGGTGGACCCCTTATACAATGGTTGGGATGAGTAGGCAACCTGCGGAGCAAAGTAGGAGAGCTTTAGGGTATCAGTTTGTATTTTTTTTTGCCCCTTTTGTATTTGTAATTAAGACCATAGCCCTTGTGGGAAGTGCTGTAATAAGAGTACAATTTCTACATTATTGTTCTGCTGCGTGACTTTGGTAAAGGTTTATTACTCATCATAACAGTGTTCTACTGATTAGGCGAATAATAATCCATACGCTTAAGTGTGATTATCTTTGAGATAATTACACAGGGTGCCATAACCTGGTTGTCATCAACAGCACGAGAGTGAAGCAAGTGGCTAGGCTGGCGAGCGAAGCTCAGAGTGGGCCGGTTCGACTGGGCCGTAGTGGGGGAAAGGAAGAAAGGAGTGGGCTGGCGCATCGCGCAAGCTGGCAAGGGAAGGAAAGTGAAGATGGGCCGAGCCGGAGGGTTGGATTCGGCATGAAGCAAATGGAGGGAATATTTTAGGGTTTAAATTTTATTTCTGATTCTAATTTAAGTTTGAATTTCAGGTGGTATTTGCACACAAATTTTTAGAAAAAATTCCGTAGCATCCAATTGACTTTTATAAATTTTGAATTCACATTTTTGGGCTAAGAAATTTATTTTAAAATCTTAAACTCCAACAAGGCTTTGGAAAAAAAATTTAAAAATGCACCAGAAATTTTAGAAATTCATGGAAATCATGCTTGTTTATTTGGAGGCAAAATCGGCCTGTTATAAAAACTAAGCCGCGACAAGTTGGAATTATTATTCTATGTAATCCAACTAAAGTTTAAAATATAAAATAGACCATATGTAGTCTTCCAATTGTAGACTGGTAGAACTCTTGGTGAAGTCCATAGTTTTTCAACTTAGACCACGGTTTCGATATAATGGCCAACTATATAGAATTATAAGATGCGAGCATGATAATTTGCACATTCGATATTTAGGACATTTCTAGTGCAAACTCATGTCTAGGTCTAACCACGCAAACTCCACATATGAGAGATATTATATGCATCTACCGGTCCGCTCGCTGCTCTTACCACGCATAGACGTGCGATATTATTGCTGCGACCATGGACCAATTCCCGCCACGTCGATCATGGTGGCATGGTCGACAACTAGATTGAACAAGACGGAAGAGGAAACCGGCCTCGATCGGCAGCACCCACCCATACGCTAGCTCGATCGACAAGTCAATGGTTGGGTGCACTGCACATTGCACGAAACCATGCCTTTTTTCCTCTGTTAGCTGTGATACCTGAGAGTTCCCCGGTTCCCCCCTCCGCCTGCCGAGGCACATGACTGTCGTTTTCACCTCCGGCTTCCCTTGCCGATAATGATGAAAACTTAGCACAGGCACTCAATAAAACTCAATGAACTTCAAAGAGATTTTTGATGCTGCCCGGATGCAGCTTTTTCATGTCTCTATTGCTCTTTAAATAGGTACATGTATGAGTACAAAATGGGAATACAAAACCGAAATAGAAACGGATTCAAAACCGTATCCGTGTCAAAAAATGTGTCCGTGACCGAGCTAGATTACCAACAATCTCCCCCTAATTCTTGCTCGGTTCACTTGACCTTAACGATGCCAATCTTCTCGCGCAATTCACAGAACTTGGCGCGTCCGAGTGACTTAGTCAGAATGTCAGCGAGCTGTTCCTGAGAGCTCGTGAAATCCAAGCATATCTTCCCGCTGTCCAGACATTCACGAATGAAGTGAAATTTAGTATCGATATGCTTGCTTCTGTCGTGAAGGACAGGATTCTTGCTTAAGGCGATCGCGGACATGTTATCCATCTTCAATTGTGGCGGCTGGAGCTTGGTGCCGATCACGTCGCCCAGTAGCCGCGAGAGCCACACCGCTTGGCATGCTGCTGCCGCGCCCGCGATGTATTCCGCTTCGCAGGAGGAGAGCGCTACCACCTTTTGCTTCTGGGATTGCCAAGAAATTGGCATCTCACCGAGGAAGAAGATGATCCCGGTGGTGCTCTTCCTATCATCCACATCTCCCCCCAAGTCGCTGTCACTATAGCCCGTCAGGTGAATGTCACCGTTCGAGCGCTTGGAGTAGATGATGCCGTAGTCGATCGTGCCGGAGATGTACCGGAGCAAATGCTTGACGGCGACGAGGTGCTCCTGCTGGGGCTTCTCCATGAATCTACTCACGTAGCCCACGGCAAAAGCGATGTCGGGCCGTGTATGCACCAGGTACCGCAAACTTCCCACCAAGCTGCGATACATCGTTGCATCCACCTCCGGCGTAGCACTGTTCTTGAACAGCTTCAGACGCACCTCCATGGGCGTCTGGCACGCGTTGCAACCTTCAAGCTGCGCCTTTTCAAGCAGCTTGCGTGCGTACGCCGCCTGGCACAGCGTGACGGCGTCCCGGCTCTGCTTCACCTCGATCCCGAGGTAGTATGAGAGCAACCCCAGGTCGCTCATGCGGAAGAGTCGACGCATCTCGCCCTTGAACGTGTCGATGTCCTCCGAGCGTGACCCCGTGATGATGAGATCGTCGACGTAGACGCCTACCACCACACGTGATGTTGCAACGCCCCTTGTGTACATACCGTGCTCGCTGGCGCACCGGGTGAAGCCGAGGTCGCGGAGGCTGCTGTCAAGCTTAACATTCCATGCGCGCGGTGCTTGACGGAGTCCGTACAAGGCCTTTCGTAGCCTCAGCACCTTCTCTTCATGCCCAGCCGCAATGAAGCCTGGCGGTTGCCGGACGTACACCTCCTCGCTCAGGTCGCCGTTGAGAAATGCCGACTTGACATCCATGTGATGCACAAGCCAACCTTCCTGAGCCGCCACAGCGAGCAGCATCCGAACTGACTCCATCCGAGCAACGGGCGCAAAGACTTCGTCGTAGTCGATCCCCTGTTGCTGGACGTAGCCTTTCGCCACGAGTCTCGCCTTGTGTTTGACGATGGCTCCCCGTTCGTCGCGCTTCAGTTTGAAGACCCACTTCAGGCCAATTGGACGATGGCCTGAAGGCAAGTCGACGAGCGTCCATGTACTGTTCTGCTCGATCGACACCATCTCCTCGATCATCGCCTTCCGCCAGCATTCCTCGCCACGGGCCTCTTCGAACGTGGCAGGCTCATCGCCCACGGCGAGCAGCAGATCATCCCACATCTCCCGCTCTGCCAGTCCTGGAGTCGCTGCCGGGCCGAGGATGTTCTCCAGTGTCCTGAACCGGAGCGGGACATCGTCGTCGTGGTCGCCATCCAGGTCCAGGTCCCCGCTCGGTGGCGAAGCGAACTCGATCTGCTCTGCGGGGATTGGGGCTGACTGTGGCGTGCGGGGCTCAGACCCGCACGTTGGTGTCACTGCACCGGGGGTCGCATGTGTTGTCGGTGTCTCGCCGCCCGTTGCGGCGTCGTGCACCGCGTCCTGCACTCCCATGTCATGGTGGATCGTCACCGTCATTTGGTCGACGTGAAACGGTTCCGAGTCCGCCGTGCTTGAGTCTTCGCCGTGCTTGCTCCAGTCCCAGGCTCTTGCTTCATCAAACACCGCATCGCGTGATACGACCACACGTTCGGTGTTCGGATTGTAGAACCTGTACGCCTTGGAGCCCGGCTCGTACCCGATGAACACCATCGGCGTACTGCGATCCTCGAGCTTGCGCTGATGGCCGCCAACGCTCTTCACATGTGCGACACAGCCAAATGTGCGGAAGAAATGCACGGGTGGCTTGTGACCGTACCATGCTTCGAATGGCGTCATCCCCTCGACGCTCCTCGTCGGTGCACGGTTCAGGATGAAAACAGCCGTCGTGACCGCCTCCCCCCAAAACCAGCCGGGCATGCGCATTGCCTTGAGCATGCTTCGCGCCATGCCTAGCACGGTCTGGTTGCGCCGCTCCACCACGCCGTTTTGCTGCGGAGTATACGGCGCGGTGAGATGGCGTTGGATGCCCTGCTCGGCACAGTAGTCACCGAACGTCTGTGCCGTGAACTCACCGCCGCGATCTGTGCGGAGCGTGCCCATCTTCTTTCCTGCTTCTGCTTCTGCTCGAGTTTGAAGACGAATTATCGCCGCCGCGGCCTCATCCTTTGACGCCAGTAGCACGATCCACATGAATCTGCTTTTATCATCGACGATGAGAAGGAAGAGCTGTTTGCCGCCGGGCGGCTTCGGGGTGATGGGCCCGCACAGGTCGGCGTGAACCAACTCCAGCAGGTTCTTGGCTCGGTACACGCTTGCTGCCGGGAACGGGTGCCTCCTTTGCTTGCCGGCGAGACAGCTCTCGCAGACCTGGTCGACGTGGTCGATCTGCGGGAGCCCACGCACCAGCTCCCCCTGCGCGAGTTGCTTGAGCCCCTGAAAGCCGAGGTGGCCGTACCTGGCATGCCATTGCCAGGCCGCTTCGCTGCTCCGCGCGGCGAGGCACACCGGCTTGCCGATGTCCAGGTCGAGGACGTAGAGCCGGCTTGGCGAGCGCTGCACCTTCGCCATTAGCCGCCGCCGTTGGTCCCAGATCCTGAGAATCCCGTCCTCGATCAGGATCTTGAAGCCTTCCTCATCCAGTTGGCCGAGGCTGACTATGTTCGCCGTCAACTTGGGGATGTGGTAGACGCCGCCGAGCTCTTGGTGCTCTCCGTTCTTGCAGTTGAGGAGCACCGTGCCACGCCCTTCGATGCCGACGACGGAGCCGTCCCCGAATCGGACAGTACCGCGGATCCCCGTGTCAAGCTCGGCGAAGGCGGATTTCACCCCCGTCATATGATTCGTCGCGCCGGTGTCGAGAATCCACCGGGTGCAGTCGTCGACGCCCTTCTCACCGAGCTGGACAAACAGCTTCTCTTCCTCGAGGTGGATCAAGGAAGTGTCAGCCGGCGATGCGGACACGATTGGCGAATCGGTGTCGAGAATCCACCGGGTGCAGTCACCGACGCCCTCCCCGCCGAGCTGGACGAACAACTCTTCTTCCTCGAGGTGGATCAAGGTGGATTCCACCGGCGATGCTGTCGCCGTTGCCACCAATAAGGTGGGCTCTGTCTTCTCCTCGACTTGGACCGCGTGGGCCGCCTCGTCTCGTTTCTTCTTGCGACATTCACGGGCCCAATGTCCGGTCTTCCCACAATATCGGCATTGATCCCTGCCGATTGAGTTGGCGCCATTGCCGCTGCTGCCTGGAGCTTTGGGTGGCCTGGAACCTGCGCGCGAGCCACCTTCCTTGCCACACCCCGGGCCGCGTCCTCTCCTCTGGTTCAACGACGACCCCTTGGGCTGTCTTGAAGGCCCCTCGCCGGAGAGCTGCATCTTCGCCGCCACGCGTGCGATCAGCTCGTCCTCGGTGAGATTCAAGCTAGCGATGGAGCCACCGCCAAGACCATGTCGCTCCTCCGCAGACTTGAGCCGGCCGATGAGCTCCTCGACGGAGATCTCGCTCAGGTCAAGGAGGGTCTCGATCGCCATGGCGATTTGTGCGTACCTTGGCGGGAGTGCCTGGAGGAATTTGCGGACGATCTCTTCCTCCGCGCAGGCGTCGTTAAGGACCGCGAGTTGATGTGCAATCATGTTGATGCGGACACCGAACTCGTCCACAGTCTCGCCGTCGCGGAACTTGAGCCCGTCAAACTCGCGCCGGAGTGTGTTGGCTTTCGCCTTGCGCACGCGCTCCACGCCGACATGCATGGTGCTGATCGCGTCCCACGCGATCTTGGCGGTCGCCTTGCTGGCGATGGTTCCCATCAACTCCGCCGGGACTGCCTTGGCGATGACCTCCAGCGCCATACGATCCTCGACGTAGTCGACGGTGCCGACGCTCACCGCGTTCCACAGGCCGCGTGCCTGTAGCATCACGCGCATGAGCGCCGCCCAGTCGAAGTAGTTGGTCTTCGTGAGCGTCGGGAACGCCCCGTTGCTGCTGACCTCCTTGGTGACCCGGTGGATCACCAGACCGCGCTCCGTTCCGCCGTTGCCACCACCGCTCCCCGATGGCGGCGGCGTCTCCTCCCGAGACTGCCGTGGCGGCGAAGCCGATCGATGGCGAGGCATGACGGCTCACACGATCGCTTGGTCGCACTCCCGGGGCCGATCCGGCTCTGATACCAAATGTCGTTTTCACCTCCGGCTTCCCTTGCCGATAATGATGAAAACTTAGCACACGCACTCAATAAAACTCAATGAACTTCAAAGAGATTTTTGATGCTGCCCGGATGCAGATTTTTCATGTCTCATTGCTCTTTAAATAGGTACATGTATGAGTACAAAACGGGAATACAAAACCGAAATAGAAACGGATTCAAAACCGTATCCGTGTCAAAAAATGTGTCCGTGACCGAGCTAGATTACCAACAATGACATGGGCGCAACATGGCTCCGGAAATTAACGTCTCGCTGCAGGCTCGTGCGTACTGCAACAGTGGCTCGTGTTGCGTCTCTTGTCTCAGTCAAGAACTGTGCAAACAGATCGATCGATGAACCTCTCTTATCTCAGATTCTCGGTCACAAGCTTCATAGCTAGCTGGGTTAATTAATCTGAGAGACGACACTCCTGACTTGTGATTTGTGATCCATCGAGGGGTTTTGCGTGATTTTCTTCAGAGATGGTCACATCAGAACACGATAGAAGTAGCCATTCCGAGCACTTGAAGCTCTGTACTTCTATCCTCACTGGAAAACTAAAGAAAAGGCTTATCACTGAATAAAAAAAAGCCTACTAAAGAAAACAGCGAATAGATCGACGGAACAAAGGTCAGCAGTTATACGAACCGACTCTCCCCGGCCATGATCAAACCATCGATCAAACTCCTATAATACTGCAAATATAGGAGTGCAAGCCGTCGTCATCTCTCGATGCGTTGGCCAGTTTCTGGTCGCGATGTTGACACTGACAACAAGGACGTGCTAATTGTATTCTTACTCAGGACCTGACGTGAGCTTAGGAGCGTATGGCGTGAACATAGGACGTACAAATTTGGCTGGTAGAAGTAGTGATCAAATCTTTTCATTTTTTGTTGGGAGTGTCTAGGTATCATCTGGATGTTTTCTTCTTAACTATTATTTAAATTTGTGACATTTGAATTAGAGATCAAGGAGCTTTTATTTTTAAAGGGGGAGATTTTTTTCAAGGGGAAGGAGGTAGAATTTAAAGGGAGGGGAAGAATTCATGGCCATTAGGCCTTTAATCTAATAGTTCTAAATCTAAATGATAGTTAAAAAGAAAATATTTAGATGATATTTAACAAAACTTTTTGTTGAGGAACCGTCGCTGGCGACCAGTCCGATCGATTCCTCTGCTAGAACAATAACGAATCAATCACAGAATCACAGAGAGACAATAGATGAACACAGAGAGAGATAGAGAGAACTCCTGGTCTTTCTTTATTGCTTTCATTCATGTGTACATAATGAGGGGGTATAGGTCCCTATTTATAGACTACAATGAGGTGCCCACCATGGGCCGCGGGCTGCTGGCCCAGGCCCAGGTTTCTTAACACTCCCCCTTGGGCACTCATCCGACATGTTCATGCCTCACTAAAACTCCATAAAAACCCAGTGGGAAAAATTTGGAGAGAGAGCACATGATACATGTGATGCTGCGATGCACGAATTGCCTCATTAAAAACCTTGGTCGAGAAACTTCATGGAAAACTCGTCAAGGGAAAAAGAGTACAATTCACCCAACTTCATTCAGTCTTCAGGACTTTGCTCATTTGGGTACTTAACCTTCAGGATTAAGATTTAATAATGGGCTTGAGAGAATTCTCCCCCTGAATTCTGCACTTCTCTAAGTCTCATCATTCCAATCCCTCACACGCACCTTTCAAAGTTAGATGCGGGGAGTGACTTAGTTAACAAGTCTACATGACTTAGTGTGCAGTACTTTAATCTTGTCCATCTTTGCCATTCATGAGCATAGAGGAACTTGGGGTTGGTATGCTTACATAGCCCGTCTGTACTAGTGCAACGCAAGCTGCATTATCTTCATGGATAATTATGGGGGTTTGCACAATGTTCATTCCACATGACTGCTGGATGTGGTGATCCGTTCAGCGAAACCAAGCGCACTCTCGTGCGGCTTCATACAGTGCTATAATTTCTGAGTGGTTCGTCGAAGTAGCTACAAGGCTTTGCTTAGACGATTTCCAAAGATTTGCAGTTCCACCACACAGAAATGCATAGACTGTTTGTGACTTTGCGGTATGCGGGTCCGACAGGTACCCAGCATCTGCGTAGTCAATCAAGTTCAGATCTTGATTCTTTCTGTAAGACAATCCAAAGTCTTTGCTTCCTTGGAGGTATCGGAAGGTGTCCTTTATGCCCTGCCAATGCCTGTTGGTGGGCTCTGCACTGTACCTTACCAACAGGTACACGACACATGCAATGTCCGATCTAGCGCAGTTCGCTAAGTACATGAATGCTACCACTGCACTCAAGTATGGGAATTCTGGTCCCAGGACTTCCTCCCCCTCTTCCCTAGGTCGGAAAGGATCTTTTTCTTGCTGTAAAGACCTCCCGATCATCGGTACTTTCGATGGGTATGCCTTCTCGAAGCCAAGCCTTTCTAGCACCTTCTGGGTGTAGGCTGACTGATGTACCAAGATTCCTTCAGGGACATGCTCAAGCTGCAGGCCTAAGCAGAACTTGGTCTTGCCCAAGTCTTTCATTTCAAATTCTAACTCCACGTAGGAGCTTGCTTCTTTAATAGCTTTTGCTGTCCCGATGATGTTCAGATCATCTACATACACAGAGATTATACAGAATCCATTCTGGGATCGCCGTATAAACACACAAGGACAGTCTTCATTGTTCGTGTAGCCTTTCTTGCAGAGAAAGTCACTCAAGCGATTATACCATATTCTTCCAGATTGTTTCAGTCCATACAGTGACTTTCTGAGTTTCACACTGTACAGATTTCGATTTGCTCTGTTTTGGTTCGGGAGAGAGATTCCTTCAGGGACTCTCATATAAATCTCCGAATTCAAGTTACCATAAAGGTATGCATTCACAACATCCGTCAATTTCATTTCCAAGTTCAAGTTCACTGCCATTGAGATCAAATATCTAAAGGTAATTCCACTCATGACTAGGGAGTAGGTTTCTTCATAATCAACTTCCAGGATGTTGAGTGAAACCTTGGGCTAGTAGCCTTGCTTTGTATCTCACTACTTCATTTCTTTCATTTCTCTTTCGAACAAATACCCACTTGTGCCCTACGGGGTGCACATGGGGAGGCGTGCGGCATACGGGCCCAAACACCTCTCTTTTGTTCAGAGATAGCAATTCAGTTGCTATTGCCTTCTTCCAATCTTCCCAATCTGATCTTTTCTTACATTCAGCGAGCGATGCAGGCTCGAGATCAAGATCAATGATAGAGGCAATTTTCTTTGCGAAGTAGATATCGATATTAGCAATTGTCCTATTCAGGGACTCTCCCGTGTGCACATAATTTATAGCTATTTCTTCATGAGTTGCTTCTTCTGGAGCGATTGCTTCTACTGGAGCTTCATCTTGCGCATCGCTTCTTTCAATTGCGGCGGCAAGTCCCTTTAGTTTTTCGGCTCCGATGTGTGCGCACACATCCATGCCGATGGGGATATTCAGATCCGGTATGCCCTTTTCTGAAGGTGTCATACTTGTGCCAGGTCTCAACTGGCTCCCCTTCTCATTCTGGGGGACTTCAATGATCGGCTGTGATAAATCCCGCTTATCCTTTTTCGCCAGGCGTCCCCAGTTACTAAGGATTCGAGGAGCCGGAGTTCTCGTCCTCTTTTTTATTTTTCTGAGGCCTCTGGACGAGATTAGGGATACCTTCTGTTTCTTTGGTATTTCAACCCTCTCCGGTGCAGTGCGTGCAGGCACATGCGACTTAGTCACGCTCTTCAAATTACTAAAGTGATCAGGCAGCTGATTTGCTAATGCTCGCAAATCAATTGTCTTCTGGACTTCTCTTGTCTTCTGGACTTCTATTGTCTTCTGGACTTCTCTTGTCTTCTGGACTTCTCTATTTGCTTTACTAATGCGCGGGTCATCTGCATGGATTCCCGTGGCTTGCCATATAATGTCTTCTGGACTTCTCTAGTGTGCGGGTCATCTGCATGGATTCCCCAGGCTTGCCACGTAATTTCCCGACATTCTTCATCAAGGGGTTGATTTCCTCCCCCTAATGTTGGGAAATTTTCGGTGGTGACCCTTGCGCTAGTTGCATAAGTGAATGGATGTTGTAGGCCGAAGGTCTAAGGTTGATGAGATTCGCTACATTTATGCAAGAGGGGTCGGGCAATAAATTTAATTCTCTTAATTAAAGCCTCTGCCAAACCATTCTGGGTATGGACATGCGGTACCGAATGCTCAACTGCAATTCCCATCGCCATGCAATAATCATCAAATGCCTTCGAAATAAATTCTCCGGCGTTGTCCATTCTGGTGGACTTGATCAGAAACACATTTCTGATACAAATGATCTGCGAGATCAATTTTGCAAAGACGTGATTTCTTGTGGACAACAAAACCCACATATGACAACTTCGAGGAAGCGTCAATGAGCACCATAAAATACTTAAATGGCCCTGAGATGGGCTTAATGGGACCGCAAATGTCTCCCTGGATGCGTTCCAGGAATGCAGAGACTTCATCCTTCACTTTCAAAGTGGAGGGTCTAGTTATTAGTTTCCCGGTGGCACATGCAGGGCACACAAAATCTTCATAATTCGGGAAATTCTTCACATTAATATTATGCCCATGCGAGTTATTTATTATGTTTCTCATCATCCTAAGACCTGGGTGACCTAATCTGTCATACCAGAGACAGAATAGTTCAGAGCTTCGAAATACCGTCTTCAGGACAGTGTACGCTGCAGGCGCCTTAATGTTGGTATAATATAGCCCAGTTTCAAGTGAAGGAAGTTTTTCTAATATTTTTTTGCATTCTCTTCGCGCTTCGTAATGAGCAGGTATTCCTTACCGTACTCTTCTTCGGTCTCAACGTGGAAACCATTGGCGCGAATATCATTAAAACTTAGGAGAGTTCTAGTCGATTCTGGGTACAATAAGGCTTCTTCAATCACCAAAGTTGTGCCCATTGTGGCTCTTCCTGAACCAATTATACATGCATCGCTTCTGGCGATTGTCGTAAGGCTGCCAGTGCTCTTACGTATCGACTGAAAATACTCAATCTCTCTTAAGATGATATGCGTTGTGCCACTGCTGGCTAAGCACACTTCCTTCATAGGGCGCTACACGCGTTCTAATATAGGGTATTTATTAACATGTATGAGAAGGCAATCAACACATAAATAAAATACTCCAATATCAGAACATATCATGCCATCATAAACTGAATAAATGAATGATTTCAAATATCATCCAACCATCACGAGAAAATAACAATTCTTAAGTACCATCCATGCAAATTCTAACATATCCTTCCACACAAAATAGATGACAATTAAAGTCGAAATGCATTCAGTGCACTAGACTTCTTCTACTATTTTCTCGGGGGTGACGTTCTCTTCAAGAGAAATCATGGCGTTGACTGCTTCTAGGTTGAGAGAGGTGCTGCTGTTGTAATGGTCTCAAACACCATCAGCGCGGGTAGCTGCTCAGAACGCTCCCCCTCAACCGATGCAGAGTGGGCTTCATGTGCCCTTTGCCATCCCATTTTGGCTTGCTAGCCTTATTCTCACGTGGAGCATCTGATTTGCCTTTCTGGGCTGCGGCCTTACCCTTCCTTCCCCTTCTTTTCATAAAGAGCTTTTCGCACCTTGTAGCTCCCGGCGTTGGCTTCACGGCCAGCGGAGCTCCCAGGTGGCTGAGTGACGTAGTTCTTACGGAGAACTTTGTCCTGAGCCTCCACAACTTGCATCATATCAGTTAATTCGGCATATTCCTTATAGCCATCTTGACGATAGTTGCGTGCGGATTGAGCTACATTGAGGTGGAAGGATTTTCTCAATTTTCTGTATTGGGGTACAAATCCTGTGCAAGACAGAATTGTATTCCCTGACCGTCTTAAAGTCGGCAAACCTCAGTCTGATCCACTCTTACTCTGCTTGAGAAAGAATGATGTACTTTAGCCTCTTAAACCGCTTCTTGGGTGCGATCAAGAGTGCTAACGCGCTATTCTCTACCATGTACTCATTCTTGAGAGTGAGGCAGAAGTGGTGCCTGAGAAAATGAAGTGTCTGATCATTCTCTTTAGGCGTGGGTTGGGCGTCATTCAGTCCGCCAATCCCAATAGTCGCGCGGAGCTTCCTGGCTCCAAGCATAATCTTGACTTCGGATGCCTACGTCAGATAGTTTTGGCCATGCTGGGCCAGCTCCTCGAACTTCCAGTTCGTTATGCTAGTCATCTACATGTGTATAAGTCTACTGCTGGTAGACATGCACGGAATAATTCACTGCGGGTAAATAAATGGTACAAAAATTCTCGCAATGTTTCATAATTTTTTGTGCATTTTCTATAGTTTTACTGTTAATTTCAGTGATTAAAAGCAATTTTCAGCAATTACAATTAACCAAAACAGTAAATAAATACAGAAAATACAGAGCATAATAATGGCATAAATAAATAAGCTTCAAATGCTAAAATAATTCAAAATTCAGATTCCCGAGGCCCTTTTATGCTCAAATATGAAATTTCAGCGAATTCTGCCACTTCTGGGGTTTCTACGCAAATTTCCAGTTCAGAGGAAAATTCGCGCAATTTTCTGATTTATCAAGGGGTTTTCTACAAAATTTGGACCCACTCGTAAATTTGAGGGTTTATATGCAATTGTCGGAATTACGAAGCCCTTTTTGCAAAAAATTAGGGCTAAAGTGCAAAATTAAGGGCTCATCGGTAATAACCGCAAATTAGGGGGGGTTTTCTGCAATTTCGTCCCCCTTCCGCACGGGTCCCTCCTTTTTTTTTCTTTCGGCCCACCATCATTTGGCCCATGTGGCCTTTCTTACCCCCGCCCAACCGGCCCATTGGCCGTGCAGCCCACCCGACCGACTTACCCTTGGGTCGGCAGGGTTTCCGTGGCGGCGGCGGCGGCAGTAGCAGCCGAGGCTGCTGGCTCGGGCGACGGGGAGACGGCGCAAGGCGGCGATACCGGTGACTCGGGCAGGGCCGGCGCACGGTGGGAGGCGTCGGCGTGCGGGCCGCGCTGCGGGAGGGGCGCCGTCTGCGGGCGGTGCGGTGAGGCCGGCGGCCAAGTGTCGGGCGGCGGCGGAGGCCGTACGGGGCCAGTGGCGACCGAGGCGGCCGGTTCAGCGTCGGCAATCGGGGCCGCGGTCGGGTGAGCTCGGAGGGAGCAGACGCGGTGGAGCGGCTGGTTTGGCCCGTGCGGCCGAGAGGGGCGGCGCCGTTCGGGGGCCGGGTGCACAGCTGCGGGTGGCGGCCGGGGAGGGCGCAGCTGCAGGCGCGCGCGGGAGGCGGTGCGGGGCGCTTGGGGCAACCAAGGCCGGCAGACCGAGAGGCGGCACGGGGCGCATGCGGGCGACCAGGACCGGTGGCGATTGTGGATGGGAAGGTCGGCTTCGGGTGGCGGCGCGTGCGGGCGTGGTGGAGCCGTACGGCGGCTTGGCCACTTCGGGCGGCGGCGCACACGCGCGTGCGGGCGCGATGGAGCCGGGCGGCGGCCCGTGGTGGCTTTAGGCGGCGGTGCCGGCTGCTGGCCGGCGGTACCTCAGGCTCCGTGGCTGGCTTCTGGCCGTTGCACGCACATGCGGGTGCGTGCGGCGGCGGCGTGCAGCTGCGGGCGGCAGGCGGGGAAGCCAAGGTGCAGCGGCTTCAGGCCGAGTGTAGGCGTTACAAGCCGGCGAGAGAACGGCCTTCGGTGGCGATGTGCGTGTGGGCGGCCGAGGGCTGGACTTCGGGTCCACGGCCGGCTGCTGGCCGGTCTGCGCGCATGCTGGCGCGGTGCCTTCCCCTTTTCTGTGATGCCGTGCAGAGCAAAACGGGAGAACCAATGCCAACCGAACAGAAAATAGATGCGTATATAACGATCATGCAGGATCAAACAAAATAATGCAAAATTTACAATCTACGATACAATCAACATCTACCCTGTTTCGCAATCCACCGATCGACATTGTGCCGGCGATTTCAGATCTGCTCACGGTGGATTTAGGGCGGATTTGCATCGTTCTACAGTGCAATCAACATCTACCCTGTTTTATAATCTACCGATCGACATTGTGCCGGCGACTTCAGGTCTGCTCGCGGTAGATTAGGGCGGATTTGCACCGTAGAGATTCAATCTAGAACGCGAAAAGAAAATACAGATTCAAAAGCGATCTAGAAAATTCAATCTGTGCTTCGATGATTACCTCGTTCACCAGAGCGAAGTCGTGCTGATAACGTGTTGAGGAACCGTCGCTGGCGACCAGTCCGATCGATTCCTCTGCTAGAACAATAACGAATCAATCACAGAATCACAGAGAGACAATAGATGAACACAGAGAGAGATAGAGAGAACTCCTGGTCTTTCTTTATTGCTTTCATTCATGTGTACATAATGAGGGGGTATAGGTCCCTATTTATAGACTACAATGAGGTGCCCACCATGGGCCGCGGGCTGCTGGCCCAGACCCAGGTTTCTTAACACTTTTTTATTTGTTTTGGGACCAGAGGTGATGAGATCTTTGTTTAAGATAACCACCAGCGAAAAGAAAACTAATTAGCGTGTCTTTGTGTAGCTGTTATCGCCCCGGCTGGGCCCCTACTTCCGCTGCATGCATCCGTTGGAGGAGTCCACGTCATGACTCCCTTGTCAGTACCTTCTGCTCCAAAAGTTACTACTTACTAATAGCACGGTTAATTTTGATGGTCAGTAAGAGTAAGAGCACGGATATCTTTTAGCATTTAAAATAGACGTTAAGGCAGATATATCATTTCTCTCTTCACAAGACCATTGTTAGCTATTTTTACTTTAATCTTTAGCATCATTTACAATTGCTAAAGATCAACTCTTTCTTACATAGCACCAGCTGCCAATGTTTACTTCGGTACCATGCAATCCAGCTATATCACTCACTCCCCCATCATTTAGCATAGATGCTAAGAAATTTCTCTCTTCTATAGCACTGATTTAGCACATAGGGATGCATATGTTCTAAGTCCGTCTAGACCCACTTGGAATGAAACGACCATCTTAGATCATGGAGTTGTACTGTTTCATGTGAAATTATTGTAATTTTTTTTTTAAATTCCTGCTTCAAGCATGTATCTATGGAGTACGTAGTTGGGCATCTCAATTCCTTGCTATTTAACCTGCATCCTTCAGTTTTCGAATGCTAAGGCACAACAAAATACAATCTCTTGTGACTTACGGACTATATATATATTGACTACTGGCATTTAAGTTGATCGCACTGTAGTTTGCAATGGCTGAATTTTTTCTGTCAATGGAGTAAGTATGTAAATTAAGCTAATAAGTTGGTTCCCCTTGTTAGATTCGCTGTCCTTCACCGAAACATGGATAGCGGTGCAAGCTGCACAGCAGAAACGGACGCTGATTTCATATCAATCAAAATCAAAACATTCACCGAAACATGTCAGGTTGCAGATAGTACGTACGAACTAATTAAAACAGGGTCAATGTCTCGGCGAACGTATGGCAGTCACTCTGCAGCAGTTGCTCGATCGGATGCCAGATTATCCATGTATCATGTTGTTGCATTTTTCTCCCGTCAAAAGTACAACTTGTTAAAAATATACAACTGGTCTCGTGACAGAAAAAGGAAGAAGAAAAACGAAAAGAAGAATTTATAAAGTACAACCACAATCTCATCTTCTTTGCACTAACCAAGCAAATGAATAAAATCTAAGTTCCTGGGAGTCTTGAAAAATCATCCTATATTACATCCGAGGAAGCGCCCCGAGCAGCCTTGCCAGCTCACCTTCTTTGCGAAAAAGCCCTTTAAATTTTGCGAAATCACGTTCATGTCATCGGTTCTTGCAAAAAGACATCTGCCATGGTTTGTTTCCGAAAACTCCGTTCACTTCTCCGAAATTGCATATAGGTCGCTGCATTTCCATAAAGACTCTCCTTTTGCAGGATAGCACCCTGTAGTTTTCTAAAATTACGTACATATCCTCTTTTAATTATGTATAGGTCCTCAGCATTCTCATGGAGCCCCCTCCTTTTGCTGGATAACACCCTGTAGTTTCCTGAAATTACATACAAATCCTCAGTTTTTTGCGAAAAAGGCCTTCGGTTTTCTCAAAATTACGCATGTGTCTTCGATTTTTTTTTAGAAAAACTTCCCCGCGAATTTTTGTCTCTTTTACTTTGGTTCATATGGTAGCTAGCACGACATGACGCCATGCTTACACTGCTAGTTTTTTTAAAAGGAGGAGAAAGGCTTACACGGGTGATCATCACCCAAGAGCAATCGAATCCATGTACTCAAGCTCTCTTATTGCTTTCAATAGCCCATCACAATTTGAAAAGAGCCCAGCCCATACCATTATGCGGTGGTAGTCTCTGTGCAGTTGCGCTTGGGCTCAAATGCGGTGGATCGGCCCATTCCCGGAAACCGACGCAGCTGACAGCCTGAAAGCTGAGCGCCGTAGGCACGGCCCCGGTCTAGCCCACCGCCTAGCCTGACGCACTCGCGAGCAAAGTGCTACCTGGCAGATAGCGGGGTTGCCGTGGATTTGCTGTCGTATGGTAGATAACGGATAGCAGGTAATAAAGCGGACGCTCTACAGTAGAATTTGAAATTGTGATTTTTTAGTTATGCATACCTTATGATTTTTTATCATGATATAAAGTAACATGTAAGATAGCCAAGTCAGTTAGAAACTTACGCATAAGTAGTACATGTATAATAAATTAGTTGGAATTAGATATTGTATAAGATAAATATTAGAGCAATCAAGCAATAACACGACACCAGGAGTTCAGACTCGATCGTAGCATCAATTCAGATTTCAAATATTAGGAAATGACAGACTAGATACGACTTGCAACTTACAAGCGTGGCTCTCAGTTTTAGTTACTTATCAGTGGTGGTTGTCGTTTGATCAAGCTGCGAGCAAGCGGGCAATAGAGAAGGAACATAAGGCATGGCCGTGTTGTGAGTATAGTATATGGCGAGCACCATTAGCCATAGAGCAAGAGATTAGGACATGGTGGCTAAGCAGGATAAGCATGGAGTGCGATGACCGTTACTAATTTGGGATTTCATTTCTGTACAGGAATGATGCAGTAACAAATGGGTTGCTATAGCACTTATTAGACTGCTATATTAGTCAATAAGTTTAAAACCACTATTTTCTAGTTGCTACTTGGTATGGAATGAGTTTATGTTTGCTGTTGCGGGGCGGTATGAACGTTGTTCTTTTAGATTACAGCTGGTAGCTTTTGGCTGTGGCTGATGGTTATCTGTGTTTGAACGATGGAGATACCGATACGGACGGCGTACACGATTTTAAATTCAAAAAATTGTTTGAAGAAACAGTTTTAAAAGATCGTTTGAGAAATCATTTCGTTTGTTTTGACTTTTGAAAAAACTAAAATAAAAAACCGTAAAAAAACTGTCCCACTACATTGCTTGCGAGTTGCAACTGGGTGCGCCTAGTCAAAGGGCATATTCTTTTTTGCTGCGGCTTGTGGCTTTTGGGCTGTTTGTGCGGGAAATTACAGAATAACAGAAACTCACGTGAGGTTTTTGACGATATAAATAAAGTCGGTAAAATATGTACTACAATTAACTACTAGACCTTATCTTAAAAAATATTTTGTTTATAAGTTAATTACTATAAAAAATCAAAAAATAGTTTTTAAAAGTTGAAAAGAACAATGCCAAAGCTCCTCCGGCTCGAAGCCGTCGACTCATTAAGGGTGTGTTTGGTTGAGCTGTGGCTTCTGAAAAAGCTGCTGTGAGCTGTGGGCTGTGAAAAAGCTGCTGTAGGTTGTGAGCTGTGAAAAAGCTGTAACCTGTTTGGTTCAAACAAGTATAAAACTTACCTCTTATCTCTATTTTGCTTGAAACAACTGTGAAACAACTCTCTATTTTCACCATTTCAAAAAGCAGAAAGCCAAAAGTCAAAAGCAGGGTCCAAGGTGCTTTCAAAACTATACTACCCAAAAGTAGCTGCTTCTGAAAAAACAGCTTCTGGTTTCCACCATTTTATTTGACTTTTAACTTTTTAGAAGTAAAAGTAGCTTTTAAAAGCTCAACTAAAATCACCCAAAGTGGCGCACGCCTAGACAAAGGACACCACCAACTCTGCATCCAACACGAAAAAACCAGACTACTGGTACACAGATTGACTGATTCCCTCCCAAGTCTCGAGCACAGAGTACACTAGGGCCCATTCCGCATCGGTCGAGCAGGCCCCCCATGCCTCACATGGCGGCGATCTCGCAGCGGATCGCGGGGCCGCGCCACGCCGGGGTGCCGCGGCCGGGGAGGCGCGCTGCGGCGGTCGCGGTCGCGGCCGCCGCGGCCAACACGACGCGGAGGCTGGAGGGCGCGAGCGAGGAGCTGAGGGCCGCCGCGGCGCAGTGCCTCGACTGGGCGCCGGCGCGCCGGCGCGTGCGTGGCGCCTTCGTGCCCGTTCTCCCCACGCTCGACCACTGCCTGTTCAAGGTCCCCTCACTTGGTCCCTTCGCTTGGCTGGCTTGCTGGGTTTGATGGTTTCATTGGTTCATACGCTTGTTTTAATAAACGATCCAAATGGTCAAGATTAGTAGTAGCGTAAATATGTAGTCAGATGCTTCAGGCCTTAAAGGCTTGTCTCCATTTATATTTCTGAGCTGGAACTGCTCTTGAATTTTTACGACTTATTGTTTGGATAGTTGTACTGCGTCTGTGTAACTAGACGTCCAAGTTAGCTTAGTGGGCTATTAATGCGCAGTCTATGTAGTTGGATTGTTGCTTGAGCAGATTACGCAGATCCTGGTCCTAAGGAGATTGATTCTGTAGTTTATGGCTTTATGCCCTCTGAAGGAGATAGCCTTGTGCCATCCGAAGGATACTGGTTATGTAGTTTATCATGGAGATTTAGGAATTAGAATTGAAAAATAGCCTGATGGATCATATCATGCAGATAAAAAAAACTGGTGTTAGGACTCTGGTCAACGCTGATCAAATCAAAAGTTCTCCAAGTTTTTCCCTTTTGAGAACATGATGCACCATCTCTAAAATCTCCGATTGGTATCTTGTAATATGGTTGCATACGATGTCAACTGGTCCTACTTACTTTCTCACCTTTTCCCTGCTTCCCATCCTGTAGATGGCTCCCAAGGGAATCCAGATGGAAGAGGTAAGCACATGATGGAGATTCTGAATTGACCTTCCCTTGTATTTGGTTCAAGTAGTTCCCTGGCAGAAATGCAATGCATCTGTGACACAAGCATCTTTTTCTGTTGTAAATGATGGCATGAAGACATCCATCAAAAGATAGGTACCTTAAGCTAGTAATATCAGGTAAAAGCTCGTGGTGTATTGAGGAAACTAAGAAACTTTACAAGGAGTGGCATGATGTTACTTGCAGTTAACCTCAAAAGGAAACTATCATTAGCAGGCACTTTGAATCTTGGATGAACCGTTTAATAGCTTTTTTCCTTTGTGTGAAAAGTGACAGTACTTGTTTCTGTAGAATTTTGAGACTAATTCGAAGGGAGTTGAGATATTCTGGAAGAGTTGGCTGCCTAGGGAGGACACCGCAACCAAGGCAGCACTTTTCTTCTGCCATGGGTATGGGGATACCTGCACTTTCTTTTTTGAAGGTGATTACTTATTCTATTATGTTCTGCTTTGAGCTCTCTTTTCTTTATCTGTTTTTTTATGTATATCTTACTAGCTTGAAAATATCAGGGATCGCTAAGAGAATAGCTGCTGCTGGATATGCGGTATATGCTATGGATTATCCTGGTTTTGGCTTATCATATGGTCTTCATGGCTACATCGCAAGCTTTGATGGAATGGTGGACCATGTCATTGAACAATATGCACAAATAAGAGGTTTTTGATGGATATGTCCAGTAGATGAAAAATAGAGGTAGTGTGCAATAATATAATCTGTGCACCATAGTGTAATGATTTATAATGTTTAGGCAGGAAGGAGGTGCGTGGGCTTCCACACTTTCTCTTGGGGCAGTCAATGGGAGGTGCGGTTGCTCTGAAAGTGCACCTGAAGCAACCAAAAGAATGGGATGGAGTGCTTCTTGTTGCCCCTATGTGCAAGGTAGTATAGAACTCTATATGAAACTCATCAAATATAGCGGCCCATGACAGTCTGTTGTTTAGAGTATAAGTTGCATATTGTTTAGGTGTTCACAATCTTTCTGATTGTGACTTATGCTGTTGTAACTGTAGCTGTGTGTATTTTTCACACTTAACAGTCAGTGGAAATACAGTGCATTGTGATTGAGGGAATCACTGGTAAAGGCAAGACTTCTCGTTGACTAAATCGCCAAATATTGTGTTGAGTTGGCACCTAGCACTGCTAAGTCAATGCCACCTTAAAGTTTACTTGAAATGTATAATAACTACTTGCAAGATACCCGTCTTCACTCCATGTTATAAGAACTGCTTGCAGTCATGCATGAACAAATTACCAAAATTTAGTGATCTTTTTCATAAACCACTGCCAACTGGCAGGGAATACTTCCTTTATACTGTTGTTGCATGTTTTAAAACCAAAGGGTTTACTTAATTTATTTTTGGGTCTTCATTCTTGAGTGCATTAACCATGTTTTTTATAATACTCTGACTTCTATTTGGCAAGATTGCAGAAGATGTAACACCACCAGCTCCAGTGTTGAAGGCACTGAGCATATTGTCATGTCTTCTTCCAGAAGCCAAGTTATTTCCGCAAAAAGATATAGGAGATTTGGCATTTAGAGATCAAAGGAAAAGAAAAGTAGTAAGTTTCTTGGACCAATTTCTTGCTATCATCTTCAACTTGATTTGTTTGAATGTAATGTAACATCTAGCATATAGCACATTATCCAAGTAGTGGCATTTGTCTCTCTTCTTTGTAATTTGGGGGCAGTTCATCTCTATTGCTCACTGATATCTAACTTGACGGGTGGATGACGAAGATGGTGGTATCAGAGCATTGTTAAGGTTAGGGTTTGCACCTCTTCTGCCACCGCCGTCGCTGTTGAGCTCGCCACTGGCGTGCTCCAGGGATCATCTCCCCTGTCTCCACCGTCCTCAGGTCGGCTAGATCCGGTTGCCGTGCGTTGCCCGCACCGCCTTCATCATCCATTCGGCACTCGCAACTGCCGGATCCGGTCGCCACCTTCTCCCCTCGGTCGGATTCAGCCATCGTCTCTCTCCTCTCTCCCTTCGCTAGCCTCCACACATCCCTAGCACCATCCTCATCTCTAGCTACTGTACCGTCGTCCTAGTCTTCTCCCTTAGCCAGCCGCCTGAGATTCGCCCAGCTCAGATTTGCTCGCGTCACTATCTTTGGATCGAGTTGCTGTTGTTAGCCTCGTCTGCTTCAAGCCCGCCGCTGTCGCTGGCCTCCTCGAATTCCCACCGCCAGCCTTCTCTCCAAGCCCGACGCCGCTGATAGGCTAGGTCTTCTTACTGTCGGGCTCCATGACTTATGTTTTTATCCTACAGTTGTTGTGCTGCTGATGTGCTCTGTTGTGTTGCTGCTATTGGCTCTGTTGTGATTGTGGTCCGTCAAGATGGCAAAATCCGACTCATGGTTTGGGGGTAGTTCATCTCTTTTGCACACTGACATCAAACTTGACGGGCTGAACTATCGAGCATGGGCTTCCTCAGTCAAGACCACTCTGAGGGGCTATGGTTTGGCTTCTCATTTGACGGATGATCCTCCTGACCCAGAGAAGGTTGATGTTGAGGCAATAAAGACTTGGCAAAAAGAAGATGAACATGTTATAACTGGTCTAGTTCAAAGTGTTGATGTTTCTCTGAGGATGAGTCTTGTGTATCATACTTCGTGTATCATACTTCAGCCAAGTAAATCTGGTCATACTTTAAGACGAGATATGTTCAATCCAGTAGTGCTCTTTTCTTCGCATTGCTTAAGAATCTTCATAATATTCAGCAGCAGGACATGTCGATAGATAGAGGAGTATTATTGTGCTTTCACTAACATCACTAGCCTTCTAGAGTCTATGACACCGAAGGCTGCTACTACTTGTCAGTCTTGTATTGCCAAAGAGTAGTATGCTCAACAAACACTTATGTATCAGTTTGTGATGGGGCTTCGTCAGAGTTTGAGCTTGTTCGTACTCAGTTGCTCAACTGTCCTACTCCACCGACTTTGACTAAGGCACTTTCCAGTTTGATTGCAAAGGAGGCTCGTCTTTGCTCATTTGTGCCTACCTTAGGATGCTCACCACATGTTGTTCTAGGTCTTTCATAGTGGTCTAGATCCACCAAAGCTACATCCATGGGAGTGTTGTTTTGTTCTCATTGCAATAGGACCAGTCATCTTATTGACAAGTGATTCAAGTTACATCCAAACTAGTTTGTTGATTATTGTGCTAGACATTCATCTGATCGTCGTCGTAGAGCATCTACTGGAGCAGTCACTGCTGCCACACCTCCTATGACTTCTGGATCAGTGTTTGCTTTGAATTCAATTGCACCATCTACCTCTAGCACTTCTCATTCTTGGGTTTCGAACTCGGGTGCCTCTTTTCATGTTACATCAGATAGTTCTCAGCTTGTTGCCTGCAAGACCGTGACTGATGGTGCTTATGTTCACACTGCAGATGGTACACCTTGCTTTATTACCCATCAGGGCATTCTCTTTACATCTTGCTTCTCTGTTCCTAATGTGTCTTTTGTTCCTCAGTTATGTATGAATCTTCTTTCTGTTGGTCAACTTACCAATATGAACATTTTCGTTGGATTTGATGATTCTTCTTGTTTCATTCAGGATCGTTAGAGCAAAAGAGTTATTGGTTCTGGCCATCACCGTAGAGGCTCCCCTAGTCTTTATGTCTTGGACTCCTTGCATCTCCCTTCCATCAGTATGTTGAAGGCTTTAGTGTCATCTGCAATGTCATCATCTCATTCCTGTTGGTTCTTCCTTCAGCAAGTGGCATCATAGATTTGGTCATCTATATGAAGCGCCTCCTTGATATGATCATCTTCGTGTTTTTGGTTGCACCTACTATGTTCTTTTGGCACCTCGAGAGCATACAAAGCTAAGCACTCAGTCAGTTGAGTATGTCGTTTTAGGTTATAGTCTTGAATATAAGGGTTATCGTTGCTATGATCCTTTGGCACGTCGTATTCGCATCTCTCGTGATGCAACATTTTTAGAGGATCGACTCTTCTTTTATAATCCTTCCACTCGTCCCACTTCTTCCACAGATTCAACATCTTTTTTGTGTCTACCTCCCATTCCTTAACCAGATTTGTCATCTTCTGTTCAGTCTTCAAATACATTTTCACCAGTTTCACCTTCTATTATGTCTCCTCCACCAGCTCCACCAATTTATGACACTTGCACTATGTCTTCTCCACCAGCTTTACCAGTTGCTGACACTTCTACTTTTCCCGTTCACTATCGTCGCCAACAGAGAGATCCTTGTAATCCTTAGCCCTCGGCTCCTCCACGTACTCTAACCATTGTTCTACTACATCACTGTAGGTCCTACTCTAACCAATGGCTTTGCCATGCCTCGGCAAGTCTCCCGCTCCGGTTTCACTAGACCACACCTCATTTGGATCGACCAAGCCACTTAGTGCAATCCGTTGCTTGAACATTTCCTTCCACATGCATTGCCTTCTTTGTGCTACGCTTATGCTCAACCATCTTATCCAATATTCTTTATGGTTCTGGACCTTGGCTTTTCCATGAGCGTAGTCTCTATCCTCACCGTTGACCATAGTTGACTCCAAGGTTCCTGCACATCTAAGGACCAAGAAATCATTTTTAGACATAAGTTCATTACAACTTGACTCACGTTAGCTCAAACATGCTTCATATAACATGAATATACTAACCTAAGACCAATTTATCCAATCCTCATCCAAATTCCCAAATTTCAGAACATGCTGCCAAAGCTACAGAGATAGCTGGTCTAACCGCTGTGCACAACCGGTTTGACCGCCAGGAGCTGAACCACATATTGAAGATCAAATATTTCGTACATTTGAATTTCATCTCTACATACATTGACAATGGTTTATCATAAATAATCCTGGACCTTCTCATATGGTCCCTTAAGTATATGCCTTCAGAGCTTCAAGTTGCAAATTTCTTCACTAAGACTCAGACTCGAGAACAACATCAGCTTCATCTACTCAAACTCAGTGCCTCAGATCCTCTTGACTCATCTTGAGTTTGAGAGGGTGTTAAGAATCTTGTACATATTAGTGTCTAACTCTCTGTCTCTCTCTCAGCCCATGTGGCCCATATAGCCTATGAGGCTCAACTAATCATGTATATATATGACTTCTCATAATGAATAGGATGCACAGTCGTGAATAGCAAAAATATGTCTCTAAAATTGACACTTACTAATTAAAATTCCAAATTCCTTGGTTTATTTGTGGCAAAATACTTAATTTTTCTACATTCTTCCCCTGTTATCACATCCTTGTAGTAATTAAATAGCTAATAGCAAGAATCAGTACACCTCTTAAAAAAAATCAGTACAACAAGGCTGGTTGAAAGACATAAATGCTATGAATCCTCTTTATTTTCACTTTTCAGGCTGAGTACAATGCAATCTCATATACGGACCAAATGAGGTTGAGGACAGCAGTTGAACTTTTGAAGGCTACGCAGGACATTGAATCCCAGTTGGAAAAAGTCAGTATCACTTGTGCATGATACTCATGTACTTGAATTTATTTTCCAACATTGTTTAAACGTGACCCGGAAGCAACCATTATCGTCTCCTGTTAGTCTGGAAGTACCTAGAAATGTAAAACACTTCTTACATATTCCTATAGATTTGCTCCCCGTTGCTGATTCTTCATGGAGCAGCAGACATGGTGACCGACCCTCACGTGAGCGAATTCCTGTACGAGAAGGCCAGCACGAAAGACAAGACCCTCAAGCTCTATGAAGACGGCTACCATTCTATCTTAGAGGGAGAGCCAGATGACCGGATTTCAGCTGCCATCAACGACATCGTTTCCTGGCTGGATTCACACTGTTGAATACCGTCATACATGATCTCATTGATTGGCCCTATTCTCGTCCCCTTAGCAGTGCATGAAATGAATCAAATAATAACTTGGTGTCGATCTGTAAGGAGGGGCCTTCGCTTCTCCGATGCTTTAGTTTCAGGAACTTGGTGTGCCGAGATTGTTTCTCATTCTCTCCAGTTTCATTTGTTGGTAGTTGGCAACTTGATGCTGTTAGCAGCGGCTATGTATTTGTTGTTAATTGTGAACAGCGTGTTTAACAGCTTGTTCAGAGCACCAGCAGAACAAATGTGAACTTGGCGCATGAATTCCGCTGTTCACACAGGCAGTTACCGACGGTTCGTGTTGAGTGAACCTACGTAGCATACTAGCATGCCGTTTCAGTTTCCCCTTCCCTGCCCTTTTCCAAGATGAGCCAGTGCTCCACGAAGAAGTATCATGTGCTACATGGTGGCAATAAAATCATCATGAGAGAAAGTATCATGTGCTACATGGTCCCTTCAAAAAGTTGGGTATGAATGCATTTAGAATGTGAGAATTCCTTTAAGATTCGTACGATAAGGCAGCTATTTCACGTCCCCTAAGGATGTGTTTGATTGGAGTGATGAAAGTAGAATGGAATGGGATAGAATAGGATGAGATGGTTCCACAAAAAAGTGGAACCACATGGTCCAGCATCTAAGAAAAATATTCTCTAAATTTGCACAGGCTCATCCCACTTTGGACCATTCTATCTCACCCTATCCCTCAAACCAAACACATGGATAGGCTTGGTCAAAGGAACCATCCCATTCTATCTCACCCCATTCCTCAAATCAAACACATGATAAATCCCCTTGCCCTTGAGCGCTTGGCCTCGCCGGGTGGATCAGCGGCCGAGGCTACTGACGATGTCGTCCCTCAACTCGCTTCGTTTCTTAGATAAAAGATGGCTGCTTCATTAAAGATACCTGATTACGAGAGTCGCCAGAACTGGATTGAGCCAACAAAATTGAACTAGTGTAAGCATCGGTGTGCATTAGCATAATTGGATCAACAGTAGCCGACAACTTTGCATAAAAGCTACTATATTTGAGTTACAGAAGAAAGCCATCAACTATCAGCTACTAGTCGATGCTTACCCATAACCAGTTCGTGTTTCATGTCGATCTTACAGTGCTCTTCAGTTACATGCGTGTGTAGACCTGGAGAAACCATGTTCTTTATTCATACCCCGAAATAACAGAAGTTATGTGCTTTGTGTAGCAAAATATGCTTGAATTTGATCATTTCGAGGATCAAGCTGCTGCGCAATAGGAGGGAGTTGCAACTGATAAATATGCACAAAGAGATGATCCAGTATCTCCAGATAGGCCAGGAATCGATTGCAAGGATTGAAGGGCCTGTTCTTTTGGACTTCTAATAGCTGTTTTTTGACTTTTCTATATAGCTAGTTTTTAAACGGAGTATCTTTTCAAGACAAGTTTACTAGTTAATTGTAGTACATACTGTACCGACTTCATTTATATCAGTAAAAACCGCACGTGAGTTTCTGTTCCTCTGTAATCTCTTGCACGAACAATCCAAAAGCCACAAACCGCATAGGTGGAGAACATTCCACTTGTGAAAACTTGATGCCACTTATATGATCAACTAGTATCCGATACCCTTGAAGGATCTTCATTGATTTTCACTTGATGAAATTTGTAGGGAATACCACTTGAAAGATATTATATGGAAGAGCTTGGTTAACAAAAGATTTTGCTTAGCAAGAGTAAAGATTTGATACCACTTTAAAAAGAAAAAAATGATATTATTTGTAAAGACAAGGATAAAACTCATGCTGAGGGCAAGATAATCAAAAGTCTACCATTCTTAGAGAAAATGCCACTTTATGATAAAAGAGTATCACAAAAGGATCAAAATAGCATGTGGAGTCAAGAGATTACTCGAGGATACCTAGTAATGATAAAAAGATCAACTTGACTTTGAAGAGCAAAGGGAATAGCTGATAAAATTGAAATTAACAGGTTTTGAATCAAATCAGTCATTTTTTAGAAAAAAAGTTAGAAGTACCATAGTATTACTGTCGGTAGTTCCAAAAAGCGAAAGTACCGCAGAATGACTGTCGGTAGTTCTGATTTTTCTAGAAGCATGCCAAGAGATGGATTTTAGAGGAGATGACAGATATAATGTTGTACATTGCTCCAAAGCTTTTCACAAAGAAACTTAAACCACTTGAGGAGCACTTCTAACTATATGCCAAGATTAAAAATCTTTTCAATATAGCTTTTAACAAATTAAGCTTAGAAATCTTTTCAATATAGCTTTTAACAAATTAAGATTTCTTTTTTAAAAAATAACTCATTTTCAATGGAATCTTCATGATTACAAGAATGAGCATAAGAGGGTAATTTTAAGCATTAAAAATTATGTATGAGTTATAAACACCCTTAGGAGCCAATATATATCAATTACTTTAGCTCAAATGACAAAACTTACTTAAGTGCTAGATTGTGACCACTTAGGTCAACTTAGGATTTTGGATGAATTTCGAAACCAAATAACTTTTGATTAGTTGGCCTTTTGGAAAACTTTTGAATATTAATAATGTTTGAAATAGCCAACTCTAGTTTTTTTGGTATTGAACACTTTTCAAATTCCTTTTAGAATTGATTTTGGCCAATTTTTGAATTTAAAGCCAAAACAAGATACTATATTGCTAGTTTTGGGTTAGAAACTTAATTTTACTTGAAATAAGTTTTATAAAACCAAAAAACATTGAAAAATATTTGAAACTAAGCAGCGGCTTAGTCTGGGCATGCGTTAGTGGGGTTGCACAAATTATTCCTGTGACTATCCTGATTATCATCGGGTCACGAGCAGCTTTCGGCAGTCAGAAAGGACCAGTTATAGTATGTTCCCCTATTATTTCTCTTTTAAAGTATGCACTAACAATCTCTCCCATCTACCCATAGTCCCCGAAACCGCTATGTGGCTACCGGAAGTGGATTGACTTAGAGATCCACCCACATGACCAGTGGGCTCTCGACTTCAAGGAGGGGATGTCAAAAGGGCCTACGAGATCCGGGAGGAGGAGTGCTGCAACGACGAGCAAACCGAGCATATACGTCTGGAGATGAAAGCTCATCTCAAGGCTGAATGCGTAGGGAGCACGAGAAAAAGAGGAAAATGGTGGCTAAGGCCAAAGAGGCCGCCGAGGTGTTCAACGCCGAGCTCGCAAGGAAGAAAAATGACCCTAGTACACGCAGTAGGTCGGGTCGTTCTGCACTAGTCCCCCGAAGGTCGAATTTATTTCTATTCCAAAAAGGCGCATATGTATCGTAGGAGTATTTCGGTTTGTTGCATCGTGCATGATGCTCTTTCTTATGCATGTAACCAAACCTTGTGTGTCGTGTTATTTCCAACTTTATTATGAAGTCTATTTTAATTCACAAAAGCACTTGTCCTCGTCTTTTCGCATTCAATTTTTCACGTAGCAAGGCATCTAACAACATGAAAAAAAATAAGTTCTCCATTTATGAATTCTCAGTTGCATCATAATATCATTTACCTTCGTACTTACCAATCGATGCTATCTCAATCATCCTCAAAACAAAATTTCACGAAATTTCTTGCACTACAACAACATACGACGATCGTGAAATGTTATTGTGAATTTAACAGATTTGTTACCATTAATAATCTACGAAAATCACAAATAGATCAACCGACGTTGTCTCCTATTTTTTTCAAAAAAAACAACTCATAGATAAAATTTGATAAATATTGCCTATCTACAACAATTGTCATTTACCCTCATGTGCGGTCGAGGGAGGGGGGAGGGCAACTGTGTAAAAATAGATTCAGTTGCAGTCTCCGAATAGTCGGACGACCAACTGTTTAGCGATAGCCCCAATCACCCAACAGTGAGACAACTGCAACCTGTCGCCCAATGGCCTACCGGCTATATGCTTGCCGTGCGGTCGTTGGGCGCCAGCACTGCTGCAAAAGATTTCAGAAGAAAAAAAAAAAGAAGAGCTACTATTACAAATTATCACTGGGCTGGGCTTAATAATCTCACAGTAAATATCGAAGCAAAAAAGCCCATGCGCTAAGGAGTACCGCGTTGCGTCTTAACGCAGCCCAGTCACCAGCGTCCCGCACCGAGCCGGGGGCGATGGAGGAAGCGAAGGCGGCGGCGTACTACGACGAGCTCAACCGCAAGGGCGAGGGCGCCCGCCGCTTCAAGCAGGGCCTCGGCTTCTCCTCCTCCGATCCCCACCCGGCCTCCTTCCCCTGCAAGCCCACCACCACCTCCTCCTTCCTCTCCGGCTTCGTCCGCGCCGGCGCCACCCCCTCCCCCGCCCAACCCCTCAATCCCACCAACCCGCCGCCGTCTCCCGAGCCCCCCTCCCGCCCACTCCATCGCTCGCGGTCCCCGTCCCCGTCCCGGCCTCGGCCCCGGTCGAGGTCCCCGTCTCGCTCGCGGCGGCGCGGGTCTAGGTCCAGGTCCCGGTCGAGGGAGCGAAGGCGCCGGTCCAGGTCCAGGTCGAGGGATAGGGGGTACCGCAGGACATCGCGGCGCCGGTCTCGGTCTAGGTCACGGTCACCTTCTCGCCGGAGTGGCAGGAGTTCGCACTCTGAAGGCCGGCGAGACCGGCATGGTGATCGGCGGCGCGACGATGGTGGCGGCGGCCGTGAGAGCTCGAAGGGGCGCGGTGGTAGGGACGGCGGTAAAGTGGACTACTCGCGGCTCATAGAAGGATACGATAAAATGGTTGGTCACATTTGCTCTTACTGCTTCATAACTTCTTGATGTTATACAACTGTGTTGTTAGCTTGTTGGTGTTTGAGAGTGATGTAGTGTTGATGTTCATGCAGACGCCTGCTGAGAGAGTTAAAGCAAAGATGAAGCTTCAGCTCTCGGAGACAGGTTTTGACCCTCACTTTTCGTTAGTTCTTGTGTATTATTTCCATTCCATCGCACTAGGGTGCTGCTATGTAATTAAAAGCAATAATCTGGCTACTTGTACGAGCATACCATAGAGTAGGCACCGATAGCGCAAGTTCAGTGAATACACAGGGAAAGCGATGTTTTGTATTCTTCAATCAGCACACGCAGTAAAATGCATGAGTTTATGCAATCTTCATGCTTTTTTGCTACTTTTTCACTGTTCTGAAGATTCTATTGTTTATTGTTAATGCTTGACAGCTTCAAAAGATTCCACCCTTGGAACTGCCACCGGGGGGTGGGAAAGATTTGAATTCAATAAGGATGCTCCACTTGATGAAGATGACAATGATGTTGATGGTTAGTCTAGATATGGCTGCATTGTCTTGATTATTCCCTTTTTATGACTTTGCATTATGGTTCTTTATGTAGTGAGTATTCCACTTAGTGTCACACTATTTTAGATGCACACCTAAGGATCTAATATTGACTGGATATTTGAATATGTAAGCGCTGCTAGGATTTACCAATCCTAATTTACGGTGTAGAACACTTTACAAAACCCCAGGGTATAGTGAATTCTGTGCATCAAAAATTAATTTTGCACACCCTAGGTCATATTTTTCATCGTCGCATAAAATTCTTATCAAACTACCTTCTTTATTTGAGTTGTAAGACTCACTGTAGGAAGCTAAGATGTCTGATAGTTGCAGGCTGTAAAATTCCTATTCGAAATGTGCTTGTAAGTTATATAGTTGCCCTCTTTATATACAATTGGATGCACAATGAAATAACCATATGCCATAGACCTGTTTGTGCTATCATGGTTTTATTGATGTACATTTAAGTGTGGATTGGATCACCTAGATCTCCATCTAAGGACTACGTTTAGCTGTAAAGTTCATGCCACCACACTAACTTACCGTTCAGGTTTAGAAGACCCAGAAAATAGTATATTGTGGTGTCTCTACTCTGTAGTCTGTACCAACGATAAGCTGCAATGGTCATATAATATGATTTCAACTGTTTGACCAACACCCTGTATTGAGCTCCTTAGGCTATTGAAACTGGGTTGCATCTTTTTTAGGATTGCAATGCCTATTTCTGACTTCTACATTATGCAAAATATTCAGTTGCTTGAGCTTTTAAGAGGTTTTTGTGTAGTATATAAATTTTCAACCATTTTTTGGCATGTAAAATTTGCTGTTTGATAACCCAGAATTTATATTTGTTTTTTTCCTCTCTTTAGTTGCTAATGATGATGCTTCACTGGTGAAGCACATAGGAAAGAGCTTCCGACTCTCTGCTGTGGAGGTACAAGTGCTGTAAAACAAGGAGTTTACAATGCCATATTATGTACTTTTCACCAGCATTATTTTGACCATGCCTTGCTCTTTACATATCATAGTCAAAGCATAAAGATATAGTCCGAGATGCACATGATGAGGCTATATTTGGTGTACCTACATCTTCGATTGTTGATACTGAAACTGTTGAGGATGAGCTTAAAACCAACGACGAGGGCAATAAAGCTGAAGATGTTGAAGCTCAACCTAGCAGTTCACTTGTTAGCGATAAAGTAATCTCAAAGTTCTTTCTCGTATCTTGTTTTATTTCTGTGCAAGCCAAAGCTACTCATGAAACAAACTTTTTCTTAGGTTCTGGCAATGCAAAAAGGGTCATGGAGAGAAAGGGCTCAGAAGTTGCGGCAGGATTCAAATACATGAAGTTTATCCTTGCTGAAGTGTTCAACTGTCTATATTTCCATATCTGCTGTTCTACCAAATTTTGACTTCACCAGTCGTCAAGAAGGAAGTCTACAATATTCAATTGGCAATGATACCTAGAGTTGAACCCAAACTCACATGTATGTATCTTGTGTAACATTTAGCACCATTGAATTCAGATCTATGAAGTTAAGGCTTTAGATCCAGTAGATGGAGTGGTTTGCATTGTTGACTACTAAGTTAAATAATATCTGTCCCTGTTTTTAATTTCTTCAAATCAATGCGTAGATCACGCCCTGAGCAATCTAAGTTTCCAACCGACCTGTGGTTATTGCAATTTTACCATAAAACTGCCTAATTGATCAACTCGCATTTTCCAGTGGAATGATGTCTTCACCATATCTCGGTATGATAAGTTGGCATTTGCAACTTGCTTGAATTTGAAAGTACCTAAGATTAGGGGGTATCCTTGTCATGGCCTGGTGTGTGAACATACTACCTGAGAGGTTGCAGGTTAAACTAGCTTTGTATGACCATTTCAGTATCCATATGCATAGTCTTTGGGATTAGTTCGTTTACACAGTTCCAAATTTTCGAACTTAAGATTCAAGTTTCAACCGAAGAGTTTCATAAGATTTCAACGAGTTTCATAAGGTTTTCATCAAAGAGTTTCATAAGGTTTCAGCAAGTTCCATAGGTTTCATCAAGTTTTAATCGAAAAATTCTTAAAGTTTCAATAAATTTCAACAGATTTCATCAAGTTTCAATCACAAAATTTCATGAGGTTTTAGGTTTCAGCACATTTAACGGAAAGTTTAAAGAAGTTTCATTTTGTTTTTGAACTTGATCTTTTAAACAGGTTTTAGCATGTTTCGTGAAAAGTTCCACGCAAGTTTTAGGTCTTTCTTTTCAGCTTCTAAAAGTTATTTTTTAGCTTTTCTACAGTAATTAGCTTTCAAACGGAGTGTCTTTTTAAGGTAGGATCTACAAGTTGATTGTAGTATACAATGTAGCAACTTCATTTATATCGGCCAAAACCGCATGCGAATTTCTGTTACTCTGTACTCTTTCTCACGAACAGCTCAAAAGTCATAAACAGCAGCCATAAGTTATAAGCTGAAACAAAAAAGAAAAGGCCTGAAAACATATTTCAAAAAGTTTTAGAAAAATGTTTGAAGCAAGTTTCAAGTTTTTAACATATTTCAAAAAGTTTTAGAAATTGAAGCAAGTTTTAACACGTTTTAAGAAATTTTAATATGTTTTAGAAAGGTTTCTTATGCAAAAATTTAATAAAAAAGTTTCAATAATTGAACAAAATTTAAACACAATTTCATATTTTCGAGTGGGTTCAACACAAATTCAAACAAAATCACCAGATTTCAACCAAAAAACTACAAAAATTAATCACGTCGACAGATGCACCTAGACTCAACAGCGACTCCTTGCTACTCTCCACCCATGCTAGTCCGCCACCTGCTCGCTTGGGTGGAACACGACGAGTCTGTCAGATTGGACCCCCTGGGTCCAACTGGCTTTTTACTACCCAGGCCACAGGACCAAGTAGGCTAGACACCTAAGCCCATGGGCTGCACTTCTGCAAGCCGCCTTAAGCAATAACCTTATAAGTGGTATTGAGCATTCTTCCCCCCAAAAGACTAGTTCAATGGGTGGAGGCTCCTCTCACACCTATAAGTTGTGCTTCTTCCTTTCCCACAACCCATGTGTGACTAAATCCAACTCAACATTCTCTCCCTCCTACATTGGTTGTGTACTATCGTAACCAGGAGATCCGAGATGTTAGGCGCTTGGGCTTTGATACCACTTGTTGGGGGTAATCACCTAGGACCTAGACGAGCGATGAATAACAACCTTTGACATCACACACGCGAACATGAGTAAACTCAGATTGATTTCGTTTCTTTGCGACGCGATACATCTGCGTCCTTTTCTTCCAACACGCTGACTTTGAAATCAACACGACATGCCACGTTCGTTTAAGTCGCATTAGAATACATTAGAATTAGTATTTAAGTATATCAAAAGTGATACAGAAGTATAACATGTTCGTTTAAGTGGTATATTGAAAGTGAGAATATGTACTCCCAGGAGTACGGAAAAGACTTGTGTGTGTGTGTGTGTGCGTGTCTGTATGTACGTACGTACGTATGTATGTATGTACAGGGTCATCATGGTGCTCAGACTCTATGATTGAGACTTTCTATCCATGATTAAGACTTTCCATTCATGATTGATTCAACATGCTAAATCAATAACTTTCTTTCCGAATTAATGCCTTTTTGAAATAATGAACGTTAACGAATTTGCCTGATATATTATATATTATTACACTTACATGCATCTAAAAGCAATCTAAAGGCAGGGAGGCTTAGTGCCCAGACACCATGGTGCCCCATTTCAACGTCCTAACACACACATATACACATATACATATACATACATACATATGTATGCATGTATGTATATATGCGTAGAATAAGCGTGTGTCCCTGACTGACCTGACCAGCCAACCGCTCTACCATCCCACACTGTGGACAGTTACAAGCATTTGTTAATTATGGTAAAGTTACTATCATATATACATCAAGTATCATCTGTAATTTATGAAGTTACTTACAGTTATCATCCGTAATTTATGAAGGTACAGCTGTGTGAGTCAAGTTACTGCCAACATGCATGCATTGAGAGGAGAGAGAAACATGCATGTCAATAGCAAATAACTCGTACGAAAAGTTACTACCATGTATGAGTAAAGTTACTGCCAAACACATGTAGAGTTATTGTCCATTGTAACACTATAAAACTGGCAACAACTCTACATATATTTGACAGTAACTTCACTCATACATGATAGTAACTTTATATCACACGAATTTCGCAGCGTTAAAACATATTCAACATGTATCTTGTTTTGTTTAGCTCATAATTTCAAATACAATAGTTCAAACGGATCACAAATTGGACTTTGGTGAAAGAGTTATTATATTTTTTTAACTTGTAAACAAAATAAAAATTACAAATCAAGTGTATTTATTCTCTTCTCTCTCCTACCACATATATGCATGAAATCAAGTTACTATTGCCTAAACATAAAGTTATCATCAATAATTCATCAAATTACCATCTTTTGAACATAAAGTTATCATTGATTGACCTATAGATATCAAAGGTATTATCTCATCCACATAAAATTATCATTAAACATGAATCAACTAGGATGCTCGTACGAGCAGCCAGCGTGGGGAGCTCGCACGTGCTGATTAGTGCAACCGTGTGTGTGTGATTTTTCGTTGTAACATATGGTCACTGAGCTAGTTTTTATTAAATTAGTACCGTTAGTAGTGGAGTACCCGCGTTGCAAATTAGTTTCTTGATGTGCTTTAGAAATATTTCTCCCCGCTTTTTTCGGAGAACAATAACCACTTCACCTCCTCGCAAAAAAAAAAAGTCTACAAAATGGTGTTTGAACGGAGAATCACAAAGTCATGTCAGTTAGCATTAGTCCAATATTAGGCATCGGTTAGTCTAGTCAAGAGTCAAAAGAGAAATCTTAACTTGGTACAAAGTCTAGTCAAGTCTTCCATCGTATTTATTGACCGCGTCCAGCATCGTTCCACGCACGAAATTGCTCGTGACTGCGAAGAAACCGCGTTTACATACATGCAACTACTGCACTACACTACACACACGATAGCTCTATATAAGCTAGCATACACTGCCACGCCGATGCAAATACACATACGTGATACGTGCCCCGATCGTGGCATCGTAGTACTCTGTACACACCGCAATGGCTCCAAGGCTCCGTTACCCTTCTCACCTCCTACTAACCGTCTCCCTCCTGACCGCCTTCGCCGCCGTCTCCAATGCCGGCCAGGTAACGGTCTACTGGGGCCAGAACAGCGGGGAGGGCAGCCTCACCGACACATGCAGCTCCGGCCTGTACAACATCGTCAACATCGCGTTCCTCTCCAAGTTCGGCAACGGCCAGGACCCGGGCCTCAACCTCGCCGGCCACTGCAACCCCGACGATGGGACATGCGCCGCCCTCAGCTCCGAGATCACCTCGTGCAAGGACAGCGGCGTCAAGGTGCTCCTCTCGCTCGGCGGCGCCACCAGCGGCTACTCCCTCGCCTCCGCCGACGAGGCGCGTAGCCTCGCCGACTACCTCTGGGACAACTTCCTCGGCGGCAGCTCGGCTTCCCGCCCGCTCGGCGACGCGGTGCTCGACGGCGTTGACTTCGACATAGAGCAGGGCGGCGTCGACTACTACGACGAGCTGGCGAGGGCCCTGTCGTCCAGGTGCAACGGCGGGTGCCTGCTCACGGCGGCGCCGCAGTGCCCGTACCCGGACGCGCACCTCGACGCTGCGATCAAGACCGGGCTGTTCAACCACTTGTGGGTGCAGTTCTACAACAACCCGGAAGCGGAGTGCCAGTACGCGCCGGGAGACACGAGCAACCTGCTGGCCGGGTGGGGCCGGTGGACGGGCGGCGTGCCGGCTTCCGCGGACGTCTTCATGGGGCTGCCAGCGTCGCCGGAAGCTGCGGGATCGGGCTACATCGACCCGGACACGCTTCTGTCGCAGGTGCTGCCATCGGTGAAGAGCGCGGGGAACTACGGCGGAGTCATGCTTTGGGACCGCTTTAGAGACAAGACCTCCGGTTATGGCGCCAAGTTGCAGGGCAACGTTTGAACGCTATATATGAACTATACTAGTACCATACTAGCGTCGAGTGTCGATACGCTGTAATAAAACGAGCATGCTCAGCACAATTACTTCTGTGCCTTGATATATTATGTGTAATTTTCACTTCCCCGCACCGTCATCAACATCAATTCTCCATGCTTGATTAGCTACCTTCGATCCGATTCAATAGGTTGCATAACTCGCATGCTCGACAGTGTGACAAAGTTGAATGTACGTACTCCGTGTCAAGCGTCAACTCCATCCGATTCATTACATTTCCCTTTCTTACCATGTATAACAATTGGGAGAACGGGGATACCTCGGCAGCATCATTCGTGTCTGCTACTCTGCTCTAATCCTTTCATCTCCATATAAGATAGAAACTGCTTCAATCCTCATAGCAGCGAGGAAGTAAAGCACAGTGGCACAGAATAACTTGGATTCAAGTAGATAGAAACTGAAATGCAACAACCGACGAACACAAGGCATGCCTCATGTTCATCACATTCTTAGAATTATGAATATCAGTGTGATACAAAAATAGGGTACCTTTCAGGAGAGGGCAAAAGAGATCCATCTCAGCAATCCTTGGATAATTAACCTAATCATGCTATGATTGATAAAAAAACCACACCTACTCTCTCTCTCTCTCTCTCTCTCTCTCTCTCAATGATAATCACACGCTACGATCAGTAGCAGCGTATCTCCTACCTGCAGATTAACTAACAGCTGATGGCCAGCACGGAATACAGCCAAACAGGCACTTCGGCAAATTTCACAACTCCTCTGTCTTCCAGACTACAGAAGGACCCCTCCTCTGAAGTTCACATGGGCGGAGCTTGTTCATTACACGCCCCATCATCGCCATTGCTGCGATGCTTGTAAACTGACCGTCAAGATCATCAGGTGGCATATTAGACTTGGGCGCTTGTTTTCCTCGATTTGAAGTTCCATGGAAAATAGGGGTGCCGCCTCGGCACCACCTTCCTATCCAGCGATACAAACTTTTCGCTGAAATAGGAGACCCTTTCTGGTTTTGTTGGTCCATCAAACTCTCATGCATTAGTTGGTCCTCCTTCACATGTTTGACCATGCAATTATTGTCCCAGTCATAATCAAGCACTCGACCAAACATGGTACATGTTCCTCCAGGTGACGGACCATCTCCAATTTTTGGCCTCTTGGAACAAGGAACATGAGGATCTTCCAATTTTTGGCCTCTTGGAACAAGGAACATGAGGATCTGAATCATGTCGCAGGCGTTTGAGCCACTTGTCACTTGGATCTGAACATACTGGTGACTTAATAAGAGCATTGGAAATTGGATCTCATTCTACTTATTTGAAAAAGAAGTGGTAGGATCGAATACTGCAATCAGAGGGGGGTGAATGATTATTGCCGCTTCTTCGAGCCTCCTGACAATCGATGACGCTTTCGACCGCTCGGTGATCCATCACCTGATCAATACTCAATGTATGACCGCTTGACCGACCGCTCTGCTCAACCGATCGACCTCTCTATTCGACTGTTTCGCTCAAATGCTTTGAACGTTGTCGTAAGATCAAAACCACCTGCAATCACCGACGCTCTCCAAGCAAATCAATAACTAGATTAATTTAAGACTATCTTTATTTCAAGATCTCCGTAGATTTACAAAGTGCTCTCACAAGCACCACTAAAAGCTTTCTCGACGAAAGCCCTCTCAAACCGACACAAGCTTTCTCCCCAAAAGCCCTACGAAAACCACCACAATCCTCACGTTTGCCCTTAGTCTCTCCCTGTTTTTATAGGCTAACATCCAAACCGTATCTACCTCAAACACAGACTCAAAACTTTATCTCTTCCGAAAACCAAGAGACCCGAAAACCTTCCAAATACGAGTTTTATTCAAACTCTAAATCTTCTCAGTTATGGACTCCATCCATAACGAAACCTCCAGGACAACACTTCTTGTATATTCATCATACACCATCACCTCAAATATCGAAGCCTCTAGAACAGCACCTCCTGTAGTCTCTTCACGCATCACCACATTTAATTTCCACATGCTTTAGTATGAGCCCAACCAACTCACGTGACATCCTTGATCGTCTGGACCCGAGACTTCCCCATCCTAGTCCCGGTCCCCCTCGTCACTGACCATAACCGCCTTCACGACCACCTGCACATGCAAGACAAAAGAAACGTTTTCTCCAATACAAGTTCTTCATAACTTGACTGACATTAACCCACACACTCAAAACACACTTTAATCATCCATCAGCATCAAACAAGTCAACCACAACCACAAATTCCATCCCTTTCCAGAAATGCAGCACTTACGCGAAGACAAACTGAAATTTTAATTATTTGAATTCTGGTAAAGACAGGAAAAGAAGAACGAGGTAGGCAAAGGACTTATCTTTCTTATCCCTGACCTGATTACTAGACACCCATTATATACTACTGATGACATTTGTATTAGTAACAAATCCAAAAAGGAAACTACTCAAACCCTTCTCTAAGTCCTAACGGTAGCAGTAACCAACTCGGTTATGCTAGCTATCCTGCTCAGACGAAACGGAAGCCGACTTCTGCCCTTTGCCTGGACGGTGCCTGGAGTACGTAATGCCCACATGATATCTCTTTCCTTCTTTGCAAATAGCTCATCCTCGAGCTATGGTGGCGACCATAGCTGTAGCCTTAAGAGATTCCAAGTTGACGAGATACTATAACGTTTACTGGTGACTTTAAAAACCGTGGCTTCCACGTACAGGTACAGCAATATTGATGACATCTGTGATTATCATGGCAGACGTGGTGGCAACTATAGCAGCGTTGTAGTGACTTTCACGATGTAGTTACCGCGACAAACTTCGATAGGGCCACGACGGCCTTTGGCAACACCATGATAGGACATGGCACGGTCACGATAGGCGTCGATAGTACTGGAGCCAATCGCGGCAATGACATGGTTGCCATGGCAGACTTCGGTAGCAACACGGCTGCCACGACATTGTGTGGCATAGTTGCGGCAGGCGTCGGTAGAACCACGGCTGCCATGACATGTTTTGGCGGCGTCGCTACGATTGCTAGGGACAGCGCTGCTGCTGCCTCTTGTTGTGTTTTCTTCTGATTCGTAATCTTCTCTAATATGGCATACATATTGAGGAAGATAGTCGCCATCTTCTTATCAATGTCGTTGGTATTAGTAGCCATCTTATTGGCATTAGCCTTTATCTTGGCTAATGACTCGGCAACAAGAACCATAATAGTTGTGGGAATAGATTGACTGCTCTGATATCAAGTTGTCTTGAGCATGATCTCGCGACCGGAGATTGTACCCGTGTGCAGGAATACTCCTCTGGACGTTGGCTGGATTAGAGCAGAACGGCTCCGTGTTGCTGACAAGGAAGAGGCGCAGAAGAGGGCAATGCGCGAAGACAGGAAAAGAAGAACGAGGTAGGCAAAGTACTTATCTTTCTTATCCCTGGCCTGATTACCAGACCCCCATTATATACTACTGATTACATCTATATTAGTAACGAATCCAAAAAGAAAACTACTCAAACCCTTCTCTAAGTCCTAACGGTAGCAGTAACGAACTCGGTCCTGCTTAGCTGAAACGGAAGCCAAATTCTGCCATTTGCTCTTGGATGACGCCTGGGTTACGCAATGCCCCACATGAGAGAGAGGAAGAGACTGGAAAAGAGAGTTATACATCCACCCCACAATTCTTGAAAACAACAGCCCATAAATCGAGTAAAAATGGCATTTTTTCAGTTTCTAAAAGATGTTTTGACTTATCAAAACAGCACATGAGTTTCTGTTATTTTATACTCTCTCCTATAAATAGCATAAAAACAATAATAGCCAAACACCATAAGTTTCGCAAAAAGAATATGCCCTAAATCTACCACAGCAAACCGGAACAAGCAACCATTCAAGCGGGAATTCAGGAAATTTTCAATTACCTTGGCAATCGTTCGCTTCCTGTCGCTACCAAAATCAGATCAGAACGCCTCCACCGCGAGCTCAGCAACCACCAAACACGGCAAGAACAAGCCAATCAAGAACTCAAACCAAGGCGTGCGTTTTCGTCCCAGCCGTCGCCCTCTCGTTGACGGCGTGCGTGCTGTGTTGCTTGCTCTTGCGTCGGCAAGCTTAGCGTTTTCTTCGCCAGACGCCACGTTTGCTGGGGACGGGACGACGAATAGGACGGCACGGCACGCGCCAGGCAGCGGAGAAGCACTTTTTTTTTGAACGCAGCGGAGAAGCACTTGCCCGGAGAGCAGGCGGGTGGGTCCACCGGTCGAGCGCGACAGGCAGTGACCTAGGGTTTTTTTTTTCTCTTATAGCTTAACTTTCTACGTTATATAATTTTTAAATGAAATATCTTTAGTGTTAGAACTATAAATTAATTATAGTAAATATTATCTTAATTTTATCTATATCGGCAAAAATACATGTAAATATCTCTCATAAACAAATAGAATCTAAAAATTTAAACAAAAAATATAGCCTAAAAAAATCCACCCCTTATCCGAGTTACAGCCGGCGCCCCGAGCTGGGCACAAGAGACCAGCGGGCTCGCCATTTCGCCAACCTCTCTACGCGATAGGTCGAGAAAATGACGGTGCGCGGCGGAGTGGTGTTGCTGCGGACTGCGGTGCGTGCGAAAAGCACGAGTGACTGCCGAGACGTTGCGGGCGCCGGGCGCACGGTGCCGAGGGGCTCCTCGTCGAGCTGGCGTTCCGCCGGCTGCAACGGAGCTCCAAACATGCCGCCCGTCCTGCTGCCGTTTCAGCAGCGCACCAACAACAGAATTTGGCCGACCATGTTGTGCAGCACTATTATTAACACCGACGACCACGGCATGAGCAGCGCGGGCGAGAGTCACGCAGGTACCGTAGCAACGTGAGGCAGCATCAGCAATTTGGAACTACGAAAATTCATAACACCCGGTCGGGATTGCTCACTCATTACAAAAGCAAAGGCTAGAGAAAACGCGTCTGCCTGGATATACTGCGATTCGCAATGGGCCAGCAAAAATGGCAACTGAATATAAGGTACAGAAACAGCACCAACTGAATAGATCAAGCAGCACCATGGACTGCATGACTCGTAAGATAATATATTGAAACAACAGTCAAAAACCAAAACATGGTGAAAAACACATTCCTATCCCCCACTATCCATGAGCTCGTGACTGAGGCTAACGCATAGATAGTAAACTAAGCGAAGTACCAAGGCAGATATTATGCCTTGAGACAGTCAAAAGAAAAACTAGCAAGATAGCACAGCCGTTTCCCAGAACAAAAGGCTACTGAAACAAGATTCATCATCTAGCTCGAGTAACTGAACCCTGAGATCTTGTAGATCCGGATGGTTCCATCAGTATAACCAGCATAGAGCGTGCTGCCATCTGCGCTCCAGCTCAAGCTTGTGCAGTAGAGCATCTACATGGCAGTAACAGAACACGTAAGATCCCATTCAACAGACAAGAGCTAGTAGCATACATTAAATTTACGAGCAAAACTAACAGTATTGCTAATTAAACTGGGCTCAGATCAGATAAATATAAATGTCCCAAAAACAAATGCATGAAAAATGGTTCATCCTATATAACTGCTAACAGCAGTAACTAAGTACTCCCTCCGTTTTTGACTTTTTACTATCTTCAAGATGTGACTTTGACCGCTACTTTTAATAACTTTACACTAAGATACACTAATAAAATTATAATATTATGAAAATATTTTTAACGATAAATCTAATGGTATAATTTTCGAATAATCAATCTAGATAGTTTTAAATCTATAGGTAGTCAAACCTTAAAAAGTTTGACAGTACAGATTCTAGTAACTCAAGTAAAAAAGAACGGAGGGAGTATAGTACAGCCGCGGATTAGAAATATAAGTCAACTAGGAGCGCACAGCACAAAGGTGACAAAGCAATGAAAAAGTCAATATGGTAGGCGGAAAACAGAAATAGCATCAGGATTATTAAGCCGTCGCGCCTAAGCGGTAAGGTGGTCCCAGGGTGTCAAGGTGTCGCCCCGCCTTGCCGTGCGTGACTAAGGCATTGTCCACCGCACTCGTGCCGCCATCTCTAGGCCGCCGCGCCCGCGCCGCCGTCTCTGACCGCCGGTAGCGAGCCGTGGCGGCGCGATAGGGGAAGGCGGTGCAGAGGGAATCATCCTTGCGGCGGTGCACCATGGAAGAGATGGTGGCCAATTGGTGGCGAGCCGTGGCGGTGCGATAGGGGAAGGCGGCGCAGAGGGAATCGTCCTTGTGGCGGTGCGTCATGGAATAGATGGTGGCCAGTTGGTGGCGAGCCATAGCGGCGCGATAGGGGAAGGTAGCGCAGAGGGAGCCGGCCTTGTGGTGGTGCGTCATGGAAGAGACGGTGATGATTGGTGGAGCAGCAAGGGAGAGGTGGAGCGGTCGAGTGGCTGCCGGTGAGGTATGACCTGGCCCTTGCCGGCGAACAGTGCCGAGCTCGATCTGCAATTTGGGGGGGGCGGCTAGGGTTAAAAGGGATTGGGTAATTTCGACATTTTTGCAATTTAATCTTCAGAGTTCTATGAAATTGCAATTAGGTCCTTCTCCCTCTTTGGATTTCTTCTGATTTAGACCTCCAGAGCTCCGTTTTCTTTGCTGCCTCACGCCTTATCGCTTAAAAGGTGTGAGGGGGGTGAGTCGCCTTGCCTCGCCTTACTGTCTTAATAACCTTGAGTAGCATATGACTAGTTAGGGGGAAATAAATATCCCAAGAACATAAAGAGAATCTTTGACCTCACAAAGCTTTATACAGCCATAATACTGCATAACTAAAAACCTTCAAGCGCATAACATGTAACTGAGATCTCACATGCAAAACCCATTGTCAGACAGGAAGTACTATAAGGACACTGCTACTCTGCTAGTAATCTGCTAACAGAGACATAGAGTGCAACAAATTGATGGCACATCAGCAAATTGACACCCACATTTATAACAAATAGCTGGTGGAAACAGTGTACATCAGTTCATCACATACAGGAACCAATAACGAATATACAACAAACAAGGGGACTGAAATATCTTTTAGCAACCTATGAGAATTCAATTTGTAGTTTGTTTAACGCTTACAGATTATTCTTCAACAACTAAAGCCACAATCAAAATGTTTCGGTAATCTAACAACAAACCATAACTGACCGGCTACTTCATATTTCAGAAACTGACAATGATGATTCAAATATAAATTGAAGTTCTTAATAGATCAAAGACATCAATTTAGAGAGCCAACCAGCTTCAAACAAAAGAACTAAATCATGTTGCTAACATATATTCATCTCACTGAAACAAACAAGCCTTGAAATGCTACATGGTTTATGAACATAAATCAGGTACAGTATTCAAATAAAGCACAACTAGGGTAGTACACTTGTGACTTCACAAATCACAACTATAGTCTGTATGATGCAATGAGCTAAAAACAATCTAGTTAAAGAGTAATAATCCAAACGTGAGTACCATTCTAACATAAAACTAGAACATACTCAAAACAATAGTGCGTCCGACTACACAACCCAATTGCACAATACAACAGACCTGCACCTACACGGGGAAGCTAACCATTGACACAGGAATAAACTGGAGACATACTGACACAATCAGTAATAAAAAGCAGCGACAATAGGAAAATATGAAGTAGCAGTGAGGAGGGAAGATGGACCTGGTTCTTGGAGGCTGGGACCTCGGGCTTAAGGTCTTGCACAATGTGCTTTGACTCAAGGTCCCAGATCCTGATGGAGTCCTGTGTCGCCGCGCAGAGCCAGTAGCGGTTGGGCGAGAAGCAGAGCGAGTTGATGATGGATCCCGCGTCCAGCGAGTAGAGCCTCTTTCCCTCAGCCAAGTCCCACAGCAAGGTGACGCCGTCCTTGCCACCGGATGCGCACAGAGAACCATCCGGGCTCACCGCGACTGCGTTGACGTAGCCGCCGTGGCCTTCGAGAGTGGAGCGGATCTTGCAGTTTGTTAGGTTCCAGACCTTGACGGTGCGGTCCCAGGAGCCGGAGACGATAGTCGGCTGGAAGGTGTTGGGGGAGAAGCGGACGCAGGACACCCATCCGTTGTGGCCCTCGCCGCCGCCGAGGTCACCGCCGATGGTGTACTTGCACTCGCCGAGGGTGTTCCACAGCTTGATGGTGCGGTCGCGTGAGGCGGAGACGATCTGGCGGTTGTCGACGGAGAAGGCAACGGAGAGCACGTCCTTGTCATGGCCGACGAAGCGGCGGGTGGTGACGCCGGTGGAGAGGTCCCAGAGGCGGAGCTCTCCGTCCCAGGATCCGGAGAGCGCGAACTGGCTGTCGGAGCTGAGGACGACGTCCTGGACGAAGTGGGAGTGGCCGGTGAGGCGGCGGAAGGGGACGCCGTACTCGGTGGCGGAGTCGGGGGCAGCCTGGACGGGGTTTGTGAGGTCCCACACCAGCACTGACTTGTCGCGGGAGGAGGACACGATGAAGGGCGAGTTGTCGATGGGCGTCGCGATCGCCGTCACCACATCGTTGTGGCCGTGCATCACGCCGGCGAACACGAGGGACTCCTGCGCGCCAGCCATGGTGGTGAGACTAGGGTTTGGGGGGTCGTGGAGGCGGCGGCGGAGGGGAGAGTAGGCAAGAAAAAGCGGGCGGGGAGCGAGGAGGGAGTAATTATGGCGCAGCGCCGGGCGCTAGGGTTTTCAGGGATTAGTAGGACTTTGTAGCCAGGTCGGGGGAAATCTTGGCCGTCCGATACACGGAGAGGACTTCCTGGGCCGTCCAGTTATATGGGCTACAATAGAAAAGCCCATATCAAATGTGGCAGATCGTCAAAGGCAACCCAGGTCCATGAGTCATGGCCCTATAGCTTACAGTTGCAACAAAAGCAAGAAATGCTTTGCTTGAATGCACAGCCGCAACACACACACAAAAAGGTGAGTGAAGCACTGATGGCCCCTCTCTTTTTGTGAAAAGCTGAAAAGAAAAAAGCGGCTACCGTAAGAGCAGTACAATAAGACTTAGTCAGCAGACTATAGTAAATATAATATCAACCAAATCTTACGTGGCAGAGAGAGAAAGGAAGAGAGAGAAGGAAGCTGGCTACTAAATTACAGCTAACTATAGCACATAAAAATATGCATTTCACTCTCTTACACGTGTGGTCGAATAGTTATTGTAATAGCTACCTTATTGTATGAACTATTTTTTTGAAGGCTATAGATGAAATGGACAAGTGTTATAGCCACTAGTTGACTATACTATTGTACTTGCTCTAAGAAAATTTGGTTATAACATGACTCAAGAAAATGACCATGTCATGGTTATTACATGGTTACTCAACTAGTGGTAATTAAAAGACAAAGATCAACTGATTGCGGAAAGAATCACGCTTTATTTATACAGGACCTGCCATCTGAAACCGGCGAGGTCTACGTCAAGTGCAGCGTTTCGGGACCCTTCACTACTACAGAAAGCCTAATAGTAGACGCCTCATCACAGACGGTTTTGTGAAACCGTCTCTAATGAGCACTATTACAGACGATTGTAATTTGGAGGACGTCTGTGGTATTTGTGGCGGGAAAATGGATTATCACAGACGGTTATTAACTATGAACCGTCTGTGATACGTTTGTATCACAGACGGTCTGTATTAAAAACCGTCTGTGATAATCCCAGATTATCACAGACGGTTTTTAAATAAAAACCGTCTGTGATAACCTTGTTATCACAGATGGTTAATAATTAAAAACCGTCTGTGATAATTCACAGACGGTTTTTTATTAAAAACCATCTGTGATAATGTCAGTAGGCATTTATTGCGCTGCTCAGACCGCATCTGTCTTCATTTCGATCCAGATCTAGCCACTGCTGCGCACTTTTTCACTCGGGAGGAAGCTAGGCGATTTCAGGCCTTGTTAATTTGGTGGGAAGAGGCAGAGATTGAGCTTTGAAGATTCATACTTTGCTGGTTGTTCTAGATATGGTTAGTAATGCAATTTATTTTTTCTTTAATTGCATTACAATTTAGTTCTAAGTAATTCATGAGTGGTTATTGAAGATGGTTAATTTGCAAAATTGTTGGTTATATAATAGCTGTTGTGTTTGTAATATGAATCTAGCAAATAAAGTCTCAATATAATAAATGTGGCCGGTATATATGTAGTTATAATTAGTTAATCTAGATTTTAATACTAAGTTGTTATATATGTACGTAACGTAGGACCGAAGCTGGATGTATGCCGCGAGCCGTGTGAGTGAAGAGTACATTAATGGCGTTTCTGCTTTTATAAGAGCTGCCGAGGAGGATATGTTGAATAAGGGGGCGATATATATGTGCTGTCCATGCACTAACTGCGAGAATGTGAAGATGTTTAAGAACCGAGGGCAAATTGAATCGCACTTGATTCGGAGGGGTTTCAAAAAGGATTATACGTGTTGGACCAGTCATGGCGAAGTGAATGATCATATGCCGCCGGATGACATCGCCGGTGAAGTGAATGATATGCCCCCGGATGACATCGCCTGTGAACTGAATGACATGCCGCCGGCTGATGTCGATTGTGGGTCGGATTCGGATAGGTTGCACGATGATAATCTGGATCAGATGCTTCGCGATGTTGAAGAGAACTATGATGAGAGAGAGTATGTTAAATTCCATGGCTTGATGGAGGACTCCGAGAAACCTTTGTACACGGGATGCAAGTACACGAGGTTGTCGGCCGTGCTTGAACTGTTGAAATTGAAGGCAAGCAACGGTTGGTCGGACAAGAGTTTCACGGCGCTGCTAGGTCTTTTAGCGGACATGCTTCCGGAGGGAAATGAGTTGCCTAAAACCACGTATAAAGCCAAGAAGGTTCTTTGTCCGTTGGGAATGGAAGTAGAAAGAATACATGCATGCCCGAACGATTGTATCCTCTACCGTAAAGAGTATGCAAACATGCATGTATGTCCGGTGTGCAACGCATCCCGATACAAACGCAACAATCAATCAGTTGATGGCGAGGGAACAGAGGCGAAGAAAGGATCTCCTGCTAAGGTGACATGGTATTTTCCTATAATTCCCCGTTTGAAAAGGTTTTTTGCAAATCCAAAGGAGGCAAAACTGCTGCGTTGGCACTCGGAGGAGCGCAAGAAGGATGGAATGATAAGACACCTTGCTGATTCCGCGCAGTGGAGAAACATCGATAGGAGTTTTGCAGAGTTCGGTGCAGAACCAAGGAATATAAGGTTTGGACTGAGTACAGATGGAATGAATCCTTTCAGTAGCATGAGCAGCCGACATAGCACATGGCCCGTGACTCTCTGCATCTATAACCTTCCTCCTTGGTTGTGTATGAAGCGAAAGTATATTTTGCTGTCGATACTTATCCAAGGGCCAAAACAACCTGGGAATGATATCGATGTGTTCCTAGCACCGTTGGTGGAAGATCTAAAAGTAATGTGGAACGAAGGGGTACAGGTATGGGATGCGTACAAACGAGAGAACTTCACTCTGCGCTCCTTATTGTTCTGCACCATAAATGATTATCCTGCCCTTGGTAACCTATCGGGCCATAGTACAAAAGGTGCCAAAGCTTGTACTCACTGTTTAGATGATACCGAGAGTGTGTGGCTGAGACACTCACGCAAAACCGTCTACATGCGTCACCGCCGGTTCCTTCGGAGGGCTCACCCATACCGCAAGATGAAGAAACAATTTGACGGAGAGAAGGAAGATGGTTCAGCTCCAAGGCATTTAAGGGGACGCGAGGTTTATGATATGGTTAAGGATTTAGATGTTGTCCTCGGAAAGGGACGTAAATTGAGGGCTCATGAGAAGAACACCTGGAAGAAGAGATCAATATTTTGGGACTTACCTTATTGGGAGTACCTAGATGTTCGGCACTGCATCGACGTCATGCACGTAGAAAAGAATGTGTGCGACAGCTTGATTGGTCTCTTACTGAACATCCGTGATAAAACAAAGGACGGTGTCAACGCACGGCTTAACTTGACTGACATGGACATCAGGCCTGAGTTAGCACCGACAAGCACTGATAATGGACGAACGTACCTTCCCCCTGCGTGTTACACTCTGTCCAAGGCTGAGAAAACAGAACTGTGCCAGTGCTTGCATGGTGTGAAAGTTCCGTCTGGTTACTCCGGCAACGTGAAGAAACTTGTTTCGATGCAAGATTTGAAGTTAAATGGCATGAAGTCTCATGATTGTCATGTGCTGATGACACAGATGCTCCCTATTGCAATTAGAAATATTTTGCCGATCAAAGTCCGAGAGACAATCATGAGGCTATGTTATTTCTTTAACACAATTGCTCAGAAGGTCATCGATCCCGAAGGACTAGATGCTATGCAGGACGAGGTGGTGATGACTCTATGTCACCTTGAAATGTATTTCCCTCCTTCGTTTTTCGATATCATGGTCCATCTCATTGTTCACGTTGTGTGGGAGATAAAAATGTGCGGGCCCGTATTCCTACGCAGCATGTATCCATTTGAGAGGTTCATGGGAATTCTCAAGTCCTACGTACGGAATCGTTCTCGGCCGGAGGGCAGCATCGTCGAAGGTTATGCAAGCGAAGAGGTGATTGAGTTTTGTGTCGATTATATGGCTCAGATTCAACCGATAGGTGTCCCTCAATCTCGTCATGAAGGGAGGCTGAAGGGTCTCGGAACTATCGGAAGGAAAGCAATCACTCCAGATATGGACACGTATACTCAAGCCCATTTCACGGTGTTGCAACACATGACTGAAGTGGCGCCTTATGTGGACCAGCACAAGGATGTGCTTCGGCAACAGAATCCAGAGCGGCCGGATGTTTGGATCATGAGGCAACACAACCGTTGGTTCAACCAATGGTTGAAGGAGCAAATTGCTAGGAGCTCGCCGAGTGAGACGCTGAGATGGTTGGCAAAAGGGCCGACATTTACAGTTGTGACATGGCAAGGATATGACATAAATGGGTACACATTCTATACGCAGTCTCAGGATGTCAAGAGCACTAACCAGAACAGCGGAGTCCGCATAGATGCATTCAGTACCGATGGGTCGAGAAACTCGCACGAAAATGTGTGATGTAGTCAATTTTGAGATGTATATGTGAAAATGTGTGACAATTTTGAGATGTATATGTGAAAATGTATGATGTAGTCAATTTTGAGATGTATATGTGAAAATGTGTGATGTAGTCAATTTTGAGATGTATATGTGAAAATGTGTGACAAAATGTATATGAGTATTGGCATTTATGTATATGTGTGATGCACATGTGATGGTTGATATGAATGCAGCTGGTTGGTGTTGTATATGAATGCAGCTGTTTGGTGGTGGATATGAATGCAGCTATGCTTATTGGTGTTGTCTTAATAACTACAGTCGCAAAGGCTTATCACAGACGGTTTTAAACTTAGAACCGTCTGTGATATCAATAAAACAGACGGTTCTAAGTTTAAAACCGTCTGTGATAATATGACTATCACAGACGGTTATACACTTAGAACCGTCTGTGATATTTATACTATCACAGGCGGTTTTAGACTTGGAACCGTCTGTGATATTAATATCACAGACGGTTTTTGAGTTAGAATCGCCTGTGATAACCTCCCTATATATACCCTCTGGCTAGGGTTTTCCCTGTGCGCTGCGCAGTTATTCGATCTAGATCCAAGTAAATCCCGAACCCGTCGTCGCCTCCGCCTCCCCGAACCCTCGTCGGCCGCCTCCTCGAGCCCCTCGCCGGCCGCCTCCGTCGAGCCCCTCGTCGCCTCCGCCTCCTCGAGCCCCTCGTCGCCTCCGCCTCCCCGAACCCTCGTCGACCGCCTCCCCGAGCCCCTCGCCGGCCGCCTTCGTCGAGCCCCTCGTCGCCTCGGCCTCCCCGAGCCCCTCGTCGACCGCCTCCGTCGAGCCCCTCGTCGCCTCCGCCTCCCCGAACCCTCGTCGACCGCCTCCCCGAGCCCCTCGCCGGCCGCCTCCGTCGAGCCCCTCGCCGGCCACCTCCCCTCGATTACCGACTGCATTGTGAGCACTTTCTGTGATGGACTAGGGTTTTGAGCATTGTGAGCATTGTTTACTGCAGTAGCTTAATTAGTTTGCTATTTGGTACATATTGCTATTTGGTACATTAATTGTTTACTACAGTTGCTCGATGATGATAAAATCATATACTGAGATTGGTTCATTCAGTGCTTGAGCTCTAATAGCTGTCGGTTCATGCAGTTTTCAGGTTATAGCATGTTATTAAATTGATCTGTTAGGATTTAATCTTGACAAGTTAAAAGATTGAATTATTGGGCAAAGTTAACTTGTGTGGTCTTGATCTGTATGAATACTGCTGTTTGAATATATGCATGCTGAATATATCTTGATCTTGAGATTTTAGAGTTTGTATCTAGAGCTCAAAATACTGAATTCATTATTTGGCATAACCAATCAAGGAAGAGTATATGATTTAGTAGCGGGACGGCCAAGATTAATCTTGTGCAACCCTACAATTTGAGAGCACATATTCATGTTGAGACTGTTATTGATTCTATTATTGATGCTTGTTGCTTGTTGCTTCATATTGCTACCATTATATATGTATATATGTAGGTATGTATATGTATATATGTAGGTATGTATATGTATATGTATGTATATACACATATAGTATGTAGTATATAGTATAGGCACATAACCCCTCTCTGTGTCCACATCACCCCCTCCCTTCTCCCCCTTCCCTCTACTCCTCTCCTCTCTTCCGAACATTGAGCATCATGTTTCACTTTTCGTGCTTCCTCACTTTGAACATTCTCATCTTATCTTAATAGACCCACAAAATGAGCAACATGTCACCCGCACATTCTTCATCATCATCGCCGGAGGCGTCCGCTCCAACATCAAGACGCCAAGGAAGAGGGCTATCAAAGAAGCCTCAGAGCCGACAGACCATCACAGCGGTAAACGCAGCTGGGGTCCCTATCCTTCCTAAGCAAGCGGTAAACGCATTCCGAACCATGGTCGGAATAGTTGCACGACAACGAATTGAGATCACATACAATTCGTGGAAGAACGTGCCTGACACTCGGAAACGTGAGCTATGGACCGAAATCCTGGCATCGTTCGAGTTCCCAGAAGGACACTTACACGCTGTGGAACGACAAACCTACCAAGCGGCGTGCAAAGCATGGAAGAACTTCAAGAGCACGCTTGTCAGGAAATACGTGGAGACGGACGAAACGCCTTTTACTAAATACCCATTCCTGGAACCACAATGGGAAGAGTTCAAGGCGATGAAAACGACCGAAGAATTCAAAAGTACAAGTGTGGCGCATAAGGCCCTCCAGGCAAAAAACACGCACCCCCACAGACTTGGCACAGCTGGGTATGCGGGTAAAATCCCGCAGTGGAGGTTGGAGGATGAGCTGGCAGCTGCAGAGGACATCGCCCCGCCGTTTTCCAATATCCCGGATGACCGCTCTCGAAATTGGCTTAGAGCAAAGTCATCTACAACGACATCGGGGGACGTCTCCTTTCGAAACCCTGCAGACCAGCAAGTGTCCCAGCGCCTGGTAAGATATCGATCGAACTACGTAGCTTGTAATTACTCCACAACTTCGTACGAATTGAAATGACATGTCGTGCTCTTGCAGGAAGAGCTGAGTTTTGAATCTACCCTGGGATCATTCCAGGGAACAAGGGAGAATGATATGCTCTCCGTGGCCCTGGGAAACAAGGAGCACCCGGGTCGTACGAGAGGCCTTGGGCTTTACGCTCCTTGGAAACATGGTTTCCAAGATGACTCCGGAATGTATCGGCGTAGGAAGAGAAACAAAGCCGAGCGTGAGGAGCAGCTACGAGAAGAGATCAAGAAATCTCTTCGAGAGGAGCTATTTGCTCAGATGGGTGAAGTAATCAGAGAAGAGGTGCGGAAACAGACAGAAAGTCAGCAGGCCGCCACCGCCGCTGCTATGCTAGGTAGCCCGCACAACCGTCCGAGTAGCTGCGCGTCCAATCCGACGCATACCCAGTCCAAATTTCCTGTGGACGACATCCTGGTAATAATTATTACCTCTCGAATGCTTGCTCCATTGGTAGGCCTATTCGAGTAGCTAATTTTGTATCGTTATGTAGGAGCCTACGAACTGCAAGCTCCAAGTGAGATATGGCGCCATTCCCTTGTACGCTGCTTGGGGCCAGGCATATTCGTCTGGTAACGGGGCCATGGTGCACGGCCAAGCTTTAGCGCCAGGCTTCGCAAAAGTTAATGTGGATGGTGTGTATGTCAATTTTGAGGTGGTCCCGCTACCGAAGCCCCCCAACGACGAGATCGTGACTCTAGGACAGGCCATTGGAACATTCATCCAGTGGCCCAAAAGCGACATCTTCCTGGAGGCTTCTTCACCGGTGGCAGGACCAGAGCAACATGCACTGGTGCCATCTCCAGTACAAGACCAGTCGGTTCCACCACCGGATACTACAACGATGCTATCTCCACGGGCCCTATTCTCGCCAGAGCAACTTGCACCGCTGCTACCTTCAAAGTCGACTTCCGTGAAGTCGACCTATAGCCGAGGCAGCAAGGCCAGCAAGGGCAAAGCAAAGAAGACCAATGATGATCTTCCGTACCACCCTTTGGCCCGCAAATTCGTGCTTGGCGAGCCGTTGCTCGAGCAAAAAGCCCTCCAAAAGCTACCATATAGTTGCATGCAATTGCACACGTGGTATATGCAGCAGTCCAATAAGCCAGAGGGAGAACGGACTTCAAGTATCACTGTCAAATTCTCCGAGGAAGATTTACACCACAATCTTGAAGAGTGTACATTCGTGGTCGCCTTTGAGGATTTATTCGAGCTGTTCATGCTCAACGCTCTTGACGTCTCAATCGTTCGATGCTGGACGCTGTAAGTGTGTACAATCACAGTCTCCGTTAATGTCATACCGATAAATGCCATATCTAATTTTTTGCTTTCGTGTGTATATATATAGACACATGCTGATTAAAGCTAGAGTATCGAACTCATCAGCTGGTTTCTTGGACCCACAATTGGTCGCCAAGACTACCATCGACGTGGAGGCATCCCTCGTCGAGAGGTACATTGCATCAGGCCTGCTGAGTTGCCGCAATAAGGACTATGTACTTATGCCCTTCAATCAGAGCTTTCATTGGATTTTAATAGTAATTGTACCAAAATGGAACAAGGTATATTACCTTGATTCCCTAAGTAAGAATAAAATGGACTTCACAGTTGTCAGCCAAGTAATCGATAGGTAAGCACATATTCCCCATACATATCTACATTGTACTCTTTCTTTCCTTCCGAATGATTAAGGTTAACCTTTTCGAATTACGTAGGGCGTTCGCGATGTACATTGAAAAGGGAGGTGACTCGAAGCGCGGGGCCAACGGCCTGCTGACACATGTTCGAGATTTTAAGATATTCGCTATTTCACATTAATTAATCCTATGCAACAGATGGTACTAATGCCTTTTGAACTAACACATTCCATTTTTTGCAGTGCCACCAGCAGCAGCCGGGCAACACATGTGGATACTACGTTTGCCAACATATGGAACTACTCCTCGATTCCTCGAGGGTCACCAATCGCAAGGTTTGTCACTCTTCCCATAATTACTTCATACTTATCACGTTACATATATATGTACATTGATATTCCTATCGACAGGCTGTATCAATCCCGTCAACTGCATTGAAACAGTCTGAGCTTCGAGAGGTTCAATCAGAGTTGGCGTTCTTTTTGCTGACTCAAGTCATACAGCCAGAAGGACGGTTCCACTGCGCACACTGATTTCTTATTGGTCTTATCACTAAGTGTAAATGCAGTGTAGATCTTTTGTAACTGTGCATTTGTTAAAGGATATTTCAGTTCAATTCAATTAATTGATTTGCGAAATGGATGCATGCTTTATGTCTGTGAGATGAAGTGCGATGTCAATTGGATGTTTTATGTCTGCGAAATGTACCTGAAAGCAAATGAGATGTGTGAATTGTATGTTTTTTGTCTGTGATTATCTGCTTGTTTCAGAGGGCATGGCTAGCATTTCCTGAGGCTAGCCAATAAACAGAAATAGATTTTGGTTTAGGAGGAAGGAATATCACAGACGGTTTTTAAGTAAAAACCGTCTGTGATATGTATCACAGACGGTTTTTCATTAAAAACCGTCTGTGATTATCGGTTATCACAGACGGTTTTTAATTAAAAACCGTCTGTGATATCTGATAATCACAGACGGTTTTTAATTAAAAACCGTCTGTGATATCTAATAATCACAGACGGTTCGAAAACCGTCTGTGATAACCTTCGATCATCACTGACCCATAAATTCAGACGGTTCAGAAAACCGTCTGTGATGACGTTTCTGAACCGTCTGTAATGTCGATTTCTGTAGTAGTGCTTCTTCATGTTGCTAACAGTCCGGCAACATTTGTCTTTGTCAGGTCAAATAATAATAGTATAGTACACACAGCTTTCTGCATGAAATTTAACCTTTATTTCGTGTTCTGTTGAGCAAATCTTTTCACCACTCAAGACGTAGACCCAACCCAAAAGCTCAATAATAAGGGAGCATACCAAATCCAACACCTGAATTCTTCAGGAATATATAACGAGGACCACTGTTCTTGGTGACCAATCATGGAGACCGGACCAGACCGATCGAACAACACCAAGGAATTAATTACATGCTCCATTACCGTTGAACCCTAAACAGCAATTCTGGTGCGAACTAAGCTGTAAAGCGGAAAGCAATTCAATGACGCCGCTAGAGCAAGTTTAGACAGGCCATGAAAAGAGCTCGATGAATTGATCGAAGCAACACAACAAGACTTGAGACCACAACGAGGGCACCTGTGCTGATCGAGCTTGTGAGCGAAGTCGGGGGCGCGGATCAGATACCATACGACCGTCATCGATCAGCACACAGGCGCCGTGATGAGACCTCATGTATTCCTCCTCTCCCATCTGCATCGAGACATGCCAAGGTGTGCAGAGACGAGAGGCCAGGCCAGGGTGAAAATCAGAGATAATTTCGGAGGATTCCACGATAATACTCATTGATAGGTTATCGTGTATATATACATGTTGTACAGGAATTTACAGCTATTAAGATCCTTAACCACAAATAACAGATTACAGCTAATTGAGGTTATATAAATCATGCTTATAATCTAGCGGTGGTTTGCCATATACAGCGGTGGTTTGCCATATACAACGGTGGTTGCTATGTATGGTGTGCATGTGCCGGACAGGCTACAAGGCCGGAGCATGGTGATGTGTGCTCTAACAGCCCCCTGCAGTGTTATTTGGGAGAGGAGTGGACAGTGAGACTGGAGCAAAAGTCGGTGAAGATAGCCATAGGGAGCCCCGTGGTGAAAATGTCTACCTATTGTAGTGTTGTTGAAACATGTAGAACTCGAACATCACCAAAAGCAACCTATTCACGAACGAAATGAAGATCAACTTCGACGTGTTTGATGCGTTGGTGCTGAATTGGGTTGCTGGAGAGATACACGGTGAAGATGTTGTCATAGGAGACCACCATTACCTTCGGAAGGGGACGCCGAAGCTCAAGGATGAGCTGGTCAGCCAATAGGCTTCAACAACAGCATTAGCGACGCTGCGGTATTCCGCCTCGGCACTAGAGCATGAGACAATGTGCTACCTCTTGGACGACTAGGAAATCAGGTTGTTGCCAAGGAAGACACAGTACCCTGACGTAAAGCGTCATGTGGTGGGACACCCAGCCCAATTGGCTTCAGAGTAGATGATAAGATTATATGAAGCTAATCGTGTGAGCTGAAGGCCATGGCTCAAGGTGCCCTTGATGTACCTCAATATGCGCTTAATCAGAAGAAAGTGATGCTCACGTGATCGTGCATGTGTAAGCACACTTGCTGGACGGCATGTGTTATGTTTGGATGGGAGAAAGTCAAATATTGAAGAGCTCCAACCAAGCTTCGGTAAAGCATGGGATTGGCAACCGATGCACCTGAGGCGGCGGACAACTTGGAGTTGTTGGTTACATGCTCACATATAAGAATTCTGATAGCCTTGAAGTTGTTGGTTATTCAGATTCAGATTTTGCGGGTTGTGTTGATACTAAGAAATCCACGTCAGGTTATATCTTCACACTCGCTGGAGGAGCTATCTTGTGGAAAAACTCCAAACAAACCCTTACGGCATCTTCAACGATGCAAGCTAAGTTTGTGGCATGTTATGAGATTGCGGGGTAGGCTGCATGGCTTAAGAACTTTATCCCGGAACTTAGAGTGGTAGACAGCATCTCTAAATCACTCACCTTATACTGCGATAACGAACCCGCAGTCTTTTATGCAAAATAACAAGTCAAGTGGTGCTGTCAAACACATTGACATTAAGTACCATGTTATGAAAGATAGAATCCAGGATCAAACCATTAGTATCAAACATATTAGTACTAAGTTAATGCTTACGGATTCGCTTACTAAAGGCTTACCACCCAATTTTTTTCGTGATCATGTTGCCGGCATGGGTTTATTGGAAAGCCTCTGATTCTGGATAAAAGGATCTTAAAGCAAACCAACTCCCATTAAGTATAATGAATATCCATTTCAAGATGGAATAGTACACTATAGGTACTGGGGTTGTATGACACTTCATTGATCGTGCAACACATTGTCTTGGTATGCTGTTTCATTGAGAATGGACTTATGATATTAGCCTTACGATCAAAGGGAAGAATGTTGGGTTGATCTTAGCTAACCGTTTTCGAGTTTTCAGGAAGGCTACGCCTCCACTCGTGCCCTGATCGGAGGCGCAACCGATCCTCGTTTGGTTTCGGTCCCGGGCACCTAGCGCCATATAAAAAACAGAGGGTTTTCGGCAGAACTAGTTCATGAGTTGTGCTAGGCCACAAAACCCTAATAGACCCGATCTACTAACGCGCGTTAAGGTGAACGAAGACCGGCCTTAGGGGTGGCAACGAGCCGAGCCAAGCCTGGCTCGGCTCGGCTCGTGAAAGCTTGGTAGAATCTCGGCTCGGCTCGGTTAGGATATCAAGCTTTTTTGTGGGCTCGGCTCGGCTCGTGATGCGGCTCGAGCCAGCTCGCGAGCCAAAAACATTCAGTCCAACCGATCAGGATCAAGGCGACGGCGACAGCGATGGCAAGAGGAGGAGACCACCAGACTAACATCGGGACGAGTCAATCAGGAGCAAGAAGGTGGCAAGGAGCAAAACCACAGGCCAGCAAGCCGTAGGAGGAGGAGACCACCACCCAGACCAGCCGGTTCACCATCAACGGGGAAGGCGACCGCCGAGCACGAGTCGCCGTCCTCGCCAAAGCAACCAAAACCCACCGGCAAAGGTAACCCCACGCACACATTAACTTAGTATTCATCTCAATACCAAACCTAGCTTACCACACATGACAAATCACTAGTAGTAACCAGTAATAGCTCTAGCAACCATGAACCAACATAAAGAATGCCACTGGAGGTAGAAGAGAGGGAGTAGAAGATGAGTAAAGGGGCAGGGGCTCACCGAAGAGGGAGGCGGCGGCGTGCTACCACCGGCGCAACCAGCCAACCACTCAGCTAGCAACCACCGCGCACTCCCCCGGCGTGCGGGCTGCTTCTAGCCGGCCGTAACCACACCGGGGCAACGCACCTCCATACCTAGCACGTCTTGAGCAAGCCCAGTAAAATAAAAACAAATCGGCAAACAAATCAAACTGAGGCTAGGTCGGATCCGAGGGAGGAGGCGCCAGATCCGGGCCCTAGGCCACGGATCTGGCCGCAGCTCACCGGCGGCGCGAGCGGGAGGCGTGTTGGAGGGGCGGGGCAGTGCGGCATCGCTAGGACCGAAGGCGCGAGGGGAGCGCGGAGGCCGGAGACCGGAGTAGAGGCCGGCGCGGAGGAACCGAAGAGAGGCGTCGGCCGGGCCGCCGGGGCAAGGAAATAGGGAGAGGGTCAGAGGGAGGGGGCGCGTCCGCGCCGCCGCGCGTGACTGCGTGAGTGGAGGGAGAGACCGAGAGGGAGAGAGAGTCAGAGAGAGAGGAGAGAGCCGAGTGGGGGGACAGGGGGAGGCCGGGAGCGGGAGGGGGCGTCGGGCGGGCCATTGCCCATTGGGCCATCGGGCAGTTGGGCCGAGCCAAGCTGGCTCGCGAGCCAGCTCGCGAGCTGGCTCGGGCTCGGCTCGTTTAGATTCCGAGCTTTTTTGCTGGCTCGGCTCGGCTCGTTTCATCCACGAGCCGAGCCAAGCCTTCACGAGCCCGAGCCGAGCCCGAGCTGGCTCACGAGCCCGAGCTTTTTTGCCAGCCCTAACCGGCCTCCTTCGTCCCCGTCCACGGCTCCACCGACGCCGACTGACCACCTCTGCATGAACCGAGCGCCGATCACCCTCATGGCATCTTCGAGTTCGGGTATGTTGACGATTCTGCTCTAAGTATCTAGCTAGATGTTCATGTTTGAGCCTAGGGTTAAGCCTATTGTTCATGTTTAGATTTAGATCCGTTTAGCAACGCGCGGATAACACCGCAGAGCACGGGCCGGCGACCTCGTCAGCGTGCTTGGCGAGAAGGTTGCACAGCCTGAGCAGGAGCCCACGCTTGGTGTCACGGTGTCACCCAGCTCGTCTCCGTCGTTGAGAGCCGAGGCAATGTGGTCGGCGGCCTCCTGCCACCGCCCAGCGGAGAAGAGGACGTCAACGAGCTCATCGGTGCGGGAGGGATCGAACTGGATAAAGCGGCGGTATATGCGGATGGAGGTGTCGATGGGGCAGGACGTAAGCGTGGCGAGACGTAGGTAGAGCGGCCAGATGCGGTGGTGCTGCGTGACGGGCAGCGCCCGGAGCGCGCGGTCGAAGGCGCGGCGGGCGCGTGTGACGTGCAGGCGCTGCTCGAGCAGGAGGGAGGCCAGGTGCATCTCCCATATCCGCGGCATGCGGCGCAGCGTCGCAAGCCCTTCGCTCGAACGCACCGTCGAGGGGACTCGCGCTCGCCCAAGTAGGCGTGCCAGAGCTTGTAGCTGCCCGGGAGGGCGCGGACCGCTCGCTCGTAGATGACGGCGGGCTCCGGGAGCGACCGGAGGCTGAGCGGGTCGCGCTGGACGTCCTCCTCGTATGGCAGGTCGGCCTCCGACGGCATGCCCAGCGAGATCGGCATCGCGACGGCGGCAGCCATATCTTTGTAGTAGGTACGCGCCTCCCGCTCTCTGATCTGATACTTGTTGCGGTTTGTGAAATATTTTGGGAGGCAATGGCCATGAGCGACAGGTGATATGGTACATGGGAATCCGAACCGACTAGGCTGCACCGACCGATTTCGAGTCGGAATCTTTTGCAGCAATACTAGTGAATCCGATTGCATGACGATGACCACAGCCGTAGCTATACTTGCGAACTCAGGCACGGATATAGGCCTATGATAACTTAGCTCTGGGTGGAGGTGAGAGATTTTTACCAGTGTGAAATCTAAGTAAATTTAGAGTACAATATTCCCCAAGCTTAGTGATCTTCGGCCCTCTACAACCAAAAGTATGCCCTGCTCAGTTGGACTGAAAAGCTATAGTTTATTGAAATACACTATAGCTAGTTGAAATTTTACTGTAACTAAAGGTGGCTTATTTGACGTAATTAAATTTTAAAAAAAATTTAAAAATAGAAAAATATGTTAGCTCACCTTGGACAACACAAACGAATACAAGGAAAAAAACCGGCAAAAAGCTTAAAAAACAAAAAAAAATCAGAAAAAGACGATATTTATAAATAGTAAAAATAAACCAGAAGTGAAAAGCTGAAACAAGCGGAGCGTGAAACTTCCTTTCGAACAGGGAAACGCACACCCCTGTTGCCGTCATCACCGGAAAGAGCAGGGAACTGAAAGTCTGAAACTGCAACTCTGTGTAAAAAAGGGTGAAAACGTTCACAATAAATAAATAATACAGCGATATCCATCTGGTTCGTTTACACTACACAAAAATTGTTTCGGAAATGTTCTTACTCTCTATCCTGGCAAACTGGATAGGAACAGTCCCGTCTAAGCTACAATAATCGCCGAGGATAAAATGAGCTACACCACAGAAAACCGCCTACATCGACCTGTGCCTAATACAGTGGGAATAGTCCCACTCCTACAGGTGAAGTACGGAGCTTAGTTCTCTTTACTTCTTTGGGAGAAAACACATGATAAATAGGCCAAGAATTCTATGATTCTCAGTTGTCACACCCGTTGGAAGGCCACGGTGCAAACTTGAGACCCTTCAACTCCTCCAAACATAATAGTAGGATATGTTCGGACATGATCGATGTACCGGAAGATCTGGGGCACATCACCTGCACCTTCATCCACGTCCTCCTTGCCAAATTTTCTCTTACTGAAGTCTTCTACCTCTTGCCGAAGCTCATCCTTTGTGTGATTACATGATGTTATGACCTGAAGAGACGTCCAAACAGAATGTTTCACATAAATTTGCAGATAATGAGGACACAAGCATCAAGTTACGTTTCAATTCTGGAGGATAGAGGTGAAGAGAGTTTCAAAGAGTTTGTAGGAGAAAGTACAGACCACAATGCCACCAGGCTCAACCAAGTTTGATACAGACTCCCAATACATTATTCTGGAATCAAGACCAACATCAAGAGAAAAGTGTTAACTCAAAGTGATACTGATTATTGAACCGCGTCCTCCCAAGATAAAATTATCTTTTAATATAGTCAAAAGTGCCTCAACATGGTGCATAGTAAAATTTGTCCATCTACTGTACTATAACTCTATAAATGTTTGCAGATCTGAAACAAAGGCAATTGAAAGTCAGCTATTCACTCACGAGAACTACTCCCAGTTATTCCAATTCAAGCATGCAATGAACTGACAATTTACCTTGAATGATCAAATATCATTGAATATATTAACAACTAAATGCACAATGAACTTTCTCTTTGAAGCTTTGGATAATTAGGGACATGAACAAAAATCAAATAGAAAATTAGGGGGGTGGCTAACCAAAAAATTGACCAAGTCATGGTTGTTGTACCTTTTAGCGCGACCATCTGGATGCAATCCAATGGCATCCAATGTCCCTTTGTCTGTAATAATTTTGAATTCCCTATCTAACTTTGTATCAAGTATATCATCGACCTGACAGAGACAGACATATGTGTGATTACAGTCATGAAAGCACCATAAATGTAAAAACTTAAAAACCATTTGATAAGTTCCCAGTGTCAGCAATCATGATTAGAATCCATAAACTCTGCTATGTGAGGTACAATAAAACAAATTCAAGGATAAGTGAAAATGATGGAAATGGTAGCGGGTAGCCGTTCTGAAGCGTTAGTTTTCAGCTTCACTTATTTGGTTGTGCATGTGCAAGTCCAGTTAAGAGGAATAGCAGTAACCATTCTAGATTAAACAGGGAGTTCACCAATTTCAGAAAATTTGGTGTGTATTGTTTGGCAAGTAAAAAGTCAAATAGTTTTACAAGGTAAAGTTTTGAATCTACATGTGAACAACTACTCTAGATTATTGACTTCTGCAGTATATTTCCTTGTAACTATTCTTGTTGTACACTTTCGTAATGGCACTTTTGGGCTGAATATACTTTCTTCCTGAGAAACTGCAGTTTTGGTTGATATTTCCTACCACTGATTGAAGGTGCTGTAGTAAATTTTGATTTTGACAATCATCGTAACTGGATATCATACACGTCGCAATGGAATAAATATAGTATCTACTCTCCTCATTAATTATCTTCCCTGCTATTTTCAGAGACATTATAAATAAGTAAAATGCCGATTTGGATAGAGTAATTATGTAAATTCTAATTAAAATGTTTTAGTGCTTTAAGACGGACATGCAAAAATGTTTCTTTTTTTAGCTAAGACTGGTAAGAAACTTAGAATATAACAACAAAGCATGGACTTTCTGGAAAATGTAGCTGGACAAGTTCAGTTTTGAGTATTTGTGCATGCAGATGAAGAAGAAACCTCCATTTGAACTTAGTATACTAACCAAAAATTTTATAGTGGTGAATCCATCACGAGCAGCAAGGTTTCTTGCAAGTTCAATTGCTCCTTCACTGTAATCAGTTCCTGTTAGGTCTGAAAACCTGAAAAACGAAACAGTTCATTTCTTTGAAATCATACGATCTTCAAAAGAATAATAAGGGTGAGTTTGGCATTACAGTCAATTTTAAAAGCATCATTATCTTATCATTTTTGGATATATTGATTAATCGGTAATATCTACTTTAGAGCCATAACAAACTATTTTACTAGAACTTGCAACGATTCGCTTTAACTAACTAGATTCCAGAGCACAGCACAACAATGCCAAAATGGCACTAAGAAAGACTGCTAACACATATACAAAGGCAAATGTTCCAAAAAGTCTAGTTAGTTCTTAGAAAGTCAGGAAGAAGATTGATGTGTTATCATCTGATTCAACCATCTTTTATTAATTGTTGTAATAATCATAACTAATAAGGCAATGGCCAAACTATAACCCTAATTCATGCACCTTTATTATCCCCCCACCCCACCCACCCACACACAAAAAAAGGAGAGAAAAACTGGGTATCATTGTCATGTTCTGCACAAATGATTGAAGCTTATTAATTGCTTGAGTACACTATGCAACATGGTGACATCATCTTTTCTGAAAATGGAAATTTCAGATGAATATAATAACAGATGACAAGTGCCAAACAAGATTTTGTGCAATGCACAGAAAAATTATGTTATTTCAGGGCGGATAAAGCACAGAATCATTATGTTATTTCGGGGGGATAATTAAAGCATCTTGAAGACAAATCGTTGGGTAGTACCCCTGCTTGGCAAGTGCTTGCAAAAGAAGGCCGTTCCCAGTTCCAACATCAAGCACAGGATAGATGGACAATTGCTTTTCATCAACTTCACATTTGACATTGTCATTACCAGACGGAGTCCCGCCTTGAATAATGTTTGCACACAATTTTTTTGTCCAAACAGCAACAGTATCCATTACATCCGCACCAAACCTACAAACAAAGAGAAGTTCTGCTCACAACCCACAATAGAAAATCTTGTAGCACTCACAATACTCTAGGGAAAATAGCAACAGGAAGCTTAAAAAAATATCAATGAGGCATCGAGTAATTTTCTCAAAAAAAACTTGAGAAATTAGAGGCACCAAAAAAGTGAAGGTAAGTATGCATGCTCAGTGACCCATTTAAATTTTACCAAAATACCTGAATTTACCATACAAAAATAAATGAACACAAAACAGTGATTAAATTATGAATTCCAGGTGATAGTAAAATATAACCAACAAATATGATAATAATTAATATCCAACAATTTTAAGCTGACACTGCGATACTTGCACTGTTCAAAGTTTAAATAATATCAACAATTACATCATGAAACCAATTAGTGTCAATAACTTGGGCTTCGTTGCAGCAGTCGAAATAACATGTCACTTTTTCATTTATTTATTTTGTGGCTTTTTATGTTAAAAAAAGACAGGATGTGGTCACCATATTTCTCCAGCGTGCCCATGTTCCTCAAAATTTGCAAGATCTTCTGAATAAGTAGCGTCCCAATAACTTTGGAGCCCCAGCATTGAGCCTTCAACCTCGCCAGGATCTTGATCATCCTTGTCAGAACTGCCTCAATAGTCAATACAAGGACATTTTAGAACACTAAACGGAAAATTGTTGATAATAATTGTATAAGTATGCAAATAAATCTGAAGGAAATTCAAAGGCAAGAAACAGAAAGGCAACAGACAGGGTTTTCCTCTCTTGCAATTTATATCAATTGCAATCTGCCACGAAATATCTAGGAGATGCATCTGTCCTCAAACAAGAGAATGTACCAGCCGTCGACAATCAAACACATAAATTCAAATTATACTGCTTGGAGCATGACATCTGCTCATTAAAACTTTCTGGGAATTGAAGAAATTGTTATATTCTATGAAAGAGTGCACACTTATGCCACTTTCATACAACTTGGTGGAGTAACACAACCCCTCCCTCTTGGTCCCATTCTTTCTAGTTCCTTGTAGCATCAGATGTCAGACCTTTGCCTTCTAGAATGGATATTGTCCTTCAGAAGAGATTCTTTTGAAGAGGTTTTTTTCCCCTAGGGAAACATGTTCTACTGGATTTCCAGTCCTGGTGGCACCTAATGTATTGTTCATCATTAATTAGTGGACACCTACGGACCTACCCATAGCCCGACCTATCTAGCAACCATAGATAAGAAATAAAACAGTGATATTGGCTTTGTAATCAGACATCTCTTCTATTTATTTGACAGGTGATGGATCCATATGATCCCCAAGTATCACTGATCATACAGAAAATCTTCATTTAAGACAATTCTGAATGACCTGTTTCATTTCAGTAAAAGGAATGATTTGCTCCTATCGTGTGGTTTTAAATTCCTGCATAAAAAGAAATGACGTCTTTTCTTTGCTTTTCCATACTAAAGCACCAAACCACACGGAGGATTAACATCGCACGACATTGGACGTGCATCTGAACTCTCAATAACATGTAATCAGGAAGTTGCCAAAGACACCCTAAAATTTCCTCTTTCCACAGATTCATCCAATCCAAAACACAATCATCAAGCTAGACGTAATCAGAAAGCGCAAAATGTAAAAGGTACGGACAGCAACCACAAGAGGTTGGGCTGTTCTTTTTTGCTACGATTTATGGCTTATGGCTGCAGCTTATGCCTTTTGGGCTGTTCCCAAGAGAGAATACGGAGTAACAGAAACTAGCGTGTGGTTTTGACCAATATAAATAAATTCACTACATTGTACTACAATAAACTTATAGACTGTGTTTTAAAAAGATCATTTGAAAACTAAAGCAACTTTTAAAAACCGAAAAGAACCGACCCAACATAGGCCGTACGGCAACTAAAGGAGCAAGCTCTCTACGAGGGAAAATTTAACTTTTTGCCACCCTTAAAAATGCCACCTATTCAAATGCCATTCTCTTCGTTGCAATCAACAATTTGCCACTCTTAAGATGTGGTTGACTAATTTTTTTCCACTTTCGAGCCCACGAGGCGTCAAATCATGCCATGTCAGCGCCTCCCCGCCACGCAGGACCGCGCTTGCGCCTCCGCCTCCGTCGGCGCGCCACCGCCCGCGCCTCCCCGCTCGCCTGCGCCCGCGCCTGCGCGCCAGGGACGGAGGCACGGGCGCCGGCGAGCGGGGAGGCGCGGGCGGCGGCGCGCCGACGGAGGTGGAGGCGCAGGCGCGGGCGAGCGGGGAGGCGCGGGCGGCGGCGCGGGGCCGGAGGCGGAGGTGCGGGCGGCGGCGCGGGGCCGGAGGCGGAGGCGCGGGCGCCGGCGAGCGGGGAGGCACGGGCGGCGGCGCGCCGTCAGAGGCGGAGGCGCAGGTGCGGGCCAGCGTGGCGGGGAGGCGCTGAAATGCGCATGATTTGACAACTCGTGGGCTCGAAAGTGGCAAAAAATTAGTCAACCACATCTTAAGAGTGGCAAATTGTTGATTGCAACGAAGATGATGGCATTTGAATAGGTGGTATCCTTAAAGGTGGCAAAAAGCTAAATTTCCCCTCTACGAGATCAAGCATTAATATTTCCCGCACAATTCATAGATCTATATGTCCAATGCCCAATTCGCATTCCAATGAGATAATTCGGCACAAGTTGGTACTTGGTATGGGGGAGCAACGCAGAGCGTATTACCAGTAATCGGAGGCAGCGGAGGGGAAGTTGGCGGAGGCCACCGCGGCGGCAAGCACCTCGGCGGCGTCAGCGTAGCGCTGGTCGTCGTCGAGCGTGCTCCCGTACTCGCTCCGCACAGACCACGAGTCCGCCGCCACCGATCGCTCGTCGTCCGATGCCATCTCCAAGCCGCCGCCGCCGCCTGCCGTGAGGCCGGCGACGGCGGGCGGTAGCTGGGGACGGGGCGGGGTGCCCTGCGGCAGCTCGGGCTCCTCCGGCGTCAGCCTTATTCCGGCCATGGGGATCGGGCGTGAGATCGCGACGAGGGCACGGCGGCTACTGCTAACAGGGCTCGGACGGGGAGGCGTTTCGAGTTTTGGTGGTGTGTGTGGTGGCTATTGGCAATATGCGCATTTGTAGCGGCTGGACTGTGAGATGGAGTTTCGTTGTTGCCTTTGGCAGCCGTTGTTGCATCCACACTGTACGAGGGTTTCTTATCATGCATCGTCTAAATCTGCTGATATATAGTTTAGTTTAGACTTTATAGGGTATTTTTAAAAGTTTTTCATAAGTACCTATAAATCTTTTACTTCAATAGTTAGAGAGCCATAAAAATCAGATTTTAAGTGGGTTAAGGCTGAAACCTTACAAGAAAATAGCGAGAACTCACATATTTAGTATCTAACCGGCATAACCACAAAACAGCAAGAAAAGAAGGAGTGGTTTTCTTGCAAGCTTCCATCTTTAACTTACTAAATACATAAGATAACCAGTCCACATATAACCCCAATGGATACTATCTACCAGCACAATTGGAGGAAATCTGTTAACCCCACACAATATGGGTTTTATACTCATATTTAACTCATACACGTTTTTCAAAGCATATGAGCTCGAACTCGCTAAGTCATTTGGCATTGATCCACTTAATCTTCTCAGTATCTCCTTAATCTAAACTGCTTTTCCAAGCATCACTCAAGCACCGCAGTTTTGATCTAACAAAGTTTTCGGTATTTGATCAACTACCAAAATACTCTCGCCTTGACCCAGTCTTTTTCTTTCCTTGCAAGTAATTACTATACTCGCCATGTGTAGGTGCACCAATGGCTTGTCACGTATCGGTAAGTTTCTCCCGCTCCGGTTCCCACAGGATCATGCCTCACTTCGACCGACCAAGCCACTTGGTACTACCCATCCATCGAACCTTTCCTTCATTATTCATTGTCTTCCTTGTGCCATGCTTGAGGTTTACCATCTCACCCAACATCCTTGACCATTCTAGACATCGGCTCCTCTATTAGTGTAGTCCTGGTTCTCGTTGTTGACCATAGTTGACTCCAAACTTCACTATACATTTAAAGACCAAGAAATCATTTTTAGGTATAAGTTCTTCATAACTTTACCTATGTTAGCTTAAACATGCTTCATATGACATGAACGCACTAACTTAGGGCAATTCGACTTGATCCATGATCAAATTTTCAAAATTCAGAACTCTTAGCCGATATTCAGACTAACCGGTCTGACCACCATACACGGCTAGTCTGATCGCTACACATTGCTAGTTTGACCGCTCCAGGAGCTCAGGAATGAACACCTCGTCGGATGAGTCCGCCTCGGCAGGGAAGGCCACGATCGAGTATGCGAAAGCAGACGGGCAGAGTCTCCTCTTCTCCCTTCCTTTCTCCTTTCCTCCCCACTCTTCTCTTTTTTCATAATTAAAATGGCATTTTGACCAATTTTGGCCCTCATATTGGTGCCAATCGGACAACCACTGCGTGGCTAGAGCCTACGGGGCCTTAGCCGTGCAACGGTGCCACGATTGGGAGACATGACCTTGCATTGTCCTTTTGTTCCATGACTAGTTGTTGGCGTGCTTGAATCACATCGTGGTGTTGTGAGTGGCAGTCCAGTCGCATAGCCAGCGTGCAATTGGCTCCACTAGCCAAAAGGTCATGTGATTAAGGGTTATTTCTATAAAAAATATAATAAGAGGTTTATTTGTGTAAAATGATTAAAAAATAGTTTACTAAAAAACTCATCAAAATAGTAGGGCTAGTGTGGTCCAATCTCTAGAAGATGTCCGGTTGGTACGCCCTAAAACTACAAGCCTGCCTCAAAAAATTTCTAGGACCAAATTAATCCTCCATAAATCAAAATTTATAGAACTATTTTGTGAGATGGCCAAATTTGTAAAACTTGAGAAAATTACTGATGATAGCCTGTTAGAACCCTACACCTTCCTCGACACACATCACCAAGCTCGCAATAATGTGGGGCACTCGAGATGGCTACAAGGTCATACACTGAAGTTGATAGCACAAATCAGCTTCTTCAGATTAGTGTGTCGGAAAACTAGGGTATCATTGTCATTGTCATGGCCGTTGACAGAACAGATCAACTTCTTCGATAGATACTATCTTTTCTGGATTAGCCTCAATTCCTCTAATCGAGACTAGGAAGCCAAGAAGCTTTCTAGAGAAGACTTCGTATGCACGTTTCTTTGTATTTAACTTGAGGCTATGCCTTCACAAGTTATCAAAGGTTTCTTGCAGGTCATAGACATGGTCACCAGTATTGACGTTTCCACTACTAATTCGTCAACGTAGGCCTCTAGATTTCAACCAATTTGTGGACTACAGGTTTTTTATATTAACCTTTGGAAAGTAGTACTAACATTCTTGACTCCGAACGACATTTTCAAATAACAGAAAGTTCTGAATGGTATGATGAAAGAAGTTTTTTCTTCATCTTATTTACTCATGTTAATCTGGTGATATCCAGAATATGCATATAAAAAGCTTAACAATTCAATACCAGAGATAGAGTCACCAAGTTGATCAATGCGAGGAAGGGGAAAGTCTTCCTTCGGATAAGCTTTATTCAAATATGTAGGGTCCATACACATTTTCCATTTCGCATTACTTTTCCTAACAATTACATAATTGGTGAGCCACTCAAGGTGGTCAACTTTAGGAACAAACTCAGCCTTAAGAAGATTGTCCATCTCTGACTGCATTGTCCCCTTCCGATCAGGTGTGAAATACTGAAGCTTTTGCTTGAGTAGTTTCTTGTCAGGCCGGAGTGCTAGCATGTTGGATGCTTGCCACGCGATGGCCTAGATGAAGCAGATAAGCGGCTCATCCTATTTAGGATCAAATCATGCCCTGAATTTGATGGTTCTCCAAGGTCTATCCTTGTCGAGTGGTACTTCCTTCACTTGATCATTGGGCTTTGGGGCCGCCTTGGGCCTTGAGTACTTTACCTACGTTGAATGTAAGTTAGCATTTCTGGTCTATCATTCATCGACCAATTCGAGGAACTTGCAATCGTAGACATCGGCCATCTTCTCGTCCCCTCAAGCCGTTATGACCACCTTTGGCCCTGGTATCTTGGGACTTTGCTAACCATAATGGGTGGCTACCAGAAACTTAGCCAGGGCTGGTTGGCCAAGGATTCCATTATATGCGGTTTCAAAATCCACCACATCGAATAAAATCCTTTCTGTTCAGAAGTTACTAGCGCTTTCGAACATAACTAGTAAGGATACTTGGCCAACAAACTTGGCCAAAGACCCAGGTACTATGCCATAATAGGCATACTTCACAGGGTTTATCTTAGACTTGGGAACTTGCAAGTCCTCGACAGCTTCCGTAAATAAAATACTAAGGGAGCTGCCCCATCAACTAAGATTAGATTAACTTTATAATTATTGATAGTAGGTCCTACCATGAAGGAGATAGTTGTTTTTGACCACCTGAAAGGCTTGAGAGCTATTGGGGCATCAGCAAGATTCACCTTGTGCTCTACAATTTTCATTTGTCTTCTGTATTTATAGGAGGCAGATCCACCAAAGATAACACCAATAGTGTGTTCAGGCTCCTGACACTCCATTTCTTCATCTCCGTATTTGTCCCTCCTAGTGCTTGGCTCTCCAATTTCTTGGATGGAAGGAAGAGGTCCCCTACTTGAGTAATAGCCTTGTCTAGCCGTCTGGTGGAGTGCATACCATCTTTTATAATTTTTAGACTCAACGGTTGGAGCCTTTCCCCTGCTCCGTCCAGAATAGTCCTTCTTGCTCTTTAGATGCTTTTCTAGGATTGCAAGGACTTATTTTGGGTTAGCTTTGCAATTCTTCTTGCTCTTGTGTGGCTTCTTGTCCTTCTCCTTTTTCTCAAGGCCCGACTAGGGAATTTTTTCTATTTGATCAATAGCCTTGTTCCACTCGACTGCCTCACTGGCGGTGGCGTACTTGTCAGCCATGTTGAATAGTTTGACGATTGTTCATGGAGGATTTATAGCAATATCCTTCGTAAATCACCTGTTCTGCAGCCCAATCTTAAATGCCTGGATAATAGAAGAGTCAGCAACCTCAGGGATAGAATTGTGAACATGACTAAACCTCTTGATGTATTATTGTAAAGTTTCATTGGGTTTTTGACATCTGGTGCAGATCGTCTTCCTTGCTGAGGCAGTCGTATTTCCCTAAAAGTTGGCTATTAGCAAGTCACACAGTTGTTCCCACGTGTAGATCGTTCTGGTCAGTTGATTAACCAACCACAACTGGGTGGAGCCTTCAAGAATGGTTGGCAGATAGTTTGCCATCACGTTGTCATCACCTCTTGCGGCCCTGATGGTAGTTGTATAGATCTGCAAGAATTTCAATGGATTCTGACTTTTATTGAATTTCTCGAGATTAGCTAGTCAAAACCTATTCGGCTAGCGTACTGCTTGGAGGCCCGCTGAGAAAGCTCGACAACCCATGACAGAATTATGGTGCCTTCGCTGGTAAGGAGTCAGATTGTAATCTATCGTAGATCTGTTTCTCTAGTAGTCGAGAGGAGGAGTTGGTGCCCCAATTCGGTCATATACACTCGTGCGGTGTCTATGATCATATGTTTGATTCAGATGTTATTGTAGATCACCTGGATCATGAACTTAATTTCTCCCTCATATTGGGAGGAAGGGGTTACTTTGTTTCTTCCATCACGACTTCCTTGTCAGAACCTCTAACCAGGTTGTCTCCCATTGGCAGGGGATTGTAAAGCTGACCCCTTTCACTTCCGCCATGGAAAGGGCATACAAAGGAGGTCATAGTTTGGTTTTGCGAACACCTCTACTCTCGGTACCTCTCGATACACTACATTGTCTACTGGAGGATCTTCGATATCTGTCTTGCAACTTGAGCATACCCCGGAGTTCCTGCTTATGCAAGATTTGGGTTGATAAGGATGTCATGAATACGTTGTAGGTTTTGAATGATTACTGATGGTCTTGGAGTATTCTTGTTGGCAGAAGGAGTATGATGACTTAAACTTTGCCCTGAGTTCTCCACTTGCTCCTTGTGACTTAGCCTACGTGTGGAGGAAGGAATACGTGAGTTAACCTATCAACATCCACCAGTTCCATTACATCCAGTTCTTCTAAGTGAAGTTAGAGTTTGCACCATCTCGATCAGTGGATCAAGGAAAGGCCTTTTGTGGAGGACTGTGCACGTCATCTCAAGTAGTATCACTGATTGTGTTAATCTCATACTTGCAGCAGGAATCTCCTGAGAAACTCCCATCGAAACTAAAGGAGAGCCTTCCATCGCTTTGACTAAGAGCTTTTATAAAGGAGAGTGATTGGAAACTATGGTCTCCAGGGGATTGTGTGGTGGATTTAACCTGATACAATGAATTGCCAATCGAACGGTGAGTGCTATTAGCTTTGTTCGACTTTCCATTGGGAGAAACTTCATTGACACCATGACAAAGTGTTGTTCGGCTTCCAAAATATGTAGGAGCTTTTGGTGAATACTAGTTGCCCACGACCGGATTGAGAGTGCACTTCTTGGGTCGTGGTTACCGGTCGAGTGCGCCGAACTTGTCGTGGTGCCAAGGCACTCCGATAAGGTGGGGATGCCTGATTCCCCGAGAGGTGTTGAAAATGGGGGTGGCGTGTCTTCTTCCATCCGGTCAACCTTGCTGGTCTCAAGGGCTGACAACCCTGGGATGGAGGAGGAGGCATCGTGTTCCATGGCATGGAAGCAAGCATCCATGTCGAAGTCGATGTAGTCTACCAAATCAAACCAATTCTTCTCATTCTAAATCCCCACCATGATCGTATAGGTGATGCTGATGAGACCAGAGAAGGATGGCAATACATTTTAGAACTTTGAGAGGCTCAACGTCTTCCCTACCGACGATGCCAACTGTTGACGATCAAATCGTCAATCTTACGAATAGTAGGATACTCTGAGTCTTATAGAAGAATGAAGAGGAAAAGTAGGATGATCTTTATTACTATTTCGGGATTACAACTCGCTCTAGTGAGCAATTACATGGGTGTATGCTACTTGCACCAATGCGGTGTATGATCTCCAATCCCCTTATCTTCCTGATGTCTTCTTGTTGTTTTTGTGATGTCTCCTTTGAGCAGGGCTTAAAATAGTGCCGAAGAGGTGTCAGTTGCTTGCACAAACTAACGCCTTGTCAATTCCATCCATCCACTCGAGTGAGCCGCTGTTGTCAGCGAGAGAAGTTTGATCAATAATAGCCAACCAATTATTGTTAGTGAAGGAGAGTCTCAAGAGATAACCGTAGGGGTTTATTGTTAGAGGTGTAAGGCCAAATGCGAAATGATTAATATGAATAGAAGCGCATGTGTTCTATTTCTTAGCCATATGGGGTATTGTCCAATGGGAGGTCTGTATGTCGGGTTATAGAGCTTCCGAGTAGTGGCTAGTCGGGTAGGCGAACAATAATTCTTTGACCAGTGGGTACTCAAGATGTGTTATACATAAGTCATTATAACACTGTTCTAAGGATTGTATTACGCTTAAAAGTGACTATTAATGGATTATTTAATCCTTATTACCGGTCATTTGGTACTATGCGAATTAAAGAATATCAGTGCTTGTGTGTAAGATACAATTATTTGGTTGAAGGTTGTGGGTTTATGGTTTTTTTTGGTGTGGGTAGTTTATTTAATTGCAAAAATGGAAGCATTCAAATTGGACGATTTGCATTTTGTAAGCAATCGTTAGAATGCTAAAGAAAGCATCATGTACAATGTAAACAGATCAAATACGGACTAAATATCATTACAAAATAGTAGTATGGCTACTTGTAGCTGTTCTAACTTCACATGTTTTGGGAAGACTACAACTTGTATGATAAATGGGCCACACTGAGCCTTGCAATCTCTCAATAACCACAATCGTCATTTCGGCATTTGTGGCTGCCCTCGCACTCACTTGCATGAATGTAGATTCATGCGAAGCCTTGGATGCCTTGTAATACACTATTGAGCAAACGTTGTCAATCTCAAAATTCTTTTAGTTTCTACCATTATGTCAAATATCGAAAGTTCCTGGTCATTTGGAAATTGTACATTGGCTATTGTCCCTTTTCTTCTCGTTTATCTATTCAAATTCATTCATATTTCTTCCTTCCATTTTTGTATACATTTAGTCTAAGGTTAGTGTGAACAAGTGTTGAATTTCTTGATAGAATTGTTTACATTTACCACTGGCAATTGAGAAGAAATTTCCCAAGAATCCTACTGACGTTTGTTCAAAACTTTATTTTTTGTACAACGTTGGAAACCGTTGTTGCACGGAGATTAGTGTGGCAACCCATGTCATTACCGAGGGGTAATAACACTAGTCAACCAATTATTATTTGTTGAAACACTATTTCATCAAATAATAAGTCCATCAGAGTGTTACAGCAGAATAATAATTAGAGTTTGTCCATAATATTACAATAACTTTGTCATGCAAGGCTAAAGTCTTTAACAAGACCATAAGTGTCTGGATATTACATTATTAACTGAGACAATTCTAGTCCAACTAATAGTTATATAAGTGCTAGAAAATATACAACATTGCATTAATATACCATAAGTGTTGTGTTCGAGTTGTTGGTAAATCTCTATTCGTCCCATGTCTCACATAAGGTGTCCACCTCATACGGGCCGTACTCATGATCATCTCCCTCCCACTTGGTATAAAACTCCTCTGGATAGGCATCCTCCACACCAAGTGGAATTTTGGATTGGTTAATATCTAAACAAAGAAAAATAATAGCAAGAGTGAGTACAGAGTACTCAGGAAGTATTAGTAGCAAAAGTGCACTTTTATTATCGTGAACCAACATCTCAGTGAATCCATTCTCACCTCATATCATCTCAAAAATAAATATTTTTATGTTGATAGAGAATTTTATATTGTTAATTTATAAATTGCTGTACACTTGCATAACCAGATAGAACCTCCATTTGGTTCTCATAGTCTCCAGTCTAGGAGACAAGCGTGAATTCTCAGTTTATATAGCACTACGCGGGCTTGTACCACTTTACTCATAGTCACTCTGCTTTTTGTTGCAAATGATTCTTCGCATTTTCTTAGATGCGATGCCCAAATTAGAACACAGATCTTTTCCCTTTATGTTCGTATGTTAGTAATAGTCATGGGCTTAGGGAGGTTTCTTACCCTCACCTGACACTTACACGACTATGAACTAGTTGTTGGTCGGGCCGGACACACCTTCACACAACACTCCACATTACAAAATATATGTGTCGGGCTTATCCTTTATAGCCCTAAGTCCAACTGAGAGCTCGCTTGATTTCATCCCTAAATAAATCTACATACCCATTATGGAGTGCATAACAACTTCGATAAAGTTACTAATCCTACCCATCCTAGATGAAAAATGGTTAATACGACCAACACGGTTCATTATACGAGTGAAAGTTTATAAGTTCTTAGATTTTACTCCTATGTAGAGGGTCCCAACCTTTCTCTTATCATCTTCCCAAGGCACCATCTGCCCACCGATTACTTATACTGCAGGTCAACTGCTCCATAAGTTGAGCTTGCCATTCCTCTTTCATTTCTTTCACATATCATTCATTCGGGTTAAACATAATTTCATTTGATGCAGGGTGGTAGTGCTTTAGTAGGTAAATACTTTGTTTTAACTGAAGATAATTTGATCAACATGTTCAAAGGTGTGCTTGCCTGTGAGTTGGTTGTAAGTCTCGGTCTCAGGTGCGCTCAGGTGGAACCCTTCCTGCAGATCCGGTTTGTTTCCTACATTTAATATATAGGATACAGTTTAATTAATAAACATGAAATATATACTAGGTCGATGCATTCTCATGGCAATTCCCTAGGTCAATTTAGTCAATTGCTGAATTTACAATTAAATATTATCTTATACCCGCGGTTTGCTACTATTTTACTAATCTTAAATTATTCTGGTTTAGTATCTATGAATAGTTACTACCTGATTTTCGCAAGTCAAATACTATTTGGTTGATTAAATATGCAATTATATGTGTATATGTGTACTATGTATATACTCTACTATCCAAATAGGCTCAACCCATTTACTCCTGACGCATATCCTCTCTCTCTGTTGCTCATTCCCCTCACTCCCTCCTCTATCTCACTTTCTCCTCCCTCGTCTGTCCGACGCCACCCCGCCGTGGATGTCCCCTTCACTGACTCTTGGTCGGTGGTGACCAGCTCCCTGGTGAAGTGCCACCGTCCTCTTCCCTAGCCAACCCCCTCTCGTGCGTTCTACCACTGCGCCTTGGCCCTGCCTCTGCCCTGTCGCCGCTTCTATCGACTCCTATCCAGATCAGTTGCCGCCGGTCCTAGGGTCGCTGCCTCGACTCTCCATCAGTTGGATCAAGGCCCTGACACCGTGAATCTACTCTGGCTGCTAAGATCCAATGTTTTCCTTGTAACTCTCATTTCCCCCTTTTCAATTTACTTTTAGATTTGTCTTTTACATTCGATTTACTCTCCGATTTGAAGTTTGTTTTCTTCAATGATTGAGGTTGATGCGGTGGAGGTGGGTGATCCAGTTTGCTTGCCATGATGGGACTCAGGCTCTCCTCACATGCGAGGGGTGTGAGGTGGCCATCGGGTGCACACGGTGGCCAGCGGTGAGCACACCAATGCCATGGCTTGCCTCTCCTCTGGAATTCTACTCCACACTAGCTCTCTCTTCCACTGCTCTAGTCTACATGTGTGGATGCTATGGCTCTAGTGTGATGCATGTGAATGTAAGGTTGCATGTGTGTGTGGTCCCATGATGGTGATGACAAGGATTGAAATGGGATGTGGGGATACCTCGGCTTGATGATGTTGGGCCCGATTTGGGGTAAAACCGAGGTTCGATTTTTCCCGGTTGGCAAGTGTGTGGCTCTGCTTCTCTCCTCCTCCTAGCTCTGCTCTTCTTCTCCACTGGCTACTTCTCCTAGGGCTGTTGTCATCCTCTAGTTCGTCATCGTGGTTCGCTCCATTCCCTCTTATTCTCAGCAATGGGTTGGGGATTTGGGGAAGAAGGGAATCGATCTGGCGGTGATGTTGCTAGCTTCGGTTATGGCTGTGGCTATGGGTGAATGCTGGACTCTCTCCCTTTGTTGGTCCCTTGCTCGGTCTTATCCCCCTTTCACCTGTTCACCGAGTAAGCTATGCTTGGGGAGGTTTTTACTACAACTGGGTGGTCCGGTACTTCAGTAAAACCATGTTTAATGGGTTGGCTGGCAATGTAAAAAAGAATTCAGGGATGGTTCATGTTTGTTTCTATTGCTGAATAATGAAACCCTATGACTACGAGAGGTGCCAACCGACTCTGGACGGTCTGGTTTCTCAATGAGTGAATCGCCCTATTTTATTATTCTAATGGGGGTCTTGACGGACAATTTTTTTCGCTTGTTTAGTTTGTTCGGTCATTTCGGTATCATGTTACTAGTTGTTCTTGCAGTTATTAAATGCCGTTTACTCTAGCTTATGCCCAATTGGAAGGTTCCGAAGAATCTGATTAATTGTAACTGTGCATATATTGTGCTTAATTGTATGTATGAACATCACTATACAACAGTAGTGAAAATGACGTATTTGTAGATTGTATGGATTTGTAATGTATGAGTTTAGTGATATAATCCTGAGAGGTGTTATTTGTGGTTGTATCCTCTTTACTTAATTGTCATTTTGCTTTGATCCAGTTGTTGTACATTTTAAAGTTTGAAATGGGCCTGTAATTTTTTCGTTAATTACATGGCTAATTTTGTTCTTAATTCTCAATGTTAGCAAGTAAGCCTAGTTAAGTGTGCGGGGGTGTATCGGGCAAGATTGGGTGAGCTGGCGGACAAAGTGGATTCCTGGGTGATTTTTTTTGTACAAGAGGTGTTGGATAGCATGGAGCCAGAGGAAGCTACTGCCCTTTTTTGGAATAAGGTCGATTGCACTTTAGTAGTGTTTATGCTCTCTAGGTTTGATGCTACCTTTTGGTTGTTGGGCAGTAGTTCCTTTGGCTTGTAATCATGTCTGTAACTATTTGGTATTGTAGTATGGGTGGCCTCTATCTAAGCTCATCCGATTTGTTAGAGGCTAAAAGACCCAGTGGAATATATACAAGGACTTATATGCTCTTTTGAATGTGCAGGATATTGTTGTAATCAGGCATTATGGTCATATATATAGTATAAATAACAGGGGCACCATGGTGCCCAAGCTCTATGTTGGGACTTTTCATCAATGATTAAAACTTTTCATCCATGATTGATTTAGCGTACTAAACCAATGACTTCCTTTCCAAATTGACGCCTTTTCGAATTAATGAATGTTAATAGGTTTGCCTGATGTATTATACTTGCACACATCTAAAAGCAATCCAAAAACAGAGAGGCTTGGTGCTCAAACACCATAGTGCCCCATTTCAGCGCCATATATATAGTATAAATAACAGGGGCACCATGGTGCCCATGCTCTATGATTGGGACTTTCCATCCATGTTAAGACTTTCTATTCATGATTGATTTAGCATGCTAAACCAATGACTTTCTTTCCAAATTGACGTTTTTTCGAATTAATGAATGTTAATAGGTTTGTCTGATATATTACACTTGCACCTATCTAAAAGTAATCCAAAAGCAGGGAGGCTTAGTGCCTAGACACCATGGTGCCCTATTTCAGTGTCCTAGGCACCATGGTGTCTAGGCACCAAACCTCCCCACCTTTGGATTGCTTTTAGATGCATGCAAGTATAATGATATATAATATATCAGACAAATTCGTTAACATTCATTAATTTAAAAAGGCATCAATTTGGAAAGGAAGTTATTGATTTAGTATGCTGAATCAATCATAGATAGAAAGTCTTGATCATAGATGCAAAGTCTCAACCATGGATTCTGGGCACCATGGTGTCACTGTTATATATATATATATATATATATATATATATATATATATATATATATATATATATATATATATATATATATATATATATATATATATATATATATATATATATATATATATATATATATATATATATATATATATATATATATATATATAGGACGAGTGTTTCATGCACCATGGTGCCTAGGCACCAATATCAATACCCGTTGATTTGCTTCGAGATTCGCAACGTTTGATGTGGGTATCTTCATACAGGCCCGGTCCTGTGAATTTAGTGACCTGGAGCGAAGCTAGAAAGATGGGCCCTTTAATATAACTCTAATAATATAATGATGTTTCTAATAAGTGTAATGCATAAAAAACATTCTTATCAAACAAGTTATACATGTTACGTTAAATTTTTCTTCTAACATTTACTGATGCGAAGTCATTGATGATGGCATCAATATCAATTTCATCTAATAATTTCTTCTCGATGCATAAAGTTGCCAAACCATTTAATCTTTCTTGAGACATTACGGACCTCAAATAATTCTTCAATAATTTCAGCTTTGAAAAGGTTCTTTCAGCTGAGGCCACAGTCACAGGCATAGTGAATAGGATCCGATAAGCAATGGATGCGTAGTTTGTTCCTCCATAGCAACTATTGCCCACTCATCTGGATTTCTTGAAGTGCTTGTATTACTCTTAAAAAATTTATCAATAGCTCCTCTTTGTGATTGTATCAAGTCCTCTATCCTTCTCTTCTTTTTTCTTTTCTCACTTCCAGATGCGTGCTTTTTGGGCAACATGAGTTCACTGTAAATTTAGAAATTAGTAAGTAATTTAAGAAAATTATGCCATATTAAATTCAATTTCAGAATTTCAGAAAATTCAATATCATCCTAACACATGCGTGCTGCACCTAAGGGATTCCTAAATCCCAAACCCAAATCTAAAGAATAAATATTGGGGACAAAAGCAAACTAAATATTGATTAAAATTTAAACATATATACTTGATATACCACATACACAAACACAATCAAGGGGCAGGCTTAGGGGCAATTTCTTACCTCTCTACGTACGAAGACCAGGGTCCAGGGAGGAACGGAGAGTGCACGCAAGACGCAACGCACGGCGGCACAGCTTCCGCGTACGCGACTCGCTGACTCGCACAGCCGATCGGCGATCAGGCGATGGCAGCACAGCGCGCAGTCTCGCAGGTCGCAGACTCGCAGCGGGGAAGAAGCAGTCGCGGCCGCGCGGCGGAACTCGGAAGGGCGGAACGAGGAGTCACGTACGCGGAAGCCGAATCGATGCGACGGCACGTACGTGCGAAGAATACTATACACAGATACTACTTACGTATCTGGATTGGGCCCCTTGGCGTCGAGGGCCCAGTGCGGCGGCCCAGCTCAACCCCCCTCAGGGCCGGGCCTGTCTTCATATACCCACAAAAAAGTATATTTGAGATGTCAAACTCCGAAAAAATTTAAATTCAACTTCAGTTTAATTAGTTTGAACTATTTTTATGGTATATACTCACTGTAGTTGCATTGAACTCAAAAGTAGTTCAAACTAATTTGAACTGAGTTCAAAACTTACTTACCATAAATATATCAAGGGTATAAAACATTTTCATACCCAAACTCAAAAAAATTATCAATCATACACGTGTATCGAATGTTGGTGCCTAGGCACCATGGTGCCTTATGTAATTTTCCTATATAGGATGCTGAAATAGGGCACCTCGGTGTCTGGGCACCAAGCCTCCCTGCCTTTGGATTGCTTTTAGATGTGTGCTAGTGCAATGGTATATAATATATCAGGATGGAAACTATTACATAAGGCACCAGGGTGCCTAGGCACCCACATCAAGAACCGTCCGATACACGTGTATGATTAATAATTTTTTTTTGAGTTTGGGTATGGAAATATTTTATACCCTTGATATATTTATGGTAAGTAAGTTTTGAACTCAGTTCAAACTAGTTTGAACTACTTTTAAGTTCAATGCGACTACAGTGAGTATATACCGTAAAAATAGTTCAAACTAATTAAACCGAAGTTGAATTTAATTTTTTTCGGAGTTTGATATCTCAAATATACTTTTTTATGGGTACATGAAGATACCCACATCAAACGTTGCGAATCTCAAAGCAAATCAACGGGTATTGATATGGGTGCCTAGGCACCTGTGTGCATAGTGTTTCGTGCACCCAGATGCCTAGGCACCCATATCAATACCCGTTGATTTGCTTTGAGATTCGCAACGTTTGATGTGGGTATCTTCATATACCCATAAAAAGTATATTTGAGATGTCAAACTCCGAAAAAAATTAAATTCAATTTCACTTTAATTAGTTTGAACTATTTTTATGGTATATACTCACTGTAGTCGCATTGAACTTAAAAGTAGTTCAAATTAGTTTGAACTGAGTTCAAAACTTACTTACCATAAATATATCAAGGGTATAAAACATTTTTATACCCAAACTCAAAAAAATTATCAATCATACACGTGTATCGAACGGTTCTTGATGTGGGTGCCTAGGCACCCAGGTGCCTTATGTAATTTTCCTATATATATATATATATAGGAAGCCTCTTTTCTACTCCGGGTGTAATTATACGCTATGTCGTATCTCACAACGTAGGGAGTATCTTGCGTAACGGAGGGTATGCACATGTAGTATACGAGTATTTAAGGTCATTTGGGTGGTATGTACATTTTTTCGACATACTCCTTTTTATATGCGTATACGAAGGTATTTACAAAATACGCTAAAAACTATGGGCTTCCTTGCAATTTTTTCGTGTGGTTCACATTGGAGTATCTTATAATTAGTATATGAATATACCTAAAGTGATAAAGAAATATTTCAAGTTTGTTTAGGAGGTATATTAGAGGTGGGTGTAATTACACCCGGGAGTAAAAAGTATTTTTCATATATATATATATAGGAAAAATCATTATTACTCCCGGGTGTAGTTACTCCCGGGTCATTCACCGTCGATGTTGTATGGAGATTTGTGTTGCAGCCATAGACTTAACGGAGTGAATCTTTACGGGTTTGAGGAATTGATCCGCATCAGAGCGTTTATTCAATACACCGTTCCCCAATCCAGTAATATCCCGGAGAATGCGCAATCTACCAAAAACCGCACGGCGATTTTTCCTCCCCTGGCGATACCAGATGCTGTTTGCTTGCCGGCGCACCGTCTCGATGAGGATTGGTGAGAAGAATATACAGAAAGGCTTGGTGCGTCGTATTTAGGGGTGAAAACGGGTCGAATTCGGTCGGATATTGCTTATTCCGTATCCTATCCTATATTGTTTTCTCGGATTCGGAATCGAATACGAATAGTGCCGGATACGAATACGAATCCGGATAGTATCGGTCACAGATACGGAACGAATACGGAGCGGATGCGAATATGATAACGAATATCTCGTCGGATATTAAGAGAGATTTTTTCGGCTGCGCAGCCAGCCATCCGAGGGAGAAAAGACATGCGTACCCCCGCATCCTTTTCTAATATAACGAGGGCAGGCAGAAAAATCTCTCTAGATGAACACGTCACGAGTCAATGGATAGAAATAATCCTTCGGAAAAAAAGGATGATAAAACTTTGTGGACAGAAAAGTAAAGCTCAGCGTCGATCTGGAATCCGGCTTTAAAAGGTCGGCTCTGCGGTCACAGTCAAACTAAATCTAAACGATTTTTAGACAAATCTGCTTCGTTTTCACAGGGGCAATCCAAATATTCACAGAGATGATTTTATAGGCTCAGGTTCAAGTAGTTCGACTTGTTGCTAGAGAGTAATGATCGGAAGCCCACGGCCCAAGGTGCAAACGTCCAATTTGGTCCACAAGCCATGTCAGTGTTAACAGGTCACCACTCTCGGCCCATCAACCTCAAACTTAAGCCTTACAGGCCGAAATTGTCGGCCCAAAAAAATTTCAGGCCCGGGCCGGATATCCGAAAAATATATCCGGATATTATCCGATAAAATCGCGGATAGTATCCGTATCCGTCGGATAGTTCTTTTCCGAATCCGAATCCGTATCCGAAAGCAACTATCCGAATCCGATAATTATCCGACATAACTATCCGAATTCGATCCGACTCGGATTCCGCGGTCGGTCGGTCGGGAAATATTCGATCCATTTTCACCCCTAGTCGTATTGCCGAGTTGTGGGGAGAAGTATTCTCAGCATTTGGTTGGTATGTCTTCCTTTCTTCTCCAGCTGATTTCTGATGTTCTGGACTACTTAGGTTTGTAGATCAGTTTCGATTTGCTGGCTTTTTCGATAATCGCTCGGGCTTTCGTTCTTGGTCATTTGTGAGGAGTTTAATCCCCTGCACATACTACTCATTAGTCTTTCCCCCGGCAAAATCCTCTATTTCCTCCTTCTTCCGCGGTTAACCCAGCGGGCAATTGGCTCTGGGATTCTGCAGCTAACCAGTAATACAAATATTACCAGTAAGCTGTTCGAGTAAATGTCAACACGATTTATGTTGAGGGCATTCCCGTTGTACCAATACTACCCGTAAGATGTTTGAGAAAATGTCTAGACGAGTCATGTTAGCATTCCTGGTGTGGTATGACTGCAAGGGGCTCGAAAGAATGTCCAGGGAATGAGCAATCATTCTCATGTGCACGTTTGGCAAAGGAAGTTTTGTCCATAGCCTCACAAACTATGTCAACAACTTTCAACTACTTCATACTCTCATAGTATTGGATTATGCTTCCTCCTTAGACCTTTTCTTACAAAATATATACTTCTTAATGTCCTACCAACTACCGTCAATGTGGTGATCGGCATTCAGAACTTTCAGCTGGTTCTATTCAATTGTACATGCACTACACATATAACAATGGTTGGTTGCTGTAAGTGTAAAGAATTTCTTCATTGTTGCTCACTTGTTGTTTGATAAAATGATAGATGATCACCTTTGCCATACTACTTTTCCATACATACACATACTCCTTTTCGATACCTGACCATACTCCTTTTCCATACATACTCCATACTCCTTACATACATACACACACCCTACTATCAACTATACACAAACTCATTTATCATCTAGTATGTTGCTTGGCCATACTTATTTTCCATACGCATGTAGTCATTCTGTTTGTATACACTGCTCTACTGATGGTAATAGCTAAAGATTTTTGTAGTCACTACCTAGTTTTTCCAGAAAGATGTGAATTAGTTACCAAAGTGTAAAGCCTAAATCATCTGGTATGTTGAAATAGATGTTGGCCAGAAAGGAGTATGTTGCTACTAATTTTCACCGGGAATATGATTCTTCTAGTTTTCTTCAAAAAAATAATGACACTGCACCAATTCTTAAAAACAAATGACTACAATACTACTAATTTTTCTTTACTAAAGGAGTATGGATTACTAGCATTACCAACAAATGCAGTACGATACTACTTTGTACGTTACGCGTACAAACAAACCAGTATTGATTTGACAATACATATTCCATTTCCATACGTGCACATACTCTTTTTCCATACATACACATACTCCTTTTTGATACCGGACCATACTCCTTCTCCACCACAACACATACCACTATCCCGCCTGGAGAATTAAGCATATTGAGCTAATTATGGGTTTCCTTTTCAGCTAAACTAAGTGTACTCACATTTAAAACCAAGGAAATAAGTGTACTAACATTTACTACCAAAAATATGTACTCTTAACCTCATATGAGATGACGTAGTATGCAGTTTGTTATTCTGTTCATGCTCAATTTATTGATGGAACTCTTCAATATTTCAATAGTTCACATCATGTTTTTTGTACATGAGTTTCTGAAAAAACTCTTTCAAGCTATTCACCAATAACTGCGGACTATTCATTGTTACCAATACTCCTTTTCCATACGTACTCACACTCTGTTTTCGATTATACACAAACTCATTAAACATCTAGTATGTTGCTTGGCCATACTCTTTTTTCCATACGTACGCAGTTATTCTGTTTGTAGACATTGCACTACTAATGCTAATAGCCTAAGATGTTTGTAGTCACTCCCTAGTATTTCTCAGTAAGATGTGAATTAGTTACCAAAGTGTACAGCCTAAATGTTCTGGTATTTTGATTGGCCAGAAATTAGTATGTTGCTTCTAATTATCACCAGGATTATGATTCTACTAGGTTTCTTCATAAAAAGTATGACACTGCTACAATTCTTAAAAAAAAATGAATACATTACTACTAATTTTTCTTTACTACAGAAGAACAGTATACTAGTATTCCCAATAAATGTAGTATGATACTAATTTTCTGATTTACATACTAGCACAGATTGGTCAAAACATCTGTTAACTACCCAACTTTGATGCAGATATTCATTCCTGTACACCATCCACATCACTATGCACTTTATGCTTTTGACATGCACCGCAAGAAACTTAGCATCTTAGATCCCTTGAGAGATACTACCATTGCATGCAAAACACTCAACGAAAGACATTCCAAGATTAAGGTTGTGATATCTACAACACTTGCTCAATGCTTGAATCTCTGTTTCCCTAAATGGGACGAGGATATCCCAAATTGGCCTGCCGAGTTCCCACCGAATATCAATATTCAAGAAAACAAGTTAAGTATATACACATTGGCCCGTTAATTTTTTATTCTTCAATCATCAATGTTCTCAATTAGTTTCCATTCTAGGTGTTCACTTCATGTTCTAAACTTCATGAGGAGCTGGGATAACGGGCCAGACTGCTCACTTCATGTTCTAAACTTCATGAGGAGCTGGGATGGATCTCGCCTCGTCATGCCTTTTAGCAATGTGAGTATTTTAATTGTGACTAATATACCCATTCGAAACTATTACCTTCAACTCGTCCATACATAACAATCACTCTACATTGCTGTCTCAGGATCCTTTTGAACTTCAGAAGCAATTTCTGGCTAATCTCTTGTCATTCAAGAAAAATGAAGCAATACTTCCAGATTACGTCAATCGTTGTCTGAAAGCCTGGGATCGGAAATAATCCCATGAAGACTTCTGAGTTTACTATTTGTTGAAAGGATTAATAAGCACAAACTTCACTTGGTTTTACCATGGAGTTTTACATTCATCATGATCTATTGTGAACTTATCTATAAAATAAGACACTATCTTTTTGAACACAAGCTGTTATTTCGTGATCTTGTCATTCAACATAAACGAAATTCTGCATTTTCAAACATATTATTCCTTGCTAAACATTGCAGTATGCACCACAATCATCATACCAATGCTTAATTTCAAACACTGTTATTTGCGAATACTACTACGCGGTTAAAGCCGGCATTCTACAATTGTAGGCTTGACACTTGCTTATTGTGCTTTTAAGTGTTGATTGCTTGTTAGTTGGGAGTAGCCGGCGATATATGTACATACAATCTGGAGCATTTTAACATCATCCATTTTGCTTGCTTTGGAAAGCATGCCCACAGTCTGGCCTTTGCATAGTTTTTACTCCCTGCAATGTAGCATAGTTCTAAGTATTGCTCACAAACATACTTTCAACATTATGGTTCGGAGGTATTTAAGATAAGGATCCGAATGATATGACCACGGTATCAAGATGGACTATCCGCCTGTATTAGTGTATTACGATGCTCTGACCAATGTCAAGACAGTATCAAGATGGACCATCCACCTATATTACTATCAATACGGACAAATGTCATTCTAACCATCAATAGATATCTGTAATGGTAGTATGTACAAATATCATATACCAGTTGAATTTTGACAGTTTACTAAATGGCTGTAATGGTAGTACGTCCAAATAACATACACGATCTGCATAATGTTAACACGTACATAATTAGTCATTCCGCCTGTCGAGGTATCGCAACAAGGAATCTCTACCCCTAAAATCCACCAGTTCAGTTCTTTCCTACGTCCACCCCAAATTGTGCCCCCAGCAGTCATGAGTTTTCCTGCGTCCACACCAATTCGTGTCCCCAGAAAAACCAACCACTGAAATCAACGATCAAGAATCAATTTCCACCTTTCTCTCTCTTTACCCACTCATATCCAACGATCCAAATCCAAATTCACATCATTAAACCCCTCCTCTCTCTCTCTCATATCCCCCCACCTCGCGACTCCCCCCGGCGCCGCGTCCCATCTCCCGCTCCGCCCTCGCTCCTCCACCGCCGCCTCCCCCGCTCCTCCTCCTCCGCCTCCTCCTCCCCCCACCCCCTGCGCCACCGCCTCCTCCTCCTCCTCCCCCCACCCCCTGCGCCGCCGTCTTCTCCTCCCCACACCACCCCGCGCCGCCGCCTCCTCCCCCTACCCCGCGCCGCCGCCTCCTCTTCCTCCTCCCCACCCACCCCACGTCGCCGGCCTTCTCCTCCGCCCCGCTCGCCCAGATCTAATCCGCTCGCCCGCCAAGCGGATTCACGTCTTGTTTTGTATTTCATTAATCCGCTCGACCGCATCCCCGAATCACGCTTCTCCCTGCCGCGGCGCCCCGGCGATCGCTGCAGATTCCTCGGCTGCCACCACGGCCTCGCCCTCCTCGACAACCTGACGCGACGCGAGGCCGTCGTTTGGGACCCCGTGACTGGGGACGAGCTCTGCGTATCTTATCCGCCAGGGTTCGAATACGATCCCTTCAACGGCGCGGTGATGCGCGCTGCCGTCAACGATGGCCACTTGAGCCCCTTCAAATTGGTCTTGGGATACACCGACAATCACACAAGTGCGTTCTTCTGCCTCTACGAATCGGAGTCTGGTGTTTGGGGCAATATCATCTCAACGACGATTACAAGAGGGATTCGTTCCGCGAGGCCCAGCATTTTGGTTGGGAATGCACTTTACTGGATGCTTTTGGATGGCAACATCCTTGAGTTTGATTTGGATAGGCAGAGTCTAGCTGTGATTGATAAGCCTGCAGAAGCTAGCAAAAGCCCCAGCTTTCAGATCTTGCGGACAGAGGAAAGTGAGCTTGGCCTTGCCGTTTTGACAGAACTGAGCATCGAGTTATGGGAGAGGAAGGCCAATTCTGACGGTGTTGTGAGATGGTTGCTTCAGAAAACCGTTCAACTAGACAAGCTCCTTTCGTTGGGATTTCCATCTGAGAGTGCAGGAGTACTGATAGTGGGGTATGATGAGGACACTAATGTGATTCTTCTGTCTACGGTTATTGGTGTATTCATGGTCCAACTTGAGTCGCTGCGGCTCAGAAGTCTTTCTAATAGCGATGAAGATGTCACCTATTATCCCTACAGAAATTTCTATACTGCAGGTAATACCTTGTCTCTGCATCGCGTAAGTAACAAAATCCAATTACTTTTGCTATGTGTTTGCTGTAATATTTTTCATGTGATTAAGGATGACTAGCTATTTAAGCGTAAATTGTGTTTGTTTCTTTGTCAGGCTGGTGAACTTGTGGCAATGTGATTTTGATATTATTAATTTATTACTGAACTGCATGAAAGCTAGATCAAAAACAGAACTATAGTTATTGTCACCTGGCTGCCACTATATGCATAAAATATGTTATGGTGCTGTGCCTGTACTGATCTTTTCAGCATGAACTTCCCAAGAATACGTACAATGCAGGTGTTTAGAGGGGTGCTTATATAAAAGACCGGGTTATTTTGCCACGTAAAATGGTGCAGGTGCTTACACAGAGGAATTCTATGGGCATTGATGCCTTGTCAGTGTTATACGCACGTAACCACCTTTTTGTTTGGTTGATACTTCAATTAAGGCTTCTTCTGTTCTCTTGCAGAAAAGAATGGCTCAAAAAAGGAGAGAAACATGGCAAGCAAGTAACTAGCATGCGGGAAGGAGTCCAATACACAATAGGCTATGTACTCATGCGTGTAGATTTATTAGTCAAATTAGGCTGCCGCTGCATCAGATTAGAAAAGAGTCCAATATAAGGAGTTCAAGACACAACGTAGCTACTTACTCATCCATGTTCTCCGTTTCTATTGCTGTGATGAGCTTATACGTCTGATTCGTCATAGCATCAATCCGTAGTTCATCTGTTCATGGGAGGATATGATATGCATGTGGTTTATATTGTGAGAAGTCAATGGACTGACAGCACCTGTAGTGTGTAGGTAGTTGCTATGTTCTTTTTGAAAAATTACTTGGATACACATGCTAATGAAGGACTCTAATTATCGTCTTATTTTGTATTTTACCGTAGCGTTAACACGGGCAACAAATTTTATCTTGCGGGAGAAGCGCAAGCAGGAGAATGTGCTGCGCACGGGCACCAAGCTGCAGCGGGTCACCAACCCCAAGACGATCCAGAAGATCGCCAAGTCCAAGAAACGAAAGCAGCTCAAGGTCGTCCCCGACGAGCTCCTCGGCGGCAGGAAGGATATGCCTCTGATCAGCCTTTGTGGAAGGCCTGAGCTCAGATTGCTGGCTTTAGGTAATGTTGTTTGATACTTAATAGGTTGTCATCTGTGACCTGTGTACTCTGGTTTCTACTTGCACTTGATTGATGTGAGATAACTTGTTGCAGTCTTGTACTGCAATGGTTGGTGTGAATATCAGATTTCGAATCCACTTTGATTTTGTAGATGCTCTTAACTCTGATGCTTGATCTGGGTTGTTGATTGTAGTTTTCGGTCAAATTTTGTTGTTGAGGCGAGCTAATTACGAAATCTTTACTTTGTTAACGCATTGGTCGCGCTTGCTTGTGTTTAGGTGATGTTAGTCTTGACATGCTCTGAGCAACCTTCCTGAAGTTTGAGCTCAGGTTGCTGGCTTTGGTTAGTGTTGTCTACTTGTATGCAGTTACCAGCCGTGACATGAGTATACTTAGGTACTTGTGTTCGCTACTCTTGTCTCTTGGTATTGATTGATGTGAGATTAATTACCTGCTGCATTCGTGTGGTGAAAGGTTGACAATATTCTAAACCCACACTAAATTTTTAGAGGCTCTGACTGTGCTGTTTGATCGTGTTCTTGGTTGAATACTAGCAGTGTTTGTGCAATCTTCGCTCTGGAGGAACGGATTAAGCCCAAACAGAACCATACCTCAATGGCCAGTGTGCTTGTACTAGGTGGGATCTGGTTGTCCAAACTCCAAACACACAACGTCATTTTGAAAATTGGCTTGTAGAATATGCAAATAATCGCAAACAGGACTTGCTTGATTGTGTGCGATTGGCGGCGACCGTTTTACATTGATGCAAGTTAGTGGCGACCATTTTAGGGTCTGTTTATATAAAAAAAAATTTACGTTATAAACAAGCTATTATAATTGTAAAATATTCAAATTTCTACCAACATCTATATTTTAAAAAATGTGCAAATCTTCGACGTTAGCATGGAGCTACAGGTATGTCTAGAATCGCCTGTTCAGAGTTTTTTTAAAAACTAATCTATTTTTTATTCAAAAATACAGAAATATGCCTATATTTTAATTTTTTACAGAAATAGTATCCAGTCGCCCAACGGTTGGGTGACTGGACCATATCGCTTAATGGCCGGGCGATAGACAGGCAGTAGCTCTACCACTGGGTGACAAGTATAGAGTCGCCCACATGTACGTGGTCGACACAACGTGGTCAAAATAATGTAGTTGACCAGCGTGGTTTAAAGCAACATGATCGACACAACGTGATCAAAGATTAGTGAGTGGTCAAAGAGAATAACGTGATCGAAATATCATAGTCTAAACATCGTGGTCAAAGATTAGTGAGTGGTTGAAGTAAATAACATGGTCAAAAAATAGTAAGTGATTGAAGTGAACAATATGATCGAAGATTAGTGAATGGTGAGAGGTGCTATAACCCAACTGTTTGGCGACAGCATATAGCGTCCAACCATTGGGCAACTAGCCTGCGTGTCGCTCGGCCCTTTGGCGAGAGGGTCCAATCACCCAACCGTTAAACGGCTGGAAGCTATTTCTGTAAAAAATTAAAACGTATGTATATTTCTAGATTTTCGAATAAGAAAGGAATTATTTTTAAAAAATTCCACCTGTTCATGAGTATGGCCATGTGACCTTCCAAAATATTCTCCTCAGGTGAAATCGTGAACCTATCGTCATATTTTCTTGGGCTGTGGCTGATAGTCTTTTGCTATGTTTTTGAGACAGTGACAAATAATGGAGACGTTGACACGGACGGAGAAAGTCGGTGGGGACGGAGAAAGTCGGTGGGGATGGAGAAAGTCGTCGGTGGGTAAGTCCAATGATGTTGTCGCCTCCTCAAAGGATCAGTCGTTATGTGACATTCATTATGTGACAAAAATATTTGGTTATACAATATATGAGACGTGAATCTTAATGAATCTGATTGTTCGTTTTATTTTTTACAAATTTTATCTTATTTTATATTTTACCGTAGCGTTAGCACGGGTACACTACTAGTGTTATGAGTAATCAATATCCCCTAATCCTCCCTTGAATCAAACAACGTTACACGCGGAAGGAAGTATCTGCTCTGAACATAGTTTGTGAAGAAGTATTTTCAATCGCCCAACAAACAAAGTAATAATCTGCGCTCTGATTGATAACCGAATACATACCAACCACTGCGCAATCCCCGGCGCATACCACGACACCGTTCATACGCAGAATCACAAGTAAATGCTCCAGACTCTGTACACGTGAACAGATATATTGCCATTCAAACGGATCCATCCGAGAAGGAATTCTTAAAAGCCAACCCAATAACCCAAAATATAGATTGGTATCTTGATGAAGATGAATGCTAGATATGATAGGTATAACTACACCTGAGTGTAGAAAAGAGGCTTCCTATATATATATATATATATATATATATATATATATATATATATATAAAGCTAGTTCATTTGTCATAATCACTCTACTACTTTTCTAATTTATTGTTTTGCCCGTAACCACTACAGGTATCTTTCACTATTATGAATCCATAGCCGAGTTATAGTTTAGCAACAAAAATCATGTTGTTTTAAATTCAATGGTTGCTGTTACTGTAATACTGTCTTTTCTTTCCGATCGACCCGACTGCCCGCTCGGTGGTGTGCATTCTGTCACCTATGGTAATTCCAAAAGTAATTTTTTCGCGAGAAATTCCAAAAGCAAAATTAGCATCGAAGACAACATAAAATGTGAATTCAACTCGATCTGAACCTCAACGAAGGAACCGGTATTAGGCTTGAAATTAACAAGATTAGCTCCTTAACCTCGAATGAAAATAGGAGCTTGATTTTGTTAGTAGCTAATTACACTCATCTGCGACAATGCTTCCGAGAAGGAGCATGAAGATGAGCACCCAGCCTCCGTTCTTCATGCTATTCGGCATATTTGCAGAAATTGTGACCGAACGATTGATGTTCTCGTGGTTTATTTCGGGCGTACGCAATTTCAGGTTAATTGAGGTGGTGTATTTCGGGCGCGAGCAGCCGGACAACAGCACACTCCTGCTCCTAATCATGGTGGAACGGGTAATCCCTTCTTCCCTGTTCTAAATCCCGTTAATTTCATTTGCATTGCCAATAATTCTGCATGACTGCAAGTTCATTTGCATTGCCGCCGATTCATTTGCATGGTTGCATGGCGTCGGGATTAATGCATGCATAGGGAGTATGCATGCCTGCCTGCCTATCGTTTCATGAATGCAATAGCTACGAGTCTATGACAGAAGGTCACTGTTGTTAATGCAGGGCATCATCGGTTAGTTATTAATCGTGGGCATTCTGGTGAATCCGTGCTGGTCATCGGCCTTTGAGCTCCTCCCAAATACGCCTAACAAATTTCAACAAAGGGAGTACTATATGGAGTATCTGCTAAATTGAGGTTTGGGCGTGCAGAGACATGGAGGTCGGTATTCCGCAGTGACAATAGCTCTGGTCTTTTCAGCTGGTTTTTTTTTAGCTTTGGTTTCTTTCGACGATCACTATTTATTAAGCTAGCCCTCTTGCTCTGTCCTTGGAAGCTATTCAGCCCAGCAGGTGGCAGAGGGAGATGTTGGCCTGAGGCAGATGCTGCCCACGAGGATTCTTGAATTTTAATTTCATTTTTTATTTTAGAAAGTATCTTAAAATTCCAAAAACATTCTGGTGTGCATATTTGAATACGTTGAACTGAAATAAAATATTTTAAACTTTAATTGATGTTTGATTTAGTCATATTAAATCCTTTCTAAATAAAAAAACCAATTTAGGCTTTAATTAAATTTAGAAAAATCATAAAACGTTATTTTAGATAAAATTGGCAAAGATTGGGATGTTGCACTAGTAGTCAGCATTTTTTTCGGTGAAAAACGGCCTTATCAGCCGATTAATCATTGGCGACGTATGCGAAGAGTATTCGGCTGCCTTGAAAGTTTAATTTGCTACTTTCCTTATTAGTCTACCACTTTCTTTTTTCCCATTTAATTGTCAAAATTGTTCTTTTTCTTAATTTCAATTCACTAGTTTATAATGTTGTACAATATGTAAACTATACGCATCATATAGATGAAGGGTAAATTATATAATTTATATTATAATTAATCATGCTTTATAGTGATACCTTATTATAAGTGATAAATAAATTATTTTTAATCAAATTTAAAAATAAAATTAGTATCTTATATGAACATATAATAGCCCATTAAATTTCAATTAAGGGATTGAGTATAGAGCACTTAGGTACTCTTTAGTCCTAAAGAGCACTCAGTTTTTTCTTTATGAAATAATCTTAGAAGTATTTGATTTTCTATTCACGACATTTACCACTAAATTATATCATCTAACTCAAGAAATTTAAAAATACAACTAAAAGAAAAGGTTACCATCTTGATTTTTAATAAATTACCAGACAAAAGTTATATAAATTACTATCTGTTATACCCTAAGTTATCACCGATAGTTTAACAAATCACTAACATAAGTTTAAAATTACCAAGTTTAAAATATTTAAAACTAACCAATGGTTGCATTAAAGTTACCATCAGCTACATGCTAAGTTATCATCTGTATTTTTATTAAATTACTGCCCTAATTTCAAACTTTACCATCATTTTGTGTTTGAGTGAAAAATTAAAATTTTACTATAAGTTGCTCCCTAAGTTATCATTTGCACTGTTAACATATTACCACCATGATTTATGAACTTATCATCATTTTGTGTTTGTGCAAACGTGTTCAATATTTACCATAAGTTACACCCTAAGTTACCATGAGTTGGTATCCTAAGTTACCATCAATAGTTTTAATAAAATTGCCATCCAATTCAGAATTGTCATCATTTTTATGAGTTTGAAAGGGTTCAAGAATTATCGTATGTGGCACCTAACATATCATTCATAACTTTAAAAAATTATCACCCTAAGTCCAAAAATTATCATCATGCTTTTTGAGAAAAAAATTCATAATTTACCATCAGTTCCAACAGTAAGTTACCATATATAATTTTAATAAATTATCATCCGAAAGTTCAAAAATCACAAGTGCACCTAAATTATCGTATACAATTTAAACAAAATTACCAACCTAAGTTGAAAGTTAGCATTAGTGTGTAGGTTTGTAAACTCAAAAAAAATACAATCAATTACACCCTAAATTATCACACGCTGTATTAGAAAAATTACAATAAAGTTTTACAAGTTTCCATCTATAGCTAGGCAACGAGAATGTAGGCAGAGACAACAAGTGTAAAGGGCGAGTGTGCTAAGCAATATGCAAGAGAGAATGCAGCCTGCCACAAACAATCGCATAGGCTTGTAAAGCGTAGGAAGACAAGGCCGTCCCAACACAGTACAGCTTTAGGTCTCACGAAAGCAAGTCCCACAAAAAACATGTAGGGGCTCCCTGCTATGCTCCCTCTCATCCCACGCATCAGCTACACTCGATGATCCCATCCGTCCGTCCGCTGTTGCGCAACTACACAAACTGCTAGAAAAATGATGCATCGTAAGACTACAATGCGCCTAAACACACTATAGATTTTGCGTTTAAACAACGTGTTGCATTGTTACCATTGAAAATAGTCAATTTACGCAGTAGCTTTTTTTTTGCCTCATACCCTCGTCGCTGCAAACTGGGTCCAAAAAAGGAAGTGGTCCGAACTATCATTAGGTCCCAAGCATCATAGTCTGTTGGTTGTGTTAAGAAACCTGGGCCTGGACCAGCAGCCCAGGGCCCATGGTGGGCACCTCATTGTAGTCTATAAATAGGGACCTATATCCCCTCATTATGTACGCATGAAAGAAAAGCAATAAAGAAAGACCGGGAGTTCTCTTTATCTCTCTGTGTGTTCAATCTATTCTTCTGTGATTCTGTGATTGATTCGTTCTTGTTCTAAACAGAGGAATCGCTCGGACTGGTCGCCAGCGTCGGTTCCTCAACACGTTATCAGCACGACTTCGCTCCGGTGAACGAGGTAATCATCGAAGCACAGATTGAATTTTCTAGATCGCTTTTGAATCTGTATTTTTCTTTTCACGTTCTAGATTGAAATTCTACGGTGCAAATCCGCCCTAATCTACCGCGAGCAGACTTGAAGTCGCCGGCACTGACCACACAGTACTCGAATACTAACTATACACGATTACAACACAATACTTGAGCATCGACCACATAGTACTCGAACACCGACTACACACGACTCAAACACCGACCACTATCAACAACAAAATTATAGTTCCAATAGGTGGCAATCTTGTGCTGATCCCACACTGTCTTGAGCTCGTAGAATTTGACCCTGAGCATGAGGACGGAGCCATCCCAAGGCTCGTTGCACAGGATGTAGGAGAAGTACTCATCAATGCAGTCCTCAATGGTGCCATGAGTGGGGCTCACTGGTGGCAGCAGCGACAGGATCTAGAGAGAGCAAGGTTGGAGGAGAGAGTGGAATGGATGGGATGGCCATGGCAACATGCGTAGGGCTCACCAGCGGTGGAGACTCAACACTCGGGTGGCTGCATCATCTGGATCTAGGGAGAGAGCTAGTGGGAGTTGGATTGTGGGGAAAGATGAGAGGACTAGATGATGTGGGGCCCTATGTGAGGAAGTGTTAAATTAACTCCTAAGGTGCTTCCTTCACGGGACACACCAAACGAGTGAGAGATTGGTCGTGCGTTAAGACTAGCACGTCTAGTAGTGCGATAGAATTTTTGTTCAATTAATCAGCTGCATAGCGCTCAATCATTGGTGGCACCATTCCATTTGATGAGCGCATATAGTTCTTTGCAACGCTAGCTGTTAGTGGGCAACGTATCCAGTGCACTCAACCATCCCGGTACATTTATGCACTCAGCTCATGTTAGCAGTCCGATTTTCATCCGACGTCACATATCAACATGCGTCACTTTTTGCAAAAACTACACACCACTCACGTTGGATTTGCAAATCGCCCCTCCTTTCTCCAGACTCGTCGCTTGGCTTCGCCCCTCCTCTCCCAGATCTACCGCTGGCCGCTCCGTCCCTCCTCTCCCCGATCTACCGCTAGCCACTCCGCCCCTCCTCATCTGAGCCGCCGCTCGCCCCCACCCCTCTTCCCCCCGATCCGCTGTCGCCCGCCCCCATGCCTCCTCCCTTCAAGCCGCTACTCGCCCCCACCCCTCTCCTTCCCACAAGCTGCCGCAGGCCTCCTGATAAGAACATGTACCCTATGGATACAACCATATTTGCTATACTTGTTTTCCAATTACAAGAGCTCCTACGCATCACTTAAATTATGAGGTGAGCTCGTTTCAAAGAGATTTTACTTTATTTGATAAAGAACTTATGTTATTATATAATGAGAGTTTGTTGCGTTTGCTATCATGTACCAAGATTTATGATCAAGATCATGCAATACGTGACACTACACATATGTTAAAATCGAGGACGATTTTCTATCAAGAAGGGGAGGATGATGTGACCACGCCACCAACACGTACGACCGTAGCGGCCAATATCAAGATTGAATTAAAGGTGAATTCATTTCTTCAATTTCAACACATTTTAAATGAGAATATGATGCTACCTAATGATGAAAATATATATATTTGTAGCACCACATCACTTTGGAACCAATTGAAGCAAGGGTTCAAGTTAGACAGGTTTTGGAATCCAATTCGGCCTCCAGATCAATTCGGATTCAGCCTGATAGGCCAAATTCAAACGGCCATAACTTTTGACCCAAAAGGCTTCTCGGGGCCTATGAGCACTCGTTGGAAAGCTCTTGGAGTCTACTTTCAGATGGATCTAGTCTTACCTCCAAACTCTATCCGAGCAGATCAAAAACTATGAAACAAGTCACATCACTTTTCCAGTCCGAGTCAAAGTGGGCCGAGGGTCTTGTAACTTGGGCTATTTGGGCCGGTACTGTTCATGTGAACAGTACCATGGCCGTGTGAACAGTACCTAGGAATAGTACCACATCCCTTTTCATTAGATAAGTGTGGCTTCCCCCTCCCCTATTTAAGGAGCCCGTACCCCTTTAGTTTTCCTTGGGTTTTTCTTAAGAGATTATTCTGCTTAGCAGTTTCGCCGCATGTTCGGTTGAGAAACCCCAACTTGTGAACTTAATCTTTATTCGCAATACAATTTAGATTGCATCTTGAATTCTCTTGCTCGTGTTCTCGATTCGCTTGCAGGAGAAAGCCTTCTTGGCGAGGTCAACCGTGTTCGGCACGGTTGATAACCAACGGAGCAGTGGTGTAGTGATTGCGAGGGGTTCGATCTGTTTTGGTCGGAGCCTTTGGATCATCAACGTCGAGTTCTCCACAATCGACTTATAAGTACCTCTCGGAAGATCAGGCCGTCGTCACATCACCTCCCCTGCCCCTTCTTCCCCCGAGCCGCCTGCCGCCCCCGCTGCTCCTCCCCTGATCAGCCACCGACCGCCCCGCCCCTCCTCCCCTCGAACCGCCGCTTGCCCCCGCCCCTCCTCCCCCCGAGCCACCGTCGGCCGCCTGCGCCCCCTGTATCGACCAATGTAGTCGACCAACAAGGTCGAACCAACGTAGTCGAAACCTATGTGGTCAACCAACATGGTCGAAACAAGCATGGTCGACAACGTGGTCAAAACCAGGCAGGGGTGGGAGCCGCAGGCGGGTAGTGGCCTGGGGAAGGAGGGGCGGGGGCGGCCAACGGCAGATCGAGGGAGGAGGGGCAGGGGTGACTCGCGGTGGATCACGGGGAGGAGAGGGCGGAGTGGCCGGTGGTGGATCGGGGGGAGGAGGGGTGGAACAGTAGGTGATGGATCAGGGGGAGGAGGGGTGGAGGCGGGTGGCAGCTCGAGGGAGAGAGGGGCGGAGGCAGGCGGCGGGTCTGGAGAGAGAAGGGGCGAAGGGGATAGCTCTGGGGGGCGATTTGCAAATCCAACACGAGTAACAGGCGGGTTTTTACGAAAAATGACGCACATTGATATGGGACGTTGGATGGAGATCAAACGGCTGACATGAGCGGAGTGTATAAGTGCACCGAGATGACTGAGTACACTGGATACATTGCCCTGTTAGTGGATGCATTTCCAAAAGAAAAAAAAGGTAAGTGCACAGTGGTCATGTCTGACTACTCGCCAAAGGGTACGAAGTACATCCACCAAAAACACGTCAATCAGATTCCTTTAGTATTGTTAGGGACATGCAATGTCCACTAATTATTAATCAACAGATGGCTCATTCTGACTTTGAAAAAAAGAAATTCCACGCCCTCTGCAATTTGCTCACTAGAAAAAAAGGGCTAAAATTCATTTCGCAAATAAGAAAACTCATCCCATCATTGGCATGCCATATGATTTGATATCCGGTCTCGCTTGCCGTTTCATAAGATAGTGGAGGGCGTCGTGGCTTCGCTGGTTCGGAGAACTGTCTAGTGTAAGCACACAGCACTAGCGGGGTGTGTGCCATGACATATTATTCCAAAGCATCTTTACATTAGCTTTAATTCTGTTGCCTAGTGTGCTCATCAATCCGCCTTTCATATTCTGCCGCTTTGCTTTCTTCTGAAGACTTGGGTAAAGGCTAGCTGCGAGGGATTGGAAAAGAACAGCTTGATTTACTCACTTTGTTACATGGTTGATGCACTAAAACATAATGATGGATCCGTGAGTACATTATTTTGTTAGGTGTTGTGTAGAAATCATACGTGCCTTTGCTGTCGCGGTTTGAGAAAGCTTGGAAGCAACGTTTGGAAGAGAGATTTCTTTTTGCGCTTGACTTTTACACTGTGCTCATTTATTTTCATGATGTATGCCTTCATAAAAAAAAAGTGCCGGTTGAGAGTAGACCACAAGTCCACAACGCCCAAGCAAACTTCATTTTCGCACTATTTTCCTGAAAGCAGCAGCCATTTAATTTCTATATAATAGACCAGCTACTTTAATTGGTTACTCAGGAAAAAACGATACAAAGCATTCTTGTAGATAGACCTGCTCGATCTAATGAGCACAATTAAGTGATTCATCTCTTGGGCACATCATGCGTATGTAGTCATACTCCAATGGGCACCTCATGATGCTCGATGATTTAACTCTTGTGCTCGAGAACCTACTTGTTGCTTGCTGCACTAGATGTGTGTTCTAACTTAAAAATGCCACTTGTCGCTTGCTGAGAGATTGCACGTTCCTTAGTTCCAAGAGACTGCTTCTTTGCGTGAAGACATATTTTGGCACACATTTTAGACCCACTCTAAACGGATTCTGCTTCGAATTTACGTGAAGATATAATGGTGTTTTTATTTCTCTTCTTTTTCTTTTATTGAAGGACTCAAAAAATATAACAGTCACTACAGTGCAATTTTAGCCAACAGCTATAGACAGAAACCATAAACTTCAGCCGTTTAGAGCGGGCCCTTTGTACTCAACAAGTTGCCAAATTATCCATGAGAAACTATTTGACCATACAAGAACTTGCCTCAAAAAGGTGCATGTGCAAGTTTTCTTTTTGAAAGGATGGAAAGAAATGCTCACGAACTTAAATGAGCTCTCAACTTATATACATATGAATCGTTCACCCAAATAAGGGTCAGGTTGTGGTTGTTGCATTAGGCCGTGGAATCCAGTATAAGATATTTTTTTTCGAGTAGCCATCGCATCCAAAAAAACAAAATAAAAGTACTATTGAAACAGGGAACGTATGTTGTGCACTCACTCTCCCATGCACTCATGCACTCAAAGCGATCTGGCGTGTCCATGGTCGAAGAGCCAACCTTGGTCGAAGGAGGGCATTGATCGAAATGCCGATCGTGGGTTGAGGGCAGGCTGTCGTTGAAGGGCCGGCCACCGTGGTCAAAGCATGGTCGAAGGGCCGGCCGTGGTTGAAGTGTGGTCGAATGGCTGGAGTGCTGGCCGTGGTCGAAGGGTTGACCGTTGTCGAAAATGGTCGAAGGGCAAGCATGATTGAAGCATGGTCGAAGGGTTAGCGGTGGTCGAAAATGGTCGAACGACAGAGCGTGGTCGAAGCAGGACTGAAGAGCACATCGTGGTCGAAGGGTCAATCGTAGTCAAAAATGGTCGAAGGGTAGGCGTGGTCGAAGGGCAAGCCTTGGTCGAGGGAGGGCATTGGTGGAAAGAGGTCTGTGGTCGAAGGGCTGTCCATCGTCGGAGTGCCGCCCGTGGTCGGAGGAGAGCCATGGTCGGAGGGCCAGCTGTGGTCAAATCGTGGTCGAAGGGCCGGCCGTGATCGAAGCGTGGTCGAAGGGAAGGAGTTCCAACTGTGCTCCAAGGAGGGCCGTGGTCAACATAGATTCGGTTGAAGGGCCGACCGAGGTTGGAGGGTCGTGGTCCGAGGGCCGACCGCCGTCAAAGGGCCATATGTGGTCGAAGTGTGGTTGAAGGGTCGGAGTGCCGGCCGTGCTCAAGGAGGGCCATGATCCAAGTGTCGACTGTGGTCGAAGGAGGGCCGTGGTCAAAATAAATCCGGCCAAAGGTCCGGCTGTGGTCGAAGGGCCGGCCATGGTTGAAGGAGGGCCACGGTCGAGGGGCTGGCCGTGGTCGAACGGCCATGGTGTAGGATCAATGATACCAACTAGAGGTGGGTGAATAGGAAGTTTTTAAATTTTTCTTGTCTACTTGATTAATTCTCTATAATTTTAATAACAAGAATGTAAACGAATCAAGCCTACACAATTTTAGTCAAGTAAGCAACAATGCTAGCTCTAAATCAAGCAAACGATCACAATAATGCAAACAAATAAGAGCTAGAAGAAACCAAGTGAGAGATGTACACAATCGATGTTTTTACCGTGGTGTTCGGAAACTTACCGGTTTCCCCTAATCCACGTTAAGGTTAGCCCGAACAAATCGGACCGGCTCCACGAATTAATTCGAAGCACCTCAATCACTAGTGGTAGTTCTTCCTCGCTCCGAGTAGGTGAGCTCTGACCTTCACAAGAATACCGGGTCTTCTCACAATCTCCTTTGAGAAGATCACCGATCAATCTTCCTCCAAATCGTCCAGGTGCCGGCAAGCACCAAGAGTAAAAGATCTGGGTTTCACTTGATTTGCAATAAGTGCCAAGGATCAACTAATGAATGCAATGCACTAATTTGCTCAACCACCTCAAATTTAATACTCAATGTGCAAACTAAGGTTGGAGTGAATGCTCTATGCTCAAAAAACGTTCAATGGGTCTCTACTTACTGTCCTAGAGCAGTGGTATGGGTATTTATACCTTTCACCTACCAAAACTAGCCATTTGGAACAAATTCCAGAAAAAATCAGGGCGAGCGGAACTACCGCTGGTTTGAGGCCGGTAGTACCGCTCCCCTATCTGGCGCGGCAGAACAGCTATGTCAGAGGCTCTACAGTGACCGTTGGAAAGTCGGCGCGGTACTGCCACCGTTGTAACTTCCGGTACTACCGCTCTGCGGTAGTTTCGCAAAGTCGGCGTGGTACTACCGCTTGAGCCGAACTCCCAAAAGTTCCAAACTTAGCGCTCCCTAGAAAAAAGGCTCCGCTCTGCCTCCGGAGCTTCCAGGCTCCGGAAGTACCGCTCTGGATAGCGAAAATACCGCACCTTGCGGTAGTTCTAGTGTTGAAATCGCTGGTACTTCCGATCCACGAAATCTCAAATTGCATCTGGAGGGTGCTCTCTGGAAAAAAAGGCTCCGCTCGGGTTCCGGAGCTTCCGGTCGCCGGTAGTACCGATTTTGCCTGCGGAACTACCGCTCTGCAGTAGTTTCGACATTGAAATATGCGGTACTACCACTCTTTCAGACAGAACACAGTTTTGGTTTTAAAGCTGATTTTTAATGAATGCATGCTTCTAGTTTGATCCAAATGGCACATAATTTTTGCTATCAAGCTAGTTGCCATGATCCCTCTTTATGGTACGATTATCTAGCCTATAATTCGGTCTTCCACCTTTTCTCCTTAAGACCAGTAAAATGAAAAGGGATCCTATTCTAAATATACCTTTGCCTTGAACCATTTTTGATCTTCACGTTCATCCTTTGGCTTGCATCTTGTCAACCACTTTTGGACTTAACCTTTACATACTCGTTAAACACGTTAGTCCCATATTCACATAAATTCATTAATTACCAAAATCATTTTTAGAGGCCTAGATGCTTTCACATGGTCGAAGAATAAATAGCTGCAAAACAATGCTTGCTATATGAAATGTGGCATGTTCACAAAGTAATAGAACAAAGGTTACCAAATCTAATTTTATCCCATTAGGTTAACTGTCAAGTAATTGGGAGCGTTGTTGAGCATGTCGGGTATGATCATAAACCTGACCCTACTTCCTCTGAGGAAGACGTGCTCGAGTTGTGGCACCTTGGCATCCTGCAAGAAGGCAGTAGAAATCAGCAGACAAATTAAGCGCATATGACAATATGGTCTGGAGAAGGAAAGATGGGGAACAAGCAAGTAAAAGTACCTTGGCGGTGAAGACGACATGGTCGACCTGGCAACTCCACTTGCTGTCGTGGTCAACCATGGTGCCGCAGATATGGATCATGTGCACCATCAGAAACCAAACCAAATACTGAGAAAAATCACACACATATTCTAATAAATTATTCACCGAAATGAACATGAACGAAAACCTAAAAAATCCTCAAAAATCATCGGTGAACCTGTATAAGTCTTGTGGAGAACCTCCAATGGAAACTAGAAGGTTGTGGAGGAGGAAGGGGAGGAGTTCGACAGCTCGAAAATCATCCCTGAACTTGTATAGCTCTTCTTGAGAACCTCCAACGGAAACCAGAAGGCATGCGGTGGAGGAACAGAGAGGAGTTCGACCGGTGGAGGCGGAGCAAAGTCTTGTTGAGAACCTCTAACAGAAACCAGAAGGCACGCAGAGGAAGAAGGGGAAGGAGCTCAACCGGCGGAGGTAGAGCAAGCAACACCGGTGGAGAGCGAGAGGAGTAGGTTTGGGGGGATTGAGATAGCGGCTGGTGCGAGGGAATCGGACACGCGAATAGAGGGTGGATCTATTCGACCGGAAGGCATGCGGAGGAGGTCAACCGGCGGAGGTGGAGCAAGCGACGCCGGTGGAGTGCAGCAGGAGTAGATCTGGGGGAGGGACCGAGATGGCAACCGCTGTGAGGGAATCAGGAGAAGAGATAGGGCACGTGCCTAGGAGCGATGCCGATAGAGAGCAGCAGGAGTAGATCTGGAGGAGGGACTGAGATGGCGACTGCTGCCAGGGAATCTGGAGAAGAGATAAGGCACGGGCCTGGGACACACGGATGGAAGGACGGATCTATTCGACCAGAAGGCACACGAAGGGGGAAGGGAGTTGCTCGACCGGCGGAGGCGGAGCAAGCGACGCCAGTGGAGAGCGGGAGGAGTAGATCTGGGGCAGGGAGTGAGACGACGGGCACTGTGGAGAAGCTAGCTGCGGTGTGCTACCAGAAAAGCGACGTGAAGATTCGCGAGAACATACGAAGCTGGGCACTGAGGTGACGGATCTTGCCGGTGGGGCGATTAGACGGACAGCAGCGAATGAAGGTGTCGAAATGATTTCGGCCAACTCGGAGGGCTCGTTTGCAAACCGGATGACATGGACGGGCTAGGAGGCCATTTTTTTGGGAAAATAAAGACCTATATGTAAAAAATAAGAACCTATACGTAAAAAATAAGGATCTGTATATAATTACAGAAAAGTGAAAGGCATTTTCACATTTCTGGGGTGGTAGCAAGCTGGGGGATGGAAATCCCACAGATTTAATATACTTAGACTGTGTTCTTTTTCAGCTTTTGGCTTTTACTTTTAACTTTTCTACAATAACTATCTTTTGAACGGAGTGTCTTTTCAAGATGAGGTCTACTAATTAATTGTAGTACATACTGTATTGACTTCATTTATATTGGCAAAAACCGCACGTGACTTTTTGTTACTCTGCAATCTCTCACACGAATAACTCAAAAACCACAGGGTTTTGTTAAACATCATTCGGATATTTTCTTCCTAACTATCATACAGATTTAGAACTGTTGGATTAGAGATCCAATGGCTATGAATTCTCCCCCCCCTGAATTCTACCTCCTCATCCTTAAAAGTCACAACCAAAAGTCATAAACCTTAACTAAAAAAGAACAGATCCTGACCGATGCAAATGGATTGTTCAATTTCCTTCATTCATTAATCACTTTTCCGCCATCCTTTTTGTTCCATTCCCCTTTCATCGCTAAAAAATACATGAAAAAAAGAGGCAGCAAGAAACAAAGTAACATTTTACATATGGTAAAAAAGAAGGAAAAAAAATTACAAGAGAATGCCTTTGCAATCTCTCACTTCGCTACGTGGTCAATGGACTTGTATTAGCATCTTGCTGCCGCGGAGGCGTAGCTCTCCTCCTGTATGGTCTCCAACGTCGGCCGCCTCGACCGGCGTCCGCCGCTTATCCGTTGCTTGAGCTCCCCGATCTCCGCCGCGGCCGCCGCATCGTCCACGGCCATCTCATCCAACCGCGGCGTCGCCCTGATCGGCGCCTCCTCCGCCGCCGCAACGGAAGCGGCGGTCACCCCCAGCTCGGGCGGCGCGACGACGACGGCCGCCACCTTGGCCGAGGAGGACCTCCGCGCCTGAGCCTCCCTGGCGACCGCGGCCGCGAGGCGCGCCACGTCGGCGGGCGCCGCGGGCGCGCCAAGCCGCTTCATGGGGAGCGCGGCGTAGACGCCCCCGAGCTCGAGATCCTCGTCCGCCCCGAGCGCCGCGATCCGGCGCCCCGCCTGCAGCGCGCGCGCGTCCGCCAGGAAGTGGCCTGGCGCCTCGAGCATCAGCTCCGCGGCCTTCACCGGCAGCCTGACCAGCCTCACCCCACCACCCGGCAGGACCACCCTGGCGCCCCTCGCCGACCCAGGGATCCTGGCCAGCGTGCACGACGCGAAGTTCCCCATGCGCAGGAGAGATCGATCGAGACGACTCGATCGATGACTACGCGAGACCGGCGGCGATAAGCTAGCTAGCTGAGGAGGAGTGCAAGCTATCGATAGGAGTCGTTGGTTTTTGGGGAGTAGTGCGTGAGGTTGTGTTTCGCTTGCGTTGGGCTGCGAGCTTGTGCTGCGCGCGCGATATTAGTAGGTGGAGCGGCGTGAGTTGCTTGGGGGAAACGCGTGCGATGGATGTGCGGCGGGAGGGAGCGACAGCGACGACGGTGGCGATCGATGCTGGTGAGTGCGAGGAAGTTGAGCTGAGTGAGAAGTGAGGCCTTGTGGGTTGGCGTCGTCGTCGAGGTGGATTTGCGCGTGGGGCCGACCGACCCCGGGTCGCAGTTGGGCTCGCGCGGTGGCGGCCGAGAAAAATCATCGGTCGATACCATGCGTAGTAGCATTTTTTTATTATTATTGATCAGTACCGATATTACAACATTGGCGTGCCTGGATGAGTGACCCCATGAGGCCATGAGTCGCTTCTACGGCTCCGTCAGCTTTGAGTAAGCAGCACGCGCCAAACCATTCGCCACCCTATTGCACTAGGCCACGAACTCGCTCCTGCATATTCTAGGTAGAGCTAATACATAAATGGAAAGAGAAACCTCGGAGCTGACAGAGTCCAGTGTGAAATATTTTTTAGTACAATAAGGATGCATGTGTATACGTCTAATATACACGTTGAGACAAGGTGAAGACCCTAAAATCTCACGAAGGATGGACATGTGTTTTGATCACTGAACATATTTACATATACATATACTTGAAGAACACTACTTATATAAATAATACCCTCTAAATAATGTTTATATTATTGTTTATATAAACAGTAGCTGAAAATAAAGTAGCCACGATCGCAAGCCCGGATGGATAGACACTCAGTGGCGCCGAACTGAGCGTAGCTCGGTCCTCGGTCCAGTGTGAAACTAGCGACGAGGCGAAGGGAATGGGGAACTGATAGGGCTGAAAACGGTCGGAAACGATCGGTAGAAGATCAAATCACTTTCAATTTCACATTATTTTCTCGAAAACGAAATCGATACGATATTGTCGGAAACGAGAACGACATCGATATTCCGGTAAATTCGGAAACGAAACTATTCGATCAAAAGTGCATCGATAACGATCGGAAATCATGAAAGTGATATCTAAAATACAATAAACACACCAATCTGCACAGCATGACAATAGCTGTATACATTGACCCAGGTCACATGAAAAATAATACTGTAGTAATGATCCATGGCACAAGAAGCAAGACACATATATTATATAGCAATAAAATGACACGACACAAACCCACAACCACAAGTGACATCATGGACTTAATACAATAATACTTAGTTAGGTCTCACAAGCACACAAAGCTGACAACCACATAACATAGGCATAGTCACAAGCTCACAAACTCGAAAGTACTAGTACACTAATAACTGAAATACTAAACCATGTTCTTAGTTCGATACTTGGACAGTTGAACTTAACAAAGGATAGGAAGCACTAGCAGGATGGATAGCTGTTTCTATAGCTGAACCTCTGGCATGTCATCATCATCTGCAAGCACATAATCACCGCCCATTTCTGAAAATTCATCCTACAAATTGCAATAGAAATAACGTGTTAGTACTTCAAATGAATTACATGCTACTGCAATACATATCAATATAATTATACCCCAATAAGCAGACTGCTCTTAATGGCTTCAAGAACCTCAAGATCACTAGGCAAAGAAGAAATATTCTTAGAGCCTGAAAATTAAAAGGCAGCTACATGAGTAAAAAGAACATCAAGATATTGTTAATAGAAAGCAACAGATCAGTTTACACTTTTACCTCTTTTAGCTCCAGTTATCCAATCCTTAGTGCAAACAAGTGCTTGTACAATGTCAGGATCAAGGCTGCTTCGATATGGGTCGACGACACGTCCACCGGCACTAAATGCAGATTCAGAAGCCACGGTTGACACTTGCATTGCCAACACATCACGAGCAATCAGGGAGAGGACAGGATATTCATCCTTCTGATTTTTCCACCATGCTAAAATATCAAACGTATTATGGTTGGCTTTAGAAACCTTCAATTGTGGTTCTGCTAAGTACCTCTCCAATTCACTTATTCCTTCATCATTACCACATGCATCACTTTCATAAAGGAAGGAATCAAGCTCATCATCCACACTATCCATAAACTGATCTATAGCTGAAGTTGATGAAACAAGTGTTGTACTCTTGGAAGGTGCAGAAGAAACATAACAATGAAACATATTCCTTAGAACATCATTGAATTTATCAAGCTCAGCTTGGTAGGAATTTCTATATAACTTTCTCAAGTAAAATTCTACAATTCTTCTCTTGAACCTAGGATCAAGTACATTTGCAACAGCAAGGGCAACATTTGACTTCTTCCAGTACTTGTCAAACTTGACACTCATAGCATTTGCCATTTGGCAAAGAGTGACATCATTACTATTGCACCAATTAGATAGATATAACTTAATCTCACAAAAACCTCTAAAAAACAGGTTTGCTGTTGGATATAGAGTACCAGAAAATATCTCGGTTAGGTCAAAGAATTTTTTCAAGAAAGGAATCATAATGTGGGCCTTCTCCCATTCCTGACTTGAAGGAGCAATACACTCATACCTGCGGCGGTAGATGGAAGTGAGCCTCTCAAATGCAGGCTTGTAATAAAGAGCATCCCTCAACATGAGATATGTAGAATTCCATCTCGTAGAAACATCAAGTGAGAGAGAAGGCTTTGTATCTAGCCCACATTCAGTAGCACACTTCAGGAACTCCTCCCACTGAACCGTAGATCCCTTGACAGCAACTACAAATGATCTAATCTTTTCAGTTGTAGAGCCAATCACACGCATACCATCTCTAACAACCAAATTAAGGATGTGATTGGCACATCTCACATGAAAAAATAGCCCATCACATACTAAAGGACTATGCCTCTTGAGTTCTACAATGACATCCTTAACCGCTACTTCATTTGCCGCTGCATTATCCAAACTTAGAGAGAACATCTTTTTCTCCACATACCACTTCAAAAGACAAGAAGAAAGTGTATATGACAATCTCTCACCAGTATGTCGCCCTTCAACATGGAAGAAATTGACAATCCTCTTCTGAATTTTCCAATCATCATCAACCCAATGAAGAGTAACACACATATAACCCTTGTTCTGGTTGGATGTCCACATATCCATAGTTGCACTAAAGCGACTTTGAACGATTTTGAAGTATGCATACAACTTATCCTTTTCAGCCAAATAATATTCCATTATTTCCTTTCTAACTGTGACACGAGACTTTAGAGGATAATGTGGACGCAATGATTTGACCCACTCTTGGAAATATTCATGCTCAACCATATTAAAAGGGTACTCATGAACTATCATAGCCTCATAGAACTTTCTCAAGCTAGCTTCTTGATCATACTTGTAAGGTTGGACAACTGCGATGCCAGTATCTTTATCAGTTTTTGTTGTAAGCTGTTGCTGTCCTTTCTTGATGCTGTGATAATTAGCGAGATGGGTCCAAAAACCAGTTGTTCCAAATCTGCTCTCGGCTCTGTGTTTGCTGGTCTTGTTTACACAACCTTATCTGGAACCAGTATGAAGGCTGCAACTATGTCCTAAAAATATCTGGAACCAGTTGGAAATTGGTGGACAGGTTATATGCTACATATCTTTCCAGAGTTCCTAATACCCAATGAACTTGCAGGATCTTAGCTTTGAAGTAAACCAAATACTTACACAACTGATAGTCTGATACATTAAAAATATACTTAATATCCATTCACAATTAGGCATTAGCATTGGTCTGCTGTAACTAACAAACAAACTACTGTTGAAGACTCGGTTATCTACTTATCTCAGCCAGAGGCAGCATGCTAAATAAGCAAAGCTTCCATGCCATGCACAAACATCACCATTCAAATCGGGCAGTGAATTAAAACATACACCTTTGGCAAGCATCAAGCAATGATTTCTGGACATACACTGTCGAAGTGTTAGATGAAGTTTGTTTTATTGTGAAATTGAGAGTTAATTGATCTGTTGTTGATGCCGATGGATTGCCCCCCATTTTTAGAGGATGCCGATAGATTGCTAATTTGCTATGCCAAAAAACTACTAGTACTACTAACCATCCTACACGAATACTGTGATACAGTGCGTGCAGACGTGCAGTATGGTATTGCAAAATGGCATGTTACAAAAATTGTCTCTAGGATTCCCAGAAGATAATTTCACCATTGTCTCCAACAAAACCGAGATCCTTGAGCCTCCTTTCCTGGTAGTACTCAAGGCCATTCAATTCTTGCTCTCTCTGCTCACCAGAAGAAGCTGAGCTTACCAGAAGAAGATGTGGCCGCTGCCCAGGTTTGAGAGGCGGCGAGGTCGATAGGGAGTGGTGCCTCTGCCTCCATCACTCGCGCTCGGGGGCCTCGGGGTGTTGCATCCGCCGGCTGATCCGCATCTCCAACCGGCGCCATCTTCGTCTCAGATGTGGCCGCCGACTGCCTGAAGAAGGAGAAGGACGGCAGCGTGAGTGGGAGACTAGAGGCGAGTCGCGGAGATTGGAGATGGAGGCGGCCGGAGTCATGCTGGAGTCGTGAGGGTGAAGACGTGGGGGCGCTCAGCGGGCTTGCCTTTCACTCGGGCGGTCCCTCTCCGGCGGCGGCGGCGGCTAGGTCTAGGCTGGCGTGGGGATCGGGCAGATCGGATCGGAGGCTGCGGGAGTCCGGGAGTGGAGGAGGTGGGGTACTGGGGTGCGGCCGTGCGGCTGCGGGAGACGGAAATGGCCAAAGCGGCGGCGGTGGCTAGGTCTAGGGCTGGCGTGGGGATCGCCGGATCGGGCGGATCGGTTCGGAGGCGCGGCCTGCGGGAGTCCAGGTGGGGTACTCGGGTGCGCCCGTGCCGCTGCGGGAGACGGAATGGGCCTGGCCGGCTGGGCCCTGGGGGACGGGGCACGGGGGTGGGGGGTGGGCTGAAAACGGTAATTATCGACGGTAATTACCGGTTAAATACGGTATTTTTCGAAAACGATTGGAAAAGAGCTAAATCGTTTTCGATTTCGATATCGGATATTTTTACCGTTATCGTTTCCGGTTTATCGGTTACCGTCACCGTTTCCGTTTAGGGGAAAAAATCAGTAATTTCTCGAAAACGATTTTCGGTAACCGATAATTACCGTTTTCGTTTTCAGCCCTAGGAACTGAACTGCATGATGCAGCTTGACTCTGGAAGCGTGACTTCACTCCGCATCAAACATGACATGACCCAACCATAAGATACTTTATCAAGGCTACATACAGCTCTCCAGGAATGTCGCCGACGAAGCTGCTGGGAACTTGCACAGTTGCACAGGCGACTTGCACACCGCCGTGGCCGCTACAAGCTGCAAAAGCTAGCGCACAATACTTGAGGCCGTGCACATGCCGCGCCTACCAGCGTATGCCTTACGCCGTTAGAGCAACTCCAGCAGTGCCCCTACTTGAACTCTCATCCTACTTTTGAGGGTCGAAGGGCAAAAAAACTCACTCCAGCAGGGCTCCTACTTGAGCCCTCAAAAGTAGGGAGCCCTCAAATCTCCTCCTCGAGCCCCATTCCTAGGAGGTCTGAAGGGAGCCCCTACTTTTGAGGGCTCAAGAAGGGGCTCTGCTGGAGTAAGTTTTTTGCCTCTCGGCCCTCAAAAGTAGGATGAGGATGAGGGTGGATCCTATGTGTCATCCCCTCTAAGAATGAATTTGAGGGTCCTGTTTTGAGGGCTCCTACTGGAGTGTAGCCCAAAAAACAGAGCCCTCAAAAGTAGGGAGAGCCCTCAAATAAAAAGTAGGGGCTTTGTTTTGAGGGCTACTGCTGGAGATGCTCTTACGCGTGCCCGCCCGTGTGGACTTCACGTATTGCGCCCTCCTCGGCGTGGGCGAGTTGTTGGTCTCCTGCCCTGGAGCAATGTGCACGGCTGGTGTGGATTTGGCCCTAGCCAGCGTTATCAAGCTATATTAGAATTAATCTTAATATTTTATAAGTGATTAAAGTCATGACCGAAAGAGCAATCGAAACCATGATCGAAACTGCAGTCAAAGTGATCGTGATCGAAGTGGCCATAGTCGAAGATTCTAAGCACGAAGGCAAACGAAAACTCCGAATATGTTTGAAATCATAGCTGCAAAGGTCATAGCTACCGTTGTCGTAGTTATAATAGTCATACCTATCATTGTCATAGCTACAGTTTTTGTAACTATTGTTGTCATAGCTACAGTGCTCGTACCTACTGTTGTCATAGCTACAGTACTCGTACCTACTGTTGTCATAGCTACAGTACTCGTAAGAGTACTCTAGCATCATGGTCGTAATTCGGTACTCGAAAGGACACTGAAGCATTCAGTACTCGGAAGAACACTGTAGCAGTCGGAGCATCCGAGTATGGGGAAGTCAGAAGATGAAGCGGTCGTAGCCGTGAGTGGTCATAACCGTGAGAATCGGTCTCGTGCAGATTGTAAAGAGATTCCAGGAGGCATAAAAATAGGCCCAAGTTAGTGGGTGCATTGAGATCGTGTGTGTGCATGAGGCTTATTTAAGCCGTGTAATTGTAATTCTTGTGTATGAAGAGTATTAAGGCAAAGAAGATTGAGTGATTCAATTTCAACACTTGTATATCAGTCTCTCTCTGTGTGTTTATCCAGAGTGACAAGAGAGAGTCTGAGAGGCTTGAGCCATACAGTCTCAACAAGCCATCTGTCGCAGTTTTTGCGGTGTAATTTTTGCAAACCTAATGGTAACCCAATCTGCGTGATGCTAGCCTCTCTTGACTTGGTGATTTCGCTACGGAAAAATGCAGCGCACTCGCCATTCACCACTGTTGTTTTAAGTCTCGAGTTGTAGGGTCAATGACTGTGGGCGTTGCTATCTGCTGCGTACGTGAATTGTTGGAGAGTTGGCAGCGGCAAATGTCCGGACAAATCGGAGTGGAACGGAAGTGGTTGACCTGCTGAAGTTCGTCACGCTTTGGTGGCCTGCGCACTCGGTAACGCCCCCTTAGTTTTTAAAAACTGTTTTCATCTTTTCTGCAGTTTTTAAAAGTAGTGCTTTTTTAAGATAGATTTAATTGTAATATATACTATAGCGCCTTCATTTATATCGATTACAACCGCACAAGAGTTCAAAAGCTATAAGTCGTAGCAAAAAAAGAATAGACCCTATGGCTTATAACTTTATCTGAACAAACAAATAGACGGCTTCTTCGCCGTCTTTTCAAATGAGTTCATTGGCACAGTTTTTTCAAAGTGATTTATCAGCTTATTGGCGTAACATGCTAATTTTTAGAGTTTTCAAAAAATTCCAAATTAAAATTTGCTTTAATTAATTTCTCCAAGAATTTCCTTTTTAAGGAAGAAAGCAAGCCGTTCAAGAATTAATATGGGGAAAATGAAATATCAAATATTGCTAAAAATATTTTATTTGAGTTCCTCATGTCTCAGGGTATTTTGTGGAATTTTCTTGGAATTTTCTAGAGATGTTTGCTATTTTTTGTGGTTTATTTGAAATTCATCGGATTTCTAAATTGAAAAATCAATTTAAAGTCCGGGTTTCTATGTGGGCCGAAACCCCGGTGCTAGCCCAATTCTATTTCTCTCCAGCTCAGCCCATTTCGTGCTCGCTACATCAACCCAGCCCGCCTCATTGTCATGCCGCTTCCGCCACGCGTTAGCATCGTGTTGCGTACCCACACGCCATCGCTGACAAGTGGACCCTGCCTATTAGGGTTGTTGTCTTCGACTCGGTTTTCTTCTCCGTGTTTGAGCTGGACACTGTAGCCCCACCGTGTCACCTCTGAACTCCTTTGCGCCACACCACTTGTTGCGTGCATAAATAGGAGCCTAAGCCTTTGATTTCACACCCTGAGCCGCCTTAGCCCTCATGAAAACCTAGATCGCCAGAATAGTAATTTCAAGCTTCATTGTCACCACTAAAGTTCGACAAGCAATCATCGTTGTGCCAAGGAGTCTTCGCCAAAGCCAACCGCACCAAAATCTTCTCCAGTCAAGGTCTTTGCTTTGGAGCCATCGTCTTTGTTGAAGAACCTCCAGAAGATGTCATTGACGTAAAGCCGATCCGCCCCACTGCCGAAGCTTGCCGTATGTAGCTTGAAGATGCTAGAGCTAACCTTGTTGACCCGCCGATCGCTGCCGGTCTCCGTTGCCGGAGACAACCACTATGACCATTGATCCGGTCCACATCAGCCATCTGCGTGGAAAGCAACACCAGCACATAGTCCTATGTGGAAGTCCACTTGTATGCCATGTCAACCTAGATTGCCACCTCACCTCGCCACAGCATTGCCACATCAACATACCACATCATCAGCCATGTCATTGCCACATAGGTGCAACATTATCGCTTTTAGCCTACTTGTTTGCCACGTGTTTGTCATGTCAGCTAACCTAGGTTCAATGGACCAAGTTCACTGTGGACCATGTCATAGTTTTAAGTCTCGAGTTGTAGGGTCTATGACATGTGGGTCTCAGCTGTCAGCCTGCCTCCGTTGAATTTTGGGAACTCTAAAAAGAAAAGATTCTAGAATATTCCTTGGTCCTACCTATCAGTCTCTCAATTCTTTCTTTCCTTTTTCTTGATTTTCTCAGCCGATTCAACTTCCTAGAGCATGTTCTAGGTGCAAAAAAATTAGCTTTTGTGCACCATTTCCTACGGAGGCATCTGACAATGTTCTTGTGCTGCCCCCCCCCCCCCCCCCCCCCCCAAAAACCTTTATTTAGACCACTAAATCAGTAAGATTTTTGCAGGATTGCCGTCATACCTTGCACCTTTAACACCGGTGGAAAATCTGTTCTGCGCAAGTCCTGGAGCCGTTGGATGCCATAAGATCCCTGAACACGACAACTTTGCTTGATATGCATTTTGGAGTTTGTATCAGTTCCAAGATTCCGATTCTTGGTTCTCAAGTCGGATTACCCATATGATTTAACGAACATAAATGTAACAATTTAATCCGTGCGACTGCACCGGTCCATTCATCAAACAGATCAGAAATGATTCGTGCTGAGAAAGCTATACACAACTTCAGCTAACCACTGACAGTACCGAGTATAAGCTTAAGTGTAAAACTCCTTTACTGGTTGTCGAAAACATCGAAAATATGGCGGTGAACCAGAACAGTACTGCGAAAGGCCGACTGTTGTCGACCAACGTAGGCAATAGCTAGCCTCTGACAAGAAATTGCAGTCAGGTTTCAACTTTGAACTGCGTACAGAATGGATTTCTCGACACCTCGCAACAGTTAAGCCATCTGCCTGGCCATATAGACGGCGAGCCGCCTTTCTTCGAACGAGTACTCAATCTCCTCCGGCAATGCTGGCTCTGGTTTCTCGTAAACAAGGGAAACAGGAGTCGCTGTAACCTTATTAGCCACAGCGGGCGTCATTGCCAACTGCATCGGAGCCGCCACAGTCATCGGCGTCTTAGGATTTAGTGCTGCAAATGTCTTGGGGGTCCTATTCTCATCCTCGGCGTCATTGGGGATTGGCCGCACAGGCGTCGACGGGACATTGCTTCCTGGCATGATCTGAGCAAAAGGTTTACGGGGTGTCTCTGTCTCACGTAGAGTACTCGAACTGAAAGATAACTTCTTGATGGGAAGACCGGCAATGTCTAAGCCTCTACTGCCTGAAAGTGATCACTTGCATCAGAGGTGTATGCAAAAAAAATTAGGAGCATGGCAACAGATGATAGAAAACAGGGGCTTACCAGGGGACAAAGTGGCAATTTCTTCAGTTCTCTTGGTAGCACGAACAGACGTCGAATGCAGTATATCTGTTTTGGGCGGTTGCAATGTGACTCCACCAAGAGACAACCTTCGGTTTGCACCGCCCATTGAGTTTCTGGGCGCCTTCTTTGAACTTTGAGGCTTGGATGGACTTGGTTTGGATCCGTAGAGAGCTTCCTGCTCAGCTTTGAGTTGATCCTGGAGCTTCTTCTGATCCTGCAGGTATATTCAGGTATTAGAACGTCTTGACTGAAGGAAAAACAGTTTATGGAATGTAGAAATGTTATGCAAGGGCATAGTACTCTTAGTCTCTTCTTCTGTTGCTCTTTCTCCTGACGAACGATCATGTATTCTTCAAGCATTGAGAGAAGGCGCACCTGCAAATATTGCATGAAACAAATTCTAGCAAGCAGCAAAAACGGCCACCATTCAAAGAACAAAAGTGGGAGAGTACGAAAACCTACACCATCGTATGTGAACTCTTTTCCTCTTTCTTTCTCCCAAGCTATGATTTTCGTGATCAAAACATCTACCATTCCTGCTCAAGACATAGCAATTGTAAATCAGATGCAGTGATCAAAGAGAAAATTTATCATCTGAATAGAATTGGTCAAGTTATAACAGATATCTCATTGGGTAACATTACCTGGAATCTTGTTAACCAAAATACGAGCTTTTTCGGCCCTCTTCAGCGTAAGATGTGCCCCCCTCCCAGCATTATAACGATTGTCATCCTAAACATTCCATGTAAAGGGAACTATCACTCTGCCAAACAAATATGTAAAGGGAAATTGCATATAAAATTGGCCAGCATTCATACTTTGTTGTAATCTTCCAGCCAAGCTTCCTCTTCACATGCATTCAACCATCTTTCAACCTTCTCAAGAATATCCTTCCGGCTAAAAGCTTCATCTTTCACTGTTGCAATATGAGCCTCAATTTGTTCCAACACTAGCGAGGGATCAATTGCTCCTGTCGAGGCAAAGGCAAAGGTGGATTAGGTAATTGGTGTGACAATTCAGGCCTGTCACATGTGGCACATCTTAAAAAACTCGACCTGCGGGGGTAAGACGGCCCCCGAGCATTAGCTTTAAGAAGGAGAGATCTTCTCACGCAGATCGAGAAAACCCCCGAACCCTTGCTCCACCCTTACACAGCGGCATCATTGCCCGCCTGAGAACGACCAACGACCTAGGTCAACAGCCTTTAGACCTGTGCTTTGGTGTGGTAGCAGGCGAGGGGATTTTTTTCCCCCAGTCTGAAATTTGCTCCCACTGGGAGTCGAACTCAGGACCTGGGGGGTGCTACTAGAGCGCTTTAGCCATTCCGCTAGAGGCCCGTTCGCACCTGTGGCACATCTTATTGAACACAAAGTGTCAAGAAGGCAGGAGAAGATCTTACCTGCCTCAATGCTAAATTCAGCTGAATATCCTTCCTCACCAATTAGATGTGCGCGTCTTCTATGCTCTTCCAATTCTGCTTTCTTTTTCAGAACAAGGTCCTTCATCTTGCTTGCTTTCAGTTGTTCAAGCCTTAAAACCTCAGATTCCGCCTACATTTACGAGTAATCTCTGAACATGCCTAGCTCAATTGAAAAATGAACACAATAGCAACAGTGACACAAGAACAATCTCTGCAACAGCAATGACTCACGTAGCTGAGGAAGTCCATGGAGAGGGTGTTGGGTTCGGTTATTTCATGCTCCGAAGCAGCAATATTGCATGTAACATTCTGGAACATCTGCTGCTCTTCAATTGGTGTATCCATGAGATTCCATAGTTCTAGCATTGTAGAAGCAAAATCTTGAAGCTGCCAGATTCATATTAAGAAAGTTAAGGATTGAACGCACTGTCTATTTCAAATTTCTAAAACGATACAGGGAATGCTGACCATTTGCATCCTCTTGATTTTCATTTCACGCAGTCTATTTACAGCCGATGCAAGTCTTTCGATTGTAGCGTTGCTCAGATTCTTTGATCCTTCAGCCTCGTTCAGGCTAGGGTGCACCTCATGTACTGTTTGTTTGAAGTCTATGCCAAGCACCTCACATAAGGAATGCAATGTATTTAAACGTTCCATCACTTGCTTTAGCCTATCACTCTGTCAGAAACGCAAACACATAAGACACAATGAGACTTACATGAGCAATGAACAAAAAGAGTCCTGCAATACACAGTGAGGAATATGGCTAGTGAAAATGAATTAGATTGGCATGAGTGATCATGACCTTCTCCTTCTGAAGGGATTCAAGGTCCTTTGTTAACTCCTCAAGCTTTCTTAATGACAGATCGGACTGATCCACAGGAAGTTTAAATGGTACAAAATCTGCAGGCCTGATTTCAGATGAAATCTTCTTAGTCTCCTCTATGACACCAACAAACTGGTTCCATCGTTCAACCTTCTTCTTCCTCATCTCCTCCAAATACGGGACAATTGCGTTCAACTCCTCCCTTAAACCATGGAACTTCTGATTTGACTGTCAAATTAACAGAATGAAAAGTACCAGTTACTGCTGGAATCGCAACAGGAAGTTTCAAGGCTTCAATACAACAGACTATTAGTGCCTTGCATATACAGTGAATTCAATAATCAATAGTGATAATAACATTATTCAAGAGTTAGCTAGTCACATTGGCAGTAAAACAGTAAGAATTTATTCTCGTTATCTCAATTTGAAGTTAATGAAAGAAATGAAGCTGCATTTACATTTCCTCCTCGTATAATGACACATTAGTAAAAAGAGAGATTAATTGCCGGTGGAGTCCCTACTGACAGCTTCACTCTATCATATCAGCAATGCCCAGTAGTCATATTAGCTTTATTTCATCTTAGCTTTTAGGAGACAATCAAGTGTAATTCCTAGTTTGCTATTAAATTTACTTCCCCCATCGACAATTAGCACTATTCAACAGTAGTTTCATTACCCACACTTGTACACTAGTTAGTGGAACCAGGAACAAACCTGCCTGACGTGCACTGGCGGCTCGCCCATGGCCGAACAGATGCCGGCCAGCTCGGCCTCGGCCTCGGCAATGGCTTGCCGCAGCTGGGCCCGGCACCGGTTGGCATGGTCGACCTTCCTCCTGTAGACCTCCAGGCACTCCTGCTCGAGCTCCAGCAGGATCCTATCCCTCGCCGTGTCAGGCTCCCCGACCTCATCCCAAATCACCTGAAACAGAAGCACCTCTCAATTCCCCGCAACAGCCACACGCGGAACCAGCACAAATAGCGCACAACGGTGGAATCGGGAGGCGGAGGGGCATACATTGAGCTCGAGAAGAAGCGAATCACATGTCGTCGACATCTGGTGGAGCTGATCCTTCAACGCGCTACTCATCGCGAGAAGCGAACAGCGGCAACCTGCGAAGCGGCCACAGGTCAAATCAAATTCTGCAGTTAGCTAGACGCGCGCACGCCGCATGCATTGGTTACCCACGCGTCCACCGCGCAGAGCAGGGGAGATGGCATCGCCACTAAGCCTAGGGCTTCATCTCACTGGGAGACACCATGGCGCGAGCAACCGGATCCAACACGAGCGAAGCGCGAGTGAGACGCTACGATCCGGGGGATTCGGGCGTACCTCTTCACCGCTCGGCGCGGTCTCGTCGAGCGGTCGGACGGAGCGGCGCGAGCGCCGGGTTCTGGCGGCGTATGGGATCGCGCGGTCGGGGCCTCGGATGCGAGCGGCAGAGTGTAGGAGGAGACGGAGAGAGTGATTCGAAATGTTTTGAAATAGGGGAAGGGGGGCAAGAAGAGTGAAGAATTTGGGGTTTGGAAAATTCGGAAGGGGACCGCCGCAGAAAGACGTTAGCGGCGGTCGTTTTCGGGGGCCGGCTCCGGAGGGATCTCATCTCAGAGCCTCCATTTTGAATTGAACGGTAAGGATGGGAGATTGGGCCGTTTCGGGGCAGGGGCTTGCCGAGTCGGATGACAGTGGGACATATGGGGGCACCAGGCCGGGCCTACTTTTCGTTGGCCACGCTTCGAATGCGGGGCCGACGAAGATTTTTTTCCAGACCTGTTCTTTTTGTTTTTCAATTCAGCTTCTCCAAAACTGAAATAAACAGAACATCTCCATACAGCCTCTCAAGCCAAAAAAAACATCACAAAAAATATTATCAAAATATATCAACCGTAGTCTAAAAGAACGGCACCTCTAGAATGAAATGTGCTTATTTACGCTACTCATGGGCAGGATTACAATCCGATTGGATGCAAGCAACAAAAAAAATCCGATGTAAAGCCAGACAGAGAAAAAAAATGCAGAGTTGATGAAGTTCATCACAGGAATTTCTTTTTAAAAAGGTATTCACAGGAATTTCTTAGTTATCGAGGATGTGATGAACTTCAAATTGATACAGTACTCCAAATCAGCAACCAAATAACAGGTTGCAAACCTTGTAATTGAGGAAAAAGGGCATGTTAAACCCGTGCAAGAACAAACTCGAGGAGAAACATGAACAACTTGCCTGACTAAATCAGGAATGTTTCCGATAGGGGCCCTCAGAACATGTATGAAGTATAAACAAGTTCGCCGTCTCACCGCTCATAAATCACACAAAAAGAGAACTCAATTCTTCCTTAATGGGCAGTGAGCCAAACAAATTTGTCAGGTCACTGCAAATCCTTATTTGGGAAAAAGTGGAAAGTGGAGGGGAAACACATCCATCAGGGCTGGGCCTCCTGCCAGTAAGTACATGTCCTGGCTAACAGAGAATAAAAGGCACAACACGTTGACCTCCAAAAGTTAAAATTGTGCGTTGCTGTGAAGAGGGAATTGCTTATGAGGCAGACTCCTTGGCGATCTTCTCTGCCTTGGCAATAACCTCCTCAATTCCTCCAACCATGTAGAATGACTGCTCCGGAAGGTCGTCATACTTCCCATCCAATACACCCTGTGATATGTTGAGAAGATTCATTACTCGGAAGTAACAGGAACAGCACAAGAATGGGTACGTCATATCAATGTTGGGACAAACATATTCAAGAATAAACTGATGACAATTTTGCATGAAAGATTCAGAAAAAAAACAGCAGCAATGCACAAGAAACAAGGGCAACAGGACAAATTGCTTCAAAGAACACATCTTGGTTTTCGTAAAAAATTTTGGACCCTTCATTTCTTGAAAAATGTACAATTTATTGTGTAATGAAACATGTACAATTTATTGTGTAATGAAACATGAATCCATCAGCACAATAGTACTAGCATATTTATACTGTATATATAATTGCAATTGTATGTTGAGAACACAGCCATCAGTACAATAGTACTAGCATATTTATACTGCATATATAATAGCAACTGTATGTTGCAAACATAGCCATATAATCACTGTCCATATAATCACTGTCTAACTTGACTGAAATAAAGGGAAGGTGGGCCACACAGGATTGCAGAAATAGAAGGAATTTCCTAATTCCTATTATGCTTCAAAAACTTGAGTGACTAGCAGGTCAGTTTAAGTGGCTACATTGATGAAAAATTTAAGAATCGCAATTCTTGTCATGTTTTCAATCAAAATCATAAGAACTCACGCTCTTATATATCTACATGAAGTGTGCTAGCCTAAAATCATATTTGTAGGTGCATAGTTCATACCCTATTCAAGCAACCAAACACCAAAAGTAGCTAGAATTTGCGCAGCACTTTTTTAAGTACGGTCCAGTAAACCAAATACACTGACCAACTAATGTGCAATAGCATGCGTATATTTTATTACTACAGTGATCACTGCATGAAACACAAAGAAGGTACCAAATAAACAAATAGAAAATGACAAATAGCTTCTATATAACACCTTCAGAACAAATATCATTCATAACAAACTACCACCATAATGAACTCCATTAAATTACTTTTAAATTTGGCCTTACATATAGCACAAAAGGGCACAGAATGCCAGCAGCCAACAAGTTAAGAGCAAACAATGCTCATTTGGAGAGGACAATATTACGGCAGTACTGTTGTTCTAAGGGGGAAGTGGGTTATAATTAAATTCCATACCTGGAAACTCTTAACACTTTCCTTTAGCTCAACATACTTTCCAGGTGCACCTGTGAAAACTTCGGCAACATGGAAAGGCTGGCTAAGGAACCGCTGAATCTTCCTAGCACGAGCGACTGTCAACTTGTCATCCTCACTGAGCTCATCCATTCCCAAAATGGCAATGATATCTTGAAGATTCTTGTAATTCTGAAGAACCTTCTGAACACCACGAGCAGTGTTGTAGTGGTCCTCGCCCAGTACATGGGGAGACAACATTCTGGATGTGGAGTCCAGAGGATCGACAGCAGGATAAATACCAAGCTCAGAAATCTGCAAAGGCAGCACAACCAAGTTGCGCTCATGACAGGCACAATGCCAATCCAAACAAATTCTAACTAGATATCAGGTAGGCATACCTGTCGTGACAACACAGTAGTAGCATCAAGATGGGCAAAGGTAGTTGCAGGGGCAGGATCTGTCAAGTCATCAGCAGGCACATAAATAGCTTGAACAGATGTAATAGAACCCTTCTTTGTGGTGGTAATCCGCTCCTGCAGTCCTCCAAGATCAGTAGCAAGGGTTGGTTGGTATCCCACAGCAGACGGAATACGTCCAAGCAGAGCAGACACCTCAGAATTCGCCTGACAGAGAGTACAAATGTACAGCTTTTTCAGTAATAAACTCATAATGATACATAATTTCAAGAGGAAGGAAAAAAGACAAGAAGAAGAAGCAGCCAGACTTGTCTGTTGAGTAGAATACAGCAAGTAGAGCGGACATCAGAGTTTACGTTTGACTATGTCATTTGTGTACCGATCACCAAGGTTAAGATTACTGGTACTTGCCAAACATGAGATGGCAGGAGGATCCCACATAACTTACCTGAGTGAAACGGAAAATGTTATCGATAAAGAGAAGCACATCCTGTCCTTCAGCATCACGGAAATGCTCAGCAACAGTCAAGCCAGTCAGTCCAACACGAGCACGAGCACCAGGAGGCTCATTCATTTGCCCGTAGACAAGAGCACACTTGCTCTCACTCTGCCACAAAATACGACCACCATGTAAGGAAAATTTACCTTACAAATATGAATCCTGATAACATATTAGCAACATGTAGCATTTACCTGCTTGTCACCAAGCTTAATCACACCACTCTCAATCATTTCCCTGTACAAGTCATTACCCTCACGAGTACGTTCTCCAACACCAGCAAAGACAGAGAAACCACCTAGAATAAACAAATAAAACAAATAAGCCAATGTAAAGCATAACAAACCACTTTGCAATATGACCATCAAGCTCTGTAAAAAAACTAACCATGGGCCTTGGCAACATTGTTGATCAACTCCATAATAAGGACAGTTTTGCCCACTCCTGCACCACCGAAGAGACCAATTTTACCTCCTCTTTGATAGGGTGCAAGCAGATCCACGACCTGATAGAAGTACAATCCTTGCATTAAAACTAAAATTGCCACACAAAGGTATCTTGCCACATTATAAGAAACCTAACTAATTAAAATGTCACAAGTTTGAAGAAAAGTTCCTTCCCAAGAGAAAAAAAAGAGCGTACCTTAATCCCAGTAACAAGAATTTGTTGCTCTGTAGCTTGCTCAACAAAAGCAGGGGCTTCGCGATGGATAGGGAGGAAGTGGTTTGTCGCTGCGGCAAAGAGTAATCAGCAACGAAAATCATAACAGAGTAATAACCAATGAGTATTTGGTAATGTATATCCAAGTGTCAGACATAAAATGCACGTTGCACAGACTTACTTATATCTCCCTTCTCATCGATCGGCTCACCAATAACATTCATAATGCGTCCAAGCGTCGCCCTACCCACAGGAACCTAAAACAAATAAAATCATACGTCACTAATGCAACAATACACACAGCAATATGGTAAAGTTAAAAGATAGTGAAACTAAAAATAATATCAACACCTAAGTTCAAAGACAGTAAATATGTGCAGGCTATAACAGATATCACCCCTTTATTAAAAACTGTCACAACAATATGTGCAGGCTATAACAGATAGCACCCCCCCTATTAAAGACTGTCACAACTAATCTTCACACTAATGTAACTTTATGTTTTCAGTAGCCAATCCCTCAGAACTCATAATCAGCTAAGTAGCTCACCATAATATCTGCATGAGAAAATAATAATCTTAGCCTTTGCAACCTAATTTTACAACTTTGTAAGTTGCTCAAGGGACAAAAGAGTAAGACAATTTTAATGTATTGACAACTTCAGAAAATTTACGGTCTTATGAACTTTCCATAGCCTATTTCGGGTTTGGTGAACGAAAAATGGGCCCATGCATTTCCTCTCAACTCTCCCTGCCTCTATCTAGTATGGTTGTGGACCTCTAAAGTCCGCATTCACTAGTCATCACGCGGATCCGTACATACAGATCAAATCTAACACATAATGATTTGTCATTTCATCAGATTAGATCCAAATGAAACATATCAAACACGATCGTAGCTGAGGAACAAGAGGGGATGGCATTACAGTAATGGGAGAGCCGGTGTTGAGCACGCGCTGGCCGCGGACGAGCCCCTCGGTCCCGTCCATGGCGATGGTGCGCACCATGTTCTCCCCGAGATGCTGCGCCACCTCGAGCACGAGGCGGATGTTGTTGTCGAGCACCTCCAGCGCCGTCAGAATCGGGGGGAGCCCCTCGTCGAACCGCACGTCCACCACGGCGCCAATCACCTGGCACACCTGCCCCACCGCGCCGGCGCCCGTAAACTCATCGGTGATCTTGCCGCCACCGCCGGTGGACTTGCCGGTCGCGGGGGGCGGCGTGGCAGGAGCCGCCTGCGCCGTGGAGGAGGACGCGTAGGCGGCGGCGCGGTGGAGGAGGAAGCCGGCGGGGGACGGGCGGTGGAGGGGCGCGCGGGGGCACGGGGACGGGGAGGCGGCGCGGAGGCGGGAGGCGGAGCGGAGGATGGAGGAAAGGGCCCGGCGGGTCGCCATGGCCGCCGGCGAGAGGTTTGGATCTAGGTTTTCCGAATGGCTCGCGGGGTGGGGAGCGGCGGCTCCGCGCTACGGGAAATTTAGGGTGCTTGGGGATCGGGGTGGGGGAATAAGGAGGGGTTGGGACTTGGGCGGCGAGGCGAGGCGAGCTCTCGGGGGGGATTCGCGGGTGGACTCGGTCTTCTGTGGACCGAGATGAGTGGAGCGTGCTTGCTGATCTGTCATTAGCTCGTTACAGTGTGTTTAATTGTTACATATTTTCTCTTAAAATAATATTAGATATAAATATGAATATGAATATTTTTGTCATAAATATAGAGTAAATACATATCGCTTCGAATATAGTTAATTTTAAACACGAATATTTAGTCGAATAATATACAAAAATAAAAACCATATATATCGCATGTATAAAGATCAATTAACCATACTATGTACCTAAAATGGAACTATATTAGTAACTTAACAAGCAAATTTAATTATAACACACGGTAACAAAGAAAAGTTAAATACATAGTATGTAATTATTAATAAGTATTAAGTTCTTACTAGCAAAATTTAGCCATGCACTAGCAAGAACAGCAAATCTTGCGAAGGCTCCCTTTGTTTAGTCCAGACAAGTCCTTTTGATAGACCGAGCTTTTCCTTAGAAGATCATTGATTGAACTGTCAGGTCTTCCAAGCTGCTCCTGTATTGTGGCTGTAATCTTGCCAGTACACCTTTGGACAACGCGTTATCAAAAGTGCATCTAACAGAGGTTCTTAAGCTTCTCTTCCTCACTCTCATTCCATGGAACTGCTTCAATATACTCTTAACATGATTTGATTCCTCTGTCAAACATAATAGAGGAAGCAACCTGCAATCCAAAACATAATAGCATTTATCAATTATCAGACCCATTACGAGATGCAACCGAGATTATACACTAACAGAATAGGTAAGCATTGAGTTCACGCTTACAAATCTACCATGAAATCAGCAGAGTCAATCAACCAACCAATCAATTCTTTTTTGAACGGGCCAACCAATCAAATTGAAATGCATTACGGTCTCGCTCATTTCGACTTGAGTTTGTAGCTTTTAACTTATTTTTTACTATTTATAAATTTTATCTTTTTCTGACTTTTTAACTTTTTTGAGTTTTTTTGTCGGTTCTTTTTTCCCGTATTTGTTTGTGTTGTCTATGATGAGCTAACCTGTTTTTTTATTTTTAAATTTTTGAAAATTTAGTTACACTAAATAAATCATCATCAATTATAGTGTAATTTTAATCAATTATAATATAATTAATTATAATACAATTTATTTCAGCTTAACTGAGGGCCACGTAAACCTGCAATGTGCCTCGTACGAACACTATTTTCCCAATCACACGGCCATGGTCCACGTCTTAAAACTGAACCGGACAACAGAGAGGAAAATAAATGCATCTCACCTCGAGCACATCTATTGCTCGTGACATGCCGGCCCTGACGAGCCACCGCATGGCATCGGGCTCGAACATGGGCTCCACCGTATCCTTGAATGCCTCCATGTTCTCCACCCCGTCCACCTCAATCCTCTTGCCCCCGCCGCCGGCAGTGGCCTCTGGTGGCGCCATGGCGGCGAAGAAGACGCTGTTCTCGCACAGTACCGTGGAGTCTAGCTCTACCACCACGCACCGCCTGTCCCTCTCCCGTAGGCATAGCCTCATATCCAGCCCCCTCCCCTCCCCTCTTCCTCCTCCTCCCGCACCGCCACGAACGGGACCAGCGTCGCCTGCTCCCTCGGCGCCTCCTCCTCCATTGGCTGCCCCAACCACCACCGCTGGCGAACCGTCGGGTTCGACGGGGGAGACGCAGCCGGGGGAGACGCAGCCAGGGGAGAGGATCCGGCGGGGGTCGATGAGCCTGTGCCCAGATTCACTGATTAACTAATGGGTCTGTGCAATTTTTTTACAAGGCAAATGAAAGAATCAACTTCCCGATTTCCTGATTTAGTGAACATGATTAAAGAGCAGTGCAGCCCTGAAGTGTCCAGCTTTATACTGGATGCTGAGGTAAGTTTGGTTCGTGAGGAATTATCCCATGTTTTTTTGTGTTCACAATATAACACTAATTTACCTTCTACTTGTTTTTGTTATATTGGTACATCTAAAGCAAGGTTGTGGGAATCGATAGGAAGAAAGGAAACAAGCTGATGTCATTCCAAGAACTATCTTCAAGAGAAAGAGGGAGCAAGCACTCTTCAATTGCAATTCAGAACATAAAGGTGCTGCCTTTGTTCTGTGATTTACTAAGTATCATAAATCATAGCTGCTTTGGACTGTTCAGTTTTTTTAGTGGTATTTTTACTTGACTAATATCTATAATTTCTAGAACTTTGCCAAGATATATTGTCAAGAAAATTTTCTAATTAATTGTTTATAGTTTGCAACTTTAACTGAATGAACCATAGTCCCTTGATTCCCAGGTCCCCAGTTTTGTTCAATGTTTATCATTTACCACTGCACATAATAAAATATATAGGTAGCAGATTTTGCACTCCTGCAATAGATATTCCCACAGTTCCACTGCACACATACGATATTTATTTTTATAGGATATGGTGTATTTCAGTTTTCCTATCATTTTGGGTACTCCTTTGCATTCAACATATAGTAGAATTCGTGTTAAAAATTTGCACGTAGTCATTGAGAGTACCTATGAGGAGTCTGTAGGATCAAATATAACCGACTAGAGAGGGGTAAATAGGAGGTTCTTAAGATTTTCTTGCTTTCTAAAACTAATTTCTACAAATTAAGAGTAAGATTTCTATTATAATTCAAAACCTATGCAATTCTAGTAAAGCTAAGACACCACAAGCCAAATCTTTATAAAGAAGATTCTAGCTTAACAAGATATGATAATTTCAATAGCTAGAAATATAAATGCAAAGGTAAAGGCAAAGAAATAATCAAATAAGGGCACTCGATGTTTTTGACGTGGTATCGAAGAGTTGCCGGTTTTCACTAGTCCACGTTGAGGAAAGCCCAATCGAATTGGACCGGCTTCACAACTTAAGCCTCACTCCTCAATTGAATGCACTTGAATTGGCTCAACTATATTAAATGAATGCAACAAGTATATATGAGGTGTAGAGTGTGTGCTCTTAGCTCAAGGATGCTAAATGAAGTCTATCTTTCTATCCTTGAGCTGGTGGAGGTGTATTTATACCCTCTCCAACCAAATTTGACCGTTTGGGAGAAGATCATAAAAAATCAGGAAAATCGGTAATACCACCATTGTAAAGCTGGTACTACCGCACTTCCCCGTAACGGCTATAGCAGACACAATTAATATATTCTGAACTAGCCGTTGCTGTGCGGCGCGATACTACCGCTGTTGTAAGTGTGGTAGTTTCGATATTTCGATAGTACCGTTTCCTTGGGGTAGTACTACCGTTTTTCTTGAGGACCAAAAGTGGTCCTCTCTGGAAATAACGTACCACCATCTAGCTTTCGATCTAGCTTTCGGTCTGTTGTAGTACTGCTCAAGATTTGAGGTCATACCGCGATGTGGTAGTACTGTAAAGTAAGCTCCGATACAACCATTTTCTAGGGGAGCAAATATGCTTCAAAAGTACCTTTCTGGAAAATACGTACCGCCAACTAAAATTCGGTCCGACCAAAGTGCGGTAGTACCGCACTACCTCCCGGTCATACCATAGCGTGATAGTACCGCTAAGTAAACTCTGATATTACCGATTTTTCTGATAATGCATAGTTGGTTTTCAATTTAAATTCTAAGTACATGCATGATCCTAAGTTGATCCAAATGGCACAATAATATATTGTTAAGCTACTAATCATGATCTCTTTTAATAGTACGGCATTTAACCTAAAATCTAATTTTTCATCCTTTTTTTCCTAAGACCGGTAAAATAAAAAGTATCCTACGCTGTTGATACCTTTGTCTTGGACCATATTGATCTTCATGTTAATCCATAGCATACATCTCCATTCTCCAAGTTGTCACATTCGTCACCGGGACTAAACCTTTTAAACATGTTAGTTCTATATTCATATTTTGTCATTAATTACCAAAACAATTTTTAGGAATCTAGATGCTTTCATAGTCCCCCGCCCCATCCCCAAACACTCACACAAACAAAAATAATCTCCATATTTAATTATCACGGAAAGCTTAGTCTATCCCCCCCCCCCCAAGTTGCGTCTTACGGTCTTATTCTCCAGCTGATAATATTTTGATCACTCTGCAGGTTGACATTTGTGTGGCTATTTTTGATAGCATGTTTTGTCATGAACCTTAGTTCATGAGGGATAAATACCACCGAGAGGATGCTAGATGGCGTCGGCGTAGAACGAGAGGGAGAGAGACTAGAGATTTAGACGAGGAAGACTTGATATTACTCTGGTTGATTACAATAGCATGTGGTAGCCTTCTTATATAGATGACTCCCCCTCTAACTCCAATCATATCTCTAACTATATCTTTAATATAAGGAAACCAATCTCTAACTCAAATAGAAACCAATATCTAATTCCTAATAATAAACCGGCTAGGCCCAAGGCCCACCTCTATGACAGTTTTGCAATGGACAGAGGTAAAATTATGGCGCACTTTGCAGCTATAAAGTTCCTATATTTGTGTGGATGTTTTAGAAAGGACTTCTTTATAAGAAAACTACTTTTGTGAGCAACCACCCTTCTCTCATACCCAAAAAGAAGAAGCTCTTAAGATGGTGGATGTATTCTTACATTTAAGATATTTTATTTTAGTAAAGAGCTTTTATTGCTCAATTACTTTATTCACAAATTGATCAGTTATTATTTGGATTTAGTTTTGGCTGTGCCGCACTTCAGCTACTAAGGTCTTGCGATGTAGTGGTACATAGAAAATTGTTTTAAATGCTTATACAACAAATGAGTCAAAAAGTTTAATTCATGTTGGTAACTGGGTTATATTACATGGCTTGCCTAATAGAAATGTCAAGTGCCCACTATAAGCTATAAGGTAATTGCACATTACTTGATTGGTGTAAAAACACATTTTACCTAGATGTTATGCGAATGACTTATTTTCTTATTCAAAACATCAGGAATTTTACAGTGTTTTTTTCTGCAGGCTACTGGATTGCCCACTTCGGCAAAGGAGAAAGTGTATGTTTCAGGACCATCTAGGAGTACTTGAAAAACTTGTAGAAGCAGAATTTACAGAATTTATCGAGTAAATGCCTCAAAGAATGTCATGAAACTTCTTGCAATTTTCCTTGCAGACATCCATGACTTGTTCCAGGAGAAGCCAGGGTATTTTGAGTTAGCTCAGCAGATAACTGTAAGTTGCATCCCTAAACGAAACACCTTTTTTTGTGTGAATGTATTACTGTTTAGGACATTCGCTTTTTTACTTTGACTTGATGAGATCACCTTCTCCATCTTATCTTAATATTACCTTTGCCATTCATTTCCTTTCTTTAATTGAAACCTTTCCTTGCTTTAGTTGAAATGGTATGACAATATGACATGCTAAGTTATTTGGTCATCTCCTTTCCATTTGTCAGTGAAGGATGGTAAAAACAATTTTGCTGACTTAATGAATCAGGCCGTTGTGCTTTTCAACTAATCCATCAACCAGAGCTAACAACTATAGAAACAAACTGCCTGCCTTTTCAAGTGATGGCAAAAAAAAAAAATGACGGTATCTGCTCATAACTAATATACTGCTACATTCTTGCACTCACTATTATGATAAAAACACTGCATCCTTTCAGGGCAATGGCTCAGCATAAGCCACAGCAGTGCTAGCCATTCATTGCATAGCAACAATGCAGCATCTATACTAATGTAAAAAGCACCAATTTGATTAAACCATTAGTCACCTAACCACGTTAATATCTTTCTCTCCTGATCGTTAGATCAACATAATCCAATGGCTAACATTGCAAGTTGGTCCTACCATCTAAATATCTACACTGTTTATTCAATTTATCCAATGTCCACGATTGCAAGTTGGTCCTACCAATCCTACTGCACGTCGCGTCGACCCATCCCCTTCCTCGGCAATCACGCCGCCGCATCACGTCCGTAATCCATCGGTGCTGCCCCAATGCTCCCTCGCTCCCACGACGCCCCTGCTCCGCCCCACCCCCATGCTCCACCGCTCCGCCCCCCTCCGCTCCCGCTCCGCCCCATGCTCCTTCCCCGTTGCTCCGGCCCCCTCCGCTCTTGCTCCACCCCCGCACCACCACTCCTCCCCTCCGTCCCCGCGCCGCTGCTCCTCTCCCTCCGCCCCATGCTCCTTCCCCAGCTGTTCCACCCTCGCACTGCCACTCCTCCCCCTTCCGCCCTTGCATCGCCGCTCCTTCCCCCTCCGCTCCTGCGCTGCCGCACTCTGCGCTCCACCCCACTTGGCTCCCGCTGCCATTGTCGACATCTTCGACGGCTGCCATTGTTGAAATCTTCAACCCCACCCTCCAACCCGATGCCGACCGTGACCCACTACACCAGCACAACACATCCATGCCTCGACGAACACAAGGTCTGTGATGTTGTCACCCATCTTCTTGAATTTAGTTGATGTAAAATAAGCTCGATAACTAGAGTTTGACCACTACTCTTCGATCACGGGACATCAACCACAGCGCGTCGACCACGAGACTTCGACCACATCGCGTCGACCACGGTCCTTTGACCGCTTCTCCGACCACGGCACTTCGATCGCTTCGCCGACCACAGCATTTCGACTGCTTCTCCACCATGGACTTCAACCACACCACATTGACCATGGCTCCTCGACCACGGGACTTGGTCCACGGCGCCTCGACCACGGCGCTCGACCGCGACACTTCGACCGCTTCTTTAACCATGGTCCTTCGACCGCTTCTCTGACCACGGCACTTCAACCGCTTCTCAACCACGGGACTTCGACCGCTTCTCCGACCATGGGACTTAGACCGCTTCTCCGACCACGGAACTTCACCTGCTTCTCGACCACGCCACTTCGACCGCTTCTCCGACCATGGGACATCGACCACGACTCCTCAACCATGGGGCTAGGACCATGGTGCCTCAACCACGGCGCTTCGACCGCTTCTCCGACCACGATCCTTCAACCGCTTCTCTAATCATGGCACTTTGACCGCTTCTCCGACCATGCCACTTCGACCACTTCTCCGACCACGCCACTTCGATTGCTTCTCCGACCACGCCACTTTGATCGCTTCTCCGACCACACCACTTCGACCGCTTCTCGACCACACCACTTCGATCGCTTCTTCGACCACACCACTTCAATCGCTTCTCCGACCACGCCACTTCGACCACTTCTCCGACCACGCCACTTCGACCGCTTCTCGACCACGCCACGTCGACCACTTTTCCGACCACGGCTCCTCGACCATGCGACTTCGACCACGGCTCCTCGACCACGGGATTTGGTCCATGACGCCTCGACCACTTCTCCGACCACGGCACTTCGACGCGCCTCCGACCACGGGCCTTCGATCGTTTCTCCGACCATGGCGCTTCAATCGCTTCTCGATCACGGGACTTCGACCTCGGCGCATCGATCACGGGATTTGGTCCACGGCGCTTCGGCCACAGCACTTCGACCGCTTCTCCGACCACGGCACTTCGACCACACAACACATCAATCGCTTCTCCGACCACGGCACTTCGACCACAACGTGTCGACCACTGGACTGGGACCACGACAAATCAACCGCTTCTTCGACCACGGTCCTCCGACCACCGCGCGTCGACAACGAGACTTCGACCACGTCGCGTTGACCCTGAGACTCCGACCACGGCACTTTGACTACGGGACTTCGACCACGGCCCTTCAACCGCTTCTCCGACCACGGCGCGTCGACCACGTTTCGCTAAAAATGACCACGCTTCGCCAGGGGTCCAGTTTCTCGACCTCCGGTCTAGCATACCTCCTATTCGTTCAAGAACATGACATAATTTCTTAGCTGTCTGTCATAAGGTGTGCCTTAGTCTTGATTGATGATAAATTCAGTCATAAGGTATGAAGCAAAATTTACATTTCATTTCTGGACATATAATCAATGCTTTTGACGTGGATTCCACGTGCACGCTTACTAGTATTATTAAATGTTTCTGTCTAGCCTAAACTTTCAAGCATACAAGTTATTTTAGGATGACCTACTTTCTAGTTGAAACCATGAAGAACTTGAATATCCTTCGTAGCATGCATCTTTCTTTCTCCACTTGCTTGCTTATGGTCTATTCAGCGCATGAATCAATTTCTACTCTCTAGGTTGAAGCAAATGAAGTTTCTGTGGATAATTCTAGCACTTTGGACAGAATGAACACCTTTTTCAAAAAGGCATGTCAGTCTTCTTGTGAGGGTATAATGTTGAAGACTCTGGATGTTGATTCTGGATACTCTGCCTCCAAGCACTGCAATTCGTGGTTAGAGGTACAAACTATGTTGTCTACTGAAGAAGTGTTTAAACCTTGCTGTTTCATATTTGCTGTAAGTTTACGTCACATTGTTTGCAGGTCAAGCGTGATTATGTGGAAGGCTTAGGTGATAGCCTTGACTTAGTTCCAATCAGCGCATGGTATGGAAATGGGCAGAAAGCTGAATGGTAGGTTTAGTCCCTATGCATAGACTCAGTTTTTTTCCTTTGTCACGATTTTCCCAAGCTATGCCTCCCTTGTCTACAAATATGTTTTTGCAGGTATAGCCCTTTTCTTATGGCATTCTACAATCCTGAATATGAAGAGTTTCAAAGTGTCTGCCATGTTATGTCTGGTTTCTCAGATGAGTTCTATAAAGAGGTTTGTATGGATTGTTGTTTTGCCGAATCATGCAACACTTGTGCCTAGTAGCCTGAAATCTTTAAGAACATCATGTCAACAGTTGCTTACATGTTTGAAATTTGAATCAATGCGATTCCTGGGAAGCTCTTCCGATCATTGTTCAGTTTCTTCATCTTCCAAATGCTTTGACAAATTGACATTATAAAAGGCTGAAAGTTGCCCACTTATCCTATTTGACTAACATATGATCAATAATGGAAATTAGATAAACTGTGATATACCTATTCCTAGGATTCACGTTACATCACTGAGACGCAGACTCCTCTGGTGAATATGTAGCTTTTATTTATTTATTTAGATCTCTAGTGAATGTGTTGCTGAAAGGGATAAATTCTCTTTGTGGTATTCTGTGATTTATTGTTTTAAACTCAGTGTAAATCATACCCATCGTCAGAACTTTGTGTTTTCTGAAAACAAACCTTGTATGTCTATGCCTTGTGATTATGGAAGTTAATATACATATGGAGTTTTATTCCGGTGAGAGGATACTGCCAAAGAAACCTGTTTACTACAAAACAGATGAGCTGCCGGAGTTGTGGTTTTCTGCTGAACAAGTTTGGGAGATCCGAGGTCCAGGTAATGTGAAGCGCCTCTTACTAACTTCTCAAATTGAAAACTATTGTGCATAAGCGCACCTACAGCTACATACCAGTTCTTTCCTGGAGCATGCAAAATTTGTTACCAACGGCTTGTACCACATAGCGTGTAAAATCACAAGCTTGGTGTTTCTCCTTTATTTTTAATTGCAGACCTCACGTTATCCCCTGTTCACCATGCGGCCATTGGTCTTGTCCATCCATCGGGTGGGATCTCAGTGAGGATGCCGAGGTACATACGCTCTCTTCCAGATCGGAGCCCAGATGATTTATCACGGCTACTGATGTTGCTAGCATGTTCAAAGCTCAGACCCGGAAAATGGAGGTTAGCAGCGATGGCCAAGACCCCACTCACTAGTCACTACTGATATCTCTCTGCCTTCCAGGGCGTTTTGTACATGTACAGAAGCTGAGTAGTTGGACTTTAAACCATTTGTATGTATTAGCATGTAAATACTAAATAGCAGACTTTTTAATCCTAAAAAATCGCACCTTTTTATACATCAATCACTAGTTTTTACATTTTACTTCGACTTTTTCTGGAATTATAACATGCAGTTTATTTTTTACTATTTGTTTGCTTTATCTTTCATTGCAGATACTTCTGACTTTTGTCATTCGATGATTCCATTGTCTGTTTGTCTGCAAAGTAGAACATGAGACTATGAGAGGAATCGTGGTAGTTACCTTTGAAACCACGAGGACTATGAGAGGAATCGTGGTAGTTACCTTTGAAACCACGAGGACATCGTTGTGCATGCGCCTGACAACTATTCTTGTTCCTCTACAAGTATAACAACCACCCTGCACGGCTAAACATATTTAAAAACTGGAAGTTTTATAATGAGAAGTGCATGCAAAGCCACAAGTTCAAGAGCCCCGGGCAAAGCTGCCCCAGACAACGATCGATTTGGTTGCTTGCTTCGGATGAACTCCTAAGAAAAGACGTCGATTTTTCCAACTCACATAGGAGACTTGACAGCCTGAAAGCTAGGTCAACGAGCACAGGAAAAGGCCTATTATTGAGAACAACAAAGCCATCTACTTGTCCAACCTGTCGAAAGAAAAAAAATAAAAAGAAGGAAAACAAGAAGGTCTCTCCAGTCTCCATTTGGAGATGTATGGCAGTTCATGTGCAACTCGTCTTCCATTTCTTTGTGTGCCTCCATTTTTCAAAGCATTGCCTGTATGATATAAACCGCTCTAGCTTGAGAGCGAAATGAGACTATTGGCTCACACGAGTATCCATGATCCCGACATGCTTACACTCTATGATATCTCGATATACGATATGGATACAGCCATACCGTGATATGATATTTTGTAAAAATAAGAATACATCGATATGGCGAATATACATGTATTTTAAAATAAAAAATATAGATAACTACGACAGAGTGAGAAACTGATATTAACTTGATGAATGCTACATCTTCCATTATTCCTTGTCCCTCACTCGCTACTTTCAGTTATGGACTGCATAATTGACATTGCTCATGAATCCCAATTTACAAAATATGAACATCTACATATAATACGAAAAAAATAAATGGCTACATGTTCTTTAGCCACCTTGAGAGTTCAATAGCAATCAAGTAAAACAAGTACTTATCTATTTGTATATGGGTATGTTCTTTTTGGCTGAAGCTTATGGCTTTTGGCTGCGGTTTTTGGCTTTTGGACTGTTCGTACGAGAAATTATAGAGTAACAAAAACTCACGTGCGGTTTTTGCCGATATAAATGAAGCAGATACAATATGTACTACAATTAACTAGTAGACCCTATCTTGAAAAACTATTCCGTTTAAAAGCTAGTTACTGTAGAAAAATCGAAAAGTAGCTTTTAGAAGCCGAAAAGAACAAGCCATATTTTGTATGCCTCACTGCAAACCAATGCCGGCAAACTCTACTAAATTTGAGATATGGCAATACAGACATAGAATAGAACCTATGGGCGGAAGTTGTAGCACAAAAATCATTCATGATAAAACATCATCATTTTATTTTTATAGGAACTTGCAAAACTAGAAATGGCAAAAGCTAACACAGTTCAACAATACAATTTTATCTGTCTCATCTATGACATAACAATTCGTTGGGCCAACTGCGAAGAATGATGATGTATAAATTATCTTCTTTACTGTTGGTGTTCTCTTGGCAGCGTTTAACACATTCTCAAGTCCTCCCACATTAACCTGTTAATCATAGCACAAAATGCACGTGATGCGCATGTCTTATATACCAACTAAGCATAACAGGATTGTATTAAGCTTGCAATCTTTACTGATTTGCATTTTAAGTTGTTTCTTAACAAACTTCAGCTATAACTTCGGAAATTTTAGCAGGATTCAATCTTAAGGGTTGCTGTTCACAGGTGAAAATGGGTAACAATGAGCAAGAGATGCATGTAAGCACATTGTTAGACATGACTATAACACGTTCATAAAGACACATGAAATTCAAACTGAATCATGATATTATTTAGCTAACAAGAGCACTACATGATCTATAATAAAAATGGCAAATGTTTAACATAGAGGTAAAAAGAGAGTTATTTAACAAAATACAAGTTGGATCTACCCATGCCACTGAACGGTGGGACCGCGGCGCTGTAGATCCAGGGGACGACGGGCGGCAGCTGAACGGTAGGATCCAAGGGCAGCTGGTGAGGGGCAATCTAGGACTCGACAACTGAACAGCACGGGAGATCCAAGGACAGGCGGATGAAAGGTGAGATCTAGGGGCAGCCGACGAGAGGGTGACCCGCGAGGGGCAAGCATGGCCAAGGAGAGGGCAGCCAGCAAGGGGCGAGCAGGGCCAGGGAGAGGGGCTGGTGAGTGAGTGGAGAGTAGGGATGGCAATCGGGCATGGCGGGTACGGGTAATGCTCGCCCATACCCGTACCCACGACCCCGATTTACGCCCACGGGTATACCCGCGAAGGACGACGGGTGAAAAACCTCGTCCATACCTGTCACCCACGGGTGCCCGTTGCCCGTGGGCATACATGTTTACCCACAAACTGAGAGTCACCATATGAGAGTTGAACAAATAACAGGTACATACAAGCAACAGCCGTTGCTAGGAAATATAATAGCTATCAAAAAGTTTATAACAATCAATAGCAATTAGAGATATGAAAAAGTTTATAACAATCAATAATAATTAGAGATATTGCTATGGCTGCAACACCAATCAATCTATATCGCGGGTAAATGGGCGGGGCGGGTACGGGTGGAGCTTACCCATACCCGTGCCCGTTTACCCGACGGGTAGAGTGCTCCCCCATTTTCATACCCATGGGTAAAGAAAATATCTCATATATGGCTCTATTAGGGTATTTACCCATGGGTATACGGGTAAACGGGCATAATTGCCATCCCTAGTGGAGAGGAGTGACCAACAAGGGGCGAGCAGGGTGGCCAGGGCCACAGAGAGGGGCAACTGGCGAGGAGTGAGCAGGGCTACGGAGAGGGCAGCTGGCGAGGGGCGAGTCAGGGAGAGGGTGGCTGGTGAGAGGCAAGCAAGGCTAGGGAGAGGGTGGTCGACAAGAGTAGCCTAACAAGTGAGTGCATGAGTGGAGGGGCGGCTATTGAGGGAGTGGATGGGAGCGGCCAGAATCGATAGGGATAGGGGTTATAATTGAGCCAGGCTAGTAATAGGCTTTTATTTGAATAGTTTTGGGTCAACAAGTATCGACGGAGTATCGTGATTAATTTTATTTATTCCAAAAATTGAATTCTATCGATACTTCTCGATACCGTATCGCGCCGCAGATATGTATCACAAACGGAAACAGTTTGTCCCATGCGTATCGATGCTTCTTAGCTTACACTCATGTATCATGTTTAACATAATCAAATGCATAACCAAAGTGTGAAAGCATCACCTTCTTGGAAGTATATATAGTAATATATAGCTCTGATTATTTATACCATTTGGTCTTTAGATTACCTGTCATGACAAAAAAAAAGTGCCATTGACTTGGAACTAGGAATTCAAAGGTGACAACACTGCCATTCTTAAAAAAGAAAAAGAAAAGAAACGGTTGCTGACTAGCGAATGATGCTAGCTACAATGTAATACATGCCCAATAGCCATAGACCTTTTCTTGTTGCAAAGCTAGACTGCAAGTAACATTCCCCGATCTGCATTTTAGCCGAGCTAGTTTGGTAATGAGGACTGAGGAAAGCTAGCTAGCACCGCTCCATCAACTTTGTTTGCTTGGAAAGTTGACATGATAGGTAGGGCTACATGCAGATAGGCCTCAATAATCTTCCTTGAAACGCCTCTCTTTCTTTCAGCAATGTACTGAACCTTCTCCGGTCAGGCGATGACATGATCGCAGGCACAGAATTGTCAATTGGTGCTTTGCGACCCCTTTCCATTTAAATCTGCGAGATATATAAAGGGCAAAGTTGACAACCCCAGATGGACTAGGTCTTATCAGCCTGCATGTAGTCAGTAGTGGATGTCGTGGTCTGTGACCCATTCCATCTCATCCATCTCATATCACTTCATTTCATTTCTCCAGTTGTTTTATAGGGTCCCTATCTGACAATAATGGAGGCTTTTTCGCACTGTCTTGCTAAAGCAAACCGTAACTTTACCTTTCCTTTCCATCTGGACTGCATGAGAAATGTATGACATGAAAGAGATGAAAAAGATCTCCCAAAAGCATGATTCTGTCGTGTGAATGGCAATCGACAGTCGTAGATACGTCGGTTGCAGTACGAAAGAGGGCAGATGTATGTACGAGTGGTGAGGAAGAATGTATTGGAGCCTTTGCAAAGTGTTGTTCTTGGCCAAGGTTTTGACTACACTTAAAAGCCGCTTTAGCATTGTTCTTGAAATGATGACTTCAGGCACATGTATCCACCAGGAGAAAATGCAAGGACGAGAAGGCCTATCCAATTGGCCATTGCATCCGTGAGGAACTCGTCAGCTCGGCTGTCTTGTAACTGTCCTTGCATTGCAGAATATGGAATAATATATATACTGGAGATGAACACATGACCAGACAGCTACTTGATTAATTTTGCAGCATAGGAAAAAGAAGAATCAGGTTGAGGGAGGCCATGCCGTCCTATGCATGGTTGCGTATTGATGTACGAGCGGAAAAGTTGACATTTCCCTTCAAGCCTATATGTTAGGTGACGTGGTTAGCACATCAAACAACAGGATATGCAAGCATAGCAGTGTCAGAGAAACGAACAAACACTAGAAGAGAGTTCGCAGCACAGAACCGACGATCGAAAGCACTGCTTTATCTGTATAAATTCGTGGGGTTCACGCAGTGAGTACATGCCAAAGTAGGGCAATGAAATAGGTGGATCGTTACCTAGTACAGATAAGTTCCAGTAAGAACCTGACGCCGATGTTGTCGAGCTTCACTTGCACGGTAGTATATGGTTTTCTTCAGGATAAGAGCTTTCTCTTTCCCAGATGCTCAAAAGCAGCTTAGGAATATTCATGATCTGCTAGGCGACAAGCGCAAGCGGCGCAGGGAAGATTATTTTTCCCGGCGTGTATAGTTGTCTAAAGATGATCGACAGTTGACACTTTGAGAGAGACACCGCAGCAAGCGGGGTGCAAGCTAGGCCACCGGTTTCTGGTCTTTTTATTCAGATGTTGCAAGCAAATTTGGTTTAGTTTCTCTCTGAAGTCAGAATAAAGTCCAATCTTGGGAGTTCATTTAAGATCTACCAAGGTCCAAACTTTCTTTATTTTCCAAGAATCAATTGGCGTGCATTTGATAAAGTATCAAAAGGTTTTCTGATTTTCACTGGACTACCAGTGGCAAACTGATGTGCATGAATCAAAATTTTGTTTTTTTTTCCATTTTGCTCAGGATTCTACAGTGAAGAAGGCCTATCTAGACTCCTGAGATATGCACGTGTTGCAATATTATAGGATCAGATAAGCAACAGAGGGAGGTGAATAATGCCTTAAAAAATTCTCCCTAAGTATCTAAAAGACTCAGGTGGTCAAAAACTAGTGAGAGTCTAAAACCTGAGTTATCGTAACACGACTTGTATGGTCAACGGCCAGTGAATAGTCAAAAATCGGTATAGTCGAAGCAAGTCGAAACAAAACCAGAGTGGTCGAAAGTCAACGTGGTCGAAGACTAGTGAGTAGTCGAAAACCAACATGATCGATGACCAAAACGTGGTCGAAAACCAAAGAGTAGTTGAAAATTAACGTGGTCAATGACTAGTAGTTGCGGTACTATTACTACGGAACTAGCGGTGCTACCGCTTCTACACCAAAGTCAGAAGGAACGAGATTTTCAGCATGACCACAAGATCCTAAATTCATATAACTTTTGATAGACTGGTTCAAAAGTCATGAAACTTCAAACAAGAATTGCTTAAGGTTACAGGAACTTATTCCATTCGACAATTGACAAAATAATTGCCAAAGTTTCTACCTTTTGCAATTAAATAAAAAGAGCGCAAAAACAAAGCCAAAACCCCGATTAGTGAATATAACCTACCCGTGGGTAGGTGATGGCCAAGATGGCTCTAGAAGTATTCCCATATGTCACAGCAGGCTAGAAACACCAAAGAAAATGATACAAAACCCCTTGAAACAAAATCACTCGATGAGGCCAAGAATAGGTAGAAATCGGGTTTTTTCATGAATCTTACTATCAAAGTGTCTCAATAGGTGGGGATGTATTCACAAAGATTATCTCTATCTCTTACATATTTTTGGCATAGCCAAGAAGAAAAGAAGAGAGAACAAAACTAACCAAAAGTCAAGCACATCAATCAAGAACAAGAGAGAATCAAGAGTTGCACAAAGATTGATGTGTTGCTTACTTGAGAAGGTAGATTTTACAGCCACTCCACCTTAGAAGGCAAATAGTACCCAAGATACTCACTCTCAAAACCCTAACTCTAACAAGAAAGTATAAGAGAGATGGGTTGGAACATTTTCTTGTTTCCCTACCAACCCCTTTTTATAGGTGAGCAACTAGTCACTTAACCTTTAGTGGATCTAATCCACTATCACAATAAGAGAACCCGTTAACCCCACACACACTAGATTTTACTTTCTCATATACATGACCTAAATCACTTAGGCCGACGTTGCGGTTTCACACACACCACCACTTTTTCGATATTGGGCAATTTACCAAAATGCCCGTTTGCCGTTTCCACGAAGCTTCTCTTTGCGTATGATGAGCACCCGACTTCCTTGATCGCACAAGACCTCGGCTCCTCCCTGAGCCTAGTATTGGTCCATCTTGCCATTGCCCATCATGTTCACCACTGGTAGCTCCCACTTGGTTCCTCGTCATCCCAGCTTGCAACCACTTCGCATATCTTTAGTCATCTTCGGCGTCTCCTTAACCGTTCTGGACCTTAGCACCACTCTGTGCCTAGTCCCGGTCATCCAATGCCTTGCCACGACCATGCTTTGAAGTCCTGCAACTAATACAAACAAGCAAACCATCACGTAGCACCATATAATACACAAAGTCATCATAATGCAAAATGAATGCAACCAAACCATTGATCTTAAGCTTAGGACCAAACAATAACCCCTACGCACATATGCAACAATCTAGATTAATCGAACATAACTTACGACTCAAAATCATCAAGGATCAGACCCTGGTCGAAAACCCAGTATCTAGTCGATCCACAGTTGGTCTGACTAACTAGCCCTCAGGTGATCTGACCATTGATCCCAACCTGTCAGACATGAGTACTTGAGGTACTTCGACAGGTATAAGAATTGAAACACTCGAAGCCTACAAGTACAGACTGTGAGGCCTTCGGTACCCGATTATAAAGCCTACGACTATCGATCGTAAAGTCTACGACTATCGATCGCAAAGTCTATGACTACTAATCGCTAAGTCTACGACTATCGATCGCTAAGTCTATGATTACCGATCGCTAAGTCTATGACTATCAATCGTTAAGTCTACAACTATCGATCGCAAAGTCTACGACTACCGATCGCTAAGTCTACGACTATCGATCACCGAGTACTAGCCAGATATTGAAGCTACGACCATCCGTGGTCGTTCTTGCCATGCTTGACCTGCCAATCGAACTACCCAACACAAGGTTGTTCAGGCTGCCTATTCTAAGGCCGATCGGACTACCAACTACCAATCGTAGTTCGCTCCTCTGACTACCATCTACGGACGAAGCAAATAGCCCAAGCAGAAAGCAATCATTACAAAAACACTTAACCACTCTAAAAACATTGCAATGGTTCATCACAACATTATCCTAAACCTTCTCACATGATCATTCAATCCCTCCCCCCTGATGAACCCATTAGCAATATTCAAAAATGCAACTTGGAGGAGGTTTTTTGGAAGAAAAAGGAAGAAATTTGCAAAGAGAGCTCCAAATCGAGTCATCAAGATGTTTGGAAAAAGACAAAGCATGGCTACAATGGAGTGACTGTATTTTATTCAATTTTAGCATTAGGAGTTATGAAGATTATCCAATTTAACTTTCTAAGTATTATACCAAGCCATAAAAAGTGAAGGTGCTATCTAGATCATGGCAAAATATGTATAGCCAAGCTAAAATCACATAAGCAATGATCTGAAATTAAATAGATTGTTAACATGTCTAGGTGCTCAAGTTCATAAATTAGCCAAGAGTATGAAAAAATGAGCTAAGCCATGTCAATATGCTAATTGGAACCAAGAAGTTCTCAATGAGACAATTTAGAGTGCTACAAGTTCAAAAATAAAATATTTTGTTCAAGCACTTGATATTACTTGCAGTTGAGCAAATTTAGCACATTTGGAAAATTTTGAATTCATTTTTGGTTTTAGCTGAGCTTCATCCATTTTTTCACAAAATTGAGTTTCTTAAGCCATATGCTAAATCTCAAGCTTTATGCGACCATTTCAAGTAAAAAGCTTAAGGAAGTGATCTCGGTTATCCAAAACTCCCCCTGAGTTCATACCTAGTGCAATGGTAAGCCGTCTCATGAGAAAAGATTGGTGAGATCTGTTTTTTTGCATAAAAAGAGATCTTTTTGTTTTTTCTTGACTTAGTTCAAGAACAAAAAGTTAATACTGACTCATACTTCACTAATGAACTAGCATAGTTCAATCTAAAGCTCAATGCAGACTCAACTTAGTTTATTTGATATGGCATGAATCAGACGAAGATTCAATAGAGCAAGACATGATTTAATTCAAGTTTTTTATATTTAAAGAAGCTAGCATCACAAGAGCTAAGCTACACATAAAAGGTCATGATAAATCTAGCAATCTAGCACAAGTCATGACAAGATGTAAAGTAGTTTCATCATGTCACACAAGGATAATAATCAGGACTCCATGTATTTATATTACAATATATATTGCTGAATTTAAATATGATGACATAAAGATTCCAACTCCCCCTCAACAAGTGAGTCAGTTTTAGAAGCAATTTGGTTCAAGTTGAGTTATGTTAGCATTAAACTCAAGAAAATCTCAAATGAACTCTTTTTTAACCAAAGCAAAAAGTATGAGAGAAGAAGCTTGGAAAAACAAAGAAATGATGGCCCTTAAAATATAGACAAGATAGAAGAATTACTATAGCTCAGACTCGCTCTCATCTACCCCATATAACTCTAGCGCTATTAGTTGGTCATCTAAAACACAAGGAAGTAAATATGTTTCCTGTCTACCCAAGAGGGATCAACCCCTATTGGACCTAAAAGAAGTGAGTGAATTCAACCTAGTGAGAAGAGAAGCAACTAATAAGTAGCATCCTAGGATCACAAGATGAGAGAAAGAAGCCTAACCAGTTAAGAATGAGGATCATTCTAGTCTATGCTAGAAAGACTAACCCAAATGCACCCAATAAATAAAGTGCAACAAAATGAAAATGTACATATAATATAGAAAGTACATGATGCTCCCCTCAAATTAAACCATAAGGATATACCACCCTAAGCTCTCCCCGCAAGGTCATTAACCTTGAGCTATCTAAAGGCTTGGTAAAAATGTCAACCAACAGGTAATCACTCTCTACAAACCAAAGCACTATATTACCCTTCTCCACATGGTCTCTAAGAAAATGATATCTAATATATAATGCTTAGTCCTAGAGTGCTACACTGGGTTCTTGGCAATGTTAACAGAAGAAGTGTTATCACAGAAAAAGAGGAACACTATATATGACTAGCCCAAAATCACGCAAGGTTAAAACCATCCAAAGCACCTAACTACAGCAACTAGCGGCTGCAACAAACTCGGCCTCTTCAGTGGACTATACAATATTGGACTGCTTCCAAAAAGACCAAGAGACAAAAGAAGTGCCAATGAATTGACAGGTGTTAGAAGTGTTCTTCCTATCTATCATATAGCTAGCAAAGTCTGCATGCTCGAAGCGGGCTCTAAGGAAAAGATAGAAAGTAGAAGAGTAGCAGATACCATAGTTTAGAATAGCATGAAGGTACCTGAAGATGCACTTCACCGCCTGACGGTGAGAGGCGCGAGGAGAAGCTTGAAATTGAGCGCAGAGACACACAGCAAAGTGTATGTCTGGTCTCGAAGCAGTGAGGTACAGGAGGGAACCAATCATGTTGCGGTACTCCTTTTGACTACAGGTTCGTTGTCTTCATCAGGATCAAGTGAAGTCGAGGTTGCCATCAAAGTTGACACCGATTTGCCATCACTCATGTTGAAGCATCTCAGGAGGCCTCGAGAGTACTTGCCTTGATGCAAGAAGGTACCCTTTTAAATCTACTTGATTTGGAAGCCAAGGAAGAAGCTCAACTCACCCATCATGCCTATCTCAAACTATGTGCTCATGACATCAGAAAATTAGGAAATAAGAGTATGAGAGAAGCTACCAAAGATAATGTCATCCACATAAATCTGGACGAGCAAACTTATTGCCATGACTGCGAATGAACAAGATCTTGTCTACCTTACTTATCTCAAACTTACGACTCAATAGATATGACTTAAACTGCTCATACCAAGCTCTAGGGCTTGCTTAAATCCATACAAGGTTTTGGAAAGCTTCAAGATATGGTTGGGTATTTGGAGTTCTCGAACCCTGGAGGCTATTTAATATAGACCTCTTCCTTAATATACCCAATGAGTAAGGCACTCTTAACATCCATCTGGTACAGCTTGAAGCCCTCAGTTGCTATAAATGCAAGCAGAATTCTAATAGCCTCTAGCCTAACTAAAGGGGCAAAGGTCTCCTCAAAATCTAAACCCTCAACCTGGGAGAAACCCTAAGCTACCAATCTAGCCTTGTTTTGAATGACTATCTCATCCCCACTCTGCTTGTTCTTAGAGACCCACTTGGTTCCTATGACATTACCACCACTAAGGGGTTCAACAAGTGACCAGATCTTGTTTCTCTCAAAATTCTCTAATTTCCCATGCATGGCATTGACCCAAGACTCATTAGAAAGTGAATGACAGATATTCGTGGGCTCAAAAGAGGGAAAAAAGGTAGAATATAGATAGAAATAAGATAAACCAGACTTTGAGCGCGTGATGCATTTAAGAAAATCTCCTATGGTAGGCTCCCGAGGATGACGATGCTGAATGTGTTCGGGAGGCCCTAGATGAGAAGAACAAGTGGCCTCTACCTTATGAGCTGAGGTGGTAGGAGCAGAGCCACAACTCTAGAAGAATCAGAAGGTAAGGACTGATCTTCTTGAGGTGCAGTGGTAGAAGCAGGCACCTCATGGAAAGGATGGACTGGATCAGGTAAATAACCTTCATCTCCATCATCCTCATCATCTACAAAGATGGTCTCAGACTGCATAACTAGACCTGAGATGTCGGGCCTAGCGCCAGGACTGGCCTCATTGAAAGTAACATCACAGGTCTCTATGATCCTATTGGTCTCGCAGTTCCAGACTATATAACCCCACGAAGAAGTCAAGTAACCCAGAAATATACCATCAAAAGAGCGAGACTCAAACTTATCTAGGTTTCCTGACTTCAGAATAAAACACTTGCAACTGAAAATATGAAAATGTGAGACACTAGGCTTTTGCCCATACCTCAACTCATAAGAAGTGCGCTGCAAGGTGCCCTTAGAAAAACTCTATTCAAAACATGGCACACGGTGGCTATAACCTCAGTCCAAAACTTCCTAGGTGTAGCATACTCGTCTAGCATCATCTTGGCCATCTCGACCAAGGTACGGTTCTTCCTTTGTACAACGTCATTTTGCTAAGGAACGTTTGGAGAAGAAAACTGATGCTCTACACCTATCTCATCACAGAAGCTCTCAAAGTAGGAGATCTTAAACTCTGTGCCATCATCATTGTGGATCGCTCATAAGGCACTAGGGAGCTCAACTGACAACCTACTGATCAAACCACGAAAATGACTTAAAGTCTCATCCTTTGAGGGTAAGAAAATTACCTAAGAAAACCTCCAAAAGTCATCAACCATGATAAGGGCATACCACTTCTCATCGACCAACTGCACTCGAGCTGGACCAATAGTGTCCATATGAAGAAGCTGTCCTGGTGTATCGGTCATAGTCATAGTGACTGGGCGATGAGAAGAGCAACCACTTGCCATGCTGGCAAGGAGCACAAACTAAGTTTTTAACCATCTTGAGCATAGACAGACCACGAATGAGGTCATGAATGCTAACTTGGGTTACATGATCAAAGCCAATGTGACCAAATCTCCTATGCCAGAAGGAGAGATCACGGGACTCAGAAGCAACTAAACATCAAAGAGAATCACCAGAAGACTTAATAAAATCATTACAAAAGATCTTCCCAAATCTAGAAATCCTGCAAACTAAATTTATTGAAGAATTAAGGATTTTACAAGTATTTTTCTTAAAGCTTATCTCAAAATCGTCATCGGTAAGTTGAGAAATGGATAGCAAATTATAATGTAGCTTACTCACTAAGGCAACATCCTTAAGAATGAAAGAATATTAATGCACATAGTACCTTTAGCAATGACTCAACCTAACGAAGCATCTCCAATGGTGATTGTCTCATCACTTGGAGCTCGGACTAGGGAAGAGAACCAATGGAAGTCTCTAGTCATGTGACGGGAACAGTCAGAGTTGACAAGCCAAACCTCTCCCTTCCCAGCCCGGCGAACCTGAGTTATTGAGAAGAGAACATCGATGGCTCAGTACTGGGGTAAATAAGAGCAGATCTAGAAACCCAGTATTGAGTCACATGATGAGTAGTAGATCCAGACACAGAAACATAAGACCTCTCTAGCTACTCTATGCACTCTACCTTTCACAGAACCAGATGGTCCAGAAGCAAACCTCAAGCCTCTGCTAGGTCCAACCACTATCGAAGAGTTGGTCTGACCAAAAGCAAGGTACTGACCACTATAGAAATCGACCAAATGTCCATCCTTCTAATAGAAGGTGTAATGATACTTCGCCTTCTGAGTGGTCGACGTAGCAAGAGGCACGCCCTTACTATCAGAAATGCCCTGGACAAAGCCTGCAGACTTAAACATTGTCATTTTAGTCTTGCCTCCAATAAATTTTTCAAGAGTGTTTATGAGGTACTCACACTCCCAAAAAAACGAGGCACAAGAAGCACAAAGACAACCAGAGGGTGAGGAACCAGAAGTAGAGTATGAAGAACCAGAGGGAGAAGGTCAAATAGCACGTGCATATTTCTCCTTATGCACAGCCACCTCAACTTCGAGGGCTTCTCAAGACACACAAAGGGCATTCCTAATCCTAGCCATCTGGGCCTCGTAACCCTCCCTAAAGTCTTTTGCATATTCTCCATTTTCTCCCTTACTTCAGCACAGAACAAGCATTTAGATTGTGGCTTCTCTAGTAGATCCTTAATTAGCTTCACATATTTTTCATCCAATGTAATAAATTCATATTTTAGTCTTTCACATTTATTGCATGGTGAACTAACAGGGGCCTTAGAAGCATATTTACCCATTTTCTTATTGTGATCATAGATGTCCTGAAATTGCTTGAAAACAGTTTCAAGTTCAGCAGTTAATTTAGGACAGTTAGCACAAGAAACAATAGGCTCCATTAGAGCAGCTTGTATTTCAGTGATTTTATGATCTGCTTTCTTTAAATTAATCTTCAAATTGGTACAACTATCACAAATTTTTGGCAGATCAAGGAGCATGGTATACAATTCTCTAAAAGCATTGTCCTTATCCTCATATGAGGTGTAGAGTATAGTCTCAACATAATTAGAATATAAAGGAGCAACTCTAGATACCTCTAATTCAACTAGCAGACTAACATTCTCCACCTTAAGCAAATACAGCTCAGAAATCACACTATCATGCAAGGTCCTTAACTTCTCCATATTTCCAAGCAAGGAAGCACATACATCACTATCGTCATGGGAGGAAGCAAATCTAAGTGAAGTAAGCTCCCGTGACAAACTCTCTACCTCAGTCTCTAACTCACCACACCTAGTCATAAACCTAGCATAAAACTTTCCTAACTTGATAAAATCATCATTGATTTGATCGTAGGAGAGGCATACCTCATCGGAGTTACTGTAGAGATTGTCATCGATGATGACGTTCTTGTCAACCACGAAGCACATCTCGGTGAAGTCATCACCGTCCTTGGTGTTCGTCTATGAATCGTCCTCGCTGTCGTCGTCGCTCTAGCCCTCCATGTCGCTGAAGTCGAAATTGTCGAAGGCAGTAAAGACATGGTGGAAGAGTTTCTTGGCCTTGTCAAAGTTGCGGTACTTATTTTCTTTGCTTGGATCATGAGCTGGCGGCTTCTTGTTATGGTTCTTATTGATGTGGTCATTCTTGTTCACCCCGTCGTAGTTGTTCTTCCCTTTCTCCAACTTGGGGCAGTTCGCTCGAATGTGGTTGGGCTACCACACTTGAAACAGATCACGGGACCCCTTCTTTTCCTCTCTCTGACCCTCTTATAAGTGTGGGAGAATTTTCTAGCTAAGAAGGCTAGATCACTCTCGGAAAACTGCTCAAATTGGTCGTCACTCATTACGTATAGAGTAGCCAAGGAAAGACCAAAGACACCATCAAAAGATGCTCTAGAAGCAGATGTGGGATCAGTGACAAGGGCCATCGACTGTGGCTTTGTCTTGCAAGAGATGATGTTGATCTCATGAGGCTTGAGACGTGAGTACAACGCGTCAAGAGTCAAGGTCGATAAATTAGTCGTGTACTTGATGGTGATCACGTTCATCTTCCAAACTCTTATATCTACAGACAGCATCTATCGAGTGTTATTTGAGTCTGAATGTGTAAGACCAACAGCTCGGAGGTTGTTTAGAGTCTTGTGAAATCTATCAAAGTATTCATCTAAGGACTCACCAGCAAGCATCTCAAACTTGTTGTATTCCCGCTTATACTGGTTTTGTCAAATAGTCTTGATCTAAGCGGTGCCCACATGGTATGCATCGAGGGTCACCCAGATGTCATATACCGACTTGAGATGAGAGATGCCATCAAACACGCTTCGGTTAAGACCCTAAATGATGATGTTCCTTGCCTTAGCATTGCCTCAACATCAGGCGTATTCAAAACCGTGATGTCATTTTTGGCAGGAACGACAAACTGAGTTTTAATCTTCTTCCAAATTGCATAGCCTTGGGCCTTAATATAAGACTCCATTCTACTCTTCCAAAAGGGATAGTTGATACCATCAAAGATAGGAGGCTTGGTGGATACTTGTCTGCTGCCATGGCTCTAAAGACCAGTTAAGATCTATATGAAGATCTATATGACCAAAGCATGGTCGAAAACCGATGTGGTCGATAACCAAAGAGTGGTCGAAAACCAACATGGTCAATGACTAGTAGCCACGGTACTACTGCTAGAGAACTAGCGGTACTACTACTAGAGAACTAGCGGTACTACAACTTCTACACCAAAGTCAGAAGGAATAGAGTTTTTAGCATGACCACAAGATCTCAAATTCATACAACTTTTGATTAACTGATTCAAAAGTCATGAAACTTCAAACAAGAATTGCTTAAAGTCATAGGAACTTATTACATTTGACGATCGACAAAATAATTGTCAAAGTTTCGACCTTTCTGTAATTGATTGAAAAGAGCGCCAAAGTAGAGCAAAAACCCCGATTGGCGAATACAACTTGCTCGTGGGTAGATGATGGTCAAGATGGCTCTAAAAGTATTCCCACATGTTGCAGCAGGCTACAAACACCGAAGAAAATGATCCAAAACCCCCTTGAAACAGAAATCACTTGATGAGGCCAAGAACAGGCAGAAATCGAGTTTTCTCGTGAATCGTGCTATCAAAGTGCTCGACGGGTGGAGATGTATTCACAAGGATTATCTCCATCTCTTACACATTGTTGGTACAGCGAAGAAGAAAAGAAGAGAGATAAAAACAACCAAAAATCAAGCACATCAACCAAGAACAAGAGGGACTTAAGAGTTGCACAGAGATTAATGTATTACTTACTTGAGAAGGTAGGTTTTACAGCCACTCCACCTTAGAGGACAAACAGTACCCAAGGTACTCACTTTCAAAATCCTAAATCTAATAAGAAAGCACAAGAGAGATGGCTTGGAATATTTTCTTGTCTCCCTACGAATCTCTTTTTATAGGTGAGCAGCTAGTCACTTAACCTTTAGTGGATCCAATCCACTATCACAATGGGGAACCCGTTAACTCCACACACACACACACACACACACACACACACACACCAGATTTTACTTTCTCATATACAAGACCTAAATCATTTAGGCTGACGTTGCGGTTTCACACACACCACCACTTTTTCGGTATTGGGTAATTTACCAAAATGTCCATCTACCAGTTTCCATGAAGCTTCCCATTGCGTATGACGAGCACCCAACTTCCTTGACCGCACAAGAATTCAACTCCTCCCTGAGCCTAGTCTTGGTCCACCTTGTCGTTGCCCTTCATGTCCACCACCGGCAGCTCCCGTTCCGGTTCCTCGTCGTCCTGACTTGCAACCACTCTGCATAACCTCGATCATCTTCGGCGTCCCCTTAACCATTCTGGACCTCAGCACCACCCTATGCCTAGTCCCGATCTTCCAACGCCTTGCCATGACCAAGCTCTGAAGTCTTGCAACCAACACAAATAAGCAAACCATCACGTAGCACCACACATTACACAAAGTCATCACAATACAAAATATATGCAACCAAACCATTGATCCTAAACTTAGGGCTAAACAATAACCCCTGTGCACATATGCAAAAATCTAGATCAATCGAACACAACTCACGACTCAAAAACATCAAGGATCAGACCCTGGTCGAAAACCCACTATCTAGTCGATCCACAACCGATCCAACTACTAGCCCTCGGGTGATCCGACCATTGATCCCAACCTGTCAGATATGAGTACTCGAGGTAATTCGAAGGATACAAGAATTGAAACACTCGAAACCTATGAGTACCGACCGTGAGACCTTCGGCACACAATCACAAAGTCTACGACTACCGATCGCAAAGTCTACGACTATCGATCACTAAGTCTATGACTACCGATCACTAAGTCTACAACTATCGATCGTAAAGTCTATGACTATCAATCACCGAGCACTACCTAGGTATTGAAGCTGCGACCATCCATGGTCGTTCTTGCCGTGCTCGACCTGCCGATCGGATCGCCCAACACAGGGCCATTCAGACCGCCTATTCCAAGGCCAATCGGACTACCATTTTATGTCTCCGATTACTTTTTGCGGTCGAAGCAAATAGCCCAAGTAGAAAGCGATCTTTATAAAAAACACTTAACCACTCTAAAAATATTGTAATAGTTCATCATAATATTATTTTGGATCTTCTCACATTATCTTCAAATATCTTGCGTCCATGCATTTCAGAAAGTACATTTGGGGCGCAGCTATGATGTTACCATTTGTTCCTTTGATCCTTTCTAGGTTGGTTGACAAAGAGATGGGAGAGATAGTACACACACTTGCATTCTCAAGCTTTGCCTTTGAGGGCACCAACCACACTTAGCTCATGCACTTTACTTGAAACCGCCGGCATGCTTGCAAGCACGCAGCGACACACGTCTAGGCATTTGTCTAGATTTGTGTTTTCTTGCGTCTTTTTCCTTTGTCCTCCTGAAAAATTAAGATCAAGAACAGGGACTCTTTTTTTTCCTCTTATTTTACCCACATGTCAGAAAAATATAAGTCTAAGCATTTCCCTCTTTAGTTTCAGATCTTATTCTGCAAATCTCAAAAAATAATACCGTTTTTCATTTTGCTTTTTTAGAGAGTAGCTAGAGCAATTGAAGCAAAGGAAGAAAAGCTTTAAAGCTATAGAACACTGTTACAGCATTGATCTAACCAACAAGCGTGCAGCTTTAATTCTGAAAAAGATCTAGTTTCTAGTTGGCAATGCAAGCCAGGCAAGTTGTTCCTGTTGCCAATTTTCTTCGAGTAAATGGTGTCGGATGCATTTGTCTCTTTACGTTTTTGTAAAGCCATCTTTACGATTTCAGTTTTACACAAGATATATCATTCTCTTTCTCATGCATAATCTGCCCACATGACATATTTCTCACTTTATTATCAATCTTCAACCAGAGTAGATTGGCATAGTGGGATAAAACGAAAACATAAACACTTAGGGATGAAGACTTAACATCGATACTAAGGAAGGTGATGAGAACTGCTTAACCACAGCTTGTCACCTTCTCTTTCAATCAAACTTGGTAAAATTATGCTACTGAGCTATGGCACCAACAAGAATCCAAGTGGCACAAGTTTCTCAGAGGAGTCAAGACTACTGATGCAAAGTAGTAGTTTCTATCAATATGAAACATTGAAACTGACGATAACTAGCTCCAACGGCTAAAAACCTTACTTGCCTCAACTGACTGTACTCTGCACGTTGCCAACTAGTTTGCGCATCGCAATCCGCTTCTTTGACTCGATGTGAACTGTGAAGTAATCAACGATCAAAATGTCAAATCCTAGCGCCTGGCTTCAGCACAGACGGTGGGATTGCCTTGTCAAACAAAACCCAAACCAGAAACAGGGCATACGAGTAGGCACCAGTAAAACCATGGTTTCTTCTACAAGTACGGCAAAAGCCTTACACACTGTAGTACTAGCTACTACACCTTTACCATTTCCAATCCCCATAAGGGCCATTAGGTCACCGACCTTCAGATAGTTTAATGAGCCATCCATGACTAAACAATCACTTGGTGTTGGGGATGCCAACAATCAAGAAGAACACACTAAGACTTCAACGTCTCGTAACCGGATAAGGATTACTTCTTTGTGGCCCTCGTTACCATTGAGGTCCGTTTGACACGGAAGAATTTTATAGAAAACATTCAATTTCTGTTGTAATCAGAAAAAGCTCTGTTCTTTTCAACTTCTAAAAGCTGATTTTTGATTTTTTTTTTATAGTAACTAACTTTTAAATAGAGTATCTTTTTAAGATAGGATCTACTAGTTAATTGTAGTACATACTGTACCGACTTCATTTATATCGGCAAAAACAATATATGAGTTTCTGTTACTCTGCAATCTCTTGTACAAACAACCTAAAAGCCAAAAACCACAGCCAAAAGTCATAGGGATTTTTTTCTGCGGCTTTTGGCTGTGGCTTGTGACTTTTGGGTTGTTTGTACAAGAGATTACATAGTAACAGAAACTTACGTGCGGTTTTTGCCAATATAAATAAAGTCAGTAAACTATATACTATAATTAACTAGTAGACCTTATCTTGAAAAAATACTCTATTTAAAAGTTAGTTACTGTAGAAAAGACGAAAAGCAGCTTTTAGAAACTGAAAAAAAAACAAGGCCATAAGTTTCGACAAGAAAAAACAGGCCCAAAATTCCCATGTTACAAACAGGATCAGTTTATTGTTTTTCCTTTAAGGAGCATTCACTGTATTTACCTTGTATTATAGTAAGCACTGTGTGTTTTGGCCCATATCTGTTCTTGTGACGCGAGAAGTGACATTGCCAATTTTTTTTCCGTGCCGATCAGAAGGACTTGGACCAAGTGTGGTGTAACGGTTGTAACCATGGACACTGCTGCATGCGTCATGGGCATGGCAAAAGACCAAACCCGATCGAACCTTCCCTTCATCGCAATGTCAGCAGCGTCTGAAATGCTGGCCAACCCGCCAGTGATGCACTTTGACACGGACGGTAGAATCCAGGAGAAAAAAAATATATTAGAGCATATTGTGGTATCACCTAGGGTACCAAAGTGGGACCCATGAAAAGTTGCTATACTGGAAGGATTTTCTATGGAGGAGGTGATCAACGGTGGATGGAGGGCCTCGCCCTGAGGCCCTCCCCATAGACAAAATGCTCATCACAAAATGCTGCAATGTGTGATAATTCTATGCGGACCCTTGAAGCAATAAAAATGAAAAATTCACAACAAACTCTACCCTCTCTCTTGTGATCCAGAGCAAAAGAAAGCTTTAGATCGATACAAAATCTTTGTATGCAAGGTGTTGAATCTTTTGACGAGTGAAGAGTCGTCTTCCAATTGCTGGTTGAGAGAGCATGCGTGCATGGCAAGGAAGCTTCTCCGAAACCGATAGGTAGTCTTGAGTGTAGACATGGTCTCATCTAACCAGCCCCTTTTCTCTCGCAGCACAAGTGTCAAAAGTCAAAACCTCCTTCAGATAAACAACGGATTTACACTCCTAAAGTGTGCATAGTTAATCTGGCTAGCACTAAACCCGATGCCCATGTGCTTCAAGAGGTGATCGATAAAATAAGAACGGCAAATGGCACCAAGACGAGGCACTATTAATCAAATGCAACGTGATTGCCGCAGAGAGATCGAATCTAAATCATCCGGTTCTCGCGAGTTGCTTGCATCAACACGCCTTCTTCTCCATTGGTGGTCGCCTCTTGGAACGGCCGGGTCCGGGTGGCCATGCATGCGAGCCTCATGAGCTGGTCCGTGTCGCGCGCGCACACGGCACCAACGCACCAACCTGGCTTCGTCGCCGTCATCGCCATCATCATGGAGAAACTCTCGAACACATGCACAGTACATCATGTGCTTCTCGTTGCCGGCCGGCCTGCCTCGGACGACCAAGCAATAGTCAAATGATGATTACATGATCATTCATAGCCATATATTTTAGGGCATTTTATTTCCAATGTGACAGTGTCACAAGTTACAGCTAGTGGTATATCTTCTTCTACGTCTATTAATTGGCTTGTTAGACTAGAGGCAGACTTGGCGCAAGAGCAAAGACTTGAAAGAGCCCTATCCGCCTATCCGTGTTGTCACATGGAGGAAGAAATTAAGGTCACACTAACGGAAGATTTCACAGTAACCGGACTGGTAGCGAACAGTGTCAAATTGGCAATCCACATCTCTAATTCCTCTATGACATAGCAGTGGTAATAACTGATAATATAATGTACATGTAATAATCGATCTCATGGAGAGAGAAAGAGAGAGGCAATCAAGAAGCCAAGAACTAGCTAGAGACTAGCCGTGAATCTTGCAAGCATTCATGGATGGAATATTAGTGTTCAATTTTCATGTCAGGCTGTGGCACAGGCCGGCCGGCGGCTTGACGTGATCGGCGGCCGCCCACATCTCCGCCTGCGCGTTGGGGAAGTAGCACGCCGAGAGCTCCTGCAGGGACGACCTTTCCTGCAGCAGCGGCCCGAACCCGCCGAAGATGTCGCCGTGGGGGAACTCGCCGCCTCCGATGAGCTCGGGCAAGAACATGTCCTCGAGCGCCATGACGTTGGCCCAGCTGTTGGAGGCGGCCGGTGTCGGCACGGGGGAGAACTCGGTGAGCGGCGCCGCGGCGTTGTAGTGCGCGAGTGGCCGCTGGGACGGGAGGTACATGGCGCCGAAGCTGCACGCGTCGCCGCTCGCGGTGCTAACCGCAGACGAGGCGGCGGACGCCGGCGACGGCTGCATGAAGGTGCATTGACTCTGGGGAGCGGGCAGTGGCGTGACAAGCGCGTCGTGGGCATGGCCACGGCCGCCGGCGTCGTGGTTGTGGTGGTAGTTCAACTGCTGCTGCTGCTGCATGGCGATGGCCTTCTTCTTGAGTTTGGTGTTCCAGTAGTTCTTGACGTCGTTGTCCGTCCGGCCGGGCAGCTTCGACGCGATGATGGACCACCTGCGGCGGGTTCAGTACGTATACACGATTAACAACAGCGCCGTGCAAGGGGTTGTTGGTTATAACTCAGAATTGAAGTTGCGATTCGGTCAGGCAGTCACGAGTTTGCACGCGTGTGTTCGCACCTGCTTCCGATGGAGTTGTAGAGGGAGCAGATGATCCGGTCCTCCTGCTCGGTGTAGCCGCCGTGCTTGATGTCCGGGCGGAGGTAGTTGAGCCACCGCAGCCGGCAGCTCTTGCCGCACCGGTTGAGCCCTGCGCACGTCCAAACCAAACGACCAAGCGCGGTTAGCAGCCGCGAAACCCAACTGCCGCTCTGGGCAAGCGCGCGTGCATGTGCTGCACGTCCATACCTGCTTTCTGCGGGAGCGCGATCCAGTTTCCGCCGGTGCCGTGGCTCCGGACGTAGCTCCGCAGCATCTCGTCCTCCTCCGGCGACCACGGCCCCCTCTTCACTCTCGCCTTGTCGCAGCACGGTGCCCGCCCCATGCTTGCCTAGCTACCTATACGACCGCACCGCCCTGCCTAAACACGCGCGCGCGCGCTCGCGAAAGAAACTGACACGGCGGGCGGCACGGGGGGAGGGGAGGCAGGCTGCGTGTATCTATCTATCTGTCTATCTATCTGAAGCTGCGGTCGGGTGCAGTGCGTTCCAGGGCAGCGCAGCAGATGGCAGCCAAGGCTTTATAGCGAGCGGCTCTTTCAGCCAACGTGCCCGTTCGCTTTCTTCGGGCAGGCTGGGTGGGTGGGCCAGGTACGACGGCCATTTTCGCGTAGCCGTCACGTCTCGCCTCCACGGTGCTCCGTGGCCGTTTACAAAATGTTTTTGCTTGTACTGTTGCCTTGCCGCTGTTGACGGCAAATCACCACAGCTTAAAGACGGGGTCGATGGTGGCATCCGCCCTTCTCGAACTTATCTTCCTTAAAAATCTTTAACAAAAACTGAAAAAATAATCTATCCAAACATTAATTTTATCACTTTGCAAATTGGTTAAACATAAAAGTTGAGCCGTAGGCTCGACAAACCAATTTCAACAACATCAACTCAACATATTAAAATAATAATATTATTTATCTGTAAAAACACAACATTCAGCGTTAGAGCAACTCCAAGAGAAGAGCTAAATCATTTTCTAAAGGTAAATTTGGCTATTATTGGAGAAAAAACGTCTCCAATAGACTCTGTAAATGACTCTCTAAATTTAGTAGCTCTCCATCCCTCCTCCTTCGCTCTCTATTTTTGGATAGCTTACCTTGCTCACCATCCAGCCTCTTGGCGCGGTCGGCGTTTCCTTCCCGCACGCTGCGCCCCATTCCCGCGCGTACGCGACCCACCGCGCGCCCTCTAATTTAGATAGTCTATTGGAGTAGTCTTGTTTTTTTGGGTGAGATTCGTTTTAGAGAATAGCTAAATCACTAAATTTAGATATTTTTTTTGGCTAATTTCTTAAGAGTTGCTCTTACTACTCGAAAAAGGTTGCTGATATTCCACTTTTGGGCACGGCCAACTCGACCGCCGTTTGTACTTTGTACGACTGCTTATTTTGCTTTCCACTACAGGCACGCGGGGAAGAGCGTTTTTTGCCCCCTTAGAAAAAAATCGATCTACGACGGTGCAGCACAGTTCGTGCCACATGTGTTCCAATTTTGGGGTGTTTTCCAGTCGATTGAGGCTCGACGGAAACGCCGTGGTTTACCACGTAAAAGTCGCTTTGGCTTTTTTTTTCCTTCTAATTTTCACGACGACATGCCTGATTCTGTGACGCACTGAAATCATTTCCCACCCGGGTCCAATTCCAGTTCCACGGTCAAACCGACACCGGGCCGAAACAGTTTGAGCATGGATGTGTTCTGCTAAAATTCTCTCTTTTGTCTAGTAGCTCTCTGAATACAGCTGCGAATGTGTCAGTTTCTAGCCATTGACAATGCAGCGACGCTTGTCAAACTCGTGCCCATCGACTAAAGAAAGGATATGGGGAGGGCATGCATGGCCATATGAATTGCTTGATCATGCTTTCGGCTGGGGAAGGGAGCATCTCAGTTCTTAAGCAGTGCAGTGCAGGTGGTCAAGCGTTCTAACAAGTTTGTGTGCAACTGGAATAGTCTTGGTTTTGCAGTTACACCGAATATATCCATTTTGACATCACAAGCCATACGGTGGCAACTTGACCCTGGGCCCTGGCCTTGGCAAAGAGAGAAGCAAGGAAAAAAAGAAAAGAAAAGGGCAATCATACGGTACACACAAGGGCCAGGGCTGCCGTATTTTTTTTATGATCAAATCTGTAACAGGAAAATGGTGGGAAGATGCTGTTGTTTCCGGTGCATGCAGTTCTAGCTTTGACTATTGTTCTGTTCCGACAACTTTCAAAGGTTTGGACTTTGAAGAACCAGCAAAATTGTTTAAAAAACGAGTATATCGCTGCAGATTCACGTGTAGTTTTATGAGGCGCCCTATATCATTATCCCCGAGTAATAACACTTATGCAATGGATTATTATTCGTTTGCTCCGTAAAACATCACTCTAACGAATAATAAGTTTTATCAGAGTTACGTAGCAGAACAATAAGTAGAAATTGTGCTCTCTTATAGCAATTAGCTATGTAGAGCTATAGTCTTAATTACAATTTATTTAAATACAAAGGAGATACAAATATATGTACCCTATCTCTACAAATATATGTACCCTATCTCTCGACGACTTAGCTCCACTGGGTGTTTACTCATTCCAACTGTTGTATAGGGCGTCCGCCTTGCCCTGGTCTTCGGCGTAATCACCCTCGTCCCACGTGGCCTCATCGGCGCCTGCATATCTCATGTCCCACTCAGGGTATTTCTCGGTCGGACTCGGGTCTAACAAAGGAAAATAATAGCAAGGGTGAGTATTAGTGTACTCAGAAAGCATTAATAGCAAGAATGTACTGTATAATACTTCTCTTTCTCTTTATCACAAGTTCTAGCTCATCTCTTTTCTGGAAACTAGTTTATCAAATTAAGTTGTGAATTTTAATTAATGAAATGACAACTAATTACTCGGTGCGAAGAAAGACCTCTAATGGTCTTCATAGCCTCTAATCCCGGAGACAGGTATGAATTCATGATTTTATTTTGCACTGCATAGGTTTTTGTCAATATATCCACAGCTGCTCTGAGCTCTCTTAAAACTAGATATCCCGTATTTCTTTTGATGCGGTGCCAAGTTCAGAGTATGGAATACTTTTCCATGTTACGTTATTAAATCTCCACCCAAATATTCTTCGTCGGTGACCTGGGGCGGTTTCTCGCCCTCACCCGGCACCCACCGACCTTAAATAGATGTTGGTTGGGCTGGTTATCTCTTCACCCAATACTCCACCTACACAAATATATGCGCCTTAGATCTCCCACTTCCGGGCTCTATACCGGTTCTGAGTTTCTCTACTAATTTATACTACTTACCTATTGTGGAGAAAATTGATAATGTAACAAGGTAGCATTTTCCGCCAGTCAACTATGGAAATATGGTTGCCACTTGAGTACGACCCCCTTTCCGAGTAAGAGTTTATTGCCCCTTATGTTCTAGCCATATGTAAAGGGTCCCACCTTCCCTCTCTTTCCTGGTCAAGGCCCCTTTACCATCCTATCAGTTACTCTTATAGCACAGTTGCTCCTCTCAACTGGACCGCTCTTTTCTCATACCTCTTACTTTCATCGCTTCATTCGATTTAATTTTGAAATAAAGTTTTGATGCACATAAATATTATATGTTACAGGAATGTAGTTTTTATCATTTAATATAACTAGGTGTATGGTCAAGAAATAAGCTTGCCTTCGTAGTCATAGAAAATCTCGACATCAATTGAGACTGGATCTGCTACCTCTGTCTATGTCGGCTCACCTTCTACATTATAAAGTAGATTTATGATTTAAAATACTTAACATTCTGGGTGATTCTTAAATTTATACAATCAGTTCCCCCCTTTGGGTGGATTTTAGTGGATTTATTTTCATGTAAAATTTATTGGTTACTTCACAAATTTTGCGCCTTCCCCGATGTTATTTCCTCCCGATTTACTAGTTCTATTGAAGTGGTCATCTAATTTACGCTTGTTGTTACTGGCTCGCATGCAGGCTTTGCTCTTACTACCCTACACACGCGCACAAAATGCCACACGCCACAAAACACCCCACGCTAATCCTACACACCAAACACAAAACACCTCCAAAACACATAACACCACTCACATACCAGATCCTCACACCCCAAAAACCAAACACACCTACACACACAACACCCAGCCACACACACGCACGCACAACACAATGCCACACCACACCTCTTCTCTCTTCCTCTCCCTCGAACTGGACACTGCCGCCTCCCTTGGGGGTGCTCAGGCGTGTCGCCACCCTCCGGCTCACCTTCGGCGACCCCCTCATCAAATCTGCTCATGTTGTCCCCCTTGAGCCCCTCTCTGGCTCCCTTATGCTCCTCTCCAATCTGACGTTGTCGCCTCCCTTAGGGGTGCTCGAGCGCATCGGTGCCCTCCGGTGGCTCCCCCTTGCCGGATTTGCCTACGCCTCCCCTCTGCTTTGCTTAATTGCCTCCCTTGGTTGGGCTCGGTTTTAATTTGGTTGTTTCGTGTGGCGAGCACGCCAGCCTCATTTAGTCTATGGTGGGTCTCTGCAGTGCTTCCTCAGCATCCATGGCTTCCTCGGCTCCTACGGCCTCCTCGACTTCTATGGTCTCATCGGCTCCTACAGCCTCCAATGGCCTCCTTGGTTCTTACGGCCTCCTACCTCATTACCGTTGACTTGGGTGCTTAGGGGTACAGCTTGGCTATGGCTGAGAACTAAGGCTCGATCCCCCCATGGCTTGCTATGATTCTACTAGTTCACCACCTCTTCTTCTTCCTACCCGAGACGGTCTACTCTCTCCCCCTTTACTACAATAATTTTGATTTAGTTTTGCAACAGGACTTGGTAGGGAGGGTGTGCACTGGGGAGCATGCTCTTCCTTCCAAGGGTGTGTGACGGCTTCTACGGGCTCGCCGCCGGTGTGTTGCGCCATGCTGGGCGAGGTAGGGTGGTCCCTTCTCCTTGGCCACCTTGCTTGGCCAACTGTGCTCGCGGTGTGTGGTAAGGTGTTTATGTGTGCCATGTTGCTGTGACGGATGAGAAAAAGGGTTGGGGAATGGGGGCCTACTTGTTGTCGGGCTAAAAATGGCAAGGATGTGGATGGCATTCACAATGGTTGTGTTGTGGTTCCCACGTGCGTGGTGATGTGGATGGCGAAAGCATCTAGACTCCTAAAAATGGTTTTGGTAATTAATGACATTATGTGAATATAGGACTAATATGTTTATTGAGTGTTTGAAAGGTTTAGTCCCAGTAACGAATGTGAGATGCATGATAATGGTCAACATCAAGATCAATGTGGCTCAAGACAAAGGTACAAGTAGTCTAGGATCCTTTTTGGTTTTATCGGTCTTAAGAGAAAACATAGAAGAGCGGATTATAGGATAAATACTGTACTATTAAGAGGGATCATGACTAGAAACTTGACAGCATGTTCTTGTGCCATTTCGATCAATTTAAGATCATGTATGCACTTAAAACTAAAATTGATAGCCAAACCGTGTACTGTCAGGAAAGTCAGAAGTACCGGAGTGTAAACGGCGGTACTTCCACTTTCTGGAAATTCCGATAAAACGAGCGGTACATTATTTCTAGAGAGCACCCTTGAAATCACTTTGTCTCTCTGGAAAATGGAAGTACTGAAGTTTCAATGGCGAAACTACCGTAGGGCGGTAGTACCACAACCCTTAAGCGGTACTACCGGATCTCAAAGGCTCCGAAAATCTAGACGGTACATTTTTTCTAGAGAGCATCAAGTTTTGGCCCCGAGATAAATGGAAGTACCGCTCTAGAAATCAAAACTATCGAAGATCGGAGCTACCATGATTATAACGGCGATAGTACTACGCCGACATTCAACGGCTAGTTCAAAAGCTATGAAATAGCTGTACTGTTGTGTCAGAATAGGTGCGGTAGTACCGACCGATGAACGGCGGTACTTCAGCTCGCCCTGATTTTTTCAGAGACTGCCTTATAACTGCTAGTTTTGATAGGTGGGGGTATAAATACTCCCCACCTACTCAAAGACATAGTTAGATACTTTATTACAACATTCTTGAGCATAGAGCATTCACTGCACACCTCAATTACTTTCGTTCCATTCATTTGAGGTAGTTGAGCCAAAATCTGCATTCATCTAGTTGATCCTTTGGCACTTGATCACCATCAAGCGAAACTTTGGTTTATTACTCTTCGTGCTTGCCAGCACTTAGACGGCTTAGCAGGAGCTTGCGAGGTGAATTCTTCAAGAAGGTTGTGAAGAAGCCCGATGCTGATTTGTGAGTGGTTTGGTGTCCACCATCTTCGGAGTGGAGGAAGGACAACCACTAGTGGATTGAGGAGTTGAGGCTTAATTCATGGAGCCAGTCCAAATCACTTGGGCTTTCCTCAATGTGGATTAGAGAAACCAACAAGTTTTCGAACACCACGGTAAAACATCATGTGTTACTTGGTTACTTCTTTGTCTCTACTTTACACACTTGTATTTCTAGTATATAGTGATCATTGTGATTGTCTTATTTACTTGTGCTAGAGATATACTTATAGAGACTTGTGCTTGTAGTGCCTTAGATTTACTAGAATTGTGTAGGTTTACATTGCTTTGAAATCTTGCCTAACTATAAATTGTGGTAATTAGTTTTAGAAGGCAAGAATTTTTAAAACCCCCTATTCACCCCCTCTAGTTGATTATCCTTGATCCTACAAGTGGTATCAGAGCTTGGTCTCTCGTTAATTTAGACTTAATCGTCTAAAGAGAAAAGGATGGCTAGTAAGGGGATTACTATAGATAATGCATCTCTTTTCAATGGCTCTAATTATTCTTATTGAAAAATTAGAATATCTATTTATTTTAAGGCCATGAGTCCGAGCATATGAAAAATTATAAATGAGTTATGTCATGCCTCTTGACCCACTACATCCTACAGAACAATAGGGGTGTAATGCTCATTTAGATGCTCAAGCTATGAATGCTCTATTTGGCGCTTTAAATGCGGATGAGTTCAATAGAGTGAACAATTTGGAAATCACTCATGATATTTGGACCACCCTCTCGGAAATCCATGGGGGAATATCCACGGTTAAAGAAGCCAATTGCATCGGCTTCGGATCAAACATGAGGCATTCACAATATTGCCTCATGAGAATATAAATAAAATGTATTCTCGCCTCAATAATATTGTGAATGAGCTCAAGGATCTTGGCACATCACTAACGGATGTTGATATTGTAAGAAAGATACTTAGGGCATTGCCGGAGAAATACAAGACGTTGGTGATACTATTTCTCAACTTTCCTAAGTTGACAAGAATAACTCCAACACAATTCTTGGGAAACCTCATCACCAACAAGTTGTACAAGAAGGACAAGGAGGAGCTCTTGGAGCAATTCTCCTCCAAGGGCAACAATATCACCCCTTTCAAGGCCAAGGCAGTATCAAGCAATGAGTTCGAGGATGATGAGGAGGACTACAAGGAGGAGTTGGCTCTCCTTGTGAGGAAAATGAAGATCATAAAGAGGTGCACATACCAAAGCGCTAGCCAAGAGAAGAGCAAGAAGGGGCGCTCATATAATGACAACAAGTGCTATAGTAACATTCGTTGCTATGAATGCGATGAGAAGGGGCACATTGCCTCTCAATGCCCCATGAAGAAGGATGACAAGGGTAAGTCATCCAAGAAGAAGAATTTCAATGAGAAGAAACTTTTCAAGAAGCTTCACAAAGATGGGAAGAATGAAGCCTGCATAGCTGAGTGGAACTCTGATGAGGAGTACACGAACTCTGACTCCGATGAGGATGAGTTCCCGAAGAAGGACTTGCTGGTATCGCCATCAAGAAAGCTCTATCCTTTTTCTCATCTCCTACATGCCTCACAGCAAAAAGAGATAAGGTAAAATCTCTTAATGATGAAGAGCCTTCTTATAATGAACTTATGGATATGTTAGAAGAACTAAATGAATATCTTAAAAAAGAAAAGTTCAAATTCATGGCCTTAAAGAGAGAGCATCTCTCTTTTAAATAATCTTATGATAAGCTAAAGGAAACTCATGACTTGCTTATCCAAGAAAATTTAAGCAAGTCTTGCACTACTATTGGTATTACTTGTGATATTTTTTATGACATGTCTAGTGTAAAAATTGCTAAAACTAACATATTAACTTTATGTGATGATTTACTTGCCATGCCATGCAGTTCTAAGGTTGATTTTAATCATGTTAATATTAAGTCATATGATACTAAGCTTGTTGTTGAGAACAATGACTTAAAAGAGCAAGTGATCAAGCTAAACAAAGAGCTTAGAAAGATGCTTGAAAGGTAAAGCTACTCTTGACAAGCTATTGAGTGAGCAAAGGTGCTCATTCAATAAGGAGGGATTTGGGTATGTACCTAAAAAAGATAAGAAACCGACAAACAAACCCACAAGATTTGTGAGGCAAAATAGTGAGTATTGTCAAAATGCTAGGAAATAGGACACATACAACCAAATTGTCCTATGGGCAAGACTCCTTCCATTTGATTGTTTGATTCTTTCTACATACTTAAGAAATCCAAAAATGGTAGTGTTATTATTAAATTTGTTGGCAATTCAATTTTGGGTGCTAAAAAGAATGTCATTTAGGTGCCCAAAACCTTAGTTACTAATCTCAAAAAACCCAAACAAATTTGGGTACCTAAAAAAACCTAATTTTCTTTTATAGGTGAACTACAAGACCAGTGGAAGGTATTGGGTACTTGATAGTGGGTGCACTCAACATATGACTGGAGACCGGAAGATATTAACCACTTTTAAGAATGGAAGCAATGAGAGGATCACATTTGAAGATAATAGCAAATGAAAGGTACTTGGATTGGGTAAAATTGCTATCTCTAATGACATTTCCATTCTTAATGTTTCTCTTGTAGAAATATTAAATTTTAATTTACTATCCGTTGTTCAATATGTGATTTGGTTTAATATGCTCATTCTGTAAAGATGGAGTATCCATTTCAAAAGAAAAGGAAAATAAACTTATTTTCAAAGGTTTTAGACTTGGTAATCTTTATTTAGTTGATTTCTCCTCTAGTGATTCATGCTTGAAAACTTGTTTAATGGCAAAAACTTCTTTGTGTTGGTTATAGTATACAACGCTAGGTCATGTGGGTATGATTCAACTTAAAAAAGCTTTTTAAACATGATTTAGTGGTTGGCTTGAAAGATGTGAAGTTTGAGAAAAATAGATTATGTAGTTCGCGCCAAGCCGGGAAGCAAGTTGCAAATTCTTATCCTTCCAAGAGTATCATGTCAACTTTTAGGCTATTGGAGCTCTTGCATATGGATTTATTTGGGCCAGCAACCTATAAGAGCATCGGGGGCAATAGCTATTGTTTAGTTATTATAGATGATTACTCTATATACACATGGTATTCTTCTTAAATGACAAGAGCGGAGTCTCCGGCATTTTCAAAAATTATTCAAAAAGGTCCAAAATGAATTTGATTTCAAAATAAAGAAAATTAGAAGTGACAATGGTTCTGAGTTTAAAAACACCAAAATTGAATATTTTTGTAATAAACTTAGAATAAAGTATAAACTTTCCACTACCTACACTTTAGAGCAAAATGGAGTTGTAGAAAGGAAAAATCAAACATTAATTGAAATGGCTAGGACATGCTTGATGAATATAATACTTTACGATAATTTTTGGACAAAAGCTATTAACACTGCTTGTTATGCCATAAATCGTTATTATTTGCATCATCTTTTGAAAAGACTTCTTATGAGCTTCTCATTGAAAGAAGATCGAATATTTGCTACTTTAGAGTATTTGGTTGCAAATGCTACATCTTGAGAAAGAGTGTTCAGCTCTCAAAATTTTAAAGTCGATGTGATGAGGCAAACTTTGATGGATTATGAGATCAAATTTGATAAAAATGTCTCTTTTGTGTGATAATAATAGTGTAGCGAAAATAGCCAATAACCTGGCCCAACACCCAAGAAGAAAGTATATAGATATACACCACCATTTTTTGAGAGATCATGTGAGCAAGGGAGATATTACAATTAGCCACATCCGGACCAAAGACCAATTAGCGAATATTTTCACCAAACTATTAGATGAAAACAACTTTTGCAAGTTGAGAAATGAATTAAATATCATAAACTACTCAAATATTGATTAAACTCATGCCTCATGCTTTCATGCTCATTTGGTGTTGTTTATGGTATTTTTTTAAAGATATTTTCACTTATTTTATCTCAAAACCTCTATGGTCATAAAAACTATATTGCAAGGTTTTGTTTAGTCTTCCTAACGTATAATGATCCTGAATAATCTTTATTTATGTGCAAAACTATGGATCATTTGCATAATTCTCAGATTTAAGTTTAGTTCTCTACATGTTATAGAAAAATAGGAACTACCACTGTGTTTCTTGTGGTACTTCCGCTTTCCAGAACTATCGGCCTGGAAGAATGGTAGTATCGCATTCGTTGGTACTCGGAAGACCTATGTGGTCGAACCAAGGTGATCAAAAACCTGCATGGTTGAAGACTTGCGTGATCGAACCGAGTGGTCAAAAACATAGTAAAAAACATGGTCGAGCTGATTGGTCGAAAACATAGTCGAAAATGTGGTCGATCGAGTGATCGAAAACGTAGTCAAAAACATGGTCAAATCGAGTGGTCGAAAATGTAGTAAAAAAACATGGTTGAACCAAGTGGTTAAAAACATGGTCAAAAACCCTACGTGGTCGGAGAACCATAGCAGTCGAAAATGACTAGTGCAATCGAGCATGACCTGTGTGGTCGAAAATGATCTATGTGGTCATACGAGACGATAAAGTTGGACTCTAAAGTGGTCGAAGACTGAAGGGTTATCAGAGCTATCGGCAGTCATATTACGGTACTTTCATTCAAGTTGGTTGAGGGCATTAACTGTCGACCCCATAGGTCTTTATCCCTCTCTCTCACTCCTCCCTTCAGAAGTTCTGAACCCATCCACCATCCATGCCCATACTCCTCTCTCTTTCTTGACTTCCAAAGAACTCCAAAATTTGATCCAAATCCTCAAATCTTTTCAGGATTTCTTCATCCTGGTGATTCCTTGTCTCCTAAGGGTTCGACTCCTCTGATCTACAAAGTAAATGGGATCAAAATTCTTGTTTTTACCTTGTTCTAGAACTCTAGGTCTCTTTTAGGTTTTGATTGGTAATGCGAAAGATTTATTGATGATTTCTTAGGCAAATTGTTATATCTGGTGTCTAATGATGCTTGTGTATCTATTCCATGGATTCAATCCAAGCAAAACACCAAAAAAATCACTCTTTAATCTACCCTAGAAACGGTTCAGAGGAAGCGGTACTACCGCTCGACTTGCGCAGTACTACCTAAGTTCGGTACTACCACTGGTTGAACCTTGGTACTTTTGATTTCTCTGATTAAAATAACAACTTTATTCCATTCTTTTTCGAACCTATTAAGGATGTTTCCTAGCTTATCCTTGGTATCTTTTTCCTTTGTTTGAAGATGCCCAAGACAAGAAATGATGGTCGCAAAGTGTATGTCAAGAACTCCTCTCCTATGTCTCCCGGTCAGTCATCGTCTCGAGCAGACCCTCTTGCAGCCCAGGTGTCTCCTCCTGCAGCTCTAGCCACCTCAGAATCTACATAGAAGGCCAGAGAGGACAGTGGCAAGGCAATAGCCTCTGTCTCTGAGACTGAAACAGAACAGCAAAAGAGCTCACCCCTTGAACAGTCAGATAAGGAGATGAATGATCCAGAAGAGTCTTAAATAGACCTCAGAACAATCACAGCTGAACAGTATGCACGCTTGCGTAACAGAAACCAATTTGTGCTCCCCAACAATTCTATCAATCCAAGGTTTCATACCGAATTTCAAGAGCAAGTGTATGAACAGTTGTATGGACCAAGCAAACTATTTGCAGATCACAAGTATGCTAATTAGGATCACCTAGACTCAATCGACAAATATGATGGGACATATAGACTGTTTCAGAGGGCTGGAATACAAAATCTTGTGGCTCTCAAGTCAGACTACAACGAATAGATCATCAGGCAATTCTACACCACTCTGTATATTTTTCCTGATTTCTAGTATATCTTATGGATGACTGGCACCCAGTACTTGGACTCCAACAAACATGAATTTGAGTTGGCTCTTAGGACAGAGTCAAGTGCATATGAGAAGGTATATGACAGGCCTGCACTTAAGATCCCTACCATGTCTGAGTACTATGATTAGAGAATTAGATTTGTCCCCGATAAGCTTGTTGGACTCCTCCCCATTTTGAGCCTGGTAAACTGGATTATTAACTATACCATTCTTCCTAAGAGTGAAAACTATGATGCTATTAATGGCCATGCATGGAATCTAATTTACTATGTTATGCAAGGCCAGAAATTTATTATCTGGGAAATTGCCTCTTCCAATAATGATAGGATCAAAAGGATTAATTATGCTCCATACATCATGGCCTTAATCCTTAGAAAAAAAATTGAATTGTGTGGTGGTTTACGCGGAGTCCATAAGGCTTACAAGCCTCGAGCAGAACCTCTTATTCTTACACCACCTTGTCCTCGAGCTCAACAAGAAGAGGCTGCAACTGATCAACAATAAGAAGGACAAGTCTCTATCTCAGATATACTCAGCAATCCTCCAGATTCGCAATAATCAGGCCGAGGCGTTTGCTTCTCTTTCCTCTAGAATGGACTCTATTGATGAGAGTCATTTTTATTGAGCATGCCTTGACTCGTTCTCCTTCTCTAGTATGTTATGATCGTCGTCGCCATCCTGGCCTCTCTCCTCAAGCACATCAGAAATAGCCCTTTTGGGTATTTGCTGCCAACGAGAGAAAAAGATGTGGAGAAGAAGATTCATGAAAGGGGAAAAGAAGAAGAAGCCTTTTACTGTCTACCTTAGCTACTATATATCTCTATTTGAGTTTGTGATGTAATAAACTTGTGCACTTTGTCATTATGAGATATATGTATTATGGTCATGCTTTGGAATGTTTATGCTCAGTGGCGGAGTCAGGATTTGGTTACACCCCAAGCTCAGTGGTGGAATGATCTAGGCTATCTGAGCTGGACCATAAAAATGTTATCCAGACTGAACTGAATTTATCTGGATTGTACACTAGATATTTTTTCACACCCCGGGCTGAAGCCTACCCTACCCGAGGTGTGGCTCCGCCCCTGTTTATGCTTAATGTATTTGTGGACATATTTCATGTTATGTCTATGATATGTTGATCTTGAAGTTGTGGTCATTTTATATAATTGCATCTTGTGCATTTGTTGTATAAATCGTATCATTGTAATTATCTATTCTCTCAAGATCAACAAACAAAGGAAACTCCGCTAATTTTCTTAAAATCTTAACATGTACTTGCAATATATCTTATCATCTATATACACATGGTTAGGGGAGTTTTTCCTTGTATTGACTTTAGAAGCAATTAATTCTCCAACCTAAATTAAGCTCATTGCAAAATTAATTGTCTTTTCAAAGTAAAAAAAGATTATATAACTCGTTTTTCAAACAAGTGGTATATTCAAAACTTTATTCTTCTCACATAATATTTGTGTTATCATTAATTACCAAAAAGGGGGAGATTGCAATCATCTAGGCATCTAAAAATAGTTTTGGTAATTAATGACATTATGTGAATATGGGACTAACATGTTTATTGAGTGTTTGAAAGGTTTAATCCTAATGACAAATATGAGATACGTACTAATGGTCAACATTATGATCAATATGGCTCAAAACAAAGGTACAAGTAGTCTAGGATCCCTTTTTGGTTTTACCGATCTTAAGAGAAAGGATAGAAGACCGGATAATAAGATAAATATTGTACTATTAAGAGAGATCATGGCTAGTAACTTGACAGCATGTTCTTGTGCCATTGGATCAATTTAGGATCATGTATGCACTTACAACTAAAATTGATAGCCAAACTGTGCACTATCAGGAAAGTCAGAAGTACCAGAGTGTAAACAGCGGTAATTCCACTTTCCAAAAATTCCAATAAAATGAGCGGTACGTTATTTCTAGAGAGCACCCCTAGAATCATGTTGTCTCTTTGGAAAACAGAAGTACCGGAGTTTCAACAGTGGAACTACTACAGGGCGGTAGTACTGCAACCCTTGAGCAGTACTACCGAATCTTGGAAGCTCCAAAAATCTGGGTGGTACATTTTTTCCAAAGAGCACCAAGTTTTGGCCCTAAGACAAATGAAAGTAACACTCTAGAAATCGAAACTACCATGATTATAATGGTGGTAGTACCACGCCGACTTTCAACAGCTAGTTCAGAAGCTCTGAAATAGTTGTTACTGTTGGTCAGAACAGTTGCGGTAGTACCGGTCGATGAATAGCAGTACTTCCGCTTGCCCTGATTTTTTCAGGGATTGCCTTGTAACGGCTAGTTTTGGTAGGTAGGTGTATAAATACTCCCCTACATACTCAAGGATATAGTTAGACATTTTATTGTAACATTCTTGAGTATAGAACATTCACTCCATACTTTAATTGCTTTCAATCCATTCATTTGAGGTAGTTGAGCCAAAATCAAGTACATTCATCTAGATTTATCCTTTGGTACTTGATCGTCGTTAAGCGAAGTATTGGTTTATTACTCTTGGTGCTTACCGCCACCTAGACGACTTAGCGGGAGCTTATGAGGTGATTTCTTCATGAAGGTTGTGAAGAAGCCCGGTGTAGACTTATGAGTGACAACCACTAGTGGATTGAGGTGTTAATGCTTAATTCGTGGAGCCGGTTCAAGTCGCTTGGACTTTTCTTAACGTGGATTAGGGGAAATTGGCAAGTTCTCGAACACTAGGGTAAAACATCATGTATCAATTGGTTACTTTTTTCTTTACTTTCCGCACTTGTATTTCTAGCATATTGTGATCATTGTGATTGTCTTATTTACTTATGCTAGAGATACACTTGTAGAGACTTTTACTTGTAGTGCCTTAGATTTACTAGAATTATGTAGGTTTACATTGCTTTGAAATCTTGCCTAGCTATAAATTGTGATAATTAGTTTTAGAATGCAAAATTTTTTAGAACCTTCTATTCATCCCCTTCTAGTCAGTTATCCTTGATCCTACAAATGACCTCCTCTTTGTCGTTGCCAATGTTGTCTTGATGTTCTCTTGTTGTGGTCGGTCCAAAATGGTCGCCCATGGTCTTCACTCCTCTCCTTCATCTTACTCTACTTTCTTAGCTCTTCTCCTCCGCTTATATCTTCCTCACTTCCTCTCGGTGGCTGGCTTGGTGGGTGGTGAAATGCTTGGCGTGCTCTGTGGATGGCCGAGCAATGCAATGGGGGTTGGCTCTCTGCTTGGCTTGGCTTTGGAAGTGCTCTCGATGGAGAAGTGAAATGGAAGTGAGTTGTGTGTGTGAATGCTGGTGTTTGCTTATGAGGGAGAAGGCATTCGGCTGACTTCTCTCTCTCTTGGTTTGTGCAAAGTCTTAGCTGCTCCTCCTTTATCGCCTTGGCTCTCTCTATTGCCTTGTTCATGTATGTGATGCCAATTGTGTTATGATATCAAGTGGACCCTTGATTAGGTGTGTTGAAGTTGTGGACATTGTGTATTTATTTGTGTACATGAAGAGTTGCTTTTGCTCCGAAAATTTAAATGAGGAATCGTGTAAGCCAGCTTATGTATATCCTCCACGCCTGTTATTGTCGGTCAAAGCAATTTAGTCCCTGAGAAGCCATGTAAATTGGTTTAAATTTTCGAAGGTTTTGTATGGAAGTCATCTTTGTTTTACTTGGTTTTCTTTCAAGTCAAGACTCAGATCGTCAAGAGATTGAGAAATGTACTTGTTGTTTCTGCCTTGTGTGTAATTAGATTCATTCAGGGGTTTTGGATCTGGACTTTTTAAGGGACTGGGAAGGGGCCTTTGTTACCTCGATGGGCATTTTTTTTGATCTTGTTGAGTTGAAAGTCGATGGGCATTTTCAAACTTTTTGAGTAAAGATGCAGTTCAGTTATCTTGTTCTTTAGAAATGACTCTGAATATCAAGGGCATTATCTCATCATTGTTATGCAAACCTTTGCCAATAGGAGAATCTGATGCCTTTCTAACAAGTCAGTATCCCATGATTCATACCAATATACAAGTTACAACTAACTTTTGCACCTAGTGAGGCAGTGGCGAATACACACTCCGGACAGCTTAGACTTTAGCCTAGGACGTGTGATATTTATCAGTATAAAGCCCAAGTAAGCCTAGGAAAGACAACGTCATAACTTTTCTTTCTAACTCAGGTAACAGTGGATTCTGACCCTTTATAGCTCGGGGTGTGACGAAATCCTAAATATGTCACGGCCCAGTGAAGAGTTTGCATTGAATGTCCCTACTCCCTGAAACATAGGAATTGTGAAATGGGAACTTAGCTCATGGTTGTCAATCTGATTGTAATTTTGCAAGTCTAGCTGGTTTCGATGGTACTCATTTGAGCTTCTTTATTGGGTTTTTTTACTGTTTAGTACTGTTTAAACTTTATTTTTACTATAGTTGCTATGAATTTTTCAAGCATAATTAAAATTTAAAAATAGAAAAGTAACATTATCACGGATAATATAAATAAATAAGAAGAAAAAACAAAGCAGTTCCCCAAATAGCTAAAATGCTAGAAAAAAATAAAATTAAAAGGCTAGAAAGTAGCCAACGCTGCTATTCGAGCATTTTTTGGTGTACTGCAGTACTCTAGTACGTTTTCCGATGTACTGATGTGACCACCTCTTTCGAGTTTCGATGTACTGATCTGATCATTTTTTTCTGCTCCAAACCTCAAAATTTTGACGTATTTTCAAAAACGACCGGGGGTCCCGCACTCCCGCCAAGGGAATTTTGGACGTTTCTAGCACTGTTGATACCCAAAATTCCAAAAATAGCCGCGTTGAAAACACAATTCCAAAAATAGCCCCCAAACGACCGCACGATTAACGGCAACGCGACACGTGTCCAGTGGTGCGGCCGGGGAGCGCACCACACCTGAGTGGTGCGGTCCCCGACCGCACCACACCCCCGCCGTACATGCCACGTAGATGGTGCGGTGCCGCACCGCACCACTCCCCTAATGGTGCGGCACCACACCGCACCACTCCGCCGTGGGTCCCACCCCCCCGGTTAGGGTTTGCACGGGTAGAATTTTAATTCAAGTTATTTTTGTATGCATTTGTAAAGATAATTTTTTAAATAAAAATTTATGTATATATATGAAATGATGTGTGAAAAAATATGAATTTGAAGTGGAGTCCACTATTCTGGATGTGTAATTAGTTGTGCAATTTTGAAAATTAAAAATATTGGTTGGTAGAGTACGAACGAAATATGTGTGAAGTAACGATTAGTGTTTTTGTGATTTTCCTATATTGCTGACCGTGAAAAATGTGTTGAAGTGACAATAATAAATTTCGATCATGGTATATTGTTTTATTGGAAGCAATTTAAAGAAAAAATTTTCGAGCACAAATGTGATATGAACAATTGGAGGAAATGAAGGAAAGTGATATTGAACATGTATGATTATAAGTTTTGTTAATTTTGTAGTTGTGAATCAGAAAAAAATTTGAAAAATTTTAAAACAAGTTTATGTTGATTATATGTTGTAGATGCATAAAAAATTTGGGTAAAAATTTTTTAGGAACGATTGTGCGTACAACGATCGATATATAAAGTGGTAAGTGACTTTTAGGGTTTGGTATGTTTTAAGGGTTTGCAATCCGCGTCATGTTTGTATGTTTTGTCAATTTTGTAGTTATAAACTGCGTAAACATAAGATAAAGTTGTAATAGAAGTTTATCTTCAATGTAAGTTGTAGATGCATAAAAAATTTGGGTACATTTTTTTAGGAACGATTCGATACATAAAGCGGTAAGTGATGTGACCAGTGGCATGTGGCATGTGTGGAACTCTGTACTTCTAATGTTCAGAATTCCACCAATAGTCCTAACATGCATGCCTTAGGGGAAATAACTTGCTAGGTCTATTACATCATGGAATGCGAAAATACGAGATATTAAACTTCATAATACAGTTGGGAGTAACATGCCGCGTAGATTTTTATTACATGCATAACATATAGCATGATATGCGACTAACCCACCCAACTGCTCGTACGACCTACTGTGTGGACCGGGGCCACTTTCCCTTCCTTGCCCGCTCGGCATTGAACTCCTCTCCGGCCTCTTTTGCCTTAGCCGCAATTTCCCTCTTTCTCTCGCGCTCCATCTCGCGAGCCTCCCGCTCCGTACGCGTGCACGCTTCAAGATGAGCTTGCGTCTCGCGCTGTATACGCAGGGTGTGCTCGTGCTTGCGGCGCTCCTCCTGCAGCAACTCCTTCTCCTTTGTGACATTCCACTCCTCGAAGTCAAGGGTCCATTGGTCCTCAGGGTGGATCTCAAGATCGATCCATTTGCGGTAGCCACACAGGGGCTCCGGAGACTGTAAATACATTGGAGATATTGTTAGTGCGTGCTGTGAAGGAGACAAGGTAGGGGAAAATGGTGCATGTGGTCGTTACCGGCTGCCGATAGGTTGCGGTGTCAAAGCGGCGGTTGGGGTAGTCACTGGAGTAGTTTGCGCAACCCCAGTAACGCATACCTAAACTGATGCGGTGCTTAGACTTGAAGAACTTGCACACGTCCCCGCACCAACAAAGGGGAGGTGTCTCCCCCTCAGGTGGTAGTTGTGGCGAACGCTCGGTGGGGACGTCCGGGATTGGGTTGTTGCTACGGGGGCGCTCTGGGGGGGGACCTTTCATCGTAGCACGATGGGCTTGTTCTACCCGGGCCTGTATCGCCCTTATTTTCTCATCGCTTGCGGCATCGCGGGCCGCAGCTGACCGTGCTATGTCACGGGTCTCCTTCCAATCCTTCACCATCTTGTCCCATTGTTTCTTCTTGCCTTTGTCCATCCCGGTTGGGTGAGGGTGAGGGAAGCGCGATGTAGTATGGGGTTTGGATGGGCAATGTTCGCTGGGAAATGGAATGCATACGAATTTATAGGGGCTGTTTTGGTCTCTACTCGTACGTCTAAAGCTGGTCCGCGTGGTGGTAGCAGTGAGTAAAGATGGGAGTGCTGCGGTATCACTGAAAAAGGTCCCCGTTTTATCATGTCACTGCGCAAAGCTGGCATCTTTTGTCATCTCACTGACTAAAGCTGCCCGTTATGTCTTGTCTCTGGGCAAAGCTGGCATCTTTTGTCATCTCACTGAGCAAAGCTGCCCCGTTTTATCATGTCACTGCGCAAAGCTGGCATCTTTTGTCATCTCACTGAGTAAAGCTGCCCGTTATGTCTTGTCTCTGCGCAAAGCTGGCATCTTTTGTCATCTCACTGAGCAAAGCTGCCCCGTTATGTCATGTCTCTGCCCAAAGCTGACATCTTTTGTCATCTCACTGAGTAAAGCTGCCCGTTATGTCTTGTCTCTGCGCAAAGCTGGCATCTTTTGTCATCTCACTGAGCAAAGCTGCCCCGTTATGTCATGTCTCTGCCCAAAGCTGGCATCTTTTGTCATCTCACTGAGTAAAGCTGCCCGTTATGTCTTGTCTCTGCGCAAAGCTGGCATCTTTTGTCATGTCACTGCGGAAAGCTGGCCCGTTTTGTCATATCACTAAGCAAAGGTGCCCCTTTATGTGCGTGTATGAATTGTGCTGTCTGTGTTCTTTGTGCGTGAGGCTGCCCCCCCAGACAGCCTATAAAACGGAGCCATCCCTCACATACTCCCTTGCCATGTTATCAGTCACCTCCTGAGTTAGTTGTTCACAAGCAGTGTAGTTTTCTTTCGTGCTCACTCCCCCAGACTAGGCAATGAGTCAGCTCAGCACGTCTTCATGGGCACAGACGGTGATGTGCCCAAATTGCAACACCTTGGTTAGACGTAGGACATCACAGACGGCCGCGAATCCTGGGCGACACTACTACAAGTGCCCCCATCACTCGGTGAGTCAGATTGTTTCGGGTTCATTGAAATCGTGGTGGTATGTTTAAAAAATTTCTTGTCATGGAATCGCAGGAAGCTCATGGTGGTTGCCAATTCTGGGTGTGGGAGGATGAAATGGGCAATAGGACTGCCAATGTTCGCCATGACAGAGTTGTCGTGGGGGGTTGCGACCCCGTCGGGATGCGGCATCGTTTGGACAGACTCGAGTGGAAGATAAATTTAATGTTGTGTGCTATTTTGTTTCTTGTGATTATTGTTATCCTCAAGTTGTAGTGCTGGAGGTTCTCCTCGTGTATGTTGCTAATGTTTTATGCTATGTTGTCGTCAAGTTATTTTGGTAATGTGTTAAGTACGGTTGTGATGTATTTTAGTCGTTTTGTTCGTTCGTGTGTTGGTGGTTGTAATACTTGCTACATTTCATGTACGTGCAATGTATGTGTTGTTTCGTGTTGTCATTGCCTGAGGCCTTCATATTATGTGGGTTGTACGGTGTTGTCATCTCTCAGTTGGTTGTATGGCGTAGTAAATCAAAGAACTTAGAACAACCCTTTTATACTGGAAACCATATTTGAACATCAAACCATCAAGCACTTGAAAAACATCACAAAAATTACAACAGCCCAATTACAAAAATTCATTTATCATCTCGTCGCCGCCGCCTCGGACGACGTATCTGATCCTCCGAGAAGGTGAACCTGCTAGGGGAGCGCGGTGCATCTCGAAGGTCGTACTGCGAGGTCTGCGTCGGAGGCGGTGGTGGGTACATCTCTGTGGGGAGTGCCGACTGCTGGCCTATAATAGAGCTCAGCCAATCGGCGGAGGGGTCTACGTCCTGCAATGGAAAATACAAAAAAGTTTATAATCATTATTTGTATCATGTGGTATGTTCACTACATGCGTACATACCGGTGCATACGGCTGTTGGAATGACGATGACGCTGCGAATTCACCCATGTACTCCTGCGCCGTGTAACCTTGGTACGTCTGCCCGAACCACTCGTACTGCCGTTGCGTGTCTGCTCGGGTGGACTGACCGCCAGGCGCATATGTCACTATCTGCTGGGGTGTCTCAGGGTCGCTATCTGTACGCTCGTCCGCCGCCCTCCGGGATGACGACGGCTGTAGCAACGTGCTATCCCTTCGCAACTGCTGCAAGGAAAACGTGTGTTACGAATAAATGGCAATCGAGTGGACAAACGAACTGATGGCAAATGTCGTACCGCTGGTCCAAAAGGCTGTGAGGACGAGGGAGCGCAGCTGGGATGACCTCCGGACAGCGACGGACGACCGCCGGACAGCGATGGACGACCGCCGGACAGCGACGGACGACCGCCGGACATCGACGGACGTGCGCCGGACTGCGACGGACGACCGCCGGACTGCGATGGACGACCACCGTACAGCGACGGACGTGCTGAAGGTGGTGCCGACGGCGGCGCTGAAGGCTGCTCTCTGCGGACGCGTCGTGCATGGACATCATCCCGGTGCTGACTACAGCTCATGGCCTTGATCGCATTCCTGAGGTCATTGAAGATGCTACGCGCCGAAGCAAGAACCCGGTTGCCGCCCTCCCCACGCTGCAGCATCTGAAAAGCCTCGTTCTCAGCACGACGCATATGCTCGCACTGTACGTAAACAGCAAATGAGTTAAAACGCACTGTACGTAAAGAAACAATGAGTACAAACGTACTGCAGGTGCACGTACCGCCTCGTCAAGACGTGCTGCTCGATGACGGTCTGGGCCGGCCTGTATGGCATCTTCGTGCGCGACCTCTGAAGGACGGGGTGGGGCAGGCCGAGTAATCTTGCTGCGGGTGCGTGGAATGTACCACTCTAGGTACACACCGTATGTGGCGATGTCGTGTGGCCTAGTCTCGGCCACAACCTCTGTGCTCGCTGAGTCACGCCACAGGTCTGTCCACGGCCGCTGTGTGGCTGTCCAGTCGTCACCATGGTGCCCTCTTCTTGTTTGCCTGCAAGTTAGTGCACATATTGTACAATTAGTATTATCAACACATTACTACCTTGCGTACAGGTACCGTGCAATGGCTTACCGGTGGGCCTTCGGTAGTAGTGCCCGTCCTGCGAGGGGTGGCACGTGCTGGTGGAGGTGAAACTGCCTCATCACTCTCTGCGGGTTGTACGGTTCGACGAAGTGCGCGAAGACGAGGTGACAGGTCGTCAACCAGTACGTGTGGTCTTGGTGGCACTGAGATGACAACCCGTAGGGGGCAATGAGCTGAATGAACCCTGCATCCCATGGGAACCAGACTATGTCGTTGTCAGGAAGCCGCTCGAAATCGTCATGGAAATCTGGGTACACACGCCTCGCTCTGTCCTTAGCCCACCGCAGCTGACCATGTGTCCAACGAGTCCCCATAGTCGGCCCATCTATGGGGTCATCGCCACCAGCCAGACCGTACAACTCCGGGACGAGGTCGTAAGGGTGCACGGGCCTCTCGATCTTAGGCCTCCCAACCGTGAAGTGCTCCCAAGACCAGTACTGCAGGAGCACATAGCACGCCGCCAAGACCGGCTCGCTGGCCTCAGTACGCTGACAGGCATCACACAAGCCTCGGTACGTGGCACTAAGGACTGCTGATCCCCAGCTGTACTGCGGCACCTCGCCGGGCAAGGCATCCGCCAAGGACTCAGCAAGGTGTATGTACGTCGGATGCACGGAGACTCCAGTGGTCGTAGGAAACAAGACCCATCCGAACAAAAAAAGAATGTATGCCATGAGGTGCGTCCGCACGACCCCCTCATGAGCGTCCTCAGGGCAGGTCATGAACTCTCGTAGCCACGAGTGTGGCACACCAGACATGTTGTCTGGGATCGGGATACCGAATCGGGCACCCAAGGCGGCCTTCCAATGCGCCGCCCTGGGGGGTGGCACTACTGCTGCACCACGGATGGGTAGACCTGTCAGCATGGACACGTCCTGAAGTGTAATAGTCATCTCGCCCCACCGGAAGTGGAAGGTGTGAGTCTCCGGTCTCCAACGATCCACGAGTGCGGACAGCAACGCCGCATCGAACTGCAACGAATACGGAACATCCAGCATGCGAGCAAGGGGCAAAAGACCGGTGTCTCGCAGCAGCGGGATGTATCGCTCGTCTAGAGGCCAGTGCTCTCGGGGGCCCCTAAGGACGAAACACGGAGGGCCATCAGGCATTGATGCCCACGCGGTGCATCGGTGGCGGTCATCCCAACGGGCCTCAAGCAACTCGTACGCCATCTCCTGCCGATGATTAAAAACAAGTCAGTACGCAGTGTCATGAGAATATGCAACATACATAATGTGTACGTAATGATAATACATCGTGAAATAAATGACAACAAAACATGAACAAACGCAATCTGCATCGAACGACAACAAATGATAACGAAATATCGAATAAGTCACAACATAACATAATCTGCAAGAAATGACTCAAACAAATTGTACACGGAAATAATTTGGTCAGATACATTCAGCATAGGTTACAGGATGCACGATCCTGTGCTCGCATCACAACAAAGACCGGCTATAGTTACAAAACACGGAAGCAGCAGTGCACAATGACAGTCCATGTGCTGCATACTATGGAGCGTTACTTGATGTCGGCCTGTTTGGGCACTGCCTAAATGAATGGCCAACCGTCTTGCATAGTCTGCACTTCGGCCGCCGAACCTGATCCCCACGCTGGCTATCATCCATGTCGTTACGAATGCGACGGCTCTGTCTTCGCCCACGGGCGACGTGCTTCAGTGCATCGTTCGGCACCCACTTGATCTGCCCTGGCCAGAGCTCCCTATAATGCATGTCCACCCCGTACGAATGGAACTCCGTGCTCCAGGTTTCAAACAGGTGCTTCATGTCATAGTACCTTGAGATGTAATGCGTGGGCGCCTGGTTCCATAACGCGCATGCCGCGTACACGTGGGAGCATGGCTTGTGTAGAAGCTCCGGCTTGTTGCATGTGCAAGACGCTCTGTCAGCAATCGTGCACACCTGCTTACGATCCCCTCTAGCCTGCCCCATCATGTACCTCTGTCTGAGACGAACCTCAAACTTCCTCCGTAAGCCATCCATGGTCTGAGCAATATGCGAACGAGCCTTCTCCATCTTCTTGTCCATGTAGGCCCGCGCTACCTCGGAGAATTCTTTGCCTTCGTCCATATGCCGCTTCGCCATCATGGCTCTATTGACAAAGTATCCTATTGAACGGTTCCAGGTCTCTTCAACGATTGCAGTGATAGGTAGGGATCTCACGCCCTTTAGAACACCATTGTACACCTCGGACATGTTTGTCGTCATGATTCCGTACCTTGCTCCGCCGGTGTCATGCAGTAGAGACCACATCTCCAGGTTAGGTGCATTGGACTGCACCCATTGTGTGAACTCCCCAAGTCTCGTGGAGCCTCCCTCCACGGCCCCCGCTTCAGCCTGCTCAAGACGCCTGACATGCCTGCTGGTCTCCTGATCAAGGTGGCTCCACAGGGCATTGAACTTCGTCTTCTGGTTCTGCATACAAAGTTTTTTAAACATCTTCATTAGTTCCTTGCTATGGAACCTTCTGTGGAAGTTTGCCGCAAGATGCCTCATGCACCACCGGTTCTTCATGTCATTCCACTGGTACGGAGGCTGTGTCCCGTTCTGCATCGTTCGCATTGCAGACAGCAAGCCCGCATTGCGGTCTGAGATAACACACACATCGGGCCGATCTTGTACAACGGCCTGCTTCACATTGACAAGGAACCACAGCCAGCTTTCCGTACTCTCATTCTCTACTATTGCAAATGCCACTGGGAGTAACTGGTCATTTGCGTCTGCTGCAACCGCGGTCAGGATTGTACCCTTGTATTTGCCAGATAGGAATGTGCCGTCCATCGTTAGCACTGGACGGCACCACTTGAAGCCTTCTATTGCCTGATGGAAGGCCCAGAACACTCTGTCAAGCACAAAACAATTCGGCCCTTCCGTCTCATGAACCCGCTCGCACTTGTTAATGAACGTGCCTGGGTTTGCTGCTGCAATCTGACACAACAATCTCGGGACCAGATCATATGCCTCCTCATATGTCCCGAACATACTCCGCAGTACCTTCTGTTTCCCCCGCCACACCTTCTTGTAGCTCACAGCAAACCCCACCGTGTTCGCTACCTCCGCCATGAGAACCTTGGGAGTAATGGATACATTTGCAACCACAAGATGCCTTATCACCTCTCCAACATATGACGACGTCATGTTGCGGTGCTTATGTAGTGGCGCCGCAAGCTCACAAGTGTGATCATTCAGCACCGTTATCCGGAAGTCCGTGGCAGCGCCTCTGAACCGCTGCGCACGGACCTTGCCAGGGCAGGAGCCGTCCACACACTTCACAATGTAGGTGTCAGGGTTGGACCTGTGCACCCGATATGTCCGACTGATGTTGACGGCGTACGTGGCAATAGCTTGCTGTGCAGCACTCTTGTTACGGAAGCTCTGCCCTACAACGAGTCTGCCTTCATTGAATCCCCACTCTGCCTCCTCCGCCCGTGGCAGAACTAGGGATTCCGCTGCGATGTCGTCCAATCTGGACGGCACGTACGCACCCTCCGTGGTTACAACACCACCTACCACACCTCCCGCTGTAGGTTCCCCTTCTTCCTCCTCTCCTGAACTCTCTGTTTCCACATCGTCCTCCTCCTCACTTTCCTGCACCTGGTTCTCAAGGTACTCGTGACAGTCAACACGCGCGGCCCACCACCTCTTGGCACCTTCGTTCGGCTGAAAATTCTCCGCGCGCCTCCGCAGGTCCCCATCTCCTATTGACTCATAGCCTCCTTCTCCTTCATCAGCATCTTCATGACCGCCGGAGAGTAATGCACGCTCTACATCTCCGCCAGCACCACTAGAGCCACCCATAGCGGATGATTCTGTCCTCTCCACGAATTGAACATACACCATTGGCCTGGCATATATCAATGCGTCTGGGTTGCACACGACCTCCATGTAGTTCGCCCATGAAGCGTCGCTCGTCACCTTTATAAGTTGCCACATTGTATCCCCTGCAGCACCTCCAACTGTGGCATACACTGCCTCGATCCGTAATTTGTTCCTTGCGGTGTCCCGATCGAATCCGAAACGCACGCATCTCCGTAGCTCCAACAGGCTCATGGTGTTCAGATTGCGTGCCCGGATCACAGTCCGGTCACAATTATTCAGGTCTGCCCCGTACGGCCCGTCCCGTACGAGACCACTTCCATAGAACACGAACAAGTCTTGGATGTCACCCATGGCGTACCTAACATAAGCCCAAACTGAACCCTCTTAGTATATATCACAGGCAACAACTGTACCATCACACAACACGTAGCTACCGCCTAGCAGATACAACCGTAATATTTTCATCTCAATTTCGTTGTTCTAACTATCCCATACAAATATGAATGGTTCTTTTTTATTTGCAAATGTAATTTTTAATTAATTTACGGAGTGCCTTAATCTATGCGATACATAAATTACAATTTCTCCAAATTTCTCTCCTAATTTCTATTATTATTGTTCTACTTAATTAACCAACCAACCACTCAATTCTCATCATTTTTAACTTCTTAATTCTTATGTAAATTAAACATCTACATTTTTTCTCTAATCTTTCATTTGTGGAAGCACGCTCTCTCGAACATGCACAACAAGATCTAATATTATTCAGTGATTTTGGCTACAACAATGAGTACATGACAATAAAAACAGTACCTACTAGCAGTGTGCTTTCCGTATTTTTTTTCCATAATCTTTAATTCATGGAAGCAAGCTCTCACAAATATGCATGCATACCAAGATCTACTATCCTTGAGTGATTTTTGCTACAAGAATGACTAAATATTAATACAAATAAAACCTACGCAAGTAGCCCTTTCGACTACCAGAGTGCTTCACAATGACATCAATGAAATCTAGCTAAAATCCAGTTAGCGTATTTTTAGGTTACGGTTCACAACAGCAGTACAAAAATTCTTTACATAAAATATAAAATACAATATGCTACAACTACAAACATTTTTTCAAATAAATCGAATACACTACAACCACAAACAACTTTTAACATTACAGTGGACAACAACAACGCATAATTTCTTCACATAAATTATAAAATATAACACGATAATTACATAAAATATAGACATATGGAGAACGTTTACAGAACGTTTACGCTAATTACAGGCTAATCACTATGATTAAATTACAGATGCATTGAGATGATATTTACCTCTTCTTGAAGCTCACGAGACGATCTACAACTTTCTCACTTGCGAAAAATTCAGATCCCTTCCAAAATTACTCCAAATCCTGTGTTTTCCGCTCTTCTTGCCTTCGCTATCAGCTCCCTCTATTCCGCTCTCTCTTGCTTGCTGCTTCTCTGTCTACCACAAATGCAAAAAGATTGAAGTCTTCCAACGCAGGCTCTCCCTTTGTATCGCGAGATACACTGCGTTCGGAGTAGGGGCCGGCTCTCCAGCTTCGACACATCGCATGTAAGAAATAAAGAAATGCGAGGGAATCGGCTGCATGCAGCACGGGGCGAGGGAATCGGGCGAATTCAGTGCTTTCGGTGGGATGGGACTGGAGGAAAATGGCGCCAGGGGAGAGACAGCCGAGTGGTGCGCTCTGGGGCCGCACCACTCGCGGTGTCGTGCGCCCAGGGGGCGCACCACTGGCCTGACGTGACGGCGGGGGTGTGGTGCGGTCGGGGACCGCACCACTCAGGTGTGGTGCGCTCCCCGGCCGCACCACTGGACACGTGTCGCGTTGCCGTTAATCGTGCGGTCGTTTGGGGGCTATTTTTGGAATTGTGTTTTCAACGCGGCTATTTTTGGAATTTTGGGTATCAACAGTGCTAGAAACGTCCAAAATTCCCGCCAAGGCGCCAACCCGATCCTCACTTCCCGCCTATCCCCGGTCACCACCCCCACCAACAATAATAGCCGGTAAACCCAGAAAAAAAAAGAAAAAGAAAGAAAGAAAAATATAAAAACGAAGCACCCTTCTCTCGCTGAGCTCTCTCTCTCTCTCTTCTTCTTCTCCTCCCAAATCCCTTCTCCCTTGCCCGCTCGGTTCGGCGATCGGCGGCGGCGGCGATGAGCGCGGTGAACATAGCGAACGTGGCGGTGCTGGACAACCCCACCGCCTTCCTCAACCCCTTCCAGTTCGAGATCTCCTACGAGTGCCTCCTCCCCCTCGAGGATGGTGCGTTCGCGTCATTCCCTCTCCTTCTTCCGCCAACTTATCTGGGTTTTTTTTCGATTTTTGGAGCTTGTTTCGATACTGCGATGATCTAGGGTTTTTATCCCGGTTCGTTTGTTGTGTGAGGATGGTGAAATGGGGTGGGAGCCTGGGGTAATGCGGCTTCTAGGGTTTAGAGTGGTGTAGGAGGCACAGCGGTAGTTGCATTTCTCGATAGTGTAAACCAGGTTGCTCGGAATTGCGTCTCTATAGCAACACGCCAGTTTGTGAATTGAGTGGCCGATTTCCAATAGTGGTGGTTGGTGCATTTTGGTAAACGAAGGAATTGATCAGATTCCCTAAAAAACGGAACTGACCAGATCAATCTCCTTTAGCATTGTAAAAATTATAGCCCAGCTTAAAAAAGAAAGTTTAACTAGGACATCGGAGATTAGTCAGATAAGACACTAGTCAATGCTATGCTAGGTTCTCAGCTGGTGATGGATCAATTGCCGCTGGGAGTTAGTAATCGTCTGATAGAAAATTTGTGTATTAAACCCTGGATACAACTCACTATGATGAATGAACTGGCAGACAACTTAAATGGTCTTAGCATTGTATCATAAGCCTTTCATTCACTTTGTATTACATAGTAAATGTGCTTCTTCACAATGTGATGTGCATATTGTATTTGGGTGTTATATTATTATTCTATTGTACAGCAAGTTCGATAGACTCTGATTTTGCATCAGTGTGACCTTATCCTTAATAATCATAAGTTGGTAATTTGTGATGATTAGGGCATAGGATACATGTAAACATGGTCCTATTATCATAATATTTTACTATAGGTTCTTTGTATTGAGTTCTCTAAAATAAAGGCAAGCCTATGCTATCAAGTGTACACTTTTCAGGAGCTTTACTTATTGTAAGAATGTAAAATCATACTGTACATAATCATCGTGGTTTGTTTATGTTCGTAGCTTATAATAGATGATCCTATAGTGATGCATATCTAGGGCAAACCACATAATAGCTGCATACATGTGGGCCACACAGGTCTGTGTATGAAATTGATACTACAGACAGAACAAAATGCAGATAACTTGTGAATTGCCTCTTTCCTGGTCTGGCATATGTATGACATTTGTCATGTGGCATAAACTCACAAGGATAATTTAAATCCCTGCAATTTATTAATTTCCTATGCCAGAAAGAAGTCAGTAGTGTATCTGTGTATGCAATACTTACAAGGATCTTCATGCCTGTTTTCTGTATACATTAGTGCTGTGCTCATAGGAAAACAACTCGTGGTGATAGGATCATGATTGGTAGTGTTTCTCGTGATGATTGCTACTTTATTGTTATGACATTCATTTTTTTATAGCCGCCATGCTGTTCTTGGGCAACCAATAGTTGTCACCAATTTTCCAAAACCTTTCTGAATTCTTCCTACAAATCAACATTGGTTAGGCGCCATTGCAATTTATGCTTATGCCTTAGTTTTCTCTGATCACCATACTTGATAACTGTGATTTCATTCTATTATATGCTTTTGTTTTCTGTATCCTCCTTACCAAAACTGTTTTATGGCTAGACTGCTGAGTCGAGTTTGGGAGAAGTAATTAAACTGTTTGTGATCCTACTATCTTGAAAACCTATGTGGTGTAGTTCATTATCTATGAAAGGGCAGGTCAATCCAAGGATGTTTGGCTTCGTGTGTAAGAAGCCTGCAATAGACTTGCTTATACATGTTTAGCTTCACCATGTTTATTCTAGTTTGATGAAATGGCAAACCTTAGTGTCAAAGCATAGTTTGACAACAAAAGTAGCAGATCATTTTGGCATACAGCTCAGCAAATATGATGCAGAAATTTCAGGATACTGTGTCAATAAAGATCACAATCCTGTATCAAGAAAGATTGTTTTGATTTCGTTCTAAAATGGCCATTTTGCATCCCATTTAGTTTTAGTTGACCTGCTTTACTCATCGTTTGTTGTCATATCACTGAGGTATTTGCATTCTACAGAACTGCTGATTTGTTGTTGTCCATTTCCTGGATGAGTCTAGTAAAGTACTAACGATGACACTGTTGGTTGACCTTTCAGATCTGGAGTGGAAGCTTATATATGTTGGATCAGCAGAAGACGAGAATTACGATCAGCTACTTGAGAGTGTGCTTGTTGGCCCGGTCAATGTTGGGACATACCGTTTCGTTCTCCAGGTAAAGTAAGTTATATTACACCGATCAACTGAGTTCAACATCTGCATGATGAACTCAGAACTTAGTGTTGGCCCTGATAAGACAATGCAGTTTCGCAGCTGTGCAGAGACCTGTGTGGTCATATTGCAGTGGGCAGCTGTATTGTTGCTCCTACCTCAGATGTAAGTCTGCACCATGAGATAGATATGATTGTTTCTGTTTTCAGGCTGACCCCCCCGATCCCTCAAAGATCCGTGAGGAAGACATAATTGGTGTTACTGTGCTGCTACTGACTTGTTCCTACATGGGGCAGGAGTTCATCAGAGTAGGTTACTACGTGAACAATGATTATGATGATGAGCAACTTAGGGAAGAACCCCCAGCAAAGCTTTTGATTGACCGAGTGCAGAGAAACATTTTGGCTGACAAGCCCCGAGTCACCAAGTTCCCCATCAATTACCATCCTGAAACCAGTGCAGTCGCAGGACAGCAACAGCAGCAACCACAATCAGCATCACCTGAAAGCCACGCAAGCGAAGGAAGCAAGCCCAACCCTGATCAATGAACAGCGTCGGGAACTTGGAAATTGGAATGCCAAAGTTTTGATTTGCATGCCTTCTAGGACAGACAGATATCAGATGACTTCCTGGGAGGTTACTAGAACTGTCTGTACTGGTGAAGAAGCTGTGTGCATCACTAAAGTAGAGTACTTTAACCAAAAGTGCACATTGGTTAGTCATGTGCCTGTAGTGGGTAGATTCTAACACGCTGCTGAAATGCTTAATCCTTTTGCTAGCGATGATCTGTAAGCTGGATGCACATCTAGTCCAAGCGTGGTTGTCTTGGATTATGTCTGCAATCACAAGAGTTTGATAAATCATTGTGGTTGCACATAATCATGTTCTGTTATAAATCAAAGATGTTCCTGTGAACTGTGAGCCTGTGACTGGTGGTGCCTAGCGTAACTGTGGTGGTCCTTGATGATAGCCTGTACCGGAGTAGATTGCTCCTGGCTGGAATTGGTATATTCTTGTTTGTTGAAGGTCCTAGTATCTCGTGTGCCTATGCTACTCTTTTGCGTGTTGAAAAACAAGAGAGCAAGGAATTCTGTGACTTTGTAGAGGTGCTTGGCAAGCAGCACGATTATTACTAGGATGAATCTAATGGTTCGACCTTACCTTCTTGTAAGTCATTATATTATGGGCCTGTTTGGTACAGCTCTATATTCTCATTTTTCAGCTTCTGCTCCAGATTCTGTAAGAATCCACTTCTCTGAGAATCTGGAGCTACCTCTGAAAAGCGTTTGGCTAGTGGGTTGGCTCCAGATTCTTAAAAGAAGAGATTGGAGGGAAATAGACCATGTTACCCCTAGTTGTAACCATGAGATTTTGATTTAAACTGTATACCTTAAAAAGGCCAATAATCTCATTAATTTATTTTTCCTAAATTGTATGCATAAAACTAACTGTATGAAAGCCACTATAGTACACTGGAGTTACGTAAACACTACAAGATGTAAAAACTACAAGATTACAGAAGAAGTTTATTTCACTCTACACAATCACATTTTCGATAGAAATCACGAAGCTTGACTGCTAGAGATTTTCGGTGGGTGATGAACAAAGAACCATATCATCAGTTACAATTGTCTTCCAAGCAAAATCACTCTCACAAACACAGCATCCACATCAATGCAATCTTTCCTCCCAGAGCCCATTTAATCATCATACCCTCCCCCTTCCTTCGCCCGAATCGGCAACCGCGCTCATGCCTTCCCCTTTCTCCATGCCAAGTCCACCCAGCCTCTTCTCATCTTCCATTCCCTTCAGATGCCCGGCGGCCTTCAGTGCCCCGATATTGCTGACATTGCCAAAGATCAGCACAATGATACCAAGGAAGCTGCCCAGGAATGCAGCAGCAAATGAAGTATGTATGTATGTACTGGGATATCACTGCCATGAACCTCTGTACAAGCATGAACCTCTGTACATACATCCATTACACATACCTGTACTGAAGAGGCGGCGGCAGCGGAGATCTGGAGGGAGGGGCGGCGCCGGGAGACGGGAAGGGCAGAGGGGGCGGAGGAGGGCAACGTCGGGAGACGGGAAGGGGAGAGGGGAAGGAGGCGGGCGGCGGCGGTCCTGAGGGGCGGGGGGAGGACGGTGCCGGGAGAGGGGCGGAGGGAGGCGCGCGGGCGTGAGAGGGGAAGGGGAAGGCCGGGCGACGGGGTGCGGGAGGGGGCCGGTTTTTGGTTTTTATATGGTGGCATTTTGTGGGTAAATACTATGAACTTCAATGGGTTATTGTATTTAGGGTGTGTTGGCTCCCCACGAGAATCCACCTCAACCCAGCTTCTCCTGAACAGTTCATTTTGGAACCTGCTCCTCGCGAGAAGCTGAATCTGGTCATTTTGGGAAGCGGGTTGTTTGGCACAGCTCCACCTGATTCAACAGAGAAGCTGGGAGCAGGAGCTGGTCTCGCCCAAGACAATAGTTAGTGTTTTTATTTTTTATCTTTCGATTCTATCGTCCCTTGGAGGTTTCCGCTGTCATACCCTACTCCTCGTACTTGCAACTTCTTTTTTGTCAGGACAGCAAAGCTACAAACTTGTGGCCAGTCCCGACAATCTTGGAACTTCAGAGTAAGACTGAGCAGTTCCATTTCGACACGACTCTCAATCCAAGAGGAAAACAGTAGGGTGACATGTGTGGTACATGCAGCCTGCATCAGTCACAACTCACAAGTTTGTCCGCACTGTAGTGTATTGTCCGCCGGCTAAACAAAGTAGTGTCTCCTGCATAGGGCTGTAAAAAAAGCTCGAGGCTTGCGAGCTACTCGAGTTTGGCTCGTTTTAGACTCGATTCGAGCTTGGCTCGAGCTCCAAACGAGCCGAATTCGAGCTCCATCCTAAGCTCGCGAGCTTTAACGAGCCGAATTCGAATAGCTCGCGAGCTTACAATTTTTTACCCCCTCCGCCCAATTCCCCACAGTCCCACACTCCTCCCACCTCTCCTCTCAAATCCATCCCCCCGGCCAGCCCCCACGGCCCCACACGCCACACCCCCTCCCTCCTCTCCCGTCTCCCCCACCCGCCTCCGGCCCTCCGCCTGCCCCCCGCCCCTCCTCGCCACCCCCCGCCGCCACCGCCCCTTTCGCCCCCGTCGCCGGCCGACCCCCCACTCCCGTCCCCCTCGTCGCCCTCCTCCTCTCCCCGCCGCCGCCCCTCGTCGCCCCCCCCCCGTCCCCTTCCTCTCCGCCGCCGCCGCCCCTCCTCCCCCCGTCGGCACCCCTCCTCGCCCCCCGCCGCCGCCCCCTCTCCCGCCCCCCGTCCCCTTCCTCTCCGCCCCCCGGCCCCCCCTCCGCCGACCCCCTCTCCCGCCCCCCGTCCCCTTCCTTCTCCGCCGCCGCCGCCCCTCCTTCCCCCGCCGGCGCCCCTCCTCGCGCCCCCGCCGCTGCCCCCCGTCCCCTTCCTCTCTCCCGTCGCCGCCCCCCGGTCCCCCTCCTCGCCCGCCACCGCCTCTCCTCGCCCCACCGCCGCCCCTCGTCCCCCCGGCGGCCCGGCGCCCCTCCTCTCCCCCGCCGCCGCCCCTCCTCGACCCGGCCCGCCGCTGCCCCTCCTCGTTCCCCCCGGCGCCCCTCCTCTCCCCCGCCGCCGCCCCTCCTCGACTCGGATCCGGCTAGATGGCCACCCGTCCGGCCGTCCCTGCAGCTCGGCGCCTCGGCCACGGCTCCTTAGGTACTCCCTCCGACCCTCCCTACTCCCCCACAGAATCTACACGAGCCTAGCTCGAGCCAAGCTCGAGCGAGCTCGAGTTTTGTTCGAGCCGAGCTCGAGCCCAACTTCAAGTTCGATGTCGATCTCAGGCTCGCTCGAGCTCGGCTCGAATTTCTACCGAGCTCGAGCTTGCTAGGTCACGCTCGCTCAAGCTCGGCTCGTTTACAGCCCTACTCCTGCACAGTGCACATTGATCTGATCCGATGTGATATCTCGAAGTAAAAGGTCCCAGAAAACACTTCTGCCTGATGTATATTGTTGAGCCATAAATTTTTAGTAGCTTGCTACACAGTACATTTTTAGTTGTTAGAGCTTGATGTTCTTACCGATAAAATTCGCATTACTTGTTTGTTCTCTCTAAGCTTCATTGTTTCAGGAGTATATTTAGGGCCTGTTTGGAACTGTTCTGCTCCAGTTTTTCCAGCTCTGCTCCACTAACTCCACCATGGAGGAGCTCCACTGTGGAGTTCCTGGAGCAGGTGATCTTGTTTGGTACGCAGCTAGCTCAAGCTCCAGGAATGTGAGGTTTTCCTGAGAAAGGTCCAATGTGCCCCTGAATGATGTTTGGTGTATGTTTTGATGTCTGCGGAGCATATGTAACTGAATTTTTTTTGTTGCCAATTGAAATATGATGTAAAATATTATAATCGCAATTAATTTATTCGAGAAAACCAAAAACAAATATTTTGGTCAAATAATTCCATTTTTTTGTCCCATAAATTGCAACATGCATGATAGATAATTAACAAAGTCCATCATTCGAATACAAATTTATCTAACTAATTCAAAGCAGGAAAACCGTATAAGATTTCTACAATACATCAGCAATACACACTGCAAGTATAAAACATGATGCACAGCTACCTCATGTAACAACATGTCATACCAGAATTACAACCATAATGGAGAGCAAAATGCAAAACCAAACAAGCAAACGAGCACCATGCGGCAAGAACTATCTATTAAGTCAAATTAGTCGTCATCCTTGTAGGGGTATTCCTCTGGGACTTGCTTGGTAAGTTTCACTCGCATCTCATAGGCATCATCCCCACGAAGCATATCGCGGACCCATGTAACCTCTGTCTTCATAGACACCTAAAGCAGTACAATGGCAATTAAATTAGAGCAGATTGTAAAAGTTTTTTCTGAACTGATAGGACCACATCACTAGGAAAACAAGTCTAAAAATATCATAAGCCGATAAAGAAAATTACATTAGAACACTATTAAGCAAAAACACTGGAGCATAACACTCCATATCAGAGCAGGTTGGCCATTGGTGGTACCAAGTAACAGTGATCTAGACAAATTCATCATGAAGTACCTTAAATCTGGATATCAAGAACATGCAATTTGCTAGGAAAAAGTACACACTATCATGCACTTATTGATCTTTTATTCTTCATTGTCAGAGATGAAATGGGAAGGATAAAAAAACATAGCAGTAACAGAAGAACTAACCATTTCCAGTGCTCCCCTAATAACTCCACTTAGCACATTGCAATAATGAAGGCCTTGGCAAGTATCAGGAAGCTCGACAAAGTCTACAAGAGGATTGTCCTCCAATACAAAGCTGCAACTTGTACCCTCAGCATCCCAATTGGTTATAGTAGCAGTCACACCCAAGAACATTTTGAATCCAAGCTGTTTTGAAAAAGGAACAAAAGTACACTGGACCATAAACCCATAGATGGCAAAACAGAGGGGATATTGCAAGTGCAAAAACATCAAATAGCCAATAGGTTTGATATGTTCTAGGAAGTAAATGATAGTAATGAACCATTTGGAACAATGGCAATTACTCATAGGATCTTCAGTTAACCAACAAGCATAAGAAAATGGGTTCTATAGCTACAAAATCTGCAGAGGAAACAGAAGGCATGCCATGTCACTGATAGTATCACTGCTGTAGAAGCAAAGAATGCTATAAATGCACAAAAGTATAACTCCAGGTATGGGCAAATTCATATTTCTAAATCCCACAGCATTCTTGCATATCTGCAATTGAGATATTTTTAACACAGCATCACCACAAATCCCCCTTGTTTTCCCATTCACAGGCTACACGCATGTTACTTAACTTGGGCAAGAAGCACATAGCTGGAGCTATTTGGATTCGCATTCTTAGGCAATTGCAGCTAGTGCACTGTTAAATCTTCACACGTGATTCGCAGGATAAAAAAACAGCAAATTTCAGATCCCAACTCCTGGATTAAGATCACCACTGCAATCCCTAAGCTATCCACCATAAGCCATCAAAAGTTTCTAAATTGCCACAGAAAATTAGAGACAGAGGAAGATCAGAGCCGCATACATCTGATCGAGCTGCTTGTTCACCTCCTCGACCTCCTCCAGATCCGTGAGCAGCTGCCGCACGATGGCGCCGTACGTGAGCGTGAAGAGCTCCGCATTCTGCAAACCAAAACAACAGGATCAGGGCCAGATCTAGGGCCAAGGGTCCTGGGGTTTTAGGCAGCTACGGGCCAGCGGGAGCTTACGACGCGCTCGACGCTAGCGAAGAGGGCGTCGCCGGACTTGGGGGCCGTGAGAGGCGGCATCGCAGGGATCGCGGGGCACCTCTCGCCGGCGGTGGTAGTGGTGACGTGGGTGGAGACCGGAGGAGAGCCACTTCGGGATAACCGTCCGCGCGGGTGGGGGCGGAGAAGAGGGGCCGCGCGCGGGTGGGGGGGCCGGAGAAGAGGCGGCGCGCGGGTGGGGGGCGGAGAAGGGGCGCGCAGGTGGGTGGGCGGAGAAGAGAAGTCGGAGAAGGAAAAAAGAAATCCAATCGGTACGAAGAGGAATTGTGTAATGGCAGTGGTGGGTAATTTTTCACCAACTGTATGAGAAGTTTGAAAACCTTTGTTTGTGGAGTACCCCTTGAGGAGCTCCATAAAAAACGTGGAGTTGGCCTCTAACTCCACATTTTTCTTGGAGCAGAGTTTTTGGAGTTAGACCTGTTTGGTTAGCGAAGTTAGGAGCGGAGCAGTCCCAAACAGGCCCTTAAGTCGTTGAAATCCTGCAAATCAATGTAGTTGGACATCCACGTCATTGATTCATTCATTGTGGATCATAGGGATCAATCTTGCGAATCTATTCAGGTCAGCTTTGGTTTATTTTAATTTTACTTCCTAGACTAGTTTTTCCTGTCTCGTAACAACCGGGAGAGTGTTATTTATAAATGCAAGAAAAGAAGTGATAAAAAAATTAAAAAAGCAATAAGTTCATCCTACACCCGCTAAACCAGCATCCCAGCCTCCTCCACCCAAATAAATCGGGTAAATCAAGGCGTGCGCGGCATATAGAAAACCGCCGCCCATCCTTTCAGCCCACGGCCCATTATGCGCGTGCACGGGAGCCTACGGCCGCATGGCATGTAGGCCGACGAGACCAGTTTGGGGCTTGCTATATGCATCCAAGTGTATGAATGCACGATGTTCCACGTAGCTTTCCTTACTTTCTTTTTTTTTATTTAGCTTGCAGCTTTTTCGAATATTGCAGTAGGTTTTTTTCCTAATGTTCATTTACTTTATCTTTAAAAAATCATTTATTTGTTCCACTATTTTCTATTAGTAGTTTTGGTTTGTTCAACTAATATTTTTCGTTTCATCACTAATAGTCTTGAATTGTTACACAAATACGTCCGATTTGTTCCACTAATATTTATTATTTTTTTCAACATTGTCAATATAACTGTTGAAACATCGTCAATGGATTGCTAGAATATTGAAACTAAATGCATAGAACATTGAGTCATTCCTTCTTAGACTTAATACGAGGAACATTGTTGATGAATTGTTGGAACATTTCACTTTAACTACTAGAACATCTAACACACGCACAATTTATCCCGCTAGCCAATTCCAAAGATAAGGACTGAAACATCATCCATGAACTAGTCAAATATTAGGAAATAACGTATGGAACATTACGTCTTATCTATTAGAACATATGACATATGATTTTTTATTACTAAGCTAGAATATATACAAATCAGTTTTTGTTTTGAAGATCTTGTCATAATAAACACGATAGGCCAAATGGATTTTGAATGGACACTCGGGTTTAAAAGTTATAAGCATTTAATTTTTTCAAAAGCCACCTCGGGTAGCATGCGCTGACGTTGGACTGAGACTGGTTGAGGTGTGCAAGGTGTGCGTGGCCATTTCGGGTGAGTTCTTTCTAGCTAGAACCTATGTTTTTTATCCTAACGTGAGTGTTTGTGTGAATAAACCAAATGTCAATAAGACATTTCAAAAAGACTGTCTTGATAAACCGCTTCAAAATGGTAGTGAAGAAACTGTTCGTTTATTTGTTTGAGAGAAGTCATAAGGCATAAGATCCACAAGAACTTGGCCTTCGTTTTTGCTGCACAGAAGGCTTGCCTTTATGGACTATAGGCTGAGAAGTATACCTGTCCAATGGGTCGTGCCGACTATAGGCTGAGAAGTATACCTGTCCAATGGGTCGTGCCGGGCCCCCGGCACGACCCAGGCTCAGTTTAGGCACGGCCCGTTTAGGCCTGGCAAAATAAACGAGCTGTGTCGTGCCAGCCCACGGGCCGCGGTGAGCCTAGGTATGGCCCACGATCGTGCCATGCTGGCATGAGCATGGTTAGGGCTAAATGGGCCGTGCCGACATATTTGGCCCGTTAAGCCGAGAAAAGAGTAAAAAAATAAAAATTGTAGAAAATTAAAGAAAAATTGTAGAAAATTACAAAAATATAGAAAATTGTATTGACTTATTAAATTACATGGGATGACCATCTCATTAAAAACTTTACTAAGAAAAAACTCAACTTGAGAAAACCTTGGTAAAGAAAAAAGAGTATAGCCTATAAAGCTCACTAGTGACTACATCTAAGAAAAATATTGAAAATCGTATTCATTACTATCTAAATACAAAATTTTAAAAGATTCTTCTAAGTCTCTATCTCTGCAGTATGTTGGAGTCTTGATTCAGCTTGTTCCCAGTCTTTGACGGTCATAAGAATTTCGACCATATCGTTTGAGAGACTTGCTTACTGCTCCTCGATTATTCCTCCAGATAGACTGAAGGCTTACTCCAAGGAGACCGTACAGACAGGAACAGTCAACACATCCTGTGCTAATATGGATAACACTGGATATGTTACTTTCTGGGTTTGCAACCACGAGAGGATGTTCAACTCTTACTCGAAACTGATGCTATCACTGTTGAGATAGCTTAATAGGTCTCCAGTGCTTCGTCACCTTCCTCATCGTAATTGATGTGTACCTGCACGAGAATCTCTAGAGAAAAAACAAAAAATCTTACCCTATTGCATAGCCCCTATAGTGGTGTTAGGGGCCACCAAAGGTCTTTCCAAACACACGGAGCCAAACTTATTTTCGTATTTCTCGTATGCCTCATATAATTTATCCTTAATTACTCTATAATATGTACAATAATCTAAACCGGTAACATCACTTATAAATCCTTGGAGTTTAGCCATAGGATCCAAAATAAAGGCGAATGCATACAAAATAAGAATTTTCCTCTAATATTTTAAAAACTTAGTTTTCATGGCAACTACAACATCTCGTAGTACAGGATCATTTTCAAAAGCCTTTAAGTGAATGGTAATTTCAAAAATGTTATGAATAATTAGAGGAGAGGTTGGGTAGTATACTCTAGAAAGATAAAATGTAGCTTTATGAAAAGTTCTAAAAAAGAAAATATTTTTTCATCAACAATCCAATCGTCCTCAGTAAGTTCAGGGTTTCTAACTTGGGTTTTCCTAGAGGAGCTACGAGATTGATGACCTTGGGTGTGAAGGAAAACATATAAGGTGCTCTTTATATAGCAATATATGTTTAAGCGTAAGGTAAATAGAGTTCCATCTAACTGGTATATCTAAGCCAAATTTTCTAGGACGGACATTCATTGCTACGCAAAAGCTCTTATATGTGGCTATTCGTTGGTTAGAACAATTAATATATGAAATTGTATGTCTAAAAGAATCAATACAAGCATTTAATCTTTTTAAACTATATTTAACAATACGATTAATAATATGACAAGCACAACGTTGATGCAGTAAGAAAGATTGTGCATAAATATTAAACAAAGGAGTAAGAATTTTCATAATCTTAATGTTTACAGCTGCATTATCTAAAGTTATAGAAAAAATCTTATCTTTGAGCCCAAAATCTTCTACAAATTTAATAATGTATTTTGCAATATTTTCAGTGGTATGTGAAATATTAATTAATTTAAATCCTATTTTTTTCATTACCCAGTCATCATTAATATAATGAGCAACAATACTAATATAATCCTCCCTAACCCTACCACTCCATATGTTTGATGTCAAAGCAATAGAGAATGTAAATATATGAAACATTTCTTTCAATTTTTCACGATAGTTGGTATAATATTTAATTAAATATCTAGTTGTGGTTTGCTTACATACAACACTAAATCGAGGGTTATGAGTAGTTCTAATATATTTTTGAAAAGCATCAGACTCACCAAAATTTAAAGGTAAATTTTGAGAAGCAATTAGTCTACAAAAGGATTCCTGTGCTACCTCTGGGTTGTACTCCCAAGTACGTACCGAGCCGTTGGGGTTATATTGCAACTGTGTTTGGCGCATTTGTATTCATTGCCTTCTTTTATAGCTTACAACATACCATTGCAAGTGACTCGTCCCACATGAAAATGTTACAAATAATTCATCACCACAAATTTTTTAAAAAGTATGCCTCACTGAATTTCTATCATCATCGGTCTTGAACTTCTTGTCAAAATTGTTCCAGACTCCTAATGTAGTTGCCTTATTCTTTTTGTACCCGTGTTATGGGTTGTGGATGCACTCGTTGAGCCAGCAGAAGATGGATTGATTGGACCCTGCGCCGCGGGGGCCGTCGCTTCTTCTGCCTCTCCCGTTTGTTGTGGATGTGGACCTTCCACGGATGGATATGTTTCTTGAAAGGATTGCATATCATCCGCTGTGAGGCCAAATTCGGAGAGTTGAAAATTGTAGTTCTCCATTGAATCAATTGCAAATTGAAATGGTAAAGTACAATTAACTTACTATTGAATCAACAAATAATAGCAAAAAAAAAAAAGACAGCACTATTACCTCAGTACCTCTCCTGCACTCTTAGAAAATTCTTTGAAGATTTTTGAATTTCATACGAATTTCTCACTAATTTTGCCACATTTGCGCAAACTCCTGCACTCTCAGAAAATTCTTTGAAGATTTTTGAATTTCATACGAATTTCTCACTAATTTTGCCACATTTGCGCAAACACTACCGGATTTTTCATAGGTAAATAGAGAGATGAGAGTCAGATTTGAGTTGTAGAGAATGGAGCCCGGATGCTCTCCTATTTATAGAAAAAATTCATGTTTTTTATTTTTTTGGCTATTTTTTCATAATTTTTTACACCCAACAATCAAAAAAGGCCAAAAAACGGCTATTTTCGATGGGTTGGGCCGTGTCGTGCCATGCCGTCACGACTCGTTTACGCCTGTTGCCAACCATGCCGGGCCGTGCCGTGCTGTGCTGGCCCGGCGTGCTGTCCTCTTGGCCCAAGTGGGCTGGGCCAATAATAGCGAGCCGAGGGCCGGTATGATAAGACCCAGCCCATTGGCCACCTCTACCAAGAAGCATAGTGGGTCAGGAGGTGGGTTGGAGGGTGGGTAGCATGTTGTTAGTTGCCGCGCAAGTGGCATACATGAGTTCTCTATATAAATGGCATTAGCACTATTTTTTTCAGTTTATGATTTTCCTTGAACAAATAAATAGAACGGATTCTTCATAGTCATTTCAAAGTAACTTATCGAAATAACCTTTTTAAAATAACTTATTAGTTTATCGATATTCGATTTATTTATGTAAGTATTGACGATTTACAATAGTAGAACTGAAAGGCATAAACGTCGGATATAAACGTCCCAGCCGAAAACTACGCCCCGATTATCTCCTCTCACAATCGATGCGCGCCTATCCAGATATACAGAAATGCTTTTTTAAATGGAGCGTGCAGTTTAAAAAACAAACAACAAGAGAAAAGACCGAATGCGCCGTCACGGTCACAGCGACTCGGCACGGTGCCGAAGCAGCGGTCCGAGACAAACGGAGAGACTCGAGCGCGGTCCAATAATACTCATCGCGGAGGTCGCGCACACGGCACACCGGTACCGCCCTGAACGCCCGCGCGCCTAGAGATCGAGAGGAAGGCCGAAGGCTGCAGGGGCGACGCGACGGGAGCTGGGTAGAGACGGAGGAGAAAGCACGACCGCGCGCGCGTGATGGCCGCGAGGGAGCAGGCGCCGCTGCTGTTGCGGCCGCCGCAGGAGGACGCCGGGGAGAAGGGTCGGTGGAGAAGGTGGGGGAGCGAGGCCGGGAAGCTGGCGTACCTGGCGCTGCCGATGGTGGCGGTGACCCTGTCGCAGTACGCGGTGCAGGTGTCCTCCAACATGATGGTCGGCCACCTCCCGGGCGTCCTCCCGCTCTCCGCCGCCGCCATCGCCACCTCCCTCGCCTCCGTCTCCGGCTTCAGCCTCCTCGTCCGTACACGGCTTATCCCCCTTATCTATCGCATCTATATCTTTTCCATATTCTATGCTGTTTGCGTCTGTTTGCCTTGTGTGGTTGGAAAAAGCATCTCGCTTTCCCGGGCTGCATGCCGTGAATTTCGCGACTATCTGCCTCTCTGGTCGTCGAGTTCGATTTGTGCACGATCGTGCTCCGTTTCTGCTGCGTTCTTGGGCAGCTTCTTGGTTACTTGAGATTATTGTGGTAGGAGAATTTTCAAGTTCAAGTGCAAACTAGAAGAGATGAGATTGACGAGTTCTTGATTCCGAGATGAGTTTGACGAGTTCTTGATTCCTTAGGTTTAGGGTCGTTAGATGCTACTGCTACAGTTGGATGGCCATGTTGGATCCCACTTTTGAAGTGGAAATTTGGATGGTACTGCTGAATTGTTAGCGGGTGAGTTCTCATTGGTGTACGTCATTTCGTATTGCAACTAGTCTTGCTAGCGAGTAGCGACAGTGAAACCGCAGGAAAAGTATGCAGCCATCGAGTAGTAGTAGTCAATTTTGAGGAATTGTGCAGATCGACCTCTTTTGATGATGTTAACACAATTATATATTACAAGATAAATTTCCCCCAAGACTAAAGTTTGCCTTCTTGATAGAATGGTTATGATTTTGTAAGTGTCGCTTTCCATTCGATGTTCTCCTATCAGAAAAGTGGTAGGATGCATGACCAGACTATGGCGCCTTGGATTTTATGTGAGTTATTAGTGTTTTGGAACGCTTTTAGTCAGCAAAATGTCAAACAAGAAATTGACATGACATGGACATACTGTTTAATTTCGCACATGCTGTGCCGTTCGCGTCGCTTTGCTTTTTTTTCGTTGGAAAAGTCATCGCGCTACTCTGGGTTGCACGCTGTGCATTCCTCGACTCCAGTCGTCGAGTTCGATTTGGGCAGATCATGACGTGTCCTTGGTTCATCGAGATGGTTCCAGGACCAGGAGAATATTGAAATACAAACAAGAAAAGAAGAGGTTCACGGGTTCTTTACTCCATTAGTTTAGGGTCGTCAAGTTTGTTACTGTTGGATACTTTTGTTTTTTGGAGTGGAAGTTATGATACTGAAACTTAACTAATGGATGATTTTTTTTTAAGACTAGTGGGTGACTTCTGACTTCTGATCGGTATACAGTATTTGTCTTAATCCAACTAGTCTGCTACCGACGGTGACGATGCAGGAAAAGTATGTAGCCATCGAGTAGTAGTAGTCAATTCTAAGGATAAGTTCAAAATATCTGTTTTTGTAATGGATTTAACACAATTTTGTCGGGATAAATGGCCTCCACTACTAAAGTTTGCTTTCTTGGTACAAAGGTTATGGCTCTGTTCTTTTTTCAGCTTAGCTTTTGTACAGTAACTAGTTTTTAAACGAAGTGTTTTTTCAAAATGGGGTCTACTAGTTAATTGTAGTACATACTGTACCAGCTTCATTTATATTAGCAAAAACCGTATGTGAGTTTATGTTACTCTATAATCTCTCGTATGAACAGCCCAAAAGCCATAAATCACAGCAAGAGCCACAAGCCGCAGCCAAAAAGAACAAGCCCTATGATAGTTCCAAGCGTCGTTTTCTATTGGAGATATGAGGTATATCACAGAAGTGGTGGTGTGACCAGACTATGGGGCATTGGATTTTTTTGTATGAGTTATCAGTGTCTCAAGTCAGAAAAAAAGGAGGAGAGTTGTATTAGGTTTGGCAAGCCAACGTAAAAATCATACCATCTTTTCATAGAATGAAACTCAAATTAAAAGTTTCGTTGGGACGTAACCCTCTTAGTGATGCACCATATCGGAACCTGGATGTGGTAATAATGAGGAAGGGCTGGGATGTCACTCCCTTAGTGATGCGCTACGTCGGCGCCCGGATGCGGTGGAAAATAGGCAAGAGTCTTCGCACTTTACTTGACGAGTGCGAGGGGCAAAGAAGCTAGTCGAGGAGAGTAGGATTCATATGGGCAGTTGGAATGTAGAGTCTTTAACAGGTAATGTTAGAGTTTGTAATATTGTTTTCAGTTTAGAAGTCGTCGTGTACGAGTCGGAAGTCGAAGTCGTGTACGAGTACGAGTCAGGCTATCGTGTTTGTGTTGTGTTGGAGTCGTAGTCGAGTCCGCTTCGTAGTCGTATATAAAATGCGGAGCCATTGTACCGAGAAGGGAGCATCAAGTTGATGCGATGTAGTCAAGAGGAGGTGTCGAGCGGTGGGCGACCAACGTGGTCGCAGGCAGTCGGCGTGACCACAGAGCAGTGGGCGACCGGTGTGGTCGCGGGCGGTCGGTGTGACTGCAGAGGAGAGGGGCGGCCGGCGTGGTCGCAGGCGGTCGGCGTGACTGCAAAGGAGAGGGACGGCTGGTGTGGCCACAGGCGGTCAACGTGACCGCAGAGCAAAGGGTGATCGGCGTGGTCGCAGGCGGTCAGCATGATCGCAGAGGAGAGAGGCAACCGGTGTGGTCAGAAGCAGTCGATGTGATCGCATGGAGGTGACCGGTGTGGTCGCAGGCGGTCAGTGAGATCGTAGAGGTTCGCAGACGTGGTCATAAAGGAGTTACGACCTTATATAGTCGGTATAAGTAGATTGGAAATAAATAACTCATTCCATCTATAAGAGATTGGAATTTAATCAAATGATATCTTTCTATCCTTAAGGATTGATATTTAATCAAATCATAACTAGCAATATCTCTTAACTAATCTGTGTGTTGCCTTTTTCTTGTGCGCCAGTGCAGCTGGCCCACGGGTATGACACGTCGTCTGCTACAGCACAGCACATACTGTTCACACATGTGTGCACTGTTCATGCGCGCTTAGTAATTCCGGCACATGACAATATATGAGTCACTCTAGCTCAACATTTAGCTTATCTATTTTGTTACAGTAAAATGCTAGAAACGGTAACTTAGGAAATCTATAGTTCTCTCTTGAGTCTTAACAGACCTGCATATATTCTACAGTTAAAAACTTACTAACGTAGAACTCTAGTTTACTCCTCTATTCTGTTATGAGGACTGAAACTGTTTCATAGAACTCTAGTTTACTCCATTCTGTTATGAGGGCTGAAACTGTTTCCATTTCACCCGATACCGACTATTGTTTACCCAGTAACATCAAATACTGAATCTTTGACACAGATTGGAATGGCAAGTGCACTGGAAACTCTATGCGGCCAAGCTTATGGGGCAAAGCAGTACCATACATTGGGAGTGCACACCTACAGAGCCATACTCACCCTTCTGGTCGTGTGTATTCCGCTATCACTTCTATGGGTATTCATGGACAAAATCTTGGTCCTCATAGGGCAGGACCCCTTGATCTCGCGGGGTGCCGGGAGATACATAGTCTGGCTAATTCCAGGGCTTTTCGCAAATGCGGTAATTCAGCCTATTACAAAGTTTTTGCAGTCCCAGAGCCTGATCATCCCTCTGCTTCTGTCAGCCGTTGCGACGCTGGCATTCCACATCCCTCTGTGCTGGGTGATGGTGTTCAAGACTGGTCTGGGGTTTACCGGAGCTGCTTTGTCGATAAGCATATCGTATTGGTTGAATGTGGCTATGCTCGTGGCATACATCATGTTGTCAAGTTCTTGTAAGGAAACACGCACCCCTCCGACAATCGAGGCCTTCAAGGGAGTGGATGTGTTCTTGCGTCTAGCATTGCCAACTGCTCTGATGATTTGGTAATTACCAGAACCCACTTGGGAATCCCTCTCTGTATCTGTATTTAGGTTTCCTCTTGTCCTTGGCTAATGAAATTTCTTTTTTTTTCCAGTCTTGAATGGTGGTCATTTGAGCTCCTTATTCTTATGTCAGGACTTCTACCCAACCCTGAGCTTCAAACCTCAGTGCTTTCAATCTGGTACGAAATAGCCACAGTATATGTATAGATAAATATTCTTATATAACCATATTTACCTTATGCTACACATATTGTTTTGTACAGTCTCATAAGTATAACATTACTCTATACAATTCCTTATGGGCTTGGAGCTGGTGGAAGGTATGAAGACACTAAACTACAAGTTGCATTTCTTTTACTCCTTGGAAAGAGTTATCATTCGATAATAGCTTTTGTTTTTAATGAATAGCACGCGAGTAGCAAACGAACTGGGTGCTGGGAACCCTGAAGGAGCTCGATCAGCGGTCCGTGTTGTGATGTCGATTGCAGTGACAGAGGCAGTTATCATGAGTGGAACTCTATTAGCATCACGACGCCTCTTGGGACGTGCATACAGCAGTGAGGAAGAGGTTGTATCTTTTGTTGCAGCGATGGTTCCATTGGTTTGCATCTCTGTGGTTACTGATGGTCTACAAGGAGTTCTCTCAGGTTACATTTTCTCTCATTTGAAAACAACTGCAATACCTTTTAAGTTTTTTATCATTTGATCAAACTGTTATCTACTCAGTCCTAACATTTGCATCAAAATGCAATTGTTATTCCTTTGATTTGCTTAGTTGTGTCTGCAAACCCGTTTTCCTATCCTGGTAATTAGTGTTATCAGGTGGCAAGCGATTGCTACTATCTATTGTTAGATCTGCTTTAGGATCTCCTAGGGTTTAGATCTAGAGGGGTTCTAACCGGGTTCAAGTGATACACGGAGAGAGAGAGAGCAATAGGGTTAGGGGTACCGACCGTCGGATGTAGAGGAGGAGGAGTTGGCCATTGCTGAGGTTCGTCCGGTGTAGAATACTGGGTCACTATGCCATTTTCCTATAAAAACCTTGCAAAAGGTCCAGGAACTTGTCCATATGGGGTATGTCGACCGTAGTACTCCCCCCACGATCAGATCGGACTATCTTAATCTTTAAATCGTGTTGGTTTTCAACTTCAGCCTTAAATATCTTGAATTTATCCAAGGCTTTATTTCTTTCTTTGATTGGATAAATATATCCAAAACGGGAGTAATCATCTGTGAATGTTATGAACGAGTCATAACCATCCACACTTTTCACAGGAAAAGGACCACAAATGTCTGTGTGAATAATTTGTGGAACTCCTGTGCTTCTTTTGGCGTCTTTCTTAATTTTCTTTACATATTTTCCTTTAATGTATTCTCTGCATTGTTCTAAGTCTGAGAACTCTAATAGAGGAAGAATTTCATTCTTAACTAGTCTTTCTATTCTCCCTCTCGAAATATGGCCTAAACGACAGTGCCATAATTTCGACGATTCATTATGAGTTCTCTTTCGTTTTCTGTTCGCATTCACAGGCGAGGATATACGCTCATTCACATCACATACGGAATTCACATTTTCACGAAGTGACAACAAATAAAGCTTGTCTTGTTTGATGGCAAGACCAATGCATTTATCATTAAACATTATTTCACATTTTCCATTTCCAAAGTGACAATCATAACCATCATTGTCCAAATTTGAAACACTAATCAAATTCCTCTGTAAAGAGGGTACATAAAGGACATCTCTAAGTAAAAGAGTGAAGCCATCAGTTAGCTCTAATGAAAGATCGCCAACGGCTTCAACTTCAGCTTGGACTCCATTTGCGACTTTAATGCATCTTTCTTTTCTTTGCGTAGTCCTCGTCGAACGGAATCCCTGTAAAGAATTAGCAACATGAACAGTTGCTCCTGAGTCAATCCACCAAGTGGATTTCGAATATTGCACATACAGGGATTCATTTATACAGGTAATAATGTTCTCACATTTCTTTGCCATTATCATCTTTAAGTAATCAGGACAGTTCTTCTTGTAGTGTCCTGTCTTCTTGCAGTGAAGACATTGATCTTTGTCTAAAACAAACTTATTCTGTTGAGGCTGATGGACAGAGGCTTTTCCCTTGTTCTTTGAGGAGTTACTGTTGAAGTTCTTTTTCTTGTTATCCTTCACATAGTTGATAGAACCACCATGTGAGGATTTAATTCTTTCCTCCTCTTGCACACACATAGTTATGCACTTTTCCAAGTCCCATTTCTCGGGCTGCATATTGTAGTTGACAACAAAAGTGTCAAACTCTTTCGGCAAGGAAGCAAAAACCAAATGAATAAGGAACTTATCCTTGAGAGCCAAATCCATTGGTTTAAGCTTGGATGTCAAGTTGCTCATCCTTAGTATGTGCTCTCTTATACCACTGCCATTACCAGAGTACCTTTCTGTCACAAGCTGCTTAATCAGCTGTGTAGCATAAGTCTTTGAAGAGCCAGTGAACTGACTCTTTAGTTTATCAAGGTACTCTGTGACAGTGTCACACTCTGCGATTGAGCCCACAATTGAAGGCTCAATCGTGTTCTTTATCACAGCCATACATTTCTTGTTGGCTGTGGTCCATTTCTTATGCTCAAGGTCATAAGACATCTGTAAGGGAGCATGATCCCTCTGTCTTTTCTGCCAAACAGTATCATCCTCATTTTGATCCCTAACTGGGTCCTCACTACAGCACGTCCCACTGAGCCTATGGCACCGGTGAGGGATCAAAATGAGGATGATACTGCTTGGCAGAAAAGACAGAAGGATCATGCTCCCTTACAGATGTCTTATGACCTTGAGCATAAGAAATGGACCACAGCCAACAAGAAATGTATGGCTGTGATAAAGAACACGATTGAGCCTGCAATTGTGGGCTCAATCGCAGAGTGTGACACTGTCACAGAGTACCTTGATAAACTAAAGAGTCAGTTCACTGGCTCTTCAAAGACTTATGCTACACAGCTGATTAAGCAGCTTGTGACAGAAAGGTACTCTGGTAATGGCAGTGGCATAAGAGAGCACATACTAAGGATGAGCAACTTGACATCCAAGCTTAAACCAATGGATTTGGCTCTCAAGGATAAGTTCCTTATTCATTTGGTTTTTGCTTCCTTGCCGAAAGAGTTTGACACTTTTGTTGTCAACTACAATATGCAGCCCGAGAAATGAGACTTAGAAAAGTGCATAACTATGTGTGTGCAAGAGGAGGAAAGAATTAAATCCTCACATGGTGGTTCTATCAACTATGTGAAGGATAACAAGAAAAAGAACTTCAACAGTAACTCCTCAAAGAACAAGGGAAAAGCCTCTGTCCATCAGCCTCAACAGAATAAGTTTGTTTTAGACAAAGATCAATGTCTTCACTGCAAGAAGACAGGACACTACAAGAAGAACTGTCCTGATTACTTAAAGATGATAATGGCAAAGAAATGTGAGAACATTATTACCTGTATAAATGAATCCCTGTATGTGCAATATTCGAAATCCACTTGGTGGATTGACTCAGGAGCAACTGTTCATGTTGCTAATTCTTTACAGGGATTCCGTTCGACGAGGACTACGCAAAGAAAAGAAAGATGCATTAAAGTCGCAAATGGAGTCCAAGCTGAAGTTGAAGCCGTTGGCGATCTTTCATTAGAGCTAACTGATGGCTTCACTCTTTTACTTAGAGATGTCCTTTATGTACCCTCTTTACAGAGGAATTTGATTAGTGTTTCAAATTTGGACAATGATGGTTATGATTGTCACTTTGGAAATGGAAAATGTGAAATAATGTTTAATGATAAATGCATTGGTCTTGCCATCAAACAAGACAAGCTTTATTTGTTGTCACTTCGTGAAAATGTGAATTCCGTATATGATGTGAATGAGCGTATATCCTCGCCTGTGAATGCGAACAGAAAACGAAAGAGAACTCATAATGAATCGTCGAAATTATGGCACTGTCGTTTAGGCCATATTTCGAGGGGGAGAATAGAAAGACTAGTTAAGAATGAAATTCTTCCTCTATTAGAGTTCTCAGACTTAGAACAATGCAGAGAATACATTAAAGGAAAATATGTAAAGAAAATTAAGAAAGACGCCAAAAGAAGCACAGGAGTTCCACAAATTATTCACACAGACATTTGTGGTCCTTTTCCTGTGAAAAGTGTGGATGGTTATGACTCGTTCATAACATTCACAGATGATTACTCCCGTTTTGGATATATTTATCCAATCAAAGAAAGAAATAAAGCCTTGGATAAATTCAAGATATTTAAGGCTGAAGTTGAAAACCAACACGATTTAAAGATTAAGATAGTCCGATCTGATCGTGGGGGGGGGGGGGAGTACTACGGTCGACATACCCCATATGGACAAGTTCCTGGACCTTTTGCAAGGTTTTTACAGGAAAATGGCATAGTGGCCCAGTATTCTACACCGGGCGAACCTCAGCAAAATGGAGTAGCTGAAAGACGCAACCGTACCCTGATGGATATGGTGCGAAGCATGATGAGCTATTCCACACTGCCATTGAGTTTATGGATGGAGGCGTTGAAAACCGTCATTCATATTCTCAACAGAGTGCCTAGTAAATCGGTGCTCAAAACACCGTACGAGTTGTGGACAGGAAGAGTTCCCTCACTAAACCACTTGCGTGTGTGGGGGAGTCCTGCTGAGGCTAAAGTATTTAACCCAAACCTTGGGAAGCTTGATCCCAAAACAGTAAGTTGCCATTTCATAGGCTACCCTGAAAAGTCAAAAGGTTTTCGTTTCTACTGTCCAGACAGATATACAAAGTTTGTAGAAACGAGACACGCTGTCTTCTTAGGGGATGAAATGATGGGAGGAAGTATGGTAGCTCGTGAGATTGATCTTGAAGAGAAGCGGGTGTATGCGTCCACTCCGATTATTCAAGAGCCATTCTTCACACTACCTGCTGTCGCTGCACCGACGGTGCAAGACACTGTGGTGCCAGCACCTGTTATTGTTCCTCCTGTGGCAACAATGAATGAAAATGAGGAACCTGTTCTTCAGGATCCTACAGAACCCATTGCCACAGATGAGGGGGAGCAACAGCAGCCTCAAACAGAAGATGTACCAAATGAGGAGGCCCCGAGGAGGTCTCAAAGAGTAAGAAGATCAGCTATTTCTGATGATTATCAGATTTATCATACAGATGAATTTCAAATGGAGAATGATCTCACCTCATTTGAAGAAGCCATGAGAAGCGAAAATTCCTCAAAATGGCTTGAGGCCATGGAAGAGGAAATGAGATCCATGAAGACTAATAAAGTCTAGGACATGGAAATTATTCCTAAAGGAGCCAAAACAGTAGGCTGTAAATGGGTCTACAAGACAAAGCTTGACTCCCAAGGGAATGTAGAAAGATATAAAGCGCGACTTGTGGCAAAAGGCTTTACGCAAAGAGAAGGGATTGATTACAATGAGACATTTTCTCCAGTCTCATGTAAAGATTCCTTCAGAATCATAATGGCATTAGTAGCACATTATGATTTAGAGTTACATCAGATGGATGTAAAGACGACATTTCTTAATGGGGATTTAGAGGAAAATGTTTACATGGCACAACCGAAAGGTTTTGTCGTGGAAGGAAATGAAAGAATGTGATGCCGCCTAAAGAAATCGATTTATGGGTTAAAGTAAGCTTCAAGACAGTGGTACTTGAAGTTTGACAGTACAATAAGAAAATTTGGGTTTAAAGAGAATGTAGAGGACAACTGTGTTTATGTAAAGTTTAAAGATGAGAAGTTTATCTTCCTAATCCTGTATGTGGATGATATCCTACTGGCTAGTAGTGATGTCAGTCTGCTACTGGAGACAAAGAAATTTTTGTCCTCAAACTTTGATATGAAAGATCTTGGTGAAGCTTCGTTCGTTCTAGGGATCGAAATTCACCGGGATAGAAACAAAGGGATATTGGGACTGTCACAAAAGGCATACATAGAGAAAGTCTTAAAGAAATTTGGTATGCATAAATGTTGTCCTTCACCTGCACCTATAGTCAAGGGCGACAGATATGGAGATTTTCAATGCCCCAGGAACCAGTATGAGATCGATCAAATGAAAGCGGTTCCATATGCTTCAGCTGTCGGAAGCTTACAGTATGCTCAAGTATGCACACGTCTTGACTTAGCATTTGTTACCGGGTTACTTGGCAGATTCCAGAGCAATCCTGGAATAGAACATTGGAAATTGATAAAGAAAGTCTTGCGTTATTTGCAAGGAACAAAAGGTCTCATGATGACATACAGAAGATCAGATTCACTCCATATAATGGGGTATACAGATTCTGATTTTGCGGGAGATGATAGAAAGTCTACATCCGGATATGTGTTCACTCTCGCTGGAGGAGCTATATCGTGGAAAAGCTCAAAGCAAACCGTCACTACATCGTCCACAATATATGCCGAGTTTGTAGCATGTTATGAGGCTACGGGGCAGGTGAACTGGCTAAAGAAGTTCATACCCGGTTTGAAAGTGGTTGACGACATCAATAGACCACTTAAGTTGTACTGCGATAATGAACCCGCAGTAACGTATGCCCACAACAATAAGTAAGTGGTGCTGCCAAACACATTGACATAAAGTACTATGTTGTGAAAGATAAAGTTCGGGATCAAATTATAAGTCTTGAGCATATAAGTACCGCAAAGATGCTAGCGGATCCGCTTACTAAAGGCTTACCACCCAACGTGTTCAGAGAACATGTAGCCGGCATGGGTTTAAGGGAAAGCCTATGATTCCTGGACTAAAAGATGACCCAAAAGATTAAAGTAACTATTTTAGAACAGAGAGGTGTATTGTAGCTGTTGAATCTATCGGCAATTGACCGTGACGATGAGACATGTTCTATGCACTAATCTGCGATGAAATGAGTAAAGTCAAAAGTAATTAAAGTTAAAGCATAGATTGAGATCAAAGGGGAGAATGTTAGGGTGATCTCAGGCATTTGGCCTAACGGCCAAATGCCAACCCCTTTTGACCGCGCCCTAATCGGGGGCGTCCAGCCCAATAGGCTGGTGGGCCCCTGTCGCCAGCGCCATATAAATAGAGGTGGGGGCCGGGGCGACACGCACGACAAGGTTCACCGTGCCGCCACAAACCCCACCGACAAACCCTAATCCGATCTGAGAGGGGGGCGCTCCAGCGACGGGAAGTTCCATCACCGCCGCCACCGATCGCCGCCGCCAGGGAGCCCCGCTCCTTCTCCACCGACCGTCGCTGCCTGTGCGCAGACTTCACCGAGCGAACCCGCGATGGCCAACTCCTCCTCCTCTACATCCGACGGTCGGTACCCCTAACCCTATTGCTCTCTCTCTCCGTGTATCACTTGAACCCGATTAGAACCCCTCTAGATCTAAACCCTAGGCGATCCTAAAGCAGATCTAACATCTATCAGTCAGAAATATGCTATAACACAGTTGTAATGGCCATATTCAACAATGCTTACTAACATCTGTGCTTCATCAGGCATTGCTCGAGGATGCGGATGGCAGCATTTGGGCGCGTACGTCAACCTTGGCTCGTTCTATTTGCTCGGAATTCCAATGGCGATCCTTCTCGGCTTTGTGCTACATATGGGAGCAAGAGGACTTTGGATAGGAATTGTCTGTGGTTCAATATCACAGACCACGCTTCTCTCCACCATCACATTTTTCACCAACTGGCAAAAGATGGTTTGTTCTTCATCTCATCTGACCCCACTTGCACCTACAATTCATATACAACAATGGCCAATGTAGTGAATGATTTGAGGTGTTATTATAGATGTCTTATGGACATGGTCATTGGATCTGTACGCAGGCTGAAAAGGCTAGGGAAAGAGTGTTCAATGAGAAGCCAACGGAAGCCGGGAGGAGATGTTCGCTGGAATAGTTCCACTCCAATTCTGCACCATTTCAGGGGGGCTGCACTTGATCACGGAAGCGATCATGTAGACAAGGAATCAAGCATTTGTGGAACCCACGAAATTAATGTGTTATATATTTCGCGAATTCCCATAGTTTATTTATAGTGCTCTTTTACGGTACCTTAAAAATGAATATAAGCCTGTCTAATCTTTGTAATTCAATCGTTTAGATTAGTTAAGATTTAGTTATATTATTATTTATATTATTAATAGTAGTATCTCTAAAAAATAAAATTGTAAATAAAATAAGTGGCTTAAGATTAGTTTTTACGGTTTCGTGTGACCGATTTGTGAAGCCAGGCCGCAAAAAATCAGCCATGGCCTTACTTCTACATCAAATCTTTTTTACTAGCTCTATTATTTGATTATTTATGTACATACATTTGATCACAAAGCTAGGATTGCATGTATGATCATGCATGCACGAACGTGTACGTGTTCTTCTACAGTCAATGAGGCGCGGCTTCGGCTGCGTCTCTCCCTTAGATGACGTCTCCATGACTGTAATTAAACTCAGATCCTATCTACCCTCGCCGCGCGGGGCTGGATCCCATCAACTAACACAGAGGCGGACCTTGCCTACGGCTTCGAAGAGGAGAGATGGGGGATGGGTAGGCGAGTAGTGACGGGAGGAGCAGCAGGAGCCAGTAGCGCCAGCGCTAGCCGCCGAGCGGGGGAGAAGCGAAGCGGCTCCGGCGCGGAGGCGGGGAGCGGGAGAGGGCGGAGTGGGGAAGGGGAGCGCCTGCGGCTGGGGTCCAGGCGAAGGCGGAGCGCAAGCGGCGGCCACGGAGAGGAGGCAAGTGAAGCCGAGCGGGGCTGCTCGAGCCGTCGTGCGTGGAGGAAGGGGCCGACGGCGAGCGGTCGGTCACTGGAGATCGGTCGCGGCGAGCCGTGGTGGCTGGCGAGCCGGGCTTTGGAACTTGGAAGTGGTTGCAGATGCCACGGCCACGAGAGAGCAGTCGCGGATGGCTCTGCGGCCCACAGGAGAAACGCGATGGATGAATTCCTCGGCCCACTACCAGTCCAAAGCTGGCTTTTCTAAATAGAAAAAACAGTCCCAGACACTGAACGTTCGATAAATTGATAAGTCGATTTAAAAAATATTTCAATAAACTATAAAAAAGTAAAAAAATCATCATATTTATTTATTTAGAATAAACTATAAACCAAGAAGATCAGAGCCTATTCGGTAAGTCTGTTAGTGTTCTGACTTCTAGCTATGAGGCTAGACGGTGAGACGTGCGTTTCTTTTCTAAGGCACATATACATACACCACTATATGCGTATATCATATGTATACACATGCGAATGCGACCTGCCGACCCCTTAATATACGTGTAGATCATGAGACTCGAGTTTCTTCAAATAAAACTCTCGAAGAAGGTAGGATGCATATTGCATTCACTCTCTTTCCAGAAAAACAAGGCTAACAAGCAAAAACGAAAAGAAACTAAAATGACGAGAAAGTCCGGTCGAGGTTTGTCCATTGTAATTGTACTGTGTCAAGGACATTTTTGTTCCATGGTCCCCACCCTTTCAAAGCGTACATATCACACAGCCGTTGGCAAGATGAGATCATAGCAAAAAAAAAATTTATAAAGAAGATGTACACACATATTTAGAAGGGAAAATTGCTCTCATGCCACAAAGTTATGTGTGATGCTCCCTTTTGCCACAAAGTTAAATGTCTATGTTATAATGCCACAAAGTTGAGTTTTATTCCTTTCTTTTGCCATTTCCTCCACTTAAACTCTATTTTAATTTCAGTTTACTCTTTTCTTACATGAACTGACCGTTTTGCCCTTTGCCCTCACGCGCGCACAGGAGCGGAGATGGAGCCGGCGTCCTCCGGCGTGGCGGCGCCCCCTCTCCCGACGGCGGCGCCGACGACCCCGGCGTCCATGGCGGCGGCGCCCACGACCCTGGCCTCCTCCGGCATGGCGGCGGCGCCCTTGACCCCGGCCTCCTCCGCGGCGCCGCCCACGACCCCGGCCTCCTCCGCCGCCGTCGCCATGGCCGCCGTCCATGGCCGCCGTCGCGGACATCGGCAAGCGGCGAGAGCAGGTCCATGGCCGCCGTCGCGAGCATCGGCTGCGCCGCCGGCTTCACCGGCTTGCTTCACCGGCTCGTCGTCCTCGTCCTCCTCCGACCGCTCGTCTGGGTCAAGCAAGCCGGTGAAGCCGGCGGCGCAGCCGATGTCCGCGACGGCGGCCATGGACCTGCTCTCGCCGCTTGCCGATGTCCGCGACGGCGGCCATGGACGGCGGCCATGGCGATGGTGGCGGAGGAGGCCGGGGTCGTGGGCGGCGCCGCGGAGGAGGCCGCGGTCAGGGGCGCCGCCGCCATGCCGGAGGAGGCCGGGGTCGTGGGCGCCGCCGCCATGGACGCCGGGGTCGTCGGCGCTGCCGTCGGGAGAGGGGGCGCCGCCACGCCGGAGGACGCCGGCTCCATCTCCGCTCCTGTGCGCGCGTGAGGGCAAAGGGCAAAACGGTCAGTTCATGTAAGAAAAGAGTAAACTGAAATTAAAATAGAGTTTAAGTGGAGGAAATGGCAAAAGAAAGGAATAAAACTCAACTTTGTGGCATTATAACATAGACATTTAACTTTGTGGCAAAAGGGAGCATCACACATAACTTTGTGGTATGAGAGCAATTTTCCCTATTTAGAAAGGCAAAGACTGAGGATAAATTCATCAGAATAAGGCCCTGATCAACTCGGCTTCGGCTTTTGGCTTCTGGCTTATTTTTCACTATTCATAAGTTTCGTCTTTTTCTGAACTTTTGGCTTTTTGTTGAGCTTTTTTGCTGGTTCTTTTTTTTCCCGTATTTGTTTGTATTATACGCAATGGGCTAACATTTTTTTATTTTTAATTTTTTTAAATTTAATTATGCTAAATAAGCCTCTGTCAGCTACAGTGCTTTTTTCAGCCAGCTACAGTGTTTTCAGCCATAAGCCATGAGGCTTTCAGCCGAACCGATCACCACCTAAGTCCAGATGGATGAGTGAAGTCGTATATCTATAATTCTATCACCCTACCAAGAGATTAACAAGATAAGATCACAACAAAATTGTTTTATGACCATCTTCACACTAGTTTTTGGCTAAACTATTAAGAGGTAATTTCCTTGAGAAGACATTTTCGACAAAAACATGGTAATCTACACTTGACTGATTATAGATGTCGCAACAAACAGCCATTGGATGGAAAATCTATTTCACCGTCTTTCCTACACATTTTAAACTCTAAAATAGTTTCTAGATCCTCAGGTGTCATGAACTATCTAAGCTATGGTCATCAGTCATCACTCAAGTTTACATGCCGATGAGACGATAGGGTCCCGATTTTCCGATAGGATGATAACTATCGATTTTGGTGGAGGTGACTCTCACGATCCGACTACAACCGTACGACGACGCTTGCGCCTTAGCAATCGCAGAACCACACTCCAAGTTGTTATCAACCATGCCAAGAACGCGGTTGACCTAACCACGAAGGTCAATTTCTGCATGCAACCGAAGAACACGCAAGAACAAGATAACAAGCAATCTGAAATTGCAAATATTTCTATTAAAATCAAAAGGTGGGATTCCGAAGGCTGTCTTGACAGGTGGTCGTCTGACACAACTGAAGAACAGAAATTTGCATAATAGCTAAATCTAAACTCAACAAAATCCAAGTCCTAACAAAGGAGGCGGCGGCTCCTTTATAGGGAGAACAACCAGGAGGGGCGTCCAAAGTGCATGCTCTAGGGTTACAAGGCCCATGGGCCCAATTGGTGGTGGCGCAGCACCCTTTTGACTCGGACTCAAAAACCAACGTGGATTGTTTTGATGATTGCAGCCGGCTCGGATGGAATTTAAGATGGGGTTGAATCCGTTGGAAAGTAGACTTCATAAGCTTTCCATGAAGTACAAGAACGTTCCAAACGGAGTCCGTATGAAAAAGTTACATCCGTTTCAACTTGCACCATTGCAGCAGTCCGAATCTGATTCCAGTACGTGACCAACACGGATTCTTTTGATGATTGCGGCTGTCTCGGATAGAATTTGAAGATGGGGTTGAATCCTTTAGAAAGTATACTTGATAAGCTTTCCATCAAGTCCAAGAACGTCCCAAACGGAGTCCGTGTGAGAAAGTTACGTCCGTTTAAACTTGCACCATTGCAGCAGTTCAAATCTGATTCCAGTACGGGTCCAACAAGGACTCTTTTGAATTGGTGTAAAAGTGACGTGGTGCTGTAAAAATATATATTTTCATTATTAGGTAGCATCATATTCTCATTTAAAATATGTTGAGGCTCAAGAAACGAATTCATTTTTAGTTCAATCTTGATATTGGACGCTATTTGTCGTATGTGTTTGTGGCGTGGTCACATCATCCTCCCATTCTTGACAGAAAACCGTCCTCGGTTTTAACGTATGTGTAGCCTCACGTATTGCATGATCTTGATCGTAAATCTCGGTATATGATAACAAACGCAACAAACTCTCATTATGTAATATCATAAGTTCTTTATCAAGCAAAGTAAAACCTCTTTGAAACGAGCTCACCTTATAATTTAAGCGATGCGTAGAAGCTCTTATAATTAGGACAACAAGCATAGCAAATATGGTTGTATCCATAGAGGTCATGTCCTCATCATCCTCCCCTTCTTGAAAACAAAGCCATCCTCGGCTTTTGATAAACTGAAAGTATGGTAACAAAGAAGTCAATGTGTATGCATGGTATATGTATATGTCATTCGTTTTAACAGTTCTTCGTTGTTGCACAATTAATGTTATAACACAGCAGCAATCATAACAGCTCATTGTATTATTAACCCAAAAGTAATCATATATGTTAATGAACAAATAAAAATTTCTCACACAGTAATTATTGCAACTTGTTTTGCAAATATAAGTGAAGTATTTATGCAATTCAAATCTTTCAAGTTGTATACTTGCAGTGGTGGCACATATGGGCAAAGCTACAACTTTTTGGAATCAAGCAAAGTTCATCTATATAATCATATCTCAATTGAGTAATAGCAAATTTATCTAGCAAGAGTGAAAAGATTTGTAAGTTTTTCCATAATTCATCATCTTTATTCAGATTGTCCATATTAGATGGTGCAAAAAGAGATGAACACATAGTCATTGGATAAGTACTAAATTTTACTTCCCTCTCATATTGAACAAGATTCAACACACAAGAATTGTTGTCCAAAACAGTAAGCTTCAATTCATCCATGTGATCACAAGTTATGCATATTCGATATACAAAAAATTGATTTTCTACACCATAATCTCCAATCAAATTAAACTTATACCCAGGGGTGTATGCACTAAACAAGAATTTTGTACATGTAAGTTCCGAAATTTTCTCCATAGCACAATCCAAACTAACGGCCTCATTAAGCATGATATAGCACAATGCACCAGCAGGGGATATTCTATCGAATACTTCCTTATGTGTAATTATTTCGACATGTGCAAAATTATGAGAATTTAGATCAACACATGATTCGTTCAAGTCAACACAAGGAATATCAAAAGATTGCACTACAGCAGGTATATACTCACAAGGTTGCTCTATGTCTTGTTGTAGCACCAAATCAGTACCTTTGTCATTATCGTCCTCATCAGATACTGTAGGTACCTCAAACTTCTCCACTAATGGCATAAGATGCACCAGATCATCCTTCACCTCTTCAAGTTTCTCGGTGGTATCTGTAGATGGAGTAGGAACCAAAATAATATCAACATTTTCAGTTAGCTCAGGTTGCACCTCGCTTGTGACCGTGGGTGCTGGAGGTACAAAATGATGTCGCAATTTCTTTTTCATCTGCTCCCATGTGTATATATAGTGGTACTCGAGATTTGACCACCAATGTTGAACATCACCAATCAGTGCCGTCCTTGCCAGGCTCATCTTCTCAACAGGATCAAGATCTTGTCTTTTCAAGTAGTTATCCATCATACCAACCCAAAAGAAGTACTCCGATGACGTACTCTCAGCGGTGAGTGGCAAGATATGTACCGGTAATTGTTTCCCTTCGAGTTCAAATCTACCCGCGATGACATCATAATCTACCCATAAACCTGTCATTGTTAGTAGAAAACAAGGAAACAAATCACAAGTAAATGTTCCTATCAACTACTAGGATATGGAGGCTCAAATCAAGTCACGCATCTCTCAAGCTCTTACCAAATTCTTACGAGTTCTTACCAAAGCAAACAGGTGGTGCAACCGGTGGCTGGTTCATGATAAATCTAACTCAAGTGATGAGTAAAGCGATTGCAAGGTACAGCGAGACCTGTTCGGTTAGTAGAAAAGTGGAGCTTGGATAGGCTATGTATTTTGTAGTAAAGGAAAACAATCAATTCATTTCAGAAATTGCACAGAATTGAATTATAGTTCGTATCTAGCACTTAGCCTATGTTGCTGATCAACCAAAGATGGAAGGAGGCTAAAATAAGTGTATGGCAATGTATGGGAGTGGTAAATACAAGATAATTCAATCGAATGCAATCTGGAATTGAAGAACACAAGGATTGACCCAAAACTTGGAAACTGAAGATTTCTGTCTACTAGACAGCACGTCGGTATTTCGGCCGTAACTTTTTGTCAGTTGCCTTTTTTTCAATGATTCTTTTTTTCTCTGTTTGCTGACGGCGTTTTCTACAACTTTTGTTTTGGGGTCAAGTTCTGGAAACTGACCGAAAAATTTGCACAAAATTCACAAGTACCGGCTGTTGCAGATTCAATCTGGAATTTTTATTCAACTTGAACCGCAGATATCTCTTAACTGCCTTTCTGGAATGACGTGAAATTTTACAGATAGATAGAAAATGAAGTTTTGAATCTAATGGCGGTGGTCTCACTCAAAAATAATCTCGGAATCAAAAGTTATGGCGTTTTTGGTGGCGGCTGCAGAGAAAGGAAAGATCAGCCGAAATTGGAATTAGGGTTTGGGGGTGGGGATTTTTTTTCTTTGGATTTTCAATGGAACAAAGATATGACCAGCAACTAGACAATGCTAAGACGAACACAAATTCAATTTAGCAAACCAAAACTAACAGATTGAAAGGCACAACGGGGTTTGGACAGCGGGAATTAACTCTTTTTTGTGGGGCAATTTTTCTGGACTATAGGAAACAAAAATCAATCTACTAACTGGGGATACAAGAAATTCCAATCGGTCAACTGAAGCTCTGATACCAACTGATGAGGCGATAGGGCCCCGATCTTCCGATAGGATGATAACTATCGATTTTGGTGGATGTGACTCTCACGATCCGACTACAACCGTACGACGACGCTTGCGCCTTAGCAATCGCAGAACCACACTCCAAGTTGTTATCAACCGTGCCAAGAACGCGGTTGACCTGACCACGAAGGTCTATTCCTGCATGCAACCGAAGAACACGCAAGAACAAGATAACAAGCAATCTGTAATTGCAAATATTTCTATTAAAATCAAAAGGTGGGATTCCGAAGGCTGTCTTGACAGGTGGTCGTCTGACACAACTGAAGAACAGAAGTTTGCATAATAGCTAAACCTAAACTCAACAAAATTCAAGTCCTAACAAAGCAGGCGGCGGCTCCTTTATAGGGAGAACAACCAGGAGGGGCGTCCAAAGTGCATGCTCTAGGGTTACAAGGCCCATGGGCCCAATTGGTGGTGGCGCAGCACATTTTTGACTCGGACTCAAAAACCAATGTGTATTGTTTTGATGATTGCAGCCGGCTCGGATGGAATTTGAAGATGGGGTTGAATCCGTTGGAAAGTAGACTTCATAAGATTTCCATGAAGTACAAGAACGTTCCAAACGGAGTCCGTATGAGAAAGTTACGTCCGTTTCAACTTGCACCATTGCAACAGTCCGAATCTGATTCCAGTACGTGACCAACACGGACTCTTTTGATGATTGCGGCTGTCTCGGATAGAATTTGAAGATGGGGTTGAATCCTTTAGAAAGTATACTTGATAAGCTTTCCATCAAGTCCAAGAACGTCCCAAACAGAGTCCGTGTGAGAAAGTTACGTCCGTTTAAACTTGCACCATTGCAGCAGTTCGAATCTGATTCCAGTACGGGTCTAACAAGGACTCTTTTGAATTGGTGTAAAAGTGACGTGGTGCTGTAAAAATATATATTTTCATTATTAGGTAGTATCATATTCTAATTTAAAATATGTTGAGGCTCAAGAAACGAATTCATTTTTAGTTCAATCTTGATATTGGACGCTATTGTCGTATGTGTTTGTGGCGTGGTCACATCACATGTGCCATAGAGGGATCGAAATCCACTACCTTGCAGCCACGAGACGCAAGAAGCGAAAGCGACCGGCCGCGTTTGGTAACGGCTGTGACTTATGATTTTGATTAAAATTTTTGAATTTTAGTTGTTTACGGTACAGATTATAGAGAGATACTCATTTGCGATTTTGGCTGGTACAGATGTTGAGTTTTTAACGTGTACATCGTTTAACTTGTAGACCCCGTCTTAAAAAAAATACCCCATTTTAAAGTTAAATACTATAGCAAAAATCAAAAGCCGTCAGCTTCGGGAAAAAAAGGGAAAATTTGTTCTGTAGTACTGAAAATTGACTGCTTCCGGAAAATACCACCAAAAGAACCCGGTTCCGGAAATTACCACCCAAAAATTCACAGAAGCTTCGGGATTTAGCAGTCTGTTAGTAACGGTGTTAACTGAGACAAAAATGCCCTTACCTGTTGGAGATACAACCTCGCTTTAGACCATAGATGCTGGAGATACAACTACTGAAGAAGATGCACAAGCTGATTCAAACAAGAAAAGAGATCTTAGTACTGCCAAATTTCAAAGCATAAGAAAATTTCCCAGTGAATTATCCTGACCGATGGTTTTTACTTTTTACAGACACTAAGCCAGCCAGTACTATCCCCAAACAATATGCATATTGCAACCAAGCAGTTAACTAAGCCAGCCATCCAAATTCTGAAGCACAAAAGAAGAGATCCAGCTAATTTCAGTGTTCCAACTTTTAACTGAATGGACCAGCAGTGGATATGCATATTGCAACCAAGCAGTTACCTAATCCTCCTGTAGTCATAAACAACCAAGCTTTGCAATTTCGCATCCCCTGCCGCACACCAAGCTTTGCAATTTCGCATGGAATCCCCGTGTCTTCATGATGAAACAAGAGCACCTGGAAAAATTTGTTATCCTACAAAAAAGATGACGCAAATGTCATGGAAATGCTTTAGTACCTGGACGGATGCACCCGGTTTGTTGCGTCTTGGGACAGAAGGACGAGGCACACCCTGAAAAATTACAGTAGAAGGTTATTCACCTAAATAAATCAGCATTTGAGTAAGCAACTGCAGTCTGTACTCCGTAACTAGACGTAACCGAGATGCTTACGAGAAACTATAGATAGAAAGACAAGTATGCTTGGCACTCTTCTGATAACCAGCTGGCAGGGGATAAAAAAAGGGAAAGGAAAAAACTGGCTTTAAACTCTGTTATGAATTCACAAAATGACAAAATCATGCCATTATCATGTGCAACTCTACTACTGTGTCTTGTGGGCAAAAACAGATGGTGCTACTGCGGTACTGCGGCGGGCCATTCTGGAATGAAACAAAACATGCAAACACTTGTTAAATCCCTAGCTCCTGCATCTTCCATGACTAACACTCATCCAATCTCATTAAACTGCATCTAATCTTCAGAAACATAAGTCTATGCTGTTGATATAGTCTATGCTGTTGATAATAGTTTTTAAAAGGCCGCGCACCTATGCTGGTGAATTGTAAACATCCAATCAATTTTGGACGCCTGTTCTTGAATTCTAAGTTTATTCAACTCACGCTCGAGCTAAAACACTTTTGAGGACTAGATACCTCAGGATCTCTTCGCCACGCCTGGCATCTCATCGTCGGCAATGTCCGCTCCATCACGTGAATCCACGATGGGCCGCCGTCCTTCTCCTCGACCAGGCGGCGGAGGTGCATCAAATCTCCGGTGTTCACTGGCAATTCATCCTCCATCGGAGTAGAAGGAACCTCAGCTCTACACCACATCATATCACCCCACAGAATTAAGGTAGAGTGAACTAGGGAGACCAACGCGTCCAATTGAGTAAAGATTTGCCTCGCCTTGGCACGACGACCATCGTCGTCTCGTGGCGGCAGGAGCCCTCGGTGGTGGCCGTGGCGCGCGACGGCGGCGGCGCGGGAGGGTTCGCCGCCTGGTCCTGGTCGCCGACGACGGCGACAGCCCACCTTGGATGCCAGGCCCAGCCGACGAGGAGGCCCACGAGCGCGGCGAGCCAGAGCGGCGCGGCGATGGCGGCAAGCTCGAGGGCGACCCCGCCGAGGGTGGGCTGCCGGAAGATCCCCATCAAAAGATCGGCGAGCGCCGACATCACACCCTCTAGAAAAGAAAGATCCGGTTTTTGCAACTAATCCGACCCCAAACCCTCTCAAGGCGCCGCTCGGTCTTGAGGGCAAAAATGACATTACGAAAATACCAAACGAACGGAAATTAACAGACTGCTAAATTTCGAAGAGAAGTGAATTTTTAGGTGGTAATTTTCGGAACCGGGTTTTTTTATGGTATTTTTCAAAAACAGTTAACTTTCAGTGCTACGATTTCCCAAAAAAAAGCCCTGTGTTGGTTCCCGGCTTCCCGTAGCTTGTGCTTGTGGGTTACATTACATGCACCTACTACTTAGTTTATTGTTTCTGCCATCCTGCTCTGGTTTTTTCTTTGGCTGCGCAACTGCGTGTGCGAAGCGGATAAGAACGCTTGCGCGGCGGAGATTATTTTTCTCGATCCTTTTATGCGCCGAACACCTGAGTAGAAGTCTCACTTGGGCAAGCACTCTTATCATTTTCCTCCTCGGTACAATGTTTGATGTACAGTATACAAATTCTTGGCACCTCTCTCTCTCCTCTCTCGCTAGGTAGTAACTACGGATTCGTTCTTTTGTAGATGTTGTCTTCTGCTAGTTAGGATATCGATTTTTCAGGTTTCTGGATCTGCATGGATGGTAATCTTTCTTCACCGATGATAGGATCAAGAAGCGTAGTTGCTTGTCAATTGCTCATCAGTGATGACTTTGCAAGATTTCTTTTGCCTTGTTCAACTAATGCAGTTAAATTTCTTGTTTCTTGGCGCCAGCTTTCCTCTCATGCCCGGATCACAACACGACGGAAGCCCCGCAGCTCACCGGGCGGTCGCTGGCGCCGGCACGCTCTGCCCCCACGTCGTCCCCGGCGCTGGTCTCGTCCGTCCAGGACCTGTACGACTTCATCTGCAGCGACCCGCTGGTGGACAGGATCGGCTACACCAAGGAGAAGATCGCCGAGTCCGTCGACCGGTGGCTGTGGTGCGGGGTGCAGGTGTCCCGGCTGTTCCGCCTCGACGAGCTCCGGCTGTCGGAGGCCGAGAAGGCCAGGATATACCACTTCTACATACCCGTCTTCCTCTGGTGCGAGGACCAGGTCATCGAGCACAGGTCCAAGTACAACGAGGGCGACGAGATCCCGCCATTGGTGGTACGCGCACGAGCATTTGCTTCGATATATGCTAGTAATTTTCATGTCAAGTGGAAGTAGGCAATGGACTACAGCATCTAGCACAGAAGATGATGAATGAATCTGTCATATAAATTTGTCCTCTAGTGTCGATAGCATCCAAATCTCTCGTGCCATGTTCCACCAGCTGGACACTACAGAACAAATTCTTCTGCATTGTATGCTTCCACCGCACGCCGGATACTTCTGCACTTGCCTGAGCAAAACAAAATATTTCTTCAGAAGCACATGTTGTCCATGAGATACACTTGCAAAAGACAAATCTTGTGGTCGATGAGCCCAAATTATCACAAATGGGGTCGATTTGACCAAAATGGGACCTGAATCTCAAGTTACAAGAATGAACAGCTTTTGCTGTTTCAGTTCACAATTCGTAAATGGATCTTCTTTTTGTAATGTAGATTGCGGTCAGCGCTCCCCAAGGCAGTGGGAAGACAACTCTTGCTTTCGCACTTGATCATCTTTTTCGGGCTGCTGGTAGGTGAGTTCTTCTCATCATACTAATTATCGTGTGTTTTGATTTCCTGTATGAATGAAATTACGAGCCGAACTTTTGTGTGCATCAGGAATTCCGCCACATTGTCTATCGATGACTTCTATTTGACAGCAGAAGAACAGGTATGGAACTTCAAATATGGAGCAATTATCAATTCTGCGTTGAAAAATACTTTTTTCCTGACTATCTATTGAAATATTAGTGAAACTACTAAGATGGCCGGTACACTTGCACAGGCATCATTTTTAAAACAGCTTAAATGACTTGGTAATACATATGTAATTTTGCTTTTTGAAAAATAGATTATTGCATAATTTCATTTGTGATATTTTAATATTATATATTATAAGAGAGAGAAAACTCACTTTGTCCCCCAATACTTGTCACATGTAACCAAAATTTTCTTCTCTAGATACTTTTTGATGAAAATACTTGCATAGTAAATAGTAAATATAATATTACATAATATTTTTTATTTATATCATCACTATTTTTATTATTGCAATGCTTGCCATCTCTAGCAGCATCCAAAACACAAGGCTCATTGGCTTGTTGCCTCCAAGGTTTCGTCACTTCAAATCCCTTTGCATCTCGCATCTACAACCCGGCCCCACGCGTCATTGACACAACCCCTTTCTTTGCCTCAATCCCAAGAGGACGAGAGATCGAGCACAGCATTAACGTACGTTACACACAAAAGTACGTATACTACTCCGTTCAAGCCACCGCATTCCACTCGACGAGCGGCCACGGCTCCTAGAGCTTCGGTGTGGCGCAGAAGGACTCCGGGAAGCCCTATCATAGTCGAGCTGGTCGTCACGCTTGGACTCCACCGAGACATCCGCCGGGGTGGGGCACGCCGTCCCGCCGAGCATGCAGCTCTCCGGTGGCTCGATGTCGACGCAACTGATGGCGTTCCTCTTGTCGTCGTCGACCTCCTTGCCACCGTCGTTGCAGCAGCTGCTGCTTGCCTCGCTGTCGTCGTCGAGACACTATTGCCGCCCCGCTCCGCCCCCTCACTCCCTCAGCATCTCGCTTAGCTCGTGCAACTACATATATAAACCACTTGACGTACCAAAGAAAAAGTTAGCAACGTACTGGATTAATTATGGGGGAAAAAGCTATGTATAGTAGATTAGTAGCTCGGAATAGTACGTAGCTACGTGAGATTTGGTTTGCTTGATTACCTGTGTGGTGAGGGTGAGCTTTTGTTGCTTGAGGGACTCGATGCGGGCGTGGAGGGCGTCGTACTTGGCACGGAGGGCGGCGAAGTTGTGCTCGAGCTGCTTGGAGCGCCACCGTGCGCGCTTTTAAATTAAGAAGTCATTGATATCATCTCTTTTAAATTAAGAAGAAATATATCTTTAAGCAATAAGATCTGACGGCAGCTACAGTTTTACTTAATTAGAGCCACTTGATTAAAGGTTGGATGTTTTACTTTTTTATGAGAATTTCTAGCCTTTTCTTTTTTCTTAGAAACTCTAAAATGTCCGTCATCGATTTTTAATAATAAATAGATGATTGACTGGTAAATTTTATGTCCAGGCTAAATTGAGGCAAAGAAATCCTGGAAATGCTCTTTTAGAGGTACAAGAACACCCCCCCCCCCCCCAATGGCCCAATCTACTACACTACGTTTTAGTTCAAGTACTAAGACATGATGAACTGAGAGTAACTGACCAAAACTTTACAGTTTCGTGGAAATGCTGGAAGCCACGATCTCCAATTCTCAGCTGAAACACTTGAGTCACTGATCAAACTAACAAAGGAAGGTATCGGTTTCGAATAAGTATTTGTATCCTCTTCAAACCATTTTTTTTCTATTTGAAGGTCATTTGCACATAGGTCTTCCCTTCTTACTTTTTGGAAAATTATCGAAAGGAGCTGCATCCTACATTTATTTGTATAATAGATTTTTACTGAAATTACAAAAAAAAATTACAACATTTAGGTATGAAGATGAAGCTTCCACGGTATGACAAGGTAAAAGGTTGCAGTTATCTTCCTCTGGCTGATGTTTATAATTGAGTAGCTGCATGATACATGCCAAATGTCCATGTAGTCTGCTTTTGGTGGAAGAGGTGATCGGGGCTGATCCTTCAGTATGGCCAGAAGCTGAAGGGCCCATAGAGGTAATCTCATGTGTAGCTGCAGAGCATTTTGAGTTGAGAAATATGTGGTTGTCAACTTGTCATCTTTTTCTGTCTGCTTTTTTGTCCTAGGTTGTTCTCTTTGAAGGATGGATGCTTGGATTTAAACCTCTTCCGAATGAAGCTGTGGAAGCAGTGGACCTTGAAGTGAGTTTCTGAGATTACCACATTATCTGATTGGTTTTTACTTTAATATGACTTGAATTAGTTTTTTCATCTTCAGCTTGAGGTGGTTAATAAGAACCTTGAGGCATACTATGACGCATGGGACAGGTTCATTGAGTCATGGATTGTCATAAAAATAAAGGAACCTAACTGTGTATACCAGTGGAGACTGCAGGTCATTATCTGATTCATCTGATTAGTGTTGTCACAGTATGTGGAAGGAACCATGAATTGCAATTTTCGGATCTTGTTCTTTGGGTTTGCAGGCAGAGAGAGCTATGAGAGCAGATGGAAAACCAGGAATGTCTGATGAGGAGGTTTGTTTCTCACATAGCTATTCATTCATTATAATGACCTTATTTTCCTAATCAGGTAATTTGTTAGCGCCTTACTGATTGTCAAGCAAAGTAGAGTGCTTTAGCTTTGTGATCCTACATTGCCAAATTAAAGCTTGCCACCAAATAGGAACAACTCTTTCTAAGTTCTCAGTTGCAAGTTGTGACCAAACTGGATAGTGCATCACTCAAATCAGGAGAGATGGGCAAAAAATTTACATGGTTGCAAAAGTACTTACTACTCAGTACCACCACTCCACCTGAGGACAAGAAGTTATCTGATACTATTATGGGGATGACCTAGCCTCAAACAACTGGGCCCTGCAGCAGGCACAATAGTATAGGTCTAGTAGTATAAGAAATGTACTAATATATCCCTATGTTAGAAATTAATCTTGTTTTTTTTAAATTTGGGTAGGATACGATTTGCCGTATCCGAGTATGCCGTATGGGTTGTCGTATCTGTATATGAGTTACAAGCGAGCTGTAGTTTCTAGTTCGTGTCCGTATCTTAGTTGGTGTTGTGGGTATATATATGCATGGGCATTGTATGGAGCAATGCAAGAAAAGATGGTGTGTGATCGTTGGGATCCATCAGAGAAATAAAGTGGAGAAAGAGGGCAATGCATTGTGTGTGTTTCGTGCGTGTTCACGTCAACTAGAAGTTTGCTTCGTTGCTCTTTCACGCGAATATCAGGACGCATGTTGTCGTGTCTCGATGAGAGCACTTCACGTGAGGACAGAGAGGCGAGGTGCTCCATCTCACTGCTGACTTTGTCAACGTCAAGTTCGAAGGGTGGGGGACGGATCGTGCGCATCAGAGCTTCATCTCACCGCCGACTTCGTTGAGTCCGACCACCTCGTGGTCGGGCATGCTTCGTCTGACCACCACGCGGTCGAGACTTTGTCTGACGCCAAGCGGTTGTGACTTCATTTGACTACCTCGTGGTCGTGCATACCTCGTCTGACCGCCTCGTGGTCAAGACTTCATCTGACCACCTTGTGGTTGTAGATATTTCGTCAAACTGCCAAGCGGTCGTGACCTCATCCGACCACCTCGTGGTTGTGGACGCTTCGTCTGACCACGTTGTGATCGTGGACGCTTCGTCCGACCGCCTCATGGTCATGACTCGTCCGACCACCTCATGGTCATAGACGCCTCGTTTAACCACCTCACGGTCATACACTTTGTTGACCACCTTGTGGTTGCACCTTCGGTGATGTCATTCGATCCCTCGGGGTCGAAACTTCACCGACAGCCCTCCTCCCGCCATTGGCTTACGTGGTCCACTTCTACGACCATCTTTTGGTCACACCTCTGTTGACGCCTACAACCGCCTCGCCATCGGAACTTTGTTGATGGTTGTATAGCCACCTCGCTATCCCAACTCCGTCGATCGCCTCGTGGTTACAACTTCATCAGCAATCGTCCGATCACTGCGGGGTCGAGACTTTGTCAGCACTTCATCAACGTATGACCATGTCAGGGTCACAGCTTCGCCGACACACACTCAACCATCTCATGGTCGTGCCTTCGTCGATCCTTTGCTAACAACAGTCCGAGTGGTTAGGATGGGCCACACGCGCTTCATGTCCTCACCACGCCGCCGATTACATCCACACCCACGACCGCGTTGCGAGCAACATAGTCGTGAGACCTTCTCCGACCACCTCATGCTCATCCGACCATCGTCATCCGCGTCCACGCGACGACCACGTTGGAGGCACCAACCCGACGGGGCACTCGGGGCCTTTGGCGTGGGACTTCGACACCCGTATCTACGTTCCTCCTGAGTCCGGGGCACGACTTTCGCGCGCCAACTCAGCCTCCACTGAGAGATTCCGCGACCATGTCAAGATCGGTGAAACAACTCTGCTCATCAGCTCGCCCATCGGCACTTGCGTGCTTGCTGCCAGGGGACGGGGGGCTTGGCCAGGCCAGGCCAATTGTTCACGTCAGCTCGCCCCTCGGGATCTCCACACTTGCTGTCGAGGGAGTACTGTTATGGGGGTGGCCAAGCCCCAAACGACTGGGCCCTGCAGCAGGCCTCATAGTATAAGCGCAATAGTATAAATAAATATACTAATGTACCCCTACATCTTGTAATTATCAAGGGGTTCCCATCCTACCCCACTCATATATATAAGCCCCAAGAGGGGTATGAGGAGACTAGATCCATTCATTTTACACACAAGCTCTTTCTCTCTCCTGTCGTTAGCCCTCTTTAGCTCTGCCTCCTCCTATGGAGAAAAGAGTACTCTATATCTACTATTGTGCTCATGCTACAATAACAGGTACTAAATCATATTGGATTGACTGGTGTAATTTCTTCGGCAAACTATTTATGACATTCATTAAAGCTCTCTGAATCATGTCTGCATTTTTCCATTGATTAACTTGGATGTTCTTTCCAATGCTGGTAATTAACCGTGGTAACATGGAATCTGGCCATTCTTGCAGGTCCTGGATTTTGTATCACGCTATCTACCAGCATACCACGCATATTTGCCGACGCTATATAAAGAGGGACCAAATGGTGCAAAGCAAGACCACCTGCTGATCATTGACATAGACGAAGAGAGGAGTCCTATCTAGGGTATGTGAGTCCTGAATGTACATGCTGACATGGATTTTTCTGACCCCGTGGTGGAGATTGGGATCTCTGATCTTTCTGAGACCACTTATGTTAAGCAAGCACCACTGGCCTCTTGTTTCGTATGGCTCAAATAAATGTTAAACGTGTAAATTTAACGTAAATCAAAATTTGCTATCTATTTAAGGAAATTGGCGTTCCATTTTCGTCCCGCATTACCCAATTCATTCTGCTAATTATGTTTCTGGTTGTACATTTTGCTAAACTGGCTGCACATATTCTGTGTGCATTCGAGGTCCCTTTTTATGCATTTCTTGTTAGTTGCATCCAGTGAGATATGCATTTTTGAGCCATAATTCTGCAAATAAGCATTCGCGTGATGTTCTTGTTTTATGTATATCACTTTTACAGTTTCACCTTTGTTTGCAGATGCTTAATATACTTTAATGTTCATATGTGCGTTCATTTCAAAATCCGTTGTAGTCTAACTGGTTAGGATACTCTGCTCTCACCTGAGAGACCCGGGTTTTTGCACAGTGGGGTCTCTTTCTCCCCTTTCCCTCACAGTTTCATTTTAGTGTCTGTTCCTTGGTTATTACTCACTCATGTGATAGTTTCAAGTTTCATCAGAAGTTGTGAAAACGTATGCTGAACTTATTCATGTGACATTCATTAGGATTCTTATAAGCTGGGTACCTATAAATCAACTCCATATATACACGATGATTTGCCACACTTAAGATGCTGGTTCTAGAATTTGCCACCGACAAGATTTTGTTTGATAATTTACCACTCCTAAAGAAAAAAGGGAATTTTATAGTACATTATACTGACAGTAGAAATATTGTAATAGAAATTAAATCTGGTTATTGATTTGTGATGGTATTTTAGACTTTTATTTTTAAACTTTTTTCAAAGAGTATTTTGGACTATTCACAGAAACATATGTTTATAAAAGCTTAGCTAGCTCCCCTCTAGGTGATACTAGCTGCACCTCCATGGGTTTGATCAACTTAATCTGAGAGGCCAAACCAAAGATGAGACATGATTACTGGAAAATGTTAATGTTTCTCTCTCAGACTGTATGTAATCTTATCCAAAGAGCTGTCGTACTTTACTTCATTGAGCTGAAGCAGTACTCGAGAAAGGGAGAGAACACAGTAGATTAGGATTTAGCAGAACTTTGCTTAACAGTTTGTACTAATCACTACTCATAACATATTTGGTGATATGCATTGTTTTCATGTCTTCACCTAATTCCTGGCAGCAAATTGGCATGTCTTCACCTAATTCCTGGTAGCAAATTGGTCACAGTGATATGCATTGTTTGGCATTGATGCCAAAGATCATAATCTACTTACTGAAGGTATGAATACTGAGAACAAATAAAAGCTTCCAATGGAATTACGTGATCTTTGGGACAGAAATTGTGAGAGAACACCTGGAACCGCAGATTTATGGTAATTGGACTCCGAAAAAAAACTATCGGGTGCATTCGAATGATGTGGAAAATCAGAAAGGGACTTAGAAGAAGATCTTCAGCGGTCGGTGGTTGGGGTGGATAGATCCCCTGTTCAATCGACGGAGGCAACGACGACGAGGCAGGCAGAGGGTTTCGTTTCGAGGTTCTGTTGGGGGCGGGGGGTTGCGAGTGTTTTGACCGTGGGCTCGTCATGACCTTCGTGTCCACAGCCGGGCTCAGCATCTGTGACGTGGCGGTAGTGGTGAAGGCCACACTGCCTAGGTTCATTTTGGAGGACCTCCGGGACAACGCGTTCCAGGCCTTCGCGCGCCACGCCTACGAGAAGTACATCATGACGCGCCTGTCGAGGGTTATGGTGGAGCCATTCGTCAAGGAGTTCGTCACCAACAAGGGGCATGGTGGCCTCGCCGAGTGACCGGAGCTTGGGAGCTTCGGTGGTCGTTCTTGGACGCAATCTATCATAGACGTCGGGCTATGCTTCGGCACCACCGGCAAAAATGCAAAAATTAGTTTTACGTCATTTATTTTAGTTATAATTTTACATTTTTTGAGATTTTACTATCAGTAATGTGAGTGGTAGTATAAATAAATACTAACTAATTTAAATCATTGAATCGTAAAGATAGGATGACTTATATTCATTTTAAGACACCGTAAAAGAGCTCAAAGAAAAAATATGTGAGATTTGCTACTCCCACCGTATTTTGGTATTTTCAATTTTTTTGCCCCATAATCGCATGAGAAAATACTATCTTGCCCTTCTCCTTTCCTCACCGATTACTCTACTTCTTCCCCACGTGCCCAGCGCGAGGTCCCCCACAAACACTGCGGTCGTCAAGCTCCGCCGTCGAGGCTAACGAAGCAATTAGTTCAAGAATCCAATGCGGTGACAGCAAGAAGAAATTGCAATCGAGCAACTGGGCAGGCCCAAGCGGGGCACCTGAGTCGGTGGTGCTGACGGCAAGCGAGGATCTGGTTATGCGGAGCACGCCGACGACGTTGCACACGGTGAGTACGAGCAACAGCACGAGGCGCCACGCGTACCAGCCCCGGTCGCTGCCGGCGTTGGCGCCCCACAGCTTCTTGTGCCACAGCGACGGCGGCGGGGACCTCCGGATCCACGACGAGCAATAGGAGGGGGAGGGCTTAGGCTTGTGACGGCGATGCTGCGGCAGCTGCATCGTCTCTCGCTTCTGGTCACAGCACAGCACGCCCCTCCCCTGCCCGCCGCCTGCCTTACCTGCGCACCAATTCCATCGAACAGAGAGGTAGGGAGCTCACGGTTAGCATCCCCAACCGACACGAATTAGCTAGCCGTGTAAGCACGCAAATTTCCTCATTGAATAACTGATTCAGCGAACTCACGGTTCATGAGAGAACCACCTCTTGCTAGGGTACGTGAGGGTGACGGCGGAGTTACTGATATCTCCACTAGAGTTTAAATTCTAGTGCTCGACTACTATACATATGTAAATATGTTTTAATAGAATTTTATGAGGTTATAGATTTATCTCTAACCTCTATACATCTAGATGTATACTAAAGGAGATCGCTAGCCTATGTGTGCGGATGCGTGGTGATGTGTGCGTCTTTCTTATAATGGAAAAAAACTCACATGTCATGGTTGAAGCTTTGAGGTCTGTCTCCAACCACCTCAGGGGAAAGGTCAAGATGGTTTTCTCACATGCAATTATGCGGGAAAAATTAAAAATACCAAAATACAGTGAGAGTGGCAAATCTCAGCTATTCTTATCTTGGGAGTAGTAAATTATCAAACAAAATCTTATCAACGACGAATCTTAAAACCAATATCTTAGAAATGACAAATCATCAATTTTCTTGTATGTGTGTGTATACTACTTAAAAGAAGAAATTGGTGACGGTGTGATCTTCCTCTCCTCCCACCCCACCTAATAAATTTGCACGCCAATGAGTGGCCATCAGCCCTGCACGATTCCCTCAACGGTTCAGTTTTCTTCCCTCCTAGTCTTCTCTCACGAATGGTGATCCCGGTTCAACGCCAATGACTTACTCATGCATCCCTCCTCAGCACCGCCCTCCAAAGTCCTCCCCCCCCCCCCCAATGACTCTGATTTTTTGACCAGCTGCTCAAGGGAATGTCTCAATGAGGTACAAATTTGGGAGAGACCTTATAGGGTAAACACTGTTATTTTCTTTTATCATAGCAATGGTTTAGGATACTTTGGGTGTGAACTGCCACTTCACACCCTCTCATTTTATCTATGTTTTTATCTTGCCTCTATGATTCTTATTGTCATGGGTGCTCAATGATAGTTGGATAATTTACAAATTTGGATAGATGTATAGTATCAAAGAATTCATGTTTGTTTGTTGTAGGTCATTCATGGATCATATGAGAGTTGCAGAGCTATAGCTATTGTGGCTATGATTGTAGTTAGTGGTAATGCATATGACTATGTTTTTAGATCAACAACAATTTAATTCAAATGAAACAGAACTACATAAATAGCAGTGGACATAGTAGCTTTCTAGGGTACATGTGATGCTGCCCTAAATTGCATATATGTGTTTCATCGAGAGTAAAAAGGAGGCGGAGGAGGAAAAGGGAGGCAGGAGAGTCAAATAAGCAAGACGTGGTATGAGGAGGTAAATCTTCATTACCATAGTACCATGAAAAAAGAGCATAGTCTCGTTGGTTAACATGTGTATTTCTTTTTGTTCTTTTTCTAGAGATACGTAATTCTTCCTTCTTTTTTTTACTTTTTCGTAGGGACAGATTACTATGCCCATAGCCAAAGAACCTTAATTGCCATCAAATATTTGTATGTATTTGTACAAGATAGGGTTATCAAGATAAAAATATGAGCTATTGCAACATTGTACAGTTCATATTATGTGTCCATGCGCAACGTACCGCATGATCTATAATCAAATATTTTCATTTCTTTATTTGCTGAATCTAATCAGTTTGTGTTTATCTGTAGCTTCATCCTATAACGCTTTAATGCAAAAAAAAAAGAAATAATCTATCTTATAGAGGAAACATTCAGATGGTTAATTGCCATCTCAAAATATAGCCGATTGAGATTGATCCTTTCAGATGTGCTTAGCAGTAACAAACATACGAATTTGGCAAGTAAAAATAGACTACAATTGAAGAACCGAGTTGGTGACATAGCATTTGGTCCTACTGTTGTTAGTTTCTCAATGCTATTGGCTTGTTTGTGTGTAGTGTTATAGTCAACATAAGATTTTGTGTGCATGTACATTTATATTTTTAAATTCGAGTAGTCAGCTATTTGAATGGATATGGTTTAATGAAATTCTTTTGGAATAGTAAACTATTATGTAACACAATATGTTGTGGTTACAGACCAAACAGAGAGAGATATGGTAGCGGAGAGTTGGAGAATGATGGTCCTCGGGCCCTCTCCCATAGCCCATGTCTTATATATACGGGTACCCATGTGGGAAGTGTTTTTACAGTTGTACCCTTACATCAGTATATCCCTATCAGGGGTATTTAAGTCGCTATACATATCCTACTCTGGGTCTTGCAACCTTCCAACAGGTCTGCTGGGCTTAGGTGGAGGCCACCCCTACAATAGGAGCCTCTCATGGTGAAGGGCTTCACAGGCCGAAGCCATGTTGTGAGTCCTTTGGCCCCCTCCGTCCCCGCGGCCTGTGAGCTTGTTCGGTCCTGCGGAGCCTTATTGTGCAGCGGAGCCTGCGGCCTGATGCCGAAGTCGAAGTCAATGTCAGGACTGGAGCCTGTCACTGTTGGGGTCGAAGGCGTAGACAGAGTCGACGTCGGATCAAGGTCGAGCCTCGCTTAGCGATGTCCCTTATCCTGCGAAAGGCTGACGGCGGGGCTAGCGTTTAGTCCAAGCAGACGCGCGCGCGCTCCGTCCGCTACCCTTCGAACGGGTGGCAGCGGAGCTGGCGCTTAGTCAAAGTAGACGCACGCGCGCTCCGTCCCCTACCCTTCGACCAGGTGGCAGCGGAGCTGGCGCCTGGTCGAAGTAGACGCGCGCGCGCTCCGTCCCCTACCCTTCGAACGGGTGGCAGCGGAGCTGGTGCCTAGTCGAAGTAGACGCGCGCGCGCTCCGTCCCCTACCCTTCGGAAGGGGTGACAGCGGAGCTGGCGCCTAGTCAAAGTAAACGTGTGCGCGCTCCGTCCCCTACCATTCGACCGGGTGGCAGCAGAGCTGGCGCCTAGTCGAAGTAGACGCGCGCGCGCTCCATCCCCTACCCTTCGAACGGGTGGCAGCGGAGCTGGCGCCTAGTCGAAGTATACGCGCGCGGGCTCCGTCCACTACCCTTCGAACGGGTGGCAGCGGAGCTGGTGCTGAATCAAAGTAGACGCGCGCGCGCTCCGTCCCCTACCCTTCGAACAGGTGGCAGCGGAGCTGGCGCCTAGTCGAAGTAGACGCGCGTGCTCCGTCCCCTACCCTTCGTAAGGCGTGACAGCGGAGCTGGCGCCTAGTCGAAGTAGACGCGCGCGCTCCGTCCCCTACCCTTCGAACGGGTGGCAGCGGAGCTGGCGCCTAGTCGAAGTAGACACGCGCGCGCTCCGTCCCCTACCTTTCAACCGGGTGGCAGCGGAGCTGGCGCCTAGTCAAAGTAGACGCGCGCGCTCCGTCCCCTACCCTTCGGAAGGGGTGGCAGCGGAGCTGGCACCTAGTCAAAGTAGACGCGCGCGTGCTCCGTCCCCTAGCCTTCGACCGGGTGACAGCGGAGCTGGCGCCTAGTCGAAGTAGACGCGCGCGCGCTCCGTCCCCTACCCTTCGAAAGGGGTGACAGCGGATCTGGCGCCTAGTCGAAGTAGACGCGTGCACGCTCCGTCCCCTACCCTTCGAACGGGTGGCAGCGGAGCTGGCGCCTAGTCGAAGTAGACACGTGCGCGCTCCGTCCCCTACCCTTCGACTGGGTGGCAGCGGAGCTGGCGCCTAGTCGAAGTAGACGCGCGCGCGCTCCGTCCCCTACCCTTCTAACGGGTGGCAGCGGAGCTGGCGCCTAGTCGAAGTAGACGCGCGCGCGCGCTCCGTCCCCTACCCTTCTAACGGGTGGCAGCGGAGCTGGCGCCTAATCGAGGTAGACGCGCGCGCGCTCCGTCCCCTACCCTTCGAACGGGTGGAAGCGGAGCTGGCGCCTAGTCGACGTAGACGCGCGCGCGCTCCGTCCCCTACCCTTCGACCGGGTGGCAGCGGAGCTGGCGCCAAGTCGAAGTAGATGTGCGCGCGCTCCGTCCCCTACCCTTCGAACGGGTGGCAGCGGAGCTGGCGCCTAGTCGAAGTAGACGCGCGCGCGCTCCGTCCCCTACCCTTCGAACGGGTGGCAGCGGAGCTGGCGCCTAGTCGAAGTAGACGCGCGCGCGCTCCGTCCCTACCCTACGAAAGGGTGGCAGCGGATCTGGCGCCTAGTCGAAGTAGACGCGTGCGCGCTCCGTCCCGTACCCTTCGAACGGGTGGCAGCGGAGCTGGCGCCTAGTCGAAGTAGACGCGCGCGCGCTCCGTCCCCTACCCTACGAAAGGGGTGACAGCGGATCTGGCGCCTAGTCGAAGTAGACGCGTGCACGCTCCGTCCCCTACCCTTCGAACGTGTGGCAGTGGAGCTGGCGCCTAGTCGAAGTAGACACGCGCGCGCTCCGTCCCCTACCCTTCGACTGGGTGGCAGCGGAGCTGGCGCCTAGTCGAAGTAGACGCGCGCGCTCCGTCCCCTACCCTTCTAACGGGTGGCAGCGGAGCTGGCGCCTAATCGAGGTAGACGCGCGCGCGCTCCGTCCCCTACCCTTCGAACGGGTGGAAGCGGAGCTGGCGCCTAGTCGACGTAGACGCGCGCGCGCTCCGTCCCCTACCCTTCGACCGGGTGGCAGCGGAGCTGGCCCCTAGTCGAAGTAGACGCGCGCGCGCTCTGTCCCCTACCCTTCTAACGGGTGGCAGCGGAGCTGGCGCCTAATCGAAGTATACGCGCGCGGGCTCGGTCCCCTACCCTTCGAACGGGTGGCAGCGGAGCTGGCGCCTAGTCGAAGTAGATGCGCGCGCTTTGTCCCCTACCCTTCGAACGGGTGGCAGCGGAGCTGGCGCCTAGTCGAAGTGGACGCGCGCGCGCTCCGTCCCCTACCCTTCGAACGGGTGGCAGCGGAGCTGGCGCCTAGTTGAAGTAGACGCGCGCGCGCCCCGTGTCGAAGCCGATATCGGGGCTGAGTCGCGCTGTCGGGGAGTCGGTATCGGGGTCTTGAGTGAGTGTGGGAGCGAAGGCAGGCCTCGTGTCGCCGACGGCGTTGTGCGTGGAGGCGATTGTGGCCCTTTGTCCCGGTAGTGGGCTTTAATGGTGCCTGGAACCGCGCTGGCCCCTGACTTGTCAGGGGTCAGCCTGTTGCGCCGTGCGGTCTGCCCCTGGGCACGCGGCAGCTTGTGATTGGTGCATCGTGGTATGTGAGCGGTTGCGTGCCCGCGGCTGTTCGCCTCTTTCCCAGGGAAGGGGGACACGGGGCGGGCAAGGGTTGGCGCGTCATACGGCGCCTAGCCATACTCCGCCGTCCCCTGCCGCTGCCGGTCGTCCTGCCATGCTTGTGCCCCAGGCGCTGATGTCTCCGAACTGCCAGGTGCCCCTTGCGCTGAGGGGTCCGCCTTCCATTTTTTCGTATTGCGCGCTTGTCGTTTCTTGGCGCGGTCCTGGTGCGATCATCGCAGGCTGTTACTGCGGCCGCTACAGTCGCGGTTCCCCCGAACCCACGCCGTGCCTTCGGGGGTGGGACGACCTGCAGCTCCTCTGTGACGCCCTCCAGGGTCTCCTTTCGTAGGTATAGCGCGTGTCGGGTCATATGCCCCCCAGTTCATCTCCTGCGGTGGGGGGATACCACGCGGCGGGAGGCCACTGTGGTGTCGTGCGCTTACGGCCCTTTGCGGTATTGCAGTTGCGTCTGACGCACACCGTCACGGCGCTTCGGCTCCGGCTGTGGGGAAGCATGCGGGACGGGCTTGTGTATGACCACTGTCGCATCGGGCACGTGAATCGCCACGACGCCCCAACTACGGTCCTTGGGAGATGTGCAGCTCGCCGTATGCCAGTTACGATAAGGGATGACGGAGGGTGAGGGGTCTTCAAATACCCCCCTTGTCAGCGCCCCCGCACTTGTGTGTCCTCTTCTCGCCCGCATCGCCCTCTACATTCCCGTGGTAATCTCACCGCCACGCTCTTCCACCCTCCGTGAGCAGTGATGGCGTCCGACGATGAGCGTGGCCAGGCGGCCAGCGATTGCGGCATTTTCCGGTGGCCATCGCGGTTGGAAATAAAGTACGCGCTCGAAGAACGCGATCCGGTGGCAGCAGACAAGCGGTGGCTGGTGGCGGAAAAGGAGGGTTAGTTCTCCAGTGACCTAGGTCCCTCGGTCGTGACGAGAAGACGATCCAAGCGCTGCTGCGCGAGGGGAAGTTGTCCGAGCGCCAGGCGGTGCGGCTCCCCGTCGTTGATGAGACGGAACCGCGCCCCGAGAAGTCGGAGGTGCTTGTGTTCGCCGCCTACTTTGATGCGGGCCTACGCATCCCGGCGGCGACGATCGTGGGCGACATGCTGCGGTCGTTCGGGCTGGAGCTGGCGCAATTAACCCCGAACGCTGTGGCCCGGCTTGCCGTATACAGCTGGGCCTTACACATGGAAGCGTGCTGGCCCAGCGCTTCGATGTTCGCCTACCTGCACGAGGCACGATTCCAGCCAAAGGAACGGAAGGACGGGACGCTGTCGAGGTTCGGCAGCGTCAACTTCCTTCTTCGGTCGTCCTGCGGCAAGCTCTTCCCCGCGAATTTCACTCGCGGGAAGTGGGAATCCAACTGGATGAAACGGTGGTTCTACCACCGTGTGGCGAGCGGGAGCGGCCTTGAGTGCACGGGCCGGTTGATCGCATTCAAGGCTTCGCCCGGCCGGACGCTTGATGACGAAGATAAGCGGAGGGCCCGGCTACTGGTGGGTGTGGCCGTCCGCTTCAACATGCGCGACCTCGCCGAGGAGTACGTGATGTACGGCATGGCGCCACTCGGCCACAACTGGCGCCTTGCCGCCGGGCAGCTTCGCGACGACAACGTTCGGCCGTCTGTCTACACACTACCGGCACCCTCCGGCCTTCGCAAGCCTCGACCGTGTCTCTCTTGCTCATACGCGATGCGTTACGCTTTAACCCCGTGAAAGATAAAGCTCCATTTAAGTTGGTTTTGGTGTTAATGACAAATGCTATTATGACATTATGATATTAATGACATATACTTTATAATGTTTTGGTGAAAATGATAAATGAATTTTTGAGACTAATATGTTTATTTGAGTTTATCTTTGGTTAGTCTCATTTAGATGAAAAGGTGAAATCAAAGAGGTATGCATTCGAAATCGCTTTCTCATTTACAAATGCATTCCTTAGATCCAAAATATAGATTGAACTCTTCAATTAGTCTAAAATGAATATGTGCATATGTCTTCACTATATACACTTGTATGCACACATTTAGGGGGAGCTCTCTATATTTTGGAGTTTCATAAGTATTGATCCATGCTTCTTTCATATGCATATTTGGGATCTTTACTTTGAAATACATACTTGAGTATATATAGCTTGTGCAATATATATATATATATACTCATGTGCAATCGGGTTGTCATCTAACTTCTCCATTATGTGTTAATGATTGGATGACTAATGACAACCGGATAAGTAAGCTTTGTTTAAAGCTTATCTTAGAGTATACATTTGTTGTGTACAAGGTGTATACTCACAAATCAACTTTATATCTCATTAATTATTGAGATTGTCATGAATTACCAAAATAGTAAAGTTTGGTAATCGATGACAATTGTTTTGTGGACTAACGGTTTCCATGAGTTGGATGCAGAGGTTAGGTTCCACAAATGAGAACGACATGGGATGACTTCATGTGTTGAAGGTCATCAAGTCAAGATCGAGAAGAAGATAGCTTCATGAGTTGAAGGCTATCAAGATGAAGAAGGCTTCATGTGTTGAAGGCGGTCGAGAAGAGGACGCATCACGAGTTGATGCATGTCCAAGGCGATCATGTGTTGATCAAGTAAAGACCATCATGTGTTGATGGAGTTGATGAGAATAATGCATCATGAGTTGATGCATATCGAGATGATGACCCAAGGCAAAGGTATAGCTAGCTAGGGCTAAGGATGTGTTCCTAGTCTTTTACCGGTCTTGGTGTTTGGTTGGAAGACCGGATTGCTAGTATAGGTTGTCGTACTATTAAGAGGGGTCATGTCTAGTAGTTTGAGTCTCATCATGTATTGATAGCTCAAACCTCACTTGCTCTAGCTCATCTTGACATGATGCTTGCATTTGCGAATGTGTTTTGCAAATGGTCGAAGCTCATGTATTGAATTCTAGTAACATGGGACTATGCATTGCAAATGTGTTTTGCAAGTGCTCGAAGTCCATGTTTCCATTCCTTGTGTATGAGGCTTATATTTGCGAATGTGTTTTGCAAATAGTTGTAGCTCATATTTAATCTTTGCGTCATGATTTCAAAAGTGTGCAAATATGTTTTGCAACTTGTTGGAAATCATGGTGTGATCCTTGTGGTATGTGACTTAGGTTTGCGAATTTGTTTTGCAAATGTGAGAAGTTCATGTACCTACTCCTTATGACTCTTTGGATGTCTTGTATTTTCTGCATTGATCTAATGTGTTTGAAATCATGCAAATAGATGAGTTGTGTAGCCCTCTGAATAAGCTTTCCATAGAGTCCAAGATCACTCAATTCCGACATCGGAGTCAAAAGTTATCACCGTTTTACTGAGTGTCGCCTGTGCTGAAAAACTGGAAACGGAAGTACCGCAATTTGTACTGCGGTAGTTCCGATTTTTGCGGTAGTTCCGATTTTTCGATAGTTCCGATTTCCGAGCAGAACATTTTTTCCAGAGAGCGACTTTTTGAATGACTTGGCCTCGAAAAAATCGAAAGTACCGTAATTTGAACTGCGGTAGTTCCGATTTCGCTGAGAAACGGCTAGTTTTTTGACCGTTGGTGAGGAAAGCGGAAGTACCGCAATTTGTACTGCGGTAGCTCCGATTTTCCTGATTTTTTTCAGGGTTTTAGCTCCAACGACTAGTTTTCTTGTGTGGGGTATAAATACCCCCTTGTGACTGGTTGGAGATGTTGTTGCTTGATCCATTTCTGTTGTCTTGAGCTAGAGTGAGGCTCCCCACTCAATTGTGCATGTGTTGCACTTTGTGAGAAGCGAGAGAGGTTCTAGAGTGCATGTGTTGCATCTAGAGGTGGACTTAATGTCCAATTGAGCTTGTGCATTTGTTGCACGTGGTGAGAGTCAAGTGAGGGACTTGGCTTGTTACTCTTGGAGTTTGCCGACTCCTAGACGGCGTTGGAGGTGTCGTGCGCGGTGATCTTCTCAAGAAGGTTGTGAGAAGACCCGGCGAATTTGTGAAGGTCGGAGCTCACCTACCCGGAGCGGGAAAGAGCTACCACTAGTGGATACGAGGTGTTTCGGCTTAATTCGTGGAGCCGGTCCGATTTGTTCGGGCTAACCTCAACGTGGATTAGGGGAGACCGGCAAGTCTTCGAACACCACGGTAAAACATCGTTGTGTCGATTGTGGTTTGTTTCCTTGTACTTAATTTATATTCAAGCAATTTACATTCATAGACTCAATTTGATTGCTTGTAAACCTAGGATCGCAAATCTTGACCTAGGATAGCATTGTTGGTGCACTTAAGCGAATTTGCTTGACTTAGGCGCTATTGTACTAAACTAACTTGAATTTAGCTTCTGCATTGTTTCCTTGGTTTAGGCAAATAGAAAAGGTCTTGTATTGATTAGTGTTAATTTGTAGAGAATTTTTAAACCGCCTATTCACCCCCCCTCTAGTCAGCCTCCTTGATCTTACAGGTGGTATCAGAGCTTGGTCTCTCATATATTAGGCTTAACCGCCTAGAGAGTAAAAGAATGGCGACTAGTGGGTTTGTGCACCTAGATGAACCACCTCAATTTAATGGCATAAACTATCATGATTGGAAAATCCGCATGACATGCTATTTTAAGGCCATGAGCCCAAAAATATGGCGGATAGTAGATGTGAGCTTTTCTCCTCCTAAGGATCCTCTTGCTCCAACAATTGAGGATGAGAAATGCTCATATCTCAACGCTCAAGCTACTAATGCTCTTTTTAGTGCTTTGAGTGTAGAGGTGTTCAACACAATATGCAATCTTGAGAGTGCTCATGATATGTGGACAAGTATTCAAGATAAATATGAAATGTCCACCTTATCCGATGAAGATTGCATACAAGAGTGGACGTCGGGAGAAGAATGCTCAACTTCTAGCTCCGACGATGAAGAATCCACTTTTCCCTCCACATTAACTCGATGTCTTATGGCAAAAGGTAAAAAGAAGGTAAATTTCGATGATAATGATGATACACCTTCTTGTGATGAGTTAATGGACATGCTAGAAGAACTTAATGAATTTCTTGGAAAGGAGAAAGCTAAATTTAAGGTTTTGAAGAAAGAATATATCTCTCTTCAAAATAATTATGATGTGTTAAAAGAAGAACATGAGTCTCTTCTTTTCAATGAATATTGTAAACCTAGCATGGATATAGGAATTACATGCAATTTAAATGATGATATGCCATGTGTAATTCCTAGCTCTAGCATTTCATCTAAAATCAACGCTTCCACCTCATGTGAGGATTTAATAGATGATATGCCACGTGTAGCTCCAAATTCTTGCAATTCATCTAAAATTAGTGTTTCTACTTCTTGTGATGATTTGCTAGATTTACCTTGTGGCTCAAATATAGATGCTTCCACCTCCTCTATATTTGTTGAGACTAACCTTGTAGAGGAGAATAATGAGCTCAAGGCCCAAGTCATAAGTTTGAAGAATGACTTGGAGAAAAGCTACAAAGGAAAAGCCTCTCTTGACAAAATATTAGGAAGTCAAAAATTGTCAAATGACAAGAGAGGTATAGGCTTCGTCTCCAAGAAGGAGAATAGCAAGACAAGGCACAATGCAAGACACACGAAGAAAGTCAAGTGCCATGGTTGCAATGAAACGGGTCACTTCGCCTCCAAGTGCCCCAACAAGGTGGAAAACAAGAAAAATCCATTAAAGAAGAGGCAAACCGGCAATGAGCAAGGCAAGAAAATAAGAAGGGGAAATAATTGCCAAACTTGCTACAATTGCCGGGAAAAGGGACATTTAAGTAAGGATTGTCCCAAAGGTATCATTCCTAAGTCATCTCTATATAATGAACAATATTTGTTTAGGAAAGATAGAAATGGCAATGTATTTGCTAGAAATGTTAATTCACATAAATTTAATGTTAGGGCCATTTGGGTGCCCAAATCTATTGTGACTAACATTAATGGACCCAACCAAGTTTTGGGTACCAAAATGCGCTTCAATGCTTAAATAGGTACTTGGAGAGGTATTGGAGGCTTGGCTCATTCATGAAGAGGTGAACTCCATGTCAGACCCAGATTTTACAATCCGGAATCTTCTGTGATTCCACCGCACTATTCCCTAGATCAGTAGATAGTGCTCACAGATTACAGTTCTGAATATCAAGTACATATCATGCGGAAGCGTAAATATAATAGTAAACTTACTCATGGGCCGATTAGGCCGAAATCAATAAACTGCAGCAGCGGAACGAAATACATAGGTGGGACCTTCAGGACATGCCCACAGGCAGCCAACTGGAGGTGCGCGACCTAGCCCTTGACATCTTCATTTTCTCTGCCACCTTGTCCAATCTTGTTGCTGAGGCGAGGTGATTTGATTCCTGATGCTGAATTTTATCGCAAAAACGAGTGTGAGCACTCCGACCCCGTGCTCCGCGAGCCAATACACAGAATGCAAATAAATAGTATGCATGGCTTAACAAAGGAGAGGCTCAGGTTATGTTATTTGCCAAAAATTGCATTTGAAATACATTAAATAGAAATATCCTGAGACTTAGCAGTTTGAACCAAATCATAATGTGTGAAAAGAATGCAATATCGTTAATAGTGATACAGATTTCTCGTTCACCATATATGGCATCTGCACTATATGCTTATTTTTCAGCCTTATAAACGCTGAACTTATCACTGGGACGACACCCAGGACAATTCCAAACCAGGGCAGTCCTTCGCCCTTCACATTTTCCATTCCTACCCACAAAGTCTTTTTCTTTTGAAATAGAACTAACTCGAGTAAGTTCCCATGTCCGCCCATGACCGTGGGCACGGCTGCTCGAACAGTTTTACACTCTGCAGAGGTTGTACACTTTCATCACAAGAGATGAATTATCCTTATAGCCAACATGCTTCCTGAGGCATGAGATCCAGATAATTTATCACAAAGCCTTTACCTTACTCCGATCTAGCTAGACACCACCCGCTGAGGTTTCACCGCTGAAGGGTTACACCACCACAGTCAGAAGCCCCCTCTTGCGCCGTGCGAGTACAGTACACCCTGTGCCTCACTGTGAGTAAACCAGTACACCCTGGCACCCACTTTCCACTGGTGGTATCTGAACTAAACCCTTGCAAGTTATTCAGCTAGGTCGTACCCATTATAGACTTGTGGTTGTACTGTTTTACATCAGGAGGTCATCACAAGATTCAGTCCTTAGTATTATCTGAGCGGTTCTACCACACTCCATAATTTGTGCTTCCACTGCACCCCATACCAGCCTCCAAACCATCCGCTCAGATATGTAAGCAATTTAAGAGTTTTGGGAGCATAAAATAACCCTGTCAAAATATACCAGTCATTCCCACCATGACTGCCCAAATCAATTTCTCATGATTAAAGTGATGCTTGGGGCAATTTCTTGCCCCGGGTTCCTAAACAATGCTAAGCATGGCACATAAATAAGGACTTATTTTCGAAAGCTAACCATTATAAAGTTTTCCACTAGGCGACAAGGCTCACATAGGCAATATTCCAAGGAGGGGTGTAATACTTAATCAAGTTGATCGATGGGCATATAGCTAAACTTTTAAATCAACATATTTTGCACATAATAACAGTATGCAATTTGATAATTTAAACGAAAGTAATTTGCATAAAATGTAGGTTCAACATGATCAAAGTATTGACTCGCCTGGCGCAGTTTACCGCGGTCTCGAGCTTGCACGATGCTTTCCCCTGAGCTTCTGGTGTTTATCTTCACTTCGAGCTTAATCTCGCTTGATCCAACAAGTCTTCATGGCTCCCAATTTCTATTTACGCGACAACGACGGAATCCAAATGAAAGCAAATAACTCAAAAGATCCAAATAAATCCGAATAAACTCAATTTTTGTATTATTACGAGTTAATGGGTGATTCGGGTGATTTGAGACAGGGTCGGTGGAAGGATATAATGGTTCGATCTTTCTATTGATCACCTCTTTTATTATTTTCATATTTATCAAGGAAGTTCCATGAGTTAGGTTAGACTTATGTATCGAAGTGCGAGTCTGGCTGGGTAGGTATGCCTTGTAACTTAGGTTATGGTAAAGGCAAACTGGACTGATGGATGAGATCTGTACTTATTCTATAAATCTTTCAGTCGAAAGTATTATAACACTTGGATATCTTTATTAAGTTTTGGAATAATCTCTGATATAGGCCTTTACTTACTAATTAGATTAAGATAAATAGCAAAGGCTCAATATTCATTCATATATGGTAGTTGGTTAAAATTTAAATCTCTAATAATCCCATTATCATATTTTATGTATCTTCATTCATAGCTAGGCTAAATTTAAGTTGAATTATGATCCATTCATATGGGTCCTAACTTGTTATATATGCAATTATGCTCAATATTATTATGTACTAAAGCTAGTGTTAAGATTTAATTAATGGCACTATTTTTATTCTGCTTATACTTTAGCTACCATTAAGCCTAGTTTCATTTCAAATTTTAGTTCAAACTTAGCCATCTAAGCAAAGCTTGATATATATCATTTTATGTGGAATGTTAATCTAAACGCCAACTACCATTATTAACCAAAGCTAGCATTTGAGATTTATTTATCGGCGGGGTACTATTAGTGGGGTTTATAGATCATGACTTTCTAATTTAAATATATATTTCATTTTTAAATGACTTTGGCATATCGTTTATTCTTGTGAAACTACGGGAGTTATCATATAATCGAATCTACTATTAAGATTTATTTTATGGCTGCATACCAAATGTTATGGCATATATTTAATTATAGTTAAGGGTAACCTTTATTAAATTTGGTCATTTAACCAAAGCCATTTTTCTTTATTAATGCCTTTAATTAATAATTAGATTAAAATAAATACTAAGGGCACATTACTTATTCATTATGATAACTAATCCAGATTTAAGTCTTACATACTCTCTTTTACATCCTAATTAAATCTGATTAGCTTTCTTAGATTATTTCCTAATTTTTCCTTAATTTTTACTAATTAAAATAGATCAATAACACTAAGTACAAAAGTGCAAGAAAAAGGTGCAGGGAGGGAATTTGAACTCGGGACCTCACGGGAAGATCATTTAGCAGCCGACGCTGGTGACCAACCGAGCACCTGCTCATTTGCGAAAATGAGAGAGGGTCAAATTAAATGAGGGAAGTGCTAGGATCGGCCCGAAACATAGCTTTCAGCCGACTGAAAACAGGGGAGGTGGCGGCACACGTCTAGCGGTGATGTCACCGGCATGTGGTGACCGAGGTGACGCCGGCGACCTACAAAACGGGTTCCCACGTGGGTGAGGAGGCTCCTGGCGATGTCAACATGGGCCGTGGTGGCGTCGGAAGCGGTCAGCGGCGGCTTGAACGGCCGGAGGCGGGTTGAAACGGGACGGCGGCGCCGGAGGGGACGGGGAGGAGAGCGGAGGGAAGTTTAAGCATGAGGGGGTACCAGGGATCTTACCCCAACGGTTAGCACGGCCGAAGGGAGGCCGAGGCAGGCCGGCACCGGAAGCTCGCGGCGGCGCAGAGGGGTCTCGCGGTGGCGGCGAGCTGTGGCGAGGGAAAAGTCGGGGCGGAGGTTGGTGAAGATGCAGGGTCCCGTGGTGATGCTCCACACGCCAGGAATCGAGCTGGCGCCGACCGAGGAGGAGACGACGGTAGAAATGGCGGCGGCGTGGGGAGGTCGCCGTGGAGGAGGAGCTTAGGCGGCGGAGGACGTTGGCCAGCTATGGGAGGAGGTTCGGGGCGCCGAGGAGCCTCTCCCACCGCAAGTAATCGGAGCGAGATCGACCGAGGAGATGGCGGCGGTGGGAATGGCGGCGACGGCCGGCAATGGAGAAAATGGAAATTCCAGCGAGCTCGAGTTGCACTTTTCCAATCGGACCAGAGGGAAGGCACACGGGGGCGGAGGGATGTTCGGACGTGATCGGAGCTGTGGAGGTTTGCTGAAGTGGCCGGGCAATTCCAGCGTGGAGGCGGCAATGGCGGCTCACGGGCGCGGGGCGGAAGGAGCTCAGAGGGGCAAGGGGAGTCGCACGGGGTACTTATGGCCACGGGTCGATGGCGAAGACAGTGGGCGCGCGTGGGGAAACAGTGGGCGGCTGAGGCAGCTTTGCGTCGCGCACGGTAGGCCGCAGAGCTGGGGCGCCGCGTGGCCAGCAGTTGCTGCGGAGCGGGGAGAAATCCCGTGGGCGGGATGGTGATACCGGGGCGGTGTCCGAGCGCGCCGCACATGCGAGGGGACTGCTCGGGAGGCGACGGTGCCCGGGGCATGCATGGACGCCACGGGGAAGAATGGCGCAGAGCGGAGCAGACGGACATGATAGCGCGGGCGCACGCGAGCGAAGAAGGGAGAAGGGAGTGCGGGCGGGGGAAGGGGCCACCGGCCAGAGAAAGCGGGCGGGGGCGAAGCCGGGCCCGCTGGCAGCGGCGCGTGCGCGCTGCGCGCATGAAGCTGGGCCGGCGAGAGGAGGTGGGCCGTTCGGCCGGTTGAAGGGGGAGGGGAGATGGGGTTGGGCTGGCCGATTTTGGCCGGCCGGACTTCATTTCTCTCTTTTTTTATGTGTTGTATATATATACATATGGGTACAAGTTTATATATATTCCTTTATGTCTGTTTTTGGTATACATATATATATACACATTTTTTATTGCATGTACTTGCATATGTATATATATATATATATATATTATTTATATATATACATATATTTTTTTATTTCTTTGCACATTCATTTTGTATACATGTATATATTTTCTTCATATATATATTTATTATTATTTCCTATATTGCTAAACTCTTCCTGGCACAATTTGTTTATACACACATATATATGTATATGTATATGGGTTTGTATTCTGTTCACCCGCTTTCATTGCTATTTATGCCATTATTTTCAAAATGAGATTTTATGTTTTTAACTTAGGTTTGTCTCTTCTTATACTGGATCATCTTTTCATATTCATATTTACAATTTTAATTTTCTATTATTTGTACATTCCCTTTTAGGGCATTATTAATGCTTGTTTCTTTTTGAGCTTCTTAATTTTTGGAACCTCAACCAGATTCCAGAAAAACACCAAAAAATCCAAATTCAAATAAAATATATTACAAATATAATTCAAAAAGCTTCACATTTTTAAACTCAGATTTTTGGGATGTTACACTCCACCATATGCACAAATGGAAGCCAAGCTTGAGGATGATCATGACATATTATGAACCAATGTCCTCTCGGTAACAAGTATCTACCTTTGATATATTTAGCCCCTAGCCTTGTGTAGGTTGCATTTCATGAAAATCATTTAAAAAGGGGTTCTCTTGCTTTTGTGCTAAAATTTCATTATTGTAAATTGATGAGCAAGATATTTGTGGCACATTAAGGGGGAGTGCTAAATCATATTCATGTATATCACATCCCTAAGTGTGCCCAAATTAATTAAGTGCTAGTATTGTTTCTCAAAATTGAGCCATTTAGCCAAAAGTCAAAATTTTTGAAATTATTAGTATATCTTTGAAAAACTAGTTTGAAAATGTATACAAATGCATTTCAAAGGTTTTACAAAGGTTTTGGCTTTAGAAAAACTTATTTCAAGTAAAATTGAGTTTCCAACCCAAAACTATCAATTTAGTATCTTGTTTTGGCTTTAAACTCAAAAATTCCCAAAAATCAATTCTAAAAGGAATTTGAAAATGTATTTAATACCAAAAACCTAGAGTTGGCTATTTCAAACATTATTGGTATTCAAACGTTTTCCAAAAGGCCAACCAATCAAAAGTTATTTAATTTCAAAACCCATCCAAAATATTGAGTTGACCTAAGTGGTCACAATCTAGCACTTAAGTGAGTTTTGCCATTTGAGCTAAATCTATTAACATATATTAGCTCATAAGGGTATTTAAAACTCATACATGTAATTGAATGCTTAAATTACCCCCAAATGCTCATTTTTGCAATCTTGAAGAATTTATCGAAAATGAGTTTGTTTGTGAAAATTGAAAGCTTAATTTGTTAAAAATTATATTGAAAGGTGTTTTGATTGTGGCATATAGTTGGAAATGCTCCATAAGAGGTTTATGTTTCTTTGTGAAAAACTTTGGAGCAGGTACAACATTATATCAAACCTCCTCTCGAAAATTCAATCTCTTGGCATGTTCCCAGAAAAATCAGAACTACCGGCAGTCATTCTGCGGTACTTCCGTTTTCCGGAACTACCGGCAGCGAAACTGCGGTACTTCCGGGTTTTCGGAACTACCGGCAGCAAAAATGCGGTACTTCCGATATTTCTGGCAAGTGGCTGATTTGATTCAAAATGTGATTTCAAATTTCCTTAGCCATTTCCTTTGCTCCTCTCAGTCAAGTTGATCCTTGCTTATCCTTGATAGTTACCCTCAAGTATTTCTTGACCTCATATGCCATTTTGCTCCTAATTTGATTCTTTTCATAAAATGGCATTATCTCTAAAAGAGTGGTAAACTCTTAATTAACTTGACAATAGCATGTGCTTCACTCCAATCTTTTCAAGTGATCAATCATTTCCTTCAAGTGGTATCCTTTAGTTGTGAAACTTAAGTGGTATCCTTATTCTTTTGGATTGATATCTTTTTCGTCTTGGCAAGCAAATATTTCTTTACCAAGCTCTTCACATATATGATATCATTGATTTCCAAGTGATGATATCTTTCAAGTGATATCTACTCTTTTCTCTTGCCTAGCAAAATCTCTTATCTCTTCTATATGATATCATACTCTTACCACAAGTCTCTTCTATATGATATCACACTTTCCATCGCGGGCGCGGTCGGAGCCGCCGGTGCGCCTAGCGGATGAGTCGGTGCGGCGACGACCACCTCACGAGCTCCCGAGCTGCCGGCTGCTCCCTCGTGGCTAGCTCCGGCCGCACGGTCCGCACCACCAGCGATCGTTGCGGCGAGTGTGGCGGTGGCGAGGTCGGTTGTCGCCGTGGCGGTGGCGGGGTCGGTTGTCGTCGTGGCGGTGGCGGGGTCGGTTGTCGTCGTGGCGGTGGCGGGGTCGGTCGTCGCAGCGCGAGCGCTGACGTCCACGTCCACCGCGCCCGCGTCGTCACCCGCGACAGCCGACGCCGATGCCCTGGTACCGACACGACGCCCCGCTCCGGCCGTCTTCTTCCCCTTCACTGCCGTCGACAAGGCATTTTTTGGTGCCATCCTTCTTCGGATTTCAGGCTTGCTCCTGTCCTCCCCACGGACGGCGCCAACTGTTGTGGTTACAGACCAAACAGAGAGAGATGTGGTAGTGGAGAGTTGGAGAATGATGGTCCTCGGGCCCTCTCCCATAGCCCATGTCTTATATATACGGGTACCCATGTGGGAAGTGTTTTTACAGTTGTACCCTTACATCAGTATATCCCTATAAGGGGTATTTAAGTCGCTATACATATCCTACTCTGGGTCTTACAACCTTCCAACAGGCCTACTAGGTTTAGGTGGGGGCCACCCCTACAACACAATATCTTTATTAGTTTTACACGATCTTTTCAGCATAGTTTTTTGTTTTTTAGACGATCAATATTTAAACTAAGAGGTGACAATAACATTATCTATTATAGCTGATCTAGTGGGTTTAAAAATTTGACGTGGTGCTAGAATAAGGACATGATGCAGGCTAAGTAAGGTGATAAAAGGTATGACATAAGCTATAGAGGAGCTTCGCTGGGCACCGTGATAGAGCCGATGGCATGTGTTGGCTGAGGCTGGTCACGGTGGCTCGATATATTAAAATAATAGTATTCTTTTTATTTGTCGTAATGTATGTACGTGTAATGATTCGATATATTGGAATGATAGGTTTCTTTTTATCTATCCTAACACACGAACAACTAATTTGAGTAAAAGAAAAGCAATCGGACCCTCCACACGCGATACAGTCGGCTGTCATTGAGACTAGCAAGCAGCAACCGCAAGTGAAGAATCCGAAAGGAAGGGACGGGTGGTGTTGAAATGGAACAGTGGAGTTCAAAAAAAAAAAAAGAAATGGAACAGTGGGCCATTGGACATTGACAGTGGCTGCTCGAGTGTCAGCGTCACCGTAGCGAGCCTGTGGACGCGTCGGTAACCTCCACTCCGTCGTCCCCAAAAATTTCGAACCAGACGAAGCCACAACAGTACACGACAGCTGCCTCTCGTCTTCTCCATTGAGCCGTGCGTCTCCTCCCACCCGCGCGTTCCGAGCGAAACCCTTGCCCCGGATCTCGCAGGAGGCGGCGGCAGCGGAGATGGTGAACGCCCTCGCGGGACTGCAGGACCACATCAAGCTCGCGCGCGACTACGCGCTCGAGGGCCTCTACGACACATCCATCATCTTCTTCGACGGCGCCATCGCCCAGATCAACAAGTGAATAGCCCCCTAGCCCCCAGGCCCCCGGCATCCCAACCCTCTCCCTCTCGATTCGCTTGTGGTTAGGCGTGTATAGTGATCCGATTGGGTGTAATTTGCGACGTCCGACCCGTTTGGATCTGCGCATTTGGCCGCGCGGCTGTGAGTTCGTCCGGGAATGAGCCGTTTGACTGCTGCGCTACTGCCGATTCTAGTAATTTTGCTCTGCTGATATCGTTGTGTTGTTAAGTTTATCACTATTTTGGTGTTGGGAAAACTATCGTCTGTTTGCACTGATTTGGCGTCATATGGCTGCGCCATATGGCTCTAATTAGGTAACTGATTTTGGTGTAAATTTAGTAAAATTTTAATCGATAGCTGGGTTTGGTATGTTTTTAGATCTAATTACGTAATCTGATTTTGGTGTAAATTTAGTAAAATTTTGATCGATAGCTGGGTTTGGTATGTTTTTAGATCTAATTACGTAATCTGATTTTGGTGTAAATTTAGCAAAATTTTAATCGATAGCTGGGTTTGGTATGTTTTTAGATTTAGGAGTGTTGAAAGTGTCACAGCAACTGGGGTTTGTGATTTGGGTGCTTCAGCTTATCAGGGAATGTATGTGACGTCAAGTGCTCTGGATTTGAAGTCATATTTGGTCACGGAGCAGGCAGCTTTCGGCTTTGTTTAATGATAACCAGCTTTATTAGATGTTGGTGAATTTCAAAAGCATAGTGGTGTGTTCTCATTAGATTAGTGAATTCACATCAGAGTTCAGCCTTTCACGGACCATGTTTGAGAAAGAAAAAGAGTCTCACGTTCTTGTTCATTTAGTGATTAACTAAATATTTGAAGGCAGAATGAAAAATGTATTTTCCCTGTTGTGTTTCATGTTAGTCTTGATCATGCAGGCACCTCACTACTTTGGATGATGCTCTGATTCGCACAAAATGGATGAACTGTAAGAAAGCTATCTGTGAAGAAGTAGAAATTGTGAAACAGCTAGATGCCCAATTAAAGTCCTTTAAAGAAGCTCCTGGGACAAGGCGGTCCTTGTCACCTCCTATTCACTCTAATAAATCATTTGTTTTCCAACCATTGGACGAGTATCCAACATCGTCGTCAGCACCCTTTGACGATCCTGATGTGTGGGCACCTCCAAGAGATACACCAAACCGAAGGTCAACAAGAGGTCAACCTAGTACGAGAAAATCTTCCCAAGATGGAGCATGGGCACGAGGTCCATCAAGGACTGGAACACCTAGCCGTGGCGCAAAACCTAATGGGAGCAAAGGAAGCTCTGGGATAAGATCATCAACTGCCTCTGGCACTGGCGGGAGGAAAGGAAAATCCAGTTCAAGCAAGGCTGATTCAGCGGTAATTTCTGTCAAGCAAGTGTTCTTTAATTCAAAATTCTGTATTTGAGCAAACATATTGTGTTGGTGTTATTAGTTCCTTCTATATGCATTGGTGTAGTAAAAAATGCAACTTCTACTTATGTTTTAGTGCTGGTTTTTCTTTTGGCAGTATTTACCTATCTTTCTGCCTAGTGCAACAAAATAGCTTCATGACATCATCTGGAATACACACTTCTTTTACAATTAGTTCTTGTATGTGTGTAGATTGCAGAATGTGGCTACATCAGTTATTTCTAGCATACTTTATTTGTGTATACAAAGTAGAGTTAACAATTTTATATGAGGTACTGTTGAAGTTAATCACATGATGCCATTTAGTCCAACTTACCTTTCTTTTTTTTTGTAGCCGCTATTCTTAAATATGTAGACCTGGGTTCTCCATTTGTCCCTAAATTATTTAGTTTGGCATACTGAGAAAACATGCTCTTTTTTTGGGTCTCTGACGCCTTTTTTTAACTCCACTGGAGGAACATCACCATCATCATCAATCCCTAGTTCCCTGCTGTGCTGCAATGTATGCATCATATGCACAGTATGATGGTGTACTCAATGATAATGATGTTGAAAATGCCAACTTAAAAGCAACCTTGTATTGAAAAGGGAGAGCCTCTATTGTTATATTCCAAATTAGGGCTCTGGAATCTGCATGTATACAGTATGTACAATATTTTGCCTATCTGTATGTATACAGTAGGTGCAATATTTTGCCTATCTCTTGTTGGGTTGCATGTCTCATCCTTTTGCTTGATGATAGGTAACTACAAAGTACTTATGTATGAGTATGACATTGATATTTCGTGGAATCTTTTTTCCCCGATTCTTTCCTTGCAGAGTAGCGATGCTGAAGAAGGCAAGTCCAAGAAGGGACAGTATGAAGGACCAGATATGGACTTAGCTGCCATGCTTGAAAGAGATGTTCTGGATTCTACCCCAGGAGTGAGATGGGATGATGTTGCAGGACTTAGTGAGGCCAAAAGACTACTTGAGGAAGCGGTTGTGCTTCCTCTCTGGATGCCTGAATATTTTCAGGTAATGATTTTCGAAATTTTGAACTATGCTATTCTATTGGGCTCCTCAAACTTGCCCACAATAAATATCTGGTATTTTATTCATTCATTCTTGATGCTAGCCAAAATTATGGCCATGGACATGATCTGGCATGGCAATGGTGCTGCCTTGAAGTCATCTGGACATGCACACTCAGTATTTTTTCTTCAATATGACCAATTTAGAACATATCATTTGAAATTATTATGCACCCAAATCACCCTACCCGCAATTTGAACTTCTAAGATTATGATCTTCATCTAGTCTTTTATTTTCTCTTGTCACCTTTTTATTCAGTATAAAGCTATATATATGGAGCCTCATTGTGTCCATAACTCCATACGGAATCTATTTCTGATCAGGGTATTCGTCGACCTTGGAAAGGGGTTCTTATGTTTGGTCCACCAGGTACTGGAAAGACCCTTTTAGCTAAGGCAGTAGCCACAGAATGTGGCACAACATTCTTTAATGTTTCTTCTGCAACATTGGCTTCTAAATGGCGGGGGGAGAGTGAGCGCATGGTCCGTTGTTTATTTGATCTTGCAAGGGCCTATGCTCCAAGTACAATCTTCATTGATGAAATTGACTCCCTATGCACATCTCGTGGGTATGTGAACATAGATTTTCCTATTCATCCATGCTTGTTCAATTTCTATAATGCCACCCAAGACAATTGAAATTTCTCCAACACTTTGTACCATAAACATGAATACATTGTTTTGCCTGGTAAATAGTTATGTTTTCCAGACAAGCAACAAACTTGTGCTTATCAATTGCCTTTTTAACTAAGCTCAGCAAGAAAATAATATGAAAATCTCAGTGCTTGCAGTTCTTTTTTCATTCTAATCTTCATTTTTTCTTGAATCTGTGGTCAGAAAAAAAGCACTTTATCGGTAGTTCAGAAACTGCTATGCCCAGATTTATCGGTCCATGTATTTATTCTCTTTTCATTCAACATTCAGAGCTTCTGGTGAGCATGAATCATCGAGGAGGGTGAAGTCTGAACTTCTAGTGCAGATAGATGGTGTAAACAATAGCTCTACCACTGAAGATGGTCAACCCAAAATCGTTATGGTTCTGGCAGCTACCAACTTTCCATGGGATATTGATGAAGCACTTAGGTTGGCAAATTCTTTCCAGTCATATTTGCTTTTATTAATTTAGAGGTGCAACTGATAGTACTAGGACTTTTGGCTTAATATCTGGATATGTACAAGATGATCCAAATAGCCCAATGATATTTTAGCATTAGAACTTGATTGCTTGAGTGGTGCTGGCTTGCTGCTATTGGAGATTAGATACTGCCAGGCGCCAGAGGAGGAATGCAGTACATTTGGTTCCTTCAATTTTATGCAAAGAATCTTTTTTGTTTAGTTCATGCTACATTTGTCACATCGCGGCTTATGGGGTAAGTTAAGAGCCTTGAGCATTTTGACTTATGGTCAGGCCCATAATGATATGGTCGGTGTTGGTTGGGTACGGGTCTGAGAACCGAGGGTAGGGTACTCGTCCTTGATCGGTCGACCATGCCGCCGCTAAGACTTTGAGGCTTATTAAAGAAGATTAGAAGACTAGAGAACTTTGTTTATTTATTGCTTAATGATAATAGATACAGTATTGTTCCTTTTATAAGGATGACTAGGCTTGCGCCTGAGAAACCTATCTCTATATTAAAAGAACTAATCGCTAATATATAGAATAAATCTAAAATGAAATAAATCTAAATAATAATAAAACTAATTATTATATTTCTAATTTGCGATATGCTATCAAGCTATCCAAATCTGAAGCATGCTAAAGTGCCCCTGCGTACTGTTCACGCGTTGCTACAACACTCCCGTGTGGGTACTGTTCTGTTATTGCTACAGTACCACGCTTGGTACTGTTCATGTGCTGTGTGCCTGCTAATCTTGCTCTAACACATAAAGCCATAAGCCTTGCGCTAGGTCTAGTTTTCTGGAAGGAACAAAGTTATATCTTGTCTAAGCCAATTCAGTATGCAAGTCTCAACACTTATGTGAAGGACTATAGGAGTATCTGTTTGAAACTAGTTGCGGCCGTGCAGACATTATACTTTTACAATTTACATCATTCACAAGCATTTAAACCCATTGGTACCTTTTTGGGCTAGAGTCATGTCTAGATCGTCCCTTGCATTGTGCAGACACTGTTTTGATTGCTCCCACGCCGCTTCCTAGATTAATGTGCCATTTTACTTATGTATATTGTCATATTCAATAAACATTTATTTTCTGCAGTGCCAATTACAGCTTTTGTCATTTAATTTCACCTGGCTATTTCTTTATCAGCCAATGCACTAACTATATGCTACTACTGTAACAGTATTTATTTTCACTACTTCTCTTCTGCCATACATGACTTTTTAACTCTTTGAATCTTAATTGACCCAGGCGGAGGCTGGAGAAGCGTATTTATATTCCACTTCCAAATTTTGAAAGCAGAAAGGCGCTCATCAATATTAATCTTAGAACGGTTGAGGTATATACACATACATTTCTTGCTCATCTTTTTGTGTGGTCATTTTATACTTGTGTTCACGGATTATTATGTGCTGCTTCAAACAAATTATGCGGTGCCTGCACATGTCATAATTGTTTCTACTGCGTATGCAGTTATAGCTCTATGAATTGTTTTTGCTGTGCATGCACATTCTTGCATGCATTCTAATCTCCTTAAATCACATCTTTTGATAAGCTACATGCATGCATCATACCCTAAATATGTTGGCCCTTCCTTTTGTTCTTTGGATATCTATTTTTCCTACTGAGTGAAATGTACATGAAAATGACTACTTATCTCAGCATTGTTCAGTGTTCGCTACTCAAAACTTCGTCATCTACGTTGATGATAAGTTATCGTTTCATATCTCCTGTTGCATACTAATACCCCCTGTTTATATTGACAGGTAGCTGCTGGTGTTGACATAGATGAAGTTGCACGGAAGACAGAAGGTTATAGTGGAGATGACCTTACAAATGTTTGCCGTGATGCTTCGATGAATGGTATGAGGCGAAAGATTGCAGGCAAGACCCGTGATGAGATCAAGAACATGTCGAAGGATGAGATCTCAAAGGACCCTGTGGCCATGTGCGACTTTGAGGAAGCTCTGGTCAAGGTCCAGAAGAGTGTCTCACCCGCTGATATAGAACGGCACGAGAAGTGGATGGCCGAGTTTGGGTCTGCTTAAACCGTTCGTTCCCATTTAAAGCCTATTAGATCTTCTCCACCCTTGTTTGTGGTTGCTGGTATTTCTTCCATTTGTACTGCTGGATTGTTTTCAGTTGTATTTCCCAGAGCCGGTGTTGTATCATAGAGACATAGACCATAAACTTGAAAAACCAAGTGTTGCCCGTGGAAATGTTTTGTTGATCTAGTTTCATTGGTACTGGAAATCAAATTCTTGATGATTTCGATTCTCATAATGCTTTGTCTGGCCATGACCATTGCCGGAGTTCAGTCTTCCCTAACCATTTTGAATTTTCGATATCCGCCTGTCATGTTTGATGTTTCGCACTAGCAGTTCTGCGTTTGAACAGTATGTATCCGTCCATGAAGGCGCCTCTGACCAGGGAAGAACACCGATCGCTGCTACCTGTCTCAGGTCTGTAGCAGAGATGGCCTGGCACCAAGACCTGGAAGACCCAGATGCTGTGGCATTATTTACCAAACTAGTATAGTGCCCGTGCTAACGTTACGGTAAAATACAAAACAAGATAAAATTTGTAAAAAATAAAACGAACAATCAGATTCATTAAGATTCACGTCTCATATATTGTATAACCAAATATTTTTGTCATATAATGAATGTTGGGTATGACCACAACATTGCAGGACAATAGACTTCATCATTTAGATACTGTTATACATATTATTACATTCATACCACGGATTTACAGAAAGTCGGAAACACAGAGCCAAGACAGATAGATCAAAGACCACTAATGTTGGTGGCATGCATTGGACAGCTATGAAGATTCATATGCTCTCCTAATGGAATATGTAAACTAATTCCATGTACAGGTTAAAAATATACTATTTCCATGTAGTTTACCTTTGCTAATATTTGATGGAATCCTCACCTTAGGTTGGAGCATGAAAGTGACAGCAAATCTTATATCAGCTGCTGCTTTTCTTATCTCTCTGGTCTCACAGAAAACTACACCATTTAAAACTAACTGACTAAATATTAGACTGGTTAAATGTTGTATGGGCATTGTTGCTGAGGAGATCCGTTGCGCCAGCTTCAGATTTGAGAGTAACAAGCCAACATCCATGCATGCATTTTGCAGTCACTAATCACAGAGGAATCATATCATTGTTCATGCATAATACTGGTCACCATTCTGTTGAAGTGTTGGCATGCTATATTCTTCCAAACTGCATGTACAGTCACATGGCCGTTCATGGGCTTGATAATTGGGAGGGGCATTGTTGTGAACAGAAGTCTGATCAGTGTCAGGCAAGGGTTTTAGACCAACGAACTTCCATTGGCTGCTCCAGCTATTGCTGTTATGTAGAAGTTCTTCTCCCACTGCTCCATTATCCAGTCCTATGTATAATGGAAAGAGTTAGGAATCCTCATTAAAAAATTTATCCAGGGCATCAATGATCATGCTTCGTCAGATTGTACTGTACCTTGTGTAGAAAAACTGGTGAGAGCTCATAAACTTGAGAACAGAAACCTGTTCCCGCGTCCATAATGAGAGCCCAAAGATTTGCTGAAGAACTCACACAACTAATGAACAGACCATCCTCATTACCCTTTTCTATATGCTGCTGAAGCCTTGAGTCAGCCACATTGTAATGGTACCTAACAAAGAAGCAACGTAGCTTGACATTAATATTTAGCAACAATGCATCTCACTGTTAAAGATTATATTTACCTTAGAAAAGCTTGATAAAATGATATATCAACCGAGGCCCAAGGTGGGCTTGAGAAGATATTTCATGTTCAAAAGAAATGAAAGCGCATGGAGAAACGCAACAATTATACATTGTAGGCTTGAAATAACTACCAAATATAAACTAAAAGCCTAAACCACTACCACTTACATGCAGGGTTTCATCTAAATATGCAGAGCGATTTCATACTTTCATAATGAATATATGCACCAGTATATATCAGGCATTGCACAAGCTAGCTACACTTAGAAGGCCACGGCAGAAGATATCTTAGTTCGTATATGGCTACCTTAAAATTGGCAAAACAGACAGTGTTTGCATTTTTCTGCTTATTCCAGTTACTGAAAGTCATTTAATTTTTAAGATTTACAACTATACACACTGCACTCAAATGGTTCCATATCAATTTTTAGAATGTTCTAATCCATACATAACTGCTAATTGTTAAACATTTCATGTTGGGTTAGCAAAACTTCAACACAGAACAACACAATTGTGTTAAATGTTAAATGGGGAGCTGTTGGGAATCTAGATCAACTATATTAAGCCTAGCAGAGTGGTGCATGTTTAATACAAATAGTTGGTCCAGACACGGGGAACAGGTTTAACATGAATATCTGGTCTAACTGCAACAAAAATAACCTGGGAAGAAGTACTATAATGACCAAAATTAACTGACCTCCCAACAAGTAAGTTTTGACAATTCTTCTAACCAAATTAACTTGAACACTCAGGTATCTCAAGTATTAACACCACAGTTATTGAAATTACCAATGTTTGCATCAAAGAAGAGCAAGTGCCCAAAGTCCAAACTAATACCAATTGATCGCACTTTGTATCATATATTTTAATCATGTAATGTAATTACCTCTGCTTCATGGGCCGCCTGGCATTGTAAACTGAAATCCATTGAGCTGCTGGGCTCCCCAATCTAACTTTCTTCTTAGGTTGCTCATCTTCTTCTAGATTTACAAGCAATCTTCCACGTTTCTGCCCAACCTATAATTTGAGGGAGAAAAGGTTCATGGCAAGATAGATACAGAATAAGCAAAGTAAACAATATAGGAATGTGGGAGGTGTAGTGCAAACCTTAAGAGCCCCATCAATTCTGATTGGTCTTGATGCAGGTGCTTCAATCAAACTATCAAAAAGAGAAATAAGTTTGGCGTAATTTGGCTCTTCATCAAATTTCATATTTGTGACAATCTCAAGAAACTGTTTGAATGGAACTGGACAGAAACAGGATAGCATCTCCGGAGAAGTAGCCATTTTCTTCTTGCAAACAAGGAAACTCTTGGTATCTCCCTGCGTTGTTAAGCAAGTAACATTGGAACAGGCTGAACTGAGCTTCTGGAGAATATCATGAAGATGACTCAATAGGCATATTAAAATCTACCTGGTAGCCTTGCCAAGGCAATCTTCCTCTTATTAGAAATATAAGGGTGTACGCCAGTGACTCTAAATCATCCCTCCTACTACCTGTACGACCTAAATGGGCATGGACACTGGCATATCTAATTGTTCCCCTGGAAACAAGAAGAAGAAGCAGGTAAGTGAAGTGGCATCATGGAAGAAAAAGAAATAGGCGCAGAGAGAATATAACCAACCTGAAGATATCAGGCCTTTGATCATAATCAACATGTTGACCAGATGACTCCTTCCACTTTGATGCTGTACAATTTGAACATCACCATATCAAAAAAAAAAGGTAACTGATGAAAAAGAACACTAATAAATTACACAACATGTCCATGACTGTGGCCCTGGGCTATGGCAAAAAGTATTGTAATGAAATGGAATAATTTCATACTTAGATAAGGACTCATTGATTAATGGCATACCTAAACCAAGATCGATGAGGAAAAGCTTCTTCTCATCAGGTGATCCAGGCTGACCAAGCAGAAAGTTCTCCAGTTTCACATCACCATGAACAAACCTGACAAACATAGGATGTGTTAACGTAAATAAAAAGTGATGCATCTACGGTTGATCTGTTGAAGATAATTGTAAGTTACCCTTTAGAATGAAGCTTCTCAAGAATTGATATGGCCTCCACAGCAATGCAAGCAGCCATATGTGGGGACATCCTGTTAGAGATGTTAGATCTTTTAGTACAGAAGCAGAAACACAAGGGAAACAAGGTAACGTCAAAAGGAATGAGAAAATGCTTACGCCTGCCCCAGTGAATTCCACACATCCCAAAGGCTGGGACCAAGCATATCCATTACCTGAAAATTTTTAAATATGATCAAAATAAAATTTCTTGAGCTTCAAACCAGTCTAGATGGTTAAGTGAACTCACAAGAATATAGTAGTCGCCCTGAAGACCCTTGTAACATGCTCGGCAGTTAAGCTTTAACTCCCAAAAAGGTTTGGTATTAATACAATGCAAGGATTCTAAGGATTCTAGGTCAATTGGAAATGGGCAGTAGCCAGTTTCTGGTAGAAAATCATATAAGCTTGGGCCAAGCTTCTCGCAGACCTGTTGAGCCATCGAAAGACCACTTTGTATCATGCATTTGAAAGAAGAAAACAAGTTAGAAAAGATTATATGATGTCTGTGCAGAGTAAACAGAAGTAACACAAACATACATCTCTAATTCTCTATAGTTCAGTTCAATTTTTTATCTGAAAATAAATAAGAAAAAGGGGGAAATGCAGCTCCCAGAAGGCTAAGGATCACAAATCACAGTGATGTTACTCCGGTAATGATGGTCAAGTGTAATTACAGCGAGAGGTCAAATTCTCTCCAACAGCAAATATGTAATGGCCATCTTTATCGTCTTCTCTAGAAGGAGGGGAAGCATTTCGAGCCACACCCTTCGAGAGCAGAGACGAACAAGTATGGTCCGATGGATGTGCCGACAATATCAGGCTGGTCACATCGCCAACTTCTTGCCCACAAAATGTTCTTATCTGAGCCTACACACATCGATCCATTCATGTTTTTCATGCATAAAACAGTATAAACAAATACTTCCCCATTTGTTGGTAATGTTGTCAAGTGAAACAAGCAAGGAAAATAAATAAAGTGCAGAATTGAACATGGTACAACACCGCAGGTATAAATCAATAGCAGCTTAGAAAGTAACTAACTTGAAAGCACATATGGATGTACAAAATGTTTAACAGAACAGATCGTACATTCCCTCACCGATTCCCATCCATACATAAGCACATGTGAAAAAGACAGTTAATACGCTGCACACTACTTGTATTAACCTATAAATTTAAGCAGCTAATACAAACCGGACTATTCTGAAAATGTTATGGATGGTTTTCATTAAATGAATTGAATTCCGTTGGATCATAATCATGTAGATCCACCAAATGATCTTTACAAAAGAAGGCTTTGTATGAATTAGATCAAACCATGTTCCTATTTCAGGCAGTCAACATACATTTATGCAATTAACTGTAATCATGTTAAATTCAAGAACTTGCTGCTTAACCATTAAGGGAGATGGAGAATTGTTACAAAAGATAAGCTGGACAACATAAGGTTCATTATTTATTTTACAGATCACCCACATAAAATTTATGTGACTTCTGAAGTGCTACATGCCTACTATCATGCTTTCTGGGAAGGATTAGGAATAGCTGCAGGTAACTTCAAAATCAAAAAAGAGAATCCAGTGCTTATAATAATAGCACCCATCCATCAAGTGTTACTTTCAGCCAAAGGTGGCAAACTCAACAAGGGCAGCTAAGTACTTCGCTGAAATTAATCCCACAGTTATGTCCAACACCAACAGAACACTCCTCGAGCAATGATATCTAAGTTGTGTAAGTTGCCAATTTTTAAACTTGTATGACATGTTAGCATGTTCAATAACTACATAACATATGAATTGCAGGCCCTTTCAACCATGGTAAATAGGTTAGTGCTATTAATTATTAATTAAGACTTAAAGATTAGAGATTGATATACGTTGTTACGTTTATTTAATCGGTGCAAGAATGTGGTGGTATCAGGATTAGGGCCAAGGGGATCTGCATTTCAGCATGCTTGCATATTACTAATGCATTCCTTAGAAGGTTGGACCATGATCATTGGTCCACATATCCAGCACAATAACTGATTTGCTTGCCATATGTAAATTGCAATGAAGAAAAAAAATCAGTTACTGCAAGATAGTCATAATGGAAATATGCTCTTACCAGTCAGAATGGAAATATGCTCTTACCTGTTTGACAACAAAACGACCATTCTTTTCTGGGTATACAAAAGCAAAAGATAGCCTCGCATTTCTTTTCCTTGCTGCAAGAGCAACCTCTTTCACCTGAAACATAAGCATAATTATGCTGATCAGATTTGACATGTAGGCCCAATCTTCACTTATCATTGTCACACCCAGTGGTATTTTGTGAATTTCCACTTTCCTCAGTGGTATAAATCAATTTTCCCTTAAGATGACATAAGCGAGTAATATGTAAAAAAATTACAAGATCAGTGAGCTCGCGGAGTGTGGCATACTTCCATGTGTAAATCTGAACTTCATCATTTGGCTCCTTCCCTCTCACAGAAAACTCTTCATTTTGGTGATGGCCACCAACCTGCAAATAAACCACCAGAATCAGGTTTACTGAATCTACTAATCTACATTCTATAGATCTGCTCCTAATCTAGAATTTTCAAACAACAGATATATGTTTATATTTCATAGTAGATCTAGCTCTCAAGACATATACTGCAGCTAGATCCCAATTTTGTTCTTACAAAATCAAATCACCAACCTAGCAGGCAGATCATACACATTGGTCATCTTCGCCATCCCAGTCGGGCACCCACACTGCAAATCATCCCTTCCTTCCTTTCTCCTCCTCGAGAAGCACCAAGAAACGCAGGGATGGATGGCCTACTACTGCCCGGACTCCTCGTCGGAGTCGCCGTCATCGCGGTCGTCCTCTCCGTCCTCCTGCTGCTGGTGGTGGTGTTGGTGATGATGGTGAGGGTGCGGGTGCTGCAGCTGCCCGCTGCCCCCGGAGCCACCGACCTGGTGGTAGAACTGGCTGAGCACCATCATTCACCCTTTGCTTCAAACAGCAGGGCTTCCAGCCGGGCTGCATTTTAGAGCAAGGTGTGTTCAACATATACAGAAAGATGGCCATAAGAACCAACATCATATGACTTAGCAGATATCAATACTTTAAGCACTTAAATAGAAAATAAGGGGTTTTGATCTTAGCACTTTTTGTGTACACCAGGACTTAGGTACTTAAAGTCACGAAATCTCGGCAATGGCGACGAGCATAACACACCCTAATCTCTCTAACAGCCTCTGTAGGCATTGGCCTTGAAGATCAAAGGGGGCAACTCATCTCCTCCACAAGAATTACCACACGATATGATAAAGGGCAATATCAATGCGGGAGAAAGCAAAGGGGCTTCACGCTTTCCATATCTTCAACCAAATATTGTCATGGAATTTATTTGCATCGTAAGTGGCAGCTAGGTTAAAATAAAAGGCTAAAAATAAATGCAACAGGGCAGTGAACTTTACAATGCAACACCCACAATTATTAACGATACAGGAAAGCTGTTTGGACATAGTTTCCTCAGAGGAGACACTCTAAACAACAGACCATTTCTGCTCCTGTATTGTCTCAGTAATAACTACGAAATCCGCCTCCCTTAGGATATAGGCCTGCTTAATTGGCAAAACGTGTGAAACATTGAACCTAAGGCATTACCAAAACATATTACACAACCCGAATTCGCCACATGAAATTGGGGATAACCCAACCAACACCATATGCTAGGCAGCATAAACCGCACATCACAATGCAACAATTCGAACAAATCATAACTCTAAATTTGCATGTATCTCGCTTACCCCTAACGTGTAAGATCCATAGGTCAAGACCGTGGCCGTGGCTCGCCTTAGGGGCACCCCCTGCTCATACGCCACCACCTTGGCCCAATCCGTCACTATCTGCGACAGCAGCGAAAACAATACAAGATCAGAAACCACACGCTGCAAAATTCAACCTTTAAGACAAAATCCCCGGCCCGTTACCTTCTTGAGCTTGCGGATCACCTGCTCTCTCTTCTTGTCCTCCTCCGACGGCGGGACGCCCCCCTCATCCTTCAAGAACTGTATCCCCACAAGCGTACATGGTTCAGAGCACACAAATTAGTCAAACGCGATCAGAATACTACATCAGTCCGATCGAGATTAAACTCTAGGGGGCTCACCCGGGCGAGGGATTGGCTCCGGCGGTAGTCCATTTCGGCGATGAAGGCTGGGTGGAGCCGGAAGATGATCGGACCCGGGGAGGAGGCAGCGGCTGAAGGAGAGGGTGCCCCGCGGGAAGAGGCGGCGTAGGCGGGGGAGGGGATAGGAAGAAGGGTAGGGCTTGGGGCTCGGGAGGGCCGGAGGCAAAGGTCCCAGTGGGGAGGTCCGGCGCCATTGCCGATGAACGCTGCCGGGGAACAGGATCGGTGGTCGCGGTATGGGGGAGGTGGAGGTCGCTGGCGACATCGGCGGAGAAGAGGAGGAGGAGGAGGGGAAGGAATTTTTTTCTCTCTCTCCTTTTCTCTCTTTTTCTTGAGAGGTTTGCTGCGTTGTTTCTCTTGTCTTCTTGGGGAAGGAGGCGGCGGCGGGCGGCGGAGAGGAGGAGGCGGGGAGAAGCGGAGCAGGAGGCGAGGACCAGGCTCTCCATGCCGCGCCACGCCAAACCCTAGCTCTGCCGTCCGTATGTGAGGCCTCTCTCACCGGCGCGGGGAGGAGGAGGAGGCGGTGGCGCAGGGGGTGGGGGAGGAGGAGGCGGCGGCGGAGCGGGCGAGGAGGCGGAGGAGGAGGAGCGGGGGAGGCGGCGGTGGAGGAGAAGCGAGGGCGGAGCGGGAGGAGTGCGGCGCCGGGGGGGGGACTTTCGCGAGGTGGGGGATCGCGAGTCGCGCGGGGGAGGTGAGGGGAGCGGCGGCGCGGGGGAGAACGGGGGGAGCGGAGGGAGTGGAGGCGCGGGGGAGAGGTGGAGATGGGGAGCGGCGGCGCGGTGGAGGACGGGGGGAGCGGAGGGAGTGGCGGCGCGGTGGAGGACGGGGGAAGCGGCGGGAGTGGAGGCGCAGGGGAGAGGCGGAAATGGGGGAGCGGCGGGAGTGGAGGCGCGGGGGAGGAGGCGGCGGTGCGGGATGGCAGGGCGGGGGAGGAGGGGCGATGCGGGGTGGGGAGGGAAGGAGAAGGAGGCGGCGCGTTGGGAGGGAAGAGGAGGAAGGAGGAGGTGCGGGCGCATGGAGGCGGAAGAGGAGGCGGTGCGGGATGGGGAGGGGTACTGCAGATCCATTGAAGGATGACCGTCGGATATGGTTGAGTAAGGAGAGAGAATGGAGGAGAGTTAATCTGGTGCGCACGTTTTTAGGATGGTGTATTTCTGGGTGCATATTGTGGTGTGGACATAGTTAAGGTCATGACTGTGGAGCAGGTAATTGTTGGGTGGATGTAGAATAATTTGAACTGGTGGTTTATTAGTTTAGATCTGGCATCGTAACCTACTTGTCCTACACGTAATCCAGATGAAGACCTGGGAGTCGTAGCCTTGACTTCATTTCATGCGACCTCTCATGGTACTTCTGGACAGCAATAGCTACTACTGACCTACGGTTGATACTTGCCAGCATGCATGCATGATTCAAGCCAACAATCGGCAAAAGCTGAGCATGATATACTCTTCAAAAAAAATACTAGTAAGGTGCCCGTGCGTTGCAACGGAAAACCAAATAAAAGTGATGCATACTATCAAATATAATCTCAAACAAAATAATAAATATCAATTTTATCTTACGGCATTATGTATCAAGCAAAACATACATGTTCATACTCGTACATAAATCAAGCATCTAATATATTAGTGAAGCATGATAGAACAAGTATAACATACAACAATATGTACAAAAATGATAGTAAACAATATTTTTCCACAGTATTCTTAATACATAAATAACTGTCAGACTGTCTTGGAGAATAACAAACTAATTGATAAATAGGACATCATGCCATAAACATTAACGGGAATTTTAAAATACAACTGATACGCCATCCTTCTGGAAGACTTATCTTCATCCCTAGCTTGTCAAGGAAAGAGAAAGCAAGCACACTCTACAAAATAGAAAACAAATAGTTAAACATCATAAATCCAATGTATGTTACATATAAAAGATATGAAAAGATTCAGTGAATTACTTACGTTACTTAATTTCCAAACATTCTGGCAAGCTCATTGTTCATTATGTCAACGGCATTCATGATAAAATTCCTTACATTCGAATTATGCAGTACTACATGGCGCATTTCTGTTTGAAGGGAGTATTATTTAAATTATCTAAAAGACATACATACTTGCATACATTATTTACTTGTTTTTTACCTTCAAGCTCTTGTAGCCTATCATCTTGTGGTCCAAATATGAAATTTGTACAATCCATCGTCATTAAGCAACCTTTTCAATAACGTATCAATTTGATGAGGAACAGAAATAAGATAAAGATGATGAAATATTCGTATTAGTTGCACACATACCATGTCGACTATTCTTTTTCAGCATTGTCACAGCTAAAATACGGTTCTGTTCCCCCGCAAGTCTCCATTGTGTTAGATACCGCACAATAAGTCCATCCCAAACGCGCACAAATAGTAAGTTCTCTCTGATGTACATAAAAAATGCTCAATTTATAATATCCAATATAAATTATTTGCTTTCATGAAAATAGAAGCATTCTATGCAACTTGCCTGTCATCTATGAGGCATAATTCCCTCATTGGTATACGACGTGGGAAGCTGTTGATATGCCGTATTGGGCCGACATGTACAACCAAACCGACCACATCTACCAAAGTTGCATCAATTGTAAGGATTATTTAAAGCAACAACACAAAAGTATATTAAAAAAAGCAACACAAAAGTATATCAAATAAGAGGCAGCATATGTGAAAAAGTAGAGATCTTACCAACAATTGACTTGTTTGGTTTTAAATAAACATCTTCAAAGTGTGTATATTGCATAGGGAGATCAGAAAATTGAATGAAATTGCTCAGCTGCCTAACCGTAGTTTGATATGTGAACCTTAATTCAAGCTCCTTTCCAAGGAACCGGAATTCGTCGGGATTGAAGTCAACATTTACTGAGTGGACCTCATACGAACTTCCTTCGGCAAGTAATCGATCAAATCTATGAGATTGCCTGCCGAAGCAAAATACTTCCATTTTCATCCCCTAATAATAGAAATGCAAAAAAGCATATAAGTCATTGCATGAAATAATATTGGGTTGAAAACTAAAAGAACATATGGTGTAATGAATATTAAAGTAAATATCGATACATACATTCTCATCAGCAACTATAAGATGAAGCATAGATCCAGTCATAATCTCTCGAATTGGAAATTTGTGCACTATATGTAAACGAAAGTTCCACTTGTAATGTATGCTGTCTGGGCCCAACTCATGAAAGTGGATGCACCTATAAAAGGTAAATCATCAACAACATTACTCTTTGTGTTAAATGTACATTAAGATAAACAAAGAATGAATTTAAGGAAAAATAAGAATATGCATAAATATGTCTCCAAGAACACTCACCTAGACTGGAATGACATGTCGGCATCAAAGGGAGCATAGACTCTTCGTGTAGAAAGGCTCCTAACCGACATCATGCTGACACAACAAATAGTTTGTCAGAAAGAAATATGATACGACATACATCTGCACAAGAATGCTAGTTGCAAAAAACAAAGGATAACAAAGAAAACAATTGTACATTTACACGAAACATCTCATATGTGTTTTGAAGTATCATATGCGATTTGAAGTCTCTTGGTGAGCATAAAAGAATAGTTACATTACAACACGACATCGATATCAATCGGATAAAACCAAGAATAAATTGTTCACAATCAAACTTTTCAAGTTAATTCCTCTCCTTTTATTGGATACATGAATTTATTTAGAATTAACCAACGTAGAGGATTGACTATCACTGGTTTTTGTCATTGCTGAAGATCCAAAGAGCACACCATATGAAATTTAGCCCTGTTCAAATAAATTACATTTAGGAACTTCGACAGGAATTAAGTAATTGCCAAGCATGAATTTACAATCGAGTGATTAATACCTCGTCTATGATGTGAGTACTTCTTTGTAGACGATGTTTTTTGTGAAGGTAGCACGGGTCTTTCTAGAAATACGCTGCTTGTTCTCCTTATCCGCAACGGCAAGGACCTTGATGTTGCTTCTGGAGGTGGCCCTAGATAGCGCGACGTATAGTTGCCCATGAGAGAAGACCGGATCAGGGAGGTAGACCCCAACATTCGAGATGGTCTGCCCCTGCGCCTTGTTGATTGTCATTGCAAAGCTGAGCCTGACTGGGATTTGCTTCCTCTTGAATCTAAACGGGAACATCTCGTCATCAGAGGGACATAGAGGTATTCGAGGGAGGAACACCCTCTTCCCGGTGTGCTGACCGAGCACAATCTTGGCATCAATTGCATTCTTTTGGAACCCCTGAACTACCAGTCTCGTCCCGTTGCATAGTCCATTAGCGGGATCGATGTTCCGCAACAGTATCACGGGACAGTTAATCTTTAGCTTAAGTACATGCGGAGGTAACCCATTAGGGGTCAGTGTGTTTAAGAATTCAGGAGGGTAGTAGTTGTGGGGATCATCCTCCGCACAGTCAAAGCTATGGTACACCATCTCCTCCCCGCGAAATAGGTCAATCATTTTCATATTGATCTTATCGATATACTCATTTCGGGTTGACAAGATGGCCCGCGATGTGATATAGCTGGCATCCGATAGGTTCTGATCTAACATAGGGAACACACTATGTATAAGTTTATCGAGGTCTATGTCCTTTCCTGTATACGGCACACATATCTCATCCGGAAGCCGTACACAACCATCCTCATTGGTCTCCTCGGTACCATTGCCGACCCGCAATAGGTACTCTGCAAACTCAGGATCACTTTGGGCCCTCAGGTTATGTACGAGCCTTAGCTGTCGCATGCATTCCCATAGATATGACTTACGCAGCGTCGCATCAGTTATCTGTGGCCTAGTACCCTTACGAACAACTGGAAGCACCTGCCTAAAGTCTCCACCGAACACGATTGTCTTCCCACCGAACGGCAAGTCGTGTCGATCCATGATGTCTTGCATGGTACTGTCTAGGGCCTCGACCGCCTGTCGCCTCGTCATGGATGCTTCGTCCCATATTATTAGCGATGCACACTGAAGAAGCTTAGCGGTCCCACTCTGCTTTGTGAAGCTACAGATCGCCCCATTACCAATGTTGAGTGGGATCTTAAACCTCGAGTGCGCTGTCCTGCCTCCGGGCATGATGGAGGCAGCTACACCCGACGTCGCGGTTGCCACTGCAATCTTCCCATCGCCTCGGACCTTTGCGAGCAAAGCTTTATACAGGAATGTCTTTCCCGTGCCTCCCGGGCCATCAACAAAGAAGACACCTCCATTGCCGTTGTCAACAGCAGATAATATTTCGTTGTATGCTGCCCTTTGCTCAAGATTGAGGGAGGACGACAGAGAAATATGGTCAGGGTCTACCTCGATTGTTGACTCCTCATAGATCTCCCTGGCCTCTCCATCGTTGCTTTCGTTCGACTCATCTATAGCGGGGAGAGGGAATGATGTTATGTCCTTACCCATCGACTGGAGCATATTTTTGATGTCCAACAACACCATCTGCTCTACCGTGTGTGGGCATACATGGGAACGGCGGTAGTCGTCTGACATTCCCTCAAGGTGCCTGTCCCATAGCCCACGCACATCGTTTGGCTCACAGAACACCAGTATAATTGCAAAGAGCCTTCGGAGCGAGGATGGCATCTGGAATAGCTCAGCCTCTGTCAGGCACTCTTCTAGGGTGTTGTCAGCCTCGATAAGTCCCCTCTTCTCAGCAGCATCTCGGAAGAATGGGTAGACTACACTATCCACTGTCCTAAGGTCTTCAAAGGAGGTGGCGCCAGGTACGTGGTTTAGTAGCACCCTGAGATAGTACCGCTCCCCCTCGTTCGGGTGGGCAGACACAATTCTCCCAACTTGTGTTCTTTCTGTCCTCTTCTTCCACTTCTTCGGGCCTGGCTGCCAAACAAATGCTGCTGGAAAATCCCTGTACAAGATGCCTCGAGCCTCCTCATTTGCTCGGTTCATCTCAAAATACTCTGTTAGCATGGACCTCTCGACGCCATGCCGGGCGACCACATCATGAAGATCTTGACCCGCGTGGAACGAGACCATGTGCATGTTTGGTAGATGCAGCTGCATCTGCAACACTGGTGGGGAGATCTTGCTAAGGTCAAAGCTATAGATCCTCCAAAGAGCTTCTGGTGGGGTAACCCACCTAGCATCCCTGTACTGCTTGATCTCATCGATGTTCCCGTTGCTATCGGGCTCATCAAGAGAAACAGATGCTCGGTCATGGCCCTTGTAAACATACTTGAAAAGGTACTTTACGGCCTTTATGCTTGAGCAAACCTCAACGTTTATGTGGCAGTTATACTTCCTCAAGAGGTAAGGGTTGTATGGCACAACCCACCTGTTGTCAAGCATCTGTCCTCGGACCTTTGCACGGCGGCCATCGTCCCGTCTCCTGTACACTGGGTACGAATCATTGCCTTGTAGTGTAGCTGCGTTGAAAGGGCGTGGGTAGTAGTTTTTGCATCTACCATCATGCATGCACACATTTTTGGGATTTAGGACTCCGCAAGGGCCATGCATCATATGCTTAACGACAATCTCGTACAGCTCTGGGTACTTGTTTTTGTCCGGGAGCTCAGCGGAGATGAGACAGTCGTACTGCTCAGGACAAGTGAGCTTGTACCTTCCCTTCATGATAAGAAGAAAGTGAACATGAGGAAGTCCCCTCTTCTGGAACTCAATAACGTAGACATAAGCAGCTACTACACCAAGGATATGCCTCTTGAATAACTGCTCCTTGAGGTCCTCTAGCTTGGCTCTGAATACCCGAATGATGAGATCAGGGCGATCCTGTGGGGTCTGTCCAGGCTCTAGCTCACGTCTTATCTCTTCCCAATTTGGGTTGCAGGTCATAGTTAGGAAGATGTCCGGCTTTCCATACTTTTGCACCAAGGCCATAGCGTCCATGAACCTTCGTTTCATATCTCTATTGCCCCCAATGAATGATGCTGGGAGCACAATCCTTTTGCCTATAACATGCGCACGGCTCTCTCCAGACTCTATGCTATCAACCAAGCCTTTATACAAGTCTGCGCGTATCTCCTTCTGGTGGCGTCGAAAGTAGTCCAGTCTTGTACCCTCTACCTTGATGTACATGTCGACCGCATACTGCTGGAATAAGCGCTTGCCGTATAATAAGGCATTGAATATCCCGGGACGCTTTTGGAATTTGTAGCAGTAGTAGTCTCTTACAGACACGCAAAGTCGGTTATTCGAATCTACGCACATGAGTGGGACAAAATGTTAGGTCAAGCATAATTAAGCAAGACATCAATAATGACCAAATGCCATGTTTACCACAAGACTAACCTTGATCCTCGTCACTACCCTTGTTGTTACTATTTTCACATGCTTGGATTACAGCTTCAAGGGGCACGCCATGCTTTGGAATATGTGGATGCCAGCCGAGCTCCCCTCCCGGGAAGAACATTGGATACGACAGAGGGTCGTAGCATCCGTAGTACGGCTTGATACTATATTTCTCATTATTGTTACCGTACAGGATTATGCTACGGTTGAAGTTTCTGCGCAGCTCGTTGCCCTCAACCCACACAGCGGCCACCTCCGATGTTATCGGCCTGTTGTAGACTCTCTGGTCCATCTTTAAGTCAGTGTTTAGTGAGACACGATATTCCTCAAGGTCTTCAACCTGGCCTAGGCTCCGGAAAGTCTGCGAGTAAGGGTTGTCCCGAAGAATGTTGACAAGCGTCCTCACGACTTCCTGGTCGAGGCTAGGGGAGTAACGAAACCGGTGATTGAGAGTGGGGTCGTCATCGTAGAAATAGAGCTCCAGATGCTCCGGAGCAGAGTCACGCGAACCAAAAGAATGTACGTTGTGGTAAATTTGTCCATGGGCTCTAAATGTGTACACTCCAGACCTCATGTTGGTGTAGTTCTTATCGAGACTCACGCCTAGAGTAGTAAAGGAGAAGTGACCGTTGAAGAATCTAATGTTGTCTTGAAAATGCCTGGCATCAGGATCTGCACTTGACCAGAGCCTACGGAGTTCTGGTGTTGGCTCTGGGTTGGACAGCCTAATTGTACCATTTCGGCAGCAAAAACCCTTTGACTCATACTGGAACTTCTTCGCGCTGCAGTGCGCGCAGTCTGGCTCAGGCTTCAACACGTGCGTGCTATCGGGTATGTTGCTGTATACATGATCGTAGGGATCTAGAACATTTGATCCCGCGGGACATGCATCAGCTGGCTCATCAAAGTCTGTGTCTTCCATTGCGTCGCCATCTGCAAGTATTTAAAGGGAAGGGGTGACGATAGGTGTTGGATTCTATAGTTAAGAGAGACAAACGATGATTCAAATACCTCCAGCAGCAAACATGTAGTACTCCTCATCCATATCGTCCTCAACGATGGTTTCTAGACCACATGTTATTTTGTGTGAGTAGGATAATAATGGTTCAATTATATAGTTGGGACGATAAATATAAATATAGTTATTACCATCATCTGTAATAAATGATTGTGTTGAGAGATCAGCAGTAGCGAAGCCGTGCGAGATCGATGATGGATTGACATCCGATGAAGCTTCTAAATGTGGGCATTGAATTGCAATTGATTCGGTGCATGGGGTGTCTCTCTTGGTTGCGTAGCTTGCATTACGTTCATGAAGCAATGCCTGCCTCTCCTCAGATGTAATGCTTTGCCTGGCTGATCTTCGATGGGCATTAATCTCACACCGCTTCTCGACTTTTAAACTTTGGACACGTGCTCTACGTTGTGCATTTATCGCCTGCCTCTCTTCGGGTGCTAAACAGCGACTCCGTGCTCGTGCTCTTCGGCGGGCATTAATCTCTTCCCTTTGTTCAGGTGTTAAACTTTGACGTCGAGCTCGTTCACGTTCTCGTCTTGCTAACCTTTGCTCTAGTGTAAGAGCTGCATACCTAGCATTTTGTCGATCACGCCTTGACTGTATTTCTTCTGTAAGGGTTGCATTCCTTGCGTTGTGTTCTTCACGTCTCGCTCCATTTTGCTCGGATGTAATGCGAGCCTCTGCTTGACCATGACTTGGTTGTGTTTGCTCTAGTGGTATGGTAGCAGAACTCGCTGCCACATCGTGGTCACGATTCCTACCTAAAGTGTGTAGGGCATCTAATTAATAACTAATAGAATGTGCAACAAAGTGCGTACCATTATATCATATGTGCATAAAACAACATACCATTTGAGCAATCGCCTTGTAGCAATACCCCTGTCGTGACGGTACTACGAGATGGAAACGTACACAACGTATGTGTTTGAATAGGCACATCTTCATCGTCTGACGATGAAAAACTCTGGCATGTAACGTTGGATGCGTCACGTATAAATAATCCCGTTGCGGCATGTGGTATATAATTGGTGCGCGGTTTCTTTGGACCACGACGTCCATCCACCACTGTTTCCACAATAATTTATAAGAAAAACCACACAATTTTATTTAGTATACTCGAGTGTTGTAATATAAGCAATATTAAAAAGGCTCAGCAAAATTGCTACCTTCTTTTCCTTTCTTTGATTGGTTTGGGTGATGCGACATCTTCACCAAAATCGTTTGTGATCTATGGAGAAATTGATGTGAAGCCCAAAGAAAATATCACTGCCATCAATTTGGTCAGTCGATATTTGACCAAGTTAGGAGATGATTGCTTTCAGATGTTATACTTACTACGTATCACACATTCATTCATCACACATTCATGAAGCACAGACACAACTATCACAGTTCAAAGCACGGAAACGTGAAGAACTAAAGGTAAGAGCTACTGGGCAATACATGTCTGTTGACAAGTATTTATGTCTAGCAAAACAAACATGTTTGATGTTTCTTTTGATCAGTTGATACCTTGATTATGATGCTAATTCTTTGAACATATGATTATTGATGCTATCCTTCCTGGAATTCCGTCTTTCATGTTATGTACTTTGATATTATAGATATCTGTTATCCTGTTATCCGCATGCTCTTTTAAAAAACTATAGACTCACACATTTACTTTGGGAACTGCTAATCACATGGTTTTGGTTGGCACTGTGGGACGATTCCTGTTGTTGGCATGTTTACATTCATTCCAGTACAAAAGATCATTCCATTTACATTCATTTCCTTATGACTCTCTAGAACTTCACCAGTTAAGTTGGCATGTTTTTCTTTAAGTGCATCTTTAGGCACTGATGGATGAGAGTCACCAAATGCTACCAAAAGCAAAAGGCAAGTAGTTACAGTTATTATCTTTGACTAACAAATGTTGATTTGCCAATTCTTGAATTTGTAAACATCAAAACAGTCTTCACACCAGTACACCACCAGTAGATATGTTCATATATTACAAAGTCATGTTTCGGAAACTAAAGAATATATCAATTAAGCCATCTTGACTTGTTTTTCTGTTAACTATTGGGCTATCACAGAGCGCCTCCTTCCCGGCGAGAGGGGCAGTGGGGGCCAAGAAGGGTGGCACCGCGGTGGCGTCGCCGAAGCAAGCAAAGCCGGAGGGGAAGGATGCCGTGTCCAATGGATCGGAAGCAGCGGCTGGCTAGTTTTGGTTTGGTCTTAGAGTTCGCTTGTGTATTATACAATTTTATTGACCAGCCGCTACATCAGATTTAACAAAGTAATTGAAAAACTATGCAAGCAATACATTAAGAGAAACTCAGCACTAACACTACTACACAAAGGAAATAAACATGTAATTCTGAGAGATTATACTACTCTCTGATAAGTTTAATTTCCTGAGAAACCAAAAGGAATAACACATAAACACAGCCAACAGCCACTTTACCTTTGCCTTTTCTCTTTTAACAATCCTCTCGCAAAGAAGGCGTATTGTTTCTAATTCAACCTGCCACAAAAGAGGAAACACCTATTGTATTGCAAACAATTCACATGTAGATAGATGAAACACCTATTGCATACAGCTCCTTTTGTATTGCAAACAATTCACAAAGACATGGACTAATGAATAATGTGTGTGGGTCTATTGTAACATCATCTTAGTCCTGACATATATGACCATAAAAGAACATAACTTGAGCAAAGTAAGCGGCTTGATTTTTAAAGTTGCATTAGGATTACATGCAGTGCAACCAGTACTCTGTTTTTCTGTGTTTCTACTTGGGGGTTTCAGTGCGTGTGTGTGTGTGAAGAAAAGGAAATCTGAATCACTTAAATTGGGGGTGTCTGTGTTTCATTTTTCATCTGTTCTGTAGCTCCTTTTTTTTGTTCATTTAAATTGTGTAGGAACTTCAAGCTGTCTGCGGCCAACTTGGTGCTGAGCAGTCAAGGTGTTTCAAACTTGAGGTACAAATTCTTACATTGTACAGCTTAACAGAAATGGCTAATCTTACAGCATTGCCAGCAGTAATCCACAGGGATCAGGAACCCATAACAAAACTAATCCTATCCAATGTCATCCTGAAGAAAGGAGCATGATATTATGATATTTGTTTCCTGGACAACAGATAAATATGCCCTGATCGTACTTGGTTTTCTAAATGGCTCCCTAGGTGTCTAGTTATGTTTTTTAGAGAGAATTGTCTATTTACTCCAGTGGGGATCTAGCTAGTTCAAAGCTATTTCTATCTGTAAAATTGGGAGTTGAGACACTTACAAATAAGAAGGCGAGCACCCTGCGTCAAATAAGAATAGTGTAGAAGCGCTTGGTTTGAAGGATGAAAGGACGGAATGTGCACTGCAAGGTAAACAGGTTTCTATTACAATGATCAAGCTAAACTTATATGTAGGAGCATCATCCTGTTCAGGAAAAGAACTACAAGAAAGAGGAGCAAAGAAAATAAAAAGATCCAATCGCATTATATATCTCTCATGATCAAGAAATGGATGCGAAAGATCCATTCCAGTACAGCCAGACTACAGAACACAATAAAGACATATATTCCTCTATTCATATGCAGTAAAACAAATTGTGTAGGTCCTTATGATCACATCGCAAAACCTGCAAGACATGTGCTTTCATTGGGAGCAAAAACATCTCTATAGATAAGCTGTCTTGCAAGGATCACATTGTGAAGTTGTTCTAACTGCAGATAAGAACCATAACACTATTCCTCATGTACAGGCAAAACAATAGATCATATAAAGTGAATATGTACATATATATTGATGTCAAAAGGAAAATGAGACTGCAGAGCTAGGTAAGTAGACACACTTTTCTACAGTCACTAAAGCATGGATCCCAATTATTGATCTTGTAATTCTGACGATCACGATGTACAAAAATAAAATTTGATACATAAGCAATAACAGTAAAACATAAAGCAACAGTTCTAATGACAAGGAAGATCAATCTTACCAGTCTGCGTAAGCCACAGCCAGAAGTTGGGACATAAGCATTTACCAAGTAAAAACCATCAACTCCAAAGTAATAACCCTGCCCTCCTGATCGTGTTCTGATATGCCAATTCCGTATTGGGCAGAAATTGGTTTTACCTATGAAGGAGATAGAAGCACAAGCCAAAACCATGTTACAATCTACTTTGCATCAACAGATGTGTTGTGTAAAATTAATATATATAGTGAAATCAACCAACTTATGAAGAAGTTTAGTTTTAGTACTATGAAAACTAATAATGTGTGAACCAAAAGGCAAATTGTATGAATCAAGCTGTCTGTCAACAATAACCATCTAGTTGTTAGCAGTAGAATAGGAAAAGAAAGCAATACTCATGGATAACCAAACTCTAGCAGCAGCTGCAGAACATGAGAAACCAGAGCTAATGGTAATTCTTGTCCGACAATTAGATGCCAAAGTAAATAACAAAGCACACGTAATAATAATATTCCTCGCTGAGGCTACGCTGCGCAGGGAAGAGAGTTGTATACATAAGGCAATGTAGTATTCTGATTTTCATTTAGTATGATTGTATGAATATGGCAGTATATAGCTCAGCAGCCAAACAGGCAATGTGATCCAGGTGACCATTGCCTCATCAAATGCATTTTTTATTCATGTGCATGCATGATGAATGAACTAAGAGATAAATTAAAATTGTAACACCCAGTCTGACAACACCTACACATTTAGTATGACAGTTGGGCATGTTTCAGAACACTACAGACTTCAGACAGGTCTAAACATCCAAGTAATTATGATCAACACCCATATATAGGATCAAACAAACTTAGAAGCAGACCTGATGAGGATGCATATATAAACAAGAGGTTCTACACATGTAGATAGATGAAACACCTATTGCATATTCAATAGAAAATTAAAAAAACAAAATAATAACTTTTGTATTGCAAACAATTCACAAAGAAAGAAACTGGGCAGCATCAGTTTCTGTCAAGTTCCGTTAACCATAGTACATTCCTTTAAGAAATTTCACACAGATAGGAGGCAGCTATAAGTAAGCCCACAAGATCATAGGAAGGAATCAAGAAGTAGAGGTTGGAATGAATTACAATCAGATGGTTAAGCAAACCAAAGAATGAACCTCAAGGGCAATAATCAGAATGAACCTAGATCTTGCTGTTAGTTTCTTAGAAAGAATAAAAATGAATCCCACATAGGTGGTCAGCTTCAAAATTAAAGAAAGAAGATGAGTCCCACAGAGGTGGTCAACTTCAAATATAAGCTAATTTGGATGTTAATTTTCATATTTTGCAAGAGCAGATGTGTATGGTTAAATAGGTTGTTTTGGCCATTTTGTGGTCAAGGCTCCTCTATGTTAAAAATTGGTTCTGTAGGGGTAAAAGGTCTTCTTATGGGTCCAGCAAGGTTATTTGTGCAGAGACCAGCTTTTTCAGGGTACATTTACAACTTTGTATTATGGAATTGGCAAGCATGTTTTCCAGGACATTTATTTTTATTTGTGATTTTTCTGTTCATCCCCTGTTCTCTAATTTGTGATAAGGTTCACACCTTGCACCTCAACAAGCATGACCTATTTATAAATTTAAACAGAAAAAAGAAAAAAACTTTTCTACTCTCGGTTATAGGTAGGAGGAAAAAGGCCTTTTTGTAAAGCAAATGGTTCTGCTATTTGTTGCAGTGACAGGAATTTCATAATTTTAAGGTCTAATCAAACAATTTGAAAGGTACACGGAGTATAGGATTTGCAATTAAAAAATAGTTGATACATATTTATCCGTTGCAATCTACATCTGTGCTGTCCTGTACTAATATAAGTCCAGTCTGCTGGGAAGCTTCATCCGCCAATATTGGGACAACAACTATTCACTCTTTGTTATAATTGTATTTGCAGCATTATTGTGATTATAGGCTAACCAAATGGTGCTATCATCATCATTGATAAACATTGTTCTTCTTGGTTTTGTAGTTTTTAATATGAATTACAATCAGATGGTTAAGCAAGCCTTACCTTAACAATCTCAATCAGTTTCTCTGCAAAATGGTTTGTTAGTGCACTTATCTGAGCCATGGCAAGCCCGAGAGCAGCTAATCAATGCAGACATGTAAGAATTATATTATCTTTCTGTCAATAATTTTAACAGTTCATGGAAAAATTGTACATGCATTTTATATCCAATGAATGAGTACCAAGAGAATACAACATTTTCTATAATACAAATACTCCAAACTCTAGATACAACAATACAGCAGACATCAGAGATGCACCAATTGGAGTATAAGAATCTAAAAGTTCATGATCTAATGATATGCATTTTGACGAAACACAACTGGTCAAAAGACTTAATGGTATACGATGAGTATAAGCAAATCTCTAACAAGTATGTGCACAAGAAATGGAATTGGTAGCTTGTACCTGCATGAGCAACTTATTTTATAGGTCAAAGCAGGGTCACAATCAGTGCATCCACCTTCAATGGCAAATGGAGGAAGAAATAGGAGAATGTCAGATGGAGGAGGGAATAGGAGAATATCAGAAGAGATGGGAAGTGGAGAGCAACAAAACGAGAGGAACAAATAGGGAACTGAGCTTACCACAGGGTAACTGCCAGGCAAACACGTCTCTGCTTGCAACCGCTGAGATTGCAGCCACGTCTTTCAAGCTCGACGGTTGCTGAGGAGTACCTGATCCTGACATTCCTCCTCTTTGTAAACCTCCTGGTAGCTCTGGTTAGGAAACCAGCTCGGTTCCTCGGAAACACCATGCATCCAAATTAAGTGCACAAAACGAAGAAACATCAACACTCATGAGTACCGTAAGTCAAAATTAAAGAATGAGAATTCAAAATTGCGCGGTGTATATAATTTCCTCACATTGCTCTGAGCCCGCTCCTTGCCGGCGCCGTGCTACTCCACATTCCCAACGGCCGGCGGCGCCACCTCGACGACCACGGCGCGGAGGAAGGGGAGAGTAGCAGATATGAGCGGCGGCGTTGCAGGGGCCGTAGCGCGGGGGCTGATGCGGCTGCGGCGGGGGAGGGACGTTGAGAGGGGGAGAGACGGGGGGAGGGGAGGGTGGCGGCGCGGAGGAAGGGGAGAGCAGCGGCGCCGATCGGGACGGTGGGAGGCGCGGTTCGGCGCGAAGGAAGGGGAGAGCGGCGATGTCGCCGAGCCGGACGGTGGGAGGGGGAGACATGGCGTGGAGCGGCGCGGAGAACGGGGAGGCGCGGTGCGGGATGGAGGGGAGAGCAGTGGCGCCGATCGGAGGAAGGGGATGCGTGAGCGGAGTGTCGGCGCGGAGAACGGGGGAGAGGAATCGGTGGGGAGGAGGCGCGGTTCGGCGCGGAGGAAGGGGAGAGCGGCGACGTCGCCGATCGGAATCGGTGGGGAGGAGGCGCGGTGCGGGATGGAGGGGAGCTGGCGCCGATCGGAGGGGAGGGGATGCGCGAGCGGAGCGTCGGCGCGGAGAACGCGAGGAAAACGGGGGAAAGATTCGGTGGGGGAGGAGGAGGCCCACCCGTCGGCGCTAATCTCTAATGTGTCTGTGAGGGGAGGGGGGATCGGGAGAACGGACGGACTGCCACCAACTCCAATTTTTAAGTAGTAGAGATAATGAAAAGATGAGGGAAGTAAGACACCAGCAGCATCTACTCGCAGTTTGTTAAGTACTTAAGTTGCCGTTCTTCTTGAAGCAAAAGAAGCAGATAAGCAAAATAGAGACAAGACATCGTTCGGCAAAGAGCGACCGAACTTGTAAAAAAATTCTCGCCGTTGCCGGGGATCGAACCCGGGTCACCCGCGTGACAGGCGGGAATACTCACCACTATACTACAACGACTTGTTTGGTGTAGGAGTACAAGCTTATATTACTCATAAAACACGGACTAGGATTGCAATATGAGGTAGCTTACAGATTGGTGATAGACCAGCTCCACGCTTCGTTTTGGCTTCTGCTGTGCAACAACGTTAACTTGTGGCCAGGCAGCTCAGCTGTACCAGCCCCAGCAAAGTCAAAACGAGGAATAGCCCTACGCAGTGCTGAGCCCGACAACACCATGCGACGTGTTACAAAGTGTGCAACCTGCCCAGCGACACCCGGGCCAAGAATCGCTACGCGCGCCAGGAACATGCTTGCTGCGCTGCTCAGGGTTGGGTTGTTCTGTGCTTTAGGTTTATGGATTTTAGTTTATACTATAGTAATTCGTTTTTAAATTGTATATTTTTTTAAGACAGGGTTTATAAATTAATTGTAGTAGACTTTGTATTGAATTCATCTATATCGGTCAAAATCGTACGCGACTGACTCTCTATTGTGAACAGTTAGAATTCAAAAATTTGAGCCAAAAGTCATAAGCCACAACCCAAACATGATTTCTTTTGGATTTATGACTTAGCTTTCTACAGTAACTAGCTTTCAAATGGAGTGTCTTTTTAAGTCGAGATCTATAAGTTGATTATAGTAGACACTGTCTTAACTTCATCTATATTGACCAATATCACATAAAAATATTTCACTGTACTTTCTCTTACAAATAGTAGAATTTAAAATTTTAAACTAAAAGCTAAAAAAACTGGCCGCAACAACCGCATTTACCCCTTCCCTTATCCAACGGCACGCACCGAGGCAGGCAGCGAGATTAAAAAAAAAGCTAGTACTAACCCTCCGGAAAAAAAATGCTAGTACAAGTACAGGAACAAAATAAAAGGTGCGAACAGTGTGACGAACGGTGGGAGATAAGACCTGAGAGGCTTGGGCACTGCGCACCGCGGAGTTGAAACGAACAGTGACGAGGGAGGAACTGGGAAAACCCAGACCATGCAGAAGCGCTAGCTGCCGCCGCCTGTGTGCTCTCAATTTACAAGGCCGGTGCGCATGCAGCTGTTCGGGAGAGGCGCGCCGTGGGGGCTTTTGACTGAGATAATTGTCTAAACGTTGGGCTTCGCATATTTAGGACTCCAAACGTTGATTTCACAAAATTAGTATTTAACTATTTATATCATTGACACTTTGATTTCTATGGTATTATATCTTATTTATTATTCCTTAATCTCTTTTCTTAATGCTTGGCACCTAATATGACCTAGGACATACTTCATTCCATTACTGAAACTGAAATCAGTTGTTGCAAACATATTTATAGTACATCGGGAACTTCTTTATGGATAGCTAGCTGTAGCATGTGGATTATTTGTTTCTGCTGTTCGATCAGCATTCATTCCTGTTCATTCAGCAGGCACCATTGACGGATTGGTTTCTTCAGGAAATGGCCAATTGGCCACTCACTCTCCGATCACTGTACTACCGCATCTTTCTTTATTTGCAGACCTACTGCTTGTACAGACTTGTACAGTACTACAGGTGTGAAAGAAGTGTAATTTTTATCTCAAAGAACCAATGTGCATAGTCCTAGTGAAATCAAAGTAACACATAGTACTAGTGCATAGTACTATAGGTGTGAAAGAAGTGTAATTTTTATCTCATATTAGGTGCCAAGCATTAAGAAAAGAGATTAAGAAATAATAAATAAGGTATAATACCATAGAAATCAAAGTGTCAATTATATAAGTACTAATTTTGCGAAGCCAACGTTTAGAGTCCTAAAAAACCAATTATCTCGCTTGCGAATTTGGCAGCGCACAACGGACGGCAGCAGCGGCCACCCACCCACCCTGTACCGCATGCGCGTATGCGCGCAAGCTTGGCATGTTTTTTTTGTCTTGCGCTTATGATTTTTAACTATAACTTATAATTTTTGAATTATTTGTAAAAAAATACAAAATAGCAGAAACTCACGTGTAATCTTAAATGATATAAATAAAATAGTTAAGACTTTGAGGTTTGTTGAAGAAGAGAGGAAGACTAGAGAACTTTGTTTATTTATTGCTTGATGATAATAGATATAGTATTGTTCTTTTTATAGGGATGACTAGGCTTGACGCCGGAGAAACCTATATCTATATTAAGAAAACTAATCGCTAATACATGGAATAAATCTAAAAGGAAATAAACTCAAATAATAAGAAAACTAATTATCATATTTCTAATTTGCGATATGCTATCAAGCTATCCAAATTTGAAGCGTGCTAAAGTGCCCCTGCACAGTACTGTTCACGCGTTGTTACAGCACTCCCGTGTGGGTATTGTTCACTCGTTGCTACGGTACCATTCTTGGTACTGTTCACGTGCTGTATGCCTGCTAATCTTGGTCTAACACATAAAGCCATAAGCCTTGCGCTAGATCTAGTTTTCTGGAAGGAACAAATTTATATCTTGTTTAAGCCAATTCAGTATGCAAGTCTCAATACTTATGTGAAGGACTATAGAAGTATCTGTTTGAAACTAGTTGCGGCCGTGCAGACATTATACTTTTACAATTTACATCATTCACAAACATTTAAATCCATTGGTACCTTTTTGGGCTAGAGTCATGTCTAGATCGCCCCTTGCTTTGTGCAGACACTGTTTTGACTGCTCCCACGCCATTTCCTAGATTAATGTGCCATTTTACCTATGTATATTGTCATATGCAATAAACATTTATTTTCTGCAGTGCCAACTACAGCTTTTGTCATTTAATTTTACCTGGCTATTTCTTTATCAGCCAATGCACTAGCTATATGCTACTACTATAACAAGCAATATTTATTTTTACTACTTCTCTTCTGCCATACATGACTTTTTTAACTCTTTAAATCTTAATTGACCCAGGCGGAGGCTGGAGAAGCGTATTTATATTCCACTTCCAAATTTTGAAAGCAGAAAGGCGCTCATCAATATTAATCTTAGAACGGTTGAGGTATATACATATACATTTCTTGCTCATCTTTTTGTGTGGTCATTTTATACTTGTAATTTTTTTGTTTGTTTCGTTCACGGATTATTATGTGCTGCTTCAAACAAATTATGCGGTGCCTGCACATGTCATAATTATTTCTACTGCGTATGCAGTGACAGCTCTATGAATTGTTTTTGCTGTGCATGCACATTCTTGCATGCAGTGGCGTAGCCAGGATTTGTAGCTATGGTGGTCCATTGTTTAAAATTTATTTAACCGTTATAAATTTAACATGTCGGTACACAAGTATATGAATTACGAAATGCAATTAAGGGAAAAAGGACATACGAACTTCATAAAATAGACGAATATAGCGTTCTTAACATAGAATTGAAATATTACATACCCATAATAGTTGAAGAACAGTACGTCACTACTTCTTTTTCTTGTCAGGATATAAAGAGAACATCACATTAATTTTATATTAGAGCATTAAATACATTCTATATTTATGGACAAAGCTATTTAAAAAATACATTTTATAAAGGAGTAGATCAGAAGAGTTTGCTTGCATGGGTTACTTCCTGAAAGCCGCATTTGGAGCAAACGCAAGCTAAGACAACAAATACCTACCTCGGCAAATTTACGAGGCCGTTTACACCGACTTCTGTTCACAGAAGAAAGAAGGTAATATAAATATTTAACTTTCTAAAATAATTTCTCTATTTCTCTCATCCTGAAAATAAGTTATGGGACACAGACATATCACTACCTCACTCTTCTCGCTCCTGTCTCGCACACGCATCTCTTTTTTATTTTCCCCACCACTCGTATCCTCCCACTAAAAGCTTTTTTTTAGTTATTACTATTTATTTTAGCTAAAACCATCAACTGTCGTTCAATATGAACATGCTAAGCTAGTCATCGATTTTATTGTGCATCTAGATGCCAAGCTAGCCAACGATTTTACTGTACATCTAGATTCCCAAGTTGTGTGTCATTAGCTTGACACATATAGAGCAAATTAAATGATTTAGCGGGAGGTAAAATGTAGCTGTGATTCAACAAGTTTTTGCATTATGATCAAATATATGAAGGCCTCATTATCCGAGCGCAGGGTGGTCCGCGGCCCACACGGACCACCCTGTAGCTCCGCCAGTGCTTGCATGCATCATACCCTAAATATGTTGGCCCTTCCTTTTGTTCTTTGAATATCTATTTTTCCTACTGAGTGAAATGTACATGAAAATGACTACTTATCTCAGCATTGTTCAGTGTTCGCTACTCAAAACTTCGTCATCTACGTTGATGATAAGTTATCGTTTCATATCTCCTGTTGCATACTAATACCCCCTGTTTATATTGACAGGTAGCTGCTGGTGTTGACATAGATGAAGTTGCACGGAAGACAGAAGGTTATAGTGGAGATGACCTTACAAATGTTTGCCGTGATGCTTCGATGAATGGTATGAGGCGAAAGATTGCAGGCAAGACCCGTGATGAGATCAAGAACATGTCGAAGGATGAGATCTCAAAGGACCCAGTGGCCATGTGCGACTTTGAGGAAGCTCTGGTCAAGGTCCAGAAAGAGTGTCTCACCCGCTGATATAGAACGGCACGAGAAGTGGATGGCCGAGTTTGGGTCTGCTTAAACTTTTCGTTCCCATTTAAAACCTATTAGATCTTCTCCACCCTTGTTTGTGGTTGCTGGTATTTCTTCCATTTGTACTGCTGGATTGTTTTCAGTTGTATTTCCCAGAGCCGGTGTTGTATCATAGAGACATAGACCATAAACTTGAAAAACCAAGTGTTGCCCGTGGAAATGTTTTGTTGATCTAGTTTCATCGGTACTGGAAATCAAATTCTTGATGATTTCGATTCTCAAAATGCTTTGTTTGGCCATGACCATTGCCGGAGTTCAGTCTTTCCTAACCATTTTGAACTTTCGATATCCGCCTGTCATGTTTGATGTTTCGTACTAGCAGTTCAGCGTTTGAACAGTATGTATCCGTCCATGAAGGCGCCTCTGACCAGGGAAGAACACCGATCGCTGCTACCTGTCTCAGGTCTGTAGCAGAGATGGCCTGGCACCAAGACCTGGAAGACCCAGATGCTGTGGCATTATTTACCATCTGGCATCGTAACCTACTTGTCCTACACGTAATCCAGATGAAGACCTGGGAGTCGTAGCCTTGACTTCATTTCATGCGACCTCTCATGGTACTTCTGTACAGCAATAGCTACTACTGACCTACAGTTGATACTTGCCAGCGTGCATGCATGTTCAAGCCAACAATCGGCAAAAGCTGAGCATGATATACTCTTTTAAAAAAATATAATAAAAAAGATGAGGGAAGTAAGACACCAGCAGCATCTACTCGCAGTTTGTTAAGTACTTAAGTTGCCGTTCTTCTTCAAGCAAAAGAAGCAGATAAGCAAAGTAGAGACAAGACCATCATTCGGCAGAGAGCGAACGAACGTGTAAAAAAAATTCTCGCCGTTGCCGGGGATCGAACCCGGGTCACCCGCGTGACAGGCGGGAATACTCACCACTATACTACAACGACTTGGTTGGCTTAGTAGTACAAGACTACAAACTTATATTACTCATACAACACGGACTAGGATTGCAATATGAGGTAGCTTACAGATCGGTGATAGACCAGCTCCACACTTCGTTTTGGCTTCTGCTGTGCAACAACGTTAACGTTAACTTGTGGCCAGGCAGCTCAGCTATACCAGCCCCAGCAAAGTCAAAATGAGGAATAGCCCTACGCGCTGCTGAGCCCGACAACACCATGCGACGTGTTACAAAGTGTGCAACCTGCCCAGCGACACCCGGCCCAAGAATCGCTACGCGCGCCAGCAACATGCTTGCTGCGCTGCTCAGGGCTGGGTTGTTCAATGCTTTAGATTTATGAATTTTAGTTTATATTATAATAACTAGTTTTTAAATTATATAATTTTTAAGATAAGTCCTATAAATTAATTGTAGTAGACGTTATAACGAATTCATCTATATCGGCCAAAGTCACATGCGACTGACTCTCCATTGTGAACAGACAGAATTCAAAAATTTGAACCAAAAGTCTTAAGCCACAACCCAAACGTGAGTTCTTTTGGATTTATGACTTAGCTTTCTACAATACCTAGCTTTTAACCGGAATGTCTTTTTAAGTCGAGATCTACAAGTTGATTATAGTAGAACTATCTTAACTTCATCTATATCGGCCAAATCGCATAAAAGTATCTCTCTATACTCTTCCTTACAAATAGTAGAATTTAAAATTTTAAACTAAATGAAAGAACTGGCCGTAACCACCTCATTTACCCCTTCCCTTATCCAACGGCACGCACCGAGGCAGGCAGCGAGATTAAAAAAAGCTAGTACTAACCCTCCGAAAAAAAAGCTAGTACAAGTACAGGAACAAAATAAAAGGCGCGAACAGTGTGACGAACGGTGGGAGATAAGACCTGAGAGGCTTGGGCACTGCGCACCGCGGAGTTGAAACGAACAGTGACGAGGGAGGAACTGGGAAAACCCAGACCATGCAGAAGCGCTAGCTGCCGCCGCCTGCGTGCTCTCAATTTACAAGGCCGGTGCGCATGCAGCTGTTCGGGAGACGCGTGCCGTGGGGGGCTTGCGAATTTGGCAGCACACAACGGACGGCAGCAGCGGCCACCCACCCTGTACCGCATGCGCCTATGCGCGCAAGCTTTGCATGTTTTTTTTTTCTTGCGCTTATGGTTTTAGCTATAACTTATAATTTTTAAATTATTTGTAAAAAAATACAAAGTAACAGAAACTCACGTGTAATTTTAAATGATATAAATAAAGTAGTTACAGTATATATTATAATCAACTTGTAAATCCCATCTTTAAAAGATACTTTATTTAAAAACTAGTTATTATTAAAAAAATCAAATATAGTTTTTAAAAGCTAAAATAAACCCTGAATTGATGCTCTCTACTCTATCCTTTCCTTCTCCTGCATGCAACGTCCGTCGCGTGCGTGTGTGCCGTGCAATAGCGCATCGGCGCGCACGGGCGTGGCAGATGCACGCGCGCGGTGGGGGGCCTGGCTTCCTGGCGCGGCGCGGTACTGCGGTCTGCGGTAGTAGTAGTAGTGGCCCGCGCCGCGTGTGCCATAGATAAAAGCGTCGCGTTGTGCATGCAAACGCACGCGCGAAGCGGCATCTCACTATCTCCTGTCTTGTACTCTTGTCCCGTCCGCCCGTCCTGCCAGTGCGTACTTGCCACTAGCTACTAGCTAATAGGAAGTTCTATTTTGCTATAATTGATAATTTATGTCTGTATTTTTTATGTAATAGTAGGTAATGTATACAAAATTTTAGTTTAGAAAATCATTTAGAGAATTTATTTTAAAAACTCGTTCTATTTTAACATTTGCCTTTTAATTTTTGGAGAAATCAAAAGTCAAAGAGAAGAAGCTAAAAGGAACAGGCATTGCCCTCCCTTTCCTTTATTCCTGGGCTGTGCGGGTACAGAGACGAGCGCTTTTGTGTTTGCCACTGTCAAGGCCGGCCGGGCCCGATCGATCGTGGATCGATGGGGCAGCCGGTGCCGTTCGCGCGGGAATTAAAGTCAAGTGGATAGTAAAAGTGATCGTGTATCACACAAGAGCAGGGTATCGTTGTGGTACAGGATCTGATAGGACGGATCAAGGATTCAGGGCAAGGACATGGTCGATGTGCACGGTAAAGGCCCACTCGGCACTCGCCGTAGCTACAGTGAGCCAAGGCACCCGATCGATTCTTTTCACTCTGCACGTACCTCGACCAGAATACCGCTCTCTTCTCTGAGCAAACGCACTCGATCGATCGGAGTAGCAGGAGCACTGGTATACTACTCTACTGTTCTACTATTTAATGGGCGGCTGCCATTGCAGACGCTATCTGCAGCTAGGCCACGCCCTGCGCCTATACTTTCCTGGCGTCCGTTGCATGGACGATCGTCCTGTACACCACCTCGATCCATCCATCTCATTAATGTGTCTCGATCGATCGACCGGTCGCCAAATACCGGCACACGCACGCTGAGCGATCCTCGATTCAGGCCTGCACGCACGATCTTTCTCGGATATACTAGTATACTCCTGGTGCTGCTGTAGCATCTTGGGTTTCTGGCTTTATGTCTGGTTCGCTTTGAGCAGAGCCTACCCGCTGCCGGCCAGCTAGTTTGCGATTTGTCTCCCCCGCGGAGGCCTGATCGAGCTGCGCCGTCGGTAGCTAGAGCCTATTTTGTACGTTTCGTTATGGTTTTAGACATCACCAGAGCGCAGCAGCGTGCAGGAGATTGTGCTGTCAGCGATGGCATGGCGCTTAAACCCGTTTAATATCATCGGGCAGTATATTTAGGGCCATGCTTAACAAACCAATTTAATGTCATCGGGTAGTGTGCGTATATATATACAAGTGCCGTTCATACTGACTTTAACTTTAGTTTATAAATAGTAACAGTTTATGAGAAGATAAACACTTATATATAATTTTAACCGATATAAATAAAGTTACTACATTATATACTATAATCAACCAGAAGACTCTGCTTAAAAATTAAAAGCCGCAGCTAAAAGCTAAAGCATTTTTAACGGTTCATATCTGATTTAGCGTAAATAACATGATGATTGTGAAAACTGCATGGAGAAATTAACCACCGTAAAGCCAGACAGGCACAAAGAAGTCAGTGGGGTTGGCCGGCCTGCTGTCAGGGTGTAGATCGACCTAACAAGTGAAATTTAGGTGTTGCTTGGTTGGCCTGAAATAAATTGATTTACTGTAGCTGACTGAAATTATACTAAATCTGATGGTGGCTTATTTAACGTAACTAAATTAAAATAAAAATAAAAACAGGTTAGCCCATCACAGATAATGCAAACGAACACGGAAAAAAGAATCGACAAAAAAGCATAAAAAACCAAAATGCCATAAAAATAAAATTTAGAAATGGTAAAAAATAAATCCGAAGTCAGAAACTCAAACCGAAATGAACGGGGCTTTAGACATGCATCATCGTTTGACAAACGGCGTCCCATCCATGTCTCCGGCTAGATGACTAGGTTTGAGCTCGCTCCTCCGATTATATGTTCGATGGTAACTAGGATTTGATTGATTGCGCAACACCTAAGTTGGTTTTGTGTCCCCCTGTATATTTAGATATACGTACTATTTGCTTGGTAGAAGCTACCAAAAAAAAATGCATACGAGTGTCATCCAATTATGGCATTGAGTTCATAAACCAGCAATTGGCATTGAGAAACATACGAAATCCAGGTCCGCACCTATACTAAAATCTAAGCACGCATGTGTGCATAGATACGCATGCTTTGCTTTTGTACCTGCGAATCTGGATTTATTTACTACTTAATAGTGGTCCAAAATTGTTGCATGATTGCTCGATTCCCACCCAAGCACTCGCCTCACGGTCTGTTTTTTTTCGGCTGCGGCTTATGATTTTTTGTTGAAAATTTTAAATTTTAGCTGTTTATGGTACAGATTATGGAGAGACATATACTCACTTGCGATTTTGGCTGGTACAGATGTTAGGCTTTTAACATGTAGATCGTTTAACTTGTAGACCCTGTCTTGAGAAAAATACTCCATTTAAAAGTTATGTACTATAGTAAAAGTCAAAAGCCGTCAGCTTTTGACTTAAAGAACAGACCCACAGACTATGCCATTTTGCTGAAGAATAGTAGATGAAATTAAAGTTCCAATTTTTAACCTTCAGTTTTTACGCCTATATACACGTGACTAAAGCAAATCAATTAATAAACGTAACATTGATAGCATGCCCTAGCTTGGTTGTCTGTGACTTCACATAAAAAGCGTGCTCCTGTGATCGATCGGTGACGGCCTCTATACAAGACCAGCTCTTCTCAGCAGTGTCATATACTGGTTGGTTTTTTTGATTTATGGCTTAATTTTTTATAGTAATTTAGTTTTTAAATGGAATGGTTTTTAAGCCGGGTTCTATAAATTAATTATAGTAGACACTATTTCGACTTCATATATATCAGTTAAAATTGCATATGAGTATAGAGTACCCCTCTGTCTCTTCGTATTATCTCTTATGAACAACCAGAATTCAAAAACTCAAATAAAAAATTATAACTCACAGTCCAAAAAAATCTAAGGCATCGTCGTATCTGTTCCTTTGCTGTGCATACATATCACTGTATTACCTAACTCACCTACGCACTCCACTGTATATATTTCCGTTCCTTCGCTGTGCATGCATATCACTGTATTACCTAATTCACCTATGCACTCCATTGTATATAGCTGCAGTGGATAATTAGTAAACTCGTCAGTTAAAACCATGCGAAAACAGCAGCAGGGGCTGGCTGGCCCAACACTGATGAGGCCACGCTGTCGTGTTGCGCGCGCATCGAGCGCGGATCCGCCGAACACGCGTTGGACGGGAGAGCGCGCAGCAGCCATGCGCATATGCTGCTGCTCGCTCGCTCGCTAGCTCGTCGTCCCTAGCTCAGTGGATCGAGTCATCAGTGCTGCCTAGTGTCAATCCCGTGACATTTCTCCAGGTAACTTCTGCTCATGTTTTGCCATCAAGTCAAGAGATAAAAAAATGACTCGTAATACTACCAGTAGCCCAATCCACACGATACATGGCCCCGCTTGTTCCAGTTTTAGCTTCTAGCTTATTTTTCACTATTTATAAATTTCATCTTTTTCTGAACTTTTAGCTTATTTTTGAGGCTTTTTTGCCGGGTTTTTTTCCCCGTATTTGTTTGCATTGTCCGTGATGAGCTAGCATATTTTTTCTATTTTTAATTTTTTAAATTTAATTACGTCAAATAAGCCACCTTCAGCTACAGTGAAATTTTAGCCGCTACAGTGCAATTTCAGCCATAAACCACAGCTTTTCAGCCCAACCGAGCGGGGTCTCATTTCTTCAGTAAGTAGCAGAAACCAATTCATGGTCTAATACTACTAGATCAGAATGGAGATGTAGATAGCACTGAAAATGCACCGGCTGATTTTCGGTTTGTTGTGTATGCCATATATGCGACACACCACTAGTTCTATTTACAGTGTGTGGGGGCAGCCGTGTGGGACTATTTACACTGCGTTACTTGTAAGTGGTCACAACCCACACATCTCACAGTATAGCTGGATTGTCGCGATTGTATCCTAGTACAGCTCACTGTTCAATGATGAAATGGACAAAGTGCTAGCAACAAAAACGTTGTCCATGGCTGGATCGATGCTAATACCACACGCGTGCGTAAGCACTGCTCTATCTGGTAGTGTAGTAATAGCTTTGAAGGATAATGTGAGAAGGTCCATGATCAATTAGTGATGAATAATTAGTATATTTGTTGAGTTGGATTTTGGATTTTGCAAAAGTTTGACAAAATTCAGTTCTGTTGTCAATGGAGCCAGCCTGACTAGTATACGAAACCGATTAAACCGCTATGCAAGCACGGTCAGACCAGACGCTGGAGTGGCGGTCAGACTGGATTGAGTTGCGGTTATATTGGTGTTGTAGAGTGACCGGGTTGTGGTAGCCGGTTGCATTTTTTCAGAGAGGGCCTTTGGGGCTAGGAGGTGGCGGTCTGACTGGCATAGGTGTCGTGATCAAATCGCTCCTCTGTTACGAAGAAAGTGCAGAGGAGGGCAGACATGTCTAGGAGCATATTTGGGGTTTTCAAAGAGTTTTGGAGTAGATAGATATGTCTGGTGTACCCAAGACATGTCTGGTGTTCTTGGTGAAAATGGATATGGGCATGCTTGAGTGTGTGCACAGCATAGATACTGGTGCTAGGTTGTGTTGTGTTGCATGATGCATTGTTTTTTGACTAACGTGAGTTAAGTGCATGGAACTTGTGTTCAATATGGTTGCTTAGTTTTTGGATGTGCAGGTGGTTTAGATAACGTTAGCGGTCGACGGCAAGTGATCGGGACTAAGCAGGACAGTTGAGATCTAAGCGGTTATGTAAGTCCGGGTAAGCTATGTGGCTCAAGTAGAAAGCACATGAAAGACAAGAATCATGAAAAGGTGAGTTAGCGCATGTAGTATGCCAAGTGACTTGAGGCCGATGCAAGTAAAGACGATCCAAGGAGACCGGATACGCAAAGATTTTATGGGCAAGTCATTGGGCGACATGAGCTACGTGTCGAAACATACAGAGCTGATTTGATATGAAGACACACTACAACAGAAAGGTTTATCACAGACGGTTCACAACTGTCATCACAGACGGTTATCAAACCGTATGAATTTATGTGTCTGTGATAATATGTGGTTATCATAGATGGCTCTCAAACCGTCTATGATAATTACAGCAAGATTTTCAAAGTCGGTACAATTTACAAAAGATAGATCATCTCTTGCATCAACAATAAAATATGTGAAGTTGGTCCTTAAGGACTACATAGTCACAGCAAGACTGTCCGTTTGACTGTGTATCTTGTGTTGGAAAATACAATGACAATGTCTTGCTCCTCTTCATTTTGTAATTTGTATCCTTAAAGCTTAATAGTTAGTTTCTAAATAGCAAATGTAAAACATTGAATATATGTCATTTCACCGGATCATTCGTACTAATTTCAAAACATAAAATAATTCCTTTTACCTGCTCAGCCTGCTCATGCTCGGTCATTCGGTTGAATCGGTTCCAACTTCCAATCCATAAATCCATTCGGTCGGGACTCGGGCATCGGCCATTCCAAAATCCAAAGTCAGTCTCGTCTCAGCCTGTCAGGACTCAGGCTGAGGTGCTAAGCCGCTGAGAGCTCCCTGCTCAGCGTTCATCGACACCGTGCTCGGCTCTCTGCTCGGGACTCGGCTACGGGTCCACGAGGGCGAGGGCGGAGCGACGGAGCGCGGAGGTGCAGGTCCACGAGCACCCAGACTCCCAGAGGCCAGAAGCGCAGCCGCGCAGGTCGACCACAAGGGCGGCGGGCGTCGGCTGACGGACCGCGGCGTCGCTGCGCGCCTGCATCCGCGTCGGGAGTGAGGGGTGAGGGCGGTAGCTAGTGGCGCAGGCGAGGGCGGCAGCCAACGGTGGAGGCACGCGCAGGCGAGGCGGTGGCTAGTGGTGGGGGCGTGCGCAGCGGTGCAACCGCGCAGGTGAGGGCGGCGGTCGGAGGTGGGGGCGTGCGGCTCAGCCGTGCAGGCGAGGGCTAGGGCTGAGAGCCTGAGATATGATTTTGGCAGCTAGGGGCTGGGGGTTGAAGATTAAGGTTTTCTTCACTTGGCCTTGGTGGATGTCTTATGGATGGGCTGCCGATTGCTAATTTTGTGGGCTGATTTGTTGTTTGGGCTACCGGACTGATAGTTTTTGAGGCCTTGAGCTGAGCTGCTATACCAAATATATTGCTGAGTATATACTAGAGGGGGATAGTATTAGTAGTATTGTTGGGCCTCGGACTATAGCCTACCTAGACCGAAGCCCAATTCCGCCCAGATTGTCATCATGCTTTAATTTAAGTAGCTTTGTAATCTCGTAGCAAGAGTATATTGCTCCATGTGTACTTGAATTCCTCACAAAGCAAGAATAGTGGATATACATATAGGCATGCATACATAGCCTCTTCTCCTTTCAATGGCCTTTTCCTTCCATTCTTCAAGGTCTCGTTCTCTCACACACACATGAGCGCCAGCACAAGAGTCCATGAGCTAGGCAAGCAAGATGAGGGGAGGGGATGCAGCCTGGGTGGGGATACCAGGGACATGCTAGTAGTATGTTACTGTGCTATGCCTATGTTCCTTCCTGTACCTCTCCTAGCTTGTTAACGTGGGCTAAGCGAGAGAGGTATGGAGGACTACTACGGAGTAGTACAGTGAGTGCTGCCACACCAAGTAAAAGCAAAGCAGGCCCCATTAAATGAGGCACAGCGGTTGCATGCATTAGACCCCTGCACAGCCGCTGAATATTCCCTGCCCCAAGCATTAACAGCCAGAGTTTGAATGGTGGAGGACAGGCATGAGCACCACTGTGCAGTGCAAGCAGCTACCCCATCCTAATATGTTGCAATGCAGTGCAAAAACCACACACATGCAGGCAGCACAACCGCACAAGAGTAGCCTAGCAGCAAGCGCTGCAGCACCAGGTGTGACCAATCAGATCAGGGCCGGCCACTACACAGGGAGGGAGGGAGGGAGGGGGGAGGGAAAGAGAGCTAGCACATGCAAAATTGCAGTAAAAATGCATTCAAGATTGCAGTAAAAATGCATTCAAGGCCCCTGACCATCTAGAACACAGCAGGGGGGCATCTCGTCTCATCCATTTGCAGCAGCAGAGGTGTCATAGATGCAATTCCCTCATCTCATGCAACTTGTTTGTCCTCAGTGTGGTACTGGTACCACACCATCCTCTTCTTCCTGCTGTGCTGGTTTAGGAGAAGAATGTCCCTAATGCTAATTGATTGAGGTGCAAACAGAAGCATTAAACACATCTGAGCTTACATTTGGGATGTATGTATGTGTGTGTATAGGGCACCATGGTTTTAAATGCGTGACTTTAACCAAAATTTAGGTATAGTTTTTAAAAAAATATTAGTTTTAGGGTATATACCTATATATAACAATTCAAATGAAATATATACCTTTGAAAAATATACTCGAATTTAAAGTTTTGAACAAATTTATATCACATGCTTTGCTGATTTATATATAATCAACATATACCTACAATCAAACTATCATAAAAAGACAACTACAATTCAAATTTCAGTTCAAACTTGTTTGAACTAGTTAAACTTGATACCCAAAAAATTCAAAAATTTTCGCACACAATACATAGAGGAAATATTATTCTGCGCGTAGGTGTAAAATGCACGTCGGTAAGTTACTACCATTTGTACATAAAGTTACTGTTAAACGCATGTAAAGTTACTGCCAGTACACAACTGGGTAGTAACTTCCTGACATGCAAACTGGTGCGCAAGGTGCAATTACGATACACTCTAATTAAAAAAGTCGCAAAAACTCTGAAAAACTTTCTGCATGTACGTCTAAACCTACTCTACTTATGTATAAAATTTCAAGTTCAAATTTATTCTATATTAATAATAACAAAAAAGAGAGAATGTGACAAATATGAGAGTTCAAATTTGTCAGATTTTACTCTTTTTTGTTACTCTTAACATAGAATGGATTTGAGCTTAAAATTTTATATATTGGTGGAGTAAACCATGAAGTACATGTATAATTTTTTTAGGATTTTTTGCTACTTTTTTTGTTGGATTGCACCAGGATCGCACTATAAATTTGAGTGCATATATATAGACACACACACAGAGAGAGCGTGGGAAAATTCAGCATGTACTGAGGGAAGATTAATTTGTTGATGTGTATCTACATACAGGAGTGAATCCACTGGACAAGCTTTATTAGGCTTCAGCATGCCAACCCCCCAGCCTACCAGAGCTCGGAAGCGGCTCACAACAATGGTGGCACTAGGCAGCAGTGACATTAGAGAATGGGGGAGAGAGATGAAGGAAGAGAAAGAGTGGGAGAGATAGAAGAGAGGAGGAGGTGGCGCCGGGCTAACTGCCAACAAGGAGCGGTGGTGACATCAAATCATGGGAGAGAGAGAAAGGAAGAGAAAGAGAGGAGAGAGAGGAGAGGATGAGGAGGTGGCGTCGGGTGGTGGCGTCATGCGCAGTGGGAGGCAGCGGCTTCAAGTGCGCAGGACGATAGGAGAATAGAGAGACAAGTAGAAGCTGGCATTACCACACAAAAGGTCATCACAGACAGTTATTGAACCTTCTGAATTTTTGTATCTGTGATAACAGGCGGTTATCACAGATTGATTGTGAATTGTTTGTGATAAGTCACAACACAAACGGTTGGTATAAAGAACTGTTCGTGAAGGTATACCATCGTAGACGATTTCTACCCCAAACCATTTGTGATATGTCGTCTATCACAGACGGTTTTATGTACCAACCGTTTGTGATAATTAGTGATGCCCTGGATGTTGTCACACAGGATTTACCAGTGGTGCTTCGCTCCGCCCTTGCCGAGCCCCTTCCTCCCTTGCCACGTTAACTAGTTTCAACCAAAACAAGTGGCACGCAGGCCATGGATTATCTTCACGGTGCAACAGTTTTGGTTTCGAAGCGATGTTCAATAAAATAATCATAACTTTTGCACATGGACTCTATTTTTGACATTCTTGGATTATCACAGATGGTTTGGATTAAAAACCATCTGTGATATTTGTAATTACCACGGACGGTTTTTGATAAGAACCGTTTGTGAATTATCACATATGATTCAGATTTAAAACCATATGTGATAATTGCAAACATCATATACGATTTTCCGAACCGTATGTGATAATTATGTATTACAAACGATTTTAACCATCGCTAGTAACGTAGACGGTCACGCTTGTAAAAACTGTCTGTGATAATTATAATACTGATGGTTTCCATAACCGTCTGTGGTGAGACACATTGCAAAACTATGGCTACTGTATTTCTCAGTCTCACATGCTGGTTGCAGTGCACAATTGCACACAAAAGACGATCCAATTAGTCACTGAATTCAAAGGGAAAGAAGATATAGATACACCTTTAAGTTCCTACCATGTTGCAAACTAGCAGTACAATACAACGAGCAGAGAGACAGAGATGGAAACAGAAACAGGGATATTACATTCATTACAAAGTGTAACTGATGCATTCCAGGCTCAAGACTTTCTCCAACTCTTGATACTATGTTACTCAAGAAGACTGTTAAGATGTCTAACATCACAAACAAGCTCCATGCCAAGAATGCGTCACTTACAGCCTCTTAATACACAAAAATAAGCAAAAAAGAAACAGAAACAAAACAAGAGAACAAGAGACTAATCTAGGAGGACTAATAAACCACGATACCTAGAGAGAGATATATATTTCGGACCATGACGCCTCAATTCCCCTCACGCTCACACCGCATGCCTCATGCTCCACATCTCGTAGAGCAAAGGAGATCGTAGTGAGAGCTCAACGCAAGCTGCGCGCTCGCCAACTTTCTCCTATCCGTCAGGCTTATTTCCCTTCGGCTCCTCTCTTGGATCCCAAATTGCTAGCCAGGTAGCAGCAGCGGTAGGGGTGGCACCGGTGAGATCCATTGGGACAGGAAGAAGGGCAATAAGATGAGGCATTTTCATCGAGAGGGCGTGGGAGGGTACAAGTTTAGTAGAAGAAGACAACGGAGGAAAGGGTGGTGTTTATATACTCACATGACAAGGTAGAGAGAGAGCAGAGGGAAGGGGGGGGGGGGGGGGGGGGGGGGAGTCAAAAAAATGCTGCAGCTATGTAGGAGAGCCTGCCAAAGTCTACACCTTTCCGAGCAATTGCAAAATTGATTGTATTGTACCATTGCGCAGTACATGCCTACACGGTCATGTTATGTGCATTATGGTCTTGTCTTGGTCCATATACAGAGCCATCTTCATTCTAGCACATTGATAATGCATGTAGTTGCTGTTGTGATGCAAGGGCATTTTGGGAATTTCCTAATTGAGAAAAGGAAAATAAAAGAGGAAATTGGGCCAGCGGGGCCCACCGGTCGGTGGACCGATTGAGCGGTTAAGGGGAGGAGACGAGTCTCCTCCCATGGCCGGTGCGCACGTGCAATTCTTTTGGATCTCGCCCTCTCGCTCGCGGCGGCGGCGGTCGGGTCTTGGGGAGACGAAGGCGACGGAGGCGGCGTCGGCACGGGCGTTTCGGCGCCAGCCACACTGCAGCCCGCCGGGCTCTTCTCCCTCTCCGCTTCGCTATAAAGCTCGGGCTCCTCTCCTTTGATGCATCAAAAGAGTAAGTCTTCCCTTCTTTCCGTTCTCAAATCCCTCTCAAGTGGATCTTCGTTGTTGAATCCCAAGGGTCGCCAGCCAGGGTTTTCGCTGGTGGCCGTCGGCTGAGGAGCCCAAATCGCCTTAGCTAGGGTTTTCTCTACCGGGTTCCTTGAGCCTTCTCTTTGATTAGGCCGAAAGGAAAGGTTTAGAGATAATCTCTAGAGGTTGATTTGACTCGGGTGTGTGATGTTTTGTGAGAGGTTTGTGATCGGCTCTTTGTGTTCTCGAGCACTCTCGGCCGGAGTTCTCGGTGGGCTTGTGCGGCATCAACTCTAACCCTCGACTCCGGCGTCGGCTTCCCGTGGCTGGAGGGGCATTATATCTCCGTTTACCTCACTTCTCTTCTGCTGGCGGCACAAGAGGGTGCTAGGTTTTCTGGGTCAGCGCCGTGAGCGTGCCTTGCCCATTTTGATTTCTACACGGTGATTTTGATTATCACCACTGCTGTGAGTATTCTGATTCTTGCCTCTTTGCAAATTGGTGATATATATTTTATATATCTATGAAGCCTATTTAGTGGAATTTGCAAAGATAGGTTCTATGATATATGCTCCGTGATGAAATAAGACAAATCTGATATATTATATATGATTGAGACGGTAGATTACTCTTGAGCTAATACTGCTATTTTGTTTCTGCTATGCATGCTTTAGAAGGTCTCTGTTCAGTTCTGAGCAGTGCAGTTTTTTGCCCTGTTCTGGTCTGTGCCGAAGCTATCATTTGTTAAAGCATTGGTGATCTCTGTGTAAGAATGATAGCATGATTTACAAATGCTTCTGCAGTGTATAACCTGCTGATTTCTTGATCTGTTAATTGTTCTGGCACTAGCAAAGCTTATTATTAGCTCAAGATTTAATCTGCAACTGTTATATGACAATTACTTTGGGCATGTGTTTATTTTGCAATGACTTAAATGATTCATATGTTAATATGCTGGTTAAGTCATCTCCATGCCATGTTTTGACTATTATGATTATTGCTGGAATTAAATTAAGAATTATGCTTATACCACAATATTTACATCAGTTGTAGGGTACGTTCGTGTTGTAAAATTGGTTGTATTTTTTTTGGGGGTGAGATTTGGCATTGCTAGGTGCATAGTCGAACGGGGCTGTGGTCGGCTGGCAGACGGCCGGTGGTGTGGCTGGAGACGGACGAGGATGCTAGTGAGGAGGCCGACGGGCAGTGATGTTCTTGTGCTGGGCGACCTTATGAGGCGATCACACCTGGGTCATGGCGGGTAATGGGCTTGCTCCGTGTGGTGTGGTACCGTGCTCTGGGTGAAAACCTTAGATTTAGCTCTCTTTAGCAGGATCTGACGATGACAATGTCCTCGGCCGTCGTCTTCCTCCTTGGAGGCGTCGTCGTGGAGCTGTACCTCACTCACCATGGGGTATTGTGGTATTTGTCCGGGGTGAAAACCTCAGATCCGGTTCTTGCCAGATCGGGTGACAGCGACGTCTTTGGCGCCATCCCTCGTTGGAGGCATTACCTGAGACACCTGCCCTACCCTCCTCATTGTCTTCTCAGCGTCGTTTCCTTCCTGGTTTTGACTGGATTGTCCCACACCTCGGCGCTCGGGCCAGATCTATCCTTCTTTTTACTAGATCCGACTCCTTGCTCGGCTGGTAGGGTGGCCTGGTATGGCTTTAGTGTCAGGGTGGCGCGGCGAGTGGCGCCTGTGTGTGTCGACAGCTCAAGCTAGCGTTCATCAGCGAAGGGCATTTGCTGTGAGATTGTCGCCGTGTTGATGCGTGCTGCCACAAGGCGTGCTGCGGTGAAGTTGGAGCAGCCGGTCATGGGCGCGATGGGTGACGATGGTAACACGTGTTAGGTCGAGTGATGGTGTTTATTAATCGCGTTTGGTATTTGTGTCGTCATTGGGTGTCATTGTCATGGACTTTTGTCTTGTTGGATAATTGGAGTTGTATTTTTTTGTATCCGGTTTTTTTTGATATTTACTTCTTCTCATATGAATAAACCAGTAATGACTGTTTCTTTAAAAAAAAGAGAGATTTGGCATTGCTCGGCGATGATAATTGAGGGACAGGATGGAACAAGATTAGGGTTTCGCAATGTTGCTGTGAGTGTGCAGAAATGCAGATTGATTGGCTTAACATTAAACAAAGGGTGATGGGAGGCATGTATGTGGGAAAACGCAAAACGCACCTACACGGACTCCGGGGCACCTTCGGGTGAGCGAAAAATATTGCAGTATGTTTATATTGCGTATGACCTGTTTTACAATGTTTTTTTATACTACTTGTAGTGCTAGTAGTAGCTAATACATTGGTATGAGAAAAACAGACCATGCATACCTGCAAAGGATACGGAATTGGCTTTATTTTGACAGTTTGGTTGCTTCCTTTGCATTTTTACGCAAAGAGCAAAATGTACCTCTCGTTTTCCTACCGTACCAAGAAGAGGGTTCATAACAATGTGTTGAATAATGGCAATGATCCACTGAATGTTGTAACAAAAATTACTCATCAGGACGGTAAAGATGTGCAAAGGGGAAAAATAGCTGACATGTAGGATCACTTGTCGGTGCGATACCGATATCAATTATTTCCTAACTTATAGTACTACCTTAATTTATAGTGTTACTGACCTATTTACCTGACACTTGAAAAACGCTCGGGCGAAAATGTCTCAATAATACACTCGATCTAGGAGAATTGCGAAATTTGTAGCATTGCTAGTGGATCGTTCAACCCGAAACCAGCCTGGAAACTCGCCTACCGATGTCTCGTCACAACAAAGTTTCTAGATAGATGGAGTTAACAAGAAGTAATTAATCATAAGCCTTGTCTAGCAGAGAGCACTTGAGCACAGCTAGTTTGACAGTAGCAGCTTTATCTTAAGCTGATAAAAAGAGGTGGACAATATATATATACTTCAACACTAGTTAGGTCTTGAACTCAAGATATATTAGATTTGATACCATATTGAGTTGCATCCATCAATTAGTTCACCTAAAAACTTAAGACCCCGCTCGTTTCGACTTGAGTTTCTGACTTTTGGCTTATTTTGCACTATTTATAAATTTCATCTTTTTCTATACTTTTGGTTTTTTTATCTTTTTTGCTGGTTCTTTTTTCTCGTATTTGTTGGTATTATACGTAATGGGCTAACATGTTTTTTCTATTTTTATTTTTTAAAATTTAATTATGCTAAATAAGTCTCTGTCAGTTACAGTGTTTTTCAGCTAGCTATAGTGCTTTTCGGCCATAAGCCACTCAAAAAAGCTCTTTTAAGTAGGGCCTAAGTTGATGAGAATAGGTGGACAATATATTTTAACACGACTAACTGAGATTAGAGCTTGTTTAAGTAGGGTTTGTGCTAGTGGAAAAAGCGCTCCATGTGCATGCCACTCAACTAACTTTGGCATGGATGGAAGCTTCACTAGTCCCTTTCTTTCTCTCCCTCTCCTCTTCTCTTTGCTTTCTGCTTGCAGACTGTAGAGTAGGGGGCAAGGGACTGCCTTATTAGATTACTACGGCCTTCCCTAGTTGCTTTCGTTGGGGTGCATTGTTTGCTGCGTACGTAGAATAGGACTCACCAGTCACCCCATGATCAGGGTGGAGCCAGTAATTAGAGGCGAGGGACGCCAAACAAGCTATGTACTAAAATTACGTTATACAAGGGGACTAAATAGCAAAAACATAGATACGATTTTATATGTCACACAGAAATATAGTGATAAAATTCAGATCATAAGGAGTCCTGCCGTGCCAGTCCCCTCCCTCGACCCTCTGCCCATGAAACAAGAGAGAGCAGGCGAATTGTTTATGATCGGTGCTTCAAATCATGCTGTTATCATTGGAGAGAACACCTGTCATGTAATACTAGTATGCTCTGCACTTTACAGTGTTCGTCACATACGTTGTTCGAGAGAGAGAGAGCATGCATCAGACATTGCAATTTCTAATTCCCTCTTTAACACATTCCAGAGTCCAGTGTTACAAAACAGAGAGTATATATTCAGTATGGTTAGTTTGCTTTTCCTGCCTTTGTACAAAATAATATAGACAGTAATGAACAGCAAAAAGGATAAGAATTTCCTGGCAAGCTAGGTGCCGCGGCCGGTGAGAATATGCTCTCAGAGACAAACGTTGCAGAAGCAAAGCAAAGGCACGAGCTAGTGGAGATTCAGCAGGGCCATGTCACTTCGCAGCCACCTGGCAAGCGAAGGATGCATGCATCTAGAGGGAATTGGCAGTGCCGGCACGGTCTAGACTTTCCGTGCTTCGGATCATTTCGTGCTGTGTCGGCTCAGCCTAGTCACCTAGCCGTGTCATGCTGTGCCAGTCTGCCTCACCTCCGACCAGCCCCAAGCACGGCCCAAGCCCAACGTGCCGGTGTTCGTGCCATGCAAGTCCAAGTCCAACTCGAAGTAACTATACATGACGAAGGCAGCGGCGACGATGGTGGTGATGGCTGCCATCTTTATTTCTTTTATACCCGTCTCGTTTAAAACTAATTAAAATTGAATTAGTTACGTAAAAACATGGACACATAAATATTTCAAGGAAAAATAACAACATACGTACAATATACTAGTCTTGTGGTGTACATGTGTGTTTGCCAAATGTAGGCATACATGGAATAGGACCGTATTGTATGTTATTTATTTATATAGATACTAAGAGTATACCAGAGAGTGTGGAAATGGCAAGTGTACAATATGCCAGCCTTGATGTTAGGAAGGTTTTGAAGTTTGGAATTACTATTATATTCTATTAAACCTCAAACCAACAGAGTGGAAGAACAATGTAATTAGCAATAGTTGCATGCAGGAACAAAGATACCGCCATTCGTTCAAGCACCTTGTGTCTGCATATGTGTAATGAACTATAGACGATGGAGGCGGCGACTGCCATCTTCATTTCTCTCATGCCTGCCTTCGTCCCGCCACCAGCCACGCTCTTCGCCCCTCCACCTGTGCCTTCGTCCTCCTCCCCTGGCCGCCTCCTGCCACTCCGGCCGCGCTTCCCCCGGCGACCCCCTCCGTGCTGTCGTCCGAGCCTCCGGGGATGGGGGAGGTCACCGCCGTCGTCCGGGGCTGGGGCCGGCTGCACGCGTTCGCGGTGTCGACGCCCGAATACACACGACAGCGGGGAGCCTGGGACGAGTTCTCCGGACTCCGGTATATGCGACCTCGTGCAGTCGTTCGACGATTGGTAGTACATGGCTCCGTTATACTCTTTCTCCTCTAACTCTGTGATGGCTTGTGGTTGTGGGGATGACCGTGAGATAGATGGCGACGGAAGGCGGAGGCTAGGCTAAGGCTGAGGCGGCCGTCGGCGCTAGTGTGCCGACTGTGCCCCTATGTCGACCGTGCTCGCCGGGTCGGGCCGGCCTAAGTACGGCACGATATGGCGTACCATGCCGCCTATCGGGCTGGCTTTCCAAGCTGGTCCACCATTTATGCTGTGTCGGTACGATCCGTCATATGGCATGTCTATACTGTGTTTGGGCCGTGCCAAACCAGCTAGGCCTCGAATTAGCACAGATAAGTCTGGCCAACTCCTAGCTTTAGCTTGCATGCGTGCGCACACGTACACCAATGCTCCTATGCATGCCGATCGCCGTGCTGCATGTGTATCAAAGCTTCAGGGATTCTCTGCGTCTCATAATTAGACATGCTAGTGACATTTCAGGAGCGTACATACATGCCAAACAGAAGCGATCTGCAGAAAACGAAAATAACTAGTGGTGATGAAGTGATGATCCACGCAGACAAATGCATGCATGCATGCATGCCGGTGCCGCCTGCTTTATTTTCTTACTACTATATAGTAGTTCAGGGGATCCTTGTACTGTGCTATCATCGTACTCCCGATCGGTGGATGGTTTGGACTCGAAACAGTGGTTTTCAGCTCATGCGTAAACGGATCCTAGGATTCTATATGCGTGCGCGTCTCTCAGTGTCTCACAGCTCACAAACATGGCGAAGAGGTTGAGTCCACGTCAGCGGTCAGAAAAGGCTTCAGCTAGTGGTCAAAATGGCGAGATTCTCTCGCGGTCACTTCGTTTGTAGCTAAGGGAGAACGTCACATGTGTTGAGAAACCGTCGCTGGCGACCAGTCCGAACGATTTCTCTGCTTAGAACAAGAACGAATCAATCACAGAATCACAGAGAGAATAGATTGAACACACAGAGAGGTAGAGAGAACTCCCGGTCTTTCTTTATTGCTTTTCTTTCATGCGTACATAATGAGGGGGGTATGGCTCTCTATTTATAGTCCACGGTGGGGGTGCCCAATTAGATCAGGACTCTTGGATAGAGTCCTGGTTTCCTAACACTCCCCCTTGGGCACTCACCCAACATGCTCATGCCTCGTTAAAACTCCATAAAAACCCAGTGGGAAAAATTTGGAGAAAGAGTACATGATACATGTGATGTTGCGATGCACGAATTGCCTCATTAAAAACCTTGGTCGAGAAACTTCATGGAAAACTCGTCAAGGAAAAAAGAGTACAATTCACCCAAATTCATTTGGTCTACAGGACTTTATTTTTGGGTACTTAATCTTCATGATCAAGATTTATTAGCGGGCTTGTGAGAATTCTCCCCCTGAATTCTGCACTTCTCTAAGTCTCATCATTCCAATTCCACGCACGCACCTTTCAAAGCTAGATGCGGGGAGTGACTTAGTGAATAAATCTGCGAGATTTTCACATGACTTAGTATGCAGTACTTTAATCTCGTCCATCCTTTGCAATTCATGTGCATAGAAGAACTTGGGGTTGATATGCTTTGTGAGATGACTTTTCACATAGCCCGTTTGCACTTGTGCAACGCAAGCGGCATTATCTTCATAGATAATTGTGGGGTTCTGCACAATGTTCATCCCACATGACTGCTGGATGTGGTGAACCATTCGGCGGAGCCAGGCGCACTCTCGTGCGGCTTCATACAGTGCTATAATTTCTGAGTGGTTCGTCGAAGTAGCTACCAGGCTTTGCTTAGACGATTTCCATGAAATTGCAGTTCCACCACACAGGAATACATAGCCTGTTTGTGACTTAGCGGTATGCGGGTCTGACAGATACCCCGCATCTGCATAGCCAATCAAGTTCAGATCTTGATTCTTTCTGTAAAACAATCCGAGGTCCTTGCTACCTTGGAGGTATCGGAAAATGTCCTTTATGCCCTGCCAATGCCTTTTGGTGGGCTCTGCACTGTACCTTGCTAACAGGTTCACGGCAAATGCAATGTCCGGTCTAGTGCAGTTTGCTAAATACATGAGTGCTCCCACTGCACTCAAGTATGGGAATTCCGGTCCCAAGACTTCCTCCCCCTCTTCCCTTGGTCGGAAAGGATCTTTTTCTTGCTGTAAAGACCTACCGATCATCGGTACTTTCGAGGGAAATGCCTTCTCGAAGCCAAACCTTTCAAGCACCTTCTGGGTGTAGGTCGACTGATGTACCAAGACTCCTTCAGGGACATGCTCAAGCTGCAGGCCTAAGCAAAACTTGGTCTTGCCCAAATCTTTCATTTCAAATTCTGACTCCAAGTAGGAGCTTGCTTCTTTTATGTCTTCGGCTGTCCCGATGATATTCAGATCATCTACATACACAGAGATTATACAGAATCCATTCTGGGATCGCCGTATAAATACACAAGGACAGTCTTCATTGTTCGTGTAGCCTTTCTTGCAGAGAAAGTCGCTCAAGCGATTATACCACATTCTTCCAGATTGTTTCAGTCCATACAGTGACTTTCTGAGTTTCACACTGTACAGATTTCTATTTGCTCTGTCTTGGTTCGGGAGAGGAATTCCTTCAGGGACTTTCATGTAAATTTCCGAATCCAAGTTACCGTAAAGGTATGCAGTCACAACATCCATCAATTTCATTTCCAAATTCAAGTTCACTGCCATTGAGATCAAGTATCTAAAGGTAATTCCACTCATGACTGGGGAGTAGGTTTCTTCATAATCAACTCCAGGACGTTGAGTGAAACCTTGGGCTACCAGCCTTGCTTTGTATCTCACTACTTCATTTCTTTCATTTCTCTTTCGAACAAATACCCACTTTTGCCCAACGGGGTGTATGTGGGGAGGTGTGCGGCATACGGGCCCAAACACCTCTCTTTTGTTCAGAGATAGCAATTCAGTTGCTATTGCCTTCTTCCAATCTTCCCAATCTGATCTTTTCTTACATTCAGCGAGCGATGCAGGCTCGGGATCAAGATCGATGATGGTGGCAATTTTCTTTGCGAAGTAGATATCGATATTAGCTGTTGTCCTATTCAGGGACTCTCCCGTGTGCACATAATTTATAGCTATTTCTTCATGAGTTGCTTCTTCTGGAGCTTCACCTTGCACATCACTTCTTTCAATTGCGGTGGCAAGTCCCTTTAGTTTTTCGGCTCCGATGTGTGCGCACACATCCATGCCGATGGGGATATTCAGATCCGGTATGCCCTTTTCGGAAGGTGTCATACTTGTGCCAGGTCTCAACTGGCTCCCCTTCTCATTCTGGGGGACTTCAATGATCGGCTGTGACAAATCTCTCTTATCCTTTTTCGCCGGGCGTCCCCGGTTACTTTGGACTCGAGGAACCGGAGTTCTCGTCCTTTTATTCTGAGGCCTCTGGACGGGATTAGGGATACCTTCAATTTTCTTTGGTATTTCAACCCTCTCCGGTGCATTGCGTGCAGGCACATGCGACTTAATCACGCTCTTCAAATCACTAAAGTGATCAGGCAGTTGATTTGCTAATGCTTGCAAGTCGATGATCTTCTGGACCTCTTTTTCAGTTTCACTAGTGCGCGGGTCATGTGCATGAATTCCCGTGGCTTCCCACGTAATTTCCCGACATTTTTCATCAACGGGTTGATTTCCTCCCCCTAATGACGGGAAATTATCCTCATCAAAGATGCAATCAGCGAAGCGGGCAGTATGCAAATCTCCAGACATGGGTTCCAAATACCTGATTATGGATGCAGTCTCATAACCAACGTATATCCCAGTCTTGCGGAGTGGGCCCATTGCAGTTCGCTGCGGAGGTGGTATCGGTACATAAACCTTACATCCAAACCTCCTAAGATGGGAAACTTTCGGTGGTGACCCTTGCGCTAGTTGCATAGGTGAATGGATGTTGTAGGCCGAAGGTCTAAGGTTGATGAGATTCGCTGCATGAAGGACTGCATGTCCCCAACATGTAGCTGGCAAATTACTTTTATGCAAGAGGGGTCGGGCAATAAATTTAATTCTCTTAATTAAAGCCTCTGCCAAACCATTCTGAGTATGGACATGCGGTACCGAGTGCTCAACTGCAATTCCCATTGCCATGCAATAATCATCAAATGCCTTCGAAGTAAATTCTCCGGCGTTGTCCATTCTGATGGACTTGATATGATGATCTGGAAACACATTTCTGATGCGAATGATCTGCGAGATCAATTTTGCAAAGGCGTGGTTTCTTGTGGACAATAAACCCACATATGACCACTTCGAAGAAGCGTCAATGAGCACCATGAAATACTTAAATGGCCCTGAGACGGGCTGAATGGGACCACAAATGTCTCCCTGGATGCGTTCCAGGAATGCAGGGACTTCATCCTTCACTTTCAGAGTGGAGGGTCTAGTTATTAGTTTCCCGGTGGCACATGCAGGGCACACAAAATCTTCATGATTCGGGAAATTCTTCACATTAATATTATGCCCATGCGAGTTATTTATTATGTTTCTCATCATCCTAAGACTTGGGTGGCCTAATCTGTCATGCCAGAGACAGAAGAGTTCAGAGCTTCTAAACACTGTTTTCAGAACAGTGTACGCTGCAGACGCTTTAATTGTGGTATAATATAGCCCAGTTTCAAGTGAAGGAAGCTTTTCTAATATTCTTTTGCCATTCTCTTCGCGCTTTGTGATGAGCAGGTATTCCTTACCGTACTCTTCGTCAGTCTCAACGTGGAAACCATTGGCGCGAATATCCTTAAAACTTAGGAGAGTTCTAGTCGATTCTGGGTACAATAAGGCTTCTTCAATGACCAAAGTTGTGCCCATGGGAAGTATAATTGTGGCTCTTCCAGAACCGATTATACATGCATCGCTTCCGGCGATTGTCGTAAGGCTGCCATTGCTCTTACGGATCGACTGGAAATACTTAGTCTCTCTTAAGATGGTATTCGTTGTGCCGCTATCGGCAAGGCATACTTCCTCCATAGGGCGCCACACGTGTTCTAATATAACGTATTTAATTAACATGTATTAGAAGGCATTCAACACATAAATAAAATACGCTAATACCAGAACAGAACATGCCATCATAAACTGAATAAATGAATGCTTTATTCCAAAATCATCCAACCATTACGAGAAAGCAAAATCCTAAAGCACCAACCATGCAAGTTCTAAACTTGTCCATTTAACACGAAATAAATGACATTTAACGTCTCATGCATTCTGTGCATCAGACGGAATCAACTAGAAAATCATCGACTTCTTCGGCTATTTTCTCAGCAGTGACATTCTCTTCAAGAGAGATCATGGCTGTGGCTGCCTCTAAGTCGTAAGGGGGTGCTGCTGCCGGGATGGATTCAACCTCCATCATCTCCGGCAGCTGCTCAGGCTGCTCCCCCTCAACGGCTGCAAAGTGGGCTTCAGGTTGCCCTTTGCCATTCTTCTTCTGAGCTTGGTGGGCATCAATGACATGTTGCGGTGCTTTGCATATCCGCGACCAATGTCCCCACTTGCCACATTTGTAACAACCCTGGTTCTGCTGGCCATAGGTCTTGTCACTCTTTTTAGCCTTTTTGTCGTTTGGAGCATCTGACTTGCCTTTCTGGGCAACGATCTTACCCTTCTTCCCCCTTTTCTTCATTAAGGGCTTTCGCACCTTGAGGCTGCTAGCGTTGGCTTCATGGCCAGCGGAGCTGCCTTGTGGCTGCGAGACGTAATTCTTGCGGAGAAGTTCGTCCTGAGCCTCGGCTACCTGCATCATATCGATCAATTCGGCATACTCCTTGTAGCCGTTTTGACGATAGTTGCGGGCAACCTGTACAGCACTGGGGTGGAAAGTGGACAGGGTTTTCTCGATCTTCTGGTCCTCTGTGATCTCCTTGCCACAGAGTTTAAGGTTTGTACAAATCCTGTGCAAGGCAGAATTGTACTCCCCGACCGTTTTAAAGTCGGCAAACCTCAGTCTGATCCACTCCTGCTCTGCTTGAGGAAGAATGGTGTACTTGAGCCTCTCAAACCGCTTCTTGAGTGCGGTCCAGAGTGCTAGCGCATTTCTCTCTGCCATATACTCATTCTTGAGAGTTGAGCAGAGATGGTGCCTGAGAAAATGAAGTGCCTGATCATTCTCCTCAGGTGTGGGTGTAGCGTCTTTCTGTCCGCTTATCCAATAGCTACGCCGAGCTTCCGGCCCCCAAGCACAATCTCGACATCGGATGCCCATGTCAGATAGTTTCGGCCATGCTGGGCCAGCTCCTCGAACTCCCGGTTCGAAATTCCAGTCATCTACATGTGTATGAACGAAATAAAATAAGTTTACTGCAGGTAAACATGCATGGAAAATTTACTACAGGTAAATAAAGTGGTGCAATAGTTTCCCATAATGTTTCATAATTTTCTGTGCATTTTCTATAATTTTACTGCTAATTTCAGTGATTAAAAGTAATTAAAACAATTACAATTAACCAAAAACAGTAAATAAATACAGAAAATACAGAAAGTAATAATGGCATAAATAAATAAGCTTCAAATGCTAAAATTGATGCAAAATTCGGATTCCCGAGGCCCTTTTTATGCTAGAATATGAAATTTCAGCAAATTCTGCAATTTCTGGGGGTTTTTTACGCAAAATTTCAGTTCAGAGAAAAGTTTGCGCAATTTTCTGATTTACAGAGGGGTTTTCTGAAAATTCTGGACCCGCTCGTAAATTTGAGGGCTTATTCGCAATTTTCGGAATTACGAGGCCTTCCCTGCAAAAAATTCGGGACTTAAATTAAATGATTAAGGGCCAATCGGTAATATTCAGGACTTGGGTCCTTTTTTGTAAAATCCGGCGCCCCCCACCGACCAGCCTCCTTTTTTTTTTTTTTTTTCAGCCGTCCTCCCCCGGCCCAATTCTTCTCGGCCCATGTGGCCTTGCCCCCCCCATCCGATTCGGGCCGGATCCGGCCCGTTCCCACCTGGCCTCATATGGCCCATGGCCGGCGCGTGAAAGAGGGGAAGGGGTAGGGTTTACCCTACCCCGTTCACACCTAGCGGCGGCGGCGCGGGAGGGCCAGGGCGGACAGCGCGCGGGCGCGTGCAGGCGCCGGCGGGGTCGCAGCCGGCGGCGGGAGGAATCCGGGCGGGCGGCGCGCCGGTTCATTCGGATGGAGCGGCCGAGCGGGCGAGGGTGGTGCCGGCGCGCGGCGGCGGGACCGGCGCGGGCTGCGGGGCCGGCGCACGGTCGGGCGGTGCGGCGGCGAGGAAGCCGGGGCGGCGGGGCCGGGCGCCATGCGGGGCGGCGGCGAGGCCGAGGACCGGCGGCGGGGCCGCGCGCCATGCGGGGCGGCGGCGAGACCGGGCGCCATACGGGGTGGCGGGGCCGCGCGCCATGGCTCGGGCGGCGCCGGCGGTAGGAGGCGGCGACCCGGGCGGCGAGGAGGCGGGCCTGGTGCGCGTGCGGGCGCACGGGGAAGCCGAGATGACGGCGGGGCCGACGCGCATGCGGGCGCGGCGGGGAAGCCGAGGCGACAGCGGGGCCGGCGCGCATGCGGGCGACGGCGGGTTGGAGCCAGGCGGCGGCGCTTGCTGGCGCGGAGCCGACGACGGCGGTGGCGCAAGCGTGTGCGGGCGCGTGCGCAGGGAGACCCGGCGGCAGGCCGGCGACCGGCGGCAGGCGGCTTCAGGCCGGCGCCAATCCCCTTTGTCCCCTCCTCTCCTTTTTTCATGCAGATGTGAAACTTTAACAGAGAGATGCAAATTTCCTTTCCACTTTCATGCAATGATATTGATGATGCCGTGCAGAGAAAAGGAAGATAAAATTTTCCAATCTGCAATGCTGAGCAGAAAATATGAAATCATTGCATATATTTCTTGTGCTTGTGATCATGCGGGATCAAACAACACTATGCAAAAATTTCTAATCTATGATGCAATCAACATCTACCCCGTTTTCGCAATCTACCGATCGACATTGTGCCGGCGATTTCAGATCTGCTCGCGGTAGATTTAGGGCGGATTTGCATCGTTCTACGGCGCAATCAACATCTACCCCGTTTCACAATCTACCGATCGGCATTGTGCCGGCGACTTCAAGTCTGCTCGCGGTAGATTAGGGCGGATTTGTACCGTAGAATTTCAATCTAGAACGCGAAAAGAAAATACAGATTCAAAAGCGATCTAGAAAATCAATCTGTGCTTCGATGATTACCTCGTTCACCGGAGCGAAGTCGTGCTGATAACGTGTTGAGAAACCGTCGCTGGCGACCAGTCCGAACGATTTCTCTGCTTAGAACAAGAACGAATCAATCACAGAATCACAGAGAGAATAGATTGAACACACAGAGAGGTAGAGAGAACTCCCGGTCTTTCTTTATTGCTTTTCTTTCATGCGTACATAATGAGGGGGGTATGGCTCTCTATTTATAGTCCACGGTGGGGGTGCCCAATTAGATCAGGACTCTTGGATAGAGTCCTGGTTTCCTAACAACATGCATTGGGTGGCGCCGCGCGCGCAACCGCCAGTAGTGGTGCGTGTGCATGCTCGTGTGTACTGCTGGGCAGGCAGGCATCCCTCGCCGGCCTCTTCGATCAGAATGATGATGGCCGCTTTAGGACGACGGGGAGGAGTCAAAAAAACGCAGGCACTTTCTCAGCCGAAGGCCCCGTTTCGGAATACATGCGTACTTCCTGTCCGGCTACCTAGCTCTATTTAATACTGGAATATCGTGGTCGGAGTTGGACTCGACGGCCGGCGACGCCACGGAAAAGGTAGGTAAAACCGGAAAGGTCCTAACCCCAAAAGATCAAAGTTACTCCTACCAGGAACGATTAATTCGACAGAAATAAATTGATTTATAGATTATTTTACATTATATCTGTTGGTAGTTTTTAGCGTGATTAAATTTTAAAAAAATTTAAAATAAAAAATATGTTAACCCATCATATACAATACAAACGAATACGAAAAAAATGCAAAAAGATCAACAAAAAGCTAAAATCTAGAAAAAAAAGATGACATTAAAGAGTAATGAATTAGAAGTGAGAAGTTGAACTGAAACGAGTGGGAGCTGAACACTCTTTTAACACTTTGACTTGCGCGCCGAGTAGCTCGTCGACACGGTGGGCGGGCGGGAGCTACCGGGCCGCAGCGCGACACACGAGCGGCGCGTGCGGCGTCGGGCCCCGCCCATGAGGGCGCCAGCACGCGCGCGGGGGGCGGGCTACTCCTTTCCCTTCCTGTTTTGGTAGGCGTGCACGCCATGTGTTGGCATCCATGGACCATGGCTCCTCTCCCCCTCGCCTTTCCTTCCTTCGTTGGGGTTGCAAATGTGGAACTGCGGGAGGAAGGCTCGATCGAATGACGACCGCCCGCGCGCAGGGGCGCTGCGTGCCCGGCTCAACTCCAGATGCCGCTAAGAAAAGAAGATTCCTGCCGCTTAACAGCCCACCCCGACCTGATGTGATGGTTCCGACGCCGGCCGGCTGGGTCATTCGAGCTCCTCCAGGGCCGCTCTGTCGACGTTCTTAGGGCATGTACAATGGTATGAGCTAGTTACTAGTTCTAAGATAACTTCTCTAATGATATTAATTTTTAGCACATAGCTCATAACATGAATAGTCCCACATGACATCCTCATATAATCTTGGAATGTGTGTATGAGACTAGCTCTTGATCAAGAGCTAGCTTTTCTCTCTCTTCTATTAAAATATGAAATAATATGTTTAGAGCTAGCTCATAAATCACCATTGGACATGCCCCGCGCATTCTGCCTGTCCATTGTGGTGAACCGACAATCTTGATGCCAGTGTATATAACGAATAATTGGCGGGAACCGAATCGTGTCCACTAACCACACAACATATGTGTAAGGGCAGCAGACGAGGTTCATTTGATTTTGATCACACAAATCATTTCATTTGATTGTCCGTCTCCAAGTAGCGTCCAAAAGCTTAAAAAAAAGGTAGCGTCCAAACGGCCTTTAAAAAAAAAGTAGCGTCCAAAAAATTTCCAAGGCTTCACGACTCGGCCCAGCCTACCGTTCGGGCTCTTTCGGCCACCCCAACTGTGCGCGTCGTTCCGCCTAGTTTCGCGGCTCGGCACGGTCCGCGGGGGCTCCGCCCCGCGCGAGCCAGTCCAGCCGCGCGCGGCCCACGCAGCGACGCGCTCGTCATGCGGCCCAGACGAACGGCCGGTCGACGCAACCTAAGCAGACGCCGAGCCACACGATGCTAGAAGCGGCGCCAAAAGGGAGCCGCCGAGTCATTTTTCCCGCGCGCGCTCTGCCTCCTCTGCTGTTCCTCCGCGATCCCCAATTCCTCGGGCAGTCGAACTTACTCACATGGCGGCGGCGTCCGTGGCGAGTCAAGCACAAGCCGTGCTCCGCGGCCGGCTCTGCGACCCGGCCTTCGTCCACTCCGCCCTCAGATCCTCGCCGAACAGCAACTACAGGTGAACCGAGTCGATCCCATCCGCCCCATCGCGCCTCACGGGAAATAGCCTCGAACTCGTTTGTAATTGATGCGCCTGGTTCTGGGTTGGGCAGTAAGCTGAAGTACCTCGTCGCCAGCTCCGTCTCCGAGGCCTGCAACAACTCCGTCCTCCTCCTCGGCCCCCGCGGCTGCGGAAAGGGCGCGGTGAGGCTCCTTCCTAGTCCTTCTCTTCTTCCTTTTTCCGACTTGCCGAAATGCAGGTGTGGTGTTTGATGAAATGTGCCTGTGTGGGCGACTGGCACTATCTAGCGATGTGGTTGTTCTCCATTGGGGGCTGAGATTTCATTTCTTTGCAGGTGGTCGACATGGTTCTAGAGGACCTGAAGAAGGAGCATCCTGATGCAATATCCGTGGTATGGCAGTATTCACTTGTTGCTAGAAATGTGGCCATGTAATTATGTTGAACGCAACTGATGCTTTTACTTATATCTCACAAAAAACAACCTGCTGTTGTGAAGCTCGTTTGAGGGGTACAACTTAGCATAGCGTTCAGTAGTAGGCGAGAAAGACTTGTTTTGCATAAACTCTTGACTCATCCCCCCCCCCCCCCCCCCAACCCCATCTCGTGATGAAAATACACAGGTTTTGCATGTTTGAAATTTTTTTTGAGGTGCTTTAGGGAAATAATGGAGAAATGCAGAATTCCTTGTCAACTGGATTGCTTCTCTTTATATTCGTTGTGCCACACCTTTTCAGATCAGGCTGAATGGGATGTTACATAGTGATGACAACTGTGCTATGAAGGTTAGCATTTCAGAGACTATTGCAAAATTCGTTTTTGGTTCAATTTCCATCTTCCAACCACAATTCTCACCTTCTCAACTCCTTAACAATAAATACTCTACTCGTTAATGTGATTTATTCACTCCCATGCAGCGATGCTGATATTTTTGCTGTTTTGTTTCTTAAGGAAATTGCCAGGCAGCTTTGTTTGGAGCATCAATTATCATTTTCCAAAATGGTGCATATTCTGTCTAGTTTTCCCTCCACTCAATGATTGTTCTTTCTGCAATTTCAAATGGATTGAAGATAAACTGCTCTTGTCTCATCTCTTTTAGGCTTCTTCGGATGACAATACTGAATTCATGATTGACATGTTACGGTAAGTAATGAATTAATATGATGAACGCTTTACACTATAGAATCACAGTCTTTAGTTCTTAAAATTTCTGTGTAATTTTTTAGTGCTCATTTGTGTTCTCTTCTGTAGGGAGTGTGGACTAGCTCACAAGACAATACTTTTTGTCCTAGAAGAGTTTGATCTCTTTGCTCAGGTTGAAATGACTAGATGCCTTCTGCTTCAACTACATTTAATTCCTAATTCATTTCCATCTTATTGAATGTTAGCCGCACAAAACTGGACACAATCATGTTGTCTATCTGTAAACTGTAAAGGCATAACATGCATTCTACTACCACTATTGGCAATTTTCACATGAGAGGATGTTATCCTTAGTTCATTGAGGTAAACACCGTTGGGAGGAAGGCCGGGCAGCGTCAGCTTAGTGGGATGAGAGATTTGGTTATAGACTAGGATGATAAAACTTGGGGAAAGAGACTAGATTAATTCATCATCATTGCTGGATTGATAATAGATACATGCTAGCCACTGTTGTTACGGCGTCGCCTAGGCGACGCCAAGTCGTCCTGGCGCCGGGGAGGTTCGCCTCGCCTTGCCTGAACCCTAGCTTCGGCCTCCCTCCACCTGCGCCGCCTCCCTCCCTCCCGCCGCGCCGCTTTCCTCCCTCCCGTGCTCCGGCCACCTCCCTCCAGCGTGCTCCCGCCGCCGAGGGGAGGGGAGGCGACGGGGGGAGGCGGCGGGGAGGAGAGGCGCCGGGGGGGGGGGGGAGGAGGTGGTGCGGGGGAGGAAGCGCTGGGGAGGGGAGATCGGCGCCGGGAGTCGGCCATCGGGGAGACGGGAGTCGGGGGAGACGAGAGATGCGACGCGAGAGAGAGGGAGTCGCGAGAGAGAGGCGGAAGAGTCGAGAGACGCGACGCGAGAGAGAGAGAGGCGGAAGAGTCGGGAGACAGAGACGCGAGATGGGAGTTATACGCGAGAGAGAGACGGCATCGGAGTATATACGCGAGAGATCGTCGCCGTGCCGGTCGCCTAGGCGTCTAGGCGCTCCTCACTCGCCGTGCTCGCCGACTTCGCCGTGACAACCATGATGCTAGCCCTTTTATAGAGATAACTCGACATTTTTAAGAAATAATTTCTATCTCTAAAGAAACTCATCTCTAATAAATGGAATATATTTATAAAGTAGTAAACCTATCTAATAAGGAAACCAATTATTTTTATCCTTATCCTAACTAATCCGATCCTACTATACCGCGGTTGCTATAGTATCGTGGATACTGTTCACACACATAAATAGTGCATGTGAATAGTAATTCTGGCATGTGACAACTTCTCCCTCCTTCGGCGACAATTCGTCCTTGAGTTGTGATGGCGGCCATGGCTGTAGGCCTAGGAGACCCCAAGTTGATGAGAGATTACGACATTTACCATTGACCTTGAAGACTGTGGCCTTCATGTATAGGTGCAGCAACATTGATGGCATCTGCGATTGCCATAGTAGGCGCGGTGGCAACAACAATAGTATTGTCGTAGGCTTCCCCGACGCGGTTGCCACGGTAGGCTTTGGCAAGGCCATGGTGGCCAGCAACACTGCGATAGGATATGGCAGGGTCGGGCGGGCATCGGTAGTACCGCAGTAGGTCACAACAGTGACATGGTTGCCACGGCAGGTTTTGGCAACAACACGGCTGACGTGGAGGGTTGCGGCAGGCGTTGGCAGAATCGCGACTGCCACAACATGTTCCGACAGCGCTGCGATGGCTGCTAGGAACAGCGCTATCGTCGCCTCTTGTTGTGCCTTTTTCGATTTGCGATCTTCTTCAAGGTGGCATGCATGTTGAGGAAGATGGTTGTCATCTTGTCGATGTTGGCCATCTTATTAGCGTTAGTCTTTACTGTGGTCAACGATTTGGCAACAGGGACCATGGTAGCAGAACTTGAGGGAAGGGATCGACTGCTCTGATACCAAATGTGATGATCCTTAATTCATCGGGGTATACACCACTGGGAGGAAGGTCGGACGGCATTTGTTTGGTGGGATAAGAGATTTGATTATAGATTAGGATGATAGAATTTAGGAAAAGAGACTAGATTAATTCATCTTCATTGCTTGATTGGTAATAGATACATACTAGCTTTTTTTTAGTAATAACTCGACTTAACCTTCAAGAAATAATCTCTATGTCTAAGGAAATCTATCTCTAATAAATAGAATATATCTATAAAGTAGTAAATCTATCTAATAAAGAAACTAACTATTCTTATCTCTATCCTAACCAATCCAATCCTACCATGTGTGCTACAGTAACCATGTACATGAATAGTGTGTGTGAATAGTAATTCTGGCGCGTGGCAGAGGATGACTGATGTTCATGTTGTCCTATTTCAGGGGAAGCAGCGGTTACTCTATAGCTTACTTGATGCGATGCAGTCTCTCACATCACAAGCTGTTGTCATCGGTGTGAGTTGCCGATTGGTATGAACTGACCTTCTTCACGCTTTAATTGCATTTTGACCAAGAATATAATCATGAAGTTGGCCAAGTATTTATAGTGAGCTGAGTTCTTGTTTTGTGTATGAATGCACCATGATAAGAATGTCACCCTAAAATTCTCGGTGAGATGGCACTCTTAATTGTGTAGTAGTCAATCATTGTGCACTAGTGCAGCAACATATGTCACATGCAGTATGACAAAAGGATACTAACACCGAACTTGGATTGAAGTGGTTGATACCTTAACTTGGAATTTGATAGTTCCATAGGAAATTTACAGTTCCTTTGTGAGCAATATGTTGATTAAGTTCAGTTAGAATAGTTAATCAAACAGATATGCTTTATAATAGCGTTTTATTTTTTAGGATGCAGATCAACTCCTAGAAAAAAGGGTTAGATCCCGCTTCTCTCATAGGAAACTTCTATTCGTTCCTTCTTCAGGGGATAATATACAGAGGTCTGTCTTGTGCTTTCCTAGATTTTTTTTTCCGATGAAAACATGCACTGTTCCTCAAGCTCTCTTGTTCAAACTACTTTTTGACATTTGAAGAAATGCAGGTTAATGGAACACTTACTAATGCTGGCCAAAGACTCAAGCTTACCAAGAAAGTATGTTACAGAGTATAACTCGAGGCTAACTGTATCCTTTCTGCAATGTAACCTAAGCTGTCACTATTTATGCTTGCAAAACCTGCTGTTAATTGTTTTCATTTTTGTTCTCATTTTACTTGGTAGTTGAATAGTGAACTAATAACAGAGTATAACTCTTGCTTACCAACTGGCCAAAGACTCAAGCTTACCAATAAAGCATATTACAGAGTATAACTTGAGGCTTACTGTATCCTTTCTGCAATGTAATCTGACCTGTCACTATTTTTGCTTGTAAAACCTGCTGATGTTAAATGAAACAGCTTTCTGCTTTCTCAAGAATACGGACCATGTTTGATCTATGGCCTTGCTAAAATAAGACATTGTGGAATTGTTCCTTGGACTGAATGGAACTGTATATGATTAAATTTCAAGCAGTTACTTAGGGAAGATTTCTGGTGGGCCATTGTGGCAAAACAAAAGGATGATCCGTCTAATCAACTAGGTAGGGCAACAAATTGCGTTATAAACTTCTGCTATCCTATACACTGTAGAGCATTTTCAGTGATAAGAAATTCAAAGGCATTCTCAACTCCCTCACGGATGCTGATGCAACAACCAGCAACGTCCTGAGATTTCTGTAGGTTTTCAGCAGTTTGCTTGGTCCTTTTTTCTCCATATTTCCACAATTTTGGTGCTCAACTAAATGTGGAAAAGTAACTGTTCAGTTTCAGAGTGGTGTCATATATGGACATGGAATCTGGACTTCTGTCAATGGAAAACTTCATGAATGCGCTTTCCTCCATGCAGAGGCAACCCAAGATGTACAGCTTGCAAGGTCTATTTTGTTAGTTGACCCTTGTTTACTTATATAGAGTTGGTTTATTCTTTGTAGCGTTTTATAAACAACATATACTAAAGAAGCCATACTTTTCTTACTGCACAGCATAAAAACAATGAACATGCTCTCATTTTTGTCATATTGTGTTTATAACACTATATTGCAACAATATGATAACATTGTATTTACACAGTGAAAATTTTGATAGCAGATCTCTCGATTTTGGAACTATACATTCTTGTATGCATGAACAGACTAGAAGATAAAGAGCAAAGTTCATACAACTTCACCACTATAATGAAAGGTAGAATCCGCTCTTCTCCCTTCGTTATCAGCCCTAGAGGAAAAAACTGACAGTTGATGAATTTGTTGTCTGTCAGAATACAAAATGATACAGGACGCCTACAAAACTTCTGATAAATATGCAAACACTGTTTGTCTTAGGGTAAGTATGACCATTATCTGGAATTAATGATCCTTCTACACGCAATGGCCAAAATTTACATGCTTGTTTGCTGCAGGCTTTTGAGCATCTTTTGGATCGTGAGTTGATTGGCTTTGCAGACAACAAAGGGAGAAATCAGGCGCTTGAATATCGGCCTGTCCAACTTCTGATATCTTCTCGCGAGCTCGCTCAGTCCCTTAAGTTGAACACTACTTGCCCTGTGAGTCACTGTCCACGTGATTGGACTACAACAATTTTCCTTTGTAGAGGCCTGCCATTGTTATTTCTCAGTATTGTTACATTTTATGAATGATGGTGCTCCTGTTTTTGCTTTGCAGGCTGTACTGCAGAAGCTGCTTGACCGTGAAAGATACATGTAGAAGATTCAACATGTTTGCTGAAGCTGTGATATTCAGTGTTGTTGGCATGCTTCAATGCTTTACTAGGGCAAATTCGTTGTCAGGTGCATATCGACTCCATGTCGTATCACGCTATCTATTGCAAGAGAAACTTACTTTCGAAATGAAAATATTGCATCTGTCTGCTATCCCTCATACATTTGCACCCTTGGAAAGTGTGGTACAAGAAAAGGCACAAGTAAAACTTTAACCGGATTACAGTAAGCAGCATTACTCTGCTAGTCTGCTTTGTTCTCTGGCAAGCTCTCTGCTCTCGTGTAGTCGTATTGCCTTAAAAAAAGTGTTCTTTCGTATTCAAAAAATGCTTGCTCATGTTCTAGTACTTGTAGAGACGAAAACTGCTACTATACATGTAACACCTCCATTTCTGAAGACGTTAAATTATCCTCGTAACTGCCTAGGATTGTTTAGCTATGAGTACTGTAGAAGAGTATACATCGTTGAAAAGACAAGCTTAAGTATGAAAATCAAATTTTATTATAAAAGTAAGGTTTAACAGCTAAGTTTTACATAAAAGACATACAACTTAAAATTACATTACCAAAAGAAACTCCACAAGCAGGCCTGAGTGCAGAATAAATCCTAACATCATGTGGCATCTACATCATAGAGTTCGGCATCGTTTTGATAATCTCCTTCATTTTCTTGATAATCATTCTCTGTTTATGATTTTTAACAAGTATGAGTACAATCAACTGTACTCAATAAGTCACACGAAGAATACTATTTAACTATATGCAAAAGATTACCATAGAATGGAGTAAAGCAGTTTATTATTTTATGTAGATGTAATTTTGTTTACAAACACATTTGCTTTTAAACGTGAAATAACAAATCATAAACTTCTCAAGGTATTAGGGGTTTTCCAAACTTGATTAACATACTTCTACATTTCCAAAACCATTCCAAATCTACTTATGCCTTGCTATTGGAATCACCATATTCTCTAGCATATGCCCACATTATGGATCTAAAATCTCTATATTCATGATTATCAATCAATATATGTGCTGATTTGTAAATCATAATTATTTCACATAATGGCATAAGATTAATGATAATTTAGAATAATATCAAAATATGTATAAAGAGTCCACGAACAAGTCACATACTTGTTGATTAATATAAAAATATTTATTTAAAGAATAAAATAATATAAATATAGAAGTGATACGATCATTTTCTTAATTACCTCTATTTGCTTAATTACCTCGGGGCATTTCACTGACACCTGGCCATCTCGATCTGCTTCATGTTGGCTTTCGTCTGCAACATGCAGGCCATCCGCCTGTACGCACACGCCAGCTTCCTCCCCGACCTGAGGAGGAAGGAGGGCGGGGGGAGTTCGCGGCGAACGTGGCGCGGACTGTGAACCTCGGCAGCCACTCCTGGTTGCTGGGGCTCCGTGCCTTCTACGTGTCGCTCGCGCACTTCCTCTGGACGTTCGGGCCCATCCCGGTGCTGGCGTGCAGCGTGATCATGTGCGGCTTGCTCTACTTCCTCGACACCACCAGCGAGTATGCCAAGGGGATACGCGGACACGGTGAAACGGTGCCCTAAAGGATAGCACCGTGTGACATGGTCAGATGAACTAGCTTCCTGTGACGTAGAACAGTGAGGCGAGTCCGTATAAAAAAATCTCATGTACCTACATTTTGAAAAAGAATCACTGGTGATTTAGTAACAACTAACAAGGTTAAACTTACAGGGAGCGCGTAGTGTGTGCTCTCACTCTTCTTTGTCACGCTCGTTCAAATATCTGTAGTAACTACGGCTACCACTACCTTCAGTTTCATTTCAGATGTATGTCTTTGCACCATGTGCCCAGACTAAAAAATAAATGCGTTATTTGTTGACATATCTACTCCAAATAGCTTATAAATAAGACTTTATAGTTTATTTTATACTATATCTACTGTTGTCTTATTTTACATAATTAAATATAAAAATAAAAAATTACATTAATACGGACAACGTAAAAGAACAAGGGAAAAAAGAAAAATAAAAAGTCAAAAAAATAAAAAATAACAAAAAATTATAAGATATAAGTTAGAAGCTGAAGCCGTACTAACAATGCACCCACCCAGACATATGTTGCTTCGTGTACCTAGACCACTACTACATGTCAGCACTAACACATATGAGTCATGCATGGTTGCATCCGCAGCGCCTGGTGCTGCGCCCGTAAGTTGTAAGCGCCGAGCTCAACTGCCATCGAAAGAAAAAGGCAAGTTTGTGGCGCCCTCCATGCTTCCAAACAGAGGATAGAACCGAGCACCACGCCTCTAAAGCTGTTACACCATTTGTAGAAGGAATAACTTGACCATCTACCAGTCTGACGGTAGATGGATGCAGGGGACGATGATATCTGTTATAGGCAGGCTAGGCTCACCCCCCAGACCCGATCGATCAATCGGCTGGTTACCAGCAGCGCGCAGATCGCTAGGCTAGCGACACCGGCCGATCCATCGAGCATGGCGGCCACAAGGGTCGAAGTGCGGGTCCTCCTGTTCAGGATCTGCTGCGCGCTCTTCGCCGCCGCCGCGGCGGCGGCCGCCGGCGCCGCGCGGCGTTACCCTCTGTTTTCGCACTCCTCGGCCTTCAGGTAAGTACGTACTCGCCGCTACCTGCTTAGCTTCCGGCCGGCTTACGTGCGTTGGTCTAATCTTGCACTCGGCGTAGCCTCTTTCGCTGTTTCACTTCATCAAGTACTAATTGAATAGCCGGCGCGGCCGTCGTGTCGTGCGTGTGCACACGCAGCTACTCGAGGCTGGCGCTCCACCTCCAGATCGTGTGGTGTTTGCTGGCGTCGTCCATTCAGACCGCGCATCGGATTCTCGGGCTGGGGCCGATGCCCAACGCCCTACTCTGGATACTCGTCGGCGCCGACTGGGTAAGATCGAATCACTCGGTTGTTTTCAGTGCAGTCATGATGCTGTGGAGTAGTGGAGAAGGTTTAGGGCATCTCCAACAGTATGAGCTAGTTACTAGCTCTAAGACAACTTCTCCAATAGTACTAACTTTAGCACATAGCTCATAACATAAATAGCCTCACATGACACTCTCACATAATCTTGGAATGTGTGTATGAGACTAGCTCTTGATCAAGAGATAGCTTTTCTCTCTCTTCTATTAAAATATGAAATAATATGCTTAGAGCTAGCTCATAAGTCACTGTTGGAGATGCTAGTGTACTATTAACTTTAGATGATAGAGTGTAATTTTAGATGACTAGAAGATAAAAAAATTTAATCAACTGTACAATAGCAAAACCGTTATAGTATCAGCTTGTACTCAGATTTTTCGAACTAAGATTCAATGGGTCCAAGCGCCTGGCCGGCAACTGAGAAAATACTTGGGAGTTGTGAGGGTTCATTTGTCTCTCAGTCTCACCATAGTATGAAATTTTACTTGTTACATTAAATTATGTAGGATCGAAATATCGCAATCAGAAGGGGTGAATGATTGCTTCTACTTCTCAGAATTTCTACATAGTTGATGAAGAATTTGATCGCTCGAACACACAATCGATGCACAGCTTTGCACGTAGCCGTATGCTTCACCCAAACAGCAATCACCAGAAATCATGAACCAGTTTGATTCAAAATATTCTTTATTGCTGGATTTTCCTGGATTTATAAAGCGCCTTCACAAGTACCCCTAAAAACCCAAACACCTAAAAGCCTCCTCAAAAACTGCGACTAAAACCCTTAGGCTCTACGTGCTTTTAAATGCTAGAGCTCTAAATTGTGTTCGACTCAAACACGAACATAAAATCCTATCACTTACTCAAATCAAGGGACCCGAGATCTTTCCAAACATAGGTTACCTACCATGGTTGTTTTGTCATGGTCGAAATCAGATGTGGCCAAAGTCTATCGTGGTCAAAGTCTGTCGTTCGGACATGCCGATCGGACTATTCATCACAAGGCCGATTGAACTGTCCATCACAAGGATGATTGGACCATCCATCACAAGGCCGATCGGACAGTCCGATACTGTGATGCCACTTGAACGTTGTCCGATGCTCCGCTGCCACTCGAATGCCATCTGATACAACTCGAACCCGACTGAAACTACTCGGAACAGACCAAAACCACATGAAGCAATCAAAACCACTTGGACCCGACTGCAACCACTCGGAACCGACTAAAACCACTTGGAGCAATCAAAACCACTTGGACTCGACTGAAACCATTCGGAGCCAACCAAAAACTTTCACAAATGTAAATTCCAAAGCAATCTAAATATCAATTATTCATCATTACTGAATTCACAAACATCCACATGGTCTAACAATCTTCCCCCTTGATGAATATATTGACAACACCGCAAATGTGTTTGAGAGAATTTGCGAAGAAAAAGAAACAAAAAGCCACAGACCACATAAAACTCGCCCAAATCTCAGAAAACTCCCCCTCAATACCTGAGACATAAGTTTTTCAAATTTTTCCATACTCTTAGAAAATTCTCCCCCTCTTTTCTAATTTCTCCCCCTTTGGCAGTGAAATTATCAAGGGCTCTAAAGAGACTCCCCCTTTGGCAATGAAATTATCAAGGGCTCTAAAGAGAGAATAATTCTAAGAAGGAGCAATGAGAGTAAACATCCAGAAGCTCTAAGGATTATCCAAGTCACTTTTCATTGTTTTAAGAAAGTACCCAAGTCATCTTTTCGAGTAGAACTCCCTAGATTATATAAAGTTATATACCATATAACAAGTCAAAACAAGTCTTTAGTATAATTAAGCAAATTAATGTACATGGCAGTCTCTCATAAAAATGTCCAGTTAAGCTAAAGATCTCACTCAAGAAGATAGCCATATAAAAATACAGATTTAAATCTAGATGCTAGAATCACGTGCTAAGTGAGCCACAATTGCCAAACTAAAGCACAAAGCTTAACATAGATTTGCATAACTCAATACATAGCACTAACACTTGATTATGACTTATCTCAGTAAAACATATCCTAGACTGAGAGCTATTTACAACGGCCTCCTGAGCTTCAGCCCATAATAATTTCAGCACATTTAAAATGATATTTTTGAGCCAACTTGATACACATTTGTAGGGACCCAGATTATACCATCCGGATTCCTCTGTGATTTTCTGCACTATTCCCTGGATCAGTAGATAGTGCTCACAATTACAGTAATGAATATCAAAATACATATCATGCGGAAGCGTAAATATAATAGTAGACTTACTCATGGGCCGATTAGGCCGAAATCATTAAATTGCAGCAGCGGAAGAACGAAGCACACAGGTGGGACCTTCAGGACATGCCCACAGGCAGCCAACTGGAGGTTCGCGACCTAGCCCTTGACATCTTCATCTCTTCGGCCAGCTTGTCCAATCTTGTTGCTGAGGCGAGGTGATTTGATTCCTGATTCTGAATTTTGTCGCAAAAGCGAGCGTGAGCACTCCGACCCCGTGCTCCGCGAGCCAATACACAGAATGCAAATAAATAGTATGCATGGCTTAACAAAGGAAGGCTCGGGTTATTTTATTTGCCAAAAATCGCCTTTAGTAGCATTATCATGAGTTAATTATAGTATTATTGTTGCCACCTATACTCCACACAACATTTGCCGTAATTGACTTAATCCACCACGCTACACTTTAATTATGGACTGCTGTCTAAAACTCCAAACAGCGAATAACATCATATAACTAATCCACCGATCTCTTTCTTTCTGTATTGATTACTATCTAATACTCGAAACAGTGAACGACATCATTTACTAATCCACCGATCATTCACTCTCTATATGGTTTGCTGTCTAAAACTCCATACAGCGAATATCATCAATTATTCCATCCACTAATCAAATGCTGCCTAATCCCCAAACAGCGAGTATCACTATTTATATAACCCACCGACCAATTGCTGCCTAAACACTCCAAACAGCTAGTGACATCATTTATCTGATATCACTTAATTAATCCACCAACATCTTTTGTATTCTACATTCCTATCAATCCAATCTTTTTGTTATTGATCCACAACCATAATTTTTCTCTTCCAATTATCAACCTTATTTTCTATTTTCCATCTCTAACTACTTCACTATTGTACCTCCACCAAGACTATCATTGATCAAGCATACGATTCAATATTATATATCCGCCAAGAATATCATTGATCAATTCTACGACTCACCATTATATATCCACCAAGAATATCACTAATCAAGAGTTATAATCCAATACTCGTATTATTCCTCCAAATTCCCGAAAATTCAATTAGATCATTTATCTAGCCGATCCATTCAACTGGACCCCACTAATTTATTTCTCCCAGAATCCACACTATCATTTCCCATTCCTGATCGACCTGAATCCACCAATACCTTTAAGTGCATACTACAAACATCCACCTCCTTTACTCACGACCCCGTATATTCCACCCATATTTTATTTTATAAGAATAGAAATGCCACTATTTAAAATACAATACATAAAATTTTCTGACACCTAGCAGCTTTGGAACAAAACATAATGTTCAAGGAATATTAACATGAATTTCCATACATATGGCATCACACCATATGCCTAATATCACCATAATGTTTCCATATATACGGCATCACACCGTATAACATCTTTCAGCGTTATAGCCGCTTAACTTACCACTGGGACGACACCCAGGACAACTCAAATCAGGGCTTTCCGCTGCCCTTCACTTTTCCATTCCCATTTTCCAAACATTTTTAAATAGAACTAACTCGAGTAAGTTCCCATGTCCGCCCTTGACCGTGGGCACGGCTATTCGAATAGTTTTGACTCTGCAGAGTTTGTACACTTTCACCACAAGAGATGAATTATCTTTGTTGCCAACATGCTTCCTTAGGCATGAGACCCAGATAATTTACACAAAGCCTTTACCTTACTCCGATCTAGCTAGACACCACCCACGCTGAGGTTTCACCGCTGAAGGGTTACACCACCACAGTCAGAAACCCCCTCTTGCGCCGTGCGAGTACAGTACACCCTGTGCCTCACTGTGAGTAAACCAGTACACCCTGGCACCCACTTTCCTCGGTGATATCTGAACTAAACCCTTGCAAGTTATTCAGCTAGGTCGTACCCATTATAGACTTGTGGTTGTACTGTTTTACATCAGGAGGTCATCACAAGATTCAGTCCTTAGCATTATCTGAGCGGTTCTACCACACTCCATAATTTGTGCTCCCACCGCACCACATACCAGCCCCCAAGCCATCCGCTCAGATATTTAGCAAGTTAGGATTTTTGGGAGCATAAAATAATCATGTAAAAATATACCAGTCATTCCCACCATGACTGCCCAAACCAGTTTCTCATGATTTAAAATGACAATAATGTTTGGGACATTTCAGTGCCCCTGAGTATTTATGCAGTACTAAGCATGGCATATAATTAGGGACTTATTTTCAAAAGTTACCATTATAATTTTGCTAGGGCGACAAGGTTCACATATTCAAGTATTCCAAAGGAGGTGTAATATTAATCAAGCAAACAATGGGCATATAACTAAAATCTTAAATTAAACATGTATTGGCATATAAGATAACAGCATGCAATTTGATAATTTAAACAAAAATAATTTGCAGAAAATGTAGGTTCAACATGATCAAAGTATTGACTCGCCTGGCGCGGTTTACCGTGGTCTTGAGCTCACACGATGCTTTCTCTTGAGTTTTTGGCGTTTATCTTCACTTCGAGCTTAATTTCGCTTGATCCATTGAATCTTTACGAGTTCCGATTTCTAATTACGCGGCAAACGACTGAATCCAAATAAAAGCAAATAACTCAAAAAGATCCAAATAAATCCGAATAAACTCAATTTAGTTTTATTATGAGTTAATGGGTGATTTTGTGTTACTTGAGGTAAGGGCGATGGTAGAGTACGATGACTGGATCTTTTCATTATTTTATCTATGCTTTAGTTTAGGCTTAGCCTTATTTCTAATTTAGCTATTCGGGTAAAGCTTAGTATGTATCATTTTATGTGATCCAGATTACTCGTGTTATTAGGTACACGTTCATTTTAGAATATTTGTGTGTCTGTAAGATTACTTTGAATCTTGATAACCTAAGGGCTATTATATTTTAGCACCTCCATATTATTATGACCTCTTAATTTGAGTGTTCTCTGAAAACTACCGATACCGATGTTTTATCCTTTTACAAGTCGAGCCTGCTATACATGAGTACATTTTGTTATCATTATTAACTAAACTACCATTCAAGACTTTATGACTGGCGGTATATATTAACGATAGCATTTACATATATATATTTTAGTGGGATCTTCGGTGACCGCAAAATGGTACTGTTATTTTTACTAGTGGGCTGCATATATGCTATCCGCATTTCTCTAACCCTCTTAGGTATATACATATATACATATATGTTTATATACATATCTTCATAGAAAATCTCTATATTCTAATTGTCATTAGCTTTAATTAAAATTTACTTATCTAACAACGTTATATTTCAATATTTGATAATTAGCAAAACCTACCACTAGAGTTCATTTAATGGCAATATCCTAATTTTTAACCAATGGCAATCTTTAATTGTTCAAATAGGATTAATTATTCAAACATACTAACTAATCCATAATTATACATTAATCAATCTGGTTTTATGACCCATTTAATATTTATTAGGTTTTCTAGACTATCCCTAAATTTTTACCCTGGTTTTTATCAATTGCATTGTATTACAAAAATTCAAAACAAAACAGAAAATGGGGCAGCATTGTGTGGCTGGCAGATTCGAACTCAAGACCAAGGGCAACGGCTGAATTGTTAAGCATGCTCGGATAGCCAATGAGATGCTATACCTGGACCGATCAAGGAAAGCAAAAGATACTAATTGTATCTCTACTCCCGGAGTCAAAACAGAGGAGCCGGAGGCGCACGGCCAGCCACATTGCCGCCGGTGAGGGCCGGCCGGGGTGGCGCCGGAGACTCTCAAAATGGGTTCCCCCGCGGATGGCAAAGATGATGGTGAGGTCAATCGGGGCTGTGGCGGTGTCGGCGGTGGCCGGCGTGGGCGCAAGCGGCCGGAGGCGGGGGTGGAGAGGGGCGGCGGCGCCGGCGTGGGGAGGAGGATAAATTGATGAGTGCCGGAGCATAAAGGAGGCTAGTAGAGCTTACCCCGACGGTTGGCAGGGGCGGAGAGACTCTGAGGTGGCTCGGCGGCGTGAGCCCGGGGTGGCGGCGAGGAGGCGCACGGTGCCGGTGGCTTGGAGCGGGGGAGAGGCTCCGACAGCGTGGGGGTAGGTTGGCGGAGCCACGGTGGAGGTCTAGTGCCGAGGAATTGGACGGAGGCGGCTTCAATCGGCGGATTGCCGCTTTGCCGGAGTTGGGGGGGAAGGACATGGCCGGCGACCGGTGGAGCTCTAGAGGCCGATTCCCGGCGGTGGGAGGAAGTGGGGAAGGAGGCGAAGTGATTGGGAGCGCGCCCTTGCTCTTATAGAGGCGGAGCCGACCGGGCGGCGTGCAGGGCAGGCGGCGCGGAGCTCGGTGTGCGGAGGAGCGACGTGCGGGGCGCGAGTGATGGGAGCGGGCCAGCGCAGCGGGGAGATCGGGCAGCGTTGCAGGCGGCGTGGCAGAGCAGCGAATGATGGTGTCGCGTGGCTCGGCCAAAACGGAGAGGGGGCCCCGGGCGCACGGGGAAGAAGAGAGGAAGGGAGGAGCCGCACGCGCGGGCGGAGCGAGAGGAAGAGGAGTGCGGGCGGGGCACTCGGGCCCAGAAGCCAGAGAAGAAACGGGAGGGAGGAGAGAAAAATGAGTGGGGCCCACATGTAATAGAGAGAAGAAAGAAAAGAGAGAAAGGCTTTGAATTTGATTTTTAAATTTGTATGTTGAACTTCTATTTTCTCTTTAAGATATTGGTTCCTAATTTTTGAAATTTTATTTCATGTCTTTGTTCAATTACTTAAAGACAAAGTATAATAGCCCTTTTGTTTTAATTGATGTTCTTATTTTTATACCGTTATTTCCTTTATTGCTTCACTTGTCATAACATATGTTTAGTGTGTTGTATATTTTATTTATTATGTACATGTACATAATTTCACATAATCTTATCTTGCTGGCTTACTTAATTTTGCATATATATAGGAGCATTTGTATTTTTGTCATTATCTCCAAAATAAGATTTTGGTTTTAGCCCGGGTTCCTCCCTCCTTATACTGGATCATCTTTTCAGATTCGTATTTAAAATTTTAGTTTGCTTTTATTTGCATAGTCTCTTTTCGGCATTACTAATGTTTGTCTTTGTCTTTTATGAATTTATTAAATTTTTGGAATCTCAACCAAATTTAGAAAAAACACGACAAAATCCAAATTCCAATAAAATATTTTGCAAACATAATTCAAGAAATTCATATTTTCAAATTTAGATTTTTCAGGATGTTACAACATTTCATTAGGTGTAGAATCTCAAGCCTTATATAATCGACCATGCCAAGCCAAAAGCTTAAGGTTTCATGATCTCAGTCATACAAAACTCTCCCAAGTTTATGTCTAGTGTAATGGCAAGCCATCTATTAAGAGATAATTGTTGAGATGCATATATAATTAGCAATTTCAATACAATTTGCACATGTATTTCTAGACAAGCTAAAAGTGAAGGAACTGGAATAGCTCAAACTTAGACTTGACCTAGAATTAGGATTTAACTAGGTATTTAAACATGACACGTCTCAAAAAGTAATCACTCTAATCAAAACTTAGTCAAGGAATTCAGCCTTGCCATTTTGTTTGTTCAATTGACAAAATTTAATTATAACTTGTCATGATCAAAGCTACATAGCATATGGGTAAATATGATAAAGACATCGCTGCTTCTCATTTGATTTCAAAGACTTAGAATTGATTTATTATTTGACAAGTATAATAAATAAAACTTCTGAAATATTTAAGTACCAAGCTCTCCCTCAGAATAATCTCATAGGATACAACACACCCAACGTGCTTCTCAACCGAGTAAAATGAGAAGTATCAAGATGTTTGATGAAAATATTAGCAACTTGAGAATCGAAATCAATAAAATGCAAGACAATATCTCCCTTTTTCACATGGTTTCTAAGAAAGTGATAGTGAATATCAATGTGTTTGGTTCTTGAATGTTGCACAGAATTTTTAGCAATACTAATTACACTAGTGTTATCGTAGTTAAGTAGAACACTATCTAAGTTTAAGACAAAATCCTTAAGAGTAGCTGTTATCCAAAACAATTAAGAACAACAAGAAGCAGCAGCTACATATTCAGCATTAGTAGTGAAAGTGAACAGACACCTGTTTTCTAGAAGCACATGAAACAAAGGATGTGCCTAAGAAGTGCAAGTGCCAGAAGTACTCTTCCTATCAATTCGACAACTCCCAAAATCTGCATCTAAATAAGCTCTAAGAGTAAAACATGATGAATAAGAGTACCATAAGCCAAATTTCAAATTTGACTGAAGATACCTGAAAATTTGCTTTACCGCTTGACGATGCGAAGCACGTGGGGAAGCTTGAAAGAGAGCACACAAATACACAGCAAAGTGTATGTCTGGTCTTGAAGCGGTGAGATATAAAATAAAGCCAATTATGCTTCTGTATTCCTTTTGATCAACAGACTCTCTATCTTCATCAGGATCTAACACAGCCATAGATCCCATGGGTGTGGAAATTAGTTTGACTATCCCCATGTTAAGGGGATGAAGTAGATCTTTGGTGTACTTAGTTTGATGAACAAAAGTACCCAACTTTGATTGCTTGATCTAAAAGCCTAGGAAGAATATGAGTTCTCCCATCATGCTCATCTTGAATTCTTTGCTTGATACCATCTACATAAATATGAACAAATAAAATATCATTTCCATGCTTGAGAGTAAACAAAGTATTATCTACCTTGCCCATTTGAAAGTCTTTTTAGTAAATATGATTTAAACGTATCATACCATGCTCTATATGCTTGTTTTAGAACATATAAAGTTTTGGACAATTTATAGACATGATTAGAAAATTTAGGATTCTCAAAACCGAGTGGTTGTCTTACATAAACATCCTCCTCGATATAGCCATTAAGAAAAAACACTTTTCACATCAATTTGTTATAGTCTAAAGCTCTTTGAAGTTGGAAATGCTAACAAAATTCTAATGGCTTCTAATCGATCAACAGGAGCAAATGTCTCACCAAAGTCCAGACCTTCCACCTGGGTGAAACCTTGAGCCACAAGTCTAGCCTTATTTCGAACAACGACGCCATCCTCACTTTGTTTGTTCTTAAAAGACCCATTTAGTTCCAATAACATTATGACATTAGGGGGTGAGACCACAGTCTAGAATTTATTATACTCAAAGTTTTCTAATTCCTCATACAAAGCATTAATCCAAGACTCATCAAATAAAGCGTGACTTACATCTTGAGTTCAAAAGAGAAGACGAAAGCAGAATGAGTGTATGATGCTTTGGAGTTATACCTGGTGCCAAGAACTCTCTCATTCAATTCATCAATCATTTATTCAGGAGGATAACATTATGAAATATGTAAATGAGCTTGCAGAGTGATCGTAGAGGTGGTTATTGGAGTAGTCGTAGTAGTCACAGGTGCAGTTGTAGGAGCTGTAGTTGTAGGAGCCATCATAATGACTGTTGTCGAAGGTGTAGTTGTAGTAACTGTGGTCGTAGGAGCAGTTGTAATGTTTGTTGTCAAAGGTGTAGTCGTAGTAGCTATGGTCGTAGGAGCAGTTGTAATGTTTGTTGTCGAAGGTGCAGTCGTAGTAGCTGTAGTCGTAGAAGTGGTCACAGAGGTCGTCGTAGGTGTCGTAGTGTAGCCTGAGAACTCTCTGTTGTCATCGTCGGAGTCATAGAAGATGTCCTCTAGTGCGTCAAAGGCCTGTATACCTGCATTGTTGGGTCTATTAGCAAAACTAACCTCATCAAAAGTGACCTCGTAGGTCTCAATGATTATGTTAGTTTCTAAGTTGAGTACCCGATAACCCCGAGCGTGAACTGCATATCGAAGAAGGATGTCATCTAAGGATTTACATTCAAATTTATCAATATTGCTATGTTTAAGAATGGAGTATCGACATCTAAACATCCTATAGTGGGACATTAGGAGAACGGTCAAAACGAAGATCATAGGAAGTCTTATGCAATTTAGCTCGCAAGAAAACTCTATTCGAAATATAACAAGCAGTCGAAATAGCTTGAGCCCAGTACTTCCTAAGAGTTCTAGCCATCTCGACCAAGATTCTATTCTTACGTTCGACCACACCATTCTGTTGCGGCACTCGTGCTGACGAAAATTGATGATCTAAACCCTTTTTGGCACAAAAGGAAGCAAACGATGTATTCTTAAATTTAGTTCCATTATTACTTCTAATTGCTCTAAGTGCTCCTGAAAATTCATTGGCAAGTCTAAGAGCTAACTCTTAGAAGTGACCGAAAGCTTCATCCTTAGATGCCATAAAATACACCCAAGAGTATTTAGAGTAACCGTCAACAATAACAAGAACATAACATTTACCTCCAATAGACTGAACTCTACAAGTACCTGCTGTGTCTATGTGCAATAATTGTTCCGAGGAATCAGTCATCACAAGTGTGAGGGGGATGAGATGGTGCGACCATCTTACCATGTCGACAAGGAAAACAAACTAGTTCCATTGATTTTCAATCTTAAGACTAGAGATTCCTCTAACAAGATTCAAATTACTGAGCCGAGTAAGATGATCAAAGCCAATATGACTTAATCTTCAGTGCCAAAAGAACAAATTCTTAGAGACTGATGAAATAAGACACATAAAATCAGAAGATGCCGAATACGAAAAATCTCCCTAAACAAGCGGCCAACTTGACTTATTTTGCAAACAAGATCACCAGATGAATCTAAAATACAGTATGAATGTTTTTTAAAGTTCACCTCAAGATTATCGTCTACCAACTGTAAAACCGAAAATAAGTTATAACTCAATTTACTGACGAGAGCGATGTTTTTTAAGATGAACTTGTCGTTAACGCGCACAACGTTCTCTATCCAGAATTTGCCGTTGAGTGTTGTCCCGTTGCTCTCGCCACCAGTCATAAAAGGCAACAACAAACTGAATCAAGCTAATTAGTTCGAAAGAGGATATCTCCTCCTGCTATTTCTTTTGCAAGGAAATCCCCATGTCATTTTTCAAGAACGGGTACACATTTTTCTTGTTCGATTGTAAGTTACAACGATCGTTAGAAATGATACAGTGTATTTCTATAGTTACAGCCCGGTTAGAACGCTCGAATTGATCTGTTACAAATAAGCCATAAGAGTTGCGAGAGTTTGTTGAAGCCAAGGTTTATATAAGCAACATCTCCTTAATCTATGTCATAATTACTAGTACAATACTATAATTTTCTTGTTGATATGTGTGTTGATGTAGGCACTCGTGTGTTTCACATGGGGCACGGCTTGGGCAGCCCTTGGCGTAGCCTGGTTTGCCAGACACAGCTCTGTCTGCACTGCGACTCCGTGCACGTGGTATCTAACCAGCGCTGCGCTGGCGTGGGTGGCCGGAGTACTCAGCACCGTCACGGCGATGGGCACGACGTGGCTTCTGGGTTCCCGATTTCGCCGGGCTCAGGACTAGCTATTACACTTCGACTGTTTAGGATTTCATGCTTGTGTCATTGTGTGATGTATGATAGCTTAGATAGCTTGCTAGATCAGCAGCACTTGTGGTTGCCGGTTTAATCTCTCTTCGGTGCAGTAGTACTTGGCTAACTGTTATTTAGTGTTGACATCACTTATAATATGTTTGTCGTCACCTTGTTTGCAACCAGCTTTACAGGTAGAAGCGGACCTAGAACAAGCAAAAACAGTCGAGGATCACCATCCATATCAGTACTAGCTGAATGCTCATATGTTGCTATAGATTTTTAAAAGAAACTCACGGATGGTAAAAATTTGTAGAATATGCATACAAACATGTTTTAAAAGTTTTTAAATCCGTAACAACACACGGGCATTCAGCTAGTGTAGGTCAATTGTCAAAAGACAAGAGGAATCAGGGGCATAATTCAAATGATAATGAGTTAATTTTTATCAGTTTCTAACTTATATAAATTTCACAAATTTGCATCACCAAGAAAGATAGGGCATATAAAAAATTATACAGTCCAAGCAGGAGGAGAGAGAGGCGAGAGAGGTCGGGTAGAAGAGGAGGTGGGAGATGGTAACTGTTGGTGGAAGTGGAGAGGAGGGGTAGTTAGATATGAGAGAGAGGGAGAGGGATGTTAGATAGATGGTCAAGATTTCAGTATTCAGATCGGACGGTTGAGAAGGGAGGAAGAAGAATGCACCAACCACCAACTTAAACTTATTAAATAGTAAAGACATGTGTAACACCTTGGAAATGGGAAGTAATCACACAGTACAGCAAATTTCGTTAATGGATCTATTAGTATTAAACCAAATTGATTACCTTCCCTCTAATTATACATTAGGGGCTAATTAAGACCTTCATCTTTCCACTGTCCTTCCCATTGCGCGTGCATCCGTTTCTCAAGCGGAGGTCTGTTCTCTTCCTTGCGACTCTCTTTCTCTCTTTTGTCCACCAACCGATGCTGTAGCGACTGGCGGCGGCTCGGCACGGATGGCGCGGCTTGGCGCAGCCCGCACAAGCGGGCATGGCGCGGCAGCGGCTGGTGTTGTGCGGGCGGACCGCGTAGGTGGGGCAGCAGCGCAGCGTGGCGACGGCTGCGGTCTAGGAGCGGGGAGACGGTGCGGTGGCACCTGTTGGTGTGCAACCCAACTTGCTACGCTTATTTCTCTGCTGTGTATTAAAAATGACCGAATACATGGAATTAAATACAACGAGTAGCACCTCTCCCACTGCCCGGCAGTTACGGCCATGCATGGCAAGCTACACATTTCATGGCTTGACCCATCACTGCATGGACTTCTCATCCCCCTACAAGTCAGGAAGACCAAGTACTCTACTCACTAATGACCATGCAAACGTGCTAATCCTGATAGTCATGCGGCTGCCACGCATCCATGATCCATGCACATGCTAACTACTTTGGCCTCTCCTTGCCGCTGCTTCACACAACGTTAGCCTTGGCCAATCTGACTTATTCATAGGCCGTTGGCTCTAGCTGCACTGCTCCTACGTGCAACATCACTTCGTACGGCAACGTCCGCGTCACATGGCACATTGGCACCTCGTCATGAGCTGAACCAAACTAGCACGTATATGTATCTCACATATACATCTCCTGCTAGTATGTGACCTACACAAAACAACACTACTACATGCAAAACGAAATTTAAACTTGCAGACACACATATGAATCAAGCTAACACACGGGGTTATCTTGTTTCGCGCGGGGTTTTGTTGGCTTGTGCAGTAGGACATTGTTCGCACGGCCGAACAGTGAGTCTTACGGCGAAATCTTAGCTAACACAATCTTTTTCGGCCGAACGAATTTTTTCATCTTTCCACAAGTTTATATTAGCCCTTAGCTGATTTGACTCTGTTTCACATTGTAAGTTTGCACGTGGCCTTTGAGGAAACATTTGGTTGTGCATCTCAGATCTTTTGTGCAACGAGTCCGTTAAACGTGCTCAAGGCAAATATCTCATGGCCGTTAGCCTTTCCATTTCGCGCATATATATATATATATATATATATATATATATATATATATATATATATATATATATATATATATATATATAAAAGGAGGGCCTGAGCTGCAGGTTCATCGCGTCACCAACGGCGACCAGCTTCGGTGTAGGTCTCTGGATACCAAGCGGCGGTGTAGGTATTTGTATAGATGAATTGATTGGATTATACGATTAGTGCCTATTATCCATAAGAATGCAGGAATCGCATGTTGCAAAAATTAAATATTATCATCGCAACGGAGGGATCATATCTTTGTTCATTTGATCTGAAATTTCGGCATACATCGTTATTGCAAAAGATTCTACCCGTCATGCATTCCAAACACTGAATTAAATTAGCTGCTAGGGCAGTCTTTCAGACATTCTTCTCTTGTAGCCCACCGATGATCAGGGTCGCCGTAATGATAATTAAGACACTGGTAACAAATTGGTTTGCCAATGGAGGCGCAGCCGTCATAAGTTTCGATGCATGCTATAACAGTTATTTTGATGTTACTGCCTTCCCTGGTTGATCCTACTGGCTCTATCCTATGCATTCTGTCACCTGTGGCAACTCGATCCAAAAGAAAAAAAAAGAAACATTGCAAACAGTATGTCGGAAGAAAAGAGGGAAAAGAAAAAGAGCTTGATTTGTTCATTGGCTACTTTCCCTGCGCGACAAAACTTCCGAGGGGGATGAAAATGAGGAGGATCACATTGCCACCATTGTTCATATGTTTTCCCATGATTATCTCCTCCTGATCTCCCCACAAAGATATGCGAGTGCCGTACTTGTCCCTGCTCTATCCTTTATAAATTTATAGATGCCAATGGCCCAATGCAAAAGGCCTTGAATGCATGCCAAAAAAGAGAAGAAAAACCGCATGCCCGGTAAATGGTAAATATACACTCGATTTAATTAAATGTGCATATCTCATACAAGAAAAATAAATGGTGTGTATCTCTTTGTGTTTACAGGTAATATCATCCTTTTTTTGTTTTCGATTCAATTTCAACCTATATTCATCTTGTATCTCTATCCCAAATAATCCATACTTGTATTTAGCGTATCTTACCCAATTTAAAATTAAAAATGATATGTTAGCGTTTTTTTAAAAATGATAAGTTCGGATACAATAAAACCAATATCCACGGGTAACCCATTTGTTAGATGAGAGAATTGAGGCCATTGAAAAAAAAGAGGTTGTTTAAGTTATCACAGATAATGGTGCTAACTACAAGGCAGCGGGCAAGATGAGAGAATTGAGGCCATTGGAAAAAATAAGGTTGTTCAAATTATCACAGATAATGGTGCTAACTACAAGGCAGCGGGCAAGATTCTAATGGGCAGGATTCCTACACTATTTTGGAGTGCTTGTACTGCACATTGCTTAGACCTTATATTAGAAGATATTGAGAAGTTGAAGGAAATTAACAAGCCTATTGCACATGCCAGGTATGTCACCACATTCATTTATAGGCATAGGAGGTTTCTTAGTGCAATGAGAGAGAAGACGGGTGGAATGGATCTTGTGAGACCCACAGCCACTTGGTTTACCACAACCTTCCTTACTTTGAAGAGCATGCACAAGCACAAGGATGCTTTGAAGTGTCTATTTGCGAGTGGATCATAGACTAGCATCAAATTGTCAAAGACAGAGGCCGGCATGCATGTGACAGACATTGTGCTCTCTAAAGATTTTTGGAATTTATTTGAAGATTGCTTTGGAGCTTCAGCCCCACTTCTTATCATGCTTAGGGTGGTTGATAGTGACGAGAAGTCTGCAATGCCAGATGTTGCAGCATTAATGGCTCATGCAAAGGAGAAGATCAAGCTAAGCTTCCCTATCCAAAACAAGCAACATTTGCTCAAGAAGATCATGAACATTATTGAGCGATGTTGAGTGAAACAAATGGATTATCCATTGTATGGGACTGCACTGTATTTGAACCCAGGGAAATTATTTGCTATCCAAAAGAGTAGAGACGATACCTCTGTTGGGGAGCTAAGGAGTTGCTTCAATGATGTGCTTGCAAGAATGGTACAAGATGAGAATATTTGGAATAAGATTGATGAACAAGCCATGCATTATGAGGACCAACAAGGAGATGTCTTTTCAAACAAAATGGCAATCCAAAACTTAAAGTCAAAGAGCCCTAGAAAGTGTTGTTAATTTCAGCAAGTTAACTTCGCCTTCAAAATATTTATTTCATTTCTAATTCCTAATTGTTGTGGTTACAGACCAAACAGAGAGTGTGTGTGGTAGTGGAGAGTTGAGTAAGTGAATGGCTTCTTGGCTTCCCCCATGGCCTGTGTCCTACATATATCCATCCACATGGGGAGTGCCTTTACAATTATACCCTTACACATGAATACTTCCCTCAGGGGTACTTATGTCACTATACATGTCCCATTCTGGGCCTTACATTCTCTCAACAGGCCTGCTGGGTTTAGGTGGGGCAACCCCTACAACAGGAGCCTCTCATGGTGAAGGGCTTCACGGGCCGAAGCCATGTTACCGAGCCCTTTGGCCCCCTCCATCCCTGCGGCCTGTGAACTTTTTCAGCGTTCGAAGTGTAGTGTTTGCCTTATTGCGAAGGTATGGCGCCGGGCGGCTTGGCGAAGGCTTCGTCACCCACAGACTCCGCCGCGGGGTCGGTGTTGCCGTCCGGAGCGAAGATCGAAGTCGAGGTTGGCCTTGCCACCGAGGGGCTGGACTGGGGTTGTTGGCGGAGTCAAATGCATCAGCATAGGGGGCGGAGCGGGTCGTAACTCGTCGCGCGCGCGCGTCTCCAGCGTCGAGCGCCCTTGGCGATAAGCGGCTGCCAGCCCACCCAGAGCTTGATTGACGCGGCGCGAGACTTGAGGGGGCGCGGTGATACCATGTTGCGACGTTCCTTCTCCTGGCGCGGATCTTGAAGCATCGCGGTGGTACGATGCTGGTTGGGCTTCCGCCGGCTGGACTTCTGCCGGTTGGCTTCCCCACTGATGGGGTATATATAGCGTGCTAGTGTAACATTGTACCTGCATTGTGCACTCAGATAGGTATTGCTCCCCTAAAAATGGGCCCCTTCAGTGCATCCACATTCCCTGGCGGCACTACGCAGCTCGGGTAATGTTGATGTACTGATGGAGGCCTATTTTGCTCGGGAGCTTGGTTAGCGTCTGTTAACGGCGACTGGTCCCACCTGCTGTGCTTGCGTCGTATTCCTGTATGTAGCGGCAAGGTTTGCCCTGTTCTCATAGACAGGCTCACTTTCAGTCGGGGCTGCTGATCAAGCCCGTCTTTCAAAAGAATACTGATGTACTGAAGGTGTCCTGTTTATGAGAACAAGCCAAAACTTGGCGTGACATAACCTGCGCCGGTGCAATGTGCGGGGAATGCCGTCGGACATGCCGTCCTGCCAAGGCAGTTCCTACAGGGCGGGCAGCGGGGTGGTGCTCCGAAGCCGTTGGCCTCCTGCCTTGGAGGATAATAGTCGCGGGGAGCAGGCGTTGCAGGGCAGTCCGGGGATGCTATGCGCGTGGGGTTAATCGCGCAGGCGCTTCGTCCCCTACGCTTCGAAGGGGTGGCAGCGGAGCTGGCGCCTGGCTGAAGTAGACGCGCGAGCGCTCCGTCCCCTACGCTTCGAAGGGGTGGCAGCGGAGTTGGCGCCTGGCCGAAGTAGACGCGCGAGCGCTCCGTCCCCTACGCTTCGAAGGGGTGGCAGCGGAGCTGGCGCCTGGTCGAAGTAGACGCGCGAGCGCTCCGTCCCCTACGCTTCGAAGGGGTGGCAGCGGAGCTGGCGCCTGGTCGAAGTAGACGCGCGAGCGCTCTGTACTCCCTGGGGCGAGCGCGACCCCGCGGTAGTGCTCCTTAATGGCTCCGGGAATCGCGCTGACCCCTGGGCTGGCGCAAGCGGGCTGCTGCATCCGTACGCATTTGTCCATTCGAGATGAACACGCGGCAGGCCATGATTGGCGTGTCGACGGGCCGTCCGCGATCACGCCCCTTTCCCTAGAGGGGAGGGGCACGTGGCGCGGCGCCGTAGGCGTACCGCCCGCCGACTGTCCCCCTCCCCATGCGCGTCAGCGGCCGCTGGCAGTTGCGCTTCTTGCCGATCTTCGGTTGCCCATGCCGCGTGGATTTGCGGTTGTCTCTTCGGACAGGTGTAGCCAGGGTCGGGGGGTCGGTGACCCCGTTTGGGCTATCGCGGTTTAGGGTCCGAAGAGCCGCGCCAGCGCGCGCCGAAGGCCATGTCGGGTCGCGCGACCTGCGTTTATTCCTTGTGCTGACCGACACGCGGTGGGACGCTATTGGCGCGGCGTGTGGTGACAGGACTCTGTACGACCACGGTCATATACTGGCTACGTGTACCGTCGCGACGCTTCAGCTTCGCGCGTGGGGAGGTGAGCGGTTGTCGCTCGCCATTTGCGCTTACCCATGGTGGGAGGCTGGGGGCCTTTAAGTACCCCCCGTGGCGTTGTGCCTATGCCTCCTCGCGCTTTCTGGTTGTTCGTGTTGCTCTCCGCATTCGCTCGCCCTGCTCCTGCGCTCCTTTTTCGCCACCGAGTTCCCCGTGGATGCTGATGGCGACTTGCGACGAGCGTACTCAGGTGAGCGGCTACGCCATCCGCAGGCGGTCCTCGCCGCTCGAGGTGAAATACACGCTGGAGGAGCGCGATCCGGCGGCGGCAGACAAGTGGTGGGCAGCGAAGAAGAATCAGGGTCCGTACTCCGGCGAGTTGGGCCGCACGCTCGTGACGGAGGACACGATTCGGTCGCTGCTGCGAGAGGGGAAGCTATCGGACCGCCATGCGGTGCGGTTGCCCGCCGATGACAAGACGGAGCCGCGCCCTGAGAAGTCGGAGGCGATCGTCTTCGTCGCCTACTTCGAAGCCGGACTTCGCATTCCGTCCGCAGCAATTGTCGGGGTCGTGCTGCGGACCTTCAAGTTGGAGTTGTCACAATTGACTCCGAACGCGGTGGCTCGCCTCGCTGTGTACAGCTGGGCCCTACGCTCAGAGGGGTGTTGGCCCAGCGCTTCCCTATTCGCGTATCTGCATGAGGCCCGGTGCCAACTGAAGGAGCGGAAGGACGGTACGCTGTCGAAGATTGGCAGCGTCAACTTCGTCCTGCGGACGTCATGTGGGAAGCTCTTCCCCGCAAACGCGACCCGAGGGAAATGGGAGGTCAACTGGGCGAGGCGGTGGTTCTACCATCGTGTGACGAGTGGCAGCGGCCTCGAGTGCGTAGGCGGGCCGATTACATTCAAGACCACCCCGGCTTAACACTTAACCAGGAGGATAGGCTGAGGGCGCGAAGACTTGTGGGGGTCGCCGCCCGCTTCAATATGCGCGACCTCGCCGAGGAGTACATGATGCTCGGTGCGGCGCCGCTTTCCCACGGTTGGCGCTTCACAGCCGGTGAGCGTCGGGATGATAACGTTCGCCCGTCCGTTTGCTCGCTGCCCGTGTCGACTGGCCTTCGTAAGTCTCGACCATGCCTTCCTCTTCGTTCGTACGTATTGCATTGTGTAAATGTGCTGTGTCTGGGGCAGGGACTCGCCTTGAGGACGCGGAGCGCGCCGCGCGCGTGTTCCTCGGGCCATACACCGGCAAAGAGCACGGGCAGCGATCAGCTGCGATTGCGGAGGCCGGATTGGGGCGAATAAACCGCGTGTGTGAGGCCCTAGGGCTTCCTGTGCCGGATCGCCCCCCTCCGGACCAGTAGCATGAGGATGCCGGTGCCGTGAAGACGAAGGTGCCATCCCGCAAGAGGACCCGGAGCACTGCGACCACGCCCCGTACGGCGGTTGCCGCTGTTCCTGCCGGCGTGGCGAGCCCGGAGTCGGGTTCGGCGAAGTGTGCCGACTCAGATTTAGAGGGCGCGGGTTCTGAGAGCGAAGGCGTCGGCGGCGGAGGGCGCGCCACGGAGGTCTCGCTGCCCACGACCGTCGCCGAGGTGGTGGTGCCGGCTGGCGGCACCGGTGCGGAGTCCTCGTTTCCAGCCATGGCTGTGGTGGGGCTGCCCTTCGCAGGAGTGTGTGGAGCGCAGCCTTTGCTAACAGCGGCGACCAAGGCTGAAGTGCCCCCTGCGGAGGCGGGGGTGTCTCCCACAGAGGTGGGGGTATCCCCCGCAGGGGTCGTGGGGGCGAAGCCCCCGACCGCGGTCGTTGTGGCTGTGGAGACCCCTTCAGCGAGTGTTGCTGCCACAGGGGCTCCTTCTGTGGTGGGTACCGCGGTGATATCTTCCGCTCAAGCGAAGCGGCCACGCCTGTAGTCCCGCCTTCCGCGGACCTCGCGAGGGTTCGTTGTGGCGACCGGTGTTGAGAGCCTGTGGGACTCCGCTTCGAGCACCGAGGTCCCTCCACCCCGCGCCCTCCCGGCCCCTCGGGCCATGGTGACCGTGGTGCAGGATCGGTTGGCGCTAGGTCCCGACTCGGAGGTCCCCAGGCCTTGCGAGACAACGCCGTCCGTTGGGGCCAGAGTAGAAGCGGTCCCGCCCGCGGCTATGGAGACGTCTCCGCGTAGTCCCCCGTCTGCCACCGAAGGTAGGTTATGACGGCACTCCTTCGACAACAAAATTTTCTTTGCTCTTTTTTTTGTTTTTTTTTTGCGCGCCTCATGACAAGTGTGTGATTCCTCCTTGCAGCGGCACTTATCCCGGAGGAGGAGCCGTTCCTTGAGCGCGGGGGTCCTGGAGCTGGCGAGACTGGTGTCGCGCGCCCGAGCCCGGCGGACTTCGTCCCTCTGCCGGATGCTCTGAGTGCATGGCGCGGGATTGCGAAGGACGCGGCCGCCAGCATCGGTCAACAGGCGTTGCAGACCTACGGGTCGGGGCGCCTTGCAGATGCATTGGAGGTGTCGGGAGTGAGGGTAAGTGTCCGCCTTTTAGACCACTTGCCGTTGCTTAGCGTTTGCTAACTCCTGCGTCGCGCAGACACTCGTGCTGGCCGAGGCCCTGCGAGGTGCTCACGTTTGCGAGGGAGCAGCGCTACGGAGTAGGCTACAGGCCACCGAAGAGGAGCTGCGGGGAGCTGCAGGAGGGCGCTCCGCCCAGGATGCTCGTATACGCCGCCTGGAGTTGGAGTGCGCAGAGATGAAGACGCACACCGATGGGCTCGTTGCCGCAGCGCGAGCGTCGGCCGCGGAGGCGGTGCGGCAAGAAGCTGCTGCAGAACGGGACGGCCTTCTGCAACAAATCGCTGCTCTAGAGGGGAAGAACAACGAGCTTGCTGCCTCTCTCACGGAGCGAGATCGGGCCTTGGGCGATGCTTCAGTAGCCGCCTGGGACGCCATGCTGGCCCTGGAAGATACCCTCAAGGGGCTTGTCGCCGAAGTGTCGGCACGCTCCTTCGGGCCCGAGGACCTGTCGCGGTCACTCCGGTGGATTGGGGAAACGGCCGGCGTTGCACGCGGCGCCGCGGCGATCTTCGGCAACCACTGCGCCTACGTGGCGTCGTGCCTGACATGCGCTCTCTTGCGACACCGCAGTTGTGAGCACGTTTCGGGGCTAGCCGATCCTCAACTGGAGATGCCCGCCGGGGGCGGGGCAATGTCCGGTGCCATGTGCGCCGTACGCTGCGCCGTGAGGTTCTTCCATGAGCGGATATGGGAATACTGCGGTGAGGCCACAGCCCTAGTCGAGCTGCGGAACAACTTGCACGGCGAGGGGAACCTTGGTCGGTTTCTGGACGAGGTCCCCCGGCGTGACGAGGATGGTGCTGCGGCCCCGGAGGACACCGCGAACCCACAGGTGTGACGGGAGGTTGTCGCGTGTTGGTGTGCGTTGTAACCGAAGCCCGGGTTGTCTTTTTTTCTTGGTAAAGTACAGAGTTGTTTCCCGCTGTTCTGATTCCTGCCCCCTTGTCCCGAGCAGCTACACAGTCGGGGCCGGCTGCTAATCTCCGACCTTGCAACCCGACGGCGTCTTCGGCGCTGGCAAAGGGCCGAGGAAGCATTGGAGTTCTGGGTGGGTCGGGCGTCTTCGGGTGGAGCCTCGGCACGGACGCATGTTAAGGATGAGCTTATCGAGTAGCGGCTTGGTGCACCGGAGGTGTTTGTGCGCCTTTGTAAGCGTCCTTAGCGAATGCAAAGAACAGTCTTGATTAGATCCCGCGAGGTGCATCGCCGCCCTCCAGCTACGCTGTCCCATGGTAAACTCAGAGGGTTACTACGCGCGCCCGTATGCGATGATTTGCGCCTTGCGAGGGCAGTGTGATCGAGGTATACGCGTAGTTACAATAACCGCACACACGCCCAGTCCGATATCCCTTCGACGCGGCGGCAGCGGAGCTGGCGCCTGGTCGAAGTAGACGCGCGAGCGCTCCGTCCCCTACGCTTCGAAGGGGTGGCAGCGGAGCTGGCACCTGGTCAAAGTAGACGCGCGAGCGCTCCGTCCCCTACGCTTCGAAGGGGTGTCAACGGAGCTGGCGCCTAGTCGAGGTAGACGCGCGAGCGCTCCGTCCCCTACGCTTCGAAGGGCTGGCAGCGGAGCTGGCGCCTAGTTGAAGTAGACGCGCGAGCGCTCCTTCCCAAGATTGTGCAAGAACAGCCTCTGGTGTTTCTCGCTGGCGGGTGCGTTCGCGCGGGAGCTAGCCTCTGACACGTCGCTTTGGTACTTTGCGGGCCGTGCGTGGGAGTGGGCTCCCCTAAGTACGTGGGGCCAACATCCACGTCTTGTTTATACTCCGCAGAGTGCGCAGGGATAGCATCCGCGTCTTTTTTTTATACTCCAGAGAATGCGTGAGATCAACCTTCACGTCTTATTTATACTCCGAGGAGTACGCTCTAGGGCAACGCCCATGCGTGCGCGGGGTTCGCGTCTTGTTTATACTCCGTAGAGTGCGCAGGGATAGCATCCGCGTCTTTTCTTTATACTCCGGAGAGTGCGTGAGATCGACATTCACGTCTTATTTATACTCTGAGGAGTACGCTCTGGGGCAACGCCCATGCGTGCGCGGGGTTCGCGTCTTGTTTATACTCTGTAGAGTGCGCAGGGATAGCATCCGCGTCTTTTCTTTATACTCCGGAGAGTGCGTGCGGAGGCGGACCTCGCGCTACGTCTTATTTATACTCCGTAGAGTGCGTGCGGAGGCGTCCCCCCGCTCGTCTTGGTTTATACTCATACCGGTATCTTTGACGGAGAGCGCGCGCGAACGCGTGTCTTTGTTTATACTCATACCCGTATCTTTGACAGAGAGTGCGCGCGCGAACGCGTGTCTTTGTTTATACTCATACCGGTATCTTTGACGGAGAGTGCGCGCGCGAACGCGTGTCTTTGTTGCGGAGAACAAAAATTTGTGCAAACGGCGAACTTTATTAAATTCCCGTTTGCGCGGGTGAGCAATTACAAAAGAGGGGGGATACCGACCACTAACCGCTATGAGGACGGGGCGACCGCTGACGAGCCGCTGCTGCCGGGGCAACCTTGTGCGTGAGGGACGCGAGACGCTCTCAGGGGGCGCCCGAGGGCTCCGCATCTGCACACCCGGCTTAGGTGCCTTGGCGAGCCGCGTGGCATGGACCTCTGGCGCCAAGCTCTATGCGGCGAGCCATGTCCTGGTCGCCATGGATGGTGATGATGGCCCATGGTCCGGGAAGCTTCATGCACAGGAAGCCGTGATGCAGGACTGCCCCGAGAGTATTTAGGAGCGGCCGCCCTAATATGGCGTTGTAGGGGTATGCAATGTCGACCACGTCGAAGATGGCGTCTTCGCTCCTCACGTTATCGTTTTGACCAAAGGAGACTTAGAGGCATATCTGGCCCAAGGCGCGCAAAGGCTGCCCTCCAAATCCTTGCAGCGGGATGCTTGAGGGGCCCAATCGACTCTGAGGGATCCCCATTTGATCGAAGGCCGCGGCGAACAGGATGTTCGCGGAGCTTCCTCCATCGACTAGGACGCGCCTGACTTCGCATCCGGCTACAAGGACCCGGACGACCAAAGGGTCTTGATGGGGAAACTCCACGCCCTCGGCGTCAGCGGGCGTGAATGTGACTTCGTGTTGTGCCCAGTCTGGCGGCGCTTGCGCCGGGTATGCCGCGACGTGGTGCAGCCTCCTCGCGTAAGCCTTCCGTTGCCGCGCCAAGGCGAACTCCAGCGAGGAGCCTCCGGAGATGACGTTGATGATCCTGCGTTGGGCTCCTTCTGGGCTTGTAACTGTAGGAGGCCCTCCCGAGGTTGTTGCACATGTGCCTGAATTCGCAGGAGGCCTTCCTGGGGCTGTATTCCTTGATCCTGGGGGTGTTGGACGTGGGCCACCACGGGCGCGCGTGTATCCGGGTTTTTATCCCTGGCAACGCTGTGCCGTAGCGCTACGATAGTGGTGCAAGTGCGCGTGTCATGGTTGCCCCGGCCATGGATTTCGCACCACTGCCCGTGGTGCTGGTCGCCGTACTCTTCGTGGGTTCTGTCGTCTCGACCCCGGCCACGTCCCCGTCCTCGGCCTCGGCGCCCTCTGCCTCCGCGACTTGCGAAGGCGTTGTCTTCGGAGCCGCCCTCGATCTCAAAGACATAACGAGGTTTCCTGGACTTGCGTTGGTCGCGCTTGGGCCTATCGCCTGGCTGGTCATCGAGTTGGGGGTCCTTGCGTTCGGAGGCACCCTTTAGCTGCTCTTGCTTGCGCTTACCCTTCGAAGAGCCCCGCCTCGGCGAGCCTTCGCCCTTTGCCGAGCCTTCCGCCTTGTTGGTGTCGGAGTCATCACCGTGTCGCCTCCGCGCGTCCTCCTCCGCCCTGGCGTACTCTTCCATCTTGTCGAAGAGCTTCACGACCGTCTTAATGGGCTTGCGCGCATTGTATTCGGTCGTCGGTCCCGGTCGAAGGCCTTGTATTGCTGCGTTGATGACGGTTGTTTTGTTGACGTCCTTGACCTGGCAGCGTACTTTCGCGAAGCGCTTGAAGTAGTCCCGGAGCCTTTCCTCGGGTTTTTGCTTGACTGCGAAGAGCTGGTCCGCATCGACACGCTCGACGTAGTTTCCCTGAAAATTGTTGTAGAGTCGGTTGCGGATCTGTTCCCACGCGTAGATGGACTGTGGTTCAATGGTGAAGAACCAAGACAGCGCCACCCCTTGTAACGCGAGAGGGAGTCCTTTTGCCTTCGTGGTGTTGTCTCCGCCCGCGGCTTCGATAGCGGTCTCATACACGCGCACGAACTCTCGCGGGTTGGAGTCGCCTTTGTAGGCCTCGATGACACTCGGGAACTTGAAATCTTCAGGCCATGCCACTTGCTGTAGGCCCGCGGAGAGCGGGGACTCCGGGTCTACGCGCCGTACTAGGACGCGACTAGACGTAGGGGCGTCGCGGCTATCCGCCCTCTCCGGAGCGGGTTCGGACGCCACCGCCGGGGGGAGGTGTTGGCTCCGAGCCTCTTGCATGTCCCGCACAGCTCCGCGGAGGTCTGTTAGCTCCCGCTGAAATGCGCTGAGGGCTGCCAGCAGGGCAGCGTCCATCGCGGGCGTGGCTGGGGCCGTCGGTGCGCTTGGCGGTGCTACCGGCACAGCGGTGACCACGGCCTGCGCGCCCAGGCTGCCCGTCGCGTTGTCCCGAGGGACCCTGGAGCCGGTGACGAGGTTCGCGTTGCCGCTGGGGTCGTTCACCGCTTCTGCGCCGGGTGGAAAAGCGGATGCGCCTGCGTTGCCGTCGCCAGGGTTGGTCGTCGGGGCAGTGCTGGTGGGGTCGGGCGTTGTGTCGGTGGCGGGGTTGGTCGTTGCGTCGGTGGCGGGGTTGGTCGTCGCGTTAGTCGCGGGGTTGGGTGTTGCGTCGGTGCCGGGGTTGGTCATCGCGTCGGTCGCACCTGCACCACCGCTCGTACTTGCGGCTGCTAAAGCCGAAGCCCTAGTGCTGACACGAGACTTCGCCGCTTCCGTCTTCTTCTTCTTCGCCGCCGACGGTGAAACTTTCTTTGGTGACATCCTCCTTCAGACCTGGAGGCTTGTTCTTGTCCTCCCCACGGACGGCGCCAACTGTTGTGGTTACAGACCAAACAGAGAGAGAGTGTGGTAGTGGAGAGTTGAGTAAGTGAATGGCTTCTTGGCTTCCCCCATGGCCTGTGTCCTACATATATCCATCCACATGGGGAGTGCCTTTACAATTATACCCTTACACATGAGTGCTTCCCTCAGGGGTACTTATGTCACTATACATGTCCCATTCTGGGCCTTGCGTTCTCTCAACAGGCCTGCTGGGTTTAGGTGGGGGCCACCCCTACAACACTAATATATATGCATGTATTTGCCATTCTAATTGATTGGTAGCATTCATATGGTGGCCGAGCCATTGACCTACAAAGATTTGCTAAGCGTGTTGTTAGTCTTTGTGCTTTATCATCCGGTTGTGAGCAAAATTAGAGTACATTTGAATTTGTGAGTCAATTTGTAGCTTCTTTGTTTTTATTTTCATCTACTCAATTTGTAGCTTATATGGGCTTATTAATTGTAGCAAGTTATTTATTCATTTTATTTACTTTGCTTGCCATTTGTACTTTTGTAACTCTATACAAAGAAAAGAAACTGGTTACTACATAAGAGATTAAATAATTTGGTCTTTGTTGCATACAACTGGAAGATAAAAACTAGATTTCAAATGAGGCGGGACAAAGCGGGCAAAAACTATGACCCTTTGGTCATTGAGGAGTTTGATTGGGACAATGAATATGCTAACTTATTGGTTGTACCACCTCAAGGTCATGTGAGTGTGGCCTTACATAGGATGATGTTGATGAAGCTAGTAGCGCATCACGCTCACTTCGAGGTCGCAATCTTCCAAGACAAGCCAATAGGCATAGTCATGGTGAGACTATAACCTACCAAAGGCGTACAAGATGTACAACAATGATGGTTGAAGAAGATGGCTTAGATGAGCAAGAGCAAAACTCGAATTTGGGCAATGTAGAAGATAAGGAAGAAGATCCACATGATGATGTGGATGTGAGCGATTGTAACGAAGATCCCAATGCTACCGAAGATGGTGGAGAAAACATGGATTCAACTAGCAATCCCAATGAGTTCGACAATGGATATTGAGAGATGAGAGAGTTGTACTATCAACTATACTATGTTTGTGTTGTGGACTACTATTATGCCATTAGACTACTCTAAGCTTGTGGACTTATCACATATGTTATTTGTGTGGACTTATGTCGCTTATGTCGTACTTATTAATTTATTATGCTACTCATATTTAACTCTCTGATTCACCTAATTGTTATTGTGGACTTATGTTACTCATTATTCATGTAGGTTGTTGCTTGGGAGAAAAGAAGAGAGGAGAGATTGCCAGCAAGATATGTCACTCAATCCGTATTTACTCATCTAATTGGAATATAATTTGTATCTATTACAATTATAACAATCTATATGTTGAAACTTGCAGGGGGATGGATGCTACATGGGAGAAGAGCAATTGAAAAGGGGGGAATGGGTGCTACATGGGCTCAAAAATTGGTAACAATAAGGTATATATGTGCTACTAAAATACTTATTTTATTTACTACCTTAGTGTCTTAGGATGTGTATAAGACATCGCCTCGTCTCGCGCGGTCGCGCCTTACCGCTTAAAATGTGTGAAAGGATGAATTATCTCGTGTCATCTTACCGCCTTAATAACCTTTGCTACAATATATTAATTACCTCTTTGAGCCTGTCATAGAACTTGTTAAAGACATCACGTTGAACTGGCGCAGAAAGATGGGTGATCTCATCCTTCCTAGCATTGCCCTTGTCCTCATAGATTTCCTCCTAAATAAGACACAAGTCACATCAGCGAAAAAAATCACCATACATAGAAAACTACCAATTCCCAATCTGCATTATGTTCACCCAGAGCAAAAAATGGGGGGGGGGGGGGGGGGGGGGGAATAGCAGCACGAAAATAAACGTGTAAAACCTTCAATGACATTCACACAGATTTTAGCAATAAAAATAAAGCCTAAAATTCATCTGCCCAGCTCGAATTCGGAGTTCGACAGGACTAACACGCATCAGCGAGACCAAACCAACGACAAAACCATGGGAAGTGGATCTACAATTCCAGAGCTCTCACGCGGACCACCCTAGGTACCTCAACTCAACAGAGATCAGAAATATCGAGCAAAACCAAACATAACTATAGAAAGAACGGATAATGGGACACCGCCAACTCTAGCAGCACGCAGATCAGGTATGGAAACGAAGCTATAGCCATAAATCAATCGGGAAACCCTTGAGAGAGGAGGGGGGTAAGGGGGAACGTACGAGCTTGTCGGAGGTGGAGACGATGAGGTCGAGCATGCGGTGGACGCGGTGGGGCTGGAAGAGGCGGTCGCGCGCGTCCAGCCTCTCCAGGTCCCCGTGCGACTCTGCACCGATGGGTGGGCGGCACGCATGTGGGCTGTGGGCCGGGAGCAAAAGCGCGCGATTTTGCTCAGACGGTTCCTATCTGACCAGGCCAGGCCGAGCATAGTCACGGGCTGGGCTTCTCTAGGCTTCTCAACTCTCCAGTAAAATGCTAATCTTTTTTAGGCCGAATGCTGTCTCCTGCAGCCATCTCATGATTAAAAAAAGAAATCTGTCGAGTTGTCTTCAATTCCCCTAAAAAAAAAGGTCCCCTCAGAACGATAAACAGACCTACCTTTGTCAAGTTGTCTTCAATCTCCCGTCAAAAAAAATCACTGTCGCGCGAAGTGTCAATCACCTCTTATATACAAATTGCATTTGCCCAGAGCATTCGCAATGACTTGCCGGAGCTGGGCACAGCAGTGTCCTAGTTACTGTACCTTAAATGACAGGTCGTCGTGATAGTAATTATCCGCTCAGTTTTGAACATGATCGATATCACATTTCTACACAAAAAAACAAACCCTGATTCTGCCAGTAACCGCTTATGTGCCATTGGACGCAAAATCCTCTTGGCTAGATCCAAACTATGGCTCTATTCTTTTAGCCTACGATTTGATAGATTTTGTTACCGCTTTTTAAGACGGCAGTAGAAGATGAAAATGTTAAATAGCGTATATGATTTCGGACTTTAGAAGTGTTTAAAAAATCTGCTTTAAAAAATCATCCCATTCATTTCAACTTTTGAAGAAGCTAAACAAAAAAAAGAGACAGGCATCTGCAACAGATCCGTCTATTGTTGCTTGTTACCTGAGACTCGGTCCCGGCGCTATGCCAACAGGTCATCGCTCAGAAATGCAGGTTCCCCCTCATGGCCGGCGCGGCGTCCAGGTTCGGTGCTTCTGCTGCTGTGTTTTTCTTTTCCAACGAGGCGCGGCCGCGCGTGGTAGTGAGGGGGGCCCGGCACGGCGGGTCACGGCCGTCAAGAAACGAAACGAACGCATCGGCCGGCGCGACGAAGGGGACGCGCGTGCGCAGCGCCCTTTGGGCGCTGGGATGGGTCGCTGAGCCCTCCAGTCGCCGCAGCGGCCAGGCCATGTGCCCCCACCCCTGCCTGTGCTCTTGCGTTTGTTTGCTTGATGCGCACACGTAGGCGAACGCCCCATGCATTAGCATTAGTCGTGGTTTCTTCCATCTCTCCTCCACCTAGTTTACTAAGGTCCTACTCCAATCGGCTACAATTTTTGTTTGTTGATTTTAGCTAAAATTACAATATAGTGGCCAAGGGTGGAGCCACCGCTCACGAGCCTGGGCAGGGCGACTGCCCAGACTGGCCAACAGTGAATTTTGGTTCATGTCGCAGGGACGAACGGCTGAGCAGGGAGGCCCGTAGGAGGTAGACGGGCGAAGCGGCAAGCCAGCAAGGTGCAAGGTGGTACACAAGACAGACAAAGGGGAAGGCTGGAGCCAGAAGCCCAGAAGGGGGCACGCAGGAGCGGATGGCCTAGGGGGAAGGCCGGAGCCGGCTTCCTAGGCTCACAAAAATATCTTACTCCGCTATTGGTAGTAGCTGTTATTTTTTCTAAGTTATTTAATTAAAGAAAAATTAAAAAATATTATTATATATCCACAGATAATGCAATGAAATAAAAAGAAAAAAAGTTGAAATTAAAAAACTGATGTATTCATTTGGACTTTGACGTGGAGAGGAAGTCATGACGAGCAATGATGATGCAACGAGGGAGGACGGTAAAGAAATCGGTTATTCCCGTGGGCGCTCCGATCTGGGTGACAAAAACTAGCAAATGTAGGGCATTGCCGAGTCGCAACATCCATCCCAATGAAGGGAACACAAACAAACTAGGCTGTCCAACCGGGAGCTTTTGACTTGGGGATAGAATAAATAAACGAGTTGAGTGAGAGCCACAGATGCAGAGCAAAGCCCCACTTGTTCGCCTATAGGGCTGTAAAAAAAGCTCGAGGCTCGCGAGCTGCTCGAGTTTGGCTCGTTCTAGACTCGATTCGAGCTTGGCTCGAACTCCAAACGAGCCGAATTCGAGCTCCATCCGAAGCTCGCGAGCTTTAACGAGCCGAGCTCGAATAGCTCACGAGCTTACAATTTTTACCCTAATTCCCCATCCCCACACTCCCGGTCTCCCGCCTCTCCTCTCAAATTCCCCTCGGGCAGCCCCCACACCCCTCCCTGGCTCCCTCCTCTCCCGTCTCCCCCACCCGCCTCCGCGGCTCCGCCTGCCCCCCGCCCCTCCTCCACTCCTCGCCGCCCCCACTGCCGGCCGGCCCCCTCGTCGCCCTCCTCCTCTCCCCCGGCGCCGACCCCCTCTCCCGCCCCCCCCCGCCGCCGCCCCTCCTCGACCCCCCCCCCCCCCCCGCCGCCATCCCCCTCTCCCCCCCCGTCCCCTTCCTCTCCGCCGCCGCCGGCGCCCCTCCTCGCCCCCTCCTCGCCCCCACCCCCCTCTCCCCCCCGTCCCCTTCCTCTCCGCCGCCGTCGGCGCCCCTCCTCGCCCCCCCTCCTCGCCCCCACCCCCGCCGCCCCTCCTCGGCTCCTCGCCCCCCGCCGCCGCCCCTCCTCCCCCCACCGGCGCCCCTCCTCTCCTCCTCACCCCCCGCCGGCGCCCCCCTCTCTCCCGCCCCCCGTCCCCTTCCTCGCCCCCCGCCGCCGCCCTTCCTCAACCCGGCCCGCCGCCGCCCCTCCTCGTCCCCCCCGCCGCCCCTCCTCTCCCCCGCCGCCGCCGCCCCTCCTCCCCCCGGCGCCCCTCCTCTCCCCCGCCGGCGCCACCTGTCCAGCCGTCCCTGCAACTCGGCCACCGCGTGGTGAAGGTGAAGTCCGGCCGTCCCCCGGCGCCACCGCCGCCACCTCCTGCAGGTACTCCTCACCGAGCCTACACATGCAAAGCTCGAGCTCGGCTCGAGTTTTGTCCGAGCCGAGCTCGAGCCTAGTTTAAAGCTCGATGTTAATCTCAGGCTCGCTCGAGCTCGGCTCGAGTTTCTACCGAGCTCGAGCTTGCTAGGTCAAGCTCGCTCGAGCTCGGCTCGTTTACAGCCCTATTCGCCTAGCTATATAAACTTAAAACGAGTTGTTATGTAAACCGTTTTTCCAGGCAAGAATGCTCGTTAATTTCTCATCTCGAGATCGATGGAGATCTTGGCGATCTTCCATTGCAATCATCAAATCCACAAAAGATTGTAGTCCTACTACAATCATGAGAGACCTGCATCGAGGGAATTAAACAGAATCAAGATGTAAGAGCAACTTCAGCAGGGCCCTTACTTGAGCCATCATCCTACTTTTGAGGGTCGAGGGGCAAAAAAACTCACTCCAGCAGGGTCTCTACTTGAGCCCTCAAAAGTAGGGGGTCTCAAATCTCCCCCTCGAGCCCTCATTCCTGAGGGGTCTGGAGGGAGCCCCTACTTTTGAGGGCTCAAGTAAGGGCCCTGCTGGAGTGAGTTTTTTTGCCCCTCGGCCCTCAAAAGTAGGATGAGGATGAGGGTGGGTCCTATGTGTCATCCCCTCTAAAAATGAATTTGAGAGTACTGTTTTGAGGGCTCCTGCTGGAGTGTAGCCCAAAAAACAGAGCCCTCAAAAATAGGGAGAACTCTCAAATAAAAAGTAGGAGCCATGTTTTGAGAGTTACTACTGGAGTTGCTCTAACTGCGATGTACGTACTGTGGGCAGTGAGGCATCAAAGCCTGATAAGCAACAGTAGTAGAAACAATGGGTAGCCTCACATGCTGTCTGCTTTGGAAGACTGTGTGCTGTTCGAGCTTTTCAGCTAGCATCCGTGCGAGACTTGGATCGAACTGCTCAGCCCTTTGGTGCCGTGCTATCGGGCACCGAGTCTCTTTCTTGCACCCTTGACGTTTGTGTAGATGCACACGAACGACGATTGATCGACAGCTAGAGATGTACATTTCGATGGTTGTCGTGTCTCGCTGGTTGCTTCGTGCTTTACCACAATAAAGCGATCAACTTTCTTGCACAGCGGTGCTACCCGCCCCCCATCTATGGCTTTATGGACGTCAGATCATGGGTCAAAACTGCTACAGGTACCTTTGAATGCAACATGCCGGTGGCCCTCATACAGCGACATGACGTCTCTTGAAGTTGATATTGGACTGGTGCGAAGGTGTAGGCAGTGTTTTAATACCGGTCAGTTTTTTTTTACGGAGGGGCTGGTACAAGCGACAATCTCCATAATCAAAAATTGAGCAGGGCTTTAACATTTTTCTCTCTAATAAAAGTAGCACTAATTTCAAACTAAACGAAAAGGTAAATACCGTCTACCAACTATTCATCATGTTTTAAAAATTATGTAACTTACTATTGAGAAAAGTATAGAAACACATATATCAAAAACTATCCATGATTTTCGGCTCAAAACTTTCCAACAAAATTTGAATTTCAAATAAATTTCAACTGTCAATCAATGAAAATCGACTGAAAATCGGTTCAAAATATCGGTCGAATTTTTGAAAACCAACTTCAGAAAAAAAAAATTCTATATATAACTAAATTTATGCGAAATAACTTTTTCAGGGCCAATTTACAATTTTATCAAAGAGGACCGATATAACCGATAATCAGCTGATTATCCGAACCGTGGGTGTAGGTAAAATGGTAGCTTTGTTTTGGTGGCCAGTGGTTACCATGTGAAGCTCCTCCACATCTGTATGGCTACATTTGATGCATATGTTATGTATCAACCTCCAATGAAAAAAGGTTGTCCTCACATTGGTTATGTCAAAATCAAAATCCTCATCACTTGGCCCACCATTTTATCTTCGCAAATGCGACGAACTTTTCTTTCGATTGAATTCTAACTTTTCTAGAGAGTTAACCATTTATCCAACAGACCTACAAGAAAGCGTACGTTTTACTTAACCCTTTTGTTCATAGGTGCATGTGCTCCTGTGCTCGCGGACACACGGTATTTCATGCTTGGTCCCGTTTGAAGCACGATAATTCCACATGATATATACAGAAATTGTTTCATTTCTTGTCAAATTCTGGTTCTAGATTAGCAAGTGGGGACAGATGGGTGGAGAAGCAATTAACCCAGAGCACAAGCTTCACAACAGAATGACACCCATGAAGATGGCATCGTCGTCTGGTCATGCATGACACACGACCTGTGGAAAATTGGCACAACAATGAAGCAAAGGAGTGCGTCAGTGCGTGGAAAAGGAAGTTGAATGGAAACAAAAAAGCAAATTAAACCCAAACAATTCGATCGGTTGCTGCCTTTCTCACATTGCCTCTCTTTTAGCACACTGTATCGTTGCAGCACACGGGAAACACCCCGTCATCCTGTGTTCTAGTCCTCTGATTCAGGATGCTACGAGCCTAGCTTACGACGCAAAAATCCAAAAGCGAAAGCCATGCTTTCGCTTGCGCCCTAAGAAATTCCGACGACGGCTCCATCTCGGAGGCTTTTCGCGGCATAAACGATGCCGCACCGACGCAAATGTTTATGCGATGAGACAAGCCGACGACGTACAAGATTGATAAAAGTATGCAGCCCAGTGCTGGATCTCATGCATGGATCGATGGCTCTTGACCGGCCTGTAGAAAAGTGCAAGGCAACACCAGCTTGGATTTCTTGTTTCCAGTGGCATGTGGGTCCAGCTAGCTCCAAACCAGCTGCAAGATCCGTTGTATAATTGGTGGTTTCGTGGTCTAATTGCCGTTTTATTTCCACTGAAGTATCAAATCTTTCTAGTTCTAGATGAGGCAGGCCGAAACCGTGAAGGAATAATAAGACAGAGCATAAAGAGAATATAGACTTGTTTGTTCATTAGGAAAAAAAAGAGAGGATTGCATTGTATGCTAAGTCTGACTTGTCTTTGTTATTGTAATGGAGACATGGAGTGGTCGTGAGCTCATGGGCTGTTTTTTTTCCTCTTTCTATTTCTTTTTTTCTTCAAGTTGTTCTGGGTGCTATGATGGTATTGGAGTGGTATGTCATGAGAGTGGAAGGTATTTTATTAATTTGAAACTAGAAATTATTCGCCTTCTGTCTTGCTGTTGGTTGGTCCTTGGCTGCCTCCAAAAGGATGGAGGTCTGCCTAATATTAAAAAAAATAACCAAAAGAATCTCATCTTACATACTCGTCTAGGATAGAATTTCATAGAAACTTTTTTTGATAGTTTTATAATTCGATTGACAGTTAGCATAACAAAATCTTCTTGGGCAGAGACTCATTCGTGGCTTGATTACTTGATAATATAATAAGGTTTATAAAATCAGCTGAGAACTGCAAACCTTAGCTTGTTCTTGACAAAATAAAAAGTCTGCGAGAGGTTTTTTGAGCAATGCTTCAATGCTTTTCTTTTTAATAAAAGTAGCATTAATTTCAAAGCAAACGAAGAGATAAGTAACACCTATCAAATATTCATCATGCTTTAAAAATTATACAAATCACCATTAAGGAAAGCATAGAAGCACCTCTTAGTTTTTATTAGTTCTCAAGTAAAACAAAAACTCTGGGGATTCTTTTTTTCTCCATGCAATTCGGTGATTGTGGCCGCATGCATGACTCATCTACGACTTCTACCAGACGAACAGTACGACTTTGCTGCTTGTATAGTAGTATTTTCTGAAGATATCGCGACAACACCCAATGCTAGCTCCATATGATTGCGACAGACTTGGAGGCTTTCCCTACGGAGTCGTCGAGAATTCTTACTCCATGTCTCCATTATACCATTATAGTCCTCTTAATCAAGGCATGGGGGAAAGTATGGCAGTTGAACACAGAATTCTGAACCGTTAGACTTACTGCCGCATCGATTTTTTCCTTCCTATTGGCGAAGGGAAAGAAAGCAACAGCATACATGTGTGACAAGCAAACTTCAGTTTTTTGGTTAACCTGTTTTCCATGGATGTCCCAAATGGTCTACAAAGTTAGGTACATGCCGCTTGCCTTGCATTTGTAGCTGAAAGCTGCTGGCGATCTCAACTTGAGCAATCTGGTTCTCTAAGCCCTCTTGCGAATGACTGACGCACATATCATGACTAGTTGCTGCAGCCTGAAAGGTATCCACAACTACAACCAGAGAGCTCAGGGGTAGCTGTTTCACCCAGAAATGCTATACTGAACTATCCTCATGTTATTGTCAGTTGGTCCACTCCCTTACCAGATATAGTAGACTGTAACATGGCCGAGTTATCAAGATAAGCTGCATTGCATCTTAGCAACTAATAAATCAATTCTACCTGACCACATTTGACTTGGCAACTTAGTGAAGTAAAGCCCTATTTATATTGGCTTCTTCTTATGATTTCTACTTAGAAATGTTAAAAGCTAATACAAACATTCGGTTTCTCGAAACGGCTTCTCTACTTCTCCTGTTATCGTCATGTTCCGGGAATAAGGCAGAAGTTAGGTGCATCACATATCCCACTCCTCTCGCTCTCGTCACGTGCACGCATCTCTCTCACTTTTTTCACCGTTCGTCTTCTCCTTCTAAAAGTCATTTCTTCCGGTTAGTACTATTCATTTTCAATTAAAAACCATGAACCAAAAGTCATCAATAAAACCCAATACGAACGCTTCTCAGTGAGAGGAGCACAATAATGTGTAGTTATCTGAACCTTCGGATGAAACTGCGGACGGTCTAGATTGGCTGGAGCCGACTCATGATAAATTATCAATATATCACGATATATTTAATTTCTCATTTGATTTTAATTTAGACCATCCGATATCGATCCAACAGAGCCGGCTCGTGTGCAATTGGTGACTTAGCTCCTCTAACTAAGAGGAGCCGGATCCGTAGTCAAGTGCAGGTTTCTCGATGAGCCGAAGAGAGCATGCATGATGCGTTTTCAAGTGCCGAGTGGGTTGATCTACATCAACATGAAGGCATCAAGGAACACAAACCAAAACAGGAGTGGAGGCTAAAATACTCCTAAAGGAAGATCAAGACTTGCAAGCCAAGGACCGAACAAAGTACTAGTACTACCACAAAATCTCACTGCTATCATGGCGATTAATTATCTGGCCATATAACAATGATGCCATCAGTACTAATTCTCTCTAGATTTGCAACTAAAAATGCTCGTAGCTGGCAAGGACCTTGGCTTTGTGTGATAGTGTCGGGAATAACTGGGGTTCCATGCAAGCACCTTGGTTTTGTGTGATAGTGTCGGGACAAAATGAAGCCAGAGGCATCAATTCGTAGATCTCCTTATCAAGGGATTCGATTTCAAAGCAATAAAGTGCGCATCTTTTTTGGCTGTGTGGGGAGGCGTTTTCACGGGGTGTTGCTTTCTTCCACCTACTACTATTACCTTCGTAGGGTCGGTGTCTTCACAAATGAACAAGGGAACATGGCAAGGACCACATGTGATCAGAGGGGTTCTGGTCCTTATATTTCCATTTTTACTTATGCGACAAAATTACTGTTTTTTTTACAATTGTGTTTGTTGTGAGATGTCAAATTTTGCCATCAGTGCCGAGTAAACATTTCCCCAGATAGTTTTGGGCTGATCATTTGGTTTTTTTAATGCTTTATGACTTATTTTATACTATAATTGACTTATTTTGTGTTGTGTCTATAGTGATTTTTTGGTGTAATTAAATTTTAAAAAATAAAAAATATATTAGCCATCACAGCTAATGCAAACGAATACGGGAAAAAGAAAAGGTAAAAAATACAAAAAAACTATAAAATCAGAAAAAAGGTGAAACTAAAAAATAGTGAGCTAGAAGCAGAAACCGAAGCCAAAATAAGCGGGTATTACTACATAGAAAATGTGTACGAATGATCGTGGTAGCATATCGGTAAGCGTGATACAGACATGGAAGAAGTGAAAGTTATAATTTTTTTATCTAAAGAGTACGTAGTCTTCACAAGAAAGTCTAGAGAGTATGTGACAAATTCCAATATGCTTTATTTTCCGCTAGGTAATTTTGCTCCGTTTCTTACGCTTACACACTATGATTTTTGGGTTGTGGACTTGTGGCCTGCACTGAAGATTCTAGAGTGTTAATCGAAGGATGACGACAGGATATATCCCCTGGCTCGAGATTTCCCAAACGGTGACATGTCTGCAGCTCATGGATGGCAGGTGGCATTGACTTAGCTGAAACCTTGGGGGGGGAAAAGCGACAAGCTAACAGCGAAATACAGCCAGCTGACACTGTGGTTGGTGTGCACATTCATCAATGGTTACCAACCAAACTATAATATAAAATTATTCTTTTGGAAACCCAAATTGAATTTGTTTGATTAGGGCTTATTAGTGATGCATCCCGTACTCCGTTATTTAAACGGAAAATATCTCTTGTATGCCATGAAGAGTTAATCTGACCCTAGATTTGTCACTAGAAAATAATTGGTTCTCTATATGCCACTGCATTTGATTTTTATGCCCTTCCATGTCACTCCCGTTACTCTATCGTGAACTAGTTGTTAAGTGACATACAAAAAAACAAAATTACCTCTCTTCTTCCTCCCCCTTCTTCCTCCTCTCGCTCCATAAAGCCCAAGTTCTTCTTCTTCCCCAAGGTAGGCCACCTCCCACACCTTCCTCACCTCCACAGCCGCCTGGAGCCGAAGCCACAGTAGCCACCATCATCTCCATCACGGGCAATCGAAGTCGAACCTCCACCGGCCACCGCCCTCTTTTGTGCTCCAACGTTAGATTCTTTGTCCACGTCAAATCATTCGCACATTCCTCTTGTAGCTAGCTCCTAGACCTTCCAAGGAAGCCCCTAGACATCCTCGTTATGTCCCCTTCAAAACCGGTTGTTGCCACGCCCAATGACACGACATTGTCGTTGTTCCCGTCGCTTTGCCGCGTTCCAAGACACACCACTAGCATCACAACATTTGCTTCAACCTCATGAGTCCATTCCTAGCACCGTCCTATTGTCCTATCGACAGTAGATCACCATCGCCAAGCGTTGCCACCTTACCTCCGAACTCGCCATCGTTGGCCCAACTCCGGCCATCTCCACCCTAGCCGAAGCCCCTGCTATTCTCCTTGTGGCCACGCAAAGTTCATATACACGTTGGCCCAACCTCCTCATGGCTAGCGTAGAGAGAATAGAGTCAGGGAGGAGAGTGAAGAAGAAGAAGCCACTTGTATAGGGGCAAAATGGGCATTTAGAGAAAAAAATTGACATGTTTTAGAGGGATAACAGTAATGTGACCTAAGGCCATTCTCAGTGGAGAGTTTCATAGCGTTGTTTCCAAGATTGCTACATCATGTAAAATAAAATGAAACATGGATGAAACACCCATCCTCAATGCATACTTTCATTCTATTGTTTCATAGACATTTAATTTCATGACTCATATAGAGTTGGTAATCGTGCCAAGAGAGTTTCATCTAGATGAAACTCACTTCTTCTCTCTCTTCTTAAAAATGTTGTCATATCATCAAAAATACATATGTGACAGCATATTAAATGCAGATGAAATTCCCACTGAGACTGGCCTAACAGAGCTAATTGAGGGCATAAGAAACAAACTCAGTGGCACACAGGGAATCAAACTTTTTCAGTGGCAAATCTGGGATCGAGTTAACTCTCAGTGGCATGCATGGAAACTTCCCCTTATTTAAATGACGAGCAATGGAAACTTTGGAGTTCACAAAGATATTATGCCAATGTAGGAGTATTTCGATTAATTTTTCCTTTTTAAGGAGAGCTAGCTGTGATGGTTTGTTGTTTTCCCGCTTTGTGGTAGGTGGGATACCGAGCAAACCTATCCCGGCTTCCTCTTGAAATGCACTTCAATCTTCTGAAGAGAAGGAACCAATGGGGCACATAGCTTTGTGAGTTGTAGACAGCCTAACGCATGATTGAGAGGCAGCTAGGTGGCCCAGTAGTTGCAATGCAGAAATCAAGCCTACCTTTGTTCGAACCACATGTAGTCAAATTTGGTGGCAAACATAAGAAACGAGAAATATTAGCACTAAAACATGGAATTACCAGCAGTGCTAGCTTTTTTTGTGGTACTATGGATTTTTCCCCATGTGAACGCAATCCAATATCATGACGGTCTCGAAAAGTTTCCTTTGAAAGAAACTATTCCAGATTGGCTCCATATGGAGTAGGCTTGGGCAAAATACCCGCTACCCGTTACTCGTATCCGAATTACCCGGACCCGAACCTGAAATACCCAAACCCGAGGTACCCGATCCCAAATTCGGATAGCGATTCTGATTACTCGAAATTAGTTTGGGTAGTTCGGGTAATATCCCCGGTACCCGAAATACCCGAATTCACTTGTTCTTGTGTGATGTGTAATGTGTTGGATGTTGCTCTCTGTTTGAACACTTGAACTTATCACTTTATTAGTATATGATTCTCTCTGTTTGAACAACTGCCTGTGATATATTATTCTATGCAAATTGCTGCTGAAATTCTATGCAAATTGCTGCTGAAATTATGTGCAAATTCTGTGCAGTTTGCTGGTTTTCTATGAATTCGGGTATACCCGAATTATCGGGTACCCGAATTTGCGGGTAGTGTTTTTTTGGGGCTAATATCGGGTAGCAGTTTTCATTACCCGAATTTCGAATTACCCGAACTACCCGACCCGAAAAAATCGGGTAACCCGAACGCCCAGGCCTAATATGGAGTATTCCCTCTGCCCAAAGATATAGGGTAGGGCATATTTTATCTTGCACATAAACCAAAGAAACATTTAAAATGACTTGACCATCTCTAGTTATTAACTTTAAGTACTATATTTAATGCACGCATGTAGAAAAGGATACGAAATAAAGTTGGGTATTTATTAAAGGTATAAAGGGAACAACATTCTCATTTTTACATCGAAATATGAACATACATCCTACATTTGCGCACAATACTATTAAAAATAATATGCCCTATATTTTTGGACAGAGGAGCACTTTGTAGTACTACATTAGTTATGAGCCTACATTTGTTTGTTTACATGCTCATAATTCAATTTCAAGTTTCTCAAAGTTTGCATGTGGACTATTTTCGTGCACTCAAGTGACCTGTATGTGTGCTTCTTCTAAAAGAAAGATCTAACTTGTGGGTTGCTCCGTTCTCACAAAAAAAAAGGGAAATAAACAGAAAAACAAGTAGGCCACTCCTTTGTTCAGCCTACACCTGACATGCACGTCGATGGCTATTTTGCAACTATTTTGTTCATTGAAAAGATTGCGCTCATCACATTTTTCTTTGACAAGTTATAAATTCCTTTGAGATGATAATTTACGGTAATATCCTATTCCTACCTATTCAGCGTTTGACCCTTGACCTGATTTACAATCAAATGTCTGAATATAAGAAACTACGCGCTTTCTAAACATCAGGTGATTAGCAATTTCTGAAAATAAAAAAGACATATTTGCATATCAACTGAAGAAAGAAAATGAATTTGATACTAATATATATGTTAGATCATGTCTAATTATATTGGTCATTCGTCATTTGAGCCCATTCAGCGGTGTCCCTGGAGCAAAATGGCAAAAGGGTCAAGACTCAAGAGCAATGACAGGTAGAGAGGGAATCTTATCGCAACCATTTTCGTAACGAACAACTGATTAATAGCCGGATGAACCAAACCACCTGTATTTCCCGCACGAATTCCTCTTTTCCCGTGCGTATATATTGCGGATATAACAGGATATATCATCAGGATATCGTGATAACCACAACTGCTTATATAAGCAGTTAAGATCCTATTGTCTTCGACCTGTAGCAGCAATGTTTCTTTCTTTTCAGCTTTCTTTTTCACCAACTTGCAGAGATGCAATGATTGTTACCCCATGAGCACGCGGAAGGACGCGATTGGGAATTGGCGTGGGGTCCATCCATCCATGTAAATTAGATGGGGGTACAATGGGGATAACTTCTTTTTTTGGATTCTAATTTTATCCGCTACTCCAGTACTTGGCAAAACCAAGCGCCGCTGTTTTTAAGGCAAAATCTGATTTCTATTTAGTATAACTATAATGCACTATAATCTACTAAAGAGTATCTATTAGCACAAACTATGGCTATGTTCTTTTACGCTGCGGCTAATGATTTTTTTCTGTACTTTTTAAGACGATGGCGGATAACGGAGACGCTAACGTGGACAACATATGCACCGCAGACTCATAAAGTCGTTTGAAGAAGTAAAACACTTAGAGAAGCCATTTTTTTTTGTTTAAGCCACTCAAAAAGCCCAAAAGAACAAGACCTATTTGTGTCGAATGATGTTTTGTGTTATAAGTTCAACATGGTGATGCTACATATATGTCTCCACATACATACACACCGGAGTACAAGTGCTAGCCATTGCCCTTGGTGTTGGCTAAAAATATCTTCAAAAATAGTGACACTAAAACTTTAATACGGCTTTAAAATATTCTAGGCAACTGATAGCTTGGAATTATTTAAAAAGTAATAATGAGGGTTCAAATTAGCAAGCTTAGTGCATATGCACTGTACAAAAATATATGAAGATGAATGTATGTATGTATCATGTGTGGAACAACTCCTACCATGGAGGTCATAAACTAGAAATTCGTTAATTTCAATGGGCTAATCAATATTCAATACCATGAGAAACCTGGTAGTGCTCCAAGAGGCTCATAGTTTAAGTTTCTGGCCGTGACTTTTAGCTTATAGTTGAAATTGTATTGTTGTAACTAATGTTAGCTTTTTTTCTGAGAAAAAAAAAGAAAATAGAAAAATGAATAAACAATAACAAAGACCGTTGTATCATCATGCACAATGCAAAAGAATAAGAGGGAAAAATAAAAGCAAAAAAGAGAGACTAAAATAAGCCGAAATTAGAATGCATTGCGTTCTATGTGGCTTCTGACTTAGATAAACCGAAAGTCAAAATAAACCAAAAACTAAAACCATTTGGAGTTGGGTAATGCGTTTTGTGTTGGAAACAGTAAGCTTCAGTAATGTGTTTTTGTTGGAAACAATAAAATTTGGAAATACACTTTGCTCATCAAGATTTGCTTGATAAGATTGGGAATGACCAATCAATCAAGTGGACGCCTGGTTTTCTTATCATAATCCACACAAAAGTGCTCCTTGAACTGTTAACACATGTTTGCTCTGTATATACAAACATCCACTTTAAAAACCACCTATATAATTTGCTCTGTACAATAGCATTTCATCTACAAAAGTAAAACAAAAGGTATACATTTTCTTAATCTTCTTTGATAAAACAAATTTACAACCATATGTGACTATTATTTCTTTACTAAATGCGCTACCCTAGTCTCTCACGGAAGGAGAGGCATTTATCATCCGATTATATGTGTGTAGGTCTCTGGTGTGCTCCAAGCAAGAGTAGCCCGGGACAAAGCATGGCGAGGCAATCAAGAAGGGGAAAGGGATCAGACAAGGCAGGAGGGCGTCACGTGTGAGCGCATCCCCCGATCCCACTGTGCACACCGCTTCCGTGGTCAACCCCACAACGTACAAACGCTTGGCTTTTCCCCAAAATACTCATGCATCCGTATGGGGCCATGGGGGAGGAGAGGGCACTCACGAAGCTTTTTTCCTTGCAGGGCTGGAATGCTGCCATGTTGCTACATGGGACCCTGCCCCATGCATGCATGGGGTCCATGCAATCATGTTCACCTGCCAACCAATGGCCCCATGCCCCCGCAACGCCTCTACTCATAGCCCAAGGGCCAGTTAAAATAGTGGAGAGATTTAGACTCTCCTCAATTGGACTAAAAAATAGTGATTTATGACTGAAATTATACCGTAGTTTGTTAAAATTGTACTGTAGCTGAAGATGACTTATTTGACGTAATTAAATTTAAAAAAGTTGAAAATAAAAAATATGTTAGCTAATTAAGGACAACGGAAACGAATAAGGAAAAAAGAACTGGCAAAAAAGCTCTAAAAAAGCAAAAAATTCAGAAAAAGACGAAATTTATGAATAGCGAAAAATAAGCTAGAAGCCAGAAACTCAAACCGAAATGAGCGGGTCGTTATACATCCATATGGTCATAATAATTTTATGATATGCCTTTTAAGTTGTCTTATTCTTATAGAATACACAGTTTAGCATAAGTAGGAGTCTATGTTCACACGAATTCATGAGAGAACTCTCTATGGTTCTAACCTTTATATAAGTTACATACGTGTGGAATTTAATTAACTCGTGAAAAACCATTTTGGTAAACTTTGGAACTTTGTAGGGGAGTGTTAATATTGGAGCTATACTCTGAGAGATGCATAGTTAACGAATTCTTTGTACTATGAGAACAATAGGGGCATGCATTTTTAACTATATTTCCTTTTAGGAAATACTAAAAGAAGACATCTCTAGATAGTATCATGTAAAATAAGTTGTCAGATAGAAATGCTAAAAATTGCTTCCACAAACTTTAATGAGCATTATAATATAAAATAATACCCCCAAACGATTATCATGAAAAAAAATCTCATTTGCTAACTTTTTTTAATAACATTCTTCAATCTTTCTAGAAAAATGCCACTATGATTAAGGTGGCGCGTAAGATACGTTGGTGATAATATTTTTTGTAGGGTCTATGTGCTAAGTTGACAAATATCTTGTGCATTCATGTCCATACTTGCATTTGATGATGTGGAAAAGTAATTACTTTAAACTCTTGTTTCTACTCCACTATTCTAGTGGTCATAGATTGGTAGGATAAGCTTATTTAGAAAGAAAACTAATCCAATGATATAGCTGTAATTATTGGGGGTACATGGATTAGTTTCTAATCTTTTATAGATGAGCTAGTAAGTGCAAAACCCTTTTGCCATTGGTTTCTCAGGATCGTTTGTCATGATGCTAGAAATAGCGCTTGTGTAACGACAAAAGTTGATCTCTGTTCCATGTTATGACCGGAAGCCAAGCATTATTTTTTAGAGCAAATTTATTTAGTACTATCGTAAAGAATCGGCGGTGGAAAATACTATCGTGGAGTGCACGTGTGACCAAATTTTATCGCGAAGGCTAAAATTCTTGGAAATGCCATTGCCGTGATGGTTCCGTGACCTGGTTGCCGCTAGGGGTGCAAAATGATCATTTTGCCCTTATGAAATTTCTGGTTGTTGGAGCCAAATGACTGTTAGGGATTTCCTCAGGCTGCGCACGTTCTTGCATTGCGTCATCCACATCGACGTCGACTCGTCGTGCATGGTCGCCCGGCATACCAGCACACTCCCTAGCGCTAGGCCGAGCTTCTTGTACGCCTCGATCACGCCCGACACCGCGTCGGCGTGGAGCCCCACGAGGGCCTTAGCCCTGGTCCCGTCGGTGCCGGCTAGGGACACTGTGTATGCAGCGGCCGTGGTTGTGTGGCATCCAAAAGCATATGAGGCCACCATGTCACCGCCGAAGATGTGCAAGGGCTTGATAGCCTCCACTGTGTACGCCTAGCTTAGGGCAAGGTTAAACATTTCGGTGAAATTTCGGTCGAAATGCCGAAATTCCATCCATTTTGGTGGGTGACGAAAGGCAAATCATTCGGCCAAATTTATCCCCATTTGAAATCTGTATAAAATGTGTCTAAATTTTGATTAAATTTTTTATCAAAATTCAAATGATTTTGAATGGTTCATCTGAAATTTCGGCTGAAATAAACGAAATTTCGGAATTCTGTTCGTTTTGCTGGGCTCTGATTTTTTTTGCAATCTGAATAAATTTTCCCTGGCTCAGGGTTGTCCTCTCCCTGTTGAGTTTGGTTGACTCGACACGGACGTTGCGGTTGCCGAGGCTGGAGACGATGAAGTCGGCCATGGACTCGAGAGAGGTGGCGCAGTGCTTGGCCTCGTCAGTGAGTAGGGAGGCCTCGCACTCGGCGAGGGTGGAGCGCATGGCGGTGGTAGCGGGGGAGCTGGCAGGGACGAAGAGGCGAGATATTATCTTCAGGAGCTTGGTGGAGACGAAAGAGATGGAGTCGACACGGCCACCACGGGGGAGCTGTGAGCGCCGGCGATGGTGGGGGTGAAGTGGAGCGTCATCTTGGAGACCGGGTGAATTCCTTCTCCAGGAAGAACGCCGAGCCCACCGAGAGTCCCCTTGCAAAGCTGAGGTTGCCACGACAGCGACCTGCATGCATGCAAAAACAAAGAAGTCGTATAAGTCTGACTAATCACGAACAGATTTAAGTCTGCAATAGAATAGAAGTATACTTCAGAAACAAAATTAAATTTGCATCAGAATGATTTAAACGGTAGTATATCAATTTAATTGGTACAAATTTTAATCTACCGACAATACTAAATTTTATTTTAATAAATATAAATATTTGCTAGTGGGCTGGTGACAGGGGAGATGAGAGAGGCTGGCTTGGGCTGGGGCAATGTTGGGCTAAAATATCTGATATCCGTATCCGTATTATCCGGATAATCCGTATTCGCCGGATATCAGGCCTATTGTATTTGTATTCGTTTCCGACAAAAAAATCTATATTTGTTTCTGATCCAACAATTATCCGAAGAAAATCCGATCCGATACAATTCATATTCGTTTTCATCCGGATCGATCGAAAACTATCCGATCCGTTTTCACCCCTAATTACACAAACTCATAAAGCCCACTCCTAGTAACCACGATTTTACTAGACAAATCTTCTCCCTCAGTAAATTCATGATCGTTAAAAATTGAATCACACGACTGGAGCTCTCTTGGTAAAATGTATGAGCTCAAGTCACCATGCCGAAACTCAAAATATATGATGTTTTGTAGACAAATTATCTGACACCAACGAGTTTAACCAGGACCAAAGCCGAACAAATATCTTAAACTAGTACCTGAGTACATATATTGGTGAACTGGTGAATCACATACTCATCGTACAAAATTCGGGACTCAAAGATTTACTGTACTATTATGCTAGTGTTAAGTTTGCTAGGCACTACTGCATGTCTCAAAATCCCGGAGACCCATGTGCACGTAGCATTTTGTCAGGAATCTATTGGGTCCGTCGTGTCAAGGAACACGTGCAGAAGAAGCTCTCCCCAGAAAGCACCTACCTCGTCTGACGCGTGGGCCCCGCTTTCGTAAGCCTCCCCGCATATAAGGGCTCTGCGGCCTCCCTCGGCAGGATAGCGACGTAGGCGCAGCATCGGAGCGATTAATCAGCAGTGTTTGGATTTTACACGGACGTTGGTTAGCAAAAACCAAAACCCTCGCTTAGGGGTTTAATTACCAGATAAGGAGATAGTAATAAACAAGGAAACAAGCGGCGCGGTGGTTAACTTCGAAGCGGCTGTGGCTCCCCGCGTCGGCCGTCGGATCGGGGGACGCGCGTGGGCCCCGCGTGCCACGAGCGGCTCTCGTTCTCTCGTCGGGGAGCACGGCGGGCCCGCCGCGGACGCCACACGTCACCGTCGCGGCTGGTCTGGCCGTGGGCCCTTTTTCCGCTCTCTGGAAGGGGGAGCATAGGGAAAACCAGCAGGGACGGGAAGATTGCAAAATGGTAACTGTTTTCCTGTTTAAAATTCGGGATAAAAAAGATTCTTTCGTAGAGGTCCTCATGGGCGGAGGAATTGCACATGTGTCCTCCCCGGTGAAAGGCTGTGGCCTCCTTGGTATTCTCTTTTGCTACACATCTCGGACGCATTTTTATATTGTACCACAATGAGTAGGGTGCCCACTTCAGCTTAAATAAGCTCGTTTAGAGTTTTTTTGCAATGCAATTATTGATGGCTTCTTTGTGTAATTAAATTTTAACAAATTATAAACAGAAAAAATAGATTAATCTATCACAGACAATGTAAACAAATGCGTGAAAAAATAAAAGACAAAAGAGCATAAAAAATCCAAAAACTAGAAAAATGAAATTAAGGAATAGCGAACTAGAAGCCAAGAGCCAGAAACTAAATCTGAAATGAGCGGGGCCGCATGCCAAGTTCAATTCTTTCACTGGAAAAATTGTTACTCGATCACAACACTGAAACAAAGGGTGAGTTTTTTTTTGGGATGTGGTTTTGATTTTTGGTTTATGATTTTTGAATTCTAACTGTTCATGAGGAACATCACATAGAGGAAAAATTCGCATACGATTTTGACCGATATAGTTGAACTCAATATAATGTCTATTGCAATCTACCTGTAGACATCGCTTTAAAAAGTGGTATCCTTAAAAACTAAGTACTATAACAGCAAGTCAAAAAGTCCAATGAAACCACCAAAAAATACTTGCAAGCAAACACATGTATGTAGCACAATAGAATACCCGTGTTCCATTGTACTCGATGAAAAGTTAGCATCGGACTCACTCAACCAACGACTCGAATTTCTGATTTTGTCCGGGGCACGTGCGAAAATACCATGGAGATAGCGGTAACATCACCGAACAGGGACGAAAATATAGGGGTGTGTGGGGGACGAGAGGAGAGCGGAGGGTGGGTTGGCACGGCGAGCTCTGCCTCTTCCTCTATAAATGCAGGGGCGCCCAGTGCTCTAGACGCCCAGAGGTCAGGGAGGAGACCGGAAAGAGGCGTCGTCCCGTTCCCAATCTACACACCCTTCCCCGTCGCCGGCGGTGAGGCTGCCGAGGGAGAAAAAAAACACCGCTCCCCGGTACGAGACCGAATCGGGCGAGAGCGGAGGAGCCGTCCTCTCCGCCTCCGTCTCCACTCGGAGGAGAGATATAAGAACAGCGCCGACAGGTATCCCCCCTGCACCACCCGACTCGCCAGGATCGGGAAACGCCTTTAAAAACAACAACGAGATTCGATAATAGATAGCAACTAGCTTGGTTTGGCTTGTTTCCCTTATTTTTATTGTTCTATCCGCCGGTGGTATTCGATTCTGCGTTCGTGTGTGCACGCGTGAATCTGCCGTGTCGGGGAGGCGGCGGCCGGGGGGCGGAGGAATCTGGACCGCCGTGCGGGGGTTGGTAGATCTAATTCGTCTCTCGCGTGTGTTTTTCCGTCGCTGGGGTGTTTTGTCTCGAGATTTTTTTTATTGCGGGTGCTCTGTTCCATTGCGGAGCGGCGCAATCTTTTTCTCGTTGCTTTTTGGTGGTGACATGTGGGAAAGAAGACATCCTAGAGCTTTCTGTTCGTTTTTTCATCGAAGCTTTTTTCTCCTCTGTTTTTGTTGGGATTTTGTTTTTTTGTTTTGGTCCCGTGTAGATCGGTTTATTGACTAATCGAGTACCACCATCTAATGCTCGTCGTTTGATTGTTGCGTGACAGGTAGTACAGTGCGAGGTGCGGTGCAGCCATGTCGACGGCGCAAGGGATGGGTTTGAAGCACGCGGCGCCGACGGGCGCTGGCCGCAGGGCCCAGCGCAGCCGCTCCGTGGCGGCTCCGTCCAGCTCCGCGAAGCATGCCCACGGCGGCATGTCCCTCGAGGGCGGGTTCGTCGGCGGCGCGCAGCGCACCGAGGAGCGCGTCGCGCCGCGGCCGCCCTGGGCGGCGGCGCGCGACGCCGAGCTGGTCAGGTCGCTGTCGAAGCTCCCGGAGAGCAGCATTGGGCTGTACGACCCCGCGCACGAGCGTGACTCGTGCGGCGTTGGGTTCGTCGCCGAGCTGTCGGGCGATTACAACCGCGAGACCGTGAGTTCTATCGACCTGCAGTTTCTCTCTTCGATCTACCCCGTTTTGAGATATCAATATCGCTTCCACCCTTTTTCCAGGTCAATGATGCCATTCAGATGCTCGAGAGGATGGCGCACCGCGGTGCCTGCGGCTGTGAGAAGAACACTGGTGATGGTGCCGGTATCCTCGTGGCTCTTCCGCACAACTTCTTCAGAGAGGCGAGATTCTTCTCAACTAATATTTTAAGCATAGACAGTTCTGTTTAACGGAGTTACTCATCTCTGTTGTTGCCCTGGTATTCCTGCAGGTGACAAAGGATGCCGGGTTTGAGTTACCGCCGCCAGGTGAGTATGCTGTTGGAATGGTCTTCCTTCCACCCGATGAGAAGCGCCGTGAGAGGAGCAAAGCTGAGTTTAAGAAGGTTGGTGGATGGTGTATAGACAGTGAGCAATGTAAGACCGTGATGTTAAGCTCATGTTTTGAGTTTTTTTTTGTTTATGCAGGTTGCGGAATCCCTGAAACATTCAATACTTGGGTGGCGCCGCGTTCCCACTGACAAATCAGACTTGGGTGAATCTGCGCTCCAGACTGAGCCAGTCATCGAGCAGGTTTTCCTCACCAAGAGTTCAAGGTCGAAGGCCAATTTCGAGCAGCAGGTCATTCCATGAGCTTAAAATTTGAATTTATTAATGCACATGTGACGGGTGTTTTTCCCTTAACTATTTTCCATGAATTATCACAGTTGTTTATCCTGAGAAGGCTCTCAATCGTGTCTATCCGAGCCGCTCTGAATCTTCAGCGTGGAGGAGAGAGAGATTTCTACATGTGCTCTCTATCTTCCAGGTGCTTCCTTTTTCTGAATTTCAAGTTCTTTTTTTATTAAAAATGATTAAGTTGAAGACTGAAAAGGATCAGGGAGTCACAACTAAGCTCCTTTTGAAGGGAATATTAGCAAGATTTTCTATTGGAAAGGGGATTGATAAAAAAAAATTCTTGGACTTTCTCTTAAGCATTAAAAATCTGTAGTCTAAGAACCTCCCAATTGCGTTGTATTCGTGTGAGTAATTCTTATTCAATGTTCTCTTTGTTGTGATCTGTATTCGTGTGAGTAGTTCTTATTCAATGTTCTCTTTGTTGTGATCTTTCCAGGACTGTTGTTTACAAGGGCCAGCTTAAGCCATCTCAACTTAAGGGGTACTACTATGCAGATCTAGGTCATGAAAACTTCACCAGTTATATGGCTCTGGTAAATACAAAACCTTGGTACTCTTACACAAAAAGTCATGATCGTAGTCGGCAGATGGGAACCAATAATAGCAAGACGGTTGTAAGATCAAGACAGGCTCCTTTGCAGGCATCAAACTTTGAATTGCTTACCGTCACTGCTCTATTCATATGCTATTTCAGTCCTGGTTCTTGATGCCTTTGAGTGAAGTATTAGAAATCTCTATTAGTTGATGCCCGATAACCATGTTGCAGAGTCCAGCTGCAGTTCTGCTATGGCCGACTGCTATGCCGACTCTTCAGGATGTGACCTCCAATTAGGTGGTGGGAAGAAATTGTGTTTGGTTTGAGGTAGCTTAGGGCTTCCAACTGTTTTGCATGAAATTATGTGCAACTGACGCTTTCTTTTTTGATAGTGTTGGTGCTTTACTTCCAAGTTTTATTCAGCATTGTATAACTACAAAAGATGAGTATAATATGATTTCTAAAAGTCGTACATCCAAACAGGTTCACTCAAGGTTCTCCACAAACACCTTCCCCAGCTGGGACCGTGCACAGCCAATGCGTGTGTTAGGTCATAATGGAGAGATCAATACCCTCAAAGGGAACAAGAATTGGTAATCTTGCTAAACCTTTCTCTGTTGTGTCCATTTCTTGGTTGATGCAATCATCTTCATATGCCTTTGGATCTAATGGTGCTTGGTTTTATAATTCCCTTTGTACATATGACAGGATGAAAGCACGTGAAGGTCTCTTAAAGTGTGAGAAGCTTGGCCTATCAAAGGATGAATTTTCAAAAATTCTACCAATTGTGGATGCTACCTCTTCAGATTCAGGTAGGAGCTCAAAGTCTGACACAGTGCAACATGCATTGTGCATTTGCGATTGGCAAATGCAAATTTACATCATCTTTTGTGAGTTGTTAATTGAAAAAATTATTTGAATTCTAGGTGCTTTTGATGGTGTTCTTGAGCTTCTTATCCGAGGTGGAAGAAGCCTCCCAGAAGCTGTGATGATGATGATCCCTGAGGCGTGGCAGAACGATGTAAACATGGAACCTGAGAAGAAAGCTCTCTACGAGTTCTTGTCAGCCCTTATGGAGCCTTGGGATGGACCTGCTCTGATATCTTGTAAGAAGATTTAAATTCATCTTCCTTTTCCGATCATACTTTTGATGGGTTACTTGAGCTAACTTGGCTTCCACCTATAGTTACTGATGGCCGTTACCTTGGAGCTACCCTGGATCGCAACGGCTTGAGGCCCGGTCGATTTTATGTGACCCACAGTGGCCGTGTAGTCATGGGTAGTGAAGTTGGTGTTGTCAATATTCCTCCCGAAGATGTGTTGAGAAAGGGTAGACTAAACCCTGGAATGATGCTATTGGTTGATTTTGAGAACCACACTGTAGTGGATGATGAAGCACTGAAGGCACAGTACTCTAAAGCTCACCCATATGGGGAATGGCTCAAGAGAGAAAAGATATACCTCAAAGACATTGTAGAATCTGTACCAGAAACTGACAGAGTTGCTCCAGGCATTTGTGGTTCACTTCCAGTAAGTCCTTTATCATGCTTCAATATGTTTATTGGGCTACAACTTCGACTGGGTTGTTGATGATAACTTGGGTCAACCATAGTTAACATAGTGGTTTTGATTTCTTTTACAAATTGGTGCAGCAAAAGAACGAGAACAAGGAACGTGGAGGTATCAATGGAATTTTGACTCCACTAAAGGCCTTTGGGTAAGCAAGGGTTTGACTTTGTTGATTATCCCTGCCGTTTTGATTTCTGCTGGCTAACTATCCAACTGATTAATTCCAGATACACATTAGAAGCCCTGGAAATGTTGCTGCTGCCAATGGCTAAAGATGGAGTGGAATCACTTGGATCCATGGGAAATGATACACCACTTGCAGTGATGTCTAACAGAGAGAAGTTGACTTTTGAGTACTTCAAGCAGATGTTTGCACAAGTTACAAACCCGCCAATTGACCCAATTAGGGAGAAAATTGTTACATCTATGGAGTGCATGATTGGGCCTGAAGGAGACTTGTTGGAAACAACCAAAAAGCAATGCAACCGCCTTGCACTTAAAGGTCCTTTGGTTTCTATTAATGAAATGGAGGCTATTAAGAAGATGAACTACCGTGGTTGGCGCAGCAAGGTGCTCAACATAACTTATCCTAAGAAGTCTGGAAAGAAAGGCTTGGAAGAAACTTTGGACAGAATTTGTGCTGAAGCTCGGGAAGCTATACGGAAAGGCTACACTATTTTAGTTCTCTCAGATAGAGGTCAGTGATATATAATATACAGTAGTTTATGGTTATGCTATCCCACTGTTTGATGGTACTAATAACTCAATTTCGTAAACTTGCCAGCAGATGAATCAAATGCATTAGGCAAATTTATTATCATTTAGAGATAGCTTCAAGCATATAGGATCACCATATAATAACTTTAATATTATCGTAGTTTTGGTTAATACATGCAGTCATTTTTTCTTGCGCAATGTATATTAAGGATATTCTAACTTTTCTCATAGAATGTACATTGAACTTTATGCAATTCATTGTCTATGGCATGTTGTGAACATTTCAAGCTTTTTGAGATCTGAAATTTGTTTTTTGTTTAAATTCTTGACACAGGATTTTCCTCAGATCGTGTTGCTGTCAGTTCTCTCTTAGCGGTTGGAGCAGTTCATCAACACCTTGTTGCAAATCTTGAGAGGACACAAATAGGATTGTTGGTTGAGTCCGCTGAACCTCGTGAAGTGCACCATTTCTGTACACTTGTTGGATTTGGTGCAGATGCCATATGCCCTTATTTGGCTATTGAAGCAATTTGGTGCTTGCAGAATGATGGGAAGATTCCTCCTAATGGTGATGGGCAACCCTACTCTAAGGAGGAACTTGTCAAGAAATATTTCTATGCTTCAAACTATGGAATGATGAAAGTTCTTGCAAAGATGGGAATATCCACCCTTGCATCTTACAAAGGTGCACAGATTTTTGAAGCTCTTGGCCTTTCTTCTGAAGTGATCCATAAGTGTTTTGAAGGTACGCCTAGCAGAATCGAGGGTGCAACATTTGAAATGCTTGCACGTGATGCTCTCCGTCTTCACGAGCTAGCATTCCCATCAAGAACCCCTCCACCTGGCAGTGCAGATGCAAAGGCACTTCCCAATCCAGGGGACTACCACTGGAGGAAAAATGGTGAAGTTCACCTCAATGATCCTCTTGCAATGGCAAAATTACAAGAAGCAGCTAAAGTAAATAGCCGGGCAGCATACAAAGAATACTCTAGGCGAATTCAGGAGCTCAACAAGACCTGCAATCTACGTGGCATGCTGAAATTTAAAGATATCACTGACAAGATTTCTTTGGATGAGGTTGAACCTGCTAGTGAGATAGTGAAACGCTTTTGTACCGGAGCGATGAGTTATGGGTCTATTTCCTTGGAAGCACATACTGCCCTTGCTGTGGCCATGAACAAACTTGGAGGGAAATCTAATACAGGTATGTTGTCATGCATATATGTGGCTTTTGGCTGTTACTATTCTGATGAAGTTCATGTATCTTCATTTGCAAATCAGCTCTAAGAGCCTTATTAAATAACCTTTGGAATTATGGAACTATTTTTAATTTTTGTTACAGTGGTGTGATGCCTAATTTTTACTATTTAAGCCTGTGCTTTGCAGTTCATATTTTAGACATAATCATGTCTACAAACGTATTACTTATTTTGATGCTATCAAATGGAAACTATACTGTTGGTTGCATATTCACTCTTTGTAGAGAAACTTGTGCTGTACCTTATGCTAAGCTTTTCATCTTCCTGTTGATGTGGAATGCTAGCTTCTGAAAACAAATTATCCCAATTTATAGCAAGATTGATTTTCTCTGCTTTCTTAGAATTGTTAAATGATACATACCTGCAATCTGGTGAAGAACAATTGCTATACAGAATTACAGATACTCTTTCCTGCAAACAGACTACATGCAGTATTCCTTTTCTATTTTGACCCCTTTGAATTTGTTTGTGTTTCATATTTTGCTCCCTATACAGTTAAAGCAACTACTATTTGTTTCTTGTCTAACATATTTCTAGATCTCAATATTTATTATCTTTATTCCCAAGTCTAAAATAACTTATTTTACACATTGCTATTTTGAATAACTCTACAACCTATGTGATCTATATGCTCTAATTCTAATACATCTGTCAAGGTGAGGGAGGGGAACAGCCTTCTCGTATGGAACCTCTTCCTGATGGTTCCATGAATCCAAAACGAAGTGCAATCAAGCAAGTTGCCAGTGGACGTTTTGGAGTTTCCAGCTATTATCTGACTAATGCAGATGAGCTTCAGATAAAAATGGCTCAGGTATTCGTCAACATTGTGCACTACACAATCAACAAAATGTTTGCTTTCTATTGAAGCACTTGTGTTCGATATGTCATGTTGCAGAAATTTACTTTTTCTTATATCTTATTTATATAGGGTGCTAAGCCTGGTGAAGGTGGTGAGCTTCCGGGTCACAAGGTTATTGGTGACATTGCAGTGACAAGGCATTCTACAGCTGGTGTAGGGCTCATTAGCCCACCTCCTCACCATGATATATATTCTATTGAGGATCTTGCACAACTTATCCACGACCTTAAGGTGCATTACTGTGATTCTGTTTCTATAGCCAAACAATCTGTGCATATTATGGTTGTTACCTCTAGATAAGATTGATTCTTTATACACACTGATTGTCTTGCTAACCTTGGAAGTTAAAGAATCACTCGTTATATTGCCCTACATTTTACAATTGAACTTGCACATATGCATGTGTGTCTCCAACTTGCAAATGTTGCTCGCTGATGTAGTGATATTCTTGTCTTTCTCTACTCCGCAGAACTCAAATCCTCGAGCTCGAATAAGCGTCAAGCTAGTCTCCGAGGCTGGTGTAGGAGTTGTTGCTAGCGGTGTTGTAAAAGGACACGCAGACCATGTTCTAATTTCTGGCCATGACGGAGGCACAGGAGCTTCAAGATGGACAGGTATTAAGAATGCTGGACTTCCATGGGAACTTGGATTGGCTGAGACACATCAAACTCTAGTGGCGAATGGGCTTCGTGGTCGAGCTGTTCTACAAACAGATGGGCAGTTAAAAACTGGTAGAGACGTTGCTGTGGCATGCTTACTTGGTGCAGAGGAATTTGGTTTCAGTACTGCTCCATTGATCACACTTGGCTGCATTATGATGCGGAAATGCCATACCAACACTTGTCCTGTTGGAATAGCTACTCAAGATCCAGTGCTTCGAGAAAAGTTTGCTGGAGAACCAGAGCATGTCATTAACTTTTTCTTCATGCTTGCTGAAGAGTTAAGAGAAATTATGTCTCATCTTGGCTTCCGCACTATTAGTGAAATGGTTGGACGCTCTGATATGCTTGAGGTTGATCCAGAAGTAGTGAAGAGCAATGAGAAACTTGAGAACATTGATCTCTCCCTGATCTTGAAACCAGCTGCAGAGATTCGTCCTGGGGCTGCTCAGTACTGTGTTGAAAAGCAAGATCATGGCCTTGACATGGCATTGGATAACAAACTTATAGCTTTATCAAGAGCCGCGCTTGAAAAGGAAGTTCGTGTTTTCATTGAGACTCCAATCCAGAACACTAATCGAGCAGTAGGCACTATGCTTAGCCATGAAGTCACAAAACGTTATCACATGAAGGGATTACCTGCGGGTACCATTCATGTGAAGCTCACTGGAAGTGCTGGTCAGAGTTTTGGCGCTTTTGTCTGTCCTGGAATCACCCTTGAGCTTGAAGGAGACAGCAATGATTATGTTGGTAAAGGATTATCTGGTGGAAAAATTGTTGTGTACCCACCAAGAATCAGTACATTTAATCCAGAAGACAATATTGTCATTGGTAATGTAGCTCTATATGGAGCTACCAAGGGAGAGGCATATTTCAATGGAATGGCAGCAGAAAGGTTTTGTGTTCGCAATTCAGGTGCTCAAGCAGTGGTTGAAGGAATTGGTGATCATGGATGTGAGTACATGACAGGAGGTACTGTGGTTATCCTTGGTAAAACAGGAAGAAATTTTGCTGCAGGGATGAGTGGAGGCATTGCTTATGTTTATGATGTTGATGGGAAGTTCAGTGCCTGTTGTAACCATGAATTAGTTGATCTATTTCATGTGGAGGAGGAGGATGACATTACCACATTGAAAATGATGATAGAACAACATCGGCTTAACACAGGGAGTGTTTTGGCTAAAGATATACTCTCTAATTTTAATAGTCTTCTTCCAAAATTTGTAAAAGTATTTCCAAGGGATTATAAGAGAGTTTTGGAAAATATGAAGGCAGAAAAAGAAGCTGCTAAGCATGCAAAGGAACCTAAGATTTCAAATGGTGTCTCTGTGACAACAAAGGTAAGATACGATTTTAATTGTCAGTTGGTTCTATTTCATCCTTCAACTCACCATATTCTGACTTTGCTAGTAAATATCTGTAATCTGATGAAAATTATTTTTTTAATTTAATATTTAATAGATGGAAGTCTTCTCTATTTTTAAAAGTTTATCCATCAGAAATATCAATGATATATATTGCCATTACTGATGGAAGTCTTCTCTATTTTTAAAAGTTTATCCATCAGAAATATCAATGATATATATCTAGCCTAGCGGCTAGAGCGCTCTAGTAGCACCCCTCAGGTCCTGGGTTCGACTCCCGCTGGGAGCGAATTTCAGGCTGAGAGAAAAAAATCCCCTCGCTTGCCCCATAAGCCAAAGCACAGGTCTAAAGGCTGGCCCAGGTCGTTGGTCGCGCCAGGTTGTTGGTCTAGGGATCACCCTGGATTGGTCGTTCTCACATGGGCTGATGCCGCTGTGTCATGGTGGGGCAAGAGTTCGGGGATTTTCTCGATCTGCATGAGAAGATCTTCTTCTTAATATAAGCCCGGGGGGCTTCTTACCCCCCGCAGGTCGAGTTTTTTTTATATTGCCATTACTCTGCAAACTCTCTTTGCCTAATTATATTAAGTTTGATGTATAGAAAATACAATCTGAGCAGTCAACAAGCCGACCAACCCGTGTTGCTAATGCCAAAAAATACCGAGGTTTTATATCATATGAACGAGAGGGTATTTCTTATCGTGATCCAAATGAGCGTGTTAAAGATTGGAATGAAGTTGCAGTTGAATCAGTGCCAGGGCCGCTATTAAACACACAGTCTGCTCGTTGTATGGATTGCGGCACTCCTTTCTGTCATCAGGTGATATTCAATTTTTATCACCTTTTTAATTAAGATTGCTAATTTCCATTGGACTTATTGTGAGGTTAAGGATTAATATGTTTCAACTTATTGTGAGGTTAAGGATTGATATGTTTCATTTATTCAACTGTTGAATTCAAGGGCAATGATTAATACATCATCTTATTGAGAACAAGAGGTTGTCACCATCAATTTTTGTTATAATGCTTTTGTGCTGAAAATTTTCCGTTGCTGTTCTTTATCATAACTTGCTCAAATCACTACTGGCTTGTTGGATTTATTTTTATGCCAGACTTCTAGTCATACCTTTTAATCATGCCTCCTGTGGTAGTATCTTTGTCTGTAGAGTACATTGTGATATCATCAGAACTCTGGGATCTTATTTCAGTGTTGTAGTGTTCTGATACATTGAAATGCTATGATTTCATGACTAATTTTTTCAAACATTTTTGCAGGAAAGCTCAGGTGCTGGCTGTCCTCTTGGAAATAAGATCCCAGAGTTCAATGAATTGGTTCACCAGAATAGATGGCATGAAGCATTGGATCGTCTACTCGAGACAAACAACTTCCCTGAATTCACTGGACGAGTGTGCCCTGCTCCCTGTGAGGGGTCGTGTGTTCTTGGCATTATTGAAAATCCAGTATCTATCAAAAGCATAGAATGTGCAATTATAGACAAAGGTTTTGAAGAGGGATGGATGGTACCCCGGCCTCCACTTCAACGAACAGGGTATTTTTAAGATTTCAATTATGTGGCTTGTTTTCCATATTTTTAGCTACGTTTTTTTATTGCATTAGTAGGTAACATTTGAGTCACGCTTGAAAAAATGAACTGCTCCTTTTGCAGAAAGAAGGTCGCCATTGTTGGCAGTGGTCCAGCTGGTTTGGCTGCCGCAGATCAACTAAATAAAATGGGCCATTTTGTAACTGTGTTTGAACGTGCGGATCGTATTGGAGGTCTGATGATGTACGGAGTACCAAACATGAAGACAGACAAGATTGGCATTGTTCAACGGCGTGTCAATTTAATGGCCGAAGAGGGTGTTACATTTGTGGTGAATGCTCATGTAGGGAGTGATCCTTTATACTCAATCGAACGTCTCCGTTCTGAGAACGATGCAGTTATTTTAGCTTGTGGAGCTACAAACCCAAGGTACCAAATTGGAAATGTTGAAATAAGGACATTTATTTATCTTAGCTTACAGAGGTTCATTAGGCCTAAAATATTCTTAACAGCAACAATGACTAGTTCTGCTGTATTATAGATAATATCTTTTGATTCTAACATTAAGAGGAATGTTCTTGAACAGGGATCTCAGTATTCCTGGACGTGAGCTATCAGGAGTTCATTTTGCCATGGAGTTTCTCCATGCAAATACCAAAAGTTTACTTGACAGCAACTTGGAGGATGGTAAATACATTACTGCCCAGGGGAAAAAGGTGGTGGTCATTGGTGGTGGGGACACAGGCACAGATTGCATCGGTACATCTATTAGACATGGATGCAGCAATATTGTAAATCTTGAACTTCTTTCCAAACCGCCAAACAAGAGAGCTGCTGGCAACCCCTGGCCACAGGTAAACCTCCCAGTCAATGTAACAATTTAGATTTTAGAAGGTGCTACTTTGTGGATAGCCACTCACAAAATAAGGTCCATTTGTGAAACAACTTTATATCATTGCCTTACACATCTGAATTGCTTGTATTATTTCCAGTTGGGAATAAGTTCTTATGTTAGCATTTCTATTATTGCTTGTAGTGGCCAAGAGTCTTCCGTGTTGACTATGGGCACCAGGAAGCATCTAGCAAGTTTGGAAATGATCCAAGAACTTATGAAGTCTTGACCAAGCGTTTTATTGGTGATGAGAATGGAAAAGTGAAGGCCCTCGAGGTAGTGCGTGTCAGGTGGGAGAAAGTAGATGGAAGATTCCAATTCAAGGAAATCGAAGGATCACAGGAGATCATTGAGGCTGATCTTGTCCTGCTAGCTATGGGATTCCTGGGCCCCGAAGTGGTTAGTTACCCCCACTCAAAGCTACTGTAATGCCTCAGGTAGCGCTCGTGAGAATTGTTCAACAAATAACACATTGTGTTATCTTTTTGCAGACTATCGCTGAGAAACTGGGTTTGGAGAAAGACAACCGGTCTAACTTCAGAGCTCAATTTGGAAACTTTGCGACCAGTGTGGATGGTGTTTTTGCTGCTGGTGACTGCAGACGTGGACAATCACTGGTTGTTTGGGCCATCACTGAGGGGCGGCAAGCTGCTGCAGCTGTAGACAAGTACTTGTCAAGGAATGAACAAAATGCCGCGGAAGACATGACTCCCTCGGGTGCAGGTCTTGTTCAGCCGGTTGCTGCATAAACAAAACAAGCCTCCGAAAGCTTTTGTGTGCTGATAGCAACGTAATTTAGGATAAGTGATTTTATTTTTTGATCACAGCAAATGATGTTATTTTAGAAGTCTAAAGAAGATAAGGCCGGGCTCAACAGGGAAAGAAAGAGAGCCTTCTATAATTTCGATAGACAAACGGTTGGAAATTTTGGTGGCTATTGTTTCTTGTTCTTTTTCCAGTTATAATGTTTTGCTTGTCGAAATGTAGTCTTTTCGTTTAAGTAATAGATGTAAATTTGTCGAGTAATATGGCCGTTTATTTTTCTCTGGATGTGCGCAACAGCTACTGTGATTCATTTGGTCAAGATGAGGCGGCTTTGCGTAATGAAGCTATCAATACGCTCTAGCTATGTGTGACATCCGTAGTCGCTGGCACCAGCGCTTCGCCTGGCTGCCCCTGCTCTCACCAACGTGCCAACCGGAGCCTCTAAGGTTTGGTGCTTCCTCCAAGCCCCCGGGAGCACCCAGTCGTCTCCCCTGATGGACGTATTCATGTAAGATTCTTACATGGAATGCTCGGGGGTTAAATTCTAGGGCGCGGCGTGATGCTCTATGAGTGTTATCGCTCGTTCTCTCCATGTTAGGCTCGCAATTCATTAGCTTCAATTATCTTCTGGCCTCAGACACTTGCGGAGGAGTTTTGTTTGTCTGCCGATCGCCTGATGTTACTGTAACCGACTCTCACGTCGGTGAGGCAGATCAGGGCGATGCGTTCGGCCCCTGGTGCATTCTCGGAGATTTAATATGATCCTCAGCGCTAGAGATAAGAACAACAACAACTTGCACTACAAGATAAGAATAACAACAACTTGCACTACATGAACATAAGTCGTTTCCGTCGGCTAGTGAACGGTCTCCAACTAAATGATGTCCACCTCAATGGGAGAGCATTCACTTGGAGTAATGAACGTAGAAATCCAACTATGTCAAGACTTGACGGGGTACTTACCTCGCAAGATTGAGATGTCTTGTATCCTCACTGCTTGCTCTCGGCTCTGGCCACTGCGTGCTCCGATCATACCCCTCTGCTTCTCCAGACAAATGTATGCCTCAAGCATGGTGGCCGTTTCCATTTCGACAAACACCGGGCTGCACATGATGACTTCCTATAGATTGTCACCAACAGTTGGACTAGCCATACTCCACGTACCTCACCTTTTCATCGGCTGGACAACCTGTTCCGAGCCACAACAAAGGCGCTACAGAGGTGGAGTCAGTCTCATTTTGGCAATATCAGTACCCAAATTCTCATGGCCGAAGAGATCATCGCCCAATTCGAACGTGCACTTGACTTTAGAATGCTGACAACGCAAGAACTAGACTTCAATAAACTATTGAAGCACAGATTCCTGGCCTTTTGTTGACTCAAGAGAACGCTGATCCGTCAAAGATCCTGACTCCTGTGGCTAAGAGAGGGCGACGCCAACATGGCCTTCTTCCATGCCCAAGTGAGGTACCGCAGTCAGAAAAATAGAATCAGCACTCTCTCTTCTAATGGGGACACATCCTATTCGGATGACGAAATGGCGTCTCTGCTACAGCAGCACTATTTGGCAATTGTGCAATCTGACGATCAACCCACAAGTTCCGTCAACTTATATGCCATAAACCTGGATCATCAAGACCTTCACAGTTTGGACCAACCCTTTTTTGAATCTAAAGTCCTTCAAGCTATCAGGGAGCTCGTAGCCGAAAAGGCCCCTGGGGCCAGATGGATTTATAGGAACCTTCTACCAAAAGGCATGGCCCATCATCAAAGATGATATCATGGCGGGCGTCCAAGCTTTCTTCTCTGCAGATCGCTGGGGATTCCATCAGCTAAACTCAGCTCTGCTGATTCTACTACTGAAAAAACAAGGGGCCATCCATCCTTTGGATTTCAGACCAATCAACTTAATACATTGTTTCGCCAAACTCTTTACCAAGCCGATGGCTGTCAGGTTGCAAACACATATGGATCACCTAGTGGATCTCAACCAGTGTACTTTCATTAAGGGCGCACAATTCAAGATAATTTTAAGTTTGTGCACAACGCAATCAGAACGCCGCGCGGCAAAAGAGAGAACAAGATCCTCTTCAAACTCGACATTGCTAAAGCCTTCGACAGCGTTGCTTGGCCTTTGTAATAGATCGAGGAGATTGACTAGAGGAGGAGTGAATAGACGATCTAAAAAACTCTTCTCTAATTAATTATGTATTTCTATTTGGCTAAACCAAATATAAGATACGGAAGCTTAACTCAAAAAGGTTTAGCACAAATATCGCCTAAATTAATTATGTTCACCTAAGTGCACCAATACTCTAACGCTTATATCAAGGTTTGTAATTCTAGAAAGACAAGCAATCAATTTAATTCTATGAATGTAAATTCTTTGAATGTAAATTGAGCACAAGAAAACAAACCACAAAAGACACGGTTGCTTTTTACCGTGGTGTTCGGAGACTTGTCGGTCTCCCCTAATCCACATTGAGGTTAGCCCAAATGAACTGGACCATCTCCACAAATTAAGTTAAAACACCTTAATCCACTAATAGTAGCTCTTTCCCGCTCCAGGTAGGTGAGCTCCAACCTTCATAACTTTGCCGGGTCTTCTCACAATCTTCTTTGAGAAGATCACCGCGCACGATGCCTCCAATGCCGTCTAGGAGTCGGCAAACTCCAGGAATAATAAGTCAAGCCCCTTACTTGACTCTCACCACGTGCAATGAATGCACAAGTTTGAGTGAATACATAATTCACCTCTAGATGCAACACACGCAATTTAGAGAATTCCTTCCTGCTCACAAGATGTAATGCATGCACAATTGAGAGGAGGACCTCACACTAGCTCAAGAGATTGAAATGGTGTACCAAAAGTTATTCTCTAACCGGCCACAAAGGGATATATACCTCACACCTCAAAACTAGCCGTTGGGATAGAAAAACAGAATTTTCAAAAGTACCATAGGCAAACGACGGTACTTCCGCTTTCCTCAGCAACAGGAAGAAAACTAGTCGTTGCAGGCAAATCTGGTAGTTCCGTCGTGCAAAGTTCGGTACTACCGATCATCAAAAGTATCGCAACACTCAGGTCACCAACCACTCAGGTCACCAGCAAAAGGACCGCATAGAGCCGATTAGACAGCTCACACAGAGCTGGTCAAAAGTACCGATTGTCGACTACACTGGTCCCTGACCACGTTGGATGGTTCGACCACTCAGGTCACCAACCACATTGATCTCCAACCATGTTGTCCGGTTCGACCACACAAGCCTCCGACTATGCTGACCTCCAACCACGCTGGTCTTCGACCATGTTTTCCAGATTGACCACACAGGTCTCCGACTACTCTAGTCTTCGACCACATTGGTTTTGACAACTCAGGTCTCGACTACGTCGACCATGTCGATTTTTGACTACATCAATCTCCGATCACACAAATCTCCGACTATCGTATCAATCACATCAGTTCGACCACGTTGATTACGACCACACAGGTCTCAACTACATCGGTTTGACCACGCTGGTTTCGACCATGCTGGTTTTGATCACACAGGTCTCGACTAAGTTGGTTTCAACAACGCTGGTTTTGATCACACAGATCTCGACAACATCAGATCCGACCACACTGGTCTTCAATCACACAGATCTCGACCACGTTAGTTTTGACCAAACTACTTTAGATCACACAGATCTCGACCACGTCGGTTCTGACCATGTTGGTTTTGACCACTTCGATCTTAGATCACATTGATCTTTGACCACATAGGTCATTGACCATGTTGGTTCGACCACAATGGTTCTCAACCACATAGGTCTTCCGACCACCAACAGACGCGGTAGTTCTGTGATTACAACGTCAATAATTCTGGTTATCGCAGAATATACTGCGGTAGTTTTGATTTCTCTGAGAAGTGCATATACTTCAACAGATTTTGCAACACACATTTGCAAACTAAAGTATCATATACACAATGATTATCCATGATTTCCAATAAGTTGCAAGACATATTTGCACACTTTTGGAATCATGACACAAGGATTATATATATGAGATTCAACCATTTGCAAAATACATTTGCAAATATAAGCCTCATACTACAAAGAATGGAAACATGGACTTCAAATACTTGCAAAACACATTTGCAGTGATAGTCCCATGTTATAAGGATTCAACCCATGAGCTTCAACTATTTGCAAATCACATTCGCAAATAGATGTCTCACGCTAAGGAGAGTTAGAGCAAGTGAGGTTGAGCTATCGACACATGATAAAACTCAAGCTACTAGACATGACCTATTTTAATAGTATAATAACCTATACTAGCAATCTGGTTTTTCAACCAAATACCAAGATCGATAAAAGGATAGGAACACATCTTTAATCCTATCTACCCATATCTTTGTCTTGAGTCATAGTCTTGGCATGCATTAACTCATGATGCATCCTTTACTTCAATTCCATCAACACATGATGGATTTTTACTTGACTTGATGATCAACACATTATTATTTTCTCTTGGACATGTATCAACTCATGATGCATCCACCACTTGACTTGATGATCTTCAACGCATGAAATCATCCTAAATCTTCTTTATTTGTAGAACATAACCTATTCATCCAACTCATGGAAAATGTTAGTCCACAAAACAATTGTCATCAATTCCCAAACTTCACCATTAACTCATAATCGAGGGACTAAATTCTACAATCTTCTCTTTTTAGTAATTCATGATAATCTCAACAACTAATGATATAAAAATTGAATTGCGCGTATACAACATATACACAATAAATGTATACTCCAGAATAAGCTTTCAAAGTAAAACTTACCCATCCGGTTATCATTAATCATCCAACCATCAATACATAATGGAGGAACTAGATGACAACTCGATTATGAGTATATATGAACTACACAAGTCATATATACTCAAGGGATATATTTCAAAGTAAAGATTCTTAATATGTGAAAATAGAACATGGATCAATACTAAGAAAATCACAAAAACACAGAGTAAACTCCCCCTAAATGTGTGCATATAAGAAGTATTGTGAAAACATACATATATATTCAAGTTTACTTATTTGGTGAAATTCATTCTATATTTTAGATCCGAGGAATGCAATAAGATAAGAATGTGATATTGAATGCACACCTCTTATGTTTTTCACATTTTTATTCAAATGAGACTTAGCAATATCATAATCAATAAATATATTAGTCTTACAATTGTATTTGTCATTATCACGAAAACCAACTTAAAGGAGTTTGAACTTACACTTTCTTGCTAAAGCTCATGCAACATCGAGGCCTTGGCACGTGGTGGCATGACTGGGTTTCACTGCTACTCTCTACGCCCACCACCAAAATTATGCTCAATGGCATACCAGGAGAACTAGTGCGCCAATACAAAGGTCTCGGGCCGGGAGAGCTGTTGTCGCCACTACTCTTCGTTATAGCCATGGACGTGCTAAGCAAATTGCTCTCCAAAGTTGCACAAGATCAGATCCTAACCTTGACTCACACCTTGGTGAGGCAATGCTCACTCTATGTAGACGATGTTATGCTATATATCAATCCGTAGCCCTAACAACTTATTGCTACTAGAGAGATTCTATCGCTATTTGAGTCCACATCTGACCTCAAACCAAACATGCTCAAGTCCTCCCTGATTCCAATTTGGTGCACACAACAAAAACTTCTAATGGCAAAGGAGTGCTTCGGTTGCAAGATAGACTCTTTTCCCATCAACTATCTAGGAATGCCTCTATCCTCCAATAAATTATAGAGAACGGACCTCCAACCTTATGTCGACAAAATTCAAGCCATTCTGCCTACTTGGAAGGCCAAACTTCTGTCACGAGCAGGGAGACTAATTGTTGTCAAAGCAGTCCTCACTTCCATGGTCATTTACCCACTGCTCACCCTGACTTTCCCAACCTGGGTGATTAAGGCCATTGATAAGAAGCGTAGGAGCTTTCTTTGGGCAGGGGACAACATGTCCGCACCCAAGAAATGTTTGGTGAATTGGCAGCAAATATGTCATCCTCACATGCACGGGGGACTGGGCATCACGAACCCCAAACTTGCCGGTATTGCCTTCCACACACATTGGGAGTGGTTAGCGCGGACTGACCTAGGTCGAAGTTGGCAAGCTGTCAGGCTGGCCGAAGACACTGCAATGGAGAACTTTTCTTATGCATCCACATATTTCCATGTAGGAGATGGCAACTCCATGCTATTCTGGACCAACAAATGGTTGTAGGGTCAAGGAGTATGTGATCTAGCACCATCACTTTGGTCGAAGGTGAAGAACTCCCGAAAAAAGAGGATTAAGGTCAAAGAGGTGCTGCACAATCAAAACTGGGTGACAGACCTGCAAGGCCCTTTTTTCTGTGCAAGACGTCTCTGAATACTTCCTCTTGTCAACAACCTTAAGTCAAATCCATTTGCAAGATCAGGTCAGGGACGGCATCATTTGGTGGTGGTCAGCCAATGGCATCTACTCCCCCAAATCCGCATACTCTGCGCTGTGGTAAGGCTCTACCTCCTTCCCTTGTGCTAGCAAATTGTGGAAGAGCGTTGTCCCATTGAAAGCCTAGATCTTCACTTGGTTAGCACTCAATCACCGAGTGTGGACTTTCGCTAGGCTAACAAAGCACAACATACCTGCACCAGCATCTTGTCTGCTCTGTGATCAAGACCCCGAGACTGTTGACCACCTTCTCGTCACTTGCTCAGTAGCCAAGCAGATGTGGTATCTCATTTTCTCCTGGCTGTCGCTGCCGATCTCTCTCACCAATCAATCGCTGCTTGAACACTGGACTTTAACCCAAAATATGGCACCTGGTTTCAAGCGAAGAGCAATAGATTACCTAGTTATTTTGGTGGTTTGGATGTTATGGAAGGAGAGGAATATGTTACGTCATAGCCAAGGAACATTTATTATCCGTGAGTTCACAAATCGCATTAAGCAAGAGTTCATTGAGTGGTCATCCATCCCGAGATCCAAGCTATCAGACCTCATAAGAGCAAGTTCAATAATAGAGCCAAGTGTTTGGCTATAAGAGCAAGTTTAATAAGAGCAAGTCCAATAATAGAGCCAAGTGTTTGGCTATAAGTCAAGTTATAAGAGCCAAGTTATACAATAATCTGTCTTCTATTTGTCTACAAAAGATTTTTTTATTATTATGTGGTACCATGTCTCACATTCTCTTTCCTACTCCTCCTCACATACATTTATTATCTGGACCCACCACTGCATAGGCTCCCGTGTGCAGCTTGTTGCTTGCATGAGAGCCAAGCTCTCCTCTCTCTCCTCTCTTCTCTCCTCCACATCAGCAAAAATGCTGACTAGCTTGGCTATAAGACCATTGTTGTACTTGCTCTAAGGCTGACTGTGCTAGCTATAAGGGAATCCATGTCAGCATAGTCCTATGTGGAGGGGAGAGAAAATGAGAGAGAGAGCCAAGCTGACTCCCATGCAAGAGTCAGGCTATAGCACAGGAAAAGAGACATTATCCATGCATGTACCCATAGAACTAATTGCTATACCCATGCATGTATTAAATTATCAATACTCATGTATGTATTAAATGATTGAGAGCTCTTGTGGAGACAACTTATAGCCAGCTTATTGTATGAGTTGACTGCATCATTATCTTTTGATGACATGAAAATGTATTGGAGGTAGCAGCTATTTGTACTATTAAACTTGCTCTAAGTCAAGTTATAAGAGCCAAGTTATACAATAATTTGTCTACAAATTTTTTTTATTATTATGTGGTACCATGTCTCACATTCTCTTTCATATTCCTCCTCACATACATTTATTATCTAGGCCCACCACTGCATAGGCTTCCGTGCCCAGCTTGTTGCTTGCATGAGAGCCAAGCTCTCATCTCTCTCCTCTCTTCTCTCCTCCACATCAGCAAAAATGCTGACTAACTTGGCTATAAGACCATTATTGTACTTGCTCTAAGTCTCTCTGGGTCTTGTCCTCACACGGATAGAGCCCAGTGTTAGTTGGCCTTTACAATCTCCCTGTCGTTTAATTTATGTAATAGCAATCTAAAGTCATCGATCATGGCTTTCTAGCCTTTTTTGTATTTAACTCTTCTTAATGAATGAAGCGCAATCCTCCTGCGTTTTCGAGAAAAATAAATAGATACAAATTATCTGTATTATCCGGTATCTGGTTACCGTATTTGATAGGATATGAACACGGTATAGATTTTTTCATCTGATTAACAATTTTTCTCTTATTCGTATTCATATTCGAATTCGCATAAAAACTATGGTATGAACTTTTACCACCGAAATGTTATTTTATCCGGACTATTCGTATCCGTATTCAGCAAAGCAATATACATGTTTTATTGCAATACAATTAATTAGTTAGACAAGTTTTTCAATTCAATGTGAAAAATTAGAATGATTAAGCGTGATTGTACGAGGATAAAATGTCATTAATATCTTCATACTACATAAATTATGGGGATGTCTAGATCCGACCGAATTGAGTAGATATTCGATTTGAATTTGTATTCGTTACAATATACGATTTATAATCGTATTTGATAATATTTGAATTTGTATTTATTTACAAAATATAAATATAAATATAAATATAATAAAGACATCTTCAATTCGTATTCGACCCATTTACACCCCTATGAACAAGTGCGTATCACACCCAACCCAAGTCTCCAAAAACAATTACAGAAAACACACAAAAACAACGTATCAAATGCATCACACCCGTGTGCGCCCTCAGTAGGCGTCGACCGCAAGTGCCCCGCCCTGGCCTATACGCTCGGCCCGGCTCCACCGCGCGCACACGTCTTTTTACTTTGTACCCTTTTGAACAAGTCTCCTACCCTTGGCCACGCACGCGGCACGCTATAAAGCGCGCGCACACACCAACACCCAGCAGAGAGCAGACCACGAACGCACACCACCACCTCGTAATATCGTATCACTCGAGAAAAACCATTAGTTCACTGCTGGTCGCTTGGTCAGTTCCGCCTCACGCACAGATATGGGCACCGCCGCGGCGCGCATGGGCCACGAGGCCACGACGATGGCCGTGGGGAAGCGCCCCAAGAACTCCATCGAGGCGGCTGTACCGGCCGGGCAGTGCGTGGCCGCGGCGCGCAAGCAGGGCGAGAAGGTGGCGCGGCCGGGGCGACGCGGGGTCGAGCAGCAGGCGGGAGGCGGCGGCGCGGCCACGCTCGTGACGGTGAAGGTGGTGATGACGAGGAAGGAAGCGGAGAAGCTGATCGCGCGGCTGAACGAGCAGAGCGCGAGGGAGCGCAAGGCCAGGATGGCTGAGCTCAAGGGCCAGCTCAGGGCGGGGGACGGCGGCGGGAGCCCGGCGTCGTGCCGGGACGTACGCCTGGACGCCGAGGCCGGCGCCGATTCAGGAGAACTAGCTAGCTCATCGAGTCATCGTATATATGGGACCTCCTGGCTCGCAGGCTACATAAGTCTTTATTTTAGTTTTCTAGCTTAGATTCTGAAGGGGAGATTAGTTAACAACTTTATGTCTTATAGTTGTGGTTTCGATTAAGGACTGCGGTTGGTTGGTCACCCGGCCATGTGCTATGTACATTGTGTAGTGGAAAGAGGTGGCAACTAGTTAGATTAACATGTTTTTCTTCTCCAGTGTTACAATCATGTATCCCTGATTCGTTCATTACCAAATATTCCGATATACAGTAGCTCAAACATTCTCAATTAGACTGAAGAGCACGAGGCACCCAGTAGGGTGGATTCTTTTGGTCTGTGCTTTATGATTTATGATTTAAATTTTTGAATGCTGCCTGTTCGCGAGAGATAATACAAAAAGGAAAATAGTTGTATGCGATTTAGCCGGTACAACTGAATTTAGTACACTTTTTTATTACAATCTTCATGTTGATCTTATCTTGAAAAACACACTATTTAAAAACTAATTACTATAATATAAACTATAAGTGAAAAAGAAGAGAGCCGATCTAAAGAAAATGAAACAAGTATTATAAGTGAAAAAGAAGAGAGCCCGATCCGAAGAAAGTGAAACAAGTACTACTGCATCCAAGAACCAGACGGAAACCAGGACAAGGATCAAGCTTCCGGCACCTAAAAAAAAAAGAAGAGAGAATCTCTCTCTTGTATGATCAGTTGCGAAATCATCTCGCCGGCTGGCCCTGTTAGCTTCGTTCCAAAGCTTGAATTGCGATAAGATCGCCCATACTTAGCCGTGCGGCGGCCGTTTTCTGAGCAGGAAGCCGACCCAGCCACGGCCACCCAGCTAGGCAGGCCTCTAACGTCGGCCGGGGTCGGGTGTTTTCAAGGGGGGATTTAACTTTTTGCCACTCTTAACATTGCCACCTACTCAAATGCCATCCTCTACATTGCAATTAATATTTTGCCACTCTCCGTTCTACGTGGCGCCTAGTCACCGCCATGTCACGCCCGCGCCGCCGCCCGGCCTCCGCCGGCCTCCCCGCGCCGCCGCCCGGCCTTCCCGCGCCTCCCCGCGCCGCCCCCCGGCCTCCCCGCGCAGCCCCCCGGCCTCCCCGCGCCCCGCGCCGCCGCCCGGCCTCCCTGCGCCCGCGCCTGCTCCGGTGGCGCTCCCGCCGGTCCAACCGCGTCACGAGCATGAGGGGGTCATGAGGGACTCACCGGAAGCATCGGTAGGGCCGGAGACAGACCGAGGCTTGCCAGCGACGAGAGCCGGCGGCGGCGCGAGTGGGGGAACGGTGCCGGCGAGCTGCGGTGAGGGAGGAGCTCCGGCGACCGTCGGGGAAGCTCCAGGGCCGCGTGGTGGTGCTCCACGCACGAGGAATTGAGGCGCCTTGCGCCGAGTTGCGAACGGCGATGAAAATGGCGGCTTTGGCCGGCGGCGAGGAAGAAATGGCCGCGCGGCGAGCCGGGGCCGCCGGGGTCCGATTGCTCAAGGGAGGAGGGAGGAGGCCTCCGGGGGCGCGCCGTGACGCGGTTGGACCGGCGGGAGCGCCACCGGAGCAGGCGCGGGCGCGGGGAGGCCGGGCGGCGGTGCGGGCGCGGGCGGCGGCGCGGGGCGCGGGGAGGCCGGGGGGCGGCGCGGGGAGGCGCGGGGAGGCCGGGCGGCGGCGCGGGGAGGCCGGCGGAGGCCGGGCGGCGGCGCGGGCGCGGGCGACGCGGGCGCGGGCGTGACATGGCGGTGACTAGGCGCCACGTAGGACGGAGAGTGGCAAAATATTAATTGCAATGTAGAGGATGATATTTGAATAGTTGGCAATGTTAAGAGTGGCAAAAAGTTAAATTTCCCGTTTTTGCCTCGAGCAGAAAGCAACGCGGTCGACAGTCCAGGAGTGCAGCTTTTTAATACCGTAAATTTTGCGCATGTAATGTGGTCACCGCGCCGGTAGTGCCCCGTCCATCTCCAGGTCCAGGTAATGGCGGCAGTGCGACGGTACGGCACACGTGTCATCGTCTGGTGCGTCACCATTCTTGTGTATCGAGCACGGCTCGTAACCATTGCGTGCTTTGTCCCTCACTGTTTCTTTTTTCCTTCTCTTTTCCCAAAGCTAGATGTTTAGCGAGCATCTAAGGCTTGGCTCGTTTGGATTTGGGTTTCTGATTTATTTTTTACTATTCTTAAATTTTGTCTTTTTTCAATTTTTCGGATTTTTTGAGCTTTTTTGCCGGTTCTTTTTTTCTGTATTCGTTTGTATTATACGTGCTAGGCTAACCCGTTTTTTCTATTTTATTTTTTAAAAAATTTAATTGTGCCAAATAATCCACCATTAGTTATAGTGTAATTTTAGCTAACTACAGTAAAAATTCATCTATAAACCATAAAAATCAGTCCAACGGAGCACACTGTAAGTCCAGTAGTCCACTGATCGGTGATGCGAACAAATGGCTTTTTACCTCAAAGTTCTACCACGCCGCTGAGTTTGATCGTGTAGGTTAATTGCATTTTGACTTTGGAGTTGCCTGAATGCCAGGGCTGCAGGGGCAACGAGGACGTCAAAGGTGAGGGTTTTGGGCCACTTGAAAGCACAGTTACTGTCTGGTCCTTACCTCCCTGACCCGAATCCACTATCAGGCTGTCACAATTATAGACCGGTTCAAAGTTATGGTGAGCGAATTAAGAAGGGAACGTGACACTTATCCAAGACCGTTTCAAACAAGGTAAAGAGACAAAAGCAAGAGCGCAATGGAGACATGGTTGATGTCCACGCTTCGATAGCAATTCAACATAGTATCGTAGGAATTCGCTTAACTGGTCTCGGTAGGACATTTAGTGGTGTGACTGCCAATCAATCTGGTATCACTGAACAGTAATAACCACTCCATCCAATCATAAAAGAGTGACTTCTTTACCTTTCAAAGTTAACAAGATATCATTTTTTTTGAGATAGCACAGTCTGCACACACACTACACTTATACCACCTACGCACATACACGTGCATGTTTTCTACACATGCTTGAAATTTATCGGAGGCAGTCAAGGCCTCACAGAGCACGGGCACGTGCTTTTCTATTGAACACGCACGCGCGTGCAGACTTCTAAAAACGTTGGATACTAGCACAAAGTCTGTGACTAAACATTGGTGGGTTGAGTGCACACCCAGAGGCCACATGCTAGCTTCCCAAGATGACACTTTTACCATTGAATATTATTACCATATATTCAAAAAAGTTACAAAACCGTACTAGTATGAAAGTATCTTAATGATAAATCTACTAGCATCATTTTCATATTTTGAAACCGTACATTTTAGATAATATTTTTTTATTAAAATTGTTATGGTTTAACTGCATGTAGTTTAACACGTCACTCTTCTGTGACTGAAAAAAGTAAACACCAACTATCAGTGTTCTCAGAAAACAAAAGAGAAGTTAGCAGCATCGTTTGCATCTATCAACCTGTCCGACAAATGTTAGGCGTCTTGCCTCCAAGAAGCAACTAGCAGACCAACGTCATGCCAGATGTCTCGATACTATTTTATGGTAGTACTAGTTTAATGTTTGTGTCGTGCTATGGAAAAAAATAGATGAGACAGCTTGTTAAGCTGATATCGTTAGATTTGGCCTGTGCTACATTTTCGGCTCAGCTGCACCGTCTTGTTGAGCTCCACCTTGGGCTTCGATGCTAAGCTTAGTTTACACCATGCCTCTCTACACGAATGGGCTTCCCTATTCCCCTCAATCTAAACCATTCACATCTCATCCAATGGCTAGTTTTTTTTTGATATTTTCACCATTTGCCCATCCATCATAAAATATAGGAAAAAAATAAAATTTATTTTTTATTATAATTTTTTACAGAAATTATAATTTTATTTTTTTTCTGTAAAAAATTTATAATAAAAAAATAAATTTTATTTTTTTCTGTATTTTTTATTATTTATGATGGATGGGCAAATGGTGAAAATATATAAAAAAACTAGCCATTGGATGAAATATGAGTGGTTTAGATTGAGGGAATAGGGAGGGGAATAGGGAGAGGGGAATAGGGAAGCCTCATTCTCTCTACACATACAACCTATATTGGCTAAATTGGACCATATTGAGGCTGGTAAAGGTAACTTCACTCGACGGTGATGAATACAATGATCTAGCGACAATATCGTCTATTGCAGCCTTATTTGTTGGTGATAACTCGAAAGCTGTGAAAATAAGGAGGGGATGATGAAGACCTATGGAAAGGAATTTGTGAGAGGGAGAGACAAGGTTGTTGGGATAAGTATTTCAAATTTTTAGTAGTTAATTTGTTTATTACAGGGTGGCTTTTTTGTTAGAAATTTTTAAGGGTGGAAGAGGGAACCGAGAGGGGAGATAGGAGGAGGTGCAGAATGCATCACTCAGCACTCACATTCTTTTATTTAGTAGAAATAGACAACTTTTTTAACATATAGGCCAAAAAAGCTCTAAATGGTAGGCTACCCTTGGGCATGGCCCACAATCATTTCTACACAAAGGACGGAGAGAACAACCTAAAATGAGATGATAGCAGCTTGCTGCCATGATTCACTATACAATCAAACTCAGCTTGCTACCGAATATAACTTAATCAATCGTACGCATCTTAGTTTTATATTTTTTTGATGCACCTTAAACCATATTTAGATCTGATTTGTAAAAAAAAATAATCATATTCAAATGTCAAAAGCTACATTATTATTAAAGCACTACAAATAGAAATGCTATACTGTGTCAAAGGAGCGAACATTAAAAGAAAAAATTTACACCAATGATTTTGCCAGCACAAATAGAAATGCTATACCGTGTCAAAGGAGCTAACATTAAAACAAGAAATTTACACCAATGATTTTGCCAGCCATGTGAATTATTAGCAAAGATCGAGCAGCAGCAAAGTACAACATATACATCCAGAGATCTCATTAATTTCCAGTGCCAAGCAAAAGCTTACAATGACATTACAACAATTTTCAGTATCACAAAAAACTTAACATGGCATTTTGCTTCCTTAGTCATAGTAATTGTTACTTGTTACTACATATCATTTCTCCTGAGCATTGGGCTTTGCTAGCAGCTTCTTTGGTAGCTTCTCCAGTGGGGTTTTTTTTCAGAAGGAAAAGTCTGGATGCACGCTCTTGTAAGGTTGCACTGCATTTTAATCCTCAAATCTGCAGCTCTAGCTTAATCTTCTCCAAGCCAAGTACCTAAAAGACAACAACAAAGTTGCTGAGGTTAGCGATAAGGGCAACAACACTGAGAAATTGACAAGTTCATAAAGCAAGATATCAATCATTAAAACAATGACACAAGCCAACACTGAGATAGCTTCCATTGGCACAAGCTATGGTAGGAAAAATATAATCAAACAAAAACCTAGACCCTTTTATCTCTTGTATGCAATGCATCATATGAGCAGGTTTCAAAACGTACTGAAAATTTTGAACTCTAATGAAGTTTGATCACACCTTCAAGTTTTTTAGGATATAGGCAGAATGAGTTATACAACAAAAAAAGTAAAATGGATTTTGCAAAATGAGTTATACAATAGAAGACATTAAATGGATCTTGTATATGGTACATGCGAGGAAAATTAGAATGAAGCATTGGGACCAACATAGTGAGTAAGTGGTGATAGATGTCTATTCAAATCATTATTCTCCATTATTGGTGCAAGTTATACATTTTGTATCTTATGAACTTCTACACCAGCTGATTATGCATTGATTTTTCCATGTAATCCCATTCAACACTTCATGCAATGATAAGTTGGCATAGAATAGGCTTAGCGAGTGTTTCTCACAGTAATATAAAACTTGTTACATGTATTAGACATCGACTATACAAATTACGAGCTCAGAGTGCTATTTAGATAGGCTGAAAAGTCATTTGATCTTTTAACTCCTATTTAAGTGCGGTAGCTATGATAGTATGAAGCATGTATGGTAACCATGCTATATTACCACCAATTGGGCCTAGGGCTGAATTACTATCAAGTTCTCGAACTTCTTATTAGAATGCAGAGTAGTCTTAGTCTCCAAATGAAATGTCTTTTTTTTAAAAATTTTTTGACAAAATTACTAATCAAGTAGCAACATGTTTGGCGCACAATTATTATGTAACTATGATGACAAATATCAATGGTAAAAAACATAACATACTTCCAATTCTGAAGCTGAACTGTACTTTGTCAGGTCCAGTGGTTACTTCAAAAGAGGTGATTTATTTTCGTCAGTAGATTCTTCTGCTGGAGGCACCTTAGGGTCATTGAGATGTGATGTAGCTGAACCGGTGTTATCCACATCTATTTTCCCATCTGATTTTGTCACTTCTTATAAGGAGCGCTAATACCATTCTCAGAAGTGGGCTAAACTATCATTCCTCCCTCACTCTCCATACTACTGACTAACTCAAAACCACCATGGTCACCTTCCGATCTAATGGTTAATTCCATGGATTCCAGAACACAATTTCCATTCTCTTCTGAACCACTGCGCTAGGATTTCTCACCTGAGGACTCTCCTTTTGAATGCGACCTAGACTCTGAACCCAGATCAACCTCCTTCACACTTTTGTTGGATCCATTTGAGCAATGCGCATCATCAAGAACAATGGATTTTGCCTATGCACCCTCAGTATCATCCACATTGCTGTCACTATCGCTCTCAGCATCTTCTATCTTCTTTCCCAACCTACACAATTGAATTAAATCAGCCGGTGACGAGGCGGGGGTGGGGGAATGTGGGAGAGTGTAGAGACGGCGTCGAGGAGCACGACTGTAAGTTCAAACTCTATTAAGTTAGTTATGGTGATAATAACAAATACAATTGTGGGACTAATATATGTATTGATTATGATATTATTTAATCTCATTTGGATGAAAAGTTGAAAACATAAGAGGTATGAATTTAATATCATACTTTTATCTTATTGCGTTCCTTGGATCTGAAAATATAGAATGAACTTGAATATGTGCATATGCTTTCACAATACATTCTTATTTGCACATATTTAGGAGAGTTCACTCTATGTTTTGTGGTTTTATTAGTATTGATCTATATTCTATTTCCACATATTAAAGATATTTACTTTGAAATATGTCCCTTGAGTATATATATCTTGTGTAGTTCATATATACTCATAATCGGGTTGTCATCTAGTTTTTCCATTATGTGTTAATGATTGAATGATTAATGACTACTAGATAAGTAAGTTTTGTTTTAAAATCTTATCTTAAAGTATACAAGTGTTGTGTACATATTGTATACTCGCAATTCAATTTTTATCTTATTATTTGTTAAGATAGTCATGAATTATCAAAAATAAAAGATTGTAGAATTTAGTCTCTCGATTATGAGTTAATGGTGAAGTTTAGTAATTGATGACAATTATTTTATGAACTAACATTTTTCATGAATTGGATGAATATGTTACGTTCCTCAAATGAGGAAGACTTGGGATGAGTTCATGTGCTGAAGATCATTAAGTCAAGTGGTGGATATATCATGAGTTGATGCATATCAAGACTATGAGTCAAGGTAAAGGTATGGCTAGTTTGGGCTAAGAATGCGTTCCTTGTCTTTTACCAATCTTGGTGTTTTGTTGGAAGATCGGGTTGCTAGTACAAATTATCATACTATTAAGAGGGATTATGTCTAGTAGTTTGAGTCTCATCATATGTTGATAACTAAACCTGATTGCACTAACTCTCCTTGGCATGAAGCTTGTATTTGCAAATAGTTAAAGCTCATGTGTTGAATCCTTGTAGCATGGGACAATACATTGCGAATATGTTTTGCAAATGTTTGAAGTCTATGTTTCCATTCTTTGTAGTATGAGACTTATATTTGCAAATGTGTTTTGCAAATGATTGAAACTTATATATATAGTCCTTGTGTCATGATTCTAAAAGTGTGCAAATGTGTTTTGTAACTTGTTGGGAATCATGGATAATCCTTGTGTGCATGATACTGTAGTTTGCAAATGTGTTTTGCAAAATCTGTTAACATATATGTACTTCTTAGGGAAATCGAAACTACTGCAGTGTATTCTAGGTACTACCGCTAATCGGAACTATCGGCGTTGTAATCACGGAACTATCGCATCTGTTGGTGGTCGGAAGACCTATGTGGTTGAGAACCATTGTGGTCAAACTAATGTGGTCGAAGATCAATGTGGTCAGGAACCAGCATGGTCAAAGCCAACGTAGTCAAACCGACGAGGTCGAAGATCGACATGGTGTAAGATCGAAGTGGTCGAAACCAACGTGGTCGGAATCGATATGGTCGAGATTTGTGTGATCGAAGACTAGTTTGGTTGAACCAAGATGATCGGAACCGACGTGGTTGAGATCTGTGTGATCGAAGACCAGCGTGGTCGAGACCTATGTGGTTGTAATTGATGTGATCGAACTGACATGATTGATACAACGTGGTCGAAGATCGACGCGGTGTTCTAAGGTCTGTGTGATCGAAGGTTGACGTGGTCAAGACTTGAGTGGTCGAAATCAGCGTAGTTAGAGATCAATCTGGTCAATCCGGACAACGTGGTCAAAAACCAGTGTGGTCGGAGACTAGTGTAGTCAGAGACCTGTGTGGTCGAACCATCTGTCGTGGTCAGGGACCAAAGTAGTCGACGATCGATACTTTCGACCAGCTCTGTGAAAGTGGTCCGATCAGCTCTGTGTGAGCGGTCCAATTAGCGAGCTGTACTACCGCCTCTATGTGAGCGGTACTTCCAATTTGCAGAATATCCAGCTTGTGTAGCGGTACATTTTTTCCAGAGAGACACCTGTGTGGAGTCTTCTCATCCCCAAGGAAATTAGTAGTTCCTCACGAGTACTGCAGTACTTTTGATGATCAGTAGTACTGTACTTTGCATGATGGAACTACTGGATTTGCCTACAATGGCTAGTTTTTTGACCATTGCTAAAAGGAGCGGAAGTACCGGTTGTTTGCCTACGATACTTCTAGAAATCCTGTTTTTCTATCCCAACAGCTAGTTTTGATGTGTGGAATATATATACCCCTTATGGCCGGTTGGAGAGTAACTTTTGACACTCCATTCCACTCCTTTGAGCTAGTGTGAGGTAATCCTCTCAATTGTGCATGTGTTGCACCTTGTGAGTAAGGAGAAATGCTCTAGATTACATGTGTTGCATCTAGAAGTGGATTGTGTATCCACTCGAGCTTGTGCATTTGTTGCACGTGGTGAGAGTCAAGCGATGGGCTTGACTTATTACTCATATAGTTTCCTGACTCCTAGACGGCGTTGGAGGCATCGTGCGCGGTGATCTTCTCAAAGAAAGTTGTGAGAAGACTTGTCAAAGTTGTGAAGGTTGGAGCTCACATACCCAGAGCGAGAAAGAGTTACCACTAGTGGATTGAGGTGTTTCGGCTTAATTCATGGAGCTAGTCCAATTCGTTTGGGCTAACCACAATGTGGACTAGGGGAGACCGGTGAGTCTCTGAACACCACGGTAAAAGCAACCGTGTCAATTTTGGTTTATTTTCTTGTGCTCAATTTAGATTCAAATAATTTACTTTCATATAATTGAATTGATTGCTTGTCATTCTAGAATTGCAAACGTTGACATAGGCTTATTTTGTAGATGTACTTAGGTGAACCCGGTTGTTTTATGCATTATTTGTGCTAACCCTTTTTGTGTTAAGCTTTCGCATTATTTGCTTGGTTTAGCCAAATAGAAATTGATAATTAATTAGAGAAAAAAGTTTGTAGACCGCCTATTCACCCCTCTAGTCGGTTTCCTTGATCTAACAGTGACACCAGAGACGGTGGGCGTGGACAAGTGGAGGCAGTGGGTACAACCGTCGAGGAGCCGCACCAAGACCTGGTACTAGTTGATCTCGGCCATGGTGGGCGGTGGTGGGAAAACCCTAGCCTAGTTGCCTTGCGCTGACGTCGCCGATGGGGAGAGGAGGAGGGCAAAACTTTGGCCGTGACCAAAAGTTTATAAAAGCCAGTTTCTAAATTGATGTTTTCTCTAGTACTAGTCCTGTGCCCGTGCATTACAATAAAAAACAAAACTTATGTATATACCAGTATTTTGAAAACAAAACTTTTCAAAATACTGGAATCCATGCCGCTCAAAAAATGGGAAATAATAGACAATAATGAGCAATATGCATATATCCCCATGTATTGATTTGCAAAGTTAATAGATATATAAGAGCCTACACTATTATATAACAATATATAGTAGAACAGAGATCAAAAGTGAAATGGTTAACAACATGGCATTCCTAACCATCTTCTAAATCTACTGTGAATGAACTACTCAAATGTGCCTCTACGAACATAACAATGACATGCTCATAAGCTATCATGTGCTCTATAATAATTGTGGCTATTATCACAAGAATAATACACATCATTTAACAAAATGTGCAAATATAAGTACCACATACCATAAATGGAATCAATGTTCTAGCATATCTCTGACACCATTTAGAGAATAATATAATGTTGAGAGGATCTTTCTAATTGAAAGTGAGAGAAAGCATGCTTTATCTATAGTTAACTATACTTTAGGAGGGTTACTTCATAGTTAGAAATTCAATTTTAGTGCAACCATTTTGTAAATAGTACTCAGGTAGTAGCTAGTGAGAAGCTCCAATTTGGCCTGAAAAACTCAGCTAACTGAGCTTCTTTTTCCTTTTGTGGTGGGGGAATAGAATGCAAGGAGACAGCTTACCTCCCCACCAAGTTGACATGCCCGAACAATTGCTTCTTTGACCTCCTTACGATGCAAGCGAACTATAGAGTCCCAAGCTGATGTGACACTTGTAAAGAGTACAACTACTACATCTGATGTGCATCCATCTCGTGCAAGCCCTGCAGAGAATGATGATAGTCATATTCTACAATTAAATGGTTTCAAGAAAGACATGCTAGTTGTACTAAATGAGAATAATTATGAATGCTTGGTGAAGGAAATGATAAGTAAACTTAAGATAGGGACATGTCTTGCAAAGTGCAAGATTTATTCTGGTTTTCTCTTAAAATACTACATCAACAAAATTACTCATTATGGGTTGGGGCACAACCCTTTTTTTGCGGTGCTCTTGCTTTTCAATGATATCTTACTATGACAAAGAAAGAACATCTAAAAAGGACAGATAAAGAAACCATCGCAATGTTCTCCATTTAGCCAAACTTGTCTATTAAACGATTAAGAGCTGGCCTGGTATAAGATATTTAGGAGTGGAGGTGATCATGGAGAAGTGTTGGGGAGTCATACAAAAAATAAAACATTCACATCAGCTTATTGAAAACTCAGTATGCAACTTTGCATTTTTTTCTTTCTTTGCATAGCTTTGATATATATGCAAGATAGTCACATCAGAAGAAAATGGTAGTTATATGATGTGCCGCACTATTTTGCTCTATTGCATACATCCTTAACTCTCTAATTCAGTGATTGATAGTGTGCAAGTCTAGGCCTTGCACACAATACAGAAGACAAGCATAGCTGAAGCCAAACATGCTTTGAATTAGCACATGGGCAGCCTTTTCATCATTGAAAACAAAGGCACATAATCAGGAATTTCATAGTTCATTGTTCCAAAGTTCCATTCACAACATACAAGTTAGCTGTCCTTCAATTGGGTACTACCCCAAGAAGCATCATCAGAATTTAATAATCCACAAGCAATCATTTCATTAACCAATTAGAACCGATTTCAAATGGACCTTGAATAATAACACATATTGATATTATAGATTCTTTAGACAATTCCAAGCAATAGCAAGGGAAAAGAGCAATAGTAGAAAAAAGTACAGTAAATAAGACTACTAAAAATGCAATGCCAACTTGCAAGACCATAGTTTAACATAAAATGTGAAATGCGAGAACAAAATAGTTAGAAGATACAATTATGCAATACAGACGGTTTATTAAGAAACAAAGATCAATTTAATTTGCCAAACTGCATTGTATTCAATTTCAAGAACACAAGCTAACAAAGCATTGAGCAAGACAAGCGGAGATTAATGTTAGGGTGCTATAAATTATCCGGTTATGTGGTGATCATTAGAAATTAACAGTATCCCCTCCAAGATGAAAATTGCATTGAAAGAATGGGTTTCCAGAATGTCACTGCCCACGAGAAGTGAGGAAACAACTATGGAGCACTATTCATCCTCAATTCGTATGAACTTACAACAACAGGCCCCATAAACTTACAACAAAGGCCTCTGCATGACTATACCTTATTGCATAAGGGTAAAATGATCTTGGGAAATCATAGAATCTTTGAAAAACCAAACATATCATCCCATCTTTGTCGATTCATAATATTAGGAAGACAGCATTCATTACCAACTCGTAATAACGGGCCAAAGTAGCAAGCATAATTGAAGGCATGAAGCAAGACTAATAGATCTAGCAATAGCATTATGTTTTTTCTTTAAAACTACAATACAATAACTTTAAGGCATCAACACAAGTAGAATCAATATTAATACATGTCATCACATATAGCAAATACTTCAATCTTTCATTACGAAGTTAGTTCAACAACCACATGGATCCCATCAAATCTTCAACAAGTTTAGTAGAACAGTACTCTGAACAAAAATCTAAAGCATGTAAATTAAGTGTTCTATTAAAGGGTTCATCTCTCTAATGACGGTGAAGTTCTCAGCAACAGCAGCAAGGTTGTTTTCATCGGTACTGCAAAGAAAAGAACACAAGTTGTTGAGAATCAATTGACTTTGATAAAAGATTCTAGTCTTTGTTGAGAATCTATTAAAGGGCATGAGGTCATGAACTATTGATAACTACAAGTGGTGGCTCAAAAGAAAACTAGAACATGGTAGGAGGTTAGGAGCCATGTAGAGAAATAACAGTTCAAAACATACAAGACATCATCTTTCTTAATAGATATGTATGCAATAGATGTATAAGCATAAGCAATGTGACATTTCATATTGCACGGTTGAGTAAGCATATATTGTCAGGTGCAGCTATTGTCGAGTCCTGAATATGCAAACCAAACTCTCCTATGTATTCTGCACCAGTCCAGGATCATGCTAGTGCACACAGTATAAACAAAGATGAAATATCGACCATACCACAATTTACTAAGAAAAGACTAAAATATTATTAATAATTATCAGAGTTGCGACCTTATGGCCAAACCTACAATTAATAGCCTAAAAGGCTTAAAGAAACTAGCAGCGGAAAAACAGAAATAAGCGTAGCAGCCATTCGACATGTCCACAGGCAATCGACTAGGGAGAGAAGTCCTAACCCGCGAAGTCGTCAAACTATCCACCTTCTAGTAGCTCTTGCTAATCTGGTCCTTCTTCCTCAACTGAGCAAATGTGGATAAAGCCGTGAGTACATAGAGTACTCAGCAAGTCGTTTGTAACAAAGAATGCAATATAGTATGCAAGGCTTACCAATAGATGGTTGAAAGGTTAATTTTGCAGAAAGCAACAATTTAAAGTAAATATAATAAATAGATTGAAAATCAAACTTTGAAAATGATAATAAATAAGTAACCAAAGGAATTGAGGCAAACCACAAGTGAACTGATCATTCACTTCAACGAATCACCCATGAACCAAGATTCATGTCATGAACCACCAGTGAACTAACTATTCACCCCCAACTTAACCCAACCAGGTTTTTATGAAAACTCTGCCCCTCGTGTGAAATCACCAAGCATTATCCATGACCGAGGACACGGCTATTCGAATAGTTTTACACTCTGCAGAGGTTGTACAACTTTACCCACAAGATACGATATTCTCATATTGCCACGTGATTGACACACTTCCTTTGGTGTGCGGAGGAGAAAATCATGACAAGGCCTTTACAATGCTCAATCCCAACATGAATCTGCCCGCTAGGGTTTCGCCTCACACCCCCCTTGCGCCTCATGGAGATCAGCGACCATGTTCATCCCAATGGCGGAATCGAAATTGAAATATCACAAATTAGTTAGCTAGGTCTATCCTATACTAGACATGTGGTTGTACGGTAAGACTTAAATCAATGACGCACAAAGTTAAGTCCTTAGATTTGCCCAAGCAAAACATCCACATCCCAATGTGCAAATTGCACCCTTTATTGCATGATTATTCGCCCAGGTGAAAACCAATTTTGTATAACCAACACCAATGACATTACCCATGTCATGGTATTCAAATTTATAACTGTGATGATAAACCCAACGTTACTATACGCATGGATAAGCAATTTAAGCGTACACCTTTGTGACAATTATTATTGTATCACTAGATAATTACCCATCCTATGGTGACAATAGAATCATGGTAACCAAATTATCAAGGAGGGATTAATCAATTTGGACAATAACTACCAATACAAGGGTTTTATAATAAAGTAGCAATGCATGATAATTTAAAACAAAATAATGCATAATAGATTTGAAAACTAGATTCAACATGATCAAAGAACACGGCTTGCCTTGGCCTTGCTAAGTTAACGGCTCTTGATCTTCTAATCCTGCTTCAGCTCCTTCGAATGTGTGATCTAACGAGAGAGAAAATAAAACAAAGCACAAAAACAAATTCAAATAAACTCCAAAAACTTCAAAACTAGAACCAAAAGATAGAGCTCAATTTTAGATAAATTTTAAAAAAAGAATCGGGTCAATCGGAGTTCGAACGGAGGAGAACGGGTTCTCGAAAAATCTAATCTGGAGAGAAAAAAAAGCTAAAAATCAAAAAAGGTACTGTGCTGTGAACCCGGTGCACAAAGAAGGCTAGTCTACGGTGGACTCGGCTCATGGAATAGTGCACTGGACGACTGGGCTTGCTGGCCGGCTGCTAACCTGGCTGACACGTGTGCACTAGGGCTGATGTGGACGGCTTGCGTGGCGGTGTTGACTCGGCTGGCTCACGGGTCCACGGCTGACATGCGGGCCCCGCATGTCAGTGGCTTGATGCACATGGACCAGGTGCATGGGAAGACGAACCGACGCAACGCGCGGGGAACCGAGGTGACGGCGGTGCATGCGTGCGGGAAACCGAGGCGACGGTGGCGTGGGTCATTGGTGGCTGACCGACGGCGAGCTCGGGCGATGGGGTGAGGACATATGATGGCGACGGGACCGGATGGTGGACGGCGACACACCGGCGGTGAGGCTCGGTCGGTGGAGGAAGAAGACAGCGAGTGTGGCGGCGAACGGTGAAGACGACAATCCTCCGGCGAGCGGTGAGCGACTAGTGGCGGCGAAGGTGGCGGAGGACCGCGGGGTTGGCCCCCCTTTTATATCGGGGTTGGCGGCGTTCGAGATGGCTACGGTCGTCAAGTCCCGTACGAAGACGGCGAGCGGCGGTGGGTTCACGACAGACACCACCGCGACGGAGATCGAGACGGAGACGGTCTGACAGGTGGGCCCCACCAGTCAGTGGCACGGGTCAGCAAGCGGCCAGGATGAGCGCGGGCGAAGTGGGTGCTCCGGATGCACGACGCGTGTCAGCCATCCATCGGGCTGCCGCGAGCGCGGATGGGTGCCGCGTGGCTAGGGAGGGGTAGGCCGGGCCGAGGCGAAAAATTGGGTCAGAGGGAATGGACTTCGGCCCAGAACTGTTTAGGATTTTTTGGAGGGTTTTTCTATTTTAGAAATTCAACTAAAACCTTTTGAGCACTAGAAAACAGCAAATAAATCCAATAAAATTCTAGAAAATTCCTTGAGACTCAAGGAACTCAAATAAAATACTTTTGACAAATGTTAATCTTTAATTTAATCATATTAAATCCTTTTAATTAATAAAAATTCCAATTAAGCTTTAATTAATTCCAGAAAAATTCAAATGGTGAATTTTATTTTAAAATCTTCAGAAAGGCTTTGAAAATCAGGATGTTATAGCTATAAAATCCAACTTATCACTAGTATGATCACCCTTGAACTTTCACTCAATAAGAAAATTATAAAAAGGAAATTCATCACAAGATATTGGAATTACCGTTGTACCAGTCAATCAAACAAGTTCCACCAGAACAATTACGTGTTAGCAACAAAATATACCATTCAAATTAAAAAATTAAAATGACGTGAACATGAAAAGAGTATACCATGGTGCTCCATTTCCTCTTTTGGGAGTGGATAATTTACAGATACAACTGTGCCAATCTCTCCAGCCTGATAGAAAACTTCGCTAGCCATAGCAAAGTCTGGAAGACCACCAAATATCACAACCCTTTATCATAGGAGATTAAAATTACCGGTCATATTGAGTTAAACTGGAACATGATAAAGAATACTCATGATAAAGAATACTATAACACAATATCCTTATATCATTGACCAAAAATAAAAACTAAGAATGAGGTCATGGAAAGCAAGATCTACAAAAGGATGGGAATAGATTTCAGCATAAATATGGTAAGTTATATTTTAGATAATGCTTTAATGTCTTGTCAACATAGAAGCATTCTATTCCACACCTTTGTTTTTTTTCATAATTTTTCACTTTATTAGTTTCGCCAATGCTAGCTTCCTTCTCTATTGTGGTTTCCTTTATTAATAACCATGGCGGGCCTAGTTCTATAAAACATCTTGCATCAGAAAATTTAAGTATTAAGAAAATTGAACAATGCAAAGAGTGCAAAAATCAAGCAACTTTTTATTAAAACATGTATCTATTTTATGAGAGGTTTCCTTGTGTTTTGCAGAAGCAGTAGTATCATCTCCTTCATTTCTTGCATCAGAATCCTTGGCTTGCACTGCTTACAAAGAAAAAATAGTCGGACAATTAGAACCTTGATCTATTGAATTTCAGAAGCAACACATTATTACGAATAGAGATTTACTACTCTCCTTTTGCAAACGTTCCTTCAGTGGAGCACAATGCATTGCTAGCTTAACTCTGATTTTCCTACAAGCAACAACTAATCCATTCTTTTGCTAAATAACTCGCTCAACATCTTGAACAGTTGCACTAGTACCAAAGGAAAACATTAAGTAAAAAATACTAATGGATCAAGGTTAGTTTTATGCCCAGGTAATTATCAGCAAAAACATACTCTTTTATGATCAGTCATCACACTTGTACCAATACCAGGAATCAAGCTCTATCAACTAAACTTATATGATTTGGTACATTGATTGGTCCAATGGATGAAATATGGTCAGGAACTTAGTGAATAAGTGCTATACTTCTAATAAGAATTGTTGTATTCAGGCTAACTACTTCACGGTATTTTCAAGTCTTTAAACCATTAGAGATTGTGGCATATAATAATTTATGCTTAGAATTTAACAATTAGTTTGTTGGATCGTTACATCGCCTACGATCAAAACCACTTCTCACAAAATTACAGGAAAAATATAGGTATTGGGAAATATCCACAAAGGCAAGCCTTAAAACTTACAATTGTATGAATCCAAATCCTCGACTCATCTCCAATCCTACATTAAAAACAACCAAAACCGATTAAGAAAAACCCTTCATCACAAGCAACGTGAAATTACTCACAACTAAATAGCCACCAAATCCCTCAATCCTCTTACCTTTCGAGGCAACCATGAAGCAGCGCCTCACTGGCCCAACCTCGCTAAACACCTCCTCGAGCTACACAACACAAACCACATCTTAAACTGTAAAGCCATAGCACTTGCTTAAAGCTGTAAATTCGTAAAGGTCAAAGGTTAGGAGGAGTTCACGCTTATGTCAAAAGACTTGAAGGTGTAGGGTGTGTTGGACATGAAGACGGTGGAGGGGATGTGCCTGCCAGCACCGCCCCTAGTGGCCGCGTCGCCCTCCGTGGATACTTTGCCATCATCGTCGCCGTGCTGCTTTCGCTTACCCATCGCCGGTGTTGTAGGTGAGAGCCATGGGAACTAGGGGATAAGGGTTTAGAGTTTGGAATGGGTGGGTTGTTGTTGGGTAGGATTGGATGGGCTAGACCTAGATCGGTCGTAAATGTGTGGATTGAGAGAGGTAGAGGTCAGCGGGGTCGAGTGAGGCCGTCGTGACCCCAGGGCCGTGCGGTGGTGCTCCACCGGGGGAGAGGGTGAAGAGGAGTAGGTGGGTGGTGAAGTGGGGAGGGGGCGAGTGGTGAAGGAGGGGCGGGTGGAGAAGGTTGAAGGGAGAAGGGAGATGGCACGTTGTTTTCAGCAACAAGGAGCCGATGGGGGATGAACCACATGTCGACGCACCTGATTTTGTGAAGAGGGAGAGGGAGAGGGAGAGAAAGAACGTGTCAGCCCCTAATTGATTCTTTGAAGTAGTAGATATTTTGTATCTTCACCTCTCTTTCTCTCAAGGTAGGACCCAACACATATTAAACTAAATAAAAGAAATAATTATCTATTTACCATCCAAATATGACCACTTTAGAAATATACCATAAAAGAATTGGTTCGCTTTAATACCATCTATTTTTGTTTGAAGTTAGGCAAAATACATTTCATCTAGTTCAGTTTACATCTCCGTTTGCCCCATGGTGGTCGAAGCGTCCTGGTTGAAGCCGTGGTCGAAGTGCTGTGGTTGAAGTTCCGTGGTCGAAGCGTCGTAGTCGAAACCGTGGTCGAAATACTGTGGTCGAAGCGTCGTGGTCGAAGTTCCGCGATCAAATTGCCGTGGTCGAAGCTCTGTAGTCGAAGTATCGTGATCGAAGCAGTCGTTAGGGCCGTTCGCTAGGGGCATTTTGTATAATTTTGGGTTGCTCCAGTGGACATTTGGGTAATTTGAGTGACATGTGTAATGGATAAAGTGGTATTTTTAAGAACTCTGTGATATTTTGATGGTATTCAAGTGAATTTGGATTTTTCCATGGTATATTACAAAACTGATGTTTTTTGGGGTATATAATGGATGGTCTCAGAATAAAAGGCCCTCGTCTCTTCTTTCTCTCATCGCACCATCCTCGTCTTTCACGCTCTTTCCACACCGAACCATCAGCGCTGCGCCGCCACCGATTCCGACGGCTCCGACGGACCCCGTCGACGTCGGTGTGCTCCCCTCCAGCCCCTCTCCCATGTCCCTTCACCGAATCGCCCCGCCGCATCCTAAATCGCCTCCACCGTCAAACCCTAGCCGCGTTGGCGGGACTCCGTCGGGCGGCACATGCCGGTCCGAGTGTCCGACTCATTCGGCTCTGTGCGGGCGCCACGTGTCAGTGACTGTCCTGCTCTTTTCTGCGTGCGGTTAAAGTCTACCCAATTCCGTTCGCTTCTCCTCTTGGTCGGCCTCACCGCCTCCTTCCTCCGATTCGATCTCCTCACGGTGGAATTGCAGCTTACGAGGGGAAAAAATTTCCACATATAGAGCTCGGGAATCCGGCAAGCGCGAGACAGTTCGGAGCCGCAAGCGCAAGCGGGTGAAGCGTCTGCGGCGACATGAAGCCCCCGGTTGCCGCCGCCGTAGACAAGGGCGGCGGCGCGGGCGTGGACCCGTCGCTGCCGCGGTTCAAGTGCCAGGAGTGCCACCGGGCGCTCGTCGTCGTCGGCGTGGAGTCCTTCGCCGATAGGCTCCCCGCTAACGCCGCCTCCGGTACGCTTCCCCCCCTCCGATTCGCCCCTTCCCCTTAACGAGCCCGTAGTGTTTGCATCAATTTGAATAGAGCGTAGCTTTGTGGTAAATTCGAGTGCTTGAGATGGTGTTAGCACTATACGAGCCGGAGAATTCAGCACAATTGAATTATATGTATGAACTGCTGTTTTTCTTCAGTAAAAACCGGGTTTTGTGTTATATAGGTTCTGATGGAATGCATTTTCGGTAATATTTTCTAGAAAAACGTAGTGTTTGCAACTGAAACGAGTCGAGAAATCCATGTCTGTGCATGGCTGAGTTGAATCCATGGTGCCATTTTGTTCTATTTCATAGTGGCAACTTTATAACGCCTAGTGAGATCATGGTAGGGAGTAGGAATTGTAAATTTCTGCACAACTGAATTCCCCTGTTTCTGGTGGGCCTTTTCTCTCTTCATTTAACTTTTATTTCCTTTATATTTGAGTTGAAACTAGCATAGTCTTCATAGTGGTGGCACATTTATACACGACATATGCTTCTCTTGGCACTCTTATCTTGCTGTGAACTAGAGGTATTCAATCACAGTTGAACCCACATAATTGTATTCAGTACAGATTAAGCCAGCAAGTGCATGCACATGTGCACTGTAAAGGAAAACATCTATATATTTGTAATTTAAGGTGGGAAAAAGTTGCTGCCCTTATCATGTTGCTAATCATTCCACATCATTTACTTTTGATGATGCTACTTGCTGGAATTGCTTCTAGTTGCTAGTCAGTTAAAAAACTAATCTACTTCATTGCTTTGGCCTAAGATAAGGCTTCACATTGCCTTGCTTGCGAGTTTCCTTTTATTTCAAATGCTACCCATTAAGTTTTTCGAAGATGCATTTTTGTGCTAGTGGTTCTTCTTATCTATTATGCCATTAATGGATGCAGGTATGCATGCATCCTCTGTTCAGGGCAGTATTATGGGGGTGAGCAGGATGGACAATTCTTACGTCGTGCTATCCAAGCATAACAGATCTCAAGGCCCTGGAATTCCCCCACGCCCACCAAGTGCAGCAGCCCCGCATATCGAACCTAACCAATCAACAAGAGCGATAGAGGGGTCATATATAATGCTTCCACCTGCTGCTGCTTCAATATACAAGCCATCTGCCTCTGAAGGAAGTGGTGCACAGCTGCCACCACCAAGTACGAACTCCAGCAGCCCTTTACCAGGAAATAATTCTGGATTTCACTCAAGTGTGACTGTATTAAAACGAGCATTTGAGATTGCTACTTCACAAACTCAGGTACAATACGTTGCTTAAAAATGTCTCGATTGAATATTTGGGCGTGCATGCAAATTGCTGTCATTTCATGTTTCTGCAATTTGTTTGCTTCTGCAGTTATTGCATCAGATTTGCCTTAGTTTTGCTGCTGTAAAAGTTGAGGGTATTACAGCACTACATTAATTAGTGACTTCATTATTATAAGCTGGTGGATTGTTAGAGAAGCAATGTTAACACAGGTGTAAATATGCAATATACTTGCAGGTTGAGCAGCCACTCTGTCTGGAATGTATGAAGGTGCTTTCTGATAAGATGGATAAGGAGATTGAAGATGTTAATACCGACATTAAAGCTTATGAGGCTTATCTTCAACGTTTGGAGCTAGAATCCTACAACGTCCTTAATGAAACTGATTTCCACAAGGAGAAACAAAAGGTGTCATTCTCTTTTACATATATGTATTTAGATGATAATTAATGAAGTTAGAAGATGTAGGGTTTACTGTTTTGTTGTTATCCTTGATGTATGCCTTTCACCTACATATGAGCATAGTTATTAAAACCGAACCGGTTGATGAACCGGTGAGGCTCAGTTTGTGGTTCACTGGTCCAACCAGGGAATCGCTGGTTTAGAAAGGTACTTGAGTAGTATAAGTTCTAGACTAAGCACACCAACTAACTTGGCAGAGTGGCCAGCACATGCACTTCATTTACTCAAGACCAGGGTTCGAACCCCGCCTCCACACCTTTCTATTCCACCCTCAGAAATTATTCCCTCCACATGTGACTCACCAGTTCAACCATGTCTGGTTTTTAGTTGGTTCTGTGAAAAACCACTGGCCCGATCACATATTCTCCTGTTCGATTGCAGAAGCGATCCAATAGCTAAACCGGATCGGACTGGGCTCTGGTTCCAGTTTTTCCCAGTTGACCGCCGGTCTCTTCCGGTTTTAATAACTATGCATATGAGAGAGATGCTGAACACTAAGCAGCAGTGTAGTGAACTCCAGTTTGATTCTTTGACCCTGGAGTTATCAAATAGCAATAGACGAGAAAGTATATTATTTAGAAACAAATGATAAATTATGTTAGTCCTGTGAGTCAAATGTACAATAGTTCTTGAGCAGCTATCAAAGATACATTATAGAATAATCTGACATAAGCTATCAGCTATAAGGATGTAACCATAAAGCAACTCTAATTCCAGCATACAATTGGTAAATTACAGTGACATGTCCATATTACCAACTCTACATCAGAAATTACATGAAATATTCTAGGATGCCTTAGTTCTGCACTTATTTATATGAGTTCTGTAGTTTACCTTGGCGTTGTACTTTCCGACCCAGCTAGTGTACAACCTGGACAAATAGACTAACAATTTATGCCCTGTATGCTGTATTCATTTCTAATTTTCTATGTATTGACTGAAGACCAAACTAGAGAAGAGATGGGAGCAGCTTGAGACAAGAAGATAAGGGAAGACAAAGGATTTAGTTTCTATTGATAAACCAGACATGTAGGCACTACACATTACTTTCAATGAAAATTAGTTCCTTTTCAACACTTCAGTCTTAAGAGAATTCTTTGTCTATTTATAAAGACATTAAAACCTAAAAGTGTAGCTGTTCATGAAGAAGTTGTCCAGTTGTTCTGTAAAAGACCTTTCTTACATGTTAAAATTTAAAATCAACAGTAATTTCTTCTGAACTGGTCAACGGTCATTTGTATTATGTGTGTTCCTGCCATTTCAGATAGAGGAAGAAGAAAAGAAACTTAAGTCTGCTATTGAACAAGCTGAAAAGCAATATTCAGAAGTTAGTTCTGAGATGAAGGATCTTGAAACAAAATCTAAACAATTTGAAGAATTGGAAGAGCGGTTTGTATTTTCTTCACCTTGCCATTTTTCTTTCAGGCATCTTCTTGTTATTAGATTTGAAGTTTGTCTACAGGAATCAGGATGCAGATTCTCAAAATAATTTTTATTTACTTTTGGGTATGAACATGCGTACTTGGCACTAACAGGAGAGTCTCCACCTGGTCATTTTTTCTTTATCTTTATGATCAGTTGTGGCATTGTTATAGGTTATCAGGTATGAGTACAGCACGGTTACACCAAAAAGCATTAGGATTATAATGTTTGTAATATAGTAGCCATTCTTCACTTCAAATATGGTTCTTGAAATTAAACAGATTGTTTCTATTATTTAACTGAAAATAGTATTCCATATGATTGGTACCAAAAGATACCAACACTGGAGAATAATATCACACAAACATGGTATGCTACAACAATTACACAGTAGTTTTGCACAATCTGAACTGTTTGGTTGGCTCAAGTTATGTGTAGAGCTCCAACTACTTGTTAATCAAAGCTGATGTATCATATTTTTTGTTCAGGTATTGGCATGAATTCAACAGCTTTCAATTTCAGCTGACATCTCACCAGGTATATACCTATTACAGGCCATATAAATATTTACTTGTCAGAATAACAATATACTGTTTTGTTGTCTTATTTTGAATTCTCCTATATTCTTGTTGGCACCAAAACTAATATTATTTTCCAACGGAATTTACAGACAATCAGGCATGCATTTTGTTCTAGATCAGTGGTGGGCTCATTGCTCAAGCAATATAAACCAAGTCTATGGTTGATTTTGCGCTCATTTTGTTGGCATTAATAAATTGCTTTGAAAAGTTAATATTGATTATGCCATATGCATACTGTCTGCATTATTATGTTTCATACTTCCTTGTTTGAAAGTACCATCACAAGTTTTGATTCCTCCTCTACATCCCTGCTTTCTTATGTTCGTGTTGTTTGTCAACATTTTCCCCTTTGAAGTGGTTACCTGAAAAATTGTCACTTACTCCACTACTACACTGTTCAGGAAGAAAGAGATGCCGTTTTGGCCAAGATAGAAGTTTCACAGATTCATCTGGAATTGTTAAAGCGTACAAACGTTCTCAATGATGCATTCTATATTTCACATGATGGAGTGATCGGAACAATAAATAACTTCCGTCTCGGTCGCCTTCCAAATGTACAGGTAACCATGCAAATGGGCAGATACCACATCGATTTACCATCCCCAGTGCTTCACTTAGTGTTCTATTCAAGCTGTACTAATCCACAAATCTCTTGTCACTCTGACCTTAGGTTGAGTGGGATGAGATAAATGCTGCTTGGGGTCAGGCTGCTCTTCTGTTGCATACCATGGCTCAGTACTTCACCCCAAAATTTCAGTATCCTTGACAGGCATGACATTTTTTACTACAATTTATTTACTGGTCATAAGTGCATGTTCTTTATTGCTAAGTAGCATTTTTGACTTAATTGAAGGTATACATAAATGGTAAATCTTAATACAAGTATGCCACAATTGTTTTTTAAAAAGATGATTTTGCTATGGAGTTCCTGAACATTGATGTAGACACCGGATCAAGATTCACCCTATGGGAAGTTATCCAAGAGTCACAGACATCAACAATAATACCTACGAACTGTAAGCTTTATGCTCTCAAATGTATTCCTTTTTTCCCTTCTAGAAGATTCATACTATAGTACTCTCTTTTTTCAAGGTTCATAATAAAATTTTCTGATAACAAACCTTGCTGCCTAGTAAGACATCTAGGGTCTCCCTCATGAAATAGGTGAGTTATGCTTATTTTATCAAAACTTGAATGCATGATCACATATATATGGTAGTAAAAAAATTGGATTGAACTTGGTTCGCGCATTAACAGACTTATATTAATCATTACTAGTCCGCTGTCACTGAACATGCATTGAAGCAAATCATCATTGTCCCTTCTATTTGCTGACAGCTTGCTTCGGGTGCTTATTTTGCATGTTTTTTTGCTCATTTTGTTGGGCAGTGCAATTTTATTATCCTTTGGAAGTTAATAAGCTGCACAGCTAATATTCAGGTTTGGTCCTGTGAATTTATTCTGGAGCACCCGATTTGACAAAGCCATGACATGGTTTCTGACTTGCCTGCAAGAGTTCGCCGAGTTTGCCATAAGCTTGGATAAAGAGAACAATGTACCACCTGAGAAGTCATTGAAGCTCCCCTATAAGTAAGGTTTCTTGCAACTTTTTGGTTCTGGTACCATGTCTGAATTTCATGGTTCATGCTTACATCATCAGTGAAGATTTTTACCTGAGGTGAAATTTGTTCAAATGAATTAGGTTTTACTTGCAACCATATACAGTACTTATAAGATGGGAAAGTGATTTCTATGGTTGTGAAATTTTCTTTTTCTTTGGTTTATATGACAATTAATGTAACGTACAAGCAGGAGAACTCTTATGGGGTGACAATTAACAGTGCATTGGAAAACTCTTCATATTACAGGATTGATGGTGACAAAGTAGGGAGCCACACGATCTTCTTAAGTTTTAATAAACTCGAGAACTGGACAAAGGCGCTAAAATACATGTTGTGCAACTTGAAGTGGGTTCTCTACTGGTTTATCGGCAATACAAGTTTTGCACCTCCCTCTGGATCTTTGTATTTAGCGCAATCTCCAAAGAACAAGAGTTGATGCGGTGTTTAAATACGGACGAAGTCCCTGACCTTAGATGCTGACTGTAGCCGCATGTTGACAATATTAATAACGGTCTGCATTTGGTGTACAGAAGTGGCAGATATAGCTAGCTCTCTTGTTGCTTGCAAGTCATCGTTGTTATGTACCTGCCATTGTGTTTATGACGGGCATGAATTCCATTAGTATGTATCAGTTGTGCAGACAAATTGGAATGACAATAAAATAATGCCCTGCCCTGCTGACCCCCCCGCCCCCCCGCGGCGTTAAGTCCAAAGTATCAATCAATATTTATAAATTTCTTAATCTAAAAAAAACGTTCATAAACTTCTTTGCTTCCTATAGATGCTTATGAGTTCTTTTCACATTTCAATGCCGAACCCATAAGCGATAGTGCTGCATAAAGCCCATTAGCATAATCGCTACATCAAAACCCCATAATACCGTAGTTTAATACCTCCTGTCCTGCTAATATCATAACCCATTCTATCAAACCTACAGCAACATCTCCAGCATTTGTTGAATTGGATGTCACTGGAGCTATTCAGGAACAAAGGAATTTTATAGGATTCATACCAAGGTTCTAAAACACGATAACTGATGCTCGGTTACCTCACCTTGCAGTGATTATACGGTAATTGGTCTTGTAACCGATTTTTTTATTTTGATAACAGATTTATATATGCAATTGTATGTTCATGTAAAATCAAAGCCATATTTGATGATATTGTTTTGATGTGTCCATATCTTGTGATGCTTGGTTGATTTCATAGTTAGAACATTAAATGGTCACACTAAATTTATGCATCTTTCTGAGTATACTTCTACTTAACAGAAAAACAGAGAGAAGAGAACTCAACTTAGCAGTAGGGGAAGAACTCAACTCAACTGCAGACTGGGCTTGAGGTGGAAGGCCGCTACCAGCGGGAGGGGTTGCAGTAGGGGAGGACGCCGCCTGAGAGAGGAGCTGTAGCAGGGAAGGATGAGGGAGGAGCTGCAGTAGGGGAGCACGTCGCCTGAGGGAGGAGCCACAACAAGGGAGGATGCCACCAGAGGGAGGAGTCGCAACAGGGGAGGTCGTCATCGGAGGGAGGAGCCGCAACAAGGGAGGCCGTCGCAAGAGGGAGGAGCCACAGCAGGGGAGCCCATCGCCGGAGGGAGAAGCCACAGCGGGGAGCCCACCGCTAGAGGGAGGAGATGCAACAGCAGCAGCCATCGTCGCTGCTATCCCATGCCTAGGGTTCCTTCCCACGCTGTCACTATGATGCCGCCCTTGGGCATGTGTGCCACTACCAATGCTATAAGCTTGGGCTTTCTCTGCTGGGCTATGCCGCTGTGGGCTTAATTAAATTTGATCGTGGGCTTCATGCCTTCATTACACTGGACAGGCCACTCATGCGAGTACACGGTCTGTTAGCCGATTACTCACCCAGTTATATCGGTTAAACCGGTTATGTACTCGTTTTTGCCTGCTCGTACTCGATGAGGGGACCTAGTCCGAGTACTCGGGCGAGTGCACCTATTTTTAGAACCATGATTCATACAAGAATTATAACGTTTCTTGCAAAATTCTAAAGAAATTTATGCTCCAAATAACCCCTCTGAAAGATGTGTGTAGGTGCTCAACGGGGGATTTGAAGGAGAATATAGATGCTGCCGCCTTGGATTTCTCAAACATGAAATTTAACATGAGGTTTGAGTCAAAGTTTGGAATTGTCGAAAAATAGAAGGTAAGGTAAATTGTTGTAATTTAAGTAGATTAACTACTTTTTATGAACAGCTTAACCTTTTGGATGATACGCACTGAACTGAAAAAGGACCGTTTCTATGGTTGGAATGCCCTTGGGGTGCACAAATTTTCCACAAATCTGTTCCAATGTTTGAAAGAACCATAACTTTAATTAACTCACAACAGTACAATTAACAATAATTAAAAATGAATTAAGAATTATTACAACTCATTAATTACAAGAATGAATTGCAACTCTCAATTTCAAAATCTCAAAGAATTGAATTAAAGCAAATTATTACAACTCTTTTTACAAAAATGTTGCATAAATAAAAACTAATACCTAAAGTTACAATTACATTAAATTAAGAGCTGCATCTTTCGGTGCTTTGCGTTGTAGTACCCTGTCCTTGCGTTTAGCCAGCATTAGAATCCCAAGTTGGCCGCCCCTCTTTTTCTTTTGCAGTCGGAGAGCAAATCAAACAACAATCCAAGGGAGAATAAAAAGAGAAGAAATTAGATTTGCCATCAGTACCCTCGGGCTACTAGAGCCAATTAGAGTAGCGTTCGTTGAGGTTCTCATACCATCCTGGGCCGGTCAGCACCTCTCACTACTAGTGGGCCTCATCATTCGGCATTCAAAATCCAAAGCTCACTTTTTCCCAAACTTACCTTAGACCCCAAAGAATTCCAAAATAGTGCACAACCCACATTTAGGACCTTCGGTCCGAAGCAACAGAGAACCAAGATACAAGAGAGGATAGGCTTGGCATTGCCCAGCTAGGCAACAGTAAGGAACCAGCCAAAACCCCCTCTAATATAAGCCCCAAATCCAGCCAATCGCCTTATTGCCATTCTCAGAAACCACCGAAAGTAAACCAGCCGAAAGTTCACAAGCCCACAGAAAGCATCCAAACCCCTCACAGCCAAGAATAACCAAGAACACCTGAGCCCTCAAGGCAACTGAAGCCCATCCCCCATCCATCTTTGCTCTCGGCCGAAGGATAGAGAGCCAGCCCCCATAGAAGCCTCATCACATCGAGTGAGAAGAGAGGAGTGTCGAAGAAGGGGAGGTAGAACATAGAGGAAGACGAAGGAAAGCGAGGACCACAGGACAAAGAAGTCGATAGGGTGGACCATCACAATGCGACGACCACCACAAGACGGCGCCCCCAACCGTGACAAGTACCTTGACCACACCTTCGCCCACATCTACAACCACATGAGGATCACACTGCACCCCCCACCCACCGGATGACACCTTCTATTCTCAACCCGACACGAGTAGGTCCACATTCCCTTCCATTTTTCTTCCCTTCATTTTTTGGTTCTTTCCTTTAAGATGCTCGGCACTAGTCCTCGACTTGTCCGGTTGAGCCAGGCAACTGAGAAGGAGGGAGGACCCACCCAGCCCAATCGGTGGCTGCCACAGCAACCGGCGCCCGCCACAGCACCGTGCGCGCCCTCGTGCTTGGAGAGCCGCTTTCGGGCACGAGCACCCCAAACCCGAGTCCCGCCATCACAACCACTAGGATTCCCCAGAACTGGGTGTGGTAAAACGTATGAAAACGTAACAAAAACATTAACTAAAATCAAAGCGATTAAGCGTAGATGGAAGTAGAAGAGGAAGGTAGAACCAGAAAGTAGGTGAAGTTGAGCCCCCTCATCCATAACCACTGACCTAGCCAAGCCCACAGTAGCATACCCCCGTTGGCGGCATCCTCCTTGAGGGTGAAGAGGAGGTTGAGGGAGCCATCGAGCAGCCGAGTAGCCGTAGAAAGCCGAGTAGTTGGAGAAGTCGTAGGAAGCCGAGTAGTTGGAGTAGTTGTAGGAGGCCGAGTAGTTGGAGTAGTCATAGGAGGTCGAGTAGTCGGAGTAGTCATAGGAGGCCGAGTAGCCGAGTAGTCATCGAAGTAGCTGAGTGGCCGAAGTAGTAGTTGGAGCGGCCATAGCCAGAGTAGCCGAACCGTCAGAAATTAAAAGCCACAGATCCGGTGAGCAGCCGCCAGATCCGGCAGGTAGCCACCAGATCTGGCGAGGAGTCGGTAGAACCTGCTAGATTCAATGAGAGCGGTCAGAGGAGGAGAGATCCATCCAGATCTAAGCCAGGAAAGGCAAGCGCTCCGGGTAGTTAAGCTAGGAAGAGCCACAAGCCTCGAGGAGGAAGAGCGGAGGAAGAGGAGAGCAGCGACCAAGAACCGAGTGTCGATTGAGTGGAAGAGGAGAAGCGTTTTCCCACTAACCAAGAGGAGCCAATCATTAAAGGCAAGGAGGGAGGAGTGCGAAGCATCGGCCAAGTGGAGGAGCGTGAAGCATTGACTGAGTAAAGGAGGCGGAGCTATTTCGTCGGCCACATGGCAATGGGCCAAGTGTTGGGTTGGGCTGAAAGGCCTGGGCCTTCAAGGTAGTTTTAGTAGTAGGTTAGCAAGTTTTTGTTTCGAATTCACCAATGTGGGAAAAGGGGAAATTTTCTAATTTATTAGTACCTTAATTAAATAATTTTCTATAATAGAGCATCTGTCTGTAATGAAGAAATCAACCAGACTCAAGCCAAGGTAGCAGGGCAAATTGTCATTGATTTTCCAGCACTTACTACTACTCAAGCAAGCTAATTCTTGATAACAGACATAGTTATGTCAAATATACAAATTATTTCGTGTATCATTATGGTATACTTGCATTAGAAAATGTTTTTGAAAAAGTGAATGGAGTATAAAGATGAAGAGTTAAGTATGAGAAAGAAAAGGGGAGAAAAAGAAATAGAAAGAAGAGTATGAGTTAGAGTCTGTGGTCTGGTTGAGAGGAGCAGCATGACTACAGATGTATGTAAATAGGAGGGTAAAGGGGACTTTAAAAAGATAGAGAGAGGGAAGGTAGGACCCCTTTACATATGGCTAGAATATAAGGACCTACAAAACTCTCACTCGGATCAGGGACCGTAAATAAAGTGCCAACCATTTTTTTCGTCTCGGACAGGTAGAAATTAGTACCTTGTTACATTATTCGTCCCTCCACATTTGGTAAGTAAATATGTGTGAGTAGAGATGGATGGAGTTCAAGACCAATAATGCTAGTCTAGAATTGAGTAAGTCCCAAGGTGCTATATACGTAGGTGGAGTGTTGGGTCGGGAGCCGGTCCAACTAAACATTATTTGAAGTCGGTAGAGCTCGGGAGAGCGACTCGGTATACCGGCGAAAGATAAATGGGCTGGAGAATTGAGCAACGAAACTTGGAAAAGGTTCTGTACTTTGAACTTGACCCTACACCAAAGAAAATATGAAAAGCCTAGTTCTGATGGTTTAGAGTAGCTATGGGTACAATGGCACAATCCTGCGCAGTGCTAAATAAAACCATCAATTCATATCAGTCTCTTGAATTGGAGACTACGGTGATCACTAGGGATTTTTCTTCACCGAGTGAAAAGTAGAATTTTCATAAATTAAAAAGATGTCACTTAATTTAAGGAGGCTAATTTCAGAAAGCAAATGATTAGAAATGGAAGTAAGGACAGAGAAGCATACAATGCATTTTGCTATTATAATGCTTGTTAAGTACGTTGGTACTCACTCTTCCTATTATTTTCCTTTGTTAGACCCTGCTTCACTCAAAGAATACTCCGAGCCCAGATGAAGAGGCAGCAGGCATAGTCGAGCTCACTGGGGAGGAGAATGATGGGGAGGTGGACCCCCTAAACAGTGGTTGGGATGAGTAGACAATCGGTGGAGCCGAGCAGGAGAGCCATTGGGTATGAGTTGTACCTTTTGTCCCCTATGTATTTGTAATTAAGACAATAGTCTTCGAGGCAAGTACTATAATAAACGTACAGTTTCTATATTATTGTTCTACTGCATGACTCTGGTAAAGACGTATTATTTGCCAGAACAATGTTTACTCGGTAAATAATAATTTATTGTTTAAGTGTGATAATCCCCAGAATAATTAGACGGGCGCCACAATGTTCCAGAAGGTGATCCGGTTGGCCAAGTTAGACTCCAAGAATTAAAGAAAATGTTGTTTTTTCTGTGCCAAGTTATTGCAAAGGAGTTATGGTTGATTAGAGCCCCCCACTGCCAGCAACCGACGACCGTTGAATCCTTATTGCGCGAGGGGACCGGCCGTGCGCTGCACGCCCACCGCCGTACGTACCGTGCCATATCGCCGTGTCAATAAATTTAATTACTTTTAATTTAAATTTAATCCAACCGGCAAACGAAATCATATTATGAGTTGTAGAGGATCGCAGTCGCGCCCATGCATCTGCATATATATGGGAGCGCAAGGCTGGCCTCGCCTCCCTCATAAATTCCTTCTTCTTCGTCTGCTGTTGCTGCGCCGCTTGCACGCGTACGCGAGAGAGAGAGAGAGAGAGAGAGAGAGAGAGAGAGAGAGAGAGAGAGAGAGGTGAGGGAGAGATGGTGGGATCCATGAAGCACCTAGTGCAGGTGGAGGAAGGCAGAGAGGCGGCGGACGGGGCCCCCTCAGCCGGGCCCACGTACCGCTGCGCAGCCGGGGCCGGCGGAGCCTCGCCGCCCGCCGTGCCGGGGCTCGACTGCTGCTGGGACATATTCCGGTACGTCGTTCGTCACGAATCCTCATGATCTGCACCACCATCTCTGAAATTATTGGCGCCTGTTGTTCGTCTCATCTCCACATAGATCTGTCGTTTGTTTTGCAATATCGAATTCAGTCTGAATGCTAAATAACACGTCCAATTTCGATATGAAACCAACGAAATTCTCTGTAAAAAAAATCCATTTGATCCCCTGATGACATGTTTACAGTTTGTCCGTGGAGAAGTACCCCGGTAACCGGATGATGGGCCGCCGCGAAATCGTGGACGGAAAGGTCGATCCGCGGCTCTCGGTTTCTCAAACGAGATCTCTTTCTCAAACTGGCTTCCATACGTTCGCACAGCACGCTTCTCTGTTTTTTTTTCTGGTGAATTGATTTGTCGTCTCCGTCTCCGTGTTAATATCGCATCAGGCTGGCCAGTACACATGGATGACTTACAAAGAAGCGTACGACACCGTGCTCAAGGTGGGGGCGTCGATCCGGAGCTGCGGCGTTGGCAAGGTACGTGCGGGAATCTGACGCTTGCTCTGTGATCTTGCACACTGGGGAATCGGGAATGGTTCTCGACTTGTTTTGGTATTCTCTCATGTTTAGTGTTCTAGTAATGTTCAGAAACTGTGTGCCGATCGGTTGCTCGGTTTGATTATCTGCAGGGAGGACGCTGTGGTATCTACGGAGCCAATTGCCCCGAGTGGGTTATCAGTATGCAGGTATGCCATATATATGATAACTATGTGGATTAATAATGCTTAATATGTGCAGCAAATTAGAAACAATGGATGTTAATGTGTTACTACTACCGTTACATAATCGCTGTGTTCGTTACAGTGTTATCAAATGTTTAGTCCAATTTGTGTACCCCAACCTTCTAAATTGTCCAAAAGAACCACTCCTCTTTAAACCACGAGTCCTACAAAATTTCCTCTTCTACTGAAAGAAAAAACAGCAATTTTTCAGTCCATGGGTTTATATTTTGTCGATTGTTTTGGTCCTATGAAGAAGAAAATGTGGGAAATTTTTGTGTAAATTTCTCTGTTGGAATCTCCTAATTCTACTGCAATGTATTAAAACAATATTGCATCTCTTTGTTTATCACATCACAACTTTCACAATGCTATCACTGTTTCCTTATTACCTATGTTCTTTGCTAAATTTTGCAGGCCTGTAATGCCCATGGCATTTACTGTGTTCCGTTGTATGACACACTTGGTAAGTCTTGCTTGGTTTCATTTAGTACTGGAAACGCATGACATGGTATCTGGAATTGTCTTGTTTGCAAAGCAATTATCAACATCACCATGTATACGAGAACTCTTATGTCGCACTTGCTTGTCAGAGGTTTGGTTTCTGGAAGTTGTTAATAATGGTGTGCTGACATCACCCATGAATTCTTATATTTGTAGGTGCCGGGGCTGTGGAATTTATATTGTGCCACGCAGAGGTAGAAATTGCTTTTGTAGAGGAAAAGAAGATTGGAGAGGTACATTCCTTCACTGGAACACCAACTATTCAATGACGAGTTACCCATACTGGGAAGCATGTTCGTAATGCTATTTGCTATATGCCTAAGACGCTGGCACAGGCCAGATGCTTTTAGCGGGCTAGTCGTTTCTTAGCTTCTTCTCCCGTTCCTCCTTTCTTCTGTTCTTTTATCTGTTTGTAAATCCCTTTTTCCCTTGCAATAAAATGAGCAGGTCCTCTGCTATTTCTGTATATTTAACTTGGATGTTTCCTTTTTAAGAATCTCTTTCGGAGCTACAAGCCACTTATGAAAATAAGACATGAAAATGACCTTTTGTCGCCCACAGAATATCCCAGAGTCTTATATTCTGCGGAATCTCGTTGTAACATTCTACAATTGTTATTTCTGCGATCCAAATGGCCAATGGGTGGTTTTCCTATCGCCTAATGAGATTCTAAAAAGGACATGAAAATGTATTTTAACATTTTTTGTTCTTTTCAGGTACTAAAGACATTTCCCAATGTGACCCAATTTTTGAAGAGTAAGTTAGAGATGAGTTCTGTCTGTGTTATTAATCTATAATGTGATGTATATGTTTTACTGATATCATTTTATTTGAAGCAATTGTGAGCTTTGGTATGGTCAATCCTGAACTGAGGGAAAAGGTTGAACAGAATGGTTTGTCCATCTACTCGTGGGACGAGTTTTTGCAAATGGTAAGGTTCTCACTTCCTGAGCCAACTCAAAAGGAATAATTGTTTTGCTAAAACAATACTACTGAAGTACTGATCTATTAAAGGCATTATTTCTTTTTTTCTATCTCAACTCTATATAGAATTTTAAGGACAACCTTGTGAGCAATATGATTTGATAGTCATCTGATACTCGAATGACTAACTTCTATCTGTTTTAACTATAGGAAGGTGAAGAGAAGTATGAACTTCCTCTGAAGAAAAAGGATGACATATGCACAATAATGTACACCAGTGGAACAACAGGTGATCCTAAGGGAGTTTTAATCTCTAATAGGAGCATTGTTACCATTGTTTCGGCAGTAGATGAGTTCCTTAGCAATTCAAATGAGCAGGTAAGCTATTCACATTCCATTGCATTTTTTTTGTGCCTTTTTTTGCGAGGAACAGTTTTATGTACGTTAAGTTATCTTTTCATTTTTCTAAATATCATTTCGTTGGAACAGCTTTGCGAGGATGATGTTTACATTTCTTATCTTCCACTTGCCCATATATTTGACCGCGTGATTGAGGAGGTGTTCATTCACCACGGCGCCTCAATCGGATTTTGGCGTGGGGTAAGGATGATAAAACGCATATTGTCGAGTACTGGTTGCTTTCTTTCATGTCAAAGTAGCACATTTTGATCAATAACTATTCTGCTTCAGGATGTTAAACTCTTGGTTGAAGACATTGGAGAACTCAAGCCAACTATATTCTGCGCTGTTCCACGTGTGCTAGACAGAATTTATGGAGGTACTGCATTCGGCTTAAAAAATTTGAAATTTGCAGCAATCCATATGTCATATATATGTTAATGTTATTCAGTCATTCAAGCATATAATAATGTTGTATTGCTTCTATAATTCAGGACTGCAAGATAAAGTTTCAACTGGTGGTTTCCTCAAGAAGACACTGTTCAATGTTGCTTACAAATAGTAATCTGCTTCTAATATCCGATCAATCAAGTCATGTGTCTTCTCTAACATTGTGATCGGACTCTAATCTTTACTCTAAATGGTTATGCAGTAAACAAGGGAACATGATGAAAGGAAGCAAGCATGAAGAGGCTGCTGCTATTTTCGACAAACTAGTCTTCACTAAGGTACAACGAAATGATGAAAAGCTATAATTTCAGCTGTGACGTTAACTATACAATGTTTGTACTGAGTTCAGTTTTAATCTTGTGCAACCATCTAGGTGAAACGAGGACTAGGTGGCAGAGTACGACTAATTCTATCTGGGGCAGCTCCCCTATCTAATCATGTTGAGGAGTTCCTGCGTGTGGTTACATGCGCCCATGTTCTGCAAGGCTATGGTATGTTTATCAAGCCATATGATCTTATAGTCCTGAATTCAGCAAAAGGATGTTGAGTGGTTTCCCAAGATATCTGACTATCTTAATTGCCTTTGCTTCTTTTCTTCTTTATAGGTCTCACTGAGACCTGTGCTGGGTCCTTTGTTTCCTTGCCAAACAACATGTCCATGCTGGGAACTGTAGGCCCTCCGGTCCCATATGTCGAAGTACGCCTAGAGTCTGTTCCTGAAATGGGATATGATGCATTGTCAAAAGAATCACCTCGTGGGGAGATTTGCATCAGAGGGGACACCTTGTTCTCAGGGTACTACAAGCGAGAGGACCTCACCAAGGAAGTCTTGGTCGATGGCTGGTTCCACACAGGTATGTCTAATTCCAACATTTGATCATAAATGCTTGTCACTGTCAAGAAAGAATGGCAAAAGGAAACACCAAGGCTTTCATAGACCTCATTCGTCAATAAGCGATACCCATCATAAAAGAGACATTCAACTTATCATCATAAAGTTGAATGCTCCTTCTGTGGTGTGACTCATTTGCACCTCTTATTGTAGGAGACATTGGCGAGTGGCAGCCCGATGGAAGCATGAAGATCATCGATCGCAAGAAGAACATCTTCAAGCTCTCCCAAGGAGAATATGTCGCGGTCGAGAATCTAGAGAACATCTTTGGTCAAGCTCCTGATGTTGATTCGGTACAGTCCGACAACAGCATTCATCCTCTCATTACTCTAGAGTTTCAAATTTTCTATAGGGTGTCCACTGATTTCAACGATGTTTCCAGATTTGGGTGTACGGAAATAGCTTTGAATCATGCCTGGTCGCAGTGATCAACCCCAATAAGCAAGCTCTGGAAAGATGGGCAGAGTCAAACGGGGTAACTGGAGACTTTGCCTCGGTATGTGAAAATCCCAAAGCAAAAGAGTTCATCTTGGGAGAACTAACCAAGACGGGTAAAGTAAAGAAGGTAAGCAACCTGGACAAGTGAAACATATCAACAGTTTTTGGAACAATGCCACATGCAGTGACCTTGGCAGATATGTCTGATACAATCGTTCTCCTGATCTTGTTGCAACAGCTTAAAGGCTTTGAGCTCATCAAGGCTGTTCATCTGGACCCGGTGCCGTTCGACATGGAGCGCGACCTAATCACCCCGACATACAAGAAGAAGCGGCCACAGCTGCTAAAATATTATCAGGTACCACACTAATAATTCAGTATTTGTATTGTAGCTCGTACAATTCAAGGTAAAAAAACTTGGATTATCCATCTAAGTCTTGCTCCCCTTGGTGCCATTTTTTCCAGGGCGTCATCGACGGCATGTATAAGAGCATGAAGTAGGAAGGCTTAACTCATGGCGGTACGGTGAATCAAACGAAGCTCTGGCGACCTCAGCAAAGTGTTTTAACTTGGAAGAAAAGAAATAGAGGTTGTTAGCTAGCCTAGGTTTAGTATCCATATTTTCTCCTGAATTTGGACATGTAATGGAGTACATCTATAGCGGAGCTGGCGTGAGCGACCCAAGCCGGTGTTAATTTCTCATCGAGTTCTTCTGCTGCCGCATGCATGTAACCGTGTCCGTGTGTATTCCTTTCGCATCCTGCCGTTTCTTTGCATACCAATCTAAAAGGAAAAATGTGAAGAAAGTTTACAACCCCGGCCGCATGGTGCTGCAACTCTATTTGAAAGACCAGATATGGTAACAAAAAGGTGAGTGGTGCCGTTTAAAATTTCCCCTAACTATTCAAAATTCTATCTTCAAACACTTACAAAGGTGTAAAACATAAAATCCTCAGTTGAAAACCCAAATCAACTAGCTCAAAACAACAAACCTTTGAACTTCCTGGTGGTTTGATCAGCCTCCAAACGGCGGTCTGACCGTTCAGGCGGTCTGACAGCTAGTATAACGGCGGTCTAGCCTCTGTTACAGTAAAATTAGGCAAATGAATAGTGTTTTTAGCATGGATTGAAAAACAAAAATTATGAGAACTTTTGATATGTAGATCCAAATGATATGAAACTTTACAGGGATCTACTCTAGAGTATCAAGAACCTATTCTAATAAACAATCATAAAAATCATGGTCAAAGTTGTGACCTCTTTCAGTTTATTGGAAGGTTGCACCAAAATCAAACCAAAACGCAAACGGTGAATACAACTTACTCGTGTGTAGATGATAGCCAAGATGGCTCTAAATATATTTTCACATATCATAGCAAGCTAGAAAACCGAAGAATTCCAGTCAAAAATCCTTAGGTTAAGAGATGGATCAAAGAGACCAAAATTAAGCAAAATCGAATTTTCTTATTAATCTTCCTATCAAAATGCCTAGATGGGTGGAAATGTACTCGAGGATTATCTCCCATCTTTTGCACATTCTTGGCACAGTAAGATCACAAGAGGGAAAGAGGATAGATCAAAATCAACCAAAAGTCAAGCACATCAATCAAAAATAAGAGACACAAGAGATGCAAAACAATTCATATATTGCTTACTTAAGGAGGTAGGTTTTACAGCCACTCCACCTTAGAGGACAAAGAACATACAAGATATTTACTCTCAAACCCTAACATTAGAGATGAGAGTACATGAGATAGGTTAACTTTACATGTCTACATCCCAACTCCTTTTATAGGTGGGCTACTAGCCACCTACACGCTTTAATGGATTATAACCACTATTACAATGGGGAATCTATTAACCCTACACACACGGGTTTTACTCTCACAAGTTCACTTATGCACACTTTTCAAAACGCATGTGTGTGCATCCGCTAAACCCTTAGCTTTGATCCAACTAGCTCCACCTTGACCTAAACCGCTCTTCAACGCATCGCCCATGCACCGTGGTTTTGATCTAAGATAGTTTTCAGTATTTTAATCAAACTTCCAAAATACAATTTCTTGACCCGGTCATCACTAACTACTGCAAGCATTCGTCATGCTTGCCATGTGTAGGTGCACCACTAGTCTGCCACACCTCGCCAAGTCTCTCCCGTCCTGGTTCTACCGAACCACAGTTCACTTGGCCCGTGCAAGCTACATGGCACCATCCCATCGTTTGAACTCGCTTTCAACATTTCTCACCTTTCTCGTGCCATGTTTGAGCTCACCGTCTCACCCGGCATCGTCGACCGTTCTGGGCCTCAACTCCTCCATGAGCCTAGCCCTGATCCCCATCATTGACCACGGTTGACTCCAAGCGACACTGCATATTCAAAGACAAAGAAATCGTTTCCAGGCATAAGTTCTTCACAACTTGACCTGCATTAGCCAAGATATGCATCATGCACACTTAATCCAATGACCTAGGTCAACCCAAATTAATCCATGACTCAATTCTCCAAAACCATGTTTTTCTGGGAAGATCGAAAGTACCGCACTTACCATACTGGTTTCCACTTTGCGGTAATACCGCTCCCTAAAGTGGTACTTCCGCACGTTGAAAGCCTCACCTGGACGTCTCTGAAAAAACGTACTACAACTCAACCTAGTACTTCCACCGAGCCATACTACCGCACATGCCTGTGGTACATCCGCAAAGCGGAACTATCGCACTAATACCTACGGTACTTCCGATTTTTCTGACTCTTCCAGAAAACAATTCAAATCAAATGCAATCTTTACAAAACCAATTGACCACTCCATAAACATTGCAATGGTTCATCACAACAGTATCATGGACCATCTCACATGATCCTTCAATCTCCCCCTTGATGAGTCCATTGGTAATTATTCAAAAATACAAATTGGAGGTGGATTTAGAAAAGAAAGGAAGAATTTTGCAAAGAGAGTTCCAAATAGTCAAAGAAAGATTGCAAAGAGCGAAGATGACAATTTGAAACAGAAATAGATAGAAGTTGTTGAAAATGGCAGTTTTGCACAAAAAACTTCATATCCACCCAAAAGTTTCGAAAAATCTCACTCTAGGTCCATACGAAAGGGCAATTGCTCGATTTGACTTTAGTCATGGTGAGAGGTAATAGAAACTCACAGCAGCACAACAAAGCTCCAAAAATCGAGATCTTGCATAAAAATATCAAATCATGCTCTAGATGTGCATTTTACTTATCATTTTCACCCTTTGACAATGGAATTATTAAGATGCATGGAAAAGATAGAGTATGATTAGATGAAGTGACTGTATTTTACTCCATTTTAGCATTTAGGAGCCCAAAAAATTATCCAAAGCAACTTTCCAAGTATTACACCAAGCCATAAAAAGTGAAAATGCTATCTAGATCATGCCAAAACATATATAGCCAAGCTCAAGCCAAATAAGCAATGATTCTGAAATTAAATAGATTTTTAACATGTTAATTTATCCAGAAATGAGCCAAGCCATGTTAATAGACTAAATGGAGCCAAGAAGCTATAATTGAGTTATTTTAGAGTGCTACAAGTTCAAATTTTAAACATTTTGTTCAAGCACTTGATGACATTTGTAATTGATTAAATTTAGCACATTTGGCAGCCTTTTTAAAATTTATTTTTGATTATAGCCAAGTTTCAACCAAATTTTCATAAAATTTTGTTTTTCTTAGCCATGTACTAGATTTCAAGCCTTATGCGACCACTACAAGAAAAAAAAGCTTAAAGAAGTGATCTTGGTCATCCAAAACTCCTCCTGAGTTTATGCCTACTGCAATGGCAAGCTGTCTCATAAGAAAAAATTGGTGAGATCAGTTTTTCGCACAAAAGAGATATTTTTGCATGTTCTTGACTTAGTTCAAGAACAAAGAATTAACACTAACTCATGCTTCACAATGAACTAGCATAGCTGAATCTAAAACTCTAAGTTCAAGACTCAAATTAGTTTATTTGACATAGCATGAATTATAATAGGAAGTAGAATATGATTTAGTTCAAGTTTTTCACATTTAAAGGAGCTATCATGGCAAAAGCTAATCTACACATGAAAGAACATGATAAATATAGCAGGCTTAGCACAAGACATGGCAAGGTGTAAAGTAATTTATCATATCACACTAGGATAATAATCAAGGCTCTGTGTATTTATATTACAATGCATATTGTTGAAATTAAATATGATACAATAAAAATCCCAACTCCCCTTCAACAATTAAGTCAATTCTAGAAATAATTTGATTCAAGTTAAGTTATGTCATCATTAACCTCCAAAAAATCTCAAATAAACTCCCCCTAAGACAAAGCAATAAGCAAGAGAGAAGAACCTTAAAAGAAATAAAAAATGACAGTCTTTAAAGTATAGACACGATAGAAGGAATACTATGGCTCAGACTCGCTCTTATCTACCCCAAATGGCTATAGGACTATTAGATGGTCATCTAAAATACAAGGGAGTAAATATGTTCCCTGTCTACCCAAGGGGCCCAACCCTCGCTAAATCTAAAAGAAATGAGTGAACTCAACCTAGTGAGAAGAGAATCAACTAATAAGCAGCATCCTAGGATCACAAGATGAGATGAAGAAGTCTAAATAACTAAGAATGAGAACCACTTTAGTCTATGCTAGAAAGACTAACCAAATGCACCCAATAAACAAAGTTTAACAGAATAAAAAGAGGTATATGAACAATATAATACAGAAAATACATGATGCTCCCTCTCGGATTAAGCTATAAGGACAGGCCACCCCAAGCTCTCCTAGCAAGGTCATGAACCTTAAGCTTTCTAAAGGCTTGGTGAAAATATCAGCCAACTGGTTACCACTCTCCACAAACTGAAGCATTATGTCATCCTTCTCCACATGGTCTCTAAGGAAATGATATCCGATATCTATTTGCTTAGTCCTGGAGTGCTGCACTGGATTCTTGGCAATGTTAATGGTAGAAGTGTTATCATAGAAAAGTGAAACACTATCTATAGCTAACCCAAAGTTCCGCAAGGTCGAAACCATCCAAAGCACCTGACTACAGCAACTAGCGGCTGCAACATATTCGGCCTCTGCGGTGGACTGTGTAACATTGGACTGCTTCCTAGAAGACCAATAAATAAGATAAGTGCTAATGAATTGATAAGTGCCAGAGGTGCTCTTCCTATCTATCTTACAGCCAGCACTATCTGCATCAGAGTAGGCTCTAAGGGAAAGACATGAAGCAGAAGAATACCAGATACCATAGTCTAGAGTAGCTCGAAGGTACCTGAAGATACGCTTCACTGCCTGACGGTGAGAGATGCGAGGAGAAGCCTGAAATCGAGCGCACAGACACATGACAAAATGTATGTCTGGCCTCGAAGTATTGAGGTACAAGAGGGAGCCAATCATGCTGCAGTACTCCTTCTGATGTACTGGCTCGCCATCCTCATCTATATCGAGTATAGTTGAGGTTACCATCAGAGTCGACACAGCCTTGCCATCACTCATGTCAAAGCGTCTCAGGAGCCCTTGAGTGTACTTGCCTTGATTGAAGAAGGTACTCTCTAGATTCTGCTTGATCTGAAAGCTGAGGAAGAAGCTCAACTCGCCCATTATGCTCATCTCAAACTCTGTGCTCATGACATCAGAAAACTGGGAAACAAGAGCACGAGAGGAGCCACTAAAGATAATGTCATCCATATAAATCTGGACGAGTAGAAGGTCATTGCCATGCCTGCGAATTAATAAGGTCTTGTCTATCTTACATATCTCAAACCTATGACTCAAGATATAGGACTTAAGCCTCTTATACCAAGCTCTAGGGGCTTACTTAAGTCCATACAGGGCTTTAGAAAACTTGAATACATGGTTTGGATATTTAGGGTTCTTGAAACCTGGTGACTATCTAAAATAGACCTCTTCCTCAATATGCAAGCGAAATCCTGATGGCCTCTAGCCTAGCTACAAGGGTGAAGGTCTCATCAAAATCTAAACCTTAAATCTAGGAGAAACCTTGACTACCAGTCTAGTCTTGTTTTGAATGACTACCCTATCCTCACTCTACTTGTCTTGAAAACCTACTTGGTTCCTGTGACATTATGATCACTAGGGGACTCAACAAGCGACCAGACCATGTTTCTCTCGAAATTCTCTAATTCCTCATGCATGGCATTGACCTAAGACTCATTAGAAAGTGCATGACAGGTATCCTTAGGCTCAAAAGAGGCAAGAAAGGTAGAATGTAGACATAAATGAGATAAGACAGACTTTCAGCGCGTGACATGCTTAAGAATATATCCTATGATCTGCTCCGGAGTATGACGACGCTGAATGTGTCAAGGAAGTCTTAGATGAGAAGAAAAAATGGCCTCTAACTCATGAGCTGAGGAGGTAAGAACAGAGCCACATGCTACAGAAAAATCGGAAGGTGATGGCCAATCTCCCTAAGGTGTAGTGGTAGAAGCGGACACCACAAGAGAAGATGGGACATGATTAGGTAAAGAACCTTCATCTCTATCATCCTTATCATCTACAAAGATGATCTAGGACTGCATAACTGGACCTAATCGAAAGTCACATCACAGGTCTCTGTAAATTCTACTAGTCTCGTAGTTCCAGACCCTAAAATCCTGCAAAGAAGTCGAGTAACCTAGAAAGATACCATCAGAAGAACGAGACTTGAACTTATCTAGGTGGACCAAAGAGGCCAAAATCAAGTAAAACTGGATTTTCTTGTGAATCTTGCTATCGAAGTGTCTAGATGGGTGGAGATGTACTCCTAAGGATTATTTCCATCTCTTACACGTTCTTGGCACATCAAGATCACAAGAGGGAAAGAGGAGAGATCAAAACTAACCAAAAGTCAAACACATCAATCAAAAACAAGAGAGACATAAGAGATACAAAATGATTGATGTATTGCTTACTTGAGAAGGTAGGTTTTACAACCACTTTACCTTGGAGGACAAAGAGCACACAAGGCACTCACTCTCGAACCCTAACCCTAGAGATGGGAGCACATGAGATGGGTTGGATGGTTAATCTTACATGTCTCCATCCCAACCCTTTTATAGGTGGGCAACTAGCCATCTACACCCTTTAATAGATCTTATCCACTATTACAATGGGAAAAACTAGTTAACCCCACACACACAAATTTTACTCTCACAAGTTCACTTATGCACGCTTTTCAAAGCGCATAACTGTGCATTAGCTAAACCCTTAGCCTTGATCCATCCAGCTCCACCTTGACCTGAACCGCTCTCCAACATATCATCCATGCGCCACAATTTTGATCCAAGATGGTTTCCGGTATTTTGGTCAAACTACCAAAATACACTTTCTTGACCTGGTCATCACTAATCACTGTAAGCAATCGCCATGCTTGCTATGTGCAGATGTACTACTAGCCTGCCATGTGTTGCCAAGTCTCTCCCGTCCCAGTTCTATCGAACCATGGCTCACTTGGACCGTGTAAGCTACATGGCACCATTCCGCTGTTCAAACTCGCCTTTAACATTTCTTGCCTTTCTCGTGCCATGCATGAGCTCACCATCTCACCCAGCATCCTCGACCGTTCCGGGTCTCAAGTCCTCCATGTGCCTAGCCCCGATCCCCGCTATTGACCACGGTTGACTCTAAACAATCTTACACTTCCAAAGACAACGAAATCGTTTCCAGATATAAGTTTTTCACAACCTAACCTACATTAGCCAAGACGCATCATGCACGCTTAATCTAATGATCCAGGTCAACCCTTGACCAATCCGTAGACATAAGGTCATAGGCAGGCAGCAGCACCCGTATTTGTCACACATGTGCATGATGCATGGGGCCCAACAAGATTTCCACATCTGCTCAAATTCGCGGTGTAGTACTCGGTGGACAGGGGTAATTTTAATTTTAGAGTGATTGTTTGGTTGATTTGGTGGATTTCTGTTGTGTTGGGATGATGATAATGATGATGCATGAATTGCAACATCTAGAGGGGGGATACGCCCCTTTACCGTTTTGCCTCAAGTTCCCAACCACCACACCACCACCGCCACCACCCCGACAATCCCATGATTAACATCCTGTTTCCTTTTTGGTGGTATGATCAGGTTCGTCGAAGAGCGATCGGGCGGCGGGCAGAGGCGGTCGCCGGACAAGGCGCACAAGCCCACCGTGGACGCTGTGCTGCACATGGATCCCAAGAGAAACCACCATGACTCGCCGCTGACCGCCAACGGCACTGTCGCCGGCGAGAAGCTGGGCGTGGAGCGCTTCGAGCTGCCCCGGATCTACATCTCGCTGTCGCGCAAGGAGAAGGATGACGACTTCTTGGCCATGAAGGGCACCAAGCTGCCCCAGCGGGCCAAGAAGAGGGCCAAGAACGTGGACAAGACGCTCCAAATATGCCCATCTGCCGCTGCAACCAATTGATCTGATCGGATCTAGTCCAACCCATTTCCATCGGCTTTGATCATAGGATTAATAACATGTGCTTGTGTTGCTTCTGCTGTGATGTGTGCAGTATGTCTTCCCAGGGATGTGGCTGTCAGATTTGACAAAAGGCAGATATGAGGTGCGAGAGAAGAAATCCGTGAAGAAGGTATAATAGTCCACTTTTGCATTGGCCATTTTTCGGTTCATGCAGCTTACCAGATCGTTTCTGTTCTGTGTGCTAGAAAGAAAAGAAAAGGAAAATTGCTTATATTTAGGGCATGGGATTGATTGGGTGCAATGCAGAAGAAAAGCCGAAAAGTGGGTCACTTTTCTATTGGGCTGGCCCCCTCTCACACGTGGGGCCCGTGACCCGTGATGCTTTGTGTCCTCATTGATGACGGCACTGATTTATTTGGCTCGGCTCTATTTTTGTGGACGTGGAGACGCAAGTCTTTCGCTTACCTTGCAAACACTCCACACAAGGTAAGAGACTAAAGGGTGTTCTAATAGAGACTAGATGTGTTCATATTAGTTCTGACTAATAGTTTTTATCGAAAATAAGTAATAATGATTAAAAGAATTAATGTTTAGAAGATGGAAAAGGTAGTGAGAAAAGTAAGCAAGAGATGCGTGTTCAAGGGTGCAAGATGCATTGTGATCCTTTGACTTATTTTCGGATCAAGAGAAGTGTAAAGATCACTTCGAGAAGTTTGATGTTCATATTGCCCAAGTGGAAGCCAGAAACATAAACCAATGTGAACACCCCTACGACCACTTAGTGCTGCATACACAAAGGACTACTGCAGCATGCACGATCGTTCACAGTAGCAACAAAACATCTTAGCACCCTCTTTGAGCATGGGACGACTTGTCAACCTCTTATCGTGAACCATTCACATAATTGTTACTGTAACCACTTTTTTCAAATTTAGCTCTCAAAGGGCTTTTTTTAAAAAAAAATTAATTCTCTCCATGGACCACCCAAGCTCAGCAAATGACTTGCTGAGCTATGACGAGCTATTATAGCTTGATAGGTCGCCTGCCAAGCCCCTTGCACGGTAGAAGCTGGTCAGCTACTATGCATGCCTAATTAGTGTTTTAATTAACACTAATTATACTTAATTAGTACTAATCACAATTAACTAGTATTGTTGTATTTGATTAGTGCTAATTAAAGCAAAATTAATTGGATTTTATTTTGTGCTTTAATCAGTACTAATTATAATTAATAGGATTAATTATAAGATTAATTAAACACTAATCATGTGTATGATTGATGTACTTAATTACATAATATTATCCACATGATGTAGTCATACAAGCCATTTTACTTGGTCCATTATAAAAACTCTAATTATTACATTTTATTTTATCGTCTTAAGGCTTAGTGTCAAACCCACAGTTGCCTTGCAATAACATCTGGAGAAGGTTGGTACTGATAATAATAATGCACTTTAAAAATGTTGGAATCATTGGTAGTTTAATATATGCATGCGCTTGCCTTTGAATATTCAACTAGTAGCTTTGCAACAAGTACTAACCAGCACAACGGTTAAACAAATCTTTGTACTAGGATAAGGTAGCCTATCTCATTGACTAGTTGTATGTATTTTGATCCGTTGAATTCGTAACTAACATTAGAAAAAACCTTCTCTACTTGCTGATTTGTTCCAACTGGTTACAATCTAGATCAGTTTAGCTCTAGTTCTTGCTCTATTATCTAGTTAGTCCCTAGGGAAGAATATACCTTATAAAGTGACAACTTGATCCGGACTTCTGTATTTTTTACTCGATATCTTGCTGATATGTGTGGTGTGTAATTGCACATCTCACTGATATGTGTGGTGTGTAATCTTACGATGATTAGTGCTTAATTAAGCTCATGATTAGGACTAATTAATTGTGATTAGCACTAAATAAATATGATTAATTGATTGCTTTAATTAGCACTAATTAAAATGCTAATTAAGCACCTGACCGGCTGGCTGCTACCGCGCATGGGGCTCGGCAGACCGAATTTTTTTCTATTTTAGCCCTTTTTTTGAAAAATATTCACATTTAGACCCCTGGTAGTTTTAATTCCGTTTTGGGACCCATAGGTCGGCGCCGTGGGACACGGCGCCGAGGTAACACGTCTCGGCGCCGTGGTCCGCCAATAGTAGTGGCGCCGAGCTCGGCGCCGTGACTGGTGGCGCCGAGGTGTGAAACATTCAGAAAAGGATAGGCGCCGTGACTGGTGGCGCTCCAGCTCGGCGCCTTCAAAATAATCCCTAGCTTTTGGAAACATTCAGAAAATTGATCAACTGTGTGAAACACAATTTTCTATTAATTTTTTGATGTTGTTGTGTTCAATCTGAAAATTTCGGGTGCTAGTATGGTAATAATGTTTGTAACTTTTTTCCTAAGCAGGGAACTCCGATGGTCAAACACTAATTGTTAGAGAAGGGGATAATGGTGTTGCTTATTCATGGAATTCAAAAGAGCTAAAATGGGACAAGGTAAGAACCTATGTGCGAAGTTGAGGATATAGTTTAATGTCTTGTTGTTCTTTTGCAGACATTTATGTGCTTGAAAATGTGAATTTTCCATGTAATAATTTACAATTTTGAACTGAGTAGTCATGATTTCCCTGTTCTTTTCTATATGCAGACTAATCCATTCGACCTGTTTGAGACATTCTTTGGAGCAAGCATGGGTGGGCAACATTATGCACTCTATTAAATTGTAGTTACGGAGTAGATTCTCGGCAAGATGCCGAGTGCACCAACGGTGTTGCAAAGCTGGATACCCCGGTATCTGCTCCTGTACGGCAGCAAGTATGCCCTGGTGTCTATCAGATATGACACCAACCTCCCTACCAGGGCCGACCACGTGCCTCCGAACGAGCCGCAAGAACCATCCCCAGCTGTCTTTGTTCTCCCTCTCAACCAAAGCAAACGCTAAAGGAACCAACGCGTTGTCTGCATCACAGGAAATGGCTATCAGAAGTGTGCCCTGGTACTTGCCAAGAAGAAACGTACCGTCAATGGAGAAGACGGGACGACAATGCCGAAAGGCCTCGATGGACTGAGCAAAGCACCAGAAAGCACAGAAGAATATCTGCATCCCATCTTGAGTCCATTCGTTTGGTTTCGGGACGTACTCATAATGCATGCCTGGATTAACCGCTTTGATTGCATTGAAGAGTGCTGGCAACTGCAAGTACCCATCTTCCCAGTCCCCATATAACATCTTCCAGATGCGTTGTTTTGCCCTCCATGCTTTTCCATACCTTATCTCGTATCCAAATTTCTCCTTAACAATCCCAGCAAGTGTCTTCACCTTCATATTGGGTTCTCTCTTTACTATGTGCCACAATGACTTGGCAATAATGGTAGAGGTCAACTGCCGGTGCTTCTGTTTGAGCTCTGCTTCGGCACAAGTGTGTGGGCCAACGATTCTTGTGATCTTGAACTTTCCCGTGTCCTTCTGTTTCCTAGCACAAACCCTCCATTCACATGTTTCCTTCTCGCACACAACTGTGTACCTCCGCTCCACATAAGAATGCCTCACCTTGAATGGCCTTTTACGAATCACTGAATACTCCTACAGCCACCTTTTCAATGCTCCTTCTCAATTGTCATGCTTGACCCGGCCTCAGGAGCATCTAGCAACTCGTCATCCCTTCCTTCTGCATAAGCCTCATGGGAATGCCTAAGATCGCTGAATTCATGAACTGATGGATCCCGGCCAGGGCAATAACGCCTGATCAGCTCAATATCACTTTCGGTCAGCTCTCCAAAAGGGCGGTCATCATCAGAATCAACGGCCCTTGCGATCTCGTAAGGCTCCAGATCATCCACAATTTGAACATCCACACTGTTGGAGTCCCTGCAGACTTCTTCAACGTTGCTAGATGGAGCAATGGGAGGAACACCCATATTATCAGGAATGTCTCCTGCATCATAAGCACGAAAACGATGGAATTGAGACAAAAGAATGGAATGACGGGAAAAGGCTAAAGTGTTGCTCGACTCTTACTGGGATGATTCTGGGTCAAAGGGATCTCCTGAGGGGCCGCCACGACATCATCAGTCCAACATTCGACTCGAACTGGTTGAGAAATCTGAACCTCGTTCGGGGCAGATAGAGCATCGGGCACCTCAGGCACTTCTTCCACATCCACCGCAAGGTCCGGTAACGGAGGGTCAAAGGGTGCCTGATCACCTAGTTCTGGTGAATAACCATGAGGGGTGGGATCAATGGACACCTTCCGCACAACAAGGTCCAAACATTGGAACTCATTCTTCATAACCAATTTGACATATTTGTCCCACTGATCCTCACAACCAATTAAGATCAACCGCCTTAGAATTGTGTCTTTCGAACCGAAGTGAAGTAACCCCTCAACTGTGATGCTCTCCTCGTTTGCATGACAATTTAGCTCCTCCCGGGCCCTAGCAACCAACTCACTAAACAACGGCCGATCACTGAATATCAGAGGCACCCTTTGCATTTCAACAAATCGAACATTTCCATAATCATCACTTGTCACACTGCCTCCATGATATAGGGTGACTAGGTTGTCCATCTAGAACATACAGAAAACCAAACTTAATACCTTTAATCGAAATTACATACTAGATAGTAACTAATAAGTACCTAGTCACTAACTAAATGCTACCTTTATTCAAAATTGATGCTAATTAACTAACTAAATTGCATAGTCAATTTTACCTAATAAGTACCTAATCACTAACTAAATGCTACCTTCCAAAGCCAAGGCCTGATCCAACTTCTGTGTCTGAAGAGATAAACAGCCCTTTTGTTCGTGATTTGCTTGACTGGCTGTGGCAAACATTTCAATTTCAGGTGCAAACTAAACTAATACGTAAATGCATTTCTAGACTATTAGTCTATTACCATACCTGATCCAAATCTCTCCTGACTGCATGATCGGCAATTTTCTATTTTTTTAATTGTGATGACTTAATTCCATCTTTTATACTTATGTTTTGTAAACCAATTCTAGAGACCAGCTTTCAAAATTTAGTAGTTTCAGTACTTAGTTTGGTATGTAATCCAGAAATTTAATGCTTATGGCAATGGTAACATACACCGTGGGGTCATACCTGGAGGCGGCCGGCGGCGTGGATGGGCGGGGAGGCGGGCGGTGGGGGCTCGGCCGCCGGCGGGGACATGGGCGGGCGGGGAGGGGAGGCGCGCGGGCGGCTGCGGCGGGGAGGACGCGCAGGCGGGGAGGACGTCGGACGGGCGGCCGAGGCGGTCGAGGAGGGAAGGCGGGCGGCCGCGGCGGGGAGGACGCGCGTGCGGGGAGGGGAGGCGCGCGGGCGGCCGCGGCGGGCGGGGAGGGGAGGCGGGCGGCCGCGGCGGGGAGGCGCGCGGGCAGCCGCAGTGGGGACGCGGGCGGGCAGGGAGGGGAGGCGGCGGCACCACGGGGCGGCGGCGGGGAGGCGGGCAAGACAGAGGGAGAGAGATGCAAATGAACGAAGGCCGCGTGCTCGGTGCCGTGTCCCAGCAGAAGCCGCGTGCTCGGCGCCGTGACTAGTGGCACCGAGGTGCTTGCCATGTCGGCGCCACGCAGGCCGACACGCTGGAGCGGGCCTGCGACCTCGGCGCCATGGACCACGGCGCCGAGACGTGTTACCTCGGCGCCGTGTCCCACGGCGCCGACCTCTGGGTCCAAAAACGGAATTAAAACTACCAGGGGTCTAAATGTGAATATTTTTCAAAAAAAAAAAGCTAAAATAGAAAAAAATTCGGCTCGGCAGATGACCTGCTGATCTCAATAGATCTATAGAAGAAGCTAGATTTGTAAAAACGGATATTCCAGCACTAACAAGGACCAGTTCGAATCTTGTAACATGAACTCCATGGTTTAGATGACTAATATTACTACTATTAAAAGGTTAGGTCGTGCTTGGGGTGTTAGATACTCCAGGTTATTAGACTGGCACATGCAGGTTAAGCTCGGCACTAACTGAAAACTCTCTTGGTGTGGAATGCAGAAGCGAAGAGGGCTGAAAGGGATGGAGAGCATGGACAGCGACTCGGAGTGACGGTAAGACTAGACGGTCAAGTGAGACAGCAAAAAGGGGGCAATAAGATGGAGATGTGGCCATGAGCGAAGAGGAGAGGAAGAAGAAAGAGCAGTTCAGCTTAGCTAAAGAGGAAGGGAGGAATTGTTTTGTAAATGGAGAGAGGAAATGGAGCCTATGGAGGCGCCGAGGGCAAGAATGCCTTGCTTTCTCACCTTGAGAGGCGCAGCGAAGTGTTTTTAAGACGACGATGATGATGCCCCAGCTGTTGTTTCTTTTGGGTTTTAAAGATCATTTTGGGGTTGCCACTTGGCTTGCGTAGCTGCATGTTGCTGCACACAACTTGGAGCCGCGTTTTGCCCCCCGCGAGGCCATTTTGTTGTGTTTTGGGGGTGGCGAGGGAGGTGTTTCGCCTTCCTGTGAGCCGTGGTTTATTTGGAATGGTGGAACCTTGGTGACTTTGTGCATAGTTCCTCACCAATTTCCTCTCCATCCTCTGTAAACTGCGATACCTCTTCTTCTCTTTTTCTTGGTGACTGCTTGGAATTCTTGAGTCTTATGCGTTGAACTTGTGTTGCTGGGATGGACTGGGCTTGCTTGAACGTCTATCAGAATTCAGAGAATTCAGAAGCGTATAACGTCGGGGAGGTCTTCTGTGGGAAGGCAGCGACGGCAATTGGGAGTGTACTGCATAGGTTATTAGGCATGTCGCTAGCTCGCTCTCACACACTTGGCTGGGAGATCAGAGCAAAGTAGTAGATGCATCAATTAATCAAATGTGCCTCCATTTTGTATATTTTCTTTTGTTTCTTCTTTCCTCTTCATCAACGTTAGTGCAGAACAAGATGTGGTGGTGTATGCATGTGGGGCTCGGCAAACAGCTCTCTATCATGCATATGCTACCCGTGGGATAGTTGGGACTTGGGACTGCCGTGGGACAAGGAAACACTGCTTCCCCTGCTTCATTTGTGGGGACAGCTAGTCAGCCTGTTGCACAATACACTTGTAGGTGAAATACCATCAGCATGGAAGTGCCGGTGCATCAGAAAAGAAAGCGTCAGCCATGCTGAGCCAAAAGACAGTGCACTTACAAGTTGAGGTACATAGCATAACGGGCGCCGGGGGGCGGGGGGGGGGGGGGGGGGGGGGGGGGGGGGGAGGGTTTAGACCTGGATAAGGGTGGAAAATAGATACGAATTATCCGTATTCGACAAGATATGAATACGGTATAGATTTTTTTTATCTGATTAACAATTTCTCTCATATTCGTATTTGAATTCGCATAAAAAATATGAATATGAATATGGTTTGGACTTTTATCATTTAAAATGTTATTTATCCGGACTATTTGTATCCATATTTGAATTCGACGAAGCAATATACATGTTTTATTGCAATACGACTAATTAGTTAGATAAGTTTTTTAATTCAATGTAAATTCGAGTTTTTTTAGGTGAAGTAAATGAATTAGAATGACTAAGCGTGACTGTACGAGGGTAAAATGTCATTAATATCTTCATACTACTTAAGTTATAAGAATATCCAGATCCGACTGACTTGATATTCGATTTGAATTTGTATTCGTTACAATATTCGATTTGTATTCATATTTAAAAATATTTGAATTCGTATACATATTTATTTACAAAATATGAATACGAATATGGCAAAGCACTATTTGATTTGTATTCAATACGTTTCCACCCTAGGCCTCAAGGCCCATGTGAAATGTAGAAATGAATTCCACAAGGATTCAGGTCCTCTTTAAAAGTGATGTGTCTTTTGATTTTTGGTGGGGGCTTTTAGCTTTTAGCATGTTGTGAGAGAGATTAAGAGAGCAAGGGATACTCATGTTGAGAAACCACTTCATTCAAAGCAACTCCTGCACCTACAAACGACTTATAGAAACCACTTTAAGAAACCACTCTGTTCAAAAGCCGGCTCTAAAAGCTAAAAACCGGAAGCTGTTTGGAGCAGAGCCTTCATCAAAAATGAAATATCCATTCTCACTAGACGTCGTGTCTCTAAAAAATACCTACCAGTATAAGGGAGCGTTCGTATTGGTTTTTGCTAATAGTTTTTGGTTAAAAATAAATAGTAATAGCTGAAAGAAGAGGCTTTTAAAAAGAGGGGCGAGCAGTGAAAAAAGTAAGGAGAGATGCGTGTACATAATGAGAGCGAGAAGAGTGAAGTGCGTAATACACCCGTAACCCCTGTCTTATCCCCGAAACGAGACAGCAGCGAGAGGAGTAGAGAAGCCGCTTTGAGAAATCGTTGTTTGTATTAGCTTTTGATTTTTCTAAATAAAAATCAAAATGTAAAAGTCAATATAAATATAGCCTTGGAAACATACGTCCTAAACACCGCCTTAGATTAAGCTGCTCCACGTTGAGTTCAACCGGTGGCTAGTATACGTTAAATGAGCGCACGTGCAGCCGGCTGGCGGATGGAGACGAGAAGCGGGCAATTGTCTTCGGGCCTGTTCTTTTCCTTCGAAGCTGATGGCTTTTGATTTTTACTACAGTACCTAACTTTCAAACAGAGTATTTTCTTAAGACGGGGTCTACAAGTTAAACGATGTATACATTAAAAGCCTAACATCATCTATACCAGCTAAAATCACAAATGAGTATACCTCTTTCCGTAATCTGTACTGTAAATAGCTAAAATTTAAAATTTTCAGTCAAAAATCATAAGCCGCAGCTGTTGCCAAACAAGCCCTCGGACACACGGCGGCTTCTGGATATGTACCCGTCCAAGGTATCATCTATCGCTTAATCCGGTCGATTAGTTCTTGGTGTTGGTTACTTGGTTGGGTCGGTCTCGCGCTCTGTTTAAGCGTTTAGGAAAAGAAAGGACAACAGCGAGAGAGCTCGCACGCAAGGAAAGGACAACGTGCCTAGTTTCGGCTTCACTCGTCCTACGTATGGCTAGGTTAATCATGACATCTCCGGAGTTCGCCGTTTTGCTTCTCGTTTGGGTTCTCGGTCGATCGGACACTTGAACTGATCTCTTGTTCTCTCCTGGATCGAGTGGCAATTCGCCACACAAAAAATATTTATTTTCAGCCTTGTGCAACTTTGCCAATGAATACTGTTTCAGTGCATCCGCGGCAGAAAAAGACAAGTCCAATATACGGGACGAGACGAGGCGCTTCACGGAATCGGGTGGGAGAGAGCAAGCGGCAGACACATGCGTGGTGGCTTTGTATTCGCACTCTGGAGGCTCGCGATGACGTACGAGTATCTTAGGACGCTACAAGAAAGAACTTTGGTGCTAGTCAGTAGTCCTCGTTTTACTCTTTCTTATAATATAGAGTAATCCTCTTGTTAGTTGTTACTCAGCAACTCACTCCAAAAAAATAAAAATAAATAAATAAATAATGATTGTGGGTCTGTCAACTCGTCGTCATAATCTTGCTGGGGTTTTCCCTTTTTTTTCGGTGACTGTAACGGTTGTTGCGACTGACGGACGGGAAGACACGCCGTGGAACTTTGTTAAAGCGAAAGGAGGGCAACTGAAAGTCTGAAACATTACCGCTTTCTGGTACTACTCGCTTCCCAATTCCAGATGCTTGTCTTCGATCACTATTCATCAGTATCCTTTTTTTATATTTTTTCTGTTGGAGTCAGAGTCGGACATGGATAATACCAGATACAAATACGAATGCGGATATTCTCGGTCACGAATATGGAGCAAATACATGCCGTTCTGAATACGGTTAGTTTCGGTCACGAATATTTAATCGGATAATACGCAAAAGCAAATTTCATATGGTGATAGGGACAAGTTAAGCAACCGGTAAATTCTAACTAGTAAAGTAGTAAGTAAATAATAGAGCCTAGTTAAACAAGTAGTAACTAATTAGCTACATGTCACATGGTTTAAAAGTACGAATTGCCCATAACCAAGTAGTCGAGTGCATCACTAGTTCGTTTAACTTCATTACATTTAGCAAATGATTCCATAAGGCCTTCGTATCCGGTATTCGGTATCCGAAGAGGCCAGGTATCCGACTCCGTTTCCATATCCGGTAATTATCTGGTAACTATCCGAAAAAATACCTGGATAGTTCCGTATCCGTCAGATAATGCTTTTTTCGAATCTGTTTCCGTATCTAACAAAAAAATATCTGACTCTGTTTCCGTATCCGACAAAACCTTCAGATATCCGAAAATTTGTTCCGAATTGTATCCGAATTAAAACGGACGGACGGACGATCGAAAAATATCCGCTCCATTTGCACCCCTATTCATCAGGCTGCACTCTTCTCGCTCTGAAATGGAGTGAGTAAAAGAATCAACATCTCTGTGCTCTTCAGTAGCCGTCAGTCTCAGCATACGACAACAGCGAGCAGCCCTTAGCTGACTCTTGGTTCGCCATGTTAGGATGATCCTGATGAAGTTGATGAGATCATTCATCAACTTACTCAAGGTTTCACTGAAAGCAAGGGGCGCGGCCTCTTCTTAGCAGGAGCAGGGGGGCAAGGCGCATGCCCGCGATCATTTTTTTTTTCTTTCTGTGCTGGATTTGGCTCGGGCAAAATCAAGGTTACGTTCCCTCCGCCTCCGCGGACATCCGGGGGAAGGTCTGGCCAGGGCCGCTGGTTTCTCCGCAAATCCCGCCGCGTTGCTGCCCGTTTCTTGTAACAATTGGACCGACAGACCTGGCCAATTCTGAAAGAATCGAACTGAGCAGCGGCCTGCGAGAAATGCCACAAGTCAAACAGGATCCCCCGTCGTGTGTGTATATCTCCTTGCGAGAACTGTGTACCCTTACTTTCGTAATCTTAGCCCTAAGGATCGCTAGTTTGACGACTGATGACTGTGTCACGTATCGCATGTAACTATACAGGCTACATACTACGGAGAGCAGGACAGAACATGGTGCCAAAGAGAGACGTCGGAATAGAAGAAAAGGCCGTTTGTTCTGTTCGCCCACGTCAATGTCTGACGCTTCTTATTCTGACAAGCACCACACACCAGCGGATCTGTCGTGATCTCAGCGCAGGAATATCAGAATGCAGCTGGCTGTTGTTAATGCATGAACAAGTCAATCCGACGAGCAATCAGTGGTGAACCAAGAATTTTTAAGATAGACGTTTGGGATTAATAAAATATTACTTAAAAGAAAAAAGATTCTCGGTGGGAAAAAAATTAAAGTATAAATTGTCCCAATAAAAAACATCTCAAAATAATGTAGAAAAATTAAAAAAAATTGAACAAAATACAATTTTAACTCTACGATCCTTCGTGCAATTTTAGGGACAGTCATTTCATTGTTCCTTAGATCCACCTCGCTAATTTATTCAAATTTTTATGCTACCAAATTAAAAGTTCAAGGAAGCATTCTTCATTATTTTAGTCTATTCAATACTATCTGCAAAGATTTTAGAACTGCAAACTTCTTCATTTTTTAAGGTTCTACGATCTACATTTCACAAAGGCACAATCATTCAATGAACTGTTTGGGATTTGCCGATTTTGGAATCAACAAGGAGAGTGGGAGACCGAATGCAACTCTAGGAATGAGACCTTGCTGCAAATCCTAGTAAAATTTGATAGGGGCAATAGTGCTGTCGTGTATGGTCGGTATTATCGTACATACTGTTCAACGGCTATTCCGGGTGTATTTAATGCGATGCAACTAGCCATTACACTGAAAGTATGGTAGTACTACCAATTAAAATTAGTACTACCGCTTGGTGGTACCACATGATTAGCCCAGTACTACCGTTTTTCTAGAGCTTAGAAGATGACCCAAAACATATTCTCTGAAAAAAACGTACCGCAAGAAAAGTCAGTACTACTGCTGGCCAAAAGTATCGCTCCATAACGACGGTATTGCCTCTGGCCGGTAGTACCGCAGGTCCTTGCCGGTACTACCATTTTTCCTGACAGAAGATTCTAAAAACAGATTTTGGATGCATGCATGACTCTTTGTTGATCAAGATGGCACAAAATTAATTCTCAAGCTACTAGCCATGATCCCTGTTTATAATACGACGTCTAGCCTACCAATTTGGTTTTTTCTCCAAACTCCTAGACCGACAAAATGTAAAAGGGATCCTAAAGCTAATTTTCACCTTTGTCTTGAGCCGAGTCGATCCTTCCTAGTTTCTGCATGCCATTGTTGCATTGTCATCTATACTTGAAGAATAAACCTTTTAACACATTTTAGCACACATGTTAGTCTCAAATATAATATCGTCGTTAATTATCAAAGCCAATTTTTACAAGCCTAGATGCTTTCAATTGATCCTACCATTTTTTGCTCTTTTCCAAGTCAGCAAGAAATGTCCATCTAAGAGAAAGCTGTATGTTCCTTCTATTGAGCAAAACATAGCAAAAAATAGCATGTAAACATATGTAACAATGGTCCAACTAACTGCCCATTACCCAAGGCAAATATTGTATTTTATACAGCATATAATAGAAAAACGAAGAAAGTAGATGCTAGACTCTAGAAAGAACTGGAGCCAGAGCCGAAACAGAGCAGAGTGGAGCAAGAAAGAAAATAAGTGGAGTGAGATGAAGCATATCTAGATCTGGAGAGAGAATGATGACAATGAGTTGGAGGTGCTGCTCTCTTCTGGATGCCACACTACTCCCTTCTCGCGCCTGCTCTCTGCCTCCCTATTCATCGTGCCATTGCCTGTTTACCCAGACGCCTCTCTGCTCGCCTGCACTACCGCATGCTCGCCTTGCGCCCCATGCCATCTCACGCATAATTGCCATTGCGTCACGGTGCCGCGTCTACCGACCGTCGCTTGCTCTGCAACCCACACCTCCACCCACTCGCCATTCGAAGGCCAGAGCTGCCTCACACACAGACAACCATAGAATAGAGAGAGAACAAGGGTTATAATTTTGTTTGTATCTTTACCTTTTTGGACCTATATGAGGAGGACCAAAATGGGAAGAAAAATAGGTCTAATGTGTTACATAGCCTATACACAAGATACAGAGAGTACATGCTGAATTCATTTGCAGATATAGATATATAGTTTTAGCCCAACTAACAATATATTATATACCTGATTTTTTTGCAAAAAATTTAGGTGTTCAGCTGAACACCCATGACCTACTGCAGGTCATTACCTTGATTTTTTTTATCCTTGGCTCGGACAATGTATAAGCAAAAATGAAAAAAAAAGTGTGAGAGAGCAGGAGGTTCATTTCATCATTTGGAATAACGACATATAAGTGCACCCACACACATGCAAATCAGATTCAGCGGATACAGTCATACAACACAGTACAGCTAGTTAATAAGCCTGAGCAATCACAACCTACGGTTTATACTTTATACACAGCATTTTCCATGACTAGCATTTACTTACCTAATAGAATTTTTCGTGTGATGGCAAAGAAAAGGGAATATCGAAGCACATGGCAAATGCAAGGCCAAAGTTCCCATCTAAGTCCTGATTCCTGACTGACATCAACAGAGATGCTTCCATTCTAACGGAAGAGCCTAGGAACAGATCGCCGTGGGATCTTCCCTTCAAGCTTCAATCTTCTGTATGCTTCCCTGATGTGGCAAGGTCTGATGGGTCCAGAATCCTTCCTCTCAGTCATAACTATTCTTGCTGCGATATGCACAACAAATTGTTGAAAAAAAACCCAAAGATCAAGGAAGCCATCCTAGCACATTTTACTAATGAAGAACAGGCGTTTCATATAATATCATGAGCTGGAAAGCAGAAATGGACATTTGGACAGGGACAACTACAGAAGACCCACTATAAACAGCTAATAAATTAATAAATAATAATTTTGTATATTTTGCTTGTCATGCTCACGCTCAAGTATAAAAAAAAATCATAGATGGTAGAGTTCTATAAGGAACAAAGTAAATAAGAGAACTACGCTAAACTTGCCTGTTTCAATGAGCTCACCAACAAACATCTTTGCTATTCCTGATACTACAATTGTCGTTGGCACAGAAATCTTTTGACTCCCAGTGATGCTTGCCAATAGCTGTGAGGAAACACAACATCGAGTCAAATCTAAAATCTAAGCACACACTCATTTGAATCACTAGTGTGAGCAAATGCATGAAAACACTTGTCCCTGCCACCAGTAGAGTGATTTTTAGACTTGGTGACTCCAGACACATGGTCAGCATCCACATTTACTCATATATTAGTTAAGACTTAGGAAAAAACCTACCTTTGGAATGATGCTACAAACCTACCTTTGGAATGATGCTACAACCTACAAGGATACCTTCTTAGCTTCCTATAACTTGGTAGTTGGTACGAACAGAAATTTTCCAAGATTTTTGTTTCAACGTTTGGAGAAAAGTACAGCATTATAATCAGTAGACAAAAATGATGTGATGAAAAAACGAATGTCTCCAAACTAGGGGGGAAGCAATTATTCATGAAGTTTTATCTACAATCTGACAAAGATAAGACATGTAAGATATTTTGGTATGGTTCATGGAATACAACTCACAAAGGAAACATGTATAGGAAAAGAATGGGAAAATTTTGTTCCTGCCACTCAAAATATGTGTAATTTTGTTTCTGCCATCGAAAATATGCTCATTTCATTTTTGCCACCCTTCCGTCTCTGCGTATTTCGTTTTTGCCACTCCGTCCAATTTTTCGTCAAATCAACCGACACATGTCACCTATTGCGCATGGTCAAAGTCTGTTGACTTGACGAAAAATTGGACGGAGTGGCAAAAATGAAATGCGCAAGGACGAAAGGATGGCAAAAATGGAATGCGCAGATTTGCGATAGCAAAAACGAAATTGCACATATTTTGAGTGGTACGAACAAAACTTTCCCGAAACTTACTACAATACCAGCAAGATGTTAATGTGAACATGACATTCAAGAAGAAAAAGATCCACATTATACAGATATACTTTATTACAAATGCAAACAGTGAGGCAAATTGAGACAGGTACGCAGGATACACGGATGAGATTCTTCAATTTATATGATTATGTAAACTTCAATGGAAGCTGGAATGCGGTCATACCTTTTTCATGTTAGATTTCTGGAATCCTGATCTCCGGAATGATTCGTACCGGTTCATCTGGTCTTCTGTAAATTGGGACAGTATAGCACTACAAAAGGAAGAAGTCAACACTTAGACATACAATTTTCTATCTAGATGGAATATAAATCCTTTTTTATCTACAGTGGAACATAAATCCTAGAAGTGAAGAATGCCAATTTGTTATGTAAATGCCGCTACTTAGCCAACTATTCAAAACAACTTCATTTTTCCAATCCACAAATCATCAATGAAACAAGTCCTACTATCAGACGCTAACCAAACAAAAGCTGAAGGGTGAATGATGCTAAATTACTAAACTTGGTCAAGCAGCAGCATTAGATAGACAGATATATGCTTCCGAATTGTTAGTTGTAACTGATCTTTATGTGGTCAACTTAGGAACGCTGCTTGCTGATCCATAAAGGCATATATATTTTATCTGAGAAAACAGCTAGTAAGTTGAAAAATTCGACGAACTAGCAGCAAGTAAGCCCAAAATAGGTTAATGAAGGGAATAAACAGGCACCGACTTCATCTTGGCGACCTTGTCGGGGTCGCTGCTGCCGGAGGGCAGCTTGTCGAGGTCGACCTCCATGTGGTCCTCCTCCTCCTCGTCATCGTCCTGCTCCTTGTGGGCCCGCCCCTTGGCCTTGGCCGCGGCCGCGGCGACGGACGCCGAGGGCGCGGCCACCGACGAAGGCCGCGGCGGAGGCGGGGCGCGCGGGCCACCGGCGCCCGCGTCGCCGTCGTAGTCCTCGGCGCCCGCGTCAGGGGCCGCGGCGGCGTCCTCCTCGGGCGGCACCGGCGAGTCCGGCGGCGACTCCTGCTCCTCGACGGCCGCCTCGAAGGGGTCCTTCATGGCCGGCGGGCGGGGTCGCTGAAGACGGATCGCGGAGGCCTGCGGGCCAGGCGCCTGAAATTGGGGGACCTGCTGTGCACTGTCCGTGCCCGCTTGCGGTTTGGCCGTTCGGTATCGCTTGGTGGGCTTTGTTTTCTCGGTATGTTTTCGGCGTGGGCCGTTGCTCACGTCGGTTTCCTTTCGGTTCCTTTTTTTCCCCGCCGCGGCTGTGATTTTTTAGGGGCGCATTGTTGGAGCAGCAGCAGGCTAAGGTCTAAGGGGCTGGGTTGCTGCGGAGTAGCCTATTAGGCTTATCTCTGACATAAAAAGCAGCAGCTCTGGTTGCTGAATGATCAAACACATGGTCTTTTTTTTTCCCCAACTACTTCCGTGAACACAACGTGAGAGCTGATCAAAATACGGACGATTAGCCGACTGTGCATCCACTAACCTCGGTTGGAACAACTGTTATCCACTGTACTTGATAGTACTTACAGCACTCAATGATGATGTTTTATACTGCAATGCAACCAGGCGCCGCATCCACATGGCTAATCCATTCTACGTGGCCTCTGGTCCTACTACGGCCAACAGCGAAATCACTAGATTGAACACGCTAGATCTGTTACCTACTACGCCCAACAGCGAAATCACTAGATTGAACACGCTAGATCTGTTATCTCCGTCGTCGACTTACTGTAGGAGCCTGGGCTCCAAGGAAAACAGACAATAGTTAATTTGGGCCCAAAATTCTGAAGCCCTGGCAAGGCCGTCTCATGTCGTGATCGACATTTGTGATTACTGCGAGGGCATCAATTGCGTGCAAGCTAATCCCAACCGGACAGGAATTTAGGATAGGATTTGCCCCCACTTTCGTACAATTCGTATCACATGTAGTGGCGGTTTTCTTTAATCGTAGCATAGGATTCTCGCTCGCATTTGACCTAATCTTCTCATCACCAAGCTAACAGATAGATTATATCAGATCACATACAACAAACCACCCAATTAAATTAGGTGCAATCTGTAGACGACAGAAGTTTTTGGCGCCGATCACTTACTCTGCAATAACATAACGTACGCCATCATCGTCGTTTTCCCCTTCCCGTTGATGAGAGTGAATATTCGGTTGTTTCTCTGACCAACCCCCCGTCATCATTGCCCCGCTTTTCAGTTATTCCTCCCTTCGGTCGCGCTCGCTTTCGCAAAAAGGATGCCCAGTGGCATTTGCACAAACCCTGACATGTATCATTGTTCCAAGCAACGAGCTAGTATTATACGTTGGGGATCGTATCTGCGACGGGATCGTATCGTACCTGCAAGGGCTAGAGCAAAAGTGTAGGCTTTGTCTGGCTTCATCTGCCTCGTGATGTGTCGAGCTCTTGCGAGCGCTGATGATCCGAGATGGCACGGATGCATGTGACGTTAAGATACGGATAGGCTATATTAGCGTATATTAAAATTTTCTATTACGTAAATCAGAAAGCCACGTAAATAAAAGATCATAGATCGTTACCACTAGACGTACAGTGTAACGGAAGTAGAGTTGAAGCAGCCGATTCAACGAAAAGCGCGTCGATGTAGTGGTAGTAGTCGATCGTCCTTTGGCTAACCGTCTCCTCCTTACGATCATCCCGATCAGCGCTACAGTCGTAGCAGCGTCTCTACCGAGGTCCACATGTCCAGGAATGGAGCACCATGCGTCGGCGCGCACGGTAGGGGTTATGAGAGGTGGCGGTTAGGGTTTCGACGGGTGTGTTTCGGGATGCTTCCCTTAGCCCCTGCACCTCTCCTTACATAGCCTCCAATCGGATCCTTATCTGATACTAGAGATCGTATCCCACTCAGAGACTATCATATGAATCCTTATCGTTTCATCCTATTAAGTGTGTGACCTATAAGTTCATGTATATTTGGCCATGAGCTGAAAACTCCTTTCCGATCCATAAGTCGGTAGCGTTCCTTAGCAGAACATAACGGCTCCCAAACATACAAAAAGATCATATTGGACGAACCTATATAGTATTTATGTACCAATCTCTTTGCCCCATGATACCAGATCAAACTCAAAGCAAGAAGTGTGCCATCCTATGATAGCTCGATCCTTCACTCGAATCTATAGTGGATTACTCACTTATGATTAATTCCTCAACTACATTTGGTATGGCCATGTACTTTCTTAATTTAACCACATCGAGAGGCCTAGAGATATCTCTCCTGTTATATAGGATGGGCAAACTCCATCTTGATCACTCATATTTCTTTGCATATTTCATAATAAACCTGAAAACTATCTTTATGACCACCCAGTTATAGAGTAATGTTTGGTAACCCCTAAGTAAATTATTACATATGTAGAAAACAATGACGATCTCAAGTCTAAGGATCCTACACATTATGTATGAGACCAACTGATGACACTTAAAAATATAACAATTCCCGCAGTATCTCATAGTAGGTCAATCCAACATCATGTTCTCTAACATGTATCTACATTATTGATTTGATATCCCATATCCATGATCTGTAAAACATGATCATCAATCAATACATGTGTTGATCTATAAATCATAATTGTTCTACATAATGATATAAGATCAGGGATAATTTAGAATAACATCAATACATGAATAAAGAGTTCCATAAACAAATCACATACTTGTTGATCAATATGAAAGATATTTATTTAGGAGACAAAATAATATATCATTTAAAAGATCATAAACATAGAAGTAATACAATCATCTTCATGAGGCATTATTTAGGAGACAAAATAATATATCATTTAAAAGATCATAAACATAGAAGTAATACAATGATCTTCATGATTGCCTCTATAGCATATCACTAACAATCTCCTACTTGCACTAGAGTCAATCATGCAAGTATCTAATACCTATAGCTCTTGTGTGTGCCTCATGCTTTGGCTGCGGAAGAGGCTTTGTCAATGGATCAGCAATATTTAAATGCCGAAGTATGTACTTGAATTTTTGATGTGATCTAAGCTCCTTGGCTTGCGCAATACCTCCACTATTATCACAATAGAGATTCATTAGACTAGAAGTACTAGAGACCACTCCTAGCTCAGAAATGAACTTCTTTATCCAAATAGTCTTCGTTGCAGCTTCGGAAGTCGCAATATACTTAGCCTTCGTTGTAGAATCAACAACTGTCTCTTACTTAGAACTTTTTCAGCTCACTACTCCTTCATTAATACAAAACACAAACCTAGACAGTGATAAAAAATCATCTTTATCGGCTTAAAAACTAGCATTAGTGTAACCATTTACGACTAGCTCTTCCTCATCGCCATAAACAAGGAACATATCCCTAGTCCTTCTCAAGTATTTCAGGATATTCTTTAGAGCTATCCAGTGACCTTCACTTAGATCTGACTGATATCTACTCATAACACTTAGAGCATATGACACATCTGAGCGTGTACAAATTATGGCATACATGATAAACCCAATGATGGAAGCATATAGAATCTTACTCGTCCGGTCTCACTCATTTGGTGTCGAAAGACACTGAGTCTTGCTAAGACTAATAGCATGTGACATATATAAGAAACCCTTCTTGGAATCCTACATGTTGATCCACTTCAACATTTTGTCAATGTACATATCTTGGTTTAATCCAATTAGTCTTTTAGTTCTATTTCTATAGATCTTTATGCCCAAAATATATGCTGCCTCTTTTAAGTTTTTCATAGAGAAACTATTTCTTAACGAAGACTTGACAGATTCAAGTATAGAAATATCATTTTTGATTAATGATATGTCATCGATATATAGGACCAGAAAACAAGTGCGCTCTCACTAGCCTTTTTGTAAACACAAGGCTCTTCTTATTTCTTGATGAAGCCAAACCCTTTGACTACCTCATTAAAATGAATGTTCCAACTCTAATAAGCTTGTTTTAGTCCATAGATAGATCTCTGAAGTTTACATATCTTTCTAGCATTTTGAGAATCGAAAAAACCCTTAGGTTGTGTCATATACATATCCTCACTTAGGTTTTCATTTAGGAAAGCCGTTTTGATATCCATCTGCCATATCTCATAATCGAAAAACATAGCAATAGCTAGAATGATCTAGACAGACTTAAGCATAGCGACGAGCGAGAAAGTTTCATCATAGTCAACACGTTGAATTTGTTTGAAACCCTTCGCCACTAATTGTGCCTTATGGATATGAATATTTTCATCCATGTATATCTTTTTTAAAACCCCACTTGCACTCAATGGTTTTTACACCATTGGGTGGATCAACTAAGTTCCAACTTGATTATCATACATAGATTGAATTTCGGATCTCATGGCTCCAAATTATTCCTCAGAGTCCAGACCCATCATCACTTCCTCATAAGTCTTAGGCTCATCATCGTCTAACAATAAAATGTCATGTCAATACCTTATCGGCAATTGACATGACCTTTCTGACCTATGTGGGGTTGGTGTTTCTTCCACAGGTTGTATAACATCTTGTACACTTTGTAGAGGTTCAGTAGGAGTTGAACCATTTTTTGATGTCTCTCGAATTCCTTCGAGTCTCATCGTTCTTCCACTAACTCCTTTTCAGAGAAACTCTTTCTCCAAAAAGACACCATTTCGAGCAACAAACACGTTGTTCTCATCTCTTTTATAAAAGTAATATCCTTTAGTTTCCTTAGGATACCCCATGAAGAAGCATTTATCAAATTTAGGTGTGAGCTTGTTAGACGTCAAATATTTTACATATATTTCACATCCCCATAGTTTGAGAAAAGATAACCTGGGACGCTTCCCAGTCTATATCTCATATAGTGTCTTCTTTACGGTTTTTTGATGGAACCCTATTTAATGTGAACGCAGCTATTTCTAGAGCATACCCCCATAAAGACAATGGCGGATCAGATTGGCTCTTCACAGACCGAACCATGTCTAACAAGGTCTGATTCCATCGTTTAGACACCCAATTACATTGAGGTGTTCCCGACGGAGTTAGCTGTGGAACAATTTCATATTTCCTTAGATGATCACCAAACTCATGGCTTAAATTTCACCTCCACGATCTGTAACATTTATACTTGAAGTAGAAGTTTTACTTTCCTTTTTCTTTTCCAGTTCTGCCAAGTACTTCTTGTTGTTTCTCTTCCAATGTCCAGTTCCTTGGCAATGGTAGCAAATGGCATTAGGTGTAACACTAATCTTGAGCTTCCAAAGCTTAGATTTGATACTCAAGATCTTATCTTGAGTTTTACCAGTGCCCTTTCTTTTGTTCATAGCTGTAGACTTCTTTTTGAAGTTGGTAGTATTTATGAACCATCATCACATGATTATAGTTTTTCTTAATGCTCTCCTCTGCTAACTTGAGCATCCCATGTAACTCGGTCATTGACTTTTTCATGCCATTCATATGAAAGTTCAAAATGACTAGCTTAAAGCTTGGAGGTAGCGATTGGAGAATCACATCAATAGCCAACACTTGGCTAAGGAAAAAACAAATCTTTTCTAAACTCTCAATGTATCCAATCATGTTGATCACATGAGAGTTGACCAGACTTTGTATAGCTAACTTGCACGCAAACAATGACTTAGAGGTATTGTACCATTCAGCATTGCCTAGTTCTCAAATATGCCTTTAAGACCCACAATCATATTGTAGGCATCCCTGTCCTCATATTGCTTCTGAAGCTCAGAGTTCATGGTGGTAAGCATAAGACAGCTAATGTCAAGTGAGTTATTGTAATATTTCTCATACTCATTCTTTTGAGCATGAGTAGCATCTTCAGCTGGTTCATCTAGATATGGAACCTCTAGAATATATTCCTTCTTTTCTTACTTCAGAACAATTCTCAAGTTGTGATACCAGTCAATGAAGTTTGTTTCATTTAGTTTTTCTTTCTCAAGAATAGATCGCATGTTAAAACCGAGTGTGGAGGAAGTAGATGGTGGCATTATCCACAATATAAAAAGTATATGATAAAATTTAGCACTAAGTTTATGTGAAATCATTCATTAAACAATTAATAAAACATACATCCACTATATGTTTAAAAATCATGTACCCTCTAATAATATATAGTAAATCAAGATCCATATTTCACTAAGTCCTAGTGAGTTTTGGCATCGCTGTTAGAAATCTAGCGACGTAGGTAAGCAACCCTTTGCTAATTGCTCACATGTAACTCTTGTTTGTTGAGTGGCATCCATATGTCCCGGTTTCAACACTATGCCCTTAGACTTAAAACTATTTTGATAATCTAGTCAAGTTAAACCAATATTATGCATAAAGTGTCCAACAATCTACCATATCTCATTAAGATAATTAATGGCACCATACTTTGGTAGACCTACCAGTTAATGATCAAAATTTTGATAGGTATAACTATTGGAAGGGTATCAAATTTTACTTAATTTTTCTAGAGGGATACTATTTTATCATGTTAAAAATACCCAAGATAGTAATAAAATGAATAATAGTATAACAGGAATATAAAAGCATTCACAATTAAATAATATTAAACTGTGATATAATGTGGCTCTTAGCATCGCAATCTCCATCATTATGCTTCCTATCCACCGAGCCATCAATGCTTGAGTTCACCATATTCATCTACTTAGCTATTACTCCTAACAGCTAACAATGAATTACATATGAAAATATCAAGCATCACAAGTTGACACACAGGTCATTATACAACAATATGTAGCCCATGGCTATGATTCAACATGACACATAGGTCATCAAAAACTTATACATGCACCATATACACAGTAAACCATACTATTCACATAACCCTACAAAAATGAGTTATGTGCATAATTCAATTCTATCACGTGATATGAACACATAACGCCTATAATGCGTGGTATGATTACCTAGCACGGCAGTCTCGCTAGCCGGTTAGCGGGCGGGGATTGAAGGGGCAGCGCCCTTGAAATTTTTTTGAGACACGAATCCTATTCACAAAATCAGCTTAGAAAATTTCATCGGATTAATCACAGTAACCCAATTCCAAAACAATCTGATCGGCCCAATTTTGTATTATCAATCATATTAATCGGCGTGTAAGGTTTCCAAAAAGAACAGCAACTTGGTACTATCAATTCATACCTCCTTTGAACCCATCTACTATCACTGAAACCGATTGATCTTACCAACCAGTGCCTAAACCAATCTAATATCATGAACTGATTTAAGCTATCATATCAGATCAGTAATAGATCCAATCTACTACCACTACATATCAACTATATGCGACCAATCTAGATCAAATACTACATAGGATGGCTCTGATACCACTGTTGGGATAAGGGTAGCCTACACTAGCGCATATAAATTTTTTTTACTGTGTACACCAGAAAGCCATGCAAATACAAGATCATGAATCGTTACCACTAGATGTGCAGTGTAGCAAAAGTAGAGTTGAAACAACTAATTCAACGAAGAGCGCGTCGGTGTAGTAATAGTAGTTGATCATCCTCCGATCAATCATCTCCTCCTCACGATCATCCCGATCAGCGTTGTAGTCATAGTAGCGCCTCTACCGAGGTTCACAAATCCAGGGATGGAACACCATGTGTTGGTATGCTAGCAGTAGCGCGCACGGTAGGGGTTATGAGAGGTGGTGGCTAGGGTTTCGATGGGTGTGTTTCAGGATGCTTCCCCTAGCCCCCGCACCTCTCCTTATATAGCCTCCAATCAGATTCATATCTGATATGAGTAGAGATCGTATCCCACTCGGAGACTATCATCCGAACCCTTATCATTTTAGCCTATTAAGTGTGTGACACTATAGGTTTATGTATATTTGGCTATAGACCAAAAACTCCTTTTCAATCTATAAGTTGATAGCGGTACCTAGTAGGACATAACGATTTCCAAACATACAAAAAGATCATATCAGATGAATCTATATAGTGCTTATGTATCGATCTGTTTACCTCATGATACCAGATCAAACTCCTCAACCATATTCGGCATGGCCATACACTACCTTAATCCAATCACATCGAGTGGCCCAGAGATATCTCTCCTATTATATAGGAGGGGCAAATTCTATTTTGATCACTCATATTCCTCTACATGTTTTATAGTAAACCCGAAAGCTACCTTTATGACCACCTAGTCATGAGTAGTGTTTGGTAACCCCTAAATAAATTATTACGGATGTAGAAAATAATAACAATCTCAGGTCTAAGGATCATACATACACTATGTATGAGACCAACTGATGACACTTAAGAATATAACAATTCTCGCAATGTCTCATGGTAGGTCAATCAAACATCATGTTCTCTAACATGTGTTCACATTATTGATTTGATATTCCATATTTATGATCTGTGAAATATGATCATCAATCAATATATGTGCTGATCTGTAAATCATAATTTTCTCACATAATGATATAAAATTAGGAATAATTTAGAATAATATCAATACATAATAAAGAGTTCTACAAACAAATCACATACTTGTTGATCAATATGAAAGACATTTATTCAAAGGACAAATAACATATATTTAAAAGATCATAAATATAAAAGTGGTATAATTATCTATATAATTACTTCTAGAGCATATCTCTGACATGTGGCTCGGTGGATCCCTGTACTCCCTGCTCTAGCTATATGGGACGTGTCCAGCAGGGATATGTATAGCCTTTTCTTTCCATAGAGCGAGAGACATGTTTTAGCATTTTTGTTCTCATTCATTATGGTGTTATTCTACTTTGTTATTTTTCCCCCTTGTGCGATTCCCATGGCTACGGGCGTTGCTCTCGCTCCCCCCATTTCGAGTGACCTTTATGGGGGAATAATGAGTTGTTTGTGTACTCTGTGCTATGTATCTATGTGGAGTACACTACTAGTAAAAATCCTGCCAAACTAAAAAAAAATGCCTCCTCAACTTCACATATTAAAAAATATAAAAATAAACCGTAAGGCCATATTAACCATGCACGAAAGTGCATCAACAGTCGTAGTAGCTTAATTTCTTGATGTCAAGAATCTAAGATTAATCAATTAGATTACATGTCGGTGTATATTTTGCCTCTTTTTCATCCGCAGGGTAAAAGCCATGAAGTAACTAGATTTGCCAGTAAAGACTGCAGTGTATTTTCGACTCTGGTAAAGAGTCGAGATCATTGCCTGGGTCGTCAAAATTGAGAACACAAGCCCTCCATAGCGTTTAGAGAATCTCTCCATTAGTAAAACGCCAAGTTGGCTGCTGAGGCGCCTCCATTATCGTGCAAAAGCTAACATGAGGAAGGGAATATGACTTTTGTTTACTTGTAGGATTGGGTACGGCGACCTTAAAATCTCCCTTTGAGGTGTCTCTCTCACTACACACAAGGACTATATAGTATAGGCTTCTCATCTTCCATCAAACCCTAACAACCAGTCCACATTTAGTGCATACACCCACTTACGGATAGGGAAACTAGTAACCCACACACCAATAGATTTTACATGTACACACACTTGCACGTTTTTCAAACCGCAACTTTCATATAGCTACAATAAGCCGATATGATGATCCATCTTCCAATACATGACCTAAACCACTTAGACCATTGTTGTAGTTTCACAAACCGTCTCTCCACCTAGTATCAGACAATTTCCTCAATTGCCACCCATCAGCCTTCTAGGTGTTTCTCCTTGAAGCAACCTCTACACAAAATCCGTGATGCCCAACGACCTGTTGTCAAGATTGTGCGTCTGCTCCAAGGACTATCACCACGTGAAACGTCCAAATCTAATAGCACATCACAACATGTACTTGACTCATCACGATCTTTATCTTTCTTCTGTACTCCTCTATTTGAGATGATACTCTACTTGGACTTATATGGCCCTTCATGGCCTCAGGACACCTCCCCTACCTTCGGTCTTTCTATTGACCACAACAATCACCAAATACTTTACACATCAAAGAACAAACAATTATCCTAAGCACATGTGACATACACTTGACTCTCATCAACATAATCGATGCAAACATGCACCATTGGACATCTACGTTAAGATTATCATAATGTATGAACTCCCACCATGACTAACACAATAGAAACCACTCAACTCTCTCAACTCAACACCGGCCGGTCAGACCGCTAACTAACGGCCGGTCCGACCGCCCTAGTCAACCTCAATCAAACCTTGGTAACAGTGGACTGGTCAGACCGCCAACCAACGGCCGATCGGACCACCCTAGTCAAGCTTAGTCAAACCCTAGTAACAGTGGATTGGTCTGACCGCAGCAACCATGCCAGTTAGACCGTCACCCACAACCGACCACACTAGACTCAAAAACTCCTTACAATTCGACGAGCATCTATCTGAAATAAACGTACTGGCACTAGAAATCGGTCACACCATACTTCTGATTAGATTGCTACCCATAGTTGACCATATTGGATTGCCAGTCAAACTACCGTTACACGGCCGCTCAAACCGCTCACACACAACAGTCAAATTGCCTCTATAGGCCGGTCAAACCGCTCTCACCTGCCAGCAAAAACTAGAGAGCAAATGATATAAAATCAAACTCAAACTTCGACAACAAAGCAAAGCAAAGTCAAATACTCATCGCAAACATAAGGTGACTTTCACATGGTCTCACTACTTGATACGCACATTACTATACCAATCATCCATGCAGAATGCAGATAGTGCATTGCAGAAAAAGCAGAGCATACCATCCCGCAGATGCAGCTGCTACTTGCATAGCAGAGATGAAAAATCGTGCCCAGCTCCATGAGAATATGGCCTCATTCGCCGAAGAAGCGAACCACGGATTAACTACTCAATTAGGTCATCTTTGTTTCGTTGCTTTGTGCGGGTGCAAGTGCGCAATGAACCATTGGACGAATTTAGAAGAAACAGTGAGCTCCACGAGGTAGAGAGCATGCACAGGGAGGCCATCCGGTGGAGTGCGGAGGTAGTCATTACGTGCGATCGGTCCTATCAGAGGGAAAACTTAACGGGTGATTCAGCGTTTGAGCTCATCGGCGCGTCATCGTGCACTATATATCATGTGCGTTGCTGGATCATGCCATATTGCCATCATTGTTGTGTACTCAACTCTCTAACTGCGTGGGTTAAGAACTACTAGTAGTCCAGTACTAAGCTGGAGCCAAGGCATATGCCAATGTATAAGGATCTTTGCAAGGACCCTTTTGTGTACAGTGCGTAGTACTTCAGGTTTTTCTTACAGACTAGAGTAGCTTACTACAAGTTTAATGAACAGGTATACTACTTACCAGACAAAACCTAATTTTTCTCTCTAACAGGCTAAGACCTACAAGCCCAATACTTCAAGTTAAGCCAAGTAGAACTCACAAATTCCCCCTAGCTAAGCCAACTGTTAGAAGGTTCTTCCAAACTGCAGGTTGTACTGGTGCAATCTGCAATGAGATGGGATTGGTTTTCACAGTCGTGGGGATTTGTTGTATGCTTTTATAATATCCGAGTTGACTTCCTTGGTAGGTTAACATTCCATTCATTGTTGTGTACTCATATGCCAATGTATAAGGATCTTTGCAAGGACCCTTTTGTGTACAGTGCGTAGTACTTCAGGTTTTTCTTACAGACTAGAGTAGCTTACTACAAGTTTAATGAACAGGTATACTACTTACCAGACAAAACCTAATTTTTCTCCCTAAGAGCAACTCCAGCAGTAGCCCTCAAAACAGGACCCCTACTTTTCATTTGAGGGCTCCTCCTACTTTTGAGGGCCCTGTTTTCTGAGCTGCACTCCAGCAGGAGCCCTCAAAACAGGGCCCCTACTTCTCAATTCTCTCTATTTCCTCACACACTATATGCATATGTATGGGACAAAAGCACAATGCACAATAAAATATTTATGATTTCACAATGAGGGACAATATTTAAATATATGAATTCAAATACGAATATTCAAATTTAAAATCAAATTTGTTCTGAATTTAAATTGAAAGCACAAAGTTCATCACATAACATTCAAATTTGTTCCGAATTCAAATATGAATTCAAATACGAATTCAAATACGAATATTCAAATTTAAATTCAAATTTATTCCGAATTTAAATTGAAAGCACAAATATGAATTCAAATACGAATATTCAAATTTAAATTCAAATTTGTTCCGAATTTAAATTGAAAGCACAAAGTTCATCACATAACATTCAAATTTAAATTCAAATTTGTTCCGAATTCAAATACGAATATTCAAACACGAATTCAAATACGAATATTCAAATTTAAATTCAAATTTGTTCCGAATTCAAATACGAATTCAAAATTAAATTCAAATTTGTTCCGAATTTAAATTGAAAGCACAAAGTTCATCACATAACATTCAAATTTAAATTCAAATTTGTTCCGAATTCAAATACGAATATTCAAATTTAAATTCAAATTTGTTCTGAATTTAAATTGAAAGCACAAATGTTCCACCAAAAACGAGGAAAGCTGAAAAATGAGAGCCGGAGTAGGGGGCCCCTGGGAATGAGGGCTTGGAGACCTCATTTGAGAGGCCTCCTATTTTTGAGAGCCAAGTAGGGGCCCTGCTGGAGTTCAGTTTTTTGCTCTGGCTCTCAAATATGAGGTTTGAGGGCTCAAGTAGGGGTCCTGCTGGAGTTGCTCTAACAGGCTAAGACCTACAAGCCCAATACTTCAAGTTAAGCCAAGTAGAACTCACAAATTCCCCCTAGCTAAGCCAACTGTTAGAAGGTTCTTCCAAACTGCAGGTTGTATTGGTGCAATCTGCGATGAGATGGGATTGGTTTTCACAGTCGTGGGGATTTGTTGTATGCTTTTATAATATCCGAGTTGACTTCCTTGGTAGGTTAACATTCCATTCAACTGCTCTATGATTTGAGAGATTTGACAATGATGATAAGAGGTGGAAGATGCATGGTATCGTAGTGTGCTAAAATATCGGAACTTGAAGCAAGTGACTCGTATCGGCGGTTAAGATTACTCGTTGTAGCATGAGATGTCACCTATGACACGTTTGGTGTCATCAGGTTTAGAGATTATCTGGAGAGAACCAACCTCGAATTTGTAGCTCAAAAGGAAGGCTAGGTATGTGATAAACGCTTGACTTGTTAGAACTAAGGACAGCAATTTTTCTCTTTTGATACCTCCGATCGAGAGTTGGTCAGGACTCAGGACTAATTAAGTACATTTTTTTCCTTTTTCGGGGGTATGAGGAGATGGTTCGTGTATAACTATCTAAGGAGTTGATAACATTTACAGAGGTCATGGCAAGCATGAGCCTAGCTACTATGTAGCAACACATTTTGCTTTCACCATTCAAGATTTATGGGGTCCAGTGTGCACCCTACGCGTATTCACTATTTGGGATTAGGACGATTAGTGCTAACTAGTGCCAAAAGTACGCACGTACTGGCTGGCTCTTTGTGGGTGAAAACAACTAGTGCCTTTATCGATGCAGATGGATAACTACAGATCTCTTTTCATACAAGACGTACACAAATCTACAAATGATTTAAAAGGCTTCAACCTGGCTAGCTGGTTGTATATTATATAAAGACAAATAATCACCACTCCAGAAGCTCTGTTAATACAACTTGATCATCTAAAAAAAGTAGTAGATAAGGATCATTTGATTGCTCAGTGGTTAACTCATAGGCTCGAAAGGCAACAGAGTAAATGGTGCCGTCCAAAATTTTTCTCGAAGTATTTTCGATTCTATTCTTTAATAGCGATAGAGATATAGATAATAGGATCCTTAACCAAAATCCCAAATCAAATAACTCAAGGAATTGAAAAATCTAAACCAGCAAAACATGGAGGTCCAACCGCTTCAATCTGGCGGTCTGACCGCCAAAAACAGTAAATTTAGGCAAGTAAACAGTACTTTTTGGTTAGACCACTAATACAATCTGGACAGAAAAATCAGCACTATCGCGAATAAAAAATCCACATATTTTTGATCGGATGATCCACAAGCCGTGAAACTTTGTACACACCTTACTTAAGATCTTAGGAACATATTCCATCAATGGATTGTAGAAATCCATATCAAAGTTTAAACCTTTCTGAAATTAAAGCAAGATTGCAATAAAACTGGATAAAATATGAAAATGGTGAATATAACTTGCTCATGGGTAGAAGATGGCTTTAGATATATTTGCATATGTCACAGCAAGTAGGAACATAAAAAAATCAAGCCAAAAACTCTCAGATCACAAAATCACATGATGAGGTCAAATCAAGTAAGACTGGTTTCTTCATGAACTTACTACCAAAGTGCCTAGATGGATGAACATTGATTTTCATAGGCTATCTCCATTTCTTGTACATCCTTAGCACATCAAGATCAAGAAGAGGGAAGAGAAAAGAAAAAAACAACCAAAACAAGTGCAAATCAATCAACACAAGACATAGTTATAGAGATGAATAAATATTGATGTATTGCTACTTGGAGATGAAGATTTTACAGCCACTCTACCTTGAAGGATAAAGAGCACACCACAAGCACTGTTCTTTCAAACCCTAATCCTAACACATAAATACTTGATAGGAAGGTTGGTAACTACAAGTCTCAATCTCACCCTGTTAAATAGATAGACTAACCAGCCATATCTAACCCTTTACAGATACTATCCACTTAGCACAATGAGAAAACATGATAACCCTACACACACGGGTTTTAACTCACTCGCTACACTTATACACGCTTTTCAAAGCATATAAATCTGAATCCGCTAAGTCCTTAGCCTTGATCCATCTTGTTCAAACTAGCTTCTTCATAACCTAAACCGCCTTCCCAAGCGCTGCGGTGAAGGCGGTTTTCTTCCAAAGTCATTTCCAGTATTTTGGTCAAACTACCAAAATACCTTTCCATGACCTGGTCTTCTCCTTCCATTGTAAGCAATCGACATGCTTGCCACGTGTAAATGCACCATTGACTAGCTATGCGTCGATATGTCTCTCCCGTTCTGGTTCTACCGGACCATGCCTCACTTGTACCGAGCAAGCCACATGATGCGTCTTGCCGTTCGAACTTTCCTTTGATATTTCCTGCCTTTCTTATGCCATGCTTGAGTTGTCGGACCCCGGGACAATAACTCCTAGATCCTCTATGTTAATCGCATTAGTTCAGGATCAGCTAGTGCACAATGACAAACTTTATTAAATAAAAGAATACGACCTTATATCCAAATTTTACATCCACGACCCCTAGGCCAAAATTAAACATAAGCAGTGGAAGATAAAACCAAAGCGGAAGAAGTCCAACAAGTCTGCCAACAAGCAAGCGACAGTAAGACGTGGCCTATATGTTCTGATCCTCACTGAAATCGAAGTAGTCCTTCTTTGAGCAACAAAATTAGGCAAGGGTGAGAACATAAAATGTACCCCATAAGTTACACAGGAAAATGCAATATTAATGCAAGACTGACAAGTGAAGGCATATAGAGTTAATTGAGCATCAAATAGCATCTAAAGAAATACAGTAAATAGAATGAAAACTGCTGAATTTAATACGATAAGTAAAAATAGTAATTTAAACACAATAATACCATCAACCTGGCATCAACCTAACCTGCCATTTTTCCCAAAAATATCTCAAATAGATTCCATCCATCCATAATCATTTTATAAACCATTTTTCAAAAATAAAGTCGAATCCATGAAAAACTTTACTCAGTTTGCCCATGATTGTGGGCATGGCTATTCAGGATAATTTATACACCCTGTAGAGGTGGTATAACTTTACCCACAAGATATGATTATCTCATAATACCGGCAATTACACGCTTCCGTAGGCATACGACTGAGAAAATCGTAACAAGCCCTTTACAATGCAAAAGTCGTCAACCTGGTCATGCCTTTACTAAGATTTCACCACAACATGAATCCACAAGTTGGGAGCCCCTCTTGTATCGTGTGAGACTACTCGCGGCCTTCGCCACGCTCACATTCAACCTTTAGCAAGACTCAGATTAGGACCCGCAAATTAGTCAGTCAGGATTGTCCCATACCAGCTTTGCGATAGTACATTCAGGCTTTGTAGCAGTAGCTTATACACTAGTTCTTAATTGACTTAGGCACATTCCACATACCATTGTGCCAGGCATCATTGTTGTGTCACCGAACAACAACGTGTGCTAGCAAGCACCCACCACCATACCATCTGCTTAAGTCTAAATGAAGTTTTATATTTTATTTTGCCAAAAAAATTCATAATCTTTCTTGACTCACCAAAGTCAAGAATATATTTTAAAACTTGTCCTTTTATGTGAAAAGGTTATCCCAAAACCAAAAGTTATTAATAAACATGTCCAAGCATTTGCTACAAAATTCTCTAGTCAATACTAGTGTACTAACCGGAATTTTATTCTAGGGCGACAAGATATCTGAGAATCAATATCAATGGAGGAATTACAAAGTACGCAACAACTAAGTTTAAAACTGAATAAAAATATGTTGAATAAAAATATGCATGCAGAATAATTTAACACAACATAATTTTATTTGCAAACTTATATCAACATGATCATGGTGTGTAACTTGCCTTGTTCTACGAATTGGTGAGAATTGTCATTAAAGATTTCCTCGGAATCATTGCAGTCTACATGTGAAAATAACCCATAAACTCAAATAAATTAAAACAAATTCAAATAAACTCTAAAATTTTGAAAACAAGGAAGATAATGGATAGATATTGATTTTAAATGAATTTTGAAATTTGAACAGGTTCAATCGGAGCTGGAATGAAGATGAATGGGTTTCTGGAAGTTTGAAACTAAAGGAAAAAGAGAATTAGGAATTTCTAGAATTATTTTTTGAAGGAAATTCATTTGAATGCTGACCGTGGTCGAGAGAGGGTGTGGTCGACAATTGAAGCTACAGTGGTCGGTCAGAAGTCATAGCTACAGGAGTTGGTCGGAAGTCGTAGTTACAAGAGTCGGTCATAAGTTGTAGCTACAAGAGTCTATCGGAAGTCGTAGCTACAGGAGTTGGCCACAAGTCGTAGCTACAGGAGTCGGTCAAAATTCATGGCTATAGGAGTTGGTCGAAAGTTGTAGCTACAGGAGTTAGTTGGAAGTCGAAGCTACAGTGGTCGGTCGGAAGTCGTAGATATAGGAGTAGGATGGAAATCTAGGTGTGGTTGAAAACTATAGAGTTGTCGAAAGCTTATATGTGATCGGAGGCTCTATGTGGTCAAAGTTGAAGGTCAAAGTCGAAGGTCAGAGTCAAAGGTTACAGCGGTCAAAGTCGAGGGTTAAAGTGGTTGGAAAGGTCGGAGGGGTCAGAGTGGACTGAAGTAGTCGAAAGATACTGAAAGAGGAGTTGGGAACCTTGATGCGAACTTCGAAGAGGTCAAAAGTTTGTCAATGGTGAGGAAGAAGCGATGGCGGTGCACGGCATTGATGGCGAAGGGGTTCTGGCGGTGGATTGGATCGACGAAGAGGCGGCGGATGGTCGTGCGGGCTTGGTGAAGATGGAGGTGGTGGCGGCAAAGTGCATAGAGTCCCTGACTCACTGAAAATGCTCACAACTTGACTTAAGGCCGACAGAGGAGAAACTCAGTGCGGAGAATCTTAGGCACATGAAAGCAAGAATTGAGGGGCAGGAGAGGAGTGGTGTGAGTAGGGGATGCTCAAAAAGGTATTTATAGGGCTTGGGGGAAAGAAATGGCCACTTATGGTCGGTGTAGTGGCACACAAACGGGGTTGGTGATGGGGTTTAAAGTGGGGAAAACTATCAGAGGATGTGGGGAATGATGAGGGGTCCTTCAATGGCATCATTTGCTTTGGCTAATGGAAAGTAACGGCCACCATTTATGAGCTCGGGTAGGGACAACAATGGAAGTTGACCGGAGGTGGAAGAAAGGGAGGAAGAAGAAGATACAGGTGGGTCCCGCACATCGGTGAGAGGGGAGGGAAGATGGAGAGAGAGAGCGAAAGGATGACCTCCACGAGCCAATGGGATTAAATCCTGGCCATCATTTGGATGGAAAAGGGGTTAAGTGGCAAGGAACGCATGGGATTTGGCTGGGCGGCGAGGAGACAATCTAGGTCGGACATGTGTCGGCACGAGGAAGAGTTGGGTTTTAAACTTCATTTTTAATTTTCACAAAACTAGGGAGCTTTATAAACACTTAGCAAATAGCAAATAAAGTCCAAAAAATTTAGAAAAATCACAGCAATTTAGAAAATATTTCCAACTTGAAGTTGGCCTTTGAATTTTTACAAAAATACTTTTTAAGTTTGAAATTGATTTTTAAAATTCCAACAAATTCAATGAAAATCTAGATAAAAGCCAAATGCTTTAAAATAATTAATTTGAAATTGAATTTTTTTATAGAAATTGAAATTATACTTTATTTAATATTATTTTCATGTTTTAGTTAAATTACTTTTCAAAAGAAAAGCCTTTCTATAAAAGCTAAAAACTGGCTAATAAAAGCTCTAAAGATTTTGGTAACCAAATTAACACTTGTTTTTGTTTAAATTAAATTAAATTTAAATTTTTCTCAAAAAAATTTGAAATAAATAGTTGGGCTATGACATGAACTTACCATCTCACCTAGCATCCTCAATCGTTCTGGGACTGGCTCCTCCATGAGCGTAACCCCGATCCTCACCGTTGACCTTGGTTTGCTTCAAGTGACCCTACACATCCAAAGACAAAGAAATTATTTTCAGGTATAAATTCTTCACAACTTCACTCACATTAGTAGTAACATGTGTCATGTAACATATAAACCCTAACATTAGTCACCAAAAGCCATTCCGTGACTCAAAAACCAAAAACAAAAATCCTAATTGTAAATCACCAGATCAGTCGATCTGACCGCTTGCCTTCAATGGTCAGACCGTTGGTACCGATTGGTTGGACCAATCCCCCAAGTAGTTGAACCATTGCCATAAGTTTCTATTGAATACACTCCATGCACATCAATTAATGCAACGAACAACTCAGCGAGGCTTTCACTCAGCAAGGAAACTTATCTGCATGCAAGACATGCATGCCAGTTAATGAAAAGTGTAGGACCAAATAGGCAACAGAGGGGGTGAATGGTGCCTTCAAAATCTCCCCAAGTATTCACTTAACTCTTTTTCTCCAGTAGCTACTGAGCTATGAAGACAAGGGTTGAAAGCTCACAGAAAACATGAGAAGACAGACCAAACAGAGCAAGGAAAATTGAGGTGGTCGGAATTGGACAGTGTGATCGAACCTTACCACATGGTCGAAAGTCTTGACTATGTGGTTGATGGCAAACCAAGAGAGGGCTATCCGACTATTCAACAAATGCGCAACATGGTCGGTAGTCGAAGATACACGTGGTCGGTAGTCAAAGATACGTGAGACCAGACAGCAGAGAAAGGCAACAGAGAACAGACCGTGGTCGAGAAGGGAACTCGTGGTCTTAATCCCGATAATGTGGTCGATACTCGACACCGAGGTCGTAAATCGCCCTAGTTGGCAGCCATCGAGACCAATACCAATCATAGTCATAAACCAACAGGTGATCGAATGACTACCGTGATCATAAGGCTCTCTGGTCATCAACCACAAAGATCAGAACCGACGTAGTCGTAAGCCAACAAGTCGTAGAACGACTACCGTGGTTGTAAAGCACTCAGAAGAATAGAGGAAAAGCGGGAAGGCACACGACCACAAGATCCAGATTCCTAATAACTTTTGATTCATAAATCAACTGGTCATGAGACTTCAGACACAGCAAGAACATGACCTCAGAGGATAGTTCTAAACTTCAATTGAAAACTTGTCAAGACAATAGAGATCTTCCTGGGAAATCAACAAAAACACTCAAAACTGAGACTTAGAGAGAAGGAAGATAGTCGGATCATGCAAATGGAAATAGATGGGCCAAGATGGCTTCGAGTATGATTTCTCAACTCCAGGTAGATCATATTATCACAGAACAACCGAAAGCAAAGTCTCAGATCAAGTAAAGAAAAAGTGAATTGAAGAACAGAGAAGAAATAATCATAGCAAATAATACCAACTCAACTCCACACATACTAGCAAACACAAACATAGATCAACATGATGATATATTGCTTCTGGAGAAGAGTTTACAGCCACTCCATCAGGAGGACCAGGAGCACACGCACTCCAACACCAAATACACGAACTCATGTAAGAACAAAAACCCTAGAGACTCTTCTGGATGGGTAGCGCCCGTCCCTATTTATAGTCTCACGATACTGGGGATGACCCGTTAACCCCTGCCTACAACTGGGTTTTCCACACATGCTTTACCTGCTAACACAAACAGACAGAAGTGCTTTTGACAGAGACAGCTTTAACAAAGAAGCCTTCTTTTGCAGGTTTGAGCGCTTCTCCAAAATGCCCCTCTACACCTTCCTGGAAGCTTCCCATTTCCTTGCTGTCCACTCCTTGCAGCCACCTTGCAAGCCTAGTCATCTTTGACATCTTCCCAACCATTCTGGATCTCAACACCTCCCTGTGCTTAGTACCGGTTTTTCCATACCTCACCATGACCTAGCTCCAAAGTCCTACAGCCATCACAAACAAGCAACACATCACATAGCACCGCAAAATACATGATTAAACAATCAGCATATATTAGAAAGTATTTCAGTGAGCAAACACAGCAAAACAACTGGTCATAAACCACTTACAACCACTCATATGCACTGGACATGTGGTGGTCATAGCTCTAGAAGACTTCCCAGCTGCCTACGACTTTAACGCACATGGTCGCTATGACTTACAACCACACCAACCGAGTGCTACGACCATCGCTAAGCCAGACAAACCTGGTCGCTACAGCTTACGACCACTCAGATAGCGCGCTACGAACAGTGCACACAGCCAGCCGAAGCTACGACTTACGACCATGGCAGTCAGAATTACGACTGTCGACCACGGCCGGTCAGATCTACGACTATCGACCGCGTAGTCGTAAAACTGGCTGCTGACTGCAAAGACACACACCATGGTCGTACAAAGCAAGTTGTAAAGACATTTACGACCACCAAGTCGTAAACTCGACTGCCGACCATAGAGGCACACAACGTGGTCGTAAAATTGACTGCGACAATGTGGTCGTAAAATCGACTGTGACGACGTGGTCGTAAAATTGATTGTGACCAACGTGGTCGTAAAATCGATTGGGACAACGTGGTCGTAAAATCGATTGGGACAACGTGGTCGTAAAATCCACTACGACCACTGCAACAACGTGGCCGTAAATGCCACTACCGACCATGACGCTGCTGACAATGTGGTCGTAAAAGCTACTACTGACCACGTGGTCGTAAGAGCTGTTGCTGAACAAGTCGTAAAAGCTTAAAACCTTTCATAAAGAGCCCAAGCCTCAAAAACCAAACCCAATCTCTCTAAATCAAGTGTCAATTACTCATCACAAATATGGGATCACCTCCACATGGTCTCTCACAAAGACTCAAGTACATGTATGCAAGATCAATAGGAGGGAACCCTTTTAACTGTAGAGAATAGTAGTGCAGTAGTCCAATACTAATTTACTACTACTGAGCAGTACGACTGGCTTGTAAACAGCTCTAGACATCTGACAAATTTGCAAAACAAAATTTTGACCTTCCTAAATTACAATAGTTCATCACAACATAATCTAGGACACTCTCACGTGGTACTTTAATCCCCTCATTGATGAACCCATTGATAATTTCTAAAAATACAATTTGGAGGTGGTTTTAGACAACAGAAAAGAAATTGACAAATGAAGTTCAAAATAGTCACAAGAAGCATGCAAAGGCTGAAAATGACCATATGAGGTCCTGAATGGAAGACGCGGGAATAGAAAGATTTTTTCTTCCTTTTGTTACCTTTTTTTATAAGCAAAGGACGTCAGAATATACCATAAAATTAGGATGGTAAGGTTCTTCGCTTTGCATCAAATTAAACCACATGCTCCACCGCTTGTGCGGGCCCCCCGTCAATTCCTTTGAGTTTCATTCTTGCGAACGTACTCCCCAGGCGGGATACTTAACGCGTTAGCTACAGCACTGCACGCTCTAGTCATATTCTTGCTACTCCACTCTAGTCAGTTAGTCAAACCCTATATGTCCAAGCCTATGATGCCACAACACTAAGTCATGAGAGTCAATAGCCACAAGATACCTTGAGTTAGAAGTAGAAGAGATACTAAAATAAGTACTAAAGATCCCAAATACATATTCGCTTATGACTCTAGAACTCTACACTCACCACTCTTGAACCTCACTTCTAGATTCTTATAAAAAAGCTGGGAAATAGATAGCAGATTATACCTCAGCTTACTTACCAAAGGGACATCCTTAAGCATGAAGTTGTTGTTGACGCGCATTGTGCCCTTGGCTATCATACGATCTCGATAGAAGCATCCCTAAACATGATCAGCTCATTGTTGGATGCATGTGTGAGGGAGGAGAACCATCTAAAATCTCCCATCATACATCGAGAACACCCGGAGTCAGCAAGCCACACATCCTCCTTCCTCGCACGTCAGACCTACAGGGCATAAGCAGGAACCATCTATGCCTCAATAGTAGGGTTAGTGATAAAAGACTTGAAAATCCAGTACTAAGCCACATGATATCTAGGAGCAGCAATATGAGAACCACCTAGACCTCTCTAAATTGGCCTACAAAAAGGCTGGTACTCCCCTATGTAGATGCTACCCATGATCTACCCTCATGATATTCTAACACAAAATGCTACCTAGAGCCACCAAAAGAGACAAATAAGTCATCTACAAACTTAAGCCTATGTCTAGAATGAAAGATAGGCTACCTGGCTCTAGATACACTCATGGGTAAAGGAACTCCTCTAATGGATATCAAGACGCACACTCGCTCCTTCATCTCAACGTTAGCTCTACAAAAGCAGAACTCAACTATGTGACTGTCCTTCTTACAGAAGGTGCAATAGTACTTGACCTTTTGAGGGATCTAACCTGCTGAAGTAGAAGCAACTGTCTTGCTAGAAAGGGTTTAAGCAAAACCTATAGACCTAAAGATAGTCTTAGAAGGCTCAGTGTGTTCCGCCTCAAACTTGCCACCCTTACAATCTTAGGTGGGTAGTTCTTAGAATACTATAGGGAACCAAATTATAAGTATCCCTTCTTCGCACTCACCTTAGATTGGTCAAGCATCATGTTGAGGTTCTTCTTCCCATTAGAAAATCTCTCAAGGCTCTGTTTGATGCAGTCATTCTCTTGGGCTAGATTCTCATATGTGGCACACTCATTTATTTTGGTTACCCTAGTATATCTCTCTTTATAGATAGCTATATCAAGCTTTAAAGCCTTACAAGACACACATGGAGAACTTCTAACCCTAGCCAACTGCTCCTTATACTTGGCTCTAAAAACCTTATGTATCTCATCTAAATCAGTCCCAATTTCAGCACAAAATGTACAATAAATAGAATCAATCACTTTCTTATATGGAGCCATAGATATGGATTTTTTCAATTTTAGATCTCTCCTCTAGTGTCTTGTTAAGAGCATCAATCTTAATTGTGAATTTAGGATAATTTTCACATGATTCGGTCCTAGAATTAAAAAGCATTTCAATCATTTCTTTCATTTTAACATTACTATCCTTGCAATGAGAGCGAGTATGATCAGGATTAAATTTATACAATTCCTTTGTAGCACTATCCAATTTCAATTCAAGCAAGGCACAGCTTGAGAAAGAAGATAGAATAGCATATACAAGAATTATATCTAAGGCAATAGCATCCAAACAAACATGATCATGACTTGATTTGACATAACCTAGTTCATCTAGAGCATTATTAAGTTGATCAACAATAGAGGAATGAGTAGATTTCAGATTTGACCATTTATCATGCAAGCATAAGCAAGATTCACAATCATTAAGATTAATTGATTTGAGTCTAAAAACTTCTATGTTCAAGTTATCAATCATAATAACTTGTCTCTTAATCACTTTAGCTTGCTTTTATAGATTTCATTCAGCAACAACCAAAGCATGTTTTATCTCTTTGGAGGAGGGACATACCTCGTCGAGATTACTATAGGGCTTGTCGGGGGTCACTGTACGACATACCTTGGCTATGAAGCACATGCCAATGAAGTCTTGAGCTATCTTCTTGCCATAGGAGCCATCCTCGTCGTCCTTCGTCCATGAGTCCATGTCGCTCATGTCAACGTTCTCAAGAGCGACAAGGACTCAGTTGATGAACTTCTGGTAGTTGGGCTTCTTGACTTTCGCGTCTCAGGCTTGAGGATGCCTCCGAAAGCCCTTCTTCTCCTTGATTTTCAGCTTCGGCACTTACTTCGAATGTGGTTTGGCTCACCACACTCAAAGCAAGTGGTAGGGCCACCTCTCCTCTTGTTCCTCACTTTGTTGTAAGCTCTCATGAATTTTGTAGATAGGAGGGCTAAGTCATCCTCAGGTAGCTTTACTAGCTGCTCATTGCTGAAGGAGTGCAAGGAGGACAAAAAAATCCAGATGAGCCAAAATCCAAGGAATCAAAAGAACTAGTATGAGAATGATCAATCAGTAGTGCCATCGACTCTGTCTTGGGTAGACACAAGATGAAGTCAATCTCATGCATTTTCAACCTCGAGTAGAGCTTATCCATGATAAGCTCACTCATGACAATGTTGTCATTGATAGAAGTGATCTTCATCCCCCCAAACTCGAACATCAAGTGCACCCAAGAGCTGGTGTGCATTCTCATACTCAAACAACACAAGACCAACGGCATGCAAATCATGGATGATCTTGGAAAACCTTCCTCACATTTCATCCATGGATTCACCAGGCCTTTGCTTGAACTTTGAGTACTCTTTTTTAAGTTGGTTCTGTCTCACTTCCTTGATCGCGATAGAGCCCTTATGGTAGTCAGTGAGAGTTTTCTAGATCTCATGAGCAGACCTCAAATGAGCAACACACTCAAACTTAGACAAACTAAGCCCTTAAATCAATAAATTTCTAGCTTTGTTGTTTGTCTCTACATTAGGTGTGATCACATCGTCATTGGCTAGTATGACATAAGGATTCTCGACCTTGAGCCAAATTGAGTGCCCTTGAGCCTCGATGTAGGCATACATCCTTCTAATAAGATAAATCAATTCCATCAAAAACGAGCAGCTTGGTAGAATACTTGTCTGATGCGTAACTCCTAAGACCGGTTAACATCTACGAAAAGAGCTAACCAGACCCTGATACCACTTGTAGGACCGAAAGGCAACATAAGGGGTGAATGGTGCTGTCCAAATCCCCCCAAGTATTCTTGATCCTATTCTCCAAAAACTATGTTTGACACGAGAAATCGCTCACAGATTTCTTGCCCTGGGGTACAAGGTGCGGGTGTACCAGTATACCAAAGTACACAAAAATAGATAAACACAACAAAAGTAGGGAAAATATGTATTTATTCATTCATTTAAGAAGAATAAAATTACAAGTTCCCTTTATATATGTACTCTGTAGCCTGCTTTGTGTAATAGATCTGACATAGACGATATGGTGTCCTAGTTTCTGGGGCCTCGGAAGACTCCCGGTTAATTACATCCACAAGGTAAACCCACAGAATACCTCTGATTAAGCTGCGCCTTGGTTGCCGTCTTCGGTATTCGCTTTATGTTCTCTATACAAGGATGAATGGTTAATGAAGGTGTGGGCGTTGGCATTATCCATAGCCTTGTTGGTCTATAGGGCCGTTGATATCGTGGTCGTTACACTGATCGTGCCTGCCCGTGCCATTCGACCTCGTTGGTATCGAATGGACACATCAGAAGTGATTTGAAGTATGCATGATGTCTAGCATGACTAATCTAACAATAATGGTAGCAAGAATCGGTGTTGATGACATATCAGTAGTCAAGGGTCACATGGGCAAAATCCATCGGATGTCACACGTGGCCGAAAGTCATCATACTCGGAACCCATTGAGAAACATCTATGGTCAACATCCACAATGGTTGAAATCCACCGGAAGATGCCCGTAGTCAAAATCCATCGTGATCGAAGCCCACTGGGAGCGCTTTATGGTCGAAAGTCATTGTGGTCGAATTCATCGGAAGATGCCCATGGTTGACAATCACAGTAGTCGAAACCCGTCAGAAGATGTTCGGGGTTGGAAGTCACTATGGTTGAACTCATCGGAGGATGTCCGTGGTTGACAGTCACAGTAGTCGAACCCATCGGAAGATGTCTATGGTCAAAATCCACCGTGGTTGAAACACATCGGAAGACGTCCGTGGTCGAAATCCACCATGGTCGAAACCCATCAGAAGATGTCCGTGGTTGAAATCCACCGTGGTCGAAACCCAGCAGATGATATCCGTGGTCGAAATCCACCGTGATCGAAACCCACCAGAAGATGTCCGTGGTCGAAACCCACCAGAAGATGTCCGTGGTCGAAAGCCACCGTGGTTGAAACCCACCGGAAGATGTCCATGATCGAAACCCATTGTGGTCGAAACCCACTGTAAGATGTCCATGATCGAAACCCATTGTGGTCGAAACCCACCAGAAGGTGTCCGTGGTCAAAAACCACCATGGTCGAAACCCGCCGGAAGATGTCCGTGGTCGACAGTAACAGTAGTCATACAACGTTCTCATAAAAGTACCCTGGCATATTGGTCGTACGACATACTCGCTGGAGTACTGTAGCACGTGGTCGTAGGACATACTCATAAAAGTACTGTGGCATATTGGTCGTAGGATGTACTCGCTGGAGTACTATAGCACGTAGTCGTAGGACGTACTCATAAAAGTACTGTAGCCTAAAGATTGATCACTACCATATCACTGTGGTCATAAAAGTGCTATAGCACCGTGTTCAAACATCACGGTATGACCATAGTCGTAGGGCATACTCATAAAAGTATTGTAGCACATTGCATCGAACGAGGCACCTATGAAGCCTGGTCGTACGGGAGTACTCGTTGGAGTACTGAAGTACTGTGATCGGAGATCTACAGCCAAAGAAGTATGCATACAACTGGCGGTCGGCAGCACTTGAGCACCCAAGGCTGTTGACGCTGCTCGAGTACGATGAGTGGTTGAAGACACTCGACTTCAGCAAGCATACAGAGAGGCTTGACTTCAACAAGCAGTCCGAGAGGCCAGCCTTCATGAGCGATTAGAGAGGCTTGACTTCGACAAGTGGTCGTATGCATCCGCCTTCGAGGAGCAGTCGGAGGCGTTTGGCTTCAACGAGTGGTCAAAAGCATCTGGCTTTGAGGAGCGATCAGAGGCACTTGACTTCGGCAAGCAGTCAGAGTGCACGTCTTCGAGGAGTAGTCAGAGTGTCCATTTTCAAGGAGCAATCAGAGGTGTTCAGGTTCGATGAGCGATCAAAGACATCTGTCTTCGTGAAGAGATCGGAGGTGCTCGATTTTGTGAGTGATCAGAGATGCCTACCCACATGAATGGTCAGAGGCACCAAGCTTTGCAATCGATAGGAGGCACTTGAGAGTAGCATCATTCGCCTCGCCTTGTAGAGCCATCATCAGATCAAACACATGAGCGGGCCAAAAATCTGGTATATGATGAATCGCTGCAGCTGCGCAGCTTGGGCTGGGACGATCGAGCTACAGGTAAGGGATGAAGGGGCTTTGTGTTTTAAACTCGTGGGATCGGTAAATGATCAGCGATCTTGCCAGCATCTTCGTCATGACCACAGGCTTATTGATGGCCAACTCTACAGTGCCTAAATGATGGTATTGCCAACAGCGATCGTGGTTCTTGGCAACCTTCCCTACACGCTGCCATCTATCGACATGCGAGATGTCTAAATAGCAGAGAAAGGGAAAAGAGGAGATTTACCTTCCAGAGCAGAGCGCGCCATGGCCTTGCCTTGTGCAGACTATTCTCTTGAGTTCCTCCGCCTTCTCTTCCTTTCCCTTAAGTTCGTCAGGGTCCTAACCTATCGTCAAGTGTTCGATCTACGTTTTTCCTCTGCGTCGGTATCTGCCTCTCTGTTTCTCCCTCCATTTTCTCTTCCGCCCTCCATCCCTCTTGGTGAGCGGATGTGCTTCCCCTTTTATAGGCACGGGCAAGGGCCGTAGGCATCGTACGTGGCTCCCCTATAGTGACGATCATGCCATTTAAATTGAGATAAAATTCCTGATTGACTACAGATTAGTTACCTTCCAGAACTCTACTTTCCATTTCAAAAGATTTGTTAAGAATTGCTTCCATCAGATGGGGACACGATGCGCTCATCTTTCCAATGTGAAGACAATGCATCCTGAATCAATTTTTTTCTATCCATCCCTAGGCATAGGTTTCCGTAAATTAGCCACGTGCCTTGCAATCAGTCAAGAACATACAGTCGTATGAGGCATGGCACCACAACTGATTGAACCGTGGTCATAGTACATGGTCAAAGCAACCGTGCTCAAGCAGGTGTGGTTGACACAACTCGCTCATCTCAATGTGGTCGTAGTACACACCCTAAAAGCACTGCAATAGGCTTGGTTGAAAGGAGTACTCGTAGAGCACTAGGGCGCTACAATCAGTGGCCATAAGCTTAACATGTTCGAAATAAAGAAACTGTGGTCGAGCGGCCCTGATGATGTAAGGCATGACACACTGACCACTTTATGGTTTTGCTTCTCGTGCTATTTAATGGATCGATTACACCAAAGTTCTTACCTAGCATATATCTCCCTATTGGCCCTAACTTGACATATTTGCACAAAATCTAGTCAAACAAACTACAGAGCTATAGAGAATAGAAACCTCAGCCAAAATCCCAAATCAAATAGCTCAAGGAATTGAAAAATCCAAACCAGCAAAACCTAGAAGTTGAACCACTTTAATATGCTAGTCTAATAGCCAAGAATAGTAAATTTAAACAAGTAAACAATACTTCCGGTTAGACCGCTGATACAGTACCGATCAAACCACTGCTACAGTATGAACAGGAAAATCAACACTATTGCGAATTAAAAATCCATGTATCTTTTGATCCTATGATCTAAAAGCTGTGAAACTTTGTACACATATTACTTGAATGTCTCAGGAACCTATTCCATCCGTAGACCGCAAAAATCCATATCAACATTTAGACCTTTTTGATATTGAAGCAAGAATGCACCAAAACTGAGCAAAATATGAAAATGATGAATACAACTTGCTCATGGATAGGAGATGGCCAAGATAGTTTTAGATGTATTCTCACATGCCACAGCAAGCAAGAACACTGAAGAAATCAAGCAAAAAACCCCCGTATCATGAAATCACACGATGAGGACAAATCAAGCAAAACCGAGTTTCTTTATGAACTTACTACCAAATTACCTAGATAGGTGAAGATTGATTTCTAGATGCTATCTCCATCTCTTATACGTCCTTGGTACAATAAGATCAAGAAGAGGGAAAAACCAACCAAGACAAGTGTAAATCAATCAACACAAGAGATAGTCATGGAGATAAACAAATATTGATATATTGTTATGTGGAGATAAAAGGTTTATGGTCACTCCACCTTGGAGAACAGAGAGCACACCACAGGCACTCTTCTCTCAAATCATAACCCTAACACAAGAACAATTGCGAGGAAGGTTAGATGGTTAACTACAAGTCTCAATCCTAACCATTTAAATAGACGGGCTAGCTAGCTACATCTAACCCTTAATGGATACTATCCACTTAGCACAATGGGAAAAATTTGGTAACCCCACACACGGGTTTTAACTCACTCACTACACTTATACACGCTTTGCAAAACATATAAGCCCGAATCAGTTAGGTCCTTAGCCCAGATCCATCTTGATCGAACCAGCTTCTCCTTGACCTAAACTGTCTTCCTAAGCACTACGGTTTTCTTCCAAAACTATTTCTAGTATTTTGGTTAAACTATCAAAATACCCTTTCATGACCTGGTCTTCTCCTTTCATTGTAAACAATCGCTATGCTTGCCACGTGTAGATGCATCACTGGCTTGCCATGCGTCGGTAAGTTTCTCCCGTCTCGGTTGTATCGGACCACGCCTTACTTGGACTAAGAAAGCCACATGGTGCATCTCATTGTTCGAACTTCCCTTCGATATTTCCCATCTTTCTCGTGCCATGCTTGAGCTCACCACCTCACCCAACATTCTTGATCGTTCTGGGCCTCGGTTGCTCCATGAGCATAACCCCGATCCTCATCATTAACCATGGTTGACTTCAAGCGACTCTGTACATCCAAACATAAAAAAATTATTTTCAGACATAAGTTCTTTACAACTTGACTCATGTTTATAGTAACATGTCTCGTGCAACATATAAACCCCAACCTTGTGTTGACTCCAATTTTGTCCTAAACTTAAAATATGAATAAATATATCTAAAATGAATAATCACCAAATTAATAAATTATGCTAACGGCTAAAAATCCATTGCAATATAAATTGTTGGAACTAATATCTTGCTGAAAGGTAATGAGTACATGAGTGCCCGATCTCGAAGTTCAAGTCAATACAAAATGGTCGAAAGCTTTGAGCTTGAAGTCGAAGCATATGGTTAGAGGCTTTGAGTTCACAGTCGAAACATCCAAGTAGTATCGGTCGGAGACTTTGAGTACATTGTGGTCGAAGATTCTGAGCGCAAAGCGGTCGTAACCCACATTTGAGTCCAAATGTGGAGTACTCGGAGTACTCGAATGAAAAGTACTTGGGTGAACCGTACTCGAACGGAAAGTACTCAGGTGAACAGTACTCGAACACGATGAACAATACTCAGACGAAAAGTACTCGAGTGAACAGTACTCTGGAGAACAGTACATGGACGACCAGTATTTGAAGTACTCGAATGAACAATATTCGAACAACCAATACTCGAATGAATGGTCATATTTTCTCTTGAGTAACTAGCTAGGTTAAAGAATTATCTGCAAGAAAGTTAATTAGATAAACTCAAAACTCAAAAACAGGAAAAGAAATGGAAGGATGCCCGATAGTGCAAAGACGTACGCACACGACGACAAACGTTGCTGTCCAGTGTAACGCAAGGGGACAAGGCAAATCATACTGGCAGCCGTTGATTGGGCCAGCCACCAATCAGCTCGTGAGCATCCCCTTAATTTGTCAATGCTATATAAAACCCGGCGTAGTTGGCCCCGCCCACTAACCACCTGTAGTGTTCCTTATCAGAATAACTGTCAACTCTCGTAGTAACAGCAGCCTCCCTCTCACACACACATGGATACAGAGGGGAGAGGAGATGCAAAGTGAAAAAAAGAGGCTGTCCATTTCTTCCTATCCTTCAAACTACTTGTCAAGGGGAGAGAAGTGGAGGGATGAGGGTGTGTCCGAAGAGCTGCATTTTGTGGGGCCAATCTAAAGAGCTTAAGTTTTAGATTTATGATTTTGACTGTTGATTTTTGGTTGAAATTGTACTACAGCGAATGTTAACTTTTTCTGAGTTATTCAATTAAAATATTAAAAAAACTATTATATCATCACAGACAATACAAAGGAATAAGAAGGAAAAAGCCAAAAGGCTAAGAAAATGCTAAAATAAGCTGAAATTATAAATCAACGTGTTCCAAGTTATTTCTAATTTAAATAAGTCGAAAGCAAAAAAAAATTAGAACTGAAACCTTTGGAGCGGGATCATGCATAGGCTTTTGGGTGCTCCAATGAGTATGTGTACTGCCGCACGTACCGCGGGCCAAATCATACTACTCGCACCGTCCGTACGTGCGGGACGCCGCGCACGCACGAGCTCCTAGCAGAAGCTGCTGCTGAACAAGTAGTGTCCCAATGATTTGCCCTAGTACTTGGTTGCAGTGCAATCACTTTGTAGTGTATTGTTCTTTTGATAAGAATTAAAGAACAGTGCAAGATTACCGTGGGTGTGCATTTCTGATGTATATTTGACACTGGCTTCTCTTACGGTCTATTCCTTTAAGTGCAATTCATAGTGTGATAGTGGTTGAAGTATTTACCTTGAAATCGTGAAAAATTAATAGAGTTATACCTAGAACAAAAGAAAAAGATACTGTGGAAATTACCATGTTTTGTACTTTTGATGTATTTGGCACCAGCTACTTCACAATAAGAGGCTTAGGTAACGTTCCATTAATACCATAGCGTGTCTATTCGTTTATTCGGAGTAGATCCCTACAAGCCTGAGAATAAAGTTCCACACTTCCACCACCAAGGCACTCGCTCACAAGCCATGTATTGATCCAAAAGTTGATATCCATTTGCTGCATCGTTTTCTTATTTCTACCCATCCTATCGACAAATGCTATGAAAAATCGACACTGGAATAATCATGAAAAATATTAAAATTAAAGGTGTGTTTGTGGCTATATCTACCTTTCATTTGCCTATATGCTTATCCAATGCAAGGCATTCTTGGATGATGGCCACATGGATGGACAGCACTGCATTTCATGTCAAGAGACACTAAGAATGTTTTATTCAAAAGTTCTACTGGAAAAGGACTTAATGGTGGGGACATGGTACAAGGTAAATCTTGAAAGATATAAAGGTGGAACACGTCGATCGTTCTAATATTCTAGATCTAAAGAAAGTGATTTCGTCTTGAGCATTTTGATATGGTGGTGATCATGCTCATATATATTTAGACACCTAATGAACTAAATCTGAAATGTATTCTATTGTCCTCCTTTAATTTTATGCATAGAGTTATTGATAAAAAGAATTGTTGCAAAGATAAGTTAACAAGAGAATAATATTAAAGACTGCACTAAATGGATTTATTGATCATATACCCTCCATTTAGATGGAAATTCAGGATTTACCCTCCTGGCCCACGTGTCAGTGACTTATAATGACCCCACGTGTCATTGAGATGAGGAGAGTAAATCCTGAATTTCCCAACTAAAAAGAGGGTATATAATCCAATCCCCTGCACTAAATTTGTGCAACTCTCTATAATCTAGATCGGTGCATGTGACAATTGCTAAAATTATTGCTTACTTTTACCTGGTGGAAGAGAGTGTTGTTTATATTTGCATCATCGATCCTACTATTTTACATCTTTGTCCATTTGCTTTTACACCGAGTAACCATGTGTTGCCTTATTTTGAGTGGCTTATGGCTGAAAAGCATTGTAACTGGCTAAAATTATACTATAGTTGATGGTGGTTTATTTGGCGTAATTAAATTTTAAAAATAAAAAATAGGTTAGCCCATCACGGACAGTACACACAAATACGGGGAAAAAAGAACCGACAAAAAAGCTCAAAAAAGCCAAAAAAAACAATAAAAAGATGAAATTGTTGAATAGTGAAAAATAAATCAGAAGTCAGAAGGCTAAGCCGTTTTGAGCTAGGCCTAAATTCCTTATCAATAGGCACGTGTAAGCACTCTTTAACGAGAATTGCTAGTCAGTAAGTACATTGCTAATCAGTAAGTACATAGTTTTCTTCCTGTTTTACATGTAGTTTTTTTTCCTGTTTCACATGTAAATTATCTTTACCTTTGACTTTTACTGGTGGAAGGGGGTGACTGTAGGTTCGATCGGCACCAAGGTCACTATAAGGGACACAGCTTGCCTACTCCCTCATGGTGCTCCCATCTATTCTCCCAGCCACATGGCAGCTTTTTATTTGTTACATGGCAGCGAGTCCTACGTATTTTAGATCCAAAATAAAATCAAAACTATGCTTAATTGTTGTATTTTGTGAACTGAATTTGGTCGAATCCGATCACTTTTAGTTGGGTCCGACCGATCGCTTGAACAGTCCAATCAGATTTCGCTCAAGCAATGTGAACTAATCGAAAGTTATGATTGAGGTCATCTTTGTATCTATGATACTCTGCACTAACTAAAATTAGACATGGCTATTCGAGACTGTTGTGGCTACAGACCAAACAGAGAGAGTATGGTAGTGGGGAGTTAGGTGAGTAGAAACTGGCTTAGGGTTCCTCCCCGTGGCCTATGCCATATATATATATATATATATATATATATATATATATATATATATATATATATATATATATATATATATATATATATATATATATATATATATATATATATATATATATATATATATATATATATCCAAATGGTGAGTGCTTGTACAGTTATACCCTTACACGTGAGTATTCCCCTCAGGGGCACTCATGTCATTACATATGCCCCATTTCGGACCTTACATCCTTCTAACAGGCCTACTGGGCTTAGGTGGGGGCCACCCCTACAACAGGAGCCTCTCATGGTGAAGGGCTTCACGGGCCAAAGCCATGCCGCTGAGCCCTTTGGCCCCCTCCGTCCCATCGGCCTGTGATCCTCGATGACCTAGATACACTTGCGTTCGCACTTCCGTTCGTGCTTGTGCGAGGGCTGTCTTCCATTCCCGGAGCTTGCGCGGCCTCGAGGCCGAAGGCACCGGGCAGGCCGAAGGCCTCGACGGGGCCGAGGTCCGGGCATGCCCTACTTCGCGCTCCGGATATTTGTGGGCGCGAGGCGAACTTGGTCGGCTGCCTCGGGCAGCCGAGTCTCGGGAAATGCTCCGCATGATGTAGCGCCAGCGCGGGGAGACGGTTGCGTGGTTTGGGAGTGCGCTTTAATGACGCCTGGAATCGCGCCGGCCTTTGTCAGGGGCAGGCTATCGCGGCTGCTCTGTCTGCCCTGCACTGGGTGGGGGCACGCGGCCAGCTGTAATTGGAGCGTCATGGGATGCCAGCGTTCCCACGACCACGGCCGTTCGCCTCTTCCCCAGGGAAAGTGGCCACGAGGGAATGTACCAGCGCATTACGCGCTGATCGCCCACCTACCGCCGCCTGCCGCGGTTGCCAGCGGTTGCACTGCCCGATCGTGGGTAGCCAAACCGCTGTAATTCTGTCGTTCGATCTTCTGCCTGCGGGGGAGACGGGGGGCTTCATAAGTCGTCACTGTGGGCATGCAATCGTTCCCCTTGGCTGCTTGGTTGCTTGTGCGTTCCTTCCCGTTTTTCTTGCGCATCCTACCGCTACTCTCGCACCCGTTCTTGCTCGTCGCCGCAGTGGGGAGGGAGAAATGGCTGCGCGCGATGACTTCCCCGCTAACCGGGGTGCCGCCCTTGACGATCCTGCGCGCCGCCTTAGTGAGAGCGTCTCGTCGAGCCAGCGCTGCCTGACACCACCACCGGCGGAGTACCGCCTGGTTTCGCGCGACAAAAAGCAGACGGACCATCGCTGGGATGCCATGAAGAAGTCGAAGGGCCGCTGCTCCCGTGTGCTGGGGCGGAGTCGCGTCACGGAGGAGACTCTCCAAACCCTTCTTCGGGAGAAGAAGCTGGAGGATCGTGCCGGGGCTCGTTTGCCCGGGCCTGACGAGACAGAGCCGAACCCGGGAGAGTCAGAGGCGATCGTCTTCGTGGCGTTCTTCGATGGCGGGCTCCGAATCCCGGCGACATACTTTGTTCGCGAAGTGCTGCGAGCGTATGAGTTGGAGCTGGCGCAGCTGACTCCGACCGCGATCGTTCGGTTGGCCATCTTTACTTGGGCGATGCGGACTGAAGGTACCCGCCCCAGCGCCGAGTTGTTCGCCATCCTGCATGACACACGGTGCCAACCGAAGAAAGTGGAAGGGGGGCGTACTCGAACTTCGGCAGCGTGGACTTCGTGCTCAGGACGGATTTCTCACACTTGTTTCCCGCGTTGGCTACGCGAGACAAGTGGGAGTCCGGTTGGACGCGACAGTGGTTCTACTACCTCGTGACGAGCACGAGCGGCCTCCGAAGCCGAGGAGAGCCGATATCATTCAACCACTGTCCGGATGTGACGCCTCGGCCCAGCGACGAACAACAGGCACAGAGACTTGCTGGGATCGCACTCCGGTTCAACATGCGTGACCTCGCCGAGGAGTTCGCCATGTACGAGATATCTCCGCTTTCTTGTAACTGGAACTACGAGCGGCGGGGCCCGACCGGAAGGACGGCATCCACTCGGGGGTGTCTTCGCTCCATAGGCCCTCCGCGCCCTGTAAGTATCTTTGCCGTAGGCCAAGTACCACCTGGGTGGTTGCAAACCCTTAGGTATGATATTCCGCTTGTGCGTGCAGTACGCCGGTTAGAAGATGCGGAGCGCGCAGTGGTTGCGGTTCTTGGGCTGTACACGGCGAAGGAGCACAAGGCCCGTGAGTCCGCAACTTCCTTGGCAAAGCACAGGCGGATTAACTGGGTATGCGGGGTTCTGGGAATTCCCGTTCCGGAGAGCCCGATGCTTGCGGAATCGCTGAGCGGCGCGACGGCGGTGGCACCATCCTCTCGATGCGAGGTCCAATCGGAGACCATTGCCTTCAGCTCGCCGGACGTGCCGCCGGTCGAGAACGTGGGGATGGGGGGCGAGACGGGCGCTGAGCTCGGATCGACCGGTTCGGGGAGGCACGCAACTACCGACGAGGCCCTATACAGTGGCGAGGCGACGGGCCCAAGCCTCGTTGTTCTTGAAGATGACGCCTCGTCACCTCCAGCGGCAACCGCAGCGTTGCCGCTGACGACGGCTTCCGCGGCTGCCGAGGTAACCACGGAGGCTTCACCTACGACTCCGAAGGCGAAACGGCCTCGGGTGCAGTCGCCGCCATCTTCGAGGGGCCGGTTCAGCGTGGCAGGCCCAGTGACTGAGGTCCTGACACCTAGCGGAGATGCTCCTGAAGCCGGGAGGGTTGTCGCTCCTCAGGCCAGCGAGGTGATCATAACCCCGGTGGAGGCCCGGCAAAGTGCCGCGGTAGAGGGTACTGGAGGTAGGTGTGGTTCATTTTCCTCCCGCGACTTCGCGAAACTCTCCCCGATTTGCTCACTTATTCCGTCGACATCGGGCGAGACAAGGTCTCCCATACGAGGACAAGAATCAAGCAATGGGGGTGCCCGCGATGCCACTGGCCTGATTGAGCAGGGGACTATGTGCACCTCAACTGCTGCTGAAGGCGCTGAGGCGGGGGCTCTAGGGCTTGGCGTCTCCGACTTCGTCCCTCGGTGGGAGACGCTTCGCGCCTGGAGCGAGGTGGCAGAGTATGCTGGCAGCCACCTAGATCGACAGGCGCTGCAGTCCTGCGGGGGCGACCTTTTGGCGCTCGCGCTGGGTGCCTCGGAAATGAGGGTAACGGTCTCTGCTCTCGCTGCATATCCTTTGCTTATTTGATGGATAATCTTTGTTCTTGCGCTCGTGTAGACGCTTGCAATTAGCAAAGCCCTCGAGGAGACTCGCGTGCGCAAACGGAAGGCGCTGGAGGACCAGCTGCGCGTTGCGAACGACGCCAACGCCGCCAAGGATGAGCACATTCGGGTGCTGATGACGGAGCGGGACGAGGCTATTGCCGACGCGCAGTTGATGGGCGTGAACGCAAAGAACGCGGTACTGGCCGCACAACGCGCAATGGAGCAGACTGCCCTTCTTCAGCGAATCTCCGCGCTAGAGGCGGAGAAGGAGCAGCTTACTACCTCCGTTGCTGAGAAGGCGTTATCCTGGGACAACACATGTGCCTCCGCGTGAGGGGCGATGGAGTCTTTGGAGCGGGCCCTCCGGGGGCTTTCCGTGCACGTGGAGGATGCCACTCATAGCTGTCAAGACCTGATGGAGACGCTTGGGCGAATCGAGGAAGGCTCGAGTGTCGTCCTTCCCGACGCCAAGGCTTTCGGCACCCACTGCGGCTACATGAGTGCTGGCCTTGCCCTTGCCTTGCTGCACGCTGGTGGGTGTGAACATGTCAATGAGCTGGCGAACCCTCAGCTTGACTTGCCTACCTAGCCCGGGGTGATATCTGATGCGGTTCGCGCCGTCCAGCCCGCCACCCGAAACTTCCAAAACCGGATTTGGAATTACATCGGGGAGGGCGCCGCCACGGTTGCTTTGCGGCGGACGCTGCGGAATGAGGGGGGCGTGCTTCGCTGGCTCGAAGAGGTCCCTCGGCGCAGCGAAGGTGGTGCGGGCACTCGTTGCGGCGAAAATGGCGCGGACTCATAGAATAATTCCAGGTTTTGACGCGTTCCGCGCCGTGCGTATGTCTGCTTCTGTAATGCAACTACTGTCTTACGCGGGCTAAGCGGCAACGCTCCCGTGCTCTTTTTGTTATGTAATATGCTGTGAGCTGGGGTGTCATGTAAAGCACGGGTATTCAGGCTTGATGTCGCCCCTCATTCTAATAGTAGCAAGCAGGCTTGCGAACGCTTTGCGCCGCAGACCCCAGACTCCAAGTGGTGACAGCGGAGCCGGTGCCTAGTCGAGGCAGACGCGCTGGTGCCTAGTCGAGGTAAACGCGCGAGCGCTCCGTCCCCTACATCGTGCGTTCCGTCCCCTACCCTTCGAAGTGGTGTCAGCAGAGCTGGCGCCTAGTCGAGGTAGACGCGCGAGCGCTCCGTCCCCTACCCTTCGAAGTGGTGTCAGCGGAGCTGGCGCCTAGTCGAGGTAGACGCGCGAGCGCTCCGTCCCCTACCCTTCGAAGTGGTGGCAGCGGAGCTGGCGCCTAGTCGTTGCATGCGTGGGAACTTCGACCACGTCTTATTTATACTCCGGGGAGTACGCACAAGGACAGTGCCTGCACATGCGTGGGGGTATCCACGTCTTGTTTATACTCTATAGAGTGCGCGGGGATAGCATCCGCGTCTTTTTTATACTCCGGAGAGTGCGTGGGATCGACATCCCCATCTTATTTATACTCCGAGGAGTACGTACTGGGGCAACGTCCATGCGTGCGCGGGGTTCGCATCTTGTTTATACTCCGTAGAGTGCGCAGGGATAGTATCCGCGTCTTTTTTATACTCCAGAGAGTGCGTGGGATCGACATCCACGTCTTATTTATACTCCGAAGAGTACGCACTAGGGCAACGCCCATGCGTGCGCAGGGTTCGCTCTTGTTTATACTCCGTAGAGTGCGCAGGGATAGCATCCGCGTCTTTTTTATACTCTGTAGAGTGCGTGGGATCGACATCCACATCTTATTTATACTCCGAAGAGTACGCACTGGGGCAACGCCCATGCGTGCGCGGGGTTCGCGTCTTGTTTATACTTCGTAGAGTGCGCAGGGATAGCATCCGTGTCTTTTTTATACTCCGTAGAGTGCGTGCGGAGGCGGACCTCGACGCTACGTCTTATTTATACTCCGTAGAGTGCGTGCGGAGGCGGACCTCGACGCTGCGTCTTATTTAGAGTCCGTAGACTGCGCGCGGAGGCGAGCCTCCGCCCGTTGCGGGTGGTGAAGTTGCGTGCGGAGGCGAACCTCGTCGCTACGTCTTATTGATACTCCGCAGAGTGCGTGCGGAGGCGGACCTCGACGCTACGTCTTATTTAGAGTCCGTAGACTGCGCGCGGAGGTGAGCCTCCGCTCGTTGCGGGCGGTGAAATTGCGTGAGGAGGCAAACCTCGTCGCTACATCTTATTTATACTCCGCAGAGTGCGTGCGGAGGCGGACCTCGACGCTACGTCTTATTTAGAGTCCGTAGACTGCGCGCGGAGGTGAGCCTCCGCGCGTTGCGGGTGGTGAAATTGCGTGCGGAGGTGAACCTCGTCGCTACGTCTTATTTATACTCCATAGAGTGCGTGCGGAGGCGGACCTCGACACTACGTCTTATTTAGAGTCCGTAGACTGCGCGCGGAGGCGTCCCCCCACGCATCTTTATTCATGCTCATGCATAGTGCACACGAAGATAACCCTTAGCGTGCTTTTGGTATGAAAACGAGAGAATTTGCATGAACGATGCACTTTATTAAATTCCCATTTGCGCGGGTGAGCGGTTACAAGGGTTAAGGCACTAACCGCTAGCCGCTTGTGCCCGCCAAAGCCGTGGAAGGCTCTTGCCCTCGCGTGCTCGACTTAGGCGTAATACCGTCGCAGCCTGTCCGCATTCCACGTGTGGCGGAGCGTATGCCCCTCCAAGGTGGCTAAGCGATACACTCCCTTCTGTAGGGCCTCCGCGACAATGTACGGGCCTTCCCATTTGGACTCAAGCTTGCCTACCGTCTCCGCGTGGAGTGCCATCTTAAGGACGAGGTCTCCTAGGCTGAATTCGCGCGGGTACAGCGAACGATTGCGACCGCGCACCATCTGTCGCGCGTACTTTATGACATGCTGTGTTGCGCTTGCCCGGTCTCCGTCAAGGAGATCCACGGACAATTGACGCTCCTCATCTGGTGCTTGGACGAGGACCCGCCGCGAGCCAGCCTTTATTTCTTCAGGTGTGACCGCCTCGTCACCGAAGAGGAGCTTGAATGGCGTGAACCCCGTTGGGCATGTGACCGTTGTGCGAAGGGACCAGAGGACGCTGTGGAGCTCGCCCAGCCACTTCCCCTTTGGTAGTCCGACGAGGCGCTTCTTGATTGCGGCGGAGATAGCGCCATTCGCCCGCTCCACCGCCCCGTTGGACTGTGGGTGTCCGACCGAAGTGAACCGGAGGGTGATGCCCATGTTGCCGCAGAATTCTTTGAATGGGGCCGCATCGAATTGCAGACCGTTGTCGACAGTGATCTCCCTTGGCACGTCGAATCGACTATGATGTTCTGCCAGAGGAAGCGCTGCAGAGTTACCGAGGTAATTTTGGTCAAAGCTACCGCCTCCGGCCACCTGGAGAAGTACTCCAGAGCGACCGCTACGAACTGCAGGTCACCTGGGGCCCTGGGAAGCGGTCCCACAACATCGATGCCCCACCGCGCCAGCGGCCATACCGGGGGTATGGGATGGAGGCTTGTCGGGGGCCTGTGGATAGCCCTTCCCATCCACTGGCAGCCTTGACAACGGCGCACGAGATCCTGGGCGTCCGCGACAGCTGTTGGCCAGTAAAAACCCTGCCTGAATGCCTTGCCCACCAGAGATCTTGGTTGGAGGTGCGAGCCACAGAGTCTCGCATGAATTTCTGCGAGGAGGCGCTTTCCTTCTTCGCGCGGGAGGCATCGCTGGAGCGGTGCGCAGACCCCCTTCTTGTAGAGCGCCCCGTCGAGCACCTGGAAGGACCTAGCGCGGTGTTGCAAACGCCGGAGCTCGGAGGGGTCATCCGGTTCCGCGATGCCTTGCAAAAAAGCGAAAAGGGGTTCCCGCTGGCAAGATTTCGTAAAATGCCCCTTCGGGGGTTGGGAGCTGCTGACTGGCAGCCTTGGCAAGGACGTCGGCTTGTTCGTTATCTGCTCGAGGGTTGGCCTTCACCGTGACACCCAAAAAGTGCTGTTCCTTCGCTCGTACGGCTGCTAGGTACTTGGCTAGCTCCGGGTCCTTGGCCTAGTATGACTTGTCTACATGGCCCGCCACTAACCGTGAATCAGTGTGGACGAGGACTCGCCTCGCTCCCATCGCTTTGAGCTTCCCGAGGTCGAAGAGTAACGTCTCGTACTCGACCGTGTTGTTTGTAGCCGGAAACGCTAGGCGCGCCAAGTACGACAGGCGTTGCCCCTCAGGTGTGGTGATAACGGCGTCCACCCCTGCGCCCGCAACACCGTAAGCTCCGTCGGTGTTAAGCGTCCATACCGGGTCTTCAACCTGGAGGACGGGCTGAGCTGGAGGGGTCCATTCCGCGAGGAAGTCCGCCAGAACTTGAGACTTGATCGCCGTTCGAGAGGCGTATGTTAGGGAGAATGGGGCAAGCTCGGCCGCCCATTTGCCGATTCGCCCCGTGGACTCCTTGTTGTGCAGCATCTCCGCTAGAGGGAACGATGATGGCACCGTTATCGGGTGCGCCAGGAAGTAATGCCGGAGTTTTCTTGAGGCCATGACCAGCGCGTAAGCAAGCTTCTCGAGCTTGGTATATCGCGTCTTGGCACCCTGGAGGGCTTCGGAGACAAAGTACACTGGTCACTGGAGCGCGCCCTCTTCAAGGACGAGGACGGCACTGACCGCCGTTGCCGAGGCGGCGAGGTAGAGTAGGAGGGGAGCCTCTGGTGCTGGGGCCACCAGAGTGGGAAGGATTGCGAGGTGTTTCTTGAGGTCGTCGAAGGCCTTTGCGCAGTCGTCGTCCCAATGAAACCCATCGCAACCGCGGAGAGTCTTGAAAAATGGTAGGCCCCGCTCCGCCGCTCGGGATAGAAAACGGCTCAAGGCCGCCATGCGGCCTGCCAGCCTCTGGACCTCCCGCGTTGTCTTGGGAGGTTCCATGCCCAGGATAGTGTCAACCTTGTCGGGGTTCGCTTGAATGCCTCGCCCGGATATGAGGAAGCCCAAGAGCTTGCCCGCCTGTACACCGAAGACACATTTGTCTGGATTGAGCTTAATGCCCGCCTTCCTGAGGTTGTCGAAGGTCTCCTGAAGATCCCGACCGTGGGAGGCGAGCTGCCTGGTTTTTACTACCACGTCGTCCATGTAGGCCTCCACATTCCTCCCTAACTGGATGGCCAGGGCCAGCGCGATGAGGCGGGTGAAGGTTGCGCCTGCGTTCTTCAAGCCGAAGGGCATCCTTACGAAGCAAAAGGTCCCCACCGGCGTAATGAAGCTAGTTTTATCCTCGTCGTCCTTGGCCATGTAGACCTGATGGTAGCCGGAGTAGGCGTCCAAGAAGCTCATGAGCTCGCATCCGGCGGTAGCATCGACCAGTTGATCTATGCGTGGCAGAGGGTAATCGTCCTTCGGGCATGCCTTGTTGAGGGCGGTAAAGTCGATGCACATGCGCCAAGCTTCGCTGGCCTTTTTGACCAACACCGGATTGCCGAGCCAGTCCGGATGTTGGACCTTGCGGATAACCCCCGCTTGAAGGAGCTTCGCCACCTCCACCTTGGCCGCTTGCTGCCGGTCCATGGACATACGGCGAAGTTTCTGCTTGACGGGCTTGGCGTCAGGGCGGATCGTGAGGTTGTGCTTGATGAGGGCGTGGTCCACTCCTTTGATATCTTCCAGGGACCATGCGAAGACATCTATGTTGGCCTGGAGGACTCGGAGCAAGTCTTGCTCTACGTCCGGAGGGAGGCCCTCGCCTATGGATACGTATCGCCCCTCCGCCTGGAGCGGCACCCTCTTCACTCCGCCCTCCGGGTGGGGCTTAGGTGTCCATCCTGGAGCGAATGGCGTGTCCGCCTGGTGTTTGTCGATGAGGGCGTGCACCTTACGGTGCAAGCTTCTGGCTCCGGTTTCGATGCTCCTGGCCATATCTTGATCGCCGAAGAGGGTGATAACGCCCCGCCGTCCTAGGAGCTTCATGCATAGGAATGCGTAGTGCGGGACGGCTTCGAAGGAGTTGATGGCAGGCCGGCCCAGTATGGCATTGTACGGATACGAGACGTCCACGACGTCGAAGACGACATCTTTGGTCCTGGCGTTGTCGGCCTGGCACAAGGAGACTTGGAGGCGAATCTGACCCAGAGCCTTCAGAGGCTGCCCTCCGAGGCCCTGAAGGGGGGGCTTTCGAAGCTTTTAATAGGCTCCGAGGTACCCATACAATCAAGGGCCTCCGCGAACAAAATGTTTGCGGAGCTCCCTCCGTCAATGAGGATGCGCCTGACGTCGCAACCTGCAATGTCGGCCTGGTTGACCAAGGGATCTTGATGGGGGAATTCTACGCCCTGGGCATCGGCTGACGTGAAGGTGATGCTGCAATGGGACGCCCGCCGAGGTAGTTGTGCTGGGGAAGTGCTCGACGAAGAGCCTTCATCGATGACATTAATGCCACGGCACTAGGTCTCTCCGGGGGACCCAGCACGCGAGGGACTGCCTTGCATATGCTGTACGTGGGCTATTGCGGGGGTCAGTGTCTCCGAGGCCCGTACATGGGCCACCGCCTGTCGTAATTCCGTAACTTTGGTGCATGCCCGCGTGAAATGGTCCCCGTAGCCGTGTACCTCGCACCATCTGTCGTATTCTAGTATTTCCTGCTCCGCACGCGGCTTCTCATCGCGGCCTCCTTCGCGTCCCCCTCCAACGCGCGAGGTTGACGCGGCCTCCCGGGGAACGCCTTGCACAGCGAGGATGTGGCGGGCCTTTTGGGGTCTCCGCCGGTTACGCCGGGGCTTACGCCTGTCGCCTGGTGAGGTTTGGTGCACCCCGTCGTCGACGGGTTCATGAGTGTCGCCTACGGACACTTGCTTGTGTTCCGTCCTCGGGTTGTCTCTTGTGCTGCTTCTTTGCGACAAGTCCTCCGCTTGCCCGGCGTCGGAGCCGTTGCTGCTGCGCCTCCGCGCGTCCTGCTCGGCTCGGGCATACGCTTCCATTTTGTCGAAGAACTCTGCCTCCGACTTGAGTGGCTTCCGCGCGTTATATTCAGCGAGTGGTCCCGGGCGGAGACCTTGTATTACTGCGTTGATAATGGTTGCCTCGCTAATGTCCCTGACCTGGCAGCGCACCTTCGCGAAGCGCTTGAAGTAATCCCGGAGCCTTTCCTCAGGTTTTTGCTTGACTGCGAAGAGCTGGTCCGCATCGCCACGCTCGACGTAGTTTCCCTGGAAGTTGTTGTAGAGTCGGTCGCGGATCTGTTCCCACACGTAGATGGACTGTGGTTCAATGGTGAAGAACCAGGACAACGCCACTCCTTGTAACGCGAGGGAGAGTCTCTTTGCCTTCGTGGTGTCGTCTCCGCCAACGGCTTCGATGGCGGTCTCATACACGCGCACGAACTCTCGCGGGTCGGAGTCACCCTTGTACGATTCAATGACGCTCGGGAACTTGAAGTCCTCGGGCCACGTCGCTTGTTGCAGGTCTACGGAGAGCGGGGACTCCGGGTCTATGCGCCGTAGGGGAACGCGACTGGACGCAATAGTGTCGCGGCTAGTCGCCCTCTTCGAGGTGGGCTGAGACGCGGCCACCGGTGTTGCGCGTCGGCTCTGAGCCTCTTGTATGTCTCGCACGGCTCCGCGGAGGTCTGACAGCTCCCGTTGGCACACGCCGAGGGCCGCCAGTAGGGCGGTCTCCACCGTGGGCGTGGTTGGGGCCGTCAGCACGCTCGGCGGCGTGACCGGGACGTCGGCCTGTGCGCCCGATCTACCCGCAGCGCTGGTGCGAGGACCCCGGAGCTGGAGACGAAGCCCGCGTCGTTGCCGGGACCGCCCAGCGCTCCCGCGCCGAGTAGAGGAGTGGACGCGCCTGCGTTGTTACCGCTGGGGTTGGTGATCGGGGTAGTGGTGGCGGGGTCGGGCGTCGCGTCGCGAACGCCAGTGCTCACGGTCATCTTATCCGCACCGCCACCTGCATCTGCAGCTGCTACAGCCGGCCTTGGTGTTGACGCGAGATTTTGCCGCCTCCGCCTTCTTCTTCGCCACCGATGTTGAAGCTTTCCTTGGTGCCATCCTCCTTCAGATCTGGAGGCTTGTTCTTGTCCTCCCCACGGACGGCGCCAACTGTTGTGGCTACAGACCAAACAGAGAGAGAGAGTATGGTAGTGGGGAGTTAGGTGAGTAGAAAATGGCTTAGGGTTCCTCCCCGTGGCCTATTCCATATATATATCCAAATGGTGAGTGCTTGTACAGTTATACCCTTACACGTGAGTATTCCCCTCAGGGGCACTCATGTCATTACATATGTCCCATTTCGAACCTTACATCCTTCTAACAGGCCTACTGGGCTTAGGTGGGGGCCACCCCTTCAACAGAGACATTTTCCAACTACAACTCTATACAGTTATCTTCTAAGACTCCTAGCGGGGTGCTATTCCCATTTTTGAGAAGGTTACTGCTCCAGTTTCCGATAGGTCTCTGTTTCATTACTGACTAGGACTTGTTCCTTTGTTCGTTAGGGACTCTAATCACTAACCTATATATGTACTCCTGTAGTCACACGGTTAAGTCACGCTAAAGTTCTATGTGCTTGTAATTCTCCTCATATAATGAATTCTGCCTTCATGCATCCATGGTTTTTTCCGAAAGGGTTTCCACATTAAATATGTGTCTCTCATTTTTTTGATAATCTATTTCTATTGTGCGTTTTATAACAAGTGGTATCAGAGCTCCATGTTTGAGCTCAAAGCCACTGCCCTAGGAGAAAGACTCCCGGGATGGTCGTTGCGTAGCATCAAGAGTGGCATCTAGGAGGTTATTGTTCTCGGTGATTTGACTTGCCTCAACTCCATTCCGTATCTCAACTCTGATTTGGTGCTAACCCGCATCATACTGAGCATCGATCCATGCTCTACCTTAGCGATTATTTCGATACCAAGTTCCCCAACAACATCACCTATGCCACCCGATGCCATGCTTTGGTGTCGTACTGCACCATCTCCATCGACGATCTTTTACTTCAGTCGATCATCATCTTTTATCAAGGGACTATGTCGTCAGCTCTATATATTTTTGTTGGAGGTGAAGTTCATTGCAATTCAGGTTATTGTACCTATTATTAGCGGTATCTATGTGAGATTAATCATTGGCAATTTCTTTGACGATATGTTGTCTACTACAGGTTACTACAGCAAGATCCACACATATAGAGTCCAAGGTGGAATTGCAGTTTTTCGACACAATTTGGGCTACGCTTAATTTAGGAGACTTTAAAGAAAAAGAATGTCAGTTGTGGGGACAATTGAATTTGATGTTTTGTTCACCATTTGGATATGTTACAATTTAGATCGCTTATGATCATGTAGGAGTTTATTACATTGTCTTTTTTGCTATAGGAGGAATTCGACTCAAGGTGGAGATTGTTGTGTTTTATGATCCGAATCTAATGGGGTCTGACTACTGCTGGTCTTTCTAACCATTTGAAGAGTCTGAGCAGGTTTCACTCAAGCAATGTGAACTAGTCAGATATTATGATTGAGATCATCTTTGTGTCCATGATTGACTCTACATTGACTGGAGTCAGATGTGGTTACTCGATGTGTCTTTTGACAACAATTATGCACCGTTATCTTTTGAGGCCATCTGCGTGGGGTGTTGTTCCAATCTTTGAGAAGGTTTATGTTCTAATTTCTGATAGGTCTCTGTTTTGTTGCCGACTAGGATTATATTCCTTTCTTCATTAGGGACTCTAATCTCTAGCCTACATATGTACCCTTGTAGTCGTACAGTTAAGTCATGTTGAAATACGCTAAAGTTTCCCATGCTTGTAATTCTCCTCATATGATGAATTTCGCCTTCGTGCGGTCGTGGTTTTTTCAAAAGGAGTTTGCACGCTCAATCCATGTCTCCCATTCTTTTAATCATTTATTTCTGTCATATTTTTTTATAACATTAATATCCGATAATTCTCGCTAGGTACATCCTGCCTTCAAGCCCAAATAAAACTTACTATCCATAAAAGTGAGCCACTTCTTTTCGGCTTTTGATTTTAGCTTTTCTACAATAAAATGTTTTTCTATAGTAACTAGCTTTCAAATGGAGTGTTTTTTCAAGACGGAGTTTACAAATTGATTATAGTAGATACTGTAATGACTTATGTATATCGGACTAAAATACACACGAGTTTCTCTTATTCTATACTCTCTCACAAACAGCCAAAAGCCACTAGCCGTAGATTAAAAAAACAGGCCCATGGTAGGATGTAGAGTGTAGATTGAGGTTTAGAGTCTTGGTCTCTTCGAGATGAGCGAGTTACATCATGAACAAAACAAAATGTCGCATCCTAGGTGACAATGGACGCAGCCGAGCCATGAGCTTGCCGCCTGCAGAGCAGAACGCTGGCCTGCAGAGTAGTGGTCGCGTAAAAAGGATATGGGAGAGGAACGTTGGCATAGAGCATGCACCGCCGTTACGTTCATGGCAACGGGAGTGCACCGAGCAGCAAAAAGCCATGCGCTCCTATGTTTTTTTTTTCTAATCGATGATGTATTCTCAAATCTGTATGGAGAAGTCGCATAGGTGCTTGTAACTTCTACATTGGACAAAACAGAGAGAAGGTAATGGCATGAGAAAATGGAAATCACGGGATTAATTTAGGACGTGGATAGATGGCGGAATACCATCCAAACCCCTTCCCAACGGGATTGGTATCAACCGTTTGATCAAAACTAATCGAACAACTCACTCCATATCCTCTTGAGTGCTTTCTGCGTGTGTCGAAATACTCGTTGAGTTCCTTTGGCTCCATCATGCACAAAACATTGTCGTCTGCCACCTCCAAGTGTTGCAAGTTGAGACCTCGTCGTGGCCTCCGTGCATGCTGTCCATGCCTCGTCACTGTCCTCTAACAGCGGCTAAACCTCGATACTCTTCCCATGTTTGATGACCTCTTAGAAGTTTTGTCCCTTAAACGTTCAAGTTTCATTATTCAGGTTTCAAGTTTCACTACCAATACATCTACCATGCTTCAACAACATTACAGTTTTAGTAGCAAGGTTTCAACATGTTTCATGTATAAATAGACTCAAGTTTCAAGTTTTGCTATAGTGTTTCGACAAATGTTTCAGGTTTCATAGCATGACTTCAACATGTGGGTTTGAACACTTACAATAGGACAACAAGTTTAGGTTTCCGTTCCCCATGATTCAAGTATCATGAGCCTGTTCTTTTTGACTGAGGCTTTTGGCTGTGGCTTGTAGCTTTTGAGCTGTTCTTGTGAGATATTACAGAATAACAAAAACTCACGTGCGGTTTTTACTGATATAAATGCAGTCGGTATAGTATGTATTACAATTAACTAGTAGACTCTATCTTGAAAAGACACTCCTTTTAAAAGCTAGTTACTGTAGAAAAACCAAAAGCTAAAAAAGAACAGACCCCACATAGGTTTTAGCAAGTTTCAACCAAGTTCCAGGAAGTTTCAAGCTAATTTTGTGTTTCTTGTTGTCAGAAGTAGAACATGTGGTTTTGACCAGGTCCAGTAAAAAATTCAGAACAAGGATGGTTCTCCGATGAGCAACGTATTAGCGACAATGAGCTCAAGTCAAAGGGATTCTGGGGAAGAGAGGCACAGAGTCGACGGTGTACCAGACTATCAAGAGCTCCACTTTGATCCAAACAATGGTGAGCTAGGTAGCGATAGCAGCGCTAAAGTCCGACTCGGATGGCGCATGTGATCCGATGTCCACATAGATGCCCATCACCGAGTCAAGGAGTGCAGTATAGCCATTAATATTGGAGAGACAGAGAGAGGGGGGAGACGGTTGTGGGTGGCCATGATTTTGGGGGTGGATTGGAACAAAGCTACAAGGCCCATCGTTGGATGAGGATGACATTGGACGACATTAGGGTGTCTCATTGGATTGGCATCTAATGATATATATCATCTTATAGTTTTTCTACATAAAACCTCCTGAAAACTTTATGAAACCTCATGAAAGCATCATGAAATTTAAACATAAAACCTTATGAAACTTAGTAAACTTTGGCATGAAACCTCCTGAAACTTTATGAAACTTAATAATACACCATGAAACCCAGTAATAAAACCCCATAAAACTTAGTCATGAAACCTCCTAAAACTTTATGAAATCTCATGAAACTTAGAGCTCAACTTCATGAATCCGCTACAAAAACTTTCAACTTCATGAATCCACTAGAAAAAAGACTTTATAAAACTTCATAAAACATCACGAAACTTAGATATAAAATCTTATAAAACTAGTCAGCTTAGCCATAAAACCTCCTAAAACTTAATGAAATGCCATGAAACTTAGTCAAGAAATCTCATGAAACGTAGTCATGAAACCTCCTGAAACTTTATAAAACCTCAAGAAATCTAGAATTCAACTTCATGAATCTGTTAAAAAAGCTTTCAACTTCACAAATCCGCTACAAAAATATTATGAAACACCATGAAACTTACACATAAAACCTTATGAAACTAACTTAACTTGGACACGAAACATCTTAAAACTTTTATGAAACTTAGTCATGAAACCTCATAAAACTTAGTCATGAAATCTCCTAAAACTTTATGAAACCTCATGAAACTTAGATTTCAACTTCATGAATCAGCTACAAAATATTCAACTTCATGAATTCACTACAAAAAAATTTATGAAACTTCAAGACAGTCTTTAAACCTCATGAAATTTAGTCATGAAAATCTTGAAACTTGATGAAACTTAGACATGAAACCTCAGTAATCTTCATAAAAATCTAGTCCTAAAATCTCATACTATGTTTTAGTAAATTTCAACAAATTTCATTGAAGTTTCAATTTTTCAGATAAATTTATATAAGATTCACAAAAGTTTCAAAAATATAGAGTGAGTTTCACACAATTTCAAGTGAAGTTTTATTTGTATTTCAGCAAGTTTCAACTAGTTTTCATATTTGAAAATGCCATGTTTCAGAAGGTTTCAATTAGTTTCAAGTTTGAAAATGCTATGTTTTAGCAAGTTTCATTGAAATTAGAAACTTAGAGGTTAGAGGTGGGTTTCAAGAAATTTCAAAAAAGGTTTTGAGTATGTTTCAAGTTTCATAGAGGTTTAAGCAGGTTTTAAGGAGTTTCAAACATAAACTTGGAATTTTGCAAGCTATGGTGTAAATTAAGCCACCGCTTGCTGCCTTCGTTGTGCCCTCCATGACCTCCACCGTCAGGCCTATATCGCAGTCCCGATCGCCACCCGTGCAAACACCTGTCATAGTCTCCACTTCACTCCTTGGCCTTCACTGCCTCCTCACCCACTCAGTTGCTGTTAGCAGGCCTACATGCATCGCAGCCAACCACCACAGGACACTACCCACTTGTTTGCTCCACCACAAGCTGGGCATGCTCACCGCCGCATGCCAGCCAGTTGTTGCCACTCAAGCCTGCTCACTGCCAGTCCTGCACATGGTGCCCACTCATCATCACCGCACACCAACAGTTACAGCTCGCGATCGCTAGCAAATCAAAGGAGGGAGAGAGAGAGGAAAGAAAGATGCAGACGCGTGTGAGGCATGCAAGAAAGCGAACTTTACTATGGATGTGCATAAAGCAAACATGGAATCAGGTGGCTCTAGTACATTGTGTAGGTATAAAGCATTGATGGATTGTTATCCCATTGGATGAGATTAAAATGCTATAGTGTTCTATAGCATTTCAGTTAATTCATGAGAAAAACTAATGCACTCTATATCGTAGAAACAGCTAGCGATGGGATAGATGAAAACCATCTGATCAAATACAATGGATGGCATCAGACGCATCCACCTCGCCTTCTTTGTCTTATCCCTTCCTCTTACTCCACACACACTCATCGTCTTCAAGCATCCCCATAACCACCCATCTCTCTCTCTCTCTCTCTCTCTTCGCTACTTCCCATCTAGAGCGGCGATGACCAATGTGAGGACACTTTACGGTGGTAGGCGCAGCCATGGCAAATGGTGGCAGGTGAGGGAGCACAACAGCAACAAGCAGCAAGTAGGCTTAATGGAGAAGGTGAAGGGCACAGCCGTGGAGAGCTTTGGTGGGTTCAACCATGGGAGCAAAGGGTGCGACAACAGTCACCCTCGATAGAAGTGGGAGGTGGGAACGTGAGCAGTAGTAGTGTCCCAATCGACGTGGGAAGGTGAGTAGCAGTAGTGTCCCAATTGATGTGGACCTGCGGGTAAGCTCGGTGGTAGGAAAGAAGGCCAATAGCCAAGGCGCCCCGGTGGGCACGGAGATGACGTAGTGAGCACATGCGATCGCAAGTGAAACACTTCGGGATTTTTTTACTCTTTTGTTGATGCTTTTATAAAACTTATTGGAACTTCTGGAAACTCAGATGAAGCCTATTGAAACTTTTGGTTGAAACCCGTTGTAACTTTTTGAAACTCTCTTGTTGAAACTTGTTAAAATCTGTTGAAACTTGTTTGAAACTCTTTGGCTGAAATTTGTTGAAATTTAAGTTCCAAAATCTGAAACTCACTAAAACTTTTTTAGAATCTTATGAAAACTTCTAGAAACATGTGAAAATCACTGAAACTTGAATGTTTTTCAAATATTTTCATAAAACTTCTTTAAAACTTCATGAAACCTATTTCTATACCGTTGCCCGCTCTCTAGTCATCTCCTTAATTTATGGTAGTTCTATTTCTTTTTTTAACCATCGTAAAAGATATAGGACCCACTGTCATTCATCAAACGAATAAAATGTTGCCATGTGGCAGAAAGTACAAATGGGAGCACCACCAAGGAGAAGGCAAGTCAAGTTGATATAATTAAAAAGTATTGAGTTTTATAGGTGTCGATGATCAAATCATTGATCGTAAAAATTGTGAAAACAACCAAGTCTCATAGAAAAAATTGAAAAGGAGAAGGGGGACTATCTTTATTGCTATATTGGGATTACAGTATGCCCTTGTAGAGGGATTACAAAGGGTGTGCTACTAGCCCTAACTTTGGTATTCCTTACCTTCGTTGTCTATTGATTGATCTTGTTTGTCTTTGTCTATGAATCTTTCTCCTTTTCATCTTCTCCCGTAAGGCTTAAATAGCACCAAAGAGGTGTTGGTTGTCTTACTAGAATAGGTGCCTTGTTGATTCCTCACACTCGGCCGAGCAGGTGATTGTCAGTGAGAGAGATCTAACAAATAACTATCGATTAGTTGCTTGTCAGTGGGAGAAGATTGTAGCAACAATCATAAGACGGTTGTTGTCGAAGGCATATGGCCGAATCATCACGCGGTTATTGGAATTAGGGATGCACGTGTCCTATTTCATCACACAGGAAATTGCTTGAAGTTAAGCCTAGTTGTCAGATCATAGGATCTCCGAGTAGTGCCTAGTCTAGTAATAATCCTCTGACCAGGGGTATCCAGATAGTAATCCTCCGACTGGTGGTACTCAGGCAATATTGCCTCAAGTGGCCTATGATCATTATAGCTTAGAGCCTTAATTACATATCAAACTCATATTTAATGAATTATTCAATCATCGTTAATACGGAGCAAGAGAAGTATAAGAGGGGGAAACAAAAGGGTGGCCTAATTGTGTAGAGGACATTAATTTCTATGGTGTAATTTGTGTAGCCATTGTTTCTGTAGAATCTACCCATGTGAGACAACCACTCGCCTATATATAACATATCACTTTGAACAACCCAAATTACACCATCATTTGGGACTCAAGTTTCAACTGAAGAGTTTCAACCAAAAGTTTCAACAAGTTTCAATAGGTTTCGACAAGTTTCGGCCAAAGAGTTTCAAAGAAAGTTTCAATAAATTTCAACAAGTTTCAATAAAAAATTTCAAGAAGTTTCATCAAAAATCAAACAAGAGCAAAATCTTATGTGCTCACATGCTGCCACGTGACCGCTTGCCACGGTGGATCCATGCCCATGGGACACCATGGCCATTGGCCTTCCCACCTACCACCAAGCTTGCCCCGCAGCTTTGCTGCCACCAGGGTATCACACCCACGCACCTTCCTGCTTGCCTTTGAGCTTGCCCGTAGCTCAAAGCTCACTGGGCCACTGCGGTAGCTTGCCACCACTCGCCATTGCCACACGATGTGCGACAACACACCGCACTATGCTAGGCCACTGTGACCTTTTGTCTTCCTGCCTGCCACCCAATATCCTCCTACCTTGGGTGATTTGCTGGTGGTAGATGAGAGGGAGAGAGATAAGGGGAAGAAGCACATGGGTGGTTGTGTGGAATGGACGCATTGCGTGACTTGGTCATGAGACAAGACTCAATAGACTGTGTGAAGCTAGTGGATGCCTTTAGATTTATGTGAACAATCAGATCAACGGTAGAAGGCTATTCCATTGGTTTGGTAGGGCTGACGGTATAGTGTCCCCTAGTTTTTTTAATAAACTCTCATAGGAAATACAGATAACGGTATACCATTCTTTGCCTAACTGACAAGATAAGAAATAATTGTCCGATGCATCTCGTGCAGTCACCAAATGAACCACTATTTCCTACCTATCCTTATCTAGATGTGGCTAATGGCTACCATCTCCACCACACCCTCCTTCTCCTCTCTCTCTCTCTCTCTCTCTCTCTCTCTCTATGCATCACAGGAATGCATCAGCTAGCAGTTGTGCCGTTCTAGTAGCTAACGGCTATGGCAGCAGTCAGCGGGTATGACAGTGGCCAGCTTGGTGACGCACATGAGCAAGCAAAGTTGAGCACACAGATCCAGTGAGGCACCTGGAGGAGGATTACACAGTGCTGCGTCAATGAATAGGAATAGTGGTGATGCAAGCATAAGAGCAGCGCATAGGCGAGGCAGTGGCCATGAGTGTGTGGTGGCTAGAAGGAATGGTGGCAAGAAACAGTGACTGATCTGCAGTTGCTAGGGAAGCGATAGGTGAGCGCACGATGGTATGTGAGACCACAAAGGGGTGGTGACGGCTCGTGGTGGGTGTCGTCGTGGTTGCGACCATGTCCTGCTCTTGCCTTCCTTGCCTATTTTGTGTTTTTTCCTAAAACATGAGTTGGATTTTAAAACCTGCTTTGAATATTCAAATTTGTTTTTAAAACTTGCTTTTGAGATATGAAACTTGATGAAACTTTTGAAATTTTGTTGACCTCATGAAGAAACTTGTTTGGAACTTGGTGAAACTAGTCTGAAACTTGTTGAGATTCATTTGAGACTCGAATCGTGAGGCTTAATGAAACTTGAACCTCATCTAAAACTTAGTGACTTTTTGGCTGAAACTTCATGGAACTTGAATCCCAAACCTAAAACTTCATAAAACGTGCTATTTTGAAAGATGAAACACATGTGAAACTTGTTTAGAAAATTGAAGTTTCATTTTTTGGAAGTTTCAACACCTTCTAAACTTTAAGTTCCATTTTTTAAGATAACTTGAAACTCATGGTAAACTCGCTTGAAACTCAGAAGCACCTATAAAATCCGAAGTTTCATTTATGAAAATTGATAGCAATGAAACCTTATTGAAACTTGTTTTTAATCAAGTTTCATATTTGAAAGTGATGAAACTTATAATTTTAGATTTGAAATCCATTGAAATTTGTTTTAACATGCTCAAACCTTGTGAAATCCGTTTGAAACTATTTTGAAACCTGACGAAACATGTGAAATGTGCTCTAAAACTTTGAAGTATGTCTTTTCAAAGTCACCTAGAATTCTTTTGAAACTTATTTTTAATCAAGTTTCATATTTGAAATGGGTCAAAACTTATAGTTTAAGAGTTGAAACCCATTGAAAGTTGTTGAAATGCGCTAAAACCTTGTGAAATCCATTTGAAAAATTTTTGAAACCCAATGAAACATGCAAAACATGCTCTAAAACTTTGAAGTTTGTCTATTGACATTCTTCTAAAACTTGTTTTTAATCAAGTTTCGTATTTGAAACTGGACAAAACTTATAGTTTCAAATTTGAAACCCATTGAATTTTGTTGGAACATGTTGAAATGAAATCTATTTGAAACTCTTTTGAAACATAATAGAACATGGATGAAACCTGTTGAAACCAAGTGAAACCTGCCTATACCATTGGAAGTGATTCCTATGGTATAGCATGGGGTAGCATCGTCCAAACTCTCAACTTTCCTTCTTCGAAAATGACATTCTTTCTCTATTGTATGTGTCATGCCTCTCTATACTCGCTTTCCTTCTTTCTACTTTCTTCCTCTTCTTGGTTCAAGTCTCTTCGTTCTTTGAAATGCTGCTGAAATTAACCACGCATAGTATTGAACAATTGCACCCTTTCCCTCTTCTTCGTGAGATTTTCACAAGAAGCACAAAAACGCCATGGTTCATGCATGTAGCCTTTGTTCAGCTTATAATTAATTCATGTCTGCCCCTCAGAATGCAAAAGGTTGTAACCTTTTGGTGCTTGATAGGGTTTGGCAGCACATTACCATTTCCTACCAACATAACATTAGTAGCTGCTTTTTTACGCGACCTGCCTACCCCAACCACGGTTTAGCAAAGCTCATTTTAATTGGTCAGAAAGCTAGACAGGTGCAATGTATCTTATTTAGCGCTGGGAGTTTATCTCTAACATTATAGGATTTTTTTCAAAACAAAATTATATAGACTTTGACTATAGATGTATGTCCTACATATTGTAACTGCCGGTGTTTATTTATACATATTAATTGCGGCCACTTCAAGTTGATTAGTCCAAAAATGATGAACTAACATCATAACCGCCTAGCTAACTTCCCTCCCACACCTTTCATTCTCACAGCTCAACAATATTTCTAACTAAAGCCATACAACTCTCCTTTGCCAATATATATATAGAGAGCACTAGTACTACTTTCCCTGGATCAAATTGTTTTTCTCCCTCATGCTAACATAGCAATACATAATATATAGTACTGGTACATGAATGTCATGATCACTAATTCAAGTACAATTGCTATTAAAAAAACAGATCGTGCATTGTCATATTGCTCAACCCTTAACATCAACCATTGGCTAATGTCAACACCAAGTGTTGCTTCTACTTTTCCATTATTTCTCTGGACGCTAATGCCCCAAGACACCCTCAAACCCCCAATAACTTGAGGCATGATAGGCCGTGTGAGTAAATATTAACTGTATGACCTCCGTGTAGTCCACCTTGTGTGTGGATTCTCAGGCTGATTATTCCCCTCAACCAACCCAACTTGCATCCCTTTCTTCACCCATTTTCTAACGTGGAGTTGGACAACCAACAAGCCCTAAATACTCCCTCCATTTCAAAATATAAAACATATTTAGCGTGGGTACAAGGATTAAGAGGGTACAAAACCAAGAGAAAGATAAGAAAAAAATGATCATGATAGTCTTCTATAGATACCTTAGAAATAGGAGAGAGAATAGTTGGTGAGGTATTAAAGAGAGAGAAGGTGTGATAAATGAGTGCAATCAAGGTAAAACATCAATAAATTCACACGTTTGGAAGCCATGAAGTCAAATCAATCCACCTCAGTGATCCCCCAAATAATGAATGATGTATACTTCAAGCAGTGATCCAGTGTTTTCGAGCACATACACTATATGTTGATATACACACGCATAATTAAATAGCCATGCAATATTTATCTCTAGTGGACCGGGGTGTCTGGATTTACTGATGTGTATGTACGTATAGCTATGATATTACATGACTGTGTTGTTACAGTGGATTTTTTGGCTTTCTAAAATTAGCGGTGCAATGAACTATCTAGTTAACTATGAGCGTGGTTAATTGTCAAATCAAGTTTTAGCATAAATCTTGTAGCAAATGGTTAATCTCACAAATCATAGCAGACTACATGGCAAAAGATTGTTTGAACTAATATTACTGTAAATCTAGTGGTTGGTACCGTAACATCACCCCAATATAAATAATTATTTAAATATATACGATAATTATCACAGACACATAGATACAAATCATTATCGCACTAATAAAACTATTTATGTAGATACATAAAATAGTGCTTCTCGCGCTGATCCCCGCGAAAAGGCCAAAAACTCCAAGGCGACAGCTGTTCATGAGGATAATTAATCCAGGTTATACTACATATGAGTAGTACTTCTACCATTCTATACATATTCTCACTCATGATTCCATCCATCCACTCATCCATCCACACTTCCACTGAACCTTAAACCTTACAAACAAGCAACCACCATACGACAACCCCCCCCCCCCCCCCCCCCCCTCCTTCTCTCATGGACAGTTCACACTACATACACAAACCTTTCTCTCTTTTGCCATGCATGCCTAGTTTACGCGCCATGTATTATGCAACTAGACCAGATGTACTACCCTTCTTTTCCTTGATGTACTACCCTTCTTTTCCTTCTCCTTTGACCTTCTCTTAAACATTTCCATGCTTCACATGTTTCATATACTAAAAAAAGGAAAAGTTAGCTCAAACGGTTTCAACTGCACCTCCCCCCACGCCAACGCCGCCACTTGTAACGCTCTTGCCCGCGCCGCCTCCGTTGGACGCGGCGGCCACCCTGCCGTCGCCTTCCTGCTTCTGCTGCGTGCTGTACTCCCCATACAAGTAGGAGGAGAAGCCCCAGACGCAGAGCACGGTGGCCACGGCCTTCTCCACGCCGAACGGGTCCCGGAATACGACCACGCCGCCGATGACGTTGGCGGTGAGCACGGTCGCCATGCACACGCCGCTGTGCAGCGACGACGTCAGGTACACCATCCCGGCGGTGCCCATGAAGCAGGCCTGCCACGTCGCCACCAGCGCGACCACCACCGCCCAGTACGCGGCCGGGGACCGGTCCCACCGCACCAGCTCCTCCCGCCACCCGCCGGCCGTGGCCAGCCCGGCCACCGCCAGCCCGGTCGCCGCGGCCTGCATGACCACCTGCACCTCCACCGCCATGCGGAACCCCCCGGACACGGCCCTGCGGTACAGCAGCTCCATCACCGGCAGGTAGGCAGCGAAGAGCCCTGCGGCGCCGAGCGTCACCGCGAAGCCCACGAAATACCTCGCCCGGGTGCCCCCGTCGGGGCTTTCGGACGAGTCGGACGACCGGAGCGCGAGAAGCACGGCGCTGAGCGTGAGGAGCACGACGGCATTGAGGTTGGAGAAGGTGAGCGGGTGACGCACGATGACGGCGGCGAGCACGAGCGTGAACGCGAGCTGCGTGGACAGCAGCAGCGACGAGGTGGACACGGGCAGGTACGAGGAGCTGTATGAGAAGAGCAGGTTGTTCACCCCCATGAGCACGCCGATGACCACGCACGCCGCGAGCAGCCGCCGCGTGAACCACGCGAACGGCCGCGGCTGCGCGGAAGACCGGCCGGCGTATACGGGCACGAGCAGGACCGGGAACCCGGCCGACTGCACCAGCGTGGCCACCCACCGCTCGTGGCCGCCGTGCGCGAAGTAGTACCGGGACAGCAGGCTGGACGCCACCGAGCCGCCCAATAGCGAGGCGTAGTTGGCGCACAGCAGCACCAGCCGCCTCCGCCTCGCCGCGGTCACGCCATTGGCGGCAACGTTCGACGCCGGCATGTAAAGGAGCTGGGCCGGGGTGGAGGTGGTGATGGACACTGGCGATTGAGATGAGTTCAAGCACTTAGGCTGGGTTGGGTGAGGAGGGAATGGGGTGGTGGTGGGGGTGTATTTAAGTGAGAAGTGGGGGATTTGCGTGAGATTACCCTGTTTCTTTAAAGAGAGGGGAGGATATCAGTATATCACAAACCTTTTTGTGATGGGGAGTAAAATAATGGGAGCAGAATAAATGGCCACCGGCTGTTAGTGTTTTTTTAGTACAGCTGTTAGTGTTTTTGTATGAATGGGATTTGTTATACCTAAACACATTTGTTTATATCCTACCTTGCTAGTGCAGTACACTAGATCATTGCAGTTCAAAACTTCAAATGGCATAGCAGTGGCGAAGTCAGGAATGAAATTGAGGGTGGGCTGAATTATTTATAGATCTAAACTAAGTTGACACAAAATTAGTCTTTTACTTTTATAAAATTTCAAATTCATATATAAATTATAAATTGGATGGAGACAAACAATGAAAAATAAAAAAAATAAAAAGTAGGTACCTTGATAATAGAAAGCGCCATGAGTGCGAAGTAGCCATAAGTCTCCTATGTATAAAACATATCAAAATTAATGATATAATAAAAAATTATGAATGACAATGAAAATTTAGATCATATGAAACATATCAGAATTAAGCTAATTAGAAACACGAGACAATAGAACAAAATACGGCATCTTTTTCCAGACTCTATCCAATGTTCTTATCATTTTTAAGGCGGGGGGCTCGGCGGCGGCGGTGCCTTCAGGGCACGTGCAGGACCACATCATCGCGGAGCGGCAGCGGAGAGAGAAGATCAACCAGAGGTTCATCGAGCCCTCCACTGTCATCTCCGGACTCAAGAAGGTTCATATATATTTCACTTTCTTTCTTTCTTTGATTGATTGATTAGCTCTTCTCTAATTTTATGATTTTCACTTCTTCTCCATCTCCTCCTCATCGTCGTCTTCTTTAATTTCATGCTTGTTGTTAACCTTTCCATCAAGGAAAGCTAAATTTTTTTTGGATTTGTTAATCTCTCTTTCTCTATCTATTTTTAGTATGTATAAAATTGTCACCGGGGAATGTGAGGCTCAAGCCTCACTAAGCTTCCCCGGTGCCTACGCCCCTGGCACATCATATTGTTTACGAATGACACGGGGTATAGGTGGTTAGGGCCATGTTTGTACCATTTGCTTCCAGTCGAATTAGCTGTAGTGGAAAAGCAGTTGCGCTCACCAGTTGAGTGATAAAGAGCCAACATAGGGTCAATTTGTGGTGGTTGTGTTGTTCTTGTTTTTGATTGTGCTAATTTATTTCTCCTGAAGTTATACTTCAGTCATCTAAAATTACAATGTAAAAAAGTGACTGAAAATGAAAATAAAAACAGTCACTATGCAATAGTCACTCCCTTCTACCAACCGCTAGCTCCTGCGTATCACCTCACACACGCAGAGCAACACACTTGCGCGGCCGTGGTTTTCCAGCCAATGTTAGCAAGCATCGCACTCGCGCACCCGCGTCCCACCGCAATGCCCTTGTATATATCAGCTTGCCTCCACGTACGGCGGTACCCCACGCACCGCTTCAATCTTCCCTTGTTAACTCAAACAGATTACAGATGTGACAAAACAATTCGGCTGTTCGCCGTGCTTTCTGACAAGCCCGGCACACCTGATTGTACACATTACACTCGCACAGCGGCAGTACGAGATATACAAATACAAAAGACAAATACTATATGATCATATACAGTTGGAACGATATTCACTGTGCATCCCATTCCCACATTTCTTGTCGGTGCTGCCTGCTCCCTTCCTCAACCTCTTCCACCGCCACCTCCCTTCTTTCTTCACTGCCGTCATCGCCCCTCCCCCATCCTCGTCCTCCACCACTGCTATATCTGACCTGGTGGCTTAGATATGAGCAAGGTTTTCCCCTCTAATACCAGCCTCGCTTGTCGCCATCCACCGCCCGCTGCTAGCCTGCTAGCTCCGATGAAAATGGCACCCTCTATATCAGGCTGTCCTGGTCTAGGTCCGATCTCTAGGGCCGCCGTCGTCGCCGTTCTCATCCCTCTTTCTCACCCATACCTACTGGCAACCCCACCCCAGTCCCATTTGAGATTGGTCCAGACACCTCATCGTGAACTCTCGAACCACTGTGAGCCTCGGTACCGCCACGAGTCCATGCCTCCTCCTCTGGCTACAAGTCGCTCTGCCTCCTCCCATCGACGGCGGATGGTGTCAGATGGCTCTGTGGTAGCGTGGTAGTACCATCGTAGCTAGGTGAGCTCACTAAAATTAGACAAAATTTCTTGAAACTTTGGTTGTAATTTGTTGCAACATATTTCAATTGAAACTTGCTGAGATTTGAGTTCCAAATTTTGAAACTCGTCGAAACTTTAGCTTGAAAACTTCTAAAAACACGTGAAACTAAATGAAACATAAAACTTTTTAAATGTTTTCTTGAAACTTTCTAAAATTATATAAAACCTATTGCGGTACCATTGCAATAGTATACTATTGTGTAGTTGCTTGGGAGCATCCGTTTAGGAGGGGGGACACACCGAGGGGCATGCAGGGCCAGGCGGCGTCGTCTCGTCTCGGCTTCAAGGTCGCACCGCGCCGCATGGACGGATAGACACAAGGGATGATCAGATTACCCGGGTGCACGAGGAGCTGCTAGTGGTGCGTGCTGGTGTGGTTTTGTGTGAAGTGGTTGGACTCTGCCAGCCAAGCTGCACGCTTGTCATGCGTGAACTACGTATGTGGCATGCAGGTCGAAACGTCTCGTCAGGAGACGTGCCATCGGAAGCGAGGAGGAGCCAGAGATGTTCGCCTTGTGATCATCCATGCGTTGCATCGTAATTGTGTTGCATTGTTCACTGGAATTGGAATCGAAGGTTATGGCCGGGGAAAAAGGGACCCTGTAGCCTACAGTTCTACGAAAAGGAGCTACAGCTTCCGGATATATTGCCAATCCTTGCAATCACCGTGGGAAATCAATTCAAGATAGGCATGAACTTAATACACTTCTCCACAGTGCTCCGTTTTGGCTGCAGGGGGTTCACTAATTGCAAATGCAGGCTTATTTAAAATCAATGCTCTGGTGACTACCAACCGTAGGTGACAGTAGTAGAACCTCTTTTTTTTTCTTGCGCTTCTACAGAGAGGTCAATTTTGCAAGATTGTTGATCTGCACAAGCTGCATCTGCAATTCTGCATGCAGGACCACCTGTGCGAACAGCAACCTAGCCTAGGAATGGTTACGGCCAAAGCTAGGGACTATTGCACTGTACTACCAGGAGAGGCAATAGCGAATTGGCGATTCAACGTGAGGAGCCTTCATTTTAGGGAAGCAAGTAGGCTTGTTGCGTCGCACCTGCATGTGATGTGCTTGTTTGTCCTCTTCGCTTCAGGCTTTGAGCAGCTGAACGTTTCTTTCCGTATAGGGTTGCGCTCCGGACAGCGGCACGGTTTCCTGCCCCATTGTTCGGTTTGCCTGTCCCCATGTGTGCAATGCTCGCTTTGGTAGCGTTGGTTCTTCTATTTTCGTGTGTGACTGGCCTGTACTTGTGCTATGTAGTAGGGTTCAGGCTAAAACCAGTTTTCATTGTTTGGTTCTTTCTGATAGAGACACCTAGTAGTTTGTTTATAGACCGTAACCACGAGTAGTTGGACTGTATCTGAAATAAATCCTTTCTTTGTTGATTTGTTTATCAAATCCATGTGCTAATCTATGCAGTTAGGCTATGTGCGCGTGAAGCTTTCATTCACCGACTGCCGAGTTCGTACGTGAACACTCCTTGTATCGGGCTCACCTAGCAATCATTGTTCATAAAGAATTTGTGGAGCTCCCCCATTTACTATTAACTTGTAAATAGTCTAAACCCCTGAGGCCCTGTTTGGAATGCAGGAATTTTTCCCGATTCCTGCGGGAATTGAACTGTTTCCTGCAAAATTCCTGTGAAATTCCTCTGTTCCAAACAGGCCCTGAATAGGAGATGAAGCTTTCGATGTTTCACCGGATGCCTTTTCCTTTTCATGGATCATGCCGCGCCTCTTCATTACTCCTAACAAAAAAAACAAGAAAGAAAAGGAGGGGAAAGGGTTGAGGAAAGGGGGGGGGAGAGACAAACTTTGTGGTCTTGGGCCGATAACCACATGAATAATTTGGTGCTGGGGTGGGCTGACAAAAAGCTTGGATTATCTCGTCTAAAAAAAGCTTGCATAATCTCTCAATCATGGGCTGATTCCAGTTGAATCAATCTTGGCTAAAACGACCCAAATTAAGGACTTCGTCAAAAACTCAATCATGGGCGGGTTTCTTCAGTTCTTGTTCGCAAGGAACACTGAATCACTCGTTATCAAAAAAAACGAAAAGAAAGCATGTCACAGACAGCAGAAATATGTTATGAACAGGATCATGCTAATATATTCTGCAATGAAAGAGAATCATTGATCTCAAATCGCTCGAGTTGCAAACATTTTTTATTAGGGAAAGTTGATCATATACCCTCCCTTTATTTTGAGAATTCAGGATTTACCCTCCCACCTCAATGACATGTGGGGTCATCATAAGTCACTGACATGTGGGCCAGGAGGATAAATCCTGAATTTCCATCTAAGAGGAGGGTATATGATGAATAAATCCTTTTTATTAATATAATAAAACTATAAATGGCAGCTCCAAGCAACTTAAGCTTGGCACGCCAAAAATCAACCAAACAACCAGCAACACCACAATTGTCTGTTTCTTACAGAAAAGCAGACAATGTGCCAATTGAGGAAAGTGCTCCATCCCCATATCACACTTGGCTCATTAGTAAAAATGGACTGCACATTTCAAAAGATATTAACGACAATAAAGCGATCTGTATACGTACGCCATCTGTAGGCATGAGCAGAAAACAAACAGATAGGCAGTCTCTTTCAGAAAAGACTGGATGTGATTTCACAACCGATCAAAATCATTCTGGAAAGTGCTGCACAGCTTTACACACATATTCATCGTGATACAGGCCAACCACAAATGTCCGAATCAAACACCCATTTCGGCCCCAGAAAGAACCAAACGAAAACGGAGGCGTATAGCAGGCTGGAAGACATGTTATCTGTGAAGTACAAATCAGCAGCTGCTCTTTTTTGTTGTTGTTGTTCCTTTGCTTGTTAATGGAAGAATTTGTGAATACAAGATGGAGTTGTTCTACACAAGAATAAAAGCAGGTCCTAAAACTTTTCCATTTTTTCCTTTTTACTTCTCTGTCAGTACCTAACACAAGCAAGAGCCTTAAATAACATACTCAGCACCTACATCCCAAAGGAAAACCCAACCACCCACAAAACTTTCCATAAAAAACACCTGGCTATGAGGTAAACTTGCTTCTTTGGATCATAACGAAACTGTTTCGCAAGACCTCAGCAGTAGAATTACACAGAAAAAGGACGTGACACAAGAAAAGGCAACAAAAAAAATGAAAATTTCCCTCCTAGCTGAAAAATAGACGAGGAAGGAGCGCGCTCTAATGTTTTAGCGCCAGAGGTAGACACGTACATGATGGGCAGTAACACATACACGATGGGTAGGTCTAGATAGATGTGCCTCGGAACCTTTTTCCCAGTCATCGAACATTCCTCATGGGAAGACAGCTCCACGGCTTTTTCTTTGTCTAATGAGAAAATGGAAGAGTTCCCAGGATGAATGACCCTATCTCAATGTTCCGCACAGTAAGTTTATCGGTTCAAGTTGGAAGTCCACTTCTGAAATATCTCATGTTTCCCAGTTCAAGTACCCCTCCCGTCATCATCCTTCCGTTGAAACCCGTTGCTCTGCTCCTCACTTCTATTGGTTGTATCAAGTTCTGTTGCAACTTAGTTGCTCTGCTCCTCTCTTCTCTTGACTGTATCAGGTTCTGTTGCATCCTTGTTGCTCTGCTCCTCACTTCCCTTGGCTGTATCAGGTTCTGTTGCATCCTTGTTGCCCTGCTCCTCATTTCTCTTGGCTGTATCAAGCTCTACGGTACTTACGAATTGAGCTTGCTTTTTGATGTCTGCAGGTTTTTCAGCTTTTGGCTGCAAGAAAAGCTAACACCAGTGAGAAACAAATAACCACCATTTGTAAATGTTAATGCAAATGACAAATCACCATTAGTAGCATAGACTAACTATGAGGAACTAAAATATTATGTCCCCACAAGCCGGCCATTCCTAAATTGCAACACCCTTTCACCAATCATAAACCAAGAAGCATAATGTTGTCAATTCGTGATCTTTGAACAGGTAAATCTAGTTACTTTATGTTCCAGAAACACAACGAACAGCAACTAGAAACACACACCATTCTTGTTATCATTAGGCATTCCACAATGTTGCAAGTAAAAGTGCAAAACAATGAGCAGCCATTCCATCAACTGCATGTAATCAACTCTAGCAAATGGTGTCCTTGATAAGTGATAAACAAGGAGTTCAGTATATACCATGGGCATGGGGTGATCCAATGAGGTAGTAAGCGGCTTGCCTCTTCGGTCCTGCATTACTTTCTGCCTATTTTCATAGAAGTCAAAGTCATCCAATATTGACGTTTTACATGAGAAGTTCTTGAAAATGTTCAGCATCTCTGCACCTTGTGGAAACTTGACCTGGATTGCTCAGGCAACAGGCATTCAATTAGAGATGACAACCAAAATAAAATGTCATATTATCATTATACAATGTGAGAAAGTATAATAGGTGCAGCGTAAGAACAAATTTGGACAAGAATTAAATATCATAACTGATTATTAAAAGAATGCAAACCGGAGATCAGTATAGGCAAGAACTTAAGAGGATGTACTGGTAATAATGATATTAACATCCTTATTCCATACCAAAGAGCATGAAGAATCAAGTAAAGTGATAGGTTAAATAGGTTAACATTTCATGTGTCAGTCAAAGCCACAAAGGTTCGAAACAAACAAGTCATGTGTCGCATAGTGCACAAATAGGATTAGTTATTTCTCCAACAAGGAGAAACAGATTGGAAACAACATGATATCTTATGTACAAACAAATTTCTTGGGGTGGTGTCAAGAGATGAAAATTAACTTATGAAGATCTAGTTCCTAGCTGTAAAAATACCAAGAAACTCTAGTTAGATAATGGAAGTAATACCTCTTGTGTGTCCCTGCTGTTTGTCACAGGTTTGTTCTCATTGTTCTCCAATATTATGTGGCGAAATTGTGGATTAGGCACATCCTTGATAATGTGCCATTTTACCGGGAAGAATCCATTCCACTTGTCCTGTTGCCAGAAGCTCATATTCCTGTTGAAATCTACCAGGCCAACCATCTCAGCCACACCACAGAACTGACCACTTGCATTAACCTGATCATGGTAGCATAATAATTAATAGAACAAAAAAACACAAAGTTACCAGAATTTAACAACAGTATCCTTTCCCTAAAAAGGGCAACTAGATCTGGATCTACTTGCAACAACATTGCCAGGAAAGTTTGAACTAAAAGGAAAAAAACAACAAAAAAGTATAAAATATAGGTAGAGTTGCTGCATATTAAACCTGATGGCACTGAACATGCTTCGGTGACTGAAATAATTACTGAAACAGAAGTCCTAAGTAATATGGACCAGAGAAATAAAATAATTAAATGGCATGTACAGGTACACCATTATCACAGTATATTATCAAATAGAGAAATAAGAAAATAGCATGGCTTCCTGATATGCACTACCTATGTGAAATTAAACACTCAAACAACAATCAGCTATGTTGAAAAAGAAAAAAGGTTTGTACACCACACTACTCTGACATTTACGAAGATACTCAGGAGAAAATTATTGAGGAACAAGGAGTGGTATTTAACTTACAGAGAAGAAGAGGAAGACAGGACATTTGGTTCCTTTTTCTGCCATTCTTTCTTGTGCAAGTCTGTAGGCACTGTCAAGCCTTTTATTTCCATTAGGAGTACTTGCCCAGACATTGTACTTGATACTCTTGTGAATATCATCTTCACTATAAGATTTAATCACAAAAAATAGAGCATGCTCATACTTTGTAACAAAATCTGGAAGATTATATGAATCTCTGCTTATTGCAACAGGTGAAGGTACACTATCACTAGCCTCCCCTACACCCGATAATCCAAAAGGATCAGCTCGAGGGCTCACACTATTTTTGGAGTTATCAGTGCAGTTATTTGATATATCACAGACACCATATCCATTTAGTTTGCTTCTCGCCTTAAGCTTCTCACTACTGTTCCAGCTTCTACCACTTTCTTTCAAATTGATGCCTTTACTTTGATAAAGGCTGCCTTTTCCTTGGTTAGTATGCACCACAAATTTGCTAGACGGAAGATACCCTTTTGTTATGGAAGCACCAGATGCCTAGCATGAGAACAAGCCTATCAACATAAGTTTCCTACTGTTATGGCAAAGAGCAGTGAGTTATGCTTTACAGGAATTTGCAAGTACCTTATTTGCAACCTTTGATGATGGATTGCTATTAGCAGAAGTTGGTACCATGTCTAGAGCTGACGACGATCCTTTGATGATATCTGATGCAGACTTTGTACTGCAGGAGGCTTTTGAAGAAGGAACAGCATGCTTATTAGAAGAGTACTTTGGTCTTGCAGGGTAATTTGTTTGATGCACACCAACAGGATGTCCATGAACCCCATCCAGAAGAACAAAAGAAGGGTCCCATGTGTATGCAGGGAGTAGTTCAGGTCCATAAGCAATTGGTTGAGCAAACATGCCAGGTGTGCTAGGGTCATGCATGGGAATTGCAGTGGAGTAATATGGCTCTTTGCTGACATATTGACCATCCACACCAGCAATGGCTCCAGGAACAACCGGACTATAAGAAGTATATCCATTTTCGTACCCCGGAAGATAACACAAATAAGAACCATTATCAGCTTGAACCACCTGAAACGGATTATAGAACAGATATAAGCACAGTTCTCTAGCGATATGTCAGCTTCCACAGCTGCACCGTCAAGAAGCAGTTCAGCCTGGAATTGATGGCACCAAGGAATCAATGATAGGCAGCTACACAAAAGGTGGTAATGCAATCATCAACTGTTAAATTGAGTACTCCAAACAACACTATAGTAATTTGCACTTCATCATTCAAGATTTGGATCAAAATAAATTATCTATGATGCTTGACCACAAATTCTTGTATCGCATGGAATATAAAAAGGCTCTTCCCTAGCATTCATCAGCAATCATTCAGCTTTGTTTATGTCAGTCATTATAATAAAGTAATCGTGTGTTCATGACAGCATATGGTGTACTCACAACTGGCACAAAAAATAAACAAAGATCTTTTTCATAAAAGTTTGCAGAGAGATTTTTCGCACAAACAATAGAAGAATAAAGAGTGACATTAAAAAAATGTTTGCCACTTTCCCAAACATAGCAAAGGAAAGATGACAGCAAATAGGTGCAAAGCTTGTTGGTACCACCACACCACCACAGAGATGCACTAAGTGCACCATTGTTTTGATTTTAGATAGGACCACTTGTGACTACTGTAGGGAAGGCATATGCCATACTTGAAGCACACTATTTGACAACTTACTGTTGGATGCATCTCTAGTCCATTGAATCCAACAATGTGGCCATTCTCATCCCATCCTCCAAATGAGCCTATGATGAACAATCAAACCATCAAATGGATGAACAGCATGCTTTATTTTCAGGTCATAGTACTGGTAACCCACCTGGATAATAATATCCGTAGTAATACATCCCTTGGTCCCCCACAGAAGCTTCTTGGTTCATTTCACTTTCCTTGACAGTACTAGCTGCATCGCCCGAGGAAATGCATGATATTGCATCAGAAGAACTTGCGCCTTTCCTAGCAGGCTACAAACGTTGGAAACGAAAGGAATCAAGGAGGAGACGATAGATATAGCGTAACCAACCAAACACAGAACAAAGAAGGAAATAAAGGCGTCCCTTGTACGCTAAGATAAGCAAGCTAGTATATTGTGTATAGGAATGAGAATCTTACCAAGTTGATGTTGCTTGCCTTCGTGCTAGCATCAATCTTCAAGTTCTCCATTGCTTCTTCCATAGCTGGGTGATAGAAAAGTCAAGGTTTGCAAACGAAATATATACTTGTAAAGGTCATAGTCCACGAGTGACCAATAAAATAAGCTAACCACGCAGATTGATCAATAAACATACCCTGAATCCAATAATGTTCAGGAAATAATTGCCTTCATGAACTCATCAGACCAACAGATCGGAAAACAGAACACAGATCATTTGATTAAGCACAAAAGACCATTACTTTAACAACTTCTTGGCATGCTATTTCGCAAACACGAGGGTGGTCAAGGAGCTCAGATGAAGCGAGATCATGGGGACTTAGGCAGCACCAGACCTAACCATTACAGCAACCGAATCATTGAGTACAGATACCGTATTATTATTGGTGTACCTATCGAATAATTGGGAGTTGGCTCAGCTCTCACCAACTCTCAAATCCGAATCATGAGGGGCACCTAATAATTCCAATTCTAAATTTCTAACAGTAGAGATCTACCATAGTACCATCGTAGGCCGGCAAAACTCAATTATGTCGAGATTGAAATGGATCGAACTTTGATCAAATCCTACGTCCTCGTCAATAATTCCGCAATAAACTCCTTTTTTTGTAAATAGTGATCTAACGGAGTACGCTCGCATCAAAAGTATCTTTGTTTGCCCCCAATAATCGGATCAAAACCAAAGCTTAAAAGGAGAAGATGCTTTGGAAACAGATGCAATTGTAAAAATGAGTAATTTGTTGGAGCAGAGCCCACGCCCATCACTGAAGCGAAAACCAAAACTTCTACTAAACTGGACAAAATCGAGAATTTTGATCCAATGCAATAGGATCTCTCATGGATCAAATAGCTCTAAAGGGAGAACCCATGGAGTAAGATAGCAAGGGAACGACCAAACTAACCAGTAAACGGCGCTCAAAAATCAAAATAGTTCCAAGAACATCGAGAAATTTCATTGATCCAACATAAAGCTCACAAGAAAACATGCATCGAAGCAGCAGCAAACACAGGAACACCCAGAACCCATCCATCAGATCCACATCTCAATTGATGGACAAGAGCAAAGTGTGCCGCCGCGAAGAGAAGGATACCCTTCTGGCGCAGCTCGCCCTTGGGCTCCATGAAGCCGCACCACAGTTCGCCGCAGAAGAACCCGGGGCTGCGCGTGTCCTCCAGCTCGACCGGGGTGGGGGCCAGGGGCACGCCGGAACCCTAGCCTGCTCCGGCCGCCGCTGCCGAGGAGAAAAGGAGGCTTTTGGACTCGCGTCGGATTGGACGGCAAGGGCGCGGCCACGTGGGCGGAGCGGGCGCGATCGGACGGCTGGGAAGGGGCGCGTGTGGGGCAGAGCAGCGACGCGGACGGAGCGGGCTCCTGAAATATAGTGGGGGGCAAGACGCCTCGGCTGCTGCGGCGGAATATTTGTAGCCTTTCACTACAACTACTTTTTTTTTCTTGAACTGAAAAGAGGACGCAGTTAAACACAGCATTTCACTTCAGTAAATTTTTTGACTGTACCAAACAAACAAGCATACCATTGGTGGTTGGCACAACACATGTAACAATGTGAAAAAATTTGTGAAGTTAAATTTAAAAGAAAGCATCTTTTGGTTATGAATAGTGCATATACTATGATAAAATTCAAGGTGAAGTACTTCTCTGGCAAACGGTACTAAGTTACGAATATAATATTTGTGCAAAAGTTATAGGTTTCTGTTGACAAGATGAACCTAGACTGACGAGGTGAGCATACAGAAAGTCTAATGACTCGTTCGGTGGGGTTTTTTTACTATATGTTAGAATTATATATTCCGGTTTAAATATTTAAATTCTGTTTATTTATGAGAGATAATATATAGAGAAAAATAGTCATATATAATTTTGACCAGTACAGCTGAACTCAGTACATTTTTTACTATAACATTTCTGTTGATCTCGTTTTGAAAAAACATACCATTTAAAAAACTAATTATTGTAGCATAAGTCAAAGGCATAAATGAAAAAAGAACTCCGCTTTTAATTATGAGAGATGTTTTTGTACTTTTTTAATAATAATAATTTATATAATTTTTAAAACACGATAAATAATGAATATATATTATTTAACTCTTTATATATTTTAAGATTGGTAAGTAAAAATATAGAAATGCTACTCAAATCGTAAGGACGGGGCAGCATTCACAGAGAATCCGCACCCAATGTGGAAGGTGTACTCGCCGCCAAGATGGCGGGGGCAGCGAGCGAGGTGTGGATGCCGGAAGGAACAGAAGACGTTGCGTTTTTTTCGCTCTTCAAGGTGAGGAATTTTTGTGGTCCAAACTCCGAAGTCCGAACGAGGACAAGAAAATGCGACGGAATTTTGGATGCGATAGCTGATCTCCAGTAAATTCACATATGAATCATCAAATGTTCATTCGGGCATAACTTAGTGCAAAAAAAGATTCTCTGAAAACATCTCTCTTGCCTCTCGGTTTTCGCACAGGGCTACTTCAAAATTCTCTAAAAACATATCCTTTGGTCCCGGCACCGCCACCACCGGCAGGAATGGAAACCACATCGCTCGGTACTGTAGACGACAGTGAATGGGTGGGCTGGCAGTTCCCTGACCTCGAGAGAGGATCGCGGGCGCGTTTGTGACGGGGTCCCGTTCATATACCGCGGTGAGCTGTGGTCCTCTTCTGCCGCCGAAGGCCAACTATTCTCTGTTTATCCCTTGCCTGCCGCACCGGCGATCCTCGCGCAAATTGCACCGCCGCCGGTGTCGCTCGGCACCGAATTCTCTGAACCGTTCCCCCGTTCGGCTTATGGCTTGATTTACATGTCTCTTCTTTCTCCGCGTGTCAGACTGGAATTGCAGCCCGTCAGAGCACTGAGCCACTGAGAAGCGGCACAGGCAAAAGTTACTGATTGGTATTTGCTGGTTTGGTTTGCCCTTGGCACTCATCGGAAACCTGGTGGAAACGGTGGCCCGGGAAAGATTAAGGGACAGTTTAACACGTTTAAGGTTAGACAAATTTGACCAACTCAAGGAGCTGTTTGGTTGCAGTCACAGTTATGGCAAGATTCCCTTCCAGCAAACTAGATCCCACACGTCAATGACTCAAAAAAGTGTGGCAAGATTCCCTTAAGCTTGCTAAGGTGTGGCAAAGAATTTGAGCACCTCAACTTAGGCAAGTGTGGTAATTTTTGTTGGCAAAGTGTGGCTAGTAACCAAACACCCCCGAAAGCTGGGTTTAAATTATTTGAGGCGACAACTTAATGAACAAGGCATCGTTTCCATGTCTCTATCTTGGATTTCTAGATGCGGTGATGTCCACCAGGAGGAGGAAGGATGATAAAGATGAATGTGGAAAAGGAGGAAGTGATATGAAGGGGCGGTGTAGTGATGGAAGCAGCTGATACTTGATAATGTTGTTTTTATTTTTTGTTTCAACTTATTCATGGGTTTTTCATTTTTGTTAAGAGTTGATTTTCGTCTTAGGGTAAGTGTTCTCTGTTTTTTTGGAAATCTTAAATATAAGTGCTGTGTTCAACCCCTAAGTACAAAATCGCCTGGATCGTGTCGATTTAATCTTCGTACTAAACATGAGCAGAAGCGAAATGGAGGTGTAATAGTAACCGACACTAGCATTGGAAAGGGTGCCTTTACAGCTTTTGATATAAAAAAAGGAGCCTAGTGACTAGACACGTACTATAAGGAGCATTTTATATGTGATGTTCCACTTGCTTATAGGGAAAGGGAAAGGAAAGGGAGGATAAAGTTTGCTTCTGTAGGTTATTTTTTTTCCCTTTTTGATTTGACATTTGCAAAAGTAGACAGGGAATAAAAGGGCCCTCGTAGCCCATTCGCTGGTGTTACACAGTTTAAGGATGGTTTATAATTTTTTATTAAAGTTGATTTATTTTTTATTATAACTGATAGTGATTTATTTAGTGTAATTAAAATTTAAAAAATAAAAAACAAAAAACAGATTAACCTACCACAGATAATGTGAATGAATACAAAAAGAGACAAAAAACCAGAAACCAGAAAAAACGAAATAATAATAAATTAAAAACCAGAAGTTAAAGCTAAAACCTTCATTTCTTACTTTGTTCCCCTCTTAAAACAGTGGATAGACTCATAGACATAATCTTCTTTCTTGGGCATCTTTTCCAGTGTGCCAAAAACAATGCCTTTATTTATTTATTTTACAATTGCAAGGCATCTTCTCTTGCATTTCTTTCCTTTTTTATCGTGGAATATAATTTGTCCCCATGGTCAAGTGTACTACCGTTACCTCTCCCTAGAAAATTCGACCAATCATCAAAGAATATCTCTCTTTGGAGAGAAATTTTATTGTGTAATGGTGACACAGCACGGTTTGTGTCACGAATAAATCAGAAAGCAACGCGTGTCATGGTAATACTATAGCAGTACTGTAGATTGTATGAAAAAATTAATTTTTAATACTGCTATAGCTAACAGTTATACAAAAAAATAATTTTTAATAGCTGCTTACTGGTCGCAAGTCGTGGTCGTAAGTCGGTATACGACCACGGCTTACGACTTACGACCACGCTCACGACCACAACTTATACGACCAGTAAACAACTATTAAAAATTATTTTTTTGTACAACTGCACTGTAGCAGGTATTAAAATTTATTTTTATATACAACTATACTGTAGCATGTATTAAAAATTATTTTCCGTCAAGCTACAGTATAGCTACAGTGTTATCACACCACGCGTTGCTTTCTAATTTATTCGTGACACAAATGGTGCTGTGTCACCATTACATAATAAAATTTCTCCATTTTTGGGACCTACATTGATATGCTCATGTCTGCTGAGCCTGTGATGTCACAGCCTGTTGTACTTCATGGTGGCATGGCTACCTTGCACCAGGAAATGGCAAATGCTGGTGTCCAAGCATCTGGACCACCTTTGCGACTTTTCTTCTTCTGTCGGTTGATCCTGGCAAATCTAATTCGAGTTTTCCCTCTGAGAATTACTAACCATTAGGTCTACAAGCCCTAAAAGGCACCTCTCAAGCAGCTTCACTTTTATTGGATTCATCGTGCAGGAAAGATATTTCATCATAAGTAGCATTGGTTTTGGGTTTATAAGCTCACGAATCATACAGATACTAAACCCGGGGATTCCCGGCCCCCGGGCGTGTCCACGTCGCCCCGCCCGCGTGTCCGGCCGGCGCGTGGCGGGGCAATTCCTGTACGGCCGGAGGAGGTAGTTTCCTCCAGTTTTTCGGAAATTACGTAAAGGTCCTTTTTCCTCGCGAAAAGGTCCCTGCAAGTTTTTTCCCCAAAAAAAATTTTGGATAGCGCCCCGCAGATTCCCGAAATTACGTATAGGCCCTTATTTACTTACGTACAAATCCTTACAAGTCCTCGATTTTTTCCCAAAAACCCTTTAGCTTTCTCGAAAATACGTATGTGCCCTCGATTTTTTTAAAAAAACTCCTCACGAATTATCGCCTCTTTTACTTCGGTACACACGGTGGCTGGCGCGGCGTGTCGCCGCGCCTATGAGGCTAGTTGAAGCTAAAGCTAGACTGAATAGAGCAATAGGAGGTTCATGTCCAACATGTGCATATAGAACGTATGGCCTGGGCATCACGAACAGGATACCTAATAGCTTATTGTGAATCCAGCACATGCATGGTACGTGCCTAGCTTCTATAAGTTAACTGGATAGTCATGTTTTACAAAAGAGGAAAATACGTGTGTGCCAGCTTATTAGCAAAATAAAAGGTTGCTCTACATATGGACCGGAGCTGCCAAAATACTACTGTACTCTTGGTTGGTGAACATGGATCTTGCTCTTGGTGTGAACCATATTGATAATATCCTTAGTTCATTTATATTGCATAATTGGCAATCATGTCGAGTTAAGATTTGAATCTGTGAAAGTTTGTAAGTTTTCATCCTTGCTATCAATGGACAGCAGCCTAATCGGCCTGCAGATGTGATCTGATCGGTGACTGCAGAGATACCAGTGCGGTGCAACCGGTTTTTAGTTGGTGGCTGGCTTATTCCAGAGAGATGATCGCTTGTATACGTGAGAGAATTGGGAACGGTCTGACCGGCCAACGAGTAGCGGCCTAAAAAACGATATGGACTTAACCAAATTCGAATTTGTCATTTCAAACTTAAGTCACATCTAGCAATAATATTTACATGAGCTACAATCATTTGAGAGACACATCTCAAATATTAGCATCATGCCTCAAGGAGGGGAAATAACATGGACTTCGACATGTTGCAAAACACATTCGTAAACATTAAGTCACATGTCACAAAGGACTTATGCATGAGCTACAATATTTTCAAATCACATTCAAAATATTAGCATCATGCAATGGAGAGTGAGCTAGAGCAATAAAGCGAGCTATCAACACTTGTTACGTTCAAGCTACTAGTCGCGACCCCTCTTAATAGTACGACATCCTATACTAGCAACTCGATCTTCCAACTAAACACCAAGATTGGTAAAAGACTATGAACATATTCTTAACCCTAACTAGTCATATCTTTGCCTTACGTATTCCACTCGAAGCTTTACAACATATATTTCAACTTCAACTTTGGGTCATGACTTTTCAACACATGTGAAGTCTTTACAATGCTTGAGAATAATCAACCGCATGAACTCATCTTAAATCATCCATCACCGTGAGACATATCCTGTTCATTCATCTCAATGAAAATATTAGTCCCACAATTCGATTATCATTAATTACCAAAACATGTCATTAACGCATAATGACGGGTCTAGATTCTTCACTGGCCTAGCGACCACTATGCGCCATGGCCGTATGAGACTCTGGCCGGTGCCTCCTCTCCCCATTCCCCTTCTCCTCTCTCGGTTGCTTTCCTGAATCCTCTCGTCTCTCCTCTCATGGATACTTCACCGAGTCCGGTCCTATCGGCCATGGCGCCACCCATGGTAGGCTTCCTCGCGCCACCCCCTAGCTGGGTCTTGCCTCCCCACGTTTTTTTCTCCCTCTCAGCGTCGCCAGTGTTTCGGCCTTGCCATAGATGCTCGCCCCTTCTCAGTTCCAGCCAACGATCTAAAATCGACCAGTCCCCTTTGTGGATTTGAGGTGTTAGCTCCATGGATCTGGCTGGATGAGCGAGTTTGGGTACTTTTATTTGGATCTAACCTTCCCTTTTTCTATTGTGTTCTTGTTGTGGATTCATGGTGAACCGGATCTCCATGATGATCTCTGTCCAATCAGCGCTATGCACCTGGCCGACACTATACGCCCAGCCGTCACCACCATGTGCCTTGGCAGAGCCAAAGCTGCACTGGTGCACCTTGGGTTTGTCGTTTCTCTCCTTACAGTGTGTGCGCCCCGGCAGTGGTGTGTTGCTAGCGCACAACTCTAGTGCCATGCCTCGGTCCTCGTCGGCTCGTCTTCTGGTTGTCCCTCGTCGGTCTCCTACGCCACGGTGGCCATGAGCCATCGATGCAGTGCCTTACTTTCTCGGCTTTACCTGGTTTCTCCACTCCTCCCTACTCCTACTTTTGTGCATTACTTTTGGTTATTAGTGTGGACTATGTGGGGGGTGTATGAGCATTCTTGAGAGTATTCAAAATGTGGGGGTTTGGTGAGCAAACATGGAGGTGCTTGGACATTGGCATTGCGCCAGGGAGCATTGAAATGTCTAGGAGTTCATGGATGGCCACTGGTTTGTCTTGGTTTTGAAATATTGTGGTGAGAAACCATGGGTTGCTATGCACTAGGGAAGCATTGATCCATGGCCCAAGGGCACACTAGATGGCCACCATTAGTCTACTGTTCTAATGTGGTGAATTGGTTTGGTTACCTTGTCTTGGTTTTACCGACTAGCCTTAGTGTTAGCAATCTATTCAACAAAATGGATGAGGGATTTCAGGGCTTTATCTTACTCGTGTTGTCGGCTCAAAATGGGGATGTTTTTGCTTGCTTGGCTATCTTATCTCGTCCTTGGCTGTGTGATGTGGCTGTCTTACAAGTGCTATCCATTCCAAAATTGGTATCTTTCTGTCTTGCTTTGGTTTTTCTCCCTAAGAAACCACGTTGAGAAGGGTATAGTAGTGCACTTGTGTCGAGTTTGAGCTTTATCTTGTTTTGCACTCTTTTAGCCTCTTGTTTATCTCGTTTTACTTCTTGTGAGGGTTTTAAGTTTATTTGACTTTCTTGTTTGGTTTGAGGGGGAGTTTGAATATTTGCTACAATCATTATAAGATATTGCATATCTAATTTTCTACAACTAGATCTAGTTAAATATCTATGGAGGTCTGACTATTATTCATATATGATATGCTATCATGAAATTACTCATTGCCATAATTTTGGCTAGTTTAGCTTCATTTATCATTACTTTATGTGTACCTTAGCTCTTTACCATGTGAGCGAATTGAAAATACGAAACTTTAAGTAAAGCATGTCAATGTTTGATTTCATAACTAGTTTTGTTTTAGTGATTTTTTTGTGATTTGTTCCATGTCAAATATGCTCTTGTTAATCTAGAATCTAAATTGAGTTTTGGATTGAGCTATAGTAGTTCTTTATTGAAGCATGCATTTACTTTTCATAGGCTTTTGCGGCTATGGTCGGGTATGACTTGCAGATTCAAGAGTAGCTTATTATTCTTAAACTAGAAACTAAAATAAAATATGATCACTTTTATATGTGAAAAAACTAATTTCACCTATTCTTTCTCATGGGACAGTGCCCGGTGTGACTGATTTTTGGGGTCGGTTGGACCGCCGATGTAGTGCGACTAGTTTTTAGTTGGTGATTGGTTGATTCCAAAGAGAGGCTCACTTGTGTGCGTGAGAGAATTAAGAGTGGTCTGACCAACTAACGGGTGGCAGTCTGACCGAAGCTGGCTGAGTGGTCAGATCGGCATGGGTGCCGCGGTCTGACTGGCTCCCCTGTTAGTAGGGTTTGATTGATTTGACTGGCGCAGTCCGACCGGCTGGTCAATGGTGGTTAGACCGGCTATGTCTGAAAATGGCCAAGAGGGTTTTGGGAATTTGTGAGAAATAGTCATGGATTGAGTTTTGTAGTTCTAGGTCATTGCATTAATGGTGCATGAAGCATGTTTGAATTAACATAATTAAGTTGTGAAGAATTTGTATCCAAAAACGATTTTTTTTGTCTTTGATCTGTAGGAAAGCTTGAAGGCAACCATAGTCGATGGCGTGGACCGGGACTTGGCTCGAGGATGAGCTGAGGTACGGTCAAGTAAGTTGGGCGGTATGGTTGGGCTTAAGCAAGGCACAAGAAAAGCAAGAAATATTGAAGGAAAAGTTCAAGCAACAGTTCATCGAATAGTGCGGTTAGTGCAAATGAGATGTGGTCGGGGGAAGCGACACAAAGAGACTTGTTGATGAGTGAGTCATTGATGAACCTACACGTTGTAGATATGGGGATTACTTACAAAAGAGGGGATGACCGTGGACTAGGCCTGGAGAAGAGGTGAGAACTACGGTCAAAGCGATGGTGTTTTAACAGGGAAGCTAAAATACCAGAAGTGACAATGGGACCAAAACCACGATGCTTGGAGAGCATTTGGAGAGCGATTTAGGTCAAAGAGGTGCTGAGGAGGCTAAGTGGATGGAAACTTGCTCCTTAGTAGGCTTGAGCTTATGCGCTCTAAGAAGCGTGCATAAATAATGTGTAGAATGTAAAACTTGGTGTGTGTGTGGAGTTGACGGGCTTTCTCCGGTTGTGCTAATGGATAGTATCCATTAGGGTTAGATGTAGGCTAGTTGTTCCATCTATATAAGTGGAGCGGGTTGGATGCATGTTACAAGGTGATGCAAGGCTAACCAACCACTCAATTCTTTAGGGTTTGAGAGAGAGACAGAGGCTTTCTTATAGGGAAAGTTTTTGGGTGAGTGCTCTTGGGAGAGATAGCTCTTTCCTCCATGGTGGAGTGGCCATAAAACCTATATCTATAAGTTACAATAAATTAATCTTATTTATCTTACATGAAGTGTTTTTGTCGTGATTGATTTACTCTTGTTCATATTGGTTCTTTGCTTCTTCTCTCCTTCTCTCTTAATCTTGCTGGCTCGAAGGACATGTAAGTGATGGAAATACTTCATGAGGATCATCTGTCATCCATCTAGAGACTAGTTGTAGTAAGATTTTGGAGGTTGCTTAGTTTGGTTCGTTTTGAAGTCCTTCTAGTGCTTTTTTTGTTTCTAGGCTTTTGGCCTCGAATATTTAGATGCTTATTCTTGCTATGACATGTGAGAACTCACTAGAGTTATCTTGGTCATCTTTAACCCATAAGCAAGTCATATATTAAGTTCTTGAGTTTTGCTTGGTTTTAGTGCAACCTTACTTGTCTGGAGGCAAAGTTAAAACTTTGACCAAGATCCATGCACTCCTTGGATGTAATAGGTTCCTGACATCCTCAGCAAGGTGTGTGCAAAGTCTCGTATCATTTAGAAATGTATTTTGGACATTGCACCTTTTTGGACTTTGACTCAGGCTGATTTCCTATAATGAGATCAGGGGTGCATTTAGACCACCCTAGGCTTGCGGTCCAACTGAACTCTGGTCAAACCAGCCTCCCCTCCCAGCGGTCAGAGTGCTCAGCCTAGTTCAACCGTTCTCCCATAACGGTCAAATCAGTCTCGAGGAGCTGAACTCCGTGTTGCTTTCGTATTTGTGTGATTTCTTTGCTAATAGGCTAAAATGATCTTTTTAGATTTTAATAGCTAATGGAGTGAAAGTTTTAAAATACTGTTTGAAAGATTGAAATTGAAGGCGTCATTCATAGCCATATCGAGTCCAACGCTTGGTGAATTTTGATGCATGCTTCTTGATTCCGTCCACGGTTGCAAGTTGCAAATGCTCTTCATTCTTTGAGAGAGAGAGAGAGAAAGGGTGGGTTCTTTTCCACTTATGCTTAGATTTTGGCTTTGGCTTCTACAGTAATAGTTTTTAAACGGTGTGTTTTTTTAAGACAGGATCTACAAGAAAATTGTAGTAGACATTATACCAAATTCAGATATATCGACCAAAATCACATACGACTATTTCACTCTATGAATTATCTCTCACGAACAGTCAATATTCAAAAATCATAAATCAAAAACCATAAACGAAAAAACTCATCCAAAATACAAAATGGAATGCCGGTGAACGTGGTGTTTGTATGTATGTACCGCCGTACCGGTCCTCTTTGGTAAGCCGTGGCGTGCCGGTACTAGCTAGCTATACGACAGGCAGTGGTAACTGGTAAGGCTCCGTTGCCGTTCCCTGCACAAATAAAAGGATGTAACCTCTTACAATAGATTTGTCAGAGACTGCGTGACTTGACTTGCACACAAGCATCGGGTTCTTAAAGCAACATTACTTGTCGGTATCTATTCGAATAACAAAGTAAAATAACAAAGGCATATCAATGAATCTAAACCTCTTAGATTTTACTCGCATGCTGCTTTATTAATCCTGACCTAAACAAGGCGAAAATGATACATAAACTGTGCTTCTCAGTCTTCGAGAACTATTTTGAGCAAGCTCTTGATGTGGCTGCAGATGGTACGTACGAACCCGCCCTATCCTTTATTGATTGAACCAATAACCAACGAATAAGCTCGGTTTTAAGCATGTGGTCAAAACACTACGGCAGCTCCTGCATACTCTTTCAAAAGGAAAAAAAAAGAAAAAAAATACTATTTGTTAGACCATGTGGGGGTCGTGATTAAAAAGTGATGACGAATAATTGACATTTGAATTGCTTTAGAATTTGCGTTTACGAAAATTTTGGTCGATCGCAGTCAAAGGTCTTCGAGTGGTTTCAGTCGGTTTTGAGTGGTTTTGATCTGTTCCGAGTAGTTTCAATCGGCTCCGAGTAGTTTTAGTTGCTTCGAGTAGTTTTGGTCTACTACAAGTGGATTCGGTCACGTACGAGTGGTTTTCATCTGCTTCAATTGGTTTTGGTCGGTTTTGAATAGTTTTGAACCAATCTGATTGGGTCCGAGTTGCATTGAATGGTTTTTGAGTAGCAATAGAGTATCGGAATGGTGTTCGACTAGCATTAGAACATCGGACAGCACTCGATTAGCATCGGAGGATCGCACGGCTGGCTTCAACCTCAAAGAGTGATGGCCCAGCTGATGTTTACCACCACTCAGAGTTGTTTACAACCATGTCCAAATTCGACGACGACGGACTTCAACCACAGCGGCTTTCGACCACAGTAGTACGAGCACCGCAACACGACTACGAAAGAACGACCATGTCTGTTTTCAACTACGCCTGGCTTCGATTACGGCAACTCGACTACGGCATTCTGACCATGACAGATGTCGACCACGTCTAGCATCGACCACCCCTGACTTCGACCATGATAGAATGACCACTAAAGATAATTGTAGCTACAGTACCCTAATATGGTAGTAGCTATAATACTTTTTCATGATCATAGATTTTACTGGTCGATAGTCGAAGGCTTTGCAGTCAATGGCTGTAGACTTTGAGGGCTGCTGTTATAGTCGTAGACTTTACAGTCTACTGTCGTTGTCTTCGGTAGTCGAAGGCTTTGCGATCGATTATCGTAGGCTTCGCGGTCGGTACTCGTAGACTTCTTTATTGGTTTGATTGCTTCACTTCTTGAGATCTTTGAGTACTTCGAATACTCGTGTTAGGCCAATGGGATGATTGGCTGGTGCATGGTGGTCAGGTGTTCATGGTATTCGGTAGTCGAAAAGTCTCGGTACTCGATGGTTGGTGATCGATTGTCATAGGTGTTACGATTGGATTGTCAGAGTCTTGTGGTATGTGATCGGTACTCAGTTATTGGTACTTGATGGTTCTAGTCAGTAGCATTGCGGATGTTATTCTCGAGTGTTTTAAGTGGAGCAATGGTATTTGCCGAGTACTTGTTTTTTAGACTTCGACCACAACGGCTTTCGACCATGACAGTACGAGCACTGCAGCACGACTATGGAAGAACATCCACATTTATTTTCGACTACGCCTGGCTTTGACGACGACAACTCGACTATGGCATTCCGACCACAATAGACTTCGATCATGTCTGGCTTCGACCATGATAGAATGACCATTGAAGGTAATCATAGCTATAGTAATTTTTTATGGTCGTAGCTACAGTACTTTTTCATGGTCATAGATTTTACTGGTCGATAGTCGAAGGTTTTGCAGTCAATGGTCATAGACTTTGCGGACTGCTATTATAGGCGTAGACTTTGCAGTATACTATCGTTGTCTTCGGTAGTCAAAGGCTTTGCGATCGGTTGCCGTAGGTTTCGCGGTCAGTACTCATAGACTTCTTTGTCGGTTTGAGTGCTTTACTTCTTGTGATCTTTGAGTACTTCGAGTACTCATGTTAGGCTAGTGGGATGATTGGCTAGTGCATGGTGGTTAGGTGGTCGTGGTACTCGGTAGTCGAAAGGTCTCGGTACTCGATGTTTGGTGATCAGTTGTCATAGGTGTTGCGATCGGTTGTCGGAGTCTTATAGTGTGTGATCGATACTCAGTTGTCGGTACTCGATGGTTCTGATCGGTAGCGTTGTGGATGTTATTCCCAAGTGTTTTAAGTGGAGCGATGGTATTTGCCGAGTACTTGTGGTTTTTGAGTACTCGTTGAACTAGCGGTCGTAATGAGTGGTCTAAAGTTGGTGTTTTAGAAAGCAATGGAATTGTTGGTTATGCTGAGTGGTCAGAAGATGGATTTCTGGAGAGCGATGGTATTTTTGGCTGATTTGGTTTTTGTCATTGGATATATAAGGGTGTGATGTGTGTGTGTGCTGATATCGGTCAAGTTATGGAGAACTTGTTCCGGGAGGAAGTTTCTTTGGTCTTTGTATATGCAAGTAAGCGTGGAGACAATCATGGTCGGTGATGAGGAGGACTGGGACTAGGAGGGGGTAATCTGAGATCTAGGCAATCGGGATATCACACGAGGTGGTCAGGCTCATATTGGAGCATGTGGAGATCGAAGGTGGATGACGCGTAAAGGCATGGAGACGGTTACAGTTGGTGACGAGGAGGACTGGGACTAGGAGAGGGGTAATATGAGGTCCAGGTGGTCGAGATGTCACGCAAGGTGATCTGGCTCACACTATAGTACGTGATGATACGCGGAGAAGCTACAGGAGGTGCGGTCCTAGATGCTTCAACATGGGAGTTGTTGATGCGTGATGGAGCTACAGGAGGTGCGTCCTAGAGGCTTCATTGCGTGGTGAGATTGGAAACGTTATGGATAGAGTCTGTAACGTGGAAGATGTGGAGATTGGTAAAACCCGTATTAGGAAGGGTTTGTGTCCCTTGATTTTCAGTAGAGATGAGTTTTTGAGTTCGTATTTGAGGTGAACACGGTTGGACTTTAGCCTATAAAAGCAGGGAGATGTTAAGGGCTAAAGGTGTGGTTTTTGGTAGAGCTTTCAGGGAGAAAACTTGTGTGGGTTTTTAGATGGCTTTCATTGAGAGAACATTTAAGGGTGCCGTAAGAACACTTTGTAACCACATCCATGATATAGAAATAATAGATCAGATCTATTCGAAGAAAAGTTTGGTGGCATTGGCGATGTGTTTTCTGAGCATCGTTTGTCTTCTATCTCCGGCGTGTACTCGTTCGAGCGATCGAAGCGTTCGAACGGCTCAAGTCTTTGAGTGAAGGGAAATTATGACTACGTGCATCGGTGGTCGTAGCGAGCGATTGAAGGGAGCGGTCCGACAATCGAAGAATTCATCGAGCTCGGGCAAGCGAACCAGCGTCTTGCAGTCGTAATCTACATCCGGTAGTTTAGATTATTTTTCTTCTGCTTTTAGTTTTAGTTTTAAGTTCCAAAAAGTGACGACAATTATTCATCCTCTCTGATTGTGACATAAGATCATGTAACTATGGCATATAGGTTAGATGTCGTCATCAGCTTAACACCAATCAAGGGGCATACTATTGGCGCCTTGGGTCTCCACGGTGTTTTGTACGTGTGATTATAGCCAACTAATCTTGATTACCCCAGAAGCCAGAAAGAATTGTTGCAGGAAGCTGTTTGCTTCACCAACGTGGCCGCGACCATGTTATTTGTTCTTGTTTGCTCAATCGTTGAAAACCTGAAAAATGAAAACAAACAAGCATGGAGAATTCAGGTCGTTTGCTTGATTTGGAGGAAAAGGTATGCTTTGATCCTCCTTTCTTTCCTGGCTTTTCTTTCTCTGTGTATCTAGTCGATCCTCCTTTCTCAGGCAAGCGGTTCCTCCCACTCGAGCCCTCAGACTCCTTTTGATCTCACCTCCTACTATTAGGACTGGCTATCAAGCTTAATAAGTTATTATAGAGTTTCTTTTAAAATTAATATAGTATGATATAAAATAATTTTATTTATCATTTAAATGGTTATTTTAAATTCGAGCTAACGAGCCACTGTTGAGCCGAGACTCGTTATCATTTTTTTCACTCGAAATGATCTTATTTCAATTTTAGAGCTATTAACTACTGCAATCAAAATAATTTTGATTTGAACCTTAACGAGTTTTTTTTGTCAACCCTACCTACTAACCCGTCGCCGAGATGGTATGTCGCCTCTCCCCCCTCACCCCTCCTTTCCTTCGAATGCTGAGAAGCTGTGCCTTCCGCGGTTGGTACGCGTAGATCTGTGCGATGTTGGAATACGTTTCAAGATTCATAGACCGTGTCATATAGGAGATGTTCTGCGATATCGTAGTGTTTGTGGGTGCTACATAATGGGAGTTTGCTGCGATTAGATTACATGCAGCGATAGATTGAGCTCTCTCGACTCTTTCTGGCCCATTTTTGTTAGTTCTGAGTTGTGCTTTATTTTCTTGATGCATTCATGCTTCGGGCCAACCGATGTGTTATTCAATTCTCTTAGAACTTGCGGGTGTTTGGATGGGTACCGGATATCCAAACAGGCACTTAGGGTATAAAAAGGCATTGAGGTTTTGTGGTTAGCATGCTAGAAGCACAGGCGAAAAGCTAGCTTTTACTCAGGTGGAAGCTAGTGCTACCAATCACAGAGTCATCCCATCGGCAGTGGAGAGGGTGTGCTTTGGGTCTGTTGGGGAGGAGGCACAGAGGTTGTTGATGACATATTGTTAAGGAGCTCTCAACTCCTACCTTGGCTCACTAATATGAGGTTAGGATGTAGTAATCACCAAAACTCATACAATATTCCAAAGTTTTGGGTGCTTGGTTGATATCTAAGTTTTCCACACCTAAGGTTAGGCAACGGACCAATGCTACACTAAGAATTGTAGTATGCCTAACTTTGAGTGTGGCAAATTTTGGCATCCACCAAACAACCACGGTTTTTTGGTATTGTTAGCATTGATTTGCATCCAAGACAATTATGAAATTAATATTTGGCAAGGGCGGTGGGGTAGTCTTATCCTCGACACATTCAGAATCTTCAGTATTAGAGATGATATAGTAGTTTTGCTATTGTTTTGAGTGAAAGTTCAGGTGAAATCGTGCAATGCTTCTGGTAATAGTATGTCAATGAACACACTGGGAAGCTATAGAAGGTATTGTAACTTCCAGTAATCTTTCAGAAAGTATCTCTTACCAAGATAGTCATGAGGTACTCCCTCCCTTTTCGAATACTTGGCATTATTGACTTTGAACGGTCTCCAAACTGTGATTCTGACCATTATTTTTATAGCAAATATATTTATAGAAAAGTTACAAAAGTACGATATTACCAAAGTATTTTTTGAAAGTATGATATTACCAAAGTATTTTTTACTAACCCAACCACGCCATTTCAATGTGGCCAAGCTAGATACTTAGAAACTATTATTAATCAAAGATTAGAGTTTGACCGGTCAAAGTCAAAACTGCTAAGTATTTGGAAATGGAGCTAGTATTTTATTAGTATACTGAGGGCCTGTTTGGACAGGTGGTTTTTATCCTAAATGTTCCTGGAATTTCCAGCTGAATTGGAAAAACATATCAAGTCAGAATTGTATAGCTCTTTTCTAGGTACAAACTAATTGTTTTCGCCCAAACTGTATGAAATTAAATGACCATAAGTTTGTCTTTGCTACTGGACTATTCATGTTATGATCTCCTTTTGTGACCCACTCTCTGCTGTGTAATGGAGGCCATTACCAGTATACTGTATACTGTACCTGGCAGCATGACAGCAGCTTCCACTTCTGACATCTAGCCAGTGAAACTCCTTAGTTTGTATCTTCTCCTGAAGACAACTTCAAAGGTTCACCTGCAATTGAGAAGCGTTTGGCACAATATATACTGTAGCGAGTCAGTAGCATCTTTTCCTTCTTTTCTTTTTGCAAGGAAGTGGTATTTTTTTTATTTGGGATCTAAAGCTTTCGGTTTGAACTATTAGCAGGTTTAACTGTCCATGCGCCTGTTGGGTTTTATGTGAACAAGTTGCTACTGTTTTTCTGTCGGTTGTTTCAGAGGTCACCACTGTGCTTTAAATTGTATATAAATTGAAGTTTTAGTGCTTGGGTTTTACGTGAACAAGTTGCTAGTGTTTTTCTGTCTGATGTTTCTGAGGTCATCTTTGTGCTTTAAATTTGATATTAAATTGAATATTTTTGTCCTCCTGTTGCCGGTGGAATGTTATCAGCGACTAACTTCACTGATAATTTAGTACTAGGTCCTTATGGCTTCCAACATTACTTTAATGTAATGTTATGAAATTCTGTATTGTTCTTGTGGCTTGTCACCTTTTGTGAGTGCAACCCCTGCATGTGATTCTAACAGACTAAGCTTGTCCTACATAATAGTTTCAAAGCTGCATTAGTACTTTACAGTTGCACTCGCACCAATTACATCATACCGATCAATTTTAGTAAGCCGTTGTGTAATTTGCTGTTTTTGCGTTGTCTACTCAGACAAAGCGCACCAAGAAGGCTGGAATCGTTGGCAAATATGGTGTGAACTTCTAAAATGTGGCCAATTTCTCGTTCATGTGTTTCTGTTCTTTCGAAAGTTAACCCTTACAATGTTATAAGCACTAGGTATGGTGCTAGTTTGCGTAAGCAAATCAAGAAGATGGAGGTGTCTCAGCACTCCAAGTACTTCTGTGAGTTCTGTGGGAAGGTATGTCTTCCATTGGCCTACCTGGTTATGTTGTCTGTGTAACACCCCGCCCACCCTCTGGGCCAGAATGTTACCTCCACTGCGTACTCAAAACATTTCATCACTACTAGCAGAATTTAAGCCAACACTAGGTTTATTTATTTTGCTGCGTTCAGAAACAACATAGCATCCTTAACAATTACTCTAGCATAGAAAAGCTAAAGTAACTGGCAAAAATGATACAAAAGTGCTGCTGGGTCGTGCTGAAAATTCATGTGCTACTCCCGCCCGAGTATGACATCCTCAACGGCCACCTAAAAACATCAACGAAGCAAGGGTGAGTCCGAAGACTCAACAAGTACATAATAGAACAATAGACATTACCAACATAAGCAAGCATATAACCATAATGCACATATATCATCATGTTCATAACATCATTCTCGTAGCCAAGCAATGTAATGCCATCAATGCCATGCCTCATTACTCTACGTGCTCATATGCTCTTCACTTTGCAAGTACCGGTACTGCCGAGTGAACACCCGTCGATGTTCACCCATCGTGGGCCCGCCCTCATAGGCACGGGACCCCTCCACTCCCGTGGAGGCCTACCGAAGTAGGTCTTACTCAAGAGCACTCCGGATTAGTCCACTGGCTTTACTCATAGCTAGGGACTTTCTCACCGCCCTCACTCTTGAGTGCTCCTCATGCAAATGCACATGCCCATGAACATATTCACGCTCATCACTAACATTACTAGTAGACAAGCATCTTTGCCTACCTCACTCTATCATCATTGCCATCATTTACCATGCAACCTTATGTCACGTAAATATCACATTTCCACATAGATATCATGTAATCAACGCATTTCTACATAAATATCATCATACCAGATAAACATCGCATATTCATAAATCTTGGTCTACCGCTCTACCATGTACTTGCCTGTTAGCCGAGCGGAGCGGAAGGCGTCGACTCGCGACCTCCACCTGGACAAACAAACAGTCCAATTTTAACGCATCATACAAGACCAGAGATTAAATGGGTGACGACGATACTACGCATATCCCGTTTCTGACGCAGGAACGCACGGGTTTTAGGGATCTGCCGCTCAGGTCCCGAAACCCCCCCTTTTTTCCCTCTTTCTTTTTCTCCTCTTTTCTTTTCTCCTCTTCTTCTCCTTTCTCTTCCTTTTCTTTCCTCTTTCTCTTTTTTTTTCTTTCTCTACCCGGCCGGCCCCCTTTTCTCCTCCCTCACCCGTCTCTATCTCTCTCTCTCCCCCTCCACTTCTTTTGGGCCGACCGGCCCCCTCCTCCTCTATTCCGCCTGGGGCGGCGCGGCGGCGCGCGGCCAGGCGCCGGCGGCCCTCCCGCCGCCCCCTTCCTTCCCTCTCCCCTCCTACCCCTCTCTCTCGCGCGCACTCGGGCGCACCATCGGCGACGCGGCGGCGTGCGGTCAGGCGCGGCGGCGCCGGCCCGCAGCTCGCCGCCGGCGGCTCCACCACCGTCCCCGCCTCCACCTTCTCCTCTCTCCCTCTCTCGTGCGGGCGCTCCTCCAGCGGCGCGACGGCACGGGGCAGCTCGGCTCGTCGGCCTCGGCTCATCGCCGGCCAGCCTCCCCCCGGCTCGCCCCCTTCTTCCTCGCCTCGGATCTGGCCGGCCCCGACCGGATCCACGCCTCCCCTTGCGCGCGGCGGTGGGGCGCTGGGCGGCGCCGCCCGGGTGACACGGCCAGCGGCCTGGCCGCTGCCCTCGGCTCCGGCCTGCGCCTCCGCCCTCGGTACGCAAGGTACTCCCCCTTCACCCCTTCCTTCCCTGTTGCTAAGTGTGCCGTGCCAAGAACGAGCTGGGGCGGTGGTGAGAGGACCTACCCGAGTGGCCTGGACAACGAAGAGGGTTGTGGCGATGGCTATCTGCTTGGGTTGGATAAAGGAGTGCTGGTGTTGCTTTCTGCAGGGTGCAAGCCATACGTGGCAACCATGCACGCCAAAGCAAGCATGCGCTGGCCACGTCTCTCTGGCAGAGGGAAGAGTGGGTGAGGTGTCCTGCTAGCTGGCATTTTTTTCTCTGGTATTACATTCTACCCCCCCCCCCCTTAACAGAATTCGACCCCGAATTCTGGCGTTCAACAATCGCACGGAAGGAAACATAACAAAAAAAAAGTGATCTACGCATGACATAACTTTAACTCATACCTGAGGAGAACAACTCTGGGTACTTCTCGCGCATGCGAGACTCCAACTCCCATGTCGCCTCTCGCTCGGACTGATGCGACCGCAACACCTTAACATACTTTATCACTTTATTCCTCAATACTTTCTCCGATTCCTCCAGAATCCGAACTGGATGGGACTCGAAGGTGAGGTCTTGCTTTAAAGACACCGGTTCTAACACAACCTCATGCTCTGGATCTCGCAAATACTTTCTCAACATCGACACATGAAACACATTATGCACTCCGTGCATAGGCTCAATTCTCATGCCTCGGCATAGGAAAACCTCCAATCATTCAGGAAAAACACTCTCATTGCTTGCACAAAAGAGTCAATGCTACTCTTATTTGCAACAAGGAGAGCTCTTCTCTTTTACAAGAGAAGTATCACGCGACATCATAGAATCAACTCATTCATCCACAAACATCAACCCTTCTCTCAAAACAGAAGGGAATTCGTTCCCCCACGGAAATCATTTCATCACAATAGATCCACTCAGAGTGAAATCCAGACAGGAAATCAATCATCATCCTAACCAACAACTTTACGCTGCATATACCGAGCGAAATATTTCTATTTCCCCAAATCAGTCTTTTCTTTTCCAAGAAAAGAAAGCATATCCTTTAGGCATAAGGATAACGCCTTAGCCAAAAACCACATAGACCACAAGTAAAATGCGGAAATACCGCAACTTTCCACTTAAATCCACTATCCCTCAAAGTAGCCCTGAACAAATTCTCAAATCAGGGGAGCCCAAAATAATCCTTTGACTATTGATCAACCACTTTAGTCATTAACATGAGGGATATTCTAGTTCGTGTTCCTTAAAAAAAATCCGTATCGATCACACATCCATGTGACTAAACCCGCAAGGACAATTCTCACTAACTCTCTTAGCAAGAATAATAGATTCCCATACTTCGAGATATCGAGATATTCCAATTACTCATTAGACGGCCATACAACAATTCATTCTTCCAATAGCTCTACTTCATCTTTACCTCAATCTATGATATGGGAATCAAGCAATCTAAAACATTAACCCCTAACGCTGATTACCTCAAAAACATAAGTCAAGGTAGTTCTTTCACCAAAATCTCATACTCTCATTGCTACCCAGGCTTTACCAGCTTAAATGTGACATCAGTCACCACTATTTCCCATAGACACTACTAGTTGCAAAGACACAATCGACTATTAGGTTCGCCTTTAAGGCCAATTTTTATCCCTAATCAATCTCCCACCAGGATTATGGCATAAGATCAACTCAGAATTCTATTAGCCACACAAGTCTTTATTATCACCCTAGTACCAACATGTCAACCATTTCACTCTAGATCTAGGCCTAATAGAGCTTCACGTTATGAATTTAACATTTGTTTTGAGAACAAGGGGTTCCAATCCCTCAGCAACCCTCCAGAGTTAAGAAGTCTACCAAATTTAAACATCCAGAAAACAGAACGAAATCCCAACAACTTTCATTCTCCAACAAAACAGGACTTGAGAATGAGTTCATCACTCACTCCCTCAATACGGGATTCACTCTTTCAATGATGCAACGCCTAGACAGGAGAACCATTCCCTCTGGCCATAGCATCACATCACAACAAACACAATAGGCAATTAACACCAAGAAAACAGAGAGATGCAACAAAATCCAAATATTACATTACCCTAGTTGACGCGCCCGGGCCCACTTTAGACTCTCAACTCAAGACAATCGAAATTACATGTTTGGAAAATGCTCAGGACTCACTCCTGAGTGCGCCTAGGACTTCGTTCCTAGGTACGCCCGAAACTTACGCGTTCGGGAGCGCCACAGACCACTCGTCCGGGAAATCTCTATGCAGAAGTGAGGAAAGTCAGGTAGCACTCATAACACACATACACAAAAATCAGTCTGAGAGTCATGCGGATCTCCTGCCGTATCTCCAAGCATTCATCATTATTATAAACCAAACATGACCTCCTTCGACGTCATGAACTCCAAATGATAATGCACGCCAAAACACAAAGCATTTCTTTCAAATACCAACATAGAGATTAATTAAAATTCTTTTCCCCATAACAACGTCAAGCCAGTACCTCTTGTACTGCTTGCACAGATTAGAAAATGTCTATTCGCTAATACATAAGTTATTGATTTTTAGTATCCCATCTTGAACCTTTCCACGGCTCACCGAATACTTTATTCCTCTGTATTTACTCTATAATTCATCAAACACTGCCACCTTACTATACAAAACAACACAATCATAACAACTATCAAGTGCGCAACCACAAGATGTGGTCAAGGCTCTTTAATCAAAAGATCCACTATCAATAAATGATCCCATGAGCACCTAATTCCAAGGCGCTAACTAATTTCCACCATATCAACCTTAAGGATGATCAATCACCTAGATTTTAGCACTCATCATATGTACTTCTGTAAACCACAATTGCTTTTAAGCATAGAATCCATATGTTCTACTTCCGGAGGTGTGCACATGTTTTCCAACAAAATGCAGTGGCAACTCCACCAACTCGTGCTTAAATATTGCCACCAAATCTCACTAGAACATTATTAACTTCATCCCTCAGAATTTGAGTCTCACATGACTTTACCCCCATTCTTCTCCATTCAATTTGGTTAGGAGACTATCCGACATCAAGACCCCCATTCTAGTCCCCCCAACTAATCCAAATAGAGTTCTAACATTACAACTATTAGAATCTTCCAAAACATTGGTCATGATTATAATAATCAATCATGGTGCGGCATTAGCGGACTTAGCTTTATAATCCTTCGCCTATTATCAATTGAAAGGATAACTCCATGAGGGATTTTTCCACCAAAATAATAAATTAGCACACTTCTTAGCATGCCTAGATTGCACGATTGGGCTAATCGATTGGGACCATCATGATACCAGTCATTCAATATGTCTCAACAGTCTAAGCAACTATAATCACCAACTGGTTCACCAATAATTCAAATCCAGCTATTAAGCAGAAATGGATATGGCTTACTCTGCTACTTCTCATGTCACTACTAAATCCTCATTGGGTTCAAATCAACTTTGATCCCACAACCATAACTAAAGTTAATTACTCTCTTAGGTTCTCACAATTTAGAATACCATGTCCTACCAACTTGTTACTTTAAACACCATATCCCACACACGCCTAATCCAACACTTCAACCACTATGGGATATTGCCTTCTCCAAAAATATTGGTCTCATTTTGCAAGTCACTCCAATCATTCATATAATCAGAATTCTCCCGAATACCAAACTTGCATAGAACACTCCCCACTATCGGGTATTTATCAAACAACTCAACGAGTTGCTAACCAAAGGGAACCAACTTCCTGAAACTGAAGCAAAACATCACTACCTCAATGCCACAAATGGCAACATGACCAGGCCTCTCCAGTGGCCACGGTCTCAGTCTCTATTGCATCGGTACATGACACAATCACGGCAAAGTCCCGTAGGACACACAAATAACCAGTTCAAATGCTTGCTATCAACCCACAATCATCAACATCAAGCACTACAAATCAACAACATGACTAACAGAAGCGAAAACGCAATGCTTGACCCAATCCCACCCTACTGTGCACATGTCCGCGTCATCTAGCTCTCGGCATCTCTGTTCAAGACAGATAGCCAATCACACAGCTTGCTCACAAACATCCATGTCAACGGCACAGATCAACATCAAGGCTGCGAAAGCGTAAATGCAATGTAAGACCCATTCCCCATCCTATGGTGCACCAGTGTGTCAAATTTTAATTTAATTATTAGGCCTAAGTCAAATTTTAGTTGAATAATTAACCTAGATTGTCAAATTTCTTTACCACGGACCAAACGCCCGCTCTGATACCAACTGTAACACCCCGCCCACCCTCTGGGCCAGAATGTTACCTCCACTGCGTACTCAAAACATTTCATCACTACTAGCAGAATTTAAGCCAACACTAGGTTTATTTATTTTGCTGCGTTCAGAAACAACATAGCATCCTTAACAATTACTCTAGCCTAGAAAAGCTAAAGTAACTGGCAAAAATGATACAAAAGTGCTGCTGGGTCGTGCTGAATATTCATGTGCTACTCCCGCCCGAGTATGACATCCTCAACGGCCACTTAAAAACATCAACGAAGCAAGGGTGAGTCCGAAGACTCAACAAGTACATAATAGAACAATAGACATTACCAACATAAGCAAGCATATAACCATAATGCACATATATCATCATGTTCATAACATCATTCTCGTAGCTAAGCAATGTAATGCCATCAATGCCATGCCTCATTACTCTACGTGCTCATATGCTCTTCACTTTGCAAGTACCGGTACTGCCGAGTGAACACCCGTCGATGTTCACCCATCGTGGGCCCGCCCTCATAGGCACGGGACCCCTCCACTCCCGTGGAGGCCTACCGAAGTAGGTCTTACTCAAGAGCACTCCGGATTAGTCCACTAGCTTTACTCATAGCTAGGGACTTTCTCACCGCCCTCACTCTTGAGTGCTCCTCATGCAAATGCAAATGCCCATGAACATATTCACGCTCATCACTAACATTACTAGTAGACAAGCATCTTTGCCTACCTCACTCTATCATCATTGCCATCATTTACCATGCAACCTTATGTCACGTAAATATCACATTTCCACATAGATATCATGTAATCAACGCATTTCTACATAAATATCATCATACCAGATAAACATCGCATATTCATAAATCTTGGTCTACCGCTCTACCATGTACTTGCCTGTTAGCCGAGCGGAGCGGAACGACGTGCGGAAGGCGTCGACTCGCGACCTCCACCTGGACAAACAAACAGTCCAATTTTAACGCATCATACAAGACCAGACATTAAATGGGCGACGACGATACTACGCATATCCCGTTTCTGACGCAGGAACGCACGGGTTTTAGGGATCTGCCGCTCAGGTCCCGAAACCCCCCTTTTTTCCCTCTTTCTTTTTCGCCTCTTTTCTTTTCTCCTTTTCTTCTCCTTTCTCTTCCTTTTCTTTCCTCTTTCTCTTTTTTTTTCTTTCTCTACTCGGCCGGCCCCCTTTTCTCCTCCCTCACCCGTCTCTATCTCTCTCTCTCCCCCCTCCACTTCTTTTGGGCCGACCGGCCCCCTCCTCCTCTACTCCGCCTGGGGCGGCGCGGCGGCACGTGGCCAGGCGCCGGCGGTGCCGGCCCGCAGCTCGCCGCCGGCGGCTCCACCACCGTCCCCGCCTCCACCTTCTCCTCTCTCCCTCTCTCGTGCGGGCGCTCCTCCAGCGGCGCGACGGCACGGGGCAGCTCGGCTCGCTGGCCTCGGCTCATCACCGGCCAGCCTCCCCCCGGCTCGCCCCCTTCTTCCTCGCCTCGGATCTAGCCGGCCCCGACCGGATCCACGCCTCCCCTTGCGCGCGGCGGTGGGGCGCTGGGCGGCGCCGCCCGGGTGACACGGCCAGCGGCCTGGCCGCTGCCCTCGGCTCCGGCCTGCGCCTCCGCCCTCGGTACGCAAGGTACTCCCCCTTCACCCCTTCCTTCCCTGTTGCTAAGTGTGCCGTGCCAAGAACGAGCTGGGGCGGTGGTGAGAGGACCTACCCGAGTGGCCTGGACAACGAAGAGGGTTGTGGCGATGGCTATCTGCTTGGGTTGGATAAAGGAGTGCTGGTGTTGCTTTCTGCAGGGTGCAAGCCATACGTGGCAACCATGCACGCCAAAGCAAGCATGCGCTGGCCACGTCTCTCTGGCAGAGGGAAGAGTGGGTGAGGTGTCCTGCTAGCTGGCATTTTTTTCTCTGGTATTACAGTCTGACTGCTTTGTGCTGTTTGCGAACTGTTAAATAGCTCATGAATCAAGCTATACTGTGCTGTGCACCTACCAATGGGGGCCCAGATTCCTGATGATGAAGTTACTTGATGCTTATTGATGTTTGCCATGATATGTAGGATTAGTTTTCTATGCTTCATTTTTTTCTCCCTATGGCAGTAACAGTTTTCTGTGGCAATGGAAAATTTCAGTGCATTCCTTGAGCTATACTGTCTTATGTGACCTCATAATTATAATATCTTCTATCTATGCATCAGTTTTTGTATTATCTCTTTGCAAGGCAATATGAAGAGTGCATTTAACTTCTATTTTATCCATTTTGTATAGTAGTTCTTGTTAGAGATACATGTATAGTTTGTTATTCCCCATTGTTATGAGGGGTTCTTTGCATATTTACCACATGTACTCTGTGTATATATACTGGCCCATTGGCCTCATATGAATACAAGCGCTATTCATAACATGGTATCAGAGCCAAAACTAGGGTTTTGGCTTACCTAGGGTTCCGCCGCCGTCGCCGCCTCTCGCGCTCCGTCGGCCCCGCCGACTCGCCTCCGCCTTCCGCTCCGCCCGGTGGTGTCCGCTCCGCCCGGTGGTCGCAGCCTCCCGCGCTCCGTCGGCCCCGCCGACTCGCCTCGCCGCCGCTGCCGCCGGCGTCTCCCCCGTTCGGCCTCGGCGCTCGGCCGCTTCTCTCCGCCGCCGCCACCGGCTGCTCCTCGCCGCCCTGCCGGCGTCGCGGTCTCAGCCCGAGGTCGCCGCCTCCGCCTCCCGCCGCGCGATCTCTGCCCGGGGTCGCCGCCTCCCGTCCGGCGCCTGCGCCGCCCGGCCCCGGCCGCCCTCCGACCGGTGCCGCCTCCGCCGTCGCCGGCCTCGGCGCCGCCCGGCGACCGCTCGCCTCCAGCCCGGCGCTCGGCCTCGGCGCCTCCGCCGCCCGGCGCCCGCCCGCCCGGACTCGCCGCCTCCGCCTCCCGCCGACTCCCCTCCGACGCCGCCGTCGCACCGTCGTCGCCCGCCGCCGCCGCCGCTCTGCCCTAGGCCGCTCGAAGATTCTGCTTCGGTTGCCCTAGCAGTCGATCGGCCCGTGGTTTTGGTTCGGTCGGTTCGGTCAGTTTGACCGGAAGAAAAAAAACGTCGTTCTAACCGCCGCGCCGTCCAGCGCCGCCTGTTAGACTTCGTTCCCTTGGTCGCCACGCCGTCCAGCGCCGCCTACCAATGGGCACCGTTTCCCTCCCTCGCTGCCCGGTGATTTTTGATGGTGTTAATTACACCGACTTCGTGTCTCACATGCGCATCCACATGCGTGGTCTTCGTCTCTGGGGCGTCCTCTCTGGCGATGTCACCTGCCCGCCTTGCCCTATTCCTCCGACGGAGCCTACGCCTGTGGCATTGCCCCCGACAGCCGATAAGGCTGCTGTTGAGGCCGCTCGCCTCGCTGATGATGAAGCTGCCTTTGCCTACCACGAGGCTCTGGATTTCTACAAGGATCGTCTGACCGTCTACACTCAGTGGTACGATGACGACGCTCGGGCTGCTGCTGTCTTCATCGCCAGTGTCCAGCCTCAGTTTTCTTCTGAGGTTGTGGGACTCCCTTCGGCTTTTCAGATGTGGACTCATCTTCGTCAGCGCTACGAGTTACGCGCAGAGGAGACTCGTTTGAGTGGTGCTGGTCTGATGCCACTCCCCTCTGTGCTCGCCGCTCGTCCGCCTGCTACACTGCCTCCTCCAGCGGCTACCACAGGTGGTGGTGGCCGTCCTCCGTCTGGAGGTGGCCGTCCTCACTGTTCCTACTGCGACAAGGATGGCCACACTGAGTCCCAGTGCTACAAGAAGAAGCGGCATCTTTCACGCCGTTCTTCTACTGGCACTAGTGCTTCTACGACGACGTCTGCCTCGACTTCTTCAGCAGCTTCTCTCACCGAGCAGGAGATAGCCAGACTTCGACGCCTACTTGCCGCTTCAGGTTCTCCCTCGACAGGTTCTGCAGGTTCTGCTACTGACTCTTCGGGCACTGAGAGACCACCTCCTACACAGTCAGGCACCTCCCCGTGGATTCTTGATTCTGGAGCATCTTTTCACATGACTCCTGATCCTTCCACTCTGTCTTCTATTACACCTCTTGATTCTCCTGTCAGTGTTCTTACTGCTGATGGTACATCTCTTTCTGTCTCTGGTCGAGGATCTCTTAGCAACTCATCCTTTCATGTTCCTTCTGTTGCTCATGTTCCTCGCCTTACCTTACAGCCTCTTTCTGCTGGGCAGATTACTGACCTTGGTTATCGGGTCATTCTCGACTCTGACTCTTGTTGTGTTCAGGATCGCCACACGGGAGCTCTGGTTGGTTCTGGCCCTCGGCGCCGTGACTCACAGCGTCTCTGGGAGCTTGACTGGCTTCACCTTCCTTCCGCTGCCACCACCGCCGCCAGTCTCTCCGCTCCTGCCACTTCGTCTACCGGCTCTTTCCAGCAGTGGCATTACCGTCTTGGCCATCTGTGTGGATCCCGTCTGTCGTCCTTAGTTCGTCGTGGTCTTCTGGAGTCTGTCTCAGGAGACGTATCTTTAGATTGTCAGGGCTGTAAATTAGGTAAACAGATTCAGCTTCCTTATCCTCATAGTGAGTCTGTGTCCCAGCGTCCTTTTGATCTTGTTCATTCAGACGTTTGGGGTCCAGCTCCTTTTGTTTCGAAAGGGGGTCATCGTTATTATATTATTTTTATAGATGATTTCTCTCGCCACACTTGGATATATTTCATGTCTTCTCGTAGTGAGGCCTTGCCTATCTATAAACAATTTGCCACTATGATACACACACAGTTCTCCACTCCTATTCGTGTCCTTCGTGCTGACTCTGCTGGCGAGTACCTCTCTCGTCACCTGCGCAGCTTCCTTGCTGAGCAGGGCACTCTCGCTCAGTTCTCTTGTCCTGGTGCTCATGCTCAGAATGGTGTCGCTGAGCGCAAGCATCGGCACCTCCTTGAGACGGCTCGTGCTCTGATGATCGCCACCTCTATTCCACCTCACTTTTGGGCCGAGGCTGTTTCCACTGCCACCTATCTTGTCAACATCCAGCCCTCTTCTGCTCTTAAGGGTGCGATCCCTGTTGAGCGTCTCTGTGGTCTTCTTCCTGACTACTCTGCCCTTCATCTGTTTGGCTGCGTTTGCTACGTTCTCCTCGCCCCTCGAGAACGCACCAAACTGACCGCTCAGTCTGTTGAGTGTGTCTTTCTGGGATACAGTGCCGAGCACAAGGGCTATCGGTGCTGGGATCCTGTTGGTCGACGGATGCGGGTTTCTCGGGATGTGACTTTCGACGAGTCTCGTCCATTCTACCCACGTCCTGCCTCTTCTTCGGTTTCCTCTGTGGAGCCTCTGTCTTTCTTAACAGTTCTATCATACAAAACAATCTATCTTGATGCCTCTTACCATATTGATGCCTCTTACCATCACTACCGGCCCATTACGAACTGTAGAGTAATTTGAGCACATGAAAGCAAGCCATATTAAATATATTTCGCTTGTTTGAGCTACTTAATCTTTGAATAGTCTAGATGATGTTTTCAATACGTCTGGAGTGATTTATTCTTTGTAAAATATAGATACGAAAAGGCACATTCGATTGTCTTAATTCTGCATATGCTGTGTATTGTTACCAGTTTGCTGTGGAGAGGAAAGCAGTTGGAATTTGGGGATGCAAGGACTGCGGGAAGGTCAAGGCTGGCGGTGCTTATACCATGAAGTATGTTCTCGCTGCCAGCTCTCTTTTTCCCTCCAAATGACCTGTTCATTGTCACATCGCATGATTTGCTAATTTCGTGATTGCATTTGCAGCACTGCTGGTGCGGTCACTGTCAGGAGCACAATCCGTCGCTTGAGGGAGCAGACTGAAGCGTGATTGCACTACTGTTGTGTCAAGGAGTCCTGGGGTTTTGTAGCTGAGTCAAGACTTGCGAATCGCTATATTGGCTATTTAGCCAAGTATATCTTTTAGTAATTTTGGTTTCTGCTCTAGGATCATTGAAAATATGTTGCTACAGTTTCTACTTGGTCGGTATTGCAACCTTCATCTGTGACCTGTTATGCTATGCGCACTTACGTGACACCTAATCCCGTGGTGTCTTACACGTAGTAGCTGTGCGTCTATATAGGTCATGATCCTGTCTTGCCCTCTGCGCTCTTCGGTGCTGAAGCTTAGGATTCGCGGCTTTATGGGCCTGTTTGGCAACGGCTGTGGTTTATGACTTTTAACTGAAATTTTTGAATTTTAGCTGTTTACGGTACAGATTACGGAGAGACAGATACTCACTTGCGATTTTGGTTGGTACAGATGTTTGGGCTTTTAACGTGTAGATCGTTTAACTTGTAGACCCCATCTTGAGAAAATACTCCGATTGAAAGTTAGATACTGTAGCAAAAGTCAAAAGCCGCCAGCTTCGGAAGAAAAGAACATGCCCTATGTTTTAAATCACACTATCGACATCTTATACCACTGGTTGAAGGAATGATCTCTCTCTTATCTGCACGAATTTACCTCTTGTACGAGACAGATTTTACTGAATTGCCGCGCATCGGGACAGAAGGCTGGCATCACTGCAACGGTACACATCTACGCAGACTGAAGTGTGTGTTGAACATCGTTAAGCTTGCTTCAAACTGCGTATAACAAAAAAGAAACACGTTACCCACCTGCCACCAAGTCATCAGACTAAATCCTGTAACATATTTATTCAAGGAAAAGTCTGTTTTTCATCCTTGAGTTATGGCCTGAGTCTGTTTTTCAACCAAAAACTCTAAAACCCTTACTCATTCCAGAGTAGTTTTGCTCCAACATGGGTGCACGTAGACACTATTTTGCAGACATGACCTCTTAGTCAGCTAATAAATAAATAAAAAGTCCACATAGACGCCCAATCAGCAAAACTGAGTCCATGTCTACGTTAGGCCAAAATCACTATAGAATGTGTCGCGTGTTGTGTTTTAAACCATTTTTGGTAGTTAAGGGGCCATTTGGATTGTAAAAAATATCGGTGTTGCTATTGCACAGTCGACTAAATTTTTTTTATCACTCAGTTACTTGAAGTTACACTTCTAATCACCTAAAATTACAGTGTACTAATTCTCCTCCTCCTGAAGTTGTATTCTTAGTCGCCTAAAGTTGCAGTATAAAAAGTGATTGAAGATGAAGAGAAAAAACAGTTGCTTGTGCAATAGCCACTCCCATATTTAGGGTGGGAATGGGATATAAAATAGGATAAATCTATCCGTCAATCTCTCATCCACCGGCTAAATTTATCCCACCATATATCCTAATCCTATTCCCATTTCTCGTTTCCCTGTATCCAAATGGCCTTCTAAGGATTGTGTTTTGGACGGTTTTGGAGTTGCGGGTTGAACTTAGCCACAATTGAAGGATGAAAATGAACATCTTACTTTATTTAAAGAAATGTTGGTACACTAGCAGCCCTGCAATTTTATTGCCTACCTCGACAATGCACCAATTGCTTTCCTATATTTCAGTCTCTCCAGGTCTGAAATGCATGTCGAAAGTTCAGCTGTTCTCGCACATACCAAGCTCGCTTGCGAGCTTGTTGAAGGTTCAAGTTACCGCAAATATAATGAGCAAAAGTTCGTGCTAGAGAGGCTTTACTCTAGGTGAGCCATCAAGTTCAAATCTGCGAGCCATCATGTTCAAATCTTCTTGAGAAGGGCTTTGAGATGCGGCTGTAGACTGGTTGCGATCGTTGCCATCTGAACGACGTAGGAGAGCTCCCCATCTACCACTTGAAAAGCTCTTGTTATCTGCTTCACCTGACAAAATTAAACAAGATTATTTTTCACAATACATAGCAGACAAAAGCTATGCTCCATTTATCTCGTGGGTTTCAACATCATCAGAATTATATCCCATGTGTATCTACTCCACGTTGTAGTAGTTGCAATAATTCAGTTCAGAATCTTCAGAAGCCTGTGCATTTTATTGTGTGAATGCGATGCAATTAAATCATACAACAAAGGTTCAAAATGATATCAATGCACTGTGCACATCATATTAAACCTTTCAAATGATCCAAGGCAATTACAACTTGCAAGATTGTGTAAGCTAGTTGCCATTCCTGAAGATGACATCTCCTATGAAGTTATATATCCTAGCATTTCCATGTATAGGATGGTCAAAACTTAAACGTGCAAACCTATGACAAAAATACATTAAACTGCCATCAGATGGATCAGGCCATAATACTACCTACTTCCATGATTCATGAACACAAAAGCAGATCTGAGTGTCATAGTTTTGAATTCTAAACAATTGAGGCAACAGTACATGAAAGTAAGCTGTTGCTTAAATAGAGTTCAGTAATTTGACACGTAAATTACTCCTTGTTAAATGTGGATTTCTGGGTGCAAAATTTCATTGTTAGCTCCTTCGAAGTCAGAAGCTTAGTATATTGTGAGTTATCAACTGGACAAGAGGACAACATCATCCCATCCTATTCAGAGTCTAACAACAAATGATTACATAAGCTCTTTGGACAAATTGATAACACGCAATAAGCATAAAATTGATAGCTGAAGAACAAAACTGTAACATCTGCCTTGGGAGGGTGAAAGAAGAAACAAAATCCTCAATTTTGCAGTTGGCATGCTCCAGCATACTAGAAGCATTATCACAAAGTCAACTCAGTAACTATGCCCGAACGTCCTGTGATATAGTAATAAGGACAATGTACAAAAGACAATAATAGGAGAATTCCTCTACAGTTATCCTGTGAGAAGTACCTTTGATGCATTGCCAACAAGTTCGCTTTCGAGTGTAACTGTTTTCTTTTCAGCATCATATGAACCCTTCTGCATTTTTGTAGAAGCAAAGACATGGCAACAAATCAAAACCACAGTTTAACACAAATAAAGGAATATACATAACATATCGTTTCCAATGCATTTTTGTAGAAGCAAAGACTGTGGCAACAAATCAAAACCACAGTTTAACACAAAAAAAAGGAATATACATAAGATATCAATTTCAAAATAGACTTTGAAAAGTAAAACCTCTTTCACCTAGAGATATAAGAATCACATAGTCTGATGAATCCTTATTCCTAACCAGCATAGTTACACTTATGAGCCCCCCCCCCCCCCCCCCCCAACACACACACACACTCCCAAACAGGGCCTATAATTTGGACATGTGCTTTTCATTTACCAACAAGAGGGACCAAAAATCTGAAATCTGCAATGAATTTGCGAAATCGGTTAGCTTCTCGTTGTGGCAATAAATGTGTTTCAAGACTTCAGCTACAAGAAAATGGGGGGGGGGGGGTAAAAATGGCAACCTACTGGCCATCAGCCTTCTGCCCTTCCCAATTATAAAGAGATAAGAGGTGTCATATCCTATCAGGACTTGAAGATGTGTACTACAAGGATTCCTAGATAAATCCTAATTGGATTATGATTCCTACTTCACTTTGGAGGAAGACTATGAGACCCATGGTTGTGATAAGTAATTGACCTTTGGATTAGAGTACCTGCGTAGATTGAGTTTGGTTTTTGAGGGTTTTGCAAAAGACGGCTGTCTGCTGGAATCTTCAGGTAAGCGGTCTGACCGCTTTGTTTTGGCAGTCTAACCGGCAGACTTCGACCACTGACAGTAGTCGGAGGCGTGGTCCTCAACTTTGTAGTCGGACGGTTCAAATGGCCTTCTGTTGATTATTCCAAAGAACTAGTCTGAAGGTACTCTGTAGTCAAGAGGACTTCATACTCAGTAGTCGAGAGGTCTTGGTTCTCAATGGTCGTAACTTACTGCCTGATTGATGTTCAGTAATCATAAGCCTTTATGATCGGTAGTCGCAGCAACCTGTTGTGATGGTGGTAGCGATTTGTTATGCTGGTCGTAGGCTTCATGGTCGGTACTCGTAGGCTTCAAGTTTTGTGATCTCTGAGTGTCTCGAGTATTCGTGTCAGACCAACCAGCAGTCTAACTGGCCTGTGCTTGGCAGTCAGATTAGCTTCTCTCGGTGGTCTGAAACTGTTGTTTGTAAATCTTGGAGTTTGGTTATGGTTTGAACTGGGTGTTGTTGCTTGTGTGCACATATGTTTATTGTTTCGTCCTAGGATTAGGATGGGTAATTTGGGTGTATACTTTTTACATTGTGCATTGTATAGATGAACTGTGCCAATTGATGTCTTTGTGTATTGTGCGGTGGTACGTGACGGTTTCCTTGTTGGTGTTAGTTGCAGGAAGAACTTTGAACCTAGGTCATGATGAGGCGTAGAAGGACCGGGATTAGACAAAGGATGGTGTTGAGGTCCAGAACGGTCAGGGAGACGCCGAAGATGTTTGAGGCTCGTGGAGTGGTTGCAGGCCGGGACGACGAGGAACCGGAGCGGGAGCTACTGGTAGTAGACATGATGGGCAATGGCAAGGTGGAGCGGGACTAGGCTCAGGAAAAAGTCGAGGTCCCGTGCGGTCAAGGATATCGGGTGCCGTCATGCGTGAAGAAAGGCATATGCCGCGCCAAGTCGAGGTCCTAAGTGAAGTGGTTGTGAAACGAATCATCTCAAGTGAGCAATACATCAATCTTTGATCTACATTCAGTGTATCTTTTTGTCTGATTAAGTTTGCTCTGGTTTGAGTTGGTTTTCCTCTCTTCTCTCAACCCCTTCTTAATCTCTTGTTGATTGAGTTGCTTATGTTTCGGTTGGTTTGATCTCTCTTCTGCCCCACTCTTGATCTTGTTGTACCAAAGACATGGATGAGATGGAGATAACCTCTTGAAATCGATCCGAGAGTTTTTGGGTTGATTCCTTCGGTGATCGTGTTTGCTGCGACATGTGGGAATGTGCTCAAAGCCATCTTGGCTATCTTCTACCCATGAGCAATCCGATCATCGATTTAGTTTTTAGTTCTTGGTTGGTGTGCGTTGCTTTAAATTGCAAAAGATCTCAATTTGTCATGGATTTTTCGATCCAAGAATGGAATAGCTTCTTGAGACTTTAAGAAACATGCATACAAAGTTTCACGGCTTTTGGTTTAGTCAATCAAAAGTTCTGTCGATTTTCGTTCTCACGGTCGGCTGAAAATCATGTTCTTCTGTTGGAAACGGTAGTACCGCAAGACTTGTAGCGGTAGTACCGCAGTCTCTGGTCTTCGACTACTCTGGTTTCAACCATTCACTAGTCGTCGACATCTCTGGTCGTGTTTCCATTTTGTTCGACCACTTTGGTTTCGGCCGTCTACAGGTCGACCACTCACTGGTAGTTGTTCTCACGGGTCGGATTTCAACCTGCCTAAAACTCTTGGGTTTGTACTCAGATCTTGGACCGCACTGGTTTTCGACCATTCATTGGTCATCGACCACGTTGGCTTTCCAACCACTCGCTGGTCTTCGACCATGTAAGTTACGATCGCATTGGTCTTCGACCACGTTGGTTTTCGACCACTCATTGGTCCTCAACCACGCTGGTCTTTTGGCTGCTCACTGGTGTTCGACCGTGTAGGTTTCGAAAACCCATTGGTCCTCAACCACACTGGTTTTTCGGCCGCTCACTGGTGATCAACCACGTAGGTTTCGACCACTTAATGGTCCTCAACTACACTAGTCTTTCGACTGCTCTCTTATCATCGACTATGTTAGTGTTCGACCACTCTCTAGTCGTAGACCACTCAAGTCGAATTCGGACCACGTCGATTTTCGACCACGTTAGTTTCGACCATGTTAGTTTCCAACCATTCTCTGGTCGTTGACCACTCGAGTCGAATTCTGATCACATTGGCTGCCAACCACGTTGGTTTGCGACCACGACCACGTTGATTTGGATCACTCACTGGTCGAGAATCATTCAAGTCGTATCCGATCACTTTGTCTTTCGAACAGTTGCGGTAGTACCGCAGTACCAACAGCGGTAGTACTGCCCCTGTTGCTTTTTCACAATGGTATAACTCTGAGTTTCTCTAGATTTTGAGTAGGGTTTCCATCTGAATCTTCATAACTTTGTAGTTATCGGAGCAAAGCATAAGTGAATACTTAGGGGAAAATTTTTAAGACACTATTCACCCTCCTCTATCACTATTTTCGGTCTCTACAAAGACTATATAAAGCCATGATGCGTGCCCATAGATAACCCAAGCTACAAACCAACTCAGTCAAAGCAAGGGCACGAGAGGACTAGTGGCTAGGTTATTTTTAGCACTAGATTTTTGTATAAAGCAAGCATCCGAGGGTCCTAAAAGATTCGAGAGGATTATGAGAGAGCAGGAATCCTTTGTATTCTTTTGAGGTCGTGCTTAAGGAATTTGCGGTCGGCTTCACCAAATCTCTCTCCTGTCATGATTGTTTCGTCGTTATTATTTTAGTTCTCTATGGGTTTCATCTACTTCGTCCTTGATACCATGCACGCTCGTGCCATATCTTGTAATATCTAATCTGATCTGTGAGCTGCTGCGCATAAGAAGGGATACCAAAGTACAACAATCACAATCACCGTGAGATCTATGCTCCCTGATCTTCTTGCACAGCTAAACAGGTCAAATAATTCACACAAGTACCGGTGAAAGCAACCGAAGCTGCTATTCACTATAGTTCATAATCTTCAGATATGAACCAGATAACCCAATGCAGCGTTGCAGACACTGACCTGAGTAGTACGAACTAGTAAAGAGCCTACCTTGATAACGCACAACTAGGAGTACGATGGCCTATAGCAACAACCGAGCTGAATTACCATTTGCCACTGCACTCAAAGGCACATGATACCCCACCTAGCACCAGTTAAAACTAAGCTTAACAAGAACTGAATGGGCAGTCCGAGCTCACCTGGACCTCGGCGAGGCCTGTGCTCTGCGCGATGACCACCTCGACGGAGCCGTCGGGGCGGGGCCTCCAGTACCCACTCTCGGCGTGCATTGGCTCGCCAGACGCCGCCTTCCACGTCCTCTGCGTGTACGAGATCACCGGCTGCGCGCGCCCAAGCCCAAACCGGAAAGGCAAGAAAAGCCCTAAGCTTTGGCCAACCAAAGGCAAGGTTTTTGCAAGGGAAGGGACACAGATGGGCTATCTTATTAGTTATTACTCCATAGGGGAGTACGGTGTACCTTGGAAGGGTGGTGGGAGAAGAGGAGCTCCTCGCCGTAGCGGAAGGGGGCGATGGTGGGGAAGGTGCCCTCGCCTTCCCCGCGCCACTTCCCCAACAGGAACGCCAGCGACACCACCGCCGGGTGCGGCGCCGGCGGCTCCGTGGGTGGCCCGGCGCCTTCCATTTCTTGGGGTCTCCGGTTAGAATTTTGGATTTTCTCCTGCCTGCTGGTCAGGTCCTCCGTACTCTCTGTATTCGCGGGGCACTTGATGGTGAACTGCCAACTGGCAAGACCCTATGTATGGAATCCAAGTTGGGACATTTATCGGGGGACGCTCGTTCGATAGAAGCGGCTCTGTTTCTCGAATGCGGGTTCCCTATCCTCTCTCTCTATTTCTCTCCCTATTCGCTCAATCTAAGAGCAACTCCAGCAGGGCCCCTACTTGAGCCCTCAAAACTCAAATTTGAGGGCTTGAGCCAAAAAACGAGCTCCAGCAGAGCCCCTACTAGAGCCCTCAAATTTGAGGAGGCCCTCAAATCACCCTCCCACCCCTCATTCCTAGGGGCCCCCTACTCCAGCCCTCATTTTTCAGCTTTCCTCGTTTTTTGTGGAACATTTGTGCTTTCAATTTAAATTCGGAACAAATTTGAATTTAAATTTGAATATTCGTATTTGAATTCATATTTGAATTCGGAACAAATTTGAATTTAAATTTTAATGTTATGTGATGAACTTTGTGCTTTCAATTTAAATTCGAAACAAATTTGAATTTAAATTTGAATATTCGTATTTGAATTCGGAACAAATTTGAATTTAAATTTGAATGTTATGTGATGAACTTTGTGCTTTCAATTTAAATTCGGAACAAATTTGAATATTCGTATTTGAATTCGGAACAAATTTGAATTTAAATTTGGATGTTATGTGATGAACTTTGTGCTTTCAATTTAAATTCGGAACAAATTTGAATTTAAATTTGAATATTCGTATTTGAATTCATATTTGTGCTTTCAATTTAAATTCGGAATAAATTTGAATATTCGTATTTGAATTCGAAACAAATTTGAATGTTATGTGATGAACTTTGTGCTTTCAATTTAAATTCGAAACAAATTTGAATTTAAATTTGAATATTCGTATTTGAATTCGGAACAAATTTGAATTTAAATTTGAATGTTATGTGATGAACTTTGTGCTTTCAATTTAAATTCGGAACAAATTTGAATATTCGTATTTGAATTCAGAACAAATTTGAATTTAAATTTGGATGTTATGTGATGAACTTTGTGCTTTCAATTTAAATTCGGAACAAATTTGAATTTAAATTTGAATATTCGTATTTGAATTCATATTTGTGCTTTCAATTTAAATTCGGAATAAATTTGAATATTCGTATTTGAATTCGAAACAAATTTGGATGTTATGTGATGAACTTTGTGCTTTCAATTTAAATTCGGAACAAATTTGAATTTAAATTTGAATATTCGTATTTGAATTCATATATTTAAATATTGTCCCTCATTGTGAAATCATAAATATTTTATTATGTATTGTGCTTTTGTCTCATACATATGCATATAGTGTGTGAGGAAATAGAGGGAATTGAGAAGTAGGGGCCCTGTTTTGAGGGCTCCTGCTGGAGTGCAGCCCAGAAAACAGGGCTCTCAAAAGTAGCGGGAGCCCTCAAATGAAAAGTAGGGGCCCTGTTTTGAGGGCTACTGCTGGAGTTGCTCTAAGATCAACTCCAGCAGGACCCCTATTTGAGCCCTCAAACCTCATATTTGAGAACCAGAGCAAAAAACTGAACTCCAGCAGAGCCCCTATTTGGCTCTCAAAAATAGGAGGCCTCTCAAATGAGGTCTCCAAGCCCTCATTCCCAAGGGCCCCCTACTCCGGCTCTCATTTTTCAGCTTTCCTCGTTTTTTTGTGGAACATTTGTGCTTTCAATTTAAATTCGGAACAAATTTGAATTTAAATTTGAATATTCGTATTTGAATTCATATTTGAATTCGGAACAAATTTGAATTTAAATTTGAATGTTATGTGATGAACTTTGTGCTTTCAATTTAAATTCGGAACAAATTTGAATTTAAATTTGAGTATTTGTATTTGAATTCGGAACAAATTTGAATTTAAATTTGAATATTCGTATTTGAATTCGTGTTTGAATATTCGTATTTGAATTCGGAACAAATTTGAATTTAAATTTGAATGTTATGTGATGAACTTTGTGCTTTCAATTTAAATTCGGAACAAATTTGAATTTAAATTTGAATATTCGTATTCGAATTCATATTTGTGCTTTCAATTTAAATTCGGAATAAATTTGAATTTAAATTTGAATATTCGTATTTGAATATTCGTATTTGAATTCATATTTGAATTCGGAACAAATTTGAATGTTATGTGATGAACTTTGTGCTTTCAATTTAAATTCGGAACAAATTTGATTTTAAATTTGAATATTCGTATTTGAATTCATATATTTAAATATTGTCCCTCATTGTGAAATCATAAATATTTTATTGTGTATTGTGCTTTTGTCCCATACATATGCATATAGTGTGTGAGGAAATAGAGAGAATTGAGAAGTAGGAGCCCTGTTTTGAGGGCTCCTGCTGAAGTGCAGCTCAGAAAACAGGGCCCTCAAAGTAGGGGGAGCCCTCAAATGAAAAGTAGGGGTCCTGTTTTGAGGGCTACTGCTGGAGTTGCTCTAAACCACTCAAATCTTATCTAATGACTAGTTTTTTTATATTTTCACCATTTGCCCATCCATTATAAATAATAAAAAATACAAAAAAATTATTATAATTTTTTACAGAAATTATAATTTTATTTTTTTCTGTAAAAAAATTATAGTAAAAAAACAAAATTTATTTTTTCTGTATTTTTTTATTATTTATGATGGATGGGCAAACGGTGAAAATATAAAAAAAACTAGCCATTGGATGAAATGTGAATGGTTTAGATTGAGGGGATAGGGAGAAGGGGATAGGGAAGCTTCTCGAATGGGGCTTCTCTATCCCCCTCTCCCTATTCCCCTCCCTATTCCTCTTCCCTATCCCCCTCTCCTTATTCCCCTCCCTATTCCCTCAATCTAAACAATTCAAATTTCATCCAATGGCTAGTTCTTTTATATTTTCACCATTTGCCCATCCATTATAAATAATAAAAAAATACAGAAAAAAATAAAATTTATTTTTTATTATAATTTTTTTACAGAAATTATAATTTTATTTTTTTCTGTAAAAAAATTATAGTAAAAAAATAAATTTTATTTTTTTCTGTATTTTTTTATTATTTATGATGGATGGGCAAATGGTGAAAATATAAAAAAACCTAGCCATTGGATGAAATGTGAGTGGTTCAGATTGAGGGAATAGGGAGAAGGGGATAGGGAAGCTCCATTCCTGTTTCTCATGGGTGAGTTTTTTTTCTGAGATTTATGAATTATAATTTAAATTTTAAAATGTTGATTATTCGTAAAAGGCGGTACGTGGAGAAAAAATAGTTGCATATGATTTTGTTCAATACAACTAAACTCAGTATATTTTTTGTTACAATCTTCTTGTTGACTCTATCTTGAAAAAACGCATCGTTTAAAAACTAGTTACTGTAGCATAAGTTATAAGCCAAAGTCATAAATAGAAAAGAAGGGAGCCCATTTCAGTCATCATTAGATTCATTTAAAATGATCAATCTCAACCGTTCAATCTGATATAACAAAAATTCGTGAAACTCAATAATAAGTTACTTGGCTTTCAACAAAAACTCATCTCACATGCAACAAAGACAAAACACAAACTAAAAAAGTACAACAAACAGAATTATTTGTGCAACAACGGCAGGGCAGGGAAGGCCCCGTCGAGACACGGAGCACCAAGGAAGGCCGGTGAAGGCATGGAAGACTGGCGGGGAATCCAGTAAGGGAACACCAGGGAAAACTCACCTCAGGACCGGATCCAGTGAAGCCAAGCCCCCAAATCACCATGGGACGGCCAGATTTGAGACCGGCGGCGTGGAAAGAGATGAGAAGAACGAGGTGAAATTGGGCACATCGGCGATGCCAAAAATGGGCGAGCCGGGGGAAGGAGAGGCAGAGCATGGGGGTGACACAAGGAGGCGCACCAACTACGGAGCCGTGGTCGGCGGAGCCAAGGCCAGCAGCATGGTTGGGAGAGAGAAAGGCAAAAAGAGATCCAGCAGAAGCGTGTGCGGGTGACGAGAAGAGATAAGAGGCGAAGAGGAGCGCCATATAAAGAGAAGGGACCGACGGGCCATATAAACTAATTCCAGGGAAGCTGAATCTTTACTATTATAAAAGTGTGAGTTGGTGGTTGGTCCGTTCTCCCTCCTCTCTTTTCAGCCATCCGATTTGATCTAGACCACTCGTCTCTCTCCTCTCTCTCTCTCTCTCAGGATACAACCGCCCACCCCCTCCACTTTTCCCATCTCCTCGCGCATTCTGGCCACCTTTCTCTCTCTGTCGCTTGCTCTCCAATGTTTGATATGTGAAGTTGGTCAGGCAGTAAGTTTCGTCTCATTATTTTTATGACTCCGTTACAACGCACGGGTCTCTAACTAGTAAAGAGATAAATAGTGAAGTGGTATATATATGCGCTTATACCAAATAAATAGTTACAAATTTTATATCCCCAGTCAATAATACTAGCAATCAGCAAAAAGATACGAACCCTGAAAATCAAGATGATCTAAATGTGCAAAATTAATTAACAAGGGTTGTTGCTTCATCTAATATATGACCAAAAATTTGAAAATGAATTCTAGCCTAAAATAATGTAGGAGAAGATTTGGTTCCAGGGGAGGAGATCGTCTAGACCACCACTAAGGGGATAATTGATCATATACCTAAAACTTGAGGTACAATTGATGATTTGCCTTATGATATCTTACTGACATATGGGCCCAGTGACACAAAAAGGGCAAATGATCAATTGCACCTCAACTTATGGGGTATATGATCAAATGCCCCACCACTGAGACCACTATCTATCAGTCATGCAAGTAAAGTAGGCTTTTAAGCATATTGTGGTACATGAAATATTTTGAATACAATTATTTTATATGATCATCTTGCATTAAAGGTAATTTCTAAAAGAAAACAAAAGTGACAAGAGAAAGGGAACATGATAAGAAAATAACGATGGCAGGACCACTGGAGAAGCAGTGCCTACAAAGAAAAATAGTAAAGGAGAGTAGAGGGTGTTCTAGTAGAGATTCAGAGACAGGTGAGACCCTCTACATATGAATATAATATAAGGACTAGAAAAAACCTTTATTCTAGAATGAGCCATAAAATAGTATCAATCATATTTTTCATCTCAGGCGGGCAGAATATGTTACTCTCTTTTATTTCTAATACCTCTATAATGGGTAAGTAATAAATTAGGAGAGGGACTCGGAACCGGTAGAGAACCCAGGAGTTCCAAGGCGTTTATATTAGCATATGTGGAGTGTCGAGTATTCAAACCCACTTGACCAACAGTTATCTAAATAGTCAGATGGAGATATGTAATAAGAGTCAAGAAAACATTATGTATTCTGAATTTGGGATCGCATCAAGGGTAATACGAAAGACCTAGTATCCATAAAAATTTAGAATAGCTATGGGTAAGTGATACAAGTCTGTGCGGTATTTAACAAATCATGAATTCATGTCAATCTCTTGGATAAGAGTCTACGAAAATCACTAGGGCTTTTTCTTCCCTAGAATAATTGTTAGAGTAATTTCAAAAGTTAAAATATTGCCAACTCTTCAAAATGTTAATTAATGGATTTTCTGAATAACAGCTCATGTAAGAATCGGACAATTGTGAGGATAAATGTGCATCATTATTTGAAAACTTATTAAGTACTTCATATTCACTCTTACTACTAAATCTTCCAATTGTAGTTATGGCCCCCCACAGGCATCCATTTGGCCTACTGGGCCAAGAGGCCCCAATAAGGCATGCAAAAGACATGTGTACCCTTCGAATAGTACCCTATGGTAGGGGTGTTATTATAATAAGGCCTTATGGCCATGTATATATACTTCTTGGGTTAACAAGGGAGAGGGTATAGTTCATTTCTCATACTCACTCTAGTAGTCCCCTCTTTTACTACTTGACCCACGGCCACAACAGTTGGCGCTTTCAAAAGACTTTGTCCCATCACCAACTTCTTCGATGCCCATCTAAAGGGTGGGAGATGGAGCACACACCTTTTTAGACTTCATCCTGCCACCAACTTCTTTGACGCCCACCCGAAGGGTAGGGAATGGAGCGTGCTTTCAAAAGACTTTGTTCCGCCGCTGAATTCATTGACACCTGTCCGGAAGGGGGACGAAGCGCGCACTTTTCAAAGACTTCGTAACGCCGCCGACTTCGTTGATGCTTGTCCGAAGGGTGGGCGACGGAGCACGCTTTCAAAAGACTTCGTCCTGCCGTCAACTTCATCAACACCTATCCGAAGGGTGGGGGACGGAGCGTGCTTACAAAAGACTTTGTAACACCGCCCGTCCGATGGGTAGGGGACAGAGCATGTGCCTTTTTAGAATTTGTCCTGCCGCCAACTTCATCGACGCCCGTCCAAAGCGTCAGGGATGGAGAGCGCTATCAAAAGACTTCATCCCGCCATCGACTTCATCGACGCCCATCTAAAGGGTGGGGGATAGAGCGCGCTTTTTGTATTTCATCCCACAGTCGACTTCATCAAGGCCCGTTCGAGGGGTGGGGGATGGAGCGCACACTTTTTTAGACTTCATCCCACTACAGACTTTGTTGATGCCCGTCCAAAGGGTGGAGGATGGAGCATGCACCTTTTTAGACATTGTCCTACTGCCGACTTCATTAACAACCGTTCGAAGGGTGGGGAACGGAGCATGCGCCTTTTTAGAATTCGTCTCACTGTCGACTTCATTGATGCACGTCCGAAGGGTGAGGGATAGAGCATGCTTTCAAAAAACTTCGTCCCACCGCCAACTTCGTCGACGCCCATTCGAAGGGTGGGGGACAGAGTGTGTGCTTTTTTAGACTTTGTCCTACCACCGACTTCATTGACGACCACTGGAAGGGTAGGAAATGGAGCACACTTTCAAAAGACTGGATACACACACACACACACACACACACACACACACACATATATATAGGAAAATTACGTAAGGCACCATGGTGCCTAGGCACCCACATCCGATACACGTGTATGATTGATAATTTTTTTGAGTTTGGGTATGAAAATGTTTTATACCCTTAATATATTTATGGTAAGTAAGTTTTGAACTCAGTTCAAACTAGTTTGAACTACTTTTGAATTCAATGCGACTACAGTGAGTATATACCATAAAAATAGTTCAAACTAATTAAACTGAAGTTGAATTTAATTTTTTTCGGAGTTTGACATCTCAAATATACTTTTTTATGGGTATATGAAGATACCCACATCAAATGTTGCGAATCTCAAAGCAAATCAACGGGTATTGATATGGGTGCCTAGGCACCATGGTGCATGAAACACTCGTCCTATATATATATATATATATATATATATATATATATATATATATATATATATATATATATATATATATATATATATCCTTGGGTTAACAAGGGAAAGGATCCAATTCATTTCTTATACTCACTCTAGTAGTCCCCTCTTTTACTGTTTGGCCTATAGCCACAACACTCCCTGTTTCAAAGCCCTTTTCAGCCGGGGTATACGTGGGAATTGACGAGGGTGGGGTTGATAATGAAGACGCCCAGAGATATAAGGTTGAGGCTGACTGAGAGTACGATGAGGTAGAGGCCGTACATGGCAGTTGGGAGGATTAGGCGACCTGTAGCTCATCCTATAGGGTCGGACGGGTATTATAATGTATGTATGTACGTACGTATGTATGTATGATGTCCTGTGCGTTGACGAACAATAAATATTGTAATAACTCAGGGCATCCGTATGCCATGTGTGGCTTGAGATTAATAAAGTACTTTTAGTCTCTAATTATTGTTCTACTGCAGCTAATCTGATGGGATTGTTATTCATTAAAGCGGTGTTTTGCCAAATAAATGAGTAATAATCCGTTGATTAGTGTTATTACCTCTCGGCAATAGCATAGGTCGCCACATAGGCCTAGACTTTGATCTAACGAGGGGCAAGATTGCATCACCATCTCATCACCGATGGGCTTAGATCTAGGCAAAGCCAGCTGACAACTGAGCTTAAAAAGGCCTCGTCGCGCTATCATAGAGCTCTACTAGCACCTCCTGCTTATTGAGCTCGGGAGGCCTCGCCATCCCGCGTTGCAGAGCTCCATCACTAGGGGTGAAATCGGGTCGGATACGGTCGGATCTCACCTTTCCCATATCCTAACCCACATTTTCTAATCGGATTCGGGTCGAATACGGATAGTATCGAATACGAATACAAACACGGATAATGTCGGGCACAAATATGGAACAAATACGTACCAAGACGGATACGGACACTATCGGTCACGAATATTTATTCGGATATCAAGTCGATGCAACAACCATTTTATACCACATAGACAATAGCAATGCAACCATTCCATACATCCATAATGCAACAATACATCGGTACTAAAATAACAGTACGTATGAGTAAGTGCCTAGAGACAGGATCAAAGGAATAGAGGTGGCAATTATATATTTTGGTTTCCCTCTTCCTCCCAATAGATGCACCCTTGGATTATTGAAATGCAACCAAACTGTAAGTCCATAGATAACCCCCCACAAATGTCATATAGCCACTAAGCAAAACATAAAAACACAAGCCAGTGAACCAAGGAAAAGTGATCTCACTAGGCAAAACATAAGAAAACACAAGTTCCATTATGGAATCTGAGAACATTCATAGGTCTGACTTACTGAGAGAAGATCATATGTAAAGCATAATACTAGCACCAGTAACAAGACAGGAGCACCAAATATATGTATAGAAACATAGATATGCTATTCCAGTCAACGAAACAGGATATCATGTTGTACATAATAAAGAAGTGGGCTAAATCGTCAGATAATCTGCTGTACAGGATATCATGCTTAGAGCTCTACTACTACTGCTACTTTCCAGATTCAAACAACAGCTGGCAATTTAATTCATAAGTTTGTTTATCCTACAATCGAACATATAACATGTAAATTGAACATGTAACATGTATCAGGTACAATCGAACATGTAACATGAGCAAATATACACTCACAGAAAATATTCACCTAACATGTAAATTGATCTGAAGCTATATGTGTTCTACAATGCAAGCTTCTGGAGAGGCGGCAGACGGCAGTGCAGCAGGGTGAACCTAGTGCGGTTGTCTCCCAAACCCTAACCCTAACCGTGTCGGCGTCTAATCCAGAAATCATCCTCAAATCCCCTCTAGGCTCTAGGCAAATCCCCTCAAGCAAAGTGCTAAGCAAATCCCCTCTAGGCAGATCTGGCGTACCTCGACTTGGCGGCGTAGATCCGGTGGCGGCGAGGTCGAATCGACGGCGGTGAGGTCGAATCGCCGAGTGGATCTGCGGACGGGCGGAGGCGGTGCTGGGATGGCGGCCTGAGGACGTCCACGGAGGGGAAGACAGGGGCGCCGCCGCGTCGGCCGTCGGGCACTCGGTGCCTGCCTTACGCCGCCTCGACCAGTGGATCTGCGGACAGCGGAGCCGATGCTGGGGCCTGGGAGGGGAAGACCAAGGGGCAAGGGCGCCGCCGTGTCGGCCGTCGGCGTCGGGCACTCGGGTAGTCGGCGTCGCCGCGTCGGGCACTCGGCCCGTCGCCCCGTCGGCCGAAGGGAAATGAGATGGGGACCGATTGGGGAATCGGCCGAGTGGTTGGACTGTTGGAGCGCTGTCCGCTGTGGAGCCGGTGGGCGGTGAGTTCGGATGATTGCAAAGTAATCCGGGTAATACCCGAATAGTTAAGCGGGTAATATCCGAATTTTATACCGGATAATCCGTATCCGTCGGATACCGACTTCCCAAACCCGATACCGTATCCGCCAAAAATTACCCGTATTCGAATCCGATACCCATATAATTTTCCGGGTACCCGAATTTGCGACCCGAATTTGACCCGCTTTAATATGGGCGGCGGGCGGGCGGGAAATACCCGTCCCGTTTTCACCCCTATCCATCACACACCTCGCCAAGAGCTCAAGAGGTCTTGTCGTGGAGCTCCACCACTACTTCCTGTTTCCCAATCGAGCATGAGAGACTTCATCGTCCGCATGCGATATCGCACATTGAGGAAATGTAGAAGCCCGAGGATAAGCCATGGTGAGTTAGCGAGAGATGAGCCACTTTAATAAAAGCTTAGTTGGTTTCTTGGAGAGTGGTGATTTGTATAGTATAGCATGACTCAGAAGGAGACAGCGCGCAAAACCGGTGGAGCTCGCATTGGTTGGACGAGGATAAGGGTGAGGAAGACGTCCGTTGCTTGCCTGTGTAAGTGGGTTCATTGCTATCGGACGCACCAGCCGAAGCATTATCGATTTACTGGGCTTTGACGTTGAACTTAGCAGTGCGGCAAACTTGCGACGTCTGAAGACAACGTCGACGACCCGGAAATTTCGCACTAGCCCCCCAAATTCCAAGTCTCGTGCTCTGTACTCCAATTAGCTGATCATTGCACAACTCATCTGGTACAGTACTAGTACTAGGACCCAAGGTTGTCACGGTCACGAACCTAGATAGGCTCATTTCTTTTACTGGATTGGATCGTAGAATTTTAAAAGCACTTATATATTTGTATAAAAACTTAAATAATTGTTTTAAAATATGTAATTCTATAATATAATTTCTGAATTATTTTATTGAATTTATAAATTTTGGCGCACTTATTCACATTGCATTCAATTTAAATTAGTCTTAACCTTGTTTAATTTATTTTTGAAATTAATCATTTAAAAGTCCAAAATTTGAATGACAGTATTTTCTTTCCTTAAAATAACATGTAAAGGGCAAAAAGAAAGCAAACTAAAGTAATATAACTTAAATTAGCAATACGTAATATCACATTTTATATGTTCGTATAGTTTATTATTAAAATCATGACCCTACATTGATCCTATAGAATCGTACATTGAGGATCACAATTTTATAAAATTTAGATCCATGCACTAATTCATATCATGACGGTTCCGTGCAACATAGGAACGTATGGTCCATATTGCCATCTTTGACATGCTACCTATTTTTTTTACGGAAGTGCTATACAACATTTGACTATTTTTTGGAAAAAAAAATCATGCAAATTTCTAACCTTTCGATCTTCATAGAGATTCGTACGCCATCTTTGCCGTCGACATCTTCCTCCTCTCCGGCGACGCCGTCGTCTTTGCGCGCCACCGCCACCCCGTGGAATTAGGGCTTAGATTCATCATTAGGGTTAGGGTTCACCCCGAGTCCTTCCGAGCCTAGAGGGAGGCCGAGGCGGCGGTGGGAGGTAGTGGTGGCATCGTCCCAACCGTGGCTAAAGAGGAGGGCGGTGGGCAGGGTCGGCGGCGGGGTGAGGACTGGACTAGCTGTTAGGAGGTGGTGGGTGGTGGCGGCGGATCTGACGGTGGTAGCCGTCGGAGGCGGGGAAGAACGGCGGGGTGGGGGCGTTGGAGGCCAGTGGGGCAACGGGGAAGAGGATAGCGGCACAGGGGGAGATTTGAGGGGGAAGACAGGATGGGGGAGAGGAGGACAGGGTCGGGGGCGATACGTGGTGGGGCTCACCGGTGTCGAAGGCGACGCCAGCGAGGTAGAGGGAGGTGGCGGGGTCAAGCTGGGGGTAGGGTGTGGGAGAGGGAGGGTTAGGGTATTTTATAGGATATAGGGTGAATCTGGAGCATTGGATCTCTATCCAATGGTTCTAAAATCTGACTAACTGTGCCTCTAAAACAGTCGAATATTGTATAGACAGATCCATTTTTAAGTAGAAACTACTAGGAAAAATGAATCCTAAACATATTGGGCCGGTTTAAACCAACCAATACTCCCTATATCAATGCCGAGGGGATTCCTGGCCTCCCACCGTGCCACGTCACTTTTTTGTACAAATGTTCTCTATCTTTTTAGAATTACGCACAGATCCTTATTTTTACATATAGATCCTTATTTTTCACAAAAACCTCTTCTTTTCCTGTAAATACGTACAAGTCCTTGCTTTCAGTTTTTCACATATAGATCACTTTGTCGTGGTAACTCTTTTACTTCGGTTCATATAGTAGCCAGCGCAGCGTGGCGCCATACTTTCGCATCTAGTATAACCCAAGCTGGAGGATTAGACTCCCACAAACACACCAGCAGCAAACGGTGTACCAGGCCACATGACATGGACCACAAAAATCCGAATTTCTGTACTGAAATAGGCGAAATCGATCTGTCCCACATTTTCAGATCATGTCTCCAAATGTTGCCCAGTCCATCGACAACAATCCATCCAATGATAAACCATCGTTTGGTCACGTTTGTATATTGGACTTGAAGTTACTACATTTGCTGTAGAATAAAATGATAACCTGTAATCAGGTGAGATCAGGCAAAAGTCTGGAACGGACGAACGAACGAACGAACTCTAGACATATTCACCAAAAGGAGAAGAACAAATGGGTAAAAAAAAAGAAAGGAAAACTTATTACAGCTTATCATTTTTTGCAAGGTACATTTCTCATTGCATTAGTATCTGAACACCAGTAGAAAAAATCGGCGAGACCACCACCAAAAGAAAAAAAAAACAAAGTGGATGGCACGATCAGCACCGCCCAATCAAAAGAAAAAAAAACAAAGCGGATGGCACGATCAGCACCGCCCAATCAGTGCGTGCATCGCGACCTCTTGAATCTGAGCCGTCGATTCTTGAGATCGAACTCCCACAGGTGCTCCTGCTGCAAGATGTTGCCGATGACGGACACCCCGGGCCACGCGCCCTCCTGCACGCCGATGCACTTCACGCCGGGCGCCGCGTCGATCACGTAGCTCTTCGCCGGCGGCTCCAGCTGCGCCGACCCGGCGAAGTGCACGGCCAACTTCGGCACGGCCACGGTGCTGTCCCTGCCCGACGGCGACGTCCAGTTGTAGCAGTAGTCGAACGGGTCCATGGTCACCCGCGGCAGCCCAGCGAGCTTCTTGCTCAGCGCCGCCACCACGGCGCGGTACGCCGGCCTGGCCAGCACCGTCAGGCTCGTGCCCGAATCGAGGATGGCGCCACCGCCCTTCTCGACGTCCCAGACGACGCGCGGGATCTTGAGAAGCTCCCCGGCGACGGAGATGGCGTTGATGGTGACGGCGTAGAAGGGGCGCATCCGGTGTTCGAGCAGCAGCGGCGTCTGTCGCGCGCCGGGCGCGGTGGCGCTGGATGTGGCGTCGGAGAACGAGGAGACGGCAGGGTTGGGGCCGAACGTGAGGTAGCTGGTTGCGTTCCGCGGGGCGAGGTGGTCGACGAGGCAGTAGGAGAAGCGGCCGCCGAAGCGCGACGCGGCGCGGGATGCGAAGGAGATGTTGCTGTAACCGAGGCTGAGCACGCCGTCGGAGGTCTGGAAGCTCTGGCCGTTGTACGAGGTGGTGCAGCCCAGAACGACGCCCTGCAGCTTCGCCTTCGTGGCCGCGCGCCCCGACAGCGCGATGGTCGCCGAGTCGGTGCCCACCGTGCCGCGCGCCGCCGACCCGTCCTTGTACCTGCCGCCGCGGATAAGTAAAATACGTGGCGGTTAATTACGTTCATGGCAGTGCGGCACATGGCGCGATTTAAGTATCTCTTTAGCAACTACCTCGGTTAAAAGCCGCTTTTCTACACAATAACTAATTTTTAAATAGAATATTTTTTAAGATAGATTTATAAGTCGATTATAGTACATACTGCAGCGACTTCATTTATACCTACCAAAATCACACCTAAGTCTCTACCTCTCTATACTTTTTTTTTCTTATAAACAATCTAAAAATATAGCCAAAAATTATAAGCCCACAGGCCAAATGAACATGCCGACCCGCTTTGCAAGCTAACATCCTGCAAGCAAATGCAAATCCTCTCGAGCACAATCATTAAACAAGTGGGAAAGGTGTGTCTTTTTCATGAACTGTATCGCAAAGAATCCAAGAAGTGGGACCTAACATGGCAATGCTGATATGTCCTAACTTCACGAGTACTTTTAGGCCAAAACTGATTGAGCAGCCGTATGTGTCTCGAGCGGGTGATAGACGAGGAAAATGATACTTCCTTCTTTCTTTTTTATTTATTATTTATTATTTTTAAATATAACTTTAACCGATACTTTTATAAAATTGTATACTAAGATTAACTTTACATTAATATACTAATAAAATTATAAAATTATGAAAATATTTTTAACGATAAATCTAATAATTTAATTTTTATATAGTTAATTTAGATAATTTTAATTTCATTAGTGATCAAATTTTAAAAAGCTTGATGGTACAGACTTTAGAAAGTTTAGTAAAAAAAGAACGAAGGAGTAAAAAAAGAACGAAGGAGTAATAGGCTAGTAGCTGAGCGGAGCTCAACGCCAAGATATTTTTGTGTTTTACTAGTACAGTGCATTCGGGCCGGCTATTATGCCGGTCAAAACCAGCTTTGACTAAAGAGAACGTGGCCCAGGTATGGTCCAAGTGAATAATGTGTAGCCTTATCTCTGGGGTTGCCTTCTTTTGCCCTCCCCAAACGGATCGAACAAATAATTTATGCTTGGTAGGAACATTTGGGAGTTGATGGCAAAATCTCTGTACCAAACAAGTTTTATTTTCTTTTTGCAAAAACAGGGTACAACCGAGAAAAAAGGCAGTAAAACTAAAATAAAGCATCATTTTTTTTCAGAGAAAAAGATAAAGATTTGTCCAGAGTGGCCGAAGGTCGGCACTTGACGTCTTTCTTCTACAAGCAGGCAGGCAAAGGAACGTGATTACCAGTGCAAGAACGCTCTACATGTCGCATGTTCGCCACAAGCATAATCCAAAAATTGTATGGTGGGGTGGGTGCTTGCTGTTCCTTTGGCCATTTAGCAGACATCTCGTTGTGTACTCGGTACTCCACACGAACTCCAGAGCGGCTAGTCCACAAAACTAGCGGAATCCCGAAGACTATTGTACCGTTGTTGCAGTATCTGCTTGGGGGCCTGGGAATGATGCATCTCTTGCTAACGATGTAAAGAAAAACATCTCGATCGTTGTAATCTAGATGTTTTCGCTCTCTCCTTTCTTAAGGAATATGTTCAATGTCCTGACACAGACACTGATGGAGTACAACCCAATCCATCGTGCACATGACGAAGCAAAGCAAAGTCGAGTACCACTTGCTACTGCCGCTGCATCCATGTTCGGATGAGCTCAGCTGCCATTCTGCGACGTAGTTGTTCTTGAGAAAAAAGAAGCAAACAAAAATGCCGGGCCTACATATGAACACCGGCAACGTGCATGCAGTAAGCGCCCACACCAATACACACACTGACACACAAAACACAAGATATCCTGTGGGAGATGGGAGGTGCGTCCTTTTCTGGTGTTAGGATCCAATGCATATGCATGCATGTCGATGCGATAGCAGCTAACGTGATCGATCTCATCGCGATGTGCGGTTTTTTTTATGGGATACACTATTGCAAGGCGACTGAAATTTTTTTTATCTTTTAGTTACCTAAAGTTGCACTTTGAATCACCTGAAGTTGCACATATTTTTTTTGGAGGATGCTGCAATTTTAGTTGATTGAGAGTGCAATTTCAGGTCACCAGCAGTTGCACTCTGAATCACCTAAAGTTACAGCTGTTTTTTTAGGGGGCTGCAATTTTAGTTCATTGAGAGTACAATTTCAGGTGACTAAAACATAAAAAAAATTTAGTCGCCTGTGCAATAGCAAAACTGTTTTTTATTTATGGTTTAATTTTCTATATTAATTAGTTTTTAAACAGAGTGTTTTTTAAGACAGAATCTATAAATTGACCGTAATAGATATTATTTCAACTTTAAAATCATAAGTAAATATCTCTTTTCGTACTCTCCCTCATAAACAAACAGAATTTAAAAATTAAGCTAAAAACTACCAGCGAGAGCTAAAAACCCCACACTTTATGAGATTGGAGATCAGCTTGAAGGCCATGTTTTGTTCTGGTTCATCGCTTTGCTGAGCAGAGTGATGATGGCCGTGGCTGTGTGGTGTCCGAGACAGCCCTGAGGAGCGAGGAAAGCACGCACAGCACAGCACAGCACAGGGAAGGTAAATGTGATGAGTGATCGGCTGTGAGGCGAGCAAGCAAGCAAGCCCACACCTCATGACACCTAGACGCATTATAAATATGCTTCCCAAGAACGCGACTATCCGATCGATCGATACGCTCCGACGCGATCGACGCCTCAAACCACCGGCAAATCGATCAAATGCAACATCAGAAAGACCCCCAGTACGCAGGCGACGCAGGGCGGAGCTGCGCAGAGCAGAGCTGCGTGCAATCAATGGCACCACATAAAACGCGGGCCCAATGCCCACCCTACGTTGTGTTGCCGTTGCGTTGCGAGATCCGACTCACCCACCAACCAACCACTAATGGCGGCTGCTCCCGCCGCTGCTCGCATCTCATCAATGCCAGGACCAAACCAGTAACCACGCCTCACCCAGATCGACTCAAGTCATAGGTCGCCATTACGCACAAGGATTTAGCACTGCTGCTTTGCTAGCTATAAGTAAAGCACGGGCTAAAGCTTGTGTTAAGGGTTGGTTAGGACGGAGCAAATGCGAACGACGGGATGAGTGAGAATGCGAGTGGTGGTGCTGGAACTGACCGGTAGTCGTAGGCGCAGGCGCTGCCGGGCGAGGAGCAGGTGGTGAGGGAGAAGGGGAGGGACGCCTTGCAGGTGTCCGACGCGCACGGGATGGCCGCCCACGTCTCGGACTTGATGGGCCGGAACGCGCGCGGCGGGGAGGCCGACGAGAGCGAGGAGTTCGCCGCGTCGTAGGCGGGGGCGGAGCGGCGGCACTTGACCCAGGTCAGGTCGCTGCCGGTGTCGGCTACGAGCAGGAACGGCTGCGCCGGGGTGCCCACGCGGAAGTGCACGAAGTACTGCCCCGTTCCCGTGTACGCGCCGGAGGAGAGCGGCATCGCGAAGGTCGAGGCGGCCGCGGCCGACGACGAGGACGTGGTCTCCGCGGCGCGGCGCCGCCCGCGCGACGAGATGAACGCCATGCGCTGCCGGTCGCTGCGCGCCACCTCGGGGAGGGACGCCGGCGCCAGGCGGACCAGGTCGAACCGCACCGACTTGCCCCCGCGCCGGCCGCTCGCGCCCCCCGGCGCGGCGGCCAAGAACGCGGCTACCACCACGACCACCGGCAGCAGCATCAAACGGCGACCCGCCATTCGCGACGGCGTCGAGCCTGTTGATCCGACCACAGCTAGCTAGGCCGCCCAGCCAACGCAACGACCGGCGACCGGCGATGGCGATGTATTCGGGCAACGGGCCACCGGCGGGGCCAAATGGCCAATGCGCGTGTCTCCTAGCTCCTTTTACAGCTAAACAAGCGAGCTGCCATTGCAAGCGCAGCGGTGGTGGCGTTTTTGTTTGTGCTCGCGGTTCGGGCCGTGTGTGCGCCGCTTTGGAGCGCGCATTTATCTTTGCTCCTGCGCGGGGGAGGCAGCCTAGTTTATGTTTAGCCTGAGGTGGTGGCGCGCATAGCTAGGCCGGGCGGCACCTGCCGCGCTTGGCATTGTTGAGGTGGTGCGACGCGCTTCGGCGCTTGTGCTTGTGCTGCTTGTGCGCGCCGTGCTGGCCGCTGCTCGGCGCGGGTCAAAGTTTCCCTCGCTGCGCCAGATTTCGCTTGGATCCGTTGCTTAACACGGAGGCCCCGTATTTGGTGGTGGCCCCCTGATGAAAGGCTGGAACTGGCCGTCTTTTCGGCCACAGTAGCCTCGTGTTGGCACCTCCATATGTGATCCAGCCTCAGATATTGGCTGTTTTTTTTTCTTACGATTTTTGACTGATTAGGAGAGAGTATGAAATAACAAAAAATTATTATGATTTTGAATAATATAATTAAAGTTACTATAGTATATACTATAATTAACTTTTAGACCGCACCTTAAAAACTAAAAAACTTTTAGTAGTGAAAAGATACATACAAAGATCGACTGATCACATTATAATACCGAACCAAATTGCGGTTAGCCCAAGCTTCCACGCAACCTCACGCTAAGAGCATGTCCAATGCAGGCGCTTAGAGAGATGCTTAGTAATAAAAAACTGATTTTTCTTGCCACATAGGATAGATAAGGTGCTTATTTTGAAGCATCGATGCTTAAATAAGCACCGGTGCTTAGTATGTGCTTATGTGTATAACAATATCTATTAATAGATAATATAGCATCTAAGCACCTATGGAAGAGATGCTTGCATTGGAGGAAATAACTTTTGCATGGATGCTTGATGATGTGGCTATATTCTCTCCCTTTAAGCACTCATATATAAGCATCTTGCATTGTACATGCTCTAATAGAGCCATGATGCGAACCCTTCGCATGTCCACGCTCAACTGCTGGTCCGTTTGTGCATGTCCTGTATCCTTTGCTTTCACGGTTCCGTTGGCCATTTCAAGCTGTATTTCCAAATACACCCGCGTGGCAGGTGGACACCATGCACGCATCGCTAGGTTTTTTCTGTCTTATTGCTTATAGCTTTTATTTTATACTATAGTAATTATTTTTTAAATAATATATTTTTTTCAAAATTAGATCTAAAAATTAATTATAGTATATACTATATTGAATTCATCTATATTCATCAAAATCACATGTAAGTATCTCTCTCCGTACTTTTTCGTACAAACAACCAAAATTTAAAAATCATAAAAAAAAAACTCTAGGCTATATCCCAAAAGAACTTACTGCGTACGTGCAGTACAAGTAAATAGGCAGCGTCGGCATTTGTTACATTGTATACATTTAAACACGGATGCTTGTTTGCCTAGGTTTTGCATTTGAGAGCAAAACGTTTTGGAGGTTCGAACGCCTGTCCCCGATGAGAATGTTTTGGCTTCTTCGGGTATTATCGGCAGTCTCAATGTTGAGTTGTTGACCGAGGTACACATGTTGTTACTGTGCAGTGTTAAATTTTGGCATCAAAAACCTCTGTACCGTATAGTCCTTATATTAAACCTAAGGATTCCTAGCCTCCTCAGAGCCACGTCACCAAATTTGCGAAAGAGTCCTTCGCTTTTCTGAGTACTCTTCTTTAGCCTACACCTACATCAGTCGTTCGACGGGGCGGACCGCGTGATGGACGGCCTTTGGGTGAGTAGGGGGACCGCGCGATACACGACCTTTAAGTAAGCTCCGTATATTCTCAGAAATCTTCGTGTCGCTTTAGTCGTGGCGCATTGCAGGTGCCTTTTTCGCAGCTGCATCCGCGTGTTCCACTCTATTACCCTCACTTGTTATTCTCTAGCTGCTCCCTGGTTCCTCGCTCTTGTTCTTGGTTCCTCTTCTTCGCCTGCATCGCGCCCACGCCCTTTTCCCTCTTCGCTCGCGCCGCCTTCCTCCTCTTTGGCCGCACCGACCCCATCGTCGTATGCCTCTTCTTCTCCTTCCTGTTCTGTCATGGACCTAAGGTATTGTCCTTATCAAGTTTTTCTAGAATTTAGGTGGTCTTTATCAAATTTTCCAGAATTTATTTCTCCTGTATCTCTCATGGACTTGAGGTGCTATCTTTATTGAAATTTCTAGGATTTATCTCTCCAGAGTAATTTTTAAATGTCTCCTGTTCTCTCATGGACCTGAGGTTTTCAGGATTCTATTCTCTCATGGACCTGAGGTTTTCAGGATTTAGTCGTGGTCGAAGCGCCGTAGCATTGCCATAGCGCTTCGACTACGGTGTTTCAATTACATTTTCAATCGCGGCGTAGACCACGGCGTTTCAAGTACGGTGCTTTGGTCACAGCTCTTCGATTGCAGCTTCGTGGTCAAAGTATTGTGGTCGAAGCCGTCGTCAGGGCTGTTGCTATAGCACTTATAGTACGGCGCTTCGACAACGTTTTCGATCGTGGTGCAGACCACGACGCTTTGAGTAATTTTAAAAATACCACGTTCTCAATCGCGATGTAGACCAAGACGCTTTGAGTAATTTTGAATAGACTGTTATTTCTTTTTTCTGCTTTTCTTTCTATATTCTGCTTTAAAAGCTTTATTTATCATGGTTGAACCAATATGGTCGAACTATCATAGTCGGCACAACGTGATCGACCCAAGTGGTCCAAACACAGAACCATCGTGGCCGACCAGAGTGGTCGTTGTATCATGGTCGAAAACAGCGTGGTCGAACCATCGTCGTCGAAATAGTATGGTCGATGTCTTCGACCAATGTGGTCGACACAACGTGATCGACCAACGTGGTCGAAAGCACATGATCCACATAACGTGGTCGAAAAAATGTAGTCAACCTAAGTAGTTGAAACATCTTGGTCAAAATATTGTGGTCGAACTAACATAGTCGACACAACGTAGTCGAAACAACATTGTCGAACTAAGGTGGTTCGATCATGATATTTTTGACCATGTTGTTTTGACCATATTATTTCGACCGCGTAGACTTGACCATGTTCATTCGACCACATGGTGTCGACCACGATGTTTCAACCACGTTGTGTCGACTAGGATGGTTTAACCACGTTGGTTTGCCCATGATATTTTTGATAACGTCATGTCAAACACGTTCATTCGACCATGGTGTTTCGACCACGTTGTTTTGATGACGTGTTTCGACCACGATATTTCGACCAGATTATTTTGACTACGTTGTTTCAACCACATTCGTTCGACAACTTTGGGTCAACCACGTGGTGCCGACCAGGATCATTTGACCATGTGCATTCTACCATGTCGTTTCGACCGCGTGCGTTTGGCCACGTACGTTCAACCACGTTAGTTCAGCCACGTTCATTCGATCATGGCATTTCCATCACGTTTGTTCGACTCTTTGGGTCGACCACATTGTGCTGACCAAGATTGTTTGACCACGTTCGTTTGACCACTTGGTGTCCACCATGATGTTTCGACCACGTGGTGCTGACCAAGATCATTCGACCACGTAGGTTTGACCATGACGTGTCAAACACATGAGTTCGACCACGTTGGTTCGACCACGTTTGTTGAACCAGGTGGTTTTGACCATGATGTTTCGACCACGTCGTGTCAAAAACGTTCATTCGACCATAGCGTTTCGACCATGCTGTTTCAACAACGTGGTTCTACCATGATATTTTCGACCAGGCTATTTTGACCACAATCGTTTGACCGGTTTGGGTCAACCACGTGGTGCCGACCAGGATTGTTTGACCACGTGTGTTCTACCACGTCATTTCGACCACGTCGGTTCGGCCATGACAGTTTTGACCACGTCGTGTCGAACACATTCATTCGACCATGGCGTTTCAACGACCATGTTTCGACCGCGATATTTTCGACTAGGCTGTTCCGACCATGTTGTTTTGATCACGTTGGCTCAACCACGTTTGTTCGACTACTTTGGGTCAACCACGTGGTGCCAACCACGTTCGTTCGACCACTTGGTGTCCGCTATGATGTTTCGACCATGTGGTGCCGACCAGGATCGTTCGAACATATGAGTTCAACCATGTTTGTTGGACCAAGTGATTCCGACCACGTGCATTCGACTAGGTTGTTTCAACCACGTTATGTGCACCACATGTGTTCGACCATGATATTTTTGACAAGGATGTTTTGACCACGTTTGTTCGACCAGGTGGTTTCGACCACGTTCATTCGATTATGGCGTTTCATCATGTTGTTTTGACGACGTGGTTCGAGCACGATATTTTTCGATCAGGTTGTTTTGACCACGTTTGTTTCGATCACGTTGGCTCGACCACGTTCGTTCGACCACTTTGGGTCAACCACATGGTGCTGACCAGGATCATTCGACCACATGCGTTCTACCACGTCATTTGACAACATAAGTTCAATCATGTTCCTTTGATCATGTCGTGTTGACCACGTTCGTTTGATCATGATATTTTCGACCATGTGGATTCGACCACAATGTGTTTTAATCACGTTAGTTCAACCATGTTTATTGCACCATGTGATTTCAACCATGTTGGTTTGACCACAATAGTTTCGGACACGTTGTTGGAAACAACATGGTTGAACGAACGTGGTCGTTGGATCGACCACTTGATGTCCACCACGATGTTTCGACCACGCTGTGTCGACCAAAATCGATTGACCATGTATGTTCGACCACATAAGTCCGACCACATCGTCTCGAACACCTTAGTTCGACGAAGCTTCAACATAACTAGCCTCCTTTGCAAGAGAAACCCAGAATTGACCTCTTTCCGTGCGAAATACCAAAATTAGCCCCTTGGCATGGCACCGTTGTGCGCGAGCATGGTGGTGCGCCGGCCCACCGCACCAGGCCGCCCGCCGTGCCCGCCGACCCTGCCAGGCCACCTGGCGCTCCCGCCTGCCGCGCGTAGTAGCAGAGCTGCAGCTGCCGCTAATCAACTTGAGTCAGAAGCACCTACGGCGCCTCGTCCGCCTCGGCACGACGAAGCTGGGCTGCACCGCGTTCTTCACCTGCAAGGTCTCGGCCCCGGCGCTGCCGCAGTGCTGCTGCAGCGCGAGTGCAGGCTGCTGCCAGTGCCGGAACACCGCGGCAAGCGCGAACTGGTCGCCCACCACGTGCACGCCTGGGCCCTGCCAGCGGCCGCCCTCTCCATGACGTGCTGTAGGTTCTTGCTCAGCCTGGCACTCGCCGGGGAGGCCGCCGGGCCGTGCCGGCCGCGACCGTCCGCGAAGTTGGTGCGCGTGTTCTCCCCGCGCAGCACGCGGGCCGCCTCGTCATAGGCACGCGCCGCCTCCTCGGGCGTGTCGAACGTGCCCAGCCACAGCCGCTCGCGCTGCGTCGAATCCTTGATCTCGGTGACCGACCGCCCGGACGGTCGCTGCCGGACGCTAACGAAGCAGCGTCCACGGCACGCTGACACGGTGTCGGTGGCTTTCCTGCCGCTCTCTCCTGCCTCCATGAGCCCGAGCGTCCTGTTTGGATTTATAGTGACCTGGAGTTAGCTTAAGCGTCTGGTTTAGATCAAGCACTGTGTTGTTCACACACACTGCTAGTTTTGCCACTTCGTTCGTGTATATACATACACACTGCAGAGAACACGTGTACAAGTCCACCAAAGAATGGGAAGGCATCTACTACTAACTAAATTTCCTCTGATCCCTTTTTCTCTAGTTCTTTTTTGCATGATGTCTTGTTGGGAGCTAGATTGGGGCGATATGGACGTACATGTTCTTGATTAGTTAACCGCATGCAATTATTGGCCATTTGGATGTGAACAAAACGTTCTTTACTGCTCTGCTACTACACGCGAAAACGCTCTATACTGCTCTGCCACTACGCGCGGCAGGCGGGGGAGCCAGGCGGCCTGGCGCTGCGCGCGGGCGCGCCACCATGCTCGCACGCTTTGGCGCCGCGCTAGAGGGCTAGTTTTGATAGTTCATGTGGGAGGAGGCTAATTCTAGATTTTCTCTGGCACAGAAGGCTAATTATGTCCAAGCTTCTAGTTCGACCACGTCATCTTGACCACATTGATTCGACTATATTGTTTCGACAACATTCGTTCGATCAAATTGTTTTGACTACGTTTATATGATCAGGTTGTTTTGACCATATCCTTTCGACCACATTTGTTCGATCATGTCGTTTCGACCACGTTTGTTCGACCAGATTGTTTCGACCACGTTGGTTCGATCACGATATTTTCGACTAGAATGTTTCAACCACGATATTTCGATCAGCATGTTTTGACCACGTCGTGTCAATCACGTGATTTCAACCACGATGTTTCGATCATGTTCGTTCAACCACATTGTTTCGATTACGTTGGTCGACCACGTCGTTTCGACTACGTTGGTTCAATCACGATATTTTCGATCATGATGTTATAACGATGTTCGTTCGACCATGTTGTTTCGACTACGTTTGTTCAATTACAATATTTTTGATTAGGATGTTTTGATAGAAGATCATTTTTAACGACCACATTAGTCAGTCACAATGCTTCAACCACACTCTTTCAACCACGTTGTTTTGACTACGATTTTTTTATCACGTTTGTCCACCGTATTGTTTCTATCACGATGTCTTCACCATGATGATCTAACCACATTTTTTCGACCACGTTGTTTCAACTATGATGTTTCAATTAAACTCTTTGACTTTTCAAAATTGCATACGAACCCTTCCAAATTACATACAAATCCTCGATTTTTTAAAAAACCCTTCTTCACGAAATAAAACCCCTCTTTTCTATGTACTATCGAAATAAGACCACTTTAGAAATATACCATAAAAAATGGTTCACTTTAATACCATCTAATTTTTTTGAAGTTGGACAAAATACCATTACGTCTGGTTCCGTTTACATCTCTATTTGCCCCGCCGTGGTCGAAGTCGTAGTCAAAGTGCCGTGGTCGAAACCGTGGTCCAAGTGCCGTGGTCGAAGCGTAGTGATTGAAACTCCGTGGTCGAAACGCCGTGGTTGAAGGTTCATGATCGAAGTGCCATCGTCGAAGCAGTCGTTGAGGCCAGTCGCCAATGACATTTTGTATAATTTCAGGTTGCTCCAGTGGGCATTTGGGTAATTTGAGCGTCATATGTAGCGGAGGGTTGACAAAGAGGTATTTGTAAGAAATTTGTGATGTTTTGATAGTAATAAAGTGAATTAGATTTTTCGGTGGTATATTTCAAAACTGATGATTTTTTGGTGGTATATAACCGATGGTCTATTTAATATAACACCTGCTTTTATATAATTAAATCTTAATTTTTACAGAAAACCCTCTTATAAATTATTTATTATTTTTGATTCACATAGTAGCTAGCGCGACATTGGCCTTGCTCATTTCAGTTTTAGCTTCTGGTTTCTGGCTTATTTTTCATTATTCATAAATTTCGTTTTTTTCTGAACTTTTGGCTTTTTTCGAGCTGTTTTGCCCGTTCTTTTTTTCGTATTCGTTTGCGTTGTCCGTGTTGAGCTAGCATATTTTTTTCTATTTTTAAATTTTTTAGATTTAATTTTATCAAATAAGTCATATTTAGCTACAGTGAAATTTTAGCTATAAGTCATAACTTTTTAGTCTAACGGAACGAGGCCATAATACGACGCTTCCGTATCTAATTCATTTAAAGTATACGTCTGTACAAGCTAGTGGTGCTAGTAAGGAGCATTAGCTAGTCGTACTAAATTGTGCATCGGTCACGGTGAATGTCTGGTAAATGCACTCACGTTCGTTAGGGCAAGTACAAGGGTTGAGCCCGACATAAGCTCCTAAACACTCCACATCATCAAGAGACAACACTTAATACAGGCAAGTACAAGGGTTGAGCCCGACACAAGCTCCTAAGTACTCCACATCATCAAGAGACAACACTTCTAAGGAGCCCTTCCGCCTCGTTCCGCGGTAAGAGTCGATGTCTCACGAGGAGACGGTGTTTCTCTCTCCTCCATTCCTCTCTCATCCACATTAGCAAGGTTGCCTAGTTGGCACTTCTATGGGCCAGCTCTTAATTGCCTTTGTACATGCCTTTACTCTGCACTGCAGCTAGATCTAGTAGTACAAACTCCGACACGCCGTGGACATATGGAGCTATTTTTTCCATTCATGGATAATGATTTATGATTTTCTCTAAATAAATACATTTTTTATTATCTTTTTAAAATAATTTATCAAAATAGATTTTTTAAAATAGCTTATCAACTTATTGTTATTCAATTCGTTTATATAGATATTTATGATAGAGCAAAACACAATCATTATAGCTGAAAGAACGCAACCATCTGCACCCTAACCTAGTGTTCCCCTCTCGTAGTCTGGTACTACTAACAATTATACCTCGATCGGTTTGGAATCTTGCCGTTCGCCATATTCCGGAGAGGTTGCAGGTAAGCGGCCGGCAGCGCACACCCGCGTCCGCGCGGCGCGATGATTCCACGCCTGTGCGCTGTACAGCAGCCGCCTACGGATGGATGTGTTGCGCTGGGCCAGCCCCTAATGCCCGGCGTTAAAAGTGGCAACGCACGCGGCAGCCGTATGAGCGCCCCGCGAAGCCACATGATCGAGCTCCAAATCCAAACAGCAGCAAGTCGTACAAGAAAGTGGTTTTCTGTTTCGCCCAAGACATCCTCCGTTCGTTGCGGTGCACGATGACGATAAAAACTAGTGTTTGCACGTCAAACGAACGCGTTTGGCTACGTGACATGTACGAATTAAGAGCAGAGCAGTGAGCATGATTGGGTTGTCTCCAATAGGGTTATCAAAATAGGCCAAAAATCGTTGAAAATTGGTGAAAATTAGTTCTATCAAGCATCTTCGAGTAGACTACAAATATGTTTTAAATATTTTATATTATACCGATTTACTTTAATTTATTCCGATTTAATACCGATTTCAGCTGATTTTATTTAAAATTTAAATTTTTATTTAAAATTTTTGGCAAAAACTACTAATTTTTTTTCGAAAATTGGTGGTACTGATACTACCGGACCCTTCGTAAAAATCTAAAACCAGTTTTGATGGCCTCCATCCCATCTCCTTGTGCGTCTCAAGGCTTATTATCATCATTAGGAGGATAAAATAGAATGGATTATCTTCGCACAAGAGAGAGAGAGAGAGTATATTGGATTATCATGACAGCGCTTAGAGGCTTGGTCTTAATTTAGATATACTCCCTTTTTTAGACTAGTTCTCTCTCTCTCTTATAGGCTAGCTCATAGTTAAATTGTGTAGCCTAGGAATCATATGTTACTATAGTTTGACTTTGGACGTTAAATAAATCCATACGTTGTTGCTTGAGAGGTTACCGTCCAATTAACATGGGAAACATATCTAGTGCGAATATCTATTTGGGTGTTAACATACTAACAAACTTCGAGGACCGTCGAATCCCAGTCGGACGGACATGATCTAGGCAGGTGAAAACCACCGAATGACTTATACTTATTTGCAAGTGAGAGACCATGTGGAGGTGTCCCATTTTATGATGAGTAATTGATTTGTGTTCTGGAAAGTTTGAGTTTGATTTGGTTGGTTCGCGCCAAGTTGGTGCTTGGCGTGGTCTGGTTCGGCAGAACTTGGTCGAACGCGATCGGATGTGCTTAGAACGGTTGTTCTTTTTTCTCGATCGGTCGTTCAGACTTTTTGTGTATGAGTATGCTTTACTGTTGCTAATGATGTTTATGCTGTTTCGTACGGTGCTATGTGACGGTTTGCTTGTCGGTATGGCTGCAGGACTTCGGAGCTAGGTCATGGTGAGGCGTGGGAGGACCGGGACTAGACACAAGAGGTGTTGAGGTCCAGACGGTTGAAGACGCCGAAGATGATCGAGGCTGCTAAGGTGGTTACGAGCCGGGAGACGAGGAACCGGAGCTGGAGCTGCCGGAAGTGGACACGACGGGCAACAGCGAGGAGGACCGGGACTAGGCTCAGGGAGGAGCTGAGGTCCAGACGGTCAGGATGCCGGGTGCGGTCGTGTGCGGCGAGGTGGACCGGGACTAGGCTCATGGAGGAGCTGAGGTCCAGACGGTCAGGATGCCGAGTGCGATTGTGCGAGCAGGAAGTTGCGGCAGGGGCATTTCGGTAAAATACGCGAGGCTGCAAAAATGGAAGCGGGTTCGGTTGAAGATAACAGGTTGGAGACCCATCAGTGGAAAGAGGAGGAGTTTAGGGATTGGAGGGAAAACTCAAATCCTAGTTCCCTCCTCTGCATGTGAGTGGGCTTTGCCCCATGGGGGTATGAAGAAATGGAGTGGAGAGGGGCTGCCATTTCTTGATTTGCTACTTGTGTGTGTGAGCTCCTACTATTTAGGAGAGTGAGCCTGGTGGCTCATGAGCATTCGGTAGAGCAAGCAAGCAGTGGAGTGTGTTGGCTCCTGCGTGTGTTCTTCCAGAGAAGCATGTAGTGTGCAGACATCTCTTTTCAATTGCGTATGGGGCTGTAGTGGGATGGCTATGAGCTAAACTTTGTGCAATCATTCCTCTCTTATAAGCATTCATGGTGATGAATCCATTTGAGAGTTTTAGTCTTGCTTGCCTCTCTCTGTGATGGATTTCAGTTTCAGTTATCTCTCTGCTTCTTTATGATTTTGAGTGAATCTTGTTTGAGTTGCCGTCACTTGGTTGTTTTGTGATGGGAAAATACTCAAGGCCATTTGGCCATTTCTTTCCCAAGAACAAATGGAAGATTCAATGCTCTTTTTCTCTCTGAGTGATGCGCCAGAATTTCCTCTGCCTCAGGATACCTAGGGTTTGGAGGCAGAGCATGGTTGATGCTTCAGCTTCCCTTTCAAAAGATGGCTTCAAGATTTGTGCTTTCTTGTTGGGGGATCATTTCCTGTTGAAATCCTAAGTTTTAGGTTCAAAAAGATGAGTGATTCTCAAGCTTCATGGAATTTGTTCTCTTTTGCTCCTGTCAGGACTGAACTTCTCAATTCTCAGGTTTAGTCCAGCATTTATGTCCTTTTGAGTGTGATTTGTTGTTTGACTTGTAGTCCTAATGGTTTGACCGGAGAAGAGTAGCACACCTTAGTGAATTCCCTAGTTTTTCTGTTGGCCACAATATTTTCTGTTCAGTTTTTCGGCTTGCGCAGTTGTCTGCCTTTTCTGCTCTCTCGCTGGAAGTATGGCCGGTCAGACCGGTCGTTATATGGCGGTCAGACCGGAGAGCTACTGGCGGTCAGACCGCTAACCCTAGCGGTCAGATCGGCCGATCAACAGCGGTTTGACCGGCCGAGGGCCAGCGGTCTAACCGGCCGAGGTATAGCGGTTGGACCGGCGGTTTGCAAGCGGTCTGACCGGCCTTGATATGGCAGTAAGAACGGCCTGCATTCTTTAGTGCGCATTTGTTCTCTGATTTCTTCTGCATTTCCAGTAGGCATGAATCCTTTTCTTCATAGCTTTTACAGCTACTAGAGAAGAAGATAAAGTGGATACTTGGGGGCAAATTTTTGAAGGCACCATTCACCCCCCCTCTGTTGCCATTTTCGATCCTACAGCAAGAAACCCCACTGCTCCTTTGCCTTCGGTCAGAACTCACAAGAGTTAGATCCTCCCTCCCCGGGCGCAGCCCCTACTCGAGCGCCTCCCTGACCACCGCCTCTCCCTGAGCATCGTCCCTCCTCGAGCTCCTCTCCTGGCGCCTCCCCCCAGCTCCCTCCCCGGTGCCGCCCCCTCCGGCCTCCCTCGGCACCGCCCCCTTCGGCCTCCCCGGCTTCCCCCGGCGCCGCCCCCTCTGGTCTCCCTCGGCGCCGCCCCCTGGCCTCCTCAGTGCCGCCTCAGTCTCCCTTGGCGCTACCCCTTTCGGCCTCCCCTAGCGCCTCCCCCATCCGTTTCTCCTCCTCCCCTTTGGCGGCTGGCGCCTCCCCTCCCCCTCCTCGACCATGGTAGTTTCGACCATGGCGGCTTCGATCAAGCACCGTGGTCGAAGCCGCCGTGGTCGAAATCGCCATGGTCAAAGCCGCCGTGGTCGAAGCAATGAGTGATCGGGGAGGGGGAGGCGCAGATGGATGAGGGGGCGACGTCGGGGGAAGCGGGGAGAGGTCGGGTTGGCGGCGCTGGGGGAGGCCGAGGGGCGCCGATGAGGGAGGCCGGAGGGGGTGGAGGGAGGGGTGGTGCCGGTGGTGGAGGGAGGCTGAGGGTGGTGATGGGGCGGCATCGGGGAGGACGGGGAGGGCGGCGTTAGGGATGGATGCAAGGAGATGGAGGTGAATGACTGGGAGGAGGAAGGAGGGCGCCGCCGGTCACTCACTCGGGTCGGAGGGAACTCTCCCATGGCGACGCCTTCAACGGGGAAGAAGGGAATGATCGAAGGATATTTTCATGATTGCAATCAACCAGGCAAAGGTGTAAACGCAAAATGTATAAGTGAAGAGCGACCTTCCACCTGTATCAATCGTGACTGTTCACTCTAGATCGGACGTCTAATGTTCTCATTAGAATGTTAGTACTGAATAGTGCATTAGCACTAGATATGCTTCCATTAGTATGAACCTAGGTTTTGTGTCAGAAGTGCACTACATTTTTTTACCCAAAATCAGTCGTAAGGTAAGGCAGAGAGCACAGAGCACACATGCGCAATTGGTCATTATCTTACGTGCATGACTGATGGCTCAAGAAGTAATCATCAGACCTGTTTTTTTTGCTAAAACTTATGGTTTTTGACTGCGACTTGTGGCTTTTAGTCTGTTCGTACGAGAGATTACAGAATAACAAAAACTCACGTGCGGTTTTTGCCGATATAAATGAAGTCAGTACAATATGTACTGTAATTAACTAATAGATTATATCTTAAAAAGATACTCTATTTAAAAGCTAATTACTATAAAAAACCAAAAAACAACTTTTAAAAACTGGAAAGAACAAAGCCATCTGCTGCCGAACTTCCTACGCCCAGCCCAACCCTTGATTTGCACAGACTTGCATCTGATCCGCATGGTCCACGCAATGCTTGTAATTTGTATGTGTTCCGCTGTCTAATCTATATGTGTATTATTTTCTGAAACATATATACGTGATACAGGGTAGAAGTTCCTGAGGTAGGCATTAATCTTCATGAAAACACAACTCCGTTGCATATACGTGACATACACTGCTGGCATCAAGTTTAGACCAATTAAGATGGATTTGATGCCCCTTGAAGATCAAGATGGCCAGCTAGAGAGCAATACGCATGCATGCGGAATCATCAGCCCCCCCCCCCCCCCCCCCCCCCCCGGATAGAGATGCAGACAGAAGAAGCAGAAATACTCCGTAAAATCATTGAAACGAGCCACAATGGCGATTAAGGACAAAAGGTCGTCTTCGCCATGGTCACACGGGGGATCATCCAGTTCCCCAGGCCAAGCAATCCACGTCAAAAAGGCCTTTCCGCCACGACCGTCGGCTGATTAATCACTCCCTAGTCCCGCAGCGCGAGTCGCCGTCCGTCGCACGCGAGACCGACGAACCACAGCCGAGGACGCGCGCGCCGGCCGGTTCGGGCTTGCCCGCGGAAACACGTACACGTCGCGTCCTGATAAAACCTGCCGTTTCGCGGGGTTACGCGCGCGCGCCGTGCCGTATGGTGTATCCAACGATCCAAGCCCGAGTCCGCGGGCCGGCCGGGGAGGTGTGGGGTAGCGGGAGCACGTTGCGGGATCGGGCGCGCGCGTGTCGCGGAGCGGCGCGCTGACGGGGGCTGGCCATGTGCCGCCGCCTGTGGTGCGGGTACGGGTGCGCGCCTTTCTAGCTAGGCCTCGGCTACGGATGCCGGCCGGGTGGCGCTGCTGCCATGCTGGCTCGTCACATCACGGGCGCGCCTCAGGACTCGTGTTCCCAAGTCGTACAGCTCCGGTTCAGTCCTTGCTGCCCTGGCAAACTGTCGGGGCAAGGCAGAGCGTATACTATACTTGTACTGAGATGTGATGTACTAGCACGATACTAGTACGGTTATTCGTCTAGTATTCAAGCCATTTCAGGATGATAGTCAACCTCTACATCGTTTTTACTGTGGTTTTGCGAGTAAGCCTCTACATTCGTGCATACTTGCATAGTTGCATTGCACGCCTCCGTGGCAGGGTTTTTAAGAGCACAAGTAAGAACGCACACACGCGTTCACACACATCTTACACCTGCACCCAAACATCGTATATGGGTAGCATACTGTGATAACCCTCAATTAATCAAAATCAAGCGTTTAAGAAATAAATATTAAATCAACATAAGAATTAATATAAATCATTCAACACAAGAATCGAGAAAAATCAACCCAGGAATAAATGTCATTATATAGTATTTATGTAAAAGTCTAATTACACGCATATATTACAATGTTAAAATCCGTTGTTAAAATTACAATTACAAGTTATAATGTAAAGTGCAAGTTTACAACATAGCTAGATAAACCCTAGTTCTCTTCATTGCCGACTAGGGGCGGAACTGGGCCTCGGGCTGGGTAGGTTATAGCCTGAGACCCAGCAATGCTACTAGTACTATCCCCCTCTAGTATATACTCAGCAATATACTTGATATAACAACCCAGCTCGAGGCCTAAAAAGCAATCAACCTAGCCCAAACAACAAGCCAGCCCACCAAAATAGCAGTAAACAGCCCATCCAAGTCAGCAGCCCATGAGACATCCACTAAGACCCAGTGATGAAAACCCTAATCCCCAACCCCCAGCGCCCAGCCCCCAGCCGGCCAGCCACCCAAATCAATAAATCAGATCTTAGCCCCCTGATCTAGCGATCCGCCCTTACTTGCGCATGCCCCAACCGCTGGCCACCGCCCTCGCCTGTGCGGCTGCGCCTACGCGCGCCCGTACCTCCGGCCGCCGCCCTTGCCTATGCCGCTGCGCGCCCCCACCGCCGGCTGCCGCCTTGCCTGCGCTGCTGCGCGCGCCGTGCGTCCGTGGTCCGCTGGCTGCCGCCCTCGCCCTTGCTCCCGACGCGGACACAGGCCACCGCCCACCTCCCTTGTGGTTGTGGACCTGCACGACTGTGTCCTCCGATGGTTCGGCTTCCGGGAGTCCGAGTGCTTGTGGACGGTGGACCTGCGCCTCCGTCGCGGCTCCATCCTCCGGCCTCATTGAGATATCAGACTATTCGGGGCCAATGAGCACCTCTCGCACTAGTGGATCTCATCATCTGACAGTAGTTCCAGTTTTTTCCTACCAGTCTTACCATTTTACCACTTACCTAGCTAAAGCACCCTCTAGCCAAAACACAAACTGAAGACACAACCACAGCCATGGGTCATTGCCCTAGCACACCCGAGAGAGGGAGATATATAAGGCCAACAGAGCGAGAGGGAAACATCACTGCCAAAGCCACCGCCCAAAGCCTCCATAGAGCAACCAAGCTCACTGCATAGTAGAGCTCATGAGCCACCCGAGAGCCAGTGAGGGCATGCCAGAGAGAAAGAACCAAAGCCCCCAACCACCATAAGAACCATCGAGCCACCACAATTGCCTAGAACCACCATAGTCACCACCATTGCCTAGAACCATAATAGTCACCACCATTGCCCAGAACCACCACAGTCACCACCCCTGCCTAGAGCTAAACATAGTTATCACCATTGCCACCGAAACCCAAAACCAGGAGAAAGCAAGGATGCTTCGGCCAATAGTTAAGACAAAGGAGCCAAGATTGCAGGCCACAAGAAGGAGGGGACCGCCACAAGACTGTGAGCTGCTGGACCGCGTTGAGCTAGGAACCAAAAGAGAAGCACCGCAAACACGTGAGAGTAGGACCGCTGCCCCACACATCCCAAATCGAGCCCAACAACACCGGCAAAGTAGCCCCAAGTCCTCTACTATTCCATTTTTGTCCACTCAGGCAGTAAGCTCACGGTCACCTAGAACCATGACGGCATGCCATCATCGGCTCACGGCATTAGGGAGAAAGACCCCGAGGTGGCCATCCATGCGCTCCCAAGGATCCTTGGCATGCTTCCTAGACCATGCAAGGATCCCCGAGTCCTGTCATGGTTGCTCACCTGCATGCACGAAGTATTTCCCCAAAATCCTCAATTCCACATAGCCTAGGCAGGTCAATGAGCATAAACTAAGAGCAAAATTGAAATCATATTGAAAACAGAATGGTAATGCCCAAAAACATAGAAGGAGGATTTAGATGGGGTAGTGGAAGGAAGAAAAAGACCATAATAGCTGAAGAGATGGTTGGGGACATGTAGCCGAAGGGACACACAAAGTGTCAACGGTGTTGTAGCCGACGGAGACGCGAGATGTTGGAGACGTCATATTTGGAGGGGATGTGAAGTCGGTGGTGTGGTAGTCGTAGAGCTGAAGTGCATGGTGTTGGTGACATGCAACTGCTAGGACGTGAAGCGTCGGTGATCTGCAGCCACCAGGACACAGTGACAGTGAAGGGGAAGAGTCCAGTGGGAGGCGCACGACATCGGTGGAGCAAAAATTCCACCAGGATGCACGACGTCGGTGGAGGCGAAGAGTCTAGTGAAAGACGCACAACGTTGGCGGAGCAAGGGCTTCACTGAGACGTGATGTGTCAAAACTAACATAGTTGAGGCTGGCGATGCCATGGTTGGCGGTGCTGAGAAAGGAGTAAAGCCAAAACTATACTGTAAGAGGAAGAAGTAACGCCTGTAGAAGCGACTAGGACGCCAAGAACCACCGTCTAGGGGAAAATCTGGGAGCCGCACCTCGGACTACCACCATGAGGCTGGACTAAATCAACAATGAGGAGAAAAGGGGAACAAGAGAACTTGGCAAATCCAAGGAATACTGATGACATCGACAATAGAGCCAACCAAGGAGAGGAAGGATGATGCTATAGCCGACTGGGCCGAGACCGGCAGCGGAGTCGAGAGAGAGAAAGAGGAGGGTGGGGTAGAAAATGAAGGCACCCAGGGATGCGAGGTAGACACTGACTGGGAGGTGATGGGGTGGAGGTTATATACAACAGTTGGGACGATTAGCCGACCTGTAACTTGCCGTTCTAGGTTGGACGGGTACTAAATTATCTTCTTTTCTCCTATTCAGACTTTAAGTATCTTGTATAATTAATTCGTAGAGGACAACTATTATTGTAATATTATCGGGCCAACTTGTGCGCCTAAGACTATTAGCTTTGCGTGGCTTAGCACTGTAATACTGAGAAGTAGCATATGTTAGGATGATTTCCACCCACGGTTGGCCCAACGGCCACCTGGGCCTTGAGCTCGCGCCCTGATCGTTGGCGCCCAACCCTAATGGTTGATGGGCCCCTGTCACACTGCGCTATAAATATAGGTGGGGGCCGGCGGCTCAGATCACGAGGTTGAACGGAGCCGCACTGCCCCACCGACAAAACCCTAAACCCGATCTCGAAGGGGTGCGCAGCCAGTGACGGGAAGCACCACTGCCGCGCCGCCACAGGATAGCACCCTCGCCGGACTTCACCACCGACATCTCCCGACTCCACCGACTCCATGGCGGACGCCTCTGCACCCGCAACCAAGACCATGGATGGTCGGTAACTCCACCTTTCCCCTCTCTTTACTCTCTGCTCTTTTAGATCTACTCGCATCACCCTTAGTTCATACCGATCAGCTAGTACACCCCTCTAGATCTACTACTAGTGATCCTGTTATTTCCAACAATGGTATCAGAGCAATACTTTTAGTAGATCTAGTTCTTTTGGGTAGAAAGAAAGAGATTAGAAGGAGAAAAGGACCCCTAACCCTAGAACACCCGAACTGAGAAAACCCAAACCCTAACCCTAACGCAAGATGCGTCAAGAAAGAAATGGGGGAGGACCTACCGTGGCCTTTTCCCCGCACCGTAGACCTCTCGGTCGTGCGGGAAGAAAACCCCGCCGCCGCCTTGCCGGCACGCGGGAAGAACCGCCGCTCGTCACCACGCGCACGAGATCCGGATCGGGCACCGCCAAAGGACCGCTCGACGGCGGCGTGCTCATAGGCGAACGCGCGCGCCGGCGAAGGGACCCACGGCGGCGCCGCCGCTCTTTCTTCCTCTTGGACGATGACGCCCCATAGTTTCCTTTGCTGTTGCGGCGGCTGAGAGAGAGAAGCGGGAGAACAGAATGAGGGTTAGGGTTTTCGGCCGGTGCAGGGAGGGTTTTTGTCCTCCCGATCAGCTCGCTCCGCCATTGGATCGAATCGGGCGGCTGGCGATGGCCGGGCTGACTTTGAGCCCAGGCAGCTTCGGCATTTCCCGGCCCAGGCCCAGGTTGCGGCCTGGGCGCGGAGGCTGAAGGCGCGCGCGGGCAGTGGGCCGCGCTGCTGCTGGGCCGCGGGAAAACTCGGGCCGAATGCACAGTAAAGAGTGATTTTCTGTGTTATTTTTTCAGAAGCATTCATTTGATGAATTTTGTTAAGTTTGAGTTAAAATCTCTGTTCAAATTTGAACCAAGTCGAGATTTTATTCCGCTGCAAGCTAAAGTTTATTAACTTCTTATTAAATTCGAACCAATGGGAGAATTTAATTTTGAAGAGCAGAAATTTTATGTTTTTTCTCTAATTTTAATTGGAACCAACGGGAAAATTAAAATTAGAGAAATTTACAGTTCATGTTTATAATTTTGCTATTTTCTGACCAAAGTTGATGATAGCAATATTATAAATTAATTTATTCATGAATTTATGCATTAATTCTATTTTCTGCCCAAAGGTGATGTAGAATTAATGTACAAGAATTTTTGCATGTTTTAATTTTGACCAACGTTAAATCAAAGCATGCAATTATTATATTATTATGTTTCCTCATTTTTTCTGACACTGGTTCAGGACTCAACCCAATGGCATACATCTCGCACATCCCGGCACTTGATGGGAACAATTATCGGGTCTGGCGAGAAAAGTATGATTTGGCACTTGCGCTGTCCGAGAATGACTTAGCCCTCACCTCTCCGTGTCCTACTGAGCCAGAGGACCCGGTGAGGGCAGAAAATGAGACTGATGCTGATTTCACTGCCCGAAAGCGTGATCATGCAGAAGTCAGAATGAAATATGATCTTGAGAAAAAGAAATGGGACATCTCGAATCGCAAGTGCCTGATGGTGGCTAAGGCCACTATTGCAGATCCAATAAGGGGATCCATCCCAGACTGTGACACTGCCACAGAGTATCTACAGAAAGTGAAGAATCAGTTTACTGGCTCTTCAAAGGCCACAGCAAGCACGCTGATTAAGAAACTAGTGAATGAGAGATACTCTAGTGGTGGAATAAGAGAGCATATACTAAAGATGAGCACAACGGCAGCTAAGCTAAATTCAATGGATATGGGGCTCAAGGATGAGTTTCTAATTCATTTGATCTTTGCTTCTCTGCCAAAAGAATTTGACACTTTTGTTGTTAATTACAACATGCAGCCCGACAAATGGGACATAGAAAAGCTCATTGCAATGTGTGTGCAAGAAGAGAGGCTTAAAACCTCACAGGGTGACTCTGCAAACCTTGTGAAGAACAACAAAAGAAAGAACTTTAATGCCAAACCACAAGGGAAACCTCAGTGGGATAGTAGCTCCTCTTCTAAGTCACAGGGAAAGGTTCCCCAGTTTCATAAGCCCAACCAATTTACAGTAGACAAAGACACCTGTAAATTTTGTAAGAAGAAGGCAGGGCACTATCAGAGGGATTGCCCAGAGTTCCTGAAGCATCTGTTGAAGAATGGTAAAGATGTCATTACATTTATAGATGAATCCTTGTATTTAAGTTATGAAAAATCTACTTGGTGGATTGACTCAGGTGCAACTATTCATGTTGCTAATTCATTACAGGGATTCCATACGAGGAGGACCCTACAAAGAGGAGAAAGAACAATTAAAGTTGCGAATGGAGTTGAAGCCGAAGTCGAGGCCATTGGAGATCTCTCTTTAGAATTTCATGATGGTTTTGTACTTAGGCTTTCAGACGTTCTTTATGTACCCTCTTTGCGCAGAAACTTAATAAGTGTGTCGAGATTAGATGATGATGGATATGATTGCCATTTTGGTAATGGCAAATGCAGACTTGTGTTTAATAATAAATGTGTTGGTCTTGCCTTCCGACAAGACAAGCTTTATTTATTATCACTTTTCTGAGAATGTGAATCATGTGACCATTGAGAATGAGAATACCTCTTCGTCTATGAATGAAAGTAAAAAGCGGAAGATAAATCATGATGTATCGTCGAAATTATGGCATTGTCGTTTAGGCCATATTTCGAGGGGGAGAATAGAACGATTGATTAAGAAAACACTTCTTCCGCCATTAGAATTTTCAGATTTAGAACAATGTATTGATTGCATAAAAGGAAAATATGTTAAGAAAATAAAGAAAGACGCCAAACGAAGCGCAGGAAATTTAGAAATAATTCACACAGATATCTGTGGTCCATTTCCTGTGAAAAGTGTGGATGGTTATGATTCATTTATAACATTCACAGATGACTATTCGCGTTATGGCTATATTTATCCAATTAAAGAAAGAACAGAAGCATTGGATAAATTTAAGATATTTAAGGCTGAAGTAGAAAATCAGCACAATTTAAAGATTAAGATAGTAAGATCTGACCGTGGGGGGGGGGGGGGGGGGGGAGTACTACGGTCGGCACACCCCGTATGGCCAAGTTCCTGGACCTTTTGCAAGGTTCTTACAGGAAAATGGCATAGTTGCCCAGTACTCTACACCGGGCGAACCTCAGCAGAATGGAGTGGCTGAAAGACGCAACCGTACCTTAATGGATATGGTGAGAAGTATGATAAGTTACTCCACGCTACCGATAAGTTTATGGATGGAGGCGTTAAAAACCGCCATTCATATTCTTAATCGAGTACCAAGCAAGTCGGTACCCAAAACACCGTATGAGTTGTGGACAGGAAGAGAACCCTCACTTAACTATTTACGTGTGTGGGGTTGTCCTGCTGAGGCTAAAGTTTACAACCCAAACATAGGGAAGGTAGACCCCAAGACAGTCAGCTGCCATTTTATTGGCTATCCAGAAAAATCGAAGGGTTATCGCTTCTATTGTCCTGACAGACATACGAAGTTTGTAGAAACAAGACACGCTGTCTTCTTGGAGGAAGAGATGATCAGGGGGAGCAGAGTAGCGCGAGAAATTAACCTAGAGGAAAAGCGGGTACATGTGCCCATTCCGATGGTTCAGGAACCATTTTTCACGCTACCTGTTGTTGCTACACCAACAGTGCCAGATACTGTAGTGACAGCACCTGTTGTTAGTTCTCCTGTGGAAACGATGAGTGAACATGAGGAACCTGTCCTTCAGGATCCCATAGAACCCATTGTCACTCAACAGGAAGAGCAACAACAGCCTCACACAGAACAAGCGTCAACTAGCGAGGGACTCAGAAGGTCTCAAAGAGCCAGAAGATCAGCTATCCCTAATGATTACGAAGTCTATGAATCTGAGGAATTTGAAATGGAGGGTGATCCCACCTCTTTTGAAGAAGCCATGAGAAGCGCTCATTCATCCAAGTGGCTTGAAGCTATGCAGGATGAAATGAAGTCAATGAGTACCAACGGTGTTTGGGACTTAGAAACCATTCCTAAAGGAGCCAAGACAGTAGGCTGTAAATGGGTCTACAAAACCAAATATGACTCTAGAGGGAATATAGAAAGATTCAAAGCGCGACTTTTGGCAAAGGGCTTTACGCAAAGAGAAGGCATAGATTACAATGAGACATTTTCTCCAGTCTCGTGTAAAGACTCTTTTAGAATAATAATGGCACTTGTAGCTCATTATGATTTAGAATTGCATCAGATGGATGTAAAGACGGCGTTCCTAAATGGGGATTTGGAGGAAAATGTTTACATGGCACAACCCAAAGGTTTTGTTGTGGAAGGAAAAGAACGTATGGGATGCCGCCTGAAGAAATCCATTTACGGATTAAAACAAGCATCAAGGCAGTGGTACTTGAAGTTTGATAGTACAATAAGAAGTTTTGGGTTCAAGGAGAATGTAGAGGACAATTGCGTGTATGCAAAGTTTAAGAATGGGAAATACATTTTCCTAATCCTGTATGTGGATGACATCTTACTTGCTAGTAGTGATGTTAGCCTATTACTGGAGACAAAGAAGTTCTTGTCCTCGAATTTTGATATGAAGGATCTTGGTGAAGCTTCGTTCGTACTGGGAATAGAGATTCACCGAGATAGAACTAAGGGGGTTTTAGGTTTATCTCAAAAGGCATACTTAGAAAAGGTTCTAAAGAAATATAGTATGCAAAATTGTAAGCCTTCACCTGCTCCTATAGTTAAGGGCGACAGGTATGGGGAATTTCAATGCCTCAGGAACCAATATGAGATCGATCAAATGAAAGCGGTTCCATATGCTTCAGCTGTCGGAAGCTTACAGTATGCTCAAGTATGCACACGCCCTGACTTAGCATTTGTTACCGGGTTGCTTGGCAGATATCAGAGTAATCCAGGAATAGAACACTGGAAATTAGTAAAGAAAGTTTTGCGCTATTTGCAAAATACGAAAGGCCTGATGCTAACGTACAGAAAATCTGATTCTCTACAGATAATAGGGTATTCAGACTCAGACTATGCGGGAGATGAAAGAAAATCCACGTCAGGTTACATATTCACTCTCGCAGGAGGAGCTATATCGTGGAAAAGCTCGAAACAAACCGTCACTACATCATCCACAATGTATGCCGAGTTTGTAGCATGTTATGAGGCCACGGGGCAGGTGAATTGGCTAAGGAAATTCATACCCGGGTTGAAAGTGGTAGATGACATTCATAAGCCACTAAAGTTATACTGCGATAATGAACCAGCAGTATGTTATGCTCACAACAATAAGTCAAGTGGTGCTGCCAAACACATTGACATAAAGTATTATGTTGTGAAAGATAAAGTCCGGGATCATATAATCAGTCTTGAGCATATAAGGACAGAAAAGATGCTCGCGGATCCGCTCACAAAAGGCTTACCGCCCAATGTGTTCAGAGAACACTTAGCCGGCATGGGTTTACGGGAAAGCCTATGATTCCTGGACAACAAGGGCCCAGTTGAGAGTTCATTTCAAAACAGAGAAGTGCATTGTGGCTGTTGAATCTAATGGCATAAGACCGTGACGATGAGGCACGCTCTATGCGCTGATCTGTGATGGAACGAGAAAAGCAATGAGTGATGAGTATAGAGTTTAGAGTATAAGTTGAGATCAAGGGGGAGAATGTTAGGATGATCTCCACCCACGGTTGGCCCAACGGCCACCTGGGCCTTGAGCTCGCGCCCTGATCGGGGGCGCCCAACCCTAATGGTTGATGGGCCCCTGTCACACTGCGCTATAAATATAGGTGGGGGCCGGCGGCTCAGATCACGAGGTTGAACGGAGCCGCACTGCCCCACCGACAAAACCCTAAACCCGATCTCGAAGGGGTGCGCAGCCAGTGACGGGAAGCACCACTGCCGCGCCGCCACAGGATAGCACCCTCGCCGGACTTCACCACCGACATCTCCCGACTCCACCGACTCCATGGCGGACGCCTCTGCACCCGCAACCAAGACCACGGATGGTCGGTAACTCCACCTTTCCCCTCTCTTTACTCTCTGCTCTTTTAGATCTACTCGCATCACCCTTAGTTCATACCGATCAGCTAGTACACCCCTCTAGATCTACTACTAGTGATCCTGTTATTTCCAACAGCATAGTCTCTAATTATTGTTCAGTTGCAACATTCTGATAGGATTATTATTCGATGTGGCGGCGTCCCTATCGAACATAAATCCATTAACTCATGTTATGTTTTGAGTACAATGACACGAGACGCCACATACATAACTAATCTAGAGCGGAGATCTGATTCTCCCAGAGCGCGGACACACGCTTTAACCATTGAACACACTCACATGTCCATATAATCTTCAACCCCGAGACTACAACCTAGGAAAAAGATGAACACCAGCATCGAAGCCGAGGTTGGCAGGCTCAATGACAGAGCTTGCCAAGCTACGGTCTCTCCTCTCCATGGCAGAGTTTTGTGTGAAGATGACGCATAATCAGAAAAAATCCAACCAAGCTCATTACTCATTACGCTTCCTTTCATTTTGTCGTGCAGTGCCACCGACCTGGTTTTTCTTCTGTGCCAACTGTCCGCAATGATCTTCGTTCTGCATACCAAAATTTGCTGCAAACCCAAGCTCTTTTTCCTACTGGAAGTACAACAGGCCACAAGAAAGATCACTGCTCCGTGTTATAGGAGGGAGTATGAACGAGGAAGCGGTGTCCACCCCGAATCCCACTCCCAAGCAAGCAACGCCGTGCAGAATCATGCCCCGATCAGACACGAGTTGATATTTACTGGCAACAGGTTCCCAAAAGCGACGTCCCGGCTTCAAATTTGTCCCCAACTATTGGCGATGGATGGGGAAGCAAAGCCACATGCCCAGGCAAATATTCTGTCATGTCACATGGTAACAGAGAGAGAGAGAGAGAGAGAGAGAGAGAGAGAGAGAGAGAGAGTAGCCATTGGTGCCTTGGCTCCAGCTCATCATCCATTGACTACAGTACCAGAGGGTAACATCACCACATGTTAGGTATGGGAGCACAGGGATAAAATTGTTCTGGCTACAGCTTAACAAGCTGCAAACTCCACGGATCCAGGTGTTCTGAGTGATAATTGGGGTGTGTTCTGTTCAGTTGGAACCAGTCAAAAGGATTCCATCCATGCCTGAATTTTTCTAGTCTGTAGGTTGAGAGTTGTAGATCAGGCGTTACAGGAGGACGTCTGCCTTCGTGGTCAGTATGTCGCCCGTATTCCGGATCTCATTGTGCTACTTGGTAGGTGATAACATGCAGATATAAAATACTTAGAAATCCCAGGTGATATGGTGCTTGGGATTTTACAATTACACACCACTTCACCAACTCCAGACATTTTAGCAATGCCAGATAGGGGAATTCACGCTAGAAAAGCTATCGAGCTAGAGAAGGTAAGCTTTCCATTCCACTATGGCTCACCATCTCCATATTTCACTAGGCAAACAGATAATGCTTTGGACAGTGCACTCTCCAAGCTTTTTCAACAAAATATCTTCTTTTTAGATGAATTTCAATAATGCCCGAATGTTGTTGAAGAGCAAGCCACCTCAACGAGTCCACCAACCTTGATACAGCGTTTCCATACAAGTAGTTTTACTTAAATCAATGAAGACACATTGGCAAAGAAAGGACAAAGTGTGGTCAGCTTGGAACACTCAGAAGCCACTAGGAAACACCATGCGAAAATCTCACCAGCTAGACTACCATACACTCCCTGAGATGAGGTGGTAAGCCAAAGATTTTTTTAAATAATATATTTTTATTAATATTACATAAACATATATCGTTAAAAAAATTACATAAATAATCTACTGTTGCTATTTGAAATGATAGAGTTGAAATGATGACAATCCCACGTGGAGTTTTGTGTGGCAGTCTGCAGATCTTTGTCGCCAAATGAATTTACGATAGAGGTGCTGTTGTTAATTCAATTGGTTATAGAGGCCCCGTCGTCAGTTCAATTGGCGACATAAGCCTTGTGGCCAATTGAAATGGTGATAGAGGCCTCAGGTTGTATTTTTGAATTTTTAAATAATACAATTGTTTTGAATAAAAAATGTAATGTTTAAAAAATTCTTGCATTTTTTTTGGTTTTAACATAATCTTCATAATGAAGGTGCGAATTACACAACGTGTAGAGCTTGGTTAGGTGCATATGTTTACCCCACTAATCCTACGATGCAAATGGCAACATGGATGAACTATCAATCCGAACTACATCTAAGATACATGTGAGCCTTGTGAAATGTAAATGATATCGTCGTTGTAGATCTAATAGGGCTTGTGGGAGAACGCCTCTATGGCAAAAATGGAACACCGTAGGGCACCCATATGGAGTGGCAGTTGTCAGGGCTGTGTGGACATGGCTAGGTATTGTGGTAGTAGCCGGCGCAGTTGCAGCTCAGGTTGGCGCAACAGTAGTATAGGTGGTAGTCACTGCTGAGGTGGACCACCTCCTTGCTGTTCCTCTCCCTGATCCTCTACCTGCGGAGCTCATTGTTGTTGATCCTCTTGTTCTGGAGCTCCCCTCACAACTCTTCTAGGCGGATTTGGAGAGTGTGAATGTAAACCTGGGAATGTATTGGATATAGATGACCCACCCACTTGGTGAACTTGCAATCCATAGTCTGCGAGGAAGGCGAGGTGATTACAAGCGATGCATTTATGGAAGTATAGATAGGCAATGAACTACTTACCATGAACAGAGGGCAGCGAAATAATTGACGGCCCAGGTTCCCTACATCGTCGAAAACCTAGATCACCACATCATGTTAGTACTTGCATTGTAGCCAAGGCTCGGGGATGTGTAGGTAGTCGCGGAGGTGATTTCTAGGGGTGTAGGACTCTCTAGTTTTGAGTGGTAGATCGAGTCTTGGGTGGTCGAGGTCAGGAGATCATAGGTATGCGTGTCTTTCAGGTAAAGGTCACGGTCTTGAAACCAAGTCCATGCCCATTGTTCGCTCCCACGCCTTGAATTACCCACTGTCTGCCATGTTGTGGTTGGAGTGTGTTGGAGATACGTGGGTTTTTTGTGTGGGACAATTTATAGGCCTTCTCGGATGTGGAAGATGGACTTGAGGCACATAGAGGTGTGGAGGGGGGGGGGGGCAAGGTGCGTTCATTTTGGTTTGAAAAGCAGGTAACAGTGTGCTATCACCTCAATATGAAAAAAAAGGCTAGTCGGAGTGTTATCACTTCGGGCTAAAAAAGCAGGTGACATTGTGTTGCCATTTCTAATTGAAAGGCTGAAAAGCCCCAAAATTTCAACCAAAAATTTCCTTAATTTTTGCTGCATTTTTGAGTGATTTTTGAAAACTTTCCTTTTTGGGAAAGTTTTCCCCGCCGCCGCTTTCCCTTTTCGGCCTGGCGCCTCCTCCCTCCCGCTGGCGCCTTCTCCCTTCCCGCCTCCTCTCCTCCCCGGCGCCTCCCGCTCTTCTCTCGCGTTGGCGCCGCCCCAATTCCGCCTTTCCCCGCGCCCAGCGCCTCCCTCCGCGCCCTTCGCCCGTTGGCGCCCCGGCCCTTTCCGCCTTTGCTTCGCGCACGCGCGGAGCGCTGCGCGCTGCGCCTCGCGCCCGCCTCCCCTCGCGCGGACAGCGCCGCCCTCAGATTCGCCTCGCCCGCGCGCCGTCCCAACCATCGCGGTCCAAAACCGTGGGCGTCCTGCGCCACGCGTCGCACCGCGTCAGCCCTGGGGTCCGCCTGTTAGCCCCGGCTCCTCCCTCTCCCGCGCGCGGACGCTGCCTCGCCCATGCCCGCGCCTCACCTGCTCCTGTGCCGTCCCGTCGCCATTACGCCTGTGCAGAGCCGGCGTCACCCCGGTCACCGCTCCATCCCGCGGAGGAGACGGCCGACCTGCCCCTGTTGACCCCGGAGCCCGCCCAGTGGCTTCTCCTCCACGCCCCGCTCCCCCTCCGATCGGGTATAAAACCCCCTCTCCCTCTTCCGCTCGCTCTCTTGGTTCTCCAGCTCCTCCACCCCTCTCATTCGCCTCCCACCGCTCCAGAGCCACTCCTGGAGCCGCCGATTGGAGCCCCGCCGCCCGTAGCTCCGCCTTCGCCGCTCCCTACGCCGGTGGCCCCCGGGAGCCAATCTCCCCCTTCCCTCGCCCATTATTCAATTGCATTCGCCTGGAGCATCTCCACCCTCCCCTAACCCCTTTGCCGCCCTCCTCTGGACAGGTGGAGCCCCGTGGAGCGCCGCCGTCGAGACCCCCTTCCGGCAGCAACCACCTCACCGTGGCCAGACCTCCCCGCAGCTCCCCAACCTCCGCCGTCGCCACCAATGTGAGCACCCGGTCCCCGTGAACGTGTAGCCGCGGCCGTTTGAGCTAACTCACCGCCGGTGATCTTCCTCGCCGCCAAGTACCCGAACCCCCCCTTCTACCTCCCGTCCTCTCCGGTGATCCCCTCGCCTTCCCGCTGCCCAAAATGGGTTCCTCTCTCGAAACCGCACTCGCCGGTGCCCTCGATGGTCGCCGACGAGTCCCCTAGCGCCCAGGCCGCCGTCGCCACCGTAACCTCGCCGCGGGGTTACTGTAGCGGCTGGAGGTTGAAGACGATCCTCCCCGCGACGTGGCCTCTTCTCCGCCGACCGATCCCACCTCCACCTTCTAACCTCACCCGCCCGATCCTCCGAATCGTTTCGCCCGCGTCCCCGCTTCGCCACCGCCCGATCTCTTTCCGCCGCATCCGCGCCGTTCGCCCGCTCGCCATCCACCCCGTCCGCCCGGGCCGCGTGTCGCGCATCGCGACCGTGTGGGAGTGGACCGCGCCGGCCTGCTCCTTCGCCCGAGTGCGCGCGCGCGTCGCCGCCCGTGGGCCGCGCTGGCCTTCGGCCGCACGGGCCAAACAGTGCCGGGCCGCACTGTAGCTGTGGGCCGGCCTTTCACTGTTCACAGCAATTTTCCCGAATTTATTAATTTCTAAAATCCCAGAAAATCCAAATAAATCCTAGAAAATCACGGAAAATCCCAAAAATTCCCAAATTTCACCACCTTGCTCCAAATAATATTCCAGACTCATTGGTGACCTCCATTTCCACAGATCCATCCCAAATAAATTCCTAAAATTCCTCATTTGGAGATTTATGCATTTTACTCCTTTTTAAATAGTTTATTTTCCCTCGCTTGATTAGTCTCAAGCTGGATTTAATTTGTTTTGTATGTTTGCGCTAGTGTCGGAGTCTCCGGAAGTTCAGTTGCAGCCCCAGGAGCCAGGAGGTTCTTCGTTCGAGTTAGCGGAAATCATTCGGATTGACGGCAAGTCCCAAATCCTTTGATCATATTGCAACCCATGATGTTTATTTATGTTAATATGCTATTTGCATTATGTTAATTGTGAAATGTTAGTTTGAAATAAAATAAAATGTTTAGAATGACTTGTTGTGTAGTTAATCCTACCACCGTTAAATGCCATGTTTAATTTGTAGCCATGCCCTTGAAACCCTAGAATTAATTATCTGTTAATCTAGATAACTGTAGATTATTATCATCATGCAAAGTCTTGTACTGATAAGGCTGTGGCTGCGGGCCAATAGAATTGCAAACCCGACTCTAGGGTAGGGTGGTATGGGACACCGTGCCTTAGAGCGGAGAGTGCTTGCGGGCACAAGGTAGGGTAAGGGGATTGTGGTGCGCCGCGAGACGGTTTTCGCCCATCTCTTACCCTAGGTTTGGAGTAGGGTAAGTGGGGTTGAGGTGCGCCGCTAGACGGTTTTCGCCCACCGCTTACCCTAGGTTGGGTCGCGGGCCTGGTGAGGTTGCGGACCATGTGAGATTAAGGACTGAAACCCTTATGTTGAGCAAATGTCATAGAACCCGCTCAAACCACAGGAGTTGACTTGTCAACACTTGTCTAGTAGCTGCTCAACTCGATTGAAACTCTACAGGTGTGGCGGTGGAGGAGGTTTAGCAGTGAGGTTAGGCAAGCCGTGATTGGGTGCCTAACAACGGTAGAGTTCACTCGAAGCGGCACCGTTTTTCTCTTGTGTGTGTGCGTGTGTGTGTGCGAGCCAGACCCGAGTGAATTCTACCGGGTAGAGCCTATATAAAGAGCTGAGCAGTGAAACGACCTGGCTTTCTTAACTCTTTAGCAGGAGTTAAGGGATCGTGTGGGTAAAGCTGAGCAAACTCTGCAGAGTCAAATAAATGGTATTCGAATACGCCGTGCTCCCGGTTATTGGAGCTGTGTCACTTGGGTGATTCCAGCCGCAAAGCTTAAGTAGTTTTGTTCATACTTTAACTTGTTTAGGTTGGTTAATGAACTCTTGTTGAAAACCCCTGAGTTGTTGAGAAGTAGTTTTGGGTCCCTCTTTTAAAATGATTGCAAATAAAACTGCATCCACTCAAAGATAATAAACCAAATATATTCCCTTCCTTGAAGTTCCGTGCATGTAATAAGTTAGGATCCCTTTGGGATTTGCTGAGCCGGTTGATTGGCTCACGGCTTGCTTAATCTAATCTTTAGAGGATCAAGACGAAGGAGAAGGTCTCCCCGTTGAAGAAGTCCCGGAGGATCTATTCTTCGACGAGGACCCTTGGCTGTAGGTCTTGGCCGCGCTCAAGCGGATTCTGGAAGTCTTTTGTAATGTAATTATACTTTGGGCTTGCACGCCCCGCTGTCAAAACCTGGATGTTAATCCTTATGTCAAATATATTCTGGACTTTTATTGTAAGCATGCAATGGTATACTCTTGCGCGACGTTCCATAACTGTTCATGCGTGAATAGTTGCGGAATGCCGTGTCCGTACGCGCCCCTGGAAACGGGGGTGTTACAAGAAGTGGTATCAGAGCAGGCTCTTTGACCGTAGATTAAGACCTAAGGCTGTTTAGGAAGCGATTTTATCGCAAAAATTAATTCAAGGCATAAAAAGAGTTTATGAAAAATATAAGTATTATTGCTGTCTTGTTCCTCTCTTGTTGCTACTTTTCCTGTCTTAGTTTATTTCTGCATAAGCTTTAATTTTCGCAAATGTTTATTATCTCACTTGTCTAACTTCAAAATTTTCATTTCCGGCAGATGGTGCACCACATCTTTTCCCGCCCCGACCGTATGGATGGTTGGGCCCACAAGGTGTGGGAGATGCGGAAGCATCTTGGAGCGAGAGGCAACTTCAACCCGGTGTACCATACTGTGGGACAGTTTCGCCAGGACCAGTTCTACGAGTACGAGGCTTGGGTGGTTCTTGATCCGTTGCCTGTCCACCCAGACAGGAAGCGGAGGTTCACCGCCCGTCGGGTGAACGAGGAGGATGCTGTTCAGGATGTGGCTCAGAAGGCCGCACTCTACCTCAGGGACTACTATCACCAGGAGCTAGCAGGGACGCCCTTCGACCTGGTGCCGCGTCCGCACTTTGGGGACTTTATAGTCCCTAGGTTCGGTGAGGATGACGATCCCCGCCTGGCGGGCATCGCCACCCTTATGACGCAGCAGGTCGTCCGCTACGACGGAGCAGTCGAGGAGGCCAGAGTTCTGCGGAGGCAGCTTTGGGACACCCGCAGGGAGGTTCAGCGCCTCCGGGAGTCCCTTCTCCGCTTTGAGGCCCAGGAGGCATCAGAGGTCTCAGATAGTGCAGAGTCGCCCAGCGTTCACTCCTCCTGTGCTTCAGTGCAGTCTAGGCCCAAGCGCCGGATGACTGCGGCGCAGTACCGTGCCCGGTTCCGCCCCGCAGCCCCGCTTGGCCCTCCCAGCGTTTGAGGATATGGAGGAGTAGACGCTGACCGCTAGCGTAGCCCGACCTTTTGTATTAGTGGTACTTTTGGATTGTAATGCAAGTGTAACATGAACCTTTATGTGGTCTGTGCACCACTTGCTTAATGTGAATTATGTTTGCTATCTCTTTTAATTTGTTTGCTTAATTATCTGTATGTTCCTCCTGTGTTCAAAGTTTTCTTTTGTCCCCTTTCACTCTCGTACTTACCCTATTCACCCTATGCTTACCTTGAAATTCGAAGTCTTACTTACCTGCTCTTAATTGTCAAAGCCGCTGCAAAACTAACCTCAAGTTCCCAATAAACAGATGGAGCCAGCAGAGCAGACGGGTCAGACCAGCAGGCAGGGTGCACCTGCCACCGACCAGAAAACACTTGTCGATGTTATTGCAATGCTAGAAGAGAATCGATATCAAGGAGAGCAGAATATCTTGAAAGTGTTAGATCAGCAAGCTCAGCTTCTCGAACAGATTGCAACCCGATCCTCCAGTTTTCCTAGTGGGAGTAATGTTCCTCGGGATGGTTCTCCAATTTCCACCCGATGGACGGATTTTCTGAAGACACGTCCACCGGTCTTCTCCACCTCTGCTGACCCCATGGTAGCTGAGGATTGGCTTGTGGACGTGGAGAGAAAGCTTCAATCAGCACGATGCGATGACAAAGAGAAGGTGTTATACGCATCCCACCAGTTGCAGGGTGCTGCAGCTACTTGGTGGATCAACTACCAACGCACCCTACAGAACAGAGAACTTAGTTGGGAAGACTTTTCAAAGGCTTTCCGCAAGGCACATATGCCAGATGGCGTCATGGAGGCTAAGCGTCGGGAGTTTCTTGCGCTTAAGCAAGGAGGACGCACTGTTATGGAATACCTACATCAGTTCAACCATTTGTCCAGGTTTGCCCCCGAAGATGTCGACAGCGAAGACAAGAAGTTGAATAAATTCAGGGCAGGATTACAGCAGTCTCTGAAATTTCATATTTCAGCTCTGAAGTTCCAGGATTTGCATGACATGGTAGACAGCTTGATCAACTCAGAGGGAGCACGAGGAGAAATGGAGGACTATAGAAAGCGTAAGGCAGTACACAAATCACAGCCTTCTTCGCACAGTGCTCAGCGAATCAAGACTGTGGGATCGCCCTCATATCGATCCCAATCCTCCCGCCAGTTTGTGATGTTGCCCAGGAACCAATCCAACCTGTCTCAACAGAGCACTTCTCTTTTACCATTAGCTATCAAATGCCCCACCTGTGGTGGAAACCATCTTGCTAGTAGCTACCCAAAGAGATCCAATGCTTGTTTCCACTGCGGAGAAATTGGGCACTACAGAGATCAATGTCCTAGAAGGAACTTGCCATCTGATGCGGCAAGACTTCAAGTCCAAAATCAGCAACAGCAAGAAAACAAGACACAGTCAAGCCCTGGCACTCCCAAGGGAGGATATCTACAGATCAAAGCAGCTGGACCCTAGTCTCCAGCCGGCACAGCCAATTTCACGTCAGTAGGCCGAGGCAGAGGCCGTACCAGACCCACCTTCTATGCGAGGGTGAACCATGTGTCGGCAGAGGACGCAGCAGGAGCTAGCGATATCATCGCTGGTATGTTTCCAATCAACTCCATACCTGCATTGATTTTGTTTGATCCTGGTGCAATGCATTCATTTATTTCGAAGGGTTTTGCTTCAAGAAATCAATTGCCTTCTGTTGCTTTACCAAGACCTTATGTGGTTGAGACCCCTGGGGTTAGAATGGAGTCCCACAATGGGTGTGCGGGACTCAGTATAAAAATCCAAGGGGTAGATTTTAGAGCAGATTTGTTGCAACTAGATATGACAGGATTAGATGCCATTTTGGGCATGAACTGGTTGGCCAAGAACAAAGGCAAGGTAGACTGTGAGATCAAGACAGTGTCATTAGTAAATTCTGAAGGTCAGAAAGTGGTAGTAGAGACAGATCGAGAAGTATTAAAAGATGCCAGGAAGCGTATGATCAACATGATAGCAGCCACACCTAATCAAGTACTAGTGGTACAAGAGTATCCAGATGTATTTCCGGAAGAATTACCAGGAAGACCTCCTGACAGACAAGTGGAACTTGCTATTGAATTAGTACCTGGTACCAAGCCAATTGCCAAACATCAGTATAGAATGTCAGCTAGTGAATTGAAAGAATTGAAGAAGCAGTTGGATGAACTATTGGAAAAAGAATTCATTCGGCCAAGTGTTTCACCTTGGTCAGCCCCAGTCCTATTCGTGAAAAAGAAGAATGGAGAGCTGAGAATGTGTGTTGATTACAGAGGGTTGAATGCATCCACAATTAAAAACAAATACCCGTTGCCAAGGATTGATGACTTGTTTGATCAACTCAAGGGTGCCAAAGTGTTTTCCAAGATCGACTTGCGCTCGGGTTACCACCAGCTCAAGATCCGAGAGCAAGATCGAGAGAAGACCGCTTTCATCACCAGATATGGATTATTTGAGTTCACGGTCGTGCCATTTGGTCTAACCAATGCGCCAGCATATTTCATGAATCTTATGAACCTGGTACATATGGACCAATTGGATCGATTTGTGATTGTCTTCATTGATGATATCCTGATATATTCCAAGAGTGAAGAAGAGCACAGACAACATTTGCACATGGTATTGTCAAGACTGAGGGAACATCAGCTATATGCAAAGTTTGACAAGTGCAGTTTTTGGCTAAAAGAAGTTGCTTTCTTGGGTCACATTATATCTGAAGATGGAGTGAAGGTCGATCCAGAAAAGATATCTGCAGTTATGGAATGGAAACAACCCAAGACCGTGACTGAAGTAAGGAGTTTCCTTGGATTGGCGGGCTATTATCGCCGATTCATTGAAGGCTTCTCGAAAATTTCTCGACCACTCACTCACTGTTGAAGAAGGACAAGCCATTCACATGGACAGATGCATGTGAAGAAGGTTTTCAGATGTTAAAGACCAAATTGACAACCACGCCCGTCTTGATTTTGCCTAATCCAGAAAAGGAATTCCAAGTTTATTGTGATGCTTCAAAGCAAGGTTTGGGATGTGTACTTATGCAAGACGGAAAGGTTGTCGCTTATACCTCAAGACAGTTGAAGCCGCATGAGGAGAATTATCCCACACACGATTTAGAACTAGCAGCCGTAGTGCATGCACTAAAAATTTGGCGGCACTACCTGCTGGGGAATCGATGTGAGATATTTTCTGATCACAAGAGTCTGAAGTACCTGTTCACACAGCCAGAATTAAACATGAGACAGCGCAGATGGCTGGAACTGATAAAGGACTATGATGTCGATCTTCAGTATCACCCGGGCAAGGCCAATGTAGTTGCCGATGCCCTTAGCCGCAAGGCTCGTCCAAGCAAAGCCAGCAAATCAGAGTATCCGCCAGAGTTACAAAGGGACATAATACGACTGAACTTGGTGATCACAGAACAGGGTGAAGAAACAACATTAGAAATTCAACCGTTATTAACAGATCAGATAAAAACAGCACAAGATGAAGATGAAGAGATTCAAAAACTAAAAAAGGATATTGAAGAAAGAGATTCATCAGAGTATACGATAGACGAGCATGGAATCCTTACCTTTCGTGGTCGTTATTGCATACCCGACAAGAAGGAATTAAGAGAGTTAATCTTGTCGGAAGCCCATTCGTCCCAATTCTCAATTCACCCGGGAGGTACTAAGATGTACCAAGATTTGAAGAAGAAGTATTGGTGGAACCAGATGAAGAAGGAAGTGGCAGAGTATATAGCTAAATGTGATGTCTGCCAGCAGATCAAGATAGACCACCAGAAACCATCGGGATTGTTGCAACCTTTGCCAATACCCGAATGGAAATGGGACAGTATCGGCATGGATTTCATTACTGGACTTCCCAAGACTCACGAGGGATATGATGCTATTTGGGTCATTTTCGATAGATTGACCAAAGTGGCTCATTTCCTCCCGATCAAGCAAACGTATGGGAAAGATAAACTTGCTGAGTTATACTTGACAAGAATTGTGACTCTACATGGAGTTCCGAAGAAAATTGTGTCAGATAGAGGAGCACAGTTTACATCCAAGTTCTGGGAGAAATTACATGAAGCAATGGGCACTGATTTGAATTTCAGTTCGGCCTATCACCCCCAGACAGATGGTCAGACAGAAAGAACAAATCAGATTTTGGAAGATATGTTGAGAGCTTGTACTATTGTGTATGGTGCAGCCTGGAATACTTGCTTACCATTCGCTCAATTCTCATACAACAATAGCTACCAAACTAGTATCCAAATGGCCCCGTTTGAAGCACTTTATGGCAGAAAATGCAGAACCCCTCTGAATTGGACAGAAACAGGAGAGCGACAACTTATTGGTCCTCAGATTGTTCAAGACGCAGAAGAACACGTTAGAATTGTCAAAGACAGACTCAAAATGGCACAAGACCGACAGAAGAGCTATGCAGATAACCGCAGAAAGGATTTGAGCTTTGAAGTTGGAGATTTCGTCTACATCAAAGTCACTTCATTCAAAATAGTTAAGAGATTTCAAGTTAAAGGCAAATTAGCACCAAGATGTGTGGGACCGTTTCAGATTATCGGAAGAGTTGGGGAAGTAGCTTATCAAGTGCAGCTCCCACCCAACTTGTCAAGAATGCACAATGTGTTCCACGTATCTCAACTTCGAAAGTGTCTATGACAACCAATAGATGAAGTGCCATTGTCAGATATTGAACTGCAGGATGACTGCACGTATGATGAAGAACCACTACAAATACTTGAAACATCAGAGAGGCAGCTCAGAAACAAGAATATCAGATTTTGCAGAGTGCAGTGGAAGAATCATACAGCTGATGAGTCCACTTGGGAACGAGAATCAGACTTGCAGCGGGATTTTCCCAACTTACTCCCTGGATCAAGTTAATCTCGGGGTCGAGATTCTTTTAAGGGGGGTAGGTTGAAAAGCCCCAAAATTTCAACCAAAAATTTCCTTAATTTTTGCTACATTTTTGAGTGATTTTTGAAAACTTTCCTTTTTGGGAAAGTTTTCCCCGCCGCCGCTTTCCCTTTTCGGCCTGGCGCCTCCTCCCTCGCGCTGGCGCCTTCTCCCTTCCCGCCTCCTCTCCTCCCCGGCGCCTCCCGCTCTTCTCTCGTGTTGGCGCCGCCCCGATTCCGCCTTTCCCCGCGCCCAGCGCCTCCCTCCGCGCCCTTCGCCCGTTGGCGCCCCGGCCCTTTCCGCCTTCGCTTCGCGCACGCGCGGAGCGCTGCGCACTGCGCCTCGCGCCCGCCTCCCCTCGCGCGGACTACGCCGCCCTCAGATTCGCCTCGCCCGCGCGCCGTCTTGACCGTCGCGGTCCAAAACCGTGGGCGTCCTGCGCCACGCGTCGCACCGCGTCAGCCCTGGGGTCCGCCTGTTAGCCCCGGCTCCTCCCTCTCCCGCGCGCGGACGCTGCCTCGCCCATGCCCGCGCCTCACCTGCTCCTGTGCCGTCCCGTCGCCATTACGCCTGTGCAGAGCCGGCGTCACCCCGGTCACCGCTCCATCCCGCGGAGGAGACGGCCGACCTGCCCCTGTTGACCCCGGAGCCCGCCCAGTGGCTTCTCCTCCACGCCCCGCTCCCCCTCCGATCGGGTATAAAACCCCCTCTCCCTCTTCCGCTCGCTCTCTTGGTTCCCCAGCTCCTCCACCCCTCTCATTCGCCTCCCACCGCTCCAGAGCCACTCCTGGAGCCGCCGATTGGAGCCCCGCCGCCCGTAGCTCCGCCTTCGCCGCTCCCTACGCCGTTGGCCCCCGGGAGCCAATCTCCCCCTTCCCTCGCCCATTATTCAATTGCATTCGCCTGGAGCATCTCCACCCTCCCCTAACCCCTTTGCCGCCCTCCTCTGGACAGGTGGAGCCCCGTGGAGCGCCGCCGTCGAGACCCCCTTCCGGCAGCAACCACCTCACCGTGGCCAGACCTCCCCGCAGCTCCCCAATCTCCGCCGTCGCCACCAATGTGAGCACCCGGTCCCCGTGAACGTGTAGCCGCGGCCGTTTGAGCTAACTCACCGCCGGTGATCTTCCTCGCCGCCAAGTACCCGAACCCCCCCTTCTACCTCCCGTCCTCTCCGGTGATCCCCTCGCCTTCCCGCTGCCCAAAATGGGTTCCTCTCTCGAAGCCGCACTCGCCGGTGCCCTCGATGGTCGCCGACGAGTCCCCTAGCGCCCAGGCCGCCGTCGCCACCGTAACCTCGCCGCGGGGTTACTGTAGCGGCTGGAGGTTGAAGACGATCCTCCCCGCGACGTGGCCTCTTCTCCGCCGACCGATCCCACCTCCACCTTCTAACCTCACCTGCCCGATCCTCCGAATCGTTTCGCCCGCATCCCCGCTTCGCCACCGCCCGATCTCTTTCCGCCGCATCCGCGCCGTTCGCCCGCTCGCCATCCACCCCGTCCGCCCAGGCCGCGTGTCACGCATCGCGACCGCGTGGGAGTGGACCGCGCCGGCCTGCTCCTTCGCCCGAGTGCGCGCGCGCGTCGCCGCCCGTGGGCCGCTCTGGCCTTCGGCCGCGAGGGCCAAACAGTGCCGGGCCGCACTGTAGATGTGGGCCGGCCTTTCACTGTTCACAGCAATTTTCCCGAATTTATTAATTTCTAAAATCCCAGAAAATCCAAATAAATCCTAGAAAATCACAGAAAATCCCAAAAATTCCCAAATTTCACCACCTTGCTCCAAATAATATTCCAGACCCATTGGTGACCTCCATTTCCACAGATCCATCCCAAATAAATTCCTAAAATTCCTCATTTGGAGATTTATGCATTTTACTCCTTTTTAAATAGTTTATTTTCCCTCGCTTGATTAGTCTCAAGCTGGATTTAATTTGTTTTGTATGTTTGCGCTAGTGTCGGAGTCTCCGGAAGTTCAGTTGCAGCCCCAGGAGCCAGGAGGTTCTTCGTTCGAGTTAGCGGAAATCATTCGGATTGACGGCAAGTCCCAAATCCTTTGATCATATTGCAACCCATGATGTTTATTTATGTTAATATGCTATTTGCATTATGTTAATTGTGAAATGTTAGTTTGAAATAAAATAAAATGTTTAGAATGACTTGTTGTGTAGTTAATCCTACCACCGTTAAATGCCATGTTTAATTTGTAGCCATGCCCTTGAAACCCTAGAATTAATTATCTGTTAATCTAGATAACTGTAGATTATTATCATCATGCAAAGTCTTGTACTGATAAGGCTGTGGCTGCGGGCCAATAGAATTTGCAAACCCGACTCTAGGGTAGGGTGGTATGGGACACCGTGCCCTAGAGCGGAGAGTGCTTGCGGGCACAAGGTAGGGTAAGGGGATTGTGGTGCGCCGTGAGACGGTTTTCGCCCATCTCTTACCCTAGGTTTGGAGTAGGGTAAGTGGGGTTGAGGTGCGCCGCTAGACGGTTTTCGCCCACCGCTTACCCTAGGTTGGGTCACGGGCCTGGTGAGGTTGCGGACCATGTGAGATTAAGGACTGAAACCCTTATGCTGAGCAAATGTCATAGAACCCGCTCAAACCACAGGAGTTGACTTGTCAACACTTGTCTAGTAGCTGCTCAACTTGATTGAAACTCTACAGGTGTGGCGCTGGAGGAGGTTTAGCAGTGAGGTTAGGCAAGCCGTGATTGGGTGCCTAACAACGGTAGAGTTCACTCGAAGCGGCACCGTTTTTCTCTTGTGTGTGTGCGTGTGTGTGTGCGAGCCAGACCCGAGTGAATTCTACCGGGTAGAGCCTATATAAAGAGCTGAGCAGTGAAACGACCTGGCTTTCTTAACTCTTTAGCAGGAGTTAAGGGATCGTGTGGGTAAAGCTGAGCAAACTCTGCAGAGTCAAATAAATGGTATTCGAATACGCCGTGCTCCCGGTTATTGGAGCTGTGTCACTTGGGTGATTCCAGCAGCAAAGCTTTAGTAGTTTTGTTCATACTTTAACTTGTTTAGGTTGGTTAATGAACTCTTGTTGAAAACCCCTGAGTTGTTGAGAAGTAGTTTTGGGTCCCTCTTTTAAAATGATTGCAAATAAAACTGCATCCACTCAAAGATAATAAACCAAATATATTCCCTTCCTTGAAGTTCCGTGCATGTAATAAGTTAGGATCCCTTTGGGATTTGCTGAGCCGGTTGATTGGCTCACGGCTTGCTTAATCTAATCTTTAGAGGATCAAGACGAAGGAGAAGGTCTCCCCGTTGAAGAAGTCCCGGAGGATCTATTCTTCGACGAGGACCCTTGGCTGTAGGTCTTGGCCGCGCTCAAGCGGATTCTGGAAGTCTTTTGTAATGTAATTATACTTTGGGCTTGCACGCCCCGCTGTCAAAACCTGGATGTTAATCCTTATGTCAAATATATTCTGGACTTTTATTGTAAGCATGCAATGGTATACTCTTGCGCGACGTTCCATAACTGTTCATGCGTGAATAGTTGCGGAATGCCGTGTCCGTACGCGCCCCTGGAAACGGGGGTGTTACAAAGGCTATAGACTCGCCTTGTCGCGATGTGTAATATTACTATTATCCCTTCATCACCCTATTGAGAAGGGGAGGCTATCTCCTAGTCATAGCAGAAATCTTATAATAGAACAACTTTACAAAAAAAAACTAGAACAAAGAGGAGCATAACACCATGAATATCATAGTACATGACAAACACACAGTAACGTATTACAATGTCCAACTAACTGTAAGGAACCTACACGTAATTGCTCATAGGCGCTACCCCCACGAGTGGCCCCAATCTTGGGCCAGCGCTGTGCATGATCTAACGGGTAGGTCCAGTGCTCTAGTGTATGCCATGACCTGGCTAGGCGAGCAAGAGGTGCAGGAGTCACAACATCTTGCTAGGTTGGCTAGCTCAGTCCTGATCAGAGAGCTGCGAACCCCTTAGGATGTGGGCCGCCTCATCCTCTGAGGGCTTGGCCAACCAGGGGCGGATCCAGCGGTGGGGCGGGGGGGGGGGGGGGGGCTCGAGCCCCCCTACCGCTACCAGACCCTTGGAGCCCCCCCTAAATTTTTAGCCATGGATGTATAATGTAGAAAGGGCTGAGGTCGAGCTGAAGGTACTTCAGCCCCTCCAAAAAATTTTCCTGGATCCGCCACTGGCCAACCAAGTGTCCACTTGGACATCGTTGTCATCTGACTGCGCCCCGTGGCTTGTCGTGTCATCATCCACTTTGTCCCATGGGAGGACGTGTCCTCCATGTAGTCCTTAAGATGTGCATGCTAGCCTGCAAAGAAGATAGAATAAAATTGAAATATGTTCTCGAAGTTGAGCACATGCAATGAGGAGGGAATAGTGTACTTGGGTACATCCGGGCATATTGAGCAGTCCCATGGAACTGTACATATGGGCATATCTGGCAGGACTACTTGTACTCTCACTATATATAGCTCATTAGGCATCATGAACATACACACAATATTCATAACATGATGATCCACATGAGGTACATAGCCACCAAACACAAAATACCAGTCCTAAAACTAGTATAAATTATAAACATTTAATTTAAGCAAGGTAAACTTACTACTAGAAGATTGTAATGCTGAAAGATCATCAGTAGATAACCTCGAGTAGAAGTTCAGCCATGTAATTCATCATCTAGTAAACAAGCATTACTGGCTGCCTCCCCACCCCATATTCTCCCCTCCCCCTTGGTTCCCAGAGGGTTTAGAGCAACTCCAGCAGGGCCTCTACTTGAGCCCTCATCCTACTTTTGAGGGCCGAGGGGCAAAAAACTCACTCCAGCAGGGCCCTTACTTGAGCCCTCAAAAGTAGGGGGCCCTCAAATCTCCCCCTCGAGCCCTCATTCCTGGGGGCTCTGGAGGGAGCCCCTACTTTTGAGGGCTCAAGTAGGAACCATGCTGGAGTGAGTTTTTTGCCCCTCGGCCCTCAAAAGTAGGATGAGGATGAGGGTGGGTCCTATGTGTCATCCCCTCTAAAAATGAATTTGAGGGTCCTGTTTTGAAGCCCTCAAAAGTAAGGAGAGCCCTTAAATAAAAAGTAGGGGCCCTGTTTTGAGGGTTAGAGTTGCTCTTAGGCACGCGAGGCCACCACCGCCACTCACACCCAAAGCCCCAACCCCTCCTCATCGCCGGCGACCATGGTGTCACAGCACGGCATCCTCCTCGCCGTCGGCCTCACTCGTCTACGACCACCTCAGTGCCCTCGTATCTGTAAGGCCTCCTCTCCGCCTCCTTCCTGTCAGGAACTGTGAGTGTGAATCCAAAATAGAGAACAAAATTGGGGGAAACAATCAGAAGAACAATCGGGAGAGCGATGAAGAATAGACAAACCACAAGCTACACTAGATATGGTGGCTAGGGTTTGTATATTAACTTCTGGATAGTTCTCAACAGAAGGGTTACAAGCCTTTTATACGGCTGCCCAAAACATAAACTGAGTTTAAGACAAATGACAGTGACTAGTGTGACAAAATGCACAGTTAAACAAGCCTAATGTATACCAATGCATCAGTTAATGCATGCATGCGGAGATTGTAGAAACTGGCTAGATTCTGATTACTTTAGTCTTTATAATCAGGTCCCCTAGCTAAGGGCTAATTTGTTAGCTCAGTGGTTACGGAATTTCACATACTGCTTTCATGCCAATTGAAACATATCTCACTCTTAAGTCGTGACCTATATATTTACTATGTCAAAACTAATTAGTTACTAATATCATGATCTTGATGCTTTGATGTATCACTGTTCTTTCTTCTGTTGATATGTTCTGTGTATGATGATTGTTTGCACGAGCTGACAAATGTATCTTTGGGACAGACTGTTGAGAAGGTTCTTTCGCTTGAACAGAAAGCTGTCAATACTGCAGCTCTTTTTGATGCAGAGAAATTTTCTGAGATCCCATACATCATGGAAGGTGCATCAAATACAAATGATTGTCCTCATCATGCTGTTGCTGGTGCTAAGGTATTGTACTATTTTAACTTATTGTCATCATCATGTTACGCAATGACTTCATACCTTTTTTTAAAAAATGGTGTTCGTTGTTTCTGCCATCCCCTTTTTAAACTAGAAAAAACAAAGTGACATGTAGATTATTATTAATGTCAATACATTGTCTGAAAGTATTGGTGGGAACTGGCAAATGAAGCAATTATATCAAATATGCTACTTTGGTCATCATCTAATTCTCTGTGTTATTATGTCATCAGCGGAAACATGAAGCCTTCGAGGTAGATGAAGAGCTCAATTCAACAATTGCAGAGAATGAAGTACTTTCGTGGGCAAATTTTGAGAAATTCATATTCTGTCTAAAGAAGGTGTGTTGCTGTACTCATAGTAGGCTATTCATGTAGGCGCATGTATTCATTTGATTTTCTTTTCTGCACTGGTGTTTCCATTTTTTTTCCTTGTTTGCAAATTAGACTTCTAAAAGCAGAATTCTAGTTCAGCTAGATCCTAGATGCAAACCAATATATTCTACATAATGTCAATACAATTTATTTATTTTTACAAGAACAGTTTGGGAGGACCCTCATAGAACAGTTTGGGAGGACCCTCCTGAAATATATATAAATATATAGAATAAAGACAATTACAAAGAAAGGATTAGAAAACCCAAGATGAAAGCAAAAATTATACAGTAAAAGGAGGACAACTCCAAAAAAGGATATAGGTTAAAGTCCTAAAGACATCTCGGGGGTACTTAAGTTGAACTGTACTTCTCTTCAAAAACATCTAAGGGGTACATATTATGTGCTGGACTTTGTTGGAGTACTTGTACCATGCATCTAACTTCCTTGTCAAATAAGTTAAGTTGAAGGAGAAATCCTTCACTTTGGATTTGGTTCTTTTTTAAAAATAGAAAAACTCCCCTGAACAGCCCCCTCCAAGAGAAGAGAATGCCAATTCCTCATTTATATATATTTATTTGTGTATAAATGAATGGTGCAGCTGAAGCATGCATGATGTTGGACTTTGTTAATGCCCACATCTTATTTTTTCTTCTTGTATTCAAGTTTTGTGCATAACAAAAGAAACCAAAGCTGAAAGTTGGCAGTCATCCTATTTGGGAAGCATTTTTCAAGGCCAATGTAACAGACAAGGATAACAACTCTGGTAATACTTGTTATGAATATTGTGTGTATTGATATGAGACCCAAAGGGTCATATATATAGGAGAGTACAAGAGAGATATAAGGAAACAAATAAGAGTCATATTCTATCTCTAATACCCTTAACACCCCCCCCACAAATGCAAGGCGTATGCAATAGCATTGCATTTGAAAAAGGGGTTAATACTAAAACAAGAAATATCCGACATCCGAGTCGTGATAAAGTCGTCGTTGCGTGCAGTCGTTGAATAAACTGTCAAATCAAGCCGAAGAGGAATAGATAGAAGCATGACGGCGCAGATCGAAGCCTGAGACGGCGGCGGCGCAGTGCACAAAAAGCGCAACGGAAGCGCGGTGCAGAAGAAGCGCGGCGACCTTAAAAACTCGGGGCGGCGGCTCAAAGAGAAGCGGCGGCATCATAAAGACTTCTACGATCTGCAGCGGCTCAAGAATAGAGCGGCGGCTGCTGCCATGCAAAAGAAAAAAATTTGTGGACTCGCATGGTTTGAGCGAACTAAAACTTAAAGACTGCGGACTTGAATGGACGCGACATAAGACTCATGAAAACAGAAAGACTCAACGACGACTGAAGCGAAGCAACTTGAGCGGCCATCAAAAGCTATCACCAGCTCTCTCTCTCTTTTCAGACGCACTCCCTCCCCATCTCTCTTTACTCCCGCCCGCACGCGTCTCCACACTCCCGCCCGCCTGCTCACTCAGAGAGAAAAAGGAGCAGCGGAGAGCCGGCTCCCCGGCCAGGCGACGGCGAGATCCGGCGGCGGCGGCCACAGGAGCGGCGGCGGCTGGATGGAGAGGCGGCCGGAGGGAGAAGCTGACGGTGGAAGACGGCGCAGAGAGACCGGATCCGAAGTGGACGGAGCGCGGCGGCCTGGATCCAGGCAGGGAAGAGCTCGGCGACGGGCGCCAGCGCGGGGAGTCCACGTATCCGGCGAGGGGAGCCACGGATCTGGCCAGATCTGAGCTGGGACGGCGGCCGGGGAAGGTGGCGGCGCGGAAAGTAGACGGCGTCGACGTCCGGGGCGAGGCCGGATCCGAGTGGCGACGGCCCCCTGGAGCTGCTACGAGCCGAAGATGACCGGATCGGGTTTGGAGGGAGGCGAAGACGTCCAGATCCAGCGATGCCAGACCGGCGGCGGCCGGATCCGAGGCGGCGGCAGCCGGATCCGGAGGCCCGAGCCCAGATCCCCGGCTGCAGAGGGCGTCTCGAGGCCGGGCACGGCGAGATCCAGGGCGGCGACCAAAGAGGCGGCGGCAGCAGCGGGATCCGGGGCGGCGGCAACCGTAGAGGCAGCGGAAGACACGGTGGCCACGGGCGACGGCTCGAGTACAGGGCAGCGGCGGCGAGCGGTGGCCGCCCCCGGGATTAGCTCCTCTCGGGGGCAGCAGCGGAAGTAGATCGGTTAGGGTTTCAACCTAAGCTCTGATACCATGTTATGAATATTGTGTGTATTGATATGAGACCCAAAGGGTCATATATATATAGGAGAGTACAAGAGAGATATAAGGAAACAAATAAGAGTCCTATTCTATCTCTAATACCCTTAACAATACTAAATATCACTAGCTCAAGTACTGCTTCAATATTAGAGCCAGAAACACCGCAATGTTACATTATGGCTTTACCTTCTCACATATTTTTGTGAACATAACTGTTTTTAACCTATATTCCTGTTTTTTGAATGTTCACCAGTTCTGATCTTACCTCTTGGTGCTGAGGTGTACTGGCTTTAGTTAGAAAGTATATATAAAGTTCAAGAACAAAGACGGTCAAAATTTATGCTATTTCCTACGATTAACCAAAAAGTGCTAGTTGTTCATTTGAGTTGTTTATTTTAAATTTTGCATTGGTCTTCTATGAGCCAGAGACTTGGAGAATGCCATATAGTTTAGTCCTGCACTGGCATATGCTTGTTTGTTAAAGTTACATTGTTTTGTCATTCTTTTTAGTCTTTTGTTCTCTATTCCATTTGAAGCCAAAAATAGGGTGTAGGAAAAAGATATAAGAGGGTAAAACAAATCTAACATGCCTGATTATGTTAACTTCATAATAGTATTTTGCTGAATCAGGACCAACAGAATGTCTCAGAGATACCAAGTAACCAATTTACCGAAGTACTAATGTACCATGACACCTTCTCATTGAAGTTAGATGTGTTTAGTTTAATCAATAGTTGTCCAGGTTGTTTTCATTAATATTTGCGGTAAAAACTAATATACCTTATTTGAAAATTTATACTATCGTTAGAGGAAATGAAACAACATCCTCGCAAGCACTAAATCTTTGTCGTGAAAATTTAAAGAAAAATATTTAGCAATGAAGTTCCCTTTTTTGCAGTGGCATCGCCAATAAATGGTATTTTGGAGAGACTCAAACAAAAGGAAGGAGGTACGTTAATGACACTGGATCAGATAATAAGGGTTCTGGAGGATTACAGTGTGGTGCTTCCCCTGAGAACCCAGAAGCATTTACCCTGGGTAAGAATTATTTAAAAAAGTTTTACATATTTTTACTATGCATAAGTCTGATGCATCAAAGTTACTGTCCATTTCATATCAATTATTTTGTTGAACTTGATAAATTGGAGACTGGACTGTTGTATCATTATATGCAGGAATTGTATAGTGTTGAACTTTGTGTCTGGTTAATTGGTTTTATTCCTAGGTGTTAACTTTCTTTGATCCGGGAGAAAACACACACATCACAAATAAACTGAGAGAACACAAGAGAATTTCTGAATTTCTCTATTCTCTTATTTGCTCCCCCTTTTATTTGCTTTTCTTACAAAATTAGCTACAAGCCTTCTCAATATATATGCTAATAATCTCCTACTAGCATACGTATTCGGACTTCAAGTTGGACACAATTTCAACTTGAGTTACACACGGAGACGGACTCTACTGCGTCTTAGACTCGAAGTCAAGACTATTTCTAACAATCTCCCCCTTAATCTTGACTTGACATACTCTAGTTTTAGTCTCAATGCATTATGAACTATCAGCCACGCTTCCACATGAAGTATTCTACATGCAAACTACATATAAGAACTCAACTCAACTGGTACGAGTCCACCAAATGGAAAGATCTTAAAACATTAAGGCAATCGGTCTCAACTTCGATTTACTAAATTCATACTTGATACAGAACGGTGATATATCTCCTCTGCCTTGCTGCGTTGCTTCGGGACGGCTGTGTTGCTATGCTTCTCTTGGCGCTGACTTTTGCTGCTCCAGCTGTACGACGCGCGCGCGGAGGCCTCAGGAGCACCGCTCGAGACGAGCATGAAACGGAATCGTTGAGACGATTTTTTTTCAGCAACTCGCTTCTCACCTAGGTTTTAATACCACTTGTTAACTTTCTTTGATCCAGGAGAAAACGCACACATCGCAAATAAACTGAGAAAACACAAGAGAATTTCTGAATTTCTCTATTCTCTTATTTGCTCCCCTTTTCTTTGCTTTTTTTTACAAAATTAGTTACAAGCCTCCTCAATATATGCTAATAATCTCCTACTAGCATACGTATTCGGACTTTAAGTTGAACATAACTTCAACTTGAGTTACACACGGAGACGGACTCTACTACGTCTTAGACTCGAAGTCAAGATTATTTCTAACACTAGGAATATCACATGAAAACTTTGTTAATTGTGTCAGTTATATTGCTTACAGGCCTAATGTTGGAGAACAGAAAATATAGTCTGCTGCTACGTGACCTTTACTTTTAGATTGTATCCTTACTCCTTATGAATGTGGACCTCAGAACATTTTATGGTTGTGTTGCTCTTCCTAAAATAATATTTCTTTTTCGCCTTTTCCACTGGTTACCACTGAAGTGGACTGGTTCATATGATCATTCCCAGAAGGAGACTAATGATTGGACTGTACATAAAAAAGAATCCTAGTTAACTATGACATTGTACAATGTCTTCATAACTGGTTCCAGCCCGGTTACCTTTACGTTGCTGATACTGGTTTATGGCCAGCTGGCACCTCAGTGGTAACCAGTCAAGTACCAGATGGGGCGCTGTTTGGTGGCTCCATGGCAACTGCGACTGGGGGTCCTTTTTTTATCTCACTAATTTTTTATATGCTTTTCCCCCTAAAAAGTACTGTGATTCTGTGAAACTGTTATGTACAGAAATAACACAACTCAGCTGAAGTCATTAAAAATTGCTACAATTTATTTTTAGCTGGACTTATGTGGTAGAAACAGCCTTAAACATACTCTCCAAATTACCTACGTTCCACTTAGTTGGGCTTTCAACCGCGAGCTGATGGCTTCCAGTTGAAGAAGCCCGAAGCCAGTCGGAGCCAGAGCGGTGTGTCGGTGGATGCGGCTTCTTCTGGAGCCCTGAAGTGGCATTTGCGTGATGCCACCCACTCCCGTAAGCAGCTGCGCTTTTCCCCACCCACATATGCCCCCCGGCACCCATCGTCTAGCGATTGCGCCATCTCCACCCCCCCACCGGCCGTGGCAACCCCCTCCGCGGCGGCCACTTGGGCCCTCCCACCCTGCTAGCAGGCCTTCGTCCCTGTGCCCGTTCACGGCGGCCTTGTCGTGGGCCAGTTGCAAATCGGGGGCCACAGAGTCCCACGATGGATCCGCAATCTTCGGTTGGGCCAACGACGCGAGCTCCACCGTCCGCGACTTGCGGTGCCTTCGGTTGCGTACACGCGGCCCCTCCGTCACTACCACTCACAAGCTCGAGTGAGGTCCCCATCGGGTCGGCCTAGCACCTTGCGCAGACATCCTCCTAGTGACCACCCCACCCCTATTAAGGTTTGACCCTTTCCCTTGCCCGTACTTTCGTCTATATCTTACTTCCCCTTGTGTGGAGAGACGGGTATGCTTAGCTACCTTGTTTGCTCTGGCATGTCCACCACCTTTCCTATCGCACTTAGCCGCCATGGCTGCAGATGGCCCTGGCTACCTGGAGCGATGAGAGTACGTATGTATTCCTACAAGTATGCGTAGAGGAGGTGGAGGCACAGAACAGACCGTACTCACGGTTGAACACACAGGGCAAGCAAAACCTTCTCCGTAAGTTCACAGAGCGAGCCGGCTTGCCGTACATTAGCAAGCAAATGAAGAACAAGTGGGAGCAATTGAGTCGTGATTACAACAAATGGAAGGGATTGAAACTTCGTGCGACGGGGCTTGGTGTCGACCCTGACACCAGCTGCATCGAGGCAAGCGATGATTGGTGGGCTGCTACCGGTGGAGTAAGTTTGGATTCGCAAGTGCAGTGCTCTTTCTATTACTTCCGCTGCGCACAAAGCCACAATGAAGGAGTGATGTAACATCGTGCCATTGCAGGGAAAGTTGAGGATGTGCAAGTTCAGGGCCATAGTTGCTCGTGACGAGGACCTTCTAGAAGTCATCTTCGGCAACACCACCACCACGAGCGAGTGTGCATTCATGCTGGGTATGGACGACATCGGTCTGGATGTCGAGGATCTCATGAAAAGCCAAGGAGGAGATGCCGGCAGTATGCATACCCCAATGCAGACCACTGGCAGCGGTCCAACGACTGGCTCGTCTTGGAGCAAGAGGCCACGACTTGCACCGGTGTACCCGAGCACCAGTCGGCCAGGGACGTGCATCGACTGTGAAGTCCAGATGAAGCGACAGGTGGACCTATGTGAGAGGAGTCTCATGTCGTCCACTCGGGTGTCCGGCTGGAGTGTCACATCCCCTGAGAATCATTCCACAAGGGAAGACTTGCTAAGGCTCATGAAGATGGTGAAAGAAGCGGGGGCTACTGAAGGAAGCAACGAGTATTACTATGCCTCCAAGCTTTTCACGAAGGCAGAGTGCCGCGACAGCTTCCTATCAATGGAAACCAACGAGAGTCAACTCAATTAGATCAGGCGTACATGGGAAAGGAGAGGAGACCTGTTAGGAGAGGGTCTGTTAGTTTGTTTCGTCCATTTACTTTAGTTCATTGGTAGTGCATGTCGTTCAGTTCGTTCGGTTCGTTTACTGCAGTTTGTTACCAGTGAGCTGAGTGTGTACCAGACTTTCGTAATTTGTGTTGTTGCATTTGGTATTTACTTGCGTCATTTGTGCTGTAAACATTTGACATGCAGACCTGTGACTTTCTGTCATCTCTTTCAGTTCTTACTGCTGTGTATGAGTTAACATGCTGCCGTCTCTTTTGGCATGGCTGCAATAGTTAATACGCATGTTGTCGTCTCAATATTTTGCAGTGATGGCAGAGAGCAGTAGTTCTAAGGAGGTGTAACCACAGGAAGAAGCTGACAGTGGCCTACAAGATCTTGAGGACCAAATGCAGAGCACAGGCAGTGGGTGGCCATTGTTCATCCCAGCTGTGGCCCTTGCCTTGTTTTACACTGCCACCGACGATGACGATGACGTGAGCTCGCGTGTCCCAAGTGTGCTGGTCATGATTGGTTGGCAGTGGGTTTTCCAACAACTTGCTGATGAGGAGTGTTGCTGCAATATGTTCAGGATGAGGCCCATTATTTTCGAGGCACTTCATGACACACTTGTTGCGGCTTACGGACTACAGTCATGTAGGGAAGTTTGTTCTAAGGAAGCGTTAGCTCTCTTTTTGTGGACATGCAGGGTGCCTCAATCGCAAAGACAAGGAATGAACCGCTTTGAGCACTCTGCAGGTACCATTTGCAAGAGGTTCAATGATGTGCTGCAGGGTGTGGTGACCCTTGCTACTCACATAATTGCACCTTCCGATCCGACGTACCAGACATTGCATCCGAGGCTCGTGCAACAGAGATTCTATCCACACTTCAACAACTGCATAGGGGCTATTCACGGCACACACGCAAAAGTTGTTTCTAATGACGAGAGGGCGCATCATTTCAATAGCCATGGCTACACTAGCCAGAACATCTTCGCCATTTGCGACTTCAATTGCCAACTTACATTTGTGTGCGCCAGTTGGCCAGGATCAGTACATGACGCTCGGATCCTACAACAGACCATGGCGAAGTACAGTGACCGCTTTCCACATCCCCCAGAAGGTAATACAGCTCTTTTAATTTGCATTCTGCCATGCATTGCAAGGCTTGTACTAACCGATATTTTTCGTTGTAGGCAAGTTCTACCTTGTCGACTCCGGGTATCCCAACTGATTGGGGTACCTCGCTGCATATCGCAACACGCGATATCATCTTTCCGCATTTGACAATGTGAGGATCCTAGTGGGGATGTAGGAGCGCTTCAACTACAGGCACTCACAACTGTGGAACACCATCAAACGTGCCTTTGGCATGTGCAAAAGCAAATGGCGCATACTCGACAAGATTCCTAAGTATAAGTATCGCATGCAAAGTGTGATAATTATAGTTTGCATGGCGTTGCACAACTTCATCATCGACCGCGAGTTGCCTGCGAAGGTGGCCCCCAACCAGCCAGCCCAGCCCGTGGGACCTTCCGAACCGCCCGCGCTCATCCCGCCTGGCCTTTCACAGGCCACTGACACTACACTGATGGACATGACATGTGACTGGATAGCAACGTCGTTGGTGGCATAGAGCTAGATTCGACACTCGTATGTAAGTTGCACGTGTAATCACCGCGCACACGTTGTTGTATATTACCTTGTGTTGTATGTCACGCATAACAAATGCGACATGTTCAGCCTTTTAAAAAATGAACTTAATTGGCAACAGGTGTGCTAGCTTCTACTATTCATTAAACATTTTTTTAGTTTCTTTTCGATTCGTGTTGCCAACTGTTACTTAATTGCCAATCGTGAGCTTCCCAAAGACCAATATGCCATTTTGAACTTCATTATCAAATGCACACTATTTGTTCCTCTTGTTTTAGCCTATTTCAACTCTCATTAGCTTCTTTCAGCCGCTACAGTGCTTTTTTCAGCTGCTACAGTGAAAAACCCCAAAAGCCTTCAGCCATAAGCCAACTGAGCAGGCCTAGTTTTTATTCTCAGAAAAGAGAGAGAACTTGCGAGATTGCTGGTCCTGATCCTGATGCTTACGACTTTATAAGCTACTCCTTTTTGAACATTGATATAATGTTGAAATTCAGGATGTCAGCCTTCAATACACATCTCTTTTTTTTGGTAATATTCTTGCACTATTTTTTTTTGTAATATTCTTGCATGATAGTGATACTGCTCTTTGTAGATTTAAGCAAAATCGTTGAAGCATATCGAAATGAGGAGGTACATGACTGCTTTGCTGCGTCATGCTTTATCTGTTTTAAGGGCACTCCCATATCCTCTACTTGACATATAAACACTTGTCATCCATATGTCTTCTATTTGTGCATTATAGATAGAGTCGCTTGTGAAAAAGAAATACGGGCAAGAAGCTTTTACAATCTTTAGGCTGTTGGTCACACAATGTTGTCCAGTTGAGACATCTAAAGTAAGTAATCTTCTACATTGAGGAAATTTTAGTACTATACTATGGTGTATGTTGTCGATCTATTCTTGTTACGGAAGCCTCTATTATGCTTTAATCTTCATTATGTGCTGGTGTGCTCCTGTTTTATAATTTTTACAATTTTACTTCATGACATGCTTTCCTGTTGTAAACTGCGGTGAATAACACTAGACTTTGATTGCAATTTGCAGATTCTTGACACGACGATTCTTGACAAGCAGATTGTTCATGGAACTTCGTACAAACTTTGGAAGGACGAGTACATAGACACAGTGGTCTGTTGCATAATTTCAACAGAGAAGTAGCGTGTATTGTCTAGACATATTTATTCAAATCAGACCGGACTGACAGTTCGACCGAAAAAAAAATAGAACCAAAGCCTGGTCCAGTCCACTTAAAGGATCATTTTGTCTAAAAATTGGCAAAACAGTAAAACTTTGCCCTATTTTACACCGCCGCTGATGATGACGTGAGCTCGCCTGTCCCAAGAGTGCTAGTCATGACTGGTTGGCAGTGGGTTTCCTAAGCGTTGCTGCAGCATGTTTAGAATGCGTCCCATTGTTTTCAATGGCACTTCACAACACACTTGTTGCGGCTTATGGACTATCAAGGCCAGGGATCGAACCTGTGGCCTCAAGACTCCCTCCCACGAGCGCTAGGACCCACAAATCAACTGGGCTAGGCCGTTGGTGTTGTTAAGAAGGGAACTAGACTTATATATGTCCTTTATCTTATGCCATCTACATGTAATGTAATGTTGACCAAATATTTTCAAAAAATATTAAAATATTTTTTTTTGAACCGCGGTTGGACCGTTCTGACCGCTGGTTGAACCGTCAAACCAATGAACTTGGTACCTTGATCGCCAGTCTGGTGTCAATAACTATGAATTGCACTACGTACTCCAGAGCCTCACCGAGCTTGACCCTTTTAGTGGTATGAACAAATTCCACTATGAATTGTCCAATAATACACCTAAAAGATTTAGATGTGTGTATGATTGATATACGATGCATACTAAGGCCTGTTTGAAATGTTACAGTTTTTTATTAAATTATTTCCTATGAATTTCCTATGTTTCAAATAGTCCCAGCAATGCAAGATGTGATGGATTTATTCTTGTCTAAGCAAATAAATTGGTTACTCATACAGGACATGGAGGAAACAAAATCAGATAAGGCAACATCGGGCCAATTCAATTGATGCTATGCAAGTGACCCTTAAGCGACGTCACATGAAACCAGTGATCTCAGAGCATTATATTTCTCCGTCTCAAAAAAAAAAAGAGCATTACATTTCCATGGGCCATACTCTTCTGTGACGTATGTGCTTAATTTGTAGCCATTGCAGCCTTGACTCAATACAAGAAACTTAATCCAACAGAGAAATTATTGATCCTCAAATTGACACCAACTTAATTCAGCCATCTCTCCCTTTCATATCGGTGCGCCATCCGTGTCCAAGTAAATAACCGCAGTAACAATGATGGCATTATCCATCAAAGAGGTTGGCTAAGTGTAACGTACCAAAGTTTGTTTTCTTTAAAATTTTAATTTTAAATTAATTATTTAAATTATTTGGATTTTATGTGTAATTCTGGAAGGCAATCTCAATTTCAATTCCCAAATTCAAATTCTAGAATTCAAAATTTTGAATTCAAATCTCCAGAAAAATATCAATTTCCATTTTCTAGGTTAAACCTATTTTTCTTGGCCTATCTTTTCTTTTCGTTTCCTTTCTTTTTCCCTTTTATTTTCGTTCTTTTCTCTCTCTCTCCTCCCTTCTCTCATGTTCATCTCCTTGCTTCGATCGAACAGGCAATTGAGCCAAGTCCCAGCTCGGGCCTTATATCCACCTCGTGCCAAAACAAAAAATATTCCAAATCATGCAAGAAATCCACCCCTTTCCGGATTATTTGCGTTTTGTTCATCTGTTTTTCTTTTATCTTGTTCATTCCCAAACTAACTCAAAACCGACACCAACGAATTTGCATCTATTTCCCTCTCTTTTGAGCATTTAAATACGACCCCGTGACCTCTCTGAACCCCTTTCCAAAATCTATCAAACCTCCTCAAACCACAGAGCACCGTCATCACCGAGGGTCCATCGTTCCCGAATTTGTTCGTCGCTCCGACTCGCGTTCCGAGCACTCCAGGTAATTTCTTTGAATTTCTTTCATGTCACATCGTGTTCCCGAGTATCTTGCACCCTCATGTAAAATTAATTTGATTTTCGTGCAGTCATTCAATAGGAATCGAGTTTTTTTCAAAACCGATCTACATTGTCTCCCATCGTCGATTCGTCGTCTCCGGTGAGCCAAAATCCAATTCTTTGCTACTACACAATCACCATCATATCCTCTACATGTTTCATACCTTGGTTTGTCAATTGCATCACCGTGGAAGTCCATCACTGGCGCACCCATGGTTCCAGCCACACGTCACCGTCACGAGCCCAATCCAACCATCCTCCGGCCAAGTCGACCACACCTACGCGTTCCATGTGTTGAGGTCGTGCTAGTGCTCACCCTTTTTATCCGTGTTCCCTGCCATGTGCTGTAGCCCCTACTGATCCATACCATCAGCTGTCCCATGTGCCGCACACACCGCCACCGTGCCCTCCGGCCGCGCTGTCACCGACCATCCCCTCCCCGGGACCCCACCACTCCATTTTGCCCGGGCCAGAGCTACCCATTTGCCTCCTCTATTTCCCTCCAAAGCTCCTTTGTTCCTTCTTCATTTGTTTGCTTTGAGTCACTTACAGCCAGACCCCACACATCATACACCAAAGCAAAGAAAAATCAGCCACAAAAAGAAGATGCCAAGGAATATTCCTTCATTTTACAATTTCAGCATTTTCCATTTCATTCAATCTTTCGAGAGCCCATTCTCTGTCGTTCGAACTCTAAATCCAGTTATTCAAGTTTTTAAATTCATATAAAATCCTAATCTACCTTCCAGTACATATTTCTTATTTTTGTAATTTTATTTGTATTTATTTATTTATTTTTGCTTTCTTGTTTTGCGCGTAGAACCCAACATCGTCGAAGAAGTTCCTGACCAGCAGGAAGATACCCCAGCCACAATCAATGAAGCAAGTCTTCCTTAACCATATTGTACTTAATTTTATCAAAATTATTTTACTGTTTCAAACTTAAATATATTGCTATGTTACAAAAAATATTAACTTCTGTCTCAAGGATGTTAGTTAATCCGACATTGTCATACCCTTATTTAATGTTGATATCCATGTACCATTGTTACATTAGGATAACCTTATCTCAATTTTGATATTATAATATTGTTTGATAATTTTATAATGATAAAATTGCTTAGATTAGCTATTCGATCATTATAATCCTAGGGGTTGAAAAATGATATCGTATGCCTTAATCATTTTATTCTAATAACTTTGTGGAAATATGTATTGTCACTGTTTATAAAGTAGAATAAAATAATAAAAATAATTTTAGACTTAGGCAGTTGGTAAGATTGGGTTGGTGCGGATGGAGCATGTGATCTTGTGTGGTGAATGTACCAACCTAATCAATTAAAAACCGATACTTGTGATTGTCTAAACTAAGCACTACCATCCAGCCACAAGTCTATATGGGTATGAAGTGGCTAATTAATTTATAACGGCTTAGCTTAGAATCCACCAGTGGTACGAGTGGGTGTTGGATGGAGACAATTGTGCCACATGGTGCAAGAGGGGGCTTGTGACTGGTGGATGGAACCCTTTAGCTGTGAAACCTTAGCGAGCGAAGTCTAGTTAAGCTGGCGCATTGTAAAGTCCTTGTGGTAATCACTTAGTCACATGCCAAAGGAAGCGTGTTATAGCCGACATGATAAGTTGATTATCTCTTGTGAGTAAATCGGTACAACCTTTACAGAGTATAAAACTATTTGAATAGTTGTACCTATAGTCAAGGGCGGGCAATGTGTAATTTCACATGGTAGATTTTTGGTTTTGGTTTCAACTTAAAATCTTGTGGAAACTCGAGAGTGGTTAGAACTCACGGGTGTGTGTTCTGGTGGATAGAACTAGTGCGGGTGGATGAAACCCGTAGTTTTGAACCTTGGCGGTTAGAACATATCTACTAGTATAGGTGTTTGGAACATTCACTAGAAAATTTAATCTATTTTTAGTTATTGCAATTACTTTGTTAAATTGATGCTTTGAAAATCTATAATGGTAATTGAACTAAAAATGATACTTAGTGCACAAGAACCACATTATATTTCCTTTTGTTAAGCCTAGCATATAATTATATTTTTTTTTCAAGACTTGCGGAGTAGTCTATGTACTCACCTTGCAATCTACAAATTATTTTAGAGGAATACGAAGATGCTGAAGGAGACTATGACTACTTCGTGTGTGGATTCGACAAAGGCTTTTCAGATATCTAGGTTGCCCTTCTCCAGTTAATTGGATGTGGCAAATTGATGGATCGTTCTTCAGAGTTTATCTTTCTTTTGCTTTTGCTGAGTTTGTATTTCTATGAGGTTTTGTAGGCTCTTTGGTACTAAGTGGCCACAAGGCTGGTACTGTATTATTGTAATAAATCATTGTTGGTTATGTAATCATCACTGTATGACTATGTGCACTAGTTTTAATTTAGAACTAGTGCAATAATATACAGAGGGTTTAGATTTGAAAATCCGGTCCCAACAACAAGCGCCATTGCTTGGCTAGCTAGTTGCTACTTCCACCATACTCTTTGGCACAAGGATCAGTGGTCAAGATTTTGCACAAGAATGTAGAACATGTATTAAATCAGTAGTTCCTTTTTCACAGCTCATGAGAAAAAGATAACCCAAAATTCAGAACATTGTAGTGGCTGATAACTTAGGAGATGATGATATGCAGCATGATTGATTGATAAACTAGTACCACTACATGTATGTCAGCATTGCTTTTTATTAGGAGAGACAGAAAACACAGGTCAGCAGTGATGATAGAAATGTCTTAGAAATTCAACTATCGTAATGCCTATACCTAGGGCTAAAGGCAGTGACAAAAGGGGGTGCTCATATTGTTTCAATATCAAATCAAATTTCTGGGTTGTACACGACTTCGAAGCACGCAGAGGAAGATCAAACATACAAAGCCTACATGCCAATCCTACAAAAACCGAGTCCAAACACTCCTCAGATGGTGTGACAGCTTGGCCAGTATGACCATAGGCCATTGGCAGTCGGCCACTCGACCAGTCTGACTGGTGCCTTAGGCCAGTTTGATCGGAGCTCAGGCAGAGGTAAGAACAGCTCGGGTTCAAACATCCAAAATACCCAATTCAAAACTCATAGCTCCAAATCTAATGAAACTTGGAACAAACGTTCACAAGAATATTAGGAATCTATTCCAAGCAAATATCAAGAAGATCAATCAATATTAGGAATCTATTCCAAGCAAATATCAAGAAGATCAATCTCAAATTTTTTGACCTTTATACAAAACAAGTAAGATTGCACTAAAACCAGACCGAACCCTAACTTAGAGTCAAAGGTTTACTCGTGGGTTAAGAATGATCAAGATGACCTTGGATCAACTCCCACATGTCCTGCCAAACAAAACCACAGCAGGAAACACAGCAAAGGCCCTAAGACCAAGATCTCTCACCAAGGCCCTCAAATCAAGTCAAAACCAAGCAAACTCAAGAACTTTCCGTAGAAAGTTTCTAGATAGATGGAATCTGGTCTCCATAAGATATCTCCACTACTTATACGTCCTTAGCACCAAAAAAGATCAAGAGAGAAAAAGAAAACATTAAAAACCAAGCCAAATCAAGAACTTCAATTTGAGGACAAAGACTTGACAAATTTAGTGGATCTATTGATACTTGAAAATAAATATTTGTAGCCACTCCATCATGCAGGATATAACTCTACCCTTAGAGCACTCACACAAGATTTCGAACACAAGAAAACCTTAACCCTAAAATGCCTCTCCAATCACAAGAGATATTTTCTCTCAACACAAGACTTCCTGGAAGGCGAAGCATTTATCTTATGGAGGTCGATTAGTCCTTCTAAATTCAGTTCTTACCAGTTTACCCATGTTCATGATGTCCTTTTTTGAAATACCGAAAGGTGTTCTTAAGAAACTGGATTATTACAGATCTAGATTTTTTTGGCAAGGCGACAAAGATACAAAGAAGTATCGCCTTGCAAAATGGGACATCTTATGTCGTCCTAAAGACCAAGGAGGGCTTGGGATCATTGACCTCCAAGTCCAGAATAAATGCCTATTAAGCAAGTGGATTATTAATTTGCTTAATGAAGAAGGAACTTGGCAAACTTTGCTTAGAAACAAATATCTAAGCTCAAAATCTCTTCCACAAGTCCACGTCAGAACCAATGATTCACATTTCTGGAAGGGTCTGATGAAAATAAAAGATCAGGTTTTGGCTTGTGGTTCTTTCAAAATTAATGATGGATCACAAACGCGATTTTGGGAAGATTCATGGGTAGGCAATCGCCCATTCAAAGACCTTTATCCCACACTGTATAATATTACAACTCGCCCGCATGATACAGTGGCCAATATTATGAGGTCAATACCACTCAATATTTCTTTTCGGAGAGCTCTGGTGGGGGATAAACTCCATAAATGGAAAGATTTAGTAGCCAAGATCACTCATATCAATTTAACTGACGAGAGAGATTTGTTTATTTGGAGCTTACGTAACAATGGTCAATTCACGGTCCATTCTATGTATCTTCACATGATAAATCAGAATACACCCTTTTCTCGTAAATTGATTTGGAAGTTAAAAATTCCTCTAAAAATCAAGATTTTCCTTTGGTATCTCCAGCGGGGGGTAATTTTAACAAAGGACAATCTCATTAAGCGGAATTGGAAAGGCAGTCAAAAGTGCTGTTTTTGTAATTGTAATGAAACCATTACACATCTTTTTTTTGATTGTCATCATGCCACGACGATCTGGAGGACTGTCTACATAGCTACTGGGCTAACGCCTCCCAGCTCTGTATCCCACATGTTAGGGAGTTGGCTATCAAATTTTGATTTAAAAGACAAGAAATATATTTTGGTTGGGGTGGCCGCTTTATGTTGGGCAATTTGGAGATGTCGTAATGATCTAATATTTGCAAATTGCAAATATACGTCTTTTATGCAGGCAATTTTCAGGGGAACATACTGGCTGCGATTTTGGGCACTGCTGCAGCGGGATGATGAAACAAAGGAGTCGTTCCAGCTAGCGAGCAGAAAACTAGAGACCACTGCGTTGGAGCTGTTTGCTTCCCATGGATTGAATTTTAATAATAGGCTTTGTCATGCATAATTTTTGTATTCATTGTTCCCCTAATTCATCAGCAATAGCACTGAAACTTTGTAATAATTTAAACGCTGTGTGCGGAAACGCAGAAGCGGGAAGTTTTCTTCCATTTTCTAAAAAATATAAGGGCTTATATAATGGAGGTTCCCTATTTCATACATAACCCTAACAATCAGTCCACACTTAGTGAATATAACCACTTACAATTAGAGAAACTCGGTAACCTCCCCAACCAGCCATGGATGATCTGACTGGATTACAATTAACCATGTCGGTCCCGACCTTTCGTTCCTATCCAGTACCTCTCCTTCACCTGTTTGTTCATTATTATATATATAACCGCAACGGGATAAAATACACATCAATCAATCCCCGAAAGCAACAGCATCGAAACCTAAAATCAAAGGGGGAGAAAGAAGGCTTTCCCTGTCTCTATAGCTTAATCCCACCATTAAACAAGCGTAGGGACAGCACGAAACCTCCCGGGCCGTTTGCTTGCTTGCTTCAAAGGAACCTTCAACGCCATCGGCTCAACCAACCTATATAATATACTCCGGCGCTTCCTTCGTGTCGGGTCATCACACCCGGTGTTCGCCTTCCGTTGCACTCCAATAAACGCGGAAGAGATCACGCGCGAACGGAGCCGACCGAGGCAAAGCATCATGCTGGAGCTTTTGCTGGTGGGGTGCAGCGGCGTGGTGCTGCTCCTCCACGGCGCCAGCCTCTTCCTCCGCGCGCTCTTCTCGCGCCACGCCGTCGCGCGGCCCGTCAGGTACGTGCGCCGCGACCGCGACCTAAATCTTCTTTCAGCTCGGCGTTCTCTCCTGTTCTTACTCAAGTCTTGGCTTTTTATGATCATGCGAATCCCGTTCTCGTTTCGTATGACTGATTTACGCGAGCCTTGTTCTTCTTGTTGACGCAGCTTCCTCGGATTCGTCGCGTGACCGATCCATGCGGGCATGCGGCGTGGAGGCCCGCTGTGCCCAAACGATCGATGGGTCATGGGTGATCGAGAGTATTCGAGAGAAAGGGGCAGCGGAGATCACCATCTTCCGATTAATTAATTATTGGGGCTGCGATGTAATTTATGAACGACAGCTTCTCATCGAGCAGTTGATGTACGTAGCTTGATTAAGAAACCGATCCCTATGAAATCTTTTAGTACTGAATTGTCCAAGCTATATATACTAACTGTTCATACACTTTTGCTACCATAGTGGATATTATCTTGCATTGCATGCATGGTTTGTGTTGGATTTGCATGCTTTGCACCAACGATCGTCTATTTTGGGTGTTCTTGGCAAATCAATTAGCTAAAGGACGACTAGCTACGATCCATGATGAATGACTTGTGCTAGTTTGTTCGATATGGCATTAGGCACGGGCGACTCGCGAGACCTTTCCCAATAACCGGTGGACGGCCGCTGTTCTCATGTGTACGTCCCGCGGCGCGAGTTACGGGCCAGCAACATAAACAAACCCCTTTTCAGAGTCAGAGCCGATAGCTACAGGGTTTCGGTACTAGTTTTGCTGGGTTCTTACTTTTTAGCCTACCGTTGCTACATAAGTTTCAATCATTTATAAAACATATTGTAAATATAAACCTCATATCATAAATAGTAGAAAATATGGACTTCAAATACTTGTAAAACACATTCGTAATGTATAGTCATATACTACAATGATTTAATACATGAGATTCAACTATTTGCAAAATACATACATAAATATAAGCACCATGCCAGGAGAGCAAGTGTGATTTAGTTATCAACACATAATGAGACTCAACCTACTAGATATGACATCTCTTAATAGTACGACAATTTATACTAACAATCTGATTTTTCAACCAAACACTAAGACCGCTAAAAAACTAGAAACACATCCTTAGCCCTACCTAGTCATACATTTGCCTTGAGCATCCTCTTAAAGCTTGATGACACACATATCTAATTCAAGTCTGGGTCATTGTCTTGATATGCATCTAGGGGTGGAAAACGGTAACGGATAATTCGTTTTATCCGATATTCGTATCCGAGAGAAATCCGAATATGGTAAGCAAAATCTGTATTCGAAAATATTCGTATTCGTATTCGAGAATATTCGTATCCGTATCCGTATTCGAGACTATTCGATTCGTATTCGATCCGTTTCTAGAACCCATGAAAAATCCGTACAAATTTTGTGATTCAAAACTTGAATTTAGGCGGTTTAAAACTGGTAACCGGTCAAAAACCGATGAAAAATCGGCAAAACCGTTAGGAATCCGTTTTATCCGATATTCGTATCCGAGAAAATTCGTATTCGAAAATATCCGTATTCGTATTCGAGAATATTCGTATCCGTATTAGAAAATATTCGAATTCGTATTCGTATTCGTTTTAAAAATATGGATTCGTATTCGTATTTGAGACTATTCGACCGTATCCGATCCGTTTCCACCCCTATATGCATCAACCTATGATGCATTCTTCACTTGAACTCCATCCACATATGATGGGTCTTTTCTTGACTTGTTGATAAATTCATGATTATCTCCTCTTAGGAATCTTGATTGACTTCTCTTGGGGATCTTGATCAACTCCTTTTCTTAATGAACTTCAACTCATGAAACTATCTTTCATCCCGTATCTTGACTTAATGATCTTCAATACATGAAGCCATTCTAAGTCATTCTTATTTGTGAAACCTAACCTATTTATCCAACTTATAGAAAATATTAGTCCATAAATCAATTGTCATTAATTACCAAAACTTCACCATTAATTCATAATAGAGGGGCTAGATTCTGTAATATTTCCTTTTTGGTAATTCATGACAATCTCAATAAATAATGAGATAGAAAATGATTTACGAGTATACAATATGTACACAACAATGTATACTCTAGTGTAAACTTCTTAAGCAATTAACTCATTTGAATATGAGTACTTATCTTTGAGATTAATTGCTAGCAAAAATTATTCATTTGGTTGTTATTAATCATCCAATAATTAACATATAATGGAGGAACTAGATTCTTCAATCCTTTCCTTTGATGATTGATGACAGCTCCATTACAATTAATTGAATTTAAATCAATCATAAGTATATATAAACTATACAAGTTTTATATACTCAAAGGACACGTTTTAGAGTATAGATTCTAATATGTGTTGAAAGGGAACTATGGATTAATACTTAATGAAACCACAAAATATAAAGTGAACTCCCCCTAAATATGTGCATACAAGAATGTGTAATAAAAATATATGCACATATTCAAGTTAGTCTTTTGGTGGGGTCCAACCTATATTTTGGATCCGAGAATTGTAATGAGATATATAAGAAATATGATGTCAAATGTATACCTCCATAATTTTTACATTTACATCCAAATAAGACTGACAATGTTATACTTCAACAAACAAGTTAGTCTTATCTATAAATTTATCATTTAATCATATATTTGGATGTGAAGAGTGCAACAAGATATAAGAATAAGATGTTGAATGCATATCTCCATGATTTTCATCTTTTCATCCAAATAAGACTAAGTAATATCATAATAATAAACAAGTTAGTCTCACATTTTCATTTGTCATTATCACCAAAACCAACTTAATGAAACTTGAACTTACAACTGGGTTCCATTCACCCATCAGTTTTACCTCGCCCACAAATGGTTTTTACAAAACAGAGACTAACCAAGCAAGTTCCTGGGCATCGCCCATGGCTGTGGGTATAGCTATCCGGACAATTTTTCACTTTACAAAGTTTGCACAACTTTACTCACAAGAGATGTTTAACTTTTTTTGTTCCACACACTACCATAGGTGTGCAGACCAATAAGATTATCACAAGGTCTTTCTAATGCCTCATCATTCACATTTACCCATCGTAAATTTGTACCACTCACTCCAACAAGGAACCTTTTGTTGTGTCGAAAATTACCCTCGCTCCAACCAGGAATAAGGGCACCCCTCCACCATGTGGAGTCCAATCTCATGCTACAACGAAAATTGACCTACCAAACTTACTCAAATGGATCACATACCACTTGCATCCCCAACAAGAGGATCACACACCAATTGTTGAAGCATGTAATATAAATGCTAAGGTTTGCCAGAGTAGTCAACCAGGTCGACACCATTATAGACTTGTGATTGCATTGTTAGTGCCCAGGAGGTCACAACAAGATTCATTCCTTAATTGACTTGGATGGTTCTACCACATTACAAGACCGTGTACTCCAACCGCACCCATCCAACTTACCATACATCCAAGTCTAAAAATAAGTTTTGAGTCTTTGGTTTTGAAAATCTTTTCTAAGTTCAACATACTAGCCATTTCCGTTCAATGATTGCCTAAATCAAGTTTTGAATGTTTGAAATGATGATCTTAGGGCAAAATGATAACCTCATATCAATGTATCTTAGTAAGACTAAGCATGCAATTAAATACATACTTATGAGCTAATCAGGTATACCATTGAATCTTGGGTGACAAGGTATCATGTCCAAAGCTAAGGAATGAAATTTAATGGCACAATTAATATTAAGGCATTAACTATGGGCTAGTAGCAAAATAATTGTACTTTAAAGTAAAACATGCAATTTGATACTTTAAAACAACATACATTCCAAAGATAGGTGGAAGTAGAAATGGACAAAGTGTTGACTAGACTTGCTCACAATCTTGTAGGTCTTGGTTATGCTCAAACCGCCACTCTTCCGGAGCTTCAGGATCTAAATACACAAAATCCAATCAAATTTGAATAAATTTGAAATAATTCAAATGCATTAAAACAAATTCAAATACTCCAAAATTTAAAATTTTGGTACCATTGGGTAGGGTTTGAATTTAGAGGAATTTAAAAATAAGAATCATCGAATTTGGAGTTAAAACAAGAGAGAATAGACTCTTCAAAGTTTTAAATCTGAAGAAAATTTTAAAAAATATAGGAGAGAAGGTGTCACTACAACCAGGACCCACTGATCTTTATTTTATTTTATATTTAATTTTGAATTAGAAATACTAATAGTGACTTACTTGTGGGACCCAACCATTTTAATTTATTTCCAGATTAAGTTTCATCTGGAAAATCAACAGTGAATGACAGGTGGGTGCCACTAGGGTTTTTTATTTTCTAAACTAATTATTTTCCTAAAGAAATTGACAAGTCGCTAATAGGTGGGGCCCAGCTATAGTGTCTCTTTTCTCTCTCGAAACAGAGGAGCCAGAGCAGGCTGAGCTATGTTCGTGGTTCTAGCAGCCCTATGTGTGGCAATGGAGTGACACGCAGTGACCTACAGCAGCGGCGCAGCTGCATACGGTGGTGACGATGGTATTGGCACCTTAGCAACTAGGTCAATAGCGACTCAGCTCGAAACGGAGAGTGCCATGAGCATCTAGGGAGCAAGGGGAACTCACTGGTGAGGATGGCATGGTCGAAGATGAGCTGAGGAGGGTTGGCATTGAGGACTCAAGTCGGCGAGGTGCGGTTGACGGCTATGATGAGTTGGGGGAGAAGGCAATGAAAATTAGTGGTGGGGAAAGGTTTGGGGAGGTGAGGAGATGCTCTAAGAGAAAACAATCAAAGCGAAACCCACTATGTGAGGAATGGCGGTGGTGGCGATAGTTTTGGCTGGAGTTGAGGAAGATGGGGCCGTCGGCGAGCTCCTATGGATGGGAATGAAATTGAGTGGGGAGAGGGGGAGATGTGACCTTGGAGCACATTTGGATGTGAGAGAATGGGAAAAGGGCTCACTAGGGAAGCGGTTGCGCATAGAGAAGTTCACAGTTGGCGCGCAGCGGTGAGTCTTCAAGCTCGACTCGAGCTCTGGGAGGGAATTGGCGGGGTAGGGAGGTGATGCAAGAGTGAGGGGATGCTTCAGGCAGGCTCGCACTGGCTTAAATAGGCAGTGAGGAGGTGTGGTGCTATGCAACAGCAGTGCAGATCACGATGTAGGTGGTGGCACGCAACACGATGCGGAGAGGACACGGATTTTGTGCTGGTTTTGTCGGGTATGGGTGTAGGCATGCGCATGTGCACGTGGCGAGAATGGCGGCGACACCTGGCCAGGAAGCAGAGGTGATGGAATGGGGCGACTGCACGTAGTGCTAACAGCCTAGCTGTAGGGTACGGTGTGGGTGTGGGAGGCATGATGTGACACAGAGGAGAGCACATGTTGCGCGGGCGCGGTCAGGGTGTGGGCGATGTCTCCTTTGCTATGCTGTGGCTACAGGGTGGTGAGGATGGCAATGCCATGGGCTGAGGTGAGGAATGAGGAGGAGATGGGGGAGGGTGCCAGGCATGTCAAGCGGTTAGACCGGGAGGGAAGAAAAGAAAGAAAGAAAGGGGAAGGGAAGGGACAACGGTTGGGCTGGCGTGGGATGAGAAAATGAAGAAGGAAGCAAGAAAGTGAGGAAGGAAGACAGGAGAGATGGGCCGGCCCATTTGGGTTTCAAATATTTTTCTTTTGTTCTGTTTTCTCTTTTCTTTTCAAACTAAATTTCAATTCAACTTTTGGGCTCAGCTTTTCAACTTCAATTTTTCATTTTAATTTGTTTTCCAATTGCATGATTTTTGACCTAGTTTTGAGTTTTATTTTATTCATCAATTTTGTGAACTATGCAATTTGATTAAACTTCAAACAATTTCAGAAAAATTCAAATAACACTACATGCCGTTTAAGTTTTCAAAAGTCCCATATTTTCATTGCTCAAGAATTTTGGTTACGAAATTTGGGATGTTGCATATTTCCTACTTGCTACCAAGTCAACTCGCTAGTTTGCTGAGTTGCTGGTTAGTTAAGCGCTAATTAAAAAGAAGACTTGCTAATTAACATCTAGTGCTTGTCAGCAGACAACAACCACGGCCATCTCCATAAACAAAAATGAAAGCACGCAGGAGCATGAATTCGATCCATCCATCCCTTTGATTAGTTAGAGATCAAGATTACATATACTTCAAACCACCTTTAGAGTGCCAGCTTGATTGTCGCACCATTTCATTGCGAAAACGCACCAATTGAAGTGATTTGGAACCTCCTACGATAAGGTACTGAAAACCACAGGACTTCAAAACAATTCAAGTTTCCAACCATGCCAACAGCCTCGTCTTCTGCATATGAGCTGCACCTACTAGTACGACTAATTACTTGACTTAAATTGGTTTCAAATAATTTTCTAGGAATTGATCTCGCATTTTATTGATTAATATTACTATAAGGATTTTATTTTCTACAAAGGAAATAATACTTTATAGTGTGTGTGTGTGTGTGTGTGTGTGTGTGTGTGTGTGTGTGTGTGTGTGTGTGTGTGTGTCTGGCCATTGACCAAATCGTAAGTCCAAACTGTGGCATACGTAGTATATGATCATCACCCTCTGTGTATAAAACTAGCTGTTGGAGAAGAGGCTTTTGGAAGAGCTTAGAGACACATATACTAACAAATCATTAATCCTAAGTAATCTCGCCGCGGCTTTGAAAGTTAGCAATTCTTTTATCCCTTCATATGTTCTGAAAGTTTTTTCCTAGCTAGTGTGTGAAATTTTATTGGTTAGCCATTATTGTTCTGAATCAGATAGTGCTCAAAGTGCCGATCGTCTGCAAGAAGTACAAATCCTGCATCCTACAGATCGTGTCAAAGATCAAAGGTCTTCCTCTTACTTTCTAGCCATGATTTGCTTATCTCTTTGTCATCTACTCATCATCCATGATCGTCGATCGTCTGCAAAAGGTGCAAATCCTGCATCCTACAGATCATGTCAAAGATCAAGGTCTTACTCTTACTCTCTAGCCATGATTTGCTTATCTCTTTGTCATCTACTCATCATCCATGATCGTCGATGCTGTGTAACGATGTCAACTTAGGGATCAAGTCGTTGGCATTCGACGACGACAAGAGCACGCTGACGGTGGTGGGGGAGGTGGACGTGGTGGTGATCGTGGATGCGCTGCGCAAGGCGAAGCACCCGGCGGAGGTGCTGACGGTGGGCGACGAGGAGGCGGAGCAGAAGAAGAAGAAAGAGGAGAAAGAGGAGGAGGAAGAGGAGAAGAGGAAGCAGTTCGCCGAGCTGATGCAGTGCTGCAAGGCGTGGCGCCGGCCCTACTACATCGCCGTCGACGACCACCAGGCCAGCTCCTGCACCATCGTCTGAGAGATCAAGACGACGGTATATGTACATTTTATTACTACTGCTTAAGCCATCGTGTGTAAATCGTGTTCATCGGTCTGAAAGATTCGGTTTCTTCCTTCAAAAAGGGGGAAAAATATGTGGTGTTCATCCACATTATTTTCCTCTCTGAATCGTTTCCCTTCTTGTGGCCTTCCTTCGTTTAGCTGCCCAGTATATGCATTGGCACTTGGCAGGGGAGGCAAATGCAACCTGTGTCTTTGCAAGGAATTTATAATAGAATGACCAAATGAAGGTCATGTTTAAAAGTGCTGTAGCTTTTGATTGATTGTGAGAGAGAGATCGAGAGAGTAAAAGATACTCGCGTTCAAAATAGCTCCTGCAGTGATTCCTACAAACGGCTTATAGAAACTACCCTGAGAAGCCATTCCTCTCAAAAACCGGCTTTTAAAAGATAAAAGCTAGAACCTATTTGAAACATAACCTAATATGCCTCTCCCAAGGAATTCTGAACATCCCAAGTTCTCTAAGCAAGTGTGATATGTCTGAACTTTTTTTACTCAGACAAGTTGAGTGGATGCAAATCAATTGTTTAGTTCGTCACAATACGACTTGGATAAGTAATGTCGGTGGGTTTTCCAGCTTCACCAAATGCGAAGAGTATGGGTAGGTCTAGCTGTCGGTAATGTCACATTCGAACAATTTATAACACAATCTGTCGTCATTGACACCAGAATTTCCATATGCAGTTGCCGTTTGGTCTTCTTTGAGATACAAATAATTTGTGCAAAAACACAGTGATTCAGACCTCCAAGTCAAGCAAAGTATCACTAACCGCGCAAACAAAAATGAGTGATGTATTACTGGACTTTGAGATTTCGGCCTGGCCTAAGGCGCGTATTGGGCTGAACCGGGACTGGAAAATTGGGCCTGTGGCTAGCTGGCCCAGGATAAGCCCAGGCAAGAAAAACTAGCACGTGGCTCGACAGGCCCCATACCCAATAGGCCAATCTTGGGTCTAGCTCAAACAACCCAAAAGGATGCTCAAGTCTTCTTATAAAAGAAAAGAAAAGAAAAGAAAAGAAAAGAAGAGGAATGCCCAAGCCTAGTGTGTACAAGCACAACAATTTTCACGCTGCATTTGGGACTGGGGTTTCGCTGGTAGTGTCCTGTTCATCTCAAAAACAGTTTTCATGCCGCAAATGCAGGTTAGAATGACTAAAAGAGGAAATTTTGCTAAATGGATTCCATTTTAGGAAGTTTGAATTTGTATTGGCTCTTCACTATCATGTTCACACAGCACAGCCATGGTAGAACGGCCAAATGGAGTTACATGTCATTGTTGCCTTGCCAGCTGCGAGCTCATGAGTGGTAACGGGGCTTAATTCTTTTGGACGTGCTCTTCTATACTAATATAGTCCATCATAATATGGCTAGCTGGATGTCGAACGTGTTTCTACTAATTACAATGAGGATTTATGTTTCCAGCAACATGCTTGGAAAACGATGATAAGGATTCGGTGGACACACAGAAAAAGAGTCAGCATACTTCCCATAAGTTTTTCTAGGCTGTAGCCGGTCTATAAATTGGCTAAAATGAATAGGTGTTCATTATAAAAAAATAAAGTACAATGAAGGTGACATAAGTTTTTGAGAAATAAAAGATAGCATAATTGTACTGCCTAAAATACAAGAGTGTGAATGAACAGCCAGAGTTAGTATGGCTCGTTTCAGCTCCAACTTCTAACTTTTAATTTATTATTTCTTAATTTTATCTTTTTATGGTTTTTTGTTTTTTAGGATTTTTTGTCTTTTATTTTTTTCTCGTATTTCTTTGTATTATCCGTGATGGACTAATATATTTTTCTATTTTTAAATTTAATTATATCAAATAAACCATCATCATTTATAGTAAAAATAAATCATCTATAATAAAAAAATCATAATCCAGTGTCATAACTATGCGCCTTTTAACTCATGCCTACTCATGCCTGCAGCCTCTGCTCCTCTCCAATCTCCATCCTTGAGTGCTTTTACTCTGGTAGGAAAGAAAAACACCTTTATTCTCTCTCTCTCTCTGGACAGCCGTACATCCCTCGAACCTCAATGGCGCCTCCCTGCGGCGATGCTGGTGCGGCTGCTTCCGCCGCGCCCGACCTGACCAGCCTGCGCATTTGCGAAAGCTCCAGGCTCCCTCCGCTTCCCCAACGGTAACAACCATTCTGTCCTTACTTTCGATTCCTTGATCAAATCTTTGCGTCGGGGCTTTAGGTGAGGAGATCTTTTTTGGGGTTTCTTGATGCAGCGGCGATGGCAATGCAGCCGAGAGGGAGCAGGACGGTGATAAGAGTAAGAACAGGAAGAAGGAGAAGGCTGGGTCACAGAGGATCACCGGGTGGGGGCTCCGCGAGTACAGCAAGATAGGTCATATGATACGCCGTGCTTAAAGCTTGAGTCTTTACTCATAAACTGGCGTGGTTAATCGCATATATATAGCTTGGGTGTTGATGGCGTTGTTGGGGAGCCATCAATGCGGCCGTTTCTGCCACGAGCCAGGTTGGCCGATTTGATGCGTAGTTTCACTGTAGAGGGTGTGCGTGATCTTGAGCCGTAGCGAGAACCGGTTGTGAACAATACTCTTTTTGGTCTTGCTATGTTGTAGTAGGTGCGGAACTTCGTGTAGTTTCCATTCGTTGAGGGATAGTCCAAGTGAATGTTTCTTTGCTTACCTTTGATTGAATTGTAGAAAGTGTAATTTAGGCCAGAAGGTGCAGGGGATGATTGAGTGAGGGACACTTCCCGTGGATTTTTGTCTGAAACATAGGAAATTGCTGTTAGGTTGACATTGTTTACGTTAGCACAAAACACAAATACTTAGCTTGATGTCATAGCGGCATTCAGAGCACGATATGTTGGGTGATATGGGCATTTGTTGGGGGAGTGGCTCACACCTAGACCCGTCTAGAGATGGCAACGGGTAAATACCCATCGGGTATTGCCATTCCATACCCGTACCCGCTAGGTGTAAATTTACCCGTCGGGTTACCCGTATCCGCACGCGGGTAGGAAAATTTATCCATACCCGTACCCGCGCGGGTATTACTACCCGACGGGTAACCCGTACCCGCAAGCATACCCGGTTCAACACATAAGAATATCATCAATTTAGACATTCATTAACCATAAATGCCAAGCACAAAAGCGTCTAATGATCAAAATTAGTACATCACATAAACATACTTGACATGACCATATCAACATATGACAAACAAATAAACAATCAACAACAAGTAGATAATAAAATTAACATTTGAGTGGGATGTCTAGTTGTCTAATGCGGGTATTCATTACCCGCGGGTAGGCGGGTATGGGTAGTATATACCCACACCTGCACCCGCCTACCCGGCGGGTAGAGGATTTCGTCCAATAACGTACCCATGGGTACATAAAATTTTCCATACCCGTCTCTTTATCGGGTAAAACCCATCGGGTATTTGGGTATCGGGTACCTATTGCCATCTCTAGGCCCGTCAAAGGCCTATTATGTGTGTAACTGCATGACAGACCCATTTAGGCTATAACAAGAAAATGACATGTTTGCTCTTGCTAGTAAAAGTTCTAAAGGGGATATTTGTGTAAACAATCTCTCCCATGGCTATAAATATGACTCCTAGGGCACCATGGAAAAGGGAAAGATTCTTGTAAGAACAAGGCTTGAGTAGTGACCAAGTGCTGGGCACACATTCTACACCTCTCCCTCACTTCGAATTCTAGGCTTAGGGTACCACGTCACGGTCTTCCCATAGCCCCCAATATCTACTGTTTGGCACATAATCACAACATTTAGCGCCACAGAGCGGCATAGAAGTTACAAGCTAAAGCAAAGACGCTTGAGCAAGATGGCATCGAAGAAAAGACGACATTGGCCACCAAGCGAACAAGGAGCACAACGACCAAGATCGTCGCCGCGAGAGCAAGGGAGAGCCATTGGTTGACATTGGCCCCCCAAGCGAACAAGGAGCACAACGACCAAGATCGTCATGCGAGAGCAAGGGAGAGCCATTGGTTGAGGGTCCCCGCCCCCGTGGCAGCGACACATTGGGGTGGTCGCGGCGAGTAATGAAGACGACTCTCCAGCGGCGGCATGGGCTACGGAGTATGTGGCATTGCGAACGAAGGACCCTACTTCGGCAGATCCTGGCAACACCGGTGTACCTGCCGTCGACGCAACGGCCTCCGCTGGCCCCGACACCCTCACCGTCACCACGCAGTGAGCACAAGGCGCCCTGGTCCTTGCACCAGGCCCGAGCGGTGGTGGCCTAGAGGCAATTTGCAGAACACTGTAGCCGGAGCTGGCAGAATGCGGAGGGCCATGTGCGAGATGTAGGAGGCTCAAAGCTAGCAGACCCTCGCTGTCAGAGCAATGGAGGTGGTCGCGGAAAGGACGGCGAGTCAAGTTGCCATGGCTTGCGCCCGCAGTGCCCCTCGGCGGGTAGACCCTGAGTCCCCCCTCAGTGTAGGCTTGCAGTGGTGCGCCTGGTCGGAGGACTTCAAAATGCCCACGGTGGAGCATTACAAGGGTGAAATTGATCCCCACGAATTCTTAAGGGTCTACGAGGTAGCCATCGAAGCTGCGGGAGGAGACGACTCAACGAAGGCAAAGGGGTTACTATTCATCCTGCAGGGGTCGCGTTGTCCTGGTTCTTCGCAATCGCCCTTTGCTCCATTTACGCGTGGGAGCAAGTCCATGACCTCATGCACAACAACTTCCAAGGTGACTGTGCGGAGCAAGTTGATGCTGATCAGCTCTTCACAATAAAACAGGCTCCAGGGGAGAAGCTACAGGAGTACTTCAAGCGCTTCATGAAGGTCCGATGCTAGGTGAAATACGTCAACGAGGCGACAATCATCAACGCCGCCATCCGCGGCCTTTGGAAGGGGCCGCTTGCGGAATACAATGTCTGCTTGCCATACACGCGCCATCGGTTGCCCCTACCGCCACTTGCCCGCTGGCCTCTTGTTGCCTACGTGCACCGTGCGTGTGGCTGAGTGCCTGAGCCGTCGAGTGAGTTGAACCACACGCACAGAGAGAATAGGGAGGTTAGGTGGTTTGGGTTGGGGGATGGTCGAATGGACCAACATGAATTGGGCCAGCTAGAGAGGGTGCGAGATGGGCTTGTTGCTCGCGTGTGTAGAGAATTAGGGGGAACACCTCACACCCAATGTGGGGGGGTGACTTTCATATATATAGCCATGTACAACTTGTGTTACAAGAAAGGGTAACTTGGGTATACATATATCTAATACCTGCCCGCAGTCACAGCGGGAGGGAACTGGACGCAGAGACTGGACCTAAAGTCAGTAAACAATTGTACAGGTAGTCCCTTAGTCATGATGTCCGCGAACTGATGTGCGGAGGGAACATGAAGCACGCGGATTTGTCCCAAAGCAACCTTTTTGCGGACGAAGTGGATGTCAATCTCGATGTGCTTCGTGCGACGGTGATGAACCGGATTGGCTGTCATGTAGACTGCACTAACATTGTCGCAATAGACAATAGTCGCCGAAGGGATCGAGACATGAAGCTCCTGAAGCAACTATCGCAGCCAGCAGCATTCAGCAACTGCATGAGCAACAGCCCTATACTCGACCTCTGCACTGGAACGGGACACTGTAGTCTGCCGCTTCGAAGACCAGGAGACCAAGTTGTCGCCGAGGAAGATGCAGTAGCCGGAGGTGGAACGCCGAGAGTCCGGGCAGCCGGCCCAGTCAGCGTCAGAGTAGGCAGTGATGGAGGACACACTGGCAGTGCCGAGATGTAGGCCTGCGTCGAGGGTGCCCTTTACATAGCGCAGGATGCGCTTGATCAGAGCAAGGTGCGGCTCCTGCGGGTCGTGCATGAAGAGGCAGACTTGCTGAACGGCGTAGGCAAGGTCCGGACGAGTGAGAGTAAGGTACTGTAGAGCGCCAGCAAGACTCCGGTACTCCGAGGGGCTGTCGACAGAAGCGCCGTCAGTGGCGGACAGCTTGGCCCGAGAGTCAATAGGTGTCGTTGTAGGGTGACACTCGGCCATGCCAGCCCGCTGAAGAAGATCAACGGCGTATTGTCGTTGGGACAGAAGTAGGCCGTCGGAGGAGCGCGTGACGGAGATGCCGAGGAAGTGGTGGAGAGCACCGAGGTCCGTCATGGCGAACTCGGAGCTGAGCCGGTCGGTGATGCGCCGCAGAAGAATCGGGGAAGACGCCGTCAAGATGATGTCGTCAACGTAGAGCAGCAGGTAGGCGACATCATCTCGATCTTTATAAATAAAGAGAGACGTGTCAGACTTCGCCGCCGTGAAGCCGTGTGCGCAGAGGTAAGAAGCAAACCGCTGGTGCCATGCTCGAGGAGCCTGCTTGAGACTGTATAGTGACTTGTGCAAAAGACAGACGGAGTCAGGGGCCGAAGGGTCGACGAAGCCGGACGGCTGTTGGCAGTAGACTGTTTCCACAAGGTCTCCATGAAGAAAGGCGTTCTTCACGTCGAGCTGATGAATAGGCCAGTCCCGCGATGAAGCAATGCTTAGCACAGCGCGGATGGTGGCCGGCTTGACCACCGGGCTGAACGTCTCGTCGTAGTCGACACCCGGCTGCTGGGAGAAGCCGCGAACAACCCAACAAGCCTTGTGGTGAGCAAGCGATCCATCGGAGTGGAATTTGTGTTTAAAAATCCACTTGCCCGTCACAATGTTGGCGCCAGGTGGTCGTGGCACTAGGCGCCAAGTGCCATTGTCGAGGAGAGCTTGGTACTCTTCTGCCATGGCAGCACGCCAGTTGGGATCAGCCAACGCGCTGCGGTAGTTGGCTGGCAGTGGAGAGGTCGACGTAGCGGAGAGATTTCGGTAGTTGACAGGTTGCACTGCCCCCGTGTTCAAACGAGTCATGGGCCGCTGTGCGGGAGCAGAGGGCTGTACGGTGTTGGTGGCGATCTGGTTTGCGGTGGGAGCAGAAGCGATCTGGTTCCCAGCCGGCTCTCTAGCGGCCGACGGGGAAGTCCCGATTGTGTGTGTAGATTGCTGGGGTGGACGACGTTGGTACACCTTGCCGAAACGGCGGTCGGGGGCTGCAGCAGGAGGTGCTGTGGATGCTGGGTAGGATGGAAGTGCCACGGCTGGTAACAGGAATGGAGTGACCATTGCCCACAGTGATAGAAGAAGAGGAAGGAGGGAGGCGGGTGAGGAGTATACCATATGAGGAGGACATGTGGGACGTAGCACCAGTGTCGAGCACCCAGGGAGTAGCGCCTTGAAGGGCCATTTGGTTCAGGGCGGCAATGAGTCCCGCCTGGTCCCAACCGCCATCTTGAGAGGTTCCGGGCGGCGGAGAAATGAACTGCTGCTGCACGTCCGACTGGGAGGAGAAGTGGGCGGGCGTGAAGGCCGTGTGAGCCTGTGGAGCCGGCCCAAGGAGACCCGGCGCGCACCAGGCCTGCTGCTGGTTTTGCCGCCTGAACCATGGCTGCGGCTGCTGCTGCTGTCCGGGCAGCGGGCCGAAACAGACCCATGGCCCAGAGGGGATGGGAGTGCGCGGACCCCCCTGGGAATTCTGCTGGTCGCAGCGACCACCGCCGGCGCTGCTGCCAGTGTTGCCGCCGCCGTTGTTGGTACTGCCGCCGCCGCTTTTCTTGTTGCGGCGGTTGGAGGAGGTCTGCTGACCACCTTGGCTGTGCGTCGCACCGAGGCACATAGAGCCAGAGCGGCAAGCCGTGCCGCATGTGGGGAAGCGGGCGAGGAGTGCAGTCTCGGAGGAAACCTTGCCCTCATTGGCGAGGCGAAGTTCTTTGAGGACGAGCTTCTCGTGCGCGGTGTTGAAGTCTGGAAGTGGCGTGGTGTCGGCGATGTTGTCCGCCGTGCTGGAGAAGCGCGGGTTGAGGCCGCGGAGGAGGTTGAGGACCAGCTGCGACGGTGAAACAGCATGGCCGACATCGCGCAGGGCATCAGCGACGGTCTTCATGCGCTGGCAATAGTCGTTGATGGAGAGATCGCCCTGTTTCATCGAGGAAAATTCCTCATGCAGGAAGACGACATGGGGCTCCTTGTTGGTCAGAAAGAGGCCCTCGATGGCGACCCATAGTTGGCGCACCGATTGATCTTGCGCCATAGCAAGGTCCTGAACGTCAGAGGCGATGGAGCCGAGAAGCCAACTATGGACGTAGGAATCGTCCATGACCCACTGGGGATCATTGGGATTGGCCGGTAAAGTCCCGTCGATGTGGCCGCGAAGCCCGAATTTTCCCACCAAGGACTTGAAGAAGGGCGCCCACTTGTGAAAGTTTGGGTGTTTCAACTCGAGGACGAGAGGAACATGTGAGCGGACTGCGATCGTGGCATAGGGAGCAACGACGATCGGTCCAGCAGGGAGGTTTGGCATGGTGTTGGGATTTGGTGGAGGGGCGGTCGGCATTGTGGAAGATTGGCCGGGGAGGCGGCGATCTGGGAAAGATGGCTGCAGCCCTAGTGATGCGGACAACAGGCGGAAGGGGCGGCGGCGGCGGCCGAGAAGAGGAGCGGCGGCGGCTAGGGCTTAGAAAAACAGAGGAGGCGGCGGCCTGGGGAAGGCGGCGGCGGCCTTAAGGAGGCGGCGGCCGATCTAGAACAGAGAAGCAGCGGCGTCGGGTTGAAAAACCCTAGAAAACAGAGGAGGGGCGGCGGCGGTTGAGAAAACAGAGGAGGGGGCAGCGGAAGATGCCCAGGAATTAATCTGATACCATGTAGAGAATTAGGGGGAACACCTCACACCCAATGTGGGGGGGTGACTTTCATATATATAGCCATGTACAACTTGTGTCACAAGAAAGGGTAACTTGGGTATACATATATCTAATAGCGTGGGCTAAGGAGAAGTTAGGGAAGTGGGATGGCATTGGGCTGATGGGGTACAAATATGAAGAATCTAGCCCAAGAGTATATATATGTATTATACCTAGTATATACTAGTTTTTTGCCAAAATTTTTGGGTGTTCAGCTAAACACCCATGAACCATATAGGGTTCACCCCTACGCTCAAGCATATACTAAAACGGCGACCGCCTCTACCGCTACTATGCCTAGCCGCGTGGAGGCTTGCACCGGCTCCAGCGCGGTCGAGCACCCAGATAACAAGCCTGCATGCCGCACCTGCACAAGCGTAATGTAAAGCTTACCCATGCAAACGGGGTTGAATAAAGCCTTTTTTGTAAACCCCAACAAAATGAGTGTCCATGACTATGCGGAACTCTATGGAGTCTAAAATAAATGTCGGGAGCCCAGCGCATCCTAGCGTACTCTATGGAGTCTAAAATAAACGCCGGGAGCCCAGCACTTCTTGATGTACTCTACGGATTTAAAATAAATGTCGGCAGCGCAGCGCATCCTGACGTACTCTATGAGTCTAAAATAAATGTTGGGAGCCCAACACATTCCGGTGTACTCTACGGAGTCTAAAATAAGCGCCAGTGGCAGATGTGCCCCACACTCTACGGAGTCAAACAAACATTGATGGTACACACGTCCTGGTGTACTCTACAGAGTCTAAAACAAACGCCAAGGGCCATCATGCCCCGAAGTACTCTAAAGGGTCAAATAAACACTAGGGGCATTGCATCCCAGCGTGCTTTACAGAGTCAACCAAACGCTAGGGGCCATCACGCCCTAGCGCACTCTACGGAGTCAAATAAACGCCGAGCAAGCGAGACGTCCTGGCGTACTCTACGAAGTCTAAAAATTATAAAAAACACAAAAATGGGATAGAGGCCAAAGCACCCCGTGCCACTCTATGGAGTCCAAAATCAGACGGTGGACAAGACTCTCCGCGCTACTATACGAACTAAAATATCAACACCCTACGTGCAACGCGCCACGGTCCCAGAAGACTTCAAGCCATCGTGCACAACGCGATGCTTGTTCAAAGGGTAGGGGACAGAACACGCATGAATCTACACTCTACCGTCATCTTCGACGGCGCTCGTTCGAAGGGTATAGGATGAAGCGCGCGTGAGCCTATGAAATGTACTGTTGTCTTCGACGCTGCTCATTCAAAGGGTGCGGGACGAAGCACGCGCGTGGGCCTATGAAGTCTACCGCCATCTTCAACAACGCTCGTTCAAACGGTGTGGGACGGATCGCGCGTGAGCCTACAAAGTCTACCACTGTCTTTAACGACGCTTGTTCGAAGGGTGCGGGATGGAGCGCGCGCGAGCCTACGAAGTCTACCGCCGTCTTCAACGACACTCATTCAAACCTATGAAGTGAACCAACCTTCCAGGAGTTCACGAGGGTTGTGAGTTACTCGACTTAAAGAGAAAAAAATAGACAAAAGGAGAACACACAGTTTGGACAGTATGGCCTAATCGCCCTTGACGGAGCTCTCTATTTTTATATATCCATTGGGGTGAACATGTGGCCTGGGGCGAAAATTAGCCCAAAACTGCAACGACTCCTCTTCCCAATCCTAGCAGCGAAGCGCGTGGAGTAATCGATCCACGATGGGGACCTGCCGAAAGGAAATACAATAACGACAGTTGGAAATAAGGAAAAACGCAGTTCTATGCCAAAATAATGTTAGGAGCATAAGTGCGAAGGGGATCCGCCCATCATCAAAACAAAAATTCTGAAAGAAAAATATAGATGATTACATGCAGCGCGGCCAATAGAGTACACGCCGCGTAGCAGGAGAGAAGGGTTCGGTAGATTCACACCCACCGATCCTCGGCCTGGGTCTCTGAGGCTGCTTGCCAGGTCCAGTCTGTCGTCGCACCCTACCGAGCCACGAGCTCTGTCCACTGGAGCGATATCTTCGCCGCAGCCTCGCCAAGGTACCTGAAAATACGCTCACGGAAGGTGTGAACAGACTTCCGCGTTGCATGAAGGGCGTTTAGCATTATCATGGCTCCATGAGGAAGGTCAAGCAGGGGGTCCACTGGCTCACCAACATGACCACATCCCCGCATGTGAAGCATCCCTAGTAGCAGCTGTGCGGTCACCTATGAACAGTGGTTACCGTAGGCCCGGCGGCGTTGAGGGAGAGCACTGATGCGTTGTGAATGCACCGTATGCTGTTGACGAGGTCCTCCAGCCTGTGCGACCTCGTGGGAACCGAGATGGCCAATTCAATGAGTCACATCCAGCGCTTCCATAGACTCCCACGCTGAAATAGTCGACTGGTTGCGGAGGCAGTGACCCTCCGCAACCTCAGCGGCCAGGCGGGCCTTCTACTCGAGGACCACGATCTGTTGTAAGAAGTTATTCCTTTCGTCTTGTTAGAGTTGTAATCTTGTTTTTCCAGTCGTGGTCGTAGTCCTGGTCTTGTACGAGTGGTCGGAGTCGTGTACGAGTCGGGTCATGGTCGTATACGAGTCCGCTTCACAGTCGTAGTTGAGTCCGAGTCTGTTTCATAGTCGTAGTCGAGTTCGAGTAATAGTCGTGGTCATAACCGAGTCGGAGTCGTAGAGTAGGGTATAAAAGGCATAGCCATGTAACCGAGAGAGTACGGCAAAAAAGAAGGGCGAGAAAGGCGAGAGGGGCGAGAGAGGCCAAGGCGATCGGTGTGATCGAGAGGCAAGAGAGGGTGATCTGTGTGATCGAGAGAAAGAAATAAAGAAGAGAAGAGCGGTTTGGCTCTGGGAAATCTGTCGAGTACTTTGTGTTCCCAGACGTGGTCGTAAACGACTTACGACCACGGTGAGCAGATCGCAGGCGTGGTCGTAAAGGAGTTACGACCACAGCAATCGAATGGCGGCGTGCATAGTAGCAGCAGACCTGGTCGTAAAGGAGTTACGACCACGGTCACATAGCAGGAAGATGTGGTCATAAGTCGTTACGACCACAGAGGAAGACGTGGTCATAAGTCGTTACGTCCATAATGAAAGACGTGGTCGTAAAAGCCGTTACGACCACAGCGAGAAGGCGTGGTCGTAAAGCGTTACGACCACAGCGGTCGACAGAATCACTGCGTGGTCGTAAGGAGCTATAACTACGGTGATCGGGCGTGGTTGAAGAGAGTGCAGCGCAGAGAAGCGGTGAAGAGAGTGCAGCGCAGAGAAGCGGTCGTAGCAACACAGGAGGTGGTCGTAGCCACTACAACGTGGTCGTACGGCTACAGGAGGTGGTCGTAGCGACCAGAGCGTGGTTGTAAGGTCCTGGGAGTAGTCGTGAAGGCTGTAACACGTCTGTTGCTTTGGTGCTGTCCTAGAGCGTTATGGCCCTCACGTTTGATATAGCCTTCGCCCTCTCTATCTTGAGAAAGTGAATTCGATCCGCCCGCTCAGTGGCAAGAGCCTCGGCCTCCTCCTTGGCCTTTTGAGCGGTCTTGGCCTGCGCTTGAGCAGTCGCAAGCTGTTTCTGGCGGTTGCGGCCTCACGGTGGATTGCCTTTTGCAATGCCCGTGATAGAGCGACCGTGTAAACAAAGAAAATATACCTATAAATCATAAAATATTTCATTCTATATATACAGAGTATAGGGCACCCAATAGAGCACCTCGACCAAGCAGAGAATGGAGTGATAGAACACAATGTACCTTCACCTCGCAGGCCTCCAGGGCACCAAAGAGCATCTCCGTACTACATGACTATAGCATCCTTCGATGCAGCGAAGTGTCAGCTTAGTCCGTGGTGGCTCGCATGGCACGAAGTGCATCCAGTTGGGGAATGAAGTCCTAGAGCGACAGCCAACGTGCTTTGCCACCTCCGCTGGAGTAGAATGTGATGCATCCTCCACGATAATTGTAGTTACGCTGCTCCGAGGCGCCCCATTGCTGGACACCTACGCCATAGCCGCTGGAGGAGGGGTTGTTGTCAAAGGTGACAACATGAGCAAACATATCGGAGATAGCCTCGCGAAGTCCTGGGAACTGACTGAAGGACTCAAACCTGTGGTGGAGTCGCTAGGGACATGCACAGGAGTCCTGCAGTACTTGAGCCATATGGGGCTTCGTGCAGGAGAAGACACGGTCATGGAGCATACCGCTTCTCTTGGGGGTTTCAGGGAGCTGCCACTTCGAAGTTGGAATCCTCCTCTAGGATGTCCAGAGCGACCCGGTTCCGTCACAGGGCCCGCCAGAGGTGAGTTGAAGCGGGCATGCTTCGTCGGATGGCTTGGTGAAGCACCGGAGATGGCCTCTGCCACTGCATCCGAAGGCCTCGACTGGGGTAGGTTAGAGTCGACAACGATGACCTCTGCCTCGCCTTCCACGCAGGCCTCAGAGTCATCTGCTTGGCGGCCTTCGTCACCGCTGTCCTTACTGTTTCCCCCTCCCTCACTGCAGCATCTTCGCCCCCACTCAGTTCCTCCAGACTGGCCTCCGAGGCGAGGGGAGCAGGGGAGGGCGGCGATGATGTTGGAATCATAGCGATGGGAAGGCGAGTCTTCGCGCCCGTTGGGGTCCTCACGGCCATCGTTGTCCTTATCGTTACTTCCCCGTGGTACGCGCATTTGGCCGCACCCATCGGTAGCCACGGTGCATTCAGGCACAGGAAGCCCAAGAGCCTCGCAAACACGATTGATGCGGGGACCGATTGACGTCGTGGTGACCTGAAGGCTATGCTCCTTTGGGATATAGGGGCCGAGGAACACGGCCGCTGCCCTCTTGGCCTTCTCCAGCGATAGCACTAGAACACGTCCACAAAGAAGACATCAGAGGCTACCAATGTAGTGGCACTGGAGCATAGGAAAAAGGTTTAGGAACTACGCAGACCCAAAGGCCTTTCCAGCAGTGTTAGGGGGCTCTAGTGCCTGTCCTTTCGGGCGGACCCAGTCTTAAATGCCCAGCTTCGGGCCAGAGGGGCCATGTGGAGCATGCAAAACTCCTCCACGAGATCGCACATGTTCATGAGCTGCGCAAGTGCGCGGAGCCTCTGTGCGCATGCGTTGTCATCCTGATTAACCTTCGTGCATGGGAAAGGGAAGAAATCCATGCTGCGCCCGGTCTGGTAGAGGTGGCTTTCCACATGGAGCATGCAAAACTCTGTGAGATCACGTATGTTCATGAGCCACGCAAGTGCGTGGAGCCTTTGTACGCGCGCCTCATCATCCCGATCAAGCTTCATGTGTGGGGAAGGGAAGAAGTCTATGTTGTGCCTGGTCCAGCAGAGGCAGCTTTCTGGTTCGACGGCATGGTAGAACCACCTCTGGACCAGTTCGACTCCCACCTCGTCTGCGTCGAGTTGGAGGGGAAGTCCCTTGAGTAGCCAGAACGAACCTGGAAGTTGACACTTTCTAGGTTTGAATACTGATCATCGCCCAACCGCTTCGGTTAGCACCGAGTGGCCCAGGAGAAGACCGCAAGCCGTGCAATGGCGTTCGTGGTTAGTTGCGGAAGCTCCAAGTCGTATGCCTGGAGCACCTCGCCCACGAAGCGCGTGGAAGGGAGACGGAGACCAGCATTGAAGTATACTGCAAAAACCAATGTCTCGTCCTCCCTCGGCCGGGGGACAACTCCATTGTTGGCTGGCTGATGAACGAGTTGCCAGTCGGAAACCATCTTGTCGCGCACGTGTGTATCCAAGAGCTCGTCGGTAGCCAAGGACCGGCCCAGTGTGTTGACAAAGGGGCCCAATGTGTTTACATGACTTACTAGCGGTGGGCTCGAACCGCACATCCTCACCACATGTGCCGTCATGCCCGCCACCACCACTGCTCGGCAACATCGCGGATGTGCCACCGCGGCCAGTGCACGTGCTATCACGAGTCATACCGGAATGAGAGCAAGAGCACGAGCAGTGAGGCCGGGTGAATGACAAGGGGAGATGGCTGAGAGCAAAACTTAGTACTCGATGGTGAGGAGCAGGAACGGAAATGGTGACGTGTGCAGGGAAGTGCAAGGAGAAAATAGAAGAAAGTGAAGCACCACAGACCGTAATATCGATGGGATAGGGGCCTTAATGATGACGAGACAGGCGTGCCTTTTCAGGGGGCATGCATGTCCCGTAACCGACGCACCCGCCCACGCCCCTTAGCCTAATTGACGACACGTGTCCGACGCCACCCACGCATGCTCACGACCACTATACACGGTAGGCACGAGAGCCTAGGAGGCGTTATACATGAAAGGAGCCGAAGCCACAGAACCAGCAGGAGGAGCGCGTACAGATTCGCAAGCATCAAACCGATGGGCTAAAGGAATAGAGGGGGCAAAGCGCGAGCAACATGGTTTTGGTCTAGCGGTTGCGAAGCCCTTGACCATGAGAGGCTACTGTTGGGGGAGTGCCCCCACCTAGGCCCGGTCGACCCACCAGGGCATAGGCCCATTATGTGTGTAACTACATGATAGGTCCATTTAGGTTGTGCCAAGGAAAGGGTATATTTGCCCTTGCTAGTAAAAGTTTCACAGGAAGCATTTATGTAAATAACCTCTTCTATGACTATAAATATAACCCTTAAGGCACTATGAAAAAGGGGAAGATTCTTGTAAGAACAAGGTTTGAGTAGTGACCAAGTGCTGGCCACACATTCTACACCCCTCCCTTACTTTGAGTTCTAGGCTATGGGTACCATGACACGGTCTTCTCATAGCCCCCATTGTCTACTATTTGGCTTGTAATCACAATAGCATCCATTGGTACAGATCCGTAGCCCCCTATATATACTAACTGGCGTGTAACCACAACATCCATTGGTACAGATGATGTATAAGTATATAGCAATGTTCATCACCAATTGCGGTTTACTTTTGGTTTACACTGGTGCTAGATGCCTAGATCATAGGAAGTTGTGTCGATAGAAATTCTGTAAGGTCACAAATGTGCTACGGAGGTGTCATACCCTAATACTAGATGTTTTCCTGTCATGATGTAAACTTAAGTTGCTAACCTGGTACTGTGATTGATGAGAATTTGAATTGATTTCGCAGTTTCTAAGAAAGTTGAGGCCAAAGGAAGAACAACATATAATGAGGTATTCTTCTACACGTGTATCCTTCACTAATAGGCCATGATACATCACTTTTGGAGGTCATGTTTAAATACTAATGAAGTCTTATCTGATGTTATCATTCTTTGGATTGCTTCATCCAACCTGTAACCAAGATGAAGATGAACTCCATATGAGTTCAGGAGAGTGTATGAGGCATAAAAAACATCCTAAATGCCAAATGCAAAATCATTATGCTGTCATCTAAATGCCCTAAAGGCATAAAAAACAATAATTGTATTACATTGCTGCCTTGTTGTTTTACTGATACATGACATGCCTTCAACAGAGTTATGCTTGGGAAGTGATTTATTTTCTCCCCCTTTTTGTGTTGTAAGACTAGCTACTGTCTATTCCAGGTTGCAGATGAAATTTTTTTGGAGCTAAAGTCCATGACACGTATTGGTCAAGAGGTTCGTTCTTATTATTAATTAGTATAATATTGATCTAACTGTGCACCTTCCCAAAAAAAACTGATGTGCTAAAAGAAAATAAATTTGTCTTTGTAGTTTGATGAGAAGAATATTAGGCGGAGAGTGTATGATGCTTTCAATGTGCTCATTGCAATTCGTGTTATTGCAAAAGAAAAAAAGGAGATAAAGTGGATGGGCCTTTCTAACTACAGATATGAAAAGATAAAGAAGTTGGAGGTCAGTATTTGTGCTTACTTTGCAGGTTAGATGAACAATAATCAAGCATGATTATGATTTGATTGCTATCATGTTCTATTTCAAAGGAAGCTCGCAAAGAACTCATGAATAGGATTAAGAACAAGAAGAGACTCCTCCAGGAAATTGAAAAACAGGTAAGTTTTTTGCAAGTATTCTGCAACTTTTCTTTGATTTTATATATGTAGCTTACTAGTAAATACACTGGTGCATTTGATATGGCCTGATGATTCCTTCTTGTTTATTTAAAGTTTGATGACCTCCAGAATATCAAGTTACGCAACCAGGCACTACAGAGGTCAGCAGAGAGTGCTAATGGTATCCGCCTTCCATTCTTATTGGTCAAGGTAGTTTTCCTTGCTCTGCAACTGTGGGAAATATTTTGAACCCAGTCACTTGAAACTAAGCTGTAACATTTGGCTTCCTTGTACGTTCAATCAACTCTGGTTGTCTTAAAGTCAGGGTTTAGACATTGTTTTTGTTGCTCAGCAAGCATTCCCATGTTTTAATTGCTGAGGCACAACCAGCCATCTACTTAGCAATGTAGATTACAAGAAGTGTGAGTAGTGAATACTTTAAATAGTAGAATATTCCTATGCCATGCTAGGAATGTCTTACACATACATATGTAATGGTATAAAGTGCTAATCTTGTCTTATAGAAAGGTTGTAAGCAAAAGAAATCTGTACAAGTGATTCATATGCTGTTGACAAGAGGTGCCAGGGACTTCAGTTAGTCTAGTAATTGTTTGATTGATACCATGTATCTTTGAGCAGACGTCCAGAAAAGCAAGGGTGGAAATTGAGATTTCAGAAGACTCGAAGTTTGCCGGTTTCGAGTTCAATGGGTATGTCCCTGTTTGCTACCAAAATTTTCATATTTCTCTCTCCAGATTGGCAGGTCTGGCTCCTAACCAAATGTTCGCAACTCTCTTGTCAGTGCACCATTCACCTTGCATGATGATGTCTCAATCCTTGAAGGGATCAGGCGTAATAGCACAGGAAGAGCTGGCCTCGGCACCCTTCATTAGAGGCTCAAGAATGTGATAAATCAATTGAAGTGTCAAGACTGGCACAGCCAGTTACTTTTGCACAGCTATGTATAGCTATATTTACCATGAAAACTTGACCTAGTTTATAGACACTCTCTCAGGCTTGACAAGTTTTTAACCTGCGAATTTTGCCTCCTTTTTGTGCCTAGCAGGTTATTAGCTCTAAGATAGATGATTCTTATATGTGCTGCCATGTGTAAACTTGATAACAGCTTAAATTCCGAAGCTTGTGTAGTGCTATAAAACGCACGGTGAAATATAAGATAATTGAAAGAGCATGAGATATAGATTTAATATGAAAAACTTTTATAGAAAAACCACAAGCACACGAAGGTAAAATTCATTATATGAGAAGTTGTAAGTACGGTACTAATCGGTGTATCTTAACTGTGCAACTACATGGGTACATACATAGACTAAAAAACAAGAGTCCTAAAACAATGTCAAATAGAATTAGAGTTATGCTGTGTCTGGCACATACAAGATGACAAATTCATAGTATACTTTAACAACAAATTTGCTTTTGTAGCCAAAATATCAAAATATGCTCCAATTAAGTATTTTTCAATAGATCGTGTGCCTCGAAGGTTCATAGAACTAATCTCAACGATTAAGACTAGAACAATCTTATCCAAACGCTTCTCATATAAGTCAAATTGTGCGCGTAAACTGGAACAATTTTCTCCAAATGCTTCTCACGAAGCCAAATTTAGCAAATTATCGGTAGGTCTAAACACATAGCTATCAACAAAACGGACGAACAAATCTAGGTTTTCAATAATTCATAATCCTAGTAAAGTCTAAGTATATGCAACTAACCTTTTAAAACAAATGCTCAACCATCAAGCGATATAAGCCAAAATATCACATGTGGCACTAGATAAATAGCAAAGAACTTATCTCCTGTGCTCCGACATGCTCCACCTGAAAAACAAAACTCGGCAAACAATACTCGCTGAAATAGCAATTTGCATGTGTGGCCATGACATGTATCAAACTGCCGACTTCAAAGGCAACTGAAATTCATAATATGGTTAAAAGTGCTTCTGTAAAACTGTCTGAACAAAAAAGACTTGTGTTTTCAAATGGAGTAAAAATTATAGTAGACTCCTCGTATCGAGCTATGGCAACTTGATAAACGTTGTAGTATCCACGTAAGAACGAACTCCTTTCACGAAATCTTTCATCTCAAACTAAAATTAGAATAAAACCTTCACTTTTAAACAGCAAAACTCCAGAATGTACCATACTATTGCTAGCTACCATCAGTATATCATCAAACTTTTGAAGATTAATGTTGTTGAAAACCTCAATACAGTCAACTTAAAAAAAAGATAGAAATTGCAACAAGTCCAAATGATGAATAAACACTAAAACAGTTGTCTCAACTGAATCCTCGTAGGCATGAACCGTCAACGCACCACATCAGCACTGGCCAAATTGAAAAAAAAAACATTTTTCTTGCCTCAAAATTTCCTTGACTAAGGCGTCATTCAAAATGATTTTTAGTTTTTAACTTCTAGAAATCATTTTAAACTCGTTGGTTTCTTAACACGTTTTTTCTTTTGTATTGTCTGTAGGGATATAACATTTTTATTTTCCCTTATTTTCTTTATTTTTAATTGAATGTCTTAATTAAAAAAACTAACAATTACTATGGCGCATATTTTAACAAAAATCAATAACTATAATTAACAACTACCAACAAAAACCGTTTTTAACCAACTACACGTGCGAAAGTGGCTTCTCCATCAATTCGCAGCACTAGTAGACAGCTATGAAGTGAACTGCCCAATGACGTCGATCTCCACGTGCAGCCACACCAGTACCGAAGGCTTTTTTTTAGAGAGAGAGAGAGAGAGAGAGAGAGAGAGAGAGAGAACCCAGGGCTGTTGAACACGTTTGGTACACCACCGATTGCACATAGCAAGATTTGCTCAAATAGGAGGTGGAGGTCACGAACGCAGAGCCAATTGGTCTACTTTTACACCGTCTTCTCCTCTTCGGTTTTCATGCTGCTCACGGCTGCAAAACGGATAGGTGTCCGTGTGGAAATTTGCTTCGGCACGGTCTATGATTTCTGACACACACGAGATGACGAGAAGCCGCAAATATGATGGAATGTGTCTCGCTCTTGAAACGAGGTGAATCAGTGACAAAGCCAAAAACAAAATTCAAAATAGACCAAGACGATAAATTAGATTACCGTGAACACATCATTTTACTCTTGTCCAATTCAAATTTATATATAATTAAAAGAAGAACAAAGCAAAAAAGAGATAAATACAACGAAAATACCTCAGTAATAGAAAACACATCCTGAAAGTATATAAATATGCTTCGATGAGTAGAGATCAGTCATTTGCATATTAAAATAACAAAATTAGTGATACGATAACTAATTGTAAATGATTATGAACATTCAAAAAAAACATAACATACCACTAGCATGTAAGATTAAATCACGAGGCATATCAATTCTAATCGGAACACATAAATCATAATTTTAGTTTTAGTTTGTAGTAATTCAAGTTAGTCAATAACAATGATACAAAATACATAATTACATATAATCTCTTACTCTAAGAATTCAGGCTACTAAATGTCAATTACTCAATATAAACTACGAAGAATAGTAGAATAGTAGATGTAGAAGTTTGACCGGGTGAATCGGTGATGGTATCGAATTATCAATACCGGACTCCAGAATACCACTCACTCTCATTGAGTTTATTACCTATCGGCTCATCCACTCACTATTTCACTATCTCACTCTCACTCTGTTACTCCCTCAACTCTCTCTCACTCCCCACTCACCCACTTAGGACTCGGCCACTCTCCAAGGTGGGCAGGTGGCGATGGCCAGGTCGATAGTCCGCACTCCACAGTCTCCACTTCAGGCGGGCGCCCGGCAGCACCGAACCACTGACGGCATCGACATAGGCTCACCACGCATGGCGACGACTCTCCATGCTGGGGCTGCCCCTGAATTAGCCTCCCTCCCCTCGGCGCGGCCAACGGCTCGGCCCTCGCCCTCGCCGCCAGATCCGGCTTCCCCTGGCCCCGGTCCGACTCCCCCGCCCATGGATCATTCTCCCTTAGTGCCATCGACGGCGCCCCGGTCTGGCTGGCCTTGCCCCTGGATCAGCCTCCCTCGGCAGTGCCCCCCTCGGCCGATGCCTGACAGCTCGGCCCTCGCCGCCAGATCCGACTCCCTCGGCCCTGTGAGTCTCCATTCTCTTGGAAAGTGGAAATAAAAAAATCCAATTGCTAATTTGCTATGGCTTGTGAGTTGTTATTACCTTGTTGGTGTTTTGGTGGGCTGGTGAGATAGATTTGTTGGGCCGCAGTGGGCTAATGACTTCACCAGGCGCTTTTTATTTTTGTTTTCTGGTTGTTGTCATCGCGTCGGCCGGTCTCCCTGCTGTGCTCACCGACCGCAAGGGGGAGGGTTTTTGCCACCGAGGGAGGATAGGCTAAAGCCTAACCAAGCCTCCCCTTGGCTTCGTCCCTGAGGCGAGTGATGCAATGATGAATACCAATTTGTGATGAACAACAAACACATTTTTGTCTCCTTGATGCTGCCCGGATCTGATCTAGTTGGAGCGCCACGGAGTGCAGAGACCAGGCAAGCAACGACGAAGATATCTTGCAATGGTTAAAAGTCCCTCGAAGACGAAGACGATGAAGTCATGCTGTATTCCACACTTTGGATGCCGCCCCAAACATCTTGACACCGTGGATGCTGATGGCCTAGCTCTTGGAGAAAATTCATACATCGTAAATAAACTGGGAGAACACGGGAAAATTTCTGAATTTCTGTATTCTCTTGCTCCTTTCAAAATAGATTACATGTCCCCTGTTTATATAGCATAGGGCTAACATAGATACTAGAATATATTTCTAATTTGAACATGTACTGGACTCTACTTACACATGGAGATAGATTCTACTAAGTCTCGGATTCTAAGTTAAGATTATTTTCAACAATATCCCCCTAATATTGACTCGACATACACCTAGTTAGTCTCAATGCATTATAAACTACCGGCTACGCTTCCACATGAAGCGTTCTACATGTAAACTGCATATAGGAACTCAACTCAATTGGTACGGATCCATCCAGATGCAAAGATTATAAAACATTGAGGCAGTCGATCTTAACTATGACTTACCCAACTTACACTTGACACAGAATAATGACACATCTCTACAACATTCTGGACTCAGCTCTACATACTCGAGTTTGGACGGCAACATCTTAGCTTTCTTGAGTTTGGACGGCAAACACATCTTTTCAACGTCCAACACTCCTTCAGCCCTCATGTACATCTTCATCTTGATTGTCCAGACTGCATAATTGCTCAACGTGAACATCGGATAATGCAGTGCGACAGCGGAACTCTTCTTCGCTATCATACTGAATGATACCTCGTCATCGATGACACCACTTCCTAAAAACACGACATAATTTTAGGCACGGATCAAAAACTAAAGCTTGCAAGACCTAAGGGCAAAATCTTATCTTTAGATTTAGAATAGACAGCAACCGAGCGTTAGATTTTACTTTTTCGCTTGAACTGATGGATTAAAGTGAAATGCTGCTTTTCACTGTCGGTCACTGGATGATTCAGTTTCTGCAAGCCTCGGACCAATGAAAAATTGTTACTGTTCGTAAAGTTTGGTCAAAAATAGCATCATTGACATCAAAAATACTATATCTAGCCCTCAAACAACAGCAATTCCATTTATAGCCCCCTCCCCCACCGCGTGATTTCCAAGTGCTGACACATGTTAATTATGCAATCGGGGACCGCACGACAGTGAAATTGTGTGGTCCCTGACCGCACAATTATTGTACCATTGTTCACTCGAGTCGTGCGGTGCAGTCCCCGACCGCACGACTTGCATGCACACAGTGTTTTAGCTCAGCTGATGCGTTCGTTTGTCTGCTTGTAATGAGGTTTAAAATTATGTTTTTTATGTGGGGAAGAGTTTACTTAGTTGTGCAAATTTTTTTGTAATTATAAATATTACAAATTTTTGTGTGTAATTTATTTTTGTGTGAAGTCTGCAGCAATTTTGCAATACAGAAAACGAGGTGCAAAATATTTTGAACAATGAACAGTGGTGCTAGTCGAGTGAACAGTGGTCGTGCGGTCCCCGACCGCACGACCTCCCGATGAATAGTGGTTGTGCTGTCTGGGACCGTACGATTTCGCTGTCGTATGGTTCCCGATCGCACGATTAACACGTGTCAGCGTCTGTAAATCCCGCGGTGGGGAGAGGGCTATAAATAAAATTACTATTGTTTAAGAATTAGATCTGGTATTTTTAAGATTAATAATGCTATTTTTGATCAAACTTGCTGTGAAATCCTCGCGTGGACGAAGGGAAAACTGAAGCCGCTTGGACGGGGGTGATCAACTCGGCTTAAAAGCTCATGGCTTATGGCTGAAAACACTGTAGCTGGCTGAAAAAAGTACTGTAGCTGATAGAGACTTATTTCGCATAATTAAATTTAAAAAATTTTAAAAATATAAAAAATATGTTAGCCTATTACGTATAATACAAACAAATATGGGGAAAAAAGAACCAGAAAAAAAGCTCAACAAAAAAGCTAAAAATTTAAAAAAGACGAAACTTATAAATAATGACAAATAAGCCATGACCACTGTAGCATAAGCCATGTTGATCGCTGCCTCCGCGTGACTTTCTTTTATTGCTAGTACGCCTCGGAGACGGACAGCACTGGCACCTTTGCTTTTGACGTGACCTGCACACCGTGCCTTCCGTCATTGACACAACTTCTCCCTGCTCTGCACTGCCAGTCTGCCATGTCTAGGAGCAGCATCAACCATAGTGGATAGCAAGCGCAGAGTTCACGTGCATCAGCAAGTAAACAACTCCTTCCTGCGCAGCGTGTAACCCAAAGCAAAAAAGACGAGTAGCTTGCGCTGCATCGGCTTTGGATCCGACCGACCAAAAATGGGCTGCGTTCGGTTAGACTTTAATGGTTTACTAGCTGAATATCTATGTATTGCTACCAATTTTTTTAAAAAAAATTTAGGAATGATAAAATTTTTTAGAATATGCATATAAATATATTCTAAAAGTTTTTAAATCCATAACAATAAATGGATATTCAACTAGTACATGTCAATTGTCAAAAGGAAAGAGGAATCAGGGGCATAATTTAAATGATGATGAGTTAATTTTCATTAGTTTCTAACTATATAAGTTTCACATATTTGCATCAGCAAGAAAGATAGGGCATATAAAAAATTATACAGTCCAAGTAGGAGGGGAGGGGGGCGAGAGAGGGCGGGTAGAAGAGGAGGTGAGAGATGGTAACTATTGGTGGAAGTGGAGAGGATGAGTAGTTAGATATGAGAGAGAGGGAGAGTGGTGTTAGATAGATGGCCAAGATTTTAATATTTAGATCAGACGGTTGAGAAGGGAGGAAGGAGAATGCACCAACCACCAACTCAAACTTATTAAATAGTAAAGATAGCTTATACTACAATAACTAATTTTTAAATAATATGTTTTGTGAGATGAGGCTAATAAAAAAATCATAGTAAAAGGTATACTGAGTTCAACTTTATCGACTAAAATTGTATGTGACTATTTTCTCTATGTATTATCTCTCACGAACAGCCAAAATTCAAAATTTTAAGTTATACACCATAAGATATAGTCCAAAGAAACCCACCTTCGGGATCCTATTTCTTGGATTTCTGTGCTATTAGATGATGCACGTTTGCGCCCTGGAGATACAGCACCATGTTGACCCACTTGTTCCTGTGCACGTGCTGCTCGGACGTGCCTGTATTGCTGGCACCGTGGGATTACCAGAGAAGACCTACTGTGGACACGTTGGGACAAAGAGAATGGAGAGAGCCGACGCCTGCTTTTCTTCTTGATCTACGTCTAAATAATCGTCTAGACTCTGATATCAATTGTTGATCCAGCTCCAGGAAAAAAATTCATATATCGCAAATAAACTGAGAGAACACAGAAAAATTTCTGAATTTCTCTATTCTCTTACTTGCTCCTTATTACATGCCCCCTATTTATATAACGTAGGGCTTACACAAATACTAGAGTCTATTTTTAATTCAAACACGTACTGGACTCTAATTGAGTTACACACGAAGACGGGCTCTACTGCGTCTCGGATTCTAAGTCAAGATTATTTCCATCAGATGTTGTGCTAGTGTTTCCTTAGTGATACAATGTGAGTGCCACCCCCTGAGGTTAGAGGTTGATACTTATGCCTAGTGTAGGAGTTTCTAATAACATGTCTAAGAGTAGCATTTCTACTTTTTGTGATGATTTGTGAGCTATACCATGTTGATCTAAAATTGATTCTAATTATGGTAATGCTAAGTCTTGTGATGCACTACTCGTTGTTGAAAACAATGTGTTGAAGGAACAAGTTACCAAGTTAAGCAAAGGCTTGAAAAGATGCTTCAAGGGAAAAGCTACCATTGACAAGTTATTGAGTGAGCAAAGGTACTCATTCAACAAAGAGAGACTTGGGTTTGTGCCCAAGAAAGGTCAGAAATTGGTTTACAAGCCCACAAAATTTGTAAAAGAAAATGACAAGTATTGCCATAAGTGTCGAGGTGTGCGACACTTGCAACAATCTTGTCCCATTGTTAAGACTCCATCCGCTAGTACCTATGATTCATACTATATGCTTAGAAAAATTAAGGATGATAAGGTTATTGCAAAATTTACTAGCACTTCAATTTTAGGCACTAAAAAGAATACTATTTAAGTGCCTAAATCCTTGGTCATTAACTTCCAAGGACCCAAACAAATTTGGATAACTAAAAGAACATGATTTTCTTTTGTAGGTGAGCTGCAAAATTAGTGGAAGGCATTGGATGCTTGATAGCGGATGCACTCAACACATGATTAGAGACCATAAGATGTTTACCAACTTTTAAAATGGTAGCAACAAGAAAATCACAATTGGAGACAATAGCAATGGAAAGGTAATTAGTTTGAGTAAAATCATTATCTCTAATGATCTTTCCATATCTAATGTATCTCTAGTAGAAACATTAAATTTTAATTTGTCATCCGTTGCTCAATTGTGTGATCTTGATCTTACTTTTACTTTCTTTAGAGATGTCATTATCATTTCAAAGGAAAAAAAGAAAATGATTTAGTTTTCAAAAGTTTTAGATTTGGAAATCTTTATTTGGTCAATTTCTCTTCAAGTGATTCATGTTAAAAAAACTTATTTAATTGCAAAAACCTCTTTGAGTTGGCTTTGGCATAGAAGGTTAGGTCATGTGGGCATGATTCATCTCAAAAAGCTTTTCAAACATGACTTAGTGGTTGGCTTGAAATACATGAAGTTTGAGAAAAATAGATTGTCTGGTACTTGCCAAGCTGGAAAGCATGCTGCGAATTATCATTCTTCCAAAAGTATCATATCAACTTCTAAACCATTGGAGCACTTACATATGGATTAATTTGGACCAACAACCTACAAGAGGATCAGGGGTAATTGTTATTGTTTGTCATTGTAGATGATTACTGAAGATATACTTAGATGTTTTTTTATATGACAAAGCTGAAACCTCTGGTATTTTCCAAAGTTTTGCAAAAAGGGTCCAAAATGAAATTGATTTCAAAATTAAGAAAATCCATATGATAATGGTTCCGAGTTCAAGTGTTACATTTTGAGGAAAGGTGTTCGGCTTTCAAAATTTCAAAGTCGCTGCAATATTGGATTTTTACTTAGCTACTCATCAAACAATAAAGCATATTATTTCTTCAACAACAACTCTGATTTGGTTGAAGAAACTTATGATGTTCAATTTAATGAGACTAATAGCTCTCAATAAGACCAAGATATTCTGGATGATGTAGGTGACAAAGGATTGAGGCAAGCCATGAATAACATGTAAATTGGCGACATCAAGCCAAAAGAAGATTCAATTGACTCACCATTATCTACTCAAGTTGAGCCTCTTACCTCTTCCACAACAAACAACAGCCAAGTGGGAGATGTAGAAGAAAAAGATGAAGAGCAACGACCACCTTTACCCTAAAGATTCACAATGCAATTGCAAGTGATCATCCAATAGATCAAATATTGGATAACGTGAATAAGTGTGTTCAAACTTGATCTTGTGCTACTTTATTTTGTGAACATTACTCGTTTGTCTCCTCTCTTAAGCCTAAATGTGTAGATGAAGCACTAAATAATTCGGATTAGGTGAATGCTATGCATGAAGAATTAAACAACATTGCTCGGAACAATGTTTGGACATTGGTGGAAAGAACCAAGGAACACAACGTCATTGGTACAAAATGAATCTTCTGCAATAAATAAGATGAGAGTGGAGTTGTGGTAAGAAACAAGATAAGGTTGGTCGCTCAAGATTTCAATCAAGTCGAAGGTTTGGATTATGATGAAACTTTTATTCCCATAGCTAGACTTGAGTCCATTCTTATACTGCTTGCCTTTGCATCATGTTTTGACACAAAATTATTTTAAATAGATGTCAAAAGTGATTTCTTAAATGGTAAAATAACCAAACTTATTTAAGTTGACCAACCACCCAGTTTTGAGGATCCTAAGAATCCAGTTATATGTATAAACCCTCCAAAGCGCTATATGGTGTTAAATAAGCTCCTAAAGCATGGCATGAGCACCTCCGAACTTTTTCTACACTTAAAAAGATTCAAAATTAGGAAGGTTGACACAACATTATTTACAAAGACTATAGATAATGAATTATTTGTTTGTCAAATTTATGTTGATGATATTATATTCAGGTCTACTAATCAAGATTTTTGTAAAAAATTTGGTGATGTGATGTCTGGAGAATTTGAGATATCCATTATTAGGTAGCTTAGACTTCAAATCAAGCAACTCAAGGATGGGACATTCATAAGCTAAACGCAGTACACAAATGACTTACTCAAGCAATTTGGCACGAAAGACGCCAAGCCGTCAAGACTTCTATGGCGACAAACGGTCATCTTGACCTTAATGAGGGAGGTAAATTGGTAGATTTAAATTTTTATAGATTAATAATTGGTAATTTGCTTTATCTTACTGTATCTAGGCCCAACATCATATTCAGTATTTGCATATGTGCATGGTTTTAATTATCACTAAAGGAATGCCATTTGGTGGCCATAAAGAGAAGTCTCAGATATTTAAGGCATTCCTTTAGCATTGGCTTATGGTATCTCACATGTGCTAAATTTGATTTAATTGAATATTCAGATTTCGATTATGCGGGTTGTAAAGTAGATAGAAAAAGCACCTCAAAAAGCACCTATTCCTTATATCCTAATTATCTTCTTCATTCCCATTCTAGATGCCAAGGACAAAAACCTCTGTTCGCAAGAACCCGGTGTCCAAAGGTGAATCGGTCAATCACTACGACCCTTTTCCATCTCAAGTTGGACCTTCCTGACGCAAGGTGGCATCTCAGAAGGCAACCTCAGTTGAAGCACCCTCAAGGGAGGATAGCAACTTAGAGACCAACTCCTTCCTCCAGGCCATGAGGGCTAGAGACAAGGCACAAGCTTGTTGGCAAGAAGAAGATGAAAGTGCAACTGAGACAGATGAAGAAGAAGAATACGAGGAGAGTGAAGAGGATGATGATGAGGAAATAGAAGAAGTCGAAGACCAGAATATCAATCTAAGACTTATCACAAGTGAGGAGTAAGCCATACTTCGCCACCCAAATTAGTTCACCAAGCCAAGGACATCTTCTGATTCTCACTTTCACACCAAGTTCCAGTAAAATGTCTTCTCTCAGCTCTATGATCACCATCAGTAGTTTCCCAACCATATGTACGTGGACTAGGCACATCTCAATGCCATTAATTGCTATGTCGGTGCCTATTAGCTCTTCCTTGCAGTGAGACTACATGACATAGTCGCACTTCGGTGTGATTATCATGAGGAGATGATCAGACAGTTCTATGCCACCATGTATGTTTTCTTGGACTTTGATTACATGACATGGATGTGGGATACGAGAGGGTGGAGGTCATTAAGGCTGAGTTTGAGACAGCTCTGAGAACCCACCTAGGATGCCATGAAAAGGTCTATGCTTGGCCTTCTCTCAGAACAACAGCTTGGAGTCAGTTCTATGATAGCACTATCAGATTCACACCTAGAAAGATTGCCAGACTTCTTCCCCTACCGAGCCTTGTCAACCGCATTATCAACCACACCTTCCCAAAAAGCAGGAATTTTAATGCAATCCGAGGTTGTGCATGGAATATTATTGATTGCATCATGAATGGACGAAGGTTTGATGTGATCAATCTTATTATCAGGGAAATCACCTCCTCTAAGAATGATAGAGTCAAGCGCATTTACTTTGCTCCATATATTATGGTCCTTATAACAAGGAAGACACACTACCGAGGAGCATGACCGGCACATCATAACCCTAAATGCCTCGGGAAGGCACTCCAATCCCCTCTGCTGCCCTTCCTTGTGCTCAAGAGGAAGAAAAACATGATCAAAGGCATGAGGATGCTCCACATGCAGCAGACCTAGTCTCTTTGTCCTAGATCTTCTCTATTGCCTTGCAGATCCGAGATAATCAAGGTGAGACAAATTATCAATTAGCTTCTTTTTCTCAGCGTGTGGGCGCCTTAGAGCGTGCTTCATCCTTGGAGGCACCTCAACTTGTCCTTCTCTCATTCGCTATCAACATTGTCGTTGTCGTGATTTCTCTCCTCAAGAATAGCTCTTTTTGGTACTTGATGCCAAAGGGGGAGAAAATAAGAAGACAAAGAGGAGCTTGGAAGAAGAAGTTATCTTTAGTATCTATCTCTAGTTATTTGAACGAACTTGTTATTTGAATTATGTTTAGTTGCATGAGAACTTGTAATAGATAGAATCTTTTGTGCTTGTGAACTCGCCCAAGCGAAAACTATTTTGTTTAACTGACATCAATGACACTACCCATATTATGGTACACAAATTTTATAACCATGGCTAACCACCAGGATTCAATATATCATTAAATCAAAATTAATTGATTGATCAATACGATGATTAGCCCAACATAATAATAAATATGGCTAAGTATACTAGATGTACAACCCAAGTGGATACTAATGTTGCATCACTAGATGATTAACCATCCTATGGTGATAATGGAATCATGGCGTTTAAATTATCAAAGAAGGGATTTAATCAAGATTGGTTGATAACTACCAAGTACAAGAGTTTGTAATAATTAGTAATGCACAATAATTTAAAACAAAACAATAATAGTTAGATTTAAAACAATATGCTCAACATGATGAAAGGTCACGACTTATCTTGGCCTTGCTCAATTACCACCTTTTTATCTTCAAATCCTGCTTCTGCTCCTTCAAAAACGTTATTTAACAAAAAAGAAAGTGAACAAAACACAAATAATCTCAAAAGAGTATCCAAATAAAATCCAAAAACAACAAAAAAAGCACCAAAAGATATAACTTAATTTTAGATGAATTTAGGAAGAAGAATCAGGTTAATCGGAGTTCAAATGGAGGAGAACTGACTCTCAAAATATTTGCTAGGAAATAATTTCCTAGAAATTGAGAGAGAAAGGAGAATATTCGCTCTGGAATTAATTTTATAGCAGGCTAGTGGCTAACAGGTGGGACCTCAGTGCATGGAGCATGTCCATGAAGGCTAAGAGATGTCTATGATGGACTTGGTGCCAGGGCTATGTTGATGACATATGGGACCCAAATGTCATTGAGAGGGAATAGGGATCTAGGGTTTCAGGTGTGGTCACGTGGGCGCTGATGGGGATGACACGTGTACAAAATGTTATGAGGTATCGATAATGTGCCTGACACGTGGTCAATGACGTGGCAAGGCAATACGGTGTACTGAGTTGGCGGCTTAGGGCTTATGTGGTGTTGGCATGGATGCTGCATCACTCGGGTGTGTTGAGATAGCATCCACACAGACGCTAACTGGAAGAGATCGATGGCCGACAATGTTCATCACTAGCAGTGGCAACATCGATGAGCGGTGAGTCGGCGAGGTCATCAGAAGATTTGCCTTAGCTTGGCGATGCTTACTATCAACTCGGATTGGTCGAAGGGGCATGACATGGTATCGGTGGTGAGGTCCGAGGTGACAAGGCTTGCGCAATGGCAAAAACTAGCGATTGGAGGCTCAGCTTGGGTTGGTGTGGCACGCAGAAGATTCCTGGAAGCAACGCGATGTGATTTAGATTGGCACAAGGACCAATGGTCGCCTGGGGTTGCCAGCGGCGAAGTGAAGGTAGTGGAGCAATGCGGGCACACGACGATGGTAGGGTACAGTGAAAATTCAACAATGGCGAGGGCTCTGGAGTGAAGACTATCGAGACCAGATTTCTAAATATGAACTCTCTATGTATTATTGCACTAGTCACAATCAAAGCTAGTGCACACAGTCGAATAGTGATGATTACATGAACAACAACAATTTATTACAATAATAGAGTACCAGCCTTATGGCCACTTAGTACAAATGAGGCTACAAAGCATCATAGAAATACAAACTTAGCAGAAGCAAAAAGGAAATAAAATCTGAAGAATGACCCATCAATTCACCATAAGCAATTGAATAGGGAAGCGCAATCTAGACCTCCAGAAATCATTCGTCAAAGTCGTATGCGAAGTAGTCATAGTTTCCTTCAACATCTTCATAGTCATAATCATAACCTCCTCTTCAATTCTTGAAAGCTAACCTCATATGCTTTTGTCCATTCAAACTTTTTCTCCTTCTTTAGCAACCGGGTGAGAGGTCCCGCAATCTTGGAAAATCCTTTGATAAAATGATGATAATATCCCGCTAAACTAAGAAAACTTCTTATTTCTATCATTGACTTGGACTGTGTTCAATTAAGCACATCTTTCACCTATCCTGGATCAACGGACACTCCTACTGCAGAAATCACATGTCCCAAGAAAGCTACTTTCTTCATCCAGAATTCACACATGCTAAACTTGGCATACAATTGGTGTTCTTTGAGTTTTTATAATACTATCCTCATATGTTCTTCATATTCTTTCTTATTCTTGGAGTAGACAAGAATATCATCTATGAATACCACCACAAACTTATTTAGATATTCTATGAACACCTTATTCATTAAATTCATGAAATAAGCTAGTACATTTGTCAGGCCAAATGATATCACTGTATACTCGTACAGTCCATACTAGATAAAGAATGTTGTTTTTGGTATATTCTTTGGTTTACTCTTTACTTGATGGAAGCTTGATCGAAGATCAATCTTAGATAAAACACAAGATTCTTTTAATTGATCAAATAAATCATTAATCTGAGGTAAAGAATATTTGTTCTTGATTGTCACATCATTTAGAGCTCTGTAATGCACATAGATCCAAAGACTGTCATCTTTCTTCTTCATTAGAAGTACTGGTGCTCCCTAAGGTGATGAACTTGGTCTAACAAAACCTTTCTCTTGCAGCTCCTGAATCTACTTCTTGACTTCAGCTAGATCAATTGCAGACATGAGGTAGGGTCTCTTGGAAATCAGAGCTGTACCAGCTACCAAATCAATAACAAACTCAATATCTCTGTCTGGAAGCATTCCTGGTGAATCCTCAGGAAATACATATGGGTACTTCCTCACTACAAGCACAACTTTCAAAGTTTTTCCCTTCAAGCTGTTTAACACACAACCACTCTTTGAAGTTGTATCAGGCTTATACCCTACTTGAATTCCTTCAAAATTGGTAAGAGAAATGGCAGGCACAATCTATTTGTCCCTTATACTTGGTTAACCAGTTCATACCAATAAAATTATAGGGTTTAAATTAATTGATGTAACTCATACTAGTGGGCATATTGTGGAGTGCATTATCAAAGTTGTGGAAGATTTTGGTCTCAATAATAAAAATTTTTGCAATAACTTTACTCAATGACACTGCAAACTTTAGGGTAATGGATATTCTCACTCCATTATTCAATACATACACCAAATCCTTTCTGTTATATCAGTGATATGCATATTATATTATTAATCTGATAATTAAATGTGGTTTAAAGAGGTTGGAATTGTACATTAAAGTTTTTTGTAATGCAATATCTTTCCTAAATAATTTTAACCAACAAATGGCTGCATATAAAAAATTTTGCATTACAATGGCGTACGTCCAAGAAAGTTCAGTTTTGACATACTAGTAAGATGGAATCCAACATACATAATGCTTAAGAGTCGTGTGCCTTATAAAGATCACATTTATCATTTTTTTTGCAAACGCACTAACAAAACCTTCACAGCAATAATCTTCTGATTGAGTAATATTGGTATATTGCTAAGAGGTTACTATCTTTTCATGAACTTTTTATGATTCCACTGTTGCTTTATCTCAATTTATTATCCAACATCTCTTGTAATTGTACATCATATTCTTAAAAATTGCTACTCATTTGCATACTATGAAAGTAATATAGTTTTACGAGAGACTATATTTGCTATGAAATCTTTTTTTGAAATATTGGAAATAATTTCCTATTGTATATGCTTTTGCATTTATTTTAGATCCCAGAGCTAAACTATGATGATTTAGAAATGCTCTTCGAGTTCTGGGTGATGCAATGGGGATAGATTATTCTACCAATTTCTTACTTGTTCGTACTCAACTCACCAATGTTTATCACAAATATGATCGAAAGTTTCAGAGAGTTCACTTGCAACGACCTCCACCACCACTGTAAGATCGAGGAGGCCGACTAGAGGGGGGGTGAATAGACGGTTTAAAAATTCTCTACAAATTAATACTAATTAATACAAGACCTTTTCTGTTAGCCTAAACCAAGGAAACAATGCGGAAGCTAAATTCAAGTTAGTTTAGTACAATAGCGCCTAAGTCAAGCAAATTCGCCTAAGTGCACCAACAATGCTATCCTAGGTCAAGATTTGCAATCCTAGGTTTACAACCAATCAAATTGAGTCTATGAATGTAAATTGCTTGAATATAAATTAAGTACAAGGAAACAAACCACAATCGACACAACGATGTTTTACCGTGGTGTTCGGAGACTTGTCGGTCTCCCCTAATCCACATTGAGGTTTGTCCGAACAAATCGGACCGGCTCCACGAATTAAGCTGAAATACCTCGTATCCACTAGTGGTAGCTCTTTCCCGCTCCGGGTAGATGATCTCCGACCTTCACAAATTCGCCGGGTCTTCTCACAACCTTCTTGAGAAGATCACCGCGCACGACGCCTCCAACGCCGTCTAGGAGTCGGCAAACTCCAAGAGTAACAAGCCAAGTCCCTCACTTGACTCTCACCACGTGCAACAAATGCACAAGCTCAATTGGACACTAAGTCCACCTCTAGATGCAACACATGCACTCTAGAACCTCTCTCGCTTCTCACGAAGTGCAACACATGCACAATTGAGTGGAGAGCCTCACTCTACCTCAAGAACACAAGAATGAATGAAGCAACACCTTCTCCAACTGGCCACAAGGGGGTATTTATACCCCACACAAGAAAATTAGCCGTTGGAGCCAAACCCTGAAAAATCAGGAAAATCGGAACTACCGCAGTACAAATTGCGGTACTTCCGTTTTCCTCGCCAACGGTCAGAAAACTAGCCGTTTCTCAGCAAAATCGGAACTACCGCAGTTCAAATTGCGGTACTTCCGATTTTCCCGAGGCCAAGTCATCAAAAAGTCGCTCTCTGGAAAAAACATTCCGCTCGGAAATCGGAACTACCGGAAAATCGAAACTACCGCAAAAATCGGAACTACCGCAGTACAAATTGCGGTACTTCCGCAAAAATCGGAACTACCGTAGTACAAATTGCGGTACTTCCGTTTTCGGTTTTTCAGCACAGACGACACTCGGAAAAACGGTCATAACTTTTGACTCCGATGTCGGAATTCAGTGATCTTGGACTCTATAGAAAGCTTATTTAGAGGGCTACACAACCCATCTATTTGCATGACCTCAAACACATTAGATCAATGCAGAAATCAAAGAACATACAAGGAGTCACTACTATGGTCCAAGTCCAAGGAAATAGCAATAAACAATCTTAGACCATACCAAGGGATAATGCATGATCTCCATCTTTTGCAAAACACATTTGCAAACTTAGATCATGCCACAAAGAGTAGGTGCATGGGTTTCAAGCACTTGCAAAACACATTTGCAATGCATAGTTCCATGTTGATAGAATTCAACATATGAGCTTCGACTATTTGCAAAACACATTCGCAAATATAAGCCTCATGTCGAGATGAGCTAGAGCAAGTGAGGTTTGAGCTATCAACACATGATGAGACTCAAACTACTAGACATGACCCTTCTTAATAGTACGGCAACCTACAATAGCAATCCGGTCTTCCAATCAAACACCAAGACCGGTAAAAGACTAGGAACACATCCTTAGCCCTAACTAGTCATACCTTTGTCTTGGGTCATCGTCTTGATAGGCATCAACTCATGATGCATTTTTTCATCAACTCCATCAACACATGATGGTCTTCACTTGTCTTGATGATCAACACATGATCATCTCCATTTGAACATGCATCAACTCATGACGCATCTTCTTCTCGATGGCCTTCAACACATGAATCCAAACTTCACCTTTTTGGTAATTCATGACAATCTCAACAAATAATGAGATATAAAATAGATTTGCGAGTATACAATATGTACACAACAAATGTATACTCTAAGATAAGTTTTAGACAAAGCTTACTTATCCGGTTGTCATTAATCATTCAACCATTAACATATAACGGAGAGGTTAAATGACAACCTGATTGCACATGAATATATATACTACACAAGTTATATATACTCAAAAATGTATTTCCAAGTAAAGATCCCAAATATGCGTATTGAAAGAAGCATGGATCAATACTTATGAAACTCCAAAATATATAGAGAGCTCCCCCTAAATGTGTGCATACAAGTGAATATAAATAAAGACATATGCACATATTTATTTTAGACTATTTGAGGAGTTCAATCTATATTTTGGATCTAAGGAATGCATTTGTATATGAGAAAAGCGATTTCGAATGCATAACTCTTTGATTTCACCTTTTCATCCAATTGGGACTAACCAAAGATAAACTCAAATAAACATATTAGTCTCATAAATTCATTTACATTTTCACCAAAAATATTATAAAAGTATGTGTCATTAATATCATAATGTTATAATGGCATTTGTCATTAACACCAAAACCAACTTAAATGGAGCTTGATCTTTCAATCTCCCCCTTTTTGGTGATTGATGACAAATCCATTTATGATAATAGCATAAGGGTGAAAATGACTAAATGATAGGCAATTAAGTGCATAAGAGAAGGTGAAAGCATTATTCAACATATAGATTTAAAAATTTTAATTTCTCCCCATTTAACATTATTCAATCAATATCACTTTTCTCCCCCATTGGCAATAGCATTTCTAATTTTCTAATATGCAAAGCTATTGTTTCTCCCCCATTTGGCATTACCATAATTTTACTTTCTCTTCCCATTATCTATTATCACAAATTTCTCCCCCATTTGGCATTAAGCACCAAAAAGAGACAATTAACACTTAAATAACATAGATTAGTATTAAAAACAAGGGAAGAAGACAAGTCAAGCCATTTAAAGGAGATTTTGCATTAAGAGGGGCTTGATACCAATTTTCATTATGAGGAGCTTGATACCACTTAATCTTAAGAAATGAGAAGTTTGATACCAATTGTATTGTTATTGTAATGAGCTTGATACCAATTTGATTTAACTTGATATGGTCATGGCGAAATATGAAACGAGATGCAGATGACCAATTGATACCACTTAAATCAACTAACGATATTTGAAACACAATCAAATGATCTTACTCATTAGAGCTCCTTGAAGGCTTGATGCCACTTGATATAATGCCACTTGAGTTGATACCACTTGTATATAAAGCACTTGAAGCATGTCGATCATTTTCTGATTTTGCAATCCAAGTGGCCTTCAAAATCTTCCTGAAAAACTGACTTACAAATATCCAATAAATCTGAGAAAATTTGTCAGTATAGATGAATATCTGAGGGTCAAAAGTCATAATTATAGCTTCCTCAGATTATGAGCCTAATTAAATATACAAAAATCATAAATCAGCTCAAAACATGAGTTTTCAGAAAAACTGAAATCTGAAAGTTCAGACTTTTGCATTCCACTTAAGCTTCTAGAGAGAGAAGAAAAATTGATCAAATGCCTTTTATAAATTCTGATAAAATTTGATAATGATGAAAAACTATAGTGGATCAATTTTTATTATTTTAGCTTCCTTTAAATCTGAACTCATTTGGAGATACAAAAATGACAAATCGGCTCAGAATCATGGAAATTCTGAATTTTTCAGCACATTTTCAAAGAGAGAAGGTCAAAACTTTTTCAAATTAATTTGAAACATTTTCAAACTTTTCATATTTGAACTTGATGCTATTTGTGACCGTTTCCAACAGGAATTTTTGAGAAAGACTTCTCCAATCAAAAGATATGCTAAAATGTGCATTGAGAGCAAAAGAGTAAGTTGATTTTGCATTAAAGGCTTGAAACCCAAATAAATTGGATTTTCATGGAGTAATTTGCTTTCTTAGCTTCATATGAGTTATAAATACTATTTCAAGCCAAGATACACAAAGAAATCTTGCTCAAATAGCTAAACTCATTATATGCAAGATTAGGTCGCTTTGGGTCAAATGAAGTTTTTGGATGAGATTCAAATGAATATAACCTTTCAATGATTGGTCTTTTGCAAAAACTTTGAACTAGAGAAATGTTTGAAATGACCAACCATACGAGTTTGGTATTGACCACTTTTTCAAATAATCAATAGGTTCTGATATAAGGAAATATCTCGTTTAATTTAAAAACAAGATCATACAAGATCCTTTTGGGGCCAAATCTTCCTTTTGATTTCTAAAATAGAAATTTTTACTCAAAAGGCTTTGAAATCATTTGAAATACATAGTTAAGTACTTTTATTTAGTTTTTCACAACTTTTAGCCTTTTAAACAAGATTTTTGATTTTTAACCAAAGATGCTCTTTTGAAAAGGTAATCTTGCATATCATTTTATTATTATTCCATGAATAGCAAAAGAGAATGAAACACATTCATTCCCAAGAACCATAAACCATTTTGGGCAAATAAGTAAAATAATTTTCCCAATAGAAATATTTTACCCTTTTTGCTTTAGTAAGCACAAAAGTATTATATATGTTTTTCACAAAGAAAAACTTCCCGAAATTGTTTTCTCCTCTTTTGTGTAAGGGGGATTCTCCTCTTCTTGTTTTTCTTCTCTTTTCACATTAGATACCACTTGTGAAACAAATACCACTTGAAAGATTTCTCAAGGGTAATAGCACTTGAGGTAAGAGTATGATATCATATAGAAGAGATACCATTTGTAAGGGTGGTTACTATATGGAAGAAGTTGATATCATAGGTGAGGAGCTTGATTAAGAGAAGAGATTTTGCTCGGCAAGAGAAAAGAGTAGATATCACTTGAAAGATATCATCACTTGGAAATCAATGATATCATATATGTGAAGAGCTTGGTTAAGAAATATTTGCTTGTCAAGATGAAAAGGATATCAATCTAAGAGATATCAATTGAAGGAATAAGGATACCACTTAAGTTTCACAACTAAGGGATACCACATGAAGAAAATGGATGATATCACTTGATAAGAAAGGAATGAAGCACATGCCGAGGTCAAGATGATCAAAAGTCTACCACTCTTTTAGAGATTGCCATTTAATGAAAAGAATCAAATTAAAAGCATAATGGCATATGTAGTCAATAAATACTTGAGGGTAGCTAACAAGGATTTATAAGGATCAACTTGACTGAGAGGAGCAAAGGAAATGCCTGAGAAAATTGGAAAAGAAATTTTGAATCAAATCAGCCATTCTTTAGAAATATCGGAAGTACCGCATTTTCACTGCCGGTAGTTCCGAAAACCGGAAGTACTGCAGTTTTGCTGCCGGTAGTTCCGGAAAACCGGAAGTACCGCAGAATGACTGCCGGTTGTTCCGATTTTTCTGGGAGCATGCCAAGAGTCGGATTTTTTAGGAGAGGTTTGATATAGTGTTGTACCATGCTCCAAAGTTTTTCACAAAGAAACATAAACCACTTGTGGAGCATTTCCAACTATAAGCCAAGCTTAAAAACTCATTTACTCTGATTATTTTGGGCGCATGGATGATCTGGAAGCAGTGAAACGATTGTGTTTTCAACATGGCGACGCCAAACGTGCAGAGGATCCTAACACACATCGAAGAGGAAGCACATCTGTGGTGTTTAGCTGGAGCTAGGGAGCTTGCACGGCTCCCCGTAGCAAACGGTTAAGCTCACCGCCGTTGTTAGTGCTTGGTCGTGTTTTTTTTTCCTGACAGGCGCGTTTGTAACTGAAAGTTAAGGGGTGTGTTTGGTGTGCGTGTTGTGCTTTGCAATCTCTTCTTCTTAATGAAATGATATGCAGCTCTCCTGCGTATTCGAGAAAAAAAACTCATTTAACATAGCTTTTAGCAAATTAGTCTTTCAATTTTCAAAAACAAACTCATTTTCAACAAATTCTTCAAGATTGCAAAAATGAGCATCTAGGGTAATTTTAAGCATTCAATTACATGTATGAGTTGTAAATACCCTTGTGAGCTAATATATGTCAATAGATTTAGCTCAAATGGCAAAACTCACTTAAGTGCTAGATTGTGACCATTTAGGTCAACTCACTATTTTGGATGAGTTTTGAAATCAAATAACTTTTGATTGGTTGGCCTTTTGGAAAACTTTTGAATACCAAAAATGTTTGAAATATCCAACTCTAGGTTTTTGGTATTGAACACATTTTCAAATTCCTTTTAGAATTGATTTTAGGGGAATTTTTTAGGTTAAAGCCAAAACATGATACTAAATTGATAGTTTTGTGTTGGAAACTCAATTTTACTTGACATAAGTTTTTCTAAAGCCAAAATCTTTGTAAAGCCTTTCAAAAGCATTTATATACATTTTCCAACTAATTTTTCAAAGATGTACTAATAATTTCAAAATTTTGACTTTTGGCTAAATTGGCTCAATTTTGAAAAACAATACTAGCACTTAGTTTCTATGGGCACACTTAGGGATGTGATATATATGAATATGATTTAGCACTCCCCCTTAATGTGCCACTAATATCTTGCTCACAATTTATAATAATGAAATTTTAGCACAAGAGCAAAACACTCATTTTAAATGATTTTCATGCAATGCAACCTACACAAGGCGATGGGCTAAATACTTCAAAAGTAGATACTTGTTACCGAGATGGCATTGGTTTATAATTTGGCAAGATCATCCTCAAGCTTGGCTTCCGTTGTCCATAAGGTGGGATTCACCTCTTCATGAATGAGCCAAATCTCCAATGCTTCTCCAAGTACCTATTAAGCATTGAAGCGTATTCTAGTACCCAAAACTTGGTTGGGTCCATGAATGTTAGTCACAATAGATTTGGGCACCCAAATGGCCCTAAGAGTGGTTTTATGTAAACTAACATTCCTAGCAAACACATTGCCATTTTTATCCTTCCTAAGCAAATAATGTTCATTAACAAGAGATGGCTTAGGAATGTTACCTTTGGGACAATCCTTACTTAAATGTCCCTTTTCCCGGCAATTGTAGCAAGTTTGGCAATTATTACCTCTTCTAATCTTCTTGCCTTGCTCATTACCGGTTTGCCTCTTCATTGATTGATTCTTCTTGTTTTCCACCTTGTTGGGGCACTTAGAGGTGAAGTGACCCATTTCATTGCAACCATGGCACTTGATTTTCTTCGTGTGTCTTGCATTGTGCCATGTCTTGCTGTTCTCCTTCTTCTTGGAGATGAAACCAATACCTCTCTTGTCATTTGATTTTCTTTGACTTTCTATTATCTTGTCAAGAGAGGCCTTCCCTTTGTAGCTTTTCTCCAAGTCATTTCTCAAACTTATGACTTGGGCCTTGAGCTCATTATTCTCCTCTACAAGGTTAGTCTCAATAAACATAGAGGAGGTGCAAGCATCTATATTTGAGCAACAAGATAAATCTAGCAAATCATCACAACATGTAGATACGCTAATTTTAGATGAATAGCTAGAGCTAGGAACTACACATGGTATATCATCTATTAAATTGCATGTAATTCCTACATCCACACTAGATTTTGAATATTCCTTGAGAAGAATAGTTTCATGTTCTTCTTTTAATTTATTATAATCATTTTGAAGGGAAACATGTTCATTCTTCAAAATTCTATATTTGGCTTTTTCTTTCCCAAAGAATTCATTTAATTCTTCTAGCATGTCTATCAACTCATCATAAGAAGGTGCATCATCATTATCATCAAATTTCACCTTCTTGTTACCTTTTGCCATGAAGCATTGAGTTGATGTGGAGGGAATGGTAGATTCTTCATCGTCGGAGCTAGAGGTTGAGCATTCTTCTCCCGACATCCACTCTTGTATGCAATCTTCATCGCTTGATGTGGACATTTCATATTTGTCTTGAATTTTACTCCACATATCATGAGCATTATCAAGATTGCATATTTCATTGAACACCTCTACACTCAAAGTACTAAATAAAGCGTTAGTAGCTTGAGCGTTGAGATGTAGGCATTTCTATTACTCAATTGTTGGAACAAGAGGATCCTTAGGAGGAGAAAAGCCCACATCTACAATCCGCCATATTTTTGGGCTCATAGCTTTAAAATAGCAAATCATGCGGATTTTCCAATTATCATAATTTAGGCCATTAAATTGAGGTGGTTCATCTAGGTGCACAAACCCACTAGTCGCCATCCTTATACTCTCTAGGCGGTAAAGCCTAATATATGAGAGACCAAGCTCTGATACCACTTGTAAGATCGAGGAGGCCGACTAGAGGGGGTGAATAGACGGTTTAAAAATTCTCTACAAATTAATACTAATCAATACAAGACCTTTTCTATTTGCCTAAACCAAGAAAACAATGCGGAAGCTAAATTCAAGTTAGTTTAGTACAATAGCGCCTAAGTCAAGCAAATTCACCTAAGTGCACCAACAATGCTATCCTAGGTCAAGATTTGCAATCCTAGGTTTACAACCAATCAAATTGAGTCTATGAATGTAAATTGCTTGAATATAAATTAAGTACAAGGAAACAAACCACAATCGACACAACGATGTTTTACCGTGGTGTTCGGAGACTTGCCGGTCTCCCCTAATCCACGTATTAAGCCGAAATACCACGTATCCACTAGTGGTAGCTCTTTCCCGCTCCGGGTAGATGATCTCCGACCTTCACAAATTCGCCGGGTCTTCTCACAACCTTCTTGAGAAGATCACCGCGCACGACGCCTCCAACGCCGTCTAGGAGTCGGCAAACTCCAAGAGTAACAAGCCAAGTCCCTCACTTGACTCTCACCACGTGCAACAAATGCACAAGCTCAATTGGACACTAAGTCCACCTCTAGATGCAACACATGCACTCTAGAACCTCTCTCGCTTCTCACGAATTGCAACACATGCACAATTGAGTGGAGAGCCTCACTCTACCTCAAGAACACAAGAATGAATGAAGCAACACCTTCTCCAACTGGCCACAAGGGGGTATTTATACCCCACACAAGAAAATTAGCCGTTGGAGCCAAACCCTGAAAAATCAGGAAAATCGGAACTACCGCAGTACAAATTGCGGTACTTCCGTTTTCCTCGCCAACGGTCAGAAAACTAGCCGTTTCTCAGCAAAATCGGAACTACCGCAGTTCAAATTGCGGTACTTCCGATTTTCCCGAGGCCAAGTCATCAAAAAGTCGCTCTCTGGAAAAAACATTCCGCTCGGAAATCGGAACTACCGGAAAATCGAAACTACCGCAAAAATCGGAACTACCGCAGTACAAATTGCGGTACTTCCGCAAAAATCGGAACTACCGTAGTACAAATTGCGGTACTTCCGTTTTCGGTTTTTCAGCACAGACGACACTCGGAAAAACGGTCATAACTTTTGACTCCGATGTCGGAATTCAGTGATCTTGGACTCTATAGAAAGCTTATTTAGAGGGCTACACAACCCATCTATTTGCATGACCTCAAACACATTAGATCAATGCAGAAATCAAAGAACATACAAGGAGTCACTACTATGGTCCAAGTCCAAGGAAATAGCAATAAACAATCTTAGACCATACCAAGGGATAATGCATGATCTCCATCTTTTGCAAAACACATTTGCAAACTTAGATCATGCCACAAAGAGTAGGTGCATGGGCTTCAAGCACTTGCAAAACACATTTGCAATGCATAGTTCTATGTTGCTAGAATTCAACATATGAGCTTCAACTATTTGCAAAACACATTCGCAAATATAAGCCTCATGTCGAGATGAGCTAGAGCAAGTGAGGTTTGAGCTATCAACACATGATGAGACTCAAACTACTAGACATGACCCTTCTTAATAGTACGGCAACCTACACTAGCAATCCGGTCTTCCAATCAAACACCAAGACCGGTAAAAGACTAGGAACACATCCTTAGCTCTAACTAGTCATACCTTTGTCTTGAGTCTTCGTCTTGATAGGCATCAACTCATGATGCATTCTTTTCATCAACTCCATCAACACATGATGGTCTTCACTTGTCTTGATGATCAACACATGATCATCTCCATTTGAACATGCATCAACTCATGACGCATCTTCTTCTCGATGGCCTTCAACACATGAATCCAAACTTCACCTTTTTGGTAATTCATGACAATCTCAACAAATAATGAGATATAAAATAGATTTGCGAGTATACAATATGTACACAACAAATGTATACTCTAAGATAAGTTTTAGACAAAGCTTACTTATCCGGTTGTCATTAATCATTCAACCATTAACATATAACGGAGAGGTTAAATGACAACCTGATTGCACATGAATATATATACTACACAAGTTATATATACTCAAAAATGTATTTCCAAGTAAAGATCCCAAATATGCGTATTGAAAGAAGCATGGATCAATACTTATGAAACTCCAAAATATATAGAGAGCTCCCCCTAAATGTGTGCATACAAGTGTATATAAATAAAGACATATGCACATATTCATTTTAGACTATTTGAGGAGTTCAATCTATATTTTGGATCTAAGGAATGCATTTGTATATGACAAAAGCGATTTCGAATGCATACCTCTTTGATTTCACCTTTTCATCCAATTGAGACTAACCAAAGGTAAGCTCAAATAAACATATTAGTCTCATAAATTCATTTACATTTTCACCAAAAATATTATAAAAGTATGTGTCATTAATATCATAATGTTATAATGGTATTTGTCATTAACACCAAACCAACTTAAATGGAGCTTGATCTTTCGACCACCCATTATAGGTAAGAAGAAAATCGCATGTGGTGAAATCTGGGATACAGGTTTTTCCTTTGGAGGTTCATGTTCTTCTACAACATCAAGCACTGAAGGAAGACAAAGTGAACACAACATTGACGAGCTATCCGCATATCTGGACAACGATACGGTGTCGTGCCAGAAGGATATCAACATTTTGAAGTGGTAGGAGCATAAGATGACATATTCGTTGTTATCCATACTAGCATTGGATGTGTTAACTGTTTTAGTCTTGACGGATTCTTCCAAGTCTACTATTAGCCTTTCTGGGAGAATACCGGAGGAGAGAATAAAAAGTCTCACAAGCGAGATGGTGGAAACACTTCCTACAGTCAAAGACTGGGAATAGGCCGATGCACGACAACAACATTCTGTCGAAAATACGGAGTTGACAGAGCCCTTCGACAGTTTTTATTTGAACAATGACACTTAGGACATTGATGTATGTACAGCTGTAGGTTGTACTCTTTTTTCTTAGCCAAAGTTTTCTCAAATTGAGTTTTTACTTGGCAGCCATGTAAACATAAATAAAAAAGCTCTTTATTACATCTTTAAATTATTTATAATTATCTTTTGCCTCTTTATTTATTTATCTCAATTTATTGTCCCCTTTCCTCTCTTGACTTCTTGCCTCCTTCCTAGCTCCCTCCCCAACCAGTCGTGCAATCGACCTCCTCCCTCTCCGGCTTCCTCCCCTCCTCGCCTGCTCCTTCTCATGCTCAGCCGCTACCTCCTCAACTCCTTGCCTCATCCTCCCTGCCACAGCGCCACCTGTTCCAACTTGCTCTCCATCGCTCGACCGCCTTCTCCTCAGCTCCTCCCTCCCCAACCAGGGCGCCGCCTGTTCCCTCTCATGCTCTACCGCTCAGCCACTGCCTCCTCCTCCTCTCACAGCTCATGCTCCCTGCTCCACTTTCTCCCTCTCACCGGTGTCGGCATTGATGATGGCAGCGCAGGCGCCAAGGCTTGTGTGCTAAATAGGTCATCTTTGGCCCATCGTGCTACATGTGCTCGGCCCAGCACAGCACGATCCATAACCTGGGCTGTGCTTGGGTCCAAGGCTAACCCCATGGGCTAGTACAACACGACATGTTTAGTCAATTAGGCCAACTGGGCCTTGGCTACACGAGTTCGTGTCGGGCTGGGTGGCTTATTTGGCCAGGTCTAATGGGACAAGGACAACCGCAAAGAGGTCTGAAGGCGGAAGACCGATTTATGCAAACAACACAACAAGACAGGTTACCATGTAGGGTTAGTTGTTCATATGTGTTATTCTTCGTGTTTTGTCCCTACAGGAATGTAGCCATCTTAAGACTCACAACCCATGGATTACATGCTCAAATCCTAGAAAATATTGTTGATGAAAATCGAACTTTGGTTATCAGTCAAATAGAAAAGATGCCACACCACTAGGCTATCTTACAATTGGATAGAGGAGCAAATGTTGCTATGCATATTTGCGCCCAACAACTTTGGCAGAGTGCAGCCGGTTCATGCGATCTGGTAGTACGCCTGAATTACTCTACAAATGTATCCATCATGATTATGAGCCTGTTCTTTTCATCTTCTAAAAGCTACTTTTCGGATTTTATACAATAACTAGCTTTTAAACGAAGTATCTTTTTAAGATAGGGTCTACTAGTTAATTGTAGTACATACTATACCGACTTCATTTTTGTTTATGTTACTCTGTAATCTCTCGCACGAACAACCCAAAAGTTATAAACCGTAATCAAAAACCATAAGCTTCAGCCAAAAAGAACGGGCCCTATAACTCTCGCGACAATGAATAAACTAAATCTAAACTCTTACGTGATTGTACTAAACAATATTGATGCCAAGACGTGAGAAGGAAACATGGAGTGAATTCCCTACATTCAAGTAGAGGGCGCGAGGGGTAGGGGTGGAAAACAGTAACAGATAATTCGTTTTATCTGATATTCGCATCCGAGAAAACGCGAATGTGGTAAGCAAAATCTGTATTCGAAAATATTCATATTCGTATTTGAGAATATATGTATCCATATTCGAGAATATTCGTATTCATATTCGTATTTGAGAATATTCGTATTCATATTCGAGACTATTCGATCCGTTTCCTATGCCTATCGTCGGTAACTGGTGAAAAACCGGTAAAACCGCTAGGAATTTATTCTACCGAGATTTGTTACAGAAGTTATAGGAGGATATTCGTATTCGACCGAATTAAATACATATTCAATTTAAATTCATATCCGTATTTATTTTTAAAATATAGATTCGTATTTATATTTAAAACTATTTAATTGTATCTGACCTGTTTCGGTGGTGATCGGTTCGGCTGAAAAGCTCATGGCTTATGGGTGAAAACACTATAGCTGGCTGAAAAAAGCACTGTAGCTGACAAAGGCTTATTTAGCATAATTAAATTTAAAAAATTTAAAAATTTAAAAAATATGTTAGCCCATTACGTATAATACAAACAAATACGGGAAAAAAAGAACCGGCAAAAAAACTCAACAAAAAGCCAAAAGTTCAGAAAAAGACGAAATAAATAGTAAAAAATAAGTCAGAAGCCATAGCCAAGTTGATCAGGGCTAGACAGCTAAGGGCATCGAGTGAGGAAGCAACTCCAAGGTTGGATTGTTGCCATGCTCACCTTCATCCTTGGTCGTCGTCAGTTGCCTATTACTGCAAGATTTGGCGTAGCCTGTTGCCTTTGTTGCCCGATTGACTTCGCTTTTTCCCACTTGATGTCTCAAATACATTACCATTAATTTCTCGCGTGTATGTTACTTTCCTGTCATGTCAACTTTCAGTGTCCTATATGATCTCGATGTCAGTCTCAGGATTGTTCTTTGCTACTTGCTGCATTTTTTTTTGATGTTTTGTTACTGCAAGTACAAATTGTCTGATTTTGCATTGATCCCACTGCTTGGTTACAATTTCAGAAAAAAAAACAAGAATATCTAGAAGAAACTTAATATCTTTTTTTTTTGAGATCATAAGTACAATAAGGATGCAATCACGCACACACAACACCACACACTCACATACTCATGTGGGTGCATCTAATGCATATGCTTAAAATAAAACGGAGACCGAAGAGTTTCATAGAGCGCAGGCAGGCACTTTAACTACTAAATACATCTACATAAGTGCGTGTACTCAGAAAACACTATTAAGCTGAAGGATATGTACTCAAATTCTTGAGCTAAATAAAAGGACCTGAGCTTGGGTCGTGGGCCTAGCTCAGTTCCTTGTTACCTAGTCTCAGTCATTAATCCGGGTGCTTATGGGCTCATTTGTTGCAATTGGAGTGGACATTATACATGTGCCTTTATTTTGAGCTGATTGGTGTCATCTGAAAAGCCCTGAAAAATTCAAAATAAAAATTTCCAATTTTTGCTGCATTTTTGAGTGAAATTCCGAAACTTTCCTTTTTGGGAAAGTTCTCCCGGAATGCGCTTTCTCTTTTTGGCCATTCCGCTTTCTCCCTTGCTTGGCGCCCCGCCTCCCTTTCCGCTTTCCCTTCCCTCGCGCGCCCCGCGCCCGCGCCTCTCGTTGGCGCCGCTCCCCGCTGGCGCCTCTCCCCTCCCGCAGCGCCTCCCTGCTCCCTCTCCCGCTGGCGCCGCGCCTTTGCCCCGCTTTCTCCCCGCGCACGCGCGTGCGCTGCGCCCATGGCCGCGCCTGCGCCGCGCTCGTCCCCGCGCCGCCCCGGCCTCGGACGCCCCGCCGTTCCGACAAGCCCTCCGGGTCCGAAGGAGCGGCCACCCTCGCTCCACGTCACCCCGCCGCAGCGCCGACCCCACCTGGCAGCCGCCGCCTTCCCTCCCCCTCGCGCGCGGACGCGCTCTCGCCCCGGCCGCGACACACCTGCTCCCGTCGCGTCGCCACTCCCCCGCACAGCGCCTCGCGTCACCCCGCCCCCTCCACTGTGCTGGTTTTAACGCCCGCGACAGCTCCCGTCCTTCCCTGTCGGCCGGAGCCCCGCCGGTGGCTTCTCCCCGAAGCCTCGCTTCCCCCCCCCCCCCCCCCGCGCGGGTATAAAACTTCCCCCTCGGTTCCTTCTCGTTTCTTTTCTTCCCGAGCTTCTCCACCACCTCCTACCTCCTCCCACCACTCCAGAGAACACCCCAGAGCAACCGATTGAGCTCCCGTCGCCCGTAGCTCTGCCACCACTCCCCCTGCGCCGGTGACCCCGCAAAGCGGATTTCCTTCCCCGCTCCTCCATTCCTCGATTGCATTCGCTGGAAGCATCTCTACTACCCCCTAATCGTGTTAGTACCCTTGTTTGGCCAGGTGGAGCCCTGTGCAGCGCCGCCGCCGAAGCTCACCGCCGCCCATACCGTGCTCCCGTGGCCAGCCCTCCTCGAAGCTCCCCAGCTCACACCGCCGCCGCCAATGTGAGCTCCCAACTCCCCAGATGGTGTAACCGGCCCCGATTGAGCTTCCTCGCCGCCGGTGACCTTCTCCACCGTGAAATCCCCGAACCACCCCCTTCTTCCTCCCTCTCTCCCCTTTGGTCCCCGCAAATGCTAACTACCCGAAATGGGTTCCCCGCTGTCCCCTCTACCCGGCGGTACCCCTCTCTGCCCTTGGGAGCCGCCGACGTCGCCGGAGCACCATTGCCCCGCCACCTCCGTTCTGCTGCTGCTCGCGCCCGGCCGGAGGAAGACGACGACGACGTGGCCGTCTCCCCGTCGTCGGATCCCCTTAAAGCCCTCTAATCCCCGCCATCCACTTTCCCGTACCGTTTCACCCGCCCCCTTGAATCTCAGCCGTCCGATCCTCATAACCGTACCGCTCCGCCTCCGTTGGATCACGCTCCGTACCCCTTCGCCCATCGCATCCAGGCCGCTCCGCCGAGACACGCGTCGCTCATCTGAGCGAGGAGGGCGCGCGTGGACGTGGGCCGAAGTCTCGGCCTGCCTCGCCTCTCCGCGCGCGCGCGCGTCTCCCCGTGGGCCGCGCTGGCCGTTGGCCGCGCGGGCTGTCCGCCGGGCCGGGCTGCACTGTTACGCCAGGCCGGGCCTTTTACTGTTCATCGAATTTCCAGAGGTTTATTAATTTCTAAAATCCCAGAAAATCCAAATAAATCCTAGAAAATCACAGAAAATCCCAAAAATTCCCAAATTTCACCACATTGCCCCAAATATTATTCCAAACACTCTGGTGAAATCCATTTCCACAGATTCTTCCTAGAAAAATTCCTAAAATTCCATTTGGGGTGTTTATGCAATTTATTTCTTTTTAATTAGATTATTTTGCCTCGCTTGATTAGTCTCAAGCTGGATTTAATTTATTTTAATTGTTTGCGTTAGTGTCGGAGATCCCGGAAGCCCAGGAGCAGATTCAGGATTCAGGTGCTTCGACGTTTGAGCTCGCAGAGATCATCCGGATAGACGGCAAGTCCCAAATCCTTTGATCATAATGTATCCCATAATGTTTAAATATGCTAATATGTTATTTGCATTGAGCTAGTTCTGAAATGTTAGTTTGAAAATAAAAATAAAATGTTTAGAATGACTTGTGTATTAGTTAGTCCTACCACCGCTAAATGCCATGTTTAATTTGTAGCCATGCCATTGAAACCCTAGAAATATTTATCTGTTAATCTTAGTAATTGTAGGCTATGATTATCATGCAAAATGTTACACTAATAAGGTTGTGGTTGCGGACCAATTTTAGAATCTGGAAAACCCGACTCTAAGGTAGGGTGGTATGGGACACCGTATCTTAGAGCGGAGAGTGCCGGCGTGCACAAGGTAGGGTAAGGGTTGGGGAAGAGCCGCGAGACGGTCTTTGCCCACCTCTTATCCTAGGGCTGGAGTAGGGTAAGGGTGAGTGGGAAACCGCGGGACGGTCTACGCCCGCCGCTTACCTTAGTTTGGGTCGCGGACCTGGCGAGGTTGCGGGCCATGTGAAAATATAAGGACTGAAACCCTTACGCTGAGCTAATGTCATAGCCATCGCTCAACCACAGGAGTTGACTTGTCAACACTTGTCTTTTAGCTGCTCAACTCGATTGAAACTCTACAGGAGGGTAGCAGTGAGGTTAGGTAGGCCGTGCTACGGATGCCTAACAACGGTGGAATTCACTCGAAGCGGACGTTGTCCTCTCTTGTGTGTGTGTGTGTGTGTGTGTGGGTGTGAGCCAGACCCGAGTGAATTCTACTGGGTAGAGCCTATATAAAGAGTCGAGCAGTGAAAAGACCTGGTTTTCTTAACTCTTTAGCGGGAGTTGAGAGATCGTGTGGGTAAAGCTGAGCAAACTCTGCAGAGTCAAATAAATGGTATTCGAATACGCCGTGCTCCCGGTTGTTGGAGCTGTGTCACTTGGGTGATTCCAGCAGCAAAGCTTAAGTAGTTTTGTACATGCTTTAACTTGGTTAATTGGTTAATGAACTCTTGATGAAAACCCCTGAGATCTTAAGGAGTAAGTTTTGAGTCGGTCTTATCAAAATGAATTGCAAATAAAACTGCATCCACCAAATGTAATAAACCAAGTATACTCCCTTCCTTTGAGGTTTCCGTGCATGTAGTAAGTTAGGATCCCTTTGGGATTTGCTGAGCCGGTTGTTTGGCTCACGGCTTGCTTAATCCAATCTCTAGAGGATCAAGACGAAGGAGAAGGACTCCCCGTTGAAGAAGTCCCAGAGGATCTTTTCTTCGACGAGGACCCTTGGCTGTAGGTCTCCGCCGCGCTCGAAGCAGTTTCTGGAGCCTTTTGTAATGTAATATACTTTGGGCTCGCACGCCCCGCTGTAAAAACTGGATGTTAATCCGTATGTCAAATATATGCTGGTCTTTTGTTGTAAGCATGCAATGGTATACTCTTGCGCGACACTCCATAACTGTTCATGTTTGAATAGTTACGGAAGGCCGTGTCCGTACGCGCCCCTGGAAACGGGGGCGTTACAAGAAGTGGTATCAGAGCAGGCTCTTTGACCGTAGGTTGAGACCTAAGGCTGTCTAGGAAGCGATTTTATCGCAAAAATTAATTTAAGGCATAAAAAGAGTTTATGAAAAATATAAGTATTATTGCTGTCTTGTTCCTCTCTTGTTGCTGCTTTCCTGTCTTAGTTTATTTCTGCTTAAGTTTTAATTTTCGCAAATGTTTACTGTCTTACTTGTCTAATTTCAAAATTTCGTTTCCGGCAGATGGTGCGCCTCGTTTTCTCCCGCCCCGACCGTAGGGATGGATGGCACCACAAGTTGTGGGAAATGCGACGATACCTCGGAGCGAGAGGAAACCACGGCCCAGTGATCTACGCTGAGGGACAGTTCCGCCAGGACCAGTTCTACGAGTACAAGGCTTGGATGGTCCTCGATCCCTTGCCTATCCGCCCAGACAGGAAGCGGAGGTTCACCGCCCGACGGGTGGACAGTGAGGATGCTGCTCAGGACGTGGCTCAGAAGGCCGCGCTCTATCTCAGAGACTACTACCACCAGGAGCTAGCAGGGACACCTTTCGACCTGGTGCCGCGTCCGCACTTTGGGGACTTTATAGTCCCTAGGTTCGGTGAGGATGACGATCCCCGCCTAGCGGGTATCGCCGCCCTTATGTCGCAGCAGGTCGCCAGCTACGACAGAGCAGTCGAGGAGGCCAGAGTCTGGCAGAGGCAGTTGTGGGACACTCGTGAGGAGGTTCAGCGCCTCCGAGAGTCCCTCGTCCGCCACGAGGCCCAGGAGGCAGCAGAGGTCTCAGATAGTGCGGAGTCGCCCAGCGTTCACTCCTCTTGTGCTTCGGTGCAGTCTAGGCCCAAGCGCCGGATGACTGCAGCGCAGTACCGTGCCCGGTTCCGCCCGGCAGCCCCGCTTGCCCTTCCAGCACCTGGGGACAGGGAGGAGTAGACGCTGTACGCTAGTGGTAGTCTGACCTTTTGGTGATAGATGTACTTTTGTATGTAATGCAAGTGTAACATGAACCTTTATGTGGTCTGTGCACCACTTGCTTTATTGTAAATTTATGTTAATTAATCTTTTATGTTGTTTGTCTAATTATCAGTATGTTCTTCCTGTGTTCAAAGCTTTCTCCTGTCCCCTTTCGCTCTCGTTCTTATCTTTTCGTCCTATACTTGCCTTGAAATTCAAAGTCTTACTTATCTGTTCTTGATTGCCAAAGCCGCTGCAAGGCTAACCTCAAGTTCCCAATCAACAGATGGAGCCGGCAGAGCAGACGGGTCAGACCAGCAGGCAGGGTGCACCTGCCACAGATCAAGCTACTTTGGCCAGCGTGTTAGCGACAATGGAACAGAATCGTTATCAAGGGGAACAGAATATTTTGAAAGTATTAGACCAACATGCACAACTACTTGAGCAGATAGTAGCCAGATCCCCAGGCTTACCAAGTGGAAGCAATGTTCCTCGGGATGGTGCCCCAATCTCCACCCGATGGAATGATTTTCTAAAGACACGTCCACCCACTTTCTCCACAGCCGCCGATCCTATGGTTGCTGAGGATTGGCTGGTGGATGTGGAAAGGAAACTACAGACCGCGCAGTGTGACGAAAAAGAGAAGGTGTTGTACGCATCTCACCAGTTGCAGGGTGCAGCAGCGACTTGGTGGATCAATTATCAGCGTACACTTCAGAATAGAGAGATTAACTGGGAAGATTTTTCCAAGGCCTTCCGTAAGGCGCATATCCCAGACGGTGTTATGGAAGCCAAGCGCCGGGAATTTTTGGCGCTTAAGCAAGGTGGTCGTACTGTAATGGAGTATTTGCATCAGTTTAACCACCTCTCCAGATATGCCCCTGAGGATGTCGACAAAGAAGACAAGAAAATGAGCAAGTTTCGTGCAGGATTGCAGCAATCTTTGAAATTTCATATTTCAGCTCTGAAATTTCAGGACCTGCATGAGATGGTTGACAGTTTGATCACCTCCGAAGAAGCTAGAAGTGACATGGAAGACTATAGAAAATGCAAGGCGGCACACAAATCGCAGTCATCGTCACACACCGCTCAACGAGCCAGGACATCGGGATCTTCTTCATATCGATCCCCATCCTCCCGGCAGTATGTGATGATGCCGAAGAACCAATCCCACCAGACTCAGCATTATGCTTCCCCTCTACCATTGGCTCTCAAGTGTCCCACTTGTGGAGGGAATCACCTGGCTAGTAGCTGCCCGCGAAGGTCAAACGCATGTTTCCACTGCGGTGAGATAGGACACTACAGAGATCAGTGTCCTAGGAAGAATTTGCCGTCAGATGCAGCCAAGCTACAAGTTCAAAACCAACAGCAGCAAGAGGGCAAGTCACAAGCAACCCCCGGTACCCCCAAAGGAGGGTTCTTGCAGATTAAAGCAGCTAACCCTCAGTCACCTGCAGGCACTGCAAATTTCTCAACTACAGGCAGAGGCAGAGGCAGAAGCAATGTTAGGCCTACTTTTTATGCCAGAGTGAACCATGTATCTGCAGAGGATGCCGCTGGAGCAAGTGACATCATTGCCGGTATGTTCCCGATCAATTCCATACCTGCATTGATTTTATTTGACCCTGGCGCAACGCATTCATTTGTTTCGAAGAGTTTTGCCGCAAGAAATCAATTGCCTTCTGTTGCATTACCAAGACCTTATGTGGTGGAAACCCCTGGGGTTAGAATGGAGTCCCACCATGGGTGTGCGGGACTTAACATAAAAATCCAAGGGGTAGACTTTAGAGCAGACTTGTTGCAGTTAGACATGTCTGGTTTAGATGCCATCTTGGGCATGAACTGGTTGGCCAGAAATAAAGGCAAGGTAGATTGCGAGATTAAAACAGTGTCATTGGTCAACCCTGAAGGTCAGAAAATAGTAGTAGAGACAGATCGACAAGTGCTGAAGGATGCCAAGAAACGTATGATCAACATGATAGCAGCCACACCTGACCAAGTGCCAATAGTACAAGAGTACCCTGACGTATTCCCAGAAGAATTACCGGGAAGACCCCCTGACAGGCAAGTTGAACTTGCAATAGAATTGGTGCCTGGTACTCAGCCAATTGCCAAACACCAGTATAGAATGTCAGCTAGTGAGTTAAAGGAACTGAAGAAGCAGTTAGATGAATTACAAGAAAAGGAATTCATTCGACCCAGTACTTCACCGTGGTCAGCCCCAGTATTATTTGTGAAGAAGAAAACTGGAGAGTTGAGAATGTGTGTCGACTACAGAGGTTTGAATGCTGTCACCATCAAGAACAAGTATCCCCTCCCAAGAATTGATGACCTGTTTGACCAACTCAAAGGTGCCAAGGTATTCTCCAAAATCGACTTGCGCTCGGGTTATCATCAGCTAAAGATCCGAGAGCAAGATCGAGAAAAGACAGCCTTCATTACCAGATATGGGTTGTTTGAGTTCACGGTCGTACCCTTTGGTTTGACCAATGCGCCAGCATATTTCATGAATCTTATGAACCTGGTGCATATGGACCAATTGGATCGATTCGTGATCGTTTTCATTGATGATATCCTGATATACTCCAAGAGTGAAGAAGAGCACAAACAACATTTGCATATGGTCTTGACCAGATTGAGAGAGCATCAGTTATATGCAAAATTTGATAAATGCAGTTTTTGGTTGAGAGAAGTCGCTTTCTTGGGTCATATTATATCTGAAGATGGAGTGAAGGTCGACCCAGAAAAGATTTCAGCAGTCATGGAATGGAAACAGCCTACGACAGTGACTGAAGTGAGAAGCTTCCTAGGATTGGCAGGTTATTATCGCCGATTCATAGAAGGTTTCTCAAGAATATCGCGTCCACTCACTCAATTGTTGAAGAAAGATAAACCGTTCACATGGACTGATGCATGTGAAGAAAGCTTTCAGATGTTGAAGACCAAGCTGACAACAACACCAGTGTTGATTTTACCCAATCCAGAGAAGGAGTTTCAGATTTACTGCGATGCCTCAAAGCAAGGTTTGGGTTGTGTGCTTATGCAAGACGGAAAGGTTGTTGCCTATGCGTCAAGACAGTTGAAACCGCATGAGGAGAATTATCCCACACATGACTTGGAACTAGCAGCTGTGGTGCATGCCCTCAAAATTTGGCGGCACTACTTGCTAGGAAATCGTTGTGAGATATTCTCAGATCACAAGAGTTTGAAGTATTTGTTCACACAACCAGAATTGAACATGAGACAGCGCAGATGGCTAGAACTAATCAAAGATTATGATGTTGATCTCCAGTATCACCCGGGCAAGGCAAATGTAGTTGCTGATGCCCTTAGCCGCAAGGCTCGTCCAAGCAAAGGCAGTCAATCAGAATACCCACCAGAGTTGCAGAGAGATATATTACAACTGAACTTGGTAATCTCAGAACAAGGTGAAGAAGCAGCCTTAGAGATTCAACCACTATTGCCAGATCAGATTAAAGCAGCCCAGGATGAAGATGAAGGGATTCAAAAACTGAAAAAGGATATTCAAGGAGAAATTTCATCAGAGTATGCTATAGACGAACATGGAATCCTTACCTTCCGTGGTCGCTATTGCGTACCCGACAAGAAGGAGTTGAGAGAATTGATCCTAGCTGAAGCCCACTCCTCTCAATTCTCAATTCATCCAGGAGGCATGAAGATGTATCAGGATTTGAAGAAAAGATATTGGTGGAACCAAATGAAGAAAGAAGTGGCAGAGTATGTAGCTAAATGTGATGTCTGCCAACAGATCAAGATAGACCATCAAAAACCATCAGGATTGTTACAACCTTTGCCAATTCCCGAATGGAAATGGGATAGCATTGGTATGGACTTCATCACTGGACTTCCCAAGACTCGTGAGGGATATGATGCTATTTGGGTCATTGTTGATAGATTGACCAAGGTGGCTCATTTCCTCCCGATCAAGCAAACTTATGGGAAGGATAAACTTGCCGAGCTATATTTGACCAGAATTGTGACATTACACGGAGTTCCGAAGAAGATTGTGTCAGATAGAGGAGCACAGTTTACATCCAAGTTCTGGGAAAAGTTGCATGAAGCTATGGGCACCGACCTGAATTTCAGCTCAGCATATCATCCACAGACAGATGGACAAACAGAGAGAACCAATCAAATTTTAGAAGACATGTTGAGAGCTTGTGCGATAGTGTATGGAGCAACATGGAACACCTGCTTACCATTTGCTCAGTTCTCATATAACAACAGCTACCAAGCCAGTATTCAAATGGCACCGTTTGAAGCACTTTATGGCAGAAAATGCAGGACTCCACTGAATTGGACAGAAACAGGAGAACGACAACTCATTGGTCCCCAGATTGCTCAAGATGCAGAAGCACATATCAGAATTGTCAGAGACAGACTGACGATGGCACAAGACCGACAGAAGAACTATGCAGATAACCGCAGGAAAGACTTGAGTTTCGAAGTTGGAGATTATGTCTACATCAAAGTCACCCCATTCAAAATAGTCAAGAGATTTCAAGTCAAAGGCAAATTAGCACCAAGATATGTGGGACCGTTTCAGATAATTGGAAGAGTTGGGGAAGTAGCTTATCAAGTGCAGCTTCCGCCCAACTTATCCAGGATTCACAACGTGTTCCACGTATCCCAACTTCGGAAATGTCTACGCCAACCAACAGATGAAGTGCCATTGTCAGATATTGAATTGCAAGATGACTGCACATATGCTGAAGAACCACTACAAATACTTGAAACGACAGAAAGGCAGCTCAGAAACAAGAACGTCAGGTTTTGCAGAGTACAGTGGAAGAATCATACACCTGAAGAGTCAACTTGGGAACGAGAGTCAGATTTGCAGCGAGATTTCCCCAACTTACTCCCTGGACCAAGTTAATCTCGGGGTCGAGATTCTTTTAAGGGGGGTAGGTTGAAAAGCCCTGAAAAATTCAAAATAAAAATTTCCAATTTTTGCTGCATTTTTGAGTGAAATTCCGAAACTTTCCTTTTTGGGAAAGTTCTCCCGGAATGCGCTTTCTCTTTTTGGCCATTCCGCTTTCTCCCTTGCTTGGCGCCCCGCCTCCCTTTCCGCTTTCCCTTCCCTCGCGCGCCCCGCGCCCGCGCCTCTCGTTGGCGCCGCTCCCCGCTGGCGCCTCTCCCCTCCCGCAGCGCCTCCCTGCTCCCTCTCCCGCTGGCGCCGCGCCTTTGCCCCGCTTTCTCCCCGCGCACGCGCGTGCGCTGCGCCCATGGCCGCGCCTGCGCCGCGCTCGTCCCCGCGCCGCCCCGGCCTCGGACACCCCGCCGTTCCGACAAGCCCTCCGGGTCCGAAGGAGCGGCCACCCTCGCTCCACGTCACCCCGCCGCAGCGCCGACCCCACCTGGCAGCCGCCGCCTTCCCTCCCCCTCGCGCGCGGACGCGCTCTCGCCCCGGCCGCGACACACCTGCTCCCGTCGCGTCGCCACTCCCCCGCACAGCGCCTCGCGTCACCCCGCCCCCTCCACTGTGCTGGTTTTAACGCCCGCGACAGCTCCCGTCCTTCCCTGTCGGCCGGAGCCCCGCCGGTGGCTTCTCCCCGAAGCCTCGCTTTCCCCCCCCGCGCGGGTATAAAACTTCCCCCTCGGTTCCTTCTCGTTTCTTTTCTTCCCGAGCTTCTCCACCACCTCCTACCTCCTCCCACCACTCCAGAGAACACCCCAGAGCAACCGATTGAGCTCCCGTCGCCCGTAGCTCCGCCACCATCTCCCCCTGCGCCGGTGACCCCGCAAAGCGGATTTCCTTCCCCGCTCCTCCATTCCTCGATTGCATTCGCTGGAAGCATCTCTACTACCCCCTAATCGTGTTAGTACCCTTGTTTGGCCAGGTGGAGCCCTGTGCAGCGCCGCCGCCGAAGCTCACCGCCGCCCATACCGTGCTCCCGTGGCCAGCCCTCCTCGAAGCTCCCCAGCTCACACCGCCGCCGCCAATGTGAGCTCCCAACTCCCCAGATGGTGTAACCGGCCCCGATTGAGCTTCCTCGCCGCCGGTGACCTTCTCCACCGTGAAATCCCCGAACCACCCCCTTCTTCCTCCCTCTCTCCCCTTTGGTCCCCGCAAATGCTAACTACCCGAAATGGGTTCCCCGCTGTCCCCTCTACCCGGCGGTACCCCTCTCTGCCCTTGGGAGCCGCCGACGTCGCCGGAGCACCATTGCCCCGCCACCTCCGTTCTGCTGCTGCTCGCGCCCGGCCGGAGGAAGACGACGACGACGTGGCCGTCTCCCCGTCGTCGGATCCCCTTAAAGCCCTCTAATCCCCGCCATCCACTTTCCCGTACCGTTTCACCCGCCCCCTTGAATCTCAGCCGTCCGATCCTCATAACCGTACCGCTCCGCCTCCGTTGGATCACGCTCCGTACCCCTTCGCCCATCGCATCCAGGCCGCTCCGCCGAGACACGCGTCGCTCATCTGAGCGAGGAGGGCGCGCGTGGACGTGGGCCGAAGTCTCGGCCTGCCTCGCCTCTCCGCGCGCGCGCGCGTCTCCCCGTGGGCCGCGCTGGCCGTTGGCCGCGCGGGCTGTCCGCCGGGCCGGGCTGCACTGTTACGCCAGGCCGGGCCTTTTACTGTTCATCGAATTTCCAGAGGTTTATTAATTTCTAAAATCCCAGAAAATCCAAATAAATCCTAGAAAATCACAGAAAATCCCAAAAATTCCCAAATTTCACCACATTGCCCCAAATATTATTCCAAACACTCTGGTGAAATCCATTTCCACAGATTCTTCCTAGAAAAATTCCTAAAATTCCATTTGGGGTGTTTATGCAATTTATTTCTTTTTAATTAGATTATTTTGCCTCGCTTGATTAGTCTCAAGCTGGATTTAATTTATTTTAATTGTTTGCGTTAGTGTCGGAGATCCCGGAAGCCCAGGAGCAGATTCAGGATTCAGGTGCTTCGACGTTTGAGCTCGCAGAGATCATCCGGATAGACGGCAAGTCCCAAATCCTTTGATCATAATGTATCCCATAATGTTTAAATATGCTAATATGTTATTTGCATTGAGCTAGTTCTGAAATGTTAGTTTGAAAATAAAAATAAAATGTTTAGAATGACTTGTGTATTAGTTAGTCCTACCACCGCTAAATGCCATGTTTAATTTGTAGCCATGCCATTGAAACCCTAGAAATATTTATCTGTTAATCTTAGTAATTGTAGGCTATGATTATCATGCAAAATGTTACACTAATAAGGTTGTGGTTGCGGACCAATTTTAGAATCTGGAAAACCCGACTCTAAGGTAGGGTGGTATGGGACACCGTATCTTAGAGCGGAGAGTGCCGGCGTGCACAAGGTAGGGTAAGGGTTGGGGAAGAGCCGCGAGACGGTCTTTGCCCACCTCTTATCCTAGGGCTGGAGTAGGGTAAGGGTGAGTGGGAAACCGCGGGACGGTCTACGCCCGCCGCTTACCTTAGTTTGGGTCGCGGACCTGGCGAGGTTGCGGGCCATGTGAAAATATAAGGACTGAAACCCTTACGCTGAGCTAATGTCATAGCCATCGCTCAACCACAGGAGTTGACTTGTCAACACTTGTCTTTTAGCTGCTCAACTCGATTGAAACTCTACAGGAGGGTAGCAGTGAGGTTAGGTAGGCCGTGCTACGGATGCCTAACAACGGTGGAATTCACTCGAAGCGGACGTTGTCCTCTCTTGTGTGTGTGTGTGTGTGTGTGTGGGTGTGAGCCAGACCCGAGTGAATTCTACTGGGTAGAGCCTATATAAAGAGTCGAGCAGTGAAAAGACCTGGTTTTCTTAACTCTTTAGCGGGAGTTGAGAGATCGTGTGGGTAAAGCTGAGCAAACTCTGCAGAGTCAAATAAATGGTATTCGAATACGCCGTGCTCCCGGTTGTTGGAGCTGTGTCACTTGGGTGATTCCAGCAGCAAAGCTTAAGTAGTTTTGTACATGCTTTAACTTGGTTAATTGGTTAATGAACTCTTGATGAAAACCCCTGAGATCTTAAGGAGTAAGTTTTGAGTCGGTCTTATCAAAATGAATTGCAAATAAAACTGCATCCACCAAATGTAATAAACCAAGTATACTCCCTTCCTTTGAGGTTTCCGTGCATGTAGTAAGTTAGGATCCCTTTGGGATTTGCTGAGCCGGTTGTTTGGCTCACGGCTTGCTTAATCCAATCTCTAGAGGATCAAGACGAAGGAGAAGGACTCCCCGTTGAAGAAGTCCCAGAGGATCTTTTCTTCGACGAGGACCCTTGGCTGTAGGTCTCCGCCGCGCTCGAAGCAGTTTCTGGAGCCTTTTGTAATGTAATATACTTTGGGCTCGCACGCCCCGCTGTAAAAACTGGATGTTAATCCGTATGTCAAATATATGCTGGTCTTTTGTTGTAAGCGTGCAATGGTATACTCTTGCGCGACACTCCATAACTGTTCATGTTTGAATAGTTACGGAAGGCCGTGTCCGTACGCGCCCCTGGAAACGGGGGCGTTACATCATCTATGAGCTACTCGAGGTTTTCTTGACGATTTACGGCTATGACTCAACACGGAGAGGTTGTGAACTAACTATGCTCTTCTACATGTGCTGAAAGTCAGCGGCATATCGTGACATATGGTTCTTGCGACGGTTGATTGGAGTCCTACAAACTCTTTTCAAGACAATATGTGGTATAAACTTGCATGGTGCACTGTCAAGTGACTCGTCGTTTTATTGTTTTGAAGCCCTCCTGATTGCAGTAACACGTTCTTTTATTGATTTAAAGCTCGACACGTCCTTTGCACTTTTGGCCAACATAGTTGGAATTTTTTGTACGAATAATCTATTTTTTATTCGAAATTACAGAAATATACCCGCGAGAAATTTTTTTACAAAAATAGACTCTAGTTACCCAATGGTTAGGCGATTGGAGCCTTTCGTCCAACCCAGCGACGACACCTGGCAAATCTAGCAACCGTTGGGCGATTAATTGCAGTCGCCGGGTGGGGATGAGGCGGCCGTGTAGCGATCACGACGCTTCCTGTTCGACCATTCCCTGCTGACAGCTTTGGTAGACCGTTGGTGGTCCGAGACGCACACTTTCCACCTCCCATTCGGGGAGATGACGTCGACCCTGCAGGATGTGTCCCTGCTTCTTGGCCTTCCGATCGCGGGAGGCGCTGCCTTCCTACTGGAGGCCCTAGCTGAGTGGCACGCTGACCTGCTCGGTAGATTCGAGGGGGTCCTTCCACCGGGTGCCGCCAATGACCACCACATCTTTGAAGCGACTCAGACCCACGGGCCGTCGCTGAGGTGGCTCGCACAGTACCGGGTACGTGGTCTTTACAATCGATCGTATCTTCGAAGCTCTTACTTGCGCTATTACATACTAATAACAACTTATTTGCATTTAGGTGGAGTGCATGGATCACAGGCAGACGATTACCAGGTCTCGCGCCACTTGGAGGCGTACGTGTTGTGGCTGTTTGGTTGGGTGCTCTTCATCATCAGCCATGGCAACTCCGTGGATGCGCACCTTATCGCTCATGCGAGGGCGATCGCGGACAGCGAGACCCCCCAGGTCAGTTGGGGATCAGCCGCACTTGCCGCGACGTACCGCGGCCTGTGCGATGCGTGCACGAGGACCAAGGCGAACTCGATCCTCGCGGGCTGTCCCCAACTGCTGCAGTTGTGGTCGTTCGAGCGCTTCAGCCTCGAATGACCTGTCTAAACGACATGGGTCCGTATGGGCCCAAGATGTATCCGGGGGGAGACGTTGACCGGCCGACGATGGGCTCTCTTTGGTATCGTCGACGAATAAGTATTATCACAGTCAATTATTTTCTTCTTATTAACGATGATCATACTTAACAACTTGTCTTTCTTGCAAGTACAGTTAGCGCACGTGCAGGTCACACGGGCGTACCTGCCCTTTGTGGAGCACTTCGACTGCCTCACAGACTCCGACGTGCGCTGGGAGCCTTACGCAGATACGGCACTGCAGGCCCGTGCTCCTGACGGGCTGTCCACACTGTGCTGGTGTGACTGGGCTTTCTGGCTCACACGTCGGAAGCTCGTGTACGATATCTTCGTGGAGGACTATGCACCCTAGCGAGTCATGCGGCAGTTTGGGCTACAGCAGACACTTCCTGTACCAGTTGGACCACCGCTTCCGCGGAACGTGCACGCGAGAGTGATTGCTTCTCATAAATATGTACGTACTTACTACTGTATTCACAAGTACTTACATTACGTAATGGTCCTATAAGTAGGCACAACAGAAAGGGAATTAAACGAGGCACGGACTGGTTGACGAAGATGCAGCCCTGGATTGCGCAGTGGGAGGGTGCGCTCCACGACCACGTGGAGGAGGGCCGCCCATACGACAGCAGGGACTACGCGGAGTACCTGCGCTAGTACCAGGCGCGGACACGTACCGGGCTCGTACATGTCGTAGACCCGCCCACCACACACGTCGCCGTTCCGACAGACACGTACCCCGCGCACCTCGCGTGCGACGCTCACATCGCGGTACGTTACATGTAATTTCAAAGATTCCCAAATGGCAATGTCGTTTCGATGATGGACCATTTTATGTCTTTTTGTCCAGGCTGACGTCGGTTTTGTGCTGTGGACCGAGTCCGTCACACTACTGGAGAGGGTCGCCATAGGTGCGGAGTTGACCCACGAGGAGAACGTCAGCTTTGTGCGTCGGGTGGAGGCCGGGTGTAGATGTATCGTTAGCCTGCTGTCCTGCACGAGGCTACCGGCGGTCTCCACACCCACGCCAGCGCACAGACGGGTCGTCCACCAGTACCACCCCAACCAGCGTGGCACTACTCCGGAGGTAGTACGTGGATACGTCCTACACCACCTCACCTAGAGCAGCCAGGGGGCTCTGCCTGAGGACGGCCTCCTACACCACCTCACCCGGAGCAGCCAGGGGGTTCTGCATGGGGACGGCCTCCTACACCACCTCAGCAGCTCTTCACGCCTCCTCCGCACATCCCCAGCTTCCACACACAGGGGGTGTAGTACTCTGAGCCGTACGCCCCTCATCCTAGCGCGATGGCGCTAACTGTGGGTGCGCATCGTTGGATCTCATTTTTATCCCAAGGCGATATGCAACGAACTAACGTATTACTATTGCAAAGTCCTAACTTCCATCAGCACGCACATGGCGTCTCCCCGGCCCAAGACTATGTAGACCAGTTTTTTTCGGACTAGCCTGGGCCGTCCTCCGACGCAGCTTTTTGGGGCACACCACCGGAGGTTCTCTCCAGCAGTGCCCTCCCCGGTGTACCGGAGGGCACACAGCCAGAGGTGCAGCTGACTCCACCAGCTCAGAGATGGGTGCGACATGCTCCTGATCATTTTACGTTCTCGGAGCGTCGTCACCTGTTGCACCGAAGGATGGCCAAGCGGGGCCGTACGGGAGGACACGGGCGCGGTGATGGGGCAGGCCAGGGTGGCGATTGAGGGGTGGTGCTGATGCTATATGTTATGCATATAATGAAAAAGTACGCGGCATGTTACTCCCAACTGTATTATGAAGTTTATTTAAATTCAAACAATCCTATTATCTCGTCTTTTCGCATTCAATCATTCACATATCAAGTCATCTAACAAATATTAACATACCGGTTTTCTCTGCACACAAATTCTCAGCGTATGTCACTTACCAGCGAATGTCTGAATTGTTCTACGGTCAATCGTTCGTAAAAAAAGGTTTCTAAAATTTTATACGCACCTACAACATACAATGAACATAAACTTTTATTACGACTCCAGTACATTTTTTACCAGTTTAAAACTACAAAATTCATAAAATTTAAAACAGTAACGGGGAGTGAGTGCAGTCGCCTAATGGAGGGGCGACTGCATGAAAGTCGCCCAATGGGGAGACAACTGCATAAAAGTCACCCTCCCGTTGGGCGACTGGATGCAGTTGCTCCAGGGTGTGGCGACAGGTATTATGTCGGCCCTTGGTTGGACGAAAGGCTCCCGTCACTTAACCATTGGGCGACTGGAGGCTATTTTTGTAAAAAAAAATTCGTGGATATATTGCTGTAATTTTGAATAAAAAATAGGTTATTCGTTAAAAAAAATTCAACACAGTTGCATCATGGGAACGCACATGACGCCCATATAGGATATACAGCTGTCGGTGGAAGTAAGTAGAAACCGGCACGGATTCTCTGACTTACAAGAGGTAAGTCACAGGTGACTTTTCCCCTGCCCGATGCCATCCAAAAAGCATCCAACGGCTGACGCTCACAATGCAAGCTCCACCTCAAGATTCAGAATGCAATTGGCAGAATTTGCTTTCTGAACTTTCTACCACATTCAGTACTTTGCCGTATTGCTAACAGTGCTGCTCGTTTTCTGAATTCTGGGCGGACTCGCCTCAGATTTTCTGGGCGTGCTCTGTTTGCTTCAGTCCTGGCCATTGACGGCTTCAGTTTTCTTTCCTGGGCGTGCTTTAGTCCTGGCCATTGTCTGTTCAGTTTTCTTCAGTCGCGGCGCTCGTACGCGGAGCAAATCTGGCTTCAAGACGCGGCTTCAGTTTTCTTCAGTTTCCTGGGCGGCGCGGCTCAGACGCTCCCGCCAAAAAGCATTCCCGCGCAGGAGAGGAATCTTGAGGTGGAGCTTGCATTGTGAGCGTCAGCCGTTGGATGCTTTTTGGACGGCATCGGGCAGGGGAAAAGTCACCCGTAACTTACCTCTTGTAAGTCAGAGAATCCACGCCGGACCTAGAAATCGGTAAGTATCAACGAGAATCAGGCATTCAGGCCTTTCCTTTTGAGATGGCACGAGACGCAGACTTGCACAGCCTCTATTAGGATCTACTCCTTTTCTTTTGGTTTTTATTTAAATTGAAACAAATAGGTTATTTTTTAAAAGTGAATTCTTCTAACAGTTTTTTAAGTTCAAAATCATATGCAACATTTATATCAACATCTACTGTTCATTATTATTTCAAAAAATATAAATAAAAGTTATAAATTTCAGCCAAATGGTATAAACTGCAGGCCAGAAAGCGCTTTGCTTTCAGCACAAGGAACAAGTTTTGCAAAGTCGTTATCAGGACAGGACGAGCATGCAATTTTGTCATTCTCCCCGCTGTCCACGCAGATATACCGTCGTGATCTCATCCCGATCCCCCCTCCCTTCCGAAAGCTACCCATTTATGGGCGACCTGTAGGGACACGGTCAGGCCGAAACAGCACACATCGGTGTCCACCAATGAGCCGCCGGCCCCTGCACGCGTGTTCCTCTCGCCTGTGTTGCGTGGCCCCGTTTGGCAGAGCTCTAGCCCTAGAAAAGCTTGGTGTTTGCTCCGCTCTATAATCGCCACGAGATCACGGAAGACGCGTGAATGAATAATATGTAAAGAAGGTGGCAACGTGGCCGACTACTAAAACACGATCGCTTCGATCCCACTACCACTTCCGCACCACACTTGTAAACTCATTAATCCACTTGCGCTTCCGCTCGTAGTTCCAGATCTCTCGCTCGCTCGCTGGCCATCTCCGTCTAGGGAGAGAGGGAGAGAGAGATGAGAGAAGCGGAGGCGCCTCTCATCACCGAGGAGGAGGAGGCGGGGCGCGGCTTCCCCGGCTCCACGTCCTCCGGCAGCAGCGCGGCCGGGCGGAGCTCGAGGAAGTACCACCGGCGGTCGGACGCCCTCGCCTACGGCGACCCGTACCAGAAGGCGGCCGCCCTCGTCGACCTCGTCGGTTCCCATTCAACCTCTCTGGGCTCTCTCTGTCTCTCTCGCTCTCTCGCTCGCATCTCCCTCCTCTGCTCTGTTCTGTGTCGTTAAGCGAAGCGCTACGCTGTTTGCCGTAGTTGAGAATTGAGATGCTAGTGAGTGGACGGTGTGGTAGTCCTGTGGAGTGGCGGAGCCAGAAAATTTCCACTAGGGGAGCCGGATGGTGAGAGATGAATCATTGAGGGGGACCAATCGATGAATTGTGAGTGGCTGGTGAGTGAGGTAGCGTAGGAATGCTGCTCGATGAATTGTCTGCTCGAGGTCTGCATGTTTACGGTTGTCGGTGTGGTTGCGGTTGTTGTTCGGAGATGGTTTGGAATTCGTGCTCTGCTCGCTCGGAGTGACGATATGAAGCAGGGGTGCCGCTTGATGTATCGTTTATGTAAGTCTCGGGCGGTTTGGAGTGTTGTGTCCTTCGGCGATGCCGAATTTTGAGTATTTGGGGCAACATTTACGTGCCAATGCCATATGTACGTGTGGTTTCAGTTGTTTTTGTTTCATGGGAGGAAACGTGTTACGTTGTTTTAGTTGAGATGCTCATCAGCCGAGGATGTGATTATTAGCAGGGTGGTGCTTCATTGTAGTACATTTTCAATTTTTGTGGAGGCTTGAAACTTAAAGGTGCTTGCGGGGTCGAGTGCTGATTTGAGTGGTTTCCATATATTTGTTGCTTGTGTGGAGATGGCGCGAAGTTGCGCTATGTTGTAAGATTTGGTGTAGTTTCTAGGTTGTGTTTCACGAGTGGATTCGATGGCAATCTGTTAAAATTTAAGGTTATGAAAATTGACCGTTTACTAGAACTATTATGGCATTTTCGCTTGAAGTTTTCATCAGTGCCATAAAATAATGTTACTCATGGACAGCCATAGAATAAGGGCCTTAGTTAGTAAGTCCCATTTTCTCTTGAAAGGCTATCAGGGAGGAACTGAATCTTCCCCTGAGGGCCGGGTTATTGTTATTATAAGACTTTGGGAAGAATATGTGTTGAAGCTTCTTTGGTGATCTGCAACTAGGTTGTACATTTGTGATTCTGCTGTAATTTCTGACATACTTGAAAGTCTAATTACAATTGATTAGCAGGCTGAAGATGGTGTTGGTATCCCTGAGGATGTCTTGAATGACACAAGGTTTGAGAGGGCTATGAGGTTCTATTTTGTGTATCTCCGGTTGGATTGGCTGTGGTCACTTAATCTATTTGCTTTGATTCTCTTGAATTTTCTTGAGGTTAGTTCTCAGAGAGTGGAATCCATCTATTATATTGTATAGGTTCTGTACATCAAGATTAACCTTGTGTTGTTTTAACCGAAAGTAGGCATCTTAAGTCTCCATGGTGAAACAATAAATAAGAAAGTAGAACAATGTTGCAATGCTCATTATGGTAATGTTTTTGATATGTTTGTTTGTATTTTCAGAAGCCTCTCTGGTGCCACAAATATGCTCAACATGCTTGTGATCAAAGGGATCTTTACTTTCTTGGGCAGTTACCATACTTAAGCAGAACTGAATCACTCATATATGAGGTAAGGCTTTCTTCATAAGAGTAGTGCTTCTGTGCTCTTCCAAAACTTTAATTACACAAATCTTAAAGCAGTACAATTAATAGTAGATTAGTGGGTAGTTGCAAGTTAGGTCCTCAATTTGCTTTATGAATTGCACTTTTCACTTTGTTGGAGAGCATCGAAGCAATCTGAAAATTGCTGACTTAATTAAGCTCGGCGGCTTAAAATTCTGTTGAGTTTTGAGATGTCTTGCAGAGTTACCTGTGTCAGACCATGTGCGTTCTAGTACATTCATCTACGGGAATGCTATTATTCTAGAATCTATATGGTTGGAAATACCATAATATGGAAATGCACATGGATTGATGTGTACATGTTTGTTTCAAATTTCAGGGGGTTACACTTGTTATTCTTGTACTGGTTATCTTCTATCCACTTTCCTATGAAGGTTTAAATCTTTTCCGGAAGAGCTCCATGAATAAATTGAAGGTAACATATATGTCGTTGCTAAGAGCATAATCTTCTTGGATATATCTCAGCAACGATCAGAGTACTTTGAACATCTGATAATAGGTTTTGGCTTGAAATAGTGAGTTGGTTTCAAAATAAATAGATATACATGAGTACAAATAGCAAAGAGAGGCCAACATTTTGCATTGCTATGGGTCCAAGTTTAATCAGAAAGGTCACTGCCATTTGGAGGATGGGAAAACATTTCAACAGAATGATGTGGAACATTTTTGGCCCTTCTCCATTGTAACACAGTATGGCACAAGAAAAACTAGTGCTGAGATATAATAAATTGGAGTGTATGGTTGATTGTGCTCTAGTGTAGCAATTTTTCATAAAAAAAAAACTCGACCTGCGGGGGGTAAGACGGCCCCCGGGCATTTCAGTTTAAGAGAAGATCCTCTCACGCAGATCGAGAAAACCCCTGAACCCCTGCTCCACCCTTACACAGGGGCACCGTTGCCTGGGTGAGAACGACCAACGACCGGGCCGAGCCTTGACCCATGTTTTGGTGTGGTAGCAGGCGAGGGGATTTTTTTAACCCCAGACCTGAAATTCGCCCTGAGGGATTCGAACCCAGGACCTGGGGGTGCTACTGAGGCGCTCTAACCACTGGGCTGGAGACCCTTTCGCCACAATTTTTCATAAAGAAAACTAGTTGTTAGTAAGAGTGACATAAAAAGTTACTTTTCATTCGTGTTTTTTATTACATAAACTACTTGTATTCAACAGCATGCCCACTTTTCACAGGCCTAGTTCCTTTTGAATTTTGATACAGTCTGTCTTCAAGCTAAATAATTCATCTCTGTTTTACTAGACTACCTTACTGTTAGATGTGCCTTTTTGCTGTCTCACTCACTGTGATCTATCCATTGTTCTGATTTACCTTGTAGGTTCTTCTTCTCTTCATCTTAGCATGTGACATGCTGGTGTTTGCATTTAGTCCCCAACCTTTCAGAGTAGCTCCTTACATCCGCGTTGTGTTTCTAATCATCACTATCAGGTATGCGGTGTTTTATCTGCTCCAAATTGCTGTTGCTGCTGCTACTTTACTGAGCATAGTAGGAGGGCTCCTAAACTGAATCCATTGATAGGTAATGTGAAATAGAAAGACCCAGAGGATAGTAGTACTGTTTATAAGCAAGGAAAGGGCACACACAAAAAAATGATATATAATACAATCCCGATATGTTGGCATGTATGCTAAACTGGTCCTCTATCCCATGATTAAGAAAAAGGATATATCACTGTTAGTTAAGAACTATGTTATGTGTTTGACAAATAGAGTGGATGTTCTTCTTTCTACAACTGTAAACGTGTGTTGATTAAATGTTCTTCTTTCTGCAATAGGGAGCTGCGAATATGTGCTGTTACACTGGTTGGTATGGTTGGGACATACCTTAACGTTTTGGTAAGTTTGTGTATTACGCAAAATTTCCACTCTTCTATGCATTGTAAGACATACAAGGATTAGGGCCTGTTCTTTTCCTCCGAAGCTAGCGGCTTTTGGCTTTTGCTACAGTACCTAACTTTTAAACGGAGTATTTTCTCAAGACGGGGTCTATAGGTTAAACGATGTACACGTTAAAAGCCCAACATTTGTACCATCCAAAATCGCAAGTGAGTATCTATATCTCCGTAATCTGTACCGTAAACAACTAAAATTCAAAAATTTCAGCCAAAAGCCATAAGCTGCAGCCGTTGCCAAACAGGCCCTTAGTGAGTTCACTTCAGAATAAGCCATTAAAAATTCTCTCTGATGCTTACGAGTCATGAGGGCCTTTCATTAGTTGTCATTCAACGATATGGGGTAAAGGGTATTGTTGGGGGAGTGGCCTCTACCATGGCCCAATTGGCCCACCGTACATAAGCTTAAGTATATATGTGACCAAAAGGTAGGTCCATGTAGAACATGCCAAGAAAAAAGACATGTATACCTCCGTTAGTAAAGATCTCAAGAGATGTATTAGTGTAAATATCCTCACCCATAGCTATAAATATGGCCTATAGGGCACCACAGGGAGGAGGGAGAAGACATTAAGAGGAAAAGACTATTTTCGGATTGAGTACAGTGTATACATTCTACATCTTTTCCTTCTCTTGAGTTTTACGCCCTAGATATCCCTCTCGGGCCTCCCAAAGCCCATTACATACTGTTTGGCATGTAACCATAATAGGTATGCGGGTCAGGTACTTAAGTTGTGGGGTGTACACCAACTTATAAATAGGTTACATGGAAAAATCAGCATTTCTCTTCCCATAATATTAGGAGATTTATCTCTTAACGTAAGATGCTCTGTGATGAGATGGATCCCCAGTATCATATGGAATACTTGCTTCATGCATCAGGAAACCACACACTTTCAGGCCATGAACTACCAAAAGAGATCATTGCTGATAAAAGGCTTATTTATTACCTTTCCAATAGCCAAGTAAATTTTTCATACTAACTTGTACTTTTTCAAGTATAGTTATGGTGATGGCAATAGCTAAGATGTTTATATCTCATGTCTATTTACTATTTTACTTTACCATGTACCAGTTCTTGTGCTTCTGCATGTTCATGTTCATTTTTTCATTAGTACACATTATCTGTCAACGTATAACTTTGGGTCATCTACATTATATAGGCCCTTTTGCTGTTGTTCCTCTTATTTGCAAGCTGGCTAGCTTATGTAACATTTGAGGACACACCGCAAGGAAAGATTATTTTCTCATCATATGGTGCAACATTATATCAGATGTTTGTCCTCTTCACCACCTCCAATAATCCTGACGTATGGGTCCCTGCTTACAAGTAAGACAGACATCACTCTTCCTGAAGTGTTTATGATAATTCCTGCAGACCACACGCATATAAGTTCACCTCACACATTTTTGAGCAGGAGCTCTCGTTGGTACTCCCTATTTTTTGTTGTCTACGTGCTTTTGGGAGTGTACTTCCTAACAAATTTAATTCTTGCTGTCATTTATGATAGCTTTAAGGAGCAGGTAGATTCCTTACTTTTGCCCTAACTCTCTTGGTCATTTCTATATTCTCCTCTTCTGAATTCTGATTGTGCCTAATAGTAAGTAGAATGCTAACATGCATGATTTTTGTGATCCAGCTAGCAAAGCAACTTGTTCAGGTGGACTCTATAAGGAAAAGTATACTAGGGAAGGCATTTGATCTCATTGATATTAATGTGAGTATTTTGTTTTTATGTTTTCCTGGACACTGATGTGCTATAGTTTAGCAAATGTGTTTTTGTAAGCTTCCTTTGTACTTCAGTGTGGCTTGTGAATCCTTCATCAGAATATAGTTCAATCCCTTCAGTTCTCAGTTGGGAGTATTTTAGATGTGTAAATCATCAAAGAAGCAGCGCTAGCCAACCGGTTGCCCATAATCTTTTCGGGGTAAAGGACTTAGTGAGAGAATCATATCAATGAGGAAGTAATGTGTTATGGACCTGCTGCTACTGAGAGGATTTGGGAGGTGTTGAGGAGAACATTGGAAGGAACCTTTGGGTTGGGGGGAGGATCCAATAGTGGCCCAATTGCTAACCGTCCCCATTGGGACAACTACAAGGGGCACATCCATGACTGTGAAATAATGTTCAGCACAATATATAAAGACATCTTTACATAATGTTTCGCATAGCAGGAATATCAAGTTATGTTTATATTCATTCATGAGTAATATTTACAGTTGGCTGTTGATCTTGCCTTCTTGCCTATCTGTGTACATCAGGGTCAGGGTTATCTCAACAAGGAACAGTGCATATCATTACTAGATGAGCTGAACAAGTACAGGTAACCAACGCACCCTCTTACATTACACTGTATCAAAGTGCCCTCTAACACTATATTATTCATCAGTAAGTCTATTTTGACAATCTCTGCACTGGTTGTGTCCCACATTTTCCAAAGGGACCTAAAGTCATGTAAAATCACAATCTGTGGTGCGTGAAAACTTTTTCCATATCTTCGGGAAACTTGGGGAATACTCAAAGCTAAATCCATAATAGCTAAAGTGGTTGACAAACTTGAGATTCTTTGGGGAACAGCCCAAAGGTGCCGAAGAAACTCGACCCAACCCAGATCCAAAGCAAATTAACTCCATGCCATAGGGTATCCAAAGCCTTCCGTTCAATCCACTTCCATACAAGCCTGACATCAACCGTTAAAGCGACCCATTGAGGAAATTCCCACCTTATCCTTGCCTAGTGGCCCTAGTCAGCATCCAACAATACACTAACAAGGGTAACCCATGCAACTGGTCAGCACGTCCCCATTAAATAGGACCTACAGCATCTAGAGCCAAACATCTGCCTTTATGACACATTTGGTTCATGAGTGAGCTGTCCGATGTAGGACCAGGATAATAGAGTAAAGGAGAGGTGAATAGTAGGTTTTAAAATTCTTTTGGCTAAAACCCGGTTTTTAGGCAAGTATGAACTAAAAATCGTTTTTGCACAATTCAATACCTAAATGTACTAAGTCTCATTGTGGCACCAACAAGCTAAGTCTAAGCAAGATACAATTCTAGATAAATAGCTTAAGCAATTTATCACTAGAAATGTACATGTGTAAAGTAGAGATCAGGAGAGTAAACCAAACGAAAGCACAAGAACTTTTCCCGTAGTCTCGAAGACTTGGCGGTCTTCCCTACAACACGTTAAGGGGGCTTAAACGAATCAGGCCAGCTCCATGCGCAATTGAGTCTTTCCTCAATCCACTAGAGGTGGCTCTTCCCGCTCAGGGAGGTGAGCTCCACCTTCACAAGTTTCTTGAAGAGATCACCAGAGGAGGGGGGCACACACTCTCTTGTAGAGCATTCCATCGGCCAAGTTGAAGCCTCTTGCTTGCTGTTGTAGCCGCTGTAGGTCCTGCGGATCATCTGGCTCTTTGGTCCCTTGTGGAAAGGCGACGATTTGGAGGACCAGTCGTCCTCCCAAGCAATTTAGAGGTCTCGAGCAAGCTTGGCGTGGTCATGTGGAATAGGCGTGCTAGACATGACCTCGACGAACGCACTAGCTGATGGCTAGAGTCCCTGACTAGCGGACTTTGCCAAAGCATCTGCCACCCCATTGTCGGCACGGGGTATGGATTTGATAGTTATGCCGAAGAAATAGTGTTCCCTCACCCTGACCGTTGCCAAGTATCTAGCAAGGTCAGAGTCCTTGGCCTAGTATGACTTGTCGACATGGCCTGCAAGTAGGCGATAGTCCATGTACACCAGCACCCGCCGTGCCATGAGGGCTTTGAGCTTCCTGAGGCCGAACAACAGGGCCTCATACTCGGCCGTATTGTCCATGGTCGGGAAGTTGAGTCACGTGGAGTATAGCAAATGCCGCCCCTCAGGCGTTGTGACGACAACTCCAATGCCTACTCCCGAGATGCCATGTGCCCTGTCCGCATGCAAACTCCATGGCATAGTCCATTCCGCAACAAAGTCTGCAGGGATCTACGACTTGATCGCCGTTCGTGAGACGTAGGTTATGGAGAATGGAGCTAGCTCAGCCACCCATTTGCTGATGTGCCCTGTAGATTCTTTATTTTGCAGTATTTCCCCAAGAGGAAGGACAAAGGCACCGTGATGTGTGCCAGAAAGTAGTGCCGGAGTTTGCACAAAGCCATAAGTAGTGCGTAGGCCAGCTTTTCTAGCTCGGTGTACCACATCTTCGCACCTTGCAGCGCTTTGGAGACAAAGTACACTAGGCGCTGGACGGGCCCCTCCAAGACAAGGACTGCGCTTACCGCGTACTGCACAACTTTCAAGTACAGCAGCAGCGGAGCCTTTGGTGATGGGCACACCAGCATAGAGTCTGGCAAGGTACTCCTTTAGTTGGTGGAAGGCCTACGCGCAATCATCATTCCAATGGGCGGAGGGTTTTGAAGAACGGGAGGCCTCGCTCTGTAGCCCGAGACAAGTGGCTGAGGGCGGCGAGATGTCCTGTGAACCTCTGGACCTCTTGGGCTGTCTTGGGCGGCTCCATGGAGAGTATTGCAACGATTTTCTCTGGATTGGCCTCGATCCCCCGACCGGACACAAAAAAGGCGATCAGCTTCCCTACACGTACTCCGAACACACACTTATTTGGGTTAAGTTTGATACTGGCCCGACGAAGGTTGTCGAATGTTTCTTGAAGATCCGCTCCATGTGACGTGGCACGTGCTTTTCACTACGACGTCATCGACATAGGTTTCAACATTCCGCCCTAACTAGGAGGCGAGGATGAGAGCTACCAGTCGAGTGAAGGTGGCCCCTCGCATTTTTGAGGCCGGAGGGCATCTTGACGAAGTAGTACATTCCCTTAGGACTATGAAGCTCGTTTTGGCCTTGTCCTCCCTGGCCATGCGGATCTGGTGGTACCCCGAGTATGCACCCAGGAAACTCGAGCTCACACCCTGCAATCTGTGTATTAAGAAATCATCATATTTGTGCTAGCTTCTGGATCAGTTATGGCCTTATGGCTATCATATAATGGTATGTCCCTTTCGTAGGTCCTTACCCAAAACCTCAAGGGAAGATTTTGAATTAATTTTTGCCGAGCTTGATCAGAGTGGTGATTTCAAGGTATGTTCTCTTCTTATCTTCTGTAGGTATGTTTTGGTTTTGTGAAGTCCGCAAGTCCGTAGTTTTCTTTAGCACTGTGTTTAAGAAAAGTAGGCCTTAGTCACACTGTTGCCTGCTGCAGCTGGCAGTACAAATGCCAATACAACTTTCCTTGTTGCATGCTCATGTTTAAGAATTAGTGCAGAAATTAGTTTTGGAATCGGAATTTCAGAGGAGTTGTATTTCCTGATTTTTTTAAATGTCTGGACTATATTTGCAAGGATTTACACCCTTTCCAGAAGAAAATCTTTGTAATAAGTACAAAAAATGGTCATGAACTCATTATAAAACAATGAAAACACTTAAAATTCTGCTAGTGATCCACCGCTTCTTATCTATCACTTCTAGCATTTTTTGAACATAGATACATCTGAATGAATTATTAATTTTGAAATTAACTTATATAAGCATTGGTTATATTACATATGAGTATAGATGCTCCTAATTTATTTATCCTTGTCCAGGTTACATCTGAAGAATTTGCTGACCTGTGCAATACTATTGCAATAAAGTTCCAGAAAGAACCACCAGTATGTTGTACTTTTTCGTCATCATGAAATTTATACTTCTTTCAGTCTAAAATACTTGTCATTTTTTGATTTGGCGTCATCTCCAATATACAACTTTGGCTATTAATTTTTATTGTTATATTTTAGCAAAAAATATAAAACATAATATTAGGAAAATGCCTTTTTATGACAATATGCCTTTGTCATTTTCTCGTGGCTAATCTCAACACTTGCAAATGTATCAACGTTCAATGTTGAAAAAGTTTGACTGGCAAGGATATAAATGCAACATTCTTTTCAGACTGGGGGTAGTAATACTTCGACAGTTCGACCTAGTTTACTTTATGTAATTATATTGATCTCGTGCTGTTTGCAACCAACATTCTGATTTGTTTGACTAATGTTGTACACATGTTTGCAGCCTTCGTGTCTGGAAAAGTATCCATCTTTCTACCATTCACCACTATGTGAAATGTTGAAATCTTTCGTGCGGAGCCACCTGTTTGAGTACATTGTTATTTTTGTTCTTCTGGTGAACCTAGTTGCCGTCATTATTGAAACAACGGTATGGCAGCATTATGTCTTTAAGTTCATGTTTTATGTTTTACTCAATTTTGAATAAACAGTTGTGTCTTATAAATACTATACTTGGTGGGTGTAGAGGGATGATTTGACCAATAAATATGATATATGATCTATAACCTGCATGCTTCTGATAGGTCAAATGTTTTGGATTCTTACAGTCTATGCACCAATGCTTTGTAAAACGTTAGTGCTTTTTTAATGGAGTAGGAAAAAAATCAATGCTTCACATTAGCTGGAAGTGAAAAGTTCACAGCATTGATTCACTAACTATAGTGTCCAAATTGTAGGGATATCAACATCTTTTGTTTGAAATGAGGAACTTACGGGCAAGAAGCTTGATTTGTTAATTGTTGTATTAGTTTAGAGTTGAGATGAGTTTTATTAATTGTAGGGTTTTTAGGTTGAGTAGTTAAGAGGGAATTTTTTAACTGGTGGGGAGTCCTATGCTTAGAACAAAGTAATGTTAGAAGCAAAACTTAAAATGACTTTCTTTCTTTATTGGAATAAGTCCATATAGCACCTTAAATTTTGCTCGAATGTTCATCCAGCATCACAAACTATGAAACCAGACATTTGATGTCTGAATTTTGTAATCCAGTTCAAATAATACCCTAACCCGGTTTCGCATAGTAGTATTGTTCGCGTAGCACGATGAGTGGGTGGTTTTGGCACATAGGATAACACGCTAGTCAAATTAGGTCAATGATATGTGATACCCACAAGGGCTTCTTCCCCACCAAGCTCCAGCCTGCTTCCATAGTCACTGGCCCCTGTAATTCCCTCCCTCTCTGTTTCAATTTGAGAGAGAAGGCCATATGGTCCTCATCTATCATTTACCTAAATTTGATCAGTATGTCATCCTATGTGGTAAAACTGCCTACTCATTGTGCAACACGGGTAATGCCACCATCCGAAATCGGGTTAGGGTGTTATTTGAATTAGATTGTAAAGTTCGAGGGGTCAAATATCCGGTTTCATAGTTTGAGGTGCTAGATGGACTTTTGAGTAAAGTTCAAAGTGTTATATGTACTTTTCCCTTCTTCATTTCTTATGGTCCCCTCTCTTGTGCATGTCTGCTAAGTGGTGGCTACTGGATGGTGTCCATGGCTTGAAGAGTAACCTCTCAGTGTATTAGTTTTGGATCATCATATAGGAAGTCGCTTGCATAAGTGTGCTGAAAACAAAAATGGATGGGATCTTATGTGTTCAACTTATGTTATATGTACTCCCTAACGTATGTTTTGGGTAGAGTTTTACAACTCTGCAAGAATTGCACTTCTTGCAAGTGGCAACATTTTCTAAGGACCCCCAGCATATATTTTTCCTTTAAGCAAATTTACTGAAATATATGGCCAAGTGAGCAACCTACTATGTCGGATTTGTGTATACAATTCTTTAACCTAATATCTGTTGAAACATAATATTTGTAGATGAGGCAACCTGCTTTCCTTTTACAACTAAGAATTGCAATGGTTAAACATGCAAACTGTCCCTGAAAAACCACGCTTAATCTGTTGAATGTGATCTTTGCAGCTAGATATAGAAAACAGCTCCTCACAGAAAGTGTGGCAAGAAGTAGAGTTTTTCTTTGGTAAGAATGTTGTGGTGTACTTTGTTTCAACAATACTATATAAAGCAGCATGTTAATTATCTCTGATGAATTATACTTGATATATTTATCTTGATTCCGGACTTAAAAGTTAATCCTTGAATAAATATATAGTTGGCTCTCAAAGCCGTTTCAATTCTTTTTTCGTTTTAGTGGTAGTTTCTCTCAGGTAGGATGTCATTTTTAAGCATCTTTGTATTTGCAAAAGAATCAGAATTTGCAGCCTTGATATGCTACCAGGCTAGTCCTTTGTTCTTAATTTTGTCAAAAGGATCCTATCGTGTTTCTTCTATTTTAGGCTGTTATAATACTGTGGAAATCATTCGAAATCACATTTTATCGTAATGGTAGTAATGAATAAAAATGGCAGAACATGAGCAATGTATATTTTCTATTGAAGTATATTGTTTACATTTCCTTAACAGCGTAAGTTTTTGGGTGAACTGATTGACACATAAAACTCAATATAATATTAGAGCCAAAGAGGTCATAATTTCAAGACCTTGCTAACACAATATTAAGAAAAAATAATTGCAACCCACTTCGAGTCCACTTCTTAGGCTTGGTGGAGCGATGTGCGGAAGAGTGTTGAAGTATAGTGTCCACCTTTGCTCAAAAGATTAAACATTTAGGTGAATCGGTTGGTACATGAAACTCAAATAGTACATATATTTTATAGTTGGTGAAGATTGTATGAATAAAATCATAAAGATTGATTTGCTATTTCCGGACTTATAGATGGTTTTGCTTAGTGAATAACATGGACACAGGACTATTTTATCACCATAAACTGCATTTTCTACACTTCTTTCATCTTTGTCCCCTCTTGTCTTTACTGTTGGCGCCTAATTAGGCAGTTGAATTGTTGTCTTGGTGCCTTCACATCCTGGAAGACATGATTCCCGGAGAATTTATATAATAAGATGTTGCCTTCTGCCTTTTACCGCTTTTTCATGAATGTTAATTAAAATGATATGTTGCAGGATGGATTTATGTTGTAGAGATGGCACTCAAAATTTTTTCATTAGGATTTGGCGCTTATTGGATGGAAGGTCAAAACAAGTTTGATTTTGTGATTACTTGGGCTATATGTAAGTGTAATCAGACTTCCTTTTTTATAATGAGTTTAATAACACCTCTACAAGGAAAGTTTTACTTGTTTTCTTCCCTTGATACTTTTCATCTTGCGTTATTAAGAAAGTTCTATATGCACCGACGAATATTTTGGTTCAAAAGAAAAGTTTCATTTTCACAACTAAACTGAATTCTGAAAATCATAAGGTATGACATTGTGTTCTAATAATAATAATAATAATAATAATAATAATAATAATAATAATAATAATAATAATAATAATAATAATAATAATAATAATAATAATAATAATAATAATAAACTTTACTCCCCGAAGTATTGTGTTTATCCGCATAACCCCGTGAACTATTTTTTTGGCTTAACCCCCTAAAGTACTAACACTGGACCACTTCACCCCATAAGGCTAGTTTTGATGGTGGTTTTGCCTAGGTGGTGGGCATGTCACCTGGTTTTGCCACTCGAGAACACAGTTGATTATCCATGTCACAGCCCGTACCCATGTCTGCATAGATGAAGACACGGAAAATCCTCCAAATCCCACTAAAAATCACCTCAGCCATCAGATCTCGCCACAGGGGCGGAGCTAGGATTGGACCATAGGGGGGCCAAGAAGAGACATGAGTTTACAATGATCCTATAAAGTGTTGATAAAAAGTATAAATTTTGGATTGATGTTCTGAAAAAGAAGCTATTTTTAAAACTTTGATTGACCTCCATGTAAGAACCGTGAGGTTGCATGGTTTAATAGTCCAAATCATGTTTTCCCGTCGATCCCTCCGTGAAGAAGCGATCCCTCCGTGAAGCCCATAGTAGTAAAAACAATGTCATTTACATAGTGGGCCATAACATCTTCTAATACAACACCCTTATGTTCACTTTGCTAATTTGCCAATAGTCTATCATCCAAGCTGCTATAAAAATCTTCATATCACAAAATACTCGTAGCTTGGACTACATTAAAGAGTAGAACAATGGAATATGATTCATATGATTTTTGCTTGGTCGCACTGTGGCACTATCGGAAACCAAATACAAGGAACAAGTGCTTGACACAAAGTGATGAAACAAGGTGCACAACTGCACTAATCATGGATAGTTACATATTATAATGTGTTTCGTCTTGTAATATTGAATCACGGTAGAGTCTGATAATAATAAGGTGAGTTCATGGGTCTTGAATTAATTCCTGAGCATTTTAGCTCCATCCATGCTGCACATATGTTTGTTGGTAGGGGGCTAATGCTAATTAAGCACTAATCCTTTATAAAGATTAGCTTGAACTAGGGATGACAATTGTGCCCGTTTACCCGTTTGCCTGTGGGTAAATGCTCTAATGGAGCCAGGTATGGGATGTTTTCTTTGCCCACGGGCATGGAAATAGGGGGAATTCTCTACCCATCGGATAAACGGGCACAAGCATGGGTGAGCACCTGTACCTGTCTTGCCCGTTTACCCGTGATATAGACTAACATGTGGGTAGCCAACACTCAACAGTAGCACTGGAAATGTAAAACCCTAGTCTTCCTCCCCAAGGCCCACACCCAACTCCTGAGCCGCCACCAACACTCGAAGCGTCGAAGCCCTCCCCTATATCTTTAGATCCACCGCCCTCGTCCTCAGTCCTCCCCTCATCCGGTTGCCTCCCACTTCCTCCCGATCAGCCGTCGCTCGCCCCCTCCACCTGCTCAGCCGCCCCTGTCCTGCCACAGCTCCTCACGCCCATTGTTGTCCCTCACTCCCTCCTCACCTCTTGAGTCTGGATCCAGATCTGCCCCCGTGACCTCGTCCTCCTTACGGCCGATTGTCGCCGTCGTCCTCCTCCTGGCCGCCACCTATCCTCATGGCCTCCCGCCCGGCCTACTCCTTAATGCCAGCCCGAGCCTGACTCCCTCCCGCTCAACCTCGTCCTCAACGCCAGTCGCTGCGCCGACCCCCTCCTCTCGCCCGGCCTCATCCTTGATGTCGCCCGACCTCCTCCTCCCACCCTGCCTCATCCTCAACACTAGGCTAACCCCCTCACCCGGTCTCGTCCTCAACACCGGCCCGACCCCCTCCTCCAACTCGGCCGCCGCCTCCTCAAGGTATGTGCATACACTACTGCCCAAACTCAATTGACCTGACCTACTTCACTAAAAATTCTAAATGCAGCTTTGTAATCTACAAGATTTAGAATTCCGAATCCATAGTGTTTTGCACGTAATCTGCTTCCGCCTTGTTCTCTACTACATTTCACTCTTAATTTCCAATTTGAGGAAATAAATTATAAGGACTTGAATTTACAGATTTAAATTTTATCTAGTACTCTAGCTTGTAATATCACAACTAGCATGTGAAAATGTGGCCATGGTTTAATAGTTATGATCTTCAATGATCTTATCTGTGTTCGGCCTTATCCCGATCCGAAGTACTGGCACATGGCATGGCCAGTCCCTTATCTCCATGTACCCAAGTCTATTGCATTCATATTTATCATATGAGTAGTAATTCAGGTCATGTCTTAGATCAATCTAGTGAATGGTGTTCGTTGTTCGCAGGTAGAAGGGCATGCCCGCGGGCGACGGGCATGGGCGAGGTTCTTCGTTTATCGTCCTTCGCAAGCATGCCTATGGGGGTAAATCGGGGTCACGGGCGTGGGTATGGGCGAGCACTACCCATGCCCACAACGCCTGATTACCATCCCTAGCTTGAATCATAGGGGGGCTAATCCCCTGCCAGCCCTCTTTCTCTCCACCGTTGTCTGGCCACACAAAATCCTAGCCCTTGGATCTCTTTCTTTCTCCTCAAAACTCCCCTCCCCTCTATGGTTCTACCCACCGTCGCCATTGCCTTGCCACTTCTACATTGCCACTGCCATCTTCAAGCTCCCCCACCCCTACCCCTAGTAGCTCGTTGCCTACAAGCTCTCCATCGTCTCCAAGTTCCCTGTCACCATCGCCTACAAGCATCCCACCACCTCCATGCTTTGACCTTGGTAGCCATGAAAAGCACTGATGGATGCGCGACGACCTCAACTCCCTCAACTACTACATCGATTGGTGGGTGTGGCGGCTTGGAAGCAACATGCTTAGGTCATCTTCGTCACCTCCGTCTAGTCATCTTCCTCATCTTCAGCCAAGCCGCCGCTATCTCCCTATTTCCTCTGCTGCCTCATCATTTTACAATTCCTCGCACCGGCCATCCCCTCTCCACCACCTCTACTTTCCAGAGCTCTCAATTTGGTCCCTTGACCACCTGCTTGCCACCGCCACTAACCTATTTCTTCCACCTATTGGCCACCATTGTCACCATGGTCCATGCACTATCTTCGCCACCCCTAGCTGCTGCCACTGTCTCCCTAATCGCTGAAGGAGAGAGTGAGGCGTGAGATCGAAGAGAGACGGGGAGGGAGAGGGAGCACCGGGTGGGAGGAGAGAGGGGGAGTCGTAGGAGGAAGATGACGGCGTCAGGGTCCACATGTGATGCCAAAGTGGCAAACGGGTAATACCACAGTCCACACTATTAAAACTGCTAGGAATACGTCTATTTTACCCCTTAAACTTAAAAGAAATCTACTTAACTCCTAAACTATAAAATTGGTTATTTACGGCTCAACTTTCAAAAACCTGGTTAAATTACACCATGAGGTGGTTTAGCTGAGCGGTTTTGCTGACATGTATCCACTTTAAAGCTGTTTTGGGCACATGTACATCCTCGTCCCACTCACATATACACATCGGGGAAATGACCGCCTAAGAAAAATCAGTCTCCCCTCTCTCTCATGTCTCTTCTATGCCCGTCCCTCTCACCTACTCCACACGATGAGACCACCGTGGTGCCGTTGCCCGATTCGTCTTCATGGCTGCCAGCGGGGGAGTTGGCCACACCGCATTGCCGCTGCAGCAGTCCCTTGCTTGATCTCGCAATTAGTGCTCTGTGTGCTTTACTCTTTCCTTTGCCCAAACTAAATCATTATCTTCCTCTCTGCTTTTGAAGACGTACAAGCAATCTGATTCAATATTGTGGATTTGAGCTACCCTGTTTCCAATTCGTCTTCAACGTTGCATCATGCTATGTTTGGTTTCTTTGATTTGTGGATTTTTATCACGGATTTGGTTGGATGCTTGGGGATTCTTGAGTCTATTTTTGATCTGTTCTTGCTGTTGCATGGTTGGTGGCAGAATCTACGAGACACACAAGCAGCGCACACGACAGGGGCTGCGGTTGTGGGTGCATGGTCGCCAGCGGTGGAATTCACATTCTCATGGGCAACGCCAGGGGCTGTAGGGCTCCCCTTGGACGTCGGCACATGCGCCACCGCCATTTATGCTACCCAACCTCCCCAAGTTGGACCCAGTTTGCCTCATCGTTCGCCGAACTTGGATTGGACAACGGCGCATGGCAAAGTCCGTGGCGGTCAGACGGAATGCATCGAGCTGTACAGGAGTCTGACGGCCAGCACAAATTTGATGGCGCATACAGCCAACACGGAAAAAGAGTTTGGGCTTTTGGGAGGTGTAATGGTGGCGAAAGGACGACCAGTGGTTGGGAGACTGGCAGCGGGGTGGCCAGCCGGTGCGGTGGACAGCAGCTGGTGGCGCCGCTGCAAACAGGAGAGAGGGGGGCTTCTAGTGTCCAAGTTTGCATATGTGGCTTCTGGCATGGGCAAAATCCGTTGATGTGTTAAATTTGTGTGTCTATGTGGCCTAAACAATCCTAAGTGGGATACACATCAGCAAAACCACCATGCCAAACCACCTCAGGGTGCAATTTAATCCGGGTTTGAAAGATTAGGGTGTAAAAATCCGGTTTTGTAGTTTAGAAGGTTAGATGGACTTTTGGAAAGTTTAAGGGGGTAAAATGGACTTATTCCAAACTGCTAAGCAAAACGGGTCTAAGGGGTGAAGTGAACTGGTATTAAAAGTCCAAGGGGTTAAATGGACCAAAACAATAGTTCAGGGGATGAGACGGACAAACACAATACTTTAGGGGAGAAAAGTGGACTTTTTCCTAATAATAATAAGAGTAGTGGTGTACATGAATACATAATTATGAAAAAAGGTATGATGGAGTATAATTGATTTGTCTCTGATCAGGGTCAAGTGATGATCAACTTTACGAAGTCATGTTTCCTTTCCAAAGAAATATGATCTTGTCACATGCATGATGCTTGTCAAATTTAAGCTTTTGTCTGTCCTGGAGTCGTATTCTTCCTCCATGCATTTCTCACTGAAAATAAGCTAACAACTACCACTGTATGATTGGGCTACCTTATTTCATATCTGTAAGAGAACCTTTTGAAAAGAAACTAGTTTTTTTTTTTGCATTGTATCTTCTTTTCAAAATGAACTTTTGTTGTATCTAACATCTTATTTCCTTGTAGTTATTGGAGAGACTACATTTGCCTTCCCATCAAAGCTTTCTTTTCTTTCGAATGGAGAATGGTAATTCCATTGTTTTGGATCCATTACTTTCCAAAATATAGTCAGGTCATCATAAATATAAATCAATATTTTTTTAGTATGCATCATGCTCTCTTTATGTTATTTCTGGAAACTAAATGAATAACCTCCATGTGCTATATGAGTAGAACTGGTAATAAGGTAAAAACCTAGCCCTAAGCTCCATGCTCTATGAGATGGCCTAGAAGGCTAGGCCCAGCCTAACTAAACTACAGTAAGCTTCTTAATATGATGGTGATTTAGGAATAATGTAGTTCGATTCCACTGTAAATACAATAAACTGCAACCAGAAATATCATATTTAGATGAATCAGACTGTTCTTCAAAGGTGTCCTGAGCTGTACTTGTTGATTTTAATTCAACATTTAGTCACTTGAACAGGTTTCGAGGGGATATCGGTGCTGGAAAAAAATCTCTTGAGAACTATTTCTTGTTGCTTGCTCCAACAATCTTGCTGCCAAATATGTGACCTGTTTTCGTTTGATGTTTGCCCAACAGGATTCGATATCTTCTCCTTGGAAGGATGCTGCGCTTAACAAGAATTTTGTTGCAAGTTCACCGTTTCAGAGCATTTGTTGCGACATTCTTTGCTCTGATGTCTAGTTTGATGCCATATTTGGGGATCGTATTCTGTTTTCTTTGCATGTACTGCTCCATTGGTTTGCAGGTTGTAATACACGTATGCTTCCCATATTAAGTTTTATGCACTAACTAGTTCATCTAAAAGTTTAAAGCTATTAGGGAAAAATAAGCATTTCTGCTCATGCTCCCCATGTCTATGATGTGGAAAAGATAATGTGTGTTGGTGATTCAATTTATTTAGTGCGACAATTATCTGCTTACATACAGCAACCTGTTATTTATGCCAGTGATCACTTTTGTTTGTTCAAGACTTACCCATTTACTACTTAGTAGTTACTAATGTTGTTTGAGCTTTTCCTGATCTGAACTGCGCACCTTTAGTGTTAAAATATCATTAGCAGTTTAGCACTTTTGACATCTTGCTTTTCATGGATGATAGTTGAGGCTCTTCTGTTTGCAGATTTTTGGGGGCATTGTGTATGCAGGAAACCCTACACTTGAAGAAACTGATCTCTTCAGCAATGAGTATCCTTTTTTGGTCTTATACCTCTGTTTCGATTTCCACCGAGATTTTTACAGTTTGTCGTGGCCCACATAACTGCTATACTAAAACTTAAACCATGTAATCAAAATGTATTTTTTCACATAATTCTCACAATTTTTTTTTACCTTGATGTATTCAGCTACCTTCTTTTTAACTTCAATGACTATCCAAGTGGCATGGTAACTCTGTTCAATTTATTAGTGATGGGCAATTGGCAAGTATGGATGGAGGTAAGAATATGGCAGGCAACCTTGAGCTCAAACCTGCATTTTTTGTGGGCGGCATATTCGGTGAAAATATGAATCTGGTGCAAATTCCATTTGTACTTAACTTAAAAGTTTCTAAAAATTCCCCCAAAATTAGCAGATGTACAGGAGGGTATGTTTTATGTATCTGTAAAATTTCAAGATCAAACTCAATCGCAAATGCGAGATATGAAAAAGACAAAACACTTCCAAACAGTAAAAACACTACTTCAACAAGTTTTTTTCGTATCTCCTGAATGCGATTGAGTTTGATCTTGAAATTTTGCATAGACATACAACATAACCTCCCCTCTAAATCTGGTGATTTTTTGGAATTTTTTTAAACTTTTTAGTGAAAATGGAATTTGCACCATATTTGCATTTTTTCACCTTTTTTTGGAAACATATGGATTGATTTACTTATGTTTGTTCTTTTACTGTGTCAAAATGAATTCTTAAAATCTGAGACACTAAATTGAAACACTTGAGTCAGTCATCCTACAAATGTTAAAAAAGTATGCACTTAGAAAACTTAACCCATAATTAATCCAAAAGGAGAAATGAGCATCTTTTGTCTTCTTGATTTTTTTTGCTTTATGAAGTGAGCTAATGTGGTCTGGATTGCCTGCCTACAAGAATTTTAGAAGATTTCTACCAAAAAGCATTGAACAAATTATTGTATTTGCTAACCTGTGTTTCTTTATCTTTCTTTCTCATACTTTCAGAGCTACAGGCAACTGACTGGAAGTTCTTGGAGCCTGATTTATTTTGTCAGCTTTTACCTTATTTCAGTATTACTGCTGCTTAATCTGGTAAGATCTTGAATAGTTTTTCACTCTTTTGTTCATTCAGCTACATTCATGATACAAGTATCTAACTTTGCATAATACTCTAGACTTTTAATGGCTGATTTGCACATCGCTAGAAACTTTGTTAAGTGGTGGATATTTCCAAGAGTTTTATCTTATTATTTGTTATTAGATGCTTAGTTATTAATTAAATAAATTGTGTAATGCTCTTTGTGTTCACAGATTGTAGCATTTGTGCTGGAGGCATTTTTTGCTGAAATGGAACTGGAGAAAGCTAGAGAAGCTGATATCCAGGTTAGTTGAATACTTGTGCTGAAAGTAAATTAGCTTTACCATATTCAGAAAACCAGAGGTAAGTTGGTAACTAACTGGTTATTGTTGATACCGTCCTTTGACTCCTTTGAGGTACACCATATATCACAATATTATTTGGAAAACTTGGAAATTTTATATCCTCCACCTCTGTCAAGTTTTACTGTAAACCAGCCAAAGCTGGTTTGCTTTCCGCTTAGTTTAATTTGGGTGTTGTACTATATCTGATTGGTCACTGTAGGGCTGTAGGCCCTGTATCAATAAAGCATTTGGCACTACTGGCACCGGTTCCACAAGTTGTGTACAAACTACAAACACTTACTGAAACTAAAAAAAAAATCACTTTTGCACTTATCATCATTTTACTTCATATTGCTAGCACTTATTTCAGCTCAAGCAATTATCAGGATTGAAATAGCTAATGTTTTGATGGCATCTGTCCATCCATGCAGGATACTAGTCCCCGAGGAAGAAACAAACAGCGATCTATGCGGTAATGCACATCATTATTTGCTATGATATAGTAACATACTCTTGCAGCCTTTCATTACAATTGACTTGGTGCAGTGTGAAGATAAAGGGTAGGACGGTTGACATTCTTCTGCACCATATGTTGAGCATTGAACTTGATGGATCTCAAAACTCTGAGCAATAGCTTATCTTAATGGTACTACGGTACTACCCCGCGTTTCATTGTGCTAGAAGAATTGAATTCATGAATTTGGAAGTTCTTATGTGTGTGATACTATGGATCTTATGTGTATGATAGTATGATCCATATCGATACTTCCAAAAAAGAACTCATTTCTAGCGTCTATATTATGTGTTTTTTATTCAATAAATTACGGGATATGTAATCGACATTAGATTATCCACATCATTTGAATAATTGCGTTCTTGTCTTTATCATGATTAAATTGTTATAACTTGGACTACTTTTTGTTTTGAATTGTTATAACTTGAACTATTTTTTTGATTTGGTACTGCAAGGAAGAAAGCAAGAAAAGGCATGAACGATAACAGGTAGTATTTTCCCTAGCGGTCTTAAAAACGAACGTGGTGACTTCTTTTTCTATTATTTTAATAATATAATAGAAGATAGATGTCTGTTCAGTGTGCTTTTTGACAAAAAGATGAGACAAATGGAGTCCATTTCCAGCACCTCTTTCAAAATTTCTCGTTACGAGCAGATGTAGTGGCCGCCAACGGCCGGGTGCTCGCAGTGGTAAATCATGGAGTCGCAGATAGGGCTGCAAACGAGCCGAGCCGGCTCGAGCCAGGCTTGGCCGAGCTCGTCCGGAGTTGCGGCTCGGCTCGGCTCGTTGAGAAAACAAGCTAAAAGTCTAGCTCGGCTTGGCTCGTTTTCTGGCTCGAGCTGGCTCGAATGAGCTTGCGAGCTACACAAACTCCCCGTGCATCCTCCCCAATGCCTTGCTGCTTCCTCCCCCATACCCCTGTCTTCTCCTCCTCCCTCTCCATCCCCGCCGCTGCCGCCATGACGACTGTCCACCCCCACCCCGCTCGCCTGCGCCGCCACTGAGGCCTGCACCAGCGCCGCTGCGGGGGCCTTCATCTACGCCGCTCTGCTCCCCATCGACGCCGTCAAGACTCGTCTCCAGGCCGGCACGGCGTCCCGCGGCTCTTGGTTACTTGTCGACGATATCGAGGAAACGGTCGTTGTCGGTCGAGGAGTAGCTGGGTCTAGGGGTGGATATCGAGCCAACTGCTCGTCTTATCGAGCTTTTTCTAAAATTGGTATATTTTGATTTAATATCATTTTACGGATAATTTAAAAGTATTTTTAGAAACGAGCTAACGAGCCGAGCCGAGCCGAGCCTGAGCAAAATTCAAATTCATTTAAAATCAACTCATTTTAATGTTTAACCAATTAACAAGTATAATTGAAGCAATTTTGAACCGAGCCAACGAGCCCACTAACAAGCTTTGTTTCCACCCCTGCCTGGGTCCTTCTAAGCTGGCTGATGTGCGGACGGCGCAAAAGATGTCGACGACGTTTGGATATGTCGAAGACAAGGAAAAACATAGTGGGCGCGCGATGAGTCGGCTAGGATGAGTAGTCAACGGTGATGCATTGGATTAGTTAATCAAGCCAGGAGAGAGACAGAGAGAGCATAAATCGGTCTTGCCGTTAGAATGTTACAAATAAAAGAAACCCAAGAGCAGATAATGGGAAAGGAACGGCGGTGAACTAGGCTATTGAAAGACCCCCAAAGTTTCAAAATAAATTTTTATGAATTTTCCTGAATTTTTGGTGAATTTTTTAGCCCTTTCCCAATTCGGAAACTCCCGGCGTTTTCCGCTTTCCATTCTCAGCCGTGTGCTTTCCCTGCTCGTTGGCGCCTTCCTCCTTCCCGCTTCCTTTCTCTACCTGTGCCCGTGGCCAGCGCGCCCCCGCCCACTGTTTTGCCTCCGCCCTCGCCGCGCTGGCGCCGGCCGGTCAAAAACCAGCGGCACCCCATGGCACGCGTCGCCTTACCCTGCTCCTTGGCCCCACTTGGCAGCCGCCGTTCCCTTCTCCCTCCTCCACGCGACGCGCCAATGCTTGTCTCGGCAGCTCACCTGCCCGCGCTCTCTCTCTCTCTCTCTCTCTCTCTCTCTCTCGTGCGCGCATTTACTCACCACAGCGTACGGTCACTTCTCCGTCGCTCGGGCAACCACTCCCGTCACCTCCGCAGACCGGCCATGCCGCGCCCATCCCCCCTCTCCCTTTCTTTCTCTGCCCGCCGAGGCTTAAAATCGCCATCCCCGGTTCCTCACTCCCCAGTGCTCCCGAGCCTCTTCCACCTCATCGTTTGCCTCCTGAGATTTCCAATTGCCCCCTAGCGCCACCGATTGAAGCTCCGTCGCCGTCTTCCCCTGAGCCGGCGACCCCCGTAAGCCGATTTTTCTCCTCCTTTCCCCATTTTCCGATTCCTTTCGCTCAAAGCATATTCTCTGTCCCCTAACCCCCTTAGTGCACTCCTCTGCCCAAGTGCAAGTTCGTGGAGACCCAGCGACGAAGCTCACCGCCGGCCGAGAGATTTCCCCGTGGCCAGCCTCACCAGGAGTTTCCCAGCTGAACCTGCCACCGTTCTCGTGAGCACCAAGCTTCCCAGACCGTGAATCACCTCCCCTTTTGGCTCAAAGACCTCCGGTGAGCATCTGCGTCGCCGCAAAACCCAAAGCTTCCCTTCTGCCGCCGGTCGCCTTCGCTAATCCTTGTGCCTCCCTAAGCCCCAAAATGGGATCTCCGCACCGAGAGCTACCTTCCAGAACCCTCCGTTGCCGCCAGGGACCTTCGTCGTCACCGGAGAGCAGAGGCCCCGCGCCTCTGCCTCTCTGCTGAGCACGCGCGGCGGGAGGTTGAAGACGACCTTTCCTCGTGATGTGGCCTCATCCCCACCGTCCTCCCACTCCGTTGCCATTTAAAGACAGCCATCGGATGATGGCACCTCCACTACCGTCCGATCCTACTTAACTCCTCCCCTCGCATCCACCCGATCAGATCCCCTCCGTAGCCGTCCGATCCGCCTTACCTCAGTGCACCTCATCCGCCCGCCCTCATCGCATCGCAGCCACCCGCACTGGCCACACGTCGGCCATCCAGTGCGGGGAGGCGTGAGCGCGCCGGGCCTTCGGCCACGTGCGAGATGGGCCGAGGCCGCGTGGCCCGCTCGGCCGCACAGGCCGAAATAGTGCCGGGCCGCACTGTGGCAAAGAGGCCGGCCCAGCACTGTTCATAGGGATTTTCCAGAATTTCCTAATTTCCAAAAATCCAGAAAATCAAATAAATTTCCAAAAAATCACTGAAAATCTCAAAAATTCTCAAATTACACCATTTTGCTCATTTTGATGCCGTGAACCCATGTTTGACCTCCAATCCACCAAATTCATCTCTGAAAAATTCAAAAATCCCTGATTTGAATGTTTAGGCAATTTACTCCTGTTTCATAGATTTATTTTTCCATTAGGCTCAAGCCGGACTTATATTATTTTTGTGTGTTTGCACTAGTGTCGGAGTTTCCGGAGGCTTCAAGGCAAGGCCAAGATCAAGGGACTGCTGCGTACGAGGTTGCGGAGGTCGTCGAGTTCCAAGGCAAATTGCAAGACCTTGATCATGTTGAATCCCATGCCATTTAAATTATGTATTTATGGTATTTGCATTATGGTTATTTGTGAATTGCTAGTTGCTTAAAAGAAAATGTTTAGAATGACCTGTTATTTAGATATTTTCTACCACCGACAATTGCCATATTAATTTGCTGTCATGTCTTTGATAACCTTAGAAATAATTATTTAATGATAGAAATAATTGTAGAATATTTATATTTCATGCAAATTTACACTACTAAGGTTGTGGCCGCGGGTCGGTAGATTTAAAAAGGTTGGGGTTTAGGATAAAGGTGATGTGGGACACTGCGAGACGATCTTCATCAACCGTTTTACCCTAGGGTGGAGGCTGAGGCCTTGTGAAAAAGTAAGGACTAGACCCTTACGCCGAGCAAGTGACATATTAGCCGCTCAACCACCGGTGTTGACTTGTCAACCCTGGTTTAGTAGCCGCTCAACTCAAAGTGTAACCCTACATTGGGAGTTGGTATGGATCGGCAGATCTAGACCGGACAACGATAGGTCTCCACAGTTCGGGCTTGGCGTTCCGTGCGGGCCAACAGATACTCGAAGCTGTGCGAGCTCCTAACCTATCGGGTAGAGCGTATACCGAGGATTGAGCAGTGAAACGACCTGGTTCCTTAACTCAGTCATGAGGGTTAAGAATGCTTGTGGGTAAAGTTGGGCAACTCTGCAGAGTCAAATAAATGGTATTCGAATACGTCGTGCTCCCAGTTAATGGAGTTGTGTTTATGGGTGATTCCAACAGCAAGGCATAAGTAGATTTCACATATTTTAACATATTTAGTTGGACAATCAGCTTTGATTGAACCCCCCCCCCCCCCCCTTATTCTTAAGGAGTAGTCCTTGGATTTGGAATTTCAAAATGTTTACAAACAAAATTTCATCCACATACATTAATAAAACAAGTATACCCCACCCTTTGGTGATCCGTGCAATTAGCTTAAGTAAGGTTTTCCCTTGTGACTTGCTGAGCTGTTGTGCTCATGGCTTGCAAAACCACTTCAGAGATTCAGAATGCTGGTGAAGATCAACCAGTTGAGGATGCTCCGGAAGGGCAGTTCTTCGATGAGGATCCGTGGCTCTAGGTCTCGATCGCGCTCAAGTTTCCTGGTGGCTTTTGTGTAATGTATTATATTTCGGGCTTGCATGCCCGCTGCAGAAAAACCTGGTTGTTATACCATATGATGTAATATAAGTTGGCTCTTTTGTTGTAAGCATGTTTGTGATGATATTCTCTTGCTCGACGCTTCGTAACTGGTCATGCTGAGTAGTTGCGGAATGCCGGATCCTGGCGCCCGTGGAAACGGGGGCGTTACAGCTATCAAAGCCGAGAAGCCGATGCAAGCTGCATGGATTATAGGCGAGTGATGAGTGATGAAAGCGGTACATCACACAGAGATTTGAGTAACCAAAGGAGAGAAGACATAACGTGCTTGCATGCATAGCACCATGCGATGAGGGTGACAGCTGAACAACTGAACCAAATATGCATGACAAAACAGACGATACGTAATGTGAGACTGCAAAATGCCTACTTAATAGACTGCAAGTCTCCAACGCCATGTGAATTAGTATGATGCAAGCACACAAACTAATTCAATGCAGAAAGGGAGCATATAGGAGCTGTAGATCATATTAGCTTCTGAAGTCATTGCAAACAATACATGCACGGCCGGCCGTGCATATATCCGAGAGTGCTTATGACTTGAAAGGTAATTATTTTGTTCTGCAACTGTATTAATCAGGTAATTATAGATTTAATATATTTAACTCTGAGTTGTATACTGCACATTGGTGAGTTTTGACACTTTTTTTAAGGTTTGCCGCAGTGCCAATTTGGTGAGCAGAGTATCTTCTGAGAGTAAGTGTTTGCAAACTACTCCACTCATAAAAGCATTCTGTTTTGGACATTGCCATAATCCCCAAAACATAACTTTGATCACTAATTTATATTATAATATATTTATAGAACCCAATAAAATTATAGTATTATGATAGTGCTTTTTGAAACAAATCTACACGTATAATTTTTCATGTATCCAATGTAAATATTTAAAAATATATTTATAGCCAAAGTTTAGAAAGTAATAACCCAAAACGATATTCTTTTATGACTAGAGGAAATGGTCATTTTTTTTTCTAAAACAACATTTAAATCAGACTCCAGAAGACCGTATGTTATTATGTAGTGCCTCATAAATCATAACCTTTGCAACTTAAGAGGGAGGGGGTGGGGGTAAAATTCCCAGGTATAAAGACGCAGTTTGGATTTTAAATTTTCCTGATCAACTCGGCTTCGGCTTCTGGCTTCTAGCTTATTTTTCACTATTTATAAGTTTCGTCTTTTTCTGAACTTTTGGCTTTTTGTTGAGCTTTTTTGCCGGTTCTTTTTTCCCGTATTTGTTTGTATTATATGTAATGGGCTAACATATTTTTTATACTTTTAATTTTTTTAAAATTTAATTATGCTAAATAAGCCTCTGTCAGCTACAGTGATTTTGTCAGCCAGCTACAGTGTTTTCAGCCATAAGCCATGAGCTTTTCAGCCGAACCGATCACCACTAGCAAGGTTAAGACTCATGTCATAACTAATTAGTGATATATTAACACTAGCTAGCCGTGCAGTTCCGTGCGCCGTTATGTTATATAGGGGCAAAATCACATTTGAATCGCATCACCCGTATTTCAGTAGTCGTTTCATTTATAGAATAAAATAAGACAATAGTTAGATATCATGCATATTCACTGATTTACCGAAGTTACAAAGAAGTTAGAAAATTAGGTAAGAAAAACTTTAACTTTTTAACGGAAAACAAGGGCCAGTTGGCTAGTTACTTGTATAGGCTCAATATCACAAGCCGGAGTATCTGGTGCACGCTGCGGGCGATGCGGTCAGGAGGGTCACACAGCTAGACGATGCAATGCATGTGCTGATCAGTAGGCAGAGCGGCATAGTGTGTACTACTGGTTGTTGGAGACTAGAACTAAATTTGTATTGTAAACTGTGTTTGTTTAGTACGCACTTATGATGACTGAAATGTCGTACTAAATGTATCGTATATTTCATGTACTATTTGTACAACTGCTATATTACATATATTTCATGTACTATTTGTACAACTGCTATATTACATCTCCTTTTCTGTAATGTATTAGTTCTATTTGCTGTTAGTTAAAATACGATATTTTTTATTCCTTATAAGTGCTAACTTGGACTCTTTTTGCAGATATGGCTCGTGATAACAACCGCACGAAGATAATGGCCAATCCATTACATGCTTGACAACATTGCACGTTATTTCGATCAACAATCGTACATACTATGGTACAACCATACACCTCGTTGCCGATATGTCAAACGAGCCTCGTGGCATCCACATGGAGTATTGCTGAGGGGGCCACTTCGGACGGGGCTGGCTGTCGTTGTAGTGGCAGGCACATAGCAGCTAGGGTTTGCACAGCAATATTTCGGATCATAGGAGCATCTTATGTTGACAACCTCCTCGTTGCCCCTCTCGCGTTGCATCTGTTAGCGGATGTTGTTGTTATCCTCATTGAGAGTGTCGAGTCACTACTCCAACTCCAAAATTCGATCCCATAATGTATCCACGTACCTGGCAATATACAGTGGATGAGGAGGGTTGATCCAGCGGGTGAAGTCGCATTTTGCCATCTGCAAGAAAGGACGGTAAACATATAGACTCTATAAGCAGTAACAAAAAATGTACTATTAGCAATTTGTACCCCGGAGTGTGGGCATTGGAAGAAACGTCGCCCGCCATCAAAATGGCTTTCGACGACCTGCACGACCGCGTCCTCATTGTGTCTGCATTTTGGCCACACTGGTTGAGAACGCCTGCTGGGTATCAAGCGGTAGTTAGGACCGAAGTCCTCCCTCCTTTCCACGGGAAGGTCTTCCTTTGGTGACCCCGCTCCAACTGGTCCTTCGGCCTCCGCTATGGTATGTATCTGCACGACGGAGAAGGTACTTCTTTGTTCGATTTACAGGGTTCTCTACTACTACCTTCATGGGATCGCAACCGTGCTCTTTATATAGAACGAGAGAACTTAGGGCAATGGAGTATTGCTGACAAAAGCGGGGAGCTTTGCGCAGTGAGATGACAAAAGAGATCAGCTTTGCACAGTGACATGACAAAAGAGGGCAGCTTTGCACAGAGACATGACATAAGAGGGCAGCTTTGCGCAGTAACAAGACAAAAGAGGACAGTTTTGCGCAAAGACATGACAAAAGAGGGCAGCTTTGCATGGAGACATGACAAAAGAGGTCAGTTTTACACAGTCACATGGCATGACGACAATATTAACATCGCATTCAATGATTCACATAGCAAGTCATGTAACAATATTAACATACCGGTTGTTTCCGTATACGAATTCTCAGTAACATCAAAATATCACGTACCAGCGTATGTACCGATCGTTATACGGTTAATCGTTCCTACAAAAAAAAATTCTAAATTTTTTACGCACCTACACCATACATGAACATAAACTTTTATTACAACTCTAGCATATTATTTTCCAGTTAAAAACTACAAAATTTAAAAAATTCACGGGGATTGAGTGCAGTCGCCCAATGGGGAGGGGCGACTGCACTGCAAGTCGCCAATGGGGGGGCGACTGGTTGCAGTTGCCCGAGAGTAGGGTGACAGAGAGTCTGTCGGTCCCTGGTTGGGCGATTAGCTCCAGTCGGCCCTCCATTGGACGATTGGAGCTTATTTTTATAAAAAAATTTCCCACAAGTATATTTTTGTATTTTTAAATAAAAAATAGATTATTTGTAAAAAAAATTCCGCTCATAGTCACCTCTCCTTGCCGGCTTAACTCACTCACCGTTGTTGCTCCGGCATGCGGTCGGCACTCGGCACCCTCCCGGCTAAGCACGGCTGCTGCCGATCTCGACAGCCCTACGCGGATTTATTCATCATATACCCTCCTCATAGATGGAAATTCAGGATTTATCCTCCTGACCCACGTGTCAGTGACTTATGATGACCCCACATGTCATTGAGGTGGGAGGGTAAATCCTGAAATCCCCAATTCAAAGGAGGGTATATGATGAAGATCCCCGCCCTACGCACACGAGGCCCGCACTAGTGGCATAAGGAGTTTCTCCAGTCAATGCGACATCGCACTCAGGACATGGATTCTAGAGTAGAGAACTAGATTACAAAACAGACCAACACATACGGCGGGCAAAGGTGACAGTGCCTGGCTGAGATACCAAAAAAGAACGAGGCAGATTACCTGCCAATCCTCATTGTTGCTTACTCGGCTCATATGTAAACAAGTTCAATGTGGACATCAAACCGGCGGACAAAGGGTCCACAGGTCACACCAGATCAATGGTTACCTATTGTTCTTAGATAAGTAGATGCCACATGTGCAACTTATGTCTACACATTAGCAAAACAGGGATATTTACACAAACTACCAACAGAAAGATTGTTAGATAGTTGCACATGATTTGTTGCGGGCCTTTTGCCCTCCTATCCTTCTGAGGATAGAACCAATGGGTCTGTTTTTTGGATTTCAGCTTGTAATTTTTTACTATTCGTAAGAGATAAAGTACGAAGAAATATAAACTTACGTGTGATTTTTGACCGATATAAATAAAATCGTTATAGTATGTACTTCAATCGATTTGTAAACCCTATCTTGAAAAGATACTCCGTTTGAAAACTAATTCCGTTTAAAAACTAGTTACCGTAGAAAACACTTTATTATAGAAAAAATAGTTTTTAGAAGCCAAAAAGAAGAGACCAAATAAATATATCCCCCAAAAACAAAATTTGTCGATCTCCTTTTGACCACGTATTATTCTTATAGCATCAATGTCGTGTCTGCTGTGGCTGTTGCAGCTGCAGGACTTACAACTCGGGCTTGGAATTCACAACAATCAACTCCTATAGGGGTGAATTCCATCATGAGGTCCCCAAATAACTTCTTCAATGAGCCCTTGAAGTTTTCCGAGCAGCTTTTGTCACCCTCGTCAACGTCCTGCACTCCATCTCCGACAAGGCATCCAACTTGGGCACCACCCATGTAGGCTTTGCATCCTATGAGGATGTTGCACCCATACTTGCGGAAATGACCACCAATGAAATCCTCAAAATGCTGCAGAAGTTGCACCCATGTTAAATTTGTGAACATCAAGTATATGAGAAAAACCCTGAACATACAAAAGAGCAAATAGATCATTTACATCACAACAGGTTCAGCAAACACGTCCTTCATCAACGAAAACAACAGGAAAATTCATGGTCGTGTAAAAACACTGAGATAAATATATCCACAAGACTTAGCAAGGGAAAACACGAAAATAACAAGGGAAAACACGAAAATGGAGTATAGATCTTCATACCTTTGGTGGATTGCGAAGAGAATACAACATTGTTCTGCAGGATAGCAGAAAAGTCTCTTCATTATAAGCCAGGGACATCTTCTCCCCATGGGGTGTGTTAGCATGAGCCGCATAACCAGGTTCGTTGAAATAAGGTTTGGCATTTAACACCAAGGCCTGAATGGAGACCAGGACCTGCAGCATGGTTGAATTGGATGGATTCCACTTCTCACATCCACTACCAGACCAGGTGTTTAAGAGGCTAAGACAGACTTTCCCACAAGCATAGAGATTTGGATTAAGCCGCAAACCTCCAGCGCGGTAATTCACTAGCTGAAAGGATAGCCAAATATGTCTCACGTGCATGCTTAGAATGGATAGGAAAGGAATAATGAGCTATTATGGAAAAGGAATAATGAACTATTATGGGTCCATATGACATCAATGAATCCTTACCGGAGGTTTACTTGGATATTGGGAAGGGAAATAGACATCAAAAAAGAACAGCCCATCATGGTAAGGAGTGCCTGCCGGTCCAACAATGACAGCTCTAAGCAGGTCCATTCTGTCCTCGTAAACTCTTACAAATATTGTATCTGTTCAATTTGGAGGAAAATAACAGTTAGTACATATAACTACTGCGTTCCACATTAACACCCAATTGCATCCAAGGGTATTTTCTGGCTAGAGTGAATTCAAAGTCATTTTAAACATGCATGCAAAGTTGTGAAGACATATGGCGATTCTGCACGCCTGGTGGGCATACAAAAAGGGAGAAGGGAAGGAACAATATTACGAAAAAAAACAGCAAACTATTTATCAAATGTGCAACATCTTCAGCAAATAGACCATAAAAGAAATGGCCCCTTACCTGGCAAATCTTTCTCTAGGACTTTCCATTCATGTTGAATTCGCTTCACCCAGACCTTTGATGGCTGTTAAAACCACAACTCAGTGTTGAATTAAGAAGATAAATTGCAGAAAAAGCATGCCCAAAGTCCCAATCACTACCTTCTTAACCGCCTGAACCTTCCTTTTGCCTGGCATTGAATAAAAGTGATCGCTGTGGTCACCAACAGTATCAAACTGCTTAAATGCCTTATATTTTTCATCAATTTCACTGTCCACAATCTTAATTTGCTTGTTCTGATGTGGCATCTCAGCAGGAGTCATGTGCCCCCATGGTAAAACCGCCCCCACACCAGGTGGAAAGCCCATGTAATAATTCGCATTCAAGTTAAAGCTGGTATCACTTTCCACTGGCGAAGTGGTGTAGCTATAATTATCATACTCCTCTTCATCATAAGCATAGTCATCCTCTTCAAATGCCTCAAAAGAGTTATCAAAATAAACTGGAAGCATGGTACCTCCATGATAAGCTCCCAGGCCATTCCATGGATAAACATTTTGGGCAGGAATAGCACTTGGGCCAGCAACATCCTCAGCCAAACCACTCTAAAGTTATCCAACAGAAAAGCATATATCAATCATTGGCATATTATGCTAACCAATGGTACCAATATCAAAGCAAGTCCTCAAAAGGAATCCACCTTTGCATTCTTTGGCCAATCCATAGGATAACCAACAGCTTGCTTATTCTTGTGATCTGATTTCTTTTCACCAATAATCGTAACTCCATTAGAATCATCATCAGCATCAAGTTCAATTATCTCATGGGGAACAACCTGCTGATTAAACATATAACATAATTAAAATAAAAAGGTTTTGTAGTACCTTAACAACATGATACCAAACTGAAAAATAATGGAGCTCAACTAATGTATACTCAAGCATAGTTGATCTTATGTACCAAGGCATAAGCCTGGATAGAAGAAACCAACAGCAAAATTTATCAATCATCACACTTCCAGAACATAAAATACAATTCACACAAGCTACATTGATTTTGCAAGAAACAAGCTCACATATTACCATGTGCTTTGCAAAAGGGGAAAATGAAAGAAACATACTGCTGGTTAAGATATGTGGCACTCCTTAATAAAACCTTTATTAGTTCACAGAGGAATCACATATTATATGGACCATTTAGATTCTAATTAAAATTCTACCAACACAACTTGTAAGGAACAACTAATTCCTTGCAACAATCACTAAAATACACGAGGAGAATATCACCATTTACATTAGATACAACAAGGAAAATGCAAAACTTACAAAACATCGTGCTTCCAAAATGTAAAATGTAATGGCTGACTTGTCGCTTGTTTGCAGGTCATTCACAATTTCACATATGCTGTGTTGGCTTTGAATGAAAAATTGTCACTTTCATGACAGGATGTGCATAAGGAGCCATGCTCACATGCAGACATGGCAAATACTTTGGTGGAAAATGCTTTGCAAAAAGTAAAACGCAAGAAACATAAGACCAGTTAAGAATCAAGTCACTCCTTATCAAAAAGAAAGTTAGATAACACCCTATGACTTCACATTCACTTGGCTTCTGAGGAGGCTGGAGTATATTTCTGGTTTCCATTTACTATATATGCACTACTACTTCGGGGAGAAATCACAGCATATGCTGATCATTCTTGTTGTGACTAAATCCTACCAACACAACGAATGATCACAACAAATTCCTTGGCGTAAGCACTACAAAACACAATCAGACGATCAACAACACGGGACCAGCCACACTCAAGCTACAATTGGAACTTCTATCAGTCATGCAAACATGATTCAGAATACGCATGTCAGGGTACAACACAAAACTCCATCACAATCCGGCACCAAAAACCTAAAAATGAGGCCCCTTCCAAATCATTCGATTACCTAGTCCGTTCCTCAATAAAATCACGTGAGCATCACCAAACCACATTGAGCGATGACAGCCCCCGAACACGCCCAAGCCACAGACCAAAATCGCAGCCCATAATTCTTATTTCTCACCGCACCACATGCGTGTGTTGGAATTTCTCTATCGAGCATCGAACAACCCACAACCGCGCAACGGGGACAAAAAAGGAGCCGCCTTTCAGGCTTCCGCATCACCTGGGTCCGCTTCCGCTTCTGGCGGCGGGAGCTCCACCCGGCGGCCACCTCCGCCGACACCTCGACGATCTCGGGGTCGTCCGTCGCCAAGCTTCCCCCGAAGGGGCAACTCCTGCGGCCAAAACCAAAAGCCCAAAACAAAAGGACACATCAGAATTCGCCCAGACCGCACAAGGGGGAAGCGCGAAACGGCACGGAGAGCGCGCGGGCGGCGCGCTCACTTGGAAGAGCCCTCCGCCATGGGAGGGGGGCGCCGCCAATGCGATCGCCGGCACGGCGGCGGGTTGTCTTGTGCGTGGGGGAGGTTTTGGGTGCGCCTGTGCACTCATCAGAGGGGGAGAGATTTTTTACGTGAAGGATAGAATACAAGGGAAGGGGAAAGAAAGGGCCAAAAGGGTCTCAAAATTTTCGGCGCTTGCGCTTCGGTTTCTGGGACCGGGATTTGGAAAAGGCAGGGCCCCACCCGGTTGAGGTGGGCCCCGCGGGTGACGTGAGTCTGGCCTGTGGGGCAGGGATTCTGCAGGCGGTGTGGGGTACACCTGTCATTTGGAGTTGTAGATGGACGGCACCTGGACTAGAGATAAAATCACCTCTACTAGCCACCTAAACAAGACACAGCTCTCTAGCTGTGCTTATCTGTTACTGATAGCTTTCTCCTATCCTTTACCTATCCTTCTCTTGATTTTTCCTCCCAAGCAACTAGTCTTTAATGTATATATTTAGCAACACCTAATCGCACAGGAGTTGAGACGCTTTACTTACCAGAACAGTAAAGTCTGTATCAATTTTCTAGTTTGCTTCCTACTTGAACATCATTAAGGGTGCATTCCAGATTGCCGGTAATACTATTACAGAGCCTCTCATTTCTACGGATAACTGCATTTTTATCTGACTATTCTACTACCAGTAGTAATATCTTTGATAATAATTGTACTGTAGCGGTTAAAATTTCACTGTAGCTGAAAGCAACTTATTTAGCATAATTAAATTTTAAAAAAAATTAAAAATAGAAAAAATATGCTAGCTCATCACGGACAACGTAAACGAATACTGGAAAAAAAGAACCGGCAAAAAAAAGCTCAAAAAAACCAAAAGTTCAAAAAAATAAAATTTATAAATAATAAAAAATAAGTCAGAAGTCAGAAGCTGAAGCCGAATCGAACGAGGCATTTATCTGACTATTCTACTACCAGTAGTACTATCTTTGATAATAATCAGAAGGTCTTTTCAGCTTTGACTAACCATGTTTAATCAATGCCCACTTTTTCTTTCGGGTACTATAATTGACAGTGTTTTCTTCTCTCTCTTTTTTGTGTGAATTTCGTCAGAGAAAGTCCTCACGCGTGCAACATCTGTATCTTGAAACCTGTTGTTGCATAAGTCGTTTTTATAATCTGCCAAATCCATCAAGACAGAAGTAGTACACACCTATAGTTCTGTGCTGTCATTGCATTGGCACAGGAATACAGCCTGAATGTGGTACGGCGCCAAGTGCTACTACGCCTACTATTTATGTTTCTAAGACATAATATTATGCTAATTCTCAAATTGTCACTGTTTTGCGTGAAGGAGAAAAGAAGAAAGAGATGACCGAGAGGGGGAGGGAGGTGTGGCTGGCCATATTGGAGAAATTTTGCTATGTAACATAGGCACAAAGCAATCTATGTAACGTGCAAATAATGTGACGACACACGACGCAAAATATTGTACAAACACTTTAGCGAAAACACTGTTGCACTAAGAAAAAGAATTTTTTCCCCGAGCTATAGCACTGCGGTACGAGAAAATTGATAAAATGCCACTCCTTTGGAGTGGCTTCGATAAAATGCCACCCTCTACATGACAATTGTTAAAATGCCACCTAGTATATGGTTAACTCTATGATTTGCCCTTTTAGGGGATTTAGCCATTTCTTTTTTCTTTTTTCTTTTTTTTCCACCAAAATTGAATGCAAAATGACCCTAATACCCTTCTCAAAATACACTACTCAACCGATCGACTCATCTCCCTCGCCGATCCATTCTCCTGCTTTTCCAGAGAGAGGGCGTAGGGCGTAAGGCGCCGCCGCTCCTCCGCCGGCACGGGACGCCGCCCCCGCCGGTACGAGCCGTCGCCGCCGCGCCCGCGCGCACGGACGGGGTGCCGCCGCCGCTTCCGCTCGAGGTCTTGGGCCGCCGCCGCCGGCACGGGACGCCGCCGCTGCTGCCCGCACTGGGTCCCGCCGCCACCGTCGCCACGGGTGCCGCCGCCACGGGAAGACCCCGCCGCCGCCCGCACTGGGTCTTCCCGTGGCGGCGGCAGCGGCGGGACCCCGTGCTTGCGGCGGCGGCGGCACCCCGTCCGTGCGCGCGGGCGCGGCGGCGGCCCGTGCCTGCGGCGGCGGCGGAGAAGTCCGTGCGTGTGCGGGAGGCGGCGGAGGCGGGCCTTGCCGACAGCGGCGGCGGAGGAGCGGCGGCGCCCTTTCTCCCTTCGCACTTCGCCTCTCGTCTCTGGAAAAGCAGAGTGGAACGGGTTGAGAGTTGAGTGTATTTTGAGAAGGGTATTAGGGCCATTTTGCATTCAATTTTGGTGGAAAAAAATAAAAAAGAAATGGTTAAATCCCCTAAAAGGGCAAATCATAGAGTTAACCATATACTAGGTGGCATTTTAACAATTGTCATATAGAGGGTGGCATTTTATCGAAGCCGCTCCTTTATTTTATCAATTTTCTCCTGCGGTACAGCCTTTCGGGTTTTTTTTTGTTGCTACAGTAGTGCTACCGTGTTTGTACAGCATTTTCGCCATGTGTTGTGGTTGGTTCGTTACACTTACACATCGTTTTGTAGCCCCGTTACAAAGCAAAAATTTTTGCCATAGGGGAAGAGGAACAAAGTTGACTACTAGTTTTTGTGTGCCATGGCCGATGGTGCCACTAGTGAGAGTGAGCTGTAGGCGCAAGTGGTATCCATCTTGGCATACTTCAACACCTCCAGCTCCGATGACCTCGGCGGCTCACCCGTCACCTGCGGCCTCACTCGTGCGGAATGTGGAGCTTGCGCTTGCCTCACTCGTAGGACAAGGACACGGAGCCGTGGAGGCACACGGTGCAGGGCTCGTGCACCGCGGGAGCGAGCTCGGAGGCCGCGACAATCGTGGGCGAGCGAGCGTGGCAGCAAGCCACGAGCCAACAGGCAGGTAGTACATGGGTAGGAGGCAAGCACGATGGTGCTCGGTGACCATGGGCCGAGTGTGGCTACGAACAGTGAGTAGTCAAGCGGTCGGCACGTGGCCGGCGAGACTATCGGATAAGCCTAAATTTGTTTTTATGTGAAACTTGATCGAATTTTCAAACTTATGTGACACTTGGCAAATGTATTCTGAAACTTGAAACTCATGTGAAATTTGGTTTGAAACTTATCTGAAACTAACTTCTGAAATTCACCTTTGAAAGCTTTTGAAATATGAAGTTTCATACATGAAACTCGATGAAATAAAGTTTTAATTTTGAAACTTGTTTCGATCTCATATTTAAAACTCGATGTTTCTATTTTCAATATCTAAAACTCACGTGGAAACTCAAGGTTGAGTTTCTAAGACTTCATGAAACTTGCTTTCCATACGTGTTTTATCTAGTTTTTACAAGAAAGTTTCTAAAACATTGATGAGACCTTAGTGGATTTCTTGAAACCCGTTAAAACTTTTTTATGAAAACTTTTTGAAATGTCTGAAACATCATGGAACGTTTTTATGAAACACATTGAAACCCATTTGAAACTTCAAACTTGAAAACTTAAAATTTTATAAAACTTTTATGCAACTAAAACCTCACGAAACTCCATGGCACTGTTATTCTGTTAGAATCAAATCTCAACAGCATAGCGAGGGCTAGCAGTCTCCTTTTTTAATTTTCGATTGTTGTAAGTGCGTGACATATAAAAGCACACAGCTGGTGTGCAGTTGGTTTCGGAGAGTCCTGCGTAGGACCAGAGTATCTTGAAAAAAAACCCGCAGGTTTTCTTAGGGAAATTTTGGTCAGATATTAGTAGGAGTCTGAGTCCATCTTTAGAATTGTGCGTGGGTGTCGGCCGTATATAAGGCCAAGGCTTCGGCCATGTAACATAGATCGGTTTTTGCCTTGAGTCGAACAAACAGAAAGTCGCCATGGGGCGATCAATATCGTGTGCTTCGTTTATGCGAGATTCTATCGAGGATTTCATCAAGTGCGTGTGGATTCTCGCTGGGGACAGCTTCCTTGGTCGCTTGCCAAATCAATCTATCTGGCGGCTGTTGTTCTTGTCGACGTGAGAAGAAGAGAAGGGGCTGCGACTTGTTGGACCGAGAGAAGCACGAAGCTAGGTTCCATGAAACATTGGATCACGGACACGCGTCCACTAATTTAGGGCCTGTTTGGCAGAGCTCCACCAGCTCCAGATTCACAAAAAATAGATTCAGATTCAATTTTATTAGCCAAACACTTCTAGCTCCAGCAGCTTCACCATGGATCTGCTCCACGAAAAACAGTAAATCTACCCCAGATTCATGGATTTGGTGGAGCACCTCAAGGGGTGCTTCACCAACTCAAATTTGGTGGAGTTGGGGAAAATTACCCACCACTGCCACTGGTTACACAAAAAACGGTTCGTTCTTTTTTTGTTCTTTCTCGCGACCGAGCCTCCCCGTCTCCACTCCTTCCCCGTCTCCCCCGTCTCCACTCCTCCCCGCGTCCGCCTGCCTCCCCCGCCTCCTCCCGGGCCGGCGCCGCCTCCCCGCGTCCGCCTCCCCCCGGGCCAGCGCCGCCTCCCCGCGTCCGCCTGCCTCCCCCGGGCCGACGCCGCCTCCCCCCGGGCCGGCGTCGCCTCCCCGCGTCCGCCTGCCTCCCTCCGGGCCGACGCCGCCTCCCCCGCCTCCCCCCGGGCCGGCGCCGCCTCCCCGCGTCCGCCTGCCTCCCCCCGGGCCACGCCGCCTCCCCGGCCTCCCCCCGGGCCGGCGCCGCCTCCCCCGCCTCCGCCGTGCGCCTCGCCTGCGCCGCCCAGGGCCACGCCTGCGCCGGCCGGGTTTTTTTTTTCATTTTGCCCCTTGACGCGTGGGGCCCAAGTGTAAGTGAGATAGAGAGGGAGGTGGAGCTGTACCAAACACTTTGACGAATCCCAGATCCACGATGGAGCTGCTCCACGGTGAATCCAGCTCCAGATCCACCTTTTAGGTGGATCTGGAGCTGGTGGAGCTCTGCCAAACAGGCCCTTACTTGTTAGGCCCATTTACAAAAGCAGAAACGCAATGTTCTGACTTCAGTTTTGCATTGACAAAGAACTGTAGGCACACTCGGTTCGTAATTTTCTGAAACATCTCACTCACCCCTTCGTATTGTACACTATATGCTGGTAGATGATATTGCTGCTGATCCAGTTTAAAGCGTACATCCCCACTTTTTGTGTATGAAAATTTTCCTGTTTAATAGGAGCAAATATACTCTGAGATGTAAAAAGGAGGTTCACTGCAGAAGAAGCGAATGCCTCTGTCTGTCAGTCTACAGAAACTGCTGTCTTTCCTAGTATGAACAAGTTGCCAAAAAGGGCTGAAGCTACATTCAGTATTTCTCTGTGCAACTCAACTGTTTCGTGCGGAGGTCCGAATCAGCCAGTTGGTCGATGCGATCTTCTGCATCTCGGTTTCAGAGCTAAACCTGGTTGTCCTTGTTCAACTGAAACTTCGAAGCTGTGGCAGCAGGAGAAACATTTGGGCTAGGATTCTGAACTAGTACCAGCAATGGTTGTGAAGAACAGCATGAGTCAGCGTGAGAAGTCCTCTGCAATATTGCAAGGTATTGGTAAAAATAGCGTTTTTGTCATCTAGTCACCGGGCAGCAGCACTTCGGAGGTGACATATAGTGCCTACCATCCGGCCACCAGGCGGCAGGTGGTCTGCCATCTGGCTACCAAACGGCAGGCCACCTACTGTCCACTCACAACACGACAGGTGATTAAGCCAACTAATTAGCGATTTAATTATCTATCTAAATTCATAATTTGATGTCATATTTATTTGAATTTTTAAATATAGCAAATGAACTCAAAAAATTACGAAATATTATACATAGCCTCCCAACACAATGTACTTCATTATATAATTTTTTGACAATTTTATCCACTCTGAATGTTACTCAAAAATTCATATGATTTCGATATTTATAATAGTTGTTACATATAGTAAATGAGTTTCAAAAATTACAAAATTTTAGGTGAAGCCTCACGACATACTCGACCTAATTGTGTACTTTTTTAGAAATTTTATGTGCTCCAAATTTATCATATTAATTTAATCATAATTAGCGATATACGATACTCAGGCATCTTTTGTAGTGCGTGAACTCTGTCCTTCGCACATATATCGGCCCATTGCTGCTATCTTTCCTTTTCCACTGCATTCTTCACACAATTGTCACCCTGTCTATGTTGTCCCCCCCCCCCCCTCACGCTCTCTCGTCTGCACTGATGTCGTTATATCCGTGCCATCCACCCTGGCCCGCTCCCTTGTCTCAACATTTGTCAGTATTACCATGCTGTTCCTCCTCGCCCAAAGTGTTGCGCATCGACAAGAAGTCCTTAATTTGCAGGGTGAGCGGCGGGTTCCCTTTTCACTCGACCATAAATACAAACCTCGCATAGTTGGTTATCGGCCATCTTAGTCGCTTATCGTGGAAGCTCATTCTCGCAGTCGTCGCTCAAAATTAAGAGTGCATAGCTAATTATTTTAAGAAGTCAGTGCATAGCTCATTAAGGGTAGTGCTGATTGCTTCTCCCGAAAGACAGATAATTTTTTATCGCATGCTTTCGACGTTATTCCCGTAGTCCTAGTTAATTATTGTTATTTAGTTAGTTGTAATTAATGTAGTTTATATTATGAAGTATTTTTTAGTATGTACGGTACCCATAGTTTGTTATTATATGGTAGTGTGTAATTAAACAGTCCTAATTACTGTAGTGGCAATTAGTTAAGATTAAATAATGAGTTAGTGCGAAGTAATTAAGTGCTAAGGATGATGGTAGTGAATCACTCATAATTTTTCGGATGGGTAATCAAATTATCAGTAATTAATGAAGTACTCATATGTAGTTACACACATGTAATCACTAACTTGCATGTTGCTTGTCATTGTTTTTTGTTGTAACGCTTACTACGAATCTGGTTGTTGTGGCTTCAAGTAGTCGTAGACATGGAACACTTGGCAATGTTCTACGACGATGGTCTTGTACAGGTTGGATCCGATGAGTTGGACCTATTACCATGCCAATACAAGATGCTTTGGACCGAGGGGCTCGATGTCATGAATATTCACGAGCTACGAATCTGCATCTGGAGGGTATTCGCCACAAAGGCAATACAGCTAGGATTCACGTAGCAGTATATGGGGTCATACGAACTTTCTATGTCGACGACCTCCTCATTGCCCCTCTCACGCTGCATCTGTTGTCGAAGATCATTGTTCTCCTAATTGAGACTGTCAATATGCGTCTCCATCTCTAAGATTCACTCTCACAGTGTATCCACGTACCTCACAACATAGCGTTCATGGAGAGGATCGATCCAGCGGATGAAGTCGTATTTCGCCATCTGCTGGAAAGAAGGGTTAATATGAAAGCTCTATTAGCAGTAAGAAAAAATAAATTATTATCTAATTTTACCCCAGAGTATGGGTATATAAAGAAATTTTGTTTGCCATCGAAAGGGCCTTTGACGACTTGCATGACCGCGCCCTCCTTGTGTCTGCATTTTGGTCATACCGGTTGAGCCTGCCTGTTTAGCATCAGACGCAATTTAGATGGGTGATTGCGAGAGCTTTGTATTTGAAGCTGAGCAAAAAGATAACCCAGTGCATTGCCACCGAAAATTAAAGATGCATTGTCGACACGCAACAACGCAGGTGACAGGGGACCGCATGGTAAGAGTAACATATGTGCGCTCGAGGGAATGGGCAAGATGGGACGACATGGATAGACTAACATTTGTGCGGGTGAGGGTGCTGGTATGGTCAAGCCAACACATGTCTGAAGGAGGGAGCGGGTAAGGGGGGACAGTATAGACAGACTGACATTTCTGCAGACAAGGGGGCAGCACCAAGGGGGACATCCCTCCTCGCATATCGTTAATTACGATTAAATTATTATGAATTAATATAAACAATTTAGAATACATAAAATTCTCAAAAAATTACACAATTAGGTCGACTGTGTCAAGAGGATTTACATAAAATTTTGTAATATTTGGAGCCCGTTTGTTATATGTAACGACTCCTATAAATATCAAATTGTATAAATTTTGAAGCAACATTTGGAGTGGATAAAATTGTCAAAAAATTATACAATGAAGTACGTTATATTGGGAGGCTGTGTATAAAATTTTGTAATTTTTTAAGCTTATTTACTATATTTAAAATTTTAAAATAATGTAACGTAAAATTACAAATTAAGCAGATAATTCAGCTAGCTAATTAGCCGGCTTAATCACCTGTTGTTTTGTGGGTGGACGACAGGTGGCCTGCCATCTGGTGTCTAGGCGGCAGACGCCTGCTGCTCGGCGGTCGGATGGCAGTTGCCACGTGTCACCTCCAGAGCGCTGCAGTTCGATGACTGGACAATAGAAGCGCTATTTTTGTCAATACCATGACTATTTTGTAAATACGAGTTCAAAATATACTACATATGGCAAAAATTCGGTGGCGTAGGATAATAACACGACCTTTTCTTTTCGAAACATGGCAGGAGCCCTGTGATAGGAGCCATGGCCTCAACATCTAAATAGTGTAAAAGACTGAACTACAAACTAGCTAGACTAGTGCAATAAGCACTCATAGGGGGCCAATTGAGACCTGACATCAATATGACACCTTCAGAAAAGGGCATATCGGATCTAAACATTCCCATAAAAGGAGAAATTGGTATGGATGTGTGTGCACACATCAGAGCCAAAAAATTAAAGGGACTTACCACCGCAACTAGAAGAAGCGATGAACAAGGAGAAGCACAAGAAGAAGGAACTCATGATAAAATAGCTATAAATTATGTGTACACAGGAGAGTCCATGAATAGGACAACAGCCAATGTTGATATCTACTTTGTAATCCCAAAATGGATTTGATCTGAATATCATTTGGACAATGAAAGACATAAAATAAGCAAGTTCTTACCTGGAGTCAGAATTTGAAATGAAAGACTTGGGTAAAACCAAATATTGTTTAGGCGTGCAGCTCGAGCATATCCCTGAAGGAATATTAGTACATCAGTTAATCTACGCCCAGAAGGTGTTAGAAAGGTTGGGTTTTGAGAAGGCATACCCATCGAAAGTACCGATGATCGGGAGGATTTTACAGCACGAAAAAGACCCATACCGACCTAGGGAAGAGGGGGAGGAAGTCTTAGGACTGGAATTCCCATACTTAAGTGCAGTAGGAGCACTTATGTATTTAGCGAACTGCACTAGACCGAACATTACATTTGCCATAAACCTATTAGCAAGGCATAGTGCAGAACCTACCAAAAGGCATTGGTAGAGAATAAAGGACATCTTTCGATACCTTCAAGGAAGTAAGGATCTTGGGTTATTCTACAGAAAGAATCAAGATTTGAACTTGACTGGCTATGCAGATGCTGGGTACCTGTCAGACCTGCATACTGCAAGATCACAAACAGCATATGTATTCCTGTGTGGTGGAACTGCAATTTCATAGAAATCATCTAAGTAAAGTCTTGTAATGACTTCGACGAACCACTAAGAAATCATAGCACTATATAAAGCCGCACGAGAATATGTTTGGCTCCGACGAATGATTCACCACATCCAGCAATCATGTGGGATGAATATTATGCAAGCTCCCACGATTATCTATGAAGATAATGCAGCTTGTGTTGCACAAATGCAGACGAGCTACGTGAAGAGTCATCTCACAAAGCATATCAATCACAAGTTCTTCTATGCTCATGAATTGCAAAAGATGGATGAAATTAAGATACTGCATACTAAGTCATGTGAGAATCTTGCAGATTTATTCACTAAGTCACTTCCAGCATCTAGTTTTGAAAGATGCATACGAGGAATTGGAATGATGAGACTTAGAGAAGTGCAGAATTCAGAATGAGAATTTTCTCAAACTCGTTATTAAAACTTGATCATGAAGATCGAGTATTCAAAGAATAAATTCTGAAGATTATATGAAATAGGGTAGATTGTACTCTTTTTCCCTTGACAAGTTTTCGTGAAGTTTCTCGGCCAAGATTTTTAATGAGGCAATTCGTGCAACGCAGCATAACACATATCATGTATTCTTTCTCCAAATTTTTCCCACTGGGTTTTTATGGAGTTTTGATGAGGCATGAACGTGTCGGGTGAGTGCCTAAGGGGGTGTCAAGAAACCTGGGCCTGATCTTGAAGCCCTGGCTCATGGTGGACATCTCACTACTAGACTATAAATAGGGGGTACTATTTGCTATTTGGTATATGGAATCAGAAAGAAAGCATCTGTGTTTTCAATATATTATTTCTGTCTTCTGTAATTGATCTGATTTCATATAAGCAGAGAAATCGATTGGACTGGTCCTCTACAGCTAGCTCCGGCTCGGTCCAATTCCCCTGGCCTCCCGGCGGTTGCGGGAACTCAGCTGCCGCGCACGCGCGCACTAGGCCGCGGTCGTGCGCACGCGCGCCCCAGGATTCCGGGTCGCGGCCACGATGCAGCCCGCGCTTTCTTGAACAAACCGGGCTGTGCTGTTGGCCGGCCGGCCCCATGCATGCATTACCTCCACTAATCCATCATCATTAGACAGATAAATTGCTGTTTTTTATCTTCTGCTGAGAAAACCCCAGTTGCTGTGTGGCTGTGCATCTAGTTTGTGGTCGTTTGGATCTTACAGATTGTAAATTAGTATTCATAAAACTGGTTTTTACGAGGAATCTTAGGAAAACAAGTTTTAATATGTTATTCCGTTAGTACGAGTTTATAGATTACTTTGTTTGGATGCAATTAAGTAAAGCGAGTTTTAACTAACACAGTGTTTGGTTTGAGATCATAATCGTACCATCATCTTGAGAAGGCTGAGTAATAACTTGTTGATGATTATTCGATTACTGCGTGTTGGATGTTGGATTAGATAATATTGACACGTACTTATTCGTTTTGCTTGAATTACAAGAAGCATATATATACGCATGCCTTGCCGATTAAGCAAAAAATCGATGCATCAAACATAGCGCCGAACGCTTTGGCGCAGATTCATGTCATCTATGATCATGTATAACTTCCTGTCAAAAGTGTTCATCTAGGCGTTTGTGGGGCGTAATATTATTCGTGCTTGTTTGAGTCCCGATCAAGCGGAAAGCCCCTTGACGAGGACCATGTTTGCCGGAAGCTACCAGCAGTAGGATCCTGCCAACTTTGCCCTTTCAAAAGCACCGTCTAGTTTAATTTATTGGCACACTTGTCACCTTAACCTCAGTGTTCTTTCACCTTGCCACACCAACCATATAGTACTACTTTTCTAATGCCACCACAAGGAGTAGCTCACTTCCAAGTCAAACCAGCACCGGCTCAGGACTACATGTATTTATAGGGGCCTCTTATCTTCACATAAACACACAGCACTGCGTCCACATAAGGAAGCATACACTAGACGCTGATAGACAGGCAATCTTTTCATGTAGTCGTTATTTTTGCATCATTATATTTTCTCCTCTTGGACGATAATCTTATACTGACCTCACATTCCTTTTTTTTCTCTTATAGAAGCTAGAACAAAAGGTGAAAAATTAGCCGCTGCTTGCGCATTCATAAAGCGAGAAGAGGAGCAAAAATGGAACATGCCGTGCCGTTGCCGCAGTACATCTTCTTCGACCTCTTCGGCGCCGGCGCGGACCTCAGATGCTTCAGTCCAGCGCCGGCCGTGGAGCACATTGGCGTCCCGTATGACACCCAGGTCATGTGTTTGGAGGCACTTCACCGGACACGGTTGTCCCGAACCAGCCTCGCAACTCACCCGGATCAAGTTGACAAGACGAGGACGGTCTGCGATCATGCACAAATCAGTGAACCCGACACCGTGTCGGACGCAGGCACTCCGGATGTTCAGCTGGTGGAGGAGACGGGCGACGAGTCGGAGGATGAGGCGGTGAGCTTAGAAGAGCTTTCCTATGATGAGAGTTTTACAAGGAAGATCGATGCATTGGCTGAGCTGGTGGGCATGGAGGGCAACTTGGAGCCCGCGGTTGTGCTTGGTGAAGTTGTCAGGGTGCTCCAGGAGATGGAGCGGAAGAGGGAGCATTTTGTGTGCGCGACGAGGGCCATTTGATCGTGATCTACGTTTTCTCCTCCTTTTCTTTTTTGTTTTCCAAAGTCGAGTTTGTTAGTACTTGGTACTTTGTTAAGACTCTGTACTAATGTTGCGTCCATCCCCACCCCCAAGAAAAATGCTGCGCCAAGTGTTCTTTGCCTCTTTCGTAGCTGTAGTATGAAGTTTTTGGTTTCTGTACTGTACGTGTCTAAGAAAAGTCCAGTGTATTAAATGGATGGATGCAACTTAATCATGGCTAGAACTGTCTGGCTGTGAGTGTAGTTCGTGTTGCTCTCCACAAGCCAATACAAGTGTGAATACAGTTGTACATAGACTCTTGCTCTGTTATTCTGTGTCACAAGACACAACACACTACCAAGGTGTCACTGGATCGGCTAAACTTGCCTCGATCCATATCCCTACTCCGAACATGTAATTTTCCCTATAAACTTATTCGGAAAAGACAAAATTCATGGGGGAACGAACCAAATTGATCTTCGGGCATGTCTGGTGTGCGTGTGCCACTGCCTACGAGCCTTCGACCCTCCTACTTGGTGCGCATGCGGCTACTGTTTAGCACAGTACTAGTATCATAATTGTGTCAAACGCGGTGGGGGCCGGCAAGCACACTCGGGTCGTCTTCGTTATGTTCTTTATGACTGTGGTTTATGATTTTTGACTAAATTTTTTTAATTTTAGCTGTTTACGACAGAGATTACGGATAGTGATATTTACTTACGATTTTGGATGGTACAGATGTTAGACTTTTAACGTGTACTACAATTAATTTATAGACTCCGTTTTGAAAAAAAATACTCCGTTTGAAAGTTAGGTATTGTAACAAAAATCAAAAGCCGAAAGAACATGCCCTATATCTTCACCCACGCGGCCTTGCTCGGCACTCCCTTCGCCACCATGTACACCATGTAGTAGCCAGGCGGCGCGAGCTCGGGTCTCGATGGCGGGTCGAAGGTGACCGTGTACTTCTGCCCTTCTGCCATGAACGCAGTGACGGGCAGTATCAGCCAGTGGTGGATAAGTGTTCGAAGTTAATATAAAATAGTATTAATAGAAAAATAGAGGTATATAGTAACAAAAATCAAAATATAAAGTGTTTGTAGAAGAGACAATATTTCAAATAATTTAGAAAAATTACAAAATAATTAAGAAAAATTTGTTGAATTGGGAATATGAGATTTGGAACCGGGAAATGGGGATGCACTTTGTGAGGTCATGTGGAGATCACTTCATGGTTTTGATGAGTAACTGACTTTTGCGTTGAGAGAGTTTTGGAGTTTGAGTTTGGTTATTTGTAATTGAGGAGTTGCTGTCAGGGCTAACGATTTGACCAACACTAAGTAGGCATATTGTTCAGTTTTTCATAATCCTAATTTGATTCAAGAAAATTTCTTTTTTTGTCTAAGTCATTTATTTATTTTATGTTGAATTAATTTGAGGTGTAATGTATCAGAGAATTGATAGTTGAATAAATAAATAAATAAATAAAGCATTGAAAACAAGAAAGAAGAGAAAAGAAATATGGTGAAAAAATCCTAATTAGGCATGCCATTCAATTTTTCCTAATTTGTTTCAAGATAATTTCCCTTTATGTCTAAGTCATTTATTTATTTTATGTCGAATTAATTTGGGGTGTAATGTATCAGAGAATTAATAGTTGAATAAATAAATAAAACTTGAAAAAAGAAAGAAGAGAGAAAAGAAATTCTTCAACCTATTTTGTCCGAGTCAACTTGCCCATTCGGCCCAGACACTGCCGGCCTCAAATCCATAACCCTAATATTATTTTCCCTCTTACTCCTTCCTCTATCTTACCCCATTTTCTCTCCACCCAGCTGCCACTCTCCTCTCATTTCCCTCCATCTCTCTCTCTCACCAGGTGCCACCATCAGATTATCGACATTTGTGGCCATCCCCACCACCGACAGCCTACCCCACCTTCCACTCGGTCTCTTCCTTCCCTCCCTTGGCCGTCGCCACCTACCTTTCCTCTCTTTCTCTGGCTGGGCCGTCTCCAAATCCGCCGTCGCTGGTGGCTTTACTGGCGGCCAGCGATCTCCCAGGTTGTCCTTCGGCCTACTTCACCTCACTGCCACCTTCTAGCTCTCCCTCTCACTCCCTCCCCTCGGGCACCATTGGCCCGGTGCCACTAGATCCAGCACCTCCTCGTCGTCGACCACCCCCTCCTTCTCTCTATCTCACTTCCCTATCCCCTTCCCTTGCACTATCGGCTCGATCTACCGGCGTCGATGACCTCCATCGCCATTAGCCTTCTTCTCAGCCCCCTAGGGCCTCACCACCGCCTCCACCGATGATGGCTGACACTGGCTCGCCAACCTCTCCCTGACCGCTATCATCACCATGTGCGCGACCATCCTTCAACCGCCGACACTGCCCCCATGCGACGTCGACCTGTGGCTATGCCAGCATTGTCCGACCCAAACCGACCATTGCACCCTCAACAGTGGCCTTCCCTTCCTCTTCCCGCTAAGTGACACCCCTACTAGTTTCAGATCCTTTCCCAAGCTTGCTGGGGCCAGATCTGACTTTTCACGAGCTCGCTGCGCGCGGTTGTGGCTTCTCTCGAGCTATTCAACATGGATCTGGGCTTCCTCTGCTCCCAAGCTCGTTTGCTAGGCTTAGGAGAGGGAGGGGTGCTCGAGGAGAGGAGAAGATGGGGTACGGAGTGCAGGGAGTCGAGGACTTGGGAGGCATTGGGGCAGGGTGTTTGTCAGCGCGTGTGGAATAGGGAGGTGGAGGCAAATGAACCACCACCACCAGCCAGGAGTGGAGGAGTGGGGGCAGGTCCATGTGTGTGGTGAGCTGACTCACTAACTCCCTCTAAATGGTATTGCGAACAATTATCTCTAACTTTGGGGTACTTTTCTATAGGGAGAACATACGATGACCACCAACTCTTATTTTTATTACTACTACTTAAAAGAGAGAGTTGGTGGTGATGATTCGTCTACCTCTCCTAACCCCTCCTTGCACCTAACTAAAAAATTTCTAACAAAAATTAAAAAACCAATCTACCAAAAAAAATAAATTTCACTATCCTACAAATTCTCTAAGAAGAAAAAAATAGAGCTCTACCGAGTGTGTGGCAAAGCCGAGGACACAGAGGCACGACATGACTGAGCGTGGAGCGGAGCCGACTATGTGGGCCGGGCAGTTCAATCCAGACAACGTTGACTCAACATGCTAGGATAATATATTTTTTATTTATAGCAAAGCACGGGCGTTAATAGTAAAGATAAGAGATAATTGATTATACGCCACCGAATAGCGTCTGCTTCTATAAAATGCTATTGAAAATTACTCTCTCTATTATATGCCACTGAATAGCACTGAAATTCTATTATATGCCATTGCCATCAGTTAGAGTACATTTGCCCCTGGAAAAAGATGATTTTGCCCTCAGTTCAAATCTGTCCCTATGATAAAAATTAAATATAGGGCAAATTGGCTTAGTGAAAAATACTAAATTTTTTGGTGGATCATTGGGGTAGTGTACAACTCAAATATAAAATTTTGTGAACTGACTCTTCCATTTGTTCCATTTTTGAAATCCAAATCCAAAATCAACCTTGAGCTATTTTTTAAACTAGGACAAATTCACTGTAGAAAAATGAAAAATCATATTTTTAGGATCTATGTGACATCTTGGGAGCATGTGAGAATTTTTGCAGAATTTTTAGACCTCATTTAGTCTTTGTTTGTAAATAGTAGCTTTTATTAGCATTTAAATTAAAAATCTAAAAATTTCTTTAAACAATGCCTTAAAAAATTTTCCTAGCTCATTGACACATTGAATAACATCCATGTGAATTTTCATAATTTTAAAGGTTGTTTGCTATTTTAAATGAATCAGGTCTTTGGTGTTTACTAGGGGTATTTTGGTCTTTTTAGAGTATAACAATCAACCCTAATCATCAACTAACGACAGTGGCATATAATAGAACTTCGATGCTATTCAATAACATATAATAGAAAAAGTATTTTTTTAATAGTATTTTATAGAAGTGGACACTATTCAGTAGCATGTAATCAATTATCTCTAAAGATAATGGATGTGCTTGTTTGGCTATGGAGAACGGGAGATTCAATTTTTTGCCACCCTTAAGATTAACACCGAAACTCTGTCACTTATATGTGGGGCCACCTGAGTCACTGACAATGGGCCCAGGTGGCAAATCTGTTGTCACCCGAGTCGTAAGGGTGGCAAATAAATAAATTTTCCATGGAGAACTGGAAGCAAAACGAACGGTCGTTCAAATATAGACATTGTGAGCGGTGTTTGTGTTTCGCGCCAACACCACGAGGGGGTGACTCTTTCGGCCTTTTAACTTCGAGATTGCAATTTTGACGGACCGGGGCAGGCGATGGTGCAGTTCTGGGCTTATTCTCCGACATGACCAAGATTGTGGCCCAAAGGAGTTCATGGTGTAACAATATTATCTGGGCCTCAATTCACATATCAGTAGCGCACTGCCTGACCCCGGTTCCTATATAGCCCAAACCGCAGCCCAACTACTCACTGCCGCGCGAGGCGTTAGCGCAACCAGCTCCAACTCGGCAAACGGCGGTTCCCACCTCGCGCCCGCACCGCACGACCGACGCATCACTAGCCGGCCGCCGCCGGATGGTGTTCCGGTTTCCATCGCGCGACCACGCCATATTTCTCTGGCGTCGTCACGGCAAACGCGCACGGCGCACACCATCGTCCATCGCGCGGAGCGGAACGGCGCCCGAGCGGCGCACGGAGGCACGCATGGCGCAACGCGAGGCTGGGCAGGCGCCGGCGCGCCGCAGGCCGTGCAGAGATATGGTACGCTGGCTTTAGGCCCCGCTCGATTGGGATGAAAATCTGTGGTTTATGACTGAAATTGCACTGTTGAAATTTCACTATAGCTGAAGATGACTTATTTAACGTAATTAAATTTAAAAAAATTAAAAATAGAAAAATATGCTAGTTCATTACGGACAACGCAAACGAATACGGGAAAAAAGAATTAGCAAAAAAGCTAAAAAAGCCAAATATTCAGAAAAATACGAAATTTATGAATAGGGAAAAATAAGTCAGAAGCCAGAAGCTGAAGCCGAAACGAGCGGTGAAATTTGGTGTAAGTTCTAATATAAACTTTAAAACCAAGTTAGAGTTGGACCTGTAGATATTAGATGCTAGTTTCATTCGATACCGCGCTAGTGCAGGGGATTTTTTTCTTTCCTTTTTTGCATTTAGTGCAGGGGGTTGTTACTTGCTCGGACGATGCATAATAAGATCGTATAGAATAGGATCGTCTGTCAAGGAAAAGTCCTGCACGAACTCCCTTCTGGGCCAAAACTTGGTCGACTAAGGGCCTGTTTGGAATAAAGGAATTTCACAGGAATTTTGCAGGAAACAGTTCAATTCTCGCAGGAATCAGGAAAAATTCCCGCATTCCAAACAGGGCCTAAACTTTTACCCTAGGATTACAAACAGCCAGCCGAGCCTGTTCTTTTCGGCTGCGGCTTATGGCTTTTGGCTGAAATTTTTGAATTTTGGCTGTTTACGGTACAGATTATGGAGAGACAGACACTCACTTGCGATTTTGGCTGATACAGATATTGGGCTTTTAACGTGTAGATCGTTTAACTTGTAGACCCCGTCTTAAAAAAAATACTTCGTTTGAAAGTTAGGTACTGTAGCAGAAGCCAAAAGTCGATTTCAAAAGCCCAAAAGAACAGGCTTATCAACTCGGCTTCGGTTTCTGGCTTCTGGCTTATTTTGCACTATTCATAAATTTCATCTTTTTCTGAACTTTTGGCTTTTCGTTGAGCTTTTTGCCGGTTCTTTTTTCCCCGTATTTGTTTATATTATACGTAATGGGCTAATATATTTTTTATATTTTTAAATTTTTTAAATTTAATTATGCTAAATAAGCCTCTGTCAGCTACAGTGCGTTTTTCAGCCAGCTACAGTGTTTTCAGCCATAAGCCATGAGCTTTTCAGCCGAACCGATCACCACCTATCTTAGAAGCCCAGTCAGATGGCTGACCGACTCAGAAATCACTGCTGGTGGGGCTTGCCGTCCTGTGCTGATTGTCCCGAAAATCGCTAAGATGCCAAGGAATGCTCATCGACGAGCACGGGCAGCCGCCCGGGGTCACTGGGGATACGGATCTATGAATACATATATAATTAATATTCGTGAACCATGCCATCACATGATGGACCTATTGCACCTGAATATATTAGCTCATCTTTGATCTGTGTGATCACGAACAACATGATCACAAACTACTACTTATGAGGACGTACATTGAGTGGCCGCGCCGTGTTTTGCTCTGTTAATTTGACAAGATCTCATACGTTAACAATCAGCAGGCGGTTTACCCACCATATATACTTGAGCAAAACTAATCATCTGAATAATTCCCAATATCTATATAGGTCATACGTGTAATATTCGATACGATCCTACCTCATAACCCCTAGATCCTATAGAATTATTTTTCAATCACTTTCCTTACACTACATAAATATATATGCATGGGTGTAGGAAAAAGGTCGGCGCTGTGCTCGGCATGCTTTGGGAATATATACACATTCAACTGGCACCTACATAGAAGTAGAATTGTACAAATTATAAGACCACCTCACAAATTGAAGCCTTTAGCTAGGAAGGTGATCGCAGTTGATTACCATTTGCAACTTGCTGCGGCCTAACGTGCGTGCATGCATGCCTCTTGCATGCCCAGTGGGTGGTACACGTATAAAAATATCATCTCTATATCTATACGTATATATGTGGGGGGGGGGGGGGGGGGGAGCGCTTTTTGCAGGAGGAACTATATAGTATACTTGGTATATAGGTAAGTCTGATGCAAGTTGCAAGTTTGTAAGAGGCTTCTTTTCCTCTGAAAGATCGATTATATATAATACAGCGCGCGACATATGCATGCGATGATGAACTGAAAAGATTTAATTAAAAAGTACCATTTGGGATTTGTGCGACCTGCGTCCGATCACCGAAGCCGATCCGGCCCTGAGGGTTACAGCAAGGCCCTCATCATTATGATTTATGAAGTAGGAGTAGGATCTTTCCATGAAGATTCCTACACGCTTAGATGGAGACTGAGAGGATGATCTGGTCTGATTATGGCGCATATAGTTAATTATATTTTATGGATTAATATGCCATCTATTATTGGCCTGCTTCAGTTCAAAGACAAGCTAGCTAGCACAAAGGCGTGTATATACGTGTTTGTGTGTGTGATTAATCTGCAGAAACGAATCATTTGGGGGAAACGAAAGTATTGTGTACTGTTAATCATTCAAAAGCATATTTTTCACGCGCTAACTCTTTGTTCACAAAAGATACTACGTAATTATGTTCCTGATCAATGATGATTCATTGATTTGTATATCTAACAGTTAATTCCATTGAGTACAAAACAAAAGGGAGAGGATTAATTGCTAGAGATGCCAAGATTGGAATATGACAAACTGCAAATTAATAAAATACTACTATTTCCAGTTACAAAAGAGTGACGCCATAGAATTCATGTAGTCAAACCCTACTAATTTTGACCAAAGGTATATGTTAAAACGTATGTTTTGATGTATGAAAGATGATATGAGTGAATTTATTATAAAAAATACTTTCAGAATATTGCACTTTTACAACTTTTTTCAAATATTTAATAAAAGAATTTAGTGATCAAAGGAATACCTTGTTGACTTTGAAAAGTAAAAAAATATTACTCTATTGTGATCAAAGAGAGTATTGTATAGGCGAGCATGAAAGTTAATTAAAGAAAATGGAAGTTCGAATTATCGGTTTAATTTTGAAAGTTTCTACCGCTAGATTACACGGGGAGTACTACGGTCATTTTTATATATTAATTGAAAGCATAGTTATTAAGTAACGCAAGGGCCCCGCTCATTTCAGCTTCAGCTTCTGGCTTATTTTTCACTATTCATAAATTTCGTCTTTTTCTGAACTTTTGGCTTTTTTGAGTTTTTTTGCCGGTTCTTTTTTCCCGTATTCGTTCGCGTTATCCGTAATGAGCTAACATATTTTTCTATTTTTAAAATTTTAAAATTTAATTACGCTAAATAAGCCACCTTCAGCTACAGTAAAATTTCAGCCGCTACAATGCAATTTCAACCATAAGCAACAGTTTTTCAGCCCAACCGAGCGGGGCCTTAGTCATGACTAATCGTCAATTAATTGTAAGGTCGGCAACAGAGAACGACTGGAGTACTGTGACTTGATTAGTTTGCTGGTTGTGCAACTTGTCGACTTGGCAATGACTTGCATCGATTAGGTTATGACTAGATCTAGCTGGGCAAGCGACTTGGAGCATGTTGGGCCGAGCCCAGGGGAAGAATGGGCATGGCCGATGGCCCAATGTCAGGACCAGGATTTGGCAGCACTATTAAAGGGGAAGAAGCCAATTGTTGGCCTAGCGCTACCACTACCACCGATCGCCAATGCACAAGCTCCTCCTACCTTGTGGGCGTTGGGCTAGTGCTGTCGTCGCCGCCGATCGCCTACACACGAGCTCCTCCTCCCACACCATGGGGGTTGGGCCAATGCTGCTGCCACCCATCACCGATGCACTAGCTCCTCCTCTCGATACGTAAGCATGTCTTCCTCCCGACGCATGAGCACCTCCTCTCGATACGCAAGCATGTCTTCCTCCCGACACATGAGCACCTCCTCCTCCTCCTTTGCCTCCCCCATCTTATCAACCATCCCACTTGTCACCAGCCCTTGTCACCATGGTCTGCCATGCCCTTCACCTCTACTCAGGTTAGTATCCCCTCTAGTTCTCTCAACTCTCAAGGCTTAATCCCTCATCTCCTACATCAATTCCTATTCCCTCCTGTTAGATCTAGTCTTATAGACTCCAAGTGTTCTGGCTTGGTAGTAGGTGAGTAGTAGTATTAGTTTGTGTTGACTGCTAATGTGCTCTGTTCCTCACTTCCTTACTCCTCGGTCTGCCTACTGATGTGCTCTAGTACTAGTTTGTAGGCTAGTAGCAGTACTAGTGTATTACTAGTACACTAGCACTAGTATAGTAGCATTAGCATTTAGCACTAGCAGTTTAGCATGAAGCATCACTCATTTACTCACTGGTTTTCTTATTTTGCACTTGTGCAAGCACCATAGTAGACCAAGCTCAAGGCATCGAGGATGGGAACTAGCTAGTGCCGTATGATCCATCTAAGGATCCTAGCCAGAAGGCTAAGTCAAAAGATCTAGGATGGAAATATAGGTTTTGGCTAAAAAAAGACAAGAAAGATGTTGTGCCATGTATGCTTTGTGACAAGAAAGTGCACGCTTAAATAGGGAGATTGAAGTGCCACATAGCACGAGGTTTTAAAGATGTGGAGAAATGTCCTAAGACGACCACAACTATCATGAGGGAGATGAATGCCTTCTTGACCAATAATTCAAGGCGCAAAGCCATCGAGGTAGACATTGAGGATGAGCCTGAAGGTGGAGGTGATGGTGATGAAGAGGATGTTGAACCCATCCAAGTCATGGCATACAAGCAAAAAAGAAAGCATGCACAAGTAGCAACTATGATCAATCCTAGGTCACCACAAAAAGTTGCTAAATCAGTTGCTTCTATACTTCGAGGGACTCCTAAAGAAGTTGTTGAGTCAAGGCATTCAATAGTTTTTTCCCAAACTACCCTTGATAGTTGCATAAAAAAGAACAAAGAAGACAAGCTGAAAGTCAATGAATATGAGGCTGATTTTTGGTACGAGTGTGGCTTTCCATTCAATGCTATTAATTCAAGAAGCTAGGAGATTTTGTGTGAGTCCATCGGGCAATATGGTCCTAGGTAGATATCGCTTAGTTATCATGATGTATCATGACGTCAGGATGCCATTGCTAGCTTGAGAGGGCAAAGGAGAAGACAGTTGCACACTCATGTTAGATTGATGGACTGATAACAAGACTTAGTATTTAATTAATTTCCTCATCAATAGTCCAGCCGAGACCTTCTTCTTGGAGTATGTTAATGTATCAAGCATATTAGCCGATGCCCAAATGTTAGCAGAGTTCAGATAGAATTCTAATGGAGAGGTTTCCTACTTTATATTGGACCCATTGTGCTGCCCATTGATTGAATCTCATGTTTACAGATATTCGTAAGGTTCCAGAGTTTAGCTCATGCATTGCAAAAGCTAGGAAGGTGACCACATATATCTATAGGCATGGAAGGCTTTCAATGCAATGAGGGAGAAGACAAATGGGAGGGATCTTGTGAGACTTGCAGCTACCCGCTTTGCTACATCTTTCCTCACCTTGGCATGTTTGTGGAAGCATAACCAAGCTTTGGAAAGCCTCTTTGTGGATGATGCTTAGTCTAGGTCCAAATTGGTAGAGCAAGAGGCATGGAAAGTATGTGCACAGATTGTGCTTAGTACTAACTTTTGGACTTTTGTTGAAAATTGCATGATAGCATCACAAGCACTTCTCATTGTGTTGAGGATCACCAATGGTGATGTGAAGCCAGCTATGCCCAAGGTTACTACAAAAAATGGACATTGCAAGGAAGAAGATCAAGGAGGCTTTAGCACACAAGCCAAAGTTGCTTGCAAAGGTGCTAACATATGTGGACAACCGGTGGGAATCCCAAATAGGTCAAAAGTTATAAGGGGCTACATTGTTCTTGAATCCAAATAGGTTCTTTGACATTAAAAAAACAAGAATAGAAAATTTTGTTATAGGCTAAGGCATATGTTCAATGAGGTGTTGTGGAAGATGGTACCCGATGAGGAGAAGCACAACAAGATAAGTGCTCAAGCTGATGACTATGAGAGGACGAAAGGTGTATGCTTCACATCGAAGCTAGCAATCGCTCACCAAACAAAAAAAGAATCGTTGCAAGTACTAAGTTCTGCACTTTCTATATCTTATTTTCTTCCTTCTGTTAGTTTTGTACTTTCACTGCTTTGAGCCTTTGATTGCATTACGTCTTATTTGCCTTCTTGTGTCAATTCTATTATTTCTATTTCTTCTTTTCTTCCATTTGTAGTTCTTTGGTGGTGTGCATATGGTGGCCTTGCTTTTGAGTTCTAGTCTTTTGCAAAGCATATCGTTAATCTTTGTTGTTCAGCATACAAATGTGAGCGTAATTGGAGCACACTTGAGTTTGTAAGTACATTTGAATTAGAGCATGTTTGACTAGACAAGTTATCATCTTGGAGCAGGCTATGACATGCATTTTTTTATTTTGTTTGTTATTTTTTAGATCCACACAGTAAAAAGGAATCGATTAGAGCACTAAAGATCGAATAAATTGGTGTACATACAATACAACCAGAAGAAGGCAAAGAGGTTCCAGAAGATACATGAAGAAAGGTCTAAAGGAAAGAGGTCTAACCCATTGAGCCTAGACGAGTTTCAATGGGAGAATGAATGGGTTGACAAGAATGCCCAACAAGTTCATGAAAGGGTTGATCTAACTTGGGCTCAAGTTGATGAAGTTGTCGGTGCATCAGTGGGTTCGTCACGTAATTTTTGACCTTACAATCAGCCTAAAAGAGCTCATGTTGATGGTGGGGGCAGTGGGCATGGGGTGATAGCTTATTCTCGGTGTCGTCGAAGGGTGGATGATAATGATGATGAGCCAGAGGACAACAATGAAGAGGAGGATGAAGAAGATGAAGAATATGAGCTTCAAGATGATGAAGATGTTGACAGTGAGAGTTTTTTACCATCTACTCATGATGCGATTGATGGGTCAAGTGGTGATGATGAGGCTGGTTTGCATTGGATGATGATCTCTTAGATGACTGATTTGAGGCTTGAGGATTATGGACCATTATAAATTTATGCCTTACTTGTAATACTCGGCTTAACAAAAGCTTAAAATATCATTTACAACTACTATTGCTACCTTTTAACCAATAAGTAAGCACTACTAACAACTAGATTTCGAGAATAAACATTCAACATGATAGTAAACATAAATTTCAGCAACATTGTAAACTATAAACTGAACTTAATATGAACTAACAATAACTAAGATAAATCATAAAAAAGTCTAAATTAAGTAAAGTATCAAGTAGCAATTTATGAACTATAAATTTACTAGATAGCAGGATTATAAAATTCATAATTTGAAATCTATTCATCCAATCGATATGAATAAAAATTCTATATAAAACTATCAAAATTCTCTACAACTTTTTAATAGATGGTATTCCCAAATTACGCTCATGTGGTACCCAAAACAACAATAGAAAATTACTGCAACTAAACTGATCTACTAATCGATCCCCTGACGAACACTTGTTGTCTCCCTTTCTAATCTCGATCTTAAACTCAATTAGATAAACAAACAGAAAGAAATAACTAGATCATTACTAAAAGACGAACAACAAAACCACAATCTAATCCTCACTTTTTTCTTCCCTTTTCCCTCCTGGTCTTTCTCCCCGCTACTCTTCTATTTTCTTTCTAACTTCCCTCTTCATTTCTCCCTTAGATCAGCGTTGTAGACTCAAGCATCCACCAGCCACACAACAAAACGTGCTCGCTGCCGAGATGGTGTTAGCGTGATGCATGTAGTGCAGCTTGTAGTTGAGTGTGGTGCATGTTTGACGATACCTGCTGGCGCATGACTCAAGGCAACAGGCACGCATTGGCTGCTAGACTGTGTGCTGATGCAACGCACGCTGGGAGGACGACTTGATCGCTCTGGTGTGGAGCAATAGGCGAGGAGTGAGTGGACGTCACTTGGTAGGATCCAGCAGCCTGGCATCGGTGCTGGTGCCACGTGCAGGCTAGCCGCTGGGGTCTCACGGCAATGCACACGGGTGTAGCTGATGCGAGAAGGTACCAGCGATGCAGTGACCAACATTGCGCATAGGGAATTTATGGTGATGGCAGACGATTTTGTGGTTGGCCTCACTAGCATGTGGTGAAATGGACGACACTGTAGTGATGCGGCTTTGGCGACGGTGCACAGAAAGAAAATAGGCTAGGGTTTTTGAATTCTGGTTTTGGGCTTATCTCTTCCCCACCTTTTCTATTTATCACAGCTCAAGATCCTAAGCTGATTCCAACCCCCATATGACTTGTTCCAGGAAACCAACTTCTCTTCTAAAATTCCACACATCACCTTTTCACATATCTCCTTTTCTCTATTTATGCACAAGTCCTCAAGAGGATATTTCTAGAGTATTACATTACTTTTGCTACTTAATTGAGGCTTTGTCATGCTATTTAATTGTTGTTTAGAATTAGAACATCTATCCTAGTATCCCCTTACTTTTGTTACTAGAGTCAAGCCTCGAAACTTGAAAACCTGTTGTGGTTTGTAATGCCTTGCTGATGTGGTTTATTGCTTGCTTGTGATGAAATGCTATGTTATTTGATTCGCTGATTGCTTGCTTTCTATTCTTAAGTGCTGCCAATTTGCCATATATCAAGATTATGAAGTGTGGAACTATGGCCATACATCAAGATTATGAAGTGTGGAATTGTGGAATAACATGTTGCAAGGAAGAATACATAGGTAAATGAGTAATTTTTATTTACTATTACAATATTAGTGGATTACAATTATTGATATAGTGATAGTACATATACAATTGTACAATACATACACGAATACACAAGAATGTGTTGATACTAGAAAAGGAACCCCAATAGTCAGCGCACTTCATTCTGAAGGCTTTGTTTGAAGAGGATGAGAACTAGCTCTTGATTCTTGATGCTTCAAAGTTCAAACACAAAACAATAAGGTAACATGCTCTTCAATCTTTACCGTTAGCAGTTGTAGACTTGTAGTACATCGGTAGATTAGTGATGAAGGCATGTAGCAATAGCTGTAGGAATCCAACATACATCAGTATTCTTCCTTAGACCACCAGCTTCATCCTGAGCCATTACTATTGGCAAGGATTAAATAATCCCTTAAATACGGCTTTAATACTTAATTAAGGTCCCAAAACCATGTAGTTGTAAGCTTCCAAAAGCAATTGCCCGAGTACCCCTGGTCAAAGGCTCATTATATATTTTACTTAACCAGCAGACCATTCGGATATTCGATGATCTGGTATAAAGGCCTGCCTCCAAGGAATTCCTCTTGTGCAGCGAATAAAGCACATGCTTTATTCGTTTAAACCAGCATGACGATTCGGCCCTACATCTTTGACAACAATCACCATGTAGTTGTCTCTATGATCATTTCTCACTGGCAATAACCATAGATCAGTTATTACAGATATCTCTCTCTGACAGCAACCACCTCCTCGACTAGACAGGATGATTCAACAGGACATCTCTTCAGGAGGATAACTGACACCCCCTTCAGCACTATTTAAGTGTTGACGAGAGAAGACACAAACAACTAGAAGAGAACTCCAACAACCAGACAAGACAATCAAGATATTCCGATCGGTAGGAAGATTGTAGAGATTAAGGCTAGTTACGTCTCTCCTAGAGAGAGCATCTTATAACTAGTTCATAGCACAAAAAATCATCCCCATTCTCTTGCTAAATCATTGAATCCAGCCTCCTTTCTTATATTTTCGTAAGATCGGCCACTCGATCGTCGACACTGTCACTAGTCACCGACTAGTTGGGCTGACTAGACCATTAGCCGGCAAGTCTCCCTTGCGACTCAACTCGACTTGACGACTTAATAACATTGATTGAAGGTAGTGCTCACCAGTAAATCCTACAAAAAATAGTTTCGTACATTATGATAATTTATGGATTTTCTTGGTCTAATTTTGATTAAAAAAACTCTATATAACCAGTAATAGGAAACACAGTATACGTGTTATATGTAAAGTAGGGATTGGAATACATGGAGTAGTCTACGCACATATAAGCACATTGCATAGAGAAAATTCGTAGTTCTGATCATGTGTGTGCGTGCGTGTATAACATGTGTTTGTATGTATAATTAATGTCCTGTTCGTATTATTGTCTGTTTCTAACTTTTATTTAGAAAAGCCAAAAGCCAATACGAGCACCCGGCTTTACGAAGCGTCTTCTGCGCTCATCTTACTATCGTCTCGCTTCGGGGATAAGATAGAGAGTCATGGGTGCATCACGTGCCCCATTTCTCTCGCTTCTGTTATGCACACATATCTCTTTTCCTTACTTTTTCCACCGCTCATTCTCTCGTTCTAAAAGCTATTTCTTTCAGTCGTTACTATTTATTTTTACCTAAAAGCTATCAGCAAAATCAATACGAACGCCCTCTAAGATCATAGATATAATCCAAATATATATACGCCAAATTTCGAATTGTTGTTGCTAGACTAGCTTGACTTGAAGTCTGCAAAGTTAACTCATCCATATATAAGCATAAATATCCTAAATTAGGACTGAAATTCATATTGTGGATGCTATTATGCTAATACCTAAAGGCTTGATCAGCATTAATACTACATATCATTGACACCTTGCATGAGCATTTGGCACAGCACACGTACCCAAAACTAGGACTAAGATTCATATTATGCATGCTATTACGTACCTTTATCAGCAATACGTACATTAATTCATTATTGGAACCTCGCATGAGCATTTGAAAGCTAGATCTATGTTATGCATGCTGTTACGTACCTTTATCAGCAATACGTACATTAATTCATTGGCAGCTCGCATCAGCATTTGCAGGATAGATCTATGTATGCATATACGTTGCACTTACATGGGAATTAGAACACTATTAATTTCACCCATAGATGTTATACAATTATACATATAGTTGCACAAATTAATCTATACAGTAGATGGATGTAGATAAGTAAACAAGCGTTGGCAGATTAATTAGAATTTGAAGGTGAAGAAATTATACATACCCTTATTGTAAAGTAGATGAGCTAGCTCTTGTTTGCCGATATCCCCTGCAAAGTTAAGTGACATGCACTCCACTTGCGTTGCATGGATGTTCAGGATTGGATGTCTATAAAACATACATGTTTAGAACATATTTACTCCCTCCGGTCACCAAAAAATATCGTTTTGAACATTAATATGATCCAAAAATACATCTTAATTTGATAACTAATTTTTATTATAACAGATTTATACAATATAATAAAATTATACTATTATCAAAGTTCTTTTCGAGACAAATGCATACATATTATTTTTATTTGTTCAATCTAAATATTAAAAATTATTAATAACAAAGTTTAGAAAATTTGGCTGTATGTAACCCAAAACGATATTCTTTTATGACCGGAATGGAGCATCAGTTTGTTTCGCCAATGTATGACAATTGTCATAACTCTGTGTAAGGTTAAATATATAGAGACTTCACCAAGGATCAAACCTTAAAGCCTGGAGCATATATATCTACAAGGCTCTCGCTTAAGCATGCATGCAAACTTGCACAAGTACTGAACACACATGATTAACAAAGGCATGACTAGTATATCCACAAGGTAGAAAAGCACAACTTGTCAGCTGTCTTTGCTGCATACGTACAATGCATATGTACTATGTATACATATATAGATAAAGGCATGATCATCTCCACCAGATTAGCTAGACAACGTGTACACACACACAGAGAGAGAGAGAGAGAGAGAGAGAGAGAGAGAGAGAGAGAGAGAGAGAGAGAGAGATCCTCTGATGATTATTACAGAGATCAAACAACAGATAATGGAACGGCTGACACAAGCTGCATTAGAATTTAGAAGTAGTACAAAAGACAGCTGTGTATGATACTGGACATAAAGTGGCTATTCTATTTCCATCTTGTGCTTCTGGATCAAAAATATTCTGGCATGCAAGTGCTCATACACATGAACATTCTCTCTGATCTCAGCGATGATGAAAATTGTATTGCATAAATTAATAACAATCATGTACGAACTGTGTCAGTGTATGCATGCTTGCAGTTGCTGGCAAGAGTCAAAACATCTATGCTTCACAGTACAATTAAAACGACTGCTAGATATCACCAGAGATTCCCATACCCATACAACATGTCTTGATGAAAAAAAATTGTGCATTACTATTCCTCTCTTCTTGCGCACCTTACAGAAGACGGCAAATCCTTCGGCTCTAGCTAGTGGCACCAATTAAGAAACTTATTGCACCACAAGGAAAAAGCCACCAAGACAAAAGAAAGAAACTATCGCATCTGATCAAAGGAGAGGGGAGCTTGGGAAGGAGGAACATTTTAGGATCATAGCTTGAGCTCGAGATCCACATCTTGTGGGTCGTCGGAGTTCATTCTTGTCGAATCTGCCGATTGGCTTCGGTCATGGTGTCCCTTCAAGCAAGTGGATTCCTACCAAATGGTTAAAGACCACATGTGTTGAGCAGAAAAGTTCATAGATCATAAAGATAGAATAACATCTATGTGAATAATGCTTCAGATCAGCCACTCAACTCTACCCGGCCCTCTCTTATGGTCTACATACCTCTGGTTCAAAGAGTGGCAATGTGACGCTAGGATGCGCGTAATGCGGGGCCCCATAGATAGTATTGCTGCTTGGTGAGCTGGTTGGCACGTATATGCACATGTTGCAACATTAGTTGGAGCTTGATCACAAGTTATTGGAAGTGATGTATCTTGGAAAGATGACTGAAATTTAAGCAGCTAATAAGATATTTGCACTACCTGATGATGGGAGTTTGGAGTCCACCGTATCGTGTGTCTCCTCTCTCCCCATATGCCATCTACATGATAGAGTCGGACATACCGTTAGAGATCTCTACATATAGCTCACATGCATGGAAAATTTGAAGTCAGTGTTACAATAATTCATACACTACTTGGGTTACTACGGTAATCACGCAAGCAGATGATAAATATTGATTTCAGAAGTTGATTTGATCATGTAGATTTTCTTTTATCAAAAAAGTACGAAGGATCCTTACGAGAAAAACTGTACAGACAAAGAGAACATGCATGATGACGATGTCGAAGATGAAGAAGAAAAAAAGTAACAAATAACGAATGAAGAAGAAAGAAAACAAGTAGAGCTAGCCAAGCGTTATAAACATATGGAACAAAGCTCAAATTAATAGAAGATTGATTTTTGAACAGATGAAAACTGATCTCTTCACTGTTGATCACATATAAAAGCTTAAAAAGCTCCTTGCTTTTTGTGAAAAAAAGGACTGTATAATTGCTACTAGCTTCACATGGATGGGGCACCTAACATACAAAACCACTGAATCATCCAAAGAAAATTTCGTTGGAAATTTCTCTGACAAGTACGTAGTAGATATCTCAAATTTTGTGAGTGAGAGACCAATCAATTTCTTCTCAAAACAACTAGCATATATATTCAGGAAAAAAATGTCCATTACCGCAAGATTTGGGTGGATCGGGAATGGCGACGAGACGGCGGTAGCATGGAAGGGGGACGATGGGGACGACGACAGCGAGGACGTCGACGCCCGTGCATCCTCCTGCTCGACCGATCCATTCCAAAGGCACAAGAAATTAGAAGCGCCTAATCATACATATAATGGCATGCAAACCTCACAAAAAAAGATGCATATGTAGCATGTGTATGTGCAGTTTATGAAGGCGTATCTTCACTTACCAAGTTGAGGCTGCCCGTTCTGTGGATCAAGCTGGGGGGCTGGCCGAGAGGATGGAAGTACTCGGCCATTTCGCTCTGTAACCTAATCTTCTCCAACTGAGCCACGCCGAGCCCCCGCTGCGGCTGCTTCGGCTTGTCAGCGCCGCCACTGGCGCTGCCTCTCTTGCCCCTCCTGGAGCCGGACGATCTCCCACTATTGCCCCACCCCATGCTCTCTCCAAAGTTGCTCCCACTCATATTCGAGAACAAAGACCTAGAAGGAAGACTTAGAAGAACAAGATGAACAAGCTAGGAGGAGGGGAGAGAGAGACAGAGAGAGAGACAGAGAGAGAGAGAGAGAGAGAGAGAGAGAGAGAGAGAGAGTTGGTTGGATTGTACACAAAACCCTTTTAAAATGAAAGGAAGAGATCTCCTTGCAGGCCAATATATCCCCCCTCTATATTAAAAGGGAGACTTGCCCTCCCAAGCTTTTCTTGCCTGGAGTTTTAAATTGCACCTAGTGGCATGGCCATCTTTAGATTATAATTAACTCCATGTGCCACAAAACCCTATCGCTTGAAAGAAAAATCCGGAAAAATAAATAAAAAATGCGGCAATTCATTTTAATTCAGTAGGTGGTGATCTCCTAGCATCTTTGCCATCGAAACCCTCTCCTTGGTTTAGTAATTTACGTGTAGATACTCTCATTTACTCGCCATTCAATAATCAATACTATCAGCGTATATAGAACAAGGAAATCTAACTAATTAATAAAGCATTTGTTATTGTTAAATTTGCTAGCTAGCCTCTTATATTTGACCCTGCTTACTTACTCTACAAGATTCGGCCAGGCAGTGATGGTTTAAATTATGAATTGATTTCATTAACTTTTTTGAAACCAAATGCAGGAGTTTCATCATTTATTTCAAAGAAAAGAGACTTACACTAACCCACGAAGAGAAAACAACAAGGTACCAACACACCAGAGACCCCAACTAGCACTCTTACCAAGTATGTATTTCATTATTATTTTTGATTAAATCAGTTACTTTCCCGTTATGTTGAAATGTCAAATTAACTAAAGGAATAAATTAAAACAAAAAAGGTGGGGTACATGGGACCTCCTATAGCTGGGTTTCCAACTTTGGTGGCATCTAAGCAATGAAAAGGTTGGCACGGGGGTCGCTATATGAATTTGACAGTGCCAATACCTTTGTCACATAGTGATCAAGTCACACTGCTCACGTTCTCTCTTGTGTAGTTAAGTGCCTGACATCTTCTTAGGGCACAGTTACAACTAGAATAATCGTTTTGCACGCCTAGCTAGAAAGACTTGAGCTTCAATGCAGGTGGAGGACCGGAGAAAGACTTGGCTTCAATGCAGGTGGAGGACTGGACTAGGAAGTGCGTGGTGAATATGTGTGCCACGCCATGTGTACTTTCGAAAGAATTCTAAGCTGCCCAGTGCCCAATCAGAGCGAGAATAAACTGCTTTCGCAGAACCAAATCGTGGTAGTACAACACCGCTACACTAGATGCACACTAGTATTAATTGTTACATGACCTAGCTGATAGAATACCTCGGATTCCAAGCTGTAATTCTCACCTGCAGACGCGTAGCGTGTCTGTTTTTGGCGCTTCTGAAGCGGGGAATCAGAAGCTAAGCTAGCAAGCAAGGCAGTTCAGTCCTGGAACGAGGACGCCCATTATTGCAGCTCCGACTTCCGGTGTTAGTCGCGCACCAACTCCTGAAGCCGGAGCAAACCGCGACGCAGCATCTGTTGAGCGGGGGACTAAACAATTCGCTCCGACACGGCGGATGGCAGCAGTCTGGACTATAAACAAAACCAGGCAACGGGGGGCACGAAGCCGAGTATTTTATACGCCAGACTAAACCGGCACGGCATAAACAACAAAACAAATGGGTAGAACGGATCGGTTCTGGTACGTACAACTCAAAGAGGGGGGATCTACTCGGAGATTTGGGCGCGATGTCGGAAAGGCGCGCGCGCGATCTCCCCCGGCGATTCGGTCGATCAGAAGCTTCGCTGGTCGATCGCGCGCGCGCCAAAGCGGTGGGTCGGTCGATCCGGGCCGCGTGGTACAATATTGGCCGAATTAGGCGTACGTCTGCTTAAAATTATGGTGTCTGCGAGGCTTTCCAACCCCGCCTGCCAGCCGGCGTCGGTTCGGTTGGTTAGCTCGGGGCTTTTGCAGATATTCGCTTCACGTGCGCCCTGGACCACCGCTAGATATGCCGGCCGGCTGGCACGTCAAAACTCTGGCTGCTGCATTACGGTGCGAGAATTCTGTGCATATACGGCCCAGTAGTGATTATTTTTCAAATCTAGCCCCTCATGTACGGGGCATGGGAATGGTGGACGGGTAAAGAGGATATGAACTTTATCGTGTACGGACCTATGGCTATTGCTAAGTGGAAGGAGCACGAACATGAACAAGACAAGAGAAAACAGGAAGAATACATGATGTGCATGAGGAAGATACACAGAGAATACCTTGAAGAGCATAGGAGAGCACACAGGAAGGAGTACGATGTATGTCTATAAGTTTGACTTGATTTTCATCCATCAAGTATTATCCTTTCCGAAAGGTGTATTTGTATTTGTCATCGATACAAGATCGAATAATAAACTTGTTGGCACCCCTGGTCAGATTCGCGGACTGCTGAGGATGCAAAGGGGGACACAACGAGAATCACACACAAGGGACCGTATAAATATATTGCATATGCGTGTGTATTACAAGTGGCCTCCCCCCTCCTATTTCTCAAGTGACCCTATTTATAGAGTAGGAAGGAGCACGTGAAGTTACAAGACTGCCCAAGGCCTAACTTACTCCTAAGGGTAATTTCGTCCATTGCATTAAGTGGGCCCCGGAGCTCGGGGTGAACTCTCCACTAACTTCCACTTGTCAAGGTCAATGTTTGATGTGTCACACATCACCGAGGTTGATCTCCAGACTTCGTCCGGGGTAGGTTCCCCGACATATCATGTCTTGCCGAGGTTGCGCGTGCTAAAGAGATATATGATCAGGTGAACGCTAACTTAACTCTCATTCCAAATACCAATAACTTGGCCATGCTTCCAATCTATTCTCCTTTCATTGAACTTAGATGCATTAGCAAGGAAGGCGAGAAGTGTTAAGATGGGCCAATCTATTCTCATGATTTCATTATTCTCCAACGAGTCCAGGCATCCACGTGTGTCAAGTCTTCGTGCCCATAAGAGTACTGTTCACCGAGTTCTGTAGCAGAGTACTATTCTACGAGTACTGTAGCAGAGTACCATTATACGAGTACTGTAGCGGAGCACTGCTCTATGAGCACTATAACATAGTACTGTTCATCCAAGCAGTTCTTTTGAGTTCTCACGGTCGAAGCTTCCAAGTACTCACAAGTAACAGCCGCACAAGCTAATCAATGCTGCTCGACAACTGAAGAGTCGGGCTCGAGTTCCACCCAATAAAACCTTTCAGCTATCCTAGAAAATTGTTTAACTTCTATTTGCTTTCACACCTAAACTACGAGGGGTGTTCCTAGTATAAATACCCATGTACTACATCCATTTAGGAACTTTTGATGATTATGAAAAACCAATATATGAAAGTGCAGCCAGCCTGCTTGAGTTTTACTCCCTTTGCTCTTGTGAGTTCTCTTGGATTCGCGAGAAGGATCCCCCTAGGATTCCCCTAATTCGTGCTCTACGGTTCCAGCCATTTTGTGTGGATTAGTCCTAGCTTGTGGTTCTGCGATTATTCGGACAATGGGTCTGAGTTCTTGTAGCTTCGGATCATCTTCCCCAACGTATGGGTCGCAACCAACCTTGGCAAGTATAAAGCTAGGTATCTCCGTTATTCTTCAACAATTTATCCTCAATATCTTACTTACGCCGTGAAGATGGGGCCACCCATATAACCCTCCTTCCATCATATGGTATCAGAGCTTTCGTTGACATGGTAGGTTTTCGCCATCCACATATAAGCCTTTCGTTCCATCGTGTGTTTCTGTGTTCGTGTTGTTTTGTTCCCTTCCTAGAGTCCACAAATTACCCATAATATACCTGGAGCCCTTATTTGGTACTGCTAATCTTGTGGTTGCTTGTGTTCATCTAGTTGCTAGTTACAATCGTTATCTTGCACCGTGTTTATTTCCTTTCCGCACCCCCCTTAGAATCAAGTGGTTGCTCTAAAAAAGAAAAGACAAAAAAGAAAAAAGAAGAAGAAAAATATAGTAAAAAAAGGGAAAAGAAAGGGATATGATGTGGTTTAATTCAGGTTCATTGATTTGACTTGTGGTGCTTTGGATCTACAACATCCATTGTTCTTTACATGGTTTACACCACTTGATTTCAGCACCATAACCCTCCTTGAGTAGCCCACCAAGCTCCACTCAAAATTGAGGCTAGTTCTTGCGATCCCTATTGTTCAATTGCTGGATCACTTTTGGGTAAACTAACACATTGCGCAATCACGGTCCAACGAGAATACATAAGAGCATCGGTGAGTAGGAGGTGAGATTGTGATTTCACAAATTTTAGCTATACCACTATATATTGGTTCTAACTAACATGGCAGGATCTCAGTCAAGTGTGCATGGAGAAAATCATGGAGAAGACGACGCCCTTGTAACACGTGCTGAGGTGCAGCAAATGCAGAATTATCTTCTTTAGGCCGTGGAGAGGATTCTCAATGAAAATTTTCCAGCAGCTGGTGCTATGGTTCAACAACCACCAAATATTGTTGACCCACTGGCTGAAGTTGGTGATGAAAATTCAGTGGGTGCTCAAGATGATTGAGAACTCAACGACCTCCACCCTGGGGTTGGTCATGGCGTAGGCAACCAGGCTGTGGCTGGTGTGTGTGGCCGAGGAGTGGCTGCACAAGCTATGTAGCAAGGAGGAGGTGCACGCGGGCGAGGCCAAGGCCCCTGTGTGCGCTACAACGATGATCAAATGTCGGCTGCTCATGATCAATATGACGAGTTTGATGATTATGGTGACAATGAGTTTTATGAACAGCCACTACCACCATGGCGTGGTGCTGTCCATGGTGATAATAATCGTCAACCTGGTCAACATGGTCGTGAAGACCCTGATAATGCTGCTCGAATCAAATTGAGTGTTCCAAAATTCATAGGCAAAGAGGACCCCAATGCTTATTATGTTGGGAAGAACAGTGTGATCAGATTTTTTGAGTGCACAATTTTTCAGATGCAAAGAGAGTAAATCGAGATTGTGTTGAGTTCTCTGGCTATGCCTTGACTTGGTGGAACCAATTGCAAGAGAGATCATATAAACACATAGGAAGAAATGAAGCATGTGATGCGATGATGTTTTGTTCCATCTCAATATCAACGAGAACTCTGGAATAGGCTACAGCACCTTACTCAAGGATCACACACAATGGATGAGTACTATAAGGAGATAGAAACCCTTTTGATTTGTGCTAGAATTAGAAAAGATGAAGAGTCCAAGATGGCTAGATTTTTACATAGTCTTAATGAAGAAATTTCATATTTTGTTAAGATGTTTCCCTATAATACTCTGTAGGAACTAGTGGACTAAGCCAAGCGAACTAAGAAGAAAGTTCAGCACCATGGACATACTCGTCCTTCTTTGAGCCGCCCTTCTATGGCACCCTGGCGACATCCACAACAGGGCCAATCTCATGCTAGTTCCCAATCTCAAAACACAGTGCAGTGACCAGCATTGTCTGCTGCAAGTGGAAGGCAATTTTCTTCATCAGCATCTTCTCCTGTTGCTCATAATGGTGATAGGCATCCAGCTGCATCCACGGGAGCATCATCAGCAACACCAACTCCTAAACGTAGTCATGACATCGAGTGCTTCAAGTGCAAAGGAAGAGGGTACATTTCTTCTGAGTGTCCTAGTAGAAGGACCATGCTAACTAACGAGATGGGTGAATGGGAATCTGAAAGTGACCCTGACAAAATAGGGATACCTGATGAAGGATCGGTTGATGGTGAAGAGAAATCTGATTGTGACATTCAAGCCGATGAGGGAGATAATAATTGTTTTATTTCTCATCATGTATTAAGCGTTAATGCAGCAAAAGAGGATAGGGACAGCAGCATAATATCTTCCATACCCGTGGCACTATCAAAGGGAAGGTATGTCGGATCATTGTTGACAATAGAAGTTGCAATAATATTGCTAGTTTAGATTTGGTGGAAAGATTGTGTTTGAAACAATGACGTCATCCCAATCCATATAAGATGCAATGGCTCAATGATTGTGGTTCACTATGGGTTAACAATGTTGTGAAAATTCAATTCTCTTTTGGAAAATTTAGTGATCAAGTGGAATGTGATGTGGTTCCAATGCAGGCATGCCAATTACTTTTGGGACATCCTTGGTTATATGATTGTGATGTTCAGATTAGTGCCCGAGCTAACAAGCTTACTTTCCAGTACTAAGGGAAGCGCATCTCTTTGGTTCCTTTAACACCAGAGGAGATAGCGCTGGATGATCTAAAAAGAAAGGAGAGGGAGAGTGAGAAGCACTTGAGTGAGAACCAGCAAAATAGTGAGTGAATCCAAATCCAAACAAAAATCCACATACAAAATTAACTAAGCCAAGGGAAAAAGAGGGTTTAGTGCTGATTGCTATGAAAGGGGACATGAGGGAATTGAGAGAACCAAATGCTCCATTCTTTGTACTCATGTACAAGAAAAACTTTTTAACTGATAACAACTTATTTTCTACCTTGCCTAGCTCTGTTTTTGACATCTTGCAGAACTATGGGGATGTGTTTCCCGATGAAGTACCACCTAGATTACCACCCAAGAGAGCCATTAAACATCAAATAGACTTGGTACCTGGTGCCCCACTGCTGAACCGGCCACCATATCACACCAACCCGGTAGAAACTAAGGAGATTCAGCGGCAAGTTCAAGAATAACTCCAAAAAGGGTATATAAAGGAAAGTCTCTCACCTTGTGCTGTACCCATTCTTTTAGTTCCAAACAAAGATGGTTCATGGAGATTGTGTATTGACTGTAGAGCTATTAACAACATAACCATGAGATAAGCATCCCATACCTAGACTTGATGACATGCTAGATGAACTTAGTGGCTCTACCATCTTTTCTAAGATTGATTTATGAAGTGGATATCATCAAATCCAAATGAAAGAGGGTGATGAGTGAAAAACAACTTTTAAAACAAAATTTGGCTTGTATGAATGGTTGGTCATGCCTTTTGGATTAACAAATACACATGGTACTTTTATGAGACATATGAACCATGTGCTTAGAGCTTTTATTAGCAAGTTTGTTGTGGTTTACTTTGATGATATTTTAATTTATAGCAAGTCCCTTGAAGAACATACTGAACATATTAAGTTTGTGCTTGCTATACTGAGGGAGGAAAAATTGTACGCTAACCTTGCAAAGTGCACTTTTGCACCAACAAGGTAGTCTTTCTTGGCTTTGTTGTTTCAGGTCAAGGTGTGGAGGTGGATGAGAAGAAAGTTAAGGCAGTCAGTGAATGGTTGCCTCCACAAAACGTAAGCCAGCTTAGGAGTTTTCTTGGGCTTGCTGGATTCTATCGATGATTTGTGAAGGACTTTAGCACATTTCAATGGAGTGAAGCACAAGAGAAGGCATTTGAAGAGTTGAAAGCTAAGTTGACATAAGCACCACTCCTTTCACTACCGGATTTGTAAGACATTTGAAATTGAATGCGATGCAAGTGGTATAGGAATTGGTGGAGTGCTTATGCAAGAAGGTAGGCCTATTGCATATTCAGTTAAAAATTAAGTGGACCAACTCTCAATTATTCTGTTTATGACAAAGAGTTGTATGCTTTAATGAGGGCTTTACAAAAATGGCATTATTATTTATGGCTAAAAGAATTTGTGATACACTCAGACCATGAATTTTTGAAACATCTTAAGGGCCAACTACAACTGAATCGAAGACATGCAAAATAGAGTGGGTTCATGGAATCTTTTTCTTATATTGTAAAGTATAAGAAAAGGAAAGATAATGTTGTAGCTGATGCTTTGTCTAGGCACTATGCTTTGCTTTCTCAGCTTGATGCTAAAATTCTTGGACAAGAAAGTATCAAGGAACTATATGTCAGTGACTCTTATTTTGTTGAACCATATTCCAAGTGCAGTAGCAGGAAGGGCTAGGAAAGGTTTCATGTGCATGATGGATTCTTATTTAGAGCTAACAACATATGCATTCTAGATTATTCTATTCCATTATTGTTGTTATAGGAGGCTTACGCTAGAGGACTTATGGGATATTTTGGTGCAAAGAAAACTGAGAGTGTAGGCAGGTGTAGTAGAAGGCACGTGTCCCACCCAGGGACTCAATGATTGCTCCTTCCCCGGCGCCTTCCAAGCACCAAGAGCAATCCACATAGATCATCCAGAGTGGATTGGTCGGTGGGATGGGAAGGGGGGTCTCGGCGGGTGTTCACTCCACAACAAAGTTCACCAGTATCTGGGACTTGGTTGCTATTGGTGGGACAAAGCTGATCGAAAATAGGGCCAGCTCGGCTGCCCGCTTCCCCACTAGCCTTGATGCTTCCTTGTTCTGGAGCATTTCGCCAGTGGGGAATGATGATGGTATTTAGATTTCGTAGGCCAATAAGTAGTGCCAGAGCTTCCTTGAGACCATGAGGAAAGCATAGGTGAGCCTCTTCAATTCGGTGTTCCTCACCTTAGCCCCCTACAAAGCCTTTGATACATAGTAAATGGGGTGTTGGGCCTTGTCTTCTTCTCTGACTAACACCACGTTCACGGTGATTAGGGTTGCCACTACGGACGCGAGGAGGCTTTCCCCTTGCCTAGGGCTACACAGCACTGGAGGGACATAAGGTAATTTTTTAAAATCATCTAGGGTGGACTGGCTTTTAGTGGTATATTCGAATGTGCCTGAACGTTGTAAGATTTTGAAGAAAGGGAGCCCCCTCTCAGCTAAGCGGGAGACAAATAGTCCAACACAGCCAGCCACCCAGTCAACTTCTACACCTTGTGAATGTTTTACGATGGCTTCATGTCAAGGACTGCCTGGATCTTTACAGGGTTCACTTTGACACTAGAAAGCCTAGCAGCTGCCCTGTCTGCACTCTAAAGATGCACTTCTCTGGATTGAGTTTCTTGTCAGTCCGACGTAGGTTGTCGAAGGTTTCTTGGAGGTTGGCCACATGGGCCTAAGCGAGAACAGTCTTGAAAAAGATGTCATTGACATAAGCTTCCACATGTGCACAATTTGAAAAGCGGGTGCGTTGTACACAAGCCTGGCAAAGGTGGCACTGCATTCTTCAGCCCAAATGTCATATGGACGTAGTAGAATGCCCTGAAGGGCATGATGAAGCTAGTCTTTCTTTTATCCTCCTTGGCCATCCACACCAGGTGGTACCCAGAGTATGCATCAAGGAAGCTCATGAGTTCGCACCCCAATGTGGTGTCAACTACTTGGGTGATCCTGGGGAGTGGGAAGTCATCTTTTGGGCATGTGCAATTTAAATTGGTGTAGTCTACACACATGTGTCACCTCTTGTTGGACTTCTCAATGAGAACTAGGTTGGCAAGCCATTCAGGGTGCACCACCTTGTGGATCACAGCAGCCTTTAGAACTTCTCGACTTCTTGTCTTGTTGTGAGCTAGCATTCACCCAATATATTCTGAAGCTTCTGCTTGATGGGTCTAGCATCAGATCTCACAGAAAATCAATGCTCAATGATTTTCCTCGAGACAGTGGGGAGGTCCTTGGGTCCCCATGAGAAGGTGTTGTCGTTGTCCTACAAGGTAGCTAGTATAGCTCCCACCACTCTTGGGCTGAGATCAACACCAGGCAAGATGGTCTTGGTGGGGTCTACCTCCGAGAGGGGCTCGTGTCTTGTTTCCCTATTGGGCTTTAGCTTAGGAGTCCACTTGTTGGAGGATGGAGGAAATGGGACCCTGGCTTGACCTGCGGGGTTTTGGAGGCGATGATGTGCACATATCAAATCACCACTTGGATGTCTTCGTCTATCTTCCGTGAAAGGTCCTGGTTCCCAAGTACTGTGATGACCCTCGTAGAGCCAGGTAGCTTCATGCAGAGGTGGGCATGGTGAGATATCGCTCTAAAGCAGTTGAGAGCCACGTGGCCCATGATCACATTGTATTGATATGGGATGTCAACAATGTCAAAGATGACATGCTCACTCTGGGCACAGCCACTTACCCTGAACTCCATGGTTAGCTCGATCCTTCTGACAGCCAGTACTAGTGCCGCCAAAACCAAGAAGAGGGACACCAAGCTCAGTGACCGTGAGGCACCTAGCTTGTCAAAAGTGGACACAAATAGGATATCTGCGAAACTTCCCCTGTCCATGAAAACATGCCTTACTTCACACCCAGCGATAAGGGCAGAGATCATGTAACATCCCAAAAATTGGATGTTCAAAAAATATGAAAATTTTAAAACATTTAATGCATCTTGTTGACATTCAAATTTCTTCTAAATTATTATTTTGGCTTTTCTGAGATTTGAGTTTTGCAAAAATTATTATTCAAATTTAATGCGTCGCACTTTCACTGGCCCCTTTGGCCCAGCCAGCCCAACCTCTTTTCCCTTTCTCTCTCTATCTCTGCTTCTTGCCTAGCCAGCCAGCTGCACCCCCATCGTGCCCGTGTCATGCCTGCGCCCACGACGTGCCCACGCCTATGCCACGTTGGACCATCCTCGCTGCTCTGCGCCCGACCTAGCCCCTGCACAGAGCTACGTCCTACTAGCCCCAATCGTGCACCGCCTATGCGCCCACACCATGCACTGCAATGCAGCCACACATGCCTAGTCGTGCCCTACTCACGCCGCAGCACACTGCACATCGTCTTAGTGCCCATGTTTTACGTAGTGTCCTAGCCCCGCGCGCCTTGACTTGCCACCGCAATATTTGACTACTCACTCATTACGTGCGCCTGCACTCCTTGACTGTACCCACATCCTACTTGCAGCACCATACCCTATGCCGGCCTATCTTGTCGCTTGAGTCTTGTCGCTTGAGACACGACCAAAGACCATGTCGAGGTGATGCCAACACCCATACCATGCCCTATTGCTCGATCACCAGCAACAGTGCCATACACCACCCCCTCACCATTGCCTCTCCGCATCTCACCATCCACTACCCACCAATTCCGCCTAAGCGAGCTAGGAGCCGAAGCTCCATTTTTGGTCATGCTCGCCCCACTGTTTTGGCTGCTCCGATGAGCTTCTTCTAAAATTGTCTGCATCAAAGTGTGTTCCACCCCCTCCACATGTGTTTCCCCTCAACCAATTTGGCAAATTCTTCAACAACGCTCATAGTGCCATCATCTTCCCCAAATTCGGTTGGACACCACCACCACCGCTGTTGTCTCTTCTCCGGTGCCCATCGGGTCACTTCCTCTTGGCTAGAGTATCCTTCCACCATCTCCTAGCTTCCCTAACTACCGATTGAAGCTCCCCTTTGCCCAAGTGCTACCTCCAAGCCGCCACCCCGCCTTGGCCCCTCCCTGACCTCTCCGACCACTCCAGTGAGTTCCTTGTGACTCCCTCAACCTTGTGCTCTCCTTACTTGTCCCCCTCTCACTTTGGTGCTATCGCCCCCTTTTTCCTTCCCACGTTTGGCCACCCCCAAGGCATCGCCAGCCACCTTCACACAACCCCAAACCACAACGACTCCTACCCTAGCTTTCTCCTTGCCCTGGGGTTCCATTTTGGCCATCGTCGCCGCCTCTTCGGCCGCCGCTCACCGTTGCCGCCTTGGTTGTGCGCTGCGCCTTGCCTATATTCCTCTATTTTGGTGCTATAATGTCTGGCCTCCTCTGTGTTCTCCTTGTGTCTCTCTCTCTATTTATGATAGCTGGGCACAGGAACTATTCAATTGCCCACACGTCATGAGTATAATTTCAATTTACCAATTAGAAAATAATTCTAGAAAATTGAAATAATTAACATAAATTCAAATAAAAGTATAATGGCATATAATTTAGTTATAAATAAAAATAAAGGTAAGGATAAAAATTGAATTATGAAATTAGAATAAAGGTTTATGCAAAATGAGAATATTAGAGATTGAATCCTGGTTAATTGCACATATATCATTGGCAGTATATGCTTCAGCTAACGGAAAGTAATGGCTGGCTATTAAGAGCTCGGAGGGCATCAATGGCGGTGGGTGGAGGTGGGAGAAGGGAAGGAAGGAGATGATAGGCGGGACCCACCGATTGGTGAGAAAGAAGAGAAAAAGAGAGAGGATGACCGAGCGGATGGGCGACATGTGGCTGTTGGACAAGATCCAGCCGTTGGAGCGAAGAGAGATGGGTTAAGTGAAAGCAGACTGCTGGGTTTCATCCACATGAAGATGGAGATAATCTGGGCTAGACACTTGTCGGCCCGAGAGGAAGTTAAGGTGTAATTTTTATTTTTTTTAACATTTTTGAAAAGCTAGGGAACTTTAAAAACACTTAGAAAATAGCAAACAAAGCCCAAAAATTCTAGAAAATTCACAAAAATACTAAGATCTAGGAGAACTCAGGTAAAATAAAATCAACTATTTTTGGCTTTTATAAAATAAATAAATTAAGTTTTCTTGCTCTAGTCTTTGAAACAAAATCTAGAAAAATCCAGATAAAATTGTAATAAATCCAATAAAATGAAAATAAAATTTTGGGATGTTATAGAGCATGAGGGAGATCCACTGGGCATGAATGGATTTGGGTCCAGGCCTATGGGTTCCTTGCCCGATCATCATCCCTGCCCTCGGTTGGCCTGAGACAAGGGCTTCTCTTTGGGCTTGGTCATGCTACACCCTGAAAGCAATGGCTTCTTGGACTTCGGTCGACATTAGCAAGTCTTCTCAGGCATGGTCTTTAGCCAGCTCAGCCCTGAGGGCTTCAACCTCAGACATCTCAGGATGGGACGACCTTTGCGCCAGTGCTCACACTTCCTCTAGTCGATTCCTTAGTTCCTCGACTTCCTAGCTCCCAGAGGTAGTGGGGGTCTTCCTTTGGCCTGCTCTCTCAAGCTGCGCCCAAAACTCTCCCACCAGGCAAGCCACTATAGATCGTAGAGCTTCAACCTAAGATTTCCTCAATTGCCTTCAAAGATCCTCCAACTCCCACTCGACCTCCTCATAGGAGACCGAAGGCCCAGCCTCCCTGGAGGCTACAGTCTCATCGGTGACTTGAGCATCTGTGGAGGGGTCTGGCAGAGCCTTGGGGCCTCGGGTGGTGTGAGCCATGATCTTGCTTGACTTCGGACTTAGAGGGGGGCTCGCACCTCCCACCTCAATGGCCTTCCATGCTTTCACCTTCCTAGGTGGCATGACTTCTCGCTCAAGTCTAACAGATGGTGCCATCTGTCGTCAATACAAGATTAGATAATAAACTTGTAAGCACCCCCGAATGGATTCACGAACAGCTGAGGATGCAAAGGGGGACACAACGAGAATCACACACAACTGATCATATGAATGTATTGCATATGGGTATGTATTAAGTGGCCTTCCCCTCCTATTTCTCAAGTGACCCTATTTATAGAGTAGGAAGGGGGCTACATGAAGTTACAAGACCACCTCAGGACCTAGCTTACTCCAAAGGGTAATTTCATCCATTGCATCAAGTGGGATCCCTAGCCTGGGGTGAACTCTCCACGAACTTCCACTTGATGAGGTCGATGTCCGATGTATCACGCATTGCCGAGGTTGGTCTCCAGACTTCATCTGAGGTTGGCCCCTGAACCTCATCTGTGGTGGATTCCCCAAGGTGCCATGCAAAGTCAAGGTTGTAGTGGCACACCTCGATATGTCTTACCTGGCCAAAGTTATCCTTAGCCCAAGGTAGCCTGGGACAACCCCCCTCAACAGTATCATACTTGTAGTTTGGGTCTATGGTTCGTATGTGTTGCCATTTATACTGTAAGAATAAAGACGTAAACTTATATACCTAATCAAACCCTACGCGCCATATAATTCGCACCTTCATTATCAACTATTACGTTGGACTTTAAATCTTATCTTTGCTACTCTATTCTTGCTTAAGCCGAAGGTTGCAAAATATTAGTCCATTTGAAGGCAAAATAAAAACCCTACGGACTTTCAGTAATTATAATTTTGTGTACCTTCAAAATCGTATATATGGTTTATTTACAAAAGTTCTAAAATAGTCTAGCGTTAAAGATTATTAAAAACTGAGGTACCACCGGAGATTATTGAAAATCGACTGCACCGAATATTATTAAATGCCAAACAAAGACTATTAAAGACCAGACAGGGGTAGCAAACCTACCGTGGAGTTACACCACAGCACCTCTGCCGAGTCTGGGCCCTGCACAGGTAGGGGTGCAAATGGAGTGGATATTTCCCAACGTCCATCCATCCGTTTTAATTTGGATACAATTCGAAGTAAATTTTTGGATATCCAAAGTTTTTGTCGGATACGGAAACGGATTCAGATATTTTTTGTCGGATACAAAAACGGATTCAGAAAAAGCATTATCCGACGGATACGGAACTATCCAGATATTTTTTCGGATAGTTACCGGATACGGAAACGGAGTCGGATACCTGGCCTCTCCGCTGGCCAGGTGGGATCTCTGACTCTTCTTGAAATGTAGCATCATTTATTTATATAAGATTACTTGTTTCGGTGGCTGTTGCAACGTCGATACACTCGTATTAGATCTCAGTTTGCTTAATTTTTCTCTGTCACCATGTGAAATTTGCTTTCGCGCATTATCCGATTAAATATTCGTGACCGAAACTAACCGAATTCGGAGCGGCATGTATTCGTTCCGTATTCGTGACTGAGAATATCAGCATTCGTATTCGTATCCGGCACTATTCGTGTCCGACTCTGACAAAAAATATGGAAAAGGATACGGGATGAGCAATATCCGTCTGTATCCGCTCCGTTTGCACCCCTATGCATAGGCAGTGTGGAGCTTGGGCAGCAAGACAGGGCTGTGAAGCCCGCTGCTTGCCACACTCGTTTGTCACCTATCGCGCTGGACCAATGTGCTACAGTGCCCACCTCCAACTGTCGTTGTTACGGAGGGGATCAAAAATGTAAATTTGAGCACGAGAGACTGGGTTTCACAAAAAAATGTGCTGCGGGAACTTAATTCACGGTGCCATGCGAGCATTGTTGGTTGGTTGAATGGTTATGGCTGTCCTGTTGCCAGTTGCTGACCATGATACGCGTCGGTGTTTGGAATGTTTTGTATGAATAATCTATTTTTATTTAAAATTATAAAAAATACCTGCATCAACATTTTTTACACAAATAGGCTTCAGTTCCCCCCCCCCCATTAGGTGACTAGAGCCAATTGCCTAATTGCCAGGCGACATAATTCCAGTTGCTCGACCATTGGGTGACTGGAATCAGTCGCCTGACTATTAGACAACTGAAACTAGTCGCCCAACCAAGGGGCGACTACATGTGGAATCACCCACCTAGAGGGCGACTGCAAACTAGCCCCTGTGAATTTTGTAGATTAAACTGGAAAATAATTTGTTGGATTTGTAATAAAATTTTATGGTCATTGTATGTTGTAGATGCACAAAAAAATTTGTGAAAATTTTGCAAGAACGATTGACCTTAGAACGATCTGTAAGTACGACGGTAAGTGATATTGTAATGTTACTGGGAATTCGTATACGAAGGAAAACTAGTATGTTAATATTGTTAGATGACTTGCTATGTGAATAATTGAATGTGAAAAAAATGAGGAAATAAGCTTGTCTGAATTTAAATAGACTTCATAATACAGTTAGGAGTAATATGCCGTGTACTTTTTGATTACATGCATAACATATAGCATCATGTAAGATAAACCCACCCAACTGCTCGTAGGACCTACTGTGTGGGCCGGGGCCATTTTCCCTTCCTTGCCAGCTCGGCGTTGAACTCCTCAGTAGCCTCTTTTGCCTTGGTTGCCATTTCCCTCTTTCTCTCGTGCTCCCTCTCGCGACCCTCCCGCTCCCTATGCGTGCACGCCTCGAGATGAGCTTTCGTCTCGCGTTGTATACGCAGGGTTTGCTTGTTCTTGCGGTGCTCCTCCTCTTGGATCTCCGATGACCTTGTGACATTTCACTCCTCGAAGTCAAAATGATGCTCCCTGTTGCCCATGATGCGGACTGTGTGTAATTGGCCCTTCTGTGCTTCGTCTCCATGTATGATGTAATTTTCGATGAATACAATGCTCGGGGATCGGTCGCATAAAGTGTGGCATTCGCGTGCCTTGATGGCAACAAGAGGATGAGAACGAAGGCCCTGAGAACCCACTTGTATACCTCTACAAGGTTAGTCGTCATTATGTTGTACCTTGCGCTGTCTGTTTCGTGCAATAGGGACCACCACTCCAATGGTTCTCCCTTGATCCACTACGAGAAGCACTTGATGTTTCGTGAGCTCCTTCTTGGACCATCTTGGTTAGGCTCATCGAGTGCTGGCAAGCATTCCGGTTGTGCTGCCCCAGGCATGACCGGCCCCTTGCTCCTCTCGTCGACGTGTTTCTTACTGTGCTCATCCAACAATGCCCACAAAGCATCAAATTTTCTCCACTGGTTCTGCATAGCCAGCCTTTTGAATAGCTTCATCAGCGGTTGTTTTGGGAACTGCTTGAAAAAGTTCGCCCCTAAGTGACGAATGCACCACCTGTTCCTCATATTCGGCCAAGAAAAGGGCTCCTCGGGGTCTTCCTAAAGTTTTCTTATGGCCTTTACAATCTTGGCGTGGCGATCATGGATTACGCACACACCAGGACGAGCACCGACAACTCTAGCCCTAACATGTCTGAGAAACCACAGCCAGCTTTCATAATTCTCACTTTCCACGAATGCGATGGCTAGCGGCAATATTTGGTTGTTGCCGTCAATGCCTATGGCCGTCAGGATCTGCCCCTTGTATTTGCCGATTAGAGAGGTCCCGTTAACTGAGATCATTGGCAGCATGTGCCTGAATGCCTCGATGTAAGCACAAATGCTAACAAGGCCCTCTGCAACACTGCATATCCTGGTGGACTTGTGAACGGCTTGTCTTGTACAGCGATATACGTACTTAGGTTCCTGTCCTGCAACACATTAAGCATACGAGGAAGATTATCGTACGCTGCCTCGAAAGACCCAAAACATTTTTCCAACGCCTTCTACTTGGCACGCCATGCCTTTGCGTAGCTAATCTTGTACTTGAATTTCTTCTCGATGGTTACCACGATATGCGTGGCCTCTATGTCTTTCTTCTGCACTATCTCTCCGTACATCAAATTGGCTATAAAGGCGGATGTTAGGTTACGATGCCTCGCCAAAACACTACTGAGAACACAAGAGTGCAGCTCCACCTTCGACATAATCTAGTGAGTCTCATACTTGAGTCTACGTCTGTGCACTCTCCAAGGATAACCGGCCTGCTCACACTTCACAGTGTACTACTCCTGGTTAGATTTCATGAGCTGAAAAGTTCGTTGCATTGAAAGGATCCACGGCTTGATGGCATCCTACAGCACTGCCTTGTTAGCAATATTGAATACAACCAAACATCTGTCTCATGATACTCCCATGCTGATTCATGCTTATCATGTGCGAAAACACCCTCTGCATTAAACCGGTTTCATTCCTGTGGGATGGGAGCTTCATCCTCATCCGAACTGTCCTCGTCTTCATCCTATACAACTTCCTCTTCAGCCCATGCCGCCTAGTCATCACAGTCCATCTGCTGCATGATGTACTCAATATGCTCCCCTTCATTGGTTTGTCCTGTTCCCTCTCCATGACTTGACCGTTGTACCTCTCCTCATGTACCACGTCAGCTTCATCACGAGCAACTTGATCCTCTTCGCCAACATGCGGGCTGCCTGAGCTGGTAGCACCTCCCGAGCAAGGCCGTATGCATGACCTTGCATAGCTTCTAATGCGCACGGTTGCACAAGCAGCACACACTCGTATCTACGGCGTCAGCACCCTTGCACAAACCCTTTCCACGCAACTATGTGCAGCAATGTTCTCAACTCCCATTTGATGTCTGTGGGAGACCAGCTCCAAGCCCTTGTACGATGACGCTACACACCTCGGGGTCCAACGAAAAACTTCGGGTGAGCCAATGCATCACATCTAAGATTCGAGCATTCTCGCCATCCAGATGTATTAGAGTGGCTTGCAGAAAACCGCTCAAATCCACCCCATTTAGACCTTCACGAACGGTTCCAGCACCGTAATGCACTCTCAATGTAGTGGGTGTTGCCATTGCTGATATCGGCCTGCATATATGTTTTAATTTTGCAACATGTCAAATTTCATCGCACAATACCAAAGTACCGGCGTACCACAATTCACATTTCGCCGATCGTTCACATGTCGTAACCTAGTACAATAACCTCATACTATGAAATTCCTATCAGTTTTCCCAACGTTTTTACATACCAAATTATTAAATTCTAACATAAATATTCACTGAATTTTGTGATACGTACAAATTTCTACGGACGATTAATTTGTACGTTATGGTGACTGAATTTTTTACAACTACAATCTTGTACGCATGCCAATTTGCTATGCTAATTTTGTAAAACTATGTTCGCTAATTTATACATAACTACACGCTTCTACGGTTACTAATTTCCTAAAACTACATTTTAACTAAATTTTGTATACCAAAATTTTAACTATTTATATCTAAATCTACAATTTTCTACTGACACTAACTAACAATCATATACAATATTGCAGATATAAAAAATACCTATAAATTTTACTAACACTAACATCTACAATTTATATTTACATCTATAATTTTTACTAACACTAACATTAAATAAAAAAATATACCGCAAAAACAATATTACAAATAAAAATACCTGAATTTGGATATTCCTCTTCTCTCCTCCCACTCCTTCCTCTACTCTCCTCCTCCTCCTCCTCTCCCTCTCCTTTTCTCTCCTCCCTCTCCCTCCCTCTCCTGTCCTCTTCACCCCTTCCTCTCCTTCTTCTCTTTTCTTCTTCTCCTCTCTACTAGGTCGGCCGAACGACTTCTCTTTCTACTATGAGAGTGGCGACGGCGGCCGAGCACTCGGCCTTTTAACCCCCCCAGTCGCCCGCCCAACGCTCGGGCGACAGCAATTATGCATCCAATGGCCAGCGAATTGCCCGCGTGTCGCCTGGCCGTTGGGCGATTGGCTCCAGAGTTCCAGAGGCTGGTGAAGGCTTGGCAGTCTTCGACGAGGATTCGTGGTTCTAGATCTCGTTCGCGCTTGAGCTTCCTGGTGTTTATGTAATGTAATATAATTTGGGTTTGCACGCCCGCTACAGTAAAACCTGGTTGGTAAACCCTAAGTTGTAAAATAAGTTGGCTCTTTTGTTGTAAGCATGTATCATTGTGATATTCTCTTACTCGACGCTCTGTAACTAACTAGTCTTGGCTAGTTACGGGACGCCCGCCGAGTCCTGGCGCCCCTAGAAACAGGGGCGTTATATACCGGTAGCAAAGAACGATACCCTATAAAAGGCCTTAAAATACAACACTAGTAACAGGCTGATCTTTAGTCAATAAAATATTTACGGCCAAATTAGGCTAGCAATAAACAATGGAGCTTCCAAAAGAAAAGGTGTAAAGAATTACTGATAGGTCAAACCTAAGGCATAAAACTTTGCTCTGAATCAGAGAGTTAGGCTACTATTATTTTATGGAAATAAGTCCATGTGCATCGAATCACTATCTGTTGACAAAATATGCAGGAACTACATATAATAAGGCATATTTGATATGACTGTGACTTATAGTTTTTCGTTGAAAATTTTGAATTTTAGCTGTTTGTAACAGATATTACGGAGAGATAGATACTCGCTTGCGATTTTTGATGATACAGATGCTGGATTTTTAATGTGTACTACAATTAATTTATAGATCTTATCTTAAAAAAATACTCCATTTGAAAGTTAAGCACTGTAGTAAAAACAAAAGGCTGTTTTTAGAAGCCACAAAAGAACAGACCCTATATAGTTCTTGGCTGGTGTAGATAACAATTCAGTATGGATTTAATATAATTCTAACTATTTTTTCCGAAGATTCCAACTATTTATGTAGAAGAATTTTTCTGACCAGTCAGTTTGGACTGAATAACAACAGGAGCATTATGGCAAATGTGACAGTACAGGCAATGGCAGGCCTATATATAAATAACAAGATTGAACAATATTCCTCCACATCAGCACGAATAGATTTGATCATGACTCATGCCATCAAAGGGGCCAATAAATTAGTGACACCACACAAACCTTGCTTCGACTCCAGGTGGCCTGGTCATCCAAGCCTGTGAGGTCAAATAATACAACACATGCTTCACAATAATGTGCTGATAGACGAGCTAAAAAAATATTGTGAAAGCAGGTGAACTCATTTTTTTTTTCCAAAAGAAAAGGAGTAGATGGTCTCAAAAAAGATTGTGCAAATAGATGACGAACTAAACTAAAACAATATGGCAAGGAATGGAGTACATCTTGTCAAAAAAAAACATAGAGATGGCTAGCTGCTAGCTTAGCTAGCTTTATTAATTTGGTGCTAAATAAACAGGAGAATCTTTGAGTCATACTGGACCGTCCCTATCAAACTCCTTAAAGGAGACAACATCAACCCCGCATGGCCTCATGCCCATTTTTTTTCTCTAATCCAAGTTAATTTAATAGGGGAGTTAACGAAGGATTATATTAGAAATAATGCATCACGCCTTGCATGCCCCCTAGTATTTTATTTTTATCTCCGTGTATCTTTTCGAGATCAATTGCGTCTAGCTTAGCTAGCTGGTTGTGTTCCGTTCGCTTCTTCATACATTTTTTAGTGCCACGGATGCTTGGAGTTTGACGAAATTTGCAAGAGCTTTGTGGCACTAACTTGGCTTGCATCGATTTAATTATGGATCTCTGAAACTTCCTCCTATTCCAATGCTTATTGCTGCTTCCAATTAACTTGGAACTCACACAAGGAGCCACACAGACAAATACGATCTATTATTCAGTAAAAATGCTGCAATATTGAGTCACCCTGCAGCTACCATAGTGCAGAAATATGCCTTCTGTTATATATCTGAAAGTCCGAAACCCTGCGCCTTCTGTTGTTGGCACTTGCTGCAAGTGCAAGCAGGCGCCAACACGCGCGCACGTGTGAGAGTTGTGTGACACGACAGGCGAGCGTGTACTTGAGGGGACAGTGAAAGGGTGTGCTCTTTTCGACTATGACTGATGGTTTATAGCTACGGTCAGTGGCGAAGTCAGGAATGAAATGAGGATGGGCTGAACTATTTATATATCTAAACTAAGTTGACATAAAATTAGTCTTTTACTCTTATAAAATTTCAAATTCATATAGAAACTATAAATTGGATGGAGACAAACAATGAAAAACAGAGAAATAGAAAGTAAGTACCTCGATAATAGAAAACACCATGAGTGTGGAGTAGCGATAAGTCACCTATGTATAAAACATATCAAAATTAGTGATATAATAGAAAATTATGAATGATAATGAAAATTTAGATCATATGAAACATACTAGAATTAAACTAATTTGAATCACTAGACAATAGAAACAAAAGGAGGCATCCTTTTCTATACTCTATCCAATGTTCTTATCATCTCTATGGCTTGTTTGTTGATGCAAGCAGGGAGCAAAGATTAATTGATTGACATGGACGACTCAAACCTCTTCATGCAGTGGGCAATGAACACTCTACACCAACACTCCTCGGCTGCCGCCGTTGCTCCCGCATACACTGATGACTGCGACGACGGCGAGAGTGCTTCCTTCTCCTTGTTACAAGCGCTCCGCAACGCCTCCCAGACCACCACAGTCACCAGCGTCCGGGACCTCACGGTGCAAGTCGACCATCGAGCCAGCAGTTGGAGCTCTGGCAACAACTCCGACCTCGCCATGGACCACGACACGACCGCCGGGTGGTCCCCCTCCCCCCACACCACCCTCGCCAGGACTGGCGGCAGCAGCAGCAACAGGCCGATGAGCTAGAACTTCAGCGCCGTGTCGGCGCAGCCAACTAATGAGAGCGACGGTGGAGACGGGGGCATTGCGTTGCCGGACGGCCAGGAAGAGAGGGGCAGCGTGGCACTCGCTGTGGTGGAGGGCTTGGCGGCAGCGATGCCTTCGGGGCACGTGTAGGACCACATCATCATGACGGCGGCAGAGAGAGAAGATCAACCAGAGGTTCATCAAGCTCTCCACCATCATCCTTGGACTCAAGAAGGTTCACATATATTTTATCTCTGCTTTAATTTTATGATTTTCGCTCCTCCTCCTCCTCTTCTTCTTTAATTTTATGATTTACATATATTATTTCACTTTCTTTCTTTCTTTAATTGATTGATTAGCTCTTCTTTAATTTTTATGATTTTCACTTCTTCTCCTCCCCCTCCTCCTCGTCTTCTTTAATTTCATACTTGTTATTAACCTTTTTATTAAGGAGAGCTAGCTTCTCTTTGGGTTTGTTAATCTCTCTATTTCTCTCTCTCTCTCTATTTTTACTATGTACAAAGTTGCCACCGAGGAAGGTGAGGCTTAAGCCTTACTAAGCTCCCCCCATGGCTACACCCCTAGCTACGGCTGATAGATTTTGGTTCTAGTATAAGTGTTTTTGTGAATGAAATGAATGGCGATAAGCCGCTTCAAAAATGTGATGAGGAAGTCGTCCTATTTGTTTGTTTGAAAAAGTCATAAGCTAAAAAAGGACCGAAACTAACATATCTTCGTAAAAATACAGGCAAGAATCGATCTACAAGAGCACGTGTAGATCATCCTATGATGCATGATGAGTATTTGACTTTGTTGTGTAAGGGTTGTCAAATTTTGAGTTTGATTCTGAATGTTTGCAGTTTTCAGAGTTGCTATCCGTGCAACCAGTCTAACCGATATATGGGACCGGTCAGATCGCTGGACGTATGAGATTCAATCGCTGGGAGGTAACGGTCAAACCAGAGTAGGAGAAGGCGTTATGTTTGGGGTACTCTAGATATGTATGTGGTTTCTAGAGAGATTTTGGAGATGAAAGACATGTCTAGGGTTTCCAAAGTGATTTTAGAGAAGGCAGACATGTCTGGGGTTGCTGATGAGAATAAATATGAGCTTGTTTGAGGAGTGTGACACCGAGAGAGCTCCGAGGTTTGTGCCTACATGCTATGAGCTGCATGTGGAGGCTATGTGTGACATAGTTAGGCGAACCATGATTCTCTTGAGTGGTTTGAGTGTGTGCATGGTATAGGAGCTGTTGATTGATTGATTGTCTTGTATTACATGATACATTGTTTTGAACAACGTGAGTTAACTGTATGAAACTTGTACTCAAGATGGTTGCTTGGTCTTTGGATATGTAGGTGGATTAAAGAACGTTACCGGTCAATGACAAGTGATCGGGACTATGCAATAGAGCCAAGATCCATACAGTTGGGTAAGTCCAAGTGAGGCTACATGGCTCAAGTGCTAAGTACAGAAAAGACAAGGATCATAAAGAGGTGAGTTGGTGCATGTGGTGCGCCAAGTAACTTGGGTCGATGCAAGTAGAGACGATCCGGGGAGACCAGATGTGTGAAGACATGACGGCAAGTCATTGGACACCACAGGCTACGTGTCAAAACATGCGGAGATATTTTGATGTGAAGACATGCTGAGTAATGGCAAGGTAGACTAGGACTAAGCTCGGGGAGGAGCTGAGATCCAGAACGGACGGGAAAGCCAGTTGAGGTCATGTGCAAGGTAAGGCATATGGCACGCTAAGTGACTTGGGCCCGTTAGGAAGCTAGATAGTTCGATGGGATCCAAACATATGAGAGGCTTGGCCAGAAATCATCAGGGCCACATGAAAAGTGACGAGACATAGGCGATGCTTCATTATAAAGGATTTGGGAAATGGTGGTGGAATGGAATTTTGGACATTTGCCCAATATTGAAGAGGGAGGCGGTTTGGAAAATCGCAGCAAAGCCTAAGTGGTTTAGGTCAAGGCGAGTTGGGATGGCTAAGTGAATCAATCACTAATGGTTTAATGGGTTGAATTTTGTAAATATTTTTGAGAAGCTTGCGTGAGTATGTGAAACCCGTTATATGTTAGGTCATCAGGTTTGTCCACGTGTTGGTGGATGGAATCCATGCCCACGTGTTGGTGGATGGAATCCACTTTGTATCCAGGTTTTAGGATTTCTTGAAAGTGGTTGGCTTGGCCACCACTATAAAAGAAGAGGTAGAGGTGGCTTAAGAATTAAACCTTGTGAAAGCTAAGTAAAGGAAAGCTAAGGTTCTTAGAGGGAACTTTTGAGAGATGAAGTGTGGCTCTTTTGCTTGAGCTTGTTGTCATCGTTAGGCTTTGTAAGTGGTTAGGGAGTGGCTATAAACATTCATCTCCAAGTTTCAATACATATCCAAAATTCTTCCAAGTTTTTCTCCTCTTAGCTCAAGTGTTGAAAGCTTGATTTGATTTAGTTTGGTTTTTGATGTTTTCTTCTATCATCTGGATCTTGCTTTGTGCTATGGATGTGTAAGTAATGAAAATATCTCTTGAAGACCAAATCCCATCCATCTAGGAACCTTCCTTTGCAAGTTCTTGCATTTGACTGATTGACTCAAGAAAGGACGATTTTGGGGGTTTTGATCTTGAGAGCATTTGGATTTGTTCCTGCTGTGATTTTAGGATGATAGGACATGTGAAAAACCATCCTTAGCCATCTTGGCTTGATTCCTCCCATGTGCTCCTCTCAATCACCGTTTTCGTATTTGGCCTGATTTTAGTGCAACTTGCCTTCAGATTGAAAATGATCAAAACTTTGGAAAGCTTTCTTAAATTTCTTGTTGGGTTATGTTCATAATATCATAGACTAGGTGTGTGCAAAGTTTCAAGTAGTTGGAGCTATGTATTAAAAGTTATGTCATTTTTAATTTGAAATCATGCTGATTTTTAGTTCTGTACTGAGGGAAAGATCAAACCGCACTGACGATATGTTAGACCGCACGGAGGTCAGACCCACCCCTAGAAGTTAGATCGTCCCTTAGTTGGATGTCAGACCGTTCGAGTGTTAGAGTTAATCTTGATGCTTGTTAGTGGGGTAGTCGTAAGCTACAGTACCCGATCAGTGCTTGGGAGACCTGTATGGTCGAAGACCGGTAGTACTGGCTCTGTATGAGTGGTACGACTGGAGTTGCATCGAGGCGGTCGAGAAGCTATGGTAGAAGTGCCATAGTCGAAGTGTCGTGGTCATGGCGCCATGGTTGAAGATCCGTGGTTGTGGCACCGTGGTCGAAGCGTCGAGTCAGAAACCTCGGAGTTACAGTGACCGGTCTGTAGTTGTATGTATTGTAGCAGTCGTAAGTTACGCTATAGCATAGGATGTAGTCATAAGTCGTAGGAGTCCGGATTTGGTCTCAGTAAGACCGAGTCTTTCGGGTAGTGCATAGTGTGAGTGAGTCGTGGGAAGATGAGGCCAGTTAAATCAGATCACAGGTAGTCGTTGTTAGACTCCGAGTCGTGTGACTGTAGTGGGTGAGTGGCCTGCAAGTGCGGCCCGGGTGTATTTATTTAAGTCATGTAATATGTTGAGTAAGAGCAGTTGGATAAAAATGGATAAGAGAAAAGCGACGCAAGTTGGGTTCACGTTGGCAAAAGTTCTCTCCGTGTCTCTATGTTTATTCGTCTTCCCCTTGTAATGTGTGCCTACGGGTAAATTGTGTGTGTGGTCTAGGGGCAAAGCCAACACCGAGCACATAAATATTTGTTTGGCTTGCTTTTTCTTAGAGATTTCTAGGCTCTGATATTTACGTCTTGACATAGCTTTTAATCCTTGTTAAAGTGAAGAGTCTTGAATTCTCCATAAAAAAAGATTTTGAAAAAATTTGTATTTGAATGAGCTCCTGTTCGTCTCCTTCTAGTTGTCATTCTTGGGCTAACAGGATCTAATCTAATCAGCGAGACTCCGAGCACGACTTGTGAAACTTCGCCATATTTCAGCGTGAGGCTCACGTGGCCGCCCTGTGTGCGTAGCGGCGCCTGCATTAGCAGCAGCACATCACGATCCAATCGTATTTGTCTTAGTTACCGAATTATTTGCCTTTTTCTTTACTTTGTTTCGGACAAACTCCTCCTTTGTTTTTCTTGTTTTCTTTTCTATCACCTTCCATATGCCTCAAGGAAGGAGGTTAAGTATAATTTAAGTGAGGGGTCATGGAAGCTTACGGCCATGGATTAGCCATGTGGCCCCAAGTCTTTTGCTTTCACAAATCATCACAAGCACTAGTTAATGGCTTTCCCGGCCACATCAAGCACCACATCTCTAAAGCCCCATCCATGTTGCACTAGCATTACATCGCACGACCATTACGATCTTGATTTTACACGCTTGGCACAAACTGATCTTTCTCTTGAATAAAAGGAGAGAGAAGGCGATGGAATTTAGAGAGAGAGAGAGAAGTATTTTTCAAAAAAGATAAAGAAATGAAGGAACTCGAGTCCACTAACTTGAATCAAAAGAAATTTGCAGTCGGGTCAAGTTGTTATCGAGCACAAGCTGACATAAGGGTCATTGACTAACACTAGCCCTTCCAGTGCCACATAAGTCTACAAGAGATTGTGATTGGATGGGACCCAATGCTTATTATACGCAACAATGCTTCCATGAATAACCCGTGTCATCTATCACTACGGGAGTTTTGTCCAACATGTCTACTGTTGATGACCAGAGAATGAATCTTGCAAGAAACTGATGCATGTCTGATTTGCCGAGGAATTAACATATCGTTATCGAAAACTAGAGATGGCAAGCTGGTATGCATGGCACACGTTTTCATATGATCGGTGCATACGCACGCACGTATTGAGAAATTATATGATGCAACGTTAATGGCATGACGGCTAGTTTCGCCGTCGCAGTAGATAGATAGGCAGCGAATCTCGTCAGATTGTCCCGTTTCGCCTTTTTGTCGAGCCTTTTGGTGCGACCGTGCGAGGAGGGCGTTGGAGTGGAGTAGAAATTGAACGTGGAGCGGTTTTTGGCGCGGAACACATGTTGAGAGTGAAATTTACTTACCGCGCATGCGTATCAAACCACTCAACTTTCACCTTTTTCCCTAAAAAATCAACCTGAAATGGCTGGTGAAATTTTTTATAAATTCATTTTTATTGAGTTACTTTAGTCATCTATCTATTTGGTAGAAATAACAAAGGAGTGCCAGGACAAACTTTCTAACATACAAAAAAAATATGTGTAAGATCATGTGAATGTCATTCTATGGTGTGTGATGAGTATTTGACTTTAATTTGTAAGTTTTATCGAAATTTAAGTTTGATTTTGAAGCTTTTTAACCGGTCTGGCAATGACGATTAGACCAGCCTTGAGCATTTCTTCAGACCTTGAAGCAGGGTGGTATAACCGGCCATGGCATGGCGGTCAGACCGACTTCGTGCAAGATCAGTGTGGTCATGTAAGCTAGTCGTGGAAGTGATCTCTGACCAGTGTGGTCGTGTAAGCAACCTCCGACCAATGTGGTCATGGACTGAGTTGCGGTCAGACCGGCGGCTATAAAGCGATCAGACCGGTCTATAGGAAGCGATCTTATCACTATGAGAAGAGCGGTCAGACCGATGGTCTAAGGGCAGACATATCTAAGGGTACTCTAGACATGTATGGGATGTCCAAAGGTGTTTTGAAGAGGCCAAACAAGTCTGGGATCTTGATGGAATTGAAGTTGAGCTTCTTAGAGGAGTGTGTTACCAAGAGGGTTGTGCCTACATACTGTGATCTGCATGTGGAGACTTTTGTGTGATATAGTTGGGCGAACCATGATCTTGGGCGGTCTGATCGGCCTGTGGTTGGCGGTTTAACTGGCTCTTTAGATTCAGAGTGTGATATGAGTTGGTTTGAGTGTGTATGCACAGTATGAGGGTCGTTGGATAGCTATGTTGAGTTGTATAATGCATATGAAACTTGTAGATGGAATTGAATTGCTTTGTCTTTGGATGTGCATGTTGCTTGGATAGTAGTGGTTGTCAGCGGCATGGACTGGAACTAGCGGAGAGTTGAGGTCCGTATGGTCGGGTAAGTCCTGAGAGACTACATGACTCAAGCAGGAAGCACAAAAGAGACGAGAATCACAATGAGGCGAGTTAGTGCATATGGTGTGCTAGTGACCAGACCATGCACGTAGAGGCAGGTTAGGGAAGTCTAAATGCGCGAAGACGTGGCAGCTAGTCATTATGCACTACAGACTACATGTCACAGCATACAAAGATACTTTGATGGATTTGATTTGCATTTTGGGCTATCGGAGCCCTTTGGATGAGCTGCTTTGAAAAGCTTGCATGTATGTAAAATCCGATATGGTGTTGGGTTAACAGGTTAGCCCATGTAAGTGGATGAAATTTAACTAAAGGTGCTAGTTAGGATTTTGTGGTGTGAGCCTCTATACATAAAAAGGGAGAGGAGCAGGCTTCGGTTAAGCCTTTTGAGAGAGGCTTTTGGGAGAGTTAGGGTTAGGGTTTCTACGAGGAAAACTTTATCTGTGTGCTCCATGGAGAGGAAGCTCTGTCCTTCAAGAGTGGAGTGGCTTAAAATATTCATCTCCAATTATCAATAGGTATCCAAAATTCGTCCAAATCTTTCACCTCTTTGCTTGTGTTGTAAACTTAATTTGGTTTGATTTTTAGTGTTGCTTTATCCTTTCTTGATCTTTCTTTGTATCAAGAACATGTAAGTGATGGACCAAATCTCATCTATTTGGTATTTGTTCTTTGCAAGTTTTTGGCTTTGCCCAATTTTAATGAAAGAAATGGTGATTTAGGGGGTTTTGCTCTTGAGTGTTTTTGGCTTGATTGTTGCTGTGATTAAGGATGTGTAGGAAACCATCTTTAGTCATCTTGACTTGATTCCTCCAACAAGATCCTTCCAATCATCATCTTCCTCTTTGACCCGATTTTGATGTAATTTTCCTTGTTTTGGGTAAAGATCAAAACTTTGTTCAATAACTTGTCGATCCATTAATGGAATAGGTTCTTAGGACATTGAAGAAGCTATGTTTCAAGTCATTTTGTTCAGTAGATTAGAAGTTAGCCCTTTTTGAGTTCTTGCGGTGGGCTATTTTCTGTTATGGAATGGCAAGCGGCCAGACTGGCCAGTTGATGTTTTGGTCCGTTTGTCGCTTCTTTTGTTTTCTTGGCTTGTTGTTTTCTATTTTATGCTTGTTTTCCTGTGCATCTGATCTTATTTGTTTCTTATAGCTAATTGAGTAAAGAAACCAAAGAATATTAATTTTGTAGAAGTTGAAAAGGATGCAAAAATCATTCATCACTCTGATCTCCGCCATCAGTCCTGGGATATGAATTACTAAAAAGTTTGCCAAATCATTGTACATATAATCTTATTAGTTTTTTTATAGCTAATTGAGTGAAGAAACCAAAGAATATTGATTTTGTAGAAGTTGAAAAGGATGCCAAAATCATTCATCCTTCTGATCTCCGCCATCAGTCCTGGGATATGAAAGAAGAATTAATTACTGAAATGTTTGCCAAATCATCGTACTTTCTCAGTATTTGCATTATTTGTTTCACCTATTTTTTCAGATCTTGGTTTTCTCCGGATTTATTTTTCTCGTTTCTTCACTTGGTAGTCTCTTAGACACGTTACTAAAGAAGTAACAAGCAGGCCAGGCCGTCACTTTACGTTGATCCAGATTCATCAGGTAAAATGGGCGAACAACAAGCCCAAGAGGCCGAGATAAAGCCCACCTTCTGAGACTGTGCACGGCTGGGTCGACTTCACGTATGTTCCCAAGTGGCTAGGGCCGGACACGGCTCGGGCCCATATAACCATATTGCTTCAGGCGAGGAAAGACAAGGGGAAAGGGGAGACGAGGAGCAACGAGGGGCCTGTTTGGCAACGGCTGCGGCTTATGACTTTTGGTTGAAATTTTTGAATTTTGGCTGTTTACGGTACAGATTACGGAGAGACGGATACTCACTTGCAATTTTGGCTGGTACAGATGTTGGGCTTTTAACGTGTAGATCGTTTAACTTGTAGACCCCGTCTTGAGAAAATACTCTGTTTGAAAGTTAGGTACTGTAGTAAAAGCCAAAAGCCGTCAGCTTCGGAGGAAAAGAACAGGCAAAGATGGCGCGGAAGAAAAGCCCGGGCGCGAGGAAGACAATGGCGGCGGCGGAGGCAGATCGAAGACGAAGTTGTTGGGCAACCTTTGTAGTGCTGGTGTGTGGATTTATAGTCGTTAGGGTCGGGGTAAATTAGGGATGATACATTGATACTTGATTACTTGGCAAAAATTGACGTGCTAACAAAGGACACGCCGTGGAACGATGCCTTGCCAGGGCGCCTGTAGGCTTCTGTTTTTGGAACAGAAACATTATTATCTTTTATAATAGCTTAGAAATTTAGTTACGGACAGTAGAAATATTATACCTACTAACGAGCATTTTAAAAGTTAGTTTAAATAAAATAAGATCTAATGGACAACTTTAACAGCTTTAAGGGCGTCCAAATCTAAAACTTACTTACACCCAGAAGATCCAAAGAAAATTTTTATAGAAACACTTGAGTGCGGTCGTAACCTTAACACGAAAATTTATAACATCATTTCTTCTTCTAATCTCTGTGTTGGTGAAAAATGAAACAATATTGAGTACAACCAACCATACTCAACAAGTCACATAGCGAAATGCTATATAATTACTTGCCAGGGTTTCTAAGGGATGGGGATATATGGGTTTTAACATTTTAGGTGGATGCAGTTTTATTTGTAAACATTTTTAAACACAAAAGAACAATAACTTCTTAAGGAATTAGGGTTTCAAAACTTGATTACCAGACTTCAACATTTTCAAATCATTTCCAAATCTACTTATACTTCGTTGTCGGAATTACCTATTAAACACAACTTCGTTTACTGAAGCACGGCGTATTTGAATATCATTTATAATTGACTCTGCAGAGTTGCCCAACTTTACCTACAAGATTCCTTAACCCTCATGACTGAGTTAAGAAAACAAGATTTTTCACTGCTCAATTCTTTATATAGCCTTCACCTAGTAGGTGTTGTTTTCCAACAAACTCGAGTGGCCCGCGGCCTCACCTAATTCAAAGCGGATCTACTATTGTTAGGTATGGTTTTCCCCTTCCATACCACAAAACTCCCTCAGTCTCCCTCCACTCTTTGTAGATATCGAATCGAATTTGAGCAACTGCTAAATCAGGTTTGACGAATCAACGCTTGTGGTTGAGCGATCACCATGTTCTTTACTCAGCAAAAGGTTTTGGTCCTTATATTTTCACCAAGGTAACTTCCATCCACAAACCCTTGTTTCAGTGCCCATCCACACTGCCACCTTTCTGGTCCAAGCCTCCACCCTATGATAAAGTCATGAGACTCTTTCATCTAGTGGCCTTCCATGATGTCTCCTTACCCTAGAACCACTTTTGAAATTCTACCGGCAAAGTGCCAAATCTCTTAGTAGTATAAAGCGGTTGATTTCCTAATTTACCATGGTTATTTAAGTAGTATTAATAATAATACTAAGCCTTGCCAATGTGAATATGGCCATCAAATTGAATTGGGCTTTTTCAGGTGGTAGGACATAACTAATATCATGTTATTCCAAACATTTATTGTACATGAAATAACAGTGCGCAAAAACATAATAAAAATACTGATAAATAAATAATTAAAGGAATGTAGGTTCAATATGATCAAAAACATGTGACTTGCCTCTTTGTCCATAGTCTTTGATTATCTTACTGTAATCTTCAAATTGGATACTGACTTCTTTAATTGTCCTGTAGCTCTTCTGTTAACCAACTCGTTGGATCCAAATACTAGTGTGGAAAACGAATGCAAATAAGTTCCTGCTTTGCATAATGTAAGCTAAGAATAAAACACAATAAAATAACCAAAAAGATATAAAGAAAATAGATTCAAGGTCAGGGTTTAGGCGGTGTGTGGTTTGGGTGAACGGAGTTGGGATTAGGATAGATGGAGTTTGAGATGGTCAAAGAAGTATATATGTGTTATATGAATTTCTGCAAATGACCATGGGTATGGATAGTGTTAGGTTTGGGGTCAGGATATCATCTAGATGGTTTGGAGTTTTGTTAGAGTCTAAGATGGTGGAACAGAGCTAGGAAGGGTGTAGACTGGCTCAAGACGATCAAAATGGGTATATATGTGTTTTAAGGGTTTCGATGAATGATATGAGTTCAAACTGAATTAGGTTTAGGGTTTGGAATGGTGTTTTAGTGTTTTTGAGTTTTATCAATGTATGGGAATAGGGTAGATGAACTCGAAACAGTCGAAATAGATATACTTTGTAATTTTTTGGGTATGGTGAACAGTAACGGGTATTTTACTGTTCATCGTGGGTTTTTGCTGTTTACAGCGGGTCTGGTTGCTACAGTTATTATCGGGTTTTCATCGATGTACTCAGAGAACATAGGAGTCTCGAGTACTCAGGTGGGTTCACGTACAACTAACAAGGTCGGGTAGTCAGTTGAGGTTCAACTTCGAGCATGAAGTCGACGGAGATCGGACAGCGTCTGAGTAGCTACAAAGATCGGACGATGTTCGAGCGGCTTGGGAGCATCGTACGACGCTCAAGCGGTACGGTCAAAGTTTCTTTCGATTATGAAGTGGTCAGGGATTCCAAGCGAAGGAGTAGTCGGAGGTTTCGGGGCACACAGTGGTCGAAGGATTTGTAGTTGAAGACAACAATCGGCGACCATGGGTGGGTTCCTGGTGCTACAAGGATTTCATTTTTGGGCTCGGAATTGGTTGGAAGTCAAGTGATTGCCGGTGGTGAGGTCTTCCCTTCTTGGGATTTTTGGATGGTATAGGGTTAATGATAGGTTAAGGAAACAATAGCATTTGCGATTTGAGTTTCTTTGGAGGTGGTGGAGGCTTAGGGAATGGTGGTTTGAGAAGGGGTTCGCAGGTTGGGCTATCCACGGCGGCCTCCTCTGATTAGGCGATGACGCTAGTCGCTAGAGCAGTAAGAGCTCGGGAAGCTAGGGCCATGCTTTGGAGGTGTTTATAGGGGTGTGAGGAAGCTATAGGCAGAAACAATTGAGATGTAATCGACTAATTAGCAAGAATTGAAAATTGGCTAACATTGGTGTTTTTCTGGTGATCATCAGTGAAGCTCTGGTCGATAGGGCGATTGAGGGTAGGGGTGGCTTCCTAGACACCAGTGCATTGTCTGGGAGGTGGTCTCGGGCTTTTATATCCATCCCATGGCGGTTCGACATAGGGCATGGGTTGAGGTGGTAATGGCATGTGGCCAGGTCAAGAAGGCACAAGGAGGCGCGGTGTAACTGGCGGTGGTGATCTTTGTGCTACCTCAGGCGTAACATTGCGGCAGTCAAAATGGTTCAGGGTATGTTAGGTCGGCTATGAGGGTGTGAGAATGGAGAGAGAGAGAGAGAGAGAGAGCAAAGAGGACGGCAGTGGTGAAATAGCCATGGTAGTTTGATCAAGTGGGGATGCGGCCATAAATGAGGGTGTCAGGTGTCGGGGAGGCCATACTCTAGCTTGGCAGCAGTTGGCAAGGTGGGCAGGTGATTTGTGGCACTTCTGTCGGCGGTGAGACATGAACAGAGTGGCGGCGGATGAGTCTGCTCTGGTTGATCCGATGCACGGCCAAGGGCATTTAAAGGGATGTCAGGGGTGGGAAGGGCAAGGCATAGGGCGTTGACAGCATGGCAGAGGTGTGGCAGCGGTAGGCGAAGTCGTGGCGGTGGCGTATGAGCAGCAGCCAGGTGTGGGGCAATTTTTCGGATGGTGAACTGAGAGACCATGTGAAGGGCACTCCATGGTTGTGATGAGTAATTGACTCTTGTTCTAGGAAGATTGAGTTTAGTTTTTGAGGTTTGTGCTAAGTTCTGCATTGTCGTAGCCCTGGCGAAGTGTTCTGCAGCTAACACGACCACGTTGGTCGTGGTCGAAAGTCATGCGCACTGGTTACGACCACTGTGGGCGTGGTCGAAGGTCACCCGAGGGGTCTACGTCCACTTTGGCCATGGTCGAAGGGCACCAGAAGGCAGTACGACCACGTTTGGCCGTGGTCGAGGGCCAGTACGACCACGTTGGTCGTGGTCGAAGCAGGTTACGATCACGTTGGCCGTGGTCGAAGGCCAGCACGACCACGTTGGTCGTGGTCGAAATAGGTTACGACCACGTTTGGCCGTGATCGTAGGTCTCCAGGGAAGTTTAAGACTGTTTCTGCCCTAGTCGTATCTTGGTCATGGTCGAAATGTCCCGTACGACCACGTTGTGCGCTATCGGAAGTCAGCCGAGCCATCTACGACCACGTGAGTAGTCGGCACTCTACGACTACGTTGTTGAGAGCTGTGGTCGGAAGTCGGCGCTCGGGCGTTCGACCACGTGAGTAGTCGGCACTCTACGACTACGATATTGAGAGCTCTTTTCAGTAGATCTTAACCGGTCTCAAGAGCCATGGCGACGGACAAGTACTCGACCAAGCCTCCCGTCTTTGATGGCCTGGATTACCCCTTCTGGAAGAGCCGAATGGAAACATACATCCAGGCTCAGGGGTATGCCATCTGGCGAAAGGTAAAGGTCAGGTTTGTTGTTCCTGCCGATGAGAACATCAACGTGGCAAACATGCCCGATGTTGAGGCAAATGCGAAGGCAAGGAACATCATTATCCAGGGCTTAAGCAGAAGCGAATTCGATCGCATCTCTCACCTGTCGTCCGCCTACGATATCTGGGTGACCCTCGACGCATACCATGATGGCACCACCCAGATTAAGACGGTTCGACAGGACCAGTTCAAGCGCGAATACAACAAATTCGAGATGCTTGCTGGTGAGTCCCTGGACGAGTGCTTTTCGTGATTTCACAAAATCTTGAGCAACCTCCGAGCGGTCGGTCTCACATACCCCGACTCGGACAACGCTCGCCAGATGCTCGCGGCACTCGATCTACGTGTCTGGGAGATGAAAGTGACCACCATCAAAGACACGACAGACCTCTCGACCTTGACTCTTGACGCGCTGTACTCGCGCCTCAAGACTCACGAGATTGACGTTGTCTCTCGTAGGTCGAAGTCACAGTCGATGGCTTTGGTCACCGATCCCAGTTCAGCTTCTGGTCTCTCTTCTGAGTCTTCTTGCGGTTTCTCCCTTGCTGTTCTCTGTGACATAACTGATGATCAGTTAGAACAGCTTGCGGATGATCAGCTGGCCCTCCTAGCCCGAAGGTTTTCCCATGCCTATAAGGGTAGGAGAGACAGAAAGAGAGGAGGACCAGTCATCTGCTTCGAGTGTGGTGGCCCCAACCACATCCGAGCAAACTGCCCCAAGCTTGGGAAGGGTAAAGGTGACTACGGCGGTTCGGGCAAGAACGACTACACCGACAAGAACCGCAACACGAAGCCTTCAGCACCTGCTTCGGGAAGGCCAAGAAGCTCTTCCACCGCGTCCTCACCGCCTTCGACGACCTCGACCTCAGCGAGGTGGAGGGATGGAGCGACGACGACGGGACGGGTGACCAAGAGCCCAAGAATGGCGGCAACGACTCCTCCGGCATGTGCTTCATGGCCCTCGAGGGCGAACTCAGCGACAGCGAGCTGTACTCCGACTCGGACGAGGTATGTCCCTCCTATGACCAACTTAATGAAGCTTTTCTTAAGCTAGGAGGATTTCATGCTAGATCTAGAGCTAGATGTAGCGAGTTGGAAAAGGAAGTAGATAGACTGTTACGGGAGCTTACTTCACTTACATCTGCTCCCTCCCGTGACGACTGTGATACATGCTCTGCTTTGCTGGTTGATATGGAGAAATTAAGGACCTCGCATGATAGTGTGTCCTCTGAGCTTGATTCTATTAAGGTGGAGAATGTTAGTCTACTTGCTGAGTTAGAGTTGAGTAGGATGGCTGTTACCCTACTTACTACTGATGAGACTACTTCTCCCACCTCATGTGAGGTTAAGGACATTGCTGCTAGAGGACCTTATGTCATGCTCCTTAATCTGCCCGAGTCTTGTGAAAGTTGCAATAATTTAAAGATGAACCTAAAACGGGCAGATCACAAGATTGCTAAGTTGCGTGCTTCATTGCTTGAGCCCATTGATTCATGTTTGAATTGTCCTAGATTAACTGCTGAACTTGAATCTGTCTCAAAACAGTTTCAAGAAATGATTGACACTAATAAGAAAATGGCTCAATTCGCGACTAAGGATCCTGTTAGCTCACCTTGCATTAGCTGTGATAAACTAAAACTTGAACTCGTTGCCTTGAATGACAAATGTGTGAAGCTAACTAAGGATCAACTAGTGAAGGCACCAACTGCTTGAACTGTTTGTGCTGAGAAGGGGGAGAAGCCCCAGGGTAAGGTGGAGACGCCTAGGAACGTGAACCAACTGGTTAGCAGTAGGACTGCCCATTCAGAGTCGGCTGTGCGTGCACAAGCCATTCTTCCCTCTGCTGTTGGTTCTTCTTCTGGTCCCTTACCTTCTGCTGTCTCTTCTTCTCCCTGCTCTTCTTGCATCTCTCTCTTTCGGGAGTGTCAGTATCTTATGAACACTCTCGAGAGGTTTGTAGGTGGCAAGAAGAAGCTCAATCTTATTCTAGACCAATCCAAGATTTGCAAGTTCAATCAAGGTCTAGGATATGATTTCTATGAGGATATGAGGAAACATCCTCCTGCTATTCTCCGACCTATCTTAGGAGGTGTGATCGAGGTTGAGCCCAGGTCTGACGAGGTGAAATTCAAGTCAGCGGGCTTTGTCCAAGGGATCTCTGACAGTAAGGTGATTCCACTTGTTGCTTCAGCCTCTCAGAAGGCGAAGCCTCTTTGTGCTACTTCCACCTCTCAGAAGGTGAAGTACCACTGCACCTTCTGTCAGAAGGATGGGCACTCGATCGAGAGATGCTTCAGGCGCGCCAAGATCGCGCGTAGAGACCGTGTTGAGTCTCTTAGCCATATTCAGGGTCAGCCCCAGATCCTGAGTACACCTAAGACCAACACGAGGTCTAGGCTTGCTCCTGTTGCGGAGTTTAGGCAGCATAGAGGACTTGGTTTTTCCGAGTTTTCTGGTTTTTGTCCTCGATATGCTCCTAGTCGTGACTTCCGTCGTCCTGAGGGTACATCTCATTTCCCCCGTCGAGACAGCTACCCGCGGCGTGATCAGCGTGTTGCCGGTGTTCTGACTCGCTCTCCCGTAGCAGTCGGACCCTGCAACAGCTTCAGGTCTACTCACAGACCTTCTGTTTCCTTGAGTCACAGGGAGTGTAGGGTAGATAGAGGTCAGTCGTGCTTGACTACTTCATCTACTCGACGTGTTGTTCAGTATTGGGTGCCAAAATCACTTTTGATTTACCCAGTACTAAGACTTTACTCTCCTGTTGACTCAGGTTCGCCGGGTAGGGAAGGAGAAGGTTTGGCTTGTAGACTCCGGTTGTTCTCGTCATATGACCGGAGACTCCCGTTGGTTCTCCTCCCAAGCCCGCGCTCCAGGTGATGAGACGATCACCTTCGGAGACGCTTCGTCTGGGCGCGTCATCGCCAAAGGTACTGTGCATGTTAATGCCTCTTTTTTTCTTAAGGATGTTGCCTTGGTTAGTAAGCTGCAGTACAATTTGCTTTCTGTTTCTCAGCTTGCCGATGACGGTTTCGAGGTGAACTTCAAGAAAAATAATTGCAAAATTCTTGATTCTTCGGGTAGTCTGGTTTGCGGGATTTCTCGTTTTGGGAGGATCTTTCGTGCTGATTTTTCTGAGTCTTCTGGTGATCTTCTCAGGTGTTTAGTTGCTTCTGAGTCCCGCGACCTCTCTTTCTGGCATAGGAGACTTGGTCATATCGGATTTGACCATTTGACCCGAGTTAGCGGCCACGACTTCATTCGTGGCCTGCTGAAGCTCAAAATGGTCAAAGACCTTGTGTGTGCTCCATGCCGGCACGGCAAGATGGTTGCCGCTTCTCATCCTCTGGTCACAGTGACCATAACCGATGCACCGGGACAGCTGCTCCACATGGACACAGTTGGACCAGCTCGAGTGCAGTCAGCAGGAGGGAAGTGGTATGTTCTTGTCGTGGTCGATGACTTCTCGAGGTATTCTTGGGTGTTTTTCTTAGCCTCGAAGGATGAGACATTTTCACATTTCCGAGGTCTTTTCAGTAGGCTTTCTGTTGAGCTCCCGGGTGCCTTACGTGCGATCCGCAGTGACAATGGCACGGAGTTCAAGAATTCCTACTTTGAGAGTTTCTGTGGTGAGACAGGTGTAGAGCACCAGTTCTCCTCTCCGCACGTCCCACAACAAAATGGCGTTGTGGAAAGAAAGAACCGTACCTTGGTCGAGATGGCCAGGATGATGCTTGATGAGTACTCTACACCGCGGAAGTTTTGGGCTGAGGCTATAGCCACCGCGTGCCATGTCTCAAATCGAGTCTTTCTTCGGGCACACTTGCACCGCACTTCTTATGAGCTGAGATACGGGCGAAAGCCCAGCGTCTCTCATTTTCGTGTGTTTGGTTGCAAGTGCTTTATTCTGAAGTCCGGGAACCTAGACAAGTTCGAGTCACGTTCTTGTGATGGTATCTTTCTAGGTTACTCGCCTTCTTCGCGGGCTTATAGAGTCTGGAACTGCGAGTCTAGCAAAATGGTAGAGACCTGTGAAGTGACCTTTGACGAGGCCAGTTCGGGGACTAGGCCAGATATCTCAGGTTCTTTAGAGCAGTCCGAGACCATCTTTGTGGATGATGAGGACGATGGAGACGATGGTTGTTTACCTGATCCAGCCCCTCATCCTCCCCTTGAGATGCCTTCTTCCACGGTACCTCAAGGTGATCAGCCTTTGCCTACTGCTTCCTCCGGAGCTAGTGGCTCTGTCCCTGCCTCTTCTGCACACGAGGTAGAGGCCACTTCTTCTCCTCATCCAGAACCTCCCCGACATATCCAGAAAAGGCATTCTTCAGAGCAGATGATTGGAGACCTCTTCGAGCGTGTGACCCGCTCAAAATCTGGCTTATCTCAATTCTGTCTCCATTCTGCTTTCATTGCCTCCTTTGAGCCCAAAGATGTTTCTCATGCTCTTTTCGACGAGTCTTGGGTCAATGCCATGCATGAGGAGCTAGAAAACTTCGAGAGAAACAAGGTCTGGTCGCTTGTCGAGCCCCCGCGAGGTCACAATATTATTGGGACTAAGTGGGTGTTCAAGAACAAGCAGAGCGAGGATGGAGTGGTTATTCGAAACAAGGCTAGACTGGCAGCTCAGGGGTTTTCCCAGGTTGAGGGTCTAGACTTCGAGGAAACCTTTGCCCCTGTAGCTCGACTTGAGGCCATTAGAATCCTGCTTGCCTTTGCAGCTTCTAAGGGTTTCAAGCTTTACCAGATGGACGTCAAGAGTGCCTTTCTTAATGGCTTTATTGAGGAAGAGGTCTATGTCCGACAGCCTCCTGGTTTCGAAAACCCCAAATACCCAAACCATGTCTTCAAACTTTCCAAAGCTTTGTATGGACTTAAGCAAGCCCCTAGAGCTTGGTATGAGAGGCTTAAGTCCTACTTGTTAAGTCATGGTTTTGAGATGGGCAAAGTTGACAAGACCTTGTTCATCCGCCGGCATGGCACCGACCTTCTGCTCGTCCAGATCTATGTCGATGACATCATCTTTGGCGGCTCTTCCCATACTCTGGTTTCACAGTTCTCGGATGTCATGAGCACGGAGTTTGAAATGAGTATGATGGGCGAGTTGACCTTCTTCCTTGGCTTCCAAATCAAGCAGACTCGGGAGGGTACATTTCTTCATCAGGGAAAGTACACTCGTGACCTCCTGAGACGCTTCAATATGAGTGATGGTAAGCCGGTGTCGACTCCGATGGCTTCTACAGCCTATCTTGACCTAGATGAGGATGGCGAGCCAGTTGATCAGAAAGAATACAGAAGTATGATCGGCTCCCTTCTTTACCTCACTGCCTCGAGACCAGACATACACTTCTCCGTGTGTCTGTATGCTCCGTTTCAGGCTTCTCCTCGCGTATCTCACCGCCAGGCGGTGAAGCGCATCTTTCGGTACCTTCGAGCTACCATTGACTATGGTATCTGGTACTCTTCCTCATCCTGTCTTTCCTTGAGAGCCTTCTCGGATGCAGACTTTGCCGGCTGTAGGATAGATAGGAAGAGCACTTCTGGCACCTGCCAATTCATCGGCACTTCTCTCGTCTCTTGGTCTTCGAGGAAGCAGTCCGGTGTTGCACAGTCCACCGCAGAGGCCGAGTACGTGGCTGCAGCCAGCGCTGCAGTCAGATACTTTGGATGGTTTCGACCCTGCGGGACTTTGGGTTAGCTATCGACAGTGTTCCACTCTTTTGTGATAACACTTCGGCGATTAACATTGCTAAGAACCCAGTGCAGCACTCCCGGACCAAGCACATTGATATCCGTTATCACTTCCTTAGAGACCATGTAGAGAAGGGCGATATAGTGCTCCAGTTTGTGGAGAGTGACCACTAGTTGGCTGATATCTTCACCAAGCCATTGGATAGTTCAAGGTTTTCTGCTCTGCGGGGAGAGCTTGGGGTGGTTTGTCCTTATGGACTGTAGTGAGGGGGAGCTTTGGGCGTTTCTGCTTTATTATTCTAATTATGCTTCTGTCTCATTTCTGTTGCTTTGCACTTGGGGTGCATCGGGCTTAGTCCTTCTAGCATAGGTTAGAGTGCTTCTCTTGTCTAGTTGCTTAGACTTCTTACTCTTATCTTGTGCTTCCAGGATGCTTCTTATTAGCTGTTTCTTATCTCACTAGATTGAGCTCACTCACTTCTTAGGTTCTAGCGAGGGTCGGGCCACCCTCGGGTAGACAGGGTACGTGATTGCTCTCTAGTGTGTGTTTTTCCGGTCAGCTGATAGTCCTGGAGTCATATGGGGTAGATGAGAGTTAGTCTGAACCACAGTTGTCTCTATATCTTATCTATGCTTTAAGGACTGCCTGTTTGGTTTTATTTGCCATCTTCTCAATTTTATTGCTTTGGTTCAGGGAGAGTTCTTTTGGGAGCTTCTGGAGCTTAATTTTGACATAACTCAACTTGAACTCAAAGTTGCATCTAATGTTGAGAGGGAGCTGGATTTTCTGCATTTCTAGCATTCTGCATTGTAATATAACTACATTGAGCCTTGATTATTATCCTGTTATGACATGTTTACGATGTTTTACACCTTGCCATGGTTTGTGCTTAGTTGCTAGATTTATCATGACTTCATATGTGTAGACTAGCTGTTGCCATGATAAGTTAATTAAACTTGCTCAACTTACATTAAAACTTGTCATGATAGCTATTGAGTCTAGTCTTTCTTGAGCTATCCCTTTATGATTCATGTCATGTCAAATAGGCTGAGTTGAGTCTTGAATCTAAGTTGAATCTTAGATTGAGCTATTTTAGCATCTTGATATATCATGAGTTAGCACAATCTGTTAAAAAGCAAAAGGATCTCTTTTTATGTGCGAAAAAACTGATTTCACCAATTCTTTCTCATGAGACGGCTTGCCATTGCACTAGGCATGAACTCAGGGGGAGTTTTGGATGACCTAGACTATCGTCTTAAGCTTCTCGCTTGGAGTAGTCGCATAAGGCTTGAGATCTAGCACATAAAAAAATTGGGTTGAAAACGACCATAAGCTTTAAAAAGACAATATTTTATGTGTTCAATTTGCTTAAGCTACAAAAAGAACCTTGTTCTTAACCAATGTTTCAATCTTGAGCTTATAGCACTCTATTTGGACTCAATATTAGCTTCCTTGTTCCGCTTAGCTTATTGACATGGCCTGCATCATCCTTGGATATCTCTAGCTAGACTTTACTCACTGATGACTTGACTTGCTCACAAAATGCACTATATTTCAGTTTGTCATCCATGTGTTCTAGCTAGGTTATACATATCTTGTCATGATCTAGATAACCTTTTATTGAGTTATGGCTTAGTGTATCCCATTATGGTCATTATGGATAATTCTCATGGCTCAAAATGATTAGAAATAATCAAACTTCAGCCATTTCATCCATGTTTGTGATCTTATTCTCTCGTGTGCATTCTTGATGCGTTTATTGCCAAAAGGGGGAGAATAGAGAAGAAAAAGCTAGTTTGGGATCTTTTTAGAGCTTTGGAGAACAATAAAGCTAGTTTGGGATCTTTTTAGAGCTTTGGAGAACAATTTGCTTTTTCAGTTGTTGCTCTAGTGATCTTTCTGTCGACATGGTCATTTGTTTCATTCTCTTCTTTGGACCATGTTGGACTTTCCAAAACTAACTCAACTTCTTGCTTTTTCTGGGTTTGTCAATATACTCATCAAGGGGGAGATTGAGAGACCATGTGAAGGGCACTCCATGGTTGTGATGAGTAATTGACTCTTGTTCTAGGAAGATTGAGTTTAGTTTTTGAGGTTTGTGCTAAGTTCTGCATTGTCGTAGCCCTGGCGAAGTGTTCTGCAGCTAACACGACCACGTTGGTCGTGGTCGAAAGTCATGCGCACTGGTTACGACCACTGTGGGCGTGGTCGAAGGTCACCCGAGGGGTCTACGTCCACTTTGGCCATGGTCGAAGGGCACCAGAAGGCAGTACGACCACGTTTGGCCGTGGTCGAGGGCCAGTACGACCACGTTGGTCGTGGTCGAAGCAGGTTACGATCACGTTGGTCGTGGTCGAAGGCCAGCACGACCACGTTGGCCGTGGTCGAAGGCCAGCACGACCACGTTGGTCGTGGTCGAAATAGGTTACGACCACGTTTGGCCGTGATTGTAGGTCTCCAGGGAAGTTTAAGACCGTTTCTGCCCTAGTCGTATCTTGGTCATGGTCGAAATGTCCCGTACGACCACGTTGTGCGCTATCGGAAGTCAGCCGAACCATCTACGACCACGTGAGTAGTCGGCACTCTACGACTACGTTGTTGAGAGCTGTGGTCGGAAGTCGGCGCTCGGGCGTTCGACCACGTGAGTAGTCGGCACTCTACGACTACGATATTGAGAGCTGCGGTCGGAAGTCGATGCTTTGACCACCGTGGTCGGGGGCCGGCACTCGAGCTTGCGACCACGTGGGAAGGCGGTGGACTTCGACCATGTTGTGAAGCGGTCGAACGAGGTCGGGTCGGGGTCAGACTCAGTCGGTTGTGGTCGTAGCCGGTCGGTTGTACTCGATACCGGTCGGATTTGGTCGTAGAGCAGTCTGGCGTGGTCGGACGTGCTCGCACGCAGTTGGAATCGGTCGTATGACCTGCAGACTTGACCATTTGAGCTGGAATTTGGTCGTAGGGCTTTGTGATGAAGTCAGGGACCTTGTGCATTTGTTGGTTTATCTTTTCGATCGGTCGTAACGACTTGGGTTGAAGTCGTAGACTTTGGGCGTTAAAGCCGTAGCGAGTTGTGGGTGGTCGTAGCAAGTTAGCGATGTTCGTAGACTCTTTGTATCTGGTCGTATGGCTTGATATTGTGAGCGGTGCTATGTAATGGCTTGCTTGTCTGTGATGGTTTGCAGGACTTTGAGACTAGTCGTGGTGAGGCATGGATGGTCGAGACTAGGCACGGGGGTGCTGAGGTCGTGATCGGCTGGGAGATGCCAAAGACGACGAAGTCTGTGAGGTGGTTGCAAGCGTGATCGGCAAGGCAGGAGGAAGCTTCCGGGAAGGCAGCGAAGTGGCATTTTGGAGAAATGCGGAAAGCTGCAAAGGGAAGCTGTGTCTCTGCGAAAGCACTGGAGTTGTTGGCGCTAACGGGCAAAGCAGTGGAGCCGTTGGGTGTAACGGGTAAAGCACTGGAGCTCGTTGTCGCTGTTGGGTAAAGAGAGTGGTAAAACCCGGTGTTAGTTGGGGTTAACGGGTTCTCCCCTGGTAGCTTGAGGCTATAAATAGAGAGGTAGAGCTCGGGTGATCGGTGAGGTTGTTCCTGAGTCACTCTGAGTATTTCGTTTCTATTTGTGTGAGTTGTCTCTGGGTAGAGCATGGTTGCTCTTGTACCTCCGATGGAGTGGCTGTAGAAATCTCCATGATCAATCGTGTCATCTCTCTTCCTCTATGTTGAGTTTCTGTTCTGTGAGGTGTTTGATTGTTTTGTTTGTGCTTTCTCTGCGTTATCCTTTTCTTGTATGCATGAGAAGCTGATTCTTAGTTGTACTCTGGTCTTCTTGATTTGAGAAGAGTTCTAGCTGACTTGTTTCCTCCTGCTCTGAACTGGAAATCGTACTCAAGACCATTTGGTCAAGTTATTTCCGAGAGCAACGAGTGGTCAGAGGAATCTTTGCTCGATCGTGCAATATTTTCTGTTCACCATTCTTGTCGGTCTCTCTTGCTGCTGGATCTCGATTCCTCTGGAACTGGGTTTGATCATTCCGACCACAACAGAGAATCGACCGATCACAGTAAGATATCGACAGCAGAGAACTAGCTTCTTCATAGCTCTCTAGCTATCGGAGAAGAAGATCTGGTGGAAGTACTCGGGGAAGCATGAAGGCACCATTCACCCCCCCCCCCCCCCTCTGTTGCCATTTCGGTCCTACATGAACAGTGAATTCGACCAAGGCTGCACACAAATGGACGAAGGAGATGGTGTGGCGAGGAAAAGATGGCGTGAACGAATGAGGAAGGTACTGGATAGAGCCAAGAATCAAGTGGAAACAAGATTCGGAGAAATTCAATTTGTTTTCAAATTTTGGGTTGTTTTAGCGCCAAATTGGTTCTGCATCCGAGCTAGGTTAACATGCAGGAGCTGCTCACAGGTGGCTGGATCAGGTGTTGATGTGCTGTGCACCGTGCGACCGTGTCTGCATTGACGCCGGCGAGCGAGAGGCAGCATCCCATAATCGCATTCTCAGCGAAGCTATAATAAATGAGCTACTGTTGAAGAAGATTCAGATTTCAGGACGCACCAACCAAGGTTGATTTCCTGTGACTGAATAAACCAATACTACTTGTCCGCTGACCTCACTTGTTTATTAATTACTTCTACACCGTTTAGTTACAACTTACAAACGCGCTGACACAACACAAACTAACTCTCTGGCCATCGAATCACAGTGCGTGCAGCACTCCCACCGTCCAACACCTGAGCGTGCGTGCATGGCCGCGTGCGCGTGGCTGCTGCGCATCAGTCACAGCGAGAGGGCGACGAGGATGGCCGATGGCCTGGTTGCACCGCGCATGCGCCGTCTCGACGCGCTCCTTGACGGCGGCTTTGATCATCTCAACGTCCATCTCCACCAGTTCCATGTTAGAATTAATTTTAATAATTTATACTTGGTCAAAGCTTTAGCCAAAAAAAACAATTGAAACCATAGTCGAAATCATGGTCAAAGCTACAATCGAAGTGACCGTGGTTGAAATGGCCATAGTCGAAATAGCCGTAGTCGAAGTGACCATGATCGAAGTAGCCATGGTCGAACTGGCCGTGGTCGTAGTGACCATGGTCCAAATGGCCATGGTCGAAGTAGTCGCGATCAAAGTGACTGTAGTCAAAGACTCTGAGCATGAAGGCAGTCAAAGACTCCGAGCATAAAGGCAGTCGAACACTCCAAGCACAAAGGCAGTCGAAAACTCCGAGCACATGTGAAGTCGTAGCTGCAAAGGTTGTAGTTACAATGATCATAGCTACCACTATTGTAGCTACAGTACTCGTAAGAGTACTTTACGAGTACTGTAGCATCATGGTCATAAGTTAGTACTCGGAAGAACACTGTAGCAGTCGGAGCATCCGAGTAGAGGGAAGTCGGAAGATGAAGCGGTTGTAGCCGTGAGAAGTGGTCGTACCTGTGAGAAGAGATCATAGCCGTGAGAATCGGTCATGTGCGATCGTGAAGAGATTCCAGGAGGCATGAGAATAGGCCCAAATTAGTGGGTGCATGTAGATCGTGTGTGTGCATAAGGCTTATTTAAGCCATGTAATTGTAATTCCTGTAGAGGCAAAGTGTTAAGTCAAAAAAGATTGAGTGATTCAATCCCAACACTTATGTATTAGTCTCCCTTTGTGTGTTTTTATCCAGAGTGACAAGAGAGAGTCTGAGAGGATTGAGCGATTCAGTCCTAACAATTGGTATCAGAGCCTGAGTTCTTAATCTGGTGTATGCCCAAGTACCTTCGCTTCAACAAGATATCCACCACCGAGCAAACGGTGGCAATGGTGGTGCAGTCAACGAGGGAGGGAGGCGTCTCTCTTCAGTACCTAATGCTCATCTCCTCCAACTACTCCGCCTGGGTGATCAAGATGGGAGCATGTATGGAAGTGCAGGACATCTGGGAGGCGATCATACCCGTGGCTGGAGTGGTCGTGGAAAGAAGGAAGAACAACATGGCACTTGCGTGCATCTTTCATGCTATCCCAAGGATGTGCTCCACCAGATTGCCAAGAAGAAGACAGCTAAGGAGGTGTGGGAGAGCTTGAAGATGAGGTATCTCGGTGCCAATCAAGTGAAAAAGGCATAGCTGCAGACCTTGAAAAGTGAATTCGAGGCTTTGCACATGAAGGAAGGCGACTCCATTGATGAGTTTGCTGGCAAAATAATTGGGCTAGCGAGCAAGTTCAGTGGTCTTGATGCCACCCTAGAGGACACCACACTCGTCAAGAAGTTGCTCGAATCAGTTCCTAACAAATTTTTGCATGTTGTTGCTACAATTGAGCAGTTCTTTGATATATATACCATGCCATTCAAGGAGGCGATTGGCCACCTCAAAGCGTATGAGGAGCGGATACACAAGCACGAGAAGGAGGACGAAGAGCATTTGCTTCTAACCAAGGCCAAGTGGGAGATTCGGTCGTCAAAGCGAAATGGAAGGGGCTCCAACAGCATTAGCAGTGGTGGTGGTCAAAGAAAGTTCAACAAAACCACGGTGATGTGCTATAACTGCCAAGAGTTTGGACACTCCGCTTATGAGTGCCCTAAGAAAGGAAAGGAGGCGAAAGGAAAAGGAAAGGAGGAGAAAGCGCTACTCTGTGACGTTCAAAATGATGATGAGCCAACCCTTCTATGAAGAGTCGTGAAGTGTGGTCGTCAGTCAAGATTAGAGGAGAATAAATTAGTTAGATACTAATCTTGACAAAGTTTGTATCTGCATGTTTAATTTAGTCTTTTGTATGTAGTAATCATGTTGTATAGGTCTTTGCATGTTAGTAGAGTATGGCACCAGTCAAAGTGGAAGTGGTGGTGTGAGACCGCTACGAGAAAGAGTTAGTGTGATGCCGACGCCAAATGGCAATACGATGCTACTGTAAGGAGAAGTCGGTGTGAGACCGACAACAATAGCGGTGCGAAGCTACTGAGTAAAATTTCGACATGAAGCCGAATATGGTGGTATGAAGCCAACGCCGCTAAAGGGGTCCATGTGAGACCGACAAAGATGATGAAGAGAAGGCCACTGCGAGTAACAAGAAGATACGGGTGATTCGTATTGGTGAGTCAACACATTAAGATTAAGGGGGAGAATATTAGGATTAATCTTGATGATTTATATGTGGTTGAACACATGGCGAAGGAGCAATCGAAGCCATGGTCAAAATCATGGTCGAAGCTGCAGTCAAAGTGATCGTGGTCGAAGTAACGTGTTCAAAGTGGCCATGGTCGAAGTAGCCATGGTCAAAGTGACCGTGGTCGAAGTAGCCGTGGTCGAAGTGGCCATAGTCGAAGTAGCTGTGGTCGAAGTAGCCGTGGTTGAAGTGACCGTGGTCGAAGTGGCCGTGGTCATAGTGACCATGATCAAAGTGGCCATGGTCAAAGTAGCCATGGTCGAAGTGACCGTAGTCGAAGACTCCGAGCTCGAAGGTAGTCGAAGACTCCGAGCACGAAGGTAGTTGAACACTCCAAGCACAAAGGTAGTTGAAGACTCCAAGTACGTGTGAAGTCATAACTGCAAAGGTCATAGCTACAGTGGTCATAGCTATAGTTGTCATAGCTACAATACTCATAAGAGTACTGTAGCATCATGGTCGTAAGTCGGTACTCCAGTACTCGGAAGAACCCTATAGTAGTCGGAGCATCTGAGTATGGGGAAGTCGGTAGATGAAGCAGTCGTAGCTGTGAGAAGTGGTCGAAGCTGTGAGAAGCGGTCATAGCCGTGAGAATCAGTCTCGTACGATCGTGGAGAGATTCCAGGAGGCATGAGAATAGGCCCAAGTTAGTGGGTGCATGGAGATTGTGTATGTGTGCATGAGGCTTATTTAAGCCGTGTAATTGTAATTCCGGTAGAGCCAGAGTGTTAAGTCAAAGAAGATTGAGTGATTCAATTCCAACACTTGTCTACTGGTCTCCCTCTATGTGTGTAGGATCGTCGATGGCAATCAGAGGGGGTGAATGATTGCAGTGCACAGCGAAAGTTTTTTTTTTTGCAAAAACTAACTAAATTCAAACCAGAATAAAAAGTAGAAGAAAGGTAATCTAACAAGCAAATAATTCTAGTCTAAACAGATCATACGAATGAATACCACTTCCTAGTTCCTACATCTGGCCGAACTACTTCCAATGGCACATGCATGCAGCAACTGCTATTTCTCTTAATCACGTCGGTCTGGCCAGCCCCTAATGCATGCATGCAACCTCTGTTCATCTATCCCCATGACCAGCTACGAGATACATGTATGCAACTGAATACTACTACTATTCAATCTCTCAGACAGAGCTCGAACAAATATCCAGCAGCCAAATTTTTTTCCTACTCAAGAAGCAATGCATCGTTACTTGTTTTCACAAGAACAAAACCAACTGCCATTCTCTAATCACCAAAACCTCATTAGCATATAATCTATCACCTGTCGCCACTATTGATTACACAAGCAAATCAATTGGCCCGAGCAAGACAAAGCTCACAGATCATACACAAAAGGGAAATTAATATCCAAGGGTAAAACTTAGCCAAAACTCACCTTAATCAATTCATGGTCACCCAGAAGCCCCCATGCATATCTAGCAGCCACCAGCACTACTAGTCGATCTCCAATCTGACACGCAAAAACTCACAGCCGCCTCAATTTTTTTTCTCGATGCAATGTCTCGGCTAGAGCCCTTTTTTACAACTCGGTCACGGCTGCTCCACAAATAACTAGCCGCCACAAATATATACCATAAGCCACCACTCGAAACCCTAATACAACTCGTCTAACCGGGCCTAGGCCTTTTTATCTCAATCAAGCTTTCGGCCCATTACTATTCAAGGGACTCGAAACTCTTTCTAACATGGGATTTCTAAAATTTCAACTTTTCCAACTCATCATGTGTCAAAGCCTCCAGGACCGCCCCTCCCGTAGCTTCTCCACGCATCATCCACCTTTGATCTTCATATGCTCCAGCGTGAGCCCGATCACCTCGTGACATCCTAGACCGCTTGGACCTCAGATTTCCCCCTCCTAGTCCCGATCTTGCTCATCACAAATCATGACCGTCTCCATGCCTAACCTGCAAATGCAAAGACCAAAGAATGTTTTTCTGGCACAAGCTCTCTCCAACTTGACCAATATCAGTCCACACACACACACGCAACACACCACAAGTAATATCACAATCAATGTTGTCAATTATTTATCATCTACATTGTCAATTATTCATCACCAAAAATCCTAGACCTAGCCACATGGTCTAACAATGTGTGTTTATCTAGAGTGACAAGAGAGAGTCCGAGAGGATTGAGCGATTCAGTCCCAACACCACAACACGTGGAAGAGCTTCGTGACCACATGCTCCTCCACGCCACCCTTGGCCACCAAGATCTCTACCTCCTCCTACGTGCCCTCTGTCACCACACCCACCACCGTGTCCAGCAGTGCCCCCGACCTGTACTGCCCTTGCACCATCAGCCCCTCCAACTTCTCCAAAAAGTTAGTGATGGCCCACCCCTTGGGTCTCTCCACGGGCAGCTTCTTGGTGTGCTTCCACCCAATTTCATAGTTGGGCAGCTCCTCCTGCGTTAGCACCATCCAACGGAGGCGGCGGTCAAGGGACATGGTTGACGGCACGCGCCAAGCCACGGCAAAGGAGGTGGTCGACGTCACCGACGGCGGGGTCTCATCATCAAGGATGTGGTGGCGGTTAGCGTTGGCCTCGACCAGAGTGGAGGTGGAGCTGGGTTCCTATTCTTGGTTGGCCTCTCCTTGGGTGGGCTTTGGGGTGGAGGTGGTTGGTTTGGGTGCCACGGTGCAGCGTATGTTGGAAACTAGCCACGGATCAACATGCCTAAATCAATCAGGAATTCTCTATTGCCTAACAATGAACAGTGAATCCAAAGGACAAGAACAAACTAAATTTCAAAGAGAGTGTTTTTGGGGCAATTTTCGTTATATTCTCAAAACTGCAACATACACACTAACACAATTACATACTCCTTTTCTTTCTAAGATAGCTAGACTAACTGAGATTCGGTTTTACCAGTCTCAACTTCCATGACACCTACACACACTGCACAATTCACTAATTGACTAAAGGCTCACTCAACGCACTAACTGACTTATGAACAAGTCATTCCACGACCACTCGCACACTTACGAATACTCACAAACTTACAACCACTCACATTGTCAACTGCTACAGTACTCTTATGAGTATGACTGCTACAGTGACATATCACGTATGACTACTACAGTTGTTCGACCACACACACACACACACTTTCAACCAAGTTGCTATCGACCATGGCACCACAACCATGACGCCACAACCATGGCACCACGACCACACACACAGAGACAACCAAGTCAAGTTTATTCGACCACACTCACCCCCCTAAACCTGACTCAGGCTGTGAGATCTCTGACTCCGATCAATTCACGCATTTCACCAAACTTGATTCTGGGAAGTGCCTTGGTAAGGATGTCAGCTCACTGCTCCTCTGTGCTGATATGCTCCATATTTATTTGTCCATGTTCAACATATTCTTTGATGAAATGAAAATAAGTGTCAATGTGTTTACTTCTTCCATGGAATGTCGAGTTCTTCATGAGTGTGATTGCCAACTTGTTGTCCATGTACAAGGTCACTAGTTCAGGCTTCTTCCTAGAGATTTCAATCAGTAGACTTCTGAGCTAGATTGCCTAACAAGCTACGCTTATTACCACCATGAACTCAGCTTTGCATGAGGAGAGTGTAACGGTCTTTTGTTTTTGTGAGCACCATGCTACTAGGCTTCTTGAGTGGTAAAATGTGAAACCACTCGTGCTCTTCCTATCTTCCACATCCCCCAACAAGATCACTGTCGATGTAACCTGTCAAGAGTCCTTCACCTTCTTTCTCATACTCCAAACCAGAGTTGATAGTGCCCTTTACGTACCTCAGGACTTGCTTGACTGCCTGAAGGTGCGACTCCTTGGATGTTTGCATAAACCTGCTCAACACACCCACTGAATAAGCCAAATTCAGCCATGTGTGTGTGATATACCTCAGACTCCCTATGCAACTGAAATTAGTGGCATCAACTGATACTCCCTCCTCATTCTTGCTCAAATGTAGTTTTGGTTCCATAGGAAATTTTGCCGAATTGCACTCCCACATACCAGTCACTTGCAACACTTTCTTAGCATACGCTGATTGCTTCAAGGTGATAGCTCCTTTCTTCTGTTGCACCTCGATTTCCAGGTAGTATGAGAGAAGTCCAAGGTCAGTCATCTCATATTCTTTCATTATTTGTTACTTGAACAAATGTATCTGGCCTTTGCTTGTGTCGGTAACAATCAAATCATCCACATAAACTCGCACCACTAACAGCTCAACCCCATTGCTTCTTTTGTAAAGAGCTTGCTCCTAGTGGCATATCTAAAAATCAAGCTCTCTCAGAGTACAGTCCAGATGAATGTTCTATGCCCTTGGGGCTTGACGCAAACTATAAAGTGCCTTGGATAGCTTGTATACAAGATGCTCTTGATTTGCAACAAAAAAACCCTCGGGTTACTTCACATAAACCTCCTCTTGGAGCTTCCCATTCAAAAATGCTGATTTGACATCAAGGTGATGAACCTACTAATTCTCTTGAGCTGCTAATGCCAACAATAATCTCACCATTTCTATTCTCGCTACCAGTGTAAATACCCCTTCATAATCTATCCCTTATTTTTACACATATCTCTTTGCAACAAGATATGCTTTGTACTTGACAAGATTCTCATTTGAATCTTTCTTCAACTTGTATACCCACTTAAGATCAATTGCCTTGTGACTAGCCAGCAACTCAGTGAGAGTCCATGTTTTGTTCTTCTATATTGCCTCCATCTCCTTCCTCATGGCATCTTGCCATTTGGGTGAATCTACAGCCACTTGGCAGCTTTATGGTTCTTCAATTACCAGCAACAATAACTCTGGATCGAGTTCAATTGGTTGTGTTTTTGCATAAATCTCAGAAAGTTCTCAGTACCTTATGGGTTCTTCATCTATTTCTAGATAGAAAGGGCTTGAGGGGCCTGATTGTCCTGTAGAGGCTGGCTGACCAATAGACGTTGTAGGTGGTGTGGATGTCCAATCCTCTAGCCCGGGTATTGATGACTCTTCTGTCATCCCATATGGCACATTCGTTAATGCCTCAGCATTCTGTGGCTCTTGGTTAGCAGTGGCTGAGACTCCCTATTGCTGTTGCCCATCAATTTCTATTACAGAATCTGCTACAATAAACTCATCACTCTCACCGATCTAGCCGCTACTTGCCATCTCCCAATTCCACTTCCTGTCTTCCTCAAATACCACATCCCGACTCAGAATAATCTTCTTGTTTTGGGGATCATAGAGGCGATACACATTGCTTCCTTGTTCGACACCCAAGTATACCACTGCTTTGCTTCTGTCATCCAGTTTCTTCAAATGGATAGCCAGTATTTTTGTGTGTATAGTACAGCCAATGACCCTCACATGTGCCAAATTTGGCTTCCTGCCTATCCATGTTCCATATGAGGTGACACCGATCTGAGCCTTGGTCGGCACCCGGTTCAATAGATAAACAGTATGAAGAGCTTCCTCTCCCCACATCCTGTCTGGCACTCCCATGGTCTTCAAAAGACTTCTGGTTGTTGCCAGCACAGTACGGTTCTGACGCTCCACCACCCCGTTCTGTTGAGGTGAATAAGGTGTAGTGAGGTACCGGCATACTCCTTCATCACACAACTGTGCAAATTGACTTGACAAGAACTCACCACCCTGATTAGTTCTGAGAATCTTTATATTATGCCCATTCTCCTTCTCTACCAGCACCTTAAACTTCTTGAAAGCATTGATAGCTTCATCGTTCAACTTCAGCGTGTATATCCACATCATCCAGCTAAAATCATCAACAAGCAGTAACAAGTACCTTATCCTGGCCTGTGTTTGAGGTGTGATCGAGCCACACAAATATACATGAACAAGCTCTAATGGCCACACTACTCGGTATGAAACTTGACTTGGAAAAGACAATCAGCTTTGCTTAGTTAGCAAACAACCATCCCAGACTTGTGTAAGATGTTCAATCCTTGATACTACCTGCACCATATCTTTGTCAACCATTAGTTTTATTGCCTGAAAGTTAAGATGCCCCAACCGGGCATGCCATAACCACTCTGGTTTGGCCAAGCACACAGCAAGGTAGACTGGTGCATAGGTGTGCAGAACCACCTTGTACTGTCTGTTGGCTGTGTGTTCCACCTTCATCATGAGTTTGCCGATCCTGTCATACATCTAAAGCAGATTGTCTAGGAGCACAATCTTGGTGCCATCCTCTGTTAGTTGTCCCAAACTCATGATATTATTGCAAAGGCTAGGGATGTAGTATACCTTTGTCAACAGTCGTTGTTCTCCATTCATGCACTCGAACAAGATTGATCCTTTCCCCTTGATTTGTACTACTGATCCATCACCGAAGCTCACCCTGCCAATGATGCTTTCATCAAGCTCGATGAAGAACGATTATTGTCCGATAATGTGGTTATTGTCCCCATTATCCAGATACCATAATCCGGACGTTGGTAGCTCCTGAGCTGCGATGTACTCGCCACCATCAGCACGCAAGTTTGGTAGGACATGCTACTCATTCAGAAGCACCAAATTACACAGCTCCTCTACTCATACTATCAACTTCAAGGCTGGTTCATCTCCTAGCCTTGCGCCAGGTCACCTCCTCTTGGCGCTTACCATGACATTCAAACGCATAGTGCCTCTTATTGTCACAGTTGAAGCACCGAATGTGGCTTTTGTCCCTGCCACCTCTGGTGCCACCCTTTTGTGTCTTGCTGGGGCTAGCAAAACATCCTATGCCATGCTCACGGCCACGCCCTCAGCCACGACCTCTGAACCGGCCATGTCCGTCTGAATTTCTAGTGCCTCGCCCCTTGTTGCTTGCCGATGACTCCCTGCCGCCGCCTTTCTACCATGCCAACCACTTAGTGTGAGTGAGGAGGAGCTATCCATCAGTGTTGGTGTTGCCAACGCGATGATGGATCCTGATCTCATAAGCCTTCAGGTGCCCCATGGCCTCCTCAAATGGCATCGACTCCATATTGGAATACTGCTCGATTGAGGCGACCATCGGGAGGAATTTATCGAGCGCTGAGTCGAGGAGTTTCTTCACAAGCACTGGATCCTCCAAGGTTGTACCAAGCATGTTGTACTTACTCACCAACCCGCTCAGCTTCCCGACAAAGTCATCGATGGTCTCTTCCTTCTTCATGCGCAAAGCTACAAACTCACTCTGTAATATTTGCAAATGCACCTTTTGCACCTAATCAGCCTTGAGATATCTTGTTTTCAGATAATCCCATACCTCCTTGGCTGTTTTCTTCTTGGCCACCTGTAGAAGAATATCTTTAGGTATGGCTTGGCAAATGAAAGCCCACACTAACTTGTCCTTCTTTGCCTCCACGACGACTTTGGCCACCGGTTCGATGGCCTCCTAGATCCCCTGGGCATCCTTCAGCGCCTCCATGTTGATTGCCCACATGGTGTAGTTAGAGGATGTCAGCATCGGGTAGTGGAAGGGCACGTCGTCGCTCTCCTTCGCCGCCTGCTACGTGGTGATTGCCATCAGCTTGAACCGTATGTATTTGGGCATACACCGAGCTCTGATACTAAGTATTGGAATCTAGCCATGGATTAACATGCCCAAATCAATTAAGAATTCTCTATTGCCTAACGACGAACAATGAATCCAGAGAACAAGAACGAACAGAAATTTAGAGTTTCAGAGGCAGAGTGTTTTTGGGGCAATTTTCGTTGTATTCTCCAAACTACAACTTACACACTAACACAATTACATACTCCTCTCTAGGATAGCTAGACTAACTGAGATCCAGTTTTGCCAGCCTCAACTTCCACGAAGCCTACGCACACCATGCAATTCGCTAACTGAGTAAAGACTCACTCAATGCACTAACTAACTTACGACTAAGTCATTCCACGACCACTCACACACTTACGAGTACTCACAAACTTACAACCACTCACACTATCGACTGCTACAATACTCTTACGAATACGACTGCTACAGTACCAAGTCATGTACGACTTCTATAGTGACGTTCGTATGCGACTGCTACATTCATTCGACCACACACAGTTTGTCGACGAGTACAACCACACACACACTTCCAATCAAGTCGCTGTCGACCACAACACCACAATCACGACGCCACGACTATGGTGTCACGACCATACTGATGAACGAGTTAGATTTATTCGACCATAGCGTATGGCGGTGGTGGGGGTCGTGGGGAGGTGGGGTTTGGGAGTGGAGAGGAAGGGTTTGGAAGGGAGGAGAGGACGGAGAAAGGAGACGGACATGGCGGATGAGGTGTGGTGGGAAGACTGAAGCGGACGGATGTGCTGTTTCAGTGATTTTTACATGATAGATAGTTTGGAGATAAGCATAGAAATAGACTCTGTCTGTCGTTGCGTGCGAAGATACATCCACCACGAAGATCGCTACGTACAATCAAACTCAAGCGGGATGACGCTCGCTAGATATTTGTGGGGTCAGAATTACACATCATACGATTCATGCCTCTACTCAGATGATGCATGTTCATGCACCGTTTGATTATAAATGAACGCTCACGGCATCTCAGGAGATGCTTTGCGTTTTTTAAGCATTCGGCCTTACTATCCGAGGCTTGGCTAGATAGGAGTACTTCTTTTAGAGGGAAAAATATTTTTTTAGAAAACCCCCTTAATTACACAAAGTACTTAAGTAGCCAGCTTTTACATTTGAAATCTTAACTGAACAATATGCTATCGTCAAGTTCTTGAGTCAATAAATGTATTGCACTTTTTTATCTTCTCCGCTGGAGGCTCCGGATATCACGACAATCACAGCAACATCGATATCACGACAACTACTTAAGTAACCAACTTTTACATTCAAAATCTTAACTAAATCCTAAGGATCTTCATGGATGTGTAGGACTTGGCCCTCAGTAGCAGTGTTGTTTTTTTAGAGAAGTAGCAGTGTTGTTAGTTGGAGAAAAACCATGGGAGATTTCGTCGTACCCACCTTAGATCTGAGAGACCATGTGAAGGTCATCCCATGTGAGTGATGAGTAATTGACATCGGTTTAGGAAAGTCGAGTTTGATTTGGATAGGTTCGGACCTTGACGTTGCGTGGTGCAATCGGGCTCGGTCGGACTTGGTCAAACCTGGTCAAAGGGATTAGGATGCATATTATGTTGATTTGTTAGGTTTGGGCTATTTCATGCTTAATGTGGTTTCATTAATGCATTTATGTTTTCATGTGTCGAGCGGTGCTATTTGATGTGTTTCTTGTCTGTGTTGGCTGTAGGACGTCGAGGCGGAGTCGTGGCGAGACACGAGGTGACCGGACTAGACACGGGCGGTGTCGAGGTCAGAACGGTCGGATGTATCGAACACGGCGGAGACTCGAGGTGGCTACGAAGCTTGCGAGGCAAGGAATGAGGAAGCTTCCCGGAATGTGCAGGAGGGGCGTTTTGGGGAATATGCAAAGCTACACTAAAGGAAGCGGATTATGGGTAAAGCATTGGAGTTGTTGTGGCTTAATTTTCCAAAGAAAATTTCAAACCCATTAGTGGGAGACTATAAAAGGAGGGTGTCTCCTTACATGGTCTTCATGGCTTTGGAAAAGGGTTAAGGCTTTTGCTTTGAGGCTTTAGTGGTTGAGGGTTGGTAGAGAGAGCACAAGTGTGTCTCCTTCGTATCTTCTCTTTGTGTTCATCCCCTCTCTGTGTGAGTCTTCTCCCAGGAAGCATGTAGTGTGTGTGTTCTTGAGGGTTTGGAGAGGGAGAGGATGAGTTGAGACTCTTTGTAATCATCCCTTGTTCTAATGTCCATGCGTATGGGGACTCATCTGTAATCCTTGTTGTTTGGGAATGAAATTTCTGAAGTTTATCTCTCTTGCTCCTGTTTTGCCTTCGATGCCTCCTCTGTGTGATTTCTTGATTTTTAGTTTTCTTGTTGATTCTAGCTGAGGGGTACCAAAATGGGTTGCTCTATGTTGGGATGATGCTTCAAGATCATTTGATCGGTTTTTCCCGAGAGCAATTCGAATGAATCAAAGGTTCTTCTTTTTCAGCTCCTCTGTTCTTATCCTCATTTCTAGGGTTTTGGTGTAAATCTTGATTCCCTTCTTGAGTTGGCATGAAATTGGGTTTCTAGAGTCCTGTAGGTGTTGCTAACTTGATTGCAAAATCTCATGGGCAAAGGACTTAAGGATCTTGAGTATTTTTTTATTCTAGGTAATATCTTGCAAAAGTCTCAGTTTTTGTTAAGAATCTTGATTCTCCTCTCTCCAGGTGAAATCTTGGGCTTCCAAAGTTCCCATGATATTCAGGTTGCAATCTTTGACATTCTGGGAAGTGGAGAGTAGAAAAGAATTCCAAAGATCCTCGATTTTCAAAGGCCGTTGTACTTTCAGTTTTAATTTCGGGCTGCGTGCTGTTCTGTTTCAGGTTAACCGGTCTGACCGGTTTTATAATTGCGGTCAGACCGGCCGTGAGCGGTCAGACCGGCTAAGGCAGACCGGTCTGACCGGTGTGTCAGGCGCGGTCAGACCGGCCCCAGTGCATCTTGTGCTTCCCCTCGGTTTTTCTCTTGGGTATTTATTGCATTTCTTTTCTTATGTTTGTAGTGGTTTTTGCAGAGAGCATGCTTTCTTTCTTTTCATAGCCTCTAATTGCTATTGGAAAGAAACGTGTTGAGAACCCTTTGCGGGGGAATTTTTTAGTCGACATTCACACCCCCTCTGTCGCCATTTTGGTCCAACAAGATCAATGTAGTTCTCTGTCGTAGAAGTCGCTATCATAGTCCATAGGGCTATAAAAAAACTTGAGACTCGTGAGCTATTCGAGCTTGGCTCAGCCTAGACTCGATTCCAGCTCGGTTCGAGCTTCGAATGAACCTAGCTCGAGCCCAATTATGAACTTGCGAGCCTATTTGAGCCAAGCCCGAATACATTACCGAACCTGTGGCAAACCTCAACGGCTCAACCTCTACTCCTCACTCCTCAGCCTAATTGTCCCATCGCAGACAAAGAGTGAGTATGAACCATGTCCTTCACCTCTCCTCTTCTTTTGTTATTGGCAAGAACTAAAAATTTGCGGATCTTTAGATTATTCATTTTGTTGTAGTTGTTACGTATTCTAGTCAAGAAGATTCAGCCTGTAGCTGACTTGGAGTCAAAACTAGATACATCATAACTAGATCTTCATACTATTGTGGCTCCTAGTGGCAAGAAGATTTCAAGCTTTGTGCCAAGGTGGCTTTTATTGATTTAGTATCAGTGAAGATATTTCATTCTTGCACTCGCACATTTTGCTGATGACACTATATGAATTGTTGTAGATGTCTCAAAAACCACAATTAACACAAGAATCTGGTCATTCACTGGCTACTGCATTGTTCTAATGTTTTGTGATTGCCCTATGAAAATAAATGTTTCTTGATGAAGACATGAAGTCATGTCTTACCGAGCCTAGACGAGCTTTGTTCGAGCCAAGCTTGAGCTTTGTCCGAGCCAAGCTCAAACCGAGTTCAAAGCTTGACCGCCAACTTAAGCTTGCTGAAGCTCGGCTCGAGCTTCTATCGAGCTCGAGCCTAGCAGGCTGAGCTTGCTCGAACTCAATTCGTTTATAGCCCTAATCGTCCAGGTGAATCAGTTTGACAAAACTTATCATGGGTAAAAGAAAATGTGGCAAAGGACTCATCGGAGAAGAAAAGAAACTATAACTAGAAGAAACTAAGGGGAAACTAGGCTAAAGTTACTCATGGAAATGAACGAGTATACTACACAATAAAGATTGACCATATGAAAAATAGAGAATTTGGAGGTACCTTCTACCACTGGGAAAGGTGTTAGTATAAATCAGGCATTGATTTATTAATGGTGTTATAGACTTTTCAACGTTGATCTTAATTTTTTTTGTGTGGATATTATTGACTTTTCCATAATCCTAATCTTAATCCCTATCTTCTGTTGTAGACCTGTATGTAGGGAGGTATGACTTAATCCGCACTAATCTAATATGTTGAATGAAAAGAATGGATGGATTGTATGCTTATATTAAACGGTGTCTACCATAAAAAGAGCTAAAAAACGCTTGCTCGGGCCCAAGGAGACCGATTCAAGAATAAAAATGTTGAGAAATAAAAGAAAAAGGAAAAACTATCTGCATTATTTGGGCTTCTCTGCGAGTGTTTGGTATGGAGCTAGGTAAGAGAAAATTGCGTACTATTGAACAGGTCCAGCCCAGCTGCCCTTCAGTTAATTCAGCCCGGCCCGGCCCAGCCCAGCCCAGCCATCAAATATGGAAATATGGAACGGGGATCCCACACGAACTCGGACTCCAGTAGCTTGCACGCGGCTTCATAATGATTTCTTGTAACGCGATGCGGATTCGGACTCAACGAGGCAATACACACGGTCGCTCGATATATAGCACAGGCGCACCTCTCCGTTTGATTCCATCCACTCACAAGTTACACCAATTCCATTCCTCGCCATGGTTGCCTCCCGCTGCTCCAAGGCGCCGCGCCGGCCAGACTTCGCCTCCCATCCTTCCGAGGAAGAGCTCATCACATCCTTCCTCCGTCCTCGGGTCGACTCCGGCGACAAGGCATGCAAGTTCATCCGCGAGGCCGACGTCTACGCCGCCGGCCCTGCTGATCTCACGGGCGGGCTCGAACCAGCGCTCGCGAGCAATGGCAACGAGGCGTGGTACTTCTTCAGCACCGTGAGGGCCAAGGGCGGCGACGGCTAGCGTAAGGCGCGCACGGTGGACTCTAGGGAGGGGTGCTGGCACTCCGAGGCCGGCTCGAAGCCCATGGTCGGCGGCGGCCGCCGCAATGGCGGATTTAGGATTTTATGAATGGGTGTTCGCTAATTACATTGTGTTACTTTTTTTTTTAATATATACTTATATTAGTTTATAAAAACTGAAGATAAAAGTCATATTTCTAAGTCTATTTAAAGTCAATAACACTAAAAAATTTGAAATAATAAACTAATACTAACACTTTATTTGGTGGCAGCACAATTACAACTTTAGTTGACAACACAAGTGTGCACTTTGTTTTTAAATAGATTTTAACTTTAACCCACTTCTCTTTTCTTATTTTCTATGTTATCATATTAAATGCTGTTTTTTCACACACATAGAAAAATAAGCAGTGCATATTTTTGTTTTTGACATATGTTGTCTCTATTTATGATTTACCTCTCTCTAATAATAACAATTAACATGGGCACTTTGACGAACATATTGCTTCCGAAAAATAAAATATAAATATTTATAAACCAAAACCAACTCTCCCAAATGATGTATATTTTGGATTGAAAGGATTATATAAATTCTTGTGACCACTAGATTTATGACAATTGGCACCATCAAATTTCTTTGAATAAAGCATCTAAAATATCTAGATATTTCTAGGAAACTATCTGGAATTATGATCATGTTTATGGGATCTCTAGAACCCTTAATTATCCACATCTTTCAAGTAGATAAATCATCCAGTATTCCATCTAGTAATTTTAATCTACAGATCAATATATGGTACTAGAAGATGATAAATTTACCAGATAGCCGAATAACAAAATTCATAGCTTAAATCTATGTATCTGATCAACATAAATAAATATTGTACAGAAAACTATCAAATTTCTCTATAATTATCTAGAAGATGATATTTTTAAATTACTTTTATACAGTACCTAAAAATTACAGGAGAACAATATAGCAGATTAGCCGATATACTAGTCTTTTTCCCTAACGAATACTTTTTACTTCCTCTCAACTCTAATCTCTAATTAAATTAACAAACATTGAGAAAATCGAAGATGATATTTTTTTAATTACTCTCATACAGTGCTTAAAATTATACAAGAACAACATAGCAGACTAACGAGGAGCGAGAAAGCCACCATCTTCAGTCTGGCCCCAAATCCGCAATCCTCACAGCCTAATCCCAAACCTCTCTCTAGTTCCAACCCATCCTCTTCCTTGAACTTGTCTCTATATCTCGTCGCGACTGCGGCGGCGGCTGTTGCTTCGCCGTTTGTCTCAAATTCTCACGCCAATGCCATTTAACCCTCGAAGCGAAGGAATTCTTCTCTCTTAGGCGTCGTCGTCCTCCTCCACTCTGCCGGATTGATCTCTTCTTTTGCTGGTAAGGAAGCCTAGCTTGCTTGGATTGTTCTAAGAGTGAGCTTTGTCCTGATCATCTTTTCTTTTCCGTGAGCAATCTCATCTAAATCTTCCTTTCGGGGATGGATAGTCCAGTCCATGGAGTTTGTGGTGGATTTGCTTGCTGCGTTGTGGATTACCAGTAGCAGTCCAGTCCATGGAGTTTGTGGTGGGTTTGCTTGCTGCGTTGTAGATTATCAGTAGCAGTTTATTTTTCTTTTTTTGGGGGGGTTCAACTGAACCCCCATGTCCCACGTTAGGTCCGCTCCTGGGCCGCCGCCTCCTAGGGCATCGCCAGAGCTTTTCGTTCGTGACGAAGGAGGGCGGCCGACGGGTCCGATCGGGGTGGCTGATGGTGGAGCTCGGGCTCGACGACTGCCAAGAAGAGCTGGCCCCGTGCAAGGTTTACTTCAGCCCGCGCGCCCACAAGAAACCCGGGGCAACGTCGTCGGGGCGCAAGAGGAAGGCCGCCGACGCTTCAGCCCCTGTGCGCCAACGGCGCCGTCCCCATCTGACGTCCGAGGCGGACGATCCTGTGGAGGAGCTTGCTGAGAAGGATCCGATGGCCGATGAGGAAGACGAAGACGAGTCGAGCTTTTCTTGGTGGCTGCGGAACAAGAGCAGGCTGATGGCGGAGTTGGGCATCGACGAGGCAGACTTGGAGCACATCCGTGTTCAAGTGCCGGATGTCCCCCAGCCGCCGCCTCCTTCCTCGGCCGTTCGCGACGAGGACTACCGCAGGTGGTTGCCGATCGAAGACATTCTCGAGCTGCCTGAGTGCAAAGCCTGGTTTCAGCAGCCCGCCGACTTGTTCTGGAGTACCTTGGGGAGACCACTAGGCAAGAACCAGTTGGTGTCTAGGATGCACTGATTTCATCAGATTGCGTGTCCCTTTCTGTATGAACCGTCTGATTACAAATCTACAATGAAAAGCCACTTTAGGCAGTGCAGTTCCCTGTATCTAAGCAGATGTTTTGTGCAACACCTATCTTATTGCAACATGATGGAAGATTGAAGTCAGTGATAACTTAAATAGTAAACGTTAGATTAGATTCGGATGGCACGATAAAGATGGGATACTCATATCAAAAGGAAAAAAATGAAAACAAAACCGAACAGTTGACTGAGGCCCATGAACGAAGCCCAACTCAGGAAAAAAAGATGATCCGAAAATGAAGCCTCAGTTCGTTTGCAGCATGATGGAAGAAGAGAGTAAGTACCATCGGGTCGGCCCGTGAGCTTGTTCGGCCCGGCCCATTCCGGTCGTCAAGTCCGACTGGGAGGCGGAGTCCGACTGCGAGAAGGAGTCGTCCAGCTTGCGGTTGCGTAATTGGTACGTCTCCGGCATTCAGATTCCACGCGTAATCGGACTTGATAAATTGCGCGTTTTCTCGCCGCTCCGAGGCTCATCGAGTCCCTAAAAAACCATTCCTTTCTTTCGCCAGGCCAGATTCGCCGCCTCCTGCGATCCCGTCTTCCGCTCCCCAAACCGCCATGGTTCCCTCCGGCTCCGACGCGCTGCGCGGGGACTTCGGCTCCCACCCTTCAGAGCAGGAGCTCATCCTGTCCTACCTCCGCCCGCGGGTCGCCTCGGGCGGCGACCGCACCTGGGAGTTCATCCACGCCGCCGACGTCTACGCCGCCGACCCCGCCGACCTAACGGAGGAGTTCCGCCCGGCGATCGCGAGCGACGGCGAGAAGGCGTGGTACTTCTTCACCCCACTGCGGTCCAAGAGCAGGCGCGGGCAGCGGAAGGCGCGCACGGTGGGCTCCGGGGAGGGGTGCTGGCACTCGGAGCACGCCGCTAAGACCGTGGTCGCCGGCGTCCGCCGCAGCCGCCAGATAGGGCGGCGTCAGTCCTTCTCGTTCGTGAAGAAAGAGGACGGCCAGCGGGTCCGGTCGGGGTGGCTCATGATCGAGATCGGACTCAACCACGGCACAGAAGAGGGCTCTGAGGACGAGATTGTCCTGTGCAAGGTGTACCGTAGCCCGCGCGTGGCGCCCTCGCGCGGTGTCAAGAGACCCACGGCGGTGGCGGTGGCGGCGGCGGCGTCTGGACGCAAGAGGAAGGCCGACGACAAGAGCTCCGGCGCAGCAAGGCACGTGCGGCTATGCTCTCGCTGCCGGACAGAGCCAGCCGAATCGCAGAGCGAGACGGCCGATGATGCTGTGGAGGAACACGAACCCCGAGGAAGACCGGAGTCGGGGGTTCTTGAGGACGATTCGATGGCCAGCGAATCGGACGCGCCGCACGGAGACGAAACGGGTGATTCTTCAAAAAATCGTCGAAACCTTGGTGCTACTGCTACACCATTCTATCACTTTATGTAGTCAGGTTATTTGTGCAGTTGGTTTACCAGTTTAAGACTCAGTATTACCAAACAAATGGGGAACCGCGAGATGTTCCCAACTTCTGTTCGTTCAGCATTGTCGTTATGCTCATGCAGAAACATGCTTTCCCCCACTAATTTCGATCTGATTCAGGCGGATAAACATCTGCTTTTCTTGTCATGTACACTGAATTAGCTGCAAATAGCCAACTTTTGGTTAATAATCTCTTGGTTGACAAAGAAACTACAGTACAGTACCAAGAAACAGCTTCAGAAAATAGTATAGTACCATTGGGGTAACACAGGTCACTATACATTTCTCATGTAGAACACATTCACAATGTTCAAGCTTTCTCATGCAAAACACAATTACTTCAAGCTGAGTGATTAGAACAGCTTCTCGACATCACCCACCATCAGTTCTTGTGACATGATGGATAGTTTCAAGTGAGTGGAATATTTAGTACAACTATTGAATATATAGGATAATACAGGCAAGCGCACACAGGAAGCGAAGAGCTACCTGACATGACCTTCCAATGAGAAAAAGCGCAACCCATAAGTGCACGATACAAGGATCACACTACAGAAATACAATGCACATGACTCAGAAACACATGAAACTACACTAACATTTGAGATATTTGAGATACTTCCCATGAACAACGTCAGCCTTCAACATCATCTCACAGCTAGCTGGGTTGTCTTTCTGTAGTTCAGACTAAGGTCAAGATTATTTGTTCTGACCTGTCTGCTCTAGGGATCTTGGAGCTGCAGGCAGATGGACATTTTTCAGATCAAAGAATACTTGCTATTGCTAGCCAAACTTACAACTGAATGATATAGTGCACCCAATGTCCAGAGTCAGGCACCGGATTCAATTGTCAATGGTGTTAGTTTCAGACGGAAAAGGCATAGTCCCAAGTTAAAAGTTTCAGTTTCAGGTCCCAACAGATCCAGCTATAGTTTTCTTCCAATCATCATTTTATCATATAATTGGCCCAGGTTTATGCTTCACTTATGTCAGCCAAGAGCAATGATTTGTAGTTTTGTACATAAAAGTATGCAAACTGAAATTTGGTAGCGGCCAGGATTTAGGTTGCATTCGTTTCAGCCAACACTGAATATTTTGCTCCACTTTATTTTCACACAGGATTGGCACTAGTGATCAGTACTCATGCAAAACATTGGGATATAAATCCATTGCATAATTTTAAGAACACTGAAAAATCATAGTGCTTGAGAATTAAATTTGTCCAGTGAATTCAAAACAAATACTGGCACGTTAGATAGATATATTGGAACGAATTGCAAATACCTATTCCAGCAGCATCAGATCCTCTCATGATTTTCAATTTCCGACAGATAGTGGTGAACAAACTGCAAAGGAACGATTAAGTTCAGAAATTTTTTTTAAATTAGTCTAGGGCGATAGCTTGTACATGTATGAAACTTACAGCAATATCTGTAATCAATTTAGAAATTTCATAGACCAGATGTTAGAAAACTATAATAGCCAATTTAACACCAAGTATGTACGTGTAGTATACGAGTATTTAAGACCATCTAGGTAGTATGTATAATTTTTCAGAGGTGGTATGTATATTTTTTGGACATACTCCTTTTTATATGCGTATATAAAGGTATTTACAAAATACGCTAAAAACTATAGACTCTTTTGCAATTTTTTCGTGTGGTTCACATTGGAGTATCTTATAATTAGTATACGAGTATACCTAAAATGATAAAAGAGTATTTCAAGTTTATTTAGGTAGTATATTAGAGGTGAGAGTAATTACACCCGGGAGTAAAAAGTATTTTTCCTATATATATATATATATATATATATATATATATATATATATATATATATATATATATATATATATATATATATATATATATATATATACTGTATCTTCAAAGTTCAAATATGAGAATCAAAAGTTTAGAAGCATAGACGTCGCACATAAATCTTCATTTTTACCTTCCCTTTTTCATATAAATCATTATTACCGGTTGAGCAACAGTTAATACTGGACTACTGGTACTCCAGTGAAATTACGAGTAAAAGTAGGGTTTTATGAACTATTAATACTATATGAGGCAATGTGTTGCAAAGGGTTTTGGCTGCGCTCCTTGACCAACAATAAATCAAATATGTTAAGTATTTTCTTAATGAGCTCCAGAAACATTTAACAACAGATGAACCAAACTAGTTCCATCTACAATACCAGATTGAATTTCCTCAAGTCTTGTATTTATATCACCCAAATATGGTCATATCACTTGGTAAAATGGGAGCAAAGGTGCAGGAGCATCAGCAATAGTACTTATAAGGAAGATTGCACAAGATTATTTGTGCAATAATTCTTTGAATAGGCAGCCACATGAATATAACACTGTAAGAAACTTACTCCCAAGGAAGATAGGAGCATCAGCAATAGTACTTATAAGGAAGATTGCACAAGATTATCTGTGCAATAATTTTTTGAATAGGCAGCCACATGAATATAACACTGTAAGAAACTTACTCCCAAGGAAGATAGGAGCATCAGCAATAGTAATTATAAGGAAGATTGCACAAGATTATCTGTGCAATAATTCTTTGAATAGGCAGCCACATGAATATAACAATGTAAGAAACTTACTCCCAAGGAAGATCACCAACAAGCATCCAGTCAGCATCCTTATCTTCGTATGTAAGGACATATTCTTGGTCTTGGAGGGCATCAGCCTTTGAACCACTAGTAAGCCTGTCTTTGCTTGATGATTTACGCAAACCGCTTTGACCTTTAAAATCAGATGTTTAGTATAATCATCCTTAAACACATAAAGTAGCGCACATCTGTCTGAATTGTAGTTCCTGGATAATTAAGCTACAGAGATGGTTGATGAAAAATTGAGCAAGGAGCCAACGAAGTTACTTAGATTGTGCCATGACGAACAGCAAGTCTTTTCGGTGTGCAAAGTGACTGTGGTGGTTCTTTATGATGGTACGTGCATGCATGATTTGTGTGAATGCAAACTTTATGCAAATATTTCTGAATCTTGGTTTCAGGACAACGAATATTTCAGTGCTTTATGAAAATTTGGATGGGTGTTACTGTTCGCATTAATCATGTTCCTCCAAGCTTTCCCAGTAAATCTATACACTATACATTTATAACATTAGATCCAATCAACAATCTTCTAAAAGAGGCAGTGACATTCCTTACTTATACTGCTACAAGGTAAAAGTTATAATAATAAGAGCTAAACGCATCAAACAGAAGCTTCAACCCTAATACTCACCAGTGATGAAGCAGCTGAACATCTTCTCGAGCGCCATGGAGAGGTCCTCGTAGCTCGAATACATCGTGAGGTCGACCTTCCTAAGGTAAGGGGCGCCATCCATGCTCACCTTCACATACATAGGGCCCCCTTCGGCTTTACCTTCCCCTCCTGCCTTGCTCTTGGAGACGCTAGCCGCCAGCGTGTTCTTCCTGTAGTTCCGCACTGGCGGCCATCCCACCAGCTGCACCCTGCCTCCACAACACCCCCGTCGATCAGTACCAGCCCATCCCACACCCAATTTCAGAGCGAAAGCAATCGCCTTTGCGAATCGAAGCTTACTTGGCGGCCGGCGGAGCCGCGGCGGGCGCCTTGTCCTCGCTCCTCGCGCCAGCTGCGGCAGCGGAGCTGGCGCGGCCGAGGGAGGAGTCGGGGAAAGCGCGCTTAGGAGCGGCCTTGGGGGGGAGCGGGCCGAGGGTGAGCGCGGCGGCGACGTCGACGGAGCGGTCGCGGTCGGGGGACTCGGACCCCGGGAGCCCGAGGCGGAGGGTGAGGCGGGGGCCGGCCTCGCCGCCAGGGTTGGGCGAGGACGACGAGGACGATGAGGTCGGGGTCGGCGAGGCGGCGGCGAGGCCGATGTAGTCGTGCGGCTCGAGGAGCGGCGACATTGGGGCGGGTGGAGAGGGGGAAGCGGAGGAGGTGAGGTCCTCCTCTCTCTATGGAGATAGGTGGAAGGGGAGACGATTTGCAGTAACCAAAGTGGCCGACCGGGAGGGGATTTTTAACGATTTTTCGCTCTTTTATTTGGCTTCTTTTCTGTGTGGCCTTGTCCGCTTGTCTCCTGGCTGCTGGTCTCGCGGGTCGCGTCTGCCCAGGTGCATGGCAGGATGAGTTTAGCGTCGACCATGGCTATCAGAACGAGACAAAACGAAAGGTCATCAGTTGCCTTCTTGGTGACGAAGAGCAGTCCCTCAGCTAGTTTGGCAAATGACTTTAGAATGATGATGTGTTGATAGCAGTGCTAAGTTTGTTAGAGCTGTTAACTCTCAACCTAGACTAATCACATACATGGAACAAGCTCCGTTCGCGCTACATCTCAACAAAGATCAGCTGTTTGTCAGTGCTCTAGCTAGGAGATGAGCAGCTTCCCAGGCCAACAGGAGAAAAAAAAAGCCAGTAGGAAACAACTAGGAGAATGAACATGGGAGGTTCAGTCTCAGACCATTGCTACAAGAGTTATGACGTCTGAGCATAAGGTTTAGGACAGTAGACGTGAGGATTTGGCGTGCAACTGTGTATGGATCAATATCAACCAGTTGCACGGTTGGTTAGCAGTCCGTAGTTAGTGATCCTCTTCTTACCTGCCTACCTTAACAATTTGGCTAGCTGAAAGAACATGTGGTCATGGGCACGCGCGGCTCCTTTTAGGTTCGCTGCTTGGTTTCTCTTCTGAGTGATAAGCACACACACACTCTCGTTTTCTAGTACTACGTACTAGCAATTAACAAGGCAATCATTTGCTAATCATCCCCGTTAGGTGATCGTATTCCACGAAACTAGAAGAGTAGGTGGGGCTGGCCGTGGGCCGCAGGGTGGGTGCGTTTGGTTGGGGTTCTTGGCTCCAAGTGAGAAGCGAAAGAGGAGAGGAAACTTGACAAGCGTACGTGGACAAGGAATCGAGGCGTAAACGGCTGTGAGGTCGGTGGCGCAGCGCAAGTAGAGACGAAAACTGCCGACATGAGAGCGGCCGGGAGCCTCGTCAGCAGGGGCGGAGCTAGACCTTGAGCTGGCAGGGTAATGGATTAAGACCCAGTTAAAAAATTCAATCTATTTTACTGTAGCTATTAATGGTAAAGGCTTTGATATTTTTCTTTCAATAGGCTGGACCCGAGGCTAGGCTTTGGACTGGCTACACCCTTACTCGTCAGTCGTTCCGGACAACACCGCTGTTAGAGTTGTAATCTTGTTCTTCCAGCCACGGACCCGGCTCCGCCGTGCCCTGCTCGCCGCGGCGCGGCATACGCTGCGCTCTGCTCCCCGCACGCGGGTGACACGGCCACGCCCGCACAGCCGGCACAGGCCGTAACCCCATGGCTCGCATTAACTTCCGTTGATGCGGGGGCTGGACGGCCAACCTGACCTGGCTTTGCACGGCCGTGCGTCCTGTGCACGCATCAGCGTTTCAGCGCGCCTCACCCCGGCCTGCCGGTCACAGTGAGGGCTGCACTTGTTTGTCGACGGCACGTCAACGTAGCAAGCAAACAGATTGTAAATTTTCCTTGCATTGGATCCTTGCATGCGTACGTGACGGAATAAATCTCAGGTCTGTTTGCAACGTGGAAATTTTTAATGATAATTGCCCTTCACCACGTGACTCAGTTTAGTTTTTACCTTCGCTAACATATGGGCTCGCATCCTTGCTTGATTTAGGCAGGAGAGAAAGTTCACGTGTACAATAGATTATGTCTTAAGATTGTCTTTAAGGTTTTTATCTTATCTAAAGATAGCACTAGAAACAATATCTTCAATAGTAAACCATCCATATAACTATTTTATACTATTTTCTCTATAACTTCTTATCTCACACCATCTTACTATTTGTGTTGGACACTCGTGTGAAAATGTGTGCAACATGTAAAATGCAGATGATAATTTTTCCCTTCCCTTGTGCAAAAGAAATCAACAACTGCTACTCCTACTCACTAGGGATAAAGAAAAGGTCAACACAGCACGTCGGACGCTGGCGGATGATGATGGCCGGCTCCATTTGCCTCTTGGATCCTCTCGACTGCCACTGCCAGTGGCAGCACGTCGTCGCCCAGTTCCCACACCCACAGCAATGCCTGTGCACCGCGCAGGCAGGGAGGCAGGCACTCCTGCCGGCCACATGCGCGCAGGCGCAGCAGGTGGCTGCTGCTGTGCGCAGGCGATGCATGCCGTGCCGCGCCTCAATGAGGCTAGCTACTCCGTAGGCTGCTGTTCCTCGTCCATGCGTGCATCAACACCGCAGTATCTCAATCACCTCACCAACCAATCCTGCACGCCTACTCTGTGGGTGCTCGAGAACGCTGCCGCTCGTTGGCCTGCTCTCCGCTTCCTTCGATTCATTGCCGTTGCAATGGGAAAGTTTTCTCGTGTACCTGCATAAAACCCGTAGAGATGCACACATTATTGATTAGTGAAGTATACTTGCACTCCTACTTAGGTCCATTCATATTAGTTTATGTTTCTGTGTTTTAATTAGAAAAGCCAAAAGTCAATACGAACATCTAGATTCTCGAAGCGATTTCTATACTCTTGCTACTGGCACGCTCCGGGGATAAAACAGGAGTCACGGGTGCATCATCCCACCCCACTCCTCTCACTCACATTACGTGCACGTATCTCTCCCTCACGTTTTGCACCGCTGTCAACAATCGAATCGCTGATCTTACGAAATAATATGAAAAAATGGCTAAAATCTCTAGGAAAGAACAGGATACACTTTATTATTATGAATTGGTTACAGGGTGCCTTCGTAAGGCGAAAGGTTAGTCCTAATTACACTAAATGAATGAGATATGAATTAGTCTGGGATTAAGACTAATTAATTACATGTGAATTGCCCAATCACCTCTTTTTTCTTTGGCCTTCTCTCGTCTAGCTTTAAATACTAATAAAAAGATGTTTCTTTGTCCGCCTGGTAAGACGCCTTATGGCACCAGTGCATCTGGTCGGGGAGGTAGTTAGTGTCAGAAAAAGAACCCTGATCATCGGTTATTGTCAGAGAGATGAATGTGGACAACAATTGCATGACAGTTGTTGTCAAAGACTAAGGGGCAAAGCATCATGCTATTTGAAATGGATAAGTCATGTGTTCCATCCATCGCACAGAAAGAATATTTTGAAATTGGGTCTAGGGACTAATTCATAGATTCTTTGAGCAGTCATCCAGTCAGGCAATACGCATAGTGTTTCTCCGACCAGGGCACTAGGAAAGCAATATCTAGAGGTTTACAACCATAGGTGTCCTTTGGTCATAATTATATTTTAAAGCCGTATTTACGGATTTATTCAATCCTCATCAGTTAGCCCCTGAACTTTAAGTGAATTTATAATCTTCTGATTGAATTTTCATTCGATAAACTACTCCTTTAAACAGTAAGAGTAAAGAAGCGATTTGCACTCACTTTAAAGTTGAAAAACTAACCTGGAAACTGAAATATTTTGGTGTTTGTTAGGCCTTAGATCGAGTAATCTCTTTTTGCAATTGGAGAAACCCCTCTAAAATTCTTAGTGAGCCGCCTTGGGGTTTCACGCTTTCGGAAAAACCTTTCGTCTTTTTCTCCACCCTTGTGCTCTTCTCCTGTAGCCTTGAATCATTTCAATCTTCTTTTCATTCTTCTGTCACCTAGCCAAAATGTCGGATCTTATCACCAACTGGCCAGCACCGAAGCTTGGGATGAATAAGCTCGAGGCCATGGAGAAGAAAGGGATGATTCTCGATAAGGTTCTGGTCCCGTAGAGATCAGGGGTCAGGGAGAAATTCCTAAGTGGGAATGAGAGCGAGATTCCGATCTTCTAGACGTACATCGAGTGCAGGTTTCGATTAGCAGTGCATCCGTTCTTCTCCCAAGTCTTGGAGTATTACAAAATTGACCTGGTAAACCTTGCCCCCAATTCGATTGCCAATCTTAGCATTTTTGTCTACCTCTGTGAAGCATATTTGGGGATTCTACCAAACTTCGCGCTCCTCAGATATTTCTATAGGATGACAAAGTCATGGAAATTAGCGGTGTCACCCGGAGATTGTGCTTTGCGCCTTCACAATGGGAAGGCTAAAGAATATGTTCCGATGCATTATAAATCTTTGTGGTCATCATGAAATAAGTTGTGGTTCTACATGATGCTTAGTAAAGACGATAGCCTTTCCTTCGCTAGTCAGGTGGCCGCTGAGAACCCAAGATGGAGATCTTCCTTAAAGAAGGAGGGAAAGGAGGGGTAATGGGTCGATGCCATCTACCATCTTAGGATAAGAGGTCTTACTTCATGGCATGTGGTGTGGGATTTCTCCATGTGCCGGATAAGTCCTCTGAAATTGATTGACCGTACCATGCTTTGGTACGTGGGTAGGGATGACTCAAAAAATTCTGACCAGTCGAGTTTCATTTTTGTTTGGTTGAATCATTTTAACCTTAAAGTCCTCCCTGATTTTGTAGCCTTATCCCCTACTAAGGTGAGAGAGCAGATCAAGATAATATGCATAAGGGAGCCCAACTAGAAGGCAAAGATGCCCTTGATCTTGGCTGCTACCTCTCCAAAGGAGAGGATTAAAAGACTTAAGGTAAAAATGATAACCTTTTTCATCAACTGTATATTTTTCAGTCGGTATGCTGCAATGCTCTTATGATATGCAAATGATTGGGAGGTGCTCCTCCAAGCCCCAAGAGGCAGAGAAGTGTGAGGAAGTCATATGGGGCCTTAAGGTCAAATCTGGCTCCATCGTCGACTACCTTGGCTATTCTCCCGATCGCTGCTCTGACCGCTTCTACGTCTTCTCTGACAACCATGCAGGGTTTCAAGAGCGGAGTCCCCTCGGAAGTAGGCTTTTACTATGACTCTGGAAGTTTTTTCTATAAGCCTACTCCTTCTCTTGTAACGAGGATAGAAAAATGGTATCGACAATAATATATTTCCTGGACGAAGAACTTTATCGCCAAGCTAACTTCAGTTGTGACCAGGCGGAAGAGAGGGAAGAGCCACTTGTTGGAGCCATTGCAACTGTAGAACAAAGTTCACTAGTCATGGGTTTCAGAGCGATCATGACTGACCAGGTAGTCATTCCCCAAGTGTCAGAGGAGGCGACTGCATTGGCGGTCGAAGGAGTCACAACCTCCAAGTAGGTGGTTGGAGGAGCTGCTTTCGAGCCCCCTCCGTCCATGAAGGATCCAACTAAGGATAAAATCATCTAATCGGAGTATTCAAAAGGTTCGATCAACCCTACCAGTGCAGAACCGGTAAAGTCAGTCAAAAAAAAGAAAAGAAAAATAAGCACTCTAGACTATGCTCCAGGGCGTTTTAAATTCAAAGTGAAGAAGACCAGGTATGTGCTCGTAAAAAATTCATGTAGACTCATACCTTTAGATTTTTCTTGTGTTTTGAAGTCCTTACTTCTCTCTTTTCATTATTCTTTCTTCATAACACTGCTAGTATACAGATCAGTCTTGATCCGAGTACTCCTCATAAGGAAACTCCCAAGAAGAAAGTAGTCAAAGTAGTACCTGAGCTGGCAGAGGGATCAACATTTGCTACTATTGCTCAGGCACCTATGGCGACATCAACCCTATCAAAGGATACAGAAGTAGAAGAGAAATCTCAGTAGGATCTGATTACTGCCGAAGAACAAGTGGTCGAAGAGAAGGGAGTAGGTATACTTCCTCCTTTCTTTGAAGGCCCTGAGGTGGAGAGCTCTTCCTTGGTTAGTAAGTCTCCTCACCCAAGGGACATCCCTTGGCAAACAACTGAAGACCCTTCAAGGCCTACTTACTACTTCTTGGAGCAACCACGAGCAGACAATGAGAGATGTGTGGCTGATGGAGTTAGCTTTCCACTGGCAAAGCTTAAAGTTTCTGATCCATCTCTTAACCTTCAGGTACTCAACACAGATCTCTACTACTCGGAGAAGGATGCAACCAGGTTCTTCGAAGAGGTGAAGCCCTTTGGTCAGATCTCCATCGAACAATGATTAGCGTGGTGGCTCCGACAAGTAGATGAATGTTTATATAATATGTAAAATTCATGTGTAAAAAACTTACCTTTATCATCAGTAAAGCTTATGTCGATTTCTTAATTTATTGAGTACCCACAAATTTTCTAGCCCCTACTGCTTGTTTAGTAGTAATACTTACTAAGAAAGCAATAGACTAAGCATGAAATATTAGATTGCTCCAACCAATGGACTAGGTACATGCTGATTATGTCATAGAAAGGATTGAGTTGTCACTAAGACATCACATTGGACAGAACTAATAGATGATTTTGACTAGCCTTAGATATCATTTCCATAATCGAAATACTTTATAGTCCAACATAAACTTGTCGACGATATAAACGATAAGAAATTATGCAAGAATATATGCAAAAAATGATAAGTTCTTTTATTTATAAGATTTATCCAAGCTGGTTGTAAGATTGCCGAGAACTAAAGACATGAATAATACTTCTCGAAACGTATACATACTCAAGTTTTGACTGGTAGCAAAGATCGCAAGAAAACGGCCGTCGCTAGGTAACTCCTTCCAGTGGGCAGGACAATGTGCAAAGAGGAGAAATTTTGACTAGGAGGTTTTTTGTATCTCAACTAGGTTTAAACAAGATAAGAACATAATATTGAAGTAAGAAAGAGAACATTAAGCCTCCAAGCATGTAAGCAACTATGTCAAGTTGCCTACTTGGTTCCTCTTCTACTTGTTATTATTTGAGAAAAGAGTGTGCAAATTATCGTGAGAATTATCTGTGTGAAGGTCACGATTGGAATCCACTTGGCGTTTGATGAATATATCAAAGCCAAAAGTAAAAGACATACTTTAGAAGTGGTTCAGAGGAAAATGGATCTCTTTGACTAGTTTAGACAATAATAGTATATGACCAAACTAAGGATAAGGAAATACAAATAGAAATACACATCAAAAATGAAAAAATATAATGCAACTTTATTGAAATATTGAAATAAAAAAATATTTACACATATAACTTATGCAACTGATTAATATTCCAAGAATTAGACAGGGCATGCCCATCTGACATGGCCAGTCATACCGAGCTTGGTCTGGTTAGTTCAACCACAATGTATGGACCTACCCATTTAGGTGATAGTTTGTTGCGATTTGCCTGGCTCTGAATTTTTCTGAGAACCAAATCACCTACAGCTAGCCTGCGAGGTTGCACCTTACTACTGTGGTACCTCATGGCTTGTTGGTAGACCATGATCGTATCAAGACTGTGTTTTATTGTTTTTCAAGGAAATTGATGTCGCCGATTCATTGTTTTGGTTGATCATTATCGTTATAACGATTGGTTCGCATAGAGCCAATCTTTAGTTCTGAAGGAAGCACGGCTTATGTGACGTAACTACTAGAAAGAAGGGTGTTTCGCCAGTCACACGACTGATTGTGGTCCGAATATTCTATAATACAGAAGGAAGTTCTTGAACCTAAGCTCCTAACTGTTGTTTGAGGAGGTCTAGAGCCAGACATCACATTGTTTCGATCATGCTAGCTTCTGTTGAGGGAGGAATGCTCAGACGAAGTTAGCATGTGACTCTACGAGTTCCTTTGTTCCCTGTATAATTCTATACACTGCATGGTCTACTGAAGGATCTTCGACACCTATCCTGAAACCTAAGCATATCCTAGAGTCTCTACCAGAGCAAGGTCTGGGTTGTGTAAAATATCATGAACTCATTGCAAGTTCAGGATTATTAATTACCGAGGGTCTTAATGGATTTCTATTGAAGGAAAGTGTACGATGACTTGAGCTTTCCTCTGATACTCTCACTTGTCCTATTCGACCTATCACACACGGTGGGGTAAAAGCAGATGGATTAGCTGATTGATGTCCAACAGCTTTGTTGTCTTCGTCATCTTGGGATGATGCATGAGCATTTGCACCATTTCGACTAACGGGTCATGATGATTATTGTCGTAAAGAAGTGTGCATGGCATCTTGATCTGTATCACCGTTGTGTTAACTTCGTGCCTCCAGCACGAATTTCTGGACAAGCTCCTGTCAAAACTAAGGAATAGCCTTCCACTACTTTGGTAAGGATCCTCCACGATGGGGAACGGTTGGAAATTGCCACCACTGGTGGGCTCTGTGGTGGACTCAGCCTGATCTAGCGGATTGCCGATCAAATGCTGAGTGTTATCATCTTTATCCCACTTTCTGACGATGGTAATTTCATCGACACCGCGATCAGGTGTCAGTCAGCTTCTGAAATACGTAGGAGTTATTCGCGAATAGCATTTGCCCATGACCATATCGAGAGTATACTGACCCTTGGATTGAAGCATTGAGCTTTTATCACTATTTTATCGGTCAGAAGCACCGGGCTTGCAGAGGCGCCTAGGCATTCCGATCTGGTTAGAACAACCAATTCCTCCAAGAGTGTTGTTGATAGGGATGGCGAATCTTATTTCATCCGATCGATCTCACCGGTTTTAGCAAGTGGCGAGCCTGGGATGGAAGAGGATGATGATGTATCATGTTCCATGGTGCAGATGCATGTGTCCATGTTGAGGTTGGCATAGTCTATCAAGTTGAACCAACTCTCCTCATCCCAAATCCTTACCATGATTGCATGAGCGATGACATCAGGGAACAAAGAAGGATGAGGATTGTTGAACAAAGAATAACTTCAAGGATTCAGTGCTAGAGATCCCCATGGATGGCGCGAGCTGTCGATGATTGAGTCATCGATCTTACAAAATAATATGAAGAAAATTGCTAAAATCCTTAGGAGAGAATATGGGTGCTCTTCATTGCTATGAACTGGTAACAGTATGCCTTCGACAAGACAAGAGATTAGCCCTAATTACACTTAATTAAATGAGATATAAATTTGCCTGGAATTAATTCTAATTGATTGTGTGTGAATTGCCCAATCTCCTCTTTTTTCATTGATATTCTCTCGTCCAGTTTTAAATACCAATGAAAAGATACATATTTGTCCACCGGGGAAGACGTCTTGTGGAACAACGCGTCTGATCGGGAAAGTAGTTATTGCTAGAGAGAGAATGTTTGATTGTCAATTGTTGTCAGCGGGAGAAGAACATGGGCAACAACCGTATGACAGTTGTTGTCAAAGACTAAGGGCCGAAGCATCATGTTGTTTGGAGTAGATAAGGCACGTGTTTGATCTATACTTTGGGGGAGTATTCTAGAATCAGTTCTAGGAACTAGTCCATAGATTCTTTGAGCAGTCATCCGGTCGAGCAATCGCACAATGTTTCTCCGGCCAGGTTACTCGAGGAGCATCCTCCGGAGGTTTACAACCACAGGGATCTCTTGGTCTTAATTATATTTTAAAACCATATTTAGGAATTTATTCAATCCTCGTCAACCGTTTCTCCACTTCTTCTAAATACCACTTCGTTCAAATATTACTATTTATTTTCAATAAAAAACCATATTCAAAAAGTAATGCAAACGTCCCCTCGTGCTGGAAGAAATTTTAGCCACTAGTGGTAGTGCCCTTTACCCACATCAACCAATCTGTCTCGTGCAGCGGTTGTGGCATCGTCCCAATGAATTTGCTTTATTTTTAAAAGCCGATAGGATCGGACCCTTATACACTCTACGCTAGGGCTGTAAACAAGCCGAGCTCGAGCGAGCCTAGCCTTTCAGGCCCGAGCTCGAGTTGGTGTCCGAGCCTAGACCTGGGCACGAGCTTGGCTCGACTTAAGCTCGAGCTCGGCTCATTGAAACTCAATAATAATTAAAATAATTTATTATATATTAATTTTCAACAATAAGAAAAAATCGACTTCGAGCTTGGCTCGATTAAGTTCAATAACAGTCAAAATAATTCAAGCATACACTAATTTTTAACAATAAAAAAAGTTCGAGCTTCGAATCGATACTTACAAACTATTAGAGCTCAGCTTGGTGAAGCTCGCAAGCTCGAGATAAAGCTCACGTTCGACTCGTTTAAAGTTTAAGCTAGGCTCAAATTGTACCTAGAACAAATCGAGATTGAGTAGCCCACGAGTATATATATATATATATATATATAACCCTACTCCTCGCTCGCTGATCACTCCACAGGTGGAAGTGGAGGTGCAGCTGAGTGTATAAAAAGTTGGTCAAAGTGAAGCATAGCACTGGAGTGCTCTCCGTAACTTGCTGCCACTAGTACTAAAATGTACAAGTACACAGGTTTTACTCCTGTCCCCCGTGCCCCAGTGCCGCCCAACACCATGGAGCAGATGCACACGAAAAGGCAGTAAAGCCGAGCTGTTTGTTTGTTTCTTCGGGTGGGGACAGCAGAGCTGCGAGCCGTGCCCGGTCCAGCTCGCTCTCTGCCCTTGCCCGTACGCGAATATGACCAAAAGGTACCAATGCCTTGCTAGTGGTACTGCATGCTACTAGTTCTTCCATGCCCCTGCACGAACGCGAGCAGTGCCAGTGTGTCGTGGGGATCGCAGATAGCGAGCGGCTACTACCATCCTCCACTCAAAAGTCAACTTCGTGTCCATGTGCTGCTTCTGTGCCATTTGTGCCCACAACTGTAGAGCTAGTGAGTCAAGTTTTTTTAACCATGGCTGTGTTCTTTGCATGTACTGTATCGGTGTATCTACGCTTTGGCTGGTCATCTCCTTGTCAGGGCTTAGCCAACTCGAGGTCTAGTCTCGGCCTAGTCTATTGGAAAAAAATATCAAAGCTTTCACTATTGATAACTACAGTAAAATATACTAGATTTTTTTAGTTGAGCCTCAGGCCATTGCCCCGGCAGCCCGATGCCCAGCTCCGCCCTGCTTCTACTAGACTAGTGTCTAGACTCTAGACGCAAACATATTATTTGGTTAGATTCTTTTCGACTGCGGCTTGATGATTTTTAACTCTAGTATTAGCGTTCGTGCGAATGAACCGAATGCTAATAAGTCACTTCAAAAAGGCTGTCATGATAAGTCGCTTCGAAAAGGCAGGGAAGAAGTTGTCCCATTTATTTATTTAGGGGAAGCCATATGTTGAAAAGAAGTGGGGCAAAAGATAAGCTGGTCTAACTTTTTTTTTTGTTTTTTGTAATATGTTAACCAAGTGCAGCACTTGGGTGAGTAGTGCATTCGAATTTCACACAATCCTTTCTATGTCTAAGTATATGATACTTCTTAAAGTACAAGTGAATTGCCTGTCTTTTCTTATCAGCTTAAACTTTTAGGTGAGTTGGCTAGTGCATGCAACTCAATATAGTATTAGAGCCAAGAGGTCTTGAGTTCAAGACCCGATTGACGTAATTAAAAAAATAATTGCAGCCCACTTCTATTCCACGTCTTAGGCCTGTAGGAGCCTACACGTGAGGGAGAGTGTTGAAGTATAAGTGAATTGCACGTCTTTCCTCGTCAATTTAATCTTTTTAGTAAACTGGTTAGTGTATGCAACTCAGTAATATTGTCAACATCCGTACCATGTCAACAAAGCTTCGCACTAGGCAGTCTTGGGTTAAAGGATCGACCCATGTATCAACAAGCACATTTTAAACCTAATCCACTAAAGTTCCCACAAAAACTTCATTCACTGTAACACCAAATTGTTTACCACTTGCCAATGCAGACAGCTAACTAACCTGTATTTGCTTGCAAGTTCACATCCCCCCAGGCAATTCAGGTTTTTAGGCCCATCTATAAGAGAGAAATGGGGATAGGATAAGGATGGCTTCAACCAACTCCAGATTGTGGAGGGGATCGATCTGATCCCCTCGACTATTTCACGCAACAGGCGCTTTGGCTGTTCAGTCGCATCATCACTTCCCCCTCTAATCCCATGTCACCATTTCCCCTTTAAAACCAGAATGGATAGCTTACCCTGAGAGGCCATCGAGAGCTCACCACAAAATCCGAAGGCAAGCAGTGGTGATGCAACCTTTGTTGTTGATTCGGAGTCCTCGGTAGCTTGCAACAGCGGGCTCGCTGGGGCCTTGGTGGTCTTGATTTCTGCTGCTCTGAGCCGAGTTCTTTGCTAGGCACTTTGTGCACTCTTGTGTGTAGTGTGCAGCTGTTTTTTTATTTCCAGATAGTGACATCCGGTTGGGTGATTTGTGTCCTTCGCAAGTGCGCGAACTTCCTGTTGGCTTTGTGCAGCAACACTCTGCATCTCGACTTCATGATTTGGTGTGTCCCAGGTTGCGAAGGTGGGTATTGTATCTCTGGGAACCACACCGACGATACCGTGGCATAACGACAATGATAGGTTTTCTAAGACAACGTCTACCTTGATGTGCCTTGCCTTGTCGGCCTCCTCGATGGCTTAGATTGCATCGGTTTAGTGCGTTCTCTTGGCTTTCTGTATAACTATTGTGCTTAAGTGTGCCATACTAATGAAATATCATTTTCTTTATCTCTGAATTCAAAGAAGCACTAGTACTGAGTGACTTTGCATTATAGTTTTTGGGTATTGTGATTGCTCGATAAGGATACTGGCCGTAATGAAATTAGTGTGACAATTTATGGTTATAAGCAAGGCTGTGAGCTATCTTGTTGTTTATTCAAGTTTGATTATTTGCCATATGTTGTTTCTGTACTTCTCTGTTAGAACAATTTATTTGTGATAAGTAATAGGGAAAATTTGTTCTGTAGCACTGAAAGTTGACTGCTTTCAGAAAATACCACTAAAAGAACCTGGTTCTGGAAATTACCACAAAAAAATTCACCTCGCTTCGAGATTTAGCAGTCTGTTAGTAACAGTGTTAACTGAGACAAAAATGCCCTTACCTGTTGGAGATACAACCTCGCTTTGGACCATAGATGCTAGAGATACAACTACTGGAGCAACATCGGGTTAACCTCAAACGTAAATTACTCAGCAAATAAGCGTATACTGGAGCTCCAACCAGTAAATTACTCAGCAAGAAAATATATACGCTGAACAAAAATGACAGACTTTAGAACATGCCCTAAAAGCAAAAAAAATGCCTTCAGACAAAGATGCACAAGCTGATTCAAACAAGAAAAGAGATCTTAGTACTGCCAAATTTCAAAGCAGAAGAAGATTTCCCAGTGAATTGTCCTGACTGATGGTTTTTACAGACACTAAGCCAGCCAGTACTATCCCCAAACAATATGCATATTGCAACCAAGCAGTTAACTAAGGCAGCCATCCAAATTCTGAAGCACAAAAGAAGAGATCCAGCTAATTTCAGTGTTCCAACTTTTAACTGAATGGACCAGCAGCGGATATGCATATTGCAACCAAGCAGTTACCTAATCCTCCTGTAGTCATAAACAACCAAAGCTTGACACAAAAAAGGAACAAAACAGAGATGATTTTAACTCATTTCATGTCATTTCCTGCTTCAAATTTTTTCCCAGTTGTTTTCTCAAAATCCATTCCAATAGCATCTCCACTTGAAAGAATTACAACAAAACAACAATGTATCACATTAAGTGGCGCCTCAACATTGATGAACTGAAAGAAAAAAACACATACTATACAAGTCATACCAGTGATAGCCCAACATACAAAAGCATACTACTAGCTAATGATAATTCTTCTGGCAATGCCCCCTGGGGATATGTTTGCCCTTGCTCTAGTTACAGGCCCTTGACTAGTTGGAGTAGAAGGAGAAGCCACCATGTTTCTTGTTATTGGGCCTGGACTGATTTGTGTTGGAGCAGATGTAGTTGCTGCAGGCTCTCCTTTTCTATTCTTGGAGCTCGAAGTGGCAGGCTCTCCTTTTCTCTTCATATAGAGCAGAGATACAAGTAAGAAAAATGAAAAACCAAGTAATAAAGCTTGAAAATTTACCGTGTCTTGGGAGGTGGTGGTAATTCATCACCCAGTTCAGTAGGGGGCTCACGGCAAGTCTTTCCAATATGGCCAAACTGGAAGCATCTCTTGCATTGGTAAAGGCCTCTTTTCCCAGCCTCGCCACTACTCTTGATCCGGCGTACTCTCGGCCTACCCGCAGGCCTTTCTAGCTTTGGAGGCACCATCACGAACCCGAGATCAACCACAAGCCATTGTGTCTTATCAACCATCGGGTTAACCTCAAACTGATAAGTAGCCTTGAAACGTTCAACTGAGTAGTAATCATGCACATAGTCCTCAATTCTAACTTGTCTCAGTGAACTTATGAAAGCTATAACATGGGTGCAAGGTTTGCCAGAAATCTGCCATTGACCACATGAGCATGTTTTCTTGTCAAGGTCCACTCCATGCCTCCAAGGAGTATAGTCCCTAGTTAATCTAGATACCTCGGCCTTAAGGCCACCACTATCCCTGATTGTATATTTCAACGATCTGCTCTTTATGTTCATCTCATTGATAACACTAGTAAGCATTCGTCCTGTAAGCCTTCCAGCAATTAGCTGCCTTGTTGCTATCTTTTCCATGATCCTGCCCCTTATGGTGTCGATGAGAATATCTACTGGAAAACTCTTGTAATCCTTAATCCAGTTGTTATTCACATAATCAACCATGCACTCCCCGCTAAACTTAGCTCTTGACCATATTTGTTTATGGTGTGTTTCCAAGTAAACAATAGCTTCTAGACTACTATCTCTAATTTTGTCCCATAGGATCTGGTGCCTACAAGGTGTACATGCCCAAGCACAGGGCCACATGTACTTTAACACATCACCTTGGAACCTTTTCCTGAAATTCTTTATGAGGTGTCTAAAACACTCTCTATGCTCAGCTGCATCTTTGAAGACCTTGTGGACTGCATTCTCCAAACCTTTGCATGAATGTGTGTGGATTGTCAATCCATGGGGTGTCCCAATTGCTATCTTCAATTGCTTCATGAACCAAGTCCAGTTAGATTCATTCTCCTTGTCAAAGATCCCATAAGCTACATGATACATCTAGTTATGCCCATCAATTGAAGTTGCTGCTGCTAGCTGCCCACTATACCTGTCTGTGAGGTGAGTAGAGTCAACTCCAAGGTAAGGCCTGCATCCCACAAGAAAGCCATCCACACATGCTTTAATTGCCACAAACATCCTACTGAAATGAATATGACCACCTATCTTCTTGCAATCAATCTCCACTATGCTTTCTGGGCATGTTTCTTCTAGCTGAGCTTTAAAACTCCACAACATTTTAAAACTGTTCTCCCAAGTGCCATGGAGTTCTTGCATTGCGCATTGCAATCCTTCCCATACCTTGCCATATGACACTTTGATTGGGAACTGCTGCTCAAGCTGAACCTGCAGCTTCTTTGCTCCCATTGTAGGATTCGTTCTCAATATCTCAGTTGCCCTATTGGCTATCCAACCTTTTGTAGCCTCCTTTCCCATCACCTTGCTTGTGCTAGCACATGTGTGGCCCTCTGAAATAGAAATAATCTGCAAGGACAAGAAGATGGATTGGTCATAACTCCAAATTGATAATTCAGCAAAGTACAAAAAGATGCTGCATATTAAACAAAACAAAAAGAAAATTCACCATGAATGTAGGAGAACCAAGAAGTTTCTTTGCATAAATCTTCCAATCACATTCTGGATCTGCACATTTTGCCCTATACCTTTTTTATCACTATGCTCTACAAAAGTTTCAAATTCCTTTTTGATTGCATATTGTTTGATAACTAGCATAAAGGCATCCTTGTCAGCAAATGTGGATCCCTCTTTTATTTTAGGATTGTCTCGATCATATGTGGTTTGTGCAGCAATTGCATCATCGATCATAGCGGTTTCATCATTCGGTACAACATCATCAGGATCAAAATCTTCCTGTCCCCCCACCTTGTCAGTGTTATCTCTTTGAGCACCTGCATCTATAGTCTTTGGTTGCTTCTTGAAATATCTCCATTCTTCATCGGCTCCAGTTGGATCATCTCCTTCTGCATCAAAACCAGGATCCATATAGTGCTCTGTCTCGTCCTCCTCAGCTCTATTAGGACCAGCTGCTGTGAGGCCATGTTCTGGTTCCTCTACCCACTCTAGACCACCATTTTCAGCCGAAAACTCGTTTCTGACCACAATCTGCAACTCATTATCCCCAATTCTTGGTTCAATCTGGAGCTCATTCACCTCACTTGCAACAACCATGTGGTCAGACCTACCAACAGTCATGATAAACTTCACTACTTTTGAAGACCGTAACAAGGATAAGAGCTCCTGGTAGTAGCAAGACGAATTGTTTCACCGTCAGGTCCATCATACCAAAAAATTACCTCCTGATTACTCGCCCAGCTATAGTGTTCGAAGACATCTTTCTCCATATCAACTATGGAATACTCCTCTGAATTCACCCACCAATCTAAGAGCCTACCCTTGCGGTACACAGATCGTCCATCCTCTACCGTTTGGAAGGAAGTAACAGCAATATCTACTTTACAAGCATTATGCGAATCGATCCTGAAAGAGTAGCAGTACAGAGAGTTAACAAACTTGTAATGATGCACATCCTCAGGTCAAATCGTCCGCAAATTACAGTACATTTAGGGTTCGAGTCTTACCCTTCAGGGATCTCAGGTGGATGCATCCCTCATGGTCTTTGCCCGAACTTTCTTCGGTGGAGGCAGCAGATCTACAAGCCCGAATGCCGCTCGCCGCTCTTCTTCAGCCCGTCGCCTGAACACCGCCCGCCTCTCTGGCGAGATCGGCTCTTCTTCAGCCCGTCGCCCGAACGCCGTCCGAAGCCGATCTGTGTTGCCGGAGCCGCCGCCGCTGCTCTTCTTCCCCGCCGTGGCCGCCGCCCGCCGCTCGTTGCCTTGTTGGTCGCCGGCGCCGCTCGGTGTTAGGGTTAGGGTTTGGGGTCGGCCTGAGTGGCCGAAGGTGCGGACTGGCCAAGGGCCTGAGTGGCCGAAGGTGCGGCTCGGTGGAATCTGGGGTGGGGTGGCCGAATGAGTGTGCCGCTCGGTCTCAAGTCATGAGGGGCAAAAATGGCATTACGAAAATACGAAACGAACGGAAACTAACAGACTGCTAAATCCCGAAGCGAGGTGAATTTTTTGGTGGTAATTTCCGGAACCGGGTTCTTTTAGTGGTATTTTCCGAAAGCAGTCAACTTTCAGTGCTACAGAACAAATTTTCCCTAAGTAATATTAGTTTTGTCAGCAATTTACTGTGACAAGTATTTTGTGAACTGTTGTCAAAATTTGGTAGGTAATTATAGAGCTAAAAGCCTGACTTATTTATTAGAAATTGTTGCATATGATAGTTATCATCATACAGATATTATAGCAGGGGGAATCGCCGCGCGGAGGGCAGCGCCAGCTCAGCCCGCGAGCGCGTCCGGCCGGCGCGTGGCCGAAAAAAATTCGGTACGGTCAGGGGAGCGTTTTTGCGAAAAAGTCCCTGCGTTTTTCTGAAATTACGTAAAGGTCCTTTTTCCTCGCGAAAAGATCCCTGCCAATTTTTTTAGCCCCTCCACTTTGCAGGATAGCCCCCCGCAGTTTTCGAAATTGCGCACGAGTCCTCGTTTGTTTACATACAGATCCTCAATTTTTTACGAAAAAACCTTTTAACTTTTTTGAAAATACGCATGTGCTCTCGATTTTTTTAAAAAAAACTCCTCACCAATTATCGTCTCTTTTACTTTGGTACGTACGGTGGCTGGCGCGGCGTGGCGCCGCGCCTTTTAGGCTAGTAATAGACTATTAGTGGCGAGGAGGCCTCGTTTAGTGCTTGTGCAGAGAGCAAATCAATCAACTTCAATCTGTGCATTATACAAATTGTTTTGGCCCACTTATTCATTCGGTTCAGCATGATTTTCTGTTCAAATGACTTGCGTAGTTCAGCTGTGTTAAGAGACATTTATACGATACTCTTGTCATCCTGTTGCTGTTAGAATTATACTTTTCTATTCATAATTAAATTTAAAATTAATCTAAAATATTTGCTAATACCGCTTCATCTTAAACACCCCTGACAGTAAGAAAACAACATTTCGATGATGATGCCCGCGAACCAAGTGGGAGTCGAATCAGAATTTTGGACACATATGGATCCCTAATCACCCGAAATTCCATTTTTGGCCCCCTAAACCAAAAAAATTCCAAATCTAGACCCCCGCCCGAGCGCGCGTTCGCCTGGCACCGACGCGTGTCCGGTCGTGCGGTTCGGTACCGCATGACCGCACTGTAGCTGGGTCGTGCGGTACCAGACCGCATGACTCTACTGTGCTGCGCATGACCGCGTCTGCCGACCGCACATCTCACATCCCGAGCGCATGTCTCACATCTCACGACCGCATGACCGTGCGTCTAGCAGGCTCATGATCTGCTTTTATTAAGCATGACTGCACAAGCAAAAGATGCAGAAGGAAAAGCTGGACGACGAGAGTTGTCCTCTCCCGATTTCCACGGAGGCATAAATAAAGGCATAGAAACCATCATTTTCTTTGGGTAGCAAAGCTCGAGATATCTCAACTTCATCAATCCTGACCAAGCTAATCAATTCATGCCAACAGATTTTCCTACTATATGATCCATTCATCCAGTACGCACGGTCATGCGGTCGTGAGATGAGTCATGCGGTCTGGTACCGCACGACCCAGCTACAGTGTGGTCGTGCGGTACCGGACCGCACGACCGGACACACGTCGGTGCCAGGCGAAGGCGCGCTCGGGCAGGGGTCCAGATTTGGAATTTTTTTGGTTTGGGAGCTAAAAATGAAATTTCGGGTGATTAGAGGTCCATATGTGTCCAAAATTCGTGGAATCACTGGGGAGTACAGAGTACTGCAATTCCCTATGTTGTCTCGTGCAAAAAGAGTGCAGAATAGCTACTCGTGTTTCGCTTAACGGACCAATTCTGAAGTACATGTGGACGGCGGCCAAACCAGGAATTAAACATGGGAGGATCAAGTATAGATAATTAGATAAACAAAATGTATATAACAATATCTTTAATTCAATATGACTATGATGACTAATAAACATAGTACTGTGTTTTCTTGTTTGCCAAATACAAAAAAATTACATTTTTACTTACTTAAATCACTACAACACAATAGCCACGTAGAGACGTTTTATTTATATACTATAGACGTGTTAAATTATCTCTAAGAGATTGTGGAGTAGTTTTTGTAAAGCGTCATAGAAGTGTTTCTTCACAAACCGTGTCATAGACTGTAGATACACATTAAAAAACATATGTAAAAGGCATGAGACGTATTGTAGAGACGTTAAATTACATGCATATATCTGTAAAGATGTTTTCCTAGCGTTCTTTGCTGCGTCCCAACAAATATAGGGATGCTTTTATGGACGCATCTACATATGTATATAAGCTTTGTGAAGACATTATACGACGCCACTAAAGTTGTAGGGACACCTTTTTTTTCCTCTGTAGAAACGTTTTGTGGTGATATATGAATATGGAGGCGTATCATTATATATTTATTATCAACAATTTATCTTATTTCACATCTCTGTAATGAAGCCATCTCACATACATCTCACAACATATTTCCCACCACCAACAAACCAGAAAAATATAGAAGAATAATGCACTCAATCATAGGAACAAAGTGCATACACCGTCTTCATTGCATAATGTAGATTTCTCTGTAGTCTTCTATTATCCTGAAAAAAAAGTCATTTGAAAAAGAAATAAATTCACAGGATAGAAACTCTTTTGAAAAAATATGACAGGCCAAGTTTACCTCACAAACTTAAAATAATGTAACGTACCGAGTTGTTATACGTGATTTGAAGTAGGATATTATACAATTTTAGACCTTACGAAGTAACCAAACAAAGGTAATACTTATTATCAAATGTGATCTCAAACTGAACAGTGAACATCAATTTTATCTTATGTTATCATGTATCAAGCAAAATATACATATTCAAACTTGTAAATAAATCAAATCGTAACATACAACGGAACATTAAACTGCACCTATAAAATATATGGTAGCCTATAAAATATTAGGTGGGTTGTTCTGTATTATTGGGTATCTAAAATCTACCAATATGCAATTTGTTTTGATGCATGATTACTCTATTTCTAAATGATGTATTTACAAGAATTGAGAGGAACCGAACATGCACAAAGAGGATGACTATTCAGAGAAACATTGCCAATATTGAACAGTGGATTATACTTTAGATGACACAAGACTTAAAATCATCTTAAAGATTACAGCAACCCTTGTATCAAACAACAATTCCTAAAATCTTTATCACTATCCACCCTAAACCGAAGTTCTTGGACCCTACCCAACAGAAAATTTTGCATAGTTCCAGGCAATACTAATCTCTTGATGATCCTTAATGTCGCTCAAATGGAATAATCAATAGCCTAAAAGATATTATAATGTTGAAATAGCTGGACAAGGCTAAATGGGTTTCTAATGCAACAAATCTATAAAAGAAACACGAATATAACTGATTCAAAATAAGCTTCACGTACCGTAACTATTGTCGTTGTATAATTAAAAATATCCAACCAGAAGTACTCCACAAACAACGACGCTGCCTGAACTGGAGCAGTATGACCCAAGAGGTTGAATGAGCCAGGCGAATACTTTCGTTGAAGATGAACATACTGCACAGCACAGAAGAAGAAAAAAAACTGGAAATAAAACAAATGATAATTACATAAAAGACTGTTTTGAAAGGTGAAAAAGGAGCGCGGTGACAAAACTTCTGTTAGCGGGCAAATGAGCAAGACCTTAAAATTTGAAGCACTTTTAGTTATAACCAAACTTTATTTCGAACAATCACCAGATTTCAGTTATTTGTCGGCCATCAAGGTTGCAGCAATACCTTGGACGTCCTGCATCTAGAGACTGCAAAGAAAGAGAGTGCGCATATAGCCTCGAATAGCTCACGACTGGATGTCGAGATCTGATGAACGCACCCATTTTGCAGGTCAACTTTAGATGGCCCAAGAACGTCGAAAGATATACATAGCCCAGGCCTTACCAACTGGCAACTAGTCCAAGCGGACCATGCGTGTCCATTGGCAGTTTGGCACATAGGCCCAGATCCCTGTTTTAGGAATGCTTAAAGATTAGGATCTGCCCTATGTTCCTCTCAAAAAAAGGATCTCTCTTAGGTTTGATGTGCATTCGACATGCGGTGGCTTTTTCACAGACGCATTTAGAGCCCGCTCAGTTGAACTAAATTTTAGTGGTTTATGACTGAATTTTTTTTGTAACTGGCTGAAATTATACTTTAGCGGATAGTGACTTATTTAGCATAATTAAATTAAAAAAATTAAAAATAGAAAAACGGATTAGCCTATCACGTATAATGCAAACAAACACAGAAAAAAACACCTCTAAAAAAAGCTAAAAAACTGAAAAGTCAGAAAAAGACGAAATTTACGAATAGTTCTGAGTATGTTAATTATTCTTTGTGATTTTGAAGCTATAACAGAAATACTTTACCTAATATTCTCTGCAGCTACCTTGATCCCGACGGCGTAGCGTATATAACAGTGACAAGCCTTCCCTAGGTCCAAAACGCTCTGTCACAAAACGTGACACGTCACGTTCTGCACAGTTTACATTTCGTTGCGTTGTGTTGCTTCGCAGCGTGGTTAGGTTAGGTGACAGAAACTAGAAAAGGACCATGTCGTTGTCGATAAAAGCACAGGGGTTTGGTTCTCGGCCGTCTGGGATCCGAAAAAGGGACCTAGCAACGCCACAATCTTCACGCGAGTTACAAATACCAAACTCTAAAAGAGACACAGTACCAACAAAACCAGCCTGTCAAATGTTTCGGTCTCACTGCTTCAGGCCCTGTTCTTTTCAGCTTTTAAAAACTGTTTTTCGGCTTTTCTACAGTAACTAGCTTTTAAACAGAGTATTTTTTTAAGATATAGCCTACTAGTTAATTATACTACAGACTTTACTGACTTCATTTATATCGGCAAAAACCGAACGTGAGTTTCTATTACCCTATAATCTCTCGTACAAACAGTTTAAAAGTCACAAACGCAACCAAAAGCCATAAGCCGCAGAAAAAAACGGGCCCTCAGTTCTAGGTTAACTCTTTTTCCACGCATCTCCATCTAGAGGTTGGGAGAGGCTGCCTGGTTGCCATTGTCAATGGGTTCCCTTCACCATGCATGCACATAGGAAGTACTACATGATGCAATGCAAACAGACATGTCGATGCTATGCATGCAAATGCAGATTCTGCAAGCAGGGGGCAAGGGACAAGGCAAACACAATGATGGTTTTTTTTAAGAATGTTGTTGGTGAATGCAGGTCTCGTCTAGCTATCTGCAGGTAGATTTCTAACAGCCACTAGGTGGTACCACAAGCACTAGTAGGAGCTCCTAGGCTAAAATTCATACTCCTTAATTAGGTAAATGCATCATGCATGCGGGTGTAGTAGCACAGCAGATATATATGCCGTGGTTTAATTGTTTGGTCACCAAGCATTATGCCAAATCAGTTGTAACTCGACTCAGACTCTAGTTGCTTTGGCATAGTTCAACCAATCTGACAAGCTTATTTTCCTCGTGATTCTGTGTGCATGTATTATGTATAGTGGATAACTTTCTTTTAGTTTATGGTAGCGTGAAGGGGCGGAATCACACCTTGATCAGAGTAGGCTTCAATCTGAGATGTGAAAAAATATAAGTGTACAATCCAGATAAATTCAGTCCAGTCTAGGTAACATTGTTATGGTCTACCTCATATAGTCTAGATCATTTCACAACTGAATTCGAGGTATAACCAAATCCTGATTCCGCCATTGCTAGCATGTGTGAGAAACTGCTAGCTCCTGCAAGTTTTGAATCGATCCACTCCAATACACGTGCTTGACTCTTTGATAAAGACGGTTCAAATACTCTTAACGTGTGCTATTTCACACTAAGAGCAAGTCCAATAATGGTCTTATAGCTAAGCTAATCAGCATTTTTGCTGATGTAGAGGAGAGAAGAGAGGAGAGAGATGAGAGCTTGGCTCTCATGCAAGCAACAAGCTGGGCACGGGAGCCTATGCAGTGGTGGGCTCAGATAATAAATGTATGTGAGAAGGAATAGAAAAGAGAATGTGAGATATGGTACCACATAATAATAAAAAATCTTTTGTAGACAAATAGAAGACAAATTATTGTATAACTTGGTTCTTATAACTTGACTTATAGCCAAACACTTGACTTTATTATTGGACTTACTCTAAAAGTTCAAGCCTGCAAATGATTACAAAGATAGAAATTCGGCGATTCAAATGCTATAATTTAATCGTACGACCAGCTGCTTAAAAACATTAGCTGTGTGACTAGAACCATACTAAAAATAAAACCCATATGACCAATTCACAAATGGCAAGCCTTCAACAAAACTATGGAAGCAATTAGTACGGGCAGATGATCCATCACATTGCACAATGTATTTGGACTAGTCGAACTTGCATTGACCTCTCTTTCTCACATCCAAAAGCATTGCTCCCCTTGTAAAGAAAATCAATGGCGAAACAATTAGCAGTTCCTTTTTTATTTTCTAAAATAACATGGCTACCAAAGCAACCGGGTCCGGGTCCACGTGCTCGCGGAGCCTTCAATGCGTTCACACATGACTCAGCCGTTGCTGACTATAGGAGTCCAAGTTTTTTTTTTTTTTGATGAGATAGGAGTCCAAGTTGACGTCACTGAAAAAGGGGCCCCGCGGCCAAGGGTACTGAGTCACAACGATGCTCGAACACGCGGTGCGCGAACATACGTGGCAGCCGCCTCGGCCCCTTACGCGTCGGCCCACTGGCCACCCGGGCCCACGTGTCAGCAGCCGCCGAGGCCACAGGAGGATCTGCGTCGTACGATCGGTGGGATGGTGGTTCGGATGAGTGCCACGTCGCGAACCGACGGCGGGTGGCGCATCGCTCGTGGCTCCCTCGCGACTCTTCACTCTTCCAACCTCTGGTTTGCTTGCACCAGTTTGCACCTAACACCCTGCGGATTAGGGTATTTACGAAAAAATTAAATAAAGACTTTGACGGGAAGCTTTTCGGTTATTTCTTAGAAAGTACTTAAAGCAAACAGGATCCGGTGAGGATTTTTTAGATAAACCAATTCTTAAGTAAATTTATGCAAATAAACTATTTTTTACAGGAATAACCTTCAGTCGCAGGCCCATCGAGCGATTGGAGCTTAGTCATGCTACGGCTTCGATTATTTATTAGAAAGCACTTAAAGCAAATAGGGTCCATGAGGAAACTTTTTAAATAAATCAATTCTTAATTTAATTTGCACAAATAAAACCACTTTTTTTATAGGAATAACTTTTCGTTGTAGGCCACTGGGTGACTAGGCTCAGTCACGTTGTGGCTACGGGACTTATGGCCAGTCGAGGGGTGGGCCTGCGACTTAGGCCCAATCATGCATTGCCCATGAGACCGAGGCCCAGTCATGCGTTGGTGCAAAGACTGGGCTCAATTGCGTGGCCAACCAGTGATAGAAGGTTGCCAGTCTATTTTTTAAATAGTGTATTTTTATTAATATTATAAAAATAAATGTTAAATAGTACATTTTTTAATTAATATTACAAAAAAGAAATGATAAGTAGTACATTAATTTATTAATATTACAAAATAAATGCTCTGTAAAAATTTAGAAAATAACCTTTTATCGCCATTTGAAATGCTCTTACACTGGCACTAACTTAATTTCTTAAACACTTCCATGTCCAGAGTGGCGCACGTACATATTTCCTTTTGTGGTTATTCCTTTTTTCATTTTATTCGGAAGGTTTCTATAGTTCAAAGATATTATTTAGTTAGATTAATTAGACAGAATGTGCGCATAGTGGAAAGTTGAATAATCATAGCTTGATGAAAATTGTATGTGTGCACCGAAAATACATACGTTTTTAGTTAGATTAATCGTAGCATGTGTTGTCAATTAAGTCTGAAAAGGTGGCATGGTATGGTCCAGGTGGCCGGTGTGTCCTGGCTTAACTTTTCATACTGAGTTGACAACTCACCACCTTTTTAGGCTTCGAATATTACCCTACTATAACATCCAAGGATCATAAGATAGCCGAGAGCTTGAAGTACGATACACAGGCTTGTGTTAATTGTTGATCGTTACTATTTTCATGGTTGAGCCCGAGCGGTACAAAGTGGGGAGAGCGAAATTTTAGTCACCGAGTAGATATATGTGCTCCAAGTTAATGTTCAGTTCATAATCTGGTCATTGTAATTGGCAAAGACTCATCGAGACTTTACGAAAAACGAGATGGCTTAAGGAAAAGTCGGTCCTCCACTATAGTTATTTTGCAGGATAGCAGCAGGAATCCAATGCTTCAATAGTTCATCTTAGGATTGCATGTTATGTCTTCACAGACACCATGATGCTAGTTGTAATACGATGCCCCTGATGTTGTGCTACCGACCAGGGTATGTAATACAAGAACACAACGTAAATATCAACATAGAAGATAACAATAGGAAAATCATATCACACTGCACTAATTGAGACCTGCAGGGTACATCGATAGAAAGGTGCAAATGACTACAAATATGGAATTACTAAGCTCCCTATCCACCTCCCTGCCCATCGAGTTGTGCTTTGCCCTGTACTTGTCCCCTCTTGGGCCGACGTGCCATCGGTGGTCGTTGTCTAGGGGCCGAGAGGGTCAATCGATTGGGCAGCCTAATGGTCCTTGCCTTGACTAATGCAGGAGGAGGTGTGTTGTACGAATCCACTGGGTATGCAGGTTGTGTGGGGGCTGATGCGCCATACAGTTGTGAGCCTCCAACCACGTCTGGGAGCGCCCTAAAGTCCATAGCAAGTCATCCCACAAGAGGTCCACAAGGGACGAGCCTGTATGCCCAGCTCCCTACATCGCGGTTTGTCTGCCCACCTGCATGTGAAAAATAGATAGTGGTTAGCTAGTTGCATTTAAGAGTCTAAACCTGGCGAAACGAAAGCAATGGTTCCACGTACCTGGGGTGGGTACCATGTAGTCATAAATTGCTAACGAGGACATCAATGTGATGTGAGGTGCCCACGAGTGTACTAGATGAGGCAAGCGTCCATACTGTCAATGTGTGTGCTTGTGAACATCACCCAACCGAACAACTGCAGCAGGTACGACTCAAGGTGACTTGCAACCTTGGTAGTCGTCCGGATCAAATGACATCCTCTCTACCTACAAGAACAATTCAGTATTATAATGGATTTTTTCATTGAAAGCAGTACTAAAATGTAATGTGCTAACTTGGAACTATCATAGCCTCGATGACCTGGTATGGTGGCTAGCCTGCTTGTGTCAGAGGCAACACTCCCTAGAACCTCTGCAGGATATCATCCTACCAGTCATCCCTGACCTCCTCAAGCACAGCTGTGACTCCTACCATCAGGAGCCCAGTGAGTATGGAGACGTCCAGCAAAGTGAGCGCGAGCTCACCGCATGGCAAGTGGAACGTGTGGGTCCCTGACTGCCAACGGTCCACTAAAGCAGTCAGGAGTGATCGATACATTGCCTTCGACTTTGCCCTCCGCGCCTTCGTATACCTAATCTTGTATTTGTACTTTTTTTCTATGGCTAGCATGATATATTTTGCTTCTATGTCCTTCTCAACAATTTCCCCATCATGGGATTGGCAATGGAAAGGGAAGTAAGGTTCTGGTGCTTTGCTAGCACATTGCTTAGAACACACAAGTGAGCCTCTAGCTTTTATGCAATCCAATGTATTTCATGCTTTAGCTGGTATGCGTGAACACGCCTAGGTCACCCAGGCTGCTCACACTTCATAGTGTATTGTTATTGATTAGATTTGACAAACCTGAAGATCCTCTGCATTGACAATGCCCATAGTTTGACGACATCCTGCAGTGCTAGCTTATATGCTTACATGGTGTGGACACCCACCTCATTCTCCTAGTACTCCCAAAGCGAATCATGGCCATCATTCACAGCTAGGCCCTCAACATTGCATCTATTCCAACCATCAAGTATTGGTGCATCGGGGACATCTTTACATCTGAACTGTTGTCCTCATCCTCGTCCTCTTCCAACACTTGTTCTTTGGCCTTGGTCCTTCGATCTTTCTGCTCCAAGTCATCCACTATGAATTCAATGTCGTACCATTCGTCTGCATGTCTAATAAATTGAACACAGCTACATTCAGCCTAAAGTACTCTCCACCACTGTCCTTTCTCCCAAAATCATGAACTTCCCACCTGCACACCTATACTACTCTCCCCTACTTCACGGTCACCACTAACTGTATTTGAACTCTCCTTGAAATAGGCATAGACCAATATGACACATTCCTAGCCACGGCACCTGCACGCTTGTAAGTAGGATGTTCATGACATTGTTCACTCGAGGGGCCTCAACTACTAATGGATGACTTCCATAGAACAACTCCATGGGCATTTTGCAGTAACATCAAACACCGCTAGGTCCAACGAGAAGATATAAGTCAGCCACAATAGCACCTCCTCAATTTTAAGATTGTTCAGGGTCTGTGTGAATAGTGTGGTCTAAGGAAAAATGCACAAATCAACCCCATACAACCACTCTCGAACATCGCCATACCTGTACTATACTCTGAAAGCATGTTGAGTTGACATACCTGTCACACGACCCAAAATATTCAGAACACAGCGAAATTATGAAAATTATGTGTCCTATGTAAAGCCTCATAAAATCTAAATTAAACTACACCTTGTATGAATAAACTGTGCCATATATATCGAAATGCTCTCTGTTCCATCTACATCTCCTACATCACAACTAGAAGTGTTCAAATATAATTTTGACTATACCATACAAATGGTCTAAAATCCGATGCCAAACTCATGCGTACCTAAACCTAACCACCCTAGGTCTTGCATTACTCAATTTACAAATAGAGCTAACCGACCATTGGTACGCTACAACACCCAAAAACCATGGATTCTAATATACTACACGCGATATTACGACTAAAACATGCAAATCTACAACTAGCAACCCTAGCCTTACCACTAATCTATATTCGTTATTGCCAGTGGCAGACTCAAGAATAAAATGTAGCTAGGGCAGATTTGCAAGCATGAAGTAAATAGTATTACCCAAAAGCAAAATAATCCATGATGAAACTACATTGCAATCACACTTATAAGATTATGTGACATAAAATAGAAACAACAACTACAATTCGCATACAAATATGTGTAGATAATGGTAAGGCATTGAAAAATACCTCACTAATGAAGCTTAGTCCATAGTTGTAGATGTGTCATAGAAGAAGCAACCTATCAATTGTTGTCATAGAAGAAGCAACCTATCAATTGTGAGAGATAAATGGATCAGTAGTGTCACAATTTGATAATCAAACATAAAATATAGATTAGTTGCAGCCTCTTATTTTGTGATCGTGTTGTGCAACCTCTTCATCTTGTTGGATTTGGTCTAATTGGACTTCAAGTTAAGATTATATATGTGCAGCCGTTGTTCCACTTTTCATAATGCTTTTGCTTGAAGCTTTACTAAAATAGTTCTTCAAATCCATTTCTACCAAATCAAACAATCAAACAATGACAATATCATAAATCTATTTGATTTTCGCAACTCACAAGTAAGAGTAAAGACCAAATATTTATCACTTACTCGGACACTTACTATTGAATTTGGAACTTTCCCCCATTCTATTCATTTTGAATTTGGACAAGCTCACCAGCACCAGCTCCTACCGCCCTGTCAGTTCACAAGATTGGCTTAACATAAATCAATCCACAGCTGTAGCATTGTTTATTAAATTGGTAGAGTATTGTTTATTAAACTGGTAAAGTGATTAGTGATGGAAGGCTCAAGGTATGACAAAGTACAACTTTATTGACTACAATTTTAACGCACATCAACAAATCTTTGGTGTGATGAATGTCATTGCAAGCACATATTTGCGATGTTGTCATTTATAGCTGAGACATTCATCTTTCTTTAAGTTGATATGGATGCACTTGACATTGATAAGTGGAAAACGTCAAAGGCAAGGTGAACATCAAAACATTCATGCCTTCGGCTTTTCGCTATCTTCTGTGGTCCCAAAATGGCTACATCCTACATGTAATCAATTTTTCTTAAGTTACTACAAAGGCTCAAAAGATGTCAATGTTTTGTCACATGCTCATCATTTTATCATTTTGGCAGTGGGTATCTTTGGCATCATCATATCACTCATTTTATTGGGACGAGCCGTGTTTGTTTTCCCTTTATCCATTTTGTACTACATGAGTGGGATCTGGGCATCTGAGATCCGGCTATGAGGCTATCCATTCCCAAATTGCATTGAAAAAGACAAAAACTAGTACCTTGAGACAATAGGTAGCAGCCCCTGGCCGCCGTCCACCATGCTCCCCAGTAGCCGCCTCGCCCCCTTGGGCCTTGTTGCGTTTAGGGTTTAGGTTAGCATGCAATAGCTCTGCTAGTATGCTATCTGCTTACTCGGGGTTTGGAGTGGCTCAGTTGGCTGCACTGCACCTGCACAGTTCGCTTGCCCCACGTCTTATACTCTCTCGGAGTCTCTCAGGCACTCGTGTTGGGCTGCTGATGGGCTGGACGACTAGATGACCAAAGCGGCGAAGCAAGCACAATCCCATGCGAGTATGCGACATGCGTTGCATATGTCTTGTCCAGTTCTGCTGTGCTTGTCGACTCGCCATCGCGCTACGAATTGCCTATTCTGGCCTCTGGATTGGAGGAGGAGGGGCCGCCGGGGGTGTCCGGCTTATGACGGAGCTTAGGCGGCCACCCGAGCTCGCTCGAAGGGTCAGTCTGCCCCTGGTTATTGCCAACCTACCATGTTTTTATTGAAATGATCAACAAATTACAAGAGCAACGAGAACTAACAGCAAAAGAAGTGTGCACGCAAAGGCAGACGAGCAGAACCTCCTGTCCTCCCCTCTTTCTCTTTCACTTTTTCTAAATTAAAGTGAGGATTTCAACCTTTTTTTTTCCTTATATAGCAGCCAGTCGTGTGACTGGAGCATTTGTGCCTGACGATTGCGCTACTGGCAGCTTCAGTCGCACAATGGTCATGCAACTAGCCGGCATAGCTTTATATCGTCTGCTCGTTACACGACTGGCTATCAGTGCCTCCAGTCGTGCGTTCGAGTCGCACGTCGAACGCACGAATGAGGGTCTCAGTCGTATGCCCACAGTGTGATTCGGCCCAGTCGCACAACTGAGGGTTATTCTTATAAAAATATAAATGATTCATTTGCGCAAATTGAATTAAAAAATTGTTTGTTTTAAAAAATTTCTCTGCTGAGAGGGACATTAATTTGGATATCTGTGAGATTCCAGCGTTAGATGCGTGTAGCACATGACATGAATGGGTGGTTGTGGACTGGTGGTCATATGTTTAATAGATTAGATAGCCTAACAGGAGGGTATAGTATCGTATATCGGTATGTCTCACATGGCTGTAACATTCTTTCCATCTTGTCATGTACTAACAGTGGACAATTCTAAATGTGTATGAACTGAAAATGGTCATAAATAATTAAATAATTGGTCCTGATGAATTGAGATTGTAACAATACTATATATCAACTTGGAGTAGTAGGGGGAAATGAAGCTTGAATAGTATAGATGGCTCCAGAACGACAATAGATATAAAATTACCAAAGCCAAATCTACAATACAATTAATTTGAAAATTTTGTCATTTTATGTTTCTTTTTTTGTTGTTTTATTATATAATCAAAATATGAAATTTGGCACGCAAAAGCCAGGTCTCCAAGCACTTTTTGGCGGGTCCGCACATGCCAAGGGTTGCTCCACCCGGAAATTCTCGAAGTAACGTAACATACAGAATTCAAATTTAATTCATGTAATCATGTACACACAACTCCAAAACAGCTCCAAAACAGAACATGTTCCTTTCGAACCATTATTTCTCTAGAGAGATCCATCGGGGTTAGGGCATCTCCAGCAGGAGCCCTCAAAACAGGCCCCCTACTTTTAATTTGAGGGCTCCCTCTACTTTTGAGGGCCCTGTTTTCTGAGCTGCACTCCAGCAGGAGCCCTCAAAACAGGGCCCCTACTTCTCAATTCCCTCTATTTCCTCACATACTATATGCATATGTATAAGACAAAAGCACAATACACAATAAAATATTTATGATTTCAAAATGAGGGACAATATTTAAATTTATGAATTCAAATACGAATATTCAAATTTAAATTCAAATTTGTTTCGAATTTTATTGTTCCAAATTTAAATTCAAATTTGTTCCGAATATTCAAATTTGTTCCGAATATTCAAATTTCAATTCAAATTTGTTCCGGATATTCAAATTTGTTTCGAATATCCAAATTTGAATTTAAATTTGTTCCAAATATTCAAATTCAAATTCAAATTTGTTCCGAATATTCAAATTTAAATTCAAATTTGTTCCGAATATTCAAATTCAAATTTGTTCTGAATATTCAAATTTGTTCCGAATATCCAAATTTGAATTTAAATTTGTTCCGAATATTCAAATTTAAATTCAAATTTATTCCGAATATTCAAATTTGTTTCGAATATTCAAATTTAAATTCAAATTTGTTCCGAATATTCAAATTTGTTCCGAATTTAAATTTGTTTCACTCGTACGGGAAAAAACGAGGAAAGCTGAAAAATGAGGGCCGGAGTAGGGGCCCCCTAGGAATGAGGGCTGAAGGGGGGATTTAAGGGGCCCCTCAAATTTGAGGGCTCTAGTAGGGGCCCTGCTGGACCTCTATTTTTGCCTCAAGCTCTCAAATTTGGTTTTGAGGGCTCAAGTAGGGGCCCTGCTGGAGATGCTCTTACCCCAAATCCTTCCATCGCCATACCGCATTGGCCCTATTTTTTCAACTTCTAAAAACTATTTTCGGTTTTTATAATAACTAACTTTTAAATGAAGTATTTTTTAGATAGAATCTATTAGTTAATTGTAGTATATATTTTACTAATTTTATTTATATCAATAAAAATCATATATGAGTTTCTATTACTCTATAATATCTCATACAAACAGGCAAAAACTGTAAAACACAGCCAAAATCTACGAGGCACAGTCAAGAAGAACAGACACGCGACACCAGCACTAGATTATCTTTGGCCATCAATGATTACCGCCCGAAAATGCTGAGAGATGAGGGGTTTAAATGCAACCGGGGCTCCCGGCCCTGACCCATCCCACCTTCCGACGGCGACTGGGCCGCCATATCCCTCCTCTTCCCTCTCGCCTCTCCTCTATCCTCACCAACTCCCCCTTCCTCTACTCGCGAGACGAAATTCCGAAGCCGAGCCAGGAACAGGCAGCGAAGCGAGGGAAGGGATGGCTATCGCCTCTTGAAGTGATCTGACATACGCACTCTCCCTGGTTTGGGGTTCGAATCCCAATCCCGAGGTATCCATGTTCGCTGTTTGTTCTTTAAAAGGAAAAATTCTTCTGTCTTTTTTTTCTCTCGGATTTTATAGGCGTTTTGTGGTGGCATATGCGGGGGGTTTCTTGGCGTTGTTTGGCTCTGTCCGGCTTGGATCAGGAACTCATCTCCCCCCTGTTTTATCGATTTTGTTTTGGTTATTTCCTGCCGTTGTTCGAGACTGGTTGGGAAAATTCCGGCGGCATTTGCCCCTTTTTGATCTTAGATTGGTTTGTGCTTAAAGTTGCCTCCTCCGTTGTTATACTTTTGGCTGTAGCTATAGATCTATGATCTCCATGTGCTAATATGTTGGGATTTTGGTTGCAGTTGGAGAAAAGACTGAAATTTAGCTTGTTCTTTATGTGTGGAATTGAAATTCTGCGAATGGAAGTACATTACTCAGGCCTACGATACCTGTTCGTGTTGGGCAATTAATCTGAGGTTAATGTCTGAGCTGGTTTGAGCTGAAGTGATTGGAGCCAAAAATTGTTGGTAAAGCAGCAATTTGGGGTCAGAAAGGTGATGCCTTTGCTTGACTCCAGAGCTGTACATGCGTGACGCTTCTGTGTTCCTGCAATGGCCCGAAGGAATGCCGGGGCAATGCAGCGAGAGGGGTCGGTTAAGGACTGGGCAGAATTCGACCCCTCGCCGTCTCCCAAGCTGGCGTACTCGCAGACCTATGTCGCGATGAGGGGTCTGCTGACCTCGCTAGCCTCGCTGGACCTTGTCCTGATGTCGAGCAGCCTCAAGTCTGCTTGGGCGGCCATATCATCCCACAAGCACGCTCGGTCCTTGGAGCGGCCAAAGTCGAAGGAGATGAGCTGGAGGAAGGCCATGTTTCATCTGTTTGTGTGCTTCATGATTGGCATTTTAATTGGATTCACGCCGCTCTTCTCAGTCGATTTATCAGAGAAAATAGCTTCTGAAAATGGGAGGCTTCCACTCGATGGGGATGTGATTGATAGACAGATGGTGGAACATCAAGGCACCAAGTTGGAGCCATTCGTACCGGAGGCTGAAGCTGAAGAAGCTGGCACGATTTATGAGCCACAGGCTGAAGAGAGTCCTCCAGTTCCTGCAATGTTGGATGATGAGGCGGACTTTGTTGAAGCCTTGCCCATCGTACATTCTGTTAATGATTCCAACATTGTTGTGAGGAAGCAGCTAATAGTTGTGACAGCAACCTCTGTTCGACCACACCAGGCATATTACCTAGATCGTCTGGCTCATGTGTTGAAGGATGTACCACCTCCTCTTCTTTGGATAGTGGCAGAGTGGCCATATCAGTCCCGTGAAACAGCAGAAATCCTGAGGCCTTCTGGGATTATGTACAGACATCTTGTCTGCAATCGGAATACTACAAATATTAGGAAGATTATTGTTTGCCAAAAGAACAATGCAATTTTTCATATAAAGAAGTACCGTCTAGATGGTATAGTGCATTTCGCTGATGAAGAGAGAGCATACTCAGCTGATCTATTTGAAGAAATGCGAAAAATCAGGTGACAGTTCTGTGTTGGCACTTTCTTTGCTGTACTGGAAATTATAATGGCCATATTTATCACGTGTTCATGATACAAACTAGGAAATTCTTGACATTCTTAACTCATAGTATGAATATACATGCTTTACCATTTTACTTTTAGTCATCAAAATTTTAGAAAATATTGTTTGTCTGCTTATGCTCACCTTCCTATTGTTCATGGCATGTTGACATTGTAAAATCTTTAACTGCTTGTTGCTTATGAAAACTGCGAGTCTGTGATTGGTTGTTAGGATTAGTTTTTTTCCATATTAATTCTGCTGACACCGAGCAGTGTTTTGAATGCGATTTAGCGGGTTGGATGGAGATATGCATGTTTTTTTTAAGCTGGAGTCTGACGCAGAGATGCACTTCCTCCTTTTATCTGTTTATTCCACTTTTGTCATTCTTTATTTCCAGTAGCTTTGATGTAGTAGGAAGCAGAGCTTTCTTGCTTACTTTCTCCAATAAGTGAAAGCTTGTTTGATGATTATTTTATATCATTTCTAAAGATATCCTGCAAAACCTCTTGTTTTTTTAGTCATCTAACTAACTGCCTTCTGGTGTGGAGGATGCAATTTAGTAGTGCTTCCTGGCCTGATAAATACAGAAAATTATAAGTGTTGTGCAATAACCGCTGTATTCGAATATAGAGCAATAATTTCGGCTAGAGTGTCCCGATGTGACGGGGTTGAAAAACTCCCACTCCATTTTATAAGTGCTATACCGAGACATCCTAGCATGCTATATGAGCTATAATTTGCCAAGCCTAGGATTTAGTCCTGATTCCTGATGAATTTCTACTTTTTGCTATTCTGATTGACAGCTCATGAAAAGTTATAACATTTTTTATTTAGTTTAAAGATGTGCCAAATATAGGTATCGTGATGTGTGGTTATATAATCTATATTAAGTGATAATAGAAGTATAGAGGATGCCAATTGCCAAATGTAGTTGGTTGTCAGGTGAAACCAAGAGGAGCTGCTAATATCTGCTTGAAGTTTTACATCAAAATGTCTATTACTGAAAACTTAGTAATATGAAATGTGACCAATTTTCTAAGAGCATTTTTCTCTCATTGTGGCAGTTGAGATGTTCCTCATGATTTTGTGCTATGTTCTGCAGGCGCTTTGGTACATGGCCAGTAGCAATACATGTTGGGGCCAAGTATAGAGTGATTTTAGAAGGCCCCCTTTGTAAGGGTAATCAAGTTACTGGATGGCATACAAACCAGGGAAGGGGTGTATCTCGTCGATTTCCAATTGGTTTATCTGGGTTTGCTTTTAACAGCACTATACTCTGGGATCCTCAGAGATGGAACAGCCCAACTTTAGAGTCTATTATACTCCATTCAGGTGGCAGAGGCGGCTTGCAGGTGAGTTTATCTTTCAGTAAATTTCAAACAAATCAAGCAGATGATAATATGTTTTCACTTGGTTGGGACACTTCTGCTGTTTTCCTGATAGAAACAAATCAACAGTGTTTATGATTAATCTTAATTTCTGCTTAACTAAGTCTTTGTGGGGAAATTGTCATCCTAAGGGCCTGTTTGGCAACGGCTGCGGCTTATGGATTTTGGCTGAAATTTTTGAATTTTGTTTGTTTACGATACAGATTACGGAAAGAGAGATACTCACTTGCGATTTTGGCTGGTACAGATGTTGGGCTTTTAACGTGTACATCATTTAACTTGTAGACCCCGTCTTGAGAAAATACTCCGTTTGAAAGTTAGATACTATAGCAAAAGCCAAAAGCCGTCAGCTTCGGAGGAAAAGAACAGGCCCTAAAACTGCAGTATGAAGACTATTTAGGTTCAGTGAACTAAAGGTACAATTTATTAAGGTGAACCAAATTTAATCATTGTGATGTCCGTCAGAGGTAGAGCAAGTACAGCTGATACAGTGATGTTAAGGAACTAGAAGTGCGACATAGCCATTGCTTATAGTGTAGTATGCAGCAATGATATAGGAGCTGTTGTAGATAATAAGAGGCAAAGCTTACTAAAAGCACATCAAGAAAGTATCAGCATACTGAAACATTGTATCATTGCAGGAGTCAAGATTTATTGAGAAGCTTGTTGAGGACGAGAGTCAAATGGAAGGCCTTGCAGACAATTGCACTCGGATTATGGTCTGGAATTTCGGTTTGGAACCTCCTCAACTCAACTACCCTACTGGCTGGTTGCTGCAGAAGAACCTAGATGCCGTTGTGCCCATAACATAACTTGTCTTGCTCCTCGTTCTGTTTTCTCCTCCTAGTGTGAATGATGCCTTCCTGAACTTGGGTAGCGTTCAGGATCATGCGAAGCTGCTCTGCCAAGATCTGGTTCAAATAATGTCATACTGGAACAGCTGAAAGCAAGAAGCCTGACAAAAGAAATTTTTTCTCTCTGCTGCATTCTTTTCTATGTTAATTTTTTCCCCATATTCATCCAGCTAGATATAGTCTTGTACATTTAAAACCTTTTCCCGTTTCTGTTCAATATATACATACACATCACCTTACAGATGTGAAAATTTGCCTCCGTTGCAACTGTCGAAGAGCAAAGACAGATACTCCCTTGATACATGAACAAAAATTAAATCAAAATCATAGATTTGGAGTTGATAAGTGTGCTGTGCTTGGTTGCCAGCTCCTCCTCAGCTGTAATTCTCCACTATGGCGTTGTACTTGTATAGTTGTATCTGCTGAGTTTGTGTTGGTCAAAATCTCATGTATGCTGCGTGTGCTTGGCTTCTGTGTAGCCATGGGTAGGGGTGGAAAACGGTAACGGATAATTCGTTTTATCCGATATTCGTATTTGGGAAAACGTGAATGTGGTAAGCAAAAATCCGTATTCGAAATGTTCGTATTCGTATTCGATAATATTCGTATCCGTATTTAAAAATAGTCGTATTCACATTTGTATTCGAGAACATTCGTATTCGTATTCGAGAACATTCGTATTCGTATTCGAGAACATTTGTATTCGCATTCGCATTCGAGAACATTCGTATTCGTATTCGAGAACATTCGTATTTGTATTATCGGTCGTCTGGGCCCATGAGACAGTGGCACACGCACAGGCCCGATTTGGGCATTTGGCGGGGCGCGCGCCAAGACGGTCTTTCCAACTGCGAAGGCGGGAGTCACGTTCACGCGCGCGGGAGTGGGAGTGGGACGGCGGGAGGACTGAATCGCGCGGGCGCGCGGCGCGGGACGGCGGGACATAGTCACACATTCGGTCAACCGACTAGGCGACTCCCGAGTCCCTAGTGTGCCTGTGCGAGTGGCGACCTCAGTCCTCACTCGGCCACTCCTCAAGTCGCGACGCCCTCCTCCTTCCCCGTCTGCTCGCGCCTCCTCTCCTCCTGCCGCTGCCGCTGCCCTTCCACCTCGCTACGGTGGTCCATCCCCGTGTCGACTCCGCGCCGCGTCGGCAGCCCGCCCGCCAGCCATCCTCCCTCGCGACGTCGCTCTTCTACCCCTCCTGCCCGGGCCCTCCTCCCCAGCTCCCTACTCGAATGAAGTGAAATCCCGAAACTTTGGATTGGTTCCTTTTCTTGGTAACAAACACTAACTTGCATGGATTGTTGTTCTATGAGTTTTGTTCTCGTCTTTTCTTTGCCGTGAGCAATGTAGTCCAAATCTTTATTTCTGGGATGGTACCCCGATCCATCCAGTTTGTTGCGGATTTTATTGCTGGGTGGTGGATTACTAATAGCAGTTTATTTTCCAAAATCTCTGGGGTTCAACTGAACCCCCATGCCGGACATTACGTCCGCCCCTGCTTTCTGGCGGAAATTGTCTGTGTAACTGTGCTTGACCCATTTCTTGATTCCCATTCTCTCTTGTATTGAGGGAGGGTGTCCAACTGATATTTCTAGAGAACGAACTGATTAGGCTGATATGATTGAAACTTGTGTAATTGTGTGAATTCAGTGCTAAAGTGCTAATTTCATTTACATACCTGTCCAGGTAATTGTGCAAATGGCTCCCTGTCAAGGCTTAGCTGCTGGACGTGCTCAGCTGCTTGCTTTTCCTGCTGCTAAGCATAACCCTTCTTTCTTAAGAAGATCGTGCCTTCGTGCTCCAGCAGGATCACTGAGTCTAAAGAACACTCGGCTTCAATCCGAGAAGGAGAATTTTTGGGCACGAGCTGTACTAGGTATGCGTACAATGAAACTATTTTCTTTTGGTTCGATTTACTGCAGGATATGATGCATATGTTCTTTTGTTACCCACAATGCTTCCTTGAGTTTCTGTTGTTATATCCTCTTTTAGGGTTGCAGTGTTAGTTTCTTTAACAACGATTGCAAATTACCCCCATATTGTAATGCTAGCATGCTTCCTAAGAATTGATTCTCCATATCTATTCTTTTGTTACCCTAAATTCTTGTTTTTGGTATTTCTACACAACAACAACAGGAAGCTGAATCTTTAATGAACTGCATGTACCATCAGATGCCCAAAAAGGACATACATTGAACATAGATCATCCTTAATCCTAATCGGATTAATTTGAATGTTAAAATTTCAAAATTTGAATTTAAAACCGCTAATCGGAAAAACCGCTAAATTCAAATTTTGACATTTGATAAAATTTGAAATGTCAAAATTTGAATTTAAAACCGCTAATCGGAAAAACCGCTAAATTCAAAATTTGACATTTGATGAAATCTGAAATGTCAAAATTTGAATTTAGAACCGCTAATTGGAAAAACCGGTCGATTACGACATTCGTAGGAGGATATTCGTATTCGACCGAATCAAGCATATATCCGATTCGAATTCGTATTCGTTATGACATTCGATTCGTATCCGTATTCGAGAATGTTCGAATTCGTATCCGTATCCGTTTTAAAAACATGAATTCGTATTCGTATTTGAGACTATTCGACCGTATCCGATCCGTTTCCACCCCTAGCCATGGGTGCACTCGGCTAGTCTACTGCGTACTGACTGCTCGGTTTGGTATTGCAGTATAGTAATTCTCTTATGGATACAACAGAGCTCTATATTTGGAACAGGAAGTTCAACTCTGAGATTTTTTTTTTGCGTCAAGAAAATACACTTGTCGTATACGAAAGGCACCGTAGCACTTTTGTACTTCCGCGGTATTAATTCCATTGTTGTGGGTGTAGAAGGTGTAATACATGATTGACTTCGTCCTCCGGACAAAATAGATGCATGCCTGCGGTTTCAATTGAAACTGGCTTGTTCTAGTTCTGTTCGCGCCCTCCATTATGTATCGTCAGTTTTGAATTGCAGACATTGTATTGCTCATGTTTGTAGATAATAACATCCTTCCAAGTAGTTAGAGAAATAGGTCAAAAAAAGAGAAATTCAATTAAAAAAAAGGAGAAGCTTAACCGGTGGTAGACGAATGGGGCTTGCCTGTCCTCTTTATGGTGTCCCTCTCTTTGTTTCCTCCACATGGTATACTTCAATTGGCTCTCCAGTGAATTAGTAAGGTAATATTAATTTATCTCACTAATTAGAGAGCCAATTGAAACATACCATATGGAGGGAACAGAAAGCGGGACACCTTTACAGGCCAGCCCCGTTCGTGGTAGACACCGTGTGCACGAGTGCAACCCTGTTAGGGGCCACTGAGTACAGGCCAGGTCGGGTGTCAGTCCACAAGGCCCAACCTTGGCCCATCTGCTCTCTTTCTTCCTCCTTTCGGCTAAGGGTTTTTTTAGATAATGGAAAAATTCTGGCCTCTGCAACCGCACACAGCCGAGTCTTACAATGTTATTGCTTATTCGCTGACAAAATAAAGAAAAAAGATTGCACTCAAATAGAGGAAACTCATATGCAAAGTCTATTATTACTTGCCACCCATTATTGGCAAACACATGTAACGCAATAACCTCCAACGCTTTGCTTGCCAATGAAAACTTCTCCCTATTATCTTCACGCTGCAGCAGCGCCCAGAACCGCAACCAATATGCTCCTCTGAAAACAGCCTGCATAAAAGAAATATTTTGTTTTCGCTCAAAGACAATGTCATTACGAGTACACCAGATTGCCCAAATAATAGCAGCAGCCCCCACAAAAATTTGTTTCTTATCCTCCCTCCCAATGCCCGTAAGCCAGCCTCCAAGCATGTGAGTAGTAGATCTAGGTGGAGTTAACCCAGTAGCAATTTGAACAATATTCCAAATAATTCTAGCATGGCAGCTATCAAAAAAAGGTGATTTATTGTTTCATTGTGATCACAGAAACAACATTTTTGGCTACCAGACCATCTCCTCTTAGCTAAATTGTCCTTTGTTAAGATAACACCTCTTTAAAGGTACCAAAGGAAAATTTTTATCTTAAGAGGGAGCTTCAATTTCCAAATGAATTTATGAGTGAAATAGATACCCTGGTTTATCAAATACGCATACATAGACCTTACAGAGAATTGGCCATGATTATGTAGATCCCAGTGAAAAACATCCCTCTCATTTGAAAGTAGAACATTAACTATTTTAGCTACTAGGTTAAGCCAAGCCGTCAATTTATCCTCAGTTAAAGCTCCGCGAAAAGAGACATTAATACGCACTTGATTCATGACCATCTCCACAGTTACATGAGGATTATTGGCTATGTTGTACAGGCTTGGAAATTGATTTTTTAGGGGTGAAAAGCCTACCCAAGTATCTTCCCAGAATCTAGTTTGCGAGCCATCTCTTATTTTGAAAGACCCACATCCTAGGAAATCCTCCCTGACCCTTAGCAGACCTTTCCAAAACTGCGAATCCCCAGGTTTAGATTGAACCTGAGTAAGGCATTTTGAGCTCAAATATTTATTTCTGAGCAAGTTGTGCCAAGTGCCATCTTCATTCAACAGCTTGAAAAGCCATTTGCTTAGAAGACATTTATTCTTGATCCAAAGGTCAGGTATTCCCAACCCGCCTTGATCTTTTGGACGACAAAGGATGTTCCATTTGGCGAGATGATACTTTTGTTTATCATTATTGCCTTGCCAAAAAAATCTTGACCGATAGAAATTCAGTCTTTTAAGAACACCTTTTGGGATTTCAAAGAAAGACATCATGAACATAGGAAGGCCACTGAGCACCGAATTCAACAACACCAGTCTACCCCCAAAGGATAAATGCTTAGCCTTCCAAGTACTTAGTTTCTTTATAAATCTTTCTTCTATAACACCCCACTCCAAATTTCGAAGTTTTCGGTGGTGCATCGGAATTCCTAAGTACCGAAAAGGGAACATGCCTAAATCACAGCCAAACAGGTTAGTATAATCCTGTTCAAACTGTTTGGCCTGTCCAAAACAAAAAATCTCGCTTTTATGGAAGTTAATTTTTAGACCTGATAATTGTTCAAAAACACAGAGCAGTAACTTCATATTCTTAGCCTGCTCTAAATCATGGTCCATAAAAAGGATTGTATCATCTGCATATTGCAAGATAGACAATCCATCATCGACAAGGTGAGGAATAATTCCTGCAATTTGACCGTCATCCTTTGCCCGCTTAATTAATATCGAGAGCATATCAGCTACTATATTGAACAGAATAGGTGACAAAGGATCACCTTGCCTAAGTCCTTTTTTTGTTTGGAAGTAGTGTCCTATATCATCATTTATCTTGATGTCTATACTTCCTCCCGATACATACTTTTCAATCCACCTACACCATTTATGGCTAAAACCCTTCATTCGAAGGGTTTGCTGGAGAAAAGAGTATTTTACCTTATCGTAGGCCTTTTCAAAGTCTATCTTAAGAATCACCCCCATCCATTTTTTTGCTGTGTAATTCATGGATGGTTTCATGTAAAATCACAACCCCTTCCATGATATTTCGACCTGGCATAAAAGCTGTTTGAGATGGTCTTACCACATTACTAGCTACTCCAATGAGTCTATTTGTGGCTACTTTGGTAAAAATCTTAAAGCTCACATTGAGCAAACAAATAGGCCTATATTGTTGTATCTTTGTTGCCTCCTTTATTTTTGGGAGAAGTGTTATTACTCCAAAATTTAGGCTATGCAAGGGAAGGCGCTCTTCATAGAAGTCATTGAAGAGTGCCATAAGATCACTTTTGATAATGTCCCAAAACACTTGATAAAACTCTGCTGGAAACCCATCAGGTCCTGGCGATTTATTATGTTCCATTTGGAAAACTGCCTCTTTTATCTCTTTCTCCGTAAACGAGGAGACGAGGATATTATTTTCTTCTTCTGTGACCTGTGTTATATCTTGATTTTGGTTTTCCACCATACTAAAATTATTTTCCTCTGGTGGTCCAAAAAGCCCCTTGTAATAATTTGTGATATATGCTTTTAATTGAGCATCACCCACTATTACTCCATCTTCTTGTTCTAATTTGAAAATTCGTTGCTTCCTATATTTTCCATTAGCAACCAGATGGAAATATTGTGTGTTATTATCACCTTCCAGAAGGTCTTTTGTTTTAGCTCTTGCATACCATTTCGGTTCTTCTTCCCTCAGCAAATGAACTAATCGTTCATTGAGATAGCGTTTCAAATTTATTTCCTGGTCTGAGAGCACAGTATTTTTCGCCTTTTTATCTAGCTCATCTATCATCAAGACTAGCTGTTTCTTTTCTTTTCTATTGTGACCAGCTATATTTTTGGCCCGCCCTCTTAAGAATTGCCTGAGGGATCTTATTTTATTTTGCCATTTCTGTATGGCTGAACTCCCTTTGTTTTCTAATTGCCATACATCAGCTACCAAATCATAGAAACCGTCTCTCAACAGCCATCCTTGTTCAAATTTAAACAGAGGCTGATGTCGATTATATGAAGAGGCGCTTGTGTTCACTATCAAAGGTGTATGGTCTGAATTACTTCTATCTTTGGCCAGTACTGTGGTAAGAGGAAATTTCTCTTCCCATTCAGTACTAACCAAAACCCTATCTAACTTTTCGTATGTTGGGTCATCCCCACTACTCGCCCAGGTATAATGGCGACCCGACATCTCTATTTCCCTGAGATCTAGGGATTGGATGACCATATTAAAAATATTTGGCCATTTTGTGTCAAAGGTATCTTTGTTTTTATCTTCGGGGCGGCGCATAATGTTGAAATCACCTCCAATCAAATAGGGTAATGACTCTTTACTACAAATGCGCGCCATTTCAGCTAAGAAGTTTTCTTTTTGCTGCTGTTGTGCAGGGCCATAAACTGCAAACAAAGCCCATTTAAAATCATCTTGTTTATTACGAAGTGTGAATTTGACATAAAAATCACCTTCATCAATAGCTCCAATGTCAAATGCCATTAGGTCCACCCCTAGGAGAATGCTCCCAGAGCGACCACGTGGTGCCATGCAGTGCCAAATAAATTTTTTGCCACATCATGCTGGTTTCTGTTTCCAGCTTAAGGTAATATAAACACTTTTCATAAGAATACTTAAATAATAGGTAGACAGTCTATTTTTGGAATTTTTTAGATATGTTTTTGCAAGTTAATAGTAACCTACCAGACGGCTACTGTTCAATTGACAGCAAATTAACACATGCTATTAGGATAAAATTGACATGCGCAATCCGGTATTCCGGTACAGATCAATTCTCTCATGGATGTTGGAATCGGAGCATACCACAAAATTTTTGAACACAAAGTTCTACTCAAAGCACACCGTTTATTTCCTTCGGGTTAAGAATACGTACGTCTCGTATACACAAAGCAAGGCATGACGGATTGCTGGAAAAATCGTAAGCAAAGTATCGAGCGCCATGTAACACATGCTTTGTGCTTGCGGTGCTCCTGCTCGTGTGCGTGGATAACCGTCGTCCTCATGTGCATCACAACAAGGTTGTATTTTCCCCCCTTTCTGTGAAGCTCGTCTGCCCTTGCGTGCCTCATCGTTAGCTGTTTTTGTAGTGGAAATATGGCTGCCACTCGTAAACTACTCAAGTTCAGTTCATTTCAAGTTTGATTTGAGCTCGGCTCAAGTTCCAAATAAGTCGAGTTCAAACTTGATCTTGAGCTTACAAGCTTCAAGGAGTCAAACTCGAATAGCTCGTCAGGGCCGGTAAATTTCCTAGCCCGTCTACACCCCTGAGTTCTTTCCTTTTATATTTGTTTCTATTAAGACATGCATACTAGTATGTTGTGAGTTGTGATAATTTTTTTGTCCTTACTTATTGAATATTGCTATATGTTAATTCTTATTGAGTTTATTTAGGCCAAGTTCGAGTTTGAGCTTTTCTTATTATTGAAAATTGATGCATGTTGAATTGTTAATTGTTATCGAGTTTACTCTAGTCTTGACTAAGCTAAACACAAATCCATGTATAGATTCAGATCTTAACTTAGACTCGTTCAAGCAACTACTGAGCTTGAATTTGGAAGGTCATACTCAGGGTGTGTTTGGTTGAGCTGTGGCTTCTGAAAAAGCTGCTGTGAGCTGTGGGCTGTGGAAAAGCTGCTGTAGGTTGTGGGCTGTAAGCTGTTTGGTTCAAACAAGTATAAAACTTACCTCCTATCTCTATTTCCCTTGAAACAACTGTGAAACAGCTCTCTATTTTCACCATTTCAAAAAGCAGAAAGCCAAAAACCAAAAGCAGGATCCAATGTGCTTTCAAAACTGTACTACCCAAAAGTAGTTGCTCCTGAAAAAGCAGCTTCTGATTTTCACCCCTTTGGTTGACTTTTGGCTTTTTGGAAGCAAAAGCAGCTCCCAAAAGCTCAACCAAAGACACCCTCAATCCTAATTGGAAACGGGGATGGCGGTATGGTGTGGCATGAAGATGTGAAGTGGGCTTGTTTAGGGGTAGATCGTACCGTGAGCAAATTCCTGGCTGGGCTATCGCCTGGCCGATTTCTTTGGATCCGCCGACCCCAGCCCAAGTCTGGCCGCGTAGGGTTTGAGCAAGGCCCGCGGATGTGGACCAAATTATCAGGCCAGCCGGTTGATTTTTAGTTTGATTTTCTATGTGCAGCGTGGCTTAGCCTTAAACTAAGCTTAGTGTTTTCTGTAAAATTTACGTAAAACTCTTTGCGTTTCAAATGAGGTCTTAAGTGGATCTTCCGCTTTCGTGTACGCTCTAAGCCACGGAAAAGTGATGTTTTGAGATACGTGAAGTCAAACTTTTTATATAGTTAAGAAGCTGTTAAAAGAAGTATCCAGTCATGAGGTTAAAATTTTTCGTATTAATCGAAAAAACATGAGAAGGATTTGTGCCATTTATTTCAGTGGATCCATATTTTAATGGTTCCAAGTGCTTGGCCTCAAGAATTGTTTGCTGAGCATCAACCATTCCTGGACTGGCTTGCATTGGTAACGTCGCTCATTTCACGGTGCTAAATCTTTCCTCTTATCAACGTTGTTGGACCAAAAGCACGGGAGTTCCTATGTACTCCTACACCTCTGTCTACAACTTTTTTTCTTCTCTTTTTAGTAGTAGGAATCGGCAGGAACCAATCTTGGACGCTGATCCCGTCTGGACGTACGGCAGCAGATCACAGCAACTACTCGCACACGAGCCGGGCTGCATTCTCATTCCTTAATTACCTCGGACATGGACGCCGTCGCGCCGGGCAGAGCTGAGCCGGCGTGGATACGCAAGAAGGGGTGCAATCGGAGCGGATACGGTCGGTAATTACTCATCCTGTATCTTATACCATATTTTTTCTCGGAATCGGAGTCAGATACGGATAGTATCGGATACGAATACGAACGCGGATAGTATCGATCACGGATACAGAACGAATACGGAGCGGATTCGATACAGTAACCATTTTTCATCGGATAACACGCGAGAAGACAAATATAAAACGACAAACGTGTAGAGACTCATGGGCATGGCTACGCAGGTGCCAAAATGGCCAAAATCCAAGTCGTCAAGTCCAGGCAATTGATATTGCATTACAATAATGCTGGAGAGTATAAGAACTGTACTACTAACTCAACTTCTTCACACTGATCTCACCCAAAAAAATACAACTACATTTATCAACAGTTAAGTTGACTCTTCTTCATGGATGTAATCATGTAAATGGCGGGTGATCCAAGTAACCGTATGAACAACTAACGTTCACCCTCCCAGGCTCCCAGCCAATTGAGAAACCGGTATACTGTATTTAAAAAACATGGTATTACATTATAACAATCAATCAGTTAAATGGGGATTATCATAGTGAGGCTTATATATGTGGCCTTTTCTTCCATCCATGAACAGAGGGAGTACTTTAGAAAACAGAAAATTAGACTGGTTACCTTTCATCATCACAGCTTGGGTGACGATCATGATCATCAGAACGATTATGATGCTCCCTTTTTTCACTTCTTTCATAGTGCTCCCTATGGTGGCGATCACGATCCCTGACAAACACATAAATGTAGAACACATGAATAATACTTGCTACTTAGAACCATAAACCCACTACCAGCAGCGATTTTCAAACTAGCGTCAAATAAATGCACCCACAACAAGCACTGAAGCAAAATCAAAATTATCACCTCATAGCTAATCACACAAACAAACAGTGGCCAATATGCATTCCTCCTTCCAAAGAACCCTTGATTGAACTGATCAGCATAAGGTGGAACTCAAAACTTGCACATAAATCACACCGTATAAGAAACTCATTACTTACCTTCTGACTCCGACTCAATTCAATTCAATGCATCTAGAGAACTAATATAAGCCGAAGCTTGTCCAAAAAATTGGAAAATTTTTGCCAGTAATCGGTCAACTCCAGAAGAAATAAAATCACCAAACAACAATCAGGAGCAGTCGCGGCCTCACAAACACGCCACACCAACCAAAACTAGCCAAATCCCCCGCATCCAGATCAAACCCGGACACCTCGACGCAGATCCGCCCATACCTCGCACGCTCGAAACCCCCGCCTACTCGCCAAAAAACTCCCAACTAGAAGGCTACGCGGATCGGAGAGACGCACCTGGGAGCGGCCGTCGGGGTGGTCGGAGAACCCGGTGGGCTTGGGCAGCGGGGACACCCCGACGCCGGCGGCGTTCCCTTCGTAGCGCTCTTCGTCCGCCATGCGACGCTGCTGATTCGGCGGCGGCGAGTCCGGGCTGGATCTGGATGGAGGGAGGCCGCCGTGCCGGCTGGATCTAGATGGAGGGAGGCCGCCGTGCGCCCGTGCCGGCTGGACCTGGATGGAGGGACGAGGGAGGCCGCCGTGTTAGGGTTAGGGACTTAGGGTTCGGTTTGCCGGGGTGAGCGCTGAGCGCAAGTGGGCCGGGCCGACGGACGGACGGAGTCACGGTCAGATTTACCGGATAATACCGATTGCACATGTCGGATATTACCGAATAAATTTTCGGATATTCTCGTATCCGTCGGAAACTGCTCTCTCGAATCCGATACCGATTCCGAAAATTACTATCCAATTCCAATTCCGTATCCGACAAAATCTGTCGGTTACCGAGATTTTTCCCCGAATCCTATCCGACGCTATCCGGTCGGTCGGTCGGGAGATATCCGATCCGATTGCACCCCTACGCAAGCTTCTCCTTCCGCACCTGAAGCTCCGGCTCGACCTGCCGGTGCACTTCATCGACGAGCAAGTCGTGACGCAGACCCACCTCGACGCGCACCAGAACCCGTTCCGCCTCTCGAGCGACGGTGTGCTGCGCCGGCTCCGCCCGATCCTCTCCCAGGAAGGAGATCGAGGCAGGGCCGGATGCATATTCACATTAATTTTTGTTCCTTATACTCTAAACTTACACAGTATGTGTCTCCACATGTTAAAAATTAGTATCCCTACATGCCAAGAACTATATCTATCTAAAAGAAAAAAATACTTAAACGCGTTAACAAACAGAGGGAGAAAAGAAAAGAAAAATACACAGAACATTGATAAAGCAAGACACTCAAAAAAATACGTGTAATAATAGTTTCTAGGATCATTTTAGATCATTCACTAATGGTACGTTGTCGATTTTGGTATGTTGTCCGATAAATAGTTATTTATCATTGAATTTTGCCATGGATTTAGTTGATGTTACGAAATTTAGAATGCATTACTATCTATTATATTATTGGGATATAGATATTCAAATAGAGCGGATAATTTCCATCCGACTGAAGGCTCGCGGAATGAATACGGAAGAGGTAAATGGGTATCTGGCACTATTTGTGTTCGACTCCGTGAAAAATATGGAATATGATACAGGATGAGTGATATCCGTCCGTATATATCCGTACAGCTCCATGGAAAAATATGGAATAGGATACGGGATAAGTAATATCCGTCCGTATATATCAGTATGTCAAGTGATATGAGGAAGTCTGTTGTGACTTCACTTATGAACACGATAACATATAGGTGGATTGCTACATCTAAACATGTAAAGAATATTGAGTGCTCTTCCTTTGACATCTCAGCGATTAGTCTCTCTGTGCTCTTTCTGATTGCACACTACTGCCTAATGTCCTATGTAGGAGTGCAAAAGAAACAGATAATTTTCATCCGACCGACCGTCCGAATGCTTATGGAACGAATATGAAATGGAGAAATAGGTATCCGACATTATCCATGTCCGACTCTGACTCCGAGAAAAAAATATAGAATAGGATACAGGATGAGAAATATGTGTTCGTATTCACTCTGATTACACCCCTAGATGGATATGTTGATAAGTATATATATATGGAGCATGAGACCACGTGTCATTTCTGTTCTTGTGAGACCATGTGAAAGTCACCTCATGGTTATAATGAGTAATTGACCTTGGATTAGAGTATTTGTGGAGGTTGAGTTTGGTTTTTGTGGGCTTTGCAAAGATGGCTGTGTTGGGCTGTCTGATCGGCAGAATAACCACGGTATGTCAAGCACAACAGATCAACCACTGTAGTCTCGTAATAAATTCATAGTTCGTAGCCTTTTTAGTCGTTTGCAGGAAACAGCTCGTAGGCTTTTTCAGGATTCCAGTTTAGCAATAAATGTTCCTATGTAGGCTTTTCAGAGCCTGTAGTCTCGTAATAAATTCATAGTTCGTAGCCTTTGCAGTCGTTTGCAGGAAACATAAATTCATTGCAGGAATTATAGAACCACAAAGTACAGACTACGGATTCGAACACAAATATCACATGAATATAACATATACACATATATACAACAAGTAGCTCATTACAAACACATCTCAGTCCAACCACATACCAAGTGCCTCCTAGCTCATTACAGCATATATACAACGACTTTTAAGCCCAACCACAAGCCTACACATAAGTATCACTGCCTCCTAGTCTTACCCTTACCCAGGGCGTCGGTGCCTGGAGTGTAACGGCTAGGCTCGTGGCGGCGTCTGCGTGGTACAGGCTGTGAAGGCTGAGTTGAAGGAGCGTCTACGAGCTGAGATGAGCCTATCTCATCGTAAGTCTGCTGCTCCACCTCGTCCTCACCGCCCTCATCAGGGAAAGTGTCGCTCCTCGTGGGGGACGAGCTCTGCCCCATGTACGACCCTAGCCGCGTCGGGTCTGCAAGTTGTGTCGCAGGCACGTCTACGTCCCTCGCCGCGCCTGTGCTGCAACCACAACGACCAGCCGCACGACGTAGCCGACCTGCCAGCCTCTATCATCCAACATTTTGTTAACCAACAAGATACGAAGATATTAAGTACTAATTTTGTGAGTGGCTGTGTCGAAGCTTACCTCTAGGAAGCTACGCGTCCTGACGTCGCCGACTGTCGTGGAGAAACGCTCTATGTCCTGTACGGACTGCCTCAGAGTGTTGCCCTGCAAACAAGCAAAAGAATGGATAATTTGCTATATGTAGTGGTATTTATGTCTATTGGAAAATAAGCAATGAGATTGAACATTACCACACGGTCCAGGACTGGTGCTATCTCCACCTGCGTCCCAAGTCGAGTAGACTGGTCGTAGGGCGTGTCTTCGTCGTCGGAGGACTCAATGTCCGCATAGTCAGCTTCAGTCCATTGTCCCTTAAGCTTGGACCGTGTCGCACGCTGGTACCAAACTTGGTACCGCCGGAAGTGCTCGTTGCTGTGCGGCTCGTCGTTGTGGTCCACGTGGTCCTGAAAGTGTCCCTACTCCTCAACGTACACGTGGTGGTGCTGCTCGAAGTCTGTGACCTTTTTCTGTCGCTGACGATTAAATCTGCATGTCACGTAAACCAATAGTTAAAATTAGTAGAAACTCTATGCAATTGGAATCCAAGGTTAGAATTGCAATTGCATGCCACTTACTTGTGCAAGGCCACAGACGTGGAGAACGGCGCTACTGGCCACAGCTGCCTCATACCAAACTGGCGTGCAACTCTATGTGGCAGGTGATACTCAACAGCATAGAAACAGATAAGGGGGCACCTCATCCTGTAGAGGGCCTCGTCTATGCTGCACAGTGCGCTGAACTGAACGGCCTCCACGTCTTGCTCGGCGTACGGCTCCCACTTAACCTGCATAGCAACAATTTAACGTTAAAGGTCATATACTAACAAATGAAAATCATGATACCAAATGGAATTAACTTACATTGGAGGCCGTGAGCGCATCTAGCTCGTTCGTGTACTCTAGGTAGGCCCTCTTCGTCCTGGCGTAGGGAACTGAGACCTGGTCCCAAAGATATGCAAGTGTCGGACGTCGACGAAGAGGAACCTCTGTGAACCACGGACGAAGAGGCGAAACCGTGGGACGACCAACTGGTAGACGACACCACATCCACAGCTGGAGGAGGTAGAGGCAACCACCGACTGTCGAGTTCGCCGAACTCTGACGACACGCCTCGCAGAGGTGGCGGTAAAGGAACGCCAACACCCCGGAAGCCCAGCTGTACTGCCCCGCCGTGTCCCAGTCAGTGAGGCAGTGGATGTACATCCACGACGCGTTGTCCCCCGTTCCGTCGGGGAAGAGAACGCAGCCAAACAAGTGCAGGATCCATGCTCTGCAATTATATGTAAAATGATATTAAATCAAACTATGTCAATTTTACAAAAAAGCTTGATTAGACGACGAGTTGGCTCGATATCCACCCCTACCTGCAGTAGTAGGCAACTGTCTGATTGTCCGCGTCTGCAGGACACTCTGCGAAAGTCTGCCGGAGCCAGGTGATCAGAACTCCAGAAGTGCGATGGCCTGCCTCAGGAGGATCTCCAACCAGCAGGCACGCACGGTCCGATCACTGGACGGCCGTGAATGGCGACACCAAGTATCTTCTGAGTGTCCTCCAGCGTAATAGTCATCTCCCCGAAAGGGAGGTGGAAGCTGTGAGTCTCCGGCCTCCACCTACATGATACAAAAAAGAGGACTACATGTCAGAGAATTTGAGGCGCACATAGCCGATAAACAATGAACATGCAAGTAGAGCAATGGTTTAGGAGAATACCTGTCAACCAGTGCAGTGATGGCCGGGGGGTTGAAGGTGGGCAACCCACGGCGAACCTGGTAAGAGATGGCGTCTAGGCCAGCCCTCTCCAGGAAGGGAGTGTACCTCTCGTCGTACCGCATGTCCAGGAACCCGTCATGGGTTCGAGGACGAAGGATGGGCAGCTCCTGTATAGAATACACCAATTTTTTTAGTTAATGCATCAACATAAATAATTAATTGTATAAGTAGTGATGAAGGAAGTACCCTCCCCTCCGCGGTGAGACGTCCTCGGTGGTTCTCCTCGTAGTACGGGTCTAGCAGGTGCAACATAGAAGTAAACAAAAATTTGAATATGGGAAAACAACTAGGCGAACTATGAAACATAACGAACAACAAGCACTCGCACCTGACTAAGTGGCCAATGGCATGTGCGTGAATTGTGGCCAAGTCTACCACATCAGCTACATTGGTTCTGCTCGGGGTCAGTAAGAAAGGGGGTTGTTCTCCCTCGCCTCGTTCTTCCTGGAAGCTGATCCATAACCATCTTGTGTCTCGTCCTCTTCTTGTGATCTTGAACTTTCCCGTGTCCTTCTGTTTCCTAGCACAAACCCTCCATTCACATGTTTCCTTCTCGCACACAACTATGTACCTCCGCTCCACATAAGAATGCCTCACCTTGAATAGCCTTTTACGAATCACTGAATACTCCTGCAGCCACCTTTTCAATGCTGACAAGTCCTCAAACACCATGCCCTTCTCAACTGTCATGCTTGACCCGGCCTCAGGAGCATCTAGCAACTCGTCATCCCTTCCTTCTGCATAAGCCTCATGGGAATGCCTAAGATCGCTGAATTCATGAACTGATGGATCCCGGCCAGGGCAATAACGCCTGATCAGCTCAATATCACTTTCGGTCAGCTCTCCAAAAGGGCGGTCATCATCAGAATCAACGACCCTTGCGATCTCGTAATGCTCCAGATCATCCACAATTTGAACATCCACACTGTTGGAGTCCCTGCAGACTTCTTCAACGTTGCCAGATGGAGCAACGGGAGGAACACCCACATTATCAGGAATGTCTCCTGCATCATAAGCACGAAAACGATGGGATTGAGACAAAAGAATGGAATGACGGGAAAAGGCTAAAGTGTTGCTCGACACTTACTGGGATGATTCTGGGTCAAAGGGATCTCCTGAGGGGCCGGCACGACATCATCAGTCCGACATTCAACTCGAACTGGTTGAGAAATCTGAACCTCGTTCGGGGCAGATTGAGCATCGGGCACCTCAGGCACTTCTTCCACATCCACCGCAAGGTCCAGTAACAGAGGGTCAAAGGGTGCCTGATGACCTAGTTCTGGTGAATAACCGTGAGGGGTGGGATCAATGGACACCTTCCGCACAACAAGGTCCAAACATTGGAACTCATTCCTCATAACCAATTTGACATATTAGTCCCACTGATCCTCACAACCAATTAAGATCAACCACCTTAGAATTGTGTCTTTCGAACCGAAGTGAAGTAACCCCTCAACTGTGATGCTCTCCTCGTTTCCATAACAATGTAGCTCCTCCCGGGCCCTAGCAACCAACTCACTAAACGACGGTCGATCACTGAATATCAGAGGCACCCTTTGCATTTCAACAAATCAAACATTTCCATAATCATCACTTGTCACACTGCCTCCATGATATAGGGTGACTAGGTTGTCCATCTACTTCATACAGAAAACCAAACTTAATACCTTTAAGCGAAATTGGATACTGGCTGACTAACTAAGTACCTAAATTAACTAACTACTACAGTATAATTGATGCTAGTTAACTAACTGAATTGCATAGTCAATATTACCTGTCCGACGATGGTAGTGGACAAAGCGGGCAATCCAAGAAGGTATCGTCACACAGTAATTCCTTCCCTCCTGCATACAATCAATAAGTATGAGCTCATAACAAGCATCAGCATATGAATATCTTCAAAGCATATGAATATCTTTCAATAAAACTGATTGATGGAGGCATTATTGGTGGAGGCATTATTGTAAATACATACTCAGTGGTTTATTATCATTAGTACTACTATTGATTGTCCTTAAACAAGCCAAACCAATTATAGATTGCAATCTATCACACTTAATTTCATGAATGCCAACTGCATGTCGAGCGTTCTTGTTCCTGGGAAGTTGGAACCTACTGTACTAGTACTGCCTCCATTTGCCAAAAGCTGGCCGGCACTAAATATTGCTATGATCCTATAGCTTTGCAAATGCATATGATTGAACAAAGTTTTAAAAGACATGTTGAAATTAAGCTTCTGAGCTGACAGATTCATCGTATGAAATTAGAGTACAGGACTAAAATGAAAATTTCAATTATAGTAAACCAGACTTTGGAAACTACTTGGGTCTACAATATAGACAAATTAAGTTTGTCACTGCTTGGAAGATGATAATTTATATCATCTACTAGTAAGCATTTTTTAACCATTGGTGGTGGCGCTGTGTACAAATATTTAGTCCTATAACCCACATTGCTTTGTACCAAAATAGACATCAATTCGTTCACATTTATAATCCATTTCAACAACTTTAATAAAATCATCTACAGCATGAGCAGCTATACCAGTGGCGGGCGGGGAGGCGGCGGGGCTTGGGAGGCGCTGGCGGCCCGGGGAGGCGGCGGGCCCGGGGAGGCGGTGGCGGCCAGGGAGGCGACAGGGAGGCGCTGGCGGGAGGGGCCTGGGAGGCGCTGGTGGCCCGGGGAGGCGGCGGGGGGCGGGGAGGCGCTGGCGGCCCGGGGAGGCGGTGGCGGCAGGGGAGGCGGGGGGCTGAGGAGTCGGGCGGCGAAATGAACAGGCATGCGCTCGGCGCCTAGATAAGTGCCCCGAGCTCGGCGCCAAGATCTACGGCGCCGAGCTCGGCGCCACTGCCCTCGGCGCCGATGTCGGCGCCGTTGACCACGGTGCCGAGGTGCTGCCACGTCGGCGCCATGCAGGCGACCACGCTGGTGCGGGCCTGCCACCTCGGCGCCGTGGACCACGGCGCCGAGATGTGTTACCTCGGCGCCGTGGGTCACGGCTCCGACCCCCTGGGTCCAAAAACGGAATTAAAATTACTAGGGGTCTAAATGTGAATATTTTTCAAAAAAAGATTAAAATAGAAAAAATCGGCAGTGCCGCCGCCCCCCGACCTCCGCGCACTGTAGGTTAAGATTCCACATGTACTCTGTGCTTTTGATTTTGTGCGAATTACTACGTGTACTTTTGGGTTTTGGCGATTTACCATTCATATTATTTAGTTGAGAGCAAAGTAATACTTTCGGTTAGCTTAACGCTGAATACTTCCATCCAATGTTACAGATTTGGTTAAGGACACGTGCTAAACGAGCATTCACGCTGTTTACAAAGTTTACAATACACTATTGAGTAAAAAAAAGAGCAGACTAGCCCAGGTTCATTTCATGACGTATTTTTCTTTTAGAACAAAAAAAAGCGCTCTGTTATTGTAATCCAGTTGTTTTTCTCGGTCCATTGATGTGTTACCCATAAACAATTTAAGTTAGAAAACAAGTGGTACATTGTACATTTAAAAGTTAAGGTGGAAAAATTGCACTAGATTTGAGAGTTCAGTGGCAACTTGTGAACCTCTTGTTTACTAATATAAAATGTGAATTTGTCCATTCACATTCCCTTCCATCCACGTGCTTAGCCTCAGCGCACTCCTCCTGGCTAATCATCACACCCAATACAATCCTCACGAAAACCCAAATTCAGACCCTTATGTCATTACTTGTGTGTGCGCTCGTGTGCGGTATCGCTCAAGCCTTAGCCCCAACCCACCCTCGCATGGTTTGCCTTCTGACGCGAGGGAATCCCTTGGATAACTATATGACATGACGCGACGACGTTAGATTCTCATTTTATTCGTGCATTAATTACATTGCGTTCTCGTGCGTGCATATAAAACATGAATTGCAGCCAATTTGCGGCCGAGCAAGAGCGCAACTATAATCTTTCGCAGTTGGAAGCATTATGGAGTTAGTGAATACCTTCGAAAAAAGGTATGCTTCATTCGCGTGCGAGCAACAGGCTTAATATATCATTAGTGTAATTGTAGTTTTGTAATATGAAATATGCTAGGTAGCCATGCTTAGTTGATGGTTTTACTTATTCTAAACAGCTGTAGAAATACAGGGCAAAAAATAGCTAAAATAATTTTATGTATGTCTGCATGTATATATTTATTAGTCTCGTGCAATTGTAGAAAGCTATAGAAAATGATAATTTTGTATGAATGCCTAATTAAAGTTGTAATTAGCTCTAATTGTATTTAATAGCGTTGATCACATTTAATTAGTACTAATGGTAACTAACTAGTATAAGTATGCATTTAATCATAGTAGCAATCTAGCATAAGAAGAAAATACAAGTTAGGAAATATGTACGTGCATATGCGGTGTGATTATTCTCGGTTGTGGTCAGTTGTATTTAGCACCGTTTGACATCGATATATTATATACTGCAGGGAATGGCTACTAGTGGCGATCACGGGGGTGGCATGTAACTGGACCTATCCTGAGATGGCCAACATCGTTGTTGGGCGTGGTCGAGCAGTGAAGAACCTGCCTCTTTTGTCCTCTGGGAACGTCAGGAGGATTGGCCTCTTGATGATCGGTACATTCTGGTTCTGCAGTGGGCCAGGTTGGTTGTCCAGTTGTCCAAGGCGAGGATGATGGGCATTGGGTGGTCATTTGCGCTGGACTCGCCGCTTCTGTCAGCACTCATTGACTAGTGGAGGCTAGAGATCCACACATTTCATTTTTGGTGGGGGAGTGATGATCACCCTACATGATACTGTGTACCTCACTGGTTTGGTCATCCCATTTTGGATAAGTTCTCTGGAGTGTCATATGGGTGGTTGTGGTGGCACAGGCAATGCCCAACAGATGCGCCTGCACATATCGTGAGGTTCCACCTAGTGGCTTACTTGCTCTTCATGTTCAAATGGATCATATTTCCTACGACTTAGAGAGACTGGGTGTACCCTACCTACATCCACATCACTGAGTCCCTAATCGACGTTAAGCCTCAGGAGATCCTGATATACAGCTGGGGCTCGGATGTTCTGTGTGCAACGGTTCGCAGCGTGTCACTGGCGTGCCAAACATCGCCGGTTGCTACATCTTGTTGCGGCTATTGTCGTAGGAGCACTCCCTGCTAGTTGGCAATACTTTCGAGTGCGGGTGCACCCGTACTAGTTGGAGGCGTGCTTCTACAGTGCTGGTGATGGTTAAGATCCCGTGGACAGACCCACCATGGGTACTTGTTGGACTACTAATGAGCTAGGATGGTCCAGGGAGAGGCCATGACGAGCGTACCCAAATTTCCACAACGCGTTTGAGACCTTGGACAAGAGTAGTGTTGTGTGAATGGTGTGGACTACAGAGTTTATCTCTGAGATAACTCCTTTCAAACTGTCAGAGCAGTGTTAGCAAGACAGGGAGTATTGGCTCATGACCTGCCACCTCATCTTCCCACATATGGTGGAGTCGTACGCTACCTCATCTTCCCTCATATGGTGGAGCTGTACACCTCATCTTCCACTAGCGTCATGTCGATCGCTACCCGGCCATGTTCACATATAAGTAAATTTATTTGTTACCTCACTGCATACAATTTGTTGCGTACCATTTGTGTCTACTTTATTTCCCCACTGAAGTAATAGTTGTGTACCCTTTTTTCTGCTAGCAATCGAAGAAGGGACGGAAGAGCGACGGGTGAAGGGAGACATAGGCCCTGTGGACGCACTCCTGGGAACATCGGTGAGGATGGAGGTCGAGCAGGAGCGGCGGTCATATGACCTAGACACATACTGCTTGTATTTAGAGTGGTACGTGCCGTGAACCCATTGCAGACTTACACATCTCCCTATGAAGACCCCACGCAAGCCACGCATGTCGATAGGCCGACACTTGGCCCAAACCGACATAGTGTGGTATGGTAGGATGAAGTGGTACAATACTTAAAGTTCGTATTTATATCCTACTATTTGAGCATACACGCCTAACATGCTTCATCGTCGTTGTAGGTCGACCGGCTGTGTCATATCATGTCCGAGAGTGGAGCCGCACTGTGCTGCAGATGGTCGAGCATGATCAAACAACTACAAGGGTCTCTTCGCAACATGTACGAGGACGCCAAACACGCACTAGGGCCATCAAGTGCAGCCATGCTAGCAATGTATCTATCTTGGGGAGCAATGAGTTGCTGCATCTTCCATCGATAGCTTCTTCTGCACGTCCTAGCTTGTCAGTGCATCCCCTAGCCTCGGTCGTTCCCAGTCCATGCAACACATTGCTCAGGTTTGACGATTTCATATTCTACTGGAATCAGCAAGATACCTTATTCTTGTTGCTTTTCATACATGTCATCTTTGTATAGGATATTCACGTTGACACTACTCTACTTTTGTCTTCATCATGGAGGTAGCCCGACTCCAGACCATCCTCGTCAGGGGGACAGGAATGAGGGAGCACTCTACTTCCATTGTCATCACAGAGATAGCCGACACATAGAACACCACAGGCATGAACATCGACTCACCTGTTCGAGACTGCGAGGTGCAGTACAGCATGCACGCAACCCACGGATCACCCACATCTCCGGCAGCATGACAAGTGGTACAATTAGACATACGACATCTACACGATCCACCAGTACGACGTGGACTACACGGCATTGAGCTACGCTACAGCTACCTATCGTGGATCGAAGTACTCGAGAAGTTCATCGTCCAGGAAACATGCGATACCAGTGCTTACAATTACGGGTTTTATTTCAGTTCTACCAGTGCTTACATGCGATAACATGTTTCCCTCCACAGGATGCCAGCAATTATACAGAGGAGTAGGTGCAGCAGATGTTCAACGTGCAAGAGATTGAGCCCAATTAATTATCCGATGCACCTGTTCCCACTCGGCGGCCATCGCAATACGACTTGCGCGATGTACGATGCTCTCTCGATAGGTTGACCTTCCCTCATGACCAACTTCATCGCCAGAGGAAGCCGATGGTGTGCAACTCTTGACCTGCTAGTGCGTTTAGTGCCAGCTCTTCAGTCCTAACAAGTCGAACTTAATTACGTACTCATTAATGCTTTGTACCCGTTGTAGCAGTCCTAAATGAAATTTGTTAGTATAAAAAGCACATGTTTTTAGCTATCTTAAATCAAAGCATGTGTTTTTACTAGCTTTCATGGGAATTCACCTAGTTTCAAAAGCAAGCATTTTTACTGGCCTCCTCCCTTGCCCGTGCGCTGCCTGGCCTCCTGCTGAGTCACCGACGCTCGATAGCCGATCGGGCCCACCTGCTACTGCGTCTGTCAATCATCCTCCCACGTGCCAACACCCTACCACATGCCACCTGACTAGACAAGCAAGCGGGGTGTGGCAGGTGACACGTTGAAAGCATCTAGGCCTCTAAAAATGATTTTCGTAATTAATAAATTTATGTGAATATGAAACTAATATGTTTATTAAGTGTTTAAAAGGCTTAGTCCCTAAAATGATGTCAAAATGCATGATAAGGATCAACATGAAGATCATAGTAGCTCAAGGCCAAAGGTAATATGTAGTTTAGGATCCTCTTTTTATTTTACTAGTCTTAGGAGAAAGGATAGAAGACCGGATTATAGGCTAAATGTCGTACCATAAAGAGGGATCATGGCAAGTAGCTTAATAGTATATTCCTATACCATTTGGATCAATTTAGGATCATCCATTCATTGAAAATTAAAATTGATAGCCAAATTTGTGCTCTATCTAGAAAAACGGAAGTACCGGAGATTCAACGGCGGAACTACCACAGCCTTAAACGGTACTTCTGATGCTCGGAAGCTCCAAAAAACTGAGCAGAACCTTTTTTCTAAAGAGCACCCTCGGAATCGATCGGTGCTCTATCCGGACAACCAGAAGTACCGGCGTGCAAACCATAGTACTTCCGCTTCTTGGAAGCTCCAGCAAAACCGAGCGGAGTCTTTTTTCCAGAGAGCACCCTCAGGATGATTCTGAGTCTGCGGCAAATAGAAGTACCAGAGTTTCAACAATGGAATTACCATAGAGCGGTAGTGCCATAGCCTTAAACAGTACTTCCGGAGCACAGAAACTCCGAATAAGCCGGGCGAAACCTTTTTCCAGAGAGCGCCAACTCTCAGCCTCAGATCAAACAAAAGTACCATGCCAACTTCTTGGAACTACCAATTAACAAAACTACCGGATTTACAACAGCGGTAGTTTTACGCCGACTTCCAACGGCTAGTTCAGAAGCTCTGACATAGTCGTTACTGTCGCGTCAGAACAGGTGCGGAAGTACCGGCCATTGTCCTGCGGTACTTCTGCTCACCCTGAATTTTTCTAGAATTTCCTTGTAACTGCTAGTTTTGGTTGGTGAGGGTATAAATACCCATCCACCTGCTCAAGGACAGCAAAAAGAGACCCTATTGAACATCTTTGAGCATTGAGCATTCACTCTACACCTCATTTTCTCATTGTGCATTTATTTGAGATAGTTGAGCCAAATAAGTGCATTTCATCACTAGATTGATCCTTTGGCACTTGATTGTCATCAAGCGAAGCTCGTGATCTTTTACTCTTAGTGTTTGCTGGCACCTAGACGACTTGGTGGAGCTTGCACGGTGACTTCTTCAAGAAGGTTGTGAAGAAGCCCGGCATCGACTTGTGAGTGGTTTGGAGTCCACCACCTTCGGAGTGAAAGAAAGACTACCACTAGTGGATTGAGGAGCCGAAGCTTAATTCGTGGAGCTGGTCCAATTTATTTGGGCTTTCATCAATGTGGACTAGGGAAAACTGACAATTTTTCGATCACCATGGTAAAAACATCGTGTGTTCATTGGTTACCTTTTGTCTATTTTTCAGCTCTTGTATATTTAGTATATTGTGATTATTTACTTATGCTAGAGCCTCTTGTAGAGATTTATACTTGTAGTGGCACAAACTTAATAGAATCATGAAGATTTCAATTGCTTTAAATTTCTGCCATATTAAACTTGTAGAAATTAATTAGAAGGCAAGAAATTTTTTAAAACCTCCTATTCACCCCCCTTTAGTCGGTTATCCTTGCTCCACACACGTGTCACCTGTCGCGCCTTCTGAGCTCAGGAAGAGGACCATTTTTGCAAGCACGGATGTTTTTGAGCCAAATTTGAAAAAAAAATGTTGGTACAGGGCCAAAATGGTGAACAGTTCGATTCAGTGAAGTGATTGTTGTATGCAACAGCAGAAGTGCAAAATGCATTGGCGGCCATGTATGATACCATACCCCTGAGTGTAACAAATAAATCTCCAGGCTTAGCTATTAACCTAGAGAGATCTATTCAATCCTAAAGATCTAAACCATGCTTGGCAGGTTAGTACCAATCCCAGACTATAGACTTTTAAGTCTAAGTTTTGAGACACCATAATGCCATTCCCTGAATACCTACCCACTAGACCTACAAAAATAATACACTTGCCCTAGTGGTCATCTCGCCAAATTTACCTAACATACCTTTGGAGATAAATTGACTTCCCTTAACCTTGAATCCTAGACTAGTCCCTTACCACAGAATTACCTGTGAAAAAAACATCTATTATGGAGTACCTTATCAACTCTCCTAGCCTGCTTAGGATAGAACCCATGCATGGATTGGTAGAACAAACTCGTTCTTCCCCAAAAATACCTATTCCATCAACCTACAAAAACATTAGCTTAGCATCTGCTCTTTCCACATATTTAACCCACTCTAGCATCCCATCAGTATCAATACAGTTCAATAGAGCCACTTGAACCACCGTAAAATGAACAAAAAAACAACCAAGCTCAATCATACCATCCGCATAGGGCATACCAATAATAACCAGATCAGAAATACCCAACCCTTAAACAATCCAAGCATAATACCTAGACACCAGGGCAGTTCTAGCCTCAAAACTCCCTGCCATAAGATGACATTCCAACCCAAATGCTTTAAGTAACACTACCCCCTTTGAACCGCTTTGCTAAATCATCACCCATAGCACTCCAGTATACCAGCTAAGGAGAAAGAGGCCACTGGATTAAAGATTTCAAAATGCACAAGGATAGGTGCTCCAACTACAGACGAGAAGGACTCATGAGCATGACAACAAGAACAGCAAGATGCGCAGAACCGATGAAAGGACCAGCTCGATGGAATCAAAAAGGTAGCTAAAGGATTAAGGAGGGGAGATATGGATGCTATTTTAGGAAAATGTAAATGTTTTTTTAAATCATAACCGGTGCACCTTAGGACAAATCAAATGAATTTCTCTACTTCAATAAAGTACCCTAATGCTACGAAGCCACTAGTAACGATAATCGGCAACCTCCAATTTTCTTAAGAAGTTACAAGATTGACATGTGAGGAGTCATCGAGCGATATAGGATATAGGCAAGATATCTACCAAAAGGGTGAAATAGATAGGAAAGATTTAAGAGGGCATTTCGTAAAGGATCGATAGGAGACCTCCTATAATTTCTCCAAGTCAGTCCCGATTTCGGGGACGAAATCATTTTTAAGGAGGGGAGGATGTAACAACCCGTGTCTTTGATTAACCTTAAGTGGTAGGTTACGGCGTTAAGCAGGATTAATTACGCAACTAATGATCTAAAATGCGAGGGAATTTGAACTTTTTGTGTATTCATGTAGATTGAAACCAACGAGTGATAAACAAATACATTGCTATCGCAATTCCATTGATGAGAATGAAAACAATTTTTATAGACTAGAGTGAGAAATAGAATTTAATTGCACAATAAGTAAAAGCATTCAACTCAATTAAAATATATATAACAGTCCGTAGTACAACAGTGAATTAATTACAATACTTATACAACAAATCAATTACATCCATCCAGTGACAATTAAAATTTATATTAAGTAACAATTAAAATTTACATTAAGTTAAATAAAAATATTACAACTCATTGCAATCTATAATTGTGCAGTCCATTGTAGTATTACATCTCGTGTAAGAATAAAATTTCAATAGGACCATTTCATCCCATTTACAATTAACCAAAAGTGATGGAAAAGATATATTACATGCATATCATTTCATACAACATTTACAATCACCTGATTCTCCAACACAGCCATGGTGTCAATTGCAATAAGAATTAATGTAGAGATACCAAAAAAGACCGAACGAAAGAACATAATTAAAGGAAGAATTGCCGTCAGAGCCCTAGAGGTTAATTTCAAGCGGGGCAGTCTGTTCACAGAGATACCTGACCATACGGGGGCTAGTCGGCACCTCTCACAACCATAGGGTCATCATTCAGTGTAAACAAACCTGAGATATGTGCAACATACCATAGAAACCAACCCACTATCCTAATTATCCCACACATGTACACAGCCATAGTAAGGGGACAGCAAACCTTCGAGAAGGCACTGCATGGCCTCCAGCACAGCACAATAGAGCAACAAAGCCAACCAAAGACAAGGGAAGGTGGAAGAAAGCCCACGGCACCAGCAAGCTCAGCTTCCCTCTTCCTTTTTCTTCCCCCACCAAGTCCAAACCCCCACCACACACCCACAGAGTTGGCCACCGCAAGGCAGAATTAGGGAAAGCCGGCTAGGAGCAAGAAGTCAGCAAGAAGCCAGACTATAGGCCAGCAAGCCGTAGGAGGAGAAGGCCATGGCCAACCAAGAAAGCAACTGCCAAGAACAAGCCTTCATTCCTTCCCAAAGCAACCTGACCGACAAAGGTAGCCCACCATTCAAATTCAATAATAACATCAAATTCTCAGAAGTAAACCATGCATAGTCCATAGCCAATAAGCGGGGAGGCGCCGGCAGTGGTGAGGCTGGGAGGTGACATGAGGGCGGCGGAGGAGCGGCTCGAAGTCGAGCCGAAGGAGGAGACGCAGGGTTAGGAGCCAACAGCGGAGATGCCAGGGCCGGCGCAGGGCCAGGGCGGCGTGGCGCCAAGGAGGGCCGGAGGCACGGTGCCAAGCCAGATCCAGATTGGTGTGGGGAGAGGAGCCAGGAGAGAGAGAGGGGGTGAGAAATGAGGGGAGCTGGTCGGGTGGAAAAGAAAAGGAAAGAAGAAAGAGAAAAAGGAGAAGGAAAGGAAGAAAAAGAAAAAGGAAAGAAGAAAAAAAGGAAAAGGGAAAGAGGGAAAGGAAATAGAAGAAGAAAATAGGCCAAAATGTAAATATGCAAACTAATTTTTGCTGAATTTAGGAATCCTCGGTAGAAGCAGTGAAAGGTTTAATCTCGCCACCTATTTGTCTTCACAATTAAATAAATTAATTAGGGGGTTCCAAGAACTACATAATTCTAGGCCCGATCGGCTCTCTATCTATGCTATGCCAGCCCAGCTTACCACATGACATATTTATATCGTGCTTAGGCCATATAAGACCAGTCCGACCTTAGACTAGCACAAAATAGCTCGGCTTAGACTCTTACTTCTACCGTCACCATCAATAACATGCCGGCCGGTCACCGGAGCGCCGTACCGAGCATTAGTATTTTCGCTCCACACAACAATGAATGCGCGTGCATTTCGAAAGAAAATCGTTCGCGTGGGACTACCGTGTCACTTTGGTTTATTGCTGAGCTTAGTGCGTTAAGACCTTTTCTTCTTTTTGAGCACCTAACCGGCCATGATTTGCCATTTGGTAGGGGCTGCTCTACTGATGCTTCACATAAACAAAGTGAGCTTAAAAATTTTGTATGCACGCGTAATTGTATACACAATGATGTAACTGACATAAAAAAAATTTGTTCTCCGCGAAGTTCAGTTCAGATGACTTGTCTAAACCAGAAAAGAAGGAAAATGGGACGTCATTCAATCAGCTGACGCAACTATCGTGTTGTTCCCAGCAACTTCATCTAATTTTTAGAAGCCGGCTTTTAAACAAAGTGGGTTTTAAGATGGTTTCTGTAAACCGTTTGTATGAACCACTGCGGGGATCATTTTGAATGAAATGGTTTCTCAACATGAATGTCCCTTGCTCCCTTAATTTATCTCATAATTAGCCAAAAAGATAAAAAAAACAAGAAAACTACACTTTTGAACATGATCTATAAAATATTCGCCACAATTTTTGCGTTCACACATGGTGGCACAACCAATGCCCTCAACAACCGGCAACGAATCTCTTCTTTGCAGTTTCTAAAAACTGTTTTTCGTCTTTTCTGCAGTAACTAGCTTTCAAAACAAAGTGCTTTTTTAAGAGGTTTATAAATTGATTATAGTATACACTATAGAGACTTCATTTATATCGGCTGAGTTACTGTTATTCTCCGTACTCTCTCTCATAAATAGTCTAAAAAAACACAAACCAAACTCTAAAATCATAAATAGAAGAAAAAACAGACCAACACGAGTGAGGAGGCCACAGCCGAGTCCCTATTTATTCCCCTCTCTACCTCCATTGTTTCCATCTACCTGTTGATTGCCTTCCTTCTAGACCCTGGAAGATTGCTACTTTTTTCAGCTTCACCCAAGGAGCTACTTTTGTCTCAGCAGGTTTTAAGGGACTCCTTGGGTGGAGCTATTTTATTGTACCCCGTTTGGCACAAAACGACTCCAAACAGCTCCAGGAGCCGGTGGTGGAGCTGTGCCAAACGGGGCCTTAGAATAAGAGAGAGAGTGGTATCCGGTCGGTTGTTATACGTATCTAACGACGAGGAAGAGAGGATGGTGAGATGGAAAATGCCATTAAAGTCTAATGCTGCACGCTTTACACTATTTTTGAAACAAAACCGACAAACGTGTATGGTTTTGTACTCCACTTTGAAAGGGATGAAGGGCCGTCCTCGATCGGTAAACTGAATTGGTTTGGATGCTACGGATGATCGATCATCCCTGACCTTAGATATTACCGAACTGAACTCTCTCCGGCCTCCTCCAGTCCAGTCTCGATGGGATAATTGATGTTATCATCCCTGATCCTAACGTATGTGGGCAAACTTTTTTAGAGCCCCTGATTTCTTATTCTCGTGTGCCATGTTCATTGGCCAATAATCTAATGAAATATTTCTCCTTGTATTCAATGCAAACCAATAAGTAGAGTTCCATAGAAGATTTTGCATAAAACTCCTAAACATCACAGGGATGACTAAGAACTCATTTCAAACGATGATGGCTTCTGGTTTAGAACCCAAATGTCGTAACCGTACCGCTCTCGAGCCTCAAAATTTTGTATGCATGCGTAATTGCATGCGCAATGATGTGACTGACATAAAAAAATTTCTCCGCGAAGTTCAGCTCAGATGACAAGTCTACACCAGGAAAGAAGAGGCCAGAAAGAGAAGGAAAATGGGACACCATAGAATCAGCTGATGCGACTACGGCCCTGTTGAAAAAAACTTTTAGAAGCCGTGAAAAGTGGTTTTTTAAGTTGTTTCTATAAATTATTTGGAGGAATCACTGCAAAAATAAGTTTAAATAGAATATCTTCTCAATGCGAATATTTCTTACTTCATCGATCTCTCTCATTATCAATCAAAAGACAAAGGGAGCATTCGTATTAGCTTTTGTTGATAGTTTTTAGTTATGACTTATGCATTTTGACTGAAAATAAATATAGTAGTTGGAAAAAATGGTTTTTAGAATGAGCGGGTGAGCGATGAAAAAGATGAGGAAAAGATACATACGCGTGACAGAAGCAAGAAGAGTGGAGTGGGTAATATACTCATGACTCTCTTGTCTTATCCTGGAGCGAGACGGTAGCTAGATAAGTGTTCATATTGACTTTTGACTTTTCTAAACAAAACCCATAAACAGAAACTGATGAGGATATAATAATCCTCAAATTATTATTTATCTATAAATGATAATTATCACGTCATTATACTTCTTGGGTATACCTCTTACGACTAAGGAAGAAACTTAGCCAAATGATCGTAAGTCTCTTCTACGACCATTCTCTAATCTTAAGTCTTTCCACGATCACTTTTTGGTCATAAGTTATTCTATGAGTATGGTGTAGTCGTAAGTTATAATACGAGTATAACGTGGTCGTAAGTCATTCTATAACCACCCCATGATCATAAGTTCTTCTACGACTATCTTAACTTCGGCTAGCTTGTCTATTACAACAGACACTATTGTTGGTCTGTCTAACAAGGCAGTTAGCATGTACATTTATTCTCTAGAATAACTGTGCATAACTTCTCTCTGACAGTAACCGCCACACGACGAGTGAACAACGTCTCTATGACAATAACTCCTATCAGACAGTTATTATCCGAAGTATTAAGGCGCCTCTTGGCATAGAACGAATTGCCACCGGTTCATAAGCTATATAAAGGAAGACGTCAAGAAGAAGAGGGGGACAAACCAAAGGGAGAATAGAAGTAGAGCAAAGTTTTTTCATATTATTTTCTCCATTATAATCAGTTGATTGAGTAATATCCACACAGTAAGTAAGGTTGTTATTCTCACAGCAAAGGCATGAATCTGTATAAAAATTCCTATGTCTTGTCTCTATATAATCGTAGCCAGATCATAGTAAGAGATCCTTAGTGACAAATTTTTTAAAGCTAAATAAATTATACGTTAAATTAATACTAAAACATCGACAGAAACCAATAGCGACAGACCATATACAAAAAGGTGAGACACTTTTCAACAAGACCTACATTATATTCGCCACAAATTTTGCGTTCGCACGCGGTGGCACATCCAAAGCCCTCCAACAACCGACAACATAAAAAACTTTATGTCCTATCTCTGTGTAATCGTAACCAGAACGTAGAAAAAATTCTAAGTTAAAAAAATTTTCTAAACCTAAATAAATTATATATATAATTACTAAAACACCCACAGAAACCAATACCGACAGACCACGGAGAAAAGTTAATACACTTTTCAACAGGGCCTACAGTATATTCGCCACAAATTTTGCGTTCACACGCGGTGGCACACCCGAAGCCCACCATCAACCGACAACATAAGTGGGGAGGCCACAATCAAGTCCCTACCTCCCTCCGTTGTTCCCCCATCTACATCCCTGTTGATTGCCTTCCTGCTAGACCCTTCTCCTTCCTTTGTTCCTCACTTCCTCTCCTCCTCCCGCCCCAGAGTCCAGAGGAAAATCATCCGCTCTTGCAAGAGTACTCATGGCTCCGATTGGTGTTGGCGACACCCTCCCCGACGCCCAGCTGGGGTGGTTCGACGAGAACGACCAGCTCCAGCAGGTATCCATCCACGCCCTGGCCGCCGGCAAGAAGGTCATCCTCTTCGGTGTCCCTGGCGCCTTCACCCCCACCTGCAGGTCTCCTGCTCCCACCCCATCCATTCCCTTCCCCCCACTTTCTTGGAGATATCTTTCTCCCTTCAATTTTTGAGTGTATGACAAATCGAGAAAAGCGAAGTTAATGTTTGTAGTTGGTGGGTTGCAAAACTGAAATGAGTAATTTTGGTCCTAATCACTCTCAAAGTTTCCGAATTGCTCCAGCAATTGCACTCTCGGACGTCGCCCCCACTTCTATGGGCCTCATAGTGGGAGGAAACAGAAATGATTAACTCTTGATTTGGTTTTCTAGCAGCCGAGTTGCGTCATTGGAAAGTAGACATTGATCCATGGTTCTGACTTAGTCCTCCCATTGTTGATTCCCCAGTTTCTTGGCACGTGACGTGAGGGAAAAAAATGTATATTTTTTCAATAGTCTTCATTTTTTTTTCTGCATTCTGCTAGAAGCCTAGAAGAGTAGCAGTATCCAATGTGAAGTTTTGACCACTAGCTACTGCCAGCCTGGACCCTGCAAGTTGTGAATAGGGGTTCTAGATTTGCTTAATTGTCAGGATCCCCTCCTCCTAGATTTGCTTTACTTTATAGTAGAATAGTTGGAAGATTTTGTTAAACTGATAGCTTTGCCTTATTGATTTTTCACCTGTAAAATAAAGTTGTAAACCTGGATGCATCTAACTGAACTTCAAGAAAATTGTTGTGAACAGAAAATGGAGATTGACAATTTGCAAATTTTGTTGAGAACGAGTGCTTTAAACTGGCTAGCTTAAGTGGTTTATTAGTAGAGCTTAGTCTCTTAACTTAGTAGACTTTTACTTGCACAGTTGCACCTATTTGATTTTTGGTAAATTTGAAATTAAGTTTGATATATTCGAGTGGTTCCTTCACCATCATCCTATCTCAGCACCACAGTTTTGATGTATTTAGGTCGCGATTCCCTCCTTTTGTTCTCCTTTTATGGGAGGATGTTGTTCATATTTCGTTAGGAAAATGGGTTCTGTTGTTTTTGTGTTTTTGTTATCCTTCTTGTAAACTTTCATGTTTTTTCATTTTGTGAAAAGCTGAAGCACTCACATAGTCACATTGTGTCTGCTTTGTTCATTTCTTCTATGGCTATAGCAATCAGCATGTGCCAGGTTTCATAAGTCAGGCTGAGCAGCTCAAAGCCAAGGGTGTCGATGAGATCCTGCTTGTCAGCGGTATGTTTCTGGCATTTCTTTGTCTTATCCCTTCGTATTCCCAAAGCAGCTATTGTCGGAATACTTTGTTTCAATTATTTGACCTGAACATGGAAGGTCACATGAAAACATACATTGTTCTTTCAGATGTGACTAAACTGTTAGGTAGCTGAGTTGTAACATTGAACGGTGGATTCATGTTTAGCGAATGCCTCCATTATTGAATGCCGTTTAAAATTAGTGTAACAGGCAAGTGCTAAGAGACGTGTCAGTTTTGATTGCACAATGATTTAGCGTATCAGGCAAGTGTATGTTCTAGAATGATGTGATATGCCATAATACGTATTATCATGCAAATCCTGTACATGATTGTCATAGTGTGGCTAGAGTGCTGCATAGGTCCTGTTTTTTCCACTTGCAATGTATGTTTAACCGATTTCCGTTTTAGAGACGCCGCACATCTATTCCTTTCTTATGGTACATTCTGTCCTCCTATCCTGATAGATAAACTATCACATCTATTCCTTTCTTATGGTACATTCTGTCCTCCTATCCTGATAGATAAACTATCTTCTTTTTGCATATAATCTTGACCTAAAGCAGCTGGCCAGAACACCACTTAATTAATTCACTATGCAACAATTTTGCAGTTAACGACCCCTTTGTCATGAAGGCATGGGCAAAGACATACCCTGAGAACAAGCATGTGAAATTCCTTGCTGATGGATTGGGAACATACACCAAGGCGCTTGGTCTTGAGCTCGATCTTACGGAGAAAGGACTGGGCATTCGTTCGAGACGGTTTGCTCTCCTTGCTGACAACCTCAAGGTCACTGTCGCAAACATTGAGGAAGGTGGCCAGTTCACAATCTCTGGTGCTGAGGAGATCCTCAAGGCACTGTAGGAGCTTCAGCTCTTTGGAACCGCAGCAATCACCTGGACCTGGTGTCGTATCAATCTAGTTTGAACTTGTCTTCCAATCTGCTTGTGCGAATAAATTGCCGATGGGCACTACCTAGCTCCATGTGTTTTATGAAACTGTTTTGAGGCTGTCATCACTGTTGAGTCATGTACTATTCGATACCCATATGGTAAGTTATATTTTGCGGTTTCTATCCCCCTAAAAAACTTATCTTTCCCGTGACGGTGACTTTGGAGTAATCGAGTAAAATTGAATAAATCTTGCAAACTGTTAGTGATGGTATTTAACTGTGCCATTACCTGATCAAATTGCAACAAGCAGTGGCCAGTAGGGCTTTTCACAGGTATACAGCTATTCTGTGAATGTGCCAAGATCATCTACAATTGAAAAGGATGATACGTTTAATCATGTACCTACACATCATGTCTTATTTTCGTGCCAGTCAATTAATATAGTTTACACCACGCTGTAGCTTACTTGCGTATGCCAGTGCGTGTGGTGTGTGCGCGACCGCCCGTGGTGATATGTGGCGTATGCCAGTACGTTTACATTGTGTATGAAATAATTTAGTAATATATGTATAAGTACTAAATACTGATCAAAAAATAGTACGGTGGTTTTCCAGAGAATTCTGAATTGATTAAATTCAGGTCCGATAATTTTCATCCTTTTGTGTTGTTGGGAAGGTAGCCTCTCCCACTTCGGACCAATTCTTTTAGACTTTGGCTAATGTTTTTTATATGTGCTTTACGAAACAGTAACGGATAGCACACCTAATTTTAGACTTAAAAAGTCATTTGAAGAATCCGTTTTAAAAAATTGCCTTATTTACTTTGACTTTTGGAGAAGCCAAAAGTAAAAAAGAATTGCATATCGTCGTGCTCACTCGTGCGCGCCATCCTCATGCTTGCCTCCTTGATGCGGATACGCATATATCTTACGCTTTTCAGTTAAAGATATTATTTGACTGGAATGAATTATCGAACCGTATTAAATATTATCAGGTGAATTTGTTTCTTAATGAATTTTCTTGTATTAATGAAAATCGTATTCTACCTTATGCAAGTTTTTTTTATATATTCTCAGGTTTGAATCAAAAAAAATATAGAAACGAACCACAAAAGGATGCACATACGTGCAGACCGACATCCGTTGAACAAGGAGTCAGCTCATGGTATTTACATGGGGGAAAGATGTCGTGCATGGCAAAGAATCGATTTACATGGGGGAAAGATGTCGTGCATGGCAAAGAATCAGGAGAAGGAAAGAAATCTACCGAGAATCAATATGGCTGCGCGTTGTTTACAATTTAGGCTAAGTATACGGGTCGTAGATACATGGTGGGCCCAAGTCCTTGTGTGTTCGGCCATGAACGGGGATATGTACCCATGTACGCGACTAGATAAAAGGAGGGACGCCTGGACTAGAAAAGAAGGGAACACAGTACGTGACGAGAAGAGGAGATGACTAGATATTGAGTTCATGCGTTGGTGCATGATTTTGATATTTTGATCCCAATCAAATTTAGTAGAGAAAATTAAGAGTTCTTGCAAATTATATCGTTCAACCTTTTCGTTGGAAATTGGAAGCGTGATAGGACTTTCGCTTGGTGGTCGTGAAGTCCAGCACGTGTGATATTGCAAATTAAAGAGCGTTCGTTCTTACATTGGCAACGAAGGATTGCTACGATTCGAGAGGCTGTACGTGAGTATCCAATTCTACATCAAGAAGATCGGGCGACTCGGCGACTCCGTATCACTCCTCCTCGCCGGTTTGATCTCGTGTATAATCACTGCATCAAAGTTGTTTTCATGTATCATTTGGTCCTCTTCATCTTGTTTTGATCTTCTGGAATTTAGGCTCTGTTTCAAATGGCTTCAGAAGCCACTTTGAACACGTCAGCTTCTTAATTTCGATTTTTTTGGCTTTTCGGTCTTTTTGTTTTTGTTTTCTCTTATTCCTTTGTGTTTCTCTAAAAGATATAGCGGTGTTTTTTTCTCTTTTTTATTAATTTTTATTTTTTAACTCAGAAAAGCTAATAACCACTATAGTATAATTATAATCAAAAGTCTACAGCAGAAATAAAATACATACCTTTTAAACCGTTTGAAGCACCAACTCAAGACTCGGGGTCCTTCCTGAGCTGTTAGTTTTCATATAGTCACATTAACCGGTGGCGGAGGCAGAGCGGGTGCCGCGTGTGCAAACGGCACCCCCAAAAGTTGCAGGATCTGCTAGTGTGCAGCTATTCAATTGGACTGAAATTGGATGGAGACCTTGCACACATGTCGGCAACCCGGCCCACAGGCGCCCACAGCTCTGCTTTTCCCACAGCACCAAGTCCACCCGTTGGCTTGGCTTCTTGGCATGGTGTCTCGGCGGCCGACAATACGTCGCGGTAAGTTGTGATAGACTTCGTATCAAAATTTAAGAGAGGGTAATAGGATTTGCTTATTGACTTATCAAATACCAAGTTGTTGGTCTACGGTTTGCCGTATTGCTGATGAGAGATAGAAAACGCTATTACGGCTATAGCTAGCAGATTTCAGATCTGTTGATTTCGTGCTGAGTGATAGCAGTTGTTGTCCCGGCTATCTGTAGCGCCGTTGCGTGAAGCGCGCGGCTCGCCGATGGCAAGCCGACCACGCACGCCAGCGCCACCTGACGACTTTTGGTATTTCTTGGCGTTCCCGGGGGCCGGCGACCACACCAGTGGTCGGGGGCGCGGCGTGGGCACGCTAAGGCCAGCGCTTTTGCAGGTGCACATAGTGGTGGCGCTTTTGCAGGCCCATTTTTTTTCCCAAATTAGAAGAGGTTATCATGCGCAACTTATGCAACAGTAAAACTGAGACAACTCAAGAATCTCCCCCATTTCCATGTCCAAATATGAAGACTTACCAACTAGCTAATTTCTGAATTCTCTCTTCCATTTCCATTTGAAGAACCCATGGCCTGTTCCTGACATCAGTGAATACCTCAAAAGTCTTGAAAGCAGCTCTATCATCAAATTCTGTAGCTTTTGCATCCCTCCTAACAAACCTCCCCATTTGAATATTTTCTCCTCTCTGCATTCGAATTGCTTCAGGATTTCGACGCTTCAAACTGTCACTTGGATAGCCACCATGCTCAGACATTGTCTGCATTTGGCCAAATCTTTTGCTTACAGTAGGTTTGTTATATTCCATGTCATTCTCTTTCTCTGCAAACCTACCCACTACAAGATTTCTCTCTGAACTTTCTATTCTTTGCTGGTATCTTTGAAATTTACCATCAGCATTGACTTCAATATTGGATTTCTCTCTCTCTCTCTCTAGGATATTTGAAGTCGTGCATGCTACTTGTTCTGCTAGTAAAGTTTTCTTTTCCCGTTTTTACCATAGATTTGGTGTTCTTCAATACAATGCTGCTATCCAGAGGGGCAGAATACGACTTACAATAGAAATTGTTCGTCCTTGTAAACCCTTCCATGCATTTGACTGAGCATGCTTGTTCCTCACTGTTTGATCAACAACCATACCACCTCTAGTATCTTTGGTCTTCACATGTGATGCAAACTGCTTGTGATCATGGTTATGGACATTGCCTTCAGTTTCACTCAGCTCACCTCGAACTATTCTTCTATGTACATATTCTTCAACCTTTCCCCGCCGACAAAGGCTCTATTCAACATCACCCGGCGTTCTTTTCTCCACCAATCTAGTAACATTCTTTTGACTATCATTCTTCGCCAATTTCACACCCCTACCTTTCTCATCCCCTCTGTCCCTCTAAGCCCCATTTTTCCTTTCAAATGATTTATTCCTTGGATCACCCGACCTCCTATCCCCTCACCGAACAACCGACGCATCAGCATTGCCCGTGAACCTTCTCCTTGAGCTCCGGCCATCCGAATCACTGCCCTGAAAATTCTTGCTCCGGTCCAACTTCACCGACTCCATGATCTTCACATAGTCGGTGAAAGTTGGGCTAAACGTCAGCTCCTTCTCGATGCGCCGCAACTTCGGCGAACCGGCACCAGCCTCGCACCTAGCCAAAGCACCCGCAGCTCCAAAACCGGCAGCCCTTACGTCAAGGACCCGGCCTCTTCTCAGCAAATCCCAACTCAATGGCAGCACTGAGACGCTCCTTCTCGAGACCAAGAACCCATGGCCCGGACTCGAATTAGGCCGCAAGGAGGGGAGCACAACCACGCACCCGCCCAGATTGAGCCTGTCAGCTGCTGGGCCTCCAAAAGCAGCTTTCCGGGTATCGTGTTTCATCGACCTTCCGTGCATGATTACCGTCGGTGCTAGTCGGGACCCAGCAGCGGCTCCGGCCGCCGGACCCTGGAACGCTGTTAGTGGTGTGCTCTAGTAATAATTATCAAGATAATTTTATTATTTTTATATTTACGATCTTTTAAATAATATGTTATTTTGTCCTTTGAATAAATGTCTTTCGTATTGATCAACAAGGATGTAATTTGTTCGTAGAACTTTTTATTCATATTTTGATATTATTCTAAATTATCCTTAATCTTATATCATTATGTGGAACAATTATGATTTACAGATCAGCACATATATTGATGGATGATCATATTTCACAAATCATGGATAAATGATATCAAATCAATAATGTAGATACATGGTAGAGAACATGATATAGTATTGACCCATCATGAGACATTGCAAAAATTATTATATTCTTAAGTGTCATTAATTGGTCTCATACATAGTGTATATAGCATCCTTAGACCTGATATTGTCATTATTTACTACATGTGTAATAGTTTACTTAGGGGTTACCAAACACTACTTCGTGACTGAGTGGTCATAAAGATAACTTTCGGATTTACTATGAAACATGCGGAGGAATATAAGCGATTAAGATGAAATTTGCCCCTTATATATAACAGGAGAGATACCTCTGGATCCCTCGATGTGGTTGGATTAAGAAAGTACATGGACATGCCGAATGTGGTTAAGGAGTCAATCACAACCGAGTAATCTACTACAGGTTCGAGTGAAGGAATGAGCTATCATAGGATGGCACGGTTCTCGCCTTAAGTTCGATCTGGTATCATAAGACGAAAAGACTAGTACATAAGCACTATATATATATATATATATATATATATATATATATATATATATATATATATATATATATATATATATATATATATATATATATATATATGTCTAATATGATCTTTATGTATGTTTGGCAGTCATTATGTCCTGCTAGGAACCGCTGTCGACTTATGGACCAAAAAGGAGTTTTCGGCCTCTGGCCAAATATAAATAAACCTACAGGGTCACATACTTAATGGGTTGGAACGATAAGGGTTCGGATGATAGTCTCCGAATGGGATACAATCTCTACTCGTATCGGATAAGGATCCTATTGGAGCCTATATAAGAAGATATGGGGGAGCTGAGGGAGGCATCCGGAAACATACCAGTCGAAACCCTAGCCGCTACCTCTCATAACTCCTGCCGTGCGCACTGGTGCTAGCACGCCAACGCACGATGTTACATCCATGGACGTATGGACCTCAGTAGAGGCACTGCTGTAACTGCGGCGCTAATCGGGAGGATCGCGAAGAGATGGTTGGCAAGAGGATGATCAACTACTACCACTACATCGACGTGCTCTTCGTTAAATCGGCTGCTTCAACTCTACTTCCACCGCACTGCGCGTCTAGTGGTAACGATCCAAGATCTCTTACTTGTATGGCTTCCTGTTTTACACGGTAGAAAATTTTAATCTGTGCTAATATAGCCTACCTGTATCCCAACAATGGTATCATAGCCATCCTGTATAGTTTTTTATCTGGATTGGGCGCATATAGTTGATATGTGGTGGTAGTAGATTGGATCCATTACTGGTCTGATATGATAGCTTAGATTGGTTCATGTTATTGGATTGGTCTAGGCATTGATTGATAAGATCAATCAGTTTCAACGGTAGTAGATGGGTTTGGAGGAGGTATGAATTGATAGCACTGAGTTGCTGTTCTTTCTAGAAACCTCCCGCGCCGATTAATATGATTGATCAATGGAAAATCGGGCCAATTAGATTGGCTCAGAATTGAGTTAATGTGATTAATCCGATGAAATTTTCAAAGGCAAGTTCGTGAATATGATTCATGTTCCGAAAAATATTTCCAAGGGCGCTGCCCCTTCAATACCCGCCCACTAACCGGCTAGCGGGATCGCCGTGCTAGGTAATCGTACCGCGCGATAGAATTGGTTTCTGCACATAACTCATTTTTGCAGGGTTGTGTGAATAGTATGGCCTATTGTGTATGTGATGCATGTATGAGTCATACGTGTCATGTTGATTTATAGCCATGGGCTACATATTATTGTATAACAGCCTACATGTTGACTTGTGATACTTGATTTTCATATGTAATTCATTGTTAGCTGTTAGGAGTAATAAGTAAGTAGATGGATGTGATGAACTCAAGCATTGATGGCTTGGTGGATAAGAAGCGTGGTGATGGAGATTGCCATGCTATGAGCCATACTATCTCATAGTTTAATATAATTTAATTGTTAATATTTTTATGTTTTTGTTATGCTATTATTCATATTATTATTATCTTGTGTGATTTTAACATGATAGAATAATATCCCTCTAGAAAAAATCAAGTAAAACTTGATGCCGTTCCAATAGTTGCACATATCAAGATTTTGATCATTAACTGGTAGGTCTACCAAAGTATGATGCCATTAATTATCTCAATAAAATAGGATAAAGTGTTGGACACTTCATGCACAATATTGGTTTAGCTTGACTAGGCTATCAAAATGGTTTTGGATCTAGGGGCGTAGTGTTGAGGCCAGGACATATGGATATCACTCAACAAACAAGAATTACATGTGGTGTAATTAGCAAGGCTTGCTTACATACGTCGCTAGGTTTCTAACAGTGATACCAAAACTCACTAGGACTTAGTGAAATATAGATCTTGACTCACTATATGTTATTAGAGGGTATTTGATTTTAAACATATAATGAGAATATCTTTTGTTAAATTGTTTAATGGGAGATTTCACATAAACATATTATTGAATTTTTTCATATACTTTTTATGTTGTAGATAATGCCACCATCTACTTCCTCCATGTCTAGTTTTAACTAGCGATCTATTCTTGAGAAAGAAAAATTAAATAGAACAAATTTCATTGACTAGTATCGCAACTTGAGAATTGTTCTCAAGTAAGAAAAGAAGGGATATGTTCTAGAGGTTCTATATCCAGATGAACCAGCTGAAGATGCTACTCGTGCTCAAAAGAATGAGTATGAGAAACAATGCAATGGCTCACTTGATGTTAGCTGTCTCATGCTTGCTACCATAAACTCTGAGCTTCAGAAGCAATATAAGAATACATATGCCTACAATATGATTGTGGGTCTTAAAGGCATGTTTGGGAACCAGGCAAGGGCTGAAAGGTACAACACCTCTAAGTCATTATTTGCGTGCAAGTTAGCTAAAGGAAGTTCGGTCAGCCCTCATCTGATCAAGATGATTGGATATATTGAGAGTTTGGAAAAACTTGGTTTTACCCTTAACTAAGAGTTGGCTACTAATGTGATTCTCCAGTCACTCGATCTGAGCTTTAAACCAGTCATTTTGAACTTTCATATGAATGGCATGGAGAAATTAATGACCGAGTTGCATGGGATGCTCAAATCAGCAGAGGAGAGCATTAAGAAAAACTCTAATCATATGATGATGGTTCAGAAGACTACTGACTTCAAAAAGAAGTCTAAGACTTTAAACAAAAGAAACGGTACAGGCAAAACTCAAGATGAGATCTCGAGAATCAAATATAAGCTTTAGAAGCTCAAGATTGGTGTTGCATCTGATGCCATTTGCTACTATTGCCAAGGGACTGGACATTTGGAAGAGGAACTGCAAGAAGTACTTAGCAGAACTGGAAAAGAAGAAGGGAAGTAAGACTTCTAGTTTAGATATAAATATTATAGAAATAAATCTTTTTACTCCCATATTAGTTCTTGAGTATTTGATACCAGATTGGTTGGTCATATTTGCAATTCGATGCAGGGGCTGATAAGGAGTAGGGGTTTGGCAAGAGGCAAGGTCGATCTTTGCACAGGCAATGGAGCAAGAGTTGCTACGTTGGTTGTTGGCACTTTACCATTATCTTTACCCACAGGATTAGTTTTGGAATTAAATAATTGTTATTATGCTCCTACCTTAAGCAAAATTTGTATTTCTACTTCATGTTTGCTAACAGAAGGTTATGAGTTCAGAATAAAGAATAATTGTTCTTCGATCTAGTTGAATGATATGCCTTATGGTCATGTTCCATTGATAAATTAATTATATGTTTTAAATCTTGAGGATATGCTTGTCTATAATATTAATGCTAAGAACCTTCAGCCTAATGATTTGAATCCCACTTATATTTAGTGAAGCTCATGGTGAAGCTCCATAAAGATGGTCTTTTAAACTCATTTGATTTTGAATCATTTGAAACATGCGAGTCTTGTTTACTTAGCAAAATGACTAGGACACCTTTCACTAGTATAGGTGAGAGGACAAATGACTTGTTGGCCTTAGAACATTCGGATGTATGTGAACCAATGAGTGCAACAGCCAGAGGTGGTTTTCAATACTTCATAACTTTCAGCGCTAACTTTAGTAGATATGGATACATTTACCTAATGAGGCACAAGTCTGAATCATTTGAAAAGTTTAAGAAATTTTAGAATGAGATACAAAATTAACTTGACAAGACAATTAAAGTCCTATGATCAGATTGTGGAGATGAATATTTGAGTCATGAGTTGATCATCTAAAGCAATGTGGAATTATTCCACAGCTAACACCGCCAGGAACACCTCAATGGAATAGGGTGTCCGAACAACGGAATTAGACCTTGTTAGACATGGTTCAGTTGATAATGAGCTAATCTTATCTGCCATTGCCTTTTTGGGGATATGCTCTAGAAACAACTACGTTCACATTAAATAGGGTTCCATCAAAAGCCGTAGAGGAGACACCATATGAGATATAGACTAGGAAGCGTCCCGCATTGTCTTTTCTCAAAATATAGTGATTTGAAGTATATATAAAATGTTTGACGTCTGACAAGCTCACACCTAAATCTGATAAATGATTCTTCATGTGGTATCCTAAGAAAACTAAAGGATATTACTTTTATAAAAGGGATAAAAACAAAGTGTTTTTTTCTCAACATGGTGTATTTTTAGAGAAAGAGTTTCTCTCAAAAGGAGTTACTGGGAGCACGGTGAGACTCAAAAAAAATTGTGAGACATCAGAAAATGTTTCAACTCCTACTGAACCTTTACAAAGTGTACAAGATCTTGTACAACCTGTTGTACAAGCACCAGCCCCACGTAGGTCTGAAAGGGTATGTCAATTGCTGATAAGATATCGACATGACATTTGATTGTTAGACAGTGATGAGGCTAAGACTTATGAGGAAGCGATGATGGGCCTAGACTCTAAGAAATGGCTTGAAGCTATGAGATCCAAAATTCAATCCATCTATGATAATCAAGTTGGAACTTGGTTGATCCACCCGATGGTGTAAAAACCATTGAGTGCAAGTGGATTTTTAAGATAAAAATAGACATGGATGGAAATGTTCATATCCATAAGACATGATTGGTGTCGAAGGGTTTCAAACAAATTCAAAGTGTTGACTATGATGAAATCTTCTTACCCGTCACTATGCTTAAGTATGTCTGGATCATTCTAGTTATTGCTGCATATTTTAATTATAAGATATAGCAGATAGATGTCAAAACGGCTTTTCTAAATGAAAAACTAAGTGAGGATGTGACTTGTTTGTGGAACTCTTTATTCATGTTTTGGTATTATTCTAAATTATCCCAGATCTTATATCATTATGTGGGACAACTATGATTTACAGATCAACACATGTATTGATTGATGATTATTTTTCATGGATCATGGATATGAGATATCAAATCAATAATATGGACATATGGTAGAGAATATGATGTTGGATTGACCCACCATGATACACTATGAGAATTGTTACATTCTTAAGTTTCATCAGTTGGTCTTATACATAGTGTATATAGTATCCTTAGACCTGAGATCATAATTATTTCCTACATGTGTAATAGTTTACTTAGGAGTTACCAAACACTACTCCATGACTGGGTGATCATAAAGGAAGTTTTCGGGTTTACTATGAAACATGCGCAGAAATATAAGCGATCAAGATGGAATTTGCCCCTCCTATACAACAAAAGAGATATCTCTGAGCTCCTCGATGTGGTTGGATTAAGAAAGTGCATGGCCATACCGAATGTGGTTAAGGAGTCAATCACAACTGAGTAATCCACTACAGGTTTGAATGAAGAATCGAGCTATCATAGGATGGCACGTTTCTAGCCTTGAGTTCGATTTGGTATCATGAGGCAAAGGGATCAGTACATAAATACTATATAGGTTCATTCGATATGATCTTTATGTATATTTGGTAGTCATTATATCTTGTTAGGGACCGCTATTGACTTATGGACTGAAAAGGAGTTTTCGGCCCATGGCCAAACATACATAAACCTACAGAGTCATACACTTAATGGGCTAGAACGATAATGGCTCGGATGATAGTCTCCTAGTGGGATATGATCTCTACTCGTATCAGATAAGGATCCGATTTGAAGCTATATAAGGAGATGTGCAGGGGCTGAGGGAGGCATCATGAAACACACCCGTCGAAACTCTAACTACCACTTCTCATAACCCTGCCGTGCATGCTGGTGCTAGCACGCCAACGCATGATGTTCCATCCCTAGACATGTGGACCTCGGTTGAGGCGCTGCTGCAACTGCGAGGCTGATCGCGAAGATCGCGAGGAGGAGACGGTTGGCCAAAAAATGATCGACTACTACCACTATATCGACGCGCTCTTCGTTGAATCAGCTGCTTCAACTCTACTTCCACTGCACTGCGTATCTAGTGGTAATGATCCATGATCTCTTACTCGCATGGCTTCCTGTTTTTTGTGGTAGAAAATTTTAATCTGCGGTAGTGTAGCTTACTTGTATCCCAACAAACACCCCTTAGCATCGGCGGTGGGGCAGCTCATTGGTGCAACATCGGTTGCGGCTTGGAAAGAGAGGCAACGGGCGGAGGAAGGAGAGGACTTGTGGTGATGCCACCTAGGCTGGCATGCCTCTTGCGTTGGTGATGGTGGGCTGCTGCAATTTTTGAAGGCTCAGGCCCAATTTGTGAGTTGCCTGGTTGAGTTGAAACGACGGAGCGACGCACCACCAAACCCAAACACATGCGATGAATGACGATCAACAGGCAAATGCGGCGACGAGTCAGCGACTAGGCAGCAGCCAGTAGCCACGGTGGCGCAACGCAGTCTCCCCTCTCCCGGTCGCTAAACGATGGTCACGGAGGTGCCAAGCACGATGAGGACGCATCAGCGCATCAATGGACAGAGTCTCGGCAAGGTCGCGGCGCACAGAGCATCCCATGGGTGGCGCGGTGTAAGGGACAGGACGATATGCCATCCATCAGCAGAGTGCCCATAGTAGGGACATTTTTCTCTGTAGTTTCTAGCTTTTAGCTACAAATTATTAGTCTAAAAAATAATAATTACTAAAAAAATAAGGGAATTGATACAGCTCTTACGTCCTATCTCAACCATTTCGTCGGACGCTCACGATTCAACCAACACTTCCTCCTCCCAGCCATCATTCCTCATCTCCTCCACTTCTCACGTTTCTCCCTTTTTTCCTCAAACAGCTACTTCCTTGGTTCTTCCTCCCAACTACTTCCTCATCTCCTCCACTTCTCCCCTTTCTCCGCTTTTTCTTGTATCCACTGCCAAATGCGCATCCATCTTCTTCCTCCAGCACTAGCAGATCCTCCACGCCGTCGACTCTGGAAGGCTCTGGTCGGTGCCGGCCACCGCCGCACCAATGGCCTCGCCGGTGCCAGCTCAGTCTCAACCCGCGCCGCTGGCTGCTCGCTACTACTACTCCTCTACGCCAGCCAGCCACCAGCTCGCCTCTAGCCATCTCCGGTGTTGGCCACCGCCACGCCATAGCTCCTCTGGCCACACCGACTTCGGCCTCCTACGCGCTGTCGAGCGGCTCAGCCACTGTGTCTCCCAGTTGTAGCTTGCTGTTTACTCGGCCACCTGTCTGTACGCCGTGAGGATGCGGTGGCCTTCTCCTCCTAGTGCCAGTAGGTGTTTGTTTTTACTTGCAGCATTTTAATTTCATGTGTGCAACAATCAGCAACAACCAATGCAACATCGAGATTTTTATTAAATATTTTTGTTACATATACAGCCGAGAAATGTTTCACCCATAGTTGAGAAATGTTGCGTCGAGACCATACAATGCTAGCATCTGGATAGAACGTTCGGTTGTAAGCAACTCTTAAAAATTAAAACAAAAATCGGCCGAAAAGCGTAAAGAGGGAGCGTAGAGCAGCTGAACATGGGCTGCAAGCGCGCTGCGGCAGGCAGCAGGCAGCATGATGCAGCACAGCCAGCACTCCAGCAGCTGCAAGCGCGCTGCGGCAGGCAGCAGGCAGCATGCAGCACAGCCAGCACTCCAGCAGCAACTAACGCAATCCACAGCATGCAAGCTTCTCTTATTAATCTCTAATTCTGTTGTCAATAGGTCATGGGCATTCATAGCGCACCGTACGTCCGCGAGGCCCTAAATTTACTAGTATAGTGTCCGTGCTAACGCCACGGCGGCATTTCGGGGATGCACATGAAAACAACCAAATGATGATTTTTTTTCATAGTTTAAGTTTCACGCAATTGTATATCACCATGTATATAATCTGGAAAACACTTATGTATATCACCAGCAAGTTCAGGTCATGAAATTACAAGGCAATAATAAGTCATGTCTCATCTGAACCATCTAATTTCTGATTTGCTTAAGTAGGTCTTGGAGTTCTCCAGGGATAATGTCTTTATATTCATTTTCACTGCTCTTCAAAATGTCCACCAAGAAATTCGTCCTCAGTGAATGTGATCGCTGTGCATGGCAGATAATAAGTTAACTTATTAATTTGCTATGTAGTCTACAAAATATACATAGAGAATATTATATGCTCACAGTGTTGATAACTGGTAATCTTACGCTATTCCACGGCCACATGAAACTGTATACAAGGAAGCCTGACAGGTTTCCGACCACATACAACACTTTTCGTCGTGGTCGAAGCCACTTCCGACCATGTGCACGAGTTTCACCATGGTCGAAGCCCCTTCTGACCACATACATGGGCTCACAGTGGTCGAAGTCCCGTCCGACCACGTCCTGAGCACATCACAACGTGGTCGAAACTTCGACTACCGACCACAGCTCTCGATAACGTGATCGAAGCCTGCTGTGGTCGAAGACGCAACTACGACTACCGACTTCTCGCTCATCGCGGTCGCCGTCGCCGCATTCTCGCTCGGTTTCTTTGTATCCCAGAAGCTCCTCTCCAGGAAGTAAGCAATGACGAGACGACCATGTATACATGCAGATAGCGCGTCACATGCATGTATGTGGATACATGCAATACATACATACACAGGTGCAATGTGAAATGTACTAAAAGCTATTTGTGTAGTGTGTACATCGACACGGCAAAAACGAAGTTGATTGTTCATATATAATACTTCGAAGCTTCCAAAATTGCAGATCACATATCGTCGCTGGACAAGCCAAGACCTCCCCGATCCATTAACAGTAAACACATGAAAATAACCACTGATCATGCAACGGTCTGGAGCATCTGCTGAGTTCAATGGTTGGTATTAGCATTTCCGCCAGTGAAATCTGTCAGAAAATACAATAGCTGCGGCCGGAAGGTGGCAAAAATTACACGTAGATGATGCATATCACAGTTGGCGCTATAGTATGCGACATTTCACCAGCCTGAATCTATCCTGAACTCCGGCCGAGATCTTCCTTGCAATACAACAGGCAGGCTACTCTGTATAGGAGAAACCATACTATCATCAACATAAGCATATTGTCTTGATGTAACGTTCTAATCTATCTGGGAGCAGTCGGAGCTGTCCATCGCCCAGCTCCAGCTGCTGCACGCTTCCCCGATTGTCGCATCTCCTGTGCTTTCGCCAGCTGTGCGGTCAGATCCTAATCCACAACGACGAAATAGTCAGCAGAAAGATACCTACATGACTCATAGATGAAGGGGACCGAAAGATACCTTCGGCTTGAACGAACCATCCAGTGAGTGCAAGATCGTATCAGCAAGCCCATAATCAATGGCCTCTTGTGCACGGAAGTACCTCGGACCCTTCAGAAATTCTGCAAGCTCTTCCTTTGGTTTACCAACTCCTCTAGACAAAAGATCCAGGTAGTAATCCGTGTTCGTATCTAACTCTTTTGCCTGAACGCAAAATAAAATATTCAATTCATAATACAGGCAGAAGCGTAGCATGGAGTGAATCAGATGTTAAGATATTGAAAAGAAGAGCTGAGTATGACCTTAATCCACATATCGATGGCAGCTCCACCAGATTTGTGGACCTTAGGCAAGTGCAGTTTAGCTGCAGTTCAGTGGTGCACATCAAAGAATTTTAAGACCGCCATGTCAGCCATACATGTATGCACACATGGGCTTGCAAAAGGAACAAGAAACTTAGAAAAGTAACATACTGATTGAATTTGGCAGCACTCCTCTTTTACCCTTGACACCCAGGGAAAGAAGCATTGCAGCCTGACCATACGCCATGCTCAGATTGATTGTGTAAACTTTGGGTTTGCTTCGCTAGAAAACCAAGAAAAATCTCTACTAATATTATAAAAAAGCATAATAAACATTCTTTTGTATTGGCAATAGCTTCGATATTTCAGTTTGCTTTAAAGCAAATAAAATCTGAGCACGGCATACGAAAGAACTATATCTATGCTTGTCCGGTTTCCTAAAATGCCTTCCATGCCATGCTTCAGCACAGTTACCACTCAAAAGTAAGAGCATGAGTTACTTCAGATTGTTAATAATGCTTAGTCTTTGGTACCTAGCTGACATTGTCCTGATCTTGCGGCTATGAAGTATGAGGTATTGTGCTCCCTAGTGCCTACTGCAGACTATGTCACAATTCACTAAGAATGTGTAAGCTGCTACTCTCTACCAGCAATTGTCACTCCACCTCACTCGAACTGTATAAAAAGCAATCAAGACTAAACTGTGCCTGGTTCAATTTAAGTCCTTGCCAAATATTTATTGGTTCTGCCACTTTTAACTTCATCCCATGGTTGTCACGGCGTAGTTGGCGACCACGGCGCCTAAATGCCATGGCAACGCCACGGCGAGCGCCTAGCTGTAGACATGCAGGTATGTATCCCAATCCCAACATGCGTTCATCCAAGTATTCACTTCTATTACTGCCGACTGCCTCTCTCCCTCCCTCCTGCACTCACTTCACTCTGTGCAAACAGAAGCTAAAGGAAAAAAATCTAAATAACAGCTACCATCTCTAATAGCAGACAGAACTTCAACCAATTTAAGTTGCTTCTACTTTTTGGCAAAATATGAAGACAATTAAATATGCAACACATTCAACTATTGTAGACTCGCTATCCGAATTGCTGTATGCAATGATATGTGCAAAAACTTTTGAACGCTATAATCATGGCATTAAAATGTGCAGCATACGCACAAACAGTGCACCATTAATGCAAACATAGTTTCATGGATGCACCCCCAATATGCAAACACTAACACAATCACACAAAATATGTATAACATTATGACAACAGCATAAATATATGTCGAATTTCCGGTTACCTGAGTAATAAAAGATAAGTGCTTACATTGATAAAATCGGCAATTGCATATGCATCAGTTTCATATGCAACCAGCTCATTATTTTCGTCCTGTTACAGTACAGAAAATATAGATAACCAGATCTCCATAATACCGATAAAAGAGACAATGGAAATGAATGAAATGACACGTTAAGTTGTTAACATCTTATGACAAGTACTTACCATTGTTCCTGTGGAGTTTATATACAAGTAAATTGGTTTGGTGCGGTCATCATAATCTAGCCACAGAAATTGAGCAGCAATAAGCTCAGTTACTGCTGGAACATCTACCAATAGAACAATGAAACAGAAGGTTACAAAAATGTTGATTCAAACATTATAACTACTATGTCATGGCCTCACGGGTAACGAAATAAGGTAGAAAGTTGAACTCTTACATGCATTCGAAGAAATATAATTCGAGAGTCCAATAGCAATGATGGCAGATCTGGAGCTGAGCTTCTCATTCTTCTATATCCTCGCCCTGCCCTGCCCATGCTCATGCTGCCCATGAAAATTACCTGTCAAGTACATTTGCCTTGAACACCTTGTCAATTTCACGATGATCTGATACAGCTGGTTCACTTGAATTCAGTAAATTTTCTGTATTGTTCAAATCTAACTTGTTAGCTTCAGTCCCCCCTTGATTGTTCCCAGGGTCTGATTTAGTCTCTAGTCCCAAAGAAATGGAAGCTTCAGTCTGCAAACGCATGATAATTTTTGAGGAAAACGGCTACACAATCTTGTCTAGATACAAAATAATGATCTTGGGAAGGTGTTTTGAGTGAATAGCATTAGAACCTTCACGGCATCACTTTCTGTTTGACTTGATACAGTTGAGTCGTTTGTGATCTTAAGAATATCTGCAGTGTACAAATCTTGCTTGGCAGCTTCTGTTTCTCCATTGTAATGAGAAGAGTCTGATGTCGTCTTCAATTCTAGAGATCCCCATGTTGCAGTCTGCAAAACTACATAATGTTAGCTATATGAAAATTAAGGCTCTTGGTGACTTGGGAGGACTATCGGAATGATGTTTTCAATTGCACCATCCTCAGGCCTTGAATGCTCATCAAATTCAGCTGTCTCGTGATGTTGAGCTGCCTTAGACTTATCCAACGGTAATTTTGCATGATTATACTCCACTAAGAATATACTAATATAGTAACAGAACATACGAGAAATAAATGCTAGAAATACAGGTCAAATTCTAGCTACCTCAAAAACCTAATATTTAAAACAGCTAGTTCTAATTATAGAATAATTTTATGTAACATACATGGTAAAGATTAGGTGCAGAAAAGGGTAATAGTGATTCAGCTAAAATGTCTACTACTTCCCCTTAGACAGTTATTCCTTTCCTTCTCCGTCCTTCCATTCTGCAAGAACTGTCCCACAAATGAGCTTCAAATTTCCCACTCCACCTATGCCTGCACAATTGATGATACTTTAGTAAGTAGCTCCCTCTTTGCTTAGAGCAGGAAGGATTTGGTTAGTTAAGCTGGTGAAGTGACAGATGAAACGCATTATTTTGTTTCCACTGTTTAACTACAAATTATAAAAACACACCCGCCAAGCTTACCTGGTCACACCATGGAAACTCGATGACCGGGAGCCAGAAGCTCGCACCGCAGTAATCCAACAGGAGCACCTGTGGCACCCTTCTCCCCTCTATACCCTACAACTGTTACAGAATTTATAGAATCTCCAAGTTCCTCCGCAGATTCATCCTTCTTGACAACGCTGAGAACTTCAACTCTCTTACCCCCATCGCCAACATCGGCACACCCATCATTTTCCGCCACATTTACCAAAGCATCCTTCTCCTCCACAGGGTTCTTGCTATTCAAAGGGTCCACTGAGTAGTTCTTCACGTCTGTATAGCCTTGAACGTCACCTTCGTCAACTTCCTCATTCTTCGGGAGCTTCTTCTGATCAATACAGGTAGACTCCTCTAACTTCCCGGTGCTCGAACCTTTGCCTCCTGACTCCGCTGCACCTTGCAAGTCACCATTCTCCCTAGTGGCGGCAGCCTCTGCAGTAATTGCTGGCAACGAATTCAGATTGATAGAGTGGCTCCTCTCTATCTTCCCCTCATCCCCCGATTCTCCCGCAGGCTTCTCCTCCAAAGAACCCTCCATTCCCTTCCCCGGATTAACTCTTTCCTCTGATTCCCTCACGTATGATGGATTGATGGGAGTAAAAACAAAATAACTCCCAGAACCCTAACCTATCTATCAACCTCCCTATTCACAAACTATCTGCATGAGAGGAGAAAAACGAAAACAATACAAACAAAAATCACACGGTTAGACCTGACGAACTATATCAGAAAAACTACGTAATCACTCTATCGCTCCAAGCAAAACCTAGAACTTGCAAGAATCAGAAAAACCAAGAAAGCAGTGGTGTCCAGTACCTTCGGCCGCAGCCCACAGGATTGAGGGAGATGCGCTTACGGATTGGAGGAGTTTGGGGTCGGCGGCCGCGGCGGAGTCCCGGGCAGCGGCGGAAATGTGAGACCCCGGAGTAGAAACTCCTGGACTCCCTGTGCATTACAGTACTAGTCCCAGATCAACGCTAGTACACACAGTTCAAACAGAAAAGATGATACATTGCCAACAACGCTTTATTATCATAATCGAGATTACAGACCTCGAAGTCTTTATTACAAATGAGGTTTTAAGACCTCACACCAAACAGAAAATTACAGCGGAAGCAAAAAGAAACTAAAGCAAGACCCATCAATACGCCACAGGCAATTGACTGGGGAAACGCAACCTAGAAGTCCGGAAAGCCTTCGACGAATCCATCCACGAAGTAGTCGTAGTACACCTCTTGAGCTTTGATCTCCTCTGAGAGTTAATTTGAAATGTAGCACGTGAGTACATGAATGTACTCCGCAAGTCTTGGGAAAGATGCATAGATGCAAGGCTTCACAAAGGAAGGCTATATGGTTCTTTTGCAAAAATCAGCATTTTATTTCAAATCTACATAATTACTTCAAAGGCCATTTGATAAACATCTTGTTTTTCATAATTGAAATTAGATAAATAACTTAGTGAAGGTTAAACCACCAACACTAATATCTCAGGCTATCTGCCAACTTTCAAAAACCTCAGGTTAAACCACCTGATCTGGTTACACCACCAGATTTAAATCACGAGAGTTACACCACTCCCGAGTTTGACAAACCATTTTATTTTAAAATCAAAATCAAACTTCTACCATGTGAATGCATTCCTTGCCCGCCCTTGACCGTGGGCACGGCTATTCGAATAGTTTTTACTCTGCAGAGTTTGTACACTTTACCCACAAGAGATAAATTATCTTAATAGTCAACATGCTTCCTTTGGCATAAGACCCAGATAAAATATCACAAAGCCTTTCACCTACTCCAGTATAGCTAGATACCACCCGCTAAGGTTTCACCACAACTCGAATCCACGAGTCGGAGCCCCCTCTTGCGCCGTATGAGTACAGTAAACCCTGTCCCTCACTATGAGTAACCAGTACACCCTGGCACTCAATACACCACTGGTGATATCTAAACTACACCTTTATAGGTTAGTTAGCTAGGTCGTACCCATATAGACTTGTGGTTGCACTATTTTGCTCAGTTTGGACAAACACAAGCGTCGGTCCTTAATCGACCAGGGTGGCTCATTCACAAACCCAAAAATTCTCGTGCTAACTGCACCAGCCAAACCTTCCATCCACCCTTGTCAACTTTTCCCTTTGAACTTCATTTTTATTTTCAAATTAACAGTGGTAACATCCATTACCACTTTTCAAACAAATCAATTAACAATGGTAACATCCATTACCAATGTTCAAACAAACCATTGATCAAAACATTTAGCAAACATGCTTCTCATTTGACATTTTATATTGATTCGCTAAACTAAGCATTTGCTAGTATAAATTTAACAAAATGAAATACTAACTCATTATTGAGTCAAAGGGATATCCTAAGTTGACAATGGTACAAGGTAAACGATTTTCAATGGAAGGTATAACAATTTGGGCATTTAACTAAATTTTTCTAAAATCAAGTTATCCACTTTTACAACATAAGCATGCAATAATTTAAAATAACTACACAAATCATTTTGTAAATCATAGGAGCAAGATGGTCAAAGGAGACTTGCCTTCTTGAGCGTGGTTTGGTTCTTCTTGCTGCGACTCGACAAACACTTCGGCAACGTCGGTTTCTACGCGCGAAACAACAAAACAACCAAATAAATAAATACAAATAAAATCACAAAAATATAAAATATATACTGCAACTTAGATTATGCTTTTATACAAATTTAGAAATTTGAATCACTGGATTCGGAGATCGGACGAGGGAGAACGAGCGATTGGAAGTTTGATCGGTTTGGAAATTCCAGAAAATGCAAAACGGGGGAATATTCTCTGGAATCTTATTTTGGCTGATTTTTGGGGTATTTTGGAGTGTATGACACGTGGGACCAGGTTGTCATTGGGTGCCAAATTTTATTTTAATATTTTATGACGGGTGGGTCCCGCTTGTCATGGACCAAAAATTTTGGCAAAGCCCCAACCGAAAATTGCATTGCATTGGATTTGAACCCACAACCTCATGCATGTATGCACTAGCTTGACTCCCCTAGCCAAGTGGGCATCCAGTCTTTTGTGTCAAAGAAGTATCATCAAAGTGTAATAAGCAAAGGAGATGCTAATCCCTAGTGAAGACATACACGCAGAGAATAGAGAGGGTGCGGCCATGGAGTTTGGGGGTGCTAGGGAGGGAATAGAGGGGCGGCGCGGGAAGGGGAGACCGAGGGGGGTGCGGCTCCTACCGGCGGCGGCTCGGGAGATGGCCGGGAAGGCGACGGCGGCGAGAAAACCGGCGACGCGTACGTAGGAGAGAGGGTGCTTCGGCGGCGGCGGCTTTTGGCGGCACGGGCGGCGACTCCGGTGGTCGGGGGCGGCGGCCGAAAGGTGGAGGAGGTGGGAGCCGGCCGAAAAGATGGGAAAAGGGGAGAGTATGGTGGGGAGAAGCCAATTTATAGAAAGAGAAGGGGAGGGGAGAGGATTTCAGTTTTGAGAAGATTAATGGTCGGGGAACGGCCGGGAGATTGATGAGGGTGATTAGGGCGTCCGTTTCCACGCTTTAATCGGGAGTTACGAGGGAGAAACGGGCTTCAATTAAAAGCTCCATTCGGCTCTAATGGTGGAGGAGAGAGAGGGTGGGAGGAGGAAGAAGAAGAGGTTGAAGAAACATATGACATGTGGGGTCCATGTGTAATAGAGAGGGAGAAGAAGTGAAGGGGTACGGGCCGTCAGATTTGCGACACGTGGCAAGTGGATGTGTTATGGCTCTTGGATTTTATGAAGGGGTAAGTTATCATGTGTGGCTAGGATTAAAACGTGGAGAGAGATTGATTTAATCTGAGAGCGACACATGGCGGCCTAGGAATAATTTGATTTTTATTTTCGGAATAAATTTCAGCAAATACTAGAAACTTTATAAACGTTTGGAAAAATAATATTTAATGTCTAAAAATTCCAGAAAAATTATATAATATTCCTGGAAGCATTTTAGACTTAGTAAAAATATTTTTAATTTCAAATTGGAATTTAATAATTTTATAAAATACTTTTTAGCTTTGAAAATTGATTTTAAATTTCAGAAAATTCTCAAATAATATTTAAAAATTTAAGAAAGGCTAGGAAAAATATAATTTTCCCTTTTTGGCTTTAATAAAATATTAAAATATATTTTCTTGCTTTAAATTTTGAAATTAAATCCAGATAAATCCAAATAAGATTCAAATACATTGAAATAATTAATAAAAATAAAATTTTTCAGAAAGCGAAAATTTGGGATGTGACAGGAAAGCGAACGGAGGTGGAAGTCGTAGCTGCCGTTACCAGCGGCGAGCTCCGGCGAAGCCATGGCCGTCGCCTTGGTGTTCGCCTCTGAAGAATCATATGCATGAAGCAGTACCCCTAATCTCCTTATGGAATCAACATAGACTTCACAATACGTAAAAGAAAATCGGGATTTGGTCCCATACCTTCAGATCTAGCGGGCAACGCTGGCTCTTGGGAGGCGCCGGCGCGTGGGGGCGGAAGAGGAGGCGGTGCTGGATGGGGAGAGGGAGATGCGGGGTGGGGAGGGAAGGAGACGGCGGCGGGTGGGGAGGGAAGGAGGAGGCGCCGGTGCGTGAGGGGCGGAAGAGGAGGCGGTGCGGGATGGGGAGAAGGATATGCGGGGGTGGTGCTTGTCCTGGTCATCATCCTTGAGAGGCTCCTCCTCCGATCTAGTCCTCCGCCTCTTGGCGCCGCCTGCACATGAGGAGGAGATGGGGCGGCCGGAGCGGGTGCGTCCGGGGGAGGCGGTGATCTCGGAGAGCGACTGGAGAGCGAAGGCGAGCTCGCGCTTCATGGCCCGGGGCGCCGGAGATGAGCCGCCGCCAGAGGAGGCGGGCATGAGATGAGGAGGGCAAATCGGAATCGAAATCGAGAGCGAGAGGAGGCAAAAGACTGTGCGATTGGATTGTTAGGGTTTGGAGACACCGGGGGAGAGAGAGATCGGAGGAGGAGGCAGGCGGCGGCGGAGAATGAGGGAGGGGAGGAGGCGGCGGAGAAATTAGAGGGGAGGCGCACGGGTTCACCAGGGGGAGGCGGTGCGGGATGGGGAGGGTACTGCAGATCCATTGAAGGATGATCGTCGGATATGGTTGAGTAAGGAGAGAGAATAGAGGAGAGTTAATCTGGTGCGTATGTTTTTATGATGGTGTATTTCTGGGTGCATATTGTGGTGTGGACGTAGTTAAGGTTATGACTGTGGAGCATGTAATTGTTGGGTAGATGTAGGATAATTTTAACTGGTGGTTTATTAGTTTAGATTTGTATTTCGCATCTTCACTTTCTTTCTTTGTCTTTACTTTCCTTCTTTTTACGTATGGATTTAGATTGCACAGGACTATTAGACGTATTTTGGGTACTTTTATCTTATGTGTAGCTTCCACCGAGAGCACCCCTCTATTTTTTTGGTTATGTACGTCCTCTTAGTGAATTGAGCTATTTGTTAGAAATAGTTCTATATGAGTACGGCATATTTTCTATAATTCTAAAACATATATATTTAGTATTATATTGCTAATATGAAGTGAAAAGAGACCAATTTATAAGGTGGAGTCCATACCACTTTTTGAAACATGTCACACATAGATAGAAATAGCATGAGGAGGGCTTTGACTAAACACACACGCGACCGTACCTTAACATGGTGCGCCACTTGACAGATCAAGTCCACTTTATTTTTATTGAACCGTATGTCTCTCTGTTTAAATATGAATTCAAATATCTGAATTAATTTAGTTAATGATGTTAGTTACTATAGTAATTCAATTTAATTGAATTAATGACGTCAGTTACTGGAAACGTCTATAAAAACCTAGAAACGTCCAGGCCAGTGTGACTAACAAATCATTCTTCCTCTACTTTCTCCTCTGTCGATATGTGTTGGTGTGCTGTGCACCGAATTTTTTGTATTTAAGCCCTTTTTTTTGAAAAATATTCACATTTAGACCCCTGGTGGTTTTAATTCCGTTTTTGGACCCAGGGGGTCGCAGCCGTGACCCACGGCGCCGAGGTAACACGTCTCGGCGCCGTGGTCCATGGCTCCGAGGTCGCAGACCCACTCCAGCCTGGTGGCCTGCGTGGCGCTGACGTGGCAGCACCTCGGCGCCGTGGATCGTGGCTCCAAGCTCGGAGCCGTGGGTCGTGGCGCCGAGCTCGGAGCCGTAGATCGTGGCGCCGAGATGCCTGCCATGTGGCGCCGAGCTCCCTGCCACGTCTGCAGACACTCGGCGTCTAGGGTTTGTACCGATCAGGCTTTACGTTGTCGCAAAAAGAATTACTAGTTGTATTTTGTTAATTTGAACTGTAATGATTATAAGTTTTGTTAATTTTGTAGTTGTGAATTACAAAACAATTTGAAAAAATTGTAAAACAAGTTTATGTTGATTGGCTCGTTGTAGATGCATAAAAAAATATGGTAATTTTTTTAGGAACGATTGTGCGTAGAACGGTCGATATATAAAATGGTAAGTGTCTTTTAAGGTTTGATATGTTTTAAGGGTTTGCAATTCCCGTGGTTTTTGCAAGGTTTGGTAATTTTGTAGTTGTAATATGGGAACGAATCTGATGAAGTCGTAATAAAAATTTATGTTCATTGCAGGTTGGACATGTAAACCAAATTAAGCTAAATTTTTTTGCCGAAGGATTGAGCGTAGAAATATCGATGCATATAGTGGTAAGTGATATTTCGAAGGTGAGTGATATTTTGACATGGCAGGCATGTGGCATGTGTGCAACTCTGTACTTCTAATGTTCAGAATTCCACCACTAGTCCTAACATGCATGCCTTAGGGAAAATAACTTGCTGGGTCTATTACATTTTGTCTATTGGGTATAGCGTGGTTGTTTCCCCTTTTTGTCACGCTCTGAAGATGGCTCCGCTGCATCCTTCTTCCTGTCACTCTTGGTCTTGAGAGCTGCCTCCCGAGCTTGAAGCTCCTCCTCCTGACGCTTGATGGCAGCTTCACGCAGACTTAACTGCTCCCGCCTCCTTTGCAGCTCATCCTCCTTGCCCTTCAGACGGATTTGGTCCACCCTCACGCGACGCTCTTGGTCAAGCCGCATCTGTCGTTCCACCTCGCGAGCCTGAGTCATCTTGACAAAGTATTGTGCTTTGTTTTCCACCTCCACTGCCCGGTTATTTGGCCATACCGGCGACACCCGATCCACCCATTCGATGAACCTGCAAGCCTATGTGTGGCGTGGTAGATGTCATCGATCAAGTTGAAAAAAGATAACGAGAAACAAATGATTTAGTTGTGGTCGTTACCACGAAGTCGTCATCCAGGTCAGGACATTTGAAGAACCTACGGCCGTATTTGGCTCGTTGTACTCGATCAGTCCAGACTCCCAACATCGTCCTAAAGCCGCAATGGCACTTCGGGCGCTCATGCCACTCCGGCACTCCAAATGGGTCGGACCTCCAGGAAGACATTGTTGTGTAGTAGTATTGTGATGCCTTGAGGAGGAGATGTGGTATGGAAGACATAGGAGGGAGGCCTTTATGTAGGCAGGTTATCTGGTGCAGTGGGCATAGTCCATGGAGAGGATATTTTCGCTTTTCCTGGATTCTAGTGTAGCAATAAATGGCCCTATGTAGGCTTTTCAGAGACTATAGTCTTGTAATAAATTCATAGTTCGTAGCCTTTTCAGAGATTGGACCATTCAAAGCCTAGAAAGCTAAAGACCTACGCCCCTATATGTGTACAGGCCTACAGGCCTACTCCTGTAAAGGCTAAAGACCTACGTCCTATATGTGTACAGGCTAAAGGCCTACTCCGTCACTGCGCAAAGCTGGCATATGCTGTCTCGTTTTGTCATGTCACTGAGCAAAATCTGAACTCTTTTGTCAATTGTCATGCTTGAACCGGCCTCAGGAGCATCTAGCAGCTCGTCATCCCTTCCTTCTGCATAAGCCCCATGAGAATGCCTAAGATCGCTGAATTCATGAACTGATGGATCCCGGCCAGGGCAATAACGCCTGATCAGCTCAATATCACTTTCGGTCAGCTCTCCAAAAGGGCGGTCATCGTCAGATTCAACGGCCCTTGCGATCTCGTAAGGCTGCAGATCATCCACACTATTGGAGTCCCTGCAGACTTCTTCAACGTTGCTAGATGGAGCAACGGGAGGAACACCAACATTATCAGGAATGTCTCCTGCATCATAAGCACGAAAACGATGGGATTGAGACAAAAAAAAGCAATGACGACAAAAGGCTAAAGTGTTGCTCGACACTTACTGGGATGATTCTGGGTCAATCCCATCTCCTGTGGTTTGAGCGGGTTCTATGACATTTGCTCAGCATAAGGGTTTCAGTCCTTATATTTTCACATGGTCCGCAACCTCGCCAGGCCCGCGACCCTAACTAAGGTAAGCGGTGGGCGTAGACCGTCTCGCGATTTCCCACTCACCCTTACCCTACCCCAAACCCTAGGGTAAAGATGGGCGAAGACCGTCTCGCGGCTCCCCACTCCTTACCCTACTTTGTGCACGCCGGCACTCTCCGCTCTAAGATACGGTGTCCCATACCACCCTACCTTAGAGTCGGGTTTTCCGAATTCTATTGGCCCACAGCCACAACCTTATCAGTGTAACATTTTGCATGATAATAATAATATCCTACAATTATCTAGATTACCAAGTAATTAATTCTAGGGTTACAAAGGCATGGCAACAAATTAAACATGGCATTTAACGGTGGTAGGATTAACTACATAATAGGTCATTCTAAACATTTTATTTTATTTTCGAACTAACATTTCACAACTAGCATAATGCAAATAGCATATTAACATAATTAAATCACATGGGTTGCAATATGATCAAAGGATTTGGGACTTGCCGTCAATCCGAATGATTTCCGCTAGCTCGAACGAAGAACCTCCTGGCTCCTGGGGCTGCAACTGAACTTCCGGCGACTCCGACACTAGCGCAAACATACAAAACAGAATTAAATCCAGCTTGAGACTAATCAAACGAGGGAAAATAAACTATTTAAAAAGGAGTAAATTGCATAAACACCCCAAATGGATTTTTAGGAATTTATTTGGGAAGGAACTGTGGAAATGGAGTTCACCAATGGGTCTGGAATAATATTTGGAGCAAAGTGGTGAAATTTGGGAATTTTTGGGATTTTCTGTGATTTTCTAGGATTTATTTGGATTTTCTGGGATTTTAGAAATTAACAAATCACTGGAATTTAGTGTGAACAGTGTCGAGCCGGCCTTATGGCTACAGTGGCTCGGCCCAACGGACGGCCCGCGTGGCCAGCGGCCAGCGCGGCCCAGCGCGCGCGCTCTCGCGCGGGAGAGAAACGGGCCGAGGGGAGGCGGCCCAGCCAGCGCGCGCCCGCGCGGTCCAGATGACCGACGCGTGGGCGGAGTGAGCGGCAGGGATGCGGAGCGGACTGGAGGCTCGGATGGAGTGGACGAAGATCGGACGGTTGCGATGAAACGGGGTGGGCGAAACGGTACGGGAGATCCGACGGCTGACGTTAGAAGGTGGAGGTGGAATCGGTCGGCGGGGAAGAGGCCACGTCGTCGTCGTCTTCCTCCAGCCGCGCGCGAGCGACAGAGGGGCTGGAGAGGCGGAGCCACCGTGCTCCGGCGACGGCGTTGGTCCCCGACGGCCGGGAAGGGCTCCATCGGGTGCGTCTTGACATGAGGAACCCATTTTGGGCACTGGGGAGGCGAGAGGAATAGCGGAGAGAGCGGGGGACAGAAGGGGGAGTTTCGAGCTTGCGGTGGCGAGGGAGGTCGCCGACGGCGAGATGGCTCAATCGGCCCCGGCTACACCATCTGGGGAGTTGGGAGCTCACATTGGCGGTGGTGGCGCGAGTCGAGGAGCTTCAGAGCGTGCCGGCCACGGAGAGGTGGTTGCGGCCGGCGGTGAGCAACGGGGCTGGAGCTCCTCGGGCAGGCACCTGTCCAAACAAGTCCACCAACGTGATCAGTACACCGAGGAGGTGCTTTGGCCGAATGCAATTGAAGAAAGAAGGAGGGAAGGGGGAGATTGGCTCCCGGGGGTGACCGGCGCAGGGGAGACCGGCGGTGGCGCCAGGGGCGACGGGAGCTCAATCAACAGCTCGAGGAGGAGCTCGGGAGTGGTAGGAGGTGGAAGAGGGTGCTGGGGACGCTTGGGAGGCAAAGGAGAGGGAGGGAGCCGAGGTGGGGTATTTGTACCCGGGCGGAGGGAGGGGCTCCTTTGGGGTGAAGGCAACGGTGAGCTCCGGGGTCAACAGGGAATGATGGGAGCAGGTCGGGGGAGCGTCTCCTCCGCGAGACGGGCGGTGACCGGGCGTTGCGCGGCGATTATGGCGACGGGACAGCACAGGAGCAGGTGGAGCTGCGGCATGGGGAGGGAGGCGTCCGCGCGCGGGAGAAGGGAAGGCGGGGGCTGCCAGGTGGGGACGGGCGCAGAGAAGTGGCGCCGCGTGGCGCGGAGGTTCTGCGGCGGTCGGGACAGCGCGGCGGGGTATGAGCGGGGAGCTGGGGCGGAGGGCGTCCGCGCACGGGAGAGGGGAGGGCGGCCGCTGCCATGCGGGACCAGGCGCAGAGGAGCAGCGACGCGTGGCGCGGGAGCGCCCACGGTTTTGGACCGTGGCGGTCAGAGCGGCGCGGGCGCGAGGAGGGGATCCGAGGGGCGGCGCTGTCCTCGCGCGCGCGAGGAGGCGGTGCGGGAGCGGGCGCAGGCGCGACGCGCGTGCGCGGGGAAAGCGGGGAGGGAGCGGGCGCCAACGGAGGGAGGAGGAGGCGTCCGCGCGGGAGGAAGCCGGGGAGCGGAGAAGGCGGAAAAGAGCGGGGGCGCCGGAGAGAAGAGGAAGCGCCCAGCCGAAAAGGGAAAGCGGCAAAAGGGAGACTTTCCCGAAAAGGAAAGTTTCCAAAATTCACCCAAAAACCGGCAAAAATTCACAAATTTTTGGATTTTGAAATTTTGGGGCTTTTCATGTCCGGTCCATTTTATCAGTGCCTGTCCAAAGGATCGTTCATAAGCTCCTCCCCTCATTCAAAATGGAAAATGAAGCATAACTCAAATCTAAAATGCAAAGAAAAATCATCCAGCCGCACATCACTCCCATACCTCCTGAAGTGCATCCATGTCAAACTGTTCCTGCAGTGCAGAATTCCATATGCAAAGCTGAAGCTAATGTTATATTCTTTTGAGCTGCGGCTAATGGTTTTTGTTTATACTTTTTGAAGATACAATGTATGACGGAGACGTCGATGTGGACAGTGCACACGGTTTTGGGCTCAAAAAGTTGTTTCGAGAATTCGCTTCAAAAAGTCACGCTATTTGTTTCGACCTTTGGAGGAGCCAAAAGTGAAAAGACCATAAGAACAATGAATAAGTTTATTTTACTCTCTAAACTATGGTATTGATCTAAGTTTCAATCTCCAACTATGAAACCGAGTATCCAACATTCCTCAACTATCAAAACATCTACTCTACCTCTTGGACCCAAACTATAGTGATTTCATCTGGCGTGGCATCTATATATCAAATGGTTTTAACACGTAAGCATATTTTCGATGATATGGTAGCCACCCAGTAAATAAAACCCAAAAAATATTTGTGGACCCACATGTCAACCTATAATATTCATCTCCTTTCTTCTTCATCTCCTTCTCACTCGTCTCTCTCTCACTCTTCTCTCTCTCATCTCTCCCTCGTGGTGCATGACAGAGAAAATCACACGAACCGCTTGAATCTAGGGATGCATGAGCAAGTAATTCACGCGGATACTGATAAGTTCCGGCGGCCTTTCAGGCTGGCACCGTCGTGGTGCATGATAGAGAAAATCACACAAACCGCTTGAATCTGGGGCTGCATGAGCAAGTAATTCACGCGGATACTGATAAGTGCCGACGGCATTTCAGGTTGGCACTAGTGGCATCACGAAGCCCTGGCCTTAGAAGGCAGGTGGGTTACTAGGCACCGGGATGCTGCTCATGTGCAAGTGTGCCACCTGCCCAGCAGCCTCATATAGTAGGTCCCAAGGGTCAACCGGCTACTACACTAGTGGCGACGGCAGTGGCGAGCTAAGTTGCAATGCCCCATCATTGGGAGTATCCTCACCCGAGATAGGCAACCCACATAGCGGTGATTGCGGTGACCCAGCCATCACCTCTACCTACACAAAAAGGTGAAAAACAATAATATGCTTCCAAAACACATGCGCAAAACTAGAGCTCCCAAACCAGGTGAACAAAACATAAAGCCGACCTTGGGAGTGGTATTGTTGCCACCACCATGGTTGTCGAGGAGGTCAATCATGCAATAGGAGAGTCTATCAAGCCTGTCCTCCTCGTCGCTCTCACTCTTGGCCGCCATGGCCGCCTTGTCTAGTGCCACCATCAGCCGCAAGAGGAGCAGCACGGGGAGCAGGAGGTGGTGGCCGCAGCCATCATAGCCGTCGCAATGGTTGGGTAAAAGGAGTGGCGGAGTGGGAGTTGCTTAAAAATCCTTGGCCGTTTGAGCAATGGCGTAGTGCTGGAGGAGGCCACGGGACTGAGGACGAGCGGAGGCCGTAGAGCGAGAGATGAGAGAGGGATGAGAGAGAGATGTGAGAAGGGGATGAAGAAAGTAGATGAGAGGATGACATGTGGGTTCACAAATATTTTTTTGGTTTTATTTGCTAACTAGCTGTCATATCATAAAAAATATGCTTACATGTCAAAACCATTTGACATATAGATACCACGTTAGATGAAATCATCATGGTTTAGGTCTAGAGGATAAAGTAAACGATTTTGACAGTTAAAGAATGTTGGATACTGGTTTAGTAGTTAAAGATTAAAGCTTAGTCTAACACCGTAGTTTAGAGGTTAAAGTAGTCTTATTTCTAGAAACAAATAACAATGCCTACAGCCATCTTCTCCTCGAAAAAAAGAATTGGGTCCAGCGAAGATTCCATGGCCCAGCCAAACCGGGGCCAGGAGTGAAGCCTGCGCGGAACGTGCAGGAGGTAGTCGCCGTCAGCGTCAATCCGCCGTCGTCCTGGCTCTTCTTGGCCTTATCGTGCACGCCCTGCAGCCTGGCTGTCGCTCGCTAAACATCCATCTCATAGACGCGTAGCTTAACTGTTAATCCGGTACGAATCGTCGTAGCTTCGTTAACTTACTTCACGACATGTATCAGAGATTCAGCGTTCGTCTCATCCGCGCCTACCACGGGAACTGCAGGAGCTTGGTCTGATCGGGGCGGCATAGCATGAGCAGGTTCAGAGTTTCAGTGTCAGTTATATTATACTCGATGGAAATGCAGGGTTTCGCAAGAAACTGTACACGGCTTCTCCAAAATCTGAGCCAGAAATTCCACTTGGTGAGTTAAGAAGCACCTTTTTCTATCCGTCAAGTACCAGAAAAAAAATGACATTAGTACGAATCATTACAAAAGGTAAGGGGCTGCGAAGAGAACACACCAAATCAAATCAACACCGTACCACCCTCGAAATACAAGATGAGCATCACCAAATACATTTACAGCACTGTCAAACGTTAATGATTTCCCGGGGGTTTGATCACGTAGTCACGTAGTCAAGTGGTGATCATTTGGCCTTTTTTGGTGGCTTATGACTGAAAAGCACTGTAGCTAGCTGAAAAAACACTGTAGCCGACAGAGATTTATTTAGTATAATTAAATTTTAAAAAAATTAAAAAATATGTTAGCCCATTACGTATAATACAAACAAATACGGAAAAAAAGAACCGGCAAAAAAGCTCAAAAAAGCCAAAAGTTTAGAAAAGACGAAATTTATGAATAGTGAAAAATAACCCAGAAGCTGAAGCCGAAACGATCACAGCCTAAAATGCAACACATATAAATAACTTGTAAGATGAGTGCAAGTAAGTCATATAACTGTAAATTTGCTTGTTTGTACTAGTACCTCTGAACAATTGTAATGTGAGTTTGTCCAATTATTGAAATAGCTATCTTTTTTCAAAAAGTTGTAGTGAGAAGAACTTCTAGTAGATCCCTCGATTGATCCTAGTAGAGTTTCGATGACGATTGATCCTAGTAGAGTTTCGACAACGTTGTATTGTCCCTTGATTGATTCTGCGCACCATCATCACCCACATGGCCTTTGCCCACACCAATTGTGCCCCCTCACGCCCTCCCTATCCCACAACCCCCGCCCCCCCCCCCCCCCACACACTGTTACCCCAACGCCCTCTCCCCTAGCACCGTCACCTCTCGTGTCTCTCTATCTTGCATGTCTCCCCTTCAAGCTCCATAACTTACCGTATGTATGCTACATTGTTTCTGGTGGTCAGAGTATCTGCACCGCCATTTGTACATGCTTATAGATAGTCAGACCCTCCTCTAAGCAGAACGCTCGAAGTGCTCATCGCTTTCTTCGTGATATAGGGGATGATTTGAGCCTAATTTACAGAGAAGATAAAAAGCAGGGCTCTTTGCAATTTTCTCACACCAAGCCTAATACACACAACCTTGAGCCACACTAAAAGTACAGTTAGCACCACGTCAGTGTCAAATATATCACCGTGTCTCGTTTTGTACCTTATTGTATTACTTAAACAAAATTAATAACGTAAACGAATAAATTTATAGTTATGTGAGATACTTATACATCTTACATGTTATCGTACATATGGTGTATTTTACTCAATTAGATAAGTCATGTAATAGTTACCCTAAGTAGTTGTCGACGGTAAAAACAAAATTTCCGTATTTCTAGATATCTTAACTAAGATAGGAAAGAAAAAAATGAGAAATACAACAGCTGCATCCACAGTGGTCACACTACTTGTCTGCTAGATCCACCTGTCCAGACAAGGTTCCTATTTCTCTGCATCGGCGAACGCGGTTTTGAGTACAGGTGGGGAAAGAAAACCAAAACAAGGGAAAGAGCCCCGCGACCAAGCGCAGAGGCAGTACAGTGGTGGGGGAAGAGATGCCTCGGGAGAAGACGGCGGCGCCGGCGCTGGCGCCAGCGGCGGAGCACGGCGAGGTGTCGGAGGTGGTGGAGATGGAGGAGGAGGGCCGGCAGGCGGAGGCGGAGGAGCAGGAGGAGAGGTGGGCGCGGCTGCTGCCGGAGCTGCTCTCGGAGGTGGTGCGGCGCGTGGAGGCGTCCGGCGGCGAGCGGTGGCCGGCGCGGAAGGACGTGGTCTCCTGCGCCTGCGTCTGCCGCCGGTGGCGCGACGCTACCGTCGCCGTCGTGCGGCCACTAGCGGAGTCCGGCAAGATCACCTTCCCCTCCTCTCTCAAGCAGGTGAGGAGGAGAGCTGCGCCTTGGGCTGGGCTCTCGACCGTCGATTGCTAGGTGGTCTCGGCTGCCGATTGGCGTGTGGTGGTGTAGGGCTGTGAAAATCCCCATTATGTCGAGGTTTTTGAGGAGGATTCGTTCCAAGATGCGGTTTCTTTGGTCCTCGGTTCGTGATTTGGCGAAGCTTCTGCGCTTCGATGGGATTGAGGCATCGGATTACGGTAGTTTTGCCAGGTTTGATCGCCAAAATTGGCACCTGCATACTTCATGTCCGTTAGTTCTGGACGTAAGATGCTGAGATTTCTTACTCGTGCGATTTGGAGGATTGGATTTGCAACTTTAGCTGCGATGTTTGATGGATTCGTTAATCTGTATAGAATTGGTCACAAGTCCTAGCTTATTTTTGGGGGTTAGTTAACTCTTAATCAGTTCTGATACCATTTTAGATAAGATTGTATCGATTTAACTTACAGTCATGTAGTCATATACTCATTTTTGGCTGGGGAGAGACTAAAATTGGATTAGTTTGGTGGGTGTTTTCAATGACGCATGACCTTTTGACGGGTTTGGCAAATCTTCCATAGTCAGAAATTTATGCTTTTGGCTACAGATTTAGTATTAGGGGGCATACACCAGCATATACTTAGCTTTGCTAGTTTTTAGTTATTTTGTCATGTCTCTGGGAGAGTGATCCAAGTAATTGGGATTTTAATAGCAGAAGTTCTCCGGGAGAAGAGTGGCATAATTTTTCTAACGTGGCATTTGAATATATTTTCTCATGTATCTCAGGGAGTGACTCGGCTATTTAGGATTTTAGTGGCAGAAGTTTCCGTGGAGATGACTAGCATAGTTTTTCTTAGGCACCATCTATATGCCTAAATCCTACACCATTTTGTCAAACAGCCAGGGCCAAGGGTGTCCCCAGTCCAGTGCTTTATCAAGCGGAATAAGAAGAACTCTACGTTCTACCTCTACCTTGGCTTGACTAATGGTAAGTCTATGTGATGTGAGTACCGCCTTAATTTTCTCATATTTACTTCGTGTTGCATATGTACAGACATCAATTTGAACTATTATTTAAGAGAATTAATCTGATTTTTCATCTGAAAATAAGGCGTTGGACATTTTTTTATAATTATTATTCTGCTTCTGTTTCTCTTGGAATTTATTATTTCTGTCTAAGGCAACACTTGATACTCACCAATATTCTGCATGAATTGCTCTTAGATTTCACCCCAAAGGCAGTATGGCTTTAATTGGAAGTTTGCCACTTGTTACTCCTAGTTGATGCTGACTTATCAATTTTTGGCATGTGCAGCCCCATACCTATTTGCTTCCTGGCATTTGAATTATTTATTGAACCAGCAAAAATGCACAGTATGTTAGTTTTCCGGGGCCATGTGCTGATTTGCATTTTGATAATATTGAACTAGGAATGTGGGGAGGCAAGGTGGACTGGATAATGAAATAGAACCTACAGTAATTAACATAAATTCTGGACTTTCTTAGTTATCTATAGCTTGCATGTATTGTGATAGTGCTACTCTTTTTCTTATTGGACAGTGCTAATAATTTATTTTGATTGGTTGGTTCTAACATAATTTTTGGAAGGGTTTAGTTGAGTCACACCTAGGTCTTCATGACCCTGCAAAGGTTGATTAGGGGAGGCTGGATAAATATCATGAGGTTCCATGGCCTGCCTAGTTGCGTGAATTCATGTCCCTTTCTTTTGTCTTGACAGTTGGACACAAGAATTCTTCTGCGTTGGCGACATTCAAACAGTACAAGTCTATGTGAGCAATTTACTTCCAAACAGCAGACTGTTCTGTAACACCTAGGCAATAGGTTCACGAGATTAGAGGCCGTAATAGTACTAACTGTACTGTGCAACCTACCGCTTGATGTATGTTACTACCTGTAACACTTGGGTGCATAGGCAGTAGATGCACCGGTTTATGTATTTAGAAGCAGCAATTTTTTCAACCCAAGTTCTTACACTCAGCTGCTAAAGGATGAAGTGTGGTGTGTAGTTATGTGCTAACTTCTTTTTTTCTAAAAACGTTTTCTGTCAGTTACCTTATAATTTCCCTTGTGATTTGTTATACCATCTGTACTAATGTCATTTAGCCTTTTCTCACCATCAAATATGTTTGATGACTAATAGATGTTGTATACATCTGACAGCTACCATGGATAAAGGGAAGTTTCTCATGGCTGCCAGAAGATTTAGGCGTGGTCCCCATACCGAGTACATTATATCCCTTGATGCTGATGACCTGTCACAAGGGAGCAATGCATACATGGGGAAACTGAGGTGTGGTTCTACATGGCTGCAGAGTTCACTTTAACCTTTCATGCATATTCTTGGACTCGTTCTGCTAAGTACTAACAAATTGGTTGAAGTAATATTTTTAGATACAATTACGCGGACACACTTCATGTATTTAACAAATGGAATTAGATTTAGGAACACACATGTCTTATTTAATAAATGGGTTTTGATTTAGGAAACACATATGGGCGTACACAAACCGTAAGACAATATAAGACTTCTGAGTTCCAACTAGTACCCGTTTGTTTACTTTGTCTTTTTCTTCAACAAGCTGCTAATATGTATCGATGGGTCAAACGGTGTACCCTTTGTATACTCTTTCAAGAACAAACCCTGTGACTTGGTGGCATGCTTTATTCATTCCTTGGTCTTGTGGTTTGCTTTAGTCACATGGGATCCATTGCATCGTTGCAAATAGCAATTGACTGCTGAAACATTTCCACTGTGTCCTCTCAATTGACCGCTGAAGTATTGCAGCTGTTCCTTTACCAACTTTTGGTCGGAATTTGTAGTCAGCACTTCACTGTCCTCAGTTAGGTCATATGACTTTCCTTGGTTTGATTCCTCTTTGGTGTGCTGACATTTTGGATTGTCGATTATCTGTTATGTTTTCATGCTTGTATTGGACTTTTTTATTTTTGACTCATCAATGTCATTGTGCTTCTGCTGTACCCTGTTTAGATCTGATTTTTGGGGAACAAACTTCAAAATATATGATAGCAAGCCACCATATGATGGCGCTAAAGCATCAAGTAGTCGATCTAGTCGGCGTTTTGGAAGCAGAAGAATCAGTCCCCAAGTATCGGCTGGCAACTATGAAGTTGGACAGGTTTCATACAAATACAACCTGCTCAAATCCAGAGGCCCTAGGAGAATGTATTGTGCACTCGAGTGCCCTTCAACTCAAGAGACCTGGGAAAACTCCCTCAAGACAAAGTTCAGAAAGCCCATGGGGACCACAGTTTTAAGAAACAAAGCTCCCCGCTGGCACGAGCACTTGCAGTGCTGGTGCTTGAACTTCCATGGGAGGGTAACAGTTGCATCTGTCAAGAATTTCCAGCTGGTTGCTGCCGCCGACCCAAATGACCCTGCTAGCTCCAGGGATGAGGAGACGGTTCTGCTGCAGTTTGGCAAGGTTGATGACGATGTCTTCACGATGGATTACCGGCAGCCGCTTTCAGCATTTCAAGCCTTTGCCATCAGCCTCAGCAGCTTTGGTACCAAGCTAGCTTGTGAATAGCAATAAAGTTTGATGCTCTTCATATGGCCATGTGGTTGTGGTAGTGGGTGCTCTGCGGTTCTTGTTGTGGTGGCTCAGTAATTTGTCATTTTCCTTTTTTTTAGTTTGGATATCAAGGTACTACTTATATCATGTTCTTGTACAAGAAATGTACTGTTTTGTCGAATGGATTTGTTCCAAGAACGAAATGGTGTTGTATAAATTTTTGCTCTAAACTGAAGCAAAAGCCGGTTCAGTGTACATAAGTTCTTGGTAAAGTGATACCTTTTCGTTTTAGCTGGACATCAACTCAGCTTAAAGTAGTGCTCATTTGGGCTTTTTTTTTTTTTGGCTTATGGTTGAAAAGCACTGTAGCTAGTTGAAAAAACATTGTAGCTGACAGAGGTTTATTTAGCATAATTAAATTTAAAAAATTTAAAAAATATGTTAGCCCATTACATATAATATAAATAAATACAGAAAAAAGAATTGGTAAAAATGCTTAACAAAAAGCTAAAAGTTTTAAAAAATGAAATTTATAAATAGTAAAAAATAAACTAAAAGTTAAAAGCTGAAGTTAAGAAGTTAAAACGATCACAGCATCTGCTACTTTTTGGGGTAGCTTTGCCGACAAACTCAGCGAGTCTCCGTTGTACTGGGGAATTTAAGCTTGTCAGCATCAATTATACGGACTTGCTGTAGGAAATTTCTAGGAGAAGGCGCGCCACTCCAAAAAGGGTGTGAAAAGTACTTCGTCCATCTGAACTCCGAATATTACTCCGGTTAATTTAATTACTGCCAGTCCCAGCATGCATGCATACATTTCCACAGAAAACGAAAGCGACAAGATGAACTCATCGCCATACTTCTGCAAATCATCATCCTGAAAGTCTAACCCCTCACACCGAGGATCAAAATCTCACCCCCAAAATGTGGCAAAAGTTTCAGGAAATGCAATATGCATCATTGGGTACGTACTATTACTGCAATTAAGCGAACAAGAAAAGGCTAAAAAGGTAATCAGATCACCACCATCATCCATCAGTGAGACGGAAACAAAGGCTTCCAGATCGCGCTACTCGTGGGCACGTCAGTACTGCTGGCTTTCGCCTCCAGCGCCTCCATCTGCTGCTCCAGCAGCCGCAGCCTGAGCTTCTTCCGCGCCGCCTCATCTGCCAAACACGCACAAGGAATCCTTACATTAAGCATCCAAGAACACCATAAAACACACCTCTCCTCATCCAGGCCCATCTATATATGATCAGTGACTCATTCGTGGAAGATTCCCGCTATATATTCCAATTGGCGATTGCTAGAAATAATGGAGAGCTCAATGCCGAGCTGCGCGAGGAACTGAGACACGGTCACCTCCTGCACGCGCGCCGCCAGTGACGACGGTGGTGCTGCCGCGGCCGGTGAGGCCGGCATCTTCCGCGTGGTGCTTGGACGTCGACGAGCCCCCTCGACTCTTCCTCGCGAGATCGACCTCAAATCTAGCTAACTAGCCACGATTATTCGAGTCTCTTGGGCCGCACGATATATATAGTGGTGTACGTGTGTGGCTACTGAGTTGGAGCTTGGAGGAGATATGTTCGGCTAGTAGAGGCGTTTTATATAATTATATTAGATTCTGCTGAAGTCATTTGGTTAATTGGTTATGATTGAAGATTTTTGGCTAAAAATAAATAGTAGTGATTAAAAAAGTGATTTTATAAAGAAGAGGTGAGTGGTGCAAAAAATGAGAGAGAGATGCGCGCATGAGACAGAAGCGAAACGAATAGAGTACGTGATGCACTTGTGACCCTTGACTTATGCTTTGAGCGAGACGGGGGCAAGATGAGTGAATACTTTGAGCGAGACGGGGGTAAGAGGAGTGAAGAAGTCACTTCGAGAAGACAGGTGTCCGTGTTGGCTTCTGATTTTTTCAAGTAAAAGTTAGAAACAGAAACAATATAAACAATGCCTTATATACGCGCGGGGAGACTTGGAGGAGGGGTATCGGATCGGGGCTAACTTGGTGGGTTTGTGACTTCGCGGTCAAGATGCTGGGTCACAAGTTCGACTCGACGACTTAGACCCAACATAGACCAATCTAAAGTTAGCAATTCTATTTCGATATCAGTCGGAATGGTTGAAACATGCTATATCAGCACTCAAAATGGCACATAGCAGACTCAATCATGTATCAACCTCAATACCGGCCATTTCGGACAGAATTGGACGTTCTAGCAATTCCGGTACTAGCCAAATCAAGTTGGTCATGTCCCAAAAGCCTCACGCATGAGACCCGAGAATTTGCCAGTCATACACTTGTGTTCAGCTCTTATGGCCTTTTTCTCTTCCCTATGTGCACTATTTTAGTAACCTATGCATAGGTCCATTTGAACAAAGCATACTCGCGATCTTATTTGTATTTATATTATTTGTAAAAATTAAGGTGTATGATCAAATTTTTAAAATTTTTATATTTTTTATATTATCTATACACACCAAAACGGTACATTGAAATAACTTTACCAAAACGTTTCATCCCGAACGCTAAACTGAAATGGTCATAGTCGTTGGAATAGAATTAATGGACATATTTTTTTAGCTTAAAGTTGATTTATACTTGTACTGTTTACAGTAACTAACTTTTTAAACGATGTGTTTTTTTAAAATGGAGTTAATAGAAAAATTATAGTAAGAAGTATATTGAGTTCAGCTGTACCGGCTAAAATCATATGTGACTATTTCTCTCTATGTACTATCTCTCATAAATAAAAAGGATTCCAATATTTATAGCATAAATCATAAATCATTAGCTAAAAAAACCCAACTAAGAGCAACTCTAAGAGAAGAGCTAAATCGTTTTCTAAAGGTAAATTTGGCTGTTATTGGAGAAAAAACGTCTCCAATAGACTCTGTAAATGACTCTCCAAATTTAGTAACTCTCCATCTCTCCTCCTTCGCTCTCTATTTTTGGATAGCCTACCTCGCTCACCATCCAGCCTCTTGGCGCGGTCGGCGTTTCTTTCCCGCACGCTGCGCCCCATTCCCGCGCGTACGCGACCCACCGCGCGCCCTCTAGTTTAGATAGTCTGTTGGAGTAGTCTTGTTTTTTTAGAGATTCATTTTAAAGAATAGCTAAATCACTAAATTTAGATACTTTTTTTGGCTAATCTCTTGGAGTTGCTCTAACAACTATGCCCCAACCGCCCGCAGGGCGCCCGTCATGATTGTTGTCTGTTGTCTCGAGGTTGTGCACTGTACCTGGCCCTCGGCCTGGGACCTGGAGTGCTGTTGCGTTATTGCTTGCGCATGGGTACGGGCGTATAGCTCCTTCCGTTGACCGGGGTAGAGTATGGGTGTTTGAACGAATAAGTTAAATTATTGATGAGCTATTTTAAAAATATTCTAATAAATTATTTTAAAAAATAAAAAATATTCAATTCATTTATTTAGAAGAAAACATTAACCTTAATAAAGGAATGAGCCTACCGAGTGCAGCGACCTTTCTGTTGTTGTTCAGGCTGTTCTGCCTGCTTATGGTGCCGCTCGGTTGGGTTGAAAAATAGTGGTTTATCGCTGAATTGTACTGTAGCTGACTGAAATTATACTGTAGCTAAAATGACTTATTTGACGTATTTAAATTTAAAAAAATTTAAAAATAGAAAAAATATGTTAGCTCACCACGGACAACACAGATGAATACAGAAAAAAGAACCGGCAAAAAAGCTCAAAAAAGTCAAAAATTCAGAAAAAGACAAAAATTCAGAAAAAGACAAAATTTATGAATAGTAAAAAATAAGTCAGAAGCCAGAAGCTAAGCCGGAATGAGTCCACGCTACTTACACAGTACTAGGCTCTCGTAAATATAATGCGGCAGGGCCCACATGTACTACATGTTTTTTTAGAGGCTAATGTACTACTCTATCTATCCTACAATATATAAGTTTATATTGATTTTTTACAATCTTCAACTTAACACTCTAACTGTGAATTTGTAGTATGATATATTAGCAACTATAAATAAAATTATGTATTATAAAAGTACTTTATAAAAGTTTAATAATATTATTTTTATGTAATCAATTTATATACTTTAACGTATATTATGGCCAATATTTTAGAATATCAGTAGCACAAATATCAAACAGTTTTTTTTAAAAAAATAGCGAGAAGCTCTAGCATTTACTTAAGAGAAAGATAGCCACCCTAGTTCAAGCCCACGTGGATAGGATGTTCCACGACGCCCTTCATCAGCCGAGCAGCACCGGGTTCTTCTCTCTGGCAGTTCTCACGTGTTTTTAAACCACCCGCGCGCTAGCTGGACCGTACTGGACTACTGGGCCTCAAGCCCCGTACGAAGAAAACTAGGTAGCCCCGTGAATGATCAAAGATGCCCCACATGACAAAACTGAGGGACCGACCGAACAGCATTGTGCAATTCAGACCCACTCGCAACTTACTAGTACTAGTTCTGAGTCTCATTTAAAAAAACAGGTTCGAGACTCTCGCAGCATTGATCCAATTCGGTGTCCGTTTATATTGTTTTTTATTTTAACTTATAAATAGTAACAACTTATAAACAAATTTATTGAGAAAAATATTCATATATGATTTTAGCCGATATAAATAAAGTCGCTACAGTATATACTATAATCAACTAGTATGACTCATTTTAAAAAATATTCTGTTTAAAATCTAAGTAAAAAACTATTTATTATAAAAATAGCTTTTAAAAATAAATACGAACAGACTTCACTCGCAGCTTACTAGTACTGCTAGTTCTGAACTCCCCAACAACATCTGTCCGTCGACCGGGACGCGCGTACAAGACAAGCTGCCAAAACCAAAAACAGCTAGCAGGGTCGCATGATCCGGCATCCCATCGCGTCGCGTGTGGGCCGGCTAAGCATACGGAATTACGGGTCGCGCAGCGGCAGCGCTGTCCCCCGCTCGCGCAGTCGCTGATTAGCACCGAGCAACAGCACCGACGTTACTGCATGCACTATTCCGAGCTTTGGTAGTAGCAACAGGAAGGGAACAAATTTTGGAGGCCCGTTTCAAGCGGCTTCGGTTTTTGTTTATTCTGTCAAAACCACTTAAAACAAATCAATTTTTAATTTCAATTTTTTGATTTTTTTTTCTTTTTCATTTGCATTGTGGTAGAGATATAACGGTGTTTTCATTATTTTTTTAATTAAATTACTTAGGGTATGTTCTTTTCGGCTGCGGCTTTTGGCTTTTGGCTGAAATTTTTGAATTTTGGCTGTTTACGATACAGATTACGGAGAGACAGATACTCACTTGCGATTTTAGCTGGTACAGATGTTGGGCTTTTAATGTAGGGATCGTTTAACTTGTAGACCCTGTCTTGAGAAAATAATCCGTTTGAAAGTTAGGTACTGTAGCAAAAGCCAAAAGCCGTCGGCTTGTGAGATAGAGCAGGCCCTTAAAAAAATATAATAACTGCTACCGTGTAATTTTAACCAATAATAAAAACAGCAACCATAAGCTGGTTGAAGCGGTTCCAAAGTCTCTCTCCTGCGCTACGATACGATAGGACGTGCCCTCTTGCTACAAACGTCAGGCTGGTGGACACCAGCTAGCACCGAGTCATGCATAGCACTTGTGCAGAGGCAGAGTGCAGCAGCTACGCGAATTGTGTAGGGAGAACCAGGTCGGTAAAAAAGCTTGTTAACGGGTTCATTGATTCGATTCAAAATTAATTTAATTATACTTATTAATTAGTTAAATATTAATAAGTTGATTTCAAATAAATTCAAATTTTGCTCTAGTTCGGTTCGACTCGTTAGTTCGTTTCTAAAAATACTTTAAAATTATACGTAAAATGATATTAAATCAAACCGTGTTAATTTTAAAAAAAAACTTGGTAAGACGAAGATTTGACTCGATATCCACCCCTAAATGTGGCTCTCTTCTTCCAAGCTTTTTGGCTTCGGTTTCTTTGAAAGTCGAAATAAACAGGTGACTTCTTAAAGCGGATTCTCGAAACGATTTTTTGAGTCTAAAACCATATACGTTATTTGCATCAATATCTTTGTCGTTCGCTGCCGTCTCAAAACGCATAAATAAAGAGTTCAGTCACTGCAAAAAAAAAAAACAGAGCCGATGCATGATCCGGCACAGCTGCACAAGTCCTTTTTGATGCCAGCTTCGCGGGGGCCCCCAGCCAGCTATGCAAGCGAAAAAAATTCATCCCACAGGCATGGTGACTGCCGCCGATGCTAGCTTGTTTCTTCGGTACTAACAATGCGAGATATTTTAGCAAACATCATACGGCTCAACTAGGAGTTAAATAAGATCTCAACTAGGAGTTAAATAAGATCGAGCGATATATGTAGGAGTGCAATCGGAGTGGATACGGTCGGTAATTGTTCATCCTGTATCTTATACCATATTTTTTTTCTCGGAGTCGGAATCGGACACGGATAGTGCCGGATACAAATACGAACGCGAATAGCATCGGTCACGAATACAGAACGAATACGGAGCGGATTCGATACGGTAACTATATTTCATCGGATAACACGCAAAAACAAAGATCCTAAATAATTAAATACAGATCATGCATATCAGGATAAATAATTAAATATAATATAGAAATATCATGCATTTGAAAGTTAAGTACAGAGAGCAATTTGTATACATACCAACAATAATGAACAGACTAGTCATCTGGAATCACTTCCTGAGGAGTATTACTGTGGCATCCCAAAATTTTGGTTTTCTTTCTTTCTTATTTATTTAATTGGTTTAATTGGATTTTCTCTAGAAACTAATTTCCTTTTTCTCAAATCCTTTAATTAAATCCTAGAGAGCAAGTTATTAATTTAGTTGAGTAATTTTGCCTAAATCAAGTTGAACTTATTTTATTTAGATTCCTTACATTTTTCTGAATTTATGGGAATTTTTTGGGATTTATTTGGATTTTCCTACTATTTTCTAGCTTTTATTTTAATTTCTGGGATTTTCTGAAAATCAAAACCCAAAATAAAAATTTAAATAATTTTCCAATTCGGATATTACCGAATAACTAGCATCGGATATTACCGATTATATATCCGGATATTCTCCTATCCGACGGAAACTACTCTCCCGAATCCGAATCCGATTCCGACAATGACTATCCGATTCCGATACCATATCCAATAAAATCATCCGGTTACCGACTATTTTTCCGAAATACCATCCGAACTGACTCGGTCGGACGGTCGGTCGGGAACTATCTGAACCGATTGCACCCCTAGATATATGGCCCTATTCATTTGAGTTTAGTCTTTTAGCATCTAATTTATTTTTTACTATTCTTAAATTTTGTTTTTTTAATAATTTTTCGACTTATTTTGAGTTTTTTTGCGAGTTCTTTTTTTCCTGTATCTGTTTGCATTATACGTGATGAACTAATCCGTTTTTTCTAGTTTTATTTTTTAATTTAATTATATTAAATAAGATTCCATCAGTTATAATATAATTTCAGCTAAATACAGTAAAAATTCAGTCATAACTTACCAAAACTCAGCTGCATTCTTTTTAACACGAGTGACAAGCCAGCCAAATAGTGTAATAGTTCCTTAGCATCCTGTTCGGGGAACAGATTGAACGCCAGCTTAGACATAGTGTCTCTTCACGAGGAGACACGAGGGGACCTATGCATTTGCGATCGTATGATTGGAGTCATTGCACATTGCCTCGCTATGGTATGAGCTGAGATGCCCTATACCACGGTTGCCTTGATTAAAAACATTTTATTTTGTGAGCCATACGTGATGCCTCTCGCATGATTCCTTAAGATCAGACGAGGTATAGTGCATTACAGTTGGCAACATCGATAGATGATTCCTTATTGATGTGAATGAAATACAATATTGTCCAAATCCGGCAAAACATAATCCACGCATAGGGTCGAGAGTACGGACGTTACAAACCTGGCTTCCGATCGAGCGGATGCAAAGCATGAAGCCACGAACCGACAAGGGGATCTTTTCCTTGTTCGTCCACTTTGAGGCATGAACTTTTGAAGTATTTTAACCCGGTTTAAAACCAAGTATCCTTGTTTCCTGCAGAAATCTTGTAACTCCTACCGAGCTTTTTTTTTATTTGGCTCTATAATGCCACATTAATTTGAAAAGTAGCCTTATACGCTAAGAAATTTAAAATTTAGTCCTTTTTTAAGCGCAAAAAAAAAATCAATAACCATGTATAGGTGCCACCGCCATGGCATGGAGCAGAAAACTGCAGCCGCGCCACGGTTCCGCGGCAGGGGACCACGACTCTGCATGAAGCCATGCAAGAGTGTGCATTTCTCATCCAAATTAATTAGGCTTAATTAGGCGATAAACTAATAAGGGATTAGGGATGGATAAGCACAAAGCTCGGGACAGTGGCGAATCCAGAACGCAAAACAAGGGTAGGCTGAGAAATTATGCATTCTTATGCCAGATCATAAGTTTTTTCTAGAATTGTCGGCTCTACACCTCGAATGACTAAACTGCTTTGTAAGAAACATAGTTTTGTATTCTTGTGCAATCAAATTCATAGTTTCATACAAGAATAAAAGTAAAGAAAAAAGCGAGATACAATGGAGGTACCTCGCTAATAGCAAGTGAATCATTAAAACATGTAAATATGATTCCAATAGGTAACAATCTGTACACTAAAATAAAAAAATTAGTGATACAATAGCAAATTGTACTTAATTACTTAAATGATCATGAATATTTAAAATAAAAAAACCATACCACTAGCTTGAATCACGACTTTCACGAGGCAAATTCATTTCTCGAGTTGGACCATTCAACAAATATGTCCTCCTTATTTCATCTCTAATTTCATTGGCAAATTCATTCCTCGAGTAGGACCTATGAATTAAATTTTAATTGAGTATATAAATTAATATCATACTATATGTCTATATTCTAAAATCTAAAGTTAGGGAACTAATTGAGAAATAAATTGCAATTTGCAAACCTCAATCTTCACTGGTCCCAGAAAGGCAGCGACCCAGCGTCCCAGCTGGCAGAGGTACCGGCCTCTTCTTTTCACCCTCTCTCTTCCACAGTTCCACTCCTATTTCTTTCTCAGCTGCCACGGCTATCCCGATCTGTCTTCCTCCATCAGATTCACTCATTCACCGCCACAACCAGCTGCCTCCCCGAGCCCCCTAGTTTACCCCTCTGCTCTCCCCCTCTTTATTTCTCTCTGATAGACTCTCTTCTCCTCCCTCTGTTCTTCTGCTGGACTGGCGCCACCTCCCGACCCGGTGACCCGGCCCTCCCTCGGGCGGTCTGGTCGGGCCTCGCCCCCTCGGCTCCCCGCCTCCCCGCTTGGCCGCTTCCGGCCTCCGACGGTCCGGCCTCCCCGCGACGGTGCGACCACGCCCCCGGCTCCGCGCCTCCGCCTTGGCCCCTCCTCGGTGTCCCCGCCTCGGCGGCTTCGGCGCCTCAGACGGTCGGCCCCTTCCCGGCGTCCCCTCTCCAGATGTCGTCTCTTTTTCACTCATCGGCACGGGCGCACGGCCGCACGGGTGAGCAATTGATTGGGGATTTGGCCATTTGGGGGAACGATGGGGATTTTTGATTTGGGGAAATTTCGGAGCACGGGATGTCCGGATATGGGCCGGTGGGCGGACACGGAGGTGAATTGGGCCTGCCTTCTCTACTTGTTCGGGCTTCGGCCTTGTTTCTTCTCTGGCCGCCGCACATGAGCTTCACCTCCGTGGTCTTTCTTCTCCTCAGTCTTAGTTCTGGTCTTCTTCTTGCAGACTTGTCGCCGCAATCACGCAATGCCCAGGAGGCCGGGAGGGGGGTCGGCAAACCGGTGGAGGGTAGGCTTCAGCCTGATGAAGCCTACCCCATGGATTCGCCCCTGGCTCGGGACCAATCTTGAGGAATAATATGTTTTTGCGATGTCCTGGGATTGATGCCCATGTCACCGATTGGTCACGGCGGCTAGCTACATGCATGTACTAGCAGCAGCATCACAGCATGCATGCATGGATATGCGCATATCACCCGAGTCCTGGTCCCTGGAGCGGAACCGTGCCTGTGCCCCCTGCGCTGCGCTCGCTGGAGGTGCCACTATGGCAGGATGCGACGTGTTCGGGTGGGGCTAGATTTTAAACTTCATTATAGGACCAAATATAAAAATTCCTTTCAAACAAGCTCTTAGTCTACTCGTTCGTTTTTCCTTCGAAGATAGCTTCACCACTCGACTTTCAGTTTAGATCACGTTTTGGTTGGGGCCGGGCCAATTTGGAGAGGAAAAAAAACACTCCAATCTTGTGGTGGCTAGTCAAGCCAGCCAGCCTTGCGAGCTGCGAATCACAGCACAATCCGCAGCAGCGTCCCCATACATTCCCCACGTTCCCCTCGGCCAAAGGAAAGGGAACCCGCACGTGACCTCGACTCTCACCTAGGCCTCACGCCGACAGTTCCGTTCCGCCCGGCCGGCGCAGCCGACCCGCTGCCAGTCCGGCCCCGCAAGCCTTCACCGGCGCTTGAGCCCACGCGCCAGCCACACCTGCCTCCGTCCACGTCTGCACGTGACGACGGCTGGTGAGGAAACCCAGTCACCAGAAGATCAGAAGAAAAAGGGCCAAGTTTTTTTCGACTTATAGCTCATCTTAAATAAATAAATGAAATAGTTTATTCGTTATCGTTTTAAGTAGTTTAGTATGATAATTTTCAAATCATCAGTTTATCAATATTGATTCGTTTATCTAAAATTTTATACCAAAGCCAAAAAATTATAGATCACAAGCATAAAGGATAGGATAATCCAGCGGGACCCCCTAAGATACGGTTGCTTTCTGTTCCATCGGTCACGCGCGCGGCGCGGGCACCGCAAAGTTGACCACTACCGCCTGCCGCTCCGCACCGCACGTCAAGGGGGACCCGCGCGCGGTTCGATCGTGCGTTCCATCGATCGGCCGCGCCCGCCTTCGAGCCATACGGAGCTCGACACGCACGACGCCGTCTCTGGAGTTTGGACGGGCGGACGGACGTACGTCGCGCTATCCTGTCCGTCCGGCAGTGGATGGCGGGCGAGAAACGTGAGAGGCGAGAATCTGATGCGAGATGCTTGCGTTGAGAGCTTAATTGAGACGAATCGGGTCAAAACCCCACTAAGTAGCACACCGTGCACGTACCTTTGCTGAACTAACAAGCATGCCTGCTAGCTAGTGATGCGTCTACGATGAATTCATTCGGTACCGTGCAGGCGTGCAGCGATGAGAGATCGTACTGCCGTGGGTGTTAAATGTCCTTGTAGTATTTAACAGCCGTTGGTGATCATTTGACTGCTTCACAAGTTGGCATGGTAGCTCCCATGAATGGGGTCAAACCCTTGCCGTAAAATCAGGATAGATGGTTTAGCCTCTGCTCGTTTGAACTTAAGCTTCTGATTTTTGATTTATTTTTTTTACTATTTATAAATTTCATCTTTTTTAACTTTATTGTATTTTTGAGCTTTTTTTGCTAGTTCTTTTTTGTATTCGTTTGCGTTATACGTGATGGGTTAACCAGTTTTCTATTTTAAAATTTTTAAATTTAACTATGTCAAATAAGCCACCATCAGTTACAGTGTAATTTCAACCAACTACAGTAAAAATTCAGCCATAAGCCACCAAAATTCAGCCTAACTGAACACCACCTTAAGCTCAAGCTCAGAGTATCTTGAGTGATGAGGATCCTACAGGCAATCAGGGAGGAAAAGAAACGGGAGGCCTATTTTATTTCTTTCTGTCTCCTTTTTCTTCTTTTGTAAAGCTGGGTTTGATCTGACTACATTACCATAATCTTGAACATGTGATAATGAATAATCGACGTGAAACAAAAGAAGATGATATAAATCTACTTGGCTACACTACTACAAAAGGCCTAATAGTAGACGCCAAATCACAGACGGTTTTGTGAAACCGTCTGTGATTTACACTATTACAGACGGTTTTAATTTGGAGGCCGTCTGTGGTATTTGTGGCGGGAAAAAGGAGTATCACAGACGGTTCTTACCGCTGAACCGTCTGTGATATTATAATATCACAGACGGTTTTATAATAAAAACCGTCTGTGATATTCCAGATTATCACAGACGGTTTTATAACAAAAACCGTCTGTGATATTCCAATATCACAGACGGTTTTTGTTATAAAACCGTCTGTGATAATCTGGAATATCACAGACGGTTTTATTATAAAACCGTCTGTGATATTATAGTATCACAGACGGTTTTATAATAAAAACCGTCTGTGATACGTTTCCCGCCTTGCAATCCCTCAAAATTTCATATTTTCCAGCTTAAGTCCGAGTATGGTTCAGTTTTGAGACACTTTCAGTAAAACGGGCATAACTTTTGCATACGGTGTCCGTTTTCGACGTTCTTGTACTCGTTGGAAAGCTAACGACGAGCCCGATCCAAAAAAAACGACCCGCTTGCGCCAGTCGCCCTCCAAGACCCCGAAAATCGGCCATCTTTGGACCTAAACCTGCGTCGCAAGTTTTTTGTTTCTGTTTTTGCCCTTTTTCTTGGTCTTATTTTCGGAATTTGGATTTTTCTTCAACTGCAAAGTTGTAGATCTCGTTGAAACCTTTCAAATGAGTATATATAAGTCATATAGAACATTGCTATTTTATCTTTTCATACTAGTTGTTTGTATTACATCGGTATATAAAATTGTGTGCTCTAATTCACAGACGGTTCTATATGTAGAACCGTCTGTGATATTCATTCATCACAGACGGTTCTATATGTAGAACCGTCTATAATAATCTGACAGCTGGGCCAGTCGATCCTGCACCTCACCCCACGGATCGTAGCTCTACCTCTCTGTCTCGGCGCCAAAAAATTTCGAACTCCTGCCTCTCCCTCCCTCTCCCTCCCCTATAAATATAATCCAAACTCAGCCTCTTTGCTGGTCTGTTCTTCCTTGTTGTCCTCTTCCTTGCTGTTCTCCTCCTCCTTGCTGTCCTCCTCCTTGCTGTCCACATCCATGCAGACGACGCACAAGTCTACGGCGATGATAGTGGACGTCAAAGACATCCAGCTCATGCGTTGCATCAGGGGCGAGAAGGATGGTGGGCGTCAAAGGCATAGAGGATCTTTGCTTGTTGTGTAATCTGCTCGTTGTTCTTGTTGTTCTTGTTGTGTAATATGCTCGTTGTTCTTATTGTGTAATCTGCTCGTTGTTTTGGAATATTGTAATGGTAGGCTCTAATATTAATAAAAATGGATGTTTTATGTTTGTGAAATGAATTGAGATATGAATTGGATATATACATGTACATATTGATCTGCTTGTTTCAAAGGGTATGTCTAGCATTTCCCGAGGCTAGCCAATAAACAGAAATATGTTTAGGAGTAGAAGGCAATATCACAGACGGTTTTTAGTTAAAAACCGTCTGTGATTTATACATATCACAGACGGTTCTTAACTAAAAACCGTCTGTGATAATTATATATCACAGACGGTTTTTAACTAAAAACCGTCTGTGATAACTATATATCACAGACGGTTTTTAACTAAAAACCGTCTGTGATTATAACTATCACAGACGGTTTTTAACTAAAAACCGTCTGTGATATTTGCATCACAGACGGTTTGAAAACCGTCTGTGATGACCTCGTATTATCACTGACCCATAATTTCAGACGGTTCACAAAACCGTCTGTGATGACGTTTTTGAACCGTCTGTGATGACCTTTTCTGTAGTAGTGCTATTCCATTCTACTACTACCAAAATGAACTCTTAGTTACACGTTCAAGGTTGTTAATACTTCTGCAAGCTTAAAATCTTGAAGTTCTTATGCTGGACTATTTTCAAATGCTATTGTCATAAAGTGGAATGCTTTTATTTCCATTTCAACAACCAAAAGTGTAATATATGGTGACGCAGGGTTGTAGAACTTGATCGCATAAAATGGTGATGATGTACAACAGATTGCAAACATGCAACAATATGACAACCACGTGTTGCTTATGACAATAGTAGGTGCATCCAGCGCAATGTGTCAACAATAAACATAAAGTAACTTTAAGCATCCAAGATGTCCCGTGGACGTCTAACATTCCAATACGAGATACGTAAGATATCTACTTGCGTATATCTTTTGGATATCCACAATCTAGTATTTGGTGTGGAACTTAATTTCTTTAACAAACGTGCCAATCAACTTTTACAAAATTACAAACTAACACCAATGTAGCACCACTTACCCTACACACAACCTCTTTGTGTGTCACATGTAACCTCTACAACTTTCCTTCTTACCGCAACCCATACACCCATATTAGATCTAACACACGCAATAGTGGAAGGTTATTCAACCCAAAAAAAATTCTAAGCGATAGTGCACAACAGATTGCAAGCATGCATCATTGAAACAACCAAGTGTACCTCGCGGCAATAGTAGATGCAACCAGCACAACATGATAACAATAAACATGAAGTAGTTTTAAGCATCCAAGATGCTAAGTGTACATTTGACATATTCGATATGAGATACATAAGATATCAACTTACATAGGGATATCCATGATCTAACATTCAAAGTGGAACTTAATCTGCATAATAAATGCGCAATGAATTTGTATGAAATTACATATGAATGCCAACGTAGAATCACTTGCCCTAACACAACCTCTCTGTGTACATAGTAACCTTTACAACTTTCCCTCTTACCACAACCCATATTAGATCTAACATACGCAATGGTAGAAAGTTATCTAACCGAAAATGTTCTAAGTGATGGTGCATGACAGATTGCAAGCATGCAGCACTAAGAGAACCACGTGTAGCTCATGACAATAGTAGGTGAAGCTGTCGCAATGTGACAACAATAAACATAAAGTACCTTTAAGCATTTAAGATACCCCGTGTACGTCTAACATATCCGATATGAGATAAGCAAGATATCAACTTGCATATATCTTTATGATATCTATATTAGGCCCTGATCAATATGGTTTCAGCTTCTGGCTTCAGCTTATTTTTGCACTATTCATAAATTTCGTCTTTTTCTGAACTTTTGGCTTTTTTTGAGTTTTTTTACCGGTTCTTTTTTTCCTCGTATTTGTTTACATTATACGTGATGGGCTAATATGTTTTTTCTATTTTTAAATTTTTTAAATTTAATTATGGTAAATAAGCCTCTGTCAGCTACCGTGCTTTTTTCAGCCAGCTACAGTGTTTTCAGCCATAAGCCATGAGGCTTTCAGCCGAACCGATCACCACCTATCTAATATTCGGCACGGAATTTAGTCTCTGCAATAAATATGCCAATAGTCTATATGACATTACAAATTAACACTAATATAGAATTGCTTACTTTAGCACAACCTTTTCATGTACCACATAACACCTCTGCGTTTTTCAAAATCAAGTACTAGAGCTTTCGAAATACGACTTCCTCTCCTATCATAACCCATATTAGATCTAAACACAAAATAGTGGAAGGTTATCTAAGAGCAACTCCAAGAGATTAGCCAAAAGAAGTACCCAAATTTAGTGATTTAGCTATTCTCTAAAATGAATCTCACCAAAAAAACAAGACTACTCCAACATGCTATCTAAACTAGAGGGCGCGCGGTGGGTCGCGTACGCGCGGGAATGAGCGCAGCGTGCGGGAAGGAAACGCCGACCACGCCAAGAGGCTGGATGGTGAGCGAGGTAGGCTATCCAAAAATAGAGAGCGAAGGAGGAGGGATGGAGAGCTACTAAATTTGGAGAGTCATTTACAGAGTCTATTGGAGACGTTTTTTCTCCAATAATAGCCGAATTTACCTTTAGAAAATAATTTAGCTCTTCTCTTGGAGTTGCTCTAACTCAAAAATGTCCTAAACAATCCAACGTTCAGCTATATTCTAAATGATAATCTTTTGACACCTCCCTTAAATGCTGTATACCTGCAATAAAACCTCACACGTTACACAACCAAAGTTCCCGCAACACCCGGCCACCACCACGGCTCCTCCCTCCCTCGCTCGCCCTCACAAAGCCAGCGGCCCAGCGCGTGCCGACGCCTCCCCACAGCTGGAGTCGTACTTTAGTCGTAGTAATCTTCTCACCCGCCTCCTCCCTCCCTCGCTCTCGTTGTTAAGTCTCTCCCGGGTCTCAATTCCTCCCTCCTCCTCCTCCGCCGCCGCTCCACCGCACCGCACGGAGGCGCCGCGCGCGCCCTGCTCGATCGCTGCCTACCTACCAGCCCACCTACCGCCTCCTCTCACTGTCTCTCTCGCTCGCACCATCAAATCCCCGGTGCGATCGAGCCTGCGCTTCCTGGCCGTGTACTCCTCCAAATCCGAAGCCGCCGAACCCTCAGGCTTCGCCGAGCACGCCGGTCTCCTCCCACCGAAGCGAAGCACGCCACCTCGGGCCCATCTCCCCTCCTCTGCTGGATTGGCGTGGAGTGGAGCGGGGAGGAGATCCAAACCGGAGTGACTTCTGTTGTTGGTAAGCCGGCCTGACTTGCTTGGACTCATTTCGCTCTGATCTTGTCTGTTCATCCTGGTCGTTGCTGCGAGCAATTCGAATCGAAAATCTCCCTGGGATGCTCCGTCCTCTTAGTGTACATGCGTCCGTTACTGGAATACTCGCTGCAGCTGCCGATTTGTTTGCTGGTACTCCACTAGTGTAACCTGTCCATCCGTATGTTTCGGTTCCTGTTCTTCCGCGCGCGCAAGATCTCAGTGGTGGTCTTGTCCTGTGACCCCGTAGAATGGGACCCGAGGTGCATCCGCCCCTGGTTCTTCCCGTTTTGGCCGGAAATAGTGGCCGGGGCGAATGTGCGAGCTGTGCTTTGTTACGCCATTGCATCATAGTTTATGTAATTGTGGACCGTACTATGGTTACTGTATGTCGAGGTGTTGGAGTGCTGTTCTTCTTCTTATTTTTTTTACTGGTGGTTTTCCTGAGGTGCTCAGTTCAGGTAAACAGTAGCCTGGATCTAGAGTTCTAGACCACAAAGTGTATACCGCTATCCTTGCAGTACACGGCAGGACCCTGTTAATGATGCCTTAGAATAATTGACCGCGTATTTTGGCTGACAACATGAACAAAGCCCGCTGCTCATAACGTTTAATTGGATAACAGTGAGTGGCTGGAATTGCAGACCCATGTCCTGTTGCATGCAACTTTCTGGTGTTGCAAAAGACTTGCAGGTTATCCTGGAAGTTTTTGATGAGCCTGAAGAGGTCACATGGCAAATTTTTCATATGATGACATTTTTCTGGGCTGGGGACCTTTTGGAAGCTAATTGTAAACAGGATGCACATCAGCTGATAAATAAACGATGTGATCCACTTATATTCAGTTCCTAATCCTTCGTTGTAGACCACCAACTGAGCTTTAGTCAATGAGGCTGCCCTTTCTCCTGGGCAATGCAAAAGCCTCATGCAATTCACATGTTCTCACTCTTTTCAGTTGGATGTTACTATCAGGTGGTTTGTGACTTTTGAGAAATAACAAGTAGTTGACAAAAACTCTGAAGTTGGCAAGCATTACTGTACTTTTAAATAGCCTGTTAGTCTGTTATGCATTTTATTGTTAACAAAACAATGCTTTTTTGCTTCATTAGCTTTAGTAGTGGACAAAGTGTCTAGATGGATTTGGATTAAGTAAACCCTGAGTTGCTGATAAATCAGAGTATTTGTTTTTTGTTGCGAAGCTGCGAATCAATTTGGTGGTACTCTAAAGGGGATGAAAGATTGCCTATGCAAATAGTGAGCTACAAGAAAAGCTTCTGATTTTTCTGAGGTTTATATTAACACATGTTTTTTTGTCTGTGCAGATATCAATTAGATTGATCAGTGGTCGTATTGAATACAAAATTGTTGTCATATGGCTAATGTTAGCATGCAAAAGATGGTTCCCATGAGTTGGGAATGAGGAACAGCTCCATCATCTGAGAAATGGATGAAACACCAACTAGTTCTGGGCAATCTGAAGCTACTTCATGTGAACCTAGTTGGTGGCCGCCAGACTTTCTGGAAAAGATGGAATCTATCACCTTATCAAGAAAACAAGAAGTTTTTGGTGATAAAGAATCTCGATGCAATTTGGGCAATTCAAGGTCCTCATCCTGGAAGGCTTCTCAATTACTGTGGTCAACAGGGACTTATTCAGGGTTAATACCTAATGGTTTCTATTCAATCATCCCGGTGAGGATTTTTCTATAAATAAATGTTAAGCTTCCAAATGACTTTGTTCAATGTGGAAGCAAGTTCCTACAGATTTGGGGTCAAGGAAACTAGAATTTGGACTTCATATTTCATAAAAATGTTTTTTACCTCTCTCTTTAATCAGTTCGATTAAGGCTCGAATAATTTAGGGAAAGTTTTGCTTTGTTTCATTTCTTTCGGGACTTTGATATTTTCATTCGCTGTGGTTATGTTTTTGACCTGTGATGCATTCATCCAGGATAAAAAGCTGAAGGAGATTTTCCCAACAATACCATCACTAGATGACCTTCAAACTCTTGAAGCAGATGGGCTTAAGGCTGACATAATTGTCGTAGACGCTGAGAGGGATAAGAAGCTTGTCATGTTGAAGCAGCTTAGTGGTGCACTCGTGAAAGGATTGAACTCTAGGCCAGCTTTAGTTATAAAGAAAATAGCAGGTTTGGTAAGTTTTTAGCTGGATACAACTATCTATTTTCCCCATGTGCAATTCCTCATTAGGAGCTCAACTTCATACTCATCAATTGATCACTATTATTATGTCTTCTCTGGGTACTTTTGATGCCTACAGGATGTGTAGTAAAACTACTTTGTGTTGGAAAGTTTTGGGGACCGATATTTTAGTTAGTCCTTACATTACTCACATCAAGATCGTCCTTACTGAATTGATTGTTTGAGTTAGAAAGTTTTAGCTTATCACTTGATGCATGTCTAACACTTAGCAAATTATTCTCAAACAGGTTTTTGACTGCTTCAAGCGCCAAAATCCTGAGGTAAATCTAGCAAGAGCTTCAGCCGAAGATACTCATTTCTTTGGAAATAGAGGACCACAAATTCTTGGGCAGATAAGGCATGGATCATGCCGACCCCGGGCTATCCTATTTAAAGTTCTTGCAGATGCTGTTGGCCTTGAGAGTAAACTTGTAGTGGTATGTTGACATCCCTTTTCATTCTATTTCATATTTCAGGTACTTCTTTGTACATCAACTACTATCATAATAAAAGCTAGGTTCATAATACTAAAAAATGATGTCTTTCACAGGGTCTACCTGATGATGGTGCAGTTGGATTTGTGGATTCCTACAAACATATGTCTGTGGTAGTTTCACTGAACTCTATGGAGCTGCTAGTTGATCTCATGCGATTTCCAGGCCAGTTGATACCTTTTTCAGCCAAGGCTATCTTTATATCGCATATGTCTGCCGCTGGTGAGAGTGATTCAGCCGAATACGACTCTTGTGATTCCCCCCTTGAGCCCAATAGCCCTCTGTATGGATTATCTGATAAAGTTGAAGCTGAAGGGTATGCATATGTATTACATTTCTCCTCTTAGTTATGTGATTCAGGCCTTCTCCATCTTTTCCAATACTGTAATATATCTGTTAATGAGTATCATGCTAGTTAATGGTTCACTCATTGGACAAAATATTGTATGTAACTGTGCTGGTTCTTACTAATATTTAGTTGGCATATTGGGTGGTTCACACATTTTAATGGATTTATGGATGAACTCCTATCTTGAACCTTTGAACAAGTAGCAGGACCTTAGGATTTTAAAGACACAATTTTTTATTATACTGAAGAGTGATCAGTGTCATAGCTTGCGTTGTTCGGTAGGCTAGGAGTTGTTCTGAAACATAATCATGAAATAAAACTATAACATCAAGAATTGTTCTAGCATTTGTTTTGTTCAAACAAACTAGTTTGTAGGACAGATGTTAATATTGTTAGATATGTATATAGACTAGGAGTTTCCTTGCATATTGTGCACCTTGAACATGTTACATATTGGTCTTTTGGCCCATTGGAATAGATCAAGGCTTCATTGCAACATGGTATCAGAATCCAGGTTGGGCTAGGGCTTCGGCCGCCGCAGTTGCCTCGACTGCCTTCCCTCCTCTTCTCCTTCTGCGCGTGGGCTCCTCTCCCCGCGCGCGGGCACGCGTGTTGCTGCCTCTCGCCAGGCGGCCGCGGATCCAGCCGCCGCCGTTGGTGTCTGCCTTCGCCCGCGTGTACGCTCACCCGCGCGCGCCCGCCCGCCCGCATGTGCCCTTGCCGGCGCACTACCACCCGTGTGTGGCCTATCTCCGGCCGCCCCTGTCTCGGGCCGCTAACACCGCCCCTGGCTGGCGTCTACCTCGGCCACCCCCGCGCCGGTGCTCCACAACCCGTGCGTGCACCGCTGCCAGCCACCACCGTCTCAGGCCGCCGCCGCCCTCGGTTAGTCGCCGTCGCTCCCAACTGCTGCTGGCCGGCGTCGACGTCGCCCGGCCATCCCTGGCCACACAAGCCATTTATGAGTGTCCCGGGTTCGTTTTCTTGGCCCGATCTACTTTAGATGGCTACTAGGGGTGGCTCCTTGACCATCCCGCTCCCGGCTGTCTGTTTCGACGGGACGAACTTCTGGGAGTGGGCGGTTCACTTGAGGATTTACCTCAACAGTCAGCGGCTTTGGGGGTCATCCCATTGGCGAGAATCCCTGCCCGCCTCGTCCTACACCACCCATCTAGTCCGCTCTCCCTGTTGATGCGGATCAGGTGGCTCAAGATGAGGCCAATGCTGCACTGGAGGAGGCTCTGGGGTTTTATCAGTCTGAGCTGCACGCCTACAAGCGATGGCAGGATGCCGAGGCTCATGCCACCGCCATCTTGGTGGGTAGCATGATAGTGGCTATCTCTATAAATGTGGCAGAGCTGCCGACGACATGGCTTATGTGGGAGCGCCTCCGAGCTCACTACCAGCTGACGAGTGATGCTATGTATCTCTCAGTTGTGCACCGGACGCATTCCCTTCAGCAGCTTGATGCCACCGTCAATGACTTCTATCAGCAGATATCTGAGGTGTGGCATTAGCTTGACTCTTTGGGCCCAGATGTTTGCTGGACCTGTCCCTGCTATGTGCAGCTTCGCACTTACTACGAGACCCATCGTCTCTACGACTTCCTGACGTGTCTTTGGCCTGAGTTCGAGGCTGTGCGGGCTCAGCTCCTGACTCGCCACTCGTGCCTGAGCTTAGTGGAGGCTCTCACGGCTGTGCGTGCTAAGGAGACTCGTCACCGTGGTGCGCCTCAGCTGCAGGCTGTCTTGTTTGCTTCAACTTCTGCTACCTCGCCACCAACCGTGATCTCTCCTCCAGCCCCCAGTGCACCAGTGGTTGGTGCTTTTACTGCGGGCCTTCACTGCACCTACTGCCAGTGTGACGGTCACAGGTATCAGGATTGCTACAAGCGGAGGAGGGACCAGGGTCGTTGGGGTGGACGTACCTCTAATGGCTCGGCGGTTCCTCCCACTCAGGAGCTGGCACCTCTCACTAGGGCTCCTTCGGTGATGCCGCATAGCAGCTCCTCTCACTCCAGCGCATTGGTGTTGGCTCGTCATTAGTCTCCTCAGGATCGGCTCATCTGGCTTTGGCTTCTCAGCAGTCTCCCACGCCTCCGCCTTCGCCCTCGTCAGGTATCCTATCTCCGTGGATCTTGGACTATGGTGCTTCGTTTCACATGACACTAGATTCTACCCATCTCACCTCGCTGCATCCCACAGTTTTCTTACACTATTCAGACTGCAGATGGTACCTCTCTTCCTGTGGCAGGTCGAGGCACCCTGTCCACTTCCTTTTTTATATTCATGCAGTCTCATGTTCCCCAGCTTACTATGCAGCTTATGTCAGCTGGTCAGATTACTGATCATAACTGTCGTGTTATTGAGTTTGACTCTTGTTTTGTTCAGGACTGCTGCACGGGGACTCTGCTTGGTACTGGCCCTCGGCGCCGTGATTCGCGACGTCTTTGGGAGCTCGACTGGCTCCATCTGCCTTCTACTGTCTCCACTAGCCAGTCAGCCCCTGCCACTACCTCTGCCCTTGTCGCATCCTCCACTTACCTCCTTCGCTTGGTGGCATCGTCTTGGTCATCTTTGTGGATCGTGTCTATCATCACTAGTCAGTCGTGGTGTTCTTGGGTCTGTCGCCGGGGACACGTCTTTACATTGTATGGTTTGCAAGATGGGCAAAGCAGCTACAGCTCCCCTATCACTTTAGTTATTCTATTTCTACGCGTCCTTTTGATCTTGTACACTCTGATGTTTGGGTCCCGGCTCCCTTCATTTCGAAAGGGGGTCATCGGTATTATGTGATCTTGATGATTATTCTCATCATACTTGGATCTATTTCATATCCTCTCGCAGTTAGGTTCTCTCTATTTACTAGATGTTCACCACCATGGTTTGCATTCAGTTCAATTTGCCCATTCGTGTGTTTTGTGCTGACTCTGCTGGTGAGTATCTTTCTGTTGCTTTGCGTCATTTTCTCGCTGAGTAGGGTCTCTTCCCCAGTATTCTTGTCTGGGTGCTCATGCTCAGAACGGTGTCTCTGAGCATAAGCATCGTTACTTACTTGAGATTGCTTGTGCTCTCATGCTTGCCTCTTTTCTTCCCCGCACTTTTGGGCTGAGGCTGTTTCCACTGCTGTTTTTCTCGTCAACATGCAGCCTTTCACTGCCCTTCAGGGTTCTACTCCTGTCGAGCGTCTCTATGGTCGAGCCCAAGAGTGCAGTCACCTTCGCTGTTTTGGCTGTGCCTGTTTCGTTCTTCCACCTCGTGAGCGCACCAAGCTAATCGCTCAGTTAGTTGAGTATGTTTTCTTTGGCTACAGTCTTGAGCATAAGTGTTACCACTGCTATGACCCTATTGCTCGCAGAATGAGGATATCTCGGGATGTCACTTTCGACGAGTCTCGACCTTACTATCCTCGTTCCCCCACAGTTCGGTCCGATTCTCTTGTTGAGTCGCTCCTTTTTGACTTTTCCTGACTTTGCCTTCCGCTGCTGTTTCACTTCATCCTCCACTTTCTTCGTCTCCCTCTCCTCCAGCTACACCTCTTCCAACTCCATCGGAGTTTCCTTCCCACTCTTTTGTTGAGATTCCACCTTTTCCTTTGCACTACTCTCGTCGTCCTCGGCCTACTCCAGTTGAGCATCCGTCCTTGCTGAGCCCTGTTCCCAATCCATCTTCTCCATCCTTGCTGGGTCCTGCTCCGCCTTCTCCTAGATACGATCTTCGTGATCGTCACACTGTCAGGCCGCCTGAGCGCTACGGCTTCGCAGCCGCTGCTTCTTCTGAGCCTATGATTTATTGTGAGGCTGCTACTCACCCTGAGTGGCAACTCGCGATGTCTGAGGAGATTGCTGCTTTGGAGCATACTGGCACTTGGGATCCTGTGCCTCTACTTGCGTGTCACTCCCATCACGTGCAAGTGGGTGTACAAGATCAAGACTCGCTCGGATGGTTCCCTTGAGCGCTACAAGGCTCGTCTTGTAGCGCGTGGTTTTTAGCAGGAGTATGGCCGTGACTACGATGAGACCTTTGCTCCTGTCGCTCACATGACCACCGTTTGTACTTTCCTTGCTGTGGTCTCTGTTCGACAGTGGCCCATCTCTCAGTTGGACGTCAAGAATGACTTCTCAATGGCGAGCTGCATGAGGTCTTCATGCTGCTGCCCCTAGGTATTCTGTCCCTGATGGTATGGTCTGTCGCCTTCGTCACACTCTCTATGGGTTAAAACAAGCCCCTTGTGCTTGGTTCGCCCGGTTCTCCTTTGTTGTCGCTGTAGCCGGCTTCTCCGCCAGTGATCACAACCCTGCCCTCTTTGTTCACACCTCTCCTCGGGGTCGGACACTCCTATATGTTGACGACATGATCATTACTGGTGATGACTCAGTACATTGCCTTTGCGAAGGAGCGTCTTCGTAAGCAGTTCCTGATGTCAGATTTGGGTCCTTTTCATTATTTTTTTGGGATTGAAATCATTTCTATGCCCGATGGCTAGTATCTCTCCCAGGAGCGTTACATTCAGGATATTCTTAAGTTTGTCTCACTGATCATCGTGTGGTGGATACTCCTATGAAGCTCGGTGCTCACCTTCGGCCTACTGATGGCGAGCCTCTTAAGGATCCCACTCGCTACCGACATCTTGTTGGGAGCCTTGTTTACCTTGGCATCACTCGCCCTGACATCTCTCAGTTCACATCCTGAGTCAGTTCGTCTTTGCTCCTACTCAGCTGCACTACAATCACCTTCGTGTTCTGCGATATCTTTGTGGGACCATCACTCTCGCCTGTTCTTTCCTTGCTCTAGTTCTTTGCAGTTTCAGGCGTATTCTGATGCGATCTGGGCTAGTGATCCTTCTGATCACCGGTCTCTTTCTGCCTATTGTGTTTTCTTTGGTTCCTCCTTGATCGCCTGGAATACCAAGAAACAGATGTCATTTCCCATTCAAGTGCTGAGACTGAGTTGAGAGCCATGGCGTCGTTGACAGCTGAGATCACCTGGCTTCGGTGGTTACGTAAGGATTTTGGTGTTTTCACTACTGCACCGACTCCTCTTCTCAGACAGTACCGGCGCGATCAGCATTGCTCGAGATCCCATGAAGCATGAGCTCATCTTGCATATTGGGGTGGATGCTTCATACATGCAATCGCAGGTGCAAGACGAAGTTATTGCTCTTCAGTATGTACCTTTGGAGGTTCAGTTAGCAGATTTCTTCACTAAGGCACAGACTAGAGTCCAGCATCTTTTTTACCTCTCCAAACTCAGTGTTGTTGATTCACCATGAGTTTGAGGGGGGGGGGGTGTTAGATATGTATATAGACGAGGGTTTCCTTGCATATTGATATTGTGCACCCTGTACATGTTACATATTGGCCTTTTGGCCCATTGGAATAGATCAAGGCTTCCTTGCAACAGATATATCTCCCACACTGGTTTAGGAGGTTGGTTGGAATATTATTGATAGTATGATGGCTACATAAGTGAATCTTCACACTGGCAGCAATAGAAGCTGAGATACATTTGTGGCATGAAGGGAAATATATAGAATATTTGAGAATATTAGATGCAAGTTTGTAAGAGACAACATCAACCAAATACAGAAATTCTTATACACAAGAAAATTGTTGATGGATATTTTAATCAGTATAGTTGTGGTAAAAATTAACATTTGAAAATCAGAGAGATCTCGTTGAAAAATAGTAGTGATAACTATAAATAAGTTTACATGCTTAGATATATGAGAGAAACCACCTCTCAGTTGTATTTATTCATTCCTTTTCTTCTCTTCTTGCAATCCTTCTGCTAATTTTGTCAAACTTTCTATAATTTAGATTTTGAACAAGATGAAAACATTCCATCTCTATCTCAGTGCAGAATTGAAGCTTCGTCACATCTATCTGGACGTTCATTGCGTAACATGATGTTGAGATCAAGAACATTTTCGGAAGGGAAATTAAGGTATCACTTAAATGATATAATAGAATTCAATGCTAGTTGATTGGTAATTTTGTTTGTTTCATCAGAATTTTACGCAATGATCTGATACTTATGTTAATAGTTTTGACTGCCTTGTTCATTGCATTTTCTAAGAAATTATTGCTTCTTTGAACCAGCACATCATGTAGTGAGCCAAATATTGCAAATGCCTTTTGGAGGCGAAGCCAGAGAAGAGGAGTTGCTGAAGAACCTCGTGGTGCTAGTTCAAGGTTTCCATTCAACTCTAGCCATTAAATGCTTTAGTCAAATTATATTAATCTCTTGTATTGTTGTTCATATTTCTTTTCCTATAACCTTGTTGCTGAGAACAATTGTGATTTTAATCAACGAATGAGTGTACTGATTTTTAGGTGCTATGTCTTGTTTATCAGTATGGAAGATTTTCCCTTTGGAGGAGCGACATGTGCTACTTTTGGTTGATTTGCAAATGTAGTTATATGCCTTCTTAGAAATCATCACTATTAGTATTACCAAAACTTATTACTAGTATTACCATGTTACTTGTCATTGTTTTCATGATTATAGTATGGTTTTTCTGTGTGTTACCAAAGGTTGACACAGTAGTGAGTAGTGACTTACGTGATAGAAACTGTGAGCATCTTTCTTTTGTTTCATTGTGTCTTCCTCCCAGTTTCATGAGGTATCGGTGCTCTCACAGGATACTTTTTTCCTTTTCTTTCCCTGATGTAGTCCCGAGCATCCGTTAATGAGGGCAAGGGGAAGATCTATACTTGGTGGTGAGAGGCAATCATTTCAGGAATACACAGAAAGTGGAGTTACATCAAGGTTTGACATCTGTGTTTTTTCTTTTTGTTTGTGTGAAGTTCTACATTTTTGAAATTGTTTGCTGTCACCAATATTCTCAGTGGTGCATTGATTCACCACTTTATTTCAATTAGTCAGCTTGACAGCCTAATGTCATAAGTTCCAATTGTTGGCTTCTTTGATCCTTTAAGGTTTTCCTTTTATTCACTAGCTAGTGGCACTTTGTATCTTTCATTGGTGTCGGGAAGACAAATTAATTTACCTTCTGTAGGATTGAATACCGCAATCAGAGGGTAGTGAATGATTGCATACGCTTTTTGGAATCTCTTAGTGCTCAATGGAGGTTTCAACCACTCAGTGTTCGACTACTTGCTCGACCCTTTGTACGTAGTTGTAATGTCCCTCCGCTCGAATGCTTTGACACCGATGCTGTTGGCGATGATCGAGTGGACGACTTGGCACGCGATTGAGGAATGTGAAGTCGACGGAGGAACACTATCTCGCTACGCACTGCTCGGAACGAGAATGAGTCGAAGACAACACCCAAAAAAACGCCGCCGATGCCAAGTAACTTTTCCAGAATAGATTTGATTTTTATTCCTGAATCATGTTTTGTGGCTACAAAGTACCCTCACGGCACCCCTCAAACCTAAGCACAAAAACTCTCAAAATTTTCTCTCCAAAGCCGTGTGAAAGCTGTGCCTAAACACTTAGCTTCCCTCCTTTTTATATGCTAGAACCCCAAACTGTATCCTTATCAACACAGACACGAAATCTTAACCAATTCCAAAAATCAAGGGACCTGAAACCCTGCCAAACATGGGTTTTTTCAAATTCTCTAAACCTTTCAGTTATGGACTTCTTCCATAACTCTTTCCATCTCATCACGTGTCGAAGCCTTCAAGACCGCACATCCCGTAGTTTCTCCACGTATCAACCACTTTTGATCTCCACGTGCTCCAACGAGAGCCCGACCACCTCGTGACATCCTCGACTGCCTAGACCTCGGATCTCCTCATGCTAGTCCCGATCCTCCTCGTCATTAACCATGACATTCTCCACGCCTAACCTGCACATGTAAAAACAAAAAAACGTTTTCTTGGCACAAGTTCTCTCCAACTTGACCAACATTAGCTCACACACGCATAACACACCTTTGTCCATCCATAAACACGAACCAAACCATCAATGATCTCAATTTCTACAATTTCCAAAAATCAACTTCAGACCACTCAAAAAGACTGGTCTGACCACCATGCACAGGCCGGTCAGTCCACTAGTCCAATGAGTACTCGAAAACCACAAGTACTCAGGGTACTCGATAATCACCAGCTTCGTAACACATGAAGTCTACGATTATCGACTATCGACCAGTCACTGTAGCTACGACCATCGACAAGGCACTGTAGCTACGACCATCGGCAAAGCACTGTAGTTACCAACCAGTGATCATGTACTGTAGCTATGACAACCGACTACGGAGTACTGATCAGGTACTGTAGCACCAACTACTAAACACTGAGTACCGACCAAGTACTGTTGCACAGACTACCGAGTATGGACCAGTTATTGTAGCTCAGACTACCGACTATCGATCGATTCACTGTAGCTTACAACCGGTTCACTGTAACTCCGACTATCCTGGTTGTCTTGCCGATTAGACCTGTCGATCGGATCATTCATCACAAGACCGATTGGACCGTCCATCTTGAATATTACAGCAACAATAGCGCATCGACCAGAACTTTCACAAATGCAAATTTCAATGCAACACAAATGTCAATTATTCATCATCACTAAATTCGCGATCTATCCACATGGTCTAACACCTCTATTTCACTGGCTGGATCTGATGCAATTCTATGATGTAATAGTCATACTCTTGCCAGCAATTATTTTATAGCAAACTTTAATATAATTTGGGGACATAATTTAATTCATTTAGTAATTTATTTACATTTAGCAATTTATTTATGAAATATTAGAATGTAAACAAATGCTTAAATTGCTCTAGGGGTGTGTGTAGTTTTGAGCAACTTAGAGAGGACTGGATCTTAGTAAGCGAACATCTTCACAAATGCAGAAGTACTCGATGTGCAATTATCTAAATTTTGAGCGATATTATACACATTTTGAATTATTCTTTTAGGTTTAAATTAAACACACCATTTAACAATCATCAGTAAATATTAATGAATAAAAAAATAAAATACAGTTTTTTCCAGAGAAAACCAGTTTCTTCTTGAGATTCAAAAATAAAAATGACCTAGTTCTTGACCTATTTCCTGATGGAAACTAATATCAGCCATATGGTGGAAATTGTTCTAAGAGAGATCCATGAAGATCTCTAGGATCTACCCATAATTGTAGAATTTTTTTTTGTAAATTTTATAATATTATTGCCTCATCCTTTTCTAAACTGGCGCTATGGGATAAAAATGTAATAGGAAGAAACTCTCTATGTTGTAACTGTGATTTATCAGATGGATGACTAAACATTTTTTTTCCTGATTTTTGTGAATGTTTCAAGCTCTAGAGCAAAGGTGAAGCCTCCAGTCTCACCTATCTGCCCAATCAAATACAAAATTTGATTAAATCATTTGTTGTGCACAGTTTGCAGTAAAAATGACCACAAACTTGAGTTAGCATGTTTTTAATGATTTAGCGAGTTAATGAGGTGTCTATTAAGTTTTACATTATCTTGCCTTGTTAAGGGTCAAAAATTCATCTTTTGTCCATTTTGTTTTTCTTTTGTGAAACGTATTTCATAAATGTGAAAAAAATACTTTGGTTAGCAAATCCATTTTTGAACAAATTGTTACACGCTTGCAGATCAGATGGTCTGGGTGGCACTTCAACATCTAACACTCGAAGAATAAGACAAAGAAGCATTAGCATCACACCTGAGATTGGAGATGACATTGTGAGGTAATTCTAGTTTTGAACTATATGATGAGATTGGAGCTGGCATAATTGTATCAGAAGTTGTGTAGGTGTACTTGTTGCTTTCACCTAAAGTATATCAAGATTCAAGAGTCACTGCACATTTTTCTCATGGTCTTGTGTAGATTCTAGATATCCTAATTGAGCACATTTCTGTATTCTGCTAGATATCATCATTGAGCATCAGGTATTTATTGTTTAAATCTTAAATCTTTGACAGGGCAGTTCGGGCTATGAATGAAACACTAAAGCAGAATCGCCTTCAAAGGGATCATGTTGATGAAGGTTCATGCTCATATATTAGGGAGGACCAAAGCAATGCAAATGACTTCCCAAATAATGTAGATTCCTACAAGTTTCATTGTTTTATCTTCTCTGTGTTGGCTCTTTATCCCTTGTGCTTGTTGTTTTTTGAATATCATCAGCTTGAGCTCATAATTTCAGTTTCATTCTTAGGATGGTACATCTGGGAGAGCTGTTGCTACCAACAATGGCTCAAGAAACCGAACTGGTTCTGCTCAGAAGGCCATGTCATTGCCTTCTTCTCCTCATGAATATAGAGGTCAAATTTCTGAAACAAGTGACACTTGTGATTTTATAAGCAAAGAGAAGATGGTATTGGAGTGGAACAAGGTTTTGCAGAGCTCTCCGTTTCTTAATAAGCCTTTGTTGCCTTTTGAAGAGTGGAACATAGATTTCTCTGAGCTAACAATTGGTACACGGGTTGGAATAGGCAAGTAATCTTGAACTTTCTCAGATAGATTTACTAATTCTTATGTAGACTTGTAGTATACATGCTCGATGGAATGCACCTCTTGGATTCTTATGTTGTTATGCTTGTGTTCTTTACTATGATATGATACGTGTTTGCTGCTTTTGCTATGCTGTGTTCTATTTCCTATATGCTTTCAAAATCAACAAAACATGAAAACTTTGTATGACTGTACCTTGGAATATATCTAATTATCTACTCCTTAACTATTACCAAATGCCTATGAAAATCAATTCAATCGAATTCAATCTCTCCTAAGTCCTAAGCTGTGCCTCGATATTGTTATTTGTCTTTATATTTTGACTTCATCAAAGCTTTTCATAAAATTTTAGTATTGTTTGACTCAAAATTTATTAACTTAAATCAATTAGAAATTGGATACTACAAAGCTGAACAGTGGTTTACTTTCTGAGAATTTCATGATGCCACCAATCATGTCACCTTTCTCAAGAGCATTGAATGGAGCTTATTCATCCCTGATAGTTAGAAACAATAGGCATGCTAGCGGGCATGGGGATAAACATGGAGACTTTCATGCACCATTTAATAGTTATCGTATTTTAATCTTCTGCTTTCATTTTGGAAATGCTCTAGCTTGAAAATTTCTGCTTTACTTTTGTCTTGTTGTCCTTTGGCATTTTTTGTTTCTGATAAAAGCCTACAGAGCTCACCTTTGTCAAAATGCTTCATCAGGATTCTTCGGGGAGGTTTTCCGTGGTATATGGAATGGCACTGATGTCGCCATCAAAGTATTTCTTGAGCAGGATCTGACAACTGAAAACATGGAAGATTTTTGCAATGAGATATACATCCTTAGGTACCTGAACTACTCTTGATTCAATACTATTGATAGACTTCTATTTTTCATTTTCTGCATGCTAACTTTAATAATTTACTATTTCCTTTCAGCCGGATGCGACATCCAAATGGTAAGAATTCATTTTAGCTAATGCAAACTACAGTCTCAAAGTACAATCTCAGCAGCTCCGCACTAGACATCAACTGGTGTAACCAAATTTTGTATTCTATTGTGTAGTTATATTGTTTCTTGGGGCATGCATGGTGCCTCCACACTTGTCAATGGTTACTGAATATATGGAAATGGGATCACTGTACTATCTCATCCATATGAGTGGTCAGAAAAAGAAGCTGAGTTGGCGTAGGAGGCTGAAGATTATTCGTGACATATGCAGGTTAGATCTTTCTTGGTATAGAATAAATGTTACTCTATACATATATGTTAGCTGTTATTAAATATATTCCGGACCTTTTAAGAAAAATACTCCGTTTGATATAATTCTGTTTTCATGTGGACCTCAAATCTTAATCCCACTCCACCTTTTATCATTACTTTCTCTTCTGAAAGAAATTATTTTTGTTGAAGGGGATTGATGTGCATACACCGCATGAAGATAGTTCACAGGGACCTAAAAAGTGCAAACTGCCTAGTGAACAAGCATTGGACTATCAAGATATGTGACTTCGGCCTTTCTCGGGTGATGACCGATAGTCCTATGACTGATAACTCCTCTGCTGGCACCCCGGAATGGATGGCCCCTGAGCTTATAAAGAACGAACCCTTCACAGAGAAATGTGACATTTTCAGCCTTGGTGTGATAATGTGGGAGCTGTGCACATTGAGTCGCCCATGGGATGGGATCTCCCCAGTTCAAGTAAGCAATCATCCACTTTTTATTAAAACAAATGCAACATGAATGAATATCCGGAAAGTGTCTATTAACTGAAGCATATGATGCATCCTGATCTCTAGCGGTACTGATTGTTAATCTTGCATGATGCATTCCCATTTCTATGGTTCTTATATACGCTAGTGGGCAAAGCAGTTCCTCTGACACTCAGATTGTTCACTGACATCGATGAATTGGGCCGTTCTAGGTGGTGTACACAGTTGCTAATGAAGGGTCACGGCTTGAGATTCCTGAAGGACCTCTTGGCAGGTTAATTGCAGGTAATGGTGCTTTTAATATAGAAACGATGTTTCGATAAACTTATTCCAGGTTTCATGTGGTTTCGATGGACATATGTATGAGGAATCACAAGTCTGGACTCACGTTGAGCCAATGTTCGTCAGTTTATATTCTGCTCGTTAATTGCAGCTTAACAACGGATGCTTTTATTTGACGCAGATTGCTGGGCAGAGCCCCAAGATCGACCGAGCTGCCAGGAGATACTCACCCGTTTGCTCGACAGCGAATACGCTGTCGGCTGAAATGAAGCTGCTGACCTAGCTCGCTCCCTGCCACCCGATGCCTGCAGAGGTGGAAACGTTTCTTGTATAAAACCTGTAAAGTTTTAGCCTGCTGATTTTGCAGATCGGCGAGGGTACACATATTGAAGTCTTATATTGCGGCTGTATAACGGCTGCCCTTCCTTTCAAAAATGTAAAAACAAAGTGTTTCTCCGCTTATAGAAGAACATGTTAGGCCAAAAAAATGTGCCTTACATCGCAGGACTAGCTAGCTGCTATACATATCAGGATCATTGCGTGTCCTTGGATCTGTCATGTGGTTGTTTGAAAAATGCGGCCCGAGTATTTCGGTGAGAATGACAACTAGATCTCTTTTGAGATGCAACGAAGTGGAGATGTGATCATATGGCCATCTGAGTACCTGTGTTTTGTGACTTCCAGCATTGATCTGAATGTTGCGCTCTCTAGTAGGTAGAGACGAATTTATAGAAATATAGCAGCGTCGCTCGGTGCATGCAGCTGGAGCATTGCTTTGGTCAAACACGGACTGACATTGCTCGGTGTGCGCAGCTGGATGATCCAAAAAGTGTCATGTCGGAGCGCTTGGCTGGCAGTCAATTGTCTTGCATATCTACAACATATCAAATCCACGTTACCAGATGAGTGAAAATCTCCTTTATATGTAGATAATCTTAGATCAGGTAACTGTTATATTGTCAACAATTATATGGAGTGAATTTAAGGAAACTAAGGGAATGCTAAAATAAAATTATGATAAGTGAAAAGATTTGCTAAGATTGAAAATAGAGAGACGTAATTACCGATATAAGGGCGATGTGGATTGATAATATGTTGATAGTGATATAAGAATTATTCTAAAGAGGTATTATAATATAGCTCACACAAGAGTTGGCAACTATCCAAGTTTTAATATGTGACGAGTGATTATTAGTCCGATTAACAGATATTATATATATCAGTCACGACTCATACACAAAATCATACGAGTTATGGGTTATGACATCATGAAGAATAAACATAGCAGCCCTAATGTTCAAAGATTGCTAGTGGTTTAAATCTAAATTTGAAACATATTCAGATGCAACCTCTATTAATGATTTAAGCATGAATTATAAAACACTAATTAAAAGTATGAATTCTAGAACATTACTAATTGAATATTCTAATAAACCTAAAAGCATGTGAAACAAGATAACCTAGAAATCATGGTATAAATACAGTATTAGCAGTCTATAACCAGGCAAGATTTAGTGATATGATAATAACCAGCTAAGCATGAGTGATATGATAATAACTAGGTAAGCTTTAGTGATATGACAATAATTAGATAAACTTTAGTAATATGATAATGTTTAGGTAAGTTTTAGTGATATGATAATAATCAGACAAGTAAGAATGATATTATAATTGTACTCAATGATAGTGGTGACAAATAAGCATAAACAATATGGTATGTGGAACAGGGAAATTAGGATCATGAGGTACTTATTTTAAACATGTTCAACAGACTCAATGCACAGAAGATGTGCAATTGTTGTTTCCTTAAAAGCTGTGTACTCTTTTGTATGCACTACTGTCCTTCGCCGAGTAAAGGCCCTGTTCTTTTCAGCTTCTAAAAGCTGCTTTTTGGCTTTTCTACAGTAACTAGCTTTTAAACAAATTATTTTTTCAAGATAGAGTCTACTAATTAATTATAGTACATTCTGTAATCTCTCGTACAAACATCCTAAAAGACACAAGCCGTAGCCAAAAGCCACATGCCACAGCCAAAAAGAACAGGCCCAAAGAAGGTGGTGATCGGTTGGGCTGTGGCTTATGGCTTATTTCACTGTAGCTGGCTGAAATTGCACTGTAGCTGAAGGTGGCTTATTTGGTATAATTAAATTTAAAAAATTTTAAAAATAGAAAAAATGGGTTAGCTCATCACGTGTAATGCAAACGAATACGGGAAAAAAAGAACCGGTAAAAAAACTTAAAAAATCCAAAAAAATCAGAAAAAGACGAAATTTAGGAATAGTGAAAAATAAGCCAGAAGCTGAAACCGAAACGATCAGGGCCGAGTAGTCACTTTCTTGACTTGTCTTCTCTCTCACGTGTAGAAGAAAGTACTATAAAATTTGTACTTCATAATACCAACCAAACAGCAGATCACGCATGGTACCAAGATGTGACGCCCCACGCATTATTATCCACCGGATAATCGCATGGGACAAACGGATTACTATTTGCCTGATCAGTAGAACACTGCTCCGGCAAATGGTAAACCCTTACCAGAGTTGCGCATCGGAACAATAACATAGATACTGTAGATTTTATTAAAGCAAAGGCCACATGGCCTACAGTCTGGTATTACAAAAGTACCACTTAATAACAAAAGCAAGACTAATACCCCAGGGCTCCTCTGCCCACTCCATTGGGCCTTCTATTCATACCAGCCGAAGTATACGGGGTCCACCTCGCCTGGCTCCTCGTAATCTCCCTCCTCCTCTCCGGTCGACTCAGCGTAACCTGTTTCCCCTTCATCCTGCTCGTAAGACTCCTCGAGCGGATTGGGGTCTAACAAAGGAGATTAATAGCAAGAGTGAGTACCACAGTACTCAGCAAGCATAATAGCAATGAATGCACTGATATGCCTCATGTCCTTAGTCCAAGTTTTAGCTTCTAAATTCTGAAATTAATCTTACAAAAATATCCATTCTTGCATTTTTAATTCTCAAATGATTTCTATTTTTCACCCAGTAAGGTACGATCCCGAGTGATCACCGTAGTCCACATTCCAGTGAACTGGCATGAATTCATGATTTTATTAGCACTGCGCAGGCTTGTACCACTGTACCCAAAGCTGCTCTGAACCTTCTTAACTCGGTTCTTCCACACTGCCTTAGGTATGGAATCCAGTCCAGAGTATAGAACCCTTCTCTGATTACGTTATTCCATCCACCAGCCCATCTATTTTCCATCGGTGTACCAAGTCGCTCACTTGGGCTCCACCGACTTCTAAGGGCAAGTACAATAGTATAGCCAACTAGTGGCTATAACACTTGTCCACTTCATCTATAGCTTTCAAAAAAATAGTTCATACAATAAAGTAGCTATTACAATAATTATTTGGCCCCATGTGTAAGAGAGTGAAATGCATATTTTTACATGCTATAGTTAGCTATAATTTAGTAGCCAACTTTCTTCTCTCTCTTCCTTTCTCTCTCTGCCACATAAGATTTTGTTGATATTATATTTGCTATAGCCTGCTGACTAAGCCTTATTGTACCTGCTCTAATAGTGTTTGGTTGGACTGGCTCCCGGCCCAACACTCCACCTAACGCATATAGCGTCTGGGACTTACTCACTTCTAGACTTGCGTTACTGGTCCTGAGCTTCATCCATCTCTTACTCACACATAAATACTTACCCTTTGTGGTGGACTGGTTAACGTAACGGGATACTAAATTCTGCCCGTCCAAAACGGGAAATTGGTTGGCACGATAATTACGGCTCCTTATCCAAGTGAAAAAGAGGTAAGTCCTTATATTATAACCCTATGTAAAGAGGTCCGCCTAGCCTCTCTGCATCCTTTCCCTGAACCTCTTTACCCACTGTATACATCTCTGCTGGTGGGCCTGCTGCTCCTCTCAGCAGTACCACCATGGTTCATCTCTTTTCTTACTTTCTCTCTTTCTTTTCTCATCTTACTTATCATAACATCATCATTCTCTGATTTTCTTTTAAAACGATGGTTTTCATGCATTTAAATAGAATTACTACTATTGCTGGAAATACACGTATTTTTAACATAACTATGTGCATGATCGAAGATGAGCTTGCCTGAGTCGTAGTATAAGTCAGAACTGATGGAAACCAGGTTTGCTTCCTCGAGTGACGCTCGCTCAGCTTCTGCAATTTTAATGCTAATTTACAACTAAAATACCTACAATTACTAATTTTAGAAGAACATCAAATAAATAAATACCCCCCCTCTCTCTCTCTCTTAACTTGCTTCTAGCTGGGAAAATCTCATATCTATATTTACGAAGCTTTTAACTAGGTTTATTTTTATAACAGGTTATATCAAGGAAATAGCCAAAGAAAGAATAAATATAGCCTCAAAATTCTGGTCTTATTGAGCTTATTGCATAAATTTCTTGGCCTCAACACAGGCACACGGCCTGCCTGGCCCACTGGCCTCACTCATGCATGCGGCTCGGCCTAAAAGCGGCCGGCAGCAGCTGCGCTCCTCCTTCCCCCCTTGTCACGCCGATTCCCCTCCCCTCTCTCTATTCCCCACCGCCTCTCTCACCTTCTCACCTCCTCGCCTCCCTGCGCCTCTCGGCTTCCTCTCATCACCGCGCCTCCCCTACTCCTCGCCTCCTCTCTTCACCGCGCCTCCCCGACGCTTCCTCTACTTGCTCGGCTCCCCTCTCTCCCTACCCGGCCATGGCACCGCGCCTCCTCTCTCGGTTCGGATCTGGGTGGATCTGGTCCAGATCGGTGGTTCTACGGTAGATCTATGCCTACTTGGTGTTCCCATGACTGGATCTAAGCTGGTGCTCGCCGGATTGATGGTTGCACTTGCGGTGGCTGGAGGTTCCAAGGTGGCTAGCCGCGCCGGTTCTGGGTTAAGGGGGTCAGTTGACGGTGATCAAGCATTGGATACTCGCAGTGCTAGCCTTCTTTCTCTAAGTATTTTGCATGCACTTGATTTATTGTTTACTTTTCTTTTTGCCATCTATTCTACGGCATGGAGATTGATGGCCGGCCTAGGGTTTCGGGTGGCGGTACTAGAGTTTGAGGGATGCTCCACTCTTGTTTTGGGTTGGTCTCACTCTAGGACATATACGGGCTTTGGGTTGGCCGTCGATCTCCAAGGTGGTGGCGGTGGCTTGAGGTTTTATCTCCTATGGGACTAGTTTGGCTGGCTCGCCAAAGAGGAAAAAAAATTAGAGAGAAGAGATGGGGACCTACTTGAACAATGTGTCGGGCTGGATAAGGTAGGTCGGGAGAGTCGAGGGGGACCACTGTGGCTTGCACGTTGTCGCTGTTGTGGAAGAAGATACCGCTTGTTGTCTTTTTGCCGGTTATGGCTTCTTCGGTCTTGTGGTGGTCCCTGATGACCGGCTCCTTGTCCTCTGGTCCTTGCCGGTTCCCCGATGGCCGCCTTCTTTTTGCCGGCTTCTTCTGCTCCTCGGTGGTCGACGCTTTGATCTCACCTTCTGGCCTCCGGCCGAAGGTGTTCTACTAGGCTGGGATTGGTGAAGGTCCTGAGGTGCTCTCTGTTGGGGCAGTCTGAGCTATGTGGCCGTGTTTTCTCTGGTGAGCTTGGGCAAATGCAGTGTATGGGGGTGGTATTGAGCTGCTGGGGGAGGTGTTTCTCGGTCTCTCTCTCTGGAGCTGGCTCTTACTGTCTGCAGCTGGCTGTCCTTGTGCTTATCTCCTTCTGAGTCTTGTTATCCTGTGCTGGAGAACCTTCGGTCCGGAGAAGGGTTTAAGCACTGTGCTGTTGGAATGGGCTGGGCTGGAATTCGATGTGGGCTTGAACTTGTGGGCTGAAATGCAATGGTTGCATTCATGGGCTTTTGTGGGCTGAAATGTATGAATTTCACTGGTGGCTAAAGATATATATGTTGGCTATGGGCTGAATGAATGGGCTGGAATGCATGGGCTTTAGGCTAAGGTAAGAGTCGTGGGCTTTTGTTTTTCTAAAGTTTTGTTAATGATGAAGCCCATCGAGACAAGAGGTGCCGACTGGCCCGGGACGGTCTGGGGAGTCTCTAAGACGTTCTCGAATTGGCCCTAGCAGCCCAAGGGCATTGACGGCAACTTTATTTATTTTCTTTATTCTTCCTTGGATTGTTAATTATCTAATTCCCTAATTACATAAGAAATTAGGTTGGGTTTGATACTAACGGCAATTCTACTTGCAGGCGAAGAACGAAGAAACACACACTTGCTCCTACGCCAAAGACCTCGACGCTGGAGTTTTTATTTTTCTCTTTTTGTAAAATAAGCTTGTAATGAAAGTAATGTGATTTGCTATTGTAAATGAAATGCCAAAAATGCAATTCAGTTTGTAATATTAATTGTAATAATGTTTGATGGAATGCAGTAATTAATTTAATTACCCGCTAATTACTTACTTCGCTAGGGTATTAGATTTAGGGTTCTTTCACAAGACGTCATTTTGTGATGACCGAACACGATGACAACTGCCGCTGCTGGTTCATGCGCGAACGGGTGCTGGTGCGCACACGGACCGAGGCAAAGAAATATCGCTAGGCACGCCGTGAATGAGGAATATGTGCCTGTTTGGTTGGAGGCCTCGCAGGCAAATGCCTGCCAGGCAACACATCCTGGCCCCAGGCATCCAAAATCGAACGCCTGAGATGCATGCATGACCCAGAAAGCTTTTTCCAGCCTCCAACCAAACAGGCCCATAATGTGCCTCGTGTTGTTGCCTTATTCACTTGCTTGTCTCACACGCGGATCGAGGCAAAGAAAGAGCAAGGCATTTCAGCTCCTCAGTGCAAGCGACGACGTGTCTTGCTGCATGAACCAACGTGCGCTATGAACGAAAATGCACACAGCCCGAGGGGGAAACAATGCCGATGATGCAAAACTTGCTGTCGCTGCTGGTGATGAACGATGCAAGCGATCAAGACCGCCGCCCATCGCCGCCTCCGGTGATGCCACCGCCGGCCACACACCCTGCGTCTCCCTAGAGAGAGATGTTGATGGGATTTTTTGAGAAAGAGAGAGAGCACTGCGTGTGGAGGATAGGGCATATGCACAGAAGAAAATATGCCTCTTTAAATGGACCCTTAAGACTAGATTAGAAAGCTAATTAGGATTTATCTATTTTTGTAGCCCTTCTAAAGAAATTAGGGTGCTACAGAAAAGGAGACAATGACCGCCTTAAAACGTATTAAGGTGCTGATTTGACGGATATGCCGGTCTGACAATTTTTTTAGATCGGATCTACTGTGCTATGATACAGATGTTATAAAACATACGAAAAAATATATGATCAAAAGAACGGGAGACGAGCATTTAATGTGAAAAACCTTTGCGAGAAACTATGGACGTACGAAGGCAGAATTCACTATATGAGGAGATAATACAATGAGAGTCTTGCCTTCGTATGGTCTACAGAGATATATTTATCGTGTTATAAAGGGACTTCAGGAAGAAGTAGAACTTTGTGTTAAAAATGGAAACAAATCGAATAAGATTTGGACCAGAAGCTCAATATTGACGATTTGTCATTTTCTACAGTTACCGCAGCAAGATCCACACATACAAAGTCTAAGGTAGAGTTACCACCTTTCAACACAATCAGTTAAATTGGGTTACATCTGATTTAGGAGAATTTTTTTTAAAAAAATCAATGTCAATTACAGGGACAATCGAATTTGGTGTTTTATTCACCGTTTGATATGTTACAATTTGGATCGCTTGCACAACCATTATAGAGGCTTTGACAACATACAATTTCAAAACTTCGATAACACCCCAATGGCAGCCACATAATACTCTTCGGAGTTTCTTATTAGTTAATAAAGGTTATGCTCCAAATATGAGTTCGAGATGGAGGATTTATAGTGCAAGGAGGAGTTAATTATTTGTATAGATACTACAATATTTGATATTATATTGTCATAGAATTCAGTTACTTTTACAGTGGGCAATTTGATGTACGTGATGATTACACGTGCAAGTTGTTCTTCAATTGGTATTGTTTCCTGAGTTATGTATTTCAGGTGGAGAATGTAAAAGTTTATGAGATGAGTTCTTCACTATAGTCATCTAACGCCACAGAAGAAGCATATGATGATATGAATATGACTAATCCAACCTTATTCATTGATTAGTTTTATGTATTTTCAACACACAAGAATCATCGATGGTGAATTATGATTTAAGGAGATTTTATTTGTTTTGCCTACAGGAGCGAATTCACCTCAAATTAGATATTGTTGAATGTGTGGTCCAAATTTGTCTTAAGGTAGAGATTGTTAAAGTATGATACGAATTTGTATACGTGTCCAAGTGAACACATACGTTGATCTCATCTCGGTTTCATAATCTCCTAGAGCCAGTGGCGGAGCCAGAATTTGGTTACGCCCCAGACTCAGTGGTGAAATGATCTAGGCTATCTAGACTGGACCATGAAAATGATACCCAGACTGGACTGATTTTATCCGGGTTGTACACTAAATATTTTTCCACACCCCAGGCTGAAGCCTACCCTGTCCGGAGTATGGCTTCACCCCTGCCTAGAGCTAATATAGTGAATTCTATCTTCATACGTCTATAGTTTTTTCAATAAGAATTTTTTACGTTAAATTTACGCCTCCCATTTTTCTGACCTATTTTTATCGTGCTTTTTTATAACACCGACTCTTCTGTTGCAATTTGCAATTAAAAGGCTTCCATGATTAAACAACGAAAAGCGCCACTCGCCGCACAAAATTCAAAAGCGTGAAAGTTTTTTTGAAGCTAAGGGCTTTCATTAGTCGTTAGATACGGAAGTACAATCCTGGTGCACATTCGCAACAAGGAAACGAGCGCACGTACTCGGCCACTCCGTTCTACGCACGAGTGCAAGCAAAACGGGCACACACGTGCTACGTTATTTGCTTTCCCAGGGACAGAACAAGAGACACAATTCTCTAAATGAGAAGAAAGATGATAAACTTCTGAAAGAATATTAGCAATCACGGACCTATGTAAGCGTGAGAGTTTTTGTGAAAGAAAAGCCCGATCGCTTGGGTGCAGGCCACTGTGCGCCAACGCCTTTGATTCATGCAACCACGTAGATTTGGGCATGGGGCCAAGCCATCTAGACTCATCGTACTTCGGGCCGCGTTATGCCGTGCCATCTCGGCCTGGTCATCCCGCCATGCAATACCATGTTGGTCCACCTCGCATTTGGTTAGATCCAGGCACAACCCAAAGCTTGCAGTGATTGTCTCGCACTTTCTGTTTAGACGTCGGCCATACGGAGCTTGCAGGAGAGGAATGCGCCCCTACGCCGATGCAGCGGGCGAGGAGGCTCCACCGTCGACCGTGAGCGCCAAAACCATCCGCGCTGCATGTGCCTAGTTCTCTTGCTCTTAGTCTTGTCGTCTTGCTCTAGCACCACTGCTGGTCGACGGAGGACACGGTCGTCATATTTGGCGTGCTCATCGTGCCAAGCCGGTCCGAGCACGGCACGAAATACCATGCCGCATAGTCTGATAGACCGACTTTCTAAGCTCTGTCCGGCCCACCGTCCATGCTGTACCAACACAGCTCGCTAGGAGTCAAATCTATGCCGTACCTAGACCGTGTCGGACTGGCTCAAAAAAAAACACGGTCCAGCTTGCACCCCTACAACCACGATGCGCTGCCCAACAACGCTGCTGCACCTGGCTGGCGACTGGCAAGCCCGTCCAGCGTCGCTGAACCCACATGACGGCATCGTCAAGCTACGGCGCTACCTGCTACCCGAGGCACTCAACGCCGCAGCTGGTACTCCTGGAGGCGCCGCCGAGCCACGGCAACGGCGTTGTCACTCCCGTTAGGAGCCAGCACCAATGGGACAATTGATCGACAAATTGTTCTTCTGAAATTCATTTGTATATGCTCAATCAAATACAGAAGCGATGTCACCAACCATATCGGAATCAAATCTGAATGAGGACCGAGCTACGCGCGGGTTGTTGTTGGCATAAGTAAACGCCTTGCCCGTTTGAGTTTGATCCCAGGATGTATCTCAGCGTGCCTCACCGAAATAATTAGGAATCCCAAAAAAGAGATAATATATATACATATATACATTCAGTGGTTCAAACATGTGTACACACTTCATAAGATATAGATCTCCACTTTAGTTAGATGTGTGCTAGTAGATACACCCCGTCTATATAGATTAGGGTGTGTGTGTGAGGTGGGTGCATGTGTGCGTCCACCGTTTGTACTCTAAAAAAATCATAATCGGTGACATCTCGTTGAGGGTGTGGTGGTCACGCATCGACACCATGACACCGAAAGGGTGGTGTGGCTCAAGAGGTGTGAAGAGCGAGGAGGGCTGATCACATCATAGTAAGTGTACTAAATAGCGGACGTAACGGCCGCAATAGCAGCCGCTTTTGCGGTAGCGGGGTCTAGACACTACAGCGATGTCGTAGTGGTATAAAATAGCAGATTGAAATATAGCAAGCACTATAGCGGAGAGAGCAGGCGCTATTGCGGTGATAGCGGATGATATAGTATATATCATTATTTGCATCCGTATTTATAAAAATGGTAGTACGCAGGCCGTGCTGGCAAAAATAACGCTTTTGCCGTTCAATGGCCGAGCGGCAATGCCGCAAAGCTAACGCGTGGGTTTGTCGCCTAGCCTGCCATTCCGCCAGCAGACGGCAGGCAGCCTGTTGCCCCAGCGCCAGACGACAGGCCTATCGCCCTGCCACCTGGCCCACTTTAGTGGTCTGCTGTCCCATGGCCAGACGATAAGTGATTAGTTGGCTTAATCACCTGCCCTAATTTTTTTTTCATATTATTTGTTTGAATTTTTCAATATAGCAAATGGGCTCAAAAAATACAAAATTTTATGTGTAGCCTCTTGACATAACGTATTTGAATTTGCAATTTTTGGTAATTTTATCCGCTGTGAATGCTACTAAAAAATTTGTACGATTTTGATATTCGTAGGAGTTGTTATATATAGCAAACAAGCCACGTCCACCATTTGTGTGGCCATTTGTGGGGTGATCGGGCGACAGACTGTCTACCACTCGATCATCGTGCAACAAGTTGTCTGCCGTCTGGTAATCAGGAGGTAGGTGATTAGCCCTCCAATTAGCCCTAATGATTAGTTTAGTTACATGTTCTCTAAGAATTGTTAGAGATAGTAAATGGTCGTGAAAAATTACAAAATTTTTCGAAAAGCTTTCCGAGCCAGCGTGCTATGTTGTGTAATTGTTTTGTAATTTTTTGTGGCCATTTTCTACTTCTAAAAATTTTTGGAGCGGCACGCAATTAAACAGGCGATTAAGCACTAATGGCTAGGGTTAGCCACTGTGCACAGCTCAAATAATTTTTAAAGGTAGCAAAGTGGTGTCAAAAATTACATAAAAATTATATAATGTAGCACGCTATATCAGGAAGCTTCACAAAAAATTTCGTAATTTTTCACAACCATTTGCTAGATCTAAAAATTCTTAGAGTGACGCATAACTGCTTAATAGCTCAGTTAATTATGCGTCACTCGAAGAATTTTTAGAGGTAGCAAATCATCGCGAAAAATTACAAAAAATTATACAATGTATAACGATGCCCGGGGAAGCTCCACCAAATTTTTTGTATTTTTAGCTCATTTGCTATATTCAAAAAATTCATACAAATATAACATACAATTATAAATTTAGACATGTAATTAAGCTGGCTAATTAGCCTGCTTAATCACTTGCCATTTTGTGGCTAGACAGCAGGCCACATTTGCAAGCGCCTGCTATCTGCTAGCCAAACAGTAGATGCTACGTGTCAAATGTTGGGCGCTACCGTCCAATGATCAAACGGTAAAAACACTATTTTTATTAATACTACTCATATATATGTATTGAAAAGGTGCTACATACAGCAAAAATTCATGAAGCACCCGCTGTGCGATATGCGCTTAGGGTCTGCCATCCGCTATTCATCACATTGATCACAGTGACCGGCTGACGTCGCGTCGTTGTTTCGTCAAGATGTAAGGGCAGACTTATTTAACAGTTTCTGTCAAGACGTCTAATTTTTGACTTATTTTTTTTATTATTTATGATTTTTAATTTTTAAGTTTTTATCGGTTTTTCGTATTCGTTTGCATTGTCCGTAATGGACTAACCTGGTTTTTTTATTTTTAAATATTTTAAATTTAATTACGCTAAATAAGTTATTATTAGTTACAGTGTAATTTTTCAATCCAAATGAGCAGCCGTAAACTTTCTGCTTTAAGATTGGTGAATGCCACACGTCACTATTCAGAACCTGGTGCCAACCTCCCCGCGGAACACCCTCGCCATAATAATCCGATAATGATCGCTGGCCGGCCCCAGATCAAAACACGAAAGGAAAATCGTTTGCCCACGGCACTGTGCATCCATTTCTCAACCCCCGCCCCTCTCTCTCCCTCTCTCTCTCTCCCCGTTTCGGCGCCCACACGGCACGAAGCGCAGCCGGCGGCTACCCGTCCATCCACCTACCACGCCACGAATCCCCTCTCGGCACGGCACCCGCGCGACTTCCTCAGCTCAACCCGCGTCCCGCGCCGCGCCGGCCAACCGGGCCACGTCGAAACCTCCGATTTTAATCCGACTCCGTCCCCGCCGCCAACAACTGCTACTGTCCTTTCCTTTCCCCCGCCGGTTCAAACCCGGATGCCCCCACCGATCCAACGGCGGCCGTTCCCCCAGACGATGCCTCCTCTCCGCTCCACGTGCCTACCGCCTCGTTCACGGTCACGGCCCACGGGCCGGCGCGCGCCTCTCCCCACCTCCCCTCGCCGCCCGTCCCGTCGCGTCCCGTTCCCGTCTTTTATTCCCCACCCCCTCCTCGGCCGCCGCCGCCAACCCACATCTATCCACCCGCCCGTCTCCACGCTCAAGCAAAGTTAGAGCCGGGGCTTGAGAGTTCGAGGGCTTCGTGAGGAGGGGAGATCTGGGAGGGTGATGGACGGGAAGCTGCCGCCGCCGAACCCGAACCTGCCCTACCGGGAGGACTGCTGGAGCGAGGGCGAGACGGCGGCGCTCGTCGACGCCTGGGGCACGCGCTACCTCGACCTCAACCGCGGCAGCCTCCGCCAGCCGCAGTGGCGGGAGGTCGCCGACGCCGTCAACTCCCGCCCGGGGGCCTCCGCGCGCGGCCGGCCCCCGCGCACCGACATCCAGTGCAAGAACCGCGTCGACACCCTCAAGAAGAAGTACAAGGCCGAGCGGGCGCGCGGGGCGCCCTCGCCCTGGCCCTTCTTCCGCCAGCTCGACATCCTCGTCGGGCCGACCCTCTCCGCCGCGGCCGCCGCCAAGAAGCTGTCCCCGCCCCGCGTGCTCCCCGTGCTGCGGAGGCGCCTCTCGCCGTCGCTCTCCCCGTCGCCACCCTCGCCCTCGCCGCCCATGGCGCTCCCCCTGCCGAACTACCGCCGCGGGTCCAACCTCCCGTCCGCGGACCTCTTCCATAAGGCAGCCGCGGCCGCGGCCGCCGCGGATTCCGACTCGGACGACGGCTCGCAGCAGTCGGCGTCGCGCTCCGTGTCGTCTCGCTCTGGTGGTGGCGGCGGCGGCGGTGCTCTTGTTGGCAACAAGAGGAAGAGGGGCGGGGCTGGAGGGTTTGGCGAGCTAGCTAGGGCAATCGAGACATTCGCTGAGATGTACGAGCGCATGGAGGCCGCGAAGCAGAAGCACGCGGAGGAGATGGAGAGGCAGCGGATCAAGTTCCTCAAGGACCTGGAGCTGAAGCGGATGCAGGCTTTCGTGGACATGCAGCTTCAGTTTGCAAGGGCAAAGCACTCTAGGAGGCATCCTGATGGTGCCTCGGAGATGCTCACGTCTCTTGTAGTGCTGCCGTTCCTCAGCACCCCTTCTTACCTCTGATTTAACAAGAGTTTAGGTAAAGAAAGATTTGGCCTCTTAGATTTAGCTTTTGGTCACAATAATAAGCTTTGTACTTTTGTAGTGGATTGCTCATGTGCTTGGTATGTGATTATGTTAATTCCTTATATGGACTATTGCAGATGTTCTAGTATGCTTAAGTTTCATAACATGGTTTTTGGTCTCTTAAATCGGGGAGGTGTTTACTAATTTCGAACAGTGATTACAGATTTAATCTAGCCTACCCTCATTCTGCATAGCATGCTTGAGTTATTTGGTAGTATACACCATATATGTAATTTGGTTTGCAATTTTGCATGGTGAAAGACTGACACTTGATTTTTGATGATAGCGACTCAGAGGATTCCTTGATATTGGGTCACTGGGTTGTGCGGTTGTTGATGTCACTATGTCTTTCTAGTTGGTGAGGAATGTCCAATGGTTTTAATTTTTAATCGTGTATGTGATCTTCTGCTCGGTCAAATTCCGAGTTCTCAGGTGCTCTTATGATCTGAATTGATAAATTTGACATAGTTGACTTTACATGTGTGCCTGTTTGGAATTTTTGGTGAGAGGGTTTTCTTAGATATGTATGTTTCTGGTTCTAGCTTTGCGGTTGTGACTCGTGAATTCTCAAAATCCTTGGCCTGGTGTTGTGCTGAAGAGAAGTTGATTGATGATGATTATATTAGGGTTTTGCTTTTGGTTTGGACTCTGACTGGAGGCATTTGAAGATAATATTTTGTATGGGGGGTTTTGTTTTTGGTTTGGGCCTGATTGGAGGCAAATGCATCTGAACATAATCCTTTGTACTAGGGTTTTGTTTTTGGTTTGTTCCTGATTGGAGGCATTTGTAGATGTTTCTTTGTTCTAGGGTTTTATGCTTAATTGTATGAGTTGGTGATGAATTAAAATTGCTAATGAGTTTCGCATGGTAGACTTTTTTTTAAAAAATATTGCTGTTTAGCCGAATATGCGTGAAGGAGAATAATCAAATATATTGTTCAAATTCATGTGAGGAATTGTTTAGTCTCATATTTGTATGATTTTGGTCCCTAGCAATCCTATTATTTTTGCTACTCAACTTTGATTCTGTGATATATATGTTGTGAACAGGGTGTGATTACCGGTTTTAATTTTTTACTGGAGGTCACCGATAGAACCGATTAGAGCGATTTTTGGAAAATTTCGATAGTTTTCGGACCGAAAATTTCAAATAAAAATATGCCCAAAATCATATACAACAGAAAAGCATGCATGCAAGTTTAAAAAAAAACCAAACCATGAGGGCATTAGAAGTTCATGGACGGTGAGCTACTAAATTCCATCAACGAACTCATGAGCTGACAACAAAAATTATCAGATACCTTGCTTCTTGGACTTGTGAGTTGTGAACTGCAGCAAGATACTATAAGAGCATGAGGCTTCTCTGCAGCTGAAACTTCCCCTGCCGCTGTTCCCCACCACTCCACCTCCGCCTACTCCATGCACCGTTGCAAGGTCACAGCGAGGAGCCGAGGAAGAACTCGATAGCTTGGGCCTTGGGGAGGAGCCGGAGGAGAAGCTTGGGATGGGTTGTCGCTAGCCAGGGATGTTGCATCGCCACCTCCATGCGCCACTGATTTGGGAGAGGGGCAGAGAAGAGAGAGGAGCATATATTGGGAAGAGGGGCAGAGGAATAGAGAAGAATGAGCCACCACGGGATGAGGGGATGATGTTGCTTCTGTGAGCCTGTGACCAAGGGCAAAGAAGGCCGAATGGGCCACTTTGGGCCAGGCTTCAAATTGGGCTGAGTTTTTTTTTTGCCTAGTATGGATATTTACCGGAGGGGTCCGGTAAATCCGGTTTTCCCGATTTTTGGCTGGTTTTTGTCCGATGTTCTGAACACTGGTTGTGAATGCCTATTATTCTGGATGCTGGATTGCTTGAGGTGTTGGCGCATTACTATTTGTTTGTTAATTGTGAAGTCTGTCCATATGTTGTCTATTTATCATGCTCCCATTGCGATAGTTATGGACTCTTTTATGAGCTAATTCCTGTTATCTCATTATTCATTAGCGTACGTAATTGTACTTGACTGGTTATATTCTCTAGGGAGTGTTTCTGTCTGTCAACATCTTATTATAACTAAAGTATCTTTGTACCAGGCAACAGTGTCTGCTTCTTTGTTGGGTAGGCCAAGTACAAAACATCTCTGAACTGCCATGCTCATCAACCACCTCTGATTATAGTTATACACTTGAGTTTAGCCTGTCTTACCATTTACCAGCCCATGCAAATATCATAGTAGTAACATGTGAAATTTCTATTATTGAGCTATAGTGGTTGTCTCCGTGTTTGTGCTAGGCTACACCTGATGTTCTTCTTTCTATGCATGATTTGCTATAATTTTGATATTTGACAAACAGTGTTTATTATGATAAATGAGAGAAACAGAGTCACCTACAATTTCAAATACTTTGTACGTTTCTTTTTCTTGGTTGAACTGCTCTTGGCATACTATTTGACAGGTGACTGTCTACTGATTGTTGTCACCTCATTGTGCTATTATCATGATGAGGTCTTGTGATTATTCCAGTTATGCAGTTTGTTTGTTTTTTGGTGAATTTCTCTTTTCAGCTGTTCCGGTGATGATAGAATCATTACCTTTTGGTTTTGCTTGTTCACATCAAGAGTGCTACAAACACTTAGTGACAGGTAGCCCTAACCACAGTAAACACACATGAGGGGTTCTGGTGTTTGCATGCCGATCTGTCATGAAATTTCATAAAAAAAATCTAATAAATGCATGCATCTGTTTAGTTGCATCAAATCGTAATATGTTATTTTGAGTTCAGATCGCCCAAGCAGTCTGCCAAGATTACAGTTGATTTTAGTTCATTCTCCAATGCATGTCTTTCTGTTCATTCAAGTTGCTAGCATCATCATGTACTGATATATCATTGGTTTCTGTTCTTCCAGGTTACTAGTCAAGGTCATGGTGTGATGCTGCTCTTTGATGAAGATCCTTTTAGGTTCATTGGTAGTTTGGTATACAGGCTCTGGAGTCCGTAGTGTAAAACAATGCTGATGGTGTTGCCTGTTTTCGCCAAGCGCGGGATATAGGCAACCCATTTACTTTTGTGAACAATCTAGCTCCCTTAAACAACCTCTTCTATGTCCCGAAAACACTGTCATGTGAACAAGCTTTTGTCGTTTGATTTATTTTCAGTTATTAAGATTTATGAGGTCTGTAACTAAAAGATTAAATATGCATCAGTTCTGCTTTGAAATTTCTACCCTTTGCCGACTCCGAACTGCAACTGTTATTCCAGAACATGCTATTCGCTTCGACTTATTTATGTCTTGATGTTCGTTATCCATCTCCGGTAGTCTTTAACTCATGTTAAACCAGGCATCCGAACAGGTACTAAAAATACACGCTGACTACATGATAACTCATGTCAACTCGGTAAATCATGTTGATTGCTCGTTGTGTGCCTGGTTCGTTGGCTCAACCCACTAAGAGCATGTACAATGAAAGATGTTTATATATGAATGCTTAAAGAGAGAGAATATAGTCATATCATCAAGCACCTATGCAAAAGCTATTCCCTCCAATGCAAGCATCTCTTCCATGAGTGCTTAGATGCTATATTTTCTATTAATAGAATCAGTTATATACATAAGCATCTACTAAGCACTGGTGCTTATTTAAGCATCGATGCTTCAAAATAAGCACCTTATCTATCCTATGTGGCAAGAAAAAACAGTTTTTCATTGCTAAGCACCTCTCCAAGCACCTGCATTGTACATGCTCTAATAGGGCAAGAATGGCATGCTGCATATAGCCCAATAACAGCACGAGGACGGTATAGTTGTGAATGGCTGGTGTAGGCGAGCTACACCACAACAAGCAAACAGTGTCTTGTTCGTTTTTTTACTTTTGGCTATCGCTTCTCCGGAAGTAGAAATAAATAGGACAACTTTTTGAAACTGTTTATCTAAATAGCTTTCTGAGTAAAACATCGTTTGTACCGTCTGTCATTATCTCAAAAAAACTCAGACAAAATTTATTGACCACAATCTAAAAAACAGGACCAGTGTTGGTACACAAGTAGTTAGGACTAGGTGTGAGGATTATAGATCTTAGGAGGGTATAGTTGTCACGAATTTCCATGTAATCGAATGGCTTTAAATGTACTTAATTTTGAGAACACACGCGATAAATGGTAATTGTTGTAGTTACAGACTAAATAGTGAATAAAAGAGCTACAGAGAGACCAAAAAGAGACTATTCAAAGCCTTACAAACCATAAAAATAGGTGATAGAAGTCTGTGCTACTAGTAATGCTGTTGGGTACCCTTACCCTTTCCCTAAACCCATACCCACGAGAAATGGGTCGGGTATGGGCAAGAAAAGCTTCACCCATCGGAGAAGGGTAGAGTTTGGGTACACCCACTAAGTAATATGGTACGGGGGAGGTTATCACCCATTCGTGTAGCTGATACCCAACCCCAATATTTCTCCAGATTCACTTCGACCAATGTCTAGTCCTTCTGATCAGTATTGCTATTTCATTTGTAGGATTTACTAATTTATGCCATGTGTCTAGTCCTTTGTAGGATTTACTAATTTATGTATTTGTTTTACTTTGGTAGTATGTTAGAGTCTGTCGACATAGATCAAGAGGTTAGCACAGAAAGTGGGCTTGGTAACAAGAAACTTAGATCAAAGGTTTGGAAAGACTTCACCTGAAAAATTATGAATGGTTCTATAAAGGCAATGTGCAGTCATTGCAAAAAAGAACTTGTAGCTGGTAATAAGACGAACCACTTGAGTTATCACATTAATACCTGTCCAGAGCTTCAACATTAAAGAAAAGAAAGTCTGGTAACCTAAAGATAGATATTCCAACATTTGTTCAACAACAAAGTCATGAGGACTTCTCTAGAATGGTTACCTGTCATGGATACCCATTTTTGATGTCTAAACACTATTTCACTATATAATTCATTAATAATTTGGAACCCTTATTCAAGATAGGACATGGAACTAGTGTAAAATAGGACTGTATGAAGCTTTATGAGGAAAGAAATAAATTATATGAAACATTTGATCAGCATCACCTCCAATATGTGGACGCCCACTACTATGATTGACGACAGCTCATTACATTGATGCTGACTGGAACTTGCATAAAAAGATAATTGGGTTTGTGCATGTGGAGACCCTGTATTCAGGGGCGGAGCTACAGGGTGGTCCCTGTGGGCCGCGGACCACCCTGCGCTCGGCCCAACAAAGCCCAGGCCCCAGAGTGAGTCGAGTCCGCACTGGAGTCTAGTTCGCGTGACCGTGACGCGGTGACGGCGTGAGATCGAGTTCGCGTGACGGCGTGAGATACTGAGATCGAGAGTTTTCGCGTGTGGACGCCCGTTCGTATTCGAGAGCAGGGGCGACGCTGCGACGCAGCGACGGCGAGCGCGGGCGGGGCGCGGCCATCGAGCATCGCATCGGCACGGCGTATGTTTTCTTGCAGATTCTAGCTATCACCACTCCTCTTTTGCTGTCTGTCATGTAGATAGCTAGCTTTCTTGCTTTGCTTCTTCTGTGTTACCTTATAATTTGGTGGATGATAATCTCTAATTAGTACTCCCTCCGTTTATTTACATACGGCGTATGTTTTCTTTATATCTTGTTGATTTATACGCATATACCAAAGCACCGTCTTCCTCGTATATCCATATTAATCGGCGCGGCCATCTAGCTATCTATTAGAGATTATTGGTTTGGTAAATTGAAACTTTATATAATTCTCTTGCAGATTTGTTAAAACATGAAGAGGAGTGGTGATATTGCCTCTCTTTTTCAGAAATATGCATCAAAGAAGAAGGCTTCTTCTCCATCTCCTTCCGTGGCTGCAGCTGTTCCAGAAGAGCAAATTGAAGAACAAGAAGGTGGATCGGATCAAGATAGAGTGATCGAAGAAAATGTGACTCCAACTCCAATGCCTCCAAGTCCACCTCCAGTCGCTGAAAAAGAACCGGTTTATGATATCAGTCGGCTTCCACTTGATCCAGGGGAGAGGCAATCCATTGCAAATTATCCCGTCAACGATCAAGATGCAGTTCGACGATCATATATTATTAAAGGCTCATTCCAACCTTATGCACATGAATTTGAAAGTAGAAAAATCAGAAATAGGGATAGACAATTCAATCCTATATGGTTTTATAAATATCCTTGGATTGAATATAGTATCAAGAAGGAAGCTGCATTTTGCTTTGTGTGCTACTTGTTTGCAAAGGAGAAAATTAAGAAATCTGCATTTGTTGAAGGTGGCTACCGCAAGTGTTGAAAGAATATTTTCTGCAATGATCTTTATCAAGAATAAGTTGAGAAATAAGATGGGTGATAGCCTTCTAGATGATTGTCTAGTCACTTTTATTGAGCGGGATATCTTCTTACAATTGAGTGAAGCAGAGATCATCAACACTTTCATGGCTATTAGAAGGCGCAGGCCTGACAAGAAGAAGAAGTAGTGACGTACTGTTCTTCAACTACTATGGGTATGTAATATTTCGATTCTATGTTAAGAAAGATATATTTGTCTATTTTATGAAGTTCGTATGTCCTTTTTACCTTAATTGCATTTCGTAATTCATATACTTGTGTACCGACATGTTAAATTTATAGTGGTTAAATAAATTTTAGACAATGGACCACCATAGCTACAAATCCTGGCTACGCCACTGCCTGTATTCCGAAGAACACATTGCTAAAGAGGCTATCAATAGGTTGTATGAATGGAATCTAGATTGGAAATTTTTTTCCTTTGTTTTGGACAATTGCTCTATTAATGATGTTGTGGTTCGAGAAGCTCTCAAAGTTCTTTTGCACAAGAAAGCTTTGCACTTAAAGGGGGATCATTTTGATGTTCGATGTGCTTCATATGTCTTGAGTTTAATAGTTCAAGATGGTTTAAAAATCATCCTTCCTATTTTGGTGAATATTCGAGAGGCTGTGAAGTATGTAAAAGCCTCAATGTCAAGAAAAGAAAAGTTTAAGCTAATTACTCAACAAGTAAATGCCCCTGATTTGTCTCTAGTTTTAGATGTCCTGATAAGATGGAACTCAACATTCAGTATGCTTGATACTGCTCTCAAGTTCCGTGATGCTTTTGTTCTATTGGCAGAATGTGATAGCTCTTACAAATTTTTGCCATTTGATGAGGATTAGAAGCATGTAAGTAAAGTCAGAGATTGCTTGAAGGTCTTTTATGAAGTGACACTGAGAGCTTCGAGCACAAAATTCCGCACCGTTAGTCTATATTTTGATGATTTATGTGGAATTTACCTCCTTTTGCGTGAGTGGAAGACTAGTGATGATGTGTTTGTTGTTGCAATGGCAGACCCAATGTTGCAGAAATTTGAGAAATATTGGGGGATTAGTTTACTAATAAGTTATTATCAATTGCAACTATTCTTGACCCTCATTACAAAATGAAGCCTATTGAGTACTTCTACGGATTGCTTTATGATCATTTTGAGTATGAGCTGAAAGTTGATTCTATAAGGACATGCTTTAGTGAGTTATTTGATGAATATGCAAATCATGGCACTCAATGTTCATCTCTTTGTAGAACATCTAGAAATTTTGAGGCAGAATCTAGTTTAGTAGAGTCCTCCTTGAGCTTATTTTCTACCAGATTAGGGTTAGCAAAATTCATACATGATAGCAACTCAAATCAACATAAAAGATCAGAGCTAGAGGTGTATCTTAAGGATCCTTCCCATCGTGGAGTAGGCGATGATTCTTTTGATATCTTGGGTTGTTGGAGGCTGCATGGTCCAAAATATCTCATTATTTCTCGCATCGCCCGTGATATCTTGAGCATCCCTATATCTACCGTTGCATCTGAGGCAGCATTTAGCACAGCTGGACGGGTGCTCGATGATTACCAGAGTAACCTATTAGCTACAATTGTTGAAGCATTAATGTGTACATAGGATTTATTGAGGGGTTACATGGCAGGTATATATCTCCACTAAAATGTGCATTGTGTTGTTTTCGTAAACTTGCTAACTTCTTTTATTTGGAACAGATGAGTCACAAACGAGAGCACAAAATGTTGTGCCCACTCTAGCATCTTCACCTACTATAAATCTAATAGAAGTTGGCTCTGTGGATGCTGTCTCCGAAAGATTGTAAGAGGTAAACTTACTGATAACTACATGTAAAAATGTAATATGTTGGTGCCTGGATGTGAGAATGAGATACAAAGTCATAGCATGGATGTGAATTCTTTTTTTTAGCTATAATCATCAAGTCCAAACTGCAGCATCTAGGATAAGTTAGCTATGGAGCTAGCTGATAAGGTTTGGTTTTGCCCATGTATTGCAAGAACTTGGTTCCCCACATGCCCTGTCTCCCTGAACATAATTTCCCATTCAATTGTGTTGTTCTCACCATCCCTTCCATTCATCTTGTTTTGTGTGGTCCTTATTGTTAGTTCATTAACTATGCATGTAAATGTGGAACTAATCTTCCAGATGTTAGTCACAAGCATCTAGGAGCATGGGAGCAATCTAAATTGCTACGTTCTCGCTGCTAGCATTAATTAAATGGATCCTCTAAAGAGTTACGCAAAATAGGGTGCTTGACACACACACACACACACACACACACACATATATATATATATCTCATTTGTTGTCATTCTTATGTATGGATGTGCCACGGAACAATCTTTATGTGTTTACCACACCATTTTTGCCCTCCTTTTGCGCATACCCCCTTTTGCTATTGGGAGTCCTCCTGCCCACACTCCTTGCTATTGGGAGTCCTCCTGCCCACACCCCCTTTTGCGCCCATGGCCCCTTCGGCCGTGACCATGGCCTCCGGAGGTAATGCTCTCCTTAACTCCCTCGATGTTGAGGACGTATCTAGACTGTGGCCCCCTTCGCTACTTGTAGTTAGAGCCTTCTTTCATGGCATCAAGAGTGGGGTTGGCTTCGTGGGCGGGTGTCGTAACCTCCATCTTGTGAACTGTCATGTCCTATTCTACTTTGGCATATTCTTCCATATTTTTGAAGAGCTTGGCCACTGTCTTTATGGGCTTCCACACATTATACTCCGCGAGTGGGCCCTTCTGGAGGCCATGGATAGCTGCATTGATGATGGTCATGTCGTTGATGTCCCTCATTTGGCAACAGACTTTCACAAAACGTTTGAAGTGGGCCTGCAGCTTCTCCCTCGACACTTGTCTTACTACGAAGAGCTTGTCGGCGTCGACCCTCTCTATGTAGTTAGCTTACAAATTATTATGCATGAGGTCTCGGATCTGCTCCCATGCATACACCGAACCGGGGAAGATGGTGAAGAACCAGGAAAGTGCAACCGCCCAGAGAGCGAGCGGCAACCCCTTCGCCTTCATCAAGTCATTCCCCCTGCTACCTCTATGGTCATCTTGTAGACGCGCAGGAACTCACGGGGGTCCGTGTCACCTTGGTACGGCTCCACCATAGGTATCTTGAAGTCTTTTGGCGAGGCACTCAGTTGCAAGCTTGTGTAGAGAGGGGACTCGGTGTCCACTCCCCGAGAGGTATTGCGGGCCCTGACGTTGGCCTCCTGGCTTTCAGTCCCTTCTCCGGCCGCTTCCGCCACTATCGTGGTGAGCACCGGCTGACTTTGACTCTCCTATATCTCATGCGTGTCTTTGTGTAGGTCCACCAATTCTCACTACAACGTTCCAAGGATTGCTTCAAGGGGGCTTTTGCCCGTGCTTGGTGCTAGAGGGAGGACGGCCCCACTCCTTACGTCGTGGTGGTGATGGTCTTGATGCCGACGGAGACCATTGCTTGAGCGGTATGGGCCTTGACATTACGATTGCCCGTCGCGGTCGGGTCCTCCATTGACGATGTTTCTTGATTCATCGTTGGTGCGGCTGCTAAGGAGCCACCTTCGTTACTTGTCATGGGTCTAGGTGCTGTCTCGCCGGTGTGTTGCTGCCATAGGGGCGGGGGCCTTTGTGGGCCAGTTCCCTTGCCCTCATTGCAGCGGTCTCGATGGCGGTGCTCCTCTTCCGCTTAAGGGTCGACGTAATTGTCTTTTTTTGGTGCCATTGCGTCTGACCACTCCTTCCTTAGCTCATAGCTTTTATGCCGCCCCCATGAATAGCGCTAATTGTTGTGGTTATAGACCAAACAGTGAACAAGTGAGCTATAGAAAGGCCACAAAGGGCAGCCCGGAGCCTCACAAACCATGGAGACAGTGGATAGAAGTTTGTGACACCTAGATTTGTCTGAAAAGGAGAATCCACTTCTCATGGCGCCCTAAGGTGTACATTTATAGCCATGAGAAGACTTATTACATAAATGTCCCTGTCTGGTTCTACAATTATATGAGCAATACCGTCTTTTCCCTTGTAACAGTCCTCACGGGCAAATCATATAGCCTCACGATTATTGGGCCTCTTGATGCAATGGGCCGACTAGGCTAAGGTGGGGCCACTCGCCCAACAGTAATATACCAACACGCATGGTGGTTTTTCAAAAGCATTTTTATTCTTCATTTGATGATATAATAATTGTTGTGGCTACAGGCCAAACAGAGAGAGAGATGGTAGTGGAGAGTGATGGAGATGAGTATATTGGCCTGCCTCCTCCCCATGGCCTGTATTCATATATATGTACACATGAGGAGTGCTTTTACAGTTATACCCTTACATCTGGTTATCCCCTCTGGGGGCACTTATGTCATTACACATGGCCTATTCGGGGCCTTATAATCTCCTATCAGGCCTGCTGGGTTTAGGTGGGGGCCACCCCTACAACAGGAGCCTCTCATGGTAAAGGGCTTCACGGGGCCGAAGCCATGTTGCCGAGTCCTTTGGCCCCCTCCGTCCCCGCGGCCTGTGAACTTTTCCAAACTTGACCCGGGCTGGGCTGCGCCGGGGGCGTTGCACCGGCACAGGTCAGCGTAGCGGGCCCTTGATCCGCCGCATGAGCCTTAAGTGATAAGGGACGTGCCGCGACGCTCGGTCTGCCGGCCGTCCACGCGGTGAAGCGTGCTTGGCGCGGTGCGGGCGTTTGAGGCGTCGTGACCATTAATATGGCGGCGGACTCCCGGCAGTTGGACTTCTGCCGATTGGCCTTCCGCCGGTTGGCTCCCCTACTGATGGGGTATATATATGGCGCTGGTGCGGCGTTGCTCCTGCGTATATTGTGATAGAAGCTGCTCCACTAAAATGGGCCCCTGCCGTGCATCAACATTCCTGGGTGACGCTGAACGGCTAGGGGAATGTTGATGCACAGAAGGAGGTCCATTTTTCTTGGGAGCTTGATCAGCGCCGGTTATCGACAGCCAGCCGCGTTTCCTGCCCCCGCACCGCGCTTCTGCAGGCGACAGCAAGGTCTGCCCTGTTTTTCTTAACAGGCCTACCTACAGTCGGCGTTCCTGATGGAGCCCGCCGGCATCACCTTTTATGCTGATGCACTGTAGGTGGTCCGTTAAGGAAAACGAGGCAGACTTTGCGGGACAAGACCCCCGCCTTTGCGGCGCCCCGCCGAAGTAGACGCGCGCGCTCCGTTCCCTACCCTTCGAACGGGTGGCAGCGGAGCTGGCGCCCAACCGAAGTAGACGCGCGCGCTCCGTCCTACCCTTAGAACGGGTGGCAACAGAGCTGGCGCCCGGCCGAAGTAGACGCGCGCGCTCCGTCCCCTACCCTTCGAACGGGTGGCAGCGGAGCTGGCGCCCGGCCGAAGTAGACGCGCGCGCTCCATCCCCTACCCTTCGAACGGGTGGCAGCGGAGCTGGCGCCCGGCCGAAGTAGACGCGCGCGCTCCGTCCCCTACCCTTCGAACGGGTGGCAGCGGAGCTGGCGCCCGGCCGAAGTAGACGCGCGCGCTCCGTCCCCTACCCTTCGAACGGGTGGCAGCGGAGCTGGCGCCCGGCCCGTCCCCTACCCTTCGAACGGGTGGCAGTGGAGCTGGCGCCCAGCCGAAGTAGACGCGCGCGCGCTCCGTCCCCTACCCTTCGAACGGGTGGCAGCGGAGCTGGCGCCCAGCCAGAGTAGACGCGCGCGCTCCGTCCCCTACCCTTCGAACGGGTGGCAGCGGAGCTGGCGCCCAGCCGGAGTAGACGCGCGCGCTCCGTCCCCTACCCTTCGAACGGGTGGCAGCGGAGCTGGCGCCCAGCCAAAGTAGACGCGCGCGCGCCGCCCCCTACCCTTCGAACGGGTGGCAGCGGAGCTGGCGACCTTGCGTCGCGAATATCACCACGCGTGCGGTGACTTGAGATCTCGCGATGCGGTCTTGCGCTGTAAAGGTGCCTATACCGTGCGACCCGCCTCGGCGTGCACGGGGCATGTGGCGGCTTATGACTGATGCGCGGCGGGATGTGAACGGTTGCGTGCTCGCAGCCGCTCGCCTCTTCCCTAGGCAAGGGGGACACGGGGCGGGCGACGAATGGCGCAGTGCTGATGCTGTTGTGATCCCCTGGCCCATTAGTCCACCTTGAATAGCGGCTAGGGAGCGTCGTGCTGTGACGACCCTTGGCGCTCGTGGTCGTGGCCTTTCAGCTTTGGGTATGGGGAACAGCGCTGGACAGGCGGTTGTACGACTGCGGTCGCATCCCGCACGCGGGCCGACGCGACGCTTCGGTACTGGGGCGAGGTGGCTTAAAGTAGCCCCCGCGACCGCGCCCCCGCAGTTGTACGCCCCCTTCTTGCTTGCGCCGCCTTCCATACTCGCGTAGTATTTTTTGCCGCTGGCCTCCTTTCCCGGGGAAGCAATGGCGTCTGATGGCAAGCGTGGTCAGGCGGGTGGTGTCTGCGGCATTCTCCGGCGGTCTTCACTGTTGGAGGTGAAATACACGCTCCAAGAGCGCGACCCGGCGGCGGCGGACAAGGAGTGGTTGGTGGGGGAGGAGGGAGGCACATTCTCCGGCGAGCTAGGCCCTCGCTCGTGACCGAGAAGACGATCCAAGGGCTTCTGCGCGCGGGGAAGTTGTCCGAGCGCCAGGAGGTGCGATTGCCCGCCGCCGATGAGACGGAACCGCATCCCGAGAGGTCGGAGGCGGTCGTGTTCGTTGCCTTTTTCGACACGGGACTCCGCATCCCCGCGGCGGCTATCGTGGGCGACGTGCTGCGGACCTTCGGGCTGGAGCTGGCGCAACTGACTCCGAACGCCGTGGCCCGGCTTGCGGTGTACAGCTGGGCCTTGCGCTCGGGGGCATGTTGGCCCAGCGCCTCGCTGTTCGCCTATCTTCACGAGGCACGGTGCCAGCCCAAGGACCGGAAGGACGGGACGCTGTCGAACTTCGGTAGCGTCACCTTTATTCTTCGACTGTCGTGCAAGAAGCTCTTCCCTACGAACTCAACTCGCGGGAAGTGGGAGTCTTACTGGATGAAGCGGTGGTTCTACCACCGTGTGGAGAGCGGGAGCGGCCTTGAGTGCACAGGCCGACCGATCGCGTTCAAACTCTCGCCCGGCCGGACGCTCGGTGACGAGGACAGGCGGAGGGCTCAGCGGCTCGTAGGCGTGGCCGCCCGCCTCAACATGCGTGACCTCGCCGAAGAGTACGTAATGTACGGCGTGGCCCCGCTTGCCCGCGACTGGCGTCTTGCCGCCGAGAGGCGTCGAGACGACAATGTTGCGCCATCGATCTGCTCGCTGCCGGCACCCTCCAGTCTTCATAAGCCTAGACCGCGTCTCTCCTTCGTTCACGCGAAATGCGCTATATGCTGATGCTATCTCCGTTGCTTCAGGGGTTTGCTTGGAGGAGGCGGAGCAAGCAGCGCGCGTATTCCTAGGGCTGTACACCGGCAGGGAGCACGAGCAGCGCGCGTCTGCTATCGCCGAGGCGGGGCTGGGGCGAATAAACCGCGTGTGCGAGGCCCTGGGCCTTGCCGTGCCAGACTGTGTCGCTCCAGACGACGGTGCGGCGAAGAAGAAGAAGGCACCGTCTCGGAAGAGGGGCCGCAGCGGGGCGCCTGCCGCGCTTGGCGCGGCAGCTGCTACTGCTGCTGCTAGTGCTCCCGAGGGCGCGGCGGACGCGGAGTCGGACTCGGCGAGGTATGCCAATTCAGGCTTGGGTGGCGCGGACGCCGAAGGCGAGGTATCTTCGGCGAGCGCCCCGGACGGCAGGCTTGAACCCGTGCGGACCGGCGATGCTGAGGTGGAGCCTCCGGCCGTGGCCGGTGTGGTGCCGGAGGCGCCCTCGACGGGGGCGCACGTAGCCATGCTACCTTTACCGACAGCGGCAGAAACCGAGGTGCCCCCTGCGACAACTGCCACCGCGGAACCTTCGCCCCCGGGCGCTGCAACCGCGGGGGCTTCCCCAGCCGCGACTGCGGGGGCAGTATCGCTGTCGGCTGCCCCGGCTAAACGGCCGTGTGTGCGGCCGGGGCTCCACCGGACACCGCGGGGATTCGTCGTGGCCACGGGCGTCAGAAGCTTGTGGGACTCCAGTGCAAATGCCGGAGACCCTGCAGCATATGCGCCTTCCGCCCCTCTGGCCACGCCGCCCGTCGCGCAGGGACAGCCGCCACCTGCCCCGAACGCGGAGGCTTCTGCCCGCGGCGGGACCATTCCTTCTGCGGGGGCTTACGCCACCGGCGCCCCGCCTGGGGATGGGGGGGCGAGTCCCCGAGACCCTCCTTCTGCTACCGAAGGTAGGGTGGCTTAGCTTACTCTGGTGTATTCTTTCATGCCTTGCGGTGCTCACCTGCAACCTTGTTTGTAGCGCTGCTCATTCCGGAGAGGGAGCACTTGGCGGACCACGGGACCTCCGCGCGCGTGAGCCCCGCGGACTTCGTGCCGCCCCCGGAGACGCTGAGGGCGTGGCGCGGGATTGTGAATGACGTGGCCATCAGCGTCGACCCGCAAGTGCTGCAGGCCTATGGGGCAGGGCGCCTCGAAGACGCCTTCGAGGTGTCTGGGGTGAGGGTAAGTAGTCATGCGACAACGCCTGTGCTGGCTGATCTTGCTAAGTCTTTCCCTTCTGCAGACACTTGTGCTGGGGCAGGCCTTGCAAACGGCCTATGCTCGTGGCCGAAAGGCGCTCGAGGATAGGCTGCAGGCCGCCGAGGAGGAGCTACGCGAAGCTTCTGGAGCCCGCTCTGCCCAGGACGCCCGCATCCGCCAGCTGGAAACGGAATGCGTCGAAGCGAGGGCACACGCCGAGGGACTTGTTGCGTCGGTGCGGGAGTCGGCCGCGGAAGCTGCGCAACAGAAGTTTGTGGCGGAGCGCGACGGGCTCCTGGAACAGGTCGCCTCGCTAGAGAAGGAAAAAGGCGAGCTTGCCTCCTCGGTGGTTGCGTGGGACGCCCTGCAAATGCTGGAAGTCCACCTCCAGAGGCTTGTGGCTGAAGTGCCGGACCACGCCTTCGGCCCGGAGGAGTTGCTGCGGGCCCTTCGCTGGATCCATGACGCCGCCGACGTTGCGCGCGGGGCTGCGACGACCTTTGGCGACCACTGTGCCTATGTGGCGTCGTGCCTGGTGTGCGCCCTCCTTCGGCACCGTGGTTGCACGCACATCGCCGAGCTGGAGAACCCTCAGCTGGAGATGCCCGGCGGGGCCGCAGTGATGTCCGGTGAAGTCCGTGCCGTTCACGACCCCGTCAAATTCTTCTACGAGCGCATCTGGGACTACATCGGGATAGCCGCCACGGAGGTCAAGCTTCGGAAGTCCCTTCGTGGTGGGGGGAACCTCGGGCAATTTCTGGATGAAGTCCCGCGGCGCGACGAGGGCGGCTCTGAGGTCCCGCGGCGCGACGAGGGTGTCGCAGAGGCCTCCGAAGATGCCGCAGGCTCACAGGTGCGGCGCCAACATGGCTAGGTGTGGGCGTGCGTTGTAGCGTCTGCCCCTTGATTGAATGAATAAAGTGCGTGTTTGCTTCACGAACTGATTACTTGCCTTTATCCCGGGCAGCTTCCTTGCTGGGGGCGACTGCTCGCGTCTGGCCTTGCGACCCGGTGGCGCCTTCGACGCTGGCAAAGGGCCGAGGAGTCGTTGAACTTTTGGGCAAGCCGGCCTTCTTCAAGCGAGGCCCCAGCTTTAGCGCGCGTTAAGGATGAGCCCGCGGGATAGCGGCTTAGAACGGCAAGGATGCTGCCGGACCTTTGTACTTGTGTGATTTTTCTGATATGCAAATTTTGTGTCATTTTAAGATATGCGCTGTGTGTTGATGCCGCTTCGGGTTCACCGGTACGCCACGTGCTGCGCGGGGACAGGCTCTCCACGTTCGACGCGCGCCGTTGGCGAAGTAGTCGCGCAAGGGTTCCTTAGAACGGCGCTTGCGGGGGCAGTCCTTGGCGCCTCACCTTTTTACCGTCCCTAGACGGGCGGGTGCGGAGGTGGACCTCGACGCTTCGCCTTTTTACACACTTAAGGAGCACCAGGCTTCGCCTTTTTATAGTCCGTAGACTGGCGTGTGCGGAGGCGGACCTCGGCGCTTCGCCTTTTTATAGTCCGTAGACTGGCGTGTGCGGAGGCGGACCTCGGCACTTCGCCTTTTTATAGTCCGTAGACTGGCGTGTGCGGAGGCGGACCTCGGCACTTCACCTTTTTATAGTCCGTAGACTGGCGCGTGCGGAGGCGGACCTCGGCACTTCGCCTTTTTATAGTCTGTAGACTGGCGCGTGCGGAGGCGGACCTCGGCACTTCGCCTTTTTATAGTCCGTAGACTGGCGCGTGCGGAGGCGGACCTCGGCACTTCGCCTTTTTATAGTCCGTAGACTGGCGCGTGCGGAGGCGGACCTCGGCACTTCGCCTTTTTATAGTCCGTAGACTGGCGCGTGCGGAGGCGGACCTCGGCACTTCGCCTTTTTATAGTCCGTAGACTGGCGTGTGCGGAGGCGGACCTCGGCACTTCGCCTTCTTATAGTCCGTAGACTGGCGCGGGCGAGGGTGGAAGTGCGCGCACGTTCCGTTCCTCTTGCTCCTCCTAGCGGGGGTAGCCTCTGGCGCGCTGTGTCTTCGTCAACGCGCGCTGCGCTCACCTCCCGCAGTACGCGAGGGTGAGCCTCACTCCGCTGCGATTAATACTCGTGTCCTCCGCTCGCGGTGCGAAATGTGTGGGAGGCCTCCGTAGCCTTATTTATGCTCCGCAGGGTATGCACAGGGACGAGGTTCCCGGCATGCGCGGAATCCGCGTCTTGTTTAGACTCCATAGAGTGCGCAGGGAGAACATCCGCGTCTTATTTAGAGTCCGTGGACTGGTGCGTGCGGAGGCGGACCTCGACGCTACGACTTCCTTTATAGTCCGGAGACTCGCGCGTGCGGAGGCAGGCCTCTACGCTACGTCTTATTTAAAGTCCGTGGACTAGCGCGTGCGGAGGCGGACCTCGACGCTACGACTTCCTTTATAGTCCGGAGACTCGCACGTGCGGAGGTAGACCTCGACGCTACGTCTTATTTAAAGTCCGTGGACTAGCGCGTGCGGAGGCGGACCTCGACGCTACGACTTCCTTTATAGTCCAGAGACTCGCGCGTGCGGAGGCAGACCTCGACGCTACGTCTTATTTAAAGTCCGTGGACTAGCGCGTGCAGAGGCGGACCTCGACGCTACAACTTCCTTTATAGTCCGGAGACTCGCGCGTGCGGAGGCAGGCCTCTACGCTACGTCTTATTTAAAGTCTGTGGACTAGCGCGTGCGGAGGCGGACCTCGACGCTACGACTTCCTTTATAGTCCGGAGACTCGCGCGTGCGGAGGCAGACCTCGACGCTACGTCTTATTTAGAGTCCGTAGACTGGTGCGTGCGGAGGCGGACCTCGACGCTACGTCTTATTTAAAGTCCGTAGACTGGTGCGTGCGGAGGCGGACCTCGACGCTACGTCTTATTTAAAGTCCGTAGACTGGTGCGTGCGGAGGCGGACCTCGATGCTACGTCTTATTTAGAGTCCGTAGACTGGCGCGCGCGAGGGCGTCCCCCCGTTGCGTCTTTTGTTTATACTCAGGCCCGTCACCCTTGGCTACGGCGAGTGCACACGCGGACGTGCGACTTCGATTTATACTCAGTCCCGTACCCCTGGCTACGGCGAGTGCACACGCGAACGTGCGTCTTTGTTTATACTCAGGCCCGTCACCTTTGGCTACGGCGAGTGCACACGCGAACGTGCGACTTCAATTTATACTCAGTCCCGTACCCCTGGCTACGGCGAGTGCACACGCGAACGTGCGTCTTTGTTTATACTCAGGCCCGTCACCTTTGGCTACTGCGAGTGCACACGCGAACGTGCGAGTTCGGTTTATACTCAGTCCCGTACCCCTGGCTACGGCGAGTGCACACGCGAACGTGCGTCTTTTGTTTATACTCAGGCCCGTCACCTTTGGCTACGGCGAGTGCACACGCGAACGTGCGACTTCGGTTTATACTCAGTCCCGTACCCCTGGCTACGGCGAGTGCACACACGAACGTGCGTCTTTGTTTATACTCAGGCCCGTCACCTTTGGCTACGGCGAGTGCACACGCGACCGTGCGACTTCGGTTTATACTCAGTCCCGTACCCCTGGCTACGGCGAGTGCACACGCGAACGTGCGTCTTTGTTTATACTCAGGCCCGTCACCTTTGGCTACGGTGAGTGCACACGCGAACGTGCGACTTCGGTTTATACTCAGTCCCGTACCCCTGGCTACGGCGAGTGCACACGCGAACGTGCGTCTTTGGTTATACTCAGGCCCGTCACCTTTGGCTACGGCGAGTGCACACGCGAACGTGCGACTTCGGTTTATACTCCGGGAACGCGCGCGCTGGCCAAGCCTGCGCGCGCCTCCCCCTCGTAAAAGATTGTTGGCAAACGGCGATCTGCATTACATCCCCATTTGCACGGGTAAGCAATTACAAGGGGTGGATGTACTAACCGTTTGTCCTTGGTGCGCCCAAAGCCTCTAGTCGCTAGACATCTGCAGGGCCCGCCAAGGCGCCTCTGAATGGCCCCGCGGACCCCCGCGCTGTGACGCCAGCTCTAAGAGCGCCGCTGGACTTCGCGACGCGGGTGCCTGGCACCTGGCTCGATGCGCCAGGCCATATCTTGGTCGCCTCGGACGGTGATGATGGTCCGGGGGCCCGGGATCTTCATGCATAGATAGCCGTGATGTGGTACCGCGCCGAAGGAGTTGAGGATTGGGTGCCCTAATATGGCATTGTAGGGGTACGGAAGGTCGACCACGTCGAAGGTGGCATCTTCGGCCCGCACATTGTTATCTTGGCCGAAGGAGACTTGAATACCTATTTGGCCCAACGCCCGCAGGAGCTGTCCCCCGAAGCCCTGCAGTGGGATTCCTGAGGGCCCTAGGCGGCTTCGAGGGATCCCCATCTGGTCGAAGGCCGCCGCAAACAATATGTTGGCGGAGCTACCGCCGTCCACCAAGGCACGCCCCACGTCGCATCCCGCGATAGTGACCCGGATGACCAGGGGGTCCTGATGAGGGAAGTCCACGCCTTGGGCGTCGTCAGGTGTGAATGTGACTTTGTGCTGCGCCCAGTCCGGCGGTGCTTGCGCTGGGTATGCCGCCACGTGATGTAGTCTTCGCGCATAGGCCTTCTGCTGCCGTGCTGATGCGAATTCCAGCGCAGAGCCTCCGGATATGACGTTAATGACCCTGCGGTGGGTTGCCTCCGGGGCCTGCAGCGACAGGAGGCCCTCCCGAGGCTGCTGTACGTGAGCTTGGATCCGTAAGGGGCCTTCCTGGGGTTGCATCCCTTGCGTCTGTACCTGCATGGGGGCCTCGTACGGGAATTGGACGTGGGCCACCGCAGGCGGACGTGTCTCCGGGTTCCTGTCCCTAGCGACGCTATCGCGGAGCGCCGCGATGGAGGTGCAGGTGCGGGTATCGTGGTTGTCGCGGCCGTGGACTACGCACCAGAGTCCCTGGTGCTGGTCGTCGTAATCTCCACGACTTTTATCGTCGCGGCCCCGGCCACGGCGCCCCCGACCGCCTCGGCCCGCGGGAGCGCCCTCGTCGGAACAGCCTTCAATGTCGAGGACGTACCGGTTTCGCCTCGACCTCTGCTGGCCGCGCTTGGGCCGATCGGACGACTCCTTGTGCGAGGCGTCCCTGCGGTCGGGCGTATCCCTGGACGACTCCTGCTTACGTTTTCCCTTTGAAGAACCGTCCTTCGGCGGATCTTCGGCTTTTGCCAAGGCTCCGGCCTGGTTGGTGTCGGAGTCGTCACCTTGCCTTCGCCGCGCGTCCTCTTCCGCCCTGGCGTATTTCTCCATTTTGTCGAAGAGCTTCGCCACCGTCTTGATTGGTTTTCGCGCATTGTACTCGGCCATCGGGCCCGGACGAAGGCCCTGTATGGCTGCATTAACGATGGTGGTTTCATTAACGTCCTTCACTTGGCATCGAATCTTGGCGAAGCGTTTGAAGCAGTCCCGGAGCTTCTCCGAGGGTTTTTGCTTCACAGCGAATAGTTGGTCCGCGTCGACTCGCTCGACATAGTTTCCTTGGAAGTTGTTGTGAAGGCGGTCGCGAAGCTGCTCCCACGCGTAGATGGAGCCTGGCTCTATGGTAAAGAACCAAGAGAGCGCCACTCCTTGCAGCGCGAGTGGGAGTCCCTTCGCCTTCGTGGTGTCATCTCCGCCCGCGGCTTCGATCGCGGTTTCATACACGCGCACGAACTCGCGGGGGTCCGTGTCGCCCTTGTACGGGTCGATGGCGCTAGGAAACTTGAAGTCTTCAGGCCATGCCGCCTGCTGCAGCCCTGCCGAAAGCGGGGACTCCGGATCTACGCGCCGCAGTGGCGCACGGCTAGACGTGGGGGCTTCGCGACTGTCCGCCCTCTCCGGCGTGGGCTCGGGCGTGATTACTGGCGCGGCCTGCTGTCTCCGAGCCTCTTGCATATCGCGGACGGCTCCGCGAAGGTCCCCTAGCTCCCACTGGAATGCGTTGAGGGCTACTAGTATGGCGCTTTCCACCGCAGGCGCTGTCGGGGCTGCCGGAACATCCAGCGGACGGGTCGGTGCAGGGACCATCGCTTCACGATCTCCAGCTCCGCCGGATGCTTCATTGCGGCTACCCCCGGCCGCCTGATCCGCGCTGCCGGCGAGGGGTGGCGGGCGCTGTCGTTGCAGTGCCAGCGACGGGGTTGGGTGTCGTTGTAGCGGCGCTGGCGGGGTCGGTCGCTGTGGTGCCAGCGACGGGGTTCGGTGTCGTTGTAGCGGCGCTGGCGGGGTCGGTCGCTGTAGTGCGAGCGTCGACGTCCGCGACCACGGCGCCTGCGCCGCCGTCAGCTCCTTCGGCGGCCGATGCCGAAGCCCTGGTATTCACGCGCCGCTCCGACCCAGCTTTTTTCGGTGCCATCCTTCTTCTTCGGTCTTCGGGCTTGTCCTTGTCCTCCCCACGGACGGCGCCAACTGTTGTGGCTACATGCCAAACAGAGAGAGAGATGGTAGTGGAGAGTGATGGAGATGAGTATATTGGCCTGCCTCCTCCCCATGGCCTGTATTCATATATATGTACACATGAGGAGTGCTTTTACAGTTATACCCTTGCATCTGGTTATCCCCTCTAGGGGCACTTATGTCATTACACATGGCCTATTCGGGGCCTTATAATCTCCTATCAGGCCTGCTGGGTTTAGGTGGGGGCCACCCCTACAACAATAATTATTTTAAAATATCTGTTTTTAAGGAAAAAAGCCACAATGGTCTTAAAAAGCATCTTTTATAAGATATTGTAAAGACATCTCCAATAGTGACATCTTAGTTATATCTTAGCTATATTAAATGAGTAAAATCCTGTGTGAAGGAGAGTGAAGGTGAGAAGAGGTAATGTGCGGTGTCTTATGCAAGAGACGACTTGCCCACAAACCAACGTAAATAGTGAGAGGGTGTGAGGCAAGAAGTTATGATGAAAATAGTATATAATTGTTAAAAAAATAATTTACTATTAGAGTGATTATTTCTAGTATTGTTTTTAGATAAAATAAAAGTTTTCCAGACAAACGTAGAAACAAAATATTATACATCCCCTAAGAATTTCCACGGCAAGTCATAATGCGAGCAACGTTACGTTACACCCGATAGGAAAGCGAGGCAGCCCAGCGACGAGGCAAATAAAGGCCGAAGGCTTTCTATGAAATTTTTGTACGGATAACCTTTTTTTTATTCGGAAATACAGAAATATACCCGCGGGAAATTTTTTTACAAAAATAGCCTCCAGTCGCCCAATGGGTAAGTGACGAGAGAATTTCGCCCACCGAATAGCGACAAGAGGCTATGTCGCTTCACGGGAAAGCGACATAATTGAGTCGCTTTCTCACTGGGCGATTTATATAAGTCGCCCAATGGCTGGGCGACTTATAATGCAGTCGCCCAGTAGGTAGGCGACTTCATTCAGTCCCCCTGAAATTTGTAGAGTTTTGGCAATTTTGTAGTTTGAAACAGAGAAAAAATCTGGTATAGTTGTAATAAAAGTTTATGTGCACTGTATGTTGTAGATGCACAAAAAAAATTCCAAATTTTTTTTAAGAATGATTGATCGTAGAACGATAGATACATAGAGTGGTAAGTGATATTTTGATGTTGCTGAGAAATAGTTTACGGAGAGAACCGGTATGACTTGCTATCTGAATCATTGAATGTGAACATGCTAGATAATAAGCTTATGTCAATAGAAATAAACTTCATAATACAGTTGGGAGTAACATGCCGCGTACATTGTTATTACATGCATAACATATAGCATGATATGCGACTAAGAGCAACTCCGACAGTACTGCCTTAGGGAATAAAACTTGCTGGGTCTATTACATTTGGTCTACTGGGTGTAGCGTGGTTGTTTCCCCTTGTTATCGCGCCTTGAAGATGGCTCCGCTGCATCCTTGTTCCGGTCACTCTTGGTCTCGAGAGCTGCCTCACGAGCTTGAAGCTCTTCCTCCTGACGCTTGATGGCTGCTTCACGCAGACTTAACTGCTCCCGCCTCCTTTGCAGCTCATCCTCCTTGCCCTTCAGATGGATTTGGTCCACCCTCACGCGGCGCTGTTGCTCGAGCCGCATCTGTCGTTCCACCTCGCGAGCCTGAGTCATCTTGACAAAGTATTGTCCTTTGTTTTCCACCTCCACTGCCCGGTTCTGTGGCCATGCCGGCGGCACCCGATCCACCCATGAAGGCTTTTCAGATCGTAGACTTTATCCTCAGGCCTGGATTATCCTTAGGATTCCAGTGTAGCAATAAATGTCCCTATGAAGGCTTTTCAGATCGTAGCCTTTATGTAGGCAGTTTAGCTGGCATGTGTTGTAATCTGACTGAGCAAAGCTGCCCCGTTTTGTCATATCACTGCGTAAAGCTGGCATGTGTTGTCATCTCACCCAGTAAAGCTGAGCGCTTTTGTCATGTCTCTGGGCAAAGCAGCCCTCTTTTGTCCCGCCGTTCAATATAAATAGCCCGGTTGAGGTCCCATGAAGTTGTAGCCAGAAAACCCTGTAAATCGAACAAAGAAGTACCTTATATTTCGTGGTGGAACATACCATGGCGGAAGATGAGGGGCCAGTCGGATATGGGTCACCGAAGGAAGACCTTCCCTTGGAAAGGAGGGAGATGTTCGGTCCACAGTACCGCTTGATACCAAGCCTGCGTGCGCAACCAGCGTGGCCGAAATGCAGACACAATGAGTACGTGGTCGTGCAGGTCCTGGAAGGGCCGAACGATGGCGGGCGCCGTTTCTTCCGATGCCCACGCTCTGGGGTACAAATTACTAATAGTACATTTTTTTATTGCTTATGGACCCTCCATGTTTACTGTCCTTTTTCGCAGATGGCGAAATGCGACTTCTCCCGCTGGATCGACCCTCCTCATGAACGGTATATTGACCGTTATGTGGGTACTTTATGGGACCGAATAATGGACTTGGAGTACCGAATGGAGACTCTCAATGAGGAGAACAATGAGCTCCGCCAACAGATGCAACGTGAGAGGGGAAACGAGGAGGTTGGCAACATAGGAAGCTCGTACGATCCGACATGTTGCTGTGCAAACCCAAGTTGCATATGTGCGTGCCACTACCACGATGGCCAGCCCCGTCCGAGGCGTCCACTTCAGCAGTTCTCCATGTGGGTGCCACAAGGCTCATTTGGCATATAAGCAACGATGTGTATAGTTGTACCGTAGTATGTACGAGGGTCGATCGAAATAATGCAGTACGTTGTTAAGCATGTCATGAATTGATTGTCTTGTGCACGAGCCACAAAAGTATCTCATTTTAACAAACAGCAAATACATGTACTAAATAAGTACATAACCAAGTTCATTACAGAAAAGTCATGTAACTACTGATCAGGACATGCATTGCATCGTCTAGCTGTGTGCCCCTCCTGACCGCATCGACCACAACGTGCACCCGATGTTTCAGCTTGTGATTCATCCATGTCATTCCTAATACGTCGGCTCTGTCGCCGACCCTTCCCACCCTTCAACATGTTAACATCCGGAACCCAGGTCCTCGATGCAATGTCCACAGTGGCGAAGTTTCCCACCACCCTGAACCCTCGGAGCTCCCCACACCAAGCCTGCAGTACCCTCCCCTTAAAGAAGAACTCGGACATGAAGTTCGAAGGATCCATACCCACGGTCCCGCATGCAACGAGGACATGAGAGCATGGTTTGTGTAACAACTTAAGCTTGTTGCACGTGCAACTAGGTTCATTTCCATGATCTGCAAGACATACCTCGTGGGTAACAAGTGAACGAGCCGTCCCAAATCCGGCTCTATCACGGAGTAGCACCTCAAAACGATGCTCCCTATTGCCATGACCTGCACTGTGTGCAACTGACCCTTTTGTGCCTTCATCTCCATGTAAGCAGTAATTTTTGCCGAATACAGAGCTCCGGGATTGGCCGCATGAAGTGCGGCACTCGCGTGCCTCTCCCTGAAGTACCAGATTGTGCTGTGAAGAACACCTTCCACGATGGCGACAAGGGGCTGAGAACGGAGACCCCTTAGAACCCAATTGTACACCTCGGCAAGGTTAGTTGTCATTATTCCGTACCTTGCGCCATCCGTGTCGTGCAACAGCGACCACTTCTCCAACGGTTCCCCCTCGATCCACTGCACGAAGCACCTGATGTTTCGTGAGCTCCTTCTTCTTGGACCACTTGGGTTAGGCGCATCGATTGGCGGCAAGCATTGTGGTTGTGCCGCCCCAGGAGTGACCGGCTCCTTGCTCCTCTCTTCGACGTTCTTCCTAGTGTGCTCATCCAACAACCTCCACAAAGCATCAAATTTCCTCTGTTGGTTCTGCCTAGCCAGCCTCTTGAATAGCTTCATCAAAGATTGTTTAGGGAATTGCTTGAAAAAGTTTGCCGCTAAGTGACGACTGCACCACCGGTTCCTCATGTCCGGCCAAGGAAAGGGCTCCTCGGGGTCTTCTTGAAGTTTTCTTATTACCTTGATAATACCGGCGTGGCGATCATGGATTACGCACACACCAGGCCGAGTGGCTACAACTCCAGCCCTCACATGTCTGAGAAACCACAGCCAGCTCTCGTAATTCTCACTCTCCACAAATGCAATGGCCAGCGGCAATATTTGATTGTTACCGTCAACGCCTATGGCCGTCAGGATCTGCCCCTTGTATTTGCCTGTCAAGAAGGTCCCGTCAATTGAGATCACTGGCAGCATGTGCCTAAATGCTTCGATGCTAGCACCAAATGCAAACATTGCTCTCTGCAACACCGCATACCCTGGCGGACTTATGGACGGCTTCTCGTGGAGGGCGATGTACGTGCCTGGGTTCCTTTCCTGCAGGACATTAAGCATACGAGGAAGGTTGTCGTACGCCGCCTCGAAAGTGCCAAAACGTTTTTCCAACGCTTTCTGCTTGGCACGCCACGCCTTCGCGTAGCTAATCTTATACTTGAATTTATTCTCAATAGCTACCACAATATGCGTGGCTGCCATGTCCTTCTTCTGCACTATCTCCCCATACATGAGATTGGCTATAAATCCGGACGTCAGGTTACGATGTCTCGCCAAGACAGTGTTTAGAATGCAGGAGTGCGGCTCAACCTTGGACACAATCCAATGAGTCTCATACTTAGGTTTACGGGCGTGCACCCGCCAAGGGCAACCAGTCTGCTCGCACTTCACAGTGTACTGCTCCTGGCTTGATTTGACGACGCGAAATGTCCGCTGCATTGAAAGGGCCCAAAGCTTGATGGCATCCTGCAGCGCTTCCTTGTCAGCAAACATAGCATGCAACCGAACCTCTGTCTCATGGTACTTCCATTGTGATTCATGCTCATCATGTGCGGAAAGACCCTCCGCATTAAACCGGTTCCATTCCTGGGGATAGGAACTTCATCCTCATCAGAACTGTCCTCGTCGTCGTCCTCTACAGCTTCCTCTTCATCCCATGCCCTCTCGTCATCAGAGTCCATCTGCTGCACAATGTACTCATTATACTCTCCTTCATCGGCTTGCCCAGTTGGCTCTCTATGGCTTGACGGCTGTAACTCTCCTTCATGTACCGCATCGGCTTCATGACGAGCAACTTCATCATGTCCGCCAACATGCGGCCCGCCCGAGCTGCTAGCACCTCCCACAACAACGGCTGTTGCACGAGCTTCCTCAGCTGCTTGTACTGAGCACAGTTGCACAAGCAGCACACACTCGTATCCACGACGCCGGCACCCTAGCACAAAGCCCTTCCATGTGGCAGAGCGCACCAATGTCTTCAACTCCCATCTGATGTCCGTGGGAGACCGGCTCCAAAGCCCTTGCACGACGACGCTGTACACCTCGGGGTTCAACGAAAAACTCCGGGTCAGCCAAAGCTGCACATCTCCCATTCGAGCATTCTCGTCATCCGGAAGTACGAGAGTGACTTGCGGAAAATCGCTCAAATCCACACCATTCGGACCTTCACGAATGGTTCCAGCTCCGTAATACACTCTCAATGTAGTGGACATTGATGATGTCGGCCTGCATATATATTTCAATTTTGCGACATGTCAAATAATATCGCACAATACTAAACTTCCTATACCACAAACTTTGTTAAATTTTCTATACTACCATACTACAAATTGCATACCAAACCTTTTCTACAATAATATTTTCATACTAACACGGTACTAATTATTCTACATCTATAATTTTTATTAACACCAACATTTCATATAAATAATAATGCAAATACAACATAATCCAAAAAAATATCTGGATCCAAATTGATCGAATAGCTTCTACTCCTCCTTCCTCCCTCACCTCCTCCTCTCCTTCTCCTCTTCCCCTCCTTCCTCTCCTTCTCCTCTCCTCCTCCTCTTCCCCTCCTTCCTCTCTTCTCCTCTCCTTCTCCTCTTCTTCCCCTCCTTCCTCTCTTCTCCCCCTTGTTTCTTTTCCTTCTTCCTCTTCTCTGTGCACTGAATGTGTTTGCTGAATGAGTGAAAAAGGTGGTTGGTAGTGGGAGCCGGCTGGGCAGGCCGCCTTAACCCCCCCTGTGTTGCCCTAGCGTTGGGCGATTGCATTGCAGTCGTCCAACCGTATAGCGACTTAAATTAAGTCGCCCAACGTGCGGGCGACAGCGTTGATTCGCCCAACGGTTCGCAGATTCTTTAAATGTCGCTATTCGGGTGGGCAAAATTCTCTAGTCGCCTCCCCATTGGGCGACTGGAGGCTATTTTTGTAAAAAAATTTCCCGCGAGTATATTTCTGTATTTCTGAATAAAAAAAAGGTTATCCGTCCAAAAATTTCGGCTTTCTATTCCCACCTGGACGCCCCATCTTCCTCGCGCACCCGGTTTGCCTGCCACGACCAGGAGCCCCAAAAACAAAAGCAAGAAGAAACCATCCTCCTAGACGCCTCCTCCTCCTCCTCCCTCTTCCTCCCTTAGCTCCAACACTAACATTTCTGCTTCCATCTCCCTTGCTTCTTCTGCGGGTAGGTCTCCTCTTCTCATGCTCCTGGTTTCCTTTTCTTTTTCTGTATTTTTTTTTCAAATTATATGTGCGTAGCGTCGTGATCCATCCGGTCAATCTTTTTGGCGCATTCAGCGACGATTTAGTAGATACCACGATTCAAATGCTAATCTTGTCGATTTGTTCAGCATGGAGATCAGCTAAACCGGGAATTTTGATCCCAAGCTGGCCGGTTCCTTGGGCTTCTCCGTAACTGTCGTAGAAGGGGCGAAAGGTTGAGCACTTTTAGTAAAGAGGAGTTGCAAGACGCTAGAATGTTGAGCTATGTGGGTCAGCGTTTGCGTCTCATGGTTTCCCGCCCAATGTTTGCAGGAAATGGGGGTGCTTGTTTTGGTGTCATCCGAGTCCGAGTCCGAGGACGAGGCGTGTATGCACTCGCCTGATCGGAAGCGTCCTGCCTGGGAGGCGGGTCCAGGCCGTGATAGTGGGAGCTCTCTTGAGCAGGAAAGAATGGTGAGGTCGCTGCATCAGCCAAGCGAGGTGGTGGAGAAAGGCAAGGAGAAGGTCGGCGACGGGGAGAGTGCGTGGGCGGCAGGGGTTCCTGTGCTCGGCGGAGAACCGCTCAGTGCTCGTGGTCTTATGTTGGGGACGGGATGGGATACATGGGACGCAAAGGTAAGCAAGTCTGGAGACAGGGGAAATGAAGGAGCCGAGTGTTGTTGGGGTAATCAGATAAGCAGATCAGTCTCCGTGCCTAAGGAAGAATCAGACAAGAAGGGGTTTCGTGAGAGCAATGGACAGCATGGGCTGCTTCACGATGGCTGGAAGGGCATTCTTGGTGCAAAACCTGCTGATCCTGTCAACACCCTGTTGCATTCATGGGATTATGGCAAGAGAGAAAATGAGGCTGCAATGTATGGACAAAGCTCTATAGCCACTGATGATTTCCTCACGGGAGATAGTGGCTCAACATGGATGGCGAAGATCAAGGGGCTCAACTTCCCACTTCCTGATGAGAACCAGTTGAGGACAAGGCGAATTGAATCAGATGAGGTGTTTGCCCGCATGCTTCAAGAGAAGTTTAACCAGGAAAAGCCAGGCTCTCAAAATTCAGAACAGGTTGATACTCTAGACTACTCAATCTTACCATGACCTTTTGAATAAAATTCTGTTTCGTAGTTGACTTTTTCTGTCTGTGGTTGCTCTGCTTCTGATGATTCACTGCCGATGTAAGAAATGACTCACTTATTGCTGACATCTGGCAGGTTGATACAACTATAGCCTGGACATTGCAAGAGGAAGATGCTGAGCGTGCCAGAATTGCTGTGAGAGAGAGCCAATCTAGTTCTGTAAGTTGCTGCTGAGCCTTGATGCATCCATTATGAGAGATGCTTGCTTAAAGCTTGCAACAATCATTTTGTCATCTTTTATGAATAGTGACATGGTTTCAGTTATAAACTGATATGTTGATCCTGATAACTATGTTGAAGTTGTAGAAATCCATAGCTACCCACGTTTTTCCATTGATGGAACCTTGAAAGTCAGTTAGCTGAAGTGCCAACATCTTGCCAACTAAATATCGACACAAAAAAAATGACATCGTATCTACCTGTAAGCATCTAAAACTCAGCAGTTTGTGGGTAAATTAAATTGACAAAAAACTCAAAACTAAAAATAAGCTGCATGGATTAGCAAAAATATAACCTAATTATCCCCTGTTGCTCTTACTCTTCTGTTCTTGTATTTCAATCTCATACTTATGCATTTCCCTGTTGTCGCCTATTGGCTATGTCATTCCATGTCTCGACTACTTTTGTCATTTATCTGAATTCCCATCCCATCCTTTCTTTTTTAAGTAATGTACTGTTTTTCTCCCCAGAGCCAGAGTGACCGTCCAATGGCACACTTATATTCATATAGCCGGCGCTCACCAGTTCATAGTTTTGCTGCATGGACAACTAATCGTACTCTGACTCCGATGTCAAACAGAAGGGGGTTGCCAATAAGCTCCAACTGCCCTGAAAGGGAGCAACAGAATGTGAGACTCTTTAATAAATTTATCTCTTGGGCCTTCACTTGTGCACTCATATTTGCTCGTTCTCAGATGATTATCTCTCAGTTGACCAGAGGATGCTTCAGAGAAGACAACATGGATCTAGAAACGGTTAGCCTTTACCCTATATTCTAGAACATCATGGCTACTTTGGAATGCCGAGGGGGGCTTTGCCTAGTTGACTAGTTGTCCCTCCTGCTTGTCTATTACTGCATGTACTAGCAGCCTGCAAATACATAAATATTCACACTTGTTGCCTTTTACTGGAAGTAAAAGTAGAAGTAGGATTTGAAATCGTCCTGTTAGCCCAACAATCTATTTGATTAATTAATACGAGTACAATATTTATGCCCCTAAGTAATTATACATGACATGCTCTAAAATCTGTAAACTTTTCCTTGGGGTGGAGTACTGATCTCACAGCAACTAAAGAGTATACATTTTTTCCTAATGGCTGCTCTAATACATTCAAATGTTAACACTACAACAATCTTTTTTTTTTTGTAATATTTAGAGAATGGCCGTACTGGACTCACTCCAAGAAGTATTTGAAAACTGTGGGGACACATTTTCAGATTCTGATGAGTGAGTACTTACTGTTTTTATGTCATTTTCTTTTCATGCAGTGTAGCTCTGATGGAAATTTCTGCAGCCAGACAATAAATTATTGTCAAATTGTCATAGTTGCATACTTATTCAGTTATTCCTGCATTTTGGTATATTGATTTGTATTTCGTGTTGTTTATGTGGTCATACATTCTGCAGTGTTATTGCTAAAGTGCTAATACTCTTCCAAACAGCTCTCTGTGTGCACTGCGGTAGCCAGTAGGTTAACTCACATTGCAAGTCCCTAGATCCTGCAATGAGATGGGACCCTCTTGATGTGCTGCTTCTTTGATTGAAGCTACCACTTGGTTGATGCATATCTATTCTGACTAATTAGTTCTTTTATTGATCACATGTTAGTGATAATTATGAGAACGTGTTAATACTTGACGAAAACAACCATCACAGAGGTGCTTCTGACAATGAAATAGACAACCTGCCACTATCTGTAGTTGAGGTTTGGACTTGGTCTTTACTCAAGATGGATGTGCATTATATTTGGATTTAGTAGAGCTAATTTGGCAGTGCCCGATTCTTTGTCAGGGAGAAAGTTGCTGCGATGAACCCTGTCCTATATGCTTGGATTGCCCTGCTGCTGGTGCCTTCCTCCGGCATTTGCCATGCATGCACAGATTTCACAAAGAAGTACAAGCGAATGCCTAAATTATAGATTGAAAGTGTTTTGACTTAATGTTTTCAGTTTAACACCTTTTGTCGATCTTATTTTTCTTCCACAGTGCATTGACAGATGGCTTCGGATGAGGATTTCATGCCCCGTCTGCAAATCTAATGTAACTGACAGGAGGCCGCATCATCTTTAATACTTTTTTGATAGCATCAGAAACGGTTTAGGTAGATTGTCCTATAGGAAGCATTGATACTGCTGGTGCTGCAGTTTGCAAGTAACTTTGTAGCGTTGCGTTCTGCTCCACTCTCAGAAGTCAGGACAGGGAATCTTTGAATGCTGTGGAGGCGTTTTTTTGCTGTGAGAGGTGGGCATCGCAAATCTTTTATTCCTTTTTTCTGCATACTTCTGTCTATGGAAGATGCACGACAGTATGGTTTGATCTCCATGCCATGCACTGATGCACCCTTGCTGGTCCTCGCCATGGGTAGTTGGGTACGACGGGCTGAAGTTGCCCCCCATATGAACAGAGATGAAAGGCACACTCTGTGTAGACCTGTAGTTTCAATTGGAAATGAAGTTACTTGGTTCTGGAATTCCAAGTTTTGCTATCTACTTATCTGGCTCGTCAGTTTTAATTTGATTTTGGCTAATTTTCTTCAGTAATTTGTTTAGTAGAATGTCATGCCTGGCCACTGGCGAGTAGGTATGCACGTTCTTAGACACCATCATATTCATATGTGACGAAGTAATTTGCTCCGAGGTAAGGCTAACGAAGAGACGACGATATCCTGTCTATAATTCACTGGAAAATTAGTTTGTCACTACAAAATTTATGGTTCAACGAAATTTCACGTAAATGCAAATTTGGGGAAAGCGTGTGCTGATCGTTGGACACTTGGACGGTTGGACCCAGCAATCGCAAACCCGGTCGTAGATAACAAAATCTACACGACCCTCCCTTTAGTTGGGAAATTGAGGATTTACCCTCCACATCTCAATGACACGTGGGGTTATTATAAGTCACTGACACGTGAGTCAAGAGGGTATATCCTCAATTTCCATCTAAATAGAGGGTATATGATCAATTTTTTCAATCTACACAGCTCGAAGCCTCGAGCGGATGGCGATCGCGACACACATGTCGAAGCCGTGCGGCGGCCGCGCGCCTCGAGCGAGGCGGCGCCGGCGGCGGGGGCGGGCCCCGGTGAAGGTGATGCTGCCGAAGAAGCCGCTGAAGTGGTCGACGGGGATGGTGCCGGGGGAGTACGGCGGCGAGCCGGCCACGAGCAAGCCGCGTAAGTACTGGATGGGGAAGGAGGACCGCGACCCCGTGGGCAACACCGACGACTTCATCTGGATCAAGGACTTCCTGCCCCACATGGAGCGCGTCGTCGGCAACGGTGGCGCCGACACGGCCCCCACCATCCCCCGCCTAGCCCCGGTACGGCGAATCCCGGAGCTCTCGCGCTCGTGCTCCGTGCGCGCGCGCCTTAGTTTGGTTCTGTTCTGTGATTGAATTACGAGCCTGCATGGTCTCATTTGTTTCGAACTTTCATTCGGGCATAAATTGCCTGCAGTGGTTGCTATTCTGAGTTTCTAACAAAGCAATTCGTTTGAGCAGGTGGACGAGGAGGCGGACTCAGGGTTTCTAAGCATCAACCGCGCAATGAACCTTGACAGGTTAGTCTCACCTCACCTCATCTGCTCACCAGTTGGTGTTTCGACCATCGTTTCGCAAGGTTTAGTGATCTAGAGCGTGCATTGTAGTGTGCAGGTTGATCTGAGCAAGGAGCTTCTGGTGCCAACCAAGCCAATTTTGCAGACCCAGGGCGAGGCTGCCCGGCGTGGTCGAGCCGTCGGCGCTGAGGTTATTCAGATCCCATGCATTCAGCGTGTAGCCTTATTTTGGGGATGGTAATAAGTTGGGTTCTTGGAATTCGGATGTAGGCTTTCAATGGCACCGCCTTCACTAGATGGAGGCTAGTCCCAACTCGACGGGAGCAGGCAAAGTGGGACCGAGCGGCCAAGGCAGCCTCTGGTGGCAGTGTAAGTCGTTCTCGTTCTAGGACAGTTATTAGTATCTCTGGATATTCATTGAGGTCTACCATGTGAGAATCTTTTAACTAAAATTTCACAATGTTCACATTTTTAACATACATATGATGATTTATACTTCTTTTGTAATTTGTGTTTCATGATTTTGGTCCCCTTATAGGATGTCATACTAAGGGAATCAAAGTCAAAGAGTGGAGCAAGGGGACCATAAGGTATTGGCAGCTAAGTCCAGAGAGCAATATCTAAAGGTATATCTCTTTTAAGTCAATCAGGATTCAGTAATGCTAGTATTCCCCGGGCTTTCTTCACATGAACTGTTATTTTGGGAGTTGCACATAGCTAAATTTTCATGGTCGAAATTAGTATTGTGTGTTCTTCAAGAATGTAACATGCATAGCTGCACACATTATCTGTTAGTATTTACTCACAATGAGGATTGTTTTGCAGTTGAAACAAAGATTTCAGTTGCTTACTTTAGGTGTTGTCTCTGCTTATTTTTCATACTCTCCTGAAATTGCTGCAAGGTATGCATGTTTTCCTTTTGGACGAGTTACATTGACTTTGCTTTTGCTTAGTGCTTCTCCTTATACGGCTTATTGATTTGTGTATCTGAAATGCTGACCACTGGTATTGTCTATTTATATCAAGACTGACATGGAATGCGTTTATTTTCCACTTTTTGGGTTATCACTTTTTAGGATTAGTTTGCTTCTTCCACTAATATCAGTTACTCCTCAGCTTTGGTGCAGGGCTGATTGGATCTGTGGTGTATCTCCGTATGCTTGGACCCAGTGTGGATTCCCTAGTGGGTGGAACTAGAGAAACTGTCAAGTATGTTTCTAGTTACTTGTCTTACAATTTGGATTTGCAGATACAAGTCAAATTTGCTCATACTTTTAGCTCAAATAATTGCACATGCTTAGGTTTAGTTTGGCAGAACTACACTGGGCTAAACCTAGTTTGTGATCTCATTCTATAGGACTGAAGTTTATGTTGCCAAAATTGAAGATTACTCATGTTCGACCCCTTTGGATAGAAGGAAAATTTTGGCAGCAGGGGACTCGACATCACCCATATCATAGCCACTCGGTGGTCTTTAGGATTCGTTTAGCAGGCATCGGCGTATCTCGCATGTCATTTGCCCTCTTGCTAAATGAAAAGAGTTTGACTTGGGTTAAAACAAATCAATGCATTGACTAACATTTGACAAGTTAATATAGTTAGCCTGCATTTCAACCTAACTGATACACGAGCATTACAACTGATAACATGCATAGTACTTTGAAATAGGAAATTTGGCGTCTAGAACAGACGCGTCATACACATGTACAAAACATTAATTTATAATGATCCCTAGTTACAAATGATGTAAAAATCATTGATTCCTTCGTTGCAACATAATGATATGTGTTAGGTAATAATTGCATTACAATGACAACACATGTAGGGGTGAAAGTGTGGCAGGCCTATCCGCTAAGCCATCAGCCCGCCCTGCAAAACCAACCCACTTATCCATCCGCGAAAATCCACAAAAATGTAGCGTTTTAAGTAGGCCGGCCCACAAAGTCCAACGGGTCACACACACCCGCATTTTGATAGGAGGTTGGTCGGTGGGTGGTTGAGCCCGATCAATCGGCCGGTTGGTTTGCGATGGCGCCGCCGTCGATGGACTATTGATTCAGCTTCTTCCGCGGCGCCAGGGACAACATCTTTGACGCCATCGACGCGGCTATCACCGTCACTGCGTCCGACCACCCGGTGGCCCTCCGCGCGAGTCACGACACCATCACCGAGTGCCTCTACACCGCGCTGCTGGTATCCGACGCGTCGATGGTGGCGGCGCATCCCTCGGCGGGGGCGCTCGTTGCCTACACGCCGCCAGCGCAGCTGCTCCCTAAGGGCGCCGCCAGCGTCCCTAACCTCTACGGCTTCGACCACGCTGAGTCCATCACCGACGATGGTGCCCCCCGCCGTGACGACCCCGTCGCATCAAGGCCATCCTTCTCAACACCCAAAAAAAGGTCATCTCCTCCACTTGTCCTCCACGCGGCCACCGCCGTCACCCGTACCACTGGTTGTTGGTTGGTAATAACTAGTACTAAATCTGTTCTGTTGTGTATGCCATCACCTCCCGCCCCTACAACATCTCCGTGTTGTAGGTTAGCTCCACCATGACCCTTCTACTTTGATCATAGTCTAACTTCAACCACAGCTCTTCGATTTCGACCGCGAATCAATTTTGTCCACGGCCCTTCGACTTCGACCACTGCCCCCTTTGACCACTGTCCCCTTCGATTTCGAGCATGGCCTGACTTCGACTACAGCCCTTTGACTTCGACCACAGCTTCGACTTTGACCATGGATCTTTGACTTCGGCCACTGCCCCCTTTAACTACAACTTCGACCACGGCCCCTCAACTTCGGCTATGGCTCCTCGACCACGGCACCAACTTCGACGACCAGCTTGGGAGATCAAAATCATCAGACAGCCCGACGAGCTCTAAGCGAAGAGTAGGAGGTAGAGAAGCTCATTGGGCGAGCAGCCACTGGCCGACGGCGAGGGAGAGCCACATGGGTGGGCGTAGTAAGAGGAAGCCGCCGCTATCGCCGAGTGCCCTTCTCTCTGATCCACTGGCCGCTGTCACCGAGTGCTATTCTCTCCGATCCACCGGCCGCTGTCGCCGAGCGTCGTGCCACTGGTTGGAGGGGCGATGGGAGATGAAATTGGTGGCGACGCTCCGAGAAAAGTTGGGGGATACGACCAGACGCTGTCGCGCGGAGAAGGAATTGGCGGCGGCGCCGAGGAGGAGGAGACACGAGGGTTCGGGGGAGAAGGAGGCGACGGTTGCGGGAGGTGGAGGTTGAGAGGCGGCGATGAGTAGATGGGGAGAGGAGGCGGCGGGCAAATGCGTTAGGGAGATGGCGATGAGGAGATGCGACACTGCTGAGGGAAGTTGGAGGACTGCGATCAGACGCTGCTGTACAGGGACGGAATCGGTGGCGGCGCTGAGGAGGAGGCGTGGTACAAGGGTTCAGGGGAGAGGAGGCAGCGGTTGCGGGAGGTGGAGTGGTTGCAGGAGGCGGAGGATGTGGTGGAAGAGAAGATGATGAGTGCGGTCCACGCATCGGTCTGACATTTTTTACGAGGAGCGAAAAAACTACCTACATATAGATTGATCTTTGATGGAACGACTGAGATGAGATGAAAGAGAATAGATTGATGACCATCGACTCTTATTTTTATAATAGTAAAGATGTGAACATTCTCAGGCCCTGATCAATATGGCTTCAGCTTCTGGCTTCAGCTTATTTTTGCACTATTCATAAATTTCGTCTTTTTCTGAACTTTTGGCTTTTTTTGAGTTTTTTTACCGGTTCTTTTTTTCCTCGTATTTGTTTACATTGTACGTGATGGGCTAATATGTTTTTTCTATTTTTAAATTTTTTTAAAAATTTAATTATGGTAAATAAGCCTCTGTCAGTTACAGTGTTTTTTCAGTCAACTACAGTGTTTTCAGCCATAAACCATGAGGCTTTCAGCCGAACTGATCACCACCTCAGCTGCCTTTCTTAGCAGGAATTTCTTAGTAAATCGTGCAAATTCATTTGTTCCCAAATGGTCGAGGGATAAGCACACGCACCTACTACCCCGTACATTCCATTCAAAGTTGCGCATCTACAGCACCTCGATACTTACACAGATTCCACGTCACCATTGAGTGTTTCCGGTGAGCAAAGTAAAATATGTGATGTGTTTATAATCTTATTTTATATCAGAAGGAGATAAAAATAAAAGAAGTAAAGAAGTTATTTTGAAAAACAGTATATTCACATTGATTTTTTAACTAGAAATAGAAGCTAATATAAACAGTAAATAATAGTGCATTCATTTTTCAACTTCCTGCCGAAGTATTTTCTTTTCCTTTCATTTCTCTTTCGTTGCTGGCCGTGTCCTTTTGGCAGCCAAAAGAATCCTCGAATGGTATAAAAATAAAGTAGAACCTAAACCCAAAAAAGGAGCCAAAAAGTGGACAAGGTCAGACAGGACACTAGGGGGACCCCACAGGAGGCCCGCGGTGTCCCTGACGCGTGGGCCCCGGCGCGGGTCGTGACGTCACGCGCGCGGTTCCCGGCCATGTGAGAAAGCCTGGAGCCCTACCCATCCCATCCCACCACGCCCCGCCCGAGCCTACGACTGCGAGTCAACGCTCTCCGCCCCCTCGGAGGTGGGGGCGGCCGCCGCCGTAGCGGCGGCGGCGGTGCCCGATCGGGCACTGGGGCGAGGCCTCCGGCGGCCGGGGGACGCGGAGGCGACGCGGCGGAGCGCGCCGCCGGCCGTCCAGTAGCGGCGGCAGGCGCGGCAGAGGTGGCGCGGCTGCCGCACGTTGTAGTTGTTGAAGTAGCAGAACTTGGTCTCCCTGCTCCCGCACCTCGGGCACGGCAGCGGCTCGCCCGCGGCGGCTTGCAGAGGCGCCGGCGGAGGAGGAGGGGGAGGAGGCGGCGGCGGCGGGGAGCTCTCTTCTTCTTCTGCGGCAGCGCGGTGGGCCTCGGGCTGGATGACCTGGCCGAAGAGCTTGAATCCGGAGGCGTCGGCCGCAGCGGTGGAGGGGAGGTTTGCCATGGAGCAGGAGGAGGAGGAGGTGCGGGTGGGTAGGAGAGAGCCCCTTATATAGGGGAGGAGTTGGCCATCGTCTCCTCTCCCCGCTCTACTTTGCTTAATACACCCGACTTCTTCGCGTGATGACACCACTAATAGGTATGGACGGATTGATACGGGCTTTCTCTCCTCCATTTCTATTTTTTTATTTCATCATAAATATTTTTAGATCAGTTCTCGTCTTACCATTTTAAGACCATGGTCTATTTTTTATTTTGTCATAAATATTTTTAGATCACTTATGGTGAGACCATGGTCTTCTCTCTTGTTCAAAAACATTTGCAAAAGATTTTAATTATGTTGGTTGCTATTCATCGTCTCTTGTAGTCGATCTCAGTCATACAATTATTAATTATTTGATGATGATGGACTGTAGACAATGGAGTGGTGCGTTGGCGAGGTGCGTGCATCTACAGTTACAATTTGATGGGGGGTGGACTATGGAAATTTGGCGAGGATGGACTATGGAAATGGAATGGTGCGTGCATCCAGCAAAAAAACAATCACGTGGAAATGCTGGGAAACGTGGCATCACGTGACCTCAAGATTTGGCTGCACAAGGCCGAGAGATTGAGGGCCTGTTTGGTTCATGACCAGAACTTACCTAGCCACAAGTTAGGCGTGCCACAGTTTTTAGGTAGCTGTTTGGTTCACTGACGTAACTGTGGCATGCCACACTTTCTTAGCACCCGGCCCCACACGTCATAGACTCAGTTTCTTGCCAAACTTTGCCACAAGTGTGGCTTCGATTTTGTTAGCCACACTTTCTGTGGCAGCCACATATTGCCTAAGTTTAGGCATGGCAAGGTTAGGCACCAACCAAACAGGCCCTGATTGTTCAAAAGCCATTGAATGCAACTTTCCATGATCGTGCTGACCTTGATTTTTTTTTAATCTCTTCTTGTCGTTTGACTTTGGAAAGCTTTTTATTGCGGAACGGATGGGTTGGTATCTGATTATGGGTATGTTTCTTTGGACTGTGATTTATAGGTTTTGTTTATAATTTGTGGTTTTTGAGTTATTTGTAAGAAAGATTACAAAGTAATAGAAATTCACATACGATTTTTGCTGATATAAATGAAGTTATTATAGTATATACTACAATTGATTAGTAGACTCTATCTTAAAAAGATATTTCGTTTAAAGGTTAATTACTATATAAAAGTTAAAAGTAGAAAACCAAAAGTTAAAAGTAGAAAACCAAAAGTAAAAAAGAACAAACCGTATCGTGGTGATTGCTTCTTGTATGGAACATACTCAACCGAGTAAAGTCTCTAATTGAGTCACTAAGCAACATCGGCGAGAGTATTGTGTGCCCATCGTTTGATTTTGTTTTTGGTGCGTGGCATCTCATCCTGCAAAAGATGGGAGACTTTGCTGTACGTGTGCCGCAAAAGATGATAGTGACGAAAACATAATTCTATGGCCACAGTCATACCGCAAGGACGATGAAGCTTTTATTTCTGGCCTTTTTCCAAAGCTGCAACTTCTTGGCAATTAATCAGTCAAATGCCAAAAGCCTGTGACGAAACGTGTACAACATGTCACTCTTCTGTAAAGTTTGGTTCGGGGGCGCATGGACAGGTGCAACGAATGAAGCATTTTGTACAGCCATATCACAAAGAAGGATGGAAACGCGACAGGCTAACACTTCGCTCATTTCGGTTTAAATTTTTAACTTCTAATTTATTTTTTATTTATTTATAAATTTCATCTTTTTCTATTTTTTCTGTTTTTTAGCTTTCTTGTCGTTTCTTTTTTCTCGTATTTGTTTGCATTATATAAGATGAGCTAACATATTTTTTATTTTTAAATTTTTAAATTTAATTATGCTAAATAAACCACCACAAACTACAGTACAAAATAAATCAGTTACAATAAAAATAAGCTGTAAGCCAGACTTATTGAGCCTAGAGGAGCACCATCTAAGTCCGAAGTGACGCGTCGGTCCAAGTTAGGCCGAGCTTGATTTCTCGCAATCGCACAAATTATCCATCAAGCGTGTCCCTTAAACATGCGGAAAGTTGTTCTCTCTTGTTGAAGCCATCGTATGCTACTACTGTATCACAACCGCATGCACAGCATATGTTAATTACTTGGGTGCCTTGATGCCATCGCAGCGCAGTAATTTGACAACGAACGTAGAATGCTGTCTCGTCCTCTTGCGTTGCACAAATGGGCTTTGTTGCCAAGTGAAGCTGGGTCAAAATATCTGTTTATGTAAAGTCAACTCCAAGTCCAGCTTGCCTTTGCCTAGATCATCAAACCTTTTTATGAAAAAGTGAGAACTCGTCGTTTGTCTGACAAGCACTAGAACTCATTAGACGGTCGCATCTCACCAATAATCTCACCTTTTTAGCATGCAAATGCAATGATTACACGTTTACAACCAGTCTTTTGAATCTAAAATTCAATTTGGGCTCCACAATTAAAAGCAAAAGAATATTTATTACACGTTTACAACCAGCCTTAATCATATGATATGCAACTCTCCCGAGTATGTGCTCTAGAAAAAAAAAAGGCAAATGTTTTTTTTATCCATCGTATATTCATTTGAAGCATTGGAAACACTTTTGCTTCTTTTCTGTCCAGAAGCCGAGAAGAAGCAATTCTTTCTTGGTACAGTCCGACCCTACTGCTGCAATCAAGGGCATCCATAGTATATAACCCAAAGGGTCTTAAGGTGGGTCACATCTAAACCTTAAGGTCGACTCCATAGTGTATATAACCAAGGGTCTTAAGACGGTCCCACTCGGCAGATAAAGAAAAATTGTATTTTAATGCTTGTGGCCAGGTCTTTAGCTTGAGGACCAGCCTTAAGCCTTTTTTTCTTATAGCCTGCTTAAGGTCACCCCTGTAATGTATAAGGTTGACCTTAAGGTGGCTTAAGACGCTCTATTTTCATACACTACAGATGCCCTAATACTAGTAAAGCAATCGTTATTTCTTGAACCAAGTAAAAAAAAAAGAACTAATCGGTTTGGTGAACTAGAAATCGATTAGTCAAGCTTAACACGCTAGATCAGATCAGAAAGGCATGATCAATCCTACTTATTATGTTGCCGTCCCAATAAACCAATCCTACTTAATTATGTTGCCGTCCGAATAAACTATCTAGTGTACGTGGAAACAGTAGTTGGATAGTGTTGCTGCAGTAGAATATTGCGCCCGAGATACTTATGAGCAGCTACTACGAAAAGGACAAATCAGTGTCCACTTTTCTGAACTATTAATTACACTACTATGAAATAAACTATACTAGACGTTCACTACAGATAATTCATGTGGAACCATCTATACTTTGATTATTACAGACGGTTCATGACTAAAACCGCCTCTGAAACTATCACAGACGGTTAGGTTTAAAGCTGTCTATGATGTACGCATTATCATAGACGGTTTTTAATTAGAATTGCCAATGAAATTATCACAGACGGTTTTTATTTACAATCGTCTGTGTTTTGTCATTTGTCGTATGAAATACAGAAGCTACTGAGACAAGAGACAAATTCAAGGCACATTTATTATAAAAGTCCCTAACAAACAGATTCCCAAATCTTAGTCTTTTGGGCTTCATATGTTTCTTCTTCGACTTTTGGAGTTGCAGGATCAGCCGCTGAGTTTTCGAATGCCATGAAGATTGCCCTTACCCTCTCCACTTCCTCCTCTAGCCTGGGCAAATCATTAGTATGGCCCATAATCTCAAAGAGGATGTCATGATAAGTTTCCTCAGAATCGGCCGCTTCTGCTTGATCGACAATGTTATCCATGTGTCTCTCCACTGCCACAAGAGTTTCTTCCGCTTTGTACACATGGCAGAGAAGAACGAGGCTGAAGGCGGTTCCCTTTCCTGAGCGGCAACGAGACACCTCTGTCGACAGCGGATGATGAGGTCCAGCTGACGGATAGAAGCGAGTCGAGGAAGGAGAGCAGGGTGTGAGCAGAGGAGTTGCTCCAGATGTAAATTGTTGGTCGTCTGTGTAAGATTGCGACCGAACAACTCATGATGGATAGATGAGAGAAAAGAGATCAAAATAATATTAGATGCTATTATTGAGAAATCTGGTGAAGAAAATAAGGAAGAGGACAGTTTAGAATAGCTGAATTAGGGCGTGCATATTTAAGCGTTATCACAGACGGTTCGTATAACGAATTGTCTCTGATAATGACACGTCACCGATCTGTGGCGTATCTCCCAGGATTTTGATCTCACCTATCCATTCTCTCCACATTGAATGGCAGGCACCGATTCCTCCCACCACTCGGCCCTTATTAGTTACTTCCCCCTTTACCTTTCCACCGGCAGTCATGCGTGAGTTCATCCACTAGTTTCCTACATCCTCCCCTTAGCGACGCCGATCTACCACTATGAGCTAGCTCATCCACTCCTAGCTTATTCCTCGACGACACCAACTACTGTTGTAAGCTAGCGCCTCCATTATGACACCACAGTCAACTGCATAACACACCCTTGTCGTAAGTGTTGTAAGAGTGTCCTGTATAGTCTCATCGTCGTGCCACAAAGGTGGCGCTACCGCCGCCTCTCCATTGCCGGTGATATTTGGCCACCATCCGATGCCCTCCCCTCTCTTCCTTAATAGCAGGCATCAAGGACATCGCGCACTACATCCAGCTTCTACTGTCTGCTAGGATCTCTACTTCTTATATATTCTTTCCGTTAAAGAGTTAGGTTCATTATCTTGTTATACTGTAATGGTGGAATCTAATCTTAATGGAAATGGAATGTGTTGTTGTGTTTGCCACTGTATTTGCTTGTTTTCAAAGGACATATGTAACATTATTTCTTGAAGCTAGTAAAAAAAGATTTAGGTATAGAATGGACTATCACCGACAGTTTGAGCTATAAACCGTCTATGAAGGACTATCACAGACGATTTTATATACCAACAGTCTATGGTACTCACTAATCATAGACGATTGGTAACTAGAACCATCTGTGATGTATGATTATCAAAGACGATTTTTGTTTAGAGCCATCCATAATAGTTTTCTTCACAGACAATTCTAGTTACAAATCGTCTGTGTTGTCTTTATCACAGATAGCTCACAAATCGTATGTGATAACCTGTTATTATCACTGACACATAAATACAGGCGATTCAGAAAACCGTATGTGATGACAGTTCTGAACCGTCTGTGATGGCCCTTTTTGTAGTAGTGTTAGTATGCCCTATAGCAATTTTTTTCAAAAATAGCTACTGACACTTTTTTTTTTGCAAAAATAGCTCCCTTTCTCAGCTTGGCAAGTACGGTAAACGACGCATGCCACCTACCGTGTTCCCTTGGTCGGCATGACTCAACAAACGGTTATTATTTGTGTATTATTTTTATTTGTACACTATTATTATATATGCACTATTTTCATTTGTACACTGTTATTATTCGATTAACAGTTATTATTTGTGCACTGTTATTATTTGCTTAATAGTTATTATTTGTACACTATTATTAATTGTGCACTATTATTAATTGTGCATTATTATTATGTGCTTAACGGCTATTATTCAGGTACTTTTATTAATTGTACACTGTTATTATTTATACACTGTTAATATTTGTATATTGTTATTATTTATATGTTGTTATTATTTATACACTGTTACTATTTGTACATTGTAGGTATCTATTGTTGAGCCTTCGAAATTGCAAAAGGACCGTAATCCAGGCTCTGGGGCTTAAGGAGATGAGTCTCTCTGAGCTCAGGAGGTGTATGCTGAGTGTATTTAACAGGGATGTTGGCAGGAAGAAACTCATCATCGATGTGGTGATAGCCACGATGGTTCGAGATTTGTGGCAGTGTTTCTGGGAACCAAAAAAAAGTGGTTGGTAACATTGTTTGGTGGTAGTACATGGAGATTGCTAGCAATCCAGTTGCGGCAATATATGAGAGGCAAATGATGTATGTACAGTTTGTGGAGAGGACGGTGGTTAGAGATTTGTGGTAGTGTTTCTGGGAGCCGAAAAAGGTGGTTGGCAACATTGTCTGGTGGTAGTACATGGAGATTGCTAGCAATCCAGCTGCGGCAATATATGGGAGAGCAATGGTGTATGTGCAGTTTGTGGAGAGGACAGAGGCGTTGAGCAGGGGCAAGTGTAGCGGGAGTGGCTGCGTGGAAGTGCCATAGTTGGTTGGTGGTGTCGGTGTGGAGCGTCGTGTTGGTGGGGATGGTGGCGGTGAAGTAGAACCTACTGGTGCTTGTGGTGCGATGGAAGATGGTGCTAGTCAGGATGATGGACGGTTGTTTAGGTTGGCTCACACCTTTTTAACCAACAGCAAGTGCAGGAAGATGGTGGGCAATGCGTATTGATTGACATGAATATTTGGATGGCCTGTTGGATGGAAGCCATTCTGTGCGAGGAGGATGTGACATAGCCAATAGTGGAGACGAGGCTGGTGTAGATGGAGGTGGGGGCGTTGCATCTGGTATCATTATGTGCACGGATATTGAGTACATCTCCTCAAGATTGGATGTTGTAGACTTGGCCTCCCTAGTTATGTCGTCCGAAGGTGGGTCTGAATGGTCCTTCGATAAATACACTCTCGTTGAAGGGCAATACTTCCCCAACAAGGGTGCCGCGTAGCAAGCCATCGCAAGATATGCTATCCACATAAGCCACACCTATCAGGTACATAGGTTGAATCCCAATACGTTTGTGGTGAAGTGTCTGGACGGCTCTTGTCCCGGGAAGGTCCGTGCGTAGAGATTTAGAGGCGGAGCAATGGACTTTCGGATAGTGGTGGTCAAGGACCATACCTATGAGCTTGCGGAGCCGCTACACGGGCATCGCAATGTGACCTTGTCACTCGTCACCAGCCTGATAAGTTACCTTGTAGATGTGGATGTTATAGTTTCGCTGCAACTGTTGATGGGCGATGCTGTGAACCTGGTTGGTTTCTTGGTGAGTTACGGTAAGGTATGGCAGGCGAGGAAGAAGTTATATATGGGATATACGACATGTAGGAGGAGGCCTATAACTTCATGCCAAGAATGTTACATCAGATTACCCAAGTCAGTCCTGGGACATATGTAAACAAGATGGAGAGGGCGCACCCTACAAAAGGCCCCAATTGTTTCATCATTGATTGGGCGCTCTTGGCGTTTTGGTAGGCGATCAAGAGGTTCAAGTACTACCTTCCAATGCTCACAATGGATTGCACGTTCCTCTCCGGCATGTATAAGGGCATGGTGGCGACGACGGTGGCCGTCGACACAAATTACCAGCCACTCCTAGTTGCCTATGCAATTATGGAGAATGAGAATACTGAAAATTGGTTGTGGTTTTCTGGTTAATGTGAAGCAAGTAGTAGTCAAAGACTGACCCAACGTCTGCCTTATCACAAACCGCAACGCTGGGCTACAATCAGCGTTGACTATTAGGCTGTAAGGGGCTCAACCACCCTTCCAATGGAATGACGCAAGGTCTCACTGGTGCATGAGTTATCTAGCGGTGAACTTTCACACCCATTATCACTACAAGGAGTTGATAAAGAAGCTCAAGAAGCTGTACATGTAGAACTAGAGTTGTAAGTTCAACACAATATGGTGCGAGCTTGACAAGGAGACCTCTAGATATGTCAGAGAGTCATAGGGAGGGGAACCGGCCGCAGCTTAGGTTACTCCCGCAGCAGCGGGCGAGTTCATTCAATAGATCAACTTGCATGCCCCGGACGTGGAGAAATAGTCCCTGCTTCGTGATACAGACGGTGTGAGGTACGAGATTATGATGACCAACATATCAAAGATGTATAACGTTGTGTGGAAGGGTGTGCACTTACTTTTGATTACCACAACGTGGACAAGATTTGGAACCGCACTATTAGCTACTTTGTTAACAAAGCCACGTGGATGCGCGGGCCAGCAACTGCATCCAACCAAGAGCCACGGGAATTACTGTCAAGTACATCGCGTCGTGTCATGCCCGCCTACTGCGCTGGCCCATCCGGCTGCCGCACCACCTCCACAGCTACTGCACTCGAGTCCCTCCTGCACCTGTCGAGTCCTACCGAGCACGGGGGAGGGATGGTAGGTGCCACGTGTCATTGATCATATCTAGCGAGGTCGGGTCTGGGGTCATTTTGTATAAAGAGGCGTTCCACTTTTCTCCCCTTGGATCACGTTAACCTTGTTTTGTCACGGCGATTGAATAGCGTAAGTTTCTGCGTGCGATTCCCTCCCTCCCAAGAAAAGGAGAGGGAAAAGAAAAGATCGTGCGCGATTGGATCGAGTGACGCAATGCTTGATGTCAGATGGGGGTGGGGGTTAGTTGGTTAGCGTAGGATTAAGGCCATGTCTTCATCTTGGCAAAGAATCGTAAGCACTTCCACCCTTTTTTGCCAGATTCTTGTCCGCCTATCACAGATTTTCACGGAAAAGCATAAACTTTACGGAGTAGTTGACCAATGCAACCAAGCAAGCAAATTGTTTATCTGAGAAAGAGCAAACAATAACGAAGTGTTTTTTTTTGAAAGCGAAATAACGAAGTGTAAACACCCCCAAACTTCAGGAACATCCATATTCAGTTATCGTCTCTCTCATTAGGGATGCACTTCTTGTGCGTCAGCGCTCACCATTGGTGTTGGTCTCATTACGAGAGATCAGAAAAATACCGAAGATGGTGGGAGAAAGAAAAAAATAATGGAGAACGGAGGCAGTACGGGAGACGAACACAAGAAGAACAAGAAAGAAATAGGGGCTGGCACTTAGGGCAAATAGGAAATGGAGGAGGCAGCATGGGCGATCTCTACAGTCGGTTTGGATTAAAAGGACGACGCACCGGATCAAGCGCTACATGAACCACTACAGTAAATTGCTGAGGTAGTTACTTTGGAACTGTTCTCATAAATGACACCTAGCTTTTTGTTTTTCAAAATTAACCACCGGACGTCTGGTTTTACAAATCTAGACCTCTCCTTACTTTCAGCAGGCGACATATATCATCTACCATGCTACAGGAGCTCTTTAATTGCTACCGAGCTACCAGAGCTCGACAGGACCTGCCGAGCTAAACTTGCTTGGCAGCAGGAGTCGCTAGTGGTGGAGATGGGGGATTTTTTGGAGCCTAGGCAAACTAAACTATGACGAGCGTTTACCTGAGATAATACTATCTTCAACCATATCGATTATAGAGAAGTTCTACTGTGCTTTCACCGGCCAGCTCGGGTAGCCGTTGGGGGTCACTAGGCGGTGGCTCCATTACTGAGAGCAAGAGAAATAGAGAAGTCATTTCAAGAAATCAGTTGTTTATATTGGTTTTTGGTTTAGCCGATAGCCATCATACCAAAGGATATCAATTATGTAATCTTGACGGGGCATATCGAAATAAATGGACACATATTAGGAATAGAAATCATCTCAACACGAGTTTTGACAAATGGCAATACCACCATAGTTAGAGTTGTACATGATGGTTTACGCCAACCCTTTCAAAACCGGCGACAGACAGGTAGTGGGGTTGTGCCATCGCAGCGAGATGGCCGGCGATGAAGTACATTCAATGCCAGCCGGTTTTGCACAGGTTGAATACCAGGTTTGCACATCCCTAGCCACAGTGCGCGCACACATACATACATACATACATACATACATACATACATACATATATACATACATATAATGACATGCAATTACGTGAAGTTATTCCGATCATCCGATCCCTTATCCATATAAATGAAAATAACTGATGAGATTCAGGACATCTTCGTTTTGAGGATAAAAAAATTTCACAATAATCCTAAAAAAGAAAAAGATCCTATAAATTTTTACATTAATCGAGAAAAAAGAGAAGCACCTCTATCACCTATTGTGAAGGGACCGAATTATAAAAGTGTAGATTAATCATATATATATTAGAGTTATATATCAAATATAATTATATTTTAATTATAGGTAATAGAATTATATACCAAATATGATTATATTATAGTATATAGCTACGTAATTGCACTGGTAAATCTGATAGTTATTATAACCCTAGTCCACCGTGCACGCCCTTTGTCTCTGGAGTAATAGTTTAACCATTACCAAGATTTTTTCAGGTGCGTGTGGCTTGTAGCGCAGATAAACACCGAGATTAATCTTGGCCGTTAAACAGCCTTTCACGGGTCTGAGACAAAACCCAAGCACGATAGTAGTAGGCACTGTAGCGCGGCCGCGGCAGCGGCCCTCCAGCCTTCCACTATAGCGAAACCGCGTCCGTGCGTATAATAGCGAGAGCACCCAGCCCACCTTTTCCCCCGTTCCCCTCCCCGACTGACGGCTCCTCCCCCGCACGAAAGTTAAAAGCATCTCCGGCGCCGCACCCCCTCGGAGGAGGAAGCCCGCTCCCCGGCCCGATCCGATGGCCAACAGCAACCTCCCGCGACGAATCATCAAGGTGCTCCTCCGATCTGATCATCCGGGCACAGATCTCTCGCCGCCTCCGTTCCGGTTCGTTTTTTTTTGTTTCGCTGATTTTGTTTTTTGGTTTCGATGTGGTTGGATCTGTGCAGGAGACGCAGCGACTCCTCAGCGAGCCAGGTGCGGGTGCTTTTCTATCTCGCAGTTTTTGTGGATTTCGGGAAGGTGTTTACTTTTGGGTTTGGTTTCTGTTGTTTGAATGGGTTGGTTTGGGTTGTTTCGTTGGTTTTGCAGCTCCGGGGATCAGCGCGTCGCCGTCTGAGGAGAACATGCGCTACTTCAACGTCATGATCCTTGGGCCGGCGCAGTCGCCATATGAAGGCACGGTTTTTTCTTTTCTGATTCTGTAATATGCTAGTGGTACTGTTTGCGGTATGGAGTGGTAAACTGCGGCGTGTCTAGATAGCGATGGTTTAATCGGGATGATTCTGTCCAAACCTCTTACTAGTAATGGGAGAATTCTGGCATGTTTGTGTTCAAAACTTGGAATTATGGATGGCATCTGCTCACATTTTTCCTTGTCAGTTTTAGTTTCTCGGGCGGTCATTGTGTTTGATGAGTCTGAGCTCTCAGGTTCTCTTTTTAGTATGCAGTTAGCAGTGTTAAAGGGCTGGTGATTTCTCGTACTGTTTTCTGCCCGGATTTTATACGATTGGTGCTGCAGGCCTGTGTTTAATGTGTGCACTTGTTTAATTCTTTGTTGAGCAAAAAGTGTCTTCTATTGTCCAGATTCGAATTTGTCCATGTGGTTATTTTCAGTATGATCAGTATAGATGCCATCGTATGGTGCATAATGTAACATATTGGCTTTCTCAAGCCGTTTTGGGGTTATTCAATTTATCTGTATGCGATAGGAGGAAATGGCTATCTTCTTTAAATGGTAGAGAATAATTAAAATTTAGCACAGGGAACTTGTTTCCATCTTATGGAAATGGGGTATTGTGTTTAGCAAATACTATTCATGTTTGTTTATATGAATTACCTTAATACTCTTGTATTTTGAACGAGATATTTGTCATCCGAAGAACATTTTTTTAAGTGTTAGCATTTTACTTTATAATCATTTGGTTTTCTGATATTGTTTTTCTTGCTTATCTGTTGGTTAGGTGGAGTTTTTAAGCTTGAACTCTTTTTACCTGAGGAATATCCAATGGCTGCCCCAAAGGTAATTTTCTGTAGATGAAATTTGGTTAATGTTGTCTATAATATTATTGGGCTTGTATACACTCAAGCTAATTATGCTGTGTTTAGAATTGTGCAGTATAATTTCCCCTTCCCAATATATCTTCAGCTTTCATTGTGTAATTATGTTAAAGGGCCGGTCAACTCTGCGTTAATTGATTTATGCTGTGATGGAAAACATTAATTTGGGGATGTTTCCAGCTTTGAATAACCAAATACATTGAAGTGACTGAATATTTCATTTGCTTGAGCCATGCTTTACGAACTTTCTGTTGCTTAAAAGTTATTTTGTAACCTCATGTGTAATTGTTCATGTGATCGTGTTACCCTTGACATTCACTGTGCTTTGGTATGTTACATGCAATATCCTGGTGATGATAGTTCCATTATGCATGCACTTGATTTCTATTTCCTTGTTTGGACAATTTGGACTTGCCTGATTTGAGAGTTTCAAAAACGTGAAGCACAATACCAGCAAATTAGGTTAGTGGATAGCTCAGATAAGTTACCATTTGCACTGAGATCCTGCACCAAGGTTGATATCAACATCATGTGTAGATATCTACCTTTTGGGTTTGCCGTCTATGGGAGCTTCTAGCTGTGTTCTTATGAGCATATCATCGTTTTTCTATTGGTAGTGTATTTTTTAAAATATTTCAGCTGCTAAAGAGGTTCTTAAGCTCTCTATTTTACTTGCCATTCAGTCACCTCAAATCTTAGTTTATTCTGATTTGTGTATTTGCTTAGCTTGACAATGTCATTTATTAGTAGAATGAAGAAATGATACTTAAGTTGTTAAGCGATCATTTTTTTGACTATTGTCTCACTCCTTTTCCTTTTGTGTATGTTGAAGTGTGAGAACTACTCTATTTGTACTCTTTCTAATGCTGATAATCTCGATGGGCATTTATCTTTGCTTGTTGCTGATGCAGGTTAGGTTTCTGACCAAAATATACCATCCCAACATTGACAAGGTAAGCAGGCATATTCCTTCGTAGTGTTATTGTACTTTCTACAGAAATAATTATTTATTAATGGGATTTACCTTTGTAGCTTGGTAGGATATGCCTTGACATTCTTAAGGACAAATGGAGTCCAGCTCTTCAGATTCGAACAGTTCTTTTGAGGTCTCTCTCTCTGCTTACATGGACACCTGCCTGCTTGTGTGTTTTGCATTTTGTTATTTCTGCAACTTACCGCGTCATTTTCTTGTTTGCTGAGCTGTTTTATTTGCTTATTATTTTTTTTTCGTAAAACATGTTTTCTGTTGAGCTTAGTTAACCAAATTTACCTGTTGTAGCTTTCTTTATCTCTTTTGTCAATGCGCTGCACCAGAATTGAAGTCTGAACACTGTCCAATTTTCGAAATTTATTCCTCTGTTTCTTTATATTTAATGCGGCACTAGCTTACCTCTTGACAATGTTCTGGCTTTCAGTATCCAGGCGCTCCTGAGTGCACCAAATCCAGATGACCCTCTCTCCGATAACATTGCAAAGCACTGGAAAGCCAATGAGGCAGAAGCTGTTGAAACAGGTAATTTTAGCTGACAAGTCAGCCAATATAGTCTCTCATTTGCCCTCTGATTTCCCTGATATCTTAAATAAGAGATATTATGGCATTTGCAGCAAAAGAGTGGACTCGCCTGTATGCCAGTGGTGCATGACAACCCAATGCTGCTCTCGATGTAATAACCCGTCATGCTTTAGCCCTAATCAAGTGCCGTTTGCTTGATAAGAACAACCTGGAGATATTTGCAATGGAAGGGAGTCTCTAAATGACTACCGCTCGAATTATTTGGTTGTACACCTGTGGTCGGTTGGTTCCCTTCACCCTTGGGTACCTTTGACTAATCAGTGTTTGTGGTACAACTTGCTGCTACTCCAATATATTTATTACTTTGTGTAGGAGAACTTGACTAGTGTCCACATTGTTGAAATTGGAGTTGGCCCGCTTGGCAGCGCATTCGCTGCTCCTTTTTTTTCTCTTGTCACTTGGGAAATCGTGCTGCCTGAATTCGGTGGAATATTTGGCGATGCTTCCTGAGGCTGCATGTTCACACAAATTGCACTTTGCCTTTTTTTCAAACTTGATTACCGGACACTTGTTTGTACAACTCATTCTCTTTGGACCTAACGAGGTAGGCAGGACCTGTCGAGCCAGGAGAGCTTGGTAGGTCTTTGCCGACGCAGCTTCCCTGGCTCAGTAGGTCTCCAACCGATTACTGTATGCTTTAATTAGTGTTAATCATATTTACTTAATGTTAATTAGCTGTGTAGCATTTGCTGCCGATCGGTAGGTTAAAAAGGATGCTAGATTTATGAACAATGGGTATCTAGGGGTCAGATCTTTTTTTTAAAAAAAATAGTTACGGTACCATTTGTGTGTACAGTTCGCATTTGCCATGCTTGCACCATATACTAGTTGTGGTAGCTAGTGTCTTGTTTCAAGTATATTTGGCAATGGAAATGGAATACTTTCGTGTCTTGTTTCAAGTATATTTTTTAAAAAATAGGTTATTTTAACACAGATAATATAAAGAAATATAAGAAAAAAGAAAAAACTAGAAAAAGATAAAAATAAAAAAGCTAAAAATTAGAAGTAAGAAAAATCAAAAAACGCTGGAAAAAAAATCCTGTGCGTTGATCGCTGGATGGAGGGGCTTTACGAAGTAGAGAAGTTGCGCCGGTTTGTTTCTACCATCTGCTAGCTCTGTCTGGCAAATGTCAGGTGATGTCTGGTCTCGTCCGACGGGCTCTCGCTCCCAAGTAGCACTGTGCTTACGGGAGGGAGGTGGCTACACAGCCTACAGGATTGCCCACAGGGCAAAATGATTCGCTTCGCTCGCAGGGAGCAAGCGACAGGCCCTCCCCAAGCCAAGCCTCGTTGCACTTTCAATGAATGTGCAGCGCTTGGGCTTTGCCCACCCGTAGCGCAAGCCACTAGTGCGACGGCGACGCGGTGTAACATTCCATTATTGGGAGTGTAAAATTATTGTTTGAATGAATTTTTCAATTGATTTTGAATTCAAAAGCCATCTCATATTTTCTTCAAAATTTAAAATTTCGAACCCCTTCTTGGGCCAACCCCAGCCCACCCCTGCCTTCTATTTCGCCTATTGGCCTTGGTCCGGCCCATTTCAGCCCATGGCCTGGCTTGGAACGGCCCAAGCCGCACTGGTTGTGCTGTTTGTGCTCGGTGCACGTGCGTCGCTGCGTCATGTGTGCCCGCCGTGTCAGCCCCGACGCTGCCTCGCCACTGCTCTGTGCTAGTGCATGCTTGCGCGCCACTGTGCTTCGTTAGTGCCACGTCGCCTTCGCCCAAACCCCTCCTCCCCTTTCCTCCTTCGTGCGCCACGCCGCTGTGACCCGAGTTTGTCGCTCTCGTGCCTACATCGCATCCTCGCGTTTCGTGCGCAGCCGTTGCCACTGAGCCATTCCGTCGACTTAACTCCTCTTTGCACAGCATAGCACCCTAGCTCCACCCTCCTCTTCGTGCCACTCTGCGCATCGACCTCCCCCTCCTCGGTTGCTGCGCAAGCCATCATGGCACCCAACGGTTCCGAACCCCTTCTCCGCTATAAAACCCCCGGTAGTACTCCTCTCATCCCCAATGCATTCCCCCGCCTTTAATCACCCCCGAGCCTTCTTCTTCCCCACCACTGCCCGTTCCGCTGCCCGAAGCAATCCCGAGCTCCGCTACACCTTGGCCCAACTCCTTACACTGGGAGGTTCTCCTGAAGACCCTGAAGCAGCCTTGACCACCGTTGAACCCCTTCTTTCCCTCCGGCGAGCCCTCCGTAATGCCCCCTTTTCGCTGCCTTGGCTCCCCGACGACAGATCGCTTTATGTGTCCCCAAGTTTCGTCGTTGCTTCCGATGAGTCCCCCTTTGCCCGTAGATGCTCCCCTAGCCTGGAATCGATCTATAGAGTAGTGAGGGTTGTGGTACCATGCTCGGCCTTCCGTCGCCGCTTGAGCTTGCTGCCGATTGCCCTTAGCTCCAATTTCAACTGCGCCGCCTTGCCAGGAGGTTCACTATGCGCCGTCGAGTCCATTTTTGGCTTTGCATCCGCCTGCCGTGGTCTCCCTCACCAATGTTGAGCCTTGCCTCTTTTTGGCAGGGAAGAACTCTATAGCGCAGCAATTAATTTTAAATGTGTAATTAAGGTTAGCTTAATGATGGTAGTTAGTAACTGTTATTTTGTTGCTGACTAATGGGCCACCCCATTTAATTAAGCACCTATTCCTATGACATATGGGCCCCAAGCCCTTTTGAAAACCTTTTAACCAGTTAAATGGCTTTTAAGCCACTGACAAGTGGGTCCATTCTACTATTTGCACAGTAAAGGGGTCTTGCCAGTCAACTGTAGAGCTTTTCCTTTTAGAAAAAATAATAAAATCTATGGGACCCATCTATTAGTCTCAGTGAGCTTTTTTAGTAGAAAATTAATTCAAAACCGATGGACCCCACCTATTACAGAGAGAAATTCTCTCTCCTTTGTTTATTTTTGGATTGTTTTTCTAAATTCAAGATCTATCTGATGGCAATGGACTTGTTCAATTTGGAGTTTGTTTGAATTTTCATTTGTAATTATTTATTTTGCTCAATTGTTTATTCATTTTCCAATGCGATCATTCGAGTAGAGTATGGGGACATGAAAGAGCCCCGGTTCAAGCAAACGCAAGAATTTCAAGACCAACTCGCTTGTGAACCAGACAACCCAACATTTTGATCATATTGAACCTATAATTTATGCAAATTTATATTCATTTAAATTATCAAATTGGATATTTTATTTACTATGCAAACATATGTTGTGGAGTGACCCATGGGTCATGTCACTAGCTTTAAGCCGTCGTGGACACAGGTCAATTCGCTGGCGTAAGCCGCCATGTGATGCAAGAGGGGTCTGAGTGTAGTGGACGTAACCACTCTTAGATGAATTTTTAGTGGGTGAAACTTACACTGTGGGATGCATTGTAAAGACCTTGTGATGATCTCCTTGATTCACATGTCCAAGAAAATGTGTAAAATACAATAAGTTGATTATATCTTATGGGTAAAGTGTATAGTCCCTACAGAGTATAAACCATTTGAACAACCGTGCCCATGATCAAGGGCGGGTATATGAACTTACTCGAGTTAGTTTTGTTTTAAAAACCTTTATGGGGGATGAAAACTCATCAGTAACCCTGGTTTTGGATTTGTCCTAGGTGGTTGTAACCTAATATTGATAATTGGGTGGATGTAACCCTAGTAATCAAAACTGGCATGTGATGGATGAAACCATGTAACAGGTGGATGGAACCTGCATCATTATAAATACTGCACACTTTCACTCTCTTTAATAAAATATGGTTGGTTCAAATATTAAGTCATAAGAACTTGATATCTTTCAAAAATTTGCTTTAGCAAATAAAAGAACTCGAGCCTTTCTTGTTGAGCCTTGCATGTATAAATACCTGCATTTTATGTGTTGTCTCATGGAGCACTTTTGGTTGTGCTCACCCTCATTCACAAAATTCCTCAAAACCTGTGGATCAAGAACACTACAAGTACTACAATGTCCCAGGAGTTGACAGCGAAGAAGATGGCGGAGATTAGATTAGTCTCTAGCAGTGTAGGTCTCACCCCAGTCTAGCTGACTACGATGGTGTTTGCATGCACCAATATTACCCAAGTCCTTGGTTAATATCGGTCACAAACAGGTTACCCTAGTCGCTTGCCTGTGGCGAGATGTACCCTCCCCTTTTGCTTTTGCTTCCACTTTCACTTTATGTAATGTATCCTTTTGGCCTGATCGATTCTATTGTAATCTTGATCCGATATGGTCTATTTGAAATCTGATGAATATAATATTAATGTATGGTATGGTTTACGCCCTGTGTGAAATGATTCAGTGATGTATCTGTGAGGACTATCTACTGATCTAGAGAATAGCACAATAGTTTCATAGAGGATTCTGGATTAGCTAAATCCAAGTCCAACAAAGCTATTATCAGAGCATACGACTGTAGAGACCTTAGTTAGACTAGTCGTGCCTAAGGACTTGAGTTATATTTTCAAAAGCTAAGAAAAGCTTCAACAAAATATAGTGTATTTATTGCTCTTATTCATCACTCATAGTTTTTTACTTACCTTTACTTTCATTATATTTTACTCTATTACCGACTCTCTCTTTTTCAAAATTGTAGATGGTCGGATCGTCGGACCAGGTCTCATGGGACTTTTTCTCCTATGGTGAAGGCGATGGAGAGTTTGTGGGTATCATCTGCAAGCTCATGCAGTATCTGGGCTATCACCACCAACCCATTTTTCGGTGCCAGAAGACCCAGATAATGGATCACGAGTCTTGGTTAGTGGAGGTTTCCCTCAACACGAGAAAAGTGGAATTCGACTCCCACACCTTCAAGATAGGGCATCCTAAGAGCCACTTGTCAGATGCCGTCCAGAACACAATGTGTCTTGCCTCGACTTGCCTAAGTGGGATTCGTGAGGCCACCCTACCGAGGTTCCCGTTCTACTTCTATCCTTCTCTCTGGGAGGGAGAATCCTATGCTAAGACCTACATTGTTAGAGAGGATGACCCACGATTGACGCACCACGTTATGCTTACCAGGGCCATGGTGGCTACCTATGTCAGCGCTTTGGAGGAAATCGGTCAGCTCATTAGGTGCGAGACGACCCTCTTTGTTGTGGAGCAGGAGAGGATCGTAGCTGTCGCTGAGCTTGAGTGTGTTACAACACTAGCTGCCACCCACCCTCTAGCTCCTCCTGCACTCGTCATCACCCCCACCGACCCTGCTCTGCCTCGACCTCGCACCAGAGGACCTCACATCAGTCCCAATCCACCGCCCATCATCAATATCGGAGACTCCAGTAGAGGACGCAATCTCTCCCATTCCCGCTCTTGTTCCCAGTCACCTACCTTCAATTGCAGCTGCTCCTGTTCCTACTCTCCAGACAACTGCACCGCATGTGGTGGCCAACACCCCATGGAGGAATAGAACAGTTTAGTTTACTTTAGCTAGCAGCGCTTGCTAGGGTAGTCTTTTGGATTGCAAGCACTTTTTCTTTTTCTTGTTCCTTTTGTACCCAGTTAGGTAGACATTGTGGTTTGTATCTTAGTGTCATAGCTCAGTATGGTCTATATGCTATGCACTAGTAGTCATGTAACACTAACCCTTTATTATTAATAACTGTAGCCATTGTAGGTTTTGTATTGTATTTTACCATTTCTCTTACCTGGTTGGTCCTTTTGTTATGCTCTTAGTGGGCTAGTGAACCCTCATATATGTATATGCTGTAGCAACCTAAGCCAAAGCCTAAGCCCAACCGAAGGTAGCTAACATAGGAGCAAGAAGAGGGGGTTGAGTATGATGGGTGGGCCCAAGCAAGTTTTTTTTTTCTAACTGAGATTTGTTGACGCAGTGATACCTATCTACATGGATGCTACATCAATTAATCCAGTGACACGTGGATGCTACATCATCTAAAACATGGATGGTTTAGGCGAGGGGATAATTTGATCTGGTTTTGATAGTCGAGAGTGTAAAGTAAACGGTTTTATAGTTGAGGGTGTAAATCGGACTCAGTGCATAATTGAGGTTTGTTGACTCAGTGATACCTATCTACGTGGATGCTACATCAATTAATCCAATGACACGTGGATACCATATCATCTAAAACACGGGTGGTTTAGGTAATAGGATGATTTGCTCTGGTTTCGATAGGGGTGTAAAGTGAACAATTTTATAATTAAGGGTATAAATCGGATCTGGCGCATAAGTTGAGAGGCCAAAAGTGGACTTATTCCTTCCTCTGAAGGATCAACTTGTGCCTTTTGAAGTGTTGATGGTAAAGTGATGCTACCGAATAGTACTGAACACATGCTAACACGCACCAAGCAAACAAGTTGGGTCACAATTGATTGACATGCATCTACGGTAAACCAACATTTGCTAATTTGGGTAGAGGATATGATAGATAGCTGCAACTGATTAAGGGCATTTACAACATTTCAACTGATTAAGGGCATGTATAATGTTATAAACGGCTAATGTTTGTAGTATTCTCCATATGACTTATAGATAAAACTAAAGATAACGTATATAATATATTGTCACTCTAAATTGTCTATATAGGACTCCGCAACTTGTACATTTGTCCACAAAATGGGGCCACAAAATACGTGGGATACATACAACATAGACACATCAGTAAAAACACTGTCTATACAGGTCTTATAGACCATCTGTTGTATGCCAGACAACTGCTTCCTCTCTCCTCATTCTCTCTGATCTACACCATCAGAAATCTTATGTGAAAGATTATAGACGACTGATGTTACCTATTGGATATGATGGAGACAACAGCTTTGGAAAAAAATTTTTTGAATTCGAATATAGACCAGGAACGTTCAGTAATTAAGTTTCTCTCGAACGCTAACAATGTAGAATTCATATCACCAAGTCTTGCAGGTTTCTGCTAGTGAATTGTGGTTGTTTAATTGGTTTATGTACTACTAGGCATACTTGAAAGATGTAGAAAAACGTCACCAAATCAAGGTGATGGCAGAGCCAGGTGCTCAAATTAGGTGCTTGGAAACTCCATACATACATGTTCGATTGGGTTTTGGCAGGGCATGTCTCATGTGACTTAATTGAGCACACCGATGACCGATCTTCTCATAAGCTGGCTAGGAAGATTCATGGCAGTCGGCCATGCTCTGCCACACTTTTTGTCCCCCAAGTTGGAAAGAACTCAGAACTAGCAAAGTTCGGTGCGGGCACGTGTTATGGGCCGAAGGATTAAGAGTCTAGATGGGGAGAATTGAGAAGGTTTGGAGGAAGAACATGGTGACTGGGAAGAGAAGAACGGGGTTGGGGAATTTTAGAAGCAATGTCAATAGTGTTTATAGCGACGCCCCTTGGCTACACACACCGCCTCCCATAAACCTTCCCTGACTAGCCACAAACTCAATCCCTAACTATTACATGGGCTGGGCCCTGGCCATTTTTAGTTAGCCCAAATGCACTCCAGAAATCTACTATTTGGTTGCCGTTCGTGCCTGCTCCTCTGCCTGGTCTGAAGCCTCTCATCCTACTGCCTGGAGTCATCATCCTCAGGAGGCTACACCATAACATCCCCCTCCTTCAGTACTGGCTTGTCCCCAAGCCGGTGCCTTCGGAAAACAATGCTTGAGTTCAGTGCAGTCCTCCCAGGTTGCCATCTTAGGAGAAGCTCCAAACCACTGAATGAATAGTCAAGAAGAAGTTACCGAACCTTGTTGGTGCAATCGATGGTCCAATATTTTGAGAGGGATTTGAGGAGCTGCTTCCACCTGGGGCCATTCTAGAGAAACTGACTCCCCAGGTTTCAGTGCCTTCTTCAGTTGCAAAACATGAATGACAGGATGAATTCGGCAATCTGGTGGAAGTTTTGGCTTGTATGCCACTTTCCCAACTTTCTGTAGTATTAGAAAAGGTCCGAAGTATCTAAATGACAATTTGTGAGTAGACCTATTGGCCACAGATGATTGCACATAGGGCTGCACTTTGATGTAAACCAGTCACCATTGTCAAATGTTCTCTCAGATCTCTTCAGGTCTGCCTGCACTTTCATATGTTGGTTTGCCCTATTCAAGTGCTGGCACAATAAGGTATTCATCAACTTCCTCTCCTTCAGCCAAACATCCAAATCTGGGACTGCACACATAGAAGAATTCGATACTCCAAAATGCCATGGACTGTGGCCATACAATACCTCAAATGGTGATTTTCCCAATGTCGAGTGAAAGGAGGTATTATACCAAAATTCTGCCAAAGATAACCACTCTTGCCATTTGTTGGGACAAGTATGCACAAAACATTGTAAATATGCTTCAAGGCATTGGTTATCCCATTTCGTCTACCTGTCGGTTTGGGGATGATAGGCCGAACTCATCTTGAGTTGAGTGCCCACTACCTGGAACAATTCTCTCCACAACAAGCTCGTAAAGATGCGATCCTGATCAGACACAATAGATTGTGGCAATCCGTGCAATTTAAAAATGTGATTCAAATATGCTAGAGCAATCTGGAAGGCAGTTAAAGGATGAGCTAGAGCCATAAAATGAGCGTATCGAGAAAACTTATCCACCACCACCATAATGCTATTGTACCTAGCAGATCGCGGTAATCCCTCAATAAAGTCCATAGAAACTACTTGCCATGCATGTTCAGGTACTCGTAGTGGTTGAAGAAGCCCCAGATACTTGACGTGCTCCGCCTTTGCTTATTTACAAATGGTACAAGCAGACACAAAGGCCTTCATATCCTTTTTAAGCCCAGCCAGCAAAATAGCTTGCACACATGACAATATATGACATGAAACCCAGAATGTCCCCCCAATGGGGCTGTCATGCATGGCCTCTATGATTTTGCGCTGTACTGGATAATTAGCACCAACCCAAATCTGGCCTTGATATCTGATAATGCCTTCCCAAAGTTGAAATTTCGGATGTGTCGCCCTGTTGGTAGATAGTTCTTCCAATAATTGTTTGGTTCTTGGATCGGCCTTGTAACCCTGCGCCACCTCTTCGAGCTAGGTTGGAGCAACTATTGAGATGGCTGCCAATTCCCTGGCCAAGTCCAAAGAATGACAGGACAGTGCATTAGCCACTCGGTTATCAGCTCCCTTTTTGTAGATCAGACAATCAGTCCTAACAACTTGGTCATAACTTTTTGTTGCTAGGGAGTGGACAATTTCTGGTCCCCCAAATGCACCAAGCTGCGCTAATCTGTCCTGATCACAAACTCTGCATGTTGTAAGTAATGTCGCTAATGCTCCACCGCCAAGAGAATAGCAAGACTTTCCTTTTCATATGTTGATAGACCTTGAGTGTGTGGCCCAAGTGACTTGCTAAGCTATGGGGTGACCCTCTTGCATCAGCACCGCTCCAAAACCCTTCTTCGAAGCATCGGTTTCCACCTCAAACACCTTTTGGAAATTCGGTAAGGCCAGCACTAGAGCTGTGATTAGAGCTTGTTTTAAGGCCATACAATATCACATTCTTCTTCAACATGTCGGTCGAGGGATGACTCAATAAACCGAAGTTGCGCACAAACTTACGGTAGTAGCTGACCAAGCCTAAACATCCCTGCACTTCATTGACATTAGAAGGGGCAGCCCAACATTTGACTGCTGTGATATCCTTCTCATCTGTTGCCACACCATGCTCACTGATCACATGTCCCAAATACGTCAACTGCTGCTACGCCAAAGTACATTTGGACTTCTTAATCTTAAGTTGATGCTGAGAAAGAATCTGAAAAACTCTTCACAGTTTGATCACATGCTCTTCCAATGTGGTGCTGTAAACTAGGATATCATCAGTAAAGACCAATACTCCCATAGCAACGGTGTCAATATCGTGTTCATAAGCGCTTGGAAGGTATAGCAGGGGCGCCAGTGAGTCCATGTGACATCACCTTAAACTCAAAATGGTCGTGATGTGTTTTAAAAGCTGTCTTGTACTTATCCTCCGTCTTCATCCGAATCTGGTGTTACGCCATGCGTAGGTATAAAGGTTGTGAACCAGTGCGCTCCCGAGAGCTCATCTAACAACTCATCAATGATCGGTGTTGTGGTTACAGACCAAACAGAGAGAGAGAGTGTGGAGTGGAGAGTTAGGTGAGTAAATGGCTTACGCCCTCTCCCCATGGCCTGCGTTACATAAATATATCCACATGGTGAGCGCTTTTACAACTATACCCTTACACGTGAGTATTCCCCTCAAGGGCACTCATGTCATTACACATATCCCATTTTGGGCCTTACATCCTTCTAACAGGTCTACTGGGCTTAGATGGGGGCCACCCCTACAACAGGAGCCTCTCATGGTGAAGGGCTTCACGGGCCGAAGCCATGCCGCTGAGCCCTTTGGCCCCCTCCGTCCCATCGGCCTGTGACCCTCGATGACCTGGATACACTTCCGTTCGTGCTTATGGTGCGAGGGCCGTGTCTTCCGCTCCCGGAGCTGCGCGGCCTCGAGGTCGAAGACACCGGGTAGGCCGAAGGCCTCGACGGGGCCGAGGTCAAGGCGTGACATGCTTCGCGCTCCGGACGTTTGCGGGTGCGAGGTAAAGCTTGGACGGCTGCCCTGGGCAGCCGAGTCTCGGGAGGTGCTCCGTGTGATGTAGCGCCAGCGCGGAGAGGTGGCTGCGTGGCCTGGGAGTGCGCTTTAATGACGCCTGGAATCGCGCCGGCCCTTGTCACTGTGGGCATGCAAACGCTCCCCTTGGCTGCCTGCTTGCTTGTGCTTGGGCGTTCCTTTCCGTTCTCTTGCGTATCCTTCTGCTACTTTCGCATCCATTCCTACTCATCGCCGCAGTGGGAGAGAGGGATGGCTGCGCGCGACGATCTCCCAGCTGACAAGGGTGCCGCCCTTGACGATCCGGCGCGCCGTCTTAGCGAGAGCGCCTCGTCGAGCCAGCGCTGCCTGACGCTGCCACCAGCAGAGTATCGCCTGAAACTGCGCGACAAAAAGCAAGCCAACCATCGTTGGGATGCCATGAAGTCAAAGGGCCGCTGCTCCCGTGTGTTGGGGCGGAGTCGCGTCACGGAGGAGACTCTCCAAACTCTCCTTCGGGAGAAGAAGCTGGAGGACCGTGCCGGGGCTCGTTTGCCCGGGCTTGACGAAACGGAGCCGAACCCGGGAGAATCGGAGGCGATCGTCTTCGTGGCGTTCTTCGATGCCGGGCTCCGAATCCCGGCGACATTCTTTGTTCGCGAAGTGCTGCGAGCCTATGGGTTGGAGCTAGCGCAGCTGACTCCGACCGCGATCGTTCGGCTGGCCATCTTTACTTGGGCGATGCGGACAGAAGGTACCCGTCCCAGCGCCGAGTTGTTTGCCATCCTTCATGACGCACGGTGCCAACCGAAGAAGATGGAAGGGGAAGCGTACTCGAACTTCAGCAGCGTGGACTTCGTGCTGAGGACGGAGTGCTCGCACTTGTTTCCCGCGTTGGCTACGCGGGGAAAGTGGGAGTCTGGCTGGACACGGCGGTGGTTCTATCACATTGTGACGAGCACGAGCGGCCTTCGAAGCCGGGGAGAGCCGATATCATTCAACCGCTGTCCGGATGTGACGCCTCGGTCCAGCGACGAACAACAGGCGTGGAGACTTGCTGGCGTCGCCCTCCGGTTCAACATGCGTGACCTCGCCGAGGAGTTCACCATGTACGGGATATCTCCGCTTTCTTGCAACTGGAAGTACGAGCGGCGGGGTCCCGACTGGAAGGACGGCATCCACCCGGGGGTGTCTTCACTCCATAAGCCCCCTGCGCCCTGTAAGTATCCCTGCCATAGGCCACGTACCACCTGGGTGGTCGCAAACCCGTAGGTATGATATTCCACTTTTGCGTGCAGTGCGCCGGTTAGAAGATGCGGAGCGCGCGGTGGTTGCGGTTCTTGGGCCGTACACGACGAAAGAGCACAAGGCCCGTGAATTCGCAACTTCCTTGACAAAGCAAGGGCGGATTAACCGGGTATGCGAGGTTCTGGGAATTGCCGTTCCGGAACGCCCGGTGCCTGTGGAACCACCGAGCAGCACGGCGGTGGTGGCGCCGCCCTTTCGAGGCGAGGTCCGATCAGAGACCATTGTCTTCAGCTCGCCGGACATGCCACCGGTCGAGACCGTGGAGAAGGGGGGGGGGGGGCGAAACGGGTGCTGAGCTCGAACCGACCGGTTCGGAGAGGCACACTACCCCTGGCGAGGCTTCACGCGGTGGCGAGGCGGCGGGCCCGAGCCTCGTTGTTCTTGAAGATGATGCTTCATCGCCCCCAGTAGCAATCGCGGCCTTGTCGCTGACGACACCCACCGCGGCTACTGAGGCAACCACAGAAGCGTCGCCTGCATCTCCGAGGGCGAAACGCCCTCGGGTGCGGTCATCGCCGCCTTCGAAGGGCCGGTTCAGCGTGGCAGGCCCAGTGACCGAGGTCCTGACACCCAGCGGGGATGCTGCTGAAGCCGAGAGGGTTGTCGCTCCTCAGGCCAGCGAGGTGGTCATGACCCAGGTGGAGGCCGGACGAAGTACCGCTGTAGAGGGTACTGGAGGTAGGTGTAGTTCGTTTTCCTCCCGCGACTTCGCGAAACTCTCTCCGATTTGCTTGCTTATTCCGTCGACATCAGGCGAGACAAGGTCTCCCAGACGAGGACAAGAATCAAGCAACGGGCGTGCCCGCGGGGTGTCTGGCTTAATTGAGCAAGGGACTGAGTGCGCCCCAACTGTTGCCGAAGGTGCTGGGGCGAGGGCTCTAGGGCTTGGCGTTTCCGACTTCGTCCCTCGGTGGGAGACGCTTCGCGCGTTGAGCGAGGTGGCGGAGTACGCTGGTGGCCACCTAGATCGGCAGGCGCTGCAGTCCTACGGGGGCGACCTTTTGGGGCTTGCGCTGGGTGCCTCGGAGATGAGGGCAATGGTCTCTGCTCTCGCTGCATGTCCTTTGCTTATCTGATGGGTAACCTTTGTTCCTGCGCTTGTGCAGACGCTTGCCATCAGCAAAGCCCTCGAGGAGACTCGCGCGCGCGAGCGGAGGGCGCTGGAGGACCAGCTGCGTGTCGCTGACGACGCCCACGTCGCCAAGGACGAGCACATTCGGGTGCTGATGGCGGAACGGGACGAGGCTATCTCTGACGCGCAGTTGGTAGGCACGAACGCGAAGAGCGCGGCACTAGCCGCACAATGCGCGATGGAGGAGGCTCAGCGCGTCGCGACGGAGGAGCGGACCGCCCTTCTTCAGCGAATCTCCGCACTAGAGGCGGAGAAGGAGCAGCTTACTGCCTCCCTTGCAGAGAAGGCCTTATCTTGGGACAACGCGTCTGCCTCTGCGTGGGGGGCGATGGAGTCTTTGGAGCAGGCCCTCCGGGGGCTTTCCGTGCACGTGGAGGACGCCACTCATAGCCGTCAAGACCTGATGGAGACGCTTGGGCGAATCGAGGAGGGCTCGAGCGTCGCCCTTCGCAGCGCCAAGGCCTTCGGCACCCACTGCGGCTACATGAGTGCTGGACTTGCCCTTGCCTTACTGCACGCTGGTGGGTGTGAGCATGTCAATGAGCTGGCGAACCCCCAGCTCGACTTGCCCGTCCAGCCCGGGATGATATCTGACGCGGTGCGCGCTGCCCAGCCCGCCATCCGAAACTTCCACAATCGGATTTGGAACTACATCGGGGAGGGTGCCGCCACGGTTGCTTTGCGGCGGACACTGCACAACGAGGGGGATGTGCTCCGCTGGCTCGAAGAGGTTCCTCGGCGCAGCGAAGGCGGTGCGAGTGCTCGTCGCGGCGAAGATGGCGCGGACTCGTAGGAATAACGCCGGGTTTGGGTGCGCAACGCGCCATGTGTGTCTGCTATTGTAATGCAACTCCTGTCTTATGAGAGCTAAGCGACAATTCTCCTGTCCTCTTTTCGTTATGTAATATGCTGTGAGCTTGGGTGTCATGTGGAGTGCGGGTCCTCAGACTTGGCTTCGGAAGTAGTCGCGCGAGCGCTCTGTCACCTTCCTTCCGAAGGGGCGGCGGTGGAGCTGGCGCCTAGTCAAAGTAGACGCGCGAGCGCTCCGTCCCCTACCCTTCGAAGTGGTGGCAGCGGAGCTGACGCCCAGTCGAAGTACACGAGCGAGCGCTCTGTCCCTCCCCTACCCTTCGAAGCGGTGGCAGCGGAGTTGGCGCCTAGTCGAAGTAGATGCGCGAGCGCTTCGTCCCCTACCCTTCGAAGTGGTGGCAGCGGAGCTGGCGCCTAGTCGAAGTAGACGCGCGAGCGCTCCGTCCCCTACCCTTTGAAGCGGTGGTAGCGGAGCTGGCGCCTAATCGAAGTAGACGCCCGAGCGCTCCGTCCCCTACCCTTCGAAGCGGTGGCAGCAGAGTTGGCGCCCAGTCGAAGTAGACGCGCGATCGCTCCGTCCCCTACCCTTCGAAGTGGTGGCAGCGGAGCTGGCACCCAGTCAAAGTAGACGCGCGAGCGCTCCGTCCCCTACCCTTCGAAGCGGTGGCAGCGGAGCTGGCGCCTAGTCAAAGTAGACGCGCGAGCGCTCCGTCCCCTACCCTTCGAAGTGGTGGCAGCGGAGCTGGCGCCTTGTCGAAGTAGACGCGCGAGCTCGACCACATCTTATTTATACTCTATAGAGTGCGCAGGGACAACACCCGCGTCTTATTTATACTCCGTAGAGTGCGCAGAGACAACATCCGCGTCTTATTTATACTCTGAGGAGTACGCGCAAGGACAGTGCCTGCACGTGCGTGGGGATATCCACGTCTTGTTTATACTCTGTAGAGTGCGCAGGGACAACATCCGCGTCTTATTTATACTCCGTAGAGTGCGTAGAGACAACATCTGCGTCTTATTTATACTCCGAGGAGTACGCGCAAGGACAGTGCCTGCACATGCGTGGGGATATCCACGTCTTGTTTATACTCTGTAGAGTGCGTAGGGACAACATCCGCGTCTTATTTATACTTCGTGGAGTGCGCAGGGATAACATCCGCGTCTTATTTATACTCCGGAGAGTGCGCGTGGAGGCGGACCTCAACACTACGTCTTATTTAGAGTCCGTAGACTACGCGCGGAGGCTCGCCTCCGCGCGTTGCGGGCGGTGAAACTGCGTGCGGAGGCGAACCTCGACGCTACGTCTTATTTATACTCCGTAGAGTGCGTGCGGAGACGGACCTCAACGCTACGTCTTATTTAGAGTCCGTAGACTGCGCGCGGAGGCGAGCCTCCGCGCGTTGCGGGCGGTGAAGTTGCGGGCGGAGGCGAACCTCGACGCTACGTCTTATTTATACTCCGTAGAGTGCGTGCGGAGGCGGACCTCAACGCTACGTCTTATTTAGAGTCCGTAGACTGCGCGCGGAGGCAAGCCTCCGCGCGTTGCGGGCGGTGAAGTTGCGTGCGGAGGCGAACCTCGACACTACATCTTATTTATACTCCGTAGAGTGCGTGCGGAGGCGGACCTCAACGCTACGTCTTATTTAGACTCCGTAGACTGCACGCGGAGGCAAGCCTCCGCGCGTTGTGGGCGGTGAAGTTGCGTGCGGAGGCGAACCTCGACGCTACGTGTTATTTATACTCCGTAGAGTGCGTGCGGAGGTGGACCTCAACGCTACATCTTATTTAGAGTCCGTAGACTGCGCGCGGAGGCGTGTCCCCACGCGTCTTTATTTATGCTTATGCATAGTGCACACAAAGGTAACCCTTTGCGCGCTTTTGGTATGAAATGAGAAAATTTGCATGAACGATGCACTTTATTAAATTCCCGGTTACAAGAGGTAAGGCACTAACCGCTGGCTGCTTACGCCCGCCGAAGCCGTGGAAGGTCCTTGCGCTCGCATGCTCGACTTAGGCGTAATAACGCCGCAGTCTGTCTGCATTCCACGTGTGACGGAGCGTCTACCCCTCCATGGTGGCTAAGCGGTATGTTCCCTTCTGTAGGGCTTCCGCGACGATGTACGGGCCTTCCCACCTGGATTCGAGCTTGCCTACCGTCTCCGCGTAGAGTGCCATCTTAAGGACGAGGTCTCTTGGTTTGAATTCGCGTGGGTACAGCGAGCGATCACGACCGCGCACCATCTGTCGCTCGTACTTTATGACGTGCTGTGTTGCGCTTGCCCGGTCCCCGTCAAGGAGGTCCATGGACAATTGGCGCTCCTCGTCTGGTGCTTGGACGAGGACCCTTCGCGACCCAGCCTTTATTTCTTCAGGTGTGACCGCCTCGTCACCAAAAAGGAGCTTGAATGGCGTGAACCCTGTTGGGCGTGTGACCGTTGTACGAAGGGACCAAAGGACGCTGTGAAGCTCCTTTGGTAGCCCGACAAGGCGCTTCTTGATCGCGGCGGAGATAGCGTCATTCGCCCGCTCCACCGCCCCATTGGACTGTGGGTGTCCAACCGAGGTGAACCGGAGGATGATGCCCACGCTGTCGCAGAATTCTTTGAATGAGGCTGCATCGAATTGCAGACCGTTGTCGACGGTGATCTCCCTGGGCAAGCCGAATCGGCATATGATGTTCTGCCAGAGGAAGCGTTGCATAGCTGCCGAGGTAATCTTGGCCAGGGCTACCGCCTCCGGCCACCTGGAAAAGTATTCCAGAGCGACCGCCATGAATCGCAGGTCACCTGGGGCCCTGGGAAGCGGTCCCACGACGTCGATGCCCCACCGCGCCAGCGGCCATACCGGGGGTATGGGATGGAGGCTTGTCGAGGGCCTGCGGATGGCCCTTCCCATCCACTGGCAACCTTGACAACGGCGCACGAGATCTTGGGCGTCCGCGACAGCTGTTGGCCAATAAAAACCCTGCCTGAATGCCTTGCCCACCAAAGACCTTGGTTGGAGGTGTGAGCCGCAGAGCCCCACATGAATTTCTGCGAGGAGGCCTTTCCTTCTTCGCGCGGGAGGCATCGCAGGAGCGGTGCGCAGACCCCCTTTTTGTAGAGCACCCCGTCGAGCACCTGGAAGGACCTAGCGCGGTGTTGTAAACGCTGGAGCTCGGAGGGGTCATCCGGTTCCGCAATGTTCTGCAGAAAAGCGAAAAGGGGTTCCTGCCAGTCACCCTGCTGGGTGATCCGGTGGACGAGGGTCGCATCACGGTTATCCTGTGCAATGGCCGCCGCTGGTAGGACTTCGTAAAATGCCCCTTCGGGAGTTGGGAGCTGCTGACTGGCAGCCTTGGCGAGGACATCGGCTTGCTCGTTGTCTGCTCGAGGGATGGCCTTCACCGTGACACCCAAAAAGTGACGTTCCTTTGCTCGTACGGCTGCTAGGTACTTGGCTAGCTCCGGATCCTTGGCCTGGTATGACTTGTCCACATGGCCTGCCACTAACCGTGAATCGATGCGGACAAGGACTCGCCTCGCTCCCATCGCTTTGAGCTTCCCGAGACCGAAAAGTAACGCCTCGTACTCGGCCGTGTTGTTCGTAGCCGGGAACGCTAGGCGCGCCGAGTACAACAGGCGCTTCCCCTCCGGTGTGGTAATAACTGCGCTCACTCCAGCGCCCGCAACACCGTAAGCTCCGTCGCTGTTAAGCATCCATACCGGGTCTTCGACCTGGAGGACAGGCTGAGCTGGAGGGGTCCATTCCGCGAGAATGGGGCAAGCTCGGCCGCCCATTTGCCGATTCGCCCCGTGGACTCCTTGTTGCGCAGCATCTCCGCCAGAGGGAACGAGGATGGCACCGTTATCGGGTGCGCCAGGAAGTAATGCCGGAGCTTTCTTGAGGCCATGACCAGCGCGTAAGCAAGCTTCTCGAGCTCGGTATATCGCGTCTTAGCGCCCTGGAGGGCTTCGGAGACAAAGTACACTGGTCGCTGGAGCGCGCCCTCTTCGAGGACGAGGACGGCGCTGACCGCCGTTGCCGAGGCGGCGAGGTAGAGTTGGAGGGGAGCCTCTGTGCTGGGGCCACCAGCGTGGGAAGGGTTGCGAGGTGTTTCTTGAGGTCGTCGAAGGCCTTTGCGCAGTCGTCGTCCCAATGAAACCCGTCGCAACCGCGGAGAGTCTTGAAAAATGGCAGGCCCCACTCCGCCGCCCTGAAGAGGAAACGACTCAGGGCCGCCATGCGGCCAACCAGCCTCTGGACCTCCCGCGTCGTCTTGGGCGGTTCCATGCCCAGGATAGCGTCGACCTTGTCGGGGTTCGCTTGAATGCCTCGCCCGGATACGAGGAAGCCCAAGAGCTTGCCCGCCTGCACGCCGAAAACACATTTGTCCGGATTGAGCTCGACGCCTGCCTTCCTGAGGTTGTCGAAGGTCTCCTTAAGATCCCGACCATGAGAGGCGAGCTGTCTGGTTTTTACTACCACATCATCAACGTAGGCCTCCACGTTCCTCCCTAGCTGAACGGCTAGGGCCAGCGCGACGAGGCGGGTGAAGGTTGCGCCCGCGTTCTTCAAGCCGAAGGGCATCATGACAAAGCAAAAGGTCCCCACCGGCGTAATGAAGCTGGTTTTGTCCTCGTCGTCTTTGGCCATGTAGACTTGATGGTAGCCGGAGTAGGCGTTCAAGAAGCTCATGAGCTCGCATCCGGCGGTGGCGTCGACCAGTTGGTCTATGCGCGGCAGAGGGTAATCGTCCTTCGGGCATGCCTTGTTGAGGGCGGTAAAGTCGATGCACATGCGCCAGGCACCACTGGCCTTTTTGACCAACACCGGATTGGTGAGCCAGTCTGGATGTTGGACCTCGCGGATAACCCCCGCCCGAAGGAGCTTCGCCACCTCCACCTTGGCTGCTTGCTGCCGATCCATGGACATACGGTGAAGTTTCTGCTTGACTGGCTTGGCGTCAGGGCAGATCGCGAGGTTATGTTCAATGAGGGCGCGGTCCACACCTTTGATATCCTCCGGGGACCATGCGAAGACATCTATGTTGGCCCGAAGAACTCGGAGCAAGTCTTGCTCCACGTCCGGAGGGAGGCCCTCGCCTATGGATACGAGCTGCCCCTCTGCCTGGAGTGGCACCCTCTTCACTCCGCCCTCCGGGTGGGGCTTAGGTGTCCATCCTGGGGCGGATGGCGTGTCCACCTGGTGCTTGTCGGCGACGACGTGCACCTTACGGTGCAGGCTTCCAGCTCCGGTTTCAATGCTCCTAGCCATATCCTGATCACCGAAGACGGTGATGACGCCCTGCCAGCCCGGGAGCTTCATGCATAGGAAAGCGTAGTGTGGGACCGCTTCGAAGGAGTTGGTGGCAGGCCGGCCCAGTACGGCATTATACGGATACGAGACGTCCACGACGTCGAAGACGACATCTTCAGTTCTGGCGTTGTCGGCCTGGCACAAGGAGACTTGAAGGCGTACCTGACCCAAAGCCTTCAGTGGCTGCCCTCCGAGGCCCTGGAGGGGGCTTTAGAAGCTTTTAGTAGGCTCCGAGGTACTCCCATACGATCAAGGGCCTTCGTGAACAAGATGTTTGCGGAGCTCCCTCCGTCAATGAGAATACGCCTGACGTCACAACCTGCGATGTCGGCCTGGATGACCAAGGGATCTTGGTGGGGGAATTCCACGCCCTGGGCATCGGCTGACGTGAAGGTGATGCTGCGATGGGACGCCCACCGAGGTGGTTGTGTTGGGGAAGTGCTCAATGAAGAGCCTCCAGTGATGACGTTAACACCACGGCACCGGGTCTCTCCGAGGGCCCAGCGCGCGAAGGACTGCCTTGCGTACGCTGCACATAGGCTATTGCGGGGGTCAGTGTCTCCAAGGCCCGTACGTGGGCCATCGCTTGCCGCAACACCGCGATTTTGGTGCACGTCCGCGTGAAATGGCCGCCGTAGCCGTGCACTTCGCACCATCTGCCGTATTCTAGGATTTCTTGCTCTACCCGCGGCTTCTCATCGCGGCTTCCTTCGCGCCCCCCTCCGGCGCGCGAGGTTAAAGCGACTTCCCGGGGAACGCCTTGCGCGGCGAGGATGTGGCGGGCCTTTTGGGGTCTTCACCGGTTACACCGGGGCTTGCGCCTGTCGTCTGGCGAGTTTTGGTGCACCCCGTCGTCGATGCGCTCGCGAGTGTCGCCCGCGGACGTTTGCTTGTGTCTCGCCCTTGGGTTGTCTCTTGTGCTTGTCCTTTGCGACAACTCCTCCGCTTGCCTGGCATCGGAGCTGTCGCCGCTGTGCATCTGCACGTCCTCCTCGGCTCGGGCGTACGCTTCCATTTTGTCGAAGAGCTGTGCCACCGACTTGAGTGGCTTCCGCGCGTTATATTCAGTGAGCGGTCCCGAGCGGAGACCTTGCATCGCTCAATTGATGATGGTTGCCTCGTTAACGTCCCTGACTTTGCTGCGTACCTTGGCAAAGCGTTTGAAGTAAGTCCGGAGCCCCTCCTCGGGTTTCTGCTTGACTGCGAAGAGCTGGTCCGCATCGACACGCTCGACGTAGTTTCCTTGGAAGTTGTTGTAGAGTCGATCACGGATCTGTTCCCACGCATATATGGACTGTGGTTCGACGGTGAAGAACCAGGACAGCGCCACCCCTTGTAATGCGAGGGGAAGTCCTTTTGCCTTCGTGGTGTCGTCTCCGCCAGCGTCTTCGATAGCGGTCTCATACATGCGCACGAACTCTCGCGGGTCGGAGTCACCCTTGTACGCCTCGATGGCACTCGGGAACTTGAAGTCCTCGGGCTAGGCCGCTTGCTGCAGGCCCGCGGAGAGCGGGGACTCCGGGTCTACGCGCCGCAGTGGGACGCGACTGGACGCAGGAACGTCACGGCTATTCGCCTTTGCCGAGGTGGGCTCAGACGCGACAACCGGCGTGGCGCGTTGGTTCCGAGCCTCTTGTATGTCGCGCACGGCCCCGCGGAGATCTGACAGCTCCCGCTAGAACACGTTGAGGGCCGCCAGCAAGGCAGTCTCCACCGCGGACGTGGCTGGGGCCGTCGATGTGCCCGGCGGTACGATCGGCACAGCGGTGACCACGGCCTGCGCACCCAGGCGGCCCGCCGCATTGTCTTGGGGGACCCTGGAGCTGGTGACGAGGTCCGCGTCGTCGCTGGGACCATTCACCACTGCTACGCCGGGTGGGGAAGTGGACGCGCCTGCGTTGCCACCGCCGGGGTTGGTGGTCGGGGTGGTGGTGGCGGGGTCAGGCGTTGTGTCGCTGGTGGCGGTATTGGCCGTCGCGGTGGTGACGGGGTCGGGCGTCGCGTCGTGGACGCTGGTGCTCACGGTCGTCACACCCGCGCCGCCACCCGTACGTGCAGCTGCTAAAGCCAAAGCCCTGGTATTGACGCGAGATTTCGCCGCCTCCGCCTTCTTCTTCTTTGTCACCAACGGTGAAACTTTTTTTGGTGCCATCCTCCTTCAGATCTGGAAGCTTGCTCTTGTCCTCCCCACGGACGGCGCCAACTGTTGTGGTTACAGACCAAACAGAGAGAGAGTGTGGTAGTGGAGAGTTAGGTGAGTAAATGGCTTAGGCCCTCTCCCCATGGCCTGCGTTACATAAATATATCCACATGGTGAGCGCTTTTACAACTATACCCTTACACGTGAGTATTCCCTCAGGGGCACTCATGTCATTACACATGTCCCATTTTGGACCTTACATCCTTCTAACAGGCCTACTGGGCTTAGGTGGGGGCCACCCCTACAACAATCGGTAAAGGATAACAGTTCTTAACAGTTAATGCATTGAGATGACGGTAGTTAACGCAAAAACGCCAAGTCACATCTCTCTTCTGAATCAACAGAACCGATGATGCAAAAGGGCTCAAACTGGACTGTATAATACCTTGAGTCAACATATTGGTCACTTGCTTACCTATTTCATCCTTTTGGGCCAGACTGTAATGATATGGTCTCAAGTTAACTATTTCACGCCCGGTAGAAGGGGAATGGTGTGATCAAAGGCTTTGTGTGGAGGTAACCTCTTAGACTCTTCAAATAGGTGAGCAAACTCAACCACAAGTCTTTGGACTAAAATTGGCACCTCCTCTACTGACTTGGTGCTTGCAGCTATAGCCATCACTTCCATATTCTCCGAAAGTTTGGTCCTTGCAGGAGGTGGCATGGCCTATCCCAGTAGTAAGTACACACAATGAGGGTGTTCAGGCTTCATGCCTTGAAGGAAGACTGTTTTGCCCCGGTATTGGAATGATAAGTGTTTCTTGAGCCAATGTACATTCATGGGACTGTGCCTCTCAAGCCAATCCACACCCAATATAATATCATAACCTCCGATCAGTAGCACCTTGAATGTGTTGTAGAAGTTCCACCCTTGGACACTCCACTTACAATCTAGGAACTCACTATGATAGGTTAGCATACCACCATCCACAATCTTGATTGCACTGGATGTAGTGACCATTTCTTTCCCTCCAATGTTTGTGCAAAGGACTCACTGACGAAGCAATAGGAACTCCCCGAATCTACCAACATTATCACCTATCGGCCTTGAATTGCACCTGACAATCTGACTGTCCGCACTAAATGAGTACCTTGAACTGCCTCCTTCGATATCAACATAAGCTGTTCCCCACCATGAGAGCTGACAGTGTCCACTATAGCCTGATGATCCTCCTGATCTTGAAACAGTCCTCACATCTCTTCTACTACGTGCAATTGAACGGTAGGTGCGCATTTGTGATCACGCGCCCATCACTCTCCGTAGTAGTGACTGCCGCTCTAATATCATTGCGAAGGCCATCCACAAATTGAGTTACAAAGAAAATGGAATTCCAGGAAGTATGATGTGCAATCAGGTTGTGCATCAATTCCAAGAAGCGATCGGCATATTCTGCCACAGAATTGGTTTGACGCAAACGGTTGAACTAGTGAATTTGGTTATGGAATTCTTCATGACCAAACTTTACACAGATCGCTGCGATAAAATCATCCCATTGAGCAAACTTAAGATGCTCCTGGGATGATTGCAACCAACCTACGCACTACCCCCAAAGTACATTGCTGCAACACTAACCCAGAGATTAGCATGCACGAGCATACCTTGAAATAAGCCTTGCAATGCAATTGCCATGCCTTCAGGTTCCGACCATTGAACATAAGGAAATCCAATTTGGGTGGGTGGGGTAGATGATGAGAACCCATCGACCGCAACTCTGCCTTCACCTGCTCTTCAGAAAATGGAAACGACTAGAAGCAGGGTACGTACCCTTGATCGGAGGTGGCAAGGGAGAGATTCTTTCCAATTGCCTTCCCCCATTTTCCCCGATCAGCCATAGACTCAATCCCTAACTATTACATGGGCTAGGCCCTGGCCGCTTTTGGTCGGCCCAAATGGACACCAGAAATCTGCTGTTTGGTTGCTGTTCACGCCCGCTCCTCTCCTTGGTCTGAAGCCTCTCATCCTGCTGCCTGGAGTCATCATCCTTAGGAGGTTGCACCATAACAGAACGTGTTGGCCGCTGTGTTGGTTGGCCCTAGCTTGTCCTAAATGCTCGATCAATTCGGCTCAGTGGCTCGCCCCAGCCCAAAATTTATCGAATTCTAGGCGCTTTTTGCTTACTACTGTCCCGTTGAGGCAGGACGCAGGGCACTCCCTCAACCGGAGTTTGCAAAGTTAACGTGGAATCCACTATCTTCTGTGTTGTGCTGAGTAGGGGGTGCAAACGAAGTGGATATTTCTCGACCAACTGTTCGTTCATTTTAATTCAGATATAATTCGGAGCATTTGCTCACATATCCAGAGGTTTTGTCGGATACGAAAATGAAGCCAAATATTTTCTGTCTGACATAGAAACGGATTTGGAAAAGACAATATCCGACGGATACGGAGCATCCAGGTATTTTTTGGATAGTAACTGGTAAAAAAAGATAAGCAATGCAAAGTGCAAATGCTGCAGCACTGCATAACCTCTTATCCAATTTGTTACAAACCAGTTAACCAGTTACAATCAAAAACTGCCCAATGTACAGTTATATCAAAATGTACAGATGCCTTTCCATAAAGGCACCTTTTATGCCACATATTCATCATCTATATAAAGCAATGTACAGATTCAGAATGTATTAATGAAAGCCATCTTTTCTCTCTAACACTTGTCTCAATTTCTCTTGCAATACGTTATTAGCACATACAGTGAAACAGAGAAGAAAAAGGTAATGGCACTTTGTGCGAACCATCAACAAGCATTTCTGGAGATTCTTGCTTTGGTCGATTCTCTGCACAAAACGTTGCACATCCTTCTTGCCCCTCTCCATGCGCAACCTCCACCACCATCACGTCCGGCGACCACCACCGTCATCGCCACCGGCCATGGCTCTAGGCCGGTTCGTCGTCGTCCATGGGAAGCGCACGACGTCTTCTCACTAGCGCGCGCTCCGCGCTATGGTCCTTACCGGCGACCGGCGAACGCTTCCGCGGCGGCTAACCGCCGTCCCGGCCTCCGGATCCGCACTCCTCCACCAGCCTCCTCCGCAGAGCACGCCTTCTCCTCTACATAGATTGGGAGATGAGGGGAGGGGGAGGGAGCACGACGTGACCTGGAATGGCACGCGGCGTGGCGGCACGGCTAGTGCGTACGGCGGAGCGGCACAGACCGGCGCGAGGCGGCCGGCGACCTCCGCGACCAGCGGCGCAGCAAGGCCCACCCGCGGCCGGCGACCCCTGCGGCCAGCGGCGCAGCATGGCCGGCGCGCGATCCGGCGAGGCGTGGCGGCGCGACGCAGCACGGCCAGCGCGCGGCGCGGTAAGGCAAGGCGGCGCCCATGGCGGCGCGGCGCATTCCCGCCGGCGGCGGTGGCGAGTTGCCCGGAGGCGGCGCGCGGCGCCCAAGCCAAGGCGAGGCGGCCCGCGGCCGGTGGCGCCCAAGGCGAGGTGGCCCGCAGCCGGAGGTGCCTGTGGCCGACGGCGCCCGAGCCGACGGCGCCAAGGGCCGGCGGTGGAAGGCGGCGTCCGAGGCGCGGCAAGGCTCGAGGTGGAGCGGCGCCCGAGGCGCAGCGATGCGGCCGACGATGGCGCCCGTGCCGGTGGCGCCCGGGGAGGCGGCTCCAAGGGCCGACGGCAGCGGCTGTGCCCGAAGAGACGTTGCGGGAGGCGGCGGCGGCACCCAGGGCCGAAGGCCGGCGGCGATGGCGGCGGCGTTACCGGCGGCGTTGGCATGCCCGGCGGCGGCGCCCCAAGAGCCATGGCCGGCGGCTAGGGTTTGGGGAGTTAGGGAAATCCTAACTCCCCCTCCCTCATTTATATATGGCAGCCCCAAATGGGCTTTTTAGCCCAATAGCTCCCACCTCCCCACATAGGCCAAAAGGCCGAACGGGCTTTAGCCCAGGTTTTTGGAATTTTGCGTTCCACCCTCTAGTTCATGGAAAATGCAGAATTTTTATTTTTAAATAAATTGCTATTGTAGTATTTGCAGTATAGTCCTTGTGCTTATTTATAATTGTACTCGTTAATTCGTACTGTTATAAATTAGCATTTCAGTCCCTACAGGACCTGAAAATTATGTAATTATTTAAATAAATGTGCAACCACATTTATATGATTTTTACATATGTAGGATTACTACTTTATTGCAATTTACTTACAATATAAATTGCGACCATCTTTAAATTTGCTATCGTTAGCAAATTTAAAATTAAAATTCCCATTTAATGAGTACCATTGTACTTAATAAATTGGATTTTTTGCAAAATATTATACCCACAATATACCATAATTACAATTTATGGCACTTTGCTACATTCATTTGTACGCTATGCCATACAATAAATTGGTGTTCACCACCAATATTGTGATTACACGGTATTATAAATATAACCACATGTTATATTTACTTTGGGTATATATATATATTCATTCGGATTACAATACTCATATTGTTTTCCACATATTTTGCATTTTATTACAATATTACCATACACATTAATTTTCCTCATGTAAATTAATTATTTATAGTGTACTTTTCTTGTAGGTTTTAAATGGCTACCAAAGATTTTGAGCCTCTCGCTCTCGATGGTACCAACTACCCTACATGGGCTATGGACCTCAAAATCAACCTAACCACACATGGGTTGCAAAGGGTGATATTTGATCCTCCAGATGATCAAATTCCTCCAGATATTGTGAAATATTCCGTTTTGAGCATAATTCGGAATCACATACATCCGGATTTGAAGGCTGAATATCTGTATGAGGAGAATCCACTCACTTTATGGTTAGCCATCAAAAATAGATATGAACATCAGCGAGCTGTTATCTTACCTGAGGCTAATCATGAATGAGCACATCTTAGACTCCAAGATTTTAAATCTGTTGGAGAATATAACCATGCCCTTCATACTATTTGCTCCAAATTGCAGTTTTGTGAAAAGGAACCAACGGATGCGGACAAAATAGAGAAGACTCTCTCAACTATGCTCCCATCTGACAGGGTCCTACAGCAGCAATGGCGTGCTGTAAATTACCAAACTTATTTTGATCTTATGCATACTATGCTTCAGGCAGAAAAGCATGCTGAACTTCTTTTAAAGAACAATCAGCAACGTCACATTGGGGCTGCTCCACTTCCTGAAGTTCATGCTAATCAAAATAACAACAAGTTCAGTGGTTCAAAAGACCACTCAAAGAACTTTAAAGGTAAACACAAACGCAACAAGAAGCAAAAACCACGTGGATTCAAGAAAGGTAAAGGTAATTCTAGTAAGGGAGTTGACAAAACTGAAATTTGTCAGAAATGTGGTTGCTACAACCATCCTACCAAGAAATACTCACCCCGAAGCATCTTGTGAACCTCTACCTCCAGTCTTTGGCTTACGGCAAGAATGCTCAAGAGAAGAGATTTGAAGCACACTTCAATCTCACATCCAACAATGATGAAGCCGGATGCTCTCAAAAGTTCCTTCAAGAACTCAACGACACATGTGCTTCTACAAAGAAGGATGATCTCATGTGCACCGAGGACACACTTGAAGAATTTCATTCTCAAGACATGTTTGGAGATCTCAGTTAGACTCCTAGTCCCATAGCTAATAAGTACTATAGTGTTGTAATATAAATAATGTTGTCATATATATTGTAAGCTTATATGCTACAATCATATGTCGAACATATTCGGTATTGTAAAATAAAGTTTGTATGTATTCTATATATACTACCATAAGAATTTCATTAAATTCTTCTTTTGTGTATATAGATTTTTGGAGTCAATCCAATGGAGGAGGAATTATGCCTTGTGGATAGTGGTACCACAAACTTTATACTTAGGGACACAAAATATTTCCTAACTTTTACTAGGAGGAAAGGAAATATTTTAACCATCGTTGGATGCGATGCAACGATAGTAGGCTCTGGTCACGCCTCTATCACTCTCGCTATGGGTACACAATTGGAAATTGAGGATACACTCTTGTATCCCGATTCAACACGTACCCTACTTAGTTATAGAGATATCCGTCAGAATGGTTTCCATGTTGAAATCCAAAATGACAACAAAGAGGAATATCTCCTCTTAACCAAACACAACGGATATGGCAAACAAGTACTAGAAAAAATTCCATCTTTAAAATCTGGATTGTACTATACATACATCAAACCCGTTCAACATATTGCGTACAAAATAATTTTCCAAAACACTAACACATTCCAAACATGGCATGATCGCCTTGGCCACCCAGGCATTGGAATGATGAAGAAAATTTTTAGCAATTCAATTGGTCATACATATCTCAAAATAAAATTTCCGGAATCCTCAGATTTTGTGTGCACTTCCTGTGCCACCGGAAAATTGATTTTAAGACCCTCTTATCTTAAAATCAGAGCTGAACCACTTAAATTTCTTGAACGCATTCAAGGAGATATATGTGGTCCTATACAACCATTGTGTGGACCGTTCAGATACTTCATGGTTCTTATTGACACATCTACTAGATGGTCACATGTGTGTCTTTTATCCATACGAAACCATGCATTTGCTAAGTTAATTGGTCAAATTATCCAATTACGAGCACATTATCCTGAATATCGAATTCAATCAATTCGAATGGACAATGCTGCTGAATTTTCATCTCATACCTTCAATGACTATTGTATGGCTCTTGGGATACAAGTTCAACACTCTGTTCCATATGTCCATACACAAAATGGTTTAGCAGAATCTCTTATCAAGAGAATCAAGCTCATTGCAAGACCATTACTACAGAATTGCAACTTACCAACGTCATGTTGGGGTCATGCAGTTTTACACGCTGCTGACTTAATCCAATTGCGTCCAACTGCATATCATAGCACTTCCCCGCTACAATTAGTACGTGGAAATCCACCAGATATTTCCCATCTGCGAAAGTTCGGTTGCGCTACGTACGTACCGATCTTACCACCGCAGCGTACCTCAATGGGACCACACAGGAAACTTGGGATCTATGTTGGGTATAAATCTCCGTCAATTATAAAAATACCTCGAGCCCCTCACAAGGGACCTGTTTACGACCCGGTACGCTGATTGCATATTCAATGAGGAACATTTCTCGGCATTAGGGGGAGACAACAAGTACCAAACTAAATGCTAGGAAATTGATTGGAATGTACAAGGCATTCCTGCCTCAGACCCACGTACCAGAGAGACTGAACTTCAAGTTTAGAAAATCATTCATTTGCAAAACATTGCAAATAATCTGTCAGATGCATTTACTGATTATAAGGGTGTCACAAAATCCTATAATCCTGCCAAAAATGTGCCCGAAAGAGTGGAGGTACCGCAAAATACCACTCAACTCCCAGTTCAAAATAAGAGGGGGAGAAGTACGGCACAAATGGCGGATACAGCTTCTAACAAGCGACAAAGGAAACAAAAGAATGTAAATACAGATCAACCTCAAGTTGATAGACACCAAAGGATCCTTGAACCCAGATCAACAGTGCACTCAAATACTGATCCTGGGACATCGGAATACCCCGACTCAAATGTTTTGGGAAATAACATTGAGTCACCAGGGGTCCAAGAAATTTCCACTAACTATACTGATTCTGGAGAATCATATGATCGTAAGACTACACTTGTCGACATTTATTTCTCCACAACAATTGCAAATAACCTTCAAAATGATCCAGATCCTAAGAGCATAGCAGAGTGCAAACAGCGCTCGGACTGGAATCAATGGAAGGATGCAATTCAAGCGAAATTAGCATCGCTCAAGAAAAGAAATGTATTCACCAATGTGATACATACACCTCCCAAAGTATTCCCTGTCGGTTTCAAATGGGTTTTCGTCCGCAAACGGAATGAAAACAATGAGGTGGTGAGATACAAAGCAAGGCTTGTAGCACAAGGGTTCATGCAGAGACCGGCCATTGATTTCAATGAAACTTATTCTCCAGTAATGAGTGGAATAACATTCCGATACTTAATCTCATTGGCAGTTAAAAATCATCTATCTTTTCAGTTGATGGATGTAGTGACTACATATCTTTATGGGTCACTTGATTCGGAAATATATATGAAAGTTCCTGATGGAATTTCAATTCCGAATCCGAACGCAAATCACAATATGTATTGTGCAAAATTGAACAAGTCTTTATACGGCTTGAAACAGTTGGGTAGAATGTGGTACAACTGACTAAGTGAGTTCCTAACCAAAAAGGGATACTCCAACAATGATGATTGCCCGTGCGTATTCATCAAAAGATCTTCAACAGGATTTTGTATTATATCTGTGTATGTTGATGATCTTAATATCATTAGTAACACACAGGATATAGATGAAGCACGTAATCATCTTACGACGGAATTTGAAATGAAGGATTTGGGTAAAACCAAATTTTGCTTAGGTATACAACTTGAACACCTTCATTCAGACATCCTAGTGCATCAATCAGCCTATGTCTAGAAAATATTGGAGAAATTCAATATGGACAAAGCATATCCATCGAAAACCCCCATGGTTGTTCGATCTCTAGATAGGGATAAAGATCTATTTAAACCCTGAGATGACAATGAAGAGCTATTGGGACCCGAGGTTCCATATCTCAGTGCCATCGAAGCGCTTATATACATTGCAAATTGCACCCGGCCGGATATTGCATTTGCGGTAAATCTACTTGCTAGATATAGCGCTGCTCCAACCAAAAGACATTGGGTGGGAGTGAAGAATATCCTTAGATATCTTCAAGGCACTAAAGATCTCGGTCTATTCTTCCAGAAGAATAAAAATATGGATTTAATAGGATATACAGATGCTGGCTATTTATCAGACCCCCATAATGCCAGATCTCAAACAGGCTTTGTATTTTTACACGGTGGAACGACCATCTCTTGGAAGTCTTCGAAACAGACTCTAGTGGCTACATCCACTAATCATTCTGAAATAATTACTTATATGAAGCATCACGTGAATGTGTATGACTTCGCAGAATGATTAACCACATACAACAATCATGTGGTATAGGTGCTATTGCATCACTTACCATTATCTACGAAGATAATGCTGCTTGCGTTGTTCAAATGCAAACGGGTTACATGAAGAGTAATATCACAAAACATATTGCACCTAAACTATTTTACCCACATGAATTGCAAGAGAGTGGGGAAATAAATATTCTGCAAACTAAGTCTTGTGATAATCTAGCAGACTTATTCACCAAGTCGTTACCAACTTCCACATTCCAAAAATGTGTTCATGGAATTGGTATGCGAAGACTACGTGATTTGCAGATGTCAGGGGGAGAAATCTCCTAAGACTTAACCCGTTCAAATATAAATATTGTACTCTTTTTTCTCTTTATGAGTTTTCCCTCTAAGGTTTCTCATCAAGGTTTTTAATGAGGCAATATGACAACGTAATCATAAATATATTTCTATTTTCTCACAGGGGTTTTTAAAGAGATATAATCAAATATATGCCATATCATTTTTCTCCTTAAATTTTCCCACTGAGTTTTAAAGGAGTTTTTCATGGCATATCTACTCTATCAATCCCTCCTCATATTTTCCCTACAGGATTTTGGAGGAGTTTTCCCAAGATGATGAATCAAAATGATCATATGAAGATACATTTGTCAAGGGAGAGTGTTACAAACCAGTTAACCAGTTACAATCAAAAAAATGCCCAATGTACAATTATATCAAAATGTACAGATGCCTTTCCATAAAGGCACCTTTTATGCCACCTATTCATCATCTATATAAATCAATGTACAGATTCAAAATGTATTAATGAAAGCTATCTTTTCTCTCAAACACTTATCTCAATTTCTCTTGCAATACAATTAACCACCTAACCCTAGCCAGATCCACTTGAGCCAGATCTGATCTCTACTCCTCCATCCCACACGGAACAGTGGCAGCGACGGCGCCTGCCCACCTCTTTGCCAGCCTCCCACTCCAGCCGCTGCCTCCCAATCCCAGAGTAGACGCGCGATTGACCCTCGCCCTTGATCTCCTACGTCGGCACCAGCACTGACCGTCGACCGAGCTCCCCCCCCCCCCCCCCCCCCCCCTCCTCCTGCCTCGGCAAGGAGCTACCCACCACCCCCCTCAGGTAGTCTCTGATGTCCTAGACTCCCCATGCATTTGCCCTCATGTTGTCTCCTAAGGTGTCATTTTTAAGCATATTTTGGTTCCTGACGTTAGATAGGATGATGTGTATCCTAGCGATCTTCCAAAACCCAATTGTAGCGAAACTTGAATAGGAAAGCTTGAATGGACTGAATCAAATGCTTTTTCCATATGTAGTTAGAGTAGCAAATCTATGATCTTGAGTTTGTGCAGCAATTTAGCTCACCCTGAACATATGTAGTTGGAACACCTTGTTTTTGATAGAGGCCTGTCGTGCTTTTGAGATTTTAATCCATATGTCAGGTAAACCTCACTGTAAGTAACATTATTAACATATTTGAAGCATTATTAACATTTGTGAAATGCTACGTGTGATGCTAATGCGGTGGTAGACTGGTAGTGCTTCATTCACTATGTGTCTCCCTGCCTCTTTGGCAGCAATATGGCACACGTGCAATCTAGTGCCGTAAAGTTTTGGCTCTATTTCATAAACTCTGGATGATCATGCGTGATTGCCGCCATGCAAAATTTGTAGAGAAGTCCTATGGGTCCATCGAGTCCTGAGCTTTCTTCCTTAACATTTCCTTTATGATGTTGTGGACTTCTTCGGACCAAGCTCCATGCAAAATCACTAAAGTTACACAGAAAGACTAGATTGTTTCCATGTATGTCGATCTGCAATTTGGTGTTGAAGAATGCAGATGATGTTGATATTTTTATATGGTCATGATTGATATTTTGTATGGTCATGAACATCTGAAGTATGCACTTGTTTCAGTTTGTATTATTCTGCACAAATTTTACTGGTCTCCTAGGCTGTACTTCTATGTATCTTCAGCTGCTTTAATTCCTTATGGTAACTACACCACTTATCCTACCAAGTCCCTTTTCCTCATACGAGCAACATTTCATAAATTTCTTACTTACCTCCATGTTCTTTATAGGCATTAATCAAACTTGGTTTCTTTTTGCATTCACCTGCCTTCTATACAGTTTGTGAGGTACTTCCCAGTCACATGTCTGCCTTCTACACAGCTTGTAGTCTGGGTGTAAAACTAGTGTTAATTTTTTGTAAACTCCAAGTTGAGTTGTTGGACCGCCAGCTTTCCATCTGAACTTGAATAGGTCATATGATTAAAAAAATGTAGTTGACTATTGAGGTCAAGAGTGCAAAGTAAATGCAGATTTTTTAGCATTATGAACTTATCTAAGCCTAAGCCATTTTATCTGACCATATTTATTTAATAGTTGTATGCTTTGGTTTATTTTTATGGTTTAGATTTTGAAGCAAAGATTTTTGTGAACCACATCAAATTTTAAACCAATTTGGTGGGTTGATCCTAAGGGTAAGGGTACATAGTTTGACATATTGTTATGGTGGAATACACACCAAAGGAAGTTTCCCATTTTCTCACGACTAGTTCATGATGTGCTAACTTTTCAAGTGACAACTGTTGCTTTAAAGTTGGCTTTTAGTGCCCGTGGCCGTGTTGTTGATCCATTTCATAGTCGATTAGAGCTTAAGGTGGTTGAAGCTCTAATTTGTACAAAGGATCAGATATCTTCATCTATGAAAGGTAAATAATAAATCATTTTGTTCACTGATTGCACCACATACAACTTTTGTTTACTATCCTTATGTTTTTTTTTAAATTTTAGATTCTAAGGAGAAGATAGCATCACTTGTTGATGAGTTGGGTTTGGAGTATCACTTGTTGATGAGTTGGCTTTAGAGCTGGATGATAAAGAATGTGCTACTTCAAATATAAATAAAGAGGTTTGATAATTCTATCTTTGTTATGTATTACTATTATGCAAGATGTCATCATATATATAATATAATAGCAAGCAAGTGTCTAGTTCTGTAGTTCATGCTGCCAACTTGCCAAGTCTACTACTTGTTGATGTGATCAAAACTCCTGAAATAACATAGCATACAGAAACTTGAATATATGTATATTTACTATCTATGGTCCATATTATAGTGCCAAAATGCATGTTTGAGATAGTTCCCAACCAAAGGTCTACTGACACTAGTATGGCTAACTCCTACACTTGCTGTGGCGCATCATGTTGATAGCTCGCTGACACAGTGAGCCCATTTGCTTGTGCTTGAAAGTAGCAAAGAGTGCTCATATTTGAGTTACATATAGCTGAGTTGGCTATGTAGTAGAATACTGAAGCAGGAATCAGATGCAACGCATGGTTTGTTCCTCATCCATAAATAACAATGCTGCCTCTTTTCTGTATTTCATTCTGCTAAAGCTTTGTTTCAATTGATATTTTTTGTAGGATGAGATAATGACCGACGCTGAGCTCCTCTGAAGTATGCTTAAAGATGGCTCGCTGCTAACTGTTGCTAGACAAGACTTGTGTTTTGAATATGTTATGTGATGTAATTAAGTTAAATGAACTAGTGATGTACTTAGCTATGGGTAGTTTTTGATTTTGAACCGTGTGAGATGTTAGAGTTGTGACTTACTATGTGTAGCTACTATTTGCTTCACTAGGCCCTATCATCTACTTGATACTTTGCTAGGAAAAATTTACTACTTAGTAATAATTACTTACGAACTACTTAGCTAGTCCATATCATCTTATGATATAGTTAAATTTGCTTATTAAGCTACTAATGTAGTTGCATTTTGCACATGTAGTATGGTTAATTGATCTTTATATGTACTACATATATGGTTTTTATTTTCGCACATTATTCGACTAAATATTCGTGGCTGAGACTAACCATATTCGGAACGAACTGTATTCGATCCGTATTTGTGACCGACAATATCCGCATTCATATTCGTATCTGATATTATCCGTGTCCGATTATGACTTCAAGAAAAAATATAGAAAATGATATAGGATGAGCAATATCCGCCCGTATCCACTCTATTTGCACCTCTAGTTCTGAGGTGTTGGTGGTGACCGGGACGCTACTAGTGCTTTTTTTCGTGGCACAGCATGCGGCTGGTGATGGATGCTCATCACTAGCATGCCGTGTCGACGGCATACAGTTTACCATGGAGTGGCTGGGGTCGGGACGCAGCAAAGTTATTGTAGTTCATAGTGTCTGGTTGTATTAGGCTGATCGATTTACATCCTGCTCCAACGAACTTTGTTTCTGGCTTCTAGTTTTTTAATTGTCTTTTTAACTTTTTTGGCTTTTTTTTAGCTTTTTTCCTTATTCATTTGCATTTTTCGTGATGATATAAATTTTTTACTTTTAATTTTAATTACGTAGAGAAAGCTAATAGCAGCTACATTGTATTTTCAGCAACTACAATAAAAAACAGGAACCTAAGCTTATAAGCACTTTGGAGCACTACCTAATCTTGAGCACTCCCGTTAAGAGCAACTCCAACCGGTTCTTTATCCTGCTCTTCATTGTATATTTACCTAATATGACTCAAGAAATGGACTCCAACCGGTTCTTTATCCTCCTCTTCATTTTTATCGAGTCGCTATTTTCTCCCGGCCGCTAGCTAGATTTGGCGAGCGCCTCCTCACTCGCTTCTCAAATAGCTAGGCCATTGGAATGCTAACTCAAATAGAGAGCTGAAAATAATAGCTAGCCTCTTCATCCTAGGAAATAGAGAGGGAGAAATGACTAATGGGATGGAGTTGCTCTAACAAGGAAAAATCTATCAGCCACATCTATTGCTGAGATTTTGCTAGTAACCGGCGGTCATCGGTCTTATTGGTGAGAGTTAGTGATCTTATTGGTGAGAGTTAGTAAAATTTTAAACTGATCAATAAATTTTGGATTCACCTAAAAATTTCAAAAAAATAAATTTTAATTTAAAATTTTCGCCCAATAGAAATCCAAAAATCCGATAACCACCGGTTACCGCTTTCATTTGATAAAATTTTCTAACCGATATATTTTTCCTCACTCTCAACACCGAGCGGAGATCTCGCCGATCTTTTGTGAGATTCAGGAGTTTAGGGCCTCTTTGCAACGGAGGATTTTCCCTCCTTAGCATGATGTCCTGATGTGCGCGATAAAAAAGTTTTGTTTTCTGCTATCGTAGCCTACACGTATTCCTTTAGGCTCTTGTTGCTGCTGTCGTCCAACTTCCGCCGCCGCTCAAGCAAGCGGCCAGGCGTCACCACCAATAGAGGATGAGTCCGAGAGGAGGAATAGGCCACACCACTGACGCCCTTGGACCCTGGACGCCGCCCACAGCAGGACGCCACACCAGATCGTGATCTCATAATGACGGGAAACGACGAATGGATAAGAACAACTAGGAAAGATGCGTGGTGGCGCTGCTATAAAAATAAAGTTCTTTCCGTTAATCCCTAATGAGTGGGACCTTCAGTCCTATGGCCCCACCTGTCACTGATTTGGAAATAGCAGTCCTGTACAGTTTTTTGGAGAAAAATTATGTACAAAGTTTGTTTTAGCAATTATGCCATATCATTTACTTTATATAGTTTCCTATGTAACCGTAAACTATGGCCCTAGTTCATTTTTTTAATCATGAATTATGGATCTGTTCGAATCAAAACATCGAATTAACGAAACCGTCCATTTGACCTCCTTGACCCAAACCAAGGTGGTTTTTCACCGACGTGTTGTCTACATGGATTCACATGTACTAGCTTCATTGGTATATAATCTACATGTGCAAATATAGAATCCACTTCACATGTTCTTCTTTCTCATATCTCTCCATCTTTGGCCCCAACAAATTTGTCGCCTCATCAAGCTCAAATCTAGTTAGGCTCAGCTCGTCGGCAGAAAGGCCTCACCCCAGCTCTAGGACTGGGTAGAAGGAGAGAGGCAATGACGGCTAGGATCGAGGGCCACAGGGTTGACAGTGGCGTCGCAACCAGAGGAGGCCGGCAAGTAGCAATTTCTCCTCCTTGAGGCGCGTAAAAATACATAATATAATGGGATCATGCTTTTGTGCCGAGGAATTGGACAAAAACTCAGCCACGAGGACGTACTACGGTGGTGAATCTTGACGGAGTTGGAGAAGGGAAATGGCTAATATGTTGTGCTGCATTAATGGAAATAAAATTAAGTTTTGGGATGGGTTGCGAACAAGGTGGAACACCAAGTGACATGATTAGATGTCGAAGTAGCTCACTCAATTGTGAGATTGACTCGGCATATATCTGCCAGAGTTCAGGGTGCCAGTTTTAGTGCAGCCGTAGTGGTGGCTTTGTGTGGTGCGGTTCATTATCAGGAGTGGCTATGTGGGTGTCAAGATGCAAGTGCAGTGAGATTTCTGTCAGGCTACGTTCGGGAGGAAGCGGCTCAGCTATGGTGGATGCACGTTGTATCTTTGGTCGGCAAGTTGCAGATGCTAGCTCGCTTTCATGCTTGCAGCTGTAGATAACGCAAATAGATGGCAACTGCTTTAGATTCTTGCTTGCTTAAAGTATGGGATGGTGAAGGCTAGTTAGTGCAGAGCATTGGGCATAGAGATGGCAACGGGTAAATACCCATCGGGTATTGCCATTCCATACCCGTACCCGCTAGGTGTAATTTTACCCGTCGGGTTACCCGTATCCGCACGCGGGTAGGAAAATTTACCCATACCCGTACCCGCGCGGGTATTACTACCCGACGGGTAACCCGTACCCGCAAGCATACCCGGTTCAACACATAAGAATATCATCAATTTAGACATTCATTAATCATACATGCCAAGCACAAAAGCGTCTAATGATCAAAATTAGTACATCACATAAACATACTTGACATGACCATATCAACATATGACAAACAAATAAACAATCAACAACAAGTAGATAATAAAATTAACATTTGAGTGGGATGTCTAGTTGTCTAATGCGGGTATTCATTACCCGCGGGTAGGCGGGTATGGGTAGTATATACCCACACCCGCACCCGCCTACCCGGCGGGTAGAGGATTTCGCCCAATAACGTACCCATGGGTACATAAAATTTTTCATACCCGTCTCTTTATCGGGTAAAACCCGTCGGGTATTCGGGTATCGGGTATCCATTGCCATCTCTAATTGGGCAGCTTTGGGGTGAAAACCTTATCCTTCTGCGCAGCGCTGGCGAGGCCAGTAAGGGCGAGCTATGGTGTGATTTGCAGCATGCCGTACAGGGTGCAGCAAGTAGGAAGGGGAGGGAGGGGGCTGGCACGTGGCCACAGCGTGATGAGTCCCTCAAGATGATGCATAGGGGTGGAAACAGATCGGATACGGTCGAATAGTCTCAAATACGAATCTATATTTTTAAAATGAATACGAATACGAATTCGAATATTCTTAAAAACGGATACAAATATTCTTGAATACGAATACAGATTTTCTCGTATACGAATATCGGATAAAACGGATTCCTAGCGGTTTTGCCGATTTTTCACCGGTTACCGGTTTTAAATCGCCTAAATTCAAATTTTGAATCACAAAATTCGTACAGATTTTTCATGAGTTCTAGAAATGGATTAAATATGAATCGAATAGTCTCGAATACGAATACGGATACGAATATTCTCGAATATGAATGCGAATGTGAATATTCTCAAATATGGATGCAAATATTCTCGAATACAAATATTTTCGAATACGGATTTTGCTTACCACATTCACGTTTAGTCGGATACGAATATCGGATAAAACAAATTATCTGATATCGTTTTCCACCCCCTAATGATGCAGATGGTTCGAGTTGACAGGTCAAAGTTCACCGTAAAGAGCATTACGGGGGTGACGTGGCCACCGCTGGCCCCCAGATCTCTGTGTCTGCGGAGTGGCCATCTCTTTTGATTTTTTGATTTTCCCCCTTGTTCAAAATTAAGGGAGAGATGCTTGGCAAGTTGCAACGTCAAAGCAGACATATGTATAAGCCATTGAGGCCACATGCATGCATGCATGATTCATCGTCATCCTTCGTTTCTTGTATTGTGAGAATCGACCAAATTATATTAAGTGCGTCTAGCTGCTTTATGATCGATGAAAAGCACGTACGCGGATGGCCTATCAGGCACCAATTTCGTGTGTAATAGGCATCACAGCACCAGCACTAAACGGCAACGATGGAGCGGTACAGAAGTACAAATTGACAGCGATAACGGTCGGCCGGTCGTCACAATCTATACAATAGTCTCAACGGCCGGCGAGGGCGCCTATATAAGCTCGCCCCGAGGGGTGGCACTGGACGTAGAAGCTAGCTAGTCGCACACAGCAGTTCAAGCATACATACTTGCAACTGTACGTGGCTAAGCAAGTTATTAACTAAGGGTTCTTGAACCTAGCTAGTTGAACAGCTGATCGCTTCAAACCAAATGGCAAGGCGTCTTAGGGGGTGTTTGGGACTGCTCCACAAACTCTGCTCCACGAATTCTACCGTAGAGCAGCTCCACAAAAAAACTAGAGTTTGTGGAGCACCCCTTTAGGTGCTCTCACAACTCCACCTTTTTTTCCTCGAACAGAGTACGTAGAGCTGAACCTGTTTGGCTAAAAAACATAGAGCGGAGCTGAAAAACGTGGAGTGAAGCAGTCCCAAACACCCCCTTAGTGTTGTGGTCGTGAGCGCAATGTGTGTCCTGTTAGTCCTGTCCATGTGCGTTCCGGGCGCCGACGCGGCGCGGCGGCTGGAGATCGGCCGGAGCGCCGTGGCCGTGGTGCCCCAGGCGAAGGCAGAGACGCGTTGGGGCGGGAAGAGACGGAGGAAGGCGGAGGCAGCGGCGTATCTGCGTCCAAGAGGCTCAGCCCTGGGGGACCCGACCTGGAGCATCACTGATCCGGCCGTGGCCTGTGCGGCGCGCATGCGTGCGTCGGATCCTTCGCACGTGTGCATGTGTGCGCGCGTGTGAATGTGTGTGTGAGAGTGAGCTTGGTGTTCTCCATCGTTTCAAAGGGATGCGTAAGTAGAATAACCGAAGATCAAGAAGATTTTCGAAACAAAGTGAATTTGTGTGTAGCTCTTTTGTGCGTGCGTGTGAATGTGTGTGTGAGAGAGAGTTGGGTGTTCTCAATCATTTCAAAGGGATGTGTAACGTAGAATAACCGAAGATCAAGAAGATTTTCGGAACCAAGTGGATTTGTGTGTAGCACTTTTGTGCGTACGTGTGAGTGTGTGTGCGAGAGAGAGAGAGTTGGGTGTTCTCGATCATTTCAAAGAGATGTGTAACGTAGAATAACCGAAGATCAAAGAAGATTTTCGGAACAAAGTGGGTTTATGTGTAGCTAAGTCTTCACAAAGAATGCAAGTCTTGGTGTTTCTTCGTGCGTTTACTACTTGGGCATTAGTTTGTACCTACACCCGGTACTGCTCTGTCCCTTAATGTTGTTGTTTTAGATATGGAGCTTGGCATAAAATGACCACCGTACTCTTCTCTTGCTCTAATTATTCTCTGATCTCTCTCCAGTTAATCACAGGCATACAACTTCTCTCTTTCCAATTAATCACAGTAGACACAAAGCTCACATCACGCATGCAGCTTCAATTAATTGTTCTACTCATTACACTAGCAAATAATTTGGAGTCAACTAAATCAATTCAGAGTACTTGAGCGCCATTAGCAATGCCTCTTAAAAAAAGAGTTTGGAGCCCAAAAAAGCAACTGAAAACTGAAATATTTTAGACCTTGGTTTCGTCAGCTCCATTCAAGCTTTGCAATATAAACACTCACTACTACAAAAAAGGTCATCACAGACGGTTCAGAACTGTTATCACAGACGGTTTTCTGAACCGCCTGTATTTATGTGTCAGTGATAATCGTAGGTTATCACAGACGGTTTGTGAGCTGTTTGTGATAAAGACAACACAGACGGTTTGTAACTAAAACCGTCTATGAAGAAAACTATTACAGATGGTTCGAACCAAAAACCGTCTGTGATATTCACACACCACAGACGATTCTAGTTACCAACCATCTGTGATTAGCGAGTATCACAGACGGTTGGTATATAGAACCGTCTGTAATACTCCTTCATAGGCGGGTTATACCACAAAATCGTCTGTGATAGTTCACACTATATCTTGGCTCTTGACGTGGAGCTTCTCTCCCTCTCGTGTCTATAAGTCTATCGTAGGCCGACAACTCGGTATTCAGTAAACTGGTCAGTAAATCCTATTAGCCCCCCCTAAATTTTGATTCTGGGTCCACCACTGCATGCATGCATACATGATTCATCCTCATCCTTCATTTCTTGTATTGTGAGAATCGACCAAATTATATTAAGTGCGTTTAGCTGCCACTACTACAGAAAAGGACATCATAGACGGTTCGAAAACGTCATCATAGATGGTTTTCTGAACCGTCTGAATTTATGAGTCAGTGATAATCCAAGGTTATCACAGACAGTTCGACAACCGTCTGTGATATATCAGTTAAAAACCGTCCGTGATAATCAGATATCACAGACGGTTTTTAGTTACAAGCCATCTGTGATAGGTGACATATCACAGACGGTTTTTAACTTAAAACTGTCTATGATATCTGATTATCACAGACAGTTTTTAACTAAAAACCGTCTGTGATATTGATATATCACAGACGGTTTTTATTTACAAACCGTCTGTGATATGTCACCTATCACAGACGGCTTGTAACTAAAAACCGTCTGTGATGTTCTTTTCTACCCCTAAATCTATTTCTGTTTATTGGCTAGCCTCAGGAAATACTAGCCATGCCCTCTGAAACAAGCAGATAAACAAGTATATGTATACATACAATTCACATCTCAATTCATTTGACAAACATAAAACATCCAATTCACATCACATTTCATTCACAGACATAAGGCATCCATTTCGCAAATGAATTAATTGAAATGAAATAAAATATCCATTAACAAATTCACAATTACAGAGTGATAAGAGCAATAAAAAATCATTCTGCGCAGTGGAACTCTCCATCTGATCTTATGACTTTAGTCCACAAAAACCAAACGAACTCTCCTCAAATTTTTCCAAAGTCCGGCTATTTCAATGCAGATGTGCAGATGTAGAGATGGGCGCAGCCTGTCGATAGGAATATCAACGCGCGTACATATAAAACCTGACATGTATGAAATAAATGTGGGAAGATTGACAAACCTTAGAATTGGTGATCTTGGTGGAATCGAGAAGTAGTCTCATATGGTGGCACACGTAGTATCCACACGTGTTGCTCGGTTGCTGCTGGTGGCACTGCAAAAAATAGAATGTGTTAAATCAAGAGGTATTACTACTAAGTGTTGTATATGATTAATTAATGTGTAGATAGCGAATACCCGAAAATTGCGAGCATGTTTCAAGGGCTTGGCCCCCTGTCGTCGAGCCACGTGTTTGTTGAACGTATGTGACGAACGACCTTCGTTATTCGAAAAAGTTAGATTAGTCATTCGGAAGGAAAGAAAGAGTACAATGTACAATGTACTTACCTATCGAGTATTTGGGCGATAGCTGTGTACTTGGATTTGTTCTTACTTAGAGAATCAAGGTATATAGCCTTGTTCCATTTTGGTATAATTACAATTAAAATCCAATGGAAGTGCTCATTGTATGGCATAAGAACATATTCCTTATCGCGGTGAGCCAGCAGTGCTTTTGTAATATAGTTCTCAACGAAGGATGCATCCTCGTTGATGGTATCAATGGCGACCAAGCGTGGGTCCAGAAAACCAATTGGTGATTTCGATGATCTAGCTTCGGTCAGTATGAATCTATATATATACATAGAAAAGCAACAAATTGTGACATATATCGGTATTACGTGAACAGAGACTGTGATTGTACAGACTTACAGCGTCCAGCATTGAACGAGTGAGGCGTCGAGAGTGTTGAGCGTGAAAAGACCAAATATATCGTCAAAGGTCACCGCGAAGACACATTCCTGAGCTTTGTGCAGGAAATGTTCCGGCTTGAATTTGACAGTGATACCTGAGCGCCGTTCTGCCTCTGGCCTATTGGACTGTTCCATATACCAAGCGTGGAATCTTTGGCAACCAAGTCCTAGGGTTAAGAGGTGCTCTTCCGGGAATATCATCGGCTCGCCTAGCACGAATTTGTGGGCCAATGGCAGGTACGGGATATCGTCATCATCCTTCGTCTTTGATTTGCCCCGGCCACTGCCTTGACTGTAGGTCGACTTTATGGTAGTCGACTGTAATGGTACATACGGTGCAAGTTGCTTTGGCGAGAATAGCACCCGTGGAGATAGCACCGGTTCAGGTAGCTCTGCTTCGCACTGCCCTTGTGGAGATGGCACCAGTGCATGTTGCTCTGGTTCGCACTGCCCTTCTGGTCCTGCCACCGGTGAAGAAGCCTCCAGGGAGATGTCGCTTTTGGGCCACTGGATGAATGTTCCAATGGCCTGCTCTAGAGTCACGATCTCGTTGTTGGGGGGCTTCGGTAGCGGGACGACCTCAAAATTGATATGCACACCATCCACATTAACTTTTGCGAAGCCTGGCGCTAAAGCTTGACCGTGCAGCATGGCCCCGATACCAGACGGATATGCCTGGCCCCAAGCAGCGTGCAAGGGAACGGATGCATATCTCACTTGGAGCCTCCACTTCGTAGGCTCCTACATAACGATACAGAATTAGCTAGTCCAATAGGCCTATCAATGGAGCAAGCATTCGAGAGATAATAATTATTACCAGGATGTCGTCCACAGAAAATCTGGTATCGGTTTGCGTCGGATTGGACGCGCAACTACTCGGACAGTTGTGTGGGCTAGCTAGCATAGGAGCGGTGGCGGCGGCCTGCTGACTTTCTGTACGTTTCCGCACCTCATCTCTAACTACATGAGCCAGCTCACCCATTAGCTCCTCTCTAAGAGATGCCTTGATCTCTTCTCGTAGTCGTGCGTCACGCTCAGTTTTGTTTCTCTTCCTGCGCCGATACATGTCGGAGTCATCTTAGAAACCATGTTTCCAAGGAACGTAAAGGCCAAGGCCTCTCGTACGGCCCGGGTGCTCCTTGTTCCCAGGGCCACGGAGAGCATATCATTCTCCCTTGTTCTCTGGAATGATCTCAGGGTAGTTTCAAAACTCAGCTCTTCCTGCAAGAGCATGACATGTCATTTCACTTCGTACAAAGTTGTGGAGTAATTACAAGCTACGTAGTTCGATCGATATCTTACCAGGCACTGGGACACTTGCTGGTCTGCAGGGTTTCGAAAGGAGACGTCCCTCGATGTCGTTGTGGATGACCTTGCTCTAATCCAATTTCGAGCGTGCTCATCCGGGATATTGGCAAATGGCGGGGCGATGTCCTGCAGGGCTGCCTGGTCGTCCTCGCTCCTCCACTGCGGGATTTTTACCCGCATACCCAGCTGTGCCAAGTCTGTGGGGGTGTGTGTTTTTTGCCTGGAGGGCCTTGTGCGTCGCACTTGTACTTTTGAAATCTTCGGTCGTCTTCGAAGCCTTGAACTCTTCCCATTGTGGTTCCAGGAATGGGTATTTATGAAAGGGCGTTTCGTCTTTCTCCACGTAGTCCTTGACAAGCTTGCTCTTGAAGTTCTTCCATGCTTTGCACGCCCCTAGCAAGGCTTGTCGTTGCACGACATTTTGGTATTCTTCTGGGATCTCGAACGATGCCAAAATTTCTGTCAGCAGCTCTCTTTTCCGAGTCGCAGGCACGTCCTTCCACGAATTGAATGTGATCTCAATTCGTTCTCGTGCAACGATTCCGATCATGCTCTTCCATGCGCTTACTGCTTTGCGAGGAAGGAGAGGGACCCCAGATACATCGACCTGTGTGATGGTAAATCGGCCCTCAGGCTTCTTCGATAGCCCTCTTCCTTGGCATCCTGATTTTGAAGCGGACGCCTCCAGCGATGGTGTTGAAGAATGCGCGGATGATATTTTGCTCAATTTGTGGGTCTATTAGAATAAGATAAGAAAGTGTCATACCATAAGATAAGAAAGTGCAATATCTATCTATTTCGCTCAATATAGGCGATTACAATACATATATATGTGTATATACATACATATACATATATATACCTACATATATACATATACAAGCATCAATAATAGAATCAATAACATTCTAAACATGAATATGTATGACAATGTAAAAGGCATGTATCAATTAAGACTAGCAACAAGCTCAAGTTTTAATTGATTAATTTGTGCTCTCAAATTGTAGGGTTGCACAAGATTAATCTTGGCCGTCTCGCTACTAAATCATATACTCTTCCTTGTTTGGTTATGCCAAATAATAAACTCGGTCTTTTGAGCTCTAGATACAAACTCTACAATCTCAAGATTAAAGTATATTCAGCATGCATGTATTCAGATTGCAGTATTAAAAAAGCAAGACCAACCAAATTAACTTTGCTCAATAATTTATGTTTCAACTTAACAAAATTCCCAACAGATCAACATATGAATATGCTAATATCTGAAACAGCATGAACCGATTGAATGACAGCTATATCCCATAAGCAATCTATGTTTCCCGAGTCACAAGACAACAAGACTCACTCACAAGCATATATATCAAAGTCTAGAGACTGCCTTCCAGAGTCACAAGACAACAATGACAGCTATTAGAGCTCAATGACAGATTGAACCAATCTCAGTATGTGATATTTGTTATCATCGAGCAACCAAATATCCCATAAGCAATCTATGTTTCCCAGTGCCAGGTAATGTAAAGAAGATTAACAAACTTGCACAGCCCACACAGATTGCATACAAAAATCACAGACTCACTCACAAGACCGGTGATATTCGAAATCACCAGAAGAACAGGGGCTAGGGGAGGCGGCGGCGACGACGGGCTCGGGGAGGCGGCCGACGAGGGCTCGGGGAGGAGGCGGCGACGGCTCGGGGAGGCGACGGCGAGGGCTCCGGGAGGCGAGGGCTCGGGGAGGCGGCGACGACGACGGGCTCGGGGAGGCGGCCGGTGAGGGCTCGGGGAGGCGGCGGCGAGGGCTCGGGGAGGCGGCCGGCGAGGGCTCGAGGGAGGCGGCAGCGACGGCTCGAGGGAAGCGGCGGGGAGGGCTCGAGGGAGGCGGCGGCGAGGGCTCGGAGGAGGCAGATCGGGATTTAGATATAGAATAACTACAGAATACACGGAAAACCCTAGTCAGAGGGTATATATAGGGGATTATTACATACGGTTCTACACTTAGAACCGTCTGTGATATCAATATCACAGACGGTTCTAAGTTTAGAACCGTCTGTGATAAGCATACTATCTCAGACGGTTTTATTCTTTACACATTTTTTCAATCTCTAAATTGACTACATCACACATTTTCAAATTTACATAAATGCAAATTCACAAATACATCACACTGCTGCATTGGTCTATACATAAATGCCAATTCACATATACATCATACACATGCATTGTTGTATACATAAATGACAATTGACATATACATCACACAAATGCATTGTTATATACATATATGCAAATGCCCACATATATGTCGCACATTCTCATTGTACTTGCTTATTTCCTTTAAAAATTAGCCCTTCATCATGATCAATGCGTACGTAACAAGTTTCGTCACGTTGTTCGTCGTCGACCCTTATGCCATTTCCAAAAGGAGGTAACTCGTCAAATTGATTGTATTTTTTCTCGTCCACTATATTCTCTACTCTGACAATTCTCCTTTTTCCATGAAGAACTAGATGGTGTTTCTTATTTGCCGGGTCGGTTACATAGAAAACTTGAACAACTTGATTGGCGAGTACGAATGGTTCGTCTTTGTACCCGACACGTTGGAGGTTCACGGTAGTGACACCGTACTTGTCAATCTTCACCTGTGGGAGATGCACCCAACGGCAGCGAAATAAGGGGATCTTGAAAACCACATAGTCGAGCTCCCAAATCTCTTCTATGAAGCCATAGTATGAGTTTCTCGACCCATCAGTATTGAACGCATCTATGCGAACACCACTGTTCTGGTTAGTGCTCTTGACATCCTGAGACTGCGTACAGAATGTGTACCCATTTATGTCATATCCTTGCCATGTCACAACTGTAAATGTCGACCCTTTTGCCAACCATGTCAGCGTCTCACTTGGCGAGCTCCTAGCAATTTGCTCCTTTAACCATTGGTTGAACCGACTGTTGTGTTGCCTCATGATCCAAATATTCGGCTGCTCTGGATTCTGTTGCCGAATCAAATCCTTGTGCTGGTCGACATAAGGTGCCACTTCTGTCATGTGTTGCAACACCGTGAAATGGGCTTGAGTATACGTGTCCATATCTGGAGTGATTGCTTTCCTTCCGATAGTTCCAAGACCTTTCAGCCTCCCCTCATGACGAGATTGAGGCACACCTATCGGTTGAATCTGAGCCATATAATCGACACAAAAGTCAATGACCTCTTCGCTTGCATAACCTTCGACGATGCTGCCCTCCGGTCGAGAACGATTCCGTATGTAGGACTTGAGAATTCCCACGAACCTCTCAAATGGGTACATGCTACGTAGGAATACGGGTCCACACATTTTTATCTCCCACACAACGTGAATAATGAGATGGACCATGATATCGAAAAACGAAGGAGGGAAATACATTTCAAGGTGACATAGAGTCATCACCACCTCGTCCTGCAGAGCATCTAGTCCTTCGGGATCGATGACCTTCTGAGAAATTGTGTTAAAGAAATAACATAGCCTCATGATTGTCTCTCGAACTTTGATCGGCAAAATATTTCTAATTGCAATAGGGAGCATCTGTGTCATCAGCACATGACAATCATGAGACTTCATGCCATTTAACTTCAAATCTTGCATCGAAACAAGTTTCTTCACGTTACCGGAGTAACCAGACGGAACTTTGACACAATGCAAGCACTGGCACAGTTCTGTTTTCTCAGCCTTGGACAGAGTGTAACACGCAGGGGGAAGGTACATTCGTCCATTATCAGTGCATGTCGGTGCTAACTCAGGTCTGATGTCCATATCAGCCAAGTCAAGCCGTGCATTCACGCCGTCCTTTGTTTTATCACGAATATTCAGTAAGAGACCAATCAAGCTGTCGAATACATTCTTTTCTACGTGCATGACGTCGATGCAGTGTCGAACATCTAGGTACTCCCAATAAGGTAAGTCCCAAAATATTGATCTCTTCTTCCTGGTGTTCTTCTCACGAGCCCTCAATTTACGTCCCTTTCCGAGGACAACATCTAAATCCTTAACCATATCATAAACCTCGTGTCTCCTTAAATGCCTTGGAGCTAAACCGTCTTCCTTCTCTCCGTCAAATTGTTTCTTCATCTTGCGGTATGGGTGAGCCCTCCGAAGGAACCGGCGGTGACGCATGTAGACGGTTTTGCGTGAGTGTCTCAGCCAAACACTCTCGGTACTATCTAAATAGTGAGTACAAACTTTGGCACCTTTTGTACTATGGCCCGATAGGTTACCAAGGGCAGGATAATCATTTATGGTGCAGAACAATAAGGAGCGTAGAGTGAAGTTCTCTCGTTTGTATGCATCCCATACCTGTACCCATTCATTCCACAGTACTTTTAAATCTTCCACCAACGATGCTAGGAACACATCAATATCATTCCCAGGTTGTTTTGGCCCTTGGATAAGTATCGACAGCAAAATATACTTTCGCTTCATACACAACCAAGGAGGAAGGTTATAGATGCAGAGAGTCACAGGCTATGTGCTATGTCGGCTGCTCATGCTACTGAAAGGATTCATTCCATCTGTACTCAGTCCAAACCTTATATTCCTTGGTTCTGCACCGAAGTCTGCAAAACTCCTATCGATGTTTCTCCACTGCGCGGAATCAGCAAGGTGTAGTAGCATTCCATCCTTCTTGTGCTCCTCCGAGTGCCAACGCAGCAGTTTTGCCTCCTTTGGATTTGCAAAAAACCTTTTCAAACGGGGAATTATAGGAAAATACCATGCCACCTTAGCAGGAGATCCTTTCTTCACCTCTGTTCCCTCGCCATCATTTGATTGATTGTTACGTTTGTATCGGGATGCGTTGCACACCGGACATATATGCATGTTTGCATACTCTTTACGGTAGAGGATACAGTCGTTCGGACATGCATGTATTCTTTCTACTTCCATTCCCAATGGACAAAGGACCTTCTTGGCTTTATACGTGGTTTTAGGCAACTCATTTCCCTCCGAAAGCATGTCCGCTAAAAGACCTAGCAGCGCCGTGAAACTCTTGTCGGACCAACCGTTGCTTGCCTTCAATTTCAACAGTTCAAGCACGGCCGGCAACCTCGTGTACTTGCAGCACGTGAACAAAGGTTTCTCCGAGTCCTCCATCAAGCCCCGGAATTTAACATACTCTCTCTCATCATAATCCTCTTCTACATCGCGAAGCATCTGATCCAGATTATCATCATGCAACCTATCCGAATCTGAACCACAATCGACATCATCCGGCGGCATGTCATTTACTTCACCGGCGATGTCATCCGGCAGCATATCATTCACTTCACCGGCGATGTCATCCGGCGGCATTTGATCATTGACTTCGCCATGACTGGTCCAACACGTATAACCCTTTTTGAAACCCCTCCGAATCAAGTGCGTTTCAATTTGCCCTCGGTTCTTAAATATCTTTAAATTCTCGCAGTCAGTGCATGGACAGTACATATATTCCACCCCTTTATTCAACATATCCTCCTCGGCAGCTCTTGTAAAAGCAGACACGCCATTAATGTACTCTTCACTCACATGGCTCGTGGCATACATCTAGCTTCGATCCTACGTTACGTACATATATAACAACTTAGTATTAAAAATTAAATTAACTAATTATTACTACATATATACCGGCCACATGTATTATATTGAGACTTAATTTGCTACCTCAATTCATATTATAAACACAACAGCTATTATATAACCAACAATTTTGCAAACCATCTTCAATTAATAACACTCACCAATTACTTAGATCTAAATTGTAATGCATGCAAAGAAAAAATAAAATTCATTACTAACCATATCTAGAGCAACCAGGAAAGTATAAATCTTCAAAACTCAATATCTGCCTCCTCTCACCAAATTAATTGGCCTGAAATCGCCAAACTTGCCTCCTGAGCGAAAGAGTAAAGCACCAGCTAGATCTGGATCGAAATGAAGACAGATGCGGTCTGAGCAGCGCAATAAATGCCTACTGCCATTATCACAGACGGTTTTTAATAAAAAACCGTCTGTGAATTATCACAGACGGTTTTTCATTCAAAACTGTCTGTGATAACCAGCTTATCGCAGACGGTTTTTAATTAAAAATTGTCTGTGATAATCGGGGATTATCACAGATGGTTTTTAATACAGACCGTCTGTGATACCGAAGTATCACAGATGGTTCATCGGTAAGAACCATCTGTGATACTCGTTTTCCCCGACGCCGCCAACACAGACGGTGTCCAAATTAAAACTGTCTGTGTTAGTGTTGTTCACAGATGGTTTTGTCAAACTGTCTGTGATTGACCGTTTAGAGCAGTCCCAATGGATGGTTTCTTGAGGCAGTTTCCAAGAGAGAAAAAGAGCAATTAATATGCAGTAGAAACTATCATTTCCAATCCATAGTTTCTACAATAGTTTCTATACAAGAGATAACTTAAATGCAACATAAAAAGAAAATAGATCAACTGTGGCAAGTAACCATATAGCCTGATTGCTTTCTGAAGATCAGATCAAACATCCCACGGCAAAGAACAACACAGGAAACTAGTATTTGCACAAGTCTTCTTCACGTGCAAGCACGTTTCAGGGATAAGAAGCTAGCAAGCTTGTCCACGTACGTGCACTAGAAAGAAAGAAGCAAATCAACATGGCCTTTCGGCAGCATGCATGCGCCAGGAATTTGCGATGCGACCGCGGAGGCGCGGAACAATGGATCCAGATGGAAACTAGTAGCGTCTCCCCAACGCGGTTTGGGCAGTTTCTACGAGTCTCGATTCTAGCGAAGACTCGGTTTCGTGAAGAAGAAACCGTTTCTCCAGTTTGTGCTCTCTCTCTACATTAATTATATTGCCACATCAGCAAAAAGCTGAGCTGTCAAGGTAATTAATAGAGATAGAAACTACCATAGATATCCCATTGGGATTGCCCTTACTATTAGGCTTTCTATAGTAGTGTGCTTTATGATGGATGGAAAGCACGTACGCGGATGGCCTATCAGGCACCAATTTCGTGTGTAATAGGCATCACAGCACCAGCACTAAACGGCAACGATGGAGCGGTACACAAGTACAAATTGACATCGATAACGGTCGGCCGGTCACAATCAATACAATAGTCTCAACGGCCGGCGAGGGCGCCTATGTAAGCTCGCCCCGAGGGGTGGCACTGGACGTAGAAGCTAGCTAGTCGCACACAGCAGTTCATGCATACATACTTGCAACTGTACGCGCGTGGCTAAGCAAGTTATTAACTAAGGGTTCTTGAACCTAGCTATAGCTGCTAGTTGAATAGCTGATCGCTTCAAACCAAATGGCAAGGCATCTTAGCGTTGTGGTCGTGAGCGCAATGTGCGTCCTGTTGGTCCTGTCCATGTGTGTTTCGGGCGCCGACGCGGCGCGGCGGCTGGAGATCGGCCGGAGCGCCGTGGCCGTGGTGCCCCAGGCGACGCGGCGTCTCCTAATCCAAATGGCCGCGTTGGTGCGGGAAGAGACAGAGGAAGGCGTCTCCTATCTGATTTTATCTCCTACTCTCAACCTCAGCAATTCTTTTCACTCCTTGTAATCGTACATGAACTTATCTCCAATTATTTTAATTTCACATTTCATATCTTTCATGATTACTCGTTACCGATGTCATTGAGTACAATTATCGTATCACTGAATTACCTGGTTATTATCATATCACTGAATTTACCTAGCTAATACCATATCATTAAAAAATTACATGGCTAATATCATGTCACCAAGTTACACGGTTATTATCATCTCTCTAGTGCTTGCCTAGCTATTATCATATCAGTCATATTTGCCTGGTTATAAGACTTTCAATATTGTATTCATGCCATGATGTTTCAGGTTATTTTATTTACCTACTTTTATGTTAATTAGGATGCTCGGTTAAATGTTCTAGAGTTCATGCTTTTAATTGGTGTTTTTAGAATCTATGCTTAAATTGTTAGTGGGGGTAGCATATGAACATGTTTTAACTTAGGTTTAAGTTATTGACACCCTTTGATATGAGGGCGAATATGTTTTAGGTTCTTAATATTATGTTTCAATAATTGTATGATGTTGTATTTGAGCCATGAGTAATGTATGTATTCAACCTGTTAATCTGACTAATAATCATTTAGCACATAATAAAACTTGGTTGATTGATAACCCTGCGTGAGCTATATTATAATACCTCTTTAGGATAATTCTTGTCACTATCATCTTACCATTATTTCACATCGCTCTCATATCAGAAACTATGACTCTCTATTTTCAATCCTAACACATCTTTTCACTTCTCATAACTTTATCATAGCTTTATCCTCGCCATCCCTTAATTTCCTTAATTCATTCACGATTCCCAAACTATATCATGGATAATTCGCTAAATAAAGAACCAAGGGTTATCACGCCGGGACTACCCACATATAGGGGTTATTTCCACCCAACCTGGTAACGTACGGAGGGCCGTACATTCTTGTTACATAGGATATTACACCCCGTCTGCGGTTATACAGTCGAGGACAAGGTTGTGCCTAAATATTCTCGTATAACCGGGTATGTGGGATGAGGTCACCGGCACCTTTGCTATAACTTGCTATAACTTGTCACATAACAACTATCTTTAATACACAATCTCCATGATATCCATCTCCCATTTATGACAGTATCTCCGATATCAGTTGTGCGTTGCTTTCATCTTGTACCCGTTGTTTACTTGTGATGCTTGTCCTTTATTTCATGTGGTTGCATTACTTTTCTTTACTCTTGTGTTGCGACCGTTGTTGGGTACTTGTTGAGATTTTCAAATCTCACGCTTGCTCTTTTCAGTATCAGGTAAAAGGCCAGTGGAGTGATAGCATCATGCATGAGTGTGAGCACTCGAGTTTTCAGCACCTGGGTTTGCCACTGTTTTGTTGTTTCATTCGTTCTTTATTTGGTTAGAAGTGGACCGATCCCATGTTTTAAACATTTATTCCAGCTTCCATTGGTTCTCTGTGGAAGTGTTAATAAAGTTTTAAACTCTTTGTAATTTCTTTTATTGTTCTTATTTATTCTTCACTTTGGCGATGACGTTCCATGGTAGTATCCCATATGGTTATGTGGGGTGCTACAATGTGAGAGTGAGCTGGGTGTTCTCGACCAATACATAGAGATGTGCAACGTAGAATAACTGATGATCAAGAACATTCTCGAAATAAAAGTGGATTTGTGTGTGTTAACTTTCTTCCAGGAGAAAACGCACACATCGGAAATAAACGGAGAGAACACAGGAGAATTTCTCTATTCTCTTATTTGCTCCCCCTCTTTCCTTGCTTTTCTTTTTTTTCTTACAAAACTGGCTACAAGCCTCCTCAATATATATGCTAATAATCTCCTACTAGCATACGTATTCGGACTTCAAGTTGGACACAACTTCAATTTAAGTTACACATGGATACGGACTCTACTACGTCTTGAACTCTAAGTCAAGATTATTTCTAATAATCTCCCCTTTAATTTTGACTTGACATACTCTAGTTTTAGTCTCAATGCATTATGAACTACCAGCCACGCCTCTACATGCAAGCTACATGTAGGGACTCATCTCAACTGGTATGGGTACATCCAAATGCAAAGATTCTAAAACATTGAGGCAGTCGGTCTCAACTACGACTTACTAAACTTATACTTAAAACGGAACGGTGACACATCTCCTCTGCCTTGCTGCGTTGCCTCGGGACGGTTGCGTTGCTTTGCTTCTCTCGACGCTGACTTTTGCTGCTCCAGCTGTACGACGCACACACGGAGGCCTCAGGAGCACCACTCGAGATGAGCACGAAACGAAATCATCGAGACGATTTTTTTCAGCGACTCGCTTCTCGTCTAGGCTCTGATACCACTTGTTAACTTTCTTCCAAGAGAAAAAACACACATCGCAAATAAACGGAGAGAACACAAGAGAATTTCTCTATTATCTTATTTGCTCCCCCTCTTTCCTTGCTTTTCTTTTTTTCTTACAAAACTGGCTACAAGCCTCCTCAATATATATGCTAATAATCTCCTACTAGCATACGTATTCGGACTTCAAGTTGGACACAACTTCAACTTGAGTTACACACGGATACGGACTCTACTACGTCTTGAACTCTAAGTCAAGATTATTTGTAACAGTGTGTAGCTCTTTTGTGCGTGCGTGTGAATGTGTGTGTGAGAGAGAGTTGGGTGTTCTCGATCATTTCAAAGATATGTGTAACGTAGAATAATCGAAGATGAAAGAAGATTTTCGGAACAAAGTGGGTTTGTGTGTAGCTAAGTCTTCACAAAGAATGCAAGTCTCGGTGTTTCTTCATGCATTTACTACTTGGGCGTTAGTTTGTATCTACACCCTGTACTACTCTGTCCCTTAATGTTGTTGTTGTAGATATGGAGCATGGCATGATCACGAATTTTTTGTACGAATAACCTATTTTTTATTTGAAATTACAGAAATATACCTGCAGCAACATTGTTTTTTTGTAGAAATAGGCTCTAGTCGCCCAATGGGGGGCGACTGAAGCCAATCGCCCAACAGGGGGGCGACAGATATCCAGTCGCCCGACCCTCGAGCAACTGCAACCAGTCGCCCCCCATTGGGCGACTTGATGTGCAGTCGCCCACCCATTGGGCGACTGCACTCAGTCCCCCGTGAATTTTGTAATTTTTGTCAATTTTGTAATTTTTAACTGAAAAATAATCTGCTGGAGTTGTAATAAAAGTTTATGTTCATTGTATGTTATAGGTGCGTAACAAATTTTGGAAATTTTTTTAGGAACGATTGACCGTAGAACGATCAGTACATACGATGGTAAGTGATATTTAGATGTTACTGATAATTTGTGTACGGAGAAAATCGGCATGTTAATATTGTTACATGACTTGCTATGTAAATTATTGAATGCAAAAAGATGAGATAATAAGCTTGTCTGAATTTAAATAAACTTCATACTACAGTTGGGAGTAACATGCCGCATACTTTTTGATTACATGCATAGCATATAGCATCATGTACGACTAACCCACCCAACTGCTCGTACGACCTACTGTGTGGACCGGGTCCATTTTCCCTTCCTTGCCCGCTCGGCGTTGAACTCCTCGGCGACCTCTTTTGCCTTAGCCGCCATTTCCTTCTTTCTCTCACGCTCCCTCTCGTGAGCCTCCCACTCCCTACGCGTGCATGCTTCGAGATGAGCTTTCGTCTCGTGTTGTATACGTAGGTTTTGCTCATTCTTGCGGCGCTCCTCCTCCTGCATCTCCGATGACCTTGCGACATTCCACTCCTCGAAGTCGAGGGCCCATTGGTCCTCAGGGTGGAACTCAAGATCGATCCATTTGCGCTAGGCACATAGGAGTTCTGGGGACTGTAAATACAGCGGAGAGATTGTTAGTGCGTGCTGTGAAGGAGAAAAGGTAGGGTAAAAATGGTGCACTTGGTCCTTACCGGTTGCCGGTAGGTTGCGGTGTCTAGACGACGGTCTGGGTAGTTACTGGAGTAGTTTGTGCAACCCCAGTAACGCATACCTAGGCTGATGCGGTGCTAGACAAGACTTGTGTTTTGAACTTGTTATGTGATGTAATTAAGTTAAACGAACTAGTGACGTACTTAGCTATGGGTAGTTCTTGATTTTGAATGGTGTAAAATGTTAGAGTTATGACTTACTACATGTAGCTACTACTTGCTTCACTAGGCCCTATCATCTACTTGATACTTTGCTAGGAAAAACTTACTACTTAGTAATAACTACTTACTTAACTAGTTCCTATCATATTATGATATAGTTAAATTTGCTTGTTAAGCTACTAATGTAGTTGCATTTTACGCATGTAGTATGGTTAATTGATCTTTATGTGTACTACATACATGGTTTCTGTTTTCATGCATTATCCAACTAAATATTCGTAACCGAGACTAACCGTATTCAGAGCGATCTGTATTCACTCTGTATTCGTGACCGAAAATATCCGCATTCATATTCGTATCTAGTATTATCCGTGTCCAATTATGACTTCGAAAAAAAATATGGAAAAAGATACGAGATGAGCAATATGCATCCATATCCGCTCCATTTGCACCCCTAATGCTAAGGCGTTGGTGGTGACTGGAACGCTACTGGTGCTTTTTTTGCATTGCACCTCACTGGCCGGTGATGGATGCTCATCACTAGCATGCCGTGACGGCGTACAGTTTGCCATGGAGTGGCTGGGGCGGGGTCGCAGCAAAGTTATTGTAGTTCGCAGTGTCTGGTTGTATTAGCCTGATCAATTTACATCCCGCTCCAACGAGCTTTGCTTCTGGCTTTTAGCTTTTTAATTTTGTCTTTTTAACTTTTTTAGCTTTTTTAGCTTTTATTTTTTCCCTTATTCATTTTCATTTTTCGTGATCATATAAATTTTTTATTTTTTAAATTTAATTACATAAAAAAGGCTAACAGCAGCTACAATACATTTTCAGTCGTTACAGTAAAAAACCAGAAATACTGTTCATTACCTTCGTTTTCTTGGTAATTTCACTGGATGGAAATTTCCTACGCGCAACCGAGAGCAACGGGGAGAGCACGAGCGTGAAGGAAACAGTTGTCAGTCATCGCTAGAGCCAAAGCCCAGCCATCGCCGGAGTTCCCCCGTGCCGGCTCTTGTTGCTGCTGTCATCCAACTTCCGTCGCCGCTCAAGCAAGCGGCTAGGCGTCGATGGCCGTTGCCTTAGCGTGTGTTTGGTTTGGAGACGTGGTGGGATGGGATGGACCTATTCTTGATTTCTAGGATGGAGCCAACCCAGTTCTTGTTTGGTTGCTGGGATGGGATTGACCCTGTTTTCTGTTTGGTTGAGGGGATAAAAGGGGATGGAATGATCCCAATCAGCAGTTTGGATAGAGGGATGGGGATAGGACAGAAGGTGTGGTGACCTTTTGGTAAGGTTACCTTTGAACAAAAGGGCTGTTGTTTTTATAAAAGTGCCGTAGTTGTTGAAATTTGGTAGCATTTCGTTGCCCAAATTAGGTTTCAGGTTGTCCATGCGACCCAGCATTGTAAAATTGCAAAACACAAACCTGAAAGTATTTCAAGCCTTATGATAACTTCAGATGCATTGGTTATCTGATCTGTACTTCTTGATTAATTGAGATGCTTTTTGATTCTGCTCTGCAGTTCACTTCGGAGACAATTCCCAAAACACAGCCCATAAGAAAACATTAGGACAAACATAGATAAAGCTATCTGCATTTCCACATCAGAGTTCAAGTGTTTAGCCAAGTAAAATGCTAAGAGCAATAAAGGTTCTTGCAATGGATAACACAACGAACACCAACGTCTGTAACAGTGTTCTACCTTCTCACAGAAGGACAGCAAAAAAGGCCCTGGATATACTAGAAGGTATACATCGAATTCAAGCCACACAATATAGCAAGTTCAAGGCTTGTGACATTAGACAGTACATAAGTTATAGCATTCCTAATATTAGAACACAGTGCATAGTTATATGTGGTTCCACCAAAAGAAACGTCCTACTCCTCCAAATCACCTTCACTGTCCTGGAAACCTTTCACTAATGAACATTGCAACCTAGTCTAGCTTGTGCTCGAACGGCAGGAGGTAGAAAGCCTTACCAATGTGAGGGTTAGCCACCAAATAAGCAAAGTAGAAAGATATGTGGGTCTTATCAAACCTAGGAAGGCTTTTCAATTGGTCAAATAAGTCTGCAGGCAATTCATTTTCAGGTTTAGCGGCCATCTTTATAGCATTGGCAATGTTCTCACCAACACTTTTGAAAGCACTAATCAGCCCATCGTCTTCAATCTCAGCTATCCTGGCCCTCTTGTTGGTCTTGCTTGCAGAAGATGTTGCCCCATAATTATCCGGAATAGTACTCCCATCACTCACATCATGTGCAGGAACATCATCAGTTTCAGTTCCTCCATCTTCAGTACCTAGACCTGCACTTAAGTCCTTGGCAAAGTTTCCTGTAGCCATGCTGTTGCCAAATATTGTTTGCATCTCACCATAGTGGTCTAGAGGCTTGTTCAGATACTCAGCATCTGCCTTGTGATCCTAGCATATGAAAAAAAATTTCAGCAAGCCCCAATTATGTGCAGGAACAAAGTATTGAAGTATACCTGCACATGGTTATTGTTGTGCTCAGCATCAAGTGTGATAATGAAGTTATCTTCATCCCAGCCAGCAGCACTCAGCTTCCTAAGTCTATTTATCTTTGCAAACTTCCTTGACCAGGTTTTCAAATGGTTCTTAATTTGCTTACCAGTGCACATAGTGCTGAACTTTTCATTGAGAGCCCTAGTACATGCATTAATTGAGATGGACTTTCTTGAAGCCCTTTGATGTCTTAGCACCACTAGCCACCACATTGGCAAGGTGAGTCAGCATGAAAGCTGACTGAGCCGATGTCCATGTAGCATGGCCATTAGTGCCCCCAAGTCCTTCAACATGTTCATCCATTGTCTACCATGCCAACATAGAAAATACACACGCTAAGGAAGCCTGGAATAATATTAACTTCAAGAAAGATGTTCATACACCTCAAATTCATGATGAATTACAAGCAATAGGTCCTTACAACTCAAATAAAATAAGCAATAGGTCCTTACAACTCAAATAAAACAAATACAAATCAGTTAACATTGTTGTTTTGACGGTCTGCCCACATCTGGTCTGCAATTTGTTGCCTAAAATTGACCATAGCTGCATGCTCACTTGCTTGACTAGTATACGTTGTAGAATGACTATAGTGTGGCCAATTAGAATCAATAATAATAAAGTCATCGATCCCGTCTTGTATGACGTGTACGATGCAACATGCAACAACAATGTCTACTTGAGTTCGGAAAGGGAAGAATGGAGTGGCATCATCAAGAATTTTGAATCTCCTTTTAAGTGACCCAAATACACGCTCTATTGTGACACAAATAAATGAATGTCTAAGATTGAACAACTCCTGCTCATTTTGCACTGGATTATTCCCCCATTCATTCAAGTGGTACCGTACACCACGAAAAGGGGGTAAAAATCCCGGCTTGGCTCCATATCCAGCATCAACTGGGTAGAATTTCCCTAACATATGGTAAACAAGTTGGTCATGTTTCTACATTTCAACATTTTTATGGACAATTGAGGTAGTATTAATCTATTACCTTGTGGCACTCGAATGCCATTCTCACGCTCTAGAGCATCTCTTAAAACTAGAGCATCATGTGCCGTCCCCTCCCAACCAGCCAAGACATAGGTGAACCGGAGATCAAAATCTACAACGGCCATTACATTTTGAGTGGCATAGGTCTTCCTACCACGAAAGGAGTGTTCCATTTCCTTAGGAACAGAGGCTCTTACATGTGTGCCATCAATAGCCCCAATACAATCCTATTATGTGTTCAATAAAATCATAAACAGATTAAGGGTCAGATAAGATTATATTACTACAGAAATTACAAGGAAGTAGGGATGAGCCTCACACCTTAAAGTAAGGATCCCACCTTGGGTTCCCTGCTATTTTGCTTGGAGTGTCCAATGAAGGAGGCCTAATTAGTTCCCCTCGTAGCTCACCAATGGCACGAAGTACTTTGTTAAAATAACGGCTAACCGTTTCTCTGGATCTATCAAAATTAGTTCCAACTAATCTATTCCTAAGATTATGCCCCCACTGTATTTAGAAACATAGCCACTTGTTGCTCAACACACATATGGATGGTATCTTCAAGCAAACCACGGTTCCTAAAAAGGTTACAAAACCGAAAGAACTTTGCTCTATTAAGTCTTAGCATGTTCACACAAGTTGTATCATCTTTCCAAATTTTGGTGTCGAGGTACTCAAGTCTCATCCTGTCCCTTTCATCCATAGGTCCATATGTTATTCCTACTCTCCTTGCATCCCATTTACGTTTTCTAGACTCAATAATCATGGCCATCATTGCCAAAACCATATATCCAGCAGCAGCAAAAATTAAAAGCTTTGTCCTTTTGTCCATCTACAATACATGAAGCAAACACAAAAAAACATCATCTGGAAAGGGACTAATCATGCTGCATATTGTCAACTGCACAATCAAGCTGCATATCGAATTCAAGCCACACAATCAAGCAGGTTTACAGTAGAACTAATCATACTGTATGTTGTATATCATGGGAGAAATAATCTCAATATGTCTACTACTGAAATCGATGTCTACTGCATATTTTCTACTGCACAAAATCATCTCAATCTCAATATTGTTTACTGCACAAATCGTCTGGAAGATCAGGTACGAAGCATCATCTCAACATTGCATATTATCTACTGCACAAAATCATCTCAATCTCAGTATTTGAGATGACACATCATCTGGAAAGAAGAGACCGGGCATGTCCTAGGGTTTCCATACCTTGCAAGGCAGCCGAGATCTCGCCGGCTTGGCTTGTCCTTGACGTTGAGGGAGAGTGCCGAGGTTGAGGGAGACCGTCGCCGGTGTGGAAGATCAGGTACGGAGCTAGGGCGTCGTGCTTCGCAACTCAAATCGATGGGGCCCCTTGCGCCTTAGCCGGCTTCATCACAACCATGTCGCGCCGCCGCCTGGCTTTCCCTTGAGACGAGCGGCCGCCGCTAGACCTCTCCGGGCGTGGAGGCCCACCGCCGGCCTGAGATCGAGAAGGGGACGGGGGATTTTTCCTTGCGCCGCGAGAGAATGGACGGGAGGGGCTGAGGGGTGAGTGTGGAGTGCGGTGATTTTTTCCCTTCCACGCGGTCGGCACGTGATGCGTCGGGGATGAGGGACGCCCCCGTCCCACCGATTCCAGGGGCTGGCGCGGTCCCCTTTTTTCAGCGTTTTGGGACCATCCTATCCTAGTGACTCGGATCCAAACACCATGTTTTTGGGGATGGACCTGTCCCGTCCCCCATGATCCCAGGAATCAAACACATGCTTAGTCACCATCAATAGAGGATGAGTCCGAGAGGAGGAATAGGCCACACCACTGACGCCCTTGGACCCTGGACGCCGCCCACAGTAGGACGCCACACCAGATCGTGATCTCATAATGACGGGAAACGACGAATGGATAAGAACAACTAGGAAAGATGCGTGGTGGCGCTTCTATAAAAATAAAGTCCTTTCTGTTAATCCCTAAGGGCTTCTGTAGTGTATGAAAATAGAGGGTCTTAAGTCACCTTAAGGTCAACCTTATACATTACAGGGGTGACCTTAAGCAGGCTATAAGCAAAAAAGGCTTGAGGCTGGTCCTCAAGCTAAAGACCTGGCCACAAGCATTAAAATACCAATTTTCTTTATCTGCCGAGTGGGACCATCTTAAGACCCCTTGGTTTATATACATTAATGCGTCGGCCTTAAGGTTTAGATGGGACCCACCTTAAGACCCCTTGGGTTATATACACTATGGATGCCCTAATGAGTGGGACCTTCAATCCTATGGCCCCACCTGTCACTGATTTGGAAATAGCAGTCCTATACAGTTTTTTGGAGAAAAATTATGTACAAAGTTTGTTTTAGCAATTATGCCATATCATTTACTTTATATAGTTTCCTATGTAACCATAAACTATGGCCCTAGTTCATTTTTTTAATCATGAGTTATGGATCTGTTCAAATCAAAACCTTGAACTAACGAAACCATCCATTTTACCTCCTCGACCCAAACTGAGGTTGTTTTTCACCGACGTGTCATCCACATGGATCCACATGTACTAGCTTCATTGGTATGGAATCTACATGTGCAAATATAGAATCCACCTCACATGTTCTTCTTTCTCATATCTCTCTATCGTAAGCTCCAACAAATTTGTCACCTCATCAAGCTCAAATCTAGTTAGGCTCAGCTCGTCGGCAACAAGGCCTCACCCCAGCTCTAGGACTGGGTAGAAGGAGAGAGGCAATGACAGGCAGGATCGAGGGCCACAGGGCTGACAGCGGCGTCGCAACCAGGGAGGTTGACAAGTAGCAATTTCTCCTCCTCGACACGCGTAAAAATATAGAATACAATGGGATCATGCTTTTGTGCGGAGGAATTGGACAAAAACTCAGCCACGAGGACGTACTATGGTGGTGAATCTCGACGGAGTTGGAGAAGGGAAATGGTTGATATGTTGTGCTGCATTAATGGAAATAAAATTAAGGTCCTGATCAACTCGGCTTCGGCTTCTGGATTCTGGCTTATTTTTCACTATTCATAAGTTTCGTCTTTTTCTGAACTTTTGGCTTTTTGTTGAGTTTTTTGCCGGTTCTTTTTTTCCCCGTATTTGTTTGTATTATACGTAATGGGCTAACATATTTTTTTTATTTTTAAATTTTTTTAAATTTAATTATGCTAAATAAGCCTCTGTCAGCTACAGTGCTTTTTTCAGCCAGCTACAGTGTTTTCAGCCATAAGCCACGAACTTTTTAGCCGAACCGATCACCACCTAAGTTTTGGGATGGGTTGCGAACAAGGTGGAACGCCAAGTGACATGATTAGATGTCAAAGTAGCTCCCTCAATTGTCAAATTGACTCGGCATGTATCTGCCAGAGCTCAGGGAGCTAGTTTTAGTGCAGCGGTAGTGGTGGCTTTGTGCGGCGCGGTTCATGATCAGGAGTGGCTACGTGTAGGGGTGAAATCGGGACAGATTCGGACGGATATTGCTCATACCGTATCCTAATCCATATTTTTTCTCGGATTCGGGGTCGGATACGGTAAAACCGGATACGAATACGAATTCGGAATATTTGGAATTTCGAATACGGTGCCATCGAAACGGATACTTGATGGTTTCGGATCAAAAACGGATAATGTAGACGGATAGTACGTGCATACGAAAAGGAACATATGCTAAACCATACCACCATCACTTCAAACCTTAAACTGTTAGACATAAATACATAATAGTGATTATAATTCATCAGCCGAAGATGGTGTGGTGTTTCCCCCAAAATTGCCCATTGAGGTGTGGCGTTTCAAGATGAATCTTGATTCTTGACGGACAATATTTTCTTTTTCTAGGCTAAAGAAATTTTACTAAATTAAGGTAGAAACAGTAGAAAATTGCGGATAATAGACTTTTGAGAAATTTACCTGTTCATTTACTAAAGCATGCCAAAATTCATCATTTAATAATACTCTGGTTACATGCTTTTCATTCCAATACCTAGGAAGAGTGATCTTAATGAGCAAATTTAGGATTCCAATTACACAAGCAGCAGAATTAGAAATAAAACACTATTTTAGTATTGTATATTTATAGTTGCCACAACTGAATGTCATATTCTTTTAGAGAACTTAAGCTTGCACGATCTAGGAAAACTTTCTATACACTGCACACCTCAACCAACCAACATGACAAAAAAAATACTAGCAAAATAAAAGGTGAATTCTTAGTTCTTACCAGATATCCGACCGCATATTGACTGGATAATTATCCGGTGTCCGAATACCGATACTATTCGGTCGGATAACAACTCTCCCGAATCCGAATCCGAATCCGAATCCGAATCCGACATGAATTATCCAAATCCGAATCCGACCGAATACCAAATTCCCTTTCCGAATCCGGTGCCGACTGGATTCGGTACCGGATCGGTCGGGATTAACCCAACCCATTTTCACCCCTAACTACGTGGGCGTCAAGATGCAAGTGCAGTGGGATTTCTGTCAGGCTACGTTCAGGAGGAAGCGGCTCAGCCGTTGTATCTTAAGTCGGCAAGTTGCAGATGCTAGCTCGCTTTCAGGCTTGCAGCTGCAGATAACGCAAATAGATGACAACTGCTTTAGATTCTTGCTTGCTTAAAGTATGAGATGGTGAAGGCTAGTTAGAGCAGAGCATTGGGCAGCTTTGAGATGAGAACCGTATCCTTCTGCACAGTGCTAGTGAGGCTAGTGAGGGCGAGCTATGGTGTGATTTGCAGCATGCCGTACAGGGTGCAGCACGTGGCCACAGCGTTATGAGTCTCTCAAGATGATGCAGATGGTTCAAGTTGACGGGTCAAGTTCACCGTAAAGAGCATTACGACTGTGACGTGGCCACCGCTGGCCCCCAGATCTCTGTCTGCGGAGAGGCCTTCTCTTTTTTTTGATTTCCCCCCTTGTTCAAATTAAGGGAGAGATGCTTTACAAGTTGCAACGTCAAAGCAGACATATGTAGCCATTCAGCCCACATGCATGCATGCATGATTCATCGTCATCCTTCATTTCTTGTATTGTGAGAATCGACCAAATTATATTAAGTGCGTCTAGCTGCTTTATGATGGATGAGAAGCACGTACGCGGATGGCCTATCAGGCACCAGTTTCGTGTGTAATAGGCACCACAGCACCAGCACTAAACGGCAACGATGGAGCGGTACACAACTACAAATTGACATCGATAACGGCCGGCCGGTCACAATCAATACAATAGTCTCAACGGCCGGCGAGGGCGCCTATATAAGCTCGCCCCGAGGGGTGGCACTGGACGTAGAAGCTAGCTAGTCGCACACAGCAGTTCATGCATACATACTTGCAGCTATACGCGCGTGGCTAAGCAAGTCATTAACTAAGGGTTCTTGAACCTAGCTATAGCTGCTAGTTGAACAGCTGATCCCTTCAAACCAAATGGCAAGGCATCTTAGCGTTGTGGTCGTGAGCGCAATGTGCGTCCTGTTGGTCCTGTCCATGTGCGTTTCGGGCGCCGACGCGACGCGGCGTCTCCTAATCCAAATGGCCGCCTTGGCGCGGGAAGAGACGGAGGACGGCGTACCTGCGTCCAAGAGGCTCAGCCCTGGGGGACCCGACCCGCAGCATCACTGATCCGGCCGTGGCCTGTGCGGCGCGCATGCGTGCGTCGGATCCTTCGCACGTGTGAATGTATGCGCGCGTGTGAATGTGTGTGTGAGAGTGAGCTTGGTGTTCTCCATCGTTTCAAAGGGATGTGTAAGTAGAATAACCGAAGATCAAGAAGATTTTCGAAACAAAGTGAATTTGTGTGTAGCTCTTTTGTGCGTGCGTGTGAATGTGTGTGTGAGAGAGAGAGTTGGGTGTTCTCAATCGTTTCAAAGAGATGTGTGACGTAGAATAACCGAAGATCAAAGAAGATTTTCGGAACAAAGTGGATTTATGTGTAGCAAAGTCTTTACAAAGAATGCAAGTCTCGGTGTTTCTTCGTGCATTTACTACTTGGGCATTAGTTTGTATCTACACCCTGTATTGCTCTGTCCCTTAATGTTGTTGTTTTAGATATGGAGCATGGCATAAAATGACCACTGTACTCTTCTCTTGCTCTAATTATTCTCTGATTTCTCTCCAGTTAATCACAGGCATACAACTTCTCTCTTTCCAATTAATCACAGTAGACACAAAGCTCACATCACGCATGCAGCTTCAATTAATTGTTCTACTCATTACACTAGCAAATAATTTAGAGTCAACTAAATCAATTCAGAGTACTTGAGCTCCATTAGCAATGCCTCTTAAAAAAAGAGTTTGGAGCCCAAAAAAACAACTAAAAACTGAAATATTTTAGACCTTGGTTTCGTCAGCTCCATTCAAGCTTTGCAATATAAACACTCACTACTACAAAAAAAGGTCATCACAGACGGTTCAGAACTGTCATCACAGACGGTTTTCTGAACCGCCTATATTTATGTGTCAGTGATAATCAAATGTCATCACAGACTGTTTGTGAGCTGTTTGTGATAAAGACAACATAGACGGTTTGTAACTAGAACCGTCTGTGATAAACACAACACATACGGTTTGTAACTAAAATCGTCTGTGAATAAAACTATTACAAACGGCTTGAACCAAAAACCGTCTGTGATGCTCACACATCACAGACGATTCTAGTTACTAACCGTCTGTGATTAGCGAGTATCACAGATGGTTGGTATATAGAACCGTCTGTGATAGTCCTTCATAGGCATTTTATACCACAAAACCGTCTGTGATAGTTCACTCTATACATAAAATTATTTCTATTTTCTTACTAGCCTCAAGAAATAATGTTACCTATGCCCTTTAAAAACAAGCAAATACAGTGCCAAATTAACACAACAGCACATTCCATGTCCATTAAGATTAGAATCCACAATTACAGCATAACAAGATAACGAACCCAACTCTTTAAAAAGGCAATAATATATAAAAAGCAGAGATCCTAGCAGACAGTAGAAGTTGGATGCATTGGATGGCGGCCGGATATCACCAACAATGGAGTGGCAGCGGTAGCGCCACCTTTGAGGCATGACGGTGAGACTGCGTAAGACACTCTTACGATACTTATAACAAGAGTGTGTTATACAGTCAACCATGTTGTCACAACGAAGGCGCTAGCTGACGGCGGTAGTCGGCGAGGTCAAGAAACAAGTTGGATGCATCGGATGGCAACCGAATATCACTGGCAATGGAGAGGCGGCGGTAGCGCCACTTTGTGGCACGACGGTGCAACTGCATAAGACACTCTTACGACACTTACGTTAAGAGTGTGTTATGCAGTCAACCGTGGTGTCACAACGGAAGCGTTAGCTCACGGTGGTAGTCGATCGGCATCGTCAAGGGGATGCAGAGGAAGCTAGCTATATAGTGGATGGACTCAGCCATAACTGCCGGTGGAAAGGTAGATGGGGTAATTAATAAGGGCCGAGCGGTGGGAGGAACCGGTGCCTGCCATTTAATGTAGAGAGAATGGATGGGTGAGATCGAAATCCTTGGTGCAACGCCATGGATCGGTGACTTGTCATTATCAGAGATGGTTTGTTATACGAACCATCTGTGATAACACATATCAAAGACGGTTTGTTATATGAACCGTCTGTCATAACTCACATATCAAAGACGGTTTGTTATATGAACCATCTGTGATAACTCACATATCAGAGACGGTTTGTTATACAAACAATGTGTGATAAGGTATACGAACCGTCTATGATAAGGTATACGAACCGTCCATGATATTAATATCAGAGACGGTTTGGTATACGAACCGTCCATGATATTAATATCAAAGATGGTTTGGTATACGAACCGTCTGTGATAACGCTTAAATATGCGCACCCTAAACCAGCTCCTCTAAACTATCCTCTCATCTTCTTCACTCGATTTCTCAATAATGGCATCTAATATTATTTTGATCTCCTTTCTCTCATCTATCCATTATGAGTTGTTCGGCCGCAACCTTACACAGGCGGCCAACAATTTACATCTGGAGTAGCTCCTCCGTTCTCGCCCTGCTCTCCTTCCTCGACTCGCTTCCATCCGTCAGCTGGACCTCATCATCCGCCGTCGACGGAGGTGTCTCGTTGCCTCTCAGCAAAGGGAAACTGGTCTTAGCCTCATTCTTCTCTGCAATGTGCACAAAGCAGAAGAATCTCTTGCGGCAGTGGAGAGACACATGGATAACATTGCTGATCAAGCAGGAACGCCCGATTCTGAGGAAACTTATCATGGCATCCTCTATGAGATTATAGACCGTGCTAATGATTTGCCCAGGCTGAAGGAGGAAGTGCACAGGGCAAGAGCAAACTTCACGGCATTCGAGAACTCAGCGGCTGATCCTCCGACTCCAAAAGTCGAAGAAGAAGAAGCATATGAAGCCCAGAAGACTAAGATCTAGGAATATCTTTTTTTGAGACTTTTGTAATAAATTTGCCTTGAATTTGTCTCTCGTCTCAGTAGCTTCTGTAGTTCATATGACAAACGACAAAACACAGACGGTTGTAAATAAAAATCGTCTGTGATAGTTTCATAGACGGTTCTAGTTAAAAACCGTCTGTGATAATTCGTATATCACAGACGGTTTTTAAATCTAACCGTCTGTGATAGTTTCATAGACGGTTCTAGTTAAAAACCGTTTGTGATAATTCGTATATCACAGACGGTTTTTAAACCTAACCGTCTGTGATAACAGTTCTAGTTAAAAACCGTCTGTGATAATTCATATATCACAGACGGTTTTTAAATCTAACCGTCTGTGATAATTTCAGAGACGGTTTTAGTCATTATCCATCTGTAATAATCAAAGCACAGACGACTCCATATAAACCGTCTGTGATAAGACTTTCAGTATAGTTTTTTTTATAGTAGTGATTGCCCGATGACAATGGATGCCATGTCTGAGTTGTACTACTGGTACTCGTATTGCTCTAATGGACAAATGAGCCGTACTCTATAGTACAAAGCGCTAGTGGGTTGAAAAAGTCTAAACTTATTTAAGACTATAAGTATAGTTAGGTGGTTAGGTTTGTTGGCAAGAAGTAGCATTGGGAGTGACTCACTTATTTATGAGAGTAATGATCCAAGGATATAATAGAAAGAGTGGAGGGAAAAAGTGCCTAGAGATGACCTACATTTACATTTAGAAACAAAATTAAAAGACCAAAACGATATATATTTATATACGGAGAGAGTACTTTGTGATCCTGGAGACTGTAGCTAGCTTAATTTATGGCCTCGATCGACATGTATATCTGCAAAACGAATTTAATTTACGGGATGTCTATTTGTGAAGTGACTTTTCATTTCTTAAATGTGAGACATATTTGAACCATTGAATCAAAATCAAAATCGAGCATTTACAAATCTTGAAGCTCACCATACACACACACACACTACCGTGTGCGATTAAAGTTACTGCTAAATACATTTAGAGTTAGTGACAGTTGTAACACTATACAACTGATAGTAACTCTACATATGTTTGATATTAACTTCACTCGTGCACGACGGTAACTTTCGAGCATACATAGTGCGCGCAGGCGTAGAATAGCATACACACACATATATATACGCACATCTATACACACACATACATATATACATACATACATACATGTGTGTATGTATATGTGTATATATTGTATATATGTATGTGTGTATGTATATTGTTGCAATGGTTCCGTCGACATTTATCCTTAAGAGTCATCAACTCTGAAGTTATAAGATCAAATCCGATGAAGTTATGAGAACAAATCTGATAAATTCATGAATGTAAGTCCACCTGTCGTACAAGTAGTTAGTCGAATTCAAAGCATAACTATTAGCCACGAGACACAGACATGCCATGCTTATTTTATTTAAACTAGTGGGTCACACCGTAAAACTGTCCGTCTTAGATCTCTTCCAAGGCGCATACCCTGTTACTGTGATGATGGATCTAGCTTCTCTGTCCTGCTCAATATGGTTTATAAAATCGTGGCTTTTAATGTATTTTATATTTTAGCGATTAAGAATATATTGTAGCTGATGTTAGATTTTTCTAAGTAATTAAATTTAAAAAATAAAAAATACATTATATCATCACGAATAATATAAATAAATAAGGAGAAAGAAATAAGCATGAAGGAAGAGCAACAACCGATCGAAAACGTTAGTGCCGGCCGCACGACACGAACGCGAGAGATCCAATCCAACCGAAAGCGCGCCGGAATCATCTTTCGCTTTCGCTCCGCCTATTGCGTTGACGGAACAGTGGAGACGTGTTTTAAGTACGGGCAAAGCAAAGGAGTTCTGTCTGCCACTGGCGTTGGTTGGCCGCCAATGCGCGCGCGCGGCCAAGGGAAACCGTTTGTTTTCCCCGATCGATCGTCGTGTAGGCACGTCGGATCTGGGTGGCCATTAAGCAAGTGGGCTAGTGTACATACCAATTAACCGCCTCAGGTCTATTGATTCATTGATTCACTCCTATAATATATGGATTGTGGTGTGGTGCCAATTATACTTTACATGCATGCACTTGGAAGATAAGGTTGAACCGCACTATATCCTTCAAATTTCAAAGAGAGAGAGAGAGAGCATGATTTGTCTATCTCAGGTCAATCTGATTGAGCAGTTTCCAAAGTTGGCTAGTCGTTCATTATCCACTTGGTCTTTCTGTGGAATTGAAAGAACCAATGCGCATGGACTGTATTGAGAGCAAGTTTAATAGAAGAGGTGACTGCTATAGAGTACACGTGGCTCATGGTGAAGGTAGCTAATACAATAAGTTGAGTAGAGGTTACCTCTACTAAAACACTCAAACATCTAATACTTGCATAAATATAACAGGGGTCATGCTTCCACATAGGATTGTGTTGACGTGGATTTCGCTAGAGGCGACCTAGTCAGCATTATTGTACTTGCTCTGAGGCGTTCCTCTTTGATATGGATCAGGCAATTAACATCTTACTTTACAAAGATGAGCTACTGGTAATTAAGTACCACGATTTCGAGGTACAAATTGAGGGCATGTAACCGCGCTAGGTAGCTCTTAATTTCTTCACCTCGTCTTTTCTACAAGTCCAGCAAAACTCACATTCCGCAGTGCATGATGCACGAGTAGACGGCCATGGGCACCGTGCGTTGCACATATTTAAGTAGTCCAATGCAAGTCGTCTACTGCATTATTTCCTAATGGGAGTGGCCTAATGCAACTTGCATCTTCTCTGCTCCACCCTCGCCGTAAAGCGTATATTCTTCTGCTGGACATAAAGCATCTGAATTTTAATAGATATCATCCTACAACTAACATAGCAATACGAACAGTGGATCAATATTATCGAGAGACCAATATTAATTTGATCTCACCATTTTCCACTACTACCTAGAGACCGGTGTCCTAGGTGGAGATCGCTTTGATCATGTCACTGCCCATTACACGATTGAGCAATGGTATACCAGCCCACATGTAAAACTACTACACACTTTGGTTGAAGAGTATATGATCGATACTTCGTACGTGGTTTAGCACTTGCCGCCCCTTTAAAATTGAATTAACAAATCAAACAATGCACAAAAAGGTTTTCCTTCTATAATTGGACCTCACTGTTCCAATGGCGCAAGTATCGAAGGCAGAGGAGCACGGTGAAAAGCAGAGGAAACGGTGTAATACTATAGCAAATTATTGATTGTATTGTATTGTATTGTGCCGAAAAATATTGTAGCTATTACCAGGTTGCAGTGTAGGAAAATATCTTTATGATAGGAATAGATGCATTCCTTCCTTCCCAAATCAAACGTCCAAAAATCACCTAAAACCACAGAGCTATGCTCCTCCGCCTTCGATTACTACCGAAAATCCCGTGGCTCTAAAAAAAAGTACGGGTCTAACGTTGATATCAGCAACTCTAATACCAGTCGTAGTAATTTGAATACTACAGCAGCCTGCAACTAGGGGTCGAGCTTGTCTGGAATTGCGACCCAGCTCGTTAAGGAAACAATCCAGAAACTATGCTCAGCCCAGCTTGGAAGGTGGCTCGAGCCGGCTCGTGAGCTATACATGTCTTTTTTTTTTTGGCTCTGTGATTATGTTTACATAACAAATTAACAGTCCAATATACAATCTATCCAACAAAAAGTGTATTGTATATAATGTATAAACTAGCCTAGTCCAATATACATCTATCCATCAAATAATAGCAAATGCTATCAAATTTTCCTTCATAAAATTGACAACAAACCAATGAAATATTAGGACATTAGGAAAACCATTCCCCACTAACAGGTGCATCACAAATGGTTCCTTCATAAATCTATAATGAAACATGACCAAAATAGTTTAATGGTTCATGTTTAACAGTCCATTCACATTTAACACTAAACCTATAACCACGAGTTCTAACTTATAATTCATCAGCTTCATAGTTTAGGAATAGCAAGAACATTAAACGAAAATCCAAAATGTATTGTATTCCACAAAGGCCACCAAACAAAAGGTCATCTTGTCAACTTGTCATAGCATCATCTTGTCATCCAAAGCATCCAACTAAGCCCACAAGACACAAGCTTGCATCAATAATATCAATGAGTAATTATGCAAACTTAGAAGTAGTAACACTCACTAGTTGCTCTCTACGATGCTTTGAGGAAATAGAATGGTTTCAACATCATCCTCATCATCTTCTTCTTGAAAAGAGACATTATAATCGAGTTAGCTATGATATAATAAACAAAAAACAATACAAATGGCATATTAGAGTATGGAAGAACATATGGAGCTCTCATGCCATTATGACCACCTCTTATCTAGCTAGAAGCACACATCGAATACCCACCCACCTCATTATTATCAGAATCAGCATCAGCATCCCAATCCCACTTGCCACCTTCCAGGTCTGATTCCTCACTTATAGCTGCGAATTGATGCAACATCAATAAGACAATCACCCAACAAGACAACATGACAAACAAGTGAACTTGCATCGAGCTTGCACTGGAGAGAGTAGAGACTCACCGAGGCTTTTGGGGCCATCGTCGTTTTTCGCTTCCTCGTATTGATCAATTGCTTGACTCAATTGCTGGTTGTGAAATGTTAAGTTTTCTAAATGCATACTCTAGTTATCACTAGATTAGTATGTCTTTAGAAGATGAAGAGAAGTCCGTATTTATCATGCCACTTGGAGTGCTTTGCTATGTCAAAATGCCATTTGGCTTGAAAAATGTTGGTCTGACTTTTCAACGTTTGATGTAATTAACCTTTATACATCAAATGGGTCAAAATTTGGAAGCCTATATTGATGATGTAGTCGTCAAAAGCATCAAATGACTTAATCGTATTTCAGACCTGCAGAAAACTTTCAACAACCTTAGAAAGCATCACTTGAAACTCAATCTCGAGAAGTGTGTATTCAAAGTTTCTTTAGGAAAGTTGCTTGGATTCCTTGTTTCGACAAGAGGTATCGAAGCAAATCCTGAAAAGATCAATGCCATCGAGCAGATACACCCTCTGACCATGAAGAAAGAAGTTCAAAAACTCATCGATTGTATGGCGGTTTTAAGTCGTGTCATTGCACGTCTGGGAGAGAAAGGATTTTCTTTCTTCAAACTTCTTAGGAAACACGAAGGTTTCAAGTGGTCAAAGGAGGCTAACGAAGCCATCGAGGATGTCAAGAGATATCTTACGAGCGCTTCTATTTTGGTTTCTCCGAAGCCAGGTGAGACATTCTTAGTATATCTTTCCACCACGCCATAGGCAGTAAATGTTGTACTCGTTGTAGAGCTTGAAAGCGTTCAGCGACCGGTATACTATGTAAACGAAGTCTTACATGGGCCTAAGGAGTGCTACCCTCAGGACAAAAAACTCTTATATGCCCTTCTTATGTCTTTGAAGAAGCTAAGACATTATTTTTAGGTGCACAAAATTATTATGTCGTCAGAGTTTCCCTTAGGAGAGGTCCTCCAAAACAGGGAAACAGTAGTGCACACAGCAAAATAGTCGGTAGAACTTGGGGAGTTTGACCTCCATTTCGTGGCCTGAATGGTCATTAAATCCCAGATCTTAGAAGACTTTATCATCAAATGGACAAATCTTGAATCTGTTCAGGATCCCCAATAGTACAATTCCCACGACCAATGGACGATGTACTTTGACGGGTTGCTTACACTAAGTGGCTCGAGGGATGGGGTGGTCTTAGAATCTCCTGCGGGAGAGACTTTAAAGTGTATCATCCAATTACTCTTTTTTAGCCACTAATAACGTGGTTGAGTATGAACGTTTGTTGGCTGGTATACGAGCTGCTAAAGCGCTCGGGATTCATCGACTACTCGTGAGAGGATACTCTCAACTAGTCGTGAATTAGGTCAGCAAAGAGTATCAATGCTTGAGTTTGACCATGTCTCAGTACTCGCCGGAAGTCTGGAAGCTTGAGAAGCACTTTTTTGGTTTCGAGTTACAATATATCTCTCGGAAGGATAACTTTCTCGCAGACCAGTTGGCTCAAATAGCTTCTTCCTGATCCCAAGTACGACCAGAAGTCTTCTTGGAGTAGCTCCAGAAGCTGTCTTTGGTCAAAGCACCAGAGACAACTCCTAATGAGACAGCCTCTATCGAGTACGAGGATACCTGATGGCTCCCATCTACGAGTATCTTCAAAAGGGTTTTGTACCCGACGATGATCTCAAAGTAGATCGTCTATCTCGCAAGGCTAAATTATATACTTTGGTCAATGGAGTACTCTATAAACGGAGTACTTAAGGGGTTCTCATGTGATGCATATCGCAGAAAGGATTACTACTTCTTAACGACATACATGGGGGAATCTATGGAGCGTAGGCCTCTTACAGAACACTAGTCGAAAAGGCCTTTCGACAAGGTTTCTACTGGCCAACAGCCCTCAATGATACCAAAGAACTGATTAAGAAGTATGTATAATGCCAATTTTATAGCACGTAAATCACTAACTGGCTCAGGCTCTTCAAACAATTCCTCTCTTATGGCCTTTTGTGACCTGGGGGCTCGACATCCTAGGACCGCTCCCACGAGCACCGAGGGCTTTGAGTTCCTTTTCGTAGCTATTGATACGTTCACAAAATGGATCGAGGCCAAACCTGTGACTGGGATAACAATGGAAGTCGCAAAGAGGTTCATGGTGAGAAGCGTGATTACTCGATTTGGAGTACCAAGTCGAATAATTACAGATAACGATAAACAATTTTCTAATGCAAAATTCTTTGAATTTTATGATGAATTGGGTACTAAACTTTGTTATGCCTCAGTCACCCATCCTCAAAGCAATGGGGCAATCCAGCACGCGAATGGCCAGATAATGCAAGGAATCAAGATTCGAGTCTTTGACTAGCTTGTAAAGCATTCGGGGGCTTGGGTACAAGAATTTCCCTCAGTATTATGGGAAATTTCCCTCAGTATTATGGGTACTAAACTTTGTTATGCCTCAGTCACCCATCCTCAAAGCAATGGGGCAATCCAGCACGCGAATGGCCAGATAATGCAAGGAATCAAGATTCGAGTCTTTGACTAGCTTGTAAAGCATTCGGGGGCTTGGGTACAAGAATTTCCCTCAGTATTATGGGAAATTCGCATGAATCCTAGTTGAGCAATAGGTGAGGCTCTATTTTTCCTAGTTTTTAGGGCTAAAGCCATGCTTCCCTCAGAACTAAAGATCTGGTCGACAAGAGTCGAGAACTTCAATAGCTCCAACCAAGAGCAATTTTGAGTGAATGATATTGACCTGCCCGAAGAGCAAAGGAATCAAGTTTTAATCCAATCCGCAGTCTATTAGCAAGCCATGTGAAAGTACTATGATCGTTAGGTCCAACCACGTAGTCTTGCTGTAGGTGACTTGGTATTGAGAAAAATTCAATCCTGGTCTAATCGGAGCAAGCTTTCCCCCAAGTGGGAAGGTCCTTACACTGTGGTTAAAGTCACACAATCAGGCTCTGTACGTCTTGCTATATAGAATGGCCAAATTCTCTCAAACTCTTGGAACATCGACCAATTATGCAAATTTTATGTGTAAACATTTCTACTGTTTCAATAAAGATTTTAGTTTGTTCAAATCTTTATTGTCGTATGTTCAGTAGAGCTTCTTTTATGTTTGTTTGACCACTTCTAGTACATCTAATTTGTTTAACTGGTTGGAGAAGAGAACACCACTAGTCAAAGCCTCTCCTATCTACATATGGTCTTGCCCGCTAGAAGGAGTTTCCTAGTGACAATTCGTTCATGACACTTGCTATCAGCATAAAACAATTATGTTGTCTACGAAAATGTTGAACTGGCGTGTAAGAAGGATTCTGAGTTTTTATCATCTTATCGTTTATGTATTCGATTTGATTAACCTAGTTGAAGGGAGGTAACGTCACCTAGTCAAAGTCTCTGCTCTCTGCACGTGGTTCTGCTCACTAGAAGGAGTTTCCTAGCATCGACTCATTCCTAACTTTTGCTGCCAGAACATGACAATCAAATTTGACAACGATGGTCGATGAACTACTCTGCTCTCTGCATACTTTACTCTGTACTATTTGCTTAGTTTATTCACATAAACTAAGTAAATAGTCAGGGGCTATGATAGAGTTATTCATATAACTTTATTTCTTAGTTGTAAATTCTATCTCTTTCATTTTTTTTTCATTTTACAAGTACTAATTACTCAACAAGATGAATTGTAGGAAAAGGAAGAAAGCCTTTCATCATCCAAAGATAAGTCTTTACAAAGTTATCATTTACAAACTACTCTGAAGAAGGGGAGTCAAGTTGCATCTCCTCTACGACCTTTCAACCAAAGGGTTCAGCTTCCTTGATCAAACGCGTTGCCTCTGCTTCAGAGCAGCTGAAGTTGTGATCAATTGGTCAAAAGTTGAGGTTCAGGTCGCATACCTTGAGTTTCGCTAAAGCATAGCTTACAGCGCCTTTAACCACTTCCCAAATGGACTCAACTTGTTTGGTCTTCAAAGTGGATAAATGCTTCTCTAATGCTCCAACTTCTAGTCTGATCATACTCGCATGAGCGGTTATGGTGACCTCAGAAAGACTCATTTTCTCCGCAACAAACCCGCCGAGTAGATTGTTGAGAAGTACAACACTATCGTGATCATCGACTTCGTTTCCTCTTGACTACGAGTTGAGGCTTCTGATAGTTGCTTTATTTCGATCATAGATTCTGCAAATAGAAGAAGAATGGTCAGGGAAAATACTTACCACAGGACTAGTTAGCAGAACTAATCGAAGGTGAAGCTTTTCTTACCTGCTAGTCGAGCGTCAAGCTTATCGACTTCAATTTTGTGTTCTTCTTCTAGTAGCTTTATTCTCTGGATTGTCACTTTATTGATATGAGTAAATTCTCTAATCACCTTGGTCTTTCCTTTGACCTCAGTTTGGGACTTACTCGCTTCAGCCTCCTTTTCTGTCAAAAGAAAAGAGTAAGAGGAACACCAGAAGGACAATCGAATAAATAATCTTAAGTTTAGAACTTACTATTTATTTTCTCCTGCAATGGTCTAATTGTAGAATTAGCCTTCATAATGGTTATCGATTGGTCAGCATTTTCTTTCTTCAGCCTTTGTGTATCAACCCTCTCATTGTCGAGTGCAGCAGCTAAAAACTTTGTGTTGCTCTTAGACCTACAAAAGTTAAAAGCAGACATGAAAAGCCTGGACAAGTGGTCGAAATAGAGTTTGATTACATAAGCTAGTAACTTACCATTCCACTGCCTTCTTAGAGAGTTCGGTATTTTCCTGTCGTAGGGAGCATGAGTTGCCTATGGTATTCAGCCACAGTTACCATATCTTCTAATGCCTTCTAAACAAAGAAGTTTGGTGAGAGATTAGAAAAGATCAAGTAAGAATGTCTAAGTATTCGATACTTATGTTCATGCTCCTACTGGCAAACCTGGCTAGTACCCGTTGGAGTTTTCAAGTTGATTGAGCTCATCAACCTTGTTCCACCACACCTTTTTGAGACGTTCATCATCGAAAATGTTCCCTTTATTGGGAAGATCTTTTGGGTGCGGAACTCGGCTTAGAACTCAATCAGCAGAAGATCCTACTAAAACGTAGGGTTAAAGAATGCAGAGAATAAGTTAGGTTGTTCTTTTTCTTCTCCTTCTCCAACTGTACTTTCTTGGGAGCGAAGAGGAGCATCCTCGATGTTTTCTTCCTCGCTGTAGTGGTCGGAAGGACTTATAATTTTTTGACCAGGTATTTCTACCCCGTCTTTAGCCACTTCAATTTCTGTTGCTACGACCACTTCCATAGTTGTAGTCTTTGCAGCTTCGGCAACAACCTCTGCTGCTGTGATAGTCATATCCTCGACCACCAGCTCCACCGTATCTTCAACTGTAGGTAGAGCTACTGGGGGATTCTCAGTGGGAGCATCCTTAAGCAGTGGAGAAGCTGAGCTAAGATCATGAAAAGTAGGTTAGCATTTAAGAAGACATAATGGTAAAATACTATGTTTATGCTTATATTTTTCATACCTTACTTTCGCACCCTTTATCTTGAATTTAGAAGAAATTTTTATAGAGATTAGTTTCTTCAACTTCTTCTCTTCGACCACGTCTGCTCGTACGAGAACATCTTCGACCACATCAAGTCGAAGGTCTTGAGCAAGAGTTACTGGTCCTTGTCCCTCTTGGTAATCGAAACCAGTTTCAACCACTTAGAGGGCGGTCTCCTTCTCGATCACAGGTTTTGCTGCTACAACAGTCTCCTTCACAAAGAATACAAAACTTTTCCAGTTTTCCTTTTTGAGTTGCTTGATAAAGCCTCGAGAAGCATCTACTGAGTGGGCTTCAATATCGTAATAGAAGTTATCTTGATCTTAGGAGTCAGTCGCTCAAATACAGCAGCCCCTATCTCACTTGCGATACTTACATCCGCAAAGAAACTTAACGGGGGCGTTTGGAGCAATAGGAGGAAGGATAGAAAGGGGGACAACAGCACTTGCACTCCCTTTTTCTTGTCGGTAGCTTTTGTTAGCCGATGTCTCTTGGCTGGAGGAGTCTTGGCTTTCTCAGCCTCTCCTTCGATGACCATCAGTTCGACCCCTCTATCATCCTGATGGTTATTCATGCCTATGTTCTGTGAGAAGGAAGAATACTACTTAGATGTTCCCTACAACTACATAGTCCTAAAGATGAAATCAATACTCTGATTACCTTTAGGTGTTCTTCTCTCTTCGGTGGATATGTTCACTAGAATACGAGGAGCCTCTACCTCAAGCGATAGAGTCTTCTCACAAATGAGCTTGACCCAGGCATCAATTTCTCTCAAATCAAGATCTGTTCATACAGATAAAGTGGTCACAGCTCAAAACTTACATTTAAGTACAAGTACGATTGTTATTTACTATTCTCGTAGTCCTTGTTCATATCTTTGGCTCCCGAGTACATCCACATGGGATGTGCTCGTCGCTTAAGGGGGCTAATACACCGGGTGACGAACTCTTTCACCACATGCCAAGCGATGAGCCCTTTATTCCTCAGCTCTTTGATGGCTGACATGTAGGGGCCTATTAAAGTAAGATCTTTTGGGATCAAGTTCTAGGAAGTATTCTTCTCAGCACCCTTCCCCACAAAGGAAAGGTTATCTTCACTGGTCATCTCTCAGTAGAACCACTTTTTCTTCTAGTACAACCATGAAGACTGGGTAAACATCTGGATGTACTGCTCCGTCTTGCCATCATGGAGCTTCAAACCACAGCTCCCGACGATTCCGATCTGCCGACTCATGTCGTAGTAATAACCACAGAGTTCGAGATCTGGAGGGACCCCAGATAAGCCTCACACAGGTACATGAATACGCTTAACATGGTGATCGAATTAGAAACCAAGTTCACTAATTCGACCCTGAAGTGTTCGAGCATGACTGTAAGAAAAGGATGAGCTGGAAGACGAAGGTTCTCACTCACAATACACTGGAACACTAGGATTTGCCCAATCTTCTCTGATGGCCAATTTTGTCTGGCAACTTTGATCCATCTTCTGAATTTCCATGAAGGAATCTTCTCAGCATCCTCCAATGCCCTCAATTTTGCAGCATCTATCTCCGAGACTGGCCAATTGGATGATGGCTTGGTCATTTTCCCAAGTGGTTGGTTTGGATTTAGAAGAGATTGGAGGAAGAAGAGACTTGGTCGGCGGCAAAAAAAACTTGAAGTAAATTAGAGCATAAGGGGAAAGTAAGGAAATAAAATGATACCCTAAGGTAAGCTTTTATAACCATGTGAGTTATCCATCTTGGGAACCAAACAGTTATCTCGGGAACCAATCCAGTGGATAGATCAGCGGAAATCAATTGAAATTCATTAAATCCTCTGTTTGTGATCCATCTGTCTTTACAACTCAAGCGAATTTACCTTGTTGTACAAGCTCATTTCTGATCGATGAGGTTCGAAAAGGCCATGCTTTCAACTGCTATTCATCTACAACCTCACTTTCTCAAGTAAGTTATTTTCACTTGAAGTTGGGGGCTAGATGATAAGGATAATATAATCCTTTAATTATTATATCATTATATTCTCTGAGTATACCCCTTAATGATAAGGAAGAGATTTCACATGGCAGTCATAAGTCTTACTACGACTACTCCTTAGTTGTAAGTCTTTCTACGACCACATAGCCATTAGTCTTACTACGACTACTCTTTGGTCGTAAGTCTTACTACGACTACTCCTTGGTCGTAAGTCTTACTACGACTACTCCTTGGTTGTAAGTCTTACTATGACCACATAGTCGTAAGTCTTTTTATGATCACATAGTCGTAAGTCTTTCTACGACCACATAGCCGTAAGATATCCTATGACCACCTCGTGGTCGTAGATCTTTCTGCAACCAGCATATTCCCAACTAGCTTGTTTACGATGACCTACTTCATCATGGGGTCATCTGACAAGACGGTTAGAATGTGTGGTTATTCTTAATAACCGCGCACGATCTTTCTCTGACAATAACCGTCACGTGGTGAATGGGCCACTACGTCTCTCTAACAGTAACTTTCGTCAAATGGTTATTATCCAAAGTGTTGAGGTGTCTTTTGGCACGGGACAACAGCCACCGCTTCGTCGACTATATAAAGATTGACATCGGAGAGGAGGAGAGAAGAACACATTGGATCAAGAGATAGTGCTAGGCATTTCGCATTACTCTGAATTGTAATCAATTTCTCTGAGCAATAGCCACATAGGACATAGGATTATTATTCTCCCAGGAGAAGGCCCGTACCTATATAAAAATTCTTATATCTCTACTCTGCATGTTCATACACCGAGTCATCTAGAGTTTCTCTGAATCCAAACAAATCATATGTAAGATTGATATTAGAACATCGACAATACAAAAAAGAGGGAAAACACCAAAAAAATATCTAAAAGGGAGCACCAAACCCCACCAGTGGGCCAGCAAGTTTTAGTTCAAGGCAAAGGTAAACCGTAGTATAAGGATCTCTTTATAGCTGGTCTCGATGTTTGGATGAAAAGACTGCTTTTGTAAGATAGTGCCATACTATAAAGAGGAGTCATAGCTAGTAGCTTAAAGCTTAACTTGTACCACTTTGATCAATTAAGTGTCCGTACATGCATTTGAATTCATTTAGAACTTTCTCTGAATTTTCTTTGAAACACCGGTATGACCGTAGGTCTTTGAACTATAGTATCATTGATTAGTACTATAGGCTGATACATACCAATAGCTAATTTTTAGAGAGGTACTCTTTTGACAATCCTTGAAATGGTACTACTGCATATGTTGCGCGGTAGTACCGTAGAGCGATATGACCGCGTGATGTTGGCGGTACTACCGAAGATCTGTAGGACCTAAATCTAGTTGGTGATAGCTAATTTTCAGAGGTATGTTTTAGAGCATTTTCTCTCCTCTGAAAATCAGTAAAACCACAGTTGGGATACGGTACTACCGCATGATCGGTACTTCCAATCCCTATGAGGGTGGCACTACCGGTATTTAAAGTATGACTAGTTTCTATGTATTTAATGAATCTTAAATAGCTGTTGAATAGCAGGTGCGTAGTACTAACACTACATGGTGGTAGTACCATAATTCCTGATTTTTGGTGATTTTGACCCCAATGATCATCCTAGTGGGTGGAAGCTATAAATAACCCCACAGCAATAATGGCTTTCTTCTTGATCTCATTGAATGCCCTTAAGCCCCTTGTGCACTCTCTACTACTCATTTGCTCCAATTTCACATTTTAAGGTAGTTGAGAGCATTCAAGTGCATTGCATCATTAGTTGATCTTTGTGGTACTTAAAAACCTTCAAGAAAGTGTTGTGATTCATTACCCTTGGTGGTTATTAACACCTAGATGGTTTGGAGAAAGTTGTGTGGTGATCTCTTTAAAGAAGCTTGTGAAGAGACTCCGCACCGTTTGTGAGTGGTGTGGTGCTCGCCATCTCCGGAGTGGAGGAAGAGCACCTTATTGGACTTGAGGTCTTTAGGCTTAATTCATGGAGCTAGTATAATCTGTTTGGGTTTACCTCAACGTGGACTAGGGAAGACCGGCAAGTCTTTCTACATTCTGGTTTATTTTTTACCTTTACTTTCTGCATTTATATTTTCACTTATATTGAATTTAATGGTGTAGCTAGAAGTGTATCTAGTATTGACATTGTTTGTGGTGCCTTAATGAAGCCTAGAACTTTTATGCCTTAATTATGCAAAAAAATGTGATATAGTTAAAGTAATTTAAAAACCTCTTATTCACCCCATTCTAGTTGGTTATCCTTGATCCTATAGCCGGCTCCTCTTCGGGTGGTGCACGTGTGTGGACTCAATTTCGCGCCAAAAGGGGAGAATCTAGGTCATCAACTTCTGGCTGGCCGGCCCATCAATGCTCCTGGGTCGGCCATGCATCCCCTCTCCACCGACTTCGGCTAGCACGCCCAAATGGATGACACCAGGCCGGTCGGCCTAACCAACCTCGGTCGACCGGCCAAGGGTATAAATAGGGGGGTCCACCTCCTATTCAAGCACTCAGCTCCATCAAGGAGAAGCACTCAAACACATCACACTACTCCACTCTAGAGTAAGTTCTATGGTAGTATAGCGACGTCGGAGTCGCTAGTAGCCCGGTAGGGTAGCAAGAGAAGAGTCACCCTATGCGCCAATGGTTCCGAAGTTGTTCTCTTTGGTATCCCGGTATGTGCTGAGCTCCATGTATCTACTTTACCTTGTAAGAGTGAACTATCATTTTAATAAAGTGATCATTAACTAGTATCTTGTTATCTTTTTTGTGGATTAACATCGAATCCAACTAATAGTACCAGTATGTCCTGTAGTGGAAGGGCCGAGCTATCCTTGGGCCCGAGGCATATCATCTTTATTGTATAGTTGCTTATGAGCCTTAGCGCTAGGGGCTACACACACTTTAGACTTCGTTGCTAGTGCTTAATCTCGATTCGTCGCTTTTAACCATATGTGTTTGAAGCTTATACTCTTATAGTAGTAAACGACCATAAGGTGTTATCCAGAGATCCTTTGGGATTAATCCAGCTATATCCCTGAGAGTTAGGTTAAGTTGGTGACAACACTTAGTCTGGTTTTCATGAAACAGTCATTAGTGTGTTGTGTTTCGCTTCCACAGACAGATATCATTTTACTCTGCTTAGAAAAGATCAAGACCACTATTCAGGAACCACTTGCTCCTACCCCTACTAGCTATAGACTCCTAGCAAGCTATCTACTAGCGGAACTTATCTGGAATTGTTACTTATCGTTTAATGGCACCCTGTTTTGGAAAGTCGGGATATAAGTAGTTAAATAGTTAAGTTGATATCTCTGAGCCATAAGCTTCCCAAGGATAAATACGATACCCTGTAATACTCCTAGGTAAAGTGCTACATGATAATTTTCGTGCGATTGCGTATAATTCTTTGTAAGACATAAGAATCACCAACACTAAACCGAGCTTGTTTCAATCCCGAGTGACTCATGAGCCTCGAGCTTTTTTCAGCCCAACCTGCAACCCGAACCCTGTGTTGGCTGACCCATTAATTATTTTTTTGGAGGCTACTAGATAATTGTACATCGTTGCAATAGTATAGCAACAGGTTTCGTAAAGTTTCATATAATCATTTGAAAAGTTTTAGTTCTCAGTATCACACATTTCTTGAAGTTTCCAGAAGCTTTCAAGAAAATTTCAACTAACATTTCAATGAGTTTCAGATTTTGGAACTCAAGTTTCAAGAGGTTCACCAAGTTTGAACTAAAAGTTTCAAAAAGATCTAAACCAATTTTGTGGTTTTGTCACCACACCATGCGTCATCGTGCACTCGCCGCACATCACCTCCCCCCATCAAGCCACGCTGTAGTGCCCTGCACTGCATCTCCATGTCATGTTCCGTTGCGCCACGCCTTACCAGGCGCACTCACTATGCATCACACCCCGCCGAGCTATGTCATTATAGTCTGCACCACACCTCACCATGCACACTTGCTAAGCTGCCCCACCATGGCCTCTGCCCCATCACCATCTCTAGATTTTGCGCATGAGAAAGGAAGGGAAGACGGCACCGGCGGTGAAGGAAGAGGATGGTATAAGGGAGGCATTGGAGGAGGGGGAAAGGGTGGCACTAGGGATGGAGTGATGGTGTTGATGAGAGGGAACTCCCCTGAAAGACCGCACGACGGCCTTGGTCACGACGCCCCCTCATCATGGGGCCTGCACTCTAGTCTCGAGGATGCACAGATGGTAAGAGTGCGCAACACTACCACAATGATAGCTCATAGAGCAACCGACCACACTTGAGTGGTATCAACGGTGCAGCAGCTAGCCAGAGCTAGTAGCATGTACAATGGCAGATAGAGGCATGGTCAAGAGAGACACAAACAGAGAAATAAAGATAAAAACAGCTTCGTTTCTAGTTGAGAGGATAGGGACGAGCAGTTAGGTTCACTTGAAAGAGCGGATGGATAAGAAACAAATGGTGACAGTTGCGCTAGGTGTCTGAATCTATGAGACATATTGGACATCAATATTACAGCCCTACATCATGACTTAGGAGGCGGACACTGAAGAGTGACACTACACCGAACCACCATCTGAAAACGACCGTCCAGCAAAGCAAGGAAGGTATCCCATCGCATCCCATCCCCCCACAGAATCCTATGTCCCTCCCAAAAACACCACCATCACGTTTCATTCCATTTCGGCAGTTTATGTGCGATGTGGATCAGGCTCAGATCGTCAGCTCGCTGTCTCCACGGCCTCCAAAGTCCACCCACGCTTTCCCCCACTTGCCCGCCTCGTCGCCGTCCCACTTTTACTCCTCCCCACGCCTCGAACTCCCCCTTTTTGCTTTGCTTGCTTCTCTCTCTTCTTTCAGCTCTGTTTACTCCTCTGTTTTACTCTGCTTTTTTTTTCAGCGTTGCTTCGACTCCTCGCTCTCAGGTCTCACTGCGCCCGCCTCTCTTCCTCCCTCCGCTTCGGATTCCCAACTCTCTCTCTCTCAAATCTCACTCACAAACCCAAAACCCTAGCCTATGGCGTCCCCCGCGCGCCCCGCCGCCGCATCCGTCTCCGGCGCCTTCGGCCTCTCCCCCGACCCCGCCGCCGCCCGCTGCTCCTTCGACCAGACGCGCCGCCGCGCGGAGGTACCCACCCACCTACTCCCTCGCTGTATCGACGGTTTCTTGATTTCGGTCTCGTTGGGGGCTTACGGAGGGTTGCGGCTCTTGCGTGGCAGGATTTGCAGGACAAGAGGCTGCTGAGGACGTTCGTGAACGTCTACGGGCAGCAGGAGGGGGGCTACACCAAGGAGACCGTGATGGCGGCCGTGGAGGAGTGCATGAAGAAGCAGGCCGAGGGGCTGGTGCACTCGCTCGAGGGCATCAGCGGCAGGATGTCGCAGCTGGAGCTCTACTGCTACAAGCTCGAGAGGTCCATCGGGGAGCTGCGGAGCGACGTCATGGATTACCACAGCGAGGTGACCGTCAACTTCCGGTGCCTGGAGAAGAATTTGAGACAGGTAGGTTGCTCTGGCATTAGATCGATCTTTGGTCAACCGATTAGAAATAAAAAACGAGCCGGTTGTATGAGTTCAACAGTGTCAAGCTAGCTTCGACTTTGGATGAGTTGACTACGATGAATTGATAAATTATGCGTACTGAAACTGTTCGTTGTTTTAAAACTAGTAGTTTGCAATAATTACTCATGTACAAATGCAATAATTTAACTCCACGGTAATATTATTAAAAAATAATTAATCATTTGGAGGCCTATAACGTAGTTTGTCATTGTAAAGTTTAGGGGCTGCCACACTTGACCATGGTTCTCGTAATAATTATAGTAGGGAACTTTGATGCAATGTTCACAATTCAAACTTGAGCTTGTAGTGATAAACTTAACTGTGGCATTTACTTTTCACATTTGTTTTGTGTTATGCTTAAGGAGTTACAGTGACATTTTCACAAGCTGTTACATTTAACTAAAATGGAGTTGACTTACTGTTCCATGGGATTTAGATCATTTTGTCACATCAAGAACATCTGTCATAACTGAACATACCTTTTGGTTGCCAGGTTCAGAAAGCTGTACAGATTCTTCAGGATAAGCATGACCTCGCTGAAACACCAAAAGAACTAACCAAGCTTCAAATAGCGTATGAATTTCCTGCTAGAACAAATGAAGCCACTGCTTTGTCAATGCTTGCTGCAAGGGAAAATGACCACAGCACACAAGTTGCAAAACATGAGGTTGCTTTCGTGCCACTTCACCAAGTTAATGCAATGCAATCTCCTGCTATGCCAGTCCAAAGTAGCAGTGGTTATGTTCTGCAGCAGCTAGTGCCTGTCTCTTTGAACACACAACACGATCAGCAGCAGCTGAGCCAAGCCGCTGTGTACTATATGCAAAGCCAAAATCATGTCAAGTGCACAGAGAACAAACCGTCAGAATCTGTGGTTCATGTTATGCAGCCACATGTCCAGAATCCTGAAGCCAGGGTTGCAGTTGAGCTACCTCAGAAATCTAGTCAGGCAACAGAATTATACCCTCAAACCCAGCATCATAGGCTACAGCCACTGGCCCAGCAGGTTGAGTCACAAGCATGGGGATCACAACCGCCTGTGGTGCAACAGCAGCAGTACAATATCCAGCAAGTTCCACCACAAATAGTTCAGCAGCAAACATCATCTCCTCAGGCTCAAAGTGCTCCTCAAGTCACACTCTTGTATCCTCCATACTGTTCTCAGAAGCCTGCCAATGCTACCACCGAGCCACTTCCGAGAAGCTTGGTTGTGCAGTCTCCATACTCTTCACCGCAGCAGAAGCATCATGAAATTGTGTCTTCTTTTTATGGCCAAGGTAACACAATTTTGCTTCCAACGGCAGAGCATAATATCCAGCATCAACAACCACAACCGCTGCAGCCACATAGCCCGGGCTCATACCCACCTCAACCAAGCAAGCCCAGTCACTGCAGTGTTGCATCATACGCGGTTCAAGGCAGTGGCCAAACCTACAATGCCACATACAAGAATCCTTCTAACGGCCCTGCAACTGTTGTTGCTGTTCTGCCTCAGCATCCAGCTAGCGCTCCTATGGCGTTTCATCATTTGGGACCGCAAGTCGTGCATAACCATCCATTTGGAAATATGGTTGAAACGGCTAGTGTAGTAGGGTATCCACGGGATCGAGTTGAGAGCATGACACTCCCGGTGGTGACTGCAGCCCAACCTGTAGACTCCAATGCCATGGTTGATAAGCTCAATGCTGGTAGCAATGTTACATCCCCACGAGAATGGCCCGCATAGTGCAGGATGGGCCATTCGTATTAGGGCACTTCGTTGCTCCCACAATTTATTTCCATGTCGATTATGATTGGAAGCTTATCAGCTCTCGTACGGGTATTTCATCTGGCTTCTTTTTTTTTACTAGCCAGCATGTTGGTACAGATCCTTATACTTTTTTCAGCTGAAGGGTAATCTGAAATAAGGATGGTTAGTCAAGTGATGATGCTGGCATATGTCCTCACTTTTAACGGACATATCTGCTTGTAACCGGTGGTGAACTTTATGCCTTTGCGATATAAATATATGACGAGTTTACGTGCTTGTTATTTTTGGTTTCTAAAAGTGATATTTAGTTTTTACTACATTATCTAATTTTCAAATAGAGTATTTTCTCAATATAAGGTCTACAAGTTAAATATATTACACGTTAAAAGTTTATCATCTGTATCAGCCAAAATTAAAGCAAGTATCTCTCTCCGTAATCTCTGTCACGAACAGCTTAAAATTCAAATTTTTTAACCAAAAACTATAAACAAAAGTAATAAAAAAAGAACAGTCCCTATGGCCCGCTCTAAACAGTTTTATGTTCTAACTTCTGCCTTATGGTTTTTTTGTCTTTTCTGGTATTTTGGTTTTTCTTTTTTCTTCTTATTTATTTGTATTGATATCTTATTGACTGTTTAAATATTGATTTGCCAGAGTTGACATTGTCCTATCAGCTGTTTCAATATTGGTTTACCATCCACTGGTGTTTTACACTTCTCACAGAATCTGCCATATTGTTTATCTAGCTGGTTTTTTTTAGTATGTAACGAGGGCATGTTACTTTTGATTTCGATTTATAACTTTTGACTGTAGCTTATAGTTTTTTGGTTATTCGTGAGAGAAAGTACGGAGTAACAGAAATTCACGTGCAGTTTTGGCTAATATAAATGAAGTTGCTGTAATATATATTATAATCAATTTGTAGATTTTATCTTAAAATGATACTCCGTTTGAAAAGTAGTTACTATAGAAAAACAAAAAAGCAATTTTTTAGAAACTAAAATGAAGAAGCCCGAAGATAATATAGCTGAGATATGGGGGTCTGGCCATTTGAAAAAAAAACTTCTCAATAGCTCATTATTCCATATTTTAATATATTTGTTTGGCTTGCTCTAAAGTGCTGTTTAAAGCAAGCAGTTGGTTTATGTCCACAGGAGAACGCAATTGGTGCTGTGATATTAGAAATGGAAAAGGCCTATTTTACATCTCTTAACTCTTGTTTGGGTCTAGAAACACCTCTTAGTTTTAAAACTGGTTATTTTTCACTTTTAACTCTCAAAACTGGTATTAAGCACCCCTTTACCTTAAACCACTTTGATTTTAGTTGACGTAGCCTCTCCATGTGCAAGGTTCCCTGAGGTGGATGCCTCATCCCTTCCTATTATCAGCAAACTAAAATTTAAAAATACATTGGACCCACATGTGAGCCAAAGGATGACGAAGTCGTCGGAAAGCAGCTCTGCCCATGTGAGGCATCCCGTCGAGCTCGTAATAGGCGAGGAGCAGACCAGAAGTTGCATGCTCCGATTGGAACCAATTAAAACACGGGTGGTGGCAGACAAGCATACGAAATAGGTTTAACAATTAACAATCAAATACAAACACCATCTGGCATCTCTGCAAGCATCTAATTCAATCGATTTCCAATTACTAGCCTTTTGTTACTTAACGCCACCGGACAGCAAGAAGCACTGAATGGGACACAAGCACCGTAGTTGAGGAGCTAATCCTGCAGCCAACCAGAGAAGCGTCCATGACGAAAGAGATGGAAGGATGGCTGCAGACTGGCACTGGTTGCGGGAGATGGAAGCACAGGTACTTGATGGGATGGCGAGACCTTCGCCGCCATTCGCGTCACGAGTTTGATCTACAGGCCACGCCGGGATTGGCTTTCCGTGAGCTCGGTCTGCAGGCGGAGAGGGGGAGGAAGAGAAGAAAGGGAGTATGGGTCTGTTTAGCAGAGCTCCACCAGTTTTAGATCCACGAAAAATAGATCAGGATCCACTTTTCCAAGCCAAACACCTCCAGCTCCAGCAGCTCCACCGTGGATCTGCTCCACCAAAACCATGGATCTGGCTCCAGATCCACCAAATCCATGGAGCACCTCAAGGGGTGCTCTCTCAGATATTCGTGGAGTTGGGAAAAATTACCCACCATGCCACTGATTACGCAAAAAACGGTTTGTTCTTTCTTTTTCCCGTCCTCTTCCCTCGCTGCACGCCGCTGCCCCTGGCCTCTTCCTCTTTTTCCCGTCCTCTTCCTCTGCCCCTGGCCGGCCGTCGCGCCGCCCCCTGGCCGGCCGCTGCCGCCTCCGGCCATCCGCCTTCTCCACCGCCTGGCCGTCGCCTTCCCCGCCTCCCCTCGTCTCCTCCCGGGCCGATTTCTTCCTCCACCGTCGTGGTCTCCTCCTGGGCCTCCGCCGCCTCCCCCGCCTCCGCCTCCTCCCGGGCCGGCGCCGCCTCCCCCGCGTCCGCCTCCCCCCTGGCCGGCGCCGCCTCCCCCGCCTCCACTCTTCTGAAGGAAGATAGAGTTGGGTGGAATTGGATGTCTTGCATTGAGCCTCTCGGGCGGTATATATAGAGGTACAAGACTTGGGGGGCAAGAAGGTACAAGGGATTGTAATCCCAATGGACTCTAACCTACCAAATACATTGTACTCTAACATCCCCCCGCAGTCACAACGGGAGCGTCGCAGACGGTGAGACTGGAGAAGAAGCCGAAGAGCTAACATCCCCCCGCAGTCATAACCGTGGATGCGGCGCGCATGCTGTGACTGGAGCAGGAACCGACGAGTAACTCAAGCAAGGCGATAGCCCTTTGTGCCGATGTCGAGGTAGCCGAGCGCGAGGACGGAATAGTCGTGGTCGAGGATGCCGTGCTGGAGATGGCCGTGGTCGACGTAGTCGTGGTCGGGTTACCGATGTCGAGGCAGTCGCTCATGAAGCCGCGGGCGCAAAAGAGGCACCATGATGATGACGGAGACGCGTCGAGGCAGTCGTCGTGGAAGGGGGGCGATGCCGAAGTCGACACAGTCAGGGCCGTCGAGGATGTAGACGAAAAACGGCGATGTAATCGAGGCAGACGGGACGGGAACGGGAGGGTCGATGCCGAAGTCGATGCAGTCAAGCCGCCCAGAGCCGAGGCGTGTGCCAGGTTTGCCAGACCCGGCAACGCGTCGGGGATGAAAGCACGCACCGGTGTTGCCAATACCGGACATACAAGGTAGAGGGCCCCAACCAGGAGTGGTTGTGCTGGACGAAGAAGGAGCAGTGCGGGAGCGGACGCTTCTACCCGAAGGCGAGCAGTCTGGGCGGACGCTCTAGCGTGAAGGCGAGCAGTCCTGACGCAAGGTACGGCGGCGGCGGTAGCGCTCGATGTCGGCGAGGAAGGCCCGAGCAGTATGACGAAGACCATGTGCAGACAAATGGCGCACAAGAGGTTGCGCAGCACAGTCGTCGATGCACAGGGGACGGCGATGTAGATGCAACGGCGAGGGGACACACGTGCGGCGGTGCTGCAGCCCGAGGAGGCGACACAGCAGCGGCCCTGTTGCTCGAAGAAGATGCGCGTAGTACTCGACGACAGACGTCACGGGAGCCGGGTGGATCGCGCATAATCGGCTGATCAGACCGAGTACGCGCGAGGCGGGACGACGATGAAAGAAGTCGGTGGAGGCGTCCCGATCTGTGGTGGCGATGACGAACCGGCGATGAAGACGTGCGAACGGGATGACCGAGACGCGACGCGCGAAGGCGTCCCCTCGGCATCGCGTGCCCGACCTGGCCGCACAGTCGAAGAGGTAGAGGCCGGTGTAATCGACGCCGATGTCGGAGTAGATACGTGCGAGGTCGACGGGCGGTGGGCGACTCAACCCCGATCAGTGATCAGGAAAAAAGGAAAAAGATACAGCAGCAGCAAAATGGACTGGGATCCTCCATGTAACTTCACCGGGTACACCTAGCTTGATCCTCCTCCCCCGATTTTTTTTTGTGGTTAAATCTCACCACTCACCGGTTGGACTAATCCAATCGGCACCCCCTGTGCGGCTTCTGCGGTCTGCCCGAGAAGGGCGGCGATGTTGCAGGAGCCGACCGGCTCGAACGGCGGGCGGGCGGAGGGCGTCGGCCGGCCGGGTGGAGGACGACGAGCGAAGCCGGCGGTCGGAAGCCCGACGGGTGGAGAGCCGGAGGGCGGCCGACGACGGAGAGGCGGCTTGGCTGGCGGAGAGACGGCTCGGCGGCGTCGCGGTCGAGGGTGGAGAGGCGGCTCGGCCGGCGTGGGGGCGGATCTGAATGGATCCGGAGCGGCGGCCCGGGAGAAGGTCGGCGGCTTGCGCGGCCGAGAGGAGGCGGCGGCCTGCCGACGGAGAAGCGGCCCGGGGGAAGGTCGGCGACGGCTGTGGCGTCCGAGTGGAGGAGGCGGTGGCGGCATGGAGGGAGACGCGGTCGGCGGTGGCGTCCCTGCCAGGAGGGAGACGCGAAGCAGCGGCCTGAGGGGGGAGCAACGGCGGCTGTGCGGAGGTCGCGCAGTAACCCGGCGGAGGAGCGGCGCAGGAGGCGTCCCGATCTGCTGATCTGCTGCTTGACACGACGATGATGGCAGCCGGATCAATAGGATCCGCCGCCTAAATGGTGGCGCTGCCCCCGGCGGAGATAGATCTCCCCGGGGGCGCGCGGTGCGGAAGCGAGCGGCGGCTAGGGTTAGGGGCTAAACCTAGAGCTCTGATACCATGAAGGAAGATAGAGTTGGGTGGAATTGGATGTCTTGCATTGAGCCTCTCGGGCGGTATATATAGAGGTACAAGACTTGGGGGGCAAGAAGGTACAAGGGATTGTAATCCCAATGGACTCTAACCTACCAAATACATTGTACTCTAACACTTCTCCCGGGCCGGCGCCGCCTCCCCCGCCTCCACTCTTCTCCCGGGCCGGCGCCGCCTCCCCCGCCTCCGCCTCCTCCCGGGCCGGCGCCGCCTCCCCCGCCTCCGCCTCCGCCTCCTCCCGGGCCGGCGCCGCCTCCCCCGCGTGCGCCTCCCCCCTGGCCGGCGCCGCCTCCCCCGCCTCCACTCTTCTCCCGGGCCGGCGCCGCCTCCCCCGCCTCCGCCTCCTCCCGGGCCGGCGCCGCCTCCCCCGCCTCCGCCTCCGCCTCCTCCCGGGCCGGCGCCGCCTCCCCCGCGTGCGCCTCCCCCCTGGCCGGCGCCGCCTCCCCCGCCTCCACTCTTCTCCCGGGCCGGCGCCGCCTCCCCCGCCTCCGCCTCCTCCCGGGCCGGCGCCGCCTCCCCCGCCTCCGCCTCCCCCCTGGCCGGCCGCCGCGCCTCCCCCCTGGCCGGCCGCCGCGCCGCCCTCGGCCAGCCGCCGCGCCGCCCCTGGCCGGCCGCCGCGCCACCCCCGGCCGGCCGCGCCCGCCCTCCAGCCGCCGCTCCGCCTCCTCCTCTGCGCGCGTGCTTCCAGCGGGAGGAAGAAGAATGGAGCTGCTCCACTGACGCATGGGGCCCAGGTGTAAGTGAGATAGAGAGGGAGGTGGAGCTGTACCAAACACTTTGACGAATCCCAGATCCACGATGGAGCTGCTCCACGGTGAATCCAGCTCCAGATCCACCTTTTAGGTGGATCTGGAGCTGGTGGAGCTCTGCCAAACAGGCCCTATGACTTGTGGGACCAGATCTAAATATACTTATTATTTACATACAGCAAAAAATAGCTAAACAACAAAAAAAAAATAACAGGATGCGGCGGCCCTCTACCAAGGCCCACTATCTTAGCAAACATTGAACATGCTGGCATCCTCTCCAAATTTCTCTCTAGGTATCAGTAAAATAAAAGCATATTAGTATAGTTGTGAAGCAAGCTAGTATAAATTCCAAAGTAAATTGGGATAAGCGTCTATGCAAAATGAGTATAATTTGTAAGCAAAAATAAAAAATAAAACCAACTTAGTATAGATATGAAATAAATCAGCATAAATTCAAAAGTAGCTGGGATAAATATGGAAGTAAATGAGTATAATTTGCAAGCAAAATAAAAAATAAAACTAACTTAATATAAGTGTGAAGCAAGTCGGCATATATTAAAAAAACAAGTTGAGATAACATAAAAGCAAAATAAATATAATTTACAGGCAAAATAAAAATAAAATCAGCTTAGTATAGGTGTGAGTAAGTCCGTAGAAATTCGAAAGCAAGTTAGGATAAACATGAAAAAGCAAAATAAAAATAAACGAAAGCAGGAACTAAGCAAGTTAAAATGTTAAATTGACTAGAAATTTGCCAGCAAAAAATAGAGAAAATATGAGATGAAATAGAGAAGAAGAGGGATAGTTTTGCCTTACACACACATAGTAGAATCATGAGAAGAGGAGGGATTCAATATATTTTGATAAAATTCTCTTATATCCCTCGGTCGTCCACCCTTGCCCCTTTCTCCATCTCTTTTCCAGCCTCTATTTTCTCTCTTTCGCTTGCTCTTTATCTAGCACATGAACTCTCTGTCCTTGCATAACACAAATACATGCAGCACATAGTTAGCACATGAACTCTCTGTCCTTGCATGACACATCGATGCATGCATAGCACATGGACTCTTTGTCTTTGCATGGCTCATCGATGCATGTAGCATATAGACTCCCTATCCTTGCATGGCATATGGATGCATTACGAAAAAGTTATTCTGGCCCCCTATTGAGCTCTATAGTAGATAGACACATGAATGCACAAACACTATCCAACAAAAAAAGGGTACGTCGCTTTCCCTACGTCGCCACGCACCAACGGCTCACCACACGCTGCCTTCATTGGACGGCTCCCATAGTGCGCATGCTGTCTGTCCATCAGGCGCACACGCGGAATCAAGATTTCTCGTTAATTTTTTATTTGTTGTTGTTTAGGATGTCACTTATTAGACATGCCAACAAATTTTTGCCTGCTAGGGCGCTATTTCAGCTGAAACCCGAGGGGTTTGAGTGAGGGAGGTGTTTTGTATTGGTTTTAAGAATTGAGGGTGAAAATAACTGATTTAGGAGTTGAGGGGTGTTTTTCGGACTCAGGAAATAGTTTAGAGCTGTAAACTAAACTTATTCCTTTAGAAATAATACCGGTAACTTTCCCTTAGAATTAGAGCTGTAAAAAGGGTTGAAATGAGTAGACCAGACCATCATTTGCTGCTAAGATTGTTATAGCTTGCAGGGTCGTTGCCTCGTTGGAGCAACAGAGCGGATATAGGATAAACTGGGAAACAAGACGGAGGTTTTATTCAATTCAATTATAAGCCAGATTACAGTATTACACTAGTAAAAATTACAAGATGCACGTGTTGCGTGTGGTTGGCACGTTATCTTGTGCCATTCCAACTTTGTCCTGACGACTCCGACGTTCGCCAAGCATGCCATAATGTAACATGATGCTCTTCTCGCCGTCAAGTCTTGTGAAATCTCCGAAACCATACAGTAAATGCTATTAGTAACCGCTTATAACTTACCACCTACTAATGTGCGCGTACTGTGGGAGTATATTTGTAAACCTGTCACACTCTCTTGGCCCTTTTCTCCGCTTGCTGCTTCCTTCGCTATGATGCAATCTTTCACTTGGTGTCAATCCTTTCCCCCGCGTGTGCGCCCTTTCATTCCTAAACCCATTTTCAACAATATTACTGCTTGAGGCATGAGCCTTCACCTTTTTTCGTGATTTCTGATTCGACTTGGAGGACTTCCGTTTTTGCAATGGTGATGGACTTGTGTCCTCAGATGTCGATTGACTATTTCTGGGCAGGGGTTCATCATCGTCTATCACATGCCAATTATACATTGCATCATTCTCACTGTCAAACTGTCGGGTTAGCGGTTCCCAGGGTTCTGTCAACATGTCAGCTAAAGTGTCACCGTTGTTCCAGCCTTTCCGGTCAAGGAGCACTGAATCCGGTCTGACAATGGTACCCAGAATGCTCCTGTTAGGTCCTAAGCTTGCGATCAAGTTTGCATCAGTTAACACAGAGTAAGCCTTTGAAAATGCTGATTTCACCTGCAGCATGCAAAAATTTCTTCATCAGATGTTAGCAAGTAGAGCTTGTTATAAATATGTCAAAAGATCCCATAAAAGCTGTATCATAGCTAAAAGGCCGATACACTTCAAACATCAAAGTCCAATAATATATGCTCCTGTCCTGGTATCCAGGGAAGTTCACTGATCGTGTGGACAACGTGGAGCATTTGGCAAGAGAAGGGCCGTAGGTACCAACTTGGTATCAGGACAGGATGGCTGTGAAGTATTTCTGTACCATATCTGGTAGTTGCTTAACAAAGCTTTTTCCAAACCAAACAGAACCAGCAAATTTATTCCAACATTAACTGTGGCAATATTCAATTTTTTCAAAAAAAAACTTTAATGCCCTGAGACAAGCTCAGATTGATTGTTCCAACCAGAGCTACCATTCTAGGTCATTCATCACTAAAATAAAATGCCATGCTTCCGGTCAGTAACTGATGGTACCACACAGTGACTAAACCATATCACCCATGGCCAAACTTGGCTGGAAGCCTGGAATAACAGCAGGAAAGGATCATACCCTGGCGAATTGCCATGAAGAACCAGCAAAATAAACCAGTTAATTTAAGATAAGGCCATGATCGTTAATTATTAATTTGTTATTTATGAAAACTTATAGCATTACAAAGCAAATGAGTAATAGCTCCGAATTATCCCAAGTACCACATTCATAGCATATGCAATGAAGTGTAGAAAGATTAATAGAAACTTGAGAAAACTACTACCTTGAAGTAGTTAAAGGAATTCTTCCCAATATCATTATCTGGTACCTAGGTCATCAAAATAATATCAATAGGTAAATCTATTGATACTGGAGATGTTCAAATTCAACCAAGATGAACAAGAAAGGACAAATATCTTACCATCGGATCCTGAATAGCTAGAAGATGTGGCCGATCAAGATTCTCAAAGCTTAAAAAGCAGATTACAAATACGATCAGTGAACAGCTGAACTGAATCACAGCAGATGGTACTGAGATGCAAGCAATACAATTAGAACTATAGTAACTGAACCAGCTTCACCCTACCACCTGATAATTTCTTCAAACATATAACGAAATTTCACCTAGCAACCTTTTTACCAGTCTACAACCAACAAACAGAATGGATCTTTAACACTACAACCTAGTTAGAAGCAAACGAGATATTTAACTAGCTCCCCAGGCCCCAGCAATAACAAAAAAAAAAGCTAATAATGAAAGCAAGTACAGCTGAACAAAAACCATTGCCGTACTTTTTGTCACTCTTCAAGAAAAAGGTTCTTGCAGAGTTGCAAGATATCCCGACATCCCAATTGTTCAACTTCCGTCCATAAAGATCAAAAAACATGACCTGCCATGGAGAAAAGAATAAAGCTCATATAAAGGGCTTCAATCATGTTGCATTTGTCCATCATCGAAAAGAGAATGTATGTTTCTCCAATAAAGTAGCAAAGAAAAAAACGAAACAAGCGTTTTGCAAGTAGGATATGCTACAAAGCCGGTATGCAGTGAGTTTGTACCCTGGTGCACATCATGAGCTAGATACTAGAGCATTTAAATGCAAAACACCTCATTACTATGAAACATTAAGAAAATTATTGCTTACCAAAAGAATTCCCAAATTGTGCTCCTTGGATCGACAATACCCCAGCATATCTTTCCCTCCCCAGACCAACTAACAAAAAGAAACAAATCCTTAGAATGGTGGATACAATAATTTATTATCCTCAGGTTGGCAAATATCCTGCAAACTTCAGATTAGTAAACAATGCCACAGTGAGGAAAGTATATTGAAGTTGAGATGGTTGTGTTACCAGTGTTTAGAGCTAAACAACTGAATTTATGTTAGTTAAATACCTTAAATATTTTTTTGAAGGAAAGCCTTAAATATATCATGAAATAGACACCTTATGTTATAACTTTCAACTTTAGACAACTCAATTCCCATTAGATAAGTCATACAGAACATAAGGCCTTGTAGGCTATAGCACATAAATAGAACTCATTTTACCTGTAAATGTGTGATCAGCATCGTGAGAAGAGCATATGACCCAATCCCACCTGTATAGACCTACCAAAAATAATAAAATGATCATTAGAAATCTAGGTCAACCCCAACAATTCTAAATAACCACCTTTTAATTATGGAGTGAAGCAATTACTTGTTTTTAGTCTAATTGTACCTCATTGAGCTCTCTTTGATGAAGGAAAACCTTCAGAATCATACACAAAGGTCTTAAAGCAGGCAACTTCTTGACAGCATCCTACAGTACAAATGGAAAAGATCATCGTCTTGAGTATGAAGGAAAAGTAGCTGGTCCAAATTCCAAAGTATATATGATCATCTATCACAGATTAGCTTCAACAGAGTACATGCTGCCCTCCATAATGGAATAATTAGTCATTCGTTTAAACAATCACCTTGATAAAATTCGCTGCCTGCGGTCCACCATCAATATCAAAGCTGAAAAAAGGAAGAAAAAAAAGATCATTAAGACAAAAAGAAAAAAAGTCAGATATTAGTATAGCTAAATGACAACAAAATTTGACCTGATGTCAAAAGCTATTCCACTATTTCTTTCCACGAACTTCACAATTGGCACACGGGCCTTTGCTATTACCTGCCATGAAGGAAAAATAAGCCCATCAACAAAATAAGTAACTCAGTATCTACTTGATTTGGCGAATAACCAAATGGCAACTGCAGAACAGAGTGATGATAGCTTCCGAAGTCCAAACAATGGCATTTGGTCCCTTCTAAGGTAACCACTTATCCCACATGCTTATTTCAATTGGATAACAATTGTGTTTTTTCTTCATCGGAAAAAATACTTTCATTTTCTCTATTTAGAAGCTCTTGTTATGAGTATGAATAGTTCTTCAACAAAAGGAGACTTCCAAAGAATGCATGTTCTTGCATATTAGATTACAAAGGGTGAGAATGGGGACCTGTATCTTTTTAGCAACGCCTTTCTGAGACAATGCTTTTGCAAGAGCATATAGGCCAACTTGAGGAGTCTTAACCCTGGACTCAAATATTACAACCTGCAACAGAAGACCACACATAAACTTCATAGGTAAAGGAGAGGGACATTCCCTAAAAGAAAGTATATTTCCATGCATTTCCATATAGAAGGTGGTGAGCCACAACAGCATGTTTGCAACAAACTTATGTATCCTGGTAATTTTCTTCTATCATAGAACAGCACAACAAGGTATGTCTGATTAATATCAAATTAGCCAGTAAAATTAAGAGGTGGACATCGGTCTACAGAAACATGGTATGTTCTTTTGACCTAGTCAAGCAGAGTCTAATATTGCCTGCACTAATTGCAATCTATCTCATTTTCTCCTCTCCCTATTTGCAATTCTGTTGCTTCCTGTAATTTGAAAAGCAGAGATTGTATGCTGGAAATCCACCCTTACTTTTACTGCATTTCTTTTTCTCCTTTCTTGTTAGCTCCTACATCATATCTTAAATAGTCTGCCTTTAACCAAATTCTAGAGTTTTTTATTGCTTTAAATCTTACAATGAATAGGTAGACCCGTAGAAGCCTTCCCTACTGTGCCATTAATACAAAAACCAGAAGACAAGAAAGCAAATCTTCTGCCTCATTCCATAGTAGGTTAGAGAAGAATAATATTGTCTACCAAAGTAAACAATTAAACATTGTGCTCCAGGAAATCATACAACACAACAGGAACAGCAAATGAAGTGCTGAAATCCACAAGAAAGTAGGAAAGCAAGATGCTTACATCGATATCACTTGTTGGTAAATAAAGCCCTGTTCTGAAAGATCCAAATACTTCCATCTGCCATGCAAAATCAAGAATTGCCAAATGACTTGCAGCTACCATTAATTGAATATATAACAGGCAGAGAGAGAGAGAGAGAGAGAGAGAGAGAGAGAGAGAGGCGATGCTTACCTTGCACCCAGGCCATATATGTTTGACAACATCGGAGATAGCTTGCACAGCAGCTGCCCGTGAAGATTGCTCTTCAGCAGAAGGTGAGATAAAATCGCAGAAGTCAAGGATCTCTGTAACAAATATACAATACTTCAGTACTGCATCAGTGCATCAGTCAAATTCTGCAGCTTGAAAAAAATATATACAACAGTGAGTTACTACTGATCGTGAATTCAACTAATTCAATCTCTCAAAGAGTAAATGCGATTTGCGGGTCTAAATCAACTAAATAGCATGCTCTTCACTAGTTTTTACATAATCATCAAACTGATTAATGTGATGGTACCTAAGAATTTACAATTAATAAGGTCTATTGCAACCACAAAAGCACTGTTTGCCAGACAATCTTCTCCAATTACTTTCTCCATCAACAATACATGGAGACCATGATATCACTAGGATGCCCGTTTGTCCAAGGTTAGTTGAAGGATATCACTAGGATGCTCGTTTGTCCAAGGTGGCAAAAACACCATGATATTTTGTTAGTCTATTGTTGTCCAAACTGCAACTGTTATTTTGTAGATTGAATTGTGTAGGCATCAAGTGGAAATTACAAGTTTATGATCCTCAGTATGGTCTGCACAGGCCATCCCTATCACATATAACACCATAGTTTCCAAACAACCCTTCGAGCTTCTCAATACTGTTGTCAAAATACAATTCAAATACCTTGCTCCCCAGCTAAGCTGAACTACAAAGCGAGCAAAAGTTGCAGGGCAAATTCCAAATAACTTCCAAACTATCCCCCAAAAGAATTACCTTTTGAGTTTTGACAACTACCACTGTCCAATCACTTTTCATCTGAATATAAATTACACAAATACACTCCCAAGACGAAAGTCTGCAAATTTGCAAGCTAAAATTTCGAATTTGCAATCTCTAAGCTCATCAAAGTTATAAATCACTTCCTTTTCCCCATGGTTCACACTAGTAAAAAGTATAGCAAAAAAAAAATCGTCACCCTTATGAAGCTGCAGCATGGGGCTCCTGAATCGTCTCCCTCCACGGAACCACGCGCGCTCCGACCCCTGCGCCGGCTGCTCCGCGGGGGCGAGGGAGCTCGAGGGCGGCGTCGCCGCCGGGGAGGCCGGGGAGGCCTCGACGGGCGCGGAGAGGTCGAGGGAGAAGAAGTCGGCGGCGGGGATGTTGGCGAGGACGTCCCCAGCAGCGGTGATCTCGTTGCGGAAGACGGCGTAGGTCGCGGTCGCATCCTCTGCCACATCGTCGAGGGGCTCCTCCAGAGAGAAGGCCAGGGTCAGCCCCGGGAGAGCGTCGTAGACGAAGGCCGCATGGCTCGCTTCGACCTCCATGGCGGCGGCGGCGGCTGCTCGGGTCGGAGCGCGGGAGGGGAGACCACCCTTGCCCTTCCTCCGCTGGTTAGGCTCCGCGGCTTGTGCTTTGCGAGCCATGGATTGGGCTTGGGCTTGGGCTTGGGAGGGGGCTTGGTTCGGGAGGGGAACGAGCTCGTCTTTTTATGAGGCCTTACGGCGGGCCGAAACAAAGTTATAGTCCCGTACGATCTGGCGGGCCGTACTGTTATCTGCGTCTCAGATTCTCTGTGCGTTTTTTACCCTGTTTTTTTCACCATGCTGTTTTCTTACACGTCTAATTTAGGACAAATAGCAAGTTACCAAGACAAATTATAACTACCTCAATGTATCGAGACAAAAAAAAAAGCAAGGTACTTAACCGATATGAAACTTAACCGATATGAGTTTAACTGGTATTGATTATTTTTCACAATAGATACTAAAAGAAAATGGCAAAGTTAGTATGTATGTATGTATCAGAGATTGCCCACACAAAATAAGCTTGTGCGTGTTGTAGATCATCATAGATTTCTTACATTATTGTACAGAAACAAGTGTTGTATACTTCTATCTATCCCCCCTAAGGGCCTTACAACTGTTTGATTTATCATCAGGTACTAGGGCGAACAAATTTTTCGAAGACCCAACTATTGTGGAGAGAGTGGGAAGCCAATGCCATGGCGAGTGGTTGGGAAGCTGGCAAACAGCATGCTTCCGATAACTCCAATAGCGACTGGGCAGTGTTGCGAGAACTTGCTTTGTATCCTCCGATGGTATTGGATAGAAGCAGGACACCACATTTTGGTGAAACAGGGCGATTGCCACAAAAAAACATTGCTGAAACAATTGCATGGACAAAATCTAGAATTTGTACCCTGTATTCCACTGCAGCATGTGGATGGATCAGGAGGAGCTCCACCATCTACGACCCACAATCTCTTGATCATGGCAAATCCATATCGTACCTTTCCTTTCTCATCCCTGAAGCTATATGTGAAGCTGAGAACAAAGCAGGACAGTGCACAGAGGACCACGAGCCCTCCTGCCATCATTTGATTCATGCGCAGCGGCCTCGTTTTGCTAGGGTTGGAGCCAGAAGCTGGAAGGCAAGCACAGCGCATGATGGAAGGAGTTTGGCGAGGTGTGCGGTGCTCTGGTATATCTGGCCGATTGCTTTCTGCATGGGCAGAGGCGGATTTGGACCCGTAGCAGTATAGACTTCAATTCAGAGTGTGAAAAAATTAACAATGTATAGTTCAGATAATTTTAGCCTAGCTCAAGATATAAATCATGTAATTTAGCTCATGTTATTCCTAATTCTCAGCCTTCTTCCCACGAATCGAGCTCATTTAAAATCCCATCCTATTCCCTTCCTCCTGCTTCGACGCTCCCGATATAGCCCAAGCCCACATCCCTTCAACCATAGCACCCCTCCTCCAGCCTCCCCATCTCCCCGAGCAAGTCTCCCAGGTCCCAGCCACCGGTGTTCGGGTCTTCATCTTCTCGCTGTCTCACGCATCCTCAGGCCCCGCACCGACGCCGACATCCTCCGCCCTCCCCTCGAGCCCTCACAACTCGCGTGCTGGCTGGCGGCAAGGCCCCTCGGTGGCTCGGCCCCTCCCCTTGCGCTCGCTGCTCGCGTGCTGGCCGGTGCTTGGTGCCTGGCGGCAAGCCTTCTCGTCCTCTCCCCTCGCGGCTCGCAATTCGCGTGCTGGGCTGCTAGTCATGGCCGATGCCTCGACGGCAAGCCCCCTCGTCCCCTCGGTCGCTCGGCAGCTTGGCCCCTCCTCTTGCCGCCATGCGTGATCTTATATTCCCCTGTGAGTATGAATCATGAATGCAATTGCTAATTTCAATCTCTGATCTCTCTGTGAGTTAGTATGAATTTGACTATTTGAGTATTTGACAATCAGTGAATTGTGAATCTGAAAATCAAAATTATGTGAGTATGAATTTATAGCAGCTAGCCAATAGTCCATTTCTCTTCTATGAAAATATATACCCTACTTGTTAGAGTCTGTTATGCCTGTGGGAAATGTTCATGCTTATTTATGGAAGTTTTATGTGGGGGAGAAATGTGCTTTATACACTCTACGGTGCCAAACAGACTGAGTCTTTGGCACTCCATGTTAAAACTCTAGTTTTTAGGGTTGTGCCTTGTAACAGCATGGTGATGTTGTTTACTGATTAGGTAGCTGGCTAGCTGCTGAACTGATGTTTTTAGTTCATGCTAATTTGCAGTTATTATGAATTTGACTATTTTAGTACTTGATAATCAGTGAATTGTGAATCTGAAAATCAAAATTATTTGATTTCATTTGTGAATAAGACATTGATGTTATTATAATTTGATATATGTAGGACATTAGGACAATCAGATTTAGAAAATTTAGAAACACAATATGAAGAGGACAAAGGTGTTATCATCCTATTTTTCAGCACAGACCAACCAATCCACTCCAGTAGCAACCGGAGGTAGTCACACTGAGCAAATTAATCTCCATGTTGTACTTAATCCGAATGATATTGTTGGTGATCCGGGACTTCGAAAACTAACTGAGGAGTTAGATGTGGATATTATGAATACTACTAGAAGGGAGTATTTGCAATTGGGTCTATACCAACCAATTAATAATAAATTTCCACAAAAGGAGTTTGGAAATCAAAAGATGATATTTCAATAATCATGGTTCAAAAGGTATGACCATGATTCTTGAAATATTTATTGTGGTGCATGACCAAATTATTTCTTATTCTACTCCTACTATTTATGAAGAGATGCAAGAAATAATGGGCTAAGATAGAAAATAAATCTTTGCTGTTTAGGTATTTAAATTGTATCTCTACTGACTACTATACTATATTACTATATTATGACACTTATTATGTTTTATATTGAAGCAATCTAGAATTATGATGTCATTTATGTATTCTTGAAGTACTTTAGAATACCATAATATGGATATAAAAACTACAATGTTAGATGTGGGTATAAAAACTACAATATTAATTAGTCACTTGAAGTTCAGCGGGCGTGATGCAATCCTAGATCCGTCACTGTGCATGGGGCTCATGTTTGGTGCTATCAGCTCTGTTTGACAAGAGGGGTTGCCTCTGATCCTGTTGCAATTCCACGTTGGGGTGTGGAGCAGCCATTGTTGTTGCCCTCGCCGTTTGCTTCGTTCTAACAAGTCTCGGGAGGATCTCATACTAGAGGAGAGAAGTCGGGGATTCTACCAATGGAATAGAAGGGGTTCAAGATGCCAGCTGAATGATCTGTAACGCCCCCGTTTCCAGGGGCGCGTACGGACACGGCACCCCGCAACTGTTCACTCATGAACAGTTATGGAGTGTCGCGCAAGAGTATACCATTGTATGCTTACAACAAAAGACCAGCATATATTTTACATAAGGATTAACATCCAGTTTTGACAGCGGGGCGTGCAAGCCCAAAGTATACTTACATTACAAAAAACTCCAGAATCCGCTTGAGCGCGGCCAAGACCTAAAGCCACGGGTCTTCGACGGGGAGACCTTCTTAACACGAAATCTTGAATTGCTTTCTTTTCCTTCTGGTATCTGTGGCATTTAGCAAGCCTGAGTACTCCGACCCCGTACTCAGCAAATCACAAGGGAAACCCTAATTTACTATTTGCATGGATCAACAAAGGGAGGGAGTATACTTGGTTTATTACATTTGGTGGATGCAGTTTTATTTGCAAGCATTTTATAAAATGGACCCAAAACTACTTCTCAAGATCTCAGGGGTTTTCAACAAAAGTTCATTAACCAACCTAATCCAAATTAAACATGTACAAAACTACTTAAGCTTTGCTGCTGGAATCACCCAAGTGACACAGCTCCAATAACCGGGAGCACGGCGTATTCGAATACCATTTATTTGACTCTGTAGAGTTTGCTCAGCTTTACCCACACGATCCCTTAACCCTCATGACTGAGTTAAGGAAGCCAGGTCGTTTCACTGCTCAACTCTTTATATAGGCTCTACCCGGTAGAATTCACTCGGGTCTGGCCCACACACACACACACACAAGAGAAAACAGTGGCCGCTTCGAGTGAACTCTACCGTTGTTAGGCACCCGTAACCCGCCTTGCCTAACCTCACTGCTAATCCTCCTGTAGAGTTTCAATTGAGTTGAGCAGCTACTAGACCAGTGTTGACAAGTCAACTCCTGTGGTTGAGCGATCACTGTGACATTTGCTCAGCGTAAGGGTTTCAGTCCTTATATTTTCACATGGTCCGCAACCTCGCCAGGCACGCGACCCAACCTAGGGTAAGCGGTGGGCGAAGGCCGTCTCGCGACTCCCCACAACTCCCTTACCCTACTCCAAACCTAAGGTAAGAGATTGGGCAAGGACCGTCTTGCGGTTTCCCCACGCACCCTTACCTTACCTTGTGCACGCCGGCACTCTCCACTCTAAGACACGGTGTCCCATACCACCCTACCTTAGAGTCGGGTTTTATAAATTCTATTGGCTCGCTGCCACGATCTTATTAGGGTAACATTTTGCATGATAGTAATAACCTACAATTATCTAGATTAACAGATAATTATTTCTAGGGTTACAAAGGCATGGCAACAAATTTAACAGGGCATTTACGGTGGTAGGTTTAGCTACATAACATGCCATTCTAAATATTTTATTTTATTTTCGAATTAACATTTCAGAATTAGCTTAATGCAAATAATATAATAACATAATTTAAATGGCATAGGATTTCAACATGGTCAAGGACTTGTGACTTGCCGTGAATCGGGACGAACTCGGCTAGCTTGAACGTAGAAGCTCCTGGATCCTGAGCCTGCTCTTGAACCTCCGGAATCTCCGACACTAGCGCAAACACATAAAATAAATTAAATCCAGCTTGAGACTAATCAAGCGAGGGAAAATAAACTAACTAAAAAGAAATAAAATGCATAAACACTCCAAATGGATTTTTAGGAATTTATTTGGGGAGAATCTGTGGAAATGGAGTTCACCAGAGGGTCTGGAATAATATTTGGAGCAAAGTGGTGAAATTTGGGAATTTCTGGGATTTTCTGTGATTTTCTAGGATTTATTTGAGTTTTCTGGAATATTGGGAATTGGAAAATCCGGGGAAAAATCAATGAACAGTAGAAGGCCGGCCCTGGGCTACAGTGCGGCCTGGCCGGGGAATCGGCCCGCGCGGCCGAAGGCCAGCGCGGCCTGCTTGTGCGCGCGGGGACGGAGCGGGCCGAGGGAGGCGGCCCACGCCAACGCGCGTCCGCGCGGCTTTGATGCCCGCCGCGTGGTTCGTCTGGACGGCGGGAGATCGAGCGGGGCGGGTGGATGGGATGCGGCGGTGGGGAGATCGGACGGCTGGGACTTAAGGGAGGCGGCGAACCGGTACGGAGGATCCAACGGGCGAAGTTAAACGGCAACGGGCGGATCCGATGGCGGAGGAGGGGCCACGTCCCCCCCTTCGTCTACCTCTCGCCAGCGCTCGTGATAGAGGGCAGGGACGGCGGGGCTCCGCTCCCTGGCGTCGGCGAGGGACTCCGGCGGCGGGGAAGGGTACCGTCGGGTGCGGTTCAACAAGGGGAGTTCATTTGTGGGCTCAGGGAAGTGAGGGGATCACTGGAGAAGAAGGGAGGCAGAAGGGGGTAGTTCGGGTGCTTGGAGGCGGGAGAGGTCACCGGCGGCGAGAGAGGTCAATCGGGGGCGGTTACACCATCTGGGGAGTTGGGAGCTCACATTGACGACGGCGGTGTGAGTCGAGGAGCTTCAGAGCGTGCTGGCCACGGAGAGGTGGTTGCGGCCGGCGGTGAGCAACGGGGCTGGAGCTCCTCGGGCAGGCACCTGTCCAAACAAGTCCACCAACGTGATCAGTACACCGAGGAGGTGCTTTGGCCGAATGCAATTGAAGAGAGAAGGAGGGGAGGGGGAGATTGGCTCCCGGGGGTGACCGGCGCAGGGGAGACCGGCGGTGGCGCTTGGGGCGACGGGAGCTCAATCAGCAGCTCGAGGAGGAGCTTGGGAGCGGTGGGAAGTGGAAGGGGGTGCTGGGGACGCTCGGGAGGCAAAGGAGAGGGAGGGAGCCGAGGTGTGGGTTTTATACCCGAGCGGAGGGGAGCGAAAGCTTCGGGGAGAAGGCAGCGGCTCGGGCTCCGGGGCGACAGGGGGACAGGGGGTTGATCGGCGTCTCCTCCGCACAGTGGAGGGGAATGCTGCGCGGCACTGTAGCGGAGTAATGGCGAGGATACGGGGCAGGCGAGCTGCGGGCGTGGCGAGGGCGTGCTCCCGCGCGGCGGAGGTGACCAGAGGCGACTGGCGGGTGGGGTTGGGCACAGGGGAGCGGCGACGTGGCGCGAGGACGGCCACTCCTCCGGACTGAGGTTGTCGGGCGGTGCTGGCGCGAGGGGATCCCGGGGTGGCGCGGAGCCAGCGCGGCCGCAGACGCCGGGGCAGGGCAGCGCGGCGCAGCGCGCAGCGCACGCGCGTGCGCAGGGAGGAGGCGGGGCGAGGGCGCGGCGCCAATGGGAGAGGGAGGACGGGAGGGCGCCGAGGCGAGGAGAGAGGCGGGGTCGGGGCGGGGCCAACGGAAGGCGCGGGCGCGGGGCGCGCGAGAGAAGAGAAGGCGGAAAGGGAGGCGGGGCGCCAACAGAGTGGAGAAGGCGGAACGACCGAGAAAGGAAAGCGTATTCCGGGGAAGATTTCCAAAAAGGGAAAGATCTCAGAATTCACTCAAAAATGCACCAAAAATCATAAAATTTTCTGGTTTGAATTTTGGGGACTTTTCAACCTACCCCCCTTAAAAGAATCTCGACCCCGAGATTAACTTGGTCCAGGGAGTAAGTTGGGAAAATCTCGCTGCAAATCTGACTCTCTTTCCCAAGTGGACTCATCCGCTGTGTGATTCTTCCACTGCACTCTGCAAAATCTGACATTCTTGTTTCTGAGCTGCCTCTCTAATGTTTCAAGTATTTGTAGTGGTTCTTCAGCATATGTGCAGTCATCTTGCAATTCAATATCTGACAATGGTACTTCATCTGTCGGTTGGCGTAGGCACTTCCGAAGCTGGGATACGTGGAACACGTTGTAAATTCTGGATAAGTTAGGCGGAAGCTGCACTTGATAAGCTACTTCCCCAACTCTTCCAATTATCTGAAACGGTCCTATATATCTTGGTGCTAATTTGCCTTTGACTTGAAATCTCTTGACTATTTTGAATGGGGTGACTTTGATGTAGACATAATCTCCAACTTCGAAACTTAAGTCTTTCCTGCGGTTATCTGCATAGTTCTTCTGTCGGTCTTGTGCCATCTTCAGTCTGTCTCTGACAATCTTGACATGTGCTTCTGCATCTTGAGCAATCTGGGGACCAATGAGTTGTCGTTCACCTGTTTCTGTCCAATTCAGAGGAGTCCTGCATTTCCTGCCATAAAGTGCTTCAAATGGGGCCATTTGGATGCTGGCTTGATAGCTGTTGTTATATGAGAATTGAGCAAATGGTAGACAGGCGTTCCATGTTGCTCCATACACTATCGCACAAGCTCTCAACATGTCTTCTAAAATCTGATTGGTCCTCTCTGTCTGTCCATCTGTCTGTGGGTGATATGCTGAACTGAAATTCAGGTCGGTGCCCATGGCTTCATGCAATTTTTCCCAGAACTTGGATGTAAACTGTGCTCCTCTATCTGACACAATCTTTTTCGGAACTCCATGCAGTGTCACAATTCTGGTCAAATACAACTCGGCGAGTTTATCCTTCCCATAAGTTTGCTTGATCGGGAGGAAATGAGCCACCTTGGTCAATCTATCGACAATGACCCAGATAGCATCATATCCCTCACGAGTCTTGGGAAGTATAGTGATAATGTCCATACCAATGCTATCCCATTTCCACTCGGGAATTGGCAAAGGCTACAACAATCCCGATGGTTTTTGGTGGTCTATCTTGATCTGTTGACAGACATCATATTTAGCTACATATTCTGCCACTTCTTTCTTCATCTGGTTCCACCAATACCTCTTCTTCAAATCTTGATACATCTTTGTGCCTCCTGGGTGGATTGAGAATTGAGATGAGTGGGCTTCAGATAGGATTAACTCTCTCAACTCCTTCTTGTCGGGTATGCAATAGCGACCACAGAAGGTAAGGATTCCATGCTCGTCTATCGCATACTCTGATGAATTTTCTTCTTGAATATCCTTTTTCGGTTTTTGAATCTCTTTATCTTCATCTTGTGCTGCTTTGATCTGATCGGTCTGCAATGGCTGAATCTCTAATGCTGCTTCTTCACCTTGTTCTGTGATTACCAAGTTCAGCTGTAATATATCTCTCTGCAACTCTGGTGGGTATTCTGACCGACTGCCTTTGCTAGGATGAGCCTTGCGGCTAAGGGCATCAGCAACTATATTGGCTTTGCCTGGATGATATTGGATATCAATGTCATACTCTTTTATCAATTCTAGCCATCTTCGTTGTCTCATGTTCCACTCTGGCTGGGCGAATAGGTACTTCAAACTCTTGTGATCTGAGAATATCTCACACCGATTCCCTAGCAGGTAGTGCTGCCAAATTTTGAGTGCATGCACCGCAGCTGCTAGCTCTAAATCGTGTGTGGGGTAGTTCTCTTCGTGCGGCTTCAGCTGCCTTGAGGCATAGGCAACAACTTTTCCATCTTGCATAAGTACACAACCCAAACCTTGCTTTGAAACATCACAAAAATTTGAAATTCTTTCTTTGGGTTGGGCAAAGTCAAGACTGGCGTTGTTGTCAACTTGGTCTTTAACATCTGGAAGCTTTCCTCGCATGCATTAGTCCGTGTGAACGGCTTGTCTTTCTTCAACAATTGAGTGAGTGGGCGAGATATTCTTGAGAAACCTTCTATGAATCGGCGATAGTAACCCGCCAATCCTAGGAAGCTTCTCACTTCAGTCACTGTCTTAGGCTGTTTCCATTCCATAACTGCGGCAATCTTTTCTAGATCAACCTTGACTCCATCTTCTGATATAATATGACCCAAGAAAGCAACTTCTTTTAGCCAAAAACTGCACTTCGTCAAACTTAGCATACACTTGTGCTCTCTCAATCTGGTCAATGCCATGTGCAAATGCTCCTTGTGCTCTCCTTCACTCTTGGAATATATCAGAATATCATCAATGAAGATGATCACGAATCGGTCTAATTGGTCCATATGCACCAGATTCATAAGATTCATGAAATAAGCTGGCGCATTGGTTAAACCAAAGGGCACGACCGTGAACTCAAATAATCTGTACCTGGTGATGAAGGCTGTCTTCTCTCGATCTTGCTCTCGGATCTTGAGCTGATGGTAACCCGAGCGCAAGTCGATCTTGGAGAATACTTTGGCACCCTTGAGTTAATCAAACAGGTCATCAATTCTGGAAGGGGATACTTGTTCTTGATTGTGACAGCATTCAAACCTCTGTAGTCGACCCACATTCTTAATTCTCCATTCTTCTTCTTCACAAATAGAACTGGGGCTGACCACGGTGAAGTACTTGGTCGAATGAATTCTTTCTCTAGTAGTTCATCTAACTGCTTCTTCAGTTCTTTCAACTTGCTAGCTGACATTCTGTACTGGTGTTTGGCAATTGGCTTTGTGTCTGGAATCAACTCTATGACAAGTTCTACTTGTCGGTCAGGGGTCTGTCTGGTAATCCTCTTGGAAATACATCAGGGTATTCTTGTACTACTGGCACATGGTCTGGTATAACTGCTAGCATGTTGATCATGCGCTCTCTTGCATCCTTCAACACTTCTCGGATTTTTTTTTCTGACCTTCAAGGGTTACCAATGATACTGTTTTGATCTCATAATCTACCTTGTCTTTGTTCTGAGCTAGCCAGTTCATACCCAAAATGGCATCTAACCCTTGCATATCTGGTTGCAACAAATCTGCTTCAACCTTCTCTGGATTGACTCGTACCTGTACATCATCCTTGCGTGTGTGGTGATAGTTCCCACTTAGATGAATTATGTCGTACCAAGGTTGGATATGATTGGGTCTGCTGGGATTAACTCTATTACAACATGATCATCACACCAATTTCACTTTACACAAATGGTCTTCATACATCTTCATAATTCTGCCACAAGCCTTAATTAAAGTAATTTACAGTCAAACTATTAAGTTCTTCCAACTGGTTTACAAAAGGATAACCAAAAGTACATCATCTCATTTCTTGTTCTGCATAGCTCATATTCTCTTGTCTATCTGTTGGTTTTGGGCTTGGAGTTTAGCTGCTTCTGATGACAAACTCTTCCTGGGACACTGATGCTTGTAGTGTCCATTCTCTCCACAATGAAAACATGCATCTGTTCTTCGTGGACAGCTGCTAGCAAGATGCTTGCCACCGCAGGTGAGGCACTTGATGGCGAGTGGTGAGGGAGTGGCATGCTGCTGAGGCTGTCCAGACTGGGTCTTCGGTATCGTCACAAACTGACAGAAGGGTGGGGATCGAAATGAGGGTGATCCCGTGGTCTTGCTTTGCTGAGCATTGTGTGAAGACTGAGACTTGTGCGCTGACTTACACTTTCCGTCATCCTCCATTCTGGTCCTCTTAGGGTAAGATTCATCTTCTTCCATCGGTGGCAGGCGGGATGATGATGTCCGCCTCTTTGCTTGCTCTTTAGCTTCTTCTCCGGGTAAGAACTTCAGTGGGCATTGGTCACGATAATGCCCATCCTGTTCACAGTGAAAACAAGCTGTTGGTGATGGAGGCAAAGGTTTCTTTCGTTTCATGACTTTCACGTAACCTGGTCTTTCTTCTATCTGTAGAGCTCGATCAACCAGACTCAATAGGCTTGAGAATCTCATGGCCTGAAGGCGTTGTCTCATATTGGGTTGTAGACCTTTCATAAAGTACTCCATCCTTTTAGCCTCGGTGTTAGTTTCCTCTTGAGCCAATCGGGATAATTGATGAAATTGTTGTAGATATACTGTGATGGAGTTCTCTCCTTGTTGAAGGTTAAGAAAATCCTGATATTTTTCAGTGAAAACTCCAGGAGAAATGTAGGCTTTACGAAATCTCTTCACAAAGTCTTCCCATGTAATATCTTTCTCCTTAGGGTGCATCCACTGGATAGCATTCCACCAAGTGATTACGGGTTCGGACAACTGATAGGTGGCGAAAAGAACTTTCTCCTTATTTGTGCACTGAATAGTATTCATTCTCCTTTCAATATCTTGTAACCAGTCATCTGCATTCAGTGACTCTGTGGTTGAAGGGAATTTTGGGGGTTGAGTCAGCAGGAACGCTGTAAACTTCAATGCAGTTGCGCTTGATGCTGACACTGATTCTTCGGGTGTCACCTTGACAATGAACTGTGGCAGTGTTTCTCCTTGCTGTTCTGGCATCTGGACTGGATCTGTGGCAGGTGCACCCTGCCTGTTGGTCTGACCACTCTGCTGTGCTGGATCCATCTGCTAATTTGGGAATTCGAGATCAGCTTTTCAGCGGCCTTTGGAGAATAAGAGTAGATAAGTAAGACATCGAATTGCAAGGTAAGTGTAGGGCGAATAAGGTAAGAATGAGAGCGAAAGGGACAGGAGAAAACTTTGAACACAGGGGAATTACTGATAATTAAGCAAACAATATACAAGGATAAAGAACATAGATTTACAATATGCAGGTGGTACACAAACCACTTAGGGTTCCTGATTACACCTACTTTACATTACAAAGAAACACCACTACCACTCAGGGTCAATCTAATCTAGCGAACAACGGCTACTCCTCCAGCTGCCGAGAAACGAAATTTTGAAGCTAGACAAGCAAAGCAGTAAACATTTTTGCCAAAATAAAACTTAAGCAGAAGTAAACTAAGATAGATAAGGTAGCACAAGAGAGGAAAAAGACAGCAATAATACTTATGTTTTTCGTAAACCCTTTTTATGGCTTAAATTAAGTTTTGCGATAAAATCGCTTCCTAGATTGCCCTAGGTCTCAACCTACGGTCAAAGAACCTGGCTCTGATACCACTTCTTGTAACGCCCCCGTTTCCAGGGGCGCGTACGGACACGGCACCCCGCAACTGTTCACTCATGAACAGTTATGGAGTGTCGCGCAAGAGTATACCATTGCATGCTTACAACAAAAGACCAGCATATATTTTACATAAGGATTAACATCCAGTTTTGACAGCGGGGCGTGCAAGCCCAAAGTATACTTACATTACAAAAAACTCCAGAATCCGCTTGAGCGCGGCCAAGACCTAAAGCCACGGGTCTTCGACGGGGAGACCTTCTTAACACAAAATCTTGAATTGCTTTCTTTTCCTTCTGGAATCTGTGGCATTTAGCAAGCCTGAGTACTCCGACCCCGTACTCAGCAAATCACAAGGGAAACCCTAATTTACTATTTGCATGGATCAACAAAGGGAGGGAGTATACTTGGTTTATTACATTTGGTGGATGCAGTTTTATTTGCAAGCATTTTATAAAATGGACCCAAAACTACTTCTCAAGATCTCAGGGGTTTTCAACAAAAGTTCATTAACCAACCTAATCCAAATTAAACATGTACAAAACTACTTAAGCTTTGCTGCTGGAATCACCCAAGTGACACAGCTCCAATAACCAGGAGCACGGCGTATTCGAATACCATTTATTTGACTCTGCAGAGTTTGCTCAGCTTTACCCACACGATCCCTTAACCCTCATGACTGAGTTAAGGAAGCCAGGTCGTTTCACTGCTCAACTCTTTATATAGGCTCTACCCGGTAGAATTCACTCGGGTCTGGCCCCCCCCCCCACACACACACAAGAGAAAACAGTGGCCACTTCGAGTGAACTCTACCGTTGTTAGGCACCCGTAACCCGCCTTGCCTAACCTCACTGCTAATCCTCCTGTAGAGTTTCAATTGAGTTGAGCAGCTACTAGACCAGAGTTGACAAGTCAACTCCTGTGGTTGAGCGATCACTGTGACATTTGCTCAGCGTAAGTGTTTCAGTCCTTATATTTTCACATGGTCCGCAACCTCGCCAGGCACGCGACCCAACCTAGGGTAAGCGGTGGGCGAAGGCCGTCTCGCGACTCCCCACAACTCCCTTACCCTACTCCAAACATAAGGTAAGAGATTGGGCAAGGACCGTCTTGCGGTTTCCCCACGCACCCTTACCTTACCTTGTGCACGCCGGCACTCTCCACTCTAAGACACGGTGTCCCATACCACCCTAAATATTTTATTTTATTTTCGAATTAACATTTCAGAATTAGCTTAATGCAAATAATATAATAACATAATTTAAATGGCATAGGATTTCAACATGGTCAAGGACTTGTGACTTGCCGTGAATCGGGACGAACTCGGCTAGCTTGAACGTAGAAGCTCCTGGATCCTGAGCCTGCTCTTGAACCTCCGGAATCTCCGACACTAGCGCAAACACATAAAATAAATTAAATCCAGCTTGAGACTAATCAAGCGAGGGAAAATAAACTAACTAAAAAGAAATAAAATGCATAAACACTCCAAATGGATTTTTAGGAATTTATTTGGGGAGAATCTGTGGAAATGGAGTTCACCAGAGGGTCTGGAATAATATTTGGAGCAAAGTGGTGAAATTTGGGAATTTCTGGGATTTTCTGTGATTTTCTAGGATTTATTTGAGTTTTCTGGAATATTGGGAATTGGAAAATCCGGGGAAAAATCGATGAACAGTAGAAGGCCGGCCCTGGGCTACAGTGCGGCCTGGCCGGGGAATCGGCCCGCGCGGCCGAAGGCCAGCGCGGCCTGCTTGTGCGCGCGGGGACGGAGCGGGCCGAGGGAGGTGGCCCACGCCAACGCGCGTCCGCGCGGCTTTGATGCCCGCCGCGTGGTTCGTCTGGACGGCGGGAGATCGAGCGGGGCGGGTGGATGGGATGCGGCGGTGGGGAGATCGGACGGCTGGGACTTAAGGGAGGCGGCGAACCGGTACAGAGGATCCAACGGGCGAAGTTAAACGGCAACGGGCGGATCCGATGGCGGAGGAGGGGCCACGTCCCCCCCTTCGTCTACCTCTCGCCAGCGCTCGTGATAGAGGGCAGGGACGGCGGGGCTCCGCTCCCTGGCGTCGGCGAGGGACTCCGGCGGCGGGGAAGGGTACCGTCGGGTGCGGTTCAACAAGGGGAGTTCATTTGTGGGCTCAGGGAAGTGAGGGGATCACTGGAGAAGAAGGGAGGCAGAAGGGGGTAGTTCGGGTGCTTGGAGGCGGGAGAGGTCACCGGCGGCGAGAGAGGTCAATCGGGGGCGGTTACACCATCTGGGGAGTTGGGAGCTCACATTGACGACGGCGGTGTGAGTCGAGGAGCTTCAGAGCGTGCTGGCCACGGAGAGGTGGTTGCGGCCGGCGGTGAGCAACAGGGCTGGAGCTCCTCGGGCAGGCACCTGTCCAAACAAGTCCACCAACGTGATCAGTACACCGAGGAGGTGCTTTGGCCGAATGCAATTGAAGAGAGAAGGAGGGGAGGGGGAGATTGGCTCCCGGGGGTGACCGGTGCAGGGGAGACCGGCGGTGGCGCTTGGGGCGACGGGAGCTCAATCAGCAGCTCGAGGAGGAGCTTGGGAGCGGTGGGAAGTGGAAGGGGGTGCTGGGGACGCTCGGGAGGCAAAGGAGAGGGAGGGAGCCGAGGTGTGGGTTTTATACCCGAGCGGAGGGGAGCGAAAGCTTCGGGGAGAAGGCAGCGGCTCGGGCTCCGGGGCGACAGGGGGACAGGGGGTTGATCGGCGTCTCCTCCGCACAGTGGAGGGGAATGCTGCGCGGCACTGTAGCGGAGTAATGGCGATGATACGGGGCAGGCGAGCTGCGGGCGTGGCGAGGGCGTGCTCCCGCGCGGCGGAGGTGACCAGAGGCGACTGGCGGGTGGGGTTGGGCACAGGGGAGCGGCGACGTGGCGCGAGGACGGCCACTCCTCCGGACTGAGGTTGTCGGGCGGTGCTGGCGCGAGGGGATCCCGGGGTGGCGCGGAGCCAGCGCGGCCGCAGACGCCGGGGCAGGGCAGCGCGGCGCAGCGCGCAGCGCACGCGCGTGCGCAGGGAAGAGGCGGGGCGAGGGCGCGGCGCCAATGGGAGAGGGAGGACGGGAGGGCGCCGAGGCGAGGGGAGAGGCGGGGTCGGGGCGGCGCCAACGGAAGGCTCGGGCGCGGGGCGCGCGAGAGAAGAGAAGGCGGAAAGGGAGGCGGGGCGCCAACAGAGTGGAGAAGGCGGAACGACCGAGAAAGGAAAGCGTATTCCGGGGAAGATTTCCAAAAAGGGAAAGATCTCAGAATTCACTCAAAAATGCACCAAAAATCATAAAATTTTCTGGTTTGAATTTTGGGGACTTTTCATGATCGACCGGACAGAGACTAGGGCAGCTTTCGAAGCGAAGGATGGTGGTGGTCGGTTTCTGTTTGCTGTCCATATTGGATGCCTTGTAAGAGAAAGGGTGCAAAACTGAAACAAGCTAGGAGTTTTTGGGCTGCTGGCAAGAGAAACATTGGGGGGATTTTGGTGCTGCAGTTTCTCCTTTGCGCTCCTACTGTTGTAAACTGAAATTATCTGAACTATATCCTAGTAAATTTTTTATGCTCCAAGTTAAAACCCATGTTTGCATGAGCTCAAATCCACCCCTGCTCGGAGGTGTGCTTAAGTTGACAGTCATGTCTTTTGGCTTTATTTCCGAGCCTGGAATTTGGACATTGTCAAGAACCAAAAAAACGAAGGACAAGAGGCTCAATCTCGCCTCCAAATCCTGAATCCATCCTTCTGTGCCTTGTACGGCGATGCAACTGCAATAACCATTACCCATCGCGATCCGTTTAATCAAATGCCCAGCTCTTCCAATTGATTTGTGCGTGTCGCGATGCTCGGTAGAAGATTATGATGCCATAAACGAAGACAGGAAGATTATGATTCTTTTTACTGTGTCTCTCCTTTTTTTTTCTTTGGTGAATACGATGAAATTAAAGCGTTTTTTTTTGGAAATTTACTAATCTGTTTCCCTAGCTGTCTTCTTCAATGAATAACATGCAACTCGATACATTGACCCATGTTTTTCTTTCTTTCTGCAAATTACGACAGGGTAAAAGGCCAGGAAGGCATCTCATCCAAAACAAAGAAGTCGTTACAAGCCAAAAATGTGCTGATCTCACCTCATAGATGAAAAGCCCAGACCAAAACTACTGGCCATACTGGTACAACATTCAAAGCAACAATATAATTCAGGCAAACATGCATAAAAGATCATTGGAACAAACCACATTAGGCTCCGACAAGTAAAATGCTTTTCTTCGGAACATATTGTAAAGTTGCCAATGATCGGAGACGACAGCATACGGCTTTAATCATGTGATTCCTAGCTTCTTTTCATCCTTCTTGCATCATGATGGCATGATCATGCACGAAACTTTAGTTTAGCCAATCATCTAATAAAGGATGTTATTCTTATATGTGCGCATCAAATTTAATCCTCAGCTTAACTCATTATTTTCACGCACACACAAAAAGAAAACTTACCGACTTACCGTAATTTTTCCTTTATTGTTTACTAGGCAAATTCGAGTTTAGTTGTTCGTAGTAGGTTATATCACGCAAGATTACATCGATTTCAATTAGGTATCTGCATTCTATCATCGGAATTCAGAAGCAAGCCCGGTATCACTGTCACATGAAGCAACAACCCGTTCTATCTCTTTAAGGTGGATACACTACTGCAGAAAGTCTAATATTAGACGCTACATCACAAACAGTTTCTAAAAACTATTAGTATTAAATATAATCACAGACGATTTTAATTTATAGATTGTCTGTGTTGCTGCCAGTGATAAAAACTGTCTATGAAGAGAAATATCACAAACGGTTCATGGTGAAAACCGTCTGTGATACTTAAAAAACGGCACAAACGGTGATACTTCACAGACGGTTTGTATTACAAATCGTCTGTGATAATTAAGTCATCACAGATGATTTTTATTAAAAACCGTCTGTGATAATTCCATAATATTAATTGCACGTAGACCTATCGACCCTCCATCTTAAATTTCAGATCTAATCTGCTAGTTTGAGCTAGAGACAGGGCTTTGAGGCGGCTATTTGGTAAAAGAAGACTATTTAGCTAAAGTGGGTGTACATCCATTCATTTTTTTTACTACCTATGATTAGTAATTATAATTTAGATCTATAGCTTTTGGTGAAAGAAGAATTGAAGATGGTTTAGATCGAGCTAGCTTGATGTAGAAAGAAAATTATTCACATCTAGTATGGTTTATAGTTTAGTCAATTCATAATCTATTTCTATTTAATTCAATTTAATTAATTATTCTTTCTACATAAAGCTATTTACTTACAAAACATGAACAAAATCATTCATACTGTTATATGCATAATGTAGGACTGAAACTGTATGTACGCTGCGAACCGTGTGAGTGAAGAGTACATTAATGTCATGTCTGAATAAGGGAGTAGAATATATATACTGTCCATGTATTGACTGTGAGAATCTAACGATGTTTAAGAACCGAGCGTAGATTGAAGCGCACTTGATTCGAAGTGGTTTCAAAAAAGGTATGCATGTTGGACTAGTCATGGTGAAGAGCAGATTTCACAAGAAGGTAGTAATAATGACATCGCCGACGAAGTCAATGATATGCCATTGGATGATGTCGGTTATGGTTCCGATTCGAATAGGCTACATGATGACAATCTGGGACAGATGCTTCGCGATGCAGAAAGGAACTATGATGAGAGAGAGTATGTTAAATTCTGGGGCTTGATGGAGGACTCGGATAAACCTTTTTTCATGTGCTACAAGTCAAAGTATACGAGGTTGTCAGTCGTGCTTGAACTGCTGAAATTGAAGGCAAGTAACGGTTGGTCCGACAAGTGTTTCACGGTACTGTTAGGTCTTTTAACGGACATGATTTTATAGTGAAACGAGTTGCCTAAAACCACCTACAAAGCCAAGAAGATTCTTTGTCCATTGGGAATAGAAATAGAAGAATACATGCATATCCAAATGACTATATCCTCTACCATAAAGAGTATGCAAACATGTATGTATGTCTAATATGCAACGCCTCCTGATACAAGCATAAGAATCAATCAGATGATGGCGAGGAAATAGAGGTGAAGAGAGCACCTCCTATTAAGGTGGCATGGTATCTTCCTATAATTCCTCATTTGAAGCGATTTTTTTTTCAAACCCAAGAAGGCAAAACTACTGCGTTGGCACTCAGAGGAGCGTAAATAGGATGGACTGCTAAGACACCTTACTGATTCCACCAAGTAGAAAAACATCAATAGGAGGTTTACAGACTTCAGTGCAGAACTGCAGAATATAAGGTTCGGATTGAGTACAGATGGAATGAATCTTTTTAGTAACATAGGCAGCCGACATAACACTTGGCCCGTAACTCTCTGTATATACAACATTCCTCCTTGGTTGTATATGAAGCGAAAGTATATTCTGTTGTCGATACTTATCTAAGGTCTGAAATAACCTAGGAATGATATTGATGTGTACTTAGCACCATTGGTGGAAGATCTAAAAATATTGTGGATCAAAGGGGTACAGGTATGGGATGTGTACAAACGAGAGAACTTCACTTTACGCTCCTTATTGTTTTGCACCATAAATGATTATCCTGTCCTTCCTAACATGTCGGGCCAGAGTACAAAAGGGACCAAAGCCTGTACTCACTACTTAAATAATACCGAGAGTGTGTGGCTGAAGCACTCGCATAAAACCGTGTACATGTGTCACCATATATTCCTTTGGAGGGCTCACCCATACTGCAGGATAAAGAAACAATTCAACGAAGAGAATGAGGACAGTTTAGTTCCAAGGCATTTAAGTAGAAAACATACCTATGATATGGTTAAGGATTTAGGTGTTGTGCTCGGAAAGGGACATAAATCGACAACCTGTGAGAAAAACATCTGGAAGAAGAGATCAATATTTTTGGACTTATTGGGAGCACATAGAAGTTCGCCACTGTATCGACGTCATGCACATAAAGAAGAATGTATGTAACAGTTTGATTGATCTCTTACTGAACATTAGTAATAAAACAAAGGATAGTGTCAATGCACGGCTTAACTTAGTTGATATGGACATCAGGCCTGAGTTAGCACTGACAAAGACTGATAAAGGATGATCTTACCTTTCCCCTGCTTGTTACACTCTGTCCAAGGCTGAGAAAACTGAACTTTGCCAGTAATTACACAGTGTGAAAGTTCTGTCTGGTTACTCCGCCAATATGAAGAAACTTGTTTCGAAAGAAGATTCGAAGCTAATTGGCATGAAGTCTCATGATTGTCATGTGCTGATGAAATAGATGCTCCCTATTGCAATTAGTACTATTTTACCGATCAAGGTCTGAGAGACAATCATAAGATTGTGTTATTTCTTTAACACAATTACTCAGAAGGTCATTGATCCCGAAGGACTAGATGCGCTATAAGACGAGATGGTGATGACTCTATGTTATCTTGAGATGTATTTTTCTTCATGGTTTTTTGATATCAAGGTCCATCTCATTGTTCACATTATGTGAGAGATAAAAATATGCAAGTCTGTATTCCTACGTAACATGTACCCGTTTGAGAGGTCCATGGGAATTATCAAGTCTTATGTACAGAATCAATCTCGGCCGTAGGGCAGTATCGTCAAAGGTTATGCAATCGAAGATGTCATTGAGTTCTGTGTTGATTACATAACTCAGATCGAACCGATTGGTGTGTTTCGATCTCACCATGAGGGAAGGCTCAAGGGAATCGGGACCATCGGAAGGAAAACAATCACTCCAGATATAGATGCGTATGCTCAAGCCTATTTCACAGTCTTGCAACACATTACTAAAGTGTCCCCGTATATCGCCAGCACAAGGATGTGCTTTGGCAATAGAATTCGGAGTGGCCAGATATTTGGATCACGAGACAACACAATAGTCAATTCAAGCAATAGTTGAAGGAGTGACTCGCTAGAAGCTCGTCAAGTGATATGCTGACATGGTTGACAAAAGGGCCAACATTTACAGTTGTGACATGGCAAGGATATTACATAAATGCATACACATTCTATACACATGCTCAAAATGTAAAGAGCACAAACCAGAACAACGGTGTCCGCATAGATGTGTTCAGTATCGATGGGTTGAAAAACTCCTACTATGGGTTCATAGAGGAGATTTGGGAACTCGACTATGTGCTTTTCAAGATCTCTTTATTTTGGTGCCATTGGATCCATCTCCCACAGGTGAAGGTTGATAAGTATGGTGCCACTACTGTTGAACTAAAACATGTCAGATACAAAGATGAACCATTCGTACTTACTAACTAAGTTGTTCAAGTTTTCTATATAACCGACTAGGCAAGTAAGAAGCACCACGTAGTTCTTCATAGAAAAAAGGATTATCGCAGTTGAAAATATAGTGGATGAAGAATAATACAATCAATTTGATGAGTTGTCTTCTTTCAAAAATGACATAAGGGTCAAGGAAGAACAACATGACGAAATTAGCTACATACGCGTCGATCATCATGAAGGCTAATTTTAAAGGAAATAAGTAAGTAGAATGATGAATGAAATATTTATGTGTCATATGTTATGTATTTGCATTTATATATGTGTATGAAAATATATGATATATATGTGAATTTGCATATATGTATAAAACAATGTGTGATATATATGTGAATTTGCTTTTATGTATATGAGAATATGTCATATATATGTGAATTTGCATTTATATATATATATATATATATATATATATATATATATATATATATAAGAATATGTGATATATATATATATATATGAATTTGTATTTATGTATATGAGAATGTGTGATATATATGTGGATGTGAGTAGGGATCATCACAAACGGTTTTAAAGTAAAACCATTTGTGATAATTATAATCACATATGGTTCTAAATTAAAACTGTTTGTGATATTTTATTATTACACATGGTTTTTATTTAGAACCATCTATGATGATAACTATTACAGACAGTTCTGAACTAGAACTGTCTGTGATTATTTCCCTATATATATTGCGCTCTAGGGTTTTGTCCACTGTACTAACGCTACACCCAACCCCCACTTGACGCCACGGCCTCCCCCAGCTCATCGCTGCCTCCCCGACTCCAACGGCCCTCCTCCCACGAGCATGCCGCTTCCTCAGAGCCCAACGTCACCTCCCCAAGCCCGTCACCACCGTCCTCGACTCCGGTTGCCCTCCTCCCCCACGCTCGGTGCTCTCCTCCTCCCCCGAGCACGCCGCCTCCCCAAGTCGCACAGTGAGCTTTAATTTATGTTTTTTATTTCTCTATGAGATCTAATTGTGCATTAGTTAGCCGTGCTAGTTTCTCTGTTCATTATCTCTAAAATATTATTGTCGACTGGCACTGGGAGAACTATTGCATGATAGATTGTGGGTTTTTGATTGCTCAATGAGAAAATTTGTCAAGATTGAAATCTTAGTGACAATTAAGGATTATTCTGCTAGTTTGAATTCACATTTACTAGTTGTATTCTTTTGTGCAATGTAGTCGGTAGCTTTGTCAATAGCTAGTCCTTAGTGTCCTGCTCAGTATTGTTCACTGCTGTCCTTTGGCTTTGCCGAATATATGTTGGTTCTATAGTAACTCGTATCTGTTACTTGTTTCTGATTTCTACCAAAATTTGTTGATTCTGCATGCTCTTGACATTGATACTACACTGAGGTAAAATTCAACTAGACAATCTGGCAAATTTTTTTAAGGAATTGTCACTGTGATCATTGAAATATTGACAAGAGTGGTGCAACTCCTCACTTGAGAGCAAAAATACACTTCTTAATCTGTGCATTATGCATATTTTCAATGCCTACTTTTATGCTCACTTCTATCATCTTTGAGAGATGTCATCTACTCATTCTTTGACACCGTCACTGAATGCGTATGATGCACCGTTCTTTGAAAAATCCCAAAAAGGAAGAGGACTATCGAAAAGGCCCGAGGGCCGATTTACCATCACGGATGTCGATGCTTGCCGAGCAGTATTCGCATTCCAGAGAATAGTCAGAATAGTTGTACGGGAATAGATTGATATCACGTTCAATTCGTGGAAGAAGGTGACCAAAGTTCAGAAAAGTGAGCTGGTGATGGAAGTTTTTAGATCGTTCAAGATCCTGAAAGAACACAAGGCCTCCGTGCAATGACATGCATTACTAGCAGCATGCAAAGCATGGAAGAACTTTAAGAGTCTGCTTGTCAAGCAATACGTGGAGGAGAATCTGATGCCCTTCTACAAGTATCCATTCTGGAACCGCAATGGCAAGAGTTTGTGGCAATGAAGACGACAGATAATTTTATGAGTGAAAGTGCGGCTCACAGGGCCCTTCAGGCAAAAAAAACATGCACCCCCATAGGCTTGGCACCACTGGGTATGAGGGTAAAATCCCGCAATGGAGAAAGGAGGATGAGTAGGCAATCCTGCGGGACACCTCCCCGCCATTTGCGGGGATCACTGATGAGCGCATCCGAAAGTGGATAAGAGTGAGGTCATCTACCGTGTCATTGGGGGCCATCTTCTTTATAAACCCGCAGACAAGGAAGTGTCCCGTCGCCTAGTTAGATATCGAATTACCTAGTTTGAAATTACTCCATAACTTCATAGGAAGTGAAATAACATGTCGGACTCTTGCAGGAAGCACTGAGTGTAGAATCTTCCAAAGACTCATTCCAGGCTCTCTGGGAGAGAGATACTCTTCGTCGCTCTAGGATGCCCTCGCCGCTCCTGTGCTAGGCTGCCCCCCAACCGTCGGAGTAGTTGCGCATCCAACCCTACGTTGGAAGCAACCATCAATTTCCTGTCGATGACATCCTGGCAATAATTATTATCTCTCGAATGCTCGATCCACTGATAGGCCTGTTGGAGTAGCTAATTTTATATCATTATGTAGGTGGTTACGAAGTGCAAACTCCAAGTGAGATATGCCTCTGTTGCCCTATCGTTGCTTGGGGCTAGGCATATCCATCCAGACCTAGTTCCTTAGTTCACAGTGTAACTCTAGCACCGGGTTTTGCAAAAGTGAATATGGACGGTGTTCATGCTAATTTTGAAGTTGTCCCACTGTAGATGCCCCCAAACGACGAGGTTGCACTACTACAAAAAGGATCATCACAGACGGTTTAGAACTGTTATCATAGATGGACAGATGGTTTGTGAGTCATCTATGATAATCACAACACAGACGGTTTGTAAGTAGAACCGTCTGTAAAGAACACTTTCACAGATGGCTCGAATCAAAAACCATATATGATACTCACACATCACAGACGGTTCTAGCTACCAACTGTGTGTGATGGACGAGTATCATATATGGTTGGTATATAGAACCGTCTGTGATACTTTCCCATCACAGACGGTTGGTAGATAGAACCGTCTGTGATGTGCTAGTTTCACAGACGGCTTTTGGTTTGAGTCGTCTGTGATAATCCTTCACAGAAAGTTTATATCACAAAACCGTCTATGATAGTTCACTCCATACCTTTTGTTTGGCTAGCCTCAGGAAATGTTAACTATGCCTTCTGAAAACAAGCAAATATAGCAATAAACATCGTAGCACATTCCATTTCCATTAAGATTAGAGTCCACCATTACAACATCCCAAGATAACGAGTAAGTTACCCATCTAGCTAATACCACAAGAACATAAAAAACAATACATCTGCTAATCCTATGAACTTAACTCTTAAACATGTCAAGAATAGAGAAAAGCAAAGATCCTAATAGGTAATAGAAGTTCAACCGCGTCGACGAGGCCTCTATGCCTAGGCCCTTTCGCCCTGGTGCAGCGCACGGGCTGGATGTCTTTGACACCTGCCATCGTCGATGCTGACTTGAGCGACACCTTGGTAGCTAGTTGCTTCCGCAGCGCCTTGCCTCCCATAGACTTGCGCGTCGTCTGCTTTGTGTGGGCTATTAGGGAAAGGGTCGAGGAGGAGGAGGAGGACGGTGAGGAGCTTGGGTTTGGGTTAGTATTTATAGGGGAGGGAGAGGTGGGAGTGCAAAAAATTTTAGCTCGGGGATGAAGAGATGGAGCTACTATCCATGGGGTCAGGATTGATGGGTTTTTATTGGCTAGTATTGGTTGGGGAGGATCGACGGGCCCAGCGGCCAGATTATCACAAACGGTTCTATATACAAACCATCTATGTTGGGAGAGTATCACAGATGGTTATATATATCAACCATCTATGAATTAGAGCACGAAAACTATATATATATATATATATATATATGCCTGCTTTACTAAAGGTGTCTCAGAACAGAATCCTACTCGGACTTAGGCAAGAAATTATGAAATTTTAGGGGATTGCAAGGTGGGAACATACCGTCTATGATATTATATCTTCATAGACGGTTTTAGCGCTGGCAAGTAACACAGATGGTCTCTAAACCTAAACCGTCTGTGATTACTTTCAACACTGGCGGTTTTGGTCAATCGTCTATGATGAGGCATCTAATATAAACCTTTTTCTAGAAGTGTCGTGACTCTAGGGTAAGCCATTAGAACATTCATCCAGTGGACCAAGAAATACATCTACCTAGAGGTTCCTGCACCAGTGCGAAGTTCACTTGAGCTATTTGCACCGGTACCAAGTCCACAAGGCAATCAGCACCAAAGCTACCTGCAACAGTGCCAATGCCACAGGGGCTATCCATACTGGAGCTACCTGCACTGACGCAGCAAGGGCGCGGTGCATCTACATCTCTTGCCCAGTCGACTACTGTGAAGTCGACCTACAGCCGAGGCAGCAAGGGCAAACCGAAGAAGACCGATAATGAGATCCCCTACTTGCCCTTGGCTTAGAAATTCATGCTAGTCGAGCCTTTGGTCATCTCGAAAGAGCGCATCCTAACCCTAGGACTAGCTTACCAGAGATTGCATGCATGGTACATGGAACAAGCCAACAAGCAGGTGGAACAACGGCGCTCGGGTGTCATTGTCAAGTTCAAGCTGGGTCATCTTCAGCACGATATTCACGACTGTGTCTTCACGGTGACCTTCGAAGACTTAATCTTTCTCTTCACACTCGATGCCCTTGATGCCTCACTCATTCGATGCTGAACACTGTAAGTGTGTACAATTATGGTGTACGTTCATGTAATACCGATAAATGTCATATATATCTCATTGCTTTTGTGTGTATATATATAGATACATGGCGAGTGAAGTCAGATTAACGAAATTACCAGTTGGTTTTCTCGACCCACGCTTGGTCTCCTTGGATATCATCAAGGAGGATGCATCCTTCGTCGAGAATTACATGACGAAGGCATTGGAGGCTTACTGCGACAAAGAATTCATACTTATGCCCTACAACCAGGGGTAAATGCTGCATTAGTTGCTATAAATGTTGATTTGTACTTTATAAGCAACACAACTTAGATTTAATGACTATGACATACCTATGTAGGCTCCATTGGATTTTAATTGTAATTATATCAAAATGAAACAGGGTAATATACCTTGATTCCCTAAATAAGAATAAAACCAACTATATAGTTGTCTAACAATTAACCAACGGGTAAACATATTTCCTCCATAGATAACTCTATTATAGTCTTTCCTTCCTTCCCAATGACTTAGACTAACTTTTTGGAATCACATAGCTCGTTCGCCATGTACGTTACAAAGGTAGGGAAATCCAATGAAGGGATCGACGCCCTGTGACACGATCTAGATTTTTTGATATTGTTAGTACAAATTAATCCTATATAACACTTCGTAGTAATGCCCCTCGAACTAATAAATTCTATTTTTGCAGTACCACCAGTAGCCGCCGGGCAACACCTGTGGATTCTATGCTTGCCACAACATGCAACTACTCCTCGATTCCGCGAAGAACAATATTGATCCTCAGGTTTGTCAATCTTGCTATAATTATTTCATACTTATCAATTTATATATGTATACACGACATTGATTTTCCTACTTACAGGTTGTGTCCATCGCTACAACTCCGTTGGAACAGGCCGACCTCAAACAAATTTGAGAACAGTGTGTGTATTTCTTGTTGTCTAAAGTTATAAAAGAAAATAGGGAGTTCCACAATGTAGAATGAATTTCACTGGGATAAGATTGAGCTTAATTGTTCATGTGTGTATTTGTTGATGGATAGATAATATTTTATTTCAGTTAAATGATTTGTGAAATAGATGTTCTTATTTTTGAAATGAATGAATGTGAATTGGATGTATATATACCGTGTTGATATGCTTGTTTCAGAGGGTATAGCTAGCATTTCCTGAGAATAGCCAACTAACAGAAATAGATTTATACATAGAAAAAAATATCACAGACAGTTATTAACTCGTAACCATCTATGATAGTCAACTATCACAGACAGTTTCTACCACAAACTGTCTGTGATAGTGATATATCACAGACGGTTTGTAGTTGAAACCGTCTGTGATAAATCATATATCACAGATGGTTTCTACTAAAAACTGTCTGTGATAGTCAATAGAAACTGTCTGTGAAAGTATGCATCACAGATGGTTCGAAAGCCGTATGTGATAATCTCGTATCATTACTGACCCATAAACTCAGACGACTCATGAAACCGTCTGTAATAACATTTTCAAACTGTCTATGATGACCTTTACTGCAGTAGTGATATATTGTCACCCACTCCACATCATATCACATGTAAGTCCTGCAACAGCAATACACGTATTAAGATGGCAATTCCATTTTTATTGGACAAAAAAAGGGTGTTTCCTACCTGCTTGTAATTAATCAATATAGAGTCTCTCAAAGAAATTAAATCTGATGGTGCGGTCATTAACGAAAATTTGGGTAACCAATGTAATTTCGATCGATCCCCTAGTGAGTTGACGTTGACAACTCTCAATTAACGGCCAAATCAAGAAATGTGTGGTGCTTCTTTCTGTCAAAACTTCAGATATTAGGCCCCGTTTGGCACAGCTCTAGCTCTGAGATCTATGCTGGATCTGTAGTTTATTGACTAAATTAAAGTGATTTAAATATTTTTATTTAATATATAATATAAATGAAATGAGTCATGTAAATGCACTTAACATGCCTGCAACTCTAGATTCAGGATTTTCTAGAGCTACAGATGACTAGCTCTAGGAAATCTACAGATTTTTTAGAGTTAGAGCTCTGCCAAACGGGGCTTTAGACTAGTTAGCGAGGTAGGAGAAGTGATTGCGTCCTTGAAGTCTTTCTGCACTGAGCCCGTCTGTCGAAAATGTGCGGTAAAACGTCCAGCTCCGACTTAATTCCGATTTGGAAGTACCTGTCGCCATTTTTCAACATGACGGATCAGCTAGGAGGGCGAGGCTGCTTGTCCTACAAGTTAAATAGGATCAGTACCTGATTAGGGGTCTGTTTGGCAACGACTGCGATTTATGGTTTTTGGCTAAAATTTTTGAATTTTGGCTGCTTACGGTACAGATTACGAGAGACAGATACTCACTTACGATTTTGGCTGGTACAGATGTTGGGCTTTTAACGTGTAGATCGTTTAACCTGTAGACCCCGTCTTGAAAAAATACTTCGTTTAAAAGTTAGGTACTATAGCAAAAGCCAAAAGCCGTCAGCTTCGGAGAAAAAGAACAGGCCCTAAATTACACAACCTACCAACGCATACCTCTCCTTAACTAATCTATGCGTATGTATGTTGCAGCCCAACGTAAGATTGACACAGTCCACCAAGAGAGGCTTGCATCTCAAAGAAGGAAATGGGAAAAAAACATATATGTGATAATGCGAAGACAATACCGGTAATGGAATGGATTGCAGTTCTCCTGTGGCCACTTAAAAAAAAGAAACCGGCAGGGGTAATTAAGAAATCTCAGTGGATGGCTGAACTGAAAATATGATACAAGTTCAAAATTGAACATGAATACAAAATGTTAAAATGAGTGTTCATTTGGATGGCCAACCGGAGGGTGTTTTATGTGTATACGAATCACTTTTTACGAACCATATGACTGATAGGTGGGCCGGGGCTAATTGTCTGATCGGAGATCGAGTAACATCACGCCCGTACGAATGTTTGAGAAAGGTGGTGATCGGTTCGGCTGAAAGCCTCATGGCTTATGGCTGAAAACACTGTAGCTGGCTGAAAAAAGCACTGTAGCTGACAGAGGCTTATTTACCATAATTAAATTTAAAAAAATTTAAAAATAGAAAAAACATATTAGCCCATCACGTATAATGTAAACAAATACGAGGAAAAAAAAGAACCGGTAAAAAACTCAAAAAAGCCAAAAATTCAGAAAAAGACGAAATTTATGAATAGTGCAAAAATAAGCTGAAGCCAGAAGCTGAAGCCATATCGATCAAAATGTTTTCCCATCTTGAATATGCAAAAACAACACAGGGTTCCCATGCAATAATATAGCATTCGATTCGTACGTACATGAAAAGTTATAGCTCAGTTGCAAATCATGGAATTTTGATCATGTTTATATCGACTTCTAAAAGCTATCTTCTACAATAAATAACTTTTTTATGTTACTTAATATTTTCTAAAGGTGTAGCTTATCAGTTAATTGTAGTACACAATGTAGTAACTTTATTCATATCGATTAAAATCGCATGTGAGTTTCTCTCTCTTCATACGGCTCTTTACAAGTTGTTATAAAGTATAAGCAAAAATCAAAAACTATCAACAAAAATTAATATAAACATACTTCAATTCAAAGAAAAACGAATGCAAAAATAAGGCACAAATTTGTTCAACGCGTGAGTCCACCGTATAGGTCCGTAGCACCTTATTGTCTACTTTTTTGCTCTTATAGAAACATTCATTTTGATGACTTGATGTACGACCAAGAGTTAGTACTGAACCACAGCAAAAATTGAAGTTATCAATTGTAGCTGTCCCCCCTTTCCCGCCTGATAATTGAGCACCATAATGCATATGTACTTTGATATATATTATCCATTGATCAGGTGTTTAATTTGTGAGATGGGTACACATAAGAGTTTTGTAATGTACAAGCAGGATTCCCTCTTCTTTCTAGTTTGCAGGACACATCTTAATCATGTGATCTTTGGATTCTTAAGATCCAAGTGACTAAGTGCGTATAGTGGGACCCTTGCACATAGCATCTACTGTTGCATTTTCCTCTCACCACCTAAAAGCTCTAGCATGATAGATGTTCTGAACTAGAGGGTGGACTCCGACCAATTCCTTCGATACATGCCAAGTAGTTACCAACACCCACAAAACCTCTGCTTTCGCTTGACATGAAGGTACTTAGCTAACAACAGGATTTTCTGTGTGCATTGTGTGTGTGCTTCTGTGTTAGGAGCAGTACAATGCACTTTGCACTTTTAAAAGAATGGGTAGCATGCATATAACCATACACACACACATACATATATATATACTAGTCGAATGCCCGTGCATTGCTACGAATTTTTAAAATTTATCATACTATATAGTTTAAAACTCATGGATGGTAAAAAAATTTTAAATCTACTTACAAACATGTTCTAAAAGTTTTTAAATCTGTCAAGTAAGTCGAAAGCCGTCGATCACACCTCGTGGTCATAAGTTGGAAGATATCGACCACACCTCGTGATCGTAGGTCGGGAGCCCTCGAGCACACCTCGTTGTTGTAAGTCGGAAGCCGTCGACCATCGCGCGTGATCATAGGTCAGGAGCGATTGACCATCGCTGGTGGTCATAAGTTGGCAGTGGTCGACGATCGATCGTGGTCCTAAATCGGGAGCCTTCGACAATGGCTCATGGTCGTACATCGGAACCCGACGACCATCGTTCTTGGTAGTAAGTCGGAAGCCATCAAGGATACCTCGTGGTCGTAAGTCAGAACACATCAACCAACACTTGTAGTCGTAAGTCGAAAGACATCGACCACACTCGTGGTCATAAGTCGAAACACATCGATCAGTGCTCATAGTCGTAAATTAGAAGCCATCGATCACACCTCATGGTCATAAATTAGAAGCCATCAACCATCGCGTGTGATCGTAGGTCGGGAGCGGTCGACCATCACTAGTGGTCGTACGTTGGTAGGCCTCTGGTGCATTTGTGCCCTATTGCTCGACTGCAGCGCCAGCCTGCTTGGCCCTGACTTTGACTACGGCCTCGACTTTGACCACTGCCCCCTTCGACTTCGAGCACTGCCCCCTTCAACCGCGACCCATCGATGTCAACCAATTCCCCCCTTCGACCATGGCTTCGACTTCGACCACCTTGTGGGTCTTGCCATCGAGGGTGGGGAGCTCAATCTCAGGGTGACCTGGGGGTAGGCAACGAGGATGTCCAACTAGAGGGGGAACTCGTAGCGGTGGAGGTTGTGGATGAACCAGCATGTGCCCTCTGGGTTAGTGCTACGACTATGACCATGACTGCTACGACCATATCCACAGGCGCTACGACTATGACCATGAACGCGACTTCGAGCACTGCCCCCTTTGACTTCGAGCACTACCTCCTTCGACTTCAAGCACTGTCCCCTTTGACTTCGACCACTGCCCCCCCTTCAACCGCTTTTCCCTTTGACCACGGCCCTTCGATGTTGACCACTTCCCCCTTCGACCACGGATCTTTGATTTTAACCACGGGTCTACGACTTTGACCACTTCCCCTTTCAACCACTATGCTCTTCGACCACGGCCCTTCGACGTCGACCACTTCCCCCTTCGACCACCGCCCCCTTCGACCATTATCCCATTCGACCATGGCCTTCGATGTCGACCACTTTCCCTTTCGACCACGACACCTTTCGACTACAGCTTCGACTTCGACCACGGATCTTTGACTTTGACCACGGATCTTCGACTTCGACCACTGCTCTGCTCGACCACTGTCCCTTTCGACCATGGCCCTTCGATGACCATGGCCCTTCTACATCAACCACTTCCCCCTTTGACCATCGTCCTCTTCGACCACTGTCCCCTTCGACCATGGCCCTTCAACGTCGACCACTATCCCCTTCGACCACGACCCTTCGACGTCGACCACGGACCCTTCGACGTCAACCACGGCTTTGACTTCGACCACTGCCCCCTTTGATGACCATGGCCCTTCGACATCAACCACTTCCCTCTTCGACCACCACCCCCTTCAACCACGGCATCGACTTCGACCATGATCTTCGACTTCAGCCACGGCCCCTCAACCATGGTCCCCTTCGACCACAGCTCCAACGTCGACCATGACCCCCTTCGACCATGGCCCCGACGTCGACCACGTCCCTTCGACTTCGATTGCAGACCGACTTCATCCATAGCCTTTCAACTTCGACTACTGCCCCTTCGACCACTATCCCCTTCGACCACGACTTGGACTTCGACCACGACCCTTCGACTTCGACTACAGCCCTTCGACTTCGACCGCGGACCGACTTCATCCACGGCCCTTTGACTTCGACCACTGCCCCTTCGACCACGGTTTGTACTTCGACCACAGCTTGACTTCAACCATAACCCTTTGACTTCGACCATGGATCGACTTCGTCCATGGCCCTTCGACTTCGACTACTGCCCCCTTCGACTACTGTCCCCTTTGACCATGGCTTGGATTTCGACCACAGCCTTTCGACTTCGACCACGGCCTAACTTCGACCACAACCCTTTGACTTCGACCATCGCCCCTTCGACCACGGCTTTGACTTCGACTACGGATCTTTGACTTCGGCCACGGCCCCCTTAACTACGGCTTCGACTTCGACCACGGCTGAGCGAAGAGTAGGAGGAGGTAGAGAAGCTCACCGGGCGAGCGACCACTAGGCGGCGGCGGGGGAGAGCCACGTGGGCGGGCATAGTAAGAGGAAGCCACCGCCATCACCGAGGGCCCTTCTCTCTGATCCACTGGCCGCTATCGTCAAGTGCTATTCTCTCTGATCTACCGGCCGTTGTCGCCGAGCGTCGTGCCGTTGAATGGAGGGGCGATGGGAGATGGAATTGGTGGCGGTGTCCTGAGGAAAGTTGGGGGACTACAACCAGACGCTGCCACGCTGGGAGAGAGATGAGGTGCGACACGAGGGTTCGGGTGAGAAGGAGGTGGCGGTTGCGGCAGGTGGAGTTAGAGAGGCTGCGGCGGGCATATGGGGAGAGGAGGTGGCGGGCAAATACGTTGGGGAGGCAGCGACGAGGAGATGCGATGCTACTAGGGGAAGTTAGGGGACTACAACCAGACGCTATTGTACAGGGATGGAATTGGAGGCAGCGCTGAGGAGGAGACGTGGCACGAGGGTTCAGGTGAGATAAGGAGGCGGCTGTTGCAGGAGGCGGAGTGGTTGCGGGAGGCGGAGGATGTGGGAGAAGAGGAGGAGTGCGGTCCACGCGTCGGCCTGGCCTTTTCTACGAGGAACGGAAGAACTACCTACATGCAGATCTAGACGGTTGATCTTTGATTGGACGGCTGAGAAGAGACTTTTTCTAAGTAATGGGGAAGAGGACTGAAACATGCCACTGAAAGACTCTACTGAGACAAAAAGATGGGCTGTCAAAAAGGTAGAGGAGGTAGGATGGGCAGTTGTGTTCAAAAATTGTACATACCACCTTAAAAAAGTATACATACCATTTACATGATCTTATATACTCATGTACTACACGTACATACTCTCTGTTGTGTTAGATACTCCATACTTTGCGAGATACATCATAGGAAGTAATTACACGCAGGAGTAGAAAAAAGTATATATATATATATATATATATATATATATATATATATATATATATATATATATATATATATAGGATACTGAAATGGGGCACCAAGGTGCCCAGGCACCAAGCCTCTCTGTCGTTAGATTGCTTTTAGATACGTGCAGGTGCAATATATTAGGTAACCTATTAAGATTCATTAATTCAAAAGGTATCAATTTGGAAAAGAATCAATCATGGATGGAAAGTTTTAATTATGGAGCTTGGGCACCATGGTGCACCTGTTATTTTGCCTATATATATATATATATATATATATATATATATATATATATATATATATATATATATATATATATATATATATATAATTTTCCTATATAGGACGAGTGTTTCATGCACCATGGTGCCTAGGCACCAATATCAATACCCGTTGATTTGCTTCGAGATTCGCAACGTTTGATGTGGGTATCTTCATATACCCATAAAAAAGTATATTTGAGATGTCAAACTCCGAAAAAATTTAAATTCAACTTCAGTTTAAGTAGTTTGAACTATTTTTATGGTATATACTCACTGTAGTTGCATTGAACTCAAAAGTAGTTCAAACTAATTTGAACTGAGTTCAAAACTTACTTACCATAAATATATCAAGAGTATAAAACATTTTCATACCCAAACTCAAAAAAATTATCAATCATACACGTGTATCGGATGTTGGTGCCTAGGCACCATGGTGCCTTATGTAATTTTCCTATATATATATATATATATAGATTGATTTTAGATACATGCAAGTATAATATATCAGACAAACCCATTAACATTTATTAATTCGAAAAGGCGACAATTTCGAAAGGAATTTATTAATTCAGCATGCTAAATCAATCATAGATGGAAAGTCTCAATCATAGAGCCTTGGCACCATGGTGCCCCTGTTTTATATATATATATATATATATATAAAAGATTCAAATCTTTCATAATAAATTTTTAGGAAATCCTATAGCACCGTGAAAAGAGAGGTGGAGCTAGCCGAGTACTCCTAGCTAGTAATACTGTAATAGGGCCCAATTAATACTGATGAGTTGGTGGCAAACACAACGCTGAATGCATGGCTGATGCGCGTGCTGGCATGGCCGAGTTCGCTTCGATATATTATTGCATGCATGGGTGGTCAGTGCCTCAGTGGCAGACGACACACGCATGCGCTGCATGGCACGCGCGTTTAGCCGAGGATTCTGCGCGACGCACGTCAAAACAGGGGGCCGGCCCGGACATCTCCCATGCTTTCACGGAGCTTACGCGCAGCACCAGCACCGAGTACTGCCCACTCGATCGCTTGGAGCTAGGGTGGAAAGAATACGATTAAATAGTTTTAAATACAAATACGAATCTATATTTTTAAAATAAATATAAATACGAATTCGAATATTTTTAAATACGGATACAAATATTCTCGAATATGAATACGGATTTTCTCGGATACGAATATCGGATAAAATGGATTTCTAGCGTTTTTGCTGATTTTTCACTGGTTTTTTACCAGTTACCGTTTTAAACCATCTAAATTCAAACTTTGAATCACAAAATTTGTACGGATTTTTCATGGGTTCTAGAAACGGATCGAATGCGAATACGGATATGAATATTCTCGAATGCGAATGCGAATGCGAATACAAATATTCTCAAATACGGATACGAATATTCACGAATACGAACATTTTCGAATACGAATTTTGCTTACCACATTAGCGTTTTTTTGGATACGAATATCAGATAAAACGAATTATCCGTTATCGTTTTCCACCCCTAGCGGATGGATCGGGTAGAATCGGCAAGGCAGCGAGCTAGCCATCGATCGATTAGTGCGTGTTACACTCTGTTGGTCCATCCAGGCTTAGGGATCTAAGTCACAACTGTTGTTCGCCTCGTCGTGCTTAGCTGATTAATCCGGCCCATGTATGTCTTGCCCTAATCCGAGCACTCCTAATCAGATCGACCGGTCCAAATCTGCAGGCGCGCGCGCGTGCATGCATGCAGCAGGGCGGACGTCGGTTACCGTAATTTCCACGGGACGCGCGCGGACGGAACATGGATAGTTGGATGGATACCCCGCTCTGTCGAGTCTCGGCTCGGCCGGTAGATGGACGGCTCAAGTCTCGTGTCGTTGGGGGGTATCTATCTTCCAAGACACTCTACGGTGACCTTGTATCTAAAAGTCCCTCTCCTTCGATCGCCTTCTCTGTCACTTGGGAGCTCTACGGTGACCTTGTATCTAAAAGTCCCTCTCCTTCGATCGCCTTCTCTCGCACACACACGCAGCAGCAGCAGAAGCAATTGCGGTAGGGTGGTGGTGTGGTGGAACGTCCTCACGAATCAGGTTGCCCCATCTCGACTCCACCCCCGTTGCGCCCCAAACGCTTTTCGTTTTCTCTTTCCTTTTCTTTCCCACCCCCTCTATACCTCCGTTCCAAACGCGAGTGGAGTTCGGTTAGTTCTCTCTCTTTCCTGGTGTGATGTAGATCTCTGCATCACCACCCGCGTCTGTATATGTTGGTCCTGTTGTTTTCAGTTTATAGCTTATAGTTTTTTACTTTCCTTGAATAAATAAATGGGACGGTTTCTTTACCGCCGTTTTGAAATGGCTTTTGGGATAGTTTTTTCAAAGCAGCTTATAGGCATTCGATTTATTCACGCTAACGTTAAAAATCATCGGCCGCAGCCATAAGTCATAAACCACAACTAAAAAGGACGCACCCTTTCTCCCCGACATGTAGTTTTTGGCCCCTTATTTTTCAACCTATAGCTTCTCTGAATAAACAAACATGACGACTTCTCCGTCGTCTTTACGAAATGATTTATCGGACAACATTTTTGAAACGGCTTATCAGCTTATTGGTATTTAGTTTGTCTGTATAAACATTCACGGTAGAGCTAAAAGACATCTCCCATAGCCAAAAAGAAACCATCTATTCTATTGTTAATGGCTAGCTTAAGGTATTGGCAAGTGATCGATCATACATGTCATTAATTACAAATAAGAAAACATGCATCCATATCTACCTAGTTTACCAACTGATTGGCTAGCTGCTAGCTTGCAATGGTGAACAGGAGTCTCCCTGGTCCCTGGCCGGTATGGGTTGAGTACGAACAGTAGCTGCACTGTGCACCGGTCCCAGAGGAGAACGTAGGTCATGCCGTCTTTAAGCGCGACCAAAGTACACGCACGCAGCTTCTTTAATTTCTCTCGGTTCACATGCTGTTTTCGCATGCAAGCATATGTTCGGTAGCGTACGCGCGGCTCCTCCGTGCTAGTAGAGATAAGTAGGTTTCCTTGGAATGCAAGCCTGGGTCATGTTGGACTAGCTGTAGCAGCACTAGTCTTTTTCAGACGTGTAAATACTAACCGTCGTCAACTACTCAACTTAACGTATACTACCATGTCAGAGATCGAGTACGATACGATGGATACGTACGCAGCGACTCGCGTACGTTAGCTAGCTGTATGCGACCCGGCGGCCGCGCGCGCAGAGAATCCGGCGCCTGGTTTCCGGCTCACGTATACGAGTTGCATGCCCAGACCCGATGGCCAAGCAACCACCCAGCATTCGGCCACATCGTCATCCCCCTCCTCTTCCTCTCCTCTCATATGATTTTGTTATCCTAGTGTTTGCGCACGCATCCAATTTCCATACTTAGGCATACAGCATCCTTGTGTCTTGCTTGTGCTTCCATCTCCTTTCTATCCTAGTTTGTAACTTGACGTGATGTCTCGTCATTATTCTCAGAACATAATCATTATCCTCAGAACTTGAGAGATCTAGCTGGCTAGATGATCTCTCGACCTCTCTCCCTAGCTAGCTGCTGATTTCTTTTTCTTATTTTTGTAGTTGTTGCCTTAGAGGGCGAGTGAGCTCGTGGCGATCTTCTTGGGAAGCAACAACCCAAAGTTGGTGAGAATTCTATTCATCTTACCAGATAGAGAGAGAGAGAGAAACCAGCTTTTAACAAGGACAAGCTTCCTCCTTCTTTTCTCTTTGTTCTCTTCTCAGGCCGCTTTGTTCCCTCTCGCTTGCCTTTCCTGTCCCTCCCTCCCTCTAGCTAGCCTCCTCTTCTTTTACCTTGTCATCCCCCCCCCCCCCCCCCCCCCCGGGGCCGGGCTCAGTCTTATATTGCCTCATATGGGGGCGAGCAGAGCGTAGGGGGGACAACAAGAGGCTTTCTCTTGATATCCTCCTCATCACGTACCCCCTTGGTAAAAAGAGGAGGTGGTGAGAGGAGAGAGAGAGAGAGATCTAGAGGGAGAGAGAGGGCGCTGGGCGAGATCGGCCATGACATGGTGCAACAGCTTCAACGACGTGCGCGCCGTGGAGAACAACCTGGCCTCCGCCGCGGCCGTCGCCGCGGCCAAGAAGCAGCAGGCCTCCTCCCACGTCAACCTCATCAAGACGTGCCCCGCCTGCGGCCACCGCGCGCAGTATGAACAACAGGTGCATACATATGTACTAGCTTCCATGACCTCATGGCTCATGCGTGTTGCTTTCGCTAGCTCAATTTCGTTGAGCATGGTTAGAATCAACAAGGGACATTACACAACAAACTGAATGAGTTGCAGGCCGCCGCGACGATACAGGATCTACCGGGGCTGCCGGCCGGCGTGAAGTTCGACCCGACGGACCAGGAGCTGCTGGAGCACCTGGAGGGGAAGGCGAGGCCGGACACCCGCAAACTCCACCCGCTTATCGACGAGTTCATCCCCACCATCGAGGGCGAGAACGGCATCTGCTACACCCACCCGGAGAGGCTTCCAGGTATAATTAATACTACACGTTTTGCATCTGCTGGCTACAAACATGCATGCTCATCGTAAACATGTGGCTGTTAGTTTCATGCGTGCTTACATTACATCAAACAGCTAGCAAAAGCGTAAATCTTCAAAAGATTCAGATTTTGACAAGTCGAGGAAGAGAGGGATATTGATCTGTCACGGAAGCTCCTGTACAAACTCATGTCATAGATTAATTCTGCGTTCAAAATTCCTTGTTTTTGATATAAAATTTGAGTTTTAGTCGTCTTCAATTTGGTGACCTTGCTTAATATCTCAATCATGCGTAGCAATTTAGTATATTGCTCCACATAAAGCTACATATGTTTTGTATTTTTTTTCTTGTCTGTTTCTGTGTATGAATACCAAACTATGCATCCATATACACTTGCCTTCGTGCACGATTCCGTAATATTGATAAAGGTTGCCTTTGAAGCAATTGCTTCTCCTACTTGGCAATTTGGCATAAGTTTATTGCACATTGAAAACGAGAGATTGAGACAACACGATGCCATCAAAGGTCTACGTCATGCAGGATGCACGCAACATCAGATCAAAGGAAGTATAAACTTTGAAAGGACTTGTGATATGAACTGGTTTTCTCCTTATCTTTTCTAGATCCCAGTATTTTTTTTACGAAGTTTCGTCTATATAATCCATATATTTGTGTGTGTAGGCTAGTCGTTCTATATGTGCAATAATAATTGATGGATAATTAATGCAATTTATATGTGGGATCTTTTGCTTTTTGGAAAATGAATTATCTTTCCCCAAAGGTCTGATTTTCCTCATGCAAGCAACAAACAAGACTAATGAACCGTGGGGTCACATGCATTTTTTTTCTGTAGCCACACTCTCACAATTATTTGTGATGCAAAAATATTGCACTGAAAGACAATATTTTACTTTATATTTTTACATAAATAGCGATGAATAGTATACATCACTCTATTAATCCAGGAGCAAATAAGTGATAAAAATGTACGTTCCATACAAAAAAAACTAAATAGCTTTTGAGAGAAATGTATACATTTTTATTTAGTTATAATCCTCATGCAAAAACCATCCACTATTCTTTACGTCTACCATAGCTAGAATGATTGCGCTTATATATATGTCTGTGTGTATGTGTGTGTGTGTGTGATCAATTCATACATTACATGTCACACCCAATACACTAAAAATGTTCTACGGAAATTAAAGCACTTATTTAAAAATCTAAGCAATTTATTTTTTGAGGTAAAAATGCAAAACAATTTCTAATAATCTTCGTTCAGGGGACAGAGACAGCATTGCCGGAGTCGACCCAAAACGCCACCTTTCAACTGGGTCGGCCCATTTGTTTTAGGTTGACGTCATGCCTAATGCGCAGACATGTCTACGTGAGACGATCAAAGACTATGAACTTATGAAATCACTTCGTGCGTGCATGCATGCATGCATGTTAACTATCGAAAGATCTCCAGCCTCCAGATACGCACCACGAAAGTTTGATTGCCCTGTAACTCAATTCGCGATACGGTTGCTTTCTTGATTTCAGGAGTCGGCAAGGACGGCCTAATCCGGCACTTCTTCCACCGCCCGTCGAAGGCGTACACGACGGGGACGAGGAAGCGGCGGAAGGTGCACACCGACGAGCAAGGTGGCGAGACGCGGTGGCACAAGACGGGCAAAACCCGGCCGGTGTTCACCAGCGGCAAGCTGAAGGGGTACAAGAAGATCTTGGTCCTCTATACCAACTACGGCCAGCAGCGCAAGCCGGAGAAGACCAACTGGGTGATGCACCAGTACCACATGGGCTCCGACGAGGAGGAGAAGGACGGCGAGCTCGTCGTGTCCAAGGTGTTCTACCAGACGCAGCCGAGGCAGTGTGGCGGCTCGACGGCGGGCAAGGACGCCGTCGTCGTCGCGGGTAGCAACAAGGTTAGCGCGGCTACTACTACTGATCATCACCATAACGACGGTGGCCATGCCGGTAACAACAACAGCATACTGAAGGAAGCAGGCATTGTAGATTTCTACAGCTCAGCAGCACTAATCGGCTACAACCAGGCGGCTCCTAACAACAGGGCGGCTGCTTCTGCTCACTTGATGGCTAACTTTGAGGTGCACACAGGAGGGGCAGGCTTTGGTCCCTGATCAAGAAATGCAAAGCTAACTAAAGCAAAGCGAATCTATTTGTTGACTGAGATATAGGTTAGAGGGAGGGAGGGAGGGAGAGGCAGGTTGATAATGGCACTGGCAGCTATGGCATAGTTTACTACAGGTGAAAAGAGTTTACTAAACTGTTCTACTGGACAATAAGAAGGGGGAGTGTTTGAGTGAGTGGCTGCACAGATGTTGAAGCGTAGGGATCGATTGATATTGTTACATTGTTCATTGCTATACGTACACATAACTTGACATTCTCAATTTTCTGTTTAATGATCTGTTGTTCCATAATAAAAAATGGTGAAGTTTAATATTGTACATTAATCGCTCTTGTCGTTGAAAGAAATCCTGACATCAATAGGGGTAGGTAGACATTGGCTGGTTGAATGGCCAGTGTCAACCAAGAAGGGATTGATACGAGTATCTATACATGTTCGAGTATCCAACAGGGGTATCTTACTCCTGTCGGTGTACTGCTGGATCCGTGGCCCCGGGGGGTCACTCGCGGGGGAGGAGACCTCTTAGGAAGCCTCTAAAAGAGGAAACCTAAGGCACATGAATTGATGAATAGTACATTGATTCAAAAGATGAGTTACAAAAGAGTCTCATAGAGGGTATTTATAGGCTTTCGGATTTGTTCATGAAGTCTCATAATACCCCCTTATAGGGGTAGGTAGCTAAGGGTAGGAATGTTCATGAAGTGGTCTCCATCTCTGTCCTTGCATGATGTCATTCTTGACTTGGTCCAACCGGGCCTTGCTTATGCCAGGGTCCACCCGTCATGGTGTGGGCAGCTAGGTCCTGTCGGGCCTCGTCCAGGGGCTATAGTATGGGTCCTATTGAACGGTGCCTACATCAGGGCCCACCTGTCAGTGTGTGGGCCGACTGTGTGTTGAACAGAGCATGACATTCGCCTTAGAGTGAGCCGCCTGTCACCTGTCCGATCAACGAAGAAGTTCAGACCATCTGATCTTCATCTAAGTTATTTTGATGGTCCGATCAGTGTTAGAATGTTTAGACCAGTCCAAACACCAGTTCACACGATCGGAGTAGTCTGAAGAGAGGTTTTCCTCTGGCAAAAGAAAAACTTGAACATGATTCTAGATCGATCAAAAATAAGTGTGAAAAAATATGGTCTATGATTTAATTTTGTTGAGCATGCCAAGAATAATCCTCCTAAAGTTGTTAAGTTTCTTGAATCAGGAAAGATTGAAATAGAATCTGAGCTAAAACAAATCGTGTTTAAATCTGCTGGTATTGCTAAGGACCCCCTGTACCAAAATGGATGTTGTGGTGTCAACAGATACGACTTCTCATCAAGTCAAGTATCAATGCACTCATTGTGGTAAAGATGGTCATGTGGTTCAATTTTGCTTTCCAAAGGCCAAGAATGAAAAGAGAGATAGGTTAAGAAAGCATTCTCGAGCGGAGACTATGCAAGCTCCCAACTGTCACTTTGTTTTCTCTGACCAATCATCTATAGGTTGTTGTTTTAATCAGTCTTTTGCAGCTTCGAGAGCTTATCATCACTCTGCTCCCACTAACCAACCTTTTGTAGGCTCGGGAGCTTTTGCAACAGGACCTGGTCATAATGCTCGGTTGACGGTTAGACCAGCCTTGCCAAAGCATTCAGACTACCCAATGGTCAGACGTCTCATGGTTGGACATTTCCTGATCAGACCATCACTTCGACTAGTGTGTTCTACTCAAAATCTTCAACATCAAAAACCAGTGCTTTCGAGTACACGTGGTCAGACGAGGAAGGGTTTTTGACCAGCTTTTCCCCATGGTTGAAATAGCGTGGTCGGATCAAGGCTTCGACCAATCTTTTAGAGGCAGTCAGACCTCCTGGTGGATAGACCAGCTTTTCAATGGTGGTCAGACCAAAAATTTGCAGTGGCAAATACTTCACTTAAATCTTCATCATTGCCTGTTGTTGCTGCTGTTCGTCGAGTGACACAATACTGAATTTCTAAAACTTATCTTACTAACTCCAGTACTGTAAGACTAACATTTTCTGTGATATAAGACTAGCTAACACGTGGTGGAGAACATGTGTTAATTGGGTTCCAGTCTTTTACATCATTGCTTGATTGCAATACTTGATGGTTCTTTATTCTTTTGATGGCACCCAAGAGTTTTATCTTCTGGTTAGACCATGTGAAAAAGGTAATGTTATTTTACTAGTGGTCTTTACGTTCCTTTTCAGATTGCTCATTCTCATTCTTAACTGCCCAATTCTTTTCTTTATCTCGATTGAGAAGTGAGTTGGGTGTGTTGCTTATTTGGGGATTATTCTGAGGGGAGCCTGTTATTTGAAGTGGAAGCTTTGTTTGTCATACCTGTCACATAATTCATCGAGTCAAAGCCTTGAAATTAAATGAGTAGAAGAGCTTTCTTTATCATATTTACTCATATATTATGTAGCTTTGATCATGATTGGTAGTAATGAATTTGCTATACTTGAATTAAAATATGACATAGTAGAATGCTTTGACTAGACTGATTATAGCTAGCGCTTTGTAATGTTCATCTGAAAGGATTAGATGATTGCGAGTCTTCTTTTAAATCTTGGCTATGAGGCTTGTTTGTTTCATATGCAATCTTTTTTATATTCACTCAATTGGCAAGTTATACAAAAGAAAAGGCATAAAAAGGTGCACAAGTGAAAAAAAAATGTATGTTTCAAGCATGACATGGTCAAACAAAAGAAAAGGCACAAAAAATGCACGAATGAAAAGAAGTATGCTTCAAGCATGCCACCATTTATAAAAAATGTGTGCTTTAAATATGAAAAGAAGTATGCTACAAGCATGCCACATGCTTAAGAATTGATTATGAAGCAATAGGTTGTTACATAAGACTGCTAGCTCGTCTAGATTTAAAGTTTGCTTCACTTTTAGGCTTTTCACTTTTCGGTGTGATATCTCATTCTGCTCTTTATAATTGGTTTAGCGATTATTGAGATGTTTTTCATTGATATAAATCGTTTAATCATATTGAAAAACTTGTTTTGATATTGCTATATGATATATGACTTTATATGGTCTAGGTAGTTCTATTCAAATGGATGGCTTGGTCAAATTATTAAATCAATTCAAAGTGACTTGTATAATCTACAAAGCTTCTTGATTTTTACTCTCATGGCTCCTTCTTAGAATTATTCTCTCTTTGAATGTCTTGATTGTTACATGGCTAAAGGGGGAGAAATTAGAAGCAAGGGGGAGAATTTTCAATTGCTTGAGAAAATTGAGAAATTTGATAGTAATTGGAGAAATTTGATAAAATTACTTTAATAAAATTACTTCCTTGTGTTGATGGGAGTTTTATGAGTTTTGCCGAGTGTTTGCTTAGTTTCACAAATTTTGCTTTTCTTTCAAAACGCAATTCATTCGAGAGTTTTTGAGGTGTTGTCGATGTATTCATCAAGGGGGAGATTGTTACACCATGTGGCTAGTCATAAATAAAGTGATGATGAATAATTCACTTTTGGATTGCTTTGGATCTTGCATTTATGAAAGTTTTGATCTATCGCAGTCAAAGGTTTCAAGTTCAAGTGTTTTTGACTTCTCTGAGTGTTTCTATCAACCCCAAGTGGTTTTGAGTTGCGAAGAAAAAGCTGATCAGACCAGTCCAATCAATGAAGAAGTTCATACCATCCGATCTTCATCTAAGTAATTTTGATAATCTAACAAGCGTCGGAACGTTCAAATCAGTTCGAACACCATCTCGTGCGATTGGAGTGGTCCGAAGAGTTATTGTTTTTCGACTGTTGATTTTTTACTAGGTGGATCGGCTAGTTGCAACTGTTCAGACCAATCCGAAAGATAAAGCGTACTGCAGCAGATGAAGGTTACGACTGCTACTTGTGATCATACGCAGAAGCGGTCGAAGTCATCTATGAGCAAGTGGTTGAAGTCGACATCTGTAGAGGAAGACATGGTCGTAGTCAAAATCAATATCAACGCGGTCGTAAATAACTACAACTTCTGAGTGATCATATTCAACATCTGGTAAGTGTCCGAGTAGGTTCAGACCAGCCAGAGTGGTTTCGATTGGATCCAAGGAGGATCGAACGGTGTTCGAGTAGCATCAGGTCATCGGACGACGTTTGAGTGGAAACAGAGCATCGGATGACATTGGCATCAAAGGATCGCACGGCTAACTCCGACCATGGCAACTTTCAACCACGATCGACTTCGACCACGACAGCTTTCGACCACGTTTGACTACGACTACGTTCTACTTCAACCACGTCCGGCTTCGATCACATTCTAATTCGATCATGTCTGGCTTCGATCACATTCAACTTCAACCACGACAGAACAACCACTGAAGGTAATAGTATCTACAATACTTTTTCATAGTCGTAGCTACAACACTTCTTCCTTGGTCGTAGCTACTGTAACTGGTCGGTACTCGATACTCGTAGACTTTACTAGTCGGTACTCGATAGTCGAAGATTTTACTGGTCAATGGTCGTAGACTTTACAGACTATTGTTATAGTCGTACATTTTGTAGTCTTGTTTTCATATGTAGACTTTGTAGTCTATTGTCATTGTCTTCGGTTGTCGAAGGCTTTGTGATCGGTTGTCGTAGGCTTCACGGTCGATACTCATAGACTTTATGGTCGGTACAAGTACTTCAATTCTTATGATTTTTTAGTACCTCAAGTACTCGTGTAGGGCAAGTCGTTGAATGGTCTGCGCATGATGGTCAGTGATTGGTGGTCGGTGCTACAGTACCAGGTAGGTACTCGGTGATTGGTGAACAATGTTCAGAGGAACAATACTTGAAGGTTTCAGTACTCGGAAGATGGGAGTACTCGGTAGTCAGAAGGACTTGGTTCTCAGTAGTCAGTAGCGATGCTTGTTTTTCTTGAGTGTTTTGTGCGGAGCGATAGTATTTTCTGAGTTCTTGTGATTTTCGAGTGCTCGTTGAGCTAACTGTCATAATGAGTTGTCTGGAGCTGTTTTATGAAAAGTGATAGAATGTGTGTGGTCGTGGACGACCTGGTTGATGGTCGTGAATGGTTTTGTTCTTATTTATAGATGGACAAGGGTGGTGTGAGTGTGTGTGTGTGTGTATGTTGATGACGGTCAATTTGTGGATAACTTGTGCCAAAAAAAGTTTCTTTGGTCTTTGCATGTGCAGGTGAGTGTGGAGACGACCATAGTAGGTGACAAGGAGGACCGGGACTAGGAGGAGTTAATATAAGGTCAGGCGGTCGGGATGTCATGTGAGGTGGTCGGGCTTATGCTGGAGCATGTGGAGATCGAAGGTGGATAATGCGTGGAGGGGTGGAGACAGTTACGGTCGGTAACAAGGAAGACCAGGACTAGGATGAGGGTAATCTGAGGTCCAGGCGGTCGAGATGTCACGCGAGGTGATCGGGTTCATGCTAGAGCACGTGATGATGCATGGAGAAGCTACAGGAGATGCGGCCCTAGAGGCTTCGATACGGGAGTTGGTGATGCGTGATGGAGATATAGCAGGTGCGTCCTGGAGGCTTCGTCACGTGGTGAGATTGGAGACATTGTGGAAGGAGTCTGTAATGGAAAGGTTTAGAGATATGGTAAAACCCGTGTTTGGAAGGGTTTCATCGAGAGAGCTTTTAGGGGTACAACTAGGGCATTTTGTAACCACATCCATGATACAGAAATAATAAATCAGATCTATTCCAAGAAAATTTTGCTGGCATCGGCGACGTGTTTTCTGAGTATCGTTTTTCTTCTGTCTCTGACGTATACTCGTTCGAGCGATCAAGGCGTTCGGGTGGCTGTAGTCTTCGAGCGGAGGGAGATTACGACTACGTGCATTGGCGGTTGTAGCGAGCGGTTGAAGGGAGCGGTCGGACAATCGAAGTGTTCATTGAGCACGTGCGAGCCAATCAGTGTCTTGTGGTCGTAATCTACATCTAGTAATTTATATTATTTTTCCTCTACTTTTAGTTTTTGTTTCATGTTTCAAAAATCTAAGACAATCATTCACCTCCCTCTGATTGTATCATACGATGCTACAGTGTTGAATAACTAGTGTCGCCGATCAATCCAATGGCAAATCAACACAACTAGAAATTAAGAATAACATAAGCAATTAGCAATAACAGAAGTAGTTGAACAATGAACAAAGATATGAATGAAAACTCTAGTGATCTTCTTTATTGATATGACTTGATATGTATATAATAGATAGCATCTCCTCTATATTTATAGCTTATACTTCTTTTGGTATGCCGTATGCGCCAACATCTTTGAATTGGAGATGACGAAAGGAAACCGTGGGGCCCACCTTGGCCGCCATAACCCCTTAGGGGGATCGGTTTCGTAACACTCCCACTTCAGCTACATCTGATGGCTTTTGATTAGCGTGAGCGTTTGTGCGAACAAAATAAATGTTGATAAGCCAATAAACTGATTTGAAAAGGTTATCCCGTAAGTTATTTCAAAAAGACAAAGAAAAAATTATCATATTTATTTATTTATGAGAAATCATAGGCCATAAATGGAAACAAAAAGGCCCGTAAAATATCGTGGTAATTAAGGGCCTGTTTGGCAGAGCTCCACCAGCTCCAGATTCACAAAAAACAGATCCAGATTCAATTTTACCAGCCAAACACTTCTAGCTCCAGCAGCTCCACCATGGATCTGCTCCACGAAAACAGTGGATCTACCCCCAGATTCATGGATTTGGTGGAGCACCTCAAGGGGTGCTCCACCAACTCAAGTTTGGTGGAGTTAGGGAAAATTACCCACCACTGTCACTGGTTACACAAAAAAACGGTTCGTTCTTTTCTTTTCTCGCGACCGAGCTCCTTTTCCCCGCCGCGCCAACTCCTCGGCCGCCGCCTCCCGCGTCGCGCCTCCCCCGCGTCCGCCTGCCCTCGGGCCGACGCCGCCTCCCCCGCCTCCTCCCGGGCCAGCGCCGCCTCCCCCGCGTCCGCCTTCCCCACTGCGCTGATTTCTCCCTCCACCGCCGCGGTCTCCTCCTGGGCCGGCGCCGCCTCCCCCGCGTCCGCCTGCCCCCGGCCGACGCCGCCTCCCCCGCCTCCTCCCGGGCCAGCGCCGCCTCCCCCGCGTCCGCCTTCCCCACTGCGCCGATTTCTCCCTCCACCGCCGCGGTCTCCTCCCGGGCCTCCGCCTCCTCCCGGGCCGGCGCCGCCTCCCCCACGTCTGCCTGCCCCCGGGCCGGCGCCGCCTCCCCCGCCTCCTCCCGGGCCGGCGCCGCCTCCCCCGTGTCCGCCTCCCCCCGGGCCGGCGCCGCCTCCCCCCGGGCCAGCACCACCTCCACCGCCTCGGGAGCTCGTCGGGAGGAAGAAGAAGAAGCCCGTGGCTTTTTTTTGGCATTTTTTCATTGTACCCCTTGACGCGTGGGCCCAGTTTGGCAGTGAGATAGAGAGAAGCGCTGGAGCTGTACCAAACACTTGGATGAAACTCAGATTCACGGTGGAGCTGCTCCACAATGAATCTAGGTGGATCTGGTGGATCTGAGGGAATCTGGAGCTGGTGAAGTTCTACCAAACAGGCCCCTAACCTCCTTGGCGTCCCACTCCACGCATCGTGCGCCTGTGTGCTAGTGCAATACCAACTGATATTCCTTGCGCGCGCAGGCCCAACGACGACCCAAACGGTGTGCGCTGCCGGTAGTGGCGGAGCGGGGCACCAAGCACGCAGCCTGGGTCGAGGCGTGTGGCTGCTTCTGCCGCGAAAGCATCTCGGTGCACGACCAAGGCTACATATTACGCGCGCGCGGGTGTTGTTGGATGCCCCATCCTACGGTCCAGGGGCTGACCTGCCCTTCGGGCGAGCCCGAGCTCCCCTCGCCGGCCGGGGACCCCCCCGGTGGAAGTGCAGCCGGCAAAGCTTTAGGCTCCAATCTGATTCTGGGGAATTCAGCTGCTGCTGTACTGCTGTTGCGTGGGCGACGCTACGGACTGTTTCAGCACCCTTGAGGTCAAAATCATGGATTGAGTAGTGAATGGAGAACGGTGTGGATTAACTGGGCAAGGTAATCTGGTGATCTTGTTCTTGGGTGTGGACGTTGTAGTGCTGCGGTCTTGTTTGTAGCTTGCAAATGAAATTAGGACGGCCATGATGTGCTGAATTTGCACCCAGCCATGCACGATGTGCTCTGACGTTGAGCAATAAGGTTAGATTCACAAGATTGTATTAGTTTTATCAAGAGAAACTCGTCAATTAGTCTTGGCTAATGGCACAGAAAGCATAATGTATGCATATTACTTGTGATTATAATTTATGCAATTATACATGAGTTAACCTACCTAACTGTTGTTAGGGCTGCAAATTCACTTGATCGATAACAGGAAGTGAACTGTTGCTTCTATTACTGATGACGTGACCTATATTGAATAATTTGTATACCATTTTCTATATTGAATATTACCATTGTATTCTATGATTGTTTTTTTAATATTTGCATTGTTATACTTAACTAATTGTATCATTTGTCGTTCAGGTTTGTGAACAACAAAGGCAAGGTCATAGAAAGATTTTTGGGTCTCCAACATGTCACAGAGGTAATATCAGATGCATTGAAAAGAGCTTTGATTGGGATACTTGGTGCACATGGTTTACCTATTGCTAGACTCCGAGGACAGGGGTACGACAGAGCTTCAAATATGAGGGGTGAATTCAACGGCCTTCAAAAATTGATTCGTAATGAGAACACATATGCTTTATATGTTCGTTGCTTTGCTCATCAGTGTTTTGACATCAACAAGCAATGAGATCAAGAAAGGACTTGATCGAGCGAGAGATATTCAAAGGACTTGATCGTGAAAAAAATCAAGACATGATTTCAAGACATGAAAACTCGAAGAATAAAAATGCCTCGTTCTCCTAGACATACTTAGTTATTTACTGGTATATTTCTGTCTTCTTTTATATTGCATCTTTTATATTCTATTACCGAATTGTGACACTACTGATTTATTTATCTTTCACAATTGACAGGTTGTTTCTTTTACAATTCATCTACAATTGTGGATTAAGCTTCATTAGTGAGGTATTTTTTATTGTCCTTCCGTTATCTACATATGTTAACATACGAATTGTAGTTGTTTCTATTTCGTATCACATACTTTTATTAGTGTGATTGTAACATAGTTTGATCATGGATTGTTTTGCTTTTGGGTACTACTGTTTATTTCACGCTTCCAACTTCAGCCTACCTAGTTTTTTTTCCCGAGTCCGCTACTGAATTTTGTCCTATCTAGATTTTTTTCTGGATCCGCCACTGCTACGGTCCATATCTGACGGGATGATTTTTTCGAGGAAGCTGACCGATGGCTTGGAAGTGGAACCGGGGTCGGAAGGTGGAGATTTGTTTGTACTGGACCGACCCACTAAGAAGGCTACTGGGCTTTTGCCTTTCGTGTCATGTAACATGCGTGCATGCTTCTTTTTTCCCATAAGATCTTGTTGTCGCGGGAGAAATGATGATGAATCGCAAACTTTTTCTTGAAGAGACATGATAAATTTTACCGAGAGATGTGTTCGCATGTTTTTTATTCCGAAGTTCAAATTTGGAAGATGGCATATAATACATTGGTCTCAAACTTTCAGCACCTTTGCAAAATGAAAATCGCACACTTACTTTTAAGTAAGTCCAGTTGCTATGTCGAATGCAAAAAACATTTCGGTTACAGACTGCAGTGTATAGAGAATTGTAAACTCCACATTTCAGAGTTGAATGAAACTAGGTGATTACGACCCGCTCCAAACGACTTTAGCAGTCATTTGAAACGCACCAGTTTCATAATTTCGGCTTTTTACCTTTTTTATTTCTCCCTTATTTCTTTGTATTGTCCCAAAAAAGATATAGAGGTATTTTTCTCTTTTTTATTATTTTTTCTCATTTTTGACTCAAAAAAAAATAACAGCCGCAACACTTGACTGAGATCTTGCCATGTTAGTTAGAACCAATATATAGTGGTATAGGTAAAATTTGTGGAATCACACAATCTCACCGCCTACTCGTTATGTATTCTCGTTGGACCGTGATTGTGCAATGTGGTAGTTTACCCGAAAGTGATTTAGTGATTGAACATCAGGGATCGCAAGAACTAGCCTCGGTTTTGAGTGGAGCTTGGTGAGCTACTCAAGGAGGGTTATGGTACTGAAATCAAGTAGCGTAAACCATGCAAAGAACAATGGATGTTGCAGGTCCAAAGCACCACAAGTCAAAATCAATGAATCTGAATTAAACCACAGCACAACCCTTTCTTTTCCCTTTTTTTTGCTACAGTTTTCATCTTTTTTTCTCTTTTCTTTTTTAGAACAACCACTTGATTCTAAGAAGGTGTAGAAATGAAATAAACATGGTGCAAAATAACGATTGTAACCAACAACTAGATGAACACGAGCAACCGCAAGATTAGCAGTACCAAATAAGGGCTCCAGGTATATTATGGGTAGTTTGTGGACTCTAGGAAGGTAACAAAACAACAAGAACACAAGAACACACGATGGAATGAAAGGCTTATATATGGATGGCAAAAACCTACCATGTCAACGAAAGCTCTAATACCATATGATGGAAGGAGCGTTATATGGGTGGCCCGATCTTCACGGCATAGGTAAGATATTGAGGATAATTGCTGAAGAATAGCGGGGATACCTAGCTTTATACCTGCCAAGATTGGTTGCGACCCGTGAGTTTGGGAAGACGATTCAAAACTACAAGAACTCGGACCCGCTATCCGAACAATTGCAGAACAACTAGCCAGGACTAATCCACATATAACAGCTAGAACCGTAGAGCACGAACTAGGAGAATCCTAGGGGGATCCTTCTCATGAATCCAAGAGAACTCACAAGAGCAAAGGGAGTAAAACTCAAAAAGGATGGTTGCACCTTCATATATTAGTTTTTCGAAATCATCAAAAGTGTTCATGAGTTCTAGGGTTAGGATTTGAGAGAAGTGTGAGTGTTGTGGTGTGCTCTTTTGTCCTCTAGATGGAGTGGCTGTAAAATCGTCATCCTCAAGTAGCAATACATCAATTTTTGTTTATCTCTATAAATCTCTCTTGTGTTTAATTGATTTGCTCTTGATTTGATTGGTTTTTTCCTCTTATCGATTTTGTTGTGCTAAAGACATATATGAGATGGAGATAACATCTAGAAATTAATCTCCACCCATCTAACCACTTTGATAGCAAGTTCATGAAGAAACTCGATTTTGCTTGATTTTAGTCTCAATTAGTGATTTTGTGATCCAATGGTTTTTAGCTTGATTTCTTCGGTGCTCTGGCTTACTATGACATGTGAAAATATATCTAGAGCCATATTAGCCATCGTCCACCCACGAGCAAGTCGTATTTACCGTTTTTGGTTTTTGCTTAGTTTTGATGCACTCTTTCTTTAATTGCAAAAAAGATCAGAATTTTGGCAATGATTCTCTTGATTGTTGATTGGAATAGATTTCTGACATACTAAATAATGTGCATGACAAGTTTCAAGTAATTTGGTTTGACGGATCGAAAGTTGCATAGATTCTTGGTTTTAAAATAGTGCTAATTTTACTGTTCATCGGATTAAATCAATTGTAGCGCAGTACTATAGCGGTGCTAACTTTTTATTCCTCGGTTTTTGACTTTTTGATTTGCTGGTTTTGTGATACCTTTTTATTCTTAATTTTTATAGCTTTATAGCTATTAGAATGAATGATTGATAGAAACTTAGAGAAATTTTAAGACACTATTTACCGATCCACATGGAATACTGTTGTACTTAGAAAAGAGCCCAGAAGAAGCGTCCTTAGCATATCACCACGAGGAGATCCCAGAGAGATCGCCAGATCCACAAAATGGCAAGCTTCACCAATCGATTCGCCCGGTAGCCTTGATCTGGTGGACGTGGCATTTTTGGGCATTTTTCGACGAGACCTACCGACAACTGTTAAACACTGCCCCCCAACACTAGCAGGACCAGACTGACGACGCAAAGCCAGCCTCCATCTGCAACAATCAAGCTCGGCTCGCTGACATCTTCATGAAAGTTTTAGGAAATACGCATCACGAAAGCAAAGGTAAAATGAGACAAGATGCCAAAGCTATTAGGTGAGACTTCGCCCCCTTTTTTTTTGTAGGAAACTAAGTGAGACAGACAGAGATGGTGCTTCGCACTTGTTCATAGGGCTGGCAAAAAAGCTCGGACTGTGAGCCAGCTCAGGCTCGGCTCGGCTCGTGGATGAGGCTTGGCTCGGCTCGTGGATGAAGCTCGGTTGGCTCGGCCCAATTACCCCCGTTCCTCCTTGGCCCATATTTTTCTCTTTTCTTTTTCTCGCCGCCCCTTCCCTTTCTGGCTTTCTTGTTTCTTCCGCCGCCTCCCCACTTCCTTTCTTCTTCCACCGACCACCGACGCCTCAGCTCCTCGCCTCCTCCTCCCCGTTTCCCCCTCTCTTCTCTCGGCAGTCGGCTCCCTCTTTCTCTGCGCTCCCTTGCGTCGCCTCTCCGGGGTTCGACTCCCCGCCTCCTCGGCCCCGACTTCCCAGTTCCCACGCCGTGCCGCCGCTTCGCCCAGATGTGGCTCTCCCGCACGGCCGCACCCGTCTTCCCGTCGCTCGACCGATCCCAGCGGCGACTTGCCGCTGCGTCGGCCCCTACCTCCGCGCCGCTCGGTTCCACCCCCCTCGCGCCATTTACCCCGTCGGCGTCGCACTGCCCAACCCGTTGGTGCTGCGCCGCCGCGCCTCCCGATTCGGCTTCCCTTCCCCGGATTCCTCTCTTCTACGCCTCCTCTCCTTGCCGTCCGCCGCCGCAGGGTAAGTTGCGGCCAGATCCGACCGATCTGGTGCCTTTTCTCCACGTCTCGGTAAGCCTCTCCTCTCCTCATCTACCTCCGGTGGTATACTTTTGGGTTGGTCTGGTCCATTGTGCTCTACTGAGGATTGATTGCTTGTTGTCTCTAGTTCACTTTGGCTAAGTTGGACGAATCATGAATGTGGTAGTTTGTTGTTGTAAATCTGGTGAGGTTTACCTGTGGTTGGTTAGCTGATTGCGAGAAGGGGTTAGGGGAAAGAGTATTGTTGGCTCGCGAGCCCTCGCGAGCTGGCTCGAGCTGCACCACGAGCCGAACCGAGCCCACAAAAAAGCTTGATATCCTAACCAAGCTGAGCCGAACCGAGCCTCCATTCCATCAAGCTTTCACGAGCCGAGCCGGCTCGGCTCGGCTCGTTGCCACCCCTACTTGTTCAGTAGTTCCCACCTGCCAGTCAAGGTGGTGATCGGTTCGGCTGAAAATCTCGTGGCTTATGGCTGAAAACACTGTAGCTGGCTGAAAAAAGCATTGTAGCTGACAGAGGCTTATTTAGCATAATTAAATTTAAAAAAAATTAAAAATAAAAAATATGTTAGCCCATTACGTACAATACAAACAAATACGGGAAAAAAAGAACCGGCAAAAAAGCTCAACAAAAAGCCAAAAGTTCAGAGAAAGACAAAACTTATGAATAGTGAAAAATAAGCCAGAAGCCGAAGCCGAGTTGATCGGGGCCGTCCGCCCCCAATCCCACTGCCAGAAGAAATACGACGGTGCTTAAGCCTCTGGCTTATATGCCTTTAGCTTGTTCTAAAAAGCTTAAGTTTTTAGCTTATGGTTTAAGTCATTAGCTTTAGGCTGAAATAGTACTATAGCGGCGGTTAGTTTTTTCTAAATTATTTAATAAAAAATTTAAAACTATTATATCGATATGGACAATGCAAAGAAATAATAAGAAAAACGAAAAGACAAAAAAATAAAACTTAGAAATCGAGCATTTTAAGTAGCTTCTGATTTAAAAAATCAAAAGATAAAAAAATCAAAAGTTAAAACTGTTTAATGCGGGGCCAAAAATAGAGGCAGACTGCCCCTAGGTCAGCAGTACTGCATAGAATAGCTGAGATAAATGACACACATGATGGCGATCAGGTGATCACATGGGAACATGTTGGAGCAGATAATTAAAAGGCCAGTCATTTGAAGCAGCGACTATGCTGACTAAAATACTACAGAAAACTTTTCTTATCACCGCGTGGAGCAACATGTGTACCGAAAAGAAACAGACAAACAGAAGCTTCAGTTCTACGCTTTCAAAATAAACTAAAGAGTAAAGACTTTAATTATTGAGCAGGACTGCAACCGGTAAGTCATTTTCCAATCTATCCGTGGGTAAGTTCTTTTGAAATATAATTTATAATTTTTAGTTTAAATTTGTGAATTCTATCTATTCGTAAGAAAGAGTACGAAAAGAGATACTCGTGTGTGATTTTAACCGATATAGATGAAATCGAGACAGACTATAGTCGACTTATAAACTCTCCTGAAAAGATATTTCGCTTGAAAATTAGTTACTTAAAAAACCAATTCATAAACCCAAAAAAACCCACCCGAATTCCTCGTCACCAAGAACAGCACATGATCCATATTGGTTTCGAATGGGATAACAGCAGGCGAAGAAGAGATGGATTTGATGCAATTTGTTTAAGCGGTGAAACAGATGCTCGCTAATGGGACTGACCTGGATATTGTGGATGCTAGGCTGAAAGGGCATTTCAATCATGATCAAGCAACAGTGATGATGAGGATAGCTGTTTCATGTCTTGAAGAAAGAAGCAAGAGGCCAACAATGGATCAGATTGCAAAAGATCTCATGGTCTACGATGATGAAGATTATCACCCTGCATACTTTTGATGACCTGTCACCAGAAGCAAGGATACAAATTAAACAGGGCTGTCTATTGTCCACTCTACTCTTTAGAAGAAAAAACAATTAAAAGTAGAAAACAATTATGTCATTTGTATATTGTGTACCTTACGATATAAAATTGAAAGTTTAGATCTATTATTCCGATTTTCTGCCTTGCTTTTTTTATGTTTGGTATCCTGAGAAGCTGCCAGGCTGGTACAGGGAATTAGGTACAGGGTATGTTTATTCATGCCATTTTGCCGCCTTTTATTACCGATTTTGGTTTAGTGAGGATTGTATTAGAAATTACTGTCTGTTGTAAAGGAAAAGGTTTGGGGGAGTTACTTAACAAGTTTCCGGACATGGATCTACAACAGAGCAGCATAATCCTTTATTCTACGCTGGTTGTTTTTCCTTTACAGTTTCATAAGACATAAGCCACTGAAAATCTCATCAATATTTAGTGAAATGCAACAAACTGCAGAACAATATCATCAATATTAGTGAATTTCAGCAGATTATCTGGATATTAGTTATCAAATCAGACAAACTGAGATGGAAACGTGGTTTCACAAAAGTGTGTTTTATCTAGTGTCTTCTATCATCTGGTTACTTATACATTCATCAAATGAGTTCTTTCTTTCTGACTCCTGTACAAAGAACATTAATATTTTCAAAGATACAGGTACAGTCGAAAAGCCTTTGTTGTTGTTGCTGATACAAGTACAGTCGTCACGTTGGAAAGTTCATCTACTCAAAATTGAAACTATTTATTCTTGCTTCTAAGTTCTATCAGAATAACACACTATTGGCTAAAATTTTGAAAAACCATGTGCATGCGTGCACCTGATACAAGATTTGAACAACAGTGACACTTCAGAACCATCAAATATTCAAATCGCAGGCCGGATTTAGTGCAATTAATCTTGTCTAGCATAGCATTGATATGGAAAGCGTTATACCATTTATCAGTAACAAACTTACAGTACCATGCCATCTCTTATGTAGTTATGTTATTGTGTCATTTCTTGTGGTTTTCTATTTCGCCCGTATCTGCATTGAAGTTTTGACAAGTTACAGTCCATTAGGCAAATGTATACAAAGTGAAGAAAAAAACACCATTGTATTGAAGGACAATCGATAGAATCTTTAGGCATTGGGCATCTTATGCTTCTGCAGATTATTTACTTTGTTTCACTTCAACCTCTTCTGGGTCCTCCTCGAAGTCGCCGATAGCTTAACACGACTCTTGTCTTGTCGAAACACTGTCTTAAACTAAGGATGGGAAGGAAGAAGGCGAGCATATCCATTTCAAATGGGATTTGTGTTATTCTGAAAATGCAATATGCAAATTATGAAAACATGCACACACAAAAGCACATAAACATGATACCTAATGTTACAACATCCTACCTGATTAGAGTAGTTAGTATCTTTAGATGGAGAGGTAGCCCCGTCCCAAACAGCTTCGGCTTCTATCATTTTTTTGGTTTCTAACTTTTTAAGTCAGAAGCCATTTAGAATATGTTGGTTTCTAATTTCGGTTTTTTTGCTTTTATTTTTTCCTTTGTATTATCCGTAGAGATATAAGAGTGTTTTTATTTTTATCTTTTTATTTAATTGAATGACTTAGAAAAGACTACCAGCTGCTACAATGCAATTTCAGCCAACAGCCGGTTCGAGCAACACTAAAAGGTTAGACGTTGGCGAAGAGTACCGGAAAGGCAATCATTGCTCAAACAAAGAATCCCCTTTTTCTTTTAAAGCATTTTATTCTTAGATTCTATTAGGGGTTTGCGATAATTGTAGAAATCTCATTCTCGCTACGCGAATTATCTTGCCCGAAAGAAAAAAAGAAACACCAAAGTTTTAAAATTTTTCTTTTAAATGGCCATTTTTGTATCATTTATTTTGAAACTTGCGTACAAAATTACAAAATTGAATTCAATAAAAAAAATGTTACTCTTCATATTTAATAAACCATTAAGGTGGTGAGCCAAAAATTTACTTGCATTTAAAGTACTCTTCTCATGGCAACAATGGTTCTTTCTTTAAAACGAAATATCCTTGGCCTGTTTGACATATGGCATATTTCGTCTAGCTTGATCAAAGAGTTCTGCAAAGTGCAAACATATTGTTCCAACCTTCTGCAGCTCAAAAAAGCTGCATAGATATGCCAAAGACTAGAAAATGAAAGAGCATAAATCATCTCTTTAGAAATCTGCACCTTCCTAATACAACGTTTTCGCATGCCACCAATTGAATTCTCTACCTTCTCTCCCTTTTCAAAAATAAGCTACTCATTAACCTAATCAGACCTACAATGCACAATATTACACACAAGAGGTCACTTGAACCACCATGTAGTGTTTTTGAGTAGCTTTCTTATTATAAGCAGTCCATACTCACCGGTCTGTGTAATATCACCCCATATGAACAGATACAAGACATTCTGGTGGTGGAAAAGCTCGAAGGAACAAGACTTGGATAGAACCATCGGAGACATTAGTTTGCTTCACAATAAGTTTTTGAAGTACTACAAGCTATTGGTGCTCCCTTTAATAACCCATCGTGATACTTTGTTCACTCTATTCACCTCCCACGACCTTAACTGCAAAAGGTAAGCTTCAAATTACACAGTTCATTCAGAAAGAGCTGCCAGTGTAATGCTCTGCAAGTCAAATACAAGTACTAGCCTCCAGCCGTCACAAAGTGACACGAGTATTAAGCAGCACTATAACTTGGGCTTCTCAATATATATGGGGTTTAAACTTTGGTCTGGGAAAGCCGCTCCCTGTGGTAGCTCAAGACAGCTCAAGCACGTTTAAATAAGCCTAACAAAGCAAATGCTATGCAACACAAGAGGTCCATCGTAAGAACCAATATGATTGAAGTGAAGTGTATATAGGCCTTTTTCCTTTAAATAGAAGCCAGTGTAGGTTATAGTAACACAAATGATGTGAAAATTAGTCCGGGGACTTGCTGATGTCTGGTCCAGACAACTTCACTGTCAAACCCAATCAGAAAATCAGGAGACGCACCAACATCGCAATTCAAAATCCCAAGAATAACAATCTAGCTACTGACAGTTCCTGGTCATCCCAGTCAGAGTTTCTCGTAAGTCAGCAATTCTCAATCTACGTCTAATTCGAATTTAAATTTCAATTTTTTAAAGAACATATGGTAACCAGCTTCTGCCAGAAACTGGACAATAGCTGGCTTTTTCCTGCTTTCAGACGCAAAAAATGACCACATTTTCAAATAGTAATCCTGGCCAGTATTAGTACCAGCTCTACACAAGTACTAGTTCACCATCTGGAGTCAGTCCAAATAAATTACGAAGTATTGATTCTAACAACATAGGCAGGTCACATCCCAGTAGAAGAGCATGCCTGCCAACTAACCCTAGGCCAACAAAGAATACCCAGTGGAACTGCTTCGCTACGAAAGAGATACACAACAGCCAGGTAACACCCCTGAGGCCCTGACCTAATCAGCTCATGTCATGGGTGCATGGCTATGCAACTGGCAGTAGTAGGCCACTAGGCCTAGCGACCAAACCGTTGTATAGATGGCCAATGGGGCTCTAACCCATCAACCATAGCTTGATTCAGTGCAAAAATCAGAGAAACAAGTGTACAAGACACCTACTGAAACAAATGAGTATATGCACTTAACAATCAGCAAAAGCATCAAATGAGAAGTTTAATTCATGTCACCAACACCAAACCAACGAAAACCATAATTTGTTAAACATTATTTCCATTGCCAAAAAGAGCCTCCATTAGAAAGTAGAAATATGTACATTCTAACAAGTAATGAAAAATCATAATTTCGAATTCATGCATGTCTAAAAACAGCATACTCATAATTATACAGAATTATCATGCTAAATGTTAGTTGCTCATTAGAAAGAATACCAGTGACCAGTCTGTCAATCTTGTTTCAACTTGGAAGGCTTAATTGAGTTATAATACATAATACAATGAGATGTGAGAAGGCATCACCAATCAGCTAGTTTTACAGATTCCAGCATCAGTAACAGCAGTCCTTGTCTACAACAGAGCCACTTAATTAACAAACAGAAGATCAATAGCTTCACTTCTCTTCAACCAATCCTGGTCTCCCAACAATTACATGAGCCAGCGTCCCACTGGTGACCATAACCGATAAAGGCAATTTATTTGCAAAAGGCTAGCTTGAAAGGTGCATCAAGGATGAGAATTGGAAGCAACTACCAGCTACACAGGGAAACAAACGAATCCCGTGAAAAAGTAGAAGACCTGATAATCTTTTGGTATGTACAACACTGGAGGTGGGCCAGCTCACGGCAAAATCAGAACTGTGGCTTCTTTAGCATTAAAGTACACACTGAATCTTTATCTGCATCACAAGATCACATCAACTGCAGATCTGATTGAACATAGAAATTGCTCCTAGTATTGAGCAAACACATAATCTCCTAAAGCTGCAATGAAGTGCAGTTTCTGCAGTGAGATCTGGCGGCATCAATACACCATCTTTAAAGAAAAAACTTAATGGTTGTCGACACAGAGAATGGCTCTCATTATTTATGGTTCCAGCGTCTTCATTGCTTTCCATGTGGCATGTGCACTCCCTTGAAAGAAAACTAACATCACTCTGACAAACACAATGCTCTGAGAGGATTTCTCGATAGGACCTTTTTCCAAAATTTTCTTTACAACCAACTATATCTTGAGAGCTGTACCATTTTCTAACTGTTGCTAGTAGATTCAATGACCATGATGAGAGAATGTCATGCATATCATCAACTGTTAAGCAATGCAGATTAGGCCTTACTGAATTTGAAAGAATATCATGAGCCATCTTATAAACAGCATGGAAGCATGCAGAGCAACATTTGTAAAGACACGAAGATTTTGGAACCGAGAGAATCTTTATGCTACCTTGCGGTTGACCATTAAACAAATGATCTGATTCAACATCATTCTGAGGAAAATTGGTATTCAACTGATTACCATCGCCATGAGCTCCAGAAGACACCATGTTCGTGGATATTCCTGCATTGTCAATACTAGCTGAGGATGCAACAGAATTTTCTGCCCTTTGGAAATCATTGAAATCTTCAACAGATTCAGTGTGGCTTTCAGATCTTTGAATATCTGATCTGCAGTTTTCTTCACCATTGGTTACTCTGAAAATTTTCCCATCATTGTTTACCCCACCAGATTCTCCATCATTTGTTACTGTATCTGCAGGTGTAACTGTAAGGGAACCCTTGTTAACATCAGGTGAAGCTGAACGGACAATATCATGTTCCACTGCATCAATGCTGGATATATGTGTCACATGATCATTATCAAGGTCACAGACCATATTATGGTTTTCAAGTTGGTCTGGAGCATGTTGGACTGGTTTGTCTTGCATCTCACTAGGACAGCAAGCGGGAGCAACCTGATGGTCATGTGTGTGTTGGGGTGGAAACTCTTGGACCTCCGAGCAGCCAGCAGGAGCAACCTGATGGTCAAGTGTGTGTTGGGGTGGAATGTCTTGGACCTCCGAGCAGCCAGCAGGAGCAACCTGTACATTGCTTTCTGCCACATAACTGGTGCTTTGACACTCTCTTGTGCATGACTTTCCTAGACTTGTTATCTTTGTACCTGATGCTCCTGTCCTATTATCAATATGTAATCTGTAGAAAAGGCAAAAAAAAAAAAAAGGTCAGAACAACTTTGTCACAAGATCAGCAGTATGAGGTGCCAACATGTTTTTGCTGACTGAAAGCTGTATACTTCACCTAACTTCAAAGGAAACAATAAAGCGACAATCAATAGAAACACAAAGACAAAGCTCATCAGGCCTACCTTTGGAAGGTGTACGCCCAGCTATTGACAATATCATCCAGATAAGCTACTTGAGATAGAATATGGAAGTACCGATATCGACTTTTCTTTTCCAAAATTTTAGTTCGGATCTGTCCAACTAACAGTTCTAAGACCTTTCTCACCTCAGCGCAGACTTCCATAACAGATGCATAGACACCTCTATATGCTAATAAGCCAACAGCAACCAATCCTCTCACGCACAGAATCTTTTCCTTGCCCTTAAGAACATTGTTTCCTCCAGATAATGACTTATCAGGTGAGGTACTGCTATGTAATAAACAGGAATTAAATGGCCAGCCTTTCCACGGTCCATTTATATCAGTGCAGGGGCCTTCCCGCAGTTTTGAGGTAACCCAACAAAGTTTAGAGAACTGCGGGTGTTGTAGTATTTGAATTCCAAAGCCAATAATAGCAAGTGATTCATTCCCTTTCACAATTCTACTAGAAGGATTTTTTGGGACACTCTCATGAAAATCAATTTTCTCAACATTTTCCTCTTTACCTTGCTGAGCACTGCACGTGGCCAACTGAGTAGGATTCTCCCTTGAAGAGACCCCACATGAGGGTGGCTTATCAACGTACGAAGGAGATTTTGTTAATATTCTGGATTCCTTATTCTCACTGGATTTACATTCACCTGGTGCACTAATTTCCATGGGAACAAAGACTTCTTTCTGTTCATCATGATTGTCATGAGCTCTGCCATGCAACAATTGAACATGATGCTGAATTAAGTCCTGTGATAACCTCAAAGCGCATGAATCAATCACCTGATCCCAGCTAAAGTAGCTGTCAACATTCACAGAGAACCTCGGTATTGTGTGTTCTGAAGAAGCAAGACATTGATCTACAACATGTGTACTGAAGAAATCTCTTACTCCACTAGGAAGATCTTGAAACTTTAGTTCACTAGTGGCCTGTAAAACAAATATCAGCTAAACATCTAATTTGTACATAAACAGATCAGTTAATCATCCAGAGGTGGCCTATAAAAAAATACCACTAAAACATAATTCTGAGAAAATAAGGGGCAATGGCCAATGGCAATAATCCAACTTTCACCATGTTCTACACAAACATGAGATGAAAGCTCATCCAACAAAAAATGAATCAACCAGCTCCTTATCGTTTGTACAACAGTAATCCATAATAAATGCATAGTAAGCACATCACTATTGCTGCTAATCAGATCCACAGGGAGCTAGAGCTATACAAACTTGGAACTTGAGCAATGACTATCCCAAGTACAAAGTACAAGCTACTTGGAACTTGCCTCTGGAGCAAATTTAGGCTTAGTTTGGCATTTCTGAATAATAGGTTTGGTTGTTTAGATGATTATATCTCTTGGAAGGGATAAAGTGTAGATTAGATGATTATATTGTATAAATAAAAATCCCCAGAGCTGTATTTTCAGCCAATGTTAATAATAGTCATCATGTTAATGAACCTAAAATATCAATATATTTGCCATCAACTCACCGTGCACAATTCCTTTGTGACATTTTATTTAAAGGAACAGCACAAACATGCATACATACCCAGAAAATTTCAAACAAAGAATAATTAAAGAAGCATATGGCGTGAATAGTAGACATGACGCTTACCAGAACACTTATGGATACAGAAGCTAACAATGAACCAATCTGCTCAACCAATGCATTCCAAACTTCTGAACATTTTCTCATGTTGTTGATTGGCGAGGACGCTAACTTGCTTGTCCCCACATTGGGCACATGATCTTCTATTTCCTGTTCATGGACCTTATCGACAGCCCACAAATCAATTCTAGGCATGTAGATTATGCATCTTCCAAGGTTTAGGCATTTTGCTAATCAAGAAAAAGAAAAAAAAACTTGATTACTTACTCATATCCACTGAATAGAAATGAAGAATACTAATAGAGTAACAGACAAATAGTCGTCAGTAGGTACCCCATTTCACATCAATTAAATGAGGAATGGGGCATAAGATCATTTTCATGTAATCAAAGGCACTCAGTTCAATTTCCTAATGCCATGGATGTGGAGAAGACTTGTGAGCAGAAGTAGAGAACCAAGAAGCCATAGCAAGAAAAGTCAGGTGTCCTCATAATAACAAGTTATGCTTACGCAGTAAACAAATTTAAGCTTAAAGAAAGTTATTGTTGATTCTTGTATGCAGGTAACTTTGGAGCAGACTTTCATTTCACATACTCACAGAGTCACATGCAGACAGTAATACAGTATAAAGCAAAGACAAAATGCACAGGTCAAAAATACTATCACCTACATTACAAGCAAAATACAAATGAAGAGTCAATTGAGTTCTCTCAGTGATCATTTCAAAAGAAAAATAAAATAAAGGAAACTTACAAAGAATTTGCGTCAATCCACTTAGGATATCACCATTTCCCTCCTGTGCCATAGTTGCAAGATCAAGCTTGTGTATTACAATCTGACCCATAAAACCATGAAGAAGGCAACGAATTAGATGTTGCTGGCCTGATCTGGGCGCACCAGCAACTAAAGCTCGAAAACCTGATAAATTATGTGCTAACCCTCCTTTCATATGAGAAACAGCGGAATTCAATCTGCGGCCATCAAACTTCTCATGTTGTACATCATGACTTAACAACATTGAGCCATGATTTCCTAGTTGAGAAGCTACTAGACCATAGCTTGACAAGATTGATCCAATTCTATTCGCAATATCTTTCTGTTGTATCAAAGATGGGAGATAGGAAGACCAGAAAGTGTGAGGTACACTATTCTTTTCCATAGAAGAGAACACAACTTCCTTGATAGAAGCAGATGCCTTCAGAAGAGATGAAGGTAACCAGATCCGTTCATCCAAATAGAGGGAAATAAGAAGGTGTAGCAATGGTTTAAGAAGGCATGGCACAAGATAGGTATCAAGAGGAGAGGAAACTAGATCATTTGCAGCAATCCCTGCTTCTCTTTGTGAACAGGGTGGGGGAGCAGTTGCAAGAGCAGCCAACCAGTCCCTTTCCTCCACGAGAATTGATGGTAGAGGAAGTCGCCCATGCTCAAATCCTTTCTCTGCAGAGCGTAAAATGTCCTGCAACGGGCAAGTCCTTTTCAAAGCGTTTATTGCAGCTTGGGTGCAAATTGCCTGCAGATCAGCACCAGCATATCCAACAGTTTGGCTTGCAATAACTGAGAGGAATGCGCCTGAAATAGGACTTGGCCAGTATTTTGTGTGCAAGGAAAGAATGGCAGATCTATCCTCAAAGGTTGGGAGCGGGAAGTATATCTCACGATCAAACCTTCCTGGTCTCCTAAGAGCAGGATCAATAGCATCAGGACGATTTGTAGCCCCAATTACTATAACTGAGCCTCTTGATTTCAAACCATCAAGCAACGAAAGCAAAGTCGCCACAACTGAATTGTGTGTCTGGTCTTGTTGTCTGGATCTACAAGGTGCTAAACCATCTATCTCATCAAAAAATATGATAGAAGGTTGGCATCTTTCAGCTACCTGAAATAGAAGCCTTAACTGTCTCTCAGCATCACCAACATACTTGCCCAAACAATCGGCACCTTTTCGAGCAAAATAAGCAATCCTTCTGTTCCCCTGAGAACATGCCCCAATTAGTGACCGCACAACAAGTGTTTTACCAGTACCAGGGTGGCCATGCAGCAGAACACCTCTTGGAGGTGTAAGACCTAAAGAACCAAAGAACTCAGGATACAAAAGAGGCAATATCACCACTTCTTTCATGCTCTGAATAACATCACCGAGCCCAGCAACAGATTCCCAGCCACGGTACGACTTTTCGTTTTCAGAAGAGCCTCCTATGTAAACAGGTGCAATTCTCAAAAGATCTCTGTTTAGCCTCTTCCCTTCACGTTTCAAGAATTCTTCATCTTCCCCACAGTTCTCTAACCATTTCTCTTCAGCCTCTATGTCCTTTCTCCACGCATCGTGTGACACCTTCCTGATATCCGCCTTCAACTTTTTTATCTTCATTTTCCTGAGTAGTTCAACATACTTATCTCCTTGGGGTTGGAAGAGATGTCGATGATCATTGCAAGCTATAAGAAACTTCCGGTGATCAAATATACAGGCTTCTGCTCGACTGCAAGGCTACAAATGGAAAAATAATACACATTAAAGGGCAATAATAGAATCTTGAGGTGTGGTTTCAACACCAATCAATTACCAAATGGTAGGTTTTCGGACATCGATCAACACGGCACCCAATAGTTGCTCCAGGTCTGCCACATCGACTGCACTTCAAAAGCCTTCCACGACAAAGTGCAGCTCTTACATTTTTTAGGCACCCTAAACCAGCAAAGTAAACCTGAAATTTAACAAAAACTGGATTTTCAAACCTCAGTACATTACATCAAAATCTCAATATCAATAGCATGCAGTATAGTGAAGCATTTAGCTTGTTCTGCTTGCAACACATTGTGTTGAATTTCAGTCAGCAATCCAGAGCAACCAATGTTGATCCCTAACCATATAGCGGGGCATATTTTTGAGGAAATACAATAATGAAAAATCAAGAGAAGGTGTTGACAAGGGTTGCAGCCTGTGTAAAACAGAAAAAAGGTGCGGCAATTATATGCACAAAAGCAACTTAACATACACATTCAAATAACACATATGAGAATTTTGAAATATACTGCAGTGCAGGCACAGACCTCAGGACTCCAAACTGCACAATTCTGATGAACCCAGACACGAGCAATGCCAAATCGATCATGTATTGGACCCAATAACTTTCCGAGCCATCCAGGGTCATCACCGAACCCATCCCACATATCATAGTTTGGATCCTCCGAAGGCAAAGCTCCCTCATAGGCTTCATTCTCGCTATCAACCGTATCATGCAATGCAACCTTAGGTGGTCTGCCATCAGTCCCTCCTCCACAGAGCCCACACCTCCTCCCTTCTTTAACCTCCGTAACTCCCTGTTTTTCCTCTGAAACCGGATATTTGCCCATTTTCTCCCTCAGAGCATCTTCAGGCAATACTACGTTTGGGACATCATCCATCTGTTCACTTGGCTGGACTTCTTCCACTTGCTCACCAGGACCACAACCATCTAATTCCATTTGCTGCTCGACAGGAATGGTGCTCTCTCCTGCAATCTGCTCGTTGTGCACGTCAAGCAGCTCATTTTCGCCTGAATTGCCAGCCCCAACCTCATCATTATTCTCATCGCAGGCTAACTCATCATCATTTTCTCCTTCGAGTACAGGTGATTCCAACTCTTCGGTTTTGTCCTCCCCTTGCAAACGCACCTCCTCCTCCTTGCCTTCTTCTAGATCATTTCCAGTCCCAATTGTTTCTCCTTCCTCCTCCTCCTCCTCCTCCTCCTCCTCCTCCTCCTCCTCCTCCTCCTCCTCCTTCCCTCCTCCTTTTTCCTCCTCTTCCTCTTCTACTACAGTGACACCCTCCGCAGCCTCATGTGCTTCGACATTCAAATCGATGGTTAAATTGATCTCCCTATCCCTCACTTCCCTCCCTCGCGATGGCAAATCTCCGCTCTCGTCACCCACCTCCTCTTCCTCAGCCCCCTCCCGCACGTCCACCACCACCGTCCTGGCCTCCTCCTCGTCGTCTTCATCTTCGAACCACAGGGTCCTCGCTCGCCTCTCCAGCCTGGCCTTCCCCTTAACCCTATCCCGCAGCCGCGAGCGCCACACCACACTCCCCTCCCCGTCCTCCTCCTCCTCCTCCATCTCAAGGGCATCCGCCTCGCGCCGCGCCCTACCCTTGCTCCCCCTTCGCGAGCTCCCGCTGGACGCGGCCACGCCGCCGCCGCGCCGGGGCCGCTTGCGGCGGGAGGAGGGGAGCGGCGATGTGTCGAGCACGACCGGCGCGCGGCGCACCCGCGTGCTCCGGCGGACGGCCTCCTCGTCGGAATCGTCGCCCCCGCCGCCGCCCCCGTCGCCCGGGGGAGGAGGGGCCGGCGCGACGTCGCGGATGGCGTCGAGGCGCTTCTGCTTCTTCCGGCCGCGGGAGGAGCCGCCGCCGCCGCCGCGCCGCCGCTTGGGCGTCGACGGAGGCATAAGGGAGGGAGGGAGGGAGGGAGAGAAGCGATCGCGGCGCGCACGAAGAGATGAATTGACAAGGGTTTTCTGGCTTTGGGCCTTAGGGGCTCGCTAACCTTGGAGTCGCGTTTCCTTAAAAGGAGGACGAAAGGGTGCGACCGGGGCCCGGGGGAGGACTGAGGAGGGTTGGGTTTGGGGTGGTAAAGTACTAGGAACTAGGGGTGGCAACGGCTCGTGAAAGCTTGGTGGAATGGAGTCTTAGTTCGGCTCGGCTTGATTAGGATATCAAATTTTTTTGTGGGCTCGGTTCGGCTCGTGGTGCGGCTCGAGCCAGTTCGCGAGGGCTCGCGAGCCAACAAATGTCCGCCATACAAATATTGATGGGGCCGTGCCGCCGTGGGTTCTCTTTCTCCTTCCTCGCAGCCGGCCGGCCCGCCACTACACCACGGCACATCTATTTTGCGTGTCCTTCTCCGACGAACCACCAACCAAGCTGGCCGGCGCCAAGTACTACTACTCCTACACCAAGCGAGCACCAACCCGCCTCGCCGCGTCCCCCTGCCGCCGCCTCTCCACCGCCGCACCATGCCCTCTCGACCCACCGCCTCCGCCTCACCCCGTCGCCCTCCTCGCCGACCACCCAAACCCCGCCGTCGCGCAGTTCCCTCGCACCGGCTTCTCCCTCCTCGGCGTCCTCGCCGACCAACCCCTCCTCGCGCGCGCTATCCACGCGCTCGCCCTCGGCCCTCCGCCGCGCGCTCCTGCTCAGCGCCTTCCACCGCAACACCCTCCTCACCTAATACTTCCGCCACCGCTCCCCCGCCGCCGCGCTCCACCTGTTCGACGCAATGCCCGACCGGATCCCGTCCTCCTGGTACACCGCCGTCTCCGCCTGTGTGGATCCCTTGAGAACAAGGTGGGCCGAGCCAACCGAGCCGCTCGCGAGCTGGCTCGGGTTCGGCTCGTTTAGACCCTGAGCTTTTTTGCTGGCTCAGCTCGGCTCATTTCATCCACGAGCCGAGCCAAGCCTCCACGAGCCCGAGCTGGTTCACGAGCCCGAGCTTTTTTGCCAGCCCTACTAGGAACGGAGGAGGGGAAGTGATGCGAGGCGCCGAGATGCCGCGGCTGACAGGTGGGACCTTTGTTTTATGGGCCCACAGATGCCAGGTCTATTTTATTTGGCTTTGGTTTATGTCTTTTGACTGCGATTTATGATTTTTAGACTATTCATGAAAGAAAATACAGAGTAACAGAAACTCACGTACAGTTTTGGCCGATATATATGAAGTCGTTACATTGTGTACTACAATTAATTTGTAAACCCTACCTTGAAAAAACACTACATTTAAAAGCTAATTATTGTATGAAAGCCGAAAAGCAACTTTTAGAAGCTGAAAAGAAGAGGCTCGCAATCACTTTTCGAATGGAGGCTGGGCACTACGACTACGGCCCTACTCCATACGGCTTTCAAGCCTTCGGCTTCTAGCGAAGTCATTTGGAACACGTCGGTTTTTTAATATCGGTTTTTTAGCTTTTTGTCTTTTTGGTTTTTTCCCTTATTGCTTTGCGTTATCCCAAAAGATATAGCGATATTTTTTATTTTTCTTTTTTAAAATATTTTTTATTTAAAAAAAGCTATTAGCTGCTACAGTATACTTGAAACCAAAAGTCAGAAACAGAAATTAGAAGCCGGACTTCAAAATTGTTTGGAGCGGCACCTACATGCAGGGTTTGGCCTGATCCGATCAGACGTTCTCGTGAAGAGATTCAAAAATTTTAAAACTTTTGAATATTTATTTGGCAATCACAGCTCCTGCGCAAGGAAAAACCAGTCGACTTCCCGCGTGTTTACACGGCCTCTCCTTTTTATTCTGACATGCAGAATTCCTTTAGTTCTAATCTACCACTCTCTAGGGGTGGAAAACGGTAACGGATAATTCGTTTTATCCGATATTCGTATCCGAGAAAACACAAATATGGTAAGCAAAAATTCGTATTCGAAAATATTCGTATTCGTATTCGAGAATACTCGTATCCGTATTTGAGAGTATTCGTATTCGTATTCGTATTCGAGAATATTCGTATCCGTATTTGTATTCGAGACTATTCGATTCGTATTCGATCCGTTTCTAGAATTTATGAAAAAATCGTACAAATTTTGTGATTCAAAATTTGAATTTAGGCGGTTTAAAACCGGTAACCGGTCAAAAACTGGTGAAAAATCGTTAAAACCGCTAGGAATCCGTTTTATCCGATATTCGTATCCGAGAAAATCCATATTCGAAAATATCCGTATTCGTATTCGAGAATATTCGTATCCGTATTTAAGAATATCCGAATTCGTATCCGTATTCGTTTGAAAAATATGGATTCGTATTCGTATTTGAGACTATTCGACCGTATCCGATCCGTTTCCACCCCTACCACTCTCCAAGGCTCCAATCAAACTAATGTAAATTGGCACCAAAGCATTCTCTCTCTTTTGTTTCCTCTCCTCTCACAGTCTCAGGGTATTCTCTTTTCAGCTTATGGTTTTTAGCTTTTTTATAGTGGCTAGTTTTTAACTAAGTGTATTTTCAAAATAGAGTCTACAAATTAATTGTAATAGACACTATAATAACTTTATCTAGATCGGTCAAAATCACACCTGAGTGTTTTTCTCTCCGTACCCTCTCTTACGAATAGTCAGAATTCAAAATTTTCAATCAAAAATCATAAACTGTAGCTCAAAAGAACAGCCCCTCAACCTCATTGTACAGGGGTTCATATGCAGTCTTGGACACATTGGAAAAGCCTATGTACCTAATTCAAAATAATACGAACATTAGAATTTTTATAGCTCTAGATTTTGGGCACTGTCGAAAATTATTGAGCTTTTGGACCTTGTTAACTGAAGAAGCGATAACTGGCCCATGCATGCCTGAAATTTCCTCGTCATTATATCGAACATGTTGAGTTAGGAACCAAAAATGCTAGCTGTTGTGGCTACAGATCAAACAGAGAGAGAGTATGGTAGTGAAGAGTTACGTGAGTAATGGCTTAGGTCCTTCTCCCCATGGCTTGTGCTGTATATATATATCCACATGGGGAGTGCTTTTACAATTATACCCTTACATCCGAATATACCCTACAAAGGCACTTATGTCATTATACATGTCCCATTATGGGCCTTACATTCTTCTTAACAGGCCTGCTGGGCTTAGGTGGGGGCCACCCCTACAACAGGAGCCTCTCATGGTGAAGGGCTTCATGGGCCGAAGCCATGCTGCCGTATGGGTCGATGTAGAACTCTTCCCAGCGCAAGGTACAATGCCAACCTTTCTGCCGAAGCCGAGGCCAAAGTCGCTGTGGAGGGGAGGGCCGATGCTAAAACCGAAAATGGAGCTCACGGTCGGCAGCGGGGTCGAGGGCCAAGTCGGAGGCGATGCCTGCTCGGTCGTGACAACGAAGTCGATGCTAGAGCGGAGGTGAACCTCGCGCCGGTAGGTTCCCCTGGGCACGAGGTGTGCACGGCTCCGCATGCTGGTAGTGCGCTTTAATGACTCCTGGAAACGTGCTGACCCCTGGGTTGCCAGGAGCATGCTGCTGCGACCGTGCGTTCTTTTCCAACCGAGTTGTACACGCGGCGGGCCCTGATTTGTGCGCCGTGGGCTACCTGCAGGCGCACGGCCGTAGCCGTGTGCCCCTTCCCCAGGAGGGCGGGACGCGTGGCGGTGCGCTATAGGAGCGTCATGCACTGTCAGCCCACCTACCAGCGCGCCCTCGGTTGCCAGCGGTTGTGCTTCTCAACGCTGGGTAGCCGAACCGTCAGGCTCCCGCCGGTTACGCTGCACTGGTGGAGGGCTGGAGTTGGCTTTATAAGGCATCGCCATCGGCATGGGGCGCTCTTTCGTGCTACTTGTTTCAGCCTATCTTCCCTCTTCTGCCAGCCGCACAACCCACCCTTGCTCGCGTTGTTTTAGCACTCCGTCGCGGAGAGGGATGGCTTGCCGCGACGATCCCACTTGCCGGCCCAGCGGTAGCGCCTCCTCTGATCGTCACAACCTGTCGCCTCCCCCAGGGGAGTACTCGCTGGTGGTGCGAGGAAGGGCGCATGCCAACAAGCGGTGGGATGCCATGGAACGCTCGGGGGGGGCGTTGCTCCCGTGTGTTTGGGCGAAGCCGCGCTATAGAAGCGATGCTCCAGAGACTTGTCCGAGAGGGGAAGATCGCGGAATGGGGCGGGGCTCGCCTGCCCGATCCCTCCGAGACGGAACCGCTAGGACTGTGCGTTCGGTTAATTTGGTAAAATCGGTTCGGTATATACGGTAAATACGGTATTATTAGTTCGCTAGTATACGGTATTTTTGAAAATACGGTTCAGTATCGGTAAATCCCAATTTATTTCGGTGCGGTATCGGTAAATACCATATTTACCAAAGTTGACGCAAATTGGAAACGATATAGTGACTAGCGAGACGAGTAGACGAAGTATATATGTGCATCTGTTCATGTAGCTGCAATCTAAAGGTGGTGTAGAATTAACGAGTAATACAAGTAATAAAAAGAAGAAGCAATCAGAAGAGCAGAGTAGGGCACCTAGAGAGTAGAGTGGCTTCTCCTTTTTTAAAGAGTGAAGGAGGATGGCATATTGGCATGGATGATGGTGTACTGTGCATACATGTTTGTTTCTGCAGCAAGGGACCTGAAATTTTATTCCCTGAACCGAGATTCCTTTCTCTTGGCTTACCATGTTCTATGCTCAGAATCTTGCTCAGCGTTCTCATAATAGATGCTTGCCACCTTTACGGGCCGTGAAGGCGTGAACACACACACAGACGTGAGCGCGCCAGCGCGGCACAGACGCACATGCACAGTCGCACAGACGCACACGCACAGACGCGAGCGCGCCAGCGCGGCACAGACGCACAGTCTCCTGCGCGGTTCGGTTTTTTCGGTTTTTATTCGGTTTTTCCCGAAAAAACCGAACACAAAAAAATCCTGAAATATAAAAACCGAACCGAATACCGAAAATCGGTCAAACCGAGTTGACCGGTTCGGTTTTTTCGGTTCGATTAAAATATGCACAGCCCTAGGAAGAGGCTATTAACTTTGTCACATTCTTTGATGCCGGTCTGCGGATGCCCTCGACACTCTTCGTCGGCGAGTTCCTACGGGCTTATGGGCTGGAGCTGGCACAGCTGACCCCCGGCGCCATAGTCCGCCTGGGCGTGTTTGCTTGGGCCTTGCGAACGGAAGGTCGTTGTCCCAGTGCGAGCCTGTTCGCCACTCTACACGACGTGCGTTGCCAGCCGAAGAAACTCGAGGGGGGAGAAGAGTCAAACTTCGGCAGCGTCATCTTTGTGCTGAGGAAGTCGTGCACTGGGCTCTTCCCTGCATGCGCCGCGCGAGGGAAGTGGGAGTCTGGCTGGACGCGACGGTGGTTCTATTACCTTGTGACGAGCAGGAGCAGCCTGGCGTGCCGAGGACAGCCGATATCTTTCACCATCTCGTCAGACGTGGAGCCGATGGCCGACGACGCGCAAAAGGCGCGGCGGCTTGCCGGCATCGCACGCCGGTTCAGCATGCGTGACCTTGCCGAAGAATTTACCATGTACGGGGTATCGCCGCTCTCCGGTCGGTGGCAGTACGAGGTACATGGCGACGTCCGGAAGGATGGTGTGAGTCCGACCGTGTCCTGCCTACGGAGACCCCCCCCCCCGCTCCTTGTAAATTGTTCGACTGTTGGGTGTGTGCACGTTTGCATGATCACGCGCTTCCTTACGGATGATGCTGCATTTTTGTGCGTAGTGCCCCGGCTGGAAGATGCAGAGCGCGCAGTTGTTGCGCTTCTTGGGCCGTACTCGGCCAAGGAGCATAAATTACGCGAGGCCGCGACTGCCTCAACAAAACAGGGGCGGTTGAACCGAGTGTGCGAGGTCCTGGGGATTAACGTGCCGGACCGCGCAGTGCCGGTGGAGGCCTCGGGTGGCGCTGAAGGCGACAACGAAGTGGAGGCGCAGCCCCGCCGATGTAAGGCTAGAGCGGGGGCCACCGCACCCGGCCCGCAGGCCGGCGCCGGGTCTGAACCCGCCGTTTCGTGGGGGCGCGGCTCCTGATGAAGGCTTAGACGGTGACGAGGTGGCAGGCCTCAACGTTGTTGGCCCTAGGGACAAGGTGGTGCCGCCCGCGATAGCCACCAAGGGTCTGCCACCTACGACGGCTGGTGAGGGTCTGCCGTCTACGATCGGAGCGACTGGGGAGGCGTCGCTCGCGTCTCCGAGGGCGAAGCGTCCCCGGGTACAGTCACCTCCGCCCGCGAGGGGGCGGTTCGGGGTGGCCGGCGTGATCACCGGGATCCTGGCGCCCCGCGAGGAGGTCGGTGAGGCCGGGGGAGGGGGCGCCGCTCCTCAAGCCGACAAAGTCCCTTTACCTTACACGGAGGTAGCGCGGACACCCCCCCGTACCTTGGTAGGAGGTACTGAAGGTAGGCACGATTCCTTTTCCTCTCGCGACTTCGCGAAACTCTCTCCGCTTTGCTCGCTCATTTCGTCGTCGGCCTCAGGCGAGACGAGGTCTCCCAGACGCGGTCAAGGATCGAGCAACGGAGGTGCGCGCGAAGTCGCCGATCTTGCTGCGTAGGACGAGGCGTGGGCGTCCCGTGCTGCGGAACCCGCTGGGCCGAGGCCCGTCATCTCCGACTTCTTCCCGCGGACAGAGATGCTTCGTGTCTTCAGTCAAGCTGCAGAGCGGGTCAGCGACAGCTTGGATGTGCAGGCGCTGGCGACCTGCGAGGGGGACCTTCTGGCGCTTGCCTTGGGTGCCTCGGAGATAAGAGTGAGTGGTTTACGGCCTGCGCCGCTGTGTGAGGTTCTTCTAACGTTCACTCTCTTTCCCAGACACTCGCCCTCAGCCAAGCTTTGGAGAGGAGTCACGTTCAGGAGCGGCGGGCGCTACAAAGCAAGCTTCGTGAAGCGGACGACGCTCACGCCGTCAAAGACGCGTAGATCCGCACGCTGGAGGCGGAGAGGGCGCTGTTAGCTTCTGAGGCGAGGGACGCATGGCGCGCTGCGGCAGAGGAGCGCACCGTCTTTCAGCAACAGATTGCCGCGCTGGAGGAAGAGAGGGACCGCCTCATCGCGTCCCTTACGGAGAAGACCGCGGCCTTGGATCATGCGTCCGTAGCAGCGTGGGAGGCGATGGAGTTGCTGGAAGGGCCCTCCGGGAGCTCGTCGTTGACGTGCCGGAGGTTACGCATGGTCGTGAGAACCTGGCGGAGACACTTGGGTGGATCGAGGAGGGCTCGAGTCTTGTTCGCTGTGGTGCCAAGGCCTTCAACGATCACTGCGGCTACATAGGCGCCTCCTTCACCCTTGCCTTGCTTCGCGCCCGGGGATGCGAACATGCCGGCGAGCTGGCGGACTCCCAGCTGGATCTGCCAGCTGAGCCCGAGGTGATGTCTGACGCCATTCGCTTCACCGAACCGGCTGCACAGAACTTCTATGATCGAATCTGGAGCCACATCGGGGAGGACGTGGCCAGGATCGCGGTGCGGCGAACTCTGCATAAAGAGGGGGACCTCCTCCAGTGGCTCGAGGAACTTCCTCGGTGCAGCGGAGACGATGCGGACGGAGCGTGACGCCGGGTCTGGGTGTGTTGCGTCGTGTATACCATTTTGTATGGCTGCTCCGCGGATTACACTTTTACATGAATGAGGAAGCGCTTGCCTAATGTTGTTGCTGTATGCCCCTACTCGATGCGGTTGATACGTAGTGTTGATTTTCGCGCTAGGTATCCGTCCGTGCCTAGTCGGAGTAGATTCGCAAGCGGTCCGCCCCCTACCTTCTGAGGGGGTGGCAGCGGAGCTGTCGCCTAGTCGAAGTAGATGCGCGAGCGCTCCGTCCCCCACCTTTCGAAGGGGTGGCAGCGGAGCTGGCGCCTAGTCGAAGTAGACGCGCGAGCGCTCCGTCCCCCACCTTTCGAAGGGGTGGCAGCGGAGCAGGTGCCTAGTCGAAGTAGACGCGCGAGCGCTCCGTCCCCCACCTTTCAAAGGGGTGGCAGCGGAGCTGGCGCCTAGTCGAAGTAGACGCGCGAGCGCTCCGTCCCCTTCCTTTCGAAGGGGTGACAGCGGAGCTGGCGCCTAGTCGAAGTAGACGTGCAAGCGCTCCGTCCCCTTCCTTTCGAAGGGGTGGCAGCGGAGCTGGCGCCTAGTCGAAGTAGACGCGCGAGCGCTACTGGGGCTTACATGCGTGGGAACTTCGACCACGTCTTATTTATACTCGGGGAGTACGCACAAGGACATTGCCTGCACGTGCGCGGGGATAACCGCGTCTTGTTTATACTCTGTAGAGTGTGCAGGGACAACATCCGCGTCTTATTTATACTCCGTAGAGTGCGTAGGGACAACATCCGCGTCTTATTTATACTCCGTAGAGTGCGCGCGGAGGCGTCCCTCCGCTGCGTCTTGTTTATACTCCGTGGAGTGCGTGCGGATGCGGACCTCAACGCTACGTCTTGTTTATACTCCGTGAAGTGCGTGCGAAGGCGGACCTCGATGCTACGTCTTGTTTAGAGTCCGGAGACTGCGCGCGGAGGCGAGCCTCCGCGCTTTGCGGGCGGTGAAATTGCGTGCGGAGGCGAGCCTCGATGCTACGTCTTATTTACACTCCGTAGAGTGCGTGCGGAGGCGGACCTCGGCGCTACGTCTTATTTAGAGTCCAAAGACTGCGCGTGGAGGCGAGCCTCCGCGCGTTGCGGGCGGTGAAATTGCGTGCGGAAGCGAAACTCAACGCTACGTCTTATTTATACTCCGTAGAGTGCATGCGGAGGCGAACCTCGACACTACGTCTTATTTAGAGTCCGGAGACTACGCGCGGAGGCGAGCCTTTGCGCGTCTTTATTTATGCTCGTGGATGGTGCACACGAAGGTAACCCTTTGCGTGCTTTTGGTAGGAAGCAAGAAAATTTGTGTGAACGTTGTACTTTATTAAATTCTCGTTTGCGCGGGCGAGCGGTTACAAGATGATACGGGGAGAGGTCCCAATCTTCTCAGTGAGGAACCGTGGATAGTTGATGCGAAGTAGACGATGTCGCTAGCTGAACACTCGCGCCAATGCACGAACTCTCAACTCTTCGGAATACGCCCAAAACACACCGGATAAGTGTTCGCCGCGAGACCACAAACAACGAACGCCAAGTCCCCAATTCCTAATGAAACGACGGCTTGACCTTGAATTGCAGAACGAACAATGGATCACCTAGTTCTCTCTCAAAGTCCTCGCATGAACTCTGGTGATGAAAGAACAAGCAATAGCTATGTTTCAATCTTATGCATAAAATTGGTCTTCCTCTAAAGGCTGCCAATACAAGGCTTATATAGCCCCTTGGGACGTCCATATGGTCCCCCCAAACCAATTACAACTCAACTCTATATGGTTTTGGATACGAACTCTCACAAAAAAGAAACTATATTTTTCACCTATCATTTTGTTTCAGTCATAACTTTTTATCCGTGATGAATTTGAAGATGGGACTAGATCCATTACGTATCCCTTGAAATTATCTTTCCAACGAGTACAAGAACATCTGAATCGGACTCCGTTTGTGAAAGTTATGACCTTTTTACTAACTGCCTGTCAGGCTGTCCCGAACCGAATCCGAATTGAATTCTGAGTTGAATCCGAGTTTGAATTGGGTTGACCACGTGGGAAGTCCGAATTTGACTTGAAATTCTTATCCAAAACTTGTAGTTTAAGTCCTTGGGCTTCTCCCCTTTTGCTCTCCCACTGCATGGGCTTCTTTCCTCCTTGATCAGCTGCATGGGCTGCTTGGCTTTCTCCTTTCCATTCCCATGGGCTTTGAGATTTTTATTCTTGGTAGCAAATATGATTAACCTTCTTGTGCTTCTCCATTGCTTTGGCCCCGGAATCATCATAATATTCAAATTAATCATGTGTATCCGCATCATCATGATACGGGGAGGGGTCCCGATCTTCTCGGTGAGGAACCGTGGATAGTTGATGCGAAGTAGACGATGTCAATAGCTGAACACTCGCGCCAATGCACAAACCCTCAACTCTTCGGAATATGCCCAAAACACACCGGATAATTGTTCGTCGCGAGACCACAAACGACGAACGCCAAGTCCCCAATTTCCAATGGAACGACGGCTTGACCTTGAATTGCAGAACGAACAATGGATCGCCTAGTTCTCTCTCAAAGTCCTCGCTTGAACTCTGGAGATGAAAGAACAAGCAATAGCTATGTTTCAATCTTATGCATAAAATTGGTCTTCCTCTAAAGGCTGCCAATACAAGGTTTATATAGCCCCTTGGGACGTCCATATAGTCCCCCCAAACCAATTACAACTCAACCCTATATGGTTTTGGATACGAACTCTCACAAAAAGGAAACTATATTTTTCACCCGTCATATTGTTTTGGTCATAACTTTTTATCTGTGATGAATTTGAAGGTGGGACTAGATCCATTGCGTAGCTCTTGAAATTATCTTTTCAACGAGTACAAGAACATCTAAATCGGACTCTGTTTGTGAAAGTTATGGCCTTTTTAGTAACTAACTGGCAGCCTTGGCGAGGACATCGGCTTGCTTGTTGTCTGCCCGAGGGATGGCCTTCACCGTGACACCCAAAAAGTGTCGTTCCTTCGCTCGTACGGCTGCTAGGTACTTAGCTAGCTCCGGGTCCTTGGCCTGATATGACTTGTCCACGTGGCCCGCCACTAGCCGTGAATTAGTGCGGACGAGGGCTCGCCTCGCTCCCATCGCTTTGAGCTTCCCGAGGCCGAAGAGTAACGCCTCGTACTCGGCCGTGTTGTTCATAGCAGAAAATGCTAGGCGCGCCGAGTACAACAGGCGCTGCCCCTCCGGTGTGGTAATAACTGCACCAACCCCTGCGCCCGCAGCACCGTAAGCTTCGTCGGTGTTGAGCATCCACACCGGGTCTTCGGCCTAGAGGACAGGCTGAGCTGGAGGGGTCCATTCCGCGAGGAAGTCCGCCAGAACTTGAGACTTGATCGCCGTTCGGGAGGCATATGTTAGGGAGAATGGAGCAAGCTCGGCCGCCCATTTGCCGATTCGCCTCGTGGATTCCTTGTTGTGCAGCATCTCCGCCAGAGGGAACGAGGATGACATCGTTATCGGGTGCGCCAGGAAGTAGTGCCGGAGTTTTCTTGAGGCCATGACCAGCGCGTAGGCAAGCTTCTCGAGCTCCGTATACCGCGTCTTGGCGCCCTGGAGGGCTTCGGAGACAAAGTACACTGGTCGCTGGAGAACGCCCTCTTCGAGGACGAGGACGGCGCTGACCGCTGTTGCCGAGGCGGCGAGGTAGAGTAGGAGGGGAGCCTCTGGTGCTGGGGCCACCAGAGTGGGAAGGGTTGCGAGGTGTTTCAGAGGTCGCCGAAGGCCTTTGCGCAGTCGTCGTCCCAATGAAACCCGTCGCAACTGCAGAGAGTTTTGAAAAATGGCAAGCCTCGCTTCGCTGCCCTGGAAAGGAAACAACTCAGGGCCGCCATGCGGCCGGCCAGCCTCTGGACCTCTCTCATCGTCTTGGGCGGTTCCATGCCCAGGATGGCGTCGACCTTGTCGGGGTTCGCTTGAATGCCTCGCCCGGACACGAGGAAGCCCAAGAGCTTGCCCACCTGCACGCCGAAAACACACTAATCCAGATTGAGCTTGATGCCCGCTTTCCTGAGGCTGTCGAAGGTCTCTTGAAGATCCCGACCGAGGAAGGTGAGCTGCTTGGTTTTTACTACCACATCATCCACGTAGGCCTCCATGTTCCTCCCTAGCTGGGCGGCTAGGGCCAGCGCGACGAGGCGAGTGAAGATTGCGCCCGCGTTCTTCAAGCCGAAGGGCATCCCGACGAAGCAGAAGGTCCCAACCGGTGTAATGAAGCTGGTTTTATCTTCATCATCCTTGGCCATGTAGACCTGATGGTAGCCGGAGTAGGCGTCCAAGAAGCTCATGAGCTCGCACCCTGTGGTGGCGTCGACCAGTTGATCTATGCGTGGCAGAGGGTAGTCGTCCTTCGGGCATGCCTTGTTGAGGGCGGTAAAGTCGATGCACAATACGCCAGGCGCCGCTGGCCTTTTTGACCAACACCGGATTGGCGAGCCAGTCCAGATGTTGGACCTCGCGGATAACCCCCGCCCGAAGGAGCTTCGCCACCTCCACCTTGGCCGCTTGCTGCCGGTCCATGGACATACGGCGAAGTTATTGCTTGACTGGCTTGGCGTCAGGGCGGATCGCCAGGTTGTGTTCGATGAGGGCGCAGTCCACACCTTTGATATCCTCCGGGGACCATGCGAAGACATCTATATTGGCCCGAAGAACTCGGAGCAAGTCTTGCTCTACGTTCGGAGGGCGGCCCTCGCCTATGGATACAAACTGCCCCTCCGCCTGGAGAGGCATTCTCTTTACTCCGCCCTCCGGGTGGGGCTTAGGTGTCCACCCTGGGGCGGATGGCGTGTCCGCTTGGTACTTGTCAGTGAGGACGTGCACCTTACAGTGTAGGCGTCCGGCTCTGGTTTCGATGCTCCTAGCCATATCCTGATCGCCAAAGACGGTGATGATGCCCCGCCGGCCTGGGAGCTTCATACATAGGGAGGCGTAGTGTGGGACCGCCTCGAAGGAGTTGATGGCAGGCCGGCCCAGTATGGCATTATATGAATACAGGACGTCCACGACGTCGAAGACGATATCTTCAGTCCTGGCGTTGTCGGCCTGGCACAAGGAGACTTGGAGGCGTACCCGACTCAAAGCCTTCATTGGCTGCCCTCTGAGGCCCTGGAGGGGGGCTTCCGAAGCTTTTAGTAAACTCCGGGGTACTCCCATGCGATCGAGGGCCTCCGCGAACAAGATGTTTGCAGAGCTCCCTCCGTCAATGAGAATACGCCTGACGTCGCAGCCTGCGATGTCGGCCTGGATGACCAAGGGATCTTGGTGGGGGAATTCCACGCCTTAGGCATCAGCTGACGTGAAGGTGATGCTGCGATGTGACGTCCCCGGAGGTAGTTGTGCTGGGGAAGTGCTCGACGAAGAGCCTCCAGTGATGACGTTGACACCACGGCACTGGGTCTCTTTTGGGGGCCCGGCGCGCGAGGGACTGCCTTGCGTACGCTGTACGTGGGCTATTGCGGGGGTCAGCGCCTCCGAGGCCCGTACGTGGGCCACCGCTTGCCGCCACGCCGCGAGTTTGGTGCATGTCCGCGTGAAATGGCCCCCGTAGCCATGCACCTCGCACCATCTACCGTATTGTAGGATTTCCTGCTCCGCACGCGGCTTTTCCTTGCGGCTTCCTTCGCGTCCCCCTCCGGCGTACGGGGTTAAAGTGGTTTCCCGGGGGACACCTTGCGCGGCGAGGACGCGGCAAGCCTTTTGGGGTCTTCGCTGGTTACGCCGGGGCTTGCACCTGTCGTTCGACTGGTTTTGGTGCACCCCGGCGTCGATGCGCTCACGAGTATCACCCACGGACGCTTGCTTGTGTTTTGCCGTCGGGTTGTCTTTTATGCTTCTCCTTTGCGACAACTCCTCCGCCTGACCGGCATCGGAGCTGTCGCCGTTGCGTCTCCGCGCATCCTCCTCGGCCCAGGCGTACGCCTCCATTTTGTCGAAGAGCTTTGCCACCGACTTGAATGGCTTTCGTGCGTTATACTCGGCGAGTGGTCCCGGGCGGAGACCTTGTACCGCTGCATTGATGACGATTGTCTCGTTGACGTCCCTGACCTGGCAGCGTACCTTGGCGAAGCGTTTGAAGTAATTTCGGAGCCCTTCCTCAGGTTTTTGCTTGACTGCGAAGAGCTGGTCCGCGTCGACACGCTCGACGTAGTTTCCCTGGAAGTTGTTATAGAGTCGATCGAGGATCTGCTCCCACGCGTAGATGGACTGCGGCTCGATGGTGAAGAACCACGAGAGCGCCACCCCTTGTAGCGCGAGGGGGAGTCCCTTGGCCTTCGTGGTGTCGCCTCCGCCAGCGGCTTCGATGGCGATTTCATACACACGTACGAATTCTCGCGGGTCGGTGTCACCTTTGTACGCCTCGATGATACTCGGGAACTTGAAGTCCTCGGGCCATGCCGCCTGCTGCAAGCCCGCGGAGAGCGGGGACTTCGGGTCCACGCGTCGTAGTAAGACGCGACCGGGCGTAAAGGCGTCACGGCCATCCGCCCTCTCCGGAGAGGGCTCTACTACAGCTGCTGGTGGGATCTGCTGACCCCACGTTTCCTGCATACCTTGCACGGCTCCACGAAGATCCGCCAACTCCCGTTGGAGCATGCCAAAGGTCGTCAGCAGGGCGCTGTCTCCCATGGGCATGACCAAGGTCGCTGGCGCGTCCTGGCTGCCTGCCGTGGCAGCGCGATGGAGTTGGAGGTCGATGAGGGGGTCAGGTGCCACGGCGGCGGTGGTGGGGTCAAGTGGCCGGGTGGTGATGGCAGGATCGGGCGTTGCGCCGGGAATGCCGGTGCTCGCGACCGCCGCGCTCGCGTTGCTGCCCGCGCCTGCCGCTGCTCCGGTATTGACGCGAAATCCTATCGCTCCCGCCTTCTTCTTCTTCGCCGCCGATGGTGAAGCTTTCTTTGGTGCCATCCTCCTTCAGATCTGGAGGCTTATCCTTGTCCTCCCCACAGACGGCGCCAACTGTTGTGGCTACAGACCAAACAGAGAGAGAGTATGGTAGTGGAGAGTTAGGTGAGTAATGGCTTAGGTCCTTCTCCCCATGGCCTGTGCTGTATATATGTATTCACATGGAGAGTGCTTTTACAATTATACCCTTACATCCGAATATACCCTACAAGGGCACTTATGACATTATACATGTCCCATTCTGGGCCTTACATTCTTCTTAATAGGTCTGCTGAGCTTAGGTGGGGGCCACCCCTACAATACTAGCACTAGCAGCTTATTTGTAATCTGAAACTGGTATGGTTCTGCGTGACTGAAATTTCTCTCAAATGCAATGAACTGGAAAATTCATACTAGGGAACTGGCCTGATCGAACTCAAGTCTGAAAATAGCATAACATCACCAAAAACTTTTTACCGCGGTTTTTTTTCAGCAAACGCCTGATGTGTTTCCACAACATGGAAGAGAGAGTTCTGTCTGATGTGGGCTTTTGGCTGCTCGCCCACGACTAGTTGTTGACGTATTGGTCCAGCCCATATTGCAACTACCATCCGCCCACGAGCAGCCCAGCTTAGAATGAGCTCTTTCTTTCGCCTCCTGTTCTTGTGCTTGCTTCTGCTAATGTTGAATCTTTGTGGTCTCCATGACATGCCAATATATGGTAATCTGCTGATCTGTACTGCTGCTAGCCATACGTGGATATGCATGCCAATGCTGTCGAATGACTCCAACCCTTCTATTCTTCTAACTTCATGCCATGCCAATAGCACACAACAAACTCTACAGTCTTATGAGCAGAACAGCAAATGCAGTCGTGCATTAATAATCACAGAACCTACAGCTCTGCATGCTTCAGTTCTTCTGTCCTGAGGAGCAATTAACAGTAGTTATACTGTACTACTCCGATGTGAGCATTGGAGTATCCTCTGCCAAGTCATTGCACCTTGCATGGACGCTGCAAAGCGTGGCTCAACATGCAGACATGTCGGTATCCCCGCACCTCTTGGTGGGCATGGGGATGTCCATGATGGCTTCCAACGCAGCAAAAGGTCTCCAACTTGTGTACGAACCAACCGAGCCAACAACCTACATTATACAATGTTGCCTGCAAGTTAATTCGACGACCAGTTTTATCACTGATTCCTTTTCAGACATTTCAGATGTATCGCATGGAATGAAATCGAGCACCGTACAAACCAAGAAGTAAGAAATTGTAACAGGATAGAGGACAGCTCAGGTTACGTCAGATCCAAAAGACAACGGTTTAAAGCAGAGAGCAGCGCCCTATCAGACTGGCGGTAGGGGTGGATATCGAGCCAACTGCTCGTCTTACCGAGCTTTTTCTAAAATTGGCATATTTTGATTTAATATCATTTTACGGATAATTTAAAAGTATTTTTAGAAACGAGCTAACGAGCCGAGCCGAGCCGAGCTTGAGCAAAATTCAAATTCATTTGAAATCAACTCATTTTAATGTTTAACCAATTAACAAGTATAATTGAAGCAATTTTGAACCGAGCCAACGAGCCCACTAACGAGCTTTTTTTCCACCCCCACTGGCCGGCACCTAACAGTCATGCATGTGCAACTTGACATGTGATGTGATGCGACACCAGTATGCATGCGCAGGTCAATTAATTCGCAAAGTGGAGACAAATATCGCTATCTGATTAGCTGCGCCTTTTAGCAGCCTGTAACTCCCCCAAGCAGTTAGTGCGTTGTGATTTTAGCTGAAGGATTTTAACTACAATTTATAGTTTTTGATTAAAAATAAATAGTAATGATTAAAAAAAATAGTTATTAGAAGAAGGAGATGAGCGGTGTAAAAAGTGGAGGAGGGGGATGGGTGATGCAGCTGTGATCTTTTGCTTTATCTCCAGAACGAGATGGTAGAGAGAGGAGTGGAGAAACCGCTTTACAAAATCAGATATTCGCATTAGCTTTTGACTTTTCTAAACAAAAGTTAGAAATAGAAGTCAATATAAATATGACTATAAGATCATAAGATCAAAAGGTGGGTAGTATGTTATATGTACGGTCCATATTCTATCGGTGTGTGTGGACGAGACCTCATCTATCTGATCTAATCAGGACCTTTCCTCAGGAGATGGGTAGTATGCTATATGTACGGTCCATATTCTATTGGTGTGTGGACGAGACCTGATCTATGTGATCTGATCGACCTAGTCCTAGTGGCAGACAGCTCTACCTCCTAGTAACCGAAGTCTATAGACAACGATCGATATCATAGCTGATTGATCGTTAAGTTGGAACTGAATTATCGTAGGTTATTGCATGATCCTTATTCATTCAATCCTTTATATGCATAGTGGGAAACCTTTAGAAATTAACACCAACATTTTCCTCCATTTTTTACTTCTCTTTGCTGCCTTTTATAGGGCATATGCTTTTTGAGTTTTGTACGACGCTATGGTAACTTATTTTTAAATGATACGTTTTTTCAAGACAAGGTCTACAAGTTAGTTATAATAGATATTGTATCGATTTCAGTTATACCGGTCAAAATCGTATACGACTATCTCGCTCTTTGTAATCTCTCTCACGAACAGCTAGAATTCAAAAACCATAAGCTAAAAGCTATAAGCCACAGCTCAAAAGAATCGACCAAACCTTCTCATAGTATGCAGCGCTGCCATTGTTTACATGTGGTTTTAAAATCACCTAGCTAGAGTAGAGAGCTCTTCTGCTGATCTCCATTGGAGTTTTTCCACATGTTATACCTCAAGCACTTTTATTAGATGCATATTCATATTGGTTTTTACTGATGACTTTTGGTTTATAAATAGTAACAATTTTAGAGAAGTCGTACAGAGAGAGACACTAAGGCTCCGCTCGGTTGGGCTGAAAAATAGTGGCTTCTGGCTGAAATTGCACTGTAACTGGCTGAAATTACACTGTAGCTGAAGATGGCTTATTTGGCATAATTAAAATTTAAACAATTTAAAAATAGAAAAAAAAATGTTAGCTTATCACGGACAACGCAAACGAATACAGGAAAAAAAAGAACCGGCAAAAAAGCTCAAAAAATCCAAAAGTTCAGAAAATACGAAATTTATAAATAGTGAAAAATAAGCCAGAAGTTCAAGCCGAAATGAGCAGGGCGGAGTCACTATAATGTCTATTACAATTGACTAGTACATCCTATTTTAAAAAGATATTCTATTTAAAAGCTAGATATTATAGAAAAACTATTTATCCAGGGAAAACAGGGCGTAACACATCAAATAAACAATGGCAACAGTACTACTAGAGTACCAGACTACCAGCAAAGAATATAAAACCTCTGTACATTAGCTGGTCAATCATGATCAATGGATAGTGTGCGGCATACTTTGATGAACCAATTGCGCTTTTGCTGCTTCGAACGGTGAGCCTAGGAACGAATCTGCTCTCTCTGTATCCAGTTTAGGTTAGCTAGCTCCCGGACGAGTCAAGAGCACTTTGTACAAAACAAATGATGGAACAATTTGCAGGACTGCACCACAAGCAAACTTATAAGGTCTTTTCGTATTGGCTTTATCTTCAGGCTTTTATTTAGAGAAGCCAAAGATAATATGAATATTCCGGTTTCTATAAGTTATTTCTATCAGCCACTACTTTTCGTTTCTTCACTACTACAGAAAAGGTCATCGCAAATAGTTTCATAAGCCGTTTGAGTTTACGCATCGGTAATAACATAAATTATTACATACGGCTTTCGAACCATCTGTTACGCAGACTATCATAGATGATTTCTACTAAAAACCATCTATGATTATCAATTATCATAGACGGTTATAAGTTAATAACCATCCGTGGTATTCCTTTCTACTTCTAAACAAATATCTATGTATGTATATGTATATGTATATATCCAATTCACATTTATTCATTTCAGAAACAAGAACACCCATTTCACAAATTAATTAACTGAATTGAATTATCCAGCTTTGAACAAATACACACATGAATAATTAAGCTCAATCTTATCCCAGTAAAATTCATTCTACATTGTGAAACTCTCCATCTTCTTTTATGACTTTAGATATCAAGAAGTACACACACTATCGTCGAATATGTTTGAGGTCAGCTTGTTTCAACAGAGTCGTAAGGATGGACGCAATCTGTTGGTAGGAAGATTAATGTCATGTATATATAAATATATATATAAATAAATTGATAAGTATAAAATAATTATCGCAAGATTGACAAACCTAAGTATTATAGTTCTTCCCGGAATCGACAAGTAGTTGCATGTTGTGGCAAACATAGAATCCACAGGTGTTGCCCCATGGCTGCTGGTGGCACCGCAAAAATATAATTTGTTAGTTCGAGAGGCATTACTATGAAGTGTTATATAGGATTAATGTGTATTAACGAAAACCAAGAAACCTAGATTGTGTTGCAGAGCGTCGATCCCTTCCTTGGATTTTCGTACCTTTGCAATATACATGGCGAACGGTCTACGTGATTCCAAAAGTTAGCCTTAGTCATTGAGAAGGAAAGATTACAATGAAGTTATCTATGGAGGAAATGTGTTACCTGTTGATCAATCGTTAAACAACTGTGTAGTCGGTTCTGTTTCTTCTTAGAGAATTAAGGTATATTATCTTGTTTCATTTTGATATAATTACAATTAGAATCTAGTGGAACCTATATAGGTATGTCATCATAGTCATTAAACCTAAGTTCGTGTTATTTATAAAGTACAATCAACAAGTATAGCAACTAGTGCAACACTTACTGCTGGTTGTAAGGCATAAGTATGAATTCTTGTTGCATGAGCCACTAATGCCGTCGTCATGTAATTTTAGACGAAAGATGCATCCTCCTTGATGCTATCCATAGAGACCAAGCGTGGATCGAAGAAACCAACCGGTAATTTCTTTAATCTGGTTTCAGTCACCATGTATATATATACACACACACACAACAACAATGAGTTATATATGACATTTATCGGTATTACATAAATGTAGACCGTGATTGTACACACTTATAGTATCCAACATCGAATGAGTGAGACATCGAGTGTCAAGAGAAAGAACAAGTCCTCGAAGGTCACCGTGAAGACACGGTCATAAATATCGCGATGTAGATGATACATATGTTCTTAAACATCTCTAAATTCTCGCAATCAATACATGGACAGTACACCTCTTATTCAACATATCCTTCTCGGCAGCTCTTGTAAAAGCAGAAACGACATTAATGTACTTTTTACTCACACTGTTTCTAGTGTACATCCAGGTTCAGTCCTACGTTACGCATATAACAATTTAGTATTATATATTGAATTAATTAGTACACTATATATATATGATCTAAATTAAGTAGCTATATGTAGTAAGAATAATTAATTACATTGACTTAAGTAGAAATATACTATGAATTGACTAAACCCTAAACCATCTAGATGTAAATAATCTTCTCTCTACATCAAGCTAGCTAGATCTAAACCATCTTCAATTCTCCTTTCACCAAAAGCTAGATCTAAATTATAACACAATTAGGAACAAATTACTAACCATAGGTAGCCAATAACTTTGTGGATCTACAATTACTCTTGCCAAATAGTCTTCTATCACCGAATGGCCTCAAAGCCCCGCCTCCAGTTTAAAGTAGCAGCGTAGATCTAGAATTTAAGACAGAGATCAACGGGTCTGTGCGCAATTAATATAGTGTAATTATCACGGCCGATTTAATGCAAACTGTTTGTGATAATCTAATTATCACAGACGGTTTTTAATATGATCCGTATGTGAATTATCATAGACGGTTCAAAGTAAGGCCCTGTTCTTTTCAGCTTCTAAAAGCTGCTTTTTGGCTTTTCTAAAGTAACTAGCTTTTAAACGTAGTATTTTTTTCAAGATAGGGTCTACTAGTTAATTGTAGTACATACTTTACTGACTTCATTTATATCGGCAAAAACCGCACGTGAGTTTCTGTTACTCTGTAATCTCTCGTACAAACAGCCTAAAAGTCACAAGCCGCAGCCAAAAAGAACAGGCCCTAAGAACCATATATGATATTTGATAATATCACAGACGGTTCTTATTAATAACAGTATGTGATACTTGATAGATGGTTTCAACCACGAACCGTCTGTGATATTTCACTTTCATAGACTGTTTTTAGCGCTAGTAGCAGCATAGACGATGTCTAAACTAAAACTGTCTGTGATTATATTTAATATTGACGGTTTTGGTAACCGTCTGTGATGTAGCGTCTAGTATTAGGTTTTTTTTGTAGTAGTACTTCATGTTGTAACATATTTTATATTTTATTATATCATAATTACGTAAGTCGTATGACGGTTCGAATGTTATAGTGTCTTTCATTGCATCTTTTTTCACATCATGCACTCAGTAAAAAACCAAAAGCCAACAGCTAATATGAACATTTCTGTTCCTATCAACCACTACTATTCATTAGCTACAGCTAAATATGATCAGTAAAAGTCAATACGAATAGTCAATACGAATGAACCTAATGTTCGTGGAGAGGAAGTTTGCCAGACAGCTACCAGTATTGTTAACGTCTGCATTCGTCGAAAATCATATTGCGAACACGATACATTTTGGAATTCTTAGCCTTAACCCCGCAGGAAGGGTACCTCGGAAGCAAAAATGTCAACATAGCCCCTCCGGCTTTTAAGGTGATGATCGTTTTGGTTTCAGCTTTTAGCTTCCGGCTTATTTTTCAGTATTTATAAATTTCGTCTTTTTCTGAACTTTTGGCTTTTTGTTGAGTTTTTTTCCGGTTCTTTTTTCCCGTATTTGTTTGTATTATACGTAATGGGCTAACATATTTTTTATATTTTTTAATTTTTTTAAATTTAATTATGCTAAATAAGTCTCTGTCAGCTACAGTGTTTTTTCAGCCAGCTACAGTGCTTTTCAATCTTGATGCTGGATGCACACTCGTACTGCAGCCACATGCGCACGCATAACAGCACAGGTCGACAATTATTCCTTCAGCTCGACCATAATTTATACCAACGCCGCTATCGATCCTCCGTCCTTCTCCTGTCAGTGCCCCAACGAAACAGTTCCGCCCGGCGGTTGGCTGCGCCGGGTTCCCGTGTGCCGCCGCCGCCGCCGCCGGCCACGCATCGGCATCGCATCAACCGGGCAGAGTTTGATGCTATACCCCACACCACACCGGCCACCACTACCATTAATCGTCGCCACCGAACAGCAACAACTCTCGGATCATATCCACTCCGTTTACCTGGCTGCTCTGCGCGTCTGCCCCTGCCTCTCGTAATCCCATCGCGCATGGCATCGCATGCATGTTCCCTTATTCCACGCGCCGATCATAACCTCCCGGCAACCACCGCTCAGTACGCCCCACCACACCAGCTCACCTCCAGCCGTGACGCCTACCCCACCCCACCTCCGCCTCCATACCCTATATGAACCAACGCTTACTACCCTGTACTGATCACACACACTACGCTCTTCCAGTCTCCGCTGCGCAACGAACCCACGGACACTTGCTAGCTAGCAACAATGGCAGCCAGGAGCAGCATTGCCGTGGCGGCGGCGTTCTTGGCGATAATGGCGGTGGTGGTGCCGGCGGCGCTGGCGCAGGCGCCCGGGCCGGCGGCTACGCCGAGTGGGCCGCAAAACATCACGGCGATCCTGGAGAAGGGCGGGCAGTACACGACGTTCATCCGCCTGATGAAGGAGACGCAGCAGGACACGCAGCTGAACAGCCAGCTCAACAACTCCTTCAACGGCAACGGCTACACCGTGTTCGCGCCCACCGACAACGCCTTCAACAACCTCAAGCCCGGCACGCTCAACGGCCTCACGCAGCAGAAGCAGGTCGCGCTCGTGCAGGCCCACGTCCTCCCGCAGTTCTACTCCATGGACTCCTTCCAGACGGCCAGCAACCCCGTCCGCACCCAGGCCTCCGGCACCGACGGGCCCTACACGCTCAACATCACCGCCACCACCAACAGCCAGGTCAACGTCTCCACCGGCGTCGTCGACGTCACCGTCACCAACGCGCTCAGCGCCGTCAAGCCGCTCGCAGTCTACTCCCTCGACAAGGTGCTCCTGCCCTCCGAGATGTTCGGGGCCAAGGCGCCGGCCGCCGCGCCCACCACTTCGGCGGGGGGGAAGCCCAAGAAGGGTGCCACCACGGAGGCCGCCTCCGGGCCGGCCGGGTCGGACGACGCCGCACCCACGGGCGCCGCGAGGGCGAGGGCCGCCGGGTGGGGCGTGGCTGGCCTGGCCGCCATTCTTGGCTTCCTGTTGTGAGATGGTAGCTAGGGATGACTACTCGACGACGAGGAGGCCATCCATTTGCATGGATTTGATGGGTCATAGCTTCTTTGTCGTTGGTTGTTGCTGGTGGTGTTTCTTTTCTTGTCTTTCTTCCTTTCTGTTTAAATTTCTTTCATCTTAATTTGTTCTCTTGTATTCTTGCTCTTGGTGGTTTGTAAGATTTGGGTTATATGATTTGATTTATGTGTTTGAGGCCGGGATGTTAATAATGCATTACTTTTGAAGTCATTTTATTTCTTTTGTTCTACTTGTTCTTGGTAGTAGGATTCAAGACATGGTCCATTGGTCATTGGATGCTTTGTCCTTGCAGAGAAATGCGGTGCCCGGCAAGAGACTGTCGATGCTTTACTCATGTTAGGTGAACTAATTAATGGTCAGAGCTGCTGAGTCAGTGTAAGAATTGGTTGGGGATAATAGTACGCGTCTAGCTTTCGTTCTTGGATTTATCAAGCGATGAGGGCTAGGTTACTAGTCATCAAGGTGTTGGTGGAACCAATGACGGAACCAGAATTTGGTTATGTCCTGAGTTTAATGATGAAATGAACTAGGCTATCTGGATTGGATCATGAAAATATTATCCAAACTAGACTGAATTTACTTGGGCTATACATTAGATATTTTTTCACACCCTGAACTGAAATCTACCCTACCAGGTATAGTTCCGCCCCCTGGGCGGAACTGTGTGGAAAATCAGGGCCCATTCTTTAGACGAGCACGAGGTGCCAAGTTCGTTTGGTAATGAGTCGATTCGTTTGCGTAGTTGAAGTGTACTCTCTGCATGGGGGCAGCCGCAATGCAACGTATTCGAATTTGATTGAGGTGACAATGTTCAGTTGGCTTATTATTATCAGTCTTATGATCAGGACAACCGGTGAAAGTTTTAGCGCCGGCTCTCCTATGCATATGACAGCCTTAGATAGGACCTATCACCCGTGCAAAATGAAGATCTGCTCGATACAGATGTTGTAAGTTTCGACTTCACTACACATCCAAATAGATTGCGATCAACATCAGATGTGATAAGATCGCCTTGATCTCCGGCCATATCTCGTCACTTTGGCGGCATTAACTTCGGTCATCGGAAAGCACTCGCAAGAACCCTCAGCTTGTTTCTCGGTTAGGAGAATGGCATTGCTGGTATCATCAGCTCGTAATTGTCGATCATACCGGCATATCATACATTCAACTAATTCTGCACCGAACTTCTGCGTCGTCATGCGGTTATATACAAAGTGGCGACACATCACTTTCAAGTTCAATCATCAACGGCCAGATAGCACTGTCGGTATGCAATCCGTTTTATACAGAGGATTATTATGCGGCACGCTCAGTTGGTACGAGCTACTCCTACTTTAACAGTGATGCGTTAATTCTTTAGCAGTACTCCCCCCGTTCAACAAAATAAGTTGTTTTGAAATATGTGCAGTGAAATATTGGAAACTTTAATTATTAATATTTTTAAATATTTAGATTAGATATATGAAAATCATATGGATAGATTCGACTCGAAAAGTACTTTCATAATATTATAATTTTATTTAATTTTATAAATATATTACAATAGTAATTAATGGTCAAAGTTGTATTTTGGGGACCATGTCAATTTCTAAAATAACTTATTTTTTGTGAACCGGAAGGAGTAGTAGCTTTTGATAGATTGCAACAAAATGCGACACACTAGCTAGTAGCATTTCAAAAGAAAATGGTCAGCATTCCGTAAGTTACCCGTGCTAATTTTAGCCTCTGGGTGCATACCGAAACAAGCATTCTAACAAAAATGTCACCAGTAAGTAGTGACGAGGATTTCATAATTCATAATTAATACTTTCTTATTAATTATAACTGTCATAATGACTATCTAAGGTACTCCAAGTATACCCCTGATTAGAGGGTAAATGTACTCGATCAATACCAAGTCTTAACCAAAGACTACTCAGAAGCATCCACTAAACTAGCCCGTTCCCCTAAGTGGCAGTTGAGCCTTTAGTGTCTTGCTCTACGTAGTTAGAAGGGAACAGCGAGTGCGGTTATGCCTCCACTATAACCGCACATTTTCTCCCACAACACTGACAAGAACTGCCCGACAGTTCGTATGTGAAAATGTCTCTCCAACAACAACCGCTCGACGATTCCAACATGGAGAATATCTCACTGCCAGCAACCGAGAACATGTGCAGACTCTATGAATGGACCGGACGTATCTTGATTGAGTCTTGGAAGTGAGAAGACGTCGCTTGGCGAGCGGCAGTTGTCATCTCTTCAAAAGTTATTTAAGGCTAGGCCGAAGGAGACAAATATAAGGAACAATCTGAAGCAGAATCTGACTTCATTCTTTGTGTAATCAAAGTCCCTTAAGCACCCTTATAAACCTTCCTTTAGCAATAAAAAGCCCTTGTCTCCTTCATGTAGTCTGTTGAGTGATCTTCCTCGCTTTTATACTCGTAAGATCGACTTCCAAATATTTAACAAGCGCATAAGTAAAATTGCTCAAACTTTTGTTGGGCCTAGTCAAACCCTGATCCTCTAATCCACACTAATTTTTTAAAGATGGAAATCTTCTGATCTATATATCTACAAGCAACTCGTGATGTTTAGTGTATCACTTTCGTTTTGGAGGTCTAAAAAACCCACAATAATTCTTAAATCCAAAAAAATCCTAGAAATTCTCTTATAATCTAAACAACATTTAAGTTGCAAAAATCCAATATCGGCTAAATCAATTCCAGGGAATGCACGGGAGCGCCTTGGTAGAATTTTTGTCAGTATTCGTAAATTGAACCGTAGCATATGTGCTTATTTTAGGAAAAGAACCGGGTTTGGAAGAAGAGTTTCACCCGAGAGAATGTGAACCCGAGACTTTCAATCCATACTTAGGTAAGCATGCCTTTAATAATTGAATTAGAGTAATTTCATCAAAAATTTATTTTTATTCTAAATTAATAATCACTCCTTGCATAAAATGAACTTTGAAAGAAAAATCATATGCTTAATGATAACAATGATGAATACATATTTAAGACTAATGATGATGAATATGGCAATGTAAGCAGTTGAAAAAATCACTGTCCTACTGGTAAATAATATGTGGGTGGAGGGTGCACGGGTCAGAAAAAGAAAAAGACACAGGTTTTGGGACTCTCTGCATATGGTTATAATAAAAGGACCAACTAACTTTCACTCGCATATGAGCCATATTATTCTATTAGCCATGGTCCTATTTAGGACAGACAGAATATGTTACTCTATAGAAGTTTATTATACACTCCATTTGAGTATAAGAAACTGGGTAAAGCCGAGAGGGGCAAGACCCATGGTGGGTGATAGGTGATAGACAAGCCTCCCTAGCACGTGTTGGGCAATGGACTTAGCCTACACACAGTTAGCAAGGTGATGACCCCTAAGGTGGGTGTTAGGTGATGGACAAGCCTCTCTAGCATATGTCGGGAGATGAACAAGCCTCATCGGCACAGGGGTCAACATCGTGATAATTGGATGGAGTTATAATACACTAAAGTAGAGAAAATATTCTGAACTCTGATTTGAGTATTGTATCTAAGGAAATGTGAATGAACATGTTGCAGTCAAAGTCGGGGTGGCTGTGGGTAAAGCGATACAAGCATATGCAGTGCGAAATAAATCGTGAATTCACGTCTGTCTCTTGGACTAGAGGCTACAGAAGCCTACAGGGAGTCTTTTCTCTTAATACAACTGACTAGTAGCTTTACAAATCAAAATCCTAACATTTTCAAAACTTGAGACGCGAAGAGATTCAAAGAGTTGATGGCTTACAAGTTATACATTGCATTTATTGCTATTAATGCTTACTGAGTAATTTTGTACTCACCCTTGCTATTAATACTCCTTGTTAGAGGTGAGTCGATACAACGATATACACGGTTATACGAAGGTCTACAATGAGGATAGCTACACCGAAGGAAGCGAGCTCGGTTAGGAGTATGACGTCAACCAGACGGAAGTCCCATATGGAGATTGGGATGAGTAGAAAGAGCCGTTTATGTGAATCCAAGTATATTAGTGTATCTATCTACCCGTTCCTGTCTTTATATAATTATTAGTTAGAACCATTCCCTTTGCAAGTATTATAATATTTGGACAGAACTTGTTAAGCCATGTTTCGGATTGTAGCCCTACGTGGCAATAGTATTATAATAACATTATACTATCTGTAGCTATTGTTCTACTGGTTACTGCAACACTGTGTTGGCCTTATTATTTGTTAGATTGGTGTTTTATTAAATAGATAAATAATAATCTGTTAATTAATGTTATTACTCCTTATAATGATATGGGTCGTCGCAGCCGCGTCGAACTGGCAATCTCTCGTGAGCCATAACCCCAGAGAAAGGTTGGCTGATAATAATATCGGCGATCCATCACTTGCCGCTTCCAAAAATGCGCGCCACGGCGCCAGCCACTCTGCCAACGTCCAGCAACTCGATCCAGCCCGTACCAAGCTCTTTTCGGGCCTTCAGAATCAAATTTCTACTCTACGGCCTCAAGAGTCCAGCCCTCGACCACTCTGCCGGATGCATCCGCACGGACATCCCTCTCACGGTCGCAGTCGCACGGGTCGGGAACCGCGCGCGCCGCCTGGCGAACGTCTCGGGTGGGAGCATTTTTCTAAAAAAATTAAGGCAACCTTTATTAATATCAGAGCAAGTTTATATCATCCACAATCATTGGTACAATGAAATCTGGTGGTTCGTCATGCCATATTGCAATAGCTTTCGAAACCATAGCCCGACGGGCAAAGAACATGCGCCCCCGGTTAGCTTCCCTTGGGCCTTGGACAATGAACAAAATTTACCTTGGCAAAAGTGGTGGCAATCACTCAGGATTCCTCTATGAAAACTGCTCCCGAAGATCTTGAACTACCAGGATTGCAAATAGCTTCTATCACCATTGTTGAATCTGATCCAACGACCAATTTATTACGACCGATATTAGTAGCCAGGAGCATACCACTGAGAAGTGCCTCCGCTTCGGCTGCAAAGACATCAGCTGCAGGAGAAATTGGCCGCCAACACCGGGGAACGAGATGCTCAAGAACCGAAGCCCCGGCTCTGTCTATCAGTAAAACTTCCTCTGTGAATTTCCCTAGGCCCAAGCAGTGCCAAACATCAGTTGCACGCGAACAAGTAAAAAAGAGCATGACGCAGATCCTCTGTTCCTTTCTCACAGCCTGGACATTGACCGCTAACTTTGATGTGTCTATTTGCCAACGTACAATTACAGGGGACAATGCCATGGAGAGCTCGCCAGATGAAAATCTTTAATTACTTCCCCAAAATTTCTCCCAGACTCGCGTAGGAGCACCACCCTCTCCTGCATTTCTTATACTTTTCGCTCCACGCTGGTATTCCCATTCAGTGTAATAAGCAGATTTTACGGAGTAAATTCCATGCCTTGATGGATGCCAAGCAATAAAATCTTCCATATCACCATTTGCCAGGGGAATCTGCATGATAACGGCTTGCATCAACACTCAACAGCCCAGAACAGCATTCGAATCAAATCCTCATCCCAATTCCCTGATTGAGCTTTTTGGTTCGGGCTAGTGTCTCGGGCGGGAGCGTGGTACATGCCGCGGACGGACGGCGGCACGTAGGGGGGAAGGCAAGCTCCCAAATGTACGTCCCGGAACCCCAAGCACGCTTCGCAATGGGCGAAACAGCAAGATCGTCTCAGAGGGCCGTACGTACGTGGGGGGTTTGAAGAGCAGGCCACGGCCGGTGCGGTGCGTCCGCGCGACCGTGTTTTTTTTTTCGTTTTAGGTATTAATACTGTATATACATATAGAACGAGAATTTATATGGGATGATTTTAGTGAGTTCACTCTACTTCTTTTTCTCACTCTCTCCCTTTCCTCCCCCTCTTCATCTCCTGACCCCATGAGGCGATGACTATGAGCCCAGCCATCCTGTTCCTGACACCTCTGCCGCCGTCGACTTCCTATTCAACCATTCTCGGAAGCGGTGCGACACGGCTGGATCCGTCCACCGCCAGATCTGACCGCCGCCGTCGTCTTCCTCTTCGGGTGCGGCGCCGCCAGATCCGGAGGGACAACGGCCAGATCTCCACGTCTGAGCTCGCCGTGGTTTCCACGCCGTCCACCACCACCACATGCCATAGGAGGTAGGTTTTATTTTTTTTGTTACAATATTTTTTATTTCTTGGATGCAATATTTTGATTTCACTTGTGTAACATTTTGATTTTATGCGTGTAACATCGATATTCTTATCAATTTTGTTTGTTGCATAAATGGTCGAGAAATGTTGTATAGATGGATAAAAAATGTTATGACCAACAGTATGACTATAGCCGCTACGACCACTGCCGCTACGACCATACGGTCACTTCGATCACGGCCGTTACGACCATGGCCGCTACAACCACTGCTACTACGACCACGACAATAGTCGAAGTGACCGTGGCCGTAGTGGCCATGGTCAAAGTTTCTAACACTTCCGCGGTTTTGTCGCCGACCTCACGCTCCGTATGCCCACCTTCGCCGGCAATGGCTGCGGCCTCGCGTACGACACTATTCTCATGTTGGCCTTTCTGGGTACCTCCACATAAGCTAATGTCAATAAAAGATGAGGAAAATCAATTATCCCTTTCTAATTTCATGAATGCAACATTTTGTTTTTTATGTATAATATTTTGATTTCATACGTACAATATTGATATTTTTATCATTTTTTGTTACGTATAGCTAAGAAATATTATATAAATAATAAAAAATGTTATAATCAATTGTAAGGAGCTAGCTAGCAACTCCCTTTCGTTCCTAGAGCGCGGAGGGCGTGTTCCGTGTTCCCGATCGTGGCCGGCTGGATTCATTCGGGACCGCGCGTCGGCGAACAAGGCCCATGGATGCCACCGAGGGGAGATTCGATCCCCTTCAAACGCCACGCGGCCCACTTTCTACTGCGCCAACACTAACAGCTAGCATCAACGCCCACTTGATTAGAAAGATAAGATGTGCACCAGGCTGAATTTTACAATGTACAACACATGCGGCACTTCTACTTGGTAGGCCTACGTAGAGCTCCTGTGAAAGGAGGCTTGTTTAGACATCTCTACTATCTACAGGCCCATAACAGCCTACGCCCTGGAGGCCTGGAGTAATCATAGAATCCAGGAGCTTCGGTAGCCGAGTGTACATTGGTTTGCATTTCCAACAGATAAGAAGGTCAACAACAGATAAGAATTAGCCGTCACGGCGTCACCCGCAATCCAGTCGTTCGGTTCGACGTTCGCGATCGCGACTTCGCGTCTTCAGTGAGTTGTGATCTTCATGCTCTTGCTGGGTTGTGGGGTTTAGGCCGGGGGGGGGGGGGGGCTGGAGAAGTCGATGGTGGCGGACAATGTTCTTGCGCAATGTCACTGTTGATTTGTTCGTGCCATTCCAATTGTGTTAGTTTACCCATTGGCGTTGCTGATTCTACCTGCATTAGTGCGATTGATCACACACACTGACAGCAAAGAATTCGTACTTGTGGTGAATAGCTGAATAATGTATCGGACTGATAATTTAGCATTGAATTAGCTTCTTGTGTCCACGAGAAATTTTGCTGGATCTGGCTTATGGTATTGCAAAAGAGACGACTTTACACGGTGATTGTAATCTTCACCTTATTTCTTGAGATAAAATGTGATTGAGAGAATATAGTTGTGATGGATGGTGATAAAACTGGCGAATTAGTACAACGCTGACAAAAAACCCTCCCTTTCAAAAGATCTGAACAAATAAAGTAGTTGGTGATTCTTGGTATTTGCGAACTCAACCAATCTGAATAAATTGGTCATCTAGCACTTGTACATTTATATTTCTCTAGTGCAATCAATGAAATGACCCATGTAAACATGTTTCGGCTGTTTCTTCAATACCCTATATATGCGTCATCTGTTTCCTTTTCTTTAACCCATTCTAGGATGAAATTGTCGCTGGAATTGAAAAGCGTGTAGCTGCTTGGACATTTCTTCCTGAAGGTAATTTGCATGACTTTATTTGCCTTTCTGAGTTACATGAGCATTCTCTAAGTGGCTAGCTTGTTTCGGGATCAGAAAATGCTGAGTCAATTCAGATCCTGCATTATGAACCTGGTCTGAAATTGTTGAGTCAATTCAGATCATGCATTATATTGTAATTTGTGCAAGTTTCTAATTTAATCCTTGAATTTAAGATTTATCATATTATTTAGTACCTGTATACCAAATTACGATGCAAATTTTACAATTATTTACCGAATTGGCAAATGATTTTACCGAATTGCATATGAAAATTTTGGTGCGGCATACCCTTTGGTAAAATCCTGGGTCCGCCACTGGTGGGGAGGGTTAGCCGAGCATGGACTTACGTGGATTTTTTAGGCTGTGGCTTATGGCTTATAACTTTAATTTTTTAATTTTGGTTATTCGCGAGAGATAATACGTAAAAGAAAATAATCATATGTAATTTTGAACGGTACAATTGAATTCAGTACACTTTTTATTATAATATTCCTATTGATCCTATCTTAAAAAAAACACATCAAAGCTAGTTATTGTAGTATAAATCATAAGCCATAAACCCTAAGTGAAAAAGAACTGAGCCTGATCGCATGTGTTGTTCTAACATTACAATATGGCCATGTAGTAACATGCATGACATGGGGGTGAGAATAGATTACACTTTGCAGCAAATTAATAGACCACTCATTTTGCAAAGTAAGCCCTATACATATACATATATATAGATAGAGAGAGAGGAAACTGATTCAGTGCTACTGGGAGTATATACCCTTGATTGTTGTGTGTACACGGTTACAGCGTCACTTTTTACGTAGTTCTGCATGCATGCAGGTGAGCATATCCCATATGTACGTATTGTGTACTGTGCTGCTGCATCGTGAGCTAGGACAGCGCGAATTGCTGCTGCTGCTCCCTCTTGAGTCCGTATGTATATATACGAGAGCATATCTAGTATAAATGTACTATTCAATGCTAACATGCTAATGCAAATGTTGGCCGTCCGATCTGGATTGAACAACTAAGATTCATGCGGGTGAAACCGCTCCTCACTTATGCATTTTGCGTTTACACCCCCGTCTGGCTGATTGCAATCGCGACAAAATCCTTCGGTCATTCTCTTCTTCCCCGTCGAAGGTGCACCATGGGAGAGCTAGGTTTAGGCGCCGCCATTGAAGCTATTGCCCTCCCTGACCCCAACGCCACCCTCCTTCCCCTCCTGACCGCTCCACTACCTCCTTCCCTCTCCGGAACGTGCTACACCAGCTCCACTTGGACCCAAGACGCCAGGAGGTGACGACATCTCCCTCCGACCCGCTACCCTCCTGACCACCAGTGACGCCCTCCTTCCTCCTACCGGTCATGGTCTCCCGCACTGTCCTCCTTGGCCTCCTGCGCCACCTTCCCCTTGTGCTGCCCCCACCGCCCTCCCCCAATGCCACCCCACCGCCACCCTCGGGCTACCTCCACAAGCGGCGCCGCCCCCTGGCGTTCTCTGCCTCCATCGCCCCGGCCTTCTGCATGTTCCTCTTAGAGAAGGCACATGTATGAATCAGCAATTCATTTCATTTCTGTACATTCTTCCATTGCAGAAATAGTGAGTTCTCTTCTATGCAAATAAATTTCCATTGCAGAAATTTGGTCTGATTGGCGACATTTTGATGGAAAAGAACATCTGAAACGCATCAGCACATCTTGTTTCTCAGCCAGGATTTTTAGCAGGTCAACAGGCAACCATATCAAGATGTACAAAGAGAGTTCATACAACTAGCCAAAAAGAATCAGGCGGATCCGCCGGCCCGGCCATCGAGGCAGGCCACCTCGCGCCCGCTCGAGACGTCGCTCGGACGGCCACCGCTGCCGGGCTCAGCTCCGCCCTCCACCGCCTAGCGCCGCCTCGCCCGAAGCCGAGCCATTCGCCCGCGCTAGCCCCCGGCGCCCGGCCGCCGCTCACAGCTGGCACCCCCTCCGCCACCCGCGCCCGAAGCCGGACTGGCACCGCCTCGCTCGCCCGGCCGCCGCCACCATAAGGGCAAGGGCAGGGAAACCCTACCCCTTGCGGGTATTTCCCTCCGGCCGGACGGGCTTGATGGGCTGAAAGCGCAACCGGGCTGGTCGCACGGTCCGGACGCCGGGGGGGGGGGGGATCGGCGAATTTTGCAAACCCCCAATCTCTGAAATTACCGATCAGCCCTCAGATTTTGCTTACGGGTCCCACATTTTGCAGAAAGGTCCTTGTAATTTCAAAAATTGCGAATAGGCCCTCCAGTTATTCAGATGGGTCCCGCATCTTGCAGAAAACCCCTCAGAAAATCAGGAAATTATGTGAAAATTTTCTCTGAAATGAAAATTTGCGTATAGACTCTCGAAAATTGCAGAATTCACTGAAAATTTATATTCTTGCATAAAAGGGCCTCGGGAATCCAAATTTTGAATTATTTTTAGCATTTGAAGCATGTTTATTTCTGCCATTATTATTTTCTAATTTTTTTTGTATTTATTTACTACTTTGGTTAATTGTAATTGTTTAAATTGGCTTTAATCATCGAAATTAGTAGTAAAATTTATAGAAAATTCATAGAAAATTATGGAACATTACGAGAATCTTTTGTACCATTTATTTACCCGCAGTAAATTATTCTGTGCACGTTTATCAGTAATAAACTTATTTATTCCTTTCATACACATGTAGATGACTGGCATCACGAACCGGGAGTTCGAGGACCTGGCCCAATATGACCAAAACTATCTGACATGCGCTTCCGATGTAGAGATAGTGCTTGGAGCTAAGAAACTCCGCGCAGCTGTTGGGATTGGCGGACCGCATGACGCCCAACCCACCCCTGAGGAAAATGACCAATCACTTCATTTTCTCAGACACCACCTCTGCCTCACTCTCAAGAATGAGTACACGGTAGCGAAGAGCGTGCTAGCACTCTGGACCGCACTTAAGAAGCGATTTGAGAGGCTAAAGTACACCATTCTTCCTCAAGCAGAGCAAGAGTGGATCAGACTGAGATTTGCCGACTTCAAGACGGTCGGGGAGTATGATTCTAGCTTACACAGGATTTGTACTAATCTTCAACTCTGTGCAAGCAGATCACAGACGAGTAGAAGATTGAGAAGATCCTATCCACCTTCCACCCCAATGCAGTACAATCCACACGTAACTATCGTCAAGACGGCTACAAGGAGTATGCCGAATTGATTGATATGATGCAGGTTGCAGAGCCTCAGGACGAACTTCTCCGCAAGAATTACGTCACTCAGCCACCTAGGAGCTCCGCTGGCTGTGAGGCCAACGCCGGGAGCTACAAGGTGCGAAAGCCCTTGAGAAGAGAAGGGGAAAGAAGGGTAAGACCGCAGCCCAGAAAAGCAAGTTAGACGCTCCGTGAGAGAATAATGCAAGCAAGTCAAAGCGGAGTGGCAAGACCTATGGCCAGCAGGACCAAGGCTGCTACAAGTGTTGCAAGTAGGGGCATTGGTCGCGGATCTATAAAGAGCCGCAGCATGTCATTGATGTCTTCCAAACCCAGAAAAAGAAGGATGGCAAAGGACAGCGTGAAGTCCACTTTGCATCGGTTGAGGGGGAGAGTTCCGAGCAGCTGCCCACGTTGATGGAGGTTGAGATCATCCCGGCAGCAGCACCCCTTTTAGACCTGGAGGCTGCCACCGCCATGATTTCTCTCGAAGAGTAGATCACTCCCGAGAAAATAGCCGAAGAAGTCTCTGATTTTCTAGTAGATTCAGTCTGATGCACAGAATGCATTTAGACTTTAATCGTCATTTATTTTGTGTGAAAAGGACAAGTTAGAACTTGCATATATGGTACTTTAGCATTTATTTTCTCGTGATGGTTGGATAATTTGAATAATTCATTCATTTATTCAGTTTATAATGGCATGATATGTTCTGATATTGAAGTATTTTATTTATATGTTGATCGCTTTCTAATACATATCAATAAAATACCTTATATTAGAACACGTGTGACGCCCTATGGAGGAAGTGTGCTTAGCCGACAGCGACACAAGGAATACCATCTTAGGAGAGACAAAATATTTTTAGTCGATTCGTAAGAATGTTGGCAGCCTTACGACAATCGCTGGAAGCGATGCATGTATAATTGGTTCAGGAAGAGCCACAATTATACTTCCAATTGACACAACTTTGGTCATTGAAAAAGCCTTATTATATCCAGAATCGACTAGAACTCTCCTAAGTTTTAAGGATATTCGCGCCAATGGTTTCCACATTGAGACTAAAGAAGAGTACGGTAAGGAATACCTACTCATTACGAAGCACGAAGAGAATGAAAAAAGGGTATTAGAAAAACTTCCTTCACTAGAAACTGGGCTATATTATACCAATGTCAAGGCACCTGCAGCCTACACTGCCCTGAAAACAGTGTTTAGAAGCTTTTAGCTTTTCTGTCTCTAGCATGACAGATTAGGCCACCAGGCTTTAGAATGATGAGAAATATAATCAACAATTTCGAGGGCATATATTAATGTAAAGAATTTCCCAAATCACAAAGATTTTGTGTGCCCTGCATGTGCCACCGGGAAATTAATTACCAGACCCCCCACTCTAAAAGTGAAGGATGAAGTCCATGCATTCCTGGAACACATCCAAGTAGACATTTGCGGTCCCATTCAGCCTCTTTCAGGCCATTCAAGTATTTCATGGTGCTCATTGATGCTTCCTTGAAATGGTCACCTGTGGGTTTATTGTCCACGAGAAACCATGCTTTCGCAAAGATGATCTCGCAGATCATTCGCATCAGAAAATATCTTCCCTGATCATCACATAAAGTCCATCAGAATGGACAACACCGGAGAATTTACTTCAAAGGTATTTGATGATTATTGCATGGTGATGGGAATTACAGTTGATCATTTTGTACCGCATGTCCATACCCAAAATGGTTTGGCAGATGCATTAATCAAGAGAATTAAATTTATTGCCTGACCCTTTTTGCAGAATTGTAATTTGCCAGCTACATGTTGGGGACACGCAGTCCTACATGCAACGAATCTCATCAACTTTAGAGCATCGGCCTACAACATCCATTCACCTATGCAACTAGCGCAAGGGTCAGCACCGAAAATTTCTCATATCAGGAGGTTTGGATGCAAGGTTTATGTACCTATACCCCCTCCACAGCGTACTGCAATGGGCTCTCTCCGTAAGACTGCGATATACGTTGGTTATGAGACTGCATCCATAATCAGGTATTTAGAACTCATGATGGGAGATTTGCATACTGCTCGCTTCGCTGATTGCATTTTTGATGAGAATAATTTTCCAACATTAGGGGGAGGAAATCAACCCCTTGATGAAAAATGTTGGGACATTATGTGGCAAGCCACGGGAATCCATGCACATGACCCGCGCACTTGTGAAGCAAATAAAGAGGTCCAGAAGATCATTGACTTGCAAATATTAGCAAATCAGCTGGCTGATCACTTTAGTGATTTGAAGAACGTGACTAAGTCGCATGTGCCTGCACGCAATGCACCGGAGAGGGTTGAAATACCAAAGAAAGCAGAAAGTATCCCTAATCCTATCCAGAGGCCTCAGAATAAAGGGACGAGAACTCCGGCTCCTCGAATCCCAAGTAACCGGGGACGCCCGGTGAAGAAGGATAAGGACTTATCATAGCCGATCACTGAAGTTCCCCAGAACGAGAAGGGGAGCCGGTTGAGACCTAGCACGAGTATGACACCTTCAGAAAAGGGCATACCGGATTTGAATGTCCCCGTAGAAGAAGAAATCGGCATGGATGTGTGCACATACATCGGAGCCGAAAAACTAAAGGGACTTACCACCACAATTGAAAGAAGCGATGTGATAGGAGAAGCTCCAGGAGAAGCAATCGCTCCAGAAGAAGCAACTTATGAAGAAATAGCTATAAATTATGTGCACACGGGAGAGTCCATGAATAGGACAACAACCAATATTGATATCTACTTCGCAAAGAAAATTGCCATAATCATCGATCTTGATCCCGAGCCTGCATCTCTCACTGAGTGTATGAAAAGATCAGATTAGGAAGATTGCAAGAAGGCAATATAAACTGAATTACTATATCTGAATAAAAGAGAGGTGTTTGGGCCCGCATGCCACACACCTCCCCATGTACACCTTGTAGGACATAAGTGTGTATTTGTCTGAAAGAGAAATGAAATAAACGAAGTAGTGAGATACAATGCAAGACTGGTAGCACAAGGTTTCACTCAACGTCCAGGAGTTGATTATGAAGAAACCTACTCCCCAATCATGAGTGGAATTACCTTTAGATATTTGATCTCAATGGCAGTGAACTTGAATCTAGAAATGAAATTGATGGATGTGGTAACTGCATACCTTTATGAAAACTTGGATTCGGAAATTTATATGAAGGTCCCTAAAGGAATCCCTCTCCCGAACCAAGACGAAGCAAATAGAAATCTATACAGTGTGAAACTCAGAAAATCACTGTACGGACTGAAATAATCAGGCAGAATGTGGTATAATCGCTTAAGCGACTTTCTCTGCAAGAAAGGCTACACGAACAATGAAGACTGTCCCTGTGTGTTTATACAACGATCCCAGAATGGATTTTGTATAATCTCACTGTATGTAGATGATCTGAATATCATCGGGATAATGGAAGACATAAAAGAAGCAAGTTGTTACCTGGATTCGAAATTTGAAATGAAAGATTTGGGCAAAACCAAATTCTGCTTAGGCCTGCCGCTCGAGCATGTCCCTAAAGGAATATTAGTACATCAGTCGGCCTATAACCAGAATGTGTTAGAAAGGTTTGGCTTTGAGAAGGCATACCTATCAAAAGTACCAATGATCGGGAGGTCTTTACAACAAGAAAAAAAATCCTTTCCGACCTAGGGAAGAGGGGGAGGAAGTGCTGGGACCAGAATTCCCTTACTTAAGTGCAGTTGGAGCACTTATGTATTTAGCAAACTACACCAGACCGGACATTGTATTTGTCGTGAATCTGTTAGCAAGGTATAGTGCAGAATCTATCAAAAGGTATTGGCAGGGAATAAAGGATATCTTCCGATACCTCCAAGAAAGTAATGACCTTGGATTGTTCTACAGAAAGAATCAAGATTTGAACTTGATTGACTATGCAGATGCTGGGTACCTGTCAGACCCGCATACTGCAAGGTCACAAACATGCTATGTATTCCTGTGTGGTGGAACTGCAATTTCCTGGAAATCGTCTAAGCAAAGTCTTAACAACTTCGATGAACTACTTAGAAATTATAGCACTGTATAAAGCCGCACGAGAATACGCTTGGCTCCGACGAATGATTCACCACATCCAGCAGTCATGTGGGATGAATATTGTGCAAGCCCCCATAATTATCTATGATGATAATGCAGCTTGCGTTGCATAAGTGCAGACGGGCTATGTGAAGAGTCATCTCACAAAGCACATCAACCCTAAGTTCTTCTATACTCATGAATTGCAAAAGATGGTTGAGGTTAAAGTACTGCATACTAAGTCATGTGAAAATCTAACAGATTTGTTCACTAAGTCACTCTCTGTATCTAGCTTTGAAAGGTGCGTACGAGGAATTGGAATGATGAGACTTAGAGAAGTGCAGAATTCAGGGGGAGACTTCTCTCAAGCTCGTTATTAAATCTTGATCATGAAGATCAAGTATCCAAAAGAATAAATCCTGAAGATTGAATGAAATTGGGTGAATTGTACTCTTTTTCCCTTGATAAGTTTTCCTGAAGTTTCTTGACCAAGGTTTTTAATGAGGCAATTCGTGCATCGCAACATAACATGTATCATGTACTCCTTCTCCGAATTTTCCCACGGGGTTTTTATGAAGTTTTGACGAGACATAAAGGTGTTGGATGAGTGCCCAAGGGGGAGTGTTAGGAAACCTGGGCCTGAGCCGGAAGCCTTGGCCCATGGTGGGCACATCACCGGTAGACTATAAATAAGGAGTCGTTCTGGCAGATTTTGTATACATGTAATTAGAAAAGTAATAAATAAAGATCAGGAGTTCTCTCTACCTCTCTGCATTTTCAATCTATTATTCTGTCTTCTATGATTGATCTTATTTCACATTAAGCAGAGAAATCGATTAGATTGGTCGCCAACGATGGTTCCTTAACAGTGTTTATCTCCAAATCACAAAATCGCGACAATTGGCTACCCTCCCTGGGAAGGATTAACGCCACTACCTAGCTCTAGAAATAGCGACATCTGACCCTAGTTTCTAAATCAAATGCGGTCTGCAATCATGTCTTCTCTGGCCCAACTGACGTACATGCCGACATGCCATATCGCCACTCTTTGCCAAAAGCCGGAAAATGCTAATGATGAAGGGATAGATCACCAGGTTCTACCATTATTGTAGCTAGTTATGTTTGTATATTGCTGTCAAATAGTTGTCCCCAATAACATTGTGTAGCAACTGTTGTAGGGGATTAGATAAGATGTGATTAGTGGTGTAATATGTAACAGCTCCTTTTGCAGTCACTTTTTTCCTTTTTTTTTGTGTGACCCGTACGTGATGCTAACACGTACTCGGAGACAACGGAAGCTTTCTGCGTCCAGCCGTAGCTGGCGGATAAACGGAACGGGGTGCTGAGGAGGGTGATGCGAACCATATCCGGATATCCATAACACGTCAGGTGGATTGGCCCGGGGCCATGGCTGACGCCAGGACGATACAGGTGGTGCTCCAAAGGGCTTAGAGTATCCACAACACTTCAGGATGGACAGTAGCCCTGTGATGCCACGTTGAAGGCGAGCTTCGTGGAGGAGAGAGAGCGTGAGGGTGTTGGCTTGCAGTGGTGTCAGAGGAGCTTGGCAAAGCTGCGGGTGCTCGAGAAGAGAGCAAGTGGTTCGGGTGGAGAGAGAAAGCTCAAGGACGTCGTCATTGCGCCGCCGTGTCTGTGCTCCTCCTTGCCACAGCCTACTACAGCCTCCTGGCCTACCATGTCCTCGCCTCCATCATCATCTGGTTCGCCTCCTCGCTCATCCTCGTGCCCTCCTCCGCTACCAGCGGCGACGTCTCCGTCGGCCGCGGCCGCCTCCTCCCCGACCAAGAACCGCCTGAAGAACCCACCTTGGACCCCTGCCCCCACCTCCTTCCTCCCTCGCAGCCAGAACCCAACCCCGCCGCTCCCAAACCCGTCAGATCCGATCACTCCTCCCATCAAATCGCCGGTTCCTCGATAGCCACCGCAGGAGGCGACGGCTTCCGGGACAGCTGTTCCGGACAGCGGCGAGAGGGAGGAAGATGTCGACGAATGGATTAACCAAGAAATGGAGCTTCTCTAGCGGGCAGATGGTGAAGCACCCTTCACTGTGGATACCCTTATAAGTCTAGACTTTTGATTTTTCACTGTACCGATTAAAAATATATTGTAACTGCTATTAGTTTTTTCTGTGTAACTAAATTAAAAAAAGTTATAGCACTACAGATAATACAAAGGAATAAGAGAAAAAACAAAAACTTAGAAAACTAAAAATAAAATTAAGAAGCTTGAAATTTGAAGCGAAGGGTGTTGGAGCAGGGCCGAAGACGAGCGGCACGCCATTCGGCTTGGGCTCGCGCCGTTCCCAGCTTCTCCTGTGCCACATGTGGTGGTGCGGATGACGAGGAAGCACGGCCGTGCGCCCGCTCTGCCTTCGTCTCGCTTTCTCACCAAACGCCGCGCGGTGTTTTCGCTGGTTTTGTCGCGACGCCGAGCATTTCCTTGCGATGGATTGGATGACGGATTCATGTTCCCTGGTCGAGCTGAATGAGAGCCAACGTGCGACTCGAGTAGGGATGGTAATCGGGCGCGACGGGTATGGGTAATGCTCGTCTATACTCGTACTTGTGATCCTGATTTATGCCTACGGGCATACCCACGAAGGACAACGGGTGAAGAACCTCGCTCATACCCGTCGCCCGTGGGTACCCGTCGTCCGTGGGCATGCCCGTTTACCCGTGAACTAAATCACTATCTAAGAGTTGAACTAATGACAAGTATATATAAGCAGCAGTTGTTGCTAGAAAATATAATAGCTATCAAAAAAGTTTATAACAATCAATAGCAATTAGAGATATGCAAAAATTTATAACAATCAATATCAATTAGAGATATTGCTATGACCGCACCACCTGTCAATCTATATCGTGGGTAAACAGACGGGGCAGGTACAGGTGGAGCTTATCTATACTCGTGTCCGTTTACCCAACGGGTAGAGTGTTCCCCCATTTCCATACCCGTGGGTAAAGAAAATATTTCATACCCAACTCTATTAGAATATTTACTCACAGATATACGAATAAAAGGGCACAATTGCCATCCTTAGACTCGAGAGGGTTGAGAGATGGGTGTCCCGTTGATCACCAGCCGGCTAGTTAATTGCAAACAGCTCACGGTCTAAAAATGATGATCGACTTTTGTAGCGTACGCATGTCTTCTGCGTAATGTAAGTTCAAAATTTATCAAATGCATAGATTAAAGAGATGTTAAATTTTTTTAAAAAATAATATTATTAAATCATACATATACTTCTATTAAATAGTATATTACAACTACTTACTTATTTTTTCAGCATTAAAATAGAGATATATGATAAAAATTATAATAACTATAGATTTGATATTTACAATAGATTTATATTATAAAATGATACTTTCAAGAATGAGAATTTATATTGTGGAACGAAAAGGTACTCTATAAAACAATGTGGAGTTTCCACTGCGAATGAAAGAGTGATCTCAGTCCGCGAATACATTTACTATAGACCAGTGTTTTGTATGAATGCAATGAGTGCATACTTTTTTTCCCCTTTTTTGGAAAACAGGCTTGTCACACCTAGTTTCAGATTTTTTAAGTTTCTTTGTACTTGGTTCATTCTTTTCAGTTTATGATTTATTACTTTATCTGAATAAACAAACAAAATAATTTTTTCACCATTTCAAAGCGGTTTATCGGGATAGCCTTTTCGAAACAGTTTATCGGTATTCCGTTCGTTCGCACAAGCGCTCGTCTAAGACTAAAAGTCATTAGTCACAGTCATAAATCATAAGCTACAGTCGAAAAGAACGTACCTAGAAACCAGTGCCAAGCAAATGCTTCTTCAATTGAAGTTAAAGCCCATCTATTGAAACAAGTTATAAGCTGTTGAAGAGGGAGGTGCTTCTAATGTTGTGGCAGATGTAGAACGAAAATGATTAGAGCTACCGTGCATATCATATGTCTATAGAGTCGATGGACATTAACTGCGGGGTGCACACCTATACATATGTGAGTTTTGATAAGGTAAAACAAAATTAGACCCGATGTCCTGTGCACCCAAGCTTCATATAGATTCGCCCTAACCCTACCACCAATTGTCGATATAAGTTGAACTATTTAGATTCCAAACTAAGCTTCCTTTAAAACATGACATCTTCGATGGTATTCTGAACTAAGCCAATTGTTGACAATTCGGATGATAAACATTGGAAAACGAAGAATTCCAGTCATGCTAGGTTAAGAACCGTAACATTTTTTCCTTTCAGTCTCTTAAGTCTAGATATATGATCTCTGTGTTCATCGTCCAACTTGGCAGCTGGCGGAGGAAGCTAATCTTCTATTATTATATACTAAAAGTTGATAATAGGTAAATTAGAGTTTCTAAGAAAAAAGATAAATATGCTAGAAATTCTCATAAAAAGTAAAATATTTAACCTTTAATTTGATGGGTTCTAATTTTAAAGGCATAGATTTGATATTTGGCTTAGAGATATAAGAATCTATTTATATCTATATTAATTATACATTTAGAGAAAGATCTAATCATCAATCAAGCAGACCTGAGTTATCACGGCTCAAATTAGAAGAAAGAGTTCATATCAAGTACAATCCAAATTAAAAGAATTTCTGATAGATGTTACCTGATAAATGAGAATAACTACTAGAAGTTCTCACAAAAAGAAAAGGCATCTAGCGCTTAATTATATGGACCATTCTTATGATTAACAAATCATAACCAATTATTTTTCTTGACCTATGGAAGTGTGTATGAACTTGATATGTATGCACGTATAGTTGGAGAACTCCTGTATAAAATTAAGACACATGATACTAGAGATAGAATTGAGCTCAAGTGATCCACTCATAGGTATGAACTTGCCTATAATATCTATTATAATTTGCATTCTTTTAAATGTATTAATATGGATATAACTAATGCCTCTATTATTGTAGTTGTCAATTAAAAATTATAAAGAACAATATTTTCTTCCAAAGATATAATCTATATTCTTTGCTTTAACATATACTACTATACATTAATATCACAATGAAACCAATTCTACAAACATGAAAATTAAATTGACTTGATAACGTTTTAAAATACTAATATTTGAATTATTTCATGTGATTTGTGACTCTTTATTTTCTGCATGTAATTCCTTTATTATTCATCACATATGTTAACGATCGAGTCGCCGATCTTACGAAATTATATGAGAAAGGTGGCTGAATTCCTTAGGACAAAATGAGGATGCTCTTTATTACTTGCAAAGGTTTGAAACTAGTCTTAGCCTCTATATTTTTCCTACTAGAAGAATATGACTTGCCCTATCTACTTGACTCTCTTATCTGTGATTGATTGTTGAATTGCTCTGATTGGAATTGTCTTGTGTCCCTGAATTGAATTCAATTGTCCTTATGTCTTCTCTCGTCAACCCTTAAATACCATTGAAGGGACGTCAGTAATCCGCCTGGGAAGCCTTATGGAACCAACACGTCCAAGAGAGAACGCTTGACATCGGTTGCTATTAGTGGGAGATGAACACGTGTGGTATAAGAGCAACTCCAGCAGTAGCTCTCAAAACAGGACCCCTATTTTTTATTTGAGGGCTCTCCCTACTTTTGAGGGCTCTGTTTTTTTGGGCTACACTCCAGCAGAAGCCCTCAAAACAGGACCCTCAAATTCATTCTTAGAGGGGATGACACATAGGACCCACCCTCATCCTCATCCTACTTTTGAGGGCCGAGGGGCAAAAAACTCACTCCAGCAGGGCCCCTACTTGAGCCCTCAAAAGTAGGGGGCCCCTACTTTTGAGGGCTCAAGTAGGGGTCCTGCTGGAGTGAGTTTTTTGCCCCTCGGCCCTCAAAAGTAGGATGAGGGCTCAAGTAGGGGCCCTGCTGGAGTTGCTCTAACTATAAGACAATTGTTATCAGAGAGGTAGGGCTGAAGCATTGTGCTATTTGGGTTCGATAGAACACGTGTCTTATCTGTTGCACAAAAAGAGTCCCCTAGAAATGAGCCAAAGTACCAGTTCATAAATCGTCCGAGTAGTTTATTTATCAGGTAGAGTGTATGATAAATCTCCAACCAACTCGAGGGACAGCTACAGAAAGCTTACGACCACGAAGGTCTTTACGGCCTTAATTAAGTATTAAAGCTATATTTAGGACTTATTCGATCCTTATCAACATATGTATTATTAAGCTAATTAAGGCGGTGTTTGGGACTGCTCCACAAACTCTGCTCCACGAATTCTACCGTGGAGCAGCTCCACAAAAAACCTAGAGTTTGTGGAGTACCCCTTTAGGTGCTCTCACAACTCCACCTTTTTTTTTCCTCGAACAGAGTGCGTGGAGCTGAACCTGTTTGGCTAAAAAACATAGAGCAGAGCTGAAAAACGTGGAGTGGAGCAGTCCCAAACACCCACTTTAAAAATGATACCCATGTGCACGGATCACCGTGCTTGTTAGGTAAAACATGCCAATTAGGACTACATGTTTGGCGTACATGCATGCACGCATATGCAGGGTATAACTCTGTTTTTTGCTTGGGGCCTAGTCGATCTTGTGTTGTCCATCTCCTTGTCTTCTTTAGAATCCCACGCAAGTGATTTTCAAAGAAGTTACAGAATCACACTCATGCTTTGGGTGCGAATTGTGCTAATCAGTTCTGTTTCGTTTTGCTTGGAATGCAAAAATTTTCAAGGAATCTTTTTTTTTGGCTTTAGAAAATGTCTTGATCTTTAGTGTAAAATTCTATTAATACATATCTGTGTGCTGGAAGCGTACCCTAATTTGTTAATGCGGCTAACATGAACGTAGGACCTACCATTTACTGAAGTAATATTGGTTGTGCTGTTAAGACAGCACGTAAGAGCTAGCCCCAAATGGAGGGCAGAAACAAGGCTACTATCGTCGCTAATTTGCTCCCATTATTTTTTTAAATTTTCTCCAGAGGCGTGCTATCTTCTCCCAACCAAAATAACGGGGCCAAGAAAAGCGACGTCATACGTGATCCACATGCTGTTACCGCCACGCAAGGGCAATAGTATATCCTCCATTGGCGGCAATACATTTATGCGTGCATATACGCACAATCTGACCATCTCATCTCGACAATATAGTGTAGGTTAGGAGACTGGAACAACCAACATGTCTTAGAAAAAACCAAGAAGAGAGGTAACAGCGGTTAATGTCCGAGTCCAAACCGGACAAACTACGTGACAGCTGAAAAACCCCAAAAATTCAAACCAGAAAATTTCTGTGCTTTTTGCTGGATTTTTGAGTGAAATTTGAAAACTTTCCCTTTCGGGAAAGTTCTCCCCGGAATCCGCCTTCCTCTTTCGGCCTTTCCGTTTTCTCCTTTGCTTGACGCATTTGCTCTTTCCCGCCTCCCTCTTTCTCCCGCGCCCCAGCGCCTTCCCCTCCTTTTTCCCCCCGCTGGCGCCCTCCCTCCGCTCCTTCCTTCTTCCGCAGCGCCTCCCCGCTCGCTCCTCCCGCTAGCGCCCGCGGCCGCACCGCCTCTCCGCGCCCTCGGATTCCTCCGCGCCCGCGCCCCCGACAGCCCCGGTCCGGAGCCGACCGCACCCCTGTGCACGCGTCACCTCGCTCCTGCCCTGGTCCCGCCTGCCAGTCGCCGCCCCTCCCCTCCGCCGCGCGCGGACGCTCCCTCGCCCGTGCCCGCCCTCACCTGCTCCTGTCTCGTCGCCTTTAAGTGCTACAGGGCCGGCGTCACCCCAGTCACCTCCATCCCGCAGAAGAGACTCCCCAACCACTCCGGTTGACCCCGGCGCGCGCTCGTTGCCTTCTCCCCGAAGGTTGCGCCCCTCCCGCTCGGGTATAAAGCCCCTCACCTCGGCTCCACATTCTTCTTCTCCTTCCCGAGCTCCCCCACTGCCCGCAAACACCTCCCACCACTCCCCAGTACCTCCTCGCGCAACCGATTGAAGTGCCATTGCCCAGAGTGCCGCCGCCATCTCCCCCTGCGCCGGCGACCCACTGGAGTCAATCTCCCGCCCCCACCCTCCATCTCTCAATTACTTTCGCTCAGAGCATCACCTTGGTGTGCTAATTACATTAGTGAACTCCATTTGGCAGGTGATCGCCCGTGGAGTTCCGGCACCGCAGCCCCTTCTCCGGCCGCCGCCCTCTCCCGTGGCCAGCTCGTTTGGGAGCTCCCCAGCTGACGCCACCACCGCCACTGTAAATCTCTAGCTCCCCTCACCGTGAAACCGCCCCCGATTCGGCCCCTAACGGCTCCGGTGACCCCTTCCCCGCCGGAGAGCCGAAACCACCCCCATCTCCCTCCCGCTCTCTCCTCTGACTCCCTCACCTTCCAACCACCCAGAATGAGTCCCCCTCTCGAAGACACGCCCGCCGGTGCCCTTGGTTGCCGCCGACGAGCCTCCCTGCGCCCAGACCACTCTCGCCGCCGTGGCCAGTCCTGCGGGCGCCTCAGCGGCTGGAGGTAGAAGACGGGGAGACGTGGCCCCATCTCGTCCGCCTGTTCCTCCCGTCGCCTTATAACGTCGGCCACCCGATGGCGACACCCCTCGACCGTCGGATCTTCGTAAACTCCTCCCCTCCTGTTCGTTCGATCAAACCGTACCGATTCGGCCGCCCTCGTCATATCGCTGCCGTCCGATCGCCCTACCCCGCATCACGTCCGCCCGCTCCCTCGCCATCCCGCCCGTCCAGCTTCGCCACGCGTCGCCCATCCGTCGGGACGGGGCGCGCGCACGGGCCTCCGGCCGAGCGCGTGCGTGGGCCGCTTCTCCCCGGCCTGCTTCGTCCCCGCGCGCGTGCGTTTAAACTCTGGGCCGGGCTGCACTGTAGCAAGCGGCCGGGCCGGTTACTGTTCATCCGATTTTTCCCGGGATTAATCATTTCCAAAATCCAGAAAAATCCAAATAAATCCTAGAAAATCACAGAAAATTCCAAAAATTCCCAAATTTCACCACTTTGCTCCAAATAATATCCTTGACCCATTTGTAACCTCCATTTCTCCAAATTCATCCCAGATAAATTCCTAAAATTCCATTTGGAGATTTATGCATTTTACTCCTTTTTGATTAGTTTATTTTTCCCTCGCTTGATTAGTCTCAAGCTGGACTTATTTATTTTCTGTGTTTGCGCTAGTGTCGGAGATCCCGGAAGCTCAAGTGCAGTCGCAGGATCCAGGAGCTTCTACGTTCGAGCTAGCTGAGATCATCCAGATTGACGGCAAGTCACAAGTCCTTGATCATATTGCAACCCATGTTGTCTAATTATGTTATTATGCTATTTGCATTATACTAATTGTGAAATGTTAGTTCGAAAATAAAATAAAGTGTTTAGAATGACATGTTATGTAGTTAAACCTACCACTGTTAAATGCCATGTTAAACTTGTAGCCATGCCTTTGTAACCCTAGAAATAATTAGTTGTTAATCTAGAAAATTGTAGGATATTATCATCATGCAAAAGTCTTACACTAATAAGGTCGTGGCTGTGGAGCCAATAGAATTTGGAAAACCCGACTCTAAGGTAGGGTGGTATGGGACACCGTATCTTAGAGCGGAGAGTGCCGGCGTGCAAGGTAGGGTAAGGGGGAGTGGAAACCGCAAGACGGTCCTCGCTAATCTTTTACCCTAGGTTTGGAGAAGGGTAAGGGTGAGTGGGTGTAACATCCCAAAAACTGGGATTAGAAAAATGAGGGGGTTTTGAATTACTTTTGCAATGTATTCCATTTGGATTTGGATTTTTCGATGCTTTTCTGAATTTGGTTAAGGTTCCAGAAATTAAAGAATTTATAAAAGAGAAAGACAAACAATTGTAAACAAGAATCTGAAAAGATGATCCATAAAAGTAAATAGAGAAATTGGATTTAGGGCATAGAATATTATTTCTGGAAAAACAATGGCATGGAAAATAAGGGAAGTAAGTAAAATAAATACCCACTTTAGTTGGAAATATTTTTATTAAGTCCAGAATATTACCAGGAACCTCTGAGAATTTTCCTAGAATTTTTGGAAGCATTTTCATATTTTTCCGGACTTATTGGGATTTTCGGGTAATTTCTAAAAGCAAAACCTAAAATCCAAAAAGAAATCAGAAAATCCACCGCCCTCCGTCCGACACCTGGACGGGTGGGATCGAGCCACGTCGCCAGGCGGATCCCGCCTTCCCCTTACCCCCGCTCGCCGCGTGGACAGCCGCGATTTCCCCTTTCGCGCGCCTCGGCCCATCCGGCCCGTCCGCCTCTGGCATCGCTCTCAGCCGCCCGATCGCCTCGGCCGATCTCCTCCGTTCCCCTCACTTAAACCGCACCGGCCGCCCGATCGACCCTCTCCGCCACGCGGCTTCATCCGCGCCATCGCGCTTTCCTCTCCCCTCTCCCGCTGACCGATGGGCCCGCCCTGTCAGCTTCGTCGTCCCGCTCCCGTTTCTCTCCCGCGCGGGCGCGCTGGCACCACGGGCAGAGCTTTTGCTCCCCGTGGCGCGCATGCGCAGCCTCGCCCCGCTGCGTCACCCCGTTGCCCAGGTGGAAAGCCTGCGCCCTTCCCGTCGCCCTTGACTTGGCGCCACCGCCCCAGGCTTTTCCCCGCTGCGTCGCTTCGCCCGGCCGATCCGCTGCCGTTTCACGCGGGCAAAAGGAGGAGGGAAGCAGCTGCGCAGAGGCAACCACCCCGGGGGCGTAGGCGTGCAGTGGGTCTTCACGGACAGGACCTGCATTAACACCGCCTGCAGCCCTACCTGCCTCCGCCACCAGCTCCGACGCGACCGCACGGGCGCCGCCCGTTGCCAGCTCTCCTCCGCGCAGGTATAAAAGGGCGTAGACCCCCGTTGAGCTCCACACATCGCCATCTTCGTCCTGCAGCAGGTAATCGAGCCCACATCCACTCAAACGCCGGCGAGCCCTCATCGTCCCCAACTCCGGCCACCCGCGCAATCTCTCGACCCGAGCCACCAAAAGCCAGTTCCTTTTGCCCACATCATCTCCGAAGCACCGCGAAGTCGTCCCCGGCCTCGCCCGAGCTTCCCGTAGCCCGTACATCACCGTCACCGAGAACCACTCCGGGTCGCCGCCACCGCACGCCGCCAACCCATCTCCGGACCTCCTCGGCCCCGGGCAACTGCACCATCGTCTTCCCCGCACGACGAGGAACGCATTTCACCGCTTCCCCGAACCTCCCCGACAGCCCCTCGCCGCCGGCCACCGTCGCCCCCGACTTCACTGCCCGACCCCGCTGCCGACCCACCTCAAGGGAATAAATTGCCCTATAGAGGTAGGCAAAGCCTCCCCTGCTCTCTTGGCTATCAGCGTTAACTCTCCTCTCCCTCCCAGCTCCCCGGCCGCGCGCGTTCGAGCCTCCGGCTCCGCAGCGCCGGGTTGAGTTTTCTCCATTTTATTTCGGTCTGACAGGTGGGCCCCACCTGTCAGCCACTGCATTCCCGAGTCACCGCTGACCGCTGGACCCCACCGGTCAGTGATACATCCAAGAACGAACCGTACTGACATGTGGACCCCATGAACAGTAACCGGACCCACATGTCAGTAGCACAGAAAAACCGAAAAGTAAATAAAAATGGAAATTAAAAAGAATCGGGGCTGACCGTGGGCCCCACATGTCAAAATTTGGTAATTTTTGGATTTGACTGGGACCGAAAACTTTGACTGCTTATAACTCCTTCATTTTAGCTCCGAATTGAATGAAACAAATTTCTAAATTCGTTTAAATTCAAGATCCATCTAATGGAACCAGAACCATATTTTTTTGAGTTCATTTGAATTTCTGGTGATATTTTATTGATTGGTCGTTTTTCTTTTAATTGGGTATTCCGTACGATTAAATAGCCTACGAGGCTCAAGAGGAAGATATCGAGGCAGCAGCACAAGAAGCACCAGACCACCAAGAAACCGACCCCTGTGACCAAGGCGAGTTAACACCTTGACCATTTCTGAACCTATGTTTTGCAAAGTTAATTTCCTTTAAATTATGAACATGCATGCTGTTATTTTATGTGATGAAATATGTTCATTTTAAGAAAGTGGTAGTTAGATACCTACTTTAATGCTTGTTAATAAAGATCCATTGCCATGCTTGGTCATGTGAACCTTGTCGCCCTAGAAAAATTCATATTATCATATGCTTTACAGTAAGTCCAAATAATTATTCCGCGGCTTAGTATTGCTAGATAAGAACGGGGGTACCTTGCTGCCCCAAAAGCAACACTTGCAAAAATATGATATTGTTTGGGAAACAGTCATGGGTGGAATGACTGTAGTAGGTGGACATATTATTTTCTACCTCTGAAAAATCCCAAACTGCTTAAATACCTGGATGGAATGGTTTGGTGGCTGGAATGTGGTGCGAAGGAATGCACAAAGAAATGTGAAATGTGGTAGAACCATCCAGGTAGCTCTAAGGCCTGAATCTTGTCATGTCAGCCCGTGTAAAACAGTACAACCACAAGTCTGTAAAATACAACTTGGCTAAGTAAATTTATCGAAATCCCGGACTCATCTCACTGGTAGTGGATTGATGGGGTTATGCTATGGCGAGGGGGCCTGAAGGGACACCAGTGAGGGGTGAAGTTTCTCAGTCGTGCTAGCGCAGAGGGGAGGGAAGCCCGTACGCTAGTAGTAGTGAGAAACATCCCGTGCAAACAGATGGGGCCCATCGCAAATGGGAGGTTACCCATAAGGTGAGATGGGAGATAGGACTAGATACTTTGAAAAGTCACTGTGATGGTCTGCTCAACCACATGTCTAAGGAAACGTGTGGGGCAACGAGTTGATTATCTCTTGTGGTGAAAGTGTACAAACTCTGCAGAGTCAAAACTATTCGAATAGCCGTGCCCGCGGTCATGGGCAGACATGGGAACTTAACTGGATATAGTTCTGTTTTAAAAACGTGGGAAACTGGGAATGGAAACTGGAAGGGCGAAGGACTGCTCTGGTTTGGAATTGTCCTGGGTGTCGTCCCAGTGGTACGTTAAGCGGCTATAACGCTGAAAGATGCTATATGGCGCAGATGCCATGGAATGGTGGATGGAATCTGTGTCAACTATGAGATCAACTTACCTTATAAACAAAAGTTTTGAGTTCAAAATTGCTAGGTCTCAGGGAATTTCCTATAATTGTATTCAAAAGCGCTCTCCGCAAAATAAAATGAGCCCCAGCCATCCTTTGATAGCCATGCATGTATAATTATTGCATTCTGTGTGTTGGCTTGCTGAGCACGGGGTCGGAGTGCTCATTCTCGCTCTTGCGATACAATTCAGAAACAGGAGTTCAAGAACACTACGCCTACAAGGAGGCCCCCGCCAACATCGACGGAAGCAAAGGCGCTAATTAAGGCGTAGGCCTCGGTAGTTAGGCATAGACAAGTAGACCCTAGGCGTTGTGTACATTTATATTGCCGGGACCCTGGTGGCATATATTGTACACATTACCCTACTGGCCGCTTGCCTGTGGATTTGGGTCTGTTTTTGCTATAATTTCCGCTGCGTTGTTGTAATAAAGACCTTGGCCTAGTCGGCCCCTTTTGTAAACTATCACCCGACGTGGTGTATTTCAGTTTGTGTAATATATTGGATGACTATGCGATGTATGAAATGATTCAGCAATGTACCTGTGTGCACTAACTACTGATCCAGGGATTAGTGCAGTGAAACACAGTAAGATTCGGATTGAAAAATCCGGGTCTGACAGCGCTGGTATCAGAGCATACGACCGTAGGGTAAAGCCTTAGGATGGAAAAATTAGGATGGCCTAGGAATACAATACTTATGAAAGCAAGAAAATAATTTCCAAAATCATAGTATAATGTTCTTACTCGTATCCTTCCTAGAATCTGCTCTACTCTATTTTTCATTACATTTTGGAAAAGTACTAACACTGGAACCATAACATTTACAGATGGCAGGAACGGGATATGAAGGGGACTGGGATTATTTGGGCCACGGTGTCTATGAAAATGAATTCGCAAGCATCTTGCGCAAGCTTCTACATTACATGGGCTACGACGAGCAACCTATCTACCGTGGACTGAAGGCTACCATAGGAGAAGATGAATCTTGGACCATGCAGGTCTACATCTACCCAAAAAGCGAACAAGATCAGCCTCATGTCTTTACCACGGAGCATCGGAGGGGTACCAGGGCAGACGCGATCCAGGACGCCGCGCGCCTCGCCGCGGCATGGCTGTGTGACATATATGAGACTGCCATTCGCCGCACGCCCTATCGTTTCTACCCGTCGCGCCAGGATGGTGCGCGGTACAATGAGACGAACCTGCCGGTTGACGAAGACGACCCTGCGCTAACACACCAGGTCGCTCTCACCAGGGCTATGGGCGCAGCCCACACCGCAGCCTTGGAGGAGATCACCCTTCTCCGACAGCGCCTTACCGCTGGGCACGGCTCCAGGGTGGCGCTACGGGAGCAGCTCGCCAAGAGCGAGCAGGCCTTGGCGCAGGCCCAGGCAGAGGTGGCCGCCCTCCAAGCTCAGCTCCGACGGGCCTCCACCCCTGCAGCAGCTCCAGCACCGCCACCACCAGGATCCGGACCCCGCACTCGGATGACCGCGCGTAAGAGCACGCGGCCTCCGGGTCCCCGGGCTGCACTTCGGGGGGGAGAGCCTCCCCAGAGCCGTAGCCCCCCACGCGCGCCCTCGGACGCCGAGGACTCCGATCCGTCGGAGTTCAGTGGGAGCCGCTCCCGTTCCAGGTCCCCGCACTACAGCCCATCTGGCTACGGGTATCTGGAGGAGTAGATGGGATCGCGATGTACTTGCAGTGTGTGATGCAAGTACTAACTTCATGTATCTTAGTTGATGTATCCGTCCTTTCCATTTCGTAGTTGCGAACCTATGAACTTTAATTATTATGATGTAATTGTAAGCCCAGCATAAAAGCTGGCTATGTAATTGTTGACATATTTATGTGGTTGGCTGGATATCGGCCTTATGTTGGAAATTGCCTCGTCCTGGTTTTACTGCTTTCTCTTGTATGGGTTGGCACCCCTTGTTTCTCCTACATATAGAACTAGCATTGAGTATAAAGCCACCACTGCAGATGGCCAGCCGAAGAACTACCAGGGCTCAGACTAATACAAACCCAGCCGAGGTAGACTCAAATCGCGGGGTTCTGCCTGAAGACCAAGGTAGAGCTCAAGACCAGGGAAATGACAACCTTCCAAACCCTCCGGAACACCCTACAATGGCCCAAGTTATGACACAACAAACTCAGATTTTGCAAGCCATATATGCGGGACAGCAAGGAAGCTCAGGAGGGCATAGAGCTGACTTGGGAGATTTCCAGAGGACAAGGCCGATCACATTTACATCGGCAGAAGAACCACTGGAAGCCGAGGACTGGCTTCGAGATATTGAGAGAAAGCTGCGCCTAATTAAATGCGCAGAGGAAGACAAAGTCATGTTCGCTGCACACCAGCTGCAGGGCGCCGCAGCAGCTTGGTGGGAGAATTACTTGGCCGCCAGGGGCCAGGAGGATGCCACCACAGAAACAAGCACAGAAGCAGTTCCTTGGGAGGAATTCAAGACCGCTTTCAAGGCTAACTTCGTTCCAACCGGAGTAATGCGAATGAAGAAGAATGAGTTTCGCACACTCAAGCAGGGAAATAGGTCAATAAATGAGTACCTTACCAAATTCACACAATTGGCCCGATATGCCCCAAAGGATGTGGAGGACGAAGAAGAAAAGATTGACAGATTCTTTGAAGGGATGAACGAGGAGCTACGAGTTCAGCTGATCACTCAAGACTTCACCAGCTTTCATCAACTGGTGAATAAGGCACTGATTCTGGAAAATGAGAGGAAGAACCTGGAGGCCAGCCGCAAGCGAAAGCTATCGGCTCAGCACCCCCAAGGAAGGTTCATTCAGAAGCTCTTGGGTAATTCCTCAACCCCAAGGACTACTCAATCCAGTGCGTCAGCATTTGCTCCTCGACCGGGGGGAACTCCATATCAAGCTCCTCGCACAGGTGGGCAGTACAATGGCACCAACCCAGTGGCCAACATTAAATGTTTTGGTTGTGGAGAAAAAGGACACTATGTCAGTAATTGCCCACAAAAGCAAAACACCCCCGTGCGTAGTCAAGCTTCAGCACCCAGCAAAGGGCATCAGAGTTCACAAGGCAGTAAAAGTGCACCAGCCTCAAACCGCGGCCGAGTCAACCACATCACGGCTGAAGAAGCTCAAGAAGCCGCTGGAGTCCTTATGGGTACGTTCTCTGTTAAAACCATACCAGCACAAGTATTGTTTGATTCAGGAGCTTCCCATTCATTTATATCTAAGGGGTATGCCAACAAGTTGGGATTACCAGTATATACTCTAAAGAAGCCAGTAATTCTTAATTCACCAGCTGGACCAATTACTACCACCCTAGTGTGCCCTGGGGTAGCAATTACTATGGAAGGGTGGGACTTCTTAGCTGATCTAATAGTTTTACCCTCCCAAACTCTGGACATTATATTGGGAATGGATTGGCTCGCAAAGTATCAAGGGGTCATAAGCTGTGCCACTAGGAAAGTCAATTTGACCAAGTGTCCTGGGTTAACAATAGAAGTGAAGGTGGATCGCCCGTACCGCTGGGGCCGGGCAATCTATTATTGTGAAGATGTGCCATTAGAAGGAATGATTGTGGTACAAGACTACCCTGAAGTATTTCCCGAGGAATTACCAGGCATGCCACCAGACAGAGATTTGGAATTTGTCATCAACCTAAAGCCCGGTGCTGCACCCGTCTCCAAGAGACCATACCGGATGACGGTGGATGAGTTAGAAGAATTAAAGAAGCAACTATATGAGTTGCAGGATAAGGGGTTCATTAGGCCGAGTTCCTCGCCTTGGGGATCTCCAGTATTATTTGTGAAGAAGAAAGATGGCACCACGCGGATGTGTGTGGATTACAGGGCCCTAAATGAAGTAACCATCAAGAACAAATACCCACTCCCCAGAATTGATGATTTATTCGATCAACTTGGTGGAGCCACGGTATTCTCCAAAATAGACCTAAGATCGGGCTATCATCAACTGAAGATTAGAGCTGAAGATATACCTAAGACGGCTTTCACCACTAGATATGGGCTGTATGAGTTTACAGTCATGTCTTTTGGGTTAACCAATGCCCCAGCCTACTTCATGAACCTGATGAACAAGGTATTCATGGAGTATTTGGACAAGTTTGTCGTGGTCTTTATTGACGACATCCTTATATACTCCAAGAATGCTGAAGAGCATGCGGAACATCTGCGCCTGGTATTGGAAAGGCTAAAGGAGCATCAATTATATGCAAAGTTTAGCAAGTGTGAATTCTGGCTGCATGACATTAGTTTCTTAGGACACATAGTGTCAGCAGGAGGAATATCTGTTGATCCCGCCAAAATAGCAGCAGTCATGGAGTGGCAGCAGCCAGCTTCCGTCACTGAAGTGAGGAGCTTCCTTGGATTGGCTGGATACTACCGGAGATTCATAGAAGGATTTTCTCGGATTGCCAGGCCAATGACTCAACTACTCAAGAAGGAGAAGAAGTTTGAATGGACCAAGGCATGTGAAGAGAGCTTCCAAAAGTTGAAAGAGAGATTGACTACCACGCCTGTGTTAACCCTGCCCGATGTGCGCAAAGACTTTGAGGTATACTGTGATGCATCACATCAAGGGTTTGGATGTGTACTAATGCAGGAAGGCAAGGTAGTGGCATATGCATCTCGGCAGCTCCGCCCTCACGAAGCCAACTACCCTACTCATGACCTGGAATTGGCCTCAGTAGTGCATGCATTAAAAATTTGGAGGCATTATCTGATAGGTAATCACTGTGACATATACACGGACCACCAGAGCCTTAAATATTTCTTCACCCAGTCGCACCTCAACTTGAGGCAGAGGAGATGGTTGGAGTTGATTAAGGACTATGACCTGAGCGTCCATTACCACCCAGGGAAGGCTAATGTTGTAGCGGATGCTCTAAGCTGGAAGGCCTATTGCAATAATCTCATGGTCCAGGAACACCAACCCGAGCTATGTAAAGAACTGCAAGCCTTGAACTTGGAGATAGTAGAGAAAGGCACTCTAGCTACCATGGAAATTCAACCAAGTTTAGAGGAGCAGATTATGGTTGCTCAGCAGGAAGATCCAGCTATAATAAAATGGAAAGGGCTGGTAGAAGCAGGGAAGGCCCCTAACATGAAGATTGATCAGGACGGTACTCTGTGGTACGGAAAGCGTATAGTTGTACCTCATCAGAGGAATCTCAAGGATCTGATATTGAGGGAAGCTCATAGCTCTCCGTACTCCCTGCACCCCGGGAGCACCAAGATGTACCAGGGAATGAAGCAATTCTGCTGGTGGCCCCGTATGAAGAGAGACATAGCTGAACATGTAGCCTGTTGTGATGTGTGTCAGAGAGTGAAAGCGGAACATCAAAGGCCAGCAGGACTACTACAACCATTGAAAATACCCCAGTGGAAGTGGGAAGAAGTCGGGATGGACTTTATCACGGGACTTCCACAAACCAAATCTGGTTATGACTCCGTATGGGTCGTGGTTGATAGGCTGACTAAGGTTGCACATTTCATCCCCGTCAAAACCACGTACAAGGGAGATAAGTTAGCCGAGCTATATATGTCACGCATAGTATGTTTACACGGCGTACCAAAACGGATAGTCTCGGATCGAGGTTCCCAGTTCACCTCACATTTTTGGGCTAGCCTACATGAAGCTCTCGGTACTTACTTGGATTTTAGCACCGCATACCACCCCCAGACAGATGGTCAAACGGAGAGAGTGAATCAGATATTGGAAGATATGCTTCGGGCATGTGCTCTAGATTTTTCTAAGGATTGGGACCGATGCCTACCCTATGCTGAGTTTGCTTATAACAACAGCTATCAGGCCAGTCTCCAGATGTCACCCTTCGAAGCCCTGTATGGTCGACCATGTCGAACCCCTTTACATTGGTCAGAAGTAGGGGAAAACTACATTTTCGGACCAGATACTTTAAGACAGGCTGAAGAAAAGGTTCGCCTAATTAGAGATCGACTGCAAGCAGCTCAGTCCAGGCAGAAAAGTTATGCAGACAAGAGAAGAAGGCCATTAAGTTTTGAAGTGGGAGATCATGTTTATCTGAAGGTATCACCCTTGCGAGGAGTTAGACGATTCAAGGTCAAAGGCAAGCTTACCCCGCGGTATGTTGGACCGTTCCCAATTGTGTCTAAAAAGGGGGAAGTTGCCTACCAGCTTGCACTACCTCCGAATCTATCAGACATACACGACGTCTTCCATGTGTCCCAACTGAAGAAGTGTCTACGAGTACCTGAGGATCAAGCTCCATTGGAGGCAATCGAGATTGAGGAAGACCTAACCTACAAGGAGCGCCCGATCAAGATCCTGGATACCGTGGAAAAGAAAACACGAACTCAAATCATTCGCATGTGCCGGGTACAATGGAGCCATCACTCCAAGAAAGAAGCTACCTGGGAGCGTGAAGACCAGCTACGAAGAGATTACCCCGACTTGTTCACTAGTTAAATCAAATCTCGGGGTCGAGATTTTTGTAAGGGGGGTAGGTTTGTAACATCCCAAAAACCGGGATTAGAAAAATGAGGGGGTTTTGAATTACTTTTGCAATGTATTCCATTTGGATTTGGATTTTTCGATGCTTTTCTGAATTTGGTTAAGGTTCCAGAAATTAAAGAATTTATAAAAGAGAAAGACAAACAATTGTAAACAAGAATCTGAAAAGATGATCCATAAAAGTAAATAGAGAAATTGGATTTAGGGCATAGAATATTATTTCTGGAAAAACAATGGCATGGAAAATAAGGGAAGTAAGTAAAATAAATACCCACTTTAGTTGGAAATATTTTTATTAAGTCCAGAATATTACCAGGAACCTCTGAGAATTTTCCTAGAATTTTTGGAAGCATTTTCATATTTTTCCGGACTTATTGGGATTTTCGGGTAATTTCTAAAAGCAAAACCTAAAATCCAAAAAGAAATCAGAAAATCCACCGCCCTCCGTCCGACACCTGGACGGGTGGGATCGAGCCACGTCGCCAGGCGGATCCCGCCTTCCCCTTACCCCCGCTCGCCGCGTGGACAGCCGCGATTTCCCCTTTCGCGCGCCTCGGCCCATCCGGCCCGTCCGCCTCTGGCATCGCTCTCAGCCGCCCGATCGCCTCGGCCGATCTCCTCCGTTCCCCTCACTTAAACCGCACCGGCCGCCCGATCGACCCTCTCCGCCACGCGGCTTCATCCGCGCCATCGCGCTTTCCTCTCCCCTCTCCCGCTGACCGATGGGCCCGCCCTGTCAGCTTCGTCGTCCCGCTCCCGTTTCTCTCCCGCGCGGGCGCGCTGGCACCACGGGCAGAGCTTTTGCTCCCCGTGGCGCGCATGCGCAGCCTCGCCCCGCTGCGTCACCCCGTTGCCCAGGTGGAAAGCCTGCGCCCTTCCCGTCGCCCTTGACTTGGCGCCACCGCCCCAGGCTTTTCCCCGCTGCGTCGCTTCGCCCGGCCGATCCGCTGCCGTTTCACGCGGGCAAAAGGAGGAGGGAAGCAGCTGCGCAGAGGCAACCACCCCGGGGGCGTAGGCGTGCAGTGGGTCTTCACGGACAGGACCTGCATTAACACCGCCTGCAGCCCTACCTGCCTCCGCCACCAGCTCCGACGCGACCGCACGGGCGCCGCCCGTTGCCAGCTCTCCTCCGCGCAGGTATAAAAGGGCGTAGACCCCCGTTGAGCTCCACACATCGCCATCTTCGTCCTGCAGCAGGTAATCGAGCCCACATCCACTCAAACGCCGGCGAGCCCTCATCGTCCCCAACTCCGGCCACCCGCGCAATCTCTCGACCCGAGCCACCAAAAGCCAGTTCCTTTTGCCCACATCATCTCCGAAGCACCGCGAAGTCGTCCCCGGCCTCGCCCGAGCTTCCCGTAGCCCGTACATCACCGTCACCGAGAACCACTCCGGGTCGCCGCCACCGCACGCCGCCGACCCATCTCCGGACCTCCTCGGCCCCGGGCAACTGCACCATCGTCTTCCCCGCACGACGAGGAACGCATTTCACCGCTTCCCCGAACCTCCCCGACAGCCCCTCGCCGCCGGCCACCGTCGCCCCCGACTTCACTGCCCGACCCCGCTGCCGACCCACCTCAAGGGAATAAATTGCCCTATAGAGGTAGGCAAAGCCTCCCCTGCTCTCTTGGCTATCAGCGTTAACTCTCCTCTCCCTCCCAGCTCCCCGGCCGCGCGCGTTCGAGCCTCCGGCTCCGCAGCGCCGGGTTGAGTTTTCTCCATTTTATTTCGGTCTGACAGGTGGGCCCCACCTGTCAGCCACTGCATTCCCGAGTCACCGCTGACCGCTGGACCCCACCGATCAGTGATACATCCAAGAACGAACCGTACTGACATGTGGACCCCATGAACAGTAACCGGACCCACATGTCAGTAGCACAGAAAAACCGAAAAGTAAATAAAAATGGAAATTAAAAAGAATCGGGGCTGACCGTGGGCCCCACATGTCAAAATTTGGTAATTTTTGGATTTGACTGGGACCGAAAACTTTGACTGCTTATAACTCCTTCATTTTAGCTCCGAATTGAATGAAACAAATTTCTAAATTCGTTTAAATTCAAGATCCATCTAATGGAACCAGAACCATATTTTTTTGAGTTCATTTGAATTTCTGGTGATATTTTATTGATTGGTCGTTTTTCTTTTAATTGGGTATTCCGTACGATTAAATAGCCTACGAGGCTCAAGAGGAAGATATCGAGGCAGCAGCACAAGAAGCACCAGACCACCAAGAAACCGACCCCTGTGACCAAGGCGAGTTAACACCTTGACCATTTCTGAACCTATGTTTTGCAAAGTTAATTTCCTTTAAATTATGAACATGCATGCTGTTATTTTATGTGATGAAATATGTTCATTTTAAGAAAGTGGTAGTTAGATACCTACTTTAATGCTTGTTAATAAAGATCCATTGCCATGCTTGGTCATGTGAACCTTGTCGCCCTAGAAAAATTCATATTATCATATGCTTTACAGTAAGTCCAAATAATTATTCCGCGGCTTAGTATTGCTAGATAAGAACGGGGGTACCTTGCTGCCCCAAAAGCAACACTTGCAAAAATATGATATTGTTTGGGAAACAGTCATGGGTGGAATGACTGTAGTAGGTGGACATATTATTTTCTACCTCTGAAAAATCCCAAACTGCTTAAATACCTGGATGGAATGGTTTGGTGGCTGGAATGTGGTGCGAAGGAATGCACAAAGAAATGTGAAATGTGGTAGAACCATCCAGGTAGCTCTAAGGCCTGAATCTTGTCATGTCAGCCCGTGTAAAACAGTACAACCACAAGTCTGTAAAATACAACTTGGCTAAGTAAATTTATCGAAATCCCGGACTCATCTCACTGGTAGTGGATTGATGGGGTTATGCTATGGCGAGGGGGCCTGAAGGGACACCAGTGAGGGGTGAAGTTTCTCAGTCGTGCTAGCGCAGAGGGGAGGGAAGCCCGTACGCTAGTAGTAGTGAGAAACATCCCGTGCAAACAGATGGGGCCCATCGCAAATGGGAGGTTACCCATAAGGTGAGATGGGAGATAGGACTAGATACTTTGAAAAGTCACTGTGATGGTCTGCTCAACCACATGTCTAAGGAAACGTGTGGGGCAACGAGTTGATTATCTCTTGTGGTGAAAGTGTACAAACTCTGCAGAGTCAAAACTATTCGAATAGCCGTGCCCGCGGTCATGGGCAGACATGGGAACTTAACTGGATATAGTTCTGTTTTAAAAACGTGGGAAACTGGGAATGGAAACTGGAAGGGCGAAGGACTGCTCTGGTTTGGAATTGTCCTGGGTGTCGTCCCAGTGGTACGTTAAGCGGCTATAACGCTGAAAGATGCTATATGGCGCAGATGCCATGGAATGGTGGATGGAATCTGTGTCAACTATGAGATCAACTTACCTTATAAACAAAAGTTTTGAGTTCAAAATTGCTAGGTCTCAGGGAATTTCCTATAATTGTATTCAAAAGCGCTCTCCGCAAAATAAAATGAGCCCCAGCCATCCTTTGATAGCCATGCATGTATAATTATTGCATTCTGTGTGTTGGCTTGCTGAGCACGGGGTCGGAGTGCTCATTCTCGCTCTTGCGATACAATTCAGAAACAGGAGTTCAAGAACACTACGCCTACAAGGAGGCCCCCGCCAACATCGATGGAAGCAAAGGCGCTAATTAAGGCGTAGGCCTCGGTAGTTAGGCATAGACAAGTAGACCCTAGGCGTTGTGTACATTTATATTGCCGGGACCCTGGTGGCATATATTGTACACATTACCCTACTGGCCGCTTGCCTGTGGATTTGGGTCTGTTTTTGCTATAATTTCCGCTGCGTTGTTGTAATAAAGACCTTGGCCTAGTCGGCCCCTTTTGTAAACTATCACCCGACGTGGTGTATTTCAGTTTGTGTAATATATTGGATGACTATGCGATGTATGAAATGATTCAGCAATGTACCTGTGTGCACTAACTACTGATCCAGGGATTAGTGCAGTGAAACACAGTAAGATTCGGATTGAAAAATCCGGGTCTGACAGTGGGAAACCGCGGGACGGTCTACGCCCACCGCTTACCTCAGTTTGGGTCGCGGGCCTGGCGAGGCTGCGGACCATGTGAAAATATAAGGACTGAAACCCTTACGCTGAGCAAATGTCACAGTGATCGCTCAACCACAGGAGTTGACTTGTCAACACTTGTCTAGTAGCTGCCCAACTCGATTGAAACTCTACAGGAGGTTTAGCAGTGAGGTTAGGTGGGCCGCGTTATGGGTGCCTAACAACGGTAGAGTTCACTCGAAGCGGACACTGTTTTCTCTTGTGTGGGTGTGTGTGTGTGTGTGTGTGTGTGGGATCCAGACCCGAGTGAATTCTACCGGGTAGAGCCTATATAAAGAGTTGAGCAGTGAAACGACCTGGCTTCCTTAACTCAGTCATGAGGGTTAAGGGATCGTGTGGGTAAAGCTGAGCAAACTCTGCAGAGTCAAATGAATGGTATTCGAATACGCCGTGCTCCCGGTTATTGGAGCTGTGTCACTTGGGTGATTCCAGCCGCGAAGCTTAAGTAGTTTTGTACATGCTTTAACTTGGTTAAGTTGGTTAATGAACTCTTCGTGAAAACCCCTGAGTTCTTGAGGAGTAGTTTTGGGCCGTTTTATCAAAATGTTTGCAAATAAAACTGCACCCACTCAAAAGTAATAAACCAAGTATACTCCCTTCCCTTGTCGATCCATGCAAGTAGTAAGTTAGGGTTTCCCTTGTGATTTGCTGAGTACGGGGTCGGAGTACTCAGGCTTGCTAAATGCCACAGATACCAGAAGGAAAAGAAGGCAATTCAAGATTTCGTGTTGGAAAGGTCTCCCCGTCGAGGACGTCCCGGAGGGTCTCTTCTTCGACGAGGACCCGAGGCTTTAGGTCTTGGCCGCGCTCAAGCGGATTCTGGAGTTTTTGTAATGTAAGTATACTTTGGGCTTGCACGCCCCGCTGTAGAAAAATGGATGTTAATCCTTATGTAAAATATATGCTGGTCTTTCGTTGAAAGCATGCAATGATATACTCTTGCGCGACGTTCCATAACTGTTCATGCGTGAATAGTTGCGGAATGCCGTGTCCGTACGCGCCCCTGGAAACGGGGGTGTTACAACAGCGTCCCTGAAAGCTGGAGCATACGGTTTCATTGTCCGGAATGTTGACGGTTGGAGTTTAGACGGGGGTTAACAGCGCGTTCAACAGATCTTAGATCTTTTTGGCTTAAAACTTATGATTTATAATTTCTTTTAAACAAATAAATAGAGTGGTTTTTTTGCTCTTGTTTCAAAACAATTTATCGGGACAATGTTTTTAAAACGGCTTATCGGCTTTATCAGCATTCGATTTATTCATACAAACACTTACGCTAGAGTTAAAAAATCATAAATCACAACCATAAGTTATAAGCAGCGATAAAAAAAATCCACCTATAGTTAACATGAAAACGAGATATGTTATTCCTGTCAGCATACACCACAAAACCAATGATCGCAAGCAACACCATCAATGGAACATCCAACAGCCAGAACGATCTGTAACGTGGAATTGTTGACTAACCGTTGTAGGGCGGGTTCAGTCCGATCGATTCCTTTTAGACAAGAGAGATGGATCAAGCACAGCAAATACAAGACTGAACAAAAGAGATGGGGGAACTCATTCTTCCTTTGTTTATTACTTTCTCCTTCAAAAGATACAAGTGATGATAATTGTGAAACCATATTTATAGACTATATGGTGAGGTACCTACTATGGGCCAAGGCCTTAGGCTCATGACCAGGTTTTCCAACACTCCCCTTTGGGCACTCATCCGATATGTTCATGACTCATCAAAACTCCATAAAAATCCAGTGGGAAAAAAATTTGGAGAAAAAGTACATGATACATGTTATGCTATGTTGCACGAATTGCCTCATAAAAACCTTGGCCGAGAAACTTCCGGAAATCCCGTCAAGGGAAAAAGAGTAAAATCCCTGCCAATGCCTCTTGTAAGGTTCTGCACCATACCTTGCTAATAAGTTTACAGCAAATGCAATATCTAGTCTAATGCAGTTTGCTAAATACATAAGTGCTCATATTGCACTTAAGTATGGGAATTCCGGTATTAGGACTTCCTTCTCTCTTCTCTAAGTCGGCATGGATCCTTGTCTTGCTGTAAAGATCGCCCGATCATTAGTACTTTTGATGGATACGCTTTTTCAAAACCAAACCTTTCTAATACCTTCTAAGTGTATGTGATTGATGCACTAATACTCCTTCCAGGGTATGCTCATGCTGCAAGCCTAGACAATATTTAGTTTTACCAAAATCTTTCATTTCGAACTCTGACTTCAGATAAGAGCTTGCTTCCTTTATATATTCCAGAGTTCTGATGATATTCATATCATCTACATACACTGAACTTATACAAAACCCATTCTGGGATCATTGTATAAATGCACAGGGACAATCCTCACTGTTCGTGTAGCCTTTCTTGCATAGAAAGTCGCTTAAGCTATTATACCACATCTTGCCTGATTGCTTAAGTCTATACAGTGATTTTCTGGGTTTCACATTGTACAGGTTTCTATTTGCTCTGTCTTGGTTCGGGACAGGGATACCTTCAGGAACCTTCATATAAATATATGAATCTAAGTTTCCATAAAGGTACACAATTACCACGCCCATTAACTTTATTTCTAAATTCAAGTTTACTGTCATTGAGATTAAATATCTAAAGGTAGTACTACCCATGATCGGGGAATAGGTTTCTTCATAATCAACTCCTGGATGTTGAGTGAAACATTGTGTAACAAGCCTTGCTTTATATTTTACAACTTCATTTTTCTCATTTCTCTTTCAAATAAATACCTACTTATACCCTACAGGGTGCACATGGGAGGCGTGTGGCTTACAGACCTAAACACCTCTCTTTTATTCATAGATAATAATTTAGTTTCTATTGCCTTTTTCCAATCCTCCCAATCTGATCTTTCTTACATTCGGCCAGCAATGCATGCTCTGGATCAAGATCAATGATTGTGGCAATTTTCTTTGCAAAATAAATATCAACATTGGTTGTTGTCCTATTCATGGATTCTCCCGTGTGCACATAGTTTATAGCTATTTCATCATGGGTTAATTTTTCTAGTGCTTCTACTTGCTCACCGCTCCTTGTAGTTGCAGAGCAAGTCTCTTTAGTTTTTTTAGATCCGATGCGTGACCACACATCCATGCTGATTTGTCCCTCCATGAAAATATTCAAATTCGGTATGCCTTTCCTTGAAGGTGTCATACTGGTGCCAGATCTCAACTGACTCCCCTTCTGGTTCTAGGGAACTTCAGTGATTGACTGTTCCAAGTCCTTTTTATCATTTTTCACTAGGCATCCCCGATTACTTGGGATTCGAGGGGCCAGAGTTCTTGTCCTTTTATTCTGAGGCCTCTGGATGGTATTAGGGATACCTTCAATTTTCTTCAGTATTTCAACCCTATCCGGTGTATTGTGTGCAGGCACATGCGACTTGGTCATGCTCTTTAAATCACTAAAGTGGTTAGATAGTTGGTTTGCTAATACTTGCAAATCAATGATCTTCTGGACTTCTCTGTTTGATTCACTAGTGTGTAGGTCACGTGCATGGATTGCCGTTGCTTATCACATAATTTCCTGATATTTTTCATCAAGGGGTTGATTTCCTCCCCCTAATATTGAGAAACTATCCTTATCAAGTATACTATCAGCGAAATCGACGGTATGCAAATCTCCTATCATGGGGTCTAAATACCTGATTATGGATGTTGTCTCATAACCAATATATATCCCAGACTTTCAGAAAGGGCCCATTACAGTATGTTGTAGAGGGGGTATAGGTACATAAACCTTGCAACCAATCCTATGGAGATAAGAAGTTTTCGGTGCTAACCCTTGCGCTAGTTGCATAGGTGAATGGATGCTATATGCCGATAGTCTAAAGTTGATGAGAGTTGGTGCGTGCATGACTGCATGTCCCCAATATGTAGTTGGTATATTACAATTTTGTAAAAGCGGACAGACAATAAATTTAATTCTTTTAATTAGTGCTTTTGCTAGTATATTCTAGGTGTGGACATGTCGTACAGAACACTCAATTTTAATTCCAATTGCCATGCAATAATCATCAAATGCCTTTGAAGTAAATTCTCTGGCGTTGTCCGTTCTGATGAACATTATATGATGATCAGGGAAATTATTTTTTAATTTGAATTATCTATGAGATTAGCTTTGCGAAATCATGGTTTCTCGTAGATGATAAATATATATGCGACCATTTCGAGAAAGCATCAATGAGCAATATAAAATATTTAAATGACCTTAATAGTGGTTATATATGACCGCAAATGTCTCCTTGATTGTGCTCTAGGAATGCAAGGACTTCATCCTTCACTTTTAGAGCAGAATGTCTAGTAATTAATTTTCCGGTGGCATATGCGGGGCACACAAAATCTTCTTGATTCGGAAAATTCTTTACATTGATATTATATTCCTGTGAATTGTTTATTATATTTCTCATCATCCTAAGACCTTGGTTGTCTAATCTATCATGCCAAAGACAGAAGAGTTCAGAGTTTCTAAATATTGTTTTCAGGGTAGTATAGGCTGCGGATGCTTTAATATTAGTGTAGTATAGTCTAGTCTCAAATGAAAGAAGCCTTTCTAATACCTTTTTCTGTTTGCTTCACGCTTTGTAATGAGTAGGTATTGCTTACCATATTCTTCTTTAGTTTCAACGTGAAACCTGTTAGCACTAATATCTTTAAAACTCATGAGAGTTCTAGTGGATTCTGGGTACAATAATGCTTCTTGAATGATCAAAGTTGTGCACATTGAGAGTATACCGGTGATGGTCATAAGACTGCTAGTATTCTTGCTAACCGACTGAAATAATTTTGTCTCTCTCAAGATGGTATTCGTTATGCCGCTGTCAGCTAAGCACACTTCCTCCATAGGGCGCCACACATATTCTAATATAAATTACTTTATTAATATGTAGTAGGAGACAATCAACACATAAATAAAATACTTCAAATATCAGAATATATCATACCATTATTAACTGAATAAATGAGTGAATTAATTAGTATCATCCAACCATCACAAGAAAATTGTTTTAGTACCATCATGCAAAATCTAATTTATTTCTTCCATACATAAAATAAATGACAATTGAAGTCTGAATGCATTCTGTGCATTAGACTAAATCTGTTAAGAAACCAAAAACTTCAGCTGCTATCTTATTAGGAGTGAGATGCTCTTCCTAGGAAATCATGACGGCGGCAGCTACAATGTCAACTGGGGGAGCTGTAGGAGTGGAGTCAATCTCCATTGGTGCAGGCAGCTATTCAGAATTCTCCCCCTCAATGAAAACAAAGTGGATTTCATGTTGCCCTTTGCCACCCTTCTTCTTTTTGGCCTGGAAGGCATCGATTGTGTATTGCGGCTCTTTACAGATCTATGACTAGTACCCGCACTTGCCACACTTGTAGCATGTTTGGTCTTGCTAACCATAGGGCTTGTTGTCCCGCTTTGGTTTGCAGACCTTATTCTCCTGTAGAGCGTTTGACTTGCTTTTTGGGTTGCGACTTTGCCCTTCCTTTTCCTTTTCTTCATTATAGGCTTTCGCACCTTGTAGCTCCTACCGTTGGCCTTACGACTAGCAGAGCTACCAGGTGGTTGTGCGACAAAGTTCTTGTGTAGAATTTCATTCTGAGCCTCTGCAACCTACATGATATCAATCAACTTAGCATACTTCTTGTAGCCATGTTGACGATAGTTGCACGCAGACTGCACTGCATTGGGGAGGAAGGTGGAGAGGGTTTTCTCAATCTTTTACTGATCTGTGACCTGCTTGCCATAGAGTTGAAGATTGCTACAAATTTTGTGTAGAGAAGAGTTGTACTCCCCGGCCATCTTGAAGTCATCAAATCTGAGTCGGATCCATTCTTCTCTGCCTAAGGAAGAATGGTGCACTTTAGCTTCTCGAACCGCTTTTTTAGTGCAATCCACAATGTTAGCGCGATCTTCTCTGTCATGTACTCATTCTTGAGACTGAGACGGAGGTGGTGCTTGAGGAAGTGATTTCCTCATATGTGGGTTTGGCATGTTCCGATACACTAATCCCAATGGCATTGTAGAGCTTCTTGGCTCCAAATATAATCTTGATGTCAGAAGCTCAAGTCAAGTAATTTTGCCTATGCTGGACCAGCTCCTCAAACTCCTGATTCATGATGCTTGTTATCTACATGTGCATAAAAGGAATATATAAATTTACTGCAGGTAAATATGCATGAAATAAATTGGATAATGGTACACAAAGTTCTCGTAAGAATTTTCTATGCATTTTCTATAAATTTTACTGTTAATTCCATTGATTAAAGACAATTTAAATAATTACAATTAATTAAAACAGTAAATAAATACAGAAAACATAGAAAGTAATAATAACAGTGCTAAACATGCTTCAAATGTTAAAAACGATCCAAAATTTGAATTTTCGAGGCCATTTTAAGTTAGAATACGAATTTTCATTGAATTCTGCAACTTTTGAGGGCTTATCTGCTAATTTTCAATTCTAAGAAATTTTTTTGTGCAATTTTTCCATTTTTTTTGGAACTACAGGGGTAATATGCAAAATCACCATCGGTTGGGTTTTCTTCGCTTCTTGGGACGAAATTGGCCCATTCGGCCCATACGGCTCGTTTGCCCACAACGCCGTGGCTAGGGTAAGAACCCTAGTCACCCGTCTCCTCAGTATGGCAGCGGCTGCAAGTGTGTGTGCGTTTGGGTGGCAACAGTTTCGGCGAGAGGCTGGGCACGGTGAGCGGCCAGACGCGGCGAGCGGCCAAGCGCGTCTAGCAGCTGGACGCGACGGGCAGCCGAGCTCAGCGGTCGGGTTCGGCGTGCGGCTGGCGGCGACTTCAAGCGTGGCATCGACGGGTTCGTCGGCGTCTCCCTGTGTATGCGGAGGCGCATCCTTCGGCTCTGGGTGTGAGGTCCAAGTGGCAGTGCCGCTGCTTCAAGCGCGTGTGCCTAAGGCCAAGCAGCAACGGCCGTCTTCTAGCGGCAGTGGCTTCGAACCCGGGCGGACAGTCAGGAGGCCGAGCAGCGGTGGTCGACATAGTCAGTGGTGCCTGTGCAGGGGTGCGGAGCTCGGTCGGAAACGAGCGGCGGTCGGCGCGAGTGCGGGTGGCCAGCGCCGTTGCGAGCGGCGCATGCAGGCGGCGGATGCGACGGCGGGCTGCTGTCTCCTTGGGCCAAGCAATGGCAGCTCACCGTGTGGGGCCGACGGTTTGGGCAGCGTGACGGCTCAAGTGGCAGTGCGTGTGGCCGACAGTGTGCATGCTGGTGCATGCAGGCGACCGGCGGTTTGTGCGACACATATGGGCGGCGCGCTCGTGTTTTTAATCTACAATGCAATCAACATTTACTGTTTTGCACAACTCTACCGATCGGCTTGGCCGATGACCTCAAGTCTGCTCGTAGTAGATTTAGAGTGGATTTGTACCGTAGAAAATAATCTAGAAAGCGAAATTTACGTAATTTAAAGCAATCTAGATAGACAATTCAATCTACGAGTGTTTCGATAATTACCTTCGATCCACCAGAGCGAATCGTGCTGATAACATATTGAGGAACCGTCGCTGGTGAGTTCAGTCCGATCAATTTCTCCTAGACAAGAGAGATGGATCCAGTGGCGGAGGAGCCGATAGGGCAAGGTCTGGCCCAAGCCAGACCTTGAATTTTTCAGGCGGGCGTAGCCGGCGGCCGGCGGGCGGGACTCGAGCATAGCCGCACGCCCGCACCGCATAGACCATCGTCCTCCCTCCCGTTCTACTCATCCCCACGTCGGCTCGTGCTCCAACAACCCTCCGTCCCGTCCCCCCGAGAGGCGAGACGCGGCCCCAACCGAGATCTCTCATCTCACGTGCCGCTCCACGAGCCGGAGCCCCGCGGCGGCGGTCACGAGGAGGAGGCCGCCATGGAGGCGTCTTCGTGGGACGCCCTCCGCAAGCAGGCCGCCTCTCGAGAGCAGTTGGGCGGGCGGCGGGAGGTGGGCGGGCGACAGGCCGGCGCCCCGCCTCATTTTTTCCCCGTCCTCCGCCACTGGATGGATCCAACATAGATATACAAGAAAATATAAGATTGAACACAAGAGTGGGAGAACTCTTTCTTCCTTTCTTTATTACTTTTTCTTTCAAAAGATACGAATAATGATAATTAAAAATCTTATTTATATACTATATGATGAGATATCAAGTTTTTAGACCTAGGTCTAGATTTTTCAACAGGAATGACTGCAGCTGCCGTGCCGAACCCCGATTGGCACACCGCGAGGCTTGCATGGCCAGCCACGCAAGCCCACCGAGTCACTCCCAACCCTGTCCGCTGTTCGGTTCCCATCAGGCTCCTCCTCCCAGGATCGGCCGCCTCCCCATGGATCCGTTCCAACTCAACGCCCACGTCCGCGTCGCAGCATCTGCCGTCACGGATCCGGTGTCCGCGACGCCCACCTCCCACCGCGGCTGCCGGCTGACGCCCCGCCACGTCACATCCCCCGCGGCTCGTGTGCAGTCTGCGCGAAAGCAACCCCACGTCGCGCGGGCCCCACGAAACTACAACCCGGCGCTGACGTCATCCGCCACCTCACCTCCCCTGTACTCCATTATATATCCGTCTCCCTCGCTCCCCAAGCCATTTACCACCAACGCCCAAGGCCCAACCATCGATCACACGAACCACACCCGCGCGAGAGGAAGGGACTGAAAAAAAATTGAGGAAAACGAAACGCCAAAGCGAAAGCGCCCAAGAAGGCAAGAACGCACGCACGTAGCGGCGAGCAATGTACCAGGCTATTCCCTACAGCAGCGGCCGGCCGTCGCCGGCGGCGGAGGCGTCCGTCGTCGTCAAGATGGAGACGGCGCCTCACGTGGAGGCGAAGGCGGCCGCCGCGGTGCGGGAGGACGCGGGGGAGGTGGGGAGGGCGGTGGCGGAGAGCCCGGTGCTGGTGGTGGGGAGGCGCGGGTGCTGCCTCAGCCACGTGGTGAAGCGGCTGCTGCAGGGGCTCGGGGTCAACCCCGCCGTGCACGAGGTCGCCGACGAGGCCGTGCTCGCCGGGGTTGTCCCGGCCGGCGGGGAGGCCGCGCTCCCGGCGGTGTTCGTTGGGGGCAGGCTCCTGGGTGGGCTCGACCGCCTTATGGCCGTACACATCTCCGGCGAGCTCGTGCCCATCCTCAAGAAGGCCGGTGCCCTCTGGCTTTAATTTGCAGCTTCCTCCTTTCTTTGTTTCCTTTTTTCTCCTTTCTTTGTTTCCTTTTTTCAGAAGATGGTGGTGTGGTTTAATGCTGGCCGTTGGATCGAGTTTGATATCGCAGCGGATTTCTTCTAGGATTTTGGTTTTCTTTAGGGTCGTGCTGAAAATGAGAAAAAGAAACAGAAAGCTAATGTTACTAATTAATAGTTTACTTACTAATATTTGTTTGGTCGCGTCATCCTGTGTGATGAGTATTTACTTCCGCCATGTGAATACGGAAGACGAGCGAGAAGAAGAAGAGGGGGGCATTTACAACATCTGTACAGTCAGTCGTTTCCATTTCCGAATTAATGAGAATGAGCCGTTTGTTTTCCCAAATTTCCTGTGGCCTGGACTTTTTTATGTCTCTTTTTATTTATGTTAAACGATTAATCACCGTCCGTGTACGGCACTTTCTTCGTATTCAAGCCATGGGTGGCTGTTGACAAGGTTTGGATGACATCGCGGCAGCTTTTACTGTCAAATGATGGCTTCAGCTTACACTGGCCTGAAAAAACAGGGTATTCGTATGAAGCTACATACCACGCCAGCTAGTATGTTGGTGAATCAAAGCTAGTTCTGGCATTGTTTCGCATCATATTTATAAAAATAGCAGTATATGATATGTATTGATAAAAATGTCATTTTTATCGTCGGCGGGCCGGGCAGCAGCGCCCGTGAGGTGATGCGTGGCGCTGTCACCGGCAGCAGGCGCCTGATGAGCACATAGAATTTCCAAAAAAATTACGTAATAACTATTACTGTATCGGGAGGATTCACATAAAATTTCGTAATTTTTGGAGCTCGTTTGCTATATCTAAAAATTCGTAAAATTATCAAAATTGTATGAATTTTTGAGCAACATTCGCAATGGATAAAATTACCCAAAAATTACACTGCGATGTACGTTGTGTCGGAAGGCTGTATATAAATTTTCGTAATTTTGAAGCTCATTTGACATATTTAAAAATTTAAACAAACATTAAATGAAAAAATTAGGACAGTTACTTAGGCTGGCTAATAGTCGGTCTAATTACCTACCGTCTCCTCCCTGGGCGGCAGGCAGGCCTACTGTCTGGCCCCAGGGCAGCAGGCTGTCTGCCGTCCAGTGAGGGGGCGGCAGGTCGCTGGCAACAACGCCACGCGTCGCCTCGCGAACGCTGCCGTCCGGCCCGCCGACGACAAAAATGATATTTTTGTTAATATGCCTCGTATACTGTTATTCTTGTAAATACGATACGAAACAGTGCTAAAGCTGGCTTTGATTCGTATGTTGGTAGTCCAACAGTTGTGTTGTTCTTGATACCAAAGTACCACTCGACAATCTGTCGCTTCATTTTTCATATGAATCAGAAAAAAATTTCGCGTTTCAAACAAAATCCTTAACTACGTTCTCCGATTAGTCCTCGACTCCTCGTAGAAGAAGAGTATAAAAGCTACAGGCGACGAAACGTAGTAGAACAACAGAGAATAAAAGCTACAGGAGACGAAACGTAACTTGAAAACTAATCGCGGTGCGCCGGCGCTACGCTATTTTGCTTCCATCGTCATGATTTACTTCACGGAACTGCTGCACCTGTGTCGCTGTGGTCGTGATGAATGGGACAGACGAGTGCGTAAGCGGTGATGGGCGTTGGAACCGACCACAAATTTTCAGTCGTGCGGAGCAACAAATACTACGTGCTAGTGCTACTGTACTGCAGAGGAAGAAGAGAGATCCGACTTCTCTCGTGAATTTTGCACGTGCTTCGGACGGGAACAAGGTCTAAACGCGATTCTTCCTCGGACAATCCGCGCCCGGGGGGCTGGTTCACGGGGTATGTCTTGTTGATTTTGGATTCAGCTGACGCTTGGTTGGATTGAGTGAGAAATTTGATTGATTCGGGTGTGTTTATCTTAGATCTATAGTTGTCACTTGCTTGAAGAGGGCATGCAGCCGATGCTGCCCCTGTATGTCTTATGCGGCATTATCCCTGTATCTTATCTTTGTTTTTCGGTGTGTCCCGAAGTGCGAAGATGGCATTGTATCTCCGACGACTTTGTCCGTTCTATGCGGCACAACAGGGCGATTGGTTTTCTGGGATATCGCCTTGTGCATGCCTTTCCTGGTCCTCTTCTTGGTGGCTTTGAGTGCCATTCGTATTGTGAGCATGTTTCGGTTGAACAAATAACAGGACGAGTTCTCTGCTACCATTTCAAAATAGTTTATCAGGATAATATTTTTGAAGTGATTTATCAGCATTCAGTTTATTTACACAAATGCTCATACTAGGAGTAAAAATTATCAGTTGTAGCCGAAAAGAATGTACCCATAATTTCAGCCCAAATACAAGGAGGGATATCTATGGATCTACCCTATATAGAGCGGTGAGCAAGAAAGAAGAGAAACCTCACGTCAGAATGGAGATCGCACCGTATCATCGCAGTCACACTTTCAGTTTGCCCGGCGCTGTCGGCTCCTGTACGCATTTGCCAGGACGGAGCCAGCCGCGTGTGGCTCGATCAATTGATGTTTCTCTACCACTTTGAAGAGGTGGGAGCGCGAGAGAGCATGGTTGTCACCTGATGCGTGAACGCCCACCACCACACCAAATAGAACATGTGAGCTACATCAATCTCCCGTAGTACTATACTCGCGTAGCCACCTGCTCAGCTGCAGTGCTGCTTGGTAGTACCGATGTAACGTTGAAAGTGTTGAGGAATGTCGCTGACAAGTTTAATCCAATCAATTTCTCTTCAATGTAAAGAGACGGATTAATTACAGAGTAATACAAATAGTAGATTGGAAACACAGAGATAGGTGGGAGAACTCCTGTTCTTTTCTTTATTGCTTTATCTTTTATGCATGTACAAAACACCTAATGGGACTCCCTATATATAGCCTAGTGATAAGGTACTTACCATGGGCCAAGGCTTCAAGCCACACCCAGGTTTCCCAATACTCTCTCTTGGGCACTCATTTGACACGTTTATGCCTCATCAAAACTCCATAAAAACCCAGTATAAAAATTTGGAGAAAGAGTACATTATACATGTTATGCTGTGTTGCACGAATTGCCTCATTAAAAACCTTGGCCAAGAAACTTCAGGAAAACTCATCAAGGGAAAAATGGTACAATTTACCCAATTTCATTTAATCTATAGGATTTATTATTTAGGTACTCGATCTTTGTGATCAAGTTTTAATAACGAACATGAAAAAAAATCTCCCTCTGAATTCTGCACCTCTCTAAGTCTCATCATTCCAATTCCTTATACGCATCTTTCAAAACCAGATACTTGGAGTGACTTAGTATATAAATCTGTAAGATTTTCACATGACTTAGTATGCAGTACCTTAATTTTGTCCATCTTTTGTAATTCATGAGCATAGAAGAAGTTGGAGTTGATATGCTTTGTGAGATGACTCTTCACGTAGCCTGTCTGCACTTGTACAACACAAACTGCATTATCTTCATAGATAATTGTAGGAGTTTGCATGATATTCAACCCACATGACTGCTGGATGTGGTGAATCATTCGTCAGAGCTAAGCACATTCTCATGCGGTTTCGTACATTACTATGATTTCCGAGTGGTTCATCGAAGTCGCTACAAGACTTTGCTTAGATGATTTCCATGAAATTGCAGTTCCACCACACAGAAATACATAACCTGTTTGTGACCTTGCGGTATGTGGGTCCGACAGATACTCTGCATCTACATAGCTAGTTATATTCAAGTCTTGATTATTTCTGTAGAATAACCCAAGGTCCTTACTTCCTTGGAGGTATTGAAAGATGTTCTTTATTCCCTACCAATACCTTTTGGTAGGTTCGGCACTATGCTTTGCTAACAGGTTTACGGTAAATGCAATGTCCGGTCTAGTGCAGTTCGCTAAATACATAAGTGTTCTACTACGCTTAACTATGGGAATTCCAGTCTGAGGACTTCCTCCCCCTCTTTTCTAGGTCGGTACAGATCCTTATCTTACTGTAAAGATCTCTCGATCATTGCTACTTTCGATGGATATGCCTTCTCAAAGCCAAACCTTTCTAACACCTTCTGGGCGTAGGCTGACTAATGCACTAATATCTCTTTCGGGACAAGCTCGAGCTGCAAGCCTAAGCAATATTTGATTTTACCCAAATATTTCATTTCAAATTCAGACTCTAGGTAAGAACTTGCTTCCTTTATGTCTTCCATGGTCCCGATAATATTCAAATCATCTACATATAGTGAAATTATACAAAATCCATTCTGGGATCGTCATATAAATACACAGGGACAATCTTCATTGTTCGTGTAGCTTTTCTTGCATAGAAAGTCGCTTAACCAATTATACCACATCCTACTTAATTGCTTAAGTCCATACAGTGATTTCCTGAGTTTCAAACTGTACAGATTTCTATTTGCTCTGTCTTGGTTCAGGACAGGGATACCTTCAGGTATTTTCGTATAAATTTCCGAATCCATGTTTGCATAAAGGTATGCAATTACCACATCCATCAATTTCATTTCTAAGTTCAAGTTTGCTACCATTGAGATTAAGTATGTAAAGGTAATACCACTCATGACCGGAGAATAGGTTTCTTCGTAATCAACTCCTAGACATTGAGTGAAACCTTGTGCAACAAGCCTTGCTTTATGTCTTACAACTTCATTTTTTTTCATTTCTCTTTCGAACAAATACCCACTTATGCTCTACAGGGTGCACATGAGGAGACTTGCGGCTTACAGGCCCAAAATCTCTATTTTGTTAAGAGATAATAATTCAGTTTTTGTTGCCTTTTTCCAATCTTCCTAATATGATCTTTTCTTACATTCAGCGAGTGATGCGGGCTCTGGATTAAAATCGATGATTGTTGCAATTTACTTTGCAAAATAGATATCAATATTAGCTGTTGTCTGATTCATGGATTCTCCCGTGTGCACATAGTTTATAGCTATTTCATCATGAGTTGATTCTTCTTGTGCTTCTACCTGCTCACCGCTCCTTCCAGTTGCGGCGGCAAGTCACTTTAATTTTTCAGCTCTGAGGTGTGCATACATAGCCATGCTGATTTCTCCCTTCATGGGAATGTTCAGATCTGGTATACCCTTTTTTGAAGGTGTCATACCAGTGCCAGGTCTCAACTGGCTCCCCTTTTGGTTCTGGGGAACTTCAATGATTGACTGTATCAAATCCTTCTTATACTTTTTCACCAGGCGTCCCGGTTACTTAGGGTTCGAGGGCCGGAATTCTCGTCCTTTTATTCCGGTGCATTGTGTGTGGGCACATGCAACTTAGTCACACTCTTTAAATCATTAAAGTAGTCAGGCAGTTGGTTTGCTAATGCTTACAAATCAATGATCTTCTAGACTTCTCTATTTGTTTTACTAGTGCGTGGGTCATGTGCATGAGTTCTCGTGGCTTGCGACGTAATTTCCCGATATTTTTTATTAAGGGGTTGATTTACTCCCCCTAATGTCGGGAAACTATCCTCATCAAATATACAGTCAGCGAAATGAGCAGCATGCAAATCTCCTGTCATGGGGTCTAAATACCTGATTATGGATGTTGTCTCATAACCAACGTATATCCCAGTCTTTTGGAAAGGACCCATTGCAGTACGTTGTGGAGAGAGTATAGGTGCATAAGCCTTGCATCCAAACCTCCGGAGATGAGAAATTTTCGGTGCTGACCCTTGCGCTAGTTGCATAGGTGAATGGATATTATATGCCGATGGTCTAAAGTTGATGAGAGTTGCTGCATGCAGGACTGCGTGTCCCCAACATGTAGTTGGTAAATTACAATTCTGCAAAAGCGGTCGGGCAATAAATTTAATTCTCTTGATTAATGCCTCTGCTAGTCCATTCTGGGTGTAGACATATGGTACAGAATGCTCAACTGTAATTCCCATTGCCATGTAAATAATCATCAAATGCCTTTGAAGTAAATTCTTCAACGTTGTCCATTCTAATGGACTTTATGTAATAATTATAGAACATATTTGTAATTCAAATTATCTGTGATCAGCTTTGTGAAAGTACGGTTTCTCGTAGATAATAAACATACGTGCGACCATTTCGAGGATGCATCGATGAGCACCATGAAATATTTAAATGGCCCTGATAGTGGCTGTATGGGACCGCAATTGTCTCCTTGGACGCGCTCCAGGAATGTAGAGACTTCATCCTTTACTTTTAGAGTGGATGGTCTAATAATTAACTTCTCGGTGATACATGTGGGGCACACAAAATCTTTGTGATTCAGAAAATTCTTTACATTAATATTACGTCCATGTAAATTATTAATTATATTTCTCATCATCCTAAAACCTGGGTGGCTTAATTTGTCATGGTAGAGACAGAAGAGTTCAGAGCTTCTAAATATTGTTTTCAGGGCAGTGTAGGCTGCGGGTGCCTTGATATTAGTGTAGTATAGCCTAGTTTCTAATGAGGAAAGTTTTTCTAATACTCTTTTTCTATTTGCCTCATGATTCGTAATGAGCAAGTATTTCTTACCATACTCTTCTTCAGTCTCAACATGGAAACCGTTGGCGCGAATATTCTTGAAACTTAGGAGAGTTCTAGTCGATTCTAGGTACAATAAGGCTTCTTGGATGATCGGCGATTGTTGTAAGTCTGCCAGCATTCTTACTAATCGACTGAAAGAATTTTGCCTCTCTCAAGATGGTATTCATTGTGCCACTGTCAGCTAAGCACACTTTCTCCATAGGGCGCCACGCGTGTTCTTCGATCCACAGAGCGATTCGTGCTGATAACGTGTTGAGGATCCGTCGCTGGCGAGTCCAGTCTGATCGATTCCTCTCCTATGCAAAGAGAAGGATCAACACAGAGTAACGCAAATAGTAGATTGGAAACATAGAGATAGGTGAAAGAACTCCTGTTCTTTTCTTTATTGCTTTCTTTTTTGTGCATGTACAAAATAGCCAATAGGACTCCCTATATATAGGCTAGTGGTGAGGTGCCCACCATGGGCCAAGACTTCAAGCCAGACCCAGGTTTCCCAACAGAAAGATTCTACTTCTTTTGTTTCTTCTGCCAAGGAAGGCTAGCTACGTATACTTGCAGGGGCGAAGCGAAGAGAAGTCTTAGTTAGGCTTCAGCCTATCCTCCTCCGGTGGCAAGAACCCAAGCACCCCCCTTGGTGGCCGGCGAGCACAGTGGGCCAGCAAGGAGGCCAATGCGACAACAACAACCATGCACCACTGGTAAGGAAAAACAAAAATAAAAAGAATCTAGTGAAGTGGTCTGCCCACTACACTCAAGAGGCCCAATAAATCTATCTCATCGGCCCACCAAAACACCAACAAGGAAACAACAACTCACAACCCGTAGCAAATTAGCAATTAGATTTTCGATTTCCAGTTTTCCAGAGAGGAGAGACTCACGTGGCTGGAGGAGCCCAATCTGGGCGTCGCCAAGGGAGGCTGATCCAGGGGCGAGGTAGCTAGACCAGGGTGCCATCGGGAAGCTGATCCAAGAGCGGCGGGAGCTGGACTTGGGCAGCGAGGGGGAGCTGAGCTGGAGTTGGCACCAGCAAACCGAGGCCAGGGGAGCCGGATCTAGCGGCGAGGGTGAGGGCCGAGCTGCCGTCCACGCCGAGGGGAGGCTGATTTGGGGGTGGGCTTGACGGGGGGAGCCGTCGCCATGCGCGGTGAGCCCGTGTCGTTGCCTATATGTGGCTTGGTGGCCCCTGTCCGAAGTGGGGACGGCCCGCCTAGTGCCTGGGGAATGGCCCGAGTGAGTCAGTGTGTTGGGGAGAGACAAAGAGACTCGAGAGTGAGAGACTGAGAGAGAGTTGAGTTTTGGGACTTAGTGAGTGGATGAGCCGATGAGGTAATGAACTACTTCCTTCCCAACTTAGTATTTTAGAGTTTAAACTTTTAGTCATTCAGTATTTCAGTGTATGTAAATAGTGTAGTCTTTATAATTTATTCATAGATTTATAGTTTGTATTGACAAAAATTAATAATTTATTTATAGCTTTAAACCTTCATTCTCAACATTTTCAATGGATGTCCTGATATATCAAAACTTGCTCAACTTAAAGGATAGAATTTTTCCGTTGGTATATCGTCTCATCGAGTTGACATTGATACTTCCAGTGGCAGCGTCATCTGTTGAGAGAATATTTTAGGTAATGAATATTATCAAAACAGATTTGCGCAATAAGGTAGCGGATGAGTGGCTCAATGACTTGATGGTGTGCTACAACGAGCGAGAGATCTTTAGAAGCATTGATGATGATTAAATCATAAACCGCTTCCAAGGCATGAAGTCCCGTAGAATGCATTTGCTCTGTGATTCTAATTTGTCTCGTGATTCAAATTAACTTATTTGTGGTACGTTTCATATAATCTAAATTTTCATTGCCATTCACAATTTTGTATTATATCACTAATTTTGATATGTTTTATATATAGGTGACTTATCACTACTCTGCACTCCTGACAGAATAATTATATATTTTTGGGTATACGCTTTCTATTGTCGAAGTACCTACTTTGTATTTATCTATTTTTGTTGTTTGTCTTTAATTATGTAATTTTTGTATGAATTTGAAATTTCATAGGAATAAAAACTATATTTATGTCAACTTAGTTTAGTCTTATAAATGATTTAGCTCACTCTTAATTTTATTCTTAGTTTCGTCACTGCTCATATGTATGCTCGGCTCCATGTAATTTGTTTTGATTTTCTTTTGGGCGAATGCCTGGCTCCTTTGCTGATAGTTCAAGATGAACACATGCACACAACATATACTGCTAGTGTAGTAGTAAGCATCATAATCGTTCTCCTTTGGAGCTACAATAAATCATAGGACGTGAGCAACAACCATGTTTTTTCTCTTCTATTTTTGCTGTCAAGCTTTAGCCCGTGTCCAACGTACGCATTAGGCCCTGTTCTTTTCAACTTATAAAAGCTACTTTCAGCTTTTTACAATAAATTCTAAATGGTTTTAGCTTTTTGGCTTCTGAAATTCAGCTTTTTTATTTTTTTAGTCTTTATTTGGTTTTTCTTTTTTCCTTTATTCCTTTTCATTACCTCAAAAGATATAGAGTGTTTTCAATTTTTCTAAACTTTTTACTATTTTTTCTTATTTTTTAACTCATAAAAGCTAACATAGACGAAGAAGGCATAAACTGAGGCTTATAATATCACTTTAAAGCTCTGTTCTTCCAAGGTTCAAGACTTGTTTTTGTAACTATAACAAATGCTTGCTGCCAAGTTGATGCTCGCTAGTTTGCATGGCAATCAAGTGTCGGTCCTGCTAATTTTTTTTCACCTCGTAAGATGCATAGGAAGGAAACTTCCTAGTATCATTTGCGGACGATACGTGTCCCGGTAACATGCAGATCAAGCGACCCAATCATGGGGGAATGCATGCTTGTTAGTGGAATCTACGAAACGCGTACGCAGACACCCGTGAGGCCGTGGCGAGGCTGTCGGCAAGCAACTAAGCAAGCAGACAGACTGCAGCCGCGCGCGGCTCCTGCTCGGTTGATGCTGAAAAGATGTAGTTTATGATTGAAAATATACTGTATCTGGCTAAAATTTTATTGTAGCTGAAGGTGGCTTATTTGGCGTAATTAAATTTAAAAAAATTAAAAAAATAGAAAAAAATATGTTAGCTCATCTCGGACAACGCCAATGAATACAGGAAAAAAGAACCAGTAAAAAACTCAAAAAAGGCGAAAAAATCAGAAAAAGACGAAATTTATGAATAGTGAAAATAAGCCAGAAGTTAAAGCTGAAACGAGCGGGGTACGCACTCCCCTTGCAGCAAGCTTGCACCCCCGGCCTAGGAAGAAAACATGAACAGTTAAACTTCGCGTGAACACACCAGTCAGAGTCGTTTTTTACTCTGTTCTTTTATCCTTAATATTGTTGATTTTTTTACGGTTTCGAGATACGACTTTGATTGTCATCTTTATAACTTTATATTAAGATATATTAATAAAATTATAATATTATCAAAGTATTTTTAACGATAAATTTAGTGATATAATTCTCGTATAACCAATCTAGATAATTTTAAATTTATTAGTGATTAGCTTTATAAAATTTAACGGTATGAATTCTATAAAGTTAAGTATAAAAGAATAGTGTCGTAGCTGACTGATTGGTCCCCCTATCTCCTACTACAGTATCGTTTTTCCGACCGACATGTATGGTCGATTGGTGTCCTCGTGGATTGATTGTTTGTTTACAATCGGATCTGCTGATTTGGGTATCTTCTGACCGGTCAGTTTTGTCTCCTACTCGGTTGTCCTCTCTCTGCTTCCGAAGGGGCGTGTTCCTCAAAGCATCCTAAACTCTTCACAAGACGTTAAGAGCAACTCCAGCAGGCCCCTACTAGAGCCCTCAAAACTCAAATTTGAGGGCTTGAGCCAAAAAACGAGCTCCAGCAGAGCCCCTACTAGAGCCCTCAAATTTGAGGAGGCCCTCAAATCACCCTCCCACCCCTCATTCCTAGGGGCCCCCTACTCCGGCTCTCATTTTTCAGCTTTCCTCGTTTTTTGTGGAACATTTGTGCTTTCAATTTAAATTCGGAACAAATTTGAATTTAAATTTGAATATTCGTATTTGAATTCATATTTGAATTCGGAACAAATTTGAATTTAAATTTAAATGTTATGTGATGAACTTTGTGCTTTCAATTTAAATTCGGAACAAATTTGAATTTAAATTTGAATATTCGTATTTGAATTCGTATTTGAATTTAAATTTGAATGTTATGTGATGAACTTTGTGCTTTCAATTTAAATTCGGAACAAATTTGAATTTAAATTTGAATATTCGTATTTGAATTCGGAACAAATTTGAATTTAAATTTGGATGTTATGTGATGAACTTTGTGCTTTCAATTTAAATTCGGAACAAATTTGAATTTAAATTTGAATATTCGTATTTGAATTCATATTTGTGCTTTCAATTTAAATTCGGAATAAATTTGAATTTAAATTTGAATATTCGTATTTGAATTCGGAACAAATTTGAATGTTATGTGATGAACTTTGTGCTTTCAATTTAAATTCGGAACAAATTTGAATTTAAATTTGAATTCATATATTTAAATATTGTCCCTCATTGTGAAATCATAAATATTTTATTATGTATTGTGCTTTTGTCCCATACATATGCGTATAGTGTGTGAGGAAATAGAGGGAATTGAGAAGTAGGGGCCCTGTTTTGAGGGCTCCTGCTGGAGTGCAGCCCAAAAAACAGGGCCCTCAAAAGTAGGGGGAGCCCTCAAATGAAAAGTAGGGGCCCTGTTTTGAGGGCTACTGCTGGAGTTGCTCTTAATCGTACCCACTACCAAGGCATCCTAAACTCTTAGACCATATGGTTAGGTCTAGGATTTTTATGATGATAAATAATTGACAACATTGCTTAGTATTGTTATTTGAGTCGTGTGCGTGTGTGCGTGGATTAATGTCGGTCAAGTTAGTGAGAACTTGTGCCGGAAAAAACGTTCTTTGGTCTTTGCATGTGCAGGTTAGGCGTGGAGACGATCATGATCGGTGACGAGAAAGACCGGGACTAGGAGGGGGAAATCTGAGGTCTAGACGGCCGAGGATGTCACGAGGTGGTCGGGCTCACGCTGGAGCTCATGGAGGTCAAAGGTGGATGATGCGTGGAGAAGATACAGGAGGTGCGGTCCTGGAGGCTTCGACACGTGATGAGTTGGAGAAGTTGTAGTTGGAATTTTGAAAAACCCGTGTTAGAAAAGGTTTCGGGTCCCTTATTTGTTGGAATTGGAATTGGATTAGAACTCGTAGGCTTGGGATAAGCCCATGTTTTGAGCCCTAGACTATAAAAAGAGAGGTGGGGTTGGAGGTTAACCCCGTGCCTTTTGGAGAAATTAATTTCGTGCTAGGGTTTAGGGATATCAAGAGAGGCACTTTGTAGCCACTATGATTTAGAAAGAAAAAAAATAGATCTATTCTAAAAAGAAATTGCAGGCGACGTTTTTGTTTCACGTAGTTCGACGTCATCGTCAGAGACTCGGCTCGCTTAGCGCTACGCGTTTTGGTTTGCGTCGTCTCATCTTCTTCCGCCGCATGCGAGTACGCACTGGTTTTGCTTCAGGCGATCGCTACGCACGGCAGCGGGCCTCGGGCCAGCGCATGTGTGCGTGGGGCGTTTGCTCAGTCGGCTTTGTTCATCGTTCGTGAAGCAGCAGCACGTCGTCGGTTGGTGTGCTGGAATCAACGAGATCAAACAGCAGTAGCAGTACGTGGCGTTCACGAAGTAAGCAAGTTGCTGCTGTCGATCTAACCTCCAAGCATTGCTCAGGAAAAAGTTTTTTCTTTCTACCTTGGATTCCGTGCAATAACATGAGCACAACTTGTTTCTTCTGGACGCGCACAAGGAAGTGTTAGAATGATCTCAGGGCATTTGGCCGCAAATGCCCCCCTCTCCCCTTGACCGCGTCCTGATTGGGGGCGCCCAGCCCAATAGGCTGGTGGGCCCCTGTCGCCAGCGCCATATAAAACAGAGGTGGGGGCCGGGGCGGCATGAAAACCAAGGTTCACCGTGCCGCCGCCAGGCCCACCGACAAAACCCTAGACCCGATCTAAGAGGGGGCGCTCCAGCGACGGGAAGACCCACCGCCATCCGCCGCCAAGGAGATCACCGCCGCTCGGGAGACGCCGGCCGCCAGGGAGACGCCGCTCCTCTTCCCCGACCGTCGCTGCCCGTGCGCAAAGCTTCACCGAGCGTACCCGCGATGGCCAACCCCTCCTCCTCTACATCGGACGGTTAGTACCTCTCTCTCTCTCCCTCTCGGATTACCTCAAGAACCCTAGAGAAACAAGCACCCCGCTAGATCTAACCTAGGAGATCCTAAAAGCTAAAGAACTAAATCTAACAATGGTATCAGAGCGACTAGGCGTAGATCTAGACGGGGAAAAGAAAAAGAAAGAAAAAGAGGGGAAGGACGAACCCTAACCCTAACCCGAACCCTAACCCTAGAAAAGAAAAGTCATGGACTTACCTGGCCGTCGTCGTCGCTGGCGTGCGGGAGATCGGCCGAGCCTTGGGCTCGCCGGCGCTCCACGTACGGGCCACCGTCGACGCGCGGGACAGATCCGAGCGCGCGCGCTCGGAGGGGCGCCGACACGGAGCCGCTCGACGGCGGCGCGCTCCCTCACAGGGGAGCGCGCACGCCGGCGAGAGGGCCCATGGCGGCGCCGGTCTTCTTCTCCTTCTCCGACGGCATGGACGAAGTCGCCGCCGCCGCCGTCGCTTCGCTCGCTCGGGTGCGGAGAGAGAGAGAGGGGAGATGCAGAATGTTTTAGGGTTTCGGGGGGCGTCCGTCGCGGCGGTTTTGTTCGGGCGATTTTCGCTCGCAGACGTTGGATGGCGACGGAAGGCTCAGATCGCGCCAAGCCGCGCGGACTTCTTTCGGCCCAGGCGGGCAGAGCAAATCCCGGCCCAGGCCCAGGTTGCGGCCGGGCACGGGGACAGCGCGACGCGCGCGCGCACAGCTGCGCTGGGTGAGGCTGCCCTAGGCAGCGCGTGGGCGAGTGAGGCCGCGCGCCTTCGGGCGCGCGAGCAGGCCGCCGAGGCCGCGTGAGCAGGCCAACGAGGCCGCGAGCGGGCAGGCCGCCGTGGGCCGTGGACCGGGCCGAACAGACTGAAATGCCCGGATGAACAGTAAACCCAGGAAAAGAGTGTTTAATTAATTTCAGAAGTATTTTTTGATGAATTTGATTGAAATTTGATCCAAATCTCTGTAAATTTTTGCACCAACGTGTATATTTTTTCAGAGATTAAATGTGTACTGTATAATGCTTCTGAATTTTGAATTATTTTAGAATAATTATAGTTTCCGCTGCAAAAGTTAATGTTGATTGATTTTCATTATTAAATTCGAACCAACGGGAGAATTTAATTTTGGAAAAATAGAGATAAATCCCAGATAATTATGATATTGTTATTTTCTGACCAACGTTGATAATAACAATATTATAATTTTTAATTGATGATTTTTATGCATTATTTCTATTTCTGCCCAACGGTGATGTAGATTTAATGTATAGATAAAATTGATTTAAATTGTATGTCGTATTTTTTACCAACGTTGGAAATAAGGCATATAATTTTGCTGTTACGTTCTCACTTTATTTGAACTAAATTTCAGGCGGATACAACTTGATGGGTTGTATCAGAGAGATCCCCACTCTCAAAGGAGATAATTATGGAGAGTGGAAGAAAAAGATAGACTTAGCGTTTATCTTGGCTGAGGTGGACTGGGTCCTCACTACAGCACGTCCCACTGAGCCTATGGCACCAGTGAGGGATCAAAATGAGGATGATACTGCTTGGCAGAAAAGACAGAGGGATCATGCTCCCTTACAGATGTCTTATGATCTTGATCATAAGAAATGGACCACAGCCAACAAGTAATGTATGGTTGTGATAAAAAACACAATTGAGCCTGCAATTGTGGGCTCAATTGCAGAGTGTGACACTGTCACAGAGTACCTTGATAAGATAAAGAGTCAGTTTACTGGCTCTTCAAAGACTTATGCTACACAGCTGATTAAACAGCTTGTGACAGAAAGGTACTCTGGTGGTGGCAGTGGCTTAAGAGAGCACATACTGAGGATGAGCAACTTAGCATCTAAGCTTAAACCAATGGATTTGGCTCTCAAGGATGAGTTCCTTATTCATTTGGTTTTTGCTTCCTTACCCAAAAAGTTTGACACATTTGTTGTCAACTACAATATGCAGCCCGCGAAATGGGACTTGGAAAAATGCATAGCTATGTGTGTGCAAGAGGAGGAAAGAATTAAATCCTCACATGGTGGTTTTATCAACTATGTGAAGGATAATAAGAAAAAGAATTTCAACAGTAACTCCTTCTCAAAGAACAAGGGAAAAGCCTCTGTCCATCAGCCTCAACAGAATAAGTTTGCTGTAGACAAAGATCAATGTCTTCACTGCAAGAAGACAGGACACTACAAGAAGAACTGTCCTGATTACTTAAAGATGATAATGGCAAAGAAAGGTGAGAACATTATTACCTTTATAAATGAATGCCTGTATGTGCAATATTCGAAATCCACTTGGTGGATTGACTCAGGAGCAACTGTTCATGTTGCTAATTCCTTACAGGGATTCCGTTCGACGAGGACTACACAAAGAAACGAAAGATGCATTAAAGTTGCAAATGGAGTCCAAGCTGAAGTTGAAGCCATTGGCGATCTTTCATTAGAGTTAGCTAATGGCTCCAATCTTTTACTTAGAGATGTCCTTTTTGTTCCCTCTTTACAGAGGAATTTGATTAGTGTTTCAAATTTGGACAAAGATGGTTATGATTGTAATTTTGGAAATGGCAAGTGTGAAATAATGTTTAATAAAGAATGTGTTGGTCTTGCCATCTTACAGAATGAGCTTTATTTGTTATCATTATGTGATGATGTGAATGTTGTATGCGATAATGGGAACGTCGCGTGCGAGAAAGTGATTGAATCCTCGTCTATGAATGTAAACAGAAAACGAAAGAGAACTCTAGATGAGTCGTCGAAATTATGGCACTGTCGTTTAGGCCATATTTCGAGGGGGAGAATAGAAAGACTAGTTAAGAATGATATTCTTCCTCCATTAGAGTTCTCAGACTTAGAACAATGCAGAGAATGCATTAAAGGAAAATATGTAAAGAAAATTAAAAAAGACGCTAAAAGAAGCACAGGAGTTCTACAAATTATTCACACAGATATTTGTGGTCCTTTTCCTGTGAAAAGTGTGGATGGATATGACTCGTTCATAACATTCACGGATGATTACTCTCGTTATGGATATATTTATCCAATCAAAGAAAGAAATGAAGCCTTGGATAAATTCAAGATATTTAAGGCTGAAATTGAAAACCAACACGATTTAAAGATTAAGATAGTCCGATCTGATCGTGGGGGGGGGGAGTACTACGGTCGACATACCCCATATGGACAAGTTCCTGGACCTTTTACAAGGTTTTTACAGGAAAATGGAATAGTGGCCCAGTATTCTACACCGGGCGAACCTCAGCAAAATGGAGTAGCTGAAAGACGCAACCGTACCCTGATGGATATGGTGCGAAGCATGATGAGCTACTCCACACTGCCACTGAGTTTATGGATGGAGGCGTTGAAAACCGCCATTCATATTCTCAACAGAGTGCCTAGTAAGTCGGTGCCCAAAACACCGTACGAGATGTGGACAGGAAGAGTTCCCTCACTAAATCACTTACGTGTGTGGGGGAGTCCTGCTGAGGCTAAAGTATTTAACCCAAACCTTGGGAAACTTGATCCCAAAATAGTAAGTTGCCATTTCATTGGCTACCCTGAAAAGTCAAAAGGTTTTCGTTTCTACTGTCCAGACAGATATACAAAGTTTGTAGAAACGAGACACGCTGTCTTCTTAGAGGATGAAATGATGAGAGGAAGTATGGTAGCTCGTGAGATTGACCTTGAAGAGAAGCGGGCGTATGCGCCCACTCCGATGATTCAAGAGCCATTCTTCACACTACCTGCTGTCGCTGCACCGACGGTGCAAGACACTGTGGTGCCAGCACCTGTTATTGTTCCCCCTGTGGGAACAATGAATGATAATGAGGAACCTGTTTTACAGGATCCTATAGAACCTATTGCCACAGATGAGGGGGAGCAACAGCAGCCTCAAACAGAAAATGTACCAAATGAGGAGGCCCTTAGGAGGTCTCAAAGAGTAAGAAGATCAGCTATTTCTGATGATTATCAGATTTATCATACAGAGGAATTTCAAATGGAGGATGATCCTACCTCATTTGAAGAAGCCATGAGAAGCGAAAATTCCTCAAAATGGCTTGAGGCCATGGAAGAGGAAATGAGGTCCATGAAGGCTAATAAAGTTTGGGACTTGGAAATTATTCCTAAAGGAGCCAAAACAGTAGGCTGTAAATGGGTCTACAAGACAAAGCTTGACTACCAAGGGAATATAGAAAGATACAAAGCGCGACTTGTGGCAAAAGGATTTACGCAAAGAGAAGGGATTGATTACAATGAGACTTTTTCTCCAGTCTCATGTAAAGATTCCTTCAGAATCATAATGGCATTAGTAGCACATTATGATTTAGAGTTACATCAGATGGATGTAAAGACGGCATTTCTTAATGGGGATTTGGAGGAAAATGTTTACATGGCACAACCGAAAGGTTTTGTCGTGGAAGGAAATGAAAGAATGGGATGCCGCCTAATGAAATCGATTTATGGGTTAAAGCAAGCTTCAAGACAGTGGTACTTGAAGTTTGACAGTACAATAAGAAAATTTGGGTTTAAAAAGAATGTAGAGGACAACTGTGTTTATGCAAAGTTTATAGATGGGAAGTTTATCTTCCTAATCCTGTATGTGGATGATATCCTACTAGCTAGTAGTGATGTCAGTCTGCTACTGGAGACAAAGAAGTTTTTGTCCTCAAACTTTGATATGAAAGATATTGGTGAAGCTTCGTTCGTTCTAGAGATCGAAATTCACCGGGATAGAAACAAGGGGATATTGGGACTGTCACAAAAGGCATACATAGAGAAAGTCTTAAAGAAATTTGGTATGCATAAAAGTAGTCCTTCACCAGCACCTATAGTCAAGGGCGACAGATATGGGGATTTTCAATGCCCCAGGAACCAATGTGAGATCGATCAAATGAAAGCGGTTCCATATGCTTCAGCTGTCGGAAGCTTATAGTATGCTCAAGTATGCACACGCCCTGACTTAGCATTTGTTACCGGGTTACTTGGCAGATTCCAGAGCAATCCTGGAATAGAACATTGGAAATTGATAAAGAAAGTCTTGCGTTATTTGCAAGGAACAAAAGGCCTCATGATGACATACAGAAGATCAGATTTACTCCATATAGTGGGGTATACAGATTCTGATTTTGCGGGAGATGATAGAAAGTCTACATCCGGATATGTGTTCACTCTCGCTGGAGGAGCTATATCGTGGAAAAGCTCAAAGCAAACCGTCACTACATCGTCCAGAATGTATGCCGAGTTTGTAGCATGTTATGAGGCTACGGGGCAGGTGAATTGGCCAAAGAAGTTCATACCCGGTTTAAAAGTGGTTGACGACATCAATAGACCACTTAAGTTGTACTGCGATAATGAACCCGCAGTAACGTATGCCCACAACAATAAGTCAAGTGGTGCTGCCAAACACATTGACATAAAGTACTATGTTGTGAAAGATAAAGTTCGGGATCAAATTATAAGTCTTGAGCACATAAGTACCGCAAAGATGTTAGCGGATCCGCTTACTAAAGGCTTACCACCCAACGTGTTCAGAGAACATGTAGCCGGCATGGGTTTAAGGGAAAGCCTATGATACCTGGACTAAAAGATGGTCCAAAAGATTAAAGTAACTATTTCAGAACAGAGAGGTGTATTGTAGCTGTTGAATCTATCGGCGATTGACCATGACGATGAGACATGTTCTATGCACTAATCTGTGATGGAATGTGTAAAGGCAAAAGTAATTAAAGATAAAGTATAGATTGAGATCAAGGGGGAGAATGTTAGAATGATCTCAGGGCATTTGGCCCCAACGGCCAAATGCCCCCCTCTCCCCTTGACCGCGCTCTGATCGGGGGCGCCCAGCCCAATAGGCTGGTGGGCCCCTGTCGCCAGCGCCATATAAAACAAAGGTGGGGGCCGGGGCGGCATGAAAACCAAGGTTCACCGTGCCGCCGCCAGACCCACCGACAAAACCCTAGACCCGATCTAAGAGGGGGCGCTCAGCGACGGGAAGACCCACCGCCATCCGCCGCCAAGGAGATCACCGCCGCTCGGGAGACGCCGGCCGCCAGGGAGACGCCGCTCCTCTTCCCCGACCGTCGCTGCCCGTGCGCAGAGCTTCACCGAGCGTACCCGCGATGGCCAACCCCTCCTCTACGTCGGACGGTTAGTACCTCTCTCTCTCCCTCTCGGATTACCTCAAGAACCCTAGAGAAACAAGCACCCCGCTAGATCTAACCTAGGAGATCCTAAAAGCTAAAGAACTAAATCTAACAGGAAGCACTAAAAAGACAAAACAGCATAGTACTTTGTAGAGAGAGAGAGAGAGAGAAGAGTAAAAGTTAATACTATTCTTTTTGGCTAGTTTCTATTGTGTAGTTTTTGTGTTTTTTTTTCTGTCACTGCAGGTTAGTTCTCCAGAAAATATATAAAAAAATTCTGTTGCGTGCAATCATTCACCCCTCCCCTCTGATTGCCATTGACGATCCTACACTTCGCAAGGCGTTAATCGTACCCACAGACCCCGGTAGGACTGTACCCTACAGATATTACAAACAGACCATGGTATCGGTAAGAAATTAGGTTTACACGTGTGCATAGTCAATGTTCTATAATTTTAAAATATACATAGTTTTGTACCATATTATCTAATCAAATAAAGGAAAGGCAATATATAAGATGAGATCATTACCACTCTTTAAAATATGCAACATTTAGATTGGGATAGATGAGAAGGACTTTGGCTAAACACATATGCACGCACGCACGCGTGTTTTTTCGCATGAAAATATCGTGTGACTTGTGGCATGTTACTTTACGTAAATCAACTCCACCATTATTTTTGTGAACCATGCATTTCTATTTAATGGCGGCAGTTACCAGCGAGTGATTATAGTGCCCGTGAGACGTGTAGGAGAAAACATAGAATTCCTCCAATCTTTCGTGCCGTGACGTGGCATGTCGTTTGGCAGACAAAGTCCATCTTTTCTTTTGCGAACTATGCATTTATGTTTAATGAAACTAGTTACTAGTAATCGATTGTAGTTCTCTAAAAGGATCTGGAGACGTCTAGGAGAAAACACATAATTCCTCCTCCATTCTTCCATACCGCAACATGGTGCGCCACTTAGCAGACCAGGTCCATATTTCTTTTTGTGAACCGTGCATTTTTGTTTAATGACGACAGTTACTAGTGAGTGATTGTAGTGGCCTTAAAAGGATTTGAAGACATCCAGGAGAAAACACAGAATTCCTCCATTCTTCCACCTCCTCTTTGCATAGTTGTGTTGTAGTATCAAGCTAATCAACTACGCCCACCTTTCTTCTCAGCGTGCACCGGGAAGGGTGGAGAGCGGGATTTCTAAACCATTAACCTAGAGAGAACCTACACAGGGCGACAATAAGGTTTCTGAGCAATAGACACCTACGTAACCACTCGCTTTACTACCATTTTTATGTTCTGAACTGCATGGAGTCTGTGCTGCTCTTTGTTCTTCATCAGACTCCGTTGTAAGTCGTTCGTATAACCGATCGATTCTGATATAATTCTGTTCTTGCATATATTTGATGTACAATATGATTTACGTTCTACTGTTAGTTATGAGATTTGCATCACTAGTATTTTTGTGATATTTGTCTCATAGTAAAATCTAAAATTAAAATATTGTCCATATTTTCAATATTATCTTGGGTTGAACATGCTTCTAATCTTGCCACGTAGGTTGAACAACCACATGAGCAGCAAATTTATTTGCGCTTTCATTCTCGCTTAGGGTAGGAGGACCGATTACATAGAATTCTAGACTAGCAACAGCCATCGGTCCATTAGCACTAAATAGTAACTAGCAACGTGGGACTAATGAAGCCTCATGAATTATCCACATGCATCCATGGGTCTCATTCAGGCCATTTTCCAACAGTGCTGGGGCGTGTATTCACAGGAGAGGGTTGACGAGAACGTGTATGGCCATTAGTCCCGGACATTCTTTAGCTAAACTTGGTGCAACTATTGCTTTGGCCCTTAAATACAGTAATTGTGAACAGATAAACATTTCAAGTGACAAACAATGTACTACTGCTCATAGAACAAGATTAGAAGCTAACACTACTACACAAAAGGTTATCATAGACGGTTCAAAAATATCATCACAAGCGGTTTCGTGAGCCGTCCGAGTTCATGGATCAATAATAATACGAGGTTATCACAGACGGCTTTTGAACTATGTGTGATGCAGACTTTTACATACGGTTTTTAGTAAAAACCGTCTGTGATAGTTCACTAACACAAATGGTTTTAGTAGAAACCATCTGTGATTGATTTATCACAGACGGTTTCAACTACGAACCGTCTGTGATATATTAATATCATAGACGGTTTCTACTAAAAACCATCTGTGTTAGTCAATTATCACATATGGTTACGAGTTAAAAACTGTCTGTGATATTCTTTTCTGCTCCCAAACCTATTTCTGTTTGTTGGCTAGCCTCGGGAAATGTTGGTCATACCCTCTAAAACAATCAGATCGACACAGTACACACACATCCAATTACCATTCATTTATTTCAGAAATAAGAGCATCCATTTCACAAATCAATTAACAAAAATAAAATAAATGGATATCCATGGACAGATACACACATGAACAATTAAGCTCAATCTTATCCCAGTGAAATTCATTCTACATTGTAGTACTCTCCATCTTTTTATGACTTTAGACATTAAGAAGTACGCACATTGACCCCAAATATATTTGAGGTCGGCCTGTTCCAACGAAGTTGTAGCGATGGACGGAGCCTGTTGATAGGAAGATCAATGTCGTGCATACATATATAAATTGATAAGTATGAAATCATTATCGCAAGATTGACATACCTCAAGATTGTTGTATAGGATTAATGTGTATTAGTGAATACCAGTAAATATAGAACGTGTCGCAGGGCGTCGATCCCTCCCTTGGATTTGTTTACCTTTACAACGTACGTGGCGAACGACCTATGTGATTCCAAAAGGTTAGTTGTAGTCATTGGAAAGGTATGAAAGACTACAATAGAGTTATATATGGAGGAAATGCGTTTACCTGTCGATTACTTGTTAGACAACTGTGTAGTCGGTTTTGTTCTTCTTTAGGGAATCAAGATATATTACCTTATTCTATTTTGCTATAATTATAATTAGAATTCAGAGCAACATACATAGGTATGTCATGGTCATGAAACCTAAATTTGTGTTGCTTATAAAGTATAAATCAATAAGTATAGCCACTAGTGTAGCACTTACCCCTAGTTGTAGGGTATAAGTATGAATTCCTTGTTGCAGTGACTATCTAATGCCTTCGTGATGTAATTCTTGATGAAGAATACATCCTCCTCGATGATATCTATGACGACCAAGTGTGGGTCAAGAAAACCAACCGATGATTTTGTTAATCTGGCTCTTGTGGACTTTGCACTAGTAGCGTTGGTATGGATCGTGCTTGTGGAATTGGCACCGATAAAGATATTTCCTGTGGACTTGGCATCAGTGCATATGGCTCTTGTGGACTTGGCACAGGTGCAGGAGCCTCCAGACAGATGTCGCTCTTGGGCCACTAGATGAATGTTCCAATGGCTTACCCTAGAGTCATGACCTCATCGTTGGGGGATCTATAGCGGGACGACCTCAAAATTGGCATGAACATCATCCACATTCACTTTTGTAAAACTTGGCTCTAGAAATACACCGTGCACCAAGCCCCAGGCCTAGATGGATATGCCTAGCCCTAAGCAATGCACAAGACAATGGAGATATATCTCACTTAGAGCTTGCACTTTGTAGGCATCTACATCATGATACAAAATTAACTACTCCAACAGGCCTATCAATAGATCAAGTATTCCAGAGATAATAATTATTACTAAGATGTCATCGATAGGAAATCGGTGGTCGCTTTCTGAGATAGGGTTGGACGCGCAGCTACTCCATCGGTTGGGGGGCTACCTAGCACAGGAGTGGCGGAGGCTTCCTACTGATTTTTCCTATACCTTTGCATCTCATCTCTAACCATCCTTTGCATCTTATCTATGATTTTTTCCATAACATCCTCTCGTAGTTGTGCCTCGCACTTGGCTTTGGCACTCTTTCTACTCCGGTATGCTTCGGAGTCCTCTGGAAATCCATGTTTCTAAGGAACATAAAGACTAAGGCCACTTGTGTGACCCGGGTGCTTCTTATTTTCTAGGGCAGGGGAGAGTAAATCTCTCTTTCTAACTGCCTTGAATGAGCCTTGGAAAGATTCTACACTCAGCGTTTCCAGGCGGTGGGACACTTCCTCGTCTGCGGGGTTTCAAAAGGAGATGGCCGCCGCCGACATGGTAGATGACCTCGCTCTTATCCAGTTTTAGGCGCGCTCATCGGGGATCCTGACAAATGGCGGGGAGGTCTCTAACAGGATTGCCTGCTTGTCCTCTTACCTCCATTGCTGTATTTTACTTGCATACCCAGCAAGGTCGAGTTTGTTGCGTGCATGTCTTTTCCTTAGAGGGTCCAATGCGCCACACTTTCACTCCTAAAAATATCGGTCGTCGTCATCACCACAAACTCTTACCATTGCGGTTCCAGGAATGGTTACTTGTTGAAGGACATCAGATCCTTCTCCACATATTGCTTCACAAGTAGCCTCTTGAAGTTTTTCCACGCTTTGCACGCCGCTACCAATGTATATCATTGCACAGAGGCGGTGTTCTTCCAGGATCTCGAACGATCAAAAAACTTCTATTAGCAGCTGAATTTTTTGAACTTCGGTCATGTTCTTCCATGAAACAAACGTGATCTCAATCCTTTCCGTGCAACTATTCCGACTATTATTTGGAATGTGGACACTGCTCGGCGAGGATTGAGACGGGTTCCAGATGCATCAACATTCGTTATGGTAAACCGGCCCTCAAACTTTTTCGATAGTCCTCTTCCTTTTCAGGATTTTTCAGAGGACGATGCATTACCACATCTAGCGACGATGTCGAAGAATGTGTGGACAACATCTTCAAAAGATAATAGAAGTGAGCAATTCTTGAGACAATGAACTAGAGACAAATATCAAAACTATTTACTTCAAGTAAATCACATTCGTATCAATAATATATTCATGCTCTGTGATCTCTGAAATTCAGAATATATGCTCCTTTTGTTAGCCAATTAAGCTTATTTTGTCATTTAAATGGTGGTGGAATTATGTTTTAAAACAATAATATTTTACTGAAATTAAATCTAAATTCGTGCTAAAACCACATTAATAACAACAATCCAGAAAAGCAAACGCATATACAACAATGCATATATCCAAGACATGATAATAACATAGAGATCAAACTATTATCTCTCAACATGAATATTGTAATTAAGCCAAAGGACAATATGCTAAACTGAGCACAAGCATGAACATTTGTAATTAATAAAATGCACAGATTAAGAAGTGAGTATTGCTCTCAGTTTGAGGAGTTGCTCAAGTTAAAACATGGCCTTCTCCCCCACTGCTACACTTTACGAGGAGGGCTTCCAGAGTTGGGGGAGGCGACAGGCTTGGGAGGAGGAGGGCGATGGCCTTTGGGGAGGAAGGCTGCCAGAGTCAGGGGAGGCGGCGACAGGCTCAGGAAGAGGAGGGCGACCGCCTCGGGGGAGGAAGGATGCTAGAGTCGGGGGAGGAGGAGGAGGGCGACGGGCTACGGAGGAGGAGGGGGCGACGGGCTTGGGGCCAGGCGGTGGCGTTAGTGGGCAGTACAATGGGGACAACCCCTAGTGCGCAATATATATATATATATATATATATATATATATATATATATATATATATATATATATATATATATATGGGAACAATAATAGATGGTTCTATTTAAGAACCGTCTGTGATATTCATAATCACAGACGGTTCTTATTTAAAACTGCTTGTAATAACTTAACATCACAGATGGTTTTAATATATAACTGTCTGTGATTATATATATCACAGACGATTTTACTTTAAAATCATTTGTGATGTCACATATCACACATTCTCATATACATAAATGCAAATTCACATATATATCGCACATACTCATATACATAAATGTAGATTCACACATATATATGACTCATTCTCATATACATAAATGTAAATTCACACACACACACACACACACATATATATATATATCACATTTTCATATGCATATATAAATGCAAATAAAAAACATATGACACATAAACATTTCATTCATCATTCCACTTGTTTATTTCCCTTAAAAATTAGCCCTCCATGATGATCAATGCGTATGTAGCTACTTTTATCGTGCTCTTCCTCTACCCTTATACCATTTTCAAAAGGAGGCAACTCATCAAATTGATTGTATTCTTTCTCGTCCACTACATTCTCAACTCCGACAATCTTTCTTTTTCCATGAAGGACTATGGAGCGCTTCTTATTTGACTGGTCGGTTACATAAAAAACTTGAACAACTTGGTTAGGGAGTATGAGTGGTTTGCCTTTGTATTTGACACGTTTGAGGTCCACAGTAGTGACACCGTACTTATCGACTTTTACCTGTGGGAGATGGACCCAACGGCACCGAAATAAAGGGATCTTGAAAAGCACGTACTCGAATTTCCAAATCTACTTTATGAACCCATAGTAGGAGTTTCTCAACCCATCGATACTGAACGCATCTATGCGGACACCGCTATTCTGGTTAGTGATCTTTACATTCTGAACCTACGTATAGAATGTATACCCATTTATATCATATCCTTACCATGTCACAACTGTAAATGTTGACCATTTTGCCAACCATGTTAGCATATCACTTGACGTGCTCCAAGCGAGTCGGTCCTTCAACCATTTGTTGAACCGACTATTGTGTTGTCTCATGATCTAAACATCCGGCTACTCCTAATTCTGTTGCTGAAGCATGCCCTTGTACTAGTCGATATACAACGACACTTTAGTCATGTGTTGCAAGATCGTGAAATGGGCTTGAGCATATACATCCATATCTGTAGTGATTACTTTCCTTTCGATGGTCCTAATACCCTTGAGCATCCCTTCATGGCGAGATAAGGCACACCTATCAGTTCAATTTAAGCCATGTAATCGACACATAACTCAATAGCCTCTTTATGGTGTAACCTTCGATGATGCCGCCCTTCGACCAAGATCAATTCTGTATATAGGACTAAAGAATTCCCATGAATCTCTTGAACATGTACATATTAGTAGGAACATGGGCCTATATATTTTTATCTCCCACACAATGTGAAAAATGAGATGGACCATGATATCGAAAATGATGGAGGAAAATACATCTCAAGATGACATAGAGTCGTTAACACCTCGTCCTGTAGAGCATCTAGTCCTTTGGGATTGATGACCTTCTGAGCAATTGTGTTAAAAAAATAACACAGCCTCATGATTGTCGCTTGGACCTTGATCGGTAAAATACTTCTAATTGCAATAGAAAGCATATGTGTTATCAGCACATGACAATCATGAGATTTTATGCCAATTAACTTCAAATCTTCCATCAAAACAAGTTTCTTCATGTTGGCAGAGTAACCAAATGGAACTTTCACACCATGCAAGTACTAGCACAGTTCAGTTTTCTTGACCTTGGACAGAGTGTAACAAGCAGGGGAAGGTAAGTTCATCCTTTATCAGTCTTTGTCGGTGTTAACTCAGGCCTGATATCCATATCAACAGAGTCAAGCCGTGCGTTAACACCATCCTTTATTTTGTCACGAATGTTCAGTAAGAGACCAATCAAGCTGTCAAAAACATTCTTCTCTACGTCCAAAATATTGATCTCATCTTCTAGACGTTCTTCTCACGAGTCGTCGATTTACGTCCCTTTCTGAGCACAACATTTAAATCTTTAACAATATCATATATCTCTTTTCCGCTTAAATGCCTTAGAGTTGAACTGTCCTTGTTTTCTCTGTCGAATTGTTTCTTCATCCTGCGCATGGGTGAGCCCTCCGAAGGAACCTACCATGGCGTATGTACATGGTTTTGCACAAGTGCTTCAGCCACATACTCTCAATATCTTCTAAGTAGTGAGTATAGGCTTTAGCCCCCCTTTGTACTCTGGCCCGATAGATTTGCAAGGGCAGGATAATCATTTATGGTGCAGAACAACAAGGAGTGTAAAGTGAAATTCTCTCGTTTGTATGCATCTCATACTTGTACCTCTTCAATCCACAATATTTTTAGATCTTCCACCAACGGTGTTAGGTACACATCAATATACTTCTGCTTCATACACAACCAAGGAGGAAGGTTGTAGATGCAGAGAGTCATGGGCCACTATGTCGGATGCTCATGTTACCGAAAGGACTCATTTCATCCGCACTCAATCCGAACCTTATATTCCTCAATTCTACATTGAAATCCGTAAACCTCCTATCGATGTTTCTCCATTTGGCAAAATCAGTAAGGTGTCTTAGCATTCCATCCTTCTTACGCTCTTCCAAGTGCCAACTGTAACGCCCCCGTTTCCAGGGGCTTGGACCCAGCATTCCGCAACTACTCCAACCTGGCTAGTTACGGAGCATCGAGCAAGAGAATATCATCACAGCACATGCTTACAGCAAAAGAGACAACTTAATTTACAATATAAGGTTTAATAACCAAGTTTTGCTGCAACGGGCGTGCAAGCCCAAAGTATATTACATTACACAAAAACCACCAGGAAACCTAAGCGCGGGCGAGACCTAAAACCAGGGATCCTCGTCGTAGAATGGCTCTTTTGGAGCTTCCTCGACTGGGAGACCTTCATCGGCTTCATGACACTCTGAAGGGTTTAGCAAGCCGTGAGCTAACCAGCTCAGCAAGTCACAAATGGAAAATCTTACTTAGCTAAATTGCACGGGTCAACAAAGGGGGGAAGTATACTTGTTTTATTAATCTCAGTGGATGCACTTTTATTTGTAAACATTTTTAGAAACCCAAAAGCCTACGACTACTCCTTAAGATTAGGGGGGTTCTAACAAAGTTGATTAACCAACTAATCCATTTAAAACACTTGAGAAAACTACTCATGCCTCGCTGCTGGAATCACCCAATAGACACAGCTCCATTAACCGAGAGCATGGCGTATTCGAATACCTTTAGTTAACTCTGCAGAGTTGCCTAACTTTACCCACAAGCATTCTTAACCCTCATGACTGAGTTAAGGAACCGGGTCGTTTCACTGCTCAACCCTTGGTATACACTCTACCCGATAGGTTAGGGGCTCGCACACTCTCGGGTATCCGTTGGCCAACACGGAACACCAGGCCCGAGTTGTGGAGACCTATCGTTGTCCAATCTGGATCTGCCGATGCATACCAACTCCCAATGTAGGGTTTCACTCGGGTTGAGCAACTACTAAACTAGGGTTGACAAGTCAACACCTGTGGTTGAGCGGCCAATATGTCATTTGCTCGGCGCAAGGGTCTAGTCCTTACATTTTCACATGGCGACCAACATTCACCTTCGGGCAAAGTGGTGGGCGAAGACCGTCTCGCGGTGTCCCACAACACCTTTACCCTAATTCCCAATTTTCCAAATCTACCGGCCCACGGCCACAACCTTAGTAGTGTGAAGATTTGCATGAAGTGTAAATACAGATTTGCATGAAGTGTAAATACTACAAGTATTTATACCTTAATTAAGCAATTCTAGGTTTGACAAAGGTAGGGCTACAATTCAGTATGGCATTTATTGGTGGTGGGTATTATCTAAATATCATGTCATTCTAAACATTTTATTTTAAGCAATTAACATTTCACAAATAACAATAATGCAAATAACATAATTACATAATTTAAACAGCATGGGATTCGATATGATCAAGGAATTTGCAACTTGCCTTGAAACTCGACTAGCTCGGCAACCTCGTAAACTGCACTTCCTTGATCCTGCCCTTGATCCGACGCCTCCGAAAACTCCGAAGCTAGCGCAAACACACAAAGATAACATAAGTTCGACTTGAGCCTAATCAAGCGTGGAAAAATAAATCTATGAAAAAGAGGTAAAATGCACAAAAATTCAAATGAGGGATTTTTTGAATTTTTCTGGGATGAATTTGGGGAAATGGAGGTCAAAAAATGGGTTCAGGGCATCCAAATGAGCAAGATGGTGTAATTTGAGAATTTTTGGGATTTTCTAGAATTTTTTAGAATTTATTTGATTTTTCTGGATTTTTGAAAATTGGAAAATCTCTAGAAAATCGGGTGAACAGTGATGGGCCGGCTCGGTGCTATAGTGCGGCCCGGGTGGTGATTCGGCCTACGCGGCCGAGCGGGCCATGCAGCCTCGGCCCAGCGCACACGCGGCCGAAGCCCAGCGCGCGAGCGCGCCTTCCCTTGCCGGATAGCTGCCGCGTGGCCGAGCGGGTGGCAGCGATGCGGCAAGAGCGAGCACTCCGGATGGGGCCCGGCATGACGAATTGGACGGCTGCAAAGGGACTAGATCGGGCGGTTGCAAAGGAAGGAGTTTAGTGGGATCGGATGGTTGCGGTGATGTCGCCATCTGATGGTCGAGGTCAGACTGCAACGGTGGCGTGGACGACGGAGATGCGTCCACGTCAGGCCCGACTGCTCAAGGGACGGTCGCCCGATGCAAAAGACGCGGCCGAGATGGCTCCACGTCACACTAGGGGGGGTCGTCTTCAACCTCCCGCCGGTCGCACCAAAGAAAGACAGAGGCGCGCGCCTCCGCCTTGCGACGACGGCGAAGGTTCTCGACGGCGATTGATGGTATCGGTGGGTAGCTCTCGGTGAGGTGGTTCCATTTTGGGGTTCAGGGGAGCAAGAAGATCAATGGTGGCGGCTGGCGGCAAAAGGGGGACTTCAGCTCCACGATGGCTCATAGGCTCACCGGCGATCCTTCAGCAAAGGGGAGTGGATTGACGCTCTACGGAGCTTGGTGCTCACAATGGCAGTGACGGGTTTAGCTAGGAGGCTTCCAGGGAGGCTGTCCATGGAGGAGCACTTCGTATGGCGGTGAGCTTCGATGTCGGGACTCCACGGACTCGCACCTGGACAGAGAAGTTCACCAAGGTGGTCAGGGGACAGTAGAGGTGCTCGGGGCGGGAGGAATCAAAAAATGGGGAAGAAGGGAAGAAGATTGGCTTACGGGGTCGCTGGCTCAGTGGAAGGTGGCGACGGAGTTTAGGAGCGATGGAGCTTCAATTGGCAGCTGGCGGAGACGATTGAGAGCTGCAGGAAGTTAGCTGCGGGGTGGGGAGGGCTCTGGAGGCATGGGAGAGCGAGGAGGCGAGAGGGGCGCATTTAAGCTCCGGCGGGGGAAGGAAAAAGAGGAGGAGAAGGGATGGGGCGCGACACGGGCGGTCAGCAGAGGGGACGGGAGTTGCTGGGGAGTCACCTCTGAGTGAAAGAGCGATGACGCGGCGCTTACGGCGAGAGATGGCGCGTGGGACAGGCGAGCAACCGGGTGGGTGGCGACGCAAAGCGCAGGGAGGGAGGTGGAGCTGAGGCTGACGGGTGGGACTGCGAGGGGACGAGACGGCGCAGTCAACGGTGACACTGCACGACTTTACCCAGGCGGCAACAGCGCGGCGAAGCCGATGAGGCGAAACCGCGGGCGTAGGCAGGGGGAGGAGGCGGGAAAGGGGAGAAGGCACCAGGGAGAAGGAAAGGCGGAAAAGCCGAAAAGGGAAAGCGTAATTCGCTTGAGAATTTCAGAAAGGGAAAGGGCTCAAAAATCACTCAAAAATTCAAGAAAAATTCACAAATTTTTTTGAAACTTTCTGGGGCATTTCACCAACGTAGAAATTTTGCCTCCTTTGGGTTTGTAAAAAATAGCTTCAACCGAGAAATTACAGGAAGATACCATGCCACCTTAGCAGGAGATCCTCTCTTCACCTCTATTCTCTCATCGTCATCTGATTGACTCTTATGTTTGTATCGAGATGTGTTGCATACCGGACATACATGCATGTTTGCATACTCTTTATGGTAGAGGATATAGTCGTTCGGACAAGTATATATTTTTTTCTACTTTAATTTCTAATGGATAAAGAACCTTCTTGGCTTTGTATGTGGTTTTGTGCAACTCGTTCCCATCCGAAAGTATGTCCACTAAAAGACCTAATAGTGCCGTGAAACTTTTGTCTGACCAATCGTTGCTTCCCTTTAATTTCAGCAGTTCATGTACGGCTGACAACCTTATATACCTTGACTTGCAACATGTGAACAAAGGTTTCTCCGAGTCCTCCATATGCTTTGGAATTTAACATACTCTCTCTCATCACAGTTTCCTTCTACATCACGAAGCATCTGATCCAGATTGTCATCATTCAGCCTATTCGAATCGGAACCACAATTGACATGATCATCCGGTGGTATATCATTGACTTCATTGGCGATGTTATTTCTATTACTTTCCTATGTAATCTGCTCTTCACGATGACTGGTCCAATATGCATATCCTTTTTGAAACCTCTTCAAATCAAGTGCGCTTCAATCTGCACTTGGCTCTTTAACATCTTTAGATTCTCATAGTCAATGCATGGATAATACATATATTTCACCCCCTTATTCAATATATCCTCCTCGGTAGCTGTTGTAAAAACAGAAACGTCACTAATGTACTCTTCACTCACACAGTTCCCAGCGTATTCTAGTTTCGGTCCTACGTTACACATATAACAATTTAATATAACATATTCAATTAATTAATTAGTATAATGATCTAAATTAAGTAGCTATATGTAGCAATAATAATTAATTAAATTGAATTAAGTAGAAATAGACTATGAATTGACTAAACCCTAAACCATGCTAAATGTAAAATAACATTTTCTCTACATCAAACTAGCCAGATCTCCTCAATTCTCCCGTCATCAAAAGCTATAAATGTAAATTATAATACAATTAGAAATAAATTACTAAACATAGGTAGTCAAAAACTTAGTGGATCTACAATTACTCTTGCTATATAATCTCCTTTCACCAAATCGCTTTAAAGCCCTACCTCCAGCTCAAAGCAGCAGCATAGATCTGGAATTTTAAACAGAGGGTCGACGGGTCTGTGCGCAATTAATCTAGTGGAATTATCACAGTCATTTTTTTTATACAAACCGTCTGTGATAATTTAATTATCACAAACGGTCTTTAATACAAATCGTCTGTGATGTTTCCTCTTCATATACGGTTTTTAGTGCTGATAGTAATACAGATGGTCTCTAAATTAAAATTGTTTGTGATTGTATTTAATACAAATGGTTTTGAGAAATAGTTTGTGATGTGACGTCTAATATACGGTTTTTTATGGTAGTGGAAGTACTCTTACTAATGTTACCCTGTCTCACTTTTCAATCGTCAGTCGTCACGTATAGAGAATGAAGATAGCTCATGATAGGTTGAGACATAAGCAGGCTTCAACGTGAAAAAACGCAAAGGCAATTAGGAAATGAGAGAAACAACAAAAAGGAGATAAGGACAGGTAGAGAATGCGCAAGTTTCCACAAGACTTTTCGTAGGTTAACCAGTAGCAGGGGCGGCCAAGAATATGGTAGTATAATAATATGTCCAATAAAATTAATTTAGTTATCTCTTAATTATATTAAATAAGTAAAATTCTATGTACAGAAGAGAGAAGGTAAGGAGATATAATATGTTCTCTCTTATACAAGAGAAGGGGGGCAGGAAGTTATAGTAAAAATATTATAAAATAGTTAGAGGAATGATTTATTAATAGAGAGATTGTCTCTAGTGCTGTCTTTAAATAGGTGAAAGTTTTAGAGATAATTTTAAGAGATAGACTATTATACATGCCTAAGACTCGAGAAGATTGCCGTTCTTCTCAACTCTCTAGAAGCTCAAACACATGCGCGTGACTACTTCACATTTACGCCATGTCTAAACTCTAGTTTATGAATTTTGACTCGCGAGAAATATGGAAAGCTGTTCAAGATTTAGATGAAAATCCAGTGTTGAACTGACTGAAAAATTTGGGTCTTTTCTTATTACAGAATCATCACAGGTAAATCATGAAATACTGTGCTTGTTAAACATACATCGCTTAATTAAAAGACCATGTCGATTGTCGATGTAATCTGCCGATGGATAATATATAAAGAAAGAGAGGACAAATACCTTTTACTTTAGGTTATAATTACACCCAACTCTAATATACCGCGTAAATAGACCTGAAATACTCCTTTATCACTTTAGGTATACTCGTATACTAAATATAATATACTTTAATGTGAACTACATGAAAAAATTACAAGGAAGTTCATAATTTTTAGCGTATTTTCTAAATACCTTCATATACGCATATAAAAGGAGTATGCTAAAAAATGTACATACTACCTCTGAAAAATTGTTCATACCACCTAGATGGTTTTAAATACTCGTATACTACACGTACATGCCCTCTGTTACGCGAGATACTCACTGCGTTATTGTAAGATACAGTATAGGATGTAATTATACCTGGGAGTAGAAAAGAGGCTTCTTATAGCCAGATGCGATGTAGGGATATATATATTTCTTGATATCCATATCCCCTGCTAAGTGCTAACCAACTGATGATGTATCGATTTGCCCCTGATATTTTGTTTGATCATTTCATTTTAATTTACTCTTGAAGCAATTTGGCTTCTGTATAGTTTTACAATTTAGACAGTAGGAATACATTTAATCCACATTCAAAGATAATATTAGGAATAACGTTTTGGTTCAACTCTCAGCAATGTACAGAAAATATTATGTACTACTTTCCACTTGAACTAAAAAAATCAGGTAGAGTTGCACTTTACCCAATATGAGGTGAAACATCTATGAGGACCAGTGGATGTGGGTAGACGACAAAACACATCAGACTTAAAGCCTACTCTGACGTTATACTGAAATCTCAAAGATCGCCTTAGATGTCAGCGTATCTGACAAACAGCTTGTGGTCAGATCACAACTTCTAATGCTTTGCCAGGACTTTTCGTTTGCGTTCCAAGGGATGATCCAGCTACCATGGTACCCGGTCCGCATGGTTACATCATCCAAGGCAAAACTGTTGTTGATTCAAGAGATTCTAGAAGCAGTCTCCAACATACTGCCGAAACTTTCACATTTTTCTTTCCCTATCATTGTGGTGTGATCTATGATGGTTCACCAACTATGCCATTGTCCTGTGCTATACAACGCAAAGATATGAAAACAATGAAGAGTAATTAGAATTACGAGACAAAGATTTAACGTAGAAATCCTTGCGGGAAAAAACATAAACGACAATCGACAAAATCATTATATAAAGTAGATGTTACAAAACACACTTAGCATGTTATATATGTAGATAACTTAAGTTGTGCACGATGCTATCTACCATGAGGCTTACAAAAGGAATAAATAGACTTGGAAACAAGAGTCCCAGATGAATAAGGAACTGAGTACTAGTCAGTAATAGAAACAGAGACTACTCAAAAACTGAAATAGTAACCTACTCTGAGACGGGAACAACACGCCGCTCGGAGATGAAATAGAGTCTCAGAAGGTAATGACAAAGAGTTGTAGTCGAAAACGCCTCGAGTATTCACGTCTAACTCTAGTTGACGCAAACACTTTTGGACAAAATGATGGTGTAAGTCGATGCGGAGCCCATCACGAACACGAAGATAATCTCAATAATAACTTTCGACCAGTTCGCGTTACCGACCAGTCATATAACAGAGAGCAAGTCCAAGTAAGGAAAAAGAAAAAACAGTATAGTTTTTTCTTCCATTTCCTCGGTCCAAGAGCAGCTTCAAAGTAGCCCGATTTCTTGATCCGTGCTCAAGATCATGTCGCGTTCTTCGGAAAGTAGTGTCACCGGTGATGAGGCATCATTCAGTATGATGGCGAAGGAGAGTTCCGCTGTCTCGCAGCATTATCTGATGCTCACGATGAGCAATTATGCAGCATGGGTAATCAAGATGAATGTGTACATAAACACTCAAGGAGTGTGGGATGCGATCGAGAACGGCAACGTCGATGTGCGCAAGGATCAGATGGCATTGGCAGCCATCTATCAAAGCATCCCAGAGGAGATGCTCTTCCTACTAACCAAAAAGGAGACAGCCAAAGCCGTGTGGGAGGCATTGAAGATGATGCATCTTGGCGCAGATCGTGCGAAGGAAACAAAGGTACAAACTCTCAAGACTGAGTTCAAGGTGATGTGTATGAAGGAAACAGAGTCGATCAATGACTTCGCTGTCTGGTTGACGGTCATCGTCAACAAGATTCGAGCCCTTGGCGAGAAGATGGAAGAGTTGTATGTAGTGAAGAAATTGCTTCGTGCTATTCCCTCACAGTTTCTCCCAGTTGCTTCGGTCATAGAGCAATTTGGAGACCTAAAGACAAGACCATAGAGGAGGTCATCGGTCGTCTTAAGGCGTATGAGGAATGCATCCACGACAATAGAAACAAAAGCGACGGACAGCTCTTGTTGACCCATGCCGAGTGGGAGATCTGATCATCGAAGCGTGAAGGCAAGAACACTTCTAGGGGTGGTGGCCAAGGCCGTCAGAATCGAAAGTTTGATAAGGCAAAAGTGAGGTGTTATAATTGTAACGATTATGGACACTTTGCTTCAGAATGCCCCAAGTCGAAAATGAAGAAAGCGTTTGTTGCTGAAGCGCTCAGCGATGATGAATCAACAGTGCTTTAATGATGAGTTGAGTCAGAGACGTTTGAGAAAGATGTGTCGCCGTCCAAACTCAAGTAAGGTGTTAGGCATAAAGTTTAGTAAGTCGTAGTTAAATCCGACTACCTCAATATTTTAGAGTCAAGTCAAGATTAAGGGGGAGATTGTTAGAAATAATCTTGACTTCGAGTTCTAGACGTAGTAGAGTTCGTCTTTGAATATAACTTAAGTTGAAGTTGTGTCCAACTTGAAGTCTGAATACATATACGAATAGGAGATTATTAGTCTTTATTTTGAGGAGGCTTGCACCCAATTTTGTAAGCAAGAGAAGGAAAAAAGTAAGGAAAAAGGGGGAGCAAATAAAAGAATAGAGAAATTCAGAAATTCTCCTGTATTTTTGCAATGTGTGTGTTTTCTCCTGGATCAAAGTTTTAACAAAATATATTTTGAACCAAACTTTATTAGACTTTTTAAGTAGTCGAACCCGACCAGATTCAGATCACAAAATACAAAAATTTCCACCTTAAGCTATATTCCTCCTGTAGCGAATAAGAACTAAAGAACTTCTCGAATAACTTGTAAAATACTTCTTGTGTGTCAAATGTCCAAAAGGACTAATGAGTAATATAAACCAAATTTGAGAAGAGCTCAAATTTAGTGGTAGGAACTGGCTTTGTAATCATATCAACTGGATTATCGAGTACTGATTTTGCAAACTTTAACATCACCTTGAGAAATAACTCCTCGGATGAAGTGATATCTAATATCAATGTGCTTTATTCTCTCATGGAATATTTGTTTGTTTGAAAAACAAATAGCACTCTATTATAGTGGATATTGGCATAAGATATACTTCCACAAAACTCAATGTACAGATCTCTTAGCCAAACAAAACTCAATGTACATGCCTCTTAGCCAATAACTTCTTTACAAGCTTCTAAAATATCCATGTACTCAACTTTAGTAGTTGAAAGAGTAATAGTAGTTTTCAAACAAGCTTTCCAACTTACAGCACAGTCTCCAATAGCGAATATATAACCAGTAAGAGATCTTTTCTTATCTAAATCTCTAGCAAAATTAAGATCCATATATCTGACCATTCCAGCACTAGTCTTTCCAAACTACAAGCAAGCATTAGAAATGCTCCTCAAATATCTAAAGACCCACTGAACTACCCTCCAGTGGTTTTTCGCCGAATTGGCCATATATCTATTGACAACACTCAGCGCATAAGATAGACCAGGACGAGAGTAGATCATAGCATATATAAATGATCCGACTACACTTGCAAATGGAACACTTGACATGTATTCAACTTCTTCAAATGTTTGCGAACTTAATGCTAAAAAGAGTTTGAAGTGTGCAACTAACAAAGTGCTAGTCAGTTTGGCCTTGTGCATATTGAAACAATGAAGCGCCTTTTCAATATACCTTTTCTGACTCAAGTATAACTTTTCAAACCGACAATCTCTGAAGATTTCTATATAAAGAATCTTCTTTGCTGCATGGAGATCCTTTATCCCGAATTCACTGCTTAATTGTGCCTTTAACTTTGATATTTGAGTCTTGTCTTTTACCGCGATTAGCATATCATCAACATATGGAGCAAGTAGATAGCTGAAACATTGCCGGTCTTCAAATAAGTACAGCTATCATAATCAGATCACTTGAAGCCTTGAGAGATCATAAATAACTCAAATCTCTTGTACCATTGTCTAGGTTATTACTTCAACCCATGAAGAAACTTTTTCAATTTACATGCAAAATTCTCCTTTCCTAGAACAATAAAACCTTCCGACTGTTCCATATAGATGTCTTCTTTCAACTCCCCGTGTAAGAACATGACTTTAACATCTAGTTGCCAGAGCTCATAATCATGCATAACTATAATACTGAGTAAGATCCAAATAGAACTATGCTTCACGACTGTGAATAAAACATCTATAAAGTCAATAGCAGAAATTTGGTTGTATCCTTTAGCAATGAGCCTTGTCTGTACCTGACTTTGAGAGACCATGTGGTTATAACCCCATGGATAGGCCATGTGTAATGACATAACTGCCCCCAGAGGGGATAACCAGATGTAAGGGCATAACTGTAAAAGCACTCCTCATGTGTATATATATATGAGTACAAGCCATGGGGAGGGCCCAGGCCATTACATTCATCTTCATCACTCTCCACTACCATCTCTCTCTCTGTTTGGTCTGTAGCCACAACAGTTGGCGCCGTCCGTGGGGAGGACGAGGACAAGCCTGAAGACCGAAGAAGAAGGATGGCACCGAAAAAAGCTTCACCAGCGGCGGCGAAGGGAAAGAAGACGGCTGGGCCGGAGCGGCGCGTGAATACCAGGGCTTCGGCATCGGCCGCCGAAGGAGTCGGCGGCGGCGTAAGCGCAGTGGTCGCGGGCATCGACGCTCGCGCTACAACGACCAACCCCGCTAGTGCCGCTACAACGACATCCAACCCCGTCGCGGGTACTGCGGCGACAGCCCCCGCCACCCTCGCCGGTAGCGCGGATCAGACGGCTGGGGGTAACCGCAACGAACCATCCGGCGGATCTGGAGTTCGCGAGGCAATGGTCCCTGCACCGACCCGTCCGCTAGGCGTTCCGGCGGACCCGACAGCACCTGTGGTGGAAAGCGCCCTACTAGCAGCCCTCAACGCGTTCCAGCGGGAACTAGGAGACCTTCGCGGAGCCGTCCGCGATATACAAGAGGCTCGGAGCTAGCAGGTCGCGCCAGTAATCGCGCCCGAGCCCGCGCCGGAGAAGGCGGACAACCGCGAAGCCCCCACGTCCAGCCGCGTGCCGTTGAGGCGCGTAGATCCGGAGTCCCCGTTTTCGGCGGGGCTGCAGCAGGCGGCGTGGCCCGAAGACTTCAAGTTCCCTAGCGTCACCAACCCGTACAAAGGCGACACGGATCCTCATGAGTTTGTGCGCGTGTACGAAACCGCGATCGAGGCCGCGGGCGGAGATGACACCACGAAGGCGAAGGGACTCCCCCTCGCGCTGCAAGGAGTGGCACTCTCTTGGTTTTTTACCATAGAGCCGGGCTCCATCTACGCGTGGGAGCAGCTTCGCGACTGCCTTCAAAGCAACTTCCAAGGAAACTATGTCGAGCGAGTCGATGCGGACCAGCTCTTCGCGGTGAAGCAAGGACCCTCGGAGAAGCTCCGGGACTACTTCCAGCGCTTCGCCAAGATTCGATGCCAGGTGAAAGACATTAATGAAACCACCGTCGTTAATGCAGCCATACAGGGCCTTCGTCTGGGCCCGATGGCCGAGTACAGCGCGCGGAGGCCAATCAAGACAGTCGTCAAACTCTTCGACAAAATGGACGAGTATGCGCGGGCGGAGGAGGATGCGCGAAGACGTAGCATCACCGCCCTCGACCTCGTCCAGGGGGAGCGCCCCCCGCGCGAGGCGGGGGCGGGTGGGCCCCCCTCGAAGCAGGGCCGCGGCCGAGAACCTCGCGGAGGCCCTCCCTGAGGCGGCGACACCGAGGTACAGGAAGGCTCTTCAAGGAGCGGGCGTAAGCCTCGGCGCCGCCAGCGCAGGACACAGGCGGCCCATCATGTCCGCGACGCCGAGGGCACCCGCCGAGGACCCGACCCCGCCTCACGGAGGGGAGACCGGGGGTCGGAAGGCGGACTCGATTACGGCGGCCAACCCCAAGCAGAACAAGAGCTCCTGCACTATGGCAAGTGGTGCGAGGTGCACGGCTACGGCGATCATTACACAAGGGCATGCACTGCAGTCATGGAGCTGCGGGGGGTGACGGCCGGGTCTCGGGCTCCGCCCCCAATGGAGGGCGCGCAGCATCGGACCGTCAACGTCATCACCGGAGGCTCCTCCTTAAAAGCTCCCGGGGAGCAGCCGCAACTGTGGATGCCGCCCCGCAACATCACCTTCGACTTGAACGACGCCAGGGGTGTGGAGTACCCTCACCAAGACCCCCTAGTCATCCAGGCCCACATAGCACGTTGTGATGTCAGGCGCGTCCTTGTTGACGGGGGAAGCTCCGCGAATATCTTGTTCGCAGAGGCCCTCGACCGTATGGGGATCCCACGAAGCTGGCTAGAGCAGCCAGGAGCTCCACTTCAAGGTTTCGGGGGTCAACCGCTGCAGGCCTTGGGGCACGTGTCCCTTCCGGTCACTTTCCGTCAGGAGGGCAACAAGGGTAACATCCGGACCGAGCATGTCATCTTCGACGTCGTCGATATCTCGCATCCCTACAACGCCATACTGGGTCGGCCCGCCATCAACTCTTTCGAGGCGATCCCACACTACGCGTTTTTGTGTGTGAAGCTCCCGGGCCCGGAGGGTGTTATCACCGTCTTCGGCGATCAGGACCTGGCCAGACGGGCCGAGGTCGGCAGCCGCGTTCCGCATCGCCCGGTGCATGCCCTCTCCGGTGCGTGCGGCGACGGGCCCTCCGCCCCCGGATGGACGCCCAAGCCTCGGCCCGAGGGCGGAGTCAAGAAGGTGCCACTCCAAGCGGAGGGGCAATTTGTGTCCATCGGCGAGGGGCTCCCACCGGGGGTCGAACGGGATCTGCTCTGAGTGCTTCAGAACAACGTTGACATTTTCGCATGGTCCCCGGAGGACATCAAGGGCGTAGATCGAGCAGTAATCGAGCATCGCTTGGCGGTCCGCCCCGACGCCAAGCCGGTCAAGCAAAGGCTTCGGCGTATGTCAGTGGATCGGCAGTAGGCAGCCAAAACAGAGGTCACGAAGCTTCTTCGTGCTGGGGTCATCCGTGAGGTCCACCACCCAGAGTGGCTCGCTAACCCGGTGCTAGTCAAAAAGGCCAGCGGGGCCTGGCGCATGTGCATCGACTTCACAGCACTCAACAAGGCGTGCCCGAAGGACAATTACCCCTTGCCGCGCATCGATCAGCTGGTCGACGCCACTGCGGGGTGTGAACTCATGAGTTTCCTGGACGCCTATTCTGGCTATCACCAGGTATACATGGCCGAAGACGACGAAGAGAAGACCAGTTTCATCACACCACTTGGGACGTTCTGCTTCGTCAGAATGCCCTTTGGCTTGAAGAATGCCGGCGCTACCTTCACCCGCCTCGTCGCTATTGCCCTGGCCGCCCAGCTCGGGAGGAACGTCGAAGCTTATGTCGATGACGTTGTGGTCAAAACTCGGCAACTTGCTCTGTATGGCCGGGACCTCCAGGAGACCTTTGACAACCTCCGGAAGGCGGGCATCAAGCTCAACCCCGACAAATGTGTCTTCGGGGTGCAGGCGGGCAAGCTCCTGGGTTTCCTCATTTCCGGACGGGGCATCCAGGCGAACCCCGACAAAGTAGACGCCATCCTGGGTATGGAGCCGCCCAAGACTACGCGGGAGGTCCAGAGGCTGGCGGGCCGCATGGCAGCACTAAGCCGCTTCCTATCCAGGGCGGCGGAACGGGGCTTGCCATTTTTCAAGACACTCCGCGGGTGCGACGGATTTCGTTGGGACGGAGATTGCGCGAAGGCCTTCAACGAGCTCAAGGAGCATCTGGCCAGCCTCCCCACGCTGGTCGCCCCAGTACCAGAGGCTCCCCTCCTGCTCTATCTGGCCGCGTCAGCCACCGCGGTCAGCGCCGTCCTCGTCTTAGAGGAAGGCGCCATGCAGCGGATCGTCTACTTTGTCTCCGAAGCCCTCCAAGGTGCCAAGACAAGATACACGGAACTTCAGAAGCTCGCCTACGCGCTGGTCATGGCCTCCAGGAAGCTTCGGCATTATTTCCTGGCCCACCCGATCACAGTGCCTTCCTCGTTCCCCCTGGCAGAGATGCTGCACAATAAGGAGTCCACAGGGCGCATTGGCAAATGGGCTGCCGAGCTCGCTCCCTTCTCCTTGACATATGCTTCGCGAACGACAATCAAATCCCAAGTCCTTGCGAATTTTCTCGCCGAATGGACCCCGCCGGCCCAACCCGTCCAGACGCACGATGACCCCGTCTGGACGCTCACGATCGACGGCGCTTACGGCGTCGCCGGCACAGGCGTAGGGGCGGTGGTCGTCACGCCCGAGGGGCAGCGTTTGCTATACTCGGCGCGCCTTGCCTTCCCCGCCACCAACAACACGGCTGAATACGAGGCACTGCTCTTCGGCCTGGCGAAGCTCAAGGCAGTTGGCGCGAGGCGGGTGCTAGTCCGCACCGACTCGCGCTTGGTGGCTGGTCATGTGGACAAGTCATATCAAGCCAAGGACCCTGAGTTGGCCAAGTACCTCGCGGCCGTGAGGGCGAGGGAAAGGCACTTTTTGGGCGTCACCGTCAAGGCCATCCCCCGCGCGGAGAACGAGCAGGCCGACGCCCTCGCTAAGGCGGCCAGCCAGCAACTGCCCCCCTAAGGGGGCGTTTTATGAGATACTAGCGCAGGCGGCCATCGCGCAAGACAACCGGGACGCGGCACTCGTCCACCGCATCGACCGGCCAGGTGATTGGCGAGAGCCCATCTTCAATTTCTTGCAAGGCATCGCCGAGCCCGACGACCCCGCCGAGCTTCGGCGCTTGCAGCACCGCGCAAGGTCCTTCCAGGTGTTCGAAGGGATACTCTACAAGAGGGGGGTTTGCGCACCGCTCCTGCGCTGCCTCTCGACGGAAGGGGGAAAGGAGCTCCTGGCGGAGATCCACGCGGGCGTGTGCAGATCCCACCTGGCGCCGAGGTCGTTGGTCGGCAAGGCGTTCAGGCAAGGCTTTTACTGGCCAACCGCCACCACCGACGCCTAGGACCTCGTCCGTCGGTGCCAAGGGTGCCAGTGGATGGCGCGCATCGTCCGCAGGCCCCCGACGAGCCTCAACCCCATTCCCCCGGTGTGGCCACTGGCACGCTAGGGCCTCGACATAGTAGGACCACTTGCCCGAGCTCCAGGGGACCTCCGGTTCGTGGTAGTCGCGCTGGAGTATTTCTCCAGATGGCCGGAAGCGGTTGCCCTGGCCAAAGTAACTTCTGCGGCCATACAGCGCTTCCTATGGCAAAACATCATATGTCGCTTCAGCGTGCCCCGGGAGCTCACGGTTGACAATGGCCTGCAGTTCGACGCCACCCTTTTCAAAGACTATTGTGACAGCATGGGCATCACCCTCCGATTCGCCTCGGTAGGGCATCCCCAGTCCAACGGGGCGGTCGAACAGGCGAATGGCGCCATCTCCGCCGCCATCAAAAAGCGCCTGGTCGGATTGCCGAAGGGCAAGTGGCCAAGCGAGCTTCACAGCATTCTGTGGTCGCTTCGCACAACGGTAACGCGCCCGACGGGATTTACGCCGTTCAGGCTCCTTTTCGGCGATGAGGCGGTGACGCCCGAGGAAATCAAGGTCAGCTCACGGAGGGTCCTCGTCCAAGCACCCGAAGAGGAGCGCCGTGTGTCCTTGGACCTCCTCGACGGGATACGGGCAGATGCAGCCCACCATGTTGAGAAGTACGCGCGACAGACAATACGTGCTCGGGACCGCTCTATATGCCCGCGGGGGTTCAAGCCTGGGGATCTAGTTCTCAGAGTAGCGCTCCAGGCGGAGACCGTTGGCAAGCTGGAGTCCAAGTGGGAAGGCCCGTACATCGTGATGAAGGCATTGCCGAAGGGGGCGTACCGCCTCGCCACGCTTGAAGGACAAGCCCTCCGGCACACATGGAACGCGGACAGGTTGCGACGGTACTACGCCTAGAAGCAGGGCAGCAAGCGTAGAGCCACCAGCCCTTTGTTATGCGATGCTTGCCCGCGCAAACGGGAGTTCAATAAAGGTTGCTGTTCCCAGAGCATCCCCTGTCCGCGCTGAGCAGAACAAAGTCTACGGACTTTAAATAAGCCGTAGCGTCGAGGTTTGCCTCCGCACGCGCGAGTCTCCAGACTATAAAGTAAGACGTAGCGTCGAGGTCCGCCTCCGCGCGCACTAGTCCACGGACTATAAATAAGACGTAGCGTCGAGCCTAGCTCCGCACGCGACAGTCTACGGACTATAAATAAGACGTAGCGTCGAGCCTAGCTCCGCACGCACCAGTCTACGGACTTTAAATAAGACGTAGCGTCGAGCCTAGCTCCGCACGCGATAGTCTACGGACTATAAATAAGACGTAGCGTCGAGCCTAGCTCCGCACGCACTAGTCTACGGACTTTAAATAAGACGTAGCGTCGAGCCTAGCTCCGCACGCGACAGTCTACGGACTATAAATAAGACGTAGCGTCGAGCCTAGCTCCGCACGCACTAGTCTACGGACTTTAAATAAGACGTAGCGTCGAGCCTAGCTCCGCACGCGACAGTCTACGGACTATAAATAAGACGTAGCGTCGAGCCTAGCTCCGCACGCACTAGTCCATGGACTTTAAATAAGACGTAGCGTCGAGGTCCGCCTCCGCACGCACTCTACGGAGTATAAATAAGACGCAGCGGGGGGACGCCTCCGCGCGCACTCTACGGAGTATAAATAAGACGTAGCGTTGAGCTTAGCTTCCGCACGCACCAGTCCACGGACTTTAAATAAGACGTAGCGTCGAGCTCAGCTTCCGCACGCGTGAGTCTCCGGACTATAAAGGATGTCGTAGCGTCGAGGTCCGCCTCCGCACGCACCAGTCCATGGACTTTAAATAAGACGTAGCGTCGAGCTCAGCTTCCGCACGCGCGAGTCTCCGGACTATAAAGGAAGTCGTAGCGTCGAGGTCCGCCTCCGCACGCACCAGTCTACGGACTTTAAATAAGACGTAGCGTCGAGCTCAGCTTCCGCACGCGCGAGTCTCCGGACTATAAAGGAAGTCGTAGCGTCGAGGTCCGCCTCCTCACGCACCAGTCTACGGACTTTAAATAAGACGTAGCGTCGAGCTCAGCTTCCGCACGCGCGAGTCTCCGGACTATAAAGGAAGTCGTAGCATCGAGGTCCGCCTCCGCACGCACCAGTCTACGGACTTTAAATAAGACGTAGCGTTGAGGTCCGCCTCCGCACGCGCAAGTCTCCGGACTATAAAGGAAGTCGTAGCGTCGAGGTCCGCCTCCGCGCGCACCAGTCTACGGACTTTAAATAAGCCGTAGCGTTGAGGTCCGCCTCCGCACGCGCGAGCCTCCGGACTTTGAATAAGACGCGGACGCCCTCCCTGCGCGCTCTACGGAGTATAAACAAGGTGCGGAGGTCTTCTCCCCTTCGCGTTCGGCGGCAGGTAGCGCCAAGAATAAGGTACTACTCGGATTCATTGCAAAAGCAAAGGGGTTACATGGTTACAAGCGTAAGAACCAGTACATCATCCCCCTGCCCTACCCGATCAACCGCTCAGCCTTGGCGCGGTGCGGACGAACCCGTGCCGCCATCGCCGCGACGCTGAACGACCCCTTCGAGCCACTGGAGGAGGTCCCCCTCCCCATGCAGCATCTGCTGCACGGCGACCCTCGCTGCACCCTCCCCAAAGCCGCCCCAGATCCGTTGATGGAAGTTCTGCATGCTAGGCCCGATGGAGCGGATGGCGTCCGACAGGACCTCTGGTCGGTCGGGAAGATCCAGTTGAGGATTTGCTAGCTCATGGGTATGTCTACACCCACGAGTGTGAAGCAGGGCGAGGGCGAAGCACGCACCAACGTAGCCGCAGTGCTCGCCAAACGTTCTGGCGCCACGAAGAGCAACGCCGGCCCCCTCCTCAATCAGCCCGAGCGTCTCCGACAGGGCCTCCGGCCCGTGCGTAGTGTCCGGCACTCTGATGCACAGATCTCAGAGGGCCTGGTTCAGAGACTCCATGACCCGCCACGCCGACGTGGACGCATTTTCCAAGGCGAGGCTATTCTCGGCAGCAGACTCCGCCAGCCGGGCGTTCTCCCCTTTTAGGACGGCGATTTGCTGCACGAAGGCGGCGCGCTCCTCAGCCGCGGTGCACTTGGCCCCCGTGGCCTCGAGTTCTGCGGCCGCCATGGCGCCCTCCAGCGCACGAAGTTCTTCATCCTTCGCGGCGAGAGCATTGCTTGCTTCACGAAGGCTGGCTTCCAGAGCCCTCCGCTCCCGAACACGGGCCTCGTCAAAGGACCGGCTGAGGGCAAGCGTCTGGCAACAACAACAAATCAGCAGGTGTCTAGCAGTACCTTACAAAGCTGAAGCGCACATATTTACCCTCATCTCGGAGGCTTGTAGCGCGAGCGCTAGGAGTTCCCCCTCGCATGACGACAACATCTCTCGGTCGAGGCCGTTGTCGGCACGCTCTGCGGCTGCGGTGAGGTCGCAAAATATCTCTGGGCGAGGGAGGAAGTCCGAGCGAGCAAGCCCCGGCCCCAACGCGCCAGGATTTGCCGAGGCCACCGCCACGTCAACAACGGCGGACACCTGCGGGGCACCCTGCACAAGGCTTCCGACTTCGCGCATACCTCCGTTGCTCGATCCTTCGCCGCGTCCGGGAGACTTCGTCTCGTCTGATGTTGGCAGAATGAGCGAGCAGATCGAAGAAAGTCTCGCGAAGTCAAGTGAAGAAAGGGACTCACGCCTACCTCCTGCGCCCCTCGTCGCAGTAGGAAGTGGCGCTGGTTCGACCACCCAGGGGGAGGCGGGCGCCTCGATGGTCGGGGAGAAGGTCCTCTCGGCTACGCCAGACGCCGTAATCCCGCGGCAAGGCCCCGCAACGGCGTATCGACCCCTCGCTGGCGGCGGGGACTGAGTCCGAGGGCGTTTCGCCTGCGGTGGCACAGGCGATTCTTCCACGGCAGCACCAGCTCCGGTTACCGTCGCCCCCACGGTTTCCTCTGTAGGGGGCGCACCCTCGTCGGCTGCTGCGGTTGATAACGCACCTTCAACCATGGTTTTCTCGCCAGGAACGACGCCACCCCCCGGATTGACGAGTTCCAACTCAGCGATGGCCGCGAGCCCGAGCACGGGCTCGTGGGCGTCGGCAGAAGGTGCCGGGGGATCCGAGGCGGCGCGCCCCTCCGAAGCAGTATGGCCAGGCCCACCGCCGGTCGCACGCCCTGTCTCAGCTGTGCTAGCCACTAGGGGGGCTGCCGGGTCGCATACGGCAGCTGGGGAACGGGCCCGGCGTCGCGAAGATAACACCCCCGTAGGGCTATCGCCGTCCTGAGCACCCGGAGTCCCGGCGGGAAGCTCTTCCGGCACCACGCGCTTGGGCACGGTAATGCCCACAGCCTCGCAGGTGCGGTTTACCCGCCCCTGCCTAGCCGCCTTGACTGCGGCCTCCCGAGCCTGGTGCTCCTTAAGCGTGTACGGGCCGAGGAGCGCCACAACCGCGCGCTCCGCATCTTCTAGCCGAGACACTGCGCAGGAGATCACGTCAGTCAGGCGGAAACCAAACAGATTCAACGGCGCGCGTAAAGCGTGCTGGGCGACTTACAAGGAGCGGAGGGCGGAAGCAGGCGAGACACGGATGGATCAAACCCGTCCTCGCGGGGGCCAATCTGTCCAACATACTTCCCCCAGGAGGAGAGTGGCGCCGCCCCATACATTGTGAACTCCTCGGCTAGGTCGCGCACGCTCATTCGACGGGCGACACCGACAAGACTCTGTAGCTTTCGCGTGTCGTCGATCTCCGCCTTCAGACTCGGCGTACTGTTAAACGAGATCGGCCCACCTCGGCACTGCATTCCGCTCTTGTCGGTCACGGTGTAATAGAACCACCGCCGAGTCCAGCCGGACGCCCATTGCCCCGACGAGGCTGGCACAGGGAACAACGTCGCGCATGACGCCCGGAGCACGAAGTCCACACCGCCGAAGTTGGACATCGCCCCGTTAACCTTTCTGGGCCGACACTGTGCGTCGTGTAGGGTGGCGAATAAGCTCGCGCTGGGACGCCACCCCTCTGTTCGCATCGCCCACGTGAAGACAGCTAGGCGGAATATCGCGTGGGGCATCAACTGGGCTAGCTCCAACTTGTAGGCCCGCAGGACTTTGCCCACGAACAACGTGCAGGGCATTCGAAGGCCGGCGTCGAAGAACGCGACAAAAACGATCGCCTCCATTGCCCCGGGCTTCGGCTCCGTCTCGTCCCGGCGGGGTAGGCGAGCCCCATTGCGATCCACGATCTTCCCCTCATCCACGAGTCACTGCAGCATCCCTTCAGTCATGCGGCTCTTCTCCAGCACACGGGAGCAGCAGCCTCCCGAGTGCTCCATGGCGTTCCACCACTTGTTGGCGCGCGAGCTCCCTCGCGGCACCAGTTTGTACTCCTTGGAAGGATGGGACACCTCGCCCTGGCTAGGCAAGGAACCGCTGCGGGGATGGTAGGTGGCGTCGTCGTGGCTAGCCATCGCTCTTCGCGACAAGGGAAGAAGAGGCAGGGAAAGGAGCAACTGGCGCGACAATTAGCACGGGCGGAAGCAAGGCGGCAGATCAAAAAGCCAAGCAAGAAAGGGTGCCTCCACCTCAACACTAGCACCTTATAAAGGCCGCTCGCCTGTCATATGGCTCAACGCACAGACAGATCAAATTCGTAGCGATTCGGCTGCCCAAGATTTGGAAAGAAGAACTGCCGGGGCCTAGAGGGCCGCGCCGGGTAAGTGGCCAAGCAGCCCACAACGCCCCCACGCCTTCAACACGCGTCCAACTTCTCGGGGGACGAGGCGAACGGCCGCGGTCACGCAACCGTCCACATCCCACGACGCACCAGTCGTGAGTCGCCACGTGTCCCACCTGCAGAATGGCAGACCGCACGACGCGACAGCCTAACTTCTGCCAGGCCAGGCGTCGGCGTGATTCCAGCCGCCATTAAAAGCGCACTACCAGAAAGGTCACAACAGCCCCGGAGCGCAACCATACCGGCGCCAAGCTCCAATCTCGGCGCGGGGACGGAGCGCGCGCGCGTCTACTTCGAGCTAGGCGCCAGCCTCCGCTGCCGCCCGTTCGAAGGGTAGGGGACGGAGTGCGCGCGCGTCTACTTCGAGCTAGGCGCCAGCCTCCGCTGCCACCCGTTCGAGGGGCAGGGGACGGAACGCGCGCGCCTCGGCTTCGGCTTAGGCGCCAGCCTCCGCTGCCACCCGTTCGAAGGGCAGGGACGGAGCGCGCGCGCCTCGACTTCGACTTAGGCGCCAGCCTCCGCTGCCACCCGTTCGAAGGGTAGGGGATGGAGCGCGTGCGTCTACTTCGAGCTAGGCGCCAGCCTCCGCTGCCGCCCGTTCGAAGGGTAGGGGACGGAGCGCGCGCGCGTCTACTTCGAGCTAGGCGCCAGCCTCCGCTGCCACCCATTCGAGGGGCAGGGGACGGAGCGCGCGCGCCTCGGCTTCGGCTTAGGCGCCAGCCTCCGCTGCCACCCGTTCGAAGGGTAGGGGATGGAGCGCGCGCGCCTCGACTTCGACTTAGGCGCCAGCCTCCGCTGCCACCCGTTCGAAGGGTAGGGGACGGAGCGCGCGCGTCTACTTCGAGCTAGGCGCCAGCCTCCGCTGCCACCCATTCGAAGGGTAGGGGATGGAGCGCGCGCCTCGACGCGCGTCTACTTCGAGCTAGGCGCCAACCTCTGCTGCCACCCGTTCGAGGGGTAGGGGACGAAGCGCGCGCGCCTCGGCTTCGGCTTAGGCGCCAGCCTCCGCTGCCACCCGTTCGAAGGATAGGGGACGGAGCGCGCGCGCGTCTGCGTCGAGCTAGACGCCAGCCTCCGCTGCCACCCGTTCGAAGGGTAGGGGACGGAGCGTGCGCGCCTCGACTTCGACTTAGGCGCCAGCCTCCGCTGCCACCCGTTCGAAGGGTAGGGGACGGAGCGCGCGCGTCTACTTCGAGCTAGGCGCCAGCCTCCGCTGCCACCCGTTCGAAGGGTAGGGGACGGAGCGTGCGCGTATACTTCGAGCTAGGCGCCAGCCTTCGCTGCCACCCGTTCGGAGGATAGGGGACGGAGCGCACGCGTCTGCTGCAATAAGGCACCTTCCATCATAGGCCTCAGGCTTCCCAGCCACAAGCTTGGAGAAATTCACAGGCCGCGGGGGACGGAGGGGGCCAAAGGACTCGGCAACATGGCTTCGGCCCTGTGAAGCCCTTCACCATGAGAGGCTCCTGTCGTAGGGGTGGCCCCCACCTAAGCCCAGCAGGCCTGGTAGGAGATTATAAAGCCCAGAATAGGCCATGTGTAATGACATAACTGCCCCCAGAGGGGATAACCAGATGTAAGGGCATAACTGTAAAAGCACTCCTCATGTGTATATATATATGAGTACAAGCCATGGGGAGGGCCCAGGCCATTACATTCATCTTCATCACTCTCCACTACCATCTCTCTCTCTGTTTGGTCTGTAGCCACAACAAGGTTGTTTTGCTTTCTCTTTAGTGGGTGAGAGCTGTTGGAGAGCATAGAGAGTTGTCCCCTTCGTGTATGTGAGTTCTTGAGGGACAGGGACATGAGTTCTTGATCATTCCAAGCATGTATGGGATTGTAGGGATGATATGAGTTGATACTCCTTGTAATCATGTATCTCTCATCCTCAATATCAATCTGAGATGGCTTTGTTGAATTTGACTGAGTCTCTAGCTCTCTGTTTGTTTTTGCTCTCGATACCCTCTCTGCGTGATTCTTGAGATTTTGCATTTTGTGTTGTTTCTTGCTGGGAAGGCCCAAAATGGGTTGCTCTGTGATGGGAATAGGGCTCAAGATCATTTGATTGGTTTCTCCCTAGAGCAAAGTGAAAGAATCAATGATTTTCATTTTTCAGTTTCTCTGTTCTTGTTTTTCATTTCTAGGGTTTTGGTGTATTTCGTGTTTCCCTTCATGAGATGGCATGAAACTTGGTATTCAGAGTCCAAAGGCTATTAAATAGCTATCCTCAAAGTTTCGTGGCCAAAGGATCAAAGATCAAATGGGAATTTAGGTTTTTGTTGCTGCTCTCTGTAATTTCAGTTCTTGGGTCAAATCCCAAATTATTGTCTTGGAGCTGAGCTTTCTTGGTCTTCAAGGTCTCTCTGGTTATTTGGGTTGCATTCCTTCCTTCTGGGCAGAAAAATTCAAGAGAAAGTCTCAATCTTCTTAGTTGAGGGAAGTTCTCAAATTTGCAGTCTGAAAAATCAGCATCTCTGCTGTCTGCACCCGAGGGGCGGTCAGACCGACAAGTGGCTGGCGGTCAGACCGGCCGGTGGTTGGCGGTCTGATCGGCCTTGAGCCACCGGTCTAACCGGCGTAGTGAGAGCGGTCAGACCGCCCTGCTCTTTGCGGTCTGACCGCCCAGTCAGTTTCGGCCGTTAGTTCTTAGGTGTTTTTGCTTGCTATTTTTTCTTGATGGGTTCTGTTAGCATGTTTATCTTCTTGGTCTTCCAGAGAACTTTTTCATCCACTTCATAGCTTCTCATAGCTATTGAAGAGGAAGTTTTAGTGGATACCCTTTTTGAGGGGTCGTTTTTAAAAGTCGACATTCACCACCCCCCCTCTGTCGCCATTTCGGTCCAACAGACTTGATCGGTCAAGATGTGCCTTCCTTTTTATAAATACACTTGTAGTGTATATACTCCTTTTTAATCGGGAGCTTGACCAACTTCCAAGTGAAATTCTTTCTGAGGGATTCTATTTATTCATGCATGGTAGTCATCCACTTCTCTTACTCATCAGAGCAAATGGCCTCTGAATAAGTTAAAGGTCAAGTGGTGTCTTCAATGTATTTTTCCATGTCTAAATAATAAACCACAATGTTGGCTTCTTCAATTAACCTCTTTGGAGGCTGGATTTTTCTCCTTTTTCGACCAGCTACAATGAATTGTTGGTTCTAACCAGTTCTTGTTGGAAGATTACTTGTCAGAGCTTGAACAATGATATGTTGTGTATTCTTGTTGTCGGTCTCCGGTAAGAATCCTAAATCAATAAAGTGCTCCACCTGCATGCTACTCTTCTACGGAAACTACTAGTCAGAGCTTGAACAATGATATCATGTGTATTCTTCTTGTCGGCTCTGGTAAGAATCCTGAATCAATAATGTACTCCACCTACATGCTACTCTTCTACAACATCTCATTGGGATCACCATTGGTCATAATTTCTTTTAATAGAGCAAAGACATCGAAAATAATACTTCTGCTCATGACCACCTTTCGGGTCTCAGGATTCCACAGCTTATATTCTTTAACTCTAGGCTTATAGTTGAGGAAAATGTACTAGATGATTCTTGGTTCAAGTATACTTTTATCAATGTGAACATAAGCAGGACAGCCAAAATCCTTATGCTCGAGTAGTCTGTAGGAGAACCAGACCACATATTGATCAGAGTTTTCTTTTTGATGGTAGTGTTGAGTGATCGATTGATTAGATAACAAGCAGTGAAAGCGGCTTCAGTTTTTGACAGACTAGATGTAGACAGTAAACAACACATCTTTCCCATGATGGTTCTGTTCATGTGTTCAACCACACCGTTCTACTAAGGTGTGCCCGATACTATGAAACATCTTACAATGCCTTCCAATTGGCATAAAGTTTCAAATTCTCTCAAATAGAATTCTAGGCCATTCTCTGTTTGAAGTTTCTTGTCATACTTGCCAATTTGTTTATCGATTATAATCTTTCACTCTTTGAATGTATTAAACACATATGCCCAACACTTCAGGAGTAGTCAACAATGATGGACAGCATATACATGGCACCTCCAAGGGATGAACATGAGACTTACCCCAGAAATTAGAGTGAATATAATCTAATATACCCTTTGAAGAGTGATTTGTAGAGCTGAAACTCACCTTCTTCTATTTACCAAGAAAACATTGTGTTCATAAAAATTTAACTGGTTGACATTTTACCATCAAGCAGATTTTTTTTTGCACAACTCCATTAAGCTGGCTTCACTTATATGCCCAAGATGCATACGCCAACAACAACCTTCCCGACTAGGGTAGTGCCTCGAAGATGATAGAGGTTTATTGCCTTCATATCACTTTTCATTATAGTAAGAGAACCTTCGGAGATCTTCAAAACTCCACCTCCACATGAAAATGGGTACCCTTTGGCATCAAAAATACCCAACGAGATAGGGTTTATTTTGAAATTTGGAATATGTCAAACCTCCGATAGGGTTCTAATAGTGTCATCAAATATCTTTATCTGGATATAACCGATACTTGCAATCTTGTATCAAGTATTATATCTCATTAACACTGATCCACTCAAAATAACCTCATAAGTAACAAACCAGTCATGGTGTAGGATCAGTGATAATCGACTAGAGGGTGTGAATAGGAGGTTTGTAAATTCTTTTGGCTAAAACACAATTTTAGAGCAAGTATGAGTTAATAAAATTATTTTTCACAATTTAAGGCCTAAATATTCTATGTCTTGTTATGACACCACAAACCTATGTGTAGGCAAGATACAATTCTACCTAAACAAGTCAGTCAATTAATTGCTAGAAATGTAAGTGCGAAAAGTAAAGAGCAAGAGAAATAAACCCAAAGTTGTCAATTCCATTCTGGAGGCCCTTCCAGTTTGCCTCTTGGTATGGAATGCACGGGTATCGGTCCATTATGGTGTATCGTTTTAGATTTTAAATTTTTAATTTAATAATATATACATATATATATATATATTAATAAGTATATATATGTAATTATATGTGTACATAATTTTACTTCAAAACTCATTTTAAATACATAACCATAGCATAAAAATGAGGGGTCACTTCAATTATGCCTTGTACTAGAATAGATGGAACGACAAATCCTGTAAATTCCCAAAATGAAATACCCAAGCATGGACAGCACCGGAATAAGTGGCACGGACTGGCCTGTTATTGGCCGGTGTTGACCGGTATCATGGTTAGTATGGGATAGAGGGTCTATTATGCCGTTTTGCTTGCCAAGATGGAACGTTCTGGCCATTTTGGCTGGAATAGAATGGAATTGATAACTTTGGATAAACCACATGAAGGACATGAGAATTTTCCTATGGTGTCAAAGACTTGCTGATCTCCCTAATCCACGTTGAGAGAGATTGAACTAATCAAGCCGGTTCCTTGTACAGCTTGAGCCTCTTCTCAATCCACTATTGGTAACTCTTTCTCACTCCGGGAGTTAAGCTCTAACCTTCACGATCACACCGGGTCTCTTAACAACCTTCTTTAAAGAGATCATCATGCCAACTCTTCCAAGTCATCTTGGTGTCAGCAACCACCAAGAGTAATAAACCAATAACACTTACTTGAAATATTTTAAGTGCTACAAAGATTAACTAGATGATGCAATGTACTTAAATGCTCTCAACAATCTCAAAATGAGAAATAAAGCACTAGTGTTGATGAGAGGGTGCAAGAGCTCAAGAGTATTCGTTGAGGGTTCAAAAGTGCTTACTTGCTGATAGTGGTGAGGTATTTATAACCTCCACCCACCAAGATGACCGTTAGGGATGAAATCCCCAAAAATTAGGTGGTGCGGTACCGCACCACCTATTATTTAAGGGCTACGGCTACTTAAGATTCATTAAATGCACAAAAACTAGCTGTTAATACAAATATTGGTAGGACCACACTCACAAGCACTGGTAGTACTGATTCTGAGGTAGTACCGTAATTTAGCTTTGGTAGTACTAATTTCTAGAGAAGAGAAAATCTTCCAAAAATGTACCTCTCTCGAAATTAGTTGACACCAACTAAAGTATGGTCATACCGCATTGCGCTAGTACCAGACATCTAGTGCAATCATACCGCTGCGATATGATCGGCCAACAACAATGGTAGTGCCGTTTTAGATCAAATCCAAATATGTACCTCTCTAGAAATAACGTACCAGCATGAAAAGTCCGTTAATATGGATGTAGTGGTGCTACCACTGCTACAACCGCGGTCATACCAGTTTTCAAATAGGAATTAGAGATGGTTCCAAAAATAATTTTTAAATGCATGCATATACTAGATTCGATCAATGTGGCACAAGATTAGCTTCAAACTACTAGCCATGATACATCTTTATAGTACGACATCTATCCTACTAATTTGATCTTTATCTACCAAACGCTTAGACCGGTAACAGCTATAAAAGAGGTCATTAGCAAAAATTATACATTTACCTTGAGCCATGTCAATTCTTAGTCATCTTTGCATGTCTTTTTCTTGATATCATCAAAAACACAAGACTAAACATTTCAATTATCTTAACAAACATGTTAGTCCCTTATGTATTGTTGTCATTAATTTTTAAAATCAATCTTTTGAGGCCTAGATTCTTCAAACAATTCGGACTTATGTGGAAAGTATAGGCTGAATCAAGAATTCATTCGTCACTGGTTTTGGAATCACCAACAAATGCAACAATAATCTCCTATTCAAAACCTTTTTCTTGTGACAATAGTAGCCTTAATTTCATCATCTTATTGATCTTTCTTGGAATTATTATTCCTCTTCACCTTATTCTAGAGTATCCAGCACTCGGAGATATCGTATCCACCATTCTTGCAATAGTGGAAGGACTTTTTGGTCTTTGATTTCGAATGACCTTTGTATCTACTCAAGCTTATGTATTTGGAATCACTGGTCAGAGACCTTTAAGCTGGTCTGCCCCGAACGGAAAAACCTTCTACATGCGAACCCGAGCTCTTGCTCAAAACCATACTTTTCATCTTTTCTTCGGCATAAGAGCTGCATAAACCTTCTTCAGAGTAAGAGTATCTTGATTATAGAGAATTGTGTCTCTAAACATAGAGAACGAAACAGACCATGAACAGAGTAGAATAAGACCAAAATCATCATCATCGTATTTGACCTCCATAGCTTCAAGATCGATGACCACATCTTTAAAGGTAGTCAGATGATCTTTCACTGTTCCGCCTTCTACCGACTTGAGTGAGAAAAAATTGATTCTCAATAACATATTATCCAAATCGAGCTATGATAGAATAGCTCGCATCTTGACTCGCCAAAGAAAAAATCTTGTGTCACAATCCAGTAGCGGAAAATCATACTTCATTGATGTCATGTCGAGTATGCCTTAAATTGATCAGGCAAAGAACCAAGCTCTGATACCATTTATTATAAAATGCACGATGAGATATGAAAACAATGAAGAACAATCAAGATCACGAGACAACGATTTAACATGGAAAACCCTTGTGAAAAAACCCGCGGACGCACAATCGGCGAAATCACTATGTAGAGAAGAAGTTATAGAACACACTTGGTGTATTACATATATAAATAAACTATTCTTTGCGGGCTGCTATCTATCATGAGAATTATAGGTGAAATAAATAGCCTAGGGAACACGAGTTTCATTCGAGGAAGGAACAGAGTCCTATTCGGCAATAAAAACAGAGTCCTACTCGAAAATTGGAACAGTAATCTGCTTGAAGACGAAACAGAGTGTCAAAAGATAATGGTGAAGAGTTGTAGTTGGAAGCGTCTCGAGTAGCCACGTTGACTCCAGTTGGTGCAAATACTTTTGGACACTACGATAGTGCAAGTCGGTGCAGAGTCCATTATGAACATGAAAATGATCTCAATCATAATTTCTGACCAGTTCACGTTACCGACCAGTCATACTGGTCAGAATATATATTTGAGCGAAACCTGATCAGATTCTTTAAATGGTCAGATCTGATCAGGTTTGGATCACAAAATACAACAGTCGTGCTTTCCTAGGCTCATGTAATCATATAGACCAATTCATCAGCCGAATTTTCAGACTTTAGTTGCACATATGGAGCATACTACTTCTCCATCCGTCATCATCGAGTAAGATTCTAGGTATAGGAATGTGAGAAATATGAAATCAAGTGTACCTGCGCATCGCGGAATAAAATGAAAAGTATATGTATGTTGAGTTCCACTCGGTGTGATTATGTGATCCTCCTACCATAGGGCCTGGAGTAGAGTTGAAGGCATGAAAATGAGCATTGTCCTTGTCCTGTGCTTGGCCCTTGGAAGGAACTAGTTTAGCTGCGACTGGAGCAGCTGGAGTAATGAGATAGGCGCATAGACGCATCATTTACAACCTTCCGGTGTCCAGATGTCGACACGAGGACGGTAAAGGTATGCTCATGTTTTCAAGCCCCTGGACATGACGCAAGAACTAACGTCTAATGTACGGTGAGTCTTGTTACAAAAGGAACGCAAGACTAGTTAATAAACAGATAAACCTCAACACCGCTAGTTGTACTTTTCTTTTCATATCAAACGCAATTATGCCGACAATACACTTCCAGAAGTCTGTTCCTTTCACTCATGAATTTGGTAGGAAAAAGGACGGGGTTCAGACATCATCCATACCTTTGGGAAACAAAAACCTTTCACTCTTCGACGAAACATCCTAGAGGTTTTAGTTCTTTAAATGCGTAAATGACACATGTGTTCGAGCCTACCAAATTATTGATGGGACTGCAGCATCAGAGCCAAAATATCTGAATTAGCCGACAATGCTGATGAGAACCAATTTTAGTGGACCAGGGTTTTCAGTTGAAAGATTTGAAACCATTCGAGCTGTCAAACTCAAATGTGTTGATTGGACTGTCTAGCTTGAATTATGCGAAAACCTAGCACATTTTTCTCAATTTCTGATAGTACGTCGAAGCATATATTGAGAAAAGTAATAATTGAACACATGATGCATGAAGGGCATATGGACCAAAAGTAGAGAGCTCTGCAATACCGTTTGAATTTGCTTCCTTCACTAAAATCTACATGCATGCACTGCTTGGTGTTCATTCCAGCTCAATCTAAAGTGTTAATGAGTGCTGACCCACGACGCCGGTCTCTCCGTGTTGCATCCTGATATTACTAGTTACATTCTGATACCTCTTCTTATTAGTAGCAGCTCTCAGATCGGATCAAGGTTTATGAGATACGGTATGAGTGTGCACGGTATCAACAATGAAGAAGATGAATTTTGTACAGAAAACCAAAATAACAACGCTAAAACAACTACGACGAGAGAGAAATATTTGACGAAACTGATCTCAAATTCATTAGGCACAGCCTCAAAAGAGTTAAGGGATTGCCGCTCACTCACAACCCTTTCAAATCTTTTAGAACTTTCGAATTCTTACCCTATACAAGAATATAGCGCCAAGGAATATCATAACCTCTACTACTCTCGTACGCCATCTACTTTGGATGAGTAGGTTTGGTTGCTTTGTTTCTCTCTATAGGCACCCCATGATTTATATAGTTCCTTCTAGCTATTCTCTAATTTAGAGTAGAAATCACAATCTAAATAAGAATAGAAGTTTTAATCCTAATTAGATTTATCTAGGACTTTTATATTGCACCTTTTTAAATCCTAAAAGATGAGCCACCCTACCTCTTAACACTGAATCTCTGCTGCTCACCTGATGAAGCCAACCATGCAGTTTGACCTACCCGTTAGACGCAGTTTCTGAAACCAAGGGGCCGCGCACGTGAAATGCATGCTTACAGGACCCCTGCGGCCGGGTCAATTATGCAGTTACATGACGGCCCGGGGAGTCCCGGCCGGGGCGCCGACGAGGAAGGGGACCGGAGCCGGCGCGCGCGGCGCCGCAATGATATGGGCTCGGCCCGCGCGGACGGCGTGAGGCGCGCACAGCGCACTCCCCCTGCGCTTCGACGTGGACGCGGCCAGTTGCAGCGGGAGGGTGGGCTACTGGACTGGCGATCGACGGAGAGGCCATCGTTGGTTTCTTGCTCTGTGTTAGGCTGGACCGCTGGGCTAATGTTCGATTGGATGCAACTTGAAAGAGCCCATGCAATCTCGTTGGTAGCTACAAAAAGCCCACGAATGTAGCTACAAAGATCCTATGCAAGACTTTCTCTTCCGAAAGACTATGTAAGAGGCAGTTTCGCCACCGGCCTCCTCCGCCGGCTCATCTCTCCTCTTCCACAGCGCTTTGTTGGTTTTTTTCCTTGAGCATATTCTTTGCAAACGGTTTAAAACTTGTGCAGTCAGAAAGAAATCAGGGGCATGTTTTGTTTGATACCAAATTTGTGGAACCAATCCTTGCCAAAAGTTGGTCATAAAAAGTTTGGCAAGAAAATAAACTAAGAGCCAATGAGAAGTTTTACTAGAATTTGCTAACAAATCAAATACTTACCAAATCCAATCAACTCTCCCAAAATTTTGTAAAGCAAACATGGGTAATATTTGACATCAAAACAAATGCCGTTCCTCGCACACGGTTTTGCTACCTACGGCATACACGGGGAACGACACACACCACATAGCCGTGCAATCATCCAAGACCGCAGTCGATCCATATCCTCTCTCTCTTTCTAAAATCCATCCTTTTGCATCCCCTCCTCTCTCTTTACGAAACCCTTCCATGCGCCGCCACAAGGCCGGTGCACCCATCTCTCTCTCTCTCTCTCTCTCTCTCTCTCTCTCTCTCTCTCTCTCGTACCTTCGCCTTTCTACGCCTACTTGCAGCGAGCGCAGCTGTCAAATACCTCCAACTAATTTATCGCTCTAAAGTGTAACATTCCAAAAATCGAATGTTCAAAAATATAAAAAATTTAAAACCTTTTAAAATTATATTTGGGTTTTTTAAAATTTTGTGCTATGCAAAAAATACAAAGTATAATCCCCAAATACAAATAATAATCATACTAATAAAAGAATGCAAATTTTGAAACATTGAAATGTGAATTCAAAAATCCAAAAACTTAAATTCAAATTTAATTCATTAAAATAAAATATGAATTAAAGTGAAAGTTGAAAGAAGGAAATTTTGACACGAAAATTGACTTTAAAAAGAAGATAAAATTAAAGAATGAAAATGATGCACTCTTGAAAATGTTGCCAAAAGAAAGTTAAAATTGGAATTCAAATTAAAAAACCCAAAACCGAAGTCAAAATCTGAATCCAATTTTCAAAACCAAAACCAAATTTAAATTAAAAGTGAAATCAATTCAAAAATCAAATTGTCAAATTGCGCCAGCCCACTTTCTTTCCCTTTCCCTGTCGTCTTACACGACACAGTTGGCCCAGCTGGCCCGGCCTCCCCCCCCCCCTCTTTTTCTTCCTTTGCTACTAGGGCTGGAACGAGCCGGCTCGAGCTAGGCTCGGCAAAGCTCGTCCGGAGTTGCGGCTCGGCTCGTGCAGAAAACGAGCTAAAAGTCTAGCTCGGCTTGGCTCGTTTTCTGGCTCGAGCCGGCTCGAATCAGCTCGTGAGCTACACAACTCCCCGTGCTTCCCCACCAAAAACAGCCGAGCAGCAGCATGGGCGACGCAGGGCGGAGGATGGCGAGCTTGACGTCGCCACTGCGGAAGCCGGCCTCCTCAAAGACCCGGCTGACCACGGGGTCGTCGAGGATGGCTAGTAGGAGCTGCGAGAGCTCGACCTTGACCGCAGTGGGGGCTATGAGGTGGCGGCCTGGTGGTAGAAGTGGAAGGTGTCCAGGTTGCGGCGCTGGTTGGCCTGCGAGCGCTTGATGGCCGCCATGAGCGAGTTGGACACGGGGGGCTCATCTCCGGTGGCTGAGGAGGAGGAAGACGAGGAGGGGAGCTTGTCGAGGGAGACGGCGAAGCAGAGCTCGAGGGCCTTGAGCATCAAATCCACTGCTGCTTCCTCCCCCCATGTCCCATGCCCCCGTCTTCTCCTCCTCCCTCTCCATCCCCGCCGGCCGCCGCTCCCGCCACGATCTGCAGGTACGACGCAAGATCCACCACGGGGAGGTCCATGGGTAGGGGCCATAGGGCGTGCGGCGCGGTGGGCAAGGCGGGGCGGGGTGGGAGAGGAAGGGAATTGCCGGATCGGGGCAGGACAGGAGCCGGAGATGGAGAGGATGGCTGGATCTGGATGGGGGAAATCGGGACGTGAGTGAGTGGGAAAATCATATCGGGGCGGGACAGGAGCCGACGCGACGTGAGTGGGAAAATCGGGAGATGGATGGGAGTGAGTGGGGACTGGGAATGGGGACGGGAAAATCGCGAGTGAGTGCCTGAGTGGGGACTGGGGAATGGGGACGGGAGATGACCGCATTGACCAGGACATACGAGCCAAAATAGCTCGCGAGCCAGCTCGCGAGCAGCTTGGGCTCGGCTCAAATTTTTTGCGAGCTGTGAAGAAGGCTCGGCTCGGCTCAAAATTTCACGAGCTCGAGCCGAGCCAGCTCAGCTCGTAACGAGCTCAAGCCGAGCCACGAGCCTCGAGCTATTTTTCCACCCCTATTTGCTACTAGGCCAAGCTAGCCGTGCGCGCACCACGCGCCGCGCGCCGCCGACCTCGCCGTGAGCACCCATGCGCCGTGCCATGCCTACGTCTATGCCCACATTCCTGAACAGCTACCCTGCGCCAGGTGCACCCGCACTCCTGAACGACTGCGCTGTGCCGGGCGCACCCATGCCCGAACCGCCGCGCCATGCACGCGCTCGTGCTCGAATTGCATCAACGCCGCGCGTCAACACTGACAGAGCACATGCACATGCTCGAATTTGCTTCCGTTGCCTCAGCAAATCGCGTTGCCACCTGCTATGTTGACTGCTGTGCTCTATGTCACCCTGCGCACACCTGCTCTCGTCCCAGCGCTTCACTGCCACTATTATCTGCCCAATTCATGCATTAGAATTTAGAAATTGTAACAACCCGCATTATTAATTAATCTTAAGCAACGAATTACCACGTTAAGCATGATTAATGATGTAAATAAGAATCTAAAAATACGAGGGAATTTAAAATTTTTCTACATAGTCGAATAAATTGAACTTAGCGAGCGATAAACTAATACGCTGTTTTCACAATTTCATCGACGTGGGTTAATATCAAACGATATAGATTAAGTGAGAAATAAAAATTCAATTAAAAGTAAAAGTTTCCAACTCAATTAAAATATATATAACAGTCCGTAATACAATTGTATAATTATTACAATTCTTGGTCAACAAATCAAGTCACATTCCTTGAGCTACAACTAAAACTGGCTTAAAATAAATAAAGATATTACAACTCTTTTTACATTAATAACGACAATACAAATTACTGTAAGTTTACAAGTCTCAGTCTTAATCAAATGACCGTCTCGCAAACTTAGATATTGCAACATTAGAAACTACATTCGAGTAACATACAATATTCTGCATACAGCAATATTAAGAGAAAGCCAGATTACATTCAGATCATCTCATACATTAGAAGATGTCGTCGAGTTGCCACCACACCACCATTCTAATTGTGAACAAACCAGTAGTTATAATGCCGAAAAAGACCAAACAAAAGAGTAATTAAAAGTAAGGCAATATAAAATAAGAATTGCCGTCAGAGCCCTAGCGATTAACTTCGGGCGGGGTAATCCGTTCACGGAGATACCTGACCGTCCGGGGGCCAGTCGGCACCTCTCACAACTATAGGCTCATCACACGGTATTTTGTATATACAAACCTGTTCTGAATATAGGAATCCAACCAAGGCAAAGCCCAAAATATCACAAACCATTTCAGTCAAACCACAACAGAGAAACACCTGTCCAAGCCCTCACCATACAAATGTCCACCACAGTGAACCAAATAGCACACGGCCAGCACCAACATGACGAGATAGCACCTCCAGCCAGCACACCTTCACGGCCAAAACCCCAGCCAAGCCCTCACGGACAAAACCACTACACTACCAGCTAAAATATCCCACTGCCATATACCAATAGCCCAACCAAGGAAAGAGCGCAAGGGGCAGCCCGCTGCAGCTAAGCGTAGCTAGCACCAGCAAGGAGAGGCCAGAAAACACCTCCCCCCAGCATGTCAAAGTCAGTCTCCATACCTTGCATCTTCAAAGCAACCCACAAGCCAACACAGCCAGAGAGCAGACCGTCCACAGCCACAAGCCAAATATCCTACACAGCCAACAGAGAAGAGAGGAGAAACATCACGGCAGAGCCGCTCTACTATCTCTCATTCTCATCCCCAAACCCTCAAACCAATCCCAAGACCAACAGAGAAGCCAGCCACCGAGTGGAGCCCTAAGGCCAGGGAGGCGAAGGCACGGCAAGCCGAAGGAGCAAGGCGACCGTGACGGCGGCAGGAGAACCGCAAGCCAGCGCCCACAAGCCAGCGACCGCAACCAACCCCAAACCCTAGCAATTCTCACAAGTACCAGTGCAGGTAAATCCCCACAACTCTAGCCATCCATGTAATGCCATTATCAAATCCATTCAACATAGACTAGAAACCATAAGCATTCATCCACAATAGAGCACATGAACCATTTAGGCATGTCAACCAAAATAGCAGAGGAGAGAAGAGGGTTACCAGGGAGGGCGGCTGCGGGTGTGCGGCCGAGCCACCAGTTCACCGCCACCGGTACTCCCCCGGCGTGCGGCGACGGTTCACCGGCGGCGGTCAGCCACGGTCACCCGCCTCCCAAAACCGAACCCTAGGCAAAACCTCACAAGTTAGCAAATCACAAAATTATAAATCAAGCAAGAAATGGGGAAAAATGAGGAGAAACCATTAGATCGGCCAGATCTGGTCCTGGAGCTGCGGCGCGTCGGGGAGCCGGCGTGAGGGGGGACGGCACCGAGGAGAGGCGCCGACCTCCGGCCGAGGCGCGGGCGCGAGAGAGAGACGGCGCGTGAGGGGAGCCGAACCGGGCGGCGGCGCTGAGACGCGAAGGCGGGGGAGAGGCGGCGTGAGGAGAGAGCAGGGAGGCCGAGAGAGAGAGAGGGGGGGAGATAGAGAGAGGGAGCCGGCGGAGTGGGCGAGAAAGGAGGAAAAGGAGGGGAGATGGAGAGGCGTCGGCAGAGGAAAAAGGAGAGGGGGCATCGGTGGAGTAAAAGGGGAGGAGAGGAGGCGTCGGCAGCCGAGAGAAGCCGAGACCAGTGGGAAACCAAAAATAATAAGGCAGTGTCTACAAAACTAAAAAGGGCAAATATAAAATATGCTAACAGGGGTATTAGTAAGAACTTAGGGGGAGTTAAATAGACTTCATGATCAATTGCTATCAGATAGAATAATTGTATGCATATGCCTGCATATTATTAAGCTAATATTGCCAAATTCGCCATTAATTAAAATGATTAGTTAGAATGCAATAATTGGTAATTGCTTATTCTTGCATTTAATTTGTGGACACTATTAAATTGAATTGGAAACTATTGCACTCTGTTTAAAAGGAAGAAAGGAACAATTTGCAAGTCCTGAATATAATTAATAGAAATCTTATGATGACCCAAAATTGTATAAATAATCGAACCTTAGATTAATTAGCGTCTAATTAGCAGGAAAGAGGCTGAATCTTCAAAGGGAACCATATCAGGGTAACGAGGAGACTCAGCAATTTAATATAAACTCAGGCAAGCATTCCTTTGATCAAAGCTTCTGAGTATATTTCGTAAAATAAGTATTTTGTATTAATCTAGTATCACCCTGCATGAAATAAATAAAAGATTATTTAAATCGAGAATTGGCAAGAGATAAAAGAAAAGAAATGAATGGCAACTGATGGAGCAGTTGGCCACTAAAGTTAAGGAAGAAGGTGGGCAGAGGTTGCCAGGGCAGGTAATGAGTGGGAAGGTGTGGGACCTCTGCATAAGCATAGAATATAAGGAATTACCAACTTCGTCCGTGTGAACAGACCGTACCAAACCGTATCAGCCAACATCCCGTTTTTACGGACAGATTAGTAGCTCTATCAAAGTGTTATATTCTCCACATGGGTAAGTATTTATTAAGCCGTTGGGAGAACCCACACGATCCGGGCCAGCACTTGGGTGCCGGGTGGGGGACCCCGTGGAGGAACCCACAAGATCCGGGCCAGCAACTGGGTGCCGGGTGGGGACCTCCACCACCGCAGGAACCCACATGATCCGGGCCAGAGTTTGGGTGCCGGGTGGGGGATGCAAGGCGCATATATTAGCGCGAGTGGAGGTTGGGGTAGGGCGAGGCCCGTGGGCGCCGAGCGAGGGTGAGAAACCACCTCGGGTCGCCCCAACCAACAACTATGTCGAGGTCCATAGGCGCCGAGCGAGGGTGAGAAACCACCTCGGGCCGCTGACTGAGAATAGTTGGGTGGAGATATAATTACTGAGATAGATGCAAACGTACTGTACTCTGATCTGGGCGTCGCATCTAAGGAATTGCGGAAATCCCTGAGCCACCAGGATCAAGAGTGGTGTTGGGTAAAGTGATACAAGCTTGCGCAATGCTATCCAAATCATGAATTCATGCCTGTCTCCGGGAAAGGAGAATGACGGAAACTTATGGGGGTTTTTGCTGTTCATGCGTATGTTCAGTAGTTTTATGAATTAATAAATTGTAATTGTTTCAAAACCAACAAACCTTATTTTCTATGTTGGGCAAGAAATTGAGGATAGGAATTGAGATTCCTAAAAGTGAAAATGGATAATCATTCTGTGCATTTTTGCTAATATCGCTTGCTGAGTACTTCTGTACTCACCCTTGCTATAAATCTTCCCTTGCTTAGGAGCATGTCAGTTCAGAGAATAGCAAGTCAGGTGGGAGATTGCTTGGACGGAAGACCATGGACTCGGATTGCAATAGGGCAAGGTGGTCATTCCATGCGAAGGTTGTGTTAGTATGAGATATTTAAGCCCTTGAGGCTTTGTAATAAATTTTAGCCCTGCGTGGCGACATTCTTGTAATATCGTGTTTTATCTCTAATTATTGTTCTGCTGCAACATTCTGATAGGCTTATTATTCGTTAGAGCGATGTTTTATCGGCTAAAACGAATAATAATCCGTTGACTAGCGTTATTACCCCATGGTAATAATGCGGGTCGTCACAGAAATATCATAAACCCCTATGACCGAGATGAGAATGCCTATATGGCAATTGAAGGTAAGAGATATGTGCATACTTTTGTCATGTTTCTCTTTTAGATAGAAGTTCATACTACTTTGTGTTTTGAGTTTTTTTTAATGAGGTACAACTGACTGAGGTAAAGTTTAAGACGACTTCAGTTTGATTATTTTGTATTAATAACCACATGGTTAAGCTTTGTTCTACTTTCCTATTGAAGTTACCATCTTCTGACCGTATGCTGTTTCTTGTTTCACCTATATGTCATTCACCAATCTTTATTTGAAAGTAAAATCATTAAGTTAACAAAAGAATTTTTTCCTTAAAAATGAACTCTGATTTTTTTTTTGTTTGGTAAATCTCTTTCGCAATGCCATATCGCTACCAGTGGGAGTGTGAATGAACAATGTCAGATGGAACTTTTAATGGCATTGGAAACTATCCTTGGACCTGTAGGCAGGGGTGGAGCCTAGTGAGGGCCAACATGGATCATGGCCGCCGCTTCAATTTTGTAAGCCTTTGGAGAAAGTATAATGCAATTCAATCTGCTTAAAGTGTTGACCCCTTCTTGATTTGTGCCCAAGCTCCAGCACTGCCTATTGGGCAAAATGGTTAAGCGATCATTTCATATATTGCCAGAACCAGCAGGTCTTGAGTATAGAATAGATGTGCAAGACCTTCAGTATAATGAAATGTCAATTCTAGAATCTTAACTAATGGTGCCCATTTTTGACAGAATGAAAGGTTCTTTGTGTCAACTGTACATGTTTTCATGGACCATGCTACTGGCATGGGATAGGTTGCCTAGATGTTCATTCCTACTAATAAAATTCTTCCTAATATCATGCTGACAGTTTTATCTGCATATCATGGTTATTAAGTTGTAAAGTCGAATCAAGTCGCTATGGTAATGACTTGCCGACTAGTCGATCTACCACATGCTGTTGCTATTCTCCGACTATTACATCTGGATGTAGAACAGAGCAGCAATACATAGCGAAGGAGGGTTCAGGCTTCAAAGCGGTACGAGAAGAGAGGACACCAACTAGGGGGTGAAGGAAACCCATCACAGCTTGCGGTCGCCGTTGGCAACCTCGTCGTCGGAAGCCTCATTGCATCTTACCTTCACCGTCGCCGTTGTCGCCCCATTGCCGTCACCGTTGCACCACAGCTCCATCGCCATGCATAGCTCGCACCTCTGTGCTTCCTCTGGAGCTCGTGTATCGCAGCCACCACTAGCTATACAATGAGAGGAGGAACCCTAGGAAGCACCAGCGCCACCTCTTCCTGTCCTCTATCTGCTCTCTGCTTAGCCTATATAGTGACAGGCTAAGAGTTGAGTTGGGCCAGCTAGGCTTAGCCCGGCCCACATCCACTCTTCCATTTCTTTCCTTTATTTAGCAAAGTAGAATGTAGGTGATGACATGCTGTTGTGCTACCTGGTGGACATGCGTGGTAGCTGCAGGAGGAGGCTCAGCAACACGGTGATTGGGGTGACACGCAGCTCCAGCTTGGGCCTACGGGCTACGGCAGTGGTAATGGTCGCTGGTGGCACCTTGACTGGTGGGCCCAACTATATAATTTTCATTTTATTTGATGATTTTGTTGACATGTCATCCCAAAGCAGCTCATGTGTCAAAAAAACCACTGCCACGTCAGCTAAAATCACTTCCAATCAATCTTAAGGGGTAAAATAAACAGTATTGATACTTAAGAATTGTAAAATATCCATTTTTGCACTTCTAGTCTTATCACAAGAGTTCGGGAGGAGGGATAAAGTGGATTTATTTCTAATGGTTATGATTGGTTAGGTTCTCTTCCGCGCAGGTCATCTGAATTAATCTTAACTGTTATTATTGGCTAGGTTCTTTTCAGCGCAGGTAATTTTTATTTCAGTCAGCGCAGACTATGTTAGAATGTACAGCACATGAAATACCCTGCTGTTGTTTCTGTTAAGGATGTATGTGATGCACATGTAGTGCAGATAATTATTTGTTTGGCCGTGCAGCATGGTACAATAATGGAATTTTTTAGATTGTATGAAGTGCCAAATGTTGTAGATGAGCACAGAGATATGCGGCTAGATATAGACAGCATGACATACGAGGTATGGAATACCAACTCATTCAGGCCACCTTTGTGACTTCAAATCGCACAGTAGATTTTATCTAAATTGTTCTTTTGTTTTCATTACAGGAGCTTTTAGCATTAGAAGAACAGATTGGAGATGTCAACACCGGTCTGGCAAAAAGTCATATTGTAGAGAAATTGAAGACTAGCTTACATGTGCCAGGAACATCCTGCATGTCTGATCAGTCATCGGAATCTTCCACGGAGAATGATGCTTGCATAATATGCCAGGTCCTTCTCTTTCACTGTAATTTTTTACCTTGCCTTCTTGATAGCTAAATTTTTCAGCTGTTCAAAACTATAAAGCATCAACCAGCTATCAGTTCTATGTTGAAACATCACAACTGCTGCATATTTATGAGCTTGATGATCACTTGAACTTAGTCTTCTACATGGTCTGAACTTCACACTTCGGATCCAGAGTTGAGGAAATGACTAGTGCAACTTTATATGAACACGTAGTGTACCATGTAGCGCATTAAATTAATTTTATATGAACACGTATTGTACAATGTAACGCATTAAATTGGCTGAGGCTCCGGCAAGCGGGGAATCTAATCTCCTTGCGGTAGTCTTTTGTCTATGTTGAGAAATAAAAGATTGTTGCTTATTTGGATATTATAATGTCCTCAGTTTCTTTTGCGTTCCATAAAGAGAACTGGTCTATGTAAAATGTACTACTAGTTAGTAGATATAGTGTGAAATTAACATTAGCAACAGTGGTGGACCGATCCATGGTGACGAACTGATGATCATCTAGAACAAAGTTACTCTAAGAATAGGTATTTACCAAGCGCTGTAGGAATTGAAGGGGTGTTAAGAGGGACAAATGTGCTTCTTTAAAACAAGCCATAAATATTGACTGGGCCTAGAAAAGTGAATCTTCCCACGGTTCATTTTCTACACTTGATACTAGACTACTTAGTTTTTTCATCCACTGACATCCAATCAAGTTCAATTTCTAGTTCTAAGAAACTTCTCTGGATGTATCTTGCAGGAGTACCGGGTTACAGATTGCCTTGGAACCCTTGATTGTGGTCATAGGTACCATGCGGAGTGCATAAAAAAAAAATGGCTGATGGTAAAGAACCTACGGCCCATCTACAAGACAACACTTTGTCTGCTGGTAGAAGAAGTGGATAATGAACACGAATAACCTTATTAGTTATTTACTTCCGACAAACATTCAGCTCAATTTTGTATATAAGAAACGGTAGACTATTGTGCTACCTGTATTTGTTATTCACCTTGTGCTCGGGAGTAACTCAGCTTCGTAAAACTGTACAGCCATAACATTGATCATTTTCTTCAAATGTAGGATATTTTAAATTACTCAGTCCGCCCCCATGTGATGTGCATCATAAGGCGGACTCAAAAAAATACTTTCATATTTATGCAACTTAGAAATAGTGATGCCTGCATCACGTGTGTCGGAAGTGTTTAATGTAGCTTCTATCTTATGTTTGAAAAAAATACTGTAACAGCCATAAATCTCAGGATGTTTAATGTAGCTTCTATCTTATGTTTAAAAAATGGGCAATTTTACCATCCTTGAGGGGGAAGAGGTACCAAATTTGAGCCATTGATCACACTGATCGGACGGCTGAGATTTAGCAGTACCTGGTGGTACCTCTTCCCCCAAAAGTGTGGTACCTCCTCTCCTGTTGCAAGGTGGAAGGGTAGTCTGGTAATTTCGCATTAGCACTTCATCCCACTGTGCTCCCCCAGTCCCCCGTAACCCTAGACTCTGTTTGCCCATCTCATCTAGCTCCTCTCTCTCCGCCTCCCATCCTTGCCGCCGCCGCATTCTCCACAGCTCCCATCCCGCCTCGCCTCCCCGACCGGCGACGCGGCCTCCGACTCGCCTCCCCGGTCGCCGACGCGGCCTCCGCCTCGCATCGTCGCCTCGCGTCCCCGGCCGCGGACGCGTCGTCCTCCTCCCATCCCCGGCCGCCGCGTCCTCCTCCTCGCATCCCTGGCCGCCGACGCGTCATTCTCCACAGCTCCCATCTCCGGCCGCCGGCGCGTCTTCCGCGTCATGTCCCCGGCGGCGTCGTGAGGACACCGAGGCTCGCGTCCCCGGGCACACCGAAGCGGACTCCGCCTCGCCTCCCCGGCCGGCGACGCGGCCTCCGCCTCGCATCATCGCCTCGCGTCCCCGGCCGCCGACGCGTCGTCCCCCTCCCATCCCCGGCCGCCGCGTCCTCCTCCTCGCATCCCTGGCCGCCGACGCGTCGTCCCCCTCCCATCCACCGCCTGCGACGCCTCGTCCTCCTCCTCCTATCCGCCTGCACCGACGCCTTGTCCTCCTCCTCCCATCCCCGGCCGGCCGTCGTCGTCCTCCTCCCTTCGCCGGCCTGCATCCCCTCCGCCACACATCCCCGGCCACATCCTCGACTGTCTCAGCTCATTTTGAGGTAATTTTCTTTTGATTTACATTCTGTTGTTGATTTACATAGAGTAGAGGTGGTTGTGAATGCAAAACAATTTTAAGGTAGTCGATTAGAACCACATGAAGAACTGAAATAAATACAGAACGATTAATCCTTTGACGTGATTACAAATGGTATGTCATCTGTGTTGAACCTTTTTTTAATAATTTTAGTATTTACAACATGTGGTAATTAATTTTCATTGCATTGGTATGGCTCTGAATAGATATGATTAAGGATAGAATGTCTCTAGAGGAGAAAGAGGAGTATGATATGATGATGGCTATGAGATTTAGGAATGAGGAGGAAGGTTTTGGCTTCTACAATAAGTATGCGAAAGGGAAGGGTTTTAGTGTAAGAAAGGACTACACGAGACGCGATTCTTCAACAAAAATGGTATTTCATAGGAGATACACATGCTCAAGACAAGGGTACAGGAAAGACATGTATATGGATGTTTGTAACAGAAGTAGGCAGCCACGAGCACTTACCCGTTGTGGATGTGAGGCCCAATTTGAGATCAAGCATGATAAGCGGACAGGCGAATGGTATGTTCTGAAATTTGTTGGCAGGCATAATCATGAGTTGTGTAAACCTGATGAAGTGGCTTTCCTCCGATCACAACGTGGTTTGACAGATGCACAGAAGGCCAAGGTAATCGAATTAAAGGATGTGGGTCTACGTCAGTGCCAAGTGATGGATGTAATGGAAAGGGATCATGGTGGTTTTGAAGCTGCTGGATTTGTAACCAGAGACTTGTACAATTATTTTGTTATACAGAAGAAGAAACGGATAGAAGGGGGAGATGCAGACCATGTTATCAAGTATATGCAGGCACGTCAAAAGGATGACATGGAGTTTTTTTTTGGTTATGAGACTGACCATGCTAGATGTTTGAAAAGGTTGTTTTGGTCGGACCCACAGTCCCGAATTGACTATGATACTTTTGGTGATGTCGTCGTGTTTGATAGCACATATCGAGTGAACAAGTACAACCTCCCATTCATTCCCTTTGTTGGTGTCAACCACCATGGTTGCACAGTAATTTTTGGTTGTGCTATTGTTTCAGATGAGAAGGTAACAACTTATGAGTGGATACTCAAGCAGTTTTTAATTTGTATGTGTCAGAAGCATCCTAAGTCTTTGATCACAGATGGAGATAATTCAATGCGTAGAGCTATCATAGCAGTGATGCCCAATTCTGATCATCGTTTGTGCACATGGCATATTGAGCAGAACATGGCACGTCATCTCCGAGCAGATATGCTTGCTGATTTTAGGACCCTTGTCCATGCCCCGATAGATGTAGATGAGTTTGAGAGAAAGTGGGAGGAGTTCAAAGTTAATCATCATGTTTCGGATGATAACTTATGGCTGAAAAGGATGTACAAATTGAGAAAGAAGTGGGCTGCAGCTTACACAAAAGGAAGGATTTTCCTTGGCATGAAAAGTAATCAAAGAAGTGAGAGCCTAAACTCATCACTTCATAGACTCTTGGGTCGGAAGATGAGTCTAGTTCTTCTTGTGGAGCACTACGAGCATTGCCTGTCACGTATTAGACACCGGGAAGCTGAGTTAGATGCAAAAGCTTCACAATCAGTACAATTTACAAGCAGTGATGCTAGCCCAATTGAGAAACATGCCTCACATGTATTCACGCTGAGAGCTTTTAAGAAGGTAAAGTTGGAGATATACAAAGCTATGGATTGGGAGGTCATAGACACTATAGATGAGGACACTTGTGTCAGGTATGTTGTTTCTCTGAAAGAAAATCAGAAAATTTTCATTGTTACATGCAAGTATGAGGCATCTTCATTGGTTAGCATTGACTGCCTGTGCCGAAAATTATAGTGTGAATGCATTCCGTGTGAGCATATATTTTCAGTTATTAATTATGTAAACCTAGACTCCATTCCTCAACCTTGTATTGTGCGTAGATGGACAATGAAAGCAAAAGGTGCATTTCCTTCAGATAGGTACGGTGAGGTGTATACTTGGTCTGACCAAATGGAACGTTATAGACTATTGCGCGCTTTTGGTAGCGAAGTATTTTTCAAAGCCTCTTTATCTGAAGATGTTACATTGGAGGTAATGAATCTACTTGAGAATCTCAGTATTGACATTGAAGGGTGTGAGACTGTTCATAAAGATGAAGTTGAGTACGGTCATGTAGTAGGACAAAGTATGCGGTCTGACATTGCCAATGGTGACAAGGTGCTGGATCCTACTGATGTTGTGCCTAAAGGAGCTCCGACAAAAAGAATGAGAGGTTTTCTAGAGAAACGAGCAAGGAGATGTGGTTATTGTCGACATCCTGGCCATACAATTCGTTCTTGTCCAATATATCTAAGGCAAGATAGAAATTAACCTAGTATTTCATTTTTAAAATTCACTTAATAATCATTCTGATCCTCATTATGGTATATGTTATTGCAGAAAGGCGGCGGTTGATGTCTGAAAAGGTAAACTTAGGAAGGCATGGGATGGCACAGCTTGTTGGTAGCCCTCGCAAACAGTTCTTTGTAGTTTCTTATCTAAGCTCAGTAGCCATCCTTGTTTACAGGCCGCACAAGTTGGTCTGATGCCTTAGTAGGTTTCCTTGGTTATGAATCTGGGATCAGTGACCATGATACTGTGTTGTTAAAGTGTATTTTGCCAAAGATGTGTTCCCTGTCTTTTTTATTTATGCAAACTAAAGTTTTTGTGGATGCTCAGCAATTTTTACTGTTACTTAGATGTTGTTAAAGTAGCATCTATAGTTTATGTGAACCTTGGATTGATCTTTTACTGCGCCGGGATGTGATACATGTTGCTTTCTGCTATTACCGTGGTTGTGAAAGGAGCTAGAATTGCAAATTTGCATAGTACTAGCTGCTTATCCTGAAATTAAAACTTGTTTGAGTTTGCTGCTTATACACGTGTAGAGTACAAAATTAATCATACACGTGTAGAGTACAAAATTACAAACACAAACTCTCTCGGAATACTTCCACTGCAACTTTAACATCACCAGAAAGTGAGACCATAAGAGCGTATACGAACTTTTGTGCCACTCTTCCTGTCTCTTCCGTTGTCTTCACAGCTTCTTCAACTGGAACAACCTTTGGACCTTCACAGCCTATGTTCAATATCATAGCCACCACAGAATCAGACACAACATCACTTAAGGGATCGCATGACCACTGCAGTGTAACATAGCTTTCTGATTCCAGGCGAATGTTCACCCTCTCATGTACAATCAATGTTGGAACATCAGGTTCTTCAGTCGGTGACTCTCTCATATAATTGCTTCAGTCTGTAATTTATGACTTCAAAAGAACCAGAATATGGGACAGCAATCCATTGGGTAATGTGTGGTGACCCATGTTATTATACATTTCTTTTGCTTACTTGGAAAAGTTTCTGTACGTAGGATTTCAACATGGTTAGTTGAATCGAAGTGATTTCAACATTATACATACTCAATCCATATTTCCAGCGGCCGGAGCCCCACACCATTTCTCTAGAAATCCATACGCCACTTGTCCCCGGCTGGACGTGGCCAACACCGGGCGCACGTCGCGTACGTACGTGCGAAAACCATGGTCGCTACTGCATGTGCACGGGAATGTTCCTGTGGAACGCCGCTTATGGTACCGAGTAGACGCGAGACATTTATTAATCATGCATCCGATCGGAGTGGATCGATGGAATTGTTCTCCGAGGAGCCACCGACGTTTAAGGCCATCCGTGAGGAGAATTGACCAGCTTGGAATTCGAGGGTTCACATTGAAGGAAGATAAAACACACAACTCTCTTTAACGTGTTCACATTGATGCATCTGCCTCACACAGCACGAAAATCCAGAGAACTCTCTTTATATATACCATACATGATCACATGCCCTATGGATAGGAAAATCCAGAGTGTGCCAGAACATGAATTCCTCACAAAAATTAGATGACCAGCAGTGCAACATGAAGTCTTCGGATGGAAAAGAAACCGCTGACATAGCCCCTCAGGTATGTGATGAAACATTCAATCCTGTAATCATCGAGAATATAAGTGATGGCTAATTTTGTAATGTTAAGCAGGAAATCAATCCAACGAAAGAAGTTTGGAAAGGTCTGTCTGCAATACCCAAAAGCCCAGCAGCGAAGGTAGGTACACATATACTACGATAGTACTCATGCTAGTTCTGTAATACAAGTATTAAATGTAGTATAGAACTTTTTAAATAGGCTAACTTTTTTCACTTGTTTCAAACAGTGCAAGGACATGACCATAGTAAGCTCTATCCGGAAATATGTGTCGGTTGTCAGGCTTCTTATAGAAACAAAGAGAGCTGCAATTGAAAAAATCGGCTTCCAAGGTCTACTCTATATGCCAGACGTCACTATTCAACGTAAATTATGCGTTTGGTTGGCTGACAACTACGACATTCCAAGCGAGTCAATATGTATCCAGGGAAAAAATATACCACTAACAATTTGGGATGTTAAATGCATATTTGGTCTACCATCTGAAGGAATAGTCTTGACCAACCCTCAAATGGATGCACAACACTATGAATATTTTGCCCTTTACAAGGATAAAAAAGCAAAAATATTTCACTAAGTTCATTGCAGAAAGCAATCTTAGATGAAAATCAGGAGGAAGAGCATTTCATTCGACGAATGGTCCTATTCACCATCGGATATATTTTATGCCCTACGATAAAGGCTTATGTTAACTCTGATTATTTGGTTCTCGTCAAAGAAATTGACAAAATTAAAGAGTACAATTGGGCTGCCTTGACTAGGGATCACTTGTGCAAGTCATTGAAGGCATATAAAGAAGGCATGATTAATCTGGAGGGCAATCTACCATTCCTTCAAGTAATTTATTCAACTCAATATGTTCTGAGAACAATACTATCTTAACCTAACTGCTGACTTACAAAAAATTATCTTTACTGCAGTGCTGGTATTGGGAGCATGTGCACGCTGTTGGGGACCCATCATGCATTATTAACTACAATGGGCGTGTATATCCCTTAATTTCCTTTTGGGATGAGCCAAATGTAATATTGAGGAACAAGTTCGACAAAAACCACGGTCAAGGAGAGGGATTGGTATGTTTTACATAAACTTAAATTTCTGCACTTGCCATTAATTAAATTTCTTTGTACTAATAATTTTCTATGCCAAAATGCATGTGATCTGTACACTTGTACAGGTTGTATATGAAATTAGTGACCCAGATGACAACCAAGGCAATGAATACAACGACAATGACTTATGCACATCTGAAGACAACCAAGAAGATCACCATCAAGAACAGACCAATCACAAAGAAGTTGAACATGATAATAACATCCATTTGTATAGACATAATCAGCAAAAACATGCGACCAAATCTGATCATGCAACCTATGACACAGAGGTAACATCAATTACTATATCAGATCCCAGGATGATCAATAAATAAGCTAACCTTAATCTCTTCTTTGCTGCAGATTTCAGGACACTTCAATGTTGTCGTCGATCAACTACTAGAGCTGCAACAAACAATCCAACTAAATGAGAACAAAATGACAGCTAAACTGCTATCTATAGAAAGGATTTGCACAAAGAATCGGCAAGATATACAGGACATGAAAAAGACCTTGTGCATGGGTTCAACATCTGGATATCAACCTGAACAAGCATGCAATGCCAAAGGTGATCCAAAATACAGTAACAAGCACAATGAAAGGAGTATAGACAATCAGGTAGTAAAAAATAGTTTCAACACACATATTCTTTTGAACAATCACAACCTAACATTTTGGCTTTTTACAGGACACAAATTTGTGCAATGATGAAATCATTGATGTAGATAAGCAATCGCCAATTATAAACAGCAGCAATGAAATAGATAGCAACAAACAATCCAATGATATCACCAAGGTATTTCTATATTCACATGTAATTTTGAAAACTTAGATTACCTTAATTATTATGAATTTATGACTCTGAATACCTCCTAACTAACTCGTAGGACAAAGGCCAAAATGGGCATGATGCCAACACCAAAACCATTGGTCAACGGCTACGAGGACCTTGTGGTAGGGTATCAAAGCCAACATTTCAAGCACAAGGTGATTACATATATTACAACCAAACCAAAAAAAAGAACTAGTCAACTCCAGAACACAATAAATGGCTCAGACAACAAAGATCTATCCATGAAGGAAAAGATCACCATCAAGTACATCCTACAGTCTAATGCAAAGAAGTTATTGGCAAGCATAGAAGATGTTGACCTAACTCGTGAACTTCTTATGCCATTGGTACCAATGAATCAAGCACAAGGATCATCTAAATGGTTGGATGGCAGGGTAAGTACTATTTTACAACCCACTTCTATTTTTTTAAGAATCCGACAACATTATTGCATTTTTCAATGAGTTGCAGGTCATAGATGCATACATAGACCTAATAAGTGACATGCAGCAAGACAAACCAAGAAAAAATGGTCCTGCTTTAATGGAAAAGGCAGCAGAATGCCAGATATGGAAGCTCAATGGTGAAACTAAAGGAGCAGGCAGTAAAAGATATCGTCTATCAAGAGTTGCTATGGCAAAAAGATATTTACAGCATAAACTAGTAAGTTCATTAAATTAATCCTTAAATTGTTTCCAACTTAATTAACATGTATATTTTCCTACAGATTTTCCTACCCATAAATAGAAACAGAGCACACTGGTATGTTGCTGTTTTAAATGGTAACATAGAACAAATTCAAGTTCTTGACTCGATGGTGATGGGAGTACACTTCTACAATGCAAATGAACAACTCATTAACATTGTAAGTTCTATGCAATCCATCTTCTTCCATTGTAACACCAGCTAAACATTAATACTGTTTTCATACAATAGATCAAAGGAATCGACAAATACATTCAGTATGCCAACCAGGAAAATGACGTGCTTTCACTTTGGAGCAACAACAGAGTGACCAACTGGCCCTTCTGCCCGATGAAAGTACCTCAGCAAAATGACAGGTGTTGTATTAAAAAAAGACTCACTTTGCAAGGTGTTCTGCACTAACATAAACAATTTGCTAATGACAGTTGGTCCTGTGGGTTATTTGCATTGAAGTTCATGCAACACTGGAATGGAACTGATTTGCCCAGCGAGTACTACGCAATGGTACGTTTCAACTACACAAACTAAACTCTGCCAAGTAATTCATATACCTAACAATTATTCATTATTGTTTGCAGGAATCAATCAGCCACTTCGGAGTCAGAGTGGCAACCAACCTAATTAACAGCTCCCTAAATATACTGACTGAAGTACACGAAGATATCAGACGCCTAGAAGATGAGGAAAAAAATATGCGCAAGCTATGACTGCACAAAGAAGAAATGACAAAATACCTTCATGTGCACTCCAGCGGATTGTGACATCCATTTACCTTCATGTGCACTCCAGCGGATTGTGACATCCATTTACCTTCATGTGCACTCCAGCGGATTGTGACATCCATTTGTAATCGCGTCAAAGGATTAATCGTTCTGTATTTATTTCAGTTCTTCATGTGGTTCTAATCGACTACCTTAAAATTGTTTTGCATTCACAACCACCTCTACTCTATGTAAATCAACAACAGAATGTAAATAAAAAGAAAATTACCTCAAAATGAGCTGAGACAGTCGAGGATGTGGCCGGGGATGTGTGGCGGAGGGGATGCAGGCCGGCGAAGGGAGGAGGACGACGACGGCCGGCCGGGGATGGGAGGAGGACAAGGCGTCGGTGCAGGCGGATGGGAGGAGGAGGACGAGGCGTCGCAGGCGGCGGATGGGAGGGGGACGACGCGTCGGCGGCCAGGGATGCGAGGAGGAGGACGCGTCGGCCGGGGATGGGAGGGGGACGACGCGTCGGCGGCCAGGGACGCGAGGCGACGATGCGAGGCGGAGGCCGCGTCGGCGACCTGGGAGGCGAGGCGGAGGCCGCGTCGGCGACCTGGGAGGCGAGGCGGAGGCCGCGTCGCCGGCCGGGGAGGCGAGGCGGAGTCCGCTTCGGTGTGCCCGGGGACGCGAGCCTCGGTGTCCTCACGACGCCGCCGGGGACGTGACGCGGAAGACGCGCCGGTGGCCGGAGATGGGAGCTGTGGAGAATGACGCGTCGGCGGCCAGGGATGCGAGGAGGAGGACGCGGCGGCCGGGGATGGGAGGAGGACGACGCGTCCGCGGCCGGGGACGCGAGGCGACGATGCGAGGCGGAGGCCGCGTCGGCGACCGGGGAGGCGAGTCGGAGGCCGCGTCGCCGGCCGGGGAGGCGAGGCGGGATGGGAGCTGTGGAGAATGCGGCGGCGGCAAGGATGGGAGGCGGAGAGAGAGGAGCTAGATGAGATGGGCAAACAGAGTCTAGGGTTACGGGGGACTGGGGGAGCACAGTGGGATGAAGTGCTAATGCGAAATTACCAGACTACCCTTCCACCTTGCAACAGGAGAGGAGGTACCACACTTTTGGGGGAAGAGGTACCACCAGGTACTGCTAAATCTCAGCCGTCCGATCAGTGTGATCAACGGCTCAAATTTGGTACCTCTTCCCCCTCAAGGATGGTAAAATTGCCCTTAAAAAATAATGTAAGTACCTACTTTTCTGAATAATTAAATTTGAGAAAATAAAAAATACAAAGAAGTTATATCCTCACCGACGACAAAAAGGAATAAGAAAAAAGAGAAAAAAATCAACAAAAAACAAAAAAAAGATTAAATTAAGAAGCTGATGAGTTCCACAAGCAGAGCAGAAATCGTTCAGAGATTCCATCCTTTGGCAAAAACACTGTAGTGATTCACTAAGGCAGAGACAATGTTCTGCTCTGTAGATGCGCTATGTGGATTTTACTGTGAACGTGTTTGCATTATAGCTAAGAGTAATGTGGCCATTGATCTCACCCGTTCACTTCCCAATTTGACGGTCCAAAATCGGCACAGTGCTGCTCATCGCTTCAAATCTCCTTCCCAGGATCTCACGATTCTCACGGTCGGGCCGAGCTATTTCGTGCCAGCCCGAGGCCCGATCTGTCCGACACGACCAAAGTACGGTCCGGGCCAAACGAACAAGCGTCGGATTGGACATGAAAAAATGGCCCCATGGGTGGTACAGCATGGACCAGCGTAGCGTGCCGTGCTCGGGCCGGCTCGGCGCAGCACGGTGAGCACGGCGGGCATGGCCGGCACGCCGGCAGCCGCCTCCTGCACGGCGCGGCCGTCTCTAAGCCTCGCCTCCCACGCGGCCGCCTCGGCTCCTGCGCGGATTTATGCCGAGCCCGGCACGGCCTGACGGCCAGCCACCAGCTCCACTGCTACTCCTTCCCTCCTCTCGCGAATTCGCTCAAACGGTAGTGCATGCGAAATTACTTGCATAAATAGAATATTTGTGCAGTGCATGCGAAATTACTTGCATAAATAGAATACTTGTGTGATGGGGAACGCGATGGTATGACATGCATAAAGGGATTTGCGATTTTTGGTGGTGGTCGGAAGGAGAGAAGGAGGCATTGAAGTGTGTTCTTGTTCTGTTCGTTGGAGAGAGCCACTGCTTGGTTCGGTCTGGGCCTTTGGGGAAGAAGAAATGACAGGGGACATGTGGCTGGTCATGGGGACCGTCAACCTGTAGCGGGTGTGTGACCTTACATGGGGTTTCTGTAGTTTCTGTCAGGTGGGTCCTTGTTTGGTGGGGTCGGATAGCAGTGAGTTGTATAGGTTGGGTAAAATAGTTGGTAATGGGATGCCGCAGGCCACGTCTGTCAGAACGGTGAACTTTTTATCATTTTATGCGAGCCAAAGCGTTTCTCTTTTTTCTTTTCTCAAAAAATTTCTTTTACATCTTCTACGAAGCCAATCTTTTCTTGATATTAATGTATATGCACTATAGAATAGATCTGAGCATGAGTTTTATATGAGGTGTACTGCAATTGCAATGTGAGCAGCAGTAGCACCACAATGTTTGAGTATTATTGCAGTCGTGGGTGAGCCAATTTATCAGCTAACACACTCTCTGTTCGATTCAATACAATAATGTTGATTTTTTTTACTCGTAATGTAACATTGATTGGGAATCCCAAAATCAGCAGTCTTTTCTCACAGAGTAACGTTTTCGTGTAGTTGCATATTTACAATTTTACATGATGCCTCAACAGATTCTTTGGATCAGATAGGAATAGGAATGATGTTATTCTTACATGCAACCGCGATGGTAGTTCAAGTCAACTGCAATGGTTTTCCTCTAAGTAGTTACTAAACTTTTAAAAAACTATTTATAATTTATTTTTTAACTATAGTAACCTATACTCATGATTCTACTTAAATTTTCTATTTGACCAGCTGGACAGTCCTACACCAAGGCGATAGGCTAGATGCCCGTGTACGCTATAGTCCGATTTGCACCTAGATATACATGCCGCTGGACTAGATGGCTAAGTTCAGAAATAGAATGGCATGAGATAATGATATGAAATTTTAACTAGTTTTTAACAAGACAGGCAAGAGAGAAATGAAGATAACGACCGCCGCCACCATCGTCGCCGTTGCCTCCGCCGCCTATCATTACTTACGGCTAGATTTAGGCCGACTCGACGAGTTTTAGGCCGTGTTTGGATCTGATTGGAGGCGAGGCGGATCAGTACAGCATGACAGGATGATCAGACTAAACTGATACAGTACGATACGACCTAAAGCACGGTGGCCGTGCTGCAAGCCTAGCTCTTTTCTCACCCATCCCCCAACTAAGACGTGAAGTTCAGGCCCCCTAAAAAACACGCAAAAAAGAGAAAAGTACGCAAAAAAGAGAAAAGAAAAAGGAAGAAGGAAGACATGGAGACCAGTCAGGCTGACACATGCATATGCCGAGTCACCGAGACGAAACGGAGACCGAGACAACACAGCTCGTCGTCTCTCGCTCAGCTTTCTCCACCTTACCGTTCCAATCCGATTCCAATCTCCTCCTCCCCCACCGCGCGAGCGCCCGATACAGCAAGAAAAGAAGCGCAAAGCAAGGCAACGACAACCCAGCAACCGCGGCGACTCTCTTCCCCACCTGGCCCTGTCCCAGCTCCCCCCCAAAGCAGCCCAGCGAAAAAGAAGAGAAACGCACCGCGTGCGAGGAGAGCGCTCTATTTAGATCCTCGCACCGGGGCGGGCGCGGGAAGCGAAACGGTTAAACGAATCGATCGATCGATCGGGCAGTAAGCCCGGGCGTGGTTCGAGGGGGAAGCTAGGGGATGGCGGCTGCGGCGTCGGCGTACCGCGCGGAGGAGGAGTACGACTACCTGTTCAAGGTGGTGCTGATCGGTGACAGCGGCGTGGGCAAGTCCAACCTGCTGTCGCGGTTCGCGCGGGACGAGTTCAGCCTCGAGACCAGGTCCACCATCGGCGTCGAGTTCGCCACCAAGACCGTCTGCGTCGACGACAAGCTCGTCAAGGCGCAGATCTGGGACACCGCCGGCCAAGAAAGGTACCCCATCTTCTCTTATAGCAGTGTCTCATCTTCTGATAATCCAAGCGTAGCTATTCCATGATCCTCTGTCCCTGTTTGTATGTTACGCTTTATGCACTTCTTTCTAGGATTCAATTCAAGGTCCGTCTGACTGGTACTAATTGTAAGTGTTAGTAAAACATTGTTAAGAACTTGTGATGAGGTGCTCTTGTTCCGTCGTTACTCCTGAAAAGAGGAGTAATTTCTATAACGGCTGGCACACACATTAAACTGAATCTAGTGAGTTAAGCAGCACCAATTCATGTTCTTCGCTAATACCAATACAATGCGCAAACACGTTCCTTGCTCGTTTCTCTCTCCGTTCTTTTTTATCTTTTATTTTTCATGGGGTTCCAGATGCCACTTCAACGGTTAATTTTTGTGACTTGATACTGAGATATATTAATAAAATTATAATATTATAAAAATATTTTTAATGATAAATATAATGATATAATTTTTATATAGTCATCTAGATAGTTTTAGATATATTGGTGATTAAACCTTAATAAGTCAAGTAAAAAAAGAGCGGGAGGAATAAAACTTTAGAATTACAGCTTTACGTGCTTGTTACACACCGTTTGCTTCTTCCTGCGCGCGGAATAGCTTTGACCCAATTCTCTCTGTGCCTCGCATCTTCAGGTACCGAGCCATCACCAGTGCCTACTACCGGGGCGCGGTGGGCGCGCTGGTCGTGTACGACGTGACGCGCCACATCACGTTCGAGAACGCCGAGCGGTGGCTGAGGGAGCTCCGCGAGCACACGGACGCCAACATCGTGGTCATGCTCGTCGGGAGCAAGGCCGACCTGCGCCACCTCAGGGCAGTCCCGGCCGAGGACGCCAAGGCGTTCGCCGAGAGGCACGGCACCTTCTTCATGGAGACGTCCGCGCTCGAGGGCACCAACGTGGAGGGCGCCTTCACCGAGGTGCTTCGCCAGATCTACCACGTCGTGAGCAGGAACGCGCTCGACATCGGCGACGACCCGGCCGCGCCCCCCAGGGGCCAGACCATCAACGTGGGCGCCAAGGACGAGGTCTCCCCGGTGAACAAAGACGGTTGCTGCTCGGCTTAGCCCAGGTCAAACGCTCCGGGGCGGAGGTGGTGGTTGACACCGTGTGTGGTAGGACTTGGGAGATGGAAGACAGCATGTTCATGCGATAGTGCTCCTCGACTGTGTTCATCAGCTTGTCAGTTCGCCGAGGACTCGTGAGCATTCAGGTGGGATCTTTTGATGACGGAAACACACAATGCTCTTCACTATTTGGATTCAATCTTGAACCTTGCATTTTGATTGATTACTTGCTGTTGCAGCACGAATGCACGGCAAGTGACGACTAACGAGTGAGATTGGCAGACAGTGCAAGAAAGGGATTAGAATTGGACTGGCACGATGAAGGTTGAGAAAGCTAGGCAAGAGATGATGATGAGCTGCCTTGTTGTCTCGGTCGTGGTTTCTGTCTCGGCGACTAGGCGAACGCGTGTCAGGCTGACTGGTCTCCATTGTCTCGTACTTGGTCGGGTTGGGGGAGATTTAATATTTTCAAAATATTTCTCTTCAGAACTTATGCCTAAATAGCAAAAATAGCATACACGAAAAATAGGATGCTAAGATTTTTAGATAAGTAGTGGTTCCTAGAACAGGTCGTACAGAGGAGTTGAAGTTTAAATCTATCCCGTACCATGTTAAAAGGGAATTGTGGGGGAGAGGAGTTCAATACCCTAGATGACAGGTTTTCCTGTTTCCGTAGTGCCACCGCATGCCAATAATTTTTTTTTCCTTCGGCTCGAGTCGTACCCTTTTGCCATCGCCAGGCGATCGGCGCACTCGCCAGCGCAGCGTGTTCCCGCCAGCCCGCGCAGCACGTGTGCGCTAGCATCGCCTGCCCGAGCAGCGAAGCCGCACTTTCGCCGTACCGGCGGCAGGTCGTCGGGTGGGCCTCAGCGCGTCAAGCCTAGGGAGAAAAATAGGAAGAAAGCAAGGGAAAATATCCGGAGGGATAAGGAAAGGAAAAGTGCGAAAGAGATTGGGTTTTGGTGTTCATCATATGGTTAATGATATGGATATTTATCTTTGTTTTGCTCATCTTTTAGAGCAACTCCAAGAGAAGAGCTAAATCATTTTCTAAAGGTAAATTTGGCTATTATTGGAGAAAAAAAACGTCTCCAATAGACTCTGTAAATGACTCTCCAAATTTAGTAGCTCTCCATCCCTCCTCCTTCGCTCTCTATTTTTGGATAGCCTACCTCGCTCACCATCCAGCCTCTTGGCGCGGTCGGCGTTTCCTTCCCGCACGCTGCGCCCCATTCCCGCGCGTACACGACCCACCGCGCGCCCTCTAGTTTAGATAGCCTGTTGGAGTAGTCTTATTTTTTTAGGTGAGATTCATTTTAGAGAATAGCTAAATCACTAAATTTAGATACTTCTTTTGGCTAATCTCTTGGAGTTGCTCTTAGTAGAGATTAAAGTCAAGATTAGAGAGGAAAATAGCAAGTATTCATCAGAGGATCGAATAGTAGATCGGTTAGTCTATGGTAACTTGTATATTATTGCCATGGGCACAGACCCTAATTGTATTGGTTTCTGAAAGCTGTTTTTTATAATAAATGGCTTTTCTACAATACCTAGATTTCAAACAGAGCGTTTTTTAAAATGTGATCTACCAACCGATTTTAATACACATTGTAGTGACTTCATTTATATCGGTCAAAATTGTACGTGAATTTCTCTCTCCACAAGCTTCTCTATAGTTATTGATATTCATAAGTCAAAGCCAAAAGCCAATATGAACGGGACCACAGTATGGGCATAATTGAAAAATATCATCTACTAGATAGATGTAGAGAATTTTACTAACTTTCTGTAGAATATTTAATCATGTCGATTGGATGGTTAACTTTTTGAGTTATGATTTTTATAAACTTGTTGTATGGGGAATTGTAGTCAATTGGTAGCATTGAAATGAACAGGAGATTAAAATTAGTATGTGGAATAATTTAGATATTTGCTCTACATGAAAAGTGTAGGTAATTTCTTAAAAATTCCAAAGAATCCAAGAACATGAATTTTTGATAGGTAGAACAGAAGTTATGAATTTTAGAAGACTGCCGTTCAGAATCAGTCGTTGGACCCAGTCATGGGAAATTATTAATTTGACTGATTAGATGGGACAATTGAATTTTTGGCATAACTAGAAAAAGGTAGAAAACTTTCTTTAGTTTCTAAAGATGTCATGGTTTAATATATATATATATATATATATATATATATATATATATATATATATATATATATATATATATATATATATATATATCTGTCCAAAAGATGACAGATCTGTTTTCTAGGTTAAAAAGGGGGGTTAGATGATTTATTCTGGGTATGTGGCCAACTAAGAAAATGTAAAGAATGTTATGTAGATTCCAGAAATAAAATGATTTGGTATGAAAGGACTTGAGAGTTGGAAGCTATGTCATTCATAGTACCGGGACAGCAGAGGGTGACTGTCTGGGAAAGGGGGATATTGTGGATTTAGAAAGCATGTATGAGTATTGTCGATTAATTATTGTCATGTATTGCTATATCTTGTATTGAGTTTTGGTATTTACTGTAGGAAGAGTAGCATCGGGGTTGGTGTCGCCTTCTGTGCAAGTGCATAGTAGAATGATATTCGAGTGTTTGAAATTGTTGTTTTGTTAAATGGGTACTTGTCATGATTATTCATATGACTATGCCTTTTTTATTGTTCACATACTTATGACAAAATGATGATGATGTTAATGAATATGGTAGAATAGTGATTATACCAATTGTTTAATATTGAAAATGAACTAAAGAAAAATTTAACCATTGCATTGCATATTGAGCATTCATGATAGAAAGATGTAATCTACGAGAGTGGGATGAGGTCTCGGTATGTAAAGGACAGTTTGTGGCCCCTGTATGAAAAAGGATGGACTTGAGGTCCCCGCATAAAAGGGCAGGCTTGAGTGGACATCGATAGGTGTAACGCTCCGCTATACCGGTATAAGCAAAAGATGAGTTAAGACATGTGCATTACATTCACGAAAAAGAGATATATTCTATGGAGACATAAGCATGAAAATTGATGAGAATGAATATGTGAAATTGAGTTAATGGTGAATAGACATAAAATGTTAATTATATTGTTGCCCCATTTATTATTCTATTGTGTACTTACTGAGTCGTGGACTCACTTTTGTTTTATTGTTGTTTTTAGGTAAATGTTGAAGATGGTATGTATGAATGAAAGTAGAACATGTGATCTTGCCTTTTTATAGCTCTTCACTCGACCTAACGATCTATCACTTATTGTCATAAACAATTTAGTACTATCCATACAAATATTAGTCAATAAATTATTTGCTTTAACTCTTTTGGTTCATAATGTTGCTACAATGCTACTTGATGTGTCCATCGGTTTATTGTTATAATTAATTTATCTTAGTGATTATTTGATTCATCTTAAGTTCAATTTATTGAGTATTATGTTGCTAAAATTTTTGTCTACGGTTACACTGTATAATTATTTTTGAAGTCTAGTTGATAGTAATGTATAATTATTGGTTAAATTTGATAGTAAGTAGTTGTAGGTAATATTATGGTGTCACAGGAGAGATGCTGTCCTCTGTGTCACAAGCAAATGAAGAGGAATAGTTGGTTTTTTCACAAGATTTTTTTTTATATTGAGACAGATATATCATACGCTCCTGCGATGGTGACGGTATGTGAGCACCTCGTCGCCTATAAATAAATTATCACGTACGAGCGTGCACATGATGGCCTGTACGTGATCGGTACTGAGATTGCTCGGGCACCTGCATATCTGCAGTGTGAACACGAGGCTAGCATTATGAGAAGCGTCGAGCTAAGCGAGCCTCTTCAAATGTTACTCTGTACGTTTCGTGTCTATCGGCCTAACGAGACAGTTGCGGATCTACGATTTGAGTAACAGATGTGTAAAACTATAAATTTAAAATTTTAAAGTATATAATATAAGAGTTTAAATGTAACATATTATAATTTTGTGAAGCACAATCAAAATACAAAATCCATAAAAAATACTTTTGAGTTGAAATAAGAGAAAAAGTGCAAATATAACATCATATATACACACATATCTAATACATCTCTTACATATTTGTTTTTTCCAAAAACAAAATTGAGGGTGCAGTTGACTCCACTCACCCCCAAATCCATCTCTGTATCGATTTTCTATTGATGATATTCTTTTTGGTTTTGAGTGAACTTTTAGTTTCGACTAATAAGCCATAACAAAAGACATAGTCATATACCAGAAAATCATGACCATTATCACAAATCGGAGCGGTAGCGAAGAAGCAAGGCTCCGGCCTCTGACGTCTGACCACGTCAGGCGTGCCGAGCAAATCATAGCAAAAACCACCTCTGTGTCTTCCCCGACGTATTCGTGCAAATATTACGAGGTGTTTGGACGTAAAGGATTTCACTGGGAACTTTTGAAAATCCAAATTCCCCCGCTCAAACTGGGCACATGAAACCCGCAGCTCAGTGGCGGAGGACGGAAAAAAAAATAAGGTAGAGTGGATCGAAAGCAATACCATTCAAGCTATAATACTAATCAAACCCATCAACAATAATCTAAGTACAAAGATGTTTAATAATGCAAGACATTGAAAAGTACCTCCAAAAATTGAAGGATCACAATAATATATCACCAATTTAACATATAACCTTGTAGAGCATAGCAATGGAAATAATCTGCCAAAGAAAGAGCAAATATAGTTAATATTGTTATGTATAGTGTAGACAACACAAAAGTGACAAGTGGAATCAAATGAGAAATACCAATATTAATCTTGTTAATTGCGTCTAGGAGACTTAGGCAATTGCATCTGCCTATCTTTCTTTTTCTGAAACATCTTTTTAATTTTTTCAAGATGAAGTCCTTTAAATATCTCCCTTTCAATGTAGCACACCATCAAATCATTAAGCCATCCATCGGACATCTTGTTGCGCAATTCAGTCTTGATAATCTTCATTTCTGAGAAAGCTCTTTCAACCGATGCTGTCGCCACTGGTAGCAGCAATGCCAACTCAATGAGGCGATAAACTAGTGGAAATACAATATGCCTCTCAAGTTCAACTAGTTTTTTGGCTAGACTTGCAAGATCGTGACAAACTTTAAACTCATCAAGCCTTTTTACATGAATAATAAATGTTTGTAGTTGATCTTTTATAGCCTTGCGGTCATCAAAGGAAAAATCCTCATAATAAATTTCCGTAAGCCGAGCAAGCTTATCCACATTAAACTTGGAGAAAGAATCTCTTGGATCAAGACAAGAAAAGCAAACAAGCAATTCTGAAGATACCTCGTTAAAGCGATGATCCAACTCGTTGGTAATAGCATCTATAGCAGCATAGAAGGTATCAACACGGAAGTAATGATCTTGAGTGATATTGTTTCTCCCTCCTTTTCTTGAACGGCCAAATCTTGGTACTGCATCTTCCATATTTGGTATGGGAATATCGTTTGCCTCACAAAATACTTTAGCTTCTTGAAATAATGGCTCTCAACCTTCACTTCTCAAATTGATCAAACGTGTTTTGACATCAACAACCAAAGATATAGCTTGAACAACATTTTGATCCTTCCTTTGCAAGATTAGAGATAAGTCATTTGTAATGCGAAGGATTTGCAACATCATTTTCATGATGAGCACAAAGCTAAAAGATTCCATTATTTGGACCAAACCTCCTGCCCTCATTTCTTCCTTTATTGCCATGGTGACCGCCTCAGCGCAACAGTTTGCAAGCTCCTTTTGAATTGTCCCAGAAGTCATTTTTGCATTTTTAGGACATAGCTCATCAAAAGCTCTCTTCACTTCCTCATTCCTTTGTTTATACCAATCAAGCAATTCTAAAAAATTTCCTTTATTCAAGGAATTATCAGTTTCATCATGTCCACGGAATGGTTCACCTTGCAAAGCCAGAAAACTCACAATACCCAAAGATGTTTCCAAACGAGTCTCATACTTGATAAGTGATTCTTTGCTATAGCTTGAAACCTTATGTTTTACACTTGACCTTTGGTTATCAAAATCGTCAAAAGTTGTTCTAGCTTGATTATGTATGCTATTAGCCCCACCAACATGCACTCGAAGTGACATGTATGCATTCTTCCATTTTTGAAACCCAACTTTTGTAAAGACATCATAACCAAATTTATCATCCATTCGATCATGTCTAAAAAGATAACAATAGAAGCAAAAGGCCCTATCCTTCTCCAAACTATACTCCAACCAATTATATTGCTTAAACCAATTTTTTTGAAAGGACCTTTTATCCTTTGAGGGGGGGGGGGAATTATGACCGGTTGGTTGAGTCGGACCCTTAGCTATGAAAGCCCTCCTAACTTCATCTCTAATATTAGGAGCAAATCTATCAATTGGAATACGAAGCCCCGGATCAGAAACAATATAATCTGGGTTCAATTCAGTTATAAGATCACCTTGCACTGTCTCTTCTTCAATTACCTCTTCCACTTGTACAGAGCCTAATTGAAGTTGTTCTTGCCGCTCTTCCACTTGCCTAGCACCAACAGACTCTCCCACCTCCACTTCAACATTTCCACTTTCACGAGTGCTTGGGTTTGTGGCACTTGAACCCCGATTAAAATAGCTCTTCAAATCTAAACACATAAAAGCAAATAGACAAATAAATTGACCTATAAATTTGCAAAATGTAAATTGGCAAATGTAAACTACATATCAATTATCAAAAATCAATGACACTCTTAATATATGCTTCACCTCTATGTGATTTTTCCTTTCCCCTTTTATCCATTGCTCAAGCCTCAAAATCTCAAATAAAAATAATTCAGCCGCAGCTCCCCAGTCCCCAAAGTCCCAAACGGCCAGACCCCCACCGCAGCGCACAGCAGAGAGCCTCCTCCTCCTCGCGAGTTCCGCCCGCCCGCCGGCCGCGGCCCGCCCGCCCGCCGGTCGCCTCCCGCCCGCGGCCCGCCCGACGGCCGCCTCCCGCCCGCCCGGTCGCCTCCCGGCCGCCCGACGGTCGCCTCCCGCCCGCCCGCCAGAGCGCTGCTCCCCACCGCCGCTCACTTTCTCAGCATCTCAGGAGCAGGAGCACAGCAGACAGGGACTCAGGGAGCATTGTTTCTAGGGTTTACATTATTGGGCTTGGATAGAGGGGTATATGGGGGTCTATTGCAAAAAATTTGAGGTATGGCCCAAGCCACACCTTGCCCTATCGGGCCCTCCGCCCCTGCCGCAGCTTGTTGATGAATTCTACCTCTAGTCTTCTGAAACCGGTGCAAATGAACCCGTAAGGCGGTTTTGGAACGCGAAAGTTTCACAAGACAATTTCAATTCCCACGTGAATCGAGAAAAGTTCCATCATCCAGGAGGAGAGGCTTAGGGCCTGTTAAGTGAAAAGCTAGCGGCTTTTGGCGTTTGCTATAGTATCTAATTTTCAAACGGAATATTTTCTCAAGACGGGGTTTATAAGTTAAACGATCTACACGTTAAAAGCCCAACATCTGCACCAGCCAAAATCGCAAATGAATATCTGCCTCTCCGTAATCTATACCGTAAACAGCCAAAATTTAAAATTTTCAGCTAAAAGTCATAAGTCGCGGTTGAAAAAAACAGACCCTTAATTCTGTTTAGAGGCTCGAGACTCGGAGGAGTTGGATTGGGCCCTAAAGAACGAGAGGACGCTCATCGAGTTTCCTCCGGGCGGTTCAACGAGGCCCTCTAGGCCAGGCTCGGCGTGCCTGCGATCTGCCTCCACACGCCTCGCAGCCCAGGACATGGCCAGCAGCGGGAGGCGGCGCAATCACGGATGCCGCGGCCGTTTCTCAGGTGACCGGTAAGGAAGACGACAACCACCACCATCTTTGCCAGGCGAAGATGACTCTGGGGAAGAGAGCGACGACGAGCCGCAGCACATTCCCGCAAGGGATGCTCGCGTCATGCAATGCATGAGCAAGTTCCCGGACACCGCACGCCGAAAGACTGCATCGACTTGCTTCCGGTTAGCGTCGATGAATCTAGTATGACCTGCCTACCCATCCCATCTGTCTATATGGTGCCTGTTATTTCCGTGCTAGTAATTGGGCTTGCTCCCCAGCCTCCCTGCAGCCGTTTATGCTGGCAATCTTCTTTTGAGAGGATTTAACGAATTGGAACAGCGGTGGTGATTGTGCTAATCTCTAGGGGTTGAAAACGGTAATGAATAATTTGTTTTATCCGATATTCGAAAATGTTCGTATTCGTATTCGAGAATATTCGTATCTGTATTTGAGAATATTCGTATTCGCATTCGTATTCGAGAATATCCGTATTCGTATTTGAGACTATTCGATTCATATTTGATCCATTTCTAGAACCCATGAAAAATCCGTATGAATTTTGTGATTCAAAATTTGAATTTAGGCGGTTTAAAACCGGTAACCAGTCAAAAACCGGTGAAAAATCGGTAAAACCGCTAGAAATCCGTTTTATCCGATATTCGTATCCGAGCAAATCCGTATTAAAAATATCCGTATTCATATTTATTTTTAAAATATGGATTTGTATTCGTATGTGAGACTATTCGATCGTATCTGATCCATTTCCACCCCTACTAATCTCCTTTTGGTGTTTTCACCACATCCTACTGTGCCTCTGTTTTCTCCCTCTTGGCAGATAAACTGGGCCAATCGCTATACACTGGCTGGGGTGAAGGGCCATGGGAGAAAACAAAGACGGTCTCGGTTGTTTCATCCTCAGCTTCTGACTTGTGAGACCATGTGATGGTCGAATAATTGATATTTGGTTTTATTGGAATTTGTTTTTGTGAAAATTTTGATCAATGTGCTTCTGTACTGGAGTTTTCAAGGTGGCAAAACAACCACATTTGGTAGTCAGTGGTCCGAATGGTCTTGTATCGTTGGTCTGAACAACCTCGTGCTAGGTGGTCTGCATGGCTTTGTCCAATCAGCAAACTTTGACCACGTTGACTACGACCACGTCCGGTTTCGACCACATTGACTACAACCACGTCCGACTTCGACCACGTCAAACTTCGACCACGACAATCCGACCATAGTATTTCAATCTCATCATTTTTCGATCATGGAACGTCATCTATGACAAAACGATCATACCTGGTCGAAAAATGGTAAGTTACAGTACTTTTTGATATTGTAGCTACAGTGTCCGGTCGATACTCGTGGATTTTATTGGTGGTTCGGTTTTGAGTGGTCAAAATCTTCTCTAACTGCTGAAAGACTCCAAGAAGCGGCGATAATCATTCACCCCCTCTGGTTGTGGTCTTCGATCCTACAAGTGGTATCAGAGTAGGTCTGAGGTAGCGGTGGAATCAGAGAGGTATATGAATCGTCCCCCTATACTAGATGGTAATGATTTTGCGTTTTAAAAGTATCGCATGCAAGCTTACATTAAGGCTCAAGCTATTAATACTGTAGGATTGTATGGCACAAACAAAGGGAAGGGGTGAATGATTGCCTTCGCTTATTAAAACCTTCAAGTCGTTGATGAAGGATTTGACGCTCAATCGATTACTCGATGCTCAGCTGCTCACCAGATCGCTCAACTTCAATCTACAACTGGATTGAAACTTCTCAAGAATGTAAATCCAGAAGCAGAACATCTTGATCACCATTGCACATAGTCACACGCTCCTGCTATGATAGCAATCACTAGAAATCTTCAACACATCACGAACCAGATTGATTAAAGATGTCCTTTATTGTTGGATTTTCGTGGATTTACAAAGCCCCCACACAAGCACCCCTAAAAACCTAGCACAAAAAGCTTCCTCAAAACCGTGCCTAAAACCCTTAGCCTCTACCTTCATTTATAAGCTAGAGTCATAAATCATGTTCGACTCAAACATGAACAAGAAATCCTACCTCTTCCTCAAATCAAGGGACCCGAAACCCTTCCAAACACTGGTTTTATTCAAACTCTCAATCTTCTCAGCTATAGGCTCCATCCACAACTCCTAACCCAATAAGTGATGAAACTTCCAGGAACACACCTCCCGTATGTTCATCACACCTCATTAACTTCTGTGTCGAAACCTCCAGGACCGCACCGCCCGTAGCTTCTTCACGCATCACCACCTTTGATCTCCACGTGCTCCAACGTTAACCCGACCACCTCGTGTGACATCCTCAACCTTCTAGACATCAGATCTCTCTACACTAGTCCCGATCCTCCTTGTCATCGACCGTGATCGTCTCTACGCTCACCTACACATGCAAAGACCAAAGAAACATTTTCCTGGCATAAGTTCTTCTTAACTTGACTGTCATCAGCACACACATTATATTCAAATCACACTTTTAACCATCCATCAACACCAACTAGATCATCCACAACCACAAATCTCATCACTATCCAAAAATCAGCCTTAGCTCACTCAATATGACTGCTAACTCAACGAGTACTCGAAAACAACAACTACTCAAGAATTACCATCGCTTTGCTCAAAACACTTGGGCATAACAAGCACCACTATCGACCACAAAGCCATTGAGTACTGACTCTGTACTGTATCACCGACAAACGCTACCGAGTTCCGAGTCCTTTCGACTACGAGTACTAAATCCTTCCGACTACAATTCCTTCGAGCACTATTCACCAATTACCGACCACCATACACTAGCCAGGCATACCGTTGGTCTAACATGAGTACTCGAAGATCACAAGAGTTGAAGCACTCGTACCGGCCATGAAGTCTACGAGTACCGACCGTGAAGCCTATGACAACTGATTGCAAAAGTCTTCGACTACCGATTGTGAGGTCTATGACAACCGATCGACAAAGTCTAAGACAACAACAGCAGACCACAAAATCTACGACTACTGATCACAAAGTCGTTGACTATTGAATACTGACCAGTAAAGTCTACAGCTCTCAAGTATCGACCAGTAAAGTTTATGACTATTGACCGGTTACTATAGCTACAACCATGGTTAGGCACTATAACTACACCATCGAAAAGGCACTGTGACTACGACCATGAAAAGTATTGTAACTACGATCATGAAATGTACTGTACCTACGACCATCGATCGATTACTATAGTAGATGACCTTACGACCTCCGATCGATTCACTATAGCTAAGACCGGTTCACTATCGCTTACGATTGGTTAAATGTTGCTTACATCCAATTCACTATTCGAGGTCAAAATCTATGATTATATACCATTGTTGAAATACCATTGTTGAAGCCAGACCTGGTCGAAGTCGGACCTGGTCGAAGTCTGACATGGTCGTAGTCTGTCATGATCAAAACTGAATGTGGTCGAAGAACGACACAATTGAAGTCTGATGTGGTTGAAATCTACCGTGATCGAAGGCTGTCGTTTGGACCTATCGATCAGACCATCCACAAGGCTGATTGAACCAGCCATCACCAGGTTGATTGGACTACCATCTTGAAAACTCAAGCATAGAATCTCATCAACCAAAACTTTCATGAATGCAAATTCCAATAAAAGCAAATATCAATTATTCATCGTCAACAAAATGCGTGACCATCACATGGTCTAACAATTTCCCCCTTGACGAATACATTGACAATACCTCAAAACAAACTTTTGAATGAAAGAATTTGCGAAAGGGACCGACCACAGCCAAAAGAGCACAGACTACTCAAAAAACTCCCCTCAACTCCAGAGAGCGATTTTTGTTTCAATTTTTTTTTCTTCTCCCCAAACTCTCAGAAAATTCTCACCCTTTCTTCTAATTTCTCCCTCTTTGGCAATGAAATCATCAAGGGCTCTAGAGAGAGGATAATTCTAAAAAGGAGCAATAAGAGTAAATATCCAGATGCTTTGTAGATTATCCAAGTCACTTTTCATTGAATTACGAATTTATCCAAGTCATGTTTTTTAGTAGAGCTCCCTAGATTATATAAAATCATATACCATACAGCAAGTCAAAACAAGTCTTTAGCATGATTAAGCAAATTGGATTAATGATAGGCATTACGACCATAACCAAACCGATCTAAAAAGAGCACACAAGGATATCGTACCGAAAAGAGTAAGCCTAAGAGCACATAAGGATGGTCAAACCAATTGGTTTGTCCCCTTTGCAGGATTTTCCCGGAGACATCCATCTACCTCTTTACCGAATACCGCTATACGAATAGAATTTGGACCCTCATCGGCCACTGGATTACCTCAGACTCTATAGACCTAGCTTCTTGGCACATCGCCGCCTCCATCCAGCACTGGTGGGAGTCCGCCATCCTAAAGACAGACGCGTCGTGCAAACCTCTAGCCTCGTTAATGATGCTCGTCACTTGGGAGATCTGGAAAGAGCGGAATTAGCATATCTTTCGTTCCGTAGAGTCATCCCACTTATCCCTTCTAGCCAAGATTAAGGAGAAGTCTCAAGCATGGGTTTTAGCCAAGGCGAACAGACTAGCGGAGTTCCTTCCCTCCTCTGTAACCCCTTAATTTCTTCTCTATTGGGTGCGAACCTCTTTAGTTTTGTCATCCTCTTCTTTGTATATAAACTCTCCTTCTATCTTTAATATATAAGGCAGTGCTCCTGACCATTCAAAAAAAATTAATCTCGTCAAATTCTGAAAGTTATTCAGGGCCTGTTTGTTTCCGCTTCTGGCAGTTGCAGCTACTCCCAGAATCTACAGCTCCCCCAAACAGTACAGATTTTCATCCAGATTCTAAGTAGCCAGAAGCTACAGAATCCAGAAAATGAACTAGTAGCCAGAAGCTGGGGTTATCCAGCTTCTCCAGATTCTGACTAGCTGGATACTCACCATCTACTTCTCAGAATCTACAGCTGAAACAAACAGGCCCTCAATTTAACATGGATGAGTTGCTAAGCACACAGTGTCTGCTTCAGTGCTTCTGCAATCCAATAAAACAAATAGGAATCCACACGCGCGCCCGTAGAAACGCACCAAGAGGGAAACAGAACAAAGAGAAACCTGCACGCTTTTCCTGCACAAGCACAAACGAAAAATCAAAGCTACGTACTCTCTAGAATGGAACATACAGCAAACGATAGCTCTTCTAAACTCAGCAAGCTCCACATGTAACCATGACAAAAGCTATCTTTTTCTGTATAGACCATGCATCTCGACAGACAGTGCGGACAGACCAGATGATCGAGCGATCGAGATCATCAAAACAGGTGCTGGCTACAGACTTTCCTTGTCTCTCCCTTCCTGCCCTTCTTGACCCGGATGGATCCCATCCTGTCCATGCTGGCGGCGAAGGCCTGGAAGAAGCGATTCTTGTCGGCGCCGAGCTCCTGCACGAGCGGCCTGGTCCGCGCGTCCAGGAAGAGCGCCTGGTCGGAGGCGAGCAGGCCCAGCCTGGCCTGCAGGTTGGCGTAGTAGGCGATGTCGAACTGGAACGGCGTGCTCACGTCGAACGGCACCACCACGCGGGCGCTGCCGCCGGTGTAGGGGCACGACATGCGAAGCGCCTTCACGAGCCGCGCGTCCATGACCGGGTCCGGCTGCCGCGTGCCGCGGAAGTCGTACAGGCGGCCCACGAAGTGGGAGCAGTGCACGAAGCCGACCGTGTGCGCCCCCGACAGCGCCACCAGGTCGCCCACGCCGAGGCCCTTGGAGGCGAACACGCGGAGGAGCTCGTCGACGGTGGAGTTGGCGCGGGGGAGGCTGCCGCGCACCTTGCCCGCCAGGGACACCTTGCTGTCCTTCCTGCCCTTCTTCACCGCGTAGTAGGGCCCACCTGCCTGCACCACAGAGGCACAGAATCACCATGTTTGGCAGCTTTCTCACTAGACTGTCCAACAGGTTTTGCCGACTTTTAGCCCATGTAGCCTGGAATTTTGGTAGGACTGTCCAACTACGAGTGGCCTTTTTTCGGCCCAAGTCCTGCCCGGCCAGTATTTATAGGCTTTTCTTAAGTTTGTTGCAGTATGTTTCAGGCCGAGCAACATCCTGACTGAACTACCGAGTATGTTCATGGGAAAAGGCAGAGAGTGAAGAAGAGATGTTGATTGATATTGGTCAAGTCTTCTCTCCCCTCTGGAAATTTAACATATAAATTGAGCAGAAGATTTTGCTGTATGACTTATTAGCTTTTTGTGAGTCGTGACCTACCTAGGCAAAATTGGTCCATAAAGATGCACAAGCAGATTCCAAAGAAGAGCGACCGTTCTACACTTGACTATTCTGACATAAAAAAGCAGAGAGGAAGAACAGGACACTTGACTTGCTCAGAGGCTCATATGTGCCTATGGGGTATGGTACCGGATAAAGACAACTTGCTATTTGGTTAGCAGTGCCAGGCGTCAGACACACATAAATCATCCATGTGCCCCTAATTTGCTACCGCCAAATCTGCTGGTTTTGACACGCTCGTGCCCATCCTTTGGTGCCTTGTACTGACCATAAGATCCAAGAGACTGTCGAATCTCCAGCCTAATTACCCGTTGAGGTAGCGACTTTGTCTGCCTAGCTAGATCAGGCAAAAACAAAATACTCGATCGTTTGTTAGCCGTGTCCACGGACGGAGCCAAGTTGGGTGATCCGGTGTCACAGGATTTCACGGGACAACTGGTTCAAATATTATTTTAGCAAAGAGCAGCCCTTAACCTATGAACTCTCAACTCAAACTCGGTACACTCGATTCATTTCTTAGGCCTAACGAAGAGAACGCTAGCGGTCCAAATTTTTAATAGATAGCAACAATCCACGAAAAGCCTCTGTTGTTCTTTAGCATACGAGGTAACTCCCACTGATTAATATATATATATATTTTCTAAATTTCTCTTAATTCTTCGAATTTGTTCTAAGAACATGGGCTAAATTGTGAGTTATGATTTTAGTGTAATGATTGTTAATTGATTTTATCAAATTATAGGGTTAATACTTAGAGTTTCGATTTAGATTTTTGGAATATCAGCCTAGCTCGTTGTAAATCGAAGTAAAATTATAGTATTTGACTACAATGTCAAGTAAGTAAATCATTGGACGTATTTTTATATTATATTGTTCTTGAACTATTTAACATATAAATATCTAATTAACTTTTTAAATTAATTGGTAATGATTTCATGACTGATATACTTATTTGCTATGTGGAGAAACAAAAATTGAAAAAAAAATTAACAATGACATTGCGGTTCATCGTTTTATAAACTTGCAATAATGTAATATTAACATGTAATGCATTTACTTACATTTAGTCATTCTATTGTTTTTTTACTTGAAATTTTTAACTAATTTTGTTATCTTTTTATAAGCCATTGAGGTCGCTTGATATATTTACCAATACTAACCAACTTTTGCCTATAATTTCGTCCTTAGTTTCTTCAATTTACTGCATAACCAATATTATTATCGAGATTCTTTATTTTGGTAAGTATTTCGATTACTAGGTCTTTATCATCATACACTGTCATTAGTTTATTGTTAAAATATTGATGTCAAAAATTATTAAACATATTATTATGTAGTACAATATTACTTAAAAATTATATATATTGTTATGTGTATAATGAAATAGTGAATCTGATCATTTTCGTTTAGTTTCGCCCTGGACCGTGTCAGTGACCTGCATTAAAAACCACTCATCTCAGACTATTGGTCAGTGACCAGCATTAGAAAAGCCACTCATCTCAGACTATTTCCAACACAACCAAAACCTAACATTTACTTATGCACGTACAGTCACAAATTAAGCCCCGCTGCAACAACTAGCTAGGAGCGATATTTACCAGCCATAGATCACCGACCGCACTGCACTACTTATTATGATCGATTTGGCAAAACAAAAGGGAGAACGCACACGTCTTATTTATTTTACCAACTCGTGCGTGGCGGAGATAATCATATTGGAACTCGGCTAAAGCTAAGCAGTAAGCACACCGCGCATCACATTGCCGTCCATTGGCACGGCGCGTGACCAGGTAGGACTGGAAAAAAAAACCGTGAGAGCTGTGATCGTTTTGGCTTCAGTTTTTAGCTTTCGGTTTATTTTTTCACTATTCATAAATTTTGTCTTTTTCTGAACTTTTGGCTTTTTGTTGAGCTTTTTTGCCGGTTCTTTTTTTCTGTATTTGTTTGTATTATACGTAATGGGCTAACATATTTTAAAATTTTTTAAATTGAATTATGCTAAATAAGCCTCTGTCATCTACAGTATTTTTTTTAGCCAACTACAGTGCTTTTCAACCATAAACCACCAAAAAAGCCCAAATGATCACCACCTAATATACTTGTTGGTTCGAACCAAAATCATTTCAATTGCAATTATTAATTCGCTAAGTATTGAATGAGTTAATTTTAGATAAAATTAAAGTTTAATTTAGCTCAACTCAGCTTGTTAACTTAATTCCAAAAACATTTTTAAACTAACAATAAAATAATATTGAATTAAATTATATTAATTTTAATAAAAACTCGGTAAAATGAGCAACTAGCTCGATATCCACCCTGCGCAGGTGCACTTTTACCCACACGCAGAGCAGAGCACAGCAGGCAAACTTTTGCCCCGGCCGGCCGCGCTTCGCTCTAGTCGTGACTTTGCACACCAACTTCTATCAACGGAAGCTTGCACACCAACCTTGACACTTGGGAGTTGGTAGACATTTTTCTTGATGAAACCCACTGTGCCAGTTTGCTCGCGCTTTCGGTTGCATGCTACTGTACTTGCACAGTTGCTCTTTGATGATTGTTCAGTTTGCGCGTGCCGGTTAATTCACGCATTTTCGCATGAAGCAAAGGGGGATGGAGAGAGTAGCAGAGGCAAGGGTATGCTCATATTAATTAACTTTTATTAATGGTTTTTAGTTTTTGTTTATAAATAATAATAACTTATAGAGAGTTATATCAAAAGAGTAACTAGCGGACGATTTTCGTTAATATAAATGAAGTCACTATAATGTATACTATAATTAACAAGTAGACCTTACCTTGAAAAAACAGTCCGTTTGAAAGTTGAAAATAAACTAGCGTGCGATTTTCGTTGATATAAATGAAATCACTATAATGTATACCATAAAAACTAGTATACTCTACTTTGAAAAGATATTTCGTTTAAAAATTAGGTATTGTAAAAAAGCATTTACTATAAAATAATAGTTTTTAGGAGCTCATATAAAGATAACTTAAGCGTGCATACCAGCTGCACGAAGTCCCGGGCCGCGAGGGCGAGGACGTCGGCGCAGGTGACGACGCCGGGGCACTTGCTCTCCACGGCGGCCTTGGCCATCTCCACCGTGTCGAACGCCTCCTGCGGCAGGTTCTTGTTCTCCTCCATGTCCCTCTCCACTTTCTGCTGAGCCGACGTGTCGCCGGCGTTGGCCGTCGGCGCGATCAGTATGGACGCGTCACAGCCCTATGCGTACATTCACATCATTTCCACAGTTGATCAGAGACCGATTCCAAATATTGGCCTGCAGTACAATATATGTGCTCTGAAAGCAGTGTAATTCAAGGTGATGTGTACAAGCTCGCATGCGAGGCGTGAACGTGCTAAGATGCGCAAAAAAAAAAAAACCTTGAGAAGTGTTAACGAGGACTTAAAGTGTTTTTTTAAGTTAGAATCACTTAGATTTTAGAATATTAGATCTCTATCTAATGGATCCTCTGTATCTCTTTTTTTTAAAAAAAAGAAATCTAAAACGTTAGATCTCTATTTAACGGATCCCTCATACCTCACCTCCCTAAAAACATATGAATGTTTCGAATCTCAGATATTAGATCTCCATCTAACGCTCAAAAAATCTAAATGCTTCTAACCTAAAAAACACTAAAGAGTTCTCTAGATATCAAAAAAAAAAAACTTTGGATGTTCATAAAAAACCACATCAACAAAAAAGTAGGTGCAACCGGAGAATCAAGTGCTAAGGTTTACATTTGCATGAGAATTGTACAATGTGTGCATGCTGGCTTTGCTTACGTACTTCCACGAAGCAGTCGTGGTAGAAGAGGCGGAGCACGGCTGGGCCGGCGGCCGGGTAGTCGCGGAACCGCGCGGCGGTGACGTTAGCGACGATCTGGTCGACCGCGGGACACGTCTTTGCGTAGAAGTCCAGCGACAAATCGTGCCGGACCGGCGCCCGCCTGCCGGTGGCCGCGCTCCGGGGAGCCGCCGGCGCAGGCACCTGCACCGGCAATGGCAGCGGCGCCTCCCGAGAAAGACAAGTGCCGACGAGGGACAAGACGAGCAGCAAGAGCAAGAGGTGGCAACGGAAGCTGATGTCTCTGGAGGAATCCATTGTTAGCGTGGGTGAAGAAGTGGCAGCCGGGAGTGGCTAGCTTGGTTTCTCTCCTAGTCTGTAGTGCGGCAGGTACGCGGCGACAGCGAGAGCGAGACAAGTGATGAGGGAAAGGAGGGCGTTGTTTGCAGGTATATCGACAGACAGTAGAGGCCGAGCGCATGCGTAAGTTGGCGGAATCCGAGCGATACTGCGCTCCCGTGAAGAGAGAGATAAAGAGGAGATAGAATACCACAGCACTTTAATTAAATTAACGGTTTTACTATTGCATAATCGATTGAAATTTTTTTATCTCTCAGTTATCTGAACTGCACTCTCAATTATCTAAAATTGCAGTATACTAATTTTTCCTTTATTGAAGTTGCACTCTCAGTCATCTAAAGTTACAGTATAAAAAGTGATTAAAGATGAAGGAAAAAAAACAGTCGCCTATGTAATAGCCACTCCCTTATATTAATGGCTATATATGCACAGTACACTAGCCCAATTGTTACTGTACTCATAGTCACGGGGAAGTAGAGATTATAGTACTTACTACTATTACGAGATGAACAAAACCTGTTTAATTAAAGAAGTCAAAAGCAGCGCTTTCAACTGCAAAGGATGTGTTTTTTCGTCTCAATTGATAGTTTTTGTTTCTAAAATAAATATTTACATAAATAAACTAAATATCAATAAACCAATAAAACATTTAAAAAACTATCCGATAATACACTTCAAAATAGACATCGGACATAAAAAAACGCTCCGAGTAAACCGTAAGTTGAAAAGAGCGGATCAAAGCTTTCTTTTCCTCTGGGCCCAGGGAAATTGGAAACCGTGGGCGCAGCCGGACAGTTACAGGGTATCTAACCTGTGGTGTGGAGTAGTGGACACGATCGACAGCTATAGCAAGAGTACAGGCAAATCCTGCTCGTACCCTCCGCCGTGAAGGTCAAATCTGGCATTCATGGCGTGTCGATCCAACATCGGAGCAGTGGCGTAGCTAGGATTGTAGATATGGTGGTCCATTGTCTAAAATTTATTTAACCGCTATAAATTTAATATGTCGGTACACAAGTATATGAATTACGAAATGCAATTAAGGTAAAAAGGACAAACGAACTTCATAAAATAGACGAATATAGCTTTCTTAACATAGAATTGAAATATTACATACCCATAATAGTTGAAGAACAGTACGTCACTACTTCTTCTTGTCAGGCCTGCGCCTTCTAATAGCCATGAAAGTGTTGATGATCTCTTCTTCACTCAATTGTAAGAAGATATCCCGCTCAATAAAAGTGACTAGACAATCATCCTGAAGGCTATCACCCATCTTATTTCTCAACTTATTCTTGATAAAGGTCATTGCAGAAAATATTCTTTCAATACTTGCGGTAGCCACCGGTAGAAGCAATAACAATTTGATAAGTAAATAGACCCAATGATAAACTTTATCCCTCTTTGTTTCAACAAGTTTTACTGAGAGGTCAACAAGATTGTTTAGGCCTTTGAACATTTCATCTTTTCTCATGTCATCAATAAAGGTTTCAAGTTGCAAGTCGAGTCTTAGCAAGTCAGAGCTTGAAAAATCATTAGGGTAAAATTCAGCAAGTCTATGTACCTTGTTTGCATCAAAAGAAGCGAAGGAATCCGCTGGATTCAAAGCAGCCATACAAGTAAGCAACTCCATATTTACCTCATCAAACGGACTGTCAAGCTCTTGGCTAATTTTATCAATGACTCCAATATATACTTCTCTTCTGAAGTGATCATCATTTGTTTGGTTCTGAGCAAAACGTGCTGATCTTCCATACGGCACATAATTATGTTGCATTGCAGGAACTTGAATACCATGTTTGTTTTAACAAATCTGCAAGAGAATTATATAAAGTTTCAATTTATCAAACCAATAATCTAATGCTACAAAAAAACATATAATTGAAATTAAATCAGTTTTACATACCCTGTGGGCCTGTGCACTTTTCCTGTTCGTGGCTTATCACCGTTGATCCCGGCTTCTATTTTGCTTAGTCGCTAGCCGCTAGGGGAGAAATTAGAGAAGCTGAAAGGAAAAGGAGAAACGTGAGTACAGAGTACATGACTAAAGGAGAATAGGGCTTTGGCTTAGGCTTAGCAATTGAGTCTTCATCTTAGGATTTTGATGTACGTATCTGCTGGCTGCTGGGCTGCTGCTCACTGCTCAGCGTTTGCCATCGTGGTCCTCATGGAGTCGCCGCGCCGATGCTCGATGGCCGCGCCCGCGCTCGCCGTCGCAGCGTCGCCCGCCCCCACGGCTGCACCGCACGGCCGCACGGAGAAGAATACGAACGGGCACAGTCTGACGCGAATACGCGGCCACGCGAACTCTCGGTCTCTCGCGATGGACTATGGCTGAAGGCAGAACGCAGAAGGCCAAGCGTCAAGCGACATACATGCTGAATTCTTCAGTGCGGACTCTATCAATGGGCTTTGGTTGGACCGAGCGCAGAGTGGTCCGTGGCCCACAGGGACCACCCTGTAGCTCCGCCCCTGCATCGGAGGGCAGGCCTTCGATGAGTTCGAGCACGGATCGATGGTCTTGGCATTGCATGATTCGATTGGTTAGAGAATTATTTAGCATAATTAAATTTAAAAAAAATTTAAAAATAAAAAAATATGTTAGCCCATTACATATAATACAAACAAATACGGGAAAAAAAGAACCGGCAAAAAAGTTCAACAAAAAGCCAAAAGTTCAGAAAAAGATGAAACTTATGAATAGTAAAAAATAAGCCAAAAGTTAGAAGCCGAAGCCGAGTTGATGAGGGCCTAGTCTGGCACGGAACTTGGCGGAGATGACAAGTTCACAGGGTAGCCGTAGCCTGTAGCGCCAGTCTGCCAGATGCTACGTGGTTCAGGTACTACCCGATTGGGCATCATCGTCTCAGTCATGCAGAAATTTGCCGGCAAATTTACCTCGCGTTTCTTAGATCATACTCCCTCGTTCTTAGCAAATTTACCTTGCGTTTCTTAGATCATACTCCCTCGTTCTTAGTTAATCTTCTATAGTCATGGGTCACGTATGAGGATTATTTCAACGCTTACTGTATATATTGCTTGTCACAGAGCAAGTTCGGATATACCTTCCACTGTAGTCCTGGGCTTCTTGAAAATTGAATAGGATATATGGAGCCACATAAAGTAGACAGATACGTGTGGTGTAGATACTGTAGGAGTAAAGTGTTTAATATTGCGAATCTTTCCTTAACGGATTAAGTTTTTGAATGGATTAGCTAGTGTTGAGTTTGTGATCCAAATTATAATTGATTTGTTTCGGTCTCTGACATAGAGTTCTTCTCTCACCTAAATTGCTTTTATAAACACTATAAATATACCTCTATAGACCATAGAGAAGGCAAGATTTCATTTTTAACATCTTCTCATATAGTGATTTTCGCCTTCTTGTGTCCGTGGTTTCTCCCGTAAAAGTTTTCACGTTAAATCCTCATCTCTTGCTCTTTTAATCTTCTGTTTTTATCATGCGTTTTATAATAAATGATATAAGAGCCTATGGTTGAAGATCCTAGTAGTTGTGGCTCCCGGGCCGGCCATCACGCAGCACCATCTACAGAGTATCAGGGCGTGGAAACATCAATAAATCAAGCCCTACTAATAACACAGAGAATCATAGCAGCCTCCTTCCCTTGCAAACGAAGCACAGCTGGATTCGATCGAGGGGAAGGCAGAAGAAGCTTGGGCCGATTGACCCATGGCCTTCCTGACCTGGAGGCGGGCCGCCTGTTGCCATCTTGCAGGCAATGGAGTGGGGCGTGTTCCAGATCAACACCAAGGTGGCGACACTGTGGCAGCTCATTGACATGCTTGGAACACCCAGGGACACCCCCATCCTCTACGACCACCACCACAGGATGCGAGCGAAGGTCATGCAGCTGGCCAAGAACACGTCCCAGACGCTTACGCGAGCTAGCGCAATCGAGAGGATAGCCCTCGGCTCAAAGTTGGCCATGGATCTCGAGGTGGTTCTGAGAGAGTTCCAGCCAGTCTAGCTGCGGATTATAGTGGTAGATCGACAAAAACAGCAGCCATCGCCGCATACCATTCTCCGTTTGGGTCTCAACCATCTTCGTTTCCAAAGTATCTAGACCTCTAAAAATAGTTTTGATAATTAATGATAATAATGTTTAAAGGACTAATGTGTTTGTTAAGATGATTGAAAGATTTAGTCCTAAATTTAGAGGATATCATGAAGAACAACATGGAAAAACATGTAAAGATGACTATAGATTGACATGACTTAAAACAAATGTATAAAATGGCATAAGAACATCTTTCTAGATTTTATCGGTCTTAGTGTATATTGAATTAAGACCGAATTGATAGGCTAGACGTCATACTATTAAGAGAGATTCATTGCTAGTAGCTTAATGGTGATCTTGTGCCATATTAATCAATCTTAGTACATGCATGCATTTGAAATTGCTTTCTTACCCTCTCTGCTCTATTTTTCTTTGAATTCGGTATGATCACCATTGACACTGTGGTAGTACCGTTTTATTGGTACTACCAGCAATTACATGTCAATATAGTTTTTTTCTAGAGAGGTGCTGATTTGAAGATTTTATGATCGCATTGTCTCGATTTTTGGGGTTTCATTCTCAACGTTCACTTTGTTTGGTAGAGGCTATAAATATCTCTCTACTTGTAACAAGGGCATTTTCCTGGACACCAAATTGAATACACTCAAGCTTTTGTATCCCTCTCTTCAACTCTAGTGCCTTTGTTTCACCATTTGAGATTGTTGAGAGCATTCAAGTGCACTGCATCATTAGTTTGATATTTGTGACACTTGAAAACCTTTAAGCAAGCAGCATCAACGTGTTACTCTTGGTGGTTGTCGCCACCTAGATGGCTTGGAGGAGTTGGGTCCAATGATCTCTTCAAGAAGCTTATAAAGATACCCGATGTGGTGGTGAAGGTTGGAGCTCACCACCCAAAGTGGGAAAGAGTTACCTCTAGTGGATTAAGGAAATTCTCAATTTGCGCACGGAGCTGACTTGATTAGTTCAAGCTCTCTCAATGTGGATTAGCGAAGACCAACAAGTATTCGAGACCACGAGAAAAAGTTTCCTATGTTCTTCATGTGGTTTACTCTCTTGTTATTTACTTTGCGCATTTATATTTCTAGTGATAAATTGCTTAACTTGCCTATTTAGAACTGTATCTTGCTTATAACTAGTTTGTTAATGCCATAGTAAGACTTAGATTATTTAGGTCTTAAATTGTGCAAAAGCGAATTTTAGTTCATACTTGCTCAAAAATCGAGTTTTAGCTAAAAGAATTTTAAAAACCTCCTATTCAGCCCTCTAGTCATTGTCCTTGATCCTACAAGTAGTATCAGAGCTCGACATCTCTTTGTTAGCTTTACTGCCAAAAGAGAAAGAATGGCTAGTGAGGAAATCTATCTAAGGAAGGCACCTTTATCTGATGGCTCTAATTATGTATGCTGCTTGTATCATGTATGGAATGCTAGTGCACAACCAATTAGACTACATGTGTACAACTCTTGATTACATATGATATTGTTTTTATTTGTAGGTTGTTTAAAGAGATGGATCATATCTAAATATGTCTAAGTGTGCAACAGGTAATAATTATTTGAGATTGTATTTAATTTAGAGTGATTATAAATTTACCAAAAAAAGTCATTGAGTTTTTCTACTCTTTTCTTTCCTTATCCAGATTTTCGCAAGTGATCTAATGATGGATGCAATTAGTCTCTTTTGCTGGAGGAAGGATAGTAGTGGTGCAAGTCTAGATTATTTTGTGATAGATAATGTGTGATGGATGGATGTTGACTTTATTTTGTGGTCCTGATGATGTCAAATTGATTTAGTAGTAAGCTTTTACTATTGAACACTTGGCTATATTTAGGAAACCAAACTATGGAACTCTAGCAAGAAGGCATAAGGAAATAATTTGTACCAAGTTGTAATGTGCTAAGGGTACACAATTTGTACCAAGGATTTTCCCAATTTTGCTAGATACACAAGAAATCATACTAGGAGATTTCACCATACTTAACTCGGTGATTCGACTCGCCTTGACTCCGTTTTACGACTCGATTTTATACTGAGCATCGACCCGCACTCTACCTCAATGACTATTCTAGTAATAGATTCACCAACACCATTGCCCATGCCACCCAGCACCATGCCTTGACATCCTACTCTACCATCTCCGTCAACGATCTTCTGCTTAGTCGATTGTCATCTTCCATTAAGAAGTTGTGTCATCAGCTCTGTATTCTTTTGTTGGAGGTAGAATTCATTGCAATTCAGGCCATTGTGCCTATTATTAGTGGCATCCATGTGGGATTAATTATTGGCAATTTCTTCAACGATCCATCATCTTCTATGGGTTTACTGCGGCAAGATCCACAAATGAGGAGTCTAAGACAGAGTTGTAGGTTTTCAACACAATAAGTTAATTTGGGTTATGATTGATTGAGGAGACTTTAAAAAATCAATGTCAGTTGAGGGGACAGCTGATTCACCGTTCAATAACACCTTGATGGCAGCTACATAATACTCTCAGGAGTTTCTTATTCATTAGTAAAGATTATGCTGCAGATATGAGTTTGAAATGAAAGATTTAAAGTGCAAGAAGAAAGTAATTATCTACATAGATCCTACATCATTTGGTACTGTAGGTGCAACACATTTTAGTTATCACAACTCAATATGAGGGGTTTACTGCAATTTATATTCCATTAACGACACAAGAGTTTTTTTGTCCAGATGGTTTTAAGGAGCGGTTTTACAACTATATCATGGATTTCACTTACTTTTATAGCCGACAGTTTGACGTATGTGATGGCCACACGTGCAAGTTGCTCTTTCAATACGTGTTGTTTGTCGAGTTTTGTGTTCTAGGTGAAGCATGTTAGATTCCATAATATGAGTTATTCGCTACCTATCCAGCACTACAGATAATATTTTGGCTTATGCCGTTCGATGATTGAGCATTTATTTCAGGAGGTCGGTTGCACAGACTCAGACATTTGCTGGGGTTATGAATTGTTGAAGACCCATATTTGTTCATCTACTTTGTTGATAGCTACGTGTTTAAATCTGCTGATGATTTGCTTAATTTTGCTTCGCGAAAAATGTTTGCATAAGACTGTTCCAATCTTTCTTGTGGAAGATTAGTTCAATGGACTTTCAGCGCACAAGGTGTTCATTCTGATTTGTTTGGAGGAGTTTATTTCATTCTTCTGTTACAAGAGGGAATTGACTCATGGTGGAGATTGTTGAGTTTGTGATCTGAATCCTATTCGGTTTGTTTCCATCTCTAACATGAAATTCCACTCCTACCTAAAGTCACATTATAAACACTATAAATATACCCATGTAGACCATAGAGAAGGCAATAACTCATTGTAAAGATCTTCTCATATAGTGATTTTCGTATTCGTATGTCTGTGGTTTTTCTCATAGAGTTTTCTACGTTAAATCCTCGTCTTCTGCTCTTTTAATCTTCTATTTTTACCATGTATTTTGTAACAGTTGGTGTATGAAACTCATTAGTAAGGTCCTTCTCAGGGACGCTTAGTTGGCATTTTTTTTGTGGCTTATGGAGGCCTGTTCTTTGTGCTACGATTTATGGTTTTTTGCTAAAATTTTTGTATTGTAGTTGGTTTGCGACAAATATTACAGAGAGAGATACTCGTATGCGATTTTGGCTTGTACAGATGTTGGGCCTTCAGTGTGTACTATAATTAACAAGTAGATCCTGTCTTAAAAAATATTCCATTTGAAAGCTAGGTACTGTAGCAAAAGCAAAAAAAAAACCATTTCAAAAGCCGAATAGAACATGTCCTATAAGCTGGCTTATACAAACCGAAATGAGCACAGCCAAAATAGAAAGTCAGGTACAGAAATCACTGGATATCACTGGGCCAACTTCGTTATCCAAGAGCTTTTCCACTGCTGGTATCCGCCTGCGCAAGTGCGTGACTACACGGCTAGAATGCTACTGCCCACCAACATGCTGGTGCCCTATCAGTCTGAAAGTCGCATCAAATTAGTGTATTTGCAACATGCACTGATCAGCGATCAACTTGGTTCCAACGCGAGTACTAGAGACAAAAACATTGTAACACCCCCGTTTCTGGGAGTATTATGAAATCCTCGCAGCTGCCCAGGACTGTTCAACTGCGAGTGTATCCAACGAGTGCATAACATTGCCAACACAAGCTTAAGAGTAAAAGCGAGCTTTATTACAATATAGAGGCGAAAGTCAAGAGTCACAGTAGGGTCAACTGCCCTTAGTTACATTACAAAAGAAACCACAGGCAAACTCGAGCGAAGAACGATCCTAATTCCACGTGTCGTCAACCTCGTAGAGAATCACCTCCTCGTCTTCTCCAGCCTCTTCGACATTAGCTATTTCTGTTTATGTTTTTAGCAAGTATGAGTACAACTACCGTACTCAGCAAGTCATACGGAGCTTATCCATAACTACATGCATGGATTGTCAAGTAAAGGGGATTCAAGTCTATTATTTTATGTGGATGCAGTTTTAGTTGGAAACTTTTGAAAGCCTTTAAAATGGACTTCATTAAAGTAAATGGGGTTCTCAAACTTAATTAACATTACTCAATATCACCAAACCATTCCAAAGCTACTTATGCCTTGATACTGGATTCACCCACTAAACACAGCTTCGTTTACCGGAAGCACGGCGTATTCGAATACCATTTGTCATGACTTTGCAAAGCTGCCCTGCTTTACCCACAAGATCTCTTAACTCCCGCTAAAGAGTTAAGACAACAAGGATGTTCACTACTCAATTCTTTGTATAGACTCCGCCCAGTAGGTATTAATCCCAATGAGCTCGGATGATCCCACGGATCTCCTCCGACTCATCGCAGCCCTACAGTTGTATGGTTAACCACCTCCCATACAGACTCACCCTCTGACTCCCCCTTTCCAGTTGCGGAGGTTCAATTGAAGTTGAGCAGTTACTAAGCCAGGTTTGACGAAGTCAAGTTTGACCAAGTCAACGCTTGTGGTTGGGCGATTTCTATGTCCGTTACTCAGCATAAGGGTCTAGTCCTTACATTTTAACTGAGGCAACCACCACACACAAACCCATATTCAGTACACACTGTACTGCCACCAATCCACAACCAGCCTCCCTCCTAGGATAAGGTCTTCGGATCCATCGCTGCAATCCTCGCTTACCCTAGATTCGACTTTTCCAAAACTCTAAACAATTACCAATGCCTTAACAGTAGAAAGGTGTGATGTCCCTAACTACGATGATAATCTATAGTTTATATTTTATGTGACTAAGTTTGTCAAGGTGAATATGGCCTTCAAGTTAAACTGGGCTTTTCGGGTGGTAGGACATAGCTAACATCATGTCATTCTAAGCATTTATACATAAAATAACAGACTGAAAGTAACATAATGGAAGTACATATAAATAAATAATACGGGAAATGTAGGATCAATATGTTCAAAAATATATGCGACTTGCCTTGCGACTCGGTGATTTCAACTAACTCGAATTCTTCTGTGGGTTGGGTCTGGGCCTGGACTTCTCCTTCCGGCTCCTGCTGAATGTCGACTCCGGAGGCTAACGCAAAGCAAACAAAACGAATTAATTCATGCCCGAAGGGTTGAGCAATGAATGAATAAAATAAAAGAATAAAGAAAATCCGAAAAACTCCAATAAAATGAGGATAGTGGGTTATAGGAGGGCTATATGGGGAAATGGGCCTTGGATTTGGGTTGGCGGGCTCGAAACGAATCTGGGGAGTATAAATATGCATTTTTGGGTTTTGGGCTAGTACTGTTCCTCGGGCTCGGTCGTTTACTGTTGCTCGGGCTCGGATCCGACGCGGCGAGCGGACTCGGTCGGATCACGTCGCCTCGGTGCGGTCGGGCTGGAACGGGCGCGGTCGAACGACGCGGTCGGGCGCGGGGGAAGCGGGTCCGGCGGGGACGCGCCAAGGCGGCTCGGGTCGGGCGCGTTGGACGCTGCGGTCGGGCGCGGGGCGAGCTGGCTCGGCCCAGCCAACTCGGGGCGGCGGTCGGGTGAACAGTGCCTAGGGCATTGTTCTTCTTCTCCACTGCGCTCCCGCGCGCGCAGAGAAGCAGGGGAATGGGCGGCGTTGTGGCGGCGGGGCTCCAGTGACTTGCGACGCAAACTAAGGTCACCTACTGGTTCCTGGGAGTGAGGGGAGTCCGTTTTAGGTGGTTGGACGGCCGGCGGAGGCGGCGTTCGCCGGCGGCGAGCCCCTCCTTTCTTGCGGAAATTTTGAAATGGTGGGCGAGTGGAGGTTTCCCATGGCAATTGGGCCGGTTAGTGAGCACCACTGGGGCTTAGGTGAGTTAGGGGAGGGGTCGGCCGAAGCTCGGGCGGCCTGAGCTGGGCCAGCCACAGTGGCCGGTTTTGGTTACCGGGAGGCTCACGGTGCCAGGGAAGAGGAGTAGTTGGGAGCTCAAGGGGGAGGTTGGGGAGGGTTTCTGGTGGTATGGGGGAGCTCTGATTGGTGGGAATTGAAGAATGGAGAGACGGGTATTCGACATTGCTCTAGGGCTTCAATTTGGGGCTTTTCGGGTTCACCTGCAATGGGGCGGGGGTGGGGACTCTCGGGGTGCTCGGTGAGCTTCAGGGAGGCCAGTGGGATACAATGGAGGGCCGGGGGCGTTTAAATAGGCGGGATAAGGCGGTTGGCGCCGGGGAGGGGAAATATCCGAGTGGCGGCCGTGGCTTCGGGAGAGACCGGGACAGCGCGAGGCTTCTGGATGGGGTGTAGCTGGCCAGGGCAGTACAAAGTGGCGGTCAGGGGTGTCAGGAGCTGCAGAGGTCGGCCGTGAGAGGAAGGGGCGTGAAGGGGCAGAGCTGGGCGCGCGCGGACGGCGGCGGCGCTTGCCACGCCCTGGGGCCGGTCAGGGCGCATTTAATGCGGGGTACGGTGTCTGACAGAGGGGGCAGGAGCTGGCAGCGGCGGGCGAACGCGCGAGGGCGCGAGGAGGCGGAAAAGGTTGGCGGCAGGGCAAAAATCAGCGGCGGCGGTGATTTTCAGACTTGCTACAGTGCCCGCGGGGAAAAATCCCGTTTCTCCCGTGATGACGCCGTGATGACTGGTATTAAGGGTGGTTTTGCTTTGAGATTCGTGTAGATTATGGCTGTGGAGGAGATGGAGCTCAAACTCAAGCAAATCAGTTCAAAATTTTGATTTTGCAAAAATTCAGTTGTTTCAACCTACCCCCTTAAAAAGGATCTCGTCCTCGAGATCAACTCGGGCCAAGGAGTAGGTTGGGAAACTCTCGCTGTAGGTCTGACTCTTTCTCCCATGTTGCTTCATCTGGGGTATGGTTTCTCCACTGTATTTTGTGTAACTTGATATTTTTGTTTCTCAGTTGTCTCTCCGTGGTTTCCAATATTTGAAATGGCTCCTCCTCATATGACAAATCATCTCCCAGGTCTATGTCATCCACTGGCACTTGTTCTGAAGAGTGACGAAGACATTTCCGTAATTGAGATACATGAAATACATTATGTACTCTTGCCAGATTTGGTGTTAGTTGCAATTTGTAAGCCACTTCTCCGATTCTCCCGATAATCTCAAACGGACCAATATACCTTGGAGCTAATTTTCCTTTAACTTGAAATCTCTTTATTGATTTGAACGGTGTAACCTTAAGATATACCAGGTCTCCAATTTCAAAGCTCAAGTCCTTTCGACGAATGTCGGCGTAGCTCTTCTGTCGATTCTGAGCTATCTTCATTTTATCTCGAACAATTCTAACATGGGCTTCGGCATCTTGTACGATTTGGGGTCCTAAGAACTGTCGTTCCCCAATTTCGGTCCAATTCAGTGGAGTTCTACATTCTCTTCCGTATAGTGCCTCAAATGGTGCCATCTTAATACTGGCTTGATAACTGTTGTTATATGAGAACTCTGCAAATGGTAAACACATATCCCATGCTGCCCCATAAACTAATGCACAAGCTCGTAACATGTCTTCTAGAATCTGATTTACTCGTTCTGTTTGACCTCCAGTCTGTGGGTGATATGCTGTACTGAATGCTAAGTCTGTCCCCATAGCTTCATGTAACTTCTCCCAAAATTCTGATGTGAATTGCGCTCCTCTGTCGGATACTATCCTCTTTGGTACTCCGTGTAACACTACTATTTTTGTCAAGTATAGCTCGGCCAATTTATTCTTTCCATAAGTCTGTTTAATTGGGATGAAGTGTGCTACTTTAGTCAATCGGTCTACGATTACCCAAATAGCATCGTAACCGTCTCGGGTTTTAGGAAATCCTGTAATGAAATCCATACCAATATCATCCCATTTCCATTCTGGGATTGGCAAGGGGTTTAACAATCCTGAGGGTTTATGATGGTCTATCTTCACTTTTTGACAGGTGTCACAACGAGCAATATATTCTGCTATTTCTTTCTTCATCTTACTCCACCAGTATCTCTTCTTTAAGTCCTGAAACATTTTGGTGCCTCCTGGATGGATAGATAGTTGGGATGAATGAGCTTCTCGTAATATCAAGTCTTTTAACTCTTTATCATTGGGCACACAATAACGATCTCTGAATCTTAGAATTCCTTGCTCGTCTATCACAAATTCGGTTGAATTTTCCTCTTGACTTTTCTTGATAATTTCCTGAATCTCTTCATCCTTCTCTTGAGCTGTCTTAATCTGATCCGTCAGGGTTGGTTGAATTTCTAGCGCTGCAATTTGGCCTTGTTCGACAACATTCAAATTCAGTCGTTGCATTTCTTCACACAATGGAGTAGAGCATTCCAGAATCGAAGCTACAGTATGGTACTTCTTTCGACTTAACGCATCTGCGACAACGTTTGCCTTACCAGGGTGGTATAGCAAATCTAGATCATAATCTTTAATTAACTCTAACCATCTTCGTTGTCGTAAATTCAGATCTGGCTGAGTGAATATATACTTCAGGCTCTTATGATCAGAATAGACTTCACAACGGTTTCCTAACAAATAGTGCCTCCAAATTTTCAACGCATGTACTACTGCAGCTAACTCCAAGTCATGCGTCGGATAGTTGATCTCATGTGGTCGTAATTGTCTCGAGGCATATGCTACTACTTTTCCTTCCTGCATTAATACACAACCTAATCCTTGCTTTGAGGCGTCACAATAGATCTGGAAATCTTTCTCAGGATTAGGAAGTATGAGCACTGGGGCTGAAGTAAGTCTCGATTTCAACTCTTGAAAGCTTTCCTCACATTTGTCTGTCCATATAAATGGATTATCCTTCTTAAGAAGCTGGGTGAGGGGTCTAGTTATTTTCGAGAATCCCTCAATAAAACGACGATAGTATCCAGCCAAGCCAAGGAAACTTCGGACTTCTGTCACTGTAGTAGGCTGCTTCCACTCCATTACTGCTTTCACTTTTTCGGGATCCACCTTTACTCCTTCATTGGTAATTATGTGTCCAAGAAATGCCACTTCTTTCAACCAAAATTCACATTTAGAAAACTTTGCATATAATTGATGCTCTCTTAATTTATTTAAAGCAATGTGAAGGTGTTGACAATGTTCCTCTTCTGTCTTGGAGTATATCAGTATGTCGTCAATAAATACTATCACAAAGTGATCTAATTGCTCCATATATACCATATTCATCAAGTTCATGAAATATGCCGGGGCATTTGTTAAGCCAAACGGCACTACTGTAAATTCAAACAATCCATATCTCGTTGTAAAAGCTGTCTTCTCACGATCTTGTTCTCGAATCTTGAGCTGATGATATCCTGATCTCAAGTCAATTTTTGAGAATACCTTAGCTCCTTTGAGCTGATCAAATAGATCATCTATCCTTGGTAACGGATATTTATTCTTGATCGTCACGGCATTCAATCCGCAATAATCTACACACATTCTTTGACTGCCATCCTTCTTTTTGACGAAGAGCACTGGGGCTGACCAAGGGGATACACTAGGTTGTATAAATTCCTTTTCTAACAACTCATCCATCTGTTTCTTAAGTTCTTTCAATTCTTGTGCTGACATCCGGTATTGACGTTTCGTAACTGGTTTTGTCCCTGGTACTAACTCAATAGCAAGTTCGATAGGTCTATCAGGCGGTTTTCCGGGTAATTCACTTGGAAAGACATCCGGGTATTCCTGAACTATCGGAACTTGGGCAACTCCTTCTTCTACCATTATATTATGAGCACTTGTTTTCATTTTCTCCACTAATGCTGAGTCTGTCTTTAAAGTCACTTTCTGCCCTTCTGAATTCACCAGGGTGACTAACTTGCTCTCACAATAAACACTGGCTTTATGTTTGGTCAACCAATTCATTCCCAATATAACGTCCAGTCCTTTCATTTCTAATACCAACAGATCAGCTTTGAACTTAACTCCTTGGATGTTTAGATTCAGGTCTTTGCACCCACAGCGAGATTCTACATTATTCCCAGCAGTTTGAAAGGAAAAGGACTTTGGTAACGTTGAGAGTGGCAGTTGGTTTTTCACAGCAAAAGCCAAAGAAATAAACGAATGCGTAGCTCCAGGATCAAACAAAACCAAAGAAGGCTTTGAATTAACAAGATACGTACCAACGATGACGTCGTTGGCTCCTGCTGCCTCTTCTGCGGAGATATGGTTGATCCTTCCTTGTACTGGCTTCAGGACTCCTTTTCCTTTATCTGCGGTTGGCATTGAAGCCGTAGTTTGCGTCCCTGCTGGCTTGACTACAAACTGACGATTCTGTCCTTCTTCTTGCTTCGGCACTGCGATAAACTGGCGAGGTGTAGATGTTAATGCTCGGACTTGGGCCTTGGCTACATCTGAGGGTAGTCCGCCTCGTGGGCATTGGTTCTTGTAGTGGCCGGCTTGGCCACAGTGGAAACAGGCGACATGCTGCAGGGGACATTGCCTTTGCAAGTGGTTTCCTCCACAGATAAAGCACTTCAAGGTATTTGTTTGTTGGGATGTTGCGGAACCTTGACCAATCTTGAATTGTGGTTTTGGCTTGAAAACGAACTTCTTCCCTCGCTGTCCCTTGAACTGCGGAGCCATAAACATCCGCTTCCTAGGTATTTCTGGAGATGGTGACACATGCACTATTTTCCTTTTCTGTGTTTCTTCCAATTCCTTCTGGGTTGCTTCTGACATAATAAGCTTGTTTACCATGGAAGGTAGATCTTTAAAATCCATGGCTGATATATGATGCTTCAAGGCTATATGCAATCCTTCCTTAAATCGCTCCATCTTCTTTTCCTCAGTTTTCACGTCATCAGGAGCATAACGCGCTAATGTATTGAACTGATGAAGGTACTCCGTGATTGTGTGGGTTCCCTGTTTTAGCGCGAGAAACTCTCGGCGCTTAGCTTCCATCACACCAGTGGGTACATGAGTCTGGCGGAAAGAATCCTCAAATTCTTTCCAAGTTATTTCTCGATCTCCTAACATGGTCTGGTAGCTCATCCACCAGGCTGCTGCTGGGCCTTGCAACTGATGAGAAGCAAATAGTACTTTTTCTTTTTCATTGCATTGGATCGTGTTCAACTTTCTTTTGACATCCCGGAACCAATCCTCTGCTACCATGGGATCTGGAGAAGCAGAGAAGACCGGGGGTCGAGTCTTCTGGAAATCTGGCCACTTGGTATGAATAGTAGGTGCAGGTGGGTTAATTCCTCCAGTTCTCGTTGCGATTTGCTCCAATAGCTTCATATGTTGTTCCATCATACGCGACTGGTTCATCTCGGCCTGATGCCGATTTTCTTCCATCTTTGCTAGTATGTCTGCCAAGCTGGGCGGTGGTGCATCACTTCGGCGGGGACTGCCTGATTGTTGAGATCCTTCTCCTGTTTCAGCCATTTTGATTTGCTTGATGGAATCGAGAGTTCAGATCTGCAACGAGTTTTTACAAGAAGTCAGATAGGGAAGTAAGAATTTAGAGTTAAGGTAAGATCAGAGTGAAGTAGGTAAGTACTCGAGAGTGAAGTAGGAAGATTGAAAGTTGAAGGAGTAGACTTTAGAGATATCATTAACAAACACAATTATCAAATAGGCAAAGTATTCTTTATTCAACCATAACACAAGTTGGGTACACACTATGCTACAAAGTTCATACCTCAACTCGTTTTACACTACCAAAACATACCACTACAAAAGGGTCTAAGTATTCTACGCAACTCGACCCACACTACGCCTTCTTCTTCTGGCCATCAGGAGAAGAACCACCAGAAGAAAGCCATTCTTCAGGTTCAGGGTCTTCTTCTTCATCGTCGTCGACCATGGGCTCTTTGCCTTTTGCATCCTTGTTGGCTTCCTTGGGCGGCTGCGGTGCGCAAGATGTAGCTCCTCGGATGAAGAGACGACCTTGGGGCGCTGTCGTTCCCTCCTTCTTCTTGAAAGTCTTTGCTGGGCCACGTGATGTCTCACCACACCTCGATGCCCCGTCTCGGGCTCTGTGCTGGACACGCTCCAAATTCATCTTCAACATCTTAATCTCTGTCTGAGCTGAGTGGAGCCGGAGGTGCATCTTTTTATTTTCTTCCATCATACGGGCGTACATCTCCTCCTGAATGGAGACGACTGATGCAATCTCCCTCATCCTGGGATCCTCTTCCAGATCTGGATTCTGAACAAGGAGACCGGTGCCATCTTCATTTTCTTGGGGAATGAGATGGAATGGCGATTCATCATACTCGTCATCGTAAAAATGTCGCAGATACTCCACTGCCTTCTTGGCTACGTCTTGGATGGCGTCGGCTTCCTTGCGACGGTAAGCTACAAACTTCCGTCGAACATCCGGCCTGAGGGGTAGCGGCTCCAAGTACACCCAAGCCTTCCAATCATGCAAACGACCATGAAAAGTCAAAGCTCTCACATGAAATATCGGACTCTGGCGTTCCGTCGCATACAGGTATCGTTGCATACGCCACAGAAGCGCGGCCCATCCTTCAAAATCATTTGGATTGCCGTGAGAGTGCTGACGCATCTGCACACACGTCAAAATTTTGAGTTTAGACAAGAGTAATATACATAATATTAGGAAATAAAACTTAACTTTAAAATAAGACTGATAGATGAGGTAGATAGGAAAGAGAGTATACAGACTTAATAATAATATTGATATTTTATGTAACTCATTTTTATAAGTAAAATAGTTTTAGCAATTATTCTTAATCCACTTAGGGTCATCCTACGGTCAAGCAAGCGGGCTCTGATACCACTCTGTAACACCCCCGTTTCTGGGAGTATTATGAAATCCTCGCAGCTGCCCAGGACTGTTCAACTGCGAGTGTATCCAACGAGTGCATAACATTGCCAACACAAGCTTAAGAGTAAAAGCGAGCTTTATTACAATATAGAGGCGAAAGTCAAGAGTCACAGTAGGGTCAACTGCCCTTAGTTACATTACAAAAGAAACCACAGGCAAACTCGAGCAAAGAACGATCCTAATTCCACGTGTCGTCAACCTCGTAGAGAATCACCTCCTCGTCTTCTCCAGCCTCTTCGACATTAGCTATTTCTGTTTATGTTTTTAGCAAGTATGAGTACAACTACCGTACTCAGCAAGTCACACGGAGCTTATCCATAACTACATGCATGGATTGTCAAGTAAAGGGGATTCAAGTCTATTATTTTATGTGGATGCAGTTTTAGTTGGAAACTTTTGAAAGCCTTTAAAATGGACTTCATTAAAGTAAATGGGGTTCTCAAACTTAATTAACATTACTCAATATCACCAAACCATTCCAAAGCTACTTATGCCTTGATACTGGATTCACCCACTAAACACAGCTTCGTTTACCGGAAGCACGGCGTATTCGAATACCATTTGTCATGACTTTGCAAAGCTGCCCTGCTTTACCCACAAGATCTCTTAACTCCCGCTAAAGAGTTAAGACAACAAGGATGTTCACTACTCAATTCTTTGTATAGACTCCGCCCAGTAGGTATTAATCCCAATGAGCTCGGATGATCCCACGGATCTCCTCCGACTCATCGCAGCCCTACAGTTGTATGGTTAACCACCTCCCATACAGACTCACCCTCTGACTCCCCCTTTCCAGTTGCGGAGGTTCAATTGAAGTTGAGCAGTTACTAAGCCAGGTTTGACGAAGTCAAGTTTGACCAAGTCAACGCTTGTGGTTGGGCGATTTCTATGTCCGTTACTCAGCATAAGGGTCTAGTCCTTACATTTTAACTGAGGCAACCACCACACACAAACCCATATTCAGTACACACTGTACTGCCACCAATCCACAACCAGCCTCCCTCCTAGGATAAGGTCTTCGGATCCATCGCTGCAATCCTCGCTTACCCTAGATTCGACTTTTCCAAAACTCTAAACAATTACCAATGCCTTAACAGTAGAAAGGTGTGATGTCCCTAACTACGATGATAATCTATAGTTTATATTTTATGTGACTAAGTTTGTCAAGGTGAATATGGCCTTCAAGTTAAACTGGGCTTTTCGGGTGGTAGGACATAGCTAACATCATGTCATTCTAAGCATTTATACATAAAATAACAGACTGAAAGTAACATAATGGAAGTACATATAAATAAATAATACGGGAAATGTAGGATCAATATGTTCAAAAATATATGCGACTTGCCTTGCGACTCGGTGATTTCAACTAACTCGAATTCTTCTGTGGGTTGGGTCTGGGCCTGGACTTCTCCTTCCGGCTCCTGCTGAATGTCGACTCCGGAGGCTAACGCAAAGCAAACAAAACGAATTAATTCATGCCCGAAGGGTTGAGCAATGAATGAATAAAATAAAAGAATAAAGAAAATCCGAAAAACTCCAATAAAATGAGGATAGTGGGTTATAGGAGGGCTATATGGGGAAATGGGCCTTGGATTTGGGTTGGCGGGCTCGAAACGAATCTGGGGAGTATAAATATGCATTTTTGGGTTTTGGGCTAGTACTGTTCCTCGGGCTCGGTCGTTTACTGTTGCTCGGGCTCGGATCCGACGCGGCGAGCGGACTCGGTCGGATCACGTCGCCTCGGTGCGGTCGGGCTGGAACGGGCGCGGTCGAACGACGCGGTCGGGCGCGGGGGAAGCGGGTCCGGCGGGGACGCGCCAAGGCGGCTCGGGTCGGGCGCGTTGGACGCTGCGGTCGGGCGCGGGGCGAGCTGGCTCGGCCCAGCCAACTCGGGGCGGCGGTCGGGTGAACAGTGCCTAGGGCATTGTTCTTCTTCTCCACTGCGCTCCCGCGCGCGCAGAGAAGCAGGGGAATGGGCGGCGTTGTGGCGGCGGGGCTCCAGTGACTTGCGACGCAAACTAAGGTCACCTACTGGTTCCTGGGAGTGAGGGGAGTCCGTTTTAGGTGGTTGGACGGCCGGCGGAGGCGGCGTTCGCCGGCGGCGAGCCCCTCCTTTCTTGCGGAAATTTTGAAATGGTGGGCGAGTGGAGGTTTCCCATGGCAATTGGGCCGGTTAGTGAGCACCACTGGGGCTTAGGTGAGTTAGGGGAGGGGTCGGCCGAAGCTCGGGCGGCCTGAGCTGGGCCAGCCACAGTGGCCGGTTTTGGTTACCGGGAGGCTCACGGTGCCAGGGAAGAGGAGTAGTTGGGAGCTCAAGGGGGAGGTTGGGGAGGGTTTCTGGTGGTATGGGGGAGCTCTGATTGGTGGGAATTGAAGAATGGAGAGACGGGTATTCGACATTGCTCTAGGGCTTCAATTTGGGGCTTTTCGGGTTCACCTGCAATGGGGCGGGGGTGGGGACTCTCGGGGTGCTCGGTGAGCTTCAGGGAGGCCAGTGGGATACAATGGAGGGCCGGGGGCGTTTAAATAGGCGGGATAAGGCGGTTGGCGCCGGGGAGGGGAAATATCCGAGTGGCGGCCGTGGCTTCGGGAGAGACCGGGACAGCGCGAGGCTTCCGGATGGGGTGTAGCTGGCCAGGGCAGTACAAAGTGGCGGTCAGGGGTGTCAGGAGCTGCAGAGGTCGGCCGTGAGAGGAAGGGGCGTGAAGGGGCAGAGCTGGGCGCGCGCGGACGGCGGCGGCGCTTGCCACGCCCTGGGGCCGGTCAGGGCGCATTTAATGCGGGGTACGGTGTCTGACAGAGGGGGCAGGAGCTGGCAGCGGCGGGCGAACGCGCGAGGGCGCGAGGAGGCGGAAAAGGTTGGCGGCAGGGCAAAAATCAGCGGCGGCGGTGATTTTCAGACTTGCTACAGTGCCCGCGGGGAAAAATCCCGTTTCTCCCGTGATGACGCCGTGATGACTGGTATTAAGGGTGGTTTTGCTTTGAGATTCGTGTAGATTATGGCTGTGGAGGAGATGGAGCTCAAACTCAAGCAAATCAGTTCAAAATTTTGATTTTGCAAAAATTCAGTTGTTTCAAACATGTTGTAAGCATCAGTGTGTATATCGCTTTAATTAAAAACATTACTCTATGCGTATACAAACGCCGATGCCTTTCGCTACATGTAATGGCCGAGGTCATCCATCACTACAGTCGTAGTGCTCTTCTCATGCTCACTGAGTCACTGGTACCTCTTTTTTTAGAATTTAAATGACAATGGACTACCTTTAGGGCCATCCTTGCACATTTTTTTTGACAAGATTCTGTGCAAATTCGATATGTGAAGCTCTGAACCGGTAGAGGTTTTGTTATTTTCAGCTTCTAAAAACTGTTTTTTAATTTTTCTATAGTAACTAGCTTCTAAATAAGATATCTTTTAAAGATAGGTCTACTAGTTAATTGTAGTACATACTGTACTGATACATGTGCAGCCAGCCTGCAGCCAGCCCCGCCGTGCGCAGCTCCGGCCCCGCAGCCGCCGGCCTCCTCCACCCGCGCCGCGCCTGCGCCCGGCTAGCCTGCACGCCGCCGCGCTCGCCTGGCTGGCCCGTGCCGCCCGTAGCGGCTGCACCGCCCGCGCCTCCGCGCCATGCGCGCGCTGCCTGGCTCCGTCTCGGCCTCCGGCTCGCAGCTGTTCCGCCCGGCCTCTACCGACCCGCCCCGCCTTTGCCGCCGGCTAGTAGCCGTGCGCCGCACCGCGCGAGAGGCTGCACGCCGCCCCGAATGGCGCCGCTCGTCGCCGGCTGCACGCCGCCTCCCCGCATGGAGCAGCCGTGCTGGCGCCGCACCCAGCTCCGGCCTCCCGCCTCGCCTCGCCGGCCAGTAGCCGTGCCCCCGCCCGCACCCGGCTCCGGCCTCTCGCCTCGGCTCGCCGGCCAGCAGCCGTGCCCGCGCCTGGCTCCGGCCGCCGCCGTCTCACCGACCTCGCCCGAACCGCCCAACCCACCGCAAGGGTTGGTGCCGCCGCCACCGTGGAAGCGGGGGTAGGGAAACCCTGCAGTAGTCGCCGTGGGGCGTGGTGCGCGCGTACGGGGGCGGCAGCAGTGGCGGCATCAACACCCTGTACAGGAAGCGGAGATTAGGCAGAGGGCACTACGGTCATTTCCGGTGGCACAAAAAATAGAAAAGGAGAGAAAATGAGGAGAATCCCTTGAATCAAAAGAATTCGCAGTGACAGGGTTAAATTTCCAAAGGCGTGCGAATTAGGGGTTAAAAGTTGAGAGGCGCACGTATTCAGTGTCAGCAGCCGTGCCCCCGCCCGCACCCGGCTCCGGCCTCTCGCCTCGGCTCGCCGGCCAGCAGCCGTGCCCGCGCCTGGCTCCGGCCGCCGCCGTCTCACCGACCTCGCCCGAACCGCCCAACCCACCGCAAGGGTTGGCGCCGCCGCCACCGTGGAAGCAGGGGTAGGGAAACCCTGCAGTAACCGCCGTGGGGCGTGGTGCGCGCGTACGGGGGCGGCAGCAGTGGCGGCATCAACACCCTGTACAGGAAGCGGAGATTAGGCAGATGGCACTACGGTCATTTCCGGTGGCACAAAAAATAGAAAAGGAGAGAAAATGAGGAGAATCCCTTGAATCAAAAGAATTCGCAGTGACAGGGTTAAATTTCCAAAGGCGTGCGAATTGGGGGTTAAAAGTTGAGAGGCGCACGTATTCAGTGTCAAATATCGAAATTTCTCAGTTTGCATAGGCAAATCTGCCCAAACCATGTTTAGCGCGCCTCCCAAGTCTCCAGCCCTGCCGTTCCTCCCATCCCGAATTCCCGATACCACCGCGCCGGCGGCCTCGCCGGTCCCGTCATCCCATCGCGCCCATCGCCTCTCCTCGACGCAATTCTTTATTCATTCCCAGCCCGAACCGAACCACCGCGATGCCGACGACCCCGTCCAAACCCACGCGATAACAACCAAGCCTTGCGTTGCTGCTGTTTCTTGCACTCTTGTACCACCTCCTCCGCCTCCGCCTTATATAATAGCGATCAGGTCCAATGGTGCCACTTCGCTTTTGCCGCCACCTGATCCCGCATCTGGCCGCCGCAGCCAGGTCAACGCCGTCCGCGCCCGCCGCAGCCGCTTCGTGTGCGCCCCGGCCGATCTTGCGGCGCCTGCGGTTGCTGCCGGCCCTCTCAATGGCGGCGTACAGCACCGGTTCTTGCGCGGGCAGGAGGCTGCTCTTCAGGCAGCTGTTCGAGAAGGAGAGCTCCACCTACACCTACCTCCTCGCCGACGTCGGCGACCCCGAGAAGCCCGCCGTGGTGAGCTCAAATTCTTGGGTTGGGTTGGATTGGATTCAGGCAGTGATTTGGTTGGTGGATCTGGTGGTTTTGTTTGATGTGGATGGGTTTGCTCTGTGGGTTTGTTCGGATAGCAAATTGCCAAATTGTGGGTTTAGATGTTAATCGGGTAGAAAGAAGCCCTCTTTTATATATACAGTAGCAGCAGTATGTGTTCAACTAGTGTAGAATGTAGTTACGAACATAAGTTTTGCAATTACTCTAAATAGGCCTGAAACAGAGTAAAATGATTTATCTGTGAATTGTGGGATCACCAGGTAATCCATGGCGATAAATGATCAGCTTGATTTCTTTATCAGTCACGGGTATGTTTAATCAGTGAAAGTAATTGTATTTATCGAACCCGCACGTATGATGAGGTATTACGTTATAAGCTCATCAAGTTGCTTGATATTATTTTGATGGATTGCATGGATTCAATAATTTTGGACTTGATGTTAACTTACATCAATGGCTTATTTCCCTACTTAGTTTAAGAACTGAGCATTTTTCATATCTGATTAATTTGAAGGCTTATCCAACTTCCCGTGGTTAGGCTTAAGAGAATAGTTTAAGTTATGTGTATTTTTAATAATCATATTGATTGAATAAAAATGAAAGAAAATTTCGAACTTCTCTATATCATGTGCAGTACAAGTGCAAAATATTTTATCTGAGCATCGAATAATGTAAAGCGCAAACTTCAGAAGGCAGACCAGATTAGCGCGATAAGCTCTTAACTACATAAGAGGAAATTGCTGACTTGATTTCCATATATACTACTGTTATGGGTTTGATTTTGAGCTATAGTTGTTTGCATTTTGTCAAACCCCTCCCTAACCTATTTGATTTTGTTTTGTCAGTTGATTGACCCTGTTGACAGAACAGTTGACAGAGATCTCAATCTTATCAAGGAATTGGGATTGAAGCTCATCTATGCTATGAATACTCATGTGCATGCTGATCACATCACTGGAACAGGATTGATAAAGGTAAGTGTAGCTCCAGATGTTCGATGGATTTTGCTTTTCATGGCTTCAACACTGTTCTCGTTGGTAATACATGGTCAGCTGTTGGATTGTACTTGCAGACTAAGCTACCAGGGGTGAAGTCTGTCATTTCAAAAGTTAGTGGAGCAAAAGCAGACCATTTTATTGAGCACGGGGACAAAATGTACTTTGGTAACCTTTTCCTTGAGGTAGAAATCCCATGAGATCCCATTTTAGTAAGCTATTTGACTATGTGTTGCTTCTTTCATTTAATAGTAAGTACAAAAAAATGACCGATTGTATTAGCACCAGGGTAAAAGGGTAACCTAAAATTATGGAGAATACTATAGCTACTTCTTTTGAGCTCTTCTGTTTGATTACATTTAACAAATCATTGATATTGAACTCTGGATCAGCAATTCTGTACCCCCCCCCCCCCCCCCCCACACACACACCACCCCACCCACATGTTAAAGGAAATGGTAAACTTGCAGATGCTGCCTTTTCAATCGAACCTCTCTTTACTGTCTTTGAATATGAAACCCTTGAAGCATTCTTTCATGAACAACTGTTCACCTTCAATCATGGAAGTCCTTTGTTATTTATGGTCATCCTCATGGACTGTTTGTAGAGGTCATCAACATAGTCGATGTATTTCTTACATGTTAAGTGTACTGGATTACTTGTCAGGAAGGTGATCTACAGTTCTGCACACAGTTCAAGTTAGAAGTGTGCAATGTTAGGGCATCCACAATGTGTAGTATATATGCAGGCACCAAGAAATGCCACGTCACCTAGATGCTAAGTTTGCTTTTTCGCTCCAATGTTAAGCATCCATTATCTCTTCAAGGTGATACTCAAACTAAATAAAATAGCTCTCTCTCTCTCTCTCTTCTAACCCACACTCTTTCTCAACTCACTCAATTCATTGACAAGTGGGCCCATCAGTTTTTTATTTGCTGGGAACCGGTGCTTGGTGTGGTACTGCTACGAGAGAATCCTTCCTTGGACCCTCCCCCTCCAACCGTCATCTCAGCTTGGTACCGATACTAAGATTTCCTGGTACCGGCAAAAATTGAACACTGGAGGTGGCCTTAGAGGTTAGACTTACAGAAAAACATTTTGCAGTTGGTTCGTACAAATGAGGCAATGTGAAGGTATATGGTTTGATGTGCTGTATGGATATTATTAAATGTATTCCTTTTTGCAGTTGTTTTATCATTGTCCGCAGATACATTGATTGCTGAAACTGAAGTTTTCTCTATTTCTATTTATTTTTTAGGAACGATTGTAATTTCGTCTTGTCCACAGCTGTTTAAATATGAATAAAAAAAATTCTATACATACAAATAAGCAGCGTTCAAATTATTTATCTTTGAGTAATTTATCTCATAGTATTGGTAGATATAAAATTTTTAATGGCAGAAAGGACAAAATTCTTTTCAGGTGCGAGCTACTCCTGGTCATACTGCTGGCTGTGTGACTTATGTGACAGGTGATAGTGATGATCAACCTTCACCAAGGATGGCTTTCACTGGTGATGCCCTAATTATCCGTGCATGTGGAAGGACAGACTTCCAGGTAATATGGTTACCACCGTCACTTCTTCCTGATGTAGCACACAGGAAAGGCATAATGTTAAGCAAATACCATTGTATGTAAGCTTTCTGTTGTTTGAAAGCTAAACATAATCTAGCTAATTATTGGGCACTGGATTTCATTTTTTTAGAGGATATGGATGGCCTGTGTGTTATGCTTCGTAGTAGTGTTAGTCTGTGAGTGAAACATAAGTTGTGCTTGCATGGAGAAGTTAAGAATTCATGTTAGATAAATTCTGATTAACCACAGAAAAATGTTTTCCTTCTGATAGTTTATTTTTGTTCCGTGGTATTACAGGGAGGAAGTTCTGATCAGCTGTATCACTCAGTGCATTCACAGGCAAGTACATGAAATTTTGTATCATATCATGCAAAACGTAAGAGAAGATATGAAGATTAACAAACTAAAATGTTCAATTCTTTGATCAGATTTTTACATTGCCAAAGGATACCCTGCTTTATCCTGCCCATGACTACAAAGGTTTCACAGTAAGTGGCATACTCAACAAGTCGGTATCTTAGAGTTTGCCAACCAAGGTGGCACTTATATTGTTTGCAGGTAAGTACTGTCGAGGAGGAGGTTGCCTATAATGCCCGACTGACAAAGGATAAGGTACTTGCTAATTAGGCTAAAATTAGTTATTAGCAACTAATAACAACTCTGTTTTTCCTTAATTATATGTTACTTGTTATTTTTGTAGGAAACATTCAAAGCGATTATGGAAAGTAAGTTCTCAGAAAGGATTATGTACATGTCCATCTATACACCAGTATATGATACCCATGTTCTTTCTGAGCATACCTACTGACTTATCCAACTGTTTTTTTTTTTTTTGGACTAAATGAAAGATCTATTTTATTATTTACTCTCTTCTTGGTCAGGCTTGAATTTGGCTTATCCAAAGATGATCGATGTAGCTGTACCCGCCAACTTGGTCTGCGGTATTCAGGATCCGCCATCGAAGGTCTGAGCTGTTCCAGTTGAAGCTTGCAAGTGGTGCTCCTGGTTGTTGTGAACTCACGATCAGCTCGAGAAGCTCGCAGCTATCTTGTACATTAAATAATTTGTTCGCTGCAGTATTGAGAGAGAATAATTAGTCATTAGCTGATGTGGCTACTAGTAAGTCGTAAGGCAGTACTGTTTGATGAGATCAAATGAGAATAATAAATGTTGGATTACCTCTTCTCCTGTGCAGTACAAAGTTCTGATTGCAAGTCATTTCTGGGATCATTCTGAAACAAATACTACTGTATAGGAAATATAAGCCAAAGATACAGATCACCTTGAAAGAATCAGGCCACTTCGTATCTTTTTATTGCGCGAGAGAACACACGAACTCTTCAAAGTGCGAGAGCGCATTCTTCGTATGATTTGTTGTTCTGATGTATTTGCCTTCGTGACGCCATTGAAACAGGAAATTTGTGTGTGAAGGCTCACTATTCTTGTACCATAATACTTAGAAGAAATGAGTAGTCTATGATCTCAACACGCCAGCCCCGATGACTGGACGCTAAGGTGAGGAACTCCTTTTTTTTGTGGCCTTATTAATCAGCTGAAACGGGTTATCAAATTTCCAGATTTTCTTCTAAAAAGATCCAGATTTTAACCAAAAAAAATCTTGCAAGTGTTTCTGACATGCTACTGTGGTTGTGGCGTAGAAAATAATCACATGCCGTAGCGTTTCAACCATGTTAAATATAGAAAAGCCCAATGCTTTGTGTTAATTGGGCTGTTACCGGTAACTATCACGGTTCTTTTGAGAAACAACTCTAAGAAACCGTGCTAATTACTACATGTTCTTGATTTAGCGCGTTTAGCTGTAAATCAAGTTTGATTTTATTTTACATTTGAGAACGTATACAATACACTTATCCTTACGGTGCACTTATCGTACAGTCAAACTAAAAAATATGAAAAATTTCAAAAGAATTCTAGATGTAAACTTTACCAAGTATAAAAATTCTGGTTGTAAACTTTATCAGGTAGGTGGAGTACACCATAAAGTATATTTAGAATTTTTTTAAAAAATTTATAATATTTTAATTTAGATGTATAAAGATAAGTGCGTAATATATGATCTTGCGTTTTTACTACAAACCTTACAGGCTGGACTTCCACGCCATTCGGACGCCATTTTTAAACAAAGCGAGCTAAATATATCAAGGTCGTAACAGAGCTGACTAATCCTTTCCTTCCAAGTATCGTCCTAATCGTCTCTCTCTCTCTCCCCCGCGTCCAAATTCCCCAACGTGAGCAAACCCCTTCCACCGCGCGATGGCCGGCGAGATGTCCGACGCCGACGGCAAGGCCCGCTTCGCCTCCACCGGGATCCCGCCGTCGGCGCCGCCGCAGCCGCAGCAGAACCACCAGTACGGCACCTTCGGGCCCCCGTCCGCCTCCGGCGAGTTCCCGCAGCCGGCGGTCGGGTTCCCCCAGCCGGCTCTGCCACCCGGGCTCCGACACTACCCGCCGCCGCCGCCGGCGTCGTACGCGGTCTACCCTCCTCCGCAGCCCTACTCGACCGCCTCGCCGTACTACGCCCAGGGCTACCAGGCCGTGCAAGGTACGGGATACCATAGTCGTACGATGCGATTCTGTGCTTCTCTTGGCTCATGAATATGTTAGGACTGATCCGCGGGAGCCGGGAGGTGCTTTTTTGTTGGAGAATTTGTCTCATGTAGTTGATTTAGTGCAAGCTGCAAGCTTTTTTGTAGAAAACTAGAAATTAGGAGTAGAAGAAACCAAAGGGCGACATGTTTAATTTAAAATTTGTTTAACTAGAATGAGCCTTGTAAATGGTATGCTAAACTAACTGCTGATAGATCATTTCGGATTTGCTTAACATCTGTGCTCACATGGTCACTTGGGAGTCCTAAAAAAATTGTCACATGGGGTTAGAATGCATGTTGATATTTGGGGGAAGGCGTTATGAAAGCACATGTCGTACTAGGAGGTCCTTAATTGCTTGAATTCAGGTGTCTACCTTGCCTATGTGTCTTCCTGTGTATCCGAAGTTGTTGGGTACATGTGCCATTCTGTTTCAGTTGTGAACTGGCAAGTGCTAATGAAGGCAGCTTGAGCGTCTTGATATAAATGGAGTGTACGCTCACTATGAAGAATCACTGTCACTCCAGAGGCAGCCTCTTTGCTTGTGTGTGAGGCACATAGTGTTGCAGATCTACAATCGCACTTTAAGGGGTCCTTAGTCTTTTCAGTTGCATATGTAACCATCACGTTTTTCCTAATTGGAGACAATGGCACTTAGAGGTTGATAGGGAAAAACTAAATTTCGTAGGAACTTTTTTTTGGGTGTTCTAATGTTGAAGTAAATGAACAAGAAATTTGATATATACCAAACAGGTAGAACTAGTAAACAAATGGTCAAACAGTAAGTCGGTTATCTATAGATCAAATTCAAGTTTCTGAAGGAACCTCTTGGTGCTATTGTCTGATATTGTTTGTGCAAAAACATAGTCCAGCGTAGTTCTGCAGAGAAATACATAAGAAGATAGGTGATTTAAGAATGCAGTGAAATGCTCAGATGAATTTAACCAATCAAGCATTTTATCTTATATGCAGTTTCATTTGAGGAAGAAATGAAATGAAAATCTAAACTGGAAGTTTTTCCTAACTTGGCTTATTGATTTTACCATGTTTGCTGTTTCTTAGGTTATATACCTGTTGTTGAAGGAAGGCCTGTGAGGATGCCACGTCTTCCATGCTGTGGCCTTGGCATGGGTTGGTTTCTGTAAGTTTCTCTGAACATTTATCATTTTGCATTACATTTCAGAAACTTGGGATGGCCCCTGAGGAACTGCTGTTTCTACTGTTTGGAAAAGGTTCATTATTGGCTTCTTCCTTGCTGCCATTCCATGGTATATTGGAGCTTTTGTTCTGATCTGCGTCCGAGTACATGATTACAGGGAGAAACCAGGATATGTTGCTTGTACTATTGCTGTAAGTCCTTTCTACCAATGCAGTGATCTGTTGTTTTCAAATTACTGCCAGCTGTGAACATGTTCATTTTTTCTGAGACTTAAAATTGTAGCTGCAGTATCTTGTTCGTTTCAACAGTTTGTTTGTGCACAAGCCACAAAGACAATAGCAGTTTCCTGTTATTTCATTATAACACTAGCGCCTATAATAGATGATACTGCAGTTGAATAGGGGTACCCAAATCAAATGACTGAATGCAACTGCATAGCTGTCCATCCTCTTCATGTTTTCTTAAAAGCTAAGTTTACTGAGGATAAGGGATTTTGATATTGCTTGCAGCCCTAAGTTTGGCAGCAACTCAATGATAAGCTGGAAACATTTTATTATGGCTGTTCGAGTAACAGTTATACAAACTTTACTGCACAAACTTGGCAAGTCACTGCACAGAAATGATAAAAGAAAATTTTGATCCTGTAATATTTACTAGTCTCGGCAGTTTGCACTGCAAATATTTTTTTTCTTTTTTATAGTTGAATGCATAAAACCTGGAATAACTTTGATTTGAAATTTTTGATGCCACAAACAGGCTTCACTTGCTGCAATTGCCGCCCTGCTTGGTGTCACAAAAGGAGCAGAGGTGTGGTAAACTCATTCGGTTATCAGCGGTTTGCTTAATACATATGTTCATTCTTCCCCTACTTTGTCGAGTCTTCTGAGTTGTACATGTATGCGTAGAAAGGCTAGAGTGGAAAGAGACTGATGCGCACTCATATTTATTGTTTGACCTATAATTGTAGAGTGGAACGGCATTGACGTACTATCATATTTATTATTTGGGAAAATTGCCTCCATACCATTATTTTCGGATTCTCTTAAGCCATGGTTCCTAGCGGTGTTCGAATTTGTGCCCTGCACTCTCTTTTGCAACGGATGGCAAGAGCTATGCTCATTCATTATAGAGAGAGTAGAGTTTGAGAGAGAACACCCGTGCCAGACCCAGAGGTACACTCTGTGACGAAATTGTCATCGAATTGGTAATATTCCTACTAGCATTGTTGATTGTTGGTTTAAGGCAAATGAAGCTTTCATTATCTTTTTAGGACATCGTTGCAATGCACAAGCAAATAATTAAAATACAACAGAGTCGTACGTTTCGACGAGCACTTGGTTACGCACGTGTCCGAATCGGACCTGCGCCCGATCCATACTCCATGTCCACCCGCCATACTACATACGTACGTACCTATCTGCTCGGAATTATACCCATATTACACCCCGTGGGTTTCCCGGCCGCCGAGCCCATCCACGTCGCCCCCAGCGCTCCCTCGGCTGGCACGTGGCGGCAAAATTCACGTACAGTCGGGGGAGCAGTTTTGCGAAAAAAGTTCCTGTATTTTTCGGAAATTACGTAAAGGTCCTTTTTCCTCGCGGAAAGGTCCCTGCCAGTTTTTTAGCCTCTCCACTTTGCAGGATAGCCCCCCGCAGTTTTATAAATTACGTACGGGTCCTCGTTTACTTACGTACATGTCCTCGCTTTTTTACGAAAAAGGCCTTTGACTTTTTCGAAAACACACATGTGCCCTCGGTTTTTTACGAAAAACCCCTTTAACTTTTCCGAAAATACACATGCGCCCTCGATTTTTTTTAGAAAACCCCTCACGAATTATTGCCTCTTTTACTTCGGTACACACGGTGGCTGGCGCGGCGTGACGCCGCGCCTATGAGGCTAGTTTGAATCTATGCCGGGCAGGCGGGTACCCTCCTAATTGCTTAACTTGCTTACAGAAATTATAATATTTCGTCTGTCGTATGTACTGCTACGTATGGCTCTATCAGAGCTTCTGGAATACTCGTACGATGAGAAACACCGTTGTCACGTATGGATGACGAGTGATGCGGCTGTACCTTCGCCGTTCAGGCTGCGGGGGGAGGGGGGAGAGGGAGGGATCCATGGGTGCTGGACGAGCACTACGTTCCAATCCTACGGGACACGGGCTTGTTGCCCTTTTGCGAGGCTGGTCTCCACCAGGCATGAGTTCACCATCGACGACAGCATATTCGCGGCACTAGTGGACAGGTGGAGGCCCGAGACGCACACATTCCACTTTCGTTGAGGTGAGATAACGGTCACTCTGAAGGACATCACTTTTTTTACGGGTCTCCCTCTCGGAGGCGACGCACTTGTTCCAGCCCCTACACCAGCTGACTGGAAAGTGAGGCTGGCGGACCGATTCAGTCGGCCAATCCCGAAGAGTGCACGTGGCGTCCCCTGCACGTAGCTTAACAATTTTAGTGTGTGCCTGCAGGTTGCAACGCCGGAGATCGTCAGGACGCACCTCGTCATGTTCCTTATCCAACTCTTTGATTGGAGTATGTTTCCAGCCACACACAGCGATATTTGCAACGCCAAATTCATTAGCCTCGCAGAGTCTTTGGTGGACGCAGAGTTCGGGGCGATGCCTCGGTATAGCTGGGGATCAGCGGTTCTATGCGCCACATATCGGGGGTTATGTGACGCTTGCCAGCGCACCACTACTAATACCCCCAATATGGCCATCTACTATGTGCTCCTGCAGCTGTGGAGTTGGGAACACTTCCCTGTAGGACGTTCGACGATCGTGATGCCAGTGCACCTGTTTGGCGAGTTCGCCAACAACCTGATAGACATGCCCACTATGGGCATGCGGTGGACTGTTGCCCATCTGTGGTGGGCGAAGGGCAAACTATCGAGGTGCTACTTGCTGTGGTACAACGAGTTCAAGTCGTTGCACGACAACGACGTCATATGGACTCCCTGCACGACAGATTTCGTGCATCGTGTATCGCTGCACGGGCTGTCCCTGCATTGCCTGGAGGACGGGGAGCTATGGACGACGACACACCATCTGGTGTTCTCGTACATGGTAGAGGCTTACACGCCATAATGCGTGATGCGACACTTGGGTTTGCACCAGGCCGTGCCCCCTCTAAATGGCAGGTTCCTACCGTATCCCGTGCATCGGTGAGTCAAACTCCATCCAACTATTGTGTACACTTTCATATGTCTTGCTATGTAACGTCGATGGTTCTAAAAATGCAGGCAATCGAGGGCTGGTCTGCGTGGTACGGACTGGCGGCCAATGCAGCAACAGTGGACGACAGCATAGGCGGAAAGGGCACACGTCGATGTCATTATGGAGCAGCGTCCGTACGATGTCCAAATGCACGACGAGTACATGGCGTCGTACGTATTGCGGTCATGCAGCAGATTGACCATTTCTCCACCAGATCGCCCCAAGCACGTCACGCCGAGGAATGTCTGGACCACTCCATCGATCCCACAGCGCTTCGCGGCGGCATGACAGCGTAAGACAGTTCAAATATCTTATCGTTCCATTCAATAAATTCGTACTGGTCGTTACTGAACCTGTTTCATATATCACTTCAGTTGGAGCGGGCACAGCGCATCGCATATGCGTCGGTGAAGGATCGGAAAATGACAACAGAGAGGGGGTGAATGGTGCCTTTAAAATGCCTCCCCAAGTATTCACACAAATTTTCTCCTCCGATAGCTAGAGAGCTATGCAGAAGAAAATAGAATGCTCACTGGAAGAAAGAAGCAAGTCGGCTCATCACATAGAGAAAAACAATCGGTGAAACTCAACCAAGAGCAGTCGTACAATCGAGACCAGTCAAACGACCGACAGCAATCGAAGCCTCGCCGAGTGGTCGAATGACTTGAAAGAGTCTCAGCTAAGAACGGTCGAAATCAATTGTGTGGTCGTACGACTCCCTGCTGTGGTCGAAAAGACTGAGCGGTTTCAGAGCAGCCGAGACCCCTCAATGTGAAGTCGACCGCGAAGGTAGAGCATAGAAACGATTGAGAACCGAGTAAGCAATTTTCTGAGACAGAGAACTCGATCGCCAACTCATGGTCGATCGACTTCCCAAAACTAAGACCGGAGACAAAAACAGACCGACAACAGAGATAGAGCTTACGGCCGTTTAAGACAAAAAAAAATGAGAACCAGAGAATAACAAGTCGATTTACCAGAGGCCTTTATCCACGACTTCGGAAGGATCTTGCAACTGGAAAACCAAATCGGTTGAAAACCGAGAAGAACGCACGACCACAGAGCATTCGACTTCAGAGAACTTTTGACTCGTGATTCAAATGCATGTGAGAACTTAATCACAGAGAGTCAACATCCTCTGGAAGAAAAATTTCCAGGAAAACCAAAAGTCTTTGCTACGGATGGAAAGATCAGTGTGGTCGTACATAGAACAGAGCACTCTAGAGGTGCACAACCACTCAGCAAGAAAACTCCTACGACCACTTGCTGCTCTTGGGAAGTACTGGCCAAATGGCCTTAAGATTGATTCCCCAGATCAGAGCAGAAGAAATCGAAGCTATTACAGCAAGGAACTCAACTCAAAAGATTGAGAGCACAAAAAGGCAAAGCATCGTAAAGAAAACAAACTGAACTGAGAAGAATAGACACAAGAAAGAAAGACTTAAGTAAACAAGCCATCTCAGACAAAACACTTCTCAGATAGATCGATACAGAGAGATGAATGATTACAAAGGAGGTTTCTATAGCCACTCCATACAACCTTACTCCTCTGAGCAACGCACACAAAACAGAGAAAGAACCCGAGTAACTCAGCAGAAAACCTCACCATTCTTCTCGATCTCTGCTTCTCTATTTATAGCCACTCGATAACGGAGGGGAACCCGTAAACCCCAACTAACACCGGGTTTTTCAATTGCTTTACCCGTTTACTCGATGCTTTGCCTGTTACCTCTAACAGACCCGTGCTTTACCCGTTAACTCCGTGCTTTACCCGCACTTTAGCTGACAGAGCCAACAGAATCCACTTCCACCTTGCAAGCTTTGCGCATTTCACCAAAATGCCATCCCCGTATTTTCTTGGAAGCTTCCTCCTGCCTTGCTGTCCACGCATGCACCCACCTTGAACCCCAAGTCTTCTTCGGCTTTACCCAGTCATTCTGGACCTCAACATCTCCCATGTCTAGTCCCGCCACTCCAAGCCTCACCAAGACTTATCTCCAAGATCCTGCAAGCATCACAGACAAGAACACATTCATAGCACCGCACAAACCACTTGAAACAACCTCTGCATTAGTAAAAGTGAAGTTTAAACCTACTCTACAACGTTGTAAGTGTGATAGATTAGTCGAAATGTCAAAACAATAAACGCACAAGGTCTACGACCACCTCACAAGTCTTTACGACCAATTCCCAACTGATACGACCGCTTCTAGAAGCCATACGACCAGACAACAGAAGCTACGACTTTCAGCCTAAGTCTATAACGTGATCGAATGGACTTCCGACCACAACCGACCGCGCTGCGACTTCACCCAAGTGCTTCCGATCGCTTCCTGCGATAACGTGGTTGTAGGCCACGACTTCCCAACGTGGTCGTGACCCAACTGCCGACTACCGACCACGATAGAGTTTCGCTGCCGACAAAGGATAATGTGGTCGTAAAATCGTCTAGGGGCTTCCGACCATGAACAAAGAGATGCGTTCGAACCGCGCCCGATTGCTCCCATTCAACGTGGTCGTGGGCCGAAGTCGCCAGCGATGTCGTGGGCCTCGACACTGAAGTCATAAGGCGCCGACTCCTCGCGTGGTCGAAGACGTCGGGCGCCGACTTCTCAACTTCGAAGTCGTAAAAGGCGCGGAGAGCACCCGACTGCGGCCAGCGAAGTCTAAGCCGTCTCGACTGCCTCCGACACTCGATTTTGAGGTCGAAACATGTTCGAATGCCTTCCGACTTTGGCCAAACGTGGTCGTAAGAGCTAGGTTGGCTTCCGACAACATCCAGAGACTTGCAACATAGCACAGAAGGCTACGACTTAGCTGGAAATCACCCGAGGAAGTCGTAAACCGACCAGAGAACGCCCAACATCTCCGACAACGCTCAGAGAGCTCGAATCAAACTCAAATATCCCAAAACAAGAGTCAATTACTCATCACAAAAATGAAGGTACCTCCACATGGTCTCTCAGTCGGAGGCCACCATCAGTAGTCCGAAGACGCCACCGGCCCTGCAGAAGATTGTGAAGTTCATTCTAAAGCAGGCCAAAAAATAGTGCACAACCTTACCTGCGCCCGTTCCTCGGATCACAGTGCGCACATGAACCACCCAGTGGGGGCACCATGCTCACCCGCCAGGTCATCGCAATGTACTGAGTTTGCATGGCGTCGTAGTACTAGCGCCGATCATCCGTGCGCCGTACCAACGAGGAGGTAACTTACGTACGAACCTACATGTTTTTTCCTATTACGCCTTGTGTTCCACTAACATCAAGGTGTTCTCCTGCTCGCAGGTCCATCGTCGAGATGTATTCCTTTTGCCGTCCGCACCACCTGCACAGGCTACTGCTCCCCGTCGTTCATCTTTGCTGCACATTCGGGAGGTATAAGATTCACATTGTACATTCAAAATATTTGTTGTGAATAATATCGTTTCGTCTTATAGCTTCCAATTCAACATGGGGTGACGACGAGTCCACTGATAATGACACGGGCCTCCTAGATGCTTCTAGAGAACAGTACATGGCGCCAGGATTTGCAGCGTATGCAGGGCAAGGCTCAGCGTTCTCAGTATACCCAGGGTTTGGACACTTCGGTGGTCAGAGCTCCTCCGACTTCATTGCCACATCGTACAGTCAGGGTGAGAGCTCGTTTGCACCACAAGGGGGATTTCTAGAGTCCTTTGTACACGATATTATTGCGGGCGACTCACAGTTTGGCATGTCTCAGCTAGATGACTTCGATCCTTACCGGGCCCAGCGTACTATACCTCAGCCTACTGGACCACCACCGGCCACTGAGTAGACAGAACAGTCTCCATAACTCCTCCAACCCGATACGCAACCTTCGGACCGACTGACGTACTCAAAGGAACATGCTCGTGCGCGACGGAAAACAAGACCACATACGGGCAGGCAAGCGCGGCAAGAAGATAGCAGTGGCTCAGAAAAGTGAGCCATATCACATCCTGTGATGCATTTTTTTTGCAATATTGTAATTACTTTTAATTATACAAGTTCATAATGTATCAAAGTGTAAAAAAAATATGAAATATTCGTTAAATTCATGGTTAAGTCAATCCAAATAAACGTGGCTAATTTGGACCACATAAAATTTCTAACAAATTACATAATAACTATTATTGCATCGGGAGGCTTCACATAAAATTTCATAATTTTTGGAGCTCGTTTGCTATATATAAAACTCATAAAAATATCAAAATTGTATAATTTTTGAGCAACATTTGTCATGGATAAAATTCCCCAAAAAGTAGACTATGAGAAACGTTGTGTCAGGAGACTGTACATAAATTTTCGTAATTTTTTGAGGTTATTTGATATATTTAAAAATTCAAACAAACACTAAACAGAAAAAAATTAGACAGGTAATTAGGTCGGCTAATTAGCCGCCTAATTACCTGCCTCCTGCGGGCTGGACGGCAGGCTTGCCTGCCGCCTGCTCCATGGGCAGTAGTTTGCCTGCTGTCCAGTGAGGGGGCGGTAGGCGCCTGACGCCAGCGGCAGCGCCATGCGTCGCCTCGCGGGCGCTGCCACCTGGCCCCCGACGGCAAAAACGATATTTTTGTCAATACGGTTAGCATACTGCTATTTTTGTAAATACGATGCAAAACAGTGCCAAAAGTGACTTTGATTCTATATGCATGTATATATATGTATATATATGTGTGTGTATATGTATATTATATATATACATATTTATTTACTAAGCAGCGCGCAAGTGTTGAATACGTGATCAAGTTGCTGATATTTTTGAATAAGTTACCGTCGGTAGCAAGTGAAGTTACTAGCAATGCTCAGAGTATATTTCTGATGGTAATTTTCTTCACAGCTGATGATAACTTTTTGAACAACCGATGATAACTTACTAGAGCATAAAATTGCACGCAGAATACACGCGCGCGTAGTATAGCGCAATAGTGTGTGTGTGTGTATATATAATGGCAGCACATATATACATATACACACATACATATAAATGGCAGTACAATTCTACAAACTAAAAATTTTGATGAAATAAATAATTACATAAATACACACACACACACATATATATATATATATATGTATGTATGTATATATGCACACACATATGTATTACACAGGAAGTGCTTGCTAATATGACTGCTAATCAGCTGCGAAGAATTGCGAGACTGCAAGAGCGACTGCAAGAGAGATTGCGAAAGAGACTACGAGACCACTACGAGAGAGCTCGCATTTTGTAGCGCGAGTGAGAGCACAACACGCTAACAAAGCATCGATAATAGCGGGAGTGAACTGCATGCGGAGAGACAGCTGAGATGCAACCTCCCTTTCGGTGGTCTGTTCCCTTGTCGTGTACACCGAGCACTCATTTTCTATACCAGTCAAATAGCCTTCGTTCCACTGCATTCGTTTGCATGTGTAGTAAACTAACAAAAAAACACGAGATGCCACCCCTGCTGCACGGTGCCAAACTTTGCTGCCCACCCACCGTGCGACAGGTGATTAGAGGCGGATAATTAGGGGGAATTAGGGTAATGGTGGAGGGTAATGGACCTGCCACTCGGCCACCGTACGACAGGTGATAGGTTCTTGCCGTACGGCCATGGGCTCTAGCTGCCAAGTGTCAGCTCTACGGTATCGTCGCTAGTGATTGGACGGTAGAAAAAATATTTTTACTATTGTCGCGCGTATGCTGACATTCTGCTATATAAGCCAAGAACTCTCGCCGCAGCTAGGTAGCTAGAGAAGTCAAATGTTCATGCTATCTGCCAAAAGAAACTGGTATGAATAATGCTATTTCACACCTAGGTGTATCTACACTAGCACTAATGCGAGATTGCTGGTGTATGATCATTGATCAGTAACAAACTAAGAATTCACACGCACACACAACAAAAGTACCAAGTACTAAACAAAAAGAAGAACAACAAGAAGAAACAGAAAAAGCTAGAAACATATGGGCCGTAGAAAAAGAACAAAAAAAATACATGCGCCAAATTACATAAAGAAAAGCCCAAACATGACTCGCAGCAAAATGCTTAACCAAACACGCAGCAAAAAGTCTATTAGGGTTCACAACCAAACACGACACCTATAAACGCTCCTCTCCTTCCCGCTGACGCCGCCTCCCCTGCTCTCCTCTTCTCCTTGGGCTAGGCTAGGGTTTTGAAGAGCTCACGGAAATGGTGGCCTTCAGGGTGAGTCTAACCTCGCGCCGTTGCTTTGGTGGAGTCTAACCTCGCGCCGTTGCTTTGGTGGAGGCGGCGGTCATCTCTATGCGTTTGATCCGTTTGTTTGATTGATCTTTCTGCGCGCGCGCGCGCGTGTGTGTGTGCAGTTCCATCAGTACCAGGTGGTGGGTCGCGCGCTGCCGACCCCCGGCGACGAGCACCCGAAGATCTACCGCATGAAGCTCTGGGCTACCAACGAGGTGCGCGCCAAGAGCAAGTTCTGGTGAGCCCTCCCTCGTCTCCACGATTCTTGCGATTTCTGAAGATTTCTTTCATCTTCGATACGGTATTGCGGTCCTCCTTAATGGTGGTTCTCGCGGGTGTGCAGGTACTTCCTGAGGAAGCTGAAGAAGGTGAAGAAGAGCAACGGCCAGATGCTCGCCATCAACGAGGTACTCAGCTTTTTATCGCCTTGGCTTTTGCCATGGACATGGGTTTTATTGCTCCCTCTGATTGCCAACCTAGACCTGCTTGGTTAGTGATACCTTGTATCAATCGGCTGTTAATCCGCGATGGCTGTGTTCCAAATGTGGAATCTTGTTGTGTAGATATCATTTGGTTATTAGTACTGCACTGTTAGTGTGATCTCTATTCTGTAGTGGTGCTAATAGTAGAAAGTTTGCCAATATCATAGCTAATCATCCTAGTTGTGATTGCATATGCTGAATGGCTTTTCTTTAGTGATGCTCCCTCGTTTTGTTGAGATCATGGTGCATGACTGCATGCCATTCTTTTTCCAAAGTATGGACCTGTAGACTGCAGTTATATCAACATTTCTGTATGATAGAAGGGCTGTTTCCATGTGCCAATGACTTCTAGTTTGGATTTCTAATTTCTGTCTTCCTGCAAGGTTAGGACCGGTTTGCCTATTTCCAACAATTAAGGCCCTGTTCTTTTTGTCTTTTGGTTTCTGCTTTTGTCTTTTGGCTTCTTTGGAAGTCAAAAAGCTAAACGTCGAAACGGAGCAACCTCTTGAAGCGGATTCTCCAAACGGCTTTCTGAGCACAAAACCGTGTGTGCCATTTGCGTCGGCGTCTCTGCTGTCCACTGCCGTGTCAAAAAGCGCAGATAAAAGCTATCAGCTACAACCCAAAAAAACATCCCTAAGGCCTTGTTCCAAAGTGCTGTTGCTTTTGGTTGAAATGACACTGTAGCGGTTGTTAACTGTTTCTGAGGTATTCAATTAAAGGAAAATGAAGAAAAAAAATAAATAACACTGTTAAATCTCTACGGATAATGCAAAGGAAAAAGGGGGAAAAGAAAAGAAGAGGAAAAGGAAAAAAAGGCGTGTTAATAAGCGAACGCACTTCAAATAGATTTTGTTTTCTGGAAGCTGGAAGCCAAAAGCCATTGTTGTTTGGAACGGAGACTATATTCTGGGTCTTGCTGCCGCATCGCATTTCACCTGAAGATATTATGCCTTTAAGACACACTGACACACATCAGTTGTGTCTAGATTTGTTCTGAATTTGTCAGCTTCCTCAGCTTTTTTTTTTCATCTGTGTGGCTTGTCTGCACTGTCATGGTAGTGTTAGCCATACTTTAAACTGGATTAGGGAACCGATTGGGATGGCCCTGAATGAATGATGTTTGAAGCCCTAGAAGTGATTGTGGCTTGATTATTCAGAAATTTTATTCGACATATAAACATGTGTTGGTTATTTTGACCTTTGAAAGTTTTAACATACATGCTAATGTTTTCCTCTGACTTTCTGCATCACTTCACGTTTTGCATGGATGGTACTTTCCTTCTGCATTAATCACAAAAATTTTGTCGTGTCAGATCTTCGAGCGCTACCCAACCAAGATCAAGAACTACGGCATCTGGCTGCGCTACCAGAGCAGAACCGGCTACCACAACATGTACAAGGAGTACCGTGACACCACACTGAATGGTGCTGTGGAGCAGATGTACACTGAGATGGCCTCTCGTCACCGTGTGAGATCCCCTTGCATTCAGATCATCAAGACCGCCACTGTCCATTTCAAGCTCTGCAAGAGGGACAACACCAAGCAGTTCCACAACTCGAAGATCAAGTTCCCCCTGGTGTACCGGAAGGTCAGGCCACCAACCAGGAAGCTGAAGACCACGTTCAAGGCGTCCAGGCCAAACTTGTTCATGTGATTGGGTTGTGGTGGATGTTGTGATCAGTGTTCGGGAGCACAAGTGTTTTTTTTTTTTTTGAAGTTTTGATGCGCTAAGACTCGAGCTGTTTGATGCTTCTTTATCGTTTTGAAACCTGCTTGGCAAACCTTTTGAGTATGATTTTATTAGTAATCGGCAGACTATTGGTGAGAAATTTCGATATTTGACACTGAATACGTGCGCCTCTCAACTTTTAACCTCCAATTCGCACGCCTTTGGAAATTTAACCCTGTCACTGCGAATTTTTTTTGATTCAAGGGATTCTCCTCATTTTCTCTCCTTTTCTATTTTTTGTGCCACCGGAAATGACCGCAGTGCCCTCTGCCTAATCTCCGCTTCCTGTACAGGGTGTTGATGCCGCCACTGCTGCCGCCCCCGTACGCGCGCACCACGCCCCACGGCGACTACTGCAGGGTTTCCCTACCCCCGCTTCCACGGTGGCGGCGGCGCCAACCCTTGCGGTGGGTTGGGCGGTTCGGGCGAGGTCGGTGAGACGGCGGCGGCCGGAGCCAGGCGCGGGCACGGCTGCTGGCCGGCGAGCCGAGGCGAGAGGCCGGAGCCGGGTGCGGGCGGGGGCACGGCTGCTGGCCGGCGAGGCGAGGCGGGAGGCCGGAGCTGGGTGCGGCGCCAGCACGGCTGCTCCATGCGGGGAGGCGGCGTGCAGCCGGCGACGAGCGGCGCCATTCGGGGCGGCGTGCAGCCTCTCGCGCGGTGCGGCGCACGGCTACTAGCCGGCGGCAAAGGCGGGGCGGGTCGGTCGAGGCCGGGCGGAACAGCTGCGAGCCGGAGGCCGAGACGGAGCCAGGCAGCGCGCGCATGGCGCGGAGGCGCGGGCGGTGCAGCCGCTACGGGCGGCACGGGCCAGCCAGGCGAGCGCGGCGGCGTGCAGGCCAGCCAGGCGCAGGCGCGACGCGGGCGGAGGAGGCCGGCGGCTGCGGGGCCGGAGCTGCGCATGGCGGGGCTGGCTGCAGGCCGGAGTGAGCGGAAGTGGCCGGGGTGCGGCCCGGCTGCGGCATGCGGCGGCGACCAGTGGCGGCCGGACGGCACATGCATGCGGGCGCGTGAATCGGAGCAGCGGCGCCCGGAGCTCGCGCGTTCGGGCGGGGAGGCCAGGCGGCGGCCGGCGCGCGCGTTCGGGCGTGGTGCGCGCGTACGAGGGCGGCAGCAGTGGCGGCATCAACGCCCTGTACAGGAAGCGGAGATTAGGCAGAGGGCACTACGGTCATTTTCGGTGGCACAAAAAATAGAAAAGGAGAGAAAATGAGGAGAATCCCTTGAATCAAAAGAATTCGCAGTGACAGGGTCAAATTTCCAAAGGCATGCGAATTAAGGGTTAAAAGTTGAGAGGCGCACGTATTCAGTGTCAAATATCGAAATTTCTCGACTATTGGTACGTAGATGTTCTGTTTGGAGGTGGTTGTCAAGCTCTGTTATTCTGTTACGAGGAGCGATGCAATCTACCTTACGGCTTTTGTGGTGGTTGGAAATATTCGTGTATCAACGATAAAGGTGTAGCGAGGTGCACGCGCTCCTGCGGTCGGTTAGGAGGCGCATCGGTGCACACCTGTGATGCCTTCTCAGTGATCACACCTGGGTGTGTGCGGCAACTAGTAGACATGAGCCGACGGATAGCTTTGTCCACCCTCCTGCCACGTCCGGTTGATCATAGGGTGGTCATCTAGTACTCCAGCTCGTCGTCTGACCATCCATCCAAATAATCAGATGAGTTTTCTGTAATCCCAGTTTCCATAGTGGCATACTGGCACCTACGATTTTTCCCAAAAAGACGAGCAGGACTGCAAGATCGATACCAACAACCAAGATGTATATATTCCATATTTCCACTTCAAAACCTCCCAACTTGTCAAGCGTCATCTAGACAATATTCCATCGCTGTGGGGATCCTCATTTTCTATGGAGGGGGTATTCACAGTGGGGTTGATACACAGCGAAGAAAAATTAAAACAAACGAAAGGCATCGACCTGTTTACACCTACCAGGGTGCACAATCCAGTCCCATGGCCCTTAAACGTGTAGCTCAATCAATACGCTCCTTGGAAGGATAGCCGATCCCGCAGTGTATCAAAAATGGAAGCCGCCGCTGTATTCTGTGCCAGTGTAAACTTTAGGCGACCAAATAGCTCGTCACTATCATTGGCCTGTGAAGCTGCATCTGCAGCTTCCTTTGCCATGTTGAGCCGTGCGTATGCCTGGACAGGAACAATGGCAAGATCATTACATGTGTTGGCTGCAGGGATAGAAATCTCGGAACCAGTGCAAAATCCAGCTGGTGGACGGTAACAGTAACCGCGGCCAGTTACCAGAAAATCCGGAAAAAAATAGATGAAATTCATGTTTCAAATTTTGAATTTGGGTGGTTTGAAAACCAGTAACCGTTTTGGTTACCGGAAAAACTGCTTAAAAAACCGGAAAAACTAGGAAAAGTCAGAGATAACTTAGCATAAAATATTGGGACTAGCATATTTAGCTCATATAATACGTAATCTAGTATAAAAAAAGCCTAAACTAATATAAGAAGTGCATTTGTAACCACTGGGATTTCAGTCGATTTTTCTCTCCCAGTGCCCACTGGGATTCCTGATGCTGGTTACCAGCCAGTAATCGCCGGTTTTTTTATCCCTGGTTGGGAGAGCGGGAAAAAAAGGAGAAATCCCCATAACTGTAAGTTTAAAGAAAATGGAAAACTAGAAGGACAAAAGTTACTATTCACAGTATATTTTTCCTTTTTGTTTATCCTAACTTGTCTTGAACTAAAACTTAAAATGTTAAGTTGGCTGTCAGGCTGCCCATCTTCCACTCGATCTATTTGCATCAAAATTTCATCCTAGAAGTCCTCGACTTGTATATCCTTAAACTAAGATATCTTCTACAGCGATCTATCAATAGGTCTATAACCTCAACGGTATTTACATTCTCTTAGGCACATCTTCTTTCTGTTTTTATATAGTATCCAGCAGTCATTGAATCCCTAATGCTTACCACTAACTAAAACCTTGATCTGGCAAGCTAGATGAACCAAATGTGATAGAAAGAGTAAAGTCCATTACCGGTCCTTAAACTTTTTATACTGTGTCATCCCGGTCCATAAACTTTTAAAGTATATCATCCCGATCCTTAAACTTTCAAAGTGTGGCAATATCCTATGTAGTTGTAGCAGTGAATTTTTTATACTGTGTCATCCCGGTCCATAGACTTTCAAAAAAAATTGCCACACTTTGAAAGTTTAAGGACCGGGATGACATACTTTAAAAGTTTGTGGACCGGGATGACACAGCATAAAAAGTTTAAGGACCGGTAATGGACTTTACTCTAATAGAAATAATGCAGCAAGAGCTTCTCTGATATTCATAACGCTTATTATATGCTCCCATTTATATATAACATGCAAACTAAATCTAAGATATACCTCAGATCTTTCTCGAGGATCTGTTAATTTTGGAATATATTTGAGAGCTTCCGTTTTTTTTACCAGCGTCAATACATGCTTCCACGAAAGGTTTATAGCCTGTAAGTTCAAGAAAATTCGAAATTATCATACTCAGACAGATATATGATCATGTGAAGTATTTTTACAATGAAGCAAATATTATTAAGATGGAATTATCGTTCGCAGGGAAGAAACATGAATTTTGATATCTCTCCAATATAACCATACTTCTCATGTAAACCTACCTCCTGGTGGCCTCTTCTCTTTTGAAAATTTTTCCAAAGCATCCCAGTTCCCAACTGTAGCTAAAGCACATGATTTGAGCCAGTACCACCTCTTATCAGGAACCTAAGCAGCATTAAGGACATTAGAAACACCAGAACACAATATTCATCAGCCATGTCTTTTTTTGTGTGTGTGTTTGCTTGAAGGGTATGTTCAATACCTTGAACTCTGACTTCACTTTGAGTGCAGCTCGTTCATTTCCCATTGCAATACAGGTTTTGATTGTATCACTGACACTAGAACCCACAAATATTGCTTGCTTTGTGGAAACTTCTAGTTCATGCTGCGATCTGGAAGTAAGAAAAATAATCAGAAAATGGTTAAGTCATAGCATTCTCAAGCACAAAGAAAATCGCCCCCATGGTTTCCCTCTACAATTGGCTACAGCATGGAATTCAGTAGAAGACAAAGGTCAACATCTCTCAAAGATTGTCAAAATAAAGTTTCATCCCAGCTGACTCCAGTACCTAATTGGCTAACTGAAGGTATATAGCCCACCTAAAATGCCAGTAACATGATACTAGGGAAAGACATAACTAAAACATTTGCCATTTGTAATATAGACCACTAAAAGGCCAATATTATACGTGCAGTTGCTTCATATGCCTCCTGCAGCTTTTAACTAGGAATACTAAGGATTGTGAGCTGAAAGATGAGTCAACATATCCTACAGGTGTGAAGCAAATGGAGGATTCATGATGATTGAGTGGACAAGTGCCATGTCAAAGGTTAAAGTGGCATATGCAATTTAATCATGCCTCATTTTCCTTGGTGTCTCAAAGCTTTAATTCATTTGAGTTTAGAGCTTTTTTATGGACACTGCATGGTCTAATTAAGATTTCTTCTTTCTTATGTTCATCAGTCATCACTAACCTTGCCAAGATGCTAACCACCAAATTTCTGTAACTTCATCCTATCATCCTTGTCCTAGGAATGAGGTGATAGTGTTCTCACATTGCAAGATAGGGAATGGGATTGTAAAAAATTGTCACATACCTTAGCAATTTGGCATGCTCTTCAGCAGCTTTGGATTCAAATAGATGTTCCTTGGTCTCAGCAAAAAGCCTATAGGCCTGCTCAGTGAGCCTCACTTGTGGACCATGGAGAGGCGACCCCTTGCTTGCCATTGGATTCTTCTCCAATTCCCTCGACTCCTTCAACAACAGAAAGGCTGCGTCCTGCAATTGCTCTCAATGGTTAAGGCAAGCAAATCACGATGTAAAGAAGTAACTCATGCTAGGAGATAGTACTGAACTACTGATTATAGTATGTTAAATTTGTCTGGTATCCCTTCCAGAAGATCTTAATAACTATATAAATGAACTAATAGTTTATTTCATGAAAAGTAAAACAGCTCACTAAGCTTATTTAAAAGATATTCAACTGAAATAATATGAAAGACAACATGTATGCAGCATGCATTAGATATACAGTAATAGACAGATCATCGCATATGAAACCTACTTGGAGTCTTCCCGTTGATAGAAAGAAGTCCTTCAAAGCTTCATGCTTAGAATGTCTGCGAGCATTACAGAGACATGCAACCATGTTGAACCAAAGCTATAAATTTAGCGGAACAACCAGAAACAGGACAGATGCATCACCTTGCATATGCCATAAACAAATCTCGAGCCAAAGGCCTTGCGTTGATTACACCAAAAAAATCCAAAGGAGCATTCTGTAAAATAAGATTATGTTAAAGAACATTAACAATGACATAATGAGAGGAAGCACTTTTAGTTACAGTTCCAAAAAAAATTTGTTTCACTAGTTAGAAGACTAAAGGTGGCACATCAATAATTACAGCATGCTCTATGTTTGTTCCTATCAATAACCATCAACTGTACCTTAGCTGGAAATGCTTCTGTCAGAGAGAGAGGGAGGGGGATTTACTTACCTTTTCTATAGCTACCTTCTGCCAGATATGGAAAAGCACAAGGTACACAAGATCAGTATCACCGCTCTCAATTGCCTTCGATAATGCCTTGTCTTGTTCATCAATGCTTAACAACAAGGGAATCTGTTAAGGTGAAACAAATGTCAGATGATTTCTGATGCAGGCAGCTTGTCTGCTAGACCTGTGCTACTGTTTATTCTTTTTGACTTCTGCATGCTAGTTTTGTGCACTTAACTGAAAAATCTCTCATATTTCTTACACAATCTTACAGCATATTAAAATCCAGTTAGAGGCAAGACGAGCTGCAGCCATAACAGGCTCAGAGCAGCTCACTGAACAAAACTATCATCTACATAATGGCGTATGATTGTATGATTGTACCAAAAATTCCACATTTTATCAGAAGAACTCCTAATTTAATGATTACATCCTAACCACCTCATCAATTTGCACCTGACAAGCAGGAAGACCACGATACTGCTGTTCAAATAGTAGCCTATGCAACCGTGCCATTTGGCTTTACACTTCAATCTTTAGCATACCCGAAGTCCTGAGTCCTGACTACCTAAATTATTAGGGTAGACTTTTACTTAAGGTCATTCTTTTGTTCCCTTCTTTTGAATATTCTTTTTTCCTGTACGCTTGTAGGAGACTGTCATGTTCATGTCCAAATTCTGGCTCATATGCATTGAAAAAGCATGCTGTATCATAAGACCCTTAGCTCCATACTGCCTACATGGCATACTTCAATTTGAAAACATTACTAATTTAAGCTAAGATGTTCATTTAGTGCCCACAAATGGTCAAGAAGCATGGCCAAAGGTGCACTGTCATCTTTAGGAAGAGAGGGGGGATGGTGCAAAAAATTGAAGATAATCAAGATTCCAGGAACATGTTACATGTACCAGTACCATCAAAGCTGTTTTCTAAAACATCCAAAACCCAAGACAGTGCTCAAAAGGCTAGACTGCTAAATCAATCACTTGCAACATATCCACCTTAGCCACTAGCCCACAAGAAAACTTGCCTGCTTTGAGAATTGGGACTCATGGTCAACGAGCATTGCAGCCAACTTTCGCCGTCCACTGTTATCTGCATGAGCTGCCACTGCAGCATATGATATGCCTTTGCATAACCTGAGCTGCAACAGAAAGAACATGTAAAGCAGGGAAACACAAATGTAATTGCATATGTATTTACCAGGTAACACCCTATCAACTAAGTCTGATTATAAGAAACACAAACCTTATCGAGCAAACCCTCAAGAAGGACTGTATCTGGAATAGCAGCTGATCCTGTCATCTTCTCACATGCCCAATGCATAATCACAACCTCCTATAAAAGATTTAAGGTGCAAATGGAACTGGTATCACTTAACCAAATAACTTTATTGTAACTAGTGCAAGAAACGAACAACATTCTACCATCTTTTACAACCAAGTGGCAAGTATTCACACTGGTCTGATTAAGACCTCACAAGACTATCGGTTACTTTGCAAAAGAGTAAATTAAGACCAGCTTATATTTTACTTTGAAAACATGATATTCTACCATTGACTGATCCATAAAAACTCAAACAAGTAAAAAAAAGTCATTTAGTGTTTGGCATCATCTTTTGTGCCAAAATAAATAACAAAGAAAGTTGAATGAAATTTCACTGTGCATATGGTGATTTGTTAAGAACAAGATCATGTAATGCTTAGACTTTTGCCTTGAAGGCACAGTACTAATACACGGCAAAGCAAAATTTACCCGATAAAAAAGTGAAGGAGATGAAAAAAGAGGTTACCGGGTTCAGGTTAAGGTACTCAGAGATGCGAAGTGCCAACAGGTGCTGATTAGCATTAATCAGACGTCCAATGAGCACTGGTGCAGTAAGCAACTAGAAAAACAAAAGATTGAACAAGTACCGTAAGATATAAAAGCTAACAAAGATAATAGATAATGTTCATCACAGAATCTGAAAGCAATACAAACCTTGTACTGCTGAATGGTAAGTGGCATCCCAATCTCAGGATCACGAACAGCATTTAGAACTCGTAACATTTTGCACATTTCTTGAAAGCGTTCATGTGGAAATCGACTGCCAAAGCCAACTGGGTATCAATGCCAAGTTCAAATATCATCAATAAACTATTCTATACAAAGGAACACTAGTACCTAAAAAAAGTGTTCCAAACAAAGTAATGATCAAAGGTGGTAGTTAATAGAATGTTGGAAGTTTTGTGGAATAAAAACGATGAGTTATAACATTATAAAGTTGCAAGATGTGTGAAGTGTGATAGTAGCAGTAAGGTATAAACACTATTGTCCAAGTTAGAAAATTTGCCATACACTATTACAGCATTTGGTGCTGGCAACAAGGGATATCAAAGGTGATCGATCAATCCAGAAAGTTAAGATATGTAAGGAGGTCATGTTATCAATGGCATATTTGGCCAAACTTTTCAACTACCCTGTTAGTTAGAGAATCTGGGCTAACTAAGCAAGCTTCCAGGTAGGCTCCTAGAAGACCTTAAAGCTTCTATTGTAGTGGAAAAGGCAAATAGCTTCTCTCAAATAGACTGATTTTGTTTGACTACTGTTGCGTCCTCAGCCAAGACATGCTTTGCATCCTTTTGCCTGAAAAGATAGAAAGTAGAAAGGAAATACCATTGAGCATGATTGCATCTATTAAGCCCTCCTAGAGGAGCTCTGCAGCCTTCCCCATGGTTTGAAACTGGGAATGTTATTGATGCCAGTCAAGTTAGGAAGAAATTGCATAATTTTATGTCAGATGATAGTTAACATAACTTTGATGATAGTAGAGAGCTTAGACTCGCAAAATTACCTAGGTAATAGTTCTGCTTCATTTGAGAAGCTCAGCTAGTTCATATAGTTGGGCACCCATAGGCTTGAAGACGCAGCTGATTCAAGAAGCTAGCCCCAAGACAGCCTAAGCTTAGCCAAATATTAAGTTATATGAAAAAATATCGGAGAACATGTTTACACATAATTTTCACTTGCATCGGTTTCACCCAATGACCCCATTCACTCGGACAAACATGGTCCAAGTCCAGACATTTATAAGAGTGAAATTATTTATTACACGAATATTGGTCTACTTCAAGCTATCAGAAACTATAAACTTATATTTGTTACTTCAGGAATCTTGCTTATATTTGTATCAGTCACTTCAGGAGTCTTAGGCTCTTAGCACAATAATAGCTCTACTTTTTACTGTTAACCCTTTGTATGCAGTTACTTTGGGAGTCTTGCCATAATATTAGCTCCAGTTTTACAGTTTACCAATGATCAGTAGTAGTCTAACCATGTTGACATGATACAGACTTTTAGTTGGCTGTGTTCATCTCCATGCAACAGTAACCTTCCCACAGTAGCATAATCAAGAAATTGCTGGAGTAAATGATATCACCAATACCATGGTGGCACCGACAATCAGAGATGCATAAGTTCTGGTGCACGGGTAAACTAGGGCATGATCCATGTCAGCGTTTCATAAGGCATATCTTCCAAAAATACTAGGGATTAATGGATTGTATCAGAGGGGAGAAAGTATCAATGAACATCAATGAAGCATAAGACAACCGATGGACCTCACCTGCCAACATGTTCAACACACTTGAACACAAGAATATATAAATATCAATTACTTATAAATTTAGAAAGTTTACCTGTCAAGGCTATATAGTACTCAATACGATTTCAGCTTGACATTAGTAAGTGATATGTACGGGTTCCACAACAGTAAGGTTGAAATATAAGCATGTGATGACTTACAAGTACGAAGGAAAATTAAAGATGTCAAACAACAGCATCATAAAGACATAAAAATTTAACCTGCAGAAAGCCAGGCCATAAGTAGCAGCTCTCAGTAATGTATGTTGGCGTGAAACATCAAACTCATGGCCAGCAGCATCAATACACGCCTCAATTGACTCAGGCAAGGAAGAAGATATCAGCTGATAGTTATCATAAGCCTGCAAGTGTGGATTATTGTTAATGTCCCATCTTTGGTTTTCTAGAGAAAGAAGACCATTTTATGAGATGACAAAAGAATAATTCCCCAAATGACTAATAATATTATAAAATACTTAACATATCGAACAACCATGGTATAATTTGCAAGTTGCACATGGTGCACAAATGGGTTAATATTCCAGGCATACATTATGTACATAAGAAAAGGAATTAAACAGTACCTTAGCACTTTGTTTGTCATAGTGATCTCTAGCATCATACAGTAATGCTGCTGGGGACATGTTTCCAATGCCAAAAATTACTGTAGTAGAATCTGGGACTCGGTGTAGAAATTCCATGCTTGAATTTGAGAGGATTCTTACACCATCACACTCCGGAATGAGCTTTATGGGTTCGTCATAATTATACTGCACTGGATCTCCATTTGGACCAACCATCAAAAGCACTTCAGGCCAGTAAAGTAGCACGCTGTCCAACCCACACCAAGCTATTTGATCTGGTGGCAATGCAGACTACAAGATAAAAAACAATGAATAACTGTGGTAAAGAGTACTTTATGCTACTTCAAAAAGACAACATGACCACAAAGTAACAAAAGAAGAAGAAGAAGAAGAATAGCGTATCCAACCTAGAGCACAAATGCTGGAATCCTTTCATAATGGCTTAAAATGCACAAACACATTTTCAAATGTAAGCAAGGACATAAATATAGAATTCAAATCAAAGAAATAGTTGAAGGAAAAAACAATCTTTTCCAGGTGTCCGTACCATTGATGCCAACAGAAGCCATATGTATTCTAATAAAAACTCCAATCCATTAAAAAAAAGTTCATATATTTTCACCAATAAACAAAGCTAGCAAGAATATAGCTAAAATGTTACAAATCAGCACGATGGTTGACCCAGTTAAAATTTTCTCAATAAGTACATGTTATTTCAACATTCCAACTTTACAATGCATACACCCCAAAAAAATTCTAGTACTTGCATAAATGTATTTGAGATCAAACCAATGCACCATCGATCATGCAACACAGTTATCCGCTCAACAGAAGTCTGTTGGTAACTAGTCAATAGGACAATATGTAGCAACTAATATGCTCCTCAGACACAAAACAGCACAAAACCGGCTAGCAAACAAATTAAACACATTCAGTGTCCTTTCCATACAGTACAAATGTATCAATATTAACCTCACAATTCATTTATTTAGCTGCAAAAATGCAAATCAATCTACATTGCTTGATGATCTATCTGGGTTTTTTTTCAAAGCTACATCTGCCAATTCATTCCTAGACAACTAATGAATGCACCAAATTTTGCCCAGAACCAAGATACAGATTACAGAGTAAACAGTGCAATACACGTAAACAACTTACATCACACTCGTACTCGAAGATGATCCTGGAGAAATCTGTGGGGATCACGAGCAGGCGCCCATCGTGTGCAAACGCTGCGAGCAGCTTCCCATTAGGTGACACCGCCATCTTCTGCACGGGTCCAATCTCCAGCCCCTCCCCGAGCACCTGCACGCCATCCTCATCGACCACCACTACCCGGTCGCCAACCGCAAGCAGCACCTCTGGGCTACCGGACATGACGAACTGCGGCTCCACCACGGCCATGCACAGCACCTGCTCGTCCTCACCAACGCTCGGGTCGGCGAGCTCCCGCGGGTGCGGGTCGTCGGCCTCGATGTCGGATGTGACCACGACGCGGTTGTCCTCGGTGAGGACAGCCACGCCGCCGCCCCAGAATGCAGCATCGGCGACGCCGCCTGAGGCGGGCGGGAGCAGGGGCACGGGGCTGGAGCTAGGGTTGGGCTTCAGATCGGGAAGGCGGAAGCGGAGGAGGGAGCCATCGGAGAGGAGGGCAAGGAGGTTGAGGGAGCTGGAGAAGGCGAGCGAGTGGAGGCGGGGCAGGTGGGGCGGCCAGGGGGAGGAGGCGACGGGGTGGCCGGAGGAGGAGAAGAGGAGGAGGCGGCGGCGTGAGGGCTCGTAGTGGAGCTGCACGATCTTGGAGTCGTCGCGGACGGCGGCGATCGGGCCGCCGAAGGGCGCGGCGGCGACGATGTGGGTGGAGAGGTCGAGGCGGCCGACCACGCCACCACTGCCACCGCCGGAGGCGGCGGCTGTGGTGGTGGCCGGGGAGGACCAGGGCAGGGGGGAGTAGAGGGTGATGCGGCGGTAGAACCGGTCCGATAGGAGGTCCCACTCCGCCGCGACGGAGACGGAGGAGGACATCGCCGGCGGCGAGGCGGGAGACGAGCGCGCCCCGGCCGGATAGCGCGCGAGCCGGGGGCCGGGGGCCGGGAAGGTGTGGGCCTGTTCTTTTTAGCTGAAATTTATGTTTTTAGTTGTGGCTTGTAGTATTTAGTTTATTTGTGTGAGAGATTATAGAGTAACAAAAACTCAGATACGGATTTTACCGATATAAATGAAGTCAGTACAATATGTACTACAATGAAGTAGTAGACCCTATCTTAAAAAGATACTCTATTTAAGAGTTAGTTACTGTAGAAAAGTCAAAAGGCAGCTTTTAAAAGCTGAAAAGAACAGATCCGTGGACTAGGGAATTGAGTTAGGACGGATTGGCCGTTGACATGTGGGGATGGACCGTCGGGCTGGCTGGCCTGATCTTCTTTCCACAGAGGATTCAGCAATTGCAAGGCACGGTTCAAGGAAATGGCACAGTACAGTCTGCGGGACTGTTTAATTTTGGTTCTTAGCACCTTTTTTTTATATAAAATAGCCTTCTCTTCAAGTTTAGAATATACGGCGGATGACATGTATCATCTGTCGCACCGCTGTAGCTCGATAGGAGAGAAGCGATGCGTAGTGCTGTCCAAGTGGGCCGGGCCCAACCGTGCCGGCCTGGCCCGAGCACGGCATGACCCGTTTTCTTAACGGCCCGTGCCTAGGCCGACAACGTGGCACGCCAGGCCGGCACGGCACGGCACGGCCTGACCCGGCCCGCCAACGGTTGTAAACGGGCTGTGGCCGGCACGGCCTGGCTAAATATAGCCTTTTTTGATAGTTGGGGGCTAAAAATTTGTAAAAAAATCTGAAATTTTTTCTATAAATAGGGGGCATCTGGCCTCTATTTTCCACACTGCAAACCTCACTCTCATCTCTCTGTTTAGCTGTGAAAAATCCGGTAGTGTTTGCGCAAATTTGGCAAAATTAGTGAGAAATTCATGCAAAATTCAGAAAATTCAAAAAACTCCAAAGAATTTTCTGAGAGTTGCAAAAGAGGTAATAGTATTATCTTATTTTAATTGTTTTGCTATTATTTGTTGATTCAATAATAAGTCAATTGTTCTTTACTATTTTCAATTTGCAGTTGATTCAATGGAGAACTACGATTTTTAACTCTCCGAATTCGGCCTCTCGACGGAGGATATGCAATCCTTTCAAGAAGGATATCCATTCGCGGAAGGTCCACATCCACAACAAACTAAAGAACCAGAAGAAGAGACGGCCCTGGTGGCATAGGGTCCAATCGATCCATCTTCTGCTGGCTCAACAAGTGCATCCATGTAGGACCCCGATTTTACAATCCGGATCCCTCTGTGATTACTGCATTATTCCCTGGATCAGTAGATAATGCTCACAGTTACAGTAATGAATATCAAAATACATATCATGCGGAAGCGTAAATTTAATAGTAGACTTACTCATGGGCCGATTAAGCCGAAATCATTAAATTGAAGCAGCGGAAGAACGAAGCACACAGGTGGGACCTTTAGGACATGCCCACAGGCAGCCAACTGGAGGTTCGCGACCTAGCCCTTGACATCTTCATCTTCTCAGCCAGCTGGTCCAATCTTGTTGCTGAGGCGAGGTGATTTGATTCCTGATTCTGAATTCTGTCGCAAAAGCGAGTGTGAGCACTCCAACCCCGTGCTCCGCGAGCCAATACACAGAATGCAAAAAAATAGTATGCATGGCTTATCAAGGAGAGGCTCGGGTTATTTTATTTGCTAAAAATCGCTTTTAGTAGCATGATTATTAAATCATAGTGTTATTAATTCTACCCAAACTTCACATGGCGATTGTCATAATTGACTAATCCACCAAAGACGAAATCTGGACACATGTGGACCTCTAAACACCCAAAAATTCCGTTTTTGGCCCCTAAACCAAAAAAATTCCGTTTCTGGACCCCTTCCGACCGCGCGTTTCGCGAGATGGCGCCACGTGTCCCGGCCGGCCGCGCGACCGCCCGCTCCACCGCGCGACCGCCGCCCGCCCGCGCGACCGCGCCTCCCGACCGCGCGTCCGCCCGCCGCCCGCGCGACCGCGCCGCCCGACCGCGCGTCCGCCCGCCCGCCCGCGCGACCGCGCAGCCCGCCCGCGCGACCGCGCCGCCCGACCGCGCGTCCGTCCGCCCGCCCGCGCGACCGCGCCGCCCGACCGCGCGTCCGCCCGCCCGCCCGCGCGACCGCGCCGCCGACCGCGCGTTCGGGACACGTGGCACCAGCTCGCAAACGCGCGGTCGGGAGGGGTCCAGAAACGGAATTTTTTTTATTACGGGCCAAAAGTGGAATTTCGGGTGTTTAGGGGTCCAAATGTGTCCATATTTCACCAAAGACACACTTCCCTTACTGATTGCTGTCTAAGACTCCAAACAGCGAGTGTCATCATTTAACTCATCCACCGATCTTATTCCTTTTATATTGATTACTGTCTAATACTCTAAACTGAGAGCGACATCATTTAATTAATCCACCGATCATACACCCTCTATATGGTTTGCTGTCTAAAACTCCAAACAACAAATATCATCAATTATTCAATCCACCAATCAAATGTTGCCTAATCCTCAAACAGCGAGTATCATAATCTATATAATCCACCGAGCAATTACTGCCTAAAACTCCAAGCAGCTAGTGATATTATTTATCTAATATCACTTATTTAATCCACCAATATCTTTTGTATTCTAAATTCCTAACAATCCAATCTTGAAATTTCTATTCATCCTCCCATGATTAATTAACACCATTGATTTTAAATCCACCGAAATCATTCATATTCAATCCTTTTTGTTATTGATCCAATACCATAAATTCATTCTTCTAATAATCAATCTCCATTATCTATCTCTACTAATTCACTAACATACATCCACCCAGATTTTCATGGATCGAGTCTACGATTCACTAGTATATATCCACCAAGTATATCATTGATCAGGATTGCGATTCACTAGTATCCATCCACCAAGAATATCATTGACCAAGTCTATACTCCAAGCATTATTACCTTACCTCCAAATTCTTAAAAATCCGATTCACCCATCCAGTATCTGATCAAAGCCTATTAATCCCATTATCGCCAACCACTCGCAGGAATTAATCTAGCAACTACCTTTTCACTCCCTAATTCTCCAACAATCATTTAAATCATCTATCTAGCCTATATATTCATTTTTGACTCCACCAATTTATTATTCCCAGAATTCGCACTATCATTATCCCTATTATGATCAACATAAATCCACCATCTTCTTTATGCAATTACCATAAACAGCCATCTTCTTTTCTTACGACTCTATTTATTCTTCCCATATTTTATTTTGTAAGAATAGAAATGCTACTATTTGAAATACAATATAAAATTTCCTGAGACCTAGCAGCTTTGGAACAAAACATAATGTTCAAGGAATATTAACATGATTTTCCATACATATGGCATCACACCATATGCCTAATATCACCATAATTTCTCCATACATACGGCACACCGTATAACATCTTTCAGCGTTATAGCCGCTTATTTTACCACTGGGACGACACCCAGGACAACTCAAATCAGGGCTTTCCACTGCCCTCCACTTTTCCATTCCCATTTTCCAAATATTTTTAAATAGAACTATATCTAGTTAAGTTCCCATGTCTGCCCTTGACCGTGGGCACGGCTATCCGAATAGTTTTGACTCTGCAGAGTTTGTACACTTTCACCACAAGAGACAATCAACTCGTTGCCCCACACAATTCCTTAGTTGTGTGGTTGAGCAGACCATCACAGTGACTTTTCAAAGTATCTAGTCCCTTTTGTCATCTCACTTTATGGGCTTCTCCCACTTGCGGTGGGTCCCATCTATGCGCGGGATGTTCCCCACAGTTACTAACGCAGCCGGGCTTCTCAACTCCCCGCAACGTCTAGAACAGCTGGGCGAACTTCACCCCCCACTGGTGTCCCTTCAGGCCCCCTTGCCATAGCATATCCACTTCTATCCACTAACGGTGAGATGAGTCCGGGGATTTCGATAAATTTACTTAGCCAAGTTGTATTTTACAGACTTGTGGTTGTACTGTTTTACACAGGGGGTCATGACAAGATTCAATCCTTATTGGTATCTGGGCGGTCTACCACTAACCCACTTTGTGCTTCCACCGCACCACACCCTCGAACCAATCCGCCCAGATAATTAAGCAAGTTGGGATTTTTGGGAGTATAAAATATCCATAACCAAATATACCAGTCATTTCCACCATGACTGCCGAAACCAACTTCTCATGATTAAAAACGACAATGATGTTTGGGGCATTTCAGCGCCCCTGAGTATATATGCGGTACTAAGCATAGCATATAATTAGGGACTTATTTTTGAAATGTTACTATTATAATTTTGCTAGGGCGACAAGGTTCACACATTCAAATATTCCAAAGGAGGGGTAATATTATTCAAGGTAAACAATGGGCACATAACTAGAATATTAAATTAAACATGTATTTGCATATAAAATAACAGCATGCAATTTGATAATTTAAAACAAAGTAATTTGCAGAAAATGTAGGTGCAACATGATCAAAGTATTGACTCGCCTGGTGCGGTTTACCGCGGTCTTGAGCTCACACAATGCTTTCTCTTGAGCTTCGGATCTTTTCTTCACTTCACTCTTGATCTCGCTTGATCCGTGGAATCTTCGGGCTTCAGTTTCTAATTATGCGGCAAACGACTGAATCCAAATAAAAGCAAATAACTCAAAAGATCCAAATAAATCCGAATAAACTCAATTTAGTTTTATTATGAGTTAATGGGTGATTTGGGGTTACTTGAGATAAGGTCAATGGTAGAACACGATGACTTGATATTTTTATTGACAATTTCCTTTATTATTTTGGTATTTATTAAGGAAGTTCCATGAGCCACGATGGACCTATGGGTAGGTATCATTTTATGTGACCCTAATTACTTGTGTTAATGGCTAAATGTTTACTTTAGAGTATTTACATGTCCATGAGATTATTTGGATGCTTGATGACCTAGGGCTATTATTATTAGACTTAGCTTTATTTTTAATTTAAATTTATTTATTTAGCAAGGCTTGTTTTACAAGGTTATATTCCAATGTCTGGTATTTAGCAAAATTTACCACTAAGATTTATTTAACGGTGGTATGTTAAATATTGAGCATATATCTTAAATTTTATTTAAGAGCAATCTTTATTAAATTTGGCCATTTAACCTAAGTTGTTTTCCTTTATCAATGTCTTAGTATGCCTTAGTTGGGAATTAAGCTTTAATATAAAGGTTAAAAGGCACATTAGCTACTGACATGTAATATTTAATTCATGATTAAATCTTTATTAAGTTCATTTTTACTCTAATCAATCTTAGCATCTTTTATGGATTAACTTTATATCTTTTCTGTGGTTTTTCCTTCGCTGGGAGCTGGTCAGCAAAAAGATTAAAAATCCTACTTCTAGTACTGCGCGCGAGGGGGATCGAATGCGAGCGGGTGAACTGAGTGCGTGGGCTGCTAGCCACTCGCCTACGCGGTGTTACCTGATGGAGGCGGGCGATGACTGCAATTGAAGCGAGCAGCCCGGCGCAGAGCAGAGCAAGTCGGGGGTGACGAGCGGGCGGCGGTGCCGGCGGCGAGGGACGGCCGAAGAGGGGCGGGGAAGGGTCAAAATGGGATCCCGACGCTGCGGTGATGTCGGTGGAAGGGTCGGTGGGGACCGGGGAGCGCCGAGGAGGACCGGCGGCGAGCGGCGGCGGCGGGCTTGGGAAGGTGCCCGGTGCCGACGAGGTACAAGCCCGGAGGAGCGCAGGCGAGGCCGGGAGTGGATTCACGGCGCTCTGGAGATGGCTCAGGAAGAGTGAATCGGCTTGTCTCGGTGGGAATCGGGGGAAAAGCGCGGTGGCCGGAGTTGGGGAAGGAGAGTGGCGCCGGCGGTGGGCGAGCCCTAGACTCGATTGTTTTCTGCGGGAGGATGAGGGTGAGGTGGGGAGTCCATGGAGGCCCTCGGTGGCCCTTATAGGCAAGCGAGAGAGGCCAGCCTCGGGACCTTGCCCGCTTGTCTTATCGGCGAGAGGCGGTGCAGGCGGCGGCAGGGAGATCCCGCAAAGGATTCGGTGGTGATGACCTGCACCGCGCGTGCTGTAGCAGAGAGCTTGAGCCGCGCGCATGAGGGGACGGGTCGAGCAGCGCGGGGGAGAAAAAGAGGCGTGCGGCAGGTCCGGTGGTCCGAAGCGGACAGGGTGGCGTCGACCGCTGGTCCGAACGGGGCTACTCCTGGTCCGAGCGCGGGAGGGGAAAGAGGACGGGCTGGGCTGCGAGAATGGGGCGTGCGCGGAGCCAAAGCTGCGGCCTAGGAGAAGCGAGCGAGGGGGGTGGCTCGGGGAAGAAATACAGTGCGGAGGAGGAAGACAGGGGAGCTTGCGGCCGGCTGGGCTGGCTGGTGGGGGAGCGGAGTGAGGGGGTTGGGCTGGGCCGGCTGGCTTGGCCTGACCTTCTTTCTTCTTCTTTTTTTTTCTTTTGTTTTGGGATATGCATTTGGGTATATATACTTATATTAATAATTTAGGTTTTATTCCTTTCTTACTCTCCTAGACTCTGCATTTACATTTTTAGCACTAATTTTGTGGGTGCCTCCTTTCTAACATGTATATATATATATATATGTGTGTGTGTGTGTGTGTGTGTGTGTGTGTGTATATATATATATATATATATATATATATATATATATATGTTGGCACTTTCAATTTGTTGGCTCCTATGGTTATACCATTATTTTCATAAATGAACTTTTATGCTTGAAGTCAATTTTCTCCCCTTCCTTTTATGGATCATCTTTTCAGATTCGAATTTTTATTTTCTGTTGCTTAAACATGTTTGTTTCCTTCTTGAGCCTTTTACTCTGTGGAACTTCAACCAAATTTAGAGAAATATCATAAACTCCAAATTCAAATAAAATATATTGCAAAAATAATTCAAAACTTCATATTTTTCAAATTTAAATTTTTGGGATGTTACAATCCACAACCCATAGCACGGGTGCAAAAAGAACAAGAGCTAGTACATCAGGAGTCTAGAATGATTTCGACAAGAAGTTCAAGACCGACGATGATGGGAATTCGGTGAGGTATACTGCTTGTAAAATTTGTGGTAATGAATTGTCTACAAAATTTTTAGGTGGAACGGGTTACCTGCAATGGCATGCTGCAAGCCGCAAAAGAAGACAAGGAATATAAATGCGCCAAACGCAGCTACAATATAACCCCAACGGCTCGGTACATACTTGAGAGTACAACCCAGAGGTAGCCCAGGATCTCTTTGTAGATTAATTTCTTCTCAAGATTTGCCTTTAAATTTTGGTGAGTTTGATGCTTTTCAAAAATATATTAGGACTGCTCATAACCCTCGATTTAATGTTGTATCTAGGCAAACCACAATTAATAAATTCATCCTTCTTCTATAAGATATACTTGGTGTGTGCTATGTAAAATTATTTTTTTACTTCAGATATCACCAACTCACAGATGGTTGCCATACAGACCATGAAGCTGAAGTGGCAAAAAGCATTAATAAGTGGTATTCGTACCTTGGTGATGAAGGCACCCTTGGGGGCGAGGAACGTGGTAGAGATTTTGTTGAAAAAAGATAATTATAGATGAAATTGGAGTTCTTAGTGTACTGTTGATTAGAACCATCATAAATGTGCTAGCAGTACTAATTTAACTTATAATCATGTAGTACGGGATATGAAATTGTTAGAATTGTAAAATTGTGAACCTTAGCGGGTGGGAGGCCATCGGGCGAGTGGGTGATAGCATAACACATTTTTACTCCATTCCTCTGATGATAGCGATATCAAACTTAACATATTTCGCATAGCTAAAGAAAATCAAGTGTAACTTTATTTAATTATAATTGTACGAGTTATTGACTTGAGATCTAGATATGACTTATCTTTTATTTAGGAAACTGGTTCTTAAGAGCATTAGCAATTCATCTTTGGGATATTGACATCAAAAGGGAGTAATCGAAATTTAAGCTCAGGCATTCATTCTCGGGATGTGTAACCATGATGATACATTATTCATTGCCATATCATAAATAAGAAAGAAAAATATTACATACAACGTGCTCGGTGAGGAAGCGAGCTGAGGAGGGGGCGGCATGCTCAGAGAGGAGGCGGCCGACTCGGGGAGGAGGCATGCTGAGGAGGAGGCGGCGTGCTCGGGGAGGAGGTGGCTGGATCAGGGGAAGAGGCGTGCTGAAGAGGAGGCGGTGTGCTCAGGGAGGAGGCGTGCCGGGGAGAAGGCGCACTGAGGAGGAGGCGGCATGCTCGGGAAGGAGGCATCCAACTCGAGGGAGGAGGTGCACTGGGAAGGAGACAGTGTGCTCGAGGAGGAGGCACACGGGGAGAAGGCAACGGCTCGTGCTCAGGGGAGAGTTAGAGATATATTAAGCTTTTGAGTGGGGGCGAGCAAACCCTAATGTCCGAATATAAATAGGTTGGACATATCACAGACGGTTCTAAATTAGAACCGTATGTAATAATACACATCACAAGACAGTTCTAGATTAGAATCATCTGTAATAATACACACAGATGGTTCTAAATTCATTCTCATATACATAAATGCAAATTCACGTATATACATGACATATTCTCATATACATAAATGCGAATTCATATATACATGACACATTCTCATATACATAAATACAAATTCAGTAATACCTTAGGAGTAAATATGTATTACTTAATTGTTTTTTTACCGATTAGTAATGCCATCATGTCATTATACCGAGACTGTTTACATATATAGAAGACGGTAAATACAAACTCAACTACTTGTATATACATATGGCTAAATATCATGGTCAGTCGCTTCTTACAAAAGATTAAAAAAGTAGAAACCTAACTAATTCGATGTTTTCTAGTGGCAGAGATAGCATACTATCTCCGTCTTTAAAACTTTGTAGGCAATGTGGTCAGCATCAAATGGTTCGGGATCACAGCAAATGAAGGCTGAAATGTGTCCACCCGCTAACGCGTTCGTTCGAGTGTTTCCCAAAGACCCTCCGACTGAACAATTAAGTCGAATTGAGCCCATAGGCTCTTTTTCCTTGCTTCAGGGGTCTTGGCAATGTTAACTCGGCCGTCTGCTGCCTCGACTAAGCACTCCAAATGATGGCAAGCCTTCTGGAGATATGCAACGTCGTTGTGGAGGACCACGTCAATGGTGAGGTTAGCTCGCCAAAAGTGGGAGACCAATTGGAAGACGCAGTGGAGGGGAACGCCAAGATGGCAGAAGGTGGTCGTCACCTACTTTGGCAAATCCTCTAACATACAAGGGAGGACATTGTTGGCACAATGTCCTTCCACAGTATCTTCTAGTGTACGACCAGCGAGGTGTTCGTACATGATGACCAGGTTGGCTATCAATGCCAGCAATAAGAGGCCACTCGAGCCATTTATTTGTGCTTGAGAGTAGATATGTGTATCAACGATGTGGTGGTTCATCTTCGGTACAAACCCAAACATAAATCAGAGATGCATCAGGGAGACGAAGCGCACGCCATTCATGCATATAAGAGATACATCATAGACGGTTTGTATCATAGACGGTTCTAATTAAAAACTGTCCGTAACGTCTGCAATTATCACAGATGGTTCTTTTTAATAATCGTATGTGAAATATCACAAATAGTTATTAACAACAACCGTCATGATGATTGCGTATCACAGACACTTCTAGCCATCGCTAGTAATATAGACACTCACGTTTATAAAACTGTCTATGATAATTATAACACAGATGATTTATCATAAATCGTCTATAATGAGACGTTCAACATAGTCTGTTTTGTTGATGTGGCTGTCTACGCGAGTGCATTTGGCATCAGAAAAGCTCGGCCGACAAGGCTAGACTGCCACCTGACGAATCCACGGATTGACGCGCATTTTTTAGATAATGGAACAAAGTTCCAGCTTCTACTTTCTGGGGAGAAAGTACACAGCTGTTCAATACAAAACCAAGCACATAGGCTCCAACTCCACAAGAAATCAAACTACAAAAAAAGAAAAGAAGAAGAAAGAAGCTACGCTTCAATTCTATTCCTAAATTTCCAACCGAACTTCGCAAAAACCTCCATGATTACGGTCTCCAACAATCTGCATCCAATTTTGAGATTTGATCTCGCCTCTTCTTTATGTAGTAGGGACCATTGTCGAATTCAATATGTTGCCCTGAAAATAACCTGCAGAAATGTATTAGATTTAGAATTATTGAATACCATATCGTTTCTATTCAACCACATAGCCCAACATAAAGCAGCAGCTCCTACAAATATTTGATTTCTAAGTTTTGGCCGAATGGCATTCAACCAAGAATCAAACATGTTCGCAAAGCTAGAAGGGGGCTGAATTCCAATGGTGATATAAACGGTATTCCAAATAAATCTTGCAAAGTGGCAATCAAAGAAAAGATGTTGTATCGTCTCCATAGAGCTACAAAAACAACAAGTGGTGCTACCTTGCCAATTCCTTTTTGCTAGATTATCCTTTGTGAGAGTAACCCCCTTTTGAAGATACCAAAGGAAGATCTTAATTTTCAGAGGTATCTTAATGTTCCAAAGAGGGGTCTTTTGGGGAACTACCCCTTCTTGTATCACATACATATAAAACGAACGAACCGTAAAAGTACCCTTGTTACACAAATCCCAAATAAACGAGTCCTCTCCACTTGAAAGGTTTACTGAAAATATTTTGGCCACCAAATCAAGCCAATCATCTAGATTAGAGCCAACCAAGGCCCTCCTAAAGGACACATTAAGAGGTATAGAGCTTAATATATGTGATACCGTGGTGTCTTTTCTCCTCACAATTCTATAGAGTGCGGGATATGCAACACTAAAGGGTTTGTCACCTATCCAAGTATCCTCCCAAAATCTAGTTTGGGACCCATCACGAACACGGAAGTGACCACATGTAAGGAATTGATCCTTGACCTTCAAAAGGCCAGACCAAAAATGTGAATCCCCCGGTTGTTTTGTAACTTGGGTAAGAGTTTTATTGGACAAGTACTTCCTTTTAATAAGGCTTTGCCAAACACCCTTTTCGTTAATAAGTTTAAACAATCATTTGCTCAAAAGGCCTTTATTTTGGATCCCCAATCCTCCAAATTCTTTAGGCCTACAAAGAATACTCCACTTAGTGAGTCTATATTTCTTTTTATGTTCATCACATTGCCAAAAGAATCTGGAACGGTAATAGTCTAGCTTTTTTAACACACCTCTGGGGACTTCGAAGAAGGAGAGCATGTACATGGCTAGACTAGTTAGAACTGAATTAATCAGTACTAGTCTCCCTCCTACTGATAAGAGTTTACCTTTCCAACTACTCAGCTTTTTCTGAAATTTTTCCTCTATGACCAACCAATCCTTGTTCGAAAGCTTGCGATGATGCATGGGAATACCTAAGTATCTAAATGGGAAACCCCCCATGCCACAACCAAAAAGTTGCGCATATTCATGCTCACTCTCCTTGGCCTTGCCATAGCAAAATAACTTGCTCTTATGGAAATTGATTTTTAACCCCGATAATTGCTCAAAGGTACTTAAGACTAGCTTAAGGTCTTTGGCCTAGAGTATATCATGATCCAGGAAGAGGATAATGTCATCCGCGTACTGTAAGATTGATAGACCATCATCGACAAGGTGAGGAACAACTCCACTAAACTTTCCATTAGCCTTGGCTCTCTCAATTAAGATGGCTAACATATCAGCAACTAAGTTAAAAAAAATTGGTGACAAAGGATCTCCTTGCCGAAGTCCTTTCTTAGTCTGAAAAAATGGCCAACTTCATCATTAACTTTAATGCCAACACTGCCACCCTTAACAATTTGTTCTATCCAATTGCACCAAACAGAAGAAAAGCCCTTCATTCTTAAAGTTTGCTGAAGGAAGGACCAATTAACCTTGTCATATACTTTCTCAAAGTCTAGCTTCAATATAACCCCATCTAATTTCTTCCTATGCATCTCATGAATAGTCTCATGTAAAATGACAACGCCTTCCAAAATGTTCCTACCGGACATGAAAGAGGTTTGTGAAGGTTTTATGACTTTTTGAGCTACTAGAGCTATTCTATTTGTCATTACCTTTGTAAAAATTTTGAAACTAACATTCAATAGGCAAATTGGCCTAAAATGTTGTATCTGTTTTGCCTCTTTTTCTTTTGGTAATAATGTAATTATTCCAAAATTGAGGCTGTATAGTGGCAATTTACCCTTGTGGAATTCAGCAAAGAGAGCCATAAGGTCACTCTTAATAATATCCCAAAAGGCTTGATAGAACTCAGCCGGAAACCCGTCTGGACCTGGCGCCTTATTATGCTCCATTTGGAAAATGGCAGCTTTGACCTCCTCCTCCAAGAATTCCATGGTTAATAAATCATTTTCCAAATCGGATACCTGTGAGATATCATCCCTCATAGATTCCATCATGGAAAAATTATTACGATCTGAAGCTCCAAAGAGGTCCTTATAATAATTGGTGATAAATCTTTTAAGATTCTCATCCCCTTCTATAACTCCCTCTTCTTGCTCAAGTTTGAAAATTCTAGTTTTCCTGTGTTTACCGCTTGCTACCAAATGAAAATACTTAGTATTACAATCGCCAAATAACAACTTAGTTGTCTTGGCTCTTTGATACCATTTGAGCTCCTCTTCCCTTAAAAGGGAGACTAATCTCTCTTTTAAACAATGTTTCAAATCAAGCTCCATAGGGCTTAGAATTTGAGTTTCTGTTTTCTTATCAAGCTCATCTGTTTTCTTAATCAGCTCTTCCTTCTCCTTTTTATAAGTACCACTCACATTCTTAGCCCAACCTCTTAGGAACTGTCTAAGGCGTTGAATTTTAAATTGCCATTTTCGTAGTGGTGTTTCCCCCCTTTTCTCTTTGTTCCACACATCAGCTACCAACTCCGAGAAACCATCCCGCAACAACCATCCGAGTTCAAATTTGAACATAGGTTGTTTTTTAATATGGGTACCATCACCCATATTAAGCAGCAATGGGGTATGATCTGAAATTTCCCTATTTAATGCTTGAACATTTGTTAGCGGAAATTTAGCCTCCCACTCTGTACTTACCAAAATCCTATCAAGTGTCTCATAAGTTGGTATATCTCTAGAGTTTGCCCAAGTAAACTTCCTATTCGAAAGTTCAAGCTCCCTTAAGTCTAAGCCATCAACAACGGCATTGAATAAAAAGGGTCATTTATCATCATATTTATCATTGTTTTTCTCTCTTGGGCTCCTAATTATGTTGAAATCACCACCGATAAGAATCGGATGCGTTTCTTTAGAACATGTTTGAACCAACTCCGCGAGAAAAGCTTCCTTAAAGTCATCTTGAGCAGCCCCATAAACTGCTATAAGAATCCATTGGAAGCCATCTGCTTTGTTTCTAAGTCGGAATTTAACATAGAATCTCCTTCGGCAATAACTCCGATGTCAAAGACCTCTAAGTTCACTCCTAACAAAATACCACCGGACCTACCATGAGGTTCGGACCAGTGTCACAGGAATTCTTGTACACCACAAATGTTGTTTAAAACTGTTTTAGAAAAATCTTTCTTACCGGTCTCCATGAGAGCAATAAAGTCTAGCTTTTGCTCTCTAGACGTGTCTGACAGGAATCTAAATTTAGCCAAGTCACTAAGACCTCTACTATTCCAAAAAATCCTTTCATTTTGACTCAGTCTTATGTTTTTTAATCATCCTAATCTTATGGTGTTTCTTCCTTCTAAAGGACGAATGTGACTTGTTTTTCTTAAAGACAGCTTTGAAATCACAACTTAGGTGATCACTGTCCTCATCCATTACCTCCTCCATCAAATCACCACATAAGTGACCAAGAGTGAGGTTTTCTATGTCCTCATCGTCCTCCTCATCAATAGTTTCAGAATCCATATTTGTTTCAGATTCTATGTGGCTCAATCTCGAATTAAATCTATCAATTTCAATAGTTTTAATTCTGTTAACTGATTTCGAGATATCCCTAGTATTCTTGCCTAAGTTAATACCTAGATCAAGAATAGAAGAGGCAACTAGAGAATCTGAACAAGAAGTAAAGGAAAGGTTATTGTTGATACCTTTAATGAAATCCAGATTTTTCCACGCCGCTCTCTTCTTTGCTTTTTCCATCACGTGCTCGTCCTTGTTAACAAAATGCGGGCTGGAACGAGTTGGGGTAATTGTAGCTTCCGTGATAGCTGCAGCCGCCAGCACATTAGCCGGCACTGTGCTTCCACCCTGCATTTGCAGCGCGCCACCTCCACCATGCAAGGTCGGCAGCACCTCCATTGGCCCCACAACAGGAGGCGGATGAGCCCAAGGTGACAGCGAAGGCAAGCACAGTTTAAGCGTGCTGCTATCTAGGGGGCTCAGCTGCACCTCCACTGAACCGAGAACCTCTGAAAGTGCGCCACCAATTGGAAGAACCGTATCCACATCCGAATGAACGATTAAAGTTTCCTTCCCACCAATTTTGCCGCCACTCTCAGCCTCATTAACAGCTTCGGGCAGCACACCCTCCACAACTCCTTCAACAAAGGCATTGTTGTCCTCGGTCAACACCAAGTCAGCACATTCACCCAAGGTTGTTTCCACCGCCATGTCCAGAATACTGGTCGCCATGATTTTGATTTTAGCCTCTAATGCTTGCATTAAGTCAGAAGCAGCAGGCCTGATGTTTTCAGTCTTGTTGTTGTCATTTCCACCCTCTAAAATCATATCATCCCCCTTTAACCCCTTAGGCTCCGAATCAGAGTTAGGAACCGCTTCGGGATTGACGCGCATAAGTTTTTGCGTGTTATCAAGAGAAAAAATAATAGAAAACAAAAAATGGTCCTCTTCTTTTGGTTTTAGTCGGCTTTTAACTTTAAACTTCTGCTGGTACTCATATCAACTGTAGCCAGAAACCACGGAAGAAATACGGGGCTAATGAATCCACGGACGACGGCGCAGATTTGCTAGTGCGTTGAGCCATTCTTTTGCCACCCGCCCAACCCCGCGGCAAGCCGTGTCTGGATCCGTGCGGCCTGGAGGGAGGCAGGAGTCTTCTGAATCGCCTTGCGGCAGAGTCTTCGTTCTTGCCGGCCTTACGCCCCAGCCCAGCTGTGCCTGTTTGCTGGCTCATCTCCTGCCATCTTGAGGGACGTTTACAGTTTGGAACGTGGAGGCCGTCTGCTGCCTCGACTAAGCACTTATGTGGTGATTTGATGGAGGAGGTAATGGATGAGGACTAGTGCACTAGCCCAGCTGTGCCTATTATTGCCTCAACTCTCTCTCTCTCTACAGCTATTGCTAACGCACAGATCAATGGTAGAGTTTCGATGTTACCAACCAACAGTGTCCCGTGATGATACTTTTTGCTTCAAGCTATCTCTCGCTGGAAGCTTTTGACACGAGTAGCAATCAGTTTGATGACATAAAGCACCGAAAGGGGAAGGAAAACAGCAGTTTGATTTAATCGTAGAGCATTTCCTAGACTAGTATAGTGCCCGTGCTAACGCCACAGCGGCATTTTAGGAATGCACATGAAAACAACCAAATAACGATATTTTTTTTCAAAGTTTAAGTTTCACGCAATTGTATATCACCATGTATATAATCTGGAAAACACTCATGTATATCACCAGCAAGTTCAAGTCATGAAATTACAAGCCTAGGCCAATTATAATGCATAACAAGGCAATAATAAATCATGTCTCGCCTGAACCATCTAATTTCTGATTTGCTTAAGTAGGTCTTGGAGTTCTCCAGGGATAATGTCTTTACATTCATTTTCACTGCTCTTCAAAATGTCCACCAAGAAATTCGTCCTCAGTGAATGTGATCGCTGTGCATGGCAGATAATAAGTTAACTTATTAATTTGCTATGTAGTCTACAAAATATACATAGAGAATATTATATGCTCACAGTGTTGATAACTGGTAATCTTACACCATTCCACGACCACATGAAACTGTATACAAGGAAGCCTGACAGGTTGCTGGAGAAGAGCACGTGTTTAATTGTTATAGATAAATCAAATGATATTTGATAATAAAGATAAAACATATTATAAGTTATTACCAGTCCGTAGTTTTTGGAACCCATGTTGGGAATTTACGACGCCAGTAAAAAATATCGTCTTTCCACGCAGGATGTGCCAATTCCATGGCGAGTTTGAAATTATTGGCAATGTTATGTAATTTGTGTATATATGGCATGCATGGATCAGAACCCTTAAACATTCCATTTTTAGGATGAGGATCCATAATGGACACAGTTCTGGTACCCATGTCTAGTATGTATAATGTGTAGTGCTCCATTTGACGGTATGGCAGTAGAACCTATAAACAAACACCGAGTCTATAAGTGACAAATGATAAAACACAAGTTTTTAAAGGAGTATATAGATCATATCTTACACCGCTGCAATGTGAAATATCGTACTCCATGTCAGGCCAGCATTCAAGCAATTTTGCGAGTTTTTTGAAGTCTAGCTTGTCACACCGCCGCGGATCTCGTCCAAACTGAGATATGGACTGTTCATTTTGCAAAATTTAGAATTATTTGTTTAATATATATATATATACGCACACACACAACAAGGGAACAATTATATCAACTTACACAGAACTGGAGGTCCATGTAGTGGAATTTGTCATCTAACCACAACAAGGCTTCGTTGCACGCAACCGTCCGAACACCCATGTTGAAGCAATCACAATCAATGGGTTTATTTGCATCTAAAATATCTCTAAGTGTTCTGAGACTTAAAGAAATTGGATATGGTCTGGTGCTTCGAACCCATTCTTTGCTACAAAAAAAACAAGGACCAGGAACGAATTAGTTGATCACATCTTAGTATATTAGTATATGCAATTAATTAGCAAAAAATACTTACTCTAAACACTCTTCATCGTCTATCGACCAGATGTATGTGCTCAACCAATACAATAGTTCCTTTCTGTCAGTGAATATTTTGGCAGATGGTTGAGGACCAGCAGCAATTTCTGACAGTTGAGTGACCTCACCCGGATTATCGATCATTATGACATCATCTAGATTATCGCTGACCTCTTTATCTTGTTCATCATCCTGGTACCCTCTCGCTGTGTTTAATGTGGAGTTCCACAAGATTGCAGGGAGCTTGAACCTAAACTTACTTATATCATCCTGAAAATATGAGCAAGTGCTGATCTATTAACCAATTATTTGAGAAAAAAGTGACTATGTTTAGAAATCTCCCTATGAATTACCTGGGTCACATGGTCAGATAGAGTAATTCCAGTCCAATACTCCATATAGTTGATCATCCATAAACCACAACTTACCCTGTGCAAAAGTGAAAAAAAACTAACGTGAGTGATATAGATACCGTTGCAAGTCAGGCAATGGCATACACAACAAGTCAGATGATCTTTTACCCATCTGTTTGCATTCTCTCAGTGATCTTATCTATAATTGGCCAAGATGCCACTTTAATATCCGCCCATTTATCTCGGTACAGCTGTGTATGCTCTGCTGCAAGTTTTATTACTCTTTCCATTCCTCTTAACTGTTGTGACAGAAACACCAATATTTAGAAAGGAATATTAGAATTAAAATACAATATGAAACTATATAATAATCATTAGTACGTACCGTAGTTTTGAGATCTCGACGGTCCGATAGTTCTCGTCCGAAAGAATCCAAGACATGTATCTCACATTTGTTGGCATTCACAACCGCTAGGTACCAGTGAAACTTCTCAATATTAATTGGAAGGAACACCTGCACTAACAGAGTTTTATCTCAAATTTTTCTTCTATCTTTAAATTATTAACAAAATTAACATCCGCATGATATTATATATATAATAATTATGGCATCGACAAGTTTACCATATCAGCGTGTAAATACTTTTCGACCCTTGTATAATCTACGTCATCTTTATAGTTCAATGCCACCTTAGGATCTCCGTCACATTTTAGCAAGCTGGAAATAAATGTATTTTCTAAATAAACATCTTCACCTTCTCTATGTTGTAGGTGTTCTTCATGCCGGATACAATGAATATAAGCACTTAGGACCTGCAAATTTTTAATTTGACAGTAAAGAATTGAACCCAGATATTTGGTATACATCAATCAATGCAAAAGACAGTCTTAAACATACTTACAGCGCCATTCACTTGCTCGCCGTCACGGAAAAGACAATCCATGTCATCTCTGTTTACCCAATTATTATCGATGTTGACGAGTACCCTTTTTTCTGGTGTTGCTTTCATGTATTCAATTATATCAGCATCTTCTTTTGTACACTCATAATCTACAGAAAAATTATTTTTATTATTAATTAATTCCCAAATAAGTAAAGAAGATACAATTGAAGACCACTCACCTTGAGGCAGGACTTTTGCATTGTTTGACTTCTTAGGTTTATTATGTCGGGATGATGCCTTCATCTGTGTGTTCAAGACTATCGACTTCACATCCTCGTCAGCACGATTCCTGTAGTCGTCTTTTTCTAGGTCAACTATTTGTCCGGCATCATATTCGATCGGCCCTTCTACTACATCCATGTTGATCTGCAATATATAATATCAGTGAAGAGAGGGTGAAGTAGTGAAGCAGCTTGTGAAATGAATCAGGTCCTGTGAAAAAATTTTGCTACTGTTGTTCGTCTTAATTAGTACAGCAAAAGCCCTTCTGCTAGTGTTGTTACAAGCACAGGAAGTGAATACTAAAGAAATTCTCATGTTGTTTCTTCTCAGTGCAATTTTTCCAAGAACTGTTCATGATGTAAAAAGATATGTTTTGCTGAATATACTGAATTCTTTCTTCTAGGGTCTTGATTGAAGTGTTCTTTTCAATAGACCAAAATTTTGACTTTGCTCTGCTAGAAAGTATTGGAGTAGTGGACCATGTTGTACTTCCAATACAAGGGTTTTATAATAAAGTAGCGATGCATGGTAATTTAAAACAAAATAATTAAATAATAGATTGCAAACTGGGTTCAACATGATCAAAGGACATTACTTGCCTTGGCCTTGCTCAGCTGAGGGCTCTTGGTCTTCAAATCCAACTTCCGTTCCCTCGAACACGCGATCTAACGAGAGAGAAAGCAAATCGAAAAGACAAAATAAAATCAAATAAAATTCAAATGAACTCCAAAAACTTTCAAACCTGAACCAAAAAATAGAGCTCAATTTTAGATGAATTTAGGAAAAAGAATCGGGTCAATCGGAGCTAGGACGAGGGAGAACGGGCCTCTGGAAGATTGGATCTAAAGAAAATCGGGGAAAATAGGAAATTGCACTGTACTGTGGACCGGGTGCACAGGGGAGCTGAGTCCACGGTGAACGCGGCGCACGGAACAGTGCGGGCGGCGGCTGCTGGCGCAAGCGGCTAGGGTGACGTGGCTGCTGACAAGGCGACGCGTGGACACCTGGGCTGACATGGCAGATGACGTGTCATGCTGACGTGGCAGATGACGTGGCACCTGGGGCCTCGGGGTGCTGACGTGTCTGACACGTCAGCCTAGGGCTGATGTGGCTGCTTGCGTGGCGGCTGACTCGGCTTGGGGTCTACGGTGCACAGCTGACATGCAGGCCCCACCGGGCAGAGGCCGGTGCACGGTGGTCCGGGCGCACGGGAAGGCGAAGCGTCGGGCGCGGCTGGCGTCAGCGCTGACGTGCGCGTGCACGGGGCGTGAGGCGTCGCTGGCGCGGGGTGCGGTGGCGGTGACCGAGCGGCGGGGTGAGCGGGCGGCGGTCCTGGCTGGCGAGGCTCACCGGCGGCAGCAGACGGCGGCGGCGGAGTTCACCGGCGGTGACGAAGACCGGGCGGCGAGCGGCGACCGGCGAGTGCTCCCGGCGGCCTCAACGGAGGCTCGGCGACGGCGCGCGGCGGCGGGCTCCGGCGATGAGCGGCGGCGGATGCGGCGGCTCGGGACGGCGAGAACCCCCGGGGGTCGGGCCCCTTTATACCCGGCTCCCGAGGAGTCCCAGGCGGCACGGGCGCGGAGTCCAGGCGGAAGACGGCGAGGTGGCGGCGAGTTCGCGCCGGACACGGGGAGAGAGTCCCGCTCGGGGACGAGGGCCCTGACAGGTGGGCCCCACCTGTCAGCGACACGGGCAAGCGGGCAGCTGGGATGGCGCGCGGACGAAGCGGCAGCGGCGGGGATGGCGACACGCGTCAGCCATCGGGCAGAGGGTTGCGGCGCGGGCGCGGATGCGCAACGCGTGGCACGGGCACGGGTGCGCTGGGCTGGGCTTGCGGAGCCGTGGCGGGTTGGGCCAGCTGGGTGGGTTTCGGCCCACCTGGCTGGTTTAGGAATTTTAGGGTTTTTCTTTTTCAGAAATTCATTTAATTCCTTTTGAGGTCTAGAAAATAGCAAATAAATCCAGAAAAATCCAGAAACATTCCAATAAATTCCTTGAGACACAAGGAACTCAAATAAAATAACTTTGGCAAATGTTCATGTTTGGATTATTCATATTAAACCCTTTCAATTTAATAAAATTCCAATTAAGCTTTAATTAATTCCAGAAAAATTCAAATGGTGAATTTTATTTTAAAAACTTCACCTTCTTGATTCTAGAAGCTGTGTGCGCTGCTCAGCCAACCTATCAGCAGTGTTGTTCACCTCACTTGAGCTATAGCTGGAAAGAATGATCAATCCTAGATTAGACATGTGGTGGCAATATACTGAAATAACTTCCATAACTTCCATAACTTGGTGAATGTTCTGGGAAATCTGACAACTTTCAACACAATCCCAAAAGCAAGGCATGTGCAGTTAATCTCAAGAGATTCCAAAGTATATTCACAGCAAAAATCAAGAGGAAGCCAACCTATATAACTTTGTTATTATAGATATTATCTTACAACTACAATGATTAACTATAAATTAATCTTTCATCACCACCAACGAAACTGTGTTCCACTCACCAGACTCCCCTCTATAAACCAAGCACAAGGAAAATTGACAGGTTAGTGATGAGGCCCAAATATTACATAATTACATTTACATGGATCTGAAGATCTTTGGAGATATGTGACCATGCTATGCGTGAGCCTTGAGGGAAAAAAATGAGGCACAGATCAAAACTACACTACAGCCTAAACACAGCAAAACCCCCTCCGTGAGCTTGCTCATAGTTTCCACTTATTTGTCTTTGTTGCTTGCAGACATCCCTCAACCTCCTCGTGGGCTAGCTCTGTTTATTGCCAATTCCTAGGCAACAATAATGCACCTTGCTTATGCCTGACACTGCTCAAAATATGAAATTCTACAGCACAGCAAGAGCATCTTCTGTATACCTCTGTAAATCCGCTCCTTGATATCTTCATGGAAAGCTGTCTACAGGTTGGTACGTCAGTTGGCAGAAGACTTGGCTTCATCGTCTGAGTCGGTCGCTCATTCAGACTAAAAATATTTGCGGTTTAGAATGGATAAGGCAATGAGGTTAATTGTATTACAGCAAGATATTTTCACTTCAAATCAACAATCATTCATTGTTCAACACAAATTAAATTGATCTGAATCGTTAAATTTTCCTCAAATAAGTAATGGAAATGAAAAGTTACTGTAATATCAGTTAAAAGATTGTTCACCAAATAAGAGGTCAGAAGATAGATACATACAGCATAAAGACCTTTAAATCCTTCTCTAGCAATTATGAGGCGAACTGCGTCAGGTGCAGACTTGAATTGACCGGTTTGCATTCTTTGTTTCACCACCTGAATGCAATGCTATCTATTTTTAATGCAAAACAACATTATTTGTACATAATATAAAAAAAACACAGACCTCTGTGGGGACACGAATGAGAGAAGCAGCAATCCCTCCAACGGCTCCTGCAGTCTGTAGCATTCTCGTTTAGAAAATAATCCAGACATGAACCCACAAGCTATGGGGACTAAGCATTCATAAAGATGGTGTGTAATAACATTCTTGGTACTTTAACACTAAAAGTGCCATCGATAAGCTTGCAGGTATAGAAACCACAATAAACAGCAAAGTGTTACAGCCTGATCTATAGACCAAGATGCCTTGCTTTGAGCAATCAGCTAGTCCAGTAATAAGCAAAACACATGCTAACTTACAAAATGAGCAACGGCACTCAAATTTTCAGGAAACGTCTCCAATAGTTTTCTTTTAGTTGGTTCATATATTCCCACAAATACAGCAGAAGCCCTGCAGTAAGTTAAGAATTAGGCTAAGAAAATCACATAGACATAAGCAACATACATTGGAAATAAATGGCGGTGATTCCATCTCAAGGTGTGTAAGCAAAAGTGAAGCTAGGGATTATTCTGAACAGGGATATGACTGTCAGTCAAAGATGAACAGCAATACTATTATTTAGATAATACCTACTTGCAGTTTAACTATAAAAACAATCATTGCATCCAATGCTAAGTTATTATATAGTATTCCATCAATAAAGTATCCAAGAACAGAGAGCTAATACTTTAAGGTTGGGGCATACTAAGTTAACATCTTGCAGCTCCAAGTTGCTTTGACATTTACAAGGAAAAAAGTAACATGCACATGTTATAACTTATGTCAAGAAGCTTTCAATGCAGCAGATGCAATATGAAGAAGAGAGTGCATATATTGGGAATGAGAGGTTAACATGTGTAGAATCACGGGAGAACGCCAGCAAGATTTCCAGCTAATCCAGAATACAAGCCTTTCCATTCAATTCGACTTCCACTTTGAGCAGCCTACAGAAATAATAACAAAAGAACTTCAGACAAAATGTAAATGTTGTGATTCTTCATTGCTGGTAAACCATGAGCAGAAAAAATTGGATTCATGAGAGACTGGAGGCACAAGATAGTAAATAGAAAATGAAAGAGGCATTTGTTGGTTGACAAGCGTATTAGGATTTTGTAGGCATTGCAGGCACACTTAAATAAGTATAATGCAGTAATGCACGCACAAGCGCAATCAGTATTCTTATTCAGTCCACCCTTATAAGCTGCATCAAACACAAGTCCCGAATCCCTGGAGCAATTGCTCAAGTCATTCATCTAAACGAAATCAGATATTCTCTTTTTTTTCTGGCATGCCTTATAGGCTATAGGCACTTGGATTCGTATCAGGGTTAGACATGGCATCCATGTGCAGGTAATTAACGCAAGGCTCTTGAATTTGTGGCATTGTCAGACAATGGCATCCATACCCAGGTAACTCCGGGCACTTAGCACAAATAAGACTTGCAGGAATAGATTATGCGGTCTAGTTGGCTTGCCATTACAAGCAAGCAAGATTGAAAGCCACAAGCACCTGTTAACCTTTCATGTGAGAATGAATCTTTGCCTTGCTGTGTTGCTGCACAAAACTGTCTAGGATAGCGAAAGCGACATTCTCCATTAACCATACAAGCACACTTTCTATTCAAGACCCCACATGGGCCATGCAGTATATGCTTGATGACCAGGCTATGCAACACAGGGTATTTATCCTTGTCTGGTAGCTCTGCAGAGATGACTTTGTCATAAGCAACCGGGGTTGTTAAGTTACTGTCTTTCTTCATAATCAGTAGGATGTGTTCATGTGGAAGTCCCCTCTTCTGGAATTCAGTGACATGGACATATGCTGTGTAGGATCATAAGGGCCTTCTCACCCCAAAAGCTAGCCAATGAGGTGAGGGACTCCCCCACTTTTAAGTTAGGTCCCTTGCCCTTCCACAACCAATGTGGGACTATTCCAACAATCTCCCCCTTCACACATTGGTGTCCCTCAGCCCTTCACCGCCCCTTCACCGTACACCGACGGTCCCTCAGGGTCCCTTCACCGTACACCGACGGTCCCTCAGGTTCACAGTCCATCAGGCGTTCACACACTAGTGTCCATCGGGCCAAAGATGTTAGAACCGGGCTCTGATACCACTTGTAGGATCGTAAGGGCCTTCTCACCCCAAAAGCTAGCCAATGAGGTGAGGGACTCCCCCACTTTTAAGTTAGGTCCCTTGCCCTTCCACAACCAATGTGGGACTATTCCAACATGCTGCCACCTCTCCAAAATACTTTTTCTTGATCAATAAATCTTTTAAGGACCGCAGCTTGGCCCTGTATACTCTTGAAACCAGGTCTGGCCTATCTTGTGGTTTTTGTCCAGGCTCAAGATTTTGAGTAATCTCCTCCCAGTACGGATTGCAAGTCATGGTGATGAAGTAATCTGGTTTCCCAAAACGCTGGACTATAGCCATTGCATTAAGAAATCACTGCATCATGTCACGATCGCCACCAGGGAAACTGCGAGGTAGCACTATTCTCTTGCCAACCTCTGAAGCCCTTGTCTCTCCAGCAGAAATTACATCAACCAAACCCTACGTGAAAATTAAAAATTTACAGCATGGATGATTAATTAGTGTATATTGATTAGGCTTGAATTGTTGTGACATAATATTTTGCAATAATAAAACATTGCATAACTCACCTGATATAGTTCCGCGCGTATGAGTTTCTGGTTATCCGGGTTAGAATACCAATCAAGCCTCATAGACTCGATCTTTATGTACATGTCAACGGCCCATTGTTGGAAAAGTCGTCCCCCAAATAGCAATATGTTAAAAAGCCCCTCTCTAACTTGCATCAAAAAACAATAGTACTCTCTTGCTGTTACAAATCTTCCAGATTGTCTTTCTTCCACCATGGTACTCATGTATTCACCTTGTTGTACGTCCACGTCATCCTCACCATGCTCTGTCTCAAATGGAAATTATATATTAGTATGTACCCATGCGTTTTATTAAGGCATTGAAAATTAAATCATGTTCGGTACCTGTTGGATATGTCGGATCTGTTGCATCTGTTGGATCAACAGAGGTGTGTCCTTCCATATCAGTGACTATATCATTGTACGGCATAAATTTATTCCAGCCAGTTTCTCCCTTAGGGTAAAATATCGGATATGCCAATGGATCATAACATCCATGATATGCTTTGATATAGCGCGGGCGATCCCCTCTGGCATACACAAGCACACTCCTATCAAAACATCTTTGGGGATCATTGCTATCTAACCAGATAGCCGCCACTTGTGACGCCGTGGGTGCATTGTACCTTGTTTTCAGCAAAGAAATATATGTATAAATCAATCATTGATTTATTAGTAAAAAAATAAAATTTATTTGTAGAATAAAAATATTTTGCAATACATAAACATATCCCTGAACATGTGTACCTTCGTTGGTCTGGCGTGACATTAGTATTGAGTTCAATTACATAGTCATCAAGATTTGGAATAGCTCCAACTCTGTTAAAGGTCTGTACATATGGGTTGCCTTCCATTATTCGCAGCATAGTTCTGATAAGATTGATATCTAGGTCAAGCGATCTCTGTACTCTGTGCGCCAAACTGTCATCCTCCGTATCATAAAAGTAGAGTTGCAAGTGGCGAGGTCCTTTAGAACCTGGAACCAACTGGTCCAGGCGATGGTACAAGGCCCCATGCACACGAAATGTATATATACCAGTCCCTGCCGCGGTGGCAACTCGTCGATCCAAGGTTACTCCAAGGCTCGTGAAAGATAAATGAGCGTTGAAGTACCGAATATTTTGCCTGAAATATTTTGCATCATTATCTACCTGACTTGTGAATAACCTTTTTAATTCAGTAGGCACCTGTGGAACATGTACTTTTATCTTTCCTTTTCTGCAACAGAATCCAGGTGGTTCATATTGAAATCTCATTGCTGCACAGAACAAGCAGTTAGGCACCTTTCTCAAAACATGGTGCCTATCAGGCACATTTTGATAGACATAATCATAAGGATCTTCATTGGTATTCAAATCAACACCATTGACACTGACACGATAGGACTCGAAGGCACCATCTGTTATGAAATCAAGCACTGGCCGTCATTACACAACATTAATAAGCGAAACACCTGTGATGACACACAAAATAAAGTTACCTTCACCAACGTACTGCCTAGTCTCATCGTCATCAAGAAGATCATCAATATCCAAGGAATGAGGTGCCTCTAGATGTTCCTCTGCATGATGTTTGCTCGAACATTAGGAATAGAACACACCGACTGACTGTGTTATTAAAATAAAATAAACAAAGAAAAAGAACACACCTTCATCAGATTGATTGTTTATAGGTTCGAACAAGGCACTATCATATTCTATATCATTTTGTCCTATATGCAATGTTTCCTTCAAGACACCGACTGACTGTATTCTCATCTTTTTTTTGTAGTCCCTATTTCTCTGCAACATTTGTTCCTTGTTGTGCTCATCCATATTGTTGTACCTCTCTCTTTCTGCAAGGGCCCTTTGCCTATTTGAGCTGCTAACTGGTCACCATTGGGTGGAAAACATTGACATGATCAGATGATCTATTCTATTATACATATAGTACAACATGCTACTATTGCTTGTACAAATTAAAAAAATACAAGGATGGCACCTGGAGTTGCAGCACTTGCATTCAACAGAGTGTGGCTTGACAGGTTGTTGGGCACACAAGAAGTATCATAGGTCGGTTGTCTTCTCCGGACATAATTATAATTTCTATGTAGCCAATCCGTGTTGTTATCCGGACAGACATTTTCCTTGTCCTCATCGTTCGATGCTCGGAGAATACTTGAACACGCTCCATATGGTGCTTGTTGACCTATCATGGAGCAGGATGAAACATTAATTTTTCATTGTCCAGACATAATTATTATTGCTTAATAAAGAGTAACATTTCAAATAACAAAGGAACCATTATTAAATAATAAATAAGCAATACCATGATCAGGTCCTGTAGTATGTGTTGATGATTCTGTCCTCTTCAATACTCGTTGTTCCCGGCGCCTTTTATTCCTTTCTTCTCTTTGCTCGTTGGATTCCTCAGCCTTTATCCTTGCTCGGTATTCTCGTTGTTTTCTATTCCTCTCTTACCTCTTTCGCTCGGCCTCATCCACAGGTGCTGCAAGTGATTTTAAAACTGAGAAGGTTATAAAAATATCGAAAGCAATTCCGTCACAGCCGAGGAAGCGCTCATACCTGTGTTGTTGTTTGTTATATCGCCTAAAACAGTGCGCTCTGCTTTCTGCTTTGACATGTCCTTTTTTAATTATGACTGCAGTCTACCATATCATATGCACCTGAAGGATTCCACAACAAACAAATCTTTTTAATTAAGAAATACTTGATAATCAAGATCATGATAACTCATGCCATAGAAATTCCTCACAGGACATTTAAACACATCTAGCTCAAATATTTCCTTGGATTAGATTTGACAGCATTCTAATGTAAGGCGCTGATGTAAACAGATAACAAGAATGTTGCATGCAGGAGTACAGAAATAGTGAAAACTTCTGGCTAATTCTTGGCTAGTGAATGCCTTTTAATCATGGTTTTGTGGCAATATCTACTTGTTTTAGGAAGCCGTTTCGGTTGGTATTTACAGTGTACAGACGTATTAGATTACGGTGTTTACCCTTATAATGAAGGTTTTTCAGTGGTAATCAGTCTTTCAAGGAAATGGTTGCAATGTGCTTGGTGAAAGATCAAACTAAGAGGCCAACAGCTGAAAAGTTACTGAAGCATTCATTTTTCAAGAACGCAAAGCCCCCGGAGCTGACTGTTAAGAGTATTTTAACTGATTTGCCCCCTTTGTGGGATCGTGTGAAGGCACTCCAGGTTTTGATAATGTACTTTCTTTTGATTTTTTTACTTAATGCTGGAAACATTAAATCTCTGTAAATTGTTGTGCATTTTCAGCTAAAAGATGCAGAACAATTGGCTTTGAAGAAAATGCCTTCTTCCGAACAGGAAGCACTTTCAATGGTTTGTGATATTGACACTTCGTATATACTGTTCTCTTATTTTGCATAGTTCTTTTATTTGAGGTCATGAAAGTGCAGTTAGCTTATTTTACTGTGCGAACTTGAATTATTTGAAATGGGCTTGACTATGCTGGAAACTTGAAGTGGAGCGCCGGCGAGCCCAAGACTCGGCCGATCTCCCGCACGCCAGCGACGACGACGGCCCGGTGACGACGGCCAGGTAAGCCCAGTCGTCTCTTTTCTAGGGTTAGGGTTAGGGTTTCGCCCCGTTCCCTTTTTCTGTTCTTTTTTCTTTTCTGGTTTTCTAGGGTTCGGGGGGGTCGTCCTCTTTTCTTTCTTCGCTCCGTCTAGATCTAAAACTAGGAGGCTCTGATACCATTGTTAGAACTAGGTTCTTTAGGGTCCCTAGATTAGATCTAGCGGGCTATCCTTTCTCTAGGGTTCTTGAGGTAATCCGAGAGGGAGAGAGAGAGAGGTACCAACCTTCCGGTGTAGAGGATGAAGATCCGGCCATCGTGGTTCGTTGGTGAAGCTCTGCGCACGGGCAGCGACGGTCGGGGAAGAGGAGCGGCGGTGGCGTCTCGCGGTGGCGACGATCTCCCTGGCCGGTGGTGACTTCCCGTCGCTGGAGCGCCCCCTCAACAGATCGGGTTTAGGGTTTGTCGGTGGGGTGACGGCGGCGCGGTCAACCTCGTGATGCGTGCCGCCCGGCCCCCACCTCTGTATTTATAGCGCTGGCGACAGGGGCCCACCAGCCAAAACGGGCTGGGCGCCCCCGATCAGGGCGCGGTCAAGGGATGGGCTTTGGCCGTTGGGCCAAAGCCCTGAGATCATTCTAACAAGTGAATGCCTTTTAATCATGGTTTTGTGGCAATATCTACTTGTTTTAGGAAGCCGTTTCGGTTGGTATTTACAGTGTACAGACGTATTAGATTACGGTGTTTACCCTTATAATGAAGGTTTTTCAGTGGTAATCAGTCTTTCAAGGAAATGGTTGCAATGTGCTTGGTGAAAGATCAAACTAAGAGGCCAACAGCTGAAAAGTTACTGAAGCATTCATTTTTCAAGAACGCAAAGCCCCCGGAGCTGACTGTTAAGAGTATTTTAACTGATTTGCCCCCTTTGTGGGATCGTGTGAAGGCACTCCAGGTTTTGATAATGTACTTTCTTTTGATTTTTTTACTTAATGCTGGAAACATTAAATCTCTGTAAATTGTTGTGCATTTTCAGCTAAAAGATGCAGAACAATTGGCTTTGAAGAAAATGCCTTCTTCCGAACAGGAAGCACTTTCAATGGTTTGTGATATTGACACTTCGTATATACTGTTCTCTTATTTTGCATAGTTCTTTTATTTGAGGTCATGAAAGTGCAGTTAGCTTATTTTACTGTGCGAACTTGAATTATTTGAAATGGGCTTGACTATGGTATCACATGTATTCATTTCATAAGCAAATCTGCTGCTTTGTTGTTAATTTGTTATTGGACCATGCTAATAGTAAAGATGCCATGGTTAATAGATGTAGCTTGAAAACAGTTTTTTTAAAACTGAATGAATGTATGCCTTGACAGGAGTGCTGGCCCTATGCAAAATGAACTTGTAATTGTGATAATATTTTTGTCAATAGACTTCGTGAATATGTTGCTTTTATGAATGACTTATTGTTTGAACAAGGACTAACGTGGAGTAGTTTAGGAATCATCGACAAGTAAGACTTGTGTGGTAACCCAATGTTATTTTTTGGGATTAAAAACGATGTCAAAAAGCTGATCGCTTGTAAGGCATGACTTGACTCTTTTTATGTTAAAGAAGATGATGACTAAAACATGTTTCAGCCAAAGCAATGGATTGTATGAGCGATTAGATTAGCTACACCCCTCACAGAAAGTTGCTAACTTCTCTTTTTAGCTCCATGGACATGATGCTCACATGACTGTCAGTTTACATATTTCACATACAAACAAATAAGTAAGATTTTATTTGGTTGCATAAATGTCATGGATACTTGCAACTAAGGTGTTTTTGCTTGCTTAAGAGTTTTGCTGGAAACTGAACTTTGCACGGCAATGCTTTGTAAACTTCTGGGGTCTGCAACATGATAGATGGTCCTAATTCATGAAAAGAAAACAGTTATATAAGGGGAATATATATTGTTTGTCTATTACAAACACTATACGCAAATTCATCCTTTGATCCACTTTGGTGACTTTTTATTGTGGTTTGATGATTCATCCAACAGAGTGAGTACCAACGAGGTGTCAGTGCATGGAACTTTGATATTGAGGATCTAAAGGCTCAGGCATCACTGGTAAAAGCAATAGCTTTCTTAAATTCTAAGCTGTGCTACACTGCTACCTTACTCGTACATTCTTGAGATGAAAGTGACTGTAATTTAACGTTACAAGTAAGCTGCCAAACTTTTGCAGATTCATGATGACAATCCACCTGAAATAAAGGAAGATGACTACAGTGCTAGAATAAGTGAAGTTGATAAGGTTTGCTTGACTTGATTTCATTTCAAAATAAAAACCTTAGACCTTGTTTTGCTTGCTTTGCATTCACTCATTTTTTGTGACTAACTGAAGCAATCTAAATTGGATGTGCTCCTTTTTGTAATTGTAGTTAGTATAGTTGTTTGTGCATGCTTGCATATTCATTGCATGTGTTTGTGCTTGCTGACTGGAGCTCTAGTCTGATATTTTTGGTTCGTGACTTTGTAAGTGCTTGATTGGAAATGTTGTATGATCAAAGAACATTCGGTTCTTGAGTTCTCTTTGTTTTGGAGATCCCAATTCCACTCATCACCCACATTGCATAATTTATATTTCCTTGGATGCATTCTATTATCTTTGTTTCTGTAGAACTTTATGTTAATCAAAAAATTTTCTTTGGCTTGTGCATTTTTGTAGTACTTTCACACATTAGTATGAATGTTCTTACCTCTTCGCTTGTGCATGCTTTTTCCAACTTTTGATTTTGTGTTATCTTCTCAGTCTTACAAACGAGTTGGAGGCCAAAAGCATAATGCTGACATGGGATGTGGAGTAATAGGAGTTGCAGATATTACAGATCTCATTGTATGGTTGAGAATATCTTGGCTTTACTATGTGTATTTGTGGTTTTGACCTCTGAGTGCCATGAAGTTCAGTTTTCCTGTTGTTTTATTTTGTGTGCCTGGAATAAACTTCTCCATATGTTTGGCAGGATGATGAAGATGGTAATTCATGGGTTCTTAACAGCAAACAAGGGTTTCAAGACTGTCAAATGTATGCTAAACTGGAGGAGTGGCTTGATAGGAAAGCAGATGAATACTGGGAATCAAATTTTGATAATCTCAAATTGGTATGAATGTATGATTTCTTTGCATTGGATAACTAAACATCTCAAAAGAAGGCGGCGGCCGGGAGTACTCACTTCGCTTCGGGGGAGGCGGCGGAGGCCGGGGGAGGCGGCGGCCTTCGGGGGAGGCGGCGGAGGTCGGGGGAGGCGGCGGCCTTCGGGGGAGGCGGGGGCCTTTCGGAGGAGGCGGGGGAGGCGGCGGCGTTCGGGGGAGGCGGGGGCCTTTCGGAGGAGGCGGGGGAGGCGGCGGCGTTCGGGGGAGGCGACGGCGTTCGAGGGAGGCGGGGGCCTTTCGGAGGAGGCGGGGGAGGCGGCGGCGTTCGGGGGAGGCGGTGGAGGCGGCGGCGTTCGGGGGAGGCGGGGGCCTTTTGGAGGAGGCGGGGGAGGCGGCGGCGTTTGGGGGAGGCGGGGGAGGCGGGGTCCTTTCGGAGGAGGCGGGGGAGGCGGCGGCGTTCGGGGGAGGCAGGGGAGACGGGGGCCTTTCGGAGGAAGGCGGGGGAGGCGGGGCCTTCGGGGGAGGCGGGGACGATCGACCTGCATGCATGCAAGCTGCGAGCGTTAGGGACGCGGGAGGGGTACTGCAGATCCATTGAAGGATGACCGTCGGATATGGTTGAGTAAAGAGAGAGAATGGAGGAGAGGTAATCTGGTGCGGACGTTTTTAAGATGGTGTAATTATGGGTGCATATAGTGGTGTGAACGTAGTTAAGGTTATGACTGTGGAGCAGGTAATTGTTGGGTGGATGTAGGATAATTTGAAGTGGTGGATTATTAGTTTAGATACTACTCCCTTCTCCATCGCTTTGGTAAAGTTTTCTTTTTCTAGACCTAATTATAATCGATCAACTCTAATAAATTTAACAGAACGTACGGTATCATCATACAAACTTAATCAAGGGTGAGATCATATTCTTTTTAACTACGAGGTGTGCCTGAACTTTCTTCGGATAAGGCATGAATGACGGTAATCTAAACGCGATTGTGCCTATCATGTAAGCTGAAAACTTGACCAAAGTAGCTGAACTCTGAGGATAAGGATAGTATGTGCATCCTTAACATCAGATCAATGTTAAAGTGAAATCCCCCTTCAGAGAATTTCCATCACTGATACTGTTAGAGTTTAATCTTCTTTTTTAGACGTATTTGAGTTGTACATATGTACGCATGCTTGTCGTATACGTAGAAGTCTAGTCCGTTTGCGAGTTGGTTTCCGAGTCGAGTTTGTGTTTCCATATACGTGTGAGTCCGTATGGCATTGTGAGTCGGGTTGTGTACAGGCTATTTAAAGCCATGCAGAGCCTTGTAACGTTGAAACGTGGTGATTAGTGTGGTTGAGTAAAAAGAAAATAGGGGAGAGAGAGAGAGCAACATGTTGTGTTCTGTGCGTTTTTCGTTCTTGGCGATTTGGTGTTGCTTCGCGTAAAGAGTGCAGGAGCCCAGGCGGGGTGTGTTGTCCATCGTGTACAGCAGAGGCGCTGCTGTCGCATCATCACAGAGCAGAGGCTCTTCATACGGGAAAAGCAAGGTGAGAGGCATTGTTTTTCCGTGTACAGGCCGAAGGCAACGCACGGTTTTAACAAGTGATATCAGAGCATGAGTGACAAGGCGAAGGTTCAGGGTGGGCTAATCTCCCTCCAGTACCCTCTCCTGACGATCGACAACTACCCGGTGTGGGCAATGAAGATGAAGGCAAACATACGCACCCAGAGAGTCTGGAGCGCAGTCGATCCGAAGGGGAAGGACAAGGAAGTGGACGATAAGGTAGATCAGGCTGCTTTGACCCTCATCTACCAGGCAGTGCCAGACGCGATGATGCATCAACTCATCGGCAAGGAGACAGCATGGGAAGCATAGGAGACGTTTCAAACGATGCACAAAGGAGTTGATCGTGTCAAGGAGATGCGGCTCCAGAATTTGCGGAGCGAGTTCGAGAATCTGAAGATAGAAGAGACCCTGTCGGTGGACGAGTTTACCAGCAAGCTGAGTTCATTGTACAATCAGATTAACTCTCTTGGTGATAAGATGGAGGAATCTGTGGCGGTGAAGAAGTATCTACTTGTGTTTCCGGAGAAGTACATACCTGTTGTCACAACACTTATGTACTCCTCCGATCTGGATAAGAAGAAGATAGAGAAGATCACCGGATCTCTCAAGGCGCATGAGGAGTTACTGAAGGGGTTTCAGTCGCGCAAGGATTAGGGATCTCACAATGAGCAAGCGTTTCTAGTAAGGGGAGATCCAAGATACGGTCGTGGCTCATCATACAACCGTGGGAGGTGGTGACGTTGAGGTGGCCAGAGTGGTCGAGGCGGCAGGGGTGGCCGTGGAGACAAGCCTCGGCAAGGCGGTGGTGAGAGATCCTATGATTTGTCACATGTTAAGTGCTTTGAATGTGGCGAATACAGACACTACACGATAAGATGCTGCAGTAATAAAAAGTGCTTCAACTGTAACAAGTTTGGGCACTTTACTTTGGATTGCAAGAGCAAGAAGGACGGGGAGGTGAACCTTGCCAAAGACGAAGAAGAAGATGACGGAGAGCTGGTACTTCTCTCCACATATGTTGAAAATGAGTCAGTCATGATGGAACTGAAACTTGTTACACACGAAGGAAGGAAGCCATGATCACATAGATCAATGGTACTTGGATAATGAAGCAAGCAATCACATGACGGGAGATCGCTCCATGTTCCACAAGCTCGATGAGAATGTTTGGGGGCAAGGTCAAGTTTGGCGACGGCTCCACGGTGGAGATAAAGGGCAAAGGGATGATAATATTGCAATATAAGAACGGAGATAAGAAGTTGTTGACAGGAATTTATTATATACTAAGTCTATGCAACACATACTTAGTCTCGGGCAGATGACAGAGAGAGGGTGTAGGGTGGTGCTGCAGGATGGGTTCTTGTGAGTGTATGACAAGAACAGAGATTTGTTGATGAAGGCGAAGAGGTCTCCAAATCGTTGTATAAGATTCCTTTGAAAATTTGTAGACCGGTTTGTGTGAAGATCGGTCTGGAGGAGCCAGAGCATGGAGGACTTCAGCAACGGACAGCAGGAGGCAAGCCTGAAGCCGTAACGAGCAAGTCGACAGAGAAGCGAGATGAGGCAGAGGGCATAGTCGTAACGAGCAGTGGCTCTGGAAGGGCATGCAGCATGCATGCAGTTGTCGTAACAGGGGGGTGCAGGAGGTGTGCACAGGCATGCCGACTTCGGATAAGCGCTTGCTGGCAGAGAGGAGCGAAGGATTGGCACGGGTGGTCGAAGCGTCGGCTCAGGTGGTCGGCACCGACCACATGCAGTAGACATGGTCGTGGCGAGCAAAGGCTCAAGGAGGAGCAGGGCCATGCCGAGGGGCGTGCGAGCGGTGCAAGGGAACAGGGCCCCCAATTTCCAGGGGCCCCAAATTCTGATGGATCCACCAGCTGTAGGCCATCACTCCATCATTAGTTCGTCACCAGGTGCATGCGAACTGCTACCATCTAGGCCTAGCTAGGGGATCAATTCAAGCCCACACCGTTAACTTTCGTGATGGATTATTAGCACTGAACGGAACGCAGACAGGCATCAGTCAGAAGTGCAGGAGCAGGACCAGTACGCCTGGAGTCAGCGACAACTCCTATGTAATTTAATCTTTTCCTTCAATTTGAATCCGTTTTTTCTAATTTGAATTATTTTTTTCGAGGACATTGAAGAATTCTACTGTCCATATCATTACATGAACTATAATTATCCTTCATATGATCCTTATAAAAAAACTATCTTTCGTATGATAGAGGATTTAACTTAGCTTCAGAAGTGCTATGGATTGATAATTATAAAAGAATATGTATGATTCTTAATATTTCTCATTACTATGTACGTAAGATATGTATGTAGAATTAATAATTACTATAATCCTATTTATCAAGGGAAAATACCTCATTTTATAGTTTGGTACAGGGTCCTAAATTTTGCCGGCACGGCCCTGAGGAGGAGCTATCACGCGGGCAGCAGAAGTCAGTTGGAGATGTAGAGAGAATAATAAATTGAAAACAGAGAGAGGTAGAGAGAACTCCTGATCTTTCTTTATTGTTTTTTCTGATTGTATGTATACAAAATCTATCGATACGGCTCTTTATTTATAGTTTACCGGTGAGGTGCCCACCATAAGCCAAGACTTCCGGTCCAGGCCCGGATTTCCTAACACATTGAGCCATTCTTTTGCCACCCGCAGGGCCGGCTCTGGGGGTAGGCCGGAGGGGCGACGGCCTAGGGCCCCGGGCCAGGGAGGGCCCCCCGCCCCCCCGTGCCAGACTCCAGCCCAGACTTGAGACTCCAGCCCAGTTTGCAAATTCTGCATGCATGCATTGAGGCATTGAGCCATCAGTGAATCACAGCGATCAGGCATCAGCCATGAGCCATGCATACGTGAATACGTGATACGCAGATACACTGCCTGATAGACATGCGACCGGCGACCGCGTAACCCTAAACGCCGCTGCGTCGATTGAATTCACGTCGCGCCGTCGCCGAAGCCCGAACTCCCGAAGTGCCTGCGCGGCTGCGCCGTGATCGTCTGCACGACTGCACTCTCTAGTCTCCTACGCCGCGTCGCCTCGCCGCCTGCGGGCTGCGCCGTGACGCCGTCGTGGGCTCGTGGCCGTGAGGCCGTCGCAGGCTCGCAGCCGGCTGCCGGCAACCCGAGAGGCCGAGACTCCAAAGTCCAAATCCAAATATCCAATCCAGGCAAGGCAATACTCTTATACTCCATCCGCCGCCCCGCCTCTCGATTAGTTAATCCAAATATCAAATATTAGGTTAGGATTTTATAATCCAAATACATCTAGTGATCTACTATCCAATACATCTAGTGATATACTCATCTACTCATGAACTCATCTACATCTACTTCAAAAATTAGGTTAGGAATTTATGTTCTTGTTGTTTACTTTACTTTGTAAATTACAGGGTTTAGAATGTTGCCTAAGAAGCATATGCCGGGTGCTCAAAAAAGAAACAAAAGAAAACGAGAAGAACGGTTTATTGAATATCTTGGACGACATTGAGAAGAATATGTCGGGTGCATATGTTGCCTAAGAATCATATGTCGGGTGCATATGTCGGCTTGGCTATGTGCTGCATTGAGAAGAATATCTTGGACGACATTGATCTAGATGTTATTTTTAATGATTTTGCATCAAGAAGTGCTAGAAGAAGTTCCTTTTTATGAAAGACATTGGATATTTGTCGCTCCTATTTGAGGTAAATTAATTCTTACTAGTACATTTGGTTTATGAACTAGTTAGTACCTAATTAGTTTATCATGTTAGAACTATTGATTTATGTCACTTTAGACAATATAAAGTTTAAACTGTATATTTTATAAGTAGAAAAAAATTTACAGTAAAAAATCTATAGAGCTGAATTCGCCCTAGGGCCCTTAAAAACGTTAAGCCGGCCCTGGCCACCCGCCCAACCCCGCAGGCCGCGGCAAGCCGTGTCTGGATCCGTGCGGCCTGGAGGGTGGCAGGAGTCTTCTGAATCGCCCTGCGGCAGAGTCTCTGTTCTTACCGGCCTTACGCCCCAGCCCAGCTGTGCCTGTTTGTTGGCTCATCTCCTGCCATCTCGAGGGACGTTTACAGTTTGGAACGTGGAGTTCTGGTGGGATGAGCGAGCATGAACGTTAGATCATCATGCCGTGGAGATTTTCAGTTGCAGCCTAGTACTAGTGATCATCGACGGACAGTTGAACACTAGGTATAGATCAGGTAATTTTAGGCGCACTCTCTCTCTCTCTCTCTCTCTCTCTCTCTCTGGGAATGCTAGTGCACTAGTGCAGCGCCAGGAAAGGCTAAGACCAGATAATTATTGCATCAACTCTCTCTCTACAGCTATTGCTAACGCACGGATCAATGGTAGATTTCGATGTTACCAACCAACAGTGTCCCGTGATGATACTTTTTGCTTCAAGCTATCTCTCGCGCGCTGGAAGCTTTTGACACGAGTAGCAATCAGTTTGATGACATAAAGCACCGAAAGGGGAAGGAAAACAGCAGTTTGATTTAATCGTAGAGCATCTAGTTCAGGGACCATGCATATGCCTGGGACGACAGCTTTCCTAGATACTACTCCCTTCTCCCTCGCTTTGGTAAAGTTTTCTTTTTCTAGACCTAATTATAATCGATCAATTCTAATAAATTTAACAGAACGTACGGTATCATCATACAAACTTAATCAAGGGTGAGATCATATTCTTTTTAACTACAAGGTGTGCCTGAACTTTCTTCTGATAAGGCATGAATGAAGGTATAATCTAAACGCGATTGTGCCTGTCATGTAAGCTGAAAACTTGACCAAAGTAGCTGAAGTCTGAGGATAGTATGTGCATCCTTAACATCAGATCAATGTTAAAGTGAACTCCCCCTTCAGAGAATTTCCATTACTGATACAAATTTATCATTCTTACTGTTCATATCAACAAAAGTAAATCCTAGTCGTTTATTCAATGACTTAAAAATGGTACACTCTACAGGTAGTGTTTTGAGTATGCAATATACCATGCATAATGCCCAATATGTTGCTGGAATCCACGAATTATCTTGCAACAGATGTAGAGTTAGGTTTCTGAGACTGCCATCATTCGGCACAAGATTGCCTTTTCCTTTTCCTTCACACAGAAAATTAAGCAGTGGTTGTTAGCATATCAGATCACTTCAACATCTTCGGATATGCAGAACAGAAGGTCAACTGACGCAATGACAAAAGGGAAATACTCGTCAGCAACTGAATCTCTGAATCTATTGGACTTACAAGCAAGCATCTCACAGTTTACTGAAGAATGAATTTTGTGCTTCACTGTGTTGCTGGCAGCATTTACAGTTTACAGCTCAAGATCACTGAACTTCTCTAACTATTTGACTTCGAAGGCAGGTAGATTCACCAGACTACACTCACAAATATGAAATTTTAGCAACAAATAATCTTTTCTCCAAAAGACAATAGAACTTCTAGAAACCATGGTTGGTGTGATTATTTTGCAAAGCAATAGAAAAAAGAATTATGAAGGAAACATCTCGTCCTCTAACAATTGTTTCTGCTCTTCTTTTCCTTTTCTTTGTGTAGGGATAAAGCTAAATTGGTAGTACCTCATTTTAAACGGATCTCTTGTCACCTCATGCAAAAGATACACTGAACATTGTATGTTGTGCTTATCTTATCTAACAAAAAGAAACACTAGAATGAGAAACTTTGGGGAAGGAAAAAACACATTTTCAGTGACACACTTTTGCAAATTGAAAGCCAGGAGAATATCCGGTGCCAGATTTGTCGAACAACTGGGCAGAGAACTAGAAGGTGACACCTAACCGAACAATCGCTGCCAGACCACTGGTCAGTCGTCCAGAGTTTGGCACCTTGTTCGAAAAGAAAAGGAATTGACACCCTCATCATTCTAGTTATATGGATGACATGGAAGGAGAGGAATTCCCTGCACCATGGCCAGTGGATGCTAAGCACCAAGGATTTGCTCCAGCGCGTTCAGCAGGAGTTCACGTTATGGTCTGCCGCTGCGAGCTCGAAACTGAGACATTCGTTGTCGTCTCGACTCCGGCCCAGCCCCCCACCCCTGCGCTGTTTAGACTCTTGCGTTTTTTTCTCTTTTTTTTGGGTCTGTCGTCCCCTCCATTTTTCTCTTTCAGGTGGTTTGTGAACTTGTAATCTAGCCCTATCAGAACTTCTCATGGCTTCCACGTCATGTTTGCATCTCGTCTTTTAACAAATGAAATGCATACCTCCTGTGTTTTCGAGAAAAAAAGTAACACACTTTTGGAATCATTTCACTGAAAAATATTAAATTTCACTAGCTGATCTAATTACAAAAAAACAAATTGAGGTGAAAAAAAATGCTGACTTCAGATTTTCATATCTGCAGTACCTATTGAGGCACACCAATTGGACAGAAAAACTGTGGACCTGTATGTGCACTAGCATATACTGCAATTTACATTCTACATGTCATTGCAAAATCAGCATCATGTTCCACATACAGTGACCCGTATGCATAATCTTTCCAGGCTTTCAGCACATACCACCGGCAAAACTAATCCGGGGGCTAATCAGGGGGCCCTTATGCGTTTCGGCGTTTGGTTTGGGCAACTTTGCAGTTTATTCTAGCACAGGACCCAGCATGAACAGATCGAATTCCGGCGATCATTGGTGCATTCCGGTTGTTGGAAAGGAGATAGTAGGCATCATTATGCTTCAAATGAACTGCACTTTCATGAGCTAGCTGCTAGTAGCTACCACTGACTCCCTTATTTTCTAAGAAAGTAAGTAGGTATCAAGCGGCTGCTGCAACCGTCTGTGCAGCGTATCAGTGCATGCAACAACATGTTGGGCTCAACTGTATCAGGTTTTGCAACAACATGTTGGTCTCGACCGTCGTAGTTTGTGTGTACCATACTGCAAGATTGCAAATTCATTTTTTTATTCTTAGAAGTTGGAACAATATATTGGTCTCAACTCTGATGTAATAGTGTTTACTGAGCAATGTTGAAGCTTCCTGTCTAATCTCTGAAGAGCGGTTGGTGTTACTCGAAGCGATGAGTCGAAAGAAATTTGTGACGCAAGATTAAATTTTCTCGCAAAACTCAGTAGAACTTAAAAACTGCATCCAAAAGGGAAAGACAGGAGTGATAAGAGTGAAATTATCATCTGTCAAACCTTGACTTGTGCAATGCCAACTTTATCACTGAAAAAAGGAAATCAAAGATACTAAACTGTGAGAGTAGCAGACATTGGGACCTTACTGAGGAGAAGAACCATATAATGGTAGCATGGAGACCGAAGGCTGCCTTGTATTACTCAACCCTTTCACTGGTCTCTCACTGGGCTTGAATGGTCCAAGATCTAACGAGTGAGACTGCAACTTATGGAACTCATAGCATGTTTCGGTCTGCCTGTGAGCACATAATTTCACCAGCGTGTCTGCGTGTGGCATGTGAGTTTGGAGATTTGTAGAACATTATCTCCCTAATTATCGGTATCCCATGTCGGATTCTATCTTAGTTATTTTCCTAATGGGCAAAGTTGGAGAAATGATTGTGTTTCGGAGTAGAAAATAGCCAGCATTATAAGCGCGTTGGCTAATTGCTGTCGTTAGTGCTTTATCTAACTCTCTCTAAAAACTCATCATTGCCAACTTAACGTTTTAGTTTGGTATAAACATTTCTAACTTGACATGATCTCTGGGTTCCATCATTCTTTAAAAAGTATCGCTGCGAAATGAACCCAAAATCTTTCCCTCGATGAATTGCACACATACAGTCATACACCAAACAGTTTTACGGTATATCTGCCATTTGAGCTGAATGTGCAGAGTGACATGCTTAAAGGCTCTGGATTTGCCTAGGGAAAATTGCTCCCATGCCACAAAGTTAAGTGACATACTCTTATTTGCCACAAAGTTAAGTGGCTTTGTTATTATGCCACAAAGTTTGGCATTTTATCCTCTGTTTTGCCATTTTCTCCATTTTAATTTTATTTTGCATTTCAAAAGACGCTTTTGCCCTCATCCCCTCCCACTCCGGCGCTGCTCGGCCACCTCGTCGCCAGCGACGCGCGCGCCGCCGGCCGCTCGGGCAGCGCGACGCGGGGCTTGCCGTCGGCGGCGGCGCCGGAGACCTCCGGGTCGGAGGCGGAGAGGCGGAGCACGGGGCGGCCTCCCCCATTCCCCAGGGCAGCTGCTCCCCCTCGCCGCGCCGCCGCCGCCCGACGCCGCCGCCGCCCGAAGCCTCTCGTCCCCGCCTTTGCGCCGCACCGCCTCGAGCACGGCCGCCACCGCCACCACTGCTACCACCGTGTCCCCCTACGCCCTCGCCAGATCCACGGCACTTCACGCCCTCCGAGCTTCGGGCTTCGGGCGGCAGCGGCGGCGCGGCGAGGGGGAGCAGCTGCCCTGGGGAATGGGGGAGGCCGCCCCGTGCTCCGCCTCTCCGCCTCCGACCCGGAGGTCTCCGGCGCCGCCGACGACGGCAAGCCCCGCGTCGCGCTGCCCGAGCGGCCGGCGGCGCGCGCGTCGCTGGCGGCGAGGTGGCCGAGCAGCGCCGGAGTGGGAGGGGATGAGGGCAAAAGCGTCTTTTGAAATGCAAAATAAAATTAAAATGGAGAAAATGGCAAAACAGAGGATAAAATGTCCAACTTTGTGGCATAATAACAAAGTCACTTAACTTTGTGGCAAATGAGAGTATGTCACTTAACTTTGTGGCATGGGAGCAATTTTCCCATTTGCCTACGATGAGTAACCGTTAAGAACAATCCGTTCACTTGATCATACACGATAAGAGTTTGATTCAGACATCATAACATCTGTCACAATCATCTTCGGTAATACGGTTACCACTTCCCACAGTAGAACTCATAATAATCACTCATTGCGGCATCGAGAAACGTAGCCGACTAACCGGCACATTGCTATAGCTAATAATCATGTACTGGTTCTGCAAGTAGAAACCTTGTAGCGCCCAAACAACGGAAGCGATAGGTAGATACAGAGAATTCTCCAGGGAGACCAGGTAAGCAGGTAGGGAAGATGACAAGGACTCGTTAACAGATCTTCCCATTAGCAACAACTACTAGCTTTGCGGCCTCTTACGCCATGCAAATCCCCCAGCCCTGTCAATCTTTTCACCTTTCCCTCCTTCCCCTTTGCAGCCAAAATCACATGAATATTCAAAGCGAAAGCTGCTCCCAATTGATCTCCTGCGTGTTCTTGAAAGCATTCATAATCACACTTGTAGCTAGCCAGGAGGTATCTTAAGGCAAGGCCATGCATGGATTGATTCGAGCATCGAACTGCAGACATCGAGTTGGTGAGAAGTCCCAATATTAGAGCAGAGCAGGGGTACCGGCCGGCATTAGGGCTGTATAGTTTTGTCTCAAAACAAACATAAACAGTGAATACAAATCTTTGAGAGAGCACAAAGAAAACCAAGGATAGTTCTCCGGAAGCTTCAGGAAAATCAGCCGGTTTTCGGCAAACCAGTGTGGTCCTATAGGTTTTTCGCCGAAAACGGTTTAAAAACCGGGCGGTTTCCACTGGCCGAGACGAGTTACCGGGCACTGCAGACACCTGGCCGGCACTCGAGCGCCAAACCGCTTTTGCGTTTCAGCTGGAGGCAAACAAAGGGAAAAAAAAAAAGGAGAGAGAGGAAACAGTTTCCCTTGCCGCGTCCTGCAGCACCGCACCACGCCATCATCATGCCACGGAGCAGTAAAAGCTCGGCCAAAATGCGCTCAAAAGCCTCCCTCCCTCTCATTTCATCCATCCCGTCCCCCACAGAGCACAAAGCCCACCATAATATATTGCAGAGCACCAGGCAAAAAGGGAGCTTAGCTGCTCATATCGAAGTCTCCCGCAGGCCACAGGGCAACCTACTGAGCCATTACTGCTTGAGGTAGTTTCTCTCATTTGTCTGGAAGCTGGTCGTGCTCATCTTGTCGTGGGATCTATACCCCTGCATTGTGCAGACAGAACTAGAAGGCGTTCGGCTTCTCTGTTCCCTTTGCTCATTCTTTGGTTCAGACAGGTTTCCTTTGCTTTTCTGTTCTTGGGATTCTAGTTCGTTTATATGGTAAGGGGCATCTCAGGAGAAAGAAAGAAAGAAAGAATGCCTGTAAGATAGCCTCAGGTGAGTGTGGGAAGGTGAAATTCATACAATTTTGCTCCTCCTTTTCTTCTGTCACTGTTCGGTGTGGGCGTAGAATTTTGTCCTAGTTGGTCCTCCAGTGTAGGAACCCCACTTCTTGTTAGTTTGTTTCTTCTGACTTCTGAGGGGTGATTAAATTGACTAGCACAAATGCTAGTGTCTGGAAGAAAACGACCGCTCCTCCTGTTTACAAGTTTTCTGATACTTTCGCTTCTCACGCTGTCCGATGGCTCACCAAATTCCACAGAGAGTCTCAATCAAAGCCACAACAAGACTGGGCATCCTTTGGAGGTAAACAGAGTGATCTTCTTACATGTAGTTTGAGGCTTTTGCATCACACTCTAAGATATTTAATTCTGAATTATATTCAGAGAACAAGTCTTTGTTATTTCACATTTAATGGTTTTTGGTACAAGAAGTGTTACACTGCTTTCTTGTAGCAACAATTTTTGCCTTTTCTTGCAGCTGACGCCCAAAGTATCATTTCAACTCAAGCTACACGCATTGTTCCACTGGTCTTCTTTTGGTTTCTTGATGCCGGTAGGGATACTACTAGTCAGAATATCAAGCAAATCTAGAAGCGGCAGATGCATTAGAGTCCTTTTCTATTGCCATGTCATTTCTCAGGTTTGTATCTTCTGCAGGACATAACATTTGCTGATTTTTTTCTGTTTTCCTTTTTTATAGATCATCTGATACATATTACATGCTCAATTGAGTTTTCAGATTGCCGCTGTCCTTCTTGCTACTGGCGGGGCGGTTCTGTCGTTAATCAACTTTGATAACTCTTTCAGTAACAGTCACCAAAGGGTAGGATTGGCACTGTATGGGTTCATGTGGCTTCAACCATTCATCGGTTTCTTCAGACCAGAAAGGTAGAAGAAACAACTTTCCTAAGTACCATCGCAACCTTTTCGTGTTTCTCACAAAGCTTATGCCTAGACCTTATGCCTTTCTCTATTCCTGCAGAGGTGTTAAGCTGAGGAGTTTGTGGTACTTCTTCCACTGGCTTCTCGGCATCGCAGTTTGCGCCACTGGCATTGCAAACGTCTACATTGGCCTTCGCACCTACAATGAGAGAACCACGAAGAGCGTGAGGCTTTGGACTGGCCTCCTCACCCTTGAGGTCTCCTTCCTAGCTTTCTTCTACCTCTTGATAGATAGATGGAGCTACACGATGAAACAAGGGCATGTCCCTGTCGAGCAGCTAAGACCTACCGATAATCGCAAAACATATCCGACTACTCTTCGGAAGGAGCTGGGTATGGTGCAAGAGTGAAATCTCCAAATAAAAGACAATAGGAAGGCAGATGCTGTAAAGATTGCTCTGAGAGATGGTGATGCTGCTAAGTGGTTTGGTGACTTGTTTGGGTTGGGAGGTGTGCCTTGAAGAACATTGTACAGTTTTTATACTTCTATTGAGATTGTAGAGGATCGGAGCCTCTGGTGTTGTATCTTGTGCTATGCTTTTTAGATTTTGTTTCAACCCACTATTTGGACTGTTTGTGGAAAGTAGAGAGATGCAACATTATATTCCATCAGGGAAGAAAAATGATCAGAACTGGTTGATGCTTATCTGTAGTCTTGATGTTCCCTGTGCAAACATTTTTTTAAAAGGTTTTGACAGGATCAGCAGGTGCAATATTTCGCAGTGCTAATTCCAAATAGATTACTCAGCGGTCTAAAAAAAAAGAGTACCCATCTGAACCTGGGGGAATTCAACTTTTTGCCACTCTGAAGATTGGCCAATTACCTCTCTCACTTACATGCGGGGCCGTCTGAGTCACTGACAACGGGCCAGGGTGGCAAATTTGTTGCCACCCTACTCATAAGAGTGGCAAATAATTAAATTATCCTCTGAACCTGTAACGCACATGATTTTGTTTACCTATGCACGGTACACATCTGTGGATACCCCGATCGGTTGGGCTTCAGCTTCTGGATTTCGGCTTATTTTTCACTATTCATAAATTTCGTCTTTTTCTGAACTTTTGGCTTTTTGTTGAGCTTTTTTGCCGGTTCTTTTTTTCCGTATGTGTTTGTATTATACGTAATGGGCTAACATATTTTTTATATTTTTTAATTTTTTAAATTTAATTATGCTAAATAAGCCTCTATCAACTACAGTGTTTTTTCAGCCAGCTACAGTGTTTTCAGCCATAAGCCGCCAAAAAAAGCCCAACTGATCACCATGTCCTTATTTCTGTTGGTACTCTACATGTCTTCCTCGTTGTCTTTATATCAATTCTATTGATGTCCCTTGTGCTAACTCTACGCCATATCAAGCGCTTACAAGTTACAACCTTCCATATAATGCTGGGTTCGTTTCAGCTGTGGCTTATTGGCTTTTGTTCTTTGATATAGTAACTCGCCTTAAAACGGTGCGTCTTTTTAGCTGGGGTCTATAAGTCAACTGTAGTAGATACTGTACCGACTTCAGCTGTACCGGCCAAAATCGTATACGACTGTCTTTCTCTTGGTAATCTCTCTCGTGAACAACTAGAATTCGAAAGCTATAAGCCGCAGCCCAAAAGAACCCACCATGTACCAAGAAGACCAAAATGGATAAATACCTACTTACCCCATATACAAATTCTCACTATATACATACAATTCTCTTGTAGAGCGAAAGTACCTTCCTATGTACTCAAAGTCTGAAGATGACCACATAAAAACCTGCACCTTCTTGTTCATGGCAAGAGCTGGACATAACCAGTTAGGACAGCAATAGCTAAAATGGCGAAAGGCGGCACGAGAACAAATGCCCCAACGGTCGCGAAGAACACCGAGTCGTTCCGTCCACTGACCTTGGTAAGCAGGGCCTGCCTCTTGATGTTCCTCCTCTGCGAGACAGTCAGGGAGTTGAGGCTCTTCAGGCCTTCCTTGAGCTTCTTGCCCAATGGGAGGGTGAACTCGCCCTCCCTATCACCGATCAGCGCCGACAATTGCTCGCGGATGGGAGTGAGCTGACGGGGTTCTGTGGGGGTGCCATTCTCTAGGCCTAATAAGCCATCGTTAGTTGCCACAGATGTCAGATTTGGACCAGGAATGAGAAGGGAAAGATGATGATTTTTGTATGGGACGTACCAATATCATCTGATGTAGGGGATGTCAGTTGTTCCAGGAGATCCAACTGCGTGCGCGCCGAAGAAACTTCAGAACAGAAAGATGGCAATGTTAGTCGACGGCTAATGACTAGTAGCACGGGAGCAAGCATGCCAGCTACACAGGGAAAAATATGTAATGAAAATACCAGTAATACTGTAGTAGAATGGTAGTATTCATGCACTTCAAACATATGAATAACACTTCGATTTCTTCTGAATTCAGGTTTGGATTTTCTGAGGAATTGAATTCACAGTGCTCTTTGTGAAAAGAAAAACATCACGGATACTGAAGTAGTTGCGTACGCAGAGGTCAGATCTGCACTTCCTTTCGAGAAAGCACAGAGGCGTTTCAATCCACGCGGCCTAACGCGATGGCTCTCCACGCGGCCCGTTCGGAGACACGCGCTCGGCGCAATGACGATAGCACAAGGAAAGCCGACTTCCAGCAAATACAGCATATGTACGGTGTGCCCTTCAACCAATTTACAGAGCAGAAAGATATGCTATGCCTATTGAGTTCCAGCAAATACAGCATATTTACGGTGTGCCCTTCAACCAAATTACAGAGCTGAAAAATATGCTATGCCTATTCTTTTTTTTTTCTTCAGATTATGTCTTTTAACTGTGTTTTATAACTTTTAGTTATTCACGAGAGAGTACGAAGAGATATATTTACATACAATTTTAACCGATATAGATAAAATTGGAATGGTGTTTATTACAACATGTAGACCTGCATTAAAAAGACACTATGTTTAAAAGCAAGATACTGTAAAAAAAAGTTAGTTATTATAGAAAAGCGGGTTTTAAAAACTGAAAAGAAGATGACCTATAACTTTTTAGTTTCTCTTAAAAATTATTATTCATTAAACTAGTAAATCATATCTAAAACTATGAGTCGCAGTACAAAAAATAAACCAATTAAATATGAGAAAAACTATGGAACGGTATATTCCCCTCTCTCTCTCTCTCTCTCTCATGCGACTTCTCCCTCCTGAAGTGGCGCTGCTCCCTCCCTCTCCTGCCGCTCCCCTCCCTCTTATGCTCCCTCTCGCTTTCATCTTCCGCTCCCTCCCTCCTCGCCGCCATCATCTCCTCTCTCCTTCGCTGGCGGATCTGGCTCTTTCACTATGGGTTCACCCTTCCCCAGACATAAAAAGAGGTTGGGGGAGGCGGTGGCCCGACGGTGGGTGGAGCCAGAGATAGTTAGGTTGGGTGAGGCGGTGTGGCAAGGAGGGGTCGGGGCGACATGAGGTGGTGACGATGTTGCTGGGCATGGGTGGTGATGGTGGAGGGAGTGGCGAAGGAGGCGCATGGAGCTGCTCCGGAGTAGAAGAAGAGAAGGGGATGGGAGGAAAGCGACTACGCTTCGAGAGAAGGAAGAGGGAGGGGAGGGGCGGCGTAAGAGAGGTATGCCGTCAGAAGGCATCTCAACGGTATACCGTGCTACAGCAACTTCCTTAAATAGAGATAAGCAGCAATAAAGCTTTGCAAGGAAAACGCAATGCCTTCCCCTGCAAAATTTCCATCCAATAACTCGATGACGCAAGAACTAGACTGGCCGCACCTGAGGCGCTGGGATCCTGCGTCGCGCCTTCCCGCTGGGCAGCCCTGCAACCGCCCAGCGATCTTTGGGCGGGGGAGACAGGGACCTTGAGGGGGACCCTGGCGCTCTTCATGGACGCCACCGCCGCCGCGTCCACGACGGCCTGGAGCCTCGTGGCAGAGGAAGGCGAGAAGCTGCACGCCATGGACCGACGCAGGCCTTGAGCCCGGAGCAGAGGAAGGAACTAAAGGCGTTCGTCGGTTACTCGGCGTGGGCTATAGCACGAATTTTTCTTGCGTCGCGGGTGGAGTCGGCGGTGTCCACCACAAGAATGCCATGGAGTAGGGAAGCGCACGGCACGGCGCGCCAGGCACACCACATGTTTTGAGCTCCCTCCGTTTGGATTGGAGCTGGGCGAACGGGCCCACCGAAGAGAAGTTCTGGAACGAAACGCTTGGCGTCGCTTCGCATGGACGACGTGCAAGCGCAACCTCGGCTCCGGTCGGCCGAGTGCAGCCCAGCAAATTGCCTTTCAAGTTTCCCAGGGCCGCCAACCCAGCCCGCTCCGGCCCTCCCCTCCTACCCCATCCAATACCCCCTCGACGAACCCATCCCTCGCAAATCGCCGCCGCGATGTCGTCGGCGGTGGCGACCGCGCCGTCCCCCTCGTCCTCGGCTGAGCCGTAGCCACAACCGCTGGCGCAGCAGGGCCAATCGAGGGAGCGGCGGACGGAGTCGCTGACGGAATCTACGGTGCAGCCGAAGAAGCACAAGGATAGAATAGGATTGTTATTTTTTTCTCTTTTTTATACTAGTACTTGGTATTGGATTTTGGAACCATCGTTTTACAAGATTAGGCTGTACTGTGCTTACTACAAGTAAGAAATTTTCTTTGTATAGGTACTATGTGCTTGTCATATGGTCTTGCAACTTGTGTCATACCGGGTGGCAAGCGTGAATTTCTTCAGGAAAAACATTACATACTGGATTACTGGTTCATATTAAAGATCAACTTTTATGTTTCTCTGTATTGGATATCACAGAATTCGATTCATATTGTTTCTTGAACGAAAAAGGAAACACTTCTAAGCATTTGCTTATGAACGGTAAAACTGGCGACGAAAGGAACTGTTGCATGTACTCAGGGCCGGCCCTGGGCCTAGGCAGCAGGGGCAACCACCTAGGGCCCATGAAAACTAGGGGCCCCTAGATCAAGCCCATGTATATATACATCAATACATGAATCATTGATTAGTCTACATATTATACTACAGTCATTTAGTCATTGTATACTCTTATGGGCATGGCCGCATGGGGTTCTGTATATTTGATTGGGCCAATTGAAGACAACTAGTCAAGTAATGGCCCAATCCATAATGGCATTATCTAGTGCTGAGCTAATGAGCTCCCTCACAGAGAGACGCATGGATTCACCAGATCCCCATTCCCCAATCGCACGCCGCCTGCTCGTATCCTATTCCTCTCCGTGGCTTCACCACTCTTGACTCTTTCGATCTCTTCCTCACAAAAAACGCTACCGTTGTCGCTGTGTCGCCATTAAGGAGGAGAAGAGGAAGAGCCCGATTTCTTCGATTCCCAACCAATTCGTCTTTGATTTCTTTGCTTTGCAGTGGCTCTACTCGAAATCCCCTCATATAGCCATTGCATACGCAGGTGTGGGCCGTGGGCGGATGAAGGTCAGAAGTTCGAGGTCATTCACATCCCCTATTCCCCTCTACCAGTGCCAGGGTAAGGAGTTTGTCCAAGAGCAGAGGAGTTGCTCCTCACCTCCGCGGCGTCCACCTCCACAGGCTACACTTCGAGTCTTCGACTCTTCGTCTCTTCGACCCGACCGGTTCATCAACGAGCTCAAGGTGACATGATTTTCGATTTCCCACCACACATGTTCTTATTTAGTCATTCTGCAATCTGCATTCTAATATGCGATTCCTGGTGGTATGATTATGCTCGTGAGCTGTGACACACACCTATTCTGTTTATGTGCTGGATAGCTTACTTCGGTTTTGCGTGTTTCTTCGAGGTAGAAATTGGACTTCAAGATAGAGTGCTTTGGTTAATGTAGTCTTCTCTTAAATTGTTTTGTCATTAGTAGCATATTATAGTTTTCTAAGACTTATTCATAATATTAACGTGCAAGTGAAATGCCGCCAGTTAAGTACTTTGTATTTTGTGATGTACTAAGTCTAATATCGTCAATAAATACTTTGTATTTTGTGATGTACTAAGTCTAATGGTTATTGTATTGAGCTTTAGTTTTTGCAATTGAAATAAAAGGTATTATTAGATATTTATATTAGAACGATTGGCCTCCACTTTTATTACGCCCTAAGGCCTCCTAAATTACAGGACAGCCCTGCATGTACTTCTGTTACATTTTGGAGTTCTCCTACGTTGCAGGTTGTCTCGTAACAGCACAGTTTGGCTTTCATCTAGCATCATATGATGCGGATTAACAGTGGTCAAATGAAAGAGTGACTCCACCTAATTGTTATTTTACTGTCGAATCTTGCTTCTCTTGTCACTTGTCTGTTTCAATTAGCTCTTGTCTGTTTCAATTAGCTAATGTCCTGATCAGAATTGCTCTGGTACTATGTACTTGTAGCTTTTCCACCCAACACCAGTTATCTCCTCTCATTCAGCTTTTCATGTAGCATTTCTAAGAATCTGGATTCCATACCTATGTACATACAACATTTCCACCCAGCACCAGCTAACTCCTCTTATTCTGCTCTTCATGTAGCTCCAAGCATCTTGATTCCATATTGTCATGTTTTGCTCATTCTGTCGTTGCCAGAACTAATGTCTCCTTTGTTATTTGCTTTTGCAACAGAGATAAGTTGGAGCTGAAAGCTGTGAAAGATGGTTCTGCAGGTTATGCTGCCCTAGAAAAGAAGGCAGAGTTGTATGAAAAGTTATCCAGAGGCAAGCTACCTGATGAAGAAGACAAGGAGAAATATTGTGTTGATTTCTTCCGAAAGAATTTCGATCATGTCTATGAGCCTCGGCAGCCAGAGAGCTATGGTGCCACTGACAATGCTGAACCAGAAAATGATCTTGATGATTCTATGCCAAGTGCCAAGCCGATGGGCCTTGGCCAAACTGGTACTAATATTGACCGAGATGAGCACAAGCGCTTTGTAAGGTACTGTTTTCTTTGAAAAGTGGTTGCATTGACACCACTGGGCTTCTGTGATAATATCATGAAGTGCTTTCGTTTAAAGACCCTTGTTACGGCTTCTCTAAGACAGATGAAAAACTGTAGGATCGTTGATAACAATCAAGGGGGGTGAATGATTGTAACACACAGCGAAAACCTTTTTTTAAAAAAATTTGTTTAATCTGCAAAAACCAGAAACAGAGAAAAAACAAAAGTTTCTGATTTTACTGTAGCACGACACTGTAGCAACATTGTAGCAGTTACTGTAGCGATTAGATAATTTCCGATCGCCCCAATGAAAACTACGTTTTTGCTCAATCTTCCAATCAATTTTTAATTAAAACTAATTTATGTATGTAATCAACAAAAATGCCTAGACATAGATCAATGCATGAAGAATCTATAGGAATCAAAAAACCAAGAAAAAAGATAATATATGCGAAATAAAAAACTCACAAACTTTATTCAAAAACTGCAGAAACTGTTCACTTTTTCCTTTGCCTCAAAGACGCATCCATGCCTGCATCCTTTACCTTATTCGCTCTCTGCCACGCCACCGCGCTTTTTTTCTCACGGTCACCCCAAAAGCCGTTTCTTTTTTATACCCAACCAACCGGCGGCTGCATACACACACACACACACACATATATATATATATATATACATACATACAGCCCCCTAAAACACCTCTTCAAACTCTACTTAAAATTCTAATCCAACTCCAACTAGGTCTTAAAATCCTAATCCAACTCCAATTAGACCTGGGCCTTTTTACCTCAACTAGACTTTTGGCCCACTAATTTTCAAGGGACCCGAAACCTTTCCTAATACGAGTTTTTCATACACACGACTTTTCTAACGCGTCATGTGTCGAAACCTCCAGGACCGCACCTCCCATAGCTTCTCCAAGTATCATCCACATTTGATCTCCATATGCCCCAAGCATGAGCCTGATCATCTCGTGACCTCCTTGACCATCTGAACCTCGGATCTCCCCATCCTAGTTCCGGTCCACCTCGTCACCGACCACGATCGCCTCCATGCTCAACCTGCACATGCATAGACCAAAGAACAATAAGATATCTCATGATAAAGCATCTGTTGAATTGTTTTCTGAGATGAGTTAAGTCTAGTTTCTAATCATTCACATTTAGAATAAGTTTTAGAATGAACATTTGAAATACTTGGTTCTAAACATGAAGAAGAACTAAACTTGAGCTTTCCAATTTCATTATTAGTACATTTCAATTTTTCATCACAAGAGTCATGTGCTAATCTTAATTTATCAAATTTAGCAGTTACATCTCTAAGTTGATCCATGTTTAAAGCATTAAGTGACCTAGCATTATCTAACTCAGAATGTAAAATTTGATAAGACTCACAAGATTCATCATCAGGAATTAGAATTCGAAGTCTTGCAATTTCATAATTTAGAGATTCAATCAAAATATCGTATTTCTTAATCTTTTTATCTTTCTTTTCTAGCAAAGTACCAAGTTTAGCAACAGCTCTAACTAAATCATCATAAGAAAGTTCTACCTCATTGTAGTTTGTCGCTGTCAAGATCATCATTGTTGGTAGAGCTTTTACAACTTGTCATTAAACACAACCCAATTAAATCTTTCTTGCCTTTGGGAGTATCATCCTCGCTATCCGTGTCCACATCACTCAAATTAATTTGCCCAAGAGCCGAAAGAACACGATGCACCACCTTGCGATTCATATAGCCCTTCTTTTTATTTTTCTTTTTTTCTTTCTCCATCTTTTCTTCCTTCTTATTTTCTTCCCTTGCAAAACTTGCTAGAAACTTTGGACATTTGGGACGAATATGATTGAGATCACCACACTCATAGCACCTTTGAGGACCAAAATTTCCTCTCTTTCTTGATCTCACATTCTGCAAAGCTCTTGTGAAGCGTGTAGAGAGGAGTGCTAAATTTGTTCTAGCTGTTCATCGGTTAATGAAGACAAAGAAGATAAAGCATAGTTAGTAGAAAAATTATCACCATTAAAGTTGCTAGATTATGAAGCTAAAGCAATTGATTTATTGCCATTATTTTTTCTAGCAAAAACATCTAATTCATGAGTTTTCAATTTAGAATAAAGTACATCTAATGTAAGTGTACTCATGATAGTAGATTCTCTAATGGATGTAATTTTCATCTCCCATATAGACATATTTAATGCTCCAAGTAATTGATGTGCATTTTCAGCATCAGTATAAGTAACATTAACAGCACGTAGGTTATTAAGAATTTTATTAAAGCGAGCAAATAGATCATCTTATTGATTCACCAGGTTTCATCTCAAAACACATGTAATCCTTTTTGTACATATCTTGACGTACCTCTTTAATAGTAAATGAACCCTCATGATAATCATATAGTGCTTTCCATACCTCATATGCGGATTTAAGATGCACAACACGATCAAAATCACTCCTTCCTAGTCCTTGAATTATCAGATTCCTTGCCTTGCTATTTGCCTCCACTTGTGCTATATTTGCAGCTGACACAGCATCATTCTCGGGCACTTGATAAGGCTTGTAGACCTTCTCCCATATTGCAAAGCCTTGAGCTTGATTGTATGCCTCCATCTTCGCTTTCCAATACTGAAAATCAACACCATCGAAAACACAAGGTTTTGTGGATACCTATCCGTCGATATGTTTTCTAATCACCGGTTAAGATCAATTAGAAAAATAAAAGTGCTCTGATACCACTTGTAGGATCGTTGATAGCAATCAGAGAGGGGTGAATGATTGCAACACACAGCGAAAACCTTTTTTAAAAAAATTGTTTAATCTGCAAAATCCAAAAGTAGAGAATTATTTTTATTTTACTGTAGTAATTACTGTAGCACGGTACTGTAGCAGTTACTGTAGCGGCTAGATAATTTTCGATCGCTCAGTGAAAACTACGTTTTTGCTCAATCTTCCAATCAATTTTTAATTAAAACTAATTCATATATGTAAGCAACAAAAATACCTAGACATAGATCAATGCATGTAGAATCTATAGGAATCAAAAAACCAAGAAAAAGGATAATAGATGCGAAATAAAAAACTCACAAACTTTATTCAAAAACTGAAGAAACTGTTCACTTTTTTCCTTTGCCTCAAAGACGCATCCATGCCTGCATCCTTTACTTTATTCGCTCTCTGCCACGCCGCCGTGCTTCGTTTTCTCACGGTCACCCCAAAAGCCGTTTCTTTTTTATACCCAACCAACCGGCGACTGCATATATATATATATATATATATATATATATATATAGGAAGCCTCTTTTCTACTCCCGGGTGTAATTACACCCTATGTCGTATCTCACAACGTAGGGAGTATCTCGCGTAACGAGGAGTATGTACATGTAGTATACAAGTATTTAAGACTATATAGGTGGTATGAACAATTTTTCAGAGGTGGTATGTACATTTTTTTTCAACATACTTCTTTTTATGTACGTATATAAAGGTATTTACAAAATACGCTAAAAACTATGGACTCCCTTGTAATTTTTTCGTGTGGTTCACATTAGAATATCTTATAATTAGTATATGAGTATATCAAAAGTGATAAAGGAGTATTTCAAATTTATTTAGGTGGTATATTAGAGGTGGGTGTAATTACACCCGGGTGTAAAAGATATTTTTCCTATATATATATATATATATATATATATATATATATATATATATACACACACACACACATACAACCCCCTAAAATACCTCTTCAAACTCTACTTAAAATCCTAATCCAACTCCAACTAGGTCTTAAAATTCTAATCCAACTCCAACTAGGCCTTTAAATCTAATCCAACTCCAATTAGGTCTGAGCCTTTTTACCTCAACTAGACTTTTGGCCCACTAATTTTCAAGGGACCCGAAACCCTTCCTAACACGAGTTTTTCACACTCACGACTTTTCAAACGCGTCACGTGTCGAAGCCTTCAGGACCGCACCTCCCGTAGCTTCTCCACGTATCATCCACCTTTGATCTCCATATGCCCCAAGCATGAGCTCGATCATCTCGTGACCTCCTTAACCATCTTAACCTCGGATCTCCCCATCCTAGTTCCGGTCCAACTCGTCACCGACCACGATCGCCTCCATGCTCTTCCAGCACAAGTTTGTCTCAACTTGACCAATATCAGTCCGCATACACGCGACACAACTCGCATAACACTGCTAAACAAAATCACCAATTATTCATCATAACAAATTAACCATTGTCAATTATTCATCACCAAAATATCCTAAACCTAGCTACATGGTTTAACAAGAACAAAATTGAAACTGTCATTTCTGACACTTTTACTCATTCGACGCTCTTAGGTAGACCACTGAACATGAATTGGGCTCCCAAGCAGTTGTCATTTTGTTTGTGTACTTTCACTTTTTTAACATGCCCTGCCCATATAGCCCTTAGGTCACTTGTTGCAACCTATAACAACATTACAACAGAGTTGTACCCCTAAACAGAGCATATGCTTAACTCATGATCTCTTCATGTCAGTAAGATTGTTTGCAAATCTGTACGAGCTGTGTTCAGCAGCTTCATGTACAGTAGTTTATCAGGCTAAGGTTTAAATGTCAAGATAAAGGATTCCTGTTTATCTGTTGATTATCTGAATTCATTAAGATGGACAGAATTATGTTATCACCACCAGGCGATATCATTGAACTTCCAACTTTAATACTTTTGTTTCTCTCTGAGAAATGACAATAATCTGTCTCAGCTCTTTGACTAACTTGCACCATGACATGTCTGCAGGGAGGTTCACGAGGAAGTAAGTGAGGCAAGGCAAAAGGCTTCAACGCTGAAATCCCGACGACAAGAACAGGAGGCTGCTTGTAGAGAGACTCAGGCAAGCTTACCTCAAGAAACGCCTGGAGAAGTTGACTGCTGAAAAACAGGCCTCTTCAGCCAATGATGACCAACCAGCTAGCCAGTCGAGATTTTGTGTGTCTTCACTTATGTCCAAGTAGCAGATGTTGTAGTTCATGCAATCATGCAACTGATAATGAGAATATTGTTTTGCAAGTTATTCTTTCGATCTAGCACGCTCAAATAGTCAAATTCAGAAAATGGTCCTGGCGTGTACAGTTGATTCTGCAGCATATTGTTGTACAAATCTACCCAATGAAAATGCATCTTGATTGTCGAGTGATTTGCCAGGCCTCCCTGCAGCCTTATTTCCATCATCTGATTTTGTCTGCCTCCTGTCTCACGTATGGACCATGGTACTATTTTTGTGGAAGGTGCCATGGTGGCAGCTCATTGGAGAGGCTCCGCGTAGAGCAATAATCCCTTGCGCGACTGCAATTCGGTTCGTGCATGGCCCCAACTAATGCGCACCTCCGTTTCTGTAAGGTGGGTGGCTCAAAAGTCGGCCAATGTTGCGCAAGCACAAAATCTTCTCCCACAAGTTCTGCCTTGACATGGCAGAGCGCAGTTGCCAGGAGAAAAGCAGGTTCCATATTCCCTTGATTGGATGAAATGGTGCCGATGACGGAAAGAAAACCAAGGATAAAAAGTCCCGTCGCGCTTTCTGTGATTCTTTTCAGCTTGGAGTAAACAATTCTTGCCGAACTGCATATCATCCCGCCGCCGCCGCCTCAACCTCCGAACTATTCCTTGCTGCGTGCTCTTGAAGCTGAAAGGACCCAGCAGGTTCACGAGAGAGCAATGGCCAAGGCGGCGCCGGACCAGAAAGCTGGCGGGGCGGCAACGCCGCCGCCTGCGGCGTGTCCGAAGGAGTACCATGTGTATGGCCCCCGCAGCCTGCCGTCCACGAGCTGGAGAGATCTCCTCCGCTCAAGATGGTCAGTAACACTAGCACGGTTGCACACGGCCAGCTTCACTTCTGATTACGCAAGCATAATTTTGTTGCGTTGCATGCATGCAGGAAGAATCCCAACTACCGGCGCATGGTGATCGCGTGCTTCGTCCAGGGGGTGTACCTGCTGGAGCTGGACCGGCAGGAGAAGCGCGACGAGCGCACCGGCCTCGCGCCACAGTGGTGGCGGCCGTTCAAGTACAGGCTCGCGCAGGCGCTCATCGACGAGCGCGACGGCTCCGTCTACGGCGCCGTCCTTGAGTGGGACCGCCGGGCCGCGCTCTCCGACTACATCCCGTTCCGTCCCACCGGCGCGCCGGCGGCCGTCGTGGCGCTGCGCGGCACGCTGCTCGCGGCGCCCACGCTCCGCCGCGACATCGAGGACGACCTCCGGTTCCTGGCCTGGGACAGCCTCAAGGGCTCCGTCCGCTTCGCCGGCGCGCTGGCCGCGCTGCGGGCCGCCGCGCGCAGGCTCGGTGCCGGCAACGTGTGCGTGGGCGGGCACTCGCTGGGCGCGGGGTTCGCGCTGCAGGTGGGAAAGGCACTCGCCAAGGAGGGCATCTTCGTGGAGTGCCACGTCTTCAACCCGCCGTCCGTGTCGCTGGCCATGAGCCTCAGGGGATTCGCCGAGACGGCCGGCGACCTGTGGGGCCGCGTGCGCGCGCGGTTCCCCTACGTGGGCTCGCAGGCCGCGGCGGCCGCGGACGCTAGCGGCAACAGCAGCGAGAGCGAGGCGAAGGCATCGCTGGCGCGCGCGGGGATGGGCAGGTGGCTGCCACACCTGTACATCAACACCAACGACTACATCTGCTGCTACTACAATGACGCGGCGAGCGGGACGGCGACAGTGGCCGCCGGGAGCGGCAAGGCGGCGGCGGCGGCGGCGGGGCGAGGGGACGGCAAGGGATCTGTGGCAAGGATGCTGGTGGCGTCCAAGGGGCCGAGCAAGTTCCTGGACGCGCACGGGCTGCAGCAGTGGTGGTCCGACGACGTCGAGCTACAGGTGGCGCTCAACCACAGCAAGCTCATCGGCCGCCAGCTCAGGTCGCTCTACGCCGCGCCGCCGGCAGCACCGGCCGCGGGGAGTTAAGGCTTGTGTGCCATTGGTTCGTCGTTGTTGTCCTTGTTGTCGAGGAGGTGTGTTTGCACTGAAATCGGTGATGTTTTCACGGAACGGTGCGTGACGCCGAGTGCATGGGGTGATGTCTGATAAGCGTTTCCGGGTTAATGTGATCATTTTGGATGTAACGTGTGTAAAGGTCAGAAGGTGCACCACTCTTTGGGTGAGATTGCTAGTATATTTCAGAGGAGATCACGAGTTCATAAAAAAGAACGAGTTCCTTTTAAATCTATAACAGAGCGAGTTCTTTCAAAAAATAATATGGACGTGGCAATTGACATCTGACTAGTAAAAAACACCGAACGATGTTTTTCACTGAACGGTGAGGCCATCGACTCCACGGGGATCGAACTCTGGTTCCGTAGACCAGCGCCTTATCTATTGGGCCATGGAGTCCTTGCTGGGAAGTATGAAAACACTCCGCTCTTGTGCAATTAGACAAGGCGCGCAGCACCCAACCCTCGCACCGCACTCTACAGTATGCAGATCAAACACGGTGATAATTTTAATGTAAGCAGTCTTCTAAGCTAGGCCAATGACTTTTGATCATAATATAAGTGTTTATACCAATGAACCGAATACCGATAAATTGTCAATTTAAAAAATCTATCCCGATAAGTTACTTGAAAAAAACGATGGAAAAACTATACCGCTTATTTGTTCAGGAGAAACCATAAGCCGAAAAAAAAACAAGACCCATATTCAACAATCTGGTTATGTTTTGGCCTTTGGGTTATTATCTGTAAAGAAATGTTTGCACTAGAGAACGGTAAACATAAATTGAGCATGCCTGACGCACAAATAATGTCCTGGTGAAATAACACCAGTATTGAGGGTGTCAGCGATACACTATCGGTCTAACACAAGATACTACAATCTTGCATGAGCAGGAAATTCCAATTATCTATGGAATACAATTGGTTGGTTCATCCAGTTACTTGGTGAATCATCAGAACAAACCAACGGTCACTTCTAGTCGTAATCTGATTCCTCAGACAATTCACCGCTTTCCTGCATAAGGAAAATAGGATAAATATGGTCACCTGCATGGGAAAATAGAATAAACATGAATACATGCGCAATATACATGTAAAAAAATCCACCTTCTTCTTGTTATATTCAGCCATTGCCTTCTCAAACTCAGCACGCCTCTCGGTAGCTAGATCATAATACTTTACCTTTTCCTGGTGCAATGAACAAAGTAAAACTGTTAACGGCAGTAGGATATGAAGCATTATGTCTTGTCTTGGCAACATATTTTGCTTCTTTGGCCCGGTTCTTTTCAACTTATAACTTATAGCTTCCCTCGAATAAACAAATAGAGCAGTTTCTCCACCGCCGTTTTGAAACGGTTTATTGGGTCAGTCTTTTCGAAATGGCTTATCAGTTTATCGCCATTCGGTTCGTTCGTACAAACGCTCGCGTTAGGGCTAAAAGCCATAAACTGCAGCCGAAAAGAATACACCCTTTGTAAGCAAATTTAGAAGACTGTTGTGCAAGGTGTCATGTAAGGAGGTCTTACACAAGTCAACCATAACTACACAAGTCAACCAGAACTCTAGGTCAGAACTGCTACATAATTATGTGACAATTTATATTTCTAAAAGGGAAATTTCATATGCATATGGCCGATATTTAAGGCTTAAAAGAATTCATAGTTTATCTTGATGCACTTTATAGCAATGATCTGTTCTGTTTTCCCTATAGTTTGTTGGCATGCATGAAATGAGAATAGCAAGGACGGGTCATTGGCAAATCAAGGTTAAGTAACTTCAAATGTCCAGAAACTAGTGTACAGGTGGGCTGCTCAAATATTGTAACTGTAACTAGAAAGTAGAAACAATGAACCTACTAACTAACAGGGGAAAAATAGCAAATGTGCAACGATGTATGATCATCCAACTGAACTTTAATTGCAATACCTACAAAATCCATTCTAAGTATATAGGACATGAAGCTTCCACAGTTACACAACCCATGTCAACGCATCCCTTCAGCTGTTTCCCTGGAATGGACTACTCTCTAGGCTCAACAATGAAATTGCTCTAGCTAGTGCCAATTAATCGAAGAAATTTTAGAAATATATAGAGTTAATTCTGCTGTGAGGCACATAGACAAGACACAAGAGATAGGCGAAAAAGGCAAATATTTTCGATTTAAACCTGGATACGGAACCTAATAAAACATCATGTCAAGGGCTTCTATTGATGGTTTTTAAAAAAGGAGCGTCTATTTGATTGCCACAGATTGTTTATGAAAGAACTGATTCCTCAAACAAAAGTACAAGCCAAACTACATCTCCACTCCATGTATTATTATCATGTTGCTATCAACCATTTTACATTAACAGGCAGCATGATTGGATGGAAGAATTTTGTAGTGACAAGCTAGAGCTACCCAATGAAACATAGACAAGCTAGCTAAAGCAATCAGGTTGTGAGGGGGGCTGGGGTACCAACCTCAAATGTCATTGTATTCCATTTCTCGCCACATGCCTTCCCTATCTGCAGTGTAAGATATATTACTACATGACTAGGAAGCTTCAACATTAAAATGATGGAAAACATTAAGATGATGGAAACTCACTTCCTGCATTGATTTTACACTTGGATTTTCTTCCTTAAAAGCTTTCCGGAAATCCTCCCTTCAACACAACATAACAGCTTCAGTATAAACTGGCTTAGTACAAGAGATGAAAATAACACAAGGGGAAACAACAGAAAGAACTTTAGCATTTGTGTTACACCTAAAGTTATGTGAAAAACTTCAAAAATAAGCAATCAATATGTTCGATGATGACGACTGGATGCAGCAGAGAGCATTTAGAAACACAGCTAGAATGTAAATGTTGCAGTTATTCTTTATCAGCGATTGAAACATTTTGCAACCATCAGAAGTCCGACAAGTCAACCGATACACATTTCTTTTTTTTACATCGGTGATCGTCTGATCAACCATTTTCAGTGTGCTACTGTGGACTGGGTACAATAAGCTGATAACTTTGGCTAGTCAGAGATGCCGAACAAATGAGAAAGAAAGGCGGTGTTTCTCACACATGGTGCAATAGGAACACTTACCTAATGACATACTTCAGTATTCGATGGTCTCAACTCTCTACTCCCAAGATGGGATCACCAAACAACCCGCCTCTAGAGTCTAGCCTAGGGCAAAAAGAGGAAGTCTGACCAAGAAACAGGGAATTTCGTATCACTTCACAGGATGCCTTCAAGTAAGCTTGGGGCATTCCGAAATCTAATGGAAACAATTCCAATTTACATAAACGTAGGTTCAAACATGGTCGCACAAGCTGCCTACAACGAGTCCATTAATTGACTAGTGAACAGGTGCACCTCTGAGATCGAGATGCACTGTCAAAGGTTGTAACTTCAGCAACTAAGATGCATAAAATTTTCCTAAGAGCCGCAGAACAGTACCGTATCGTCAGCCTTTAAGAACACAGGGACTCATGCGAATTTGTTGCACTAAAATGCCACTAGGCACGAGTCAACCCGGAGTTCCTGAATAAACATCCTACCAATTCCTAAAGAAAGATCCTAACTTGTGCGGGCGAGCAGCCCGGTCAAAAAAGGCAAAGAGAGTGGAAACCCCTAATACCGCAACCCGATTGTTTAGCCGCGGCCAGAGCAGTTGGCACATATGAAATCCATAGCATCCAAATACAGAGAAGGGAATCGAGACAGGGAGGCGCAGCGCGTACATGAAGTAGAAGAAGGCGGTGGGGGGCTTCTTGGGGGGTTTCTTGGGGCGGCGGGGGTCGTCCAGGGGCCCCTTCTTCCGCGGCTTCGGCCTGGGGCTCACCTTGGGGTGCAGCCGCACCGTCTTGAGGGGCTTCGGGGCCGTCTGCGACCTCGTCTTCATCCCGCAAACCACTCTTCTTGTTCTTGGGGGTTTATGCGCGCTGATTTGGACTCCTCGAGGAGTGGAGGTGAGTTCACAGTAGGTTTGTTTGGAGGACGATGCGGAGAGCCGCAGCTCAGGCGCCACAGCGCGCCGTTCGTTTTGGATTCCGGCTTATTCTTTACTATTTTTAAAAGTTATCTATTTCTGATTTTTTTTAATTTTTTTTAGCTTTTTTTAGTTCTTTTTCTCGTATTCATTTGCATTATACGTGCTGAGCTAATATGTTTTTTCATTTTTAAAATTTTTAATTTTAATTATATCAAATAAGCTACCACAACTATAGTATAATTTCAATTAATTACAGTAAAAATTCAACCATAAATTACAAAAATTTAGTCTAACTAAGCACCACCCAGACCTGGCATTGGCCACCGACACGGCACGGGTAACATAGGTACGATCCGATTAGACTCAACAACTACTGCGCTTGAATAAATCTTCTGACCCAGATACATAGAGAGGGATCAGATATGCTGGAACGATCAAGTTACGTTTAGTAAATGCATCACCGATGGCATATTAATTTACTGTTAATGATACTGCTAATCGTAAGTATTTATATTTTCACTCTGTTTTTTGGTACGAAGCTCAGACTATATGGTAAAATAGATTTAGGGGATGATATTTTTTCTAAATAAAGTGGATGAGCAAGAAAACAGATATACTAACATGTACTAAAGTAAGAAAGAAAGCCGTTGCGTGTGCTAACGCACAATGTCTTTCGCGCTAGTGTGCTCAATCTGTTGTTTTTTTCGCTAGTTGCTCAATCTATTGCTTGTTTGGATCTAACCCAAATTCAACATAGATTTTTAATAAAAAATACAATAAAGAAAAAAACTTTATTTGTTGGCAAGCGTTGGCAAGACCAAGTCACCCGTCTACATTTAGAATAATACAGTAACCCTATTATAAATAATTTTAATGTTAATCACAAATAATTTTAATGTATCACTATAGAAAAATTATTATGCGTGCTAGATTAGGCCGACTCGCCGTGATAAGGTGCACCAAACACGATATACCTTGTCGGGCCGAACTAGCATCATTCGTTTTCTATTTATACCGTGCTATGCTTGGGATGGATCAAGTGGCAGGCCGCAGGCCTCGGGCCAATATATTAGGCTCGGATGTTCGGCCACGTCTAGGCAGAGGAGACTCGGGAAAGGAGAGAGAAACCAGGCTGCTGAGCTCTCGATTTCTCGTGGGCCAGCCGTGTCACCGGGTAGCCTAAAATCCATTAAGTGAAACCAAACAGCACCGAGGTCCATGGAAAACCTTATAATGGGCCGTTAAAATAAGCCCACGACCAGGCTTCCATACAAACCACGTGCCTGAGGAGAACAGCGAAATCCTCTCGAAAAGGAAAAAAAACACACACACAAAATTTGGGCCTAACGAGTTGGCTGTCCACGCGGCCCGTTCGAAGCCACACGCGCTCGGCGCAACAACGCTAGCACCACAAGGGAAGCCGAATTCTGGTGGTTCGCAGTTAATTGTACCACATCGGCTGTGGAGGTACGGGCGTGGGAGAGGACCAGCATAAGAAGGGGTTCTCGGCGCAACTGGGAACCCATCTTTGCGCTTGGGGCAATGACGCAGCTAGTGAGGTAATACCGAGGCGCGTCAATTGCTGGTTGAAAACTATTTCCAAACCCCCTCTTTGGCCCTTCCTGGGCCACTGAGAATTTCTGGAAGGGCTCCTTCCCTCCGGGGAGGGTAAAGCCCACAAACCTAACAAAGAATATTTGTTTGATCTGTTTTTTTCATTTTGGTTTTTGGTTTATGATTTTCAGAAGTTATAATGAATGTTTTGGTATTGTTCATTGTATCGTATGTATGTAGAGATATAATAGTGATTTTATTGAATGGACTTAACTGAGCTCTTGGTATTTGATTTTCGGGAACGAACCAATTCAGGCTCCAGCGGACGTATGATAGCGTTTAATCCCGCTCGGTTGGGCCGCTAGTGCAGCTTTTGGCAATATGCCGCATTGTAGTAGGCTTATTTTAATTGTTGTTAGTCTTTTTCAGTGTGATTAAATTTAAAAATACAAAAAAGGGAAAGAAAAAGGTTATGTCATCCCAAACAATGCAAAGGAATAAGAGAAAAAAGCAAAAAAAAACCCTAAAAAAGTCAAAAAGACATAAAAAGACAAAATTAAAAAGTTAAAAGCTAGAACGGACCGAGCGCTTGCTCTGTTAGCATAGTTGCCGGTGAGCAGCTTGCCCCACCCAGCTTCTAGCATGTGGTGCGCATTTTCAGGGGGAGGGAGCACCGTTCACATGAACAATACTCCATCTGGCACTGTTTATGTGAACAATGCTCTCTAAGTACATGCGCATGTGGGTGATTTCTGTGGTCAGAATTTTGTCTTGCTCATCTCAAGTATGTATATTGGACGCACCCATATAGGTGTGTGGATGTGTGATGTTATTTGTGTGCATAAGTACATTCTTGTTGTATTAATAATAAAAAAATTAGAAGATAAAAACTGAAGTTCAGGTGGTGCTCGGTTGGGCTGAATTTTTATGACTTATAGCTGAATTTTCAATGTAGCTGGCTGAAATTACACTGTAGCTAATGGTGACTTATTTGGCATAATTGAATTTAAAAATAGAAAAAAGGGTTAGCTCAGCACGTATAATGCAAACGAATATGGAAAAAAGAATCGGCAAAAAATTCAAAAAATCTAAAAAGTGAGAGAAAGGGGTTAAATTTTAAAAATAAAAAAATAAGTTAGAAATCAGAAATCTAAGTCTAAACGAGTAGAGCTAAAGCGTGACAGCACCTGCGAATTTGAAGTGACCTGTGGGCGGAGATACTTGGGAGTCAATGCCATGTAATTGCGTGGAAATTCGAGCTGCACGAGTAGCAGTATTCACGTGTTGGGGACAGTTTACGCGGTGCAAACGCTGCCTATACGCGGTGCAACTGTCAACCCGCCAACCATTACATGTATAGGCAGGCTTTAACCGGAGACTCCCTGGCAACTCCCAGTCAATTGATGCCCTGTTACCTCATCATCTTCCTCTTCTCCTATTCGCCGTATTGTTAATTTCGAATCCAGTTCTTCTATAAAAACGAAGATGCATTGCCCGAGGAGACGATCAGGAGGGAAGAACATAGGAGCATTGTTTGTTCGTGTCTCTTGAAGGCCTGCAAGTTTGCATCGAAAGATCCAAGTTGTGTAGATCGATCGACGAGAGATATGCAGGCCTCGTCGGCACCAGCCAATGTCAATGCTCCGGCATGCGCGTCCCCCACGATACGGTCGCATGGCGCCAGGGTGGCGAGGTCGCACGCCTACGACTGGGCGGTGCTGCTCCTCCTGGTCGTCGTCGAAGGCCTCCTCAACGCGATCGAGCCGTTCCACCGGTTTGTCGGCGCCGGCATGATGACGGACCTCAGATACCCCATGAAGAGCAACACCGTCCCGCTCTGGGCGGTGCCGGTGCGCTCTCCCTTCCTTAATTCCTCTTCGTCAATGTGGATACATATATCCCTCGATTAAATTTCGATAAACCCTAAACAATTTTTCATGCCACCCGATCAAGTTGTTTGTCCTAAACGCGCAGATCATTGCTGTCATTGTGCCTATGATTATCTTCACCGTCATCTACATCAGGAGGAGGAACGTGTATGATTTGCACCACGCTACACTAGGTACTTTCTTGAGTGTCCTTCGGCACCCTTTGTACTGTTTCTTTTTTGTGTTGTTCTAACGCACATTACATGGCGAAAAGCAGGCATTCTATTTTCGGTGCTGATAACCGGCGTTCTGACCGACGCGATCAAGGACGCCGTCGGCCGCCCGCGTCCCGACTTCTTCTGGCGCTGCTTCCCTGATGGAATAGCTGTAACGACTCTCACCTCAATTTCTCTGAATCTTACACTTCACAAATTGTTCTGTTTGAATCCAAACTTAAGAGTAGTTGACTTGATGTCCAGGTGTACGACAACATCACCACAGGAGTCATATGCCACGGCGATGCAGGCGTGATCAAAGAAGGCCACAAGAGCTTCCCAAGTGGCCACACTTCATGTGAGTCTCACTCACATTGTATCGATCGATTAACAACATAATCATTCTCTTTACTAGATTGAACTCAGTCACGAGTTCAATCAGCTCACTGTAACAACAAAAGAACATGTTCATAATCCTAAAGGTAAATCAATAATTAATCAACCCTTTCTTGCTCTGTGTGGCGCAGGGTCATTTGCTGGTCTGGGATTCCTGTCATTCTACCTCGCCGGCAAAATCACCGTCTTCGATCGAAGGGGGCATGTCGCCAAGCTGTGCATCGTCCTTTTCCCTCTGCTCGTTGCGGCGATGATCGCGATCTCTCGTGTGGATGACTACTGGCACCATTGGCAGGACGTGTGCACGGGCGGCGTCCTCGGTAGGTTTTCCATGAATTTGTCCTGCCTCTACATATATCTATGGAGTAATTTAGACTCTAGACACACTTCGATCACACTATGAAGTCTAAGCTCTCTGTTGTGTGCTGATGAGTTTGTCATGGCCATGTAGGAATGGTTGTCGCCTCTGTTTGCTACCTGCAGTTCTTTCCACCCCCTTCTGATGAGAAAGGTACTTCCTTTTTCCCCTCTGTTTTTTTCCTTCATGTCAGTGCAGTGCAGACTTACAGTTACATTGATACATTATAAAAGATAGGTTCTTTTCGGCTTATGGTTTACGATTGTTGTAAAATTTAAGGTATAAGCATATTTTCAATTTTAATTTCAGCAATAATAATAAACATCCAAACATGATAGATATGGCAGAGAAATGACTTAACCAGCATATTAGCATATGAATCATTTAAGTCATTGCAAAAGAAACATATGTTGAACATAAATGTCATATAAGAGTTTAAGATTAGCCTAACCTCATGTACACAAGTGTATAGAAATGCTAATCTTAACCAAAACATAGTGTATATGACCACATTCAGCATATGTTCAACAAATTGAAATTTCTTTAGTGCTCTCAGAAGGCTCGTTGCGTAAGATTTATTCTTGGCCCTCTCAGCCATGACAAAACCTAATCTTGATTATATATGATAGTTATAAATTAGATCTTGAGCTAAAAATGAATCTTGCTACTGCCAAATATTAATAAATTAAGAAATCAACCTGCTGGACAGTGCCGAAATCTACTTAAAATCAATCTTCCAATCCTCCACAAAGAATACTATTGATTTAACAGGATAACAGCAATCGGCACAGACTAGAACTGAAGACAAACTCAGCACTACCCAGAACTAACAGAGATCAACGCAGCATATACAACAAGCAGATTTAATGACCAGTGAAGGAAAATATAGCAGATTCTATTGAATGCTCAAGATCAATCTACCCTCACATCCATATATAATCTCATCAATTTGTCATTTTCATCACAGAGCAATTACTCAGAAGAATATCTTTGCAATCTTGTGCTAAGAGGCTCACTGATATATGAAATATATCACCAAATTGCAAAGAAACAGGAACCAGAATACTCACAGCGGTAGTGATACTCAAAATCACCATGAAGAAATAAAAAACGGGCAAGGCACGCACACGGAGCTGTCCTAGAAAACCTAGCACCCCCTGTGCAGCTTGCAGAAGAGGAGTGTGGCAGATGGAGATACAATGCCCCCTCTAGCCACGGGAAGCCGACGCCGGAGTCGAGGTTAGGGTTGATGCCGCACAAGACCACTGAGTGCTCCGGCCGAGAGCGCACGAGAACAACCAAAACAGGTCACAAATCTCTCACAAACTCAGCACAATCCCGAGCCAAATCAATATCTAGGGTTATCCCAACCTTTCCTCTCGACCAAATCAAAGAAAGGCTCAAGGAAACCGCACAGAGGAAAACCCTAGAACACCGATTTGAGCTCCTCAGCCGACGGCCACCAGAGAAAACCTGGCCAGCGGCTCTCGGGACTTAGAATCAAAGAACCACAGTGAGAGATTTGAGATCGGAGAGGGGAAGACTTACTCTTGCCTTCGGTCACCAAAGAGAGGAGAGGCGGCATAAATAGGGGAGCGGGGCGGAGGCCGGCGGGCTGCTGCCATGGCTGGCGCTGAAGCTCCCGAGCCAGTGACGCCTCCTACGCCACCGCCGCCGCCGCTCGACTCGGTCACTTGGGAGAAATGGTCGATGCTGTGCCGCACGTGAGGAGACGACGCAAGGCGAACACGAACCGTCACGCGAGCCAAAACCATCATCTCGGGCGGGCCACTGACAGGTGGGCCCCATCTGTCAGTCTCTCTCTCTCTTTTCCCCTTTTTTCTTTTTCAATTGGGAAATTACCAAAATGCCCTCGCAGTTACAACAACGATTTCCCCCGAACAATCAAACGGGACAGTTTCTCCACCACCCTTTTGAAGCGGTTTATCAGGACAGTCTTTTTAAAACGGCTTATTGACATATCGATGTTCAATTCGTTCACACAAACACTCACATTAAGACAAAAAACCGTCAACCATCAGCTGCAGCCGAAAAGAAACCATCCAAAGTGTTGTATACTTGCGTTGAACAATACCAGATTGCTAAAAGAAATAAATTGACTACAAGTGGAGGTCTAACTCCATTCTGGAAACACGCTAAATCTTGAATTCTGTTTTTCTTCCTGCTAATATACAAATGCAGTAAACTATAAACTAACCTTAAATTACAAATTCTGTGCAGTTTTTAAATCGCACTTCCCTTCGCTTTCTCCGTCAGTACAAAGCTAATGCATGCCTGGTGGCTTTGATTTAACGAATAGCTATCCACGCAATGACTGCAGGGTTCTGGCCTCACGCGCACTTCAGGTACATCACCGAGAGGGAAGGCGAGGGCCAAACGCAGCGCGCTACAGAAATGAGCAACACCGACTCAACAGCAGTTATTTCTTGGCAAGGACATATGGGAGCTAACACGAGCCAAACATTGGATGCAATGGAGGCTGGTAGGAGAGACCAATAACTCCCATCTCCGATATTATTTAGTGCAACCAAGAGACTGCCACCTCTAACCCTCTGTATATACTAGCCTCCACATACTGGCCCAAGCAATGAAGCAATCCACATCACCGTTTCTATCCACCGGTCAGCTATCACATCCCGTCTTTTGTTAAATTAAAAAAAAAACATTGCCCTGAAATCGACCATCGACACTGAAGCCCCCGTCACCCATAAATACTATGATCCTCCTTTTCAATTTATAATTTCTTCTAAATAAATAAACAAGATAATTTTATTATTATCTTTTTAAAATGACTTATTAGAATAATTTTTTTAAAACGGCTTATCGATATTCGGCTCTTTCACACAAATGCTCATTCTAAAACCAGAAGTCATCAGCTAAAGCTATAAAACATCAACGAGAATAACCCACCCAAAGTCTCACCGCCGCCACCCCCAATTACTCCCTTCACTTCCCTACATCCTCCCCCACCACCAATTTTATCATCATCCAAAAATTTGTCGTATCACCTGAAATTCTCCAAAAAGATTGATGTCGCGGCTAGCCTCCTACCACCTTTCTTTGTCGTCATCACCAATGGCTGGGGTTTTCAACGCAACGTCTCGTGCTGCTCTCCATCGCCGCCACACCATCTCCTAAGGTTGTGTTTGGTTTAGAGACAAGGTGGGATGGGATGGTTCTGTCCCTGGTTTTGGGATGGGATGATCCTATTTTTTTGTTTGGTTGGGGGGATAGAGTCATCCCTGTTTTTTGTTTGGTTGGAAGGATAAAGTGGGATGGAATGGTCTCATCCTTTGTTTGGATGGAAGGATGAAGGTGAGACATATGTGGCATTTGAGTTTTTTTTAAAAAAAATTGAAGGCTATTGTTGATATGTTTCTACACATAAGCCTTTGAGTTTTTTAAAAAAAAATTAAAAAAACAATACTTAAAAAAACAAAGAGGTGGGATGACTCTATCCCATGTGGGATGACTCCGTCCCATGAAAAAAAGAGGATTGCCTGGTCCCGGATCTACAAGGAATATTCCTAGTGGGATGTCCTTGACTCTGCTTGTCTCCCATCCAAACACTTACAAAAATGGGTCCATCCCATCCCGTCTCACCTAGTCCTTGCAACCAAACACATGGTAAGTTTATTTGTTGCCATGTTCACTGCTATGTTTGGTTATGGGTCGCTATGGTTGTGGTCATTGTGCCCAAGAGATCATCACCGTCACCTATGGCTATGAAGATGGCCCACAACCATAATTTTAAGAACTGTTTATACAAATGGCACTGCAGCTATTTTTAAAATTTGACCCTCAGACACCTACTTTTGCTAATTTAGCCCTCTCCATAGATCTACCGAGCTCGGTAGATACCTACTGAGCTAAGAGAGCTCAGCAGGGTAGCTTAGTAGCACCTACCGAGCTTCCCTAGCTCGACAGTTCGTCAGCCGCCGCACTGTGTATGCTTAATTAGTGCTAAGTATATTTAATTAGTACTAATTGTATTAAATTAGTGCTAAGCATGAGCTTAATTAAACGTTAATTATGAGCTACCGCACTAGGGCTCATCATCACACTAGCTCGGTATATGTCTGTCAAGCTCTCTTAGCTTAATAGGTTCATGGAGAGGATTAGATTTGTAAAAACAATATTCGGAGGCAATTATTTTTAAAAAAATGCTACGGTTCGTTTATATAAACAGTTCCATTTTCAGAGGATGGTTTCCGCTTCTCTCTCCTCCGTGCTCTAACGTGAAGGGTCATGGTAGTCGAGCTAGAGCGTTGGATATTATGCCCTAACATGAGTTCTATTGCGCGAAGACCAAGGGAAATTTAACTATTTGCCACTCTTAAGAATGCCACCTATCCAAATGCCACCCTCTTCATTGCAATTAATATTTTGCCACTCTCGAGCCTACGTGGCGCCTAGTCACCGCCATGTCAGCGCCCGGCCTCCCTGCGCCACCGCCCGCGCCGCCGCCCGGCCTCCCCGCGCCCGCGCCTCCCCGCTCGCCTACCGCAAGATTTCGTTGAGCGCGCGGCGAGCGAGGAGTCGCGGGCGGCGCAGGCGCGGGCGCAGGGAGGCGCGGGCGGCTGCGCGGCGAGCGGGGAGGCGCGGGCGCAGGCGAGCGGGGACGGAGGCACAGGCGCGGGCGGCGCGGCGAAGGGGAGGCGCGGGGAGGCCGGGCGGCGCAGGCGCGGGCGCGGGGAGGCCGAGCGGCGGCGCGGGCGGTGGCGCGGGGAGGCCGGGCGCTGACATGGCGGTGACTAGGCGCCACGTAGGCTCGAGAGTGGCAAAATATTAATTGCAATGAAGAGGGTGATATTTGGATAGGTGGCATTCTTAAGAGTGGCAAATAGTTAAATTTCCCGAAGACGAACGGTGGATTAGGGCGCATGAAGTCATCGAGTGTAAATGTGACGGGTTTGTGATTATTTGTCTGCCGTCGCTGCTCTAGACTACTAACTGACACGGCTACTGACGCGACCAAAAAGGGCCCTGAACACATATGATCTGAAATGCAAATAAATCTCTGTATATATTTACTTCTTCGAATGTATATATCTCTTTTTTCTGTTCTACCATTGCCATCGAATTTCCCAGTCGTCTTTGCATACTACTTGTGAAGTAAACCCTACCGAGGGCATCCCGAGTAGTTAATTTAGTACTTTAACATATACACTTAAGCAAACAAGCAGTAAAGTAAACCCACATAGCAAAATTGAGCCAGCAAATTTCAGACAGTGAGGATAGATTTACACCTTTATTTGCTAACACTGTGCAAGTTTTCCTTACTACACAACTAAAATTTCAGAAGCACTGTACATCGTTCCATCCAGCTGCAAAAGCCAAACTACACAAGTAGCTAGTTCCAAGTTCCAGCCACATACGCAGATGCATCAGCGACGACTAGAGGACATTGTACTGCTAGGCGTGCGTGCTCCGATGAGGCATGCACCATGGTATAAGTGGTTGTGACACGCTGTGTCATTATTATCAGAACATGGCATCGAATAACGGATTATTATTTCTTAAGTTCAATATCTTAAAAAATAATAAATCTTATTAGAGTTACACAACAGAATAATAATTAGAGACTTTGTATTATACAACAGTTAGCCACGTAGGACTAAGGTCTTTAATACAAATATTAAGTATATAAGAGACATACAAATTATTTATATACCCTATCTCTTGAAGACGAGGCACTACAAGTCACCTATTCGTTCCAACCACCGAATAGGGTATCTACCTTGCCCTGGTCCTCAGTTACCCCCGTCCCACACAACATCCTCAAAGCCTGTATACCCCACATCCTATTCAAGGTATTCCCTGGTCAGATTAAGATCTAACAGATAAATTTAATAGCAAGGGTGAGTACAACATACTTAGTGAGCATTAATAGCAACAATGCAACTGTATGACTCATCTCTTTATCATCAATTCATTTTCCATCTCTCTTTCTTCACAAAATAGGTTTTCAATTTCAAGTGAGAAATTTGCAACTTTTAGTATTTCAAATACTACTAGTCATCCCGATGAAGAGAAAAACCCCAATGGTCTCCGTAGCATCCAATCTATGAAACAGACATGAATTCGTGATTTTATTTAGCACTGCACAGACTGGTGCCACTTTACTCGTAGCTACTCAAAACTCTTTGAGACTGGGTCTTCCGCATTTCCTTAGATACGATGCCAAATTCAGAGTACAGAACGTTTTTCCTAGTTTCGTTATTATATCACCACCCAAATAATCATAGTCGGTGGTCTAGGGCGATTTCTTATCCTCACTTGGTTGTGAAGTAGTCGTTGGTTGGGACGGTTTGAGATACAGAAGGGACCGCTCTTGTACATGGTGGATCATCACAACCACACAGCTTGTTTGGGGTGCATGCCACACGTAGGAGTGAAGGAGATTAATGCTTTAAGCCCTAAGAGTTGAAGAACGGTCGGCAATCTCAGCAGCCCTGACGTCGCGCATTTGGTGACCTCCCTACCACGACCATCGTCCATTGCATGTAGGCAAGTTAGATAGAAAAGAAAGAGAAAGGGGAGGTTCTTTACCATCCTGAGCATAGCACACCATGGCCTAGGCTTGTACATATTGCTTTCTTAGGTTCCTCCGTCTTCTCCTCCTTTCGTTGTGTGTATCCTTCCTACGTATGTATGCTAATGAGACGTGATTTTCTTTGTCTCTATTTGGCCACTTTGAGTCCGTCTCCTCTCCGTCTACTAGGTCTCTCCTTTTATAGGCACGAACAAGGGCCGTCGGCAATGTACATGGCTCCTTCATGGCACCAATCATCCCTTGATTTCTGGGATCAAATTCCTGATCTGATTGTCGATTCTTTCTTTGTAATCCTTTGCTTTCCATATCAGAAAAGATTTATCAATAAATACTTCCATAAAGAGAGATATGATGCCATCATCTTCCCATTGTGAATATGATTCACTTATCATAAATCTTTCCTTTCCTTTCCTTCTTAGTGCATAAGTTGCCATTGGTTGGCTACACACGACATTACGCATGCACCAACTCTTGTTCATGTGGATAGTCGTTCGTCGAGTACTCCGTGTGTCCAAGTGTTGTGTAGAAGCCGAAGGCCTCGGAATCGGCAAGTTGTCGGAGACTCAATCGTAGTCACGACTCAAACTGCATAGCGAACCAGTCATAGATATAGTCATCCAGTCGTAACTACAGTGATCCAGTTGTAGCTATAGCAATCCGATCATAGCAGTCGCCGTTGTGAGTCGAGCAATGTAATATCCCGGTCGTGGCTACAATGAACTTGTCATAACTACAGTGAGTTAGTTGGTACTCATAAGCCATAGCACCGTGGTCGAGAAGCCGTGGTCGTAGCAACACGGTCATCACAACATGGTCGACATAACGTGTCGAACCATCGTGATCAAAGCAACGTGGTCGAGGACCCCATGAACTCAAGTGATGTTTTTTTACACATACGCTTCGTGATTAGTCAGTGGCGTGCGATCGTACAAGGTGCAACACATTGACCACTTTGTGGATTGTTTCATGTACCGTTTCATGACCCAATTTTGAAGAAATTAAATCTTACATATACCAAAGTTCTCTTCCTAAACATGCATCTCTTTATTTGCTTTACCTTGACATATTTGCACAAAAACTCATCAAACAGGCTTTAAGAGTCCATGTTAGAATTTTATCTAATTGACTACTAGCCTAGGTAGCTATAAAACTAAATAATTATAATACTACTCCTACCCTCTTACTAGTGCTAGAAGGATATCAAACAATCTATCCTAGGTTCGTTTTTTGCATGCACGAATAATTGAAAGGGGCATTACTGAATGTTTAGAGATAAAATTTCAACTAGCAGGTTGTATCAATATAATTAAAACAACATGAATACTCAGAAAGATACACTAAATTATGCAACAATGCTCATACACGACACAAACAGACACTACTACTAGAATGATTTAATACATCAACATGAATACATAAAAAAAATACAATGGCAATGTACCAAAATGACTCTGCCTACCCCTAAAAGGATCAACATTGACCTATGAGCTCACTACCCGCTCCTCTCTCTCTCTCACTATTCCTGGTCAAACTCGTACTCATTCTCCTCATCGTCCTCTCCCTCTCTCTCTCTCTCTCTCACTGCCCCCAACACCTTGACTACTACTAGCCCTAGGCCTGTGGCACGGCTACTACTAGGGTCTGTGAAATAGGTGATATAGATGGCATCCACTAAGGTCGAGTCCCTAGCTAACTCTGGATGAATACTCATGCAAGCGCCATGGAACTCTGGCCACAAGTGGGGTGGAAGTGGGTGGGGATGGGGTGGTGACTGAGTCGAGGTAGCTCCTATGTCTCCCTGTGGTGGTGGTGGTGGTGGGATAGGGAAGGTAGGGTAGGGGTCATATGGTTGTGGTGGAACGTAGTCTGGTGGAGGTGGTGGGATATAGGTAGGATTTGAAATGGGTCATGGACAAGTCAAGGTGGAGGATAGGTCTAGGAGGGTTGTGGAACTAGAGGAGGTACTCTAGGAGCGCTACCCCAGGGGTGGCAGTAGGGTGGGAAGTCTGGTGAGACATACCTCTAGATGAGAGGAATTGGAGAGTCTCCCATAGGACCTCTCTCTCGTTGTCAACCTCCATGTACCATCACTACCAAAAAGTGAAACTCCCCTCTACTCTACCCAAGGCCCCCGGAATGTTGTTGTGCAACAGGGTGTTGGCCAACAACATCGTCTCGACTGTGTCCCTCTGGAAGGATGAGATGGATGGAGATGATGGCTCAAGGGGAAAGTTAAGAGTAAGGCTAGAACCGAACTGCACCCCACGACTCCCTAGTGCTATTGAAGGAATCTCCCCAAACCTGGAGTCCCTCAACTGATCACTAAAATGAGCTCTAAGGATGTGGATGGCCTTCCTAGCCACCTCTTGCAAGGGTAGGTAGTCATCCAACGTGCACCACTCCTCAACGCACTCTAGGGTATAAGCCAAGTTTAGGGGAATGCCCATCACAATCACCCATATCATCGGTGTTGCCTCTCCCAACGATGTCTCATCAAGGTACTCTAGGAAGGGTGCCCCTAGGTCCTATAGCAACCTCCCTAAAAGAAGCACGTGCTCCCCTCGCACCTAGGTAAGTGCAAGGATAACTTGAGTCGTCCTATAAAAAGGGATGGTTCTACATTAGTCTTGGTTGTCACTTAAAGAATAAAGAAATTTAACATACAAAAATTTGAAACTAGGACAGAGTAGAAAATGACATGTAGAGTAAGAGTTATTGAAGTACTTAGTGCCATATATCAAGTGAGAAGAGTCTACTTAAGTCCTGCAACAGTATCTAGTTATAGGCATGGCCTCTTAACTATTGCTCTGATACCACCTGTGATGCCTCGTGTCATTATCCTCAAAACATGACACCCGGTAATAGATTATTATCCCCTAAGTTCAACACCTTAAGGACTAATAAGCCTTACCAGTATTACGCAGCAAAATAATAACTAGAGACTTCGCATTATACAACAGTTAGCCACGCAGGGCTAAGGTCTTTAGTACAAATACTAAGTACAAAAGAGAGATACAGATTATTTATATACCCTATCTCTAGAAAATGAAATACTATAGGTCACCTATTATCCCAACCGTCGAATAGGGCATCCACCTCGCCCTAGTCCTCAGCACGATCACCCTCGTCCCACGCAGCATCCTCAAGAGCTTGTATACCCCACGTCCCACTCGAGGTATTCTCTAGCTAGACTGGGATCTTACGAAGGCTTTAGGGGTGGAAAATAGCTTGAGGCTCGTGGCTCGGCTCGAGCTCGTTACGAGCTGAGCCGGCTCGGCTCGAGCTCGTTAAATTTCGAGCCGAGCCAAGCCTCCTTTCTGGCTCGTGAAAAAAACGAGCCGAGCTCGAGCCGCTCGCGAGCCAGCTTACGAGCCATTTGGCTCGCGCCTCCCGTCCGTCTCCCCACTCCTGCGGTCCTGCCTGCCTCCCCCCAGTCCCCAGATTCCCCACTGCCTTCGCCCTTCGCCTCCTCCCCCACCTCCTCTCCCTCCGTCCTCCACCGTCATGAATCCCCACTGCTTCGCCGGAAATCTCACCTCCCCTCCCATCTCCAATTCCCTCTCCCCACCCCCCTCCGCCGCCACCATGACCCCCACCTCCAGCACCGCGGCCTCCCCGCTCACCTCCACCAGCTCGGCCTCCGCCTCCTCCCCCACCTCCCCTCCCTCTCCCTCCGCCACCATGACTCCCACCTCCAGCGCCGCGGCCTCCCCGCTCACCTCCACCAGCTCGGCCTCCGCCTCCTCCCCCACCTCCCCTCCCTCTCCCTCCGCCGCCATGACCCCCACCTCCAGTGCCGCGGCCTCCCCGCTCACCTCCACCAGCTCGGTCTCCGCCTCCTCCCCCACCTCCCCTCCCTCTCCCTCTCCCTCTCCCTCCGCCCGTCCGCCGCCATGACCTCCACTTCAAGCCATTTTGGCTTGAACTGGCTCGTTCAAGCCAAAAAGCTCGTTCAAGCCATTTTGGCTTGAACTGGCCCGTTCAAGCCATTTTGGCTCGTGAGCCGTGCGGTTGCGTGCAATTGATTTCTCTCATTTCTGGGTGTTGCATGTTTGGTGCGGGAAGTTCTTGTGGACTTTGCGCAGCATCAAATCGCATCTTGGCTTGGCAACTCGGTGAGTATTCATTTGTGAAGATTGGGTTTTGTATCTCCGATTATCTCTCCAGTGATATCCGATTCCCAGTATTCCCCGGATAATTGACATACAGACTGTATGCTATGCTATTTATCTCTGCTGTGCTGCTCTCTGTTATGTGCTCTCTGTTATGCTATACTGATAATTGACATACATACTGTATCTGCTTTTTGGCTCGGTCGGGCTTGCGAGCTGGCTCGAGCCGCCAGTCGAGCCGAGCCAAGCCTCCCGCATAGCTCGTTTCCAAAACGAGCTGAGCCGAGCCGAGCCGCATCTTTGACCGAGCTCGGCCGAGCCTGGCTCGAGCCGGCTTGGCTCGGCTCGTTTCCAGCCCTATACGAAGGGATTTAATAGTAAGGGTAAGTGTAACGTACTCAGCAAGCATTAATAGCAACAAGTACAACTGTATAACTCATTTCTTTATCATCAATTCATTTTCTATCTCTCTGTCTTCATAAAATAGTTTTCAATTTAAAGTGAGAAATTTGCAAGTTTTAGTATTTCAAATACTACTAGTCACCCATGTGGAGATAATAATAACATAGCAAGGTAGCATTTTCCACTTGTCAAAAATGAGAAGATGGTTGACACTAGAAGTATGGCCCCCTTCCGAGTGAAAGTTATTTAGCCCTTATTGTTGGAGTGGCCTCCACCTTGGCTCAAATGGCCCACAACACCAGCAAGATAAGCCGGCAACTTCATGGAAGCCTACAAGGCTAGGGAAATGGCATATGTACCCCTAGAAGAATAGACTTATATAGGGATGTTTATGTAACTCCAAGTAGGGAAAAGGACATATGTACCCCTATAAAGATAGGGATAGGTAGGAGTATCTATGTAACTAAGGCCCCATGGTTATAAATACATGCCTGAGTGCACCATTGGGAAGGGTAGAGCACTCTTTATTAGCAAAACGTCAAGTATCACCAACTTCCAAGACAGTAGCATAGACTTCTATTGCCATATCCAAGGTGTGTAAGGCTACGGGTAGCCTCTCCACGACCTTCTCGTAACCCTCTTCCTTTACTATTTGGTGTGTAACCACAATACTTATATTATAATCATATGTAGAGGGCCTTAACCTACCCTATTCTATTCTTGACCAGGGCACCCTCCTATAATACATAACTTGCAGTCCAGCTCCTCCTCCAGCTGGTCTATGATCTCTTTTCTTTTCTTATTTATTCACATTTCTTTTTAAAAAGCATTTGAATGCAACAGGTGATAATATATATTATAAAGAATTTAGTTTTCTTATGTAAAGTAACTATTTAGAGTGATCAAATGTAAACTTGCCTTGCTGCATGTAGGATGCCTTGGTATCAACCGTGGCTAGATCAATTCCCTCTTCCTGCCCCAACTCGTGCTCTGCATCACAGAGTGCAATTTATGAAATCTAGTGAATAGATAGTTATTTAGTTTTATGGTGATTAGTTCCATTTAAGGTTTGGTATTTACTAGGATTCATTTAACCTTGTGATTTTATTCCTGTTCAGATAATTTCTTAATGTTCTAGCCTATTTTCTCCCTCATCCCAACTCTCTCTAGTTGGCCTACTGTCGGTCTACACACGTGCAGCTCGCAGCCGTACTGGCCCACTTGGGCAACACGCTGGCCGTGTTAGCCTGCGGCCATGTCGGCCCAACACATGCACATGCATGTAGTATAGCCCACTGCCGCAATGGTGTGCGCTATGCAAGCCCACTCACAACCCACGCGCGCACACGCACCTACACGCACACAGCATACACACCGCTCACTCATTTGGCTGGATACACCACGCACTCATTCGGCTGGCTTCCTCTTTCCTCACTCGCTTGGTTCCCCGCCTCGGTTCTTTCGATTTCCTACTATGATTCACTGCTGGCATCCTTCTCCATTGTGGTCCTGCATCGCCTCCCCACCACCGTAGCCTGATGGCATCGGGGATGGTAGCTTTGGGAGTGGCACCGATGGTTCGTGCGCAGATTTGATAATGTGTCGCCATCCTCCGCCAGTTCCCCAATAATCCCCACGCCTTTTCTCCTCCTCCTCTGGCTAGATCCGGTGCTGGTGGTGGTGGATTTGGCATGGCTCCATCGAAACAAGGCTCCCTCCCTTCTAATCCGAGCTAAAACACAATCTATTTCTTGTTCTTTACCCTTTTTACAATTTATTCACTTTTGATTTGCTTATGCATGGGTGGATGTGATGGTGGTGATGATGACTAGCGGTTGAGCCACCGTGACGGAGCTTGGGGGTTCGCATGCGCCAGGGAGCATACCGGCCTACCAAGAGTGCATCAACAGCCATCCGTAGGTCCTATTGCTGTGAGCTGACGATGTTGCCTATCGTGGCTCTACCCGACTAAGGTGAGAGCTAGCTCCCCATCTCCTTCTTCTTATGCTATTACTCTACTCGGCTGGTGAGGTCATTGTGACGTGCTGTGCTTGATGTGTGAAATGTGGGGGGACAAGGAAAGGGACAAGGATGGGGTGACCTACTTGGTTTGGTCGGGTGTGCTTGATGTGTGAGATGTGGGGGATAGGGAAAGGGACAAGGATAGGGTGACCTACTTGGTTTGGTCGGGTTGGAAAGGGATCGGTGAAGGTGGTGGCAGTGATCCTCGCCCATGTGCTGTCCCAGCTGGTTGACCTTCTCCTCCTCTGGTCCCTGCCGGTTTGGTTGGTTCTTTGCTCCTGAGTGGCCGTGGTCGTTGTTCCCTCCTCACCAGTCTTCCCCGACTCCTCTTGAATGCCCCTCCACTCCCCTTAGTGCCCCTGTGGTGGCACCGTCTCTCAACTTGCTCTCTCACTCTCGCCGTCGATGGAATGGGATCTGGGTGAGTGAGTTCATCTCCCCTCTTACTCTGAGGCTTGGTGAGGCAGTGGGAATGTGCTCTCCTCTCTCAACTTGGTCTTATCTGCTCCCTCCTCTCGTGTTCCTATGCGCGATGGAAAAGGGATTACCCTTATAGATCGAAGGTCCTTAGGGTGGTTTTGGCACTGTGGTTTGGTTTTCTACTACTTAAGGTAAGATTGGTGAAATTCGAAGTGGGCATTGGCTTGGTTTTCGCCGGATGATGAAACCCGCTAAAGTGAGAAGTGCTGATCAACCTCAAATGGTCCTAGAATATCGAAGAGTGCTAAGTTTCGGTGTTTTAAGATGGACAGGTTCTGACGACAATCTTTTCCTTCCCTCTTCATTCCCTCTTGGATTGTTGCAAGCCTGGGTTTTCGGTCTATCGAACTAATATAGGTTTTTCGGCGTCGACCCACCCGTGACACCTATAATTCGACTAGACAACCTAAATGCAACTAAAAATGTATGCATGTAAATGAGAATGTATTATGATAAAAGATGTAATCCTGTACTTAAATTTTCTATGATTTTGTAGCTGATGTAATTAATTATGATTTGGTTGGATCACTTTGTGCTGTGTATTCGAATGTTGCAATAATTTTTCTTCACTTGCACAGTGATATAATCGAATGTGTTGTAATTATGCCATTTATTTCTTAATTATTTCTATATTAAGTTTATTGCATTGTTTAATTTAGTTTTTGTGTGGGTTGTTTCATTGGTACACACTAGTCCCTACTGTTCCATCCCAGCCAGCAGCACGGGCGTGCCGATGAGGCCCTTCGGAGGCGGCTGCCGGGGCGGGCACGGCGAAACCAAGCTGCCGCACCGCGGTACCTTGCAGCCGCCTAGCTACCTGCTCGCTGACACTTTAGCACACCTCCTCCCTTGAATGCAGTAGCGCTGGAGAAACGGAAATCGTAGTGCTATCTGCTGTTTCTCTGCCTGTCGTACGCCTGTTAATTGTTATCCTTCTAGTCTCCTCACACTATTGGAGGGAAACTGTAGATAAGGTTGTGTGTTCCACTAGTAAAAAAGGCCATGCATGCTCGACCAGCAACAAATTAAATTCTACAATTCTGCAAAGGTTATTTTCTGGTGGGGGTGATGTGGACTGTAGAATGAATGTTATAACCATGCTGGCTGCGGCGGATATTTCAATAGGCCGTCAGTGCAGTGCAGCAAACGAAAACGATGCCATGTGTGCCATATGGTAAAGGCCAGTTTGTGTAGGGTGCTAGTTGATAATAGAATACAAATATCATAGGAAACAATGTGTTTTTTGTTGTGTAGCACTGAAACCTACTACAGAACAGTCAAACCACATCCATCACTTCAAGGAGAGCGAGCGGATGGTGAAAGGGAAGCGGCTCAGGTGCAGGGCCTGCACATAGCTAGGTGCAGACCGCGTCATAGCGCGACACGTGTTCAAAAATTCTAAAAAATATTTAAAAGTATTTTTTTAAATACTTAAAAAATACTTTTATTAAAAAGCATTTTTTTAATACTTAAAAAAATACTTTTTACAACTTTATGATACATTAGAAATTGTTGGTCAAGAAAAGTTTTAGAGGCTGTACGTATCACTTATTTTTGACAGTAGATAGTATCAGCAAAAGCACGACTAGTGTAGAGAGAAGAAAATATCTGACAGTACAAACTTCACCGTGAACCTCCTTTTCATCGATTGAACAAGAATCGCTAGTGCCCGAGATACAGAGGCGATGATGGCCAGCGCTAACTTTGCCGGTGTAGCTGGCCATGCTTGGTGGTGAACGTACACCCCGTTCGCAGCGGCAACGGCGGCGCCGGCGATGCTGATAGAGGTCCGGGCATTACAATTTACAAACTTGAGTGCACGCATGGGCGCAGTGCCCCGGCAGCAATATACAAGAAACTCCGTGCCCGGTGCCTCACAATTTAGTCGACATCTCTTGCGTCCAAGAACGTCCAACGAACACGAATTATTGGCCTAGTTGATATTTATGATCACTTAAAATCGTTTATGACCATGTTATCTGTGGTTATGATCACGTTATCTATGGTTTCGACCACTCTTTCTTTGCTATGCACATACTCGTAACTGAGTTACGACTACTCCGGTTTACGACTGCGTCTTCTCGATCTGCTCGTATTCGTAACCTTATTACGATCAGCACGTCCTCGTAATGACCATGCCTTCCAGGTCGTACTCGTAACGACCACGCCTTCAAACTCGTTACGACCATGCTCAACTTCAACAACGAACTCCTCCGCTCGTAAATTTCGAACGCTTCCCGAGTACTCAGTACTTGATACTTCGAGTACGAGTACTTCAGATGCACAGCTCCTCTGCTCCTCTTGCCTTCGAGTATGGCGGTGATAACATGAAAACAAACTAAGAACACAAGTCGATATTCCTGGGCACAAAAGCACTCCGCTTTTCTGTGTTCTCTCTTCCCCCTCAACTTCCGATCACATCCGGTGGCTCTCTCGTTGCCTTTTTTCTTTTCTTCTCGACTTGCTACTTTATAAGCCTACCTCTCTCTACTTATATACTTACTACGTTCACTAAGACATGGAGATATCTAAAACATAGAGACCAACTCGCCTCATACAACTACACGGACTCGTACACTTATAAGGACTCGACTCGTCTAAGGAACAAAGAAAATAAGATTATTTCCAACAATCACCCCTTAATCTTGTTTCTCCATTTTAACCACGCCGATCTTCTCTTTTATCTTCCGCTTCTTCCTTTTTACCTACACTTCCGTGTGTTGTTCCATCCTTGGCCGTTACCGCCCTACTGTGTGCACTTGCTCCATCCTGAGCCTTGCACAATCTGATGCTTGCTGCGTCTCACACCTGGACTAAACTCATCCTCCCTTGCACGCCTGCTTGGGTTGGAGCACCTGCATGACCACTTTCTACTGCTCTTCCACACCTAATACTCTTGTCGATTTCTTGCTCCTAAGGCTCTGGTTGACAATCTGTGCCCTTCATCTTCCATTGCTGCCGTGTTGGCATCCACGCTTGCCCGCTCTTCCTCCCGCCATGGGTCACATCTTCCTTTCGAACATGAGACTGCAGCATGCTCGTGGGACCTTTCTCTGCCATCTGCAGCAAAAATTTTCCTTGCTCAAAAATTTTCTTTTGTTGTCTCCCGCAAGTATGCACTGACCTTTTCCTTCAGTGGGACCCACTGGTCCCAGTGATGTGTATCGACACCACTATTGGTTTCGATCACACAACCTCCGACTACTCCGTGCTCTAGAAACTCGGACCGCTGTGTACTCTGATTCTTCAACCGCACCGCTCAGAGCTTTCAACCGGTAGCACTCAAACGCTTCCGACTGCACACTCAAACTCGAAGTTCGTCTGTACGCTTATGACTTTGCACTCGAAATCTTTCGGTTACTCGAAACTCATCTGGTACTCGTATCTTCTCTAGACACCTGGGACAGCTTAGGTGGCCTCCTGCGCCCTGCATGGCCGAAACCTTCCGAGCGTCTGCGCACCCCCTGTGCGTCCGACCTGCTCTCTATGCGCACCCCTTGTGCATGGAATCCACAGCGTTGACTCGAGCTATTGGCTTCCATGCTTGGCGTAGTAATCCCTTGGGACTCGTCATGTTGACTACCCTCTCAAGCTTGCTCTTTGCTACCGCCTGGCTCGTTTAGGCTGCTCTTCAGACAAGCTGATTTACAAGTTTTCAAGAAAATCTTGTACAACCGGTTCAAAGGTCTTTTCGCTTTCATCAACAGATCATTGGTCTTTGCATAGACACGCAAGAACTCATCCTACAACACCACCCTACATCCTTCTTCTGTCATCTGTCCAAGACTGAGTATATTGTTGCACAGTCTCGATATAAAATAAATATCAGACACCAACGTCTGATCGTCATTCTTGCATTACAACATCGATTCTTTGCCCTTTATCTCAATCGTGGAGCCATCACCAAACTTAACTTTGCCCGAAATCTTTTTGTCGAGATCATGGAACATGGAGCGATCACCCGTCATATGATCGCAAGCTCCATTATCTAGGTACCACCAATCAGTGTGATCGTTGTTGCCTTCCTCTATGCGTAGTTTAGGAACTATGTTCTTCTCGTTCAAGATCACCATGCCCGGTGTCTCTTCGACACATAAGGAAAGTAGTGCCGGCTTATCGTCCTTCTCCACTTTGGTGAGGTTTACCTCCTCGTCCTTCTGGCTTCAGCAGTCCGAAGCGTTGTGATCGTACTTATCGTAGTTGAACACTTTATGTGGCTATGGCAATCTGACACATAGTGCCCATATTCATCACATTCAAAGCACTTGATATGTGACTTGTCATGGGATCTTTCTACCACTACCTTGTTCGCGGTCGCGTCCCCAATCATTCCCGTGACGTCCTCATTTCTTGGAGCTGCTAGAGCCCTTTTTCTTTGTCTTCGAGTTCCTCGCTTCCCACTTGGTTTGGGTAAAGAGCAGTTTCTCTCCTTTGTTCTTCGAGTGCCGTCGACCCTTGAGTCCTTCCTCGAAGGTTCTGAGATGACCGATCGCCTCCGTGAGTGACATTGCTGCGACATGACCGAACTATTCAATCATTTCGATAATCTGCAGGAATCAATCTGGGACTGAACTAAACAGTTTTTTGACAACGTCGCTCACCTCCAGCTTTGCACCGAGCAAACAGATCTCACCCACCAACGTGGTGAGTTTCATGGAGTACTTGATGATCGTCTCTGAATCTCCTATCTGCAGCTTGCTCAGTTGTCGTTTGAGCACATAAGCACATGCCTTTTTGACGCGATCCTCGCCTACTCGCATCTCCCTGAGTGCGTTCTAGGCCACTTTTGCTGTCTCTTTCTTGGCGATCAATATCATCATGTCGTTTAGCACCGCTTGTGAGATGGCCACCATTGCGCCTTGATCCTTGTCACTGTCTTTATCTCTACCTTTGATCGCGGATCATAGCCCAAGTGAACGCAAGATTATCTTCATCTTGACGGCCTATATACCGTAATTCGTTTTGCTCAACATCGGATATTGGATCGGGATCGAGACGCTTCTTGTCGTCGGTTTGACGATTGTGCTTGTCTTCGATGGATCGATGTCGTTGCCCGTGACCTTGACAAGTGCTCCTGACTTCTTTGGATCAACAGGGTTGCCAGCCATCGCTTCGTCCTCGTAGGCTCTGATACCAATTGTTGACCCAATTGATATTTACGACTACTCAAAATCGTTTACGACCACGTTGTCTGTGGTTTCGATCACTCCTATGTTGTGCACGTACTAGTAACCGAGTTACGACCACTCCGGTTTACGATTGTATCTTCCCGATCTACTCGTACTCGTAACCTTGTTACAATCAGCACGTCCTCGTAACGACCACGCCTTCAAGGTCGTACTTGTAACAACCATGCCTTCAAGTTCGTTATGACCACACTTAACTTCGACCACGAACTCCTCCGCTTGTAAACAACGAACGCTTCCCGAGTACTCAGTAATCGATACTTCGAGTACGAGTACTTCCGATGCGTAGCTTCTCTTGCTTTTGAGTATGGCGGTGATAACACGAAAGCAAGCCAAAAATACAAATCGATATTCTGGGCACAAAAGCATTTCACTTTTCTGTAGTCTCTCTTCCACCCTCAACTTCCGATCACAACCGATCGCTCTCTCGTTGCTTTTTCTTCTTCTTGACTTACTACTTTAGTAGCCTACCTTTCTCTACTTATATACTCAGTACGTTGACTAAGACACGGAGATATCTAAGACACCGAGGCCAACTCATCTCATACAACCACATGGCTCGTACATGCATACGGATTCGACTTGTCTTAGAAACAAAGAAACAAGATTATTTTTATCATGAATGACTAACCAAATTAAGTCGAAGCGGCGACCGTAAATTTTCATCTTGGCTCGGAAGGACGCATCTTTACAACATAATAAAAACAACACATCAAGAAAGTAATTAAGCAAAGATTAGAACATTACAGGCCCAATGGCGAGCAGAAGGGCCTGCAGACTACCTATATCTGACAGCCGCAGCAGCAGAAGAAGCAGGAGAGAGCGAGCCCGAGCACGATGGCCTCCACCACGTACATCACGCGGAACGCGACGGCGTCGAGCAGCGCCGACGCCCAGCTGCTCCTCAGGCTGACCGAGAGCCCCGACAGCCGCTTCCACTGCAGCGACCGCGACAGCCCGGCCAGCCTCGACGCGCCGCCCCCGCCGCCCAGATTCTTCCACCACCGCCGCTGCACATACTCCTGCGGTATCAGCCGCCGCAGCCAGCCGCGCCGCGGCTTCTCTGCGCCCTCCGCGTCGGCAGCGACCGGAGACATCGGTGCCATCTCGTGCGCCCTTCCCGGCGCTGTCCCCTGCTCGACGCCCGTGGGCGAGTAGTAGCCCCGCCCCCGCGGCATCATCCGCCGGAGCCACCCCCTGCGCTGCCGCGTGCCCGTGGCCGGGCCGACGGCAGGGGAGATGGCCGCCGTCTCGGACGCCGTCCCCAGCGTTATGTCCGGCTCGATGCCCATGGCCATGGTAGAGGGGGAGGAGGCCGAGGTGAAGTAGATTCTTGGCCGGGGCGGGTGGAGACCGATCGGGCATATAAAAGGAAACCGTTTCGAGCGGGCGGCGCCTATCGCGGTTTGCACCCTCGGGTTTGCGCTTTTACGAGATGATTCGAGCTGCTTGGTGTGTAAGGCATGCACCAAACGTACCTACAGGCTACAGCTCCTCATCTGCTGTATGGTCGTTGCTGGTTTGATTTGTAACCGTGCAAACCTACGTTAAGGAGACATATATTACTCAAATTTCACCTTTGTAGAGATACATACATCATTCATATTTCGACGTAATATGTCATCTTGTCGCAAAACCAAATCATCCCGAGTTTTAAGTAAGTACTACTCCACAGACCACCTAGAATCAGCATTACTTGTTTTTTCGTTTGCCAGATGTGAAAAGACACCTCGACAGGTCGTATCTGAAACAGGCCGGGAAGCTCCAGGCGCAAGCCGAAAAGGTCGGTAGGTTACAGGTAGGGTTCGCGAGTGCTGGTGCTGGACTCCGCCGGGCTGGAGCCCAACTGGCCGTGATAACGAGGCGTGCAGGCCTACCTTAGATGCTTCCCTTCCAGCCTTCTCTTTTCCTAGCGATTCGCCCACCATAGGGTGTATTTTTTAGGCTATTATTTATGATTTAAATTTTTTAATTTTAACTACATGTGAGAGAATACAGAGAGATACTTGCGTACAATTTTGACCGATATAGATTAAGTCGAAAAAATATCTACTACAATCAACTTGTAGACCCCGCTTTAAAAAATATTTTGTCTAAAAGATATTTGTCGTAGAAAATTGAGCCATAAGCCAAAAAAACCTACCCATAATCTATGCGATTCCGATGCAATTTGCCGCTTGTTTATCTTGTTGTTCCCTCCGATCCAGCGAGGCAGAGAGCGGCCGATCGAACGGCTTGGATGTGTGCCGCTTGTTGGATTCTTCTGTGGACTAACCGGAGGCAGTTGAGGCCTCGGAAGGCTCTGAATGAATGGTTTGGTCAGAAAAAGGTAAATGGTTTGGTAGCCTCGAGCGACGGTAATCGTTAGTCCAGGGCTCAAGGCCTGGGAGCAGTTGCCCCGGAAGGAAGCCCCGTGTCCGCTTCTGGTCCTGCGTTTCTCGACGCCTGCACGCCTGTAAAAGCAGGTTTATCGCTCACCACGCCTGCAGTTCTTCAAGATCGAAGGAGATACGTGCAAATTGCATCGGTTCGTGGTAACAACACTTTCGTATCTCTAATTCGTAACAACTTTTTTTTAAAAAAAAAGAGTGGTAGCTTCAGGAGAGAGATGATGCAACGTCAATTGAAGTTACCACACGCAACTTTCAAACTCGAATGCATACTGTAAAAATCCCTAGATGAACAGCCTGGTTGATATAGTTGCGGTTTATAGTTTTTGGTTGGAAATTTTAAATTTTAGTTGTTTATGACAGAGATTATGGAGAGATGTTTGTTTGCGATTTTGGTTGATACAGATGTTAGGTTTTAAACGTGTACTATAATTAACTTGTAGATCCTGTCTTAAGAAAATATTTCGTTTAAAAGTTAGATACTGCAGTAAAAACCAAAAATTATTTTTAAAAGCTGTTAGAGAAAAGATCCAAAGAAACCATCCATGCTGACATATATAGCATCTCATTTCTACATGTATGGCTAGAGCGATTGTGTACGAGGGGCATTGGAGCAAGTCACGTACCCTTGGAACGACATAAATATCTGGAGTTGGCGGTGTAACGGCGATCTCGGGGCAAAGATCGGCACGCACCAAACTCGCATCTGACCGCATGAAAACGCCCAGTCACATGGCCGCACGCACATCTCGCTGTCAGTCACTTAATTGGCCATTCGCTTCTTCGAAAGATGCGTACGCCTGGTTCGGTTTCCCTACAGAATTCCTGGCACGATACCAACATCTCCATTTGTTACGGCATCGTCAGTGATTGATGTTCAGGCAGCTGGGACCAACAACACCCTGCACTAAGCATGCGCACAGCTAAACCTGACAGCGACTCGTGCGGTTTCTAGATACAGTCGGGTTAGTAGGCGTGTTATTGCATCTGTTCATGGAGGTCAAATCTTTCTTCGTCTAGGTGGAGGATCAGGCGACTCTGGCCTGCCAAACCAATGCGCATCCGCGTCACAATATCATCTCTCAAAGGCCGCAATTTTCTTTAAATCGTGCCTGTCAGGTCTAGCAATTGAGAGAATTTAGACAATCTACTCATACTTCAACGATGATCCTTAATAAAATAGCATAGCATAGCACGATGACCAGTTTTTAAGAGATATTAGCTAACTGATAAATAGCATCCTTATCTCTGTTTTTTTTTTTTTTTTTGCATCTAGCATCGTTAGATAAATTATGTGTCCCCTAACCGTTGCATGCGATGATGATTTAGAGAATCAAGTCATGGAACAGAGGAAGACATATGCTAACATCCAACTAAAATTTACAGAGTTTTTTCTAATGCAGCCCTAAACGGCTTATGTAGTTAGCCTAGTAAGCTGTGTTGATAAAAACGGCAAGAGGTAGTACGAGAGGAAAATAGTCGCATGTAATTTTAACCGATATAGTAGAACTCGATACAATTTATATTATAAACTTTCTGTAGACCCGTCTTAAAAAACGTATCATTTAATGGCGAGTTACTGTGGAATCCTAAGCCTAAGCCTAAGCTAACGCACATTCAAACCCAGCCTATATCAATAACACCAGAATATATCCCGAATTAAGCCTTCGGCAAGCACATGATAGTAGCATGTAAATGCACCCACTAACTCAATAACTAGCAGAATATCCTAAACAGTTACAAATAATTCAATTAGACTATTAATTATCATTGGACATACGATTTCTCACAATTAATCATACAAAGCCTCCCAGAACTAGTGTATGTAATCAATAAAACAGATATGATAGCACACTAGAATGACAAACTAATGTATGATTAACAACAATAAACAATCGATAATACTCACAGTGGAGTGGCACTTGAAGCCACTAAGAAACTGTTAGACTATGTGGATATGTCGTGAATTTACTGATGATGAATAAGTGACATTTGAGTTGCATTGAAATTTTCGTCTGTGAAAGTTTTAGTCGATATGCTTTTGGAAAACTGGAATTGCTGGAATATTCAGGTCAAGTGGTCTGACCACCTTGTATTAGACGGTCTGACCGGCTGGCTTCAATCAGTAGTTAGTTGTCCGAACGGCCTTGTGTTTGGCAGTCTGATCGGTAGACTTCGATCACGATCAGAAGTCTAAGAGTTTACAACCACGACAAATCGACCACGGCAGAATGACCACGGCATGTTGGCCAGGGCAGAACAACCATGCACAGGTGTCGAATCGCCTCCAGAAAAACAGAGGAAATTCGAGGACTTGAAGGTGCTGGTTTCTCGAAGGCACAAGTCATCGAGAGGTTCTACTCTTGGTGTTGAAGATTTTGAGTATGTACAAATAGATCAAATATCAAAGCTGAGCGACCGAGCGAGTGGTCAAACACTGAGCGATCGACTGAGCAGTTGAGCACCGAGCGATTGAAACCTTCATCAAGCACGTGCAAAGGGGTCGAGCGAGTGGTCGAGCGTCATGTGGTCGAAATCTACATCTGGTAATTTAGGTTGCTTTTCTTCTGGTTTGAGATTTGTTTTTAGGTATCAAAAAGCAGAGGCAATCATTCACCCCCTCTGATTGTCGTGATCGATCCTATAGAAGCTTTGGCTAGGCACGTCGTAGACGATGCTGACCTAAAAACCTATCACTGCCGACTATGTCGTAGTTTCGTGGCATGGTTCTTAGAGATACAAAGCCATCTTCCAGTACTGAAGTCACATACCAAGAAGTCAGGTACTCAAGAATGACGCATAAGACACAAGCCGAACAGAGTAGCAACAAAGTGCTTGGAGGAGAAGACTCTCCAAATTCTTAGCCAAACCGAACCCAACACCACCAGCACAGCATCATCACAATGCCCTCACCCACGAAGGAAGCCTCAAGGTCTGGCACACACCGATGTCGCCCAAGAATCAGCACCGGTCGACTTCGTCCTCTGTGAAGTCACTCAACACTACCGACCAAATGGCGAGTTGAAGGACTTCAAGTTGCTGGAGATGGGTGGTCCAATGCCTCCTCTGCCGTTGTTGTCACCGGAGACCGGGAGGCACACCGATTGGATCTAATCGGTGAAATAAAGGCCTTGGTAGAGAAGAAGATGGGGAAAACAAAGAGGATTCCAACCCAAAGGAGAAAGCCTAGCTCGGGCTTAAGAAGGATGGAGGAGACAGCGCAACCCTCAACTGCCGCCGAAGCCATCGGGGAGATGGGAGTCCACCCATCTGGATAAGCTCATCCCTTCCCCTCTCTCTCTTATCTGTTCTCTCTTTTATGTGCAAATAGGAAAATCCCTAAAATGCCCTTGCTCCAACAAGCTGGAGTCTGTTAGTTGCATTTCAAACCATTACTTGTTGATCACAACCAATCTCATTTCCTGTCAGGTGACTAGCAGGGTGCCTCAAATTACTCAAACTTGTTCGGTGTATGTCACATCCATCAGGACAGATTTTTTACCAACGGCTGGTAGGAGAAGCAAATAGCACCTGGAGTGTTTGTCGTATAGAACCTTTCGAGTTTGAAATTTGGATGCCAAGAAGAGACTTGGAGTGTATGGAAACCTCTAACTTCAGCAGCCAGGTCGAAGTCAAGGCTTCTGGACACGTGTGACGTTCAGCTTCTGGTTGTTTGTTTTTCATTTACTATTCTTTTATTTCATCTTTTTTCTAACATTTTAGTTTTTTTAAACTTTTTTGTCTTTTCTTTTTTGTATTCGTTCGCATTGTCCGTAATGAGCTAACCTATTTTTTATTTTTACAATTTTAAATTTTTATTACGCTAAATAAGTCACCATCAACTACAGTGAAAAAAGTCATAAGCTATCGTCAAACTGAGCACCACCGCAGTGTCGGGTCGCAGCCACGGACGGGGTAGCGTGGCCTGGGCACGAGCCACGAGGCAGCACGTGCGTCACGTCGGAGTCGCACATGGCGGAGCAGAGTAGGCGTCGACGGACAGTGTGCGTAGAGATGGCAACGGGCATAAACCCGCTGGGTTTTGCTATCCCAAACCCGTGCCCATGAAAGTTGGACATGCCCGCTAAAAAACCCATACCCGTGACGGGTGCAAATTTTTGCCCAGACCCATGCCCACTGGGTTAACGGGTACCCATGGGTCGCCCGTCGGGTCAGTAATGCAAGCTGCAACAATGGTTAATGGAGAGGAGGAAGAAGTTCACCGGCCATCTTCGTTGAAGCCGGAGGGCAGCGCCATGGCCAAGGGCCTATTGCTGTGATGCGCGTTGGCTGCGGTGTGGGGGCGGCAGGCTAAACTGGAAGGCGAGGCGACGGCGACGGCGTGCGGGAGGACGAGCGTGCGGCGAGAGTGGCGGGAGTAGGAGCGGGAGCTGCGGGACGGGAGGGCGAGCGTGGAGACTACCGGAGACCGAGCACGGAGCGCCAGATGCGCCGCCGCTGCGGCGGCTGTTGAATCGGGGTGGGGACTGGGGAGGAGTGAGTAGTGACCGTGGCAAGTGCTAGCTAGGGTTAGCCGTATGGGTAATAGGGCATTGCCGCATTGTATTTGGGGGCTTGGGGCTAAATGACTAATGGGCTATGGGCTGGGCTGGTTTGCCTGGGAGGTTGGGAGCCTGGGTTTATAACTCTTATGGATCGGGTTTATATTACCTATGTGTTAACGGGTTTGGGTACTATAGGAACGTACTCGAACCCGGCAAACCCGATGGGTTGGGCTTTTTGCCCATTAAGAGACCCATGGGTTAGAAAATTGACTCAGACCCATGCCCTAATAGAGTAAAAACCCATCGGGTATCGGGTTTTGAGTACCCATTGCCATCTCTAAGTGTGCGGGGCCAATTTGCATGCGTCGCAAGGCGAAGCAACAAACATCAGTGATAGGATGGCAGATCCGAGGTGGCGAGATCGCGCACACCGGATCCGACTACACCTTATCTAAAAGCGGCGATGTTGGGGACGCAGGATCCGACAGCCATGAGCTCATCATGCCCAGATGCTACGATGGCGTACTCCTTGACAGGGGCTACGACTGGGTCAGTCGGGTCTAGTACTACCGGCAGCGAGGAAGAAGGTTGACCACACCACCTCGGAATAGCGCCACCTCCTTGTCCAATGATGTGAGCCGCACCACGACATCCTCCCTTATTGGCCGGTGCGCCACCACCTCCTTCCTCGCCGGCCATAGTGCCACCGCTGTGCGAAGGTAGGAGAAAGGCTGAGGGAGAAGGCCTTCCAATCACCTATTTTGGCCGTATCAGACCCGACTTGGCAAGCTACGTGGTTCAAAGCTGGTCAAAATTGTCTTCCTCAACCGAAGGGACAAGTGTTCTGGTTTTACTAGTTGGAAAACATATTCTATCTAGTTTTACAAATGATGAACGAAAACTAAATGAGAGCAAGAGGTGGGTTCTTTTAGGGTTATGACTTGGCTTTTTACAGTAACTAACTTTCAAATAGAGTATCTTTTTAAGTTAGGATTTACAAGTTGATTGTAGTAAATATTATTCCAACTTCATCTATATCAGTCAAAATTGCACACGAGTATCTCTCTGTACTCTCTCGTGCGAACAGTCAGATTTCAAAGTTTTAAGCTAAAAATCATCAGTCACAACAAAAAAAAAAAAGCCAGATATACTTAATCCAATCCGGAGAGATTCACGATGGAGGAGAGCCGCACGGCAGGCGAACAGCATATGTGCCGTGCCTTTCAGAGAACTCATGCAGCTAGCACAGCTTTTTCAGTGCAATCTCAACTGGCAGCATACGTCTAGGCAGGCAGTACTAGAATTTCCAACTGGCGGAACAAGGAGATTCCTCGCCGTGCCACCAGCTAATGAAAGCGAGATCAACGAAGCTGCACGCAATGGACAACAACACGCATCTATATAACTAGCAGAACCCTAAGCTTTCTCTGTCGAATATATATACTCTCACGAATCACACGCACTCTGGTTTCCTTGACTCCTCTGTTCCCATCAACTTTGATGCTCTGTTCCTCTGCGATTTGGATGCGCATTCCTCCCCATCATTTTGTTCTTCTTCTGGGGATGGGCCTTCATTTTTTGAGAGAGGATGGATGGGCCTTCATTTGTTCTTACCTTTCTTCTGCCGACCCAGTTAGCTGCGATATGGGCCCCAGCCCAATAAAGCTTCTGCTCAGCGTTGTTCCTTTGTTGACATCGTCGGTTTATCCACCGGAATTTGGACCCGTCATTCACGATCGCTTAACATTCTTAAATAGTTGCAGGACTTAGGAACATAGATTACAACAGCTAGGAAATATGGCCGATTTCAAACGCACGAGTTGAATCGTCGATTTCTCATAGAAGTTTTTAGCTACGTAAGCCATCACGTAGAGAGGAGTGTGGACGTCCATTGTTATTTACTTATTTTTCATGCGCGTGTGTAAACTGGCGTCCACTGTTAATTGTCAAGAACACGCAGGACACGTACCAGCAAAGAAAACCACACGAATCACTTCCATAGGAGCAGCTGCACGGAAACCTCAAGACGAAAAACGACCACCATGCTGACAGCACTTCGACTTGCAGAGCAGCATGAAGCCATCGATCCCCTTCGAAGCACCAACCTTCCTGCACACGACCAAGAGGCAAGAGATTCTTCTCTGAAAAACACCCCAGAAGCACGACACTAAAACAAACCGGCAAAAGCACGGCATGAAGTAAAGGGCCTGTTCTTTTCCTCCGAAGCTAGCGGCTTTTGGCTTTTGCTACAGTACCTAACTTTCAAACGGAGTATTTTCTCAAGACGGGGTCTACAAGTTAAACGATGTACACGTTAAAAGCTCAACATTTGTACCATCCGAAATCGCAAGTGAGTATATATCTCTCCGTAATCTGTACTGTAAACAGTCAAAATTCAAAATTTTCAGCTAAAAGCCATAAGCCGCAGCCGTTGTCAAACAGGCCCAAAATACTGCGGGCATTTGACTTCACAGCGGCTTCGATCAGCGTACCCAATCCCCTTGCCCATAACCACCAGCAAAAAGAAAAATACTCCCGAATCCTCAGAGATTTGGCAATGCACCTCAAAAACCGTGGTGATCCGACGGCTCGACGAGATATTCCTTTTCAAAAGTGTTAGCTATCTCTTAACTGCATTAGATAAGTAAAATTTTATATAAAGAAGAGAGGATGTGAAGAAAAATAATATGGTGTCGTTTATATAAGAGATGATTTGAGTCTGTAAATCAACGTAAATAGTAAGAGAGTATGAGACAGAAGGTTACGGTAAAAATATTATAAAATAATTAGAGAAATAATTTACTATTAAAGATATTATCTTTATTGCTGCCTTTATATGAGATAAAAATTTTAAAAACAACCTTAGAAAAAAACTATTTTACATGCCCTTACTGCTCCCACAAAGCACCCTAAAGAACGACGCAAAACGAACGAACAAAATGATGGACGCCACCGCGAATTACGCGGGCGGGCACCGACTGAGGCGGGACAAGCAGACAGACATCTTTCCCCTGCCTCCCCTCCTCTCTTTTTGTAACTTTGCACTGGCGCGTCACTAGCTAGCTGCATCCGACGAGGCACCGCCCACGAAGATCCAAAGGGTTGACATCTTCGAGCGCATAGGCCGCTGCAACAGCGGCATGCATGTGCCCAGCCGTGCCCGCATCGTGGCCCGCACCAGAGAGGCAGAATCAGCATGAAAATAGCTAGAGTTTACTATTTTACCATATATATAAGATTTGCTCCTTTTAGCTTTTGACTTATTACTTCTTCAAAAATCAAAAAGGCAAATATCACAATGGGGCGGTCTCTTGAAGCGGAATCTCTAAACAGCTTCTCGGACATAAAACCGTCCATCTACGTCAGCATCTCTGTTGTTCACTACCGTGTAGAAAAATATAGACAAAAATCATTAACCACAGCATAAAATAACATCCCCATAATTACATGCATAATTTGCCTCTGATTTACAATAAAGGAGGTTGGTATTCCAATTTTCAAATATCCAAATTAAAACCCTAATTTTAAACCCTACAATTTGACAAAAACAAACCAACAATCATAACATCCAAACCATAACTCTAAATTCAGTCCATTTAATTAAAGAAAATGAAAATTTTGAGAGAAATTTAGCAATACCGTATGTCGATTCAGAATTTAATTCATGCCGCCAAGTGCTTGGTGAGATAGTCAACAGGTGACGACGACCAGGAGACGCGATTTGCCGGTGGGCTACAGCCTAGGCCTTCAGGCTCTGGCAATCAATGGCTGCGAGTTTGCGATCAAACAAGAGGGTGAATTTTGCTTTCGTGCAAAGCGGGATAGATGGAGGGATGAAATGAGATGCGACTGGGGCAATGCGATGAGCGTATAGTGTGGCCTTTATCTGCTATTTTCCCTTCGTCGAGTGACTTGGTTGACCAAGCACCCTGGGCTATAATTGTGTCAGCTAGGCTACACCTACGTGTACTAAGGTTTGATTGGTGTCGTCTTGGGGCCAGCTGTGGGAGCCAACGAACTGAGAGCTTCAATCTTTAAGCTGATCAAGTGTTCTTTGATTTGAACTAAAAGGCTCACACCTAAATTTACGTAAGCTATAGAATAGAGAAATAAAATTAGACTTGGTATTCTGTGCACGCCCGTGGATCTCAATAGATCCACCACTAGCCCGCACACGCGACGCGCCTGCCATGTGTTTTGTTGTATGCGCCATGCATGAATCCCCGTGCCGGGGACGCGTTTTCGCGTAGCCGTTCTGGCGCTGCGCCTGCCTGCCTGCGTGCCGGCGCAGTGGGAGCCCGCCCGGGAGCGCTTGACCGACCGATGCTGAGCTCGCGATCGAGTGGTTTGTTGGTACAGAGCAGGTGGGATTGCAGAGGTTTTCCGTAGGGTCCTGCCCTGGCGACGGCAGACTCGAACCCTACGCGGTCGATCACTTTTGATGATGACCGAACACCGATAAGGTGCGTCACGGTCGTGCATGGTCCGTGGATGGCAGGTGGTCTTGTGTGGTTATTCGTCAAGGGCTTAACAAGATTCCAGCGTTATTCGTCAACTTAGATAGTCTTTGTAGCGAGTGACTAATCTAGAATTACATTACGTCCTGAACTATATTTTAAGTGATTAATATCGTAATTTTTATATCTATATCTAACATCCTAGTTTTTATACCCATAAAGAACAGCCCTAAGTATTACTCAAACTCTCTAGAATTGATCCTGCTAACTTGTTCATAGAAAGCATTATGCGAGTGAGGGAAGAAACATTTCCTAGTGACGGAGGTATGCTCCCAAAAAGGCTATTAAACTCAGGGTTAAGAATTTGGAGGGCTGACAACTTATAGGGCGGGTTCTTTTAGGGTGTGGCTTGAATTTTTGAATTCTGCCTATTCGTGATAGGCAATACATAAAGAAAAATAGTCCCATGCGATTTTGATCAGTACAGTTGAACTCAGTACATTTTTTTACTATAATCTTTTTGTTTACCCTACTTTGAAAAATACGTTATTTGAAAGTTAGTTATTGTGGCATAACTGCATAAGCTATGAGGTATAAACCTAATAGAACGCAGCCATAGAAATCTGGAATAGGCCCAGAAAATAAGCTCATTCCAAGATCTACAGCGACAAGTTAGGGATTATTCCAGAGAAGCTGTTTCTTGTCAGGTTTGACGAGCTAGTTGCCAATGAATGAGGAATACTTCCACTAAGAAAGTTATACGCCAGATTGAAATATCTAAGAGATCTACCTCTAGCACCTAATGACCCGGGATGGCACCTTCAGATGGTGCTCAGTTGAGCTGATTTTTTTATAGCTTATAGCTGAATTTTTACTATAGCTGGCTGAAATTACACTATACCTGATGGTGGTTTATTTGGTATAATTAAATTTAAAAAAATAAAAATGGAAAAAATGTGTTAGCCTATCATGTATAATGCAAACAAATATGGGAAAAAAAGAATCGGTAAAAAAGCTCAAAAAATCCAAAAAACAAAAAAAAGACGAAATTTAGGAATAGTGAAAAATAAGCGGAAGTCAGAAGCCCAAATCCAAACAAGCAAAGCCTCAAACTTGTTACTTGCAAGGATTAGAAATTGTAGGTGCCGCCGACACAGTATCACAGGGTAGGAACCAAGCACTTACACAAAACATAGTAGGTTCTTCAGAATCTCAAGATATGAAAACCACTGATTGTTGCCCATATCTAAAGACAAAGTAGAAAACATACCCAAGGGCAGGCCGTTGGCTGGCTGCTGCTTGCTCGTGCTCTGTAGCTCGGCCAAGGGTAGGCAACCGGCAAGCCACGGTGCAGCGCACGGCGACAGCGCGGCGTCCGAAGATGCACGCGAGAAGATCCCTTGTGGTGGCTCCTGTCGGCTACCATGCTACCAAGTGCTGGCGGCGGGGAGACTCGGGAGATGCCGAAATAGGGAGAGGTAGGTCAAAGTGCTAGGGTTCAAGGGGGCAGTCGCCAGCCAGGCAGGCTAATGGCTTCAGGCCATTTTTTGGGCTGGACCATGGGACTTGGGGCTTAGGCTATATCAGGACTTCGAGAGGGATGTAGCCTGCAGGCAATGGGTTTGATTCGATGGAAGAAGACTGGATGCTAGAAATAATATGAGTTGAATTATAAAATTTATATTTCGGAGTGAGCTAAAACTATCTAGCCTATACACTAGTATTTTTTTACGCCCTGGGCTAAAGCCCATGTTACCATGGGCTGATATCTGCCCCTGTTTGTGGTGCTATGAAGCAATTCAGGCCTTAAAAAACATCCCTTTTACTAAGGCTGATGTAGGGTGTCAAATTTTCATTGAATACCCTCCTAATCCGGTACTGTAGCGCATCTAAATCAGATAAGGATTGATGAACCAAGACGGAAAATTTTGTAGTATGTACGCGAGTAGTTTGGAACTTTTGATCACAACGGGGTTCAAGATCAAGGGAAGTAGACATGAAAAGAAGCCATTCCTGCTCTCAGACTTTCTGCGCTAGGCACAGGAATCATTGGAGGCCCCCCAGTGGAGAAGTGTGAACAGACTGAACGAGACTTTTGTGGGAAGATTCTCTGCGACCCCAGAAAGAGAGAAGGGGATAGAATACGGAGGGCCTTTTATGTGTATAAAAGCACTGCCCCTCCTCGATGTACCCAACTGATCAGGAGGGCGAGTCAAAAACGCCAAAGAAAATTATTTGGGAATAACACCAGGCACCTGCCACGCATATAAAAACTCTGCTCTGCACGGTCAGTGGTCAGTCCACTCCTCTTAACGACTTTGACACACACTCCTGTATCCTGCAAGCGACAGGAGAAAGAAGCAGTTTCGCGGGTAACTTTGGTGCTCATTTAGGCTTTTTTTTTTTTTGCTTATGGCTAAAAAGCATGGTAATTGACTGGAAAAAAACACTATAGCTGACAGAGACTTATTTAGCATAATTAAATTTAAAAAATATAAAAAATATGTTAGCCCATTACATATAATACAAACAAATACCGGGAAAAAAGAACCGGCAAAAAAGCTCAACAAAAAGCCAAAAGTTCAGAAAAAGATGAAATTTATGAATAGTGAAAAATAAACCGGAAGCTAAAAGCTGAAACCAAAACGATCACAGCCAAAACAAATGTTAATCTTTTAGTCGATAAAAGTAAATGATCATTCGTATAAACGGTGAATTTATGCAACAAGCTTAACATTTTCATGCATTCCGTGTTAGTATTTTATTTTTGTGCAGTCTGCAATCTGCCAAGAAATATGATTGCAGTGTGCAACTGGTGCATAGCGGAGGGCTTCTTAAGTAGAGACTAGACAGATAGTTGAACCTGGTTGAAAGCTTTGAGTGGCAATTGGCTGATGGTTCAAAGGGGAATGGACAATGGGGGTAAGTGGATCAGTGTAACGCCCACATTTTTAGAAGTGCTAGTAATATTTGCAACTGAACAGTTTTAGACAATTGTGGAGACTCGTTTCTAAAAATAGGGACGTTACAATCAGCTAGCGTAGAATGTGCTTTGCACAATAAGCCATTGGTCATGTTCTTTTTAATTTATGGCTTTTATCTTTTCTTGAACAAATAAATGAGACGATTTATCTGTCGTTATTTCGAAACGTCTTATCGAGATAGACTTTTAGAAGTTGCTTATCGGCTTTCGGTTCATTTGCACGAACGCTCACACTAAGATAAAAACTATAAACCGCAGCTGTAGATATCAGTAAAGTTGTAGTGACATATATTTCCATTATCACCAAGAACTAGAGGAATGGATCCAATTCCTGGAGATCCATGCAAAATCTTCTGCCAAAAGCTGAAGCCAATTAAAAGATCAAGGCCAGCAGTTCCAACTCCCAACTGAGATCACTTTCAGGATACACAGAAAAGCAGCTTTAGCCATCCTTTTCTCCACATCATGTTATCTCAGTGGGGGATAAGGGGGTTTGGAAATGAGAGGTTTATCACACTCCACCACTTGCATGGTTGCATGCACCTTTCCTTTCTTTTCGTATGGCCATCGAGACAAGACTAGGGCCAGGATTACGACCAAGTCAAGTTGGTGGCTCTAGTCGGCAAAGCGGAAGGCATGCATGGTGAAATCGAGACATTTCGATTTTTTTTTTCAACCTTTGTAGGTTTGGATCCTTTGACGGAATCAAAACGTGCTCGTTGGAAAAAGATGGCAATGCCCGGATGCGTTGTTATCTTTGAATACTGTTCTTGGACAGGTGGTAACTGGTAGCAGGATTGCCTCCTTGAACATGGAAACTACTACTCGAGGTGACAGTCTCAAAATCATACAGTTACTAGTGTGAGCCAGAAGCCACGTTGAGCAGGCCTGCACGAGAAATGAACCAGTAATAAGCAACGTTGTGATTTGGAATTTGGGTTTCACCGGAGCAAGGTTACCGATTCGGCTACGATTGGTTGGCACGGGCATGTTCGCCCAATATTACATAGCCATAGCTAGCAGTACGCTTGTAAAAAGTAAAAAAAAAACATAAAACTACAAGCAAGGAGATAAACACTCCTGTTTCCAGTTGAATCAAATGCATGGCATCATGCTGACGGGAGGCACATGTCACTAGTCCAAGTTGAACATGCATGTTGGCGGAGCAAGAGCTGAGTTAGGTCTGTGTAGCTAACCAGATGAGGTCGAGCTCATATGAAATAAACTATTCCCCCTTGTTGTTTCATGCCGTGCAAGCATCAAAGTCGTTCAATCTAGTAGCCTACTTCTACTTGGCATGTAAAGCTTCCACCGCCCAATTGCCTTCCACGGCCGAAACAAAAACAAATGGTTAATTACTAACCGATTAACTAATCAAACACCTAAATCTGTCTTATAGCGTAGGACCAAAGCGAAATAATACACCACGCGCGCGCGTGACGAATCGCGAGCGAAATCCATCCAGGTTGCTAACCGTGTGTTCACACCGCTTTCCCGTTTCACCCACGTATATCGCCGAATAAGTACAACGATTAGAGCTGATTGCGGAGGTTTTCGCCACCACGAGTGCCGGAGTCGCCACCGAACGGCTAGTGCTAGCTACGTTTGGCAACCTAGCTGCACACTACTCTTCCATGACTAGTCATTCATTCGTGGCCATGGTCAGTGGCAGAATCAGAATTTAGTTACACCCCAGGCTCAATGGTGAAATGATGTAGGCTATCTAGTTTGGACCATAAAAATATTACCTAGACTAGACTGAATTTACTCGGGCTGTACACTAGATATTTTTTCACACTCCGAGCTGAAGTCTGTTCTGTCCGAAGTGTGGTTCCGCCCCTAGCCATGGCAAACACATGTTTCGTGCACGTACATCCCTTCACATGTGAAAGAGAAGGAAAAGGAAATGCCAAAGGGTGGGCTACTCATTCCGATGGAGCCTAACCCAAATAGGCGCGAACTCACCGGCTGCCGGCTCACACCGTGCGCGTAGCTCAAGCGAATTTTCTACGGATAGTTACGTTCCTAGTAGCTTTCACCTACATGATGCATTTCCTCCCTTGTGATAGATTGACTAGCTTACTTACTCATGTGAGGTAACTTTGGGGGTACGGTTCGGCACACGTCACGCTCGGTGGCTGGCTGGCTAGCCATAGCCGTGCAAGGCTGATCGAATTGAAAGGCGGATTGGTGCGCGCCCAGCAGGAAGACCGCGTGTTGCGCCCCCGCCCCGACCGGTGTTTGCTGCTCCCACTGCATCGCGTCACGTACGTCGTCACGCTCCGGGCGCGCGAGCGGCGGTACTGGATGCAATTGGAGCGGATATAAATGGGTATGGGTTTATTTTATATCTTTTTAAGTTAAGTATGAATAATACCAGATACCTATTTCTCTATTTTATATCTATTTCATAATCCTTTGGATGGTCAGTTAAACGAAAATTATTCACTTCTTTGCACATGATATTGATAGTAGGGTGCAATCAAAGCGAATACAGAGATACTAATCGCCGAGATGTCGAAGGAAAAACACTTAGTATTCACTATCTATTTATATAATGTTATCTTGTTTCTAAGTGAAGTCATAATAGGCTTCCTCATATCACTTGACATATGAATATATACGGACGGATATCACTTAAACGTATCCTATTCTATATTTTCTTTGGAGTCAGAGTTGGACACGGATGGTATCGGATACCATATACCCCTTCCGTATTCGGTCCGCAAACCTTCGGTCAGTCAGAAATTATTCGCTCCATTTGCCCCCTACCTGGTACACCTCGCTTGGTGGGGTGCAAAGCGAATAGCAAGTGCAAACAGAGCGGATATTTTCTGAGTGTCCGTCCAAATAAATTTGGATCATATTCGGAGCGTATTACTGGATATTTGGAGGTTTTGTCAGATACAGAAATGGATTAGGATAGTTTCTGCCGAATACAAAAACGAATTTAGGAAGAAAGTGTCCACCGGATACGGAGCTATCCGAAAAATTAGTCAGCTATTCCGGTAACTATCCGTAAAAAGGCAAGCCTACCTACGACGCTACGCGGCATCCTGACTTCCTAAGTCATCCACTTGAGTCGCGCGTTGTCACCCCCGCATCGCTCGATTCCCCCTCTCCCCCCCCCCACAGAACACCGCTACCGCCTGCTTCTCCTCTCGAAGCCGCCGGCTTGGATAGACAGAAAGCTCGCATCGCTCGATTGCCACTCTCAATACTACAGAAAATGTTATTTCAGACGATTCGTAACGCTCATTAGAGACGGTTTTTGAACCATTTGATTTTTTGCATCTGTGATAACAGGTGGTTATCATAGACAGTTCCCAAATCGTCTATGATAAGTCACAACACAGACAGTTTTTAAAAACAACCATCTATGATGTGTACATATCACATACGAAATAAAAACCATCTGTGATATCGATACATCACAGACGACTAATAAAAAACTGTCTGTAATATCGACATATCACAGACGACTAATAAAAAAATCGTCTGTGATATTACTAATCTCCATTGTTGTTTTTCATATCTTTCCCATGCATTAGAAGCAATATATATTTCATAGCAGCACCATAACACTAACATATTTCATGGTAATACCATCGCAAATAAGTGGATTGAAAAATATCATCGCAAACATGAAAAGCATGGAAAATGCTATTTTAGTCATGTTTTTCGTCTAAAATAGTAGTTAGAGCCTTTCTTGGAGAGAGAGAATTTAATAAATACCAATATTAGCCCTGTGTTCTGTTGGGACTAATTTTGACCCATGTTACTTGTGTTAAGTGTGTTTGAGGTGGTCGAAGTTGCAGTCGAATGCATGGTTGAAGCTACAGTCGAAAACGTGGTTAAAGCTACAATCGAAGGCATTGTCAAAATAGCAGTCGTGATTGTGGTCGAAGTAGCCGTAGTCGAAGTGACCGTGATCAAAGAGCCAGTCGTAGCGGCCATGGTCGAAGTAGTCGTAGCAGCCGTAGTCATAAGTACTGTAGCAGTCGTAACGATCAGGTTTTCATAAGAGTACTATAGTAGTCATTACGAGTACTGTAGTAGCCATAAGTGTGTGAGTTGTTGTAAGGTTGAATGGTCGTAGCGTCTGGACTTGGTCTCAATGAGTGAGTCTTTCGGGTAGTGTGCAATGTGCGCAAGTTGTGGTGCGCGATGTACGCAAGACGTGTAGTCATGGCCGGTAAAATCGGATCACAGAGTATCTACTTATATCCTTGTAATCAGTTTGTTAAGCAGTGGTGAATAATAGAGAAGAAGAGAAGTGACGCAAGTCGAGTTCGCATCAGAAAAAATGCTCTATTATTCATCATCTTCCCCGTGTAGTGTGCGTCCACAGGAGAATCTAGTGTGTGATCCATGGGTTGAGTTCCTATAATTGGTATCAGAGCTTAGGTGTGAGGAGAAGCTGCCTGGCAATGACTCACTAGTCAGCGCGATGGCGTGCTGTAACAGCCCAGGTTTTTATGAAAATAAAATTAAAAATCAATTAAAATAAAAACCTAAATTAAAATAAGTATATTTGTGCCTAAAGTTTAAATTTGGATTTGCATTGAATTTCTGATTTTGAAAAGCTGGATTTGAAAAGCATTTTCAGAAAATCCTAAAATTATTATTAAATAAAATGATATTTTGATTTCCATAAAAATCTTATGTCAAATTAATTATTTGGAGTTATTTGGCTTTTATTTGGTTTCCTGGATTTTCTGGAGTTTAAAAATATATTTTTGAAATTAAAAGGTATTTTAAAGTATGAAAACTAAATATCAACATTAGTTGGAAGTATTTTTATTAAGTCCAAAATATCACCAGGAGCTTCTGTGAATTTTCCTGGCAATTTTGGAAGTATTTTCATATTTTTCTAAGGCCAAATGAATTGTCTAGGCTTTTCTGAAAATCCTAAATCAAAAATAAAAAAATAAAACCCTCCCTCCTTCCTCCGGCCGCCACGTGGACGGCCAAATCTCCTCCACGTCGCCGCCATCCTGGCCACCCGCTCCATCCCGCCTCCCTCCCCTCCCCGCTCACCACGTGTACAGCCCGCCTCATCCACCCCCGCGCCGTGCGCATCCGCCCCCGCCGCCGTCGCCAACTCCGGCGAGAAATCGCCAGAGCCTCGGACCACCCATCGCCCCGCCGCCACCACCTCTGCCATCCCCATCGCAGCGCACACCTCGGCCAGCCCTCCACCGAGCGAAGCCGCCGTCGGAAGGCCCCCGCCGCGCCGCTGCTTGCCCTCGCCGCCGGCCAATTCCGGCCATCTCTGGTAATGTTCAAGCCCACCCCCAAGCTCCCCGTCTCGTCCTCTCTCTCCTCGGCCCCTCACCGCCGATAGCCGCGCCGTCGTTCGCCGGCGAGCACGCCGCCCCCGAACGCCTCCCTCACCGACCGGCCATGTCAGCTCAGCCTCGCTTGCGTGGCAGCCAACGTGGTGCCACGCCAACGCCACTTCGGCGCCACCTCGCCCGCCCCTGCCCCGTCAGCACACCCACCTCCTCCGCCCCTTCCCGAGCCGGTGGACCTGGTCCATGGACCGAGGGCCCACCTGTCAACTGCTGTCCGATGATGCTGAGGTCATGCTGACGCAGTAAGCCGGATTTTTCAATTGGGAAATAATTCGGCCGAAAATAAATTTGGTGCTGACGTCATAATTCCAGATTTCCTTTAGAAAATTAATTCCAAAAAATTCCTTTTTCCATTTTCTCTGAATTTAAACTTCCCGGAGCCCGTTCTCCTTCGTTCTAACTCCGATTTAGCCCATTCAAATTTCTAAATTCATCAAAAATTCCCCTATATCCATTTATGGCCTCAATTCAAATATTTGAGTTCAATTTGAATTTAATTTGAATTTATTTGAATTTGGTGGGTTATTTTGACGTGTAGACTTCGACGATTCAGGAAATTTCTTCGACGAAGATTCAAGCCAAGTTGAAGAGCAAGGCAAGTCACACTCCTTGATCATGTTGATCCCAGTTTTAAAAATAAAATTATATTAATTTAAATTATATTGCATGCATAATTTTATTCAATGTATTTCAATTCAGTTTTAACTTTAGTTAATACCTATTTGTTAATACCTCCTTTGACATTGCAAATCCTTATACCTTGTCACCTTAGAATAAAACTCTAGTTAATACATTAGTGTTGGCTAGAGAGTTTAAATCAAATGCTTAGACCCGCTTAGTCATAATTTTGATTTTGGGGATACCTTTTCACATAAAATGATAAGCTTTTCGAATGCACTCTTGACTTTGGTGAGTCAAGGAGGTTTATGAAATATTTTGAAAACCAAATATAAAAACTGGTTTAGACTTAGGCAATTGGTTGCGTGGTGGGTGCAGGCATGCTCTGTTGTTCGGAGACACAGGGTTGACTGTCGTGCACAGGGGTATGTGGTTGGGCCTAAGTCAATTAAGGACCGGTCTGTGAGCTACTGTTGCAAAGCCCTAACGTACTACCACAAGGCTGGTATGGGACAGCCCTGGCTGAATAATTTGCGGGTCCCAACCTGAGCCATTTCGTAGGTTGAAAGTGAGCGTGGCGTAGGCCATGAGAAGTCTCACTCGGCTCAAGAGGGGGTCCCGGTCTGGTGGATTCCTTACTGGAGTGAAACCTTAGAGTTGGCTTGGCCAGGTTGAAGGCTTTACATTGTAAAGGCCTTGTCGTGATCTCCCCGCCGCACACCTAAGGAAGTGTGTAACTCGCGTGGCACAACGGGATGATCATGTCTTACGGGTAAAGCTGTACAACCTCTGCAGAGTGTATAATCTATCCTGGATAGCCGTGCCCACGGTCATGGGCATGCTGAGTAAAAGTTTTTCATGGATTAGACTTTGTTGTTCAAAAATATTTTCGAAAACCTTGTGGATGGATGGAATCCACGAGAGATGAAAACCTTGCGGATGGATGGAATCCGTGAGAGATTGAAATCTAGTGAATGGATGGAATTCATCAGAGTTGCGCAGTGAAAGCGTGTGGATGGATGGAATCCATATGTGAACTTTTGAAAAAGATGGTCCGGGTGGGATGCCTGTGGATAGGTTGGTGTCTGGTCGGAGCCTGCACTGACGGTAATATTTTCAATTACAAGTACTGTCTTTACGTATTGTATTAAATTCAGCATTTTCAATCTATTTATTATATTTCATTAAATGTTGTTTTATGCAAACTAACCCTATGAGCCTTCCATTGAAGCCTTTATCATTATATTGCATTTCTCCGTGTGACTTGCGGAGTACAAGTTTGTACTCACGTTGCTATCTCCACACAGATGAAGACGACTTCGACTAAGGTGAAGACCAGAACGAGTAGGCCACGTCTTGCAGTTGTTTGCCTGTGGGCAGGCTTGGGCTTCGTCTTTTCAGCTTCGCTTCCGCAGTTTCTTTTGCAGTTATTTTTGCCAATGTGCGATGATGTAAACGCTGGCCATAAGGCCGTACTCTTTAAATTAAATAAATGTCATTATGGTTGATATTTATCTTTGTTGTTCACTATGTGCACTAGCTGATCCTGGACTAGTGCGATTTACACAGAGGATCCAGGAGTTGTTGCTCCGGGTTCCGACACGTGCGTTGGTGGAGGTGCACAGGTGCTGGCGACAAGTCGGCTGCAACACCATGCGCTCAGAAACACAGTGACGAAAGTCCGCGCGGCCATGGTGAGACCGGCGCGGTGTGTCAAATTCTCACATGAGGTGCATATCAGCGGCGAACGGTGTTCTTCCACCATTAGCAGCATCATGGTGTAAGGTGTCATGAACACGACGATGTCTTAAGTGGTGGCGGCATCGTCGAAGTGTGTGTGTGAGTCATATGTGTATATGGCATAGTAGGAATGTTGCATGTGTCATTCGGTTGTTTGTGCACATAGGAGGTGTGTTATATACGTGCGCATAGTTGTGTCATTTTGTTGTTTGTGCACGTAGGAGGTGATTTACATACGTGTGCATAATTGTGTCATGGTCAGGCACGTAGGTGAGTCAGTGCATGATGCATGTGAGAGTGTGTGAGTTTTTGTAGTTGTGTCTAAGTACTCGTGTGTAAGCTCTGATGAGAGTCTCCATTGCCGTCAAAATGTGTCACCGGCGAAAGATAATTGGAGCTGAGGAGAGGTCAAGTCATCAGCGAGGTGTATCACCGACAGTGAAGATGTGAAAGACACTAGCAGTTGTGTCATCAATGGCATGGTCAAGAAGAAGAAGGCAAAACTCCTTGGAAATGCGTCAGGAGATCGGACTTTGTCTCGTGAAGTTTCACAAGTCAAGATTAGGGGGAGATTGTTAGAACTGAACTTAACTCATGTTACTTGTGTTAAATATGTTTGAGGTGGTCGAAGCTGCAGTTGAAGGCGTGGTCGAAGACGTGGTCGAAACTGCAGTCAAAGGTGTGGTTGAAATAGCAGTCGTGACCGTGGTCGAAGAGTCAGTCATAGTGGCCGTAGTTGCAAGTTACTGTAGTACGTTATGAGTACTGTAGCAGTCGTAAGTGTGTGAGTAGTCATAAGTGTGTGAGTGGTCGTAAGGTTAAATAGTTGTAGTGTCTGAACTTGGTCTCAGCAAGCGAGTCTTTTGGGTAGTGCGCAAGTCATGTAGTCGTGGTGCACGATGTGTGCAAAATGTGTAGTCGTGGCCAGTAGAACCAGATCACAGAGTGTCCATTTATATCCTTGTAATCAGCATGTTAAGCTGTGTTGAATAATAGAGATGAAGAGAAGTGACACAAGTTGAGTTCATGTCAGAAAAAACAATCTACTATTCATCATCTTCCCTGTGTACTATATGTTCACGGACGAATCTTGTATTTGATCACTAGGTTGAGTTCCTACATGTTCTTCTTCCTTCCCCATTTGGCCTCTATGTCGGCCAAGTGGAAAGGCCAGTGCCGGACTGGGCGCGCCTTCCCCACGATGAACTGCAACCGCAAGGTCATCGGCGAGTGCATCTTCTATAGTGACTATGAGGACTCGTCAGGGCTCGTCAACAAGATGAGCAAGCTCATGTCCCCACGCGACGACAAGCACATCACGCACATCGTCGCCATCGCCGGGTGTGCACTCGTGCAGGACGCCGACCTGTTCTGTTACACCGGCGACGTCTCCCATGACATGGCACCCCGCACCTGCGTCGATGCCTACAAAGTGTGCTGGGCCAATGGTTGTTTCAGCTCTGACATCCTGGCGATCGTCAATCTTGTCATGTCAAACAACGTCGATGTGCTCTCCATCTCCCTTGGTGGTGGCGCCCCCTACTACCGTGATAGCTTGTCCATAGCATCGTTTAGGTCCATGCAGATGGACGTGTTCATTGCATGCTCGCCCGGCAGTGCTAGGCAGACTCAATAAGCCTTACCTATTAAGGAATCACCCAAGGATCAACATGTGCAAACGCTTTGATACTAGATGATGGCTCTGATATCAGATGTTGGGTTCAATCCCCTCCAAGGATTAGCACTCGGTTGAAACACAGCCAAGTGCTCTAATGTCGGACAGGAATCGCCCACAGAATCAACACGCGCAAGTGCCATGTTGTCGGACGGGGAACAGCGCAGACCCTGAAGGGGGGATACGACCACGAGGAACACTTCTACTCAGTGTTCGTAATCGGTTCGGGGGTCAACGATCGTAAGTCAATTACGACTTGCTCACTGGTGGTTGGCTCTGGCTCTCTTGACCGCACGCTTTGGTTGTGGACTTGGATGCACAGTCGTGGATTGATTGCTGGAGGTGGGAATGATAAGGTAGGGTAGTGAACAGGATGGAACACAGAAAACGGAGGCACGATTATGCAATGCAAACTAATGCACCTTTTTCTACTGTGTTTTCTCTGCTACACTGACTCAAAACTCTCAATGACTTACAGAGTATATATAGACACAGTCGACCACACCGGCCACTCGCTCACTACGACTCCTGTCGCTTCCGTTGCGCTCAGTCGCCCACAACTGCTACAGTGATCGCCACTTGCCCCATGCCGCTTCGCTCAGCTCCCTAGGATTGCTTCAGTGACCAACCCATGACGACCGCTACAGTACCAGTCGCTCGCCCATACCGGGTAGGTAGCCGACCGAAGACGACCTGCGTCACCCATGACCACCTGTGCTGACGCCTGCTACCAACTGCTACAGTGGTCGACGCATGACCATGACCACTGGCTTCATCCTCAGCTTGACTTTGACCACTGCACTAGAACTTCGACCACGGACATGCCAACGACTATGACTTTGGTCGTTACGACTACACACAATGTGGGCGTAATCGACTACGCACATAGACACTACGACACTGGTCGTTACGACCACTCACAACGTGGTCAAAACCGGCCACTCACACAGGTGCCCTGTTATGACCACACACACCGTGGTCGTAACTTACTACACACACAGGTTTCGAGTCCTCCGAGTGCTACAGTACTCTTACGAGTATAGCGTCCACTGTATTCCTCTGAGTATGATGTATACAGTACTTCACGAAGTATGACATCCACGGTCCTACTCTGAGTATGACATCCATAGTACTCTACTGAGTATAACATCTACGATACTTGTCTGAGTATGATGACCACGGTACTCCTCCGAGTATGCACTGATGACTACTGAACATCGACTCTCGACTACGACTATCGACCACGACCATCGACTATCGACCACAATCGTCGACTATCGACTATCAACCATGGCCATCGACTATCAACCACGACCGTCGACTATCGACCACGACCATCGACTATCGACCACAACCATCGACATCGACTATCAACCATGGCCATCGACTATCAACCACGACCGTCGACTATCGACTACGACCATCGACTATTGACTATTAACCACGACTGTTGACTATCGACTACACATGGATACAGAGTGCCCACACACGCAAACATAAGCACAACACACATATAACAAGATTAACCCAACATTACCAACCTATCACCATGGATAACCACTGTGGGCGCGAGCACCATGGACCGTGGCTTCTCAACCACAATGACGCTCGAACATGTGGCAAACATCACCGGCAAACGGCAAGGAGCTTGTCGCCGACAGCCACCTCCTATCGGCCGTGGTTGTCGGGGAGTCTGAAGGCATTGTGACCAAGAAGTACAGCTCCTGACGACTACTTGGAGTTCCTTTGCACGTAGAACCTGACGCCGATGCAGCTCAAGGCCTTCACCAAGAACTCCAACATGACATTCAAGCACACGTTCAGTTCGCCTGGCGACCTCAACTATCCAGCCATCTCTATCGTCTTCATGAATTACCCTTGCCACTACTTTTCCATTACTGGTGTTTCTTGCATGAGCCATCTTCCATCGCTCTTCAGTTAACACGAGGAGGAAGACGATCTCGAGATAGCTAGATAGATGGGACCGATTGTAATAAAAAGAAAACGAAAGAAAAAAACAAGAAACAATGAAGGTATAATGGTCATTTCACACTCTTGAGACGAAAACATGATTTTGATGGTATTTTATAGACTTTTAGTCTTGCAGTGGTATTTTTCAATAGATATGCTTTGCAATGGTATTTTTTAAGTCACAAACCTTTACGATGGTACAGAATAAATTTGCTCTTATTGTAAATAGAGAGCTGATGATGAATAAAAAGAGCTCTATCATTTCTCTCTCATACACATGTGTTTATCTTGTGTCTATGTGATTGTGTGATTCTTGTGTGATTGATCTATGTCAACACCACGACGGCTATAAAAAAATCTCAATAGAAACTACTGATTTGTTTGTATAAAACCATAAATTATTGTGATTTTTGGTAACGTGTTAGCAATGCCCCTTGTCGCAAGATCTGAATTCTGACGGTCATTAATGTCACCTCCTTCTCTGTGGACACCAGGCATATGGGATTGGCTAACATTAGAGCAAGTATAATAAGAGACTGTTAGAGCAAGTTTAATAGTATAGATAGCTGCTACCTCCAATACATTTCCATGTCATTAAAAGATAATGATGCAGCTAACTCATACAATAAGCTGGCTATAAGTTGTCTCCACAAGAGCTCTCAATCATTTAATACATACATGGGTATTGATAATTTAATACATGCATGGGTATAGCAGTTAGTTCTATTGGTACATGCATGGATAACGCCTCTTTTCCTGTGCTATAGCCTGACTCTTGCATGGGAGCCGGCTTGGCTCTCTCTCTCCTTTTCTCTCCCCTCCACATAGGACTATACTGACATGGATTCCCTTGTAGCTAGCACAGTCAGCCTTATTAAACTTGCTCTTAGTATGCTATATGCTGAGGTGGAAGAGAGAGAGGAGGAGAGAGAAGAGAGGTGGGCTGTAAGTTTACAGCCAGCTGAAGCACAAGAACCAATAAACTTTGTGAGAGAAAGGGGTGGGTCATACAGCCTTCAGCTGGCTGTAAACTATTATATGAATGGACTGATAAGTGGGCTGTAAGTGTCCATACAGCTAGCTGAAGGCTGTATTATTAGCCTTACTCTTAATAACTTCCCTTTACTTGGTGAGGACAAAATCAACCTAAAGCAGCCGATTAACCCCTCTCCTTAGCTAGAATTTACTCCCAATAATCAATGACCACGATTCGAGGAAGCTTTTTACCTCCCCATAGGTCATAGGTGCACCTTAGAGCAAGTCCAATAATAGAGCCAAGTGCTTGGCTATAAGTCAAGTTATAAGAGCCAAGTTATACAATAGTTTGTCTTCTATTTGTCTACAAAAGTTTTTATTATTATTATATGGTACCAAGTCTCACATTCTCTTTCCTACTCCTCCTCACATACATTTATTATCTGGGCCCACCACTGCATAGGCTCCCGTGTGCAGCTTGTTGCTTGCATGAGAGCCAAGCTCTCCTCTCTCTCCTCTCTTCTCTCCTCCACATCAGCAAAAATGCTGACTAGCTTGGCTATAAGACCATTATTGTACTTGCTCTTAAGAGCAAGTTTAATAGTACAGATAGCTGCTACCTCCAATACATTTCCATGTCATCAAAAGATAATGATGCAGTCAACTCATACAATAAGCTGGCTATAAGTTGTCTCCACAAGAGCTCTCAATCATTTAATACATACATGGGTATTGATAATTTAATACATGCATGGGTATAGCAATTAGTTCTATAGGTCATGCATGGATAATGCCTCTTTTCATGTGCTATAGCCTGACTCTTGCATGGGAGTCGGCTTGGCTCTCTCTCTCATTTTCTCTCCCCTCCACATAGGACTATGCTGACATGGATTCCCTTGTAGCTAGCACAGTCAGCCTTATTAAACTTGCTCTAAAAGAACTACTGTGAAAAATATGTAACAAACTAAACCCCCGCAAATTCTTGCCCAGCTTGATCAGAGCCGCGGAGGTTGCATCGCACAAACAATGGGAAAGATGTTTGTGTTGTCCATTAGGAGCTACGAATTTGGCGGTACGAGGTTGATTAACCTAAAAATGATTCGAGAGGGCCCTGCTCAAAAGGACTTATTTTGAGTAGTTTATAGCTGAAAAGCACTGTAGTTAGCTGAAAAAACACTGTAACTGACAGTGGCTTATTTGACGTAATTAAATTTAAAAATAGAAAAAGCAGGTTAGCCCGTCACGGACAGTACAAACAAATACAGGAAAAAGAACCGATAAAAAAAGCTAAAAAAAGGCTAAAAAACAGAAAAAGACGAAATTGTTGAATAGTGAAAAATAAGTCAGAAGTTAGAAGCTCAAGCCGAAATGAGCGGTAGATGATGTTTGTGAATAAGCTTGTTTTTGATATTACACTGCATTGATCTAAGAGCAAGTGGTTTATCCTAGTCATTTTTCGAACATAGAAGCTCTGCCCGTTGACAAAGGTGAAGTTCAGGCTGATTCGGGGCAAGCGTTAGGTAACTTAGGTCTAGCTTGGTCTTACAATTAGACTAATTTGACGTTTCCAATACAAGCGACCCATCATTTTGAACTAGACCACGCTGATCAGGCTTGACATGGTCTTAAGGTTAGGCCCACTCTAAATAATTTTAGTTTTTTTTTAAGTTTTGACTTATTTAAGTTAGAAGTCATTTGAAATATATCGGCTTCTATTTTTTTTGACCTTTTCGGCGTTTTTAGCTTTTGTTTTCTTATTTCTTTGTATTGTCCGTGAGGTTATAATGGTTTTTTCTTTTTTTTAATTGAATAATTTAGAAAAAAAATCAATCATCGTCACGGTATAATTTTAACAAAAATCAACAGCTAAAATCATAAGCCAAAAACTTAAACTCTTTTGGAACGGATCCTGAGTAGACTATGTATAATGTCCATTAGCTAGAATAGTAGAATTTGTTACCCATAAGAACAAGCGAGAAAAAAATAGCCTGTCCGCATTGTACTGGGAATCTTTTTGTAAGTACACCGTTCTTCCACTGTGCATGTCTCCCTCGCGACACATTCATACGCAGCTAGCTGTTCTTGGCAGACCGACGGTACTCGTTCCCGTAAGGATACGGAGTAGGTGAGAATCGCATATTCTAATCGCTTCGATTAAACAAAAGAGATGGATCAGAGTTTGGTATCGTCCTCTAGATTTCATAAAATTTAAGACTCGAAGGACTTCGGAAGAAGTCAAACCGATGCAGTACCGTAGTAGGTCGCGGAGACAGTAACATGAGTCTCACAGGTCACGGGGCGTTGCAGAGGGTTTGGCCTCGGGCCAAGTTGGTTCCCTCTTTAGACCTGCTCGGTTGGGTTGAAAAGCTGTGATTAATGATTGAAATTGTATTGTAACGGTTGAAATTTTACTGTAACTGAAGGTGACTTATTTAGCATAATTGAATTAAAAAATTAAAAATAGAAAAAAAATATATTAGCTCATTACGGACTTATGGTTGAAATTGTATCGTAGTTGCTGAAATTTTACTGTAACTGAAGGTGGCTTATTTGGTGTAATTAAATTTAAAAAAATTAAAAATAGAAAAAATATACTAGCTCATCACGGGCAACGCAAACGAATACAGGAAAAAAGAACATGCAAAAAAACTAAAAAAGTCAAAAGTTCAGAAAAAGACGAAATTTATGAATAGTAAAAAATAAACCAGAAGTTGAAACTAAAATGAGCGGGGTCTTAATTTGACGAATTTATTACTGCTCCTATCGTATCATCAACGGGGAAATTTATTGGGGCGAAAGCGTCCTCTATCATGTGGCGCTTTGTTCCTTTGTGCACCATCAGATTTGCGATTTTGACTCGGGCTTCAGTTGTCAAAGCATCTACCGAATGGAGTGACATGCTTCCTACTGCCATAAATGCTCTCTCCCTCTCTCTCTCTCTCTCTCTCACACACACACGGGAGATAAACATAATACTCCACTAGTAATCTATCAGGCATCAACTGTTATATATCTTCAGCATTGTAACATCAGAGAAGCTTGCGGATTTGCATGTTCCGCCAGTTTTGGGCTTTTGTTATTTCCAGTATCGATCATAGTCGTCCTAAGACACTAATATGGAGCTCAATTAAAGGAATGTTTATGTTGCTTCTCTGAAAGAGGAGCATATTATGGAAGTTGTTTGGCTAAAATTAGCAGAGTATGTGATATTCTGATCCCCATAATATAGTGATGAATTCAACGGTTTTAAATGAAAACTATGAGATGGGCAACTAACTAGCTAATGAGCACTTCCAAAAGTGCATAACAAAAAGTAAACCTAAACGAAAATGAAACAAATTATGTATGGCATAAGCAGCTAGTCATGACAAGATCCGAGGTTTGGGGATGGGGCCCGGCCATCCATGTAGTTTTTTTAGTTGGAACAGCGGCAACTTTCTAGTCCAAAATTATAGGCAACATGCAGCATGCTCATGCATGCCAGGCTCTAGGAGGAGGCTTTTCATGGACCAACGTGGAGTGGACAACATGGTGAATCACAACTTTGCAGCGTTGAGAGGAGATACCACACATGTCATATCATTGGGCCTGTCTTTTCACTCTATTTGAGCTTTGTGGATCATAACTTATAATTTCTTTGGAATAAACAAATACATCGGTTTTCTTGAATTCAGAATAGTTTATTGAGATAGTGTTTTAAAAGTAATTTATTGATTTTTATTCATTCGTATGAGTACTTATACTAGAATCAAAAATTATAAACAACAGCTTAAAAAACAAACCGTAATGACTGTAGTTGAGCTCCTCCATTTAGACCAAGAGCTGATACGTTTCAACTCCCTTCCATAGAAGCTACTACACGTCTAGATATATCTGATTTAAGTAATTGCAACAGTAGACGCTCTGTTCCGATCTTTCAAACATGCATTATTAATGGTTGTCGAGGCATGCCATTCTGAGTACGAACCTCGCCGCATTAAGCTAACTAGCCTCATAGGCGCGGCGCGACGCCGCGCCAGCCACCGTGTGTACCGAAGTAAAAGAGGCGAGAATTCGCGAGGAGTTTTTCAAAAAAAAATCGAGGGTATATGCGTATTTCCGAAAAAGCTAAAGGGTTTTTTCGTAAAAAACCGAGGACCTGTACGTAAACAAACGAGGACCCATGCGTAATTTAGAAAACCGCGGGGCGCTATCCTGCAAAGTGGAGGGGCTAAAAAACTGGCAGGGACCTTTTCGCGATAACCGAGGACCTTTACGTAATTTTGGGAAAACGCAGGGTTTTTTTTGCAAAAAAGGTCTCCCGACCGTACCGAGATTCTGCGGCCACGCGGCGGGAGGAGCGCGGGCGCGGGCTGACGTGGGAGCGCTCCAGGCGCAGCGTTTCCGCGGGGCGTAATATGATGTTATTAGTTTAGTCGATGAGGATCAACCCCATTAAACTATAAATTGAAGTTCCAATCCGGTGATACACCTGCCCGCTCGATCATGCTTTCGCTTTTACCAGACGCAACTACGGGTGTCATCTGGTCAACGTCCCATTTATTTTAGCTTCAATTTCTGGCTTCTAGGTTATTTTTTATTATTTATAAATTTCGTTTTTTATGAACTTTTAGCTTTTTTGCGTGTTCTTTTTTTTCTCGTATTCGCTTGCGTTGTCCATGATGAACTAACATATTTTTTTTATTTTTTTAAATTTAATTACGTCAAATAAGCCACCTTTAGCTACAGTGTAATTTCAATCAGCTACGGTGCAATTTCAGACTGAAGTTACTATTTTTCAGCCCAACCGAGCGGGGCAAATCTGATGTGAACACTGTGTGAACTCAAATCTATCGAGCTAATGAATAGTAGTAATCAACGCTCCGTAGTACGGCACGGCGAACTTACCAACCAGCAAGTGCAGCTAAACACAAGTGTGACATGGGTTAGTAGTGGTATACTAGCAGTTAGTAGGCGTACGTTTTGATTTAGCACCCCGACCAGCGGCAGGACGTCGCCGTCCCGGCCGGACCGGGCTCGCCGAGACAACCCCGTTCTCTATCTCCTTGTCAGCTATTTTTGACTTCTCTGACAACTACTGTTTATTAAATTAATAAATCATAATTTAAAATAACAAGCTAAAAAAACGGATGATGCACACCCAGCGAACCACCCCTCATCTGTTGCTAACGCTAACCTAAGCCTTAAATGCGTCCACGCCGGCCGTAGGGCCACCACCACCGTGCCACGAGCCCACGACGCTCGTTTCTCGGATTCTCTCCGTGCCGATGCCAATCCAGACCTGGCAAGGTCCGAAATCGACGTGTGCATACGGTGGTCGGCCCCGGCTCGCGCGCCCGGCCCCCGTGACAATCCAACTGCCCGGACCGGCGCAATCGAACGCATGCGGTTCACACCTCGGGCAACCCTGTCACGTCGCGTGCGTACTCACACCACCGGCACCGTCCGCTTTTAGACGCCACCCGCCACTGTTGCAACTTTCGTTAGTTTATTAGGGCAGTCCCACCCCATGATTTCCATGGACAGTTTCCAAGAAAAAGAGAGCATAATTAATTACCCTTAGAAACTAGTCTTCTCAACCCATAAGTTCTATAGCAGTTTCTATACAGAGGAAAACTTAAATGCACCAAAGAAACGAGTTGGATCAGCTGCGCACAGCACAACACTCGCACAACACATGTATCCATCTCTGAAACGCTCACTGAGCACAACACAGCATGTATACGTTGATAGTAAACGCCGGTGCAGCTAGAAGGATCGAGCGCCGATGCAGCTTGCGCGGGAGTGAGCGGCGCGCGCGGGAAAAAGGACGCGCGGGAGCGAGCTTCGCGCGCGCGGGGACGGGAGAAAAAGCGCGCGGATAGCTTCGCGCGCGCGGGAGGGAGCAGATGCGCCGGACGAGTTGCGCGCGGGGGAGGGGAGCAGACGCGCGGGGCGGCGGCGTCGATGGATAGGGACGCCTCTGCGCAGGGGATCCAGACGGGGCTACCACACGGAGCTGAGGAAACGATGGAGGCCGGCCCAACGCAAAAAAGATGGTTTCCATCTGCCTTGGGACACGAGAGGACGTCGTTTCTCATATGAGAAACGGTTTCTACAATTTCTCCTCTCTCTCTTCCTTAACTCAGGTGCCACATCAGCATTTTTGCCAAGTTAACAGGGTATTTAATGCTATGGAAACTACATGGGGTTTCAGGTTGGGACTGCCCTTATGGTTCAGGGGTGGACCCAGCATAATTCATAAGTGCCCAGCTAAATACCTATTTTTTTATAAAATATTCCATATTTAGTAAGTATATTTAGCATATATATTGATGATTAATCTAAATACTTTATATTTATACTTCTAATAGATTTTAGCTTACTCCCACACCTCTCCCTCCTCAATTCGTCTAAAAAATTGCAACCCATGTGAAGGTTCAAGAAGGTTGACTAGAGGGAGCAGGTGAATATTTATTTTGAAAATTCTGGATCCGCCACTGATATTTATTAGCGAGGATGCCATGTTGGGCCCGTTCTTTTGGTCTGCTGTATATGACTTTTGGCTATTCGTAAACGAGTATAAAGTAATAGAAACTCGCGTGGGGTTTTGACCGATATAAATAAAGTTGTTCTAATATGTACTACAATAAATTTATAGACCCTGTCTAAAAAACATATTTTTTAAAAGTTGAGTACTATAAAAAAAGTCAGTTGTCGTAGAAACACATGCAGAAGGAAAAAAACGAAGGGATCGTTATGGGCGTTACCGTACGTGTATAAGCGGAGGCTATGCTCGCGACGTTGGGATGCAGAGCTGGCCGCTGCGTTGGTCCGGCCGCCGGTGCATGGTTCGCGGGGGCGGGGGCACGCGCGCAGCTGGTGCTTTCTTGAGGTAATACGGTGCACGAGTAGACCAGGGGATGACATGTAGAGGTGGCAAATGGCAATGGGTACCCGAAACCCCAGCACCCGATGGGTTTTACCCGATAAGGAGGTGGACATGGAAAGATATCTTCACCCGCGGGTATACTGATGGACAAAAATCTCGACCCATCGGGTAGAGTGGGTGTGGGTACAGCTGTATATTACCCGTACCCGCATACCTGTGGGTAAAATATACCCGCATTCATTATGTGCTTCATGGAATCATGATGGCGAATTTACACATTACTAAGAGAATTTTGTACCACATTAATCATTTGGCATCAACATTAAGGAAAAGAACTCAACAAATAAGTAGCCGATACTCTGGATTAAGCTAAATAGAAAGAGGAAAATTTTAGTTCCAAATTGCATAAGATGATACTTTAGCAAACTAATCGGGTATGGGTTACCCGTCGGGTATAAATACCCACGCGGGTGCGGGTACGGGTAGGTTTCTATACCCGTGTATGGGTACGGGTATCGTAGCGGGTAGAGTTATATTTGTCGGGTGCGGGTATGGGGTGGCTATACTCAGCGGGTATGTACCCGTTACCACCTCTAATGACATGTGATGCTTTTTGTTTGGATTCGCACACACAATAGCATTAGCTGGCCAGAGGCCTTGACTGCAAGGTGTAACTATCTTTCTACTGCTGATACCTGTTTGCTACTACTACTTGTTCGTGCCCAGGTTTTGTGTGGAGTGGGACACCAACACTGCCCTATGAATGAATTTTCCAAAGTTTATAATGCGAAATTACTGCCCCAAAAATTATGCACTTTGCTCCAAACAAAACGGAAAGGATGGTAAAAATCGGACGGCTTGAGCCAGTACGCGTTAATTATGGCCGCTCTAAATTTTTTTCGCTCCAAATCATGATTGTCCCCGCTCTAAATTTTTTTTCGCTGACACAATAGGAGCAGACCAAACTGTCTCAAGACTCCTGTCATGTGTGACCCCTTTTCATGATTAGATTTCCTCTCCTACTACTTATCGCAGAAAAAAGGCGAGAGAGAGGGAGAGCATTTCCCAATGCTCCGAGGCGCAGAACGATGCACCGTCACCGAACGGAAACTCTGCGGGCCCCACCTGCCAGCTTGACCAGAGGCCCCCCGCTGGCTCGCACATGTCCTTCGCTTTGGTCTCGTCGGGCGCTTCCCGCGCCATGCAATACGATGCGGCTCCTTGCAAGTGTTCCTTCGTACCACCGCCAGCGTCAGCGGCCGTCAGCTCGGGATCGGACGGGGCAGAGGCTAGGCAGCGTCACGCTGGCGTTGCCCGCTGGTCCACGTGTCCCGTCACGGCTGGCCCCGCGCGCCATCGGGGGTAGGCCCGGTCAAAGGGCGACGGACACGTGTCGGGCCCCTACGTTTGACTCCGGCGCGGCGCTTTGACCCGCGTGACCGGCTACCGCCGGTGCCTGTCGCTGAGTCGCCGCGGGCCCGTGACCGTGGACCGTTCCAACCACACTGTTACTACCATTTAGCATTATACTAGTACTCACCGTTCTAACCCCTAAAAAGGTTCTCGCTGTTCTAGCTAAGCCTGAAGTATAAGGCGCAGATTATCTTGCGATTAAAACAAGAAAATAATCCCAAAGGAGGAGAAAGAGGCCAAGAAATGGACATATCATTTGGGCCTAATCAATTACCAGTAGCTTCTTTCGCAAAAGCTGAATCAATTAATAGAAAAGCGAGGCAAAAGCTAAGGGAAAAAAAAACCTCCCACCCACCCACCCATCCATCTCTCTGGCCATCACCTCTCTACATCACCCCATCTCTTCCTGTGCATATCTTGCTACACCTAGTTAATAGCCGGTTCTTTTGAGTTTCCTATTTATAGCTTTTATTTTTATTATAGTAATTATTTTTTTTAATGGTGTGTTTTTAAAATGTGATTTATAAATCAATTATAGTAGATAATACACTAACTTCAATTATATCAACTAACCCTTGCCTTGCCTCACTGTACCTCCACTACCATACTACCACCCATATATCCGTAATTCCGTATACGCTTGCTTCTTTCTCTGGCCATCTCGATCCCTCTCCCTCCCTGCCTCCCCTTTGATAAGTGAGTGAGTGAGCGAGCGCCAAGAAGCACCACCACCATCGCCAAGAGGCAGCTAGTGGTACGTCTCCGGAGCCTATGTCGGGCGAGTTCCAGTTCCACGACGAGCTCGCGTCGCTGTTCGCGCAGCGGCCGGCGGCGGTGGAAGCGGAGGGGATGCAGCAGCAGCAGGTGCCGGCGTCGTGGTTCGCGGATTGCCTGCAGGCGAGCACGCCGATGGCGATGGACTACGACGTGCTGTGCCGCGCGCTGGACCTGCCGGTCGTGGGGGACGTCGTCAAGAGGGAGCTGGTGGTGGACACGGGGGGCGGCGGCGCCCTGACGCCCAGCGGCGGCGGGACGGCGCCGGTGACTCCGAACACGACGTCGTCGATGTCTTCGTTGTCGAGCGAGGCGGGCGGCGGAGGGGGAGGGGGAAGGGGCAGAGGAGGCCTCGGCGGGGGGGAGGGGGACTCGGCGGGGAGGTGCAAGGAGGAGGAGGGGGAGGAGAGCAAGGAGGACGGCATGGGTGAAGAGGATGATGACAAGAACAAGAAAGGGTGAGTTGGGCTTGTTCATTTTCTTTGAGATTTTTCCTCTGAAATCTTGGGCTCTTTTTTGGCAAGTTATTGCTCTTACTGCTAATTAACACCACCAGATCATCTAGTGCTTTTGGGTGATCTTGGATCAAGATTTGGGGCCGGTTTCTGTGGCTAGATTTTGCTTCCTTGCTTTGCTTGTTGCTCTTTCATTCATTCATTCCTTCATTCTTCTTCTATTCCTTCTTTCCCTTGTTCTTTATTCTTTTTTCAAGGTAGTTTGGCAAAGGTGTGTACTTAGTTAGGGTTTCACACTGGCACGCCTCACAGAAACAAAACTAAAAAAAGCGTGCTTACGGTTTCTAAAAAGTTGATTGGCGGCGAATCAGCTAGCTAGTTGCCCCCTTAGCTTTTGCTTTCTTGATTTCTTGCGTGGTCTTCAACTTCTTGTTCCAACTTAACCAAAGATTTGCATCTTTGTTCTTTGCGATCTGTTCCTTATTTACACCTCCCCCCTACCAAGATCATGCCCAAAAATAAAAGCGACGATGGATCCCGACACAATGATGTAAGCTACAGCCACCCGATGACCCAAGAGACCCTCCCCCCCCTCTTTACTATAGGAATTTGTTTGCACGGCTTCGATTCCTTTTTGGTGCAATCTAGCATAGCATGGCATGGCATGGCACAATCTTGACGCGTCTCCCAGGAAATCCAGAGAGCAAAAAAGGGAGCCTGCGAAAAGGCCAGACACGGTGTGAACCTATTAAAACCATGTGCCCCCAGGCTTGCACATCCAGCCAGCAACCATGTTTGAACGGGATCCCGGCCATCTCCCGGTCGGTCGTAGCATGAACAAGTTCTCCATCCATAGCCCATACGCCCACGGTCCAAGTGGTACAATCCCGTCACCGTCCGCTGATCCCACCACGCGAAATCGTAATCTTGCAGGGCCGCCGCGGCGAAGGGCGCCAAGGGCAAGGGCGAGAAGCGGCAGCGGCAGCCGCGGTTCGCGTTCATGACCAAGAGCGAGGTCGACCACCTCGAGGACGGCTACCGGTGGCGCAAGTACGGCCAGAAGGCCGTCAAGAACAGCCCACATCCCAGGTGCATGCGTACAGACACATACATATGCATACATGCCGCGTACAATTATGTTGTGTAGTTGCACCTCATGTACGTACATGGTAGATACGTGTACGTAGAGTGTGTGGAATTGTTGGTTCTAAATTTTAATGGAGGTGGTGGTGCAACATGGGTGCAGGAGCTACTACCGGTGCACGACGCAGAAGTGCCCGGTGAAGAAGCGGGTGGAGCGGTCGTTCCAGGACCCGGCGGTGGTCATCACCACGTACGAGGGCAAGCACACGCACCCCATCCCCGCCGCGCTCCGCGGCAGCACGCACCTCCTCCCCACGCAGGCCGCGCACCTGCACCACCCCGGCGGCCACCTCGGCATGCCGCCGCCGCCGCCGCAGATGGGCTCCGGCTCGCCGTTCGGCCGGACCGGTGGCGGCATCGACGTGCTGGGCCACCTACCGCGTGCTTACCACGGCATGCCGCCGATGAGCGGTGCCGCGGGCCACGCGGCCTATGGCCTGGGCGGCGCGATCAGCAGCGTGGCCACCACCACCTCTCCTCCGTCGCTTCAGATGCAGCACTTCATGGCACAGGACTTTGGGCTCTTGCAGGACATGCTGCCGTCCTTCATTCACAGCAGCAACGATCAGACTTGATCGTCATGAGAAGCTTCATTAGCTAGATAAGAGATCTGGTTCTTGCTGTTTAATTAACATCTTGTTTTTCCTCCTGATTCACTTCTTAATTTTGGTTTTTGATTTGTTTTCTCTGGCCTGTGCTGCGAGATGGTACAGTGTTTTTCTGGCTCTCGTATTATTTCTATGATCTAGATAAGCTCCTAGTACTAGCGGTTCTTGTACATGTACGTACCTAAATCCCCAGCTCATGCATTGCGCTCTGTTGCGGTACTGACCATGAGCTATGATGATAATTTTATGCTCCTCTTTTCACTTCTCCTGGCTCCATTAATGGAATACTATACATGCACATATGTTTGCTATGGTTTAATTAACTAGAGACGAGTAGCGAAGAGTTAAGGTTTCTGACAGGTAGGGGTGGCAAAAAAGCTCGAGGCTCGTGAGCTGGCTCGGCTCGGCCAGGGGTGGCACAAACGAGCCGAGCCAGGGTTTTAGCTCGATCCGTTAACAAGTCGAGCCGAGCCGGCTCGCAAGCCGCTCGGTAGATTCGGTAGGCTCGGTCGGCCCAGCTCGGCAGCGTCTTCGGCCCATCACAATGTGAACAGCTCAGTACGGTAGTAGTAGTAGTATGTATGCATGCTAATATTCACACCTCTTTAGTGACTAAGAGGTATTATTAAAGTATACATTACTATTTTCTCTGTTAATTTCACCTATGGAAAGGAATCATCAGATGCCATATTTGCTCATACTAGAACTGAAGTTTTCTTGACAATTTTTTCTTACTTTGTTATGAACCTACTATATTAGATGCTCTTTCCTTTTGATGTAATTTCAGTCAAAGGATTACTACTGTATAGGTTTCACTATCACTCTAGAGAATCAAAGAAGTTATCATTCAAAAAAACAAATCTGAAACATAACGAGCCTAAAGAGTCATATGATTGATGCAATTTGCATATTTTACCTAATGAGCCTAACGAGCTGAGCTTGAGCTTTTCAACGAGTCGAACTGAGTTTCTCTTTTAGCTCGTTAGCTTAACGAGCCGAGCCGAACCGAGTCTCTTCCCTAATGAGTCTTCACGAGCCGAGCTGAGTCAGCTCTATCCACCCCTACTTGCAAGGTAATCGAGGCCTTGATTCCTTCTTGGTGGCAAGAAAGGAGTACAATGATCTTGGCTATAAGCTTGTCATGATGGGATTGTTCGTGTGGTTGGTACAAAGAGTTGTTAGGGTCGTTGTGCTTTGCAAGTACTGATCACTTAATCAGGTCGTTCCAAAGCTAGTAGCACGTACTAATAGCACTGCCACTCATGCCTAGTGATGTGAACCTGCCATCTAGGGACGGTTATGTGTGTGTATGTGATCGATGCAAAACTTGGACGTACGGACATGTATACTTTTAGAGAAAATTTCATTTATGCTACTGAAATTTTGGTGGATTGCTTATATGCTACTAGAAAAATATATTTCTTTCATACCACTTCTATCCCTCTTCCATCACCTCCGTTAGTGTGACTTGCCGTTGACCGTCCAAGAGCTGTCAGATTTGTGTAAAAATGCCCACCTTATCCTTGTCTGCTCTGCCTTCCTCACCTCTCCTTCTCTTCTCTCTCTTACCACATCCGACGCCAGGCTGCTCCTGCTCCTCACCTTGCCCTCTGCTTCAGATTCGGTCGCTGGCCACTTCCCCCTCTAATTCGTATATAGAGAATCCATCCCCTCCGAGCACCACTCCTCTCACCATTTCTTCCTCACCCCCTTCTATTCCTCTCTCTCCACCCCAAACTTCCCAAGTTGGGCACCACCCCACCCTCGTTTCCGCATCAGGCACCTTAGCTACGAGTTGAACGACGACAGTGGCAAGGTCGTCGCAAACTCATCAATAGCGCCGCCGCTGTCAGCCGAGGACCACATGTGATCTGAGTCGGTGTTGTTGGAGCCGTGCAAGGACCCGACCGCTTGTTGTTATCTTGCATTTATTGATATGCAGTGGAATTTGTTGGATGTTATGCACATTACAGAGTAGTTTTGGTTCTTGCAATTGAGTAATTTGATTTATGTTGTTTAATTGCTTAATTTGGTGCTAGATCGTGCATTCCTGCCTAGGTATGGTTTTCTTGATGCGATGATACCACCGTCTGCATGCACGTCGGGCCATATCTAGTTGTGTTGGAGCTTGTCGCCAACAAACACCAGGACCGCATGTTGCTGCCACCCTCACCATGCCTCTCTCTTTCTCCCTCGCCATCATTGTCGGTGGTACGGCTCGTTACGTTGGAGTCTGGAGGTTGACATCCTCATCAATGTCGTGGCGAGCCCAGTGTGGCACGGCAAGTTGCAGGTAACGGCATTTTGCTCACACCAAATTTGGAGGTGGTTCGGGCACTCGGCGGCGGCGGTTTAGCGATTCCTTGAGTAGGAGGAAGATGAAGTGGGGAAAGAAGAATGGCAAAAGTGTTTTTTTCCTATTCTAGTTAACAGCAAACTCACGAAAACAGCACTAAAGGGCCGGTACAAGGTAGAAGCTCGATGGCATAAAAAGAAACACATTTTTTTTTCTAGTGGCACGTAAGGAATCGGATAAACTTTTGATGGCATCAAAGGGATTTTCTCATCAAAGGGATTTTCTCATGCTTATATTGCTTCGAGTACTGGGGATGATTATTCATGTCGCGGTCCATGTTTTCAAGAATTATGATACAAGTAACTTACACGTGGCTGAGGCGTTCGGAGTTTGGACCTTAGTACTGTGCAATGACGTGTGACTCGTACTAACAATGCTGGCTAGATCTGAAGCTAGCAGTCAATGTATTTAATTGGTTGCTATTTCGTCGGTTCCCTGATTGACACTTTCCAAATTTTGGTGCCATGCATGGAAGGGGATGTGCACCGGTCATACGTGCAGCAGCATGAAATATAACAGATATTTTTGGGTGCACATGGAGTAGGTCAATTAGATATGATGACATGTGACATTTCAGTGGAATGGGACATCGTTTTTTAAGGTGTTTTTTCCTTCCCAATGCTAGCTTCGCGAATAATGTTTTGACCCCAGAATACAATATACTAGCAGTTTTTTTTTATTTATGGGAATGAAGTATGTGGTGCTGCATCTTATATGATCAGATATATAGGTGTCTGATCTGAGCCGTACATGCGGAACAGACTGGATGGTCGTGATCTGTAGCTTATATTCTCCTCCTCCTTTGGTTTGTACCACGTACGAAGTCAAATATTCCAGCTCTCTACAGAACTTAATTGCTCTGTGCTCTAGCAGAGGACGAGAGTACGATCTCGTCAAACACAAAAGATTTTTGGAGTATCCACTTATTCCCTAGGATAAGTACTAGTACCCTTGGCAAACTGGTCTAGGAGAAAAACATTAATACACATGTGACAGAAATCACCTTTCTTTAATTAAAAAGCTTTGGTCATCGAGAGAAAATCTACTTTGGTGACCATCCCATTAATTGGTCAGGCAAAAGATGCTTGCACAGTGCATTCGATCGTGCTTTGGAGACAGAACTCGTCGAGGCCATGCTTGACCGCTCGCTGCCTTTGTTTTACTACTAGTACTAATCAAGGAGATGATGGACCATATCAATCATATCTCCATGGATTGATTCAAACTTTGACAAAATATTGTGTAGCTTTTTACCCACAGCAGATTCTCATGGCCTCCTTTGGCACGCGTGTACCTCTTGTACTGGCGGACGGTGCAATTGCAGCTCTTCGGAGCTGTGAGATCGTACATGCGATATACAGGTGCTTGCTGCATGCTCAAAACCGATCTTGCAGGGAGTGGTTTGCTGTTTTTTTCTTTTGCTTTCCAGTCTTGTTGATCGATGAACTGGTGTTATCTGTCGCTATGGGAGTCCAAGTTGATCATGAATACATAAAATTTTTTTTGTTAGTATTACTTTTGGGTTGGATGGAATTATATGTGACGGTGATAGCCTGATAGGCGTGGGCGGTAGAGAGGAGATGAGCAAGCTTTGGTTGGAACTTGGAAGTCCAGGGGCGCAGCACGGCAAATCCTGATAGCTACCAGAACAGGACTACTAGAAGGTCAAAAGCATTAAAAACAGCGTTGCTTTTTTCTCCGGGACCAAACAAAAAAAAAAAAAAACGGCGTAGACTCGTGTTCAAAGTCTAACCCGAAGATACGAGTACGTCAACAAGAATACAACAAAATACTCAGGGAGTATATAGTGGAGTACTCACTGGAGAAAGGTACTGACTTTGTTGAACACTAGTTGCACTCAGTTTATCTAAATAAAATCCCATAATTCGTAGGCTTCGGGCCAGTAAATGTTTTATGTGCCTTTATATTGGGTTCACATAAAGGCACTGTTTTGGATTGGTATCTAGGCTTAGTTTAAGATATATTTTTTAGCATAAGCTCCTCGAAGCAGGCGATTAGCACCGGTGTCAGCAGCCGTCGCATCGACCATTAATTAGGCTTGGCTTCAACAAACGAGCTCGATCCACGCCTTTGAAAGCCCACCGTTGTAACCCTGCAGCGACCATCGGCATGCAACCGTCCAAAGACTTTGGCCGGTTGCTAGAATGGCTCGCAGTTGACATGGAAACTTCCGGCCAGGCCAGGCTGATCAAATAATGCTGCTCAGAATGATGCCAAAAGAAGAGGAGAGAGAGAGGATAGCAGAGGGGAGAGGAGATTGTAGTACGTCGTATAACTCTACGGTCAAGTACGTCGTACGTGCATATCCCGTTCACGACCTATATATCTGTACGCACATTTCATTTCCTGTTGCTGCAAGTATAAAATTCTCGGCACAGAAGCATACATACAAAGCCATGGTACACGTATGACTGTATGAGTCGTGGCCTCCAGTTCCATAAATAGATGCAGGTGTGACAAGACACGGCCATTAATTAATCGGTGGTGTTCGAAGGAAGCTGTAGTGCTAAGCCATCTGCGAAAGCGACGCCGCCTGTTCAACGATCGATCATGAATCCTATGATTCATTCATTCAAGCTTCAGCCTTCAGAAAGACTCAAAGTGGCCACCACCATGCCAGTGCAGCTAGACCAGTAGCAGCAGCTGCAGCAGTACCATCCCGGAGCTTAATTACGAGCAGCCGTGCGATAGAAACGTCACAATAGTAGCCAAAAGACGAGACAATCCATATCTCCCAGGACGATCCGAGCTTCGAAAGCCTAGGAAAAAAGAAAGATGAAACGCAGTTGTCGGCGTCGTACGACGAGGCAGAGGCAATCAAACGTTTGATGATGCATGACCGATCCCCCGGCAAGCTGGAACGAGCTATGCTCGTCAGATTCTGGGATTCTGGACGGCCCAGCAAGCAATCAATCGAGCCGAGTCGTGCGTTGTTTCTCCGGTAGCGACAGGACAGCTCAGTAGCGTGACTTTTCAAGGGTCAGATTATGCGAACCTGGCGGTGACAAGGGAGCCCAATTTGCCTGCACAAATGGTGATCTGCAGCGGGCCACGACAGGTGGTGCTGACTGAAACGATAAAGATGGGTTAATTTCAGCAGCAGCAGCAGCAATGGCTGCAGCGAGTGGCTAACATCGGCCGGCGTAAGATTATACATTGACTTGTACCAGAGTAAGAACACTGTCACTGTCCGATAGCTCCAGGGCAATGTGACAGTGTTCATTGTATTCACAGCACCCAGAGGATGCGTGAAATGGGGGGAAATTTAACTTTTTGCCACTCTTAAGGATGACACCTATCCAAATGCCATCCTTATCGTTGTACTCAACAATTTGCCACTCTTAAGATATGCTTGACTAATTTTTTGCCACTTTTGAGCCCACCAGCGCCAAGTCCACTGCCATGTCAGCGCCCGCGCCTCCCCGCGCCGGCGCCTGCGTCGCCCGGCCTCCCTGCGCCCGCGCCTGCGCCGCCCGGCCTCCCCGCGCCACCGCCCGCGCCACCGCCCGCGCCTGCGTCGCCCGGCCTCCCCGCGCCGCCGCCCGGCCTCCCCGCGCCCGCGCCTGCGCCGCCCGCGCCTCCCCGCTCGTCGCCGCCTCCCCGCAAGATTTCGCTAAGCGCGGGCGCGGGGAGGCCGGGCGACGCAGGCGCGGGCGCGGGCGGTGGCGCGGGGAGGCCGGGCGACGCAGGCGCGGGCGCGGGGAGGCCGGCGGCGGCGCGGGCGCGCGGGCGCGCGCGCGGGTGCTGACATGGCGCGGGCGCTGACATGGCAGTGAACTTGGCGCTGGTGGGCTCAAAAGTGGCAAAAAATTAGTCAAGCATATCTTAAAAGTGGCAAATTGTTGAGTGCAACGATAAGGATGGCATTTGGATAGGTGCCATTCTTAAGAGTGGCAAAAAGTTAAATTTCCCGTGAAATGGTGGTAAGGCAAGAAACGTACATGACGTTGAAGGACATGTGGGAAGACCCTAAATATTATTATGATGAATTATTGTCAATTTAGCAGTTGAAAAATTAAAGTTGCTATCTTTGACAAATCTTTGGATTGTATACAGTTTTGTTGAGAAAGCCATGTATATCATATCATTAATTAGTTGTTTATTAATTAATTGATAATTTGGGAAGCATTGCTGCTTGGAGCTTGCAGCATGGCTTTACGTGCTGAAGTGTGTTTGGATAGTACTTTATTCGAATCAGATCACTGCATGTGCTGGCAGTTAGCATTTATGCTTGGATGGGAATTCCGGTTGAACCGCTGGTGATTCCGGTGTGACCGCTTACTGTCAACGGTCTGACCGCTGGAGCCAACGGTCAGACCCGCTGGACAGATGATCGTCGGCTAGAATTTTATTCTGTAGCTTCTGAGCTATAAAATAGGTTTTGGTTATTTTGCTTAGTGATTTTATGTTTCATGAACTATGTTACAGCTAATTAGATCAAGTTATAAAGAACTTATGCTCGAAAACGATTTCTTTGTCTTTAGATGTGTAGGATCGCTTGAAGTCCACCGTGGTCAATGGCGAGGATCGGGGCTAAGCTCATGGAGAAGTTGAGGCCCAAAACGATTGAAGATGCCGGATGAGACGGTAAGCTCAAGCATAGCACGAAAAAGGTGGAAAATATTGAAGGCGAGTTCGAACGGCGAGATTGCACCATGTGGCTTGGACGGGCCAAGTAAGCCGTGGTTCGGTGGAACTCAGATGAGAGACTTGGCGACGCATGGCAATCTAGTGGTGCACCTACACGTGGCAAGCATGACGATTGTTTGCAATAAGAGATGAAGATCAGGTCAACGAATGGTATTTTAGTAGTTTGATCAAAATATTGAAAACTATCTTAGATCAAAACTGCGGCGCGTTGAAGAGCGGTTTAGGTCAAGATGGAGCTGGTTTGATCGAGACATATCAGGCTAAGGATTTAGCAGATATGGGCTTATGCGCTTTGAAAAGTATGCATAAATGAACATGTGTGAATAAAACCCGTGTGTGGGTTTATCGGGTTTTCCCTATTGTGCTAAGTGGATAGTATCCACTAAGGGTTATAGGTGGCTGTTTGCCCACCTATAAAAGGGGATTGGTATGGAGACATGTGGTGATTCATCAAATCCATCTCTCTTGTGCTCGGGTTAGTGTTTAAGAGCTGAATGTGTTGTGTGCTCTTTGTCCTCTAATGTGGAGTGGCTGTAAAACTTATCTCCTCAAATAAGCAATATATCAATCTTTGATTAGCTCCATGGATATCTCATGTTTTGATTGATTTGCTCTTGATTTGGTTGGTTTTGATCTCTCTTCCCTTTTCTTGATCTTGCTGTGCCAAGAACGTGTAAGAGATGGAGGCAACTCCTAGAAATCTATCTCCATCCATCTAGACACTTTGATAGCAAGTTTATCAAGAAAACCTGATTTTGCTTGATTTGGTCTCAAAGTGTGATTTTGCTTGATTTGGCCTCAAAGTGTGATTTTATTGATCCGAGGGTTCTTGACGTGTTTTCTTTCATATTCTTGCTTGCTAGGACATGTGGGAATATATCTAAAACCATCTTAGCCATCGTCGACCCATGAGCAAGTTGTATTCATCGATTTTAGTTTTGGCTCGATTTCAGTGCACCTTTCCCTTAAACTGAAAAAGATTTCAACTTTGACCATGATTTTCATGATCATTTATTGGAATAGGTTCTTGATAACCAAGAGACGACCCCTACAAAATTTTGTCATTTGGATCTACGGATCAAAAGTTCCATTGATTTTCGGATTTGAAATAGCGCTGAAAACACTATTTATTTGCTGATTTTTCGGTCAGACCAGTTTTGACATGGCCGTTAGACCGCAAATACTACACCGGTCAGATCGCCATCTAAATTGAGGTCAGACCGCCGGTAGTAAGCTTTGGGCAAGATTTGCTTTCATAAGATTTGATTTGAGTGGTTCGTGAGGGTTGTATTCTCTGTAACTTCCTAGTTATTGGAGAATAGAACCTACAATACTTGGGAGAATTTTAAGAAGGCACCATTCAACCTCCTCTTTTGGCATCCGGTCCTACAAGTGGTATCAGAGTCTGGTTAGCTTTTCTTATAGATCTTAACCAGTTTTAAGAGCTATGGTAGCATACAAGTATTCCACTAAGCCTTCTATCTTCGATGGGGTCGACTATCCCTTTTGGAAGAGTATTATGGAGTCTTACATTCAGGTTCAAGGCTATGTGATTTGGAAGAAGGTTAAGACTCGGTTTGACGTTTCTACCGATGACAACATCACGGTTTTGAATACACCAGATGTTGAGGCAAATGCTAAGGCAAGAAACATCATCATTTAGGGTCTTAGCTAAAGTGAGTTTGATCGCATCTCTCATCTCACGTCAGCATATGACATCTGGGTGACCCTCGATGCATACCACGAGGGCACCACCCAGATCAATACTGTCTGACAGAACCAGTACAAGCGAGAATACAATAAATTTGAGATGCTTACTAGTGAGTCATTGGATGAGTGATTTGACAGATTTCACAAGATATTGAGCAACCTCCAAACTGTTGGTCTCATATATCCATACTCGGTTAATGCTCGACAGGTGCTTTCTGCCCTGGATCTTAAGAGTTTGGGAGATGAAAGTGACCACCATCAAGGACATGACTGATTTGTCGATCTTAACTCTTGACGTGTTGTACTCACGTCTCAATACTCATGAGATCGATATCATCTCTCGCAAGATGAAGCCATAGTCAATGGTCTTGTTCACCGATCCCACGTCTGCTTCTAGAGCATCTTCTGATAGTGCTTCTGGTTTCTCTTTGACTGCTTTGTGCGAGATGAGTGATGGCCAAATTGAGCAGTTTCCAAAGAGAGTTAGCCCTCTTAGTCAGAAAATTTTCTCATGCATACAAGAGGATTAAAGAGAGGAAGAGAGGATTTTCGGTGATTTGCTTCAAGTGTGGTGACCCTAGCCATATTCGAGCAAACTGCCCCAATCTGGAGAAGGGCAAGAACGACTACACTGGTATGAGCAAGAATGACTACATCAGCAAGAACAACAACAAGAAGCGCCTGCTAGTGATCAAAGCAAAGAGAAGAAGTTCTGCAACCTCGACAAGGCGAAGAAGCTCTTTCATCATGTTCTCACCGCCTTCGACAATTCAACTTCAGCAACATAGAGGGCTTGAGCGATGACGACGGCAAGGATGATCAACAGAAGAACACCAAGGACGGTGACAATTTTACCGGGATGTGCTTCATAGCTGACGAGAACGACATCAGCGATGATGATCTCTACAACGACTCCAATGAGGTATGTCCCTCCTACGACCAGCTCAATGACATTTTTTCTAAAGGTAGGAAGGTTTTATGCTAAGTCTAGAGCTAGGTTTGGTGAGTTAGAGAAGGAGGTAAAGAGCTTATTACGAAAGAGTGCTTCACTTAATTTTATTGTTTCCATGACGATTGTGATGTTGTGCTTCTTTGCTTGGAGATATGGAGAAACTAAAGATCTAACATGACAGTGTGATTTCTGACCTTGATTTGCTTAAGGTGGAGAATGTTACTCTGTTAGCTCAATTAGAAATGGCTAGAGTTACTTCTTTTCAGTGTGATTTTGCTGAGACTACAGTTTGGACCTCATGTGAGGATAAGGATAATGCTTTTAAAGGATTATATACCATGCTTCTTGATGTGCTTGAAACCTGTGATAGCTATACCAACTTGAATATTAATTTAAAAAAGATAGATCATAAAATCGCTGAAATGCATGCTGCTTTGATTGAGTCTGTTACTTCTTATGCCAACTGCCCTAAATTGACTGCTGAACTTGAATTCATTTCAAAGCAATTTCAGGACATGTGCGGCCATAATAAGAAAATGGCTCAATATTGTTCTAAGGCACCTTTTATCTCACCATGCAATAATTGTGAAAAATTAAAATCTGAATTGATTGCATTGGATGAAAAATATGTGAAGCTAACTAAGGATCTACTAGAGAAGTCACAATTTGATTGCTTATTCTGTGCTGAAATTAAGTAGAGAATGGAGGATACGCAAGATAATTTTAGGAAGAGTTACGAGGCCTAGATGACTAGGATTAGGATAGACCCCTGTGTGTCCTGCGAAGCCCTCATGGTTGAGGGTTGTGCATAGGGAGAGATACACATGCTATTTGATTTTCTCCTTTTGTTTCTTCATCCTCTTCTCCCCATTGTTCTTCCCGTGCTTCCCTTTTTCAGAAGTGTTAGTACCTCATAAATACTCTTAAAAAAAATTGTTGGAGGCAAGAAAAGGCTCAATCTTATTCTGGACAAATAAGCCATTGTTATAACAGTGCTTGTGCAATTAAATTCGCTTGATCTATCACCTTATATTGTGTACCGTCACCAAAGTGCGTGCAGTTTCTCACTTCCATCAAGGACGTATAAGAACTTCAGTTGGTAAGAGAAGGTGAGGTTTAGTGAATTCCACAAATAAAATCTTCCACATACATAGTTTTTCTTGTTGTTTGCACTAACCATGCCAGGAAAAGGAGAACCAGCAAATTATCCTCAACCAATGCCACCAAAGTACGATTCAATTTGGCACGAGTACATTTGCAACTAGTACTACTTCCAACGCTAATGCTCGTCCTTCTTCAATTGCAACAACACCTATATCAAGTGAAAAGAAGGCTACTCCATTCTCTACACCCTTAATTGACACTACAAAAAAAAGTAGAGAAATTCAATGCTTCTAGAGTGTCCCAACAACTGAGTTATACTTGTGACGGAAGATGGAAAATATGAATTAGCAAGTGAAGACGAGGTTGAGCCTAGTCATAAAAAAGAGAGATATGAAGATGCCTTGGATGATAATGAAGAGGTTGATGTGTTGAATTATGAAACGAGAGACACTAGTAGTCACCAAAAATTTAAGTATGCTTGCACAAGGAGATGCACATCCACATCGATTCAACTTGTTTCAAACACAAGCCAAGGTAAACAACAAAATAATCAAACTTATTATTGATAGTGGCAGTTGTCATAACTTGGCTAGTGTTGAATTTTGTGAGATGGTTTAGCGAATGTGGGGATGTGAAGGTTCACTTTGTGGTGCATGTTACCTTCAAGATTGGTGATTATGAGGAAACCACTGAGTGTGATGTGATGCCCATTTGCTGTTAGGAAGGCCATAGCACTATGATAGAAGTGTGCAACATGATGTCTGTTCCAACCGATATGCTTTTAAGTGGAAGGGAAAGACAAAATAGCTTAATCCAATGACTCCTAGTCAGATACATGCTGAATTACAATAAAAAAGTTTGCTAAAAATGAGGGTAAAAAGAAAGAAAAAAGAGACTGTCACATCGGTGAGTGAGAGGCATAAGCCAAATATAAGAGAGAAAAGTAAAAGTGAGGGAGAGAAGATTATGTTAGCCACAAAATCAGAATTAAGAGATGTGAGCAATGACTTATCAAAGATGCACTTTGTGCTTATGTACAAAGGTGCAACTGTGTTGCTTTCTATTAATAACTTGACCTCTCTTCCTAATGGTATTTCCTCTCATTTGCAGGCCTTTGAAAACATGTTTCCAAAGGAGATTCCAGCGGGACTTCCACCATTGCGCGGAATAGAGTATCAAATTAATCTAGTTCCCGGCGCGTCATTTCCAAACCGTCCACCATAACGTACCAACCCGGAGGAAACCAAAGAAATTCAATGCCAAGTGCAAGAACTACTTGAGAAAGGGTATATACACGAAAGTCTTAGTCCTTGCGCTGTTTCCGTAATTCTTGTTCCTAAGAAAGATGGTAAATGGAGAATGTGTGTTAATTGTCGTGCCATCAACATCACTGGTAGATATTGTCATCCTATTTCTAGGTTAGATGACTTGGTAGATGAACTTAGTGGTGCTGCCATATTCACTAAAATTGATTTGAGAAGTGGATATCATCAGATTAGGATAAAACTTGGTGATGAATAGAAGACTACTTTTATAACAAAATTTAGATTGTATAAGTGGTTAGTAATGCCATTTGGTTTAACTTATGCACCTAATACATTTATGCAATTGATGAATCATGTTTTAAGAGTATTCATTGGCAAATTTGTTACGGTATACTTTGATGACATATTTATATATAGCAAAACGATGGATGAACACACTGAGCATATTGTGCAAGTGCTAGAAGTGCTTAGAAGTGAGAAATTGTACGCTAATCTTGACAATGCACTTTTTACACCAATAAAGTTGTGTTCTTAGGCTATCTTGTTTCTAGACAAGACATTGAAATAGATGAATCTAAAACTGAAGCAATTAAGAATTGACCTACACATGTGAATGTTAGTCAAATCAGAAGTTTTCATGATCTTGCTAGTTTTATCAGCGTTTTGTTAAAAATTTTAGCACCATTACTGCACCCTTAAATGAATTAACTAAACAGGGTGTTGTATTTGAACAGGGTGCATCACAAGAAAAGCTTTTTAAGAACTAAAGAAACGATTAATTGAAGCAACATTGTTCACTTTGCCTGATTTCACTAAGACTTTTGAATTGAATGTGATGCTAGTAGTATAGGAATTGATGGTGTTTTAATACAAGAGGGGAAACCAGTAGCATATTTCAGTGAGAAGCTTTTGTGCGTGTGTTTGAAATTTGGCAAAATTATCTTTGACATAAAGAGTTTGTTATCCACCCTAATCATGAAGATTTAAAATATTTAAAGAGACAAGCTAAACTGAACCGTACACGTGCAAAGTGGGTAGAATTCATTGAAACTTTTCCATATGTCATTAGGTACAAGAAATAAAAACAGAATATGGTTGCTGATGCTTTATGTAGAAAGAATATGCTCTTAACTCAATTGGAAGTAAAAATTCCTGGTTTAGAGAGTTTGAAAGATTTATATGCCTCTGACCATGAATTCTCATAACCATATTCTAAATGCAAAAATGGAAAAGGATGGGACAAGTCTCATGTTCACGATGGCTTCTTATTTTGTATTAACAAATTATGTGTTTCAGATTTGTCCATGCGCTTGCTTCTATTACAGAAATCTCATCCAGGAGGATAGATGGGACACTTTGAGAATAAAAAAAGACCATGATACTGAGCGATCACTTTTATTGGCCTAAAATGAGGTGAGACATCGAAAGGTTTGTACAACGATGTGTGATATGCCACAACACGAAATCTAAGCTTAATCCACATGGTTTATATACTCCACTTTCAGTTCTTAGTGCCCCTTGGGAAGTTATTAGTATGGACTTTATTTTAGGATTGCTTAGGACTAAGAGGGTAAATGATTCAGTTTTTGTAGTGGTGAATAGATTCTCTAAAATGGCACATTTCATTGCCTATTACAAAAGCAACGATGCGTCGTATGTAACTGACTTGTTTTTTCAGGAAAATTGTGAGATTGCATGGCATACTAAGGACAATTGTTTCAGATTGAGATGTCAAATTTATGAGCTACTTTTGGATGGTTGCTACTTCTCATTCTTCAATCACTATGACTATAACCGATGCAACAGGACAACTTCATATGGACACTTTTGGTCTAGCTAGAGTGCAATCGGCTGGTAGGAAGTAGTATATTCTTATTGTGGTGATGAATTCTCGAGGTTTTCTTGGGTGTTTTTCTTAGTCTCAAAGGATGAGACTTTTAGTCATTTCAGGGTCTGTTCAATAGGTTGTCTGTTGAGCTCTCTAGAGGCTCACAAGCGATCATAATGACAATGGCACAGAGCTTAAGAACTCATACTTTGAGAGGTTCTGTGATGAGACAGGTGTAGAACATCAGTTCTCTTCTCTATACGCCCCTCAGCAAAATGACGTCGTGGAGAGGAAAAACCATATCTTGGTTGAGATGGCCAGGACGATGCTAGATGAGTATGGTGCACCTAGGAAGTTTTAGGCCGAGACTATAGCTACCACTTATTATGTTTTGAACAGAGTTTTTCTTAGGGTACATTTGCATCGCACTTCTTATGAGTTGAGGTATGGGCGAAAGCCTAGGGTCTCACATTTTCGTGTTTTTGGTTGCTAGTGTTTTGTTATGAAGTCTGAGAACCTAGATAAGTTCAAGTCCCGCTCATTAGATGGTATCTTTCTAGGTTACTCGGCTTCTTCGCGAGGGTATAGGGTCTAGAACTGCGAGAATAGTAGTATTATAGAGACCTGTGAGGTTACCTTCGATGAGACTAGTCCTAGTACTAGGCCCGACATTTCAGGCCCAGTTATGCAATCCGAGACCATCTTTGTATATGATGAGAATAATGGAGATGAATGTTCTTTACCTGATCTAGTCCCATCTACCCCTAAGGTGCTTATTTCTACCACTACGCCTTAGGGAGATCAGCCCTTACCTTCTAGCTCTTCTGGTGCTTGTGGCTTTGCTCCTACCTCCACAGCTCATGAGGTAGAGGCCACTGCTTCCTCACATTCAGGACCTCCCTGACATATTCGGCGTCATTATCCTTCTGAGTAGATCATAAGTGATCTTTTTGAGCATGTCATGTGCTCAAAGTCTAACTTATCTCACTTCTGTCTACACTCTGCCTTTGTCGCCACATTTGAGCCCAAAGATGTTGGCTATGCTTTATCTGATGAGTCTTAGGTCAATGCCATGCATGACGAGTTAGAAAATTTTGAGAAGAACAATGTCTGATCACTTGTTAAGCCCCCTAGTGGTCACAATGTCATAGGAACCAAGTAGGTCTTTAAGAACAATCAGATTGAGAATATGGTAGTCATTCAAAACAAGGTTAGACTGGTAGCTCAGGATTATTCCCAGGTTGAGGGAGTAGATTTTGGAGAGACCTTTGTCCCTGTAGCTAGGCTAGAGGACATTAGGATTTTGCTTGCTTTTGCAACATCTAAGAGCTTCAAGTTGTGCCAGATGAATATCAAGAGTTCCTTCCTTAATGGGTATATTGAGTAAGATGTCTATGTTAGACAACTATCAGGTTTCAAGAACTCCAAATATCCAACCATGTCTTCAAACTTTTCAAAGCCTGGTATGGACTTAAGCAAGCCCCTAGAGCTTAGTATGATAGGTTTAAGTTCTATCTTTTGAGTCATAGGTTTGAGATGGGTAAGGTTGATAAGATCTTATTCATTCGTAGGCATGGTAATGACTTTCTACTCGTTCAGATATATGTTGATGACATTATCTTTGGTGGCGCCTCTCATACTCTTGTTTTACAGTTTTCTGATGTCATGAGCATAGAGTTTGAGATAAGCATGATGGGCGAGTTAAGTTTCTTCCTCGACTTCTAGATCAAACAGACTTGGAGGGTAACTTCTTGCAGGAAGGCAAATACACTTGAAACCTTCTGAGACGCTTTGACATGAGTGATGGTAAGTCAGTGTCAACTCCCATAGCGACCTCGACCACTTGATCCTAATGAGAATGGTGAGCCTATAGATCAAAAGATGTACCGCAGCATGATTGGCTCTCCTGTACCTCACAGCTTCGAGGTCAGACATACACTTTGTCGTGTGTCTGTGCGCTCAATTTCAGCTTTGCCTCGCGTCTCTCACCGTTAGGTGGTGCAATGTATTTTCAGGTACATTCGAGCTACTATAGACTATGTTATTTCTACTTCCTGTCTTTCCCTTAGAGCCTACTCCGACGCAGACTTTGCTGGTTGTAGGATAAATAGAAAGAGCACCTCTGGCCCTTGCCAATTCATTGGCACTTCTCTTGTTTCTTGGTCTTCTAGAAAGTAGTTTAGTGTTGCACAGTCTACCACAGATGCTAAGTATGCTGTAGACGCTAGTTGTTGTAGTTAGGTGCTTTGGATGGTTTTGATCTTGTGGGACTTCGGGTTAGCCATAGATAGTGTTACTCTTTTCTGTGATAACACTTCTACCTAATGCAACACTCTAGGACCAAGCACATAGATATCCGATATCATTTCCTTAGAGACTATGTGGAGAAGGGTGACATAGTGCTTCAGTTTGTGGAGAGTGACCACCAGTTAGCTGACATTTTCACCAAGCCCTTAGATAGCTCGAGGTTCATGGCTTTGCGGGGAGAGCTTGGGATGATTTGTCCTTATGGCATCATCTAAGGGGGAGCATCATATACTTTATATCATATGTTTATTTGCTTCTTTCTGCACTTTGCTTCTAAGTGCTTTTGGGTTAGTCTTTCTAGTATAGACTAGGGTTGATATCATACTATGCTATTTAGATTTCTTCATCTCATTTTGTGACCTTAGGATGCTGCTTATTAGTTACTTCTCTTCTTACTAAGTTGAGTTCACTCACTTGTTTTAAGTCTAATAGGGTTTAAGCCCCTGGGTAGACAGGGAACATATTTACTCTCTTATGTTTTAGATGACTAGCTGATAGTTCTAGAATCATATGGGATATATGAGTAAGTCTGAACCATAGTGATCCCACTATATTGTCTCTGCCGATAGTCCTAGAGTTATATGGGGTAGATGAGAGCAAGTCTGAACCATAGTGATCCCACTATCTTGTCTCTGCTTTAAGAACTATCATTTCTTCGTTTTTCCTAAGTTTCTTCTCTCTCGCGTGTTGCTTTTGGTCAAAGGGAGTTCATTTGAGATTTTCTTGAGCTTAACGCTACAGCATAACTCAACTTGAACTAAAATGCTTCTAAAATTGACTCACTTGTTGAGGGGAGCTGGGATTTCTATTGCATCATATTGCATTCAAATTCAGCAATGTGCATTATAATATAAATACGTGGAGCCTTGACTATATTCTTATGTGACATGATACTTTGATTTATATCTTACCATATCTTGTCCTAACGTGATAGATTTATTATGTTCTTCTATGTGTAGTTTACCTTTTGCCATGTTAGCTCTATTAAATGTGAAAAGCTTGAATTAAATCATGCCTTATTGGATCTTGTGACTAATTATGCTCTAAGTGATCCTTTTATGATTTATGCTATGTCAAATCGTTAATTTGAGTCTAGAACCTACATTGAGTTTTATATTGAGTTATACTAGTTCTTTATTAAAACATGAGTTAGTAGTAGCTTTCTGTTCTTGAAGTAAGTCAAGGAAATGCAAAATGATTTCTTTTGTACAAAAAACTGATCTTACCAATTTTTTCTCGTGAGACGACTTGCCATTATAATAGGCATGAACTCAAATAGAATTTTGGAAGACCAAGACCATTTTTTAAGCTTTTTGCTTGGGGGTGATCACATAGGCTTGAAATCTAGCACATGGCCAAGAAAATAAAATTTTGTAAAAAAATGGTTGAAGCTCAGCTACAACCAAGGATGAACTGTAAAAATGTCAAATGTGCTAAATTTCCTCAATTACAAGTGATTTGAACTGTTTGAACAAAATATTTCAATATTGAATTTGTAGCACTTTAAATTGATTCAATTGTAGTTTCTTAGTTCCCTTTAGTATATTGACATTGCTTAGCTCATTTTTGGATACCTTTGGCTAATCTGTGAACATGAGAATCTAGACATACTAAAAATCTATTTAATTTTAGATCATTGTTTATTTGATTTTAGCTTGGCTATATATGGTTTGCCACAATTTATATAGCACTTTCATTTTTTATGACTTGGTGTAATATTTGAAAATTCACTTGGATAATCTTTATGGCTCCTAATGCTAAAAATGAATAAAATGCAGCCACTCTATTTCATTCATACTCTATATTTTTCTATGCATCTTGATGATTCCATTGTCAAAGGCAAGAAAGATCGGTAAAAATGCACATGTAAAACATGATTTGGAGTTTTTGTGACAAATTCTCGATTTCTAGAGCCTTATTGAGTTGCTGTGACTTTCTTGATCTTTTGATTTCTCTTTACCATGACTAAAGTCAAATCGAATAATTGTTATTTAATATAGACCTAGAGTGAGATTTCACGACTCTTTTGGTGGTTTGAAGCTTTTTGTGGAATTCCTATTATTTTAAGTACATTTCACTCTGCCTCAAATGGTCATTCTTAGCTCATTGCACTCTTCATTTGATCATTTGGAGATTTATTTGCAAATTTCCTCTTGTGTAAATTCAACTTATATTTGCATTTTTGAGAAATTGCCAACGGATTTATCAAGAGAGAGATTAAAGTACCGTGTAAGAAGGTACTAAATATTATTATGATAAATCATTATCAATTTAGGTAGTTGAAAATTTGAAGTTGTTATTTTCGACAAATCTTTGGATTATATACTGTTTTGTTGAGGAAGCCATGCATATCATAACATTAATTAGTTGCTTATTAGTTAATTGATATTTTGGGAAGCTTTGCAGCATGGTATTAAATGCTAAAGTGTGTTTGGACAGTATTTTATTCGAATCAGATCACTGCATGTGCTGGCTGTTAGCATTTAAATATTTGCTTGTGCATTGTTAGAGCAAGTATAATAAGAGGATGTTAGTAGGCTGTATGCTGAGGTGGAGGAGAGAGAAGAGAGGTGGGCTGTAAGTTTACAGCCAGCTGAAGCACAAGAACCAAGAAACTTTGTGAGAGAAAGGGGTGGGTCATACAGCCTTCAGCTGGCTGTAAACTACTATATGAATAGACTGATAAATGGGCTGTAAGTGTCCATACAGCCAGCTGAAGGCTGTATTATTAGCCTTGCTCTTACTCAGCAGACTGCATGCTTGGATGGGAATTCCGGTTGAACCGCCTGGTGATCCGGTGCAGACCGACTGGACAAATGATTTTCGCTTTTTAGTTGTGAAATAGCTTTTGGTCATTTTTTTAGTATTTTTATGTTGCATGACCTATGTTACAGCTAATATGGATTAAATTGTGAATAACTTGTTTCTGAAAATGATTTATTTGTCTTTAATATGCAGAGTTGTTTGGAGTTAACCATAGTCAATTGCGAGGATCAAAGCTAGACTTATGGAGGAGTTGAGGCACAGAACGATCGAGGATGCCAAGTGAGACGGTGAGCTCAAGCATGGCACGAGAAAGGCGAAAAATATTGAAGGCGAGTTCGAACGGCGGGATTGCACCATGTGGTTTGGACGGGCCAAGTAAGCTGTGATTCAGTGGAACCGAAACGAAAGACTTGGCGATGCATGACAAGGTAGTGGTGCACCTACACGTGGCAAGGCGATTGCTTGCAATAGGAGATGAAGACCGGGTCATGGTATTTTAGTAATTTGACCAAAATATCGAAAATTATCTTGGATCAAAACCGCGATGCGTGGGTGGCGCGTTGGAGAGCAGTTTAGGTCAAGGTGGAGCTGATTTGATTGAGACGGATCAAAGCAAAGAATTTAGCGAATACGAGTTTATGCATTTTGAAAAGCGTGTATAAGTGAACATATGTGAGTAAAACCCGTATGTGGGGTTACCGGGCTTCTCCTATTATGCTAAGTTGATATTATCCACTAAAAGTTATAGGTAGCTGGTTGCCCACCTATAAAAGGGGTTGGTATGGAGACATGTGGTGATCCATCTAATCCATCTCTCTTGTGCTCTTATGTCTAGGTTTAGGGTTTGAAAGTTGAGATCGTTGTGTGCTCTCTGTCCTGCAAGATAGAGTGGCTGTAAAACTTATCTTTTCAAGTAAATAATACATCAATATTTGATCAGCTCCATAGATACCTCATATTTTGATTGATTTGCTCTTGATTTGGTTGACTTTGATCTCTGCTCTTCCTTTTTTTGATTTTGTTGTGCCAAAGATGTGTAAGATATAGAGACAACCCCTGTGAATCTATCTTCACCCATTTAGGCATTTTGATAGTAAATTTATCAAGAAAACCCGGTTTTTCTTGACGTGTTTTCTTTCGTGTTCTTACTTGCTGGGACATGTGAAAATATATCTAAAGCCATCTTGACCATTGTTTACCTACGAGCAAGTTGTATTCACCAATTTTGGTTTTTGCTCGGTTTCGATGCACCTTTTTCTTCAAACTAAAAAAGGTCTAGACTTTGGCTATGATTTTCATGATTATTTGTTGGAATAGGTTCTTGATAATCTAGAGAAGAACCTTGCAAAATATCATGTCGTTTGGATCTACGGATCAAAAGTTCAATTGATTTTCGGATTTGAGATAGCACTGAAAATGCTATTCATTGGCCGATTTTTCGGTCAAACCGGTTTTGACATGGCGATCAGGCCGCAAATACTACATCCCGTCATCTAAATTGAAAATTGAGGTCAGACCGCCAGTAGTAAGCTTTAGGCAAGATTTGTTTTCACGAGAGATTTGATTTGAGTGGTTGGTGATGGTTATATTCTCTGTAACTTTTTAATTATTGGAGAATAAATTTTAGAATGCTTAGGGAAAAATTTTAAGAAGATATCATTTACCTCTTTGTTGCCATCCGGTCCTACAGACGTCCTTTTTATTTGGGGCGGGTGATTTTACTCTGGATGACACTGGAAGATGCGTTTCCATTTCATTGGGGGTGGGGTGGGGGGGGGGGGGGGTTGTGGTCTAAAGTTCATTGGATCCGTCGAATTCCGCGTGCCAGAGCAACCCTGCGAATGATAATAAATGCTGGTTAGATTTGAGGCAGATAATGACACCTGACTAACCATCCTGCATGAACAATTTATGTTTCCCAACAAATGGATACTGAGAATGACATGGCTCCAGAAATTGTCACTTTCAGGGTGTTGTAGTTTTTGTGAAATTTAATGAGATCTACCAACAGGAAACATTTAGGTCGAGAAGGACACAGGCAACGTGTAATAATAGTAAAGCTATGGCACAAACAGGCAAGCTTATAAAACCAACAGACCTAAAACTCCTGGATCAGTGTTGCTGTTTCTAAGGAGGAATGCAGAAGCAACACTATTTTCTCTTCTTTTCCTACACCATAATTTTACACAAGACACTAAATATACATCACAAAATGAAATGATAAAGAGATTGAAGGTTAACAGCTCACGTTATTGTGGATGAATGGGGCTAAAGTGAAACAATCAACAATTTTTGCAGTTATTCACATGCACAGATTCCAGAAGTTCCATCACAGATTCTGTCAGGCATGCTAGGTATGGCTCCCTTTACTCGAACACACAGAGAAGCAGCAGCTGCTGAAATTCAAGAAAATGAAGCCTAAAATCAAAATGTCAACAAACCAATAAATCAAATGTTGATGGGAGGGTGTTTTTAGTACCAGCAAATCTCATGCACTCTTTCTTAGGTTTCCCCTCAACCAGAGCTACAGCAAAAGCTGAGGTGAAGGTGTCATCAGCACCCATGGTATCAACAACTTCCGTGGCAGGAATTATCGGCTGCCTGATTGGTTCATCTCCCTCAACAAATAAAGCAGATCCTTGTGATCCAAATTTAACCAGCACTTTCTTGACACTCTGCATTCGGAAAATAACACCAATGTCTTATTATGCTTAAGGGATTCACAACTTCTGTAGAAGATCACCATCCTCGTAAAAAAATAATGTATCTCGTCGACAGAATATACGAAGCAGGAATTACTTACCTCTGGAGCCAATGAGAAAAATACATTGAATAATTTCCAGTAAAGAAACCATAATCAAGGTAAATAACAGCTAGTAATTAACAGGAAAACATTCAGGTGAAGAACCAAATCCTTGTACTGGCACTTGTAATATGAGGCCCAGATACCATTGAAGCATAGTAATGTAATACCAAGAAGGGGGTAAATGTTACCGACCTATAACAACATGAAGATATGCAAATTCACCGCTTTGCGATTATGTGAAAAGAAGAAGCCAGATCAGTTTTAAGTTACAATACATTACTGCAATTCTTTGCATTTCTCTTCTTACTTCAATATCCCGCCAAATTATACTGCTTACCTTATTGCCATTATCAAAACCCAAGAAGCAATTCATCCTATTTATGCATCAGACCAGACTGAAGAGCCTTCCTAATTCTCCAGTGAAGCAAGCACAGAGAATCCACGTGTTGTGATCAGATGCTGCTATTATTTTTCTGATTGTGTTACTGTAAGAATAGAGGAATGGCTGAATAGTAAGATGTGTATTGCACAGCCCAAAAGAGGCATTATATAGTACAATACCCTAAAACCCTAGAACAAGGAAATGACACTAGTACCCTTAACACCCCCTTAAATGCAAGGCGTATGCAATATCATTGCATTTGAAAAAGTTGACACTAAAGTAAGGAAAATCTGAAGTCCGATTCTTAAAGATGTCATTATAGCTTGCGGCTCTTAGAAAATTGTGTCGAGTACCAAAAGACCTTCCATCCAGAATCATGCAACAACCTATAAAGCACAAAGTGCAGAGGCTAGGAAAGTAGAGATAAGCGGGTACAAAGTCGATCGTAAAAACACGATGAAGAGGATGTGAAAGGTAACACAAATAAAGAGCTATCAAATCAAGCCGACGAAAGAGATAGAAATACAGCGGCGCAGATCGAAGTTCGCAGCGGCGGTGGCGCGGAAGAGAAGCGCGACGGCATTGGAAACTTGGGGCGGCGGCCCAGAGAGAAGTAGCAGCATCATAAAGACTTCTACGATCTGCAGCGACTCAAATAGAAAGGTGGCGGTTATGGCTATGCGAAAAGAACGAGAGGACCACACTCGATCCAAGAGGATAGAACGTGATTAGCAAAGCAATCGGCTAAATGACAAGGATCTGTCTTAAGAGGGAGACGCTTGTTCGCATCACTGGTGGCATGAAGGTCAAAGCTGACCGTGATAAGTCATCCCCTTATAAAGCCATGCTTGCAGCTCAGGATGTTGTACAAAGATGAGAATAGAGGAATGGTTGAATAGTAAGATGTGTATTTCATAGCCCAAAGAGGTATTATATAGTACAAGACCCTAAAACCCTAGAACAAGGAAATGACATCAATACCCTTAATAGTAACCAAGGTTATGCAACCTAGTATCTACTAGCCTGGTACCTTTGGCTTGGCTTTCTAAACCGAAAAGGTAATGTAAGCCCTGTCCATTTTATTAGAGATAGAGAAGTCTACTTTTACCAAACTCACTGGTGCACATAAACACAGGCCAGCAGAGCAGAATTACAACTCCAAAGCTATAGGGCCACTTCCTTAAAGTAGTTGTTGGGCCACTAGCATAGAGCACAGCTAGGTAAGGCCAAAATGTACAGATGATTAAAACATCTTGCTGAAACATGGTTTTCTTTTTAGTGTACGATTGTTTAACTAGCAGCCCGTCACAGGTAGTAATTCAAGATCAAGAGTTCATATAGTTTTTACAAATCTACATATTCCACTTGTATGTGGACCGCATATATGTTCACAGATTATCTAGCAAATTCTTCCATCCAACAGTCGTTATAAGAGTACGGAAAATACACGTAGACATACACAAAGGGAGAAAGAAAGGAGGGTAATGCGCTCCTTAGTTATTATCGGTGAACATCATAATGCAAAATCATTAATCAAAGTGTCTTAAATAATGATATTAAAATCCACAGTTGTGGCTAACCAAAAGCAACCAGAGAGTACTGATCAAGGATACAAATCACAGAACTGAAGAAAAACCCGCCCAGCGGCCGGTAACGCTAACCGGCTGATAACCGGAAAAACCGGTAACCAGAACAGTTATTGTGCAAAAAACTGGAAAAACCGCCACCAAAACCGGAAAAAGCCAAAGAAAACCGGTTATAAATAATTAGCAATTGGAATAAATACAAATATTAATTAGAAAATGTTTAATGAAGTAACAAGTCTGATATATAAGAAGCTTGATGTCTAGTTAGAAATTTGTAAGGAGCCTGATGTTGTACATAAAAAATTCTCTTTGCTAGCTTGACTATCTAGTGAAGCCATCTCTCCAAGTGTTCTAAAGCATCTAAAATAATAAAAACATAAGTTAATGGTAATGAATGATAACTTAACTAGCATACTAAAAACAATAATAAAGTAGCAATTCATACTAATACATTGTTGAGAAACACAAAGGTTATGCAATGTCCTCCTCAATGACCTTTTTTTCTTATTACCATTTGTTTCTTTGTTTGTATAAGTGAGGCAAAGTCTTGAGCTAATTTTTCAGTTGGTTGGCTACAATTTTTTGTTTTCCCAACATGACTCTTGCCAATAATTTTCTTTGTCTATTGCTTCAACGATTAATCTAGTATTCTAGTGTTTTATTTAGTTGATTATCAGGGATGGCATTAACTACAATTGTGGATGGCATGGGGGACTCACCTTCCTCGTTTAACATGGGGGGGCATTAACTACTTTCCAGGATTCCTTACCGCCCATGTTGCCCAAGGTCATTTTCAAGATTTCAACTAGCATCTACTAGCTAGACTAGAGACTAGATTGTATAAAAAATGTTGGGACTTGATAGTATAATAATTAAAGCACATTTAGCTCATACAATAAGTAATCTAGTACAAAAAAATGGCTAAACTAACCTAGAAAGTGCATTATGCAATCATAAATTGAAATTTAAAATTGAAAAAATTCGAGCGGTTTTTTCTTCCAGTTCCCACCGATTTTCTGGTAACCGCCGGTTTTTTCCCCTTGTACTAACTACTGCACAAGTCATCTAAATTAGAAGTTATAGATGAATATAGAGGAAATGCAAAGAAACAAATTAAGTCACATAAATCCAATCCAGACATCTCATCATTTTATAGCATGCTCCTGCAGCCTGGCCGATCTGTTCAAAAGTCTCTGTAGGCATCCCAGTCAAACGTGCTAGCTCCGTTTCATTTGGACTAAAAATATCCATCAACCTGAGTAGTTCTCCAGGTACAGGAGCATCCATTCCACCGGCATCCATGATAACATGCACACCTGCACCTTTTCCAGCCTGACAACAGAAGTTTCAATTTATTACAAAATAACCCCAGTACAGTTTAATATACATAATAGGCACAAGGTGGTTTCTGCATTTTCAAAATCTACTTTAGAATTCAGAAGTTTGTGTTTCCTAAGTACATATTTGTACAAATGTACAACAGATGAAAATTATAATACAGATTGGATTTATTCTGACAATACAATGAAAATTCAGTTATAGAGGGGTGTCAACATGAAGTACCAACATTCAACAAACAAGTTGATTGATCCAAATGGAATCTCTAACATATTAATCTTCCTCCATTTTCTAGAAAAGACTAAAGCACATGGTGTTGTGTTTAATGAGATCAGTCACCATTGCACATATACCCGCATGGAAGCATGCTCAGGATACCATAAGAATTAAAAATAAAAACATCCTACCTCTGCACCACTGGATCTCTTTTTCTAAAGGCTTTCACTGCCAGGACTCGATCACACAGACAAAGAGACGATTCCTTTCAGAGTTCATACATATATGGAAGCAACTCAGAGAAGATGACAGGCTGCTTCATTTCTTCATCGTCTCAAGTCACAATACATCGACTCTAGTTTCTTTTGCATTCCAAAAATATAGGCCACCTATTCCATTAGCAGAGAATAGACAATACCTAGAAGCTACATATCTAGTTGCACAACTTTGGCTACACATAAGATGCGCAAAGAGGTTCAACTGGAGGCAATTAGGAGACTACCTTCCAAATTCCAATAGGGTTTAAATAAAAAACTACATAAGCCCATTACAACGGACATGTAGAATTGAGTTTCTTCAAAATTACGCTAACCCCACAAGAGACTGAGCTCTCCCTCTCCAAGGTCCAGATGTCTTGTCTTCAACCCTTATTGAAAAAATATTGGTTCTTGTTACTGCATCAAGCCTTAGCCTCTATGGAGCTCAGTGGAACAGACTAAACATTTGGATAGCTCCTTCCACATGCTAACTGTTAGATGTGTAATTATTACCTGTATATTTTCTTTGTTGTATAAGAGGTTATCTGTATATATGTCATACCTGTACTTGTATATATATTGGCCCATTGACCTCATGATGAATACAAATAATATTCATAACATGATATCAGAGCGTACCTAGGGTTTTTCTTTGCCAAGCTGCCACCGCTGCCAGTTCGTCTTCTGTGGTAGCCGCCGCTGTCTGGTTTTTTGCTCATCACCACTGCCAGTTCATCTTCTCTGGTTGATGCCTCCTGCTCGTGGCCGCCGTGCCTCATCCGGCTTTGTCTTCATCTTCATCCGTGGTCGCCCGTGGTTTGTCTTCATCCGAGCCGCCCAGAACCGTTCTCCGCTTGTCACTAGAGATGTGGTTGGTTTGGCTTCAACAAAGTTGATGTGGGCACATCTGCGTAACTGCTATGAGCCATCTGGTAATTCTTTATACCTTGCTGTTGTGCATCAGGAGGATGCTACTGTGGACGAGTTCTATGCCCAACTATCCATAGTATTGCGTCAGATTGACTCTTTGTGATTGGATATTTGCCACACTTATCAGTGCTGTCAGCGTCAGCAGTCTCACCTAGGGCTTCATCGCATCTACGACTTCTTGACACATCTTCAGGCTGAGAATGAGCAGACTCGTGTTCAGTTGCTAGCTCGCCACCCTCGTGTGACTCTGTTGGAGGCTCTTGCAGTTGTTCGTACTGAGATTCGCCTTTGTGGTGCGGGTCTACTTTCGTCACCATTGTTTCCTTCGGTTTGGCAGCTCCTCCAGCTTCTACACTCGCTATAGCTTCAGCTACTCCATCACCAGTGGTGCCTCTACCAGTGACAGCTACTGTTGGTAGGGGACTCTACTGCAACAAGGATGAGCATGTGGAGCAATTCTGCTACAGGAAGAAGAAAGATTTACGTCGTGGTGGCCATCCTCCAAAGGGCACTGGAGGTTCCTCTCAGAGGAGCTCTGGTGTTTCTGACACTTAGGAGTATGAGTTGCGTCGCATGGCTGGTTTTGCACTGTTCAGTTCTGCTGCACAGTCTTCTATTGACAGACCACATTCTACTTCGTGCATGGATATACTTTATGTCATCTCGTAGTGAGGTTCTATCCATCTATAAGAATTTTTCCACCATGATCTATACTCAGTTTGACTCTCCTATTCGTACTTTTCGTGCTGATTCCGTTGGGGAATACTTGTTGAGTCATTTGTAATTTTCTTGCCGAGCAGGGCACTCTGTCTTAGTTTTTTTGTCCTGGTGTTCATGCTTAGAACGGTGTGGCTGAGCAAAAGTATCGTCATCTTTTTCAGACAGCTCGTGCTCTTATGCTTGCTTCTACTGTCCCACCACAATTCTGGGCTGAGGCTGTTTCTGATGAATAAGTCCCTGTACTGTGGTCTTTGTAGGGTGGGCACATGGTTCTTGGACAGCATCTCTGTGTCAAGGACAGCATCTTGAGCTTTAGGACAGCTTTAGACTAGCATCTTAGACTAGCTTTAGGACAGCTTTTGACTAGCATCTAGGACTAGCATCTTAGCATATGCTTGGCTGGTTAGCAGCCTATAAATTTGTATCCCCATCCCCCTCAAGTTGGCATGGCATTGTGTGAGAAATAAGCAAGAAAAAATTGCCCCATCCCCAAGTATCATCCTCTCGATGAGAGTAAGGATCTTGCTATCACCAACAGCAAGACTCCAGCGAGTAACAAGTGGTATCAGAGCCGTACTATCCTGTAGCCTGAGCATCTCCTGCTCAATCCCTTCTCCAGCCTCGCTTCCAGCAGCAGCAGCTCCGGCTGCCTCTGCTCACCTCTCCCCCCGTGTTCAGATGAGCAGCAGCTCATCAGAGGCAGCTCTCTCTCCACGCAGCAGTCCCCCGGTGGCGCGCCATGTCCGCAGGACAGTCTCAGCGCTCGGTCGCCTCGAGCACGCGGCGGCGGCAGGAAGCCGACCTCGCTGTGGCAGAGGAACGCGAGCGAGCGGCGGCACAGACCGCTGCGGCGGCGGAAAGGGCGTCAAGGCTGGCAGCGGCGGAGCTGGCAGCAGCCAGAGCGGAGGTGGAAGCAGCAGCGGCGGCAGATGCGGCGCGTGCGGCAGCAGCGGAGGTCGAGGTTCTGCGCGGCAGCAACAGCAGCTCCATCTCTGCTGATGACAGCGCCGACGCGGACCTTGAGCCGCTGGAGAGGGAGGCAGCGCGAGGGCGAGCGGCGCAGTGGGCAGCCGCGCACGCCCACGAGCGCGGCGGCAGCCCAGACAGGCGCGGACGCGCCGGTGACTAGGACTGCAATTTTAAACCGAACCGAAAAAACCGTACCAAAAAAACCGAACCGAACCGGTCAACTCGGTTTGACCGGTATTCGGTTCGGTTCCTAGAAAAGTGGTATTTCACTGATTCGGTTTTTTCGGTAAAAACCGAAAAAAACCGAATTTACCGATCGAACCGAACATCCATGGCTCAATCAACTGATCAGCTCGGCGACAGCGTCTCACGTCTGCAGTCTCGGCCCACCAGCACCAGGCACTGCAGTCACGCACCAACGACGGCCCGATGGGCCCGACGCACGCGGCACTTGCTGGAGGGGTTACTGCTAGCTAGCTAGGTACTTACGTTCAAAGATCGTTGATGATATTATATGCATGTAATACTTGATGTAGTAAATTCTGATGGGAATGTGATACATTTGTCCAGTTCAGGAGAAGAGCAATTTAGTAAAGATATTACTCCCGATTACAGCATGCCTGGTGCTACTCACATGCATAGCCCTTGTCTGGATACAGAAATACAGAGGTAGAAGAACAAGAGACATTGTTTTTTTTAAAAAAAATGCAGAAATATTGTATAAATGTTAAGAAAATAGGTACGTATTGAGTTTCCTACCAGCAGGCAAACGGCAAAGGAAGGAAATCCAGAAGAGACTGATGCTAGGAAACTTAGGCGCTTCCACTGAACTCGGAGGCGAAAATGTAGAATTTCCATTTGTTATCTTTGAAGACATTCTTGCAGCAACAGATAATTTCTCTGACTCCAATCTTCTAGGAAGGGGAGTCTTGGGATGAGATTAACATTTAGCAATTCGCGTAAACTTTGGTAAAATTGGTATTAACCGATACTGTACCGAAATAAAATGGTATTTACCGATACCACACCGTATTCTAGAAAATACCGTATTTACCGAAATACTAAAACCGTATTTACCGATCAAACCGTTTTTACCGAACCGTATAAACCAAAAAAACCGAACGAACAGTCCTACCGGTGACGCTCCTGGAGGAGGCGCGCACGGCGGCGGCGTACGGGTCGACGGAGAGCGCGGCCTTCACAGGCGACGCGGCTCTCTCTCCCCGGTTCGGTACCGTGGTCACCACGAGTACCAGGCTGCCGTCAGGGACGTCGGCCCCGGCGGCGGGTGGCCTACCCTCACCAAGACCAACTATGTCGAGTGGGCTGCGGTGATGAGGGTAAAGCTCCCGGTGCGGCATATGTGGGATGCAGTCCGGTACGGCGACGTCGACTACGACCAGGATCGACGGGCGCTGGATGCTCTCATCGCTGCAGTCCCGCCCGAGATGCAGTTCTCGCTTACCAACAAGCGGACTGCCAAAGAGGCTTGGGACGCCATCGCTGCAGCACGCATCGGCAGCGACCGCGCCCGCAAGTCTACATTGCAGGCACTACGCACGGAGTGGGAGAACCTGGCCTTCAAGCCAGGTGAGGACGTTGATGACTTTGCTCTCCGTCTCAACACTCTGTTGCAGAAGTTGGTGCAGTTCGGTGACGACACCTACGGCGAAGAGAGAGCTGTGGAGAAGCTCTTCCGCTGCGTCCCCGAGAAGTACAAGCAGATGGCTCGCTCAATCGAGTCTCTGCTGGACCTCTCCACGATGACGATCGAGGCGTTGGGTCGCCTCAAGGTCGTTGACAGCGATGAGCCACAGCGCCTCTCGGGACCCGTCACCATTGGCGGGAAGCTCCTCCTCACTCGGGAGCAGTGGGCTACCGGCCAAGGTGACAGGAAGAAGGGGGAGCCTTCTTCCACGACAGGCGGCCGCAAGCGCGGCAAGCACGGCAAGCCGTGCAAAGACGCCCAGGCAGGGGCGCGAGGACGTGCCGAGGGTGATGACCGTGGAGGCGCCCAGGGCGGCGCCGCTGGCAAGCAAAAGCCGGCGTGAGACGACTCTTGCCACAACTGCGGCAAGCTTGGTCATTGGGCCAGGGATTGTTGACAGCCACGACGCGGCCAGGCCCACGTCGCGCAGGCGGAGGAGGAGCAGCCGGCTCTGTTCATTGCTCATGCGAGCATCGAACTACCTCCAGCGGCACCGGCCGCAGTGGCTCTCCTCCACCTTGACGAGCCAAAAGCACACGCCCTCCTCGGCTACGGCTCCGGCAACGACAAGACTGACGGGTGGTGCCTCGACACCGGCGCCACCCATCACATGACCGGTCGACGGGAGTTCTTCGCCGAGTTTGACTCTAGCGTCCGAGGCTCCGTCAAGTTTGGGGACGCCTCCGGCGTGGAAATCAAGGGCGTCGGCTCCGTCATCTTCACCACCGTGTCTGGTGAGCACAGGCTGTTCACCGGCGTCTACTACATCCCCGATCTGCGGAACTCCATCATCAGCTTGGGATAGCTGGATGAGAACGGCTCGCGTGTCGAGATCGAGCACGGGGTGCTGCGGATTTGGGATCTTCGCCGCCGCCTTCTTGCCAAGGTAACCAGAGGCGCAAATCGACTCTACACTCTTCACGTGCAGGTGGCACAACCCCTCTGTCTCGCTGCTCGTTGGGACGACGAGGCGTGGCAGTGGCACGAGCGCTTTGGGCACCTTCACTTCGAGGCCCTGAAGCGGCTCAGTGCCACGGAAATGGTGCGAGGCCTGCCGTGCCTTGACCATGTGGAGCAGTTCTGCGACGTCTGCGTGTTGACGAAGCAGAGGCGACTCCCCTTTCCCCAGCGGGCGAGTTTCCGAGCCAAGGAGAGGCTCGAGCTCGTACACGGGGACTTGTGTGGCCCGGTGACACCGGCCACACCGGGAGGACGACGCTACTTCCTGCTGCTCGTCGACGACCTCTCCCGCTACATGTGGGTGATGGTCCTCGGCAGCAAGGGAGAGGCTGCGGACGCCATCAGGCGCACGCAGGCTGCTGCGGAGGCGGAGTGCGGCTGCAAGCTGCGCGTGTTGCGCACAGACAACGGCGGCGAATTCACGGCGGCTGAATTCGCGTCGTACTGCGCTGATGAGGGCATTCAGCGCCACTACTCCGCGCCGTACAGCCCGCAGCAGAACGGCGTCGTCGAGCGGCGCAACCAGACGGTTGTGGGGATGGCTCGGGCCCTCCTCAAGCAGAGGGGGATGCCGGCTGTCTTCTGGGGAGAGGCGGTGGTGACGGCCGTCTACATCCTCAACCGCTCGCCTACCAAGGTGCTCGACGGCAGGACGCCGTACGAGGCTTGGCATGGGCGCAAGCCGGCGGTCTCCCACTTGCGGGTCTTCGGCTTCCTCGCGTTCGCCAAGGAGCTTGGCCACATCGGTAAGCTCGACGACAGGAGCACTTCGGGAGTGTTCATCGGCTACGCGGAGGGCTCGAAGGCCTACCGCATCCTCGACCCTGTCACACAGCGCGTCCGCATCTCGCGTGACGTTGTGTTCGACGAAGGGCGAGGCTGGACGTGGGACAAGGCGGTGGACGACGGTTCGACTTCGACTCTCAGGGACTTTGTTGTCGACTACGTCCACTTCGAGAGAGCCGGGGGAGCTAGCAGCTCGTCTTCACCGAGATCGTCCACCTCGACACCTTGCTCGCCACCAGCTCCGGCGAGTGCTCCACCACCTTCGGCACCGGCTACGCCCCACTCTTCACCACCGCCACTCCACGCTCTCCCGCACCGGCTCACCACTCTCCTGCACCGGCGGCCACACCACCGGGATCGGCCCCAACAGCTTCGGTCCACGACGAGCAGCGTATGGTGGAGTTCGCTACTCCGCTATCTCACGACGAGGACCGCGTCGACGCCTACCACGACGACGAGCCTCTGCGCTACTGTACCATGGACAACATCCTCGGCGAGCTGCCCGTCCCTGGACTGGCGCAGCACGACTTCGAGGCGGAGCTGCACTTGGCGTGCGACGACGGCGAGCCCCGCTCCTTTGCTGAGGCGGAAGGAGACGCGGCGTGGCGTGTCGCGATGAAGCAGGAGATGGACGCCGTCGAGCGGAACCGGACGTGGGAGCTGGCGGATCTTCCTGCCGGTCACCGCGCGATCACCCTTAAGTGGGTGTTCAAGCTGAAGCGGGATGAAGCTGGCGCCATCGTCAAGCACAAGGCTCGCTTGGTGGCACGAGGCTTCGTGCAGCAGGAGGGGGTTGACTTCGATGACCCCTTCGCACCCGTCGCGCGCATGGAGTCTGTTCGTCTTCTCCTCGCACTTGCAGCCCAGGAGGATTGGCGCGTCCATCACATGGACGTCAAGTCCGCCTTCCTCAACGGCGACTTGAAGGAGGAGGCCTACGTCCGTCAGCCGTCGGGATTCGTCATCCCCGGCAAGGAGGGCAAGGTTCTCCGCCTGCGCAAGGCCCTCTACGGCTTGCGGCAGGCACCACGAGCCTGGAACGCTAAGCTGGACTCCACCCTCAAGCAAATGGGGTTCCAGCAGAGCGCACACGAGGCTGCGGTCTACCGGCGGGGCAAAGGCGGCAACGCTCTGCTGGTGGGCGTCTACGTCGACCTGGTGATCACCGGCTCCAAGGAGGCCGAGGTCGAGGCGTTCAAGGCGGAGATGAAGACCGTCTTCTAGATGAGCGACTTGGGGCTCCTCTCCTTCTACCTGGGGATCGAGGTCCACCAGGACAGCTCCGGTATCTCCCTTCGTCAGACCGCCTACGCCAAGTGCACCGTCGAGCTGGGCGGGCTCACCGACTGCAACCCAGCCCACACTCCTATGGAGGAAAGGCTGAAGCTGAGCCGCGACAGCACGGCGGAGGTGGACGCGACGCAGTACCGGCGCATCGTGGGTAGCCTTCGCTACCTCGTCCACACGCGTCCGGATTTGGCGTTCGCCGTCGGCTATGTCAGTCGGTTCATGCAGCGACCGACGACGGAGCATCAGCAGGCCGTGAAGAGGATCCTCCGCTACGTTGCGGGCACCTCCGACTACGGTTTGCACTACCCGAGGTGTCCCGGCGCGGCGCACTTCATCGGGTACAACGACAGCGACCACGCAGGCGACATCGACACCAGCAAGAGCACAAGCGGGATTCTCTTCTTCCTCGGCAAGTGCCTCGTTAGCTGGCAGTCAGTCAAGCAGCAGGTGGTGGCCCTGTCCAGCTGTGAGGCCGAGTACATAGCGGCTTCCACCGCTTCGACTCAGGCGCTCTGGCTCGCTCGACTGCTTGGTGATCTCCTCGGCAGAGACACTGAAGCGGTGGCGCTCAGGGTGGACAGCAAGTCCGCTCTAGCTCTGGCAAAGAACCCTGTTTTCCACGAACGGAGCAAGCACATCCGGGTGAAGTACCACTTCATCCGAGGCTGTTTGGATGAAGGCAGCATCAAGGCGAGCTACATCAACACCACGGATTAGCTTGCGGACCTGCTCACCAAGCCTCTTGGGAGGGTCAAATTCCTCGAGCTCTGCTCTAGGATCGGGATGGTTCAACTTTCCTACAAGACGACGCACAAGACTTAGGGGGAGAATGATGAATAAGTCCCTGTACTGTGGTCTTTGTGGGGTGGGCACATGGTTCTTGGACAGCATCTCTGTGTCAAGGACAGCATCTTGAGCTTTAGGACAGCTTTAGACTAGCATCTTAGACTAGCTTTAGGACAGCTTTTGACTAGCATCTAGAACTAGCATCTTAGCATATGCTTGGCTGGTTAGCAGCTTATAAATTTGTATCCCCAACCCCTCAGGTTGGCATGGCATTGTGTGAGAAATAAACAAGAAAAAATTGTCCCATCCCCAAGTGTCATCCTCTCGATGAGTAAGGATCTTGCTATCACCAACAGCAAGACTCCAGCGAGTAACAGTTTCTACTGCCACTTTCCTGATTAATATTCATCATTCTTCTGCTCTTCAGGGTGGGATCCCAGTTGAGCATCTCTGTAGCAAGACTTCTAATTATTCTAATCTTCGCCTCTCTGGGTAAATGTGCTATGTTCTTTTTGCACCTCGTGAGCACACCAAGCTGACCACTCAATCTGTAGAGTATGTTTTTCTGGCATATAGTGTTAAGCATAAGGGATATCATTATTGGGATCCTATTGGCCGATGCATGCGGATTTCTTGAGATGTCACTTTTGATGAGTTTCGTCCTTTCTACCCTCGTCCTTCTCCTTCCACAACTCCAACATCTCTTGTCGAGCCACTTTCTTTCCTAACTTTTCTTGCCATCCCCATAATCACCACTCCTCCACCACAGCCTTTGATCTCTTCGACACCTCCTTCACCGTCAGCGTCTCCTTCGCCACCAGCACTGTTAGACATACTTGATAGACATACTATCTTGGGCTCTTGGCTTTAGGCCCATATGTGTTTACTGTGGTTGATTAGCTTCTAAGTATAGACCAGGATCCCTCAGGGTTGGCCCATACTTCTATTAGCCAAACCCTAGACATCCTTGCCTATATATATGCATTGTATTGCTTGCTCCTGAATCAATCAACAAACAGTTCAACCACTCTTGCACTTTCCTAACAAACAGCACCAGAATCCAACATGGTATCAGAGCACTTTTGCTCTTTCTGCTCCCAACCCTGATTCCTCTGTTTCCCGTCTCCTCTGTTCTCTCGGCACCATGACGGGTGATCTGCCGCCGCCGGCTCCCCCTTCCCTGCCGCCGACTCCCTCTCCGCAGAAGCCATCGCCAGGGCTGAGGAAGCCGCCGCCAGGGCAGAGGAGATGACTCACGTCGCTCCTGCCGTCTCCCACGCACGCCTCGCCGCCGCCACTCGGGCCGCTGCTCTTGCGCGGGCCGAGGAGGCTGAGCGCGAGGCTGCCGCCGCCGCTCGCGCGCGTGCTGCGGCCGCCGAACGCGAGCACGCTGCCCTTGCGCGCGCCGCCCGCGAGCGCGCAGCCGCCACTGGAGATGCCGCCGACGTCGAGTTCGCCGCTGCACGCGAGCGCGCTGCCCTAGCGCGCGCCGCTCGCGAGCGCGCAGCTACCACTGGAGACGCCGCCGATGCAGAGTTCGAGGACGAAGCACCTCCTCCTCTCCATGATGCTCTTCTTCTACACGAAGCCGCCGCCATCGCCAACATCCATGCTCAGGCGGTCGGCGTTCAAAACATCCGCTCCCTGGTTCCTCTAGTCCTCGAGCTCAACTCCGGCCATTACTCCCGATGGCGCGAGCTCTTCCTCCTCGCCCTCGGGAAGTTCTCCCTCGAAGACCACGTGCTCGCCGACGACCACCATCCGAACCTCCCCGACTGGCTCCGCATGGATTGTGTCGTCAAATCCTGGCTCCTCGGCACTCTCTCCACCGACCTTGTTGAGATCGTACTGGAACGCCGGGCCACCGCGCGCTCTACCTGGCTTGCCGTCGAGACTCAGTTCCTCGGCAACAGGGAGTCACGCGCTCTCTACCTCGACGCCGAGTTCAGGAACTTCGTCCAAGGGGAGCTCTCCATCGCCGACTACTGCCGCCGCTTCAAGACCATGGCCGACGCTCTTGCTGATCTCCGGGAGGTCGTCGCCGATCGCACCCTCGTCCTCAACATCCGCGGCCTCAACGAAAAGTTCTCCGCCATTGGTCTTCATCTTCAACGGAGCCGGTCGTTCCCCTCCTTTCTTGAGGCGCGCGCGGACCTGCTCTTGGAGGAACTGAACATGGCCAATCGGAAGTCCTCAACCGCCACCGCCCTCCTCACTTCTAGCGGTCAACACACTGCGCCACCAGCCAACCGTGCCCCATCCTCCTCAACGCACAGTGGCTCCAGTGGTAGCACCAGCGGCGGAAACAAAGTCGGGGGAGGTGGTGGCGGTGGCTCCTCTCACTCCCGCGGACGGCGCGGCAAACGCTCCGGCCAAGCCAGCCAAAGCTCCGCATCCTCCCAAGGCTCCGGCGCGGGCGGCGGCTGGCCCAGCTTCTACAATCCTTGGACCGGGACCATCCAGATGTGGCCCGGTCCCCGGCCACCCCTCGCTCCTCTTCCGCAAGGGCGCTTCGCCGGGTCCTCCTCTCTTCCTCGGGCGCCGCCGCTGCAGCCCCAAGCCTTGCTGGCTGCCGCCCAGGCCCAGAATCCATGGAGTTTTCCCGATGCTCACGGCCAATTCGCAGGTCTCCTCGGCCAGCTGGCAAGTCTCCACGGCCAGACCCAGGATTTCACGGACAGCATGCAGGATCAACGGGTTTTCACGGCATTTCTGCTGGACAGACTCCCGGTCTATCTGTTGCTCCTGGTGGTCTGCCTGCGTGGGACCAGAACAATCTCAGCAGCGCCTTCTCCACCATGACACTGAATACTCCTCACCAGCCCGAGTGGTATTTCGACTCCGGGGCTACCTCTCACATGGCCTCCGACCCTGGTATCCTCTCTCAATCCTCCTCTCGGTACCCCGTTCCTTCCTCTATTGTTGTCGGTAATGGCTCCCTCCTTCCCGTCATTTCTACTGGGACAGCAGACCTTCATGGCTCTCTTCGCCTCAACAATGTTCTTGTCTCCCCTAAACTGATTAAGAATCTCATTTCTGTTCGTCAGTTTACATCTGACAATGACTGCTCTGTTGAATTTGACCCCACTGGTTGTTCTGTGAAGGATCTTCGGTCTCGGAACGTGATCATCAGGTGCGATAGCTCCGGGCCGCTCTACCCTCTGCACCTTCCCGTCGCCAAGTCCTTCCTCGCCGAGTCCTCCGCCCCTCTTTGGCATCGCCGGCTTGGTCACCCCGGTCATGAAGTCTTGTCTAAGTTAGCAGGCTCTGCAGTTCTCCCTTCATGTAATAAAAGCATAGGCCCCTCTATTTGTCATGCTTGCCAACTGGGTCGCCATGTTCGTCTCCCTTTCCCTATGTCAGCATCCCGTGCTTCTCGCAAGTTTGATCTAATACATTGTGACCTCTGGACATCTCCTGTTGAAAGTGTTTCGGGTTACAAGTATTACTTGGTCATTCTCGATGATTGTTCGCATTATATTTGGACGTTCCCCCTTCGTCTCAAATCTGACACATTCATGACACTTGCTAATTTTTTCTCCTTTGTTTCCACTCAGTTCGGCGCCAGTATTAAGGCAGTTCAGTGCGACAATGGCCGCGAGTTTGACAACTCCAGCGCCCGCACGTTCTTCCTCACTCATGGTGCCCACCTACGCATGTCCTGTCCCTACACCTCCCAACAGAATGGTAAAGCTGAGCGCATCATTCGTTCTATTAACAATGTCATTCGCTCGCTGCTGTTTCAGGCGTCTATGCCGCCATCCTATTGGGTTGAGGCCTTGGCCACTGCCACTTATCTTCTCAACATCCTCCCCACCAAGACGCTTCAATTCTCCACCCCACATCATGCCCTTTGTGGTTCTCCACCATCTTATGAGCATCTTCGCGTCTTTGGGTGCAAATGCTACCCAAATCTTACTGCCACAGCCGCCCACAAACTCGCTCCTCGTTCCGCCTTGTGTACCTTCCTCGGATACTCCACCCATCATAAGGGATATCGATGTCTTGACATGGCCTCCAATCGGGTCTACCTCTCTCGCCATGTCATCTTTGATGAAACTTCGTTTCCCTTTGCCACTCTTCCTTCCACTCCTTCCACGGCTGATTTTGCTTTTCTGGATGACTACACTAATCCGGTGCCGGTGCCTATAGGCCCGTCGCCCACCTCTTTGCCTGCAGGTCTTCCCGTGCGCATGGGTCCCGTGCGTGCTGACGACTCCGCGCCCGTGCCACGCGCGGCCCTGGACACCGTCGAGGACACTGCACCACCGGCCCTGCCACGCATGACAATGGAGGTCAATGCGTCGCGCGGGGCACCTCCAACTCCGGCGCCTGCACAGCTCCGTGCGACCACCGACCCTCCTCCCTCGCCACGAGCTGATCACGCTGACCGCCGTTTTCGCCACGTCTACACCCGACGCGCGCCACCGGTCTCTCCTCCGAGCTCTCCACCGGCACTTTCTTCCTCGGGCGCACCAGCCTCCTTCTCGACGCTGCCTCCCCCAGGTGCCGTGCCAGTGTCTCCCGTGCGGAACCAGCACCCAATGACGACGCGCGCCAAGTCCAGCTTTCGGTTTCCTGCTCTCTACCACGCCGCGCCACTGTCGCCTGTGCCTCGGACGTACCGCACCGCCCTTGCCGACCCCAATTGGCGGGCAACTATGGAGGACGAGTACACTGCTCTCTTGCAGAACCATACCTGGGACTTGGTTCCACGCCCTGCCAAGGCGAATGTCGTTTCTGGCAAATGGATCTTCAAACACAAACTCCACGCTGATGGTTCTCTCGAGCGGTACAAAGCTCGCTGGGTCGTGCGTGGCTTCACACAGCGCCCGGGAGTTGATTACACCGAGACTTTTAGTCCAGTTGTGAAGCCAGCAACAGTGCGGACAGTGCTGGCTCTTGCTCTTTCTAGACAGTGGCCGATTCATCAGCTTGATGTGAAGAACGCCTTTCTTCACGGGACCTTGTCCGAGACAGTCTATTGCTCACAGCCATCCGGATTCGAGGATTCCACTCATCCGGAGTTTGTCTGCCGGCTGAACAAATCACTCTATGGTCTCAAGCAGGCCCCCCGTGCATGGTACAGCCGGTTTGCCTCCTATCTGCTCTCCCTTGGGTTTCTTGAGGCTAAGTCTGACACATCACTGTTTGTCTACCACCGCGGCTCTGAGACTGTCTACCTGCTCCTCTATGTTGATGACATCGTCCTCACCGCCTCCTCCCCTGGTCTTCTCCGGCGCATCATCACTACTTTACAGCATGAGTTCTCTATGAAGGATCTCGGTGAGCTTCATCACTTTTTGGGGGTTCATGTGCAGAAGTGTCGCGGTGGTCTTCTCCTCTCACAGCGTCAGTATATGCTGGACATCCTGGAGCGCGCAGGCATGGCAGATTGCAAACCATGCACCACCCCTGTCGACACCAATCCCAAGGTGTCAGCCGCAGATGGTATTCCTGTCAGCGATCCCAGCGATTTCCGCAGTTTAGCCGGGGCCCTACAGTATCTCACCTTCACCAGGCCGGACATCTCTTACGCAGTTCAACAGGTGTGCCTCCATATGCATGATCCTCGCGAGCCCCATCTTGCCGCCCTCAAGCGGATTCTTCGGTACATTCGTGGCACCCTTCACTTGGGGCTCTTTCTTCAGCCTTCTTCACAGTCTGCTCTCGTGGTTTACTCTGATGCTGACTGGGCCAGTTGTCCGGACACGCGCAAGTCCACCTCAGGTTATGCCGTGTTTCTTGGAAATAACCTGGTCTCCTGGTCCTCCAAGCGTCAGAACACAGTGTCCCGTTCCAGCGCAGAGGCTGAGTACCGCGGTGTGGCCAATGCTGTTGCCGAGGCCTCCTGGTTACGTCAACTTCTGTTGGAGCTGCATACTCCACCTCAGCAGACTACCCTGGTGTATTGTGACAACATCAGTTCAGTCTATATGTCCTCCAACCCCGTCCAGCATCAGCGCACCAAGCACATTGAGATTGACCTTCACTTCGTTCGGGAGAAAGTGGCCCTTGGTGATTTTCGTGTCCTGCATGTTCCTACCTCTTCCCAATATGCCGACATCTTCACCAAGGGTCTTCCGTCTTCGATCTTCAATGAGTTTCGGTCCAGTCTCAACGTCCGGGGTGTGGACGCTTCGACTGCGGGGGGGGGGGGGGGTGTTAGACATACTTGATAGACATACTATCTTGGGCTCTTGGCTTTAGGCCCATATGTGTTTACTGTGGTTGATTAGCTTCTAAGTATAGACCAGGATCCCTCAGGGTTGGCCCATACTTCTATTAGCCAAACCCTAGACATCCTTGCCTATATATATGCATTGTATTGCTTGCTCCTGAATCAATCAACAAACAGTTCAACCACTCTTGCACTTTCCTAACAAACAGCACCAGAATCCAACATAGCACCCTCTCTGGAGGTTCCTCTTGGTCATGTTTCTTCTTAACCTCTCTACTACACTTGTTGTCCGCGAGTTAAGGATTTTTCTGATAGGTCATCTTCTTCGGCCTCTCCTCGATATGCTCTTCATGATTGTTAGTCTATTCGGCCTCCTGAGCGCTTTGGTTTTGCTGCCGCTGCTCTTGCTGAACAGACTTTTTATCATGATGCTGCTGTTCATCAGGAATGGTAGCATGCGATAGCAAATGAGATTGTTGCCCTTGAGCATATTGACATGTGGGATCTTGTCCATCTTCCTGCGCGTGCTACTCCTATCACGTGCAAGTGGGTCTATAAGGTTAAGACCTGCTCTGATTGTTCTCTTGAGCACTACATGGCTCGTCTCATGGCACGTGGTTTTCAGTAGGAGCATAGTCGTGATTATGATGAGATTTTTGCTCCTATGGCTCATATGACCATTGTCCGTACTCTTCTTGTTGTGACGTTTGTCCAGGCATGGTCCATCTCTCAGCTTGATGTCAAGAATGCATTTCTTAATGGTGAGCTACGTGAGGAGGTTTATATGCAACCACCACCAGGGTATTCTGTTCCTGAGGGTATAGTTTGTCGCCTTTGCCGATCTCTTTACAGCCTCAAGCAAGCTCTCCGTGCTTGGTTTGATCATTTCTCTTCTGTTACCATTGCAACTGGTTTCTCTGCCAGTGATTATGATTCTGCTCTTTTTATTCACACTTTGCCTCGTGGTTAGACACTTCTCCTTTTATATGTTGATGATATGATTATTACTAGAGATGATTATTAGTACACCACCTTTGTGAAGGAGTGTCTTAGTGAGCAGTTTCTCATGTTTGATCTAGGTCCTCTTCGCTACTTTCTTAGGATTAAGGTCATTTCTACGCTTGAGGGTTTTTATTTGTCCCAAGAAAAGTATATCTAGATCTTCTTGATCGTTCTTCTCTTACGGATCAACGCACAGCTGAGACTCCCATGGAGCTTAATGTTCATCTTCGACCCACCGATTGATATTTCATACCCTGTGCATATGATCACCTTGTTGGGATTCTTGTTTACCTTGGTGTCAGTCGGCTTGATATTTCATACTCTGTGCATATCTCAAGTCAGTTTGTTTCTGTTCCCATTCAACTCCACTATAGTCACCTTCTTCGCGTTCTATGATATCTTCATGGAACCATTTCTCATCGTCTGTTTTTTACTTCGCTCCAGCTCTTCGCAGCTCCAAGTACATTCTGATGCTGGGCTAGTGATCACTCTGATTGTCAGTTTCTCTACCTATTGTGTTTTTCTTGGTGGTTCTCTCATCGCTTAGAAGACTAATAAGCAGACAACAATTTCTTGTTTGAGTGCTGAGGCTGAGTTGCGAGCTATGATTTTGTTGACTGCGAAGGTTACTTGGCTACAATAGTTACTTGAGGATTTTGGTGTTTCTGTTTTTGCATCAACTCCTTTTTTGTCTAACAGTATAGGTGCTATTAGCATTGCTAAAGATCTGGTGAAGTGTAAGGTTACAAAGCATATTTGTATTGATGCTTCCTACATGTGGACATAGGTGCAAAACCAGGTTGTTGCTTTTCAGTATGTGCCTTAAGAGTTTTAGTTGGCGGACTTCTTCATAAAGGCACAGATTAGACCCCGGCATAGTATCTATATCTCCAAACTTCATGTTGTAAATCCGTTATAAATTTAAGAGGGTGTTAGATGTGTAATTATTGCTTGTATATTTTTCCTGTTGTATAAGGGATTACCTGCATATATGCTACACCTGTACTTGTATATATATTGATCCATTGGTCTCATAATGAATACAAGCGATATTCATAACACTAACATCATTTTATTTAGACCAACCAAAGCCTGCTGGATGGTCTAGGGCCGAAGCAAATTTTGTATAACACCTTATGCTAAAGACAAAAAGGGCCTTTAAAAGTCCATAGTGAGTTAAGCAACCACTTTCCTCATTCTCTATTTTCATAGCCTTGTTAAGTGTAGATGTGCGTGTGAGGGGGCTGGGCTGCCCAAAACCAGACACTGTAAATTCTAAACAATGAATAAAGATGCCATGAGCCTGAAAGTGTTTCTTGTTTTGTTCAAGCTGATGTTCCACCCTCCTTCCTATTCACACACGTGCGACCATGCGCAGAGTGTGGGGGAGAGGGAATTGACAACTGCTAAAAGAATTAAAGTCCATGTAATGACTAATGACGGTGGTGGTGTTAGAATTTGAACCATTGTGTTGTTTCAATTGTCTGGTGGGCAGGCTGATGCCCAGTAAATTGACACAAGGAACAATGACTCAATGAAGTTGTGGATGGCAATGTGGTTGCCATTGCTGAACTACTAGGTGTCTATGCAACGGGATTGCAGCTGTCAAAGTGGAAATGGAGGCCCTTTTGCATGGACTGACCAAGAATGACGAAGTAGCTAGAGCAGTCTATACTGGTCGTGATCCAGGTGTGAACCAGCAGCTCAACGCTTGAAAGACAACAGGAGACTAACAACACAAGCAGCATTCTGTCAGGATTATAGCTGGGTCAGACCCAAAGAGCTCACGGGTTGGCCCGAAAATAAGATGACTTTAACCACACATTTATATGGCTTGATCTATCCTATCTTATACGATGGCCATTTCAAACAAACACCATGCATAAAATTATTTTGCTCCAAAATCATGTGATATCATGAGCAAAGAACATTAGCATCAATGTAAGGTTGATTCTTTCACCCAAAAATTTGAACATATAACAATGCTCAAATTTAGTAGTAAATTAAGCAAACAAAAGTGCACAACACGAATTCACTTAGAGAACAAGGTGAGCACTGAACACCAAGCAACACCAAATTATTACAAAGAGATTTGGCAAATAAAAGGGGTTGTATTTTCAGCTCGGAAAATACCTAACTCATGTTCATTGTGTTTCATTGATTATTTTTCTTACCTTTGATCCGTTTGAAGGTTTTTGTGTGCTATCTCCTTTGACCGCTGTCACGAACTACTCCTTGCATGGCAAGTTATGGCTATGGCTTGTCTATGGGCTATTGCTGCCACTGGGTTGAGCTGTGGGCCTCGGTCGTGTAAGCTGGAGGGTGCTGCAACTAAAAGGGCAGCAAGGCCATGGTTGGAAGGGTGAACTGAAAACTGTAACCTGATCTGTTTCCTCCTCTCGACTCTTCTCTTGGCTCCACTTCCTCTTCGTCTGTTCTTCCCCAAATCCCTCTTCTTTTCCCCAATTCTACCCCAAATTCTCCTCTAACCTACCCAAATCCATTCCAATCCAGTGCAGTTTGTATCCCGCAGCAGCAGCAACGTAACAACCGCCATATCAAAATCGCAAACCAGAACAACAATCACGTCAACACATTCACAAATCAAACTAAATCAACAGGGCTAATTCCAATTAACTGACAACACCAACCCAACGAACTGTTTTTTCACCCCAATACGACCTATTAATCTGTATTTATGCAATAAGCGCACACCATACAAACGACCAGACACTACCAAGCTAGACGCCATTAGCAAATTTACTCCCTTGACAAAATACCATCTAGTTACTCTTCAGAAGGAGTAGTTAAATTTCAGATACTACGTTGAAAGCAATCAACCTAATGCACGAACCATTACAAGATTCATTCTAATGCGATCAAAAACACCTTAGAAGTCAGAAGTGGGTAAGTAAGAGAGGAGTAGAGCAACCACCTGAGCAACCTGCACGTTGACCCAATCGGGTATCTCCCGCTGCAGCAGTAGCACGCCGGCCTGCCGGATCGGGCCCAGGTCCTCCGGGTCCACCCCCGCGGCCCAGCCCTCCATGTTGGTGCCGCCAACGATGATGATGGAGTCCTGCCCGTCGGGCATCAGCATCACGACGGCGTGCCCGGAGGGCGCGTCGGGCGCGCGCGACACGCGGTCTAGGCGGACGCCGCCGGCGTCCGCGAGGGCGCCCTAGAGGAGCCGCCCGTTGGCGTCGCCCTCCACGCGCGCCACGAGGAAGGTGGGGCCCAGCGAAACCGCCCCCAGCAGGCCGCCTGCCCCCTGCGAGGCTGCAGCCAGCGCGCTTGGTCACTGTCTCGCCGATGAGCGGGAGACGGTCGACCTCGACGTAGATGTCGGCGTTGGCGGAGCCCACGACGACGATGGGCGTCAGCGGCGCATTGGCAGCGGAGAGAGAGGTGGAGATGGGTTTGAGGGAGAAAGAGGGGTGGGTGGGTTTGGGTTCGGATCCTGAGAGGGAGGCGGTGGCCGGTGTTGGTCCGGCGAGAGGGAGGGAGGGAGGCGGAGGCGAGCCTCGAGAGCCATGGGTGAGGGGTGTGCCTTTTGTGTAAGGGAGTTGAGGACGACGCAGTCAGTGACGGTCTGAGATGACCAGGGTGCAATTGCAGCGGATCCGACGGATATAGCTCTACCTTTATCAGAGTCGGAATCCATCACGGATAATTCTAGATATCTACTTTTCTATTCTATATTTATTTCATAAATCTTCGATCGATCCAACGGAAATTATCTGTTTCTTTTGCGCTCCTATATAGGTTATTAAATAATGAAGGTGCAGTCAGAACGAGACTAATCATCGAGATATCAAAAGAAGTTCATTCGGTATTCCCTATCTGCTCAAATGCAATAATTCGCCTATCTTTTATCATATTTCTAAGTGAAGTCACAATAAACTCTCTCATACCATATGACATTCGGATAAATACGGATAGATATCGCTCATTTCATATCTTATTCTATATTTTTTTCCTCGGAGTTAGAATAAGATATGGATAGTACCGGATAACTACTTGTCACTTTTGTATTGACTCTATAAGCCTTCAGTCGGTCAGTCAAAAATTATTCACTCCATTTACGCCCCTACAAATGTGAACTTAGCACAGGGTTGAGTGAGTCGGGTTAGCTTATCTACTTTTTTGTGGGTTAGTTTATTCTACGCTAGAATGGGTGAAAATTTTTGACAGAAATAAATTTACCTTGACTAACCCAACAGTGATTCAAAGGTTAAACCACCCATCAAATGTGGCATAAAAGACTTAAAATCACTGAAACAATACTGAAAATAGTATGGCCAACTCTGATTACAGTCGTGAACCAGTAAAGCGTAGGGAAATTTATCTATATGCACAGAAAGACGCAAAAAAAGTACCAGTGCAAAGTTACCTCACAAAAACGCCATTGCAGTCTGCATAATCACTTTTGTCACAAAAATACCATTATGAATCAAATACAAGCACTTTGCTCGAAATTAGCCCCTTATTCGTTTTATTCATTCAATGGGCTTACCAATCTCGTGAAGGTCAAGGTTTCAGTTGAGCTGTAATCCCCTTGTTTTCGGATCTGCTGCAGTGGCATTGTCCCTGGCAGACACGGCAGGGTTGTCGATATATACCGCTGCCGCGGCACTGACTCGTACTTTTGTGTGCGCGCTTGCCTTCCTCTTCTTCTTCTTCCGCATATAGTTTTTTGGGAGTGTTTATACAACATTCAACTGTTTTTGAGAACAAAAATAGTTAGATTTTGAGCCGTTAAATGGAGATCCAACGCCCTAGATCATTTTTTGGAGGGGGGTTTGTATGGGTGGATCCGTTGGATAGAGATCTAACATCCCAGATCAATCTGACTGTTTTAATCCTCAAAAACAGCCGAATATTGTATAGCAATACTCTAGTTTTTTTTTACTACTCCCTAGTCGTCGGCCTCCACGCTACTCCTCTTCCACCATCTGTGTAGAGTAATGCAGCGGAATAGGCAGATGGGGAGTTTGATTGATGTTCTGTACGATTTGATGGGTGCGAAAAGCCCAACTAGTGAAGCTTGCGAGCAAGGTTGTGTCATTGCACGAGAAGCTGACAATGCTATCTTCTCGCAAAGAAGAAGAAGAAGAAGATGGCTGCTCTAAGTGTGATATTGATGTTTGTATCGATTGTAGCTTCTGTCTGGAAGTAGTATGAATGCAATGCGGCAAGTATTGTTTGTTATGTGAGCTGATGGGCTGGCTGTGTGTGCCGGGCTGCCGGTGCTGGTTGTATGTACTGGTGTTTTGGTTGTAACTTAATTAGCACTCTTAATATCATCTTTGTGAACAAAGGAAACTCGCAATGATATATAGCTAAATTTCTTTATAACATAGTAAGGGAGAAAGTATTTTCATGCGGGTTAACTGCATTAGCAACCAATGTTGACGAGTTTAACGACAACGCATGTTACGACAACGGGTCAGCTGATGTCTCGGGGAGAGTTAATTGACCTCCTGATGGTGACTCATCCTGTGGAGACCAGTCATTCTAATATGTTTAACGGTTTGCAGCCGCAGCATGACTGGTATTCATAATTGAAAGAACAGGTTCTTGAAGAGCTTGAAATTCCTTAACAAACTTTGTTTGAAGTTCTGGTTTATGGTGCCGGACAAAGATGGGCATTGTCTAGCGCATGCTTTGTCCATTGCAAGTTATATAGGCTTGTAGACCTTTTTGAGGTCTGCCCATTTTCACTAAATCCGCCATTGACACCTGACCTGGCATCTATGACAAACAATGCTGAAATCCATATGATCCCAATATGCCATCAGGAACTACATTTTTGGTTCAAGAAGATAGAGAAGACCCTAGAAATAGAAAGAAATCATTAACGATCAATGATAAAGAAGATTACGAAAATATGAGAAATCCTAATATTTTTAGGGGCATGCCGCATGCATGTATCAGTTAGTCCCTAAAGAACTAATTTTCAACTAGTATGTAAAAGGTCACAACAAGTGCATTGGGAGCAAATGCGCAATAAATAAGCTAAGAACAAAGCAATGCCGCAATAATTCAAGTACAAGAAAAATTTACAGTTTGAATTTCAGTTAAAAACAGTAATATACATGACTGTTCTCACAATCTATTTTGTGAGATGTGTATGTTAGCAGAAGAGAACTACTTGAAAGAACTTGTTTTAGATGTGCATGGTTCAACAATACTAGCAAGGGATCTGTTGGGGGAGAGGCTCCCACCTTGGCCAGATCGGCCCACTGTGCTAAAAGGCCTATTAAGTGTGTAGTCGTGTGGCATGGCTATGGTAGGAGAAAAGGCATATTTGCTTCAATTAGTGTAGATCCTAATAGGGGCATTTATGTAAGCAGCCTCCTCATGGTTACAAATGCGTTCCTTAGGGCGCCATGGAAGAGGGGGATTCATTTTTTTAGGAAAGGGATACACGATAGCTTAGCTATAGTGCATACATCTTCTATATGCACTCTCAACTGTGTTTCAGGCTCCGGATAGCCCCTTTGTGGCCTTTCCAAAGCCCTATTATCCATTATTTGGTCTGTAACCACAACAGTTGACACTGTTCATGGGGAGGGGCATGGAAGCTACAAGTCGACGTGAGGATGTCAGGGTGTGATGGTGCTAAGGAAGGCGATGACATCGACTTTCAAGCAAAAGAGAAGTACTATGGTTAAGACTGCCGCGATGAGAGAGCACAGGAGCCGCTATTCCAAGGCCCCCTACCCCTGTGGCAGCGGCGCATTAGAGCGGCCATGTCTAGTGTCATGGTAGGTAATGAAGCAGGTAATGAAGCAAGTAACAGAGACGACTCTTTAGCAGCCACCTAAACGACGAAGCGAGAGGTGTCGCGACCACAGGACACGACCGCAGCACCCCTTGGCGACGTCGGGTCTAGACTGCACAAGTGGAGGCCTTCCTGGCCTCAACACTATCGCCGTTACCATGTAGAGAGTGGAGGACATCCTGGTCCCTATGCCAGGCATGAGCGGAGGCACCTAAGTGATTTGAGGAATGCTACAATGAGAGTTGGCGGACCTACGAAGGGCCATACACGAGATGTTGGAGAGTTGAAGTCAGCAAAATCTAGCCTTGGTAGCAACGGAGATGGCCATGGAGAGGATGGAGAGTCGTGAGGTCAACGCGGGAGCCCACAGCTCCCCTCGGTGGTTGGACTCTGAGTCCCTCCTCTGCATAGGTTTGCAGTGAAGCGCCTGGTCGAAAGACTTCAAGATACCCATGGTGGAGCCATATATGGGTGACATGGACCCTCATGAGTTCATGCATGTCTGCGAGACAGCCATCAAAGTAGCGGGGGGCAATGACTCAATGAAGGGAAAATGATTGCCACTCGCCCTTCAAGGAGTCACATTGTCTTGGTTTTTCACCATCACCCCCGGCTTGGTATACACGTGGGAGCAGGTCTAGGACCTTATGCACAATAACTTATAGGGCAACCATGTGGAATGGGTCAATGCCGACCAGCTCTTCACGATGAGGCAGGCTTTGAGGGAGAAGCTACGGGTGTATTTTAGACACTTCATGAATGTCCATTGCTAGGTAAAGGATGTCAACAAGATAACCATTATCAACATTGCCATCTGCGGCCTTCAAAAAGGATTGCTCGCAGAATATAACGCATGAGAGCCAATAAGAATGGCGGCCAAGCTCTTCGACAAGATGGAGAAGTACGTAAGAGCAAAAGAGGACATGATGCAGCATGAATTCGAGGCCATGTCGCCTACCTCCAAAGCTAAGCCCACTCGAGTAGTCCTAAAAGAGGGCTCCAGCCACAACCAGTGAAGGGACCCTAGGCTATGTACGTCCTTGATATTGAAGAGGCACCAAGGAGAACCATGCCCCTAGAGGTCGTGGTCGTGGCTGAAGGGGTCACAGACGTGGAAGCAGATGGGGTTGAGAAGATAGGTGCCAGCAGGGACTGTGGTGTGAAGTGCACGGTCAGAGAGACCACATCACCAGCGATTGCCCCACCATCGTGGCGCTCCACAAAAGCGTGCCCAGAGAACGTGCCTAAGATACAAGGCCACCGATAGTGGCACATGTGTAGCAACCCTAGGAGGCACCGCTTGTCTAGTCCCTGCTGAGCACGTTGCAAATCCATGCCCCTAAAGCTAGCCCCCACCTCGTGATTAGCATCATCATAGGTGGGTCATCCCTTGAATTCCCTTCCGAGTGATAGCAGAGGGCCTACACATGACAAATACATCATGTCACCGTATACCCAACACACGTGGCTCTGGAATGGCCCAGGCAGATGTCACCTTCAAGCCCGAGGATGCCTCAAGAGTGGACTTCTCTCAACAAGACCCGCTGGTAATCGAGGCTAGCATTGCAGGGTGTGATGTGAGACAAGTCCTAGTGGATAGAGTCAGCACCACAGACCTCATGTTTATTGAAGCCTTTGACTAGATGGGCATCCCTCGAGCCAAGTTGAAACTACCAGGGATACCCCTGCAAGCCTTTGGTGGCCAACTAGTCAACGCTCTAGGGCAGATAGTGCTCAAGGTAGCTTTCGGGCAAAGGGAGCAAAGCAGACGGGAAGTCATCAACTTCGACATTGTAGACCTCCAATATCCTTACAACACCATCTTTAGAAGGGCTATCCTCAATGTGTTTGGCTTGATCCCACATCACAACTACTTGTGCATGAAGCTCCTGGGCCCTAGGGGATCATCATATTGTTTGGCAACCATGACCTCATGTGGCAGGTTAAAGTGGGCACACGGAGCTCTCATCAAAAAGTTCACGCTACATAGCCTGAGGTACTACCGTTTCTCCCATATGACCAACGATTTCAGCTCAACCGCTGAAAGATCAAGATCCGTTTAAGTTAGTTTTGGTATTAATGACAAATATTGTTATAATGTGATAATGACAAATGTATATATGAGACTAATATGTTTGTTCAAGTATATTATAGCTTAGTCTTATTTGGATGAAAAGGTGAAATCAAAGAGGTATGCATTCAATCACTTTCTCATTTACTAATGCATTTCTTAGATTCAAAATATAGATTGAACTCCTCAATTAATCCAAAATGAATATGTGCATATGTCTTCATTATATACACTTGTATGTACACATTTAGGGAGCTCTCTCTCTCTCTCTATTTTTTTGGAGTTTCATGAGTATTGATCTATGATTCTTTTAAATATGCATATTTAGGATCTTTACATTGAAATACATTCTTGATTATATATAGCTTGTGTAGTTCATATATACTCATGTGAAATCGGGTTGTCATCTAACTTCTCCATCATGTGTTAATGGTTGGATGATTAATGACAACCGGATAAGTAAGCTTTATTTAAAACTTATCTTAGAGTATACAATTGTTGTGTATAAGTTGTATACTTGTAAATCAATTATCTTTATCTTATTATTTGTTGAGATTGTCATTAATTACCAAAAGGGAAGATTATTGAATCTAGTCCCTCCCTTATGTGTTTATGGTGAAGTTTGGTATTGATAACAATTGTTTTGTGCACTAATATTTTCTATGAGTTGGATGAATAGGTTAGGTTCCACAAAATGAGGATGACTGGGGATGACTTCATGCGTTGAAGATCATCAAGTCAAGATTGAGAAGAAGATGGCTTCATGTGTTGAAGGCCATCAACAAGAAGATACGTCATGAGTTGACACATGTCCAAGATGATCATGTGTTGATCAAGTCAAGTGAAGACCATCATGTGTTGATGGAGTTAATGAAAAGGATGCATCATGAGTTGATGCATATCGAGACGATGACCCAAGGCAAATGTATGACTAGTTAGGGCTAAGGATGTGTTTCTAATCTTTTACTAGTCTTGGTGTTTGGTTGAAAGACCGAATTGCTAGTATAGATTGCCGTACTATTAAGAGGGGTCATGTCTAGTAGTTTGAGTCTCATCATGTGTTAATGGCTCAACCTCAATTGCTTTAGCTCATCTTGACATGATGCTTACATTTGCGAATGTATTTTGCAAATGGTTGAAGCTCATGTATTGATTCTTTGTAACATGATACTATGCATTGCAAATGTGTTTTGTAAGTGCTTGAGGTCCATGTTTCAATTCCTTTAAATATGATGCTTGCATTTGCGAATGTATTTTGCAAATGGTTGAAGCTCATATATAATCCTTGTGGCATGTGACTTAGGTTTGCGAATGTTTTTTTGCAAACGTGAGAAGTCTATGTATCAATTCTTTATGTCATGATTTCAAAAGTGTGTGAATGTATTTTGCAACTTGTTGAAAATCTTGTTTGATCCTTGTGTGCATGATATCGTAGTTTGCAAATGTGTTTTGCAAAGACTGTTGAGATATCTGCACTTCTCAGGAGAATCAGAACTATCGCTGTGTGCGTAGCGGTATTACCGTAAGTCGGAAGTACCGGCTCTGTGTGAGCGGTATTACCGCATATCGGAAGTACCGGCATGTGTTGCGCGGTACTACCGGATGTGAGTGGTCCGAGCGGCTCTGTGTGAGTGGCTCGTCCGGCCTGTGGAAGTATCGGCTCTGTGTGAGCGGTACTACCGGAAAACGAAAGTACCGGTATGTGTTGCGTGGTACTACCGGACGTCAGAAGCTCCGGACCCTCTTGCGGAACCTTTTTTCCAGAGAGCGCCAACTTCTGGGCTCGGCTCGAGCGGAAATACCGCACCGACTTTGCGGTACTACCGAAGAGCGGAAGTACCGGGTTTTGACCGTCGGTAGTTCCGCGCCGACATGTAACGGCTAGTTTAGAAGCTCTGATATAGCCATTACTTCGTCATCAGAGCTGGAGCGGAAGTACTGGCCCTTGGCCGGCGGTACTTCTGCCCATCCTGATTTTTCAGGATGTTGGCTCCAATGGCTAGTTTTTGGGTGTGGGGTATAAATACCCCCTTGTGGCCGGTTGGAGATGTTATTGCTTGATCCATTGCCGTGTTATTGAGCTAGAGTGAGGCTCTCCACTCAATTGTGCATATGTTGCACTTTGTGAGAGAGGAGAGGAGGACTTTATGTCCGAGTTGAGCTTGTGCATTCGTTGCACGTGGTGAGAGTCAAGTGAGAGACTTGACTTGTTACTGTTGGAGTTTGCCGACTCCTAGACGGCGCGGAAGGCGTCGTGTGTGGTGATCTTCTCAAAGAAGGCTGTGAGAAGACACGGTGAAGTTGTGAAGGTTGGAGCTCACCTACTCGGAGCGGGAAAGAGCTATCACTAGTGATTTGAGGTGAAAGGCTTAATTCGTGGAGCCGGTCCGATTTGTTCAGGCTTACCTCAACGTGGACTAGAGGAGATCGGTAAGTCTCCGAACACCACGGTAAAAAGAGATTGTGTCATTTGTGGTTTGTTTTCTTGTACTCTTTTTACATTCAAACAATTTATATATCATTATTTTGAATGCTCGTAAACCTAGGATTGCAAACCTTGATCTAGGTTAGCATTGTTGGTGCATTTAGGCGAATTTGCTTGTCTTAGGAACTATTTGAGCTAAACCAAATTGATTTAACCTTCCGCATTGTTTACTTGGTTTAGGCAAATAGAAAAGGTCTTGAATTGTTAGTATTAATTTGAAGAAAATTTTTAGACCGCCTATTCACCTCCTCTAGTCTCCTCGATCTTACAAGTGGTATCAGAGCTTCGTCTCTCATCTATTAGGCTTAACCGCCTAGAGATTTAAAGGATGGCAACTAGTGGGATAGTGTACCTAGATGACGCACCTCTATTTGATGGCACCAATTATGATCATTAGAAAATCCGCATGATTTGTTATTTAAGGCCATGAGCCCAAAAATATGGCAGATTGTAGATGTGGATTTTTATCCTCCATTGGATCATCTAGCTCCAACAATTGAGGATGAGAAATGCTCACATCTCGACGCTCAAGCTACTAACGTTTTATTTAATGCTTTGAGTGTAGAGGTGTTCAGCACAATATGCAATCTCGATAGCGTTCATGATATGTGGACACAAATTCAAGATAAATATGAAGCGTCCACCTCATCCGATGAAGATTGCATACAAGAGTGAATGTCAGAAGAAGAATGCTTAACCTCTAGCTCCGATGATGAAGAATCCACTATCCCCTCCACATCAACTCGATGCTTTATGGCAAAAGGTAACAAAAAGGTAAATGGCTATGATGATGATGTATCTTCATATGATGAATTGATGGACATGCTAGAAGAACTTAATGAATTCTTTGGAAAAAAGAAAGCTAAATTTAAGATTTTGACTTCCCACGCTTTGCTATCTTCCACGTGGCCCTAATGACTTGCTACCAACCCCGTTACGCGTCTAGATCCCACTGAACCGTCCTCGCTTACAAACGACCCAAGTTACTTGGCTCACCACATGCTTCTTCTCACACATGATAGCACCTGACTTCCTTAACCGTTTGGACCTCAACTCCTCCTTGAGTCTAGTCTTAGTCCACCTTGCCGTTGCCCGTCATGTCCACCACCCGTAGCTCTCGCTCTGGTTCCTCATTGTCCCAACTTGCAACCACCCCGCAAGCCTCAGTAATCTTCAGCGTCTCTCTGACCGTTCTGGACCTCAGCACCACCCTGTGCTTAGTCCTGGTCCTCCTACGCCTCACCACGACCTAGCTTTGAAATCATGCAACCAACACAAACAAGCAAACCGTCACATAGCACTGCACGATACACAAAGACATCAATTTGCACAATTCATCTATACAATGGGCAATGCAAAATGTATGCACTCAAATTACTAACCCTAAACCTAGGATCAAACAATAAACCCATGTGCACACTATCAACAACTCCCAAGTCAAACCATAACCAAAACCCCAAGAATTCCAAAGGACAATCTCAGACCACTGAGAGAAGCTAGTCTGACTACCAAGCACATGCCAATCAGACTACTTGCTGGTCTGACATGAGTACTCGGGTACTCAAGAAATGAGGAACTCGAAGCCAACGAGTACCGCCCGACTACAATGTCATAAACTTTGAATACTCCAGTACTCGTAGTCCAGACGAACTCGTAAGCCATGAAGTCGTCAGACAACATGTGATATTTTGCAAAATCCTCAAAAACCAAACTCAAACTCCACAAAAACTCTAATACAAAAGTCAATTACTCATCACAACCATAGGATGACCTCCATATGGTCTCATAGTTAATTTGTGAAAGGCAGAAATTTATGAAATTGTCCAATGAGACTGTTATTGTAACGAGTGTTTGCCCACATGTCGCTATGAAACGCATGTCTAATGTGTACTGGAATGGATCTGTCTTGGGTGATCGGTTGAGCTTCAGCTTTTAGCTTCCGGCTTATTTTTCACTATTCATAAATTTCGTCTTTTTCTGAACTTTTGGCTTTTTGTTGAGCTTTTTTGCCGGTTCTTTTTTTCCCGTATTTGTTTGTATTATATGTAATGGGCTAACATATTTTTATATTTTTTAATTTTTTTAAATTTAATTATGCTAAATAAGCCTATGTCAGCTACAATGTTTTTTTCAGCCAGCTACAGTGCTTTTCAGCCATAAGCCACCAAAAATAAGCCCAAATGATCACCACCTTATTGGCTAGTCTAGCTCTCCATCCAAAGATTAGAAACTTTGCCGGTTCTTGTCTTCTGATGAAATGCTTACGCTTGTGTGGAATGCAATTTTATCTTTAGGACGCATGCTTTTCTAAATCTAGGTGTATCTTTTCAAAATATAGATATCTTTCTTATCACCTTTGTACTTTTGCTTCATAATATGATTGTTATTTATGTTCGCGGTCTGGCAAAGTAATGTTAATTTGCGTCTTCTTTTTACGAGAAGTCTAAAAGGTATAACTATATTTTGAGAGGGAGAACCTACAAGCTTTGTTATCCCCGGCCTGCCACGATACATGGTACCTGGCTAATTTCGATGGTTGTCCCAAGATAGTTTCGACACATGTAGATAGACAAATTTTGAAACACGGCCAAGGGACAAGTAGCTTCGATCCACCTTGACTGATGTTTTAATATTTATACAATTAGCTCAAAAGAGGAGCAATAGAGCACCTCTCCACATGGACAGATTCAGTCCAAGCTCAATTCCCAGGCTGGACCAGCTGCTCTTGGATAGATTCTTGGGCTAATTTTGTTTTTTTTGTGATTTTTCATGAATTATGTATAGGCTTTAGTTGCCAGATCTCGGGCTATAGTCTAGATAGTTCAAGGTCTGCTTCGGCCACTGCCACTCCATGATGCTCATTAGGTGCTTTGCTGAACTAAACGTTAGGTCACCCTTCTGGCCTTCTCCCTACCCTTGTTAGTGCCCATCTTATCCTCCATCTGGCAGTGTCATGCGAATGACTCTTACCAAATTCAGTCAAACGTGGTATAACTGCTCTTTGTTGGCGTTGGTGAATCCCATCCTGCCATAAGTTAGAAGGGATTCAGTGTTTTTCGGTTTTTTAATATAAAATTGCACATTGTTTTGATAAGGAGTTTAAAATCTCGATACCATTAGTATAAGGAGTTTAAAATCTCGATACCATTAGTTCCACGGAACAGTTTAAACACGAAAAACATTCGAAATGGCGATGCGAGTGTCGAGTGCGACGGAGCCAGCGCACCGCCTTTCTTTCCTCCCCGGTGACGCGAGGGGTTGAGGGCATGTTCTTTTTGGCTGCGGCTTGTGGCTTTTGGGCTGTTTGTACGAGAGATTACAGAGTAACAGAAACTTACGTGCTGTTTTTCCAATATAAATGAAGTCAGTAAAGTATGTACTACAATTAACTAGTAGACCTTATCTTGAAAAAAACACTCAGTTTAAAAGCTAGTTAATGTAGAAAAGCCGAAAAGCAGCTTTTAGAAACTGAAAAGAACAGAGCCTAGGGGTGGCAGTCGGGCGCGACGGGCACGGGTATTGCATACCCATGCCCGCGCCCGCGAGCAATTTTCATGCCCGCGCCCGTGCCCGCCACCCGTGACGGGCAAAAACCCGCGCCCATGCCCGTCGCCCGCGGGCATGCCCGTTTGCCCTCCAACAAATATCTAGACAATATTGCACATGTCATTTTGACAGTACCAGTTATTTTCTAAGTGATGTGATGCTATTTGCAGAGTTGCATTTTACCAACAGAACATGGGGAAAATGAAGGTAGCAAATTCTAGCAGTTGTTCTCATTAGCAACTGATCTTACCAAACACCTGAGACATTTGGACAAGCTTGCAGGTCCTTGGGCAGGGCCTCCATGAATGCATCCAACACAAAATTGTTTAAAAAGGAAAATAATTAGGCAATAGCAAATATGAATAGCAAAGTAACACCATAATAACACAATGACTTCGCAGCTAAAAATCATTGACCTAGCACACCAGGAAAGTATCTAAATAGGTACAAACTAGGAGCATTAGTGGGTTCATCAAGAAAAGATAAGTTCCTTCCATTATGCATAGCTTAGCACCACCTGTATGTGCTGCTAGTGAACAATATGTACTTCAATAAATGGACAGCCAGACAGGGCATCATAATTTAATAAAAGCACAATATAAATTGTCAACAAGCAATGTTCAATCCCAGCAACAAGTTACAAGTCTACAAGACCACACAGCCAGACAGGGCATCATAATTTAATAAAAGCACAATATAAATTGTCAACAAGCAATGTTCAATCCCAGCAACAAGTCTACAAGTCCACAGTTCAATGTAGCAAGGATGAAATCAATCTGAATCAACAATTGTGATGCAAGATGAGCTATCCTTGAAGTCCTCCACAACATCTTCAAGGCATGTCCAGAAGCCATCAGACCCATCTTCACCTAGATCATAAAAAATAATATTTGCATTAGTAGCTGGCCATCAAATGAAAAGAATAGACAACACAATTGCACAATTCCATACCTTCAAGCTGATAACGAAGCCAATCTTGACTGCACATTAATGCCTCCAACATTTTTGGAGTGAGACAGCTACGATGCTCACTTAGAACCCTTCCACTAGTGCTAAAGGCTGACTCGGAAGCAACAGTAGTTATTGGGATAGCTAAGATATCACGAGCCACCATCCTTACTGTGGGATAGCGACTTCCCGCAACCTTCCACCAACCAAGGATATCAAAATCCACACCCGTCTCACATGGAAGTGTTTCTTCTTCCAAATAGCGATCCAACTCATTTTTTGTCCTCCGGAGAGTAGTGATCTTTTTGTTGGCAGTTAGTTCATTGAATATTTCCAAGACCTCTAAAGCACTAATTGAGCTAGTATTACTGCTACTAGCAGTTGATGTACCAACACCCTCTTGTTCAACTTGTGCTTGGTACTAATTCATCAAGGATGACAAGAATTCATAGGCCTCATTAACATATTTTTCAGAACTTTCTTCACCAAAAAGAGCAATGTAGCAAGCATGTAGCATTGTCATTTTAAGACATGGATCAAGAATAACAGCAACAGCCAAAACACCTTGTATATCTGACCAATACTTATCATACTTTTTTATCATGGCATCAGACATTTCCTTAATCACCATATCTTCAGACATCTGCCAATTTTTTATTTTTAACTTGATCTCACATATTTTAGGGAAGCACACATTAGCAGTAACATACTTAGTTCCAGAGAACAACTCCGTGAGAGAATGAAAAATTTCCAATCTATTACAGATAACTGAGGCAAAGTTCCAATCATCAGCAGTAGGAGCAATAAAGTCTTTATCTAATTGACACAAGCGATCAAAAACTTTCCTATATGGTATAGCAACAATAAGCATGATATAGGTTGAGTTCCACCTAGTTTTGCAATCAAGGCACAACTTCTTAGTCAATCCAATCTTTTGGTGCTGGGCTGCTTTCACAAATTTTTCATACCTTTTTGGAGTGGCAAGCCAATAAGCAACGCTGTCCTGTATGCTTACAATACATGGCCCAATCACATCCAACCCATCTTTGACAATCAAGTTAAGGATGTGTGCACAACAACACATGTGTAGCATCTTTCCTCCCAACAAAAGATTACTTGCCCCAATCTTGTCCTCCATTTTTTACAAGATTATCATTTGTAGAACAATTATCAAGAGTCATAGAGGATACCCGACAGTCAATGTCCCAACTTTGGAGGCATGCATATAGAGCATTTGCAATAACAATATCCGTATGAGGGCAAGGAACATACACAAACCTACAAAAATATTGCATCATTTCAGTGTGAAAGTAAAGGAAAAGTAGATGTTAACTACTGAAACATAAAGCACAAGACTAAAAATCACCTCAAGATGCAACTTCTAAGCTTCCAATTATCATCAATGAAATGCCCGGTGACAGCCATATAGCCTCTCTTTTGGTTATCAGCTGTCCAAAGATCAGTTGTAATAGCAACACGGCAATTCATTTTTTGTAAGAAAAAACTAGCCTTCCTTTTCTCCACCTCATAATAATCCATGATATCCTTTCTAACAGTGTTCCGAGTGACCATTTTGAACAAGGGTTGCAATGAACTCACAAATTTCCTAAAGCCATGATGTTCAACAATGGACAGAGGGTATTCATGCAGAATAATCATGGTATAAAGTGCTTTCCTAGCTACTTCTTGATCAAAGACATAGGTCCCCAAAGCTACTTTCCCTCCTTCACTACTGCCAAATCTCAAATTAGTTTGTACTTTCTCTCCATCCCTCTTTCTGTAAATGCAGACTTTTAAATGAGAATGTAGATGTTTTGTGCCATTTTTAGTACCACCTGAAAGTTGCTTGAAGCACCACATGCACTTTGCCTTATCAACTCCATTCACTTGCACTCTTGTAAACTCGCTCCAAACGGCAGATGTCAGCTTCCTCTTTGTTCGATGATTTTCTGTCACTTCATCTTCTTGTTCTTCAGTTTGAGCAGGAACTTCCTTCACAGATGCGGCCACAGCAGGGGCTGAAGCTTGTGAAGCTTGCTCCGGCTGGCTGCTACTTCCTGGGGTCGACATAGTCACTGCAAAAAAAATAAGTGAGATCACCTCGGCTCACTGCAAGAGAGGAATGATTTACCACAGAGAGGCTCACCTCGGATCTGGAGCGGTGGCGGCGGCGCAAGGGAGAAGGGAGGAGGAGGGAGGCGGTGACCGACGGCGCAAGAGAGGAGGAGGGAGGCGGCAACCGGCGGCGCAAGGGAGGAGGAGGGAGGCGGCGACCGGCGGCGCAAGAGAGGAGGAGGGAGGCGGCGACCGGCGGCGCAAGGGAAGAGGAGGGGGCGGCGGAGCTGCGGTCGCCAGTGTGGGGGGGGGAGAAAGGGACACTGGATCTGGAGCGGCGGCGGCGCAAGGGAGAAGGGAGGCGGCGCAAGGGAGGAGGAGGAGGCGGCGACCGCCGGCGCAAGGGAAGAGGAGGGGAGCTCACCTCGGTTGGAGCTGCGGTCGCCGGTGTGGGGGGAGAAAGGGACACCGGATCTGGAGCGGCGGCGGCGGCGCAAGGGAGAAGGGAGGCGGCGCAAGGGAGGAGGAGGAGGCGGCGACCGGCGGCGCAAGGGAAGAGGAGGGGGGCGGCGGCGCAAGGGAGGAGGAGGGGGCGGCGGCGCAAGGGAGGAGGAGGGAGCCGGCGGCGCAGAGAGCCAGAGAAGGAGGAGGGCAGAACCGCAGAAGGCCGAAGGAGGAGGGCGCAACGCGCAAGGAAGGGGGAGGCCGAAGGCTTTGTCCAGTTGTGCTTGTGCGGCGGCAGGGAAACCCTAAAGATTTTAGCTCAGTGTATATATACCAAAGACTCCCAGGGAGGTAGGTGCCCACTTGTCAGTCATGTTTGGCGGGTAAACGGGCGAAGCGGGCATGGGTAGTCACTACCCATACCCATGCTCGTTTACCCATCGGGCAAAGGATTTGACCCATTAGTATACCCGCAGGCAAAAAAATTAGAACATACCCTACCCTAATAGGGTTTTTACCCACGGATAAACGGGTAATCGGGCCCGACTGCCACCCCTAACAGAGCCTGACACGACCGATGACTCGACCTCAGTCACCTGGACATCAACTGCTCAAATGCCGCCTCTTCACCCGCAGCCCCTGATCCCGTCCGTCCACGTGCCCCCAGCTTTGAGCCTTCCTCCTCACCAACTCCCGCCCGACACGCAACCACTTAAATTTCCCCGATGACATGTGGGCCCTGACAAGCCTCCTCCCAGCCGCAAGCCTCCAGGCCGCCGTAATCCCACCCACACATCACAGGCCGCCGTCTCTGTCACTGACATCCAACCCGCGGGCCCGACACGGCGAGCCACGGCTGTATTTGTCAGCATGACATCCGGGCCCAGCGGATATACTGGCCCACCGGTCAGTGGTTTCGTCGGAGGCAAGTGGAGAAGGGGCAATTGCTGGCTACCAAATTCGAGACCGACCCCTCATAATTCTCCCTTCACCTCTGCGCACCAGTTTCCTTCCTCCCCCTCCCCTCCCCTCTCCTCCTCCTCCGTCGGCCGCCGCCGCCGCCGCTGCGAGAGAGAGAGAGAGAGAGAGGCGCGAGAGCTAGCAGCAACCTGCGCAGTATCATCCTGGTAAGCTTCGAGCCCCCCTTTGTGGAATTTGATTCGTTGATTTGGTGTGGCTTGGTTGGAGATGGTAGCATTCGTTAAAATTCGTTTTGGTTTGGCGTATTGTGGGGTCTTCTCGTGCTTGTGGTGCGCGGGTGCCGTGGGGATTCGCTTGTCCTGGCTGGGGGGGGTTTGGGTTTTGGTCGTTTTTTTTTGAATTTTTTCGGTGAATTTCAAGTTGGGGGTTGCGATTCACTTAGAAATTGAGAGGTTTTAGTATTTCGGGGCTCGGTCGATTCTTAGTTCTTACAGTTGCGATGTTTGTTTGTTCCCTCCATCTTCGTTTTAGTTTGGGGGTTTCTACTTCTTTTCGTCGGTTTGGACTTGAGCTGCTTTGTTCTATATATTTTTCTTGTTCTTGTCGGAATCGTGTCCTTTTACCCAAAGGGAGCGTGTAATTTCGAGCTAAATTTATCGGTTGGGTTTCTAGTCACCGGCGGCGATCTGAGTGTTTTGTGTGAATAATTACAGGGTTTGATCGCTGGAATATCAGTTTTTTCCAATTAAAAAGCTGTTCTTTTGGTAGTGGATTGTGGTAATTTAGTGGAGATAATTTCCTCTTGGGTTAAAATTACTTAGTCTTCTTATCTAGGGTTTGGTTCTCGTGTTGGTTCTACGCGATCTCACCTTGTCGTTACTGAATTTCTTGGATGGAACTTAGGTGTTTGACGCCTTTCCTTGTTTTTATAGAGGGTTTTGCTACCGATCTGGATGCTATCTATTTTTTGTTCTAGTACGCTTGCAACACAAATGATCATGTATTCAAATCTCCTACTCTAGCTTGTTTCTTACGTGAAACATTTGCTATCCTTTGATGTTGCACAGCACGAAGTAATTAATAAAACCATGTCTGATACGTCTAGATTTGTGCGATTGCTTGTGCAATTGAAGAAATAAACTATACTGATTTAACCCATATTACGGTTGCCCCTGCTTTGCTGGTAAAAGGATACTGCTTTTGCGTAAGCAAAAGAGCACTTGCACAAATATGTGATTGAAGAGTGGAAACTGTGAGAAGGCAAGGCCTTTGCTCAAAGGCGGGCCTTTTGAGGTATAGGTTATAGTTATATTCCTTCACGAGTTTGACCCAGGTTCATAATTGCCACCAGCAGTGTTGCACAAGGTTGAGGGTATAAGGTGTGGGAAGATTCGTGATGTTAGTGAACTGTGATGCAGTATATTTGTATTGGTTGTTTAGATTCTTGGTTGCAGTCTTGTTGAGTTGGCTGGAAATTTTGATCCACAAAGGTTGGACGTGTAGGATATTTTACTCCTGTTTGTTGCGCACTAGTTATTGGCATTACTTTGTTTCTATGGGCTAGGAGGGTAAGTAAGGAGAAGTGGATGTGGCGCACAATATTAGTTCACGAGTAGACAACTTGGCATGGTTGCTTTTACTTGAGTATGAACCAGCTGATCTGCATATCCAATACCCACTAACACTGCGTAGTGGCACAGCAATAGATCTTTACTTATACTTCACATTGGGCAGCCATGTCAGTGATGCTTGGGCCAGTGATGTGCTTCCTGATGAATCTGATACTGATACTGTCCATGCATTAGGTTGGGAAAATCTGGATCATACTTTCAAGTAACTTCAGACCTACATTCTTTGCACTTTGTAGTTACTGAAGAGGTCTATTCACTTGTAGGTGTGTATGTATACAGAAGCATGATGATAATTTTTTTACTTTCTTTTGCAAAATTACTGTGGGTTTAGGGTATTGTTTACAGATCAATGTACCAACTCAGTGGCCATGTCTGTTGTACTGAACATAGATAGATAGAAGATTTAATTCATATAGAAAGCAGTATTACATCTTGTCATGTGTTCATTAAATTATTATGCTTTTGTTTCCTTGTATTTTATATGTTGAGCGCCAATGTTCTGTTCCTTTTCAAAATTCGCCTTTTTCTAACTTTTGTAGTGGATGTCCAGAGAGTTTTGATACTCTGAACCACAACTCTGATCAAGATGCCAGCACTGAGGATGAAGAGGAAATTTGATGATGATGGCTTTGGGAATGAGGTTGACACCAAGTCCATGAAATCTGTGAAAATCTCACATTTCCAAGTCGGGGAGTTAGAGCAGTCAGCTGTGGTGAATTCATCTTATAAGGATCCTCAGGATGGTGAGTGATTGCATGGATGCTCTCTCAAGAAAAGAGGTGACCGCATGTGCAATGAACTTGGTGTTTTGCTCTCTAGGAACGACATGGAATTTTCACAAGTTTTGCATAAAAATTCCTTTAAATTAGCTCTACTGTTTATTCTTAGTTCTCTTTGATGTTTGATGAATGTGTGCTCTTGACCGGGTTTGATGTTTGATGAATGTGTGCTCTTGACTGGGTTTATTGTTTATTCTTAAATTCTTTTTGATGCTAGATAAATGTGTCTTTGACTGGGAACTGTTTTTGATAATAAATGTGTCTTTGACTGGGAACTGTTTTTGATAGTCACACAATGCATAGCTAGAGAATCTCATGGAAATTTGATAATGAGTAGTGTTGCTTTTGTTAAGTTAGTTTTACATGTACTGTTCGTTAACAAAGCAGTACAATATATTTACATCATGCATTGTTAGTGACTTAAGATTAGTGAACATGTGTATATTTTATGGATTGACAATGTCTCCTTTTTCCACAGAGCCTGGTCTGACAACTCAGCTAACTGCCCAAGATATTAGGATCATGGAAGCTTCTGGCTTGCATGATGTGCTTGGAGGAACATCTATTGCTCTGCTCAAGGTGCGGCAGCTTTGACTGATCTCATATTAAACTCAGCGATAATATATTATGTACTTATCCTTGTGTTTAATCATTTGAGTTAAATACTTCCCATTTCATTTGTGTTAGTGGTATATTGTATTTCAATTGCCATCTTCACTTGGCTAGCATGCCTTCCTTGCTTGTAATAATGCCACTTAGGGCACTGTTGAGTGCTTGGATAGTTTGATGTCTAACTTTCATTATTGATGCTTTTGTTGCCATCCCAATTGATGATGGTGTGACAACCTTAATTGGATTTTAAATTTCTCTTCACTTTGCTTGTAAATATGATTGGATGCTTTCTTCTTCCTCAATAAGTTCTCGGTGTTGTTTTCCAGATTGATTGACCCAGTGAAAAGGGTGGAAAGGGTGTATAATGAAAGATGCCATTACTAATTAGCAACTTTTGATGGTTGGGATATAACTTATGCAATTACCTGCTGCCTGTTGTCATTTCACCCTTCACTTGAACTTCAAAAATTAAATGATTAACAGCCTTTAATATTTCTTGTAAAGGTTAGAAGGCATCACCTTTGTTTGAGATAATAAAAGATGCAATTAATAATTAGCGACTTTTTGTGATTGGGATATAACTTATGCAATTACCTGCTGCCTGTTGTCATTTCACCTTTCACTTCAACTTGAAAATTTATATGATTAACCGCCTTTAATATTTCTCATAAAGGATAGAAGGCATCACCTTTGTTTGGTGTTGTTGTATTATGATCTAAGCTAGCATTTGAAGGTTGGGCAGTACATTGCTTTGTTATTTTTCACCTGTTTGAATTTTGAAGAATATCTTGCAACATAAGGTTGTTCTATTGATTTGCAGGATTTAATATCTGAGGTGGCGATTTCATCAAGTTTGGAGGCTGATGCCTTATATAATTATGACGACAGCAAATCTCAGTTAAATGTAGTAAATTATGTTGACAAAGGTAAGGAGTAATCCTTTCCCCTCCAATAATTGTATCTATGTTGGGATTATCAGAATGGCGCTAGGAATATAGAATTATATATCTATAAAGAGAAGTTAACAGGCATAAATTTGATATGTACTTCCATGAGAGTTCGATTAATTAATATTTTAAGTAAAACAACATACACAATATGATGTCACAGATCCTAAAAACATTTAAAATCCAAATATTGTAAAAATATTTGACAAGTAGTGACTGTTATCTACCTTCTTAACTTTTGACAAAACTACCTTTGTTCAGAAACTGGACACACGCTTATGACCTTAATTAATAGTTTGCTATTTGTGCCACATTTGACAAATTATGGTTGCTTGGCTGCCGATTTTTGAGCTTCACTGCATCTCTTGCTCTGAAAATTTTGTGCCACATATGTAGTGTGCCTGTATTAGGTGCATGAATCAGGCCCATCTAAGTGATAATTTTTCTTTAATGGCCAATGTCCTTTGCATGTCATGGTGCGGTTTCATGCACTAGAACACTAGTAGCTTGCATCTATCTAGCACCAGCAGGAAGCAAATTTTTGACAGTTCATAGGACAGGTGCATGCATCTGTATAATTCTAATTGCAATTGATGAAGCAGATCAAACGTACCTACTCCTTGAAAAGGCCCTGATGATAAGTTAAGATTTGTTCAACCTGGTGATCTGGCTATGCACACTATAGTTTGCTTTACAAAAAGCACACCTGATTATCAGTTAAATGTTTTCTTAAATCTATAAAATAGATCCACATAGTAACTAGGCCTGGTACACTTGATCCATATGTCAGTCTCATAGACAGTGGTATTTTTCAGAAATACATCCTTTACAATGGCATTTTACTAACTTCCCCCTTCTTTTTGAAGCCTTTTAGTCTTTCTCAACATGATATTGTGGAACAAAGCTAGGAAGTTTGTCTTATGTTGAGGACAAGTTGTTGTGCACGTATTTTTGATCTGCACCTAAATCCCTGATAAGCAAGATCTGCTTGCCCATTATATCAGAGGAGAGAAACAAGTGCGCATCATGTGGTGACTGGGTGTTGACTGAAACTGAATCTGAATGATATTTACTTCCCCACATGGACCCCATGTAAATATCATTCCATGGAGATAGTGTAGAAAAATTATATCAATTTATCATTAATGCTTCTCATGTAATTTTTCATTTATTTATCTATTTCAAATAAACATATTAATAATTGATGTGGTAACTACCTAACTAGGCAGTGAGCCAGTGACTGATTGTATCTGAATAAGGACAAATGTAGAAACATAATGTCATACAATTCTCTGTATATCTATTTATTTATGTTTGTAAAAAAACATTTATTATGCTCAAAGCATGGTTTAATCTGTGCATATTCATTTATAATTTTGCATTGCAGGCTTTGCAGGTGAAGATGTAAATTATGCAGCACAGGAACTTTGTGCTGTTAATTATCATGAAGAAAGCTGGGGCTCAAATCAGGGTTGCAGCCTATTGGACATTTATAATCCTGATGATGCCTTCCCTTTCTTATTTGATGCTCCAACCGATCTCCTGGCCAGTTACACTGCATTGTGCGATGAATTTGTACCCATTGATGCGGTGATAAACATGAGTGGCAGGTGTGGAGTATTCCCACTTACTGAGAGCACTGCGGAGGCCAGTATGGGTAATGAGCTATGCTCATCTGTGGGGGATGATATGTGCTTTAGTAACTCTGAGGTGTTAGAGTGGCTTAATCCACATCTGGCCGAGGAGGATTTGCCTAATCTTATTGATTTTACTGAGTTGAGTTCAAATGCTGTTTGTGTATCTAAAGAGCAAGGGACCAGGAAGGTCACTCTTGTACTTGATTTGGATGGTACGTTGCTAGCGTGTAAGGAGTCAAGTATCTTTTGAGAACTTTGTTGCTTGCCCTTGAGAATAACATATTGTTTTTTATTCCTGTGCAGAAACCCTTGTACATTCAACTCTGGATCACTGTGATGATGCTGATTTTACTTTCCCAGTGTTCTTTGATATGAAAGAACATGTGGTATATGTGAGAAAGAGACCACATCTCCACACGTTCCTCCAAAAGATGGCCGAGATGTTTGAGATTGTTATATTCACAGCCAGTCAAAGTGTTTATGCAGATCAGCTGATTGACATGTTGGATTCAGAGAAAAAGTTTTTTTCCAAGCGTTTTTTCCGCGAGTCATGCGTATTTATGGACAGTGGCTACACAAAGGATCTGACTGTTGTTGGAGTTGACCTCGCAAAGGTTGCCATAATTGACAACACTCCACAGGTAAATTACTGTGATAAATTATTCAACACTTCTTAAGGGTTAAAGTAGTTGGAAGGTCTTAAAAGGTGCCCTGAACCTACATCCCTGCTCGAAAGCTTCCACTGTTATATTCTCTTATTTATGTGTTCTCTAAAAGTCGATTGTGATAATGGCCTAAACGTACATATCTGTTTGAAAGCTTCCACCGTCTGAGTACTTATTCCGTGTTTCATTCAGGTTTTTCAGTTGCAAGTAAATAATGGTATACCCATAGAGAGTTGGTTTAACGACCCCTTGGACGAGGCATTACCTCAGCTGATTCCTTTCCTGGAGACCCTTGCTGTTGCGGATGATGTCCGACCCATCATTGCCAAGAAGTTCCGCAACAAAAAGGATAATTGCTGAGGTTCCTCGAAGTGTTAGGAATAGTTTATTGTTTACTCGCATAGAGGAACAATAACTTACATGACATGTTAACTGGACTAGTTGAGACTTGTTTCTCTGTCTCTCTCTTTACAGCGAGTTGGTTTCATAGGATTAAATATTTTGGTGCCAGAGCTATTTCTTGTGAGTTGTACATATCCTCAACTCTATTATACAATTTTGTACATAGAATGCTGTTCGAAATGAAAGTGAACCTCCTTCCAAAATTTCTTCTTTGCACCCCTGCCGTGTATGGGCGGCGAAGTGTTTCATACTTCCGTGTTCTTGCCGTTTGACTGAGTTCGTCCGTTCGACGGTCGACGGATGAGTGCATCTGTTCGACGGTTGACGGATGAGTGCGTTTGTTAAATCATGTCAACTACACGTTTCTTGTGTAATGAGGCTGAAGGTACTCATTTGGTAAAATTGCTTATTGGCTGTCCATCGGCCGGAAACGAACCATCTTGTATTGTTGCCAACTACAAAATATGTAATTTAGAAACTATTTACTACTGTTAACATTCATAAGCCAATACATTATGTGGTCCAAAGTCCAAACTCAACTCGTATATCCGAGTATCCGACATTTTGGCCCCATGATTCAGTCGAAGGCTTGAAGCCCGATTAGCGTACTGTAAATGCACGTTATCTTTTTCATCCGAGTTTTTTCTCCGACCACAATTTGACACACGTTCTCTTAGCTAGCATGCTAGAAACAAATTTTATGTACTTGAGGCACCAAGGGGTGGAAACCATCTTTGGATGGAATGGTAGAGTTGTTGGTATACGACTCTAACCACTAATTTATATCTTAATGCTCGCCTTTACGCACACGTAAGTGTGTTTCAATAGAATCTTTGTGAGGTCGTAGATTTATCTCTAGTCTCTGTCATTGTAGGTATATACTAAAGAGACGTACTCATGTGTGTATGTATGACGTGCGTGGTGTGCATAGGCGGATCCTATGTAGTTCATAGGTATTCAGTCGAACACCCAAATTTTTAGACGAAATACCCCCTATTTAATAGATATATTTGGCATATATATTGGTAATTGGTCTACATATTTCTTATTTATGCCCCCAATAGATTTCAGCCCACTCAGACACCTCCTCTCAACTCATCTCAAAAATTACAATCCAGTTGAAGGTTCAAGAAGGTTAACTAGAGGGAGGCGGGCGAATAGACAGTTTAAAATTCTTTTGGCCAAAACTGAGTTTTATGTAGAATTTAAATTCAAGGTGGCAAGCAAGCCGCGGCGAGCGCCAAGTATGGCTTAGCCAGATCGCCTACAGCCGTGGTCCCGGTAGAGAGCGTGTGGCGGCGGTTGTGCCACGGGGGCCAACAAGGTAGGTCGCGCACGTCGACAATAGCACAAGTGCAGTCCTATTTTCAGGTTCCAAATCCCATATTCTTAATTCGATAAATTTTTCTAAATTATTTGAGATGTTGTTTCTACTACAAATAATTTATACTTTGATTTTGCTACTATGAACCTCCACTCTAACTTTGAACACTTATCTTAAAGATTCTGGATCCGCCACTGGTGGTGTGTGTGCACAATGCATGTGTCTATCTTTGTACGAGAAAAAAAGGAACAAGGTAGCGTAATGACATCTGGCTCGCAGGAAGAAAAGGAATTCCAGTATGGTTTCGACGTGCAACTATATGCGATTCACGTTACCGCAATTTACTACTATTTATTCACTGGTCCACATGCATGGTGCGGTACAAATCACAAAGTTAGCTACTACAAATTACGAACTGAGGCGGCGGGCTGCTGCTGAGCCCTCCACTCCTCGTGCTTTGGCCGGCGGTAGCGACAGGCCGGGCATCCCGGCATGACACAGGCGGTCGGTGAAAGCATCTAGACTTTTAAAAATGATTTTGGTAATTAATGAAATTATATGAACATAGGACTAACGTGTTTTATGAGCATGCAAAGAGTTAGTTCGCATATGAGCAACAAGATGCAAGCCAAAGGATATGTGTGAAAACTAAGTTGGCTCAAGACAAGTGTATACTTAGCGTATGATCCAATTTTATTTTTACCGGTCTTAGGTGAATGGTGGAAGACCGGATTATAGGGTAAATGATCGTACCATCAAGAGGAATCTTGGCAAGTAGCTTGAAAACATATTTCTTATGCCATATGGATCAACATTAGAAACTTGCATTCATATAAAATTGGTTTTAAAACTAAATCTGTGCTCTGTCTGGAAGAGCGGTAGTACCACAGTTTTGAACGTCGGAACTACCGGAAAGCGGTAGTTCTGCACCCAAATGCGGTAGTACCGGAAAGCGGAAGATCCAGTCATGGAGCGGATCGATTTTTCTAGAGAGCACCCTTGGTTCGGCCTAAAATCTTGCGGGAACGGAAGTACCGGCCATTTTAACGCCGGAACTACCGCACTGAGCGGTAGTACCGCATTATAGAGCGGTACTTCCGGAGCCCGGAAGAACCGGAGGGAGAGCGGATCGATTTTTCCAGAGAACCCCCTCTGGATGAAGTTCGGATTTTCCCGGAGCGGAAGTACCGGCGATTTCAATACCGGAACTACCGCTGGTAGCGGTAGTTCCGCTTCCAAGAGCGGTACTTCCGGAGTCCGGAAGATCCGGACTCAGAGCGGATCAAGATTTCCAGAGAGCGCCAAAATCTGAGACCTTTCGGAGTTTGGCTGGAGCGGTAGTACCGCGCCGACTTTGCGGAACTACCAGGGAGCGGTAGTACCGCAAATGTCAACGGTGGTAGTACCGCGCCGCCAAATACAACGGTCACTGCAGAGCTCTGACATAGCCTTTCTGGCGCGAAGATTTGATTGCGGTAGTACCGGCCCCTGGGGGCGGTAGTACCGCTCGACTAGAATTTTTTCTGGAATTTGTGTCAAACGGCTAGTTTTGGTTGATGGAGGCTATAAATACCCCCACCACTGCACAAGGGCATTTTTTAGAGACTCATTGCATATTCCTTGAGCCCAAGTGCATTCATTCCTCCCATATTCTCACATTGAGCATTAAATTGAGGTGGTTTTGCAATTAGTGCAATATTTCATTTGTTGATCCACATTGGCACTAGAATTGCATTCAAGCGAACACCGGAGTTTATTACTCTTAGTGCTTGCCGGCACTTGGACGATCCGGTGGAGGTTGGCTTGGTGATCTTCTCAAGAAGATTGTGAGAAGACCCGGCAAATTGTGAAGGTCGGAGCTTGCCTACCCGGAGCGGGAAAGAGCTACATTAGTGATCAAGGTGTTTGGCTCAATTCGTAGAGCCGGTCTGATTCGTCCGGGCTTATCTCAACGTGGATTAGGGGAAACCGGCAAGGTTCCGATCACCACGGTAAAAACATCGGTTGTGTCTCTTGTCTCTTTAGCTCTTGTTTATTTGCTTCATTGTGATCTTTTGATCGCCTAAAAGCTAGTGTTGCTACATTATTGTCTAGAATTGCATAGGATTAATTGCTTTACATTCTTGTCATTTAAATTGTAAAGAATTAATCAAGTTAACAAGAAAAATTTAAAAACCTACTATTCACCCCCTCTAGTCGGTATCCTTGATCATACAAGTGGTATCAGAGCTTGGTCTCTCACATTTAGACTTAACCGTCTAGAGAGAAAAGGATGGCTAGTGAGGGGATTGCAGTAGGAAAGGCACCTCTATTTGATGGCTCAAATTATGCTTATAAGAAGATTAGAATGTCAATTTATTTAAAGGCCATGAGTCCTAACATTTGGAAAATCGTAAATGATGGTTACGTCATGCCACTTGATCCCGAGAATCCGACGGAACAAGATGGGCGTAACACTCATTTAGATGCCCAAGCCATGAATGCTCTCTTTAGAGCCTTAAACGCGGATGAATTCAATAGAGTGAGCAATCTTGAGACGGCTCACGCTATTTGGACCACCCTTTCGGAAATTCACGAAGGGACATCCACGGTTAAGGAGGCAAAATTGCATCGGCTTAGGATTAAGTATGAGACATTCATAATGTTGCCCCATGAGGACATCAATGAGATGTACACACGGCTAAACAACATTGTGAATGAGCTCAAAGGCTTTGGAACTAACCTCTCCGATCTTGATATTGTGAGAAAGATGCTTAGGGCTCTACCGGAGAAGTATGAGATGTTGGTGACTGAGAGACCATGTGGAGGCTTCCCATGGTTGTGGTGAGTAATTGACTTTTGTTCTAGGAAGATTGAGTTTAGTTTTTAAGGTCTCTGCTAGTTCTGCATTGTCGTAGCCCTGGCGAAGTGCTCTGCAGCTAATACGACCACGTTGGTCGTGGTCGAAAGTCGTGCGCACTGTTTTCGACCACTTTGGGCGTGGTCGAAGGTCACCCGAGGGGTCTACGACCACTCTGGCCGTGGTCGAAGGGCACCAGAAGAGAGTACAACTGATTTGGCCATGGTCGGAAGTCGTTACGACCACGGTGTGCGCTATCGGAAGCCAGCCGAGCCATTTACGACCACGTTGTGGCGTATACGACCATTTTGGGCATGGTCGAAGGTCATTCAGGTTGTTTTCGATCACGTTGGCCGTAGTCGAATGCAGCTACGACCACGTTGTCATGAGCTGAAAGCGGTTGGAAGTCGGAAGTCGAAGCTACGACCACGTTGTAGTAGGCTGCAGTCGAAATCGGCGCTCAAAAATCTACGACCACGTAAGAAGTCGGCAGAGTTCGACCATGTTGTGAGGCAGTCGTATGCGGTCAGAAGTGGGCGGCTGCGGTCGAAAGTCATCAAATGTGGTCGAAAGGGCTTCGACCACAATGAAACAAGTAGTACGTGATCGGGAAAAGGCTTCGACCACGGTGAAACTCAGTATACATGGTCTGAACAAGGTTCGACCATGGGGGGAAGCGATGAACGTGGTCGGAAGGTGGTTCGATCACATGATAAGCAGCCGTAGCCTTTGATAACAGGTCGTTTGGTCTCGAGAGGCGGTCGGTTGTGCCCGAGATGTTTGAGCTTAGTCGTAGACTCATTGCTTCTGGTCGTATGGCTTGATATTGTTGTCGTTTGTCGTGTGCATTCACTGTTCTCTATTCTCGACTGGTCGTAGGTGGTATACGACTTGGTCAGAGTATGATTTGAGTTTTGATTTCTGGCTCACGTGGTTGGATACTATTGTGAGCGGTGCTATGTAATGGTTTGCTTGTCTGATGATGTTTTGCAGGACTTTGAGACTAGTCGTGGCGAGGCATGGAGGGCCGAGACTAGGCACGGGCGGTGCTAAGGTCAAGAGCGGCCAGGAGGTGCTGAAGACGACGAGGTTTGCGAGGTGGTTGCAAGACTTGAGAGGCAAGGCAGAGGAAGCTTCCAGGAAGGCAGCCGGATGGCATTTTGGAGAAATACGGAAAGCTGTAAAGGAAGCTGTATCTCTGTGAAAGCACTGGAGTGACTCTCGCTAATGGGTAAAGAGGAAAGCAAACCCGGTAGTGGAGGCTATAAAAGGAGGGGTGTCTCCTGCATGTAGCTTAAAGGGGATTGGGGGTCTTTTGCTTTCTCTTTTGCAGTTGAGAGTAGGTGAGAGCAGGAGAGACAGAGGTGTGCTGTTGTCTCCTTCGTAGCTCTGTGTTGTGTTCCTCCCAAGAATCATGTAGTTCTTGGTGTTCTTGAGGATGAGAAGGAGGGGATGAGCTGAGTCTACTTGTAATCATTCCTCATGTCCTAACGTCCATGCGTATCGGGACTCCTCTGTAGTACTCTCGAGAAATAAATTCTCCGAAGTTCTTTGAGCTATGTGTATCTTATTTCAGTTCCTTTTTCTGTGCAGTCTCCTGATCTTTCTGTTTCAATCTTGATTTGGTTTTGAGCTGCTTTTGCTTTGGGCTATGTTGGCTTGCTTTGAACTGGGAATCATCCTTAAGGCCATCTTGGCCAGTTCTTCCCGAGAGCACCATTCTTGTTTCAACCGCGCAGTATTCTCTGTTTGATTTCTTTTGTCGGCTCGGGCAAGTGTTCGACCACGTGGTGTTCGTCCATCAGTTGGCTTACGACCACGTGTGTTCGACCAGAGAAGCCAGTCTTCTCGATCGATTTGTTTTGTGGGTTCTTGGAGAGTTTTTGAAGGCACCATTCACCCCCCTCTGTTGCCATTTCGGTCCTACAATTGGTATCAGAGCCGGTTAGCTCTTTTCAATAGATCTTAACCGGTCTCAAGAGCCATGGCGACGGACAAGTACTCGACCAAGCCGCCCGTTTTCGATGGCATCGATTACCCCTTCTGGAAGAGCCGAATGGAGACATACATCCAGGCTCAGGGGTACGCTATCTGGCGCAAGGTCAAGGTCCGGTTTGTTGTTCCTCACGATGAGAACATCAATGCTGGGAATATGCATGATGTTGAGGCAAACGCTAAGGCAAGGAACATCATTATCCAGGGCCTGAGTCGTAGCGAGTTCGATCGCATCTCCCACCTGTCGTCTGCCTACGATATCTGGGTGACCCTCGACGCATACCATGAGGGCACCACCCAGATCAAGACGGTTCGACAGGACCAGTTCAAGCGCGAATACAACAAATTCGAGATGCTTGCTGGTGAGTCCCTAGATGAGTGTTTCGCTCGTTTCCACAAGATCTTGAGCAACCTCCGAGCGGTCGGTCTCACATACCCCGACTCGGACAACGCTCGTCAGATGCTTGCGGCACTCGATCTGCGTGTGTGGGAGATGAAAGTGACCACCATCAAAGACACGACAGACCTCTCGACCTTGACTCTTGACGCGCTGTACTCGCGCCTCAAGACTCACGAGATTGACGTTGTCTCTCGTAGGTCGAAGTCACAGTCGATGGCTTTGGTCACCGATCCCAGTTCAGCTTCTGGTCTCTCTTCTGAGTCTTCTTGCGGTTTCTCCCTTGCTGCTCTCTGTGACATAACTGATGATCAGTTAGAGCAGCTTGCGGATGATCAGCTGGCCCTCCTAGCCCGAAGGTTTTCCCATGCCTACAAGGGTAGGAGAGACAGAAAGAGAGGAGGACCAGTCATCTGCTTCGAGTGTGGTGGCCCCAACCACATCCGAGCAAACTGCCCCAAGCTTGGAAAGGGTAAAGGTGACTACGGCGGTTCGGGAAAGAACGACTACACCGACAAGAACCGCAACACGAAGCCTTCAGCACCTGCTCCGGGAAAGAAGAAGTTCCGCAACTTCGGGAAGGCCAAGAAGCTCTTCCACCGCGTCCTCACCGCCTTCGACGACCTCGACCTCAGCGAGGTGGAGGGATGGAGCGACGACGACGGGACGGGTGACCAAGAGCCCAAAGATGGCGGTGACGACTTCTCCGGCATGTGCTTCATGGCCCTCGAGGGCGAACTCAGCGACAGCGAGCTGTACTCCGACTCGGACGAGGTATGTCCCTCCTATGACCAACTTAATGAAGCTTTCCTTAAGCTAGGAGGTTTTCATGCTAGAGCTAAGACTAGGTGTACCGAGTTAGAAAAGGAAGTAGATAGACTGTCACGGGAGCTTACTTCTCTTACATCTGCTCCCTCCCGTGACGACTGTGATACATGCTGTGCTTTGCTGGGTGATTTGGAGAAGTTAAGGACCTCGCATGATAGTGTGTCCTCAGAGCTTGATTCTATTAAGGTGGAGAATGTTAGTCTGCTTGCTGAGTTAGAGTTGAGTAGGATGGCTGTTACCCTACTTACTACTGATGAGATTACTTCTCCCACCTCATGTGAGGTTAAGGACATTGCTGCTAGAGGACCTTATGCCATGCTCCTTGATCTGCCCGAGTCTTGTGAAAATTGCAATAATTTAAAGATGAACCTAAAACGGGCAGATCACAAGATTGCTGAGTTGCGTGCTTCTTTACTTGAGCCTATTGATTCATGTTTGAATTGTCCTAGATTAACTGCTGAACTTGAATCTGTCTCAAAACAGTTTCAAGAAATGATTGACACTAATAAGAAAATGGCTCAATTCGCGACTAAGGATCCTGTTAGCTCACCTTGCATTAGATGTGATAAACTAAAACTTGAACTCGTTGCCTTGAATGACAAATGTGTGAAGCTAACTAAGGATCAACTAGTGAAGGCACCAACTGCTTGTACTGTTTGTGCTGAGAAGGGGGAGAAGCCCCAGGGTAAGGTGGAGATGCCTAGGAACGTGAACCAACTGACTAGCAGTAGGACTGTCCATTCAGAGTCGGCTGTGCGTGCACAAGCCATTCTTCCCTCTGCTATTGGTTCTTCATCTGCTCCCTTACCTCCTGCTGTTCCCTCTTCCCCTTGCTCTTCTTGCACCTCTCTCTTTCGGGAGTGTCAGTACCTTATGAACACTCTCGAGAGATTTGTAGGAGGCAAGAAGAAGCTTAATCTTATTCTAGACCAATCCAAGATTTGCAAGTTCAATCAAGGTTTAGGATATGATTTTTATGAGGATATGAGGAAGCATCCACCTGCTATTCTCCGACCCATAGTAGGAGGTGTGATCGAGGTCGAGCCCAGATCTGATGAGGTTAAATTCAAATCAGCGGGCTTTGTCCAAGGGATCTCTGACAGCAAGGTGAGTCCACCTGCAGCTTCGGCCTCTCAGAAGGCGAAGCCTCCCCGTGCTACTTCTACCTCTCAGAAGGTGAAGTACCACTGCACATTCTGTCAGAAGGATGGACACACAGTCGATCGATGCTTCAGGCGCGCTAGGATTGCGCGTAGAGACCGTGCAGAGGCATTTAGGCGTATTCAGGGTCAGCCCCAGATCCTGAGTACACCTAAGACTAGCACGAGGTCCAGGTTTGCTTCTGACAGGTTTGGGCAGCATCGAGGACTTGGTTTTTCTGAGTCTTCTGGTTTTCGTCCTTGTGCTGCTCCGGGTCGTGTCTTCCGCCGTCCTGAGGGTAGATCTCGGTTTCCCCGTCGAGATAGCTACCCGCGGCGTGATCAGTGTGTTGCCGGTGTTCCGACTCGCTCTCCCGTAGCAGTCGGACCCCGCAACAGCTTCAGGTCTGCTCACAGACCTTCTGCTTCTTTGAGTCATGGAGAGCGTAGGGTAGATAGAGGTCAGTCGTGCTTGACTACTTCATCTGCTCGACGTGTTGTTCAGTATTGGGTGCCAAAATCACTCTTGATTTATCCCAGTACTGAGACTTTACTCTCTGTTTGACTCAGGTTCGCCGGGCAGGGAAGGGAAAGGTTTGGCTTGTAGACTCCGGTTGTTCTCGTCATATGACCGGAGACTCCCGTTGGTTTTCTTCCCTTGCCCGTGCTCCAGGTGATGAAACGATCACCTTCGGAGATGCTTCATCTGGGCGCGTCATCGCCAAAGGTACTGTGCGCATTATTGATTCTTTCATTCTGAAAGATGTAGCCTTGGTTAGTAAGCTGCAGTACAATTTGCTTTCAGTTTCTCAGCTTACTGATGACGGTTTCGAGGTGAGCTTTAAGAAAAATGCTTGTAAAATTCTTGATTCTTCGGGTAGTCTGGTTTGCGGGATTTCTCGTTATGGGAGGATCTTTCGTGCTGATTTTTCTGAGTCTTCTGGTGATCCTCTCAGGTGTTTAGTTGCTTCTGAGTCCCGCGACCTCTCTTTCTGGCATAGGAGACTTGGTCATATTGGATTTGACCATTTGACCCGAGTTAGCGGCCACGATCTCATTCGTGGTCTGCCAAAACTCAAGATGGTCAAAGACCTTGTTTGCTCTCCATGCCGGCACGGCAAGATGGTTGCCGCTCCTCACCCTCCGGTCACAGTTACTATGACCGATGCACCAGGACAGCTGCTCCACATGGACACAGTTGGACCAGCTCGAGTGCAGTCAGCAGGAGGGAAGTGGTATGTTCTTGTTGTGGTCGATGACTTCTCGAGGTATTCTTGGGTGTTTTTCTTAGCCTCGAAGGATGAGACGTTTTCGCATTTCCGAGGTCTTTTCAGTAGGCTTTCTGTAGAGTTCCCAGGTGCCTTACGAGCAATCCGCAGTGACAATGGCACGGAGTTCAAGAATTCCTACTTTAAGAGTTTCTGTGGTGAGACAGGTGTAGAGCACCAGTTCTCTTCTTCATACGTCCCTCAGCAGAATGGCGTTGTGGAGAGGAAGAACCGTACCTTGGTTGAGATGGCCAGGACGATGCTTGATGAGTACTCTACACCGCGGAAGTTTTGGGCTGAGGCTATAGCCACCGCGTGCCATGTCTCAAATCGAGTTTTTCTTCGAGCACACTTGCACCGCACTTCTTATGAGTTGAGATACGGGCGAAAGCCCAGCGTCTCTCATTTTCGTGTGTTTGGTTGCAAGTGCTTTATTCTGAAGTCCGGGAACCTAGATAAGTTCGAGTCACGTTCTTGTGATGGGATCTTTCTAGGTTACTCGCCTTCTTCGCGGGCTTATAGGGTCTGGAACTGCGAGTCTAATAAAATGGTAGAGACCTGTGAGGTGACCTTTGACGAGGCCAGTCCGGGGACTAGGCCCGATATCTCAGGTTCTTTAGAGCAGTCCGAGACCATCTTTGTGGATGATGAGGATGATGGAGACGACGGTTGTCTACCTGATCCGGTCCCTCATCCACCCCTTGAGGTGCTGTCTTCCACCGCACCTCGAGGTGATCAGCCTATGCCTTCTGATTCTTCTGGAGCTGGTGGCTCTGTTCCTACCTCGTCAGCTCACGAGGTAGAGGCCACTTCTTCATCTCATCCTGGACCTCCTAGACATATCCAGAAAGCTCATCCTTCAGAGCAGATCATTGGAGACCTTTTCGAGCGTGTTACCCGCTCAAAATCTGGCTTATCTCAATTCTGTCTCCATTCTGCTTTCATTGCCTCCTTTGAGCCCAAAGATGTCTCTCATGCTTTATCTGATGAGTCTTGGGTCAATGCCATGCATGAGGAGCTAGAAAATTTCGAGAGGAACAAGGTCTGGTCGCTTGTCGAGCCCCCGCGAGGTCACAATATTATTGGGACTAAGTGGGTGTTCAAGAACAAGCAGAGCGAGGATGGAGTGGTTATTCGAAACAAGGCTAGACTGGTTGCTCAGGGGTTCTCCCAGGTTGAAGGTCTAGATTTCCAGGAGACCTTTGCCCCTGTAGCTAGACTTGAAGCCATTAGAATCCTGCTTGCCTTTGCAGCTTCTAAGGGTTTCAAGCTTTACCAGATGGACGTCAAGAGTGCCTTTCTCAATGGCCTTATTGAGGAAGAGGTCTACGTCCAACAGCCTCCTGGTTTCGAAAACCCCAAATACCCAAACCATGTCTTTAAGCTTTCCAAAGCGTTGTATGGACTTAAGCAGGCCCCCAGGGCTTGGTATGAGAGGCTTAAGTCCTACTTGTTGAGTCATGGGTTTGAAATGGGTAAAGTTGATAAGACCTTGTTCATCCGCCGGCTTGGCGCTGACCTTCTGCTCGTCCAGATCTATGTCGATGACATTATCTTTGGCGGCTCTTCCCATACTCTGGTTTCCCAGTTCTCGGATGTCATGAGCACCGAGTTTGAAATGAGTATGATGGGTGAGTTGACCTTCTTCCTTGGCTTCCAAATTAAGCAGACTCGGGAGGGTACATTTCTTCATCAAGGAAAGTACACTCGTGACCTCCTGAAGCGCTTCGATATGAGTGATGGTAAGCCGGTATCAACTCCCATGGCTTCGACAGCCTATCTTGATCCAGATGAGGATGGCGAGCCAGTTGATCAGAAAGAGTTCAGAAGTATGATCGGCTCCCTTCTCTACCTCACTGCCTCGAGACCAGACATACACTTCTCAGTGTGTCTGTGTGCTCGTTTTCAGGCTTCTCCTCGCGTATCTCACCGTCAGGCGGTGAAGCGCATCTTTCGGTACCTTCGAGCTACCATTGACTATGGTATTTGGTACTCTTCCTCATCCTGTCTTTCCCTGAGAGCCTTTTCGGATGCAGACTTCGCTGGCTGTAGGATAGATAGGAAGAGCACTTCCGGCACCTGCCAATTCATTGGCACTTCTCTCGTTTCCTGGTCTTCGCGGAAGCAGTCCGGTGTTGCACAGTCCACTGCAGAGGCCGAGTACGTTGCTGCAGCCAGTTGCTGTAGCCAGGTACTTTGGATGGTTTCGACCCTGCGGGATTTTGGGTTAGCTTTAGACAGTGTTCCACTCTTTTGTGATAACACGTCTGCTATCAACATTGCTAAGAACCCAGTGCAACACTCTCGGACCAAGCATATTGATATTCGCTTTCACTTCCTTAGAGACCATGTAGAGAAAGGTGACATAGTACTCCAGTTTGTGGAGAGTGACCACCAGTTGGCTGACATCTTCACCAAGCCTTTGGATAGTTCGAGGTTTTCAGCTCTGCAGGGAGAGCTTGGGGTGGTGTGTCCTTACGGATTGTAGTGAGGGGGAGCTTGGACTTTACTGCTTTACTATATTGATTATGCTTCTGTCTCATTTCTGTTGCTTTGCACTCGGGGTGCATTTGGGTTTAGTCCTTCCAGCATAGGTTAGAGTGCTTCTCTTGCTGAGATGCTTAGACTTCTAACTCTTATCTTGTGCTTCCAGGATTAGCTGCTTCTTATCTCACTAGGTCGAGCTCACTCACTTCTTGTAGGTTCTAGCGAGGGTTGGGCCACCCTCGGGTAGACAGGGTACGTGTTTGCTCTCTAGTGTGTGATTTACTGTCAGCTGATTGTCCTGGAGTCATATGGGGTAGATGAGAGTCAGTCTGAGCCATAGTTGCCTCTATATCTTTTCTATGCTTTAAGGACTGCCTGTTTGCTGTTTTCTTTCCCAGCTTCTCGTTTCTTTTACTTTGGTTCAGGGGGAGTTCAATTGGGAGCTTCTGGAGCTTAATTCTGACATAACTCAACTTGAACTAAACGTTGCATCTAATGTTGAGGGGGAGCTGGTCTTTCATGCATTTTCAGCATTTCGCATTATAATCAAACTGCATTGAGCCTTGATTATTATCCTGTTATGACATGCTTCAATGCTTTACACCTTGCCATGACTTGTGCTTAGCTTGCTAAATTTATCATGACTTCATATGTGTAGACTAGCGTTTGCCATGATAAGTTAAGTAAAATTGATCAACTTAAATTAAACTTGTCATGCTAGCATTTGAGTTTAGTCTTTCTTGAGCTATTCTTTTATGATTCATGCCATGTCAAATAGGCTGAGTAGAGCGTTGAATCTATTTTGAGCCTTAGTTTGAGCTATTTTAGTCTCCTGATGATACATGAGTTAGTACAATGTGTTAAAAAGCAAAAAAATCTCTTTTGTGCGAAAAAACTGATCTCACCAATTCTTTCCTATGAGACAGCTTGCCATTGCACTAGGCATGAACTCAGGGGGAGTTTTGGATGACCTAGACTATCTTCTTAAGCTTATTGCTTGGAGTAGTCGCATAAGGCTTGAGATCTAGCACATAAACAAAAATTAGGTTGAAAACAACCATATGCTTTCAAAAGACAATGTTCAATGTGCTCAATTTGCTTAATCTACAATCAGAACCAAGTACCTTAACCAATGTTTCCATCTTGAGCTTATAGCACTCTATTTGGACTCAATGTTAGCTTCTTTGTTCCGCTTAGCTTATTGACATGGCCTGCATCATCCTTGGATGTCTCTAGCTAGACTTTACTCGTTGATGACTTGACTTGCTCTCAAAATGCATTACATTTCAGATTGTCATCTTTGTGCTCTAGCTGGTTTATATATATGTTGTCATGATCTAGATAGCGTTTTTTTAGTTATGGCTTGGTATATTACATTATGGTCAATATGGATAATTCTCATGGCTCTAAATGCTTAAATAAACAAACTTCAGCCATATTCATTCTTGTCATGTCATATTCTCTCTATTGCATCTTGATGTGTTTATTGCCAAAAGGGGGAGAATAGAGAAGAAAAAGTCTGTTGGGAACAGTTTAGAGCTTTGGAGATCAATTTGCTCTTTCAGTCGTTGCTCTAGTGTTCCTTCTGTCGACATGGTCATTAGCTTCATTCTCTTCTTTGGACCATGTTGGACTTTTCAAAACAAACTCAACTTCTTATTTTCTCTGGGATTGTCAATATACTCATCAAGGGGGAGATTGAGAGACCATGTGGAGGCTTCCCATGGTTGTGGTGAGTAATTGACTTTTGTTCTAGGAAGATTGAGTTTAGTTTTTATGGTCTCTGCTAGTTCTGCATTGTCGTAGCCCTGGCGAAGTGCTCTGCAGCTAATACGACCACGTTGGTCGTGGTCGAAAGTCGTGCGCACTGTTTTCGACCACTTTGGGCGTGGTCGAAGGTCACCCGAGGGGTCTACGACCACTCTAGCCGTGGTCGAAGGGCACCAGAAGAGAGTACAACTGATTTGGCCGTGGTCGGAAGTCGTTACGACCACGGTGTGCGCTATCGGAAGCCAGCCGAGCCATTTACGACCACGTTGTGGCGTATACGACCATTTTGGGCATGGTCGAAGGTCATTCAGGTTGTTTTCGATCACGTTGGCCGTAGTCGAATGCAGCTACGACCACGTTGTCATGAGCTGAAAGCGGTTGGAAGTCGGAAGTCGAAGCTACGACCACGTTGTAGTAGGCTGCAGTCGAAATCGGCGCTCAAAAATCTACGACCACGTAAGAAGTCGGCAGAGTTCGACCATGTTGTGAGGCAGTCGTATGCGGTCAGAAGTGGGCGGCTGCGGTCGAAAGTCATCAAATGTGGTCGAAAGGGCTTCGACCACAATGAAACAAGTAGTACGTGATCGGGAAAAGGCTTCGACCACGGTGAAACTCAGTATACATGGTCTGAACAAGGTTCGACCATGGGGGGAAGCGATGAACGTGGTCGGAAGGTGGTTCGATCACATGATAAGCAGCCGTAGCCTTTGATAACAGGTCGTTTGGTCTCGAGAGGCGGTCGGTTGTGCCCGAGATGTTTGAGCTTAGTCGTAGACTCATTGCTTCTGGTCGTATGGCTTGATATTGTTGTCGTTTGTCGTGTGCATTCACTGTTCTCTATTCTCGACTGGTCGTAGGTGGTATACGACTTGGTCAGAGTATGATTTGAGTTTTGATTTCTGGCTCACGTGGTTGGATACTATTGTGAGCGGTGCTATGTAATGGTTTGCTTGTCTGATGATGTTTTGCAGGACTTTGAGACTAGTCGTGGCGAGGCATGGAGGGCCGAGACTAGGCACGGGCGGTGCTAAGGTCAAGAGCGGCCAGGAGGTGCTGAAGACGACGAGGTTTGCGAGGTGGTTGCAAGACTTGAGAGGCAAGGCAGAGGAAGCTTCCAGGAAGGCAGCCGGATGGCATTTTGGAGAAATGCGGAAAGCTGTAAAGGAAGCTGTATCTCTGTGAAAGCACTGGAGTGACTCTCGCTAATGGGTAAAGAGGAAAGCAAACCCGGTAGTGGAGGCTATAAAAGGAGGGGTGTCTCCTGCATGTAGCTTAAAGGGGATTGGGGGTCTTTTGCTTTCTCTTTTGCAGTTGAGAGTAGGTGAGAACAGGAGAGACAGAGGTGTGCTGTTGTCTCCTTCGTAGCTCTGTGTTGTGTTCCTCCCAAGAATCATGTAGTTCTTGGTGTTCTTGAGGATGAGAAGGAGGGGATGAGCTGAGTCTACTTGTAATCATTCCTCATGTCCTAACGTCCATGCGTATCGGGACTCCTCTGTAGTACTCTCGAGAAATAAATTCTCCGAAGTTCTTTGAGCTATGTGTATCTTATTTCAGTTCCTTTTTCTGTGCAGTCTCCTGATCTTTCTGTTTCAATCTTGATTTGGTTTTGAGCTGCTTTTGCTTTGGGCTATGTTGGCTTGCTTTGAACTGGGAATCATCCTTAAGGCCATCTTGGCCAGTTCTTCCCGAGAGCACCATTCTTGTTTCAACCGCGCAGTATTCTCTGTTTGATTTCTTTTGTCGGCTCGGGCAAGTGTTCGACCACGTGGTGTTCGTCCATCAGTTGGCTTACGACCACGTGTGTTCGACCAGAGAAGCCAGTCTTCTCGATCGATTTGTTTTGTGGGTTCTTGGAGAGTTTTTGAAGGCACCATTCACCCCCCCTCTGTTGCCATTTCGGTCCTACAGTGACACTCTTCCTCAACTCACTGGAGTTGGCAAGGATGACACCAACACAACTCTTAGGTAATCTAATTACCAATGAGTTGTACAAGAAGGACAAGGAGGAACTCTTGGAGCAATCCACCTCCAAAGGAAAGAAGATCACCGCCTTTAAGGCAAAGGCGGTGGCAAGTGAGGAATCCGAAGATGAAGAAGAAGATTCCGAAGAGGAGCTTGCCCTTCTTGTGAGAAGGATGAACAAGTTCATGAGAAGACGCTCAAATCGAGGGGGAAGCTATGACTAAGGCAAGAAGTGGCAATCCTCCTCCAACAAGAAGTATAGCAACATCCGTTGCTATGAGTGTGACGAGAAGGGGCATATTGCCTCTCAATGTCCCACAAAGAAGGATGACAATGAGAAGTCATCCAAGAAGAAAGACTATCAAGGCAAGAAAAGCTTTTCAAGAAGCTTCACAAGGACGGCAAGAACGAAGCCCACATTGGTGAGTGGAATTCCGATGCGGAGTACTCCGACTTCGACTCAAGTGAGGATGAGTCTCCCAAGAAGAAGGGACTTGTCGGCATCGCCATCAAGGAAGCTCCATCGCTATCTCTACTCCCACATGTCTCATGGAAAAAGGGGAGAAGGTAAAAACTCTAGGCGACGATGAGCCTTCTTATGATGATTTGATGGACATGTTAGTAGAATTAAATGAATTTCTTGGAAAAAAGAAGTCAAAATTTAAGGTTTTGAAGAGGGAGCATATATCTCTTCAAAAATCTTATGAGTAGCTAAAGGAAGCTAATGACTTGCTTCTCCAAGAAAATCAAAAGAAGTCTAGTGCTAGCATTGGTATATCTTGCAATATTTTGAATGAGGTGTCCAGTATAGAAAAATCAACATCTAGCATGTCAACCTCTTGTGCTGATTTACTTTCTATGCCATGCTCATCTAATGTTGATTCATGTAATGCCTTATCTCATGTTCATAATTGATGAGGACACGACCCCTATGGATACAACCATATTTGCTATGCTTGTTGTTCCAATTACAAGAGCTCCTACGCATCACTTAAATTATAAGGTGAGCTCATTTCAAAAAGGTTTTACTTTGTGTGATAAAGAACGTATGATATTACATAATGAGAGTTTGTTGCGTTTGTTATTATATACCGAGATTTATGATGACGATCATGCAATACGTGAGGCTACACATATGCTAAAACCGAGGACGGTTTTCTATCAAGAAGGGGAGGATGATGTGACCACGCCACAAACACATACGACAATCGCGCCCAATATCAAGATTGAACTAAAGGTGAATTCGATTCTTCAGCCTTCATATGTTACTGAGAATAGACCGCTACCTAATGCAAGTGATTTAATTGTGCTTAGGAATTTGGGAAAGGATGAAGGAAAGGGACATGGAGTCCTGGACATGCATGGAAGGAATAATGGAGGTCACCACGTCCCTTTGGGAAGTCAAGCACGAATTCGAGTTGGACACGTTTTGGAATCAGACTCGGACTGCTGCAATGGTGCAAGTTTAAACGGACGTAACTTTCTCATACGGACTTCGTTTGGGACGTTCTTGGACTTGATGGAAAGCTTATCAAGTCTACTTTCTAAAGGATTCAACCCCATATTCAAATTCTATCCGAGACAGCCGCAATCATCAAAAGAGTCCGTGTTGGTCACGTACTGGAATCAGATTCGGACTGCTGCAATGGTGCATGTTGAAACAAACGTAACTTTCTCATACGGACTCCGTTTGGGACGTTCTTGTACTTCATGGAAAGCTTATGAAGTCTACTTTCCAATGGATCCAACCTCATCTTCAAATTCCATCCGAGCCAGCTGCAATCATCAAAACAATCCACGTTGGTTTTTGAGTCCGAGTCAAAAGGGTGCTGCGCCACCACCAATTGGGCCCATGGGCCTTGTAACCCTAGAGCATGCACTTTGGACGCCCCTCCTGGTTGTTCTCCCTATAAAGGAGCCGCCGCCTCCCTTGTTAGGACTTGGATTTCGTTAAGTTTAGGTTTAGCCATTGTGCAAACTTTTGTTTTTCAGTTGTGTCGGACGACCACCTGTCAAGACATCTTCGGAATCCCAACTTTTCAGTGCTTCATAAATATTTGCAATTTGAGATTGCTTTTTATCTTGTTCTTGCGTGTTCTTCGGTTGCATGCAGGAACAGACCTTCGTGGTCAGGTCAACCGTGTTCTTGGCACGGTTGATAACACTCGGAGTGTGGTTTAGCGATTGCTTGGCGTTCTGGTCGTGACCGGTTAGTAGCCGCATCGTCAAAGTCGTTCTCCTCCAAATCGAAGTTATCATTCTATCGGAAGATCGGGACTCCATCGCCTCATCAAGTGGTATCAGAGCTTCAGTTGACCGGTAGGAATTTCTTGTATCCCTAGTTAGTAGATTGATTTTTATTTCCCATAGTCCAGAAAAATTGCCCCACAAAAAGAGTTAATTTCCGTTGTCCAAACCCCGTTGTGCCTTTCAATCTGTTAGTTTTGGTTTGCTAAATTGAATTTGTGTCCGTTTTAGCTTTGTCTAGTTGCTGGTCATATCCTTGATTCCATAAAAAATCCAAACAAAAAAAATCCCCACCCCAAACCCTAATTCCAATTCGGCTGATTTTTCCTTCCTCTGCAGCCGCCACCAAAAACGCCATATCTTTTGATTCCGAGATTATTTTTTGAGTGAGAACACCGCCATTAGATTCAAAAATTTATCATCCTATCGGAAGATCGGGACCCCATCGCCTCATCAATAATAGTGTGATAGAAAATGAAAACAAAAATTTAAAAGAACAAGTGCTAAAATTGAACAAAAGCTTAGAGAGAGCTTACAAGGGAAAAGATACCCTTGATAAGTTGCTAAGCGGGCAAATATGTTCTTTTAACAAGGAAGGACTTGGGTATATTCGCAAGAAAGGTAAGAAGTTGGCATACAAACCTCCAAGGTTTGTAAATGAGAATGGTAAGTATTGTACAAAATGCCGGAATGTAGGACATATGGTAAATGATTGTTCTAAAAATAACTTGCATTCCATTGGATTATATGATTCTTGTTATATGCTTAAAAAATCTAAGAATGGAAATGTAATTGCTCATTTTATTGGCACCTCGATTTTGGGTGCTAAAAAGAAATCCATTTGGGTGTCCAAAACCTTGGTTACTAACCTCCAAGGACCCAAACAAATTTGGGTACCTAAAAAGGCTTGATTTTCTTTTGTAGGTGAATTACAAGACCGGTGGAAGACATTGGGTGTTGGATAGTGGATGTACTCAACACATGACCGGAGACTGGAAAATGTTCACAACATTCGAGAGCGGAAGCAATGAAAGAATCACCTTTGGAGACAATAGCAAAGGGAAGGTACTTGGATTGGGTAAAATTGCTATATCCAATGATCTTTCCATTTCTAATGTATCCGTAGTTGAAACTTTAAACTTTAACTTGCTATCCGTTGCTCAACTATGTGATTTAGGATTAACATGTTCATTCTCTAAAGAAAATGTAATCATTTCAAAATAAAATAATAATGAACTTGTTTTCAAAGGCTTTAGATTTGGAAATCTTTACATGGTAGATTTTACTTCAAATGATGCATGTCTAAAAACTTGTTTAATTGCAAAAATCTCTTTGGGTTGGTTATGACATAGGAGGCTAGGTTATGTGGGTATGGTGCAACTTAAAAAGCTTTTCAAACATGACTTAGTTGTTGGCTTGAAGGATGTGAAGTTTGAGAAAAATCGACTTTGTAGTGCTTGTCAAGCCGGAAAACAAGTCGCTAGTTCTCATCCTTCCAAAAGTATCATGTCAACCTCTAGGCCATTGGAGCTCTTACATATGGATTTGTTTGGGCCAACAACCTATAAGAGCATCGGGGGAAATAGCTATTGTTTAGTCATTGTGGATGATTACTCTAGATACACATGGGTCTTCTTCCTAAATGACAAAAGTGAAACCTCCGGGATTTTCAAAAGTTTTTCAAAAAGGGCCCAAAATGAATTTGATTTTAAAATAAAGAAAATTAGGAGTGACAATGGTTCCGAGTTCAAAAATACAAAAGTTGAAGATTTTTGTGATGAACTTGGAATAAAGCACGAACTCTGCACATCCTACACTCCGGAGCAAAATGGAGTTGTAGAAAGGAAAAATCAAACATTAATTGAAATGGCTAGGACAATGCTTGATGAATACAATACTTCCGACAAATTTTGGGTGGAAGCTATTAACACCGCTTGTCATGCCATAAATCGCCTTTATTTACATCGACTTTTGAAAAAGACTTCCTGTGAGCTTCTCGTTGGAAGAAAACCGAACATTTCCTACTTTAGAGTATTTGGTTGCAAATGCTACATTCTAAGAAAGGGTGTTCGGTTCTCTAAATTTCAAAGTCGTTGTGATGAAGGTTTCTTATTAGGTTATTCTTCAAATAGCAAAGCATATAGAGTTTATAATAAAAATTCGAGTTTAGTTGAAGAATCATGTGATGTATAATTCGATGAAACTAATGGCTCTCAAGAGGAGCAAGAAAATTTGGATGATGTAGTTGATGAAGGATTACACAAAGCTATGGAAAATATGTAAATTGGAGACATCAAGCCAAAGGAAGATCCATCTTCACCAAGCTCATCAAAACAAGTAGAGCCATCCACATCGTCTACTCAAAGTAATATTCAACTTGTTGAAGATGAGGAAAAGGATCAACAACAAAACAATCTCAAGATTCACAATGCAATTGCCAAGGATCATCCAATAGATCAAATATTGGGTGATGTGAGTGCGGGTGTTCAAACTCGCTCTAGAGTAGCTTCATTTTGCGAACATTACTCTTTTGTTTCTTCTCTTGAGCCTAAACTTGTAGATGAGGCTCTAGATGACCCGGATTGGGTGAATGCCATGCATGAAGAATTGAACAATTTCGCACAAAATGAAGTATGGACCTTGGTGGAGAGACCTGAAGAGCACAATGTGATTGGCCCTAAATGGGCCTTTCGAAATAAACAAGATGAGAACGGTATTGTGGTAAGAAACAAAGCAAGGTTAGTAGCTCAAGGCTATACTCAAGTTGAAGGGTTAGATTATGATGAAACATTTGCACCCGTGGCTAGACTTGAGTCAATTAGAATCTTGCTTGCTTTTGCATCTAGTTTTGATATTAAATTATTTCAAATGGATGTTAAAAGTGCATTCTTGAATGGAACAATCTCCAAACTTGTATTTGTTGAACAACCTCCGGGGTTCGAAGATCCTAAATATCCTAATCATGTCTATAAACGTTCAAAGACGTTATATGGTTTAAAACAAGCCCCTAGAGCTTGGTATGAACGTCTTAGAAATTTCCTTGTTTCGAAAGTATTTAAAATTGGTAAAGTAGATACAACTTTATTCACAAAGATCATTGGTGATGATTTCTTTGTTTGCCAAATTTATGTTGATGACATTATATTTGGTTCTACTAACCAAGATTTTTGCGAAGAATTTGGTGAAATGATGTCTAGGGAATTTGAGATGTCCATGATAGGAGAATTAAGCTATTTTCTTGGACTCCAAATCAAGCAACACAAAGATGGGATATTTATAAGCCAAACAAAGTATACTAAAGACCTCTTCAAGAAGTTTGGCATGGAAGATGCAAAACCCATCAAGACGCCAATGGTAACCAACGGGCATCTAGATCTCGGCGAAGGAGGTAAGTCGGTAGATTCAAAGCTTTATAGATCCATGATTGGTAGTTTGCTTTATCTTACCGCATCTAGGCCCGATATCATGTTTAGTGTATGCATGTGTGCTCATTTTCAAGCTTCACCAAAGGAGTGTCATTTAAAAGCCGTAAAGAGAATCTTGAGATATTTGAAACACTCCCAAAATATAGGGCTTTGGTATCCCAAAGGTGCTAAATTCGATTTAATTGGATATTCGGATTCCGATTATGTGGGTTGCAAAGTGGATAGAAAAAGCACTTCGGAAAGTTGTCAATTTCTAGGTAGATCTTTAGTATCTTGGTCCTCAAAGAAACAAAACTCCGTAGCACTCTCAACCGCCGAAGCCGAATATGTTTCAGCCGGGAGTTGTTGTGCTCAATTATTGTGGATGAGGCAAACATTGTTGGATTTTGGAATAAATTTTGATAAAGTGCCTTTATTGTGTGATAATGAAAGTGTCGTGAAAATTTCCAATAATCCCGTCCAACACTTAAGAACTAAGCATATAGATATTCGCCACCATTTCTTGAGGGATCATGTTAGCAAAGGAGATATTTGCATTAGCCACATTCGCACCGAAGATCAATTAGCGGATATCTTCACCAAGCCATTAGATGAAAACCGTTTTTGCAAGCTTAGGAGTGAATTGAATGTCTTGGATTACTCAAATGTTGCATAAATTTATGGTAAATTTAAATGCATGCTCATTTGAGGAAGCTTGAAAGGTTGTTTGTAATTGTGCTTTTATGCAAAAGGCTTTGAATTTTAAAAGAAAATGCAAAATTATTTAAAATGTAATATTTTGTTCTCTTTAATGCATAATGATCCTAAATGACTTTAGTTGAATGCAAAAACTAGGGATCATTTGCATCTATTCTCTTAAACTTCAAATTCTGCGAAGTTCCAGAAAAATCGGAACTACCGCTGTCCTTTGCGGTACTTCCGGCCGAGGAAGCGGTACTACCGCTTTGAGCGGTACTACCGGCCGCATCTGCGGTACTACCAGACCAGCATTTAAGGGGGAGCAACTGCCCGTGCCCGAGGGTCTTTTCCTCCTTTTGCCCCCATCTCCGGTACTTCCTCTCCTCTTCCGCCCGTGCCCGTACTCTTCTCTCTCTCTCCCTCAAAAGAACCTCCAAACTTCCACCTCTAGATCCACAAATCAAGCGGCATTTCTTCGATTCTTTGCATCAAATCAATTCCCAAGGGTTCAACTCCTTCAATCCTTAAGGTATTTCGGATCAATCATCTCTTTTTGATCTTCTTTTTGAACCCTAGGTCTTGGGTAGGTTAAATTGAAATGTAGTCATTTTTGCTATTTAATTCTAGGGAAATTGAGTATATTTGGTGTTTGAGGGTATATACAAACCTATTCCCTGGATTCAATCCAAGAAAACACCAAAAATTCATTCTCATTTCCAAAACCCTAAAATCTGCTAGGAAGCGGAACTACCGCCCGTCTGGTGCGGTACTACCGCTGAGCGGTACTACCGGCCCAGAATGGTGGTACTACCGGTTTTGCCTGACAGTATAGCAAATTCAATCCATTTCTTTTCAATCTAACTTGGCTATACTCCTTTGATTCTCATGACTCTTTGCTTCTGTCTTTAGATGCCTAGAACAAGGAATGCGGTGAGGAAGGCATACTCTTCCATCTCAGGGGATTCCTCAGCCACCCCTGCTCTCCCATCTCCTGAGGCAGTCCAGCAGGCAGCCCAAGATAAAGGGAAGGCGCCTGCTTCTGACAGTGAGTCTGATTCCGGATCTGAGACGGAGTCTGAGCAGCCCCAGCCCGCGAGCTCTCCCATGGAACAATCTGAAGAAGATCTAGCTGGGAGAGAATGCCTTGAGATTGACTTCAAGAAAATCTCAGCTGATGAGTATGCTCGCCTTCGTCACACCAATTAGTATGAGTTTCCCTCCAACTCAATCAATCCTAAGTTCCATACCAAGTTCCAGGAGAAGATATTTGATGAAATGTATGGACCAGATCACCACTTTGCAGATCATAAATATATTGACTGGGATCATATTGATAGCATTGAGAAGTATGATGGAACTTTCAGGCTATTCCAGAGAGTCGGCCTTCGACAGCTTGTGGCCCTAGGACGTGACTACAATGAGGAGTTTATACGTCAGTTCTATGCTACTGTGCACGTCACTCCCGACCTTCAGCATATGACTTGGATGGTAGTGTGCACCAAATATGAGGCCACCAAGCATGAGTTTGAGATAGTCTTAGGAGCGGAGCTAAGTGCTTATGAGAAGGTATATGACAAGCCCGTTCTCGATCTTAATGCCATGTATCCTTACTACAACACTGCAGAAAAATATGTGCTTGGCAAGAATATTGGACTTCACCCTATTCCTAGCTTGATCAATCGCATCATCAATCATACTATTCTTCCAAAAGGTGGAAACTATGATGCCATTCGAGGCCATGTTTGGAACATCATTGACTACATTATGAAGGGTGAAAAGTTTGATGTCGTGGATGTGATCATGAGGGAGATAGTCTCCTCCAAAAATGATCACTACAAGCGTATCAATTATGCGCCCTACATCATGGCTTTGATTGACTCAAAGTTTCACTATCGTGGAGGAAGGGGTGGAGTGCATAAGCCATACAAGCCAAGACCGGAGCCTCCCATTCCCACTGGTGTTCGAGCCCGACAGACGACGGATCCAAGAGCAGGCTCATCCACCGCAGCAGCAGGAGCAGCAGCAGCTCAGCCTCAGGAGCCTGGCCAGCCCTCTCTCTCTCAGATTTATTCTTCCATGCTTGAGGGGTTTTTTACCCTCAATTCCCGGATGGATAGGGTTGATGCGCGCCTGGACTCCATCGACGGCAGATTGGCTTCTCTCGATGGTCGAGTTGCAGTTCTTGAGCACCCTCCATCGCCTCGTCGCTACACTCGCTGTCGTCTTCGTAGTGATCCTCCTTCTCCTTCTCAGGGTTGATCTCTCTTTTTGGTACTTGATGTCAAAGGGGGAGAAGATTTAGGAAAGATTGGGGCTTACTTTTGGGCTTATGGGCCTATATCTACTTTCTGTCTATTATTGTCTTTAATGGTTGTAATGAACTTGTGTTTGATCATTTGGATGTAATGGATGTAATGAACCTCTTTTATTTTATCTGTTGATCTTATGGATGTAAACTTTTATGCTCATAAATATTTATGCTATTATCTATTGCTAAATTGTTTATCTTTTCTCATTTGATGTCGTAACTTTGTCTTGTGCATCTTGTGTGAAATGTTGTAATCTTTAACCATGCACATATTTAGGGTAAGTCATCTCCTCTCTTGGACTTTAAATGGAGATAGTTCATTCCTTGTTAAGTTCAGCTTTTATTGCCAAGAACTACTCTCATTCAAAGCCGACTTAGAATATACAAGTTGCTGTCAAACAATTTGATATATTCAAAAACTTTTATCTCTCTCATAACTTAAGTTGTCATCAATTACCAAAAAGGGGAGATTGAAAGCATCTAGGCCCCTAAAAATGGTTTTGGTAATTAATGAAATTATATGAACATAGGACTAACGTGTTTTATGAGCATGCAAAGGGTTAGTTCGCATATGAGCAACAAGACGCAAGCCAAAGGATATGTGTGAAGACCAAGTTGGCTCAAGACAAGTGTATACTTAGCGTAGGATCCAATTTTATTTTTACCGGTCTTAGGTGAATGGTGGAAGACCGGATTATAGGGTAGATGATCGTACCATCAAGAGGGATCTTGGCAAGTAGCTTGAAAACATATTTCTTATGCCATATGGATCAACATTAGAAACTTGCATTCATAAAAATTGGTTTTAAAACTAAATCTGTGCTCTGTCTGAAAGAGCGGTAGTACCGCAGTTTTGAACGTCGGAACTACCGGAAAGCGGTAGTTCCGCACCCAAATGCGGTAGTACTGGAAAGCGGAAGATCCGGTCATGGAGCGGATCGATTTTTCTAGAGAGCACCCTCGGTTCGGCCTAAAATCTTGCGGGAACGGAAGTACCGGCCATTTTAACGTCGGAACTACCGCACTGAGCGGTAGTACCGCATTATAGAGCGGTACTTCCGGAGCCCGGAAGAACCGGAGGGAGAGCGGATCGATTTTTCCAGAGAACCCCCTCCGGATGAAGTTCGGATTTTCCCGGAACGAAAGTACCAGCGATTTCAATACCAGAACTACCGCTGGTAGCGGTAGTTCCGCTTCCAAGAGCGGTACTTCCGGAGTTCGGAAGATCCGGACTCAGAGCGGATCAAGATTTCCAGAGAGCGCCACAATCTGAGACCTTTCGGAGTTTGGCTGGAGCGGTAGTACCGCGCCGACTTTGCGGAACTACCGGGGAGCGGTAGTACCGCAAATGTCAACGGCGGTAGTACCGCGCCGCCAAATCCAACGGTCACTACAGAGCTCTGACATAGCCGTTCTGGCGCGAAGATTTGATTGCGGTAGTACCGGCCCCTGGGGGCGGTAGTACCGTTCGACCAGAATTTTTCTTGGAATTTGTGTCAAACGGCTAGTTTTGGTTGGTAGAGGCTATAAATACCCCCACCACTACACAAGGGCATTTTTTAGAGACTCATTGCATATTCCTTGAGCCCAAGTGCATTCATTCCACCCATATTCTCACATTGAGCATTAAATTGAGGTGGTTTTGCAATTAGTGCAATATTTCATTTGTTGATCCACATTGGCACTAGAATTGCATTCAAGCGAACACCGGGGTTTATTACTCTTAGTGCTTGCCGGCACTTGGACGATCCGGTGGGGGTGGCTTGGTGATCTTCTCAAGAAGATTGTGAGAAGACCCGGCAAATTGTGAAGGTCGGAGCTCGCCTACCCGGAGCGGGAAAGAGCTACATTAGTGATCGAGGTGTTTGGCTCAATTCGTGGAGCCGGTCCGATTCGTCCGGGCTTACCTCAACGTGGATTAGGGGAAACCGACAAGTTTCTGATCACCACGGTAAAAACACCGGTTGTGTCTCTTGTCTCTTTATCTCTTGTTTATTTGCTTCATTGTGATCTTTTGATTGCCTAAAAGCTAGTGTTGCTACATTATTGTCTAGAATTGCATAGGATTAACTGCTTTACATTCTTGTCATTTAAATTGTAAAGAATTAATCAAGTTAACAAGAAAAATTTAAAAACCTCCTATTCACCCCCCTCTAGTCGGTATCCTTGATCCTACATCGGGATCGGGAGTGGAGCAGAGCGGTCACCACTTACTTGGAGGAGGAGCTGCCACAGTGCGCGGCGCGCGCTTGACTCAACAAGTGGAAACACTCGTCCCTCGTACGAGATAGGCGGCAGCACTCGCTGGTCGCCGTGCGGCGTGGAGTGGAGGGCCCAACGGTCGACAGGAAGGAGCCCGTCCGCGTGCGGTGGAAAGCACCGCTCTGAGTGCCGAGTAGCAACACCTAGAGATAATGGTGGAGTCAGGATTTGATTACGTCCTAGGCTTAGTAATGGAACGATCTAGACTATCTGGGTTGCACCATGAAAATATTACCTAGACTAAACTGAATTTAACTGCGCTGTATACTAGATTTTTTTTCTCGAACACGCAGGAGAAGTGCGTATCTTTGTATTAAGAAAGGAAGATAAACAGGGGTTTGAAAAAACCCTTACAGACCCAAACACACACACCGAACAAACCTATTTTAGCCTATGGTACAGGAAACAAAAAACAAACGACCTCGACCAAGGAGGATCTAGACCAAATCCTGAGGCAGGGCAGTTAGGTATGAAATACCCTTTGCTCCAGCCAGACCCCAAATCCTCATCTCCTCATTGACAGCAGCCAAGAGAGCCCTAATGTCCGGAGCAGCCCCATCAAAAACGCAGCGATTGCGGAGATTCCAAAGAGACCATGCCCCCAAAATGATGATGGAATTAAGGCCTTGCCGGACCTGACCATGAATTGCATTGTGTGATTTGGACCACCATTCTTCAAAGGAGGGCTCACCCGGTTGGGGGGAAAGGTTCTGTAATCTCACCTTTTGGAGCAAGTCAAACCAAAATTGGCGGGCAAACACACAAGAGATCAAAAGATGGTTAATGGTTTCCTCCTCTTGGTCACAAAGCAAACATCGGGGAGGGTGTTGCAATCCTCGATGTGCCAGGCGGTCCGCAGTCCAGCACTTATCATGTGCAGCCAACCACATAAAGAAACGGCATTTATTTGGGGTCCAAGTTCTCCAAATTCGCTCCCAAGGACTAAACTCAATGCTTCCCTGAAAGAAACCTTCATAAGCTGAATTTGCTGAATAGATACCATTGGCAGTGAAGCGCCAAATGTGTTTATCTTCTATCTCGGGCTGCAGCACCACCTGTGAAAGGAGATCCCAGAGATCCAGAAAAATCAGCAATGGCCCCAACCGTCATCGCTCCTATAAAATCCGCAATCCAGTTATGACCCGTGAGAGCCTCCCTCACCAAGCGCTTATTGGCATATCTCTTGGGAACCAAGGCAAACAGACGGGGTGCCAGATCAGCGATCCTTTTCCCATGAATCCACCTATCTGTCCAGAAGAGGGTGCGTGCGCCATTGCCAACCTCAGTGCAAGTTGCTATAGAAAAGAAGGACCGGACACAGTGGTGAATCTGGATCGGGAAGGGGGCCCAGAACCTGTCAGGTTCAGTCTTCTGAAGCCAAAGCCATCTCATCCTGAGGGCCCATCCCATCCTCTGGAAATCAGAAATACCAAGTCCACCAAGTTCAAAAGGTCGGCAAGTTGTGCCCCACATCACAAGACAATGGCCACCCTTAGAGTTTTTTCTGCTTCTCCACAAAAAAACTTCTACGAGTTTTATCTATTTCTTTAATTGCCCACTGGGGGAGGTCAACTGCCATGGCCAAGTAGACCGTCATAGAGGTTAACACAAATTGCACCAAAGTTTTCCTGCCCGCCCTTGTTAGCAACTCTGCTTTCCAACCCGGAAGACGGTCGGCAATCCTATCAATAATAGGCCGAACTTCAGCCCTTGTCAGCTTTCGAAGGGAGAGGGGCACACCAAGATATTTGCAAGGAAAACTCAACACTTCGCAGGGGAGATGATCGTGCACTATAGCAATCTCTGTCTCAGAACAATGGATAGGGAATATGTTACTCTTTTGCACATTGGTTTTTAGGCCGGAAGCTTCACCAAACAGCAGAAGAATGCCCATAGTAACCTCCAAATCCAGGGAGTTTGGCCTAAGAAAAATGACCACATCATCAGCATACAGGGAGATCCGGTGTTGCAAGGCTCGAGCAAAGAGGGGCTGCAAGAAACCTTCCCTTGATGCTTTATAGAACAGTGTAACATCCTGATTTTCAAAGACTTTTTGAAGCTTTTAAAATAAAATTCACCATTTGGATTTTTCTGGAAATAATTGAAGCTTAATTGGAATTTTTATTAATTAAAAAGATTTAATGTGATTAAATTAAACATTAATATTTGTCAAAAATATTTTATTTGTGTTCCTTGTGTCACAAGAATTTTTTCTGTATTTTCTGGGATTTTTCGGAGTTTATTTGAGCTCAAGTTTAAATTTCGAAAAAAAGAAAGAGGAGAGAGAATGAACAGTACTCAACACGTGTCATGGCACGGTTCATCTTCAACCTCCAGCTACGATCGATCCCAGATCCGTTTGCTCTCGTTTCTTTCCATTTTTCTCTCTCTTCATAACTTCCAATCCGGACTTTATCTCAATTTTTTCCCAAAAGGAAAGTTGTGCCAAATCACGCAAGGAATCCAACCCAACTGGCTTCTTTCTGTTTTGTTCATCCGTTTGCCTTTTATCTCCAATTTTCTGAAACGGACTCTAAACCGAAATCCACGAATTGGAGTCGGTTTCAATCTCTTTCAAGCCTATAAATACGACCCCTTGACCCCTCTAAATCCATCCCAAGCCGTGCGAAGTCCCTTCAAAGTCCAGGACGCCGTCGGCACCGAGGCCCTTCGGTCCCGAATTTGCTCGTCGCGTCTCCAGCAATCCGGTGAGTTTTTTCGTGATCTTTTCGCGTCACATTGTGCCATCATGTCCCATCTACCTTCTAGCCAAGTTAATTTGATTTTGGTGCAGCCAATCTCCCGGAATCGAGTTTTCCCCAATCTAGGTCAAGAGTGCTTCCCGACGTCGATTCGTCGCCTCCGGTAAGATTTAGCCCTTGCCGTAATTTTTATTAGCCTTGCCTCGCCACGTTCTACGCTGTGCTTCCTCCCTTTTCCCCAGAAAGCCTCCACAAAATTTTCACCTCCGAACCTCGCCATGGCCGCCAATGGCATCTCGTGTCCCCCATCTACCCGGTGATGTTTTCACCAATCCGTTCGCGTCACTTTGTGTCAAACCATCCCAGGTAGCTACCCTCCAAGTGGTTTTAGATTTCGTTCACCGAGCACCAAGATATTAAGTTTTTCTTTTTTCCTTCCCGACGTCGTTCAAACGTCGATTGCGCCGTCTCCGGTGGGTTTCTGGCTGAGCCGGCAATTGTTCTAGTTTTGCCAAGCCGCGTTCTAGCCCATGCTCACCCTACTTTTCCATGTACTATACCCGAATTTTATTCCTCTCTCCTACCCATGTCGTTGTAGCCACCCGTGCCGTCACCGTGCTCCGTTTAGCGTGCTGTCACTTCCTATGTGTGCTTTGGGTCCCTAGCAATCCATTTTGCTAGTTGGATTCATCTCCCATGCCTCCTCTCGCCAGCGCTAGCCTCCTTTCCAAAAAAATTCCTCTCGGATGAACAGTAATATCTGTGAATTTCCAGCATTTTCTCGCCCCGGCAAACTTTAGATAGCTCGTTCTCCTTCGTCCGAACTCCGATTGACCCGATTCTTCTTCTTAAATTCATCTAAAATTGAGATCTATCTTTTAGTTCTGGTTTTGTATTTTTTGGAATTTATTTAAATTTTATTTGAATTTATTTTTGTGTTTCGTTTCGCTTTCTCTCTCGTTAGATCACGCGTTCGAAGGAGCTGAAGCCGGATTCGAAGATCAAGAATTCCTAACTAAGCAAGGCCAAGGCAAGTCGTGTCCTTTAATCATGTTGAACCAAGTTTTCAAATCTATTATGTATTACTTTGTTTTAAATTATCATGCATTGCTATTTTATTATAAAACCCTTGTATTGGTAGTTAATGACCTAATTGATTATTTCCTCCTTGATAATTTGAATACCATGATTCTATTGTCACTATAGGATGGAAAATTATTTAGTGATGCAATATTAGTTGTCACATGGGCTGCGCGTTAATTTGCTTAGCCATGCTTATTACTAGTACGTTGGGTTATCATCACATGTGATCAAATAATTAATTTTGACTTAATGAGATATTGAATCGTGGTTGTAGCCACAGTTATAAAATTTGTGTGCCATGACATTGGTGTGTCATTGGTGTTAGTTATACAAAATTGGTTTTCACTCGGGCGAATGATCGTGCAGTAAAGGGGGTGCAGGTTGCACATTGGGATGTGGATGCTTCGGCTGAGTAATACTTAAGGACTTAACTTTGTGCGCCATTGATCTGAGCCTTACCGTACAACCACATGTCCAGTATGGGATGGACCTGGCTAATTAATTTGGAATGTTTCAATTTCGGTTCCGTCATTGGGATGAGTGTGGTGTGGTCGGAGCCATGGATATACACTGGCGCAAGAGGGGGCAATTATTGACTAGGTGGTAGCCTACTCGACGGCGAAACCTTAGCGAGACGGAACTGGGTTGAAATTGAACATTGTAAAGACCTTGTCATGATCTCCTCGCCGCACACCTAAGGAAGTGTGTAACTCGCGTGGCATTCCGGGATGATCATGTCTTGTGGTTAAGTTGTACAACCTCTGTAGACTGTAAAACTATTCGAATAGCCGTGTCCTCGGTCATGGACAATGCTCGGTGATTTCACACGAGGGGTAGAGTTTTCATAAAATCTTGGTTGGGTTAAGTGAATGGTTAGTTCACTGGTGATTCATTTCATGGATCTTGGTTCATGGTGGATTCCTTGGGTGAATGGTCAGTTCACTTGTGATTGATCTCAATTCCTTTGGTTACTTATTTATTATCATTTACAAAGTTCACTTTTCAATCTATTTATTGTATTTACTTTAAATTGTTGCTTTCTGCAAAATTAACCTTTCAGCCATCCTTTGGTAAGCCTTGCATACTATATTGCATTCTTTGTTACAAACGACTTGCTGAGTACTCTATGTACTCACGGCTTCATCCATATTTGCTCAGTTGAGGAAGAAGGACCAGATCAGCAGGAGCTACTAGAAGGAGGATACTTCGACGACTTCGCGGATTAGGACTTCGCTCCCCAGTCGATTGCCTGTGGGCATGTCGAGTGGCTGCTACGCTTATTTCTGGTTTTCCGCTACTAGTTCTTTAAGCCTTTCAGGCTATTAATTGTAACCTGGGCCATAAGGTCGTACTCTGATAATTATTAATAATATTTGAGTCTTTTCCTAGTAAATTGTGATATGGTCGATATTTCATCTTTGTTTATACTGTGTGCACTAGCGTGATCCTGGACTAGTGCAGAATACACAGGAGAGTCCAGATTTGCATATTCGGGTCTCTACAAACAGATGGCTTAAAATGTCCATAACAAGGATGAAAATCATTGGGGAGAGGGGATCTCCTTGCCTCAGCCCACGTTTGTGAAGAATGACCTCCCCAGGAATTCCATTGAGAAGGACTTGCGAAGAAGAGGTACCTAGCAGCCCACAGATCATGTTGCACCAAATGGAGCCAAAACCCAAGTTCCTCATAACCTCTAGGATAAACGGCCAAGAAACTGAGTCAAAGGCTTTTGTGATGTCTAGCTTGAGAAGGATACAAGGCTGCCTTTGTTGATGAAGAAACCTTGCCAACTGCTGCACCAACATAAAATTATCCTGAATAAACTGACCTTTTATGAAGGCGCTCTGATTTGGAGAAACCATTTGGTCGAGTCGGACAGCAAGTCTATTGGCAAGAATTTTGGTGACTAATTTAGCAAAGCTGTGCACCAAGCTAATGGGTCGGATGTCCTTGACGTGCAAAGCCCCAACTTTCTTTGGAATTAAAGTGATGTAGGCTGAATTGAGCACATCAAAATTCCCAAACTTTCTACTCCAAACTGCTGCAAAGGCTGCCATAATATCAGATTTCATAATTGGCCAACAAGCTTTATAAAAGCGACATGTGAACCCATCGGGTCCAGGTGCTTTGTCCATAGGAAGCTGACAGATGGTTTTCCAAACCTCATCCTCAGAAAAAGGGGCTTCAAGAGCTGCAAGGTCATGAGACCCGATGTTCAAATCTTCTAGATTGATGGTGTGCTCTCTGTCCAGACTTAAACCAAGCAGGCCAGTATAAAAATCAAACACAGCCCGCTCCTTTTCAATATGGCTAGTAAGCACCTGCACCCTATCAACAAGTTTGGGGATGAAATGTTTTTGCTTGCGGTGTCTAGCAAAGGCATGAAAGAGGCTAGTGTTTGCATCCCCCTCATGCAGCCAGCCAATTCTCGAACGGCTTCTTGCAATAGTGCGTGAGAGGGAAGATAAGGCCAGGGAGTGTTTCAAGAGGTTACAGCGCAGCCAATCTTCCTCCTGAGACAAGGTTCGATGGTCCTGAGCAATCTCCAATTGGTGAAGCACTTCTCTGGCAAGACTAAGCTGCAATTTAACAAGGCCAACTCTTTTCTGACTCCATCTTTGAAGTTCTCTAGCAGTTGCTTTGAGCTTCTTATCAAAAGATGTAAAGGGGCAGCGGGTCACATGAACAGAGGACCAAGCTCCCGCGACAGTGTCATGAAATCCTTCCACTTTGGTCCACAAGGACTCAAAGTGGAACCTCATTTTGCTCGGCCTGTTAGCTTGCAGTCCCAATAGGAGAGGACAATGATCAGAGCCATCTGTCGAAGCACTTTGAAGCAGAGAATTGGGGAAAAGCAACTCCCAATCCAGAGAGCAGAGCACTCTATCAAGCCTGACAAGAGTTGGGGAATCTTGACTATTGGACCAAGTGAATTTCCGTCCATGAAGAGGGATATCATTCAAGGCCAGATCATTGATAAGGCGCCGAAATCTTCTCATCATTGCCCGATTCAGCAAACTGTTGTTCTTATCCTCCTCTTTGTAGATAATATTGTAATCTTCCAAAACTATCCAAGGACCTTGACAAGTCTCACGGATGTCTCTTAGCTCTTGCAGGAAGTTGATTTTTGCATCATTGGATTGTGGTCCGTAGACGCAAGTCAACCACCATGGATTGCCGCCGCTTGGACAGAACTGCACGGAGGCACTGTAGGAGTCTAATCTGAGAGCTCCGGCAGGCCCCAGATCATGTCTCCAAGCCACAAGAATTCCACCAGAAGCACCAGCCGAAGTCAAGGAGGTGAAATTATCAAAGTCAGACCCCAGCAAGGAGAGGACCAATCCTTGGGAGGTGAAAGCCATTTTTGTTTTCTGCAAACAGACTACATCCACCTGAGCCGAAGCTACTAGGGTGCGGACAGCATCTTGCCTTGGTTTGGAATTAAGTCCTTGGACATTCCAGCACAAAATGTTGGAAGGGTTCATTGGACATTTGTTCACATCTCAGACTGAAGACTATACTGGGGTGTGATTCCGCCCCAGCCTAGGGAAGCGTGCCTCTCGACTGGCCGTGACGAGTTGGGACTCGCCAGGGGCACCGTGTGGGCGCGCGTCAGTCGCCCCGGGGCCGGAGTACGAGCGTACGACCGTGCGTGCGTGGGTGTCTCACTTCGGACTTCGGAGGGCAACCGAACCGAGGATGTCGCGACGCAAGCCGAGGCTGTAGCGCCGCGAGAACCTAGGAGTAGCAACTACGTGAGGCCTCAGGCCGTGAACTGGACCGCGCGTGGTGCTGAGTTTGTTCTCGGCGATAAACGATGAATCCCATCCTCGAGTCAGTCACAAGAGAACGAACCTAGTAGTTTGGAAGGATTATTATCCTTTCCAATGGCATGTTGCGTGACGATGTTGAACTGTTAAAACAATCCGAGGAGCAAGGTGCTGGCAATTGAGGTCTCAGCGGGCGAGTTTTCATCCAAATAGAACTTTTTACACAAATGTTATTGTAGTTTTTTCTTTCAAATTTAGCCTTTTGTTTTTACAAATCTAATTCTCTTCAAACTCGATAGACATGCCAAGCGACACGTGTCATCTACTGCATTACAACAACTTAACAGGCGTTGTCAAGTCACAGAGGTGTTGTCGAGTCACAGTTGCTCAGTGCCGAGCCCCCCAAACTCAGCAGATCATTAATGGCCATTAACTTTTATAATTAGCACTAACTAAATATACACACTAATTACATGTGCAGCCAGCCGGCGTCCTGTCCAAGAAGACTAGATTTTACAAAAACAACCTATTTAAGGAGAAAGCTAGATTTATAAAAACAAGTGTCCAAAGGTCAAATTTGGAAAAGTTAGCTACAGTACCATGTGTAAACAGTTCATCGAAATATGATATAATCGTCAGTCTTACTGTTTTGTTTTGTTGCTTTGATGTTACAGATCTAAACGTACTCGGAAATTCTACAACATTGAGTTCCTATTGATGCATAAGTGCTTCAAAACCCCCTGAGATAGGGGGGAAAAACCCCATCACCACATGAATATGGAACACAAGAAACGGCTGTCCCCGGCAGTAATATATTAAATCAAGTTATGATATATACATGAGCTCACCATTTTTATTCCCATATGTTCTCTTTGTTTCAAAGTGCATAGATTTCCTTTCTCATCTTCTGAGCTCCGAATTCATTTTCTTAGCAGCAAATAACTGATGGCGTTCCTTCCTTGAACAGCTAGATCGATGGATGGCAGGATGATTGTCCTTTTGGCATAATCTAATTTTCACTAGACATCAACTTCCTTCTCGATCAGAGATCGTCGATCCACTGCCTGAATCCTCAGCTGATAAGGCAACTTAGGAAGTACTTCGATTCTTCCATGTTATTACTTCAGCCCAGTTGAGCATTTTGGAAGTGGCCATTTCACTAGTACATCCTCGAAACTCCATACTGAACAGCACTGACCTTATTGTAGCCACCTCCAACTGCTGCAGTGCCATTAAACGGGGCGATTCCCTGCATGATGTTAGACTGCAAGGCAGCCCTTTCTGCTACATCAGATTTTGGGACACCCTTCGGAATGTAGGAGGAAGACCTCAACGCAGGGGACATATGCGACACCAACTTGGCATCCATGAAACGCTGCGATGGCTGGTACTGCATGCGATCTTTTTCAAGTTCCTGTTGTAGCTCTCTCTCTGAGTTGTCTGGCTTTCGGTGGTAGGTGTGTGCTGATAGGTTAGTGGTGGCTGGAGGAAGCACTGGGTTCCTGTAGGTGTGTGCTGATAGGTTAGTGGTGGCTGGAGGAAGCACTGGGTTCCTGTAGGTGTGTGCTGATAGGTTAGTGGTGGCTGGAGGAAGCACTAGGTTCCTCACCACCCTTCGTTGACTGTATTGATCCATAGCACTTGAATTCTCAAATGGTATTACCGGGCCAACCACTCTTCCTGGTCTACCTGGGAAATTTCAGAGAAGAAAATATATCAGATTGGTTCCATTTGAAGAACAAAACACTGGATATTTATTTAGGAGAAACTATTACCAGTTGGGATCCTTTGCGGAACTTGGGAGGTTATATTTGGATGGTCTTTTGGAGGAATTGGCGTAGAATGAACTGTAGTTGTCCTGCAAATAGCAAATTAAAGGTCAGCAGCGAATTTGAGTGCAATCTCTGTAATTATTATCACCCCAAATTATCCAAATTCTTGTGGAATTCCTGGCCACCTGATCATCTTTTGCTGTGTAAAGCGATTTCATAGTACCACAAGATCATAAAAGGACAGTCTTTTAACCATGTAAATATGAGCTATTCGTTTAATTTAATGCAATATTTTTTAACAGAAAGTAGAACATGACAGCATATATCATTGATAAAATATTTGCAATGGTTTGCAATGGAAAGAAAAACTGTGAAAGTTTTAGTCACCTTGGGAGTGAAACATGCTTCCTGTCCAATGGAACAACTAACCCACCCTTCCCTCCATTTTCCTCCAAGTTAGCAAATTGCCTCCGGAAATTATCAACAGCACTACATAATAACAATTTGGCACAACCAAGAACAGATCAGCATGAACATTGGCATGTAGTAGATGGGAATAAACAAATAAAGAAAATGGAGGGAATGAAAGATTAAAGAGGTCTTATGGAAAAAACCTAGGATATAGGTAGTTCGCCTTTTCAGATCCATTCATGTAATCCTTGAGAAGCTGAGGATGATACTCCAATATCTCCCGGAATATAAGTTCCTTTACATCCTCTTTGGTCACCTTTCTCCGTTCAAACTCAAACTCCATTTTCGTTATTGGTTGGCATGATGGTTCTCTCTCTACCTTTGCGAGGCCTTTAAAATACGGATCAGCCAATGCCTGATTATGTGCGTTCATGATCAAACAAACATTGTTAGAATGATTTTATGATGGCTGGTTGCAGCAATCACATAGAAGCACAAAAAAAATGAATTTCAAATTTAACACTTCATTAAGAAATACTTGCCTCTTCAGCAGTTGGTCTATCCTTGGGGTCAAACGCTAAAAGCCTCTGCAGAAGTTTGAGTGCAGCAGGATCTGCTTTAGGGAACCTCTCAGAAAAAGGTACTGGTTGTTTTTTCCTCATACTACTCAAGTACCTCCTTGCCTTCTCGTTCCGAATCTGTAGTTGCGAAAGGATCAATAATGCTTGGCATTTATGGACAATTTACTTTGGAGCAATAAGCATGTTTGAAAAAGCATACCCTGGAAACAGTATCCAGCGATGGCGTACCCAAGAGATCAGTCATCAAATCCAATTCATGAACCACGTTTTTGCCAGGAAACAAAGGCTTCCCAGTTAAAATTTCCGCAAAGATGCAACCAATACTCCATATGTCAATGGCTGGTGAATACTGCACATAACAATCAATATAGTATACTGAATACAACATCCAAAGTAAATTTTAAAGAGGGGAGAGATCAGATATTACTTGATAGCTAACATAACAGTTGTAAGAATGTTATCTAACTACATTAATGTGTGAGGCTTGTACTTAACATTAGTCCCTGAATGGCTGAATAAGCACCCTGAGTTCCTACAAATGCCATATTTCCCACACCTAACCAAAGAATACTCATACTATGCTTTATCTATGATTATCAACGAAGGCAATACCTACTAAAAGGTAGCAAATGCCATCTAGAATGTTAAGTTCTGTAGGAGAATGCAGCTCCTGAACAGGACATTTTGGAAGGAATTATCCTTGATATGCCAGTTGGTAAGTAGCCAAATTGGAATCACACGAGATGAATGGCCTGATGCAAAATCACATTCAGCTATGGGGGTACTTGGGCATAAAAGGGTCATGATGATGATACACAACAAGAAAATTTAAGATATAGACCATCCAATCCTTCAAAAGATGATGACATATAAGAATATTTAATTTCTATACACCAAAAGCGAGCAAAGAATTAAAAGACTGGAAGATATGGATAAACATACAAGCAACAGTTTGGTGCTACACCAAGTTTAAAAAGAGCGCCAATCAGATTAAGTACGTATTTGTAGGGAGCTTGGAATTAAATATTTTCCTATTAAAGCAAGGTACAAGTAAAATTGGCCAAACACGGCATAATATGTATCCTGTTACGAATTAGGCACACAGGTTTGTGCTGTCAAAGATATTGAAGAAAATAAGCTTCGCGGAATGGACAGGAGGCAACAAAATGTGAAGCATTATCTACGATGACAGGTAAGAACACCATTTAATTTGATTTGTGAATGCTCAATAATAGGAAGGCCACTAAGCTATGACTTGTGTCAATGAGGAAGAGTCTCTGATACTGGTTACTATGATCATCATTAGATTCATTAGTGACTGGAATATCAGGTAAGGGCCCCAAAGTGACAACTACCATATACTGGCTGGTACTGGTACAGTATGCATAACCATGAATACTAGGCTCCAGAAGCGATATCATGGCCATTTTAACGGCATAGGCCAGTTGGACCAGTAGTAGTATGAACATCCCTGAATTCAGTTTTGTACAATGATATGGAAAAATAAAATAAAATCTCCAGTGCAGCAAAGCCAAAAAGCACATGGAACACCATAATGAAACCTTTTATAGGGCTGTGAATGATAATGATCTTTTTTCTTTTACTGTTAGGTGCATAACAGTATTACATGGTGCTTTATGGCATGTTTCTGCAGAAAGTAGCAAGCAATATTCTAACAAAAAACACTAGAGATGCGCAGATTAATTGCCTTAGAAAAGAAAGACCCGCATAGCTCAGGAGCCCTATACCATCTAGTAGCAACATAATCCTGCAAAAAAAAAAATATGAAATAGAAGATGAGAATCATGCCACAAAGTATGCTTAAATATGAATCTGATCTGGGAAACAACACAATATATGAATCTAGTCTAGCGAAGTTGACATACCGTCCAGAATACTGTTGTAGGAGTGTCATTAAATGCCACTCTTGCTAGACCAAAATCACATATTTTGAGTTTACAGTTAGCATTTGCCAATATATTCTTTGGCTTCAAATCACGATGATAAACATTAGCTGCAACCACATAAAATAATAGTCAAATAATAGCCAATACAGATAATAAACCAATTGTATCTGTGAGTTCTAAAAGAAATAGTAAATGAGCGTGCAGTTTAAACTTGACATAAAGGATTTTTAAGCTGATATTGCTAAGTGCTTGAAAGGGATAGTAGAAAATAATTATGATGACCTGAAAGGTATAATTAGTAGATACAGAAAGTAAATGCAAGTAAAGTGTCCACTTATTAACAAAAGGTCAAAATAAAGTGGGAGATATTTTTAAGATCAATATATGGGTGCCAACAAATCAGAACTTCAAGGCAACTTGAGAAAGCACATGGGAGACAATGAACAGACAATCAACAAAGTGAATAATCAATGGAGGGCAAAGGACAATTTTTCTTTAAAGTATAGCGGCCTTGGTTATTGGGTTGGCACTACAGTGAAATTTATGTGTGAGCGCGCTACTCCAATCATCGATGCTCCTAATGGAGCATAATAAAGCACCAATACAAAAGTGCGAATAGAACTTGTTCTGATATTTTAGAGGAAAAAAACTATCCCTAGACACTTAACAAAGATTATAAGACAACAATAAAGAACTGTATGCTAACTCGGCCCTCAATTTCTAAAAAGAAGCATACCTGTATGAATATATTTCAGTGCACGAAGCATCTGATAGAGAAAGAACTGACGGTGTTCTTTGGTTAAGTCATCATTAGCCTTGATGACTTGGTGGAGGTCTGTATCCATTAGCTCAAAGACAACATAAATATCCTTGAAGTCCCTCCTTGATGGAGGTAACATTATATGCTTGATCTCAACTATATCAGGATGCCGTAATAACCGGAGTAATTTGATCTCACGAAGGATTCGGGCAGCATCAGATAAGTGCTCAAAGATATTGTGTATTTTCTTGATTGCCACCTTGTCACCAGTATGTTGGTCAATAGCTGAACAAACTACACCATAACTTCCTTTGCCAATGACTTCCTGAATTTTGTATCTGTTAGCGTCACCATATTCACTGAAGAAGTCCATCTCTGATGAACCCTGAAAAAAAGTTCAACAAATTAACATGATACAGCTGACAACTTCTTCACAAAAGAGAGAAAGAACACGCAATGAATAAAAAACATGGCCCGATTTAACTGAGCAGCCTCTGCCTCAAGCATTGAGCTCAATGTCATATGGCCCAGCCAGCCAAAAAATACAGTTTAGTAAAGCACTAGAAAAAGTTTGAATCAATCTTTGGATGAACCTAGGGTGATACATACTACCCTCAGTACTCACCACATAAAGCTTTGCATGAACAACTTTGATAAAAATAACGCAAAGCTAATCCGAAGTTTCCACATAAATCACCAGAATCCTCAATACAACAGTCAGCAATAAGACTACTAGAGCTTGTGCAATGCTTTGTATAGAAGCTTGCTTCCTGGTTCCTACCTAACAGACCACCGAAACAGCAGAGAGTACACACATCATCTTTGTTCAACTAACTCACAGAGATTCTACCAAGAACAACTGGATTCTGGTAGCTTATGGATCAGAAAACAAAGACGGTACCTACTCCCCGTCCGATGCAAGCCTTCTTGGTCTCCAGCGCAAAAAATGATACTCGCAAAAGCCAAGTAATGACTCTTTAAGGAAGTGTTCTTGGGTCTTGGGCATAAAACCATCTCAATCAATATGCCTCCCGAGTGGGTATAGAATATATTGACGGGCTAATCCACTGGCACAATTACCATGATGGGCTACCCTTTTCTTCCAAGAAAAAAGAAGGTAAGAAGACCACAGAGTTGGATTAGGATAAACGAGAAATTTCGATATTTGACACTGAATACGTGCGCCTCTCAACTTTTAACCACTAATTCGCACGCCTTTGGAAATTTAACCCTGTCACTGCGAATTCTTTTGATTCAAGGGATTCTCCTCATTTTCTCTCCTTTTATATTTTGACACTTGTCACTGCGAAAATGAGGAGAATCCCTTGAATCAAAAGAATTCGCAGTGACAGGGTTAAATTTCTAAAGGCGTGCGAATTGGGGGTTAAAAGTTGAGAGGCTCACATAATATCGAAATTTCTCAGCGAATCTAATACCGCAAATGTCACATATGTGATATCTCTAAGTTGCATCTGAATCAGCTTTTTTTTTCTGGCGTGTTATCTCATATTAGCGTGGGTTGAAAGGTCTCATCGATCTTTTAAGGAGCAATGAGTATTCGACTGACATGGAAAAGTTGCAAAAGGATACCATTTCCTTTCGAGGCACAAAAGAAGACGTAGCCCAACACCAGAAGATTTCATATATTATCAAGAAAGCATCCACTGGCAAATCCGGAAAGAACCTTCCGATAATTCAGATAACTTCTGATCCAGGAAAAGGAGAGAGAAAAAAATCTCTTTTGCAAGCACATGGAACATAAGAATCCAGCGCTGTAGCGGCTCAAATCCACTCAAATTTACCACAACACTACGGAATCATCCACACAAAAAAAACGAGAAGAAAGTTGCAGAAAACAATGGCAAGAACAAATCCTTACGCCCATACGCATCCAAGTCCGAAATTTAACGGAAAACGCCTGCCTTTTCACAAATCTCACCATCCAGAGCCCAAATCCTTCCCAAGGTCCAACCCGCCGGACCAAACGCCAACAACCCACAAGACCACACCCTCACCCAAACCCAAACCGCCCCGTGGGAAAGACGAAACTTCGACTCGGGCACCGAGAGTCCTCCTCTCACCTTCCTACGCTGCTGCTCCGCCTGCATCGCTCCTCGGCGGCCTCACCGATCTTCCGCCCGCGAATCTACCCGCATTTGCCTCGCGCCGCCGCATGCGACGCCCGCCCCGCGCGAGAGATCTCGCCCGGGATCGAATCAGCGCAACCCAGCCGGGACGCTGCCCGCTCTGTGGCCTGCCTTGCTGCGACCGAGCAACTCGCGGCGAGGTCGCGGGGTGGGGGAGGGTTAGGGGAGCTGTGGTGTTCGTTTCTATGGCGCAGTGGTGTGAGCTCTCCTCTCGTCTCGTGCGATGCGAGCGACCTGGGCTTCCTGGCTGCTGGCTCGGTCGGGTTCGGTGATCGCCTGATTGGATCAGTGGCTCCGGGCGGGCGTTAAAAAGCAGCGATTTTAACAGGAAAAAATTTGATCATATACCCTCTATTTAGATGGAAATTAAGGATTTACCCTCCTGGCCTACGTATCAGTGACTTATGATGACCCCATGTGTCATTGAGATGTGGAGAGTAAATCCTCAATTTCCCAACTAAAGGGATGGTATATGATCCAATCTCTCTTTTAACAGCGGCGTGATGGGGGTTAAAATCGTTGGCCCGCCACGTGGGTGTGCCATGCGGCGGCGTGGCTCGGCAGATCTCTAACGGTTTCCTTTAAACTATAATTTATAATTTATAGTTAATTTTTTAAATTTTATATGCTAGGGAGAGGTAGTACACAGAAAAAAATAGTCACATATAATCTTGATCGATATAACTAAAATTAGTATATTTTATACTACAATTTAACTATAGATATCATTTTAAAAAATACACCGTTTAAATAGGAGTTATTGTAGCAAATGGCACAAGCCATAAGCATAAGTGCCAAGAAACCAGCTATATAGACTGAATAGTTTAAATATAGATTTGGATAAAATAAATAATGAAAATACGATTAATATTTTGAGTTCTATTATACTAAATATAAATTAAATAGTCTGAATATAGATATAGATAATCGGGATAGGAGCGGCATGGAGCCCACCGTTCCGTGGTTTTGGCCTTTCGGGCGTCCGCGAGGCGCAGATTTGGCACATCGGCCGATGATTTTCGACGCGGGTTTGGTGGGTTCGGACCTTGGAGGTGCGTTGCGTCGCACTGTGTGACGTGGGCGTGGTGGGCAGGCCGTTTGGGTTTCCTTGCGTTTTCGGGTGTCTTTTGGGCTGGCGTTTGACGTTTATGGAAGCTTTTGGTATGGTCGGTGCGACGACGACCCGGTAGCCCGGAAGCATACTTGACGCTCTTTTGCGAGCTTTTCCCTGGCCGTTTTTCTTTACGCGCGCGTCACATGGGGATGTGGCGTGGAGCACAAGTATTTTACGTCGCCGATATGAAAATCTGAACGTTAGTTTGTCTCCAATGATATCTCTTTCCTAGCAGTGGCGGACGCAGGAATTTTGAAATGGGTATTCGAAGTTGTAAAAAAATTTTGTAGTACAAAACATAAAGATCTACAGTAGTAATAGTTAACAACTTAACATACAATTGTTCATACTAGGAATAATATGTCAAATAGTATAGAAAAATTACAAAACAATTCAACAATTCAACATTTCAATTTTCAATTCAACAATAAAGTCAATGTTTCTGATTCTGAAATTCAACAATAATTCAACATTTCATCTAAAAATATAATCTTGATACAATGAGACATTGAGACATCACCATTCACCAATCACCAATCACCAGTCTAAAGTCTAAACTGCCATTTTCTCAACCGATTGTCAATCAGTCATCATCATGCTCATTGCTCAACAATTCAACATTTCAATTTTCAACAATTCAACTCAATAATCAACATCAATACTGCAATACATCATGCTCATTTGCTCAACAGGCAACAGCTCAAGTACTCACTGGCCGACTGGGCGACTGGGCACTGGCGGAGGCGGCGAGGCGCGGTCGCGCGGAGAGGAGGCCGGTCGGCTGGAGCGGCGGAGCGGAGACGCCGGAGAGCCGGGTGAGCGGAGGGCCAGACGGCCAGATCTGGAATCCGGGCCCGGCGGAGCGGAGGGCCGGACGGCCAGATCTGGAATCCGGTGCCCGGCGGAGCGGAGAGCTGCAACGGCGGTCGGCGGAGCGCTGGAGCGGAGGGGCGGAGCGCCGGAGCCCGGAGCGGCGGAGCGGACCGGCAGAGACTGGAGGGGCGGAGCGGGCGAGCGGCGCCGCGGACGACCGGACGGCCAGATCTGGAATCCGGCGCCTGGCGGAGCGGAGAGCTGGAGCGGCGGAGCGGAGGGCGGAGCGCCGGAAACTGGAGGGGCGGAGCGGGCGAGCGGCCGCGCGGAGCGCTGGAGTCGATTAGGGTTCGGGAAATGGGGTCGGGGACCGGGGGTTCGGGGTTTGGGGGCCGGGGGGCGGGGGAAATGCCGAATGGCGAATGGGGGCCGGGGGTCGGGGGAGCAGGCCGCAGGCCGCAGGCGCGCGGATTGCTCGGGCTGGGCTGGATTTTCCTCGGGTGCGCGCGCGCGGAACGGATTCCTCGGGCGGTCGCCGATCAGCAATGCCAGCAAATGTATAAACATACAGTTGTATATGTATACATGTAATATACCCTACATATACTAGATTTTTTGTCAAAAATTTTGGGTGTTCAGCTGAACACCCTTGACCCACTGTAGATCCGCCCCTGTTTCCTAGTGCCATCAGCCAGGTAAAATAAAGACGCAATTTGCGTATAAAGTTTCTTGTGCCGTGCCGTACCGTGCCATTAGGGGTGCAAACGGGTCGGGTTAATCCCGACCGATCCGGCATCGAATCCGATTAGTACCGAATCCGATTGGTACCGAATCCGGAGAAAAATATGGGTTAGGATATGGTAACAGCAATACCCGTCCGAATCCGATACGTCTTCAAGTTTGATTTCAGGTTAGTGCTACTATTTGACATTTCATTTTCTTTTGCAATGGTAAAATAAAATCTTCCACATCAGCCTATTAAGTAGTAACATCAAGTTCTTGACAGTACATCCTCCTACTCCATTTGTTGTACTGCATGCATTCCTTACAAACGGGTTAATCCCGACCGATCCGGCACCGAATCCGATTGGTACCGAATCCGGAGAAAAAATATGGGTTAGGATATGGTAACAACAATATCCGTTCGAATCCGACCCGTTTGCACCCCTACGTGCCATGCTGTGATATGGTAAGATATCGCAACTATCGGTTGGCAGATCTAGCACCACTCAAATTGGCTATGGACTGATGATTTACGGTTGAAATTGTATTGTACCTAGTTTGTTTTGTTTTTTGCTACTAGTTATCAATACGTCAAAGAAAAAAACCTGATATCAACATGGACAATACAAATGAATAAGAGAAAAAAGAAAAAACCTAAAAAAAAGACAGAATAGGTGAAAAAATCGTTGTTGAAGACTGTTGGAGCGCCACGCTGGATTGCTTCTCTCCAGAGAACATATGACGTGTAGGGGTTGAGAGCCTCTCCGGCATGATCTAATGCAATCGTGTACAACATGTGCTTGTAAGGCACTCCGAATGCCACTGTATACAATGTTTATAGAATTAACTAGTTAGAGATTCATATGTTGTAATGGAGTCATAAAAATAATAAGGCGAAATTTACTATCTGGTCAACTTCACATATCAAACATTGGAGAGGAAGCGACAGAGAAAGAAGAGTGGCCAAAATGCACGAGGAGATAGAGAAAGTGGAGGGGGTGGCGGTTGTATCCTGAGAGAGAGGATGAGAGTGACGAATGGTCCAAATCAAATCAGATGGCTGAGAAGAGAGGAGGGAGAATGGACCAACCACTAACTCACACTTTTATAATAGTAAAGATTAGCTCTTTATATAGGATGAGATATGATGTAGCAAATAGTTAAGGAAGGAAAGCAATGTCATTGCATGGCACACAATTCAATATCAAGAAATAACTAAAATTTATATTGGGAAGTAGAGTTGTGTCCATAACATTAAATCAATGGATGAATGAGAGAGTAGAGGGGAGAGAGAGAAACATAGGAGAATGTGTAATTTTATTGACGAGGCTCGCTAATAGACACTCTGTATTAGAGGAATAATATCTACAATTATTTCTATATGATGTAGAGTGTATAGACATTGTTTAGCAATGTCTTGAAAGTGCTCTTAATGATGTATCTAGTATTCATTTCCTTTTCTTTTCCTATAATTTATACATTAATTGTCGCCATGATCCTTTTAGCTTTCGAGCAGGTCACCACAGCTTTGACAACCATTCATACTAATCCATACGTAGGTCTTGGTCTAAAGTGTTATAGTTTTTAGTTGTGATTTTTTAGCTAAAATAATACTATTGCGATTGTTTTTTGAGATATTTGAGTAAAAGAAAATAAAGAAAAATAAAAAATACTATTATATCTCTACAGACAATATAAGAGAAAAAGATAAAAGAAAAGAAAAAAACCGTGTAAAAAAAAAGCCAACCTATTTAGAATGAGGCATAATCCTAGCTAGCTACCAACTGATATTTGGCCCAAAATAAACTTTGAACTGAAGCTTTATCCGGTGTCAATCCGACCTAAATTAGCGCCCGAGTTCATTTTGGATAATTACGGAGTCAAATTCGATGGAGTAAGATTGTTCCTTCTGAGTATTAGGTGCGGCGTTCCGTAGGTGTAGAACAACCGGAATTGACATCCCAGCTAATTATGTACGTGGTTTTCATTTCCTTGAGATGCTAGGTGAGCTTACTATATGTTATCCGATTTGACACGTGGACATATCGTATGCACTAGCCTTGTTGTTTAACCTTACGGTTTTGCTAATTTTCGGGTGCCTGAAATTTTCGAATCTCTAGGCCACCGAAAAGTGCACAATACTAAGCCTAACATTACATAACCGAGTGATACGTAATTTTAGTGCAGTTTTACTATAAATTTTAGTTCTATTTGTTTTTGTATTTGCATAGGTTATAAGAGCGGCTAGATCTCCATCCAAGGATTGAGAAAAAATGATTACAATTTTGCTAGATTTCAATCGATTGATAAATAGACACACCCTTAATTTTAACCCTTTGTAAATGAACACCTTTTCATCTCAACTTTCACTCATCCTCACACCCAAAAAGAAAAATACTCATGCATGCTACTCCCGGTGTACTTACGATTGCGGTGTGGAAAAAATCAAAGCCTTTATATCCTTTTGTGTCTAACCATGGATAACTAAGAATTCAATACTGTTAAATTATGAAGAACCAATGATTTAAACAATTATTGCCCTCTCCGATAGCTACATATTCCCACATGTGCAAGTTTTGATTGATCCATGAAGGATAAAAATTATTTTTGATACTCCCATTTTGCAAAATGTAAGACTCGGTTTGACCTGGCACAATATGTTCTCAAAATTGAACTTTGATTGTTAGTTTCTTATAGTAACTATAACATTGCGATCGTATGAAAGTAAAATTATTGTGCGTTTTCTTGGATATCATTGTTAAGTGCATGAAAACTCCTTAGCTCGAAAAAAAAGTGTATGAAAACTAAGGTGTTTGACTCCAGAACTCCTATAATAGAAGATCATGTAAATCCGAACTGTACCAACCAACTGGACTTCAACAGATTTTGTTTAAAAGAGGTGTTCATGTGCTTGTCTTTTTGGGCTGTAACTTACGACTTTTAGTCTTAATATGAGTGGTCGTGCGAATGAACCGAAAACCGATAAACTGCTTTTAAAAGAATATCCCAATAAGCTGCTTCGAAATGACGATAAAGAAGTTGTCTCATTTATTTGTTCAAGAGAAGTTACAAACTATAAATGATCAATCCCGCTCTAAACGGCTTCAGATTTTGGCTTTTGATTTTTCGTCTTTTTCTCCTTTTTTTTGGTTTTTGGCTTTTTCTTTTTTTCTTTTATTCTTTTGCATTGTTCGTGCTGATATAATATTTTTTTGTTTTTTTATATTTAATTACGCAGAATACGTCAACAATAGCTATAGAGCCCTATACCTCAGCCTCCCTAAAAAGTGCCTATAATAATGGGTCTTTTCTTTTTAGCTGAAGCTTATGGCTTTTGGCTGCGGCTTATGCCTTTTGGGTTCTTCGTGCGAGAGATTACAGAGTAACAGAAATTAATGTGCGGTTTTTACCGATATAAATGAAGTCGGTACAATATGTACTACAATTAACTAGTAGACCCTATCTTGAAAAGATACTCCGTTTAAAAGGTAGTTACTGTAGAAAAGCCGAAAAGCAGCTTTTAGAAGATGAAAAGAACATGCCCAATGTGCAGTTCCCCAATGGGCATGCAGCAACATGTAGTACACATTTGACACGATTGTTGAGTGCAAATTTCTCTCTGGGTGGATTCTTTTAAGTTTATAGTTTAGCTTTCTATAGTAATTAGCTTTTAAACGAAGTGTCTTTTTAAGATAAGATCTAAAAGTCGATTGTAGTAGATATTGTTCTAACTTCATCTATATCAGCCAAATTCACATGTGAGTATCTCTTTCTCTGTACTCTTTCTCACGAATAGCCAGAATTTAAAAATCTAAGCTAAAAACTATAAACCATAATCCAAAAAAACCCATTCTATATATAGGTTGGTGGGGTTCCATGACCATAAATTAATTGATTTCCATTATGACCTGCTTTTATCAACTGCATAATTTGTTGCAACGTCAAATTAACTAAATCCAAAGGAGTCGCAAAGGTGACTCTGAAATTTCATTGTTCAATCTTCAGTCCTTTGCAATTTTTGGAATAAACTTAATCCGGATAATGTAAGTTCTGCTTTTATTTTGTACTATTCTTGCATCCTGGAAATTTCATTAATTGTTCATCTTGCTGGTGTCATCTAGATCATGTCTCTTTGTTTAAGCAAACAATATTGTATATTTCGTTGGGTGATGGTTGTATTAATATATTCACACACGGCTTTCCTTTTCTGTGTTAAGATATCATTTTACCCGATTCCTGATCTTACACGCGATCGGCTGGATGTAACACACGGCAGTAGCTAGTTAGCTATCCTTAGTTAAAATGCGTCACACGAAACACGCAAGACATGCCCGTTGCCTTGGCTTTCATACACCCCAAATTTTTGGAAGGAAAACCATTATATAAGAGGTATATTATATATATATATATATATATATATATATATATATATATATATATATATATATATATATATATATATGAGATTTTCTATGCTCTTGTTCACTTATTGTAGGTCCAAAAGCAACTTGCCTGGCCTTTCCAAAGTTCCTAATATGGATTGTTTCTATAAACCAGTTGCAGATCAAAGAGGCACTTAAAAAAAATCAAGAATATTCAATGTTTCAAGGTTAACATTTTCTTAAATGTCATTGATAGGCAACTTCAAGAACTTAATGGCTGATTTGGTGAGGTAAACATAGATTTGCTTGTTTGCATGATATCATTCAATCCCGTTGATTCCTTTGCTTCTTTTTGATAAGAACAACTTGGTAAGACTTGCACAATTTTATCTTAAGGACTTCTCAACCACTGATTTGGGTCATGTTCCTTTCTAACTTGATTTGTTTATTGTTGATTGTGTAGAGATCAAAGATTTAGAAAGGTGAAGAATCTTGCTGAGCTTTCTGTGATGCTTGTTCTAACAAAAAAGTGTAATAATTACAAACTTGTCTATTTGCTTTTCAAGTTGGTGCTAATCCTTCCTGTAGCAACTGCAAGTGTTGAGCTAGTATTTTCGATAATGAATTATATGAAGAACAAACTAAGGAATAGTATGGGTGATTAATACTTGAATGATTGCTTGTTACATATATTGAGCGTGACTTTTTTCTGCAAGTTAGTGACAATGATGTAATCAATCGCTTTCAATCAATGAAGGAGTGCTGTGTGAAGTTGTAATTTTTTGCTAAAGTATTTTGTATTTTGATTGTTATAATGTGTTACATTTGAACTATTGTATTATTTACTTTGAAATTTTAAATTTGTAGTTTGGCACATTTAGTATTTAAATCTTAGATCCGCCACTATTCACCAAAATATGTTATCACTCTAATTAAGAACTCCATGGTCACCTCTGCATTCCTCATGTCCTATTTGAAATACATTAATATTTCAGAAATCCTACGGAATCTACAATGTTTCCTGCAAATCGACCTCCTCCCATTGCATCCATTCTGAAATTTTCAGCAACTGGCCGAAGTCGGTTCCCATGCTGCAGCAAGGATCGGGCAATGTGCTCAATATGGCTTTTTTTAAGTGGCTTATGGCTGAAAATCACTATAGCTGGCTGAAAAAATACAGTACCTGACAGAGGCTTATTTAGCATAATTAAATTTAAAAAATTAAAAATAGAAAAAATATATTAGCCCATCACGTATAATGCAAACAAATACGGGAAAAAAGAACCGGCAAAAAAGCTCAAAAAAACCAAAAGTTCAGAAAAAGATGCAATTTATGAATAGTGAAAAATAAGCCAGAAGCTGAAGCCGAAACGAGCGGGGGCCGTCCACGAGTTGTCGCTTTTCCTCAAAAGGTGGTGTCCCCATTTGCAAACATAGGCCCTGTTGCAAAGTACATTACCTTTTGACTAATTACAAGATAGGTTAAAGACTAAGTAACATTTATATTGAGAAGTCACTGTATTTAAAATGGCTTATGCAATAATTTCTATAAATAATGTGTAGAAATCATCTTAAAAAATCACTCAGTTCAAAAGTTAACTTTTAAAAATTAAAAGTCAAAAGCTATGGCCTGTTCTTTTTATGTTTCGGCTTATGACTTTTGACGGTGGCTTATGATTTTTGGGTTGTTCGTGAGAGAAAGTACGGAGTAACAGAAACTTGTGTGCGGTTTTGGCCAATATAAATAAAATTATTATAATATGTACTATAATAAACTTGTAAACTTTGTTTTAAAAAGGCACTTCGTTTGAAAGATAGTTACTGTAAAAAAAATTAAAAATAATTTCTAGAAGTTGAAAAAAAAACCCTATTTCTACCCAGGCCTGAAACTCATCTCGCGTTGACGATGGTTGAATCATACACATAGGTGACGTACAGCCTGGCTACAAGCAGGTCGATCGACCTTGTCCCCATCTGCAATTCTTAACGTTACGTTGTCCTCATCGTTGATTCGCAGGTGATGTGATGCGACGTACGCGCCAATGCGATCTGAATGTGGTGTACTGCTTGATCTTGGCCGTGTAGTGTACATTGCTAGATGGAGCAAGCTGCAGACTGTAGGTATGTTTATATTGACTATAACTATAAGTTTTAGCTATAACCGATATATTTTAGCTAAAATAAATAGTAGTGGCTGAAATAAGTATCTTTTAGATGGAGAACACGTGTGGAAGGAAAACTGAGGGAGAGAAATGTGTGCGAAACGGAAGTGAGAAGAGTGGGGTGCGTGATGCGCCCGTGACATCCTGTCTTATCTCTGGAGCGAGACGGGAGCGAGAGCAGTGGGAAAACCGCTTCGAAAAACTGCGTGTTCATATTGGCTTCTATCTTCTCCAAGCATAAGCCAAATAAACAGGCCCACTATCTCGCGGAGTATTAGTAAGGTGTTAGTTATGGTTAGAGTCCATGCAACTGTTAGTCATGATGAGAGTTCATGTATTGTGTTAATCAAGGCTGAGAGTGCCATGTGGTGTTTGTTAACAAGAGGCAAGTGCATGTCACTTGTGCTTGGAACGATTGCTTATGCTTTGATGTGTAGGGTGCTTAGTGATTGTTGGCGGTCAACAGCAAGATTGAGGCTACGGGAAGAGCCCAAGGCCATGGAGGGTCGTGTAAATCCGAGTGAGGCTACACCTTAAGCAGAGAAGCACGGGAGAAAGTCAAGGATCGATGTGCCATTCGGCATAGGCTGTTTCAAGTAGAAAAGATTCAGGACGAGGCTGGAGGCGTATAGGCTTGGTGGTAAGTCATTGGATGTCACGAACCTCGTTTTGGGGTTTGCTTTGAGGAGAAGCATTGTGAAGGCCTGTAGGATCATATGGTGCAATCAGATGAGGGTGAATGATCGCCTCCGTTTTGTCTCTCTACGTAGTCAACCGCTCGAACGAACATTCATTGCATAGCTTCGCTTGCAGTCGTATGCTTCGCCCAAACAGCAATCGCCAGAACTCACGAACTAGATTGATTCAAGATCTTCTCTATTGCTAAGTTTACATGGAGTTGCAAAGTGTCCCCACAAGCACCCCTAAAAATCCTAGCACACAGATGCCTCACAAAAGCCATGCTAAAATACTTAGCCTACCTCTGCTTTTATATGCTAGTGCCCTACACCGTGTTTGACTCAAACACAAACACATAATCTTATCTGCTCCTCGAATCAAGGGACCCGAAACCATTCCTAACACAGGTTTTATCAAACTCTATCTCTACCTAGTTATGGACTCCATCCACAACTTCTAATCCAACACGTGACGAAACCTCCAAGAACGCAACTCCCATAGCTCCATCTCATATCATCAACTTCCGTGTCGAAGCCTCTAGGACCGCACCGCCCGTAGCTTCTACATGTATCGCCACATTTGATCTCCATGTACTCCAGCGTTAGCCCGATCACCTCGCGTGACATCCTCAACTGTTTGGACCTCAGATCTCCATATCCTATTCCTGATCCTCCTCGTCACCGACCGTGATCGTCTCCATGCTCACCTGCATATGCAAGGACCAAAGAAATATTTTCCGGGCGTAAGTTCTTCACAACTTAACCATCATCAGCATGCACACCCAAAAAACACCTTTATCCATCCATCATCATCAACCAGGTCAACCATGACTACTCACATCATCGCTCTCCAGAAATCAGTCTAAAATCACTCATTATGACCGCTAAAACCATCACTTTCCAAAACTCAGCCTCAGATAACACATTACAGCGGCTAGCTCAATGAGTACTCGAAAACTATAAGTACTCGAGAAATATCATTGCTCCACTCAAAACACTCTGGAATAACATCATCGCTACCGACCAGAAAACCAACGAGTATCGACAACTGAGTACCGATCACATACCACAAGTCTCAGACAACCAATCGCAACACCCACGAATATCGATCTCTGACCATCGAGTACCGAGCCCTTTTAACAACTGAGTACCATGCCACCATACACTAGCCAATAATCCCACTGGCCTCACAAGAGTACTCGAAGTACTTGAAGATCACAAGAAGTAAAGCACTCGCACCGACAATGTACAAGTACCGTTTCCAAAGTCTAAGATCACCAATCAGAAAGATCTACAACTATCAACTAGTGAAATCTACGACTATCGATCAGTAAAGTCTATGACCATCGATCACAATGTCTACAACTATTGAGTACCGACCATGAAAGTCTATGACTATGAAAAGTATTATAGCTATGACCATGAACAAATACCTGAGCAGATGATTTTACAACCACCGACTGGTTCCTTGTATCTTATGACCGGTTTCCTGTAGTTTACGACTGGTTTCCTATAGCATACCATCATCAACCAAGTAAGGTCATTCTGTTGTGGTCTACTTACCGTGGTCAAAATTCGTGGTCGAAGTAGGACATAGTTGAAGTCCATCGTGGTCAAAATACCATAGTCGAGTTGCCGTGGTCGAACCCAAACGTAGTGGAAGTCGGTCGTGGTCAAAGTCTATCATAGTCGAAATATCATGGTCGAACTGACGTAGCCATTGTCGATTGTGGTCGAAGCCAGATATGATCGAAGTTGAACGTGGTTGATGGCGGACATGGTCGAAGATTGTCGTGGTCAAAGTACAATGACCATTCAGCCATGCGATCTTCCGAAGCCACTCTAACGCCATTCAATGCACCAAAGCTACTCGGACACCGTCCAATACACCAAAGTTACTCAAAAACTATTCGATACTCTGCTGTTACTTGAAAACCATCCGATGCCACTTGAAACCAATTGGACTGGCTGATCGGGCCACTGAGAACCTCCCAACTGAGCGATGCTATTCAGACTGGTATGAAAGTACTCAAAGCTGATCAAAACCACTCGTAGTCGACCAAAACCACTCGTACGTGACCAAAACCACTCGGACTCACAACCTTCAAGTGTGATCGACCAAAACTTTCACAAATGCAAATTCCAAAGCAATCCAAATGTTAATTATTTATGATCATTTTTAATCACGACCGTCCACATGGTCTAACAATCTCCCTCTTGATGAATACATTAACAACACCTTGAAAAATACTCAAACAAAAGAATTTGCAAGAGAATTTTGCAAAGAACCCGACCATAACCAAAAGAGCACAGAGAGCAAACCTAATTTCTCCCCCTTTCTTCTATTTTTCTCCCCCTTTGGCAATAAAATCATCAAGGGCTCCAAAGTGGGAATAATTCTAAAAAGGAGCAAAGAGAGTAAACATCTCGAAGGTTTGTAGATTATCTAAATCAGTTTGCATTGATTTAACGGTTTGATCAAGCTATCTATTTGAGTAGAGCTACTTAGACCATATAAACTCATATATCATATAGCAATGTCAAAACTGGTCTTGTATCATGATTAAGTAATTTATATTAATGACTGGCATTGCAACAATGACCAAACCAATTATAAAACCACAATGAGATATCACACCGAAAAGTCAAAGGCTAAAAAAATGAAGCAGATTTTAAATCTAGGTGAGTTAGCAGTTTCATGTAGCAACCTATTGCTCTACACTCGAGTCTTAGGCATGTGGCATGCTTGTAGCATACTTCTGTTCTTGATAACATGTTTTGAAGCATCTCTTTTTTTGTTTTAATGGTGATGTGCTTGAAGTATACTTCTTTTCACTTGCATAATTTTTGTGCCTTTTCTTTTATTTGACTATGATATGTTTGAAGCATACATCTTTTCGTCGGTACCGTGCATGAGGTTCTTGGCCCACGCACCGTGGTAGGTGTCCTAGCAGCGCTCACATAGATGTGACGCCGTGCATGAACCCATCCAAGAACTCACGCTCGTAGGTGGCGCTCGAAATTTGGACACTGTTGGACCCCTGTGCACCCAAAATTCCCGTTTTGGCCCCTGAACGAAAATAATTCCAGTTTTGGACCCCTGTTGAGCGCGGGATCACCGGACGCCGCCACGTGCCCCGGTCGTGCGGACTGGTACCGCACGACCGCACTGTTCATAGGGTCGTGCGGTACCAGTCCGCACGACCCGCCTAGCGCTGCTCCGACCGCGCGATACCGTCGCCCGAGCGCACGTCTCCCGCCCAGCCGCGCGTCTGCTTTCGCCCGAGCGCGCGACCGCTGTGCCGACCGCACGTCCTCCCGCCCCGAGCGCGCGTTTGATTCTCGAGCACGCGATTCCCTCGTGAGCGCGCGACCGCTGTGCCGACCGCGGGTTTGCAAATCCCGACCGCGCAAATATATATTTACTGTGTATATATATTTATGCATATATAAAGTTATTATTTAAAAAAATTTATGTGTATATATAAAATGAGTGGAAAATTATGAATTTGAAGTGGAGTCCACTGTACTGCTTGTGTAATTTTTTGTGCAATTTTGAAAATTTAAAATATTGTTTGGTAGAGTACGAACGAAATTTGTGTGAAGTAACGATTAGTGTATTTGTGATTTTCATATATTGCTGATCGTGAAAAATGTGTTGAAGTGACAATAACAAATTTCGATCATGGTATGTTGTTTTATTGGAAACAATTTAATGAAAATATTTTTGAGCATAAATGTGATATGAACAATTGGACGAAATGAACGAAAGTGATATTGAACACGTGGGAATGAGTGCAGGAACTGTAATGATTATAAGTTTTGTTAATTTTGTAGTTGTGAAACAGAAAAAAATCTGATAAAATTGTAAAACAAGTTTATGTTCATTGGCTCGTTGTAGATGCATAAAAAAATATGGTAATTTTTTTTAGGAACGATTGTGCGTAGAACGATCGATATATAAAGTGGTAAGTGACTTTTATGGTTTGGTATGTTTTAAGGGTTTGCAATCCGCGTGATGTTTGTATGTTTTGTCAATTTTGTAGTTATAAACTGTGTAAAAATCAGATAAAGTTGTAATAGAAGTTTATGTTCAATGTAAGTTGTAGATGCATAAAAAATTTGGGTAAATTTTTTTAGGAACGATTGACCGTAGAACGGTCGATACATAAAGTGGTAAGTGATGTGACCAGTGGCATGTGTGGAACTCTGTACTTCTAATGTTCAGAACTCCACCGCTAGTGCTAACATGCCTTAGGGAATATAACTTGCTAGGTGTATTACATTTTGTCTACTGGGTGTAGCGTGGTTGTTTCCCCTTTTTCTCGCGCCTTGAAGATGGCTCCGCTGCATCCTTCTTCCTGTCACTCTTGGTCTTGAGAGCTGCCTCACGAGCTTGAAGCTCTTCCTCCTGATGCTTGATGGCTGCTTCACGCAGACTTAACTGCTCCCGCCTCCTTTGCAGCTCATCCTCCTTGCCCTTCAGACGGATTTGGTCCACCCTCACGCGGCGCTCTTGCTCAAGCCGCATCTGTCGTTCCACCTCGCGAGCCTGAGTCATCTTGACAAAGTATTGTCCTTTGTTTTCCACCTCCTTTGGCCAGTTCTGTGGCCATGCCGGCGGTACCCGATCCACCCATTCGATGAACTGGCAAGGCTATGTGTGGCGTGGTAGATGTCATGGATCAAGTCAAAAACGGTAACGAGAAACAAAGGATGTAGTTGTCGTCGTTACCACGAAGTCGTCATCCAGGTCTGGACACTTGAAGAACCTACGGCCGTATTTGGCTCGTTGTACTGGATCCATGCAGACGCACAACATCGTCCTAAAGCCGCAATGGCACTTCGGGCGCTCATGCCACTCCGGCACTCCAAATGGGTCGGACCTCCAGGAAGACATTGTTGTGTAGTAGTATTGTGATGGCTTGAGAAGGAGATGTGGTATGGAAGACATAGGACGCCTTTATGTAGGCAGGTTATCTGGTGTAGTGGGCATAGTCCATGGAGAGGACGCATGAGGCCTAGTCTTTTGAGCATAGTCAGGTTTGCAGTGTAGCAATAAATGTCCCTACGAAGGCTTTTGACCATTCAATGTATGTGGTACAACGTAGCCTTTTCAGTCCTTTGCAGGAAACAGTCCCTATGAAGGCTTTTCACTGAGCAAAGCTGGCTTATTTTGTCATCTCACTGAGCAAAAGCTGACATCTTTGGTCATGTCACTGAGCAAAAGCTGACATCTTTGGTCATGTCACGGGTCTCCTCGCAATCCTTCACCATCTTGACCCATTGCTTCTTCTTGCCTTTGTTCATCCCGGTCGGCTGCAACTGCGGTGAGAATTGTACCCTTGTACTTACCGGATAGGAACGTCCCATCTACGGTTAGCACTGGACGGCACCACCTGAACCCTTGTATCGCCTGATGGAAGGCCCAGAACACCCTGTTAAGAATGAAACAGTTCGGGCCCTTCGTAGGATGGACCCTCTCCTGCTTGTTTATGTAAATTCCTGGGTTTGATTGTGAAATTTGGTGCAGCATTCTTGGGACCAGGTCGTACGCCTCCTCGTACGTCCCATACATACGGTGCAACACCTTTCGCTTCGCGCGCCATACCTTCTTGTAGCTCACTTCGTAGCCCGCCGTGTTCGCTACTTCTGCCATTAGAACCTTCGGGGTAATTGACACATCCGCCTGGATGAGGTGCGTGACCAACTCCGCAACATACGATGATGTCATGTTGCAGTGTCTATGTACTAGGCCCGCAAGCTCGCAACTATGATCTTGCAGCACCGTTATCCGGAACTCCGTGCCAACGCCCTTGTACCGTTGTGCACGGACTTTGCCACCACAGGACCCGTCGACACACTTCACGACGTATGTGTCCGGCTTTGACTTGTGGACCCGATACGTCCGGCTTATGTTGACGGCATGTCTAGCAATAGCCTGCTGGACAGCACTCTTATTACGGAAGCACTGCCCCAAAAAGAGTGCGCCCTCGCTGAACCCCCATTCTCCCTCCTCCCCCTGTGGCAGAACTAGGGCTGCCGCTGCGATGTCGTCCAGTCTGGACGACACGTACGCACCTTCCGTGGTCACAACATGACCTACCACCCCTCCAGTTGCACCTTCGCCATCCTCGTCCTCTCCAGAACTGCCTGTTTCCACCTCCTCATCCTCCTCGCTGCCCTCTTCTTCCACCTGGTCCCCAAGATACTCATGACAGTCAATACGGGCGGCCCACCACCTCTCGTCCACACCTTCGTTGGGCTGGAAATTGTCCGCACGCCTCCTGTCGTCTTCATCACCCACTTCCTCGACCACATGTTCTCCCGCAGAAGCGTCTTCATGACCGCCGGAGATGAACCCAGGCACTACATCTCCACCAGCGGCATCTGAACCAACCATGGCTGATGATTCTGCCCTCTCCACGAACTCGACATACACCATTGTCCTGCCATATATCGTAGCATTAGGGTTGCACACGACCTCCATGTAGTTCGCCCATGAGGCGTCATTGGTCACCTTCAGAAGTTGCCATATGCTCTCCCTTCCATCATCCACCATTGAGGCATACACTGCCTCGATCCGTAACTTCTTCCTTGCGGTCTGTCGATCGAACGCTGAACGGACACACCTCCGTAGCTCAGACAAGCTCATGGCGCTCAGACCAGGTGCTCGGATCACGGTCCGCTCGCAATTTGACAGGTCCGCCCCATACGGCCCATCACGTACGAGACCACTCCCATAAAACACGAATAATTGTTCAATGCCAGCCATTGCGTACCTACCATAAGTGCATAATCAACCATTTTAGTACACAACATGTAACAATCGTACCATTAAACAAATTCTAACATACATCACATTACATATTCGTTTCATTTTTATTTCCATTGGTATATGTTTTTATTTTACCTCAAACACCCACTACCCCATTGTAACATTAACAGTGCAATATTTCATACATCTTCCTACCGCCTATAAAGTTGATTAGTATATGTTTTGTATTTGTAAACCTACAATTTATTTTCATCGCAATACGTCAAATTACTTATTCCTATGACCTACAATATCTATTACTAATATTTTTATTTCTCAATCTATGCTACTACTTTGTATTCCATGTTTTTTCCTAATTAATGCAAAAAAAACCATTTACTAATTTTCCTACATTTGTTTTCTAACTTTTAATTAATACATGCTTTATTGATTTGTACTATAACTTTGTATTACTGTAATTGCATTTTTATTCTAATGTACCAATTTATTTTTACCACCTACCGCACTGCATGCACTTCTTCCCTAAGTGTACTACTTGCATGTTCCTAATCCTGCTAATATTGTTATCATCTACAAATGCTCTAAGATAAATATGTACTTTCTCAACGTCTACACATCTGCAAGTTCATATTTTCGCACAACATTAAACTACACTACAATACGTATGTTCACAGTACAACATTACATACACTACAATACATCACGCCTAAAATATACAAGATTTGCTACAAACACATACCGTACCAAACATTGACATAAAATAACATTACCAAAACATGGTTTGCTTAATTATACACTAATGACAAACATAAATTTATAGTTGCATGGGCACAAGACTTACCTCTTCTTGAAGCTCACGAGATGATCTACAACTTTTGTATTTGCAAAATCCGCAGATTCCGAACGAAAACAACTCAAATCTACGGGTTTTCACTCGTCACTTTCCTTCACTTCCTCACTTCCTCACTCTCTCGCTCTGTCTTCGTTTCAGCTGTGCTTGAGCTTCCCGGCTGGCCAAGCACTTCTGCTCCCTCCTTGCGCTTTTAAGTCCGCATTTCATTCACCATGGAGAGGGGGCCGTTTTTGGGCTCCTGACGCGTGTGTGGCCGGGAACAATAAAGCCAGCGGGAGCTACTGCTTTTTTTCTTTTTCGGAATTCACGGACGGGTCGCGACGAGACCGCGCGGTGAGGGCGAGATTCGTGCGGTCGGGAGCTCATTCGCGCGCTCGGGCCAGCAGTCACGCGGCCAGCAGTCATTCGCGCGCTCAGGCCGGTCAGGTCGCGCGCTCGGGCCAGCGGACGCGCGGTCGGCCGATCGATCGTGCGCTCGGGCGATTTGATCCCGCGGTCGGAGCGGCGCCAGGCGGGTCGTGCGGACTGGTACCGCACGACCCGATGAACAGTGCGGTCGTGCGGTACCAGTCCGCACGACCGGGGCACGTGGCGGCGTCCGGTGATCCCGCGCTCAACAGGGGTCCAAAACCGGAATTATTTTCGTTCGGGGGCCAAAACGAGAATTTTGGGTGCACAGGGGTCCAACAGTGTCCAAATTTCTGGAAATTTTTGTACGGATAACCCATTTTTTATTCGAAAATACAGAAATATACCCGCGATAAAATTTTTTACACAATTAGGCTCGAGTCGCCAAACCATTGGGCGATTTACGCTTATCGCCCCACCAAAACGCGACTTATAAAGAATCTGGTAACCGTTGGGCGATTAAATGCAATCGCCTCCCCGTTAAGAGATTCAATTGAATCGCCCCCCGTTCGGCGACATAAAGAAGAGTCGCCCAACGGGGTGGCGACTGCATGTGAATACAGCTCGACGGCCAAGCCCCTTTTCTTCCCCACGCCTGCTCGCCATTCACTCTCCACCGCGCGAGAAGACAGAGCAGAAGAGAGGAAGGAAGAGGAGGAGGAGAGGGGAAGAAGAGAAGGAGAGAGAGAGGAGAGGGAAGAAGAGAAGGAGAGGGGGAGGAGAGGGAAGAAGAGAAGGAGAGGGAGAGGAGGAGAAGCCGCGGGATTTGCAGGTATTTTCCTAATTTTAGAAAATTTATTTTAGAAAATTTGTTTAGATAAATTTAGTTTAGAAAATCTAGTGTAGATATTTAGTTTACAAATTTAGTTTAGATATTTAGTTTAGAAAATTTAGTTTAGAAAATTAGCTTAGATATTTAGTTTAGATATTTAGTTTAGAAAATCTAGTTTAGAACATTAAATTTAGAAATGTAGATGCAGTTTACAAATTTAGATGTACAAATTTAAATGTAGACAAATATAGTTTTTTGTATAATATTTGTAATGCATTATTGTGGAAATTTTACTTTAGAAAATTTGTTTAGATAAATTTAGTTTAGAAAATGTAGTGTAGAGTGTAGATATTTAGTTTACAAATTTAGTTTAGATATTTAGTAGAGATATTTAATTTAGAAAATTAGCTTAGATATTTAGTTTAGATATTTAGTTTAGAAAATCTAGTTTAGAACATTAAATTTAGAAATGTAGATGCAGTTTACAAATTTAGATGTACAAATTTAAATGTAGAAAAATATAGTTTTTTGTATAATATTTGTAATGTATTATTGTGGAAAATTTACTTTAGAAATTTATTGTAGATCATTCAATGTACAAATGTAGATGCAGTTTACAAAATTGAAATGTAGAAAATTGTTGTGTCGAAATTTTGTATACTATGTTTCATGTATTATTGTAGAAAATGTAGTGTACAAATTTACATTTAGATAATTTTACAGTTATGGCGGGTGACTGGTGGTACACGCTGTTGGACGAGCACTTGGACCGCGTGCACCGCGCTTCCCGTCGTGCGCCGCCACCGGGGAGCACGGACGAGTCGACTGAGCTGGGAGTGGTCCGGACACGCACACCTCGTGTGGCCTGGGGACTCGACCCCGTTGGACTGCCAGGTTTGCACTACGCCAACGTTTTAGTATTACCATAAAAATATTTAATGCTGACCTTCACTTTATTTGCAGGCTGCGGGATGCCGGACTTCTCCCTCTTGCCCGGATGGTGCAGGCCACGGATGAGGACGGAGGTGCCTTGGCCGGGGAGGGGGACGAGGCGGGCGTGGAGCGATCACGACGCTTCCCGTTCGACCGTTCCCTGCTGACGGCTTTGGTGGACCGTTGGCGGCCCGAGACGCACACTTTCCATCTACCAGTCGGGGAGATGGCGCCGACCCTGCAGGACGTGTTCGTACTCCTTGGCCTTCCGGTCGCGGGAGACGCTGCCTTCCTACCGGAGGCTCCCGCCGAGTGGCGCGAGGACCTGCTCGGCAGATTCCAGGGGGTCCTTCCACCGGCCGATCAGCACCACATCTTCGACGAGAGGCAGAAGCATGGACCGACGCTGAGGTGGCTGGCACAGTACCGGGTACGTGGTGTTTCAAGTCGATCACGTCTTCGAAACTCTTATTTGTGCAATTACATACTAATGAAAACTTGTTCGCATTCAGGTTGAGCGCATGGTTGCAGATGCTGACGATTACCAGGTCGCGCGCCACCTGGAGGCTTACTTGCTGTGGCTGTTTGGTTGGGTGCTCTTCACCACCAGCCACGGCAACATCGTTGACGCGCGCCTTATCGCTTATGCGAGGGCGATTGCGGACGGCGAGGCCGTCCAGATCAGCTGGGGATCGGCCGCACTTGCCGCAACGTACCGCGGCCTGTGCGATGCGTGCACGAGGATTAAGGCGAACTCGATCCTCACGGGATGTCCCCTGCTGCTGCAGTTGTGGTCGTTCGAGCGCTTCAGTCTCGGACGACCTGTACTAGACGACATGGGTCCCTATGGGGCCGAGATGTACCCGGGGGGAGACATCGACCGGCCGACGATGGGTTCTATTTGGTGTCGTCGACGAGTGAGTTTTATTTTATCGTAGTCAACTTATTAACGATCGTCGTACTAAAATAATTTGCCTTTTTTGCAGGTACAGTTCCCGCACGTGCAGGTCACGCGGGCGTACCACCCCTTCGTGGAGCAGTTGGACCGCCTCGCAGACTCCGACGTGCGCTGGGAGCCTTACGCAGCGGAGGCAGTGCAGGCCCGTGCTCCTGACGGGCTGTCTGCATTGTGCTGGCATGACCAGACTTTCTGGCTGACCCGCCGGAAGCTCGTGTACGGCATCTACGTGGAGGACTACGCACCGCAGCGAGTCATGCGGCAGTTTGGGCTGCGGCAGGCACTTCCTGTACCAGTCGGGCCGCCGATTCCGCCCCGCGTGCACGCGTGAGTGATCGCTTCTGATATTTTTGTACGTACTTACTATTGTGATCGCAAGTACTTGCATTACGTAATGGTTCCATAAACAGGCACAACACGAAGGGCGTCAAGAAAGGCACGGACTGGTCCAGGAGGATGCAGCCCTGGATTGCGCAGTGGGAGGGTGCGCTGGATGACCGCGTGGAGGAGGACCGGCCATATGACATAGCCGACTACGCGGAGTACCTCATCTGGTACCAGGGGCGGACTCGTACCAGGCTGGTACATGTCGTTGACCCACCTGCCCCACACGTCGCCGCACCGACAGATGCGTACCCTGCGCACTTCGCACGCGACACTCACATCGCGGTACGTAACTTGTAATTTCAAAAATTCTCAAATGGCAATATCGTTTCGATGATGGACCATTCTATGTCTTTTTGTCCAGGCTGACGTCGGTGCCGCGATGTGGTCGGAGTCGTCCGCACTAGTGCAGAGGTGGGGCACAGGTGGGGAGTTGACCCGCGAGGAGGCCGTCAGCTTTGCGCGACGGATGGAGGCAGGGTGTAGACGTATCGTCAGCCTACTGTCCTGCACGAGGCTACCGGTGGTCTCCACACCTACGGCCAGTGCACCCCGACCACCAGTGCCACCCCGACCAGCGTAGCACTACTCCGGAGGTAGTACATGGACACGTCCACCTCCCCCGGAGCAGCCAGGGAGTTCTACGTGGACACGTCCACCTCCCCCGGACCAGCCAGGGAGTTCTGCTTGGTCACGGCCTCATACACCTACGTACATCCCCGGCTTCCACACGAATGATTTCGTGGCGCCATGTACGGGTACGCATCGTCCGAGCTTGTTTTTAACCTAAGACGACATGCAACGAACTAACGATATTACTATTGCAGGTCCTTACCAGCAGCAGGAACGCTTCTCCCCGGGCCACATCGAGGTGGACCAGTTTTTTGCGGACTGGCCTGGGCCGTCCTCCGACGCAGCACCGGAGGTTCTCTCCGGCAGTGGCCTCCCCGGTGCACCGGAGGCCACACAGCCGGAGGTGCAGGTGACTCCACCGGCGCAGCCGCGGGTGCGAAACCCACCTGATCGTTTTACTTTTTCGGACCCTCGTCACCCGCCGCCTCGTAATCCGTTGCACCGGAGGACGGCCAAGCGGGGCCGTATGGCAGGACGCGGGCACGGTGATGGAGCACCTTAGGGTGGGGAGTGAGGGGTGTATGTCATGCATGTAATGGATAAATACGCGGCATGTTACTGCGTTATATTATAAAGTTCATTTAAATTCAAACAATGCTATTATCTCTTCTTTTCGTATAGAAAATTATTTCTATATCAAGTAATGTGACAAATATTAAATACCAGTTCTTGTGTGACTTAATTACGAAATTACAAAATAATGTGACATATACCAGTATATGTGACTATACCATATTTTTTACGAGTTTCAAATTACAAAATTCACAAAACCCTTAACAGGATTCATGCAGTCGCCTAGAGGTAGATTGGCGAGCAGGCGTGGGGAAGAAAAGAGGGCTTGGCCGTCGGGCTGTATTCACATGCAGTCGCCCCCCCGTTGGGCGACTCTTCTTTATGTCGCCGAACGGGGGGCGATTCAATTGAATCGCTTAACGCGGAGGCGATTACATGTAATCGCCCAACGGTTACCAGATTCTTTATAAGTCGCTTTTTGGTGGGGCGACAAGCGTAATTCGTCCAATGGTTTGGCGACTCGAGCCTATTTGTGTAAAAAATTTTGTCGCGGGTATATTTATGTATTTTCGAATAAAAAATGGGTTATCCGTACAAAAATTTCCAAATTTCTGTGGCCGCTGGGCTTGCCACGGCGCCACTCGCCCTCGTACATGCGGCCGTCCGCCCACAGGTACTTGTCAGCACCGTGGGGCGCGCCCCCGTGCCACTGGCTCGTGTAGAGGTCTCCATTGGGGAGCACCCGCTTGATACGCTACTGCTATTGTGGCTCACCAGCATCGGCACCACTACAGGGGGCGTCGCGTCGGGGTCTTCGCGTCCAATTTTCATACGGAGAAGGGAGACTTGGCCGATTCTCCTCCGACGACCGCTGGATTAATTGGTAGCTGTTTTTGGCTGGTTATTCAGTCTTACAATCGCTGAATGACCAATAACCTGGCGAATGCCGTTGGTTTTTTTGTACTCTTGGTTTGGCGTATATATTGTGTTGATGTGATCACTTTTGTCAGTTCAAATTGGACGGTAACCGGCTGAAAAATTTAACCAGCTAGCTTGTTTCCTTACAGGTAGGTCACCTAAGATATTTGTAGGTTAGAACAAAAAAATTTCTCAAGTATAAATGATAATGTAATTTGTGCTGTTGCAATGCAAATGCTGGTATACTAAGAAGTGTTGACAGCGACTCTCGTCTTTTCTGTTTATAGTTTGTGATTTTTGGCTTATTTATAGCAATCAGCTTTTAAACAGTATATCTTTTTAAGCCGGAGTCTACAAATTAATTATAGTAAATATTATACTGACTTCATCTATATCGATTAAAATTGCATGCGAGTGTCTCTCTTCGTACTTTCTCATGAACAATTAGAATTCAAATTTTTTTTAAAAAAAATTATAAAGCTTTGCACAAAAGAACATACCCAAAAAATGCTAGAACCATCTTCTATACAGAGAGAGAAACATCGCGATAGTTCATTTTGCAGGAACCGGCCGGTGATATTTTCTCTCCAAGAATGCAATCGCACGAAGCAACGTCTCAGCCTGAATGCATGATGTCGTACCAAAGTACTCCGGCACGAGAGTTAGTGGCCTTAATCGGTTGGGCTTCAGCTTCTGGTTTTCGGTTTATTTTTCACTATTTATAAATTTTATCTTTTTCTGAACTTTTAGTTTTTTGTTGAGCTTTTTTGCCGGTTCTTTTTTTTCCCGTATGTGTTTGCATTATACGTAATGAGCTAACATATTTTTTAATTTTTTAAATTTAATTATGCTAAATAAGTCTCTGTCAGCTACAGTGTTTTTTCCAGCCAGCTACAGTGTTTTCAGCCATAAGCCACAAAAAAAAGCGCAACTGATCACCACCTAATCTCCAGTTGAAATTTCGTGAACCATAATGCCACGATCGAGCAAGCAATGGATCACAAGCATCACGACACGCATGGACACCCCTAATAACTCCCCCATCTAATAATTGACACCCCTAATAACTCCCCCATCTAATAATTGACAATGTAATCAGGGCCTGTTCTTTTTGGCTGCGGCTTTTGGCTTTTAGTTGCGGTTTGTGGTTTTTGGGCTGTTCGTGCGAGAGATTACAAAGTAATAGAAACTCACGTGCGGTTTTTACAGATATAAATGAAGTTGATACTGTATGTACTACAATTAATTAGTAAACCCTATTTTGAAAAAATATTTCGTTTAAAAGCTAGTTACTGTAGAAAAGCTGAAAATCAACTTTTAGAAGCTGAAAAGAACAGTGCCTCAATCTGAATGACCCCACACATGCCTCAGTCGGCCGAGATGATTGGTCAAGTTTAATCTAATGGAACAGATGGGGTCTATGTTACTTTCATAAGAACTAGCTGCATAAGCGCGGCGCACGCCGCGCTAGCTACCATGTGGATCAAAGTAAAAGAGACGATAATTCGCAGGGGGTTTCATAAAAAAAAATCAAGGACACATGCGTAATTTAGGAAAAACCAAATGTCTTTTTCGTAAAAAATTGAGGACTTGTAAGGACTTGTACGTAAGTAAATAAGGACCTATACGTAATTTAGGAAACCCGCGGGTCGCTATCAAAATTTTTTTTAAAAAAAAACTGACAGAGACCTTTTCGCGAGGAAAAAGGACATTTACGTAATTTTTAGAAAATACAGGGAAAAGACCTCCCCCGAAAAAACTGACAGGGACCTTTTCGCGAGGAAAAAGGACCTTTACGTAATTTTTCGAAAATACAGGGAAAAGACCTCCCCGGCCGTACGCAAAACCCGGCTCCATGCGCCTGCCGGACGGAGCGCTGGGGCGACGTGGCTAGCCTCTCCTCGTGCGAAATCTTCCGGGAATATGAAGGTTATGATACGGTGGTCCATGCATTTACACAGTTAGATTTATTTTAAAGTTAGTAATATTAAATAATATAATTTAGATGCTTGAGAATATATTTATGTATCTTACAAGTTATTTAGATTTTTAAGATAACATAAAAATTAAAAAAAATGACAATAGAAGTTTTAAGGAAAATACAACTCGAAGAATATAGTTGAAGTGTGAGCTTTTATGAAAGAAAATCATGATCATAACAAGTTGTTGCGATTCTTAGAAACATAACACCTCTTCATCCTATATGGATCATGTAGTTGCATGCCTATATTCTTCCTTCATTAGTTCCTCTTTTTCAAAATGTATTTATACATATGCACCTCTATTTTAATCTCAAGCAATATATTGATTATGTGTACAGTAAATTATATCATTAGTTTTTATGGTATTAAAGTACATTGCTCACTCATACACTGTAAGGACCCAGATATTAACATCTGGATTCCTCTGTGATTTTCTGCACTATTCCCTGGATCAGTAGATAGTGCTCACAGTTACAGTAATGAATATCAAAATACATATCATGCGGAAGCGTAAATATAATAGTAGACTTACTCATGGGCCGATTAGGCCGAAATCATTAAATTGCAGCAGCGGAAGAACGAAGCACACAGGTGGGACCTTCAGGACATGCCCACAGGCAGCCAACTGGAGGTTCGCGACCTAGCCCTTGACATCTTCATCTTCTCGGCCAGCTTGTCCAATCTTGTTGCTGAGGCGAGGTAATTTGATTTCCTGAATCTGAATTTTGTCGCAAAAGCGAGCGTGAGCACTCCGACCCCGTGCTCCGCGAGCCAATACACAGAATGCAATTAAATAGTATGCATGGCTTAACAAAGGAGAGGCTCGGGTTATTTTTATTTGCCAAAATCGCCTTTAGTAGCATTATTACCATTGCTCAATTACAGTGTTATAGTTGCTACCTAACTCCACACTACAATGGCCAAAATTGACCTAATCTACAGAAAATGCACCTTCTTTAATGACTGCTGCCTAAAACTCCTAACAACAAGTGTCATCATTTATTTAATCCACCGATCATACTTTGTATTTTGAATTACTAAAAATCCAGTCCTGTCATTACTACTTATCAGCTCCTCACCTCTGAATTCTAATGATTCCCTAACATAATTACTTTCAAATCCACCGATATCATTCGTATTCAATCCTTTTCGTCATTGATTCAAAACCATAATCCAATAATCAATCTCATTTTCCATTACCTATCACTAGCTAATCCACAAATATACCTCCACCGAAAATTCAATTTACCAAGATTATAATCCACTAATTGTTCTGAATCCTCCAATCTTCTCAGAAATTCAATTCATCCCTCTAGTAACTGGTCATCTCCTATTAATTCCCATTATCACCAATATCTTCCAAGAATTTATATTAATCTCTAGTGTAGTAACCCAGCAATTTACCTTTGCACTCCCTAATTCTCCAAACTCATTGAGTATACATCCACCAAGAATAGCATTGACCAAGTATACGATTCACTATTATATATATCCACCAAGAATATCGCTAATCAAGAATTATACTCCCATACTTGTATTATTTTTCCAATTTCCTAAAAATTCAATTAGATCATTTATCTAACCTATCTATTCAACGGGACCCCACTAATTTATTTCTCCCAGAACCCACACTATCCTTTCTTATTTATGATCGACATAAATCCACCAATACCTTTAAGTACATGCTACAATCATCCATCTCCTTTACCCACAACCCTGTTTATTCCACCCATATTTTAGGTTGTAAGATTAGTAATGCCACCATTCAAAATACAATACATAAAATTTCCTGAGACCTAGCAGCTTTGGAACAAAACATAATGTTCAAGGAATATTAACATGAATTTCCATACATATGGCATCACACCATATGCCTAATATCACCATAATTTTTCCATATATACGGCATCACACCGTATAACATCTTTCAGCGTTATAGCCGCTTAACTTACCACTGGGACGACACCCAGGACAACTCAAATCAGGGCTTTCCGCTGCCCTCCACTTTTCCATTCCCATTTTCCAAACATTTTTAAATAGAACTATCTCGAGTAAGTTCCCATGTCCGCCCTTGACCGTGGGCACGGCTATTCGAATAGTTTCGACTCTGCAGAGTTTGTACACTTTCACCACAAGAGATGAACTATCCTTTTTGCCAACATGCTTCCTTAGGCATGAGACCCAGATAATTTATCACAAAGCCTTTACCTTACTCCGATCTAGCTAGACACCACCCACGCTGAGGTTTCACCGCTGAAGGGTTACACCACCACAGTCAGAAGCCCCCTCTTGCGCCGTGCGAGTACAGTACACCCTGTGCCTCACTGTGAGTAAACCAGTACACCCTGGCACCCACTTTCCTCGGTGATATCTGAACTAAACCCTTGCAAGTTATTCAGCTAGGTCGTACCCATTATAGACTTGTGGTTGTACTGTTTTACATCAGGAGGTCATCACAAGATTCAGTCCTTAGTATTATCTGAGCGGTTCTACCACACTCCACAATTTGTGCTCCCACCGCACCACATACCAGCCCCCAAACCATCCGCTCAGATATTTAAGCAAGTTGGGATTTTTGGGAGCATAAAATAATCATGTCAAAATATACCAGTCATTCCCACCATGACTGCCCAAACCAGTTTCTCATGATTTCAAATGACAATGATGTTTGGGACATTTCAGTGCCCCTGAGTATTTATGCAGTACTAAGCATGGCATATAATTAGGGACTTATTTTTGAAAGGTTACCATTATAATTTTGCTAGGGCGACAAGGTTCACATATTCAAGTATTCCAAAGGAGGTGTAATATTAATCAATTAAACAATGGGCATATAACTAAAGTCTTAAATTAAACATGTATTGGCATATAAGATAACAGCATGCAATTTGATAATTTAAACAAAAATAATTTGCAGAAATGTAGGTTCAATATGATCAAAGTATTGACTCGCCTGACGCGGTTCACCGCGGTCTTGGGTTCACACCATGCTTTCTCTTGAGCTTTTGATCTCTATCTTCACTTCGAGCTTGATTTCGCTGGATCCATTGAATCTTCACGACCCCCGTTTCTAATTACGCGGCAAACGACTGAATCCAAATAAAAGCAAATAACTCAAAAAGATCCAAATAAATCCGAATAAACTCAATTTATTTTTATTATGAGTTAATGGGTGATTTGGGTTATTTGAGGCAAGGTCGATGGGGTGCGAAGTGTTAACAGAGTCAACAGAACTTGAGCAAAGTGAGGAAATGATAACGGGGAAATCTGCTGAGACGGGTGTCAAGGAGTGTTCAAGATATAGGAATATTCACGGAATTATTCCTCTTTTGGTTCAAGGATGGCTAGGTATAGATGACAGTAGAATATCATGGATTGATCTTTATTTAATAACTTTTATATTTAGTAAGAAAGTTCCTTGTGTCAGGTTAGATTTATGAACGGACGAGTACGTTTAGTGTATTGAATTAAGCTTTAAAGTCTATATTCCTAGTAATTTAAGCAGTGGCATTTTAGGAGAATCCATTTGATAAGGTTCGATCTTTAATTACATTTCTATCTACCTAAGGTCGAATTTGCTATACAGGGTCATGTCTTAATGTTGTTATTTAATTAAATTTACCACTGGAATTTACTTTATGGTGGCATGTTAAATATTGGGCACATATTTTAGTTGTTATTAAAGATAATCTTTAATTTAAATCCTTACTTTTATAGTCGATCATAGTGCCAAATTTATTTTCCCCTAATCCTTACTTGGATGTCTTTTTTTTATTAGAGTCTTTATTAAATTTAGAATCATCTTCTATTAATGCCTTTACTTAATAATTAGATTAAGATAGATAATAAAGGTACATTACCTATTCATATATGGTAATTAACCAAATATTAAACCCTAAATAACCTCATATACATCCCAATAAAATTTATTGGCTCCCATGGATTAATTCCAAATTTAAAATCTCAAATAATCTTATTTACCTTCTAATTTAATTTTATTAGCTTCTCTATATTATACTCTAATTTCCCTAAATTTTTACTAATTAAAATGGATTACAAAATTTTGGTTAAACTGGAGTGGAGACGGTGTGGCTTACTGGATTCGAACTGAAGACCTCAGGGAGGACGTTTAACGCGTGCTGCTGGCCAAGTGAGCGGAACGCCTGCACTGAAAGAGGGCGAACCCATAAAATAGATGAGCCGAGTAGGGTGGAGCTCAAAATAGAGAAGTCAGTCGGCCGAAACAGGGGAGTGACCGGGGTTGGGCAAGCGGCGGCGCTGGTCAGGGGGAGCCGACGCTGGCAGGGGAGGGCCGGAGAGCTGAAGGCATAGGGAAAATGGAATGCTCAGGATGTGGAGAGGCCGAGGGAGGCAGTAACGTAGGCCGGGGTGGAGCAAGGCGGTGCGGCAGCTGCGTGCGTTTGGCGGCCGGAGTTGGCACCAAAACGGGAAACGGTGGCGCTGGCATGACGGAGGAGGGAGAAGAGGAGCATGGGCACCCATGGGGTGTGGAGAACCTTACCGTATAGTCCGCTCATGGGGAAGAGCTCCGGAGTAGGCCGGCGACGGAGGCCATGGGCAGCACAAGGGGCTTCACGCCGCCAGCGATCTCCGGTGGTTGGGGGCCTAAGCCGGCAGTGCGGAAGGGTTCGGGACACGGGGTGGATGCTCCCAAAGCGAGGAATTTGACCGGCGTCGCCTGTGGGGGAGGTGGCGGTGAGATTGGTGGCGGCGGCTGTCTTTGGGGAAGAAAGGGGAGGTGGGGAGGAAGAGAAAAATGGTGCTGCGCAAAAGGGGGAAGAACGCCCGGGGGTATTTGTAGGCGCAGAGGGACGGGAAGGCGCGGAGGACCGGGCGGAGCCGAGCGGCGACGGAGGACCGGGCGGCGGTGCGAGATCCGCCGGGCATGGACCGGCGCGGGGCTCGGTGCAAGGCGTGCCTGGAGAGCGGCGTGGCGCAGAGAGCAGAGAGCGGCGACGGGACGTGGCGTGCACGGGGCTCGAGTGCGCTGCCATGGCAGAGAGAGCAAAGCACGCGCGAGATAGAGAAGAAAGAGACGATGCAGTCGCTCGGTGGGGAAGGAAGAAAGAAGAACGGGGAGGAGTGGACCTGGGCCGCGCGGGAGAGGGATACGGGGGTTGGATTGGTGGCCGGCTTGATCTCCTCTCTTTCCTTCTCTCTTTTTTTTTGTATTGTGTATTCATCCATAGGTATATACATGTACTTATACACACACACACACATATATATAGTTTTGTTTATTTATTTTTGTTGCCCTTTTATAATACTATTTTCAAAGTGAAATTTTTCATACTTTAATTTAAATCTCTCCCTCCTTGTATTGGATTGCCTTTTCAGTTTTTGAATTCAGGATTTTAGATTTCTTTTACTTCCGTATTTTCTTTTATGGCATTTTTAAATTCTAGTTTTATTTTGTTATTTTTGAAACCTCCTTCGAAATTCAAGAAGCACCTTAAAAATCCAAATTTCAAGAAAATACTTTGCGCAAATAATTTAAAGCTCTCATTTTCAAGATTTAAATATTTGGGATGTTACATACACCAATGCATCACAGGTGACCTACCTTATCTTCCCTCACATACAGTTGTCCCATTGAATCGTATATCTTCTATCTCTTCTCACTGCCATAACTTTTCTGCTCCAACATCCAACAACAAACCCAATTCTAGATCAATCCCTTTTAGCTGCTAACTCTTCTAATAAAATACTCTACCACATAGTTATTTTTCACTTCTATCCAACTATTGCTTAATGTTGACCGGTTTGACATCAAAAACACATACACGTGCAACCATCGTCGATCCCTGCCGGGTACACTTCTCTCCAGTGACACCGAGCATATTCCCTCCGGTTGCACTACCACACAAAGGATCATCACAGATGGTTCTAAATCATCATCACAGATGGTTTCTCAATCGCCTGAATTTTTGCATTTATGATAATAGACGATTATCATAGACGTTTTGTATACTGTCTGTAAAGGTCGACTATCACAGACAATTGTGACCAAAATCCGTGTGTGATATGTCAGACATCACAGATGATTCTATGTACCAACCATCTATGATAGTCGACATATCATAGACGGCTGGTACATAGAACTATCTGTGATGTCTGACATATCACATACGGAATTTGGTCGCAGTCGTCTGTGATAGTAGGGCCTTCGCAGACGACTTATACCACAAAACCTTCTGTGATAGTTCGTTCTATACCTATTTTTTATTTTTTGGCTAGCCTTAGGAAATGTTAGCTATGCCCTCTGAAAATAAGCAAATACACAGATATCAACCACAAATACACAGATATATCACAGATGCATAAATTTACTGATCAATTACAGATGAATTGTGATAATACAGCTATAACATATTTACAGATACCTAAAAAAATATTGGCTGTCGCTAAATGTGAGAGATTTTATTGAGTGAAACTCTCCTTTTCGGTGAATAACCTTTGTCATTAAGAAGGTAGCGAGCCGTCCTCAAATGTCGGAGATTTCAGTCACATGGACTGTACTTGAAGCGAATTTCATGTCCAGTCACTAGGAAGAATAAAGTCGTAAGCATATGTATGTATGTATGTATGTATGTATGTATGTATGTATGTATGTATGTATGTATGTATGTATGTATGTATGTATGTATGTATGTATGTATGTATGTATGTATGTATGTATGTATGTATGAAGCTTCTTTTGTACTCTTGGGCATAGTTACTTCCTATGTCGTATCTCATAACGTAACGAGTATCATGCTTAACGAAGGATATATACATATAGTATACGAGTATATAAGACCATCTAGGTAGTATGTATATATTTTTAGAGGTGGTACACACACACATATATACTCTTTTTTGCATACGCATATGAAGGTATTTGTAAAATACGCTAAAAATACATACTCCCTTGCAATATATATAGGACGCTGAAATGGGGCACCATAGTGTCTGGGCACCAAGCCTCTCTGCCTTTGGATTGCTTTTAGATGCGTGCAAGTGTAATGATATATAATATATTAGGCAAACCTGTTAACATTCATTAATTCGAAAAAGCATCGATTTGGAAAGGAAGTCATTGATTTAGCATGCTGAATCAATCATGGATGTAAAGTCTTAATCATGGATGGAAAGTCTCAATCATGGAGTTTGGGCACCATGGTGCCCCTGTTATTGATAAGTAGGAAATAATTGTTACGAAATTCACAAACCTCTGGATCCTTGGGCCCAACACCCATGATTTCTTGCATATGGAGACAAATGTAGAATCCACATACGTTGTCCTACAGCTGCTGGTGGCACTACAAAAATATAATTACATACATAGGTTTGTTCAGTTTGAGTGATATAAGACTATTGTGTAGTAACGGGTACCAGAAACTACGTCACATGTCACAATGTGGCGCTCCCATCCATGTGTCTCCCTCCTCTGCTAACGTACGCCTTGAGTGACCTACGTGATTCGAAGAAGCTAGCCTCAGTCAATGCAAACGAAGGGTACATAGAGGTATCTATGGATGAATGAGTTTACTTGTTTATTAATTATTGCACAATTGTGAAGTCATGCTTCATCTTGTTTAGGGAATCAAGGTACATTACCTTGTTCCACTTTGGTACAATGATAATTAGAATCCAATGCCACCTACACATGTATGCCACCATAATCCTTAAAAATAAGTTTGTGGTGCGTATGAAGTACAAATCAATGAATATAGCAATAAGTGAAGCACTTACTTCTGTCTGTAAAGTAAAAGTATGTACTTTTTGTCATTATGAGCACACAATCTATTTGTTACATAATCCTGGACATTGGATGCATTATGTTGGATGCGTTGCTCGGAGACCAAGTATGGCTTGAGGAAACCCACCGATTCTCGGGATCGTCTAGCTTGTTGCATCATGTGTCTATACATAGTAAGGAGTTATGTCATTTATCAGTATAACATGAATGTAGACTATAATTGTATACACTTATAGTGTCCAACATCTTAAAAGTGAGGCGTTGATGGCGTTAAGGTTGAAGGGATCGAACAAGTCGTCAAAGGCCACCACAAAGAAGCCTGACTCGTGGAGAAAATGCCCCATCGTGTACTTGATGGTGATACCTGTACGGCGTTATGTCCTTGTCTCATTGGTCTTTGAAATGTACCACACATACAAACTCGTGCAACCCATTCTAAGGCTGGGTAAGCGCGTGTCTAGGACTAATGAAATTCCTAATGAGAATGTCTAGGGCTTTTGAGATGCCTTAATATCCTTCAATTTAGTCTTGCAACTACACTTGTATGTGCTCTTCACAGGATAGGACTGGGCACGTTGTTGATCTATGCGCGGTGTGGTCTTCATGGGAGCCGATATGGCGGCCTGCTAATGCAAATTAGGTGCGCATGGTGACATCGAATGGATACTTTGTGAAGGGCGTCCGATCCTTGTTGACGTACTCCATGACAAGCATGCTCTTTTGAAGGCCTACCATGCTTTTTTCCATTGCAAGTAACATCTGCTATTGCATGAATCTCTAGACTTTTGCTGGGATCTAGCTATTTCCTTTTTAAAAAATCCCTTCATGATGATTGAAAAGCATATATCTAGCTTCATCACTAGGTTCTTCCTCAAGCTTAATGCTATCTCTGAAAGGAGGCAACTCGTCAAATTGATTGTACTCTTCCTTATCCACGACATTCTCAACTCCGACAGTCTTTCTTTTAACATGAAGAACTACGTAACGCTTCTTATTTGCCAAATCAGTTACTAAAAAACTTGAACAACTTGCCTCGCGAGTACGAATAGTTTATCTTTGTATCCTATACATTCAAGAACCACAGTAGTGACATCATACTTGTTGACCTTTACACTCTGTGGGAGTTGGACCCAATGGCACCGAAATAGAGGGATCTTGGAAAGTACGTAGTCGAGCTCCTAAATCTCCTCTAGAAGCCCATAATAGAAGCTTGGGCCAGCGACACTGAACTGCTCATGAATTGCATATCTGTGGACACATGAGTTCTAGGCTGTGCTCTTTCTATCTTGATCTATTGTATAAAAATATGTACCCATTTTATGTCGTATCCTTGCCCGGTCATAATTGTAAATTTTGGTCATTTTGCCAACCATTGTAGCATATCACTTGATGACCTCCCAGTGAATCGCATCTTAAACCATTTGTTGACCAATGGTTGTGTTATCTCATGATCCAAATCTCTCACCAGCCTGGATTCTCTTGGCGTACGTATATGGGGACACTTCAGTCATATGTTACAAAGCCGTGAAATGGGCATGAGTGTATGTATTCAGTTTGGGAGTTATTGCTTTTCGTTCAATGGTCCCGATACCCTCTAACCTCCCCTCGTGACAAGATAGAGACAAACCTATTGGTTTGACTTGAGACATGTAATTGACGCATAGCTCAATGACCTCTTCGGTTCCATAACCTTCAATAATGCTGCCCTCCAACCGAGATCGATTATGTATATAGAACTTGAGAATTCCCATGTATCTCTCGAATGGGTACATATGACGTAGAAACACATGTCGTATAACTTTATCTCTTTCACAAGGTGGACAACGAGATGAACCATAATATCAAAAAATAACGAAGAAAAATACATCTCAAGATGACATAGAGTCATCACCACCTCGCCCTGCAGAGTATCTAGTCCATCGAGATCAATGACCTTTTGAGCAATTGCGTTAAAAAAATAATATAGCCTCATGATTGTCACTTGAACTTTGTTTGACAAAATACTTCTAATTACAACAGGAACCAATTTTGTTTTTAGAACATGGCAGACATGAGACTTCACGCCAATTAATTTCAAATCTTCTGCGGAAACAAGTTTTTTCATGCTGGCAGAGTAACCGGACAAAACTTTCACACCACGCAAGCACTTGCACGATTCAGTTTCCTCGGCCTTAGACAAAGTGTAGGAAGTTGGGAGAAGGTGCGTTCAGTCTTTATTGGTCTCTGTCAGTGCTAACTCGATCATGATGTTCATAGCGACCAAGTCACGCCCTGTATTGATATCATTCTTTATTTTGTCACGAAAGGTAAGGAAGACACCAATCAAGCTATCACAAACACTCTACTCTATGGGCATGATGCTGATGTACTTATGAACTTCTAAGTGCTCACAATAAGGGAAGTCCCAAAATATTGATCTCTTGTTCCATATGTTCTTCTGACGGGTTCTCAACTTAAGTCCCTTTCCAAGCACAAAATCAATATTTTTAACCATATCATAGACCTCTTTCCCACTAAATGGCCTTAGGGCTGAATCATCCTCCTTTTATGTCAAATTATTTCTTCATCTTACGATATCGATGAAACATTGAAAGGAATCTATGGTGACGCATGTATACAGTTTTGCGCGAGTTGTTCAACCACATATTCTCAGTATAATATAAACAGTGCAGATAGGCTTTGACTCCTTTTGGACTCAACCCCGATAGGTTACCAAGAATAAAAAAATCATTGATTGTGCATAACAACATAGCGCGTAGAGTAGAGTTATCTCATTAGTCCGCATCCCATACATATACCCATTCATTCCACAGTGTCACAAGATCTTCCAGTAATAGTGCTAGATACATATCAATATCGTTCCCAAGTTGCTTCGGCCCTTAGATAAGAAATGACATCAATATATACTTCAGCTTCATACACAGCCAAGGAGGAAAGTTGTAAATGCATATATTCACACGCTAGGTGCTATGTCGGCTGCTCATGTTACTGAAAGTATTCATTCCATTTGTACTCAACCCAATCCTTATATTCCTCAGTTCTACATCGAAGTCTGCAAATATACTATTAAAGTTCCTCTACTGTGCAAAATCAGCAGGATGTCTTATCTTTTCATCTTTCTTACGCTTCTTCAAGTAGCAACATAGCAATCTTGCATCCTTTCGGTTCGAAAATAAACGCTTCAAACAAGAAATTATAGGACATACCATGACACCTTAGTAGGAGATCCATGCTGTACCTCAATGCCCTAGCCATCAACGGAGTCATTCTTACGCTTATATCAGGATGTTTTGCACACCGGACATACATGTAAGTTTGCATACCCTTTACGGTAGAGAATACAATCGTTCAGACATACATGTACTGTTTTCTACTTCCATTTTCAATGGACAAAGAACCTTCTTATCTTGGTAAATGGTTCTAGAAACACATTTTCCTCTAGAAGGATATTCACTAGGAGAGCTAACAATGATGTAAAATTCTTATTGGACCAACTAATGCTTATCTTTAATTCCAGCAGTTCAAGAATGGGTGACAACCTTGTATATTGCGGCTTGCAGCCCAAGAACAAACATTTCTCCAAGTCCTCCATCAAGCCCTTGAATTTACCAAACTCTCTTTCTCACTATAGTTCTCTTTTGTATCACATAGCATCTGATCCAAATAATCATCGTGCGACCTATCCTCATTAAAAGCATAGTCCACATCCAGCATATCGTTGTTTCTCTCGACAATGCTATAACTACTTTCATGTATAATATTCTCTTCACCATGACTGGTCCAATATGTATACCCCTTCTTGAAACCCCTCTGAATCAAGTGAGTTTTGAGCTGCGCTGAGTTGGTAAAAAATTTTAGATTATCACAATCACTGCATGAACATCACATATATTTCATGTCTTTCTTTAACATATCCTGCTCGGCCGCTCTTCTAAAAGCAGATACACCATCAATGTACTCTTTACTCACACGGTTCTTAATGTACATCCAGCTTCGGTTCGTCTACAGTACACATGTAATAAATTAGTGTCAAATTAGATTAATGCTCCTATAGCTAGCTAGCCTAATAATTACACATAACTGTCATTCACCTTAAATTGTCCATCTAAAGTAGCTAGCCACGTACTATTCATGAAGCAAGAATATATTGAAGTAGACTAGGAGTAGTGAGACCAATTCTTAAATTGGAGCAAACGACTAAGCTAGATCTAAACCTAGCTATCAACTCTTTTGATTATAATGCATATAATCAGGAGCAAATACTAATCTCAAATCACCAAAAACAAATCGATCTACAAGCACACTTGCAAATCTGCAGTATGTTTTCACCAAACTCCCCAAAGTCTGCTGCCTCCTTCAAATCAGCGCAATGTAGATATATCTGTCGGGACTGGCTTGGTGAGGTATTTAATAATGTGATGTATCACAGACACTTCCAACCACGAATTATCTATGATAATTATTTATCACAGACAGGTTTTTATTAAAAACTATCTACGAATTATCACAGGCGGTTTTCAACAAGAATGATAATGGGAGAATTCACAGATGGTTATTTTATTCTAACTGTCTACGATAATTCACAAATGGTTCTTAAGAACCATTTGTCATAATTATGTATCACAGATAGTTCTAGCTATCACCACTAATATAGATGGCCACACATGTAAAGTTGCCTATGATAATCGCAACACTGATGGATTCAGAGAACCGTTTGTGATGAGGCATCCAATATGGCCTTCTCTGTAATAGTGGTGCCATCTCTACTTCAAGCTCTTTGCTCCTCTACTTTAGTATGTCCATGTTTCTATTCGCACGAATGCATGTATGTATATACACATGCGTAATGTACACATGCTTTATGTCCTCTTCTACCGTCACTCTAGATTTCGGGTCTTTGGCCACGAAATGCATTGCAACGACATAAAATTAGTTGCTATAGGTACCTGTTATTGCAACCTGTGTCCAAAATCATTGCAATATGCGCACATATTGCTACTTAAATATGGTGTCGCGATAGTCACCTTAATTCGTTGCAATAAGGTGATCTTTCGCCACTATTTAGAAAACGGTTGCAAGAAGTATAACTTTATCGCCATGAGATTCCTGTGTTGCAATAATATTGATGTGCGTTGCATGAGTTATGGGGTATTGCCACGATATAGAATTTCGTTGCAAATGGCTGACAATTTTGCCACGGTCTTGTTGGGTAGTTATAGTTTTGGATTGCGTTGCAAAAGGATACTCTATATTGTACATGAAACAAGTTTTTATGCCACACAATAAATTTGTTGTAAAATATGAAAATTTTTCGTGGCAATAGATCATTGTGGGCCAGGCATTGTACGTGGCCGCCCAACACCGTACGTCCTTACCTAGAGCCCCTGCTTTGGTCGATCAGTTCACGCCGCCCTAGCACCTGCCGCCGTCGCCCTAACACCTGACCCTGCTTCGGTCGACGAGTTCACGCCGCCTCAGCACCTGCCGCCGCTGCCCTAACACCTGCCCCTGCCTCGTATCCGTATCTGGGCAACATTTGCACTGGTACTGATTGTTTCTTTAAATTTAAGTGTCGTCATGTCATTTACAAAGTATATGCATCTAGTAGTGAGAAGAAAAAAAAGAGGAAATGAGTATATCAGTTAATAGAATCATAAAGACAACGATGATTTATTGATACATGGTTTGACAACTTTATGTATTGAGAAGAAAATTGTATGATGAGATTGATATTGATATCATAACCATGACTTTGCATACAGGCATGTTTAAAGAAATTTTAAGATAGTTGTAACATCATGATTTTTTAGAGCCTTTTTGAAGTTTTTAAAATAAAATTCACCATTTGAATTTTTATGGAATTAATCAAAGCTTACATGGAATTTTATTTAATTAAAGGTATTTAATATGACTAAAATAAACATGAAAATTTGTCCAAATATTTTATTTGGGTTCCTAGAGTCTCAAAGTATTTATTAGAATTTTTCTGGATTTTTATGTATTTGTTTTCTCTTTTCTGGAGCTTAAAAGGCTTTATTTAAATTTCTGGAAAAAGAAAAAGAATTAAAAACCCTAAAAGCCAGTGGGCCGAAAGCCCATTAGCCTCCGGCCCTCTTCTCCGCTCAGCAGGCCGCCGGCCCAGCCGCACCTCGCCCCTGGCCACGCGTCGCCCATCCGCGCCCGCGCTGCCCCGCCCGATGGTCGCCACGTGTCATCCATCCAGGTCGCCCTTGTGCCGGCGCGTCATCTCTGCCGTCCGTCGCCTCGTGCCACCGACAGGTGGGGGCCCGCTTGTCAGTTGTCGTCCCCGACCCGGTCTCCGTCTCCGAGTCCGGCACGCCGCCGCTCGCCGTTTCCGCCGCGAACTCCGTGCCGTGCACGAGCTGGTCATCCTCGGGCGTATAAAAGGGGCCCGCCCCGGGGTCCGTCGCCGTCCCGAGCTCGCCGCCGTTCGCCGCCACCCGGGCCTCCGCTTTCGTCTTCGCCGCCGGCGGTCGCCGTCGTCTCGTCGAGGGTCGCCGTCGTCCGCCAACGAGCGCCGCCGCCGCTGTCCGCCGCCGCTGTTCGCCGTTGCCGCCGGTGAGCTGCCGCCGTCTGCCTTGCCGCCGGTTAGTCGCCGACGTCGCCTCGGTCGAAATGCGCCGCCTCCGTTCCCGCAGCCACCTCGCGGCCCGCACGCGCGAACGTCATCGCTGACGTCAGCCCTGCTGCCGCTTCGCCTTCATGTGCGCCCGGTTCCCTAAGATGTTGCTAATTGCTGAACCATATGCTAAAGTTAATGCTTTTTATCGAGCAGGAATGAACAAGTTGATTAGAGCACACAGAGTCAAGGCATGGGTCGTCAAGTCAAGACATTCTACATGCCAAACCAGCAAGGAGCAATGCAACAGAAGCGAATCTATTTTTGTTATTATTAGTTAAGAACTTTGTAGTTTAATTTTGGAGATTTATATGTAACTTCTTTAGTAATAGTGGCACTTTTTAAATTATGATTGTCAGAATTAATGATATTTTGAATTAATATATGTTGCTACGTTCTAGCATTGTTACTATTTTGCTATTAATTTGCAACAACAAATTAATAATCAAATATCAAATGCTATATGTGTTGCCACAATTCTTCCCGTTGCGATAAACCTGATGGCATTTTGTTGTGATAGCGTAATGCAACGCCGCTACTACGTTGCGATCCAACTATTCGCCACGAACAATGATCGATGCGATAGGATCTATTTGCCACCATAAATATTTTGTTGCAATACCTTTTCTAAGCCTGTTGCAACGAAACACCTAACGTGGCAATAGTACCTCTTACCACGAAACATGGTGTTGCAATAGATTCTCTTGCCATACTACAACTCCATGGCAATAGAGTCTATTGCCACGTAATAACTCCGTGGCAAGACAAACTATTGCCACAAACAAACTTCATGGCAAAAGAGGCTATTGCCACGTAGTTGGTCGATGCAATAGCCTCTATTGCCATGACATCGCTCCTTGCAACAACAAACAATTGCAATGCTTCATTGCATGGCAATAACCATATGTACTGCAACGAAACCAAAAACTGTTGCACAATCTTTTAAGGACGCAACAATTAGCAACGCTTGCCAACGGAAGTGATTAGTTGAAATACATACATATTGCATCTATTTTGGTCCTATTGCAACGTTTTCGTGCCGTTGTCCAAGACCCGAAATCTAGTAGTGCGTGTTGATCGCTCCTCTTCTTTGACATTAGTCAACTCAATGTTGTAGCTTCCTCATTAACTAGGGCGACCTCCTATCTTCATGGATGCTAGCACGTGTGCTTTAGTCATTGTCTAATAATATGGAGAAGTGATGGCACACTCCTAGTTACCTGATGGTCACATATCATCTTTGCCAAGGCTTCTCTATCATCAAGATTTTTTGGCCACTGACTTCTTCAACAACACCGATGCTCACCACTCGTCATTGCGGCCATTGGTTCCTTCCACTCTAGCTAGCTTTTCTCTTCAATGGCTCCCGCAAGCAATTCAACATTGTCCTTGTCGAATGGCTAAGGTGAGCAGCACGTCGTCCTCATCTCGACTGCTGCCACCTCGACTTTTTGTTTCCCATGGGTTACTGTCTTCTTGTAGGATAGATCAACACTATTGTACTATTTCGTGATCTCCTTCGACACCATTTATGCTATCCTTATTATAAATTTTATTTTTATTCAAAATTTTAGTTATTTTTTATTAGAGTTTGTATACAAATCAAATTGCTAGTCTATTTAATTTATTCCAAATTTTAGTTATTTGGGATTTTTACTTTGGAATTTATATGGAAATCAAATTGCAAATTTCTTTTATTTTTCATTCTGAATTTCAACTTTTTTGTTGGAATTTGTATACAAATATAATTGTCCATATTTCTTTACTTTTATTCCAAATTAAAGTTATTTAGGTATTTTACTTTGGAATTTGCATTGAATTCAAATTACTAATTTATTTTATTTTGAATTTTAGTTATTTTTGTTGGAATTTGTGTACAAATCCAATTGCTATTAATTTTTTTTGTTTTGAATTATATTTATTTAGGATTTTTACTTAGGAATTCATATGGAAATCAAATTGTTATTTTATTTTATTTTGTATTCTGGATTTTAGTTATTTCTGGATTGTACTTGACATAGATTATTTATTTTAATTTAGAACGTTATAATTTGAACCTACCACAGTCCATGGTATAGATCTTTTTCATTTTTTTTCTTTGATTAACGTGGTAATTTCTATCATTTGAGAGGGAACATGGTGGCCTTTTTTGATTCTGCTTTAATAACTTTTATTTTATTTTAGAATTTTAGTCACTTTTTATTGGAGTTCGTATACAAATCAAATTGCTAATCTATTTAATTTATTCTAAATTTTAGTTATTTAGGGATTTTACCTTGAAATCCGTATGTAAATCATATAACAAATTTCTTTTCGTTTTTTAAAATTAGTATACTATTCCTTTTGCTAATTTTTCTTTCATTTTTATTCTGAATTTAAGTTATTTAGATACTTTACTTTGTATTTTTTATCAAAATTAAATTGCTATTTTATTTTATTATGAATTTTAGTTATTTTTTGTTGGAATTCATATGCAAATCCAATTGCTATTTTTTAAAAAAGTTTTATTCTAAACTATATTTTTAGGTATTTTACTTTGGAATTTGTGTGGAAATGATATTGTAATTTTATATTATTTTTATTTTGAATTTCAATTATTTTTGATATTATACTTGATATGGACTCTTTCTTGTTAATTTAGACCTCATAATCTGGACCCACCACGATCGATGGTATAATTCTTTCTCTTTTTTCTGCGATTAACGTGGTAATTTCTATCTCTTAAGAGTAAACGTGGTGGCTTCGTTTGCTTCTACTTTAATATTATAGTAGATAATTGGCCCTTGTTCATGCTACACTTCCAAAGGAGAGCTTCTCCAAGCGGCTTCGTTTGCTTCTACTTTAGTATTATAGTAGATAATTGGTCCTTGTTCATGCTACACTTCCAAAGGACGGTTTCTCCAAGCTTTTTTTTGTGTCTTTTGGCTTCGGCTTTTCAAAAGCCGAAACAAACGGGACAGCTTCTCCAAGCGGTTTCTCAAAGCCACTTTTTCGAATGGTTCTCCGAGCCTAAAATCTTGTATAATGCCTGCGTCGGCGTCCCTGCCGTCCACCGTCGTCTTAAAAAACACAGATAAAAGCTATCAGTCGTAGCTAAAAGACATCAGCCGCAGTCTAAATGAATTAGACCTATAATATAGGATCACAAATGATATAGAGCAGCACTAGAGATCCCACGGAGAGGTGCGTAATATTATTTGTACGAATTGAACTATTTGATACCATAAATATGTAACTAATGCTGCACAACACAGTGCGTGGGGAGATGCTAGAATTTCGACCATGGTCCCGTTTGGAACGTTGATTTTTTTTTTAACTTTTTAGATAATTAAACTATTTTCTGTCAAATTCATGTGAAATTCTTATCATATTCCTGTTGAGAGACCATGTGGTCGTGACTCCATGTGAATGATGAGTAATTGACAAAGGTTTAGGATAGTTGAGTTTGGGTTGTGTGGTCGGACCATGTCGTTGCGTGGTGCAACGGGCTCGGTCGGACTTGGTCAAACTTGGTCGTATGGGATTAGGTTGCATATTCCGATGATTCGATAGGTTTGGACTTCGTCATGAGTAAGTATGATGTGCTTATGCTATTTACGCTTTCATGTATCGAGCGGTGCTATGTGACGTGTTTCTTGTCTGTGTGACTGCAGGACGTCGAGGTGGAGTCGTGGTGAGACACGAGGTGACCGGACTAGACACAGGGAGGTGTCGAGGTCAGAACGGTCGGATGTGTCGAAGACGGCGGAGATTCGATGTGGTTGCGAGGCGTGGACGACAAGGAGTGCGGAAGCTTCCCAGAAGGTGCACGAGGGGCGAATCGGTAAATTCGTAAGACTGCACAAGCGGGAGCGGGCTCCATCGAATTTAACGGGCGTAACGGGGTGGAGACCCGTTAGCCAAGCGCTATAAATAGGTGGAGGGGACTGCATGCCTCCCCATAGCTTTGGGAGAGAGTTAGGGTTTGCTTTGGTCAAAAGAGTCTTTAGGAGGTAGTTTTGCTTTGGGCTTTAGTTGGTAGAAGAGGCAGGGTTCTGTTGAGAGCTTGTCCCCTTCATAGCTTCTCTGTGTGTTCCTCCCAAGAAGCATGTGAAGCTCTTGGTGATCTTGAGGATGGAGAGGGAGAGTGAGGAGATGGATTGAGAGTCTTGTAATCATTCTTCTTGTTCTAATGTCCATGCGTATCGGGACTCCTCTGTAATCCTTTTGCTTCAATGAATGGAAATCTGAAGTTTTTCTCTCGGGCTCTCTGTTTTTCCTTCGTTCTCCTTTTTGGCTTGATTTTGAGTTTCGTGATTTCTTGTTGTTGGTTGTTGGGGAGTGTCAAAATGGGTTGCTATGACATGGGGATGCTCAAAAGTCATTTGGCTATTTAATCCCAAGAGCAAACCGAGTTTGATTCCAGATTTCATGTTTGGGACTCCTCTGTTTTTCATTTCCTCCTTTAGGGTTTTGATGATTTTCGTGTTTCCCTTCATGAGAAAAGGTGGAACTTGGCATGCAGAGACTTATGGCTATTAATTAGCTATCATCAAAGTCTCATGGCCAAAGGATCAAAGGTTGAGGAGTAATTTGATTTTTGGCTTGGTTCTTGCAAGATTTCAGATTTTTACCTAAATATGAAATTCTTGTTTCTTGGTGTGGTTTCTTTGTTTCCCAAAGCCCCCTTACTATTTGATATTTTGTAGTAATGCTTTGGGCCAAAAAGAATGAAAGAAAACCACCATTTGCTTTGATTTTTGAAGAGCTGCAGTCCTACCCGAAATTCAGTTTTTCAGGTTTCAGTTTCCTGCTTGCTGATTTCTTCGTGCGGTATTACCGCTCAGCGGTACTACCGCTCGTATCAGTGGTACTACCGCTTGCAGTCAGACCTATTCTGAATTTATTTTTCTTGACTGTCTCTTTCTGGATCTGGTTTATCCTTGTTGCTGTGACTTTCAGTAGTGCATATCTTCTATCTTCATAGCTTCTATAGCTATTGGAGAAGAAGCATAAGTGTGGATATTTGAGGGACGAATTTAATTTCTGAAAACGACATTCACCTCTCCTTTATCGCCATTTCGGTCCAACACCTGTATTCTAGAAGGCCCCGAGATTTATAAGATTTTATTAGATACTCCGTTTAACTTCACCAACAGAGTAGCAACAGCAAAGAAACACAAAAACTGATGGGGGTCTATCGACTCCACCGGTCCCAGATTGGCAAGCGCGGGTAACTGACCAGGCTGGACGGCGACAAGCCGTGGACGTCCGCTGTCACCGGGCAAGGCGCAGACCGCGAGGGAGTGCACCATGGCTGGGCTCAACAAGTGTCAAGCTGTGCTTGCTCCGCCACCGGTCCCAGACATGGCTTCGCCAGTGGTAACGTCATGTTTAACCTAATGACAAGTTACCCTTGCTCACACTACCATTTGACCGCAGAATCCAGCACGTGATCGGCACCCTTGGCAGCATGCTCCATGGTGGCTCCCATGGCATTATCCACTCGACAAGCACAGCCGAGTGACATGGAGATCAGCAAGGGACCGAGCGTGGAAGCAGGACCGCGCACAATGAACAAAGAATTTTCTTATAGTAGAATCCCATAACATCACTCAAAACACTGACAGCCAGAGCTTTTCTTATATGCACGCTCGTCAGTTGCTGCTATATCTTTTTTTTGGGTGAAATAAAAGTCTCATTCAATTCGTGCAAATATATAGTAGTTAGATAATCTACATGGCCTAGCTCGCAACTTCTGAAATTGACTTGATTTGGTGGAGCCCCTGCTTGCGGTCGCCAGAAGTGGCGTGCAGCTTCCAATGAGACGCATGGTGTATGTATATGAACATGCAGCTTCCATAAGACGGGCGCCATTCCTGGAAGATCCAAATGGAAGAAGGCAACGTCACTTTTCCTACTTCAAATGAATTAATTAATTCGGTCACCACCTTCAAAGCAACAAAACCAATTGCTAACAGTATAATTACAGGAGTGCCTAGCATCCTTTCTCAGGGATAGGGATACAAATGGGGCAGATAATTTCCGTCCATCCGACCGACCGAAGGTTTATGGAACGAATACGGAAGGGGTAGATGGATATCCGGCACTATCCGTATCCGACTCTGACTCCAAGAAAAAATATGGAATAGAATACGGGATAAGTGATATCTATTCATATATATCCGTATGTCAAGTGATATGAGTAAGTCTGTTGTGACTTCACCTAGTAACAAGATAACATATAGACAAATTGTCACATCGAAACAGGCGGGAGTACTGAGTATTATTCCTTCAACATCTCAGTAATTAGTCTCTCTATGTTCGCTCTAATTATACCATACTGTCCAATATCATGTGCAAAAAAGCGGATAATTTCCGTCCGACCGACCGTCCAAAAGATTATGGAACAGATACAAAATAGAGAAATGGATATCCAGTATTATCCATGTTTGGCTCTAACTTCAAAAAAAATATAAAATAGAATACAGAATAAGCGATATTCATCTGTATCTGCTCCGATTATACCCCTACTTAGGGAAAGAAAAAGTTCAAATGCTTCTATGAAAAACGTACAGAACAAAAAGTACCTATGGTTATTGATCGATTGGGCGCAGGGATTGGTTAACTCGTCACTCTGGGTGAAGTGTGCAAGTGGTATTTTCCTATGAAGTTGGATGGTTTTTTTTGTTTATGGCTTAGATTTTTACAGTAGCTACTTTTTAGCTGAGGTGTTTTTTTAAGATAGAATCTACAAATCAATTATAGTAGACACTATTCTACCTTCATCTATATCGGCCACAATTGCATGCGATTATCTCTCTCCGTACTCTCTCGCTCACGAACAGCTATAATTCAAAATTTTAAGCCAAAAGTTATAAACCACAGTCTAAAAAATCCAAGTTCAGTTGGACACTCCTATACAATAATTAGGAGATTCTTCGACATCCAACTCAGCAAAATGGAGAACAATTCAAGTACAGTGACCGGTTAACAGCACCCAGCAGTACACACACTAATTAAGATTGACGAGGATAGAATAATTCTCAAATTATCATGTTATTATATTCTTTGAATATACTCCTTATCGATAAGAGGTAAATATGGTAGGATTGTCATAAGCACTTCTATGACCATATAGTCGTAAGACCTTCTACGGACGCATAGTCAGAAGTCATACTGCGATTACCCATATAGCCGTAAGTCCTTCCACAACCATATAGTCGTAAGTCTTATTGTGACTATTTCATGGTCATAAATTTTTCTACGACCATGAGGTCGTAACTGCAACCACTCTGTGGTCATGAAAATTCATACGACAAGTCTATCTCCAACCGACTTATCAACAACAATGAACTACACTGTCAGTTCATGTGACAAGGCGGTTAGAACGTAACGTGCATTAGTCCACTGACTGCACACAATCTCTCTCTGACTACAACCGCTACACGGTGTACGGTCTCTTGTGTCTCTCTGATAGCAACCTCCATCAGGTGGTTATCATCCGAAGCGTCAAGACGTCTTCCGGCGCGGGACAACTGTCGTCGCTTCACCGACTATTTAAAGGTTAACATCAAAGGGAGAGAGGAGGAGAATTGAGTGAATCATTCACGCAAGATAGCACTAGCTATTCGTGTAACTCTCTGTTGTAATCTACTTTTTAGCAATTAGCAATCATACTAGACGTAGGGTTGTTATTCTCTTAGGAGAAGGCCCGAACCAGGATAAAATTTCTTGTGTCTCTATTTCGCAGCCGTATACGCTGAGTCTTCTAAAAGTTTTCTCAAATTCAAACAAATCATATATAAAATCGATATTAAAACATCGATAAAGAACGTGGCAGACCAACCCAGCTACTCATTTGGAACCCAGCACTCGGACCCTAGTTATTGTCACGCGGACAGGCGCGGCAATGACGATAGTGACAGAATTGGGCAGCAGATATATAGCATGAGATCCACATCGGCAAGCCTATCCGTAGCTGCCTGCCTGTATGGACAGCATGCAAAGCTTGGCAAGTGAATGGAACAAGCGTGGAGGAGTGCAACAAAGCCCTTCCATTCCCAGGACCACTTGCAAGAGAGATCCCCTCTTGGTTGGCACTTTTGGATGGTGCTTACTGCTTTCCCTCTCTTCTTGGGTTCTTGTCCAGAAATGCTACGCGTACGAAGAAACATGTATCGGAGTCATTGACAAAGCATCTCCCTCTGAAGTTTCCCCATGCTTGTCAGCGACTTGCCTGCACAATCTGGTACAGTTTCCTTCTTAGAATAGCGGCCCTCCTTCCTCTCCATTGGCCGCAACGCGATCCATCCGTTTCCATTAGCAGCAATTGCTTTCTCCTTTCTGGATCAGTGGCAGAAATGTTCGGTGCATGCTTTTCCTGGCATCATTGCTCTCTCCTCCATGGTAATCTGTGGGCCTGCTGTGGTTTTCTGGGGCTCCCTGTCCTGCTGGCCCGACCATGGAGTGCTGCCAAGTGCTAGTGCATGGTCACATACATCAAATCCTGGAGAATCGTAGTGCAACCCACCCAACTTAAAGGGGAACCAAACTTTGGCCATTACCTATAAAATCGAGGTGCCACACTGGCTGAGCCATGTATGCAACGTGTTGGCAACCTGTTAGGACTTGTTTGAAACTTATGGATTTTGTAGAATTTTACCGATCCATACGAGCCCCGAGCCCCTTAGAATTTTACCCATGCAGTCTGGTCAATTTTGCTGTCATTCCCGCATTATTTATGTGATGATTGCTTGGAAGCCGCTAGAAATGTGGATGATGACATGATGTGAAGGACAAGGCCGGAACGGGATATGAATAATGCGAAACAAGGCGTAGCCGTAGAGGTTATTACTTGTCAGCGATATTTGACTGACAGTAACTTGCTGGAAGGCAATGCATGCACCACGCGGCCTGTTCTTTTCCTTGGTGGCCTAACATCTATAACAGTTAAAATCGCAAGTGAGTATCTCTCTCCGTAATCTGTATCGTAAACAGATAAAATTCAAAAATTTCAGCTAAAAGTCATAAGCCGCAGTCATTGCCAAACAAACCCTATATACGGAGCTAGCGGGAGGTTTTCAGATTTTACCCCATGAAAGCCTGAGACCTACGTCGAGTCGAAGCCGTGCCATACATGTCATCCCGCCCTCAATGATGCCAATAATAATGCAGTCGAGAGCAAATGGATGTACTCGCCACGTAGACGGACGCAATCGCAAGCGTGGTTTTTTTTCGCCTAAGCGACGTGTAATCTTGTTTGCCAATAGAAATTAAAGTACGGGAACTAGCGAGCCTTTTTTAGAGCATGCGCGTGTTTTATTTTTCTCGGTTGTTTGGCAGGTGAATTTTGCGACGCAAGTGGATCAAAATTGAAGAACTTTCCCTCTCGCAAAGAAGAAGAAGATGATGAGCTTCCATGTACATGCAGGGAAGCAAAATAGGGTCAACGAGAAAAGGTTCCAAAAATGGAAAATCAAAACTAATTACTTCTAAAGTTGTCACCAGCAAAAGATGACAAACTCCTAGCAAGATCTGTAGGAGTAAGAAAATGTTTTAAGGGTAGACCATGGCAAGGCCAAGAAATCATACCACACGACACGTGCGTCAACGAAGCAGTAAAAAGAGGAAAGGAAAGATTCAGAATAGACGGGCCAGAGAGATTTGAGTCTAGTCTGTTATATGGGTCTGAACCAATAGACAATCTCGGCCCAAAAGAGGTTTGCTTATGTTCGGCCCATACTGATCCGACCTCCTTAACATGTCGGTCTCGCGATCTCTTTTTTCTTAGACAGCGATGCGATGCGGTTTCATTGAGCAAAGAGTACAGCACCCGGCTTCATTAACTGAAAACCAAAGTACTAATACAAATGATCAAACAGCATATCAGTTATTTGCATAGATCCTGCAACATCCTGTGTACATGCTTTCTACATTGTTTTTGGGCAGATCAGGAACAACAGATTACCCAGGTCGGCAAAGCTCATACAACATCAGGTAAACTTCTAACTTCCACCAGATTCAAGCTCTGAACAGACATATTTACATATTGCCAGCCAAGCAGATGCAATTGCCGAAAACCCAAACCACAGGAACATAACAAACTGACAAACCACAGGAAATGGCACAAAGCTAACAGTTCAATGTATTATTTGCAACAAGAGGGTTCCTAATTTGACAGAACTTAGGACAGGTACACACGAAACAGAAAAATAAACAACTCACTGTCTGACTATAACAACAATAACACAAGGTTACAATGTAGAAAACCTCCTTTTTAGTAGCCCCTGATACTAGATAAGCTAGCTGATTGATATTCAAGATACGAAGATAAGCTAACTATAGCATTCTGCCTTCACACAGCAGCAGCCTCAACGCTCTTCTCAGCCTCTCCATCCGCGGCTGTGGATGTTCCACTGGCCTCCGCTCCGCAGCAGCATCCATTTCCTGTGCGGTAGCATCAACATCCTCTGTAAGTGGACGCACTTGCTCCTCCTTCGGCAGTGGTTCTTCAACATAGTCATTTTCAAACGCATCACCCGGGACTTCATGAAACCGCACCTGCGGCTTCACTGGATCCTTCACGAGCACATATATACTTGCCCTCTCCAAGCTCCATGCAGACATCCACAATCGACTTTACAATACCCCCACATTTTCGATGTGTTGAATTGATCTGTGCAGCGAGATCCCTTGGTTTGTACCCTATCACACTGAGTATGGAGTGGTGGTAGTGATATAGGGGGTGCAAACGCGACACATTGTTGACACTAATTTATTTTCTTTTTATGGATAACAAAATTACTGGCTGTTTCATAGCCATAATGAGTCATGTCGGCATGGATGGATACAGGCATCTGTTGGGCTGTTGGAAGCTACAAGATCCGTGAAGAAGTTTGTAGAAGTGGAGAAAGAGTAAAAATACAAATTGACTACATGGTATTGAAGAAAGAACTAGGTAATGCTAGTATGTACTTAAGGTGTGTTGTAAAAATCTTGTCTAAGTGTAATATTTGGAGCTATCTAGTGATGAGCTGGTCAGCATTTTGTTTAAGTCGGTTCTTTTGTCTGAGTCGGTCCGGTTGATTATAAAAGGAGCAGGCTCCTTCATGTAATGCATATATGAAAGTAGTGTGAGAGTTGTAATATCCCCATGCAAAACCTGATAGCTTCATTTTGAAAATATATGCATGTGAGATGTATGCTTGAGTATAATCTAGTTACTCCATCCCAATTCTTTGCTTCTTTTGAGAACCACAAATCCCCAACAACTAGTATCAGAGCCCCAGGTTCAAGTCAGCCGTAGCGAAGTAGTCCGTTCGTGCTGTTTTTCGGAGCCGAGATTGTGGCTTCGAGTTCAGGCGTTGGGATGGCACAGTCGATGGTTCCCGTATTCTCAAGCGAGAATTACGAAATGTGGAACATCAAGATGCGGACGCTACTATTATCGCAAGGATTGTGGGATATTGTGGAGATCAGCTACAAAAGGTACGCTACTGAAGAAGTTCTTACACCAGAACAGAAGAAAACTCTGGTGGAAAACCAGATGACGAACGCCAAGGCCTTGTTTTTGATTCAACAAGGTGTTACGGAAAGTTTATTTCCGCGGATTATTGGCGCCAAAACCTCAAAAGAAGCTTAGGACAAGTTAAAGGAGGAGTTTCAAGGTACTGCAAAAGTTTTAGCCGTAAAGTTACAAACTTTGCGAAGACAGTTTCAAAATCTGCAGATGAAGGAGTCCGAGAAGATAAAGGATTACTTCTCGAGAGTCATCGAGGTGGTGAACCAGATGCGCACCTATGGTGAGGAAATTACTTATCAAAAGATTGTCGAGAAAATTTTGATCAGTTTACCAGAAAAGTTTGAATATATTGTTGCTGCTATTGAGGAGTCTAAGGACTTGGCGACTCTTACTGTCCAACAACTAATGAGTTCGTTGGAATCTCATGAAGAAAGGAAGCTACAGCGTGCACGGAGCTCAGTTGAAAGCGCCTTCCGGTCAAAGCTGAGCTTCAAATCCCAAAATTCAAGAAATAGTGGAAATTATCAAAGAAGAGTTGATCCGAGAAAAGATGTGCAGAAAAAGCCGACTGAAGATAAAAGAGAAAAAGGTACGACTAGTTCTAATTTTTGGTGTGATATTTGCAAAAAAATCCAGTCACACTACAGACAGGTGTTGGAAAAAGATGCCTTGCAATAAATGCAAAAGGCAAGGGCATATTGCCAAATATTGTAGAACCCGAGATATTAATCGGGCAAATTTCTCAGAAGAAGAGGATAATTCAGAAGGAGCAGTTTATTCTTGTCAAATTGCTGAAGATGAAAAAGAAGATACTTAGATTGTGGACAGTGGCTGTACAAACCATATGTCTTCCAATCGGGATATATTTCGAGATATTGACTCATCTTGTCAGGCAAAGATTCGCATGGGAAATGGTTCTTTAACTCAATCTGAAGGTAAGGGCCGTATAGCTGTCCAAATGGAAAATTGTCAAAAATTTATTCGAGATGTTTTATTGGTACCCGATCTGAAGCAGAATTTGCTAAGTGTTGGGCAACTGCTAGAACATGGGTATGCTGTTTATTTTGAAGATTTCTCGTGCAAGATACTGGATTGCAAGAATGAAAATCGCCTTATTACAAAGGTGGATATGGAGAAAAATAGGAATTTTCCATTGAAAATGAGTTATCCTACTCAATTGGCCTTACGAAGTGAAATAGGCGATAACTCTGAGTTATGGCATAAGAGATTTGGTCATCTCAACTACAAAGCCTTGAAGTTTCTTAGAACCAAAGGTATGGTACAAGGTTTACCATTCATTAATTTAAAATCTGATCCATGTGAAGTTTGTATTTTTGGCAAACAAATCCGGGCATCTTTTCCACATGGAGGAGCTTGGCGAGCATGTGCACCGTTGGAATTAGTGCACAATGATATTGTCGGAAAAATACCAACTATGTCAGAAGGCAAGAATTGATATTTTATCACTTTTATTGATGATTATACAAGGATGACATGGGTTTATTTTCTAAAAGAGCGATCAGAAGCACTTGAAGTATTTAAGAAATTCAAGGCTATGGTAGAAAATCAAAGCAACCGAAAAATTAAAGTACTTCGCAGTGATCAAGGTGGCGAGTATATCTCAAAAGAATTTGAGAAATATTGTGATGACACTGGTATTCGAAGGCAATTGACAGTAGCCTACAGTCCTCAACAAAATGGTGTTGCCGAGAGAAAGAATTGCACAATTGACGATATGACGAACTCTATGCTAAAAGAAAAAGGTATGCCTAAATCTTTTTGGGCAGAAGCTGTAAGTACGTCAGTTTATATTCTAAATAGAAGTCCAACGAAGGCAGTTCTAAATCGCACACCATTTGAAGCATGGTATGGTCAGAAACCAGTAATCAGTCATATGAAAATATTTGGTTCTCTTTGTTATGCCAAGTACCAGCTCAAAGGCGAGTCAAATTTGATGATAAGAGTGTCCATTGTATATTTGTCGGGTATGTTAATGGCACTAAAGGATATCGGCTCTATCACTTGGAAAAAAAGAAGATCATAATCAGTAGAGATGTGATCTTTGATGAGAAGGCTTCCTGGGATTGGGAAACAGCAAAGGTTCAAAAGAATCAGTTGATACCGACAACGGTTATCTCACTAGGCCAACCACAAGTTTCGGTTGAGCAACAGGAGCAAGGTGATGCTCCAAGTCAAGATGAATCAAGTTCGAGTTCTAGCTCAAGCCCGAGTGCTAGTGAGCAGATGAGTACGCCAGAATCAGCTCCACCACGAGTAAGAAGTCTGGCAGAAATATATGAGTCATGTGGTTTCTCCGTTATTGAACCACAAAGCTTCGAAGAAGCAGAAAAGCATCATAATTGGGTAAAAGCTATGAAAGATGAGATTCATATGATTGAGAAGAACAACACTTGGGAGATAGTTGATCGACCCAAGAATCGAGAAGTTATTGGAGTTAAATGTGTTTATAAGTCAAAGTTAAATCCGGATGGCTCAATTCAAAAATATAAAGCAAGACTTGTGGCAAAAGGCTTTAAGCAAAAGCCTGGCATTGACTACTATGAAACATATGCTCCAGTTGCAAGGCTAGAGACAATACGAACAATTATTGCTCTAGCAGCTCAAAAAAGGTGGAAGTTATATCAACTTGATGTTAAATCAGCATTTCTAAATGGCTACCTCGAAGAAGAAATTTATGTCGAGCAGCCAGATGGATTTTCAGTTGAAGGGGGAGAAAATAAAGTGTTCAAGCTTAAGAAGACATTATATGGCCTCAAGCAGGCATCGAGAGCGTGATACAGTCAAATTGACAACTACTTTATACAGGAAAAATTTGAGAAAAGCAAAAGCGAGCCTACCTTATATGTCAAGAAAAGAGGTACGGATATACTAGTTGTCTCGTTATATGTCGATGACTTGATATATACAGGTAATTGTGAAAAGATGATGCAATAATTCAAAAGGGTTATGATGGAGACGTATGAAATGAGTGATCTCGGCTTGCTACATTATTTTCTAGGTATAGAAATATGCCAAAATGACAATGGCATTTTCATATCTCAGAAAAAGTATGCAGCAAGTATTTTGAAGAAATTCAAAATGCATGACTGCAAATCAGTTACAACCCCTTTGATGCCGAATGAGAAGCAGAAGATTGAAGATGGAGCAAATAAATCAGATCCGACAGTTTATAGAAGTTTAGTCGGAAGCTTATTATACTTGACGACAACACGACCAGATATTATGTTTGCTACCAGTTTATTATCAAGGTACATGAATAGCCCAAGTCAATTAAATTTTTCTACTGCAAAAAGAGTTCTGCGATATATCAAAGGAACATCAGAATATGGCATATTGTATAAGCCAGTAGAAGATTCAAAACTAATCGGCTACACAGATAGTGATTGGGCAGGATGTCTTGATGACATGAAAAGTACATCAGGATATGCTTTATCTCTTGGTTCAGGTATCTATTCTTGGTCAACAAAGAAACAGAATATAGTAGCTTTATCTTCAGCTGAAGCAGAGTATGTGGCAGCAGCCCGAGCTGTTTCACAAGCAGTCTGGTTGAGAAGAATAATTGAAGATATCGGCGAAAGACAACATGAGCCAACTACTATTTATTGCGATAGTAAATCAGCAATTACGATAAGTGAAAATCCAGTTAGCCATGAAAGAACCATGCATATTGCAATCAAATATCACTACATTCGAGAAGCAGTTGAACATCAAGAAGTTAAACTGGAATTTTGTCATTCAGACCAACAAATGGCAGATATTTTTACAAAAGCTTTATCCAGAGAAAAGTTTATTCATAATAGAGAATTAATTGGCATCTCAAGAAAATAAATTAAGGAGGAGTTTGTTGACACTAATTTATTTTCTTGTTATGGATAACAAAATTACTGGCTGTTTCATAGCCATAATGAGTCATGTCGGCATGGATGGATACAAGCATCTGTTGGGCTGTTGGAAGCTACAAGATCCGTGAAGAAGTTTGTAGAAGTGGAGAAAGAGTAAAAATACAAATTGACTACATGGTATTGAACAAAGAACTAGGTAATGCTAGTATGTACTTAAGGTGTGTTGTAAAAATCTTGTCTAAGTGTAATATTTGGAGCTATCTAGTGATGAGCTGGTCAGCATTTTGTTTAAGTCGGTTCTTTTGTCTGAGTCGGTTCGGTTGATTATAAAAGGAGCAGGCTCCTTCATGTAATGCATATATGAAAGTAGTGTGAGAGTTGTAATATCCCCGTGCAAAGCCTGATAGCTTCATTTTGAAAATGTATGCATGTGAGATGTATGCTTAGTATAATCTAGTTACTCCTCTATCCCAATTCTTTGCTTCTTTTGAGAACCACAAATCCCCAACACACATAACCCAACTTCATCATGTCTTGATCTCCGTTGCAAGCACAGCTCCCTCTGTTTCTCGAGCTTCTGCCACCGGTCAACACTAGTAATCTTGGGATCAAACTCGTTAAGGGCATTGAGTGTAAGGAACTGGCGGTGACCGCGTGGATCAACATAGATAGCATGAACCTCACAGCGAGCAACCAGGCTGGTCTCATCATCGAGCTTCCAGCGGCGGTAGCGGTAAGCAACAGAAGCGGCCTCCTCCCATTCAGTGGCAAACGGATTAGGCTCGTCAAAGCTGACCTTCTCGCCGTTGCGCAGCAGCACCTGCTGCGACAAGTTCTGGTTGATCCGTTGATGTAGGTGGCCTCGACAGCGAGCGAGTGTGCAGAATTTATATCTTCCTTGGCCTCAGGGAGTTGCTCGTGGGCGGTTTCGTTGACGGTGAGCAGGTCAAGCTGGGAGCCATCGCGCTTGTCAAAGAATAGTTTGTTGCGAACGCGCTGTATGATGTTAGATAATCTAGTTAATCTGCATATCAGTTACTTCTTGGCGTTTTTGAGTCTGCATGTCTTCATGTCTTCATGTCGTGCATGCATGTCAGTTTTAGCGTTTTAGTCTCCATGTCTTCATGTCTGCATGTCTTCATTATTCTTGAAGCAGTGCATGGACGTTTTAGTCTTGAAACTGCTAACGCTTGCATGGCAAAAGTTTGAATGCACGTTACTTGTTTTTGCAATAAAAAGGGAAGAAGTAAATCAGGAAAAGCTGCAGTTCTGGGCAGCACCAAATACTCTTGCGTTTGTGCATGTTATCGCTCAGGTTCTAGCCAAAGTTGAAAACTGAGAGAAGTCTCCAACAGCGGAAATAACAAAGCCCATGTAGTCCGAAGACCAACGTCTCCGCTGAATAGACGTAGGCACGCCAAGCGGCTCCGAAGTCCGACAATTGGTATCAGAGCTCCGTTCAGAATCCTGGTGGCCATGTCAGCTCCGGTGGGACGAGGGTCGATCACTCCTCCGCGGCGGGATTGCCTTCGGTCGCCATCACGTGGTCCTCGCCGTCCGCGACAACAGCATGGTCGGGAGCGCGAGGTCGTCATCGAGCGCGTGGTCAAGGAAGCGTCGGCGTCGGTACAATATCCGATGCTGACCAAGACCAACTACCCGGAGTGGGCGATGCTCATGCGCATCAACCTGCAGGCGCAAGGCTTGTGGGGAGCCATCGAACCCGGCGGCGCAGAGTACAACGTGGATCGGCTGGCGTTAGCAGCGATTGCACGAGCTGTCCCGCCGGAGATGCTGGCCTCGATCGGCAATAAGGATTCCGCGCAGGAGGCGTGGGATGCTGTCAAGATCATGCTGATGGGCGTCGAGCGCGTGCGTGAGGCGAACGCGCAGAAACTCCGACGCGACTTCAACAATATTGCATTCAAGGAAGGGGAGGCCATCAATGACTTCTCGATGCGCATCACGGGCCTCGCCAATAATCTGCGGCTTCTCGGTGACCACATCACCGAAGGCGAGGTCGTGCGCAAGATGCTGCAGGTGGTCCCTGATAAGTTCATGCAGGTCGCAATCTCCATCGAGACGCTGCTCAACATCAACGACTTGTCTATCGAGGAGGTCACGGGCCGTCTTCGGTCCGTGGAGCAGCGGCTCGACGCGCGGGCAGCGGCTGCAGAACTGGGCTCCCGGCTGCTTCTCTCGTCAAAGGAGGAGGACCTCATACGTCGCCTACGCAAGCGCGACAAGGAGGGTGCGCACTTCGGCAGCGCTGGCGCCAGCGGAAGTGGTACGAGCGGCGGCTCGGTTTTGCCACGGCGCGGCGCGCAGCCACCCAAGCGCGGCATCGACGACGCACGCAAGGGTGGTGGTGGCAAGGTCATCGACAAGGATACGTGCAAGTACTGCGGGAAAACTGGGCATTGGGCCCGGGAGTGCCGCAAGAAGAAAAGAGACGAGGCGGCGGCCGCAGCGCTGCTGGTGGAGGAGGGCGGCGACGACGAGCCATCCCTGTTGATGGCACAGGTGGCCTCTCTTTCACCGGTGCCCGCGTGCCTCCCAGAGCGCGCCACACCTGTGCATGTCGGTGGTCGGGTCTTCCTCAACGAAGAACGCGCGACGGTGCAGTTGGGTGACACCAACAATCACACCGACGGCCAGGATGACAGCGTGTGGTACCTCGACACGGGCGCGTCGAACCATATGACGGGAAACGACGCGGCCTTCTCCGAGATGAACCGCGACATCACGGGCACGGTAAAGTTCGGCGATGGATCAATGGTGGACATCCTCGGGCGCGGCACGATCATGTTCGCGGCACGGGGTGGACGCCATCGTATGCTGTCGGACGTGTACTTCATCCCACGTTTGCGCAGCAATATCATCAGCTTGGGACAACTCGACGAGGTCGGGTGCCAAGTGTTGATCGAGGATGGCGTACTGCGAGTGCGCGATCCGAGGAGGGAGCTTCTCGCCAAGGTACGGCGATCGGCGAATCGACTGTACAAGATCCCCCTCACGCTCGCTTGACCGATCTCGCTCCTGGCGCACGCCAACGACGATGCGTGGCGCTGGCATGAGCGGTTCGGCCACCTGAGCTTCGAGGGGTTGAAGAAACTTGGGCGTGGCGACATGGTGCGTGGGCTTCCACTGCTGGATCATGTCGACCAGCTGTGTGACGCGTGCCTTGTCGGCAAGCAACGGCGCTCGCCATTCCCTCTGGAGGCCAAGTACCGCGCGAAGGGCCGGCTTGATCTCGTACATGGAGATCTATGCGGGCCTGTCACGCCAACGACGCACGGTGGCAAGCGCTACTTCCTCCTCCTCGTTGACGATGCTAGTCGCTATATGTGGCTAGTGCTGTTGTCAAGCAAGGACGAGGCGGCCAGCGCGATCAAGAAGTTCCAAGCCGGCGTCGAGGTCGAGACTGGGCGGAAGCTACGCGCGCTACGTACCGATCGTGGTGGCGAGTTCACGTCCGTGACCTTTGGCGAGTACTGCGCGGAGAAGGGCGTGCACCGGCAACTCACGGCGCCGTACTCCCCGCAACAGAACGGCGTCGTGGAGCGCCGGAACCAGACTGTGATGGCTATGGCGCGATGCCTACTCAAGGCAAAGAAGGTGCCCAGTACATTCTGGGGGGAGGCGGTGAGCACGGCCGTGTTCATCTTGAACCGTTCACCGACGAAGAGCGTCACCGGGATGACGCCTTATGAAGCTTGGCATGGCAAGAAACCGGCTGTGCATTTCATGCGCACGTTCGGTTGCCTCGCTCACGTCAAGGTTACACGCCCGCACGCCGCGAAGCTTGACGACCGGAGCGTGAAGATGGTTTTCGTCGGGTACGAGCCGGGCTCCAAAGGCTACCGGGTGTACGATCCGGTGGGCGGGCGGCTCCATGTGACTCGCGATGTGGTGTTCGACGAGACCAAAGGGTGGAATTGGGAGGCGAACGGCGACGCCAGCCCTGAGACGTTCACCGTGGAGTACACGGTCAGCGACGTCTTGGGTGGCGGCGAGCCGAACGCTCCTGTATCCCCTGCGGTCCCGTCCTTGGAGGAAGAAGAGGAAGCTGGGGCGTCACCTCAAACGCCCATGAACGCTACCCACGACACCGGTGGTGCTCAAGTTGAGCATTGCACTCCACCGTCGCACATCCCGTCGGGGCTCGACCATAGTGACAATGGCGCGCCGCGACGTTTCCGCATGGTGGACAATTGCATCAACACTGCCGAGCCACGCGTACTGGACCCCGACGAGTGGCTCCTCGTTGCGACCGAGGAGCCCACCTCCTACGACGAGGCAGCCACCGATCCGGCGTGGCGCGCCGCGATGGAAGAGGAGATGGCGGCCATTGAGGACAATGGCACGTGGGAGGCAGTGGACCTCCCGGCCGGACACCGCCCGATTGGCCTCAAATGGGTGTTCAAGCTCAAGAAGGATGCGCAAGGGGCGGTGGTTCGACACAAGGCGCGGCTGGTGGCTAAGGGGTACGTACAACGCGCTGGCGTGGACTTCGATGAGGTGTTTGCACCAGTGGCACGGCTCGACTCCGTGCGTGCACTAGTAGCGGTGGCAGCGCACGAGGGCTGGGCGCTCCACCATCTCGACGTCAAGTCTGCGTTTCTGAACGGCGACCTCACGGAGGAGGTTTACGTCGCTCAACCGCCGGGATTCATGATCGCCGAGCAAGAGCGGCAAGTTCTGCGGCTGCGCAAAGCACTCTACGGCCTACGACAAGCTCCTCGGGCGTGGAACGCCAAACTTGACCGCACGCTGGTGGCGCTTGGGTTCACGCGTTGCGAGGAAGAACACGGTGTGTACACACGCGGCAAGGGGCGAGGACGTGTGCTCCTGGGCGTGTATGTTGACGATTTGATCCTCACTGGCGCCGACCAAGCTGAGATCGAATCGTTCAAGGAGGAGATGAAGCGCTCGTTCAAGATGAGTGACCTCGGGCAGTTGAGCTACTATCTCGGCATTGATGTCAAGCAGCTGCCTGGGAAGATCACCATGAGCCAAGCTGCGTATGCGGTAAAGCTCCTGGACAAGGCCGGCATGGCCGGCTGCAATGCCGTGCAAGTGCCCATGGAGGCACGTCTTAAACTGAGTAAGGAGAGCTCCAATCCACCTGTTGATCCTACGTTCTACCGTAGTGTGGTTGGCAGCCTCCGGTACTTGGTCCACACCCGGCCGGATATCAGCTTCGCGGTCGGGTATGTGAGCAGGTTCATGGCGAACCCAACGACGGAACACCTGAGCGCCGTCAAGCATCTACTTCGTTATGTCGCTGGTACGCTCCACTTTGGCCTTTGCTACACCAAGGGGCACAACGACATCGAACTCAAGGGGTACAGCGACGCGGACATGGCCGGCGACGTGGATGATCGCAAGAGCACCTCCGGCATTTTGTTCTGCCTCGGCAACGCGCCTGTGTCGTGGCAATCACAAAAACAGCCGGTGGTGGCGCTATCATCGTGCGAGGCCGAGTACATTGCAGCCTCAGCGGCGGCATGCCAGGGAATCTGGCTCAGGCGGCTGATCGACAACTTCTACGGGCGAGACGTCGGCGCCGCGACAATCTACATCGACAATCAGTCGGCGATTCAATTGTGCAAAAATCCGGTCTTCCATGGCCGGAGCAAGCACATTGAGACGCGCTTTCACTTCATCCGGGAGTGCGTCGAGGGTGGCCAAGTCGCCATCCGCAAAATCCACACCGACGATCAGCTGGCGGACATATTGACCAAATCACTTGGCCGGGTGCGTTTTCTACACCTGCGCTCGAAGCTCGGCGTCGTCGACATCAACCACAACTAGATTAGGGGGAGTAATATTAGATAATCTAGTTAATTTTGCATCTCAGTTACTAGTCTGCATGACTGCTGTCCTTATTGCATCTTTAAACAGTTTAGTGGCATGGAGGTCAGTTTTCTACTTTAAACAGTTTAGTGGAGGTCAGTTTTTCCTTGGCAATTAGTTTTTCAGTTTTGTAGTATTTACTAGTGCAGTTTCTCTTGTATATTGGCTATATAATGGGAGGAAATAAACCAGAAAAGGTGTGACGTTCAGCACCACCAAAACATCATTTGTGCTCTTGTGTTCTGTGTCTTTCTTTGTTTGCACGTACATGTGTGCGTACTGTTGCTTGCAGAAAACAGAAAGACCAGGGCGGTGCTAGCGGACGTTTGGCCAACATATGACAATGTCCCAGGACTGGACACTGGGGGGCGCGCACATGAGCGCCGCAAGGATGGTGTCAATGGCGAAGACTGTGGCCCTTGTCATTCTCGGCGAGGCGGCGGATGACGGGGCCGTCCGTGGTGGTGACCTTGAAGAACATGCGCGACTTGAAGCGCTCGAGGCGGCGTTCTGCCTTGGGGCCGACACAGCCAGGCGGGCGCGCTCCTTCTCGGCCTCGCGGCCGCACGCCTCGACCTCCTCGTGGCGCTGCGGGAGCTGGGGCCGCTGCTGGAAGCGCTACCTGGGGGCAAACCGTGGGTGGCGCGGCGGGTTGCCCTGGATGAGGTGGAGGGAGGCCGTAGGACTCTAGGGGCAGGAGAGGAAGGTGAACAGTGCCATCCAATTTTTTTAAAGTACGCCACTTCAAGGAGGGTCTTATCAATGGGTGGCGGTTGAAACGCCTCCTTTGCGCAGACAGCCCGACAGATCTAAAAAGGTGTAATTTCTAAAATACAAGTTCAAATACTATAAGACTGTGCACATACTTTGGCTAAGGTCTTAGAAACCTATTCCATCTATAGATCATAGAAAACCATGTCAAAGTTTAGACTCTTTTTAAGCAAGTATGCACCAAAACTAAGCAAAATATGAAAATAGTGAATATGACTTTCTCGTAGGCAGAGGATGGCTAAGATGACTCTAAATGTATTTTCATATATAACAGCAAACAAGAACACAAAAAAATCAAGCTAAAAACCCTTAGATCACAAAATCACTTGCCATCAAGCAAAATCATGTTTCTTTATGAACTTACCATCAAAGTGCCTAGATAGGTGAAGATTGATTTTCAATGGATATCTTTATCTCTTATGCATTCTTCGCACATCATGATCAAGAAGAGAAGAGGAAAAACCAACCAAGTCAATAGCAAATCAATCAACATAAGAAAAATTCATGGAGATGAACAAAGATTTATATATTACTACATAAAGATGAAGGTTTCAGAGCCACTCCACGTAGAGGGCAAGAGAGCAGACAACATCACTTAACTTCTCTTAAAATCTAACCCTAACACATGTGAACACTTGGTCTTAAGAGACGATAGTTGGATGGGATAACTACAAGTCTCAATCTCAAGCCGTTAAATAGATGGGCTACCTAGCCACATCTAACCCTTAGTAGATAATATTCACTTAGCACATTGGGGGAACCCAATACCCACACACAGGTTTTAACTCACACACTACATTTATGCACGCTTTTCAAAGCGCATAAGTCCGAATCCGTTAAGTCCTTAGCCTTGATTCAACTTGATCTTCTTAGCTTTTTCTTAACCTAAACCGCTCACTTAAGCATTGTGGTTTTGTATCAAGAGTGTTAGACCATGTGGCTAGGTTTAGAATTTTTATGATGATGAATAATTGACAACATTACTTAATATTGTTATTCGAGATATGTGCGTGTGTGCGTGGACTAATATCGGTCAAGTTGGTGAGAATGTGTGCTGGGAAAAATATTCTTTGGTCTTTGCATGTGCAGGTTGGGCGTGGAGACGGTCATGGTCGGTGACGAGGAAGACCGGGACTAGGAGGGGAAAATCTGAGGTCCAGGCGGTCGAGGATGTCACGAGGTGGTCGGGCTCACGCTGGAGCACGTGGAGATCAAAGGTGGATGATGCGTGGAGAAGATACAGGAGGTGCGGTCCTGGAGGCTTCGACACGCGATGAGTTGAAAAGTCGGAAGTGTGAAAACCCGTGTTAGGAAGGGTTTCGGGTCCCTTGAATAATAGTGGGCTAAAAGCCTAGTTGAGATAATAGGTCTAGACCCAGTTGAACGAGTTGTTTTAGGGTTATTTAGAGTCATGTGCGGTGGCAGTATTAGTATAGGATACAATGCCGTTTCGGAGGAGGATCTGCGGTTGATGTCGTTTAGAAGAGGATCTGCGGCTGAAGACTATAAAAAGGACGGCAGGCGCGGCTGAACGGTAGGGAGTTACAGAAAATAGAATATCGGGTGTTGGCCGTGATTGAGCGAAAAGAAAGGAATAAAAAGTGAGCGGCGGCTTTTGGACCGAACGTGTGGTTTTGTTTGGGAGAAAAAGATTGCTGCGGCGAGATTGATCTTTTCATCTGAAGCCACATCGGCGTCGTCTCGTTCTTCGTTTCATGGACTAAAAGCAAAGAAACAGCAGCATCTCTCTTTTGATTGATGTACCGTAACATCAAAAGCAACCCATGCTGAAGAGAGAGAGAGATAGTTTCACTTTTGCATGTGCTATTCATCACGCATCAGAACACATGCATGAGAGAGAATCAAGTTAGCATTTGCAAGTGATACACACTCGAACACATACATACGTACGTGAGTTTTCTTTTTCGTTTCTTTTTGTGTGTTCTTTCTATAATTGCAGGTAAAATATATATATATAAAAAGTAAATCTTCAGAAAAGCTTTCGCTATGCACTGCAATCATTCACCCCCCCTCTGATTGCCGTCTTCGATCCTACAAAGAGTTCTCAGTATTTTGGTCAAACTACCAAAATACACTTTTGACCTGATCATCTCCTTCCATTGTAAGGAATCACCATGCTTGCCTTGTATAGGTGCACCATTAGCTTTGTTGGCAAAATAATCAAGACTTTGTCAGTCCGACCGAGTCCTGCGCAGGGGGCGCCTGAAGATGCAGCGGTTGCTGAAGAAGCGCTCGGCCAGATCAGGAATTTGTCAAGATTTGCATGTCCGGATTACAGGGATCACCACAGAGTCTCAGGAGAGTTGTTAGTTAGATGCTTGGAACATTTAAATTCCCGTGTAATTTGTCGGTTGAGTTGACGGAAGTTCAGTTTCTAAATAACATTTTGTATTGCTGGTTTACTGTTCACGGTAATGAGAATAGTTAGCATCTGAATGTTTCCTATTGCTGTATTTCCCGTCCAGAGGCTTGTTGCTTCATTTCCACTTGAGCGACACACTTGATCGGAGAGTTTGAGTGTTCATTGGGTATTTTCCATCAATTGGTATCAGAGCCGAGGTTGAGTTCTTGAGCGGTGTATGCCCAAGTACTTGCGGCTTGAAAAGATGTCGATCGTTGAGGCGGCGTCGGCGGCAAGCAAGGAGGGAGGGATGTCTCTCCAGTACCCGGTGCTGAACAAGACGAACTACACAGCTTGGGCAACGAGGATGAAATTTCTCATGAAGGCGCAAGGTGTGTGGGAAGCAATTGAGCCCACGAGGAATGCTGCTGTTGATGAGAAGAAAGAAGAAAAGGCCATGGCTATCATCTCCCAGGCGTTGAGCGATGTAACGCTCATGCAAGTTGCGGCCAAGAACACTGCCTTGGAGGTGTGGACAGCTCTCCGCACCATGCATATGGGGGCTGATCGAGTCAAGGAAGCGAAGATCCAGACGCTGCGCTGGGAGTTTGAAAATCTCAGCATGGGCGATGCAGAATCGGTGGACGATTTTGCGACGAAGGTAACCTTGCTTGTTGGCCAGATGCAGGCACTTGGAGAGAAGATAGAAGAGAAGAATGTCGTCAAGAGGTTTTTGCGAGCCGTCTCCGACAAGTTCATCCATATTGTGACGACGATCGAGTATTTTGGCGACGTCAACAACATAGCTCTTGAGGAGGTCGTTGGCTCCCTCAAGGCGTATGAGGAGCGCACCCAACACCGTCATCGCAGCAACGGGGATGAAGAGCATCTCCTTCTCACGAAAGCCCAGTGGGAAGCTCGATCATCAAGACAAGGCGGTGGTCGCGATTCCAAGACGAAGCGCGACAAGAGCCACATCAAGTGTTTCAACTGCAGTGACTATGGGCACTATGCATCAGAGTGCCGCAAACCAAAGCGTGACCGTGGGGATCAGGTGAACCTCATGTGTGCACAGGAAGATGAACCGACTTTACTTTAGTTGAGTCTAGACTTAGTTTCTGCTTTAGTATATTTGCATGTGTGTATGGTGCAACAGGTGGTGTGCCTGAGATTGTACCAAGTAGTATCAGGTGAACCTCATGTGTGCACAGGAAGATGAACCGACTTTACTTTAGTTGAGTCTAGACTTAGTTTCTGCTTTAGTATATTTGCATGTGTGTATGGTGCAACAGGTGGTGTGCCTGAGATTGTACCAAGTAGTATCGCACGGAGTTATTCTAGGTGCAGGAGAACCGGAGAGTCCGGAGTAGCGGGGAGCCACTTGAACCTGCGGATTGATTCTAGATAACAGGTGCAGAAAATAATTACTGATGGCAAGTAGCCAGGATGGCCGGGTCATCAGTCGTGAGTTTTATGTAATTGGAGTAAAAAAAATTTTGGCATAAGCAAAGTCTTGATTAGGGGGGAGTTTGTTGGCAAAATAATCAAGACTTTGTCAGTCCGACCGAGTCCTCAGTCCTGCGCAGGGGGTGCCTGAAGATGCAGCGGTTGCTGAAGAAGCGCTCGGCCAGATCAGGAATTTGTCAAGATTTGCATGTCCGGATTACAGGGATCACCACAGAGTCTCAGGAGAGTAGTTAGTTAGATGCTTGGAACATTTAAATTCCCGTGTAATTTGTCGGTTGAGTTGACGGAAGTTCAGTTTCTGAATAACATTTTGTGTTGCTGGTTTACTGTTCACGGTAATGAGAATAGTTAGCATCTGAATGTTTCCTATTGCTGTATTTCCCGTCCAGAGGCTTGTTGCTTCATTTCCACCTGAGCGACACACTTGATCGGAGAGTTTGAGTGTTCATTGGGTATTTTCCATCAATGTATTGACAAGTCTCTCCCATTCCGATTTCACTGAACTACGTCTTACTTGGACAGATCAGGCCATAAGGTGTAACCCGCCGTTTGAACTTTCCTTCAATATTTCCCACTATTCTCGTACCATGCTTGAGCTTAGTCATCTCACCCGGCATCCTCGATCGTTTTGGGTCTTGACTCCTCCATGAGCGTAGCCCCAATCCTCGCCTTTACTATGGTTGATTCCAAGAGACCCTACACGCCTAAAGACAAAGAAATTATTTCTGGGTACAATTTTTTTCACAACTTAACCCACATTAGTAATAATGTCTCATGCAACATAAATCCACTGATAAGTCACTCAAACTCTTCCCGTGGCTCAAAACCCTCAAATCAAAAACCTAGCCGAAGCAACCCTGTCCAGCCAGTCTAACTGCACCCTTATAGCGGTCAGACTGCAAACACCAAGTGGTTTGAACCATGAATCAATACCGGTCAAACCGGTGGTGAATTCTGGTCCAACCGCCCCCTTGAGCCGATTTTGATCGGCTAGCCTGAAGACTTTCAGAAATCTTCGACAAAAGTGCAATTCAAATTTTTGACCTTCCAAAATTGCAATAGTTCATCATTACATAATTTTGAACCCTCTCACATGGTTTTTTAGATACGTTGTCCATGGAGGTGAGGGTCACAGAGTCCTCACAGTATTGAGAGACGGCAGGGTTCGGGGGTTTGCCTATCTAGTCAGCGATGCGACCGAGCTTCTCGAAGCGGGAGAAGGGGGCAAAGGGAGTGGAGGCTGAGGCGGAAGAGCCCCTACCAAGGGAAGGTAGCGCGGTAATAGCATCAGGTGGGCCCCAACCGTTGGGGTTGTGGGGTATGACGCTCAAGTCGAAGCCCGTCGTTGTGCTGCAACGGCGGAGGATGTGTGGCTGACCGGTGAGTGGGGTGGCTTAGGGTTTGGTTGGATCGGGGGGTTGTGCGGGAGGTGGGAGGCGCCACTGCAAGTGTTTAAGAAAGTGAATGATGCTGGTAGTGAAAGACTGAATATGGCAACGGAGGAGGTGAATGATGCTGATTAAAATTTTCCTCAAGTATTCAGGATTATATACTCAAACACCTACAGAGGTGTAGAACATAGAATTCTCAACTAAAAACCCAAATCTACTAGCTCGAGTTAACAAAACTTAGAACCTACCACTTCCCGGCGGTCTGATCAGCCTCTAAACGACGGTCTGATCGTTCGGGCGGTCTAACTACTAGTATAAGGGCAGTTTGACCACTGCTATAGTAAAATCAAGCAAATGAATAGTGTCTTCAACGCTATTTTAAATCCAAAACTTGATGGAACTTTTGATCCATATATCCAATGACATGAAATTTAGCAGAGATCTTCTCTAGGTTATCAAGAACCTATTTCAATAAATGATCATGAAAATTATAACAAAAGTTGAGACTTTTTTCAGTTTGAAGGAAAGGTGCACCTAAACTGAGCCAAAACCAAAATCAGTGAATACAACTTGCTTGTGGGATGATGATGACCAACAAGGGTCTAGATGTGTTCCCAAAAACCCTCAGATCGAGAGATGGATCAAAGAGGCCAAAGTTAAGCAAAACTAAGTTTCTCATGAATCTTGCTATCAAAGTGCCTAGATGGGTAAAGATGTATTCGTAAGAATTATCTCTATCTCTTACACGTTCTTAGCATAGCAAGATCACAATAAGAAAAGAAGAGAGATTAAAACCAACCAAAAGTTAAGTACATCAATCAAAAACAAGAGGAACTCAAGAGTTGTACAAAAATTGATGTATTGCTTACTTGAGAAGATAAGTTTTACATCTACTCCACCTTAGAGAACAAAGAGCACCTAAGGTTCTCACTCTCAAACCCTAACCCTAAACCTAGAAAAGAGAGCATAAAAGATGGGTTGGATGGTTAACCACATATCTCCATCCCAGCCCCGTTTGTAGGTGGGCAACCAGCCACCTATTTTCCTTAGTGGATTCTATCCACTATTACAATAGGGAAACCTGTTAACGTCACACATACGGGTTTTACTCACATAAGTTCATTTACATATACTTTTCAAAATGCATAAATTTATATCTACTAAATTCTTATCCTTAATCAAATCAACTCCACCTTGACTTAAACCACTCTCCAACGCATCGCCCATACGTCGCGGTTTTGATCCAGATGGTTTCTGGTATTTTGGTCAAACTACCAAAATACCCTTTCTTGACTCGGTCATCACCAACCACTGCAAGTAATCGCCATGCTTGCTATATGTAGGTGCACCACTAGCTTGCCACATGTCACCAAATCTCTCCCATCCAGATTCCACCGAACCACGGCTCACTTGGCTCGTCCAAGCCACATGGTGTTATCCTGCTATTTGAATTTGTCTTCAACATTTCCCGCCTTTCTCGTGACATACTTGAGATCACTATCTCATCCGACATCCTTGATCATTCTGGGTCTCAGCTCCTCCATGAGCCTAACCCCGATCCTCGCCGTTGACTATGATTGACTCCAAACGATCATGCACATCTAAAAACAAAGAAATCATTTCTTATCATAAGTTCTTCACAACTTAAGCAAAGTTAGTCAAAACATGCATCATACAATCTTAATGTAATGACCCAGGTCATCTCAAACCAATCCATGACCCAAATCACAAAACTCTATTTTTTAGGAAGATCGGTAGTACCACACCTACAATGCTACCGCTCCCTAAAGTGGTACTATCACATCCTGCAAACCCGAACTGGACCTCTCTGGAAAAAATATTCCTCTGAACAGTCGGAGCTACCGCCTTGCGGTACTACCGCGTTCACAACTGCGGTACTACCGGTTTTTCTGGAACTTCTAGAAATTAATCCAAATCAAATGCACTAGAAATTAATCCAAATCAAATACACTCTTTACAAAACCATTTAACCACTCTACAAATCTTATAATAGTTCATCATAATTTTATTCTAGATCTTCTCACATAGCCCTTTAGGGAGCCTAGGAGATGTATGGTGAAGCAACGCTAACATGAAAGAATGGTCAGAAAAAATTCAAAAAAAGAAAAAAAAACAGGTGACCATATGGGTTCAACGGAAACATCGTGATGCTTTTTTGGAACGCATGTAAAATTCTACAGAAAACAGTGTAATTTCCGTATAATTTGAAAAAAGTTCAGATGTTTCCAACGGGGCTGGTATATGCGGAATTTGAAACTGAATCTGCATGAGACGATGAGAGAAGCTCGTGTATAGAAACTTAGCATAGCAGAGGACTGCATAATGCGAACTATATGGCAAAATGTAGGCTTGCTGTCACAGGCTCAAAGCTGCTCTTATGTGAAGCTTTTCTCATTCTCGATTATCATACTAAATTTCCATTCAAAGGGAGTGAAATCTGAAGTTTCATTTGTTCGCTCAGATGCCCAGTACAAACAACATCTCAATCATCAAATGTTCATTCCTCCTAAGCTGTTTCAGGTATCAGAAAGACTGAACAGCTGAATGTGGTAGACACTAGATATACCACGTCTCACAAGCAGCTAAAACTGCAGAGCTCAAACTCACTACAGGCATCAGCGCTAGTTATTACCAAGGCAACAGCATGAGGCCAGCGAAATGGCGTTTTTCCCTATAAAAGGCATGGAGCTACTCATTATACTTATTCCTTGTTCTTGTCTTCAATGGGATCACCGTTCTGGCTCAAATCCTCAGCAGGCAAATTCACACTCTCTACAAGGCAAAAACAATGTTCCGTGACAATAATGAAATACGAATACAAGGAATTAACTCTTGACTGATTAGATTGTACAGATAAAAAGTACCATCATTGTCTGCAGATGCGTAAGGAGATCGTCGAGCACGTGCATGTTGTTGAGTAGGCTGAAAGTGGATTGGGAAACACTGAAGTGAAGAAATGAATCTGGCGTAGCATAGCAATGCAAGTCGACTTCACAGTTACTGTTGAGTGACCAGATATGCTCTCATGCTTTTACAAGTAAAAAGTATGGGAGAGCATATTGGACGCAGCATGCCTACCTCCTCCATCTACTTTGCAAAGATTTCTATGCTAAAAGTGAATGATTTGGATTTCACTTATTTTACATGGATCACAAATCTTTCAACCATACATCCTGTAATTAAAACAAAATACTGACAGTACAAACTAATTTTTTGCATCTGATGAGCGATAATATTGGTACCTGAAGTTTTGGTCGAAGTGCTTCAAGAGGCCCTTTAGGCTTGCTGGGGTTTCCACCTTGCTGTGGAAAAAAACAGAGAAGATTGTTAGAATCGTGTTTCTTCTTTGACAGTTCTTGAACAGTTAGATATTCAAGTATTACCTTTCCTAAAGCCCAATCAGCAGAATCAAAGTAAGCACGTTCATGGTCCTGATAAGATATTTCCGTTTAAGATTGTATCAGTCGAGTCATAAATAATTTAACAGAGAAAAAACAAAGATATTTTAAGGCAACGGTACTGACCTTAGATATAAGTGGTGCCTTTTTGGGCAATATTCCTCCATATTTCTTCTTTATTGCTGCCTCCTGCAAATACCCATACAATACAAGTATCACTAAGCTAATTAATAGGTAGCCACAAAATTTTATGGAACAAAGGTCACATGAATATATAGACACACTAAAAAAAATGGTGATAGGAAAGGACAGTACTTCCTCTTGTGGCGAGGGCATCCCACCCCCTTCATTCTGGTCTTGAGTTTCTTCTACCTTTTCATCAGAAACATCTCCTTCAAGCCTCACGTGACCAGTTGCATCATCAGATGGCATTCCAGACATAGTGAACTTAAGCTGCCAGAGAAGAGTTCAATTTCACAATTTATAGTTCACACTCATGGTGGAAAGTGAAATTGTTTAAGATGTATACAGTAGCTAACATGTACACAAAAAGAAGAGAATAATTTTAGATTTTCAATGGAAGGTGATCATATTTTCTCAAAACAAGAACAGAATACAAAGCAGATGTTTCTTTTCCCTTCCTTAATGCCATAGTGGAAGCGCATCAACATACAATAAATAAGGGGGCAATAACAACTCTTATTTTTAGGGGAAAGGGATATATTCAGTATAAGTACTTCTTGACCAAAAATTCAAATGTCAGCTTACTGTTTGTTGCGACTCGATTTGGTACCCACTCAATCAGAGCCACAGAGAAATAAGGGGCTGTATAAATGTAAATGGCAAGGTTGGTATTCTTGAACAACCCAAGTAGAATTTAAATAAATATGGATTTTCCATGAACAAAAAATTTGTTCCCAGGAGAACTGACCGTTACCATTCTTGAACAACTCAAGTAGAGTTTAAATCAATATGGATTTTCCATGAACCAAAATTTTGTTCCAGGAGAACTAACCAAAGGTCAGTTGGTTAGGTACGTTGGTTGTGCCCTCGCCCACCAATGTTTGAGCCCCAGCTCGGCACTGGTGCTCACCTTCTTCTAACTTTGAATGCCAGAGCTCCTGGCCTATTTTTTTTTTAAAAAAAAAACTGTTCCCAGAATACATTCCAAATTTCCACACGCAAATTGCCTTCAATACAAGATTCATAAAACACCAATTTTCTAGCAAAGCACCATATAGCATTATTTTGTAAATGAGGATTAATGACATAAACATGCTTGGTATTGATTGTAGTTAGGGGTGGCAACGGGGCCGGAGTGTTATGGCCTATGATCCCGACGATGTATGGCAGCAGGCGTGCGGCACTGTAGTATGCGTGAACGTATGCTGGTACTATAGCACGATGCATGGTACTGCATCTTGTCATGAATAGTACTCACGCTGGGTACTGTAACATGTAGAAATTTGCATAGTTTGATAGCATATCGCGGATTAGGAATATAATAATTAATTTTCTTATTATTTAGGTTTGTTTCCTTTTAAATTTATTCCATACATTAGAGATAAGTTTCCTATTATTAGGATTATTTTCCTTAATATATAGATTTCTGAAGTGTCAAGTTTAGCCATCCCTATAAAAAGGACATCATTGTATCGTTGTTATCAAGCAAAAAAATAAACAAAGTTTTTTAGTCTCTCGCTTCTTCAAGGCCTCAGAGCCTTGGCGGCGGCATGGCCGGTAGATCAAGGGCAAGTGCCCCTACCCTCGGTCATCGGACCCGTACCACAACACGGGGAAGCCCCAAGGGACTTGCCCTTGCCCCCACTAGGCCTAACGGGGGTCAACACTCCCCCGTCCCTGCCCCTGTGGGGACTGAAAATATAGGTTAAATATGAATCTTAAAAAATTATAATGTGACTTTATTAATTAAATTTTATGTTTTTAGGTTTTTTATCAAAATATACCTTCATACCTTCATAATTTATATCCTAATATATATATATATATATATATATATATATATATATATATATATATATATATATATATATATATAACTACTAACCAGCGCGCAGGTGCAAAATACCCGGGAAAGTTACTAACATTTCTGAATGAAGTTACCATCTATTCTAAATGAAGTTATTGCTAAATATTCACAGTGCCAGAAAGTTATCATCGGTTCTGCATGAAGTTACTAACAAACGCAAACAATACAGCTGATGATAACTTTCTTTACAGCCGATGGTAACTTTTCGCACAACCGGTGATAACTTTCTTCACAGCCGATCGTAACTTTTTGCATAACCGGTGATAACTTGCCGGGGCGCAGAATAGCGCTACCGTATGTATGTGTGTGTGTATGTATGTACGTACGTAACAAAAGAATGCATATCCCATATTAAAATTCTATAATATGGAAATAAATATGTACTTTTATTTTTACCGGGTCCCCACGAGGCCCCATAGGGGGGAGGTCAACCCCCGCCCCGCCAGTGTAGCAAGGGCCCGTCCCCATTCCCCCGTGGGGGGAGTTCGCCCTCCATGGGGAATATCCCCACGGGAGAAATTGCCATCCCTAATTACAGTCTCAACTCTCAAGTACCCCAGCCAACTAGATCTAATAAGCTGCTTGAGTCATTTTGTTGATAGAAAGTTATGAGCAGACAATTACAAACATTAATATTTATCTTTAACAAAGATGTTGCAGATAATCTAGATTGTACAAATCTAAATGACACTTTAGAAAATGCATTTGTTATCATTTATTGTAGCTATATCTTCCTTAGTCACCATACAGATATCTTGTCCTGTGTTGATAGGAATTTTAATTGCGCAGATCTAAATGTGCACATGTTACTATTTATTTTAAGTTTTTAACAAATATATTGCAGATAATCTAGATTGTACAAATCTAAATGGTGGTTTAGAAAACACATCTGTTAATCATTTGTTGTAGCTATATCTTCATTAGTCACCATACAGCTTTCTTGTCCTGTGTTGGTGGGAATTTCGATTGCACATAACAAACTGATCCAAGCAGATACTTCAACAACACACTTAGTCAAAAGCGCCTTGAAAAGATTCACTCACTTAGAACACCTTTAGAATAAGCCTGAACACATCTATTTAGGAGAAAACTAGTTGTAATTGATCCATTCAATTTCTTACCACACCAGGAGAAAAACACAGCTGGAACAATATTTCATCAAGTCATCAACCTTTGTAAATTTGATCGCAAGTGCACTACAGCAAGACTTGGCCAGTAAATGGGCTAACTAAAATTAAGGTTTTAGGTCATCACTCATCAGCATTGTTTGATTCATAAATAACACAAGAACATGCCAAATGAAGATTATCATGGCTGAAATAATCGTAATAAGCATTGAATACCAGATATCATATTCAGCAAGTCAAACAACACGTGAAGGGAAACGGCCAACCTTCCTGACCATCTGTTCTTTCAGCTTTTCATTATATCAAACAAAGTGTTAGCAATCATAGATCCACTCATCTAGTCCATCATTATCATTGCAAAGACTAAACAATTGACATGGTTCTACTGTAAAGAACACACTGTAGATCGTTTTCCTAATTCAGCAAATGAAATTGCTGTGGGCGCAGTTCTCCCGAGAGCACACCGTACATTTCAAGAAACAACGCAGAAAAACGACCAGGCTCTGGATATGCCTTTCCAAAATAGCACAAATTTACGCAAACCACGCCGCATCTTCCAATCGTATCACTGCACTTACAATATCTTCTACTTATTCCTAACAGCAAAATAGGACCTAAACGGAATCTAGGAACCAAACGGCATCACACGATCACAACACCAAAATCCTAAATGTACGGGCTGTTCCCGGTTGTTCCAGTTCCTCACCAAAACGTGCACGCTACGAGCAATTGCACATGTATAACTCAAAAAAATTTGGTGCAGATACAGCGCAATCACATCCTCGAACACAAGCACTTGTATTCCACAAATCCATGAAACAGAAACACCGCAACTCCGACACGAACTCTAGCGCCTCCGAGCCAGGGGATCATTCTAAACTGCTTGCTATTGTTCAAACGCCGACGCAGAAAGCTTCAGCGGATCGTCAATCCAGCAGAAACAGCAGAATCAACATGGCATGCCACAAAACAAAACACAAAAACCACGCGGGGATCAGCCCGATTCGCCACGCGGGGGAGCAACGCTAATCGATGGGGGACGAAGCCCTGCGGCTAGATACCGGAGGGGAGGAAGGCGCGGGGCTTACCAGAGAGGGAGGCGGCCGGGGCGCGCGGTGGCGTACCGCGGGGCACGGGCGACGCGGACGAACGGCCTACGGGACGGGGCGGGGCGGGGTGGAGAGAGAAAGAGAGAGTAGGTGGTGGTGGTGGTGTAGTGGTGGTGCTGGCGATTTGGTATTCGCTGCGTGCGGATCTGCCCACCCGGTCTGGCCGTCGAGCAGATTGGACATATACTTCTAATAAATTCTACCATCCATTAATTTTAGAACTTACAGTATAATAAAACTTTAAAATCCATAGTAACGCACGGACATTCAGCTAGTATTACGGTGTAGAGAGAGTAGCATTGGAATTGACCTGTCATCATTTTTGTTCTAACTTAACAAAGCAGAAGAAAAACATACGTCACTAATCTGAATAACCATCCTCCCATCTCATTATCTTTTACAAACGAAAATCGGGGTCGCGCCGGCCTGGTGCCAACGCCCCCGAGTCCACGCTGGCGCATGCACCGCACCGACTCCGGCTAACTCCAAGCGCCGGGCCAGCCAGCCCCCCACCACACCCACTTGTCGTTTCGCTGTTTCCATCCCGCCGACCCCCTTCCGCTCCGCTCCCCCCACCCTACCGAACTCCACCAACCCACCACGCGACGCCCCCCCCCCCCTCTCTGCTTGTCGCTTCCGCTCCACGCCACGCCACTCGATCGCCTGCCCACCTAACCTCCTCCTATGATCTCGTCCCCCCTAGCGAGGCCCAGATTTGGTGGCCCATTGCTCACGCGTGAGGCTGGCCGGTCGATGGTGTTCGTCGCGGCGCAGGCGGGCGTGCTCGCGGCCTGCGTGGTGCTGTTCGTCCCCATGGGGATCGCGGGCTGGTACCTCAACCACAACAAGGTGCTCTTCTTCTCTGGTGCGCTCTTCGTCTCCCTCGCCGTCGGCGTCCACCTCTCCTCGTACTTCTCCCTGCCTACCTCCTCGCCTCCTCCTTCCTCCCTCACCCCGCGCCGTCGTCCTCGTCGTGCATCCCGTTCCTGCACCACGTGTCATGGGCGGACGCCGGCGCCAGGGGAGCAGAAGGCAGCGGCACGGCAGGAGGGGCAGGGAGCGTGGGGAGGTGAAGCGGAGAGGGAGCGGAAGCAAGCGGAGCATGAGGGGAGGGAGGCGAGAGAGGCCGGGTAGAAGAGGGGGTGGGAGATGGTAACTGTTGGTAGAAGTGGAGAGGAGGAGTAGTTAGATATGAGAGAGAGGGAGAGGGATGTTAGATAGATGGTCGAGATTTCAGTATTCAGATCAAACGATTGAGAAGGGAGGAAGGAGAATGCACCAACCACCAACTCAAACTTATTAAATAGTAAAGATGAGGCAGGATCTCTGCCAATTTTATTAGAGGGGAAGGTCAAGTTCAGGAGATTAAACGGGGCGACCAAGTATTGCTCGGATGGCATGCATGCCAGTCGGCGTGCGGCCCCACTCGGCTTCGAGCCCTGCATTTTTGGAAGTACTGTTCACTTGAACAGTATCTTTTCGATATGTTCATGTAAATAGTGTTTTTGAGTATGTGTACATATGTGAGCATGTTCAGTAGTTAAAATATATACCCATGCTCCTGGAGATCTCGGATCTCTGTCTACTCTCAGGCATGTGCATTAGATACACGCACATAGGTGTGTGTTAGGATGGGTGCGAGCGTATGTGAGTACGTTCAGTAATCAAAATACGTGCCCGCACTCCTGAAGATCTTGGATCTCTGTCTACTCTCAGGCATGTGCATTAGACACACCCACATGGATGTGGGTCAGGATGGGTATGGTATCGACGTGTGTGTATCCTTGTTATACTCATGAACTTAAAAGAAAGAGAGAGATTAAACAGGAAAGAGAGAGAGGAAGAACAGAAAGAGCAAGTTCAAGAGATTACCGGGGAAGAGAGAGGAACATAAAGACATAACAGGTCACATTTGATGAAATTTTTGGGTTAGAAACAAATGAAGACCAAAAAAAAAAAACTTCGACTAGTCCTGTGCCTCGTAGTCCTTGGAGAACGGAGATATTTTTGTCGCAGTTTAACGTTAGCGGTTAAACCTATATATGTGTGTGTGCAGCTTGCAAGAATACACAATTGCGCAATTCAGGACATCTTTTTCAGAAAACAAGAGTGGATTGGAACATCAGCTGTGGCAGAAGAACCACCAGAATCCTCTGAATTAGAAGCCTCTGAGGTCACTGGAAGTCTTGCTACTACTCTTAATTAATACGCTTCAGTGCAATGCGGAACTTTTGCTAGAGGTGAAAATCATTTTTATCTGCCCCAACTGGAGCCAGTGTCCTTTTTTCTTTAAGTTTTGTTCAACACCAAGCCAAAATTAATAGCTGGAAAGAACAAAAACAAGCCACAGTTCAGAATATTCATTTCTATCCCTAGAGATTTGCAGCATAAATCCATCTGAGCTGACTTTGATATCTACCAACAAAGACATCCGAATCTGATTCTGTAGCGCAAAAGCTTTGGATGGGGGGGCTGTTATATTCCAAATATCTGAAGAAATAGTTTCTATATATATATATATATATATATATATATATATATATATATATATATATATATATATATATATATATATATATATATATATATATATATATATAAAATTGATTTTTATCAAGGGAAAGAATCTAGGGTTAGTGAAAACTAATAAATTAATATAGAAGTCAAAAGGGGTTAAAATAAGAAGAAAGTCCAATTTTGGAAGATTGGAAAAACTCTTTCAATTAAAAGTCTACCAAAATCAATCGCTCATATTCGATTTCTATAGAAGAGAGAAATGCTTTATCGAAGGAAATAAGAAAAAAAAAGGGTATGTTGCTACTCATTTGAAAAGAAAAAGAATAGGAATTCCCGAAGTAATCTCTAAACCCAAGGATTTCACAAATCAAAGACAAAGAATTCTGGAACAAGTAAACGCGATTTTCAACTGTCTCAACTATAAAATTGTCTCAACAATTGAATTGGATCAGAATAAGAAATAAAAGTAAATTCGTTCGAGATGAGACAAAGAAAAGAGTTTACAGACGACTCAAAAAAATTCGAAGGATTTTTCCTTTTAAGTCTGTCAGTCAAAATAAATTAGCCAACTTGAGTCATGAGTATAAATGAAATTTGTTTTTTCTGTAAGGAAATTAATGCAAGTCATAGTCGAATTTCTATCTACTTGTATTATAGACAGAAATTCAAATCATCTTCTCAAGCCGTATGAGGAGAAAACCTCCTATATGTTTCTAGGGGGGCATTGTTTAGCTACATCTATCCCAATATACTGTCTATCGAATCGTTGCAATTGATGTTTGATCTCGAAGAGAAGGAAGAGATCTTCGAAAAGTAGGTTTTTATGATCCAATAAAGAATCAAACTTGTTTAAATGCTCCAGCTATTCTCTATTTCCTTGAAAAGGGTGTTCAACCTACAAGAACTGTTTATGATATTTTAAGGAAGGCAGAATTCTTTAAAGAAAAAGAAGAAACTTTGAGTTAATTGAAGAACTAAATGAATAAAAAAAGTAGGAGAGGGATCACTAGTATCCCTCGTTGTCTAATAATTTAGACACAATTTGCCTCTTTCTTAGTCCTATTTTTGACTGGATTTATGTCGTGCCAATCCAACATAAGCCCTTATTTTATTTACTTTTTATTATATATATATATATATATATATATATATTAAAAATAACGAGTGCTATTTGATGCCCGGGCACCATAGTCTAAAATAAATATGTATCATGTGCGAAAAATTTTAAAATTCCTTGGATGTCAAGTTTAACTTGTTTACTAACTAGTTCAAACAAGTTTGAACTAAATTTTGAATTGTAGTTGCCTTTTTTATGATAGTTTGATTATAGGTATATGCTGATTATATATATAAATCAGCAAAGTATGTGATCTAAATTCGTTCAAAACTTTAAATTTTAATATATTTTTTCAAACTTATACGTTTCATTTGAATTGTTATAGATGAGTACATAACTTAAAACTGATATTTTCAAAAAATAAATATACCCGAATTTAGATGGAATTGATGCATTTGAAATCATGATGCCTTGACACCATGACGCTTTGAAAAACAAAAGGGCAGGATCTGGTAACAGTTTTTTTCTCCTTCTCAACAGACAAACCATTGTACCTCGCCTCAAAAACTTTAGCAAATGGTCATACATCAAGATGTTTATAACGATAGATTAATCACTATGGGGGAAATTGCAAGTTAATTGTAACATCCTGTTCATCCTCTAAGCCTAAAATATTACCACCATTGCATAATATTACCATTTTCAACCACTGTTGATAAGTTTAGGCAACAATTGCCCTCTTCATATTTTAACAACACAATAACCAACATTTTATTTTAACACTAGCTACCTAGGCAAGTTATTAAGTATAAATACATTAACTAAAGTGATGTGCGAATTATTGCTTGTTCATGAAAAATGTCTGAGCTACTCCCACCCTTGCATGCCAAATTCAATACTCACCTAAAAACAAACAAGCAAAAGGTGAGTTCGAAGACTCAGCAAACATATAATAAGACGATAGACATTACCAAACATAAGCAATCATCTAGACATGTCATACTCCATATGTTTCAGCATAACCATAAACTTAAACATGTTGTTCTCTACATGCATCATCCTGTTCATACCATCATTCTTATGTTTCATTATTGTCATTCCATTAGTGCAATGCAACACTATTCTATATGCTCATTTGCCCATCTTATTGCATATACCGGTATGGTCTGAGTGAATATCTGTCAATGTTCACCCTATCATGAACTCGTCCTTAACGACACAACGATATCTCCACTTCTGTGGAGGTATACCAAAGTAGGTCTTAAGATCTACCCACGGTTGAGGCCTACCAAAGTAGGTTTTACGGATCCACCCATGGTGGATCCCTTTCTCATCTCATGAGTGCACATGATGCGTATGTATATGTCCATTGTCATAAACATTGTTCATCATTGTCATCATTAGCAGGTTAGCATCATTGCTTACCCTACTCCATCATCATTGTCATCATCTACTACACAGCATCATATAATGTAAACATAACATATTTCACAACAATTATCGTCTACCGCTCTACTATGCATTTGCATATTTATCCTCAGGGACGATGTGTGGACGGCTCCAAACTCAAACCTCCACCTATACAAGCATCAACCCAACTCAAAATTATGGTGATACATGCACTTATACACATGATATCGATTCTACGCTCAAAACTGACACTGACATAAAATGCTCAGGGTTAAGGATTTGGCGCGCACATCACAACTCCTTAATTTTTTTTTCTTTTCTTCCTCTTTTCTTTTCATCCGGCTTATCTCCTCTCTATCTCTCTTCATTTTGGCTGAACGGCCTTATCTCCCGTTCCTCTCTTTCCCTTGCCTTTCCCTCTCATCCCCCTCTCTCACTTGGGTGACATCACCGCCACCTTCAAGCTTGTTGGCCATGACGCGTCGGCCCGGAGCTCACCCCTAGCTCCTCCTCTTCTCCTCCCGACCAAGGTCCATGGTGTCTCTCCTCACCTTAGATGAATTGGCCACCGGCTACTCAGTGCCACGTGCCTTCCTTGCCTGGTTGCTACACCACCACCCCCTACCATGGATCCAAGTGTCGCCCCTGAGCTCGGTCCTAGTCTACCATCGGCCTGCTCCAATCAGGTCGCCGACGCTATGGTTTGGCCTTCAGCTAGGGTTTCTCGTGCCGCGAGTTCACCGGCCGCCTACTAATCGTCGATGAGTTCCCCGCTGCCTACTCTCAGCTCCTCGCTGTCCCCCACTCAGGCTTGCCTTGGGTTGGGGTTCCTCGTTGCTGTTGACGTCGGCTCGGCTTAGTTCCACCGGTGCTGCCACCCTTCCCCAAATGCCATCCATGGGCCCAGCCCCAGGCTATCGTCGCCCCCTCCAGTCGGGCTGCCTGTTGGAACTAACCTTGTTGTTGTGCGTACTCGGTGTGTTCATGTGTTGTAGTCGTAGTCGAGTACTTGTGTGTTGAGTATTGCATGGTCATAACGAGTACTCGTGTATTGAGTACTGCGTGGTCGTAGTCGAGTACTCATGTGTTGAGTATTACGTGGTCGTGTCGAGTGCTCGATGTGTTCAAGTACTCCGTGGTCGTAGTTGTAAGTAGAACTATGCGATGGCCGTAGTCGTGAGTCGATGCAGTCGGTACTCATAGGAGTACTGTAGTAGTCGGTACTCAGTGGAGTACTGTAGTAGTTGGTACTCGGGAGGAGTACTGTAGCAAGTGGTCATAGTCATAGCTACAGTTGTCGATGGTTGGTACTCGTAAGCTACATTGAACCGATCGGTGCTCAAAAGACCTGTGTGGTTGGAGATACTAGTCGACATGCCATGGTCGATGAAGCAGTCGAAGGCACCATGGTCGAAGGCATCGAGCAGCCGTGGTCGTGAAGCATAGTCGAGGCACTGTGGTTGACAGGACATAGTCGAAGGACTTGAAGCAGACCTGAAAAGGACCCGAAGGATTGTGTGCAGTCGTAGTCCGGACCAGATGACAGTTAGTCTGCATGTGACTGGTTGTGTCCACCAAACCGAGTGTGATGGTTAGTGGAGCAAGTTGTACGGGTAGTGAGGAGTGTGCGAGTCATGGAGATCGTGGCCGAAAGAGTTGGGTAGTTTTAGCCTATACACTTATAATCAGAGTCTATAAATAGGTGAGAAAATGAAAAAGCAGGCGGCGGATTGACGCATCGCAAACTCGTGTGTCTTGAGTTGGAGCAAAGGTGTTCGTGTGTGTTTTCGATCACCGTGTGTGCGTGTCAGATTCCATCCCTGGAACAACACTATCGACACCATGGCTCGGCCTCTGGCCATGGCCGAGCCCTAAGCGCTACCATCCCCGGGCTTCCCCTCGGTTGCTCTTGGCCATGGCTTTGGCCAAGGCGGCCTGAGCTTCGCCAGTACACCTCTGCTCCGCCACCTACCTGGGATGGTCCAATCTTTCCCATACTCTTACATTTTTTATTTAACTTCTATTTTTGCTTGTTATACTCCTAAGTACGCACGGCTTGGGAAAGACTACGGGTGTTGTCACGATGGGACTTGGCCGGGGCATGCGCCGAGGAGCATGCCCCTCCGACCAAGGGCGCACAGCAATCCTTCAGGCTCACCGCTTGTGTCATGCTATGAATAGAGAAGGAAAGAGTTGGGGGACCTACTTGATGTCAGCTGGAAACGGCAGTGGAGGTGTGGAGGATGTTCGTGCTGGCCGCGGTGTTGTCTGGTTGGTCCACAATGGTCGTCCGAAGTCCACGCTCCTCTCCCTTGTCTTCCTCTTCTTTCTTAGCCCCTCTCATCCGATTCTTTCTTCCTCACTCCTCTTTCTGTGGATAGTTGATTTGGTGGTGCTTTGCCTTGCCTTGTTTTAGCTTGGCTCTTGGTTTGCTCTCGGTTGAGGGAGGAAAAATGAAGTGATGCTTGTGAGGAGGCTGCTAGTGCTGGCTTGTTTAAGAGAGAGGGCCTTTAGTTGTTTGCTCTCTCTTGGCTTTGTGCATTGACCAGGTTGCCCCTCTCTTATCTCTACTAGTATAGTGCCCGTGCTAACGCCACGGCGGCATTTCAGGGATGCGCATGAAAACAACCAAATGACGATATTTTTTTTCATAGTTTAAGTTTCCGCAATTGTATATCACCATGTATATAATCTGGAAAACACTCATGTATATCACCAGCAAGTTCAGGTCATGAAATTACAAGCCTAGGCCAATTATAATGCATAACAAGGCAATAATAAGTCATGTCTCGCCTGAACCAGCTACTTTCTGATTTGCTTAAGTAGGTCTTGGAGTTCTCCAGGGATAATGTCTTTACATTCATTTTCACTGCTCTTCAAAATGTCCACCAAGAAATTCGTCCTCAGAATTAAACAGAAAACTACACCAAAGAAATAAATTGGCAACCATTAGACAGTATAGTGCCCGTGCTAACGCCACGGCGGCATTTTAGGGATGCACACGAAATCAACCAAACGAAGACATCCAAATGGCAAAAGTTCAGTTACAAGTCAATGAACGCTGAAATATAGATGACCACATGTGTATGATATGGTGCTTCCACATAATACGTGCAACTCAGGGCAGCATCCAATGATGACAGCAGTCTAACCCAGTGCAGCCAGAAGCATATTAGTAGAAGGAAGACGGTTTGATACAAAAGACTTCATCCACTCCAATGCTCCAAATCAGGATGGGGACCTAATCCAATGAGCAAACTAAAAGGCCAGAGGTTATCGGATATGCATGGATAAACTCAAAATCAACACTGAGCAAATAAAAAGAGGCAAGCACAAGATCAAAACTGGGCAAACATGATCTAAAAAGAGGCAAACAGAATAAGACTGATTGTTGGCACATAGTATTTCACACGGAACATGTAACATGATATTGCTTCTGGGATTCAATGGGTTACTAAAACATTAAACTGCTAATTAGGTGTATGTTGTATACTTGTATGTACAGAAGGTCAAACACACACAAGATAAATATTGTTCTCGTGCTCCCTACGATCAAGCTAGAAGTGCCCACAAGCACACTGCGAATTTCCTTAGCTCAGTAAAAACAAGAATGCACTGTACAGATGGTAAAAAAAACTCAAAACCTACTGACAAAAATTGCATGATGAAAATGAGAAAATCTATACAGTTTTAGTTGTACATTATTGCTCCTTTTATTTTGCTGATTTCTTTAAGTTGCTCATCAATGCTCGCAAAGCTTCCTTCAAATTTTGGCCCCTTGTTTGCCTCACTTCCTGGGATGTGAGACGCATGCTCTCAAGACCGCGGCCCAGAGAGGCAATCATGGGAACAGAAGGTGCCGCCTCGGCTGCACACTCAATCCCATCTCCATGGCTGACGAGGCCAGCACATGCAGCCATGCTACAGCCAAATGTTGCCCAAGGAGTGATTCTGAAAGGATGGTTGCGCCTCTTTTGCATTATTTCATAGAAAGAGGTCCGCATTGCCATCAAGGTAGTTCTCTCCACTGATGATATTACAGTGTGTGTCACCGCTCGAATCTTCTCTGCTGAAGCCGTAAATTGTAAAGTGGATGCCTTCGAACCAGCACTAACAGCCCCATGAGAGAGGATCTTGCTTAATACAATGGTAGCATGTCTTTGCAGCTGCATTAAGCCATATTTCAAAACCACTGGAGTTTTACAGGAAGCCAGAAGCATGGACGGTTTTTGACAAAGACGAAAAGCCCAGCATAACTGTTCCTCCTGCACCAACTGCGACCACAGGTTTCTCAGCTATCCAACTCCTTTTATCGATGCTATCATCCAACAGCAGCTCCTTGTTATCACAGTCATTTTCATTGCCATAATGCCTGAAGCACCTGCTAGCTAATTGCGAGATCTCTGAAGGAACAGGAGTGTCCCAGTGTGTCCTTATTCCAGCTAAGCAGCTGACATCAACTATAGCCACCACAGAACCACACTCCTTTAGTTGGCTTCTCAGAGCTTGCACAAGAAGAATGTGGCACTTCTCCTCAGAATGGAGTTCTGAAAAATCCAACTTGTCAAAGTCAAAATATCTATTTTTCCAACCACTGCTACCCACAAGCTTAGATGGATGGGACTCTATAGGGACACCCTGCAACAGAAGTTTATCATAAGGCGTGTAAGAATACAACCATCATGATTGAATTCAGACAAAGCACTGACAAGATATACCTTTTCCCTTACAAAACGTGGTAAAGCAATAGATGCTAGGTTGCAGACAGCAGTTTCAGTTGGACTTGTGAACTCAATTATCTCAGTGCACAAGTTTGAAGATTTGATTGTGCCCAAATTCTGCTGGTTACTTTTCCTATTGCATGTATCCTGCACACAATTAAGAATGTTAGAAACATCCTTGGAACCTGATCATTACCAGTAGCAAAAATTGGAGAAGGAATCATGAGTCCATAAGCAAGTACTCATATTTGTTTTGCTACCACATGTACCTTGTAAAGCATATATGGTGTACCAGTTTCTATCTGTGCCTTCAAAATGTCAAACCAGAGGGTCTGTGCTGGAACAACTTTCTTTGCCTTGCCCTGAAACCAGAAAGCTAGGTTACTGAAGTCTGTTACCATTTCAATATATTTCATATCTAAAATACAATTTCCAGCTTACTTCTCTCTCATATTTCTTGTAAAATTCTCAAACTCATCGCCCCAGCAATCAGCCAAACCTGGAGCTTCATTAGGACAAAACAATGACCATTCTTCATTACTTTGGACTCTTTGCATGAATAGATCAGGAACCCAGAGCGCATAGAATAGATCCCTTGCACGATGCTCCTCCTGTTAAGTTGTCATTAACAATAACAAGCCTTTTAGAGTTTTTTCAGGCTAAGCCTTCGAAAAGTTAGAAGGCATGGAATATGTTAACTAACATATATACCAGCCAAAGCACATATGCACATAAGCTAATTCCGTGATCACAGTAAGCAGACAAAATATCGAAAAGCTTCTACATTATGGAGAAAAACAGAGAAATATACTGCAATCCACTACTTTCAAGGGAAACTACTTGAAAAGCCATATGTAAGGTATGACACCCATGACAGGTAAGGAACCAATTTCAGGTGCTGGAATCGAGATTGATGTAGACCCAAATTAAATCAGTTTATTATCACAGAGAGTATAGAAGGTTTGGACTGTTACAGTTGTCCTAAGTAAAAAAAAGTAGTTAAATATCGTTTGGTTGAGATTTTACCTTCCCATGGTTCTTCCTCAGATCAAGGAACTCAAACATATCAGCATGCCAAGGCTCCAAGTATACAGCAAATGCACCTAGTTTTTAGGAGATTGTAAGAATTTCTGGAGGCTACGGAATCAGATTTTTTTTAAAAAATAATGATAGAGCCTACCCTTTCTCTTGCCTCCACCTTGATCAACATAACGACCAGTATCATTGAAAACACGTATCATAGGAACAATCCCATTGGAGGTTCCATTTGTCCCTCGGATATAACTCCCAGTAGCTCGGATATTGTGAACAGAGACACCAATTCCTCCAGCAGATTTGCTTATAACATCACATTCCTTCAGAGTATCATAGATTCCTTCAATGCTATCATCTTTCATGCAAATAAGGAAGCAGCTACTTAACTGCATCGCAGAGAATGAAACAGTAAGTAAACAATTTCACAACCCAAATGGGATTTTTTCTGGTGGCAAAATGCACAGTACTTGGGGCCTTGGGGTGCCGGAATTGAAAAGGGTTGGCGAAGCATGAGTAAACCAGCGCTGGGACATCAGATGGTACGTTCTGACGGCAGACTCAATGTCATCCTTGTGTACCCCCACTGAAACCCTCATTAACATGTGTTGTGGCCTTTCGACGACCTTCCCGCTAAGCTTCAAGAGGTAAGACCTCTCCAGAGTCTTGAAACCAAAGTAGTCATAATCAAAGTCCCTGTCGTAAATGATCTCACTGTCCAAGCGAGCAGCATTCTGAAATCAAATGTCACGACATTAGAAGCCGCATAAGGCGCAACGTAAATCAAGGAGCACTCGGAGCAGAGCAGGCGCATTGGAATACATCGGTAATACCGTGAGGAGTAAATACTCCAATGGAGCAGTAAATTTAAACACAGCAAGAAGACCAGCAACAGTAATCTACAGATAATTCCTGTCAGAAACACGTCACGGCTGATCAGCATCTCGCCTTCATGATGACTTCGTATACATCGTCAGCAATCAGAGGAGCCATAAGCCCAGATCTCTCGTTGTGCTGCCCATACATGTCCTTAATCCTGTATCCACAACATCCGCATCACCGCACAATTGACAACACAGTCCATGAATCCAACCGAACTCATTAGAGTAATAGGCAGCCATAACTTACGTCTCCGAGAAGGACTTCTTGGTGTTCTTGTGCAGGTTCGACACCGCAATCCGCGCCGCAAGCTTCACGGCAGCAAAAACTGACTGTATATATTCATTGTAACAAGGAATCATTCTATAATACAGACAAGAAACATAATACAAAAATTAAAGTTAATCATTCTATTATTCTTTTGAGTGTACCAAATCTTTCCTTAGTTGGGTTAAAACGGACTGTATATATTCATTGTAACAAGGAATCAAGCATACCTTTAAGATCTTGCACCTGATTGTATAGCTTTCTATTTTCTTCAAGAACTTTGTGATAACCTGAGGCAGCATGTGCAAGGCTAAACAACTGCCTTCCTGAAATAAAATTTGAAAATGTGTAATTTGCTTAGCAATTGTGTACTTTAATTTAAAGAAGCACCAAAAGCACACTCATATTACCTAATATGTTGAGGTCCTCAGAGTACTTCATTTGTAGTAGTATAGTGCCCGTGCTAACGCCACGGGTTCATTTGAGGGATTCACATGAAATCAATCAAACGACGATATTTTTCTTCATAGTTTATGGTTTGCTGACAAATCAAGCCCAGATACCTCGCAAGGACTCCCAAGTGCTTGTGGTCATAGGAGTATATTGGTCCTGTAATTCAGTGAGTTCCAATTCAAATGTGATGTGAAACCGTGCAAATTTTAGTTGAGATGGTGTATTGAGAAAAGATACTTCCGTACAAGATTGATTCTTATTAAAAAGTACAGTAAGAAAAATATCCTCCTTGTGATAAACGATCAGGTAATCTACCAGTAAACTTTGAACTCGGCAATAAGTAACAGTAGCTTTTTTATATGAGCTGAAAAACTAACATATTAAAATTTTAGTTGATTTGCTAGGTTCCAAGTAGTCAAGATAGACAACTCCGAACCCACCTTTGTAAATTGATTGCTCGAAGCTATTTGTCATTGTCTTCAGTTCTTTGTAACTAAACTGACGGTTCTCAAATTGCAAAGAGGCAGCATCTTCTTGCAAAGAGGCAGCGTCTTCAGTATCTCCCTTTGAGTTACTTCGTTTCAGTGGTCTGACAGAAGGATCTACAGTAATACGCTTGTCAGCAAAATATAACATTGAAAAAAGAATTTGTTTTCCAAGAAATAAACGTTACTGTTTTCAGTTCTGCTTTAGTTGACACAACTATTAGTCTACCTGATTACATTGAGATGTGAAACTAACACCAAATTAATTAACCACTGCAGGACTGGAACTAAGGGCCTAAGTGGCAGAGGCGGCATATGCATACGCCTGTAAAAATCACTCGGTTCTCCTTTTGACAAACCGAAACTGTAAGGCATGTAAAAAATGATGAATAACCTGTGATATATGTTCTGCAACTGCAGCACTTGGTTTGACAACTTCACCATTTGTGATAACCAGAGTATTAGGGACACTCCCGTCTGTCTGAAACCATTGCATGATAAACTAATTGTATGGTTAGCTCCAAATAAGAAAATATAAATACTCATTAACAAAGAACACCTAAGTATCAGCTACAGATGCTAATTCAAACTACACAACAAGCTTGAAATTCATAGCATATCTAAATAGACAAAAGAAAAAGAATATATGTTTGTGGATGCACTCACCTGCTCTATTAGGTAAAGGCGTTAACGATTCTTATAGGTAGCCTTCTCGTTTGAAGGCCCTACCTGTTCCCAATCAACCAAGAGATCAGCAAATCATCAGTTACAAAACCATTAGGGCATCTCCAATGATTCTGGTGGTTTAGTTGGTTTAGGTGGTGCTATAATCAAGGAAATGGTGAACTCAACTGGAGCAAGAATTCAGATTTTGGATGAGATAAACGTTCCAGCTTGTGCCTCACACTATGAAAATGAGCACTTATTTTCTTTTAACTCGTTAATGGGAGGTAGCGAACATTCAGACAGCATTTAGTTTGTAAAATCATAGTTATTAATTAAATGAAATACCAAACCAACTCATCACTACAGTATTTGATATGAACACAGACATCAATCAGAGAAGAGAATGTTGCTCAAACTCCCAATATTTCAAGACCTCATTGTACTTAACAGGTTGTAGCTGACGATGAACAAGGTAGGTGAACTCTACTGTCTGAAAATGAAACAAATCATAACCTTTTCAAGTAGCTAGGAGTATGAGAATTAGCAACTCAGAAGAGTTATGAGTGCTTTGGACAACTTAATCTACATTTGGTGAATATTATAGGCTTGAGCAAGTAAATAAATAACACAGGAGTCAACCACAGGTCACAAAGCATCATAAAAGAAGAGTACCCGGTCATTTGGAGCTGCAGCATGTCCATAATGGAGAACAGAACTGCAAAATAAGCAGATGAGTTATGACATACCATATAGTCCAACAAACTCAAATACATTTTGAGTAGTGAATCGTGATAGCAACTACCAACTTCCAAGATGACTTGAGACTCGGGGCAGAGTGTCAGACCTAGGATATATCCAGTAATGTCACAGGGCCCTATTGTTTTTAACCACAAGAGTATTCCTACAGAATTTTGCATAATAAAAAAATTGTTAAGGTATAATCCACTTAATTTAAGTGAATTCTAAAACAGAGACCCTACTGTTATGAACAGCACAAGCACCTCAGAGCAGTTATGGAAAAACAACCACAATCAGCAAAACAAGAAAGCATTACCAACCAAAATGCATTGAATTCCTGCTTGGAATTTGGAAAGAACCAAATCTAATAGAGTATCTTATCAGTGATTTATCTGAATTGATTGAAATGGGAAACCCATGTTTTTTTCCATTCGTCTTGGTTTTGGTCCAAACAGAGGGTTTCAATTTCTAACCATGCTCAACTCAAAACAAGTGCATAACATGCATAATTGATTACCCTTTGTTCCAGTGAAATAGTGAATCTAAAGGCATAACATGCATAATTGATTACCCTTTGTTCCAGACACAGACAATCAAATACTATCAAAAAAAACTGGCGTCATCATCATCAATGATGGAAAGCCTCTAAACTCTGTTGTTTCTATCTAGATTATTAATATGACACTTTTTTGCCTGGTCTCATCTTCGAAATCATCAGATTGATCCAAACGTAAATGAAGAAATGGATTAGCTGTGGTGAAAACAGATGTATTAGAGTTCAAGGATTACAAGATACTGCTGCACCTCTGCTGATGCCAACTAAATCAGATACCAGGACGAAGGCAGAAATCCTTGATGAAGGATGAGTTGAGCTCAATCATACCCCCAATAGAAGTTCTTGGGCCACCAATGACGATCAGCCTCTCGCCACATGCCCTAAATGCAAGGCCCCATCCATTCATCGACACGGAACGCTCTGGTAATTTTCCAAGAGTGATCCACTTGTTATTCTGCTTGTCATACTTCTTCACGTCCTTCTCGCTGTAATCAGTAGCATACAACTCATTCTTCACAACCGCAATAAGTGGGGGTGAGCCGCTCACTCCATTGAGACCCTCAGACATCTTCTCAATCACCCTCCAAGACTGGCTCTGCATGTCATACTCCTCTCCACAGGTCAAGACCTTGTTGTTATTGGTCACACCGCCTATGACATAGAACTTGCCATCCATGAAGACAATGTGTGTCATTCCAAACACGAGCAGCTCGGTGCCCACAGCCAGCGACTCCTTGTCGGAGCACATAAAGCACTCGTCTGGAGGCATCTTGGGCACGGAGATCCAGCGCTCACGGTATGGGTCATAAGCATCCCACTCTAAAACATTGCAAGAGAAGTACACCCAAATCTCAATTAAAAAATGAGATGTATATTTTGCTTAATAAACAAACAGGTAGCCAAGAATATATATAGCTCATATAGATTATTAATGCATAAAGTATGACAGGCCACAAATAACGTCCTACATGTGAGTTTTACAATACGAGCTGCATCAGCACCAAGATATAACAGACAATGTATCAGCAGACCAATACAAAACAAAATAAAATTTGTAAAAAATAAAACGAACAGGTGTTTGTGGACTATTAAAGAAAGCTCTCAAATCATATCCATTTTGACTTTAATTTGAGGGAGTTGATATTGGAGGCATACCAATGACTGATGTCTGGTTGAAATTACAATTTGTCACTCACAGATTGTTGCTTCATTTTCTCCTCGACAATATAACCCTGCCAAATACAAGTGAATTGCATCGATCACAAAGACTACAATGCTTAGGTATAGTCCTGTGAAAAGGGGAAATTAAATTAATGAGGTTTGCAAACTGCGAAGGAAGATATTCACATTTGGAAACCTGGTATCCCGACTCACCCATGGCTGAGCATATTCTTTTGGTACTTTTGGATCTGAACCATCTGAATATGCATGGACACGAAGGGTGTTAAGATCCAAAATACAACAATTTGTACAGTTAAAATAAGTATTCGATATTCTGCATTTCCTTCTAAAAGAGAAAATTTGCAATGTCAGACAACAGACTACGAAAAAAAGTGCATGGCCTTTTATTTATCCAATTTTCAGAACATATATTAAACTATTTATTGGATGGTTTAGCTAAAAACATAAAAAAAATGAAGATAAAAATCTTACACCAATACCTGATGAATAACTATTTGTTTAGGATAAGACCTTGCATATGAAGAGTTCCCTTGCCCAAATGCAACTTGTGTACGGATTTCTGCTATGGCAACAGGGTAATACATCATTAGCAATATATTCAAACTAACAGAAAAATACCAACAATATTAGAAACACCCTTTACATCCATCAACAAGCACACATCTTTGATGGTTCTAATGATCTAATCCATGACTTAAGAAAGGGACAGATTTCTGAATATCTGCTTTGTATATTAGGTACACAACCAGACATGCATATAACCTAGTAAATAAAGATTGTTCATACAAGTACAGGGCCTAAGTGGTCAGCTCATTGCCAAATTTAGTTGAGTGGTGAGGAACTAATCGTGCTGTGCATGTTCAATTCACAGTCTCCAAGATTCCTATTTTACATAAAATTGCAGGATGGAATTTTGAAACTTCTTAGGAAGTTCATCTTTGGCAATAACACCTAACTGATGAGCCATTACTAATGGGGGACATAGGCCCTGAGCATGCTCAAACAATAGGATTTACACATTTACTGGATATGCATTAAGTTTCATCAACAATTCCTTATCGACGGTTTCGTCCTTGATCTCGCCAGCTGGCTCCCTGAAGAATTACAGTAACTCTCATTCGACATGTACATTGTATAGAGCCTACCAACCTAGCAAACTGAAGCTAACAATATATTAGGAAAGAAAACGTGGACTGATTCAACTTTCCAAGTTAATGACATAATAGAAATAGCAACAAGCTATGGACAATTGACCATGACCAAAGCACCATATTCATCCATAAGTATAATTTCCAATTAACAACAAAACTGAGATTCTTGAAGGTTATCAGATTGGACTAAACATAAAATAAGAAAATGAACAGCAGTAATGAAGACTGGCTAATATATGCCTAAGCTGAAATTGCAATTGAATAAGGAAACTACATGTTTGCAAATATAAGCTGAAATTGCAATTGAATAAGGAAACTACATGTTTGCAAATATAGGATCTGCAAGAAATAGAAACAAAACTAACATGAATCAACAATATTTCTGAAAGAATAATGCATGCCTCTTACAAGGAAACTCCCATATTGCATATACCTTCTAGTATTGTGCTGCAAATGGGTCATTCAATCATTCCATCAAGCAAGTTTTAGGCAACAGAAGAGTAGATCGAATCTTACCAGTGTTGAATGGCCTCAAGCTGCGCTGGATCCCTTCCTAGCATGTCCGTGCTGGCGGCCGGGAGTAGCTTCGGGGGAGGCGGCGGCCGGGTGCGCCTCGCTTCGGTTCGGGGGAGGCGGCGGAGGCGGCGGCCTTCGGGGGAGGCGGCGACCTTTGGGGGAGGCCTTCGGGGGAGGCGGCGGCCTTCGGGGGAGACGGGGGAGGCGGTGGAGGCGGCGCCCTTCGGGGGAGGCTGGGGAGACGAGGGAGACGGGGGAGACGGGGGAGGCGGTGGAGGCGCCGCCCTTCGGGGGAGGCGGGGGAGACGGGGGAGGCGGCGCCCTTCGGGGGAGACGGGGGAGGCGAGACGGGGGAGGCGGGGGAGACGGGGGAGGCGGCGGCCTTCGGGGGAGACGGCGGAGGCAGTGGAGGCGGCGCCCTTCGGGGGAGGCGGGGGAGGCGGTGGCCTTCGGGAAGACGGCGGAGGCGGGGGAGGCGGGGGATGAACGATCTGCGGGTTTGGAAAAGAAGACGATCACCTGCATGCAGCTGCGAGCGTCAGGGATGCGGTAGGGTACTGCAGATCCATTGAAGGATGACCGTCGGATATGGTTGAGTAAGGAGAGAGAATGGAGGAGAGTTAATCTGGTGCGGACGTTTTTAGGATGGTGTAATTATGGGTGCATATTGTGGTGTGAACGTAGTTAAGGTCATGACTGTGGAGCAGGTAATTGTTGGGTGGATGTAGGATAATTTGAACTGGTGGATTATTAGTTTAGATAGATAGATGACTCTCTCAAATTACTATTTCTCATGGACCATTGGTCCAACGGCACTATTCTTTAGCTTTCTACTGCGGGAGGTAAGTTGGTAAAACATAGGCGTTGGCTAAAATTTTCTACCAAATGATGAGACCCACTTCAGTGAGAGGTGCCGACCGGTCCTGAATGGTCTGGAAACCTTCATGAGCGCTATCTCATTCTGCATTTTTAAGTCGAAGGGTCTAACGGCAAAAACCCTTTTTCATTATCTTTTGTTCTCTATTGGATTGTTTTCATTCTCTGCTTTTCTTTACTCCTGGCATCACATTAATAGTAGGATCTTGCAATATAAGGTTCTGAAACTTTTTCTTTATTATCTGCAGTACAAGGTTGCAACGAGGAGCGAGGCTTCACAACCTGACCAGAATCAGAACAACGATACTAGGGCGACAAGTGTCATGCAGATGATGGACAAGGTTGCAACTATCGCTCCATGATCGAAGGCCTTCCTCACGCCTCCCGCCCTGGTGAAATGTTGAAACGCGAGATAACCTGCAATTGCCGAGGACAGTATTGCACCATCTTGAGTCCCTCTGTCCAAAGATAGCAGCACAAGCTTCGTCAGATGGTACACATGGACCAGTTCCTTAGTAAAGAAGCAGTCGAATTGGCATGTATGAGGCACAGTTTAGCCATGACATATATATTGACATACACTATAATGGCACAGAACTATGGCAGGCGGACTGTGATTTAGTGAAGTGAAACACAGCGCGTAATACAGAAAAGCATTGATACGAAGGACAAAATTGCACACATCGGGAGTTCCTTTTTAACAAATCAGTGGACCAGAATTACTATCATTTTATCACTACACGCAGCACTTCCAAAATTGGTATAAGCATTCGTACCTCAAGTTCATTAATTGGTAAGGTGCGATGCTAACAAACAGCATTGTTGATAAAGGAAGCTCCAAATCACCTGTAATAGTAAGATGCGTGTATGAACATGTAAGATATCTGAATTTAGGCTAATCGATTCTGAATACTGTAAGGAAGCTGAGGAAAGCCAATGGCAGTATCACCGAGAAAATGGCATATCTAAATGTCTTTGAATTAAAAGTTCGCTATAGCAAGAGAAAGGAAAGGTCAACAAGAAAAAACTTTGTATCAGTACTCTTGTTAGTCTACCTGGAATAAAGTATAACAAACGCACAAGTGCAAGAAAAGCAGTCCACTGACCATAATCACCCCTAACAATGAAGGTTGATGTCAGAAATTAAGCAGGTCTCACCAAAGTAATCCTTTTCCAGAACTGATATGAGGAATCAGATGAAAAAGAGATGCTTTCCCATCTTCTGCCAGATGGTGGCACCTTACTTGATCCATGAGATAACGCTAGAAGGTGCTTGTAGGGCAAAGAAAGGGACAAGTAAAGATTTGTGTATGGCTGTGCCTCTAGCAAGCATCAGTAGTCTGCAGAGAACAAAAACAATACACTTAACCTTTTTAGAAAAAACACACTTAGTCCTAGAACTGGACAGGTTACTGTGAAGTTACATGAAGTAATTGTTTTCATAGTCCAAAGCATTTGATGGATACATAGCATCAAACTGAAAATAAGGCACATGATTTCAGATTTCAGAGTATGAGAGTTGTAGATGTTGAGGATTCAGATTGTGCAAATGTGCAATTCAGCCTGAGGATGAATAATCAGATGCAATAGTGCAAATGCAATTCACAAGAAAATATGTTAATATGGATTTCAGTCATTAGCATTTTGCAAATTGCAACATCTAAGGATGGACAATACGATCCCATATCATGCTTGCTGGACCAATACAAGTGTGCCAATTTACGATTTTTTTTTCTGCCGATAGTATCATGTGGCACCGATCATGTTGGCCCCTACTGGGCTACTGCATTCTCCTATCAACTCATCAAGCAAAGTAATAAACTTGTTAGCCATGCACATAGAAGCAGCTACGATAGATTTCGTTTCAGTACTCACGCCGTGGCCCCGATGGAGATCCACTGCATCGTCTGGGAGCTGACGTGCGCCGACGCGCAGCACACGGCGGTGGCTCCCCGGCGGCGCCACCACTGCTGGCACACACCCGACTGCCTCAGCGGCAGAGACGCGCATCCCCTGCACATCGCCAGAACGAAATTTACACCCATGAGAACCGACGCAGGTACAGACATGAACTGTAAGACTAGTCTTTGATCCTCATGTGTTTGGCGATCACTGCTACTACACAACAAAATTCCCTGACGATACGAACTATGCAGCAATTCGTTCGCGAGCCGAACTACACGACGAAATCCGCGCGCGTGGTATAGAACCGGACCTGAGCGCGCGCGGCTGCAACGCGGGCGGGGTGATGGCGATGGCGTTGCTGCCAGCTCTAGGCTTCCGACCGGCGCAGCGCGGGCGCCTGCGCCGATTGCGGGATGGCGTAGTTGATTGTATATTTGTCGCTGTAGCACGTTTTTTTTTTCAAAACTGTTCCACAAACGTTTTTTTTTTCAAAATTGATCCATCTACGACCGTGGGAACAACGGCAGGTGATATATGTCACCTACTGAACTACCCATCGGCCATCACGACAGGTGGTAGCGCATAAGCGAGCGCGATAGAACCAGTCTATCGTCCATCTACCGAGTTGGTTGACTCGGCGCCCTCCTGCCGATTCTAGGGGCACAGCACCCCGTGACTTGCCGAACTAGGTGTGCTCGGCATCCTCCTACCGAGTTTAGGGGTGTGACACCTATGTGCTGCCACTTGCTGTAATAAGATAGCTCAGCAGGTGATACATATCGTCTGTCACTATTCTCATAATCGGTGACATATGTTGCTACGCTCGTGGTTACGATGAGGCTAAATTTTAAAAAAATACAACTGGAGATCAATTTTGAAAAAAAAAAACTCGCTACAGTGCTATGCTATGACTTCAAGATGGCGAGTCGGAGCGATATGCACATCCAGATGGTCGATGGATCGAATCGGCGGTGAACAATCAGCCACCCGTGCGAAATCGGACGGCCGGTGGACCGTTGGTATCAGTAAGATTATCTGGGCTCCCTGCCGGCTTTCTACGTGGGCCTCGTGTTTACTGTTTAGGACGGGGGTTTTCAGTTTTATACACAGCTCGAGTTGCATGTTGACCTAATCCGCTAATTTTGGGTTTTCTTTTAAAGCTCGCCTTTTTGTTTCGTGCAAATTGCGGATGCCTATTTTATGTTTTATGCTTATCGTAAAAACCAACGAGGCCTCGTTTGAACGAGGAATTCAACATGAATTCTCTTCAAACTATATTGTTTAAATACTGGGGAATTGTTGCATCCTAAACTAGGCTGTCGAATTTGTGCTCGTAGTCTTGAACTGAGCTGCTGTCCAATCATAATTATACTCCATATAGTTGTCAAATCCACACCATGATTAAGTAGTAAAATCAAGTGGTACATAAAGAAAGCAGCTAACTAAAAGACATGTGAAGAGATAGATCAAGATGGCATTGCGACACCAGCGTGTAGCTGAAAATTCCCCCAGCACATGTAGAAAGCTCCTCCGTCTCACCTAATCTTAACTAACTTAATATCAAGCAAATCAAACCATGCACCGGCCCTGCCAAACACACACAGAATCAGCTTCCAGTCCATGTTTCTTTATAAAATTATCCGGACGCAAATGTATATTTTTCTTTGACACGACTTATGGCTTTGTTATGTACTGTTACACCGTCGATCTCAATTTCCAAATCATCAACAGGAGAATTTTTAAATTAAAATCATCAACAAGTATGCACCTAGCTAGTCTGTCTTAGAGAACGCTAGGCATGGGAAGACTTGCTTTATCAGATAAACTACCTAAACTACATATTGGTGTCAATCGTGAAGCAATTAGCCCATGACCGACAACAGCAGCACCCCTCAAGACCCTCCTGATTCCTGAATTCGACCACCATGCATGCCATTCATCCTGACCGTACGTTGTCTGATGGATCTGAGCTGCAAGCAAATCGGGGCCGTCCATTCTGGTCCAGATCTTCTTAATCCCAAGATTCCTAGAATTCTAGGTGCGAGGCACGATGTACACACGTTATTACGTGCAACATGTCGCCCACATCTCGCTCTTCGCCTGCTCTTGTTCATACTTTCTCTGGTTTTTTCTGAGTAATCTTGGCAATCGGACTTTGTTGGTCGTCGCTTAAAAAACCGCGGCCTGCAGGTGACCAACTCCCGCGTTCCGCGGCTGCACATTTTCCATAACGGAAACGAGAATTTAATTTAAAAAATACACGAAGAATACGCGTACAGATCGATTGGTCCAGGTCGTGTATAAACCAGAATGAACAGATCGGATTTTGATAACTAAAAGCGCTGATTTTTTTTCCACGCGACGATGATTAGGCTAGCTAGAAAGGCGACGCCCATGGGCCCTCTCCATGAACTGTGTTAACCCTTTATTAGTAGGGAGAAGCTAGGGAACGCCCGGATTGTATAGCATTTCCCTCTCGCCCTTCTCTCTCCTTCCCCACATCTCTCCCTCTACCTTTTCTCTCTTCTCTAGCGCCGATAGAGCTTTTTTCGCCAATGAGCTCTCTCTCCCCTCCCCTGTTGCTCCCTTCCTCTTTCTTCTCCGACGCCGGTGTAGCTCCGCATCTCTGCTCTGCCTCCCCCACCCTCTCCTCCACCGTCGGCGGTGACCTCGCCGCGTTGTTGTGCCGCGCCACTACCCCCCTCGTTCCCAACTAAATATCCAGTGCGCGGTCTCATTGTGCATTTGTGCCTCCCTTCGTCGCTGCCCACCGCTCAACCACTATCTCCCTGGCATCCCTCTATATCTGGGGCGCGGTGAACTTGTCGGAGGTGGTGACACCCCATGTCAGCACGAGAGCGAGAGTGAACGAGATGAAGCGGCGGCTGGGAGAAAGAGTGAGCGAGAGAAAGGACACTATACCATTTAGACGTGTAGCGTTTTTTTTCGTTTTCTCAATTTGATATTATTGTGTTTGGGACTAAGTGTGCGCTGCAACTTATGATTAAGGAGGGATCACGATGGGAGCAGTAACTAACACTAAGAAAGCAAGCATGCATGCATGGTCTAGAATAAAGTCAGAGCAAGTAGTCTAAGTGTGACTGTGGTCAACCTAATCAAACTTAGTACATTGCGATTATGGGTGCAATCGGAGCGGATTCGATCGGTAATCACTCATCCTGTATCATATACCATATTTTTCTCGAAGTCAGAGTCAGACAAGGATAGTACCGTATATGAATACGAATGCAGATAGTATCGATCACAAATACAGAACGAATACGAACCAGATTCGATACAGTAACTATATTTCATCAGATAACACGTGAAAACAAAGATCATACATATCAATGTATGAATATAGATTTTGGTGCCTCCCCTTGACCTTCGGCATATGAGTGCATATATCATATAAATATCATATGTATCATATCACATAGAAAGATCATGGATATGGGCATATATTGACAACATTGTGAACTGCGATCCGCACGGAGCAATCCTCAACTCAGCGGCAATTGATCTATTCTTTCCTGCCTTCCTGATGGCTGGTGCATCCCCAACAGGCAACAACCCATATAAGACATTCCCAATTCCCAAGTGATTGATTCCTTTGAATCATCATTCCAACACACAAATAGGATATGCAAAACAGTGACTCACAAGTTGCCATCACAATGCAATGCATCCCAAGTTCCCAACAACAGAAAAAGGAGCATTGGTAGGTAAGTTGGCCCAGCACTGTTTTATCTAGTCATCAGGTGCAGAAAAGAAAAATAATGTAACATGGCACACCTTGTGGCAAAACTTCTGGCACAAAAAACTCCAAAAAACCAAGACACCTACCAATTTGCAAACAACAACTTTTTGTTCAGGCTCAACCCCAACCTTTTCTTCAAGCTCAACCAAGACAACTAGTAACACTTCTCATGCATGCTCTCCAAACCCCAACCTTTTCTTTACGCTCAACCCAGTGTCATGTTGTCTATCTTCTCTCTCCTGCCTACTATCAATCATGGCAAAGAATATTATTCATGGCAAAGAAAATGCAATATGGCAACAAACCATAGTCATACACTCATACTCATAGAGTCATAGTCTCATAGATACTTCGTACATGTCACTAAACACTACATAAATAATTTGCATTACATAGATCTTAAAAATGGCAACATCTGTTTGGAAATGGCCTACCAACTTCTCCTTCAAAGTACAGAAACTACGTTCACAATCATTTGTACACTAGAATTTCATACCTTTCTATGTTAGCTAAGACATCGGCTTGGCAATCATAGAGAAACCCTCTACAAAACGCCAACAATACATGATTAGGCCTAGAAAACTACTCACTTTCTTAACATTGCATGGCCTTTTCCAGTCCACCACTGAAGATATCTTACTAGGATCAACATAAATGTCTTTCCGGTTAATCACATGACCTAGAAAGCCCACTACTGAAATTCAGAACTCACACTTCTTCAGCTTGGCATAAAACTGATTCTTCCTCAAGGTTTCAAGAATAAACCTCAAATGCTGCTCATGCTTTTCCTCAAACTTGGAATAAATTAGAATGTCATCAATGAACATCACCACGAAGACATCAAGGTATTGATGCAGCATACTATTTATTGACTCCATAAAAATAGGAAGGGCATTCATTAGTCTAAAAGATGTAACTTTATACTTATATTGCCCATACCTAGTAGAGAAAATCATCTTTTCAATGTCCTGCTCCCGCATATGGATTTGATTATACCTAGACTGAATGTCAATCTTAGAGAACACCTTAGCTCCCTTTAATTGATCAAATAAATCCTCAATGTGGGACAAAGGATATTTATTCTTGATCATCACCTAATTGAGAGCATGATAGTCAATACACATGCGCCAACTCTCATCTTCTTCTCTGTGAATAGGATGGGCGCTCCCCATGGTGACACACTATGTCGGACATCCCTTTGAACAACAAATCATCTAATTGCTTCTTTGACTCATCCTGGAAGGGTTGAGCGAAATGATACAAAGACAAAGAAATAAGCCAGGTACCAGGAACAAGATCAATCTAGAATTTCACATTCCGCTCTGGAGGCATTCCCGGAAGCTCTGCAAGGAACACATCGGGATAATCATACACTACTAGGATCTCCTTGATGCACAGAGAAGAACTCAGTTTTGCAGCGAGAGACCAAAGCAACCCAACCTTCAACACACATCGACTAGGAAATAGATTAGCAAACACAAAGAAAGAATCTGACGGTGCACTACCCTGAAAGACCAATTCTTCCACAGACAGAGCTTACAAAGTCACAATCTTCTAGAAACAATATATCTTGGTATGATAACTAAACAACCAGTCCATACCAAGGATAACATCAAAAGGTGCTAGCTGAATCACCATCATATTGGTAGTAAAGTCCTCATCATCAATGGTGATAGAACAGCCCAGACAAAATGTAGAACTAGAGATGAGACCACCGACAAACTGACTAGAACTGATTGAAAAATTTGCCGCATACCCAAGTTCACTCTCCTAGCAAACTCTAATGACAAATGAGTAGGTAGCTCTAGAATCGAAAAGAACAAATGCCTCCTAAGAACCACAAGTAAAGTACATGTCACCACATCAGGACAGCCTGTTGTCTCAAGTGTAGGCATGGCATAGACTCCAAATGGTGTCGGAGCGGCAAAAGCCCAGACTCTCAGTGGTGGAAGTGCAAGGGCTGCTGAAGGTGTAGCGATCTAAGGTAGTGTAGACGATGCAGGGTTCCAGTAGAACTCGGTAGGAGGCACCGAAGGAAACACTACAGGAGGGCCCAAGCTGGAGGATATTATAGCACTGGAGCGGCCGCTAGCATCTGAACTGAACTATAAGAAGATGTAGCCAAAGACATCGTAGATACTGGCTCCCACTTGATGATGCTAATGGGGTTTTGCTTGCATACCACCACCTTGTGGCCTGCCTAGCCACAAAGATGATAGCTCCTCTACCATGAACACTCTAAAGCATGGTGTCTATCATCGCACTTAAAACACATCAGTCTCTGCCCTAGAATAGGGCTCATCACCTGCGGCTCATCACCTGAGAAGCTAAAGGAGGGTGTGGCGTCGAAGAAGAAGACAACCTCTATTGAAAAGGCCGAGTTGACGAGAGAGGATGTTGGCCTCCTGGAACCTCTTGGGAACAGATCATTGAACAGACCCGTCCCCGCCACCAAAGCTCCTCTTGTAGCCACCACCAGAACCACCACAAGGAATAGAAGCACTAGAAACCTTACTCTCACTAGTGAGCTCCTTCTCAAACTCCATACCCTTACCTTATTGTCCACAGAGTTGAAGTCATGCGGACCGGTTGCCCTCAAGACATGGTGATACTCCTGATTAAGTCCCCTATAGAGCATCCTGGCCTTCTTACGGTCATCGCCAGCCACAACTGTCATGAAGCAGACTAGGTTATTGAACCTCGCCTCATACTCTACAACAGTTATCTTTCCCTGTACAGAGGTTGAAAGGGAGTGCTCCGTCCTCTTAAAGAAGGACTCTGGGTAAAACTTTACCCTGAACTGCTCGATGAAATCCCCCCAAACGATCATCCCTAAGCAAGGGTGTTAATTGACAAAACCCCCTCCCACCAGATGTTCACCTGACCCTTCAGCTGAAAGGCCATAAAGTGTGTCTTCTGCTAAGAGGACATCTCCAAGGCTCTGAACTACCTCTCCATGTAACAAAACCAATCTGCTGCTTGGACCAGTGTGCCTACTCCATAAAAAATGTCCAAACGGAGCGGCATCTACTCATGAAGGCTCATCCTAGCCTTTAGTGGAGCTGGTGCAGCACCAGGGCCATCAATAGGCATGCCACAGAAAGAGGAGCTGCCTGAACCTTATTGACGAAGAGCTTGGACCTCCCTCTGAAGGTCCCACAATAGGGCGGTCGACATCGCCTGAGCACCAGTGGTTGGTAGAGCATTTGAAGCAACTTCCTTACCTGCCTCTCCAACGACCTCCTCGGCCAAGGGTGGTGGCACCACCGGATTGTGCCCACGACCACGACCGTGGTCTCCACCACGTCTATGACCTCTACCTCTCACCATTACTGATCATCTGGATCAGGAAAAATAACCAACTATTTAGCTCAAGCACAACGGTAACGATCATTGCATAATCAATTAAGCAACAACTCAACAGTCATTAATAATTAAACAAGCTAACGGTAGTGCAAATGCAATGCATGATCCAATCACATCCTACTATGCACCAGTGTATCAAAATTTAGTTTTAATTTAATTATCTTAAGTTAAATTTCAGCATTAATTTTTCCTAAGTTATGTTATTACTATGATTATTAGTTTTGATGAGGATATAACAATCCCTAAATTATTATTTGTCTGTAAATGATATTGTTACGTCATTATACTCCTCGAGTATACCCCTTATCTATAAGGGAGAGATTTTACAATGTAGTTATAAGCTCTTCTACGACCACTCTTTAGTTGTAAGCTCTTCTACGATAACTCTTTAATCGTAAGATCTTCTACAACAACCACTCTCTAGTTGTAAGCTCTTCTACGACAACTCCTTAGCCGTAAACTCTTTTACGATAACCACTCCTTAGTCGTAAGCTCTTCTACGATAACTCCTTAGTCATAAACTCTTCTACGGCCCTGTTCTTTACGGCTTTTAAAAGCGGCTTTTGACTTTTGCTACAGTACCTAACTTTCAAACAGAGTATTTTCTCTCGACAGGGTCTACAAGTTAATTGTAGTACACGTTAAAAGCCCAACATCTGTATCAACTAAAATCACAAGCGAGTATCTCTCTCTCCGTAATCTCTGTCGCAAACAGCTAAAATTCAAAAATTTCAGCCAAAAACCATAAGCCGCAGCCATATCAAACAGGCCCGACAACTCCTTAGTCGTAAGCTCTTCTACGACAACTACTCCTTGGTCGTAAGTCTTTTCTATGACCATCTCATAATCGTAAGTTCTCCTACGATCATGACATAGTCTTAAGTTATCATGTGACCACCTAGTGGTCGTAGATCCTCCTACGACTAAGCTAAACTTCGACTGACCTATCTACGATAACCCATTGCATCATGGGCCTATCTAACGAGGCAGATAGCATGTGTATTTATTCTCTGAAATAAGTGTGCATAACTTCTCCCTGGTAGAAACCGCTGCACGATGAGTGAGATACCACGTCTCTAATAACTCTCGTCGGACGGTTATCATTTGAAAAGTGAAGGCATCTCTTGGCAAGGAGAAACGATCACTGCCTTGCAAGCTATATAAAGGTGGATGTTAGGGAGGAGGAGGAGAGGAGGAATCTGGACAAACCCAAGGGAGAATAGAAGTAGAGCAAGGCTTTTCGCATTACTTTCTCTATTGTATCAGTTCATTGAGCAATAGCTACACAGGAGTAGCATTGTTATTCTCCCAGGAGAAGGCTCGAACCTGTATAAAAATCCTTGTATATTTTCGCTGCGTGATTGTAGCCATGTCTTCAAGAGTTCCCCCAAAACCCAAATAAATCATACGTAAGATCGATACTAAAACATCGACAAGTTTCATTGTATTATCAATCCTATGTCAAATTTTAATTGATTAAATAAGGAAATTATTAATTTACTCAGCACATATCTAAACCTAGCTATGATACCAACTGTAACACTTCAGCTTAACAAAAGCACAAGATGTCACCTACAACTACTATTGCTACTAGTTTTAACCATAAATAAGCATTACTAGCGCCTAGGTTTCAAGGATAATCATTCAATATAATAATGAACATAAATTTGAGCAACACGGTAAACCCTAAATTGAATCTAATATGAACCAATTAATTACCAAGTGAAATCATAAATGTCTAAACTAAGGAACGTATCAAATACCAATAATAAAAATCATAAGGAACTAAGGGAAATCACAAATTTTCCAATTATTACAATGGAAGATACTATATTGTTCATAGTCATAAGTGGTGAATTGCTAGGTAGAGTGACAAGCTACAAAGTGCAAAATTATATGTTCTACTTCCACCCATGCATATTGCCTTCAACGTCCGCCTAAAAACAACAATAAAGCAAGGTGGGTCTAAGATTCGGCAAGTACAAAGCAGAATAATAAACAATGTATCCATCAAATTAACAATTTATAACCATTCATCATTTTTCTTAATTTCAACTACTCATTCTCATCGGTTCCCATACTCATTTCTCTTTTCATGAATGCAATGCAATGCACATGTCTTATTTCCACTACTTATACTAGTATAGCTGAGTGTTCACCAGTCAATGAACCACTCTTGTCTTGTCCTTTTTTTATACAAGGTCTCAACTCCACTCTTATAGAATGCCTACCGAATTAGGTCTTCCCCACTCCCGTGGGGTGCCTATCGAAATAGATCCTTCTCTACCCAGTCCCATGGGTCGCCCACACAAAGTAGGCTCTAGAGGACTACACAGGTCAACGTGCAATGCAATGCTTATATCTTTCATTCTTCAATTATCGACATTAACCCATTAACATACTCATCATTTTAACCATATTTATCATCGTCATCATTCTACCATAGACATTATCATTGTAAACATGTGAGCATTATATAAACAAATATAATCATGGGAATCACCATGGCAAGTATTTATTTAAACATATCATCAGGTTCAAATACCTGAATACCCAAAGGTGACAACACACACGATACTATTTCTCATGTAGTAAATATTCGATCTCAAAACAAGTTAGAGCAATATAAGACAACAAATATTTGACAACGCTCCTACATGCTTCTGAAATCCACCACTTCCCCCTTTTTTGGACAGTCTCCCCTGCTGTCCTAGCACTAAAATTATTAATTATAAATTTCAACTCTCACATCATACTGTAGCAAACCATGTCAGTTCTGGAATATATACAAAATTCTCTACAACTTCCTAGTTGATCAAATATCCAGATTAAATCTTTTAACCCCTATTTTAACTCAGAAAATAGATCTATCATCTTCTAGACACCAAAATTAATAAGATCATATCTTTTAATCAAATGTGCAAATATATATAAAATATGATATTATCAGAAACTACAGGAATTATATACCACCTTCTAGGTATGCTCAAATTTTAATTTTTCCATTAAACCTATCAAATTAATATTTCCCACGACTGCATCCTGTAGCAACCCGGTTCTAGATAGCGGTCTTCCAAAATTGATAACTTATGTTCTACTCATTTGAAAATGATGTTCTTGGGCTCCTTAGAATTCTTAGGAAATTCATATTGATCAAACCCTCAAATTATTCCATCTACTATTTTTAATCTATAGATTAACACTTGTTGCGACAACACAATAATTTTACCAGACAGTAGGCTTACAAAATTTATAACTCAAAATCTATCCATTCGATCAACATGAATAAAAATCCTACAAAAATCTATCAAAATTCTCTACAACTTTCTAGTAGATAAAATTCTTTAATTATGCATATACATTACCCGCAATAATAGCACAACAATACAACAAATTAAGTCAATCTACTATTCATTTTTCCCAACGAACTCTTGCTATCTCCCTCTCTAATCTCTAATTAAATTAACAAAATAGAGAGAGGATATCCTCTCTAATCTCTTTATCCCTTGATTTAATTCCCTTCATTTCCCCTGGCTGCAAACTAGAGTTGTGCCACCTACCAGTCACTCAGCAATAGTGCGGTGCACTCGCATGTGATGGAGACATGTTTGGCGCCTATTGGCTATCAATGCAGGCGACCAAGCTGTGCTGGCAGGCAGCACAGTCGCATAGCAAAGTGGATAGGGTTTTGGGTTTACCTCTCCCCCATGTCCCCATTTTAACATGGTACAAATTTGACTTGCTCTCCAACTCCCTCGTATGACTCATTCCAAGAAAGCAAACCATATCTAAAATTCCACTCATCCTATTTTTCGTATCTTCTTTTTACTAATTACACATAAGTCCTCAAGAGGGATATTTTTGGAATATTACATTAGGTATTTTCTTGGACTTCAAATCAAGCAACTCAAGAATGGAATATTTGTGCCAAACTAAGTACGTGAAGGACTTAAAAGATTTGGTATGGGGGATGCAAAGCACATCAAGACTCCTGTTGTGGGGGTGGCCCAACCCCCCGTGACTGGACCTTGCAACTGGCATAATATGCAATAGGCCCGATAGTGTAGAGGAATATACTCATGTAAATATACCAATGTACCCTCATCCTTTGTAAGTACTAAGGGGTAGAATGGAGATTTCCCATTCTACCCCACTCATGTATATAAACCCCCAGGAGGGGCAGGAGGAAGGGCATCCTCTCATTCTTACCAACTCTCCCACAGATCTGGCTCTCCTCTTCCTCTTCTATGAGTCCCCTTCTTTACTGTTTGGCCAGTAACCACAACAACTCCCATGGCTAGCAACGACCACCTCGATCTAAATGAGGGAGGTAAGTTGATTGGTTTAAAGTTTTATATATATATATATATATATATATATATATATATATATATATATGTTTTATTTTACCACATCTAAGTCTGGTATCATGTTAGTGTTTGCATGTGTGCACATTTTTTAGCATCTCCAAAAGAGTACCACTTAGTGGCCGTCAAGAGAATTCTTACATATTTAAAGAATTTCTTTAGCATTGGCCTGTGGTATCCTAAAGTTGCTAAATTTGATTTAATTGGATATTCTAATTTTGATTATGCAGGTTGCAAAGTGAATAGAAAAGTCACCTCTGGTAGTTGTCAACTACTAGGTAGATGACTAGTTTCATGGTTCTCCAAAAAAACAAAATTTCATTGACATATACACGGCCGAAGCAGAGTATGTCTTCGTAGGTAGTTGTCGTGCTCAATTATTATGGATGAGGCAGACATTGATAGACTATAAATTGAATTCAAAAGTATGCTTCTTGTGTGTGATAATGATAGTATTGTGAAGATAGTAAATAACTCGGTCCAACACTCAAGAACCAAATACATAGACATCCTTCACAATTTTCTAAGAGATCATGTGAGTAAAGGTGGCATTGTTATTAGCTACATAAGAACTAATGACCAATTAATAGATATCTTCACCAAGCCACTAGATGAAAGCCATTTTCACAAACTGGGGAATGAGTTAAATATCATAGACTTTTCAAATATTGCTTGAACTCATGCATCATGTTTTGCTCTCATTTAGAGTTTGTGGGTTCCTATTGAAAACTTGTTTTAAATTTCCTTCAAAAATCTCAAAAAGTTATATTTTATCAAAAAAACTATTTTATGTGGGGCTTTATATTCTTTTAGTTGCATAATGGTCTTGAAAATTACTTATTTGAGTGTTGGAAATAAGGATCATTTGCACCCCAATACTCTCCCTACTTTCACTGAGAAATCGGTACTACCGCGGTTTTACTGCTGATACTCCCATAGTGGTACTACCACTTCTGACAGGTGGTCCTCAAATTGCTTGCTACCAAAGCCTTATCCTTAGGGCTATAACAAAGGCTCGAGGCTCACAAACTACTTGATCTCGGCTTGCTCTAGGCTCGATTCGAGCTTAGCTCAAGCTCCAATGAGCCGAGCTCAAGCTTGAACCCGAGCCCGTAAACTTCAACGAGCCGAGCTCGAATAGCTCATGAGTCTCGAGCTTTTTTTACAACACACATACATACTAACTCTTACTGAGCTTACTTGAGCTGAGCTCGAGCTCGAGCTTTTCTATTGTTGAAAATTAGTGTATGTTGAATTATTTGTTACTGTTATTGAGCTTACTCGAGCCGAGCTCAAGCTCAAGTTTTTCGTGTTGTTGAAAATTAGTGCATATTAAATTATTTTAACTGCTATCTAGCTTATTCAAGCCGAGCTCCAGGTTCGAACCCCAACTTAGGCTCGCTTGAGCTCGGCTCAAGCTTCTACCGAGCTTGAGCTTGGGAAGGCAGGCTCGCTCGAGCTCGGCTTGTTTATAGCCTTACTTATCCTCTCAGTCACTCTCCAAAATGGTCCAACTGAGCCTTTCTCTCTCGACACCTCAGTTGCCACCATTTCCTCTCTTCTCTCTCACACTTCTCCTTTTCCCTCCACTCCAAACCAAATCCTCAAGGAAAGTGGAGATTTTGCTCAACTCAAGCCAAGAATCAAGCATTGGCAATCCTGCTCCACCATTCCCCTTGGTAAATTCTTTTGAATCCCTCTCTTCTTCCCATCAGGGGTGGAACTGGGCTTAGGGCTAGGTGAATTACAACCCGAGGCCTAGAAATGCTATTAGTAGTACCTCTTATAACAACTAGCCCAGTATTTTTGTTTAATACCGTCCCAGCCCGAGGCCTTCGTAAAGCAGTCCAGCTGGCGACAGGCCGACAGCAGGCCCCTACGCACGCTCCCTCGTCAGGCCCACGTTCAGGTGTAAATGGTGTAATTTACACTGTGGAACCTCTGGATGCATGCAGTCTATTGAGAGAGAAAGCGGTTGAAGGTACTACATCACCATTTGCATTGATTATAAGAGGTGGCTGCCAATTTGATGATAAAGTTAGAAATGCTCAGAATGCTGGATTCAAGGCTGTGATAGTATATGATAATGAAGATAGCGGTGTCCTTGTTTGAAGTAATGTTTCTTGAATCTACCTTATGGTCCTGACATCATTTTTTATGTTGTACTCATGATCAACACATATAAAAGTGTGTTTCTATGCATTCATTTAAGTATTTGTAATTCATGATGCTTTGATAGCTAGACATTAGTGAGGTGAGAGGAGGAAAAAGGATATATATACAAAAAAATCCAATTCTAGATTATTATGTCTGTAACGAAATTTAATTGGTAGGAAACATTAGCAACCTTATGCTATTTCAAACTATCAATTGTATTTCCCAAATCAAGGTTGTGCTATTTCAAACCATTAATTGCATTTCCCCAATCTGAGCATGTTAGCTGTTTTCAATTTAGTTAACATGCGACATCATGGTTCTAGGTATCAGAGTTGCTTGTCACTACAGTCTGCAGACATTATTTCTCATTATTCTAGAGTAGATTTTTCACACGGTTAGCTTGCATTTTCAATTGTATAAACTGCAAAAGCATTAGCTATGATTGTTATATCAGAAGGTGCCATACACCTCACTTCTAACATGTTTATTGTACTACAAAACTGCAGATACCACAACAACGCATTCCATGCTTGCCGTGCACTTTATATAGCTAACAAGTTCAACTCATCGGCAACGTATCCTGAATCAAAAATGGCAGTGCAGGCTATTGGTAATTCAGTGCCTAAGTTTCAATCAGGCTTTAGTGATGTGAGGACTGACTTGGTAGCGAGGGTTTCCTTCCAGATCAACTTTACTTATTGCATCAAGTACATTGTTAGAAGTTTTAAGCATATTTTCTTGACTTGTTTATTGCTGGTACCATTGACAAAATATTACGCTGTTGTGTGAGTAAAAATTGTCATTACTTCTAGGTTGTTAGCCTTTTAGCATTCAACTTGGGGCGCGGCGAAATCCTGGATCCACCATTGCTTCCCCTTATTATTCTCTTTCAAGTTTCTAGGGTTTGAAGCAAATATGCATGAAAGTCCTATTTTAATTGGGTAAATTTGCTAGAAACTAAGATTTGTAACCTTGTATGTCAATATTCTGCAATACACTATGCCCAATCTCAATTAATCGCAAAACAACTCAAATCCTTGAAATTGTTCTATGGGCGCAGTACTACCATGCGCAACATTGTGGTACTACTACTCCGGTAGTTCCAGCATCGTCATTGTCATGACCCCTTTGGCACTCCTCCCCCTAACTAGTTGGTCCTTTTGGTACTTGATACAAAAGGGGGAGACAAGATCAATCAAGTGAAGAAAGAAGAGAAGGAAGAAGTCAAGCTATCCAAGCTATCTATTATATCTAGTATTAGTTTCTATTATCTAAGTTGGCTCTTTTGTAATGAACCTTTTGTGTAGTTAAGAAGCTTCGGTATTATTGTAATATTTTGGTTATACGCTTCTTCTTGTTAATTATTCTACAATGTTTAATCTTGTTAATTATGTTACAATGCTTGGTCATAATGAATTATTGTCTATTTTATCCATTTGTTGTGCATTGATAGCATCTCTTTAAGCTTTAAAATTGTTTTACCATTTTAATTGCTTGATGCTTCCTCAAATCCAACTAATAGAGGAAAGTCCCCCAAAATTTCCTAAAAATCCACAAGTGTGCAATAAAATCACTTCATGAACCCCTATGCACACATTTATGGGAAGTTTTGTCTATTTGTTGAAGACTTTGCTAGCACTTAACTTTTTATCCCCTTTGAACTCATCTCAAGAGTTAAAAGCTATCAATTGTCGAAATCTAGAATATGTAACTTGTTCTTGAACTAGATGCATATTCAAAAAAAGTTAATTCACTTAAATTATTTAGGTTTCCATCAATTACCAAAAAGGGAAAGATTGAAGCATCTAGGCCTCTAAAAATGATTTTAGTAATTAATGATTACTATGCTTAAGGGACTAATATGTTTATTAAGATAATTGAAAGATTTGGTTCTGGATTTGGAGGATATCATGGAAAAGGCATGCAAGGATAACTAAGGATTAACATGGCTCAAGGCAAATGTATAAAATTGCCTAAGGACCTCTTTTATAAATTTTACTGGTCTTGGCATATGTTGAATTAAGACTAGATTGGTAGGCTAGATGTCGTACTATTAAGAGAGGTCATGTCTAGTAGCTTGAAGATAATATTATACCATATTGATCAATCTTAGTGCATGCATGCATTTAGATTCAATTTATTAACCCTCTCTGAACTTTTCTTGAAAATTGATATGACCATCATTGTAACCGTGGTGGTACCGCTGCATCGGTACTATCAGGTATTACATGCCAGTACATTTTTCTAGAAAGGTGTTGTTTTGGACTTAACTAAAACGGTACTACCACTATTCTTGACCAGTAGTACTGCAACAGTATGACCGCATTGCATGATCGACACTACCGCATTTACAGTATGACCATATTTTAGTTGGTGGTAGCTATTTTTAGAGAGGTATATTTTTGGGAGATTCTTCCTTTGAAAAATGGTACTGCCGCAGCTTAAGTGAGGTATTACTGCAAAATTGGTATGACCGGGGCATGTGAGTGTGGTATGACCATTTTTGTATTAACGGCTAGTTTTTGGCATTTAATGAGCAGTAAGTAGCTATTAAATAGTTGGTGTCGTAGTACTGGTCACCTTATGGCGGTAGTATCACTCTACCTGATTTTTGGGGATTTCATCCCCAATGGTCACTCTGGTTGGTAGAGGCTACAAATACCTCCTTACCAGCAATAAGGGCACTCTCCTTAGACCCCAAATGAATACTTTTAAGCTCTTGCATCCCTCTCTTTAACTCTAGTGCATTAATTTTATATTTTGATGTTGTTGAGAGTATTCAAATGCATTGCATCGTTTGATTGATCCTTGTGGCATTTGAAAAGCTTCAAGCAAGCAACATTGGCTTATTTCTCTTGGTGGTTACCACCACATAGACGGCTTGGAGGAGTTGGCCCAGTGATCTCTTCAAGAAGGTTGTGGAGAGACCTGACGTGGTTCTGAAGGTTGGAGCTCACCTCCTGGAGCAGGAAAGAGTTACCGTAGTGAATTGAGGAAAGGCTCAAGTTGAGCAAGGAGCCAGCTTGATTCATTCAAGCTCCCTCGATGTGGATTAGAGAAGACCGGTAAGTCTTCGAGACTACAAGAAAAGTTCTTGTGTCCATCATGTGGTTTAATTCTCTTTCCCTTTACTTTTCACTTTATATTTCTAGTGATTAATTACTTGACTTGGTTAGCTAGAATTGTATCTTGCCTAGACTTAGATTGTTGGTGTCATAGTGAGACTTAGAACTTTTAGTCCTTAAATTGTGCAAGAAAAATTTTAGTTCATACTTGCTTAAAATTCGTGATTTAGCCAAAAGAATTTAAAAATCTCCTATCCGTCCCCTCTAGTCAGTTATCCTTAATCCTAAATGGCGGCATCATAACATGACAAATCAACATGTTTCGTTATGTAGAAGGGCTACATCAACACATACACCACAATAATGCTTTAGAGCCAGTCAAATCGACGTGTTTTATCACCAACAAGAATTGTATGAACCCATACATCAAGATAGCACACTTGGCAAACAATCAAAGCTACATGTTTCATTAACTAGATGGACCACATGAGCCTCTACATCACAACATCGCATGGTGGCTGGTCAAATCTACATGTTTCAAAAACCAGATGTACTGCATGAGCACCTGTCATCATAGCGACATTACAACCAAACAAATCAGTATGTTTCATTTACTAGAAGGGCTGCATGAACCCCCCCCCCCACACACACATCACAATAGTGCATTGAAGCTAGTCAAATCGACGTGTTTCATCAACCTAAAGGACTGCATGAACCCATAAGTTACAATAACACACTTGACAACCGATCAAAGCTACATGTTTCATTAACCAGATGGATCGCATGAGCCTCTAAGTCGAAATTAATATTGCATCTAGCTGGTCAAATCCAAGTGTTTGAAAAACCAAATGGACTGCAAGAACCCTTATATAGCAGCATCACAACCTTAACAAATCAACATGTTTCATTAACCAAAAGGGCTGCATGAACCCTTATTTCATAGTAGCACATTGGAGCCAGTCAAATCGATGTGTTTCATCACCAGAAGAACTACATAAACCCATACATCACATTAGCACAATTGGCAGCTGAGCAAAGCTACGTGTTTCATTAACCAAACTAATCGCATGAGCCTCTACACCACAATATCGCATGGTGGCTGGTCAAATCCAAGTGTTTCATAAACCAGATGGACTACATGAGACCCTATGTCATAATAGTGCCATCACAACCAGACAAATCATCATGTTTCATTAACCAAAAGGGTTGCATGAACCCATATGTCACAACAGCACACTTAGCAACCAATCAAAGCAACATGTTTCATTAATCATATGGACAACATGAGCCTCTAAGTCACAATTAATATCACATGACGGTTGGTCAAATTCAAGTGTTTAAAAATCTAGATGGATTACATAGCACTAATATCAAAATAGTGCACTGCATGAGCCCCTCCATCACAATAGCTCATGGCAAATGGTCAAATCCAAGTGTTTCATCAGCCAAAAGGACTGCATGAACCCCTATGTCATGATAGCACAATGTAGCCAGTTAAACCCAAGTGTTTCATTAACCACAAGGATTGCATGAATGTAGGATTAAGGATAACTGACTAGAGGGGGTGAATAAGAGGTTCTAAAAATTTTCCTTCTAAAACTAAATAACATAATTTAGCTAGACAAGATTTCAAAGCAAAGTAAACCTATGCAATTCTAGTAATCTAAGGCACCACAAGTAATAGTCTTTACAAAATCTCTAGTGCAAGTAAATAGGATAATCACAATGATCGTAATATACTAGAAATACAAGTGCGAAAAGAAGAGACAACGTAACCAATTGACACATGATGTTTTACCATGATATTCGGAAACTTGCCAGTTTTCCCTAATCCGCGTTGAGGAAAGCCCAACCAACTTGGACCAACTCCACGAATTAAGTCTTAGCTCCTCAATCTACTAGTGGTTGTCCTTCCTCTGCTCTAGAGATGGTGGACACCAAACAATTCACAAGTCGGCGCCAAGTCTCTTTACAATCTTCTTGAAGAAATCACCTCGCAATCTCCCGCCAAACCGTCTAAGTATCGGTAAGCACTAAGAGAAATAAACCAAGGCTTCACTTGACAGCAATCAAGTGCCAAATGATCAATCTATATGAATGCACTTGATTTTGACTCAACTACCTCAGATGAATGAAATGAAAGCAATTGAGGTGTGGAGTGAATACTCTATGCTTAAGGATGTTGCAATGTAGTGCCTAACTCTGTCCTTGAGCAGGTGGAAGAGTATTTATACCCCCACCAACCAAAACTAGCCATTATAGGACAATCCCTGAAAAAATCAGGGTGAGCGGAAGTACCGCCATTCATCGGCCGGTACTACCGCACCTGTTCTGACACAACAGTAACGGCTATTTCAGAGCTTCTGAACTATCCGTTGAAAGTCGGTGTGGTACTACCGCCGTTATAATCACGGTAGTTTCGATATTCGGAAATTCTAAATTTCAGCACAGTACTTACGTCTGCTTCGAAGCCAAAAGTTGGCACTCTCTGGAAAAAAATATATCGCCTAGATTTTCGGAGCTTCCATGATCCGGAAGTACCATTCAAGGGTTGTGGTACTACTGCTCTGCAGTAGTTCCGCTGTTGAAACTCCGGTACTTTCGTTTTCCAGAGGGACAAAGTGATTCCAAGGGTGCTCTCTGGAAAAAAACGTACCGCTCGTTTTGTCGGAACTTCCAAAAAGTAGAAGTACCTTTGTTTACACTCCGGTACTTCCAATATCCAGACATAGCACATATTGGCTATCAATTTTAGTTTTAAGTGAATGTATGATCCTAAATTTGTACAAATGATACAATAATATGCTATCAAGTTACTACCCATGATCTATCTTAATAGTACAGTATTTATCCTATAATCCGGTCTTCCGCCCTTTCTCTTAGGACGGGTAAAAATAAAAGGGATTCTAGTCCACTTATACATTTGTCTTGTGCCACATTGATCTTTATGTTGATCCTTAGCATGCATCTCACAATCATTATAAGCATTAAATCTTTTAAACACACAGTAGACATGTTAGTCTCATATTTATATAATGTTATTAATTACCAAAATTATTTTTAGATGCCTAGATACTTTTAATGGATCTTACATCACAATAGCAAACAACGGGTGCCTACTCAAATCCATTGTGTTTCATGAACCAGGATGGACTGCATGAATCGCTACGTCACAACAGGCCATGGCAACCGATCTAAGTCATGCATACATCCTCTTCTGATGAAGTGATGTAGTAGCGACTAAATTGAGAGGGGGCATCAACTAGGGCCTGTTTAATATGGCTACGGTTTATGGTTTTTAGCTGAATTTTTTGAATTTTAGATATTTGCGACAGAGATTACGGAGAGAGATACTCGCTTGCAATTTTGGTTGATACAAATGTTGAGCTTTTAACGTGAACTACAATTAGCTTGTAGACCCTGTCTTGAGAAAATATTCCGTTTGAAAATTAGATATTGTAACAAAAACTAAAAGCCGCTTTTAGAAGCCGTTAAAGAATAGACCGCTAGTGAAGTATACAATTTCTAACTAGTTGAAGGCGCGGTCTGAAAGTATGCAACACTCGCAGGAGTATTCCGATATTAACCACATTGCTTTATTCCGATATTAACCACGTTGCTTTAAGGTGATAATTAGCGACTAAATTGAGAGGGGGCATCAACTAGGGCCTGTTTAATATGGCTACGGCTTATGGTTTTTAGCTGAATTTTTTGAATTTTAGATATTTGCGACAGAGATTACGGAGAGAGATACTCGCTTGCAATTTTGGTTGATACAAATGTTGAGCTTTTAACGTGAACTACAATTAGCTTGTAGACCCTGTCTTGAGAAAATATTCCGTTTGAAAATTAGATATTGTAACAAAAACTAAAAGCCGCTTTTAGAAGCCGTTAAAGAATAGACCGCTAGTGAAGTATACAATTTCTAACTAGTTGAAGGCGCGGTCTGAAAGTATGCAACACTCGCAGGAGTATTCCGATATTAACCACATTGCTTTATTCCGATATTAACCACGTTGCTTTAAGGTGATAATTCAGTGCCCCAAAGATATAGAGCCCTAATCTTAAAATGGTGCCCTAACCAGGGGGCTAAGATGGTAAAATCAAGACCCGATTAATTCCAAAGTGGGATTTTGCCGATCAGATTTGCATTCCCATCAGGAGCCAGCGAAGCTGAGCAAAGCCCCTAGACGTTTGACTTCCCCCTCACCACACGCAGTTATCAACTATCCCCAGCGTTAATTTCCTCCTCCCCCATTCTTATTACATAATAAGAACCCTCCTTTTAGGCCCTGTTTGGAATGCGGGAATTTTTTCCGATTTCTGCGAGAATTGAACTGTTTCCTGCAAAATTCCTGTGAAATTTCTCTGTTCCAAACATGCCCCCTTAATGGGTTCGTCTTTTCCTCACCCCACCTCACCAAACACTGCAACCTCCCCCCCTCTCCTCCCTTTGCTTCCCCTTTACTCTCTCTCTCTCTCTCTCTCTCTTCATGTGCGCATGTGTGTGCTGTGTTCGTCTTTCTGGCTTCCTCTCTTCTGCAAAGAAGCAAAGGCCACTTGCCCTTCTCCCATCTCCGCATTCTGGTGCCACTCCACACAAGTAAGAACAGCGCCCAGCAAGCACCCGACTTTTCCAGTTCTGAGGGGGCGGCGGAGTTCTTGATGGAATTCTTGGGCAATGGGTCTGAATTGGAGGTCCTGGGAAGGTAATTTCTTCTCCCGTTGATATTTCTTGGAGCCATCGGCCTCTGTCTTCAAGGTGTTGACTTGTCCTGTTCCTCTGAACTGTGTCTTGTGATTTATGGTTTGCTGTGATGTCGGCAGAGCTGAAGTTCCTTGCACGTTGTCTGGATTCATTCAAACGCCCTGTATGTTGCATTTGATATATTTTTTAAAAAAAATTGTTTAAGCGTGGTAGTTGAATAAACAGTTCAGAGTTCATCACGAGTTCTCGGTGGTCTCACCTTGCAATGACCATGTTGCTGTTTGATTAGTTTGCTTGTTAGAAACCTTCTATTTAGTAATATGTAAATGATAATTTCTCCCACACATGGAAGAATCGGGCCATCATGTGCGTACCTTTTCTTATAGAGACAAATTTACCCTTTACTTTTTACAGTTTTGTTCACGTGCTACTTTAGGATCCAGGGTTGGCTAATGTACCTTTTCTCTCTTATACAGATAAAGCAATTAGGATAAGTTTGTAAATTCCTTTGGCAAATCGTCACAAGATTCTGAATTACGCAAACATCTCAAACAGTTTTTCATCAGACCAACTGAAGAGAATATGTCGTCACCCAGCAATTCCATCAGTGCAGCCTTGTCACGGACAACACCCGTGTTTCGTTTGAGAGTATGGGTCTTGATTGCCATTGGCATTGGGATACTAATGGCAATTTTGTTCATCATAGCATTGTGGCTTTCGATCCGAAGGAAAAGTAAGACTACGAAAGGATTTGACACTGCATCGCAAGCAGAGATCCCTATTGTGTCGAAGGAAATCAACGTTGACAGAGTTGATGCACAAAGTCTACATGACAGCGGAGCGCCATTCATGCCAGTGCATGATAAATATACACAGATGAAGGGTGTAGCACATTTGGCAGCGAGTAGATCTGTCGATGTAGATGCATTCAGCCAATGCAGCTCATTGTACAACATAGAGAAAGCTGGAAGTTCATATTCTGAAGATTACAGCAGCTCAGGACCAAAAAGGAAAGGCAGTTCACCATATGGATATGCGTCAGCTTCACCGCTGGTTGGCCTGCCTGAGTTATCACATTTGGGCTGGGGCCACTGGTTCACCTTGAGGGACCTGGAGTACGCAACAAACCGGTTTGCGAAGAGTAATGTCCTTGGAGAGGGTGGCTATGGAGTTGTCTACAAGGGTCGACTGGTGAATGGGACCGAGGTGGCTGTGAAGAAGATCCTTAACAATGTGTAAGTGTATGTTGTCTTGGTGAATTTACTGTGATGTTAACTAGAGCTAAGATATGTTAACTGGATTTGCAGGGGGCAGGCAGAGAAAGAATTTAGAGTCGAAGTTGAAGCCATTGGTCATGTTCGGCATAAGAATCTGGTGCGGCTTCTGGGGTACTGTGTGGAAGGGATACATAGGTGACCATTTATTCCTTCTAGTTTGCTTTCCATCTTGAAATATTATAGAGGTACTAGAACTAGTTTGTATGCATCCACCTTGTGCAAGTTAATCATGATATCTCTACTATACTTGTATTCTGAAGATTCACAATGGAAAATGAATAGTCAATACCATGGGAAGGAAATTGTGTTTTTGCCCCTTTTGCATAATGCTAGTTTGTGTTCTCCCTGTTGCCTTGTTTCATGTTGATTAATTCTGGCCAAATAACGACTTCAAGCTATAATAAGCATATAGTTCTTCACATAAGCTTTCATTGTATATGGACTTGTTCTGAATATTTACCTGCAGGATGCTTGTCTATGAGTATGTCAACAATGGCAACCTAGAACAATGGCTTCATGGGGCCATGAGTCAACATGGCATCCTTAGTTGGGAAAACCGCATAAAGGTTCTCCTTGGGACTGCAAAAGCGTAAGTTTGGAGTTTGGACCTCTTTCACGATTATTTCCTGACACCATGCTTTAACAAACAACAGTGGTTAAAGTTCACCCGAGACCGTTGACTATTACATGCTAATGTAGACGATTTCATGACTTTTCAGGCTTGCATACCTTCATGAAGCCATAGACCCAAAAGTCGTACACCGAGATATTAAGTCAAGCAATATCTTAATTGACGATGAATTCAACAGCAAGGTCTCTGATTTTGGGTTGGCTAAACTTCTTAATTCCGATGCAAGCCATATCAATACAAGAGTGATGGGAACATATGGGTATAGCTCCCTTTCCACCTGCCCCACTCTTAATTTTTCTTTTGTTCATTTGGAAAGAATTCTCTTAATTTTCTTCTTAACCTGATGTTAGGTATGTTGCACCCGAATATGCAAATAGTGGAATGCTAAATGAAAAGAGTGATATTTACAGTTTTGGAGTTGTGTTGTTGGAATCTGTGACAGCTAGGGATCCAGTTGATTACAGTAAGCCTGCAGATGAGGTAAAACTTTTCCCATTTCAGGCAATTGGTGTAGCCACGCTCCCTGTTAGTCTTTACATCTCTTTTGTTGTTTCAGGTGAATCTTGTAGAGTGGCTTAAATTGATGGTTACCAATAAGAGGGCAGAGGAGGTAGTGGATCCAAATCTCGAGATAAAACCACCTAAACGTGCCCTTAAGCGGGCAATCTTGGTTGGCCTGAAGTGTGTTGATCCAGATGCTGAAAAGAGGCCAAAGATGAGTCATGTCGTTCAAATGCTTGAATTAGTTCAGAATGCATATCAACAAGTACTTTTTCTATCCTTGCTCTCTGTTATTCTACCATCTAGTTGACACAAATTAGCATCTTGGAGCTTTTATTTTGACAACATAAGTGTAACTATGTTTTCTTTTTGTTAATGAAAGGATCAGAAAAGGCACAACCAGATGGGAAGCATTGATATCGAGTCGCAGCAGTTATTAGAGGAGATTTCGAACAGTGCTGATGCCTCCAAGTCTGAAGAAGCACAGGAAATAGGACACCTGAAGTCATCTGATAATAACAGTTGATTTCATCAATATTCAATACTTCAATGGAGTGAGTGAAACAGATTTACAATTTGCAAATACTGGAGGGTGGAAGCCATGGTGGCAAAATCAGTTAGGAGCAAGCTGCTCAATTCCCTTTTTTTCTTCTACTTTTCGAGAAGTGCTTCTATAATCCCCTAAAAGAATTGCCTTACTCTTTGTTTTCTGTAGATGAGTCCTTCAACTCATTTACTTTAGGATAGGTGTAGTTTTCTTTTAGGGGACCATAGAAGCACTTTCTTCATCTTCATTTATCATTTGAGCTGCCAGGAGGAACTGATTTCAAAGGCATGACTATAGTTACCAGATCTTGTTACCCTTGTATAGAAGACATATGGATCCTTAATTTTACCATAAAGGCATAAATTTGTTGGAGTACCATGTGAGAAGCTTTATTTCCCCCTAATTTACTTGGATCAAAATTGTTTACACAATTGCACACGCAGGGTGATCTTCCATTGAAGAGCCTAGGAACACTTGAGTACACTACTTTTTGTGGGAGATTAGTTGATGCCAGTGACTATTGGAACTAATCATTTGCATGTTTCCGTTGTGAAAGTTCCCCTTGATTGCTAAAATACAAAGGCAGCTGTTTGGTCCTTGCACTCAGTGATAGTTTTTGGTTTCTATACATGATTACAGGATTCCAATCATTGGTGCCTGCTTGTTTTGCAAGTTTTGCCACCTTCCTCCTGCTTTTGTAAGGGACCGAGTTAATCATTGGTGCCTTTGTTGCTTCGCTTATTTAACTAACGGCCCTTCAATTTCATAAATTTATGCACTATTCAGTAAAGCTTCTACTTTAGGTGCACAAAACATTCAATTGCTAATGGCTGCTTTAGGGTAGGAACAGAACCTTGTGACAAATTTCTACTCAAATTTTTGACCCACAAGATCGTGCGACATGCCGCTGTGCGTGCAGTATTGGAATGGGCGCAGTGCTGCAGGCCATGCGAATGCGAAGTATGCAATGCCCAACCAGCCAACCACCTAGTGTTGCAGAATGTTGAGCCTGATCCCCGCACGCGCAAGGCATCCTCACCATCTGGATCTGGGCATGCGAGGCCGTTCTCACGGGAGACACCCAGACCGAGCTGTACCGCGGCGGGTGGTCGGGCCGCACGGCAGCTCCTGCCCTCCCAGTCCCAGTGCGGGCAAACGGCCGGGTACTCCGTAGACAAATTTTCATTCCAGGACATGTGAGAAATAAATTGCCAAAGGTGAGACCGTGAGAGTCCTGCTCAACTTGGCTTATAAACCGTAATTTTTAGTTTTTTCACTGTAATAGCTGAAAATACATTATGGCTCTGTTCTTTTCAGCTTCTAAAAGTTGATTTTCGGCTTTTCTACAGTAACTAGCTTTTAAACGGAGTATTTTTTCAAGATAGAGTCTACTAGTTAATTATAGTACATACTTTACTGACTTCATTTATATCGGCAAAAACTGCACGTGAGTTTTTATTACTCTGTAATCTCTTATACAAACAGCCCAAAAGTCATAAGCCGCAGCCAAAAGCTACAAGCTGCAGCCAAAAAGAACAGACCCAATAACGGCGATTAGTTTTTTCTAAGTGATTAGATTTTAAAAAATAAAAAAATTATATCACCATAGACAATGCAAATAAATTATAGGAAAACAACAAAAAAAAGTCCCAAAAACTAAAACACTAAAATACTAAAAAAAGACAAAGTTAAAAAACCACCAGACAGAAACCGAATCTGTTGGGAGCGGTGCTAGATGCGGGCACACAGCCATGCTCAGACAGTTCTTGGTAGCCGTAGAAGTGAAATTTAACAAACTAGCTGCTCATGAATACAAGTTTCTGCTCTAAGCAGCATAATTTCTGGTTCAGTGATTCCTATCCATAGTTTCCGGTCTTTTGACTCGTTCCTTCCTGGCCTCGGCGGCTGCTACCGTACGTCAGCGCCTTGTCTCGGGGAAGCAATTTGGGCGGCGTCGTTGGTTGGTACAGTAGTAGCGAGCCAGAAAGCCGGGTAGACTACTGTACTGGTGAACAGTGACTTGGCGAACCTGCCGTGCAACGGGCATACCCGACGGGACAATGTCCTGAACAAGCAACATATTTCAGCGCCAAACTACCTGCATCGTTCCGTCTCCCAGGCTAGAAGACCGAGCACACCGCTCAACTGTGCTCTATGATGCACCGACACGGATACGTCGACACGACACGACACTGACACGGGAATTCACCGTTTTCCCAAAAATACCGATACGGCGACACGTCTATATATATTTAAATAATAAATAAATTATATATATATATATAAAAATGTATTATTTTCTATGTTTCCACATGCTTATTAAACTGAAATAATGTAAATTGTAAACTTGTAATTTGTAAAGTGTATACTCGGAATATGTACCTCATGAATTGTTTTGTTAATCCTGACGATAATTGTTGATGTGAATACCATTTCCAGAAATAAGAATTCCATTAACCTAGCAGCGGGGACGCCGGCGAGGCAGCAGCGGGGACGCCAGGGAGATGTAGTTGGCGGCGAGATGCGGGAGTCGGTGGGCGGTAGTGAGATGCGGGAGTCGGCGGGCAGAGGAGATGCGAGTGAGGAGATGGAGGCGGTGGTGAGATGCGGGAGCCGGCGGGCGGCGGCGAGGTGCGGGAGCCGGCAGGCAGAAAAGATGCGAGTGAGGAGATGGAGGCGGCGGTGAGATGCGGGAGCCAACGGGCGGTGGCGAGGTGCGGGAGCCGACGGGCGACGGCGAGGTGTAGGAGCCGACGGGCGGCGGCGCGAGCGGGCGATGCGGAGAAGCACGAGTGGGTGATGGGAATGAGGCTCTAGGGAGGAATCGGCGCGGCAGCCGTAGGGTTAGGGCAGGCATGGTATAGGCCGGTCGTGTCCTGGGAGGGCTGGCTGTGTCCAGGCCGTGTCCGACTCACATAATTACTGTGTCCGACACGTGTCTAGAATTTTCATTTTTAAAATTAATTCCGAAATCGGCAGATACGTCGCCGACACATATCCGAGACGTGCGTCGGACACGGATACGACGGTTTTGACATGTGTCCGTGCTACAAAGACTGTGCTCTCATGCTTGAAACTTCGACCTAAATGAAGTCCATCTCTTAAAAAAAATAGAGAGATAAAAGCGTTAAAAGACTTTAAGCGCATCCACGTCTTACAGTCCCAAAAAATCACAGATTTTGGCAACCAAAAGACTACACGTGCAACTAGCTAGTCACTTGAAAAACCTTTCTGAATCCTGACGCAGAACAGATCACACCTTTCCCGTCAAAAAACAGATCACACCTGGGACATTCGCCATGCTTTGCTGTGACTCAAAATCGAGTAGTTGTGCGGTGCAGGCACGAGACAATAGAATCTCAGCAAAATGCTCGAATTCCAGATTTATTATTGTGCTTTTACAACGAAGGCCACTATTTGTACACAGGCCACAAGCTATTTACAGATTCGTGTTGGGTGTGTATTCAATGGAAGGCAAGGCAATCTTGATTGTGATGCAAGTGTTCTCTGCTCTGCAGCACTGATACCAATTCAAGTACATGCTCATTCTGCGCAGGCTTGTATTGACGATTCAATGTAGAGCTTATGGTCTCAGCGCTCCATCGAGAGATCATTGTACAATCTCCCCAAGCATCGGCTATGTTCCATCTTTCTAATGTGTTGGTTAATCCATGGGCGGATCCAATGGTATTCCTGGGTATTCCCGGGAATACCCAACTTTTTTGGTGTAATCTGTAGTATATATGTATGTATACTTATATATATAAATGTATAATGATGTATTCTGTGATATTTTCGCTATTCTAGCCTACTAGCACCAATTTAAGAAGCCTATAAACACAGAATTGCTTATTTGCATGGCTTCATTCAGTCCTATTGATTCATTTGCTGCTTTTGACAAAGACAAATTGGTTAAGTTTGCTGGATTTTATCCTAAGGATTTCTCAATCTTCCTCCTCAACTCAATTTGTACATTACTGATATGCGCACTGATGAAAGGTTTAGAAATGTGAGAAGTCTTGCTGAGCTTTCCATTAAGCTTGTTGAAACAAAGAAGCATATTAGACATGAAGTTGTTTACAGGCTTCTCAAATTGGTGCTAGTGCTTTCAGTAGCAACTGCAAGTGTTGAAAGAGTCTTTTCTATCATGAATTATGTGAAGAACAAATTGAGAAATAAGATTGGGGATTAATACTTGAATGATTGTTTGGTTACATTTATTGAGCGGGAGTTCTTTCTACAAGTTAAGGACAAAGACATCATCAACCGCTTCCAAGCCATGAAGAATCGCAAGGTTAAAGCAACATTATAGTATTTTGTAAGTTCTCTTTATTACTTATTAATTTGTTTCATGCATATTTTAGAGCGGAACAATTTGTTATTTGACTATTTTTGTGACTTTAATTATCGATAACGTACTACTCTGAACTATATTTTAAATCTATGAATTGGATTTTTTTTATGTGGGAATGGGAATACCCAAAGTTAAAATCTTGGCTCCGCCACTGGGTTAATCTGACCCTGCAAAAGAGAGATGTTAAAAAGTTTATGGCATTCAGTTACGTCGATCATTAGGACCATGCTCAGAAGCAAGCAGGCAAAAAGAGAAATATTTATGAGATTCCAGGCCTGTTCTTTTTGGCTGAGACTTATAGCTTTTAACTGTGGCTTGTGGCTTTTGGGCTATTCGTGCTAGAGATTACAGAGTACCGGAAACTCACGTGTAGTTTTTGCTAGGGGTGAAAACGGGTCGGATTCGGACGGATATTGCTGTTACCATATCCTAACCCATATTTTTTTCTCCGGATTCGGTACCAATCGGATTCGGTGTCGGATCGGTCGGGATTAACCCATTTCGTTTGCACCCCCTACTTGTTTGTAAGGAATGCATACAGTGCAATAAATGGAGTAGGACGCACTGACTTGATGTTACTATTTAATAGCTGATGTGGAAGATTTTATTTTACCATTGCAAAAGAAAATGAAACGTCAAATAGTAGCACTAACCTGAAATCAAACTTGAAGATGTATCGGATTCGGACGGATATTCGGATTCGGACGGATATTCGGATTCGGACGGATATTGCTGTTACCATATCCTAACCCATATTTTTTTCTCCGGATTTGGTACTAGTCGGATTCGGTACCAATCGGATTCGGTGCCGGATCGGTCGGGATTAACCCGACCCGTTTTCACCCCTAGTTTTTGCCGATATAAATAAAATCAGTACAGTATTTACTACAATTAACTGCAATTAACTAGTAGACTCTATCTTAAAAAGACACTCTGTTTAAAAACTAGTTACTGTAGAAAAGTCAAAACAGAAGCCAAAAGCTGAAAAAGAATAGGGCCGGAAACATACAATCAATGAATCAAAAGCGGGTGGTGAATCATATAGCAGTGCCAGCATTTCTTAGTTTGTGGACCTATTCGAGTGCGAGCACATGTTGCTTCGAATATTGCAATTCGTGAAACACCAATGTGTGAATCTCTACTATCTACCGATTAACATCATTTAGACAATGTTTTGTGAAACTGAGATTAACCGTATAAAGTGAAAAAAGAAAGTAATTCTCCTCTTTGGACCATGTACACCAATCCAAACACAAGTACACTCAACAAGCTAGTTTCTCATCTATTTCTGCTACAAGCAGTCAAAGTACACTCGATCATCTAGATTCTCACATTGCTGCAAGCAGTCAAGCATTAAGTTTTCCTTCAGTCTTTTCTCTTTATTATCACAAGGAAAATGGCTCATTTGTTCAGAGGAATGCTGAAAAGTAAGAACCAAATATGCAACAGTGAATAAAATTTTCTTACTGTGTGAGAGGCTTCAAAATAATGCACTCACTCAGCTTAATTCCTTACTTCGGCAACGGGAAACGTAATCTCTGGCTTCATTGAAATCTGTTGCAAAAGAAAATTCAGCAAATGGTAATCCCATTCCATACTTTTGAGTGTAACAAAAGAAAATCGGGTGAATGTGGATAGTACCAGGAAGACGGCGGTAATCTGGTTCTATTCCATTTCCATTGATGTCTTTGTGATTTGGTGTCACATACTTGCCAACTGTGACGACAATGCTCGAGCCCCGAACCATCATGAAGTTCAAATACGGGCTGGATTAAGCCCTGCAATATCCAAGATACTAATTTAGACATACAAAAAGGGGGGAAACAGTATAAGCTATTTGGGTGGTTCAAACCTTGCCGAAAGTCCTTTCACCGACAAGAACAGCTCTGCAGTTGTCATGAAGCGCTGAAGCAATCTAGAAACACGTAGGTACCGTGGTGAGACTGACAGACTGTTATGGTTCTAATACTACCACTCTACCAGTGAGACAAAATGTGTGCTTACTATTTCACTGGCACTGGCTGTCCTATTATTCACTAGTACCTGTGCCATAAAATGTAGATGGACATGTGAGAAAATACAAATGAGTCGACATAGCGGATATAAATATATGGCATGATTCAGCTAAATTTCAGTGAAAGATAAGCATACGGCACACTAGGAAACTTATTAAAACAGAAACTGAATCTGTATTATGTCATTTCAAGAACCAGCCAATCAAAAAGTGCAAAATCAGAATTAACTGTGTCTACTAATACATTGCTCTACACCTTGAAGATTCTCACATTGTCGAGTGTAGCAAAGGGTCAAATTTTCATCAGAGTGAACAACTTTAATGTGGAGAGGAGTATACGTGTAAACCTAGGTCTTCACACTTTCTGTTGCACAGTTTACAGAACAATGTAAAACAATTTGCTTTAGGTCTCTTTGCCGGTATGAATTTTTGATTTTCGAATTTTGGCCGGTTTTTCCGGTTACCGGTTTCAAAACATCTCAAAATTCAAATTTTGATTTTCAAATTGTGACCGGTTTTTTACTGGTTTTTCTGTTAACTGGCCCGTAACCGCCCGGTTACCGTTACCAGCCGCTGACTGGGATTTCTTCCGGTTCCGGTTTTTGGAACCTTGCTTAGCACTACTACCTATTGAAGCGATGTGAAATAAGTATATAACCATATCATAAACATACCATCAGAGGAGTAGTAACCAAAGGTCCATTTTCAGCAACAATTGTATTTCGGACTTGACGATCCCGGCCAGCAGTATAAATAACCTGAAGAATTTCCAATAGGGCATATACTTCATCTCCAAAGTTCAGTTAATGACATAAAGGATAAATTAACAATGTTTTAGGCAATCACATGCCTGAAAGCCCTAAATCTTGTTAATATGTAGGGAAAGAATATTTAAATTCCAGCAAAGATTATATTGAAAGCACATAAAAGAATTGTAACTACAAGTGCATGTGCATTAGCTTATTGGGAGTGTTCTTTTGGGCTGCGGCTGATGGCTTTTATCTGCGCTTTTCGACACGGCGGCAGACAGCAGAGATACCGACGCGGATGGCACACATGGTTTTAGGCTTGGGAAGCCGTTTATAGAATCCGCTTCAAGAGGCCACCCCGTTTCGACTTTGGCCTTTTAACTTCCGAAGAAGCCAAAAGTCAAAAGCAGAAACAAAAAAGAATAGGGCCATTGTTAGGAGAACAAGGATATCAATTTAATAAAATGACTAATAGCTCAAGGTTGAGGGGGCTTCTCATACAGACACTACATTAGAGGAGTTGGGGGTGGCAAATCCTTTTTCTTGTTAACTGTTGTAGGGGTGGCCCCTACCTAACCCCAGCAGGCCTGTCAGAGGAATGTAAGGCCCAAAATGGGTCATGTATAATGACATGAATACCCCTGAGGGGAGTACTCATGTGTAAGGGCATTATTGTAAAAGCACTCCCCATATGGATGTATATATGCAACACAGGTCATGGGAAGAAGCCCTAAGCCATTCATTCACCTAACTCTCTACTACCATACTCTCTCTCTGTTTGGTCTGTAACCACAACAGTTGGCGCCGTCCGTGGGGAGGACAAGAGCAAGCCTCCAAGTCTGAAGGAGGATGGCACCAAAGAAAGCTTCACCATCGGCGGCGAAGAAGAAGAAGGCGGAAGCGGCGAAGTCTCGCGTCAACACCAGGGCTTCGGCTTTAGCAGCTGCAGGTACGGGCGGCGGTGCAAGTGTGATGACCATGAACATCGACGTTCACGACGCGACGCCCAACCCCGCCACCGCCGCAACGGCCAACCCCGCCACCAGTGACACAACGCCCGACCTCGCCAACGTCGCCGCGCCGCCAGACCCCGCCAACACCGCCCCGACGACCAACCCCGGCGATGGCAACGCAGGCGCATCCGTTTTTCCACCCGACGCAGAAGCGGTGAATGGTCCCAGCGGCGACGCGGACCTCGTCACCGGCTCCAGGGTCCTCCAGGACAACGCGGCGGGCAGCCTGGGCGCGCAGGCCGTGGTCGCCGCTGTGCCGGTCGCACCGCCGGGCGCACAGACGGCCCCAGCCACGTCCGCGGTGGAGACTGCCCTGTTGGCGGCCCTCAGCGCATTTCAGCGGGAGCTAACAGACCTCCGCGGAGCTGTGCGAGACATGCAAGAGGCTCGGAGCCAACACGCCCCCCCGGCGGTGGCATCCGAACCCGCTCCGGAGAGGGCGGACAGCCGCGACGCCCCTACGTCTAGTCGCGTCCCATTGCGGCGCGTAGACCCGGAGTCCCCGCTCTCCGCGGGCCTACAGCAGGTGGCGTGGCCTGAGGACTTCAAGTTCCCGAGCGTCATCGAGGCGTACAAGGGTGACTCTGACCCGCGAGAATTCGTGCGCGTGTATGAGACCGCTATCGAAGCCGCTGGCGGAGATGACACCACGAAGGCAAAAGGACTCCCTCTCGCGCTACAAGGGGTGGTGCTGTCCAGGTTCTTCACCATTGAACCACAGTCCATCTATGCGTGGGAACAGATCCGCGATCGACTCTACAACAACTTCCAGGGAAACTACATCGAGCGTGTCGATGCGGACCAGCTCTTCGCAGTCAAGCAAAAACCTGAGGAGAGGCTCCGGGATTACTTCAAGCGCTTCGCGAAAGTATGTTACCAGGTCAAGGACGTCAACGAAACAACCGTCATCAACGCAGCAATACAAGGCCTCCGACCGGGACCGATGGCCGAGTACAACGCGCGCAAGCCCATTAAGACGGTCGCGAAGCTCTTCGACAAGATGGAAGAGTACGCCAGAGCGGAAGAGGACGCGCGGCGGCGACACGGTGATGACTCCGACACCAACAAGGAGGAAGGCTCGGCAAAGAGCGAAGGTTCGCTGAAGCAGGGCTCTTCGAAAGGTAAACGCAAACAAGAGCAGCCGAAGGGCCCCTCCGAACGCAAAGACCCTCAACACAATGACCCGTCAGGCGATAGGCCCAAGCGCGTCGGCGTAGCTCCTCGGACCCCTCAACCGCAGTAGTCCAAACGGGGTCTTCGCCCCCCTGACCCTGGCCGCACCTGTCCGAAGGGACACCGCTGCGAAGGCGCCGGACTGGACCAGCTGGGGCGGAGCTTGGGGTGCGAGGCATCCCCCACACCAATTTGGGCTCCGGCCTTGGCGCTGGCCTCGGCCCCGACCTTGCGCCCGGGAAGCAACCTCGCCCCTGATGCCACAAGGCAAGAAGGGCTTCGCCACCCTGTACGGGGGACAACCACAAATCTGCGTGACATAGGCAACCGAAGATCAGCAAGAAGCACAACTGCCAGCAGCCGGTGACGCGCGTTGGAAGGTGAGCAGCCAGCGCAGCGCGCCTACAGCGCCGCGCCACGTGCCCTGCCCCTCTGGGGAAGGGACTTGACCGCTGACGACCCGACGCACGCCAATCATGGCCCGTCACGTGTGCATCTCGAATGGACAAGCACGTACGGATATAGCAGCCTGCTCGTACCAGCCCAGGGGTCGGCGCAATTCCCAGAGCCATTAAGGCGCACCACCGCGGGGTCGCGTTCACCCCAGGGAGTGCCTTGCTTCAAGCAGTGCACCACTCGGTTATAGCGCCCCTGCGCGCGTGGCACCAGGGAGTGCATTGCCACCACTTCGAAGCGTAGGAGACGGAGCGCTCGCGCGTCTACTTCGACTAGGCGCCAGCTCCGCTGCTACCACTTCGAAGGGTAAGGGACGGAGCGCTCGCGCGTCTACTTTGACTAGGCGCCAGCTCCGCTGCCACCATTTCGAAGGGTAAAGGACGGAGCGCTCACGCGTGTACTTCGACTAGGCGCCAGCTCCACTGCCACCACTTCAAATCATAGGGGACGGAGCGCTCACGCGTCTACTTCGACTAAGCGCCACCTCCGCTGCCACCACTTCAAAGCGTAGGGGACAGAGCGCTCGCACGTCTACTTCGACTAGGCGTCAGCTCCGCTGCCACCACTTCGAAGGGTAGGGGACGGAGCGCTCGTGCGTCTACTTCGACTAGGCGCCAGCTCCGCTGCCACCACTTTGAAGGATAGGGGACGGAGCGCTCGCGCGTTTACCTCCACGAACGTAGCACCCTCGGCCCACCCCGCAAGCGCCTGCTCTCCGCGGCTACTATCCTTCAAGGTAGGGGACCAGCGGCTTCAGAGCACCGCCTCGCTGCCCGCCTTGTAGGCACGGCCTCGGCAGGAGGCACTGTCTCGGCGGGACGGCATGGCTCCAGCACAGGATTTCGCCGTTCGCCACCAACGCGGCCACGGTCTCGACCTCGGCTTCGGATTCGAGGAGCGGACTCGCGCGCGGGGACTCATCTGTCGGCATTCCCCACACATCGTACGGGCGGAGGGTACGTCACGCCAAGTTTTGGCTTGTTCTCATAAACAGACCACCTTCAGTGCATCAACATTCTTTCGAAAGTAATGCAGATGGGCTTGATCAGAAACCCCGACTGAAGGTGGGCCTGTCTAAGAGAACAGGGCAAACCTTGCCGTTATATGCAGAAACACAGCACGAGCGCAGCAAGTGCGACTAGTTACCGCTAACAGACGCTAACCAAGCCCTCAAGAAAAGCAGGCCTCCATCAGTACATCAACATTCCCCAAGCCGCGTAGTGCCGCTATGGAATGTGGATGCACTGAAGAGGCCAATTTTAGGGGAGCAGCATCTATTCGAGCACACAATGCAGGTACAATGCTGCACCAGCACGCTATATATACCCCATCAGCGGGGAAGTCTAACCGGCGAAATTCCAACCGGCGGAGGAGCGTCGCAGCATCGTACCACCACGATGCTTCAAGACCCGCGCCGCGCCAAGCATGTTTCACCACATGGACGGCTAGGAGAAGGAACGTCGCAGCATCGTACCACCACGATGCTTCAAGACCCGCGCTGCGCCAAGCATGTTTCGCCACGTGGACGGCCAGGAGAAGGAACGTCGCAGCATCGTACCACCACGATGCTTCAAGACCCGCGCTGCGCCAAGCATGTTTCGCCACGTGGACGGCCAGGACAAGGAACGTCGCAACGTGGTATCGCCACGACCCCTCAAGTCTCGCGGCGTGTCAACCAAACCTCGCTGGGCAGGCTGGCAGTTGCCTATCGTCAGGGGCGCTCGACGCCAGAGGTGCGCGCGCGCGACGACTTAGGGACCCGCTCCGCCTGCCTACGCCGACGCATCTGACTCCGCCAACACCCCCAGTCCGGCCCGGGCAACCACCGACCCCGCCAAATCGGAGGCAACTTCGACCTCCAACCCGCCCCCTCGGTTGCGATGCCAACCTCGGCTTCGACCTTCGCTCCGGACGACAACCCCGACCCCGCCACGGCAGTACTGTGGATGACGAAGCCTTCACCAATCCGCCCGGCGCCATACCTTCGCAATAAGGCGAACACTACATTCCGATGAACGTTTGCATAAGTTCACAGGCTGCAGGGACGGAGGGGGCCAAAGGGCTCGGCAACATGGCTTCGGCCCGTGGAGCCCTTCACTATGAGAGGCTCATGTTGTAGGGGTGGCCCCCACCTAACCCCAGCAGACCTGTCAGAGGAATGTAAGGCCCAAAATGGGTCATGTATAATGACATGAATACCCCTGAGGGGAGTACTCATGTGTAAGGGCATTATTGTAAAAGCACTCCCCATATGGATGTATATATGTAACACAGGCCATGGGAAGAAGCCCTAAGCCATTCATTCACCTAACTCTCCACTACCATATTCTCTCTATTTGGTCTGTAACCACAACATTAACAAATTGGAACTTCAAATTTTGTTCAGAATTTCAAATCAGTGTTAACGTCATAGCAGAACTAGCATGATTTGATTTTTCTGAGTTCCAACCAAAACTAGAGGCATCTTTGCACAGTATTTCATTAAATTTTGAGATATTGCTCACGAAAATTTAATTGAAGTGGACATCTAAAGGTTCATTGTATTTCAAAGAAATTTATGCCAGGAAAAAATGGCTACTTCAACAAGTTCTTTCAATGGATACAGGACAGAAGTTTTCAGGCAACCAGTGATAAAGCACCATTTTGACTGAAAAAGTAAAAGATATGCACCAATTTTAGAAGGATTACAGAAAGGCAACCAGAAGTTGAAAATATGGAAGCAGCAAAACCCATACCGCGTCTCCTTTGTTCAAGAAGAGCTTTCCAATCTCTATCCTAGCCTTCAATATAAACAAAAATATCAGACTGTGTAAGCATAACCCCATCCAAACAAATTATATCTTGCCAGTTCCTTTCATAATCCATATGCATAAGCCTCCAACTAGCGCAGATTTTTGTGAGGAGGGGTAGGAGAGGCCCACATGTCAGCGCAGCTTTTTTGTGAGGAGGGGTGGGAGAGAACGGACCGACTACCACCAACTCAAACTTATTAAGTAGTAAAGATTTGGTGTTACCCGATTTTACTTTGTTTTCCTTGATTTATGATGCGACAAGAAATTTTGCTCAAAACTCCAAGAAATTCCTAAATCTCCGAAACACCCAATCGAGTCGGCCCAACTTCTGTTGACCCAGACATTTTCATCAGCTGTCGTAGCTCATCCCTCTTGCCCACTAGCCTTGGCACTTGACCAATTCTAGCCCAGTCAGCGACTTAGGCCTATACTGCCCCAGCCCAAGCCCTCTCAGCCCAGTCCACTCCCGCCCTCTGAGGAAGTTGCCTACTTGCAACACCCCAGTTGAACTCGCCGAATTGTTTGTATATCTAACCTATAGCGACGTTTTTTCTTCAAAAATAGATCATATCGTTCGTTTTTTGCAAAGACAGGCCTCAGCTCGAGCTTGGAAGGAGCGACAGGTAACACGTATCGCTTGTCGCACCACAGTAGCTTGGCAGGTCGGGTGGCGCACGGCTGGGCAACATGCAGCGCAGTAGCAGGTGGGCCCGAGCACCTGCCAAGCTGTGGCTACTCAACAGCAACCTATCGAGCCAGGGCAGCTCGGCACCCGCATAACTAACAGATTGTTTCCATAGTCTACTTGACTGAAGGTCTGGATAAATATAAATCGTGAGTAAATTCTAGATTATAGCCCCTAAAATCTTCCAATTGGCACGCATCCATGACCGAATGGAATCCCAAACAAAACATCATTGGTGTATCGTGCATAGTATGTAACGCCCCTATTTCTAGGACCGTTAGGAATCACTACAACTATTCAGGATTGTTCAGTTGTAAAGTGTAGGATCGAAATGGCGACAGAGGGGGGGTGAATGTCGACTTCTAAAATTCGGCCCCAAGTACTCACAAGCAAATTTACCTCTCCGAATAGCTACGACAAGCTATGAAGAGGAAAGCAAGACTCTTTGGAAACTCGAACAAACAGAGGAAAAGGCCACTGCAAAAGAAAGAGAACCAACACAGCAAACAAAGAAAATTTCAACAGCAAAAACCCTGGGGCCGGTCTGACCACTGGGTAAAACCCGGCCTGACCGCTGGGTAAAAGCCGGTCTGACCGCTGGGTAATAGCCGGTCTGACCGCTGGGTAAAAGCCGGTCTGACCGGTTGCCTGAAAATTGAGTCCCCGAGAGAAGCTGAAAACTCTGAAATTGGAGTAGTTTTCACACCTTCTAAAAACTAATGAAATGAGGCTTTTGGACTCAACTTTTTCACTCCAGAGCAACACAAGAATAATCCAAATAGCAAGGAAGGAAAGGGGAGCAAGGGAAACCACCTTAAAACCACAAATTTCAGAATATGCCCTGAAAACTGAAAATATGCAGAGACTCTACTAAAAGTCAAATTGCTCCTCCATCTTTTATCCTTTGGCTCTGAGATTTTGTAGGTATATTAGCAATACCCAAGAGACTCTCCAGGCTAAATATCATGCCAACTTGAGAGGAGAAAAAAGAAATAGACCAAAACCCTAGAAATGGACAAGCACTGAACTAGGACAGCCTAAAAATCAAATTCCTCCCAAACCGTTGATCCTTTGGCCACGAAACTTTGAGGATAGCTATCAGATAGCCTCTGGATCCTCCATGCTAAATCTCAAGCCATCTCAACAAGGGAAATCATATTTGGACAAAAACCCTAGAAATGCAGGAACATGAACAGAGTATCCCCAAAAGTGAAATCTGAGATTAAACCAAAGTTTGCTCCTGGGAACTCGATCAAATGATCTTGGGGCAACATCCCAACCTAGAGCAACCCATTTTGGCACATCCCAGCACCAAACAAATAGGAAATCCAAAACTCAAGAAATCACAGAAAAGAGGATCGAAGAACAGAGAGCAAAAAGAAACTCAAGCACTGAATCAAACTTAAATAACATCATCTTGGATTGATAATGAGGAAGAGAGATACATGATTGCATAGAGTATCAACTCATAACATCCCTACAACCCCATACATGCTTGGATTACAAGAACTCCCTCAAGAACTCACACAGAGCACTCACATTGGAACCATCGAAGGGGGACAAGCAGGGAGCACACCTCTGCCTCCTCCACCCACTCTCAACTACTAAAGCCTAAAGCCAAAACAACCACTAAAGCCTATTTTGACTAAAGGAAACCCTAATTCCCTCTCAAGTGCTCAAGTGGGCATGCAGCCCTCTCCACCTATTTATAGCCCATGGCTAACGGGTCTCCGCCCCGTTACACCCGCTATTTCCAACGGAGCCCGCTCCCGCTTGTGCAGTCTTGCGAAATTCCCGATTCGCCCCTCTGCACCTTCCGGGAAGCTTCCGCGCGCCTTGTCTCGCACGCCTCGCAACCACCTCGAGTGCACGTCGTCTTTGACACCTCCTGACTGTTCTGACCTCAGCGCCACCTGCGCCTAGTCCAGTCCTCCGTGTCTCACCACGACTCCGTCTCGACGTCCTGCAGCCACACAGACAATAAAACACGTCAAATAGCACCGCTCGATATATGAAAGCGTAAATAGCATAAACACATCATACTCACGCATGACAAAGTCCAAACCTGTCGAATCATCAGAATATGCAACCTAATCCCATACGACCAAGTTTGACCAAAAGTCCGACCGAGCCCGTTGCACCACGCAAACGTCAAGGTCCAAACCACCCAAACCAAACTCGACTTAGCTAAACCTATGTCAATTACTCATCATACACATGGGATGACCTCCACATGGTCTCTCAATCTCCCCCTTGATGAGTATATTGACAAACTCCGAAAAAGCACAAAGTTGAGTTTGAAGAAGTCAAACATGGTCCAAAGAAGGGAATGAAGCTAATGCCATGTCGACAGAAAGAACCACTAGAGCAACAACTGAAAGAGCAAATTGATCTCCAAAGCTCTAGAAAGATCCCAAATGACTTTTTCTAACCTATTCTCCCCCTTTTGGCAATAAACCCATCAAGAATGCAAGGGGGAAAATATGACATGTCAATGGATGTATATGGCTGAAGTTTGATTATTTCTAAGCATTTTGAGCCATGAGAATTATCCATAATGACCATAATGAGATACACCAAGCCATAACTCTATAAGAAGCTATCTAGATCATGACATGACATGTATAAGCTAGCTAGAACACATAGATGACAATCTGAAATATAGTACATTAAGTGAGAATGTCAAGTCATCAAGAAGTGAAGTCTAACTAGAGATATCCAAGGATAATGCCGGCCATGTCAAGTAAGCTAAGCGGAACCAAGAAGCTAATATTGAGATCAACTAGAGTGCTATGCTCAAGAATGAAACATTGGCGCAAGTACTTGGTTCTTTTTGTAGATTAAGCAAATTGAGCACATGAAACATTGTCTTTTTAAAAGCTCAGGGTTGTTTTTAACCCAAATTTTGTTTATGTACTAGATCTCAAGCCTTATGCGACTACTCCAAGCAATAAGCTTAAGAAGATAGTCTAGGTCATCCAAAACTCCCTCTGAGTTCATGCCTAGTGCAATGGCAAGCCGTCTCATGAAAAAGAATTGGTGAAATCAGTTTTTTCGCACAAAAGAGATCTTTTTGCTTTGTAAACATGTTGTACTACCTCATGCTACATCAAGAGACTAAAATAACTCAATCTAAGGCTCAATAAAAGATTCAACGCTCAGCTAAGCCTAGTTGACATGGCATGAATCATAAAGAGATAGCTCCAGAAAGACTGAACTCAAATGCTAGCATGACAAGTTTTACTTCAAGTTGGGCAATTTTAATTAACTTATCATGGTAAAAGCTAGTCTACACATATGAAGTCATGATCAATCTAGCATATAAAGCACAAATCATGGCAAGGTGTACAGCATTGAAAACATGTCATAACAGGATAATAATCAAGGCTCAAAGCAGTTATATTACAATGCTAAATGCTAAAATGCAGGAAAATCCAGCTCCCCCTCAACATGAGATGCAACTTTTAGTTCAAGTTGAGTTAAGTCAAAATTTAGCTCCAGAAGCTCCCAAATGAACTCTCCCTGAACCAAAGCAATAAAATCGAGAAGCTGGCAAATAAAACCAAACAGGCAGTCCTTAAAGCATAGAAAAGATATAGAGGCAACTATAGCTCAGACTGACTCTCATCTACCCCATATGACTCCAAGACTATTAGCTGACTGTAAAACACACATTAGAGAGCAAACACGTACCCTGTCTACCCGAGGGTGGTCCGACCCTCGCTAGAACCTACAAGAAGTGAGTGAGCTCAATCTAGTGAGATAAGAAACAGCTAGTGCGAAGCAACCTGGAAACACAAGATAAGAGTAAGAAGTCTAAGCAATTAGACTAGAGAAACACTCTATCTTATGCTAGAAGGACTAAACCCGATGCACCCCAAATGCAATGCAACAGAAATGAGACAGAAGCATAATCAATATAATAAAGCAGTAAAGCCAAAGCTCCCCCTCACTACAGTCCATAAGGACAAACCACCCCAAGCTCTCCCCGCAAAGCTGAAAACCGCGAACTATCCAATGGCTTGGTGAAGATGTCAGCCAACTGGTGGTCACTCTCCACAAACTGGAGCACTATATCGCCCTTCTCTACATGGTCTCTAAGGAAGTGATAACGAATATCGATGTGCTTGGTCCGAGAGTGTTGCACTGGGTTCTTAGCAATGTTAATCGCAAAAGTGTTATCACAAAAGAGTGGAACACTATCTATGACTAACCCAAAGTCCCGCAGAGTAGAGGCCATCCAAAGCACCTGGCTACAGCAGCTGGCTGCAGCAACGTACTCGGCCTCTGCAGTGGACTGTGCAACACCAGACTGCTTCCTCGAAGACCAAGAAACGAGAGAAGTGCCAATGAATTGGCAAGTGCCAGAAGTGCTCTTCCTATCTATCCTACAGCCGGCAAAGTCTGCATCCGAGAAGGCTCTTAAGGAAAGACAGGATGAGGAAGAGTACCAGATACCATAGTCAATGGTAGCTCGAAGGTACCGAAAGATGCGCTTCACCGCCTGGCGGTGAGATACGCGAGAAGAAGCCTGAAAACGAGCATACAGACACACGGAGAAGTGTATGTCTGGTCTCGAGGCAGTGAGGTAAAGAAGAGAGCTGATCATACTTCTGTACTCTTTCTGATCAACTGGCTCGTCATCCTCATCTGGGTCAAGATAGGTTGTAGACGCCATCGGAGTTGACACCGGCTTACCATCACTCATGTCAAAGCGTCTCAGGAGGTCACGAGTGTACTTGCCTTGATGCAAGAAGGTACCCTCCCGAGTCTGCTTAATTTGGAAGCCAAGGAAGAAGGTTAACTCGCCCATCATACTCATCTCAAACTCGGTGCTCATGACATCCGAGAACTGTGAAACCAGAGTATGGGAAGAGCCGCCAAAGATGATGTCATCGACATAGATCTGGACGAGCAGAAGGTCATTGCCATGACGGCGGATGAACAAGGTCTTGTCAACTTTACCCATCTCAAAACCATGACTTAACAAGTAGGACTTAAGCCTCTCATACCAAGCACGAGGGGCTTGCTTAAGTCCATACAGAGCTTTGGAAAGCTTGTAGACATGGTTTGGGTATTTGGGGTTCTCGAAACCTGGAGGCTGTCTCACATAGACTTCTTCCTCAATGAATCCATTAAGAAAGGCACTCTTGACGTCCATCTGGTAAAGCTTGAAACCCTTAGAAGCTGCAAAGGCAAGCAGAATTCTAATGGCTTCAAGTCTATCTACAGGGGCAAAGGTCTCCTCGAAATCTAGACCCTCAACCTGGGAGAACCCCTGAGCTACCAGTCTAACCTTGTTTCGAATAACCACACCATCCTCACTCTGCTTGTTCTTAAACACCCACTTAGTCCCAATGATATTGTGACCTCGTGGGGGCTCGACAAGCGACCAGACCTTGTTCCTCTCGAAGTTTTCTAGCTCTTCATGCATGGCATTGACCCAAGACTCATCAGATAGAGCATGAGAAACATCTTTGGGCTCAAAGGAGGCAATGAAAGCAGAATGAAGACAGAATTGAGATAAGCCAGATTTTGAGCGGGTAACACGCTCGAAAAGGTCTCCAATGATCTGCTCGGAAGGATGAGCTTTCTGGATGTGTCTAGGAGGTCCTGGATGAGATGAAGATGTGGCCTCTACCTCATGAGCAGCAGAGGTAGGAACAGAGCCACTTGCTCCAGAAGAGGCGGAAGGCAAGGGCTGATCGCCTCGGGGTGCGGTGGAAGACGGCACCTCAAGGGGTGGATGAGGGACTGGATCGGGTAGACAACCCTCATCTCCATCATCCTCATCATCCACGAAGATGGGCTCGGACTGCTCTAAAGAACCTGAGATATCGGGCCTAGTCCCCGGATTGGCCTCATCGAAGGTCACCTCACAGGTCTCTACCATTTTACTAGACTCGCAGTTCCAAACCCTATAAGCCCGCGAAGAAGGCGAGTAACCTAGAAAGATACCATCACAAGAACGTGACTCGAACTTGTCTAGGTTCCCGGACTTCAGAATAAAGCACTTGCAACCAAAAACACGAAAATGAGAGACGCTGGGCTTTCGCCCGTATCTCAACTCATAAGAAGTGCGGTGCAAGTGTGCCCTAAGAAATACTCGATTTGAGACATGGCACACGGTAGCTATAGCCTCAGCCCAAAACTTCCGCGGTGTAGAGTACTCATCAAGCATCGTCCTAGCCATCTCGACCAAGGTACGGTTCTTCCTCTCCACAACGCCATTTTGTTGTGGGACGTGCGGAGAAGAGAACTGGTGCTCTACACCTATCTCACCACAGAAACTCTCAAAGTAGGAATTCTTGAACTCCGTGCCATTGTCACTGTGAATCGCTCGTAAGGCACCCGGGAGCTCAACAGAAAGCCTACCGAAAAGACCTCGGAAATGTGAAAATATCTCATCCTTCGAGGCTAAGAAAAACACCCAAGAAAATCTCGAATAGTCACCGACCACAACAAGAACATACCACTTCCCTCCGGCTGACTGCACTCGAGCTGGTCCAACAGTGTCCATATGGAGCAGCTGTTACGGTGCATCAGTCATGGTCACAGTGACCGGAGGATGTGAAGCATCAATCATCTTGCCGTGCCGGCATGGAGCGCAAACAAGATCTTTGACCATTTTGAGCTTCGGCAGACCACGAATGAGGTCGTGGCCGCTAACTCGGGTCAAATGGTCAAATCCAATATGACCAAGTCTCCTATGCCAGAAGGTCAAATCACGGGACTCTGAGGCAACCAAACACCGGAGAGGATCACCAGAAGAATCAGAAAAATCAGCACGAAAGATCCTCCCATAACGAGAAATCCCGCAAACCAGACTACCCGAAGAATCAAGAATTTTGCAAGCGTTTTTCTTGAAGCTCACCTCGAAACCGTAATCGGTAAGCTGAGAAACGGAAAGCAAATTGTACTGCAGCTTACTAACCAAGGCAACATCCTTAAGAATAAAAGAAGCATTAATACGCACAGTACCTTTGGCGATGACGCGCCCAGACGAAGCGTCTCCGAAGGTGATCGTCTCATCACCTGGAGCGCGGGCTAGGGAGGAGAACCAACGGGAGTCTCCAGTCATATGACGAGAACAACCAGAGTCTACAAGCCAAACCTTCTCCTTCCCTACCCGGCGAACCTGAGTCAAACAGAGAGTAAAGTCTCAGTACTGGGGTAAATCAAGAGTGATTTTGGCACCCAATACTGAGTAACACGTGGAGCAGATGAAGTAGTCAAGCACGACTGACCTCTATCTACCCTACGTTCTCCGTGACTCAAAGAAACAGAAGGTCTATGAGCAGACCTAAAGCTGTTGCGGGGTCCGACTGCTACGGGAGAGCGAGTCGGAACACCGGCAACACGCAGATCACGCCGTGGGTAACTGTCTCGACGGGGGAAGCGAGAAGTACCCTCAGGACAGCGGAAGTCACAACCCGGAGCAGCACGAGGATGAAAACCAGAAGACTCAGAAAAACTAAGTCCTCGATGCTGCCCAAACCTGTCAGAAGCAAACCTGGACCTCGTGCTAGTCTTAGGTGCACTCGAGATCTGGGGCTGACCCTGAATACGCCTAAATGCCTCTGCACGGTCTCTACGCGCAATCCTGGCGCTTGAAGCATTTCTCGATCAAGTGCACATCCTTCTGACAGAAGGTGCAGTGGTACTTCACCTTCTGAGAGGTGGAAGTAGCACGAAGAGGCTTCGCCTTCTGAGAGGCCGAAGCAACAGGTGGAATCACCTTACTGTCAGAGATCCCTTGGACAAAGCCCGCTGATTTGAATTTGACCTCATCAGATCTGGGCTCGATCTCGATCACACCTCCCACTATGGGTCTAAGAATAGCAGGAGGATGCTTCCTCATATCCTCATAGAAATCATATCCTAGACCTTGATTGAACTTACAAATCTTGGATTGGTCTAGAATAAGATTAAGCTTCTTCTTGCCTCCTACAAATCACTCGAGAGTGTTCATAAGATACTGACACTCCCGAAAGAGAGAGGTGCAAGAAGAGCAGGGAGAAGAGGGAACAGAAGAAGAACCAACAGTAGAGGAAAGAATGGCTTGTGCACGCACAGCCGACTCTGAGGGGACAGTCCTACTACTAGCGGGTTGGTTCGCGTCTCTAGGCGTCTCACCCTTACCCTGGGGCTTCTCCCCCACACCATCAATCACATCACAACCAGATTGTGGTTTCTCTAGTAAGTCCTTAGTTAGCTTCACACATTTGTCATTCAAGACAACGAGTTCAAGTTTTAGTTTATCACAACTAATGCAAGGTGAGCTAACAGGATCCTTAGTCGCATACTGAGCCATTTTGTTGTTGTTGTCAATCATTTCTTGAAACTGTTTTGAGACAGATTCAAGTTCAGCAGTTAACTTTGGACAGTTCAAACATGAATCAATAGGGCTCAAGTAAAGAAGCACTCAACTCAGCAATCTTGTGATCTGCCCGTTTTAGGTTCATCTTCAATTTATTACAGTTTTCACAAGACTCGGGCAGATCTAACAGCATGGTGTAAAGACCTCTAAAAGCATGGTCCTTATCCTCACATGAGGTGCAAGCAATAGTCTCAACAGGAGTAGATGAAGTAGAAGCAATCCTACTCATTTCTAGTTCAGCCAAGAGATTAAGATTCTCCACCTTAACAATGTCAAGTTCAGAGGACAGACTATCATGCGAGGTCCTTAATTTCTCTATGTCACCGAGCAAGGCAGAGCATGTATCACAGTCGTCACTAGAGGGACCAGATGTAAGAGCAATAATCTCTAGTGACAATCTGTCTACTTCCTTCTCTAACTCAGTACACCTAGCCCTAGCTCTAGTATGAAATCCACCTAGCTTAAGAAAAGCATGATTGAGTTGGTCGTAGGTGGGGCATACCTCGTCCGAGTCGGAGTACAGCTCGCTGTCGCTGAGTTCGCCCTCGAGGGCCATGAAGCACATGCCTGAGAAGTCTTCACCGCTCTTGGGGTCTTGATCACCCGTCCCGTCGTCGTCGCTCCATCCCTCCACCTCGCTGAGGTCGAGGTCGTCGAAAGCCGCGAGGACGCGATGGAACAGCTTCTTGGCCTTCCCAAAGTCGCGGAACTTCTTCTTGCCTTGAGGGTGCGCTGGAGGCTTCTTGTTGCGGTTCTTGTCGGTGTAGTCGTTCTTGCCCGAACCGTCGTAGTCAGCTTTGCCCTTCTCCAGTTTGGGGCAGTTTGCCCGAATGTGGTTGGGGCCACCACACTCGAAGCAGATGACTGGTCCGCCTCTCTTTCTGTCCCTCCTCCTCTTGTAAGCATGGGAGAACTTCCGAGCTAGGAGGGCCAGCTGTTCATCCTCTAGCTGCTCTAACTGATCATCAGTTACGTCACACAGAGCAGCCAGGGAGAACCCACCAAGCGAATCAGCAGAAACACCAGAAGCTGAACTGGGATCGGTGACTAGAGCCATCGACTGCGACTTCGACTTACGAGAGACAATGTCGATCTCGTGCGTCTTGAGGCGCGAGTACAGCGCGTCAAGCGTCAAAGTCGAGAGGTCGGTGGTGTCCTTGATGGTAGTCACCTTCATCTCCCAAACACGAAGGTCGAGTGCAGCGAGCATCTGACGAGCGTTGTCTGAGTTGGGGTATGTGAGACCGACCGATCGGAGGTTGCTCAAGATTTTGTGAAAACGCGCAAAACACTCATCCAGTGATTCACCAGCAAGCATCTCGAACTTGTTATAGTCCCGCTTGAACTGGTCTTGTCGCACCGTCTTAATCTGGGTGGTGCCCTCATGGTATGCATCGAGGGTCTCCCAGATGTCGAAGGCGGACGAAAGATGAGATACGCGATCAAACTCGCTACGACTCAGGCCCTGGGTTATGATGTTCCTTGCCTTAGCGTTTGCCTCAACATCAGCCATGTTCCCGGTATTGATATTCTCATCGGCAGGAACAACGAACCGGACCTTCACCTTGCGCCAGATGGCATTACCCCTGAGTCTGGATGTATGTTTCCATTCGGCTCTTCCAGAAGGGGTAATCCATGCCATCGAAAATGGGCGGCTTGGTGGAGTACTTGTCCGTCGCCATGGCTCTTGAGACCGGTTAAGATCTATTGAAAAGAGCTAACCGGCTCTGATACTAATTGTAAGACCGAAATGGCGACAGAGGGGGGGTGAATGTCGACTTCTAAAATTCGGCCCCAAGTACTCACAAGCAAATTTACCTCTCCGAATAGCTACGACAAGCTATGAAGAGGAAAGCAAGACTCTCTGGAAACTCGAACAAACAGAGGAAAAGGCCACTGCAAAAGAAAGAGAACCAACACAGCAAACAAAGAAAATTTCAACAGCAAAAACCCTGGGGCCGGTCTGACCACTGGGTAAAACCCGGCCTGACCGCTGGGTAAAACCCGGCCTGACCGCTGGGTAAAAGCCGGTCTGACCGCTGGGTAATAGCCGGTCTGACCGCTGGGTAATAGCCGGTCTGACCGGTTGCCTGAAAATTGAGTCCCCGAGAGAAGCTGAAAACTCTGAAATTGGAGTAGTTTTCACACCTTCTAAAAACTAATGAAATGAGGCTTTTGGACTCAACTTTTTCACTCCAGAGCAACACAAGAATAATCCAAATAGCAAGGAAGGAAAGGGGAGCAAGGGAAACCACCTTAAAACCACAAATTTCAGAATATGCCCTGAAAACTGAAAATATGCAGAGACTCTACTAAAAGTCAAATTGCTCCTCCATCTTTTATCCTTTGGCTCTGAGATTTTGTAGGTATATTAGCAATACCCAAGAGACTCTCCAGGCTAAATATCATGCCAACTTGAGAGGAGAAAAGAGAAATAGACCAAAACCCTAGAAATGGACAAGAACTGAACTGGGACAGCCTAAAAATCAAATTCCTCCCAAACCGTTGATCCTTTGGCCACGAAACTTTGAGGATAGCTATTAGATAGCCTCTGGATCCTCCATGCTAAATCTCAAGCCATCTCAACAAGGGAAATCATATTTGGACAAAAACCCTAGAAATGCAGGAACATGAACAGAGTATCCCCAAAAGTGAAATCTGAGATTAAACCAAAGTTTGCTCCTGGGAACTCGATCAAATGATCTTGGGGCAACATCCCAACCTAGAGCAACCCATTTTGGCACATCCCAGCACCAAACAAACAGGAAATCCAAAACTCAAGAAATCACAGAAAAGAGGATCGAAGAACAGAGAGCAAAAAGAAACTCAAGCACTGAATCAAACTTAAATAACATCATCTTGGATTGATAATGAGGAAGAGAGATACATGATTGCATAGAGTATCAACTCATAACATCCCTACAACCCCATACATGCTTGGATTACAAGAACTCCCTCAAGAACTCACACAGAGCACTCACATTGGAACCATCGAAGGGGGACAAGCAGGGAGCACACCTCTGCCTCCTCCACCCACTCTCAACTACTAAAGCCTAAAGCCAAAACAACCACTAAAGCCTATTTTGACTAAAGGAAACCCTAATTCCCTCTCAAGTGCTCAAGTGGGCATGCAGCCCTCTCCACCTATTTATAGCCCATGGCTAACGGGTCTCCGCCCCGTTACACCCGCTATTTCCAACGGAGCCCGCTCCCGCTTGTGCAGTCTTGCGAAATTCCCGATTCGCCCCTCTGCACCTTCCGGGAAGCTTCCGCGCGCCTTGTCTCGCACGCCTCGCAACCACCTCGAGTGCACGTCGTCTTTGACACCTCCTGACTGTTCTGACCTCAGCGCCACCTGCGCCTAGTCCAGTCCTCCGTGTCTCACCACGACTCCGTCTCGACGTCCTGCAGCCACACAGACAATAAAACACGTCAAATAGCACCGCTCGATATATGAAAGCGTAAATAGCATAAACACATCATACTCACGCATGACGAAGTCCAAACCTGTCGAATCATCAGAATATGCAACCTAATCCCATACGACCAAGTTTGACCAAAAGTCCGACCGAGCCCGTTGCACCACGCAAACGTCAAGGTCCAAACCACCCAAACCAAACTCGACTTAGCTAAACCTATGTTAATTACTCATCATACACATGGGATGACCTCCACATGGTCTCTCAATCTCCCCCTTGATGAGTATATTGACAAACTCCGAAAAAGCACAAAGTTGAGTTTGAAGAAGTCAAACATGGTCCAAAGAAGGGAATGAAGCTAATGCCATGTCGACAGAAAGAACCACTAGAGCAACAACTGAAAGAGCAAATTGATCTCCAAAGCTCTAGAAAGATCCCAAATGACTTTTTCTAACCTATTCTCCCCCTTTTGGCAATAAACCCATCAAGAATGCAAGGGGGAAAATATGACATGTCAATGGATGTATATGGCTGAAGTTTGATTATTTCTAAGCATTTTGAGCCATGAGAATTATCCATAATGACCATAATGAGATACACCAAGCCATAACTCTATAAGAAGCTATCTAGATCATGACATGACATGTATAAGCTAGCTAGAACACATAGATATATGGAACATACACTATACACTCAAGCCTACGGTGCAATCACGGTGCACTCCAACTAAAACAGACGTGAAAAATTCTAAGAAATTTCAACATGTTCTTCTAAAGGTGCTCTACCTATGTATAAAATGTCAAGTTCAAATTCATTATATGTTAAGAGTAACAAAAAAAGAAAAAAACTAACAAACTTAAGACTCCAAATTTATCAGATTTTTCTCTTTTTGTTACTCTTAATATAGAATAAATTTAAACTTGAAATTTTATATATAGGTGGAGTAAACCATGAAGTACATGTAGACATTTGTTTTAAACTTTTAGCAACTTTTTTAAGTTAGAGTGCACCGTGATTGCATGGTAAGCTTATATAGATATATAGATATATAGATATATAGATATATATATATAGAGAGAGAGAGAGAGGACACCATGGTGCCAGGGCACTTGATTTTAAATGCGCCAATTCAGTCCGAATTTGGGTATATTTTTCGAAAATTTTAGTTTTAGAGTATATACCCATCTATAACAATTTAAATGAAATGAATACCTTTGAATAAATATACTCGAATTCAAAGATTTTGAACAAATTTAGATCACATGTTTTGCTGATTTTATGTAAAATCAGCACATACCTATAATCAAACTATCAACAAAAAGGCAATTGCGGATTGGATTTCAGTTCAAACTTGTTTGAACTAGTTAGTAACTAGTTAAACATCCAAAAAAATCTAAAACATTTTCTAGATATGATACATAAAGGAAATACCTATTTTATATCATAGTGCCAAACACCATGGTGTCCTAATTAATCATACATACTACACACACATATATATTTGTTTTATTATTTTGTTTGTGGATGCAATTTTATTTGTAAACATTTGAACATAAAACAATAAAGCATTAACTTCTTAAGGAATTGGTGTTCAACAAGTTCTTTACCAGATTGAAACATTATGAATGGTACTTATGCTTTGCTATTGGAATCACCCATTAAACACAGCTTCGTTTACCGGAAGCACGACGTATTCGAATACCATTTGATATACTCTACAGAGTTGCCTAGTTTTACCCATAAGATTTATCAAACTCTCCATGTCATGCAATATACACACAATAGATAGCGTGCGACTAAGTTGGGAAAACAAAGTCCTTCATTGCTCTCCACTTTCTAGTCTCTACCTGGTAGGTTATGAGCCACACATTATCGAGTATCCATTGGCCAATGTAGAACGCTGCCGCCCGACTCTAATTGGACCTACCGTTGTCAAGTGTGGTTTTACCGTTTTCATACCACCCCCTTTGTCCTTGGGTCATTCCCACTCCGGGAACCCCAACACCCTATTTGATAAGGTTTGACAAGTTAAACTTGTGGTAAAGCATTTTCTATATTCTTTACTTAGCATAAGGTTTTTGTCCTTACTTTTCACCAACGAAGCGACCAACCACAAACTAAATACCCAGTGCATTAAAGCATAGCTACCAAATCAATCCAAGCCTCCTTCCTAGGGTAAGGGCGTGGACTCCAACCAACTTGTGGCTTTCCATGCTTCATCCTTAACCCTACTACAATTTTCATGAATCTATCGGCAAAATGCCAATGTCATTTAGTAGTATAAATATTTGAATTCACTAATCTATAGTTAATTAATTATACAGTAATTTAATGTTACTAAGGTTGTCAAGGTGAATATAGCCTCAAATTAAACATAGCATTTTCTAGTGGTAGGACATAACTAGTTATCATGTCATTCTAAACAGTTATTGCAAATAAATAGCAGTGCATAAATAACAGTAATGAAAGTATTGTAAATAAATAATTTAAATAGTGGGGGTCAACATGTTCAAAAACATATGACTTGCCTTGCTGCTCAAAATACTCTACTGGCTCAAAGTCTTCGGCGTCTGGGCTTGGTCCTTGAAATGTGGACTCGAAGAAGTTAGAAGCTAGCACGAATAATTAAAACAACATGAGTCTGCGATCGAGACAAATCAAACTAGGAAATAAATAAAATAAAAAGAAGTAAAAATCAATAAAATCCAATAAAGGTTAGGTTTGGTTTCTATCAAAGTCTAGATTGGCAAAACAGAGCCAGGAATGGTTTAAATGGGCTCGAAATTTTCAAAATAGGTATAAATATGTTATTGGGCCTTCTGCGGAAGGACCCCAGCAGTCATTCCATCGTGCTCAACCATCCGCAGCGTAGCGCGGCTCCACTCTCGGACACAATGTGGTGCAGCCAGTCGGCCTACAACGACGGATGAAACATGTTAAACTTGTATGCTCGAACAGTAGGATACAGATATGAACTTTAAGTCTTCTACTGGTTTGTCCTACCATGCCACACAGTGTCAGTCTGGGCCGAGTGCTAGCCTGTCAGTGTGCGTGGCCTGCATGGGGGGATGCATAGGGAGAGCATAAGTCTGCAACAAGTTCATGGGATGTATCATGTACCACTATAAGTACAAGCGGTACATTCGTGGGTCGTATGTTCATTGCTCCTGCTCAACCTCTGTCTTCATCGATTGCACCCATGTGTTTATCCACTGAGCCTATGTCGTCCTCCACTCGTCGCTCTTCTGTCCCTTCGTTGATTGCCTATAGAAAAAAATGGGAGTACACAACTATTACTACAGTACAAAAATAAAGCGGATATGAATGGTATGCAATGAGGTAATAAATAAATTTAATTATAAGTGCACGTGACTAGGTAGTGGTCGATACAGTGCTGGTGGTGGTGGCACATACTGGTGAAGCCCAAACTGTCTCTTGACTTGTTGCGGGGCGTATGGCTCCACTATATGTACGCTACTAATCCTCCCCAACTCCTTTATACTCCGCCTTAACCACAGAACACACCATCCACAACCCTCCTATATTTTCGCTGCACCATGGCACACCCACGTCGCCACACAACCACACACCTCATCCATCCAAATTCAAGAAAAAATAGGTTCACAACACTCCACTAGTGTTCATGATCCCACTAGTTCGGCCAAAAATGAGCCGGAGATTCGTCGGCGAGCTCCTTTCCACCACTGCCATGGATGGCTCATGCAGTCATGCCACTAGCTTGCATCATCCCATCTACACCCAATAAAAGGCGAGCACCGGGACCTAATTTATCGACTAATGCTCAAACATCCCTCGATTTCATCGGACCACCACCAGAATACCACCGTCGGTGACCTCATCTTCCCCAGATCTGGTCCACCATTGCCAGACCATGTTAGACCACCCCCATCTAATGGAACACTTTAATCAACACCTACAACCTTGGGAATCATTATGCACATGCTAAATTGGCTGGAGCTTCGCCGAAGCATCACCAACCATTGAAGTTGCCGCCTTCAAAGCCGCTTGTCACCACGTCTTATAACCTCCATTAGTTACCATCCTTAAAAAAATTATCCACCATGTGTTCTATGGTCCGCAGATCACTTTCGTACCATCCACTTGCTAAGAACTAGCCTCTGTTGCCAGGAACGTTGCGGCTAAACTATTATGCCATTCTGGTCCAGGCTGAGCCGACCGATTTATTCTAGTTCAACCGATTCAATAGGGACTGAGCCGGCTCTAGGAAATCTCCCACCGGTCCTAACTAGTTTTAGGCCCACTCAAGTCCATTTCGACCCACTCAAAACTCATTCCAATCTGGCCCAAGCGAACATGAATCGTTCAGTGCCATCTTGAATTCGTTCAGCCAATTCCATCGTACAAACTCAAATTCATTTGATACGAAACATCAAAAGGCCCGTAGGCCGACCTCGTGCTTAAACATTTGGCCTAAAACCCTGAATGACTGAGTTTGTTCAGTACAAAACATAAATTTGTTCCTGAAAATAGTAAGACGAACCTAATTCCTAATCGTTCGGATGAGATCCCACATGACTTCGGGTTCGCTCAGCATGACCTTATAAAAACTCTTGATCGACCTCATTCTTGAACATATAGCCAAATTCCAGCATGAGTTTAAGTTAGTTAAGCACAAATCACTAAAACCCTAGCCTATCGGGCTTTTCAATACAACCATAACACGACACCGAATTAAAATTCTCCCACCAGTTAAAATCAAATATCTTCACCATTTCCAGCTTTTCCCTCGATAGCTATCATATGTTTGTTTCACACAAATCTCAAGAACCCTAATTTTGTTCTCGACATTTTTGTCATTCCCTTTTATCTAAAACCTTCTAGGGAGTTTTACTTTTAGATTGTTATCAACTTGCTTCTTCGTCGTCATAGGGTCTTTTGAGTTTTTATTTGGGTTTTGTTGCCTTTACGCTAGAACATGTCTTGATTGGCTTCGCCCTAGGAGGACATGACTAAAATGAAGGCTTTCAAGGTGAAGAGCTCGAAGATTGGTACAATGACCCTGGGCTCGACGACGATGTTATGCAAAATTATTAGGATACAAGCTGAGTAGATAGAGCGACTACATCAAACAAGAGGCAAGTCACATTCATTTGATCATGTTGAATTCATATATATATATATGTATATATGCTATTTTCATAGTTAATAGGAACACACGGATAATTTAATGAAAAACATTTTGCAATAAACTATATGGTAGTTATGACCCATATGATAATATTGGTAAAAAAAACCCTCATTGATTGTTATGCCAATCCCAACTCAACAAAAACCTAGGTTAGATGTAGGTTATTCACACTGTAGTAGTAGGATCTATCGCTTTAAATATAATTGGTGTCATGGTGTGTCGCCGTCTTGTGAAACATCGATGTTTCTGGAAAGGATTAAGCCGAAGGTGAGGACTTGGTTTGTGGAAGGCGATTGTTTGTGTGCGCACCAGTTTTGGCGTAAGGCCGTATTTTTGTTTTATGATGGTGCACACATCAGCTTGTGATTGGTGCCTTGCCTAAAGCGTATAAAGACTAGAACTTTGTGCCAAGTAACACAGTTATCACTCAACCATGGGATTGATTTATCGAACTTGATTTGCATATTGCTTAAATAAGTCAACCCTATGCAGGAGATGGCTAAGCCACCATACTTCTAAATCCCTTAAGTGGATCACTGTGCTCAGAGTCACTGGTGGCCAACTTCATAAGTTATGGTGTCGCCGTGTGGGACGGGCGTCCATGTATGTAGGTATGGTCCGGTCTTCACAACAGTAAGGGCGAGGTCAACAGGCAAGGTGCCCACTTGCACGGATCCTTCAAGTGTTGCTTTTGGTTACTGGCCATCAACTTATTGGACAAGAGTAGAATTATATGAGCAGTATAGTAGTCTTGTTATCCCAACTTAGCCAAGCTGCCGGTATCTCACAGGTAAAGCTGGGCAGTTGTAGGAGTACGAGATACCTGGAAAATCAGAGGTGTCTCCACAACCAAAGTGAACTTTGCATATTACGGATTGGTGCTATTAGGTAGATAGTTGGGGCTAATTTTACTTAAATTATTGGTTTATTCCGCCACCAAAATCATTGTTTTCCCAAAAAAAATCACTATTTTTGTTAAAAAGCGGATTTCATTTATTTAAAAAATGACTTTTATTAGGCAAATGTTTCTTTTTTCACAAAAAATCAGCCCAAATTTAGATCATCGTATGAAGTTTAACCATTTTGGTTTCTCCCCACTCTTTCTTATATCCATCCCCTGATCCCCTACACATGCCACAACTCTAGTGCTGCAACCAATCACTCGTAATGAGAATGGCACCCCTACTCACTTGGCTTCTCTTGCTTCGCCACCTCCGCCACTATCTCTTCCCCTATGCCACTTCCCCCTCATCCAACCACCTAGTTGCTACCTATTGTAACCACTTCTGGCGTTGTGGAGCAAGAAGGGTGTTAGGTGTGCGGAAGGGATGTTCTGTGGCAACAACGCATGCCGGGGCCAGAGAAGGAGATGAAGACTATAAGACCATATGATGGCAACCCCATGAGAGTGATGAGTATTTGACATTACATGTGCCTTATTTTTGTTATTTGAGTTTGATTTTGAGTAATTGTATTTTGAGTTGCTGCTGTCTGAAGCTGGCGGTAGTACCGGCGTTGTAATCATGGCATGACCGGCCAAAACGATAGTACCGGCTTGTGGTTACTACCGGTAGCTATTTTTTAGAGGAGATTCTTTTAGAATTTTTGGGCTGAAACCTAGTGTGGTAGTACTAACGTTATAATCATGGTACGACTGAGTGTAGCGGTTTGACCGGCCTTAGCAAGACGGTCTGGTCGATGTGGAGTTGGCAGTATGACCGGCATGGGTGCTGCGGTCAGACCGACCCTTGTGCTAAATTAGCTTTGAGTGATGGTTTTGGTGGTGTTAGGGCCTGTTTGGGACCGCTTCACTCCACGTTTTTCAGCTTCGCTCTATGTTTTTTAGCCAAACAGGTTCAGCTCCACGCACTCTGTTCGAGGAAAAAAAGGTGGAGTTGTAAGAGCACCTAAAGGGGTGCTCCACAAACTCTAGATTTTTTGTGGAGCTGCTCCACGGTAGAATTCGTGAAGCAGAGTTTGTAGAGCAGTCCCAAACACGCCCTTAGTCATGGCGGGAGTCCGTGCAAGTGTTAGCCATTATGTGTCCATGCAAGGGTTAGTCATGGCATAGGTCTATGCATATGTTTTGCTAATTGAGAGTCAAGTGCATATCATTTGTGCTCGTATCGATTGCTTTGTCTTTGATGTGCTGGTACTTTCATGGTGGATTGAGGCTAGTAGTAAGACAAGGCTTCGTGGCCATGGAGTGTCTTGTAAGTCCGGGCGGAGCATCATCTAAAGCCGAGAGTATGGGAGAAAAATAAGGATCGTAAGGAGGCAATGTGTGTATGTGGTGTACAAATTGGTCTTGTGCGTTTCTAATGGTGATTTCCTTGCAGCAGGTGTACGACCTTAGCGGCAAGCATTGGGCTTGGGCATCACGAACTATGGTGTGATAGTATGCCATGGGACTTGGCCTTTTCAAGTGATGACGTCCTTAGCATAGGTGTACAATCATGGCGACAAATCATGGGCATTGCATCGTTCGTGAAGATTGGTGGGTGGTAATTTGAAAAATTGTCCAATATCAGGTGGAATGGCGATTTGCAAAACCGTGACATTGGCCTAAGTGGTTTATGTCATATTTTTATGGATGCAGTGTCTTATCAGGCTTATAGAGCCTTTGAGAAGTCATGCTTTCAAAAACATGCAAGTGTGTATGAGTGCAAAACCCATATGTGTGTATGTTATCGGGTTTTACCATATATAAGTGGTATGATCTACTAAGGAGTAGATAGTTGTTATGGTTAAGTGAGAGGTGATGAGCCTCTACCATATAAGGCTTGTGTTGTGTTGAGAGGTACGCCTCTTATGACTTTGAGAGATTATGGTTAGGGTTTCTTGTGTTGGAGTCTTTTATGTATGTATTTTAGGCTTAGAGTTTTGCTATCCTGATGAATTAGTTGTAAAACATTACTCTTTAAGTGAAATGAATATACAAAGTTTGCACAAGTGAGTTGTGGCACAGATTCTCTTGTTACTTTTGATTTGCTTAATTTTCTTATTTGAATTTCTCTCTTCTTGATCTTCTTTGGTGCCAAGGACGTGTAAGAGATAGAGGTATCTCTTGGAAATTAGATCCTATTCATCTAGACACTTTTTATGAAAAGTTTTTGAGTTTGCCCGATTTTGCTTAAGAAAGGGATGATTGGAGGTTTGATCTTGTTGGTGTCTTAGGTTGAATTCATGCTGTGATCTAGCTTGCTATGATATATGAAAACTCATCCAAAGTCTCCTAGATTATCTAGGACTCGTGAGCAAGAGCAAATTGAGATTTTTTTTGTTTTTTACCTGATTTTAATACTCTCTTCATTCAAATAGAAAAAGGTTAGAACTTTAACAATGATTCTCACGATTGTTGATTGGAATAGGTTTTTAACATCCTAATAAAGGTGCATGATAAGTGAGAGATCATGTGGAGGTGACTCCATGAGTGTGATGAGTAATTGACACTTGTTTTAGAAAGTTTGAGTTTTGATTTGTGGGTTTTATGCCAAGTCAGAGCGAAGCACAGTCGGCTGCGGTCGGTCCTGGTTGAACACGGTCGGACGTGCTTGGGATGTTTGTTTTACTATTTTGACCAATCGCAGGGTTATTTCGTACTTGAGTATTTTCTACTAATGCAAATGTATGATTACAGATTTACAGTGTTTCGAGCGGTGCTATGTGATGTTTTCTTGTCTGTGATGGTTGTAGGACTTTAAAGCTAAGTCGTGGCGAGGCGTGGGATGGCCGGACTAGGCACAGGTGGTGCTGAGGTCAAAGCGGTCGGGAGATGCTGAAGACGACGAGGATTCAAGGTGGTTGCAAGGCTTGGATAGCAAGGCAAGAGGAGGAAGCTTCCTGGAAGGAGCGTGGGGGGCAATTTGGTAAAATTGACTCAGGCTTGAGGAAGCGGATTCGGTTGGAGTTAATGGGTAAAGTGCTAGGTTGTTGGAGTTAACGAGTAAAGCAAGTTGTAAACCCGGTAACTTGAGGCTATAAATAGAGGTTGTACCTGAGTTGGTGGGGTGTAGTTCAGTTGTAGCAGTTTCTGCTTTGTCTCAATGTCTGCGTGAGTTGTGTTGGTTCTTGTTTTTCCCTTTTTATGTGTGTTGCTCAGATTGTGAGAGTTGGCTTGGAATGGCTGTAGACAATTTCATTATGTAATCATTCATCTCTCTGAATCCATTTGAGAAATTCTGTGTTTGAGATGGATTGGTTTCCAGTATTTCTCTGTGTCTTCTTCTGTTCTTTCTTCGCTACTCTCTGTTCTTCTTTGTTTATGTTGGTTTGGAGTTGAATCTTTGATCAAGTAGTTGCAGACTCATTGTGCTCAAAACTGGGAAACTTCTCAAAACCCCTTGGCTAGATTATGCCCGATGTCGGAAACCGGAGTAACGATTCCTGGATCCTCTGTGTAAATCACACTAGTCCAGGATCAGCTAGTGCACACGGTACAACAAAGATAAATACCAAGTACAAATGACTGGTTATATTAAATAAAAGGGTACGGCCTTATGGCCAAGTCTTACATCAACGCCCATTGGCAAATATAAATAAGGAAAAGAACTGCGGAAGCAAACTGATAAGTAGCGAAGCCCAAGTCTGCCCACCGGCAAACGACAGTAAGACGCGGCCTACTCGTCCAGATCTTCACCGTAGTTGACGTCTTCCTTCTCTGTGTGGAAAAAGCAATGTGAGTACAAACTTGTACTCCGCAAGTCACACGGAAAATGCACCATAATGATAAAGGTTTCAATGGAAGGCTTATAGGGTTAGTTTGCATAAAACAGCATTTAAGAAATACAATAAGTAGATTGAAATTGTTGAATTTAGTAAGTAAAAACAATACTTGTAGTAGAAAGTAATACCGTCAGTGCCGGCTCCGATCAAACACCAACCTATCCACGGGCATCCCACCCGGACCATCTTTACCAAAAGATCACGTATGGATTCCATCCATCCACACGTTTCCAAACACCCGTGGATTCCATCCATCCACAAGCTTCCAATCTCTCTCATGAGTTCCATCCACCCACAAAGTTTTCATTCTCTTATGGATTCCATCCATCCATAAGGTTTTCGAAAATCATTTTTGAAAAACAAAGTCTAATCCATGAAAAACTTTTACTCAGCTTGCCCATGACCGTGGGCACGGCTATGCAGGATAGATTATATACTCTACAGAGGTTGTACAGCTTTACCCACAAGACACGATCATCCTTTTGTGCCACGCGAGTTACACACTTTCTTAGGTGTGCGGCAAGGAGTCGTGACAAGGCCTTTACAATGCAAAGCCTTCAACCTGGTCGAGCCAACTCTAAGGTTTCACCCCAGCAAGGAATCCACCAGACCGGAACCCCTTCTTGAGCCTAAACGAGACTTCTCATGGCTTAACCACGCTCGCCCAAGTGAGACTTCACATGGCACCAACCACGCTCACTTTCAACCTACGACTTGACTCAGGTTGGGACTTCGCAAATTATTCAGTCAGGGCTGTCCCATACCAGCCATATGGTAGTATGATAGAGTTTTACAACAGTAGCTCACAGACCGGTCCTTAATCTGACTTAGGCCCAACCATATACCCCCGTGCACGACAATCAACCACCGCGGCTCCAACCAACAGGGCATGCCTGCACCCACCAATCTAACCAATTGCCTAAGTCTAAACCAAGTTTGATATTTTGTTTTCAAAATATTTCATAACACTCCTTGACTTACCAAAGTCAAGAGTACATATCAAAAGTGTATCATTTTATGTGAACAGGGTTATCATTTTATATGAAAGATATCCTAAAACAAATATTATAACTAAGCAGGACTAAGCATTTGATATAATATTCTCTAGCCAATACTAATGTACTAACTAGAGTTTGCTCTAGGGTGACAAGGCCAGGAATTCAATATCAATGGAGGAATTTAACAAGTAGGCAATAACTAAATTTAAAACTGAATTGAAATACGTTGGATAAAAGTATGCATGCAATATAATTTAAAATAACATAGTTTTATTTTGAAAACTGGGATCAACATGATCAAGGAGTGTGACTTACCTTGCTCTTCAACTTGGTTCAAACCTTCGTCGTCGAATTTTCCCGAATCGTCGAAGTCTACACGTGAAAATAACCCACTAAATTCAAATAAATTCAAATTGACTTCAAAATTTTGAATTGAGGCTAGAAATGGATAGAGGGAAATTTTTGATGAATTTAGAAATTTGAATGGACTAAATCGGAGTTAGGACGAAGGAGAACGGGCTCCGGGAAATTTAAAAAGAGAGAAAATGGAAAATCTGAATTATTGGAATTATTTTTCTAAAGGAAAATCTGGATTATTGCGTCGGTAGGGAATTTAATTTCTGCTGAATTATTTTTCAACTGAAAAATACACTTATTGCGCCAGCATGACGCCAGCACTGGGGTGCTCCTGCTGACAAGTGGGCCCCGGTCCATGGACCGAGTCCGCGGGCCTAGGAGAAGGCTGAGGTGGCGCTGACGGGGGCAAGATGGGCCGACGTGGCCGGAGGCGTGGCACCCACGTCAGCTCCGACTGCTGACGTGGCCAGGCCGGCCGAGGCAGCGCTCGGGCTCGGGGTGCTCGTCGGCGCTCCGGCGGCCGGCGGCGAGAGCGGCGGAGGGGAGAGGAGGCCGAGGGGAGGCAGGCTCACCATGTCGCGGGGCTCGGCGGGCACCGAAGGCGACCGGCGGCGAGGACGAAGCGGCGGCGGCTTGGGGGCTACGGCGCGACGGCGGTGGGGCGCTCGGGAGGGGAGGAGGGGTGGTGGAGGGTGAAGTGCGGGGAGAGGGGAGGTCGGGGTGGCTTTTATAGGGGCCAGGGAGGGGAGAGACGCCGCGAATTTCTTGCCGGCGCGGCAGAGTGGGCGCGGCGGTTGCGGCCGAATCGGGGAGATGGGGCACGGAGAAGGCGGGGAGGAGGTGGGTGCGTGGGCGCAGGTCGTGCGGCGCACGAAGGAGACGGGGGGCGGCGAGCTCGGGGAGTGGGAGCAACCGGGTAGGGCGGAGAAGCGGTTGCGGGCGGCGGCGCGAGGTGGAAGAAGGGCGGGGAAGGGGGCGAAGCAGACAGGCGGGCCCGGGCTGGCAGAGAGGGGGAGAAGCGGCTGACGGGTGGGGCCCGCGGGCAGAGAGACGGAGAGCGGAGGGAAGGCACGCCGACAGGTGGGGCTGGGCGGCCAGCGAGAGAGGGGGCGCGGACGATAGATGTGCGCGGGCGGGGCGGCGTGGCCGCGATCAAGCCGAACACGTGGCGCCCAAGGAGGAGGGGAAGGCGGGGTTGAGCGGCGGTGGAGACGCGGCGACGTGGAGAGAATCTGGCCGTCCACGTGGCGGCCAGAGGGAGGAGAAAATTTTAATTCTATTTTCTGATTTTTTGGGTTTTCAGAAAAGCACAATAAATTCAATAAGGCTCAGAAAAATAAAAAATAAACTCCAAAAATTCCAGAAAAATTCCTAGAACCTCCTGGAGACATTTGGAACTTAAATACAAATATTTCCAATTAATGTTGATATTTAATTTTTATACCTTAAAATACTTTTTAATTTCAAAAATACATTTTAAACTCCTGAAAACTCAGAAAACCCAAATAAACTCCAAATATTTAAGTTGACATAGGATTTTTATATAAAAATCAAAATACCATTTTATTTAATAATATTTTTAGGTTTTACTTCAAATACTTTTCAAAAACAGAAATTCAAGGCAAATCCAAATTTAAAATTTAGGCACAAAAATACTTATTTTAATTTAGATTTTATTTTAATTAATTTTTAATTAATTAATTTTATTTTCATAAAAACCTGGGCTGTTAGACCCGAGAGCAAAGATTTCTTTAGCAGTGTTCTTCCCAAGAAATTGATTGCTTCTTGCTTCCTCTGTTTCTAGGGTTTACTATTCCCGTTGGCAGAGTAATCTTGTTTCCTAGTAATCTTGGCTGAGGAGTTCATTTTCTTTTGTATTGTTTCCTTCAGAGGTCGTGTTCTTGCAGCATTTGGAGTCTTGCATTCAAAAGATTCGTGAGTCAAAAGTTCTCAGAAAACTGAATCTTGCGATTGAGTTGTGCCTGCGTCCTCTGTGCTCTACTCTATTGTCGGGCGAAAATTTCTGTTGCTGGTCAGTTTCTCTGAATTCCAGTGGAGCATTCGTTTTATCTGAGCGATCCTATTTACCTCAAGATGATACTCCATCTCTTGACCACAGACAATAGATTATAGTGTTCAGTCTCTGTCTTCGGTCTGCTGCTACTCCTGTTTTCATTTGGTTCTTCTCTGGTTCATTCTTTCGGTCAAGTCTGAAATCAATGTGCCTTCCATATTCGATCTTTCGATCCAAATTTTCCTCCCTGAGGTTGGTCGGCTATTTGATTTGAGTTTCTGTTTCTCTAACCTGAGAAGCATAGTTGTTGTTTGTTCTTCTCTCTGCTTGTTGTTTCTCTGTAGTATTCTCTATGCCTTCTATTTTTAGGTCTTCGGGAATTAAATTACAAATCTAAACTTGAAAAATTCTGTTTTCGGGCAGACTGGAAACACCCTGGCGATCAGACCGGCTGTGCCCTGGCAGTCATACCGGCAATTCTCTTACGGTCTGACCGGCTGTGCCCTGGCGGTCAGACCGACTGTGCCTTGGCAGTCAGACCGGCAGTTCTCTTATGGTGTGACCGGCTATGCCTTGGCGGTCAGACTGGCTGTGCCCTGGCGGTCAGACCGGCTGTGCCCTGGCAGTCAAATCGGCAGTTCTCTTACGGTCTGACCGGATTGCCTGTCTCTCTAAACTGTTTCTTCTTCTTGGTCTTCTTTTCTGTTTGAGATCTTCTCAGTTTCCAATGGGCATCTCTCCTCTTGCTTCATAGCTATTATAGCTATCGGAGAAGAAGTTTGTGAGAATACTAGGGGCAGTTTGAAGTTACCATTCACCCCTCTCTGTTGCCATTTCGATCCTACAATAAGTTTCAAGTCATTTGGACTAACAAATCAAAAGTTCCATTACTTTTCGATTTTGAAATCATGCTGATTTTACTATTCTTGCGATGATTTCATTGTAACGACGTTAACGAAGGTCATTGTAGCAGTGATGATGAAGTTACTGTAGCGGCATTACCGATTTTACACTATTTCGTTTGGGTTTTTTTGTGTGGGTGATTGGTCTTTGAACTTTATAACTTCTCATAGTTATTTGAGTGAAGAACTTGGAGTCATGCTTTCGCTTTGGGAAAAGATTTTAAAATATATTGTATTCTTGTTGGCTTCTATTCACTCTCCTCTAATTATCATCTTCGATTCTACAAAGACATCCAAATCTTGAAGCATATCCAAAGATTAGAAATTCGATTGAAATCCCAAAACTATCAAGCAATAGATGTATACTTATTGATAGGTTGACACTTGACACTATAATTGTTTACTTAGATTATGGGTTTGAAATAACTTGGCATGTTATTGTTTGCTAGGAAAAATGGGCCATAATCAGGTTGGAGTATATTTAGCTAATGTTTGAAGTAACTTAGCATGTTATTGCTTGTTAGAAAAGGTATGTTGTACACAGAACTCACAAATTTCTCTCCTGAAATCGAATTCACAACCTTTCAATTCGACATACTCGTTGATACGAGACAAGTTAAACAAACTCACTTTTGAACCGTATGATTTCACACTAGATTGTTTGTAGGCAAAATGTAAACACTAAGCTCACAAAAGAAAGTTTTTCGATGACAACTCCATGCTGATTGATGACTGACAAATTCAAAATGAAAGCACATGCCTGTGCACAAAAGCACACAAAAACATCGTGACGAGAAAACAACCAAAATTATCCCGAATTTCGAACGTTTGTTCGCAACATTTTTTTCTTGGAAAAGGAGAAAAAGAGCCCAAAAGAGTGAGGAGGAATCTAACCAAAATCGGAATCCCCAACCAACTTACCACTACGGGACGCGTAGATCTACTTGCTTCCGGCCTAAATTCTTTGCGATGAAAGATCTTCCCCAAAGAAACGAAAAGGAGGAAGAACCCCACTGACTGTCTGACTCCCCCGCCTCAGAGCAAGTCTTATAATACAGCCTTCAGCTGGCTGTATGAATACTTACAGCCCACTTATCATCCTACTCATATAGTAGTTACAGCCAGCTGAAGGCTGTATGATCTACCCCTTCCTCTCACAAAGTTTCTTGGTTCTTGTGCTTCAGCTGGCTGTAAGCTTACAGCCCACCTCTCTTCTCTCTCCTCCTCTCTCTCCTCCACCTCAGCATACAGCCAGCTTACAGCCTCTTATAAGAGCAACTCCAGCAGGACCCCTACTTGAGCCCTCATCCTACTTTTGAGGGCCGAGAGGCAAAAAACTCACTCCAGCAGAGCCCCTACTTGAGCCCTCAAAAGTAGGGGGCCCTCAAATCTCCCCCTCGAGCCCTTATTCCTGGGGTTCTGGAGGGAGCCCTTACTTTTGAGGGCTCAAGTAGGGGACCTACTGGAGTGAGTTTTTTGCCCCTCGGCCCTCAAAAGTAGGATGAAGATGAGGGTGGGTCCAATGTGTCATCCCCTCTAAGAATGAATTTGAGGGTCCTGTTTTGAGGGCTCCTGCTGGAGTGTAGCCCAAAAAACAGAGCCCTCAAAAGTAAAGAGAACCCTCAAATAAAAAATAGGGGTCCTGTTTTGAAGGCTACTACTGGAGTTGCTCTAATACTTGCTCTCATACATAGACCCCAAAAAAGCCCAAAAGTTTCGTTACTTTCGTACACCAACTACGATGCTGACAAGGTGGCCCCGCGCGTCAGCCAGTTCGAGAATAACTCCAGAGCCACGCTAGTCATACGGTTCAATGACACGTGGGCCTACGGAATAATTTGCCCCACATGCTAGCCTCGAGGCGGAACTTGCCCGTCTCTGTTTGCGAGCCCTCACCCTCCGCGCAGAGATCCCGTGCTCTCTATGCCTACACAACACCATCCTACCCTTGGGAATACGCATACTGCAAATGGGTCCCGCGAGCTTTGGCCCGGCATGTCAGCCTGTTATGTTCATGGGTAGCTTTGCGCATCCACGCCTCCGCGACAACTGCAGATGGGTGGATAGAGAGGAGGGAGGAAGCTAAGCGCGGACAAAAATGGGAAATTAATTTTTAATCCATTTTCTTCTCGGCCGCGGCCCATCGAGCTATATTGGCGGGGAGGGTTTTGGAATTTGGCTGCCGTTGCGTGGGAAGCAGCCGAAGACCGAACCGGAGCGGAGAGGCGCTGCTGCTGATACGGAGGGGCCCCAGCCCATCGCCACGCCACGCGATTTGCCGCGCCTCGTGGGAGCTAGTTTGGACGCGGCGGCGGGGTTCCGGCGAGGATGAGCTTCGGCGGCGGGGTTCCGGCGAGGATGGGGGCCGGCCGCGGCGGCGGCGGGGCCGGTGCCGGCGTCCGCGAGGAAGCTGGTGCAGGGGCTGAAGGAGATCGTGAACCGCCCCGACGCGGAGATCTACGCGGCGCTGCGCGACTGCGGCATGGACCCTGACGAGGCGGTCAGCCGCCTCCTCTCCCAAGGTCTAATCTAGCGCCGTTCCCCTTTTTCCCTGTACTCCTTAAGTTTTCCTCAACGTTTTGGTTGCTTTGTTTAGTGTTTGGGTTGTGTGCGCGACACTGGATTGGAGGAGTGTTGTGCTGGGGAGTTCTCTCACGCATTGGGTTATTAGGAAACACGCTTTTTCCCGTTCTACTTTGGGGATTTACGGCGATTAGTTACTGTGCTGGTGGTGTTCGTGAGCAAATGTGCTGCAGGCTAGTGTCAGGGAAGTCTGGTGTTGTCGTTTCGGTTTGGATTGCTGTGACGAAGATTGTTCCTCTGTAGAATAATTTTCGGGTTCAGCCTCAGGCCTCTGGTTTAGGACGGGGTTGTGTGTACGCGGTTTACGAGTTGTTTGATGCGCGGAAATTTTTGCTGTTTTTAGTGCTTATTTTGATATTTCTCAGTTCAGTTGGTGAAAATTAGAGAAAATGAAGACAACAAATTAGAGAAAATGAAGGCTGTCTTCTTTATCCTTTTTGTGCGTTAGCATTAAGCTTCTATGTTTGAAGGGAGGAGCGCAGGGAGCCTCCTTGCTTGGGTTTGGATAAATTGGAACAGTTTCTTCTTGTTATTTGCTCTGTTCTTTTTTGTGTTTTACAGTGTTTTGGATGGATTAAATTGGCGAGAGCTGCAGTAAATATGGAATTGGTAGGTGTTTGATCAGGTAAATAGGAGAAATGACATTTTTTAGGTGCGTTCACATTGCAAAATGGTTAGATTGATGGGAAGAATGGGGTGGACCTTTAGGGGAAGCGAAGAAAAAAAATGCTTAATTGGTGAGAAGACTAGGAAAGGCAAAGCGTTCGAGTGAATGGAACGGGGGATGCAAGACCTGGGTGGTTGTTTGGATCTTAAGTTTTATCAAACCCAGATTATGTTAAGCTAGATCTAGGGCCAAAAAAACCTAATCTAGGGCCAAAAAACCTAATCTTTGTTTGATTAGGATAGGAGAAAGCCATGATAACAAAAATCGGTTTGTGCCAAAACTCATATGATGAGTTTTATGGAAAAAACCATTTCCACCTGGGTTTTCACAATTTTTTAAAGAAATAATATATAACTAAAAGCCACTTTTAGCCAAACAATGTTTTCACGAAATGCGGTTCTAACCAAATACCGACCTTTTTTATGGGAATAACTGAATAACAACTTAAAATCCCTATCACAAAAACTTATACAAAAATGTGTTTTTCGCAAAAAAATGTATTAACAAAATCCGAGATCCAAACTACGACGCAGGTTGCCAAGCTTGGATCTTCTTACATGACAGTTGTTGGATAAGTTCAATTCTTTCATTTAAGTTTGGGAAAGGATCTGAGGGATTTTCAATCTTTTCCATCCCATTTCTTTGCATCTGAGGCAGAATTTAGATGAACTTGCACAGATCTTGTTGACTCAGTTTGCTTTCAGAATGAGGCTTATTGTGGGTCTGCTTGGAAGGGGTTAATGCTTCAACATGCCATAAGTGTAAGCTCAGATTTCCATTAAGATGATCAAGTTGCCTCCCCTGTCTGTGCTCTTATGAAGCTCATACAAGAGCTTAACCTTGCCCAGACAGATCCCAAGCTATGAATTAACATTTAAGTGCCTTGGTTGCTTCCTAGGTTTGGTCTTCTGTCTTTGTGTTCGATGCTGAAAGGCCAAAGTGATGTTTATGCCTTGAGACTCCTATGTTGTATTCTTTTTGAGGTTGACGAAGTTAAAACAATATGAGGAAAAACTGAGTTATTCAGTGTTTCCCTTTATTTAGCTTTGACAGAATACCTGCCTGCTGGTTACTGCCTTCTTTTGGTTGTTTCTTTCTTCTATTGATTGCAGACTTTCAGTGCATTTCATTTCTTTGAAAGTAGCTGGGGTTTTAATTATATATTGTTGGTGATCCGTCTTAGCACCCCTTGTCATTTTTGTTACAAGAGCTACCATGATTTTGTAATTTCGTAAATATTCCTAAATTTATGTGGAAAGATGAAAATTGCATGAGTGGGAGCTGGAATCTCATCTAAATGAATGTTTTTGAGTTTTACACAAACCTTTGTTATGTTGCTCGTTGTTAACTTTTGGCTGTTGCACACCTTATTTTCATACGAGGACTGGGGGTTTCATATATTCACTGGTGATCCATTGGTGCATCCCTTGCCTTTTGTTGTAACAGACTAACAGCTTCGACAATTTCTTTAATTTTGTAGAAATAATGATATCGCCAGTTCCTTGCTAATTCCAAGTTTATGAGCAAAGATGGAAAAATGCATCGAGAATGAACCTTTACCTCATCTAAATAAAATTTTGGAATTACATGAACATCTTTCTACAATTTATCTGGCATGTTTTGGATGGAATAATTTTGGGATGCTGATATTGCAATTTGATACGAGTCTGTCCTGCAGTTCAATTTAATATACAATGTTTTTGTGAACAACAGCACCGAGATTGATTTGTTGTTATTTCATGGTTCCAGTGGTATATAGGACATCTCACATATTGCCAATCTTCCTCCAGATACTTTTCAAGAGGTAAAGAGCAAGCGTGATAAGAAAAAGGAGGTCAGTTGATTATTTCAGTTGGTCCCCCCCCCCCCCCCCTTGTGTTCTCGTAAAAAAAAGAGACATGTAGCTAATCTTCTGTTGATCATATAATTTCATTTCACTAGGATTAATAGAAGCAACAATAATTTGGTCATATGTCAGACGCTTAATTTGTTGACTGGTGATTGACCTTTGTGTGCCCAAAGTTTTTGTATCCAACTCATCTCTTAAATATTGCTTTACCATGCTGTGCTATAGTATTGAAAACTTACGTCAGTATGTACTGAAATTTCACACAGGTTAATAAAGAAGCACCTGAGCCAAGATCTCGAGGAGCAAGTAACTCAAACAGTTGCACCATTAGAGGTGGTGCAGATCGTACTGGACGAAGCAGTTCAGTTCACTCCGGATCCAGTGGAGCTGGTAAGATTTTTTTTTTGTATCCATGAGTTTTTACATTTGGCTATAATCTATTTCTCATTTTTCATGTTCAATCTGACCAGATAACATGGCCTCGAGGTCGTCGATATTGGGACCTGGTGTGCCAGCAACCAATTCCACTCAGAAGCAAACAGTTCCAAGGTAATGAAGGTTAAAGATGTAGAAGTTTCTGCTGGATCTTATTGCTTTTTTTGTAGTATGGATAACGAATCTGTTCGCTTTTCTCTGTTGAAGTTCTTCTGTAAACAAAGATGTGGTTCCTGATGGATCATTTGGAGCATCACAATCATCTTCTGGATTTCAGCACAATTGGTGTGGGGTGCCAGGTCAGATGTCAATGGCTGATATAGTGAAAATGGGCAGACCTCAAGGAAGGTCTTCTAGCAAGCCTATGGCTACAACAGACAAAGCACATGCTGGTCAAAACCCATCTTTGTCAAGTGCCATAAACCAGAACTCAAAACAATCTGCAAGCACAGCCCTGCCAACAACGTTTGACCAGGGATTTCCTGCTCTTCAAGACCCTATCCCTCGAGTTATGAGACCTAGTCATGCATCTGCTGACAACCACCAAATGCAAGAGAACGATTGGCTTCCACAGGACAAGCCACCATCAGGAAGTCAATCAACAGTCCCTGAGACATCTGGTGACCCATCGTTATCTGTGGTATCATTGGACTCATCATTGTTGGTTCCTGATGCTGTTATCTCGCATGAAAATTCTCACGCAGAAGAGAACACCTCAACTGCGATGAGACCAATACCATCTGAGAGACACTTGGAAATTCTTCAGGACAACAGTCAATTCAATGATGGATTATTGCAGAACTCAAGTACATACCAATCTCAAGTGCATCCCTATGATGATGAAGGTTGGTATAAAACTCAAATTACAAAATCTGTATAACTTCCTTTTTCTGGTTATGTGTCTCAAAAGTCAAATAGCAACGTGATTCTTTTTTTCATTCACAAAGTGGATGCTCTACGTTTTGGAGTTCGCAAAATACAGAGAAAGATCCTAGTATCTCTTTATGAGGATTGCTCTTCTATTGCCGCATCGCTTGTCCTTGGAAACGATGACAAATTCCTTCAACTGGCTAGTTTGATATTCTTTCCCCCTTTAACCACCCTAAGTGCTTTGAACACCAAGTGCACATTTCTGTTATACCATCTAGTGTTTCCCCAAGCCCAAGGCTATCATTCATTTTTTTAATGGCATTGCCTTTGCTTAAAAAACCCAAATATGTCATCACTCAAATTTGCATTTTTGGCCTTGTCCCTTCTAATGTTTTGAAGTGGTAGTGTATATGGCACTAAAAACATTATGGTGGAAGAGATGTTTTAAATTTTGTATACACCAACAGTGTCATACATAATGAATACATGGTCTGCCATTTTCTTTGCAAACTTTTACCTTCTCTTGACTAGACAGATGGAAATTGCAGTCTAGTATCATTGAGCATACATGAGTATCTTTTTAGATGCTGTTAGCAGTTTAGCACTTTATTTCCTGACATCAATATCAAGGTTGTTGGAGCAATGGTTAAAATGTTATAAGATTGCGGGTTTACAACTGTAGTTACATGGAATTCTAGTTCTATATGGAGTATTAAAGTAAATAGATATGTTCCAATAAGATTATGGTTTTCAGCAATATCCTAGATCATAATCGTATCATTAAGTATGTATCATGCGATTAAGTGTGGAGTCGTACATAGATATATATGACCTTATCTCAACTCTGGATATCATATTGTTAAGTATGAACTAATTAAAGGTGCAAATGTTGCAATACCGTCTGAACTTTCAATTGGATCAATAAAAATTACCTTCCATAATTTATGGTTTCAGTGTATTTATGGATTTAATATCAAACTTAATCGTTCACTGTGTGATTATTATCCTCCTTGTCCAAATATTATAAATTATTACTAAAACTTCAAATAGATGTACTGATGCAAGAACATTGTTGATAGCTCAACAACTTCGGTACATTTTTCCAATATACAATCTGAATTTAAAACTCACGCTGGTGCCATTTTGGTCAGTGAAACAGTGATGGCCAAGAGGGATGTGAGGGTGGTTGGCCAAGGGAGAGGTGATGGTGTGACTGTCGGGTGGTTGACTGTGTGCATGGAAGCATAAGCAACATCGGACGAGTTAGTGCTGCGCGTGGGCGTCATCGTTGTTAGAGATATATGTTTAGATTGTTATTCCCCATTGTTATGAGGGGTTCTTTGCATATTTACCACATGTACTTTGTGTATATATACCGGCCCATTGGCCTCATATGAATACAAGCGCTATTCATAACATGGTATCAGAGCCAAAACTAGGGTTTTGGCTTACCTAGGGTTCCGTGCGCCCGTGTTCCGCCTCCGCCGCCGTCGCCGACTCCCGGGCTCCGCTGCCGTCGCTGACTCCCGGCCTCCGCCGTCGGCCTCGGCTCCTCCCCTGCCCGGCCTTGGTGTCTCCGTCTCCGCTCCTCGCCGGCCGCCGGCCTCCTCCGCTCCGCCGGCTGTCCTTCGTCCTCCGCTACCCGGTCGCCCGATCCGCCCGCGAGGCTGGTCGGCGGCCTCCCGGACGCCGCCGCCTTCCCCAGGCCGCGCCGCCTCCCCCGCCCGAGGCCGCCGTGAGGCCGCGCCGGCTCCCCCGCCGCCTCCGCCCGAGGCCGCCGTGAGGTCGCGCCGGCTCCTCCGCAGTCGCCGGCTCCCCCGCCGGCTGCAGCCGCTGCCGGCTCCCCCGCCGCCGCCGTCGCCGCCGGCTCTCCCGCCGCCGCCGTCGCCAGCTCTCCCGCCGCAACCGATCTAGGTTTTGGCCAGGGAGAGGTTACTCGGTTTTGTACAACCGGTTGAAAAAAAAGCAAAAAAAAAACAAAAAAAAAACAAAAAAAAACGTTGTTCTAACCGCCGCGCCGTCCAGCGCCGCCTGTTAGACTTCGTTGTCTTGGTCGCCGCGCCGTCCAGCGCCGCCTACCAATGGGCACCGTTGCTCTCCCTCGCTGCCCGGTGATCTTTGATGGTGTTAATTACACCGACTTCGTGTCTCACATGCGCATTCACATGCGTGGTCTTCGTCTCTGGGGCGTCCTCTCTGGCGATGTCACCTGCCCGCCTTGCCCTATTCCTCCGACGGAGCCTACGCCTGTTGCATTGCCTCCGACAGCCGATAAAGCTGCTGCTGATGATAAAGCTGCTGCTGATGATAAAGCTGCCTCTGCCTACCAGGAGGCTCTGGATTCCTACACGGATCGTCTGACCGTCTACACTCAGTGGTACGATGACGACGCTCGGGCTGCTGCTGTCCTCATCGCCAGTGTCCAGCCTCAGTTTTCTTCTGAGGTTGTGGGACTCCCTTCGGCTTTTCAGATGTGGACTCATCTTCGTCAGCGCTACGAGCCCTCTGGTGATGCCCTGTACCTGTCCGTGGTCCGCCAGGAGCACTCTCTTCAGCAGGGTGATGCTACTGTTGACGCCTTTTACGCTCAGAGTTCTGCTGTCTGGCGTCAGTTGGACTCACTTCGCACTGCTGGCTGTCGTACCTGTCCGTGCTGCCTGGAGGTACGTGCTGATCTACAGTTTCAGCGGGTTTACGAGTTCCTTACTCGCCTTCGTCCTGAGTTCGAGCAAAGGCGTGCCCAGCTCCTTGCACGCCACCCTCGTGTCACTCTCCTGGAGGCTCTTACTGAGATACGCGCAGAGGAGACTCGTTTGAGTGGTGCTGGTCTGATGCCACTCCCCTCTGTGCTCGCCGCTCGTCCGCCTGCTACACTGCCTCCTCCAGCGGCTACCACAGGTGGTGGTGGCCGTCCTCAGTCTGGAGGTGGCCGTCCTCACTGTTCCTACTGCGACAAGGATGGCCACACTGAGTCCCAGTGCTACAAGAAGAAGCGGCATCTTTCACGCCGTTCTTCTACTGGCACTAGTGCTTCTACGACGACGTCTGCCTCGACTTCTTCAGCAGCTTCTCTCACCGAGCAGGAGATAGCCAGACTTCGACGCCTACTTGCCGCTTCAGGATCTCCCTCGACAGGTTCTGCAGGTTCTGCTACTGACTCTTCAGGCACTGAGAGACCACCTCCTACACAGTCAGGTACCTCCCCGTGGATTCTTGATTCTGGAGCATCTTTTCACATGACTCCTGATTCTTCCACTCTGTCTTCTATTACACCTCTTGATTCTCCTGTCAGTGTTCTTACTGCTGATGGTACATCTCTTTCTGTCTCTGGTCGAGGATCTCTTAGCAACTCATCTTTTCATGTTCCTTCTGTTGCTCATGTTCCTCGCTTTACCTTGCAGCTTCTTTCTGCTGGGCAGATTACTGACCTTGGTTATCGAGTTATTCTCGACTCTGACTCTTGTTGTGTTCAGGACTGCCACACGGGAGCTCTGGTTGGTTCTGGCCCTCGGCGCCGTGACTCACAGCGTCTCTGGGAGCTTGACTGGCTTCATCTTCCTTCCGCTGCCACCACCGCCGCCAGTCTCTCCGCTTCTGCCACTTCGTCTACCGGCTCTTTCCAGCAGTGGCATCACCGTCTTGGGCATCTGTGTGGATCTCGCCTGTCGTCCTTAGTTCGTCGTGGTCTTCTGGGGTCTGTCTCAGGAGACGTGTCTTTAGATTGTCAGGGCTGTAAGTTAGGTAAACAGATTCAGCTTCCTTATCCTCATAGTGAGACTGTGTCTCAGCGTCCTTTTGATCTTGTTCATTCAGATGTTTGGGGTCCGGCTCCCTTCGTTTCGAAAGGGGGTCATCGTTATTATATCATTTTTATAGATGATTTTTCTCGCCACACTTGGATATATTTCATGTCTTCTCGTAGTGAGGCCTTGCCCATCTATAAACAATTTGCCACTATGATACACACACAGTTCTCCACTCCTATTCGTGTCTTTCGTGCTGATTCTGCTGGCGAGTACCTCTCTCGTCACCTGCGCAGCTTCCTTTCTGAGCAGGGCACTCTCGCTCAGTTTTCTTGTCCTGGTGCTCATGCTCAGAATGGTGTCGCTGAGCGCAAGCATCGTCACCTCCTTGAGACGGCTCGTACTCTGATGATCGCCGCCTCTATTCCACCTCACTTTTGGGCCGAGGCTGTTTCCACTGCCACCTATCTCGTCAACATTCAGCCCTCTTCTGCTCTCAAGGGTGCGATCCCTGTTGAGCGTCTCTGTGGTCTTCTTCCTGACTACTCTGCCCTTCATCTGTTTGGTTGCGTTTGCTATGTTCTCCTCGCCCCTCGAGAACGTACCAAACTGACCGCTCAGTCTGTTGAGTGTGTCTTTCTGGGGTACAGTGCCGAGCACAAGGGATATCGGTGCTGGGATCCTGTTGGTCGTCGGATACGGGTTTCTCGGGATGTGACTTTTGACGAGTCTCGTCCATTCTACCCACGTCCTGCCTCTCCTTCGGCTTCCTCTGTGGAGTCTCTGTCTTTCTTGACCTTTCCAGATACTCCTATATCTGTTTTGCCCTCGTCCACCTGTCCTACTGAGTCTCCACATATTCCCCCTGTGGCCTCTCCGCCGTTGTCGCCGCCTGTGTCGTCCCCTACGACTCCCCAGGCTCCTCCCACTATCGTCTACACTCGTCGACCTCGTATTGAGGATCTTCCAGATGAGTCATCTGCTTCTGATGTTCCATCTTCTTCTGATGCTCCATCTTCCCCTGATGGGTCATCTTCTCCTCGCTACGCTCTCCGCGATCGCCAGTCGATTCGGCCTCCTGCCCGTTTTGCTTTTGCTGGCGCAGCTACTCGTGAGCCTGTCTCCTACCGGGATGCTGTTACTCACCCTGAGTGGCAGCTTGCCATGGCCGAGGAGATTGCTGCCCTCGAGCGTACTGGTACTTGGGATCTTGTTCCTCTTCCATCCCATTCTCATCCCATCACATGTAAGTGGGTCTATAAGATTAAGACTCGCTCTGATGGCTCTCTTGAGCGCTATAAGGCGCGTCTTGTTGCTCGTGGTTTTCAGCAGCAGCATGGTGTTGACTACGACGAGACTTTTGCTCCTGTGGCCCACATGACCACTGTTCGCACTCTCCTTTCGGTGGCGTCTGTTCGCCACTGGTCTGTTTCTCAGCTTGATGTTAAGAATGTCTTTCTTAATGGCGAGTTGCGTGAGGAGGTCTACATGCATCCGCCACCTGGGTATTCTGTTCCTGAGGGCATGGTCTGTCGCCTTCGTCGCTCTCTCTATGGCCTTAAGCAAGCCCCTCGTGCTTGGTTTGAGCGCTTCTCCTCTGTGGTCACTGCTGCTGGTTTTTCAGCTAGTGATCATGATCCTGCGCTCTTTGTCCACACTTCGTCTCGTGGTCGGACTCTTCTTCTCCTGTATGTTGATGATATGATCATTACGGGAGATGATTCTGAGTACATTGCCTTTGTTAAGGCTCGTCTTAGTGAGCAGTTCCTTATGTCGGATCTTGGTCCTCTTCATTATTTCCTTGGGATTGAGGTTACTTCCACTCCAGATGGTTTCTTTATGTCCCAAGAGAAATATATTCAGGATCTTCTTGATCGCGCCTCTCTCACTGATCAGCGTACTGTTGAGACTCCCATGGAGCTCAATGTTCACCTCCGACTCTCTGATGGCGAGCCTCTTTCTGATCCGACTCGCTATCGTCATCTTGTTGGGAGTCTTGTCTACCTTGCTGTTACTCGTCCAGATATCACTTATCCAGTTCATATTCTGAGTCAGTTTGTTTCAGCTCCCACTCAGGTTCACTACAGCCACCTTCTTCGAGTTCTACGATACCTTCGTGGGACTATCTCTCGCCGTCTCTTCTTTCCACGTTCCAGCTCGTTACAGCTTCAGGCCTATTCGGATGCTACTTGGGCCAGCGATCCCTCTGATCGCCGGTCTATCTCTGCTTACTGTGTTTTTCTTGGTGGTTCTCTCATTGCCTGGAAGACGAAGAAACAGACTGCAGTGTCCCGTTCGAGTGCAGAGGCTGAGTTGCGAGCTATGGCTCTCTTGACAGCAGAGATTACTTGGCTACGGTGGTTACTTGAGGATTTTGGTGTTTCTGTCACTACACCGACCCCTCTCTTGTCAGACAGTACAGGTGCTATCAGTATTGCTCGTGATCCTGTGAAGCATGAGCTCACCAAGCACATTGGAGTTGATGCTTCTTTCATGAGGACTTGTGTGCATGATCAGGTGATTGCTCTTCAGTATGTGCCTTCAGAGCTTCAGATCGCAGATTTCTTCACGAAGGCCCAGACTCGAGCACAGCACAGCTTCTTCCTCTCCAAACTCAGTGTTGTTGATCCACCATGAGTTTGAGGGGGGGTGTTAGAGATATATGTTTAGATTGTTATTCCCCATTGTTATGAGGGGTTCTTTGCATATTTACCACATGTACTTTGTGTATATATACCGGCCCATTGGCCTCATATGAATACAAGCGCTATTCATAACAATCGTCATGTGTATGGTGCAAGGTCTGGCGGTCAGCCACATGGGAGATCACTAAGGGAAGGAATAGTGGTGCTTGGGCCAAGGTGCATGCATGCTAGGGCGTGTGCTGCGTTGCATGGAAGAGGTGTGGTGCATGGAAACAGCGTGCGTACGCGAGGAAAGCATGCAGCGGCATAAGAGGTTTGGCGGCATGGTCGTGGGCCGTGCGTGGCTACGCGCATGTGTGGGCAAGCATCGATGTTCGCGAGTGTTGCGCAAGGAAGGAACATGGGAAACAAGGAAATACAGCCAAAAACACAATGAATTCGGATTGGATCGATACCAATCTAGATTCTTTCCTAGTTTCTTTTTCCTTCCTAATTGCTGTTTAACTTCTCTATAGGAGTCCTAGTTCTAGTTGAGAGTCTTTCTGTTTTGTTAGTCTAGTCATGGCAGAATTGTAAGCACGTGAACTTGTAAACGTTAAGTGTCGGTTTTGGGGAGTTTTGCATAAAACCGGACTGGTTTTATTAGGGAACTGTAACGTGTGCATCAAGGACACGTGGTGTGCCTAGGGACACATGCATGCAGGGGAAGATATAACCCTTCGTCGATGTCCTTGTATTTTTCAGATTAGTTTTTGCTTAAGAAAACAGAAAATGCCCTGTTGGGCGCATATGTTGTGTCGCTTGTTCTTGTGAATTCTGATCAAGAATTACACTTGGCGTAGGGATTCTCGACGCGTACATGAGTTTACTCGTTGGATTGTGGGATATTCTCGTCCCAGGTTGTGCGTCGTGGTGTGCGCGGTTGGGGGCGTCTACTTTGGTGGAGTTTGACGGGAAGATTGTAGGTTGCGCATTGGAGAGGGTATTGTGAAAGATCGAGCCATCGTATGCATGTCCACTAGTTTTACTAGTAGGGCTATATCTCGTGGTGTCAGAGTGTGGTTGATCACAGTACGTGATTGTTTTTTTTCTTGATGGCGGGTTCTATGAAGACCGAAGATCGCGAGGCGGTTGATACTCATGTCAAGTATGGGGAGGGGCCACAATATGTGGCTAACTTACCACACGAGGTGCGATGAGGGCTTAATCGTGAGTACTTGGATTGTCATCGGAAGCTTGAAGGAAAGGTGGATGCTTTGAGAGCTCAAATTGACATGCTGATGGAGGCTATATGTGACCAGCCACCACAATTTCAGCATGCTAGTAGGTTCCTCAAAATCCCAAACGGTGTGCACGCTTTGAAAACGATGAGTAAGAGGTGGACTATGATAGTGTAGCGGGTTGTGCCTTACCTGCATAGTGATCCACGATACCGAGGTGCTGTGGGGCAGGTAGTGTTGGCTGAATCAGTGTGCGTGATGTTGGAGGTGCTGGTTTTGTTCAGCTTATTGCCGTGGATGATGGCGTTGGGCGGGTAAAAATTTCTAACTCGTTGTTCAATGGTAAAGTTGAACCGGATGAGTACTTGGAGTGGGAGATGCGCGTTGATCAAATATTTGACAACCATCACCACACCGAGGATATGAATTGAGTTCACTAGGTACACTCTAGTTTGGTGGAACAAATTGTGTTGTACATGTAGGAAAGTGCAGGAAAGTGGTTGAACAGAATAGTTGATTGATTCAGGAGATAGCAATACAATGCATATATATAGGCAAGGATGTCTAGGGTTTGGCTAATAGAACAAATTGTGTCTAGCTGCCAAGAAGTCTGTCTAACATAGCATGTCTAACAGTACAGGAGATTGTATGGATATTTGGGTGCAATTGAAAAATACCTTGAGGCGGCGTTTTGTTCTAGCACACTATGCTAGGACCTTGTACAATCAGCTACAATAATTATGTCAAGGTACTTCTAGTATTGATGAATACTATAAAGAGATGAAGATGTGGATGATTCGTGTAGGGATGGAGGAGCATGATGAATCTATTATGATACGTTTTTTAATGGGTTGAATGAGGATGTGCAAGATAGGGTGGAGATGATCAATTACTATAATATCCAAGACTTGGTGCATCAAGCCGAACGTGCTGAACAATAGTTGAAGCGTAAGCAAGCCAAGGGTGGCGTGCCAACATTCAATCAAGCTCATGAGGCGTCTATTACAACATGGCGATGATGTTGGTTCACACTCCAAAGTGGTGACATCAAATCATTCAAATGTGGCTATTTCAAAGGAGGCAGACAATGGAGGTAAAGAAGCAACTAAAGTTGATTCTAGTTTGCCTTCTAATGTTTGTGCTAGAGAAATTGAGTGCTTCAAGTGTAAAGGAAGATGGTATATTATGCGTGATTGTCCAAATCAGCGGAGGGTGCTTGTCACTAAAGATGGCTATACTTCAACGAGTTCTAGTAGTTATTCTGAAAGTGAAAAGTCCAAAGAGAAGATTATATGCACAAGCTAAAGAGCAGTGTTGGAGTGTTCTCAAACAGAGTGCCAAATCAAAGGGAGAACGTGCAAGTTGATTATAGGGAGTTTCACCAATGTGATTAGCAAGGATGTGGTGTATGCTTTGGGGTTGTCCACGTAGATGCATCATCAACCACACCACGTTGAGTAGCTATACAACCCCAGGAGGCTAAAGATAACTCACAAGGTGTGTGCTCCGTTTTTTGTTGGTGACTATGTTGACAAAATGGATTACGACGTAATTCCAACGGATGCATGTGGGTTGCTGGGAAGGCCATGGCAATATGATCACAATGCTACACATGAGGGGATAACCAACACATACAACTTTGTACATGATGGGAAGCAACACGTATTGAAACCAATGGCAGAGAGTGCTATTAATGTGGAGAAAATTTCAGCGAAGAAGGCTTTGAAGATTACCTCAAAGCAAAGAATGGGTTTGCTTCAAGAGGGGGGAGGATGATATGGCGTTAACTAGCCTAACAAATTTAGTACATGTTTCCAATATACAATTTGAATTTAAGACTCACATTGGTGCAATTTTGGTTAGTGAAACAGTGATGGCCGAGAGGGATGTGAGGGTGGTTGGCCAAGGGAGAGGTGATGGTGTGACTGTTGGGTAGCTTGACCGTGTGCATGGAAGCGTACACAACATTGGAGAAGTTAGTGTTCATGTTGCACCTGGACTTCATGTGTACAACGCAAGGTCTGGCGGTCAGCCGCATGGGAGATCGCCAAGGGAAGGAATTGTGGTGCTTGGGCCGAGGTGCATGCATGCTAGAGCGTGTGCTGTGCTGCATGGAAGAGGTGTGGTGCATGGAAACAGTGTGCGTACGCGAGGAAAGCAGGTAGCGACACAAGAGGTTTGGCGGCATGGCCATGGGCCACCCGTGGCTACGTGCGCGTGTGGGCAAGCATTGACATTCGTGAGTGTTGTGCAAGGAGCACGGGAAACAAGGAAATACAACCGAAAACACAGTGGATTCGGATTGGATCGATACTAGTCTAGCTTCTTTCCTAGTTTCTTTTTCCTTCCTAATGGCTATTCAACTTCCTTATCTACAGGAGTCATAGTCTTAGTTGAGAGTCTTTCTGATCATTAGTTTAATCCCTGTGCATGTGTTCGGGATTTGTTAGTCGAGTCGTGGCAGAATTGTAAGCACAAGAACTTGTAAACGTGCATTAAGTGTAGGTTTTGGAGAGTTTTGCATAAAACCGGACTTCTCCTAGAAACTGGACTGGTTTTATCAGCAAACTGTAACGTGTGCACCGAGGACGCATGATGTGCATGGTAGAGTCGGCATATGGCCTAGGGACGTGTGCGTGCATGAGAAGATATAACCCTTCACCGACGTCCTTGTATTTTTTGGATTAGTTTTCGCTTGAGTTAAGAAAACAAAAAATGCCTAGTTGGGCGCATATGGTGTGTCGCTTGTTCTTTTAAATTTTGATCGGGAATTATACTTGGCGTAGGGATTATCGTCGCGTACAGGAGTTTACTCGATGGATTGTGAGATCCCCTCGTCCCAGGTTGTGTGTCGTGGTGCACACGGTTGGGGGTGTCTACCTTGGTGGAGTTCGGCAGGAACATTGCAGGTTGCGCATTGGAGAGGGTACTGTGAAAGATTGGGCCATCTTATGTGCTTCCGCTAGTTTTACTAGTCGGGTCGTATGACACACCAACATAAATTGTAACTTGTTCAAATATACTACTATCCAAGCTAAAATTGTTTACGTATGATTTGAAGTTTTTGTTAGAAGGAGTGGATGAATAAAGGTTAGTTATATTGAACTCAGCCCAAAGGGATATATATATAGTACATGAGACACATAAGGCTTAAACCCTATAAATTAGGAAATACCACAAATACCCTTAACACCCCCTCAAATGCAAGGCATATCCAATAGCATTGCATTTGGAAAGGTTGACACTAATATAGGGAAATTGAAAGTCTAGTCTTGATAATATCGTCACAATGTGCGCTCTTGGAAAATTGTGTCGAGTACCAAAAGTCCACCCAAGGTCGTGTGGCAGCCTATAAAGCATAGTGGCGCAGATCGAAACCTGAGACGGCAGCAGCGCGGAAAGAAAGCGCGGCGGCCTTAGAAACTCGGGGCCGCGGCTCAGAAAGAAGCGGCGGCAGCATAAAGACTTTTACAATCTGTAGCGGCTCAAATAGAAGAGCGTCGGCAGTGGCCATGTGAAAAGAAAGGAGAGAACCACACTCTATCCAAGAGGATGGACCGTGGCTAGTAAAGCAATCAAGGATTTTGTGGACTCACACTGTTTTGGCGAACTAAAAGAAGGCTACGGACTTGGATGGACATAATGGAAGCTCCAAAACAAAAAGGCTCAAAGGGAAATACTCAAAAGGCAGCAGATACTAGCAGCCACATTCTTCAACAGCTCAACACCAACCAATCCCTATGCAGCATCTCCTCTCCTCTCCTACCAACTGCCAAAAACACACGACACCACGGTAGTACGCATCCACCATCACATAAAACTCTCCAGATTCGTAGCAATCTTCTTGGGCGGGTCCTCATACAGCGAGACTGCGGTGTCACCATCCCTAGCATTCACGAAACCGCCCATGACGAAGGCGCACACCTGAGGATCAAGCGCGACAAGGCCATGGTAGGTGGTGGATGAGGGGAGGACAGAGGAGTCGTCCTTGAGGAGGCGGAAGTGCTCAAGGGCGGCATCGGGGGCGGCGGCAGCCGCAGTAGGTTTGGAGGGAGAGGCGGGCGCCGGTGGAGACGGTCGGATCTGGGAAGCCAGTGAAGAGGACGAGCTGATCGAATCCAAGGCCAACAGTAGCGGATCAGAGCCGTGAAAGGCCAGCGTTGGCCAACCGACGTCTAGAGAGCTGAGCAGGGGCAGCAGTCCAAGAATAGGATGGCGGCGGTGCCACACGAGCTTGGGCGGATGGCGACTGGATTCGGGCAAAGGCAGCCTGCATGATGCGCTTGCATGTTATGAACAGCGCATGCGGCCGAAGCGCGTGCATAGCATGGACGCCATGAAGCGCGGCCTGGTTGTCGAATGTGACGCCGACGTCGAGGTAGAGCCGGCCGACGATGAGCATGATGAGGTTGGTGGCGCCGATGCAGAGTCCTGTCCCGACAAGGAAGAACACGATGGCGTGCCGAAGATGACGGCTACTATGAGGTGGTCACCCCCTGGGAGCGGAGATCGCTCCTCCCGGGGGCAGCTGTAGCGGAAGACGAGTGGCGGCTATATATAGAGTACATGAGATGCACATAAGACTAAACCTTAGAAACTAGGAAATACCATAAATACTCTTAACAATTTTGAACTTCTAATTGTTTTAATATACTCTTATCTACATACACAAATGTTCTATATGTTGTGGCAAATCTCTGCCAGTAGAATGGGCAATGAGCCAATGATGCCTGTTCATGGAGGCTGTTGTGGCTCCGTTTTGCAAAACTGTTATGCATAGTTATTGCCTTGTTGGCTTATAGTTTGTCTTAGGCATAACCTAAGTGTGCTACCAATCCAAGGAAGTAAAATATGTACAAGTGGCGGGGTTGCTTGGTTCTTTTAGTATTTTCATTGTAAAAAAAACTTTTAGATGATTTGGCCTTAAAGACTGATATCTATATTTATAATTATTATATGGACTTTGATGATGCAATTTTTTGCAGTTGAGGTTTCCAATGTTGATGTTGAATCATCTGCGGCAAACTTTCAGCGTCTAAGCCTGCAAAACGACGATCTAGTTGCAACTAATTTGGCTGAAGATAATCCTGCAGTTATAATCCCCGATCATCTACAAGTTGCAAATACAGACTGTGCGCATCTGAGCTTTGGTAGTTTTGAATCTGGTTCCTTCTTTGGGTTGCTTCCATCCAAGGTCCCTAAAAACAATGTAGACGAGGTGCCTATTCCAGATGAATCTCCATCAGTTCATCAAATAGATGTCAGGTGATTTTTTCCCCTTCTATGTTCACTATTCACAACATGAAATGCACATCGTCTTATGAGACCTTTCTTGCAGAAATCAAGATTACTATGACAATGGTGCTCTAAATTCTTTGGCAAATGAGGATGTTGAGACCAGAATTGGTACTAACATGGAGAATATTGATGTACCTTCAGTTTCACAGCCTGATGTACTGAGGCAGGGTGCCCTAGATGTGTCTGGTCTTCAATATAACCTGCCATCAGTTTCAAGTGATGCATATGCAAATGCAACACCGCCAAGTACAAGGGAGGGCCCACAAGGAAACACACAAGCACAACATGGCTCTCATTTTTCAAGCTTACTGGTATAATTGTCTTTTGCGCAGAGATTGGATCACAAACATAATGGGTGGTTCTATCCTAAAAGGAAGCCAATAGAAACTTTTCACATCTTTAGCAGTGTCCTTTTGATTTGTCACCTTGTTGATGTTAGCATGGGACTAATATAAATATTTCGTGAACTTGGGCTTTGATGAAGTCATAGAATTGCCTGTTTAGCTTGCTACTGAGGAAAACTAGAGTATAGATGTAAGCTGCAAATGTTACCCAACAGTGGGTGTTTCTGCTCTCTAAAATAGTCGCAAATTGGTCCCAGATTTTTTTGGTTGCTTAGTCTTTTTCCACTTTTATGCCTTTCTTAAGGGGTTTGGAGGCTTTTTCTACATGCACACACGCACATGTATACCCAGATTTATATGTGTGTGTACATGTACGTGTGTATATATGTATATGTAGGACAATATATATGTGTGTGTAGTATAATTAACAGGGGTACCATGGTACCTAGGCATCAGTCTTTTACAAAAGGTGTATGTGTGTGTATGAAGCCTCTTTTCTGCACCCGGGTGTGTGTATATATATATATATATATATATATATATATATATATATATATATATATATATATATATATATATATATATATATATATATATATATATATATTGCCATGAAGCAAGATTTTGGCTTGTATGAGGCAAGATTTTGGTGCTAAACTAATGCTTGGTTTCAGATTTGGCATAGGAAAACTTCTGTGCATTTAGTCATGAAGCAAGATTTTGGCTTGTATGAGGCATACTACATCACAATTAATGTGAATTCTAGATCATTTTAAGAAAATGAAGCTAGTTTGGTTTCAAGTTTTGACACATTAATTAATATAAGGAATTAAGGATCAAGGGTGGCTTTATCAGTTTACCTAATACTGAAATGGTACGGTTACTAAATTACAAATGGAAACATAATAACATATAATGATGTAGAATGTATGACTGCCTGGTCAACATTCTGTGGTTGCCAAAGATGTTTTATTCTTTGCTGTGTGCTGCTTTGACAAAGTGTATTTGCCTGTTGCCTGACTTGCCTCTCTAGCACTTAAGTGTCCTGAGCAATGTGACTTAAAATATGAAGACGGCAGGAATTAAACCAATCCTCTCAACTCAGTATCAAGTTTCTTACAGTGATGATTGGAATGATATCACATTTATTTATTCATTGTTATGCTTTTCTGCTCATTTCAAGCTGTTTTTTTTTGCCTTGTTGTAGTCCTTATTTTCCTTCTGATTTATTCTTACAGCAAGCAAATACTCTACACAACAACTTGTTGGGGTCAAATCTTACCCCTCTTCGGAATTTTGACTTTTCATCGTTGCTATCAACACAGTCAGCTATGAAATATAACCCAGCTGTACCAACTACCAGTTTACAAGCAATCTCCATACAGGAGGTAATTCCAATCTTAGCATTATTTGCTCCTTTATGTTAGTGTGCTTGTTCTGTAGTTACGAAGTATGTCAGACTTGTAAAAGTTCTAGTGCAGAACAGCAGAAATCTAGAAAGAAGTCATGCTCTTTATTTTGAGCAAAGTTGAATGGATATAGTAGCGACAAGAAACTCCTATTCTGTGTGGAGCATCATCATCCATGACGATAACAAAATTGTTAGGCACGGCATCCTAGTTGGTAAATGCCCAACTGATTTGTCTCCAATCATAACTGGAAGGTTGTTCTATATCGCTTTTGGATATTCTTTTGCAATATAAAGGAGCACATCATATATATTGACAACATATGTGTGTCATCTTTTTATCGATGTTTCTTATACATGCTCCAAACGTCAAGTGATAAGAGCCAGTTAAAATCTGCATTTGTCACACACGCCCCCGCAACAATTTGGAATTTTGGAGAATTTGTTCAAGTGATGTCAAACTAGTGATGTTACCTATTAAATTTTGTAGACATGAGTCACTTGACCAGCAAGTACTTGTGGGCAATGTAGGGACCCTTAACTCCATGAATCTGTAATGTGTTTATAGAATGTATTGTGCTCAAAGTCTGGGATGTGTCAGTATATATTTTTGTGATAGTTTGATGGATTGGTTTCATTTTGATCTCATGGTGTGGCGTTGACATTTAGGTGCTGGTGTCTAGTTTCTGTTCTTATTTCTGAGTTTCCCTTTTTCTTGAACTTTTTTGCAGACTTTAAAACCAGGGTGTTTCACCAACACTCAGTCTACACAAAATCTTCCCAGTACAAACATTCCGTCAGGGCCTCCTCACCCTCAGCAATTGTCTGTACATCCGTACTCTCAGCCAACTCTACCCCTTGGGCCTTTTACCAGTTTGGTTGGCTATCCATTTTTGCCTCAAAACTATTATCTACCATCATCAGCCTTCCAGCAACCCTACTCAACTAGTGGACCCTTCCATCAATCTGCTGCTGCTGCTGCTGTGCCTGGAGCTGGTATGAATAATTCGATGCCACAATACAAGAGCAGCCTACCTGCTACGAGCCCGCAGCCTTCATCAGTAGTCTCTGGTTACGGAGGCTTTGGAAGCTCAACTAATATTCCTGCAAATTTCAGCCTAAATCAGAGTGCCTCCTCTGCTGCCACAACTATGGGGTTTGATGAAGCTTTGAGCACGCAGCTCAAAGATGCGAGGCTATACATGGCCCTGCAGCAGGTAATGAGTGCTACGAGGTCTCGTCTATCTTCAGAAATTCTGGTGCCCTTGGTTGGATGTACCTGTTTATGAGGATACACTGCCGAAAGCTCTTGCACTTCTATTTTGATTTATCCATTTGGGGGTTCATTTCATTCTGAAGTGTTCGTTTTTTACTCCTTGCAGAGTGCCCTGCAGGGTGATAACTCCGCAACGTGGCTTCATGGAGCTGCTGGTTCAAGAGCTGTTTCAGCAGTTCCACCTGGCAACTTCTATGGCTTCCAGGGCCATAGTGCGCAGGGTGGCTTCCGCCAGGGGCAGCGGCCCTCTCAATACGGCGGGCTTGGGTACCCAAGCTTCTACCAGTCGCAAGCCGGTCTGCCGCAGGAGCACCCGCAGAACCCTGCCGAGGGAAGCTTGAACAGCTCCCAGACCGCCCCGTCTCAGCCATCGCACCAGATCTGGCAGCACAGCTACTAAGGCCTGTGCTCTCGCGGGAGAAGCCTCTCTTACACGGCCAAGTTATCTGCGTGCCTTGGCATGCCATGAAGCGAGCAGACTAGCTGAGCTGCCGTCTTGAGCGCTGCGAAGAGGGGATAATGCGTTCTACAGTTTCGAAGTATGTTTTTCCTTCTTTTTTTTTCACTTGTTGCGTGTCCCCTGGGACTAATTTCAGCTGTCGCGAGTTTACTACATAGTGGGTTGCTGTTTTGTAACGGTAAACCCTAACTCATCTAAGAGCATATGCAATATTATAGACAGTCGTAGTCTGTAATACACCTCAATATCATCTATAAACATGATTAAAGACAGTACATACAATATGTTATCCATATAGTTATCTGTAACAATTAATGTGTTATCTATATAGTTGTCTATACAATGGTATAGACAGCAAAAAGACGTCTATAAGATCATCAGTTAAATAGTAGATAGTATCTTTTTCTCTCCTCCACATCACTCAAAATCTTATGCAGTATACGTTTACAAACAGCTGACATGAACTAGTGTATATGCCTTAACAAGAGCTGCTGCTTATACCCTGTGTGAATCACATTTTTGTTGATGCCTCACCAATTCTACAAGTCGCTGCTAATGTCGAGCTACATGTCCATGAAGTCGCGGATCTGCTAGATGAGAATTAGCTGCAGCCTCCAGGTCTTGCTATAAGTTTCCCAGGTATCTTCATGATTAGCATTGAGGGCTCCAGAGTTCCAGACCCCAGCAGTGATTCAGGCGTATCCAGCTACTAACTGGAAACAAATACAGTATGTGAGAAAGATCATCTGATTAGTCACTAACTGGTAGACGCCTTTGGTAGTCCTATATGTGTATATGCAAAGCATTATTGGTTCACGAGTGATCTCGTTAGGGAGGTTCATGGCGGTTTGATCTCTCTTATATCTCACATCAAGGACGTCACGGTCAAAGCCTCGCTTGGCCAGATCAGGGACAAGGCTAAGCGCATCGTCTTGCTGATGTCGTGCAGGAGGCTGAGGAACGACGTGGTGCAGGTGTCGTCACATGCTTTCGTGGTACATGCTTGAGGGGTTAGTGTGCAGGTGTCGTCACATGCTTTCGTGGTACATGCTTGAGGGGTTAGTCACAACACGTCACATGCTACCATTGCACCTTCTTCGAACGCGGTGGGGGGCTCTTCCTAGCACTGTATTGCCCCTAGTCCGGTCTCAGGTAGCGTTCTATTAAACATGTTTACGCAGTCTTCCTCATAAAGTTTCATACTAACGGCTGTTTTTTTAACAGGACCACAATTCCATGGGATGGCTGAAGTACACATGTATGTACCCAAGTATAATATTATCTCCTTGTTACATGTGCCCAATTTTGGGAACACATTTTAATTGTATCATATTTTCCTTGTAGGCCGACATGCACATATTGAGGATTGTGTGGAGGACACGTCCGCCCACAGGACACGGGCGGACGACGACACGATAGGGCTCAGTTAGATGATGATGTCCCAATGGATGCCTGGTTGGCCGAACCCCCAGAGGACGAGGCCGCCTATGTCCTACGGGGTTCACAACTCTTTGATGTGCCTAGACCGAGCTGAGCTGCATAGGATTTCAATTGTGCACTGATTAATAACATTCATGCTTACGATTGCAATACCATAACAGAGTTCTTACGTAAAGTACAACATAGTAGTCCATTACAGAGTTTTAAGGGTTTCTAAGCCAAACTTATTTATATTATAGACAAAAGATAATAAAAGATGACTATAGGCTCGACTTAGGTTAGAACGTGTGATCTTCACCATCGTAGTACCCGTCATCTGCTGGCATATTCTTCTCATATTGCTCATTGTCTGAATCAAAACATACAAGAGTGAATACATGCGTACTCAACAAACTACGATGGTAAAGTTTCATAATGTAATCAAGGATTTCAAGGAAAATGTCTGACAAGGAAGGTTTATCTTAGACCTATTATCACTAACACCCACAGTTTTATTAGTAAAGCATTTTGATTGAAACAAAGTAGTTTAATAGTTGTTTTTAAGAGTGGGAAGGTGAATGATTCAACATTATCACTAAATTACCACATTTAACTATTGAAAGGCTACTTATACCTCGAGTTTAAGAATCACCCCACAACATAGCTTCATTAGCCAAAAACATGACATATTCAAATGATTCAGGTTCAACCTCTACAGAGAGTGTCCAGCTTTACCCATGAGATATCTTCAACTTGTAATCATTGAGAGATAGTAGATCCGTTCGAGAATCCCACAACATTAGTTTATACCCTGTGGACGTCATGGCCATCCTAGCAATCAGGGTCATACTAGCCTATGGTATGCCAATTGCTTACATGGGTTCCACCATTGTGTAGCTCAGCAAGTGATACTCGAAATTCCACTTTGACTCACCCTCAACTACTGATATTAGTCTTCTCCTATAGACTTTATGAAGTTGGACAATGTACTAGACTAAGTCCGATTTCTTGATTTCGTGGATGGGCGACAATTATGTCAATTTCATGGCACAAGGTTCTAGTCCTTATATGCTTCAGACAAGGCATCCAAACAACCAATGTGCAGACCAATGGGAGCATGGCACATAACCAACCGTTTGCCTAATCCTCACCCTTGCCCAAAATTTCCAAAGCATCACTCTCAGTAAGTAATCCACATATGATATATATATATATATATATATATATATATATATATATATATATATATATATATATATATATATCATATGTGAGAACATATCTAGTGCTAACAGACTTTTCAGTGTTAACATGTGAACTCTGTCGTGGACCATTGGATGTATCTCAAACGGTCTGGATCCTTGAAGGTGGAAGCACCCAATTCACTTATGCAGTTTCGCGCAAAACCCCTACCGATTCCCAATATTCTCCCCGCCGTCTGAACTTCCTTCGCTCCGCGCCGTTCCGCCTCCCGTCCACCCGCGCCGATCAGCGACGTCTCCCCGCGCCTCCTGTCCGCCCGCACCGATCAGCGACGTCTCCCCGCGCCTCCCGTCCGCCCGCACCGATCAACGATCCTAGCGCGGGGATCTTTTCTTTGCTGTGAGCTGTCTCATCCGAATCTTTCTTTCTGGGATGGATGCTCCCGTCAATCCTTTTGTTGAACAGAAACATGATGTTTCTATCCTTTTGTTGACACAAAAAGCCAATGGTGAGAGGCGCAGATTCAGATTATATCGGTTCTCTTTCACTTATGGGTGGATTTGACCTGGGCATCAATTTTGACGGATTTGGGGAAAATATGAAAAAGTTCATGGAGGTAGTCGTCTCATAAGTCATAATTTCTCACTTTAACATGGTTATCTTAATTTTGTGATTATGCATCTCATGAAGTAAGCAAAGACAAAGTGATGGAGCAAGTTGGACTCCGTAGTTCCAGACATTCAGGTAAATAGTTTAGAACCTCTCATTTAGCTCATCCATCCTTGATGTTCTGACAGAATCCTCTGCTTGTAATGGAGCAATTCTGCTTGGAAAGATTAGTGCAAATGGTGAAGAACAATCAGAGTTATACAGTGCAAATGACTCTGAAGAATCAACACAGCATGTTTTGTACATTTTTTACTTTTGAAATGTCATGTGACTCTATATTTCTTGTTTTTAAATGCGCTTTTAAAAAAATGCAAATAACGCCAAAATTATCCTGAATCATCTTAACTTATAGTGAATAATATCATGCTTCTGTGTGCTAAATAGGTAACATAATGGAATTGTCTGTTGGGACTATCTCACATGACTTGAGTGCAGACGTGTTCAATGGTGCTGATGACTCAACTATGTGGTTCGATGACCTCAGACACTATGTTGATATAGACCTCCGAGATGACCAGGAGCGGATGAAGAATCGCAATGCAGAGGTGTCCTCAGTTCCTCAACCAAAAAACACGTACCAGTATTTGGAATATGGTGGTACTGTGATAGTAATGAAAAAGAGTTGGGCGGGTGGTAGATTAATGCAATTACAGCATCACGTTCCTCTTGTGTAAATTTAACTAGGCAGAGCTCTTCTTTCAACTCAGTGTTACTCTTTCTGAATTTATTCCCTACACTTGCTCAAAAAATTATAGGAATAATGATGTATTACTAAACAACTGTCGCATGTATACCAATCTTGCTGTCATGACCAATCTTGTTATTTTTGGCTTTGTCTGCAAAAGCACAGCAACTGATGTTCTCACTCCTTGCAGAAAATATTTATGAGGAGCTTAATTACTTAATTACTGCATATCTCAAAGGATGGAAACGTGAGGGTTTGCATCTCTAGGACACATATATCGGCATAACTGTAAATCTCAGCTGAGGTTATGTAAAGCTGTTCAAATTTTCTCTTGATGACCCGGACTTCTTACTGAACTGAATTGCGCGTAATAAAATATCTGTATATACACTTATTTTTCATCTGCCTTCTTTGCAGTGTTGAATAGTGGTTGCCAAAGATCTGTATCTACAATTTTTTCTGGAAATTTCATAAAAATTCAGTTTGACATTGCTTTGTTCATAAAAAAATGTATACTTCGCAAATAAGCTGCTACTTCCCACTTTAGCTGAAGATATGCAGCCTGCAAGAAAACATGGTCCACATTGTTCACGCTCCATGTTTGATTATTCAAAATATGGGGATCACTGTTGTGACCGGGAAGATTTCGCCAAAGCAACCAAAAATTAACTACTCTTAAGCCATGCTTTTCAGTGCTTTATTAATTGACCAAGGGAGGAAATTTGTATTATTATCTTGCATCATCACAACGAAAAGGAAAAAACCACATACATCCAGAACCTCTGATTAAATCAGCCTGAACAACCTCAATGCACAGCTTCAGAACCTCTTCACTTTTCTTAACCTCTTCACAAGTAATTAACAGTAGTATTAATATTACGCGAGGTGTCCTATCAACATAGCTTGTCAAAATCCAGAGGCTGTGTTGGTAATCATCTGAGCAAAAGACTAGACAAGCGTCATAAAGACATTAGTGTGTGCACAAGATCGAATCTGGCAATCTGCAATTGCAACGACACTGGTACTTGGACCTCCAAACAAATTCTAGTACAATTCAAGGGCCGACCTAGCGCGGGGCACACAGGGGTTCAGTTGAACCCCCCCCCCCCCCCCCCCCCAAAAAAAAATTTTGGAGAACAAAGCGCTACTGGTACACCATCATGCAGCAAGCAAATACGCAACGAACTGTATGGACTGGAGCATCCATCCCACAAAGAAAGATTCGGATGAGACAGCTCACAGCAAAGAAAAGATCCCCACGCTAGGATCGCTGATCGGCGCGGGCGGACGAGAGGCGCGGGGAGGCGTGGCTGATCGGCACGGGCGGACGGGAGGCGGAACGGCGCGGGGCGAAGGAAGTTCAGACGGCGGGGAGAATATTGGGAACCGATAGGGGGTTTTGCGCGAAATTGCATAAGTGAATTGGGTGCTTCCACCTTCATGGATCCAGGCCATTTGAGGTACATCCAATGGTCCACAACAGAGTTTACATGTTAGCACTGAAAAGTATGTTAGCACAGAGTTTACTCCTTCGTAGGCGTTGGGATCATCACTTCTAGTTCTAGTTGCTCCGGGGGCTCCTTCGCGTAATCTAGTGTACACACACATGATCAAAACTAAATAAAACCTACTATAGCAACTACAAGACTTGCAAATAGAAGACGATAGAAGAAAGGATGAAATACAAGTGTTGGAATGTCTCGGGAGAGAAAACCAATGAAGAATTGGCTTTAGAAAACTTTGAATTGACAACGGATGGTGAATAGTGGAATTTGGAGGTCTATTGGGGCCTAGGGATGTAACATCCCAAAATTTGGAATGTTTGAAAATATGGAAACTTTAAAACTTTTTATTGCATTTTGGCGTTGTTCATATTTGTTCTATTTTTGGGAATCTTGATTTGTATTTTGTCAATCAATTTAAATTAATAAAGATAAAAAATAAAAATATCAAATTGAGAGCCATGTAGCTAGAAATCGAATTGAACAAAAGTTTGAATTCAAAATTCAAATCAAAAATCAAAATATGAAATCACATTCAAATAAAACTAAAAACTCCCCAAACTCATCCGGCCGGCCCATTCTTCCTTGGCCCATCCAGCCCAGCTCATCCTTCCCTTCTCTTTCTTTTTCTCTCTTCCCTCTGCTCGTGCTCCCGCCAGCACCGCATCGCTTGTGTTGTGCATTGCATAGCCCAACGCTCATGCTGCCACGCCCGCACCTTGGCGCCATGTGTGCCAACCATGCTCGTGCCGCACACACCAGTGCCCCAGCCTCGTTCTGAAATCACTTGCTACGCCATGCTCAACACTACTCCTTAATAACGCTGCATCCCCAGCCTATTTAAGCCACATTGCCCCCAATGATTCCTCTCCCTCTTCCTCCATTTTCTCCCCAAGCCAAGCCAGACATGAACCCATCACCGTGCCCACGCTACCACTTTCCCTCGTCATTCCAGCCTCCCTGGTGAGCCTCTCCCCAATCCAAGCGTGTCACATTGCATTCCACCTTGCCAATTGCATTTCCCTCTAAGTGATTGCACTACTTTTTCACCGGAGCATGACGCGTTGCCCTCATCCTCAATTCTAGCCAAAATCGCCGCCACCCCCGACGATCGCCTAGAGCATCTCCTTACCACCCTCGTCCTTCTCCAACAGTCGGTTGAAGCTCACCTTCACCCCAGGTAGCCGCCACCGACGGCCTCACTGCACCGCCAGTGCCACTAGCTCACGCCGTCGGCCCGCCTGGGCACCTCCCTAGTCTTTTTGACCACCTGATGAGTTCACCTTGACTCCCTCATGCTCCCGTTATTTTCTCCCTCTCCTTTCCGGCTACCACCACCGGCCCGCCCGCCTTCATACCGTCCCAAGCCCTAGCGTTGCCTCCCCTTGCTTCCTATCCCCTCCGAGGCTTCGATGACCCATTTTGGAGCTCACCACCGTCTCTCAGGCCGCCCCTCACTGCCACCAGAGCTCTGCGCCACCTCCCATGCTTTGGCTCTACCCTCTCCCCTGTTCTATTCTAAGCAAGCGCCCTCCCCTCTCTGTCTCTATTTCACTCTGACATGTGGGCCCAATTTCACTAGAAAGTATCTTAATGCAATTAAATTAGTTAAATTGAAGTACAAAAATTAAATAAAGACCATGTAAATTATGGTTATTTTAATATTTCAAATATCATGAGAAATCTTTTGTAAATAACAATTAATTAATTTAGAAAGTCTTTCGCTAGTGTTTGAACCGGAAAATCCTCCGGCTGGAAAGAGACCAAGCAGGCCAGAAATTAACGGGTCTAAACCCATCGCGGCCCACCCAACCATCCACGCCGCCCGCCCGGCCGAAACACAAAATTTCCATCTCCCACCAGAAAGCGCAGGAATTCCCACCCAATTCTCCGTTTCCCGCGCGCTCCACCTCCCAAAACCCACCCGCGCCGATCCGCGCTCCCACCGCTCCACCAACAGCACCCAACCCCTCCCGATCCAACGGCCCGCGCCATCCCTCGCACCCCTCACGCTGATCCCTCCCCAATCCAACGCCTCTCGCGTCCCCTCCCAACTCTATATATCCCGCTCCACCCACCTCCTCCCAAATCCATCCCCACCTGCGCCTCCCAAAAAAAAAAAAAAAAAATCCCCAGGTCATTTCCATCTTCTTCGACGACGAGAGGGGGAGAGGCGAAGATGTCGGGGCGTGGCAAGGGCGGCAAGGGGCTGGGCAAGGGCGGGGCGAAGCGCCACCGGAAGGTGCTGCGGGACAACATCCAGGGGATCACGAAGCCGGCCATCCGGAGGCTGGCTCGGAGGGGCGGCGTGAAGCGCATCTCGGGGCTCATCTACGAGGAGACCCGCGGGGTGCTTAAGATCTTCCTCGAGAACGTCATCCGTGACGCCGTCACCTACACTGAGCACGCGCGCCGCAAGACCGTCACCGCCATGGACGTCGTCTACGCGCTCAAGCGCCAGGGCCGCACCCTCTACGGCTTCGGCGGCTAGGGCTCTAGGCTCTCGTCGTGGTAACTAGGATGGTGGTGGCTTTGTTGGGGATCTGTCTGTGCCGTGGTGGTAGTCTGGTTCCAAATGTCGCCTTGTCGAATGTAATGCTATGAATCCACCTGCAGTGAAGAATACTAGTATCTTGTTCGAGGTTGATATATCTGTGTCCCTGTCGTTATCGATCTAGTGCCAACTTTCTGCCTTGTTATCTTGTTAGTCTGTGGACAAATCCCCTTTCTGGTGCTGTGCTGTTTGTTTGGCCAATTGACAATCTGGTCTTCGAAGTTAGATGTCAACTGGACATTTTTAAGGAAAACAGCAATTCACTCTCGGTGCTAGTGATTGTTCATGGGGATTGCAGCACCGCATCAGCACTCTCTCTCGCGCGCGCGCGCGCCGGCTATGCTCGGCACCGTAGAAACTAGGCGGACCGAAAGGCACTGAAGTGAAATCTCCATCAGTTCATGATTCATGAAATAGATGTCAGGTGATTTTTTCTCCTTCTATGTTCACTATTCACAACATGAAATGCACATCGTCTTATGCGACCTTTCTTGCAGAAATAGAGGTTGCTATGACAATGGTGCTCTAAATTCTTCGGCAAATGAGGATATTGAGACCAGAATTGGTACTAACATGGAGAATATTGATGTACCTTCAGTTTCACAGCCTGATGTACCGAGGCAGGGTGCCCTAGATGTGTCTGGTCTTCAATATAACCTGCCATCAGTTTCAAGTGATGCATATTCGAATGCAACACAGCCAAGTACAAGGGAGGGCCCACAAGGAAACACAAGCACAGCATGGCTCTCATTTTTCAAGCTTACTGGTATAATCGTCTTTTTCCCAGAGATTGGATCACAAACATAATGGGTGGTTCCATCCTAGAAGGAAGACAATAGAAACTTATCTTTGCACATCTTTAGCAGTGTCCTTTTGATTTGTTACCTTGTTGATGTTAGCATAGGTACAGATTGGGACTAATATAAAGATTTCATGAACTTGGGCTTTGATGATGTTGCAGAATTGCCTGTTTAGCTTGCTACTGAGGAAAATTATAGATGTAAGCTGCAAATGTTACCAACAGAGGGTGTTTCGACTCTCTAGACAACTGAGTCGGAAATTGGTCCCAGATTTTTTTGGTTGCTTAGTCTTTTTCCACTTTTATGCCTTTCTTAAGGGGTTTGGAGGTTTTTTTCTAATATTCAACTATGCATACACACATATGTATAAATACACATACGTATAAACACATATATACATGCACATGTATGTGTATATATATGTATATAGGACAATATATATGTGTGTGTGGGACTGTGGGGTATTGCGTGTGCATCTAGTATAATTACGGGGTACTATGGTGCCAGTGGCTGACGCAGGAATTTTAGAATGGGTGTTCAAAGTTGTACAAAAATTTTTCAGTATAAAACATAAAGATTTACAGTAGCAATAATTAATATATAATTGTTCGTACTAGGGATAATATATCAAATAATATAAAGAAATCACAAAACAATTGTAAAAGTTCACAAATTAACACGGCGATACTTCATGCCTTTTGTTGTTTTGTGTTCGAAGCAAAAATTCCTCAATTGATGCTTTAGGTTTAATGAATAAATTATATTTCTCTTGAGCTTCATTGTAGGCACTAGTAATTGCTCCAATATGTTTGTCAATCCTATTTTTATGGTTCCAATTTCTAAATCCCACATTCACAAAACTATCTCCACCAGCACAATTAGTTTTATCTTTGAACAGATAACAAATGAAGCAGAAAGCACCATCTCGTTCCACACTACACTCAAGCCAATTATATTGGTCAAGCAAACTAGCTAAGAAGCGACGCATACCTCCAATATTTCTTTTTGGAAAATCATGCGGTCGCAGGTGGAGTGGAGACGCCGGAGGGCGGAGGCCCGGTCCGGTCGGCCGGTCGTGCGGCGCAGAGCTGGCGGAGTGGATGGCCGAAGGCGCGGTTGCCGATCGTATGGCGCGGAGAGCCGAAGCCCAGATGGCGATCACGCAGCGCCGACGTGGAGCGGAGGCCGACGCGGCGCCGAAGGCCAGAGGCGTGGGCCGCGCGGTCCACGCGGGGTCGCGGGCTGCTGCTCGCCTGCTCGGCTAGGGTTAGGGATTGGGCAGGATGGGGATTAGATGGACCGGGCCATCGGGAAGACGGGGACGCCGTTTCTATCGCGTGAATTAATGGGCTGGGCCGCAGGCCGCGGTGCGTTTCTAGTCGGGCCAGCCGACTAGTTGAATAGTGATGGACTGGAGCTAGAAATAATTATTTTGGCCCAATTAAATATATGTATATATATTATACCTTATATATACTAGGTTTTTTGTCAAAAAATTTGGGTGTTCGGCTGAACACCCATGCCCCACATTAGATACGCCCCTGTATGGTGCCTGAGTACTATGATTTCAAATACGTGAATGCAACCTAAATTGGGGTGTATTTTTTTTAAATATCAGTTTTAAGATGTATATATCCATCTATAATAATTCAAATGAAATGTATACATTTGAAAAAAATATACTCGATTTCAAAATTTTGAATGAATTTAGATTACATGTTTTGTTGATTTTTATACATAATTAGCACACTTACAAACAAATTATCATAAAACAGGCAACTACAACTTGAGTTTTAGTTGAAACTTATTTAAACTACTTAATAAACTAGCTAAACTCGACATCTAAAAAATTCTAGAATTTTCTGCATACGATATATAGAGGAAATATCTATTTTAGATCATGATGCCTAGGCACCATGGTGTATGTATACACACACATATTTTATTACATTAGGTATACTCATATGCTAATTATAAGATATTTCAATGCCAGTCATATGAAAAAATATAAGTACATAGTTTTAGGTATATTTTGCAAATACCTTTCTATATAGAAAGCCTATTCCGTACTCCTGGGAGTACATACTCTTACTTTTAATATACCATTTAAACAAATATTTTATACTTTTTTTATCACTTTTGGTATACTTAAATACTAATTCTCTTAGAACTCCAATGCGACCTGATTGAAAAGTTTTTATCGGAATTCTTTATTTTTACTATATATCCTTTTCCATACATAAAAGGAATATATACGCAAATTATACTATAAAAAGTGAATTTTTTATGAAATTTTTGATGGAACCCACTTTGGAGTATATTATAATCATTATTAGAGTATGCTCAAATAGATAAAAAGGTATAAAGACACTATTAAAGCACCATATGAGAAGTGGGAGTATGTACTCCTAAAAGTATGTAATTGTTGTCGCTACAGGCCAAACAGTAAAGAAAGAGACTCGTAGAAGAGGAAGAGGGAACCAGATCTGTGGGAGAGTTGGTAAGAATGAGAGAATGTCCTTCCTCCTGCCCCTCCTGGGGGTTTATATACATGAGCGGGGTAGAATGGGAAATCCCCATTCTACCCCTTAGTACTTACAAAGGATGAGTGTATATTGGTATATTTACATGAGTACATTCCTCTACACTATCGGGCCTATTACATATTAGGCCAGTTGCAAGGCCCAGTTACGGGGGGCTGGGCCACCCCCACAACAGTAATCATTTATATATATGTATGTATATGTATGTATATGTATGTATGTATGCATGTATATATATGTATGTATGTATGTATATGTATGTATGTATGTATGTATGTATGTATGTATGTATGTATGTATGTATGTATATGTGTGTGTGTGTGTGTGACGTTGAAATGGGGGCACCATGATTTTAAATGCATCAATTCTATCTAAATTCGATTATATTTTTTTTGTTGAAAATATCAGGTTTAGGGAATATACTCATCTATAACAATTTAAATGAAACGTATAAGTTCGAAAAAATATACTCAAATTCAAAGTTTTGAACGAATTTAGATCACCTACTTTGCTGATTTATATATATAATCAGCATATACCTACAATCAAACTATCATCAAAAAAGGCAACTACAATTTGAAATTTAGTTCAAACTTGTTTGAACTAGTTAGTAAACTAGTTAAACTTGACATCCAAGAAATTTTAAAATTTTTTGCACACGATACATACCTATTTTAGACTATGGTGCCCGGATACCAAGGAGCACTTGTTATTTTTACTATATATATATTGCTAGGTTTTATGCTAAATTAATGCTCAAGTGTGGCATTTGGGGTGGCGGCAGTCGTAGTAGTCCTGAAGACAGAGGTGGGCGCCGGCAGAGACGGTCAAATCTGGGAAGCCAGCAAAGAGGACGAGCTGGCCGGATCCAAGGCCGACAGTAGCGGATCAGAGCTGGGAAAGGCCGGCGTCGGCCAACCGACGTCGAGAGAGCTAAGCAGGGGTAGCGGTTCAAGAATAGGATGGCGGCAGTGCCACACGAGTTTGTATACTCATGATGCATCTTTCTCTTAATGGCCTTCAATATATGAAGCCATTTTCCATCCAGACTTGATGATCTTCAATATATGAAATCATCCCAAGTCATCCTCATTTGTGGCACCTAACCTATTCATCCAACTCATGGAAAATATTAGTTAACAAAAACAATTGCCATTAATTACTAAACTTCACCATTAACTCATAATGGAGGGACTAGATTCTACAATCTTTTCTTTTTAGTAATTCATGTCAATCTCAACAAATAATGAGATAAATGTTGATTTTTGAGTATACAACATATACACAATAAATGTATACTCTAAGATAAGCTTTTTAAGCAAAACTTACTTATCCGGTTGTCATTAATTATTCAACCATTAACATATAATGGAGGAACTAGTAGACAACCTGATTATGAGTATATATAGGCTACACAAGCAATATATATACTCAAAGATGTATTTTAAAGTAAAGATCCTAAATATGCATATTAAAGAAAGCATGGATCAATACTTATGAATCCTCAAAATATAAAAAGAGCCCCCCCTAAATGTGTGCATTCAAGTATGTATAATGAAGACATATGCACATATTCATTATAGACTATTTGTAGAGTTCAATATATATTTTAGATCAAAGGAATGCATTAATATATGAGAATGTGATTTCGAATGTATACCTCTTTGATTTCACCTTTTCATCCATATGAGACTAAGTAATATCATAATTAATGAACAAAGTTAGTCTCTTAAATGCATTTGTCATTATCATCAAAATCTCATAATGATATTTGTCATTATCACCAAAATCAACTTAAATAGAGCTTGATCTTTCAACACTACGCATCGCGACAAGGTGAGTTCATAGCCTTTTCTATTAGAAATGACAATACCATGCCACCTCCTTTTTCAGCTCGAAGTGACAACACTACGACCTACCCTTTTTCAGACCAAGGTGAGCACACTGCAACTTGCTTTTCACACTGAAATGACCTTACCTTGCCCACCACGCACTCTACGTGCCTCAAGTCCGTCGCCCACATCCGAGAGGGCCTATAAATTGTCCCATGTAAAGAACCCATGTATCTCGAACACAATCCAACCACAACATGACGGACAGGGTGGGTATCTCAAGGCATGAGAGGTGACAATGGGCAAAGACTGGGTTTCAAGGCCATGACCCTTACCTAGAAGACACGTACATCTACGATCCCTGGACCTTGACCCCTTAAGTCCCGATCTACCGCTCGGACCGGGACCCTAGGGTATAGAGGGACGGGGGAGGCGGTGGCCTAGTAAGGCGGCGATGGTGCTGCTGGCCATTGGTTTGGAGGAGGGTGGTGGGTGACAGAGGTAGGCGGGGCAGCCCGAATTTTTTCTATTTTAGCCCTTTTTTTTGAAAAATATTCACATTTAGACCCCTGGTAGTTTTAATTCCGTTTTTGGACCCAGAGGTCGGCGCCGTGGGACACGGCGCCGAGGTAACACGTCTCGGCGCCGTGGTCCATGGCGCCGAGGTCGCAGGCCCGCTCCAGCGTGCCGGCCTGCGTGGCGCCGACGTGGTAGGCACCTCGGCGCCATGGATCGTGGCTCCGAGCTCGGCGCCGTGGATCGTGGCGCCGAGCTCGGAGCCGTGGATCGTGGCGCCGAGCTCGGCGCCGTGACTGGTGGCGCCGAGGTATGCAACATTCAGAAAAAGCGCCGTGACTGGTGGCGCTCCAGCTCGGCACCTTCAAAATAATCCCTAGCTTTTGGAAATATTCAGAAAATTGATCAACTGTGTGAAACACAATTTTCTAGTAATTTTTTGATGTTGTCATGTTCAATCTGAAAATTTCGTGTTCAATCTGAAACATTCAGACATAGTTGGTAACTTTTTTCCTAAGCAGGGAACTCCGATGGTCAAACACTAATTGTTAGGATAATGGTGTTGCTTATTCATGGAATTCAAAAGAGTTAAAATGAGACAAGGTAAGAACCTATGTGCGAAGTTGAGGATATAGTTTAATGTCTTATTGTTCTTTTGCAGACATTTATGTGCTTGAAAATGTGAATTTTCCATGTAATAATTTACAATTTTGAACTAAGTAGTCATGATTTCCCTTTTCTTTTCTATATGCAGACTAATCCATTCGACCTGTTTGAGACATTCTTTGGAGCAAGCATGGGTGGGCAACATTATGCACTCTATTAAATTGTAGTTTTGTGAAGCACCGATACGCAATACCGTCATACCGGTAGTCTCAAGTGCAGTCGATACAGCTAGGCAAACACAATAGAGTGCATAATAATATGATTACATAGACCGTAGATAACATAAAGAAATGCAACGTGGGTGTCTAATTCTCGACTTCCATGGCTTCTCCCTAATTCAGCAGAACGTTCTGAGCACATTTTGTCTACTGGGTGTAGCGTGGTTGTTTCCCCTTTTTATTGCGCCCTGAAGATGGCTCCGCTGCATCATTCTTCCTGTCACTCTTGGTCTTGAGAGCTGCCTCACGAGCTTGAAGCTCTTCCTCCTGACGCTTGATGGCTGCTTCACGCAGACTTAACTGCTCCCGCCTCCTTTGCAGCTCATCCTCCTTGCCCTTCAGACGGATTTGGTCCACCCTCACGTGGCGCTCTTGCTCAAGCCGCATCTGTCGTTCCACCTCGCGAGCCTGAGTCATCTTGACAAAGTATTGTCCTTTGTTCTCCACCTCCATTGGCCGGTTCCGTGGCCATGCCGGCGGCACCCGATCCACCCATTCGATGAACTCGCAAGGCTATGTGTGGTGTGGTAGATGTCACAGATCAAGTTGAAAAACGATAACGAGAAACAAAGGATTTAGTTGTCGTCGTTACCATGAAGTCGTCATCTAGGTCAGGACACTTGAAGAACCTACAACCGTAGTTGGCTCGTTGTACTGGATCCGTCCAGACGCACAACATCGTCCTAAAGCCGCAACGGCACTTCGGGCGCTCATGCCACTCTGGCACTCCAAATGGGTCGGACCTCAAGGAAGACATTGTTGTGTAGTAGTATTGTGATGGCTTGAGGAGGAGATGTGGTATGGAAGACATAGGAGGCCTTTATGTAGGCTGATTATCTGGTGCAGTGGGCATAGTCCATGGAGAGGAGGACATACGAATCTTTTCGCTTTTTCAGGATTCCAATGTAGCAATAAATGTTCCTATATAGGATTTTCAGAGCCTGTAGTCTCGTAATAAATTCATAGTTCGTAGCCTTTTCAGTCGTTTGCAGGAAACAGTACGTTCCACGAAATAAGTGCTACAACATTGCCTTCTCAGAGGCCAGTAATCATAATTTCTGAAACAACAAGCTACGGTACATTGCAGGAATTATAGAACCACAAAGTACAGACTACGGATTCGAACACAAATATCACATGAATATAACATATACACATATATACAACAAGTAGCTCATTACAAACACATTTCAGTCCAACCACTTACCAAGTGCCTCCTAGCTCATTACAACATATATACAACGACTTTTAAGCCCAACCACAAGCCTACACATAAGTATCACTACCTCCTAGCCTTACCCTTACCTTACCAAGGGCGTCGGTGCCTGGAGTGTAACGGCTAGGCTCGCGGCGGCGTCTGCGTGGTAGAGGCTATGAAGGCTGAGTCGAAGGAGCGTCTACGAGCTGAGACGGGCCTATCTCATCGTAAGTCTGCTGCTCCACCTCGTCCTCGTCGTCGTCCTCACCGCCCTGGGCCGGGAAAGTGTCGCTCCTCGTGGGGGACGAGCTCTGTCCCGTGTACGACCCTCGCCGCGTCGGGTCTGCAAGTCGTGTCGAAGGCATGTCTACGTCCCTCACCGCGCCTGTGCTGCAACCACAACGACCAGCCGCACGACGTAGCCGACCTGCTAGCCTCTGTCATCCAACATTTTGTTAACCAACAAGATACGAAGATATTAGGTACTAATTTTGTGAGTGGCTTTGTCGAAGCTTACCTCTAGGAAGCTACGCGTCCTGACGTCGCCGACTGTCCTGGAGAAACACTCTATGTCCTGTACGGACTGCTTCAGGGTGTTGCCCTGCAAACAAGCAAAAGAATGGATAATTTGCTATATGTAGTGGTATTTATGTCTACTGGAAAATAATCAATGAGATTGAACATTACCACACGGTCCAGGACTGGTGCTATCTCCACCTGCGTCCCAAGTCGAGTAGACTGGTCGTAGGGCGTGTCTTCGTCGTCGGAGGACTCAATGTCGGCATAGTCATCTTGAGTCCATTATCCCTTAAGCTTAGACCGCGTCGCACGCTGGTACCAAACTTGGTACCGCCGGAAGTGCTCGTTGCTGTGCGGCTCGTCGTTGTCGTCCACGTGGTCCTGAAAGTGTCCCCACTCCTCAACGTACACGTGGTGGTGCTGCTCGAAGTCTGTGACCTTCTTCTGTCGCTGACGATCAAACGTACAGCATAGAAACAGATTAGGGGGCACCTCATCCTGTAGAGGGCCTCGTCTATGCTGCATAGTGCGCTGAACTGAATGGCCTCCACCTCTTGCTCGGCGTACGGCTCCCACTTAACCTGCATAGCAACAATTTACTTGTAAGGTCATATACTAACAAATGAAAATCACGATACCAAATGGAATTAACTTACATTGGAGGCCGTGAGCGCATCGAGCTCGTTCATGTACTCTAGGTAGGCCCGCTTCGTCCTGGCGTAGGGAACTGCGACCTGGTCCCAAAGATATGCAAGTGTCGGACGTCGACGAAGAGGAACCTCTGCGAACCATGGACGAGGAGGCAAAACCGTGGGACGACCAACTGGTAGACGACACCACATCCACAGCTGGAGGAGGTAGAGGCAACCACCTACTGACGAGTTCGCCGAAGTCCGACGACACGCCTCGCAGAGGTGGCGGTAAAGGAACGCCAACACCCCGGAAGCCCAGTTGTACTGCCCCGCCGTGTCCCAGTCAGTGAGGCAGTGGATGTACATCCACGACGCGCTGTCCCTCGTTCCGTCGGGGAAGAGAACGCAGCCAAACAAGTGCAGGATCCATGCTCTGCAATTATATGTAAAATGATATTAAATCAAACTATGTCAATTTTAGAAAAAGCTCGATAAGATGACGAGTTTGCTCGATATGCACCCCTACCTGCAGTAGTAGGCAACTGTCTGCTCGTCCGCACCTTCAGGACACACTGCGAAAGTCTGCCGGAGCCAGGTGATTGGAACTCCAGAAGTGCGATGCCCTGCCTCAGGAGGAAACTCTCTCCCGAGGAAGGCCTCTACTCGGGCTCTCCAACCAGCAGCCACGCACGGTCCGATCACTGCAGGCCGTGAATGGTGACACCAAGTATCTTCTGAGTGTCCTCGAGCGTAATAGTCATCTCCCTGAAAGGGAGGTGGAAGCTGTGAGTCTCCGGCCTCCACCTACATGATACAGAAAAGAGAACTACATGTCAGAGAATTTGAGGCGCACATAGCCGATAAACAATGAACATGCAAGTGGAGCAATGGTTTAGGAGAATACCTGTCAACCAGTGCAGTGATGGCCGGGGGGTTGAAGGTGGGCAACCCACGGCGAACCTGGTAAGAGATGCCGTCTAGGCTAGCCCTCTCCGGGAAGGGAGTGTACCTCTCGTCGTACCGCATGTCCAGGAACCCGTCATGGGTTCGAGGACGAAGGATGGGCAGCTCCTGTATAGAATACACCAGTTTTTTAGTTAATGCATCAACATAAATAATTAATTGTACAAGAAGTGATGAAGGCAGTACCCTCCCCTCCGCGGTGAGCCGTCCTCGGTGGTTCTCCTCGTAGTACGCGTCTAGCAGGTGCAATTGCGCCATCCTACAAAAAAAATTGAATTTGTCAGTCCAACATAGAATTTGTCAGGATATATTGTTAACTAACACATATTAAACTAAAGGTCAAGCTACACACTAGAGGTTCTGCAGGACAATGAACTAACCTTTGACCTTTAACTACTGCAAGAATGTGCATTATAGGACAATGAACCTAAGATCGGGTTATTTGACTTTTTTCTTAGGATGAAAAACCTAGGTGTTATGTGCATTGCTGGATCTTTTAAAGCTCACCTTCACAGATCCTGAAAGCATATGATGTTTATTCATTGAAAAAACTTGACTAAGAAATTTGCAGACTATTACATTTTTCCATTACCATATGCTGGATGTTACACTGTTATCTCCACTAACACCCTAAGAATTCACACCTCAAATCTGCAACAAATTTCACCCAACTTACGAGCATAACACCTCACATTACGGCTCAAAGAAATCTAGGGTTTGAGATGTGGGGAAGGAAGGCAACCTCCAGAAGTCCTCGACGGTGGCGGGTGCGGCGCAGTATGGTTGGCCTGCGGGCGGGAAGGCGGGCGGCGGGGGAGGCGGCGGCACCACGGGCGGGCGGGGAGTCGGCGGCACCACGGGCGGCGGCGGGGAGGCGGCGGCACCACGGGCGACGGCGGGGAGGCGGCCGAGCGTAGACGCGGGCGGCCGGAGACGCGGGGAGGCGGCCGGGCGCAGACGCGGGGAGGCGGGAGGCCGGGCGGCACCAGGGGGCGGCGGCGGGGACGGCAGGCGGGAGGTCGAAATGTATAGAGGGGAAAAAGGCCGCGTGGTGCTGGGTGGCGCTGAGCTCGGCGCCAAGATCCACGGCGCCGAGCTCAGCGCCACCACCCACGGCGCCGAGGTACCTGCCACGTCGGCGCCACGCCGGCCGCCACGCTGGAGCGGGCCTGCGACCTCGGAGCCATGGACCAGGGCGCCGAGACGTGTTACCTCGGCGCCGTGGGTCACGGCGCCGACCCCCTGGGTCCAAAAACGGAATTAAAACTATCAGGGGTCTAAATGTGAATATTTTTCAAAATAAGGGCTAAAATAGAAAAATTCGGACGGGACAGCGAAGACGATGATGAGTTAGGGTAGACAAAGCCTGCGGTGGTGGCGGGCGGGGAGTGTAGGTGGAGCGGCGAGGTGGCGGTGAGGCATCGTCGGTCGTTGGAGGTGGTGGTTGGTGGTGGTAGGGGAGGCGTGGCAGGCGGCGATGGCGTTAGGGGTAGCACTGGGAGACATGGGGAGAAGGGCCGATGGGTAGGGGGTGGTAGTGGAAGGAGGTGATGGAAGGAAGGAAAACTGGCTCGACGATGGCGGTCGAGAGCGATGGCCTAGGGGGAACGGGAGGTAGAGAAGACGATGAACGGGGGCGACGATTGATGGTGGAGATAGAGATAACGGAGCTGCGGGGCTAGCACGATAGTGCTAATGCGCGCCCTTTTCTAGTTGGCACCCCGCACCACTGCCATGCAATGCGACTCAGTCATGTGAACTTCGGTGTGTGCGGAGCGAGAGCCTCAGACCCAGAGCTCACGCGCAGCAGCAAGCCATCGCTTTGCTCACACGATAGTCTCACACTTTTTCTCACCCCCAACTCCAAGTGGCAGGACTCGGTGGCCACGAGGCGTCATCACTCATCAGATTAACTGAAAGTGTTTGTCTGTGACAAGCGGGGCCCACCGAGTTTTATAACCACCTTAACGTGATGGTAGCTCATGTGGCGGGGTGATTCCACGAGGCTACGATGACTTTACCCAGAGCAGTACCAAGAGTCTGCGAAGATGAAGAAAACTGCTCGTGGATTTAGCATGTTTTTTTTACCGTGAACACAAAAAGCATCTCTCCTTTGCCCATTTTTTCATGCTTCGTGACTCATAGCTTGATAGGAACCGTATGGCACACTAGCAAAAGTCTAACAAGCTACATCTGTTCTTGATTTCTTCAAAAAACGATTGTTTTTTTTGTCCTAACTTGCATGGACTGTTTGTTTCGCACTCCCTTTTCCGACGCTGTGCTTACCACGAAAGCGACACAGCCTGAGCTGGTCAGTGGTCACGCATGTACTCAGCTGCAACATTTTCCCGGCACCTTTCCCGCGTGGGGTTAGCAAAAATACCCCGCGGAACCTTACCATCGCATGTCGATCCAACGGCTCATCCAACACCACTGGAAAGATCAGACGGCGAAGAGTGGCCGTATAGTCCGCGTCTTCCGCCAACGGCCAACTGAGCACGTTATATAAATTGACCCACGTAGCCACGTAGGGGCTCCATTGCTCCTTGGCAGCACAGATTGAGCAGTGGTGAGTTCCCCGCTGCTGCTTCTTTTGGCCGAATCGCTGCTGCGAGTCGAACAATTTTAGGCTCGGTTTCTACCGATCTAGATTGCTTTCTCAAGTAGTTTTGGTCGGATGTTCACTCGATGGTGATCAAATTGAACCGATATTTTGCCGTTTTCTGTTGAATTTTAGCTACTTCCGTGGTGTTCACCGCAACAGCTGAGCTCCGATTTTAGCGATTTTTTCCTTTTTTTTCTCTCCCGAGCAGCTGTTGCGATTTTTCCTCAGCTCTGCAATCCCGATCGGTCTCACTCTCTTCCTCATATTTTTTTTTCTCTAATCTGCAGCTCGCAGCGCAACCATGGGAACTGGCCGCGCGGCGCTCCAGCTCCTCCTCTCCACCGTCCTCCTCCAGGCCCTCCTCACCGCGCCAGCGGAGGGCCTGGTCCGCGTCGCGCTGAAGAAGCGACCGGCCGACGGGAACGGCCGCTTCGCCGGAGAGGATGCCCAGCGCCTCCTCACGCGGCGGCACGGCCTCCCCTGCAACGGCGCCGCCTCGAAGGCGGCAGCCGCGGCGGAGGGCGACATCGTGGCACTGAAGAACTACCTCAACGCCCAGTACTACGGCGAGGTCGGCGTCGGCACGCGGCCGCAGAAGTTCACCGTCATCTTCGACACCGGCAGCTCCAACCTCTGGGTGCCCTCCTCCAAGTGCTACTTCTCGGTGCGCGCCGTGTTCGTTACTGCGTTTCAGGGTTTTATTAGTTTGGTTTTGTGTGCATGTGGTGCTAAATTGGAGCGTGTGTTTGTGACATTTGCTGCAGATTGCATGCTACTTCCACCCGAGGTACAAGGCCGGCCAGTCGAGCACGTACAAGAAGAACGGTTTGTGCCTTGAGCCCTCCTAGTAATATCTTCCTAAGCTTGATAGTGTTTACAGTGTGTTGTGTTTTGGCGATCAGTGTTATATTCCTATTTTTTATCTGATCGATCAATACTTCGATAGTGCCTAATCTCCGTACTTTTGATGGCTGTACAGAGTAGATAAATTGACACGAGTAATTTAGAATTTTAGCTACACATGCACGAAAATTGAAATTAGTTTAAAGTCCATATCATACAAATTACAGATATTGTTGTACAACTAAAACTTAAAGTGCTGGTACATGCAGATATCAGATATTATGTATGCCAGTATTAATAGGGTGTTCAACCAAAATAATTATCAGTGGCACATCTTTCTTGGTTTGGTTGGGTCATCGTCATCGCTGACGCCTGGATTGGGGTGATGTGGTCATACCGCTTATACTCTAAAGTTGCTACCCTTTCAACATTTAGTCAACCCCTTTTCAGTCAATCTACTATTCAGACTGTGACGTCTATTATGGGAATTCAAAACCTAACATGGATTTTTTTGTGGTAGCCATGAACTTCGCCACGAATCAGTTTGCATCTTTTATCCAGTATGCTGCAGGACAAATAAGAATCCATAACCTTTATTTAGAATATTAAAAAAATCAAATCAAGTATATTCCAGTTATTCTCCAGGGCTAAGCAGCATAACGTGCCATTATTCTAACATATCGTTTATTTGAGGTGCTTCTATAAATTAGGCGTCAGGCAGATGTTCTTTATAGTAAGCTGTAGCAAGCCGTTTAGTTCATGAGTATAATTAATCAGTTTCCCCCTTGACAGGAAAATCTGCTGCAATTCATTACGGAACCGGTGCAATTTCTGGCTATTTTAGCCAGGACAGTGTGAATGTTGGTGGTGTAGTTGTGAAAAATCAGGTTTACTGCATCATGATGTGTACACTTGTTTATTTTTCTTGTCTGGTTATGTGCATCCCATTTGAGAATGTGCTGATTTTATTGGGCTATTCTGTTAGGATTTTATTGAAGCTACGAGGGAGTCAAGTGTTACTTTCATGGTTGCAAAATTCGATGGTATTCTTGGGCTTGGATTTAAGGAAATCTCTGTAGGAGATGCAGTACCTGTCTGGTAAGCTAGTCTGGCTGGCATAATGAATATCCCATTTCTGCCTATTTGGTAATAGTATCAGCAGTACAAATGAATATTTTCTTTTATGTATATTGTATGGTATACTATTAAGATCCAGACAGTGTATCTCTTGATTTTTGTTGTATGGACCGGTTCTGCTAATTCATTGCCACATTGTATTGCAAAATGAAAAGCATTATGGAATTGCATATTTTGCACCTCAGATGCGAAGCAGATAACTATATTTGTTATCCCTGACATCACAAGCAAATTTATAGGTACAACATGGTTGCCCAGGGTCTCGTTGGTGACCCTGTTTTCTCATTTTGGTTCAACCGACATGCTGATGAAGGGCAAGGAGGCGAAATTGTGTTTGGAGGAATTGATCCTAATCACTACAAGGGAAATCATACATATGTCCCTGTCACGAGGAAGGGATACTGGCAGGTTAATGTCCATTTTCAGTTAGTTGAATAACTTTTAGATTCTGAATGTGAAAGAAGTGGTAACTGATTTTGTGCTGATAAAATTTTGATCCATGAATTGACCTCTCATTACATCCTTCAGTTTGATATGGGTGATGTCCTGATTGGAGGAAAGTCCACAGGTACTGGATTATCATTTTTTTCATGTCCAATATACCTTCATATAAATGTAAAATGTTCTAATCATTTTGGTTATTCCTCTATGCGTTATTAGGATTCTGTGCCGCTGGCTGTGCAGCAATAGCAGATTCTGGAACTTCATTGATTACCGGTCCCACAGTATGTTGTGAGCTCTGTTTTTGTTTATGTCCATAAGCAAGGAAAACAAGGTTTTTCTCCTGGTCAAAAAAGGGAAAATGGGTTTAAGGCATCTAACTCTGGGCCATGGAAGCTCTTAACATTGCTTTATTTCCAGAATCCTGGTTCCTATCATCATTGATATAATCTCACAATTCTGTTGTCAACTAGTAAGTGTGCACGTGGAATCCATGTCAAAAACATTGATTATATGTCCAGAAATGAAATGCAAAATTTGCTTCATACCTCATGACTGAATTTATCATCAGTCATGTAGCCAGGCACACCTTATAACTGACAATCAAGAAATTCTGTCACGTTCTTGAACGAATAAGATAGGTATGCTAGACCGCAGGTCGAGGAACTGGACCCCTGGTGAAGCGTGGTCATTTTTAGCCCCCATGGCAGAGAAATCTCCCCTTTGCCCCCTCCTGCGAAATTCCCCTTTGCCCCCCGCATCGACGCCTATCTAATTGCAGTCGATAGTCGTAAGCTACAGTAACTTGTATGTAGTCGTAAGCTGCACTAAATGGCAGGTATGACCGGAGTTACGGTAAGAGTCGTAGTCGAGACACCGTGTTTGAAGGTCTCAAAGTCGTAAGGAGTCAACTTAGTGAGGTTTCTGTGTGTGATCGTAGCTACAGTGAACCGATCAATAGTCGTAAGCTGCAGTAACTGGTCGGTAGTCGCAAGCTACAATAACTGATAGGTAGTCAAAAGCTATAGTAAGTGGTACCTTAACAGTTTGTATGGAAACAATACTAAATGTTTAGTGTATGGAAACATAAGGAAATTAACATTCCGTATAGGAACATTCCATTGCATAATCTCACTATTCACTTCGCTACTAAACATTCCATTCCACATCGGCTGTTTTGAGTACTCGTGTGTTCGAGTACTATGTAATCGTGCATCGAGGCGCCGTGGTCAACACGCCGTGGTTGAGGCGCCATCCTGGAAGTCCCATGGTCGAGGCGACGTGTCGAAGTCCTGTGGTCAACGCGCCGTGGTCATAGGACCATGGTTGGAGAAGCGGTTGAAGTGCTATGGTCGAGAAGCAGTCGAAGAGCCTTGATCGAAGAAGCGGTCGAAGGACCATGGTCGAGGTGCCGTGGTCGAATTCCCGTGGTCGACGCGGAAATCCCATGGTTGACGTGCCGTGGTCGGAGGACCGTGGTCGGAGAACTAGTCGATGTGTCGTGGTTCAACTGCCATGGTTGACGCGCCATGGTCAAAGGACCATGGTCAGAGAAGCGGTCGAAGTGGCGTGGTCGAAGTGTGGTTGGAGAAAAGGTCAAAGTGCCGTGGTCAACGCGCCATGGTTGAAGGACAGTGGTCGGAGAAGTGGTCGAAGTGGCGTGGTCGAGAAGCGGTTGAAGTGCCGTGGTCGGAGAAGCGGTTGAAGTGCTGTGGTCGGAGAAGCGGTTGAAGGACCGTGGTCAGAGAAGCGGTCGAAGCGCCCCGTGGTTGAAGTCCCGTGGTCAATGCGCCATGGTTGAAGTCCCATGGTTGATGCACCGTGGTCAGAGGACCGTGGTCGGAGAAGCGGTCGAAGTGCTGTGGTTGAGAAGCGGTCGAAGAGCCTTGGTCGAAGAAGCGGTCGAAGGACTGTGGTTGATGTGCCGTGTTCGAAGTCCTGTGGTCGAAGCTCCGTGGTTGGAGTCCCGTGGTCGACGTGATGTGGTCGAAGTCCCATGGTCGACGCGCCGTGGTCGGAGAACCGGTTGACGTGGTCCAAGTGCCATGGTCGACGCGTCATGGTCAAAGGACCATGGTCAGACAAGTGGTCGAAGTGGTGTGGGCGAGAAGTGGTCGAAGTGCCGTGGTTGGAGAAGCGGTCGATGTGCTGTGGTCCAAGTGCCGTGGTTGACGCGCCGTGGTCGAAGAAGCGGTCGAAGGATTGTGGTTGGAGAAGAGGTCGAAGCGCCATGGTCAAAGGATCGTGGTCAATGCGCTGTGGTCAAAGTGCCGGGATTGACTTCTCGTGGTCGAGGCGTCGTCCTGGAAGTCCCGTGGTCGAAGCGCCGTGGTCGAAGGACCATCATCGAAGAAGTGGTCGAAGTGCCGTGGTCGAAGAAGCGGTTGAAGGACCGTGGTCGGATGGTCGAAGCATCGTGGTCGGAGTCCCGGGGTCGAAACGACGTGGTCGGAGTCCCATGGTTGACACTCCATGGTCGGAGGACCGTGGTCGGAGAAGCAGTTGATGTGCCGTGGTCGACGCGCTGTGGTCGAAGTGCTATGGTCGGAGAAGCAGTCGAAGTGCTGTGGTCGAAGTGCCATGGTCGGAGAAGCAGTCGAAGTGCTATGGTCGAAGCGCCATGGTTGAGGCGTTGTGGACCAAGTCCCATGGTCGAGGAGCCGTAGTCGAAGTCCCCTGGTCGACACGCCAAGGTCAAAGTCCTGTGGTCAAGAAGCGGTCGAAGTGCCGTGGTCCCAGTCCCAGGGTCAAGGAGCCATGCTTGAAGTCCTGTGGTTGACGGACCGTAGTTAGAGAAGCGGTCGAAGTGGCGTGGTCAAAGAAGCGGTCAAAGGCCCATGGTCGGAGAAGCGTTCGAAGGCCCGTGGTCAGAGAAGGGGTCAAAGTGCCGTGGTTCGTGGTCGAGGCGCCATGGACCAAGTCCCGTGGTCGAAGCACCATGGACCAAGTCCTATGGTCGAGGAGCTATGGTCGAACTCCCATGGTCAACACGCCGAGGTCGAAGTCCTGTGGTCGAGAAGCGGTTGAAGTGCCGTGGTCGGAGGAGCGGTGAAGCGCCATGGTCCTAGTCTCGGGGTTGAGGAGCTGTGGTCAAAGTCCCATGGTCGACGCTCCGTGGTAAGAGAAGCTGTCAAAGGACCGTGGTAAGAGAAGCGGTCGAAGCGCCGTGGTCGAGAAGCGATCGATGTGCCGTGGTCGAGAAGCGGTCGAAGTGCTGTGGTCGGAGAAGCGGTCGAAGTGCCATAGTCAGAGAAGCGGTCGAAGTACCGTGGTCGGAGAAGTGGACAAAGTGCCGTGGTCAGAGAAGCGGTCGAAGTGCCGTGGTCGAAGCGGTGTGGTCGAGGCGCCGTTGGCCAAGTCCCATGGTCGAAGTGCTGTGGTCGATGCACCGTGGTCGAGAAGCAGTCGAAGTGCCATGGTTGGCGAAGCGGTCGAAGTGTTGTGGTCAGAGAAGCAGTCGAAGGACTGTGGTCGAGGCGCTGTGGTCAAGGCACCGTGGACGAAGTCTCGTGGACGATGCGCCGTGGTCGAAGTCCTATGGTCGAAGAGCCGTGGTCGAGCTTATTTTCCACAATCAACTAAATTCGAGAAGATGGGGGGACGACATCACATACCTTGTGTTCGTCGAGGTATGGATGTGTTGTGTGAGTGTAGTGGGTCACGAGCGGCGTCGGGCTGGAGGGTGGGGTCGAAGATTTCGACAACGGTAGCCATCGAAGATGTTGACAACGGCAGTGGGAGTCGAGTGGGGCGGAGCGCGGAGTACGGCGGTGCGGCAGAGCAGGGGGCAGAGTGGGAGCGGAGGGGAGGAGTGGCGGCGTAGCGGCAGAGGGGGAGAAGTGGCGACACGGGGGTGGAGCGGGAGCGGAGGGGGGCAGAGCGGTGGGGGGAAGGAGCATGGGGCGGAGCGGGAGCGGAGGGGGAGGAGCAGCGGCGCAGGGGCGGAGGGGAATGGAGGGGGGCGGAGCGGCGGGGGAAGGAGCATGGGGCGGTGTGGGAGCGGAGGGGGGCATAGCGGTGGAGCATGGGGGTGGGATGGAGGAGGGGGCGTTGCGGGAGCGGGGGAGTATTAGGGCGGCGCTGATGGATATATTGTGGGCGTGAGGGGCGGCGCCGATGGATTGCGAACGTGATACAGGGGCGTGATTTCCGGGGGGGGGGGGTGCGTCAACTTGCAATGTTAGCCATTGGATTATGTTGATCTAATGATGAGGGGAGGAGGGCATTAACGTGGTTGGGTGACAAATGGTTTAATCAAACTGGTGCTTTTTATATTAGTATAGATATATCTAGTAACCTAAATGACACGTGTGTTCCATTTTTATAGGGTGTGTTCCATTTTTAATGTTCCATGTATCTAGTAACCTAAATGACACATCTAGTAACCTTATCTATGGTTAACATTTGTACTCTGGACTTCTGGAGGGTGTGTTCCATTTTTAATGTAATCTTTGTGTGTCTTAGAGAATCAATATGGAAATATGCAGGCCATAATTACCCAGATAAATGAAAAGATCGGTGCTCCTGGGGTAGTCAGCCAAGAGTGCAAGGCAGTTGTTTCTCAGTATGGGCAACAGATCCTAGATCTGCTGCTAGCAGAGGTTTGCACATTCCCAAAGAATGAAGTTCTCAAACGTGTTGCTTTCTAGTTTGATTAGTCATACACTAGGCTTATAAAATTGAATTTTCTCTGGATCTATGATGCAGACACAGCCGGGAAAAATATGTTCTTCAGTCGGTCTATGCACTTTTGATGGAACTCATGGTGTTAGGTAAGAGTTGTGGACTTACTGGACATATAAAGCATTTCACTTTGCAATTCTCTAAATGGTTGTTACTTGAATGTGAGTGCTGACCAAATATGCTATCTTATTATAAAATAGTTGAATTGTATGGAGTCAGTTTTCTGTCTATTTTGAGCTTTCACATTGTTTTCCTGATGTCTTGATAGTTGACATTGTTACTTATTGATGTCTCGTGTACTATGTAATGGCAGTGCTGGTATTCGAAGTGTGGTAGATGATGAAGTTGAAAAATCAAATGGTCTCTTTAGCAATGCTACGTGCAATACCTGTGAGATGGCTGTTGTTTGGATGCAGAAGCAACTTGCACAGAATCAAACTCAGAATCTTGTATTGCAGTACATTAATCAAGTTAGTTTCCTAAACTGTAATACCAATGCAAGAATCTATTGTAATACAGTTTCCAAAACTTTTTCAAATTGGTTCAACTTTGCAGCTATGTGACAGTATTCCTAGCCCAATGGGAGAATCATCTGTAGACTGCAGCAGCCTTGCATCCATGCCTGACATTGCCTTCACCATCGGGGGCAAAAAGTTTGTGCTCAAACCAGAACAAGTACTGCTTCTTCTCTTTGGCTATTACGTTTCAGTATTGTGTGGAACTGCATTGAGTAAAAACTTCGAATACATTTCTAGTCAAGTAAAAAACTTCGTTTTTTCAGTCATTGTATGATGACGAAAATTAAAAACAATACTGTTGGAAAGAAAATAACAGCAAGAGATCACTCCATAAACTCATGTGCACAGAAATCCGGCAAAGTAATGCATATGGGACTGCCTATTACTTGCAGACAAAATTCTCAGTGATTTATGCAAACGGTTCTCATACATTCAAAGTTAATATTCTGTTACTCTATTTTTATCTATAATAAGCTCATCTTGTTTCCCTTTTCCTTTCTGTTATACAGTACATCCTGAAGGTTGGTGAGGGACCTGCTACCCAGTGCATCAGTGGATTCACAGCTATGGACATTCCTCCTCCCCGTGGTCCTCTTTGGTAAAATATGCACCTTTTAAGTTCTTAGAGCTTTTTATTTCATCAACACTGATCCTTTTTAAGTGTAGTATGTAGTGTTCATACAAAACAAATGCATGGCTAATCATTGATCGTGCTTGCTTTTACGGTACTTGGCATGGAACAAATGAAAAGCTGTTTAACAGTTTCAGACTTCAAAAATTAAGATGTATTTGAGGTTTCTTCTTTTGTGAGATTTGTTTCCAATCTTTGTTGTGTTAATCACACCTTCTAAATACTGAAAGCAAATATTTCATAAACTTGTTAACAATGAGAACCTGCTGTCGCAGGATCTTGGGCGATGTATTCATGGGAGCCTACCACACCGTCTTTGACTATGGCAACCTGAAGGTTGGCTTCGCAGAGGCGGCATAAGGTCCCCATGGTGACCGGACGAGCTGCAGAGCATTTAGCTTTTCAGCTCCGTTTGATGTCCGGCAAGCATGTATGTATATATGTTACATGCTCAATAATGCTTGTGTGATCTGATATGATAAACCTGTCTATTTTAACTTGGCTAAGTGTTGGACCGAAATGGCGACAGGGGGGGGGGGGGGGGGGGGGGGTGAATGGTGCCTTCAAAACTCCCCAAGCACCCACACAGCAAAACGGTCGAAAGAACTGACTTCTCTGGTCGAATGCACGTGGTCGTAAGCCAACTGATGGTCGAACACCACGTGGTCGAACACTTGCCCGAGCCGACAAAAGAAATCAAACAAAGAAAACTGCGCGGTTGAAACAAGAACGGAGAAGGACTCGTTTGCCAGGTTTCCGAGTAACTAAGACTCTCTGGCTTTTGATCCTCAAAATTGGGGCACTGAACTATTCCAACCTCTGGAAGAGAAAATACTAATAAAATCCAAAGACTTAGCTACGATCGACTAGAGAGACAAGGTCGAACTCGAAACAGAGGACTTGAGGCGCACGACTATTTAGAAAAGAAAACTTCTCTGTTTCGACTCCTGCTCTCGGGAATAAATTGGCCAAGTGGCCTTGAGACAGATTCCCAGTTCTGAGCTAATCTAAGCACACAAGAACGAATGTAGCCTCAAGAAGAAGAGAGGAGAGAAAAGGATAGCATGAAGAACAAGCTCTCAAAACAGATCGCAAACAAAACAATCACAACATCTCATGACGACAGAAATCAACTTGAGGAAGAGAGATGAATGATTGATCATGGAGGTTTCTACAGCCACTCCATTGGAGGTACAAGAGCAACCGTGCTCTACCCAGAGACAACTCACACCAATAGAGACGAAGAATTCAGAGTGACTCGGGAACAACCTCACCGAGCATCCGAGCTCTACCCTCTCTATTTATAGTCTTCTTGCTACAGGGGGGAGAACCCGTTAACTCCCACCTAACACCGGGTTTTACCACTCTCTTTACCCAACAGCGAGAACGAGCTCCAGTGCTTTACCCGTTACACTCAACGGCTCCACTGCTTTGCCCGTTAGCGCCAACAACTCCCGTGCTTTCGCAGGGACACAGCTTCCCTTTGCAGCTTTCCGCATTTCTCCAAAATGCCACTTCGCTGCCTTCCCGGAAGCTTCCTCCTGCCTTGCCGATCACGCTTGCAACCACCTCACAGACTTCATCGTCTTTGGCATCTCCCAGCCGATCACGACCTCAGCACCCCCGTGCCTAGTCTCGACCATCCATGCCTCACCACGACTAGTCTCAAAGTCCCGCAAACCATCACAGACAAGCAAACCATTACATAGCACCGCTCACAATAGTATCCAACCACTTGAGCCAGAAAACAGAACTCAAATCATACTCTTACCAAGTCGTATACCACCTACGACCAGTCGAAAATAGAGAACAATGAATGCACACGACATACGACCACAAAACCAAGCCATACGACCAGATACAATGAGTCTACGATCATCGCTAACTTGCTACGACCACCCACAACTCGCTACGGCTTTAACGCTCAAAGTCTACGACTTCAACCCAAGTCGTTACGACCGATCGAAAAGATAAACCAACAAATGCACAAGGTCCCTGACTTCATCACAAAGCCCTACGACAAAATTCCAGCTCAAATGGTCAAGTCTGCAGGTCATACGACCGATTCCAACTGCGTGCGAGCACGTCCGACCACGCCAGACTGCTCTACGACCAAATCCGACCGGTATCGACTACAACCGACCGGCTACGACCACAACCGACTGAGTCTGACCCCGACCCGACCTCGTTCGACCGCTTCACAACATGGTCGAAGTCCGCCGACTTCCCACGTGGTCGCAAGCTCGAGTGCCGGCCCCCGACCACAGTGGTCGAAGCATCGACTTCCGACCGCAGCTCTCAATAACGTAGTCGTAGAGAGCCGACTACTCAACGTGGTCGAACGCCCGAGCGCCGACTTCCGACCACAGCTCTCAATAACGTAGTCGTAGAGTGCCGACTACTCACGTGGTCGTAGATTTGAGTGCCAACTTCGACTGCAGCCCACTACAACGTGGTCGTAGCTTCGACTTACGACTTCCAACCGCTTTCAGCTCATGACAACGTGGTCGAAGCTGCATTCGACTACGGCCAACGTGATCGTAAACGACCTGAAAATGGTCGTATACGCCACAACGTGGTCGTAAATGGCTCGGCTGGCTTCCGATAGCGCACAACGTGGTCGTACGGGACATTTCGACCATGACCAAGATACGACTAGGGCAAAAACAGTCTTAAACTTCCCTGGAGACCTACGATCACGGCTAAACGTGGTCGTAACCTATTTCGACCACGACCAACGTGGTCGTGCTGGCCTTCGACCACGGCCAACGTGGTCGTGCTGGCCTTCGACCACGGCCAACGTGGTCGTGCTGGCCTTTGACCACGCCCAAAGTGGTCGTAACCAGTGCGCATGACTTTCGACCACGACCAACGTGGTCGTGTTAGCTGCAGAACACTTCGCCAGGGCTACAACAATGCAGAACTAGCACAAACCTCAAAAACTAAACTCAATCTTCCTAGAACAAGAGTCAATTACTCATCACAACCATGGGGTGCCCTTCACATGGTCTCTCACTAAGATATTTATGAAGGCAGGCTTTCATACTCATTAGCTGCTGCCGTAATGTTTATGCTGGCCTCTAGTATTATGCAAGTCATTTTTACCACAGCCTGCATGGCTATATGGAATACCATGCTTGTGGGTTGCCGCTGGCGTGGCATTTGAGGAATCACGATGCAAGTTAGTCGTAAGCGAATGGATGGAAGGTTAATAGCACCATTGCTGGTAGTCTGAACTTTCTTACATACATGAGGCAACTAAAATGAACTAGAATGAAGGCAATAGACAGATAAAAGCAGGCATGATCAGTAGCAAATCATCCCTTCATATAAATTATAGCTTGCAATAGCTGGCTGCTTCTTCCACAGCCAGCCTTGCATCGTAACTTCGCCACAGAATGGCTTTCTCGTGATCCATAAGAACACTTAAAAAAACATGTCCTCTTAAGACACCAAGAAGGATGACAAATATTGCTCCTTCGCTCCCGGATGAATCTTAAATCATCTCAAGGAGACATCAACTCAACACTTACTTAGCCCACATATATAAAACACAAAAAAAACACACGCAAAAACACACATTCTTACTCCATAATAGCATCCTTGCCTTGGTTAATTAGCCGAGATCTTCAGTTGCCGTCGCCGGCGCTCGCGCCGGTGCCCTTCTGCCTCATCTCCTGCGCCTGCTTCGCTCGCTGGACGTAGCGGGCCCGCGCGAACGCCTTACCGACGAAGTGCAGCCCCCTGCTCTGCGACGTGATCACGCCGGTGGTGGACGGCATCTCCCCGAGGACGACCTCGTAGCCGTCACGATAGGAGTCCATGCCCTCTGCCATGAGCTGCCAGAACTGCCCGCCCACCGTGGCTTCCCCCGTCCGCGCCGAGTCGTAGATCTTGGCGTACACCATGCCGAACAGCGCGTCCCGCTCGCCGCTGTTGCGTTGGGAAAACACCCTAGGGATCTGCACGTCCAAATCGCAAGTACGCTATTGTCGGATGGAGAACAATGCTAGACTCAGATAGCAAGAAGAGAAAACAGAGTTGTAATGAGGTGGAGAGTATTTGGAGCAATTTTTCTTCCTTTTCTTTACTCTCAATTCACTTATTTGATCTTACATGGTATATATAGACACGGGCCTCAACTACTACGCCAACTGCCCACGTTGCTCTGCTGCCTGCCTACTCCACTCAGCTGCTTAACCGCACCACTCAGTCGCCTGCCTACGACTGCTACAGTGATCGCTGTCTGCCCATGCCGCTTAGCTCAGCCGCTGCCGACTGCTACATTGACGAGCCGCCTGCCCACGCGAGCAGTTCACTGACCAAAGTATGGCCTGCATCATTCACAACCACCCGTGCTGACACCTGCTACAGAGATCGCCGCACAACCACAACCACCGCTTCATCCTCGGCTTGTCTTCGTCCGCGGCACTGAAGCTTCAACCATGCATACATAGGTTGCGCTATGACCATAGACATGCAGGAGCTACGACCACGGCGCCTACGACCATGTCGCTTACGACCATAGTGCCTACGGCCATGGCGCCTACGACTACAGCCACGGGCTCGACCATGGCTTGTCTTCGAACGCTTCTTTGATCAACGCTTGTCTTCGATTGCGACACTGTAGCTACGACCACAGTAGACACAGACGCCATGACCCCAACACTTACGACTACCATACTGGTCGTTACGACCACACACAACATGGTTGTAACGACCACGCACAACCTGGTCGTAACCGACCATGCACACCATGGTCGTAACCGACCACACACACCACCTGGTCGTAACGACCACACACCCTAGTCGCTTCCGACCACACATGAACTGTGTTCACTTCGACTACTCACGAACTGCGGTCGCTCCGACCACTCATAGTGAGAGACCATGTGGACATGCCTCATGTTTGTGATGAGTGATTGACGGTTGCTTTTGAAAGTTTGAGTTTGATTTGAGTGTTTTCTGCAAAGTCGTAGCTCTTTTGCTGTGGCTGTAGGTCTTCAAGAGGGCGTACGACTGGTTTTGACAGTTGTCGTAGCTCTCTGGCCATGGTTGGAAGGCAGCAGCAGTCGCTACGACCACACTGACCGTGGTCGGAAAGCACTAGGAGCTGTTACGACTGGTTTTGCTATGGTCGAAAGTCAGTCGGAGTGTTTATGACCACTTTGGCCGTGGTCGAAAGGCTGTACAACCATGTTGTGGCGTTTACGACCACTCTGGCCGTGGTCGTAGGTCACCAGGGAAGTTTACGACTTGTTTGGCCGTGGTCGGAAGGCTATTCGATCACGTTGGTTATGGTCGAAGCCTATTACGACCACGTTGCTCGCGGTCTGAAGTTGTCAGTCGGAGCTACGACCGCAGCGGTCGAAAGTTGGCGCTCGAGGTTACGACCACGTTGAGTAGTCGTGGCCTTTGACCACGTTATCGCAGGAAGCGGTCGGAAGCACTCGGGTGAAGTCGTAGCGCGGTCGGTTGTGGTCGGAAGCCCATTCGATCACGTTATAGACTTAGGCTGAAAGTCGTAGCTTCTGTTGTCTGGTCGTATGGCTTCCAGAAGCGGTCGTATCAGCTAGGAATCGGTCGTAAAGACTTATGAGAAGGTCGTAGACCGTGTGCATTAATGTTTAAGTGATTTCGACCGGTCGTAATGTATGTATGACTTTGTGGAGTGTAGTTTGAGTTCTCTTTTCCGATGCAAATGGTTGTTACCCTTGTCTAGTGCGGTGCTATGAATGTTTGCTTGTCTGTGATGGTTTGTAGGACTTTGAGACTAGTCGTGGTGAGGCATGGATGGTTGAGACTAGGCACGGGGGTGCTGAGGTCGTGAGCGGCCGGGAGATGCCAAAGACGACGAGGTCTGTGAGGTAGTTGCAAGCGTGATCGGCAAGGCAGGAGGAAGCTTCCAGGAAGGCAACGGAGTGGCATTTTAGAGAAATGCGGAAAGCTGCAAAGGAAGCTGTGTCTCTGCCAATGCACAGGAGTTGTTGGCGCTAACGGGCAAAGCAGTGGAGCTGTTGGGTTTAACGGGTAAAGCACTGGAAGTTTGTTTTCGCTAGTGGGTAAAGCGAGTGGTAAAACCCGGTGTTAGGTGGGGGTTTACGGGTTCCCCCCGGTAGCAGAAGGCTATAAATAGAGAGGGTAGAGCTCGGGTGATGGGTGAGATTCTGATCCCCGAGTTGCTCTGTTCTTCCTTGTTTATTTGTGAGTGTGTGGGTTCTCGGGATGGAGCAAGTGTGCTCATGTATCTCCCAGTTGGAGTGGCTGTAGAAACCTCCATTATCAATCATTCATCTCTCTTCCTCTATGTTGAGTTTTTGTTCTGTGAATGGTTTAATTGTTTTGTTTGTGCTTTCTCTGCTTTATCCTTTCCCATGTATGTCTGAGATGATGGTTCTTATTTGTGCTCTGGCTTTCTTGATCTGAGCAAGCTCTTTGCTCGAGTTACCTTGCTTTCCTCTGCTCTGAACTGGGATCCATACTCAAGACCATTTGGTCAGGTTCTTCCTGAGAGCAGAGATTTTGATCGGGTCCTTGTGCAAATGGTCGTGAGTCTCAAGTTACTCTGTTTTTTTTCGACCATGCTTTCTTGTTAGAGCACAGTCATGTTTAGAGTCTCTTGGCTATTTGTCTCAAAACTTTATTGTTATTGGCTTTTGAGTCTTGCCGGTCGTACGCGTTCTCTCTGTCTTCGGCCGTTACTGTGTTCTTTCTTTTATCGATCGACATTTCACTGTGAAGTCTCGACTGCTCTGAAACTGCTTCGGTCACAGCAGGGAGCCGTTCGACTACATAGTTAGGTATCGACTGCTCTGGGTTTTGGCCGACTCCATCATTCTTGATTAGTCTCAGTTGACTTCCTCTCAGTTTCCAGCGAGCATTCATCTTCTGCCTTCGTAGCTTCTGTAGCTATTGGAGAAGAAGTTGGTGAGAATATTTGGGGAGTTTTTGAAGGCACCATTCACCCCCCCTCTGTTGCCATTACGGTCCAACACGTAGAATGCAGTCGCTCTGACCACACGCAGGCTGTAGTCGCTCCGACCATACACAGATTGCGGTTGCAACAACTCAAAGCTTTGACCACGGTGCATCATCTCGATGCTTCGGCCACGGCTTCTAGTACTGCTTTGACCATGCCTGAGCACCGACCGTGGACTACTGGTCAGATCTTTGACCGTGGCTTCGACCGCGGCATCGACCAGGCTTTCAAACATGCCTTCTTGTGTAAGGCTTCGACCATGGTGCCGACTAGGTCTTCAACCACGTCTTCTCGCGTGTGGCTTCGACCATGGCACCGACGACTATGTACAAATCATCAAGATTAATTCCAATATTCTCCCCCTTAATCTTGATGGTTTGACTCACCGATACGGATCACCCGCATCTTCTTGCCACACGCAGAAGCTTCTTGTCGTATGTTGCAGCCTCTCACCAATGTCTTCTCGATATCGTTGTTGTCAGTCTCACACTAAGCCTTCCTTGCGGCAGTTTCTCACCGCCATTGACCACATGTCGAAACTTCACATAGCAGCTTCGCACTGCTGTTGGCATTGCCGGTCTCACACTGACTTCACCCTGCAGCGGCATCACACCGCTATTGACCACATGTCGAAACTTCAGATAGTAGCTTCACATTGCTGTCGACATTGTTGGTCACACACCGACTTCACCTTGTAGTGGTCTCACACCACTACTGCTCAGCCTCACGCCGAGGTGTGGTCGTCGGCTTCATGTCAACTTCTTGCAGCGGCATCACACCACTACTGCTTGACCGCACACCGAGGCACAGTCATTGGCTTCACACTGACTTATTCTTGAAGTAGCATCACACCGCTATTGCTCGGCCTCACACCGAGGCGTGGTCGTCGACTTCACACTGACTTCTGTTGTTGGCTTCACACCGACCCTTCCAGCGATGATGGCTTCACACCACCGTCACACTTCTCGAATCTTCACATAAGGGTTGCCTCATCATTACTCTATGTGTCACAGAGTAACGCCTTCACCTCCTTTCTTTTCTCAGGATACTCGTATGCGAAGTGTCCTAACTCTTGGCGGTTATAGCACATCACCTTAGTTTTGTCGAACTTTCTTCGACCACCGCCACTACCATTGCTGCCAGAGGAGCCCTTGCCATTTCGCTTTGATGACCGAGTCTCCCACTCGGCCTTGGTGAGAAGCTGATGCTCCTCGTCCTCCTTGTTGCTTGTCAATGACTTCCTACCGCCGCCTTTCTGCTGCTTCAACCACTCAGTGTGAGTGAGGAGGAGCTGTCCATCGGTGTTGGTGTTGATAGCGCAATGACAGCTTCTCTCCTCATACGTCTTCAGCTACCGTAAGGCCTCCTCAAAAGGCATCGTCTTCAAATCGGAGTACTGCTCGATTGAGGCAACCATCGGGAGGAATTCGTCGGGTGCTGAGTCGAGGAGCTTCTTCATGAGTGCTGGGTCTTCCAGGGTTGTGCCGAGAACGCTGAACTCGCCATCCTGCTCAGCTTCCCGGCAAAGTCGTCGATGGACTCTCCCTCCTACATGCGCAGCGCTGCAAACTTGTTTTGCAGAGTTTGCAAGTGCGCCTTTTGCACCCGGTCAGCCCCCGAGGTATCTGGTCTTCAGCGAATCCTACACCTTCTTGGCTATTTTCTTCTTTGCCACCTCCAGAAGGATATCTTCAGGTATGGCTTGGAAGATGAAGGCCCGCGTCGACTTGTCTTTCACCTCCATGACCACTCCGGTTGGTGGAGTGATGGCCTTCCAGATCCCCTGGGCATCCATCACCGCCTCCATCTTGATCGCCCATGTGGTATAATTGGATGATGTCAGCAGTGGGTAGTGGAAGGGCACGCCGCTGCTCTCCTTCGTCGCCTGCTACGCGCTGGTTGCCATTGCCTTCGTGCCGTATTTGGGCTTGCACCGTGCTCTGATACAAGTGTTAGGAAAACACCCAGGATCTGGGCGAATCGCCCGAGTGTGCTGTTGTTGGACGTGGAACAGTGCTGGATTGAGACGGCAAGAAGAGAAAACAGAGTCGTAATGAGGCGGAGAGTGTTTGGGGTAATTTTTCCTTCCTTTTCTTCACTTTCAATTCACTTATTTGATCTTACATGGTATATATAGACACAGGCCTCAACTACTGTGCCGACTGCCCACGTCGCTCTACTGCTTGCCCACTCCGCTCAGCCGCTTGCCCGCACCGCTTAATCGCCTGCCTTACGACTGCTATAGTGATCACTGCCTGCCCATGTAGCTTATCACAACCGCTGCCGACTACTACAGTGACGAGCCACCTGCCCACACTAGGCAGTTCACTGATCAAAGTATGGCCTGCGTCATCCACAACCACCCGTACAGACGCCTGCTACAGTGATCGCCGCACGACCACGACCACTGTTTCATCCTTGGCTTGTCTTCGTCTGTGGCACTAGAGCTTTAACCACACACACAGAGGTTGCGCTATGACCACAGACATGTAGGAGCTACGACCATGCGGCTATGACCATGTCACTTACGACCATGGTGTCTACGACCATAGCGCCTACGACCACGGTCCCGGGCTCGACCACGGCCTGCCTTCGAATGCTTCTCCAATCAGCGCTTGTCTTCAACTACGGCATTGCAGCTACGACCACTGCAGACACAGGCGCCATGACCCCGGCGCTTACGATTACCATGCTGGTCGTTACGACCATGCACAACATAGTCTAACGACCACGCACAACCTGATCGTAATCGACCATGCACACCGTGGTCATAACTGACCACACACACCACTTGGTCGTAACGACTACACACACCAGTCTAAAGCCACCTTGGCTATCATCTACCCACAAGCAAGTTGTATTTACCGTTTGAGGTTTTAGCTCGGTTTTGGTGCACCTTTCCAAGAAACTAAAAAAGTTCTCAACTTTGACTATGATTTTCATGATCGTTTATTAGAATAGGTTCATAACATTCTAGAGTAGACCCTTACAGATTTTCAGGCCTGTTCTTTTTGGCTGCGGCTTGTGACTTTTGGACTGTTTATACGAGAGATTATAGAGTAATAGAAACACACGTGTGGTTTTTGTCAATATAAATGAAGTCAGTAAAGTATATACAACAATTAACTAGTAGACCTATCTTAAAAAAAATACTCCGTTTAAAAGCTAGTTATTGTAGAAAAGCCGAAAAACAGCTTTTAGAAGCTGAAAAGAACAGGGCCTTCATATCATTTGGATCTATGGATCAAAAGTTCTCTCAATTTTGGTTTTTGAAATCGTGTTGAAAATACTATTCACCCTAATTTTACTGTAGCAGCGGAAGTAACACAATTACTGTAGTGGTAGTACCACAATTACTGTAGCAAGTGGTAGTACCACAATTTCAACGATGGTAGTTCCATTTTTGCTGATTTTTCATGGGTTTTCAGTGTCTCAATTTGCTAGTTTTTGTGGTGGTTTTCTATCCATATCTTTATAGCTTTGTAGCTACTGAAGTGAAGGGTTAGTGAATATTTGGAAAATTTTTTGACGCACCATTCACCCCCTCTGTTGCCATATTCGGTCTTTCAATTGGTATCAGAGTTCGGTTAGCTTTTTTCATAGATCTTAACTGGTCTTTAGAGCCATGGCAGTAGACAAGTATTCCACCAAGCCGCCTCTCTTCGATGGGTTCGACTATCCCTTTTAAAAGAGCACGATGGAGTCTTACATACAGACTCAAGGCTATGCAATTTGGAGAAAGGTTAAATCAGATTCGTTGTTCCTGCTGATGAGCACATCACAACTATGAATACACCTGATGTGGAGGCAAATGCTTAGACAAGGAATATCATCACTCATGGTCTTAGCCAGAGTGAATTTGATCGCATCTCTGATTTCACGTCGGCGTTCAACATCTGGGTGACCATCAATGCATACCATGAGGGTGCCACCCAAATCAAGACCATCCGACAGGACCAGTACAAGCGAGAATACAACAAATTTGAGATGCTTGCTGGTGAGTCCTTGGATGAGTGCTTGGTAGACTTCACAAGATTCTGAGCAACCTTTGAGCCATTGGTCTCACAAACTCAGACTCGGATAATGTTCGTCAGATACTTCCTGCCTTGGATCTCTGAGTTTGGGAGATGAAGGTAACCACCATCAAGGACACGACTGATTTGTTGACCTTGACTCTTGATGCACTATACTCACGCCTCAAGACTCATGAGATCAACATCGTCTCTCGTAAGACGAACTCGCCATCAATAGCATTGGTCACTGATCCCACTTGTGCCTCTGGAGCATTGTTTGATGGTGCTTCTGGATTCTCTTTGGCTGCTTTATGTGAGATGAGTAATGACCAATTCGAGTAGTTTCCAGAGAGTGACCTAGCCTTCCTAGCCACAAAATTCTCAGATGCATACAAGAGTGTTAGAGAGAGGAAGGGCGGAGGTCCGGTGATTTGCTTCAAGTGTGGTGGCCCTAACTACATTCGAGCAAACTACCCTAAGCTAGAGAAGGGCAAGAACAACTATGGAGGTGCGAGTAAGAACGACTACATCAATAAGAACCACAATAATAAGCCCCTAATTGTGATCAAGGCAAGGACAAGAAGTACCATAACTTTGGCAATGCTAAGAAGCTCTTCCATTGTATCCTTACTGCCTTCAACAACTTTGACTTCAACGACATGGAGGGCTAGAGCGATGACGATGGCAAGGATGATTCGTAGAAGGAGACCAAGGATGGCAATGACTTCACTGGCATATGCTTTATAGCTGACGAGAACAACATCAATGATGATGATGTCTATAGCGACTCTAATGAGGTATGTCCCTCCTATGACCATCTCAATGATGCTTTTCTCAAGTTAGGAAAATTTTATGCTAGGTCTAGGACTAGGTGTGGTGACTTAGAGAAGGAGGTAGAGGGCTTGTCACAGGAGTTTACTTCACTTAGATCTGTTTTCTCCCTTGACGAGTGCGATGTATGTGCTTCCTTGGTTGGTGACATGGAGAAACTAAGGACCTCGCATGATAGTATGATTTCTGAGCTAAATTTGCTTAAGATGGAAAATGTTAGTTTGCTAGCTGAGTTAGAGTTGTTTAGGGTTGCTCCTTTATATTCTGATTTTGTTGAGACTACATTCTGTACCTCATGTGAGAATAAGGACAATGCTTTTAGAAGTTTGTATACCATGCTCCTTGACCTGTCTGAAACCTGTGATAGCTGTACCAATTTGAAGATTAATTTAAAGAAGGCAGATCATAAAATTGCTAAAATGCAAACTGCCTTGATGGAACCTTTTGCTTGTTATGCCAACTGCCCAAAATTAACTACTGAACTTGAATATGTTTCCAAGCAATTTCAGGACATGTGTGATCACAATAAGAAAATGGCTTAATATGCTTCTAAGGCACCTGTTACCTCACCATACAATAATTGTGAAAAACTAAAATCTGAATTGATTGCATTGGATGAAAAATATATGAAACTAACTAAGGATCTACCAGAGAAGCCAAAATCTGATTGCTTGTTCTGTGCTGAAGTTGGGGAGAAAATGGAGGATATGCGAAAGTCCTTTAGGGAGAGTTCAGATGGCTAGGATTAGAATTGCCCCCTGTGTATCTTGTGAAGCCCTCAAAGTTGAGGTGACCGTGCATAAGGAGCGATATACACGTGCTATTCGATCTTCTCCTTCTGGTTCTTCATCCTCTCCTTCTGGTTCCTCACCCTCTCCTTCTCCTTGTGCTTCATGTGCCTCTCTATTTTGGGAGTGTGAGTACCTCATGAACTCTCAAAAAATTTGTTGGAGACAAGAAAAGGCTCAATCTTATCATATTTTGTTTGGTGGGTTATCTATTGAGCTCCCTAGCACCTTACGAGCAATTCGTAGTGACAATGGTACAGAGTTCAAGAACTCCTACTTTGAGAGCTTCTGTGATGAGACAAGTGTAGAGCATCAGTTCTCGTCTCTACACGTCCCTCAGCAAAATGGTGTTGTGGAGAGGAAGAATCGTACCTTGGTCGAGATGTCTAGGACGATTCTTGATTAGTATGCTACACCTAGGAAGTTTTGAGCTGAGGCTATATCCACTGCATGTCATGTTTCAAACAGAGTCTTTCTGAGGGCACACTTGCATCACACTTCTTATGAGTTGAGGTATGGGCGAAAACCCAGTGTCTCATATTTTCGTGTTTTCGATTGCAAGTGTTTTATTCTAATGTTTGAGAACCTAGATACGTTTGAGTGTTGCTCTTCTTATAGCATTTTTCTGGGTTACTCAACTTCTTCGCGGGATTATAGGGCCTACAACTGTAAAACTAGTAGGATTATAGAGACATGTAAGGTTACTTTTGATGAGGCCAGTCCTGACATTAGGCCTGATATCTTAGGTCCAATTATGCAGTCTGAGACCATCTTTATAGATGATGAGGATGATGGAGATGAATGTTCTTTACCTGATCCAGTCCATCCTTCCCTTGAGGTGCCTGCTTTTACCGCTGCACTTCAGGGAGATCAACTATTACCTTTCAGTTCTTCTGGAGCTTGTGGCTCTGCTCCTACCTCCATAGCTCATGAGGCAGAGGCTACTTCTTCTTCTCATCTAGAACCTCCCCGATATATTTAGTAGCGTCATCCTCTGGAGTAGATTATAGGAGATCTTCTTGAGCATGTCACCCTTAAATTCTGGTTTATCTCATTTCTATCTACATTCTGCCTTTGTCACCTCTTTCGAGCCCAAAGATATCTGTCATGCACTTTCTGATGAGTCTTGGGTCAATGCCATGCATGTGGAGTTAGAAAATTCTAGAGGAATAAGGTCTGGTCACTTATTGAGCCCCTAGTGGTTATAATGTCATAGGAACCAAGTGGGTCTTCAAGAACAAGCAGAGTGAGGATAGGGTAGTCATTCAAAACAAGGCTAGATTATTAGCTCAGGGTTTCTCTAAAGTTGAGGGTTTAGATTTTGAGGAGTCCTTTGCCCCCTGTAGCTAGGTTAGAGGCCATTAGGATTCTACTTGCATTCGCAACGTCTAGGATCTTCAAGCTGTACCAGATGGATGTCAAGAGTGCCTTCCTCATAGGTATATTGAGGAAGAGATCTATGTTAGACAACCTCTAGATTTTAAGAACCCCAAATACCGAAATCATGTCTTCAAGCTTTTTAAAGCCTTGTATGAACTTAAGCAAGCCCTTAGAGCTTGGTATGAGAGGCTTAAGTCCTATCTTTTGAATCATAGGTTTGAGATGGGTAAAGTGGATAATACCTTATTCATTCACAGGCATGGCAATAACATTCTACTCGTCCAGATATATGTGGATGATATTATCTTTGGTGGCTCCTCTCATGCTCTTGTTTTCCAATTTTCTGATGTCATGAGTACAGAGTTTGAGATGAGCATGATGAGCAAGTTGAGCTTCTTCCTTGGCTTCCAAAATCAAGCAGACTCGGGGGGTACCTTCTTGCATCAAGGCAAGTACACTTGAGACTTCCTGAGATGCTTCGACATGAGTGATGACAAGCCGGTGTCAACTCCAATGGTGACCTTGACTACATTTGAACCTGACGAGGATGGCGAGCCTGTAGATCAAAGGAGTACCGAAGCATGATTGGCTCCCTCTGTACCTCACTCTTTCAAGGCCAGACATATATATCACCGTATGTCTGTGCGCTCAATTTCAGGCTTCTCCTCACACCTCTCACCATCAGGCGATGAAGCGCATCTTCAGATACCTTCAAGCTACTCTAGACTATGGTATCTGGTACTCTTCTACTTCCTATCTTTTCCTTAGAGCCTTTTCCGATGCAGATCTAGCTGTAGGATAGTGTAACATCCCAAAAATTTGCTTTCTGAAAAATTTAAATTCAAATTAATTATTTTAAAGTATTTGAGTTCTATTTGGATTTGCCCTGAATTTCTGTTTTTGAAAAGCTAGGTTTGAAAAGTATTTTAAGTAAAACCTAAAAATATTGATAAATAAAAAGATATTTTGAATTTCTATAAAAATCCTAATTCAAATTAATTATTTGGAGTTATTTGGTTTTTATTTGGTTTCCTGGATTTTCTGGAGTTTAAAACCTATTTTTGAAAATAAAAAGTATTTCAAGTATGAAAATTAATTACCAACATTAGTTGGAAGTATTTTTATTTAGTCCAAAATGTGTCCAGGAGCTTCTATGAATTGTTCTGGAATTTTTGGAGGTATTTTCATATTTTTCTGAGGCCTAAATAATTTTCTAGCCTTTTCTGAAAATCCAAATCAAATTCTAAAAATAAAAATCCCTTCCTTCCCTCCAGCCGACGCGTGGACGGCCTAGGACCGCCCACGTCGCCGCCCGGCCAATCCAGGCCGCTCCTCGCCTTCCCCTCGCTGCCAAGCGGGCCCGGCCCAAACAGCCTTGCCTTCCCCTCCTCCTCGCCCGACGCGTGGACGGCCTGGATAAGTCGCGTCCCCGCGCCCGGCCCGATCCACAGTCCCCGCCCACTTAAACGCGGCCGCCGCCCGATCTGCCCTCGGACCACGTGGCTTCGATCCGCGCCGCCCGCACCCCGCTCCCCTTCCCTCTCTGACTTGCGGGCCTCGCCCGTCAGTCGCCGCATCCTGCTGCCACCCCGGCCCCGCCTGTCAGGCCGTCGTCGTCCCCGCGGAGTCGCCTCCTTCCTTCTTTCTCTCCTCCTCTTTCCTTTTCTCGCCGGCCGACCGAATCCGGGTCAATCCCGACCTTTCCTTCCTCGTCCCTCTGCGATTTTGGAAGCCCCGGACGCCGCCGCGACCGAATCCCCAATCTCCTGTGCTCCCCTTCCTTCCGCGCCCCCTCTTGGCTTCTCTCCTCCGAACCTTCCTTTTTCCGGCCGACACACTGGCGAGGAATTGCCGCGCCATGCCCCCTCCTCAACACCTATAAATACCCCCATCGGCCCCCTCTCTCGCCGCACCACCTCCTCCGCTCTCCCTCTCTCGCTTCCCGAGCCCGAGCGCCCCGCACCGTAAGTTTCCCCGTGCGCGCCCGGTGAGAACTCCGGCGAGCAATCGCCGCCGCCTCGGTGATCACCGGAGCCCGCCGTCGCCATCCCAAGCCTCCTCACGCTCGGGCGAACCTCCCCGACACCTCGGCCTCCTCTTTCCGTCGCCGGAGCACCGTCGCACCGGAAGACCCGAGCCGCCTCCGCCGTTCCCTCGTCGCCGGCCATCCCCGCTCGTCGCCGCTCTCCGCCGACCCCTCCTACAACACCGCCTTCACCCCGGGAGCTCATTTCGGGAGTCACCAGCACCCCTCCGACCCTCTCGCCGCCGGCAACCCCGCCTCCGTTCACTGCTGTCCGGACCTCCCCGCAGGTAACCCTCAAGGGGATTACCTACCCTTATTGGGTAGGCAACGCCTCCCCGCTCACTTGGCTATCACCGCTCGCTCTCCCTTCTCCCGACTCCCTCGGCGCGCGTTCGAGCCCTCGACTCCGCACGCTGAGGTTGAGTTTTTCCTCATTTATTCGCGCTGACAAGCGGGCCCACACGTCAGCGGCAGCCGTCCGTGCGGGCCACTATCGTCTGGGCCCCACCCCTCTGCGCTGGTCACTGACAAGTGGGCCCGGAGTCCAGTGGGTCCCACATGTCAGAGGCCGATTTCTGTGGACTCACTGACCCGTGGGCCCCACCTGTCATACTCTCAGATTAAAAATAAAGATTAAAAATTTAATATCCCAGTGGGCCCCACCTGTCAGAAATTTTCGAATTTCTGGATTTATTCAAACTGAGATTTTCAAGTAAGCATAACTTTCTCATTTTAACTCCAATTCAACCATTCAAATTTCTAAATTCCTCTAAAATCATGATCTATCCAAATATGGCCTCTTTTGGATTTTATTTGAATTTTGTTTGTATTTATTTGCTTTGGTTGCTTCGTCTTTTCCCGCGTAGATTCCAACGTCGTCGACGATCACTCCACCCAACAGCAAGAAGACCCAGAGAATCTGCAAGAAGGCAAGTCTGCTTTGATCATCTTGAACCTATGATTTTGAAATGTTTTACTTATTTTAAATTATGTGCATTGCTATTTATATACAAGATTAGTTCAAATCTTATGGTAATAGTTAATCCAACCTTGTTATGCCCTCACTTGAAGTTGATTGCAATGTACCTTTGCAACCCTAGAAATTCCTTTGACTCATTAATGAGAGTAATATATTTAATTGTTGATATTAGAATGGTAGAACAATGCTTAGCCATGCTATTGAATACCTCATAAATCTTGAAAATGGGAAATTATGATTTATTGTAATAATCTTGTGTTTACAAATTTAGTGGTAATTGGAGTTACCACTGTTCTTTTAAAATAAACTAAAATGTGAAAGTTGGTTTAGATTAGGGTGGATGGTTAGTTTGGATTGGTGTAGGAAGCACGAGATCTTGTAAAGTGTATGTTCCACCCTAGTCAATTAAGGACCGACGCTTGTGTTTGTCCAGACTGAGCATTAACCGTACAACCACAAGTCTATATGGGTACGACCTAGTTGACTAACTTATGATAGTCTAGTTTAGGTGCCACCAGTGGAAAGTGGGTGCCAGGGATGGACTGGTTATTCACAGTGAGGGACAGGGATTTACTGTACTCATATGGCGCAAGAGGGGGCTTCGGTTCGGGCAGTTAGTCTACCTGCGGTGAAATCTCAGCGGGTGGTATCTAGCTAGATTAGAGTAAGGTAAAGGCTTTGTGATATTTTATCTGGGTCTCATGCGCAAAGGAAGCGTGTTGACTTTTAGGATAATTTATCTCTTGTGGGTAAAGTTGTACAACCTCTGCAGAGTGTCAAACTATTCGAATAGCCGTGCCCACGGTCAAGGGCGGGCAAGGAATGCATTCACATGGTAGATTTTTGGTTTTGGTTTCAAAATTAAAGTTTTGTATTCCGAGAGTGGAGGGAACTCTCAGAAGGGTATCCTGGCGGTTGGAGCCAGAGAGGGTGGATGGAACCCGCAGTTTTAAAATTGACCAATTGTAATTGATTGGCTAGTGTTGGTAGATGGAACCTTCACTAGAAAGTTAAGGATAGTTTCTACTAAAACATTTACTTTATTAAATTGATGCCTTCGAAAATAACTAGAAGTAATTGAATGAAAATGTTGCTTTGTGCAAAAGAACCATATAGCCTTCCTTTGTCAAGCCTTGCATCTATTGCATTTTTCCCAAGACTTGCGGAGTACTTTATGTACTCACATGCTACACTCAAAAATAATAACCAGAGGAGTACGAAGCTCAAGAAGGCGACTACGACTTCTTCGCGGGTGGATTCGACGAAGGATTTCAGGAGTTCTAGGTCGCACTTCCCCAGTCAATTGCCTGTGGCGTATTGATGGGTCTTCACCGAGTTTATCTTTTGCTTCCGCTGTGTTTCGTGTGTGCGAGGTCTTGAAACCTCAATTGTAATAATGAGACCTTTCGGTCTGTACTCTTTAATATTGTAATAAAGCGTTGCTGGTTATGTATTCATTTCTGTTTAACTGTGTGCACTAGCTTTGATCTGGGACTAGTGCAGTAATACACAGAGGGTCCGGGTTCGGAAATCCGGGGTCCCGACAGATAGATAGGAAGAGCATTTCTGACACTTGCCAATTCATTGGCACTTCCCTTGTTTCTTGGTCTTCTAGGAAGCAGTTCAGTGTTGTATAGTCCACCATAGAGACCGTGTATGTTGCAGCCGCTAGTTGCTATAGTCAGGTGTTTTGGATGGTTTTGACCTTGCGGGACTTTGGGTTAGCTATAGATAGTGTTCCTCTCTTATGTAATAACACTTTTACCATTAACATTGCTAACAATCCAGTGCAGCAGTCCAGTACCAAGCACATAGATATCAGATATCATTTTCTTAGAGACCATGTGAAGAAGGGTGATATAGTGCTTTAGTTTGTGGAGAGTGACCACCAGTTGGCTGACATTTTCACTAAGCCTTTAGATAGCTCGAAGTTCATGACCTTATGAGGAGAGCTTGGGGTGGTATGTCCTTATGGCTTAATCTGAGGGGAGCATCATGTACTTTTTGTATTATATGTACATTTTCATTCTGTTGCATTTTGTTTATTGGGTGCATTTGGGTTAGTCTTTCTAGCATAGACTAGAATGGTTCTCATTCTTAGCTGGTTAACTACTTCCTCTCATCTTGTGATCTTAGGATGTTGCTTATTAGTTGCTTCTCTTCTTACTAGATTGAGTTTACTCACTTCTTTTAGGTCTAGCAGAGGTTGGGCCCCCTTGGGTAGACAAGGAATGTGTTTACTCCTTTGCATTTTTAGATGACCAGCTAATGGTCCTAGAGTCATATGGGGTATATAAGAGTGAGTCTCAGCCATAGCAATCCTTCTACCTTGTCTATACTTAAGGATTGCTATTTCTTTATTTTTTCCAAACTTCTTCTCTTTTGCTTATTGCTTTAGTTCAGGGGAGTTCATTTGAGATTTTCTTAAGCTTAATGCTGCTATAACTCAACTTGAACCAAATTGCTTCTAAAATTGACTCACTTGCTAAGGAGGAGCTGAAATTTCTTTTTATTGCAGCATGTTGCATTTAAATTCAGCAATGGTATTGTAATATAAATACATGGAGCCTTGATTACTATCCTTGTGTGACATGATAAAACTGTTTTACATTTTGCCATGACTTGTGTTAGATTGTTAGATTTATCATAACATTCTATGTGTAGCTTAGCTCTTACCATGCTAACTTCTTTAAATGTGAAAACCTTGAATTAAATCATGTCTTGCTCTATTGAAGTCTCTTTTGATTCATACCATGTCAAATAAATAAGTTGAGTCTTAAATCTATATTGAGCTTTAGATTGAGCTATGCTAGTTTTTTTTCTTGTATTGTTGGGCGGTAGAACCATGAACTATCGTCAGTTCGTCACTAGTTACAACACATATCAACCCTCCTACAACCATTCCGTACGCATTATGCCATGCATGCACATGCGCGGGCGTCCTTCAAAATTTCTGATGCAATCGAAGACAAGCATCTCCTTTTGCATTAGGGGTGAAAAATAATCGGATAGTTTTCGATCGATTTGGACAAAACGAATACGGATTATGTCGGATCGGATTTTCTTCAAATAATTCTCAGATCGGAAACAAATACGGATTTTTTTTGTCGGAAACGAATACGAATACAGTAGGCCTGATATCTAGTGAATATGGATACGAATACGGATTATCCAGATAATATGAATTCAGATATCCGAGATTTCAGCCCAACATTGCCCAGCCCAAGTCAACCTCTCTTATCTCCCCTGCAACTAGCCCACTAGCAAATATTTATGTTTATTAAAATTAAATTTAGTATTATCAGTAGATTAAAATTTGTACCGATTAAATTGATGTACTACCGTTTAAATCATTATGATGCAAATTTAAATTCTTAATTAATTTATTAGTCGCATGTAAATAGTAAAAATGCAATAAGAATTATTTAGAACTTCAGAAAAAATTAACTACCATTTGAAGATCTCCGCCCTGGCCTTGCGCGCCACCATGTCACCTCATCCCAAAGGGCACCGCTCATCATGATGGTACACTGCAGTCTGCACTGTACAGATAGTCTCTACTGTCTTAGGGTGTGTGTGGAAGCCAGGCCCTGATCATATTGTCTTATGCTTCTGATTCCACATCACGTGCACGTATCTCTCCTCCACTTTCTCTATGGCTCACACTTTCCTTTTTAAAATCACTTCTTTAAACAATTACTATTTATTTTTTAGCCAAAAGCCACAAATCATAGTCAAAAGTCATCAGTACAAGTCAATACGAATGACCGCTTAGTGGTAGACCACATGATTGTTTTGCGATGTACTCCAGTATAGCTTATTATGGTGGATTCTTTTGGGCTATAGTTTATATCTTTTGGTTGAAATTTATAGCCGTATGCGATTTTGGCCAGTACAGCTAAACTCGGTATAGTGTCTACTACAATGTATATGTAGATCCTATCTTAAAATGGCGTACTGTTTAAAAGCTCAATACTGTAGAGCAAACTGAAAAGCTAAAGTCTAAGCGCAAACGCACCCATGATGTGTGAATTTTCGTATCCAAATTGTAGCCATTTGGGGCTACATTCAAGCTACGTTAGTGGCAGACCACATGATTGTTCTAATCTGGTGGTTGCGATCATGGATTAATTGTTGGAACCCCATTCTTCTTAAATACAAAGAAATGCAGCTTCTCCTACATATTCTCGTCTGAAGTATGGCTCTTCGAGAACTATGATTAAGATAACTAAAGCTACTGCGAGCGTTACTTCCTCGTTATCCATCTGTGTAACATGGTGACAAAAAACCTTGTGAAAGACAGAACCGACGCTTCTTGATACTTATTCCATGACCCCGGCCGGATCGATCACATGCATAGCAAGTTCTGACTTCTGACGAGAGATTGTTGTTCTCTTCTCGGGCTGCTTGGTCGCTCTCGTCAGCGATTCAGCGGTGTACAGCTGTTTCGATTGTTGGGCCGGCCCAAAGCACAAGGGTGAGTCAACAGAGCAGCGGAGATACCTTGGGCTTGAAGAGTGAGTACCCGTTCTGCATCTTGTCTTGCATCTTCAACATCTCGAGCTCTGATGTGTGCATGCATGCATGCATGCTAAAGCCAACTTTTATGTGTGCATATTTGCTATGATTCCTCCCCCATGCATGCTAAAGCTCACTTTGATGTGTGCATATTTGCTTTGATTCCACACCAATCACTCCTCACCTCACCAACGTGGCGCCGTCCGGGCCTCGGCATTCGGCAATATAGCGATGAGATGGTGACCACGACTACACACGCCTCTTACTTCTCTCAAGATTCAAGTTAAGTCTGAATTCTACCCGACGTGATCATCGGATGCTCTTGCCCCTTGGAGATGCAGTAGCGACCGCAGCTGACGAGGGCGAAAACCAGATAGACCTGCCCCAGGCGGAGGAATTGTACAGGACAGGATATTCACACGCTGGAATCCGCCTTTCTAGGCTGGCTGCGTCAATCTTTCAGAAGATAAGACACACTCACCATTGCTAGCTATCGAGCGTACTTGCACAAGATAGATAGGTAGATAGGCTAGCGTGGGTATGTATATATGAGCCGAGGGAATCTGAACATCAGGATTGGGATGCCTTTTGCACAAGGGAAAGGAGTAAATATTCTGAATACTGGCTAAATTGATGTAGAGACTACCTGGATTCCAATCCTGCAAGTTGGTGCCCGGAATCCGAGCGGTTCCTTTTGCAGATTTGGGATCCGGTTGATGCAGACGGTGGCTGCGTACTAGTCAAGACATCGACGACGAGTGATGGCTCAGAGCAACAGAGTACTCTACACAATTTATAACCAGCTAAAATGAGTTAATTCTGAAAATCAGAAAGATATGCAAAACCGCTTGGCGAACAGTAATTGCCATGTTACGACTTGCGAGGTTGCTAGACAGCAGAATTGAACTGAATCAGCAAATTCAACACACGAAGAACTGTAGTCGTTAGCAGCCTTCCGGCTTGAGAGCTTAGTGAGAAATGTCGGCAGAATGCATCTCACCAGCATGGATTCCACCAAGGAAAAAAACGAACACTTTTGCTTGGATGGTTCAATATATCACAGGGAATACTGAAACCGCGCTTTATGCAGATTATATTCCACAGAGATCTGCACCTCCCCAGAGGCTCGATCGGCCCATATATACACGGGCAGGCGCAATTGCGCCAAGATGCCAACTGGTTTCCTTGTCCAACGCGAGCATCAGATGGACCCGAACGCCTCCACGTTAGCTTCTCCGGTAAAGATCGTGCTGCTTTCGTGAGGAGATCATCGACCAAGTGGCGGCGAAATCTTTCTGCGGCGTTGGAAAATCTTGCGTAATTCCATGGCCCCCGTGGCCAACCGACGAGCATGAGCAGTCACAGGACCATGGATAAAGCATCACATCATGGCAAAAGTCAAATTCCTTCTCCAAAGACGTCGGAGTTGGACACGGAGAGATCCGTTTATTCTTTTTGACCCCACGGTGTTTTTACTCACTTACCTGTCACTTTGAAGTTGGAATAGGTTCTGTTCTGTGACTTCTGTCAATGCAGTGCACATTGGATGGCTGGGATTGTGCAAGGCTGCGAGGTGCATCAACACAAAGAATCGAGCCGCACGGTTAAAAAAATTGCACTACAGAACTGTTGATTAGGGAAGGTAGCAGAAATGGTCCATATAACAAGATTTAGAGGAGCTTGATTGCACAAAAGGAAATGTCTAAGAGGGCTCACGGCAACAATATTGGATTTTAGGACTTGATTTGCTTGAAGTCGGATATCAAAAGAGGGCTCACGGAAACAGAAATAGGATCATGGGCTTGTTTGCTTAAAGATTATGTATTTGTAAGTATGTACATAGGTCACGAGAAAATGACATAAGTATATCCAACATAAAAAAACACTTTCATAGTATTATGGTTTTATATTTTTGTCAGTATATATAAATCAACAACAAAAATTAGAAAACAACATTCCTTTTAGGCAGAAAGGAGTAGTTTCTAGCCACTAATCCAAATGTCCACGGTAAACCGAAATAAATCACCTTAGGCCAACTCACACCACGAAGTAGCGGACACCAGTACTTGGGAATTATCCATAGGTTTGGAGGTGTTCTAGGAGTATGTGAGTATTTTTTTTGTTAGAGGGTATTCGAATTTTAAGCCATTAGATCTAGATCCAAATAATCTCATCTCTCTTTCAAACCATATGTATTTCTCCTCCTTCCCTCCCCCTACCCCAAACCCTAGTTGCCTCCCCGCCCCATCCCATCTACCACGCTGTCGCCAGCCGGCGAGACACCACCGCCACCGCTCCCACCTCCCTTCCACCGTCTCAACCACCCTCCCACACCCCTGATGAGCCGCCCCTACGCCCCTCTTCCTCCTCCTCCTCCTCCTCCTCCTCTCCGACGGTGTCTCCCACTGCCTCCTAACCACTCGTCTTATTGCCCCTGCCTGACTTCCATTGCCAACCACCCTCCTCCAACCCGTAGCTTTGGTGGCGCCACTGCCACCACCGATCTACCACCCCATCCCTCCCTCTAAATCCGGGGTTCCGATGAACTGAAATCCTAAATCGAGTGAACCCCAATACCTAACTCGCCAGAATGCCAGAGTGCCATCAACATCGCGAGAGATGAAGCCAGAGCACGAATCTTGAGGCAAATTAGATAGTTATTTATTATATCTCTCCCATTGACAGCAACCGCTTGCTCGGCCAGACGTGACGAATCGACAAGATCCCTATTCGTGTGGACAACTGACACCTCTTTGTGCTATTTAAGCCTTACGGGAATATATGAGAAAAGGGAGAGACAGGAAGCTATCATGTGATCTGCACTAGACAATGGAGGCAAGAAATAACAAAGTTAGGGCTAGTAGCATCCCTTTTGTAATCGCTCTACAAGAGCAAGCTATAATCCCAATATAGCAATAAAGATAGTCCCATTTTCTCCTTTTCAATCCTTCTGAGAGGCTTCAATCCTTTTGAGAGGCTTGGCTTTTCTCTACAATTCATAAGATCAATGATTTGATCGTCGATAGCTAGCGCCATCCGTGGGGAACTAGTGCTGAGCCCCTCAAGGTTCTCATCAACATCACCATTCTTCCCTGTTTATGTCAACATCACTTATGTGATCATGGCAGGAAACTGAGATGAGGAGAATTGGTTCAATTTTGTAGACTATTTTGACCTCGATATGGACGCATGTATCCACGCCATGGAACATGATGCCTCCTAGTCATCGCCCTCCATCATAGGGTCACCAATCCTTGCATCTAGTGAGGTCGACTGGATGGAAGAAGACACACCGCCCCAATCAACAACACCTCTTGGAGAGTCAGGCATCCCAACTTTGTTAGAGTGCCTAGGCACCATGAAAAGTCTGGCGCATTCAACTAAAAAACATGTCTCTGAGAAAGCGATGATGTGATCTGAGGGTCAGAGTACTCTCAATTCAATCATGGACGACCATTGTTCACCAACGGGTCCTATGCATTATGGCAGTGGCGTAGCCAGGATTTGTAGCTATGGTGGTCCATTGTCTAAAATTTATTTAACCGCTATAAATTTAACATGTCGGTGCACAAGTATATGAATTACGAAATGCAATTAAGGGAAAAAGGACATACGAACTTCATAAAATAGACGAATATAGCTTTCTTAACATAGAATTGAAATATTACATACCCATAGTAGTTGAAGAACAGTACGTCACTACTTCTTCTTCTTGTCAGGATATAAAGAGAACATCACATTAATTTTATATTAGAACATTAAATACATTCTATATTTATGGACAAAGCTATTTAAAAAAATACATTTTATAAAGGAGTAGATCAGAAGAGTTTGCTTGCATGGGTAACTTCCTGAAAGCCGCATTTGGAGCAAACGCAAGCTAAGACAACAAATACCTACCTCGGCAAATTTACGAGACCGTTTACACCGACTTCTGTTCACAGAAGAAAGAAGGTAATATAAATATTTAACTTTCTAAAATAATTTCTCTATTTCTCTCATCCTGAAAATAAGTTATGGGACACAAACATATCACTACCTCACTCTTCTCGCTCCTGTCTCGCAAACGCATCTCTTTTTTATTTTCCCCACCACTCGTATCCTCCCACTAAAAGCTTTTTTTAGTCATTACTATTTATTTTAGCTAAAAACCATCAACTGTCGTTCAATATGAACATACCAAGCTAGTCATCGATTTTATTGTACATCTAGATGCCAAGCTAGCCAACGATTTTACTGTACATCTAGATTCCCAAGTTGCGTGTCATTAGCTTGACACATATAGAGCAAATTAAATGATTTAGCAGGAGGTAAAATGTAGCTGTGATTCAACAAGTTTTTGCATTATGATCAAATACATGAATGCCTCATTATCCGAGCGCAGGGTGGTCCGCGGCCCACAGGGACCACCCTGTAGCTCCGCCAGTGCATTATGGGAGCCGGTTGACACCTAGTCACGATATCGATGAAATTACCCCCAGTGGAAAGCCAAGCAAAGACAATAACACTTACCATCTAATCGGCAATTCACTGAATTAGATTGAATCCACCACACAGTCCCCCAAAAAAGTGGTTTCCAATTACTCTCTATCATGGAAGGTCCTTGCCAAAATTATGGAAGGCTCTCCCTTAGTTTCGATGTGAGTTCCTAAGGAGATTCCTGCTGAAAACATGAGATTAGCATAATCGGTAAAACTGCTACAAATGCCATGCATGATTCTCCATGACAGACACCCATGATCCATTGGTCGAGATGGTACAAACTCCCTAGTATCATTTGGAGGTGCCAAAAATGATGGAATTGGTGGAGATCGACCACTTAATTTGCTTTTTACTACCCCTCCATATTTCTAAGTCATGTGGAGCGAGTAGAGAACTTAGGGTGAAACTCGGGTCATCATACTCCTTCCGCCAATAGGAACGCTCCAAGACCTTTGGTAATTGTTCAAATATGCAATGTATCCATGATATTCTTAACAATCTAGACCCTGCCCTAGTAGAAACTAAGGGATATGCCTAAGCTATAGATCAGGTATTGGAGATCATCCAGTGAACCATGCAGTGCACGAAGATGTATCGGGAGCAGAGGCAGTCGCAGGGCCAAACCTTGACTTCCTCTGTGCTTTCCACATAAGGGAAGAAAGCTCTTCGATAATGAAGCAACCCCTCCCCTTCATCACGAGGGACAATACCAGGGACACGGTCCAAGTGATCTACGACATCATTTGAATCAAACGTCTGGTTAGAGACACCAAACAAATCTCCATGACTGGACTGGGGCACTAGTTCCCCATTATGACTATCGGAGGAATAGATCTCTGATGGATTACAACATACCTCCTTTTTAGAGAATGCGTCATGACCTGATAACAGGTTGTCGAGCTTTCTCAGTAGGCCTCTAGGCAGTACACTAGCTGGATAGGTTCTGACTAGCTAACCTTGAGAATTCGATAGGAAGCAGATCTCATTGGAGTTTTTACAAATTTATACAACTGCAATCAGGGTTGTGGGAGGCGATGACAATGTGATAGCAAACTATTCACCAACTATTCTCGGTGGTTCTGCCTGGTCATGGTTGCTTAATCAATCGACCGGTATAATCTACACTTGGAAATAACTCTGTGATTTATTGATTGCCAACTTCCAGGGTGTATATAATCCACCTGGCAAGGAAGATGACCTTCCCGGATTTGACAAGAACCCAACAGAACTCTGCAACAGTACATCAAGAGGTTTAGTTAGGTTCATAACTCTATCCCAAAAGTGGTTGATTCCTTCATTATCCAGGTGTTCAAGACCAGACTAAGGAATAGGTGATTTATGCAGGACATCACTATGAATCCTCTATGAACAATCATCAAGCTGTTTGACATGGATAACAAGTATGTCACCGCTAGCAAAGTGGTCGAGTAGAACAAAGCCATTGATCAAGTAGAAAAGGTGCCTCAATCAGGCCTAGAGAAAAAGGAAAAGAAAGTCAAGAGAGTCGTAGAAGAATAAGAAGAACCGCAAGCTGAACACCAAAGAAGTCCTTGGACCGCAGAAAAACACCCTAAAGGTAAGAAGGATTATTTTAGTCGGAACAAAGGAAAAGCTCCGATCAATGAATCCAAGAAAAATAAGAGATGGTGTCCACTCTACCAAATGGCAAAGCACAATCTCCACAATTGTCATGCCTGGCTGAAGAAGCTTGAGGACTATTACTCAGTAAAGGGCCTTTTCCTTCTATCAAGGAGGTCAGAGAGAAAAGCACCAAAAAGGACAAAGATGAAGACAAGAAATGGAGTATCAAGAGCCAGAGCACACCAGTGATGTAATCTTTGGTAGATCAGCCTCTTACTAGTCCAAAAGACAAATGAAGATCATAGAATGCAAGGTGAATCTCATTTATGCTTCAGTCACTGTCAAGCCCTTCAGGTGGTCGGAAACAACCATCTCCTTAGTAGAGAAGACTACCCTACCCCCTTAGAATTGACCAGGTAGGTTTCATATCATAGTAGAACCTACTATTAATAATTACAAGGTTAATCAAATTCCAGTCGATAGGGGTAGTTCTCCTAGTATTTTATTTATGGGAGCTATTGAAGAAATACAAGTTCCCAAATCTAAAATAAAACCTATGAAGTATGCCTTCCATGGTATAGTTTTGAGATCTTCGGCCAAACTGATTGGGCAATTATCCCTACCGGTTACATTTGGAAGTCCTAGTAAGTTCCAATCGGAAAGGATCTCCTTCAATGTAGTAGATTTTGAGACTGCATATAATAGAATCCTTGGCTGACTGGCTCTAGCCAAGTTTCTAGTGGCCATGCCCTATGGTTACCAAAGTCTCAAAATACTAAAAGGCAAAAAAAAAACCTTTCAAAGGTTATTGCAAAAAAACCTTTAGTCCATGAATTGGTTGAAATTTAGAGGCTTATGTTGATAACTTAGTAGTAAAAAGTATCAACATTGAAGACCATGTCTTCGACTTGTAGGAAACTTTCATAACTTAAGAAGATATAGCCTTAAGTTAAATCCAGAGAAATGTGCATTCGGAGTTTTCTCTAGAAAGCTTCTCGGCTTCATTGTCTCAGCTAGAGGGATTGAAGCTAATCTAGATAAAATAGTGGCCATAGAATGGATGTGCCCTCTAACCATAAAGAAAGAAGTAGAAAAACTAACCAGTTGTATGGCAGTGTTAAATCATTTCATAGCATGGTTAGGAGAAAAATGATTACCTTTCTTTAAACTTCTTTAGAAACATAGGAGTTTCGAGTGGACTAAAGAAGCTAATGATGCATTTGAAGAAGTCGAGAAATACTTGACGAGTGCCCTGGTCTTAGTTTCTCCAAACCGGGAGAATCCTTACTTTTATACTTGGCTGTTGTGCCACAAGTAGTCAGTGCAGTACTAGCCATTGAACATGACAATATCCAATGACCAGTATACTACATAAGCAAAGGCTTATGGACCAAAAGAGTGATATCTAGAAATACAAAAATCTTGTATGTCCTCCTTATGATTTCAAGAAAACTAAGACATTACTTTCAGGACCATAAAATTGTGCTGCCATCCAGATACCCTCTCGGTCAAGTCCTCCAAAACAAGGAATCATCATAACGTATAGCAAAATGGGATATCGAACTTGGAGAGTTGATCTCCATTTCATCTCACGGACAGCCGTTAAGTACCAGGCTTTACAAAATTCATTGCCGAATGGATAAATCCTGAGACTATCTAAGGTTCGGAGTATGAGAGCCATGAGTAGTGGACTATGTACTTTGATGGGTCTTTAACGCTAAAAGGCTTAGGTGCTGGGGTAGTCCTGATCTCTCCTACTAGAGAAAGCATAAAACATGCAATCCAGTTAAGTTTTTATACCATAAACAATGTGACAGAGTACAAAGGTTTACTGACAGGCCTCTGAGTAGCTAAGGCACTCGAGATTTACAGACTACTAGTAAAAGGAGATTCTCAATTAGTAGTGAATAAAATAGAGAAAGTGTATCAATGCTCAAGTACTATGATTTCATATTATCTTCTAGAAGTTATGAAACTAGAGAAACATTTCTTTGGTTTAGAAGTCCAACACATTCCTAGGAAGGAAAACTTTCTAGCAGATCAGTTGGCACAGACGGCTTCCTCAAAATCACCCATCACACCCAAAGAATTCCTAGAGCAACTCAACAAACCTTCAGTGGTTGAGAATTCTGAAGAAGCTCCTGTAGAGGTCGCTCAAATCGACCCTAGAAATAATTGTATAATATCAATCTATGAATATCTTCAACATGACAAATTTCCTGAAGATGACATAGAGGCCAATTGTATAGCTTGAAAGGCCAAATCATACACTCTAATTGAATGCACCCCCTACAAATATGGAACTCATGGAGTGTAGATTAGATTTATATCTCCAAATGATGGTTTACATTTACTATTTAAAATACATAGGGGAGTCTGTGGAGCACATTTTTCCTACAGAACATTGGTCGATAAAGCCTTCCAATAAGGTTACTTTTGGCCAACTACTCTTCATGATGCAAAGGAACTTGTAACAAAGTGCGTACAATGTTAGTTTCATAGCTGACAAGTACATCAACCGACACAAGCTCTCCAAACAATATCTCTCTTGGCCTTTTGCATCTTAGGGCTTAGATATCTTGGGACTTTTCCCAAAAGAACCGGGGGGCTTCGATTCCCTATTTGTGATCGATACGTCTACAAAATGGATTGAAGCTGAACAAGTTGTTAAGATGACAATTGAGGTAGCCAAGAAGTTTATAACTAAAAATGTGGTTACATGATTTGGAGTACCTAATCATATAATCACAGATAATGGTACCCCGTTCTCGAGCAAAAATTTTTAGGAGTTATGTGAGAGTTTAGGTATCAAAGTATACCATGCCTCAGTAACTCATCCATAGAGTAATGGGGTATTAGAGAGAGCCAATGGTATATTAATATTGGGGATTAAAAAACTAGTTTTCAACCAATTAGTAAAACTATCAGGAACCTGGATACAAGAACTTTCCACTGTATTATGGGCTGTTCGGACCATGACTAGTCATGCGACCAGAGAAATACCTTTCTTCTTAGTTTATGTAGTAGAAACCATGCTTCTTCCAGAACTAAAATTGGTTCTACTCATATAGATCATTACAATTACAACGATAAAGAAGATTGTCATATCGATGACATCAATTTTCTCGAAGAACAAAGAAATTCGGCTTTTATCTAATCGATAGTTTGCCAACAAGCCATGTGATGGTACCATAGTCATGAGGTACAACCTCGCAGCCTAGCTATCGATGATCTGGTTCTCAAAAAATTTAGGGCCAGACAAATCACAAAAAACTCTCCCTCAAATCGAAAGGTCCTTGCACTATGGTCAGAGTCACCAGACCAAGCTCAGTACGACTTGCCGTGCAGGATGGGCATGTTCTTCCAAATTCTTGGATCATCGATCAGTTGTGTAAGTTCTGTGTATAATCTTTTTTATTTAAGTTAAATAAAGTTCTTTTTAATTATGGCATTTTTCTCTAATAAGTATTTCTATTGGAAATTTCTTGTCCTGCCACTAGTCTTACATTATTAATATTGTCTAAGTTCTCGGAGAATACCTACATTTTCTCTCAGGCCCCTTCTTAGGGATGTTTTCACTTTATGACATATTGGTTTTGATGTTGTTATTAAAAGTCATGTTGATTCTTCTTGTGACCTTGATAGCCAAGGCCCTCACAATAATCTGCTTGTTTCCTTAGAATGACCAAAGTCAAATAACCGATAACTAGGATAAGTCATTTACAACTTAGGGGCTAAAAGGATTTATTTCTTACTTCTTTATTCTATTCTTCTCTTGTTTTGTTTACTCTACTCGAGACACGGGAAACCTCCTAGTCGAAATCTCTCCTCTCTGCATGTGTTCACACCCACTAGAAGGAGTTTCCTAGCGATGGTATTTTTCCTACAATCTTTGCTACTAGCTAAAACCAAGGGATAGAATACATTTTGAGAAGTTTTTATTCCTGTCTTATGTCCTTGTCTATTCTATGACCAGATCGGATAAGAATATAAATAGAAACACTTATCTTATTTTTACGCATGTTGTTGTGTAGTTCTTGTCATAAATAAATGTAAAAAGCCTTGTTGCAAAATTTGTTTGCTTACCGTTCCATGACTATGATATATCACGATTATAGCCAAATGTATCTAAGTCTAGTCGAAATCTGTCACTCTAGCTCTACCCATCATGAGAATTTCCTAGCAGTATTTGTAGCCTTATTAACAACATTGTCAATATATCTAAGTCTACTGGTTGGAAACAAGAATAATGCGTCTTCCTTTTCTACTACTAAGAAAGTAGTTGGGGCTAGAGGAGATAAGATCACCATTCTTGTCAATCAAAGAATGATAGTAAATAGAAGTAAATTAATTGCGATCAAAGGTAAGTATTTACATTCAAATATTTACAAAAGTTGATATTAAATCTTAAATTGACTACTCGTTGGAACTTTTTGACTGGCCGCTATCCAATGGAGATCCAACCTTTATTTCATCAGCAATCTTGTTCCCAAAGGGTCTTACCTCTTCAAAGAACTTTGTTGCTTATTCCTCTAAGCAGTCAAACTCTACTTTGAGTGGATGAAGGTCAAGATAAGGATTCGATGCCTTGAGTTTTGCCAAGGCAAAGCTAACTCCATCTGTGTAACATCCTAATTTTCAATGCCTTTTAAAAAATTTTAAAATAAAAATAACCATTTGGATTTATCTAGAATTAATTAAAGCTTAATATGATTTTTCATAAATTAAAAAGATTTGATTTGAATAAAACAAAATTCAAATAAATGAAAATCAGTTTGATTTGGTTCTTTGTGTTGCAAGGAATTTTTTCATATTTTCTTGGATTTTTGGAGTTTAATCGCTATTTCTTTGAGCTCAATTTAAATTCTAAAAAAATTTCCAAGTTCCCATGGTCACCCATCCCTAGAGTAATCCAAAGCCAGTAGGTTAACTTTGAGTTCTTATCAAACTCCCTGCCAGATTTTCTTCCTATCTTCTATTTTCTTTCTCCCTCCTATTTCTATCTCTTCTTCCTTTTGTTATTGTTCACCTTCCAGCTCGGCTGAACAAACAATAGCAGACTGCAGCCGAATGCCATGGTCTCTCCAATCCCAAAGCCAACCAAAGCCTCATCTCCATAGTTTGCCAAAATAAAAGTGTTCCAAATGAAGTAAGTAATCCATCCCTTATGGACACTTCATGATTTAAATCGTCCATTTTGCTTTTATCTTCAAAAGTCCCAAACTGAGACATAAAAGACTCCAATGAATTTGTGTCAGTTTCCAACCTTGCCGAGCCTTTAAATATGAACCCCGTGACCTCTCTCAACCCCTCAAAGCCTCGGCAACTCTTCCAAAGCCCCAGAACACTAGCATCTTCTGAGCCTGTCGCTTCCAAAACCAATCGTTATCTCGACTCATGTTTCGAGCACTCCGATGAAAATCTTTGCAATCCTTTCATGTTATATTGTGTTCCCATGTATCCTCCACCTCCTTATCGAACTAATTGGGTTGTGGTGTAGCCTATCACCCGAAATCAAGTTTTTCCCAAAATCGATCAACATCTTCTCCCATCATCGATTCGTCGCCTCCAGTGAGCTTTAGCCCATACCACCACCACTGCAAGATTCATCTCATTGCATTCTATTTAGTGCTTCCCTCACTTTCCCTGGAAACTTGCCACAAATTTGTCACCTCCGACATCTATCCATGGCCACTTTGAACACATCGCATTTCTGTCTATCCGGTGAGATTTTCTTCAATCCTTCCATGTCAAAATGTGTTATGCCCTCCCATAAAACTATCCTCCAAATATAATTGGTTTTCCTGCACTAAGCATTTTGATTCTGCGTTTTTCTCTTTTCCGTATTGTCACCGTTTAATCATCGATTGTGACACCTCCGGTGAGTTCCTAGCTTAGTCGACCACTTTCCTAGCTTCGCCATGCCGCGTTCTAGGCCGTGGTCATGCTATTTCCCTGTGTTCCCCACTGGAGCACCATTGCCCTGTACCTCGCCCCATGCCATCGTTTTGCACTGTTCCCATAGTGTCCTTGCTCTGTTTGCTGTGCCATCGCTTCCTAAGCCTTCCTCAGGACCCCACGTTTCTATTTTACCCCTTGGCCGGCCTCCCTTTCCTTCCCTCGCTTGTGCAAGCCACTTGGCTAGAGAAGCCACCATGATTGTGCATGCATGCTCCCTGTTCTTCCTTGGAAGTCTCTTCATTGATTTGTCTCAAGTCAATGACGAGTGAGCCCCACATGTCATACTCCCATACAAATAAAAAATCAGCCCAAAAAGAAGATGCCAGGGAATATTCTCTCGTTTGAGAATTTTTTGGACTTTTCGTTCCATTCAATCCTCCGATTGCTCGTTCTCCTCCGTCCAAACTCCGATTGACCTGATTCTTCTTCCTAAATTTATCTAAAATTGCGCTCTATCTTTTCATTATAGTTTTATAGTTGTTGGATTTTATTTATGTTTTATTTGAATTTACTTGTGTTTCATTCGCTTTCTCTCTCATTAGATAATGTCTTCGAAGGAACAGAAGCAGGACCAGAAGATCAAGAGTTGATAACTGAGTAAGACCAAGGCAAGTCATGACCTTTAATTATATTGAACCTATTGTTTTTAAATCTATTATTAATTATTTTATTTTAAATTATCATGTATTGCTAATTTAATACAAACCTTTGTATCTGGTAGTTATTATCCAAATAGATTAATTCCACCATGGTATTTTGAATGACATGATTCCATTATCACTATAGGATGGGTAATTATATAGTGATGCAATACTAGTGTCCACATGAGTTGTACGTTTAGTATGCTTAGCTATGCTTGTAGTACATTGGGCTCATCATCATATATTGATTAATTAATTAATTTTGAATTAACGAGATGCTAAATCATGGTGGTCAGCCACAGTTATAAAATTTGAGTACCATGACATGGGCAGTATCATTGTTGTTGGTTATAAATAATGGTTTTTATTTGGGTGAATGATCGTGCAGCAAAGGGGAAAGAGTGGTTAGTACTTTTTGGGATATGGATGCTTTACCTGGTAATGTCTAAGGACTTTTGTGTGCCATTGATCCGAGCCTTACCATGCAAACACATGTCGAGTATGGGATGGACCTGGCTGATTAATTTGTGATATTTCAATTTTGGTTTTGCCAGTGAGATATCAGTGGGTGTCGGTTAGACATTTTCACGGGGCACAAGAGGGGATTTTTTTCAACTAAGTGGTTAGCCTACTTAGCAACAAAACCTTAGTGGGAGAAATTAGATTGAGATTGAGCATTATAAAGGCTTTGTTGTTAACTTCTTGGTCAGCACACCTAAAAAAGCGTGTTATACTATTGACACTATAAGACGGTCATATCATGGGGGTAAAGTTGTACATCCTCTATAGAGTATAAAACTATTTAAATAGCTGTGTCCCCAGTCATAGACAATACTCAGTAATTCCACACGAGGAGTAGAGATTTTATAAAAACCTGGTTGGGTTAAATTTGGAAAGTGAATGGTTACTTCACTAGTGGTTCATTATGTGAATGGTTAGTTCACATGTGGTTCATTAGGTGAATGGTCAGTTCACTATGGGTTACTCAATTCCTTTGATTATTTACTTATTACTTGTTTTCAAAGTTCGCTTTCAATCTATTTACTCTAAACTATTACTTTCTGCAAATTAACTACTCAGCTATCATTTGGTAAGCCTTGCATAACTATATTGCATTTTGTTGCAAACGACTTGCTGAGTACTCTATATACTCATGGCTATATCTATATTTTCTTAGTTGTTGAAGAAAATCTATATCAGCCAGAGGCACTTGGAGGAGAATTCATTGATGACTTCATGAATTAGGACTTCACTCCCCAGTTGATTGATTGTGGACATGTCAAATGGCTACTCCATTTATTTCTATTTTTCGCTACTAGCTTTTGTTAATGCCCTTCTGGCTATTATTTGTAAACTTGGCCATAAGGTAGCAACTCTGATAATTAATAATATTTGAGTCTTAGTTAAATGTGATCATGGTTGATAATTCATCTATGTTTTCACTTTATGTACTAGCATGATCCTAGACTAGTGCAGAATATATATAGAGTCCAAATTTTCATATTCAGGTCTCGACAATCTGCGACAACATTTCACATAATCTACTCATGGTTGCTCCTTGAAGTAGTCAATAGGCCTTGAAGGTTCTTGACTTTTTGCCCTATGCAATGCACCTTCTCGACCAGGTCCTCCGAGGAGGAGGTAAGTGCTCTTGTGCCTATCTTGGAAAGCATGGTATTGAGAAAAAGGAATTTTCTTATATGTTTTCTTGCACTACCTTTTTCCTCTCCTCCTCAACCATAAGAGCTTTCTCAAGTTCTTGAAGTTTTAAAGCTCACTTTGCATGAGTAAAATGGAATTAGCCAAGGGAAGTTTGGACGACTAAGAAACTGGTTGGATGTACGATCAGTTACCTTGATTGACCTTCTCATATGCTTTGATATCTTCTTTGTGCTTAAGAGCGTTGTTACTGAACTTGCTTGCCCAGTCTTTGATTGACTGGTCTTTCATTTTACGTGCCTCCTCTAGTTTTTGGATGACAGCACCCTTAGCTTTTGTTTCTGCTTCAAGGCTCTCCAATCATATTGACCACAATAAGAAAAGAAGATAAGAAGAAGGCAAAATTAGAGAAACATACGGAGTAAAATTGAAAAATGATTTACTTATCAATTGAAGGTTCCTCAGCTCAATAATCTTGAGGAGTTGTTCATTCTTGATCAATGTAGACCTAAACATTTCCCTCTCCTTCTTGAGGGTCTTCTCAGACACTTTCACTGTGCTTGCCAACCTATAAAGGACTTGGAGAATCATAAGAAAGAAAACATTATACGACAATAGAAATTAAGAAACTTACTAGTCATCTGCTTGTCGGCACAGAATAACTCTCTCCTTCTCAACAAATAGAGATCACCTGGTCACTTTTCAGACCAAGGCGAGCACCTCCACCATGTACTAAAACAAAAGGGGAGAAGAAAAAATTTGAAGGAGTTTCTGATCATATCAAAAAATAGTAATAGTGGTCTTAAGTACTTACTGAGACCATCTTATTTGTAAATGTGGAATATAGCTTCTTAGCTCTAGTCTTCAACTCAAGGTCTGATACTTTCCTTTACCAAAGATCTTCAAGTCTCTGGTTGTTAAAAATATAGCCCTGATCAGGGATATCATTTGGATGATGAGATCTCCTTATTGTTGAAGAACCCTCAACCACTAGGCCTCCAAGGAAAGGATAAAGGATTTCAACTTCCTCCTCCTTGACCATAGATTTCTTTGTAGATGTAGGGATGTGCTGAGATTTTGCCCCTCAATAGGGTCAGAACCTCCAAGGGATTTCCAATCATAGCAGCTTCCGTTCCTTCGGTTGGCAACACTGCCAACTGAGGAACATGAATGACCACTTCCTCCTTCGATACTTCTTTAGTAGAAGCACTTGTGTGGCCTACGCCTAAGGTGGCAGACAGACCCTAAAACCGAAATAGAAGTAAGTTAGAAATCCAAGATATCAATAAATTAAGAGGTATAGGTTTTCTAACAACTATTTTATATCTGGACTTCTTTGTCTTGAATTCAAATCTCCTTGCAACATAGTCGTGGGTATTTTCCTTCATCTTCTTTTCAACCAATTTCACTAGTTCAGAACTGGTAGGACTAGTTATACCCTTGGTACTCTCCGGCTGGACACTGCCACTCGAAGTAACATCCTTAGCCTGTTCCATCTTGGGGCGATCAAAAATTATTTCTCTAATCACTTGAACCTCCTCAAAGGGATAGGCTTCCTTAATCGCTATAGTACTTTCTTCTGGTGGTACTAAGGAGGTATTAGGGGTGGCCGCTGGGTTCTAAACTTCTTTGGTCCTGACCACCTTAGAGTTCACGACTAGTGGATCGATTCCACCACCGGCCCTATAGCCTTAGCCCCTCTGACTAGAAGCTCCAACTCCATTCCCATGGTCTCACCACCAGAAACAAGCACGACAGTTAAAGCCTTCACCCAAGAAATATATTACCAATGGTGTAATTTATTTGTTCTTTGTACAAGAATAGGAGTGGATTTCTAAGAAAAGCTTTCATAAAAACCTACCTTTGAGGGGATTTTCACCTTCTCCTTAGGCACTTGAGTGATTAGAGGGCACGAGAAGATCTTGATGCCCCATATGACTTATTCACAGGTTGTCATTTCCTAGTTGTTACAGTTTCTTCTGTGCCCTCCTTGAGCTTATTGTCATCTACCATGACCATCTGCATATGTCAAGAACATTAGAACACAACAATCAAAAGATAGTTTTGGGTTACAGGTATCATAAATTACCTTGAGCCTCTTAATCTTGTCCTCTGGAGAAGTAACCACCGGGATCAAAGGGACTCCTTCTTTTTGCTTGGGTTCCCCTTCGCAAATTGCCCTCACCATTTCCCTTATTTCTAAAGGGAATAGGGCTACAAAATCAAAAGGTGAATTACAAGTTAGAAAAGGCACCATTAAAAATCTCAACTGGTTAGAGTTCTTGTCATCTGGAGAAGTATCGCTAGGATCAAAGGGACTCCTTTCTACCCTGGTTCCCCTTCGCAGATTGCCCTCACCATTTCCCTTATCTCTGAAGGTGATAGGGCTACAAAATCAAAAGGAGAATTACAAGTCAGAAAAGACACCATTAAAAATTTTCAACTGGTTAGAGTTCTTGATGCTTACCTTTCGAGGAGTACCTAGTTGAATCTTTTGCGCCCTCATGCCATTGCATGATATGATCGTGCAATTTCAAGGGACTAAATCGACTCATGATGAAACTCTCACCACGTGCCATGGCGCCAATCCCTTATCCTTCAAATACACGATGGCATTGACCAGTCGTTGTATCCTTTCCTCCTTAGGAGAGGATCTCCACTTTGGGCTCTCCACAGTAACCCTTCCCGCAAACGATAGGTTGTCTTCCTTGCTCATCATCATATAGGACCAAAGTTTCTTCCATAATGACCAGGAAGACTTCGAGTACATCAGTATGTACTCTTTCACCTTACCATCATGAAGGCATAGAGAATAGTTCTCGAGTGACACTCCTGCCTTCCCGGCTCTTCCAGTCATTCAATAGCAGTATCTAAAGAGTTCTAAGTTCGTCGGAATTCTCATATATGCCTCACACAGATATACAAAGATACTAAGTATGGCATCAAATTGGGTGCCAGATTCACCAATTCGATCCCATAGAACTTGATCACTTTTGATAGGATGGGGTGCGCTGGGATTCTAAACCCACATTCTATGAACACCCAGAACACCGGTATCGCGCCATCTTCACCATTCATAAAGTTCTCCCCCATAGTCGACTTCCATGGGATCAAGACTCGGTCAGACATTAAACCTGCATCCTCCAAGGTCTTCAATCTCTTCTATCCTAGTTTAGACCCTGGCCATTTGATGATGAATCCTATCATTTTCATTGCGGATGGCCAGGATCTAGTAGGGATCAAGGGAATTTGGGGAACCTAGAATGAAGAACACTAGGGCGGAGAGAAAACAGAGGAAATATGAGGAATTCAAAAGATTTTTCTAGAAAGCGTGAAAATCAACCAGTACCTCTTTGGTTTATAAAGGCTTTCCCCACAACCAAAGTTAATGATTACAGGAACTATGCCTAACATATATAAACTCTTTAGTTCCATTTCCCTTTCTGTTGACTCTTCAACTTCAAGTGAAAAAACTTCTCTGTCTTTCTTGACTATCGTCAGAAAGACCTTCTGACTTATATTCCAAGTGAAGGATTCTAAGTCATGAATTCACTTAAAGTTTACGGGGCTAACTGATGAGGATTGAGTAATCCATTAAATATGGATTTAATACATAATTAAGGCTCTAAGCTATTGTGATCATAGATCACATAAAGCAATGCTGCCCGAATACACTTGGTCAGATTATTAGTATTGAGTACCCTAGTCGGAGGATTACTACCCAACCAGCCACTACTTGGAGATTCTATGATTTGATAACTAGGCTTAACTTTAGGTAGCCTCCCGTGCGGTTAAAAAGAGCATGTGTGCCTCTATATCTAAGAACTACACGGTGATTCGACCCTATGCCTTTGACAAAAACCGCCTAAAGATTGTTGCTACTATCTTCTCCCACTGACAAATAACCAACTAATAGTTATTTGTTAGATCTCTCCATTGACATCAATCGCTTGCTTGGCCAGCAACAAGGAATTGACAAGATACCTATTCATGTGGACAACTGACACCTCTTTGGCTTTATTTAAGCCTTACAGGAATAGTCAAGAAGAGGGAGAGATGAGAAGTGATCAAGTGATCAAGCGATCAAGCACTGGACAACGGAGGCAAGAAATAGCAAAGTTAGGGCTAGCAACATCCCTTTTGTAATCGGTCTACAAGAGCAAGCTGTAATCCCAATAGCAATAAAGATAGTCCCCTTTCTCCTTTTCAATCCTTCTAAGAGGCTTGGCTTTTTCTCTACAATTCGTAAGATCGATGATTTGATTATCGACAATATGGAAAAAAACAACTGTTCATTTTGACCATGGTCATGGTGAGAAGAAGCTATGTGTAGGATCGAAATGGGCAATAGAGGGGGGGTGAATGGTGCCTTCAAAAACCACCCCGAAATATCCACATACTTCTTCTCCGATAGCTATAGTAGCTATGAAGAAGAAGATTCATGCTCACTGAAAATGCAGAAAAGATCAGAAAACAAGGCAAGAAAAAGAATCGAATCAGAGAGAAAATGAAGTCCAACCGGTCAGACCGCCAAGCCTCGGCCGGTCTGATCGCAGGCCCTCCGCCGGTCTGACCGCTCTGATGTTGCCGGTCTGACCACAAGGGCTCACCCGGTCTAACCGCTAGGGTTAGAGGTCTGACCGCCAGTCAGCATCCGGTTTGACCGTAGTAGAGAGTCCGGTCTAACCGAGCAGGGATTCTTTCAAGTTCTGTTTTGCAAGAAACTTTCTGATGATCGAAAAACAGAAGGCACAGTGAATACTGCAGAGAAGAACCAAATAGAAAGTAGAACAAACAACAAATGTGCTTCTCAGGAAAGAAGAGCAGAGACTCAAACCAAATATCTAACCATCCTTAAAGAGAGAAGATTCAGATCAAAAGATTGGTAAAACCAAGATTCAGTTTTTGTCAAGAACTGAATCCAATAGAGAAGACTAAACATAACGAGAGCACATGTGGCTGACAGGACTTGATTTCCAAATCACTTGAGATTCCTGGCTCTTTTGATCATAGGGCTTCACTCTGAATCTCATCCTTGGCAAAAACAACCATCAGAGCAAGAAAAATAAAGGGGTGAATCTTAGAGCCTGAGAATCAAGATGAACACTACAGGAGAGACAAAATCAAAATATCTCATGATTCTTGGATCCTTTGCTCAAGAATCTTTGATTAACAGCAGAGCAACATCTTTAGATGAGAAAACACAAAGCTTGAACCAACAATTTGCTGAGAATTCAAGAACACAGAGATGCTCTGCCTCCAAACCCTAGAATGGGGTAAACAGAGGAAATTATGGTGCATCACTGAGAGAGAGGAAAACCCATTGATTCTGCCTTTTGCTCTCAAGAATGGACTGGCCAAATGACCTTGAGGATATTCCCAGTTCAGAGCAACAAGGATTCAGCTATTTGATCAAAAGGTTCATCTTCAAACCAAGATGAACAGAGAAGAACTGATAACAAAGAAGAAGAAAGAAACTGAAGCACAAGCACTGAACAAGAAGATAGGAAAACCAAATCATTTCAGGCACAAGATTTCTCATATTGAATCAGAGACATGAATGCTTGCATTAATCAAGAGTCTCACAGCCATCTCATACATGGTTCACATCCTGGGCAACTCACGTAGACAATGAAAAATCCAGAACATGAGCAGACAGTGAGCCAAGAATCTACTCTGCCCAACCACTCACACACCAAAAAGGAAAATCAAGAATGCTCAGCCCACTCCCACTACATGGTTCCTATTCAGGCAAGGAAATAAGACAAAGAGCTCCTCTGACCAACCTCTCCTCACCAGAACAAAAGCTAAAAAACCTTACAACCAAATAGAGGAGGGAAAAACAAGCACACCCTCTCCAAACCCTAACCCTCTCTATTTATAGCCTTCCAGTTCCACTACCGGGTTGAATTTGCTTTGCCCATTAGCAAACTCAATGCTTTACCCGTTATCTTTAACTGAATCCGCTTCCATTTTGCAGCCTTGCACATTTTACCGAAATGCCCCTGCTGGACCTTCCTGGAAGCTTCCTCTTTTCTTATTGTCCATGCCTCGCAACCACTTCGAGTTCTTGCCATCTTCGGCATCTCCCGACCGCTTTGACCTCAGCACCGCCTGTGACTAGTCCGGCCATCCATGCCTCGCCATGACCTAGCCTCAAAGTCTTGCAGCCATCACAGACAAGAAAACATCACATAGCACCGCTCAAAATAGTATAATCATACATTAGCATCAGAAGAAGATACCCAAGCATGGAATACCCAAAACAAACTCAAACTCTCAAACTGAAGCGTCAATTACTCATCACAAGCATGGGGATACCTCCACATGGTCTCTCAATCTCCCCCTTGATGAGTATATTGACAAACACAGAAAAAGCATAAAGTTGAGTTTGTTTGAAAAAAAGAGTCACACATGGCCTAAAAGAGATGACAAGAAAACTTATGACCATGTTGACAAAGGAGCAAAAGAAAGAGCAAATTTTCCTCAAAGGCTCCAGAAGATCGCCCTTTTATGTCTTTTTCTCTATTATTTCCCCCCTTTTGGACACTGAGGTGCTGCACATTTGGCTGCCAAGTGGCAGCCAATTCAGATCGGGTGCTAATATGGTTCCAACAATGGGGGCGGTGCATGGAGGCCGATGGCGATGGTGGTCTGACAGGTAGCGGTGACTAGTGAGGGGAGTGCATGGAGTCCTTTTATAGCTTGTGCGTGGGTCAAAGATGAGTGGAGGCGGTCGGCGGCGTGGAGGAGGCTCTAGCGGCGGTTGGCTCCCAGTACGATGGTGTTCTGGAGGTGAAGAGACTCGACCGGAGGGCAGACAAGCTTGGCAGAGGTGCGGTGAAGCCAAAGGAGTGGTCGCTAGGTGCTTTGAAGCTCAGGTCGGTGGCGATTTCTAGCCAGAGGAGCTCGCTGGTGTGCAAACGGGAAGGAGATGACGCTGGGAGGCCTCAGGCATGGAAGGAAGGAATGGAGCACGGGGAGAGATGGGGTGAGAAGTGGGGTTTCTTGCGAGAGGGGATTTATAGGGGGGAGGCAACTCGGTCAAGTAATTACTTGTTGGATTCCTTGGGGAGGTGGGCAGCAGTCATGAAAGAGGAAGGAGAGGGCGGTGCTAGAAAAAGGGAAATGGGCGCACGGGGTGCAGGAAGATGAGAGGAAGGCAGAGTGACACTTGAAAATAAAGGAGGTAGCAGGGAAGAGGTGGGCCGACCGAAGGCCACGGTGGTTGTGGTAGGGCATTGAGGAAGAAGAAGAAGGTGGGAGGAGGAAGAAGGAGGCGTGGAACCCAGGTGTCGGCAGGAGAGGAAAGGGGAAGAGAGAGAAGGTGGTGTGGGTGTAGAGAATTGGCCACGTGGTGGCAAGGAGATATCCGAGCATCCACGTGTCGGCTGAGGAAAAGGAGAGAGAGATTCTAGGTCCTTTAATTTCCAGAACTCCTGAAAATTGAATGAAAGATTGAAAATAGCAAATAAAGTCCAAAAAACTGATAGAAATTCCTTACTATATTTTAGAGTTAGAAAAAATATTTCCAACTTAAATTTTGTCTTTAAATTTTTACAAAAATACTTTTTAGCTTTAAAATTGATTTTAAATTCCAAAAAATTCACACAAAATCCAAATAAAAGCCAAAGGCTTTAAAATAATTAATTTGAAATAGAATGTTTTTTATAAATTCAAAATACCCTTTATTTAATAATATTTTTATATTTTTAATTAAATTACTTTTAAGAAAAGCCTTTTAAAAGTTGAAAAAGGCAAATATAATCTTGAAATTTAGGCAATCCAAATAACACTTGATTTTATTTTAAATTAAATTAATTTTAGTTATTTTTTGACTGATAATTTTGAAATAAATAGCTGGGCAGTGACACATATCTTTCCTTATCCACAACTACCTTAAGTTTAAGAAACTCATAAGATACACAAGAGCCTTCTCTAACTCTCCTAAGTTGTTCTTCTCTAACTCTCCTAAGTTATTGATCAAACTTAACTCTAAATGCCTTATGCACACTATCTAAATCATGTCCTATCTTAACACAAAATACACAAGCAATGGATGCAACAGGATCAGATTTGTTTAATGCAGAAGACGAAGCAAGTTTTTCTTTAACAGTGATGTTATTTAGAGTTCCAATTAATGTTTCAATTTCAGCTATTGACATAGGACAATTTGAGCATAAGAGAGTTGTAGAATGAAGTACCTCATCAGTTAATTCATCAATTCTACCCATGGAACTTTTAAGCTTTAAATCTAGCAAAGCACACTTAGCAAGATAAAACACTAGCGTTCATGTTCCTAGCTGCTAAGCATACAGAAGATTTGCTAGACTTCAGTTGAGTAATTTCATCATTAGCATGTTTGAGTTGTTTAGCATGAAAGGCATACACTAAGGAGCCAACAAGGAATACAACCTTCATTTTAGTTAAGTTGTGCTTAGTGATAAGCAACTCATCAACAACATAAGTATAAACAGTAGTTACAAGTGTCAAGCAAGCTTCCATCTTCACAATTTTATCAAGTGCTATTCTAAGATGACTAGCAACATCAACATGAATGGCCCTTAGCTTGTCTAACTCATCATGAAGAACTAGGCAATATTTACAATTATCATCATCAGGAATCAAGCATTTAAGCCTAGCAATTTTGGAATTCAAGCCCTCAACCAAGAAACCATGATTCTTCATTTTGTTTTTGCATTTTGTAAGATCGTAATCTAGGCGAACTACAGCACGAGACATCTCATTGTACATGGGTTTCACCTCATCAGGGTCACTCACTGAAGATGTCTTCGGTGCTTGCCATGAAGCACATGCTAGTGAAACCATCCGCCTTCTTGTTACCTCGTGACTCGTCCCCCTCCTTCTTGATCCTCGAGTCCATGTCGCTCAAGTCAAGTTGCTCGAGAGCGGATAGGACCCGATGGACTACCTTACGGTAATTGTGCTTCTTTAGCTTGGCATCCCAAGGTGGTGGACTCTTGCGGTACTCTTTCTCCTTGCCCTTGAGCGCAGGGCAGTAGGCCCTAATGCGATTGATATCACCACACTCGAAGCACCATATCAAACCTCCTCCTCTCTTTCTCATCCTCATAATGTTTAAGGTTCTAGTGAACTTGGTTGATAGGAGGGCTATGTCATCTCCAGAAAACTACACAAGTTGATCATCACTCATAGCATGCAAAGTAGAAAAACAGAATCCATAAGAGGCAGATTCAACTGAACTAGAAAGACTCTTAGCTAGATCAATCACAAGTTTCATCAACTGCAACTTGTTCTTGTGAGTGAACAAGTTGATCTCATGAGTCTTCAACCTTGAATAAAGCTTATCCAAGGTAAGCTCGCTTATGACAGTGATGTCATTTACGGAAGTAACCTACATCTCCCAAACTGACATATCCAAGGCTCCACAAACTTGATGTGCAATTTTAGAGACGAGATAAACCACGCTGACAACACGTAAGTCACTAAGGATCTTGTGAAAGAAAGCAAAAATCTCATCCAAAGACTCTCCAGGTCTCATCTCAAACCTTGGTATTCTTTCTTGAACTGGTTTTAATGCACCTCCTTGATAGTTGTAGAGTCCTCATAATAATCAGTGAGAGTATGCCAGATATCGTGCGCCAAAGCGAGATGAGACACGTGGTCAAACTTTTTTCTATCGAATCCCTGAATCAGGAGGTTCATAGCTTTGCTATTTGCCTCCACATCCGAAAGATTTATCGGAGTAATCAGATCATCAGAAAGGACAACATAGGAACTCTTGACCTTTTTTAGATTGAATAGCCTTTAGCCTGAATGTATGTAGCTATACTCGCCTTCCAATATGGAAAGTCAACCCATCGAACACGGGTGACTTGCTAGAATACCTATATGATGCCATAGCTCTTAAGACCAGTTAAGATAAGCTTGATACCACTTGTAGGATCCATGCTGACAATCAAAGGGTGGTGAATGATTGTTAAAACTTTTCCCTCAATGGTGTTCAAAATCTTCACACAAGTGACTATAAAAGTCACCAAGTTTATATTGCACCAACTATGCTTTACAAAACAAGGCTAGAGATCTAAACCAACAAAATCAATAACCTTCAGCACAAGGTTGGGTTCTTGAGTGCGGGTTCACTAACTTGAAGAGAATCAAATCTATGTCATAAGAATACCAAAAACCCTAAAACTCAAATTACTTTGTCCTCATGAGGATCTAAGGCATGAGGTCTTCTAGATCTATTCTCACATGTCCTAGTAAGGTACTTTAAGCAAGAGTTTGGGCTAGAACTCCCGCAAACATGAAATCACAAATCTTGCTCAAGAACAAGAAAAAGCAAGTAAGATTGCAAACACGAACATGATTGAGACAAAGCTTTGATCTATTTTCAGTAGAGGATGAAGTTTACATACTTATAGATGATTACAAGGTGAAGTTAAAGAACCACTCTTTCCTCTCTTAAGTTTTCTCACTCACAACTATAGAAGGAGACAAGGTAATAGAACAAAAACATGAACCCTAGAATCTTTGGATCTAACACCTCATATCCTCCCCTTTAATAACCAACAATAAACCTTAGTGGGTCCAACCCATTAAGACACCTTAGGAAACCTGCTAACATGGGTTTTACATACTCAAACACGCTTCTTAAAGCGTCTCTACCTGCTAAACCACTAACAATTGATTCACTTGGCAATTTTAGCTTTCCTTAACTTAAACTACTTCTCCTTTGCACCTCCTCGCTCGGCGGTTTTGATCAAGGCACCAACCTGGTATTTGTCCAACTACCAAAATACCCCCGACAAAGCTTTCGGACATCTTCCCTTGACTCTATCTTCACTTTCATGCCAAAGCGTATCTGCATGCTTTAACACATAGTCCGTAGTGTCCACTGACTAGCCATCACATCTTCACACATTTAATCTCTCTCGAACCGTATCTGCATGCATCAGCCTTGTGATTCGGTGCACGACATGCACTAACTCATCTCTTCATGATCCTTGTCTTCTTTGTGCTTCCCGCTTGAGCCACTAGCCTCACACAGACTTACATAATCGCACAGACCTTAGCTCCCCCACCAAGTCTCGGTCCTTTATGATCAACTGCTAACTTTCTCCAAGCCACCTGCACATCTAAAGATCAAGCAACCATCTTGAACATAAGTTCCATGCACTTGACTCATGTTAGTCGAAACATGCATCATGCAACTCAACACAACCCAACAAATGGCATCCATGTCATGAACACACTCAAACCAACTCAAAATCCAATTTCATCAACACCCCTGTTTGATGAGTTTTTGTACAAATATGCTAAGTCAAAGCAAATACAGATATATATGTTTGAGAAGAAAAAGGCTCTGCTATTTGTACATTCTACAGCCCAGTTCAACCGGTTGCTATGTCATGTCTCATACGGCCACAAGTTCCCAGCTGACCATGAAGTATATGCATCAACACTGTCCTCCGAGTTAATGGGTCTACGACCACATTGCGACAACCACATGGTGTCGACCATGTTGAGACAACGACGTTGTGTCAACCACGGCTGCTCGACCATATGTTGTTGACCACGTTGATTACCACGTTGTGTCGACCATGGCTGCTTGATCATGGTTGCTCAACCACGTATTACAACCACGTTGTGGTGACTGCGTTGCTACGACCACATTACTGTAGCTTACGAGTACCAAAGGCGTACTATAGGCCCAAGACTACTACGATTGGTTCATTATAGCTACGACTGGTCCACTGTATCTATGACCGGTTCGCTATGAGCTTGACTCATGACTACAACTGAGTCTCCAGAGTCTTTGACTACTCTCTGACTCTGAGGTCTTCGACTCCTACACAGTTCTTGAACACACCATGACTATACAGTGTTTAATACATGAGTACTACCAACAACAAGATTAGTTCCAACATGATCTACGGTCCAGTTCAACCATTTTTTGTATCGCACCTCATACAGTCGTATGTCCTCGGCCGATTGCAAGGCGCGTTGTCAATTTATGGCAGCCTATGCACCAGAATGGAAGGAAGAGATTGGTTCTAGGTGTATCATCTTTACAATGGAAAGATGATGCACCGTATCTCCATCTGATGGAAGTAATTCTAACCAAATCTCTTTCGGATGGAAAGCAAGGGTTTGGAAGGTAAGAATCGGCAATCAGATCGGGAATTTGATACCAAAATTAATGGCCCGATTGGCATTGTGTGGGAGCCATGCACGTTGCCTGCGGCCCTCACTCGTGCCTATAAAAGGAGACAAGGGGGAAGCCATCAACACTGGGGCAGCTATACGGGGCAGAGACACCCCTTTGCACCCATGGGAGGCACGCACCAGCACTCATGAGAGAAGACAGGAAGGCACCGAGGGAGCAGGACGCACCCGACACACCCCATCGGCGAGGGAACCCATGAAGTAGATACACAGAAAAGGGAGGAAACCCCATTAGCATACATACACAAGAAAGACATACATAGAGAAGATACCCACATGGAAGGAGGAGAAGGCAGAGGAGCAGAAAGAACAATCTGCACAAACCAGGCATGACGTACTCGGCTCAAGAGGGTAAAGAACCTTTCCTTTTTTTGTTTCTCTTTTATCTAGCTGGCCTGCGGGCCAATGAACAGTGGCAGTGGCGGAGATGTCACCAGGTGCTTGCGTTCACTGCCAATAATGTTGTCGATTAGATGCTATGGAGCTCGCTATTGTGTGACCTGTGGCCACGACGTCGGTACTGTCAAGATCGTCGTCCACCTTCCTACACGCTAGGCTTGAAGCATGAAGACCCTCCACTCTTACATGTGATGCACGCCTCGGCCAAACTATGTAGCCGTGACAACCCACCATGTGTCGGAATGGTCACGTTTGATGTTGAGGATGTCGCATCTGTCGTCGACATTCTATTCAACTCAACACCAAGGCATGGTAGTATATGGTGACACATGCATGAATTGATGGGCCATGTATGCATGTACCTCTGATCTGTTGAACGTGTTACTCACAAGACCTTCTCGATGCCTAGGACATGGGATGTCACCGACCACTGCTGTATTCTAACGAGGATGACGTGCCCTCATGATCTTGGCATTTTTCCTACTGGGCGCCTTCACTGGAGTTGTCCCAGTCGTCCCCTACAGTACCCATAATGACGCTTTTGACCATCTTCCATGCCCGATCGCATACGACCATCCACTGTACCCGGACATCTCCGACCGCCTTCGATACTCGGTCGCAGCAACCACCCATTGTATTCGATCACCTCCAACTACCTCCGAAACTTTGGCGCTTTCGACTGTTTTCGATACTCAGGCTTCTCTGACTGCCTTTGGAACTTGGCACTTTTGACCACCTTTGATACTCAGGCTTCTTCAACTATTTTCGGAACTTGAATCCTTCAACTTCCTTTAATACTCAGGCTTCTCTGACTGCCTTTGGAACTTGGCTCTTTCGATCGCCTTCGATACTCAAGCTTCTCTGAATATCTTTGGAACTTGGTGTTTTCGGCCACCTTCGATACTCAGGCTTCTACGACTGCCTTTAGAACTTGGCGCTTTCGACTGCCTTCGATACTCAGGCTTCTCTGACTACCTTTGAAACTTGGCACTTTTGACCATCTTCGATACTTAGGCTTCTACGACTACCTTCAACACCCAGGCATCATCAACCACTCACAGTACTCAAATATCACTGACCATCCTCAATACTCGGTTGCTCACTTTCGATGGATTTCGACTATGATGGCTTTCGACCATGGATGATTTCCGATGGCTTTCGACCACAGACAACTTTTGATGGATTTCGACCACGAATGACCTCCGATGGCTTTTGACCACAGTGGATTTTGACCACAGATGATTTCCGATGAATTTCGACCACAAGGGCTTTCTACTATGGATGACGTCCGATGGCTTTTGACCACGATGGATTTCGACCATGGACTACGTCTGATAGACTTCGATCACGATGGCTTTCAACCATTAAGAACTCCTGATGGATTTTGACCATGATGGCTTTCGACCCCGGACATCCTCTGATGGATTTCGACCACGGAGGACTTCCAATGGGTTTCGACCACAATAGCTTTTGACCACGGATGACCTCTGATGGATTTCAACCATGGATGACCTCCAATGGATTTTGACCACAATGGCTTTCGACCACAGACAATTTCTGATGGCTTTCTACTACGGACTGCCTTTGATAGTTTTCAACCACGGACGACTTCAGCTGGCTTTTGGACACCAATTAAGATTGATTACCAATGACCACTGTCTACTTCGATGGTTTTCAACCACGGATGACTTTCAATGGCTTTCGACCACCGATTGCGTACGATCACCAATGGCTTTTGGCTTTCAACCTTCAGATGTTTCTGATTGCTGATGACTTCCAGCTTATGATCGCTGACTACATCCGATTGCCAATGGCTTCTGGCTTTTGACCGCCGACTACATCTGATTGTTGATGGCTTTGGCTTTCAACTGCTGACTGCGTCCAAATGCCGATGGCTTCTGGCTTTTGACTACCGATCACTGCCAAATGCCAATGGCTTTTAGTTGACGAGAAGTCTTTCTTAGCGATCACTTTCGACCATGTTGATATTGAACCCTGGCATTCTGCTCTGTTAAAAGTAAGGATGGCTTACCCTTACGACATCTGAGTTCAGCTAAGTGTGTCTACACTGCAGTGGGGTCCTTCCCATTGGTCACTTTTGACCACTTCGACATTTGACCCAGGTGTTCTATATTGCTAGTCTCACTGCTCGAATTAAGTACGTCTACTACACCGATTCTACTGCTATTATCGTCAGATCAATCATACTTGATATGAATCATGCACACTTTTGACCATCTTAATTTTATGTGTCATTTGATACCGACGAGGTCGAACAGTACATGCAAATGTGGCCAATGCAAGGCTATGCTATCAACGGCCCCATAGACCAACGAAGTTATGGATAATGCCAACGCCCAAACCTACATCAATTATTCTCACATGCATGGAGAACGTGAAGCGAAGACTGAAGATGATGACCAATGCACAGCTTAATCGGAGGTATTCTGTGGGTTCACCCCGCGGATGTAATTAACTGGGAGCCTTCCGAGGCCCTAGGAACTAGGAGATCACATAGCCTATGTTAGATCTGCTATGCAAAGCAGGCCATGGAGCGCATATATATAAAAGGAACTTGTAATTTTGTTATTCTCAAATGAATAAATAAAATATATGTTTTCCTTATCTTTCTTGTGTTTATTTATTTTGTGTACTTTAGTACATTGACACGCTTGCACCTTATACCTCCGAGGCAAGAAATCCGCAAGTGATTTCTCACGTCAAACAACCCCAGATATGTCTTGGCTGCCCTAGATATGTCTGGCCCCTCTAGAAACTCTCTAGACATCCCAGACATGTTTAGGGTACCTCCAAATATGTCTGCCCTTGAGAAGCCGGTCTGATCGCCATATAAAGGCCGATCAGACCACCCAGCATCAGTCTGAGCGATTGCCATGGTGGTCATACTGCCTCCCCATGGCGGTCAAACTGCTAGGCACAAAACCTAACAAACAGGTCAAGGTCAGTTTGACCGCCATCCTAGGTTCGGATCGACCATCTGAAACCTAACAACACAATCTGAAAACTGAATTTTCTTGAACGTTTTGCAATAATCCAATTTTAACTCAACCAAAGTACTAGTTGTTCATCACAAATATATTCTTGACCTTCTAACACGCTCGCTTAGCTGCAACTTACATGCAACAATTGCACATGTTAGTAACTCACGTACTTTAGAATGTGTTCAGTTTTCTTTTTGGAAAACACAAAAGCGCTATTGCTAGGTCATTGACTCGTTGTTAGAATGCCTCCCAAAGGTTACAAAATTCCGGTAAATTTGTATAGGACACATCGACGGGGCAAGCACCATTTCAATCTCTCACTGCACTGCAAAATGCAGAGTAACAAGTAACAACTAACAGGAGTACACAACCATATGGAACAAACATTTTAAGTGGCCTACATAATTTCCTGGGATTCAAAGGCCGGAAAATGAACAGTGCAGGCTAAGGACCAAAGAACAAATCCAATTCCCTCCAAGGTCCTTGCAGCCGGCCGGAGATACCTATTCTTTGGTCCAGAAAGGGCTCCAACCCATGCTGTGGCACATATTCTACCAATCTCACGTGGTGCAGTCCAGATCAGGAGAACTTGAGGAGAACAAAAGATTTTGTTGTAGGGTTTTGGTGCTTGAATCAAAGTTGTTCTCAGCCGTCCTGCCGCTATCAAGATTGAGTTGCTGCCTACCTGCATTTGTATCAGATACAATTTGTAAATGTTCGATCAAGTTCCTAATTACACCCATTGCCCGACCAGCACCAAACAGTACTGCTCCGTTGTCGTCGGTAGTGGTTACCGGCAGTACCAGTACAGCTGATGTTGTGTGTGTGTGTGTGTGTGTGTGTGTGTGTGTGTGTGTGTGTGTGTGTGTGTGTGTGTGTGTGTGTGAGACATTGGCAATAACACTTGGCAGAAGGTGAAAGGCTAAACATAGACTAAGATAGCGCCACGGTTTCAAGAACCAATGGATGCATTAGGAATCATATAAATAACTTGCATGTTTAAAACGCTCATTGCTTAGTAAGAGATGGCTTGTTCAAGTCTTGTTTAAAGTCTCATTGCTTAGCAAACGCTCATCGCTCATTGCTTAGATGTTTAATTTCTAGTCCACGATGCATTGATCACTAACTAGCATAGGTAACTTGGCAATGTAGCTAGCACAGATCAAGGACCATGCATTGTCAAAGCGAAGGATTTTCTCTGTACTCTCTCTCCCCAATACTAGCACGAAGTGCCGACGTACATGTCCGTGTATCTCAAGAAGCATGTCCGGTCCCAGTACTAAGCTACCAGCAACATCGTGTCCCCTATAAATAACTTTACGATAACACTAGGATTAACCGGTCTTATATCTGTTCATATTAATTTTTACTGGTGATTTTTAGTTTTAGTTCATGAATAGTAACAGCTTGTAGAAAGCCGTACAAAGAGAGAAAAACTCACGTGTGATTTTGGCCAATATAAATGAAGTTGTTACAGCGTGTGTACTATATTCGACTAATAGATCCTACCTTAAAAAACACTCCATATAGAAAAGTTATTTACTATAGAAATATAGTTTTTAAAAGTCAATATAAAGAGTAGGAGCACCCATGCATGCAGGTCTACGGAATATATCCATGCATGCAGGTCTACGGAATATATCCTTTCCTTTACAAGAGAAGCAGGCAGCGTCTCCATTGCCACCAATGCCTTCACATCCCTCTCCCTGAGGAGAAAAACCAGCCGGTTTTACCATTCCATCGCTTAGATCTTTTGCAGCTCTTCGGATGGATATGCCATTGCCACTGCCTCGCAATAGTACAGGGTTGGCTAGCTATGTGGAAATTGGAGTATATATGCATCCAGCTATTACCCACTACCGGGAACCCTACCTAATGGTCACCACCATATATACCTTGTGATTTCGAAGGATAAAAGGTTGCTGGATTTGTGATGGTAGATGATATCTTAATCTCATGATACTCAATCTTATCTACATGTCTTTATGGCCTACATGTTTCTCATTTTTTGGAAAGTTGGAAGCAGGAAATTGGATTAGAAAACATCAATTCTTTCCTTCATTATATTTCAATAATGTAAACATGTCAAACGAAAGATATTTCAGCGTTTAAGCCTAGTTATGTACCCCTGTTGTTATACACTGAGAGCTAGCTGTCCCTACATTAAAAGGAGGGACAAATGCAGCCATTCCTGTTCTAGCTTAACCTTGTGATCGTGACACAAGGGAGTTATGTGCTCATACAAGTGCTCTATTTATTACAAAAAGGGCACACTGTTCGCACATCGTTATACATACATGGGGTGGTGCAAAGAAAACTTTCGGTGCAAAGTTGTACTCTTTTCGGTTCACAAAAACATGTTTTTTTTATATCGTTACGATTCCCAAAATATAACTTTAATCACCGATTTTTACTATAATATATTTATAACATCTAATAAAATTATAGTATTATGAAAGTACTTTGCAAAAAGAATCTACATATATTATTTTTATGTATCTAATCTAAATATGTAAAAAGATATTTATAGCTAAAGTTTTAAAATTTTGATTACACGTATCTCGAAATGATATGTTTTTGTGAACCGGAGGGAGTACAAATTAAGAACATTTAACACAATTCTGAAAACAGTCACATTTATGGTGTTTGACATGTTCTATCTATATATAGCCTTACCAAAATTCGTAATCAAACTCTTTATAGATTGGGAGAGATAAAACAAACATTTAACTTGTTAATTTCATCACATTTCCTTCTGAATTATATTTTATCCTAATCTATAAAGATATAGATCATGAAATTCGGTTAGCTTACATAATAGGTCAACTCTGATCATATACAGCTTTTTGCCTCCGTGCGCGTGGTGTGGGATATATGCTGCAGACAGGCACATTGCAGCAACAGAATCTGCATATGAAAAGGAAGCACTTATCATTATCATTATTAAAAAAATGAGCTGATGGTTATTCGTATGTTCTTCTTCAACCACCTCATTTTTTTGACTTCTTACTATTCTTCACTTTCCAACCAATAAAAGCAACCCTCTTTTATACATAATTCTCTATACATACAACAAATTTCGTTGTAACACACGAGCACATGGCCGATTCTATCTTAGAATCGGCGGAGATACCCCTTCCCTTCATGCGGAGAGAATCTCACCACCTCATTCCAAGCATGATGCCGTGCAATCTACAGCTCACACACAAACACATTAAAACACGAAGAGGCCAGCGCCCCAGCCCCCAGGGGCCTATAAATAACAGCCGCCCGAGCAGCCCAGGGATCACAAACCACCGGCTCTAGTTCAGTTTCGAAGAAAGACAATCCAAATCCAAAGATGTCTTCTGGGTCGAGGAGCTCCTCCCGCAACGCCAACGCGGCCCCCGCGTGGAGCACCAAGGAGAACAAGCTGTTCGAGGAGGCCCTCGCCTACTACGGCGAGGGCACGCCCGACCGCTGGCACAAGGTGTCCCGCGCCATGGGCGGCAGCAAGACGGCTGACGAGGTGCGCCGCCACTACGAGATCCTCGTCGAGGACGTCAAGCTCATCGAGTCGGGCAGGCTCCCGTTCCCCAAGTACAACACACAGGGAGCTTGGAACTGAGGTAACAAAAAAAAACAACCTAATTCAAGCTCATGTTAATAAATATATGTTTTCCTAGATTAAAGCTAGCGATCAATTCTCCTGATAAGGCGAAAGTCATGCTACCTAGCAAAGTAATCTGCAGTTGCAGATCTTGTAGCGATGTTAGATATTGTCACTCACAAGCATGTATGCACGGATGAGATGTCAGCCATGCAAACGATGCCCTAGATGGCTGGGCATTATTAGCTATGGGAAGTCACTTGTCATTTCCGTTACTGTTCTACTTTCCAGATGCAGTGCAACATTAGAGTGCTTGCACTATTGCACAAACAAACGAATCCAGCCAAACCGAAAGCACATAATTTGAGCCTGTGCCAGGCCATCATGCAGGCACAATTTGCACGCAGTAATACGCACCAATCTGTTATCTGTCACTTTTGCACATAGACACAGGAGTTGGCTCTAAATTGTACAAGTGTTTGTCCTCTAGCTCCGCTTAATCCTAGAGGAATAATCTCCCTGCTGACAAAAAAATAAAGTTGGGATCTTGCGGTGTAACCCCTTGTGGAGCTGTGCGTCAGTTCCAGGCTTGTAGCCGACATGCACTTTAATATCTCCCTTTCATGTCAATTCGTATTGCAAAAAAGGTCTTTGTTCGGTTGTTCCCGTTTTTTAGAGGCACATGTGTCTTTTCCAAAAAGGCAAGTAATTAAATTCTATTTTGTGTTCTCTTCGGAGGGTTAAAACCAATAAACCGTGTTACTCCTTGAAGAGGCACACCTGTGCATGCCCATGATTTACAAATTATATATAAGCTACCAATGGAACCCATTTTACCAAGACTACCATGCATATATAGAAAGCTACAATCTATAGGGGAAAAAATGGGGGCCACGTTTCTCCTATTCAAATGCAACATCATGTTGCCCTGTAAAATAGTTTTATGTTTGATCACTGTTCAGAAAAACTTACAGGGTACATCTTATCGCTTTTTGTTTTTTCAGGGGTGCAGCATCTGAAGCACCTCCAGACAGGCAAAACTGTTGCATAATCTAGAGTCCTTAACTGGGACAAGATATTGAAGGAAACGTATTGATATATTGTTTTTATATTAAGAAGTTTGTGGTTGTTTGCTTAGGAATAAAACGAAGAAAAGATGTGTGTATATAGTTTCAGGTTGTAAGAAAATCAAGTGCCCTTGTGCTTGCAGAAGCTAACCTGCATTTGCCATTGCATGTAGTTCGTTAGTACGCCCCCTACAAGTTGTGAAGTAAACATCAGTGATGTAAAACTCCTGTACTTATGTGCTAGTAATTATGAAGTTGTGCAATTGGTAGATATCCTGCTCTCTCCAATTGGTTTAAGACTTCAGATGTCTGCAGATGTTGATGTAAGCTCATGCAGTTAATAGCACACTGGCCTCTGCTAACTAGTTTAGATGTTTACTATGCACATCGGAAAGTTGGCCATGCTAATAACAGAAAGTTTGTCGCCTCTTGCTTTTCAAGAACTGGAACTAAGAAATGCACACCAAGTCGTTCTCAAGAACGGTGCAAATAATCTAATGCCCGAACCATCAACAGTTCTACACCCCCAAAGGTCCCACCAACGTTATATGCGTCGTCGTGGTGTTGTCGGTCGCCGTGGTCATCAAGAACCCCAACCATCACAAGGGTACCGTGCTTGATGAAGATTGTTGGTCAGATGAGGACTACAGCATAGCCACTTAGGTGACATAGACAATCTTTCCGGTTCCAAAGATTTCTATTTGCAATTTGCGATGTTATTGTTGCTACACTGATGTTAGTATTTAGGAATGAAAATTTTCAACGTCGACTCTCTTATCCATTGGGTCGACAATCAAGTCACCGATCTTATAAAATAATATAAGTAAAAAATGACTAAAAATCCTCAAAATAGAATAGAGATATTCTTTTATTGCTATGAACTAGTTATGAGAGTGCCTCAATAAGGCGAGAGACTAACCCTAATTATACTGAATTGAATAAGATGTGAATTTGTCCGAAAAGAGACTGATTTTTTTTGTTCCTTTGTCATCTAGCCTTAAATACCAATGAAAAGACGGTAATTATCTACCAAAGAAGACACCTTATACCTCGCATCTGCCGAGAAGCAATTATTGTCAGAGAGAGAACACATGATCGTCGGTTATTATTAGTGAGAGATGAACGTGAGCAACAACTGCATGGTAGTTGTTGTCAAAGACAGGTCTGAAGCATTGTACTATTTGGAGTGGATAAGACACGTGCTGCATCCATTGCACAGAAGGAATATCTTGGAATTAGGTCCAGGGACTAGTTCATAGACTCTCCAAGCAGTCATCTGGTCAAACAACACACACAGTATCTCTTCGACCAGGGTACACAGGGAGCAACCTCTGAAGGTTTATGACCATAGGGTCCCTTTGCCTTAATTATATATTAAAGCCATATTTAGGGATTTATTCTATCCTCGTCAGTTAGCCCCGAATTTTAAGTGAATTTATAATCTTCCAATTGAATTTTCAATCAGAAAAGTACTCCTTTAAATAGTAAGAGTAACGAAGTGGTTCGTATTAACTATAAAATTGAGAAACTAACCAAGAAACTGAAAAGCGTGGTGTCCATTGGGCTTTAGATTAGGTAACTTATTTTTGCAGTTGAAGAGAAACCCTTATAAAACCCTTAGTGCGCCGCCTTGGGGTTTCACGCTTCCAGGAAAATCTTTCACATTTTTCTCCACCCTTGCGCTCTTCTCTTATAGTCCTGAATTCTTTCAATCCCCTTTTTGATCTACTACCATCTAGCCAAAATATCGGATCTTATCACCAACTGGCCAGCGTCGAAGCTTGGGATGAAGAAGCTCGAGGCAATAGAGAAGGATGGGATGCTCCCCAACAAGGTTCTAATCCCTTGGAGGCCAGCGATCAGGGAGAAATTCCTGAGTGGGAATGAGGACGAGATTCCAATCTTCTGGGCATGTATTGAGTGTGGGTTTTGATTGCTGGTGCACCCATTCCTCTCCCAGGTCTTAGAATATTATGGAATCGAGCTGGTAAACCTTGCCCCTAATTCGATTGGTAATCTTAGCGTCTTCATCTAACTCTACGAAGCATATTTGGGGATTCCACCAAACTTGGCGCTCCTCACATACTTCTACAGGATAATGAGGTTGGGGAAATCCGTGGCGTCATCTGGAGATTGTGCTTTGCATCTCCACGATGGGAAGGCTAAAGAATACATTTAAATGTATGCTAAATCTTGTGGTCGTCATGGGAGATGATGTGGTTCTATATGACACTCAGCAAGGATGACAACCTTTTCATCACCGATCAGGTGACTGTTGAGAACCCAAGATGGCAATCCTCCTGGAAGAAGGAGGGAAAGGTGGGGTGATAGATCGATGCCAACCACTATCTAAGGGTGAGAGGTCTTAATTCATGGCACGTGGTGAAGGATTTCTCCATACGCTAGATAAGTCCTTTGAAATTGTGCAATCATACCATGCTTTGGTATGTGAGCAGGGATGACCTGACCAAGGATTCTCCAAAATGTAAGTTTCAAAAAATTCCAACCAGTTCAGTTAAGTTTTGTTTTTGATTGATTAAATCTTTTAACCTTAAAGTCTTCTCTGATTTCATAGCATTATCCTCTACTGAGATGAGAGAGCGAAACAAAATGATCTACATAGGAGAGCCTAGCTAGAAGGCAGAGGTGCCCTTGATCTTGGCTGCTACCTCTCGAGAAGAGAGGATTGAAAGACTCAAGGTAAAAATGGTTACCTTTTTCATCACTTGTTTATTTTCTGATCGGTATGCCGCAACATTCCTATGATATATAGATGGTCGCGTCGGAGAGTGGTGAGCTGTCCAAGAGCTTGGAATATGCTCTTCCAAACCCCAAGTGGTGGAAGAGTGTGAGGAAGTCATATGGGGCTTTGGGATCAAACCTGGCTCCATCATCGACTACCTTGGCTATTCTCCTGATCACTGCTCTGATCACCTCTACGTCTGCTCCAGCGATCACACAAGGTTCCAAGAGCAGAGTCCCCTCAGAGATAGGATTTTACTATGGCTCCGGAAGTTTTTCTTTAAGCCTACTCTTTCTCTTATAAGGAGGATAGAGAAATGGCACCGACAGGAATATATTTTCAAGATGAAGAACTTTGTCGCCGAGCTAACTTCAGTTAGTAACCAGGCAGAAGAGAGGGATGGGCCACTGATCAGAGCCATTGCAAGCATTGAACAAATTTCATCGGTCATAGGTTCCGGAATGGTTGTAAATGATGAGGTGGCTATTCTTCAAGCGTCAGAGGAAGCGACTGCATCACCGATCAAAGGAGCCGCAACCTCCGAGAAGGTGGTCAGAGAAGTTGCTTCTGACCACCCCAAGGAGGATCCAACTAAGGATAAACTTATTTGGTTAGAGGGCTAAAAGGGTTCAACCAGCCCTACCAATTCAGAACTGGTAAAGTAGGTCGAGAAGAAGAAGAGAAAAGCAAATGCTTTGGACTACACTCCAGGGCATTTTAACTTCAAAGCGAATTAGAACAGGTATGTGCTAATATAAAAAATTTATGTAAATTCATATCTTTAGGTTTCCTAGAGTTTTGAAGTCTACACTTCTCTTTTTTTCTTCTTCCTTCATAGCACCTCTAATACTTTGATCAGCCCAGATTTGAATACTCCTCGTGGGGAAACTCCCAAGGAGAGAGTGGTTGAGGTAGCCCCCAAGTGGATAGAGGAGCCAGTACCTACCGATACTACTCAGAATTCTTTGGCAACTTCGACCCTGTCCAAGGACATAGAGGCATAAGAGAAGTCCTAGCAGGACCCGACCACTATTAGGACTCAAGTGGTGAAGAGGAGGGAGCAAGTATGTTTCCTCCTTTCTTTGAAGATCCCGAGGAGGAGAGCTCTTCCTTGGTTAGGAAGTCTCCTCACCCAAAGGACATCCCTAACTGACTCCAAATCTTCAACAATAAGAGACTCGAGGAGGTCTGGTGGAGGAAAATCTCAAACTATCAATCGAAGATAGGTCCCGAGATGATTTACTCTGCCTATGCTGACAAAGCAGTTTAGGTAAGTTTCCACGATGCTTTATGATGCATTTTTGGAGTTTTTTCAAAATATAGAAAAGTTTCCTTTTTGCTTTTTGTACCATATGGTGGAAGGCGTATCTATGGTCTAAGAACTGACCAAGCGAGCTTTATCCTTGGAAAAGGAGAACCTCCAATTGAGAAGTAGGTATCATCTTTAAACTTCTTCCACTGCTTCTTAATCCTTGCTTTTTCTTAACTCTTTTCTTGTCATGGTTGACGGAATTGGAGAGCTTTGAAAAAGAGACTAAGGCTAAAGGAGCCATCATCTTAAAGCTTGGGGAAACGTGTAAGACTAAAGACTGGTCAACTGAAAGCTGGTCGCCAAGTTTAATGAAAACATCCTCAAGCACAAGGAAGCCACCAAAGTTTATGAGAAGAAGAATCTAGGTAACTAATCTTTAATCCAACCAATTTATTATATATTTATTTTATCTAATTTTGAGCTACTCGTGTAGAGCAAAACCTAAAGCTGAAACGATTAGAAAAAGCTCTTGGTTTTGAAAAGGACAAGGAGAAGGAGCTTGAAAGGAGTCTTCAAAAGAAAATCCTCGCCTTCAACAAGATGCTTGTCGATAGGGGGCAGAAGAATTTGAGTCCTCATCAAGGGAGCCGGCTGAGAAGGTGAACTATCTTGCTAGATAACTTGAAACCCTTTAAGGCTTGCTCGCTACTTCTCGGAACTACACACAGACAATGAGAGATGCAATGGCTGATGGAGTTAGCTTTGCCTTAGCAAAGCTTAAAGCTTTTGACCCATCACTTAACCTCCAATGCACAAGACAGATTTCAACTACTCAGAGGAGAATGCAGCCAAGTTTTTCGAAGACGTGAAGCCCTTCGGGAACAAGATTGCTGAGGAGATGAAGGTCGGGTCTCCATTAAACAGTGACTAGTCTGGTGGTTCCAATGAGTTGACAAATGTTCATATAATATGAAAAATTCCCATGTAAAGAACTTACCTTTATCATCAATAAATCTTATGTCAATTTTTTAATTCATTAAGTACTCATATATTTTCTAGCCCCCGACAACTTGTTTAGTAGTAATACTTACTAAGAAAGCAGTGGACCAAGAATGCAAGAGCAGTTTGCTATGACAAATGGACTAAGTACATGCTGATTATGTTGTAGCAAGGACCTAGTTGTTTCTAGGAAATCACTTTGGATGGAACCAGCAAATGATTTCGACTAGCCTTATATACCATTTTCATAATCAAAATATTTTATAGCCCAATATGAGGCTGTAAAATGACATAAAACTTGTTGATGATAAAAATAATAAGAATTTTTTGCAAGAAAGTATGCAAGAATGATAAAATCTTGTATTTATGAACTTTATCCGAACTGGTTGTAAGATTGTTGAGAACTAAAGACATGAATAATACTTCTCGAAACATATTCATACTTAAGTTTTGACTCGTAGCAAAGATTGTAGGAAAAAGACCATCGGTAAGAAACTCCTTCCAATGTGTAGGACCACATGTAGGGAGGAAAGATTTCAATTAGGAGGTTTTTCATGTCTCGACTAGTTCTAAAGAAAAGAAGGATAGAATGTTGAAGTGAAAAAGAAAGCCTTCAAGTCCCCGAGCATGTCTAGTTGTCTATGTGATGCTTCTTTTACTTGTTTTTGTTTGAGAAAAGAGTGTGTAGATTATCATAAGAACCATCTCTGTGAAGGTTATGATTAGAATCCGTGTGGTGTTTGATGGATCAGTCAAAGCCAAAAGTAAAAAAAATATCCCTTAAAAGGGTCTCGGAGGAAAATAGGTCTCTTTGACTATCTCAAACAACAATAGTGTGTGACCAAGCTTCTGATAATGAAATATAAATAAAAACACCCACGAAGATGAAAGAAATATTGTAACATTATTGAAATATTGAAATAAAAAATATATTTACATATAGAACTTACACAATTGATTAATGTTCTAAAAATTAGATACCACACGCCCATCTAACATGGCCAGTCGTGTTGAGCCTGGTCTGGTGAGTTCGACCATAGTGTATGGACCTTCTTATTTAGGCAAAAGTTTGTTGTGATTTGTCTGGCTCTAAATTTTTCTGAGAACTAGATCACCTACAACTAAGCTGTGAGGCTGCACTTTATGACTGTGGTACCTTCACATGGCTTGTTGGTAGACCACCGAACATATCAAGGCTGTGTTTCATCTTTCCTCAAGGAAATTGATGTCATCGGTTCGTCGTTCTGCTTGATCATTGTCATTCTAATGATTGATTTTAGTAGAGCCAATCTTTAGTTCTAGAGGAAGCATGGCTTCTACTCTATAAACTAGAAAGAAGGGTGTTTCATCAGTTGCACGATTGGTCATGATTCGAACACCCATAATATAGAGGAAAGTTCTTGCGCCCCCATTGTATTAACTAGTCGAATACTCAGCGCTCGATTCCTTGTATTAGTATGCCATTGGCTCGCTCTACTACCCTGTTACTCTGTGGGTGAGTCACTAGGTGTAACATATATTGGTACCTAGATCTTTGCAGAATTCCTGAAAATTTCCGCTCGAGAACTGGATACCACTATCTGTGATTATACAACTAGGAATGCCAAATCGTGTAATCATATTTTTCTGATGAATTCCTTAACAAACAACTTCAGTTGTTATCTTAATAACTGGCTCAGCTTCTATACATTTAGTAAATGTATCAATCATGAAAGGTCCTAGACTGTCCAGCACCTAGGTTGTGAAAGGACAAGAAAGAGGTATTGTTTGCAAAGCTTGTGCAAGTTGATGCACCTGTTGGCTGTGAAACTGACATTGCACACATTTTTTTCACCAGGTCTTTTGCATCATAGAGGACAACTGGCCAGTAGTATCCCTGTTGGAAGGCTTTACTGACCAGAGTTTTGTAAGAATGATGTGTTCAACAGACTCCTCCATGTATGTTGGATAGTAATTTTAAACCATCCTTTTGAAATATGCACCTCATCAACACTCTATAAGTTCCCCATTTGTAAAGGGTGCATCCGACTAGAGTGTATGATTTGGCTTTTTGAGCTGTATGATCAACCTCTACAACATCTTCAGGAAGTATGCCATGTTGAAGATATTCATAGGTTGATATCATCCAATCATTACTAGGGTCAATCTATATGACCTCCAGTGGAGCGTCTTTGGAATGCTCGATTTGTCAAGTTGCTCGAGAAAAACTCCGAGCGGGATGGGTGATCTTGAGGAAGTCACCCATGTCAACTGGTCTGCTAGAAAGTTGTCCTTTCTAGGAATATGTTGGATCTTAAAATTGAAGAAATGCCTTTCAAGTTTTCTAACTTCCGCGAGATAAGATGACATCGCGGTACTTGAACATTCATACTCTTTCCTGACTTGAGTCGCTACTAGTTGAGAACCACCTTTCAATAGTAATCTACGAATCCTGAGCGCTTTGGCTACTCAGAGTCCTACCATTAAACTTTCATATTCTACCATATTATTTATAGCAGGAAAGTTTAGCTGAATGGTGTATTTTATGTGTTCTCTAGTAGGAGATACTAGGACTACTCCAGCTCCCAAGCCTTTTAAAATCAAGGAACTATCGAAGTACATAGTCCACTCCTTGTGGTGTTCATACTCAGGCCCTTAGGTAGGTTTAGGGTTTGTCCATTCAACGATGAATTCTGCTAAACCCTAGGACTTGATTGTTGTTCATGAAATGATATGGAGATCGAACTCCTCAAGTTCGACTGCTTATTTTGCTATACGTCCTAATGATTCCCTGTTTTGGACAACTTAATTAACCAAGAGGGTATCTAGTCAGTGCAACCACTTCGAGGGCCTGAAAGTAATGCCTTAGTTTTCTTGAAGTCATAAGGAGATCTTGAAGTCATAAGGAGAGTGTATAGTAACTTGTGTATCTTTGGATATCGTTCTTTTGGTCCATGTAAGACTTTGCTTACATAATATACTGGTTGTTGGATATTGTCACGCTCAATGACCACTATGGCACTAACTTCTTATGGAGCCGTAGCCAGGTATAAGAGCAATATTTCTCCCGGTCTTGGAGAGACTAAGACCGAGCACTTAAGAGGTACTTTTTAAGCTCTTCAAAGGCATCGTTTGCTTCCTTAGTCCATTTGAAAATTTCATGTTTTCAAAGAAGCATAAAGAAAGCTAATCCTTTTTCCCCTAACCGTATTATGAAATGACTTAGCACTTCCATACAGTTTGTTAGCTTTTGGATTTCCTTCTTCGTGGTCGGAGGACGCATGTGATCGATGACCGCTATTTTTTTGGATTTGCTTCAATTCCTCTAGCTGAAATTAGGAATCCAAGAAGTTTTTCAGATAACACTTTGATCACACATTTCTCCAGATTTAACTTAAGGTTATGTTTTCATGAATTAGTGAAAGTTTCATGCAGATCAGAGATATGATCTCCGATGTTGATATGTTTCACGATCAAGTCATCAACATAGGCCTCCAAGTTATGACCAATCTGCGTACTAAAAGTTGTTTTGCATTAACCTCTAAAAAGTAGCACTGCCATTTTTGAGATCAAACAGTATCTTTACAAGCAAAAGGTGACATGGCGTGATGAAGAAAGTGTTATCTTCATCATCTTTACTCATACTAATATGGTGGTACCCTGAATACACATCTAAAAAGCTTAATAACTCACACCCGAAAGTAAAGTCAACAAACTGATCAATATGTGGAAGGGGAAGTCATCCTTCGGACATGCTTTATTGAGATTTATGAAATCAATACACATTCATCATTTCTCATTACTTTTTCTAACAATTATAGGGTTGACGAGCCACTCTGGGTGATTGACCTCATGAATGAATCCAGCCTTGAGAAGCTTGTCGATCTTCGACTAGATTGCCACCTTCCAATCGGGTGCAAATCGCCTTAGCTTTTGCTTGACCGGTTTTTTGTCAGGCCAGGCTAGGCGAATACATCCAATACATTTCAATTTGCTCAGAGGAAGGAGATGATCGACTCTTTCTATTTGAGGTCAAGTCCTACCCTGACCAGTATTTTCTAGAAGGTGGCGCTAGCATTTTCAAGTCCAAACGATGCCTTGACATTTTCTGAAGAAGCGTCCTTGTCGAGTGGAACCTCCTTGATTTGATCAGAGGATTTTGAGGCCACCTTTAGTCTTGAGTGCTTGGCCTGCACAGAAGACAGATTAGCATTTCTAGTCGGAAGTTCATCGACCAATTCTAGAGATATATGACCGCATGCATATGCCATCTTTCAATCCCCTCGAACCATTATGACATCTTTTGGTCCTAGCATTTTAACTCTGATAGCTATAATACGTGGCTATTAGGAACTTAGCCAATGCCGGATGACCAAGAATCCAATTATATGTGGTTTCAAAATCTACCACATCAAATGAGATTATTTCTATTCAGAAGTTATCTGGACTTTCAAATATAACCGGTAAGGGAAATTTGCCCTATTAGTTTACTAGTAGATCTTACGACTATGCCATGATAGGCATATTTCATGCCCCTTACTTTCGATTTGGGAACTTTAATTTCTTCAAAAGATCCCATAAACAAAATATTAAGAGAGCTAACACCATCTATTAGAACTTGATTAACTTTGCAATTATATATGGTAGGTTCTACGACAATAGGGAACTTACCTGATTGAGTTGAGGAGATGGGGCAATCTTCCTGGCTGAAGGAGATAATTATCTACAACAACCTAGATGGCTTGACAACGATCTGAGATTCAATGAGGTTCACTTCCTGCTCTATGGTCGTCTGATGGCGTTTGGACTCATAGGAGGAGAACAAACCAAAGATCATGTCAACGATGTGCTATGGCTCCTAATAGTTCGTTTCTACATCACCATCCTTATCCTTCTTAGAGCTCGGTTCCACGAGCTCATAAATGAAAGGGAAATGACCTTTACCTAAATAATTGTCTTCTAACTTCTTCTTCCAGGCTCGGAAGGTGCGCAGATCATGCCTTGTTGCTTGATGAAGTAGAGACCACTTCTTATTCTTTTTGGACTCATCGATCAGAGCTTTTGCCTTGTTCCAACCAAAATAGTCCTTGCCCCAAGTAAATTGCTAAGGGATCGTAAGAACCTCTTTAGCATTAGGTTTATGATTCTTCTTACCTTCGATAGACTTTTTGGGCTTTTTCTCTTTCTTATCCAGGTCAGGTTGAGAAATTTTCTCTATCCGATCAATATCTTTGTTCCATTCAATTGCCTTACTAGCTGTTGCGTACCTGTCGGCCATCTCGAACAACATGACGATCATTCTTGGATGGTTCATTGCGTTGTGCTCCATAAACTGTCGATTCCTCATCCCCACTTTGAAAGCCTAAATAACAAAGAAATCTGCAACCTCAAGAATGGAATTAGGAATCTGGCTAAACCTCTTGATGTACTACCAGAGAGTCTCATTGGGTTCCTGCTGGATTCAGTGGAGATCATCTTTTTTACCGAGACAATCATAAGTCCCCTGAGATTTTGTGATCAAGATGTCACAGAGTTACTCCCAGGTGTAAATTGACCATGCCAGTTGGCTGAGTAACCAAGACCTGGCAGATCCTTCGAGGACTATGGGCAAGTAGTTTGCCATCACGTTATCATCACCACCAGCAGCCTTAATGGCAGTAGTGTAAATCTAGAGAAATTTTAATGGGTTTTGAGTTTCACTAAATTTCTCTAGATTTGCTGGTCAGAAATTATTCGGCTAGTGTACTGCTTGAAGGCCTATCGAGAATACCTGACAAACTATGATCGAGTCATGGTGCCTTCTTTAGAAAGGAGACAGATTGTAGTCAGTTGGAGAATGGTTCCTCTGGTAGTTGTACTAAGGAACTGGCGCTCTGACCCGGTCATAGACACTTACATTGTGTCTCCAACTGGCTTCTTGGTTCAGGTGATGCCGCAGATCACCCGATCCGAGTGTTCATTCCTCATGGCGAGGGGAGGAGTGGCTTCATGGAAGAGCCATCTTCCCTCATGACTCCCTTGTTGAAATCTTTGAGAAGTCTAGAGGCAGACGTCGGATTATTTCCAGCTCAACTACGTTGGCTTCTGCTGAGGGAGGAATGCTCAGATGAAATTTCTGCCAGAGTAGGATTTGAGTTGTTTAAAATGTAGTGGACTCATTGTAGATTTTGGATCATTATCGAGGGTCTTGAAGGATCCCTGTTGGTAGAAGGTGTGCGGTGACTTGAGTTTCCCTCCGACCCTCTCGCTTGTCCCGCTTAACCCGTCATGCACGGTGGGGTAGAATCAGGTGGATTAGCTGATTGGCGTCCACCAATTTTGTTGCCTCTGTTGTCTCGGGGTGATGCATGAGTGTTTGCACTATTTCGACCAATCGGTCCTGGTGGGTTCTATCATGGAGAATCTTGCACAGCATCTTTATCGATATCACCAATTGCGTTAACTTCATGCCTCTAGCACGAATCTCTCAATGAGCTCCTATCGAAACTAAGGGAGACTTCTACCGCTTCAACAAGGAGCCTCTACAATGGGTAACAGTTGGAAATTACCACCTCTAGAGGGCTTTGTGGTGGACTCAACCTAATCCGGTGGGTTGCTGAGCGTATCATCTTCACTTGGCTTTCTACCGGTGGTAACTTCATCAACATTGCAACTAGGTCTTAGTCGGCTCCTGGAATACGTAGGAGCCGTTGATGAATAGCGGTCGCCCATGGCTGTAACAAAAGTACACTGACCCTCGGATTGCGGCGTTGAGATTTTGTCATCATTTTTGCTAGTCGAAAGCATTGGGCTTGCAGAGGCACTTGGACATTTCGATCTGATCAGAACAACTGATTCCTTGAGGAGTGCCGCTGATGGGGGCGGCAAATTTTCTTCCATCCGGTCGATCTCACTGGTTTCAGCAAGTGACGAGCCTAGGATGGAAAAGAATGATAACAACACATCATGTTCCATGGCGCAGATGCAATTATCCATGTTGAGGTCGATGTAGTCCACCAAGTAGAACCAGTTCTCCTCATCCCATGTCCTTGCCATGATTGTATAGCGATGACAACAGGGAAGAGAGAAGGATGAGGATCGCTGAAGAAGAACTTCAAGGATTCAACACCTTCATCCCCACGGACAACGCCAGCTGTTGACGATCGTGTCGCCGATCTTATAAAATAATATGAGGAAAATGGATAAAAATCCTTCAAAGAGAATAGGAATGCTCTTTATTGCTATGAACTGATTACTAGAGTGCCCTCTATAAGACGGAAGACTAGCCCTAATTACACTGAATTGAATGAGATGTGAATTCATCCAGAAAAGAGACTAATTTTTTTGTGCCTTCATCATTCAGCTTTAAATACAAATGAAGAGACACCCATTATCCACTGGAGAAGACACCTTATGGAACTAGCGTGTCTAGTTGGGAAGGCAGTTATTGTCAGAGAGAGAATGTCTGATTGTCAGTTGTTGTCAGCAGGAGACGAATGTGAGCAACAACCGCATGGCAGTTGTTGTCAGAGACTCAGGGGCCGAAACATCATGCTGTTTGGAGTGGATAAGGCACGTGTTCCATCTATCGCACGAAAGAAATATCCTAGAATCGAGTCCAGGGACCAATTCATTGATTCTCTAAGCAGTCATCTGGTCAGGCAACATATACAGTGTCTATTAGCATTCAGATGACACAAGGCATCGTAAATCCTCTCCTATACTTCCTGAGATTTCAGAAGCAGGAGACGAACGTGAGCAACAACCGCATGGTAGTTGTTGTTAGAGACTCAGGGCCGAAGCATCATGCTATTTAGAGTAGATAAGGCACGTGTTTCATCTATCGCACGAAAGAAATATCCTAGAATCGAGTCTAGGGACCAATTCATAGATTCTCTAAGCATTCATCTGGTCGGGCAATATATACAGTGTCTCTCCGACCAGAATACTCAGGAAGCAACATCTGAAGGTTTACAACCACGGGGTCTCTTGACCTTAATTATATATTAAAACTGTATCTAGGGATTTATTCACTACTACAGAAAAGACCATCACAGACGGTTCAAAAACGTCATCACAGACAGTTTTGTGAACCGTCTGAATTTATGGGTCAGTGATAATACGAGGTCATCACAGACGGTTTTCGAACCGTCTGTGATTTTAATATCACAGACGGTTTTTAACTAAAAACCGTCTATGATATTAAATATCACAGACGGTTCTTAACTAAAAACCGTCTGTGATATTTATAAATCACAGACGGTTTTTAACTAAAAACCGCCTGTGATATTTATAAATCACAGACGGTTTTTATTATAAAACCGTCTGTGATATTCTCTTCTACTCCTAAACCTATTTCTGTTTATTGGCTAGCCTCAGGAAATGCTAGTCATGCCCTCTGAAACAAGCAGATCAACATGTATATGTATACATATCCAATTCACATCTCAATTCATTTCACAAACATAAAACATCCATTTTTATTAAGATTAGAGCCTACCATTACAATATCCCAAAACAACGAGAAGGTTACACAACAAGAACAGCAGGTTACACAACAAGAACAGAGAAAAAGATTACAATATCCCAAAACAACAAGCAGGTTACACAACAAGAACAGAGAAAAAGCAAAGATCTTCTGTCTTCTCGCCCCTGATGCAACGCATGAGCTGGATGCCTTCTCGCCCCTGCGGTGTCTTGTCTCCCGTAGACTTGTGCGTCGTCTGCAAGGAGGAGGAGAATAGCAAGCAGGAGGACAGCAAGGAGGAGGACAGCAAGGAGGAGGATAGCAAGGAAGAGGAGACAGGCTGGGTTTGGTTATATTTATAGGGGAGGGAGAGGGAGGGAGAGGCGGGAGTTCGAAATTTTTGGCGCGGGAACGGAGATTGGGTTGAAGAGGATCGACGGGCCCAGCGGTCAGATTATCACAGACGGTTCTATTGGCTAGAACCGTCTATGATGAATGCATATCACAGACGGTTCTATATATAGAACCGTCTGTGAATTAGAGCACAGAATTTTATATACCGATGCAATATAAACAACTAGTCTGAAAAGGTAAAATAGCAACGTTTTATATAGCTTATATATACTCATTTAAAAGGTTTCAACGAGATCTACAACTTTGTAGTTGAAGCAAAATCCAAATTCCGAAAGGAAGACCAAGAAAAAGGGCAAAAACAGACACCAAAAACTTGCGACGCAGGTTTAGGTCCAAAGATGGCCGATTTTCGGGGTCTTGGAGGGCGACTAGCGCAAGCGGGTCGTTTTTTTATCGGGCTCGTCGTTAGCTTTCCAACGAGTACAAGAACGTCGAAAACGGACACCGTATGCAAAAGTTATGCCCGTTTTACTGAAGGTGTCTCAAAACTGAATCATACTCGGACTTAAGCGGGAATATTTGAAATTTTGAGGGATTGCAAGGCGGGAAACGTATCACAGACGGTTTTTAATAAAAAACCGTCTGTGATAATCTGGTTTCACAGACGGTTTTTAATAAAAAACCGTCTGTGATATTCCAGATTATCACAGACGGTTTTTTATTAAAAACCGTCTGTGATATTCCAGTATCACAGACGGTTTTATAATAAAAACCGTCTGTGATAATCTGAAATATCACAGACGGTTTTTATTATAAAACCGTCTGTGATATTGGAATATCACAGACGGTTCAGCGGTAAGAACCGTCTGTGATACTACTTTTTCCCGCCATAAATACCACAGACGGCCTCCAAATTAAAACCGTCTGTAATAGTGTACATCACAGACGGTTTCACAAAACCGTCTGTGATTTAGCGTCTACTATTAGGCTTTCTGTAGTAGTGATTTAATCCTCATCGAATGGTCATTTTGTTTTAGAACTGGTATTGCCTCTCCAAGACTGGGCTCCATTTTGTTTTAGAACTGGTATTGCCTCTCCAAGACGCTAGCCGAGCTCGGGGCTCTGGCTTACACGGACAAGGCCGGGCTGAATGTTATGACCGTCTGTCCACCGTTTTGTTCTTGGACCTTTGCTGCAATCCATGGTTAACTTTAGCAGCTCAATCCTCATCAACTTGTTGAAAGGCAGGTCTTTCATTCTTCCTTGCATTGTTGAATATCGATCATCTATCTTAAGCATTCAGATGACACAGGGCATCGTAAATCCTCTCCTACACTTCCTGAGATTTCAGAAGCGTCGATCATCCATTCGAACTAGAGAGCGAGCAATTGCTGTTTCTTACGGGTGGCAAGTGGCATGGCATGACGTTATATACCTTGTGCTTTGCGCAGGCGGCCGCGACACCACCGACGAGGACAAGACGAGGGACATGGTGGATGTTCGTGACGTCGTCGATGCTCTCGTCCTGACGTACGAAAACCCGGCGCTGTCCGGGAGGTACATCTGCAGCGCGTATGAAATGAAGATATCTGAAATGGTTGGCATCATTAGGAGGTTCTACCCAAATCTAAACTACCCCAGGAGGTAGGTAAGAACGTGCACATCCACTTCACCCGTGAGCCAGCAACATCGCATGCGGCACACATCCATAATTACACGATGCAGTTGCAGTTGCATATGCTTGATGTGTGTGAAGTATACATAAACCCTCGCGATTTTTTATGGTCATCAATGGCAGGTTTGTTCAAGTGGAAGACGAGAAGATAGTGGGCTCCAAGAAGCTGCAGATGCTGGGGTGGAAGTTCAGGACGGCAGAGGAGTGTCGCACGGACAGTGTTGAGTCCTACAATGAGCGATTGAGATTTGAGTAGTGGCAAATTGAAGTGCAGTAATTATAATAATGCAGCTGTGGAATGCAACAAAATTCGTACAAATTACAGCTGAAACCGGTATTGAAGTCTAGTGCTGAAATTTAGAATTCAGCATAAGAAAAGTAAGAAACGGTTGAAGGCAAGAAGAAATGCCCGCATCGGTTGTTGCGGCGCGGCCAGCCTGCGGCGCTCGCGGAACTGCAGGAAGAACTTCTCTGGGTCTGTCCCCCTTTTCCTCTAAATAGGGATTACCTCATATGTTTTATACGTGTTTGGCACAAATCCCCGTGCGGAGCTCCCTCCCTCCCCTTTTCCGTGCGGTGCCGGCGGTGTCGTCGAAGGCCTCGTGGGCGACAAGGCCTCCCAGCCCGTCTCCTCCCCCTCCTCTGCTTCTCGCCGCGACCGCTCCTCCTACGCCACCTACTGGCGCTGCTCCCTCTGCGCCCGCGACGCCGCCCTCTTCCAGCTCCGCTCCCGCCCCGGCATCGACGCCGCCCAGGCCTCCGTCGCGCTCGCCACCATCGCCAGGTACCACCACACCAGCGTCGCCCCCCTGCTTGGCGCCTGCCTCGCCGGCCCCCACATCTACCGCGCCTACGAGCTCCCGCCCGGCCCGGGCGCCACCACGCTTGCCGCCTGCCTCCGCAACCCGCGCAACCCCAGCTTGATTGTCCTCCGCACCTGGCTCTCCCGCGTCCAGGTCGCCGCCGACGTCGCCCAAGGCCTCGAGTACATCCACCACCACGCGGCCGCCGCCCACGGCCGCGTCTCTTCATCCACCGTGCTCGTCTCCGACCCAGGCCTCCGCGCGCGGCTCACCCACTTTGCCGCAGTCCAATTCGCCGCCGATGATGCCACTGCCCAGGAGGATTCGCGGGAGGCGGCGGACGTGTACGCCTTCGGGGTGCTGTTGCTGGAGCTGCTCTCCGGGGAGGAGGCGGCCAGGTACCGGTTGGAAAGGGGGAGCAAGGAGCTGGTGCGGGTGACAGTGGTGGAGACGGCGGAGGAGGCGGCGAGGAGCTGGGTGGACAGGAGGTTGGGGGACTCGTTCCCTGTGGCTGCAGCGGAGAGGCTGATAGAGGTGGGGCTCCGGTGCGCCGCGGCGGTGGAGGGGGAGCGGCCGGAGATGACGTGGGTGGCCGGGAAGGTGTCAAAGGTGTATTTGGAGTCCCGAGCGTGGGAGCAGAAGCTGCGGGTGCCCACCACCGACTTCTCCTCCTCGCTGGCGCCGCGCTGATCCCTTCCTTCCTTCGGCCCGGCCCGGAGGCCGCGGCAGGCGTCGCGGGCGCGGAGGGAGCAGCACCAGTAGGTGGCGGAGGAGGAGCAGTCGCAGTGAGAAGCAGAGGGGGGGAGGAGACGGGCTGGGAGGCCTTGTCGCCCGCGAGGCCTTCGACGACACCGCCGGCGCCGCACGGAAAAGGGAAGGGAGGAAGCTCTGCATGGAGATTTGTGCCAGACACGTGTAAGACATCTGAGGCAATCCCTATTGAGAGGAAAAGGGGACAGACCCCAGAGAAGTTCCTTCCCGGAACTGCTCCTTCTCCCGCTCAGGTTACGTGGCTCCTGCGCCTACGAACAACGCGGTTCCCGACGACTAGCATGGCGGTGATCCAAAGAAGGCTAGTGAATGGATTTTTTTTAGACTGATGACTTATGATTTATAGCTTAAATATTTAAATTCTGTTTGTTTGTGAGAGATAGTACGCACAGAAAAATAGTCGTATAAGATTTTGATCAGTAGAGCTAAATTCAGTACATTTTTTACTACAATCTTCCTATTAACCCCGCCTTAAAAAAACGCACCGTTTAAAAACTAGTTACTGTAGTCCGTACAAAGATAGGCTGGCTGAAAGTGGAAAAGAATCATGCTAGTATTTCTCAGGGCTTAGTGCCCTACGTTTAGGGATGGATTCTTTTAGACTGTAGGTATGACTTTTAGTTTATGATTTTTGAATTTTAGACGCAGATAGAAATAATCACATGCGATTTTAAATGGTATAGCTAAACTTGATATAGTATATATTATAATTAACTTAATTTTATCTTAAAAAATATATATCGTTTAAAAGTAGTTACTATAGTAAAAAAAATAAAAAAACGAATGCAACAGCCGGATCGAGCCAACCCTAGCTTAGCCGAACGGTGGGGCATCGTACTGGGCCCGGTCGATGAGCTTGGTCAACAAAAGGCCCGACCGGTCTCAAACCATTAATCACATTGCACAGACCCGTTTGCTTAGATAGGCCCAACACCCAAAGTGCTAATCTTCCAAGTTTGATTTGTTGACACGAGAACCGACCTGTGGTCGGTTGGCTAGAAGGCTGTGCTCGCTCGCTGCCCACCAGTGTTAGGATATGTATAATGATGCATATCAATTTACTGTAAGTCTATACTATACTCATTCTGTCTAAATTTGTAAGATATGTTTAAATAATCTTATCTATAAATATAAGACATATTTTTATATTCTAATGTAAAATTAGTATGATATTTTCTTTATACTCATAATAAATATGTTTTTTTGCTATTATCTATATATATATATATATATTGAATGTAGTGCTTAAAGATAATAATTAGGAATAATCTAGCCATTTTTATTATCTTCTTAGTCTATGTGTCAAGAGAAAATACGTCTTATAAACTTAGATGGTGGGAGTATAAGATTTTGGATGATATAGAGAAAAGAGGAAAAAAAATATTGTCTACTATTTAACAGACGATTTTATAGATAACTTTCTACTATGTATATCATTGTATAGACAACTCATTAATTGCATGAAACTACTACAGATAATTATATAGTCAACTTATTGTATGACCTGTTTTTAGTCCTATATATAGATGACATAGAGGTATATAACAGATAACCACCGTCTATATCATTGTACATGCCCTTAGAGCTTGGCCTCAGTGTTGGTGCTCACCAAAAATTAATCGGATATATATATAGTTACATACCTGTGCGTTGTAACGGAACTCATTAAATGTATAAAGAATCGTGCTATAAAAGAGAGTTGCTCTGATCAGTTAGAAAGTGAATAATGGTGGGAAGTTAAGGAAATAGAGCGGTTGAAGGAAAATGGACGTACAACCACTAACTCATTCTTTTATAATAGTAATGATATATGCACGTGCGTGTCGAGTGAGACGCCCGCCGCTCCGGAGGCCTGTATCTATCCAAAGACATATGAAAAAAAAAGGTTTGTTGACACGGTGCCGTGTAGTCCGGTATGTAACTAAACGTCTATGTGCATGTCCTTCTGGAGTTCTGCTTCATCCCAGCTGGCTTGTGCAAAGATTTTTCCCGATCAATTGTTGTAGCCTTATCGTTGTGTCAGTTAGGTTATCTGGCTAAATTTTTTAGTGTATATATATGTATGTGTTGGGTGTCATGGAGATCTGATAATTGGCCCACAAAATTCAACCCGTGTAACCTGTTCGATGTAACCAAACGTCTAAACTCGCACTCGGAAATTAGTGGCCGCACTGGGAAAAGACTTCAATGAAAATGTTCGAACCTGTACGTGGAGCCCCCTTCAAGCAGAGTAGCTGCATAGCGTTACGTAATTTAAGTACTAGTACCAGTAGGAGGCTCACTGTCAGAAGCTACAAAAAAGGAGGGCCCGTACGTTTGTGGTCCCAAAAGATATGGAGCTACCGATGATTGACCGTTGGGTTACCCCGCCAGCAAAAAAAAAAAGGGTACAAATCTATCTAGCTGTGCACGGCATCCCAATGGAACTAACGATGATTACAAAGCAGAATAAAGTACTGATAGAACATCTTCAATGGTCTACCTTAGCCGTCATTTCGCCCACAGCTGAGGTGAAAGGGAGAGAGTGTTAAAGACTGGCTCGTGCCATCCGTCCTGCAAGCGACGAGCTTAATTGGCCTACGAAACAATGAGGCAAGAGACGACTCAATTCGCTATTCGATTAGAAACCATCCACTTGCAACGTATTTTGTCAGCATGGCCTTGCTCGCGAGTTGTGCCGACGGAGGAGACAATGAGGATCACGGCGAAGGCGAAGCAAGAGCATGAGGACTTTGGCGGAGGCGGGCACGGCAACTTGTAAGCACAAAATTTTTTGTTCGTTGCTGTTGACTGCGTGAACGGGAAAAAAATGAATAGCTCCATATTACAATCTAGCACAAGCTAATGTATGCATTCAGGCTTACTTTTAATGATGCATCAACACTACCTGGCCCAAGCTTGAAGGCCTAAATGGTTGCTTCTACTTTGTACAAAGTACTCGTTTCAGTGTACAAACTCAACTTGCAACCTTATACAATTTCAATCAGTCCAAAGCCATTCTTATAGCATGCTTAGTACTGCTATTTTTTAGGCAGATACATGATAGTTTGCTACAACATTAGGGGTGGGTTCTTTGGGATATGGCTTATAGCTAAAATTTTTGAATTCTGGACTGTTCATGAGAGGTGGTACGCAAAAAAAAAATAGTTGCATATAATTTTAGTTAATATAACTGAACTCGGTACAGTTTATACTACAATCTACCTGTAGACCCCGCCTTAAAAAACGTACCGTTTAAAAGTTAGTTCCTGTAGCAAATATAAGCCAAAGTCAAAGTTAAGTCTTGCCGAACCCACCCTAGGTATTGCAAATTTGTTGTAGCATTTGGCCTACCTTAGCTACAGCATCAGGTATTTCAAATTTGTTGTAGCATCAGGCCTACCTTATTGAATTACTTATCTATTTGCAAACCAATTTAGTGATGAATAAGCAGGAGTAGCTAGCACCTGGAAGAAATTTTGAACCATTCATTGCTTTATGAGAAAAGTAGAAAATGCCTTGGAGAGAATCGGCTCACAAAATTTTTTGCTTCGATTCACCTATCTTTTGCCTCGAACTTCAAAGCTTCGTCAAGACAAAGCGATTACCTGAAGTTTTAACATGCTTTCTTTTGGCCAGACCAATTGCCTCAAGTTTCAATATGGTTCAATGCTTACATACAAAAACCAGTATATCCTCACAAATTCATTGCATACATTCATTTCGCTGATTCATTCCACACATCCATTTCATATTAATCTCCTTGATTCAGAATTCAACTCACAAATTGCATACAACACATACACCGAAATTTTGCATGCTCACAACACATAGTGGGAGGCTAGGCGGAGAAGCCCCAAACCCTAGGTACATGCCTTCCTTGGAAGGTAGAGGCCTGGTTCTTTGGCGTCGATGGAGTTGGCTGAGCTAGGGATGGGGCGGCATGGATGGGAGAGGCGACGGGAGGGGCAGCGCATCCAACCCTAGCTGCAGGCACATTGGGTGATTGAGGCTACGACGGTTGAAATAGAGCAGAGATGGGAGACGGCGTCACTAGAGATGTATGGCTTGGCGATGGCGGGAGCAGGAAAGGATGCGACGGATAGTCAGAGGTTGGAGGGGGCGGTGCTACAATGTGAGAAGAAAAATTGATTGGGGAGAAGGGCATACGAGAGAGAGAGAGGAGCCATGGAAGGTGGAGGGCGTTTTTCGTAATAAGGTGTGGCCGCACGTAGGGGTTTTTGCAAAATGGACTAGGTGAATTGGGATTTCCACTCATCTTCGGGCCTGTTGGCGCGGCTGCTGCTTATAGCTTTTGGCTGAAATTTTTGAATTTTAACTGTTTACGACAGAAATTATAGAGAGATAAATACCCTATTTAAAAATTAAGTACTATAGCAAAAATCAAAAATTACTAACTTCAGTTGAAAAGAACAGACCCTTCATAACCGCATGGCCGCTTGCACTTTAGCACTCAGTTGAGCTTTTGCCCGGCCTATACATGTTGCCGTCTGGCTAGTAGTTATCATCATGCAAGTATAGGCAACGTAGGCTCTAAAAAAGGAGAGAACAGAAAGAATCATCATGCAGCAAGCAGGAAATGAGATGGGAGGAATTAAATAAATTAATCCATTTCAGCTAGCTTCAACTTTCATGCAGCCGGGTCGTTGGTCAAGCACAGCCTCTCGTGCCCTCAAAAAGAAGTACAGCGTCCTGTTTGTTACTAAAAAGGGGAGAAGAAAAAGAGAGAGACCAGTAGTAGTCTAGCTTGCTAGTAGTACTGGAACAGACTCGGCATCTCCCGGACGGCGACGAACGCCGGCGATGGCGAGGGCATGACGCCGAGCCCCCACGGCAGGCACGGCCCGTCCTCGTCGGCCGCGTCGCCGAACATCCCGAAAGATGCCGCCTTCGCCACGGCCGGGCCGTAGCATCCCCACTGCTGCTGCTGCCGCGCGTACCCGCACGCGTGCTCCACCCCGCTGTCCGATGCCACCGCCGCGGCGGCCGCGCGCCTCTCCTCCTTCTTGTACCGGATCCCACACGCGTTGCACAACGACTGCAAGTAGCATGCACATGTACGTGTCAGTGTCGTGCATCAGTTAGTATCAAAATTATGTATACCTGCGGTGCACGGGCTTGTATGTGTGAACCAATATGGCCGCATGTTCAGTGTACATACGTGGTCGTGTGATCGATGTATACTTGACACACACCTTTGGTCCGCGCGGCCCGTTCCTCCAGAGCGGAGTGGAAGACCGGCGAGCCGACGCGGTGCCGGCGTTACGCTGGTCCGTGCGCGCCGCACCGCTCTCGTGCCTCCCGTTGCAGCTGAGCACCGCCTCCCACGGCAGCCCGGCAGAAGCCGGCACGCGCGCGCCCGCCTCGGCGCGCCTGGTGGACGGCGTGCCGAGCGACAGCGTGCAGTCCACCGAGCCTCCGTACGACGATCCTTCGAAGCCCCGGGCTTCCTCGTCGCCGCAATGCTTGTAGTGGTGGTAGTGCTCCCCCGGCGCCGCCGCGAACAGCAGCGAGCAGCCGCCGCCGCAGCTGCCGTAGAGCAGCCCGCACGTGCATGGCGCCGCCTCGTGCAGCATCGTCTTGGCTACTGCTTGCAGGGTTAGACGATCGAACGGAGATCGCAATGGCACCACAAGTCTATAGTGTATACTACTATAGTCTGCTGGTATTGGTGGTATCGGGATGATATTAATATAGATAGCTTTGTGACTGGAGGAACGAGGTAGGGGCCGGGGGTCGAGGGGTTGCCTGTTCTTGGAAATGGCTACGAGTACGACACCACGGTTCGATCGCGTGTGTTAGCTCGTGCTACGCGTTGCTTGGCGAGGCCCGCAAGATTGTGGCACATGTGGGGTGTGGGCGGGAGGGTACGGGGGCTCGGGTTCTTATAGCGACGACGTGGGAGTAAGCAGCTGGCCCGACCTGGCTGGCTAAGATTCGGATTCCGGCCGGGCGCGGGACGCGATGCAACGCGCGCACCGCAGGGAGGGAGGAGGATGTCTCGTGTCTGGCAGTGGGGCGCGGTCAAAGATGGAGGGAGTGGCGTTGCGCTCGGTCAAAAGAGCGGCCACGTGAATTAGGGAACAGTCTCCCATGCACATACTACGGCTCAAGCCGATCGGAGGAAGGAGACGATCGAAGGGCGTCGTGCGTGCGCTTGAACGGCAACTCCGCCATTGGAGTTTGCCGATCACGAGGGGCACAGTTCGATGTGTCCCTCCCTCTTCCCACTCCTCTGCGGGGCTGTGGGATCCCAGGCCAGACCACCACCGGGTGCACAAGCTTGGCTAGCAACAAGGAGATGCATGGCATGGCGTGCGTGCGTATGGTGAATGCAGCACTAAATACCGAATTGTCGGTCTGCGGTAGCCTATCGTATTGCCAATGAGAGATAGAAAAACACTATTGTGGCTATAGCGAATTATTTTGGAAGCTATAATTCACGTCATGTTTTGACGAAGGAGGGCAGCAGCGCCCACTCCCCGGTGCGGGAGAAGACGATAGCCATCACGTTGTCCAGATAGAACTAGGCAGTGACCACTTGGAATAAGACGTCGCCTCATCGGCCAGGAGCAAGGGCGTAGCCAGCCCAAAGTTAAGACTCAGGCCCAGCTCACTAAAAGAAAAAAACATTGGAAAATTTCTGAGGTGGGCCTACAGTAAATCATAAAGAAAATTGTCAGCTGGGCCTTGGGCCATTGCCCCAGCGGCCTGAGGCCCAGCTCCGCCTCTGGCCAGGAGGGCGTACGGATGGAGTGGAAGCTAAAGTTGAACTGAATGGCTTCGAGTCTGCTGTCCCTCACCATCATCGGATGGCGCCCTGGCCCACTGGCTCGACAGCAAGAACCTTCTTTTCATGAGTAAGCAAATGAATATAGCTATTCAGTAACACATATCCCATTCCTTTAACCAACCTGACACAGGACTCCCAGCCCTGATGAGGTGAGGTCGGGGAATTCAAGCCCCTTTCAGCCCTCCCAGAGGTAGTTTAATTCCAGATGTGGCTCTGTGTGGCAGGTTTTTCCTTTTTTCGGCTCCCTGGTGTGGCGAGGAATCGTGCAAGACTTGGTGGCGCGCCCACACAATGCGCGAGAGGCTAGCGAGGTCGTACACCGAGTGAGGAAGGGGCACCCGGGCACCGCTCGAGGAGGGTGGCGTGGCCCGAGGCTACGCAACATCGTCGTGGGGAAAATTTTAAAGGGAAGAAATTACACCAATTTACAAGAAAACAATTAGAAAGATATTTTTTGTAGAGATTGTAAGGTGTAGAAAATCAGCTGGAGAAAAAAAAATTATTTGTGGAGGGCCGTAACATGAAATTTTTGTAGGAGTCTGTTCGTGTTGTTATCGTTGTGCCTTGGTTTGCACGAAAAACAATATTGCAAGAAAATAATTAGAAAAATATTGCTTGCATAGTGGAGAAAAATATTTTTCCTACAAACAATATTTTGCAAGAAAACAATTAGAAAAATATTTTTTCTGCCCTGGTTTCCTACAAACAGATGGAACACGAGAGGATGGAGAAGCGACGGCACGCCGAAGATCGAAGCAGCTGTATCCGACGGGAGATGAAAGCTCACCTGGAGGCGTGTGGGCGTAAGGAGTTTGAGGCTCGTGAGGTGGGGCGCGTGAGAAAGGGCGAACTGGTGACCATGACCAGGGTGGCCGACGAGGACTATAACACCGATCTCACGAGGAAATGCAAATGGCGCAAATGGCCGCGGTCAACGCAGTAGTTCAACTCTTTTCATCCATATGTCCTATACATTTTCAATTCCCTAAAGGCATGCGCGTATCACCCTTCGTTCCTGCATGGCATGTAACCCCCTTCTCGGATGAACTGTTATGTTGTTATCGTTACATCATTTATCCAAAGTACTCCTCCATGCATGAATTACCTGTTGCATCACAATACCACTTACCTTCGTACTTACGAATCATTGCCACCTCAATCGTCCGCAAAAAATTCTCCACAAATTTATCGCACTACAACAACATATGACGATCAAAATATGTTATTGCGAGTATGACAGATTTCTTACTACATACAAAAATTGTTATTTATCCCCATAATCATTTTCCTCGGATCAATCTAAATTTTTAATATTATTTTAAATTGATGACCGGTGTGCGACTTGTCAACGTGTCGCCGATCGGTTCAATGTACATTACATCATTTTGAACAAAATTAAAATTGTTTCAAAAATTTCGTGTTACAGCCCTCCACAAATAATATATTTTTTCTCCAACTAATTTTCTATACCTAACAATCTCTAAAAATATTTTTCTAATTTTTTCTTATAAAATTAGTGCAATTTCTTTCATTTAATTTTTTCCCTATGGAGATGTCGCGCGGCCTGGGCCGCGCTACCCTCCTCGCGTGACGCCCAGACGCGCCACCCTTCCTCGTGCGGAGGACGATCGCGCCAGCCCTCTCGCGCTGCGGGGCTGTGCCACCAAGTCTTACGCATTCCTCGCCGTGCCAGGGAGCCAAAAAAAGAAAAACCTGCCACACGAGGTCACATCTGAAATTAAACTGCCATAGGGAGCCAAAAGGGGCTGGAATTCGAGGTCGGGTGGTCTTTTCCATTCACGTCATTTTGCAATGACACGATGGATCGAATCCAGAACCCCCAATGACCCGCGGGGTTCCTGCCCGCGCGCGCGGCCACGTCGGCCCCCACGCTCCCCCCGGCCGGCGCGTGTCGCCCGTTTTCGCGTACGGCCGGGGGAGGCAATTCCCTCCGGGTTTTTGGAAATTACGTAAAGGTCCTTTTTTCTCGCGAAACGGTCCCTGTAAGTTTTTCCTTTGGAAAAATTTTTGGATTGCGCCCGGCGGGTTTCTGAAATTGCGTATAGGTCCTTATTTACTTACGTACAGGTCCTTACAAGTCCTCGATTTTTCCCAAAAAAGTCCTTCTGTTTTTCCGAAATTGCGCACGGGTCCTCGATTTTTTCCTCGATTTTTTTTACGAAACTACCTGCGAATTGTCGTCTCTTTTGCTTCGATCCACACGGTGGCTGGCGTGGCGTGGCGCCACGCCTACGTGGCTAGTTTATTACAATGTGTGATGTGTCTCCGCGCATGAAGCACGCAACGCCACCGTACCATCGCAGCGCTTTGACTACGTAGTAGTATATTTGGACCGATGGATGATGTTACAGTACGATACCATACTCAGTTAACAGGCTCACGAGCTCATTCGAACAGGGACTTGAATCATTCTGAAGTAAGAGATCGATCTCTATGAACAGCTAGTTTCGTCACATGATTAGGTCAAGAAGAAGCGCTGCGAGTTTGCAAACACAAAGAGGAAAGGGCAAAGGAACCGTAGCGAAAGAATCAGCAAGAAAAATAAAAGAGAAACCAACCAAATCAAAAGAAGCAAAAGGGAAAAGGAGGCGGCCACTGGCCAGGACTGGAGTAGCGAGGAGGATGAGGGAACACAGGAAAAGACGGGCGGGCGATCATGGCTCCCCCAAGTTTCCATAAAGTCCCCCGTCGAATCGAATCCGATCATCGGTCCAAGGAACAGTCTCGGTCAGGCATAGAAGATCCCGCCTTTTGGCACAACTCCGCGCACGCAAACCCAGGATCGCTCGCTGCAATACACACCCCGGGGATCCGATACGGACCAGAGAACTATAGCCTGATCATTTCGTCTTCTGCTTTCATCTCCTAGTTCTTCTAGGGCCTGGGAGAGCTGGTAGCATGCCTTTCCTTTTCTTTTCTTCGCTTGGTTTTCCTTTTTTTTCTTTATTGATGTTATCAGCTCTGCTTAATTCCCTGCCAAGTCAAAGGAGGCAGCGATGCCAGAGAAAGCGAAAGCCTGTGGAGCCCATCATTCCGTATGCTGCTGCCCAACGGCCAAAGCGCCGGCACGACCTTACCCAAAGCATGCAAACCTGCTTGGTCTTCCTTGCTTAACTGTAAACGTGAATCGATAATCATGTGTACTTACTCCATGCCTAAGTATGTGTTTGGTTCATGGGACCATGGGGGATGGGATGGGGCGGTCCTCGTTCCAGAGCTGTTTGGTTCAGAGTCAGGTGGGATGGGGGATATCCCTCTAGGGAATATTCTGTGGATATGCTCTCAAATTGGGGATGATCCTATCCCCCAAAAATGAGGGGATGGTGAGGGATGAAGTGGGACGAGTGGCTGACAGGTAGGCCCCGTCCCTAAAAAATGGGTTGGATCCATCCCGTCCCACCATGACTCTGAACCAAACAGAAAACAGGGACCGTCCCGTCCCGTCCCTAAAAAATGGGTTGGATCTATCCCGTCCCACCATGACTCTGAACCAAACACACCCTAAATGCATGCACAGAGTATCCAAGTACTCTATGATTTGTTGTGTACCGGAGTAGTAGCACTTATTCTAATGAGCATGAACAATAATATAATAATATATGTCAATTGTCTATAAATATATGCTACTTAAAAATTTGAATGATATGAAGAGAGTAGAAAGAAAGATGATGTTTACTAGTATTTAAAAGATGGTCTTACAGACAGTTTTCTACTGTGTATATTATTGTATAGATAACTCATTATTTTTATAGAGTCACTATAAATAATTATATAGATAACCTTTTGTATAAGTTGTCTTTAATTCTATCTGTAAATTATATAAATATATATTACAAATAACCATTGTTTATACTATTATACATGCTCTTATGCCCAGTTTGGCAGGGTTTGCACGCCTCGTGCTTCGTGTGATCTGTTGCTAGCTGCATGTCGAGACCGGAGCAGTAAAATAAGACGGGAGAAAAAACAAACGGAGAAGCACGAGCACCAAACAGTACCGGCAAACGGAGCACTAGTTGTATTTGCACCGTGGCGAGAGTTTGTGTTTGGTGCGTTGGCTGGGGTAGGCAATCCGCCCGAGGAGATCGTCGTTCAAAAAGTTATCCCGACACGGGCAGAGTTAAACCTAGAGATTGGTGTCCTTTGGTTGGGATATCTGAAGCCTGAAGCCCTCCTTCGAGTAGAGAGATGGGGCTGGGGACGGCATCTTTTGGAATGCGACTGTCCGGCGTTCTCGCTTATCAAGGTTTGAATCATTCGTTCTTTTAACTCGTGTGTCGGAGCCGCTCAGCATACTATTGATACATAAGTACCCTATCATAGACTAATCTCCGATTAGCAATAACAAACTCCTAAGTAGTAATTATTACAATAAGACCATACATGTTTCAACTCACTCTCAAGTTCTCTTACGTTAAGTCGTGATGTGACCTTTTCACAGCATACACGTGGATGCAGTGTATACATAGTATTCATCTTAACTTTAAGGCCCGATGAATTTGAACGAAATTTTGCAAGAAAACTCACGAGAAACAGTTCAATTCTCGTATTTCAAATATAACCTAATTGGTGTGATGGTCAATGACACGACTTGCATGTATTCACCCTTCAATGATGGTCGGCAGCACGGTGCCAGCCGGGCCATCGTGTCGTAAGGCTTTGAGGGCTTTATCGTCGCCATCGAGTTAGCGGGCCCTCGCGACATGACCCATCAGTGGTCCTGCTGCGCCATCTGAATTCTGAGATCGGCCAGGGGACCTGCCGCTGCCGGCGTCGAGATTGACCGCATTCTTCTTCTCGGGTCCTGCGAAAATTAACAAATTTGGGGAAGTTCGATTTTGAAGAACGAAAACATTCCTTACTGGCTTTGCTACTAATCCTAGTAGTAACAAATCGCTTCCCCCGAAACACGCTCAGCGATCGAGATTTGAGTTTGCAACACGTGCCATTTCCTCTGCGAGCTGTAAATACCAGTCTGGCCTGCTATGCTAAAAACAGGTAGTGACGGTAACCGATACCAGGTACTCCTTCCTTTCTGGTTCCCACTGAAACACCGCAAATTTCAATCATTTTGAAATTTTCTGAAATTTGGTTGAGTTTAAATTTCTCTCAATTCGGAAACCTTCAACTTTTTGCGCTTTCCTCATCTGGCTTACTCCCTTGCTATTGGCTCCATTCATAAACCTGCGCCTTCCCTGGCCTCTGGTGTCGTTCAAGAAACCGCCTTCACCCCTAAGCCCTCCCTGCCGCACAACTCCTCTCCGTTCAGCGCCGCAACTCGCCCGGTCGCCATTGCCACCTCCAATCAAGCCCACCATGCCTCACCCTAGCGCCACCTGACACTCCTATGACATTCCCATTAATGAGCCTTGACTGCAATCTAAAGAGGCCGGAACGGAGTTCGCCGCCGCCACCGAGCGAGCCCTCACGGCCGACTACTGCACCACACCTTTTTTGACTGCCGCAACTCACCATTTGAGGGGGCGCCGAGGCCAAAGTGCCACCGACACTTGTCGACCTCACCCCTATAGCTGTTGAACCCAGCCAAAGGCTCTCGCCCCATCTTCCATTGGCCATGTGCGACTATCTGAACTAGCCTTCCACTTTTCCACACTGCCTTAGAATGACTATATAAGCCGTGCCATGCCCTCTGTTAACTCACATTGGCGACCACTGCTTTTTCCCTTCACTAACTCCGGTCAATCTTCGCTGCCACTCTCTCTAGCTGACGGTGAGTCCCAAAACTCAAATTAGCCACTAGCTTCCACCAGTACACAATTACCTCTGCCCATAGCATCCTTGTGACCTCACAAACCCCACCTCGAGCTGACCTTAGCTTGCCTAGCTCCATAGCTCGTCGCCGACAAGTCCCTCCACACGGTCACACCACCTCACCGTGGGTAGCTCGCCACAAAGCTTTAGAGCCTGAGCCAACCATACCATCGCCTTTCCCTTGCCATGAGGATGCTCAAACCGAGCTTAGATTCCCCTTTTAGCTTCCCTGTAGCTCTGGTGACATGGTCATGTTCTGAGAAGCCCCTACCACCACCAACCATCTACGATGATCCCCGAATATCACCAAGCCCAAAAATGGGTTCCTCTTGATCCCCTGATCCCATCCATGCCCTCAAAATCCCTCGGAGACCACCATAGCATCACCAATTATTCGCTGTAGTTTCTCCCATATCCGAGACACTATAGCGCCGATTCAAGCTGGAAGACAACCCTATTCATCATGGACTTGGGCCAAAATAGTAGAAGCCAAACCCACCAAGCCATTTTGGGCCAAGCCCATCCCTATTGAGCATTGTTCACTAGGGGGCCAACCCAGGACTGTAGCAACCCAATCCGCCATAAACAGTAACCCAACCTACTATTGTTCACTCAACCCAAAACCCATTATTGTTACAGCCAACCAACAATAAGCAGTACAACCTGTTACTGTTCACCAAAAATCCAATAAATATATATAGTTATTTTGATTGTTTTGACCCTGTAAAGCCTATTCTCATCTTCGTTTAACCTAAATAGACCTCAATAAAGCCCTAGCCAGCCCAAATACTATTCAAACCTAAGCCCAACACTATTAGGACCCATTACTATTCACAGAAACTCATTTAACACATTTATAATCATTTCAATCATCTTGAGCCCATCTAACCTATTTTCAACTTCATTCAGCCAAATCAAGCACCGTTTAAACCCCATCCGCCCAAACCTATTTTTTATGCCTTTTGATTATTTTAGTGTATTTTGTTCCTAGATTGTATTCTACAAAGCAGAAACTTATTCGTATTCATTTTCCTACGCTAGTATTCGGACTCAATGAGCTAGTAAATGAAAGAACTATAGGACTAATTGAAGTAATGGAGAACAAGCCTGAAGCCTACAGAGAAAAGACCGAAGACATCAGGAAAGGAGGCAAGTCTTAATAATTAATCATATTGAACCTAGTTTTCAAATGCAATATTTTGCTTTTAAATACAAGTGCATGCTTGCCACTACTGTTTATGTAGATTGCTAGCTACATCATACAATTGATACCTTTTATTTTCCTTCTATGATAATACCTTTCTCTTATCACCATAGGATACTCATAACAGTAATATCACTAGATTATGGTTGTTCTTAGATGTGCTCTAGTGGTAAAGTCAAAAATATAACATGAATATTGCCAACAAAATCTTAGAACATGATAATGATAGTGGTAATGTGGGTTACCACTGGAAAATAGGGAATGTTTTATAAAATGGTGGAGAGTCAGGCGAGTGGTTGGTTTGAAATCAGTGCAGGTATTGCCCGAGGTCTAGATTGTTGGTTTGTCTCACCTGAGTCGATTAATGACCGAATCTTTGTGCGCTCATTTCTATACCCAATCGTGCAACCACAAGTCTGGTATGGGACAGACCTAACCAACCAATTTACTTGGTTTCAGTGTGGACTCATATGCCAGTGTAACAAGTTGGGAGCGGTCTGCGGGGTCATTGCCTGGTAAAAATATGATGGGGGTAAACCTATATGGGTCACTGCCCAGAAGGGAATTGAAAGGTCCCTGCCCTTTCATAGAGTGCGCACTCGCCGATAGGGGGTTACCCTAACAACTAGGGTACCTTAGCACTGAAGGACTCATACCTCTGGAGTAGGGGAAAACATCATAACTAGGTATCGTAAAGGCCTTGTTGTGATTTCTTAGTCGCACGCTTACGAAAGCTTGTAATGGCCGACATTATGAGATAATCTTATCTTGTGGGTAAAGTTGTACACTTCTACAGAATATTATAATCTATTCGAATAGTCATGCCCCTAGTCATGGGCAAAGTGTGGGAATACCACAATGTGTACTTTTCATGAAATGGTTATCGGTATAGTGGTATTGTAAAGGATATGGACTAAAGTCTATGGATAGGACATGGTAAATAATTGTGAGAGTTGCCAATTGATGTTGGACATTTTTTATTTTAGTTAAAAGTGGCTAAGTCATAGATTTGGAAACTAGCTATGATATGATATTTGACAAGTTGGCTTCACGCTACGGAAACATAATGCCATCCTTTGGATAAGCCCTACATATAGATAATAGTCTTATAAATGAATTTTGCTATAGGGACTTGTTGAGTATCTAGTGTACTCAATCTTGCTTATTTTCATTAGAACTGATACTAGAAGAAGAAAGGATGCATCAAGTTTTTGTGTTAGGGTTACGACTGCACTCAAGCATTCCTGTAGGGATTTTTTTCAGTTCTTCTGAATGTAAGTGAAGTTTTGGGCTTGGACACGCATTAAATTTCTAAAGTTGACTGTTAGGTCATATTTTAATTATACTCTTTCTGTCCACAATTGAACTCTTGGGTTGTTGCAAGACGTATGACAACTCTGTTCCCAAAAATGGGGCTATTATATGATGGTATCAAAGCAGACTTGACTGTAGGTTGCAACCCTAAGTATATGTTTGTTTTTTATAAGAATATGAGTTTTACAAAACCCTATTTTCTAATACAAAAGAATTACAAAAACTATAAGTATTATCACTATCTCGTATTTTCTATTTCTATCTTATCTCTCTTAGACATGCATTACAAGCTTTCCTTTTGATTTTGCCAGTCTCAAAAACTCGTGTAGTTGTTTAGACTAAATTCTTGTTGTAGGTATTTACCAAATGGAACGATAACCAACCCTAGTTGAAGTAGTGCTAAGGATGGTGCTAAGAAGAATAGTTCGAATACCCTAACCAAAGCTTTTCCTTTTGAAAAGTTATAAGGTTGCCACTCGAATAGTTAGTTAATAATACCTGTTTGATTTCCTTAATGCAACATGTAAAACCATTTGAGTAGACGAAGTTCTTCTGATTGTAATAATAGTCAAATTGCACTATTAGCCTGTTAGATTGCTATTGATGTTTCGATATCGATCTTACATATGATTTATTTGGGTTCTGGGGAACTCTTGAAGACCTGGTTATGATCACGCAGAGAAAAGGCATAGAAATTTTTATATAGGTTTGGGCCTTCTACTGAGAGAATAACAACCTATTCCTGTGTGGCTATTACTCAATGAACTGATTACAATGGGGAAAGTAATGCGGAAAGTTTGCTCTACTTCTATTCTCCCTTGGGTCTATCCCCGATCCTCTCCTTCTTCTCTCTGATGTCCACCTTTATATAGCTTGCATGGCGGCAGTAGTTTCTCCTTACCAAGAGACGCCTTAATATTTTGGATAATAACCGTCCAACGGGAGTTATTACAGACATGGTATCTCACTCATCATGTGGCAGTTTTTGCCAGAGAGAAGCTATGTGCACTTATTCAAGAGAATAAATACTCATGCTAACTGCCATGTCAGATAAGGCCACGATGCAATGGGTTGTTATAGACAGGACAATCGGAGTTTGGCTTAGTCATAGGAGGATCTACGACCACAAGGTGGTCGTAGGATAACTTATGACTATGTCATGGTCGTAGAAGAACTTACAGCTATGAGGTGGTCATAGGAAAGGCTTACGACCAAGGAGTGGTTGTCGTAGAAGAGCTTACAATTAAGGAGTCGTCGTAGAAGAGCTTACGACTAAGGGTTTTCGTAGAAGAGTTTACAACTAAAGGGTTGTCGTAAAAGAGCTTACGACTAAAGGGTAGTCGTAGAAGAGCTTACGACTACCTTGTGAAATCTCTTCTTTATAGATAAGGGATATACTCAAGAAGTATAATGACATAACCATATTATTTACAGATAAATAACAATTTGTAGATTGGTTATATCCTCATCATCTAGCCCCCCAACTTCAAGTGAAAATAACTTACTTGAGAAAGAGTGGTCGTCGACGAACGAACATCGAAAGCAGAGTTTTTTTTATCTAATTCGACTAGAAGTGAGCATGGTCAAAAAGGTAATTTCACTTGAGTTGTAAAGACATGCTGGTTTCGAACAAAGGAATTTTAAAACTCCAATCGACTCTCACTGATCTATCCATTTGGCGCAATTCGCGAAGAGGTAGCAACCGTTGGGTTTCTGAGATTGGTAACTAACCCAAATGGTTATAAAAACTTACCATGGGATAATTTTTTGGGCTTCTTACTTTCCCCTTCTACTCCAATCTCCTTCGAGTTTTCCACCGCCGACCAAGCCTTCTTCTTTCCCCAATTTCTTCCAAATACAAACCAATCGCTTAAGAAAAATGATGAAGTCTTCTTGGCCAGTGTCAGAAATGGATGTTGATTTGGATGTTGACATAGCCTGGTGCTCGAGCAAGCTCTTGATTTGGATTTTTGAGCAAGTCATTTATGTGTTGAAGTTCTTGAGCTTCCTCAGATTGGTATTGGATGCGCCCAGGCAAAAATCTCTAGGCAGCCATCAGAGTACTCACCTTAACGGAAAGCAATTATTTCAAGGATTTCTCCCACGCTCATCAGAGTACTCATCGGGCTCATGATTGGAGGTCTCCTCGCCATCACTACGAGGGGTCGTAGTATGTGATCAGCGGAAAGCGCTGCCAGGCCTTCCCCCTTGAGAGTGATTAGTATCAGAGGGGAGGGCAAAAACCTATTGATCATGGTCTCCGCTCACATCAGACGCCTCCTGGTTTGAGGAGTCATCAAATGACAGAACCTCATGGCATGGAATAGGCCTCTCTAGAAAGGGGATTCTAGGTTATAACCGTCTCTGACTAAAGTTGAGCCCTGCGAGAGTATGGACAAACTCGCATGCAGGGAGCCCACCCGCATTCTTTGTGGGGACAACTAAAGGGTCACCATCACCAACTATTGATGGATTCCCCAAATGACAGATTCCAGGAATTGCTGACCCAGATTGAGTGGTCGGTAAGGTACTTGAACACTTGGAGGTGAATCTCTCCTTATGTTGCAGACCCGCCTTGGTGCAATCATGTTTGCGGTCGGATTGACCCTTGCCCTATGAGGAAACTGGTTCCTCCATTGAGCGTAATGTCGTGGGGGATAAGGATCTCTCCTCAATCTTATATGTGGTGTAATCTCTGGGATCTTGTGATGGATATCTAGAGACAGCCTAACCATCGGATGAAAGCATGGTCTACTCATTATCGTAGTAGGCATCCATGTTGAGATCTGCATAGTCGACCAGGTCAAACTAGTTTTCCTCATTCTACTCTCCTGCCATGAGGACAACAAAGAGAAGAGAACTTGCTGATAAGGAATTACCGGAGTTTTGGCAAAGATCTTTTCCATGGACGGTGCCAACTGTCGATGTTTAGTATCGATCTTACGTATGATTGATTGGGTTTTGGAGAACTCTTGAAGACCTGGCTACGATCATGTAGAGAAAAGACACAGGGATTTTTATACAGGTTTGGGCCTTCTACTGAGATAATAACAACCATACTCCTATGTGGATATTGCTCAATGAACTGATTACAATAGAGAAAGTAATGCAGAAAGCCTTGCTCTACTTCTATTCTCCCTTGGGTCTATCCCCGGTCCTCTCCATCTTCTCCCTGATGTCCACCTTTATATAGCTTGCATGGCGGCGACAGTTTCTCCTCGTCATGAGACGCCTTAACATTTCAAATGATAACCGTCCGACGGGAGTTATTAGAGGCGTGGTATCTTACTCATCATGCGGCGGTTTTTGCCTGGGAGAAGTTATATGTACCTATTCCAAAGAATAAATACTCATGCTAACCGCCTTGTCAGATAGGCCCACGATGCAATGGGTTGTAGTAGGCAGGTCAGTCGGAGTTTGGCTTAGTCGTAGGAGGATCTACGACCACAAGTGGTCGCAGGATAATTTACAACTATGTCATGGTTGTAGGAGAACTTACGACCATGAGGTGATCATAGGAAAGGCATACGACCAAGGAGTGGTTGTCGTAGAAGAGCTTACGACTAAGGAGTTGTCGTAGAAGAGCTTACAACTAAGGAGTTATTGTAGAAGAGCTTATAACTAAGGAGTTGTCGTAGAAGTGCTTACAACTAAAGGGTTGTCGTAGAAGAGCTTATGACTAAAGAGTAATTGTAGAAGAGCTTGCAACTACCTTGTGAAATCTCTCCCTTATAGATAAGGGGTATACTCGAGTAGTATAATGACATAACTATATTATTTACAGATAAATAACAATTTGAGGATTGGTTATATCCTCGTCAGTTGTTATATAAGCAATTTATGCAAAACTAATTTATGGTTTTAAATAAAGATTATGTTGAAATATTTATGCTCCTACCCCATTTCGTCTCAATTCTTACCTATACTCTTATGTTCTTGTCCTTCCCTTATCGATCAGATTCTAAACTACTAAGACATTAAATGCAAATTTCTGATTGAAATAAAGCAATCAGGAAGATCATTTAATCCCACTTCACTCTATTACTCTCTTGTTTTCTTCTTGTTCTTATCTTTATTTCAATCTAACTTTCCTTTGCTAAGCCCAAAAATATTACAAAAGTGATTTCTAAACTGGTTAGAGAACACCACTGAACCAACTAAAGATCTAGTAGCACAACAGATGGAGAAAAAAATATTGAAAATTAGCTTAGTATGATGGAAGTCCTAGCTAACATTGAGAGAAACTAGATTGAATGTGAGAAAGGACAGACTAAGATACTGGAATGACCGGTGAAGCTATTGGAACAGTTTACTTCAAAGATGTCACCAGAAGAATCAACATCAGTACCAAGTGCAACTGCATTCAAGTTTAAAGCCTTTCTAAAAACTCAACCACCTGAATTCGCATCATAAATGGAGCCACTGAGTGCAAACAATTGGTTACAAGATATCGAGAGGAGAATGGACACTATTCAATGTACGAATAAAGATAAGGTTCTTTTTGCTACTTATCAACTATCAGAATTGGCTAGTACTGGAGGAATGCTATTCAGTGAATACATCCGAAGATGAAAGATATTACATGGGAAGAATTTGTGAAGTGATTTCGTAAGGCTCACATTTTTTCTAAAGATATCACAGAAAAACATCAGGATTTTCTTAATCTTCGACAAGAAGAGAAGTCTATCAAGGAAAATCTGCAGCAATTCCACCATCTATCACAGTATGCTCAGGAAGATATTAATACAAAAGCTAAAAACATGGAGTACTTTATTAAAAGCCTATGACCAAGTTTGAAGCGTTGTATTAAAGCTACAAATTTGAATTTTTCAAACTTACAAACTTTAGTTGTTCAAGTACTCTGGAGGAAATGTTAGAATATTCAAAGCTTAAAAAACAAGACGATCCTTTGATTGTAACAGATACAACTTGTTTTCACCGCAAACAGGATGGACATTAGTGTCACCAATGTCCAAGGAGATGCTTACCTAAGAAAGAGGCTAGGATACAAGAAGATAAGCATCAACGTCATATCAATCACCAATGGAGGAAGAAGGGTCCCACCATGAGAAAGCCAGAGTAGAAAAGGAGACAGATCCACTCTAAAGAACAACATGAATAAAAGCGACAAAGAAGACAATTAAAAAGCGCAAGTCATGCATTACCACTAGTCAAGAACAAGAAGTAGAATGAAATCTATTTTGTACTCCTTTTGTGTAAGCAAGTTTAGATGAGCTAAAGAGTTTGCCTGTAAATTATTTCAACTGTGGTATTCTGTAAGACTACAGAAATATATGTAGGTTGTCTATATAAAGATATAAGAAATAAGAAGTTGGTGACATATTAAAGTCAATCACACTGGACTTGAAAATCGACAAAGATGAAAATCTAAATGGCTGTGTACAAGGTAGGAATTCTCAAGGAAGCCAACTCAGTCTAGACAGAAAATTAGAGTGGTGCAACGAAAGCGTGGTGGACCCAAACACACAAAACACTGATACAAAATAAACAAAGAACATCCAAAGATTACTGAAGGAATTCATTAATAAATATTGATATACAGAATGAGTATCTATAGAGGTTCAGCAAACCAAATCAAGTAGTTTACAAGGAAGATAGCAAGACATGTCGTAATCTGATATTTATATATATACAAGAATGGTATATAGGTGCACACAATAAGGAAGAGAGCATGTGGAAACTTAGATGTAACAGGAAAGGACGAGTGTCAACAAAATTATCAGATAATTACAAGTGCTTCATACCCTAAACGAAGAACATGACTTAAGAAAACGAATCAGGGCTACAACAAGTTTTATTTTCAACCTATTCTATGACCTGGGTGATCAAGGGGATGAGATTCTTTTTAAGGGGTAGGTTGAAACACCCCAAATTTTCAGCCTTTTTGAAATTTCTTTAATTTTGGTTGAGTTTAAATTTCTTTCCCAATTTAGAAACCTTCAACCTTTTTGTGCTTTCCTCATCCGGCGCCTTCCCTTGCCATTTGCACCATTCATAAACCTACACCTTCCCTGGTCTCTAGCATTATTCAAGAAACCGCATTCACCCCTGAGCCCTCCCTGCCACATGACTCCTCTCCGTTCGGCACCACAACTCACCTGATCGCCACTACCACCTACGGTCAAGCCCACCATACCTCACCCTCATGCCACCTGACACTTCTCAAACACTCCCATTCATGAGCATTGACTGCAAGCTAAAGAGGCTGGAATGGAGTTTGCCACCACAACAGAGCAAGCCCTTACGGCCAACTACCACGCCACACCTTTTTCACCCAGTCGAAGGCTCTTGCCCCATCTTCCGCTGGCCACACGCCACTATCTAAACCGGCCTTCCACTACTCCGCACTGCCTTAGAATGACTATATAAGCCATACCATGCCCTCTATTAACTCACATTGGCGACCACTGCTTTTTCCCTTCGCTAACTCTAGCTAATCTCCGCCACCACTCTCAAACCGATGGTGAGTCCCTCCACTCCAATCGACCACTAGATTCCACCAATACCAAATTTCGTCCACCCGTAGCATCCTTGTGACCTCACAAACCCCACCCTGAGTTGACCTTAGATTGCCTAGCCCCATAACTCATCAACGATGAGTCCCTCCACATGGCTGCACCACCTCACAGTGGGTAGCTCGCCATAAAGCCTTAGATCTTCAGCCAACCATACCATCGCCTTTCCCTTGCCATGTGGATGCCCAAACCGAGCTTGGATTCTCCTTTTAGCTTTCTTGTAGCTCTAGTGCCATGGTCATGTTTTGAGAAGCCCCTACCGCCACCGACCATCTACGATGATTCCTGAAGCTCACCAAGCCCAAAAATGGGTTCCTCTCGATCCCCTGATCCCATACATGCCCTCGAAATCCATACCAAAGACCGCCTCTTTTAATTCATTCGGTGCTACTGTTGCCTCATCCGGTGCTCTTCCCGAGCCGCACTGTGCTGGTCCCCGTGCTAGGCTCCATCTCCGCGTCAGCCCTCTTTGTCGTCGGCCTCTTCACCATCGAATCTGCCATGCTCAAGCCTTGCCACCACCAGATCTGGCCTACACCACCTGAAAAGGAGACGGCAAGTGGCATTGGCAGGGCAGAGGAAGGCAGCATTGGCGAGGCAGAGGAATGCGGCATTGGCACGGCGTTGGCGTGGTATTGGCGGCGCAGAGGAAGGCAACATTGGCGGGGTAGAGGAAGGCCACGCTGGGAGTCATGGAGGGAGGCCACATCGCCGAGGGCTGGGGTGGGCGGAGGGAGGTGGCAAGGGGGCCGAGAGAGCCACGAGGGGAGGTGGCGGGGGGGCAGCAACGCAAATGGGGAGCCCGAAGAGCAAGAAGCAATGCAGGTAGTTGCTGGTGGCTAGGGTTAAAGGAGTAGATGTTTTTTGTGATTTAGTCCTCAGAGTTCCTTAAAATTACAATAGACCCTTCCCTCAATGGATTTCTTCTGATTTGGACCTCCGAAGACATAGTTATTTGGATAATTTATGCTCTTATGTTGCATGGTTATTTAATCTTTGGTCATATAAGGTATTACTTGTATTATTACTATCATCTAATTGTCGTCATGGCGGATGCCTAGTCGACTAGGCACCTAGGTGCCCCGGTCTCACCGCAACTTGCCGAAGCACCATGACAACCATGCACAAAATGTATCCCAATTTCATGTTTAATAACATTAAAACTATCATTCCTTGTCCCCACCAAAATCCCACCAAATCTATCTGCTGGGGAAGCCCATTTCCAAGTGAAATTTAGGCCACCCTCTAAATTATTCAAGTAAGAAATAGAAAAGCCTTGCTTCATGGTCTCTTGGAGTCCAATGAAAGTCTAATTTGTGTTCTTGGAGACTCTCTCAAAGAAATCTCCTTTTTTTCCATTTCCCAATCCTTCTTACATTCCAAATTAAACCTTTCATGTTTTACTCTTAGGAACTTTACCTTTCCTTCCTTTACTTTGGGTTTCACACAGCAAATCTCTAGAGACCCTTTCTTTCCTTTTTTCTAGAGGAGACCAGCTGAAATTCCTACAAACAAGTTTCTTCCAAATCCATTTGAGAATTATCCCCATCAAATAGTAACTCTACTGGGATTGGAGTTTTAGAGCCAATATGCTCTTCTTCATCCTCATAATTAGATGTTTTTTTATTTTTTTTGTTCTTCTAGAAACCAGATCATTCTTCCTTGTTCTAGACTTTTAATTAGCTCAATGTTATTTTCCATAGAATCAATTGTACATCCCAGACTAACACCTAAAATAGATGCTATATGAGAAAGAGAAGAATGTAAGAAAGAGAAGAATTAGATGAAGTAACAACAAAAGGTATTTTAGTATCCATACATCTATCCCATCTCAGATCTTTAGCCATGGCTCTCTCCTTAGTTTTTTCAATGATGTTTTTTTATTTCCACTTCTCTCAGTCTTTGGCATCTCCAAGGTTCCTCTATTTTGCTAACATGTTTTATGTGTCCTATTGCCTCTCCTTCCTCTTTGACTATCTGGTAATTCTACTCCCACCATCTTAGCAAAGTTGGTCGAACCATGTGAATCAAAAGCTTCTTCACTATCAGAAAAGTGAAGCATTTCTTGTCCCTCTATGTCATAATCAACGTGCTTCTTTGTTGTCAATGTCTCTTGTTCCACTGTATCTAGGTTCATACTCTGTTGTCCTATCATATTTTTGCTCCTTATTATCGATGTTCATTTTCTTTGTGGTCTTCAGTTTTTGGTCTCCCTATATCCTATTTCCTCCTCCTTCATTTTCCATCCTTATTGCTTTTTGTCCCTGAGTTAATTGCCTAGGTTGTTTATTTGCTTCCTGTTGTTCCTGCAGAAATCTCATAGTTTCTTCCTTTTATAACTCCATAGCCATTTCACTATGTTGGAGAATCTGCTCCTCAATCTCCATATCTTGATCTACATTTTGAGCAATGTTCACCTAGGCGCTAGGCGGGTTGTGGATGGCTGCCTAGCGCTTAGGGCGCCTAGGCGACCAAACAAAATTAAATGTTTATTATATTTATTTTATGTTGAATTAATTTAGAGTGTATGTGCAAATGCAGTTGGAATAAAATAGAATGAGATAAATAAATAAAACATTTGGGCATGTTCCAGCCTAGTCGGCCAGCCTGTTTGGCCCAACCCGCCGGCCACCCACCTTTCACCAGTTCACCCTAGCCCTCTCTCTCCACATCCCTCGCTCTCTCTCCCTCAGCCACCGCCACTTACTCTCTCCCTCTCTCTCCTTGAGCACCGCCACCCAGATCAGCCGCCCCCGATGGCCTCCATCCCTGCTAGTAGCCTCCCTAGGGTCCCCTCATCCTCCTCCTATCCCTCTCAGTCACCTGTGCCAACGCAGCCCAAAAACACCGCCACTGTCACAACCTTGCCCCCACCCTCCTCCTCCCCCACCAATCCGCCACCTCCCACTAAACCCTCCACAACCCTGCCTGTCTCCACCGTCGTCATCACCTCCCCCACCAAGCAGCAGTCGTCGACCTCAAGGCCTGCCACCCCGACGTCCTACTTATGGTTGAGGTCAGCTACTTCTTTTGCTTCTTCGACAAGTATGCCATCGTCGCCGCCTTTTCCTTGGCATCATCGCCCACCCCGACCGTAGCTTCCTTACCGCCAGCGTCCCTACCACCATCCAGACTGCCCAGCGCCATCGCGCCTTTCCCGCCTAGCTCCACCTGAGTCCGCCTGGGACCGATGTTGACCGCCTAGGGGGCAACTTTGCCCGAGTCACGATGGATGGCCTGCTCCCAGCGCCTAGGCGGCCGCCTACGCAAACACTAATTTTGAGTTATTTGTTTCTCATGTTCTGTGACATTGTTAGACTTGTCTTTGTTTACTTCCAACGGAGCTTCTTCTTGTTCCCTTTTTCTGACTTCTCATATCTGCATCTATCCATTCTTCTCTTTGTTTTGCTCAGCATCACTATTTTCTTGCTTCTTATCTGAATTGTCTATAACACCCCCGTTTGTGGGAACATGAATGTCGTTACCTTCCGTAATAGCTTAGGAGTTCAGTTATGGACAGAAGAAATACATGCGTACTCACGAACATTTCAAAAGTTAGTTTGATTAAAATAAGACATAATGGTCAACTTTAATAGCTTTAAGGGCGTCTAAGCCCAAAATTTACTTACACTCAGAAGATCCAAAGAAAATTTCCACAAGAACGCTTGAGTGCGGTCATAACCCTAAATTGAAATCTTGTAACATCCCTTTTTTCTTCTGATCTCCGTGTTGGTGGAAAATGAAGCAAGACTGAGTACAACCAACCGTACTCAATAAGTCACATGGGGAAATACTATTTAATTACATGCCGGGATTTCCAAGAAGTGGGGACATATGGGTTTTAACATTTTAGGTGGATGCAGTTTTATTTGTAAACATTTTAAACACAAAAGAATAATAACTTCATAAGGAATTGGGATGTCAAAACTTGATTATTAGACTTCAACATTACCAAATCATTTCCAAATGTACTTATGTTTTACTATTGAAATTAGCCATTAAGCACAACTTCATTTATCGGAAGTACGACGTATTTGAATACCATTTATAATTGACTTCGCAGAGTTGCCCAACTTTACCCACAAAATTCCTTAACCCTCATGACTGAGTTATGAAAACAAGGTTGTTTCACTACTCATCTCTTTATATAGCCTCTAGCCAATAGGTGCTGTTTCCCAACAAACTCGAGTGGCCCGTGGCCTCGCCGGATTTGAAGCGGATTTACTATAGTTAAGTATGGTTATCCCCCTCCCATATCAACTCTCCTTTTCAGTATGGTTAACCCCCTCTCATACCAACTCTTCTTTTCAGTGTGGTTAAAATCCTCGCATACCAACTCTTCTTGTCAGTATGGTTAACCCCCTCCTATACCAACTCTTCCTTTCAGTATGGTTAACTCCCTCCCATACCAAGTCTTCTTTTCAGTAACCCCATCCCATACCAACTCTTCTTTTCTTTACTTTTACTTTCTCTGTTGTAGAGATTCAATCGATTTGAGCAGCTACTAGACCAAGTTTAACAAATCAAAGGTTGTGGTTGAGCAATTATTATGTTCTTTACTTAGTATAAGGTTCTAGTCCTTACTTTTCATCAACAAGATAACTATCCATAAATCAATAATCTAATGCACTGTGGCACTGCCACTACTGGTGTATGGTAGTTGAATTTTCTAAATTACCATAGTATGTTTTATAGTAATTTATCATTACTAGGGCTTGTTAAGGTGAATATGGTCATCAAATTAAATAGGGCTTTTTCCGGTGGTAGGACATAACTAAATATCATGTCATTCTAAATATTTATTGTACAAGAAACAACAATGCATAAATAAGATAATGAAAATATTGATAAATAAATAATTAAAGGAATGTAGATTCAATATGATCAAAAATATATGAATTACCTCCTTGTCCATAGGACACTGACTAGACTTCTTTAATTGCTCTTGTAGATCTTCCAATGACTGGCTCGGTGGGTCCGTATACTAGCGTGGAAAACGAATACAAATAAGTTCCTACTTTGCAGAATGCAAGCTGGGAACAAAAGATAATAAATAATCAAAAAGATAGAAATAAAATAGGATTGGGTGATCAGGGCTTAGGTGGTGTGTGGTTTGGCTAATCTGAGTTGGCATTGGGTTAGATGGGTCCAAGACGGTCGGAATGGCTATATATATGTTTTTAGGTTTTCAGTGAATAGCAACTGGTCTGGACAGTATTGGGTCTAGGTTTGAAATAATATCTGGGTTGGCTAGGGTTTCATTGTAGTGTATTCGGGCTAAATAGAGTTTGAGAATGGACTTTATGGCTTAAAACGGACACGGCGAGCATATTGGTTTCGGCAAACAATGGAGGCATTGGATTGTATTGAATTTAGGATTTGATATGGTGTTTAGGTGGGCTAGAGTTTTATCGGTATCTGATATAGGAAAACGAAGCTGAGAATAGGATAGACGTACTTGAAACGAACGAAATGGATATATTTTGTATTTTGGGGAATGGATGCACAGTAACAGGTACCTACTATTCATCATGGATTTTTATTGTTCAAGCCAGGTCTACCACTGTTCATGGTGGGTAGGGTTGCTACAATGAAAACTGAAATGAATAGTGATGAACAGTGTTCGGCCCATCCTGACACTATTCATCTTCTTCCTGTGGTGCTACGGTGAGCCAGAAACAGGGGAAAAGAAGAGCAAGCAATTCTTGAGCTGTGGTGCTTTGCAAAGGATACCGAGAATATGAATGGACTCCTGGGGATGAGGGGGTTCTGTTTTAGGGCTTGGTAGTAGTCGGTGGGTCACGGTTGGCCGGCGGCAAGGAGGTTTCTTCTCAGAATGTTTGAATGGCACAGGGGGTATAGCTAGGCTATTAGGACAATAGCATTAGTGTTTGGGCATCACCAGGGGTAGGGAAGGCTTAAAGAAGTGATAGCTTGGGTCGGGGATCACTGGGTTGGGCTGTCCACAGCGGGGCTTCATGGCTGAGCAGCGGCGCTAGCCGTAGTGAACTAGAGGGCTCGAGGTTTTAAGGCAATGCTTCAGGGGTGCTACTAGGAGCATGAAGAAGCTATAGGCAGAAGCAATTGAACTGAAATAGACCAAATAGAAAGAATCACAATTTGGGCTATAGACGGGCTATGGTGGTTCGGAGCAGTGGCCTTGACATTCGGCCGATCGGCACATGGCCAAGGGAAAGGCGCGAGAAGGTTCGGCGAGGTTCGGTAGAGGCGGCAAGGAGGTCGGCACGAGATATGGCACCTCAGGCTTGGCAATATCTCAGGCAACAGGCTACGAGGGTCAAGAATTGTAGCTTGGGAAAGGTCGGCCGAGACAAGGGCTAGAGGGGGCCAAGTCTAGCTCGAGAGCACCGGCTCAAGGTCAAGGCAGGGTTGAATGGGGTGTCAGGGGCTCGGAGAATGAGGTTACGGCTATTGACGAGGTAGCAGAGGTGTGGCAGTGGTGAACAAAGTCGTGGTAGTGGCGTATGAATGGCGGCCAGGTGAGAGGCAATATTTTCAGACCATGAACAATGTCGTCCTACCGTGCTACAAACAAATGGATGGAGAGGATGCTGCGGTTAGAGATTAGGGGCTTGAATGATGAAGAAAGGTATTAAATTAGGCAAGGAATTGAATGGAAATGAATTTCAAAGAAATTCAAATTATTTTTAAAATCTAGTTTTTCAACCTACCCTGCTTAAAAAGAATCTTGTCCCTGAGATTCACCCAAGTTTAAGAATGGGTTAAAAACAAATTGTGTTATAGTTCTGATTCCTTTCCTCTTCATTCAAGGTGAGCTTCATGTAATATTTGTTAACTGGTGACTCTGTCGATACTTTGTCCTTCTGGTTATATCCGGGCTCCCAACGGCTTCATGGGCTTCCATGGCCTCATGAAGTTTTTCCCAAAATATAGGTGACTTGTGCTCCTTGGTCTGAGATGATTTCCTTTGAAATTTTCATGTAATACTATGACTCTAGTTAGGCATAGTTTTGCTAACTTTATCTTTGTCATAGCTTTGCTTAATCGGTAGGAAATATGTTGTTTAGTCAATCGGTCTATGATTACCCATAGCCTCATATCCTTCTCATGTCTTTGGAAGTCCTGTAATAAAATCCATATCAATGTCCTCCTATTTCCCATTTCCATTCCAAGAATGGTTATGACTGCAACAATCCTAGAAGATTTTGATGATCTTCCTTTATTTTCTGACACACGTCACAGCGTGCTATGTATTCTGGGATTTCTCTCTTCATGTTACTTCACTGGAATTCTTCCTTCAGATCTTGATACATCTTTATTCTTCCAGGGTGTCTAGAGAACTGTGAAGAGTAAGCTTCTTTCATTATCAAATCTTCTAATTCCTCTTCATTCGGTATTCAAAAGTGATCACGGAATACCAAGATTTCTTGCTCATCCTTAATGAATTCTATTGAATTTTCTTCTTCTTGTAATTGAGATAGACACTTTGAAATAATGAGTACACCACAATACGTCTTTCGACTTAATGCCATCTGCTATGACATTCTCTTTTCTTAGTGACATTGAAGATCTTTATCACAGTCTTTAATTAATTTTAACCATCTTCATCATTGCAGATTTAATTCCAGTTGATCAAGGCATGTACTATAGCTACTAATTCTAAGTCATGGGTAGTGTAGTTCCCTTCATATGGTCGTAACTATCTTGATGCAGATGTTATGACCCTTCCATCTTGCATTAATACCCATCCTAGTCCCTATTTTTGAGGCATTACCATAAAGTTGAGTTTTTTTTGTTATACTTGAGTTTCTACATGCTCCTCTCTATCTCTCTCTCTCTCTGTAGACTACCTGTATATTATCCTTGTAATATAACGTGTCTCACTAATTTCCTTACAAATTGTTTAATTCGTTTCATTGAACCTTCATAGATACTTATTCCGTATATCAATATTTCTTTATGATTTCCTCAGTAATCCTCAAGATGTCCGTGGTTCATTGTATGTTAGTATTTTCTTCACTCTTAGTTAATTTCTATCCAAATTGATTTGTCTTCTTCGAGATTTCTCCTCTTGAATGTAGTCTCTTAAATTTCCATCTTTGTCATACTTGTTTCCTTTTGTAGTTCGAAGTTGAAGATTAAGTCCATGGTGATATGATTTTAATATGGCACAAACTTCTTATTTCTTATACTTTTGTACAGATAGCTCACATATACTTCCGTAATTTTTACAACACACCTTAATTCCTTACAAGCAAACTACTTGCTTACACAAAAGAAGTACCAGATACTATTCATGTCATGTCTTGTTCCTAACTAGCAGGGATACATGATGCTCGCTTTTCTGTCTCTTCTAACCATCTTCTTGTTGCTTTTCCTCATGTCATTCTTTTAGGGTGGATTTGTTTCCTTTTCCACTTGAGCTTTCTTGGGATGATCTCCCTTGTCACGCCGGGTCTGCCACTGTTCATGGTGGGTAGGGTTGATACAGTGAAAACCAAAATGAATAGTGATGAACAATGTTTGGCCCAGCTTGACGCTGTTCATCTTCTTTCCATGGTGCTATAGTGAGCCGAAAATATGGGAAATAAGAGCAAGCAATTCTCAAGCTGTGGTGCTTTGCAAAGGATACCGAGGATATGAATGGACTTCTAGGGACAAGGGGGTTCCATTTAGGGCTCCGTAGCGGTCGGTGGGCTACGATTGGCTGGTGGCGAGGAGGTTTCTTCTCGGGATGTTTGAATGGAACAAGGGGTATAGCTAGGCTATTAGGACAATAGCATTAGCGTTTGGGCATCACTGTGAGTAGGGGAGGCTTAAAGAAGTGACGGCTTGGGTCGGGGATCAGCGAGTTGGGCTATCCACAGTGGGGCTTCATGGTTGAGCGGCGACGCTAGCCGCCAGTGAACTAGAGGGCTTGGGGTTATAAGGCAATGTTGGTAATCATTGTAACTCAATGGAGGGCTCAGGTATTTTATAGGTGGGCTATGGCAGTTCAGAGCAGTGGCCTTGCCACTCAGCCAATCGGCACGTGGCCGAGGGAAGGGTGCGAGAAGGCTCGGTGAGGTTCAGTAGAGGCAGCAAGGAGGTCGGCATGGGATATGGCACCTCAGGCTTGGCAATATCTCGGGCGACAAGCTACGAGAGTCAAGAATTGTGGCTTGGGGAAGGTCGGCCGAGACAAGGGCAAGAGGCGGCCAAGTCTGGCCCAGGAGCTCCGGCTCAAGGTCAAGGCAGGGTTGAATGGGGTGTCAGGGGCTCGAGGAATGAGGGCACGACTATTGACGAGGTAGTAGAGGTGTGGCAGTGGCAGGCGAAGTCGTGGCAGCGGCATATGAACAGCGGCCAGGTGGGAGGCGATATTTTCAGACTGTGAATAGTGCTGTCCTGCCGTGCTGCAAACAAATGGATGGAGAGGATGCTGCGGCTAGTGATTGGGGGCTTGAACGATGAAGAAAGGTATTGAACTGGGCAGGGAATCGAATGAAAACAAATTTCAAAGCAATTCATATTATTTTTAAAATCCGGTTTGTTTCATTGTCACTCTTTACAGGATCCTGTTGCTTCTCCTCCTTACCCTTATCGTCAGGATTCCTCTTGTTATTATTGCTTTCATATGACCATCCTATCTCCACAACAGACTCCACTTTGAAAGAACCCACACAGACCAGAAAATCAATAGCAGTAACTTCAGACACAAAAGGAATCCTTTCAGGATCCTTGACACCAAATTTGATTCTAACAATATCATGAGTTCTGAGCGTTTCCATAGCCACTTCCAGCATTACCCCCAAACCAGATCCTATTTCACTGAGAGCATGGTGTCTTTTCATAGTGTCTGAAGCACAAGCTATTCTAAGTCAAATTGTATGCAACTTCCCTTGAGCTGCCGCTTCTTGGTTCCATTGTGTTACTTGTATCATAGCTCTAGTTCCTTTCAGCTTGAATTCCTCAAATTTTGATAGTTCTTCTAACCTAATTTTGGAAGGAAATCTCATCAGAAAAAGATTATGTCCATTCTCCTTTGCTCTCCATTCCCAATTCCATTTGAACATCTCTGTAAAGCTTTATTCAATCATTCTATCATCCAGTGTGCCGGACTTAGACTGTCATCAGAGCCACAGGGTTTATATGTTCAGTGGTAACGGTTTTGGTATTCTGGATCAGCAAGCATCCCGAACAGATTGAGACGTCACGCGACACCAACCTCCTCGGAAGCTAACCGTAGCGTGAGATTCTCGCCGCCACAGATGTTCGTGGTGCAGAGCGAGGTGTTGGATGGGTCTATTGTTTCCAATTTCTTCTCCGAATCCAAGTCCTTCACCTCACGACACGCGTATGGCGGTGACGCGGAGGTGAATGCGTGGACCCTATCATCCAAAAGCAGCATAGCACCCGAATTCAACTCAGCCCATTGCCGATTTGAGCCTCCTTTCGCTTCCCGCTCACCGCCATTACCACTCCTCAAGCTCTGTTCAATCAAATCCAATCTCCCGATCGCCTTCGGTTACAATCCACCACACGCATCAGAGCTACTGGTCACACAGTTTGCTTGATTTCCATAACAATCAGCAAGCCAAACCACTTGGAGACGATCCACACCAGTAGGGAGGGGATTCGTAGTTTGTTATCACCCATGGCGATCTAGGGTTGAGGAGGGGCTCAGGCTTACAGACGAGAGACGCGCCGTCCCGTCCGCGCATAAACCATCTAGTATCCGGAGAGGTAGGGAAATGTAAAACCCGTGGGAAGCCTGGCGCGTGCTGCGCTGCTGGTTTCACTTGTGGGTCGCTTGTTGACTAAGTAGAACCCAAGTCTACTTGGACATTTGGTTGATGCTTTTGGCCAAAATAAATATAAAAGGTTTCTTAGAAGAAGTATGTAAACGATGAAGAAAGTAAAAGAGAAATATATATGTGAGAGGAATAAAATATGGGATAGACTATCGCACAGACGACTGAAATTTTTTTTATCTTTCAGTCACCTAAAGTTGCACTTTGAATCACCTGAAGTTGCACATGTTTTTTTGGAGGGGGGCTACAATTTTAGTTGATTGAGAGTGCAATTTCAGGTCACCTGAAGTTGCACTCTGAATCGCCTAAAGTTGCAGCTGTTTTTTTGGAGGGAGGCTGCAATTTTAGTTCATTGAGAGTGCAATTTCAGGAGACTGAAACATAAAAAAATTTCGGTCGCATGTGCAATAACAAAACTGATAAAATATATAATATGTCTGTAATCTTACATGTTATTTTTAAAATAAGGTGGGAGTATAAAAAATAGAAAAATCGTTCAAAAAAATCAGATATTTCGTTAGCTCTCTAGACAGCAGCCAGATACGGAAGCCAGCCAATACGAACGATTCCCACGGAAGAAGCGCCCACGGAAGAAGAGCCCATCGAAAGGGATAGCGCCGCACTTTTGACGTTGGCTGCACATGAGGCCCAGTACAAGACGTTCATCTATCCCTTCAGCCGCGAGGATTCCCTATACTGCCCGACGCAGCAACCACTGAGCCTCCTGCACAAACACCACGCCACGCCACCAATCAACGCTCACGTCGCCAGATTGCCCTCCGCCGCGCCGCGCACCGCATCCCCGCCTCTTCCGCGCCGCATAAACTACTACCGAAACCACAGCCACAATTGGCTTCCTCTCTCCGGGTTAAACAACTGAAAAAAAACTATCCAAAGCCGGAAACGATCGGAAGAATCCAGAGGCGCCTCCGAGTTTGTGGGCGATGCTGCGCGCAGGAGGAAGGCGGCTCCTCGCCCCAGGGCTCCGGCGGCTCGCCGGCGAGGAGGCACCGGGGCTGGCGGGGGCGAGGGCGTACCACGAGCGGGTGGTGGACCACTACAACAACCCGCGGAACGTGGGATCGTTCGACAACGACGACCCCAACGTCGGCACGGGGCTGGTGGGGGCGCCGGCCTGCGGCGACGTCATGAAGCTGCAGATCCGCGTCGACGAGGGCTCCGGCAAGATCGTCGACGCCTGCTTCAAGACCTTCGGGTGCGGCTCCGCCATCGCATCCTCCTCCGTCGGTGAGCCCCCCAACCTCGCCCTCCCGGTTCCTTACTTTCCCTCGGTGATTTGCTTTAGATTTAGCTCTCTATTCCGTGCTATCTTAAGAGGTGCTGTTTAGCTTCTGTGAATTGAATTGCGGCAATAATTAGTTGCTTGATTATTGCAGTGATGCTTTCGTTTTGTTTAGGGAGGGGAATAATTGCGAAGGATGAGAAATTTTAGCTAGTTGCTAATTATCGGGTTGGAATATTTGCAAATGGATTGGGTCTAGTGATGATTATTTCCCGAATCCTGACTATGTAGGCGATAGAGCATTTATGTGGACAATTCTGAGCGTGAAATATGGCTACATGAGGTAGTTAAGCTGATTAGATTGCTAGAGAAATAGCAGCCGCAGTGCTAATGTTAACCTCTAGTGATGTTATAGCTTGAAAATCGCCCTTTCTCTGGGTCTATTTTTTCTGCTGGGTTACCAAATTGGCTTATTGAATTTAATTTTGTTTGATGTTCAATGTAAGCATGTCTTTAATTTGGTGAGCATATGTTTTCATACAAACTTTATAACGAGAAGTTTGTGTAGGGAGTTGTGGTGCATCTTTAGCCTTTGCTTAGTCCAGGGTTGAATTTCTTATGTCGTTTTGCTGGCTTAGGTATACTATGCTAATGCTGAGATTTTCGTCTACGCGACTTTTTTTTTATTATGCTCTTTTTACCTGATGATTTTGGATTTCTCTTAGCCAGTATAGGGATGTTTTATCTTCAAAAATGATGAGCTCATAGTTAACAAATTTTCTATTTTCATTGATTGCATTTGCAGTTTCTGCAAGTTATAGTTGCTGAACGAAATTAGAAATGATTGTTCTCCAATGCCCAACAAACAACTTAGAAAGGTTGGCATATGCTTGCTGGAATACTTCTGATAGTCTGGGTCAGCTCAAACTGATCTGAGATGTTTGTTGTTTATACCCAAGAAATGGAAATGTCTTCACAGTCTCGCTGATAATCGATAGACTGACAAATTGGGGCAGTTTTTGTTCATTGTTCTGATGTAAGGTCTGTTGACTGCATTGATGTAATGCAGATATATGTCATGTTCACAGTTCACTGTGTCTAACCTTCATTCCTGTTATGTGTTTAAAACCAACAAATTGTGAAGGCTAATAATATATCCCATCATATTACGCAATTGATGAGCCAAAAACTATTGGAGCCAAATGAAACTATAAGTTAATCTTAACTTCTTTTCATGCGTGTGCAGAGTTTCCCATTTGAAAATTACTGGAATGTCTGTTCTACTTTTTAAGAACAGGGATGATCTCCCATTTGATGTTGTATAGTGTTTCTATATCCTTACAAGATACAGTGTCTGATATCTATATTAAGAAACCTATAAGTCATGAAGTCGTTTCTTGATCCTACCATTGTCCTTGCAGCTACTGAATGGGTGAAGGGAAAGCAAATGGAGGAAGTAGTGACTATCAAAAACACGTAAGCTATCCCTCTTCTTCTTGATATTTGTCTCTATTACAATATTTAAGTGGTTACATTAACATGCTTATATTGGCCTTTTTATCATAACATTCTTATATTGGCCTTTCTTACTATCATCCTATTGTTGTTTATTTTGTATCCATTTTAGCAAACACGTGCTAGTTGCCTTGTGGTAATTAAGTTCCTAGGCTCCTAGTTTCCTTTTCAAATAGTACTTTTTCTGTTTTTCATCACAATGTGAATACCAGTATGACAACAGTGGGGGTTTGCATTTGCCAAGATTTCATTTACTATTGATTGTCTTGAGGATTAACATTTACTATTTAAGTCAATATTGCAGTATTTGATTGTGTTAGAAGGATTTTGAAAAGATTCATTCACTATTGATTTGTCTTGAGGATTAACATTTGGTATTTAAGTTGATAGTGCAGCATCTGATTGTGTCAGAACTCAGAAGGATTTTGAAGAAAAAAAATCGACATTGAACTGAAATTTCAAGATATACATCTGCTTAATGATGTTTCATTCCAGTGTGCATGGTTTTTGCAAGTTGCTATGAACATGATCTTCTTGAAGTTGCTAGAAATAATCAGCTTAGTTTTTCGTAGTTCCTTGGCACGGTAGTGTGTCTGTTGTGTTACCTTCTATTGTTTCATGAGCTTGTTTGGGTTAATGGAAGAAGCCTGCCTTTTTATTCAGAGACTTGATTCTGTTGTCTGCTCTGGAGTTGTTTGGCTGTTTATATTTGCTAATGAATATGGATGCTAATTACATCAGAGGAAATATGTAGATTATGGTCTTAGTTCCTGCACTTTCGTTTGGCAGAAGATAGATCTACTCTTTTTTTGTTTTTTGTTTTTGGCTATTATTGCAATGCGGCTGTCAATCACCCAAATGTCTCGGGGCCATGGTTGAATCCTTTCAAGCAAGTTCCATAAAACTGTAACAGACTTTCATGCCCTGTTTTTCAGTGAGATCGCAAAGCACTTGTCACTTCCACCAGTAAAGCTCCATTGTAGCATGCTTGCTGAGGATGCAATTAAAGCTGCTGTGAAAGATTACGAAGCAAAGAAGGTGAAGCTAGAACCAAAGGGCGAAGACAGCCCTGCAGAGAAGGCAGCTGAGGCATGAATATAAAGTTTCTGCCATGAAGAGTATTGACTGCCTGCCATGCATCTGCTCGTAGTAGACAGATGCTTCTGTTCTTGAGGGTGGGAAACAGTGTGTAATGTTCACAAACTATTGTAATGCAGCATGTATTTGAAGGATGGAGACGGGACGTTTTTAAATAAATGTGCTGTCATCGTGGGGAAAAGTTTGTGCGTGTATAAGAGCTGCCTGGAAGTGTCATGATAATTACGGAATTACGGTCGCCCGTTGCACAATGGCATTTGGTTCTGTTGATTATTTTAATAAATTTGCGTACCTTCGGCTTCAAGATGCTAATTACTCTTGAGATTGAATCGTCTGTGCGCCGTTGTTCTGTTTTGCTTGTGCTTGGCGATGCACCTGCGATGGGAAATACGTATCTGCCGTTCTGAACAGCCGGGGAGGATAGTGCTGGTTCCATTCGACCGTTGCACAAGGTGAACCATGCTAACTGAAGGAACAGATGAGACGGACGACGATAGAGCTCTGTACTTACCCTTCTGTTTGTTTGAGAAACCTGCTTATCATAAGTGTTAGGAAACCTGGGCCGGTAGACCTGGCTCATGGTGGACACCTCATCGGAGACTATAAATAGAGAGCTGTACTGGCATATTTCGTACACATGCAATCAGAAATTAATAAAGAAAGACCAGGAGTTCTCTCTATCTCTCTGTGTGTTCAATCTATTATTCTGTCTTCTGTGATTGATTCGATTTGTTCAAAACAGAGGAATCGATCGGACTGATCGCCAGCGACGGTTCCTCAACACGTTATCAGCATGAGATCGCTCCGGTGAATCAAAGGTAATCATCAAAGCTCTAATAGATTGAATTATCTATATCGTTGTAAATTCACAATTTTCGCGTTCTAGATTGATTTCTACAGTGCAAATCCGCCCTAATCTACCGCGAGCAGACTTAAAGTCGTCAGCATAATGTCGATCAGTAGATTGAATCATGGGGTAGATGTTGATTGTACTGTAGATTAGAAAAGAAAAAATTTGCATCAGTTCTGCACGGCCGCTGGTTGCTCGGCTCGAAGCCCCCAGGCCGCCGCTGGCTTGGCTTTCCTGCCTGCGCAAGCGCCTTGCAAGGCGCCGCCGCACGCGTGCCGTCCTCCTCGCCGCCGTGAAACCGCCGGCCGACTGCGGCCTCCCGCACGGGGCGCCACCGCCGTCGTCGTTGCCGCTTCGGTTGCCACGCGCCCACATGCGCGCTGGCGTCGCCGGCCCGCCCGCAGCTTCGGCTACCACGCGCCCGCATGCGCGCTGCCGCCGTTGGCCCGAGGCCGCCGTCTCGGACCCCGCACCCCGCCGCCGCTTCGCCCCGTGTGCGCGCGCCGCCCTGAGCCGGTCTGGTTCGTGCGCTGCCTCCTCTTGGCCTCCCGGCCGACCACCCCGAAGCCGACGCCGCCGCCCCGCAAGAACGGCCACCTCTTCGGCCCCGGCCCGCAGCCGAGCGACGTCTCACCCATACCCGCGCCGTCCATCGCCGCTTGGACCGGCTTCTTCTCCACGTCAGCCCGAAGACGACCGAAGCTGACCACCGCCGCACAGCTTGGCCGCTCCTCGTGCCCATCGTGCCTCCGCTCGGGCCAGCCGTAGCCGCGCTCGAAGCGCCGCCGCCTCCGCCTCGCCAGCCTGCAGCCGTGCGCCGCCACTGCGTCGCCTGCCGGCCCAAAGCTGGCCTTCCCCGAAGCCACCGCCTCCTCATTGGCCGCCGAACCGAGCTGGCTTGTAGCCGCCGTCGCTCGCTCGCCCGTGCCGCGCCGACCTCGCCGTTCGGCCGTGTCGCGCCGACCTCGCCGCTCGAGCCGGCCTGCAGCCGTCGTCGCTCGGCCGCCAGCCCGTCGCACGGGCCCGCCTCCCCTGCTCATCCACTCGAGCGGGAGCTCGAGCCGCTGCCGCCACTCGGACGAGTGGGTAGGGGAAACCCTAGCACCACCCGAGTAAAAGTCAGCCGGATGGGCCTTTGGGCCATGTGGGCCGATCGACCGAAAAGAAGTGGGCCGGTTGGAAAAAAAGAAAAAAGAAAAAAGGGCACCGAACGGGGGAATTTGCAGAAAACACCCTTAATTTCGGGAAATTACTGATAAGCCCTCAGTTTTTGCATTTGGGTCCCGAATTTTGCAGAGAGGCCTCGGTAATTTTGAAAATTACGAATAGGTTCTCAAATTTACGAGCGGGTCCAGAATTTCGCAGAAAACCCCTCGGTAAATCAGAAAATTGCGCGAATTTTTCTCTGAACTGAAAATTTGCGTAGAGACCCCCAGAAATTGCAGAATTCATATAAATTTAATATTCTAGCATAAAAGGGCCTCGGGAATCCGAATTTTGAATTATTTTTAGCATTTGAAGCTTATTTATTTCTTCCATTATTATTTTCTGTATTTTCTATATTTATTTACTGTTTTGGTTAATTGTAATTGTTTAAATTGCTTTTAATCACTGAAATTAGCAGTAAAATTTATAGAAAATTCACAGAAAATTCTGGAACATTACGAGAATCTTTTGTGCCATTTATTTACCTGTAGTAAATTATTTTCATACATGTTTAACAACAGTAAACTTATATACACATTTAGATGACTGGCATTACGAACCGGTAGTTCGAGGAGCGGGCTCAGCACGACCAAAACTATCTGATGTGGGTTTCCGATGTCGGGATAGTACTTGGAGCCAAGAAGCTCCGCGTAGCTATTGGGATTGGCGGACCGCATGACGCCCAACCTCTGTCTCACTCTTAAGAATGAGTACATGGAAGAGAAGAACGCGCTAGCACTCTGGACCGCACTCAAGAATCGGTTTGAGAGGCTAAAGTACACCATTCTTTCTCAAACAGAGCAAGAGTGGATCATACTGGGGTTTGCCGACTTCAAGACGGTCAGGGAGTACAATTCTGCTTTGTACAGGATTTGTATCAATCTTTAACTCTGTGGCAAGCAGTTCACAGACGAGCAGAAGATTGAGAAGACCCTATCCACCTTCTGCCCCAATGCAGTACAATTCGCACGCAACTATCGTCAAGACGGCTACAAGGAGTATGCCGAATTGATTGGTATGTTGTAGGTGGCGGAGGCTCAGGATGAAGTTCTCTGCAAGAACTAAGTCACTCAGCCATCTGGGAGCTCCGCTGGCCGTGAAGCCAATGCCGGGAGCTATAAGGTGCGAAATCCCTTAATGAAGAGAAGGGGAAGGAAGGGTAAGGCCGCAGCCCAGAAAGGCAAATTAGATGCTCCACATGAGAATAAGGCTAGCAAGCCAAAACGGGATGGCAAAGGGCAGCATGAAGCTCACTATGCATCGGCTGAGGGGAAGAGTTCTGAGCAGCTGCCCGCGCTGATGGAGGTTGAGACCATCCCGGCAGCAGCGCCCCGTCTCGACCTAGAAGCAACCACCGCCATGATTTCTCTTGAAGAGAATGTCACCCCCGAGAAAATAGCAGAAGAAGTCTAGTGCATAGAGTGTATTTAGACTTTAATTATCATTTATTTTGTGTGGAAGAATATGTTAGAATTTGCATGGATGGTACTTAAGAATTGTTATTTTCTTGTGATGGTTAGATGATTTTTGGAATAATTCATTTATTTATTCAGTTTATGATGGCATGATATGTTTTGATATTGGAGTATTTTATTTATGTGTTGATTGCCTTCTCATGCATATTAATAAAATACCATATATTAGAACACGTGTGGCGCCCTATAAAGGAAGTGTGCTTAGCTAGCAGCGGCACAACGAATACCATATTAAGAGAGACAAAGTATTTTCAGTCGATTCGTAAGAGCACTGGTAGCCTTACGACAATCGCCAGAAGCGAGTCATGTATAATTGGTTCCGAAAGAGCCACAATTATACTTCCAATGGGCACAACTTTGGTCATTGAAAAAGCTTTGTTGTACCCAGAATCGACTAGAACTCTCCTAAATTTTAAGGATATTCACGCCAATGGTTTTCACGTTGAGACTGAAGAAGAGTACGGTAAGGAATACCTGCTCATCACAAAGCGCGAAGAGAATAGCAAAAGTGTATTAGAAAACTTTCTTCACTAGAAATTGGGCTATATTATACCAACATCAAGGCATCTGCAGCCTGTACTGTCCTGAAGACAGTATTTAGAAGCTCTGAACTATTCTGTCTCTGACATGACAGATTAGGCCAGCCAGGTCTTAGGATAATGAGAAATATAATCAACAATTCCCAAGGGCATAATATTAATGTAAACAATTTTTCGAATCACGAAGATTTTGTGTGCCCTACATGTGCCACTGGGAAATTAATTACTAGACTCTCCACTCTGAAAGTGAAGGACGAAGTCCCTCCATTCCTAGAGCGCATCCAGGGAGACATTTGTGGTCCCATTCAACCCATCTCAGGGTCATTTAAGTATTTCATGGTGCTCATTGACGCTTTCTCAAAGTGGTCACATGTGGGTCTGTTGTCCACAAGAAACCATGCTTTCGCAAAATTGATTTCGCAGATCATTCGCATCAGAAATGTGTTCCCTGATCATCACATCAAGTCCGTCCGAATGGACAACGCCGGAGAATTTACTTCAAAAGCATTTGATGATTATAGCATGGCGATGGGGATTGCAGTTGAGCATTCGGTACCGCATGTCCATACCCAGAATGGTTTGGCAGAGGCTTTAATCAAGAGAATTAAATTTATTGCCCGACCTCTTTTTTAGAATTGTAATTTGCCAGCTACATGTTGGGGACACGCAGTCCTATATGCAGCGAATCTCATCAACTTTAGACCTTCGGCCTACAACATCCATTCACCTATGTAACTAGCGCAAGGGTCACCACCAAAAATTTCTCATCTCTGGAGGTTGGATGCAAGGTTTATGTACCTATACCCCCTCCACAGCGTACTGCAATGGGCCCTGTCCGTAAGACTGGGATATACGTTGGTTATGAAACTGCATCCATAATCAGGTATTTGGAACCCATGTCGGAAGATTTGCATACCACCCGCTTCGCTGATTGCATTTTGATGAGGATAATTTCCCAACATTAGGGGGAGGAAATCAACACCTTGATGAAAAATGTCGAGAAATTATATAGCAAGCCACGGGAATCCATGCAAATGACCCGCGCACTAGTGATGCAAATAAAGAAGTCCAGAAGACAAGAGAAGTCTAGAAGATAAGAGAAGTCCAGAAGACAAGAGAAGTCCAAAAGACAATCGATTTGCAAGCACTAGCAAATCAACTGCCTGATCACTTTAGTGATTTGAAGAGCGTGACTAAGTCGCATGTGCCTGCACGCACTGCACTGGAGAGGGTTGAAATACCAAAGAAAGCGAATGTATCCCTAATCTCGTCCAGAGGCCTCAGAAAAAAAAGGACGAGAACTCCGGTCTCTCGAATCCTAAGTAATCGGGGACGCCTGGTGAAGAAGGATAAGAAGGACTTATCACAACTGATCACTGAAGTCCCCCAAAATGAGAAGGGGAGCCAGTTGAGACCTGGAACAAGAATGACACCTTGAGAAAAAGGCATACCGGATCTGAGTATCCATGGAAGAAGAAATCGACATGGATGTGTGCACACACATCGGAGCCAAAAAACTAAAGGGACTTGCCACCGCAATTGGAAGAAGCGATGTGCAAGGAGAAGCTCCAGAAGAAGCAACTCATGAAAAATAGCTATAAATTATGTGCACACGGGAGAGTCCATGAACAGGACAACAGCCAATACCGATATCTACTTCGCAAAGAAAATTATCACAATCATCGATCTTGATCCCGAGCTTGCATCGCTCGCTGAATGTAAGAAAATATCAGATTGGGAAGATGGAAGAAGGCAATAGCAACTGAATTGCTATCTCTGAACAAAAGAGAGGTGTTTGACCCCGTATGCTGCACACCTCCCCATGTGCATCCTATAGGGCACAAGTGGGTATTTGTTCAAAAGAGAAATGAAAAAAAATGAATTGGTGAGATACAAAGCAAAGATGGTAGCACAAGGTTTCACTCAACGTCCTAGAGTTGATTATGAAGAAATCTACTCCCCAGTCATGAGTGGAATTACCTTTAGATATTTGATCTCAATGGCAGTGAATTTGAATTTAGAAATGAAATTGATGGATGTGATAACTGTATACCTTTATGAAAACTTGGATTCGGAGATTTATATGAAAGTCCCTGAAGGAATCCCTCTCCCGAACCAAGACAGAGCAAATAAAAATCTGTACAGTGTGAAACTCAGAAAGTTATTGTATGGACTGAAGCAATCTGGAGAATGTGGTATAATCGCTTAAGCGACTTTCTCTACAAGAAAGGCTACACGAACAATGAAGATTGTCCATGTGTATTTATACGGCGATCCCTGAATGGATTCTGTGTAATCTCAGTGTATGTAGGTGATCTGAATATCATCGGAACAGTGGAAGACATAAAAGAAGCAAGCTTCTACTTGAAGTCAGAATTTGAAATGAAAGATTGGGCAAGACCAAATTCTGCTTAGGCCTGCAGCTTGAGTATGTCCCTGAAGGAATCTTGGTGCATCAGTCAGCCTACACCCATACGGTGTTAGAAAGGTTTGGCTTTGAGAAGACATTCCCATCGAAAATACCGATGATTGGGAGGTTTTTACAGCAAGAAAAAGACCCTTTCCGACCTAGGGAAGAGAGGGAGGAAGTCCTAGGACTGGAATTCCCATACTTGAGTGCAGTGAAAGCACTCATATATTTAACAAATTGCACTAGACCAGACATTGCATTTTCCATGAACCGTTAGCAAGGTACAGTGCAGAGCCCACCAAAAGACATTGGCAGGGCATAAAGGACATCTTCCGATACCTCCAAGGAAGCAAAAACCTTGGATTGTTCTATAGAAAGAATCAAGATCTGAACTTGATTGGCTATGCAGATGCTGGGTACCTGTCTGACCCGCATACCGCAAAGTCACAAACAGGCTATGTATTCCTGTGTGGTGGAACTGCAATTCCCTGGAAATCGTCCAAGCAAAGTCTCGTAACGATTTCGACGAACCACTTAGAAATTATAGCACTGTATGAAGCCGCACGAGAGTGCGCTTGGCTTCGCCGAATGGTTCACCACATCCAGCAGTCATGTGGGATGAACATTGTGCAAACCCCCACAATTATCTATGAAGATAATGCCGCTTGCGTTGCACAGGTGCAAACGGGCTATGCGAAGAGTTATCTCACAAAGCATATTAACCCCAAGTTCTTCTATGCTCATGAATTGCAAAAGATGGATGAGATTAAAGTACTGCATATTAAGTCATGTGAAAATCTAACAGATTTGTTCACTAAGTCACTCTCCGCATCTAGTTTTGAAAGATGCGTGCGAGGAATTAGAATGATGAGACTTAGAGAAGTGCAGAATTCAGGGGAAGAATTCTCTCAAGCCTAATAATAAATCTTAATCATGAAGATTAAGTACCCAAAGGAATAAAGTCCTGAAGACTGAATGAAATTGGGTGGATTGTACTCTTTTTCTCTTGACGAGTTTTCCTGAAGTTTCTCGACCAAAGTTTTTAATGAGGCAATTCGTGCATCGCAGCATAACATGTTTCATATACTCTTTCTCCAAATTTTTCCCACTGGGTTTTATGGAATTTCAACGAGGCATGAGCGTGTCGGATGAGTGCTCAAGAAGGAGTGTAGGAAACCTGGGCCTGGGCCGGCAAACCTAGCCCATGGTGGGCACCTCACCGGAGGCTATAAATAGGGAGCCGTACCGACATATTTTGTACATATGCAATCAGAAATTAATAAAGAAAGATCAGGAGTTTTCTCTATCTCTCTGTATGTTCAATCTATTATTCTGTCTTCTGTGATTGATTCGATTTGTTCTAAGTAGAGGATTCGATCGGACTGATCGCCAGCGACGGTTCCTCATCAATAAGCACGCCCAAATTTGCGATCAGCACTGCCGTTTCCTGTGCCCAAGTTCTAGAAAGTTCGCGGGCCTAACGGATAGTACAAGCGCCGGGCCGGACGACTGTGAGACAATGGTTTCCCAGTTTGGGAGACGAAGGTCTAGAAAGTTTGCGCGCCTAACATGTTGAGCGTTCATGTCGTAAGACGCATAATTGGCATAGCTGTGCGATGGTCCATTTCCTGGACAAGCTCTGCACTCCTGTGATGGTACTCCAGCTACCATGATTGTTCTCGTGCTGCGCCAACTTACGTGGGTAGAAAGTGCACATATGAACTATCCTACGAGAAGCATACATTTTCTTAGACGAGGTTGTCTATTTCTAAGATCACTTATGTTTGGTTAAGGCTTTGTTCTTTTTCGGCTTTTAGCTTTTCTACAGTAACTAGTTTTTAAACGAAGTGTGTTTTTAAGATGTGATCTACTAGTTAATTGTAGTACATACTGTATCGACTTCATTTATATGGTAAAAACTGCACGTAAGTTTCTGTTATTCTGTAATCTCTCGCATGAATAACTTAAAAACCAAAAACCGTAGCAAAAAACCATAAGCCTAGCAAAAAAAAAGGTCCTAAGTCACTTTTTGAACCAGTGCATAAATCAAGAATCAAACACACACGCATTTCAAAGCTAATCTAAAGACCAAGAAAATGGACCTAGAGTCAACAAAAATCAGGTAACTTAAAAATATACAAAAGTTAGCTTTACAAAATCTTCTCAAAAGCGCGACATTTGCCTCCACATGTCAATTTTCACCTGACCTTTCCTCGAACACCATGAGCCGTGCGCAATATCGAACATGCATGTGCACAGAGGGAAAGAAGAAGAAAGTCACCGTCAGGATAGAATACACGCCACATGGGACATGCCAAGCACGCGCATTTTGATCTTCGGCATCCTAACAACGGTGCAACACAGACTGACGAAGCGCGTGCTTGATTGCTAGCTGTGCGATTTCTACGCGCCGCTGCGATTGCAATGCCGTTTCAGGAAATCCCAATGGTTTCCGAGTTAGGCGTGCCACGCCCTTGGCCGGAAGTCCAGAACGCACGTCACCGAGGCCTCCCCTATAAAGCCGAGCGCGAATCCGCCGTCTCCCTCGCACAGAAGCCTAACTTTCCAGCGAGCGTTCCTAGCTAGCTTTGAGCTTAGCCATTCTCCTGATTTCTGCCACGGCGAGATCGAGACGGCATCGCGCGATCGATCGGCAGCAACAACAGCAAGCAAGCGCGAGCGATCGAGGCATGGAGTACAAGACGCTGAACGGCGGCAGGCACGTGCAGCTGGCCGACGCGGCGGTGCGCAAGGGGCCCTGGACCGTGGAGGAGGACATCGTCCTCATGAGCTACATCGCCGTCAACGGCGAGGGCGGATGGAACAACCTCGCCCGCGCTGCCGGTAAGCACGCACGTACGCGCGCTACGTGCTGGAGCCTGGAGCACAGTACTTCCGCCCCGCGTGCCGCCGCGCCCCAACTTTTTTCTGTTTGATGCATGCATGCAAGGGTGGTGCACGGCTGCACGCACGCATTGCGCGCCTAGCTAATCGTAGTGTGGTTTAATTTGGCACGCGCGCAGGTCTGAACCGCAATGGAAAGAGCTGCCGGCTGCGGTGGCTGAACTACCTCCGCCCCGGCGTGCGCCGCGGGAACTTCACGCCGGAGGAGCAGGCGCTCGTCGTCGAGCTGCAGTCCAGATGGGGCAACAGGTGATCGCGCGACAGTTCAACGTGTCATGGGCGTTGCACATTTACCTTAACTCGTAGCCATGTTTGGTTTATTAGGTGGTCCAAGATCGCTAAGCACCTCCCTGGGCGCACGGACAACGAGATCAAGAACTTCTGGAGGACCAAGATAAAGAAGCAGCGAGGATCAAGAACTTCTGGAGAATTTCTGGAGAACTCTCTGGGCGCACGGAAGCAGCGCGACGAAGCCGACGCCGCCTTCTCCTGCGCCGGCGGCTACCGCAGCGCCGCCGTGCTCACGACGGCCGACGGCCATGCCAGCACTAACACGAGCCAGGAAAGCAGCACGCTACTGCAGGGTGGTGTAAATAGCACTGACGTGCCCGCCGAGCCGAGCTTGTTTTCCTTGGATCATAACCAGAGCTTCGCCGTCGTCCATGGAGGCGAAGTTGGTGGTGCCATGAACGGGCTTCCTGAGCTCGTGGCCGAGTCGAGCGATAATTTCAGCTGGGCCTTCGAGGACTTGTGGCCGGCGATGGCGCCGATGCAGCCGTTCAATTTAGCTTTTGACGCTTAGGGATCGATCACATCGATACAACAACGACTATATATACTGTATGCATGATCGGAAGTGCTCCACGTGAAAGCCATACCTCGTGCAATCGTTATCAGCAAACTTTGGTGCGTGACAACTGCGTGTTGTAGCAGTGTTCGTGTTTGTGTGCGTATATGTACGCAGTTGGGCATTTGGCAGAGTAATGAAGAAATAGATTATGGTCAAGTAATTACTCTTCTTGATCGAATATTCACGTGTTCAGCACTACAGTTCAGGTCTGATTTCTATTTTCTTTCCTTGCATATCCCGCATTGCTTATTTCCTTCTTTGAGGAATTGGACGAAGATTTGGGACCTACCGGTGTGCCTTCCACTAGAAATGTACTTCTGGTTGCGGATAAGGAAGGCATGAAATTAAGTACCGAATCGTAGGCAGTAGGGGGAAATGTCCTTCCAAAGAACTGGAAACTCCACCCAAATGTGACCAAACATTGCCTTGGTATGGTTACAGATTAGCATTCACATTGTAGCATCGTGGATCAATCCACGTTTTTCGGTTTTTGTCTGACTAGGCGCAGTTCAGTCCAGCCTCGAGGCATATCCTTTCGAGTGTTTATTTCACATGTTAAACTTATTCTGCGCACAAGCTCATGTGCCGAAGCATCAAGCAGGGCAAGCTTTATCGAACACTCGGGTTCATTCACATAGACTTTTGGATTTTAGTTTTGGCTTATAAATAGTAATAGTTTGTAAAAAAACTTAGAGAGAGATATCTATGCGCGATTTTAACCGATATAAATGAAGTCACTGTAGTATGTACTTTAATCAACTTAGCAAACTCTATCTAAAAAAATACTCTATTTAAAAATTAGACACCATATAAAATCAGTTTTTGGGAATATGGTGAACAGCATTTCCAACATCGGCCAAGTACAGACAAGACCGCGTTTCTAATCACCCACACGGCCACACCCAAGCCACGCGCCCACCAAATTGAAGGCGCTGGTACCTAAGGGGGCGTTTGGTTGCCTGGTTCTTGCCCAGCCAGGCTCTCCAGATGCAAGTTTCAGTTGTTTGGTTGCCCAGCCAGGCTCCCCAGATGCAAGTTTCAGTTGTTTGGTTGCCCGCATCGAGGTCTGAACCTAGCTCTCCAGATGCAAAAGGCAGCTCAGAGCCTGGCTCTCGAGATACGGATTTCATTTGCGTTTCTGGGGAGCCAGGCTCGCATGGGGGCAGTCAGGCTCGAATGGGGCAGCCAGGCTCCACTCACCAATGAACCAAACGTGCCCTAATTGGCCGAGCCATTGTTGGTACTCGGTTACACTGGCGCTCCTCCGAAAGCGAAAGGATATATAGCGGCGGGGTTGCGGACAAGACGGTCGTTGCGGCAAATGGAGCTGTGAATTCCGGAGCGCGCTTGGCCCGCCTCCTAGTTTGGGGAACCGAGGAGAGCCGTGCGTCCATGCGTCCTCTCTTCCATCCTTTTTTTACCAGCGTGTGCGCACATGCATGCATGAGCCAATGAGCGTCGCGTCCCGCCGTGCCCTGCTTGCTGCTCGGCCGTGACGGCGTTAATTTGGAGCGTGCTTGAATTGCTTGCGGCACGTTTTTTGAAGGGCACGTGCAACCAAGTTAGCTTATTTTTAGTGGTTTATGGCTGAAAAGCACTGTAGCTGACTGAAAAAATATTGTAACTGACAGAGACTTATTCAGCATAATTAAATTTGAAAAAATATAAAAAATATGTTAGCCCATTACGTATAATACAAACAAATACGGAAAAAAAGAACCGGTAAAAAAGCTCAACAAAAAGCCAAAAATTCAGAAAAATACAAAATTTATGAATAGTGAAAAATAAGCCGGAAGCTAAAAGCTGAAGCCAAAATGATCACACCCTTGACCACCTGGTAAGAAATTCTTAAATTCCTGCAAAATTTCTGTGTTGCAAATGGATCCTAGACTTGGCCAAAGGATCCTCCGGAGCTAACATGTCACTCCAGGGTGGTACGAATGAGACCCTGACTACACCAACTCCAGCAACTCCAGCTAAATGTAACTTTCAAGAATTTAAATCTTGTTTATTTTTGTTTTACATCAAATCCAAATCTCTACCTAGCAACACGCTCTGCTAATTAGGTGAAACAAGTTTCCAGTTCAATCAAGTACTAACAGCCTAAAGGAGATGCACTCAGGAGTACCTGACAGGCAAATGTGATCTCTTGGCCACGTGGGTTGCTGACAGACACACAAAGAAGTGTAACATCAAGGTGAAAGCCTGAAAGGTACTGCACTTTTCGAAACCAGGCTTTCATTGGCGTGGTTGATTCTTGTAGACGCTAACATCAAGGGTGCCATTAGCATCACCCGTTTACGTCTCGGAATTAAAGCAGAAAATAAGGATTAAAAAATACAACGACGTAAGGTAACAATCAACCGCTTCAGCGAATGCAACACGTCATGTCGCAGACAACTTTGGGTTTCAGCTCCATAAATAGATATCTGCATCTCGAAAGTGCAGTGTTCTAGACAGATATATGCATCTGGAAAGTGCGGTGTTCTTCAACTGCCCGCACATACACGCCATGTCAAAGGTAAAAAAAAAAAAAGATTTAGCCGCATTATTCTGCAAAAATAGAAAAGGACAATGCGATCAAAATGAGAATCAGAAGGTTTATTTCTGTAAATTCCATTACAATGAAAAACATATTGAACGAATGTTTAAATCGTCAGGCAAACTATCGTGTTGTGGTTCACTTTTCATCTTTCACCTGTAAACATTTCTGAACTTTCCCTACTTCATTCATTTTGGAAGCTGCACATTAACTATAACTGAAGCGCTATTAACTTGTGTGATATGTCGAAACAATGTGATATGCACATAAGCAATTAAGCATGCAATGGACCCCCAATATAATGAAATAAGATACGCTGAGAAGACCAAAAGTACTGACAGTGCTGATAGAAGGATAACGTTATAAGTGAATCACAGAAATACGCAGAGTAAATTCCATGGTGTATATGATGAGGCAGCTGACAAAAGCATTAAGATAATACGTAGGGAAGTGAACTGAGCTAATTCAAGGATGAAGAAGACAACATTGTGGCGTAGAAGATAATGAAAACCAAGAAATGGTGGATAAGCCATAGTGGATTATGGAGTAATACTATTTGACTGAGCAAAAAAATCAGCAGACAGTAATCCTCACAATTTTGCAGCTCTCTTGGAAGAAAGCAATAGCATCATGTAAACATCTATAACAAGAAAAGAAGTATATAGACGAGAACTCTCAAAACAAGCTAACTGACAAAAGCAATCAAGCTGCAGAAAGTAAAGAGACCAATCTATGCAAATGTGTGGCAGAACAAGGCACCGAGTAATATAGGGCATTCTAAAATGCACAGTTCCATCAAGAAACAACTTTGGATAATGCATCTTTGTTCACAAAATTATTTCAAAACAATAGCTCCAATATTTAGCAATGTCGTGCTTTAGCAGGAATCGATTATATATAGTCTATATACATTATATAACTACTCTACTCGTCTTGGGCATTGAGTGACATGTAAAATTACTGCACCTTGAAGATACTTCAAATAGAAGCAAGTGTTGGTTACTTATGTACTGCTGAGCTGACAGCAAACATGCTGCATTACGGCTTAAACCCTAAATTTTCTGACATTGTTTTTCATGATAAACATCAATGTTCAGGAGCTCCAGAGATACCATGAATTTCTCCCTATTGTGAGCAAAAGAACAGGAAGAGGCCTTAGAGAGGCATCAACCAAAGCTGACGTCTGAAGCTTTTCAGAACAATAGCCAGCTTAAGGGTAATTGATCCGATAATAATCTTCATTGTGATCAATGGTACCATCAAAAGCCTACCCTAGTTCACTTTGTTCATGAATTCTTCACTAGCCAGATTGGCCCAAACAGAAGTTAGCATCCGATTGGAATCAACTGGATACCATATATAAAAGATGACTGTAAATTGAACATTGTTCCACCATTTCACAAAATGAGGTCTTCTGTAAGACCTCGGGTAATAATGTGATGCAGCATTGTTGAACTGTGTAACAACTACAATTGCCTCTATGAAGTACCTCTGATTCTTAATTAACAAATCTATTTCCCAGTAGATTATATCCCCAATTCTTAAATAACAAATATAGCGCACTCAACATTCAATAGCTAATACAAGATAGAATAGAACATGTAAATATGAACTTTAAATCCGAACATACACAAATCTAATGTCAAACAACAACTCATTGCAGCAAATTACAAAATGGATACAAAAGATTGGGATGAAAAGAAAAGAAAAGGATAAAAGGAGTCCTAATATACCTAGTGTCACGCGATGGACACCTTGGCGCCGACCTCCTCGAGCTGCTTCTTGGCCTCCTCGGCCTCCTCCTTGCTGACGGCCTCCTTAAGCTTCTTTGGGAGCCCCTCGATAAGGTCCTTGGCCTCCTTCAGCGCCAGGGTGGTGAGCGCGCGCACCACCTTGATTGTCGCGATACGCGCGCTGCTGGGCACCTCCTCGATGACCACGTCGAACTCCGTCTTCTCGGACGGGGCCGCCTCCTCGGCGGCGCCCCCTGCGGCCGCGCCGGGCGCCGCGACGACGGCGGCGGGCGCGAAGGCGGCCGCGGAGACGCCAAGGCGCTCCTGGAGGTGGTCGACGAGGCTGCGCGCCTCCTCGAGGGTGAGCCCGGCGATGGAGTCGCCGAGCTCCAGGACCTTCGGGGACTCGGTGGCGGTGGAGGCGACGGCCACGGCGCGGCGGGGGCGGCGGTGGGGCACGGGCAGGGTCCTGGGGAGGGAGGCGGAGAGGGACGAGGAGAAGGGGAGGGAGAAGGCCGAGGAGAGCGTGGTGGAAGCCATTGCGGAGTTCTTGGAGGCTTCGCTTCGGGAGTGAGCGGCAGCGGGAGGAGGAAGCGGGGAGAGAACAGGAGAGGGATAAGACGAGGAGGTGATGGGATAAGAGTGGGATATCTCGTACAGCGTTGTGAGTGGCTAATAGCTGCACTTTACTCGCAATTGCAACATTAGACGTGCAGCGAGATCATTAATTTCTTCATAGTGATTCACTTTCTTTGCTCCGAGGGCACAGTCCAGTTTGACGACGTTAGAAAAAAAACTAATCAGTAATTCACGTAGTCTATACGATACACGACGGTTGTAGATTAAAAACGAATAAAGTCAGTTTTGGCACTGTTTCGTATTGTATTTATAAAAATAGCAACATACAAGATGTATTGACAAAAATATCATTTTTACCATCGGCGGGCCGGACGGCAGCACCCGTGAGGCGACATGTGGTGTTGTCGCCGACGGCAAGCGCCTGTTGCCGAGGGGCTAGGCGGCAGGCGGCCTGTCGTCTAGGGTGCAGCGGCCTGTTGCCTAGCCCGCAGGAGGTAGGTAATTAGGCCGGCTAATTAGTCGGCCTAATTACCTGCCTAATTTTTTTTGGTTTAGTATTTGTTTGAATTTTTAAATATATCAAATGAACTCAAAAAATTATGAAAATTTATGTACAGCCTGTCAACACAACATTCCTCGTAGTGTAATTTTTGGGGAATTTTATTCATGGTAAATGTTGCTCAAACATTCATACAATTTTGATATATTTACGAGTTTTTACATATAGCAAACGAGCTCCAACAATTACAAAATTTTATGTGAAGCCTCCCGATATAGTAATAGTTATTGCATAATTTTTTTAGAATTTTATATGCTCTGCATTTACCACGTTGATTCGGATTAACTTAATCATGAATAACGATCCTCACACATGTTTTGAAGTGCCATGTGTCGGCCAATCGTGGTATATATTATTTGCTGCTATTTGGTTTGCACAATTGCCGCGCTCTCTGTATGTGCCCCTCTCGCACGCTTTCTCGTTACTAATGTCATTCAGACATGTGTTGGCTTGACATAACGGCCCCCCTCGCCCGCTCCCTTATCGGCACGAATGTTAGTGCAGCGATATCACCCCGTCTCGCCCACACCGTCGTGCGCACATATGTCACTTTTACCGCGGTATCCCTTGTCGCCCGTGGTGGTGCATGTCGACGACGCGTCCGTAATTTCCGGTGGGAACACACCGGATTCTCTTTTCGCTCGCTTCAAATATAGAGCTCTCGCAATCGCTCATCGCTCATATAAACTTCGTTTCACTTCTTATAGGAAGAAGAACTTTCTACGTCATACAGTAACATAGCATGGTAGAGACCGAGGGGCCAGTCGGAGCAGGGTCTCCAAAGGAAGACCTTCCTCTGGAAATGAGGGAGGACTTCAGCCGTAACTACCGCTCGAGGCCAAACAGGGGGGCTCAATTGGTATGGCCGAAATGCAGACACAGGGAGGACGCAATCGTGCAGGTCCTCGATGGCCATTTCGATGGCGGGCGATATTTCTTTCGATGGCCACACTCTAGAGTACAATTAACCAGTAGTTTATTTTGTCTTACTGGTAATAGCGCTTTCATGTTAACCCTCATTTCGTGCAGATGGTGAAATGCGACTTCGTCCACTGGATCGATCCTCCCCATAAACACTATGTTGTGAGGTATGTGGATACACTGTGGGAGCGAATCTTAGAGATGGAGGCGCAGATTGACAGTCTCAATGAGGAGAACGATGACCTCCAGCAATAGATGCAACGCGAAAGGGGCAACGAGGAGGTCGTCAATATAGGAAATTCGTATGATCCCACATGCTGTTGCGCGAACCCTAACTGCATATGTGTGTGCCACTACAATGACGGCCAGCCACGTCCGAGGCGCCCCCCCACAGCAACACTCCATGTGGGTACATGAGACACCTTCTACCAGTAGACACGCACCAGTGAAGGTTATAGTATGTAGCTCATGGTTATGTTCAATGTTGTAAGGCATGTAAGTGAATGGTGTACGCGTCATTGTAGTTGCTGTTTTTTGAGTGGACTGTTGAAATGTTGTGTCATTTGCATTAAACTAGAGGGGTCGATATGCATTGAACAAACATTATGAACTACATCTCAAATGGGTACAAATTTGAATTAATCCGATACAGTAAAAGATACATAAGATTTTGACATTGAGTGGCGACCAGACAAGTTTGGTCTATTGGGCCAATCCTTCAATGAGTGCCCGAAGGTCTTACATATTCAGCATTTCACTATACGAGTAATGCTGGTACGTTGGTTCACATCCATGTCGTTCTGGAAGCGTTGTGTCTGTTAATGTCCCTTCTTAGTTATCTTCAACTCCTTGTTGGGAGCCCATTGCAGCATGTCTGGCCAAAGATCACTGTAGTTCATGTCCAAGCTGTACGAGTGAACTCTACACTCCATGTACTGAAAATGTGTTGTATATCATAGTATTCTAAGGTATATGGCTCGGACATCTGCCTCATTTGCGCACATGCCTTGTACACATGTAAGCATGGCCTGTGCAGGAGCGTCAGCTTGTTGCAGGTGCATGTTGCCACATCACTTAGGATGCATGTCTATTTCATTTCACCCCTGACATGACTGTTCACGTATTTTTGCCCAAGTCTTATCTCGTACTGACTCCGGAGGCCATCGATTACCCGAATGTCGTGCATTCGGGCTTTCTCCATCTTCAGTTCCATATGTCTCTGCATGTTCTCAAACCATTTGTTGCCTTCATCTATTTGACGCCTGGCTACCGTGGATCTATTGACGAAATAACTAACAATGCGAGTCTATGTCTCCTCCACGATCGTGGTGATAGGGAGGCACCACACGTTTTTCAGGATGCTGTTGTATACCTCAAACATGCTAGTCGTCATAATCCCATATCTCACACCATCCATGTCATAGAGAAGGGACCATTTCTATAATTCAGGAGCATGCCGACGAATCCACTCGGAGAAACTTATGGCACCGCGGGGTTGTTCTCCCTCCATAGTTCGCCTTTCTAGCTCTGTCCAAATGGATTCGAACTTCCGCCTCTAGTTTTGCAGACACAATGCCTTGAACATCTTCACAACTTCCTGGCTGCGGAACCGTGCGAACAAGTTAGATGCAAGACGTCTCATGCACCATCGAGTTCATATGTCATTCCACTGGTGAGGGGATTCGGTCCCCTACTGCATAGTGTTCAGCGCGGCCATCAATCCAGCATTGCGATTCGTGATGATGCAAACGTTGGGTCGATCACCAACCACTGCTTGTTTCACGTTCACTAGGAACCAGAGCCAACTAGACATGTTCTTGCTTTCCACTTGGCAAATGCTATTGGGAGAAGTTGGTCATTCGCGTCGGCCACCACCACGGTGAGAATGGTTCCCTTGTAACTCCCTGTGAGAAAAGTGCCATCCATCGTGCGCATAGGACGACAAAACTTGGAGCCCTCAATGGCCTGGGCGAAAGCCCAGAATAGCCGGTCTAGTATGAAGTAGTTAGGCTCTTCGTTAGCATCTAGACGCTCAAGCTTGTTTATGTACGTGCCAGTGTTTGACTCGACTATCTGGTGAAGCAATCTCGGTACAAGGTTGTACGCCTCTTCATATGTCCCATACATGAACTCGATGACCTTGTGCTTGGCTCGTCGGACCTTACTGTAGCTGACTGGATAGCCAACCATATTGGCGACTTCTGACATAAGCATATTCGGGGAGACAGAAACGTCCACCGCAACTAGGTGGCTAATGATGCTTGCCACATATGCTGAAGTCACGTTCCGATGATGGTGCAGGGGCTCGCTGAGCATGCAAGTGTGGTCGATCATCGTCTTGATCGAGAAAGCTGAGCCAAAAATCTTGAGTCGTTGAGCGTTGACCTTTGCGGAGCAGCCTTCCACTACGCACTTTACAGTGTAATTGGCTGAGTTGGACCCGTGCACTCGGTACATACGGTTGATAGATAAGGCGTACCGTGAAATAGCTTATTGCACAGCTGCCTTGCTAGGGAAGCGTTGCCCAACTAGGAGGATATCAGCTTGAAACCCCCACTGGGACTCTTCTTCATGCGGCAGTACGAGGGAACGTACCACAACATCATCGGACCTAGAGGACACATACGGCACCTCCGATGACACAATTCCCTGGGTGGACCAGTCGTCTACTGTCTGTCGTCCTCGCTATCACCAGAGCCTAGGTCAGTGTCCTCGTCAGACTCCAACCAAGCGGCTCATTCGGTAGAAACTCGTGGCAGTCAATTCAAGCTGACCACCACATGCCCAACCCCTCATTCCTCACGAAATCAGGGGCGATTGTACCCTCTGATACAACACATTAAGTGGTATCATCTTGAAACTCCGCTTATGGTTCCCCAGGTGTCGAGGGGTGTCACATCCCAAAATTTGGCTTTTTGAAAAATTTAAATTCAAATTAATTATTTTAAGGTATTGGATTTTACTTGGTTTTTATTTGCCTTTCTGGATTTTCTGGAATTTAAAAACCTATTTTAGGATTTAAAAAGTAATTCAAAATATGAAAATTAATTATCAACAGTAGTTGGAAATAATTTTATTAAGTCCAAAACATCTCCAGGAGCTTCTGTGAATTTTTCTGGAATTTTTGGAGGTAATTTCATATTTTTCTGAGGCCTAAATAATTTTCTAGCCTTTTCTGAAAATCTAAATCTTATTCTAAAATAAAAATTCCAACCCGCCCTCCGGCCGCCACGTGGACGGGTGGATACCGCCCACGTCGCTGCCATCCCTGCCGCTCGCCCCATCCCGCCTTCCCCTCCTCTTTGGGCGACGCGTGGCCGCCCGATCCGCCGTCCGCCCTGCGGCCACGCGCGCCACCCGATCTCCTCTCTACCCCGCGTGGCGCCATCCTGGCCGCCCGCACCCCCGTCACCCGCTGTGTGTGGACCCCGCCTGTCAGGCCCGTCGTCCCCGCGGAGCCGCCTCCTTCCTTTCTTCCTCCCCTCTTTCCTTTTTCGCCGGCCGACGGAGACCGCGCCGGATCCCGCCTTGCCTTACCCGGCCCTCCTCGGTTTTGGAAGCTCCGGACGCCGCCGTGACCAAATCCCCTTAACCCCGCGCCTCCCTTTCCTTCTCTGCCCCCTATTTCCTTTCCTCCCCGCGCCTTTCCTTTTCTCGGCCGCCATCTCCGGCGAGCAATCCCGCGCCAGTGTCCCCTCCTCCGCCCTATAAAAGCCCCCCCGGCTCCGCCTTCTCCCGCACCACCTCCCAGCGCCCTCCACTTCTCCCCTTGAGCCCCGAGCGCCGTCGCACCAGAAGCTCCCCGTGCGCGTCCGGTAAGTGCTCCGGCGAGTAATTGCCGTCGCCTCGGTCTTCTCCGAAGCTCGCCGCCGCTACCTCGAGCACCCCCGTGCCCGTGCGATCCTCCCCGACACCTCAGCCGCCCCTCCCCGCCGCCGGAGCGCCGTCGCACCGGAGGACCCGAGCCAGCTCCGCCCTCCCCTCGTCGCCGGCCACCCCGCTTGCCCCCGAGCCTCGCCGACCCCTTCGTTGGACTCATCTCCGCTCCGGGTTTGCATTTCACGCGTCATCCGCACCCCTCCGCCACTCCCTCGCCGCCGACGACCCTGCCTCCGGCCACCTTCCCCGGCCTCCCCTCCGGCAGGTAACTCAAAAGAATTGCTTGCCCTATATGGGTAGGCAAAGCCTCCCCGCCCATCTGGTTATCAGCGCAATCTCATCCCTCCCCCGGCTCCCTCGGCGCGCGTTCGAGCCCCCGGCTCCGCACGCTGAGGTCGAGCCATTCTTTTAAAATCCCGCGCTGACAAGTGGGCCCCACACGTCAGCGGCTGCCGGTCTGCGCTGGCCACTGCCACCTGGGCCCCACCCCTCTGTGGTGGTCTCTGACAAGTGGGCCCGGAGTCCAGTGGGCCCCACATGTCAGTGACCGCCAGTGGTTACTGTTCAGTGGGCCCCACCTGTCAGTCTCTCAGAATAAAAATAAAAATTAAAAATCTAATATTCCAGTGGGCCCCACCTGTCAGAAATTTCCTAATTTCTGGATTTATTCAAATCTGAGATTTTCAAACTAGCATAACTTTCTCATTTTAACTCCAAATTCAGCCATTCAAATTTCTAAATTCATCTAAAATCCTAATCTATCCAACTATGGCCTCTGTTGAATTTTTGGAGTTCATTTGAATTTATTTGTATTTATTTGCTTTGTTTGCCTCGTCTTTTCTCGCGTAGATTCCAACGTTGTCGACGATCTCTCTTCACAGCAGCAAGAAGACCCAGAGACCCTGCAAGAAGGCAAGTCTCCTTTGATCATCTTGGACCTATGCTTTTGAAATGTTTTAAAATATTTTAAATTATGTGCATTGCTATTTACATAAAATCACTAGTTCAAATCTTTAGGAGCTAGTTATTCCAACTTTGTTATGCCCTCATTTGACATTGACTGCCATGTACCTTGTCACCCTAGAACCCCCTTTGTCTCAATAATGAGATTAATATTAATCTTTGTAAATATTAGAATGGTAGGATAATGCTTAGTCTTGCTATCTAATAACTTTGGAAAATCTTGAAAATGGGAAATTATGATTTATTATTGAACCCGTGTGTTTGTAAAGGAAGTGGCAATTGGAGTTGTCACTGTGATTTTAAAATAAAATGTGAAAGTTGGTTTAGATTAGGGTGGATGGTTGGTTTGGTTTGGTGCAGGAAGCACGAGATCTTGTAAAGTGTATGTTCCGCCCTAGCCAATTAAGGACCGACGCTTGTGTTTGTCCAGACTGAGCATTAACCGTACAACCACAAGTCTATATGGGTACGACCTAGCTGAATAACTTATGATAGTCTAGTTTAGGTGCCACCAGTGGAAAGTGGGTGCCAGGGATGGACTTGTTATTCACAGTGAGGGACAGGGATTTACTGTACTCATATGGCGCAAGAGGGGGCTTCGGTTCGGGCAGTTAGCCTACCTACGGTGAAACCTCAGCGGGTGGTATCTAGCTAGATTAGAGTAAGGTAAAGGCTTTGTGATATTTTATCTGAGTCTCATGCCAAAGGAAGCGTGTTGACTTTTAGGATAATTTATCTCTTGTGGGTAAAGTTGTACAACCTCTGCAGAGTGTAAAACTATTCGAATAGCCGTGCCCACGGTCAAGGGCGGGCAAGGAATGCATGCACATGGTAGATTTCTGGTTTTTGTTTTAAAATCAAAGTTTTTGTATTCCGAGAGTGGAGGGAACTCTCGGAAGGGAATCCTGGCGGTTGGAGCCAGAGAGGGTGGATGTAACCCGCAATATTAACTGGTTCAGTTGGAAAAGATTAATCTAGTGTCGGTAGATGGAACCTTCACTAGGGAATAATTGTTAGTTCTGTTAAAATCAGCTACTTTATTAAATTGATGCCTTCGAAAATTAGTAGTAATTGAATCTAAAATATTGCTTTGTGCAAAAGAACCATATAGCCTTCCTTTGTCAAGCCTTGCATCTATGCATTTTTCCCAAGACTTGCGGAGTACTTTATGTACTCACATACTACACTTAAAAATAAATCTCAGAGGAAGTTGAAGCTCAAGAAGGTGACTACGACTACTGCTTCGCTTGTGGCTGTGATGGATTCTTCCCGGAGGACTAGGTCGCGCTTCCCCAGTCAATTGCCTGTGGCGAATTGATGGGTCGTCTTCGAGTTATCTTTTGCTTCCGTTTTGTTTTATGTGTGCGAGGTCAGTGAAACCTCAGTTGTAATAATGAGACCTTTCGGTCAGTACTCTTAAGTATTGTAATAAATCGTTGATGGTGATGTTTTCCATTCTGTTTAACTGTGTGCACTAGCTTTGATCTGGGACTAGTGCTGTAATACCCAGAGGGTCCGGGTTTGGAAATCCGGGGGCCCGACAGAGATGGTATCAGAGCCAGGTTGACTGTAGGACGTGACCTAGATTAAGAATGGCAAACCATAAGGACTTATATTTATAAAAGAGTATATTAAAAATGTATAAGCTTCTTTGCTTCTACTCTCTTCCTACTTAGAATCTCGTTCTTGTCTCCAACTCCATTTGTTAAAAACTTTTACTAATCTTTTCTTTCACTCAACTTTGTAGATGGCTGGTTCATCCTCCGCTGCCCCATGGGACTACTACTCACATGGAGAGGATGCTGGAGCATTCGCTAGTCTCCTTCGTCAGCTCATGCAGTGCTTGGAGTACCGTCAGCCGCCCATTTTCAGGGGGCGTAAGACGAGGATCCTGGATCGAGACTCATGGATGATGGAGGTATTCCTGTATGCACGGGATGGGGAATTCAAATCCCAAACATACCCCATCAAGCACCCTCGGTCCCGCTGTTATGACGCAGTCCAGGATGCGGCACGCTTGGCCATTGATGAGTTGTGCCATCTGCACAAGGATGCTGTGCACCAGTCTCCCTTCTGCTTCTTCATCAACCCCAGGGCAGGACAAAGGTATCCAGATCCCTTTGATATCCCCGCTGACGATCCTCGACTGTCGCATCAGGTGCAGCTCACCCAGGCGATGGCAGTCACTTATGCTAGAGCTCAAGAGGAGATTGGACAACTCCGGATGCTCCTCACTTCCAGCTATCAGCACTCCGACACTCTTCGCGCACAGCTTCTTCGGAGCCAGACAGACGAGTTCAGACCGGGACGTCTCCAAGCTGTACCCGACTACACGCCGTCTTCACCTGCACCAGCCGCCGCCCCTGCCAACCGCGCGCCATTTCGACTCTCGGGACTCCGTACTCGGCTCACAGCACGCAAGAAGGTGCGACGCCCCAGTCCGCCACCTGTCATCACTCTCAAGAAGCGCAAGCCTTCTCCTTCCCGCTCGCGTTCGACTGCCTCCAGTCGTAACCGTCCCTCGGCTGAGTGTGACTGTTCGAGGCACCACGTGAGAGAGCGCCAGGAGGACCCGGAGGAGGATCCAGAAGAGGACCCAGAGGAGGACCCTGAGGAGCGTGTCTTTGGAGAAGATTAGTAGTCTTTTGAGTCAGTAGTACCCCAAATAAAATGTCCACATCTTTAGAACGTTTTATGCTATGTTTTGGTGTGCTAGGAGGACTGTACCACGCCTATGTGCACTTGTGGTACAGCCATTCATGGAGTTATCTTGATTTTAATAAAAGTTTTCCCTATTTGGTTGCTAGTTCTTCTTGTGTGTTGGCTTGGGATGTGATTTAGTTCCCCCTAATCTCTTACCTTTGCTATTTCCCTCTTCCCTTCTGCTAATCTGGAATCCCTTCAGATGGTGAACACGAGGAGCAACCCTGGCAACAGCCGTGACGCCAACAATCAACCAGAGGACAACATTCCACCACCTCCCGCTCAGGTCCCCAACTTGGAGCAAATGATGGCTATGCAGCTGCAGTTACTTCAAGCTCTCGCTCAGAACCAAGTACAGCAAGCTCCACAGGCACCCAACCAAGCTCCTCAGTCTAGGATGGGAGAATTTATGAGGACAAGGCCCCTACTTTTGCTGGTTCAGTGGATCCAATGGAAGCAGACGATTGGATTAAGGATGTGGAGAGGAAGTTGGTCCTAGCCCAGTGCAATGACAATGAGAAGGTGCTGTATGCGGCTCACCAACTCAAGGGAATCACCGCTAACTGGTGGGAAAATTACCACGCCGCCCATCAAAACGCGCAAGCTATCACATGGGAGGAATTCGTGGAGGCTTTCCGCACTACTCATATTCCTACGGGAATAATGGACATGAAGAAAAGAGAATTCTACCAACTGCAGCAAGGAAACCTCAGCATTTCCGAATACCTGAATAAGTTCACTCAGCTGTATAGGTATGCAGCTGAAGAAGTCACCTCGGAGGCAACCAAGACCTGGAGGTTCATGCAGGGACTCGACCCCAACCTCAAGGTGCAGCTAGTGTCGAATGATTTTCCGACCTTCCAACACATGGTGAACAAGGCTTTTGTCCAAGAAGATGCTCAGCGTCAGCTGTATGAAAGCCGGAAGAGGAAGTTCCAAGCACAGCAGGGCGCGAGCAGTTCTAGATTTCGCCCTAACCCACCACAATTCCATAGGCCCGCAGAACCAAGTGCGCCAAGGACCCCATTCACTGGACCTCGCCCAAATAACCAAGTTCCCCGGGCAGGCAATGGAGGCCAACCACAACAGAACCGGACTTCAGCAGCAGGGGTGCAGTGTTTCAACTGCAAGAACATGGGACACTATGCCAGTAACTGTCCCCAGAAGCGCTCAGCTGTGACCCCAGTTCGCTTCAACTTGGGAACGCCACCAGCACGAGCTCCAAATGCAGGACAAGGCCGTGGGACACCTCAGACCCCAAGGGCTCCACAAGTGGTGAGCAGAGGGCATCTCAACCATGTGACCGCGGAAGCAGCCTAGGATGCACCCGACGTAGTTCTGGGTAAGTTTCTTGTCAACTCAGTACCTGCATCAGCATTATTTGATTCTGGAGCTTCGCATTCTTTTGTGTCCAAAGATTTTGTTGAAAGATATAAATGGGATGTGTGTAAGCTAAAGAACCCTATGCTAGTCCAATCCCCTGGAAAGGAAATGAGGACTAACACAGTTTGCCCTAGCGCAGCTGTGGATATAAATGGAGTTAAGTTCCTAGCGAACCTTATTATAATAGACTCCAAGAGTTTAGATGTGATACTTGGAATGGATTGGTTAACCAAGTATAAAGGACAGATAGATTGTGTTGAACGAGCTATCACAGTCATCAACTCGGATGGGATCCAAGTAAGGTATACGTCAAACCCACCTTCCCAGAACCAGTGTAGGTTGAACAGTGTGAAGGGAGTAACTCTGGAAAAAGTACCTATAGTGAGTGAGTACCCAGATGTGTTTCCTGAGGACTTGCCCGGAATGCCACCGGATAGAGAAATTGAATTTGTTATCAACTTGGTACCGGGAACAGCTCCGATTTCAAAGAGACCTTATCGGATGTCTGCAAATGATTTGGCTGAAGTTAAGAAACAAATTGAAGAATTGCAGGATAAAGGTTTTGTAAGACCAAGCTCGTCACTCTGGGGAGCACCAGTACTGCTAGTAAAGAAGAAGGACGGAAGTCTTCGCATGTGTGTGGACTATCGATCCTTGAATGATGTGACGATCAAGAACAAGTACCCTTTGCCCAGAATAGATGATCTGTTTGATCAGTTGAAAGGATCATGTGTCTTCTCCAAGATTGATCTTCGATCAGGTTATCATCAATTGAAGATAAGACCAGAAGACATACCCAAGACAGCATTTGCTACTCGTTATGGATTATACGAGTATACAGTAATGTCTTTCGGTCTAACCAATGCTCCCGCATACTTCATGAATCTGATGAATAAGGTGTTCATGGAATATTTGGATAAATTTGTGGTTGTGTTTGTTGACGATATTCTGATATACTCCAAGAATGAGGAAGAGCACGCAGAACATGTGAGGATAGTTTTGGAAAAGCTCAGAGAAAATCAGTTGTATGCCAAGTTTAGTAAGTGTGAGTTTTGGTTGAAGAAAGTAGCTTTCTTGGGCCACGTGATTTCTGCAGGAGGAGTGTCCGTGGATCCCGATAAGGTAAATGATGTGCTCAATTGGACGCAACCAAAGTCAGTATCCGAGATCAGAAGTTTTCTTGGATTGGCTGGTTACTATCGGCGATTTATTGAAGGCTTCTCGAAGCTCGCAAGACCTCTCACCCAGTTGCTGAAGAAGGAGAAGAAGTTTGAATGGAGTAAACCGTGTGAAGATAGTTTCCAAGAGCTGAAGAGGAGATTAACTTCTGCACCAGTGTTAACACTTCCAGATATTAGAAAGGATTTTGAAGTCTTCTGTGATGCGTCAAGGCAAGGACTAGGCTGTGTACTGATGCAAGAAAGAAAGGTAGTAGCATATGCTTCGAGGCAGTTGCGACCCCATGAAGGGAATTACCCAACTCATGATTTAGAGCTTGCTGCCGTAGTGCATGCACTGAAAATATGGAGGCACTACTTGATTGGTAACCGCTGCGAGATTTACACGGATCACAAAAGCCTGAAGTACATATTTACTCAACCCGATCTCAATATGAGGCAACGGAGATGGCTTGAGTTAATAAAAGATTATGATATTGGAATACATTATCACCCAGGAAAGGCTAATGTGGTGGCTGATGCCTTGAGTCGAAAGAGTTACTGTACCAAACTGTGGATTAAGGATAGTATGCTCGCACTTCAAGAAGAATTCCAACGGCTCAACTTAGAGGTAGTGGAAGAAGGATTCCTAGCCACTTTGGAAGTTCAACCAACCTTAGAAGATCAAATCAGGGCAGCTCAAAAGGAGGACAAGTATGTCCAGGAGGTCAAGGATAATATGAAGAAAGGGAAAGCCTCGGGATTTTCAGAGGATGAAGAAGGTACCCTTTGGTTTGGGAAAAGAATTATTGTACCTGAAAAGAAAGAGGTAAAGGAGTTAATCCTGAAGGAAGCTCATGAGTCTGGATATTCCATTCACCCTGGGAGTACCAAGATGTACCAAGATCTCAAGGAAAGGTATTGGTGGTCAAGTATGAAACGAGAAATTGCAGAATACGTAGCCTTGTGCGATGTATGCCAACGGATTAAAGTTGAACACCAGAGACCTGCTGGACTTCTGCAGCCATTGCAGATCCCTGAGTGGAAATGGGAAGAAATTGGTATGGAGTTTATAACTGGATTACCAAGAACCAAAGCAGGGCACGATTCAATTTGGGTTATAGTGGATCGTTTGACAAAAGTCGCCCATTTCATTCCAGTAAAGACCACATACTCCGGGGATAGACTTGCAGAGTTGTACATGTCAAGAATTGTGTGCTTGCATGGAATCCCAAAGAAGATTGTGTCAGATCGAGGAACCCAATTCACTTCGAGATTTTGGCAAAAGCTACATGAACTTTTGGGCACAAACTTAAACTTCAGTACAGCTTATCATCCACAGAGAGATGGACAAACAGAAAGAGTAAATCAAATTCTGGAAGATATGTTGAGGGCTTGTGTTCTAGCAAACAAGGCTAACTGGGATCAAAGCCTACCCTATGCGGAGTTTTCCTATAACAACAGTTATCAATCCAGTTTGCAAATGTCTCCGTTCGAAGCCCTATACGGCAGAAAATGTAGGACTCCATTGTATTGGAAGGAGACAGGAGAAGGACAAGTATTTGGACCAGATGTGTTGAAGCAAGCGGAAGAACAGGTTCGCCTAATCCAGCACAGATTAAAAACAGCACAAACCAGGCAGAAAAGTTATGCGGACAATCGACGTAGAAGCTTAGAATTCATACCTGGGGATCATGTTTATTTGAAGGTGTCACCTCTCAAAGGAATGAGACGTTTTGGAGTCAGTGGAAAGCTAGCTCCCAGATTCATTGGACCCTTTCCTGTTGTGGCGAAACGAGGAGAAGTTGCTTACCAGTTGGAGCTTCCACCTCAACTGTCAAAGGTGCATGACGTCTTCCACGTGTCTCAGCTAAGAAAGTGTCTTAGAGTTCCAGGAGAGCAGATGCCTCTAGATGAAATCAACGTGAAGGAGGACCTCACCTATCCAGAGTATCCAGTGAAGATATTGGAGGAAGCAGAGCGCCGTACGCGCAGCAAGGTTATCAAGTTCTGTAAAGTGCAGTGGAGCAACCATTCAGAATCGGAAGCGACTTGGGAACGTGAAGAGGATCTGAAAGAAGAGTTTCCGGACCTTTTTCCCAGTCCGTCCGAATCTCGGGGTCGAGATTCTACCTAAGGGGGGTAGGTTTGTCACATCCCAAAATTTGGCTTTTTGAAAAATTTAAATTCAAATTAATTATTTTAAGGTAATTGGATTTTACTTGGTTTTTATATGCCTTTCTGGATTTTCTGGAATTTAAAAACCTATTTTAGGATTTAAAAAGTAATTCAAAATATGAAAATTAATTATCAACAGTAGTTGGAAATAATTTTATTAAGTCCAAAACATCTCCAGGAGCTTCTGTGAATTTTTCTGGAATTTTTGGAGGTAATTTCATATTTTTCTGAGGCCTAAATAATTTTCTAGCCTTTTCTGAAAATCTAAATCTTATTCTAAAATAAAAATTCCAACCCGCCCTCCGGCCGCCACGTGGACGGGTGGATACCACCCACGTCGCCGCCATCCCTGCCGCTCGCCCCATCCCGCCTTCCCCTCCTCTTTGGGCGACGCGTGGCCGCCCGATCCGCCGTCCGCCCTGCGCCCGCGCGCGCCGCCCGATCTCCTCTCTACCCCACGTGGCGCCATCCTGGCCGCCCGCACCCCCGTCACCTGCTGTGCGTGGACCCCGCCTGTCAGGCCCGTCGTCCCCGCGGAGCCGCCTCCTTCCTTTCTTCCTCCCCTCTTTCCTTTTTCGCCGGCCGACGGAGACCGCGCCGGATCCCGCCTTGCCTTACCCGGCCCTCCTCGGTTTTGGAAGCTCCGGACGCCGCCGCGACCAAATCCCCTTAACCCCGCGCCTCCCTTTCCTTCTCTGCCCCCTATTTCCTTTCCTCCCCGCGCCTTTCCTTTCCTCGGCCGCCATCTCCGGCGAGCAATCCCGCGCCAGTGTCCCCTCCTCCGCCCTATAAAAGCCCCCCTCGGCTCCGCCTTCTCCCGCACCACCTCCCAGCGCCCTCCACTTCTCCCCTTGAGCCCCGAGCGCCGTCGCACCAGAAGCTCCCCGTGCGCGTCCGGTAAGTGCTCCGGCGAGTAATTGCCGTCGCCTCGGTCTTCCCCGAAGCTCGCCGCCGCTACCTCGAGCACCCCCGTGCCCGTGCGATCCTCCCCAACACCTCAGCCGCCCCTCCCCGCCGCCGGAGCGCCGTCGCACCGGAGGACCCGAGCCAGCTCCGCCCTCCCCTCGTCGCCGGCCACCCCGCTTGCCCCCGAGCCTCGCCGACCCCTTCGTTGGACTCATCTCCGCTCCGGGTTTGCATTTCACGCGTCATCCGCACCCCTCCGCCACTCCCTCGCCGCCGACGACCCTGCCTCTGGCCAACTTCCCCGGCCTCCCCTCCGGCAGGTAACTCAAAAGAATTGCTTGCCCTATATGGGTAGGCAAAGCCTCCCCGCCCATCTGGTTATCAGCGCGATCTCATCCCTCCCCCGGCTCCCTCGGCGCGCGTTCGAGCCCCCGGCTCCGCACGCTGAGGTCGAGCCATTCTTTTAAAATCCCACGCTGACAAGTGGGCCCCATACGTCAGCGGCTGCCGGTCTGCGCTGGCCACTGCCACCTGGGCCCCACCCCTCTGTGCTGGTCTCTGACAAGTGGGCCCGGAGTCCAGTGGGCCCCACATGTCAGTGACCGCCAGTGGTTACTGTTCAGTGGGCCCCACCTGTCAGTCTCTCAGAATAAAAATAAAAAATAAAAATCTAATATTCCAGTGGGCCCCACCTGTCAGAAATTTCCTAATATCTGGATTTATTCAAATATGAGATTTTCAAACTAGCATAACTTTCTCATTTTAACTCCAAATTCAGCCATTCAAATTTCTAAATTCATCTAAAATCCTAATCTATCCAACTATGGCCTCTGTTGAATTTTTGGTGTTCATTTGAATTTATTTGTATTTATTTGCTTTGTTTGCCTCGTCTTTTCTCGCGTAGATTCCAACGTTGTCGACGATCCCTCTTCACAGCAGCAAGAAGACCCAGAGACCCTGCAAGAAGGCAAGTCTCCTTTGATCATCTTGGACCTATGCTTTTGAAATGTTTTAAAATATTTTAAATTATGTGCATTGCTATTTACATAAAATCACTAGTTCAAATCTTTAGGAGCTAGTTATTCCAACTTTGTTATGCCCTCATTTGACATTGACTGCCATGTACCTTGTCACCCTAGAACCCCCTTTGTCTCAATAATGAGATTAATATTAATCTTTGTGAATATTAGAATGGTAGGATAATGCTTAGTCTTGCTATCTAATAACTTTGGAAAATCTTGAAAATGGGAAATTATGATTTATTATTGAACCCTTGTGTTTGTAAAGGAAGTGGCAATTGGAGTTGTCACTGTGATTTTAAAATAAAATAAAATGTGAAAGTTGGTTTAGATTAGGGTGGATGGTTGGTTTGGTTTGGTGCAGGAAGCACGAGATCTTGTAAAGTCTATGTTCCACCCTAGTCAATTAAGGACCGACGCTTGTGTTTGTCCAGACTGAGCATTAACCGTACAACCACAAGTCTATATGGGTACGACCTAGCTGACTAACTTATGATAGTCTAGTTTAGGTGCCACCAGTGGAAAGTGGGTGCCATGGATGGACTGGTTATTCACAGTGAGGGACATGGATTTACTGTACTCATATGGCGCAAGAGGGGGCTTCGGTTCGGGCAGTTAGCCTACCTGCGGTGAAACCTCAGCGGGTGGTATCTAGTTAGATTAGAGTAAGGTAAAGACTTTGTGATATTTTATCTGAGTCTCATGCCAAAGGAAGCGTGTTGACTTTTAGGATAATTTATCTCTTGTGGGTAAAGTTGTACAACCTCTGCAGAGTGTAAAACTATTCGAATAGCCGTGCCCACGGTCAAGGGCGGGCAAGGAATGCATGCACATGGTAGATTTCTGGTTTTTGTTTTAAAATCAAAGTTTTTGTATTCCGAGAGTGGAGGGAACTCTCGGAAGGGAATCCTGGCGGTTGGAGCCAGAGAGGGTGGATGTAACCCGCAATATTAACTGGTTCAGTTGGAAAAGATTAATCTAGTGTCGGTAGATGGAACCTTCACTAGGGAATAATTGTTAGTTCTGTTAAAATCAGCTACTTTATTAAATTGATGCCTTCGAAAATTAGTAGTAATTGAATCTAAAATATTGCTTTGTGCAAAAGAACCATATAGCCTTCCTTTGTCAAGCCTTGCATCTATGCATTTTTCCCAAGACTTGCGGAGTACTTTATGTACTCACATACTACACTTAAAAATAAATCTCAGAGGAAGTTGAAGCTCAAGAAGGTGACTACGACTACTGCTTCGCTTGTGGCTGTGATGGATTCTTCCCGGAGGACTAGGTCGCGCTTCCCCAGTCAATTGCCTGTGGCGAATTGATGGGTCGTCTTCGAGTTATCTTTTGCTTCCGTTTTGTTTTATGTGTGCGAGATCAGTGAAACCTCAGTTGTAATAATGAGACCTTTCGGTCAGTACTCTTAAGTATTGTAATAAATCGTTGATGGTGATGTTTTCCATTCTGTTTAACTGTGTGCACTAGCTTTGATCTGGGACTAGTGCTGTAATACACAGAGGGTCCGGGTTTGGAAATCCGGGGGCCCGACAAGGGGCCAGGCTCATCAACGTTTCTAGACTCCCGGTGCGGGAAACTTAGGTACAGCATCGGCCTCCCATAAATGGCCGCCTCAGGCTGGGAGGCAATTTGCATGTACTACCTCCATGCTGTAGTGCCATTCACCTTCACGAGCTTCTATGTCTACGACTATCTGAAGCCATAACAACCAGATCCGTAGTAAGCATTACAACAAACATAATTACATACGTGTAACTATATACAAATAGTTCATTAATTATTGACAATTTGACTACCAATTCGAAAAAATTATTAGTCTTTCTGTGAGCGATGAGCGACTGAGATGACCGATGACTAACTACGATAGGTTCATATTTATAGAGGAGTGCAAAGCGAATCTGGTGCACTCAACCCTCAAATTAAGGATTCCTTGTTGATGCACAACACTTTCGGCGAGGGGCACGGCATACCAACACTGACAAATGTGCAGACGAGGGAGCGGACGAGGGTGGATGGCACAGACATAACGACATCAGTGCGGACGAGGCAGCACGTGAGGCGGGATGACATGGGCAGACTGACATTTGTGCGAAGCATGCAGTGAAAAAGACAAGATAGCAGCAACGGGCCGACATATGTGCAAAGGACAGAGATCACACACTTCAAAGGACGACTAAATTAATATGAAACAATAGCACTAACGGGCCAATAATTACGATAAAATTATCATGAATAAATGTGGCTAATTCAGACTACATAAAATTCTCAAAAAATTACATAATAACTATTACTGCATCGGGAGATGTTGCTGAAGAAATATGAGCTGTTGGTGACCCTCTTCCTCAATGCACCCGAGTTGACAAAAATAACACCAACACAACTCTTGGGAAACCTCATCATGAATGAGTTGTACAAGACGGATAGAAGGAGCTCTTGGCAATCCTCCTCTAAGGGCAAGAAGACCACTACTTTCAAGGCCAAAGCTGATGTGGCCAAGAGTGTGAATACTACATTGATTTGTGCGTCACCCATGCAATCTGAAGTTACAAGGCTTAGTAGCTTTGAATTGCGTAAGGAGAAAGAAGCAATCGGTTATGAGAGAATGAAGAATATCCTAGTACGTGCGGATGCTTATGTGATTCCTCCTTTGCGTAATGCAAGCAAGCCAACAATGCATGGAATTAGAGGTGTGGATGGTAAAGAAAGAAAACTAGTTTGGGTAAAGAGGAAGACACAAGATCAATCAAGTTCTCGTGATTGTAGTTCTGTCCACAATGTTTATGAAGATTGTAATACCAATTTTGAGGTTTCTAATACATAAAAAATACATATTTGGAAAGCTAATGAAGTCTACTTTCCAATGAATCAAACAGCGCATGATTGGAGCTTCCTACACAAAGCTATGACAACTTTATTGCTTGCTGCACGGGCTGTCTAGAGAGACACGCGAGACTTGCCAAACATAGAGAGTCCGAGTATTGCAATACAAGTAAAGGTAAAATCCGACCATACCATGGCTTTCCAAAGGATGAGAAGGACTTCTTTTTAGGTTCCAAACGGATTTGGAAGCCCCTTTAACAAGAAAAGAAAACCTATAAAGATTTGAATTCAATTCGGATTCGGTTCGAATCAGACAGGAAGTCCAACATTAAAACGCCTATAACTTTCACAAACGAAGTCCGATTTGGGCGTTCTTAGACTCGTTGGAAAGCTATTTCGAAGCCCCATACAATGGATAAGGTGTAAGCCATGGAATCCTCATGGTCACATCACAAATTGAGAGAGAATCCAGAGGTAGCAGTTTAGGTATTTCCTTTTTAGTTCGTATTGGAGTTTGTTTCGCCCTTAGGCCAGGTTGTGCGTGAGTTTTAGTCAAGGCCGTGCATTGTGCACCAATATAAGGCCAGGGCCTTAGCCCCATTGTAACTCAGGCTATGATATGATATGTTTTTATGCTTGTAAAATAAAGAAGAAAATCGCCATGATGGTTGTTGGCGGTCAGATTGCGTGATTCCAAGGTTTTCTCGTTTGAAGTTTGTTGAGTTGGTGCAAGGCAAGAATATGAGATTCTTGAGATTGCCCATCGAATTTACATGGTTCATCTTTTCTAATTCGTGTATTCTTGCTGAATTCACGGTTTGGGGAGTTCGGTGGATTGCTTCTAGTGTGCACCTTGCATACTAGTGCAAATTGCCCTTATCAAGATTGTTGGCTGCGTCAAGACAAAGAGAAGGAACCTCGCTGAACGTATCAGGAAAGATCGGGCCATCCCTACGCATCAACTAATTCTTAGTTTGTCCGTATCAAAGGCGGTATCAAGTGATAAGTTTGAGGATGATGAGGAGAACTCCAAGGAGGAATTGACCCTTCTTGTGAGAAAGATGAAAAGCTCATGAAGAAGCACTCATACCAAAGCGCTAGTCATGAGAAGGGCAAGAAAGGACGCTCCTATGACAACAAACGCTACAGCAACATTCGTTGCTATGAGTGCGATGAGAAGGGGCACATTACCTCTCATTGCCCTACGAAGAAGAATGACAAGGGCAAGTCATCTAAGAAGAAGGACTTCAACAGCAAGAAGAAGATTTTTAAGAAACTTCACAAAGATGGAAAAAATAAAGTCCACATCGGAGAGTGGAGCTCCAACAAGGAGTACATGGATTCTAACTCTGATGAAGATGAGTCCCCCAAGAAGAAGGGTCTTGTTCGACATCGCTATCAAGGAGGCTCCATCCCACTTTGCATCTCCTACATGCCTCATGGCAAAATGAGAAAATGTAAAAACCCTTGATGATGATGAACCCACTTATGATGAGCTCATGGATATGCTAATTGAATTAAATAAATACCTTAGAAAAGAGAAGTCAAAATTTAAGGTCTTAAAGAGAGAGCATCTCTCTTAAAGAATCTTATGAGGAGCTAAAGGAAATTCATGACTTGCTTATCTAAGGAAATTCTAGCAAAACTTATACTAGTATTGGAATTACTCGTAATATTCTTGATAACATGCCTAGTGTAGAAATTGCTAGAACAAGTATTTCTACTTCATATGATGACTTGCTTGCCATACCATGTTGCTCTAATATTGACTCTAATCATGTTAATATTAAGTCATCTGATGCTGAGTTTATTGTTGAAAATAATTGTAGGGACCCAGATATTAATATCCGGCACCCTCTGTGATTCCACCGCACTATTCCCTGGATCAGTAGATAGTGCTCACAGTTACAGTAATGAATATCAAAAATACATATCATGCGGAAGCGTAAATATAATAGTAGACTTACTCATGGGCCGGTTAGGCCGAAATCAATAAATTGCAGCAGTGGAAGAACGAGCACCCAGGTGGGACCTTCAGGACATGCCCACAGGCAGCCAACTGGAGGTTCGCGACCTAGCCCTTGATATCTTCATCTTCTCTGCCAGCTTGTCCAATCTTGATGCTGAGGCGAGGTGATTTGATTCTTGATTCTGAATTTTGTCGCAAAAGCGAGCGTGAGCACTCCAACCCCGTGCTCCGTGAGCCAATACACAGAATGCAAATAAATAGTATGCATGGCTTATCAAAGGAGAGGCTCGGGTTATTTTATTTGCCAAAAATCGCTTTTAGTAGCATTATTGTTATCACATCATAGTGTTATTATTCCTACCTAAACTCCACACGGCGATTGCCATAATTGACTTAATCCACCAAAGACACACTTCCCTTACTGATTGCTGTCTAAGACTCCAAACAGCGAGTGTCATCATTTAACTAATCCACCGACATGATTCCTTCTATATCGATTACTGTCTAATACTCTAAACTGAGAGCGACATCATTTAATTAATCCACCAATCATACACTCTCTATATGGTTTGCTGTCTACAACTCCAAACAGCGAATATCATCAATTGTTCAATCCACCAATCAAATGCTGCCTAATCCTCAAACAGCGAGTATCATAATCTATATAATCCACCGAGCAAGTACTGCCTAAAACTCCAAGCAGCTAGTGACATTATTTATCTAATATCACTTATATAATCCACCAATATCTTTTGTATTCTAATCCCTAACAGTCCAATCCTTTTTGTCACTGATCCACAACCATAATTTGCTCTTCCACTTATCACCTTATAATCCATCTCTAACTACTTCACTATTGTACCTCCACCAAGAATATCATTGATCAAGTCTACGAATCGCTAGTATACATCCACCAAAAATGTCATTGATCAGATCTAGAATTCTCTAATAAATATCCACCAAGAATATCCTTGATCAGGTCTATGATTCACTAATATATATCCACTCCAAGATTATCATTGATCAAGATTAATCTCCCATAGTTATTTTCATACCTCCAAATTCCCAAGGTTCAAATTATCCATCTAATATTTGATCAAATCATATTAATCCCATCATTGTCAACATCTTCCAACAATTTATACTAAGTATTAGTGTTGTAATCCAACAATTACCTTTATACTCCCTAATTCTCCAAAGATCATTTAAATCATCTATCTAGCCTGTATATTCATTTAGACTCCACCAATTTATTTTTCCCAGAATTCACACTACCATTATCCCTATTATGATCAACAAAAATCCACCAACTTCTTTATGCAATTACTATAAACAACCATCTTCTTTTCTTACGACTTTATTTATTCTTCCCATATTTTATTTTGTAAGAATAGAAATGCCACTATTTGAAATACAATATGAAATTTCCTGAAACCTAGCAGCTTTGGAACAAAACATAATGTTCAAGGAATATTAACATGATTTTCCATACGTATGGCATCACACCATATGCCTAATATCACCATAATTTCTCCATACATACGGCATCACACTGTATAACATCTTTCAGCGTTATAGCCGCTTAACTTACCACTGGGACGACACCCAGGACAACTCAAATCAGGGCTTTCCACTGCCCTCCACTCTTCCATTCCCATTTTCCAAACATTTTTAAATAGAACTATATCTAGTTAAGTTCCCATGTCCGCCCTTGACCGTGGCCACGGCTATTCGAATAGTTTTGACTCTGCAGAGTTTGCACGCTTTACCCACAAGAGACAGTTCACTCGTTGCCCCACTCGATTCCTTAGCCGTGCGGTTGAGCAAACCATCACAATAACCGTTCAAAGTACCTCGCCCCTTCCATCATCTCACCCTATGGGTCGTTCCCACTTGCGGTGGGTTCCATACGTTGTGCGGGATGTTCTCCTTCTGAACGCCTAGCAGTTGGCTACCCACCCTGCTAGCACGCCACAGCAGAACCTCACCCTCCGCCGGTGTCCCATTCAAGCCTGACACACAGACAACCGCTTGCACCACTTAACTCCTCCACTGATGATGATGACTTTCAGGGTCCGGTAAATTTACTAGGCCAAGTTGTACTTTACAGACTTGTGGTTGCACTTGTTTTACACAGGAGGTCATGACAAGATTCAGTCCTTAGGGTATCTGGGCGGTTCTACCACAAACCACACTCTCGTGCACACCTGCACCATACCCCCGAACCATCCGCCCAAACAAATAAGCAATTTGAGGTTTTTGGGAAAAATAACCGTATCCAACATACACCAGTCATTACCACCATGACTGCCCAACCAATTTTTCTCAGGATTAAAAGTGATGCTTGGGCGCTCTCGCGCCCATGAGTATCTAAGCAATACTAAGCATGGCATATAATTACGGACTTATTTTCGAAAGGTTACTATTATAAGTTTTGCTAGGGCGACAAGGTTCACAATTCAAATATTCCAAAGGAGGGGCAATATTAATCAAGTTAGATAATAGGCATTTAACTAGAATTCTAAATTAAACATGTATTTGCATATAAATTAACAGCATGCAATTTGATAATTTAAACAAAAATAATTTGCAGAAAATGTAGGTTCAACATGATCAAAGTATTGACTCGCCTGGTGCGGTTTAGCGGTCTTGAGCTCACTCAAGGCTTTTTGATTTGTCGATCTTGAGGCTCGGGTCTTTATCTTCACCTCGATCTTGATCTCGCTTGCTCCATAGAATCTCCAGGGCTCCAGTTTCTAGCTACGCGATAATGACTGAATCCAAATAAATGCAAATAACTCAAAAAGATCCAAATAAATCCGAATGAACTCAATTTAGTTTTATTATGGGTTAATGGGTGACTTGAGGCAAGATCGATGAGGTGCGGAGTATTGACGGGGTCAAGTGGAGTTAGAGTGAAGTGATTGAATGGCCAAGAAAGATTTATTGAGACGAAGGCCAAGGTAAGTTCATGATACCAGAATATTCACTGGAATACTCTGCTTCGGATTTGTGAATGACTAGGCATAGCTGACTTTAGAGTATCATGGATCGATCTTTTATTTCATAACTCCTTTTATCATTTTTATATTTATTTAGAATGTCCCATGTATTAGGTTGGTCCTATAAATTGGTGTAGGAGCTTAGTGTATTAAATTTATCTTTAGGGTATGTATTCCTCCTAGCATAGGTTATGGTATTTTATTGGGTTCTATTTACCAATTATTCAAGATATACTCCTAATGATTAGTTTAATAATTCAGTGCCGCATGAGAGTATTTAATTATCTCAGTGATGTTTAATAGAAGATTTTATTATATTCTTATTTGCTACTCATCTGCAGCTATTGGTCATCTTATTACATCTTTCTTTGGATTGTTTTATTGGTGAGATTATCTCGACGTTCGATGACCTAGGGCTACTGTATTTTAGCATTCTTGTATATTTTAACTAAACTTCTATTTATATAGGATCGAGCTCGCTATACCCAAATTTTATTCCACTAAATTCATCGTTGGGATTTATTTATCGGTGATGTGCTAATGGTGAGGATTTTATTAGGGCCTTCTAATTTAAATGTTTATGGTCACGTTCTATCGATTAATTAATTTTATCAAGCAGCCGTTATTATCTAATTAAATTTACTGTTGAGATTTATTTAATGACAGCACATTAAATATTAGGGCATATATTTTAATTAAAATTAGGGTAATATTTTTAAATTAAAACCTTGCTTTTATAGTTATCAATTTTATTTCTCTTAGATTTAACTTGGATGTATTTTTAATTGGGATTCTTATTAAATTCGGACATCTAACCAAAGCCATCTTTACTAATACCTTTAACTAATAAGTAGTTTGAGATAATTAACATAGGCACATTAATTATGCATATATGGTAATTACTCATAGAATAAATAACCAGATACTAATTCTTAATTAAACTTACTTTATATCCTAATTAAATTTATTAACTTCTCTAAATTGTTCTCCAATTTTCTCTGATTTTTCTTGCTCCAATTGGACTGATAAAAATCATAACTTAAAAAGAATAAAAAAAGGCGGATGCTAGAATCGAACCCCGGACCTGGGAAAGAGGTTGTGTTATGCGCGCTCGGGCTAGCCAACTGGATTCTCAGTGTTTCGTGACTGAGAGGGGGTTTTAAAACTGAAGAAGCGAGTGCTGCGGTGGAGCCCAGACAGAGTTAGCTGGCCAAAACAGAGGAGCTTGGCGGTCGAGGCAGCTGGGCTCGCCGGCGTGGAGGAGAAGAGAAATCAGCAAGCGCATGAGCAAGGGCAAGGTTGGGGGAAGCTCACCACGGGTTGGCCGAGCGGGGAAGGTGGCTGTGACGGGCCGGCGACGTTGGCCTCTGGCAGCGCGGGAGGGCTCACGCCGCCGGCGAGCTGGGGTGGACGGCAGCTCCGGCTGGTGGCGGGGAAGACTTCGGGGCGTCGAGAAGTTGCTCCCCCAGCGAGGAATTGGTGGAAGACCAACCGAGGAGAAGATGGTGCGGGCGGCAGCGGCAGTGGCCAGTTTCGGGGAAGATGGCCGGTGCAGCGGGCGTGGCGCGGCGTTTTTCAATTAAACCCGAAGGAGAGTAGCTGGGGGGTGAGGGCATAGTTTGACGCGGAAATATTTGCGCGGGATGCACTGGGCTGGCCGGGACCTCACGAGAGTACGGCGGCGGCCGGCGCGCAAGGAGGCATCGGGGAGAAGGAGGAGGCGCAAGGAGAAATGCGGGGGCAGCATGCCTCTTATAGCCGGGAAAAGGGGGTTTGCAGAGGCACTGTGGCCGGTGGAAGCAGCACACAGTGGGGGATTCGGCGTGCGATGGCGCGGGGCTCGGCGGAGACACGGGTCTCGGCGCGGCGTATAGGGTGGAGGCGAGCGGCGCTGCGCAGAGGGTGGAGGCGGCGACAAGACGGGGCAAGCATGCAGCCATGATGGTTGAGCAGAGGTGCAGGGGGTGGAAGCAGGCGGTGCAGACCAAAGAGCAACGAGAGAGAGAAAGATGGTGACGCGGATGGGAGAACAGCCACAAGAGGAGGAGGGGGAAAAGGAAAAAGAAAGGAGGAAGCGGGCGCGCGCACAGGGGAGGAAAGGAGGGGAAAAAGGGGAGAGAATAGGGAAAGGTGGGGCCCACCTAGAAGTGAAAAAGAAATGCTAGGGCACTGTTATAAAATTTTGATTTTTAATTTGTTCTTTAGTTTGCATTAAAACTTACTGATCTTTGGAATTTTGCATGTTATTCAAAATTTAAGTTTTTATTTAAACCTTGTATCTAATTTTGGATCTTCAATTCAAGTCTTGGTTTAACTACAAAATCTAATAGTCTACTATTTTCAATTAAATTTTGAAGTGAATTGGTTATACAAATTTTTGAATGCCCAACCTTGGGTTTTTGTATGCTATTTAAATTAAAAGAAGGAATTCTTGGTTTCATTTTATTGACTCGAATTTTAAATTCAAGATTTTGGTATTTTGAATTCAGGGTCTGTAATGTCATCATGATTTACACTTGGGATTATTTTTGGGCCATCAGCTTGCATAGCATAAAACTCAGAAAACTTCAAATAAATTTTTAGAATAAGTTTGAATACTAGAAAAGTGCAAGAAAAGATTTTTAAAAACTCCATATTTCGAATATCTAAATTTTGGGATGTTACAATAATGAGCTAAAAGACTAAGTGACTAAGCTTAAAAAAAGCTTGAAAATGTGCTTCAAGGGTAAGGCTACCCCTGACAAGCTATTGAGTAAGCAAAGATGCTAGTCAATAAGGAGGGACTTGGATATGTCCCCAACAAAGGTAAGAAACCAGCAAGCAAGCCTACGCGGTTTGTGAGGCAAAATGTCAAATATTGCCATAAATACCGGGAAATAGGACATATGCAACAAAATTATCCTATTGATAAGACTCAATCCATTAGATTATATGATTTTTATCATATGCTTAAGAAATCTAAGGATGGTAGTCTTTATAAAATTTATTGACACTTCAATTTTAGGTGCTAAAAAGAATGCCATTTGGGTGCCCAAAGCCTTGAGTACTAACCTCCAAGGACCCAAACAAATTTGAGTACCTAAAAAAATTTGATTTTCTTTTGTATATGAACTACAAGACCGGTAGAAGACATTGGGTACTTGATAGCGGTTGCACTCAACACATGACTGGAGACTGGAAGATGTTCACTACATTTAAGAATGAGAGCAATGAAAAGATCACATTTGGGGACAATAGCAAAGGAAAGATACTTGAATTGGGTAAAATCGCTATATCTAATGACCTTTCAATTTCAAATGTATCTCCAGTAGAAACATTAAATTTTAATTTGATATCGGTTGCTCAGTTGTGTGATCTAGGTTTAATTTTCTCTTTCTCTAAAGAAGAAGTAACCATTTCAAAATAAAAAGGAAATGAACTTCTTTTTAGAGGTTTTATATTTGGAAATCTTTATTTGGTTGATTTCTCTTCTAGCGATTCGTCCTTAAAAACTTATTTAATGGCAAAAAATGTCTTTGAGTTGGTTATAGCATAGAAGTCTAGGTTGTGTGGGCATGATCCAACTCAAAAAGCTTTTCAAACATGACTTAGTGGTTAGCTTGAAATATATGAATTTTGAGAAAAATAGATTATGTAGTGTTTATCAAGCCAGAAAGCAAGTTGTAAATTGTTATCCTTCCAAGAGTATCATGTCAACTTCTAAGTCATTAGAGCTCTTACATATAGATTTGTTTGGGCCAACAACCTATAAGAGCATCGGAGGCAATAGCTATTGTTCAGTCATTGTAGATTATTACTCTAGATATACATATATATTCTTCTTATATGACAAGGCCGAAGCCTCCGGCATTTTCAAAATATTTGTAAAAAGGGCCCAAAATGGATTTGATTTCAAAATAAAAAAATCTATAATGAAAATGGTTTCGAGTTCAATAACACTAAAATTAAAGATTTTTGTGATGAACTTGGAATAAAGTATGAGTTTTCCACTATCTACACTCCGAAGTAAAATGGAGTTGTAGAGAGTAAAAAAAACAAATATTAATTGAAATGGTTAGGACAATGCTTGATGAATATAATACTTCCGATAACTTTTGGATGAAAGCTATTAACACCACTTGTCATGCCATAAATCACATTTATTTGCATCGACTGTTAAAAAAACTTCCTATGAGCTTCTCATTGGAAGAATACCGAATATTTTCTACTTTATAGTATTTAGTTGCAAATGCTATATCTTAAGAAAGGGTGTTCAGTTTTCTAAATTTTGAATTTGATGTGATGAAGGATTTTTGCTTGGTTATTGTTTTAATAGTAAAGCTTATCGTGTCTTTAACAAAAACTCCAATTTAGTTGAAGAAACTTGTGATGTTCAATTCGATGAAACTAATGGCTCTCAAGAAGAGCAAGAAAATTAATGATGATATAGGTGATGAAGGACTAAGGTGGGTAATGGAGAATATGCAAATTGATGACATCAAGCCAAAGGAGGGCACAAGTGATTCCCCTTCATCAAAACAAAATGAAGCTCTCACCTCTTTCACAACAAGCAACATTCAAACACTTGATTTGGAAGACAAAGGAGAACAACCTTCAGCACTACCACCAAGATATACAATGATATCACCAAGTATCATCAAATAGATAAAATATTGGGTGATGTGAGTAAGGGTGTTCAAACTAAATCTCGTGTAGCTTCATTTAGTGAATATTACTCTTTTGTGTACTCTCTTAAGCAAAAATTTGTATATGATGCTCTAGACGATCCAAATTGGGTGAATGCAATACATTAAGAACTAAACAATTTTGCCTGACACGATGTTTGAATATTGGTGGGAAGACGCAAGAATCACAATGTAATTGGCAAAAAATGGATCTTACGGAATAAACAAGATGAAAATGGAGTTTTGATAAGAAATAAGACAATGTTAGTCGTTTAAGGATATACTCATGTTGAGAGTTTGAATTATGATGAAATATTTACACTCGTTGCTAGACTTAAGTCTATTTGTATATTACTTGCCTTTGCTTGAAGTTTCGATATTAAGCTATTTCAAATGAATGTTAAAAGTGCTTTTTTAAATGGCAAAATATCAAAACTTCTATATGTTAAACAACCTCTGAGTTTTGAAGATCTTAAAAATTCTAATCATGTGTATAAATTCTCAAAGGCATTGTATGGATTAAAACAAGCTTATAGAGTATGGTATGAGCGTCTTTGAGATTTTCTACTCTCTAAAGGATTCAAAATTGGGAAGCTTGATACAACATTATTTACTAAAATTATTGATGATGATTTCTTTGTATGCCAAATTAATGTTGATGATATTATGTTTAGTTCTACCAATCAAGATTTTTTGTAAAGAATTTAGTGATATGATGTCTAGGGAATTTAAGATATCCATGATAGGAGAGCTAGGTTATTTCCTTGGACTTTAAATGAAGCAACTCAAGAATGGGATCTTCATAAGTCAAACAAAGTACGTGAATGATTTGTTCAAAAAGTTTGGCAAGGAATATGCAAAACCTAACAAGACCCCCATGGTGACAAATGGACATGACCTCGATCTCAATCAGGAAGGTAAACCGGTATATTTAAAGCTTTATAGATTCATGATTGGTACTATGCTTTATATTACTGCATCTAGGTCTAATATCATATTTACTGTTTACATGTATGCGCTCTTTCAAGTATCTCCAAAAGATATATCAAGCATTCCTCTAGCATAGGCTTATGGTATCTTAAAAGTGCTAAATTTGATTTAATTGGATATTTAGATTCCAATTATGCGGGTTATAAAGTGGTAGAAAAATACCTCGGGTAGTTATCAATTGTTAGAAAGGTCTTTAGTGTCATAGTCTTCCAAGAATCAAAATTCTATAGACCTATCCACCGCTGAAGCCGAATATGTTTCTGCATATACTTGTTATGCTCAATTACTATAGATGAGGCAAACTTTGATGGATAGTGGAAATAAATTTGACAAAATGACTCTTTTATGTGATAATGAAAGTGCTGTGAAATAGCCAATAACCTGGTCCAACATTTAAGAACCAAGCATATAGATATACGTCACCATTTCTTGAGAGATCATGTGAGCAAGGGAGATATTATAATTGGCTACATCTGGACCAAAGACTAATTAGCAAACATCTTCACCAAATCAATAGATGAAAACCGATTTTGCAAGTTGAGGAATGAATTAAATATCACAGACTACTCAAATATTACTTGAACTCATGCCTTATGCTTTTCATGCTCATTTGGTATTGTTTGAGGTATTTTTGAATGGTAGTTTCACTTATTTTTGCTAAAAATCTCTATATTCATAAAAACTATGTTCCAAGGTTTCCTTTAGTCTTGCTAATGCATAATGATCCTAAATGGTCTTTATTTGAGTGCAAAACTGAGGATTACTTGCATAATTCTCATATCCAAGTTCAGTTTATGAAAAATTCCAGAAAAATTGGAACTACCGCTGTGTATTTTGCGGTACTTCTGCTTTTCGGTACTACTAGCAGTCAAACTGCGGTACCACTGCTCCAGTTGGGTGAGGACATTAACTGCCGACCCCACGAGTCTTTAACCCTCTCCCTCTCTGCTCAAACGGAACTTTCGTTCATACCAGTCGTTCATGCCCATACTCCCTTCTCTCTCTCCTCTCCCAAGGAACCTCCAAATTTGATCTAAAAACCTCCAATTCCCTTCAGGATTTATTCATTCCATGGTGACTCCTTGATGATTATGGGTCCAACTCATCCGATCCACATGATAAATGGGATCAAAATCCTTGTTTTTGTTTTGTTCTAGAACTCTAGGCTAAGTCTAGGTTTTGATTGATAATGCAAATGATTTAGTGATGTTTTTCTTGGGAAAATTGTTATATTTGGTGTCTAATGATGCTTGCGCATCTATTCCATTGATTCAATCCAAGAAAAACACCAGAAAATTCAAACATTAATCTGCCCTAGAAACAGTTCAGATAAAGCGATAATACCGCTCGACATGTACGGTACTACCACATCCTAGTACTACTGCTGTTTGCATGTCGGTACTACCGATTTCTCTAATAAAATAGTAACTTTATTCCATTCTCTTTCAAACCTATTGTGGTTGTACCCTATCTTATTCATGGTATCTTTTTATTCATGGTATCTTTTCTTCTGTTTGAAGATGCCTAGGATAAGGAACGCTACTCGAAAGGTGTATGCCAGAAACACTTTCTCACCCATGCCTTCTAGACAATCGTCCTCTATCCACACTCCTCCATTAGTACAGATGCTCCCTCCTTCAACTCAAGGTACCTCGGAGTCTGCTCAGAAGGCAAGAAAGGACAGAGGCAAGGTTGTGGCCTCTGACTCCGAGGCTGAGGCTGAGCAACCGAAGACCTCCTCTCATGAGGTTTTTGATGAGGAGATGCCAGAGCCAGTGGAGCAGCAAATTAATCTGAGGACCATCATAGCTGAAGAGTATGCTATTTTTCATCATAGAAGTCAGTTGTGCTCCCAAGGAACTCCTCAAATTCAAAGTTCCATACCAGATTTCAGGAATTGGTCTATGAGTAGATGTATGGTCCAAATAGATAGTTTGCAGACCACAAGTATGTTGATTGGGATCATCTTGACTTAATTGACAAATATGATGGCACTTATCGAAAATTTCAATAGGTTGGAATTCATCAGTTAGTGTCATTGAGATGCGACTATAATAAAGAGATCATCAGATAGTTCTTTGCTACATTGTACATCTCTTCGAACTTTGAGCATATGTCTTAGATGACTAGATCCACCTACTTGAACAGCAACAAACATGAATTTGAGCTGGCACTCAAGATAGAATCAAGTGCTTATGGAAAGGTGTATGATAGGCCCGCTCTTTAGCTTGCAGCCTAGACAGAGTATTATGATTGGAATGTCATATTCATTCCAGACAAGCTAGTTGGACTCCTCCCATCCCCAGTTTGGTAAACAGGATTATCAACCATACTATTTTTCTCAAGAGTGGGAATTATGATGCTATCAGAGACCATGCATGGAACTTGATTGAATATATTATGTAATGCAAAAAAATTTGTTGTGGTTGATCTCATAATAAGGGATTGCTTCCTCCAAAAATATTGGGTAAAAGAATTAATTATACTCCCTATATTATGGCCTTGATTCTTAGAAAGATTGAATACTATGGAGGCTTAGGCTCAGTCCACAAGCCCTATAAACCACGAGAGGGCCCTCCTATCCCTACAGCTCCTTATCCTCGAGGTCAACAAGAAGAGGCTGTAGCTGAACAACAAGGAGGGGAAGTAGTCACTCTTTCTCAGATTTACTCTACAGTCATTTGGATGGAAGGACAGATCACTACTTTGACTACCGCTGTTTCTTCTCTCAGGGACCAGGTGTCCTCTCTTGAGCGTGCAATCACTCACTCTCCTTCTCCTGTCCGCTACAGCCGCCATTGCCATCAGGGCCCTTCTCCTCAAGGACCACAAGAGTGACCTTTTTGGTACCTTGATGCCAAAGGGGGAGAAAATAGAGACAAGGGGAGAATATGCAATGAGAAGGAGGAGAAGATGAAGTAAAGGGGAGCAAAAGACAAAGATCAAGAAGCTATTTCATCTATATATGATATTATTATATAATGAACCTATTATGTGGTGTAATGAACCTTGTGATGTTATTATGCTTTATGTTATGTGTCGTGTGGGCTTGCTATGTAATTTTGTTGAACTCGATACTAAGTACTATGGTTTAATCATTTCATGTGAATTGTAATTCTATCTTGTGTTACTTATGATGATGTCAATCCCCTCAAATTCAACAAACAAAGGAAACTCCACCAAAATTTATTAAAATTTTCACGTGTGTGTGCAAAATTTCCTATCATTTATATGCACATGTTTGGGGGAGCTTTCCTTATATTTTACTTTAAAAGAAATTAATTTTCCAAACTAATTTGAGTCATCGCAAGAATTACTTTTTTAAAAAAAAGTCACAAAAAGAATATACAACTCATTTTCAAACTAGTGGTATATTCAAAACCTTTTTCTTCTCACATATTATTTGGGCTTCATCAATCACCAAAAAGGTGGAGATTAAAAGCATCTAGGCCTCTAAAAATGGTTTTAGTAATTAATAACAATATATTAATATGAGACTAATTTGTTCATTGAGTGTTTGGAAGGTTTAGTCCCTATGATGAATATGACAACCTAGAAATACATGTCAAAGGCCAACATGAGGATCAGATGGTTAAAGACAAAGGTATAAATAGTCTAGGATCCCTTTTGTATTTTACCCGTCCTAAGAGAAATGATGGAAGATCAAATTATAGGATAAATGTTATACTATTAAGAGGGATCAAGGCTAGCCACTTGATAGCATGTTCTTGTGCCATTTGGATCAATTTAGGATCATGCATGCACTTCAAATTAAAATTGATAGCCAACTGTGCATTCCCAGAAATATCGATAGTACCAGAATTTACATGCTGGAACTACCGCAGAGTGGTATGACTGCAATTTTTTAGTGGTACTGCCGAAATCCATACGTACCAAAAAGTTAGCGGTATGTTTTTTCAGAGAGCACCCTTGGAAGCACATCTATTTCTCTAGAAAATGGCAGTACTGGAGTTTCAACGGTGGAACTACCATAGAGCAGTATGACCGTAGCGCCTGTGCGGTACTACCAAAACTCAAAAGTTCCAATCCTGACGGTATGTTGTTTCTAGAGAGGGCCAGATTTTGGCCTCTGAAACAAACAAAGGTATCGCGATAAAAATCAAAACTACCGAAGATCGGAACTACCTTTATTACAACATCAGTAGTAATGCGTTGACTTTCAACAGCTAGTTCAAAGGCTCTGATATAGTTGTTATTGTTGCCTTAGAGTAGGTGCGGTAGTATCGAAAATTGTACTGCAGTACTATTGCTCGCCCTGAAAAATTTAGGGATCTTCTTACAACTGCTATATTTGGTTGGTGGGGGTATAAATACCTTCCCACTTGCTCAAGAGTAGGGCTAGACACTTCATTTTAACATCCTTAAGCAATAGAGTACTCTCCCACACCTCATTTGCTCACTTGCTTTCATTTGAGGTAATTGAGCCAAAATTCAAGTGCATCTATTCTAGATTGATTCTTGGCACTTGATCACCGTCAAACGAAGTTTTGGTTTATTACTCTTGATGTTTGCCGCCACCTAGATGGCCTAGGCGGGAGATTGCGAGATGACCTCTTCAAGAAGATTGTGAGGAGGCCTAGCGCCAACTTGTGAGTAATTTGGTGCTCACCATCTTCAGAGCAGAGGAAGAGCAACCACTAGTGGTTGAGGATTTGAGGCTTAATTCGTAGAACCGGTCCAAGTCGCTTGGGCTTTCCTCAACATGGACTAGTGAAGACGGGCAAATCTTCGACACCACGAGAAAAACATTCCTTGTCATTTGGTTATTTCTTTGCCTCTACTTTTTGCACTTATATTTCTAGCATATTGTGATTATTGAGATTGTCATATTTAGTTGTGCTAGATATATACTTATAGAGACTCGTGCTTGTGGCACCTTAACTACTAGAATTGTGTAGGTTAAAATTACTTTGAAATCTTGCCAAATTACCAAGTTCTAAATTGTGATAATTAGTTTTAGAAGGCAAGAATTTTAGAATCTCCTATTCACCCCCTCTAGTCGGTTATTCTTAACTCTACAACAGACCTATAACCAGAAATGCTCTCCTAGTATCATCTATAATGTCAGGATTGAACTCTTCAATTGGCTTCTAAAGCCCAGATTGGCCATAATATCATCCATATTAAGCTCAATATGTGGTGTCACTACTACAGAAAGCCTCATAGTAGACGCCTCATCACAGACGGTTTTGTGAAACCGTCTCTGATGAACACTATTATAGACGGTTGTAATTAGGAGGCCGTCTGTGGTATTTGTTGCGGGAAAATGGATTATCACAGGCGGTTATTACCGAAGTATCACAGACGGTCTGTATTAAAAACCGTCTGTGATAATCCCATATTATCACAGACGGTTTTTAATATAAAACCGTCTGTGATAAGCTAATTATCACAGACGGTTTTTAATAAAAAACCGTCTGTGATAATTCACAGACGTTTTTTAGTTAAAAACCGTCTGTGATAATGGCTAAGGCATTTATTGCGCTGCTCAGACCGCATCTGTCTTCATTTCGATCCAGATCTATCCACTGCTGCGCACTTTTTCACTCGGGAGGAAGCTAGGCGATTTCAGGCCAGTTAATTTGGTGGGAAGAGGCAGAGATTGAGCTTTGAATATTCAGTCTTTCCTGGTTGCTCTAGATATGGTTAGTAATGTAATTTATTTTTTCTTTAATTGCATTACAATTTAGGTCTAAGTAATCCATTAGTGGTTATTGAAGATGGTTAATTTGTAAAATTGTTGGTTATATAATAGCTGTTGTGTTTGTAATATGAATTGAGCTAGCAAATTAAGTCTCAATATAATAAATGTGGCCCGTATATATGTAGTTATAATTAGTTAATCTAGATTTTAATACTAAGTTGTTATATATGTACGTAACGTAGGACCGAAGCTGGATGTATGCCGCGAGCCGTGTGAGTGAAGAGTACATTAATGGCGTTTCTGCTTTTATAAGAGCCGCCGAGGAGGATATGTTGAATAAGGCGGTGGAATATATGTGCTGTCCATGCACTGACTGCGAGAATTTGAAGATGTTTAAGAACCGAGGGCAAATTGTAGCGCACTTGATTCGGAGGGGTTTCAAAAAAGATTATACGTATTGGACCAGTCATGGCGAAGTGAATGATCATATGCCGCCGGATGACATCGTCGGTGAAGTGAATGATATGCCCCCGGATGACATCGCCGGCGAAGTGAATGATATGCCCCCGGATGACATCGCCGGTGAAGTGAATGACATGCCGCCGGTTGATGTCGATTGTGGCTCGGATTCGGATAGGTTGCACGATGATAATCTGAATCAGATGCTTCGCGATGTAGAAGAGAACTATGATGAGAGAGAGTATGTTAAATTCCGTGGCTTGATGGAGGACTCAGAGAAACCTTTGTACACGAGCTGCAAGTACACGAGGTTGTCGGCCGTGCTTGAACTGTTGAAATTGAAGGCAAGCAACGGTTGGTCCGACAAGAGTTTCACGGCGCTGCTAGGTCTTTTAGCGGACATGCTTCCGGAGGGAAATGAGTTGCCTAAAACCACGTATAAAGCCAAGAAGGTTCTTTGTCCGTTGGGAATGGAAGTAGAAAGAATACATGCATGCCCGAACGACTGTATCCTCTACCGTAAAGAGTATGCAAACATGCATGTATGTCCGGTGTGCAACGCATCCCGATACAAACGTAACAATCAATCAGATGATGGCGAGGGAACAGAGGCGAAGAAAGGACCTCCTGCTAAGGTGGCATGATATTTTCCTATAATTCCCCGTTTGAAAAGGTTTTTTGCAAATCCAAAGGAGGCAAAACTGCTGCGTTGGCACTCGGAGGAGCGCAAGAAGGATGGAATGATAAGACACCTTGCTGATTCCGCGCAGTGGAGAAACATCGATAGGAGTTTTGCAGAGTTCGGTGCAGAACCAAGGAATATAAGGTTTGGACTGAGTACAGATGGAATGAATCCTTTCAGTAGCATGAGCAGCCGACACAGAACATGGCCCGTGACTCTCTGCATCTATAACTTTCCTCCTTGGTTGTGTATGAAGCGAAAGTACATTTTGCTGTCGATACTTATTCAAGGGCCAAAACAACCTGAGAATGATATCGATGTGTTCCTAGCACCGTTGGTGGAAGATCTAAAAGTACTGTGGAACGAAGGGGTACAGGTATGGGATGCATACAAACGAGAGAACTTCACACTGCACTCCTTATTGTTCTGCACCATAAATGATTATCCTGCCCTTGGTAACCTATCAGGTCATAGTACAAAAGGTGCCAAAGCTTGTACTCACTGTTTAGATGGTACCGAGAGTGTGTGGCTGAGACACTCACGCAAAACCGTCTACATGCGTCACCGCCGGTTCCTTCGGAGGGCTCACCCATACCGCAAGATGAAGCAACAATTTGACGGAGAGAAGGAAGACGGTTCAGCTCCAAGGCATTTAAGGGGACACGAGGTTTATGATATGGTTAAGGATTTAGATGTTGTCCTCGGAAAGGGACGTAAATTGAGGGCTCATGAGAAGAACACCTGGAAGAAGAGATCAATATTTTGGGACTTACCTTATTGGGAGTACCTAGATGTTCGGCACTGCATCGACGTCATGCACGTAGAAAAGAATGTGTGTGACAGCTTGATTGGTCTCTTACTGAACATCCGTGATAAAACAAAGGACGGCGTCAACGCACGGCTTGACTTGGCTGACATGGACATCAGGCCTGAGTTAGCACCGACACACACTGATAATGGACGAACGTACCTTCCCCCTGCATGTTACACTCTGTCCAAGGCTGAGAAAACAGAACTGTGCTAGTGCTTGCATGGTGTCAAAGTTCCGTCTGGTTACTCCGGCAACGTGAAGAAACTTGTTTCGATGCAAGATTTGAAGTTAAATGGCATGAAGTCTCATGATTGTCATGTGCTGATGACACAGATGCTCCCTATTGCAATTAGAAATATTTTGCCAATCAAAGTCCGAGAGACAATCATGAGGCTATGTTATTTCTTTAACACAATTGCTCAGAAGGTCATCGATCCCGAAGGACTAGATGCTCTGCAGGACGAGGTGGTGATGACTCTATGTCACCTTGAAATGTATTTCCCTCCTTCGTTTTTCGATATCATGGTCCATCTCATTGTTCACGTTGTGTGGGAGATAAAAATGTGCGGGCCCGTATTCCTACGTAGCATGTACCCATTTGAGAGGTTCATGGGAATTCTCAAGTCCTACGTACGGAATCGTTCTCGGCCGGAGGGCAGCATCGTCGAAGGTTATGCAAGCGAAGAGGTCATTGAGTTTTGTGTCGATTATATGGCTCAGATTCAACCGATAGGTGTCCCTCAATCTCGTCATGAGGGGAGGCTGAAGGGTCTCGGAACTATCGGAAGGAAAGCAATCACTCCAGATATGGACACGTATACTCAAGCCCATTTCACGGTGTTGCAACACATGACTGAAGTGGCCCCTTATGTGGACCAGCACAAGGATGTGCTTCGGCAACAAAATCCGGAGCGGCCGGATGTTTGGATCATGAGGCAACACAACCGTTGGTTCAACCAATGGTTGAAGGAGCAAATCGCTAGGAGCTCGCCGAGTAAGACGCTGACATGGTTGGCAAAAGGGCCGACATTTACAGTTGTGACATGGCAAGGATATGACATAAATGGGTACACATTCTATACGCAGTCTCAGGATGTCAAGAGCACTAACCAGAACAGCGGTGTCCGCATAGATGCATTCAGTACCGATGGGTCGAGAAACTCGTACTATGGCTTCATAGAAGAGATTTGGGAGCTCGACTATGTGGTTTTCAAAATCCCCTTATTTCGCTGCCGTTGGGTGCATCTCCCACAGGTGAAGGTTGACAAGTACGGTGTCACGACCATGGATCTCCAACGTGTCGGGTACAAAGACGAACCATTCGTACTCGCCAATCAAGTTTTTCAAGTTTTCTATGTAACCGACCCGGCAAATAAGAAACGCCATGTAGTTCTTCATGGAAAAAGGAGAATTGTTGGAGTGGAGAATGTAGTGGACGAGGAGGAATACAATCAATTTGACGAGTTACCTCCTTTTGGAAATGGCATAAGGGTCGACGATCAACAACGTGACGAAACTAGTTACGTACGCATTGATCATGATGAAGGGCTAATTTTTAAAGGAAATATGTGAAAATTTTGAGATGTATATGTGAAAATGTGTGATGTAGTCAATTTTGAGATGTATATGTGAAAATGTGTGATGTAGTCAATTTTGAGATGTATATGTGAAAATGTGTGATGTAGTCAATTTTGAGATGTATATGTGAAAATGTGTGATGTAGTCAATTTTCAGATGTATATGTGAAAATGTGTGATGTAGTCAATTTTCAGATGTATATGTGAAAATGTGTGATGTAGTCAATTTTGAGATGTATATGTGAAAATGTGTGATGTAGTCAATTTTCAGATGTGTATGTGAAAATGTGTGACAAAAATGAATGCAGACTGATAAAATGTGTAAATGAATGCAGCTGGTAGGTAGTTGATCATGAATGCAGATGGTTGGCTGTTGATCATGAATGACTACAGTTGGGCACAGTCTTATCACAGACGGTTCTAAACTTAGAACCGTCTGGGATATGAATATCACAGACGGTTCGAAGTTTAGAACCGTCTGTGATAAGCCTACTATCTCAGACGGTTCTAAACGTAGAACCATCTGAGATAGTATGCTTATTACAGACGGTTCTAAGTTTAGAACCGTCTGTGATATTCATATCCCAGACGGTTCTAAGTTTAGAACCGTCTGTAATAATCCGCTATATATACCCGTGTCTAGGGTTTTCCGTGTATTATGCAGTTATTCTAATATCTAAATCCCGGTCTGCCTCCCCCGAGCCCTCGCCGCCGCCTCCCTCGAGCCCTCGCCGGCCGCCTCACTCGAGCCCTCCCCGGCCGCCTCACTCGAGCCCGTCGTCGCCGCCGCCTCCTCCTCCTCCTCCGTCTCCGTCCCCGGGGCCTCCTCCTCCTGCGTCGCCGCCGCCTCCCCGAGCCCGGGGCCTCCTCCTCCTGCGTCGCCGCCGCCGCCTCCTCCTCCTCCTCCGTCGTCGTCGCCTCCTCCTCCTCCGTCGTCGCCGCCTCCTCCTCCGTCACCAAAACCCTAAGGTCATCAAATCCCTCCCCGAGCTTCATGCTTACTGTTAGGGTTGATACTTCATACTGATGCCTGTGGGATTTACAGTTGCTCGATGATGATAAATTCATATACTGAGATTGGTTCATTCGGTCTTTGAGCTCTAATAGCTGTTATATACAATCTTCCATATACTGAGATTGCCTGTGGGATTTACAGTTGCTCGATGATGATAAATTCATATACTGAGATTGGTTCATTCGGTCTTTGAGCTCTAATAGCTGTTATATACAATCTTCCATATACTGAGATTGCATGTGGGATTTACAGTTATGGCATGTTATTAAATTGAGCTCTAATAGATTGGTTCATTCGGTCTTTGAGCTCTAATAGCTGTTATCTGTTATATACAATCTTCCATATATTCCTGTCTGAATATATGCATGCTGAATATATCTTGATCTTGAGATTGTAGAGTTTGTATCTAGAGCTCAAAAGACCGAATTCATTATTTGGCATAACCAATCAAGGAAGAGTATATGATTTAGTAGCGGGACGGCCAAGATTAATCTTGTGCAACCCTACAATTTGAGAGCACATATTCATGTTGAGACTGTTATTGATTCTATTATTTGGTTTATAGTATTAGCAACTAAAGTAGGTGCTAAGATAGGCACATCACCCCCTCTCTATGTCCATATCACCCCCTCCCTTCTCCCCCTCCGCTCTACTCCTCTCTTCCAATTCAATATGATCACATTCTCATCTTATCTTAATAGACCCACAAAATGAGCAACATGTCACCCGCGCATTCTTCAGCATCATCGCCGGAGGCGTCCGCTCCAACATCAAGACGCCAAGGAAGAGGGATATCAAAGAAGCCTCAGAGCCGACAGACCATCACAGCGGTAAACGCAGCTGGGGTCCCTATCCTTCCTAAGCAAGCGGTAAACGCATTCCGAACCATGGTCGGAATAGTTGCACGACAACGAATTGAGATCACATACAATTCGTGGAAGAACGTGCCTGACAGTCGGAAACGTGAGCTGTGGACCGAAATTTTGGCATCGTTCGAGTTTCCAGAAGAACACTTACACGCTGTGGAACGACAAACCTACCAAGCGGCGTGCAAAGCATGGAAGAACTTCAAGAGCACGCTTGTCAAGAAATACGTGGAGACGAACGAAACGCCTTTCACTACATACCCATTCCTGGAACCACAATGGGAAGAGTTCAAGGCGATGAAAACGACCGAAGAGTTCAAAAGTACAAGTTTGGCGCACAAGGCCCTCCAGGCAAAAAACACGCACCCCCACAGACTTGGCACAGCTGGGTATGCGGGTAAAATCCCGCAATGGAGGTTGGAGGATGAGCTGGCAGCTGCAGAGGACATCGCCCCGCCGTTTTCCAATATCCCGGATGACCGCGCTCGAAATTGGCTTAGAGCAAGGTCATCTACAATGACATCGGGGGAAGTCTCCTTTCGAAACCCTGCAGACCAGCAAGTGTCCCAGCGCCTGGTAAGATATCGATCGAACTACGTAGCTTGTAATTACTCCACAACTTCGTACGAATTGAAATGACATGTCGTGCTCTTGCAGGAAGAGCTGAGTTTTCAATCTACGGAGGGATCATTCCAGGGAACAAGGGAGAATGATATGCTCTCCGTGGCCCTGGGAAACAAGGAGCACCCGGGCCGTACGAGAGGCCTTGGGCTTTACGTTTCATGGAAACATGGTTTCCAAGATGACTCTGACATGTATCGGCGCAGGAAGAGAAACAAAGGCGAGCGTGACGCACAACTACGAGAAGAGATCAAGGCATCTCTTAAAGAGGAGCTACTGGGTTCGATGGCTGATATAATCAGAGATGAGGTGCGGAAACAGACAGAAAGTCAGCAGGCCGCCACCGCCGCTGCTGCGCTAGCTAGCCCGCACAACCGTCCGAGTAGCTGCGCGTCCAATCCGACGCAAATCCAGTCCAAATTTCCTGTGGACGACATCCAGGTAATAATTATTACCTCTCGAATGCTTGCTCCATTGGTAGGCCTATTCGAGTAGCTAATTTTGTATCGTTATGTAGGAGTCTACGAATTGCAAGCTCCAAGTGAGATATGGCTCCGTTCCCTTGTACGCTGCTTGGGGCCAGGCATATTCGTCTGGTATCGGGGCCATGGTGCACGGTCAAGCTTTAGCGCTAGGCTTCGCAAAAGTTAATGTGGATGGTGTGCATGTCAATTTTGAGGTGGTCCCGCTACCGAAGCCCCCCAACGACGAGATCATGACTCTAGGACAGGCCATCGGAACATTCATCCAGTGGCCCAAAAGCGACATCTCCCTGGAGTCTTCTTCACCGGTGGCAGCACCAGAGCAACATGCACTGGTTCCATCTCCATTACAACACCAGTCGGTTCCACCACCGGATACTGCACCGGTGCTATCTCCACTGGTCATACTCTCGCCAGAGCAACTTGCACTGGTGCCATCTCCATTACAAGACCAGTCGGTTCCACCACCGGATACTGCACCGGTGCTATCTCCACGGGTCCTATTCTCGCAAGAGCAACTTGCACCGCTGCTGCCGACTGCCGTTAAGTCGGCCTATAGCCGAAGCAGCAAGGGCAAAGCAAAGAAGACCAATGATGATATTTCGTACCTACCTTTGGCCTGCAAATTCGTGCTTGGTCAGCCGTTGCTCGAGGAAAAATACCTCGAAAAGCTACCATATAGTTGCACGCAATTGCACATGTGGTATATGCAGCAGTCCAATAAGCTAGAGGGAGAACGGACCTCAAGTATCACTGTCAAATTCACGCCGGATGATTTACACCACAATCTTCAAGAGTGTATGTTCGTGGTCGCCTTTGAGGATTTATTCGATCTGTTCACGTTCAACGCTCTTGACGTCTCAATCCTTCGATGCTGGACGCTGTAAGTGTGTACAATCACAGTCTCCGTTAATGTCATACCGATAAATGCCATATCTAATTTTTTGCTTTCGTGTGTATATATATAGACACATGCTGATTAAAGCTAGATCATCCAACTTATCAGTTGGTTTCTTCGACCCACAATTGGTCGCCAAGCAAACCATTGACCAGGATACACCCCTCGTCGAGAGGTACATTGCAGCAGGACTGCTGGGTTGCGTCAAGAAGGATTATGTACTTATGCCCTTCCTTCAAAACTTTCATTGGATTTTAGTAGTAATTGTACTAAAATGGAACAAGGTATTTTAGCTTGATTCCCTAAGTAAGAATAAAATGGACTTCACAGTTCTCAGCCAAGTAATCGATAGGTAAGCACATATTCCCCATACATATCTACATTGTACTTTCTTTCCTTCCGAATGATTAAGGTTAACTTTTTCGAATTACGTAGGGCGTTTGCCACCTACATTGAAAAGGGAGGTGACTCGAAGCGCGGGGCCAAAGGCTTGCTGACACATGTTCGAGATTTTAAGGTATTCGCTATTTCACATTAATTAATCCTATGCAACAGTTGGTACTAATGCCTCTTGAACTAACACATTCCATTTTTTGCAGTGTCACCAGCAGGAGCCGGGCAACACATGTGGATACTACGTTTGCCAACATATGGAACTACTCCTCGATTCCTCGAGGCTCACCAATCGCAAGGTTTGTCACTCTTCTCATAATTACTTCATACTTAACACGTTACATATATACGCACATTGATATTCCTATCGACAGGTTGCGTCCATCCCGTCAACTGCATTGAAACAGCCTGTTCTTGGAGGGATTCGAGGAGAGTTGGCGTACTTTTTGCTGACTCAAGTCATAACGCCAGGAGGACGGTTCTACTGCGCACCATGATTTCTTATTGATCTTATCACTAAGTGCAAATGCAGTGCACATCTTTTGTAAATGAGATGTGTTAATGGACATTTCATTTCAATTCAATTAATCGATTTGCGAAATGGATGCATGCTTTATGTTTGTGAAATGAAGTGCGATGTCAATGTGATGTTTTATGTCTGTGAAATGTATCTGAAAGGAAATGAGATGTGTGAATTGTATGTTTTTTGTCTGTGATTATCTGCTTGTTTCAGAGGGCATGGCTAGCATTTCCTGAGGCTAGCTATAAACAAAAATAGATTCTGCTGGGGTGGAGGAGTATCACAGACGGTTTTTTATTAAAAACCGTCTGTGATTATGCGGTATCACAGACGGTTTTTAATAAAAAACCGTCTGTGATTATGCGATATCACAGACGGTTTTTTATTAAAAACCGTCTGTGATTATCCGATATCACAGACGGTTTTTTATTAAAAAACCGTCTGTGATATCGCATAATCACAGACGGTTCGAAAACCGTCTGTGATAACTTGGATTATCACTGACCCATAATTTCAGACGGTTCAGAAAACCGTCTGTGATGACGTTTCTGAACCGTCTGTAATGTGGATTTCTGTAGTAGTGTGTTTTTTGCTCAACACCGCTACCCTCAGTTGGTAAACTTTTCTTAGAGACATCTTTCGAATAATACCTCTCAATATAATCTAGCAACAATCCTAACAAATTGCAACATACAATTCTAATTAGTCGTATTAAACTATTAATCGCACTTGCATATGTATGGACTATGGACTGACTGACAAAATGCAATCAATAGTTATAGTAGACAACTAAATCTGACAAAATGACTACAAGTTCAAAGATGTGTCAATTCATGTTCAAAGAAATTGCTTTAACACATTTAGACATTCAGTTCATTGCTTCACTAACATGCAAAATTGAAAAATAGGTCGTCCACATCCATAGTCCAGAGCTATTTTGTTTGTGCAATCTAGAGTAAAAATAGGTGGTGAGCTTGAAGCCCTACCATGGCCTCTTCACCTCTTGAGCTATAGCAGTGGGTGGGCTGAGGTGTGCAATACCACCATTACTACCACCAAGGCACGAGCGTCTCACGGCCTACACAAGTAGTCATATGATAATGAGTAATACCAGTCTAACAAGCCTACACAAGCAGTCACATGATAACGACATGGATCTACAATTGTGACAATGAATAATACGAGTAATCATAATATCATATGACAATGAACAATACTCATCAGATTAAGCAAACAAGCACTACCACTCTACCAAAGTACCAAACTACTAATTAGGATTTAAGGCCATTAGGCAATTAGTATGTCAATTATCAAGCTAGATAGGACAGTTGCGTTGCCGGATGCCCAGAGCCAGGCTGTAGGGGCAGACGACCGGCGGAGCGTCGGAGACAGAGGGACGGGCTGTGGGCGCTGGGTAGACCGGCGGAAGGCATTGCGCTGTTGCTTGCCGGAGTAGCCGACTACAGAACACTCGAAGTGGAGGCGGAGGCCAGAGTAGGCGGTGGAGGGCAGAACCAGAGCCCAGAGACGAAGGGCGTGGACGTGTGGCTGGAGCTGGCAGCTGTGAGCGGCGCGCGGGCACAGAGCCGGTGGCAGAATTGGGCAGGGCGCCTAGGGTTGGCTGATGCGAGTATGCGAACACGACCGAGACCAGGAGCCTAGAGGGCGCATTACCACTGGGCGCTTAGGGAGCTATCGGCCAGGACAGCCTCTTGCCCGGATCGTAGGTCTGCCCTTCGCTTAACAGATTCGAAGTGACAGGTTTCTGAGGTTCCATCAGGTTCGCCAGAAGGACGGAATGGAGCGAAACTGTGTCTCTCGTCATCGCCGTCTATCCCCCTCGTCGTCAATTCATCACTCGCTCCCTCGCACGGAAAGAGAGCACAAACACGCACGTACACACATGCACTCGCGCGCGCGCACATGCGAAAGCGCATACGACAAGTGGCTGCTATAAACAAATCGTATTGTGTGTTAACGCCGCCAACGTGATGTGATCCTTGATAAGATGTGCACTGCACAACCATGTACTGATAGAAAAACTAAGGGGCGTACGTAGGTCCACTCTGATTGGTCAAACAACAATTTTTAAAAAAGAAGAGAGAAAAGCGCAGACGAGAAACACTTGGTTTTACAGGAGTAGAACCTATGAAAGACTTCTTGAAATGATCTCAGGTAACCCATTCAGATTTGATTTTATTGTCAGGACTATTACTAATTCTTACTCTCTTATTTGAAGAGTAGTTTTCGTATGATGCATCTAGTACCTGCCCGCGTACCATAAATGGCAGAGGGAATATGGACAGAAAACGACATGTAAATAAATTAGGTCCATGACCATCAATACTTTTGCACTACGGGAGTATGATTTCACCAAGAACTCAACCAAGATGGTGAATATATATGGGTGATTCCTTTAGTCATTTGACCATGGGAAAGTTAGTTGCTACATTCACTTGTTTGTCGTACATGGTATAGCACCTAGCGGCGTTCGATCGAGTGATATGTGAATTTTGGACGTATCTAACTCTGTGAGAGCTAGAAATTTCAATTATATCCTCTGACTACGAAAATTCCGTTTCTAGCCCCCTTCCCGACCGCGGGACACTGACAGCATGACACCTGTCCGGTTATACGGTCCGAGACTGGACGACCGCACTGTTCAGGCAGTGATGCGGTGCGGGATCGCATGATTCGCTTGCCGACCGCACGGGCAGTGACTTTCTGCAGACCACTGCCTGCTGCTCCGTCCTACGTGGAAATTAAACGAACTTAACTTAGTTAACGTCACTTCCTAGAGTATCTGAGAAGAAATGATCGTAATCGATCCATTTCGTGGCAGGAAAGGTTGTACGCGAGAAGCATCTACGAGTATATGAATAGTGACTCTGGGCCAACAACAATAATCATTGTCTCCTGACACTTGGTTGGAGTACAAAGTACACATACACTAGATAGACTACTCTTTAATTTACCCTGAATACTAGCAAAACCAAGCACTTCCTTCATCGATCATGCGCATGCCCACTACTACAGAAAACCTAATAGTAGACGCTAAATCACAGACGGTTTTATGAAACCGTCTGTGATGTACACTATTACAGACGGTTTTAATTTGGAGGCCGTCTGTGGTATTTGTGGCGGGAAAAAGGAGTATCACAGACGGTTCTTACCGCTGACGGTTTTTTAAATAAAAACCGTCTGTGATATTTCAGATTATCACAGACGGTTTTTGTTATAAAACCGTCTGTGATACTGGAATATCACAGACGGTTTTTAATAAAAAACCGTCTGTGATAATCTGGAATATCACAGACGGTTTTTTATTAAAAACCGTCTGTGAAACCAGATTATCACAGACGGTTTTATAATAAAAACCGTCTGTGATACGTTTCCCGCCTTGCAATACCTCAAAATTTCAAATTTTCCCGCTTAAGTCCGAGTATGATTCAGTTTTGAGACACCTTCAGTAAAACGGGCATAACTTTTGCATACGGTGTCCGTTTTCGACGTTCTTGTACTCGTTGGAAAGCTAACGACGAGCCCGATCCAAACAAAACGACCGGCTTGCGTCCGTCGCCCTCCAAGACCCCGAAAATCGGCCATCTTTGGACCTAAACCTGCGTCGCAAGTTTTTGGTGTCTGTTTTTGCCCTTTTTCTTGGTCTTCCTTTCGGAATTTGGATTTTGCTTCAACTACAAAGTTGTAGATCTCGTCGAAACCTTTTAAATGAGTATATATAAGCTATATAAAATGTTGCTATTTTATCTTTTCAGACTAGTTGTTTATATTGCATCGGTATATAAAATTCTGTGCTCTAATTCACAGACGGTTCTATATATAGAACCGTCTGTGATATGCATTCATCACAGACGGTTCTAGCCAATAGAATCGTCTGTGATAATCTGACCGCTGGGCCCGTCGATCCTCCTCAACCCAATCTCCGTTCCCGCGCCAAAAATTTCGAACTCCCGCCTCTCCCTCCCTCTCCCTCCCCTATAAATATAACCAAACCCAGCATGTCTCCTCTTCCTTGCTATCCTCTTCCTTGCTATCCTCCTCCTTGCTGTCCTCCTGCTTGCTATTCTCCTCCTCCTTACAGACGACGCACAAGTCTACGGGAGACAAGACAGCGCAGAAGCAACTAGCTCGTGCCAACTGTGCAGGGGCGAGAAGGCATCCAGCTCATGCATTGCATCAGGGGCGAGAAGACATAGAAGATCTTTGCTTTTTCTCTGTTCTTGTTGTGTAACCTGCTTGTTGTTTTGGGATATTGTAATCTTTTTCTCTGTTCTTGTTGTGTAACCTGCTATTCTTGTTGTGTAACCTTCTCATTGTTTTGGGATATTGTAATGGTAGGCTCTAATCTTAATAAAAATGGATGTTTTATGCTTGTGAAATGGATTGAGATGTGAATTGGATGTATACATATACATGTTGATCTGCTTGTTTCAGAGGGCATGGCTAGCATTTCCTGAGGCTAGCAAATAAACAGAAATAGGTTTAGGAGTAGAAGAGAATATCACAGACAGTTTTATAATAAAAACCGTCTGTGATTTATAAATATCACAGACGGTTTTTAGTTAAGAACCGTCTGTGATATTTAATATCACAGACGGTTTTTAGTTAAAAACTGTCTGTGATATTAAATATCACAGACGGTTCGAAAACTGTCTGTGATGACCTCGTATTATCACTGACCCATAAATTCAGACGGTTCACAAAACCGTCTGTGATGACGTTTTTGAACCGTCTGTGATGGCCTTTTCTGTAGTAGTGATGCACGGATCATGGGTGTAACATCCTGAAAAATGTAAATTTGAAAATATGAAGTTTTTGAATTATATTTGCAATATATTCTATTTTGAATTTGGAGTTTATGTTTTACATTGGAAAATTTGGTTGAAGTTCCAAAAATTGAAAAACACAAGAAAGGAACAAACCGGTTCAAATAATAGAGGATTAGAATTTAAAATAAGAATATGAAAAGATGATCCATAACAAACAGGGAGAGAATTGGGGTTGAATATAAAATCTTATTTCTGAAAATAATAGTATGAATAGCAAGGAGCAAACAAATTAAAAAGGTCAACATTTATGAATATATATATATACACACACACACACACAAATATATATACCCTATGCACCTAGGGTAATAAACCATTAAGTGGGGAATAAAAATACATATACAAATATATATACCCATGGGTATATGTACATCTCCATGTGCATATAGTGATAATAGCAAAAGAAACTAATAATAGAAATAAAAGAAAAAGAAAAATCGGAGGGAGCCAGGCCCGCCGACTGGCTTGGCCCAACCCCCAACCCCCGCTCCCTCCTACCGGCCGGCCCAACCCCCATTCCCCCCTCCCCCCCCCGCGCGGCCCAGCTCCACCCCTCCCCTTTCTTCTTTCTTCTTTTCCCCACCGAGCGCCTGCGTTTCCTCTTTCTTCTCTGCTCCGCGCATGCTCTGCTCTCTCTGAACTCGCAGCGCGCTCGAGCCCCGTGCCAACTTGTCCCATCGCCGGCTGCCCATCACTGTTGCGCCAACACGCCCCCCTACTTGCCCTGCCACACGCCGCGCGCCGAGCCCTGCGCTGGGCAAGGACCAGCAGATCCTTCCCTCCACCGCCCGGTTCCCCCGCCACCGTCCGGTCGGCTTTGCCCCCATAAGAAGGAAGGCGCCCCCATCCACTTCGCCTCGTCCCTCAACTCCCCACCGCGGTGAATCGCCCCCAAAAGCCCAAGCTCGCCGGAATGACCCTCCTCCCCAATCTCCGACCGCCACCGCCGCTTCTACCGCCATACTTTCCATGGTCGGTCTCGGGTCAATGAGGCGTGGCGGGAGCATCACCTCAGCACCCCGGCCCTGCCCCAACCATCGGTCGAAGCTCATCGCCGCCCGAACTCTCTGGCCATGACGACCTCCCCCGCGCCACCGCTCGTGCTCGCCGCCGGCCCTCTCCGGTACCTCCCAGACTCCAAGGGTTTCTTGGTAAGCTTCCCTCCGCCACTCTCCCACTCATGCACGTGCCGCCCCTTTCCCTCTCCTCCCCGGCTGCCGGCGCCTCCCTCCCGCCCCACCGCCGACCGCCCCGCGCCGCTGCCCGCCCGCCTTGCTACCGCTCCGGCCACCGTTCCACCACCCCTAGCTTCCCCGAGCTATGCGCAACCCATTTTGCGGGTCATCGCTCCCTGGCCGGCCATCATCTGCTGCCGGCGACGTCAACCCCGAGCGCCGGCGCGGCTCCTCTGTTTTGACCCCTGCTATACCTCAGTACAACTAGTAATATTCACTCCCCTCATTCAGCCCAGGCCGAAGGCCCACTTGGCTAGCTCGGCTCACGATTAACAGCCACAAGACCCCAGGTCCTGAGTTCGACTCCCACAAACTGCACCTCTTCAATCCATTTTTAATGTCATTTTTGTAACCCGTTTTAATTAAGAGAAACCAGGAAAAATTAAAGAATAAGTTAGAGAAGAAAATAAATTTAATTAGGGTATAAAATAAGGTATTGAAGATTTAATATTTGGCTATTTATTATATGAGATTAAATATATATTGAGGTTTAATTACCAATTAAAGACATCAATAAAATATGGTTTTGCTTAATGTCCAAAGTTAATACACACACACACACACACACACACACACACACATCCAAGTTAAATTTAAAAGGAATAAAATTTACAACTATAGAAGCAAGGTTTTAAATTAAAAAAAGATTACCATGGACCATAACCAAATACATGCCCTAACATTTTAAAATATTGCCATTAATTAAATCTCAATGGTTGATTTAATTAAATTAGGCCTCTTTATAAAATTAATTAAACAATAGGACGTGACAATAAACTTTTAAACTAGAAGGCCCTAATAAAATCCTCGCCATCAGCACCTCGCCAATAAATAAATCTCAACGATGAATTTAGTGGAATAAATTATGGGTATAGTGAGCTTCTTAAATGCCTAATCATGTATTAATCTTCATATGTTAGTAAATAAAATGCCTTGAAATATTTATTTTAAATCTTTAATCAGGCTTAGTAGGAATGTTGTGTAGAATTATACTCTCATGAAATGATGGTTTAGTAAATGATGTGGGACAACCAAGTATACATGAAAATATCACACTATAAATGCTAAAAAAACCCGGGCCCTAGTATTAATGTGATAAGCTAAAATTTGTATACCCTGCATATGGCATATGCCCTGAAGAATAGCACTCAACAAAATAATGCTCAGTAAACTCGCACACCAATTCATAGGTCTAACCTAACCCATGGGACCTCCTTAATAAATGTAAAAATAGTAGAAGAAGTTTGTAATAAAAAGATCGAGTCGTCGTATTCTAATACCGACCTTGCCTCAAATAACTCGAATCACCCATTTACTCATAATAAAACTAACTGAGTTTATTCGGATTTATTTGGATCTTTTGAGTTATTTGATTTTATTTGGATTCAGTTGTTTATCGCGTAATTAGAAATTGGAGTCCTGAAGATTCCACGGATCAAGCTGGTTAGAGCAGAGTGAATATAAAGAATAGAAGTTCAAGAGAAAGCACCGTGTGAGCTCAAGTCCGCGGTAAACCGCTCCAGACGAGTCAATACTTTGATCATGTTGAACCTACATTTTCTGCAAATTACTTTGGTTTAAATTATCAAATTGCATGCCGTTATTTTATATGCAAATACATGTTTAGATTCTAGTTATATGCCCATTGTTTGCCTTGAATAATATTACACCTCCTTTGGATTACTTGATTATGTGAACCTTGTCACCCTAGCAAAATTACAATAGTAACCTTTCGAAAATAAGTCCGTAATTGATATGCCATGCTTAGTATTGCTTAGGTATTCATGGGCACGAGAACGCCCAAGCATCACTTTAATCATGAGAAAATTTGGTTGGGCAGTCATGGTGGTAATGACTGGTATATGTTGACTATGATTATTTTATGTCCCCAAAAACCCCAGCTTGCTTAAATATCTGGGCGGATGGTTTGAGGGTGTGTATGTGTGGTGCAGTGAAAGACAAAGTGGGTTAGTGGTAGAACCGCCCAGATACCACTAAGGACTGAATCTTGTCATGACCTCCTGTGTAAAACAGTACAACCACAAGTCTGTAAAGTACAACTTGGCTAAGTAAATTTATCGAAACCCCGGACTCATCTCACTAGTAGTGGATAGAAGTGGATACGCACGAGCAAGGGGGCCCTAAGGGACACTGGTGTAGGGTGAAGTTTCCCAGCTGTTCTAACTAGGGGTGAAAACGGAGCGGATATTTCCCGACCGACCGTCCGTCCGTTTTAATTCGGATATAATTCGGAACATATTCTCGGATATCCGAAATTTTTGTCGGATACGGATACGGATTCGGATATTTTTGTCGGATACAGATTCGGATTTGGAAAATACATTATCCGACGGATACGGAATTATCCGGATATTTTTCCGGATAGTTACCGGATTCTTATTCGGTAACTATCCGGATAACCTAACGGCCCAATCAAGTGGCCCAATCCATCCTGCTGACCCTCCCAACTCCCCTCGTGGTCTCCTCCTCGCCCCCCAGCTCCGCGCAGGTGGTAAAAAAATCGCACGCGCAGCCAGTGAGTCGGATCGGATCGGATCGGCGGAGGCGAGCGCGAGATGTGGGGGGGTCGGTGGCGCTCACGCTGGCTGGTGCCGCCGGCGGCAACATCGGCAAGGTCCTCCAGAAGAAGGGCAGCCCCTCCCATCTCCTTCAAGCTCAAGGTCCCCCCTTCCTCCTCTCGCCCCGTTCTCCTTCCTTCCATTCCAGATCGTGGCGTTGACTCCCTCTTGGCGTTGTGCGCAGGTGATTCGGGCGTACGGGCTCAACAGGCTCTGGATGAGTGGGTTCCTCATGGACATGTGTGGGGCCGCGCTCATGCTCACCACGCTCTCTCGTCGTAGGCCCCGGTGCGTTGCCTACTCCTCCGCTTCCTTTCTCTTCTCCCCACTTCTCTGCGTTTTTGCGCAACCGTGGTGTCACTAGATGGCTTGTGCTGATTGACTGATGGTGGCGTTTGCTTTCTTCACAGGTCTCTCCGTTGTGCAGCCGAGTGCGGCTGCGGCCTCTCCATGCTCTGCGTCTTCTCCCACTTTTACCTCGAGGAGGTCGTGAATGGCCTCGATTGGGTGGCGCATTGCAAATATTGACACCATGCATCAATGCAGACTGGACCCGAAGTGATTGAGGAGATCATATGAATCAGGCATTTTGTTTGGGTAATTTCGTACTATCCATTTGCATTTATCACTGTGTTTTACAGCCTTTCATGAGGCCTTTCATCTCTGAGGAGGTCATATACGACTTAAAATCAGGCATTTTCATCCATCAATAACTTCATACTATCTATTTCAATACGTTGAGGGGATCTTATATTGCTTAGAATCATACATTTATCATGAAATGAACAAAAACTTCAATGTGTTTCGGGACATTTTTTTCAATTTACAGTTATAAGTCATTAAATAACTGTATTGTGTAGGGATGACTTATAACTGTATTTCATGTATAGGATTTCATCGGTTATCTCTAAGATGGGTTTCGTGATGTCTGCAATGGGCTTTCCGAAGATTGTTGTGCCAGCTGCCATTTCTTGTAGTGTGGCCTGCAGTGCTGTCGGATTTATATATCAGGTATATCTGGCTTCCTGGAGATGAGCATCCCTGCTTCATAGTGTGCACTGTGGCCCTGATAGAATGTATACAGTGTTTTTGTGGTGTTTCTAGAAAACATGTAGATGTTAATTGAACTCTTATACTAAGTTTATGATGCCCACACCTTGAAAAGTAGGGTACACCACATGGGGGCACAGAGTAGTGTTAATGTCTATGTCTGTGAAGCAGGACCAGGGGTGTGAACTGTGAAGTGGGGCTGCATAGTGGGTTAGAGACTAGAGATAGAAGAGATTCTAAAAATGCATAAAGGCTAGGATATGATCCAGATAACTTGTGATGCCACATAATGTTCACTAAATTTGAGCTTTAAAAACTTCACTTGCATGTGTTCACTCGGCATCAATGATATGCAAAATTTTAGTTGTTTGCCTAATGATCAAGGAGTCTAGAGTAGTACTGTGGTACAACAGCGGTTGAGTGCAAGTGAAGGTCGCTAAAATGCTAAATACACGGAGCATAAACGAATACGAATTACGCACATTCTTCTCCCCGTCACTGCCGACACTCCAATAAACCATTCCCCTCAAATAGCTAGCTAGCTACTAGCCTACTATTTGTTTAACTAGCCTCTACAATTTACTTGCTAGTTGCTACTTTGCTATCTAGAATTTACTAGTTGCTTAATTTGTCTCTGTCATTATGTAAAATTTGCTTCCGCGCGTTATCCGACTAAATATTCGTGACCGAGACTAACCGTATCTGGAGCGGCATGTATTCGATCCGTATTCGTGACCGAGAATATCCGCATTCGTATTTGTATCCGGCACTATCCGTATCCGACTCCGACTCCGACAAAAAATATGGAAAAGGATACGGGATGAGCAATATCCGTCCGTATCCGATCCGTTTTCACCCCTAGTTCTAACGTTGCGGGAAGTGGAGCCCGGCTGCGTTAGTAACTGTGGGGAACATCCCGCGCATAGATGAGACCCACCGCAAGTGGGCAGTTTCCCATAAGGTGAGATGACAGAAGGGACTAGATACTTTGAAAAGTCACTGTGATGGTCTGCTCAACCACATGACTAAGGAATCGTGTGGAGCAACGAGTTGATCGTCTCTTGTGGTGAAAGTATACAAACTCTTCAGAGTCAAAACTATTCGAATAGCCGTGCCCACGGTCAAGGGTAGATATGGGAACTTAAACTAGATATAGTTCTATTTCAAAATGCTTTATGGATGGGTTTGGAAAAGTGAAGGGCAGTGGAAAGCCCTGATTTGAGTTGTCCTGGGTGTCGTCCCAGTGGTAATGTAAGCGGTTATAACGCTGAAATGTTAGCATATGGTGCGGATGCCATGTAACGGTGGATGGAATCTGGATCGCTATTATTATTGCATTCTCTTACACATTATGTTTTTGTTCAAAAATTGCTAGGTCTCAGGAAATTTCTATGTATTATATTTCTGAATAATGATAATGCATCTCACAAAGTAAAATGTCAGGAAGAATAGATAGAATCATAAGAAAAGTAGAGAGTTGATTGTGTTAATCGTATAAAGATTGTTGGTGGATTCATGTCAATCATAAAGGTGAAAATGATAGTGCGGATTCTGGGAGAAATAAATTGGTGGTGCCTAAATGAATATATAGGTTAGAAAGCTGATTTAAATGATTTTCGGAGAATTAGGGAGTGCAAAGGTAATTGCTGCATTACAACCCTGATAAACAATATAAATTCTTGGAAGATGTTGGCGATAATGGGATTAATATGATTTGATCAAGTACTAGATGGACGAATTGAATTTTTGGGAATTTGGAGGTATGATAACAAATTGGAGTGTAATCTTGATTAATGATATTCTTGGTGGATATATACTAGCGAATCGTAGACTTGATCACTAATATTCTTGGTGGATATATAATAGTAAATTATAGACTTGATCACTGATATACTTGGTGGATTAGTTAGAGGTAGATAATGGAAAATAAGATTGATTATTGGAATAGTAGATCATGATTTTGGATCAATAACCAAAAGGATTGAATTGTTAGGGAGTCCTGATACAAATGATATCGGTGGATTTGAAAATAATTATGTTAGAGAATCATTAGAATTCAGAAGTGAGGAGCTGATGAATAGTAATTACAAGATTGGATTATTAGGAATTCTAAAATACAAAGTATGATCGGTGGATTAAATAAATAATGACTCTCGATGTTTGGAGTCTTAGACAGCAATCAATAAAGAAAGTGTACTTTCGGTGGATTAAGTCAATTATGGCAACTGTTATGTGGAGTTTAGGTAGTAACAATAACACTATGATTAAATAATAATAATACTGCTAAAAGCGATTTTTGGCAAATAAAATAACCCGAGCCTCTCTTTTGATAACCCATGCATACTATTTATTTGCATTCTGTGTATTGGCTCGCGGAGCACGGTGGTTAGTGTGCTCACACTCGCTCTCATAACAAATCCAGAAGCAGGAATCAGATCACTTCGCTTCAGCAATACTTTTGGTTATGATGGAAGAGAAGATGAAGTCGTCAAGGGCTAGGTCGCGAACCTCCAGTTGGTGCCTGTGGGCATATCCTGAGGGTTCCACATGTGTGCTTCATTTCCGCTGCTGCATTTTATTGATTTTGGCCTAATCGGCCCATGTGTAAGTTTACTATTATATTTACGCTTCTGCATGATATGTATTTTGATATTCATTTCTGTATCTGTGAGCACTATCTACTGATCCAGGGAATAATACGGTGGAATCACAGAAGATTCCAGATTGTAAAATCTGGGTTCGTGACAATGGGCATGCACGTACGCTCGCTCGACTCACGTCTTCAGAGACGTGTGGTCGGACGTCTGGGCCGTGCGGTTGGCAAGCAAATCATGTGATCCCGCACCGCATCACTGCCTGTGAACAGTAGAGTCGTGCGGTCCCAGACTGCACGACCGGACAGGTGTCACGCCGGCAGTGTCCCGCGGTCGGGAAGGGGGCAGAAACGGAATTTTCATGGTCGGGGGGCTATATTTGGAATTTCTAACTCTCACGGTGTTAGATACGTCCCAAATTCGTGATATGTGGCGGCATGGCGCGTTCTTCTGAAAAGAAAAAAATGAAAGAAAGAAAGAGGTGATTATGTGACGCCTAGTATTATTGGACTAGAAAAAGACAAAGCTCCTGGCCGTCCCGAGGAGTGAGAGGCCAAGCAAGATTCTCGCTGTCCTCGGTAATGAATATTGCACTCGCACCCTCCAGCTCTACGGATTTTTCAATTCACTTCCTCGAATTTTTTTTTCTGAAAGAAAAGCAGCTGGAGAGCTGCCTTCGTTTCACTGAAGGAAGCGGGAGGACCGGTACAAAGATCGCACTACGTACTTCCATGTTTCAATAGGCCGAATTTTTTTATTGTTTCTGTTGCGCCATCGGAGGGAGAGGCAGCTCTCAAAACAATCTAAGAAACTAGCGGCAGCTATTTTTTAAATTAGAAACATTAATATAATTTTTAATGTACGTACACAAATAACAGGTTCAAGCCAAAAACTCGAAATCTATGGATCTATCTATGCCTCTATCTATCTCTCTGTCTGTCTATCTATGCCTACAGTAATTATGCACTCTAATAAAATTTTCACATTATTTGTGAGAAAAAACAGCTAATAACATATAGCCATCCATCTAGCGTTCCCACCTTATAATAGGTTAGATTAAAAGCAAGAGTTCATGTCAAGTGCAACCGGAAAAATAAAATTCAAAATAAAAGAAAAGAAAATTAGCAATTTATTTTGTATAGGAACTCAACTTCACGTCACAAAAATATGCGAAATTGGAATAAAAAATAATAGAAATTTAGCAATTTAGATTGCATACAACTTGAACTCCATGTCAAATACAATCAAAATTTGCAAATTTGGAATAAAGGTTATAAAAAAGTAGCAATTTGATTTGTATACAAATTACACTCCCTGTCAAATACAATCCAAAAATATGCCAATTCAAATAAAAATAAAAAAATTAAGATGGAATAGCAATTTGAATTGTATACGAATTCCAATCCCTCTTAAGTATGATCCGAATAATATAAAAATTCAGAATAAAAATTAAAGATTGCAATTTTAGTTGTTGTATATTGAATAATATTATACTATTTCTTGAGTCCAATAAAAAATTATGATAAATTCAAAATAAAAAAGAAAAGAAAATTAACAATTTGATTTTTATATAAATTCCATGCAAATTTGGAATAAAATTAAAAAAATAAAAAGTGAGACCTTGACCAAGGCCGCCGCTGCCTACCCGTGGGACGTTCTCTTGGTACACCTCCAGGAGTGCATCCTCTTTCTCCTCCCGCTCACTGCACTTCTCCCTATCGCTGTCGTCTCCCGTGCCCTCAACTGTCTCTACTTTTTCTCTGTTCTTGCTTTGTTTAAGAGTTAGATTTGTAGAATTAGGTGATGTGTTCTTTTCATGTTCTTGTTGTATTAACTAGATGAGTAACCTACTCATTATCTTATGATGTTGTAATGGTGGATTATAATCTTAATAGAAATAGAATGTGCTGCTATGTTTGTTGCTGTATTTGCTTGTTATCAGATGACATAGTTAACATTTCCTGAAACTAGCCAAAAAATAAAAAAAATTAGGTATAGAATGAACTATCACAGATGGTTTTGGTATAAACTGTCTGTGAAGGATTATCATAGACAGTTTAAACCAAAAACCATCTGTGATACTCGCATATCACATACAGTTCTATCTACCAACCCCCTATGATGTGAAAGTATCACATGCGGTTCTATATACCAACCGTCTATGATACTCGCCTATTACTGACAATCGGTAGCTAGAACTATCTGTGATGTGTGAGTATCATAGACTATTTTTGGTTTGAGCAGTCTATGATAGTGTTCTTCACAGACGGTTCTAGTTACAAACTATTTATATTGTGATCATCACAGACAGCTTACAAATTGCCTGTGATAATCTCTGATTATCACAGACATATAAATTCAGACGGTTCAGAAAACCATCTGTGATGATAGTTCCGAACCGTTTATGATGACCCTTTTGTAGTATGATTTGCCCCGCTTCAAACGGCTTTAACTTCTGATTTTTCGACAGCTTATTTAAGGCAGAAGCCACTTGGAACACATCGGCTTCTAATTTGTGCTTATTTTGGCTCTTTTGGATTTTTTCTTTTCTTTTTTTCCTTATTCCTTTGCATTGTTCATGATGATATAATGATTTTTTTCTCAATTATTTGAAATTTTTTTCACATTTTTGTCAGAAAAAGCTAACAGCCGCTTCAATGCAATTTTAGTTAGAAACCAAACGCCAAAGCCTGTAGCCAGATAGAGCTCTGCCTTAATTTCTGAAGGACCATGTGAGAAGATGGTCCAGGATACTATTGTGATGAATTATTTCAAGTTTTGTGGAATGGTTAAACGATTTTGCAAAGATTGCATTTGGTTTGAACTGAATTCTAGAAGTCTTAGAAATTTTGAAAGTACCACAAGTATAAGCGTGGTAGTACCACAACGGTTTGTGCGGTAGTATCGCAAGACGGTAGTTCTGACAATATGCCGGTACATTTTTTTCCAAAGAGGTCTTGTGCAAGGAGCGAATGTGCAGAAGTACCGCTTTGGACAGTGGTAGTACCACAGTGCGGTAGTACCATCATGTTAAGTGCGGTACTACCGATCTTCCCAGAAAAACAAAGCTTTGGAATTTGAGTCATGGATTGAGTTAGGATAATCTGAGTCATTGGATTAAGGTTGCATGATGCATGTCATGGCTAATGTGGGTCAAATTGTGAAGAACTTGTACCTGGAAATGATTTTTTGTCTGTAGATGTGTAGGGTCACTTGGAGTCAACTGTGGTCAACAGCAATGATCGAGCCTAGGCTCATGGAGGAGTTGAAGCCCAGAATGATCGAGGATGCTGAGTGAGACGGTGAGCTCAAGCATGGCACGAGAACGGCGGGAAATATTGAAGGCGAGTTCGAATGGTGGGATGGCGCTATATAGCTTGTACATCCCAAGTAAGCCGTGGTTCGGTGGAACCGAGATGAGAGAGACTTGGTGACGCGTGGAAAGCTAGTAGTGCACCTACACGTGGCAAGCATGAAGATTGCTTCCAGTGGTTGGTGATGACGAGTCAAGAAAGGATATTTTGGTAGTTTGACCAAAATATCGAAAACCATCATGGATCAAAACCATGGCATATGGGTGTAGGGACCCCAGATTTTACCATCCGGAATCCACTGTGATTTGACTGCATCGTCTACTCGGGGAAGCACACATAAGAGAGCGCAGGGTCCACACACACAGTCTGATTATAGTAAGACCACTTTATCTTCATGAACCATCTTTGACGTTCCTAACCTTAAATTTTTAGAGTAAGGGAACGAGAAGAGGACCAAAATTTTCCTTTTGTATTAATAGATAGAGGGGGAGGTATTTGGGGTAATTTGGTTGATATTAGCACTCACTCTTGTGTTATTGTTTTGAATTTGGGGTAAGAGAGCTCTAGAGGTAGAAATGGCTAAGGCAGCATTTAGATGCGAGAGAATCATCTAAGAGAGATAAGAATGAGTAGTATAACTTATATCTTTGGAAATAGTATTTTGAAGAAATAATTCTAGTCATGAAGCTATCGGCCAGACTAAACTAGGTCACGACCTGCAGTCGATATGCTCTGATACCATCCCTGTAGGGACCCCAGATTTTACCATCCGGAATCCACTGTGATTTGACTGCACTATTCCCTGAATCAGTAGATAGTGCTCACAGTTACAGTAATGAACATCAAAATACATATCATGCGAAAGCATACACGTAATAGTAGACTTTCACATGGGCCGATTAGGCCGAAATCATTAAAATGCAGCAGCGGAAGAACGAAGCACACAGGTGGGACCTTCAGGACATGCCCACAGGCAGCCAACTGGAGGATCGCGACCTAGCTCTTGACATCTCCATCTTCTCCGTCAGCTTGTCCAATCTTGTTGCTGAGGCGAGGTGATTTGATTCCTGATTCTGAATTTTGTCGCAAAAGCGAGTGTGAGCACTCCAACCCCGTGCTCCGCGAGCCAATACACAAAATGCAGATAAATAGTATGCATGGCTTAACAAAGGAGAGGCTCGGGTTATTTTATTTGCCATAAAACGCATCTAGTCATGTTTCTATTATTATATCATATTGTTGTTTTTGTGACCTAAAGACTCCTCACCGCAAATGACATCATCGACTTAATCCACCAAAGACTCACGCTCTTTATTAACTGCTGTCTAAGACTCCCAACAGCGATTGCCATAATTGACTTAATCCACCGAGATTACACTTCCTTTATTGAGTGCTCTTTATTTGTCAAGGAAGTTTCATGAGTTATGTTAAACCTACGAGTTGGTGTATTTTGTTGAGTGCTAACATTCAGGGCATATGATATATGTATATATATATAAGTAATGTTCGCAAATTTTAGCTATCTGAGCAAAACGTAATAGGTATCATTTTATGTGACCCTAGTTACTCGTGTTAATGGTTACATGTTCAATTTAGAGTATTTATATATCTGTGAGATTATTTTGAATCTTAATGACCTAGGACTATTACATTTTAGTATCCGTATAATATTATAACCTATTAATATGAGTGCTCTCTGAAAATTACCGTTTCTGATATTTTATCCCTTTGTAGCTCGAGCCTACTAAACATGATGGCATTTAGTTATCGTTATTTACTAAAGTGGTCATTTAAGGGTTCATGATTGGCAATATTTTTGTTTGTAGTATCTACATGTATATATTTGGTTATTTACCATAACTTGTTTTTCTTTATCATAGTCTTTAATTTAATAATTAGTCTTTTAGTTAATTATTAGACATCAATAATCATTCAAACATATTTAACTAATCCATATTTATATGTTAATCAACCTGGCTTTACGACCTAACTAAATTTTATCAGCTTTTCTAAATTATTCTTTAATTTACCACAATTTTTACTAATTAACATGAGATACAAAAATAGAAATAAAATAAAGTGAAAAGGGTTCTGTTGGTGGGATCGAACCCGGGACGTAGGGTCAAGGGGATTTAACGCGCGCTGCTAACCAAATGGGCTTCCGGTGTTTCGCGACTATCTGTGGGGGATTAAGAATGATGAAGCAGCCAAGGGCTGGGGACTAACAGGAGAACCGGCAGCCGAGCCGAAGACGGAGGAGGGGGCGGCGCGAGGTAGGAGGCGATGTCGCCGACGGGGAGCGAACGAGGAGGTGCCGGGGGATAACAAAACGGGTTGCGGAGGAGGAAAGGGACCCCGGGGAGGAGGCGCGGTGGTCAGGGCGGCGACGAGGTGGGTCGGCGGCGGTTTGAAGTGGGCGGCGGCGAGGTGAAATGGGGAGGCGGCGACCGGAGGAAAGAAGGAAGGAAACGGGGCGCGCAGAAGTTACACAGGTTCAAGGGGAGTCTCACCGTGCTATTTGAAAAGGCGGGAATCGCCCACAGCGGGCCGGCGACGTGCATGGCGGTGGCGTGGAGGAGGTCGCCGTGGAAGGGGTCGCTCGGGCGGCGGGAGGCCCGAGCGGCTATTGGGTGAGCTTCAAGGGACTGAGGCGGTGCTCCCATCGCAGTGAATCGGACCGGAGCGCTCCGAGGAGGTGTGGGCGGCGGTAATGGCGGCGGCGGCCAAGGTTGGGGAAAAATGGCCAATGCGGCGAGCGTCGGCGCACAAATATCAAATTGGTTTGGGGATAGGGTTGATGGGGAGTGGGGATGCGAGTTGGCGCAGCTAATTTGGGCGGAGCTCGCCGGAGCGGCGTGAGGCGCGGCGGCTGTGCTCTGGGCGGGCGCCCGAGCTTGGCTGAGCAGGGGAAGAAGGGGGAAAAGGCCAGGGGAATGCAAGGGGGCGGTCGAGGCCTACTTGTAGATGCGGAGGGAGGCGTAGCTGGCCCAGACGGCAGCGGAGGACTGGGTGGAAGGAAAGGGACCGGCGGGCAATGACCGTGTGCGGGGCTTGGCGCGCGGAGAGGACATGACGGGGCAGACCTGGCTGCGCGGCGCATGGCAGGGAGATCGCGGGAAATCCAAGCGTGATGATGAGGCCGGAAGCGGGTAGGCGCAGAGGGAGGCGTGGAGCTAGCTCAGCCATGGAACGGCCAAAAGAAAAGGGGAGCTAGGCGCAGAGAAAAAGAAAGGAAGAGGAAGCTGGGCAGGAGCTGGCCCAACGGTAGAGAGGGATGAGGGGCCCGCATGGAAGAGAGGAGGGGGAGAGGAGAAAAGGTAAGGAAGGGCTAGGCACATTGTAAAATCTGGATTTTTAATTTGACTTTCAATTTTATATTAGGGTTTATCAAGTTTTGCATCCTACTTAAAATGTGAATTCTAGTTCAATTACTTCAATATGAGTTTCTGATATCCCTCGCTATACTTTTGGATATATACATACATACATATATATATATATATATATATCCCTCAAGCGACATTTTTGTCCCTTTAACAACTTAAATTCAAATTAAGTCCTCATAGTTGAACTTACCCATTCTTTATTTAAATTCTTAGGTCAAACTCTCCTTTTTGTATGATGGTTGAGCTAAACTTGAATAAATGCTTGATTTTAATTATTTTCTTTTCTCTATCTTTAGATAAAGCTTTGCTCTAATTAATTAAATCAAATTTGAGTTTTAGAGATTAAACTCTCATTTACATTGTTTGGTATCCTTTATGTCCAAGAATTAACCCTAGTTATTATTTCCTCAATACAAAGCTTGGAAAATCCAAATAAGGTTTCAGTAAAAATGTCGAATGCTAATAAGATGCACATAAAATTTTAAATTCTTCACAATTTTCGAACATTCCAAAAATTGGGATGTTACAAACCTACCCCCCTTAAATGAATCTCAACCCCAAGATTCCGGTAGAATAGAAAGAAGCTGGTGGGGTTACATTGGCTAGCAATGGGTTTCGGGGTGTTGCTCGACGTATAGTTCTTTAGCTCCATGGAGAGGTGAAAATCTGCACAATAGGGGTTAACACTTGGAGACTGGACAGGTCGTAGACTTCCAATTACTTGCTCTTTGGCATTGTTGTCTTCACGTCACTGTAGAATGGAATAGTTGCATCACCTATTGGACATATGGTTGTAGAATTTCATATTGATAGGTGGTTAGCAATGGTCTGTGCCCTAGGGGTAGAGAGCCTTGGGAAGGCAGATGTACTTCTAGGTGGGGGTCTTTTACTTCTACTGGGATCCCGTTCTTAGTCCTTAGCTTTGCCAAGAACGATAATTTCAGCTAAAGGTACATCTCGTAGTCCTCATCACCAGAAGATTTTGGCCTTGCGAACCTCCATGTACTGGTCTGATTAGCCCTATGTCTAGATTGTTGCAATCCAAACATACATCGCAATAGTTCTTCGACATTTCTGTCTCATAGCGCTACCCCCCCTTAAAATGGGTATCACTAGTCATTATTCATCTCTTCTAACTCCAGGTATGATGGGTCCTCCTGGTAGGCAAGGAGAGAATGTTGGCATAGCAGGGCCTCGAGTCCTGGTCTTTAGATGTTTTCCACTTTGCTTCAGTAGACCTGACTGAATTTGTGGCAACAGGATGAGAGGGAATAGCATGAGGTGAGAATTGAGTCGTGGGGATAAGATGATCTAACCCATGCAAATTTTAAAGAGCGTTCCCAGAGAGTTGGGGTGATACAAAATCACACAAGTTTTCAAAAACAAACTTTTCCCATGACTGCGAAATAGGACACCCGAGGGCAAGAAGGCAGTGCACAGGGTCCAAATAGAATCTTGCAACAATGCATCGTCTACTCAGGGAAGCACACATAAGAGAGCGCAGGGTCCACACACACAGTCTGATTATAGTAAGACCACTTTATCTTCATGAACCATCTTCAACGTTCCTAACCTTAAATTTTTAGAGTAAGGGTACGAGAAGAGGATCAAAATTTTCCTTTTGTATTAATAGATAGAGGGGGAGGTATTTGGGGTAATTTGGTTGATATTAACACTCACTCTTGTGTTATTGTTTTGAATTCGGGGTAAGAGAGCTCTAGAGGTAGAAATGGCTAAGGCAGCATTTAGATGCGAGAGAATCATCTAAGAGAGATAAGAATGAGCAGTATAACTTATATCTTTGGAAATAGTATTTTGAAGAAATAATTCTAGTCATGAAGCTATCGGCCAGACTAAACTAGGTCACGACCTGCAGTCGATATGCTCTGATACCATCCCTGTAGGGACCCCAGATTTTACCATCCGGAATCCACTGTGATTTGACCGCACTATTCCCTGGATCAGTAGATAGTGCTCACAGTTACAGTAATGAACATCAAAATACATATCATGCGGAAGCATACATGTAATAGTAGACTTACACATGGGCCGATTAGGCCGAAATCATTAAATTGCAGCAGCGGAGGAACGAAACACACAGGTGGGACCTTCAGGACATGCCCACAGGCAGCCAACTGGAGGATCGCGACCTAGCTCTTGACATCTCCATCTTCTCCGCCGGCTTGTCCAATCTTGTTCCTGAGGCGAGGTGATTTGATTCCTGATTCTGAATTTTGTCGCAAAAGCGAGTGTGAGCACTCCAACCCCTTGCTCCGCGAGCCAATACACAAAATGCAGATAAATAGTATGCATAGCTTAACAAAGGAGAGGCTCGGGTTATTTTATTTGCCATAAAACGCGTCTAGTCGCATTTCTATTATTATATCATATTGTTGTTTTTGTGACCTAAAGACTCCTCACCGCAAATGACATCATCGACTTAATCCACCAAAGACTCACGCTCTTTATTAACTGCTGTCTAAGACTCCCAACAGCGATTGCCATAATTGACTTAATCCACCGAGATTACACTTCCTTTATTGAGTGCTCTCTAAACTCCAAACAACATATGTCATCATCTATTCAATCCACCGATCATATTCTTTCTGTATTGGTTGCTGTCTAAAACTCCAAACAGCGAATATCCTCATTTATATAATCCACCAATCATGCACTCATTACTGCCTAAGACTCCAAGCAGTGAGGGTCATCCTTTATTTAGATCCACCAATATCTTTTGTATTCTAAAATCCAATCTTGTGGTTGCTAATCATCAACTCTTCATTTCTAAATTCTAATGACTATCCAACATAATTGCTTTTAAATCCACCGAAATCCTTCATATCGGGACTTCCTAATAATTAAATTCTTTTGTTATTGATCCAAAACCATAATTTGTTCTCTCAATAATTAATCTTATTTTCTACTATCTATTTCTAACTAATTCACTAGTATACATCCCCCAAGAATATTAATGATCAAGTCTACGACTCACTAGTATACATCCATCAAAAATATCAATGATTAAGATTATAATCCAATAATTGTTATCATTCCTCCAATATTCCTAGAACTTCAATTCATCCATCTAGTATTTGATCCAATCCTGTTAATCCCATTACTGCCATCATCTTCCAAGAATTTATATTAGTTATCAGTGTTGTAATCCCGCAATTACCTTTGTACTCCCTAAATCTCCAAAGATCATTTAAATCATCTATCTAGTCTATATATTCATTTAGACTCCACCAGTTTATTTCTCCCAGAATTCATACTATCGTTATCCCTATTATGATCAACATAAATCCACCAACTTCTTTATACAATTACCATAAACAGTCATCTTCTTTTCTTATGACTCTATTTATTCTTCCCATATTTTATTTTGTAAGAATAGAAATGCCACTATTTGAAATACAATATAAAATTTCCTGAGACCTAGCAACTTTGGAACAAAACATAATGTTCAAGGAATATTAACATGATTTTCCATACATATGGCATCACACCATATGCCTAATATCACCATAATCTTTCCATACATATGGCATCACACCATATAACATCCTTCAGCGTTATTAGCCGCTTAACTTACCACTGGGACGACACCCAGGACAATTCAAATCAGGGCTTTCCACTGCCCTCCGCTTTTCCATTCCCATTTTCCAAACATTTTTAAATAGAACTATATCTAGTTAAGTTCCCATGTCCGCCCTTGACCGTGGGCATGGCTATTCGAATAGTTTTAGACTCTGCAGAGTTTGTACACTTTACTCACAAGAGATAAATCCACCCGTTGCCCCACATGATTCCTTAGCCATGCGGTTGAGTAGACTATCACAGAACCTTTACAATGCATTTTTCCTAGCAGAGTTACGTTCGCTAAGGTTTCCACTTCCTTCGGGGTACGACCACCCTTCCAGAAGCCCCCTCTTGCGCCATCACGTCGGAGGATGTGGCCATCCTCTACCCGCCCGTGGTCACACCGGCGCAACTCTTACTAAGTCGATGCAAATTAGTTAGCCCTGCCTATATTTTGCCAGCTTGTGGTTGTACTTGTTGTACACTGGGAGGTCATGACAAGATTCAGTCCCTAGTGGTATCTGGGCGGCCTACCACTAACCCACTTTGTGCTTCCACTGCACCACACCTACACACCCTCGAACCAATCCGCCCAGATATTTAAGCAAGTTGGGGATTTTGGGAGTGTAAAATATTCATATCAAATATACCAGTCATTACCACCATGACTTCCCAAACCAGTTTCTCATTATTAAAAATGACAATGATGTTTGGGGCATTTCAGCGTCCCCGGATTATCTATGCAGTACTAAGCATAGCATATAATTAGGGACTTATTTTTGAAATGTTACTAGTATAATTTTGCTAGGGCGACAAGGTTCACACATTCAAATATTCCAAAGGAGGGGTAATATTATTCAAGGTAAACAATGGGCACATAACTAGAATATTAAATTAAACATGTATTTGCATATCAAATAACAGCATGCAATTTGATAATTTAAAACAAAGTAATTTGCAAAAATGTAGGTTCAACATGATCAAAGTATTGACTCGCCTGGCGCGGTTTACCGCGGTCTTGAGCTCACACAAGGTTGCCTCAAGCGATGATCTTTAATTCCTGGTCTGCATCGATCTCGTCCTTGCTTGCTTCATAGAATCTTCAGGACTCCAGTTTCTAACTACGCGACAACGACTGAACCCAAATAAAACAAATAACTCAAAAGATCCAAATAAATCCGAATAAACTCAATTTTAGCTTTATTATGAGTTAATGGGTGATTCGGATGATTCGAGGCAGGGCTGGTGGTATATTACGATGACTTGATCTTTTTTATTGATAATCTCTTTTATTACTTTTATATTTGTCAAGGAAGTTTCATGAGTTATGTTAAACCTACGAGTTGGTGTATTTTGTTGAGTGCTAACATTCAGGGCATATGATATATGTATATATATAAGTAATGTTTGCAAATTTTAGCTATCTGAGCAAAACGTAATAGGTATCATTTTATGTGACCCTAGTTACTCGTGTTAATGGTTACATGTTCAATTTAGAGTATTTATATATCTGTGAGATTATTTTGAATCTTAATGACCTAGGACTATTACATTTTAGTATCCGTATAATATTATAACCTATTAATATGAGTGCTCTCTGAAAATTACCGTTTCTGATATTTTATCCCTTTGTAGCTCGAGCCTACTAAACATGATGGCATTTAGTTATCGTTATTTACTAAAGTGGTCATTTAAGGGTTCATGATTGGCAATATTTTTGTTTGTAGTATCTACATGTATATATTTGGTTATTTACCATAACTTGTTTTTCTTTATCATAGTCTTTAATTTAATAATTAGTCTTTTAGTTAATTATTAGACATCAATAATCATTCAAACATATTTAACTAATCCATATTTATATGTTAATCAACCTGGCTTTACGACCTAACTAAATTTTATCAGCTTTCCTAAATTATTCTTTAATTTACCACAATTTTTACTAATTAACATGAGATACAAAAATAGAAATAAAATAAAGTGAAAAGGGTTCTGTTGGTGGGATCGAACCCGGGACGTAGGGTCAAGGGGATTTAACGCGCGCTGCTAACCAAATGGGCTTCCGGTGTTTCGCGACTATCTGTGGGGGATTAAGAATGATGAAGCAGCGAAGGGCTGGGGACTAACAGGAGAACCGGTAGCCGAGCCGAAGACGGAGGAGGGGGCGGCGCGAGGTAGGAGGCGATGTCGCCGACGGGGAGCGGACGAGGAGGTGCCAGGGGATAACAAAACGGGTTGCGGAGGAGGAAAGGGACCCCGGGGAGGAGGCGCGGTGGTCAGGGCGGCGACGAGGTGGGTCGGCGGCGGTTTGAAGTGGGCGGCGGCGAGGTGAAATGGGGAGGCGGCGACTGAAGGAAAGAAGGAAGGAAACGGGGCGCGCAGAAGTTACACGGGTTCAAGGGGAGTCATACCGTGCTATTTGCGGAGGCGGGGATCGCCCACAGCGGGCCGGCGACGTGCACGGCGGCGGCGCGGAGAAGGTCGCCGTGGAAGGTGTCGCTCGGGCGGCGGGAGGCCCGAGCGGCTGTTGGGTGAGCTTCAAGGGACCGAGGCGGTGCTCCCATCGCGGCGAATCGGACCGGAGCGCTCCGAGGAGGTGTGGGCGGCGGTAATGGCGGCGGCGGCCAAGGTTGGGGAAAAATGGCCAATGCGGCGAGCGTCGGCGCACAAATATCAAATTGGTTCGGGGATTGGGTTGATGGGGAGTGGGGATGCGAGTTGGCGCGGCTAATTTGGGCGGAGCTCGCCGGAGCGGTGTGAGGCGCGGCGGCTGTGCTCTGGGCGGGCGCCCGAGCTTGGCTGAGCAGGGGAAGAAGGGGGAAAAGGCCAGGGGAATGCAAGGGGGCGGTCGAGGCTTACTTGTAGATGCGGAGGGAGGCGTAGCTGGCCCAGACGGCAGCGGAGGACCAGGCGGAAGGAAAGGGACCGGCGGGCAATGACCGTGTGCGGGGCTTGGCGCGCGGAGAGGACATGACGGGGCAGACCTGGCTGCACGGCGCATGGCAGGGAGATCACGGGAAATCCAAGCGTGATGATGAGGCCGGAAGTGGGTAGGCGCAGAGGGAGGCGTGGAGCTAGCTCAGCCATGGAACGGCCAAAAGAAAAGGGGAGCTAGGCGCAGAGAAAAAGAAAGGAAGAGGAAGCTGGGCAGGAGCTGGCCCAACGGTACAGAGGGATGAGGGGCCCGCATGGAAGAGAGAGGGGGAGAGGAGAAAAGGTAAGGAAGGGCTAGGCACATTGTAAAATCTGGATTTTAATTTGACTTTCAATTTTATATTAGGGTTTATCAAGTTTTGCATCCTACTTAAAATGTGAATTCTAGTTTAATTACTTCAATATGAGTTTCTGATATCCCTCGCTATATATATATATATATATATATATATATATATATATATATATATATATATACATACATACATACATACATACATACATATATATATATGTATATATATATATGTATATATATATATCCTTCAAGCGACATTTTTGTCCCTTTAACAACTTAAATTCAAATTAAGTCCTCATGGTTGAACTTACCCATTTGTTATTTAAATTCTTAGGTCAAACCCTCCTTTTTGTATGATGGTTGAGCTAAACTTGAATAAATGCTTGATTTTAATTATTTTCTTTTCTCTATCTTTAGATAAAGCTTTGCACTAATTAATTAAATCAAATTTGAGTTTTAGAGATTAAACTCTCATTTACATTGTTTGGTATCCTTTATGTCCAAGAATTAACCCTAGTTATTATTTGCTCAATACAAAGCTTGGAAAATCCAAATAAGGTTTCAGTAAAAATGTCGAATGCTAATAAGATGCACATAAAATTTTAAATTCTTCGCAATTTTTGAAAATTCCAAAAATTGGGATGTTACAATGGGCGATGCGTTGGAGAGCGGTTTAGGTTTAGGTGGAGCTGGTTTGATCAAGACGGATCAATGCTAAGGATTTAGCGGATGCACACTTATGCATTTTACAAAACGTGTATAAGTGAACTTGTGTAAATAAAACCCGTGTGTGTGGGATTAACGAGTTCCCTCATTGTAATAGTGGATAGTGCCCACTAAGGTGAATAGGTGGTTGATTGCCCACCTATAAAAGGGGTTGGTATGGAGACATGTGCTATCCATCCAACCCATCTCTTGTGCTCTTTTCTCTAGGTTTAGGGCTAGGGTTTGAGAGTGAGTACCTTGGGTGCTTTTTGTCCTCTAAGGTGGAGTGGCTGTAAAATCTGCCTTATCAAGTAAGCAATACATGAATACATCAATCTTTGTGCAACTCTTGAGTCCCTCTTGTTTTTTATTGATGTGCTTGACTTTTGGTTGGTTTTGATCTCTCTTCCTTTCTTCTTGTGATCTTGTTGTGCCAAGGATATGTATGAGATGGAGATAATTCTTGAGAATACATCTCCAGCCATCTAGGCACTTTGATAGTAAGATTCACGAGAAAATCCAGTTTGCTTGAGTCTTTGGTCCATCTCTTGATCCGAGGGTTTTTGGCATGGTTTCTGTGGTGATCTTACTTGCTGTGATATGTGAAATACATCTAGACCCTTCTTGGTCATCATCATCCCACCAGTAAGTTGTATTCATCGGTTTTGGTTTTGGCTCGATTTCGGTGCACCTTTTGTTCAAACTAAAAATGTCCCAACTTGGCCATGATTTTTATGATCGTTTATTGGAGTAGGTTCTTGATAACCTGGAGAAGATCACTACAAAATTTCATGTCATTTGGATCTTCGAACAAAAAATTACATCAATTTTGGGTTTTTTGAACTTGGGCTAATTTTACTGTTCATCGAGAAAGGAAGTACCACAGTTATAACAAAAGTACTTTCAATTTTTGGAAATACCGCAGTTATAACAAAGATGCTTCTGATTTTTTTTTATTTTTCTGCAAAATTTCATATATTTGTTTTGCTTGCTTGGTGTTTGTTTCTCATTCTAATCTTTATAGATTTGTAGATATTAGAGTGAAGGGATGCTGAATACTTAAAAATTAAAACGCACTGTTGTAGGGGTGGCTCCCACCTAAGCCCAGCCGGCCTGTTAGAAGGTAGTAAAGCCCAAAATGGGGCATGTATAATGACATAAATGCCCTTGAGAGGGATACTTGGGTGTAAGGACATAACTATAATACGCTCCCCATGTGAGTATATATATATAAGCCATACAGGCAATGGGAAAAGCCCAAGCATTGCTCACCTAACTCTCCACCACCATACTACCATCTCTTTTTTGGTCTGTAACCACAACACACACCATTCACCCTGCTCTATTGCTATATTTGGCATATCAATTTTGTCGTTGGTTGTACTGGATCATAGCTCCAAGCGAATTCCAAAATAGCAAACCACGGACTGGCTTATTCGCAAAAAAGCCCGCCCCTTCTTTCCTGTAAAATTTTTGCTTTTTAGCCCAAAATTTGAAAGTTTTTTACATATGGACCCCTGGAGAAAAGATTTCCAAAAATGGACCCTTAGTACGGCGCCAAAGGATATGGCGCCCAGGGTCCATAGCACGGCGCCATATGCTTTGGCGCCGAGGGTGGACATGTAGGAGTCACGGTGGCATAGCATGGCGCCACAGCCCATGGCGTCGCGTTATGTAACAACAGCGCTAATGGCCGTGGCGCCGTGCTCTGGGACTTAACCCCGAGCACGGCCCCGGCCCCCCACCTATCATGGCGCCAAACACCCTAGCGTCGTCTTTAAATAGCACGGCGCCAAAGGTCCTGGCGCCGAGCTACGCAACTACGGCGCCAGAGTCTTTGGCGCCACCAGAGGCGCCAAAGAGCCTGGCGCCGCAATTGCGTAGCTCAGCGCCAGGACCTTTGGCGCCATGCTTACTAAACCTGCAGAAAAAAACTACTAACTTTGCTGTTTTTCTGCAAAACACATGCACATACACACATACACATACATGCACATATAAAACAACAGAATACCTAAATAACAACATCACATAACTATAAATAAGTCTCAAAACATCACATAACTATAAATAAGTCTCAAAATATCATATAACTATAAATAAGTCTCAAAACATCACATAACAGGTCTCAGCGCATAAAATAGTCAGCCTCACTGCCTCTTGGCCCTTCCCTTGCCCTTGGCCAGAGCATCACTCCCTGGAGTATGCGTGCTTAGGGGATGGGCCGAACGACGAGGCCGCTGCGAAGCCTGAGTACACGGTGCGTCGGGCATCTGTGACATCCCAATCTCGTCGTGGGTAGATACCTCCTCATCCTCGTGCTCCTCCTCGTCGTCATCCTGCTCCGCCTCGTCGTCGTCATTGCCCTGATTGAAAGTCGGAGTGCGTGACGAGCTCCTCGTGGACTGGCGCCTACCGACGTGTGATGACAAGGCTGTAGCGGTTGAGGCACCCGAGAGCTGGGAGGCCGCCGGTATGATCACATCCGAGCGTGCGCGGCAACCACAACGACCTGCCGTCCGACTGAGGCGACGTCGAAGTCTCTGCAAGTAATGATATGTCACAATTGTATACATGCTGAATGGATCTAACTTAACGAATTATCTTCGTACCTTTAGGAAGTCCCTCAGGCGGCGGCTCTCACTATCCAGGTTGTCAACTGGGTAGTTGAGAGCCTCGTCGATCTCCCGCACCGAGGTTTGGAGGAAGTCCCCTAAAGAAATAAGGAAACATAAGTAAGTGCGAGATAAACGTATTGAACCAAAATATTGCAAATATCATGCTTTCCGTACCACTCGATCGAGAATCAGAGCAGCCTCGACCACTGTGCCCTCCCTCGCACGCCTGTCGTACGCAGTGTCCTTGTCCTCAGACGAAGCAAGGTCCGTGCAGTGGTAGGTCACCGTGGCGTCGTCCGCGCCCTCAGGGCATACACCAAAGGTATCCCGCAACCATCTAATGTGGACCCCCGAGACACGGCCTCGCCTGCCATTCTCTGGGACAGGAGGCAATGGCGTGCCCAAGAAGGCCTCCACACGTGCCCTCCAACCCTCAGACACCGCCTGCCCGACCACCGGCTGTCCCCTAATGGGAAGTCCAAGTATCATCGCCACGTCCTGCAGCGTGATGGTCATCTCCCCACAGGGAAGGTGGAATGTGTGAGTCTCTGGCCTCCACCTGTTAATAGTACACGGAGAAAAGAATTAGTTACGTACGTAAGAATATAGAAACGAAAACAAACAGACCCGATAGAGAAAATGCACCTGTCGACAAGTGCGGTCAAAGCTGCGGGGTTGAAGACCGGCATGCCCCGCCGTAGTAGGTTAACACCGTGTGAAGGCCAGCACGGCGAAGCAGTGGGGTGTAGCAGTCGTGTAGACCATCAAGTGGAACCCATCCTAGGTTTGAGGACGAAGTATGTGAATCTCCTGAAAAATGCTATAAAAGTTAGCTGCGTGATGAAAACACATGTACATTTCAACAACACACATACCTGGCCGTCCTCCGTGAGCCTGCCGCGGTGCTCCCTATCGTAGAACTCATCGAGCAGCCGATACCTCGCTATCCTGTGCATTCAAAAATACGTTAATGATAAGAATAACAAAATATGTTAATGATAAGAATAACAAAATATCTAAAAAATTATGCTCTCTAGACCTAACGCTGCTAATATGACTGGAACGACGCTATAACTATTAACGAAAACCGATATACCATATCGGATAAACTAAATTACTAATATCACTAATCGCTAATTTCTCTCCAACATTCATCACTTTTACCAATATTTCCTATTTCTAAACCTAAAAAAGAATCTACACCTATACCTATTTCTAAACAAGCAAACATACCTATTTCTAAACAAACAAACAAACTCTAAAAACATACCTATTTCTAAACATTCATCAATCTCGCTCAAATCAAACCCTAAAAACATACCTATTTCTAAACATTCATCAATCTCACTCAAATCAAACCCTAAAAACGAATCTATACCCATGGCTACTCTTACATTACGCATATCTATTGCAAATACAACCTAAAACCGAGCCAAATTGAACTAATTTCATCTAGAGTTTCAAATCTTGCCCCACGAAATATATCTCAAATAATCCATATCTATTGGAAAAAATCAAGGGAGGGGAGGGAGTTCACCTTACTTGCTTGATTTGGAAGCAAAATCGTGAGAAAAATCAATGAATTGGAGTGGATTTGGAGGGGGAAGAGAGGGGCAGCGACGGGCTTGTGTCTGTTTGAAGAGAGTGAGGGGTGGGGGCCGTGCTCGGGCTTAAGTCCCAGAGCACGGCGCCACGGCCGTGCTCGGGCTTAAGTCCCAGAGCACGGCGCCACGGCCGTTAGTGCCGTCGTTACATCACACGACCCCATGGGTTGTGGCGCCGTGCTATGCCACCGTGGCTCCTACGTGTCCACCCTCGGCGTCAAAGCATATGGCGCTGTGCTAAGGGTCTATTTTTGTAAATCTTTTCTCCAGGGGTTCATATATAAAAAAACTTTTAAATTTTTGGCTAAAAAGCAAAAATTTTACTTCTTCCCCACGTTTCCGATGCACCTTAGAGCATCTCCAACAATGTCCTCTAAATCTCATCCCCTAAATCACTTTTTAGAGGACACAATCTAGAAAATAGAAGACTAAAAATATGTAACCTCCAACAAGTCCCCTAAATATGGTTCCCTAAATTAAAATCTAGGTCCACAAAAACTACCAACCAATTTCTAGCTTGATCGGCTGCTGTTGTGTGTGCGCCGCCACGTCCATCAGCTGCTGGTGTACGTGCGCCGCCACGTCTGTCGCACCGCCAAGAACCGGCGGTTGATCTGCTCGCCTTCGCATCCTGGGCGCCACCTCCTGCGCCGGGCAACCGCCAAACGTGACGCCGCTCTCCGACGCGTCCTCCGCGGCCGGCGCGCAGAACTGCGAATGCTGCCCCAGCCTGGCCGACGCCGGCGGCGTGACGAGTCCCATATACGACGAGTCCCACCGCGGCAGCACCTACCCGATTCGCTTGCGCGTGTGCAGGTGGGTAGGTCTACCAACCTAAATCACTTGATCTTTGTCTAGTGATTACATGCATGGAGGTTAAGAATCAGTCATGAATTCTTAGCTGCTGTGATTGTTGCATGCGATTTGTTTTAAATAGATTGCTACATTTAATAGCTTATGGTTACAATTTATACTTTCACAGAGATGAATCGCCGTAGAAATCTCGTTAAATTTGTGTTGGATGAAGATTCTTCGGACGATGATGAGGAATTTATTTTTACGGCGGCTCAATTAATTCACCAACAATACATGAATGATCAGAGAGAAAAGCATGGAGGTTCTGTATTTGGGCACCAAGTAGTTGATCGGAATAGACTGGCGGGTCATCAGAGACTATACAATGACATATGGTCCTATTTATTTTAGGCGCAGGTTTGTAATATTTTTCTGTAATTTTTCCAATTTTATTGCAAATAGTGTTACACGTATGATATATTTTTTTTAATGTGTTGCAGGTTTAGAATGAGACGGCCTCTATTTTTACGCATAATGCACGCTGTGGAGGCGCATGATGATTATTTTGTGCAAAAAAGAAATGCAGCCGGTACCCTCGGGTTGTCATGCTTGCAGAAGGTTATTGCAACATTCCATATGTTGACTTATGGTGTAGCAGCAGATGCAATAGATGACTATGTTCGTATTGGAGAAAGTACTGCTATAGAGAGTTTAAAAAAGATGGTCAAAGCAATATGTGAAGTTTTTGGAGACGAGTATTTGAGGACACCAAATGAGAATGATACTGCTACATTACTCGTAGCAGGGGAAGAAAGAGGTTTTCCAGGAATGTTGTGGTCTATTGACTGTATGCACTGGAGGTGGAAGAATTGTCCTGCTGCATGGCAAGGTAATAGTGGGCATATGCGAGAGCCCACTATAATTCTAGAAGCTGTTGCATCACATGACTTATGGATTTGGCATGCTTTTTTTGGTTTACCTGGATCTTACAATGATATCAATGTTCTTCAATGATCGTCATTGTTTGCTAAGCTTGCTGAAGGTCAGGCTCCCAAAGTTAATTATATTATCAACGGGCACAACTATAATATGGGGTATTACCTTGCAGACGGTATTTATCCTTCATGGGCCACATTTGTGAAGACCATACAAATGCCACAAGGCAACAAAAAGAAGTATTTTGCCAAAGCACAAGAAGAAGTTAGGAAGGATGTTGAACGAGCATTTGGGGTTCTTCAAGCTCGCTTTGCCATTGTTCGTGGGCCAGCTCGTTTTTGGGATGCAGATACTCTAGGAGAAATAATGAGGGCATGTGTAATCATGCATAATATGATTGTAGAAGACGAGCGTGACGATGAGAATGATTTGACTTTTGATGGTGTAGGAGATCCTGTCGATGTTTCACATGAACATACGCCTGATCTTCATGAGTTCATTAAGAATTATAGGAAAATTAAAGACAAGGATATTCACAGTCAGCTTCAAGCAGACCTCGTAGAACACTTGTGCACTACTACAAAAGAGCCTATACTGGATGGCTACATCACAGACGGTTTGACAAAACCGTCTGTGATTGACACTAACACAGACGGTTTGAATTTGGACACCGTCTGTGTTAGTGGTTGAGTATCACTGACGGTCTATACCGATGAACCGTCTGTGATACTTTAGTATCACAGACGGTTTTTTATTAAAAACCGTATGTGATAATATAAAATTATCACAGACGGTTTTTATTAAAAACCATCTGTGTTGGTAGACTATCACAGACGGTTCTTAAAAAAGAACCGTCTGTGAATGTTCACAGACGGTTTTTGACAAGAACCGTCTGTGATGTCCCTTTGTCTGTCATATTCTGTTCATGATCAGAGGTTAATATATAAGTCCACATTGCTTCTAATAACTTAACTACAGAACTATTGAGACAAGAGATCACAAATTAAAGGCAAATTTATTAATTTCAATTAGAGGCAAATTTATTACAAAAGTCGCACAGGTAAAGAGTTTCCCAGATTGTAATCTTTTGGGCTTCGTACGCTTCTTCTTCGACTTTGGGACTTGGAGGATCAGCCGCTGAATTCTCGAACGCCGTTAAGATTGCCCTTGTCCTCAGGACTTCCTCCTCCAGCCTGGGCAAATGATCAGCAGCATCCATAATGTCGTAGAGGATAGCATGAAAAGATTCCTCAGAATCTGTCGTATTTGCTTGATCGGCAAGGCTATCCATCAGTCTCTCCAATGTGTGTAGAGCTTCTTTCGCTTTGCGCACATTGTGGAGAAGAACCAGGGTGAGGGCTGTTTCCCTTTCTTGAGCAACAGTGAGACGCCTCCGTCGATGGCGGATGATCAAGAAAGTCGGGGAAGGAGAGCAAGGCGTGTGCGGAGAAGCTGCTCCAGATGCAAATTGCTGGCCGCCTGTGTAAGGTTCCGGCCGAACAATTCTTGATGAACAGATGAGAGGAGGAGATGATCACAAGAACAGTAGAAGCCATGTTGTATTGTATATTGTATTGTACGTACGTAGAAGAGACTGGATTAGGCGCGCATATTTAACCTTTAGCACAGACGGTTCGTATACCCAAACATTAATGGTATAGTCGCTTCGTATAACGATTGAGAGACATTAATTAGACGATCGAAACACGAAGCGTTCTGACATAAAGCTTATGACAGACGGTTTTTTATAAAAAAACCGTCTGTGATAATATTTATCACAGACGGTTTTTAAACTTAGAACCGTCTGTGATAATTTTAGAGATCACAGACGGTTCGTGTTAATAACCGTCTGTGCAGTTTCACAGACGGTTAGTAATACGAACTGTCTGTGATAACTGATACATCACAGACGGCTCGTATTAAGAACCGTCTGTGATATGTATTATCACACACGGTTCGCGTTAATAACCGTCTGTGATAATCACATATCACCAATAATTGGCGTGTGATAATCACGTGTAACCAATAATTGGCGTATACCCAGGATTTCGATCTCACCCGTCCATTCTCTCCACATCAAATGGCAGGCAACAGTTTCTCCCTCTGCTCGGCCCTTATAAATAACGCCCCATCTACCTTTCCACTTCCACCGGTACTAGTCACGCGTGAGTTCATCCACTGTGAGCATATATGGCTGTAAGTGTGGTAAGTGTGTCTTGTTCTCCCGCACCGTCGTTCCGTGAAGAGTTTACTAGCTTGTTATCCTGTAATAGATCTAAATGTGTTGTTGTGCTGGCCACTGTATTTGCATATTCCTCGACGATACCGACTACTGCCGAGATGTGATGTCCACTCCGACAATCCTTCTTTTTCCTGCAAAATTCAAGGCAATTTTAAAACAAAAGTTCAAAAAAAAGACATTCCCAAATTCTTCGGTGAGCAGCCGACATAGCGACTTCTTCGTTGAGCGACTATCCATCTGCTTCTTCCCACTTCTTTTCTTCATCTCTGGTCTCTGGATCACGTACGCCAGTAGCGATGATTCAGTTAGCTGAATCATCGCTACTGGCGTACGTGATCCAGAGACCAGAGATGAAGAAAAGAAGTGGGAAGAAGTAGATGGATAGCCGCTCAACGAAGAAGTCGGCTATGTCGGCTGCTCACCGAAGAATCTGGGAATGTCTTTTTTTTGAACTTTTTGTCAAGTATCACAGACAGTTTGTAGTATAAAACGTCTGTGAAAATCTATCACAGACGGTTCTATTAACTAACCGTCTGTGATAAACACAATCACAGACGGTTATTAACACGAACCGTCTGTGATAGTATGCATCACAGACGGTTCGTGTAAATAACCGTCTGTGATAAGCAATTGTTACCAATAATTGGCGTATACCCAGGATTTCGATCTCACCCGTCCATTCTCTCCACATCGAATGGCTGGCACCAGTTCCTCCCACGGATCGGCCCTTATTAATAACTTCTCATCAACCTTTCCACCGGTACTAGTCACGCATGAGTTCATCCACTAGCTAGGTTCCCCTCCGCTGTGAGCTAGCGCCTCCGTCACGGCATGGCCGGCGGCTGGACAACACACTCTTGCCGTAAGTGTCGGAAGTGTGTCTTGTTCAGCCGCACGGTTGTGCCATGAAGGGTTTGTTAGCTTGTTATCCTGTAATAGATCGATCTGAATGTGTTGTTGTACTTGCCTCTGTATTTGCTTGTTCCTCCACAACGCCGACTTCTGCCGTGAGCTAGCGCCTCCGTCGCTGCACGGCGGGCGGCTGGACAACACACTCTTGCCGTAAGTGTCGTAAGTGTGTCTTGTTCAACCGCACCGTCGTGCCATGATGGGTTCGTTCTTAGCTGTAATAGATCTGAATGTGTTGTTGTGCTTGCCTCTGTGTTAGCTGTGATTGTTGCAAAAGATACATGGACCATTTGGGTGGAAAGATGAACTGTTTCATCAGGCGCATGACTGCCAATTCGAAGCATAGCATAGCATCCGAGGTACATCCGAGGCCTGCTGCTGTGTCTTGAGGAATGCCACATCTGAAGACCAGCTCTTGGCATTCCTCAAGACACAACAGCAGGCCTCAGATGTGCCTCGGATGCTATGCTATGCTTCGAATTGGCAGTCATGCGTACAGAGTGAACTATCATAGACGGTTTGTATTACAAACCGTCTGTGAAGGACTATCACAGACGGTTCTACATACGAATCGTCTGTGATATTATGGACATCACAAACGGTTCGTGTTAAGAACCGTCTGTGATAATGTTAGACTATCACAGACGGTTATATATGCGAACCGTCTATGATAGGCAACAATCACAGATGGTTATTAATTTGAATCGTCTGTGATAATGTTTGTATCACATACGGTTAATATTAATAACCGTCGGTGATAATTCACAGACGGTTATTAATACGAACCGTCTGTGATATATCATTTTCACAGACCGTTTGTGGTTGGAATCGTCTGTGATATTCTGCGTAGTATTAATTACTTGGCGTACTTGCTTGAAGGATGTCAACACCGATCTGTCTTCATTGCGCTGCATCGGTGGAGCAAGGCGGCCGGCTTTAGGGAGTTGGGGGTGAAAAAATATCACTGTCTTCTTAGTGATCTGATCAGAGGTTAGTGTACTCAATTACTTAACATTCTTAGTGATCTGATCAGAGATTAGTACTCAATTACTTAACATTCTTAGTGATCTGATCAGAGGTTAGTAGTAGGGGTAATAATCATTTTTGACACCCATTTGTCACTTGTGTAGCGTAGATGGACCGAAGCTGGATGTATATTGAGAACCGTGTGAGTGAAGAGTACATTACTGGCGTGTCTGCTTTTAGAAGGGCGGCCGAGCTGGATATGTTGAAGAAGGGGATGAAATATATGTATTGCCCATGTATTGATTGTGATAATCTCAAGATGTTTAGCAACTCAGCGCAGATTGAAGCTCACTTGATTCGAAGGGGTTTCAGAATAGGGTACAAATGTTGGACCAGTCACGGTGAAGAGAAGAGTACACAAGAAGGTAGTTATGACATAGTCGAGGGAGACAACGATATGCCAGTTGTGGACTGTTCTTTCGATCATGAGGATAGGTCGCAGGATGACAATCTGGATCAGATGTTACGTGATGCAGAAGGGAACTATAGTGAGAGAGAGAGAGTTTGGTAAATTCGAGGGCTTGATGGAGGACTCGGAGAAACCTTTGTTCCCGGGCTGCAAGCCGCAATACACGAGGTTGTCATCAGTTCTAGAACTGCTAAAATTGAAGGCAAGCAATGGTTGGTCCGACAAGAGTTTCACGGCATTATTAGGTCTCCTAGTGGACATGCTTCCAACGGGAAATGTGTTGCCGAGAACCACCTACCAAGCCAAGAAGATTCTTTGTCCATTAGGAATGGAAGTAGAAAGAATACATGCATGTCAGAATGATTGTATCATGTACCGTAAAGAGTATGCTAGCTTACATGTTTGTCCGGTGTGCAAAGCATCCCGATACAAGCGTAAAAATGACTCTGATGATGGGAAGGGCATCGAGGTGAAGCAAGGACCTCCTGCTAAGGTGATGTGGTATCTTCCTGTAATCCCCCGTTTGAAGCGTTTATTTGCAAACCGCAAGGATGCAAGATTGATGCGTTGGCACTGCGAGCAGCGTAAGAAAGACGGAATGATAAGACATGTTGCTGATTCTGCCCAGTGGAGGAACATTGATATGATGTTTGTAGATTTCGGTGTGAAACCGAGAAATATAAGGTTTGGGTTGAGTACAGATGGAATGAATCCTTTTGGTAACATGAGCAGCCGACATAACACCTGGCCCGTGACTCTGTGCATGTACAACCTTCCTCCTTGGCTGTGTATGAAGCGGAAATATATTTTGATGTCACTACTTATCCAAGGGCCGAAGCAACCTGGCAACGATATTGATGTGTTCCTAGCCCCATTGGTGGAAGATCTTGCAATACTGTGGAATGAAGGGGTACATGTATGGGGTGCGGACAAACGAGAGAACTTCACTCTACGCGCCATGTTGTTCTGCACCATTAATGATTTTCCTGCCCTTGGTAACCTGTCAGGGTTGAGTATAAAAGGAGCCAAAGCGTGTCCGCACTGCTTAGATTATACCGAGAGTGTGTGGTTGAACAACTCGCGAAAAATTGTGTACATGCATCACCGTAGTTTCCTTCCAAAGTATCACCCATACCGCAAGATGAAGAAACAATTTGACGGAAAAAAAAGAGGATGACTCAGTACCAAGACCTTTTAGCGGGAAAGAGGTGTATGATATGGTTAAGGATATAAATGTTGTGTTTGGAAAGGGACGTAAATTGAGGAAGAACATGTGGAAAAAGAGGTCAATATTTTGGGACTTGCCTTATTGGGAGCACTTAGAAGTTCGCAATTGCATCGATGTCATGCACGTAGAGAAGAATGTATGTGACAGTTTGATTGGTCTCTTACTGAACATTCCTGATAAAACAAAGGATGGTGTTAACGCAAGACGTGACTTGGTCACTATGAACATCAGGACCGAGTTAGCACCGATAGAGACCGATAAAGGCCGGACGTACCTTCCCCCAGCATGCTACACTCTGTCTAAGTCCGAGAGAACTGAACTGTGCCAGTCCTTACATGGTGTGAAAGTTCCATCCGGTCACTCCACATTGTTTCCATGGAACATTTAAAATTAATTGGCATGAAGTTTCACGACTGTCATGTGCTAATGACACAAATGCTACCTGTTGCAATTAGAAGTATTTTGCCGAACAAGGTTCGAGTGACAATCATAAGGCTATGTTATTTCTTCAACGCAATTACTCAGAAGGTCATTGATCCAGATGGACTAGATACTCTGCAAACCGAGGAGGTGACAACTCTATGTCATCTAGAGATGTATTTCCCTCCATCATTTTTTGATATCATGGTCCATCTCATTGTCCACCTTGTGAAAGAGATAAAAATATGCGGCCCGTATTTCTACGTCATATGTACCCTTTTGAGAGGTACATGGGAATTCTGAAGTCCTATGTACGCAATCGATCTCGACCGGAGGGTAGCATCATCGAAGGTTATACAACAGAAGAGGTCATTGAATTCTGCATCGGCTACATGGCTCAGGTAGAGCCGATAGGTGTACTACTATCTCGTCACGAGGGGAGGCTAGAGGGTACCGGGACTATCGGGAGGAAAGCAATAACTCCGGATCAAAATACGTATGCTCAAGCCCATTTCATGGTTTTACAATACATGACTGAAGTGACCCCATATATTGAAGAGCACAAGGACATGCTACGTCAGGAGAATGCAGGCCAGTCAGAAGTTTGGATCACAAGACAACACAACCGTCAGTTCAACGAATGGTTCAAGGCGCAATTGACTAGGAGGCCGTCAAGGGAAACACTACAATGGTTGGCAAAAGGGCCAAAATTTACAATTGTGACATGGCAAGGATACGACATTAATGACTACACATTTTATACAACAGATCAAGATAGAAAGAGCACAGTGCAGAACTCAGGTGTCCGCATAGATGCCTATGATGCGCACGGCAGTACCGCTGGCCCAAGCTCGTACTACGGGGTTGTAGAGGAGATTTGGGAGCTTGACTACGTAATTTTCAAAATTCCTTTATTTCGGTGCCGCTGGGTCCAACTCCCACGGGGTGTAAAGGTTGACAAGTACGGCGTCACTACCGTGGATCTCGAATGTGTAGGATACAAAGACGAACCATTCGTACTCGTGAGGCAAGTTGTTCAAGTATTTTATGTAATCGACCCGGCAAATAAGAAGCGCCATGTAGTTCTTCAGGGAAAAAGAAGGATTGTCGGGGTTGAGAATGTTGTGGATGAGGAAGAGTACAATCAATTTGATGATTTGCCTCCATTCGGAGACAGCATCAGGCTCAAGGAAGAACAAGGCGATGAAGCAAGCTATATGCGTGTCGATCATCGTGAAGGGCTTTATTTAAAATGATATAGCCAAAGTGTAATAAATGATATTGGTTATGCTTGTGTTTTTCATAAATGTATGTATGCTCCATTGTAATTGTAAAATGGCTAAGGAACTAAGAAATAGTTATATTTATGGTTATGCTTGCGTTTTTCATAAATGTATCTATGTTCCATATTGTAATTGTAAAATGACATAGGAACCTAGCTAGCTGCGGGTATTTATAGTGAACTATCACAGGCGGTTTATAAAAAAACTGTCTGTGATAGCTTATCTTTAAATACCCGCAGCTAGGTCTGCAGAGTCCGCTCTCGTGCAGTCTCTTGTCCCCACTCTGCAGCGCCCCTGCTAGCTAGGTTTTGGTCCCTCCCACCGCTGCTCCCTCCCGACGCCGCCGGTCCCTCCCGACACCACTCCCTCCCGACGCCGCCGGTCCCTCCCGACGCCGCTCCCTCCCGACGCCGGTCCCTCCCGACGCCCCTCCGACGCCGCTTCCTCCCGACGCCCCTCCGACGCCGCTCCCTCCGAGCTTCACATGTATTTTATTTTATATGCCTCACATGTTATATGCTTCACATGTTATATGCTCATGTTATATGCTTCACATGTTATATGCTCATGTTATATGCTTCACATGTTATATGCTTCACATGTTATATGCTCATGTCATATGCTTCACATGTTATATGCTTCACATGTTGGAAGGCCCATATATAGCAGTTAATCATTAGAACTTTGTCAAAGGGCATAAAGCAAGTGACACACTCCAGTGTATCTTGTTCAATGAACTTGATGCACTGGTTTGTGTGATCACTTGATTCATAGAACTTTGACAAGCTGGGACCATAGCTCACTGCAGTTGGTTTTTTCTTAGAAGAGAGATGACGTCCACACAGTCTTCGTCGTCGTCATCTGGGTCTCACGCTCCCAAGATTGCGAAAACTAAATGTGGCCGAGGAGTATCGAAAACGCCAGAGGGCCGAATGACCATCACGGTGGTCTCTACGAATGGGATCCCTCTGGAACCGCAGAAAGCAGCATCATCATTTCGGACTACCTGCGGGATAATTGGAAGGCAACGGGTCCCCATCACCATAGCAAGCTGGAAAGATTTGACAAAGCATCACAAAAATCAGCTATGGGAGGAAATTACAAATTCGTTCGAGATCCCAGCAGAAGTACAGGGACTCGTGCAACGGCAGGCGCTCCTCGCGATGGGAAAAGCATGGAAGAATTTTAAGAGCACTCTTGTGACGAAGTACGTGTCCGAGGATGTCACGCCCTTCACGAAGTATCCTTTTGTGTCGCCGGAAACATGGGAGGCCTTTGTGCAGATGAAGACGATGACCAAATTTGAACAACAAAGTGTGACGCACAAGGCTCTCCAGGCACAAAACACGCACCCTCACAGACTTGGCACTGCTGGGTACGCGGGTAAAATCCCGCAATGGAGGATGCAGGATGAGGTCGCAATCCGATCGGAGGCCTCTCCGCCATTTGCCGGGATCACAAACGAGCGCGCTCGAAACTGGTTAAGAGCGAGGTCATCAACCACATCTTCGGGTGTCTCTTTCAAAAACCCCGTAGATGAGGAAGTGTCCCAACGCCTGGTAAAATATGTTAAACAACATAGTTGTTAACACCTCTTGAACTTCATGGGTTCAAAAATAACATGATTAATTGCCTCTTGCAGCAATCATTGACTACCGAATCTTCTCGTGGCTCCTTTGAAGAATATAGGGAGATAGATTTACTATCACAGGCCTTGGGAAACAAGGAGCACCCAAGTCGCACACGAGGCATGGGGGTTTATGTACCTTGGAGGCACGGATTTCCATATTACTCCGAGACATATAGGAGTAGGAAGAGATCCAAGGCGTACCGCAGCGAACAAATAAAACAGGAGCTTCGTGCTCAACTTGAGGAACAACTATCTGCCTCACTTCAAGACCAGACTGCCTCACTTCGAGGAGAGATAGATTCGTTGCGGGAAGAACTGAGACAAGTTCGCAACCAATCTCAACCCACTCCTACTACTGCGGTACCCAGACCCCCTCAACGTCGCAGTAGCTGCGTGTCCACACCAATTTCTGAACATAGCGATGCCGACTTACCTATTGATGACATTCAGGTAATGTACCTCTTTAGAATGGTACATAGATCTCTCTGGTGGACGCCTTAACTCATCTTGTATCGTTATGTAGGAGCCCATGCCTTGCAGCCTCAAAGTCAGGCTTGTTGGCTCTATTCCCATTGACGCTGGGCGTGGCATGGTGTATCCATTGCTGCAAGAGACGCTGGTGCACGGTGTACAAGTAGACACCAGTTTCATAAAGGTCCAGGTGGACATGATTAATGATATTTTTAAGACCGTCCCTCTTGAGAAGCCCCCAAACGAAGAGATTAAGACATTAGGGGATGTCGTCCACACATTCATTCAGTGGCCCAAGAGGGACATCGTCCTCGACATGTCCGTGCCACAATCTTCAGATCCAGTTGCCCAAGAGGGACATCGCCCTGGACCTGGCACATCGGCTCCGGTGGCTCCACCTCCACCTCCAAATCCAGTAAAGTCTGTTGCATCGGCTCCCGCCGAGACGCCACCGAGAACATATCATAAGCGAGGCTCCAAGGCCTCCAAGGCTCATGCGAAGAAAATTAAGCTGGGTCCCATGCCATGGAAGTTTATTCTAGGAGTGTCGTTGGTGCCCGATTCACAATTACGCCAGCTTGGTATGATTTGCAATAGATTGCATGCCTGGTACATGGAGAAGTCCAACATGAAGCCAAACCGGCAAGTGCATTCACTGTGAAATATAACGAGACGCATTTCCTCCACGACTTGGGCTACATCGTCGTGACATTCGAAGATTTATTCTTACTATTCAATCTCAACGAACTCGACGCCTCACTTCTACGATGCTGGACACTGTAAGTGTACTGTACAATGAAGTTCTACATTCACGTTATACAGATAAATGTCATTACTCTTTCTTTATGTATAGATACATGATCCAACAAGCCCGGCAATCGCGATGACCGGTGGGTTTCCTCGACCCTCACTTGGTCTCTGAGCAATCTATCAACGAAGATGCATCCTTCGTGCAAGGTTACATAACGAGGGGATTGATTGCTCACACCGACAAGGAGTACTTCATGGTACCCTTCAACCAAGGGTAAGTGCTTCACTAGTTGCCACACATATGTTTCATTTGTACTTTACATGCAGCATGAACTTAGGATTAATCACTATGGTGACACATATGACTAGGAATCACTGGATTTTGATTGTGATTGTACCAAAGTGGAGCAAGGTAATATACCTTGATTCCCTCCTTAGGAGCAACCACGACTTCAGTCGTGTGCAAGAAGTACTTAATAGGTAAACTCATTTTCTCCATACATAACTCTATTGTAATATTTCTTGTGTTTGCCACGGCCGAGGCTAAGTTTTTTGAATCACGTAGGGCATTTGCCGATTATGTTGCCCAAGGAGGAAGACACGACAAATCCAGTGACACGCTATGACACAACACACGATTTCCGGAACCCGCTACAACACAACAATCCTATATCATACTTTGTTATAATGCCTCTAGAATTGACAATACCGATGTATGTAATTCTATTTTTGCAGTGCCACCAGCAGCTACAGGGCAACGTATGTGGATTCTACGTTTACCGCCATATGAAGGAAATCATGGGTACTAAGATCAATGATCCAGAGGATTGTCAAGTCCTTCCAATAATTATTACTTTCTGATTATATATATGTATTTATATTACACACACATGCTAATTAATGACTTAACATTGCTCCTAGCGACAGCGGGTGCACTTCGACGAAAGTGCATATGATCTTGACAATCTCATCGAGATTCGTGCAATCATCTCCCAATTCTTGCTAGCAGAGGTCATAAGTAAGAGGGGAGAGTTCCACGCCGGCAATGGTGATAATTAGATGTTGAAACATTGGATTCAACTGTACAAATCAAACAATTCCTTCAATTGAATTCATTTGTCAGATTTTGTGTAACGATTTTCATTCTATATATGTATGTGATCTGCTGGCCGTTTGTTACATTCATCTGTGTATCGAATTTTGTTGTAATTTACTATGAGTTGCAATCAACTTATATCTGTCATTTATCTGTAATCTGCTTGCTTGCTTTCAGAGGGCATGGCTAGCATATCCTGAGGCTAGCCAAAAAACAGCTAAATAAAATGGATGATGCACTTGGTATCACAGATGGTTCGTTGTTAAAAACCGTCTGTGATACAATATCACAGACGGTTTCAAAGAGTGCCGTCTGTGGTGTGAATGATATCACAGACGGCCTTTACTACTAACCGTCTGTGATATACAAATATAACAGACGGTTAGTAATAAAAACCGTCCGTGATATTGTGTATATCACAGACGGTCTTTATTACTCACCGTCTGTGATAGACGAGTATCACAGACGGTTGTTTATAAAAAACCGTCTGTGATATTGTGTATATCACATACGGTCTTTATTACTAACAGTCTGTGATAGACGAGTATCACAAACGGTTCTTTATAAAAAACCGTCTGTGATAGTCTCGTATCACAGACGGTTTTTTATAAAAACCGTCTGTGATACGAGACTATCACAGACTGTTAGTAATAAAGACCGTCTATAATGTGAGTTATCACAGACGGCTCGGGAACCGTCTGTGATGACGGTTCTGAACCGTCTGTGATAGGGCTGTCTGTAGCAGTGGTGGCAACGTCATGGAGACCAATATTAGTTAATTTATAGCATCATTTGTAGTGTTTAGAAGTTTATATTCCATCACTAAACAATTCTCACAATTGTACGCAATATATTAGTAAGTTATCAATAAAATCTTATTGAAAAGGGTAACGATCCATACATTCCTCTAAAGCAGGAATTCCCCACTGTATAACTAGTTCCACGTTTGGAAGTTCATTTCATACACCACAGGATGTGTAAAAACTCTCTTTAGGCGATCAACTCGTACATGGAAAACAAACTAGTCTTGTGTTCAAATATGATGGAAAAGAAACATATGAATATCTTTCTGCTGGACAGTGAACCGCTGCAATAATATCATTTGACATTATTTGACAAGTAGCATATCCAAATATGCTTCAGTTCACAGTCAAATTTAAGGGACTTGAAGGCACTCAGCGTGGCTAAAATCGTTATTAAGCTTGGCCAGGAGATGAGACGGGGTTGGATATGCTCAACAACAGCATAAATGAGCTCAACAGGTGTATGCAGTATGCACATATGCTAATTCCCAGAAAATCTGCAAGCCAAACACTACTACAGAAAGGCTAATAGTAGACGGCAAATCACAGACGGTTTTGTGAAACCGTCTGTAATGTAAACTATTACAGACGGTTTTAATTTGAAGGCCGTCTGTGGTATTTGTGGCGGGAAAAAGGAGTATCACAGATGGTTCTTACTTCTGAACCGTCTGTGATACTGGAATATCACAGACGGTTTTTATTAAAAACCGTCTGTGATGTGTTGTGTCGACTATCACAGCCGGTTGTTGTTAAGAACCGTCTGGGAATGTTCACAGACGGTTTTTCACAAGAACCGGCTGTGATGTCCCTTTGTCTGTCATATTCTAGATCAGAGGTTAATATATAAGTACACATTGCTTCTAATAACTTAACTACAGAACTACTGAGACATGAGGTCACAAATTAAAGGCAAATTTATTAATTTCAATTAGAGGCAAATTTATTACAAAAGTCGCACAGGTAAAGAGTTTCCCAGATTGTATTCTTTTGGGCTTCGTAAGCTTCTTCTTCCACTTGGGGACTTGGAGGATCAGCCGCTAAATTCTCGAACGCCGTTAAGATTGCCCTTGTCCTCAGCACTTCCTCGTGCAGCCTGGGCAAATGATCAGCAGCATCCATAATGTCGTACAGGATAGCATGAAAAGATTCCTCAGAATCTGCAGTTTCTGCTTGATTGGCAAGGCTATCCATCAGTCTCTGCAATGCGTGTAGAGCTTCTTCCGCATTGTGCACATTGTGGAGAAGAACCAGGGTGAGGGCTGTTTCCCTTTCTTGAGCGGCAGCGAGACGCCTCCGTCGACGGCGGAGGATCAGGTCAAGCTGACGGATGCAAGAAAGTCGGGGAAGGAGAGCAGGGTGGGTGCGGAGAAGCTGCTCCAGATGCAAATTGCTGGCCGCCTGTGTAAGGTTCCGGCCGAACAATTCGTGATGAACAGATGAGAGGAAGGAGATGATCACAAGAACAGTAGTAGAAGCCATGTTGTATTAATTGTATATTGTATTGTACGTACGTAGAAGCTAGCTAGAGACCTGAATTAGGAGCGCATATTTAACCTTTAGCACAAACGGTTCGTATACCCAAACATGAATGATATAGACGCTTCGTATAATGATCGAGAGACGTTAATTAGACGAACGAAACACGAAGCGTTCTGGCATCGAAACACGCGCGAAGCGTTCTGGTATGAAGCTTATCACATACGGTTTTTTATAAAAAACCGTCTGTGATAATTTATCACAGACGGTTTTTAATAAAAAACCATCTGTGATAATTTATTATCACAGACGGTTTTTAGTTAAAAACCGTCTATGATAATGACAAAGGCATTTATTGCGCTGCTCAGACCGCATCGTCTTCATTTCGATCCAGATCTAGCCACTGCTGCGCACTTTTTCACTCGGGAGGAAGCTAGAGCGATTTCAGGCCAGTTAATTTGGTGGGAAGAGGCAGAGATTGAGCTTTGAATTAAGATTCAGACTTTCCTAGTTGCTGTAGATATGGTTAGTAATGAAATTTATTTATTTTTAATTGCATTACAATTTAGGTGTAAGTAATCCATGAGTGGTTATTGAAGATGGTTAATTAATTTGCAAAATTGTTGGTTATATAATAGCTATTGTGTTTGTAATATGAATTGAGCTAGGAAATTAAGTCTCAATATAATAAATGTGGCCGGTATATATGTAGTTATAATTAGTTATTCTAGATTTTAATACTAAGTTGTTATATATGTACGTAACGTAGGACCGAAGTTGGATGTATGCCGCGAGCCGTGTGAGTGAAGAGTACATTAATGGCGTTTCTGCTTTTATAAGAGCCGCCGAGGAGGATATGTTGAATAAGGGGGTGGAATATATGTGTTGTCCATGCACTGACTGCGAGAATTTGAAGATGTTTAAGAACCGAGGGCAAATTGAAGCGCACTTGATTCGGAGGGGTTTCAAAAAGGATTATACGTGTTGGACCAGTCATGGCGAAGTGAATGATCATATGCCGCCGGATGACATCGCCGGTGAAGTGAATGATATGCCCCCGGATGACATCACAGGTGAAGTGAATGACATGCCGCCGGCTGATGTCGATTGTGGCTCGGATTCGGATAGGTTGCACGATGATAATCTGGATCAGATGCTTCGCGATGTAGAAGAGAACTATGATGAGAGAGAGTATGTTAAATTCCGTGGCTTGATGGAGGACTCAGAGAAACCTTTGTACACGGGCTGCAAGTACACGAGGTTGTCGGGCGTGCTTGAACTGTTGAAATTGAAGGCAAGCAACGGTTGGTCCGACAAGAGTTTCACGGCGCTGCTAGGTCTTTTAGCAGATATGCTTCCGGAGGGAAATGAGTTGCCTAAAACCACGTATAAAGCCAAGAAGGTTCTGTGTCCGTTGGGAATGGAAGTAGAAAGAATACATGCATGCCCGAACGACTGTATCCTCTACCGTAAAGAGTATGCAAACATGCATGTATGTCCAGTGTGCAACACATCCCGATACAAACGTAACAATCAATCAGATGATGGCGAGGGAACAGAGGCGAAGAAAGGACCTCCTGCTAAGGTGGCATGGTATTTTCCTATAATTCCTCGTTTGAAAAGGTTTTATGCAAATCCAAAGGAGGCAAAACTGCTGCGTTGGCACTCGGAGGAGCGGAAGAAGGATGGAATGCTAAGACACCTTGCTGATTCCGCACAGTGGAGAAACATCGATAGGAGTTTTGCAGAGTTCGGTGCAGAACCAAGGAATATAAGGTTTGGACTGAGTACAGATGGAATGAATCCATTCAGTAGCATGAGCAGCCGACATAGCACATGGCCCGTGACTCTCTGCATCTATAATCTTCCTCCTTGGTTGTGTATGAAGCGAAAGTACATTTTGCTGTCAATACTTATCCAAGGGCCAAAACAACCTGGGAATGATATCGATGTGTTCCTAGCACCGTTGGTGGAAGATCTAAAAGTACTGTAGAACGAAGGGGTACAGGTATGGGATGCATACAAACGAGAGAACTTCACTCTGCGCTCCTTATTGTTTTGCACCATAAATGATTATCCTGCCCTTGGTAACCTATCGGGCCATAGTATAAAAGGTGCCAAAGCTTGTACTCACTGTTTAGATGGTACCGAGAGTGTGTGGCTGAGACACTCACGCAAAGCTGTCTACATGCGTCACCGCCGGTTCCTTCGGAGGGCTCACCCATACCGCAAGATGAAGAAACAATTTGACGGAGAGAAGGAAGACGGTTCAGCTCCAAGGCATTTAAGGGGACGCGAGGTTTATGATATGGTTAAGGATTTAGATGTTGTCCTCGGAAAGGGACGTAAATTGAGGGCTCATGAGAAGAATACCTGGAAGAAGAGATCAATATTTTGGGAATGCAGCTGGTTGGTGTTGTATATGAATGCAGCTGTTTGGTAGTTGATATGAATGCAGCTGTGTAGTTATTGGTGTTGTCTTAATTGCAACAGCTGGCAAAGGCTTATCACAGACGGTTCTAAGTTTAGAACCGTCTGTGATAGTAAACTATCACAGACGGTTTTTAACTCAAAACCGTCTGTGATATGTTATCACAGACGGTTCTAAGTTTAGAACCGTCTGTGATAATCTTCCTACATATACCCTCTCGCTAGGGTTTTCCGTGTGCGCTGCAGTTATTCGATTAGATCTAAATCCCGAGCCCGTCGTCGCCGCCGCCTCCCCGAGCCCTCGCCGGCTGCCTCCCCCAGCCCTCGCCGGCCGCCTCCCCGGACGAAGACGTCGCCGCAGCCTCCTCCTCCTCCGTCGCCGCCTCCCCGAGCCCGTCGCCTCCTCCTCCGTCACTGCCTCCCCGAGCCCGTCGCCTCCTCCTCCTCCGTCGCCGCCGCCTCCTCCTCCTCCGTCGCCTCCCCGAGCCCGTCGCCTCCTCCTCCTCCTCCTCCGTCGCCGCCGCCTCCTCCTCCTGCGTCCCTAAGGTCACCAAAACCGTAAGGTCATCAAATCCCTCCCCGAGCTTCGTGCTTACTGTTAGTGTTTAGGGTTGATGCTTGATGCTTCATACTGTTATGGTTAGTTGCTTAGTACATATTTAGGGTTGATGCTTCATGCTTACTGTTAGTGTTTAGGGTTGATGCTTGATGCTTCATACTGTTATGGTTAGTTGCTTAGTACATATTTAGGGTTGATGCTTCATGCTTACTGTTAGTGTTTAGGGTTGATGCTTGGTACATATTACATTAGTACATTGTTTACTGCAGTAGCTTAATTAGTTTGCTATTTGGTACATATTACATTGTTACATTGTTTACTGCAGTAGCTTAATTAGTTTGCTATTTGGTACATACTACATTGGTACATTGTTTACTGCAGTTGCTTAGTTTACATTGGTACATATTACATTGCTTGTTGTGTTAGTATATAGTATATAGTATATAGTATATAGTACATAGTATATAGTTTGAAATCATTTGGGTCCCCCTTCCCTCTACTCCTCTCCTCCCTTCTCCCCCTTCCCTCTACTCCTCTCCTCCCTTCTCCCCCTTCCCTCTACTCCTCTCCTGATCTCTTCCTAACATTGAGCATCATGTATCACTTTTCTTGCTTCCTCATCTTATCATGTGCAACCCTACAATTTGAGAGCACAAATTAACCAATCAAGGAAGAGTATATGATCAAAGGGCATGAAGCAAGTAACACATTCTAGTGTATCCGGATAAAGAAATCTTGCGATTATTGCAAAAGATACATTGACCATTTGGGTGGAAAGAAATACATTGTGTCGTCAGGCTCATGACTGCCAATTTGAAGCATAGCGTAGCATCCGAGGCACATCCAAGGCCTGCAGCTGTGTCTTGAAGAATGCCAAGAGCTGGTCTTCAGATGTGGCATTCCTCAAACTATAAATTATGAATCTTATTCTCATAACCCATCTGAATACCAGCTCTTGGCATTCCTCAAGACACAGTAGCAGGCCTCGGATGTGCCTCGGATGCTATGCTATGCTTCGAATTGGCAGTCATGCGCTTGACGAAACAGTTGATCTTTCCACCCAAATGCTCCATGTATCTAGACAAAAAACAGCAAATGAAGCAAGTGACATACTATAGTGTTCCCGTTCAATGAACCGGATACACTAGTTTGTGTCATTTGCTTCATAGACTTTTGTTTAGGGACTTTGCTATTTGGTTTATAGTTTTAGCAACTAAAGTAGGTGCTAGGATAGGCACTTTGTTTAGAGACCTTGTAGTAATAGTATTACAAAATTCAAGGAAATTTTAGTACAGAAGTTCAAAAAAAAACAAATTCCCAGATTCTTCGGTGAGCAGCCGATATAGCCGACTTCTTCGGTGAGCGACTATCCATCTGCTTCTTCCCACTCCTTCTCTTCATCTCTGATCTTTGGTAAGATAGGCACATCACCCCCTCTCTATGTCCATATCACCCCCTCCCTTCTCCCCCTCCCCTCTACTCCTCTCTTGTCTTGCAATTCAATATGATTACTTTCTCATCTTATCTTAATAGACCCACAAAATGAGCAACATGTCACCCGCGCATTCTTCAACATCATCGCCGGAGGCGTCCGCTCCAACATCAAGACGCCAAGGAAGAGGGCTATCAAAGAAGCCTGAGGGCCGACAGATCATCACAGCGGTGAATGCATCTGGGGTCCCTATCCTTCCTCAAAAAGCAGTAAACGCATTCCGAACCATGGTCGGAGTAGTTGCACGAGAACGAATTGAGATCACATACAATTCGTGGAAGAACGTGCCTGACACTCGGAAACGTGAGCTGTGGACCGAAATTTTGGCATCGTTCGAGTTCCCAGAAGAACACCTGGACGCTGTGCAACAACAAACCTACAAAGCGGCGTGCAAAGCATGGAAGAACTTCAAAAGCACGCTTGTCAAGAAATACGTGGAGACGGACGAAACGCCTATTCATAAATACCCATTCCTGGAACCACAATGGGAAGAGTTCAAGGCGATGAAAACGACCGAAGATTTCAAAAGTACAAGTGTGGCGCACAAGGCCCTCCAGGCAAAAAATACACACCCTCACATACTTGGCACAGCTGGGTATGCGGGTAAAATCGCGCAGTGGATGAAGGAGGATGAGCTGGCAGCTGCACAGGACATCGCCCCGCCGTTTTCCAATATCCCGGACGACCGCGCTTGAAATTGGATTAGAGCAAGGTCATCTACAACGACATCAGGGGACATCACCTTTCGAAACCCTTCAGACCAGCAAGTGACCGAGCGCCTGGTAAGATATCGATCGAACTACGTAGCTTGTAATTACTCCACAACTTCGTACGAATTGAAATGACATGTCGTGCTCTTGCATGAAGAGCTGAGTTTTCAATCTACCCTGGGATCATTCCAGGGAACAAGGGAGAATGATATGCTCTCCGTGGCCCTGGGAAACAAGGAGCACCCGGACCGTACGAGAGGCCTTGGGCTTTACGTTCCTTGGAAACATGGTTTCCAAGATGACTCCGACATGTATCGGCGCAGGAAGAGAAACAAAGCCGAGCGTGACGCACAGCTACGAGAAGAGCTCAAGGCATCTCTTAAAGAGGAGCTACTGGGTTCGATGGCTGATATAATCAGAGATGAGGTGCGGAAACAGACAGAAAGTCAGCAGGCCGCCACCGCCGCTCCTGTGCTAGCTAGCCCGCACAACCATCCGAGTAGCTGCGCGTCCAATCCGACGCAAACCCAGTCCAAATTTCCTGTGGACGACATCCTGGTAATAATTATTACCTCTCGAATGCTTGCTCCATTGGTAGGCCTATTCGAGTAGCTAATTTTGTATCGTTATGTAGGAGCCTACGACATGCAGGCTCCAAGTGAGATATGGCTCCATTCCCTTGTACGCTGCTTGGGGCCAGGCATATTCGTCTGGTATCGGGGCCATGGTGCACGGTCAAGCTTTAGCGCCAGGCTTCGCAAAAGTTAATGTGGATGGTGTGTATGCCAATTTTGAGGTGGTCCCGCTACCGAAGCCCCCCAACGACGAGATCATGAATCTAGGACAGACCATTAGAACATTCATCCAGTGGCCCAAAACCGACATCTCCCTGGAGGCTTCTTCACCGGTGGCAGGACCAGAAGTGCAGTGCGAACCACAACAACTTGCACTGGTGCCATCTCCACACGGGCAGTGCGAACCACAGCTACCTGCACCGGTGCTATCTCCACGGGTGCTATTCTCGCCAGAGCAACTTGCACTGGTGCCATCTCCACACGGGCAGTGCGAACCACAGCTACCTGCACCGGTGCTATCTCCACGGGTGCTATTCTCGCCAGAGCAACTTGCACCGTCTATACCATTACAGTCGACTAGCATAAAGTCGACCCACAATCGAGGCAGTGGCCAGGGCAAATCAAAGACGAAGGATGATGACGATTTCCCGTCCATGCCATTGGCCCGCAAATTCGTGCTAGCTCAGCCGATGGTAGTCCAGGAAGAGCTCCAAAAACTAGGACTTGGTTGCCAAAGATTCCACCTTTGGTATATGGAAGAGTCCAATAAGCCAGCGGCAGAACGGCGCTCAGGTATAACTGTCAAATTCAAGCCGGAACATTTCTTGCATGAAGCTCAGGAATGTGTCTTCGCGGTGACCTTTGACGATATATTTGAACTTTTCATGCTCAACGCTCTCGACGCCTCACTCGTTCGATGCTGGACGCTGTAAGTCTGTACAATCACAGTCTCTGTTCACGTAATACCGATATATGTCACAATTTGTTGCTTTCCTATGTTATATATAGATTCATGCTGATCGAAGCTAGATCATCGAAATCACAAATTGGTTTCCTGGACCCACGCTTGGTCGCCATTGATACCATCATCGAGAATGCATCCTTCGTCGAGGACTATATTACAAAAGCACTGCTGGCTCACCAAGATAAGGAATTTGTTCTTATGCCATACAACGAGAAATTCCATTGGATTTTAATTGTAATTATACCAAAATGGAACAAGGCTATATACCTTGATTCTCTAAGTAAGAACAAATCCAAGTACACAGCTATCGCCCGAATACTCGATAGGTAAGTACATTGTACTTTGTACTCTTTCTTTCCTTCCGAATAACTAATCTAACTTTTTCGAATAACGAAGGTCGTTCGCCACATACGTTCAACAAACACGTGACTCGATGACAGGGGCCAAGGCCTTGAAACATGATCGCAAGTTTCGGGTATTCGCTAGCTACACATTAATTAATCATATACAACACATAGTAGTAATGCCACTTGATTTAACACATTATATTTTTTGCAGTGCCACCAGCAGGAGCCGGGCAACACGTGTGGATACTACGTGTACCACCATATGAGACTACTCCTCGATTCCACCAAGATCACTAATTCTAAGGTTTGTCAATCTTCCCACATTTATTTCATACATGTCAGTTTTATATATGCGCGCGTTGATATTCCTATCGACAGGCTGCGTCCATCTCTACATCTGCATTGACACAGCCGGATTTTGCAAAAATTCGAGGAGAGCTCATTTGGTTTTTGTGGTCAAAAGTCGTAAGATCAGATGGAGAGTTCCACTGCCCAGAATGATTTTTTATTGTCATTCTAAGTGCAAATACAGTGCAGATCTTTTACAATTGTGTATTTGTTAATGGATATTTTATTTCAACTCAATGAATTGATTTGCGAAATGGATGCTTTATGTTTGTGAAATGAAGTGCGTTGTCAATTGGATGTTTTATGTCTGTGAAATGAATTGAGATGTGAAATGTATCTGAAATGAAATGAGATGTGTGAATTGTATATATTTATGTCTGTGATTATCTGCTTGTTTCAGAGGGCATGGCTAGCATTTCCTGAGGCTAGCTATAAACAGAAATAGATTCTGCTGGGGGGGAGGAGTATCACAGACGGTTTTTCATTAAAAACCGTCTGTGATAACTTGGATTATCACTGACCCATAATTTCAGACGGTTCAGAAAACCGTCTGTGATGACGTTTCTGAACCGTCTGTAATGTGGATTTCTGTAGTAGTGAAATCAGCTACGTCTACTCTAGCCATTAATCAGCACATCTCCATAACAAATGAGACGACTCATGAGTACAAACAAATATATCAGACCGTCTAAATACCAGGCACTAACTGTAAATTGTAATCAGTCAGCACATGGCATGATGGCAATAAGTTTAAAAATTCAGAAGCAAATAAACAAACTTGAATTAACTAGCAGCAAAAAAATTCATGACAACTAACTAGTACTATCCCCCAAAGAATTAACTAGCACTATCACGTTGAATACGCTCTTGAAGCCCCTTGTAGTACTTTCTTTGAGGACTATCCATGCCACTAGTATCAATCCTCATAATTCTCTCTTTTTCCATCATCTTCTTAAACTCGAACTTCTTTTTCTCAAGCTCAATTCTCTCTTCTTCCAACGCGAATGCTTGTTTGAACCTCTCTTCTTTCTTCAGTTCCTTCTCTGCATCATCCTCTCTTTTTAGCCCATAGATGATCTAAGGAATCATAAAAAAAACGTTCACCATTTTTACGAAGTTTTTCTTTCTCTTTCTTTCTCCCTAAAAGTCTTTCAAGTGAAGTTCTGGCATAATCCGGATTTGCATCCCCGCTCTCATCTTCATGTGGCAGAGGAGTAGATGCGGGCGTGGATGCTGCAGGGCTTGAAAAGGCCGTGGTTTTCTGCTTTTTATTGGATATTTTTGGAGCTCGCATCTGAATATGCCTTTCAATCCACTTTGGTTGATTCTTCAGAAGATTCCAACATTGTATAAGCGTGAAATCCTTCTTTTGCTTATCTTCACTCTTATACAACTCGCCAGCCTGCACTATCTACGAAAAGAAAACAAATATAGAGCATTAGTACAAATAAGCTCGAAAAGATGACAACAAACATAGATGATTTGTAACTGGGTCTAACCTTGTCTTCAATAGTCATACCACTTTGATTTCTATTCTCTATCCGACTTAGACAACCACAAAACCTATTGACAAATTCTTGAATGACAGTCCAACATTTGTTGAGGGACTTATGAGAGCGATCTGAATCAAAAAGCCTGTTTGTAAGGAAATAATCATAAATTCGATCCCAATATGCAGTACGAGCTTGATCTGTCCCTTGAATTGCATCCAAACTAACATTTAACCATGCCGACACCAAAAGATTGTCCTCCTCTGAACTGAAATTCTTGGTCCTTTTTTGGTTTGGCCTTTGCGATGTACTATCATAGACAATTGGAAACTCTTCCTCTTCGGTGGTGCTGGCAAACTCAGTCCAATCTTGAGAATTGGAACCTCCGGTTATCAAGTCTGTGAAATATCCCGTTCCATCCATACTACCTGTACATTGAACAAAATTAGTATTTATACTGATCTTTTGTTCAAAGAAAAATACCCCTGTATTTATTCACAAATTTTGGGTATATGCATGAGAATTTATAGAAGTATAACAGACAATTTCAATAAGGTACACCAAATGCAGGTGCCAAAGCTTGTGCACCTCAGTACCTCACTATTGGAGAGCAGGAGTGCAGGCATGGACTCAGGCACGATTTTTGGAAATAAAAGACGCACTTGATTTATAAGCACTTCACACCAGTTGTCTTCTAATAAGAAAATTTGTGGAAATAACAAACCATATCAATAAATTTCTGCATGTCTTTGACTGTATTACAGCTTACAGGACGCTATAGCAGAAATGTTGTTTTACATACTTAATTTAGAAAGCAGTGGATGCTACAAGCATGCATCATTATGTTGTGCTTTGCAATGTTTTGTTTCAGAATCAAACGCAGACATGCAGTATTGTTACTTCTTTGCAATTTTACGAGGATCAAGAAATGTAGTCATATATGCCCAATAACAACCAAAAACAATCTACACTTCTACAGATGTAGGAAACATCTCCACCTTTATCCCAGTTATACATGGCACATTATACAAGCACAAACTAAAACTAAAGACAGTGCGATGCACACATGTAATTCATTGTGGATGAAGGCCGTAGCTGATAAAAAAAATCAGTGGCAATTGAGTTCCAAAACTCAAAGGTGCTGATATAGAAGTATGTACCATACAAAAAAGAAATATCACCATCAAAAGAATTATCTCGCACTGGTAATGCCTTCAAAAAGAAGTATATACTAATCTTGGTAGTATGGAATATATGAAACAGGTAATGTATCAAAACTTGGGGTAAAAATCTGTTCATGACATTTTAATATGTAGTTTAGACTTAATAATGATCTTTTGCTCAAATAAAAATACCCACTAAATATCCTTCCCACATCTTTCATCAAGAAATTTACCTTCACCAAAGAAGGTGTGCTGATGGAGGAACTCCTCCTGACTTGCAGCTAACTCCGTGGTCGATTCTTCACCGCCAGAGTGCCCAGGAGCTGGAGTGTGGGCGTCTTTGCGGGTCGTCGGCTGTGAGTGTCGCAGCGGCTCGGGGGCGATGGCGTGTGGCGACCCTTGTGCGCATCCGGAGGCAAGAGCTTGGACAGCCTGTGGTGGTGGAAGACCCACTCTTGCAGGGCCGACGCGGCCAACAGGAGCGGCGGCTCGGGGTACCGGCGGCAATGGGGACCGGGACGCCGCAGAGGATGCTCGGGGTGGCGGCGGCGCTGGAGGCTGTCGTGGCATCGCGGTGTATGCTCGGGAAGGTGGCGGCAGTGGAGGATATGCGAATCGAGGCGGTGGTGTGAACAGGGGAGCCGGCGCTCGGGTGGCGGACGGCGCGGGAGCGAGGGAGGCGGATGGATCGGGCGCGAGGGAGCCGGACGGAGAAGCCGAGGCGGCGGGGTGCGGATAGCCTCGGGTGGCGGAAGGCGCGGGCGCGAGGGAGGCGGACGGAGCGGGCGCGAGGGCAGGCGCGAGGGAGCTGGACGGCGGGGTGCGGATAGCCTCGGGCGGCGGAAGGCGCGGGCGCTCGGGTGGCGGACGGCGCGGGCGCGGCGCTCAGGCGGCGGACGGCGCGGGCGCGAGGGAGGCGGACGGAGCGGGCGCGAGGGCAGGCGCGGGGGAGCCGGACGGAGAAGCCGAGGCGGCGGGGTGCGAATAGCCTCGGGCAGCGGCAGTAGTATTGGGCATCTCCGATGTAGCGCGGGACAAAACCGTCGAAGGCTTTTGGGGATGGCGTGCGTCCTCCATATTTGGGGGACGAAAAATCAGGGTGGAGCCCTCTATATTTTTAGGTATCATTTAGAAGATCTGTTGGAGCTTTTTTTTTTACCTTTTCTTCTAAAATATAGGGGATATGAGCATTATAGAAGATTTGTTGGAGATGCTCTTACACACTAGTCGCCGTTTCCTATATATAAAAAAGTGCCCAGAAACAGAGCCGCGATCGAGGCACCGCCTCATCTCAAAGCCGGGGAAGCTCAACGCCGCTGCCCTCGATCTCCATGTCTGCCTGCCTCTGCCTGGTGTGCTTCCCACTGCACGGAGCCCGCGGTCGCGTCCAAGGCGTTGAGTTCCGGCCTTTATCGCGTGCGCGCGGCGGCAGTAACATTAAGCGAGGCACAGCAGAGGCCATCGAAGGCCTCCCCTTCTCTGCAAGTAAGCTCGTCACTCCTACCTCTCTGTTTTGGTCAAATTAAGCTCGAACGTAGTCGTGAAATCTAGCTGCTTCTCGGTAACGTTCATGTCATGTCGTTGTGGGCACGGGTAGTGCATTGTGGTTTTATGCGCCTGGATACGCTTCTAGCTCTTGCTTGTGTTTCGTTTCATCCGTTCCTGAATCGTGATGCCCATGCAACATGGCCAGCTTAAATTGCATGTCGGGCGTGCATCGCGATTAGTCCTAATGCGCGCGCGTAGTAAAAGCTTGTACCTTGCAGCGGTGAAAAACACGAAGCATGCAAGGATTTGGCGAGCATGCGCCATGCACCAAGCACCGTATACAGCCACCAAAAGACAGACGTAACTCTGCTCTCTGCTGTCTCGCAGCAAAAGAAAGGAGGACACATGCAGCTCATAAATACACAGTACCAACTGAAGCAGTAGCAGCAGTAGTGTGATAAGTGTGATGTCCTAGGAGATCTAGCTGCTGCTCTGAACGGTGCCGTTCGTGCCAGGGACACGCGAGCTGCTGGCACTGCAGCGACACTGTGCAGATTGTAGCAACACTGTGCAGCGCAGCTAGCTCATTGATTAGTGCAAAATGTAATTAATTAGTACTAATCACAATTAACTAATACTAATAATAATTAACTAGTGCTGATTAAATTACTAAATTAATAGTATTTTATTTAGTACTAATTGCATTTAATTAGCACTAATCATGTAGTGTTAATTAATCATGCACAATATTTTTATTCTACTTGCAATTAATTATTATTAATTATATTTAATTAGTGCTAATTAAAATTAAAAGTTTTTCACGGAATAAATTTCAGGATTTACACCTCTTGCTACCGTCTCGTTCCGAGAACAAGGTAGAGGTCATAGGTGCATCACGCACCACTCCTCTCACTCCCGTCACGCTCACGCATCTCTCTCTCACTTTTTAAAATTGCTCGCCCTCTCTTTCTAAAAGGCACTAGTTTCAACCATTAATATTCATTCGGCCAATGTCTTTTAGATATAGGTTGTGGCTTATAGTTTTTGGCTGAAATGAATTTTGCAGAAAATTCCTATAAAAATATACTTTAATGGATTTTGCAGAAAATGTGCTACAATGCCGTCTGCATGGTCACCGTGCGGTTTTGGGCAAAGATTCCACAAAAGTGTGAGCCACATGTCCGTTCGTCATTTTTTCTCAGCTTTATGTCGCATCACGTCTCATCGAGTCTTGTAGTTGCCTCCATTTCTCGCCTATTTCAGACGGGCGCTGGGTCATCGATGCTCACTCGCAACCAATTCTCAAAAGCGTTCACCGATCGATCGTTCACTCGCTTGCAATGTTTAGTAGTTTTATTAATCCAATTTTTATTGTTAAGTACATAATAATGCGTATACATTATTTCATGTGCATAATTGTTCGGTTCGTCCATTATTTCAAGTAACATGCATGTTACTTTTTTTGCCCTTTTGGAAAATATTTTGTACTACTATAATATAATATTTTCGTGCATGTTTTACATCTCACAATAGCTGCACATATTTCTTAGGAATGCGCGTACACTTTATGGCACTGTACATTTCTTACAAATCCACGTATGTTATTTTACACGCATGAATATTCGGCCCGTACTGCCATAATTTTATATTTTAGTAATACATGCAAGTTACTTTTATCCTATGGTATATATTTCCTAGTCATGTAATCATATTTTACGGCATGCTCTTACTCCACATATGTCTTAAAAATACATGTACGTTATTTGACGGCTATAATTGTTCGTTATTGTACGCATGTAATTGTACGGGTCATATATACTGTCATCATTTTATATTTCAGGAATGCATAAAGGTTACTTTCATCTCTATGAAACATGTTTAATTGAATATATTATGTTTGTGCATTTTTTTTACGACACACTGTACATATTTCTTATAACTTATTAGTTGTTCTCTATTTCTAGCAATGCCATCTAATCTATCACTCCAACTTCAGGAGGCATGGGACACCAAGCATCGTTGTCACGCTTGGATCGGTGGCGATGGGTCGCCAACCCTGGTGACACGGGCACCGAGGGAGACCTGGTCATTGGACAACCGGTATGTTGGGAGGCTTCGTCAGTTTGGGCTAATTGCATTTGCCCGCAAGTTGAACATGACGCAAAACCTCCTGATTGACTCCTCTCTTCTTTATGTCCTGCTTGATCGTTGGCGGTTGGAGACCCACATGTTTCACTTTCGGTGGGGGAGATGCAATGCTTATGTGGTGAAATTGATCTGAAAAGCTCCATAGAGACGCAGTGCTTGTGAGGTCATATCGAGTTAAAAAGCTTTGCAGAGGTGCAGTGCTTGTGTGGTCACATCGACCTAAAAAGCCCTACAGAGATGCAGTGGTTCTGTGGTCACATCGAGCTAAATATCCCTCAGAGGTCCAGAGGTCCAACTAAAAAATTCAGCAAAGGTGCTTATACATGCAATAAATACAACACATGACTCAATAGTATAAATTTTTTTAATCAAACACACCGGAGTACAATATAGCATAGTACATTGGATAGCTTATAGATACAATAGGTTAGGACCCTTGTGCAACTAAGTGGCACCAGAGGAAGAAGGTCTGTTCGGGTAGTTCCTAAACGAGTGCCCAAGAGTCTTGCATAGCCTACACCTTCTTGGTCTTGGCTGGTCTCCATGTTGACTGGCACCCATGTCATTGCGGATACGCCATAGGTCTGTGTAGTGGCCTTCCATGCCATAGGAGTTGAACTCCATGTTTCAAGTATCATACAGGTAACACATGTTGTAGTACTCCGACATGTACATGCAACAAGATTGACGAAATGCAACGCATGCAGCATATACGTGGGAGCAATGCTTGTGCAGGAGTTGAGACTTGTTGTAGGTGCAAACTGCCATATTGCCTATGGTGTAAACATGCTTCCGGTCACCTCTCATGCGGCCGTGAACATACTTGTCCCGTAGGCGGATCTCAAACTTCCTCCTCATCCCATCCATTGTGCGAGCTACATGGGATCGAGCCTTGGTAATCTTCTTCTCTATGTAGGCAAAGGTAACCTCCGAGTACTGCTTCCTTTTGTCCAAGTGTTGTTTGGCCATCATTGCCCGATTGATGTAGTAACCGACCATTCAGTTCCCCTTTCAACACACCATTGTAGACCTCAGACATGTTAGTTGTCATGATGCCATATCGAGCACCATAGGTGTCATGAAGAAGGGATAATTTTTCATAGTTCGAGCCATGCATGCTCATCCACTCAGTGAACTCGCTTTGTGGTGCGCCTGCCCCAAAATCTCCACTTGCACGCTTGGTTTCGACCTCAAGCTCCTGCCACACGGCGTCGAACTTGCGCTTCTAATTTTGCAGGTAGAACTTCTTGAATTTCTTCATGAAGTCCTTGCTCTGGAAGCACATGGGGAAGTTGGCAGCTAGGTGCCACATGCACCAACATGATGCATATCGTTCTATTAGAATGGTGGGCTTGTATCGTGCTGCATGGTGTCCCCCACAACATGTTGCGTTTTGTTGGCTAAGAACCACAGCCAATTATAAGTGTTCTCGTTCTCTACTATTGCAAATGTAACTAGGAACAACTGGTCGTTGCCATCAGCGACAACAACGGTGAGAATAGTGATATTGTACTTTCTGCAAAGGAATGTGCCATCTATAGTCAGGATGAGACGGCTGTGGGAGAAGCCCTAAACTACCAGGCGAAATGCTCAAAAGACTCGTAGGGCATGTGGGATGTTGGAGGGGTGGGTCCTCTCCATCCTGTTGACACATGTCCTTGGATTAGCATCCGTATTTGCTCCAACATTCTAGGGACTAGGTCATACGCCTCCTTGTAGGTATCGTACAACCCTTCGAGCACTTTTCGCTTCGCCCGTCAGACCTTAGTGTAGCTAACGGCATACCCTATTGCATTCAATGCGCATTAGCCATCAGAACCTTCGGTGAAATGGTTACATCAGCGACAACTACATGGCTTATGACGATTGTGATGTAGCCCAAGGTCACATTCCTATGTATTTGCAATGGCTCCGCAAGCTCACATGTGTGATCCATCATGACTATGATGCGGAAGTCCGTTCCCACCCTAGGGAATCTTTGGGCATGAACTTTGCTTGGGCAAGAGCTAACAACGCACTTAAGGATGTACGTGTCAAGGTTAGACTTGTAGATAATGGAAGATAGATAATGCTCAATACAACTTACTGTAGATAGTTGAAGTTATAGTAAACAACATCGAAACTCACCTGTAAACTCGGTAAGTCCAACTGATCTTCACTGCGAAACTTAGCGATAGCTTGCTTGGTGGTAGTCTTGTGTGGAAAATATTGCCCCACAAATAGGGTGTCCACATCAAAGGCCCACGAAGACTCGTGGTCATTTGGTAGAGCAAGGGAAGAGCCCACTTGGCAATCCAATCAACATGGAACATAGTCCGTGTCGGTGGAAACGATGTCACCGACGACCCCACCCTCATCGTTGGCTTCATTCTTGCTGGATTACAAATCAAAGTCATCCACATCTTTGGTGGCAGTGCCCTCAGACATGCTATCAATAATCTTATGGCAATCAACACAAGCACCCCCACCATTTATCCATACCTTCATTCGGTTGGAAAACCAACAGAATCTCCATCAACAGGATCATCCTGCCTAGTGACATTCGTCATCAATGAACCGAAGAGGGGGAGAAGAGCGTTGCTGTCCCCTTGAATGGTGGCCCCCCTAGAGGACCGAGTGGAATAAACAAAATGGACATACACCATAGGCCGTCAATAGATCGGAGCATGAGGATTGCTAACGATCTCCATGTAGTATGCCCACATGGCACTCGTGGTCACCTTCACCAGGCCCCACAACATCTACCCGTGTGGTAGGACCATGGTGGTGGTGATTGCCTCTATTACTATCTTGTTCCTGGCGATGTGCCTATCGAACAACTACCAAATGCACTGTCGCAACTACACAGTGCCAGGTTAGGAATGTTTAGTGTGGCACGCTGGCAGCCCGACATATCACCGTGGAACACGTACAGTGTCTCTATTTCTGACAAAAAAACATAGAACTTCAACAAAACGCAGCACAAATACCATACATACGTTGCTAAAATGAACTTACCGTTATAACGTTACCGTCTCTAAACCTTAGATACGGAAGACTGCAAATTCAAACATGCATCGTATTAGTAACAACTTTGGCAAATGGTGCCAACACAAGACTAACAAAATGATTAAGTACTAATTTTATAGATTAGGAGGATGTTGCTGCTCGGACAGAGGGAGGCAGCTCGTAAAGAGGGAGAAATGCCTGAGAGGAACGAGCGAGTGAGGGGGAAATTTCGTGAGTGAGAGCTGAGGCTTGTGATGAATGAGTAAGCAGCCGCACATTTAAATAGCCAAGCACAGGAGAAAACAGTGAGCAGATGGCATTATAGCATCACTATAGCACATTTTCTGCAAAATCCATTGAAGTATATTTTTTGTAACAAGTTTTAAATATAGAAAATGAGCTCTAAAAGTTATAAATTTTTTGTTGAACCTCCTGACATAGCATACTTACTTGTGTATATTTTTCATAATTTTATCCATTCTGAATTTTTCTCAAAATTCATTTAAATATACTACTTTTAGAAATTTCATGGAAGAATTCAGAATGTATAAAATTATTAAAAAAATTACACAAGTAAGCACTGTTAGAAGGCTCCACAAAAATTTTATAATTTTTAGAGCTCATTTGCTATATTTAAAAATTAATGTAAAAGTATATTTAAATTGATTTTCCTAAAAAAATTGCTACAGTACCTCCTGCCGTGCCCGGTACCAGAGGCAGGTGCCCTGTAGTGGGGCTAGATCTACAAATTATGTAGGAGGGGGCTATTTCTGTAAAATAAAATTTCAATGGGGCACAAATGCCAAAAGCTAAGAAAATCGACTGAAGAGTTGACCAAGCATTATGCAACTTACAATTAACAAACCCGAGTGAAAAAAATGATTCTAGGAAGATTAAGCGCTGTTCGGAACACTGAAATTTTTAGATTCATGTGGGAACTGAACCATTCCCTAGAAAATTCTTTCAAAGTCCCTACGTTAACATTCATCAGTATGGATTTTGATCAGACTTTTCATGGGGTGGGGAGGCAAAGTATGCAGACAAATCACAACAGATCAGATATTCAGATTCCTCCTACTCCGACATGTTCCATCCCTGGACACATCTCTCCAGCTATTTTCCCCTACATTGACATTGCCAACTCAACTCATTGTCCAATAATGAACGAACCAAATGATCCAAAAAGAAGAAGAAAAGAAAACGAAATATGCAAAAGAAACCTAGGGCATTATTTGCACTTGTCCTTAACATCATCTGATGTACTTGTCACTAGCAATCTATTCTATCCACCACCAAGGGAAGCAGGGTCCCCAGCAAAGCCTTTACATGACTCGTATCTCTGCCAAGTTTTTAAGTAAATGTAGCGAGCTCCGCTCCAACTAAGTTATGGTTATAGCTTTTACCTGAAATTGTAATATATAACGACTGTTAGTTTTTCTAAAAAAGAAAATTGAAAAAAACCCATTAAGACACTGCAAAGGAAAAAGAAAAAACAAAAACAAAAAAATCAAATAAGCTGGAATTAGAAACCAATATATTTTAAATAACTTTTGATTTAAATAAACTAAAAGCAAAATAAAAAAACCACAACCCGAAACCATCCGGGCCTAAAGCCTGGCAATTACGCTTCGGGCAAGAGATCCATGGCTCGTCCGGCGGTGATGGCTGCTACAGTTGCCGGCTGTACCCGGCCCGTCCGACCTGTCGGCACAGTAGCGAGACGGAATGTAAAGCTGATGCTGCGCAAGTACGTACAGTCTCCGTCTCTCTCCCCGCCCAAAAGCGAGAGGAGTGAAACTGATTTGGCAGTTTTGAGGCCCCGTAGAGTAGACCGGTCTAGATTAATCTCTCTCGTGCAACTTCGGGCGATGTGATTTATGTTTTGGCTTCCACCCGTCTGGCAAGCGTTATGGTTTACTGCTTTTCTGTGTTTGCCGCAGCAGCAATTTGGCACTGCTAGTGCTGTGAATTAATTGTGACAGTTCAGTTGCTTCTCGGTCATGGACTCATGGTGGTCTGGTCTCCTCGAGTTTAGGGGCTGGGGCCATTAGTTGATGCCTTTCCATCTGCCAAAGTTTCTATTTTGGGGGGTTTGGGGGGGGGGGGGGGGGGGGTGTTGTTTACAACATGTGGCTGCCTACATCGCCAGTTTGACACTGCGCTAAAAACGTCACCTTCTCTTACACGCACCACCACTCTCCTTAGAACCACAAGAGCTCTTGTGATGCCATCACCATTTCGACCATTTCCTCGCCACCTTAGAGCTCACGACTCACTCCTCGCAATGGATAGGCTGCAGCGGCATGAGGCGTTGACCGGCCGGCGCGGCGGGGGGCGCCGTGGTGGCTCGATGTCGAGGCGGCACGGCCGGTTCCACCACGCCGGGCGCGGCGGCAGCGACAACGACGATGGCAGCGGGCCGACCGCGGCGGTGGCGGTGGTGGACCAGGCGGAGTGCACGGGGCAGTCGTGCCGGTCGTGCGTGGCGGTGACGCTGGCGGACTGCATCGCGCTGGGCTGCTGCCCGTGCGCGGTGGTGAGCCTACTGGGGCTTGCGTTCGTCAAGGCCCCGCTGGCCGTGGGACGCCGCTGTGTCCGGCGGCTGCGGCGGCGGCAGGGCAGGCTGCGACACAAGAAGCGGGTGCGCGACCTGGACCCGGCCGGCGCGCGCGCCGGCGCCAAGTGCGCAGCAGTTGGCTGTCACGGGGAGCCGGGCGCCGCCACGTCGAAAGGCGACGACGACGTGGTGACGGCTGCCTCTCCCGCCCGTGAGGTGGAAGCAGCGAGCGATGCGGAAAAGGTTTGGCTTGAGATGTACCAGGTGGGGCACTGGGGATTCGGCCGCCTGTCCTTCTCCGTGAACCCACCCGCGCGGGCCGGCCGCAACGCCGACGGCGACGGCCGCGGAAACGACGTGTGACTGGTGAAACGTCGCCCGTGCCAGCCGTCCGACGCATTGCTCTCTGTACAATTTGTCGCTGCACCACACGGCACGGACGGCGGCACACAACTACTTGGTTGTGTGCCACGACGTAATGCCCATGGTCCAACCTCCAAGGGGGCAAACTGGTTGTGGATGTTCGGGAGAAGCGGCATGATTGGTGCGGTGTGGTGGAGCCGTGGAGGTGGCCGCTTTGATGTGGCGTCTTGAATGCTTCGGAGGCCCGTGCTCACGCGCCCCGCAACTAGAAGAGTTGGATGCACAAGGCAAGGGGGACGTCGAAGCAGGCCTTCTGCCCGGTGGCTCGGCTAATTCCCAGATGGATTCCTTGTTTATTTCCTTCTTTTGTTTAGGGAACTCGATTTGTATTACAAGTCGTACATAATTTGTGCCCTCGAGTTCTCCCAGATTTCAATCTTCGGGCAATCTGTATATATTTTCGGACGAATTGTACGGCTCTGGCTCGTACCTTTCATGTCTCTCAAAAGGACTAGCGGTTCAGTTTTACATGGATTGGCCGCAGCGACCTTGAGCTATGGGGTACAGATAAACGAGAGCAGAATTCGCCAAAGGGATTCGAATTCGATGCATCGGCATTGTCTACGCTTTCTGAAACGGTGCAGGGATGATGGGTATGTGTAGATGCAAGTCTGTGCGTGCTGCATATGCAAATTGCGAATTAACTCCATACATACGGCTTCGAAACAAGTGCAGTTTGACCAGCCTGTTTAGGATAATTGCCTACGTGCAGTGCATTTGTTTTTTTTTGGATACAGCTATATGAATTGAATGAATAATAATCATGTAGTAAAAGTGGTACTTGAATTTCATCGTTTATGAATCCTCTCCACAAAAGAAAAGAATAACCCTTTGTTTCCCACATCGTGCATCGCTTATGAATCCGGCCCTGGGCCATAGCCCATAGAGTCCATAGCCATAGGGAAGCTGCAAGGTCAATGCGTTGTGTCTCGAGCAAAGAAAAACTGAAACTAGAAACCGTGATGGGCTGGCCCATAAGATATCTTGTGTTGTGAATTGTGGCCATGTGATTGAGTAGTTTGTTTTGTGCTTGAGAATTGAGAAGATAGCTACTTTGTTTAATATGTTTCGTTTCACAAAGGAAATATAAGCCCTGTCCTCTGTTTTCGAAAAGAAATGGAAATAATGATCACGATGGTCCAGCTCAAAGGAAAAGCGTGGATGAAGAAAATATTGCGACCATACTCATTGGTCCAGGCAGCAGCCGAGAGAAAGAGAAAGATCGAGAATGGTAGTTTTCTAGGTCCTAGCCGGGACAGCAGCTAAGTATAGTTTGGTCCCTTTCAGGTATTCTACTTAACAATCTCTGTGACAATCTCCGTGGGCTATAGATTGAGTAAACCACTTGGTCTTACTGTGCTGTGTAGGAGACGTCTACTCGATTTGGGTTTTCCCAACAAGGACCCACAACACCAGTGCAACCCGGCTGCACCCCTCAATTATTCCACGGTATTGGCCAAGCCCATTGGCCGGACCACGGCCTCATACCGTAGGCACGACCCACGACATGACATAGCATGAAGACCGATGAACTGAGCCAGTATGGCACAAAGGGGTAGGTCATGCCTAGGTCGCCGCCTCAGCCCATTGTGCCGGCACGACACGGCCCACCTAGCACGCTTGGCCCGTCGGCACGCTTGGCTCATTTGGCACACGTAGCCCGTGACTACGGTCCATTAGACACGAAGACCGACCGTAAGGCACAGGCACGACACGGTGGACACGGCCCATTTGGCCCGCTTAGCATCAATAACAGTCAATTTTTTTGAAATTTATAATTATTTTGTGGTCATTTGTGAATTTAAAATATGATAAAATTCAAAAAATCTCAATTTTTTCTATAAATAGGCAGCACACCCCATTCATTCACATTCAAACCAGCAATCTCCTCTTCTTATTCTCTTGTAAAAATTCCAAAACACTTTGTGATAATTTGGCAAAATTCAAAATAATTTTACCAAAAAACAGAAAATTCGAAATCCGGCACACAGCCAAGGAAAGAGGTAACAATACTAATTTTCATGTACTTATATTGTTCTTATTTTTCTTTATTGTAATATAAAATAGGTAATAATTTAATTTTCTATTTGTATTTTTCAGTTTTTCGTATTTCTAAATTTCTTCATGGAAAATTATAACAATTTTTCTATAAGTGAATATGGAATTGATCTAAAAGATCTTACATCCTTCAAGATGTCTCCGCCTCCACCTCCACCTCAAATGGCCAAGGTCGCCGAGCAGACCGTGACTGTACCATCGTCAAGCTCTACCAGTGCCTCTACGTCAGCGAGCAATGGAGCAAAGAGGTCTAGAACCAGCACGTGGAATATATGTGTTGATTTTGACAAAGTCATCAAGCACTTGCTGTCCGGAGATCAGGTAAGAGATGTTGTTTACAAAATATGTCATCATCAATTATCTGAAAAGTCTACAGGTAGAACTAGGCACTTGCATAAACATGCCTAAATATGTAAAGAAAAACAAGGTATCACTATGAAGCAGACGCATCTAATGTATAACCCTGACGGTATGGTACGTAATTGGGATTATAATCCAAAGGTAGCTCGAAAATCTTTAGCTTGTTTAATTGCTTCGCAAGATCTTCCTTTAAACTTTGGTGCGTCATATGCATTCAAAAAGTACATTAGAACTGCTCATAATCCTATATTTACTGACAATTTTAGACAGACAACTACTAGAGATTTAGTTAAATACTATAATAATGGTTGTAAAAAATTTAATAACTCTTTGGAACCTATACATTTTCGGTGACCCTGACCTCAGACAAATGGAGTGGTCATTCTAGAGAGAATTGTCGTAGTGTAATCACTCATTATATAAATGATGACTGGGTATTGGAAAACAGAATAATAGGCTTCAAACTAATTGATGTAGCACATACAAATAAAATTTATAGCAAACTCCAGGGTAATGGATATTCTCATTCCCTTATTTGGCAGAACGTCGAATTCTTCTTGCTACATTAGCGATGTGCCTACCATATTATTAATCTTATAGTTAAAACTGATTTGAAAAGGTTGGATCCATATATTCAACATTTTCATGATGTAATTTCTTTTGTAAAAATTCTAACTAATGAATTGCAGCATATAAGACCTACTGTATTGCGATGGATGTACGTCCATGAAAATTCATTGTAGACATGTCGATAAAGTGGAACTGTCGGATCCCGAAGCAACAACTCTGAAACCCTCTGTGTTAATTGCACTATCCTAGGAAAAGTTAGTGCACATAGAGTTAACAGGGATACATATCATGCATAATAACCAACTTTATTATAAAGTTAACAGGGATACACATCTTTGGTAATTGTGCATCATATTCTTACAATTGCCGTTCACTTAAAAAAATTAAAAATGACGTAGTGTTACGAGAGGCTGTGTGCTCTATGGAAACTAAGTATTTAAAATATTAGAATGAAATTCTGTACTTATACGTATTTGCATTTATTCTAGATCTAAGAGCTAAAATTGTAATATTCACTAATTTTCTTTCAATTATAGGTGATTATATAGGGACAGATTATTTAAACTATTTTATAGTTGTTTATTCACAATTGTCTGAAGTTTACTAGAAGTACGAGCATAAATTTTAGAGAGTTCTCTTACAACAACCTCCACTAGCAGTTACCATTGGTAAGAAGACAAATATGTAGGGCACCATCTTTTCCTTCGAAAGATTCTCCGAACGATCAAGCTCTACATTATCAAGTGGTGGAGCAATCCATACCAGGGCCTGTGGGGAACTATCAATCTGTAAGACCCAGATTTTACAATTTGGAATCCTCTGAAATTTCACTGCACTATTTTCTGGATTAGTAGATACTGCTCACAGATACAGTACTGAATATCAAAATACATATCATGCGGAAGCGTAAATATAGTAGTAGATTTACTCATGGGCTAAGTAGGCCGAAATCAATAAAATTCAGCAGCAAAAATGAAGCACACAGGTGGGACCCTCAGGATGTGCCCACAGGCAGCCAACTAGGGGTTTGCGACCTAGTTCTTGACACCGTCATATTCTTCACCATATTGACCTGGTGTATTTCCGAAGCATAGCAATTTGACTCCTGATTCTGGATTAATTGTGAGAGTGAGGGTGAGCACAAACCACCGTGCTCCACAAGCCAATACACAGGATGTAAGTAGATAACATGCATAGCTTATCAAGGAAAGGCTCATGTTATTTTATTTGGCATAAATTGCTTTTAAAATATGATACACAGAAATCTCCTGAGACCTAGCAGTTTGAACTAAAACATAATGTGTGAAAGAATGCAATAATAATAGCGATCCAAATTTCATCCACCGTTACATGGTTTCTGCATCGTATGCTAACCTTTCAGCGTTATAACCGCTTACCATATCACTGGGGCGACACCCAGGGCAACACAAATCAGGGCCTTTCTCTGTCCTCCACTTTTCCAATTCCACCCACAAAGTTTTATGAAATAGAACTATATCTGGTTAAGTTCCCATGTCCGCCCTTGACCGTGAGCACGGCTATTCGAATAGTTTTCACTTTAGAGAGTTTGCACACTTTACCCACAAGAGACAATCTATTCGTTGCCCCTACATGATTCCTTAGCCATGCAGTTGAGTGGACCATTACAGTAACTTTTCAAAATACCTCACTCCTTCTATCATCTCACCTATATGGGCTTCTCCCGCTTGCGGCAGGTCCCATAAGTTGTGCGAGATGTTCTTCCCCTATGCGGAAATAAACAAAAATCTAACAGGTGGGGCCAATCGAAATCGGGAACAAAAGTGAGTGGTCGGAAAAGGGCGCAGTCTACTGAGTGGTTGAAAGTGGCTTAGATGGCGTGGAGTGGCCGAAGACTTTCGAGCGCAGAGCAAACGAACTCGGAAGGCGCTGAGTGGTTGTAAACCTCAACGTGGTCGTAAAGGACTATGCGTGGTCGTAAACGACTTCTTAGTCATAAGCCCAACTGTGTGGTTGTAAACGGCTACATAGTCGTAAGCCCGACTGTGTGCTCGTAGGTTCGACTACGTGGTCGTAGGGTGTTACGACCATGGTAGTGAAGAAGTAAACGTGGTCGTAGGGTGTTGCGACCACGGCAGTGAAGAAAAGAATGTGGTCGTAGGGATCCTGGAGCAATCGTAAAGATTGCAACATCGGCGAGCTCGCTGCCGGCGGAGGAGACGGCGGCTGGAGCTGAGCACCCCCAAATGGGTTGTTCACACCCGCACCTACCGAAGACGGAGTCTCACTAGCCAATTCGACCGGGCGTTGGCCGGCGACAACCGTGGGAGGTGGCTGAACAGGGGAAGGGCGGGCGCGGCAATGCATGGCATTAGAGTTCAATTACGGGCTAGGAAAGCATCTCGACGAGGTTAGAAGACTACCTCAGGGGTTGGAGAAGCTTGGGGAGGGCGGTGGCGAGCTAGCGGCGTGCGACGACGACGGCCGGAGGAGGTGCACGGTGCGAGCGAAGCAGAGGCGGCGAGAGGTTCGGCCGAGGTGAGGAACGGCATCACGGTGCTCTAAGGATGCTTCCGTGAGGAGGAATCGGACCATGATTGCACCGAGCGGCAGATTGCTCACCAATCGAAGGCGACGCCGGCGAGCTACAGTGCATAGAAGACCAATTTGTGGAGGTGGAAGACATAGTGGAGTGTGGCGGTGTGAACGGAGGTCCTTACAGGGTTTTATAGCCGGTGGGAGGGCTGGCGACAAGCGGGCAGCCGTTTGGTCACGTCGGTGTCAGGCGACGGTGACAGGGCGACGCCACTGTAGCTCTCGTGACCGGGCATGACTGCACACGGCAATGACAGTGACCTGGCGTCGCTCTAACCGAGGCAGACCTGACGGGGCGAGGAACAATGGGCGGTGGCACGGATACTATGGGCAGTGGCGGTGGAGCTGTGGGCGATGGCGGTTTTCCTGGTGCGCTGGCCGAGATGACACGACAGTACAGAGAAGCTGTGGGCAGGGCGGTGGAGACCGTGGGCAGTGGCGGCTGGCGGAGTTTGCGGGGCACGACGAGGAAGTGAGCGGCAAGGTGAGGCTTCGGCCTTGCCGAAGCGGAGGGAGAAGGAGGGGAGTTCGGCCGGGCCGGCTCGGCTAGGCCGATTTATTTTATTTTCTTCCATTTGTTGCATTTTCCTGATTTTCTTCATTTGTTGGAACCTCAACCAAAATTCAAAGGAACACCATTAACATCCAAATATCGAGAAAATATATTTCAAAATAATTCAAGGGCTACACATTTTCAAATTCAAATTTTCAGGATGTTACACAATCTTTTTGGACAGCGATCTCGTCCCTCACTATACAGAGGACTTTAACATTTTGGACTGGTGGTGTGAGTGCAAGCTAACATATCCAGTGCTATCCATTTTGGATGGGATGTTAACCGTTCCTATCTCGATGTTTTCTTCCGAGTCTGCTTTCAGTCTTTCTGGAAGAATATTGGAGGAGAGAAGAACAAGACTCATGAGTGAGATGGTGGAAGTTGTAGGATTGAATACCATAATCAGAGGGGGTGAATGATTGCCTCCGCCTTTTGGAATCTCTTAATGCTCAGTGAAGGTTTCGACTATCGGTGCTCAACCGCTCGATCAATCACTCGCTCGATCGCTCAGTGTTCGACCGCTTGCTCGATCGCTCAGCTTTGATCTTCAACTGGTTTGTACGTACTTGAAATCTTCAACATCAGGAGCGCAACCTATAGATCACTTGTGCCTTCGAGAAACCAGCGCCCTCGAGTACTCGTATTTCTTCTGTTTTCTGGCAATGATTTGACACCTTTGCATGTCGTCGTAAACTTCAATCCAACTGTAATCACCAACACTTTTTGAGCAAATCAAGAACCATATTAATTCAAGATGATGTTTATTATTGTATTTTCGTGGATTTACAAAGTGCCCTCGCAAGCTCCCCTAAAAACCTAGCTAAAACTAAAGCTTTTTCAAACTACTCTGCCAAAAACCTTACGTTATTCCTTAGCCACTTCTTGCTTTTATAGGTTAATGCTCTAAACCGTATCCTCATCAAATACGGACACTAAAATCTATCCATTCCAAAAATCAAGGGACCAAAACCCTTCCAAACACGAGTTTTTCATAATATCTAAACCTTCCAAGTTATGGACTCCTTCCATAACTCTTTCAACTTAGCACATGTCGAAGCCTCCAGGTCCACACCTCCTGTAGCTTCTCCACGCATCATTCTCACGTGTCAAGGCCTCCAGGACTGTACATTCCGTAGTTTCTCCACGCGTTATCCATCTTTCATCTCCACGTGCTCCAGTGTGAGCCCGATCACCTCGTGACATCCTCGATCGCCTGAACCTCAGATTCTCATCCTACCGACCATCCTCTCACTACACCACAACACCAAAATACCGTCAGATGTCTGTCGCTAAAAATGTATAATTACCGATGGACAGTTAGACGGTAAAAGTTGGTGACAAATCGTCAGTCGGTAATCCTACCTTTGCCGATTGACTATCTGTCGGTATATCTATTTACATTAGGCGTTGAACTGTCAGTCGGTAATTCATGGTATATACGTTGAACCGTCTGTCGGTATAGATGACCAGAGCCCTCGCGCACGAATTGTAATGGGCCCAACCCACCTACAACATCAAAACCCTAGGACCTTGCCGCCGCCAACCTTCTTTTTCCCTCGACTCTCGCCGCACCGCCCGCCAAAACAGCGCACGGGGCGCCAAATTTCCTCCCCCTCGCCCGCGCCCGCCCTCCATCAATCTGCTCCCGCGCGCGCCCTCCCCCCATCAATCCACCCCCAAATCCATTTCGCTACGCGATAAAGGCGCCTGAGCGGCGAGCGCGGAGCGGCCGCGTCCACAACCACATTTCGAACCCTAGCTCCACTCCGCGCCGAGCTCCGGTCCGCTCCGCCTCCGTGCCGCCCTTCCGACCGCTCCGCCTCCGCGCAGCACCACGCCGGCCTTCCGACCGCTCCGGCACTCTGCCAGCACGGCGACCGCCAGATCTGGGCGCTCCGCTCCGGCCCTCCCTCCGCTCTGCCCTCCGCACGACCGGCGAGGCGGCGACCGTGCCTCCGGCTCCGCCCTCCGCTCCGGCCGTCCCTCCGGCCTTCGCTCCGCCCTCCGCACGACCGGCGAGGCGGCGACTGTGCCTCCGGCTCCGCCCTTCGGCCCTCCGCTCCGTCGCCACCGCAGACCGCGTCAGGCGTCAGCTCTGGCTCGCCGGTGAGTAGTTATTCTGTGCCTGGCTAGTGGTAGTGGCTAACATTGAACATTTGAAGTTTTGAGCTGTCACTCGGTCAGTATGTCTGTGCCTGGTTATTTGGCTAATTGGACTGGTTATGAGAAATTGAGAATTGGAAATAGTTGGCTATGTAACTTGTAATTTACAATGGATGTGTTGATGTGGTGTTGATCAGTTGGTGTTGTATGAATGTATGTCAGTATGTCTGTATGTGTATGGCTGTATGCAGTATATGTTGAAAATGAACAATGCTTATATGTATGTGCTTCATGTTATTCATCAATGCTTGGTTACATTTTTTAGCGAGAATTTTTTCTGCAAGTTAAGGATGATGACAATCTTCAGCCAAAAAACTGATGTGAGATACATGCAGTTTCATTACTGTATGTGCCAAAAACTTGTGGTTGGATTGTATGTTCTAATATGAAATAATCTCAGGATGTATATGTTCAGTTGCATGGCCATATAGGAAGCAAATAATCTCAGGATGTATATGTTAAACAAACACTACTACACAAGTACAGTTGGGCTGTTGGCTCCATTTCTTGATAATATATATACTACTTTTGCAGGAGCAGAATTTGTAGCTGCAAGCATTTGGAATTTCTCTGGACACCTACAGTTGGGTGAAGGAGCTTGAGTAACGGTATGGTTCTGTTTCTCGAGTTCTTATGCCGTGTTGTCAGCTTTCTTCTAAGCTTGTGATATGCTGAGTGGTTGCACTCTCTATGTAAGGATATATTCTTAGCGCGGTGTGATCTCCCTATAAAGGCGTATGGATAAAACATGGATCAATAATGAGCCTAGGTACAACACAACTACTTTTGAAATGTTAAAAGTGTTTTGTAGTTAACATGAGATTTTACATAATATATTGCATGTAGGCACACAAAGAAATATTTACAAGGAGTGAACGGTTTTCTAGCTTATGCATTTAGAAATTCAGCAGTAGGGGACAAGATATTATGCCCTTGCAGAAAATGTGTTAACTCGTTTTGGAGAGAGGCAAGTGATGTACATGAGCACTTGATATGTGGTGGGTTTATAAAAGGGTACACAACATGGAATTTACATGGAGAAGCAAGTACCTCTGATGAGAATCATGGAAATATTGATGGTGCTGATCTTATGGAAGAGTCCAATGAAGAAGATGAAATATCTGAATTGCTTAGAGACTTAGCTTGTGGTTTAGATGATAGAGGGGATTTTGAAGACAACAGTTATGTTCAGCCTAGTGATGAACTACGTGCCCTTCAGAAGTTGGTAGAAGCCAATAGTCAAGAGTTGTACCCTACTTGCAAGAAGTATACAAAACTGCGTTTCCTGATTAGATTGCTTCACATCAAACTCCTTGGAGGCTGGACTGATAAAAGTTTTGACCTTCTACTTGATCTACTAAATGATGCATTACCTAAGGGTTCAGCACTACCTAGAAACTTCTATGAATCTACTAAATGATGCATTACCTAAGGCATGTTGATGAAGCCCCACCAATGCCTTCCATGAACATTACAAGCACACGAAGAAATGAAGATGCCCCTCGCTTTGCACATGCCCCTCGCTTTGCACATGATACACTTGTAATGTTCTTCATACTTCTGTAAAGTTTACATTTTGTGATTTAATATCTGTTCCTTGCATTTATGCAATTCTCATGAATGCATCATCTACTTCAGGTTGGAAAGGATGTGATATTGTTTGCTATGCTGAGGTCTGATCTCCCTATAGCTAAGGCAACTGTTCTTTCTACTAATCCAAAGACCATGGTTGGAGGTCAGCCTCTTGGAAAGCAGTTTTGTGAAGTTATGGTGAATGTTGTAATGAAGAGGGATGCACTCCTGCCTCGCCCTTATGATTATACGATGAGTATGGCTGATGCTTATATGATGTCAATTGCGTGGTCATATAAGCGAGTAATAAACTGCACTTGACATCATTTCTTTTTTCCTTTTGATGAGTGGCTAATGTTCCTAATTAATGTACTTTGTATAGCTAAAGGTTTGCAGCAAGGCATCAAGATCTTCCCAGGGTACTGCAGGTATTTTGTGCCCTTTCTTACTCTTCCTTTGAGCTGCAGATGTATGTTATGGTCCTGATTCATGAACATAATTGGATTACCTCACCATTTTTTGTTTTAATAACTCATGAACACAATTGTCAGGAAAACAAGCATAACTGTTAGTGTATTTTATTTACCTCATTCTAAGTAATTATTTCATAAAACAGTTCCTTTTGTTCAAGAGCACCTTTTAAGATATATAAGATGTCATAATTGTTAATTATTTTCTCCTATACTAACTAGCTTTGGTATCTAAATGAAGCTGAAATAAGTCCCTCTCTAAGATAGCAATTTGAAACAACCTTTGCAAACTTTGCATTGACTTGACGTGTTCACAAGCAATACAAGTAGTAGCATGCAGTCATACACATAGCAGTTTCCAGTTCACCTCTCACCAAGCATATGAGAGAGAGGTTGATGGATCTGAGGCTAGGAATGCTTAATTTGTAGTACTATTACCTTCACACCCAACAGCTTTGAGGTTGATATATAGGAAATAAGCAATGCAGCAACCCTTCGAGGTTGATGGGTGATACGATAGTATGGCAAGTGTACTTAGAGGCACCAACCCTTTATCTGAATCTCAAGACGCTGCTAGCCTGGTTTGCAGCACTTGCTAACTCTTATTTGTATAGATCTGTTTTTGTTCAGCGTAGAGAAAAGTATTGTTTGGTATAGATCTCAAGTTTACTGTACAACAACAATCCTGTATACACGCACAATAAACTAGAATGGTTGTAGACTTGTAGTATATTTGTGTTTTACTGAATAAAGATAATCATTTGGCATTCTGACTCAGGAAGTGTTGTGCGCCACTAGCTGGATACAACTGGACTGCTTACAGCTGAACCGGTCACTACTTTGCGGAACCACTGCGCCTTTGCATCCAAGTATTTTTTTTTTGTTTTTTGGGTTTCTGGAAGAACTTGTTCACACAACTCAATGGCATGTGCAAAACAATCTTCTACAATCTGCTGTTGGATCCATGCATCTCCTTTTGGTTTCTGAGTTTCTCAAAGTGATTGTGTACTGCAAACAATCTAGTACATTTTGATGCACTGCCATGTGTGTCTTTTGTTTTTTTCACTTGGTGCAAGGAAGACAAACCTATATGTATCTGGGGACTGAATTTGTGATGGTGAATGTGATATGGTGGCTCTCTAATTATTAATGAACTTGGTTTACTATGTACTAATTCTGCCAAATCGGATTTTATTTTTTTTAATCCATTTTGATTGCATCGTTGGACAATCAGTCGCTAAAACATATCTATACCATCAAATAGTCTGTCGGAATATGTGGTAACACACTGTCTGACGGTAAATATTATACCGTCTAACAGTCAGTCGGCAAAAGTCCGGTCAGTCGGTATATGTTTTTACCGACCCCCGTTACACCGTCTGCAGAGTCAGTCGGTATATGTTTTATACCGACTGACCATCTGACGCTAAATCTGCCTATGCCGACTGACCGTCCAACGCTGTTTTGGGGCTGTGGTGTAGTGTCTCCTACTCCCGATTCTCATCATTACCGACCATGACCCTCTCCATGCTCAACTTGCACATACAAAGACCAAAGAACATTTTCCCCGGTATAAGTTCCTCTCAACTTGACCGACATTAGTCCACACAAACAAACCACACTCTTAACTATCAATAACTATGAACCAGATCAACCACGATATCAATTTCTACACTCTCCAAAAATCAACTTCAGACCATTTCTACGCTTCTTTTTATATTTTCAATAATTTAATATGTCTTTTTTGATAATTTCTATAATTTATTGTATCCTTTTTGAATTCTACATACGTGCCGTGTCTCTTCGAGCTAAACAGACTATGTATCGTTCTGGCACAGCATGAACCTCTCTAGATCATACCTGTACCAGCATGGCACCACCCATTTCGATTGAAGAGCTAAACGGACCCGTACGATGTCTGGCCCGGGCCGTGCCTAGGGGTGGAAACGGATCGGATACAGTCGAATAGTCTCAAATACGAATACGAATACGAATCCATATTTTAAAACGAATATGAATACGAATTCGAATATTCTCAAATACGGATACAAATATTCTCGAATACGAACACTGATATTTTCGAATATGGATTTTCTCGGATACGAATATCGGATAAAACGGATTCCTAGCAGTTGTGTCGATTTTTCGTCGGTTTTTGACCGGTTACCAGTTTTAAACCATCTAAATTCAAATTTTGAATCGCAAAATTCGTACGAATTTTTTATGGGTTCCAGAAACGGATCAAATACAAATCGAATAGTCTCGAATACGAATATTCTCAAATACGGATACGAATATTCTCGAATACGATATGAACATTTTCAAATATGGATTTTGCTTACCACATTTGTATTTTCTCAAATACAAATATCAGATAACATAAATTATCTGTTACCGTTTTACACCCCTAGCAGTCCCGGCCATTTAGGCAGGTCTGATCGGCGGCATGCTGTTCGATAAGCCACACCCACGTTCCAAGAACCAAACACAAAAGCATGTCACGCTCGAGAAGAAGAAAATGACAAAATCAAGCAAAAAGAGAGAAGAAAAATGGCAGAGACACGGGTACAACACGGTACACACAGTAGCTGCCAGTCTGCCGCTGGGATTCTCTGTAGCTAGGAACCAAGCTCGCGTGCTTCTCCCATTCCATTCGCGTTTCCCGGGCGTCTAGAAGCGCCACCGCCCCGACACGCGCCCCCACCCAACCCGAACGCCCGAGCTACCGCCTCAAGTCCTCAACCTCCCGTTTCCACTGACGAGTGGTCCCCACAAATTGGTCCTGCCTAGAGATGGCAACGGGCATAAACCCGCTAGGTTTTGCTATCCTAAACCCGTGCCCATGAAAGTTGGACGTGCCCGCTAAAAAACCCATACCCGTGACGGGTGCAGATTTTTACCCAGACCCATACCCAGTGGCGGAACCAGGATTTGGCTACGCCCCGGGCTGAACTCTAACCACCTAAAACTAACGCCAATTTGTACCCATACCACGATATAACAAAAGTATATCATAATTGGCTAATTGTATTACTGATATGAAACTTGAGTTCAATACTAAACAACCAAACATAAAGCATAATACGAAGAACATGGCATGATCTCAAAGTACAAAAATGTAACATAATAGAGATACAATTTGAGTACCTAAATTATGATGAATTGCTCTCTATCTTATCCTGTCATTTCTTCATTGATATTTGGACATGAACCAGAACCTGTAAAGACAACATATGAGCATGATCTAACGATGAATTGTGTTTCCGTTGAAAAATACGATGACAATGTCTTCGCCCGCTTCATTTTGTATTGACTAAAATAACTCCTAGCTTCATTTTTTTAAGACATAAAACACAGAAAATCACATTTTAGTATATCAGCAAAAACAGAAACAATCCTGTCACAGTGAAATCACATTTTAATACAAGAACAGCTACTGAATTGACAATGGACATCATCACATCAAGACATTTCAATTTAACATTAACACAATCTTGCTAAAGTGCTAATCATGCGTCACATTTTAATACAAGAACAGTGAACAGCTACTGATTTCACATTTCAATTTCAATTTCAATTCATATCTAGCAAATAGCAATATTAGGCTCTATAGCAAATTGTACCTCAGGGGCTCAGGATATTCCCAAATGGCCAAATCCCAACTCAGAAATCACTGAATCAGCGGTCTGCGGTCAGCCGATGCAATGCAAGTATCATTTATCTTATCAAGTATGCAACTTCAATGCAACCAGCAACCAGGAGGAGCCGTCGAGCGGTCGAGCCGAGGAGCGGCGCCGTCGTGCTGAGACGGGTCGGGAGGCCGGGCAGCGCCGAGATGGGTCGGGAGGCGGGGCGGGCCGGGCGGCGCCGGGAGGCGGGGACGACGAGGCGGAGGCCGGGGGCGGCGCTGGACGAGTGGACGAGCTAGGGTTTCCTCTGAGGTGTGAAATCACGCAGGACGGGGCGGGGCGGGGCTGGCAATCACGCTGGATGCGCTGGATCGGTTGCGCCGTTGCGGGGCCGCATGATTGCGTGTAGACGGTGGGCCGCGCGCCCGCGCGCGTGAAGGACGTGGGCTGCGCGGAGACGGAGAGACCGGTGGGCCGCTGGGTTTTTGCAAAATTGTGAAATATATATGGGCTACCTGGGCTGAATACTAATAATAACACCTCGGGCTGACTTGGGCTATACACTACAAATTTTCTCACGCCCCTGGCTGAAGCCCACCTTGCCGGGGGCCCAAATCCGCCCCTGCCCATACCCACTGGGTTAACGGGTACCCATGGGTCGCCCGTCGGGTCAGTAATGCGAGTTACAACAATGGTTAATGGAGAGGAGGAAGAAGTTCACCAGCCATCTTCGTTGGAGCCGGAGGGCAGCGCCATGGCCAAGGGCCTACTGCTGTAATGCGCATTGGCTGCGGCGTGGGGGCGGCGGGCTGAACTGGAAGGCAAGGTGACGGCGAGGGCGTGCGGGAGGACGAGCGTGCGGCGAGAGTGGCGGGAGCAGGAGTGGGAGCTGCAGGACGGGAGGGCGAGTGTGGAGACTGCCGGAGACCGAGCGCGAAGCGCCAGATGCGCCGCCACTGCGGTGGCTGTTGAATCGGGGTGGGGACTGGGGAGGAGTGAGTAGTGACCGTGGCGAGTGCTAGCTAGGGTTAGCCGTATGGGTAATGGGGCATTGCCGCATTGGATTTGGGGGCTTGGGGCTAAATGGCTAATGGGCTATGGGCTGGGCTGGTTTGCCTGGGAGGCTGGGAGCCTAGGTTTACAACTCCTATGGATCGGGTTTATATTACCCATGGGTTTACGGGTTTGGGTACTATAGGAACGTACCTGAACCCGGCAGACCCGATGGGTTGGACTTTTTGCCCATTAAGAGACCCATGAGTTAGAAAATTGACTCAGACCCATACCCTAATAGAGTAAAAACCCACCGGGTATCGGGTTTTGGATACCCATTGCCATCTCTAGTCCTGCCCACCTGTCAGTGCCGCGGAGAGCGCCCCTTTATCTCCCTCGCGCCCGTGCGATGTACCGCCTTCTGTTCACTTCCCGCCGCCACCGGCTCGCGCCGAAAGAGCGAGCCCGAGCCAGGCGAGGCGAAGCGAAGCGAAGCAAACCACAAATAAAGCCGAGCAAATATACTACTCCCTAGCCGCAAAAGGCGAGGAGAGGGAGAGTCATGGAGGACAGAGACCACGGCCCCGCCAAGAACCTTCCGGAATCTCCCGCCGACGAGGAAGGTGCTAAAGGCGGCGGCTTCACCTTCCCCGTCCAGGACGGCTCGTGTATCGTGCCCGTGTACCCCATCTTTGGCCGGCCGCCGTCGCCGCCTCCGGCATCTGTGGATGAGCCGGAGACGGCCACCGTGCGGGTGCCGCTGGGGCGGCTCCTGCTGGAGGAGCGGGACTTCCGGTCGCGGCAGCGGGACGGCTCACGGGCGCAGCCGCAGCAGCCGGACGAACAAGGTGGCGGGGACGGCGAGCTGGATGGTGTGCCACCGGAGAGTTACTGCCTCTGGGCGCCCGGGCAGTCGGCGCCGGCGTCCCCGCGGCGGTGCCGGAAGAGCGGCTCCACGGGGTCTGTCCTCCGGTGGCGCCGCATCAGCGAGCGCCTCGTCGGGCGGAGCCACAGCGACGGCAAGGAGAAGTTCGTCTTCTTGAGCGCCACCGGCACAGAACCTCCCAAGCAGGAGGACGAGGAGGGCGGCGGCAGCAAAGGCGAAGGCGGTGCCGGCGTCGGAGGCCGTGGATGGAGTTATTACGGCAAGGGAGGAGGAGGCGGCGGTGGCGGTGGCCGGAGGAGGTCGTATCTTCCGTACAAGCAAGAGCTTGTCGGGTTGTTCGCCAACGTCAGTGGGTTGCGGCGAAGCTATCACCCGTTTTAATGCGGTTCTTCCATCCTCTTACTTTCTGTCCGTCTGCTCTTGTCTGTTTTTGTGTGCATGCCAGAAATAAAAATTGGTGTGTGTATAAATTATAATTGCCTTGCTAAAGTAAATACGATCGAGAATAGCACGGTAGCATCATCTGGACAATGGAGATTTGGCATCGAAAAAAAATCAATGGAGATTGGAGAAGAAGAGAACATAGATTTGTAGTTTTTTTTATATCAGTGATATGATCTAGAGCTAATTATAAAGATGATGGTATCACTTGTATGTTTATGATTTTTAAATAATATATTATTTTATCTCTTAAATAAATATTTTTTATATGGATTAATAAGTATGTGACTTGTTTGTGGAACTATTTATTCATGTTTTGATATTATTCTAAATTATCCCTGATATTATATCATTATTTTGGACAATTATGATTCATAGATCAGTACATGTATTAAATGATGATCATGTTTTACGGAACATGAATATGGGGATATCAAATCAATAATGTGGATACATATTAGAAATATAGTGTTGGATTGACCCACCTTAAAATACTATTGAGATTATTATGTTTTATGTGTTATCAGTTGGTTTTAAGTAATAATGATATATAATCTTTGTACCTGAGATCAACATATTTTTCAACATATGTAATAGTACGCTTAGGGGTTGCTAAATGCTATTTTGTAATTGGATAGTTATCAAGATAGCTTCTGAATATGCTATGAAACATACGAAGGAATGTGACTGGTCGGATATGAAATTTGACCCATTTATGTAACATGAGAGATATCTCTGAGCCCCTCGACGTGATCGGACAAAGAAAGTGCATGACCATATCACGAGTGGTCAAAGAGTCGACCATATAAAGTTATACACCACTAGATCTGAAAAAAGATTGAGCAGTCCATGGATGACACGTTTCTCATCTGGAGTTCGATCAAGTATTGTGGGGCAAAAGAGAATACAAAAATAGGTCATTTAGTCTGATTAGATACAAACTGATCATATGGATATATTGATTGGTCGTGAGCTGGTCGAATATATCACAAACTAGTCATATTGGGTATATGTTGATCGTAACCAGATATGAATTGGCCGTAAGGAGTTATGAACTAGTCATGAGTGACTAGAACCTAATTGTAGATCATATTGCATAAGGTTTGTTTAGATTCATCTTTGTGTATCCTATTAGGGACCGCTGCCGACTAGTGATAGAAAAAATATTTTCGGGTTACAACCAAGTATATAAACCTACAAGGTCACACACTTGATGGGTTGGAACAGTAAAGGATCCGGTCAGAGATTTTCCAAGTGAGATGCAATCTCTACTCGTATTGGATAAGAATCTCACCAAAGCCTTTTCGAGTAGGATACAATCTCTACTTGTGTTTGATAAGGATTCGATTGGAGACTCTATATAAAGAGGATCATTGTGGCTATGGGTTTGCGTGTGAGATAGAGTCATTGCACCACTCATTAAAACCAGTGTTTTAAATCTCCGGTTATGACGTTTAGCGGATGACTTCTCAAACAGCTAATAGCGGAGCTAAATGAGGCTATAGCGGCTAAATTATACATGGACTCAAATAGCTTCATCTGTCTAAAACAGCTATAGCGGGCTATAGCGGCAGCTATAGCCGAAGATTTAAAACTATGATTAAAACCCTAGTCGCCACCTCTCATAGACCCTGTTGTGCACGTTGGTGCTACCATACTGATGCATGGTGTTTCATCCCTAGACGTGCAGATTTCAGTAGAGGTGTTGCTTCCATTGTGTTGCTGATTGGGACGATATGAGGAGAAGACAATCGGTTTGTGGAGATCGACTGCCGCTAGAGAACAACTAGCTTTTGAAGACCGTTTTCCAAAGACATTGGATGATAGACTACTTCTACTACATCGATGCACACTACGTTGAATTGAGCTGCTTCAACTCTTCTTCTACTGTACTACGCATCTAGTGGTAATGATCTATAATCTTTTACTTATATAGTTTCCTGATTTATACGATAGAAAATTTAATTTGTGCTAGTGTAACCTACCCATAACTCTATACTTTATTTGTTACGTGTTGCTTCATTCAGAAACTGGTGTTCTTTGGTTGTTTATTCTTTTTGGTTAATCTCATAGCAGATTTCTAAATGTACAAATTAAACTGAGAGAATTTTGTATGCTGTTGATTGGCTCCGTTAATCCGTGTAATATATAGCTGTTTGATTTATAGTATACTCCCTCAGTCTAAATTTATAAGGCATATTTCTCTTGGCACATAGACCAAAAAGATATTGAAAATGACTATACTACCTATAATTATTATCTCTAAGCACTACATTCAATATATATATGTAGAAAATATAAAGTAAAACTAGATATTTATTAAGAGTATAGACGGAATATACCATTAATTTTATATTAAAATATAAAATATATTTTATATTTATAAATAAAACTATTTACAAAATATATTATATAAACTTAGACGTATCGACTATCTTGTTTCGTTTCGGCGTCTCTTTTTGTGTGAGCACTCATCGGCAGCGACAGTTGATTTTAATACTGTAGGACGTATACGTATTAGTGTGATACGCATACCGCGTACGGCATACATATAAACAATTTTATGTCTCATAAATAAAACACTTCATGTTATTGTCGCGAAAGCAATTTGTACGTGAAGACGTCAAAATAGTGACTGCTCATTTCAACGATCTTCACGAAATTCTTTATGCCTTCACGGCTTCTCATGATAAGTATTTGGAGGACAGTTCGTCGTGTATGGCAGTATAAACGGCACATTCTCTTGATACTATCACTTAGTACTACTTTTACTACGACGATAAGCAAGAATCTGGTTGCTACATCTATCCAGTTGCCAACTACGCCATTTTCTCTGACGCATCATCCTTCCCTTTTCTTCCACTTCCTCTCTCTCTCCGGCTTCTTTGATGGGTGCTTTACTGGTGCAAATTGTAGCACAACCTATAAATTGTCCATGCTATTGCTATGCTCCAAACTTATCATACTGGGAAACAAAAGAGATGGTGCAGAAATTGCAGTTTTAGCAAATATTCAGATTTAATTCTAGCAGTAATTAGAATAATTAAAGCATAATTCAAGTAGTAGTTAATTGATACAATAAACATATAAACATGTAGATCTTCCTTGTCAATTAACCCAAATAGTATGCTTATAAAAGGAGACAACAAAACAAATAAAATCAGCATAGAGCTTAGGTTCAAAGTATTTATTTTGCTCTCAGATGACGTGTTGTTCAAGATTAAATCTTGACCATTATGACAATTATGTCAAACCTTAATCACTAATTGAGTATGACAATCAATCTATATCAATTCGGCCTTAAGACTGACATGTTGAATATATCCAATTCATGCAACTCATGGAAGCAATGTCTACCGACTCATAACAGCTGCATGAAAGCAATGTCTACTGACTCACAACAATTGAAGCAATTAACAATCAAGTATGATAGTGAACAAAACATTGAACAACTTGTTGAATATCACATTGAACAAGATATAGAACTGAATGAACAAAGTGAATTACAGGGAGCAGCTAACAAGAAATCAAGTGTGCAAATTTAACATGAATTGCATGACACAATACTAAACAGTAAGATATTTCTTAACTCAAAGCCAAATTATCAATTGTCATATTCAATTTCAGCTTGACACCATCTCATCACAGAGTCACGAACCGAGCTCACAATATTATTTACCAAGTCCCCCAGCACTAGGGCTGGAAAAATAACTCGAGACTCGTGAGCCGGCTCGGCTCGGGCTTGTGAATTTTGAGCCAAATCAAGCCTGTTGTCTAGCTTGCAACAAGAACTAGCTGAGCTTCGAGCCACTCGCGAGTTGCATTAGGCTCGTGTCATGTGGCTGACCTAGGAAGGCGCAGTGGCCCAGTCGGCCCAGCCAAATGCGCATGACTCATGTCCCCGTACGATGTAGCCTCCCGTGACTCCCGTCCGATCCGATTCCCCATTTCCAAATTGTGAAGTCCATCTACGATCCCTAATCCTCCTCTCTCTCTCGTGCCATGAGCGCTGAGGTCTTGGACCCTTGGCCACCACTGCAGGCCCATCTATTGCGCGGCCGTGCCACATCGCCCTATCCTCCCCATCCCGTCCTCCCCTGGCCTGCCCCCAACCTCAAGGCCCCACCACCACCCTCTCGGCACGGCCATGGCGACGCCAGTTATGGCAGCACAACGACTGGGAGGGCATGGAGAGCACAAAGCTCGATGAGGAGTTCAACACCGCCTCCACCTTCGTCGTGGCCTCCACCGCCTCTAGCACCAGCGTCCCCAACGAGGTGCAGCTGAGGCTGTACGGCCTCTACAATCGCCACTGAGGGGCTCTGCATGGCGCCATAGCCGTCTGCCCTCAAGCTCAAGGCCCACGCCAAGTGGTAGATTCCACCCCTGTATTGCTAAATTTGTGAGGATTTGGTTCAGTCTTTTGTTAGTGTTGGATTTAGCCTTACTGTTTTGGGACTAGAGTTTAGGAAATAGATTGGATTTGATCAATATCTAAAATTAGCCTTTATTACTACGAGAATTGTTGATCAGATGTAAATTTTGGTGTTATTTGTGTTTTGCACTAACCAAGAGAGGTTGTTCTAACACTTCATGGATCAAAACATGTGTGTATTATGTCTAATAGTCTGATTCATAGCCGGATCAATTGTTTGCTTCCCATAGTATTAAGACCATGTACTGCAAAAAGAATTACACATTATTTTCAAGATTTGGTTGCAATTTATTGGAGATCCAGTTCTTACTGTTGTGGTTCATGAGCCCGCTCGAGCCAGAAAACGAGCCAAGCCGAGCTAGACTTCTGGCTCATTTCCTTAACGAGCTAAGCCGAGCTGTAGCTCCGGGCGAGCCTAGCTCGAGCCGGCTCGGTCAGAGATATGAAATCAACTAGTGTAGCACACTTGGATAAATAATGCGCAAAAACCATAGATGCTGGCACTCAAAGCCACTGAGAATAAACCGGCAAGACACGCCAAAAGGCCCTATCCCAGAAAACCCATTGTCCTGATGTGCCACGAATCACTAGACAAAGTTGACGGAGGTATAATGCCAACTTTCGCAATTTGGGACTCACCAAAGTACGAAATCACGGTACAGGGAATGCCACACAAGACCACTGAAGCACACTAGCCGAGTGCACTCAAGAGCAACAAGGAACCAAAGCCTTCTTCCTCCTTCAGATCAGTTCACCAACACCGGATTTCCCACGGAGACACCCGCATATGACAGAGCACAGGGGGAACCGACGAGGTGTGCATTGAGAGGAGATGGTGCACGAGCTCGAAATCTCTCCAAACCCAAAGCCAAAACAGATCAGGAAGTGGAGATTCAAAGAAGAATAATTACTGGATTTGGAGAAAGTTACCCTTGAAGAAGAAGAGAAGGTGACTTAGGAAGTATGGATATGTGGAGCGGTGGCTGTGAACAGCCGGCTCCGAGGAGCCCAGGCCTGCCCGTGCTTCTAGCGCCACCTCTCCAGTTAGAGCTGGGACTTGGGCCGGGCTTTTTTGGGCCAGCCCGAAGCACGGCCGGCACGACACGGCCCAAGCACAGCCCGGCCCGACACGAACGGTGGTCCGGGCCGGGCTTGGAAAATCGGCACGGTGGGCAGCACGGCACGACACGGCACGGCAGATCGTGCCGTGCTTGGGCCGGCATGGCACGGCGGGCATGCCGGCGCCAGCGGCCGGGCCACCTCGCTCGGCCTCTACCTCGCTTCCCCGGCTCTCCCAGTCCACCCTCCCGTCACCATCGTCGGAGCCCCAGTCGCCACCCGGCCATCCACCACTGCTCTCGGAGTAGTCGCCATCGCCGTCGCCGTCGCTCGGGAGAGGAGGGAGGCGGCCGGGCCGCCGGGGGATGTCGGGGAAGGAGGGGGCGCTAGGGGATGTCGGGGGAGGCGGCGGTGGCGGGCGAGGTGGGGGAGGAGGCGGCGGCGGCGGGGGGGGGGGGAGGTGGGGGTAGGAGGCAGCGGTGGCGGCGGGGGAGGTGGGGGTAGGAGGCGGCGGCGGCGGGCGAGGTGGGGGAGGAGGCGGCGATAGCGGGGAAGGTGGGGGGAGGAGGCGGCGGCCGGGGAGGAGGGGGGAGGAGGCGGCGATGAGGGAGAAGGGGGGAGGAGGCGGCGGCCGGGGAGGAGGGGCGAGGAGGCGGCGGCGGCGAGGGAGGAGGGGCCCAGCGGCCGGGGGGCCGGGGAGGTGGGGGAGGAGGAGGGGGCGGCGGCGGGCGCGGCCGCGTGGGAGGGAGGAGAAACCGAGGGGGGCGCGGCCGCGTGAGACGGTGGGAGGGAGGAGATCCAGATCTGGCGTGAAATGAGGCGCCGACCGGATAAGGAGAGAAAGAAAACGAGGAAAAGAAAAAGGAAAGAAAAAGGAGAAAAAGGAAAAGAAAGAGGAGAAAAAAGGGGAAATAAAATAAAATAGGTAGAAATAAAAGTTGCCGACTATATTTTGCTAAATATAAATTGTAGCCGATTATAAAATATCTAGTTAATTCTTATTAGCCGATTATAAATTGTAGGAAAATCACTAAAAAGTATTCATAATTATCAGAATAAATTAGTAGTCATATTGTAAATTAATATCCATCAGAAGATGTAAAATTGTTTACGACAGCTAGAATAGCACGCTTCAATTTAAAATAGTATGCGAGGATATAACCTCATGCGCGCCGAATAACTTGTTTAGTTTTCCACGTTTAACTGTACAATACATGCAGTTACCTTGGTGCGCGTGCCCAGCGAACTGGTCTCCACATTGAGGCCATCCGCGAGACGAACACCCAAGAACGCCGAATCCTTTACTCCCACTGAGAATAAAACATCCCTACTCTTAGCTCCCGCCTGGCCGCCTCCATACCATCCACATGAAATCGAGTGAAAGAACAGATCCGGAGATCTCTCAAATTAAACAGATCTCTGTGATCCTTGATGTTGTCTAGTGTGTTACTACTTAAATCAAAGTATTTCAGAGTGCATTTGCTACGCTTGTGGCAGAGCCGAGGCGGCGGTCCGGCGGAGCTCGGCTGAGAGGGGAGGAACTCAACTTAATAAACTCGATGAGCATGCGGGACAACGAAAAGGTTTGGCGTTGTAATACAGAGAAGGTTTGGCGTTGTAACTGTTCGGACGAAATTACTTCTTTGCCCACTTTACCTAGCACCACTCCTGCACACCACTCAGAGGCACCGGAGGTGTTAAGATCATGAGAACCATTCGATGAGCTATATTGGACGGCTGAGAATAAACGAATGTACCGAACCAGAACTCTTCTTCAAAACATCATACTTCTCATTTCTGGAGGATCCCGAAATCGTACAGGCGTATGCTGACCTCGAACGCATGGACAACCTAGATATTGACGAGTAGATATTATGTACGTATGTTGTAATAGTTAGTATATACATATATTGTTACTATACTCTTTCCCTTACTCGAGCCGCCTTCTTTTCCTTATGACAGATCCAGAAAGATGACGACCGTCGCCGCCGCTTTCGCGTATAGTTACTTCGGGCTGGGATTGGGCTGGCACGGCACGAACGCTGGCACGGTGGGCTTTGGGCCTGGCCAGAGGCGATGCGGGCCGGCAAGGCACAGCACGGTGAGATGACTGGGCCGAGTAGGCACGGCACGAAGCGGCACGAAGCACGATGAGCCTGGACCGTGCCGCCGGCACGGCCCAACTCCCAGCTCTATCTCCAGTCGCCACCCAAGTCAACAGCCGAGAGCAACCAACGGCTGAGAGAGAGAGAGAGACAGAGCGCAACCGAGGAAGCCGACGCTGCCTTATCTCCTTGCTCTCTCCAACTGAAAGGTAGCCCCCCTTCTAATTCTTTTATTTTCTATTTCTTCTTTTCTCAAATTGAGAAATCACCAAAATGCCCTCACCAAAATCCAACAGGGGATGCACTCCCGGCCCTCATTTATGTATCTCTCAATCAGATGAGGAGACAAAACCGATAAGTAGAGCATTAATAATTCTGCAGCTCCTCACCAACTACTGGAACGACCTCCTTTTCCCAAAATCTACTCTTATGGAACTAGCTTAGCTTTGATTGGTGCCCTTCACAGTTTCCTGATCACGACGCCCATCCATCCATCAAGTAGGCCACAGGAAGCGAATGCGACGAAGACGGCACGAGCAGCAGAGCGGGACAGCTGCCTGCTGTGCTAACCCAACCCAACCCAACCCAATCCAACCATACACATAACACTACCACTCTCCGGGCGCTTTACTTTTAATTCCATGTTTCGGGCGCTTTACATAATTCCGTGTTTCTAATTTTGAGAATGAGTAGAACAGTTAGCATTATGTTTTTTAATTTCAGGCAAAGCTAACACGGCTGTACACTTCGCTATCCAAGTACCGGCACTTGCCCACTTCTTTTCTGTGCGCCGGTGAGCGAGTGATCGAGCCATCAGAGCATACACAATAACGGACGTCAGTTGGCCGTAAGTCTTGCTATGCAAGACACAAGATAATACGAAGGAGAGAGAGTATAGAGAACTGACCAATCTCTCACGAACTAGTCGATTTCAACACGAAAAGTAAAATATATTGTGTCATAAAGAAACTGTTTATAAAGACATATAAAAGACAAAATATTATAGAAGCTACTTTTAGTACTGTTTGTAGATAATATAGATGATATTATAGATAACAGTTGTTTATATTATTGTATATGGTCTTAGGTGACTAAGCTAGATCGCACGAAAGCCACTATAGTAGCACTAGTAGCTAGTTGGTGCACGCGTCTAGTACGGTGGGCTCATGCGCGCGCTAGCTAGCCGTGTGGCGGTGTGGGGGCCTTCAGTTCCATCCATCGATGGGCCGGGGAACAGAATGGAGACGGGGCGCCTCTTCGGTCTCACTCCGTGTCCCTTCCCCTTCACGCGCGGCGCGCCTACGACGGCGACGGCGCGTGAAGACCAGGCCATGGTTGGGTTGGATGATTCGGATTGGATCGGTGTGGTTTCATCGACCGCTGACCAATGCGCGGCGAACGCGCTCGGCGGTGCCCGCGTGCCATGCCGGTGCGTCTGCTCGCCCGGCCCCTCTCGAGCTCAGTTCCCAGGCGGGTTAGTATTTGATTCGCTGGGTTTCGACGAATTCTGCTTTGAGACTGTTCCAGCTTCTAGCCATTCTCCCGGCACGATACCGTCGATGCAAATGCAACTGCTAGTACTATGCTACGAAACTGCTAATACTGTTAGACAAGTTCAATTCCGGCAAACGGACTGATACTTGACCATTAGGGAATGGTAGATAGCACACATTTTTTCCATACTGATAACCAAACGAATCCCTGTTACGAAACTTCGTGGCACTATCAGGATCAGGTCGCCGTGGCCCCGATGAAGGAGAGAGGCACTGAAGAAGTGAACTGTTCGAAAATGAGTGTCACGGAAATCTTATTTGCACGATGTTGCTCTGACAATGACAACTTTGTTTAACAAAACATCCCTTTCCACTGACCCAAACTTACCGTGTATGTGGTTTCGATTTTCTAAAGGTACAAATGTAAATGCTTATAATCAGAAGCTTCAGGAATATTTGTGCTCTGTACTTCATAATCTGACAATAATGCAGTCAAGCAGCTATTGTCCCATCACCTGAGATTCACTCGTCACAGCTACCGGCACAGGCCAGAGTTCTAAGACAATCATCGCTATTTTTGGGTTACACCTCATTCTGACAAACAGCACATTACCATGCTTGATATTACAGATCAGTAACATAAACATTTTGCACCCAGCCATGCAGCTGATAAACAGCCACAGAACAGGTACTCACCTGTAAGATCTGCCATCTATGGTGTATGCGTTGTACTTACATACTATGCCAGAAAGCAGGAGTATATAGAGAGGCACAATCTGCTATACCTTTGATTACATTGTTCATGCAACAGAACGTAGATCAACAATCTCAAAACGCAAATTAGGTTTGAAGTGCACCTTGGAGCACGTTTCATATATTGGACTGCCATCAGTTGTCTCTTGGTGAGTGTGGAACCCACTTTCATTGCACTCCCTGAGCACATCCATTCCTCCTGGGTCTGCCAACCTGAATATTCCATAGCTCCTAGAGGATTTGAGAACAGCCGCAACACTTTCAGATTTCATTCTACTATAGTAAGCCAGGTGGTATATCACTGAAAGCAATTAGGTATAACAAAATTGCAAATGTATGACTGCCCAGTTTATGTTAACTGTTGTAATTTTGAGCAAGAAACACCTGCCTAGTAGGATCGGTGGGAGCAACCACAATTGCAACAGCTTCAGGTAACATAACCTGCAGAAAATTGATATTTTTCATGTACCAAAAATAAAGGCATGAAAAAGCAGGTAAAACACATGCATGTATGAGCTCACTGCAGATTGTTACAGAAGGGCCAGTAATTCTGAGCTCTACAGGTTTTTATCAATGTTGGTACAACCAGGGAGAACAATAACTGTGCCTAGTTTTTTTTTTTTTTGTATTACCAAGCTTAAACATCTCGAAAGTTTAAGCATCACTGCAACTTAAGCCCCCATAATGGCCTGTCCTTTTTTGGTATTGGACTATTTGTAATTTGGTTGGGAAAATGAAGAGAATGCATATAGCCCTTATAAATGTAAGCTCTATAAACCTAACAAGTAACAACAACTGCAGAACAAAGGATAGACCATGTGTTCAGACGTCAGGATGGAATTTTCGTCTTTCGGGGCTAATCTTTATCATTTAATTCATTTTACGCCTAGGAGCTTACAGACCCCTAAAGAGATCCTATGGTCAGATAAGGCACAGAATACTAATATTTCAAAAAGTTTATTTGTGCGTTCTTACATACTAGCTAGAAGTATCTGCGGTAGCTACTCAAGTGAAAAATTGGAGGCTTCAGCAAATAGAAGCTTCCATTCTACAGGCAGAAGTACAGACCTAATTCTTTCATGGAGGCTATGCACAATATATGGCGATAGAGGGATTTTAATTTTAAAAAGAAAAACCATAAGTTTCTACAGTTAAGAAGCCTTATCTTTTGATTCATAAACAGCAACTCCACTTATATAATTACCTGGTAAGAATATTGAGTATGCAAATCGATCGATGACAGGAAGCATGTTTGTGAAGGGTGAGTCTGGAAGAGACAAACAAAATGTCAATTGTAAGGAATTGTTAAACTAAAGTGGCAATTACACCTAAGCACACTAAGAAAGCATGTAATCCTAACAATGTTTCGTGTGGAAAGGATTCCCACGCTGCATAGCAATAAGGCAAGTCAAATTGGATCTGAAACTTCTGAGGATACTAAGATGAAGGGGAAGGGACTTTCACACTGATGAAGACCAAACTTGGTAACCAAACAGTGGATTAAAAATAGTGGGCTGCTAGGTTCAGTGTGCTTATACCCTTGTAAGTTACAGGAAAACTAACAATATCATTTGTCCTTTATGCCATTCTTTTTTTTCCTATGGAGAAGAATTAAAACAACCAATACAATAGATTAAATATTTGATGGAATGAAGGCCACGTTTGCAGTATATCAAGAAATACTGAAATTAACAATAACATTCTGTTTATTCAGCATTAAATATAGGGTATGCTGCAAGTATAAGTATAAACCATTGAAAGGAAGATGCCATGGTCCGCGTATTGCTTTTCGTATAACATGTGCTGCTGCTCCTTTCTATGGATAATACAAATGCGACAATTGTCATGTGGTGCCAAGTATATGCTCGACGTCACAAGGCTAAGGAACAGCCAGCCCTAGAGGCAGCAGGTTAAGAGTCTGTCATATCTAAATAGGAAGATTGCAATTAGGAAAGTCTAAGTTAAGAAGAGTGCAATTAGAGTCCAAGTCCAGGAAGGATGATACCTTCTATCCCAAGTCAAGTTGTACCCCTATATAAAGGGACATATGAAATCAATAGAAGGGGGAAGGATTGGGTATTCAACCTAATCTCTTGCGCCTCCTAATCTGTTCCCTCTTCACTGTGCAGTTAGGGTTTCTCCCTAGCCGCGCCTCACCCATGGCGCCGAAGCACAACCCGCACCCTCCTAACCTAATCCTTCCCTTCTGCCTTCGCTCCCAACGCTCATCACCTGACATCTTGGTATCAGAGCTAACCGTTGCTACATCCACCATGTCAGGCAACAGTGGTAACGAGGATTTCCAACAGGAGATGCGCAAATTCGCCGAGGATACAGCAAAATCCCTCGCTAATCTCAATGACCAACTCGCTCGGCACACCAGCTTGATTGAAGCCAACAACAGCCAGCTAACCTAGCATGATCGACGCCTGGCACGCATGGAAGGACAGCCCACCAGCAAGGAAGTCAGCGAAGACGAAGAGGCCGCCGCACGATGGGTGGTCGACGGGGAGTTGCCGCCAAGTCAGCACCACCCCAGTGATGGCTCAGGTGTCACCTCCATGGTGCTTACCCCTCTCCTGCCGCCACCGCACTCATTGTACCAGGAACAGGACACCAACGAAACCCGCCTTGCTACATCAAGCTCGATTATCCGACCTTTAACGGCAAGGAGGATTCACTACCGTAGATCAACCGCTGCTAGCAATGTTTTCGCGCACAACAAACAACCATGGAGGATAGGGTGTGGTTTGGTACGTACCACATGTCAAGTGTGGCGCACCTGTGGTACATGTAGGTCAAGCGCATGGATGGCATGCCTAATTGGCGACACTTCACTGACCTCATTGATCGTCGGTTCAGGACTCCCACGTGTCACAATCCGTTAGGCGAATTGACGGGCCTCTGGCGCACAACATCGATTGAAGAATTCACTGAAAATTTTCTGACCTTGCTAGCTCGTTGTGGCCACCTCGATGAGGGGTAGCAGGTGATGCTGTTCACAGCTGGGCTCAGTGAGCCCCTGAAGACACACGTCGATCTCCATAGGCCAACCGACTTGGAGGTCGGAATGGACCTAGCTAGGGCCTACGAATGCTTAACTCTTTTTCCACAGATTCCGGCAACCTCAACCACTTCCTCCAAGGTAGCAAGCACCAAGCCATTACTACCCCGGGCAGCAACGTCAAGGGTGGCGGCGTCAAGCTCGACAACACCCTCTACTATAACCACGGGTGCGTCAGGATCGGTCAAGCCATGGAGCACTGTCTCGACCCACGTCGTACCTCCACTCAGCATCGCCTACAGGGGAGCTCATGGAGGAGCTACTCGCGGAATTCACGACGGTCTTCGCCGAACCATGAGGACTCCCACCTCCACACGGCTGCGACCACCGCATCCACCTTCCTGGCACAAGCGCGGTGGTGGTTCGGCTATACAGGTACCCAGCAAATAAAAAAGATGAGCTGGAACGACAATGCACTGCAATGTTGGAGAAGGGAATCATTCGGCGTAGCAGCTCTGCATTTTCTGCGCCCGTGTTACTTGTCAAGAAGGATGGATCTTGGCGTTTCTGCGTCGACTACCGCTGCTTGAATGATAAAACCATCAAGGAAAAATTTCCAATCCCAGTGGTAGAGGAGCTCCTTAATGAGCTCAAGGGAGCGACAAGGGAGCGAGGTTCTTCACCAAGCTTGACCTTGGCTTTGGATATCACCAAGTCCAGATGGCTCCGGAAGATATGGAAAAGACCGCTTTTCGCATTTATGAGGGCATATTTGAATTCTTGGTGATGGCTTCCGGCTTAACCAACGCACTGGCAACATTTCAAGCTCTCATGAACGAGGTACTGCGACCATACCTACGCCATTTTGTAGTTGTGTTCTTTGACAATATCTTGATTTACAATTCCTCTTGGGCTGATCATCTACGGCATGTTCAGGCGGTGCTCCATCATCTCCAACATCAGCTTTTCCTGAAAAAGTCTTAAGTGCCTCTTTGGGGAAACATCGGTGATGTACCTTGGCCATTTCATCCGGGCCAAGGGCGTCGCCATGGACCTGTCCAAGGTGGAGGGCACACTGGACTGGCCGTGCCCCCAATCTGTGTGCGCTCTTCGCGGCTTCTTGAGGTTGGTCAGTTACTACCGGTGCTTCATCAAGGATTACGACACCATTGCGATGCCGCTGACACGCCTCCTCCGTAAGGAGGGCTTTGCTTGGTTGGAGGAGGCTGACTTGGCATTCGCAGCACTCAAGGGGGCGTTGACCTCGGCACCCATGCTCCGGTGCCGAATTTTGATGCACCGTTCGTGGTAGAGTGCGGCGCCTCGAGCACTGGGTTTGGTGCTGTGCTTCATCAAGGCGTCGGCACCATCGCCTTCTTCAGTCGCCCGATTGCCGCACGACATGCCAAGTTAGCAGCATATGAGGATGAGCTAATTGGCCTTGTCTAGGCCGTGCGACATTGGTGGCAATACTTGTGGTGGTGCTCATTCACGGTCCGCATGGATCATCATGCCCTCAAGCTTCTTCTCGACCAGCGGTTGTCCACTATTCCTCAACACCAATGGGTGAGCAAACTGTTTGGATTTGACTTTGTGTTGAGTTTAAGCCAGGGCGCCTTAACGTCATTGCCGAGCACTCTCACAGAAGGAAGCTGAACCGGGGATCGCCTTCGCCATTAATGCCCCCTGATTCGAATTATTTGACAAGCTATGATAGGTCGCGCTCGCGAAGCCTGAGCTCTCGGCCTTACACATGCGCATTGAGGCAGGCGAATTCGCCGCTCCTTGGTCACTGTTGGACGGTGTCGTGTGCTTTAACCGGCAAGCACACATTCCAGCAACATCAAACCTTGTCTCGACGGTTCTGGCTGCAGTCCATGATGGGCCACATGAGGGTATTCAAAAGACCTTGCACCGCTTACACCAGAATTTCCATATCCTTCAGGATAGGGCGGTGGTGTAGGAGTTTGTCCGTGCATGCGTTGTGTGCCAGCGCAACAAGATTGACCAGCTTCAGTCGACTAGGTGGTTGTTTCCTTTGGAGGTGCCATGTAGGATTTGGTTTGACATATTGATGGGCTTCAATGAAGGATTGCCAAAGGTGGGCGGGAAGTCAGTCATCTTGACTATTGTGGATCAATTCTCGAAGTATGCTCACTTCATTCCGTTGGCACATCCTTATTCAGCTTCTTTAGTCGCCCAAGTTTTCTTTGCTGAAATTGTTCGCCTGCATAGTATACCGGTGTCTATTGTTTCCGACAGAGATCCGGTGTTCACCTCCAAGTTTTGGAAAGATCTATTTACACACTGTGGCGCCAACATTAATATGAGCACAACATTTCATCCCCAATCTGATGAGCAATCCAAGGTGGTCAATAAGGTCATTACTATGTATCTCCATTGTATGACGGGAGATAGTCCTTGACAGTGGATCCGTTGGTTGCCATGGGCTGAATTTATCTACAGCACATCATACCATTCAGTGCTGTAAACTACTCTGTTTCAGGTTGTGTATCGGTGGGATCCACTGTCTTTTCGTGATTATGAGCCCGGTGAGGCGCACACCACGGTAGTTGATCAAGAGCTTCAGGACCGCGACCAGTTTTTGTCTGATGTTCGTGGTCGTTTGCAGCATGCTCAAGACTTTTACAAAAAGTTCTTGACTGCAAGCATCGCAGCGTACACTTTGCAGTGGGAGATTTTGTATGGCTGCGTCTTCATCATAGGGCAGCGGTAACTTTGCCAGGCATGCGACATGGGAAGCTAGGGTCTAAGTATTATGGGCCATATCGCATCCTCTCCAAGATCAATGAAGTTGCTTATCAATTGGACTTGTCAAAATCAGCACGCTTACACGATGTCTTTCATATGAATCTACTTAAGAAGTACGATGGCATTCCTCCCGAAGCTCCACCACCATTGCCGCCTCTTCTACACGGTCAGGTCATCCCAACGCTGGCCAAGGTATTCCGTGCAAGACTGTCTAGGGACAAGTGGCAGATTCTCGTACAATGGAAAGGACTCCATGCTGCTGATGCATCATGGAAAGATGTTATTGTTTGTAGGGAGTCTTATCCCTCTTTTCAGCTTGAGGACAAGCTGTCCGTCAAGGGAGGGAGAGATGTCATGTGGGGCTAAGTATATGGCATTATGGCAGACGTCACAAGGCTAAGGAATAGCCAGCCCTAGAGGCGGCAGGTTAAGAGTCCTTTGTATCTAAATAGGAAGATTGCAATTAGGAAAGTCTAAATTAGGAAGAGTGCAATTAGAGTCCGAGTCCAGGAAGGATGATACCTTCTATCCCAAGTCAAGTTGTATCCCTATGAAAAGGGACATATGAAATCAATAGAAGGGGAAAGGATTGGGTATTCAACCTAATCTCTTGCGCCTCCTAATCTGTTCCCTCTCCACCGTGCGGCTAGGGTTCCTCCCAAGCCGCGCCTCAACCACGGCGCCAAAGCACAACCTGCACCCTCCTAACCTAATCCTTCCCTTCCACCTTCGCTCCCAACGCTCATCGCTTGACAACAATAACCAAAAAGGCATCACAGAGGTTGTATTCACGTTTAATATCAGTAATTGGGAATAGCAACATAACCAACAGAACATGTCAATATCAACCTAGTTCGCTGCTCTGAAGATTTGTCTTGAGAATTTCTATCTTATTACCTCCTGTGATAATAAGATCTAGTTCGTTAAAAGTTAAAATCACTAAATGCTAGTTTCAAATCAGAATACAAACGAGTGATATTACACACCCTAACTTGGCAGCAACCACAGAATACATTAATAAGATTTGTCTCAGCATATCTATTTCAGACTAGGTGAGGCAGGTTACTGTATGTATTTTCTTTCATTTTCAACATTGAACCAACATAAAATGAAATCACGTAAAGTACAGAAATGTTAAATATATACATGTATCCACCCTGCAGGGTAAAGTGACTGCTCTGATAATATGGCATGTATCTCCTCCTCATTAACGGCTTGACACTGCATTTGGAAAAAACCACAGCTTCAGAATGTGGCAAGAGGATTAATTAAAGGAAGATATATTAAAGTAACAATGATAAATTACGTAAATACAATTTTTTTCAAACCATTCAATTACTGACATACTGAATGAGCAGTTGTTTCTTGCTTGGGTATAATCAACATTGTCACATAGTAAGTTCCATCTCTCTGCAAATAGGCATAAAAAGATTCAAGATCCAAATCTGAAAATAGGCATGCTTGTCCGTTGTCACATTGATAAATTCTTCTTCCCACTGCACTTACAAATGAAGCCCCGAGAATTCCACAAGTCTCTAGATTATTGCTTGTATTCTCCTTTGCAAGTTCCATGAATTCATCTGTCAATCTCACTGACAGAAGAGCATGCATAAAGCAGTTAAGTCATCTAAAACTTCAGTTTCTCCGCATGCTCCTAGCAACAGCGCACACTGAGACAAAGAAATGAGAAATGAAACAGAACATACTATTTGCATGTCATGCAAATTGCTAGATGTTGAAGACTGTCCCGCTGAAGGTCTTGATTGCTCATCCATATATTCAGGATCAGGGCTAAAAGAAACATCAGGAAAGCTCGAAAGGTCTTCTATCCAAGAAACGATAGGGGATGGGAAGTGGTGCTTCACAGAGTAGGAACCATCATCGCAATCTCTGGCTGTTCGAAGATTAACGTGGCAGAGGACGGTTTTTTTAGCATCAGAATTATCTACATACATCGATTTACTTGGTGTTGAATGTGCCCCGCATTTCCTCGCACTGACTTCAAATCTGCCATTCAGCATCAGATATGTCACAGAGTCATGATCGTGTAGCAGAAATACAGTCGAGATGCAGAAGAGACGAGTATGGTATACCTCCTGCCACTCATGGCTGGGGCAAGTCAGGACATCAATTTCCAGCCTGCAAATCACAAAATCTCAAACAATTAGAACACTATAGAAAAAGTGAAAGCAGTTTCAGGAGCTGCTCAACAACACCAGAACGGGGCAGCGTTAAACATCAATTAGGCAAACTAAAAGAACTTGTTTTTTTCAATCCTGCAAAGGCATAAACAACATCGTGTAGATGTAGTACCGCCATAACCATAAGCCCACATAACCATCATCTCCACTCCACTGCTCAAAGCCTCAAACCGAGAAGTTCATAAGCAATCCAAGACGATGTGTTCGCAACTAACAAATTGGCAGATCAATTGGAGAGTACTGTGTTGCTTCGAAGAACGAAAACCCAGCCGCTGCTGATTAAATCCGAATTAAGAAGGACCAGCTCACCTCTAAGGATCTAACCAACAACCTACCAAGACACCTCCCAGCGGCAGCAACCTAAGGCCTACCAATTCTTATCTCCCCAGGAGCACTTATACTCTCAAACCCAACATAATTCAGTTAAAATCACAGAGCCACAATCTACTCTCCTGCGGAGCCACTGACCTATGATCTGAGAATTTCGCGACCTGCGCGCCGGGGGGGGGGGGGGGGGGGGGGGGGGGGGCTTACGTTGTGAAATCTGGAGCAATTCTGCGAAGGATTGGAGAGAGTGGAATAGGAAGGGGAAAGGTAAGTGAGCGATGAGTGCGTGCTATTTTTCTCGGACGCGAATCGAATCACATCCGGTTTTACAATGGCATAATTGATGGTATCCCACAAAGTTAAGAGCAGAGCCCGTTGATAAAATACCTTCTTTTATATGATAACAAAAAAATCTAAAGTTAATAGGTTAATTAATGATTTGTTTTTCATTTTAGATTAATTTCTTAATCATTTTTTCCGCTCTCCTTCCATTCCTCTTCTCTCCTCTCAAAGGGCCGGATTTGGAGAAAAAAGAGGTGAGGAGGGTAGGAAGTAGAAGCTATGGTATTTTGGTCATTTCACGTGAGATTAAATAGTAAAAGGAATAAAAAGCAATAAAAATACAAAAAGTACAAAAGATCAACTAGTTTCTTAATTTTAGAGTATTTTATCTGTTATCATGCAATGGAGGATATTTTAACAATAGTGTTTCAACTTTGAAGCACATGATCAATTATCTTTTTAGAATTAAGACAGACACGCATCATGTCAGTGTGGTGTGCACGTGAATCATACAGAGGAGAGCGCGAGAGAGAATTTAAGAGGGGAAATTGGCTACAAGATACCGTAAATTGTCACCATTTGATAATGGACATCTAAAAATATGGTTACGCTAAAACACATTGTAGAAAGATGTAATTTTGCTGTAGAACACCAATGGCACTATCATATCTTTTTTAGGCCAGAGAGGAGAGAGAAAGCATGTGAACTGTCAATTTTGCCCCAGGAGAGAGAAAGTAAAACGCACAGCGCACACGCTGGTAGCCAAGTCCAGCGCATTTGAGCTCGTCGCTGATACGTAGCTCGCAAACACCATGATGTGCGGGTACCTCCGCACGGGCTGCCTTGTCGACGCATGGGTGGTGTTCGACTGAATGCCAACCCACGACGCCGCCTCCTACAATGCTCTCATCTCAGGCCACGTGCGCCTCGGCTGCCCCACGTCCGTGGCCGAGGAGCTCTTCCGTCGAATGCGCCTTGCGGGGCTCGTCCCCATTAAGTACACTAATGAGATCGCCACATCCTACTGCCTCTCCCCCTCCATTGAATTGCATCACCACCGACCATAGTTCACCGGAGGGGCCCTCCATCTCCAACTTCGGTCATTTCGGCCCGTGCCGCCTTGGTGAGAATTGGTTCAATTCCTTTGGCCTTGATCATCTGTGGCAAGCACTGATCTCTTCTCTACCCTTTTTGATTGAAACTTGAAGCACTATAGATCGCCAACGTCGTGACCATCCCCTGTCGCCTCATGCTCCCATCATCGGTCATCATTGTCGCTACTTCGACTCCTCCAACCATCTTGGTGAGTCTCCCTTAGCTCCCTGGTGCCTATGCTCCCTTTATTTTGCATTCATTTTCCCTCCCGTGTCGCCGCACCAACCAACCTCTGCCTCTAGCCACTGGTTTCTGTCGTCGGGCCTCCTCTATGCACCATGGCCCATGCCATTGCCCATGTGGCACCTTTTCCCACTCGGGGACCCATTTGGGGGGAATTGAGATCCTCTGCCTTCAAAGGCAGTGACTTTGGGTCACTGACGCGTGGGCCCCACGGGCTCGTGGGGCCCACGCGTCAGTGACCCAAAGTCACTGCCTTTGAAGGCAGAGGATACGCGTCCATTTGGGGGATCACCTCAGCATCACTATGGACCCTCGATCGTCAGCGAGCTTGCCCCAACTCGGCCACCTCTTCTGCTTTCTCTTTCCTAAGGCAAAATTGATAATTCGCGTGCTTTCTCTCTCTTCTTTGGCCAAAAAATGATATAATAGTGCTCTCGGTGTTATACAGCAAAATTACATATTTTTACAATGTGTTCTAAGGTAATTATATTTTTGAAAATCCGTTGATAATTAATGATAATTTATAGTGTCCTATAGTCAATTTGCCAAAGCTGACGAGGAGGGACGGACGGGCGCGTGTCGCACTCGGCGAAGCCAGCGAGCCATGTGGGTGCAGCGCCGCAAGTGCGGTGCGGATGCTGTGTCGGCCTTGCTAGTGACGCTGCGACGCTGCGTCTGCGTGCGACGATGCCGGGCGCGCGGTATGGGACGGAGGGATCGAGTGTACAGTCTTGGGGATCGGGAGGCATCACGTTTGCGTGCATCGGCCCGCGCGCGGCCCGGATCGGCCCTGATCGGTTCGGCTTGAGCTTCTAGCTTCTTGCTTATTTTTCACTATTCATAAATTTCGTCTTTTTCTAAACTTTTGGTTTTTTGTTGAGCTTTTTTGCCGGTTCTTTTTTTCCGTATTCGTTTGTATTATACATATTGTGCTAATATATATTTTATATTTTTAAATTTTTTAAATTTAATTATGCTAAATAAGTCTCTGTCAGTTACAGTATTTTTTTCAGCCAGCTACAGTGTTTTCAGCCATAAACCATGAGCTTTTAAGCCCAACTGATCACCGCGTGGCGTGAGGCGCCGTACCCGTCCATCCCACGGGGATACGGGATCGATGGTTGGGTGGGCAACGCATACCCAGACGGGCTTCGAGGCTGGTGTGAATGCCTAGACGAAAGCAAACACCGTGCACGCTAATTCAGGGTGCCAAGAACTTACAGCGGCTACGATGAGCCACCGGAAGAAGTGAAAGAATAGCCGATCCCGCTTTGAAAGCTCAACCTCGGGGGAATCAGTTTCGCCGGTCCAGTGACTTGGCATAAAAAGGCGAGTTGGGTTCTCCTCCATGTGGTGCACTCCTGCTTCTTCGTACCCAGAAGACGTTTGAGCTGCTCCAAGGGAAAGCCTTTTGCTGCCGGATGAAGGTCTTACGTCGGCAAAAAAAAGAGACCTTTCTCGCTCGGCGGAGCATTGCTCCGTTTCAACAAATGAGAGTTTTCGGTGGAACTGGTGAACCACACGAGCTGGTTAGATGCGTGGAGCAGAGAGCTTGTAGTACTTGATAGCGCAGCTATGTAGTAGAAGGGAAGGATCCTAAATTGACCCCCTTCTTTTTTTATTCAAAGACACAAAAGCACAATACAAAAAGATTGGACTCTCGGATGAGACTAAGCAGCTACCGTTCCGACGCGCCCTTGACCCTATCTTGATTAAAACCGAAAACCCTCTCTAAGGTGGAGCCTCCTGTATCTGAGATTGACAACTCTAGTAACAGAGAATGTCAATGCAGTTTTAGAACTAGAAGTGTAAATATTTTCTCTTACTGGTAACTTGAAATAGACCTCATCTTCATAAACTTATTTTATAGCCGGCTGTCCAAAGAACTCCAATTGAAGATCGAAACTTGCAACTCATATCTTCGGTATACCTCAATACAAGACAAGCACTGGAAAGGATATTCAAGAAAAACCGGGCTATCGCCCAATCTAAGCGGGTTTCCCCTTTCCTCTACGGGAGTCCTCTTTTAGTCTATTTCAGTTCCTCCTGTGTCTATCGCTATCGCCGCGTCAACTAGCTTGGCCAATCCTACAAGAAAGCAAATGATAACGCTTGCAGATAAGCTAGGCTGTCAAGCTAGGACAAAATATTTTCCCTTTGAAGGCGGATGTCGACAATGCACCAGTTACGACATCTTATAAGGCCACACAAGTACAAAATTCGCACTGTAGATTAAAAAGTTACCAATCCACCAGCTACTTGATCAACATGAAAACGCATCAGCTCCTTTCATGTATCTATTTCATGCGTACCATCCATCTACTGTTCCCTATTGAGATAACTTGATTGCCCATCTTTCACGTTTGCAGAATCACCTGCAGTGTCTAACAAGAAGCTCAAAAAAAAAGCCAAAAAACTAGAAAAAGACGAAATTTTTGAATAGTGAAAATAAGCTAGAAGCCAAGCCGAAACAAGCGAGACCTCAAAATCCGTTCATAGTGCCAGCGTATGTCCTGTTCCCTGCACAGGAAAAGGCAATCAATTTTCACATAATTCTGACTAGAGAACAGTAGACTGACGAAAGCGATAGTGCAAATATTTCTCCTTTGCCCAGGAGAATAGGTTCCTGTTCAAAAGTGCTATGACTTTTGGCCACGTCTTTTTACCTTTTGCTTGATCGCAAGAGAGATTTGAGTAAAGGATACACATGTTGAGAAGTCATTCTGTTCAAAGCGGCTATTACAAACGGCTTATAGAAATTACCTTGAGAAACTACTCTATTCAAAAGCCATATTTTAAAAGCCAAAAGAAATGATAAGGCCAGAGAAATGTAATGGTGTCCATTAATCCAGTGAGAAAACACATATGGATGAATACTCATTCGTGAGTCAGAAGTCAACATTTACCTGCATGCGATTTGCTCATGTAAAATGATGCTATCCTGTTCTCCATCATATGTGGTTAGCAGATGCATGGTATCGCAATAAATGGGAAATCAAACAACAGAAATAAGTATTATTTCACCTAGTGGGAGATAGCAAATGCAGAGCTCAAGGTGAAAATTGACATCAGTCAATATGTTACCCGGATACCCCGATACGGATACGGATACGCGATACCGCGATACCGCGATTTGTCATTTTCCCAAAAACACCGATACGGCGATACGTGTGTATATATATAATATATATATATATATATATATATATATATATATATATATATATATATATATATATATATATATATATATATATATATATATATATATATATAGTAAAGATAAAAATAAGAAATTAATGAATTCTTATAAGGAATTGAGAATACCTTAATATTGATGTAGCAACTTGCTTGATATTTCAGCTCTCCCTCCTGGCTGTTAGACTAATATAATGAACCATCTGCGAAGAATAATAGAATAGATAAGTACATGTACACAAATAGTGAAGTAAAAAGCAGAATCACAAGTCATGAATCATGATTGATAGTAGGTAGTAAAGTATGCGTTAATTCATCATTTACATAACGGGATCCCTTATATGACTTACACCCACCTTATCAAATAGATCCGCAACTGTAGGAAGACCCAAGCGATCATCAGTAGAAAAGTGGAACTCCTTGGGCGCTGTTGACTGAGGCTTTGGATGGACAAGCACACCAATATCGCCCTTGCTCTCAAGAATCTGCATGAAATGAAGTTTAGACTGATGCTCTGAATCATAATGTCATCAAATGTATTGGCTTTAAGTGAGATACGAAGACCTTTTTGTTCATTGGCTTGGCCTTGAACTTGGGGGGCCTTCTCCAATTCCTCCAGTTCCAATTCTTGAGAACTTTTCACCCTGTTGAAAAATGATGTTAGAATCGAACATAAAGATAAAATGACTATTGGTTTCTCAATGAATGAGTGTCAAAGGCAAACCTTGGTGGCCTAGCTCGTATTACTGTCTCAAGTTGTGGAGGTTTTGGTTCTGTCAGTTTCAGTGGCTTGCTACTCTGACTCTGCAAGATTGAAGCAGAAGCAAGTAATTAAGTTAGGCTTCAACTCCTGAAGTCTGTAATTAGTTAAGTCAAACAAATGTACAGTTAGACAAATTCTCTCCTTTTTGTTAAATGGCCGTGCTCTGAACTTTGGGATCTTGGCCAGCATCTCCTCCTCTAGCTCTGCAGAGCTCTTCGCTCTGACTGCTCGGATCCTGTGGGCAGTCTGAAGCTCAGGTTCCTTTGGCCTAGTTAGCATAAGCTTAGGCCTTCTCTTTAGTGCAGTTGCTGCATCCTCCTGCATTGCGCATACACTAAGTTCAGAGCACAACAAACAACAGGAGCAGTGAGCACAGAGCACATACTGAGGTGGCGTCTGGAGGCGTCAGCGGCGGGAGGGCACTGGCGGAGTGGCGGAGGCGGCAGCCGAGGTGACGACCGGAGGCCGGAGGGGACGGGCGGAGGCTGTAGCCGAGGTGACAACCGGAGGGGACGAACGGAGGCGGCGGGCGAGGCAGACCGACGGGCGACGGGCGAGGTGACAACCGGAGGTGATGGGCGACGCGGCGAGCGAGGTGGCGACCGGAGGGGACGGATGGAGGCGGCGGGCGAGGCGACGGGCGAGGCAGACCGGTGGGCGACGCGACGGTCGGAGGCTGCAGCCGAGGCGACGGGCGAGGCGGCGAGCGAGGCAGACCGGCGGAGGCGGCGGGCAATGCGACGGTCGGAGACGACGGGCGACGCGGCGGGCGAGGCGGCGACCGAAGGGGACGGACGGAGGCGGACGAGGCAGACCGGCGGAGGTGCCAGGCGAGGAGGCCAGCCGAGCGGGAGAATGCGTGCACGCGCGGTGTGGGTGGGGATTCAGATCTGGATCTGGATGGCTTGGTGGGGATATTAGGGTAGAAGTATCAGAAAAGTATCGGAGAGGTATCGGAGAAGTATCGGGAATTAATTTATTTTTTTGGATAATCAATAAATTCCGATACTTACAGGATACGTATCGGCGCGTATCGGGGCAGTATCCGTATCCGGTACAGTATCCGATACCGGTACGTGACTTTTGGGAAGTATCCGCGCAACGTAACTCAAACTTTTAGCACAGTGCAATATACTTTCCACAGAGAAAAAACTAGGTAATATATTTACCATTACAAACTAACAAAAAAGACTTACCATCCTGACAGTTTCTCGATGACATTTTCCACCATATTTCTTTGTTGTATACTGTCAGGGGTGTGGGCTTTGGGCCCAAGGCCCAGTCGGGTTATTATTAGGAATTAGAGATTGTTTTCTATTTGAGTTAGAGATTAATTTCCTTATGTTAGAGATAGAGTTAGAGATATGATATGAGTTTCCATATTATTAGAGATGGGATTGGAATTAGATTCGAACTGTTAGGGGGAGCTCATCTATATAAGAGGGCTACCGCATGCTATTGGAAGAAAAGCAGAGAATTATCAAGTCTTCCTCGCCTAAATCTCTAGTCTCTCTCCCTCTCGTTCTACGCCGACGCCATCCGGCCATCTTCTTGGTGGTGTTTACCCCGGTTCATGACAACTTGGTATCAGAGCAGTCGATCCCTTCCCACGACTTCTGCTACCATGGTTCCTGCGATTCGTCCTCTCGCTGAGTCAATGGCCATAATAAAAGCTAGCGCTGATAAGACGGCCAGCACCGACAAAAAGTCGGCGGACTTCCTCCTTAACATGCATGCCGTCTTCGAGAAGCACTTGAAGGAGCGGGAGAAGGCGAAACAACAAGTGCGCGAGGCGCATCATGATACAACAGGAGGTGGGGGAGAAATCACAGAAAAGAAAGAGATTGAAGCATCGCCAGATCCCGACGAAGCCTCCTCCAGCAAACTTCCTCCCGCACCCAGTCTGCATCTGATGGCTGACGTCGATCTATCGGCTGTTAGCGACGAGGGGAACGAGGTTGTCCTTGCCCCCGTCGCTGAGATCACCAGCCACGGCGAGGGCGCGTCCAGCCGAACCGTGTTGAAGAACGGGGAAGAAGATTACTCCGGTGGTCAGACCAGGAGGAGTGTGGCGGTCAGACCGAAAGGAGAGCAGCGGTCTGACCGGCGAATTAGGGTTCGCAGCCCCAGCCGCTTGCGCGTGCAGATGGCGGCAGCCGCTCGGCCTTCTCGCCGTCGCCCGGGCCATCTCCTCCCGCACCGCCGCCGTCGCCCGGAGGGTCTCCACCCGCACCGCCGCCTGGGTTACAGCCGCCCAGGCCACCTCCGCCGCGCCGCAGCCGCTCCGCCGTCGCCGAACCCGGACGACCACTGCTCCAGATCCGCCGCTGCTCGGGCCGCATCCGCCAGAGCGGTCGCTGCAGTCGGCCGCTCCGCTGGCCACCGGTCGCGGGCCGCCTTCGCCGCTTGGCTCCATGCGAGCCGCCGCCGCCGCCCGGGCCGCATCCGCAGGCCGCCGTTACGCCGGCCGCTCGCTCCGCCGTTGCTTCCGCCTCCGCACGAGCCATCGCTGCAGCCGCTCCGCCGGCCGCCCGTGTTGGCTGCCGCTCCGCCGGTCGTTCCATCGGTGGCTGCCGCAGCTTCGCAGGCCGCTACTCCGCCGACCGCCGCCTCTCGAAGCCGCCCTCGGCCAGACGCTCGACCGGCGCCGCTCCAGATCCTCCTCCGCCCGGGCCACCTCCGCCGTGTCGTCGCCGCTCCGCAAGGCCGTCGCTCCTCTGGCCGCCCGCTCCGCCTGCTGCTCCGCCCGGATGCTCAGTCGGCCGCCGCTTCCGCCAGCGCCGCCTCCTCTGCTTCTGCTAGCGCCGCTCTCGCCCACGGGACGCACCGACCGGCCCTAGCATGTTCGGGAGTTGCGGTCGGTTTTAAAACCGACCGACGGCTGAAGACCCAAAAAAACAAACAAACAAAAAAAAACTTTTCAAAAAATATCGAAAAAAGAGAAAAAGAAAAAAAATTAGAAAACAATTTTTGCAGGCATTAGATAACCGAAGGCGCTACACTTCGTCTAGCCCTGTTCCGCTTGGATCGGGCCAGTTGTCTCCATCCGCAGCAGGACTTCGCCACCGTTCGTCTTCTCCATCGGCGTCGGAGGTCTTCCGTTGATGCCATGACCGCCGCCTAGCAGCTCGAGGACGAGCTGCATGTCCAAGAGGGGTGTAGTGTCAGGGGTGTGGGCTTTGGGCCCAAGGCCCAGTCGGGTTATTATTAGGAATTAGAGATTGGTTTCTATTTGAGTTAGAGATTAGTTTCCTTATGTTAGAGATAGAGTTAGAGATATGATATGAGTTTCCATATTATTAGAGATGTGATTGGAATTAGATTCGAATTGTTAGGGGGAGTCCATCTATATAAGAGGGCTACCGCATGCTATTGGAAGAAAAGCAGAGAATTATCATAGTCTTCCTCGCCTAAACATCTAGTCTCTCTCCCTCTCGTTCTACGCCGACGCCATCCGGCCATCTTCTTGGTGGAGTTTATCCCAGTTCATGACATATACCACCCAAAGAATCTGGTTTCATAATTGCATTCAATACAATAATGACATTACTTGGTGAAGGAGCATTCACCTACAGGATATAAACCAATATAAACAAGCACAACAAATATTACCTATTTCCAGTTTTTCAATAAAAAACAAATAAGATTAATAAATGAATGGTAGAAGCCAGAAGTGTACCCAAACTCGACCGTTCAGTCCAACAGCTATCTCAAACGATAGTTTTTTTCCCAAGTGCCTCTAGAAGTGGACATGTTGAAGAACTTAACAGCCTACAGCCAACAGTAATATACATAAGGAAAACAAATGCTACTGCATTGTTGAACAATTATGGTAGGTATTGTCCGCACATTCTTGACAAGCCAGTTGATGTTTCAAACATACAGCTGTTTTTCAATCGACCAAATTCTGCTGCATTTCCCATAGCTGCAAAATAGTCTATAGCATTATATTTGGATAGCAGTACCATGAAACTAATAGAATGAGTATACTACAACAGTCTAGCCAGAAACAGCATCATTTCAGAAGGTGAAAATTCTCACACCGAAGGAGTGAAGATTCGCAAGGCGAATTTTTTTATATACCTCTAAGTTCTAACAGACAAGCACAATCGAAAAACTGAATTATAAGCTAAAAACTTTACCATCCATGCACGAGAGCTCTGGATTCATGATGTTATTAGCTTTCACCACTTGGGCATATATTAATGTACCAATCTGCAGGAGAAAACCCGTGGTAAGGTGCATATATAATTACAGTGCATCAAGCTCGAGAGCGGAAACTGAATATTAGGCCTCAACACTGTGGCACCACCTTTTGGCATCATTTGAAGCTGAGATCATATTAGACATATACTCCCTAGCTGACTATAACATTAACACTGTGGCACCACCTTTTGGCATCATTTGAAGTTGAGATCATATTAGACATATACTCCCTAGCTGACTATAACATTCAGGTAAGGTATTTCACAAATTACAGCAATGCACACACTATTGAATACATGTTATTGAAACTACATAAGGTGGCCTACTGTACCATCTTGGTATAAAGACTGACAGACGGATGAAAATCAACAAAGACAGGGACATTCCGATTTATAGCTAGTAATCTAGTATCATCACTTTTGCCGCACCAATCCAGATTGAGATTAAGGAAAGAAACTTGATCAAATTTTTGAATCACTACAACTCAAGCCCATTGTCGAATCCTACTCAGCTGGCCATTTCCCCTACTTTCCTCCACGTTTTATCAAGTGAACAGTGAGTTGACTCATCAAAATAAAAAAAAAGTGTTTTACAAACAAAATTTGACACTTTGTATAAATTTAATGACCTATAATTTGGCCTAGAAGCTGTCAATAAAACTGTATGCAGTTTATAAAAAAAAGATGGAAAAAATGAAATATGCATCATGCAAGAACTCATTTATCCACTCAAGTACCAAAACATTGATCCAAATATCCAATAAATGAGTTCTTATGAATTCATCGTTAATTTTATGAAAAATGAAATGACATCCTGATAGTTATTCAAGTCAACATAAGTTCAATGACTAACAAAAACAACATGGTCAATAAGTACACTATTGAAAAGGTTCCACCTTTGATGGGCAATAGAAGCAGGACACCACTATGTGCTTCATGAAAAAATCTATAAAAGAAAGAGAAAATTGATTATAGGCCTGTTATTTTTGGCTGAGGCTTATGGCTTTTTATTGCGGCTTTCAGCTTTTGGCTGTTCGTATGAGAGATTACAGAATAATTGAAACCCACGTGCAGTTTTTGCCGATATAAACGAAGTCGGCATAGTATGTACTACAATTGATTAGCAGACCTCATCTTGAAAAGACACTTCGTTTAAAAGCTAGTTACTGTAGAAAAAGCAAAAGCTAAAACCAAAAGCTGAAAAAGAACAGACCCTATATGCCACTGAATAGCGTCCGCTTCTACAAAATGTCACTGAAAACACTCTACAAAATGCCAAAAATACTAATTTTTTTTGTGGATCATTGGGGTAGTGTACAACTCAAATATAAAATTTCATGAACTGACTCTTCCATTTGGTCTATTTTTGAAATTCAAATCCAAAATTAGCCTATTTGAGCTATTTTGTAAACCAGGACTAACTGTAGAAAATGCAAAATAATAATTTTCGGGAGCTATGTGATAATGAGAATTTTTCCAGAATTTTTAGACCTCATTTAGTCTCTGTTTGTAAATAGTAGCTTTTATTACCATTTAAATTAACAATCTGAAAATTTTCTTTGAACAGTGCCTTGAAATATTTTTCCTAGCTCACCGACATGTTGAACAACACCCCTGTGAATTTTTTTAATTTTTAGAGGTTTTTTGCTGTTTTAAATAAATCGGGTCTTCGGTCTTTTGGTAGGGGCATTTTGGTCTTTTTCAAAAGATAACGGCCTCCCCTAACGGTCAACTAACGGCAGTGGCATATAATTGAATCTCGGTGCAATTCAGTAGTATATAATAAAGTGTTTTTAATAGCATTTTGTAGAAACGGACGCTATTTAGTAGCATAGAATCAATTATCTCTAAAATAAATATTACTTTGGATAAAGCAAATTTAACAATTGGATAAAACAAATTCAACAATAATTGATGACCCAATATCATACCTCGAACTTCGGTATGTTTCTCCTGGTGCCGCCTTCAAATGTAAGCACTGGTAAAAAGGCCAAATTAGGCCCCTTTATGTCCACTAAGAAGTTCTGGAATAACCAACTCCAGCTCAACAAAAAGGAATAAGAATACATCATATAAGGTGTTCCAGAATACATTCATCAATGTAAAAGCTAAAATCAATCTTTTAGTCAAGTGTTCTATAGTCAAATTTGCGACTGTTCGTTTTGATTTCAGGTAATATATTTGAACAGTGAGCATATCGTCAGAATTACATGTAGATACTTATAAATGCAATAATATAACTAGAACTAGAGATAGGTACTTCTGAATGTAAATGTATACTTACATCTGGATTGGTGTCAACCACAATACCAAGAACTGTACCTTCTACAGAAGGTATATACTGCCAAAAAACAACAAACATCACATGAATAGGCAGCTGCTGAAACAGAAAGCAAGGAAAGCGAACAAAGCACTACGCACAATCTTGCACTCTACAGTTAAGCAGATACAAAGAAAAAGGTTTAGAGCTTTTCAAACTGACTAATTGCGCTTGGAAGAGCTGAAGAGAAGTCAATGTGTTCAAGCAATGAAAACTTGAAACATTATTCAAAACAAAGGCCAAAACAACATATACAGCATAGTTTAAAGGTAGTAGCTACAACGACTACAAATGCATGTTAGAGCGCATCGGTACTGGAATTGACATAGCATTGGATTAACATAACCCAGTCCACAAGAGCAGAACTTTTAAGCTGTCACATTAGTTTGGTAATTTACAGAGCAAGGGCCAAACATATTCTGTATATCTAATCAATTGGCGTACTACAGCCATGGTAATCACATAGAAATAGCAACGGAACTATCCTTCAGTTCAACCATGAGGTGTAAAAAAAAAAAACTTGGCCACAGAAAGCAATTCAGTACTTGGCCTTAAAACAGCATGTCTTAGCTACACTACACAGCGAGCATATTTGTTTCAAATTCCCACTACAGCGATGATCCATGGATTCCAATCTTTTTTTTTTCAACCAGACATCAAATTCGCACGTCTGAGCTCCAACAGAGGAACAATGCCGACAGTGTAAGCATCTATCAGCGCAAACCAGAGGACTCACCCTCTTCTGGGAGCTCCCGACCCAGTACTTGTTGGGCATGGACAGTCGAAGCCTCCCGGCAGTAGTCGCCTGGATGGTGTCGCAATCCTGCAAGCCCGACGAATCACTCATGGACTCATAAGCATCATGACCCAGATAAACCCAGATTAAACCCTAAATCCCTAAATCTCACACAGGGCAACGGTTCCCACTTTCCACCACGAAATGGTTTACCTGGCACAGGCCGGAGCCATGATGGTCTGGTTGGTCATCTCGGCGAGGTCCAGGACGACGTCGCCGGGGACCTGGGCACCGACGGTGAGGTGACGTGAGGGGACGAGTCGAAATCCGCCGAGACAGCGAGTTGGATATTAGGATAAGGTGTTGGAAACGTGGGCAACATTTTAATTCCAAATTTTACTAGTAGACAAATACAATAAATTAATGATGCAAAACTTACTTACTAACAGCAAACTACTTATCATACTTCAGAATATACTCAAGAAAATATAGTATCAAAGTCGAACGTGCGCACGAACGACTTACTTTTTCGCCTAATGAAGAACAGGAAGCCGCGCAGGCTTGACGCAGTACAGAACGTAGATGACGCAGTGCAGTGAGCGGTCGTGTAGATGCGCTACCTAGAAATCTTATTACTGCACCGTGCAGGTACTCTATGTGGCAACGGTTTGGAGATAGCTGCTCTTCCTCTTTCCAGGTGCATGCCGGAAAGAAAGGTCGACGAGGTTTAGACGACACAGTACAACAGCAGAGCAGAAAGTAGAGGAAGAATGGAGGTGCAAATTTTTCTCTTTTTCCTGGACGTCTCCAAGCCCTTTTAAGGGCGCTGCAGTTATTCACTAGAAACTGCCGCGTTTTAAACAGAATTATACACTGATAACTGCCTCATCAAATTACAAATTAAGCAATGTAAATTCACTTGTAACTGTCTCATTCAAATGTTTAAATCTCATTCAAACAGAGAGAGTGAGATGCATGGTTCAGCAAAAATAAAGATGGACTTGGTCTGCTAAGTGGCGCGCGAATACGCGCGCGCGTGTGACTAGACAGAACCCTCCTCATACCATCTCTATCTATATTGAGTGGTGAGGACTCCACTTTATAAATCGGTCTTCCTCACCTTACTTTAGCAATATGGTACTAAACCATGCATGCTTTGGAATTAAGAAAATGAGCCATAATTAAATGGGCCAATTTCTAACAACCCCTACCAATTCCAAAGCAAGAAATAAACATATGGCAAAGATATTGTGCTGAAGTACTATTAATATACTAGTATTTTAGTATAAACCCCGTACGGGTTGAACTTACACCTAGAATGATAAGATTCATCTTCTCATAGCTGATGAATGGATTATGCATTGAATTCACAGCATTTCGTGATCAGATTTCACTTGAAATCTCAACTAGTATTAGGCTACCAATGAACCACGCCTAAACGGAACGTTATATAGTCATGCTCCCTTATCTTTTCATGAGCTTTTTAGAAAATGCCCCGTTCTCATGAACTGGACCACACAGTTAAGCTCAAGTAGGTGTATTCTTTCTAGGTATCCTGCAGGCTAATATCTTTTCCTCATTTGGACAACAGAATACATTAAGACTTTATACCAACCTTTCATACAGTCAAGAGTACTTTGTTTATTAGGACATGAGTATACTAAATATACACTCTCTTGTTACAACATCAATTTGTTTTTTCTATTGCCTAAGTCACGGGATCTCTGATCAAGAAGGTATGGGTTACTATTGTAATGTAACTTAAATGAGCCTCATTCCTATGTCCATAGACGCAATAGAAATCACTTTCCGTGCTAACCCCTTTGTAAAAGGGTCTGCCAGATGTTTCTCAGTGTGAATATAGTTCACAGCAATCACTCCGGAGTTTCTCAGTTTTCTGATAGATTTAAGCTTACGCTTCACATGTCTAGAGTACTTCATATTATCCTTTGTACTTGTGATTTTGACCAACACTGTTTGATTATCACAGTACATCAGGATTGCAGGTATTGGTTTCTCAACCAATGGCAAGTCCAGTAGAAGCTCTCTCAGTCATTCAGCCTCAATTGTGGCTATGTCAAGTGCTATAAGTTCTGCTTCTATGGTTGATCTCGTCAATGTAGTCTGTTTGCAAGACCTCTATGAAACTGCAGCACCAGCTAAAGTGAATGCATAGTCACTTGTAGTTTTGATGTCATCCGCATCAGAGATCTAATTAGAGTCATTATATCCTTCTAATACAGAAGGATGTCTAGTATGATGTATTCCAAAAGATGTTGTGCCTCTCAAGTAGCGCAACACTCTTTCAAGTGTCTCCTAGTGATCATCTCTTGGATTAGAAGTAAACCGACTTAATTTGCTCACAGCGTGTGTGACTAGACAGAACCCTTCTCATACCATCTCTATCCATATGCAAGGAGTGGTGAGGACTCTACCTTATAAATCGGTCTTCCTCACCTTACCTTAGCAATATGATACTAAACTATGCATGCTTTGGAATTAAGGAAATAAGCCATAATTAAATGGGCCAATTTCTAACATAAGGGCGGAGGCGTACCACGTGGTTGTCGACGAGGTGGGAGGGCGACGGCTTTCTCAACTCCATTGTTCAAAGACGGCGGGCGGGCGTGCCGGCTGGAGCGGAGTGGAGAACGCGGCGCTGATGTGCGCCTGGCTTCCGTGTGTGGGTGCTAGGACTAGGGGTGCAAGCGTCATCGGTTAGTCCCGACGCATACGGTATCAAATCCCATCGATACCGAATATAAATATGGAAATGTGATTTAATATGTACAACTGATAGTTGTTGTTAAATATAATAGTAAAAACGATAAAACTAAAACCTGATACCGAATATAAATACGGAAATGTAATTTAATATGTACAACTGATAGTTGTTGTTAATTATGATAGCAAAAACGATAAAACTAAAACCCGACTTAATAGTGTCGATAAATGGTAAACCAGATACCATCCGATCAGATATCCGACAAGCAAGTTAGTATTCTAATCGGCCTAGAATTTACCTAAGTCCTAATATAATTTCAGAGTCCAACCACTACCAATCCTCCTTGTTTATGTTGAATTTGCATATGAATTTATCGGTTTTTGAATTTATGTATAAATTTATCGTTTATGTTGAACTTAACATGATGATGGTATGTTCAATGTATATTTTATGTATGCATATATTATTCATTTTCAATCCGAAATTGTTATGTATTTGTCTCAATGGTACCGTATCCAAAACTTCAAATACTCCAAATTCATATCTGATCTTACTGTATTCGATTCTGAATCTGACAAAAATATAAATTAAGATACAATATAAATAATATTCGTCCAAATATGAACTAATTGCACCTGCTTATCAGCGGAGGAGGGCGGCCTAGGCCTCGAAACGGCTGGCCGCTCGGCCGGGTGAAGATGGCGACGTGTTTGGGCTACCCGGCTGAGCCCAGGGACCCGTTGCCTGGACTTCCCTTTTTTTTTTTTTTTTGAGATAGCCTGCAAATTTTCCCAAGGAAACCTGTAGTTCATGTTCCGAACGGCCTTAAGCTGAATGGTAAAACAGATTGAAGTTTGCAGATGGCATTGCAACGTTACCTCTTTGTGACTTCTGGACCACGAGCAACGGTTGTTTACAAGACGATGAATGATTCAATGCGCAAATGCTGGTACCCCACAAGCATTGCAATATTTCAGAAGTTACTAGCTGAGCTATGCCAGCCTACGCTTGAGAAGATTGACCGTTGGTTCTGTTCCATCGATTGGGAGGAGGAATTTCCTGATTGTCACCTACAGACTTTCGCCACCGCAATATCTGATCATTGTCCTCTCCTCATGTCCACAGCTACTAATTTTTGTTTTAAACGTTGGTTTCAATTTGAAACTTTTTGGACTAAGTTGGAAGGATTCCACGAGGTGGTTGATGCGGCTTGGCAATGCAATGTTGATTCACTAACTCCTTTGGCTAGATTGGACTTATTAAGAAAGACAGCCAATTCCCTAAAGAGTTGGGGGCAGAAGAAAGTCGGCACTATCAAACGTTGATCTCTCATCTCAAGAGCTTTGGTTGAGGAGAGAGCTAAAGAAGGAATCTCTCAGGGTGGCGTCGTTGGAGGGAACAATAGCAAGACAGCGTTCGAGTTTTTCGTGGCTCAAGGAAGGAGACACAAATACCCGCTTCTTCCACTTGCAAGCTAGTAAAAGAAGAAAGAGAAACTTCATCTTGAGGTTGCGCCATGAAAACTATATAGTGCATACACAAGAGGAAAAGAGCGGTTGGTGTATGATTACTATGTGCGTTTGCTGGGAGAAGCTTCAAACCGTGGATCAAATACAGCAATTAGATGGGACTGAATGATTATCGCCACTTTTTGGAATATCTTAGTGCTCGATGAAGATTTCGACCGCTCGGTGCTCAACCGCTCAGCGTGGTTGAAAACTTTGATGATGATTTCGATCACTCGATGTTCGACCGTTCGTTTGACCCCTTTGCACATAGTCATAATCTTTCTCTACTCGACACCGATATGCTCTGCTTGAAAAGAGAATGAGCCGAAGACGATGCTCAGAAAACACGCAGCCAGTGCCGACTAACTTTTTTGGAATAGATCTGATATCTTATTTCTAAAGCATGTTCTGTGGCTACAAAGTGCCCTCACAACACCCCTCAAATTCTACCACAAAAGCTACCATTAAAGCCACCAAAAGCCATACCTCTACACTTAGCCTCTCTCTACTTTTATATGCTAGAGCTCCAAACCGTGTTCTCATGAAATACGGACACCAAACTCTATCTGCTCAAAAAATCAAGGGACCCGAAACTCTTTCAAACACAAGTTTTCCATAATATCTAAACCTTCTCAGTTATGGACTCCTTCTATAACTCTTTCAACTCAGCACGTATCGAAGCCTCTAGGACCACACCTCCCGTATCTTCTTCACGCATCATTCAGCTTTGATCTCCACGTGCTCTAGTGTGAGCCCAACCACCTCATGATATCATCGACTGCCTAGACCACATATTTTCCCCTCCTAGTCCCGGTTCTCCTTGTCACTGACCATGATCATCTCCACGCTCACCTGCATATGCAAAGACCAATGTAACATCCTGAAATTTAGATGTTTAAAAATGTGAAAATTTTAAAACTTTTTCTTGCATTTTGTTGGCATTCGAATTTCTTTTGAATATTTATATGAAATCTTTTGAGTTTTACGGCATGCAAATTAATATGGGGGAATAACCCCAAGTGTAAACAATAAACATGGTCACAAAAGAAATGAAAAGATGAAATAATGAGACGTGAATTTAAGAACTTGAAAATTCAAGTTTAATTCAGTTAAATGGAACCTAAATTAGGGTCAAAGAAATTATGGTCAAGAATTTAACTGGTAATCATAATAACAAAAGGGTAGAGTAATTTAAAAACAATAAATTCAGAATTCAAAAACATTGAACCCAAATTCATCTTTAACTAGTCAGCGCAAACGTTGACTTAAATGAAATTTGAAAGGAGGAAATCTTTACCTACAAATTTAAGCCAAGAATGCCAAACTATTCAAAATGCCAACAAGAGATAATTCAAATCGAAATCCAAATTGAATTACAAAAATCTAAAATTTAAATGTCGATTTCCAATCCTAAAAATTGAAGTTCAAACCAAAATCTAGATTCAATTTGGCTTGATCCTTTCCTTTTCCCTTCTTCCCTTCCATCTTTTCCTTCACCTCCAAGTGGTCCCAGCTCCCTTTTCTCTCTTTCTTCTCCCCTCTCTTTTCTCTCTTCCTTTCTTTGCTTCTTCTTGGTGTCACACTCATCCACGCTGTCATGCCCTGCTGCCCATGTCGCCTGCACGCCCACACGGCCCTGCTGCCCCCCACATAGCTGCCATGCCCTGCCAAGACCACGCCGTGGCCATCCCTCACCATGCCCTGCAGCCGGTCACCTCATCGCCTGCTCCCACATCACGCCATACCCTGCTTTGCTGTGGCCGTTTCGTCGCTCGACTGGAGACCGCATCATGGCAACGTTAAAGCTCCATGCCGAGCCCTGTTCTGGGGTTGTCAACCACAGCACCTCCATGGCATTCTCCCTGCGGCTATAAAAGCTCCTGAGACTCCCACCGCTCCCTGCGCCTCTCCCTTCTGAGCCCCACTGTGTCTAAGCCGTGTGCCGACCATCGCTACCTCGCGCCGTTCTGGCTGCTCCAGCGGATTTCGTCTAGAAGTAACCACATTACGGTGTGTCCTATCCCTTCTACTATGTTTCCCCTTTGTCAATTTTGGGATTTGCCTGCTGGAGCTCACCGTGCCACTTTCTTCTCCATTTCTGGCTGGTGACCGCCTCCACCACCACCAAAGGCACCTATAGGCGACCTTGGCCCGATTCCTCTGTGGGAGAGAACCACTGCGCCCTCTTAAAGCCACACACGGCACCACCCCTGGTTTTCCTCTTCTTCAGTTAGCCACCCACGGTGGTCTCACCGCACCGCCGCAAGCTCACGGTGCCGGCCAGCCTCGGACCCCCTCCGGCTCGACCAACAGCTTAGTAAGCATCCCTCTACCTCCTAAATACTTGTGCGCACCTGACTTTTACCCTTCCTTCTCCCGGCCATCGGCGTCCCGTTCCACCCCCACCTCTGGCCGCTCATGCCATCGCCGCCCACTCTCGGCACCACCACGGCCCATGCTGACACTACCAGAAGCTTCCCCACCCTGGGGGAACCCGTTTTGCTGGCTGCACCTGCCCCTCCAGTTGTTAGTCATCGGCGATGGCCACTACACCGCCAGCGCAGCCCCTCCCCACCTCATCTCTTCAGTATTCATTCCCTCTGTTAAATAACAAAAGAGTTAATGCTCCCTTGGTTATTGGAGACAGTTTTGAGCTCTTATTATGAGGGAGGTCTCAGGTTTGAGTCTTCCTTTCCCCATCTTTTGCAGTAGGTTTCTTTTGGCTCATTTCTATTTAGGAAAAGATTAGAATATAATTTAGGAAGATTAAAATGATTAGATAGAATTTAAATGAATATATAATGAGATATAATGATGTATAAAAATATGAATAAAATAAAATTAAGAGATTAAAATATAGGTTTGTGCAAATTGAGAGCATTAGAGAATTAATTTGGTAAATTGCATGGAATGGCCAATTTATTATTATTAGGATAGTTGGTGCAACTTTAACCCATAACAATTATATTTGTGTGCCCTAAAAGACATAAGGCCCTTCCTTTTCAAATAGTAAATGAAAAGAGAAATAACCCAACACTAGTAAACTAGTATTTATTAATAGCAAAAGCTAATACTTAAATTAAAGATAATCTTACATATAATTAAATGAGTCCCAAAAATAATTAGCACGCCATTAGAAACTATTTTAAACCTAAGTGGTGATTCAACATGGATTCTACATCTTGGAACCAGGCCAATTTGGGAGCGGCCTTGTGATAGTGGAACCAACCAGCAAAAAGCATTAACGATGCAAAAATCAATGCATCGATTGCGGTACAATAGAGTTGTAATTCACTAGTTATTCCAGATGCTCGCCAAATCTGAAAAAACCCAGAGGTTATTTGGATTCCTCGGAAACCCCCGCCTACATCACCATTCAATATTTCTTGCCCTACTATTGGCCAAACTACCTGAGCACTGGGTCCAATGGGAGTAGGATCACTTAGCCATGCTTCATAATTGGAAAAACGGGCACCATGGAAGTACATGCCACTCAACCAAAGAAAAATAATGGAGAGTTGATCGAAATGAGCACTAAAGACTTTTTGAGAGATCTCCTCCAAATCACCGGTATGACTATCGAAATCGTGAGTAACTTACTTTTTGATTTGGATAGTTTCCGCAACTATTATATCTATTTGCACAAATACCCCGACGGTTTCCAATCGTTAATACATAAAGTCCTATAAGCATGTCTTGGGTCGGTACACAAATAGGATCTCCAATAGTAGGAGATCAATACCTCGCTCCTTATACGGGAGCAGCCCTGGCTGAGTATTTTATGTACCGTGAACGGCATACTTTAATAATTTATGATGATCTCTCCAAACAGGCACAAGCTTATCGCCAAATGTCCCTTCTATTAAGAAGACCCCCCCGGACGCGAAGCTTATCCAGGGGATGTTTTTTATTTGCATTCACGTCTTTTAGAAAGAGCCTCTAAATTAAATTCTCTTTTAGGTGAAGGAAGTATGACCGCTTTACCAATAGTTGAGACTCAACCTGGAGACGTTTCCGCCTATATTCCTAATAATGTAATCTCCATTACAGATGGACAAATATTCTTATCCGTGGATCTATTCAATGCCGGAATTCGACCTGCTATTAATGTGGGTATTTCTGTTTCCAGAGTAGGATCCGCGGCTCAAATTAAAGCCATGAAACAAGTAGCTGGCAAATCAAAATTGGAACTAGCTCAATTCACAGAGTTACAAGCCTTTGCACAATTTGCCTCTGCTCTAGATAAAACAAGTCAGAATCAATTGGCAAGGGATCGACGATTACGGGAATTGCTTAAACAATCTCAATCAAACCCTCTCCCAGTGGAAGAGTAGATAGCTACTATTTATACCGGAACGAGAGGATATCTTGGTTCGTTAGAAATTGGACAGGTAAAGAAATTTCTGGATGAGTTACGTAAACACCTAAAAGATACGAAACCTCAATTCCAAGAAATTATATCTTCTAGCAAGACATTCACCAAGCAAGCGGAAATCCTTTTGAAGGAAGCTATTCAGGAACAGCTCGAATGGTTTCCCTTCAGGAACAAACATAAATTTTGCATGTCTACTCTTGTTAGTAGAAGTAGTAGAAAAGATACTAAATCTCGTCGTTAACTGAATTCAGAATAGAAAGATTCAAAATAAAAAAATAAACAAATACAAAATACCCAATATCTTGCTGGAACAAGATATTGGGTATTTCTGGCTTTCCTTCCCCTACGTTCCCCATAATATGTGGAAGTATCGACGTAATTTCATAGAGTCATTCGATCTGAATGCTACATGAAGAACATAAGCCAGATGACGGAACGTGGAGACCTAGGATGTAGAAGATCATAACATGAGCGATTCGGCAGATTTGGATTCCTTTCCTATATATCCACTCATGTGGTACTTCATCATACGATTCATTGACTACCACAAAAGCCTGACATTTAAGGTAACTAGCCGACAGACCTTTGCCATTTAAATTAAAGTACATGTCTCAAGTAAAAGATGCTAAAATACAACTGTTGTGGAGGTAAATAGTAACCAAGGATTCTTAGGGTAAATCATGACTAATTAGAATAAAATAGACTAATTGACATGATGCTAGGATTTAAAATAAAGTATCCACACTAGCTAGTAATCTTTCCTGAAGAGACATGTTAGGCAGAATAGAAGGTTATTTTAAAAGCCAACAATATTTGTTTAAAAATTCATATGATACTCGAAGGCCCTATTAAAAATATAAGCCCTGCCATTAAACAGACCATCAATAATTAAATCTTAACGGTAGATTTAATTAATAAAGATAATGAAATATAATCACATGTAACAAGCTTGGCCCCACATAAATAAATTTAATTACAATTAAGCTATGCATGGTGCTAAGTAAAGGCACATAAAAGTACCAACATCACTTAAATTCGAAGAGCATCATTAGATAAAGAATTAGGGTAAAATACAACATCGTGCGCCTAGTAAAAATAATGACCCCTAGGTCGTTGGTCATTAAAAGTAGTCTCATCAATTTACACCTTTAAATGAACAATGTGGCGGTAGAACCGATCAATTAGACCCTAATGATCAATTAGACCCTAATGAAAATAGTTTTCTAACACACTAAGAGATGGTAATTCGAAGTTTAGTATTACCCGGACTTAGTTAATAGGAGCACTTTATCATAAATGCATATGAACCCTAGAAAAACTCAGTAATCATAGGTCATTAGTAAATAGCAATATAATTACAGATTAATTATTAATTAGCACTTGGATAATTAAGTAATCCCATGCTTTAGTAATTTAATCATGTGACCAAATCCTTTGCTTATTTGGCAATTACACTAAATAATAATACAACATGAATTCCCTAGAGATAAGAATTAAAAAGATTAATATGGATATACCGGTGGTTTGCAAATCTATATGACCATAGGTCTAACTGACTCATGGAACTTCCTTAATAAATATAAAATAATAAAAGAAAGTTATTAATAAAAAGATCGAGCCGTAATATTCCATAGTCAGCCATGCCTAGCCATCCTTTAACCCGAGGTGGAATATTCCACTTATCATGAAACTTCCTTAACATCTGTTTCGACGGATTTCCCTTCATCGCTCCTCACTTCACTCAAATCTCATTTGACTCTGGAAATAACCCGCGCCTAATAAACCTTGCCTTAAACCACCTGTTAACTCAAAATAAAGATACATAGAATTTATTCGGATTTATTTGGACCTTTTTGAGTTATTTGGATTTATTTAGATTCAGTTGTTTATCACGTAATTAGAACTCAGAGTCTCGAAGAAAGTACATGATCGAGCAGGATCAAGAGTCAATTAGAGACAAAGACCAAGATTGCAAGACCATCAACTGAAAAGGGCAATGAGTAGGATCTAGGCCATGGTAAAATGAGCAAGGCAAGTCAATACTTTGATCATGTTGAACCTACCTTTTATGCAAATTATTTATTTTTAAATTATCAAAATTGAATGCTTTACATTATTACACAAATTATATTTGCCTTAAAATTTTAGATACATGCCCATTTTACATTGTGATACTTTTATAACCCATTCCTTGAGAACAATTGAACACCTAGTCCTTGTCACCCTAGGATAATGGTTAACATATTAGTAATGGGTCGATAAGCCATGCTTAGTCTTGCTTAGCTACTCAGTGGCATTAATTTGCTATGTCATCATTTCAAACATGAGAAATTGGTTTGGGCAGTCACTAATGGAAAGTGACCGATATGTTGTAAAATGGTTATTTTATACTCTCAAAAAGCCCTACATGCTTATTTATCTCAGCGGATGGTAAGAGGGGTTGGTGCAGTAGATGCATGAAAATATGTGATTTATGGTAGAACCGCCTAGATAACCCTAAGGACCGAATCCAGCCATGACCTCATATGTAAAATAAGTACAACCACATGTCGTCAAAATGTAGACGAGGTGGAAAGATACGACATCTTAGAAAATCAAAAGGAAGTCCCTACCGCTCTTGTGGTAGGCAGCCCCAACCGTCAGATTAGTTGCGCGTCCAAACCTACCTCAGAGAGCAACCATCGATTTCCTATTAATGACATCCTGGTAATAATTATTATCTCTAAAATTCTCAATCCACTGATAGGCCTATTAGAGTAGCTAATTTTTGTATCATTATGTAGGTGGCTACGAAGTGTAAGCTCTAAGTGAGATATATCTCTATTGCCCTGTGGGCTGCATGGGGCCAGGCGTGTCTATCCGAGCCTAGGGCCTTGGTGTACGGTGTATCTCTAGCGTCAGGTTTCATAAAAGTGAATGTGGACGGTGTTCATACCAATTGTGAGGTCATCTCGCTGCAGATACCCCCAAACGACGGGGTCCTGACTTTAGAGCAAGCCATTAGAATATTCATACAGTGGTCCAAGAGGGATATCTGCCTGGAGGCTCCTGCACTGGTGCCAAGTCCACTCAAGCTATCTACACTGGTGCCAAGTCCACAGAGCTATCTGCACTGGTGCCAATTCCATAGGAGCGATCCGCACCAAGCTATCTGCACCGGTGCCAAGTCCACTGGGGCTATCTGTATTGGAGGTACATGCACAGATGCAGCAAGGGCACCATACATCTACATCTCATGCCCGGTCGACTACTGTAAAGTCGACCTATAGCCGAGGCAGCAAGGGCAAACTGAAGAAGACCAATGATGAGATGCCCTACTTACCGTTGGCCCAAAAATTCGTACTAGACGAGTCATTGTTCGTCCCGAAAGAGTGCCTCCTAACCCTAGGACTGGCTTGCCAAAGATTGCATGCATGGACATGGAATAGGCCAACAAGCCAAAGGAACAGCGGCGCTCGGGTTTCACCATCAAGTTCACGCCGGATCATTTTCAGCATAATATTCATGACTATATCTTCATGGTGACTTTCAAGGACTTATTCTATCTCTACACACTCAACGCTCTCGACGCCTCACTCATTTGATGCTGGACACTGTAAGTGTGCACAATCACGCTCTACGTTCATGTATACTGATAAATGTCATATATAACTCATTGCTTTTGTGTGTGTATGTATATATAGATACATGATGACTAAAGCCAGAGTAACGAAATCACCGATTGGTTTTCTTACCGACGCTTAGTCGCCATGGATACCATCAATGAGAATACATCATTCATCGAGAATTACATTACGAATGCATTGGAGGCTTACCATAATAAGGAATCCATACTTATGCCCTACAGCCAGGGGTAAGTGCTGCACTAGTGGCTATACTTGTTGATTTGTACATTATAAGCAACATGAACTTAGGTTTAATGACCATGACATACCTGTGTAGGTTCCACTGTATTTTAATTGTAATTATACCAAAACGAAACAAGGTAATATACCTTGATTCTATAAAGAGGACCAAAACTGACTTTACAGTTGTCCAACAATTAATCAAAAGGTAAACACATTTCCTCCATGAATAACTCTATTATAGTCTTTCCTTCTCAATGACTAAGGCTATCTTTTTGGAATAACGTAGGTCGTTCACCACGTATGTAGTAAAGGTACGGAAATCCAAAAGGATGGACACGCTGTGACACAATCTACATTTCTTGGTATTCGCTTATACACATTAATCGTATATAACACTTCATAGTAATGCCTGTCGAACTAACAAATTCTATTTTTGCAGTACCAACAACAGCTATTGGGCGACACCTTGGATTCTATGTTTGCCACAACATGCAACTACTCGTCGATTCTGCAGAGATCATTATTGATCCTCAGGTTAATTTGTCAATATTGTGATAGTTATTTCATACTTATCAATTTACATATATATGTACGATATTGATCTGCCTACCAATAGGTTCTGTCCATCACTACAACTCCGTTGAAATAGCCTGACCTCTCAGAGATTCGAGGACAGTGCGTATACTTCTTGTGATCTAAAGTCACAAAAGAAGATGGGGGAATTCCACAATGTATAACAAATTTCACTAAGATAAGATTGAGCTTAATTATTCATGTGTACATGTATTTGTTCATGGATGGACAATTTATTTCATTTCAGTTAATTGATTTGTGAAATAGATTTTTTTTTCTGAAATGAATGAATATGAATTAGATGTATATATATTGTGTTGATATGTTTGTTTCAGAGGGCATGGCTAGCATTTTCTGAGACTAGCCAACTAATAGAAATATATTTGTGAATAGAAAAGAATATCACAGACAGTTTCAACTATAAATTGTCTGTGATTTCTAATATCACAGATGGTTTGTAGCTGAAATTGTTTATGATATAAGATTTATCACATACGGTGTCAACAACGAATCGCCCGTGATATTGAAATACCACAGACGGTTCGTAGTTGAAACCGTGTGTGATAAGTTTTCTATCATGGACGGTTTCAACTACAAACCGTCTGTGATAGTAGATTATCATAGACAGTTTGTAGTTGAAATCGTATGTGAAATACTGCATCATAGACGGTTTGAAAGCCGTCTGTGATGATCTCATATTATTACTGACCCATAAACTCAGATGGCTCATGAAACCATCTGTGATGACATATTCTGCAGTAGTGTGAAGGCTTTGGCGATGAATGGTTTTGTTCAGTTTGCTATGGCAATGATTGGGGACTTACGAGGGCTAGAGATGCGCCAGCTGTCGGAGACTGATGAGTTGCTACCGTTGTTGGTGGTATCGACGCTGGAGAGCGTGTAGCAGGGGATCTTGACAGTCCATGGGAGGTCAAGCCCGAGGTCCTTGCTGAAAGATCAAGCTCCGTTTAAGTTGGTTTTGGTGTTAATGACAAATGCCATTATGAGATTTTTATGTTAATGACAAATACTTTTATAATATTTTGGTGATAATGACAAATGTATATATGAGACTAATATGTTTGTTCAAGTATATTATAGCTTAGTCTCATTTGGATGAAAAAGTGAAATCAAAGAGGTATGCATTCAAAATCACTTTCTCATATACTAATACATTCCTTAGATCCAAAATATAGATTGAACTCCTCAAATAGTTCAAATGAATATGTGCATATGTCTCTCTTTATATACACTTGTATGTACACATTTAGGGGGAGCTCTCTCTCTATGTTTTGGAGTTTCATGAGTATTGATCCATGCTTTTTTAATATGCATATTTAGGATCTTTACTTTGAAATACATTCTTGAGTATATATAGCTTGTGTAGTTTATATATACTCATGTGCAATCGGGTTGTCATCTAACTTCTCCATTATATGTTAATGGTCGGATGATTAATGGCAACTGGATAAGTTAGCTTTGTTTAAAGCTTATCTTAGAGTATACAATTGTTGTGTACAAGTTGTATACTCGCAAATCAATTATCTTTATCTCATTATTTGTTGAGATTGTCATGAATTACCAAAAAGGGAAGATTGCTGAATCTAGTCCCTCCATTACATGTTAATGGTGAAATTTGGTACTTGATGACAATTGTTTTGTGGACTAACATTTTTCATGAGTTGGATGATTTGATTAAGTTCCACAAATGATGATGACTTGGGATGACTTCATGGGTTAAAGATCATCAAGTCAAGATCGAGAAGAAGATGGTTTCATGTGTTGAAGGCTATCAAAGAAGAAGACGCATCATGAGTTGATGTGTGAGGAGATGATCATGTGTTGATCATCAAGTCGAGGAAGACCATCATGTGTTGATGGAGTTGATGAAAAGGATGCATCATGAGTTGATGCATATCGAGATGATGACCCAAGGTAAAGGTATGACTAGTTAGGGCTAAGGATGTGTTCCTAGTCTTTTACCGGTCTTGGTGTTTGGTTGAAAGACTGGATTGCTAGTATAGGTTGCCGTACTATTAATAGGGGTCATGTCTAGTAGTTTGAGTCTCATCATGTGTTGATGGCTAAACCTCACTTGCTCTAGCTCATCTTGGCATGAGGCTTGCATTGCGAATGTGTTTTGCAAATGGTTGAAGCTCATGTGTTGAATCCTTGTAACATATGACTATACTTTGCAAATGTGTTTTGTAAAAGGTTGAAGTCCGTGTACCTACTCCTTGTGACATGATCTAGGTTTGTAAATGTGTTTTGCAAAAGTTGGAGATCATGCATTATCCCTTGGCATGGTCTAAGATTTGATATTAGACCATGGTAGTGACTCTTTGGATGTCTTTTAATTTCTGCATTGATCTAATGTATTTGAGATCATGCAAATAGATGGGTTGTGTAGCCCTCTAAATAAGCTTTCCATAGGGTTCAAGATCACTCAATTCCGACATCGGAATGAAAAGTTATGACCTGGAGGTCTGACCGGTATTGATCTGGAGGTCAGACTGCCCTTGGAATGGAGGTCTGACCGGTGTTGATCCGGAGGTCAGACCGCCCTTGTAATGGAGGTCTGACCGGTGTTGATCTGGAGGTCAGACCACCCTGGTAATGGAGGTATGACCGGTGTTGACCCGACGGTCAGACCGGCTTTGAGTTAGCGGTCTGACCGGCCCCCGGAACTTCCGTTCCCTTTTTTCAGAGAGCGACTTTGCTAGTTTTTCTAGGAGCGGTCTGACCGGTCCTGACGGTCTGACCGGTTTCTATGTGGCGGTCTGACCGGTTTTTCAGCCCAACGGCTAGTTTTTTTGTTACTGTTGGGAGAGCGGAAGTACCGGCAGTGTAACTACAGTACTTCTAGCTCTCGGGTTGATTTTTGCTCTCTCTCTTCTCTAACGGCTTGTTTTTGAGGGAGGTGTATAAATACCTCCTCAAGGGCTGTTGGGAGAAGCTTGCTGGTACTTGGCTTGTATTCCTTGAGCTAGAGTGAGGCTCTCCACTCAATTGTGCATGTGTTACATTTTTGTGAGAGAGGAGAAGTGATCTAGAGTGCATGTGTTGCATCTAAAGGAGGACTTTGTGTCTGGATTGAGCTTGTGCATTCGTTGCACGTGGTGGGAGTTAAGTGAGGGACTTGACTGGTTACTTTTGAAGTTTGCCAACTCCTAGACGGCGTGGGAGGCGTCGTTCGCGGTGATCTTCTTAAAGAAGGTTGTGAGAAGACCCGGCGAAGTTGTGAAGATTGGAGCTTAGCTACCCGGAGCGAGAAATAGCTATCACTAGTGATTTGAGGTGGAAGGCTTAATTCGTAGAGCCGGTCCGATTTGTTCGGGCTTACCTCAATGTGGACTAGAGGAGACCGGCAAGTCTCCGAACACCACGGTAAAAAGAGATTGTGTCATTTATGGTTTATTTTCTTGTGTTCTTTTTACATTCAAGCAATTTGCTTACTTAGCATTATTTTGATTGTTTGTAAATCTATAATTGCAAACCTTGACCTAGGTTAGCATTGTTGGTGCACTTATGCGATTTTGCTTGTCTTAGGTGCTATTTGAGCTAAACCAAATTGATTTAAGCTTCTGCATTGCTTACTTGGTTTAGGCAAATAGAAAAATCTTGAATTGCTAATATTAATTTGAAAAAAAAATTTAAACCGCCTATTCACCCCTCTAATCGGCCTCCTCGATCTTACACTTGCACATGTGCACCTCCTCCATGTCCATGCCGCCCCATGCCGGGGACTCACCGCCCATCCTAACCAACACCATCATCTCGTCGCCTCGCCCACCTTGGTCCTACAGCTGCCACCGCCACTTCCTCATCAGCCATGCCCCGGTCTAGCCACACCTCCTGCATCATCCTCTGTCGTCGATGGTGCTGCCGCCGCTGTCACCCGGCCACCGTATTGCCTCTGTCTCACTCGCGTACTCCTTGGAGTACCACTACGGCAACTACATCCGTCTTCGAGGCATGGGGCGGTCGGCGGAGGCGCGGCGAGTGGGCACGGTGAGGCTGCCACAACGAGTCAAGCTAGAAGTCAGTGAATACACAGTGAGATGAAGTGAGTTAATTCGAGATTGGTGGCTAACACGTTGTAAACATCTAGAGAGGGCCTCAAGAGAAGTGGTTGAAGGTCCTTCTAATTTTTTTCCGCTGGCATCTACTACCATGGTAGTTAAATGGTTAATAACTTGTTACGGCGAGGCATTGTTGTGTCTTGTAACAAGTCATATCTGAACAATGAAGACCGTAGTTTTTAAAAGATAAAGTAAGATGAAACCCATTGTTGAGATCTTCCATTTTCTTCAATGAGACAGATGTGCTCTTACAATGGAATTCAGTCTATCAACCTGATGCTATTCAAATGAGAGCATACCAAGCGCAAAGATGTACAATCCATTGAAAAAGCGAAACATAAGTAGAAACCCGAGGGATCTTAGAGCAACTCTAGCAGGGCCCCTACTTGAGCCCTCATCCTACTTTTGAGGGCTGAGGGGCAAAAAACTCACTACAGCAGGGCCCCTGGCTCTCAAAAGTAGGAGGCCCTCAAATCTCCCCCTCGAGCCCTCATTCCTGGTGGGTCTGGAGGGAGCCCCTACTTTTTCTGTTTTGACGGTTTTCGCTCGCGCCCAGGCTTTTCCGCCCGCGCCCGCTCGACCTTCCGCGCCGCCGCCCGCCTTCGCCCGGTTCCTCTTCCCCTCCGACGGCCTGCCCCCGCTCAGATCTCGCCACCGCCCGACAGCCCGCCCTTGCCCGGCCGCTCGTCTTCCGGCGCGGAAGCATCCTGGCGAGGCCGCTCCCGGCGATCTTCCCCTCGGCGAGACTCCTCCGCCCCCGGCGAGGCATCTCCCTACAGATCACTCCCCGGCGGCCCTCGCGACTCCCTCCCTGCAGCTCCTCGACGCCTCGCGACGCGCTCCCCGCTCCTCCGTCGAGAGGCCAGCGGCTCCCCTCCTCCGTCGAGCGTCCCTCCCTCCCCTCCTCCATCGAGCGCCCCTCCCTCAGCGAGCCCCTCCCTCGCGGCACCCGCTCGGCGGCTCTCCTCTTCCGTTGCCGATACATGGCCGAGTTTCTCAATAGGGAAGAAGATAAGAAAGACAATGACAGGTGGATTCTATGTTAAGAATGAATTTGAGGGCCCTGTTTTGAGGGCTTTTGCTGGAGTGCAGCCCAGAAAACAGAGCTCTCAAAAGTAGAGAGAGCTCTCAAATAAAAAGTAAAGACTCTGTTTTGCTGGAGTTGCTCTTACACATTCGGCGAGGTTCGCTCGTGCAGTTTGTTTTCTAGCATCTCGCCACCTTTCGCTAAAGCAAATGTGTAGAGGGAATGATGGATTAGCCCTTAGCCCCTTGCTAGTTGCTGCCCACCTACTCCCTCCCTGCTAACTAGAGCACGAGCCCGCACAGGCCTCAGCCAGCAGCAGCCGCAGGCCCGCAGCCATCGAGCCTCGCCTCCATGGTCTCCCCAATCCGATCACCGCCGCCGGAGCCGGCGGGCGAGGCCCAGTCGCCTCCTCCCCCTCCCTCTCCGCATCCGGCCGTCGATCCCTCTCCCCTCTCTCCCGATAATCTATTCCCCACTCCTCCAGCTCCTGCTCCTGCTCCTACTCCTACTACGCCGCCGCCGCCGCCAAATCGTTCCGGCGATTCCTCTCCCCCCTTGCCTTCGCAGACCCCAGCACCACCTCCGCCCACCACCGACCCTTCCCCTCCCCTCCCTCGTGAGAACCAAACAACAGCGCAGTGGCCGCTGCTCCCCCCTGCTCCCGCTCCAACATCGCCATTTCCACCAGCGCCAGTGTCCTCGGAAGCCAAGTCAGAGCCGGATGCGGACGAAGCAGCTGGCGAATCGGAGAACATGACGCTAGCCCATGCGCTAACTCAAACCGAAGAGGCCATACCGCCGCCGGCGGCGGCGGCGGCCATGGCGGAGCCCCCAGCCGGATCGCCGCAGAAGGAGTCGGCCCTGACCATCGCTAAGCTCCTCTCGGGCGAGGACCCCGCGGCGACGGAGGGGAAGCCAGCAGCCGACAAGGTAGCGCCTGCGCTGGTCACCGGGTCGGTCGCCGCCTTCGGCGGGGGCGGAGGCGGCGTGGGATCCAAGAGATGGCTATTCGGCGGCGTCCCAGAGAAGGTGCGGCGCGCGGAGATTAGGAGGGCTGAGCTAGGGTTTAGGGCTTCGGCCGCGGTGTTCTGCTTGGTCTCGCTCTCTGTCATGGCTGCCGATACCACACCGGGCTGGTCCGGTGACTCCTTCCGCCGCTACAACGAGTACAGGTTGCGCTCTGAACTCTGGAGCACAGAGCTAAACAATTCCCCCATATTAGGCACAACCTCTGCTACTGTTGATGTAGGTGTAAATTGATGGGTTTCTGCGATGCAGGTTCACGCTTGCTGCGAGCGTGGTGGCTTTAACTTACTCGGGGTTCCAGCTGGTTGCCGAGGTACATCACCTTGTCACAGGGAGGTGCATAATTAGAGGCCCCTGGGGCAACTACTTCAGTCTTGCCATGGATCAGGCAAGGATGAACAAACTCCTCTTTTGAATGTATTTGCTGTTCTTTCAATCTCATGGTATTCATGAGGTTTTTTTCCTTGCCGGTTTGGTTTATGGCAGCACAATGTTGCAAGTTTGGAACCCTAAGAATTTAGTGGTTGACTTTGGAAAAACTAGATTAAAATTTGTGGGAACTAGGAAGTAAAGCTTACTGAATATAGAGGATGAATCATTGCATTTTTTTAGTTGTGCACTTGAGCATGAACTTCAGGTAGTAGTTGATCATTCTCTGTACATTTGTTTTTACTGGATTTAATTTGATATAAAAGTATTTAGGTTAGTTGGTACAAACAATATACATATACAATACACTGCAATGCAAACAGTTGATCCATCTGTTGATTATTAAGCTTTGGATCCATCTTTTCTTACTAGAAAGGGACGAATGTTTACATAATTACATACATAGCACAATTCATATTGCTCCATTTTATGATAGAAGATATCCAAACCCTCCTATTGCAATCACTTTCATCCTAAGGGAGCCTTTGAGAAATGACTGATGAGGATGGTGTCATGGTGTTGTGATTGACACATTCATATGGTTAATTAATGTTATTTGCCAAGTGGAAGATTTTTGTGTTTTAATCAGTGTAGTTTGCCTGCAAAGGTATGGAGTTAAGATGCTCCTTGTGCTGGGCATGTAGATCATTTGTACATTTTGTATTCTTCAGTTCTTCCTTTGGTATATAAGCTAGATCTTGTTTTCTAGAATTGTGTTGTAGTTGTTCTTAAATTCCTGTTTAGCCACATCCTAACATTCTTTTCTAACATTCAGCACAAATTTGAATTGGATTAACTACTGTTTGCAAGTGAGAGAATGTGGTTGAATTACTATAAACGTTAATTGCAGATGTTGGCTTATCTCCTGTTATCAGCATCTTCAGCAGCACTTTCTCGTAATGATGTTTGGGTGTCTCGATTTGGAGTGGATCAGTTCGCCAAACTGATCAATGCTTCAGCCTCGATGGCGTTCTTAGCTTTCATTGCACTTGGTCTTAGCTCCATCATCTCGGCTTACTATGTCTTCAGCTCAGTTTCTTGAACCTATTTATGTGCATTACTTGATGTAAATACTATGTGTAGGTGTATCCTGCCAACCTTGATTTTTCTTTGTTTGTAGCTTGTACCACCCTTAATCCCCACAATTCTGGTTTCTGGTTGTGTTGCAACAATAGATTGAACTCAAGATTGGCTTTTCGAACAACGTAGATGTACCCTACCAAGTGTACAAGCTGATCTTTTTTAGAGTGAACAAAACCAACTTGTTGACCTATGATTCTGTAATAAAAATGCTATCGAGCAAATCATTCGAGGGATTGTAAGACATAGTTAGGTGACAATTGGAATGCCAATGATATGTTCCCGTCGTGGTGAAATTGTTCATGCGAATTTTGTCCATTTCGTAGTACCTCTGCAGAGTGGTGGGCTCAAATGGGTGTGTGGACTGTAGAATGCAGGGATCTATGTGGGATATGGGTAGATTATACTAGCGTAGATTAAAAATCTTTTACTGCGTAAACCAGGAAATTATGCTAGTAAAAGATCATAGATCATTACTACCAGACATGCAGTGCAGTGGAAGTACGGCTGAAGTAGTCGGTTTAACGTAGCACGTGTTGGTATAGTGGAAGTATCGATCGTTCTCAAGCTAACTGTCTTCTCGCCGCAATCGTCCTAATCAGCGTCATAGTTGCAGCAACGCCTCTATTGAAGTCCACACATCCAAAGATGGAATATCATACGTCGGTGTGTTAGTATTAGCGCACACGGCAAGGCTTGTGAGGTGGTGGCTAGGATTTTGGTGTGTGTGAACCAGATGCATACCTCAACCCCATACCTCTAAATATAGTCCCTTGGTGGAACTCTATATTATGGGCATGTCGGTGATCGAGTAGCCGATCTGATGAAATAAAATAAGAAAGATGGTTGAATTCCTTGGAATGGATCAGCAAGAAAAGGGATGATCTTTATTACTTATGAAGGAAAATTAACTAGCCTTAATCTATCTTTCTCCTACAGCTTGGAAGAAGATTCTGATTGCCTGCCGATTAATCATGTTGGTAGTATGATTCTGGACTTAACCCGTCTTCTCTCGTCAGCCTTTAAATACCATTAAAGGGCGTCAATTATCCATTTGAGAATGTGTCTTCTTGAATCAACGTGTCTGACCGGGGGAGGGGGAGGTTGCTGTCAGAGAGAGATATCCGAAGGTAATTGCTCATTGGTTGTTGTCAGTGGGAGATAATCGTGCGATGCAACTACATGGCATTTGTTGTTAGAGACACAGGGTTGAAACATTATGCTGTTTGGGTTGAATAGAGCACGTGTCTTATCCGTCGCACGAAAGGGGTTCCCTAGAAGTGGGCTCTCAAACTAGTTCACAAATCCTCTGAGTGGTCTGCTGGTCGAGCAGAGTGTACAATAATCCTCCAACTATTGTACTCGTGGAATAGCTATAGGAAGTTTACGATCACGGGGTCTTATGGCCTTAATTAAATATTAAATCTATATTTAATGATTTATTCAATCCTCGTCAGCTAGCCCCGAACTTTAAGTGAATTTATAGTCCAAATTTTTTCAATTGAATTTCACTTTGGAAACTATTTTTTTAATGGTAATAGTAAAGAAGCGGTTTTCATTCACTTAATGTTGAGAAACTAACTGGGAAACTGAAATGTTTTTTTAAGAAAGCGTGAAGCTAACAGGTACCACGCCAGGGTTTTCTTCAAGTTTTTCCGCCCCTTCACATTTGCACCTATTCAATCTTCTGCCCCTTTGCATTTGCACCTATTCAACTGTAGCCTTGAATCCATCCAATTTTTGAGTCTCAAACGCTATAGCAAAAATGTCGGATTTGATTACCGATTGGCCAGTGTCTAATCTTAGACCGAAGATGCTGAAGGCCATGGAAGAGGAGTTACTCCCTGATAAGGTTTTGGTTTCGTAGACGTTGGCAATTGGGGAGAATTTCCCAAGCAAAAGCGACGGCGAAATCATAATCTTTTAGGCATACATAGAGTGCGATTCAGACCGCGGGTGCATCCGTTCTTGTCGGAAGTCCTAGAATTCTATGGGATCAAATTGGTTAACCTAGCCCCCAATTTGATCCTTTGTTTGAGCATCTTCATCCATCTTTCGAAACATATTTGGAGATTCCAATGAATTTGGAGCTCCTTAGATACTTCTACAAGATGACGGGAAGATGGGGGAAATCGACGATGTCACGCGGGAGTTGCTCTCTGCGGCTCTTTGATGAAAAGGCAAGGGAGTACATCACAATGTACTCCAAATCTTCATGGTCATCCTGGAAGAAGCAGTGGTTCTACATGACACTCAATAAAGAAGATTGTCTCTCTTGTGCAGTCGGATTGCAGTCGAGAACCTAAGGTGGATGATCCTTGTCATTACCAATCATACCCAACACGGATGATCCTTCTTACAAGCAATCAAGAATCAAGCAAGAAATAAATAAGTGCAATATGAATTGCGGATGAAAGATGAAGTTTCATTGAACAATGGAGAGGCCTGAAGTCACCGTAGTTGGTCTAGTCGATACAAGTTTACAACTGACATTTTCTGAATGAAAAACAATCTAAACAAACCTAAGGACTAAAAGTAGTGGCCACAAAGGATATAAGAAGGTGGCCAAGGGGGTCAGCCTAGGGTTTGTGTGCCACCAAGGGGTGTACACAATCTGGGCTCGGATCCCAACACCTTTACAAGGCCCAAGTTGGCCCAATAGGTGATGTAGCACATCTCTTTGATGATTGTGATGTGTAGATAGTGAATCTGAAGGTGGGGTTAGATCCATTGGAAATGTCTCGTCGTAAGCTTTCCATTAAGTACTCGAACACCTCCAACGGACTTTGTATGTGAAAGTTATGACTGTTTTAAGTTGGTGCTATCATGCTGACTCCAAATTGGTCTGGAATTGAAATAGGGGCGGCTTGGACTTGCTGTGGTAGTAGTTCTCCTCCCCTCACCTTGGTTCCTAAGTATAATAACATCAGATGATTTAGGTAGCAATCTATCCTTAATAGGAAATTATGAATTCCTAGAAAAGAGCTCACCTGATAATTCAACTGTTGTGCATATGCCCTTGTTATAGGTCCTTGCCTAACATCTTGTGGATGGCTGTTATGTGTATCCAAGAAAGTGATGTCCTCATCATCCTCCCCCTCTTCTTCCAAGTATAGCTTCAAATCTGCAATGTTAAATATGGGAGTAACCCCAAAATCTGTAGGTAACTCAAGCTTTTATGCATTATCGTTAATTCTTTCAATAATCTTAAAAGGACCATCAGCTCTAGGCATCAACTTAGACTTTTTCAATTCTGAAAATCTATCTTTCTTAAATGCAACCAAACAAGACCACTAGATTCAAAATTATTTTCTTTCTATCTTTACTACTAACACCTTATATTTCTCATTCATGCGCTCTATGTTTTCTTTTATAGTTTCATGCAGCTTAGGAACAAATTCAGTAGATTTCGTAGCATTAAGATTTAACCTCTCCGAAGATGGTAGAGGTAACAAATTAATTGGAGCATGAGATATATGCCACTCGGAAAGTTGCCACTTCGAGATATGCCACTTGGTTTCCTAAAATTTGAAATTTGCCACTATAGTTTCTTGTTTCTTTGGTATATGCCATTTTCTCTACTTTTCCATATTTCCCATTATTTTCTCCTCTTTTCCCATTTTTCTTTAATTAAATATCTTGAAATGCCCTTGCCCTTTCCTTTGATTGGATCGAACCAAACCAGATGCATGCCATTTTAGACCTCTGAATCAACTGAGCTCCTTGCCATGGCTGCGGCCGCCCCACTGTTAGACTCATCGGAACCACTACTCCACCTCCAAGCTCCTTGCCATGGCTGCTGCTCTGCCCCCAAACTACTAGCTGTGGATGCCACCCAGCCCCCGAGCTCGTAGCCATGGCTGTTGCCTCGCCCCTGAGCTCCTTGCCGTGGACGCCGCCCTACCCACAAGCTCGTTGTCATGGACGCTGCCCTGCCCACAAGCTCCTCGCCATGGCCTCTACTCCTTTGAGCTCCTCGCTTTGAGCTCACCGTGGTCACCGCTCTGCCCCTGAGGTCCTCGCCATGGACGCCACTCGGCCCATGAGCTCATCGCTGTAGATGCCAAAATTCACCATCCTATCCAGTGATCATTGACGGTGGGCGCGCAAAGGCCGGTCTTCGAATCCCAGCGGCCATGATCGTCGGCGTCGCGTATTTTGAAGCCGGTCTTCGAATCCCAGCGGCCATGATCGTCGGCGACGTCTTGCGGACCTTCCGGCTGGAGCTGGCGTAGGTGACCACGAACGCGATAGCCCGCCTGGCTGTTTACAGCTGGGCGCTGCGAACAGAGGCGTGTTGGCCTAGCGCCTCGCTGTTCGTGTTCCTCAATGACACGCGATGCCAGCCGAAGAAGCTAGAAGGAGGGGCGTTCTCCAACTTTGGCAGCGTCAACTTCGTTCTGCGGCCCCAATGCTTGAAGATCTTCCCTGCCAACTCAACCGGACGAAGTGGGAATCGAACTGGATGAGGCGGTGGTTCTACCACCGTGTGGCGAGCGGCAGCAGCCTCGAGTGCACAAGCCAGCCAATGTCGTTCAACATCTCGCCAAGCGTGATGATCAATGACGAGGACAAGTGGAGAGCGCGGAGGCTTGTGGGGATCACCCTCTGATTCAACATGCGCGAACTCGCCGAGGAGTTTGTCATGTACGGAGTGGCACCACTTGCCGGCGGTCGATGGCACGTCCTGCCTGGAGGCCTTCGACGTGACGGTGTCTGGCCGTCCGTGTCCTCGCTGTTAAGGCCCTCCAATCCTTGTAAGTTTTGCATTGGAGGTCTCCCTGGTTTTTTTGACTTCGCCTCGCCTTGCTTGTAGGATTTCTCTTGGAAGACGCGGAACGCGCGGTGGTCGTGTTCTTCGGACCGTATGAGGCCAAGGAGCACTGCCTGCGCGAAGCCGCGACCGAGGCAGCGAAGTTGGGGTGGATAAACAGGGTGTGCGAAGCTCTAGGGATTCCTGTGCAAGAGCGCGCCGCTCTGACCTTGGGCCGGGCTCGCCACTGCGACGGCAACGACAAGGGGGAGGGGTCGCCCCCGTGGTGGAGGGCCCGGTCCCCCGCGGCCGTATCCAGCCCAGCGGCCGCCGCTCCCATCAACTCTGCAGGAGCCGAGGGTGTGACGGCTGCCGACTCCGACTCGACGAAGTATGTCGATTTGGACCTTGAGGCAGGGGCGGAGGAGGTGGCTACAGGTGAGGAGTCCCTAGGCGGCACCAAGGACTAAGGGTGCGGCGCGGACAACCAGGAGGGCGAAGCGTCCTCGCCTGCGCTGGTTGCCGAGGACGAGGGATCTTCGCCCCGGTCTCCGAAATTGAAGCGGCCGCGGAAACGGTCGCCCTCACAGCCGGAGAGGGGGTTTGCTGTGGCGATCGGGATCGGGGGCATGTTGGAATCCGACTCTAACATAGAGGCCTCCCGGCCTGAGGAGCCGGCTGCCTCAGGCGGCGCTGGTGTTCTCACGATTCCTTTCGGGGCAAAGGGGACACCCCAACGGACCCAGCCAGTTGACGCCGAAGGTAAGCTTGACTCCCTTCATACGGTCCTGCGAGGCTTCCCTAAAGCTCTCTGGCCACTATCTTGTAGTATTAGCGGAGGCACGGTCCCCCGGTCATGGACAGTCCTCGAGGGATGGAGACATCCCAGGGGTGGCATCGGCAGCCGCGCCCTCGAAATTGTCGCCGCAGAGGCCACACGACTCGAATTTGCTAACGACTGCGTTGCGCAGACACTCGCCCTTGCTCGAGCCCTGCAGGCGGCCCGCGCCCGCGAGCGGGGGGCGCTAGAAGACCGGCTGCGTGCTGCCGAAGAGGCCTTACGCACAGCCGAAGAGGCCCACTCCGTCAAGGACGATCGTGTCCAGTTCCTAGAGACGGAGGGCGCGAAGGTGATCTCAAACGCTCGGGCGCTCGCGGCGGAGGCATAGCACACGACCATCGAGGAGCGCGATGGCTTCCTCCAGCAAATCGCCGTGCTGAAGGAGGAGAAGGGTCGCCTCACCGTGTCTCTTGGGGAAAAGGACCGGGCTCTGGGCGATGCCTCAGTGGCGGCGTGGGACGCTATGCTGGCTCTGGAAAGTGCCCTCGAAGACCTCTCCGTCGATGTGCCGCCTCGCGCCTTCGGTCCCGAAGACCTGTCGCGGACGCTGCGTCAAATCAGGGAAGCTTCCAGCTTCACTCTCAATACCGCCAAGACCTTCGGTAACCACTGCTCCTTCGTGACCTCGCGCTTAGCCTTCGCGCTGCTTCAGCACCGAGGCTATCGGCACGTCGACGAGTTGGCCGACCCCCAGCTAAGCCGGGGTGATGTCGGGCACCGTGCGCGCCGTTCGCGACACCGTCCGGGCCTTGCACGACCGAATCTGGGACTACATTGAGGAGGCCGTAGTGAAGGTAGCGCTACGACAGACCCTGCACGGTGAGGGTAACTTCGGCCAATGGCTTGACGAAGTTCCACGGCGCAATGAAGACGGTGCCACCGTCCCGGAACATGGAGCAGACCCACAGGTGTGATACCGGGGTCCTAGAGTGTAGGCGTGCGTTGCGATGTATGCGCTCTTTTTGTAAACTGGCGCCCTGCAGCTCCCCCTTTTTATGAATAAAGTGGAAATTGCCTCCGTGTTCTGATTACTTGTACTATTTTTGCCCCGGGCAGCTGCTTGATAGGGGCTGGTTTGCTAGTCTCTGACCTCGTGACCCGACGACGTCTTCGGCATTGGGGGTGGGCCGAGGACTCGCTGAACTCTTGGGCGGGCCGGGCTTCAGCGGGTGAGACTTCGACACGGGAGTATATTAAGGTGGAGTTGGACGAGTAGCGACCCTAAATACTCCAGGGCGCTTGTAAACATTAGCTCTTCGCAAATGTCATTGCCGACTGTCCCTGTAATCATTCTTTTACGATTGCAATAAAGACTTTGGTTGGAGTACGTGTCCCTGTCGCTTTTCATGATCGTTCCTGCCTTCGACCAACTCGTAGGACTTAGCGCTCCGTCCTCACGCCCCCTAGCCGAGGTAGACGCTCGAGTGCTCCATCCCCACTCTTCGAAGTGGCGGCAGCGGAGCTGGCGATTAGCCGAAGTAGACGCTCGAGTGCTTCGTCCCCTACCCTTCGAAGTGGCAGCAGCGAAGCTGGCGACTAGCCAAACTATATGCTCGAGCGCTCCGTCCCTTACCCTCCGAAGTGGCGGCAGTGGAGCTGGAGACTAGCCGAAGTAGACGCTCGAGCGCTCCGTCCCTACCCTTTGAAGTGGTGGCAACGGAGCTGGCGACTAGCCGAAGTAGACGCTCGAGCGCTCCGTCCCCTACCCTTCGAAGTGGCAGCAGCGGAGTTGGCGACTAGCCGAAGTAGACGCTCGAGCGCTCCATTCCCTACCCTTCGAAGTGGCGGAGCTGACGACTAGCCACACAATCTTACCGCTATTTGTACTCCGTAGAGCACGCTGAGGCGTGAGGCCACCGTGCGAATGGGAGCACACATATATATGCAGATAGCACCTAGCAGCATCAAATGCTTGTGAAGAGTGCACCTCTCTTACCTGCTACTTGTTGTGACCGACATGTTCGATGCTGCTAGCATTTCTTATGGTGCGCTGACAACGCGAGGCAGCTAGTAGATGCTGGCGCCCCCTCACGCCTTGCATTTATTGACATGAGAGTGCTAGACCAACAGCTGCCGCTCGCGTATTGAGCTTGGAGATGAAGTCCACGAGACCCCAGCCGAGCAGGCGCATCCCGTGAAGACAAACCCGAGAGCAGAGCTGCTACATGGTGCTGTCTTTTGCGTGCAGGAAGCAAAGGAGAAGGGTGTGAGCACTGCTTTGTGTTCCATCACACATGCATGCGGCTAGCGCGCCACCAAAGCGATGCACTCCCTGGTGCGACGCACGCGAAGGCGCGTTATCCAGGAGGTGTGCCGCTAAGGCGATACACTCCCTAGTGAATTTTTTATACTCCGTAGAGCTACTTGGGATGGCAAGTTCTTGACGCTTTATACTCCAAAGAGTGCACGCGAAGGCCGCGCGTCTTATTTTATACTCACGTAGAGTGCGCGCGGAGGCCGCACGTCTTATTTATACTCACGAAGAGTGCACGCGGAGGCCGCGTGTCTTATTTTATACTCACGAAGAGTGCGCGCAGAGACCGCGTGTTTTATTTTATACTCACGAAGAGTGTGCGTGGGGACCGTGTGTCTTATTTTATACTCACGAAGAGTGTGTGCGGAGACCGCGTGTCTTATTTTATACTCACGAAGAGTGCGCGCGGAGACCGCGTGTCTTATTTATACTCACGTAGAGTGTGCACGGAGACCGCGTGTCTTATTTATACTCACGTAGAGTACACGCGGAGACAGGGTATCTTATTTTATACTCACAAACAGTGCGCGCGGAGACCGCGTGTCTTATTTTATACTCACGAACAGTGCGCGCGGAGACCGTGTGTCTTATTTATACTCATGAAGAGTGCGCGTGGAGGCTACGTCTTATTTATACTCACAAAGAGTGCGCGCGAAGACCGCGTGTCTTATTTATACTCACGAAGAGTGCGCGCGGAGACCGCGTGTCTTATTTTATACTCACGAAGAGTGCGCGCGGAGGCCGTGTGTCTTATTTATACTCACGAAGAGTGTGTGCGAAGGTCGCTTGTCTTATTTTATACTCACGAAGAGTGCGCGCGGAGACCGCGTGTCTTATTTTATATTCACGAAGAGTGCCCCCGGAGACCGCGTGTCTTATTTATACTCTGTAGAGTGCACGCGGAGGCGGGCCTCCGCATGTCTTTACACAGAATGAGACAAGTTTTGCAAATGGTGGACTTTATTGATCTTCCGTTTGCATAGGCGAGCGATTTACAAAAGGCAGGATACTAACCGCTGACCGCTCGAGGACAGGTTCGACGCTGACCGCTGTTGCTGTGGCGGCGAGGTAGAGCAAGAGGGGAGCCTCTGGTGCTAGAGCGATCAATGTGGGAAGGCCTGCGAGGTGCTTTTTGAGGCAGTCGGAAGCCTTCGCGCGGTCCTGTCCTCCTTAGGATTCTCGGTGGACCTTGTGGTGCGGGCCCCGAGCACCAAGCTCTATGCGTTGGGCGAGGTCTTGGTCACCGAAGGTGGTGATGATACCTTGCGGGCCCATGAGCTTCATGCATAAGAAACCATGGTGTGGGACTGCCTCGAAGGAGTTGATGGTTGGGCACCCTAGTATGGCGTTGTACAGGTACGGGATATCGACGACGTCGAAGGTGGCGTCTTCACTCCTCACGTTGTTGCCCTGGCCAAAGGAGACTTGTAGGCATATCTGGCCCAACGCCTTCAGCGGCTGACCCCCGAAGCCCTGCAATGGGATTCCCGAGGGGCCTAAGCGACTCCGGGGGATCCTCATCTGGTCGAAGGCCGCCATGAACAGGATGTTCGTTGAGCTGCCTCCATTGACCAGGACGCGTTTGACATCGCATCCTGCGATGACGACCTGGATGACCAGGGAATCTTGGCGAGGGAACTCCACGCCCTCAGCGTCAGCGGGCGTGAAGGTAACTTGGTGCTGCGCCCACTCCGGCGGTGCTTGCACCAAGTACGCTGCCACATGGTGTAGCCTCCGCGCGTAGGCCTCCTATTGCCGCGCCGAGGAGAACTCCAGCGAAGAGCCCCCGGAGATGACATTTATAATCCGGCGCTGGGCTCCCTCCTGGGCCTGAATTTGCAAGGGGCCTTCTTGGGGCTGCTGCACGTGGGCCTGAATCCGCAGGGGCCCTCCTGGGGCTATTGCCCGTGGGCTTGAATCCGCAGGGGGCTCTCTTGGGGCTGCTGCACGTGGACCATGACGGGCGGCCTTGCTTCCAAGACTCTATCCCTGGCGACGCTCTGACGGAGCGCCGCAATGGCGGTGCATGCCCGCGTGTTGTGGTCACCTCGGCCATGCACCTTGCACCACATGCCATAGTGCTGGTCTTCTTATTTTGCATGGGGTTTATCGTCACGACCCCGGCCGGGCCCTCGCCCCCGGCCTCGGTTGCCTCGCCCGCGACCGGCGGGGGCACTGTTTTCAGAGCCGCTCTCGATGTCGAAGACATAGCGGGCCCTCTGGGATCTACGTTGGCTGCGTTTGGACTTGTCACCCCACGGGTCCTTATGCTTGGCGTCCTTGTGCTCGGGGGCGTCCTTCGAAGACTCTTGCTTGCGCTTGCCCTTCGAGGGGTCCTCCTTCTTCGGCGAGTCTTCGTTTTTCGACGAGTCCTCCACTTGATTAGTGTCAGAGTCATTGCCTTTGCGCCGTCACGCGTCCTCCTCCACCCTCGCATACTCTTCCGTCTTATCGAAGAGCTTTGTGACCGTCTTGATCGGCTTACACGCGTTGTACTCGGCCAACGGCCCCGGGCAGAGGCCTTGTATCACTGCGTTGATAATGGTTGTCTTGTTGATGTCCTTGACCTGGCAGCGGACCTTAGCGAAGCACTTGAAGTAATCTCGGAGCTTGTCTGAGTGTTTTTGCTTGACGGTGAAGAGCTGATCCGCGTCGACGTGCTCGACGTAGTTCCCCTGGAAAATGTTGTAGAGGCGGTCGCGGATCTGCTCCCACGTGTAGATGGAGTTTGGCTCTATGGTGAAAAACTAAGAGAGTGCCATTCCCTGCAGCGCGAGGGGGAGCCCCTTCGCTTTGGTGGTGTCGTCTCCGCCTGCAGCTTCAATGGCGGTCTCGTACACACGCACGAACTCCCGAGGGTTCGTGTCGCCCTTGTACAGCTCGATGGCGTTGGGGAACTTGAAGTCCTCCGGCCATGCCGATTGCTGTAGGCCCGTGGAGAGGGGGGAATCCGGATCCACGCACCGCAGCAGGACGTGGCTAGAGGTAGGGGCGTCGTGGCTGTCCGCCCGCTCTGGCGTGGGCTCTGGCGCGGCCACCAGCTGGACTTGTTGGCTATGAGCCTCTTGTATACCCCGCACAGCTCCGCGGAAGTTCGCTAACTCCCGTTGCAGCATGCCGAGGGCCGTTAGTAGAGCGTTCTCCACCGTCAACGTGGTTGCGGCAGTTGGAGCAGCGGGTTGCACTGTCGGGCTGGCACCAACCACGGCTTGCGCTTCAGAACTGCTCGGCGCGTCGGTGCGGTGGGCTCCGGAGTCGGTGACGGGACCGACATTGCCGCCGAGGCCACCTGCCGCTCCCACGGCGGGCGCGGTGGCAGCGGCCGTGGTAGCATGGGCGTCGGCGTCACCACTCCCGACGGTCTGATCGGTACCCGCGCCGACCGCTGCGCCAGCGGTTGGGGTGACTTTTACGCCACGAGCGTCGAGGTCGGCAGCAGTGGCGCCGGCATTGTCGCCCGCACCCGTAGCCGACGCTGCCGATGATGATGCCTTCTTTGGTGCCATCCTTCTTCAGATCTTGGAGCTTGCTCTTGTCGTCCCCACGGTCGGCGCCAACTGTTGTGGTTACAAACCAAACAGAGAGATGGTAGTATGGTAGTGGAGATGTCAGGTGAGCAATTCTTGGGGTCTTCCCCATGCCCATCGCTTTATATATTCACATGGGGAGTATTTTACAATTATGTCCTTACACCAAGTATCCCTCTCAAGGACATTTTTGTCATTACATATGTCCCATTTTGGGCTTTATAACCTTCTAACAGGCCAGCTGGGTTTAGGTGGGGGCAACCCATACAACATGAAGTTCTCTCGTTTGTATGCATCCCATACCTGTACCCCTTCGTTCCACAGTACTTTTAGATCTTCCACCAACGGTGCTAGGTACACATCAATATCATTCCCAGGTTGCTTTGGCCCTTGGATAAGTATCAACAACAAAATATACTTTCGCTTCATACACAACCAAGAAGGAAGGTTATAGATGTAGAGTCACGGGCCAAGTGCTATGTCGGCTGCTCATGCTACTGAAAGGATTCATTTCATCTGTACTCAGTCCAAACCTTATAATCCTTGGTTCTGCATCGAAGTCTGCAAAACTCCTATCGATGTTTCTCCACTGGGCGGAATCAGCAAGGTGTTTTAGCATTCCATTCTTCTTGCGCTCCTCCAAGTGCCAATGCAGCAGTTTTGTCTCCTTTGGATTTGCAAAAAACCGTTTCAAACGGGAAGTTATGGGAAAATACCATGCCACCTTAGCAAGAGGTCCTTTCTTCACTTCTGTTCCCTCGCCGTCATCTGATTGATTGTTACGTTTGTATCGGGATGCGTTGCACACCAAACATACATGCATGTTTGCATACTCTTTACGGTAGAGGATACAGTCGTTCAGACATGCATGCATTCTTTCTACTTCCATTCCCAATGGACAAAGAACCTTCTTGGCTTTATTAGTGGTTTTAGGCAACTCATTTCCCTCTGGAAGCATGTCTGCTAAAAGACCTAGCAGCACCGTGAAACTCTTGTCGAACCAACCGTTGCTTGCCTTCAATTTCAACAGTTCAAGCACGGCTGACAACCTCATGTACTTTGACCTGTAGCACGTGAACAAAGGTTTCTCCGAGTATTACATCAAGCCCTGGAATTTAACATACTCTCTCTCTCATCATAGTTCTCTTCTACATCGCGAAGCATCTGATTTAGATTGTCATCGTGCAACCTATCTGAATCCGAACAACAATCGACATTATCCGGCGGCATATCATTCACTTCACCGGCAATGTCATCCGGCGGCATATCATTGACTTCGCCATAACTAGTCCAACACGTATAATCCTTTTTGAAACCCCCCTGAATCAAGTACGCTGCAATCTGCTCTCGGTTCTTAAACCTTTAAATTCTCGCAGTTAGTGCATGGACAATATTCCACCCCCTTATTCAACATATCCTCCTCGACAGCTCTTGTAAAAGCAGACACGCCATTAGTGTACTCTTCACTCACACGGTTCGCGGCATACATCTAGCTTCGGTTCTACATTATGCATATATATAACAACTTAGTATTAAAAATTAAATTATTTAATTATTACTACATATATACCACATGCATTGAGGCTTTGCTAGCTTAATTCATATTATAAACACAACAGCTATTTCCCCAGCGATCGACGAACCACTTATAACCAATAATTTTGACAAATTTGGCCTCCCACATGACGGGAACTGACCATGTATGGTTAAGTAGATGCAAACCATCTTCAATAACACTCACCAAAACTTAGATCTAAATTGTAATGCAAAGAAAAATATATTTCATTACTAACCATATCTAGGGCACCCAGGAATGTATGAATCTTCAAAGCTGACCTCCTGCCTCCTCCCACCAAATTAATTGGCCTGAAAGCCTTGCCTCCTCGCCTCCTCCAGGTGTAGCGGCTCTGAGCGGCTCTGCTCTAAATCTGGATCGAAATGAAGACAGATACGGTTCTGAGCGGTGCAATAAACATATAGCTGGCTTATCACAGACGGTTTTTAATAAAAAAACCATATGTGATAATTCTCAGATTATCACAGACGGATTTTAATAAAAAACCATCTGTGATAATCAGCTTATCACAGATGGTTTTTTATAAAATATCTGTGATAACTCACATATTATCACAGATGGTTTTTATTAAAAACCGTCTGTGATATTTCAGTATCACAGATGGTTCATCGATAAGAACCGTCTGTGATACTCCTTTTTTCCGACACTAACAACACAGACGGTCTCGAAATTAAAACCGTCTGTGATAGTGCATGTCACAGACGGTTTTGTCAAACCGTCTGTGATTTGGCGTCTACTAATACTATTGCTGTAGTAGTGATATGCAAAGATGAAGATTTATGTCTTATTCTACTTTGCTCACTGCCCAATTCATTCTCTATGTTTAGAATTCTTTATAATCGAGACACTCTCACCCTCAAAGAGGTTCATGATGCTCTATATGCAAAGGAGAAACTAAAATCCATGGTGTCAAGCAAAAGCTCAAGTCCACATGCAGAAGATTTGCTTTTTATTGAAAGATAAAATTTGAGATATCCAACCAGGGATTTTAGGAGCAAGAGCAAATTTTGAGGTCGGTCTAAGTTAAAGAACAAGAAGTATTGTTATTGTAAGAAAAGTGGCTAATGACATATATGTGTATTGGAAACTCCTGAACGAGAAGGAAAGAAACAATAGTTCCAAGAAAGATCAACAAGATGAAGAAGCCAAAGTCACCATTGTTACTAAAGAAGGTTCTGAAGGAGATATCCTTGTTGCCTTCGTCGGTGATTCCAAACCGATGATGAGGGGATTCTTGATTCAGCTTGCACTTTTCACATGAGTCTGGACCATGATTAGTTTGTTAACTACAAAGTGACCCCAAGTGGATTAGTGTTGATGGAAGATAATATTCTACGCAAGATTGCGGGGTCTAGTTCTGTCCAGATTAAGATATTTGACAACATTATTAGAACCTTGTCAGAAGTCAGACATATTCTAAGCTTAAAAGGGAGTCTTATTGAGTACTCTTGATGTCAGAGGGTACAAGTTTTCAAATGAAGGTGGAGTTTTGAAGGTCTCCAAAGGTGCTCTTGTTATGTTGGACCGCAATGGTGACAGAGGGGGGGGGGGGAATGTCGACTCTAAAAACTTGCCCCCCAAAAAGTACTTACTTGCGACACTCCTCTTTAATAGCTACAAGAAACAATGAAGAGAAAGACTTTAAGCTCTCTAGGACTTCAAGAAACCAAAGCAGAGAAAAGAGATTGAGATCCAAGAGAAAAACCAGGAGACAACACAAAATACAGAAGGGCCAGACTTGACCTGAAAGCACTGGGCGGTCAGACCGCTGACATCTTGTAACACCCCAGCCAATCAATGACTTGGAATGCTACCAAACTAATAACTTAATAAAGAAACTAATATTCATCTTACAAAATTTCGGCAGAACCTTCTTTGTTTATTGAGTAAATCAAAGTTTCCAACGAGCATAATCAATTGATATGAATAACAATAAGCAACAAATTCGTTTAAGCAAAACTGGATTATGTTCACCATCGCTCTCATAACAATACTACTAAGATAAGGAACGGAACCAATGCAAAAGATTTCTATTCTTTTATTACACTTTGAACCTGATTGACATTAATCTAATACCACTTAAATTATTCAGCAAATAGTGTTTAATGTTCTTTCTTCCTTCCATGGTGAATAGACCGTGCATGTGCAACAAAACTAATCCTTCTTTATTCCCATGCATGCCGATCTCATGTAGGTACCTAAAACAAACAACAACAAACAACAACAAGAGTGAGTTCAAAGACTCAGCAAATATAATAAGTGGCAGCAAGAATAAAAAGGGACGTCACTTCACAAATTCATCCATCAATCATAAGAATAAACATGCTATGCAGTATGATAAAAAATTCCTTTATCACTTCTCTTTCGCATTTTACCGGTAATGCGGAGTGTGCATACGTCAATGCACACCCATGCCTGTACCCTCTGGTACAGGGACCAATTGCCCATACTCCTCAAGTATGGGGACCTTTAGCCCGTCACGTCATCAACATGACGGGGACCTCGACGCTTGGTCATCTCGTGACCAAGATTTCAATAAATCAGCATGATGCACAAATGTGAATGTCTTAACAAATAAAACGTGCATTCACAACATTTATGCATCAGAAATTCTCATGAACTCTTTCACTTGCAATCGACCATAAACAATATCCACATATCATTAACATCATCAAGACCACAAATTCTCATAACATGGATCAAACATCTACACACCAACAAACATCAACAATCCATGCTACAAAATTTAAACCATCATTATACTTGCCTTAACCCCGAGAAAACGGAGAATGATCAGAAGGTGCGGCCCCTGGAATCCGTCCTCCTCCTGAATAATAATTATAATGATTGCTAAGACAACAGTGACAAGTCTTTAGATTAAATAAAAACTCCCCCAAACTAACCCAACATGTTAGCTTGATTCAAAACCCCAAATCCTTTCGGTCATCCTGTCCCCCACTACGGACAGTCAACTTCAAAACTTCATATCTATTGGTACAGAAGTCCGAATAGGACGTTCTCAGACTTTCTGGAAAGATAATTAAATTATCTAACTAAACCTAGTTGGTGAGCCTTCCTGATTCGGTCATAATCTACCCGCACCATCCAGTTTTCTTAAAACATCCAATTCTCGTCAGGCTCTCTGGACAGAGCACTAAAAACACCGTAACATCCTGTACGAGTGTCCGAATCACGAGTTCTTGGACTTTCTGGAAAGCTAAGACAATTACCTACAACTTCCATTATACTGAGGTTCTCTGATTCTCCCAATATCTAATCGCAAAACTCGATCTCCCAAAACCTGACGGAAAACCCTCCGATCCGCAGAACAGTCCCGCTAATAAAATCATAACTTCTGCTACAGAGGTCCGAATGACGCGTTCTAGCACTTCATGGAAACATAATGACATCCTCTAAAACTCTCTAGGCAAAGTCCAGACCCAAATCCCCACGAATCTTCCCCAAAACAGCCGACTAACCCGATCTGATCTAGCAGTCCAGAATACCGACATTGATAACGCAATTAGAATTTACATCTACTAGGGGAAGAACATGGATTACCCTTGAAGAACGCTGAAGAATACCACGAACATCCCACGAATCTCTCCTCTCCTTCTTTTCCTCTTTGCCCCTTCTTCCCTTCCTCCGAGTCCAATCGCCTAGCTGCGAATTATTCCTTTCCCCCGATCATTCGGCATCAATTGGAGGTCTTGATCACCGGCAATGGAGGAGAGGGGAGGATGAGGCGCTGCTGGACGGCGCAAGGCAGAGGGGAGGGGCGCACAAGGGGGGAGAGGGGGAGAGGCGGCTAGGGTTTGAGGGGGAGGTGGCAACTCCCCCCTCCTGGCCGAAACCCACCTGGGCCAAGGCCCAGGCCCAGGTTGCAAGGGAAATTCAGAAAAATTCCCTTTAAAATTGATATTTTACTCTTCCTTTTAGGATCCTTCTCCCCGATTAATTTGATTATTTGCCGAAACTCTTCCGAGACATTACATTCTACCCCCCTTAAAACAGAATTCGACCCCGAATTCTGAACATACTCTCATTAAGGATTAATTACAATTGAACTTGATCATAAAACACACACCTGATGTGAATAACTCTGGATATTGTTCACGCATGCGCGATTCCAATTCCCATGTGGCCTCCCTCTCGGTCTGCTGCGACCAGAGCACCTTGACATATTTTAAAGTTTTATTCCTCAACACCTTCTCTGATCTTTCTAGAATTCGCACTGGTTTGGACTCAAAGGACAGATCTTGTTCAAGTATTAACGGTTCCAGTGTAATATGAAGCTCCGGATCTCTCAGGTATTTCCTCAACATTGACACGTGAAACACGTTATGCACTCCGCGCATAGATTCTGGAAGATCCAAGCGGTATGCCAACTTCCCAACCCGCGCCAAAATCGTGAAAGGGCCGACGTACCTCGGGCTAAGCTTCCCTTTGGTACTGAACCTCACCACACCCTTGGTGGGAGATACTCTCAAGAGCACCTGATCTCCCACTTCAAATTCCAGATCCCTCCTTCTCACATCAGCATAACTTTTCTGCCTGCTCTGGGCGGCCAACAAATTCTGCCTCACCAAGGCCACTCTTTCAACTGTCTGTTGGACCCAATCCGGACCCAAAACTGCCTTCTCGCCCACCGCTTCCCAGCAAAGGGGCGACCTGCATTTACGGCCATATAATACTTCAAATGGTGCAGCCTTGATACTTGAATGATAACTGTTATTATAGGCAAATTCCGTTAAAGGCAGCTGATCTTCCCAACTACCCCTCCAAGACAACACACAGGACCTTAACATATCTTCCAGGGTCTGAATGGTGCGCTCCGACTGTCCATCTGTCTGTGGGTGAAATGCCGTACTCAGGCGGAGCTGGGTGCCCAATGCACTCTGCAAACTCTCCCAGAACTTGGAGACAAACTTGGCGTCTCTGTCAGAAATTATGGTCTTTGGCACACCATGAAGTCTCACAATCTCTCGCACGTAAATAGGAGCCAAATCACTCGCTGAGCTGGTCGTGCGGATGGGAATGAAGTGAGCCGACTTGCTAAGTCGATCTACTATCACCCAAACTGCATCCTTCCCTCGCGGTGACCGAGGCAACGCAACCACAAAATCCATAGAAATATCATCCCAAGGCCATGAGGGACCTCTAATGGCTGCAACAACCCTGCTGGTCTCTTATGTTCCGCTTTTACTTGCTGACAAACACCACAAGAAGCCACATAATTCGCTATATCCACCTTCATCCGTTTCCACCAGAAATTCTGTTTCAAATCACGGTACATCTTTGTCTCCCCTGGATGAACAATATATGGGGTGCGATGTGCTTCTCTCAATATATCACCTTTAACCTCTGCCTTCTGTGGCACACAGATGCGTCCCTTAAAACGCACTGCACCAGACTCATCCAAACTGAAATCCCCTTCCTTGCCCATCTCTATACGCTTCCTGACCCTTTGCAATAACTGATCATGCTGTTGTGCTTCCCGCACACGCTCTGGAATGGCTGACTCCAAGATCAACTGTGACTCCACCCGTGCCATGCCCGCATAACAATATGATATCCCCATACGGTCAAAATCAGTAATAAGACAATCCAGTGTAGTAGGCGTCGCCTTGCGACTAAGTGCATCAGCCACCACATTGGCCTTACCTGGGTGATACTGAATGGTGAGATCATAATCCTTAATCAACTCCAGCCATCTGCGTTGCCTCAAATTCAGGTCCTTCTGGGTAAAAATATACTTAAGACTCTTATGATCGGTGAACACATCACAAGACTCACCATACAGGTAATGCCTCCAAAGTTTCAATGCAAACACTACGGCGGCCAACTCTAGGTCATGGGTTGGGTAATTCTGCTCATGTTTCTTCAGTTGCCTTGACGCATAGGCTATAACCTTACCATCCTGCATGAGAACACATCCCAGTCCAACTCGTGAGGCATCGGAGAAAATCGTGAAACGTTTCCCTGGTTCCGGAACAGTGAGAACAGGAGCGGTCACCAGCTTTTCCTTCAAAATCTGAAAACTGCGCTCACAATCATCATCCCACAAAAACCTCACATCCTTCTGTGTGAGCCTTGTTAAAGGCTTGGCAATGATGGAGAAGTCTTGCACAAATCTCCGGTAATAGCCTGCCATCCCGAGGAAACTCCTCACCTCCTTGATATTGGTCGGCCTTCCCCACTCCACCACTGTAGAAACCTTACTTGGATCAACTGATATTCCCTTATCACTGATGATATGCCCCCAAGAACCCCACCTGTGACACCCATAACTCGCATTTCTTTAACTTAGCAAAGAACTTATGCTCCCTTAATGTTTCCAATACAAGCCTTAAATGCCGTTCATGTTCTGCTTCAGTCTTTGAGTAAATCAAGATATCATCAATGAAGACAACTACAAAGTCATCCAGATACTCATGCAACATCCTGTTCATGGTCTCCATGAAAGCAGCAGGGGCATTCGTTAGTCCAAAAGACATAACTTTAAATTCAAAGTGCCCATACCTCGTGGAGAATGTCGTCTTCTCAATGTCCTCCTCTCGGACTGGAATCTGATTGTATCCCGATTGGAGATCGATCTTGGAGAATACCTTAGCTCCTCTCAACTGATCAACTAAATCTTCAATGCGGGGTAAAGGGTACTTATTCTTGATGGTCAACTGGTTGAGAGCACGATAATCAATGCACACGCGCCAACTCCCATCTTTCTTCTTAGTAAATAGCACCGGAGCTCCCCACGGAGACACACTAGGTCGAATAAGGTCCTTCGCTCTCAAATCATCCAACTGCTTCTTTAGTTCTTCCTGAAAAGGTCGAGCCAAACGATATGGGGTCATAGAAACTGGTCGTGCACCTGGTACTAAATCAATCCTGAACTCCACTGGACGCGGAGGTGGCATCCCTGGCAACTCTGCTGGAAATACATCCAAAAATTCCCGAACCACTGGAATTCTTTCTGCAATCAAAGAGGAATTTGGCTTTTCCACTAGAGATAAAAGAAATCCACTCTTTACTGCTCTACTACCAGGATACAAACTAGCCAGCACACTAGGTGAAATAGAGGGAGCACTACCCTGGAATACTATCTCTTGGCCCGACGGCGCTTGCAGAGTTACTGTCTTCCAAAAGCATGATATGACAGCACGGTATCTATGCAACCAATCCATTCCCAAAATAACATCAAATGGCTCCATCTTCATAACCATCAAGTTAGCAATAAAGTTCTCCCCATCTATAGTGAGCACACACCCCGGACAGGCTGTGGAACTGGAAAGAATTCCCCCAGGCGAATTTACTAGAATGGACTGAGATATTTGCTGCATACTCAACTTTGACCGGCTAGCAAACTCTAAAGATGCAAAGGAAAAAGTAGCCCAGAGTCAAACAAAACAAAAGCCTCCACTGAATCCACCAAAAGCGTACCTGTCACCTCATCAGGACGACCCACCGACTCAGCAGTCGGCATGGCGTAGGAGACTGAGGCTGGGGCGGCTGGTGCTCCGACACCTGGGAAAGGCGGTGCCGCCGCTGCAGGAGGAGCTGAAGGCGCCACAGCTGGAAACAATGCCGCGGGGGAAGGCGGCCAAAAGTACCCTGGTGGCATCCTCCAGGAGTAGGGTAGTAAGGCTGAGGCGGCACCCAAGGCTGAGTAGGAGCGGCTGCTAACATCTGCACCGACCCTCGAGAAGAAGCCGCTAGCGCTGAAGATGATGCTTGAACTGGTTCCCATTTAATGATGCTGGCAGGGTTCCGCTTACAAACCAATGCCTTGTGGCCCTCCTGACCACAATGGCGACAAGCTCCAACCCAAGAACACTCTGAAGCACGATGCCCATCCCCACACTTGAAGCATTTCATTCCCTGTCCTGGGGCCGGACGCATCATAGGAACATTTGATGAAGATCGAAAAGTAGATGATGCCTGGTGCTTGGTGAACTTGGACTTGAATGAATTTTGTGGGCCCTTGAACTTCTTTGGAACTGGCTTCAGCGATGACCCACTACCTCCTCCAAAACTCTTCTTCTGACTGCCCTCCGAGCCCTCAAAAGCCGTAGTACCTCCTGCACCTTGCAATCCTCCCCCAAGCTGCATCTCTAACTCCATGCCCCTAGCTTGCTCCACCAAGGAGGCAAAATCACGAAGCTCCAAGGCCCCCAACACCTGGCGAAACTCCTGCCTGAGCCCTCTGCGAAATCTCTTGGCCTTCTCCACCTCATTGGTAGCCACAAATGGAACAAAGCGGATTAAGTTATTAAAACCCACTTCATACTCTGACACTGACATCTTACCCTGACTATAACTGTTCAATGATACCTCCATCCTCTCCACAAACGAGGCAGGATAAAACCTCCTCCTAAACTGCTCCACAAACAGCTCCCAAGTTGCTGGTCCCTGGGCAGCGGTTCTGGCTGACAGGACTCCTTCCCACCAGAGATCCGCTTGCCCCTTTAGCTGAAAGGCCACATATTAAACTCGCTGCTTTGATGTCAGTCCCAGCACTCCCAAATGCCTCTCTATGTGCTGCAGCCAGTTAGCAGCATCCACCGGCGTGCCCAATCCATCGAAGGTGTCCAACCTCAAAGCATTCCAATGGTGCAGTCCCATAGCGCCCATAGCCGGTACTGTCGCAGGTACCACCTCAGGTGCGGCAATAGGTGCAGCTGGTGGAGTCTGGTTCCCCTGAACCGCTGAAGCAACCTCTTCCTCTGACTCCACAGGACTGGCCTCCCCAGCTACGGAGTTCTGAACTTCAGGCGGGGGCACAGCCTGGCCTCGACCGGCACCCTGCCGACCACGACCACGACCACGACCTCTACCCCTTGCCATCACTATAATACAAGCAATAGCGAAGTCAAACATTAAATTCACAATCAATTATGATGTTCAACAGAAACATAGATGCAATGCAATCACATTCCCACCTATAGTGCTTAGTGTGTCAAATTTAATATTTCATTAACCACGGACCTACTGCCCGCTCTGATACCAACTGTAACACCCCAGCCAATCAATGACTTGGAATGCTACCAAACTAATAACTTAATAAAGAAACTAATATTCATCTTACAAAATTTCGGCAGAACCTCCTTTGTTTATTGAGTAAATCAAAGGTTCCAACGAGCATAATCAATTGATATGAATAACAATAAGCAAAAAATTCGTTTAAGCAAAACTGGATTATGTTCACCATCGCTCTCATAACAATACTACTAAGATAAGGAACAGAACCAATGCAAAAGATTTCTATTCTTTTATTACACTTTGAACCTGATTGACATTAATCTAATACCACTTAAATTATTCAGCAAATAGTGTTTAATGTTCTTTCTTCCTTCCATGGTGAATAGACCGTGCATGTGCAACAAAACTAATCCTTCTTTATTCCCATGCATGCCGATCTCATGTAGGTACCTAAAACAAACAACAACAAACAACAACAAGAGTGAGTTCAAAGACTCAGCAAATATAATAAGTGGCAGCAAGAATAAAAAGGGACGTCACTTCACAAATTCATCCATCAATCATAAGAATAAACATGCTATGCAGTATGATAAAAAAATTCCTTTATCACTTCTCTTTCGCATTTTACCGGTAAAGCGGAGTGTGCATACGTCAATGCACACCCATGCCTGTACCCTCTGGTACAGGGACCAATTGCCCATACTCCTCAAGTATGGGGACCTTTAGCCCGTCACGTCATCAACATGACGGGGACCTCGACGCTTGGTCATCTCGTGACCAAGATTTCAATAAATCAGCATGATGCACAAATGTGAATGTCTTAACAAATAAAACGTGCATTCACAACATTTATGCATCAGAAATTCTCATGAACTCTTTCACTTGCAATCGACCATAAACAATATCCACATATCATTAACATCATCAAGACCACAAATTCTCATAACATGGATCAAACATCTACACACCAACAAACATCAACAATCCATGCTACAAAATTTAAACCATCATTATACTTGCCTTAACCCCGAGAAAACGGAGAATGATCAGAAGGCGCGGCCCCTGGAATCCGTCCTCCTCCTGAATAATAATTATAATGATTGCTAAGACAACAGTGACAAGTCTTTAGATTATCTAACTTCAAAACTTCATATCTATTGGTACAGAAGTCCGAATAGGACGTTCTAAGACTTTCTGGAAAGATAATTAAATTATCTAACTAAACCTAGTTGGTGAGCCTTCCTGATTCGGTCATAATCTACCCGCACCATCCAGTTTTCTTAAAACATCCAATTCTCGTCAGGCTCTCTGGACAGAGCACTAAAAACACCATAACTTCCTGTACGAGTGTCCGAATCATGAGTTCTTGGACTTTCTGGAAAGCTAAGACAATTACCTACAACTTCCATTATACTGAGGTTCTCTGATTCTCCCAATATCTAATCGCAAAACTCGATCTCCCAAAACCTGACGGAAAACCCTCCGATCCGCAGAACAGTCCCGCTAATAAAATCATAACTTCTGCTACAGAGGTCCGAATGATGCGTTCTAGCACTTCATGGAAACATAATGACATCCTCTAAAACTCTCTAGGCAAAGTCCAGACCTAAATCCCCACGAATCTTCCCCAAAACAGCCGACTAACCCGATCTGATCTAGCAGTCCAGAATACCGACGTTGATAACGCAATTAAAATTTACATCTACTAGGGGAAGAACATGGATTACCCTTGAAGAACGCTGAAGAATACCACGAACATCCCACGAATCTCTCCTCTCCTTCTTTTCCTCTTTGCCCCTTCTTCCCTTCCTCCGAGTCCAATCGCCTAGCTGCGAATTATTCCTTTCCCCTGATCATTCGGCATCAATTGGAGGTCTTGATCACCGGCAATGGAGGAGAGGGGAGGAGGAGGCGCTACTGGACGGCGCAAGGCAGAGGGGAGGGGCGCACAAGGGGGGAGAGGGGGAGAGGCGGCTAGGGTTAGAGGGGGAGGTGGCGCCTCCCCCTCCTGGCCGAAACCCACCTGGGCCAAGGCCCAGGCCCAGGTTGCAAGGGAAATTCAGAAAAATCCCCTTTAAAATTGATATTTTACTCTTCCCTTTAAGATCCTTCTCCCCGATTAATTTGATTATTTGCCGAAACTCTTCCGGGACATTACACATCTGGCCGGTCAGACCGGTCTAGTGCCGCCGGTCAGACCGCTCTAATGAGGCCGGTCTGACCGCTGTTGTCGGGCCGGTCTGACCTGTCCCCTGGTACCTGGCCACCCGAGAGCAGACTGAAAATTCAGAAATATGGGCAGTTTTTCCAGATCTTCCAAAACCGAGGAATTTAGAGTTTTGCTCCCAAGATTTTTACTCCAGAGCAACACAACACTAACCTAAATAGCAAGGGAGGTTTGGGAAGCGAGGGAAACCAACTCAAAACCTATAATTTCAGATTTTGGCCAAAATCTGAAAATTACAGGCAGCATCAACGAAAACTCAGATTCCCATTTCATCTTTGGTCCTTTGGCCCTGAGATTTTGAGGATAGCAAGTAAATAACCTCTGGACTCTAGGTACCAAGTCTCATGCCATCTCAAAGAGGGAAACAAGGTTTATATCAAACCCTAGAAAAGCTTGGAAAACTTCAGAGAGGGAAACAAAAACCCAAAATACTCAAGATTCACGTGTCCTTTGCACATGAGATTTTGCAATCAAGTTAGCAATATTATCATGATATGCCAGCAAGAATCTCAGGCCATTTCCTCAAGGGAAACAAGAAATTCATCAAAACCCTAGAAAAAAGAAAGGATGAACAGAGGAGGCTGATGGAGGGAATCTGAGATTAAAAGTGATTAGCTCTTGGGAAAGTCGATCAAATGATCTTGGGGCATCATCCCAACATAGAGCAACCCATTTTGGGACTTCTCAACGAGAAACAAGAAAATGCAGAAACTCAAAAATCACCAAAAAGGAAAACGAAGAACAGACATGAGCATGCGAGAAAAACTCAGAGATTTCATTCCAACCAATCAAGGATTACAGATGAGTCCCCATACGCATGGACATTAGAATAAGAGGAATGATTACATGGATTCTCAACTCATCCTCTCCCTCTTCCAAATTCAAGAACCACACACCCTACATGTTTCTTGGAAGAACACACACAGAGAGGGGATGAACGAGGGAGACACTTCCTGCTGCCCTCAACCACTAAAGCCTCAAAGCAAACAACCTCTCCAAAGCTTCTTTTGACTAAAGCAAACCCTAACTCTCTCCCAAAGCCATGAGGGGGCATGCAGCCACTCCCTCCTATTTATAGCCCTTGGCTTATGGGTATCCAACCCGTTACGCCCGCTAAACCCGAACGGAGCCCGCTCCCGCTTGTGCAGCCTTGCGAAATTACCATTTCGCCCCTCCTGCACCTTCCGGGAAGCTTCCGCGCTCCTTGTCGTCCAAGCCTCACAACCACCTCGAGTCTCCACCGTCTTCGACACATCTCGACCATTCTGACCTCGACACCGCCCGTGTCTAGTCCTATCCCCTCGTGTCTCGCCACGACTCCGCCTCGACGTCCTGCAGCCATCACAGACAAGAAACACATCAAATAGCACCGCTCGATACATGTAAGCATAAATGCATGAATAAACCACATTAAGCATAAAAAGAGCCCTAACCTGTCGAATCATCAGAATATTCATCCTAAGCACTTTGACCAGGTTTGACCAAGTCCGACCGAGCCCGTTACACCACGCAACGACATGGTCCGAACCACTCAACCCAAACTCGACTTCCCTAAACCAATGTCAATTACTCATCACACAACCGGGGTCACCTCCACATGGTCCATCATGTTATGATGAAAGGTGGTATGAAGGCAACAAATTTATATCATCTTCAATATACTACTCTAGTTGGAACTGTTGTTGTTTCTTTGACTAGATTGTCCGATACCGATTGGACTAATCTATGGCACATACGTCTAGGACACATGAGTGAAGCTAGTATGAAGGAATTGTGGAAAAGAAGTTTACTTGATGGTCAATGTGTTGACTAGTTAAAGTTTTATGAACATTGTGTCTTTGACAAGCAGAAGAGAGTAAATTTCAACACTGCTACTCGTTCTTCAAAAATCATATTTGATTATGTTCACTCTGATTTGTGGGAAGAATCTTGTGTTCCATCCCTTAGAGGTGCAAATTACATGCTGACCATCATTAATGACTACTCGAGAAGAGTTTAGGAATACTTCATCAAGCACAAGTCATATGTGTTCAAGACCTTGAAAGAGTAGAAGATTATGATAGAGAAACAGACCAGTAAACATGTTAAGAAACTCCGAACAGATAATTGCTTGGAGTTTTACTTGGGAGAATTTGAAGCATTATGCCAATCGGAAGATATCGTGAGGAACTTTATTGTTTCGGGTACACCATAATAGAATGGTGTGGCTAAGCGCACGAATAGAACTATCATAGAAAAGGTAAGCTATCTGATTTGACATCAGGTCTGTCAAAGGAGTTTTTGGGCTTGGCTGCTTCCACTGCATACCATTTGATCAATCGATCACCAAACACTGCCATAAATAGAAAAACTCCAATTGAGAAGTGGTCAAGTTCTCCCGCTGACTACTCGAAGTTGAGCATTTTTGGCTATCCTGCTTATGCCCATGTCAATAATGAGAAATTAGAGCCAAGAGTTATTAAGTGCATCTTCCTAGGCTATAAATCTGGTGTAAAATGTTACAAATTGTGGAATCTTGAAACTAGAAAGGTGGTCGTGAGCAGAAGTGTTACATTTGATGACTCTACTCTAATGAAAGACAATGCTACCACTGTTGCTCCTGAGAAGTAGCATAAAACCAGCGCGTAGGTAGAGCACGTTATTAGTTCAGGATTTTCTCACCAGATGCTAACAAAAAAATTCACAGGAAGTCTCTGTTCAGGCTCTGACCAGTAGTCATCCAACAAGAACTGGTTAGAACCAATAATACATTACAGTTGATCAGGTCAGGAGGACTATTCAGTCTCTAAGGAGGTTAATTGAAGAAGCCAATGTTGTGGCTTATTGTTTAAACATGGTAGAAGACATTGAATGGGCTGTTGAGCCTTCAACTTATTCATAAGCCATCTGCTCTGATGAATCAAAGAGGTTGATAGCTACCATGCATGAGGAGATGGAATCTCTCAAGAAGAACTCCACTTGGAAGTTGGTTAAGCTCCTGATTGAAAACAAACCTATACATTGCAAGTGGATTTACAAGAAGAAGGAAGACACATCACCGACCGACTAAGTCAAGTATAAGGCGAGTCTCATTGCAATGCGATATAGCCAAATCCTAGGTATTGATTTCACAGATGTTTTTTCCCTATACTAAAACATAGTTCCATTCGTACTCTACTTAGCATTGCGTCTATGCGTGATTTTGAGATTAAGTAATTGGATATTAATACCATGTTCTTACATGGGGAATTAGAAGAAGCCATCTATATGGAGCAGCTGGAATGTTTTATCATTTCGAAAAAGGAGTTTTTTGCTTACAAATTGAAGAAGTCTCTTTATGTGTTGAAGCAATCACCCAAACAATGGTATAAGAGATATGACTCCTTTATGATCTCTCAAGGCTTTAAGAGATATGATTCTGATAACTATGCTTATTTGAAGATCATCAATGGTTCAGCTATCTATTTTCTCCTATATATTGATGATATGTTGATCATGGCAAAAGACAAGCCTAAAATTTCAAAACTGAAGATATAATTGAGCAATGAATTTAAGATGAAAGATCTCAATACAACAAAGAAGATTCTTGGTATGGAAATCATTGTAGACCAGTAGTTTGGGAAACTATACCTAAGTTAGAATAGGTATATTGAAAAAGTTCTTTGTCACTTCAACATGCATAAGACTAAACCAACCAATACATTGCTAGCTTCACATTTTAAGCTCTCTTCAGCATCAAGTCTATAAACAATTGAAGAAGTTGACTACATGTCAAGTGTTTCGTATGCAAGTATAGTCAGATCACTTATGTGCGCTATGGTTTGCTCTCGCCTCGACCTATCTTATGCTTTGAGTATTATCAGCGTATATATGGTCAATCTTGGCAAAGACCACTAGAGAGCTATTCAGTAGACCTTCAGGTATTTAAGGGGCACTTCTGATGCTTGTTTGCATTTTGGATAGACTAGTGATGTGCTAGTCGGATATGATGATTCGGATTAAAGTTAGAAAATATCAAATGTTACATGAGAGAACAAATCACATTAAAGTTAGGTATCACTACATCCAAGAGTTATTACACAAGGTGATATCAAAGTTTGCAAGTTTAGTACTCATAAGAATCCAGCTGATATGATGACAAGCCAATTCCTACCGCCAAGTTTGCACTATGCTCAGACTTGATTGGTATTATTCATTAGTCTGTTTAGAAACTTGATGCACGAGAGGTATTCTACAATTTCATTGAGAAGTTCTTCGATTCTTTTCGCTACAAGAGGAATTTGATTTAAGGTGGAGATTATTGTATTTTGTGATCCGAATCTAGTCAGGTCCGACCACTGTTGGTCTTTGAAAGATCAAGCTCCGATGAATTGAATGATTAAAGGGGAGATTGAAAGATCAAACCCAGATTAAGTTGGTTTTGGTGTTAATGAAAAATACCATTATGAGATCTTGGTAATAATGACAAATACTTTTATAATGTTTTGGTGATAATGACAAATGTATATATGAGACTAATATGTTTGCTTGAGTTTATTTATGCTTAGTCTCATTTGGATGGAAAAGTGAAATCAAAGAGATATGCATTCGAAATCGCTTTCTCATTTACAAAAGCATTCCTTAGATCCAAAATATGGATTGAACTCCTCAATTAGTCTAAAATGAATATGTGCATATGTCTTTCTTTATATACACTTGTATGCACACATTTAGGGGAGCTCTCTCTATAGTTTGGAGTTTTATGAGTATTGAGCCATGCTTCTTTTAATATGCATATTTGGGATCTTTAATTTGAAATACACTCTTGAATATATATAGCTTGTGTAGTTCGTATATACTCATGTGCAATTGGGTTGTCATTTAGCTTCTCCATTATGTGTTAATGGATGGTTGATTTATGACAACCGGATTGGTAAGCTTTGTTTAAAGCTTATCTTAGAGTATACATTTGTTGTGTACAAGTTGTATACTCGCAAATCAATATTATATCTCAATATTTGTTGAGATTGTCATGAATTACCAAAATGGTGAAGTTTGGTAATTGATGACAATTGTTTTGTGGACTAACGGTTTCCATGAGTTGGATGCAGAGGTTAAGTTTCACAAATGAGAACGACGTGGGATGACTTCATGTGTTGAAGGTTATCAAGTCAAGATCGAGAAGAAGATAGCTTCATGAGTTGAAGGCTATTAAGATGAAGAAGATAGCTTCATGAGTTGAAGGCTATCAAGATGAAGAAGACTTCATGTGTTGAAGGCGGTCGAGAAGAGGATGCATCATGAGTTGATGCATGTCCAAGACGATCATATGTTGATCAAGTAAAGACCATCATGTGTTGATGGAGTTGATGAGAAAAATGCATCATGAGTTGATGCATATCGAGATGATGACCCAAGGCAAAGGTATGGCTAGCTAGGGCTAAGGATGTGTTCCTAGTCTTTTACCGGTCTTGGTGTTTGGTTGGAAGACCGGATTGCTAGTATAGGTTGCCGTACTATTAAGAGGGGTCATGTCTAGTAGTTTGAGTCTCATCATGTGTTGATGGCTCAACCTCACTTGCTCTAGCTCATCTTGACATGATGCAATTATTTGCGAATGTGTTTTGCAAATAGTTGATGCTTATGCATCTAATCCTTGTAACATGTGACTATACTTTGCAAATGTGTTTTGCAAAAGGTTGAAGTCCATGTACCTAATCCTTGTAGCACGATCTAAGTTTGTTGCTATTTCCTTTGACATTAGACCATGGTAGTGACTCTTTGGATGTCTTGTGATTTCTGCATTGATCTAATGTGTTTGAGATCATGCAAATAGATGAGTTGTGTAGCCCTCTGAATAAGCTTTCCATAGAGTCCAAGATCACTCAATTACGACATCGGAGTCAAAAGTTATGACCATTTTTCCGAGTGTCGTCTGTGCTGAAAAATCGAAATCGGAAGTTCCGCAATTTGTACTGCGGTAGTTCCAAAAAATCGGAAGTTCCGATTTTCCGGAAGTTCCAATTTCTGAGCGGAACGTTTTTTCCAGAGAGCGATTTTCTGAATGACTTGGCCTCGAGGAAATCGGAGGTTTCGCAATTTGTACTGCGGTAGTTCCGATTTTGGTCCAACGGCTAGTTTTCTGACCGTTGCGAGGAAATCGGATGTTCCGGTTTTATAACTGCGGAACTACCGATTTTCCTGATTTTTCAGGGATTTGGCTCCAACGGTGTAGGGACCCAGATATTAATATCCGGATTCCTCTGTGATTACCGCACTATTCCCTGGATCAGTAGATAGTGCTCACAGATTACAGTTCTGAATATCAAAATACATATCATGCGGAAACGTAATTAAAATAATAAACTTACTCATGGGCCAAATAGGCCGAAATCATAAAATTGCAGCAGCGCAAGAACGAAGCTCACAGGTGGGACCTTCAGGACATGCCCACAGGCAGCCAACTGGAGGTTCGCGACCTAGCCCTTGACATCTTCATCTTCTCTGCCAGCTTGTCCAATTTTGTTGCTGAGGCGAGGTGATTTGAGTCTTGATTCTGAATTTTTGTCGCAAAAGCGAGCGTGAGCACTCCGACCCCGTGCTCCGCGAGCCAATACACAGAATGCAAATAAATAGTATGCATGGCTTATCAAAGGAAGGCTTAGGTTATTTTATTTGCCATAAACTGCATTTGAAATATGGTATATAGAAATCTCCTGAGACTTAGCAGTTTGAACCAAATCATATTGTGTGAAAGAATGCAATATCATTAATACTGATACAGATTTTTCGTTCACCATATATGGCACCTGCACCATATGCTTATCTTTCAGCGTTGTATACGCTTAACTTACCACTGGGACGACACCCAGGACAATTCCAAACCAGGGCAGTCCTTCGCCCTTCACATTTCCATTCCCACCCACAAAGTTTTTGAAATAGAACTATATCTAGTTAAGTTCCCATGTCCGCCCTTGACCGTGGGCACGGCTATTCGAATAGTTTTAGACTCTGCAGAGTGTGTACACTTTCACCACAAGAGATAATCAACTCATTGCCCCACATGATTCCTTAGACATGTGGTCGAGCAGACCATCACAGTGACTTTTCAAAGTATCTAGACTCTTTTCTCATCTCACTTTTATGGGCTTCTCCCACTTGCGGTGGGTCCCATCTGTGCGCGGGATGTTTCCCACAGCCACTAACGCAGCCGGGCTCCCCTCCCCGCAACGTTAGGACAGCTGGGAAACTTCACCCTACCTGGTGTCCCTTCAGGCCCCCTTGCCATAGCGTAGCCCCTTCAACCCCCTACCAGTGAGATGAGTCCAGGGTTTCGATAAGTTTACTTAGCCAAGTTGTACTTTACAGACTTGTGGTTGTACTGTTTTACACAGGAGGTCATGACAAGATTCAGTCCTTAGAATTATCTGGGCGGTCTACCACAAACCCACTTTGTGCTTCCACTGCACCACACATTCACACCCTCAAACCAATCCGCCCAGATATTTAAGCATGTTGGGGGTTTTTGGGAACATAAAATAATCATACCAACATATACCAGTCATTCCCGTCATGACTGCCCGAATCAATTTCTCATGAATAAAAGTGATGCTTGGGGCAATTTCTTGCCCCGGGTTCCTAGTCAATGCTAAGCATGGCATACAATTAAGGACTTTTTTTTGAAATGTTACTGTTATATTTTTGCTAGGGCGACAAGGTTCACACATTCAAATATTCCAAAGGAGGGGTAATATTATTCAAGGTAAACAATAGGCACATAACTAGAATATTAAACTAAGCATGTATTTGCATATAAATTAACAACATGCAATTTGATAATTTAAAACAAAGTAATTTGCAGAAAACATAGGATCAACATGGTCAAAGTATTGACTCGCCTTGCGCGGTTTACCGCGGACTTGAGCTCACACGAGGCTTTCTCTTGAGCTTCTATTCTTCATCTTCACTTTGCTCTTGATCTCGCTTGATCCATTGATTCTTCGAGACTCCGGCTTCTAACTATGCGATAAGCGACTGATTCCAAATGAAGCAAATAACTCAAAAGATCCAAATAAATCCAAATAAACCCAATTGAACTTGATTAATTTTTATTATGATTAAATAGAGGTGATTTGAGACGAGGTTTTGTGGACGCGGAGTATTTGTCGGAGCCGAACTAGCGATAATTGGTAGCAGGGCATTCAATGAAGGAGGAAGTAGGGTTTATGACACAGAAATATTAATGAGATTATCCTACTTTAGATTTGGGGGAAACTAGGTTGAGCCAGCCATTGAATAGCAATTTACTGAAAAGGGGTACTATGAATTAATAGGAATTTTCTTAATAAAGCTATTTCTTTTATTATTAACTATTCTTGACCATTAAATGTTAAAGTTTGTACCAAAAACATTTTAAACATTTTTGGGAAGGCAGCTCTCATGATATTAGAGATGAGGAATCCACACCCGATATTTTATGTGGCAAAATCTTGCTAAATTAATTTACTTAGTTTGCATTAATAGATTTTGGTTAGGATATGAAAGATATCTTTTAGACCACCCGAGCTTTTAAGTATTATACGAGTTTGCAGAGTAAAGTCTGAAATTGTTGGGATTATCTTTATAAGGTTTCAAACATGCGTCTTTAATCAATGTTGGATTAACTTCTAGTACATTTGATTTATAAAAGAGAATCTTTTACTTAGTTTCACCTACTTGATTTTTAACATCAATAACCCTTGGATCTATGTCGGTTATATGCTATCTGAAAATAGATCATATATATTCTCGCTTTAGTTGCACATGAAGATTAATGTAATAATCTCAACTGGCATAATATGAACCATCGTTAAGTTTTTAATTTAAATGTTTACATCTTCCTCATTATGAAATTACAAGTAATCTCCTAATATGCCGTTGATTAATAGTTAAGCTTTAAAACAAGTATTCACAGCACATTAGCCAATAACATATGATAATTGATGCATGCCTTATCATTTAGCAGCTCATTTGTATCCTAATAAATTGTTGCATCTTTTATAAATTATTCTCATTTTTATCCACATCTTATATTTCAAGACTACTTCTAGATATGAGATGAGAGGATGCAAGTGATACACAATTTCTAAGTACTTCCTGCAAGGGGCCCACATGTCATAACAGAGACACGGAGAGGGGAGGGCACTGTCTTCGGCTGAGCTGATGGAGGGGAAGCAAAAGCAGAGGGAACAGGGGAGATACTCGGCCAGGGAAAAAGGGGGTGGTGGCGCCGGCGAAGGACGGCCGGGGAGGCGGCGGCAACCAGTGAAAGGGAATGCCCAGGTGACGACGAAGCTCACGGTGGCAGTAGCTCCGGCCGGGTGGCGCCAAGGCGGGCTGGCGGCGGTGTTAGGCGGCCGGCGGTGAGGCGGAATCGAGGCGCCGGCGGCCGGGGAGGAGAGGGAAAGGGGTGGCGCGCGCATGAGTAGGAGAGCGGCGGAGGGGAGCTTACCGAGTGACCTTTGGAGTCGGGGAGGTGCCGGAGGGGGCGGCGGCGATGGCCATGGGCGGCGCGAGGAGGTCGCCGTGGAGGAGGAGCACGGGCGGTGGAGGGCGCCGGCCAACGGTCGGAGGAGCTCCCGTGCACCAAGGAGAAACCCTCGGCGCGGGGAATCGGCCTCGGGTCAACCAAGGGGGAAGCGGCAGCGGCCATGGGCGGCGCCGGTAGGCTCATGGTGCTGGTGAGCTGAGGCGGCGGAGAGGCCCAATTGATGGGTGGGGCCAGTTGAGGGCGCTGTGACAGTGCTCCCTCGGCGAAGAATTTGAAGATGGTCGACCGAGGAGGCGGCGGAGGAAAAATAGCGGCGGCGGTCGGATTTTGGGGGAAAACTCACCGTGCAGCTAGCGGGGAAGGGAGGGGGCGTGGAGAGCAATGGGGAGCGGCAGCATCCTTATAGCGGCAGAGGGCGGGAGGCGCAGCTGGCGGAGGACCGGGCGGAGCGGGGGAAGGACCACCGGGCAGGGCGCCGCGCAGGCGGTGCGCAGAGGCGCCGGGCTCGACGCGATGCGACCGAGCGAGCGGCGAGTGCAGAGCAGGGAGGGGGCAACGATGCAAGGATTTAGCGAGATTTGACGCAGAGCAGGGAGCACAAAAAAGGAGAAAGGGTGTGACGCGGAGGGTTCATGGCCACAGAAGGGAGAAGAAAAGAAATGCAGCGCAGCGAATGGGAGGAAGAAAGAAAAAGAAAGGGGAAGGAAGGCCAGCTCGGCCACACGACAGAGAGAAAAAAAGGAGAAAGGCAAGCCGGCCTGGGCGCAAGGGAAAAGAGGAGAGAGGGAAGGAGAATTTAGAAAACTGGGATTTTCATTTTTAATTCGTATTTTAAATCTTATATTAGGGTTTACTGATTTCAATATTTACATGACATTCAAAGTTTTATATTTTCATTTATGTTTTGCATCCAACTTTTGGGCTAATCATTTTGGAATGTATCCTAATATTCTTTTGGGTTTCATTTAATTAATCTTGACTCTTGAATTCAAGATTTTAGCATTTGAATTCATGATCTGCAATGTCATTTTCCATCTTTGTTATTTACACGATCATTATTTGTAATTGAGATTATCTTTGATGGCTAATTTTTTTTTATAGCACAAAACTCAAAAAAAAAACCTCAAATAGACATTCCGAAGAAAATCGAGTGCCAGCAAAATCAAGAAAATTTTTAAAATGCCCTATTTTTGAATATCCAAATTTTGGGATGTTACAAACCTACCCCCCTTAAATGAATCTCAACCCCGAGATTCCGGTAGAGCAGAAAGAGTGGAGGTGGGTTATATTGGCTAGCAATGGGTTTCGGGGTATTGCTCGATGTATAGTTCTTTAGCTCCACAGAGAGATGAAAATCTGCACAATAGGGGTCAGCACTTGGAGAAGTCAAAGGGAAGAGAAAAACCTTGTGCTCCTGGATAGGTCGTAGGCTTCCAATTACTTGCTCTTTGACATTGTTGTCTTCACGTCCTTGGAAAATGGAGTAGTTGCATTGTTTATTGGACATATGGTGGTCATGGAATTCACACTAATAGATGGGTAGCAATGGTCTGTGCCCTAGGGGTAGAGAGCCTTGGAAATGTAGAGGTACTTCTAGGTGGGGTCTTTTACTTCTACTGGGATCCCGTCCTTAGTCTTTAGCTTTGCCAAGCACGATAATTTTGGCTAAATGTGCATATTGTAGTCCTCATCACCAGAAGATTTTTGGCCTTGCGAATCTCCTTGTACTGTTCTGATTAGCTCTAAGTCTAAGTTGTTGCAGTTTCAAGGACATACCTCGTAGTAGTTCTTTGGCAGTTCTGTCTCTTAGTACTACCCCCCTTAAATAAATGTCAGTAGTCATTATTCATCTCTGCTAGCTCCAGGCATGATGGGTCTTGTGGCAAGGTGGAGACTCATCCATTGCACTTCGGCTGCTTAGCCAGCATTAGGTTCAGGGGCAATCTTTGGGGCAGTGGCCTTGTCCTTCGCAAAGAACACATGTGACATTGCTCACTGGGCACTCACCAGGCTGGTGGTCTTCCTCGCAGTTGGAGTAGTTCACGGAGCATTGGTATGCGCAATGTCTTTTCTCTTCACGTCGTTGACGCGCTCCTTGTCATTGTGTTTAGTTGGCGGCGATTTGATCTATAGGTCCTCTGGGTGGGTAAGGAGAGAGTGTTAGCAGGGCAGAGTCTCGAGTCTTGGTCTTTGGTGATCCATCACTTTGCTTCAGTAGATTTGACTGGGATTGTAGCAAATGGGGTCAGAGGGAATAGCATGAGGTAAGGATTGAGTCGTGGGGATAAGGTAATCCAAACTCATTCTAACTTTAAAAGAACACATCCGAGAAGCTGGGGTGGCACACAAACCTTGCAAGTTCTTTAAAACAATCTTTTCCTGTGACTGCGAAAGATAATGCCGGAGGGCAAGAAGGCAGTGCACAGGGCCAAAGTGAAAGCTTGCGACAAGACAACGTCTATTCGGGGAAACACATATGTGGGGGCACAGGGTTTATCTGCATAGTCCGTTTAGAACGAGACTACCTTATCTTCATGACCATCTTCTACGTTCTTAACCTTACATTTTGGAGTAGGGGCATGAGAAGGGGAACAAAATTTTCCTTTCGAAATTAATAGAAGGAAGAGGAAAGTATTTGGAGTAGTTTCATTGATTTTAGCACTCATCTTTTTTTTATAAATGATCCTTGTGGCAAAACAGATTTTTTTGTCAAGGTATCCTAATCTCTTCCAACACTCAACTATTCATCACTGAATCAATTCACTCCCATATGAATTTTTTTTATATAAGGCTTAGAATCCGACGGCTTTTATGATTTAACTTCCACTTTTGCAACCTGCACTTAGGCTATCTTTCTCCATTAATTGTGCATGGTATTACTGCCATCTAAGTCTCGCATAAATCTTTGACTTTCAATCATATATTTGGGGATTAAATATCATATTTTCACTATGACTGTATAATCAAAATCTCGAATCCACTATTGGTCAACTTATTAACTCTACAATCCAATGAAAATGCAATACCTCTACTATAAATCCACCGATATATAAATTTTCCATCAAAAATTTTATTAATCGAATTGAGGTTACCAAATTCTTATATGTGCCTGAATTTCTCCACATCTTTATAAATCCAATCTCAGGTTCGTCAATTGCCAGTTTTATCAGCTTTCCAATCCTATGAAGATCTAACTTGATTTATTTAGATCCACTAATGTCTTTCGTATCGTGACCTCCTAATAATCCAGTCTGGTGTCATTGATCTAAATCCATAGTTTGCTTCTCCAATGATCAACCTGAATCTTTATTGTCTATCCACTCCTTAATTCTGAATTCTGATGATTATCCAACATTATTGCCTTCAAGTTCACCAGTGTCACGTGTATCAGGATTTCCTATTAATCCAAGATTGTATTCAAAATCATAATTACTCCTCGGGTAACCACCTAAATCTTTAGTGACAACCTCCGAATTAATTCATTATTATGAACATCTTCCAGGAATAATGTTATTAATCAAGCCTATACACTGATAATTGTTATCATCCCTCCAATTTCTCAAAACTCTATCAATTTGTCTAGCAATCGATCATATTCCATTATTCCACTATTGTAAATTGCATGTAGGTTATCCCTTTTCACTGATTAACCACGGCATTTTGCCGTCTAACTTCAAACCGCGAGTATCTTTTATTTATTCAATCCACCGATAATATACTTCCTATCGTGTCTTTTCAATTTCATTAATCCTACTATAGGTATCCGATTTTCACATAAATTCTAGCTTCCACCATAGATTTATAAATCAAATCTCATATCTATTATTCACCAACTTGATCAGCTCCTCAATCCAATGGATGCCTAGTATTCTTTATCTTAGATCCACAGACAATTTTTGGTATCGAGACTCCCTAGTAATCCAATATGACATTATTAATTCAATCCCATAAGTTGCTCCTGTAGAGATCATCCTAAATATTCACTATCTCCATTTTGTTTCATTATTACATACATCCTCCGAGAGTTATGTTATTAATCAGGTCTATACTCCGATAGTTGTGATCATATCTCCAATTTCTAAGAATTTTAGTTAATCCTTCAACTATCGATTATCTCCTATTATTCCATTATTATAAACATCTTCCAGTAATTTTACAATTTATCAGTGTTGCTATTTCTCCAAGAGCCATTTAATTCAGCTACCTAGGCCTTCTATTCATTTACGCTCCACGAATACATTCATCCATATTCACATTATTGTTTCCTCCAAGAATAGAATAATTGTTGAGATTAGGCCTCAAGGTTTAACATCATGATTCTTAGCCTAGAGTGGGTTTTCATAGAAAATTACAGGAGTACTGGATTTTTATCGCTTTGAACTTCGGGGTAAGAGAACTTCAGAAGTAAAATGGCGGGTAGCATATAGATGAGGGGAATCATCTAAGAGTTGAGATTAAACAATACCACTTAGTTTTGTGAAAATAGATACCGAGAAAATAATTCTAGTCATGGACTAACGACCAGGCTAACTAGGTCACGACCTGCAGTCGATATGCTCTGATACCATCGCTGTAGGGACCCAGATATTAATATCCGGATTCCTCTGTGATTACCGCACTATTCCCTGGATCAGTAGATAGTGCTCACAGATTACAGTTCTGAATATCAAAATACATATCATGCGGAAACGTAATTAAAATAATAAACTTACTCATGGGCCAAATAGGCCGAAATCATAAAATTGCAGCAGCGCAAGAACGAAGCTCACAGGTGGGACCTTCAGGACATGCCCACAGGCAGCCAACTGGAGGTTCGCGACCTAGCCCTTGACATCTTCATCTTCTCTGCCAGCTTGTCCAATTTTGTTGCTGAGGCGAGGTGATTTGAGTCTTGATTCTGAATTTTTGTCGCAAAAGCGAGCGTGAGCACTCCGACCCCGTGCTCCGCGAGCCAATACACAGAATGCAAATAAATAGTATGCATGGCTTATCAAAGGAAGGCTTAGGTTATTTTATTTGCCATAAACTGCATTTGAAATATGGTATATAGAAATCTCCTGAGACTTAGCAGTTTGAACCAAATCATATTGTGTGAAAGAATGCAATATCATTAATACTGATACAGATTTTTCGTTCACCATATATGGCACATGCACCATATGCTTATCTTTCAGCGTTGTATACGCTTAACTTACCACTGGGACGACACCCAGGACAATTCCAAACCAGGGCAGTCCTTCGCCCTTCACATTTCCATTCCCACCCACAAAGTTTTTGAAATAGAACTATATCTAGTTAAGTTCCCATGTCCGCCCTTGACCGTGGGCACGGCTATTCGAATAGTTTTAGACTCTGCAGAGTGTGTACACTTTCACCACAAGAGATAATCAACTCATTGCCCCACATGATTCCTTAGACATGTGGTCGAGCAGACCATCACAGTGACTTTTCAAAGTATCTAGACCCTTTTCTCATCTCACTTTTATGGGCTTCTCCCACTTGCGGTGGGTCCCATCTGTGCGCGGGATGTTTCCCACAGCCACTAACGCAGCCGGGCTCCCCTCCCCGCAACGTTAGGACAGCTGGGAAACTTCACCCTACCTGGTGTCCCTTCAGGCCCCCTTGCCATAGCGTAGCCCCTTCAACCCCCTACCAGTGAGATGAGTCCAGGGTTTCGATAAGTTTACTTAGCCAAGTTGTACTTTACAGACTTGTGGTTGTACTGTTTTACACAGGAGGTCATGACAAGATTCAGTCCTTAGAATTATCTGGGCGGTCTACCACAAACCCACTTTGTGCTTCCACTGCACCACACATTCACACCCTCAAACCAATCCGCCCAGATATTTAAGCATGTTGGGGGTTTTTGGGAACATAAAATAATCATACCAACATATACCAGTCATTCCCGTCATGACTGCCCGAATCAATTTCTCATGAATAAAAGTGATGCTTGGGGCAATTTCTTGCCCCGGGTTCCTAGTCAATGCTAAGCATGGCATACAATTAAGGACTTTTTTTTGAAATGTTACTGTTATATTTTTGCTAGGGCGACAAGGTTCACACATTCAAATATTCCAAAGGAGGGGTAATATTATTCAAGGTAAACAATAGGCACATAACTAGAATATTAAACTAAGCATGTATTTGCATATAAATTAACAACATGCAATTTGATAATTTAAAACAAAGTAATTTGCAGAAAACATAGGATCAACATGGTCAAAGTATTGACTCGCCTTGCGCGGTTTACCGCGGACTTGAGCTCACACGAGGCTTTCTCTTGAGCTTCTATTCTTCATCTTCACTTTGCTCTTGATCTCGCTTGATCCATTGATTCTTCGAGACTCCGGCTTCTAACTATGCGATAAGCGACTGATTCCAAATGAAGCAAATAACTCAAAAGATCCAAATAAATCCAAATAAACCCAATTGAACTTGATTAATTTTTATTATGATTAAATAGAGGTGATTTGATACGAGGTTTTGTGGACGCGGAGTATTTGTCGGAGCCGAACTAGCGATAATTGGTAGCAGGGCATTCAATGAAGGAGGAAGTAGGGTTTATGACACAGAAATATTAATGAGATTATCCTACTTTAGATTTGGGGGAAACTAGGTTGAGCCAACCATTGAATAGCAATTTACTGAAAAGGGGTACTATGAATTAATAGGAATTTTCTTAATAAAGCTATTTCTTTTATTATTAACTATTCTTGACCATTAAATGTTAAAGTTTGTACCAAAAACATTTTAAACATTTTTGGGAAGGCAGCTCTCATGATATTAGAGATGAGGAATCCACACCCGATATTTTATGTGGCAAAATCTTGCTAAATTAATTTACTTAGTTTGCATTAATAGATTTTGGTTAGGATATGAAAGATATCTTTTAGACCACCCGAGCTTTTAAGTATTATACGAGTTTGCAGAGTAAAGTCTGAAATTGTTGGGATTATCTTTATAAGGTTTCAAACATGCGTCTTTAATCAATGTTGGATTAACTTCTAGTACATTTGATTTATAAAAGAGAATCTTTTACTTAGTTTCACCTACTTGATTTTTAACATCAATAACCCTTGGATCTATGTCGGTTATATGCTATCTGAAAATAGATCATATATATTCTCGCTTTAGTTGCACATGAAGATTAATGTAATAATCTCAACTGGCATAATATGAACCATCGTTAAGTTTTTAATTTAAATGTTTACATCTTCCTCATTATGAAATTACAAGTAATCTCCTAATATGCCGTTGATTAATAGTTAAGCTTTAAAACAAGTATTCACAGCACATTAGCCAATAACATATGATAATTGATGCATGCCTTATCATTTAGCAGCTCATTTGTATCCTAATAAATTGTTGCATCTTTTATAAATTATTCTCATTTTTATCCACATCTTATATTTCAAGACTACTTCTAGATATGAGATGAGAGGATGCAAGTGATACACAATTTCTAAGTACTTCCTGCAAGGGGCCCACACGTCATAACAGAGACACGGAGAGGGGAGGGCACTGTCTTCGGCTGAGCTGATGGAGGGGAAGCAAAAGCAGAGGGAACAGGGGAGATACTCGGCCAGGGAAAAAGGGGGTGGTGGCGCCGGCGAAGGACGGCCGGGGAGGCGGCGGCAACCAGTGAAAGGGAATGCCCAGGTGACGACGAAGCTCACGGTGGCAGTAGCTCCGGCCGGGTGGCGCCAAGGCGGGCTGGCGGCGGTGTTAGGCGGCCGGCGGTGAGGCGGAATCGAGGCGCCGGCGGCCGGGGAGGAGAGGGAAAGGGGTGGCGCGCGCATGAGTAGGAGAGCGGCGGAGGGGAGCTTACCGAGTGACCTTTGGAGTCGGGGAGGTGCCGGAGGGGGCGGCGGCGATGGCCATGGGCGGCGCGAGGAGGTCGCCGTGGAGGAGGAGCACGGGCGGTGGAGGGCGCCGGCCAACGGTCGGAGGAGCTCCCGTGCACCAAGGAGAAACCCTCGGCGCGGGGAATCGGCCTCGGGTCAACCAAGGGGGAAGCGGCAGCGGCCATGGGCGGCGCCGGTAGGCTCATGGCGCTGGTGAGCTGAGGCGGCGGAGAGGCCCAATTGATGGGTGGGGCCAGTTGAGGGCGCTGTGACAGTGCTCCCTCGGCGAAGAATTTGAAGATGGTCGACCGAGGAGGCGGCGGAGGAAAAATAGCGGCGGCGGTCGGATTTTGGGGGAAAACTCACCGTGCAGCTAGCGGGGAAGGGAGGGGGCGTGGAGAGCAATGGGGAGCGGCAGCATCCTTATAGCGGCAGAGGGCGGGAGGCGCAGCTGGCGGAGGACCGGGCGGAGCGGGGGAAGGACCACCGGGCAGGGCGCCGCGCAGGCGGTGCGCAGAGGCGCCGGGCTCGACGCGATGCGACCGAGCGAGCGGCGAGTGCAGAGCAGGGAGGGGGCAACGATGCAAGGATTTAGCGAGATTCGACGCAGAGCAGGGAGCACAGAAAAGGAGAAAGGGTGTGACGCGGAGGGTTCATGGCCACAGAAGGGAGAAGAAAAGAAATGCAGCGCAGCGAATGGGAGGAAGAAAGAAAAAGAAAGGGGAAGGAAGGCCAGCTCGGCCACACGACAGAGAGAAAAAAAGGAGAAAGGCAAGCCGGCCTGGGCGCAAGGGAAAAGAGGAGAGAGGGAAGGAGAATTTAGAAAACTGGGATTTTCATTTTTAATTCGTATTTTAAATCTTATATTAGGGTTTACTGATTTCAATATTTACATGACATTCAAAGTTTTATATTTTCATTTATGTTTTGCATCCAACTTTTGGGCTAATCATTTTGGAATGTATCCTAATATTCTTTTGGGTTTCATTTAATTAATCTTGACTCTTGAATTCAAGATTTTAGCATTTGAATTCATGATCTGCAATGTCATTTTCCATCTTTGTTATTTACACGATCATTATTTGTAATTGAGATTATCTTTGATGGCTAATTTTTTTTTATAGCACAAAACTCAAAAAAAAAACCTCAAATAGACATTCTGAAGAAAATCGAGTGCCAGCAAAATCAAGAAAATTTTTAAAATGCCCTATTTTTGAATATCCAAATTTTGGGATGTTACAAACGGGTAGTTTTCTTGTGTGGGGTATAAATACCCCCATGTGGCTAGTTGGAGATGTTGTTGCTTGACTCATTTTTATTGTCTTGAGCTAGAGTGAGGCTCTCCACTCAATTGTGCATGTGTTGCACTTTGTGAGAGAGGAGAGGTGATCTAGAGTGCATGTGTTGCATCTAGAGAAGAACTTTGTGTCCGGATTGAGTTTGTGTATTCGTTGCACGTGGTGAGAGTCAAGTGAGGGACTTGACTTATTACTGTGGAGTTTGCCGACTCCTAGACAGCGTTGAAGGCGTCGTGCGCGATGATCTTCTCAAGAAGGTTGTGAGAAGACCCGGCGAGGTTGTGAAGGTCGGAGCTCACCTACCCGTAGCGGGAAAGAGCTACCACTAGTGGATTTCAGGTGGAAGGCTTAATTCGTGGAGCCGGTCCGATTTGTTCGGGCTAACCTCAACGTGGATTAGGGGAGATCGGCAAGTCTGCGAACACCACGGTAAAACATCGTTGTGTCAATTGTGGTTTGTTTCCTTGTACTCAATTTATATTCAAGCAATTTACATTCATAGAATTAAATTGATTGATTGTATACTTAGGATTGCAAACCTTGACCTAGGATAGAATTGTTGGTGCACTTAGATGGATTTATTTGTTGTAGGCGCTATTTGAGCTAAACCAATTTGTTTTAAGCTTCCGCATTGTATACTTGGTTTAGGCAAATAGAAAATCTCTTGAATCGTTAGTATTAATTTGAAGAGAATTTTTAGACCGCCTATTCACCGCCCTCTAGTCGGCCTCCTCGATCTTACAGTCTTTCCGACCACTTGAAATGTTCAGTCAGGAAGCAAAGCAAACTGATCAGATGTTATAATTGAGATCATCTTCGTATCCATGATGGACTCTACACCAACCTGCATCAGATATGGTGCTCCAAGGTGTGTTACCGCCTAGAGTCAGGCATGGCTACTTGAGGCGTCTTCCGAATATAGCTCTTCACTGTTATGTTCTAAGACTCTCTAAGCAGGGTGCTATTTCCGTCTTCGAGAAGGTTACTGTTCCAGTTTTTGAGTGGATCTCTGTTTCATTGCCGATTAGGACTTAGTTCTTTTTTTTATTATGGGCTCTGATCCGATGCACCCCTCTAGTCACACGGTCGCTATACAACGAAGTTTTCTGTATTTATAACTTCTTATATAGTGATTTTGCTGATTGTGCATCCGTGGTTTTTCACCCGAAAGGATTTTCCATGTTAATCTTTGTCTTGTGTTCTTCATTGTTTTGTATTTTGTCTTGTCGGTTTCGTAACAAAGAGAATAGAACCTGGGGACATAATACCTTAAATCCAAAATGACTATTTCCAGTGGGAGAGAGAAGCTCTTGGCATGGCTTAAAAAAAGAGGAAGCCTAGAGGTGGAGGTGTGGCGCTATCGTCAAGTCGAACAATGATAACAGTGAAGATATATAATCTGAGAAGGATGGTAACGATTTGGCTATATATGGTGCCGGCTGGCGAATTGACGAACGTGATTCACAATGATGAGCAGCTAGATGACCAGATAAGTGAGGCGGTTAAGAAGCAAAAATCAGTAAACGCGCGACTGCTGAGGCGGTCCCGCAAGCAAAAATGAGGATAATAGCTTGGAACTACCGGTTACTTGGAACCGACTGGTAGTTCTAGGGCTTCTGGATCTCCAGAAGCGTGAAGATCCTCACATTCTCTTCCTTTCGGCACGTTGGATTACCTAATGTATGTTGGCACGTGAGGTTTATTTTGGCGGATGGGGGGGGGGGGGGGGTTAATCTCAGTGTGAGGAACATGTCATATAGATACAGAGATTTTGGAAGAGGATGGTTTGTCATGGCGATTCACGGGAATGTATGGTGAACAACATCATGACAAAAAAAGAGAAGACGTGGCGCCTTCTGCGTATTTAAAAAATCAGATGGAAGGACCGTGGTTATGTGTTGCAGATTTTAATGAGATCCTATTTAGCCATGAGAAGGAAGGAGTCCCGAGATCACAAAGACAAAAGACAAATGGAAAACTTAAGAGAAGCTTTGGAATATTATCACCTCTCAAATTTGGGATACTAGAAAGTAGACCTCACCAAATGGGCGTGCTGGTCGGGCCAGCCTAAGACACAACACTGATGGCCTATTCCAGACTCGGCACCGCCAACGATCTACACGGGTCGCGCTTGCTCAGCCCGATTAGCCATGCTGTGCTATGCATGGGTCAGCACTGCGGCAGAGCGGTTGACCTGATTATGGTACGGCATGGGCATAGCCCGTTTAGTCCGTTTAGCCTATTAGGCACGATAACAATCCATTTTTTGAATTTTTTTAGCCATTTATATTTATCTCTTTTTATGGTATAGAATCTTTTTTTACTTTTTTGCATTTTTGAATTCTATACATTTTTTTTGGATTTTTTGCAATTTTTTCAAATGTTTCAGGCTAAGATGGTCTAAACGGGCTAAATATGGTCTGGCCGCATGGCACAGCCTATTTAGTTAGTTAGACCAAACGGGCTATGCCGTGTCTAGCCAGGCTCGGGCCGAGCTGCCCGCTTAGCCTGGTCTGCAAAGGAGACACTTGGTGGAATAAATGTCATATAGCAGCGGGTTTTATTAGAGAGCGTCTGGATAGGGCAGTGGCAAACCAAGATTATTGGTGCCACAGATTTCCGGGGGTGCGAGTATCTAATGAAGATCCACGTCATTCTGACCATCGCCCCGTTGTGGTTCACATGAAGGAGTAGAGGTGAGAAGAAGAGGACAACACAGAGGTGATAATTTCAGGTTTGAGGCTTGTTGGTTAGAGAAGGACTGCAGTGAAGTGGTGCAAGACGCATGGAGAGATGCTTTTGAATCGGACAGCAGCGAAGCTGATGAAGCTCTAAGGAAAATGGGAAATGAGTCGTGGGAATACTACTACAGAAAGCCTAATACTAGACGCTAAATTACAGACGGTTTTGTGAAACCGTCTGTGATGTATGCTATTACAGACGGTTTTAATTTGGATGCCGTCTGTAATATTTGTGGCGGGAAAAGGAGTATCACAGACGGTTCTTACCGCTGAACCGTCTGTGATACTGGAATATCACAGACGGTTTTATAATAAAAACCGTCTGTGATAATCTGGAATATCACAGACGATTTTTATTATAAAACCGTCTGTGATATTCCAGTATCACAGACAATTTTATAATAAAAACCATATGTGATACGTTTCCCGCCTTGTAATCCCTCAAAATTTCATATTTTCCCGCTTAAGTCCGAGTATGATTCAGTTTTGAGACACCTTCAGTTAAATGGGCATAACTTTTGCATACGGTGTCCGTTTTCGACGTTCTTGTACTCGTTGGAAAGCTAACGACGAGCCTGATCCAAAAAAAACTGACCAGCTTGTGCTAGTCGCCCTCCAAGACCCCGAAAATCGGCCATCTTTGGACCTAAACCTGCGTCACAAGTTTTTGGTTTCTATTTTTGCCTTTTTTTTCTTGGTCTTCCTTTCGGAATTTCGATTTTGCTTCAACTGAAAAGTTGTAGATCTCATCGAAACCTTTCAAATGAGTATATATAAGCTATATAAAACTTTGCTATTTTATCTTTTCAGGCTAGTTGTTTATATTACATCGGTATATAAAATTTGTGGTCTAATTCACAGACGGTTCTATATATAATCTGACCGCTGGGCCCGTCGATCCTCCTCAACCCAATCCTAGCCAATAGAAATCCACCAATCCTCACCCCACGGATCGTAGCTCCGCCTCTCCGTTCCCACTCCAAAAATTCGAACTCCCGCCTCTCCCTCCCTCTCCCTCCCCTATAAATATAACCAAAACCCAGCCTCCTTGCTGTCCTCCACCTCCTTGCTGTCCTCCTCCTTGATGTCCTCCTCCTTGTTGTCCTCCTCCTTGCTGTCCTCCTCCTTGCAGACGATGCACAAGTTTACGGGAGGCAAGACACCGCAGAAACAATTAGCTCGTGCCAACCGTGCAGACGCTCAATCAATGACGACGATGGTGGGCGTCAAAGACATCCAGCTCATGCGTTGCATCAGGGGCGAGAAGGCATAGATGATCTTTGCTTTTTCTCTGTTCTTGTTGTGTAACATACTTGTTGTTTTGGGATATTGTAATGATAGGCTCTAATCTTAATAAAAATGGATGTTTTATGTTTGTAAATTGAATTGAGATGTGAATTGGATGTATACATGTACATGTTGATCTGCTTGTTTCAGAAGGCATGACTAGCATTTCCTGAGGCTAGCCAATAAACAGAAATAGGTTTAGGAGTAGAAGAGAATATCACAGACGGTTTTTAACTAAAAACCGTCTGTGATATATAGTTATCACAGACGGTTTTTAACTTCTGTGATATATAGTTATCACAGACGGTTTTTAGTTCTGTGATATTTGCACCACATACGGTTCGAAAACCGTCTGTGATAACCTTTGATTATCACTTACCTATAAATTTAGACGGTTCACAAAACCGTCTGTGATGACCTTTTCTGTAGTAGTGGAATGGAATAAGAATGTCCTCGGTGACAGAGAATCGAATCAGAAAACTTAAATAGGAGTTGGAAGCTTGTAGGCGTGAGATAATTTCACAGGCTCGCATAAATAATGAAGTGCTTAGACATAAACTAGATCGACTGGAAGAGCAAAAGGACTTCTATCGGAAACAACGCTCGCATGTGAATTGGCTGCACAAAGGAGATAGAAACACGAAGTACTATCATGCATTTGCATCGGAACGGAGACGCACCAATGAGATCAAGAGACTACAAGGGGAGAATGGCTTATGGGTGGAAGGTGATGAACTTTGAAACAACTCATTACAGATTATTACATGAGCCTGTTTACCTCACATGTAGGCCCCATGAGGCAAAATTTCATGGCTGCTCTAACTCCAAAAGTCAGTCAGGCCATGAATTATTCTCTCCTTGGAGAATTCACTGAAAAGGATATTAGGAAAGCTCTTGATCAGATTGGGGACCTCGAAGCTCCTGGACCTGACGGTATGCCGGCATTGTTTTACAAGAGATTCTGGAGCATTGTGGGAGAACAGACGGCTAAGGAGGTGTTGGAGGTGCTAGATGGAGGACCTATGCCTGAAGTTGGAATGAAACAAATATTGTTCTCATTCCAAAGGTAAAAAAAAAACCCCAACAAACCTTAAGGAATTGGGACCAATAAGTTTATGCAACGTTATCTACAAACTAATCTCGAAGGTGCTAGCAAATATGTTGAAGGTGGTACTACGGATAATGTGATAGTTGCATATGAGGCCACCCATTATTTGCATAATTAGCATGGTGGCCCCGCACCTGCATAGATATCATTCTTAGAGTATATTTAACTGGTTTAGCGGTACATATGTGATGGATAATAAAGAAACTACATGCAGAAGATAAAGGGTTGCAGATCACATTAAATACTTCAAATATTATAATTTTTAAAATATTATCAATTCGATTAGTTTCTAAGGTTGTAGAATTGGTTTCATTTGTGATATTGATGTATTATAGTATATGTTAAAACAAAGAATATATATTATATATTTTGGAGAAAGTATTTGTTCTTTATAATTTTTAATCAACATCTCCAATAACAGAGACAATAGTTGTATCCATATTAGTATAATTAAAAGGATGCAAATTATAATTGATATTGCAGGCAAGTTCGTGTCTGTGCGTGGATTGTTTGAGTTCAATTCTATCTCTAGCATCTCGTGTCTTAATTTCATAAAATAAATTCCCCAACTATATGTGCATGTATATCAGAGTGCAAATCTACTTCATGTGCACTTCTATAGATCAAGAAAAATCATTGGTTATGATTTGTTAATCATAAGAAGGGTCCACCTAATTACGAACTAGATACTTTTCTTTTTGTCAGAATTTCTAGTAATTATTCTCATTTATCAGGTAATATCCACCGATTATAGAAGGGCCAAATGTTTTTTATTTTTAGATAATTTATGTAATACTTCTCTTTTTTATTAGCTAATGTAATCAACCATCCGATGTTTTTATTGCATGATAGATAACACCTAACAACTGATATAGTTCAAGTTTAATTAGAATCCACCACATTGATGGCGATTCTAGCAAAAAAAATTTTAAGTTGTAAAACACATGTTGTTGTAAAGCGTACAAGTAAAATATGTATTGTCTTTTTTTTTCATTTCTTCTTTTTTTCAACCTAGAGTTGCAATTTTTCTTTCTTTCTCATATATGAATTTTACTCATTTATTTTGCTTAGCCTCTCTCTACTTTTATAGGCTAACGTCCAAATCGTATCTACCTCAAACACAGACTCAAAACCTTATCTTTACCGAAAACCAAGAGACCCGAAATCCTTCCGAATATGGGTTTTATTCAAACTCCTAATCTTTTTAGTCATGGACTCTATTCACAACTCCTAAGACACCACATGACAAAGCCTCCAGGACAGCACCTCCTGTATCTTCATCACGCCTCATTAACTTTTGTGTTGAAGCCTCCTATACCACACCACCTGTAGCTTCACCACAAATCACCACCTTTGATCTCCGCATGCTCCAACGTGAGCCCGACCACCTCATAACCATATCAGACTTTCCCATCCCAGTCTTAGTCCTTCTCATCACCGACCATGACCGTCTCCACACCCACCTACACATGCAAAGACCAAAGAAACATTTTTCCCAGTACAAGTTCTTCCCAACTTGACCGACATTAGTACACACACTCAAAACACAACTTTAATCACCCATTTACACCTAACTAGGTTAGCCATGACCACGAATTCCATCGCTTTCCAAAAATTCCACTTCAGACTACTTATTACGACCGGTTATGCCATACATGCAAAGTCCGGTCGCTAGCTCATCGAGTACACGAAAACACAAGTACTCGGGAAAACTATCGCTCTGAACACTCAGAAATAACAAACATCACTACCGACCATAGAACCATCGAGTACCGACTACCGATCACAAAGTCTATAGCTATCCATCACCGATCAGGTACTATAGCAACAACTACCGAGCACCTACCTGGTATTGTAGCACGACCTCTCAGTAACAAAATGCATAACCACCACATGGTCTAACAATTGGCCTTTCATGTAGTGGATCACATGAGCTAAGCTTTCTTCCTTGTCTCCAACCAGGATGCCACCATACGCTTTCCTCTCTTCGGTGAGCCGTACCTTGATTCCATTTGCCCATACCTCTACATGCATGCAAGCAAGCTCATGCACACCCTTTTGTAGCTTCTCTATTCCCAGAATTCACTGTCATCTTGGGCCTCCTCTTCACCGCCAATAGGGTCTCCGACGCCAGCCTCCTCCGCTCCTTGCCAAGTGCTGTCATTGCCTTCGATGAGTTCCTCCTCCCCCATGGAAGCTCCCCTAGAACCGAATCGAGCCCTAGTAGCTCATAGCCTTGAAATGTCATTCCCTACCTCTACCACCGTAGAACCATGCCGCCGACCGGCCTACCCTCCAAGTTGGGCTATGATTCTTCACATAGGCGTGCGGGCTGAGGTCCTGGCTCCATTTTAGCTCACGTCCCATCCACCAAGAAGTCCCACACCGGTGACAAGCTGTGGCTCTCTCGAGAGATAGGAGTACCGTAGTGGTAGGAGTGAATAAGAGTACCGAAGTAGTTAAGTGAATGAGAGTACCATAGCAGTAAAAGTAGAAATCTTCGACCGCTACTAGTGTCGAAATCCTCGACCGCAGTCGGAGTCAAAATCTTTGACCGCAGCTGGTGTCAAAATCTTTGACCACTACCAGAGTCAAAATCTTCGACCGTAGCCATAGTCAAAATCTTTGAGTATGCTACTCATAACTTTCAACTGCAGTAGTTGTGATCTTCGACTACAGTAGTCGTAATATTCGACTACTAATCGTAGCCGTAACTTTCAACTGCTAACAATAGTCATAATCTCCGACGACTACCATTGTCATAATCAACGAGTGCTACTCGGTGAACAGTAGCGACAACACAAAAGCAATCGAAGACGGTTAGAAGTTGTAAAAAGAGCACTGTATGACCGAGAAGAGATGATTCAAACCGAGACAAAACTCAAACGCTTATAACTTTTCTATACAAACTCCAATTTAGTGATCTTTATTTCTAAATTTTTATAAAATTATGATCTCACTTAATATACAAAAATATTTAAATTTTGTTTAAATTTATTTGGCTCTTATTTGCATTTATCTAGATTTTATTGATTAGATGACGCCATGCCGGACAACTTCGAGAGCGCACTCGAAACATTCTCTGAATAGCAAGAGAAAGGCAAGCACCCCCTTTGATCATGTTGATCCTACTATTTCAATTATTGTATATTATTTGTGAAAAATCTATTATTGCATGCGTGTATGTTCCATATAAAAATTGTTATACTGTGGGTAATGGTAGTTACAATCATTTGTATGTATTGAATCTCCTTACAAATTTGATATCCTCGCTGTTGTAACCTTAGGACATGGTTTAGACAATAGCTAATATCAAATTGGGTTTATTACATTGATAAATGGTCTAGATGATTAGCCACACAATAGCTTTCACTAAGTTTGATGTTTCGGAAAAACTTGCGTGTGGATATATGTGATTTCAAAATGTTGGTCCAGAGGAGGAATCTCTGTTAATTTGGTGTAAAATAAAATAAAAAATCTAGTTTTCAGGCGCAAGCGAGTTATATGATAAACTGTCAAATGTGAGGAGGAACCTCACATGTATATAACAGGGAAATTCTTGCCCGTGTCAATCAAGGACCGAACGCTGTTGCCACATATCTAAGTCACACCGTATAATCACATGTGTTATATGAGCTCTAGCTTTAGCTGATTAAATTGTTTAGGTCTAGCCTTGTATTGTGGTAGGTGCAGATGTAGTGAGGGCATTCTGAGTGAAGGTCTACTCGTAGGGCTCCCTTCACTAAGGTGTTGAGGCCAAACCTTGCTAATACAATGGTAAATGCCTACTTGGGGGACGGACCTAAGTGAGGGTCTTCACTTAGGGGATGGACTTAAATGAGGATTTGAATGCTCTCTTAGGGGATAAACCTAAGAGAGGTTCGATGTTTATTGGGCTGGTGCAAAGTTGGGACTAGATGATCTAAAGGCTATATGATAATCACTTTTGTCACACGCCAAAGGAAGCGTGAAGTTGCTGACAGTATAATTGATTATCTCATGTGGATAAAGCTGTACAACATCTCTAGAGTGTTAAAAACTATTTAAATAGATGTGTTCACAGTCATGACCAAGTTGGATGCAGCCACAATGGGTATAGTTTTTATTTTTAAAACTGTTTCACTGAACATGATGGGGTAGCATGTATGTGTCTTTCGTGTGCCATGCCCATGGGTAGGAATTGTGCAATGTTCACAACCAAGGAGGGCTGTGAATAGATGTGATTTACTATTATTAAAGTTATATAGATGCTATTTCTTTATATGTCAAATGCTCTTTACAATTTTTTTTTGTAAATTACTACTTATTGATATTGCAAATGAAATTTGCTTCATACTGAAAAATAACTTAGCATAGAGCCTCATCCTTTGATAGCCTTGAACATATGTATAATTTTGTGATACACTACAAGTCTTGCTGAGTACACAATGTACTCAACCTTGCTTAAATTATTGTTAATTAGAGAATGAAGAAGAATACATATATGATGATGCGTACTTTGCCCTCGACACTTGAGAATTTGGCGATGGGTTTTTCTAGGGCCTAATCTCACTCGGTTGCCTGTGGGCTATGATGGTATACCACTTGATGCTTTTGCTTATTTACTTGTCTTCCAGCACTTTAATTTTGACTCTGATATTTATTTGGTCGGTCGGCCATATGTTGTAAACTCTGCTATACATTGCTTATATATCACCACTTTGTTGTAAATTAATTGTATGCGATGTGTATGGATGTGATCGATGTTGTGAATGTGTGTGCTAGCCACTGATCATGGGACTAGTACAGAACACATACGATGATTTTGGGTGTTGTCGCGCCTTGGGTCCCCACATTGTATATCGGAGTTACGAACTAGTCGAGCTAGTTGTGGTTGTGAGTAGTGTGAACCGGTCAGAGTTATGATTAGGGTCATCTTCGTGTCTATGATAGACTCTGCACCAACCCCCATCAGACGTGGTGCCCAAAGGTGCTCACACCAACTAGAGTCAGACGTGGCTACTCGAGGTGCTTCCGACTGTGACTCTCCACCATTTCCGCTTGGGACACTGCTTCGTCTCCAAGTAGGACACTATTCCTATTGCTATTTAGGACTCTGTTCTTTCGTCGTCTGGGACTCTTGTTCTTGAGACTATACATATCCCCTGTAAGCCTTTGGCAATGAGATGTGTGATGTGAGTAGCAATTTGAGAAGTTAATTTGGCATGTTAGGTTTAGTCAAGTCTATCATCGTAGCCCTCAAAGGGTTTTGTAATTTCTCATTCATATAGTGATATTGCCAAGTGTATGTCTAGTTTTTTTTTCTACAAATGTTTTCGACGTTAAATCTTTGTGTTGTGTTCTTGTTTGTTTTTCATTGTTTCATATCTTGCCTGGTCGATTTCATAACATAACATATCTAATATACATGTCTCCTACGTACCTTACAGTCAAAATGAAAAGATCTCGTGAATGATATACAAGTCTCCCTTTTTTTAATGTTCCAGATGTATGGTTAGCTAGGTAGAATAAAAGTTAACTTGCCTGACTAACTTGTCAAACATTAGTTAGTACTTGAATTTGTTTAGCTCAGGTTAACCATAATTCGTTAGCGAGGGGGTAGACGGCGTGCGAGTGACACCGTTGCCTGGTAAACGTAACGAATCCTAGTAACCAACGAGCGGCGATGATCAGGGTGACGCTGGTCCCCTGGGCACCAGGCAATTTTTTGTTAATGAAGCAAAATAATGAACATTGTACAGTCAAAACGCTGAGAGAAATATATGAGTTCTGCCATCTCCAAATGTGCACAGGAAGAGATTACTCAAACTTACCTATATATAGGCTCTAGATATATTACCCTAGGTATCCACTTGAGAAAATGAGTTAGAAAACATAATATCTAAATTCATATTCAAACTCATATTCCATGCCAGAACGGCAACAAAATTTGCGAGCTGCTGCATGCCACAAGTCTTACTGGTGCAACAGAGGTATAGTAGGTATACTCCGATCCATTTCAACTTATACCAGAAGTAAGAAAGCACGCACAGGAGAATCTCAGATTTATGTAGCGCTACACATGTTTGCCCTCCTCCTGTACGTCCTACAAGCTACAAAGAACTAACCAAAATTGTAACAAGATGGGAAAATGGCAACAGAACAACAGTACCTATAACCAATTTGATTCCTAGAAGAGGACTTGTGAAATCTTTCATTTTATATTAAATAACCTTAGATCATATAAAAAGCATGACAAAACGTAAAGTAGTATATATCAGGGTAATAACCAGACGATTCTTTAATTTGGTCCTAATCCCCAAGCCCAGCAGAGATCTCAGTACATGAATATCAACAATACTAACCCACAGAAGTCCCAAAAAGCTTGGGGGTAGCAGAATTCCATGGACTTGTCATCTTATGTGTTCGAAATAAAGAACTGCGTATACAATGATGCAAGCATTAACATCCAATAAACAAGCTAAGACAATGGGGGTATGGAACGTAGGTCACGAGAGCGAACACACACTATTTTATTGGTACAAAAGCATTATTTTGATTAGCCAGTTCATGCCTATCAATGGACTGACTGACCGAGTCTCTACAACAGTGCATGCGATCAATATTCATGTATTGCGATCAGAAAGGGAAAAGGAATATGTCCAATACATTTGAGTCGAATCGACTGTACAAAATCATGAAAGCATGCGTTTGAGAAAGGATAAACGTGCTGCTACTCCAGGTTAGGTTTCTCAACAAATCATGGAAGGCAAAAGCAACTCAAATAATGGAGAGAGCCTAATTTCAAAAAGAAAAGAAATAAAAAGGAAATGCATGTAACCTGGCCTACATTGTATTGCTCAAGCTGGAGAGGGTTTTCAAAAGATCTTCATACGTAGGGACTAGCTCAAAATAAAGTAGCAATTATTCAGCCGTAATTGGTATTGACTACGCACACATCACTGCAACATAAGAGCCACTGTACAGAATAAGCTGAAAAGCTTAAGTTTTCGGGAGGAGGTGCTTCATTATCTTCAATTGTTGTAAAATGACTCAAAGCTAGCTAAAGCAATCTTAACAATTTACCCTTTGTATTCACCAGAGAAAATGAGTTAGAAATCTTTACCTAAACTCACATTCAAGCCAGAATAGCAACCACATTAATCAGAGAGCATGCGTGCTGTTCACAAATATTACGTACTGCCTCACTGGTTACTCCAAAAACTACTCGAGCAACCATATGCCTTAATTTGATTTATCCATTTCACAACCAAACAGCTAGCAGGCTAGGACTGCTAAAAAAAGCTTTAATTTGATTGATCCATGTCAATGAGAACAAAGGGGAGGGGGGGGGGGGGGGATTTCGAATTTTGGACGTTTTTGACACTGTTGCTACCCGAAAATACCAAAAATGGCGCTGAGGAGAACAAAATTCCAATTCTAGCACTCTGTTGACCGCACTACTTAACGGGAGTGTGACACGTGTCAATGGTGCGGTCGGGGACCGCACCACACCGGAGTGGTGCGCTCCCCGACCGCACCACATGGTCACATCAGAGTGAGTGGTGCGGTCGGGGACCGCACCACTCAGGTGTGGTGCGCTCCCCGGCCGCACCATTGGACACGTGTCGCGACGCGGTTAAATGGTGCGGTCAGGTGGGGGCTAGAGTTGGAATTTCGTTTCCGAAGAGGCTATTTTCGGAATTTCGGGTAGCAACAGTGCCAAAAGCGTCCAAAATTCGGGGATTTCCAAGTGTGTTAATTTATTGTTGAGAAAGAGAAATTATGATCAAAACAAGGTTGGTCATTGGTATCCACCTCACAATCTCACATATATCCCTGTTTGAGCATCTCCAAGTCTCCATATAGGTAGAAAGAAGAAAAAGGAAAGGAAAAGCAAGTTGCAAAGTCAGGAGGGATGCCTCATGTGTTGTTTACTCCAGAAATAGTATGAAAAGTTACCCTTCAAATTACTGCCCTAGTTATTTTTCATGGAAATAACAACACAAAACAAACAAGAAAAACTGAAAACAAAGTAGCTGAAGTTCACAAATTACACACACACACACACTCTCTCTCTCTCTCTCTCTCTCTCTCTCTCTCTCTCTATATATATATATATATATATATATATATATATATATATATATATATATATATATATATATATATATATATATATATATATATAAACATAGTACTAGCTAATTAATTGTACAGAGTGAGAAAATGTATAAGTTTTGCTATCTCCAATATAATTCTGTAAATGGGAAGAGATAACTCAGAGCTAGCTAAAATCTGTAGCTAGGTAATATACTCTATGTATTCACATGATAAAATCAGTTACAAATATTTACTTGTACTCAGATCGATGTAGTTCATCCCAGAACAGTAAAAGATATATATATATATATAGATACATATATATATACATACATATATATATATATATACATATATATATATACATATATATATATATATATATATATATATATATATATATATATATATATATATATATATATATATATATATATATATATATATATACACGGTTTTGCTATTGCATAGGCGATTGAAATTTTTTTATGTTTCAGTCACCTGAAATTGCACTCTCAATCAACTAAAATTGCAGCCCCCTTCCAAAAAAAACATGTGCAACTTCAGGTGATTCAAAGTGCAACTTTAGGTGACTGAAAGATAAAAACATTTCAGTCGCTTGTGCAACAGTCTATCCCATATATATATACACACACACACACATACATACATACATACATACATACATACATGCATGCATGCATGTATGTATGTATGCATGCATGCATGCATGTATGCATGCATGTATGTATGTATGTATATGTATATGTATATGTATATGTATATGTATATGTATATGTATATGTATATGTATATGTATATGTATATGTATATGTATATGTATATGTATATGTATATGTATGTCAATAGGTGTTGAAAAATTTATGTTTAGGAACAATAAGAATTCATTGATTTATTTTAAGAAAAAAGATGAAATCAACGACAAATGAATTTAGCTTAATTTGCAGGAATTTAAGTTGATTAAAGGGACAGATTAACATAAAATGCTAACCATTGTGCACATTAAACTGTGTATCGTTGTTGCAACTTGCAAGCCATGAAGTAATACCTTCTCCATATGTATCGAGCATTCAAGTTGCAAAATAAACATTAATCAATTTCTCCAAAAGGAAACATGATTATTATGTTCAGGTAATAGTCGACCATGCCATGTCATACAATTGTCCCCACATACTGATCAACATAGTCTTCCCCAATCTAAAAACCAACAACTTTTAAATAGCATAATCGGTGAAGAACCAATCTACTAGCATGGTAGGAACTTTCCAAAGCACACTGAAGCATATATCAAATCAAGGAAGAAACCAGCTTGGACGAGATGAACTCGACCGGGATTCACATGTGAAGTGCCAAACATTAGCCCTCTCGCGCACAAATTGCGTGTTGCCATTGAATGTGTTTGCTTGTGCTGCTCTTTCAGTAGGGTTTGAATTGCCGCCTCTCTCGAGAGCGACTTGGTTGTTGCTATTGTCCACTGTAATGCGCTTGATGTGCCGCACAAGAGTTCTTTCGCCATATAGAGAGGAGCCTTGACCTTGATTGTCAAATGCGGAGGGATTAAGAGGCAAACCTGGTCGCACAATCTCATGTGCGGAGTATGTTCCCATGTCGACAGCGGGGAACTTGCTCTGATCATTAAACAGAAAAGATGTTTCGCTTGCATCATCCAAGAAATATATGCTCCCCTCTTGGAACCCTCTGCACTGGCCTGCCTCGAATGCCCTAGAACATCCTCTTCCAATGAAGAGCACCCGGGCGTCCAAGCCATTGAGCTCCACCCAGGAAGCTGCATGGCCTCCATGGGGCAAGGCCGTGGTTGCCATCTCAAACACCTTGAATTGCACCGTCCGCTGCTCCCTGCTAGCGCCTGCAGGACGTGAGTACCGGACCACCATAAGCAACTTACCGCGCGACACCACGAGGTAGCGGCTGACGACGGTCGACGTGGTCAACCCGAGCCGGTTCGGCAGTTGATTGCCGACTCTCGGTTGGATTGAGAAGATCATTTGCCTCATCATGAGTTGAGCACCGTGGAGGTCCCTCGGGCCGAACAGGAAGAGATTCTCGTTGTTGATGACATAGAAGCCTTCGTACGGCTCGCCCTTGTAGTACAGAATATCCTGGAGCCCATCCACATCCACGAACGGCGCCACCCAGTGCTCATCCACTCCTGGCCGGCAGAAGGCTATGTTGGGGGCGCCCCAGACGTGGGCGGCGGCGAGGCAGCCCGGCGAAGTGGGAGCGGCCGAGAGCGTGACCCCGCATATCACCACGGGCAGAGGGCCCTCGAAGGGTAGGTGCTGGAGGCTGGAGCCCGTCGGGGAGCGGAACCCAGGCCCTAGTCCGGGAGAAGACGTTCGCGAGCGCGTACGGGCCGTGATGTCCGGAGGCGAAGGCGAGCCAGCCGCCTTCGTGGGATCCGCAGAGGCGAGCGACCCGGACATCTTCCGGAAGGAAGATCCGGCGCCTGGCGCCGGAGAGGAAGCTGGCGAAGAACGGCGCGTCGTCGGACGGCAGGGGGAGCCACGGCAGCTGGCGCCGAGGCGGCGGGGCGGCGAGATGCTGAACGATGGCCCGCCACGCGTGGCAGACTGCGGCGACGCTGACGCGGTCGGCGAAGCACTGCAGAGACGTGACGATGAGGAGGAGCAGCTCGGACGGGATCTCGGACCAAGAAGCCGCGGGGCGAGCCATCGGAGAGCGACGACAGCGAGACTAGCCGAGAGGGGATTCTTGATTTTGGGTGTGTCGAGATCTAGAGAGAGAGAGAGAGAGAGAGAGGGACGAGGTTAACAGAGGAAATTCCACTGGGACGTCACCTGGTCAGCATGACCCATCCTACGCAAGCCATCCAATCCAATGCTGCCTTGGACAGGACGGCCTGCCATGTGGTTAAGGGCTGACGCTTACACATCTTGGATGGACGGACTGGCGGGGCAACGTTCCAAAGATTTTGACTTTGTGTTTTGCCCTGTGTTTTTTCAGCTTCTCAAGGTGTTTTTGGGTTTTTTTACAGTAACTAGCTTTTAAACGGAGTATTTTTTTCAAGATAGGGTCTACTAGTTAATTGTAGTACATACTTTACTGACTTTATTTATATCGGCAAAAATCGCATGTGAGTTTCTGTTACTCTGTAATCTCTCGTACAAACAGTCCAAAAGCCACAAGCCGTAGCCAAAAGCCACAAGTCGCAGCCAAAAAGAACATGCCCTTTGTTCGGAGAAACAGTAACGTTGTTGCTCATACCTATGTGAAACAAGTTTCTTGCAACTTGAAACGGTATATGTGGCGTTAAGAAAAACCAAGCTTATTGTAAGAAATTTTGTTTGATGTAGGACCGGGTATGACGAGTCACAGGGGGTTGATAACTCTTTTAAAATCTTCCCCTAAGTATCAACAACATCATACAGCAGAAAAACCAACTCACAAGCTCACAAAACTAAGAGCCAAAATCCATTAAGACTTCCTGTCCCAAACCGGTCTAACCGCTCGGCGGTTGAACCGCTAGCGGCGTCGGTCTGACTACTTGGTGGTTGAAATGCCTGGGACATTGGTCTGACCGTGCCAGTATGACCACACTCTGGTCGGACCGCTTGGCTTCTTGCGTTCTAACCACTCGCCGAAGAATGGTGCAATCGGCACTACGCACGATCCAAGAAAAGATCCAACTCTTAAACCACTAATTCAAAAGAAGTGAAATATCGTACAAACACTCTTTAGGATGTCAGGAAACTATTCCAATTATGTATCGTGAAGATCAATGTCAAAGGTTTGACAGTTATCCAAAATAAGGAGAGTTTCACCAAAATCGAATAAAAGATAAAACCCTCATAAGAGCAAACTCCCAAAATCACATTTCTCTCTTGAGGAAAACTGGGCAAACTCAAGAACTTTCCTAGAAGGCGCCTAGATAGATGAAATCTGATCTCCAATAAATATCAACACTTCTTACACATTCTTGTCACCACAAAAAATCAAGAGGAAAGAAATCCACACAAGGCAAAGCAAATAAAAAGCATAAGGAAGGATCCATAGCACAACAAACTTGGGCAAACTTGGATGTTCATTTCACATAGAAAGGAATATTTTACAGCCACTCCCTCAAGATGGCAAAATTCTAAGCCTAGAGCACACACACATATAAAAGGATCTGTTGGGAGAGTGGCCCCACCTAGGCCCAGTGAGGCCCATTATGCGTGTAACTGCATGGCAGGCCCATTTAGGCTATACCAAGGAAATAACATATTTGCCCTTGCTAGTAAAGGTCCCAAAGAGGTATTTTGTGTAAACAATCTCTCACATGACTATAAATAGGGCACTGTGAAGAGAGAGAACATTCTTGTAAGAAAAAGTTGGTGTTGTAACCAAGGGCTAAACACACATTCTACATCTCCCCCCACTTTGAGTTCTAGCTAGGCTTTACGTATTGCATCATGGTCTTCCCGTAGCCTAAATATCTACTGTTTGGTGTGTAACCACAACATGCTCCAACACAAGGAAACCCTAATCCTAATCTCTTAAGTATTCTCCCTTCACTACTACAGAATAGGCTATACTGGACGGCTACATCACAGACGGTTCATACGGAACCGTCTGTGATTAAACTTTCACAGACGGTTTATACTGGCAACCGTCGGTGATATTTTCACAGACGGTTATTAACACGAACGGTCTGTGATAAATAAGACATCACAGACGGTTCGTATTACTAACCGTCTGTGAAATTTCACAGACGGTTATTAACACGAACCATCTGTGATGTCTAAAATTATCACAGACGGTTTCTGTTAATAACCGTCTGTGAAAATATCACAGACGGTTATTAACTGGAACCGTCTGTGATAATTTTAGACATCACAGACGGTTCGTGTTAATAACCGTCTGTGAAATTTCACAGACGGTTAGTAATACGAACCGTCTGTGGTATCGTTTAAACTACAGAATCTATAGAGACGAGAGTCAAATTCAAGGTAATTTTATTACAAAAGTGCAATAAAAAGACATTCCCAGATTTGAATCTTCTGGGTTTCATATGCTTCTTCGTCGACTTCTGGAGTTGGAGGATCAGCCGCTGTGTTCTCGAATGCCGTCAAGATTGCCCTTGCCTTCTCGACTTCCTCCTCAAGCATGGGCAAATGATCATTAGCATGTTCCATAATCTGAAACAGGATGTCAAGATGCGCTTCCGCATTATCGGCCCAATCTGCTTGATCGGCAAGTTTATCCAAGTGTGTCTGCAGTGCCGCAAGATCTTCCTCCGCTTTGCGCACATTGTAGAGAAGAACGAGGCTGAGGGCAGTTTCCCTATCCTGAGTGGCAATGAGATACCTCCGTCGACGGCGGATGATGAGGTCCAGCTGACGGATGGAAGCGAGTCGAGGAAGGAGAGCAGGGCGTGAGCGGAGGAGCTGCTCCAGACGTAAACTTTTGGCCGCCTGTGTAAGGTTGCGTCCGAACAACTCATGATGGATAGATGAGAGGAAGGAGATCAAAAGAATTTTAGATGTCATTATTGAGAAATCTGGTGATGAAGAAGATGATCAGGGAGAGCATAGTGCGTAGAAGGATTAGGGCACGCATATATAAGCATTAACGCATGCAGACGCTTCGTATTTCAAACCATCTCTGCTATTATGATCAGGGAGTGCATAGTGTGTAGAAGAGCATGCAGGATTAGGACGCGCATATTTAAGCATTAACGCAGACGCTTCGTATTTCAAACCATCTCTGCTATTAATATCACAAACCATTCATATTATGATATTAATATCACAGACCGTTATTAATACGGTCCGTCTGTGATAACTGAAACATCACAGACGGCTCGTATTAAGAACCGTCTGTGATAAATGATTGACACTAACACAAACGGTTTTAATTTGGACACCGTCTGTGTTAGTGGTCGAGTATCACAGACGGTCCTTACCAATGAACCGTCTGTGATAAAAACCGTCTGTGTTGTGTAGACTATCACAGCCGGTTGTTGTTAAGAACCGTCTGGGAATGTTCACAGACGGTTTTTTACAAGAACCGGCTGTGATGTCCCTTTGTCTGTCATATTCTAGATCAGAGGTTAATATATAAGTACACATTGCTTCTAATAACTTAACTACAGAACTACTGAGACAAGAGGTCACAAATTAAAGGCAAATTTATTAATTTCAATTAGAGGGAAATTCATTACATAAGTCGCACAGGTAAAGAGTTTCCCAGATTGTAATCTTTTGGGCTTCGTACGCTTCTTCTTCGACTTTGGGACTTGGAGGATCAGCCGCTGAATTCTCGAACGCTGTTAAGATTGCCCTTGTCCTCTGCACTTCCTCGTGCAGCCTGGGCAAATGATCAGCAGCATCCATCATGTCGTACAGGATAGCATTAAAACATTCCTCACAATCTGCCGTTTCTGCATGAGCGGCAAGGCTATCCATCAGTCTGTGCAATGCGAGTAGAGCTTCTTCCGCATTGCGCACATTGTGGAGAAGAACCAGGGTGAGAGCTGTTTCCCTTTCTTGAGCGGCAGCGAGACGCCTCCGTCGACGGCGGAGGATCAGGTCAAGCTGACGGATGCAAGAAAGTCGGGGAAGGAGAGCAGGGCGGGTGCGGAGAAGCTGCTCCAGATGCAAATTGCTGGCCGCCTGTGTAAGGTTCCGGCCGAACAATTCGTGATGAACAGATGAGAGGAAGGAGATGATCACAAGAATAGTAGAAGGCGCCATATTGTACGTACGTAGAAGAGACCTGGATTAGGCGCGCATATTTAACCTTTAGCACAGACGGTTCGTATACCCAAACATTAATGATATAGATGCTTCGTATAACGATCGAGAGACGTTAATTAGACGATCGAAACCTGAAGCGTTCTGGCAATCGAAACACGCGCGAAGCATTCTGGCAATAGAAACACGCGCGAAGCGTTATGACAGACGGTTTTACTGGCAACCGTCTGTGATATTTTCATAGACGGTTACTAACCGTCTGTGAACTTTCACAGACGGTTCTTAATACGAACCGTCTATACCAATCGAGATAACACAGACGGGTCCTGTTAAGAACCATCTGTGAAAAGCCAGATAACACAGACGGTTCCTGTTAAGAACCGTCTGTAATAATCCCATGTCACTGATAATTGGTGTGTAATAATCACATGTCACCAATAATTGGCGTATACACAGGATTTCGATCTCACCCGTCTATTCTCTCCACATCGAATGGCTGGCACCAGTTCCTCCCACGGCCAGGCCCTTATTAATAACTCCCCATCAACCTTTCCACCGGTACTAGTCACGCGTGAGTTCATCCACTAGCTAGCTTCCTGCATGCATCTCCCCTCCGCTGTGAGCTAGCACCTCCATCGCGGCACGACCGGTTCATACTAAACAACACACTCTTGCCGCAAGTGTGTCTTGTTTAGTGTGAACCGTCGTGCCACGAAGGGTTTGTTAGCTTGTTATCCTGTAATAGATCGATCTGAATGTGTTGTTGAGTTTTTGTGCTTGCCTCTGTATTTGCATGTTCCTCGACCAGCTCAACCAAGAATCTTGAAATGTCTTTTCTTTGCACTATTGTAATAAAATTGCCTTGAATTTTGTCGGGAAAGATGAACTGTTTCGTCAGGGCATGACTGCCAACTCGAAGCATATATAGCATAGCATTCGAGGCACATCCGAGGCCTGCAGCTGTGTCTTGAGGAATGCCAAGAGCTGGTCTTCAGATGTGGCTGCCACACTGGTCTTCAGATGTGGCAGCCACATCTGAAGACCAGCTCTTGGCATTCCCCAAGACACAGCAGCAGGCCTCGGATGTGCCTCGAATGCTATGCTATATATGCTTCGAGTTGGCAGTCATGCCCTGACGAAACAGTTCATCCCCGTGTAACTATCACAGACGGTTTGTAATGTAAACCGTCTGTGAAGGACTATCACAGACGGTTCTATACACGAACCGTCTGTGATACGCATAAATCACAGACGGTTATTGATGCGAACCGTCTATGATAGGCAGAAATCACAGACCGTTTGTAGTTGGAACCGTCTGTGATATTCTGCGTAGTATTAATTACTTGGCGTACTTGCTTGAAGGATGTCGACACCGATCTGTCTTGATTGCGCTGCATCGGTGGAGCAAGGCGGCCGGCTTTAGGGAGTTGGGGGTGAAAAAATATCACCGTCTTCTTATTGATCTGATCAGAGGTTAGCATACTCAATTACTTAACATTCTTAGTGATCTGATCAGAGATTAGTATTCAATTACTTAACATTCTTAGTGATCTGATCAGAGGTTAGTAGTAGAGGTAATAATCATTTTTGACACCCATTTTTCACTTGTGTAGCGTAGATGGACCGAAGCTGGATGTATATTGAGAACCGTGTGAGTGAAGAGTACATTACTGGCGTGTCTGCCTTTAGAAGGGCGGCCGAGCTGGATATGTTGAAGAAGGGGATGAAATATATGTATTGCCCATGTATTGATTGTGATAATCTCAAGATGTTTAGCAACTCAGCGCAGATTGAAGCTCACTTGATTCGAAGGGGTTTCAGAAAAGGGTACAAATGTTGGACCAGTCACGGTGAAGAGAAGAGTACACAAGAAGGTAGTTATGACATAGTCGAGGGAGGCAACGATATGCCAGTTGTGGACTGTTCTTTCGATCATGAGGAAAGGGCGCAGGATGACAATCTGGATCATGACGATAGGTCGCAGGATGACAATCTGGATCATGAGGATAGGTCGCAGGATGATAATCTGGATCAGATGTTACGTGATGCAGAAGGGAACTATAGTGAGAGAGAGTTTGGTAAATTCGAGGGCTTGATGGAGGACTCGGAGAAACCTTTGTTCCCGGGCTGCAAGCCGCAATACACGAGGATGTCATCAGTTCTAGAACTGCTAAAATTGAAGGCAAGCAATGGTTGGTCCGACAAGAGTTTCACGGCATTATTAGGTCTCCTAGTGGACATGCTTCCAACGGGAAATGTGTTGCCGAGAACCACCTACCAAGCCAAGAAGATTCTTTGTCCATTAGGAATGGAAGTAGAAAGAATACATGCATGTCGGAATGATTGTATCCTGTACCGTAAAGAGTATGCTAGCTTACATGTTTGTCCGGTGTGCAAAGCATCCCGATACAAACGTAAAAATGACTCTGATGATGGGAAGGGCATCGAGGTGAAGCAAGGACCTCCTGCTAAGGTGATGTGGTATCTTCCTGTAATCCCCCGTTTGAAGCGTTTATTTGCAAACCGCAAGGATGCAAGATTGATGCGTTGGCACTGCGAGCAGCGTAAGAAAGACGGAATGATAAGACATGTTGCTGATTCTGCCCAGTGGAGGAACATCGATAGGATGTTTGTAGATTTCGGTGTGGAACCGAGAAATATAAGGTTTGGGTTGAGTACATATGGAATGAATCCTTTTGGTAACATGAGCAGTCGACATAGCACCTGGCCCGTGACTCTGTGCATGTACAACCTTCCTCCTTGGCTGTGTATGAAGCGGAAATATATTTTGATGTCACTACTTATCCAAGGGCCGAAGCAACCTGGCAACGATATTGATGTGTTCCTAGCCCCATTGGTGGAAGATCCTGCAACACTGTGGAATGAAGGGGTACATGTATGGGATGCGGACAAACGAGAGAACTTCACTCTACGGGCCATGTTGTTCTGCACCATTAATGATTTTCCTACCCTTGGTAACCTGTCAGGGTTTAGTATAAAAGGAGCCAAAGCGTGTCCACACTGCTTAGATTATACGGAGAGTGTGTGGTTGAACAACTCCCGAAAAACTGTGTACATGCATCACCGTAGGTTCCTTCCAAAGTATCACCCATACCGCAAGATGAAGAAACAATTTGACGGAAAAAAAGAGGATGACTCAGTACCAAGACCTTTTAGCGGGAAAGAGGTGTATGATATGGTCAAGGATATAAATGTTGTGTTTGGAAAGGGACGTAAATTGAGGAAGAACATGTGGAAAAAGAGGTCAATATTTTGGGACTTGCCTTATTGGGAGCACTTAGAAGTTCGCAATTGCATCGATGTCATGCACGTAGAGAAGAATGTATGTGACAGTTTGATTGGTCTCTTACTGAACATTCCTGACAAAACAAAGGATGGTGTTAACGCAAGGCGTGACTTGGTCGCTATGAACATCAGGACCGAGTTAGCACCGATAGAGACCGATAAAGGCCGGACGTACCTTCCCCCAGCATGTTACACTCTGTCTAAGTCCGAGAGAACTGAATTGTGCCAGTCCTTAAATGGTGTGAAAGTTCCATCTGGTCACTCGACAAGCATGAAGAAACTTGTTTCCATGGAACATTTGAAATTAATTGGCATGAAGTCTCACGACTGTCATGTGCTAATGACTCAAATGCTACCTGTTGCAATTAGAAGTATTTTGCCGAACAAGGTTCGAGTGACAATCATAAGGCTATGTTATTTCTTCAACGCAATTGCTCAGAAGGTCATTGATCCGGATGGACTAGATGCTCTGCAAACCGAGGTGGTGACAACTCTATGTCATCTAGAGATGTATTTCCCTCCATCATTTTTTGATATCATGGTCCATCTCATTATCCACCTTGTGAAAGAGATAAAAATATGTGGCCCCGTATTTCTACGTCATATGTACCCTTTCGAGAGGTACATGGGAATTCTGAAGTCCTATGTACGCAATCGATCTCGACCGGAGGGTAGCATCATCGAAGGTTATACAACAGAAGAGGTCATTGAATTCTGCATCGGCTACATGGCTCAGGTAGAGCCGATAGGTGTACCTCTATCTCGTCACGAGGGGAGGCTAGAGGGTATCGGGACTATCGGGAGGAAAGCAATAACTCCGGATCAAAATACGTATACTCAAGCCCATTTCATGGTTTTACAACACATGACTGAAGTGACCCCATATATTGAAGAGCACAAGGACATGCTACGTCAGGAGAATGCAGGCCAGTCAGAAGTTTGGACCACGAGACAACACAACCGTCAGTTCAACGAATGGTTCAAGGCGCAATTGACTAGGAGGTCGTCAAGTGAAACACTACAATGGTTGGCAAAAGGGCCAAAATTTACAATTGTGACATGGCAAGCATACGACATTAATGGCTACACATTTTATACAACAGATCAAGATAGAAAGAGCACAGTGCAGAACTCAGGTGTCCGCATAGATGCCTATGATGCGCACGGCAGTACCGCTGGCTCAAGCTCGTACTACGGGCTTGTAGAGGAGATTTGGGAGCTGGACTACGTAATTTTCAAAATTCCTCTATTTCGGTGCCGTTGGGTCCAACTTCCACGGGGTGTAAAGGTTGACAAGTACGGCGTCACTACCGTGGACCTCGAATGTGTAGGATACAAAGATGAACCATTCGTACTCGCGAGGCAAGTTGTTCAAGTATTTTATGTAACCGACCCGGCAAATAAGAAGCGCCATGTAGTTCTTCAGGGAAAAAGAAGGATTGTCGGGGTTGAGAATGTTGTGGATGAGGAAGAGTACAATCAATTTGATGATTTGCCTCCATTCGGACAAGGCATCAGGCTCGAGGAAGAACAAGGCGATGAACCAAGCTATATGCGTGTCGATCATCGTGAAGGGCTTTATTTAAAATGATATAGCCAAAGTGTAATGATATTGGTTATGCTTGTGTTTTTCATAAATGTATGTATGTTCCATTGTAATTGTAAAATGACTAAGGAACTAAGAAATAGTTATATCTATGGTTATGCTTGCGTTTTTCATAAATGTATCTATGTTCCATTGTAATTGTAAAATGACATAGGAACCTAGCTAGCTACCGGTATTTATAGTGAAATATCACAGGCGGTTTATCAAAAGAAACCGTCTGTGATAAAACATCACAGACGGTTCTATATATATAACCGTCTGTGATAATATAAATATCACAGACGGTTATATATATAGAACTGTCTGTGATAATATTGATATCACAGACGGTTATATTGATAGAACCGTCTGTGATAGCTCATCTTTAAATACCCGCAGCTAGGTCTGCGGAGTCTGCTCAGGCGCAGTCTCTTTTCTCCACCCTGCAGCGCCCCTGCTAGCTAGGTTTTGCTCCCTCCCGACGCCGCCGGTCCCTCCCGACGCCGCTGCTCCCTCCCGACGCCGCCGTTCCCTCCCGACGCCGCTCCCTCCCGACGCTGGTCCCTCCCGACGCCGCCAGTCCCTCCCGACGCAGCCGCTCCCTCCCGACGCCGCCGCTCCCTCCCGACGCCGCCGATCCCTCCCGACGCCGCTCCCTCCCGACGCCGCCGCTCCTTCCCGACGCTGCCGTCTCCCGACGCCGCTCCTTCCCGACGCCGCTCCCTCCCGACGCCGCCGCTCCTTCCCGACGCCGCTCCCTCCCGACGCCGCCGGTCACTCCCGACGCCGCTTATTTTATGTTATATGCTTCACATGAATTTTATGTTATATGCTTCACATGTTATATGCTTCATATGAATTTTATGTTATATGCTTCACATGTTATATGCTTCATATGCTTCACATGTTATATGCTTCACATGTTATATGCTCCACATGAATTTTATGTTATATGCTTCATATGAATTTTATGTTATATGCTTCACATATTATATGCTCAACATGTTAGCTTTATGATATATGCTTCACATGTATTTTATGTAGCATATAATATATGCTGCAGGTGTTTAGCTCACTGTAGGCACTTCATAGAACCTTGTAACAATAATATATGCTGCACTTGTTAGCTGCAAGGTCTATTTAGAAGGCCCATAGCTCACTGCAATTAGTTAATCGTTAGAACTTTGTCAAAGAGCATAAAGCAAGTGACACACTCCAGTGTATCTTGTTCAATGAACTTGATGCACTGGTTTGTGTCACTTGATTCATAGAACTTTGACAAGCTGGGTCCATAGCTCACTGCAGTTAGTTTTTTCTTAGAAGAGAGATGGCGTCCACACAGTCTTCGTCGTCGTCATCTGGGTCTCACGCTCCCAAGATTGCGAAAAGTAAACGTGGCCGAGGAGTATCGAAATGGCCAGAGGCCCGAATGACCATCACGGTGGTCTCTCCGAATGGGACTCCTCTGGAACCGTCGAAAGCAGCGTCATCATTTCGGACTACCTGCGGGATAATTGGAAGGCAACGGGTCCCCATCACCATAGCAAGCTGGAAAGATTTGACAAAGGATCACAAAAATCAGCTATGGGAGGAACTTACAAATTCCTTCGAGTTCCCAGCAGAAGCACAGGGACTCGTGCAACGGCAGGCGCTCCTCGCGATGGGAAAAGCATGGAAGAATTTTAAGAGCATTCTTGTGACGAAGTACGTGGCCGAGGATGTCACGCCCTTCACGAAGTATCCTTTCGTGTCGCCGGAAACATGGGAGGCCTTTGTGCAGATGAAGACGACGCCTGAATTTGTACAACAAAGTGCGGCGCACAAGGATCTCCAGTCACAAAACACGCACCCTCACAGACTCGGCACTGCTGGGTACGCGGGTAAAATCCCGCAATGGAGGATGCAGGATGAGGTCGCAATCCGATCGGAGGCCTCTCCGCCATTTGCCGGGATCGCAAACGAGCGCGCTCGAAACTGGTTAAGAGCGAGGTCATCAACCACATCTTCGGGTGTCTCTTTCAAAAACCCCGCAGATGAGGAAGTGTCCCAACGCATGGTAAAATATGTTAAACAACATAGTTGTTAACACCTCTTGAACTTCATGGGTTCAAAAATAACATGATTAATTGCCTCTTGCAGCAATCATTGACTACCGAATCTTCTCGTGGCTCCTTTGAAGAATATATGGAGATAGATTTACTATCACAGGCCTTGGGAAACAAGGAGCACCCAGGTCGCACACGAGGCATGGGGGTTTATGTACCTTGGAGGCAAGGATTTGCAGATTACTCTGAGACATATAGGAGTAGGAAGAGATCCAAGGCGTACCGCAGCGAACAAATAAAACAGGAGCTTCGTGCTCAACTTGAGGAACAACTATCTGCCTCACTTCAAGAGCAGACTGCCTCACTTCGAGGAGAGATAGATTCGTTGCGGGAAGAACTGAGACAAGTCCGCAACCATTCACAACCCACTCCTAGTACTGCGGTACCCAGTCCCCCTCAACGTCGCAGTAGCTGCGCGTCCACACCAATTTCTGAACATAGCGACGACCACTTACGTATTGATGACATTCAGGTAATGTACCTCTTTAGAATGGTACATAGATCTCTCTGGTGGACGCCTTAACTCAGCTCTTGTATCGTTATGTAGGAGCCCATCCCTTGCAGCCTCAGAGTCAGGCTTGTTGGCTCTATTCCCGTTGACGCTGGGCGCGGCATGGTGTATCCATTGCTGCCAGGGACGCTGGTGCACGGTGTACAAGTAGACACCGGTTTCATAAAGGTCCAGGTGGACATGATTAATGATATTTTTAAGTCCGTCCCTCTTGAGAAGCCCCCAAACGAAGAGATTAAGACATTAGGGGATGCCGTCCACACATTCATTCAGTGGCCCAAGAGGGACATCGTCCTCGACATGTCCGTGCCACAATCTTCACATCCAGTGGCCCAAGAGGGACGTCGCCCTGGACCTGGCACATCGGCTCCGGTGGCTCCACCTCCACCTCCAAATCCAGTAAAGTCTGTTGCATCGGCTCCCGCCGAGACGCCACCGAGAACATATCATAAGCGAGGCTCCAAGGCCTCCAAGGCTCATGCGAAGAAAATTAAGCCGGGTCCCGTGCCATGGAAGTTTATTCTAGGAGTGTCGTTGGTGCCCGATTCACAATTACGCCAGATTGGTATGATTTGCAATACATTGCATGCCTGGTACATGGAGAAGTCCAACATGAAGCCAAACCGGCAGAGTGCATTCACTGTGAAATATAACGAGACGCATTTCCTCCATGACTTGGGCTACATCGTCGTGACATTCGAAGATTTATTCTTACTATTCAATCTCGACGAACTCGACGCCTCACTTCTACGATGCTGGACACTGTAAGTGTACTGTACAATGAAGTTCTACATTCACGTTATACAGATAAATGTCATTACTCTTTCTTTATGTATAGATACATGATCCAAGAAGCCCGGAAATCGCGACGACCGGTGGGTTTCCTCGACCCTCACTTGGTCTCCGAGCAATCTATCAACGCAGATGCATCCTTCGTGGAAGGTTACATAACGAGGGGATTGATTGCTCACACCGACAAGGAGTATGTCATGGTACCCTTCAACCAAGGGTAAGTGCTTCACTAGTTGCCACACATATGTTTCATTTGTACTTTACATGCAGCATGAACTTAGGATTAATCACTGTGGCGACACATATGACTAGGAATCACTGGATTTTGATTGTGATTGTACCAAAGTGGAGCAAGGTAATATACCTTGATTCCCTCCTTAGGAGCAACCACGACTTCAGTCGTGTGCAAGAAGTACTTAACAGGTAAACTCATTTCCTCCATACATAACTCTATTGTAATATTTCTTTTGTTTGCCACGGCCGAGGCTAAGTTTTTTGAATCACGTAGGGCGTTTGCCGAATATGTTGCCCAAGGAGGAACACACGACAAATCCAGTGACACGCTACGACACAACACGCGATTTCTGGTACCCGCTACAACACAATAATCCTATATCATACTTTGTAATAATGCCTCTAGAATTAACAATACCGATGTATGTAATTCTATTTTTGCAGTGCCACCAGCAGCTACAGGGCAACGTATGTGGATTCTACGTTTGCCGCCATATGATGGAAATCATGGGTACTAAGATCAATGATCCAGAGGTTTGTCAGGTGCTTCCAATAATTATTATTTTCTGATTATATTACACACACATGCTAATTAATGACTTAACATTGCTCCTAGCGACAGCGGGTGAACTTCGACGGAAGTGCATATGATCTTGACAATCTCGTCGATATTCGTGCAATCATCTCCCAATTCTTGATAGCAGAGGTCATAAATAAGAGGGGAGAGTTCCACGCCGGCGATGATGATAATTAGATGTTGAAACATTGGATTCAACTGTACAAATCAAACAATTCCTTCAATTGAATACATTTGTCAGATTTTGTGTAACAATTTTCATTCTATATATGTGATATTGTTACATTCATCTGTGTATCGAATTTTGTTGTAATTAGTAATGAGTTGCAATTACCTTATATCTGTCATTTATCTGTAATCTGCTTGCTTTCAGAGGGCATGGCTAGCATATCCTGAGGCTAGCCAAGAAACAGCATATAAAATGGATGATGCACTTGGTATCACAGACGGTTCATTGTTAAAAACCGTCTGTGATACCATATCACAGACGGTTTCAAAGAGTGCCGTATGCGGTGTGACTGCTATCACAGACGGCTTTACTACTGACCGTCTGTGATACTCGCCTATCACAGACGGTTAGTAATACAAACCGTCTGTGATATTGTGCATATCACAGACGGTCTTGATTACTAACCGTCTGTGATAGGCGAGTATCACAGACGGTTTTTTATAAACAACCGTCGGTGATACTCGCCTATCACAGACGGTTCGTAATCAAGACCGTCTGTGATATACAGAATATCACAGACGGTTTGTAATACAAACCGTCTGTGATATTGTGTATATCACAGACGGTCTTGATTACTAACCGTCTGTGATAGGCGAGTATCACAGACGGTTTTTTATAAACAACCGTCGGTGATAATCGCCTATCACAGACGGTTCGTAATCAAGACCGTCTGTAATGTTTTTATCACAGACGGCTCGGGAACCGTCTGTGATAACCACCAACTATCACTGACACCTAAACACTGACGGTTCAGGAACCGTCTGTGATGACGGTTCCGAACCGTCTGTGATAGGGCTGTCTGTAGCAGTGCTTTCCTTCTCTCCTCAACACACGTCTTATATAATGAAGGCTACCACCTCATACCAAACCAGTCACTCCTTAGGGGATCACAGTACTTATAATTGGGGAAACCTAATAACCCACACACAAACGGGTTTTATATTACGCACATTTATATGTTTTTCAAAGTACGACTTCAAAGGCTTCACAAGCTTGATAACTCATTCAATCCACAAAGAAGAGACCTAAACCATTTAGGCCAACACTACAGTTTTGCAAACCACCAATCCATCTGGTATCAAACAATTTCCTCAATTACCACCCACCGATCTTTCACAAAGATGTGATGCTCAATGCCCCATCGCCAAGATCATATGCCTACATTGATGCCACATCACTTGAAACATCTTAGTCCTATGGCACAACGCATTACACCATAGTTCATGATGCTAATGCCTTTCCATCAAGATTGTATGCCTGAGTCTAGGAATGTCACCACTTGAAACATACAAGTTCAATTGGCACACCATATGCACGTACTACCTCTTTATGACCTTTGTCTTTCTCTCGTGCTCCTTAACTTGAAATGATGCTCCACCCGAACTTACATAACACTCCACGCCACCAAGGCTCGATCTTGCCACTGGCCATAATCAATCATCAAAGCACATGTACACTAAAGAATAAAAAATCGATCTATGCACAAATAACATGCACTTGACTCTCAATTAGCAAAATACATGCATGGACATACTCATGACTAACACTTGTATGAAAACCCCAAACTAACACTGCATGAAAACACCATAACTAACGACCAAACAACCCAACTCAATTCACTTGGCAACAGGGGCCGGTTTGATTGCAACCACCAAGCTGGTGAAACCGCCAGGCACAAGCGGCCAGTCAGATCGCTCCACTTCGGTCATGCCGCATATACAATGCCAGTACTACCGCACTAGGTCACAAACCAAAAACTACAAACAAACATTCTCTAAAAAATAGCTACAACCAATAAAGGGCCGGTACTACTGCTCACTAGTCAGACCGTAGACCGATCAGACTGCCACACCAAGGCCGGTCAGACCGCCAGCTCCAAAAGCAACATGTCAAAATGCAAATTCTTGAAACTAAACTCAAGCAATAAAAGCAAGACACAAGCAAGATCACATACTCATCTCTCATGGAGTTGCCACCACATGGTCTTACATTTTATGATTGTAATCTTGCTTGGTTAATAAAGGGAGCTCCCTAGGGAACTGTCCCTTGGTGGGGTAGTTGGGTTGTGGGTGTATGACTCAATCATCAGGGGGTTCCAATTCTGGTGCCCACCTTGACACACGCGAGTACACTTCAGTTAAAATTTTGTGATGTCGCGGATTTATCCTCAGCCTCCGTCTTTCTAGGTGTGTGCTAATGGGTGCACTTGTGTGTGTGCATGCGTGGTGGTATGTGTGTGTACGTGTGCATCTTCCTTGTAATTGAAAAAATAAAAATAAAGGATCCATCACCGCGACTCAATAAAGATACAATTAGGAGAGTTATATTCGAATTGGACACGAGGTAAACCTATATGCATGAATGCATACATTTGTTGGTTCTAATATCTCAGGAAAATAGTTATCATACTGTCTTTAAGATTCATCTAATTATTAGTTTGGAAAACATATTTTGCTCACAGAACATGAACTTGGTGGAAATGAACTCCAATCATTAATTACAAATAAAAATATATATGGGACTAGTTATTAGCCACGCGATTGCGCGGGCTACTCAACTATTTTACCAAAGAAGAGATGGTCCGTGCTTGCTCCAAGTCGCACTACTGCTAGCCTGACATCGCTAGCTGCTATGTTTATTGCCATTAGACGGGATTTACAAGAGAAAGGAGATTGGTCCGGCCGGTACTTATTTTGATAATTGATCGGGCATGGTGAGGCATCAAAGCTCTCATTTATCGTATTTTGTGTAAGAGGAATTTATCTATCTGCTTCTGAAGATTGTCTGCGTGCAAGGTTCCTAGTATTACATCTGCGAGTCTCCAACAAAATAGAGTGAAATACACTTCGGGTCCCCCAAACTTGACATGAGTGGTCAACAATAGGTCCCCAAACTTTCAAAATACACATATACCTCCCTAAACTTGTTTAAGTACCTCGCTCAATGTCACAAACACACATCTCAGCACCAGCACGCTGATTTGGCCATGTTGACCATGCCAACGTGGCAAGTTGACCACGAGCAGCTCAAGTGAGATGGTCCTTGCCTTCACAATTTTCCATTTTAGCCCATGTGTAATTTTCATTGTCACTTGCCTAGCACTATTCACGAGAAGTTTAGGGACCAGAGTGCATTTTACTCAAAAGAAGTATTATATTTGCTGCAATCATATTGCACAATATATAGTTGTACTGCATGCTGATCGATCAAAGAGAGCTTGGTGTCATTGTTTGTCAAAACTTTACTAGTAATAATACCTGTAACATGTGAGTCTGAAGATTGAATACTTTTTGAGCCTGGCTCATTTAGATCCCAAGGATTCATGATAGATCGGATGCCTCATCAGTGTGTATTTCTACTTTGCAATAGTGACTTGATTACAAGGAGACAAAATTGACGAATAATACTGCTTCTATTGCTCTCCTAAAATCTAAATTCCAATAACAATAAAGGTTCTCTTTATTTGCCACTCTACAGTATAGAAAGAATGGGAATGGTACCTGTAAGTCGACGTCTTTTCTTTCGAAGAAGGGTAACAATAACGAAACCTTTCAATTTATATACCTTGCATCACCTAGATCACAATAAGAAAGAATGCAAAACTTACCTGTATTACCGATGATACGATCCATGCCCTGGCCTATATATGTGTGTGTGCGATAAACAAATTACTGAAATAAATAAAAAAGATGAAGTACTCCAAATCTAGCGTCAGTGGCAGAATCCGAAATGGGTAACAAGGGGAGCAACAATGTTCCATGTGGACATAACACACCATAGCAAAAATAATGAAATTATTGTTAGAAATTGGCCCATATGAGCAAGACTCATTTCCTTAATTCTAAAGCATGTATATTTTAGTACCATATTTTTAAGGCAAGGTAGAAGAGATCAATTTATAAGGTGGAGTCCTCACCACTCCTTGAATATGGATAGAGATGGCATGAGGTGGCCAGGCTTTGGTTAATTGGGCACGCGTGCGCGTAGTCACGCATTTTCGTGTGAAAATCATGTTGAATTTGAAGCTTTATTAGGTTTTGATGACTGGCAGTTACCAGTAGGTAAATGACTGGTTAAATGTGTAAGTTACCAATGGGTAAATGTCTATTTAATTTTGTCAGTTCACAGTCTGTTTATATATATATATATATATATATATATATATATATATATATATATATATATATATATATATATATATATATATATATATATATATATATACACCTGAAGACGTCCAAAGTATATAGTGAAAAAAATCTCACTGCCTCCATTTCTTTTCTCCTGCAAACTTGTGCTATTGTGCTGTGCCATCTGAACCTCGTCAACTCTTCTTCCTGGCGTGCACCGTGAAGAAGGGGAGCGGTATCTCCGAGTCGTTGCTGCTGTGAAGACCTACATGGGGCGGCAATAAGGTTTCTGGGCAGCGCACATCTGCGCGACTACTCGCTTTTCTGCAACATCTACGTTCTGTGCTGCTTCCTATATTCTCCTCACACCCAATTATAAGTCGTTCGTGTGTCTGATCGACTTATTTAAATTTTGTTTCTATATAGTTTTGAAGTACAATGGTTTGCCTGTTGTTAGCACTGCTTTACGCATCATTAGTTATTTGTGATATTTGCTTTCTAGTAAAATTTGGAATTAAAATATCGCTCACATTTCCAACAATTATAAAATTTTGAATTTTTCATGAAACTGATGATTAGACGCATACAGAACTCTAGTTGAGGACTTGAGGTTGAGCATTTGAGGCTCTCGTTGAGTCAGTTTCTAAACAGAAGAACAAAAAGAATGTGAGCACGGAAGAAAAGCCCATGGTTGGTTGATGAGGATCAAGAGAGGAGGGAAGCTCCAAGTTTTGGCCTGCATGTGGGAGAGAAGCAATAAGAAGTAAGATAGATAATTGTTGAAGGATTCCATTGCAAAGACCAGGCTATTGCAATCGCACCGCTGATTAGAGAAACATAGAAATAGCTTGTAGCTATTTAGTTGCATCTTATATATATACGAGTAAAGTTCATTACTGGTCCTTAAACTTTTTATGTTGTGTCATCCCGGTCCATAAACTTTTAAAGTATGTCATCCCGGTCCTTAAACTTTCAAAGTGTGGCAATATCCTATGTAGTTGTAGCAGTGAACTTTTTATGCTGTGTCATCCCGGTCCATAGACTTTCAAAAGAAATTGCCACACTTTGAAAGTTTAAGGACCGAGATGACATACTTTAAAAGTTGATGGACCGGGATGACACAGCATAAAAAGTTTAAGGACCGGTAATAGACTTTACTCTATATATACGGTTGACCCATAGGAGATCAACAAAATTTAGCCATATATAGGCCCTTCGGAAAACTGATTGAAATAAAATAATTAGGTAGCATGGTTTCAGTAATTGTTGATACATATATTAATAAGGAACCAACTCAAGAACACTAGATACTCTGAGAAAAGCATAGCTTTTGCGATTTACAATTGTATGCTATTTAAATATAACTCAAAGCTAGCTAAAATCCTTTGAAATGTACTGTGTGAGAGTTCACTCGACAAAAACTCTTGAGTAAAAAACTTTCAATTGAACTCATGCATACTCCAACTTTTTTTTAAAGAAAAAGCATAACTTCAAACAGAATTGCCAAATCGAAAGCCACCTAAGTTAACTAATCAACAGAGTCCGTAATCCACAGCTGATGTACAACACTTGCACCGCTCAAATAACTAGCAAAACTTACTCATAGGGTTTTCATGGATTAGGAAATTTACCAATGCTTTCTTGCAAAACTCAATCATAGGGTTTTCATATACAAAAACAACTCAAATTTCAAGTGCTAATGAAATCAAATTATGAGTTTCACCATAATTTAATTGTTGCCAAAATTACACCAAGCTAAAATAAAGCAATCAAATATACCTGTTGAGGGCCTCAAACTACGCGATTGGGGTTATATTGTGCAACATATCGTACCATACGCAAAGTTTTGTGTGTGTGTCTATATATATATATATATATATATATATATATATATATATATATATATATATATATATAATTTTTCCTATATAGGAAGCCTCTTTTCTACTCCCGGGTGTAATGTATGCATATTTTTTTTGACATACTCCTTTTTATGTACGTATATAAAGATATTTATAAAATACGCTAAAAACTATGGACTTACTTGCAATTTTTTCATGTGGTTCACATTGGAGTATCTTATAATTAGTATATGAGTATACCTAAAGTGATAAAGGAGTATTTTAAGTTTGTTTAGATGGTATATTAGAGGTGGGTGTAATTACACCCGGGGAGTAAAAGGCATATTTCCTATATATATATATATATATATATATATATATATATATATATATATATATATATATATATATATATATATATATATATATATATATATATATATATATATATATATATATATATATAAGAAGCCTCTTTTCTACTCCCGGGTGTAATTACACCCTATGTCGTATCTCACAACGTAGGGAGTATCTCGCGTAACGAGGGGTATGTATATGTAGTATACGAGTATTTAAGATCATATATGTGGTATGAACAATTTTTCAGAGGTGGTATGTACATTTTTTTCAACATACTCCTTTTTATGTACGTATATAAATGTATTTACAAAATACGCTAAAAACTATGAACTCCCTTGCAATTTTTTTATGTGGTTCACATTAGAATATCTTATAATTAGTATACGAGTATACCTAAAGTGATAAAGGAGTATTTCAAGTTTGTTTAGGTGGTATATTAGAGGTGGGTGTAATTACACCCGGGGGTGTAATTATATTAGAGGACGAGTGTTTCATGCACCATGGTGCCTAGGCACCAATATCAATACCCGTTGATTTGCTTCGAGATTCGCAACATTTGATGTGGGTATCTTCATATACCCATAAAAAGTATATTTAAGATGTCAAACTCCGAAAAAATTTAAATTCAACTTCAGTTTAATTAGTTTGAACTATTTTTATGGTATATACTCACTGTAGTTGCATTGAACTCAAAAGTAGTTCAAACTAATTTGAACTGAGTTCAAAACTTACTTACCATAAATATATCAAGGGTATAAAACATTTTTATACCCAAACTCAAAAAAATTATCAATCATACACGTGTATCGGATATTGGTGCCTAGGCACCATGGTGCATTATGTAATTTTCCTATATATATATATATATATATATATATATATATATATATATATATATATATATATATATATATATATATATATATATATATATATATATATATATATATATAATAGTGTGAATTTGGGACCGGATTTTTGAATCCGAACTATCTATATATTTTCGCACTACTCCTCAAACAAAACTAGTGTACATAGTGGAACAGTGATGGTAACATAACCAAAACATGAATCGTAGCAGTAAATAAAATATCAGAGTACCGGTCTTACGGTCACTTATTACAATAAGGGTCATATGACCTTAAGTTTACAAGCAGCCCAAACTGAAAACCCCCATCACTTTGCTACAGGCAAGCGACAAGGGAAACGCGGCCTAGAACTCTGGGTGTCCTTCGTTGAATCAATAAGTGTAGAAGTCATAGTATCCTTTGACGTCATCGTACACCTCTGAGAGTGATTGTGAATTTGCAAGGTGAGTACACAAAGTACTCAAGACTTGGGAAATATATGCATTAACTTAAATGAAAGGCTTACAAAGAAGGTTTAATATGGTTCTTTTGCATAAAACAACATTTTACTTTTAATTCCAACATTAGATTTTTCAAAGCATCTATTTGACAAAGTAATTACAATAATTGAAACTAATTATTTTTCTCTAGTGAAGGTTCTATGCACTAAACACTAGAATTAATGCCCTGTCTGCCAAGTTTTGAAAATCAAGGTTCTAACCACCCACTAGCTCTAACTACCAGAATTACAACCAGAGGGTTCTAACCACTCTTGGATTCCCAAAATTATGTTTGAAAACCAAAACCAAAGATCTACTATGTGAAAACGCATCTTACCCGCCCTTGAATGTGGGTACGGCTATTCAAATAGTCTTACACTCTGCAGAGATTATACACTTTATCCATAAGAGATAATTCGTTTATACTGTTGATCATTACACACTTCCTTGGGCTTGCGACTAAATGATTATCATAAAGCCTTTACAATACGCCAACCAAACTCAATTCCGCCGGCTAAGGTTTCACCGTTGAAGGGTTCCACTCACCTAGTTAGAAGCCCCCTCTTGCGCCGTATGAGAAAAATTGTCTCCGTCCGACACCATATTCAATCAACATGGGAAAATCTAGCTAGGCTGTTGCAGATTATTTAGCCAGGTCATACCCATATAGACTTATGGTTATACGGTAGTGCTTAGTTTGTATAGTCATAAACGTCGGTCTTTAGTTGATTCGGGTGGAACTACCACATTAGAAGTTCTCGTGCTCAATCCACACCCACCTAAACTTACCATCCGCCCTAGTCTAAAACGCATTTTCACCATTTGATTTTACTTTATAAACCAACAGCAATACCTATTGTCATACAATTCTCAGAATGATTTGTATAAAGATGTAATGATTTTCCCCACCTATAGGATTATAATGACCGATAAAGCTTGTCTAAGTAAGTCTACTGTTCTAAACTAATCCAACAACAATGTATTCATTATTGTGGCTAAATTATTCTAGGTTGACAATGGTACATGGATAACAATATCAAATGAAGGTAAATTCAACACAAGATTAACTAACAACCTGAGGAGGTATCTAGTTCACATGAGCTATTTCATGCACATATGCACATAGCGAATCATGGCCATCTGATCGGAGATCAGCGGATGAGATCAACGAGGAGTAGCCACTTATGGTGCTTTTAGGAAAACCACTTGCCCGTGTTTATTTCCTCCCCCTCGCGTCCTCCCCTACGTGGCCTCAGGTCCTTACTCCATCCCCCCCCCCCCCCCGGCAGCGTCCTCACTCTGCCCTGTGTTTTGCCTCCCTCTTCCCCCCACCCTCCCATCCCGCCGCATGTCCTCCATCGGCTAGGGTGCATTCCATCTCCGCCATCTCTCAATATCGCAAGCTAGGGTTACTTCCTCCATCGGCTCCATCAAAATCGACGAGGATGCGTGGTGCGCCGCTGCCTCCATTGACGACGAGATCCCCAAGTGATCTCCCCATTGATAGGAACGGGGTCCCAATCTTCCAACAGGTTCTGGATATGTTCGATTTGGTGGAGGCGCGACACAATTCGACCCGGCTTTCGAACAACACGTTCCGAACCCCGCAATCGCAGCACCACGTCTCCTCAGGTTATCAATCGTGCGCAGCCGGTTGACCTCGCCAAGAAGGCTAATCCTCGCCTGCGAATCGAAGAACACAAGCAAGAACAAGGAAGAACACAACTGAATTGCAGATGTATTGATTTAGCACTCGAAAGTTGAGGTCTCACAAACCGATGAACGGTGAAACTGTTCAAAGACAGAATAATCTAAGCAAAACCCCAAACCCTAATGGTGGGGGTGGAAGCTAGATATAAAGGAGTGAGGGGCATGCAAAACCCCTGGATGCGCCCTAATGGGCTCCAACACGATACAAAGCCGAACGGCCCAAAAGATGGTGACGCAGCACCCTGACAGATTCTGAACGCCCACTTGTTTCGACGATTTTTGTTGACTCAGAAGGAATTTTGACATGGGACCAGAGCCATTGGAAAGGTCGTCTTCTCAGCTTTCCATCCATATGTAGAACGTCCAAAACGGAGCCCGGATGCGATCTGGGCGTCCATTTTAGTGCGGCATGGTCCTGGACTCCGAATTGGATTCGAAGTCGGCTTGAGTTGGGCCTCCAGCATGATTCAACCGCCCTTGCTGGACTTGTGTGCCTCGTAGCCCTTCTCCAAGTACTTCCAGGTCCTCTCCATGGTTTCTAATCATAATTAAATCATTAGGTAGCAATCTATTCTCAAATGAATAAATAGAAGTACTTAGGAACGAGCTCACCTGTAAATTCAATTGTCGAGCGCGAGCTCTAGTGATTGGTCCTTGAATGTCAAGTGGAGGAGTGTTGTGTGTATCCGAAGAAGTGATGTGCTCATCACCCATCACCCTCTTTGGTAGCCATAAATTCCACCTAAAGCAAGATGGAAAGGAAGATAGTGCGACAGTCAAAATTTGTATTATTTGGTTTTTTGTAGCAATTTTCCCGCTGTAAATTTTCTTGTGGTTGATTCAGTTGCCAAGGTATATTTACTAGTGATGTATGAACAATGTTTATGCCGCATGTGGACATTCTGAGTTTGTGTAAGCATATTGGTGAAATTGTAACTCGATGCAAGCATCATTCTGAGTTTGTGTTAGTTGTGAATTCGTGGCACTGTGCAATTGTTGAGATTGTGTTGTTGAAACTAAGAGCTAGGAAATTGAACGTGTTTCCACTGTGAACATGATGCCCTGACTTGAGATTGTGTTCTGACTTTGGGTATATCTTTGCTAAAATCTCAACAGCAGGAAAAAAAATATGTTTACTAGTGATTGGTCCATTAAGACCTCCTGCTTCAGATACTTTACCAATGAGCAGGTTTACCATTGAGGTAAATTGTCCACTGCACAACCCACCAAATAAATTGTAAGTTGATGTCTTGCTGTTAGTAATTCTAAGGTTTCAGATGCTACAGGTGTGGAAGTTTGAATACCATCTGCGCAATTGGCATCCACATGAAGAGAAGTGTGGCTGTCCGACCCGACAATGATCCAACAAATTTAATCCCTCCCTCCGAAAGCTTGCCCATCCTTGCGTGAATTTAATGTACCACAAAATCAAGAGCTAAGATAAGCTAGAAATGAATATATAGTAAAAGAGGTCATCTAGTCATGAGAATACAACCTACTTTTAGTCCTAAAAATTGCTTCGTCAGTGAGAATGCCATAAAATGGAGGCATATGAACAGAAACAGAAAGGATATAGTAGAGTAAGTGCATTTTCCATAAATTGTATCCTAGTATGGAACTGGCCTTCATTGTTGTTCACACACCTACTTTGCACAAAGTCTTTCTTAAATTGTCAGGCCACTTTAAAACATAAAATCAAGAATGGTCAACTAACCGGAACCATACACATGATAATTTGATATGGTACCAGAGCAAAATACACAGGTAACATCAACATTGGACAGCATAGCAAAATTAGCTGAATCTGTAAGATGGCATATCATGACAGCAATTTTTGTCGGTTTACTGATGAGAAAATTTTCAGTTTAGTGATGAGCAGATCAGAAAACAAACTGTCAAGTACAATTTTTGATCATATGCTCATTTAAGCACAGCTGAGACTGCAGATCTGCAACTGGACTTGTTTAATTCATCAACCATCAATCACGATTCTGCACTCAATTCTTACCAGTTGAGATATGTCAAACATGCTTATATTTTCACACATTCACCAACTGAGAAACACTCAGGTCAATTTACAACAGCATTGCAAGAACTGAGAAACACTCAATTTTGGTTTACAAAAAAGAAAAACTGAGACGCACGCTGACCACAGGAAACCCTTGTGACCATCGAACAGCACGCAGCCTCGGCAGAACCTGGTCAAGGGGTCGGTGCTAGGGGTGAAAACGGATCGGACCTAGTTTCCAACCGATCCGGATGAAAACGAATACGGATTGTGTCGGATCGGATTTTTTTTCGGATAATTCTCGGATCGGAAACAAATACAGATTTTTTTGTCGGAAACGAATACGAATACAGTAGGCTTGATATCCGAAGAATACGAAAACGAATACGAATTATCCAGATAATACGGATCCGAATATCTGATATTTCAGCCCAACATTGCCCAGCCCAAGCCAGCCTCTCTCATCTCCCCTACCACCAGCCCACTAGCAAATATTTATGTTTATTAAAAATAAATTTAATATTGTTGGTAGATTAAAATTTGTACCGATTAAATTGATGTACTACCGTTTAAATCATTTTGATGCAAATTTAAATTCTTAATTAATTTATTAGTCACATGTAAATGGTAGAAATCCATTAAGAATTATTTAAGACTTTAGAAAAAAATTAACTACCATTTGAAGATTTAAAATTTGTACAATGGTATGACTATTGTCCGTTCGCACTCCATCCGTTTGCATCCCTAGTCGGTGCCGTGAAGCATGACCACAGGAAACCCTTGCGACCGTCAGCATTATAATGTTCCAGAGAGTCAGCAAGTGATTCGAAAACATGATTATGAAGAAATTACATAAATGATCATCTCCACCGTACCTACTCCATCAACATGTATGCTTCCACCTTCAAGAACAAAATTTGTATCAGATCTAGGAATCCTCTCCAATTCCAAGACCTAAAAATGAAGAATTAGAGACCCAGAATTCGAACAATATAAAGCACAAGAACTAATGGTAACAATTTGCGCTAACGGGAAAATTGAATGAATATGATTCGGAATTTTAGTAGTTTACTTAATTACCTTCCTAGCGACAAGGTTATCTCCAGTATAATATTCTTTATATCCTGTGGACAACAACAAGAAGGGTTCTTAATTACTTGAATTCGATACAAGTGATTCAAGAACTGCCCAGAACTCTAGGATTAAAGATGCAGTAATGTAACACCCCCATTTCTGGGAGTATTATGAAATCCTCGCAACTGCCCAGGACTGTTCAGCTGCGAGTACATCCATCGAGTGTATAACATTGCCAACACAAGCTTAAGAGCAAAAGTGAACTTTATTACAATATATGGGCTAAAAGCCAAGTATCACAGCAGGGCCAACGGCCTTTAGTTACATTATAGCAAAAGATGCCACAGGCACGCCTGAGCGGAGAACGACCCTAATTCCACGCTTCGTCGATCTCGTAAAGCACCACCTCTTTGTCTTCACCCGCCTCCTCAAAGTTTGTTGTTTCTGTTTATGTTTTTAGCAAGTATGAGTACAACTACCATACTCAACAAGTCACACGGAGCTTAACAATAACTACGTGCAAGGTATAACAAGTAGAGGGGAAACAAGTCTATTATTTTATGTGGATGCAGTTTTGGTTGGGAACCAAATAAAGATTTTAAAAGGTACTTCATTAATGTAAAGGGGGGTTTCAAGCTTGATTAACAACCTTCAACATTATCAAACCATTCTCAACACTACTTATGCCTTGTTATTGGATTCACCCATTAAACACAGCTTCATTTACCAGAAGCACGGCGTATTCGAATACAATTTGTCGTGACTTTGCAAAGCTGCCCTGCTTTACCCACAAGATCCCTTAACTCCCGCTAAAGAGTTAAGACAACAAGGATATTCATTGCTCAATTCTTTGTATAGACTCCGCCCAGTAGGTATTTAATCTCAACAAGCTCGGATGACCCCACGGATCTCGTCCGACTCATCGTAGTCCTACAGTTGTATGGTTAACCACCTCCCATACGAACTCACCCTCTGTCTCCCGCCTTCCAGTTGCAGAGGTTCAATTGAAGTTGAGCAGTTACTAAGCCAGGTTTGACTAAGTCAAGGTTGACCAAGTCAACGCTTGTGGTTGGGCGATTACTATGTCCTTTACTCAGCATAAGGGTCTAATCCTTATATTTTATCCGAGGCATCATCCACGCACAAACCCATATTCAGTACACACTATACTGCCACCAATCCACAACCAGCCTCCACCCTAGAATAAGGTCTTCGGATCCATCTCTGCGATCCTCACTTATTCTAGTTCCCACTTTCCAAAACTCTAAGCCAATACCAAAACCTTAACAGTAGAAAGATTTGATGTGTCCCTAAACTACCATGTTAATATTAACAATGCAAAAATAACATAATGAAAATACATGTAAATAAATAACTTAGGGAATGTAGGATCAACATGTTCAAAAATATGTGCGACTTGCCTTGCAGGTCTACTATTTCAATTAGTTCGTATTCTTCGATGGGCTGGGTCTGGACTTGAGCTTTTCCCTCCTGCTCTTGCGAAATCTCGACTCCAGAAACTAACGCAAAACAAGCAAAATAAATTAATCCCATGCCCGAAGGATTGAGCTAGGAATAAAGAAAATAAAAGAAGAAAGAAAATCCGAAAAACACAAATAAATTAGGATTTTGGGCTTATAGGAGGGCTATATGGGGAAATAGGCCTGAGATTTGGGTTGGCGGGCTCGAAACGGATCTAAGGAGTATAAATATGTATTTTTGGGTTCGGGTCGGTTACTGTTCATCGGGCTCGGTCGGCACTATTCATCGAGCTCGGACCCGACGCGGCTAGACGGCTCGGTGCGACCGCGTCGGCCTGGCTCGGTCGGATGGATCGGGTGCGGGCGATGTGGTTCGGCTCGATCGCGTTCTTGGGCTCGGTCGGACGAACATTGCTCGTCTTCTTCCTGCAACCCGAGCGCGCGCAGAGGAACAAAGGAACGGGCGACGACCGGCGGCGGGGCTAGGAAAGTTTGCGATGCTTTTTGTGGGTATGGACGGACTCGTGGAGGTGCGGGGATTCCATTTTTGGCGGTGGGAGGCCCGGCGGAGGCGGCAATCGCCGGCGGCGAGCTCTCCCCTTTTGCGGCCATTTTTGAAATTGCGGGTGAAGGGGAGCTTCCTAGGGCAATTGGGCCGGTGCTTGGGCATCACTAGGGTTCGGGTAAGGTTGTGGGAAGGTCGGCTTAAGCTAGGAAGGCTCGGGTTGAGCTAGCCACGGGGAGGGGTTTCGGCGGTGAAGAGACTCTCGGCACCGGGGAGAATGAGGGGCTGGGGAGCTAGGGCGATGGTTGGGGGAGATTTCTGAAAGGTTGGGGAGGCTATAGCCGGAGTTAATTGAAGAACGGTTGGCCGGGAGTGGAACATTGGACTAGGGCTCACGTTCGGGATTTCTTGCAATCGACAGCAATGGAGGGGGCGAGGGGGCTTCGGGGTGTTTGGGTTGGCTCTGGGGAATGTTGAGTTCGCTTTGGAGGCTCTGGTTGCTTAAATAGGCGAGGGATGGCGGTTCGGCACAATGCGCCGGCCAAGGGGGCGATGGCGCATGGTGAGGTCGAGGTTGTTTGGGGAGGTGCAGCGCGGTTGCCAGAGGGGTGCCTTGGGCGACGCAATGCGGTGGTTAAAAGGCACTGGCGACGCTCAGGTCGGCCGAGAGAAGAAGGTGCGAGAATTGGCAGGGGTGGCGGCAAGGGACGGCCGGTAGCGCTGCCACGTCTCTAGGCCGTGTCAGGCGCTGCCAGGGAGGGGCAGGTGAGGCGTACGGGGCCATGACCGGGTGGCTGCGATGGCAAGGCCTGGAAGGCGCGAAGGGAATGGTTTGGCAGAGGAAACCAGCGGTGGCAGGGAAAGATCAAGGCGCGGCGCGGCGGGAGCTTCCAGCGGTGGCTGACACCGGTGCAGGAGCAATTAAAGAGGTGGTACGGTGACTGACAAGCGGGCAGGAGCTGACAGGGGCACGCAGGCACGAGAAGGCATGGGGAGGAGCGCCAGCGAAAAATATCGGCAGCGGCGGCAAGATTTTTCAGATATGAACAGTGACCACGCAGTGATCGACCGTTCATGCCGTGAAGACAGGGATGAAGGGCTACCTTGCTTTGAGATTAGTGTGGATTAGGGTTGGGAAGCAAGAGGAACTCAAATGCAACTTAAACTCAATTCAATTTTTGATTTTGCAAATTTTCGGTTTGTTTCAAGTAACATGTATATCCGTAATCATAATTACTAATGTTAACCAGGGCAATTTCTCGTGTCGATCTTGTCTGACCTTCACGCACAACAGACTAATGGGGGAATGAATGTAAGGATGCTGAGCTAACACACATACTGCAACAGAACATCCATTTCCAGTAAGCAGAGAAGGAGCAGACAAAGCTTATGGTGGGGCCTAAATCACGTTACCAAACAAGACCGGTGCTCATCTCTGTGCGCCACTCTTAACATTGCAGTTGTGTTTCCTCAGGTCGGATACACAGCAAGCGCCAAAATCCAATCTTGAACACATGAACACCATTAGGACAACACAAATCGAGCGATTCAAGAACGGGGAGTACCAGCCCCACGGAGATCGCCGGTGAAGAAACCCCAAAGGCTCCACCCAGTCTGACTAAAATCGAGGGCAAATCGATGGTCACGGAGACGAACTAGATGCGTGGGGATCAAACACGGGGACATCGTCAGACTGGGGGCCATGCAAGGGAGATGGTGCAGCGATGATCCAAACCCTAACCCCTCTTCTACCTCCGGTTCGATTTGGGGAGGGAGAGCATGATTAGAATGGCTGGGCTGAGGAAGGAGGCAAGAACAAGGGGAGGGAGCGATGGAAGAAGGTGCGAGGATGGAGGAGCGTGGCCAGATGAGGGCGGGGCAGGGGCAGAAGCTCCGGCCGGGTGGGCGATGGGATGAGGGAGAGAAGGGGGTTGGGAGGAGGTGAGGGGGGGGGCAAGTAAATGGAAAACCCCCATAAGTGGCTTCGTGCGCGTGCCTACCTCAATCTCGTCCACTCATTTCGGTTTGGACAGCTGAGATCACATTTGTCCATATGTCCATGGATTGCCTCGTGCACCAGATACCTCCTCATAATTGAATTCATCATTTTATGTAACTAGTGATGCATCATAATTTGGAAATAGTATAAAAATAAACTTTAGAAACAATAGATTCAACATGATCAAGAAATACTTGCATTGTTGATGTTAGTTGGTGCTTCCTTCTGCTGCTCTTGGTGATCTTCAACAAAGTTGGTATCTACATGCAAAATGAGAACAAAACAAATAACCAAATAAATAAAAATAAGATATGTAAAATAGGTACTGGAAGGTATATCATAAATTTAGATGAATTTAGAAACTTGAGTCACTCGATTTGGAGTTTAGACGGTGGAGAACGGACTATAGGAAAAGAAAGTACGAGAAAAGGAGAGAGAAAGGAGAATATTCACTGGAATATTCCTTTCATTTAAATTAAATAAACAAAAGTGACAGGTGGGCCCTACATGTCACATAGCAGTATAATCGGTTTAAAAAGAAAATAAACCATGGTGGGGGTCCACATGTCATGCACCGAAGTGAATCGAGACAATTTATTTCTCTAGTTTTCGAATGGACTGACAGGTGGGGTCCATTAGATAGTGAGACAGAGAGATTGGAAAAGGGAAAATAGGAGAGGCATGCAGCATGATGGCTTTGGCCAACGGCGATGACGGCGGTCGGTGGCTTGGCTGACAAGGGCAATGACGAGAATGGGTCAGCAAGGCCCTAAGAAGGCTCTGGAAGCCTGTGTTGCAAGCAATAAAGCACGTCAGTGGTTCTAGAGGCGGCAAGCAGCAGCCGAGGTGAAGGTGGATGACGAAAACAGTGGCTTGCTCCGATGAAATTGCAAGCTTAATTTGGAAACTAAAATTGCTAAAATTACACCAAGCTTAGTGTGTGGGACAAAGCCTCAAACTAAGTAAAAAATAACTTAATTAGTTAATTTATAACATGACAAATTCAAATTTAAATCCTGAATTGATGCCAGAACAATTGTTTCAACAAGATTAAACAATTGTTTTTATATTAAAATGTCATATCATTCTTAGGCTACTAAAATATATAACAGCAACATAATAGGCATATATACATTTTTTTGGTTAAATAAAAATGGATTATGATTTTTGAAATTTGAAGCAATTGTCAATTTGTCAAAGAGTATGTTGTTAACATCACGATTTGGGAGCTACACTAAATAAATTTGAATAGATGACTATATCTACAATTGGAAATCATCATTTTGGATGGATGTAGTTTAGAGAATATACATACTGTACTGCTGCTAGTACATATAGAAATGGTTAGGTACAGTTCATAGAAAAGGAAAACAAATCAAGGATAACCACTTAATTACTTGCAACTGCTAGGTTTTCATCAACTTGAGTTGTGCAACACTATAAGATCGTAATAAAAAAAAGAAGCGAGTAGCTGAAGCATGGGTGTGCTCATATACTCAAGCGCGCACACAAAAAATCCATTGTTAGAAAAGTAGGTAGTGTATATATAAACATATAGTGATGTAACATCTAATCTCTACCATCATAGTAGGTCAACTTGTGGACGGAACCTTTAATAAGAAAAGCCTAACCAAAGGTTTTGAACATTAGCACTTGCATCCACATTCCACGGATGGCAAACCGTAACATAATATATTTTTGTACATATATTGATCCTTCAGAATATAACTGAATCACAATTTGGATATATCAATATTGAAACACAATTATTTTATTTAGCTTATAGGGAACAAGACTACATTATTTTTATTTACAGATAGTTCCCCATACAAGCCCCAAAATATTGAGAGTTAAGGGGCAATCCAAATTAGAGGACCGATGATTCACCTTGACTGGGCCAAATACAACCAATAATCTTGATCTCGATAGGATTATTCCCACCGGTTGTCACCACTTTGTTTTCATTCTCTTCGCCACCCTTGTTCTTGATTTTGACAAGTGTGTTTCCATTGGAATTGTTACTTACACTATCACAAGGGGTCATCATAGATAGTTCGTAACCCTCATCAAAGATAGTTTTTGAACCATCTGATTTATTGTGACAGTGATAACAGGTGGTTATCACAGATGGCTCTCAAACCATATGTGACTCAAACCACCTATGATAAGTCACAACACAGATGATTTTTAAAAATAACAATCTGTGATATTCTACATATCACATATGGTTAATACATAAAATAATCTGTGATGGTCTATGTATCATAGACGGTTTTGTGTTTCAAACCGTCTGTGATAATTCTTTGTATAGCTAAAAATTTTCTATTTTTTTGCTAGCCTTTGGAAATGCTAACCATACGCTCTAAAAACAAGCAAGCAGATTATAGATAAGTGAATTACAACTCAAAGTGATTTAGCAAAAATGAGAAACCCAAATAAATAAATAAACACAAACAAAATCACAAAATACAAAATATATATACTGGAAGGAGGTTTATGATTTTAGATGAATTTAGAAATTTGAACTGGTTCAAACAGAGCTAGGATGAAGAAATACGGCTTCTGGAAGTATTTGCCGTTGTCATAGACTGCAACAGTCGGACAAAGGTTAGGAGTGGTCGAAAGCTTCACAAAGTGGTCGGAAACTGCCGAGTAGTCGAAAGGCTATGGTCGATAGTCAAAGGTTAAATGTGGTCGAACAGCTCTACGTGGTCTCAGCCACTGAGTGGTCAAAAAACTTACTAGCTGGTCGGAAGTTTAGAGAAGGGGTCGCCATGGTCAAAAGCAGTAGTGGTCGGAGGCTTAGAGTGACATCAGCTGAAAGCTTAGAGCGAGAAGTGACAGCGGTCACGATAGCAAGTGTTCGGAAGCGACTGTAGTAAAAAATGACTACGGCTGAAATGATCGGAGGGTCTGGAGAGGTCGGAGAGATCGAATAGTTCAGAGTAGTCGAAGGAATGGGACGGTGCAGAGTGTTTAAAGGAATCGATCGGCTTGGAGCGGTCGAAGGAATCGATCGGCTCGGGTGGTTGAGTAGTTATGATCAGATGGCTGAATGTGGTTGGAAATTTAGACATGGTTGGTGGTCGATGTGGTTGTGAGTGGCCGATGGTTGATACGTGGTCAAAAGGAGTGGTCGCAAAGGTTCAGAGAGGTCAAAACCATTACAAGTTGAACATTACAAGAACTAGTCCAAGAAGACTAGAACTGGTCAAAGACTTTAAAGTAATCGAATCTTGGTGATCGAAACCTAGTGGTCGGAGTAGTTATAGTGGGTAGATCTATATGTGGTCGAAATCTACAAGAATTGTTGGACTGTCCGAAGTGGTTGCAGCTGACAAGGATGTCGTAACCGACCAGGGTGATCATAGCACTGATGATGGTCGGGAGGCCAAGAGTGGTCGAAGACTTAGAACGTGGTTGAAGGCTTCAGAGTGGTCAAAGGCTCGATGCGGTCGAAACCTACGAGAATTGTCAGAACACCGAGAGTGGTCGTAACTGATGAGGTTGTCATGATCGACCATGGCGATTGCAACACCGTGAGTGGCCGGGAGGCCCGAGTAGTCGAAACTATAAGGTGGTCAAAAACAAGGGTGGTCGCAAACGGCCATGGTCATGAGCGCCTGTGGTTGAAAACAGCTATGGTTGCGAGTGATTACGGTCGAAAGCGATTGCAGCCGTGAGCGACATCGGGAGCGGTCGCGGTCAAAAGCGACTACAGACATGAGCGACCATGGTCAGGAGTGGATGCGGTCAAAAGCGACTGTGGCCGTGAGCGACCGTGGTCAGAAGCGATCGCGATCAAAAGCGACCATGTTCAAAAGATCTGAGTGGTTGGGTGGTTTAGCGATAGGAACTCAAGAGCGATTGGGAGCGGTCGGAGTGGCTGAGATCGATGGGATTACCGTGGTCGAACGTAGAGCGATTACATTCAACAGGCAAGGGAGTTTACCAGAGAAGGCTGGAGAGCAGTCAGTGATGACGGAAGACGACGACGGTAGAGTGCTTTGGTGAGGGAAGGGCTCTAGCAGTGGATTTACTCGACTGTGAGGCAGAAGACAGCGGCGATGGAGTGCTCCAACGGGGTCTTGGATGATGAAGCGGTCGGAGAGGTCATTCTCAAAACCGGTGGTGTTATCAGTGGACTCGACGACTTCTCTGGAGGACGGTTTTGGCTAGATGAGAGGGAAGGCCACATGATCACGGTGCTCCGATTTATAGCTTCTACAAAGAAAAGGAAACCGACAGGATTTATGGCACTGTGTGAGCATTTTGGTATTCAAGGATGCATGAAAGGAATGAAAAGATTGATGAATTGATTGCTAGCACAAATTGAGTGGTTTCCAAATGAAGATGCTAAGGGAAAAGGTTTTTGTTGGTTGAGGATTTGAGCTTGAGTCTGACGCAAGGTAGAAGAAGATGAATAGTGATTAGGCCAAAGAATTAAAGGAGGGAGGGTGGAGAAACTCACAACAAAGAAGAAGCCGAATGGTGGTTAGTTTGGTTGGAACTCTCAGGCTTTGCCATTCTTCAGTCACAAGTATGCATATTTTAATACTCATTTGATTATGCAATTACTTATTCCCTTTGTATTTAATGCAATTATTTTTTAAATGTATATTGTCTGTTTTCTGTTAGGGAATAGTACTTGATTTTGAGGAAGAAAGCTTGTCATCTAGCCCTGAAGCTTCATCTACCACTAATTACGATATGCCTGGTAATATAGTCAACATTTTGTCATAGCTTACATTTTTTACTTTGTAGTTTGTATTATGTGCATGCTGGTAATCATTGTTGGGCAATTTCAGGTTACATGGAACAAAATCTATAGCATATCGACAATGCTTTCGATGAAATGGTACGTCTCCTTGTATTAAATTGTAATTTAATTATTGAACACTTGGAATGGTTGATAGTATTAGATTCAGCTTTTAGTTCTTTAGCAAGCTTGAGACATGATTTTTATTAGTGGGGCAAGAAATTTGGAAAAAAAATGGTTTATCAGAAAAAGGAGGTCTCCTCCTCGGCTAGGAGGACATGGGTCATGTAAGTTTGTATCTATGCTTGTATAACAATGATATTTTCTTGCCAACTTCTCAAATGTTTTTTTATGGAAAATTGGGTTATTTTTTATGCTGGCTTTGGCGGGAATTGAAGGTGTAAGTCCTCACGTGTTTATTGGATTATATTGTGTGGGCGCAAGTTCTTTCCTGGGGAATGTAGTGAGGTTGAGACCTGAATTTTGATCATGAATGCAGCCCCTCGATGATGATTGGTAGTACAATGAAACAACCAAGAAGCATTTTGTGTGTTCTCTAGATCCTTGGTGGTGTTGTCCTTTTTTTTGTTCTGGATTTCCTGAAATAGTCATGTTAGTTGAGAGGATTTTCCATGTTTTCTGAGTTGAATTGGATAAGGCTCTGTTATTATGCATTTTCCTAAAACAAAGATTGTTTTATTTAGGTACCAAATTCTAGATACATTTGATAATTTAGCATTTAGTGTTCATTCATGTATATATCATTCATTTTATCATCTATTATCTGAATCATGAAAACAATGAGATTCAGGAAAGCCTGGTAGTTGGGGCCAGTGCAACTTCAAGCAAATGCGGCGATGGAAGTGTGGCATCAGAGAGTAATGGCATTAACATTCTATTGTTAGAATATTGTCCATATAAAGTCCGAGTGTTTTTGTTGGCTATCTCTTTTCTATTGGGTTATCTTTGTAAGATTGCTTGGTCTTGTGGTAATCTATGTACATGCTTTCCGATGATGTCTTTTATTTACACACTATGAACTCTGGTCGTAAGACTTCTAATTCAATTATATGTTAAGTAGAATGTTCAATTAGTTATCAACATGAATTGGCTCATTATCATCATGGTTGGTTCTAAAGCATGTGTTATACTGTACTTTAATTTTACATTATCTATATTGAGGAAGTCACTTCAATTTGTTTTGGGGATTTTGTAAACATGTAATATGATCTATTTGGAATCTGTAGCAAAGCACGAGCATTGAACTAGTTACCTATTAAATTAGTATCACAGTGCATGAAAAGTGAATCTATGTTTAAAATTAATAATGCCTTGAGAAAGAAATTAAAGAATATAGCAGGTTTGACTAATGGAGCAGTTGAACTGCAGTATAAATATGAGGTGGGTGGAGGATCCCCGAATTAAAAAAAAGGGCAGGCTTGGATCCTCTACATAGGGTATTATATAAGGATAAACAGACTTCACTTGCGTAATGGATCGTATCATTCACAACCATCGTTCCATCGAGAGGTGGGCAGAAGTAGTAACTATATTGAGATTATTATGCACTCCACAACTAGGTAAGTAGATTTATCTAAGAAGGAATTGGGCAAGATCTCAATTGGACTTTGGGCCATAAAGGATATGCTTGGCACATATATTTAGCGATGTGGAGTATCGGGTGCAGGTTGATGTTCGACCCAACTAACGACTGTCTTATAATTGCAAGGGTACTAGGTGAGGGTAGTACACCACCTCGGGCCAGTAGCTATAAGTAAGTTGGGTGGAGGTATAATATAGTGAGATAGAGTTAAAGGGCATGTTCTTTTCCTCCGAAGCTAGCGGCTTTTGGCTTTTACTACAGTACCTAACTTTTAAATGAAGTATTTTCTCAAGACGGGATCTACAAGTTAATTGTAGTACATGTTAAAAGCCTAACATCTGTATCAACAAAAATCACAAACGAGTATCTCCCTCTCCATAATCTCTATCACAAACAGCTAAAATTCAAAAATTTCAACCAAAAGTCATAAGCCGCAGCCGAAAACAACATGCCCAAAGTTCTATGCTCTGATTTAGGTATCACATCTAACGAAATGCGAATATCCATTCACTACAAAAATCAGGGTGATAATGGGTAAAGTGATACAAGCTTGTGCAATGCTTAATAAATCATGAATTCATGCCTGTCTCCTAGACTAGAGGCTATGAAAACCAATGGAGGTTTTTCTCTATTTATACGAGTGTTCAGTATATTTCAAAACAAATTAATAATCCAAAACTCTTCCATAACTAATAAAACCCTATTTTTCTATATGTTATGAAAAGGAAAAGAGATGATTCAGGAGATGCTAGATTAAGATCATATAGAACATTTTGTTATTAACGCTTGCTAAGTACTTTGTACTCATTCTTGTTGTTATCTTTCCTTTGTTTAGATGACAGTCAGCTGGGATCATCACTTGGGGTGGATGAGACCTACCCTGTGGTCTTCTACTCTAAGTGGGAAGAGGTTGATTACGAGGAAGAGCAGTATGAGGTGGATCCCTCATACGATACTTGGGATGACTAGAGAGCTAGTGGCAATTCGGGCTTAAATCTTGGAGTAGTTGTACATTAATATGTTGCTTGGATATTTAGGTGTATAATTAGAGGTTGAGCTAGATTGCTTACTTTTGGTATTGTATTATTTGAGCCCTAGAGGCTTTGTATCAGACTGTAGCCCTGCGTGGCTATGTTTACGTAATAATATGAACATTCTTTAATTGTTATTCCATTGCATCACTTTGATGGGCTTATTATTTGTTGGAGCAGTGTCCTACTAAGTAGATGAATAATAATCTGTTGACTATTGTTATTACCCCACAGTAATGATATGGGTTGTCACATCGGCCTTGGTGGCAGTCTGGCTGGCATGTGGTCTGATCGCCCCTTGTGTAGGCTATTTGACTGACAGAGGCTGTAATAGCTAGTTTTCTAGCTACTACAAGGAAGGCCAATTCGACTGCCATCTATTGGCGGTCAGACTGACCTACTATTTTTTTTGTGAAACCTTGTTCCAACAGCTAGTTTCTTAGTGTGGAGCATAAATACCCCATTGTGACCAATTGGGCAAGGTTGTTAGTGCATTCTTTCATCTTCTTAAGCTAAGAGCAAGCCCTCTCATCTCTTTGGTACACATATTGTACCTAGTGAGCATGGAGAGGCAAATCCTTGTCATGTGTTGCATTGGTGGTGGATTGTGTATCAATTGAGTTTTAGCACTTGATTTGTTCAAGTGAGCGTCTCTGACTTATTACTCTTTGTGTTTGTTATCACTTAGATGGCTTAGAGGAGTTGGGTTGGTGATCTTCTCAAAGGAGCTTGCGAGAAGACCCAGTTGTTTGTGAGCGGTTTGGTGGTTGCCATCTCTAAGGTGGAGGAAGAGCAACCCCAGTGGATTTGAGGTGTTGGTTTAATTCATAGATCTAGTCCAATTCATTTGGACTTACCTCAACATGAATTAGGGGCAACCGGAATGTCTCCAAACACCACGGTAAAAAGATTGTGTGCCAATCTTGTGGTTTGACTTCTTGTGCTTATTTACTTTGTGTAATTTACATTACTAGAATTAAATTAATTGATTATCACTCTAGGAATACAAACCTTAATACATTCTTAGCTTGTTGATACACTTAGAGAAACTAGTTGATTTAGGCCTTAATTGTGCAAAACCATTTTTATTAACGCTTCCACATATAAAATCGATTTTAACAAAAAGAGCTTTTAAAACTGCTTATTCACCCCCCCCCTCTTGTCAGCCTCCTTGACCTTACAAGTGGTATTAGAGCTTGGTCTCTCATTCATCAAACTTCACCGCCTAGAGAGTAAAGGATGGCGACTATAGAGATTATGAATTCCAGTAGGGTTCCACATTTTGATGGCACAAATTATGTTTATTGGAAGGTTAGAGTGTCTATATTTATTAAGGCCATGCATCATCACATATGGAGAATCACCGATTAGAGTTTTGCTACTCCTATTGATCCACAAAACCCTACTTAAAGGGAAGAGCAAAACTCTTAACTCGACGCTCAGATGTTGAATGCTCTCTTTTGCACCTTGAACATAGATGAGTTTAATAGAGTGAGCAATATTGAAAATGCTCATGATGTTTGGACAACACTTATAAAAAATTCATGAGGGAACATCCACGGTCAAGGAAGCTAAATTGCATATGTTGAAGATCAAATTTTAGGTATTTACTATGTTGCCTCATGAGAGCATCCATGGGATGAATTCTAGGTTAAACAACATAGTAAATGAGCTCAAGGATTCTTGATATTGATCTAACTGATCTTGATATTGTGTGAAATATGGTACTTTGGTGACCTTAATCCTCAACTCTTCCGGTTTGGCAAGAATGACTCCTACCGCTCTTTTGGGTAACCTCATTACCGATGAGATGTATAAGAAAGAGGAAGAAGAGATCAAGGAGATAGCCTCATCTTCAAACAAAAGAATTCATACTTTTAAAGCTAAGCATGACAAAAATGAGGATGAAGATGAAGAGTGTCAAAGTGAACAAAATGATGAAACTAAGGAAGAAATGGCCACTCTTATTAGGAAAATAAAGAAAATCATGAAAAGGTGTGGCTCACAAGGTGATGGCTCAAGAAGAAGTCCATCTTCTAAGACAAATCACTATAAGACCATCAAGTGCTATGAATGTCAAAAAAAGGGACACCTTCCTTCAGAGTGCCCAAACAAGGAGGAGGATAATGAGCCCAAGTCATCATGAAGAAAGAAGAAGGATGGCAAAAGAATATGCTTTGCAGGGCTTGCTATCAAGGATGATCCATAAACCACCACAAATGAAAATGAAGCTCCATCACTTTAGTCCATGTCTACAAGCTTAATGGTGAAAGGTAATGATGAGGTAAATTATGATGGTGAACCTATATATGATTATGATGTGCTAAAGGATGAGCAATAGTCTCTTCTTCTCAAGGAACTCACTAAGTCTAAGGTGGATGTAGGCATTATATGTGATTTATTATATGCCATGCTTTGTGTAGTTGCTAACCCTTGCATTTCATCTAAGGTTAGCATATCCATATCTTATGATGATTTGCTTGATATTCCTTGTAGCTCAAATGTAGATGTTGTACTATCTCTATGCTTATTGAAGCTAACCTTGTAGAGGAGAACAAAGAGCTCAAGGCCTAAGTCAAGAAAGTAAACAATGACTTGGAGAAGTGTTATAAAGGGAAGGCCTCTCTCGATGACATCTTGAGCAAGCAAAGGACCTTGCATGATAAGAGAAAGATTGGCTTCATCTCCAAGAAGAAAGAGAATACAAAGACAAGATACAATGTAAGACGCTCAATGAACATTAAGTACTTTGGGTGCAATGGGAAGGGACACTTTGCTTCTGTGTGCCCTAACCAAGTGGATGACAAGTCAACATCATCAAGAAAGAGGCAAACATCAACGTGCAAGAAAAGAAGATAAGGCATAGAAGTAAAAGCACAACTTGCTACATTTACCAAAAAAGGTACATATTGGTAAAGATTGTCCCATGGGTAATACTCCTAAGCCTATCATATGTAATAATCATTACTTGCTTAGAAAAACTAGAGAAGACAAGGTAGTTGCTAGAATTGTTAGTTCACCTAAGATTATTGTTAGGGCTATTTTGGTGCCCAAATCTCTTGTGACTAACATTCATAGACCCAACCAAGTTTGCAGACCAAAAAGTGCTTAAAATATAAATAGGTACTTGGAGGGGCATTGGAGGTTTGTCTCACTCATGAAAAGGTGGATTTCACCATGTGCAAAATTGGAGTCAAGCTTAAGGATGGTCACTTCATATCAAGAACCAATGCTATCTCATTGACAAGTATTCACATTGAAGTATCTAGCCCTTTGCCTTATGTATGTAACATCACATGAAAATCTTTTCAAAAATTTATGTTCTTGCTCTTGTTTAAAACTTCATTATTGCAATCTTGAGCAAGATGGGTTGGGGCATATTAAGGGGGAGTGCTAAGTCATAATCATGTATATCACATCCCTAAGTGTGCCTAAATTGATTAATGTATATCACATCTCTAAGTGTGCCCAAATTGATTAAGTGTTAGTTTGGTTTTTCAAAATTTGAACCTTTTAGCCAAAAGTCAAAATCTTGAAATTATTACTAATCTTTTGAAAAACTAGTTGCAAAATGTATTAAAAACTTAAAATATTTTTCAAAGGTTTTGGCTTTATAAAAACAAATTTCAAATAAAAATGAGTTTTTAAGCCCAAAACTATCTTATAGTATCTTGTTTTTGACCTAAACGAGATCTTAGTGTAAAGTTTCCCCTAAAAGGAATTTGAAAATGGTTTCAAAAGGAAAACCTAGAGTTGTCTATTTCAAACATTTTTGGTATTCAAATTTTTTTTCAAAATGCCAACCAATCAAAAGTTATTTTGTTTTAAAACTCATACAAAATTCTAGTTTGACCTAAAAGCACTTAAGTGAGATTTGCCACTTGAGCCAAAATATTGGCGTATATTGGTTCACAGTGGTATTTATGACTCATACATGCATAGAGATGCTCATGATACCCTCATATGCTTAAATTGGCAATCTTGAAGAATTTTTTTTTGAAAATGAGCATGTTTGCAAAATAAAACCTAATTTGATAAAAACTTTTGTAAAATGAAAGCCTAATTTAATAAAAACTATCTTTAAAATGTATTTACGCTCTTTAGTTGGAAATGCTCCAAATATGCTTTATGTTGCTTGTGTGAAAATTTTGGAGCAAAATACAACCTGTTGTGGTTACAGACCAAACAGAGAGAGAGGTGGTAGTGGAGAGAGAGATGAGTAATGGCTTGGGTCCCCCCATGGCTTGTATTCCATATATATATACATGGGGAGTGCTTTTACAGTTATACCCTTACATCTGGGTATCCCCTTCAGGGGCACTTATGTCATTACACATGGCCTATTCTGGGCCTTATAACATTCTACCAGGCCTGCTGGGTTTAGGTGGGGGCCACCCCTACAACAGGAGCCTCTCATGGAGAAGGGCTTCACAGGGCCGAAGCCATGTTGCCGAGTCCTTTGGCCCCCCTCCGTCCCTGCGGCCTGTGAACTTTTCCGAACATGACCAGGGGCTGAGGCCGTAGCCGAAGTAGACGCGCGCGCGCGCTCCGTCCCGTACCCTTCGAACGGGTGGCGGCGGGGCTGGTGCCTAGGCGAAGTAGATGCGCGCGCTCCGTCCCCTACCCTTCGAACGGGTGGGAGCGGAGCTGGCACCTAGGCGAACTAGACGCGCGCGCTCCGTCCCTTACCCTTCGAACGGGTGGCAGCGGAGCTGGCGCCTAGCCGAAGTAGACGCGCGCGCTCCGTCCCCTACCCTTCGAACGGGTGGCAGGGGAGCTGGCGCCTAGCCGAAGTAGATGCGCGCGCTCCGTCCCCTACCCTTCGAACGGGTGGCAGTGGAGCTGACGCCTGGGCGAAGTAGATGCGCGCGCTCCGTCCCCTACACTTCGAACGGGTGGCAGCGGAGCTGGCGCCTAGGCGAAGTATATGCGCGCGCTCCGTCCCCTACACTTCGAACGGGTGGCAGCGGAGCTGGCGCCTCGGCGAAGTAGACACGCGCGCTCCGTCCCCTACCCTTCGAACGGGTGGCAGCGGAGCTGGCGCCTCGGCGAAGTAGACGCGCGCGCTCCGTCCCCTACCCTTCGAACGGGTGGCAGCGGAGCTGGCGCCTAGCCGAAGTAGCCGCGCGCGCTCCGTCCCCTACCCTTCGAACGGGTGCCAGCGGAGCTGGCGCCTAGGCGAAGTAGCCGCGCGCGCTCCGTCCCCTACCCTTCGAACGGGTGGCAGCGGGGCTGGCGCCTAGGCGAAGTAGATGCGCGCGCTCCGTCCCCTACCCTTCGAACGGGTGGCAGTGGAGCTGACGCCTGGGCGAAGTAGATGCGCGCGCTCCGTCCCCTACACTTCGAACGGGTGGCAGCGGAGCTGGCGCCTAGGCGAAGTAGACGCACGCGCTCCGTCCCCTACCCTTCGAACGGGTGGCAGCGGAGCTGGCGCCTCGGCGATGTAGACACGCGCGCTCCGTCCCCTACCCTTCGAACGGGTGGCAGCGGAGCTGGCACCTCGGCGAAGTAGACGCGCGCGCTCCATCCCCTACCCTTCGAACGGGTGGCAGCGGAGCTGGCGCCTAGCCGAAGTAGCCGCGCGCGCTCCGTCCCCTACCCTTCGAACGGGTGCCAGCGGAGCTGGCGCCTAGGCGAAGTAGCCGCACGCGCTCCGTCCCCTACCCTTCGAACGGGTGGCAGCGGGGCTGGCGCCTAGGGGAAGTAGACGCGCGCGCTCTGTCCCCTACCCTTCGAACGGGTGGCAGCGGGGCTGGCGCCTAGGCGAAGTAGACGCGCGCCCTCCGTCTCTACCCTTCGAACGGGTGGCAGCGGCGCTGGCGCCTAGCCGAAGTAGACGCACGCGCTCCGTCCCCTACCCTTCGAACGGGTGGCAGCGGAGCTGGCGCCTAGGCAAAGTAGATGCGCGCGCTTCGTCCCCTACCCTTCGAACGGGTGGCAGCGGAGCTGGCGCCTAGGCGAAGTAGACGCGCGCGCGCTCCGTCCCCTTCTTGTCTCCGGGGGCCATGTTGGGGGCTGGGCCGGGATCGTGGGTGATGCAGTGGTGAAGGCGGGCGCTGCGCCACCGGCTTTCCCGCGTTCCGCAACTGCCCCGACCTCGCAGCTTGATAGTGCGCTTTAAATGACGGCTGGAATCATGCCGACACCTGGCCTGTCAGAGGGCAGGCTGTCGCGTTATGCAGTCTGTTTTCGCGTGGGTGGGGCACGCGGCGGCTTGCGACTGGCGCATCGTGGGATGTGAGCGGTTGCGTGCTCGCGGCGGTTCGCTGCTTCCCCAGGGAAGCGGGACGCGTGTCAAGCGCGTGCTGGAGTTGTGCGCTGCCTGGCCACCTACCAGGCGCGCCCCTCGAGGTACTGACGGTTCTTCTTTCCAGGTCGTGCGTAGTCGAACCGCTGGGGTTCTGACCTAACTGCGCTTTCTGGCTGTGGGAGGCGAGCGGGCTTTATAAGGTGCCCTCACCGCGATGGGAGCGCTTTGTCCCGCTTGCCGCGTAGTTCTGGTTTATTCCGTGCCGGCAGTAGCGCGACTTCCTGCCTTGGTTTCTTTTGCCCTACTTTTTAGAAGACAATGGCCAGCCATGGCGACGCGTCTCGCCCTCCCAGCGGCGGCTCCTCGTCTAGTTGGGACAAGCTGTCCTTCCCTTCTGGGGATTACAAGCTGGTGCTGCGGGGGCGCTCGCGTGCCGACAGGCGATGGGACGCCGTGGAATACTCAGGGGGCCGCTGCTCCCGCGTATTGGGAAGGAGCCGCGTGACCGGAGAGACGCTGCAGCGGCTTGTTCGTGAAGGGAAGATCGAGGATCGGGATGGGGCTCGCCTACCCCGTCGCAACGAAACGTAGCCGAAGCCCCGGGAGACAGAGGCGATCATTTTCGTCGCGTTCTTTGACGCCGGCCTTCGTATGCCCTCAAAGATGTTTGTGGGCGAAGTCTTGCGGGCCTATGGGTTGGAGCTGGCGCAGCTGACGCCGAGCGCAATAGTCCGCCTGGCTGTCTTCACATGGGCGACGCGGACAGAAGGTCGGCATCCCAGCGCGAGCCTGTTCGCCACCCTGCACGACGCCTGCTGCCGCCCCAAGAAGGCTGGAGATGGAGCTATCTCCAATTTTGGCAGCGTGGACTTCATGCTGCGATCTTCCTGCACGACGCTGTTCCCCGCGCCGGCCGCCCTGGGGAAGTGGGAGTCCGGCTGGACGCAATGGTGGTTTTATTACCACATGACCGGCCCGAGTGGCCTGCTATGCCGAAGCGGGCCAATCTCGTTCAATACTTCGCCAAGCGTGGAGCCGGAGGCTGACGACGCACAGAGACTATGGAGGCTTGTCGGCGTTGCCCGCCGACTAAGCATGCGCGACCTGGCCGAAGAGTTCACGATGTATGGGGTGGCGCCACTGTCCTCCCGGTGGAAATACACGGGCCAGGGCAATGACCGAGCGGACGGGATCTGCCCCCCAGTGTCCCGCCTGCTTCCGCCCTCCGCCCCTTGTAAGTTGTTTAGAGTGCAGAAGGCATCGCTTGACGTATCCTCGCTTGTTCTCACGTGATCGCCCTGCTGTCTTTTGTGCAGTGGCTCAGCTAGAAGACGCGGAGCGCGCGGCTGAGGTGTTCTTCGGCCCATACACACTCGAGGAGCACAAGCTATGCGAGGCCGCGACCCAGACGGCGAAGCAAGGGCGGGTGAACCGCACATGCGAGGTTTTGGGCATTGCTGTGCCGGAACGCCCGATGCCAGCAGAGACTCCCGCGGGGACTTCGGGTCATCATGGCGGTGGCGGACGTGCAGACGCCTCGTCTTCACGGCGCCAGGCTCGCTCCGAGGCTGCCATACCCAGCCTGCCAGCCACCTCGGCAGCTGGTGCCGCTGGGGCAGGACGCTCGACCGGTGACGCGCCGGGCCGGACCAGTTCGGCGGGGCGCGCCGCCTCGATTCCCCCGGCTGCACTATCCGCAGACGCTGCTGAGCGTACGGGCACGGCCTTCACTAGGCCGGAGCCCGCCAACCCGGAAAGGAACGTCACGCCTGACGAGAGGGCCGTGGCCGATGGTGCTGCTGTTACCAGGGACACGTCCGACGCGGCGGAGATCGAAGGTGGAGTAGGAGCTGCGACAGCTATTGTCACGGAGGAATCACCCTTGGTTCCTCAGCCGAAACGTCCTCGGATGCAGTCTCCCCCGCCTCCGAAGGGTCGCTACAACGTTGCAGGCCCCATGCTTGGAATTGTGGCGCCCGATGCCGCCGAGGGGGCCTCGCACCCGACCACCGGGGCGCTCACGCCCCGATCGGTGGCCGAACAGACACCACCTCCTACTGCGGTGAGGGGTGCCGAAGGTAAGCGTGGCTCCCTTTCTCTGCTCGACTTCGCAAAACTCTCTCCGATCTGCTCGCTCATTCCGTCGGCATCAGGCGAGACGAGGTCTCCCGGGCGTGGTGAAGGATCGAGCAACGGGGGTGTGCGCGAAGTCCAAAACCTTGTGCAGGGTGTCGCGCCGGCATCTAACGCTGTCATAGCGGCCGAAGCCTCCACAGCCCTCGACGTGGTGGGGTCAAAACCCGTCTTGTCCGACTACCTCCCGCGTCTGGAAATAAGGGTGAGTACATGTGCTGCGGGCCTCGGAAATAAGGGTGAGTACATGTGCTGCGAGTTTTGTATGGTGCTACCGGGCACCTGGTGACTTTCAGTGCTGCTTTCAGACGCTTGTCATCAGCGACGCGCTAGACGAGGCCCGTATCCGGGAGCGGAGGGCCCTAGAAGCCAGCCTTCGTGAAGCGGATGACGCTCACGCGACAAAGGATGAAGAGCTCCGCGCGCTGGAGGGTGCATTGTCATCCATACAAGTCGAGGCCGAGGAAGTCAAGCGCGCCGCGGCAGAGGAATGCGCCTCCTTCCTGCGGCAGATTGCCGCCTTGGAGGAGGAGAAGACCCAGCTGGCCGAGACTCTTGCAGGGAAGACCCGCGCCTTGGACGATGCGTCCACGTCGGCCTGGGGGGCAATGTAGTCTCTGAACCGGGCCCTCCGCGATCTGTGCGTTGACGTGCCCGACGCCACTCACGGGCCGGAGGACCTGATGGAGACGCTTGGGCTGATCGAGGAGGGGCGGGCGTCGCGCTCCGCAGCGCCAAGACTTTCGGGGAGCACTGCGGCTATCTTGGCGTGTCCCTTGCCCTCGGCATGCTTCACACCCGTGGGTGTAGGCACATGCAGGAGCTGGCGAACCCTCACCTGGATCTTCCTAGCCAGCCGGAGGCACTGTCGGACGCTATTCGCTCCATCGAGCCTGGCCTCCGGAACTTCCACCGGCGGATCTGGGGTCGTGTCGGGGAGGATGCGGCGAGGGTTGCAGTACAGCAAACCCTACACGGGGGAGGGGACTTCCTCCGTTGGCTCGAAGGAGTTTCCCGAGGCCATGGCAGCGGCACGGGCCCCTTGGCGCCGCGCGAAGACTGAGGTGTTGATCGTATCAGGCGGAGGGAGGGGGGGTTCGCACTTGCGCGCCCATACCTGTAATCATTTGACCTCATATTTTTGCAATGGGACGATGCACCATTTACTCTTACTGTTGTAAGCTGTGTTTTGGGTCGACGACACCTTATTTATAGTCCGTAGACTGTCGCGTGCGAAGGCGAACCTCGACGCTACGTCTTGTTTAAAGTCCGTAGACTGGCGCGTGCGGAGGCGGTCCTCAACGCTACGACATAATTTATAGTCCGCAGACTCTCGCGTGCGGAGGCGGACCTCGACGCTACGTCTTATTTAGAGTCCGTAGACTGGCGCGTGCGGAGGCGGACCTCGACGCTACGACTTCATTTAAAGTCCGTAGACTGGTGCGTGCGGAGGCGGACCTCGACGCTACGTCTTATTTAGAGTCCGTAGACTGGTGCGTGCGAAGGCGGACCTCGACGCTACGACTTAATTTATAGTCCGTGGACTCTCGCGTGCGGAGGCGGACCTCGACGCTACGTCTTATTTAGAGTCCGTAGACTGGCGCGTGCGGAGGTGGACCTCGACGCTACGACTTAATTTATAGTCCGCGGACTCTCGCGTGCGAAGGCGGACCTCGACGCTACGTCTTATTTAGAGTCCGTAGACTGGCGCGTGCGGAGGCAGACCTCGACGCTACGACTTCATTTATAGTCCGCGGACTCTCGCGTGGGGAGGCGGACCTCGACGCTACGTCTTATTTAGAGTCCGTAGACTGGCGCGTGCGGAGGCGGACCTCGATGCCACGACTTCATTTAAAGTCCGTAGACTGGTGCGTGCGGAGGCGGACCTCGACGCTATGACTTAATTTATAGTCCGCGGACTCTCGCGTGCGGAGGCGGACCTCGACGCTACGTCTTATTTAGAGTCCGTAGACTGGCGCGTGCGGAGGCGGACCTCGACGCTACGACTTAATTTATAGTCCGCGGACTCTCGCGTGCGGAGGCGGACCTCGACGCTACGTCTTATTTAGAGTCCGTAGACTGGCGCGTGCGGAGGCGGACCTCGACGCTACGACTTAATTTATAGTTCGCGGACTCTCGCGTGCGGAGGCGATCCTCGACGCTGCGTCTTATTTAGAGTCCGTAGACTGGCGCGTGCGGAGGCGGACCTCGACGCCACAACTTCATTTAAAGTCCGCGGACTCTCGCGTGCGGAGGCGGACCTCGACGCTACGACTTAATTTATAGTCCGCGGACTGGTGTACCTGCGCGCGCGGGGGTGATCCCTGACACATTGCGGCCGGACAATGTTATTTGTGGAAAACAGCGAGCTTTATTGAACTCCCAATTGCGCGGGCAAGCATCGTACAAGGAGGGGCCAATGCCACTATAATTTTCATCCTGCTTCTAGGCGTAATATCGTCGCAATTTGTCCGCGTTCCATGTGTGGCGGAGAGTTTGTCCCTCGAGTGTGGCGAGGCGGTACGCTCCCTTCTGCAGTGCTTCAGCCACAATGTACGGACCTTCCCACTTGGACTCCAGCTTGCCCACGGTCTCCGCGTGGAGTGCCATTCTGAGGACAAGATCCCCGGCCTTGAACTTTCGCGGATATACGGACCGGTCTCGAGTACGCACTGTCTGCCGTGCGTACTTGTCGACATGTTGGGCTGCGCTCGCTCGCGCCCCGTCGAGGAGGTCCAAGGACATGCGACGCTCTTCGTTGGGCTCTTGGACGAGGACCCTTCGCGATCCAGCCCTGATTTCTTCAGGCGTTACCGCCTCATCACCAAAAAGAAGCTTGAAGGGCGTGAACCCCGTCGGGCGTGTTACCGTTGTGCGAAGGGACCAGAGGACGCTGTGAAGCTCGCTCGGCCACCTGCACTTCGGCAGCCCGACTAGGCGTTTTTTGATGGCGATAGAGATGGCACCGTTCGCCCTTTCGACCGCTCCGTTGGACTGGGGGTGCCCAACCGAGGCGAACCGAATCGTGATGCCCATGTCTCCACAGAATTCCTTGAACGGGGCGGCATCAAACTGCAGCCCGTTATCGACGGTGAGTTCCCTGGGCACGCCGAAGCGACATATGATGTTCTGCCAGAGGAAGCGCTGCATGGCCGCCGAGGTTATCTTGGCTAGGGCTACCGCCTCCGGCCATCTGGAAAAGTATTCCAGCGCGACCACCACGAACCGCAGGTCCCCTGGGGCTCGGGGTAGCGGTCCCACTATGTCGACACCCCAGCGTGCCAACGGCCACACCGGGGGAATAGGGTTGAGGTTCGTCGGGGGCCTGCGGATGATGTGCCCCATCCACTGGCACCCCTGGCACCGACGCACGAGGTCCTGGGCGTCAGTGATGGCAGTCGGCCAGTAAAAGCCTTGCCTGAACGCCTTACCGACCAATGACCTCAGCGCGAGGTGAGATCCGCATGCCCCCGCGTGGATGTCCACGAGGAGCTTCTTCCCCTCTTCGCGGGAGAGGCAGCGCAGGAGCGGTGCACAGACTCCCTGCTTGTAGAGCGTCCCTTCAAACACCTGGAAGGATCTGGCACGGTGTTGCAGACGCCGGAGCTCGGCGTGGTCCTCTGGCTCGGCGATGCCCTGCAGGAAATTGAAGATGGGCTCCCGCCAGTCGCCCTGCTGGACAACATGGTGAACGAGAGCCGCGTCGCGGCTGTCCTGCGCGATGGCCGCCTACGGCAATACTTCGTAAAACGCCCCTTCATGGGGTGGCAGCTGCTGGCTGGCCGCCTTCGCGAGAGCGTCGGCCTGCTCGTTTTCCGCGTGAGGGATGGCCTTGACCGTGACGCCCAAGAAATGCCTTTCCCTTGCTCTTACGGCGGCAAGGTATTTAGCCAGCTCAGGGTCCTTGGCTTGATATGACTTGTCTACGTGGCCGGCCACCAAACGCGAATCCGTGCGGACGAGCACTCGCCGCGCACCGATTGCCTTGAGTTTGGTCAGGCCGAAGAGCAGCGCCTCATACTCAGCCGTGCTGTTGGTGGCCGGAAACGCGAGGCGCGCCGAGTACAATAAGCGCTGCCCCTCGGGTGTGACAATTACTGCGCCTACACCCGTGCCCGCGACGCTGTAAGCCCCATCTATGGTGAGAGTCCAGACCGGGTCATCGTGCTTCTGAGCGGGCTGAGCCAGCGGAGTCCATTCTGCGAGGAAGTCGGCGAGGACTTGAGATTTGATTGCCGTCCGCGAGGCGTATGTTAGGGAGAACGGAGCAAACTCGGCAGGCCACTTGCCGATGCGCCCCGTGGACTCCTTGTTGTGTAACATCTCCGCCAGGGGAAATGAGGAAGGCACTGTGATCGGGTGGGCCAAAAAATAATACCGAAGCTTTCTGGAGGCCATGACCAACGCGTAGGCTAGCTTTTCAAGCTCCGTATATCTTGTCTTGGCGCCTTGGAGGGCTTCGGAGACAAAGTACACGGGCCGCTGTGCGGCGCCTTCCTCTAAGACGAGGACGGCACTAACCGCCGTGACCGACGCGGCCAGATAGAGCAAGAGGGGAGCCTCTGGTGCTGGGGCGACCAAAGTAGGGAGGCTCGCCAGGTGTTTCTTGAGCTCGTTGAAGGCCTCCGCGCAGTCGCTATCCCACTGAAATCCGTCGCACCCACGGAGAGTCTTGAAGAACGGCAGACCCCGCTCCGCCGCCCTAGACAGGAAGCGGCTTAAGGCTGCCATGCGGCCCGCCAGCCTCTGGACCTCCCCCGTCGTCTTGGGCGGCTCCATGCCCAGGATGGCCTCGACCTTGTCGGGATTCGCCTGGATGCCTCGTCCGGACACGAGGAAGCCCAGCAGTTTGCCCGCCTGGACGCCGAAGACACATTTGTCGGGGTTGAGCTTGATGCCGGCCTTCCTGAGGTTGTCGAAGGTCTCCTGGAGATCCCGGCCGTGCGAGGCGAGCTGCCGGGTCTTGACCACCACGTCGTCGATGTAGGCTTCCACGTTCCTCCCGAGCTGAGCGGAGAGAGCAAGTGCGACGAGCGGGTAAAGGTAGCGCCTGCGTTCTTCAAGCCGAAGGGCATCCTTACGAAGCAGAAGGTCCCAATCGGTGTGATGAAACTGATCTTGTCCTCGTCGTCTTCGGCCATGTATACCTGATGATAACCAGAGTAAGCGTCTAGGAAACTCATTAGCTCGCACCCGGCGGTAGCATCGACCAATTGGTCGATGCGTGGCAAGGGGTAATTGTCCTTGGGGCACGCCTTGTTGAGTGCGGTGAAATCAACGCACATACGCCAGGCCCCGCTGGCCTTTTTGACCAATACGGGGTTGGCGAGCCACTCTGGGTGATGGACCTCGCGAATGACCCCGGCCCGGAGAAGCTTCGCCACCTCCACCTTGGCCTCCTGCTGCCGATCCATGGACATTCGGCGAAGCTTCTGCTTGATCGGCTTGGCGTCAGGGCAGACCGCCAAACGGTGCTCGATTACTGCGCGGTCTACGCCCTTGATGTCCTCCAGTGACCATGCGAAAATGTCGGCGTTGTCCTGGAGCACTTGAAGTAGATCTCGCTCAACCTCCGCAGGGAGCCCCTCGCCGATGGACACAAACTGCCCCTCCTCCTGGAGCGGCACCTTTTTGACCCCACCCTCAGGCCGAGGCTTAGGCGTCCATCCCGGAGCGGAGGGCGTGTCGCGCGGGCGTACCCGAGAGGGCGTGCACCGGGCGGTGCAAGTTCCGGCTGCTGATTTCGACGCGCCTGGCGAGGTCTTGGTCGCCGAAGACAGTGATCACGCCCTCCGGGCCTGGGAGCTTCATGCATAGGAAAGCGTGGTGCGGGACCGCCTCGAGGGAATTGATGGCGGGTCGTCCCAATATAACGTTGTAGGGGTGCGGGATGTCTACTACGTCGAAGATGACATGCGCGCTTCGGGTGTTACTCCCCTGGAGGAATGTAACTGGAAGGGACACGTGTCCTATGGCCTCCAGCAGTTGGCCTCCGAAGCCTTGAAGTGGAGCTCCTGGCGGCTCCAGGCGGCTTCGGGGGATTCCCATACGTTCGAGGGCCCCTGCGAACAGAATATTCGCAGAGCTTCCCCCGTCGACGAGGACGCGCCTGACATCGTGGCCTGCGATGTGAGCCAGGATGACTAGAGGGTCTTGGTGAGGGAACTCCACACCCCTGGCATCATTCAAGGTGAAGGTGATGTTGCAGGGCTGCACCCACGGTAGCGACCGCTCCACAGGGCCCCCGATAGGGAACCTCCGGTGATGACACTGACAGTGCGGTGCCGCGTGTCTTCCCTGTCGGAGGCTTGCTGGGGACCACCTCTTGAACGGCACTCATGGACTTCGGCGCGGGGCCGAGGAGACGAGGCCCGCGAGTCGGCCATCACCCGCCGCAGTTCCATGACTGCGGTGCACGCCTTCGTGTAGTGGTCGCCGTAACCATGTACCTCGCACCACTTGCCATAGTCCCGAAGCTCTTGCTCCGCGCGAGGTCGCTCGCCACGATCTGGTCCAGCTCCGCATCCCCGGCCCCCTTCCCACGGTATGGGGGCAGGTCCTCGAAGGGTGTTTCCGATACCACGAACATGGCGGACCTTACGTGGTCGGCGCTGGTGACGCCGGGGCTTGCGCCTGTCCCCTGGCGAGCCTTCTGGCTCCCCGGGGCTGTTGCTCCCGGGAGTGGCCTCCCGGGGTTGTCGACTGCAGTCCTGCTTCGGGGAGCCACCAGCCGTCTCCTCGCATGGCGAGCGCTTCGCTTGGGCGGGGTCGGGGGTGGGGGAGTTGCATCTTCGCGCATCTTCCTCGGCCCGCGCATACCCTTCCATCTTGTCGAAGAGCTTGGCGACCGTCTTGATAGGTTTGCGTGCGTTGTACTCGGCCAGGGGGCCTGGCCGAAGGCCCTGTATGGCCGCGTTGATGACGGTTGTCTCGTTGACGTTTTGGACCTGACATCGTATCCTTGCGAAGCGTTTGAAATAGTCCCGGAGCTTCTCCGCGGGTTTCTGCTTCACAGCGAAGAGCTGGTCCGCGTCGACCTGCTCAACGTAGCTCCCTTGAAAGTTGTTGTGAAGGTGGTCGCGGATCTGCTCCCACGTGTAGATGGAGTTCGGCTCTATGGTAAAAAACCAGGAGAGCGCCACTCCTTGCAACGCGAGGGGGAACCGCTTCACCTTTGTGGTGTCATCTCCGCCCGCAGCCTCGATTGCGGCTTCATACACGCGCACGAACTCACGAGGGTCCGTGTCACCTTTGTAGGGCTCGATAATGCTGGGGAACTTGAAGTCTTCGGGCCATGCCGCTTGCTGTAGTCCTGCCGAAAGCGGGGATGCCGGATCGACGCTTCGCAGCGGGACGCGGCTGTCCGCCCTTTCCGGCGTTGGCTCTGGTGCGACCGCCGACGCGGCCTGCTGGCTCCGAGCCTCTTGTACGTCTCGGACAGCCCCGCGAAGATCCCCTAGCTCCTGCTGGAATGCTTTGAGGGCTGCCAGCAGGGCGCTTTCCACCACCTACGCGGGCGGAGCCGCCGGCACGCCCAGCGGGCGGGTCGGCACGGGTACGACCGCCTCATTACCTCCGACTGCCCGATCCGCGCTACCGGCAAGCGTTGCGGCAAGGGCGGCGAGGTTGGTTGCTGTCGCGTCGGCGGGGTCAGTCGACGCAGCGCCAATGACGGGGTTGGTCGTCGCAGCGCCGGTGGCGGGGTTGGTTGCTGCAGCGCCGGTAGGGTCGGTCGACGCAGCGTCAATGACGGGGTTGGTCGTCGCAGCGCCGGTGACGGGGTCGGTCGTCGTAGCGCGAACGTCGACGCCCTCGACCGCCGTGCAACGCTCCGACCCGGTCGCCTTCTTTTTCTTCGCCGCCGTTGCCGAAGCTTTTTTCGGTGCCATCCTTCAGATTTCAGGCTTGCTCCTGCCCTCCCCACGGACGGCGCCAACTGTTGTGGTTACAGACCAAACAGAGAGAGAGATGAGTAATGGCTTGGGTCCCCCCATGGCCTGTATTCCATATATATATATATATACATGGGGAGTGCTTTTACAGTTATACCCTTACATCTGGGTATCCCCTTCAGGGGCACTTATGTCATTACACATGGCCTATTCTGGGCCTTATAACCTTCTACCAGGCCTGCTGGGTTTAGGTGGGGGCCACCCCTACAACACAACCCTTTCTAAATCTTCTCTCTTCTTTTTCTATGCTCGGCATGCAATCTGTTGCACACCGGTCTTACCGTCGCCCCTTAGTGGTCTGACTGGGTGAGCCCAGTAGTATGACTGCCTGGTCAACCGGTCTGACTGGGCTAGAAACTGCTTATGATTTTTTCCCCTCTTAGGTTTCTCCCTCGATGTCTTCTGGTCAGACTCCTTCTCAACCCGCTCCTCAACTCCCCCCCCCCCCCCCCCTCAGTCACCTCTCTTGTCTCTGGCCATCATCCACCATCACTGACGGTTGTTTTTCTCACCAAAGGTCTCCAAAAGGTGGTTGCTAACCTCTTCCTTCATCTCCTTGATAGGCATTGTGGTTTTTGGGAACTTCACACACTCCGACGTTGACACTAGATATGGTTCCCTGACTTGGAATTGCTCAAGGGTGGAAAGAATCAGTGGCATACTCATCATATACAGAATGACATGGATGAGTCTCAAACTGGAGGCCCTGTCAAGAGGTGCATCCTATGTGGTGAGTATAGTCATAGGAAGAACAAGTGCGTAAAGCAAAATGAGTCTCGTGAATGACCAGAACGACCGGCTCGTGGTCGTAGAGAGCGACAAGTTGCTGAGGACGAACCTAGGGTTGCCATCTGAAAATGTGTACATGTAGTCTGTTGTAGTTTGTTCCTATATTTCATATCCTCGTGTTAACAGTTTGTACTATGTTGCGAACTACTTTCCTTATGCTCGTATGTACCAAAATGTGTTATCAACCCAAGATGTACGCTGAGTAATGCACACCTATGTGTCACGTTGTTGTTATGCTATAAGACTAGATTTTATTTAATTTGTTCATGTTTGTCTTTAATTCATTGGTACTTTAGTTTCCGGATTTAATGTTTTCAATTTTGAATAACTTATCCTTTCTTTCACACGTATGGTGGGTCATGGAGTGGGAGATGCTTGGCCATACGGCCTGCTGGACCGCGCGCTAGATGATCAGCACCGCAGTCGGCTATGTTCGTCAATTCTTGCAGAGGAACAGGGAGCAGTTGCACCGAGAGTGTTGCCTGCTGGACCGCGCGCTAGATGATCAGCACCGCAGTCGGCTATGTTCGTCAATTCTTGCAGAGGAACAGGGAGCAGTTGCACCGAGAGTGTTGCTGACTCACACCCCGGCGAAGTATTGGAGGCTAGACAAGCGCTAGTTCCCTAGGTACAGCCAGTGTAAAATGTTACTCCCTCCATCCCACAATATAAGTCCAAAGCCTACCATATGCACGGACCAAACAGACATTAAATTTAAGAAATAGTTAATATCATTAGGCCATGTATACCCTTAATAAATGATATACTACAACTACTCACTTATTTTTTCAGTATTAAAGGGTATATGGTAAAAATATTGCAACAACTATACATTTGGCCTCTACAATGTACTTATATTATAGGACGATACTTTTCAAGAATGAGAACTTATATTACGGGACGAAGGGAGTAATTACAATGCTTTCTGTTTGTCACGTACTTACATTATTTTTTTATTGCATTGCAGGTTGCAGGCCGCCGGGCTTCTTCAGAGCATTCACTGCCTTCTTAGCTACCTCTCCCGGCATCGCAGCCCCATATAGAAGTTGCTCCTTGCTGTATTTACAATTAGCAGTAATTGAAACTTTTAGTTACGTGTGTCGTTTATACATGCAGCGTTGTCTTGATAGAGATTAGAACATGACTTGCTATCTTGTGAGAGTTTTGGTGCGTCAATGTTGAATTTTGTTAGTGAAAAGAAAGTGAAAGTGATGAACATGACTTGCTATCATGTGGGAGTTTTGGTGCGTTAATGTTGAATTTTGTTAGCAAAGAGAAAGTGAAAGTGATGTTGCGAAGGTGTACATAGGTATTTGCAAGTTGTTGTATTGTTGGCGAGCCAAATGCACATATTGCTGTGCTTTTCCAGAAGTTGTATAAAGGAAAGTTTTAGTATGTTTCTTGGAGGTATTGTTATCTTTTAGGGCTTCCACCAAAACAAGATGAATGACTACTAGTTTCACAGCTAGACTTTTTTTCTGCAGATTTAGGAGCTCATTTACTCTGTCTAGATATTTCATGGTGCATGTGTTTTTTCTGCTATGTTTGATCAGATTGGTTTTAGATGGTAATCACCGATTTGACACCTGCTTTTCTGCTTGTGTCCTTTTACTAGGCATAGACGACTCCTGTACCATGGAGTTGATGCTTAATCATTTCTTCGCATGTACCTGCAGTCGCATTCAAGTAATGCAACATATTTTGTCAAATTTTTCCTTGTGGCTGTGACAGATTTTTTGCAATATCTATCGCTATGTTATTGTTGCTGTGTAGCTGTAACACAGATGCTTTCTGTAATGTTGGATTATTGTAGTTCTGTTATTGCACAATTAATCGGCCAGATATTAGTGTGTTCAATAGCTTTTTTTATATAGATTTGGTAACTGATCTAAATGTCTAACTGTCCTGCTCTTGGTCATGGAATATAAGCTACAAATTTTATGGCTAGAAAGAAAATTTGGAATTCGGACAGCTGAAGACTATGCTAATGTTGCATTACATTGTCAATGTTTGCAAAACATAACCCTTGTTCGGATTGGTTCTTTAGTAGATTACTGTGACCGAGAATACATAAATGTTCCTGCTATATTTTGGAGCGGGTAATTCTATTGCTTGGTTTCACAAGCCTACTACTGCTAATGTTTGAATCTTTGCTTCAGTTTTTTTTCCTTTTTTTTTTTTTTTTTGCCCATTGTTATGCTAGTGCCGATATCATGTTTTCGCCCATTTATGGTAGATGCTCTGTTATTCTAGCGCTGCAGATTGCCTTGTTTTTTGTTGCTGCATCGCAGCAGAGTGATGTATTTTTTAAATATTGACGGTTGCTGCTAGACACCCAACCATGTGGTCCTTGATATTTACCTTTCTCAAGTGAAGCAAAGGAACAACCATGCATAGCTAAAATCTTTGTAGAATCACACAATATTTTAAAGTGCGTCCATGGTTGACTTGGCTATGTATGCTGATAGTTTTGGTAGATACAGCTTAATAAGGCACGCATTTGCGCTCAGGCGATATAGGTATGTTGATGTCAACATGGGCATCTTGATTGTGTATGTCCATTAGCACCCTGATATTAGTTTTTAAAATTTTCAAGAAAACAAACTGCACGAGCGAACCTCACTGAAAGTGTTAGGACCACTTGGGCGCCTTCTTTTTTCTTTGAATTTATAAAGATGAATTGTATAAACTTTAGAAGGATTTGCATGAACTGCACCGAACAAAGGGAAATTCCATTGTAAGAGCACATCTCTGTCTCACTGAAAAGAATGAGAAATCTCAAGAATGGTTCCTTCATTTTGATTGTCAGATATGACTGCAATTAATGTTACAAGAATTAACTGTGGCAATGCCTTAAAATAAGAACTTTGGATTCATTATACAAAGTACCATGGTACATGCCAGCTGACATGCTGGTTGTCAGATGTGCTGCACGCAACATATTTTTCAGCTATACATTGTCATGGGGATATTCGTTCATGTACAGAAAATATGAAACCTATGGAGACAAGTAAATTATTTGCAACTTGGTGGATTTGTACACTTAAAAACAGTAGAAGCAGGTTGCTTGTATTCAGGTATGCTCGCGGGATCGACAGGTCGGACCTCACCGGGCTGAAAGAACAGGCTGCTATGCCTGCAGAAATGGCATCAAATAGTTAAGATATGCTTCCCTTCAATCAGCAACAATGCATGGAGAATATGTTTATGTGGGCAGCAACTAGAGATTACAGGAAATGAAAATCCAAATGATTGATGCATGTTTAGCTTGAGTAAAAAAAGTTTCCCAATAATCACCAAAAACTTCTTGTATACCAGAAGTCGTGTGGATAAAAAGCTTGCAAAATGAAGTGGAATGCACAAGAATTACTAGTGTTTACCTCCGGAGGTCTAGCCCAATCAACCCAGCTTGAAGAATTGACAAGTTGTCAGAATCTGGAGAAACAATGACAACAGTATCCCCTGAGTACTGGGTCTCTAGTATTGACATGAGCTGTGTTACCCGAACAAAAACGTCTGCTACGCTCTCGTTAGGTGTACCATCATTAATAGGAGGTGGCTTGATGTCTGAAGAAATATTATCTGATGCATACACCTAAATCCATAACAAGAAAGGAGAACAAAATTAAAACATAAATAAAATTTATCTGATCCATACACCTAAATAACCTGAGCCAAGAAAACATAACTCAGTCAGTGTAGTCCAAAATTGTGAATTCATCCGTCAAGGATACACATTTGCCCGCTAGTGTATTATTTCATGTCCTGTTTTGTAGCCAGGCAGTTTTATCTACTTATCAAAATACCAATTTCACTGTTCAGTTACCAGTAACCTCAAAACAAACAGAAAAGACATGGATACTTGATTCATGATAAAGCGAGTATGTCAGGATATTCTATTTCTCCAAATTAGTTCTCAGAATTCACAGAGCTCATATCCTATTCTTATTCCATGCTTCTAAAGATATCTTATTAGCAGATTGAGTGTACTCCTGTCTGTCAAAACACCGATTAGATTAACATATTCTATTAGTCTGATACTAGAACCAGTGTTTTACTGCCTTCTTGGCTAGCAGCGGCCAAAGACTTCAGCCTTCGTGGCAAGCAGAATTTCACCAGGGTCAGTGCACTCCAATTTCTAAAGCTTCTCCAGAAACTAAGGTTGCCTTATACCAACATCTGCACATAACAATTTTGTATTTCTGTGACAGCTTAACTGTTCTTTGACTACTCCCTGTAAGCAAGCGCAATTTGACCTCCCACCAGGAAGTGGGAAACATGGATCGATTGGGTAAGTAGTACCTCAGGCAATGTTTCCAAGCTCTTCCCCTCAAACGCGCCCAATCCCCGTGCATCCAAAAAGCTGTACTCCGGCACAATGTGGCTTCAAATTAAGCAACCAACAAGTCAGTAACAGGATCACTGATCCACCGGCCAGCCATACTATTACTCGTGTGGAATCAGGAAGCCAAATTGAAGAAACAGAGCCCGGGGGAGGTAGGTAGGTAGGCACCTGCGGTTGACGCCGTTGGCGGCGGCGATGATCTCGGCGGCCTGGTAGGCGCGCTGGGTGATGGAGGGCCATATCCAGCAGTCGTCCTCGCAGGCGCCGAGGCCGCGGAGCTCGAGCGCGGCGCGCGCGGCCTGGCGCAGGCCCTCGGGGGAGAGACCGCTGTCGACGGAGGTCTTGGCGACGGGGTTGGTGCGGAGGAGGCCCTGCCCCTCGTACACCGACTCTCCCGCGCGCACCAGGAAGTAGCGGTTGACCAGGCGCGGCGGCGGCATGCGGAAGAGCCCGCGCGCCGAGGAGGCAGCCGGGGCGAGCGCGAGGGGCAGCGGCGTTGCGGAGAGGAGGAGGAGGTCGCGGCGGCCGAGGGAGGGGAAGGCGAGGCGCGGCGGCGGCGGCGGCAGAGCCGAGGCGGAGGGGAGCGGAGAGGACGGAGCGGCGGGGGAGGGAGCGGTGGTTTTCATATGAGCTTGAGCCGGTGTTCCCAACTTCCAAACACGTATCCGAAGGAGAGAGCAGAGCACGGTTGCCACTTGGGACGAGAGGAGCAAAATATCCAACTTGTTGGGTCGGCCCAACTTCCAATGCAGGCAAAAAAACCGGAATATCCAATCAAGACGGCCCATTAAATGCATTTCCCTTCAAAGTTCAATCAGTGAATCACGACCTCGTCGACTTGGACAGGCCACGGTCAAGGCCGGCCCATGCGCCAAAGCTTAGTTCTTCGACATTTTGACTGCGTCCTCCGAAAAAGGAAAAAAGAAGCAACCTCTCAGCATTGGGCATGTTCGAAATATAAAAAATCAGAAGTTACTACGAACATCTGATTTTTTTTAAAGCTACTTTTTTACTTCTCTTACCATTATCTCATTTCAGGAATAAGGAAAAGGTCCACGGATGCATCACATATTCCACTGCTTTTACTCCCGTCGCACGCACACATCTCTTCCTCACTTTTTATATCACTTGCTCATTCTTCTAAAAATCATTTTTTTTAACTATTACTATTTATTTTCAGCTGAAACCATAAATCATAAATAAAAGTTATCAACAAAAACCAATACAAACGCCACCATAATAGCGTGTTTAAGGCCAGCTTCTGCTTAAAAAAAAGCTGTAAGCTCCCCCGAATGGATTAACTTCACTTCAAAGCAGCTTATGGGGAAAGCTAGGTAAGATGTGCTTTTCTGGCTTTTTCGTGGATTGAAGTTAGAACATTGCCATTAAAAATTGGTGAAAAGCTACGGCTGCTTTTCTGCAATTGAACTCACTTGACGTTGTTTTTTGAATTGTGATGTTCTCATATGACATCTCCATTAGAATAACACCGGTACTGAACACCATCAACGAAAACTTCTTTTCTAATGCCACAGAGGTGTGCCTCTCGCTTAGGATTGAAAAATGGATACGAATTATCTATATCATATCATATTCAATAGGATATGAATATGATATAGATTTGTCTCATCTAATTAATAATAATTTATCTCTTATTTATATTCAAATTCGTGTAAAAAATATGGATATGAATATGGTATAGATTTTTACCATCTGAAATGTTATTTTATTCGAACTATTTGTATTTATATTCGATGAAACAATATACATATTTTATTGTAATATGACTAATTAGTTGAACAGAATTTTTTAATTTGATGTGAATTCGTGTTTCTTTAGGTGGAGTAAATGAATTATAATGATTAAGCGTGATTGTATGAAGATAAAATATCATTAATGTCTTCATACTAAAGTTACGAGGATATTCGTACCTGACCGAATTGAGTAGATATTTGATTCAAATTCGCATTTGTGTTCATTTACAAAATACAAATACAAATATGATAAAAATAATATTCTATTTATATCCGATCTATTTTCACTCCTACTCTCACCCTTCTCTCTCTCCTTGCTCAATCGTAAGGCCCAGTAGCGGAGCCAGGATTTGGTTATGCTCCGGGCTCAGTGGTGGAATGATCTAGGCTATCTGAGCTGGACCATGAAAATGTTATCCAGACTGGACTGAATTTACCCGGGCTATACACTAGATATTTTCTACACCCCGGGCTGAAGTCTACCTTGCCCGGCGTGTGGCTCTGCCCCTGGTAAGGCCCACCATTTGTCTTGATTGATTGGCACAAAAATCGTGACTCGGTCTCTTTATATTGGCTTCTCTTGTTCATGGGGCGCTACCTAGACGTTTGATGCATCTAAGGAGCGGTGGTCAGATTTAGCACTATTTGTCATACGAATACCAAATTTAGCCCCCGAATCATCGTAATTCCATTTGTAGCCCCCTCCCCAAGTGCGGGACTACGCGAGTTGGACACGTATGCAGTGGTGTGGTCGGGAAGTTCATGATTCAAACCATGCAGTCGGGGAGCACATGACTCAAACCGTGGTCGTAAACCATGGCTTACGACCATGGCTTATCCGACCACGCTCACAACCACAGCTTATGATCACACTCACGAACACGGCTTACGACCACGCCTTACGACCATGACCACGCCATACGACCACGATCATCCTTACAACCACGACCATGGCTTAGATGACCACACTCAGGACTAGTACACGGTTTAAGTCATGCGCTCCCTGACCGCACCACTGCAGACATGTCGCACTCCCATAGTCCCGCACTCGTAAAGGGGGCTACAAATGGAATTATGGTGATCCAGGGGCTAAATTTGGTATTCGTGTGACAAACAGTGCTAAACTTGACCAAAGTTCACATCTAAGGGTCCGTACAATGTATAATAGCCTAAGGGGAGAAAGAGTGCTCCACATCAGATCAAGCCACTATATGAATTCATTCCTTGATGCATAGTAGTTTAAAGTGGTGGTTTGGAATACTTGTCTTTCAGTCCTTTGATTTTTTTTTCATTTTAGCCCTTCAATTATACTTTCTTTCAATATTTTTACAACTAGAACCCTACAAGAAAAGAATATTTTACAAATTCACTTCTATCACACTGTCAACCACCCTCTATCTCTTTTTCCCCACCTCCCTCTCTATCTCTCCCCCTCACACAGCTTCCTCCTCCTCATTCCCCCACCCTCACTCCCTCACCTTCCCACTACCACCGTTGCATTCTCACTGTCGCCACCACAATTCATCGGCCAGATGTGGTTGCTGCCTTCTTAGATATGGTCGCTGCCTTCGTGATCTGGCCAGATCTGGTCACACCACCATTCTCTATCCCATCCCAGCCCAAGCTCCATCCCCAACTACAACTTCCACTGCCACCGCCACGAAAATCATGTCCTCTCACTGGCCGAAGGTCACCGGTGTTCGGATCCAATCATTACCATCTAGAGCTTTCTAGATCCAAACCTTACTACTGCCCAAGCCTCCATCAGTGCCATCCTAGCAATCTATAACATCCTGGCTTAACAAAAACCCAAAATATCACCCACAACTATTATCACTATAAATTTTAACCAATAATCAAGTATTATCACAACTAGACTTCAAGGATAAACATTCAACAAATACTAAATATAAACTTCAACAACATAATAAACCATAAATTGAACTTAAGACGAACCAAATAATTGTCAAGATGAGTCATAAATAAGCTTAAAGTAAGAAACACATTAAGTAGCAATATTACGAACCAATGAACTAAGGAAAACCATAAATTATCCAATTATTAAAATAGGAGTTACTAAATTATGCATGTCCATATGTGATAAATTGCTAGGTGGAGTGAAGAGCTACAAAAGTGCGATAATCTATGTCCTACTTTCACTTATGCATGTCGCCTTCAATGTTGTCCCAGAAAACCTAGCACTCCTCTGTGCCGATGCAGAAGAAGAGTATGACTGATGGAGATACAGTGCCCTCTCCAACCTCGGATGGCCGACACCGGAGTCGAAGGTCAACGTGATGCCGCACAAGAATGCACCGGCCGAGTGCACTCAAAGGCAACGCGAAGCCGTCACTGCCTCCGTCCTCCCTCGGGTCAACCTTCAACCTTTGGATTTCCCCTCACACCACAATAGGGTTCACACGGGAAATCGAAAGCAAAGGCTTCAATCGGAGATGGCACCGAAGCCCCAATCCTCCTCACAACCCGAAGAACAAAGAGGAAGAAGACCCAAGAGGAGCATGTCCGGATCGGAAGAGAGAGATGTACTGCAACAGTGGAGAAATGGGGCCTTAAGAAGAGGAGACAGGGGGTTTACGGTGAGGTGACGCTAGCGGCCGGCTCCGAGGAACCCGGGCCATCCCGCTCCTCCGTCGGCGCCTCTCCAGTTGCCGTCTCCCCCACGCGCCGCCGAAATTGTCAACCGGTGCGCCAGATCTGGCGAAGCTGAAGTGCCCACACAGGCACGCGCACGGGGAGGAGACTGCGTCTCCTCCCCCTTATCTCCTCACGTGGCTCACTGACAGATAGGCCCTGCCTATATTTTTTCTTTTCTTAATTGGAACATTATCGAAATGCCCTTGCAGTAACCAACAGTTCAACCCTACATGTTGGAGTCCACGGCCACCTGCGAGCACCATATGGTCATCCGCAGCTTCACCTTCTCGGCCGCGCCCACGGCGGAGGACTGCCTCACCGCCGCGCATGTCTCCAGCGCCTCCAACATCGCCTTGTGGCGGCCGGGGATGGAAGGGCACTGGCTCGCGTACCATCATCAAGTGGATGGGCTCGAGGAAATCATCTATCACAGGAACGAGGCGAAGCAGGGCTTCCATGTCCTCACCAATGCAGAGGATGTCCTGGTGTGCACGCCCCACGGCGACCGGTACGCCCCACTGGGGATGTCCTGATGCTCCTACCAGCTCCAGAAGCGCGTGGATTACAGGCCCGATCACCTAAACCAGCCCGAGTTTTTCTCGGTTTGCCGCTACCTGGTGGAGTCCGGGGCAAGCTGCTAATGGTGCTGCGGAAGTACTCTGCCCGACGCCTGGGGCGGCGCACGTGGATGTGCGGGGTATTTGAGATGAAGCTTGAGATTGTAACGCCCCCATTTCTGGGGACGCTGCGGAACCCCGTAACTGTACGGAATGAATAGTTACGAAGTTCCATAGTATGAGCGATGATCACAACAGTACAAGCTTACACAAAAGATCCAACTTTATTACAATATAGATTGTCACTCGTTTTACATAGCGGGCGCAAGAACCCACAAACTATAATACATCACAAAAGATCGATCGGCCTGAGCGTAGATTGAAACCTAAGACCAATCGTCATCAGAACAGATTGGTTCATTAGGAGCTTCTTCTTCCATAGGCTCATCAGAGTAACCTTGGTCTTCTGAAAATTTTGTTTAGCAAGTAATGAGTACCACCGTACCCAGCAAGTTACAGGGGTAAACCCTACTTTACTAATTGCAAGGATATTCAAAGGATGGGAATATATAGGTTTTATTACACTGGGTGGATGCAGTTTTATTTATAAACAAAGAAAGTTTAAAACATTTGCTCCTTAAGATCAGGGGTTTTTCATTATCAGATAAAGTTCATCATTAACCAGATTAAAATACTCACAAATCCTACTTATGCCTCATTCTTGGAGTCACCCAATTAACACAGCATCATTAACCGGAAGCACGGGGTATTCGAATACCATTTGTTTCACTCTGCAGAGCTGCTCAACTTAACCCACACGATCCCTTAACTCCCGCGACAGAGTTAAGAAAGCCAGGTTGGTTCACTGCTCAATTCTCTATATAGACTCTACCCGATAGCATCACTCAGTCACGGCCACAAACTAAAACAAACTCCTCTGCCGTTTTAAGTGAATACTACCGTTGTTAGGTATCCAACGGCATACCTAACACCCCGTCAACCTGTCATCTCAACCTATAGAGTTTCAATCAAACTGAGCAGTTACTAAACCAGTGTTGACAAGTCAACTCCTGTTGTTTGAGCAATTACTATGTCTGTTATTTAGCACAAGGTTCTTGTCCTCATATTTTTCACCTGAGGCACTCAACCACAGCTTCTTCTGTGCTCAACAGCACTCACCACCACCAAACCAAACCAGCCTCCATCCTCGGGTAAAGCGATGGGCTAAATCCGTTACCTGGAGCCCCACCAACCTCTCTACCCGAAGTCCAATTCTAAGATAAAGCGTTGGGCTAAATCTGCCACTCAGAAACCCCAACCTCTTTACCCTAGATTCTGTGCGTGCCGGCGCTAGGATACGGTGGCTCATACCACCCCACCCTAGCTCCGGGTTTTCCAAATCTACCGGCCCGCAGCCAAAGTCACTTATTAGTGTACAATGTTGTATGAGATGATTATATACTTTTATACCATATTTTATTTCTTACTATGGTTGTCAAGGTGAATATGGCCATCAATCAGAACAGGGCATAATTCAGTGGTAGGATTATCTAAATAGCATGCCATTCTAAACATTTTATTGTACACAAATAACATTTGACAACTAGCCATAATGAAAATACATTAAATAAATAATATGAATGTCATAGGAGTCAATATGATCAAAAACATGTAACTTGCCTTGCTGATTAGGGATTTCGACTATGTCGTAGATTAATGCAGCTGGCTCTTGCTCGGAAACTGCGATCTCGGAGGCGTCGGAAGCTAGCGTAAACACATAAAATAACAACATAAGTCCAAACTTGATTCTAATCAAGCTAGGGAAAATAATCTAAATAAAAAGGAGTAAATTGCATAAAGTCTCAAATAAACATTTTAGAGATATTTGGGAGTGATTTTTGGTGGAAGGAGATATTTGGATTTTGTGGAATTGGAATTTATGGAGGCTTGGAATTTAATAAGCTAAGTGTATGGAAAAAGGGAAAATTTAAATTTATAAAATTTAAATTTGAGGAAATGGAGTTGATATTTGGATTCGGGATATTTAATTGGTCAAGATGGATTATTTTGGTATTTTGGGATTTTTCTGGGGTTTTTGGGGCTTTTTCTAGATTTTTCGGAATTTCCTAAAATACATGAACAGCAGTGCACAGTGTTGGGCTCGGCCCGAGCAACAGTGCGGCCTGGCCCATCTTTTCCCGCGCGGCAAACCGGCCGGTGGCCTGTCTGCGCGCTCAGCCGAGCGGGCCGTGGCCCACGAGCGCGGGCGAAGCCCAGCGCACCCGCACGCACGCCCGCTCGATGGGCGACGCGCGGCCGGCGTGAACGGACACGATCTCGCGGATGCGGGCGCTTGGATGGAGAGGCAGCGGGTATCTACGGTCCGGATTTAGACGGCTTTGGATGGCTGGGATGAAGCTGCTTGGGTGGCCGAGATGAAGCCACGTTGCCCCCGGAGTCGTCTTCTACCTCCAGACGACACCCCCGGCGGGAAACAGAGGATCCAAGCCGCGGTGGTGCGACGGCGACAGGGCGCTAGAGGGAGAATGGCTTTACCAGAGGGCGCGCGTATGGCTTGGGTTCCCATTTTGGGCCTTGGTGGAGTGGGTGGAAGGGAGATGATGGCTAACGGCGGCCGGGAAAACTATGGCACACACGGCGGTGACCACGGACTCGGGTGGGGTTTCGCCCAAATTGGTATGATTTTCACCATCTACGGGACACTAGGAAGCTAGTGGAAGTGATGGCGCAGCTCGGGGAAAACTCAGGCGAGCTGGCCACGGTGAGGATCCTTCGGCCGACGGTGGCTTCAATTGCCACAGCTCAGGGCAGATGCTCGAGCTCCAGCGAGTTCACCATTGCATTCCAAAGACAGTGGAGATTGTGTGAGAGCCTGGAATAGAAAGATAATTGACGAAATCAAAAGATCGAAGTTAGGGCTCACCGAGCTCAGGGATTCCGATTGCGGCTAGCAGGGGCGATGGGAGCTCAATTGGTTGCGGGAGAGGGTTTGTGAGGATGCTAGAAGCCTCAGGGAGCCGCGAATTGGGCTTTAAACCCCGTGTAAGTCGGTTGCCACCGAGATATTTTCGGGGTCGCGTTCGGCTCACGCTGAGCGGGGAGAGGGGGAGTGCACCGCAGTGGCATAGGGGTCTGTGAGGGGGAGATGGCACTACTGCTCTGCCCAATGGTTCAGCTAGTTGACCCGAGAGGAGAAGAACTCGCGAGAATGGGTGAGCTGTAGCGGTGGCGGGAGTTGCGCGCAGGCGCCGGCGCGATGAGCGAGGAGAGGAGCAGAGATGTGCGGCTGGCAGGTGGGGCCTCAGCTCAGAGCGGTCGCTGCGTGATGATGGAGCGGCGCCGCAACTTCTTGCGCGAGGGAGACGCCGCGTGTACAGTGACTTCTCCGGGAAGAAGAGGAGAGGTGCACGCGTGTGAGGGCGCCAGGGGAGGAGAGAAGGCGTAAATGCCAAAAAGAGAAAGTGCATTTTCATTGATATTTGCCAAATTGGGAAGGAATTCACATTTAAACACAATTTACAAAAATTTCAAAAAGTTTGAAATTTTGGGGTGTTTCAACCTACCCCCCTTAAAAAGAATCTCGACCCCGAGATTCCTCTTGTTCAGGGAGTAAATTGGGAAAATCCCGCTGTAAATCTGACTCCTTCTCCCATGTAGACTCCTCCGCTGTGTGATTCTTCCACTGAACTCGACAGAATTTGACGTTCTTGTTTTTGAGCTGTCTCTCGGTTGTCTCAAGTATTTGTAAGGGTTCCTCTGGATATGTTAAATCTTCTTGGAGTTCAATTTCTCCTAGTGAGACTTCTTCTGTGGGCTGTCGTAAACATTTTCTGAGTTGAGACACATGGAACACATTGTGCACTCTTCTCATGTTAGATGGCAACTGTACTTCATATGCCACTTCCCCAACTCTTTTTGTAATTTGAAAGGGACCTACATATCTGAGTGCCAGCTTTCCTTTAACCTGAAATCTCTTGACAATTTTAAATGGAGTGACTTTCAAGTACACATAGTCGCCGACTTCGAAGCTCAAATCCTTTCTTCTGGTATCTGCATAACTTTTTTGACAATCTTGAGCAATCTTCAACTTCTCTCGGATAATTCTTACATGAGCTTCAGCATCTTGTACTATTTGAGGTCCAATGTACTGGCGTTCTCCGGTGTCCGTCTAGTTCAAGGGAGTCCTACATTCTCGTCCATATAGTGCTTCAAATGGGGCCATTTGAATACTGGCTTGATAACTGTTATTGTATGAGAACTGTGCAAATGGCAAACAAGTGTTCCAAGCTGCTCCATATACTATGGCACAAGCTCTTAACATGTCTTCTAGAATTTGGTTTGTCCTTTCTGTTTGTCCATCAGTTTGTGGGTGATAAGCAGTACTAAAGGCCAAATCTGTACCCATTGCTTCATGCAGTTTCTCCCAGAATGCAGAGGTGAATTGAGCACCTCTGTCTGAGACAATCCGTCTTGGGATTCCATGGTACACCACTATCTTGGTTAAATAAAGCTCAGCTAATTTATCCTTTCCATATGTCTGTTTAATAGGAATGAAATGTGCTACTTTCGTGAGTCGATCAACAATAACCCAAATAGCATCATATCCTTCCTTTGTCTTAGGCAACCCTGTAATAAAATCCATTCCAATGCTATCCCATTTCCATTCTGGTATTGGTAATGGCTGCAATAAACCAGCAGGCTTTTGATGGTCAATCTTCACTTGTTGACAGACATCACACTGCCCACATATTCTGCTATTTCCCTTTTCATATTGCTCCACCAGAATCTTTTCTTTAGGTCTCTATACATCTTGGTTCCTCCAGGATGTATTGAAAATTGAGAAGAATGAGCTTCTGACAAGATCAAATCTTTTAACTCCTTTTTATCTGGTATACAATATCGACCACGAAATGTTAGGATCCCCTGTTCATTTTCACTGAAGTCTATGGAATTCTTCTCTTGACTATCTTTCTTGATCTTTTTAATTTCTTCGTCTTCAGCTTGGGCTAATTTGATTTGATCTGTTAATAATGGCTGAATTTCAAGTGCAGCTAACATTCCTTGTTCCACCACTGTTAAATTTAACTTCTGCATCTCTGCTACCAAATGTAGGGGTTGATCAATCTCACTGACCAGACTGTGATAGACTTTTCTGCTCAATGCATCTGCCACAACATTTGCTTTGCTGGGATGATACTGCAGATCGATGTCAAAGTCTTTAATCAACTCCAACCATCTTCTCTGTCTTAAATTCAACCCTGGCTGGGTGAAGATATATTTCAGACTTTTATGATCTGAGAATATCTCATAATGATTGCCCAACAGATAATACCTCCATATCTTCAAAGAATGAACCACTGCAGCTAACTCTAGATCATGTGTACGATAGTTCTCTTCATGTGGTCGTAGCTGCCTTGAGGCATAAGCTACCACTTTTGTATCTTGCATCAGTACACAACCCAATCCCTATTTTGAAGCATCACAGTAGATTTTAAAATCTTTCTCTGGATCTGAGAGGGTCAATACCGGTGTAGTGGTTAACTTGGTCTTCAATTCTTGAAAACTCTCTTCACAACTGTTAGTCCATTCAAATGGTTTGTCTTTCTTGAGCAGTTGAGTGAGTGGTCGAGCAATCTTTGAGAATCCCACTATGAATCGGCGATAGTAACCAGCCAATCCAAGAAAGCTTCTCACTTCAGTCACCGTGGTTGGTTGCTTCCATTCCATGACAGACTTGATCTTTTCCGGGTCTACTTTGACTCCTTCTTCAGAAATTATGTGACCCAAAAATGCAACTTCCTTCATCCAGAAGTTACACTTACTGAATTTTGCATACAATTTATGTTCTCTGAGCTTGGTCAAAGCAACATGCAAGTGTTCTTTATGTTCTTTTTCACTCTTTGAGTAGATGAGTATATCATCAATAAACACTATCACGAACTTATCCAGTTGGTCCATAAATACCAAGTTCATGAGGTTCATAAAATATGGGGGTGCATTGGTTAACCCAAAAGGTACAACCGTGAACTCATAAAGTCCATATCTAGTGGTGAACGCAGTCTTTTCTCGATCTTGCTCTCGGATTTTCAATTGATGGTAACCCGATCGCAGATCGATCTTTGAGAATACTTTTGCTCCTCCAAGTTGGTCAAACAAATCATCAATTCTCGGCAAGGGATATTTATTTTTGATTGTTACTGCATTCAATCCTCGATAGTCAACACACATTCTTTGACTTCCATCCTTCTTCTTAACAAATAGGACTGGAGCTGCCCAAGGTGACACACTTGGACGTATAAACTCCTTTTCTAACAATTCATCTAATTGTTTCTTTAATTCTTTTAACTCAGCTGCTGACATTCTATAGGGGTGCTTCGTGATTAGTTGTGTCCCTGGGACCAGTTCTATTGCCAGTTCTATCTGTCGATCAGGTGGCTTTCCTGGTAGCTCTTCGGGGAAGACATCTGGGTATTCTTGTATTATTGGCACTTGCATTACTTCACTAACTAAAGCACTGAGTACACATCCTTTCATCCTTTGAATCAACTCATGGTCAGTATGAACTATTATTTCTTGACCTTCTTCACTGGTTAGGGTTACGGTTTTGGTCTCACATTTGACTATGGCTTTATTTTTAGTAAGCCAATTCATTCCCAATATAACCTCTAACCCTTTCATATCCAACAATAACAAGTTGGCCTTAAACTTTAATCCCTAGATTTCCAGTGTAAGATTACTACACCCAAATCGTGATTCCATTTTAATTCCAGGGGTTTGAATAGCATAAAGGTTTGGTAAAGGCACAACTGCTAATTGATGCTTTGTAGCAAACTCCATGGATATGTATGAATGTGTGGCACCAGGGTCAAACAAAACTAATGCAGGTATGGAGTTAACTGGGAACATACCTACAATAATATCATTCGCCCCGGCGGCATCTTCTGCAGATATGTGATTCACTCGGGCCTGGAGAATAAGTTTGCCAGCACCTTTGCCTTTTCCAGTTTGATTACTCAGGGAAGACCCTGCAGGCACAATTATAACATTTCCTGTTGGGGTTGACTTGGTCTGCAATACATTAGTCTTCATGGTTTACTGTTGTGTCCCAACTTGAAGTTTTGCTACATCAGACGGTAAGTGCCTCTTCGGACATTGATCCCTATAGTGGCCAGTTTGACCACAATGGAAACAAGCATTGTTCTTTTGAGGACAGTTTGTCTGGTAATGATTTCCTCCACACTTAAAGCACCTGACTGTTTGCTGCTGAAATCCACCACCCTGTTGAGGAGCATTGGACGATCGTCTGGGTACCAACATGACTTGACGTGTAGCTGGCTGTTTACTCTGTGATGGTGTCCATGTCTTTATCTTTTGAGTACTGGGTGATGAAGTAGAGGTTCTCTGCATGGCTTTTCTTTTTCTAGATTCCTCTACTTCACCCCTTGCTTCTTCTGAAGTAATCAGGCAATCTATCATTTCTGACAAATCTTTGAAACGGTGGGCTGATATGTGATATTTCAAAGATTTTTGTAAGCCTTCCCTGAACTTTTCCATTTTCTTATCCTCGCTTTTCACATCATCTGGAGCATATCTTGCTAATTCATTAAATTTATGCAAATACTCCATAACAGTCTTGTTACCTTGCTTCAGTGCCAAGAATTCCCTCCTCTTGGCTTGAATTAAGCCGTCAGGAATATGGGCTTTACGAAAAGCTTCATCAAACTTCTCCCATGTTATTTCCTGTTCCGTGTGCATGGCTTGATAATTGATCCACCATGAAGCAGCCTGTCCTTGCAGCTGGTGGGTGGCGTACAATACTTTTTCTTTTTCATCACATTGTATTGTTTTCAATTTCCTCTCAATGTCCTTCAACCAATCCTCCGCAGCCATAGGATCTGGCGATGTAGAGAATACTGGGGGTCTTGTCTTTTGAAAATCAGTCCATCTTGTTGTAGTTTGTGTACCTCCTGTACTAATCCCAGCTGAACTACTTGAGGTAGTATGTGTCATTATCTGCTCTAACATTTTAGATTGTAGATCCAATATCTTCGCTTGACTCATCTCGGCTTGATGTCTATTCTTTTCAATCATCGCTAAAATATTGGCAATTGCATCCTAACCTACGACAGGATTGTTTTGTCCAGCTGGCGGATTATTAGGGTCGAACTCTGTCCCTGACATTCTGGTTCTGCATTGGAGAATTTAAGGTCAACTTTACAGCGGCTTTGCACAAATTGTAGATAGATGAGTAAGAGACTGAACCTTAAGGCAAGATTAGAGTGAACAAGACGAGAACAAGTGCGAATTAGAAGGAGAATGCTTTGAATGTAGACAGATAAAGATATTATTAGCAAACCAAAATAAGAGGTAATGAACATACATTACATAATTCACAAGCTAGAAACAAACTACTTAGAGTTTATTACATAACTTGCATTACACAACCAAAAGTCTGACTCCCAGTACAACTACGGGTACTTCATTACTCTACTACCACTACCACTGCTCCACACTGTACATCCCAAAAGTCCAACTACCAACTCAAACTACCGGGACTCCACTAGTCTATCACGTCTAACTATTCCAGTGGCTGATTCCAAAAGCCAACTGCCGTCTTTCCCAAAAGTCTCGCTGAACTACGAAGTCTTCGCTATTCACTAACCCCCGGTTGGTGGATTGCTAGCAGTATAGCGAATAACTTCTTCCGGGTCTTCCTCCTCATTGCCTTTTATGTTCTGGACTTGTCCTCCAGCTTCACCGTCATTCTGGGCAGGCGGCTCCAGGGGACGAGCCGGCTGAAAGAGTGAACGATATTCTGGAGCGGTGAGGCGGTGACGAGGTTGGGAGGGTCCTGGTTCATCGGGATCCAGTGGAGGATGCGACGAACCGGGTATCTCCGGATAAACTGGAACAACTGGAGCAACTGGATCTGGCACCTCCGGATAAAATGGAACAACTAGGGCAACTGGATCTGGAGGCTGGAGAAGAACGAGTCCCTCAACCACCGCGGGGGACTCATCACAAGCAGACAGTTCCCCTTCCTCCACCAAATTCCTCCTGTAGATCTCTTGCCTCAACTCGTGAAGTTCCTCCTGAGCTTGACGTAACTGTTCACGCAACTCATAAGACTCACGGGTCACCCTTGAGTACATAACCTCCTGGTGTACTATGTACCTGGAGGCTACTCTTAAGCGTTCATCTTCTCCTTCCCTAGGATCTGGGGTTATGAACAACCCATCCCTAGGTACTCGCTGAGGCACTAGATCAAATACTGACTCATTAAATTCAGGATCATAGTAGCGCCTCAGATGGAATACTGCATTCTTGGCGGCATCCTGAATGGCGTCCCATTCCTCGATCCTCCGACCAATAAATCGCCTCTCTCTATCTGGTCGGATCGGTAACGGGGTAAGATTGACCCATGCTTTCCAGGAAACACCACTCGCCTCTGTATGACGTGATACGGAATGGAACACTGGCCTATGCCAGTTATCAACCCCCAGGAATTGCTGCATCTCCCACAGCAAGTGGGGCCATCCAATCAGTTGATCCGGATTCGAGTGGATAAAATGGACCATCTGTGGATAACAAAATTTTGATATTAGAAAATATAAAATATGAATTATTTGCAAATGCAAAACTTAAGCCATAATTAAACTAAGACAGGAAAGACAATATTAAAGAGTATACATACAACAATATTACTTATATTTCATGTAAATTCTTTTTACCATTTTCAATTAGGTTTTGCTATGAAACAGCTCTCCTAATTTCCCTTAGGTTTCTTCCTACAGTCAAGCAAGCCTGCTCTGATACCACTCTGTAACGCCCCCATTTCTGGGGACGCTACGGAACCCCGTAACTGTACGGAATGAACAGCTACGAAGTTCCATAGTATGAGCGATGATCACAACAGTACAAGCTTACACAAAAGATCCAACTTTATTACAATATAGATTGTCACTCGTTTTACATAGTGGGTGCAAGAACCCACAAACTATAATACATCACAAAAGATCGATCGGCCTGAGCGTAGATTGAAACCTAAGACCAATCGTCATCAGAACAGATTGGTTCATTAGGAGCTTCTTCTTCCATAGGCTCATCAGAGTAACCTTGGTCTTCTGAAAATTTTGTTTTACAAGTAATGAGTACCACCGTACCCAGCAAGTTACAGGGGTAAACCCTACTTTACTAATTGCAAGGATATTCAAAGGATGGGAATATATCGGTTTTATTACACTGGGTGGATGCAGTTTTATTTATAAACAAAGAAAGTTTAAAACATTTGCTCCTTAAGATCAGGGTTTTTCATTATCAGATAAAGTTCATCATTAACCAGATTAAAATACTCACAAATCCTACTTATGCCTCATTCTTGGAGTCACCCAATTAACACAGCTTCATTAACCGGAAGCACGGCGTATTCGAATACCATTTGTTTCACTCTGCAGAGCTGCTCAACTTAACCCACACGATCCCTTAACTCCCGCGACAGAGTTAAGAAAGCCAGGTTGGTTCACTGCTCAATTCTCTATATAGACTCTACCCGATAGCATCACTCAGTCACGGCCACAAACTAAAACAAACTCCTCTGCCGTTTTAAGTGAATACTACCGTTGTTAGGTATCTAACGGCATACCTAACACCCCGTCAACCTGTCATCTCAACCTATAGAGTTTCAATCAAACTGAGCAGTTACTAAACCAGTGTTGACAAGTCAACTCCTGTGGTTTGAGCGATTACTATGTCTGTTATTTAGCACAAGGTTCTTGTCCTTATATTTTTTTCACCTGAGGCACTCAACCACAGCTTCTTCTGTGCTCAACAGCACTCACCACCACCAAACCAAACCAGCCTCCATCCTCGGGTAAAGCGATGGGCTAAATCCGTTACCTGGAGCCCCACTAACCTCTCTACCCGAGGTCCAATTCTAAGATAAAGCGTTGGGCTAAATCCGCCACTCGGAAACCCCAACCTCTTTACCCTAGATTCTGTGCGTGCCGGCGCTAGGATACGGTGGCTCATACCACCCCACCCTAGCTCCGGGTTTTCCAAATCTACCGGCCCGCAGCCAAAGTCACTTATTAGTGTACAATGTTGTATGAGATGATTATATACTTTTATACCATATTTTATTTCTTACTATGGTTGTCAAGGTGAATATGGCCATCAATCAGAACAGGGCATAATTCAGTGGTAGGATTATCTAAATAGCATGCCATTCTAAACATTTTATTGTACACAAATAACATTTGACAACTAGCCATAATGAAAATACATTAAATAAATAATATGAATGTCATAGGAGTCAATATGATCAAAAACATGTAACTTGCCTTGCTGATTAGGGATTTCGACTATGTCGTAGATTAATGCAGCTGGCTCTTGCTCGGAAACTGCGATCTCGGAGGCGTCGGAAGCTAGCGTAAACACATAAAATAACAACATAAGTCCAAACTTGATTCTAATCAAGCTAGGGAAAATAATCTAAATAAAAAGGAGTAAATTGCATAAAGTCTCAAATAAACATTTTAGAGATATTTGGGAGTGATTTTTGGTGGAAGGAGATATTTGGATTTTGTGGAATTGGAATTTATGGAGGCTTGGAATTTAATAAGCTAAGTGTATGGAAAAAGGGAAAATTTAAATTTATAAAATTTAAATTTGAGGAAATGGAGTTGATATTTGGATTCGGGATATTGAATTGGGCAAGATGGATTATTTTGGTATTTTGGGATTTTTCTGGGGTTTTTGGGGCTTTTTCTAGATTTTTCGGAATTTCCTAAAATACATGAACAGCAGTGCACAGTGTTGGGCTCGGCCCGAGCAACAGTGCGGCCTGGCCCATCTTTTCCCGCGCGGCAAACCGGCCGGCGGCCTGTCTGCGCGCTCAGCCGAGCGGGCCGTGGCCCACGCGCGCGGGCGAAGCCCAGCGCACCCGCACGCACGCCCGCTCGATGGGCGACGCGCGGCCGGCGTGAACGGACACGATCTCGCGGATGCGGGCGCTTGGATGGAGAGGCAGCGGGTATCTACGGTCCGGATTTAGACGGCTTTGGATGGCTGGGATGAAGCTGCTTGGGTGGCCGAGATGAAGCCACGTTGCCCCCGGAGTCGTCTTCTACCTCCAGACGACACCCCCGGCGGGAAACAGAGGATCCAAGCCGCGGTGGTGCGACGGCGACAGGGCGCTAGAGGGAGAATGGCTTTACCAGAGGGCGCGCGTATGGCTTGGGTTCCCATTTTGGGCCTTGGTGGAGTGGGTGGAAGGGAGATGATGGCTAACGGCGGCCGGGAAAACTATGGCACACACGGCGGTGACCACGGACTCGGGTGGGGTTTCGCCCAAATTGGTATGATTTTCACCATCTACGGGACACTAGGAAGCTAGTGGAAGTGATGGCGCAGCTCGGGGAAAACTCAGGCGAGCTGGCCACGGTGAGGATCCTTCGGCCGACGGTGGCTTCAATTGCCACAGCTCAGGGCAGATGCTCGAGCTCCAGCGAGTTCACCATTGCATTCCAAAGACAGTGGAGATTGTGTGAGAGCCTGGAATAGAAAGATAATTGACGAAATCAAAAGATCGAAGTTAGGGCTCACCGAGCTCAGGGATTCCGATTGCGGCTAGCAGGGGCGATGGGAGCTCAATTGGTTGCGGGAGAGGGTTTGTGAGGATGCTAGAAGCCTCAGGGAGCCGCGAATTGGGCTTTAAACCCCGTGTAAGTCGGTTGCCACCGAGATATTTTCGGGGTCGCGTTCGGCTCACGCTGAGCGGGGAGAGGGGGAGTGCACCGCAGTGGCGTAGGGGTCTGTGAGGGGGAGATGGCACTGCTGCTCTGCCCAATGGTACAGCTAGTTGACCCGAGAGGAGAAGAACTCGCGAGAATGGGTGAGCTGTAGCGGTGGCGGGAGTTGCGCGCAGGCGCCGGCGCGATGAGCGAGGAGAGGAGCAGAGATGTGCGGCTGGCAGGTGGGGCCTCAGCTCAGAGCGGTCGCTGCGTGATGATGGAGCGGCGCCGCAACTTCTTGCGCGAGGGAGACGCCGCGTGTACAGTGACTTCTCCGGGAAGAAGAGGAGAGGTGCACGCGTGTGAGGGCGCCAGGGGAGGAGAGAAGGCATAAATGCCAAAAAGAGAAAGTGCATTTTCATTGATATTTGCCAAATTGGGAAGGAATTCACATTTAAACACAATTTACAAAAATTTCAAAAAGTTTGAAATTTTGGGGTGTTTCAGAGATATTGCCGCAGGGAGGCTCTCAAGCTTCCTGGGTGGAGCTTTACGAGCTGCATGGTCGGGTGCTCGTCCTTGGTCGAGGCTGCTCTAGGGCATTTGAGGTATCTCAGTTCAATGGATTGCAAGAGGGTATCATCTATTACTTGGATTATACAAGCTTCGACTTATCCTTTGTGCTGAATGCTAGAAAATTCTACATTACTGACACGGGCATGTACACAATGCGCAAGTTTACGGGCGGAGCTCAACGCTTACCTCGTGGATTCACTTTAGATTGCTCTCCTCCGATCTGGATTATCCATAATAGATACTTTGGGGCTTTAGCAAATAGCAAGTGCTTAACTAGTACCTTGCACTTTAAGCAGTTATGCTAAAACTTGTCAGCTAGTATGTTTCCAGAAAATAAAATTGCTGACTGGTATGAAGAAATGTTGACATGTTGCTCACATAAATTTTTTCGATAAGGGCTGTGCGTATCTGAGGATACACACAGCCCAAAGTTTATTACAATAATCGCAATATTCTTAACTAGGCGAAGCAATCACCCCATTAACCATAATGAAGCGTGTGGCACCCCAGCATTATTATCCGCCGGATAATCGCATGGGACAAACGGGTTACTATTTGCCTGATCAGTAAAACACCGCTCTGGCAAATGGTAAACCTTTACTAGAGTTGTGCATCGGAACAATAACATAGATACTACAGATTTTATTACAGCAATGGCCACATGGCCTACAGTCTGGTATTACAAAAGTACCACTATTAGCAAAAGTAAGACTAATACCCCAGGGCTCCTTTGCCCACTCCACTAGACCTCCTACTCGTCCCAGCCGAAGTATATGAGGTCCACCTCGCCTGGCTCCTCGTAATCGCCATCCTCCTCTCCGGCCGACTCGGCGTAACCTGCTTCCCCCTCATCCGGCTCGTAGGACTCCTCGAGCGGATTGGAGTCTAACAAAGGAGATTAATAGCAAGGGTGAGTACCACAGTACTCAGCAAGCATAATAGCAATAATGCACTAATATGATCTCATGTCCTTAAATCCAGATTCTAGTTTCTTAATTCTGAAATTAATCATATGAAAATATCTAGTCTTGCCTTTTTAATTCCCAAACACTTTCTATTTTTCACCCAGTAAGGTATGATCCCTAGTGATCACCGTAGTCCACATTCCAGTGAGCTGGCATGAATTCATGATGTTATCAGCACTGCACAGGCTTGTATCACTGTAACCAAAGCTGCTCTGAACCTTCTTAACTAGGTTCTTCCACACTGCCTTAGGTATGGAATCCAGTTCAGAGTACAGAACCTTTCTCCGATTACGTTATTTCATCCACCAGCCCATCTATTATTCATCGGTGTACCAAGTCGCTCACTTGGGCTCCACTGACTTCCAATAGTGTTTGGTTGGACCAGCTCCTGGCCCAACACTCCACCTAACGCATATAGCGTCTGGGACTTACTCACTTCCAGACTTGCGTTACTGGTCCTGAGCTTCATCCATCTCTTTACTCACACATAAATACTTACCCTATGTGGTGGACTGGTTAACGTAACGGGATACTAATCTCTGCCCATCCAAAATGGGGAAATGGTTGGCACGATAAGTACGGTTCCCTATCCGAATGAAAACAGGGTAAATCCTTATATAATAACCCTATGTAAAGAGGTCCGCCTAGCCTCTCTGCATCCTTTCCCTGAACCTCTTTACCCACCGTATACATCCCTGCTTGTGGGCCTGCTGCTCCTCTCAGCAGTACCACGACTGTTCATTTATTCTCTTACTTTTTCTCCTCTTTTCTTTTCTAATCTTATTCATCATAACATCATCATTCTCTGATTCTTCATTTTAAAAGAAAAGCTTTCATGCAGTTAAATAGATTTCTTATTATTGTTGGAAATACACATATTTTTAACATAACTACGTGCATGGTCGAAGAATGAGCTTGCCTGAGTCGTAGTGTAAATCAGAACTGATGAAAACTGAATTTGCTTCCCTGAGTGACGCTTGTTCAGATTCTGCAATTTTAACGCTAACTTACAACTAAAATACTTACAATTACTAATTTTATAAAAGAATTAAATAATAGTTAAATACCCACCTCTCTTAACTTAATTCTAGTTGGGATATCGCACTACCTAGGTTTTCGAGGCTCTCGTCAAAATCTATTCTATAACGAACTAAAGCAAGAAAATATCAACAAGAAAGAATAACAATAGTAACTGAAATCTAGTCCTATCAAGCCTGCCTGAATTCTTTTGGCCTTACACACATGCACACAGCCCGCCTGGCCCGCTGGCCTCACGCACGCACGCTGATTCCCCTTCCTCTCTCTTTATCAACCGCCGCCTCTCACTTCCTGCTTCTTCTCATTCTCACCGAATCCGCCGCCGCCTCTCACGCCTGCTCTCCTCCCTGCGCTTCCTCGCCTTTTCTCTCCACGCCGCCGTACCATGCCTCCTCGCCGCGCCGCCTTGCCTCACCACACCGCCTCGCCTCCGGTTCCCCTCTCTTCCTACCCTTACCCGACTACCACTTCTTCCCCTACTCTACTTCCCCCTCCCTCTACTCTACTACACGGCTCCTTTCTCTCTCTAACCTAGCCATGGCATCCTCTTCTTCGGCTCGGATCCGGCCAAGATCGGTCCTTCCACGGTGGATCTACGCCTACCCGGTGTTCCCATGGGTGGATCTGAACCAGTGTTCGCCGAGTTTGAAGATTGGCCTTGCGGTGGCTTGGGTTTCATGGCGCCTGGCCGCGCCGGCTTCCGTGTTAGGGGTCGGTTGACGGCGGTCACGCACTGGACACCCCCGGTGCTAACTTTCTTTCTCTAAGTATTTTGCATGTAGTTGATTTATTGTTTACTTTTTCGCTATCTACTCTACGCTATTGAGATCGGTGGCCGAGCCTAGGGTTTCGGGTGGCGGTACTAGAGGTTGAGGAATGTTCTTTCTCTAGTTGTCTCACTCTAGGGCGTGCTCGGGCTTTGGGGTTGGCCGTCGATCTTCAGGGTGGTGGTGGTGGCTAGAGGCTTTTTCTCCTGTGGGATTGGTTCGGCTGGCTCCCCAAAAATAAAGAAAAGAATACCCAGAAGAGGTAGAAACCTACTTGTGAGGGTTGTCGGGCTGAAGAAGGAAAGTTGGGTTGATGGGGACCACTGTTGCTTGCACGTTGTCGCTGTCGGGGAAGAAGATGTAGCTTGTCGCTTTTGCCGGATGTGTGGAGTTTTGCCTTGTGGCGGTCCCTGTTGACTGGATCCTTGTCCTCTGGTCCTTGCCGGTTCCCCGATGGCTGCCTTCTCCTCGTCGACTTCTTCTATCCTTCTGCTGCCGATGCTCTGGTTTCACCTTCTGGCCTCCGGCCGAAGGTGCTATGCTCTTCCTGGGATGAGTGAAGGCTTTGGGGTGTGCTCGGTTGTGGACAGTCTGTGCTCTGTCTGTGTTTTTCTTTATGAGCTTGTGGCAAATACAGAGTATGGGGGCTGGTTTTGGGAGCGCTGGGGGGAGGTGCTTCCTAGCCTCTCTCTGATGGGGATGGCTATGCTTGGATGCAGCTGGCTGCTTGCGCTGTGCTTGCTCTTATCCTTTTCTGAGTCTTCTTCTCCTGTGCCGAAGGACCTTCGGTCCAGAGAGGGGTCTGAGCACTGTGCTGCTGAAATGGGCTGGTTGGAATTTAATGTGGGCTTGGACTTGTGGGCTGGTAATGTGAAGACTGAACTTGTGGGCTTTTGTGGGCTAAAAGAGTACATGATGGGCTGAAATGATTGGGCTGAAATGCACGGCTTGTGGGTTTTGGGCTAAGGTAAGGGTCATGGGCTTGATTTCTTAAAATTGCCGGATGATGCCCACAGAGACGAGAGGTGCCGACCGGCCCGAGACGGTCTGGGGAGTCTCTAAGACGTTCTCGCAATGGCCCTAGCAGCCTAAGGGCACTGACGGCAGTTTTTTATTTGTTTTATTTATTCTCCATTGGATTGTTAATTATCTAATCTTTTATTTACATAAGAATATATCTGGGTTGAGATACTAATGAAAACTCCTATTGCAGGAAAAAGATACGAGACGTGCTTCAGCTTCCATGCCGCAGATCTCGTCGTTAAAGTTTTTGTTTCTATTTTTGTAAAATAAACTTGTAAAGAAAATAATGAAATTGTACTATTGTGAATGCAATGCAAGAAATGTAATTCAGTGTTGTAATCTTAATTGTAATAAAGTTTGATGGAATGCAATAATTAGATTTAATCTCCTACTAATTACTTACTTAATTAGGGTATTAGAGTTAGGGTTCTTTCAAAGCGGCAAAACAAACGTAGCGAAAACATAAACCAACCGCAAAACAAAAGCCATAAAAATAATAAACAACCTTATGAAAATAAATAAAAACATAGAAGTGCTTCAAACATCTCGAAGCCTATGAAATAGTTTCCACCCATACTTGTTGAAGCCTATGAAATATTCATTTATGTTGCTCACATAAATGAATATCTGTTTTCTGCCACCTTGATATAACTGTCGTATTTCACCAAATTTCACATAACTCTGCTTCTTGACATGAATCACTGTATGAAATGTATTGCATTGTTGATTGCAATGGATACAGAGATTAATTGTATTGAAGTTTTTGCTCAGCCTTTTCTTATTAGTAAGTCCATCTCCATTCTGTTAAGTTGACATTCTTACTTTCTGGGAAGCTAAGATCAGCTATTACAAGCTGTGGAGAGAATTTAAAGTTCCCAGGAATGGCTGCGTCAAATCAATGTTCTTTGCTTCTACACATTATATTCTTGGATATGGAGCTGATATCCTATTCTTGAAGAAATGTTGGTTGCATGGTAAGGCAATTTCAGAATTAGCTCGAGTGCTCCATGCCCTAGAAGAATCAAGAATAAGCGCACAATTATGCAGGCATTGGACGAAGGAGCATGGATACAAGATACCAAGGCAGCCCTCTCAGTACAATGTATTGCGGAATTTTTAAACCTATGGGAAATACCTGCTCAAGTACAGTTGAACCGACAGCAGAAAGATCAACTTGTATGGAAGTACACTTCCAAATCGGCATACTGAACTCTCTTCCATGGCTCAACAGAATTCCCATATTGGCGGCAGATCTGGGGGTGCCGGGCGCCACTAAAATGCAAGTATGTATAGCTAGCAATCCTGAACATATGTTGGACCGCCCATAGGCTCAGAAGCCATGGATTGCCACATCCAGTTAGCTGCGTGCCTGCATGTTCTGAAACGATTACTCATTTGCTAGTTGGGTGCGTAGCCACTAGACATATTTGGTTCAAGGAAATGTATTCTCATCAGTTGGCCTGCAGCACATCGCACCCCAGACTTCAGACAACCTCAATAACTTGTTTGAGTCGGCGGTGTCATCAGCGGGAGGACGCAGGATGATAGATGCTAAAACAATCATCATCCTGACCATATGGTGTATATGGAAGCGTAGGAATTCCTGTGTGTTTGACAGAACACAGCCAAATTTGCAGAACGTGCTACGAATATTCAAAGAGGAAGCTGAGTTGCGGAAGTCGGCAGGCGCAAGACACCCATAGGCTACATATGTTGTCGGACAGTGAACACTGATTGTTGTGTTCGTTGTCCATTGGTTGTCAGCTACTCTTTGTAATAGGTGCAACAGTTTAGTTACCTAGATTACTGTCTGCAGTTCTTGTCTGGGATGTAATTAGGACATGGTTGTGAAACTAACTCCTTTAATGCAATGATACACAGCCCACCCATGAATTCTTTTTACGCTCCCTGCTTTATTTCTCTATCAAACAAGCAAGGGGAGGCAATGTAACAATTGGCAACCTGTAAAAGATTTACATGTGTGGAGAATGCTGTATAATCTATTATAATATTAAAGTAGAAGTAAAAGAAGCTACCACGTTCGTTCTCAAGGGGTAGAAATGCAACACCCTAGTTTAACAGAAGCCCAAAATGTCACCCAAAAAAAATTAAAGCTACTAATTTAAACCATTAATTACACATTATTAAGAGCCAGGCTACAAATGCAAATCTACGTGATAATCATGAACTGAAATTTCAGCAACACAGGAATCAGTAAATTGACAATAAGATAAACCAATTAGCAATACTAGAATCAATAATAAACTTAACCAAAGAGAATGGACAAGTAGCGACAATATGAATCATGATATGCTAAAGGGAATCCATTAATTATCTAAGGAATTCATAGATAGCACGATTTATTTCTAACAATGAAATAGTGATCATTAAGTGAAAGAAAGAACTAACAAGTCCAATAATATTCTTGTGCTACTTCCCACCCATGCAAGTCATCAACAACGAGCACCTAAAAACAACAACAAAGTAAGGCTACGTCCACGACTCAAAAAGTACAAGCAGAATAATAAACGAGTTAGACATCATATTGACAATTCACATCCGTTTACCATTATCTCATTTTCATATATTTATTTTCATCAAGTTACATGCATATTTCTCCTTATCTCATTTCTCTTTTTATGGATGCAATACATGTCTCAACTTTTCTTTTGCTTATACCGGTATAGCGGAGTGTTACACTTGTCGGTGTCCACTCAAGCCCACCCTTTTTCATGCGAGTGCCTCAACCCTGTCGTTTTTCATACGGGACCTCATCTCCACTCCCATAGAGTGCTTACCGAAGTAGGCCTTTCTCTACTCACTCCCATAGGTCGCCCACACAAAGTAGGCTCTAGAGGGCCAAACAAGTCACCTCTTTAAACATATGAATGCTTAACATAAAATGCAATGATTATCTTTTCGTAGTTAATTATCAGTATTAACCAATTGACAACATCATCATTTTAGCCATAAACATCATAATCATTATTCTACCATAAATCATTATCATCATTCTATCATAAACATGTGAGCATTGTAAGAAGAACTAAATTCATGTAAAACATCGTAGTAAGTATTTATTCAAACATAACAACAAGCTCAAACACTTGAATCATTCTAGCATGCACTTACCTTTTCTAGTTGCAATGAACGGGTTGGTTTGAAGATAACAATACACCCAACACTACTCCTCCTACAGTAAACATCCAATCTCAAAACAAGCTATAGTAGTACAAGCACAATAATTAAATGTCAACACTCCTATATGCATGCCAAATCCGCAATATTCTCCTCTTTACCGGACAGTCACCCCTGTTATCTCGATACTAAAAATAGCATAACTTTTGACTCCCAAGCTGTATCATGGCAAATCACACTAGTTCTAGAATCTACACAAAATTCTCTACAATTTCTTAGTTGGCTACAATTCCTGATTAAATCATTTAGCCCTTTGTTTCTAACCCAGAAGACTGTTTTGTCATCTTTTGGACATCAGGATTAATATTTTCATAACTATTAATCTATACATGCAATACAATAAACCATAACATTTCAAAAACTACAACAGTTAGCAACCTCTTTCTAGTTATGCCTAAAATTCAATTCTACTATCTACCAATCCATTTAATAGATTCTCAAGACTGCATCTAGCAATAATCGATTTTTGGATGATAGTCTTCCTAAAATCATATGTTCTAATATACTCAACCAAAACTCACATTCTTAGACTCTCTAGAATCCTTAGATAGTTAGCTGCACTTTTCATGTAGAACGAAAACCCTACTTAGTTCATTTACTAATTTTAATCTACAGTTTACCATGTGCTGCCAAAAGACGATAACTTTCCAGACAGTAGGCTTATAAAAATCATAACTTTTAATCTAGCCCATCAATTGACATGAATAAATACTCCACAGAAAGATAACAAAATTATCTACAAATATATTGTAGATGACATGATCATAATATGCCCATACAATGCCCGAGTTCACAACTGAAGATAATGACAGACAAATCCATCTACTAATTGAACCCCCTGATGAAAACTAGCTACTCCTCTCTGTAATTAATCCTGACTCTAATCTCTAAAAAAACAATACCAAACCAAAGAGGAAAAATCTAGATTGTTACGCCGATGAAGAACACCAGAACTACGATCCCTTCCTTACCCCTCCTTCCCTTTTCCCACCTGAACTTTGCCCTGCCACTCCTCCTCTCTTATTCCGAATTCCCCCCTTGTGCACTGCAGCCATGCAACCACGACCTGTAGCATGGCCAAGACATTGTAGTGCCCTAGTGCATGCACGCTTGTGGTGCCAGATCTCACGTGCGATGAGCACTGGCGGAGAAATGAGCGTTGGTGATGTGATCGCATGGCTGGCGTGTGGCGCACACTATCGCGTAGGTGCAACGGTGGGCTGGCGATGGCTTGTGTTGCATGTGCAAGGTGATGGCGAATGCTAGTACTAGTGACACCATAAGACGTGCGGCACCCAAGCAAGAAAGGGAAACACCTAGGGCTTATGAGGTTTTTGGGGCTTCCTCTCCCCCACGTCCTCTTTTATCACAATACGAGTTTGACTCGATCTCCAATTCCTGTTGTACGACTTGTTCTAAGAAAATGACTTCCTCTCTAAATTTCCAACCATCCCATTTTCCTATATCCCTTTTCCTCTAATTACGCATAGGTCCTCAAGAGGGATATTTTTAGGATATTACATTATATCCCCTTAACAAAATTTGACCTTGAATTCTCCTCACAATTCTACACAAGAAATGAAACTGAACTAGAAATTAAATGCTAGACATTTCTGGAATGAAAAACTCTAGATACTGCTCACGTATGTGAGACTCCAATTCCCAAGTTGTTTCCCACTTGGTCTGATGCGACCAAAGCACCTTAACATACATTAATGTCTTGTGCCTTAGAACTCACTCTGACTCCCCCAAAACCCACACTAGCCGAGACTCGAAGGTAAGGTCTTTCTCAATAGTGAATTGCTCTAGCGGTATCTCATGCTCTGGATCTCTTAGATATTCTCTCAACATGGAGGCATCAAAGACATTATGCACACCACACATGGACTTAAGAAGGTCCAAGTGATAAGCCAACTTTTCAATTTATGCCACAATCAAGAATGGTCCAACGTACCTCGGGCTAAGCTTCTCTTTGGTACCAAACTGCACAATGCCTTTGGTGGGAGACACTCTCAATAGCACCAAATCTCCCCACCGCAAACTCCAACTCCCGTCTCCTCATATCTGCATAACTCTTTTGCCGGCTCTGAGTGGTAAGCAAACTTTGTCTAACCTCTGCCACTCAGTCAATAGTCTGCTGAGCTGCCCAGTCGGGATCCATAATTGCCTTCTCATCAACAGCATTCCAACACAGCGGTGACCTACACCTTCGTCCATACTGGACCTTAAATGGTGCAGCTCGAATGCTGGCATGATAGCTGTTATTATAGGCGAACTCTGCCAGTGCCAAGTGATCCTCCCAACCCCCTTCCATGACAAGACATAGTACCTAAGCATGTCCTCTAGTGTCTAGATAGTGCACTTAGATTGCCTATCCGTCTATGGGTGAAACACATTGCTAAGACGAAACCACATGCCCAAAACACTCTACAAGCTCTCCTAAAACTTGAAGACAAACTTTGCATCATGATATGAAACAATGGTATTAGGTAGATCGTGCAACAGCACTATCACTCGCACATATATAGGAGCTAAATTGCTCACCGTGTTTGTCATGCGAATGGGAATAAAAGTGTGCTAACTTGCTGAATCAGTCCACCAAAACCCAAATAGCATCCTTTCCTCGCTGCATGTGAGGTAGAACCTCCAAAGGCTGTAACAACCCTGTTGGACGCTTATGTTCTGCCTTAACTTACCGACAAACCCCACAGGAAGCCATATACTAAGCAATGTCTACTCTCATCCTTTTCCACTAGAAACTCTTCTTTAAATCTAATACATCTTGGTCACATTAGGATGCACAGTATACAAAGTTCGATAATCTTTCTTTATAATGTTGGCCTTAACTTGACCCTTCTGTGGCATACAGAGGTAGCCTTTAAACCACAATGCGTCAAAATCATCAATACTGAAATCTCCTTCCTTGCCCTCATCCAAACGCTTCCTCACTTTCTAGAGCATAAGATCATACTGTTGTGCCTCCTGCACTTGCTCTGGAATGGCAAACTCAAGAAGTGAGTCTCAGCCTGAACGGTGCCCACAAAGCAATAAGAGATTTTCATTTTCTCAAAATCAATAACAAGGCAACTCAGAGTAGGAGATGTCACCTTACGACTAAGAGCATCAACTACCATATTTGTCTTGCCTAGATGATACTGGATGGTGAGATCATAATTCTTGATCAATTCCAACCACCTCCTTTGCCTCAGGTTCAGATCCTTTTGAGTAAAGATATACTTGAGTCTTTTGTGATCAGTGAAAATATCACAAGTCTCGCTATACAGATAATGCCTTCAAATATTTAGAGCAAAGACCACTGCAGCGAGCTCTAAATCATGGATAGGATAATTGTGCTCGTGTTTCTTCAACTGCCTCAATGTATAAGTGATCACTTTGCCGTCTTGCATGAGCACAAAATCAAGGCCAACTCAAAAAGTATCAGAATAGACTGTGAAGCTTTTCTCTGGCTCAAGGAGGGTGAGAACAGAAGAACTCACCAACTTCTCCTTCAAAGTACAGAAATTTGCTCACAATCATATGTTCACCGAAATTCATGCCTTTCTATGGTAGCTAGGACATCGGCTTGTCAATTATACATAAACTCTCTATGAAACGCTAATAATATCCTGCTAAGCCCAGAAAACTCCTCACTTCTTTGACATATGATGGCCTTTTCTAGTCCACCACCAAAGAGATCTTTCTAGAATCCACCTAAATGCCTTGTTGGTTGATCATATGATCCAGAAAGCCCACTTTTGAGATCCAAAATCCATATTTCATTAGCTTGGCATAAAATTGATTCTTCCTCAATATGAAGCACAAGCCTCAAATACTGCTCGTACTCCTCTAGAGTCTTGGAATAGATCAGAATATCATCAATGAACACCACCACGAAGACATCAAGGTACTGATGTAGCATATTGTTCATTGTCTCTATAAAAACAATAGGGCATTCGTTAGTCTAAAAGACATAACTTTATACTCATAATGCCCACATCTGGTGGACAAAGTCGTTTTTTCAATATCCTGCTCCCGCACATAGATTTGATTGTACCCATACTGAAGGTCAATCGTAGAGAACACCTTAGCTCTCTTCAATTGATCAAATAAATCCTCAATACACAACAAAGGATACTTATTCTTGAAAGTCACCAAATTGAGAGCGTGATAATCAACACATATATGCCAACTCCCATCCGTCTTCTCTGTGAATAGGACATGTTCTCCCTATGGTGACACACTACACTAGATCATCCCTTTAGATAGCAAATCATCTAATGGCTTCTTCAACTTATCTTGGAAGGGTCAAGCCAAATGGTGCAGAGACAAAGAAATAGCCCAAGTACCAAAATAAGATCAATCCGGAATTCTACATTCTGCTTTGGAGGCATTCCTAGAAGTTTTACAAGCAACACATATGGATAGTCACACACCACTAGGATTTCCTCGATGCGCAACAAAGAACTCAGTTTTGTGGCAAGAGACCAAAGCAACCCTATCATTGATGCCCGTCGGCCAGGAAATAAGCTGGCCAACACAAAGAGAATCTAGTGGTGCACTTCCTTAAAAGACTATCTCCTCTCTGAATAAAACTTGCAAGGTAATAGTCTTCCAGAAGCAACAGATCTTGGCACGATAATTGAATAACCAGTCCATGCTGAGGATAACATCAAAAGTTGCTTGCTGAATGACCATCAAATTGGCAGTGAAATCCTCATCATCAATGGTAACAGTATAGCCAGGACAAATTGTGGAACAAGCGATGAGACCCCCACAGAGAACTGACTGAGAAATCTACTGCATGCCCAAGTTCACTCTCCTAGCAAACTCTAGTGATACAAATGAGTAGGTATCCCTGGAATCAAAAAGAACAAAGGCCTCACGAGAATCCACAAGTAATATATATACCTATCGCCATGTTAGGATGGCCTACTATCTCAAGTGTAGGTATGGCGTAGACTCCAGGTGGCACCGAGGTGGCGGGAGCCCCGACACCCGGTGGTGGAGCCACAAGGACTGCCGGATGTGTAGCGATCTGAAGCAGAGCAAATTGTGCATGTTACCAGTAGTACCTGGTATGAGGCACCGTAGGAGCTGCAGGAGTCACCCAAGCTAGAGAATGCTACGGCTGCTAGCATCTTAACATATCCTTGATAAGATGCAGCCAAAAGATGCCGCAAGTACTAGCTCCCACTTGATGATGCTAGTGAGCATCTGTTTGCACACCACCATCTTATGGTCTGCCTGGCCACAATGATGATAGCTCCCTGACCAGGAGCACTCTGAAGTACGGTGTCCATCACCGCACTTGAAACACATCAGGCTTTTCTCCATAACAGGGCGCACTGCTTGAGAAGCTGAAGGAGGACATAGTGCCGAAGAAGGCAACCTCTGCTGAAAAGGCCAAGTCAACGATGGAGGACGCTGGCCCCTTGTAACCTCTTGGGAATGGGTTGCTGAGAAGGGTACCCCTCCACCAAAGATCCTCTTCTGACCACCATCAGAACCCCCAGAAGGAACAGAACCACCGGTAACCTACCTCTCCCTAGTGAGCTCTCTTTCAAACGCCATACCTATGGCCTGATCAACCATAGAGATGATGTCACATGGGCATGTTGCCCCCAAGACATGGCGATACTCCTGGTTAACTCCCCTAAGGAATCTCTTAGCCTTCTCATGGTCATCGCCAACCACGACTAGCACAAAGCGGACCAGGTTGTTGAACTCTGCCTCGTACTCTACAACGGTCATCTTTCCCTATACGTAAGTCAACAGGGAGTGCTCCATCCTCTCAAGGAAGGACTCCAAGTAGAACTTCTCTATCCATTGGTTGTTAGCTACTCTTTGTAATAGGTGCAATAGTTTAGTTACGTAGCTTGATGTCTGTAGTTCTTGGCCGGGATGTACTTAGGACATGGTTGTGAAACTAACTCCTTTAATGCAATGATACAAAGCCCACTCATGAATTTTTTTATGCTCCCTGCTTTATTTCCCTACCAAACAAGCAAGGGGAGGCAATGTAACAATTGGCAACTTGTAAAAGATTTACATGTTCAGATCATACTGTATAATCTATTATAATATTAAAGCAGAAGTAAAAGAAGTTACCATGTTCGCTCTCAAAGGGTAGAAATGTAATACCTCAGTTTAACAAAAGCCCAAAATAGCACCCACAACTACTAAACCTACCAATTTAAACCATTAATGACATATTACCAACAGGTAGGCTACAAATATAAATTTACATCACAGTAGTGAATCGAAATTTTAGCAACACAAGAATCGGTAAATTGACAATAATATGGACCAATTAGTAATAATTTGAATCAATAATAAACTTAACCAAAGAGAATGGACAAGTAGAGACAATATGAGCCATGATGTGCTAAAGGGAATTCATTAATCATCTAAAAATTAATAGATAGCAAGATTTATTTCTAACAATGAAATAGTGATCACTAAGTGAAAGAAAGAACTAGCAAGTGCAATAATATTCTTATGCTACTTCCCACCCATGCATGTTACCATCAACGATCACCTAAAAATAGCAACAAAGCAAGAGTGAGTCCACGGCTCAGCAAATACACAACAGAATAATAAACGAGGTAGACATCATATTGACAATTCATATCCATTCACCATTATCTCATTTTTACATATTCATTCTCATCAAGTTCCATGCGTATGTCTCCTTATCTCATTTCTCTTTTATGGATGCAATGCACATGTCACAACTTCTCTTTTGTTTATACCGGTAGTGGAGTATATATCCATCGATGTCCACTCAAGCCCGCCCTTTTTCATGCAGAGAACTCAAACCCGTCCTTTTTCATATTAGACCTTATCTTCACTTCCGTAGAGTGACTACTAAATTAAGTCTTTCTCTATCCACTTTCATAGGTTGCACACACATAGTAGGCTCTAGAGGGCCACATAGGTCACCTCTTTACAACATGAATGATCAACATGTAATTCAATGATTATCTTTTATTAGTTAATTTTCAGTATTAACCAATAGATAATTTCATCATTTTAGCCATAAGCATCATTATCATTCTACCATAAACATGTGAGCATTATAAGAACAAGTAAATTCATGTGAATCGTCATAGCAAATATTTATTTAAACATAACAACAAGTTCAAACACTCGGATACCATTCTACCATGCACTTGTCTTTCTCTAGTTGTGATGAACGAGATGGTTTGAAGATGACAACACACCCGAAGCTACTCTTTCTACAGTAAATATCCAACCTCAAAACAAGCTACAACTGTATAAGAACAACAATTAAATAACAATGCTCCTACACGTTTCCCAAATCTGCAATATTTTCCTTTACCAAACAGACACACGTGTTATCCCAGTACTTAAAAAGCATAATTTTTTACCCCTAAGTCTTATCATGGCAAACCAGATCAGTTCTGAAATTTACACAAAAGTCCCTACAATTTCTTAGTTGGTCACAATTCCTAATTAAACAATTTAACCATCCGCTTTTAACCCAAAAGACTATCTTATCATCTTCTGGATAATAGATTTAATATTTCATAACTATTAGTCTAAACATGCGAATACAGTAAACCGTATCATTTCAAAAACTATAGAAAATTAGCTACTCTTTTACACGTGGCATACATAGGACGCACCGCTAGCGCTGGCATCGCCATGTGGCGCATTGGAGATATTGTAGTAGTGGCTTCCAGTTGGGTTCCACCAGTCAGTAGAGGCTCAAAACCCCTCCCGATTGCGAGGCTTCCTAGTTCCTAAGGGAAGGCTACTTCGCCCAAATCCTCGTGGTTTCGCCCAAATCCCCCTCCATGGCTCGTAGCTGTAGATCTCGCCGCCCATGGTCGGACGGCCTCCCACCCGAGCTCCTCTGCATCGTCCTCCTCCACCTGAGCTGCGTCGCCGACCGTGTCTACTTCGCCGCCGTCTGCCGCGCGTGGCGCTCCGCCGCGCGGGCCGTCGACGCCCCGCCGCGCCAGCTCCCGTGGCTCCTCCTCCCGTCCCTCGACGCGTCCTCCTTCTTCAGCCTCTACTCCGGCGCCACCCGCCGCCTCTACCTCCCGGAGGGAGTCCGAGGCGCGCGCTTCTGCGGCTCCCACGACGGCGGCTGGGTCGCCGTCGCGGTCGACCCGTTTCGAGGGTACGCGGCCGTGAACCTCCTCTCCGGCGCGAGGGTTCCCCTCCCCGACAGGCTCAGGCTCAACCTCCCCGATAATCACGATCTCCAGACCACCACCGTCTGCGAGCACCGTATGGTCATCCGCACCGTCACCTTCTCGGCCGCGCCCACCTCGGAGGGCTGCCTCGCTGCCGCACACGTCTCCAGCGCCTCCAACATCGCCTTCTGGCGGCCGGGGATGGACGGGCACTGGCGCGCGTGCCGGCGTGATGTCGACCCGCTCCAGGACATCATCTATCACAGGAACGAGGTGAAGCAAGGCTTCCACGTCCTCACCGATAAAGAGGATGTCCTGGTGTACACGCCCGGCGGCGCCCGGGACGCCCCGCTGGAGATGTCCTTCAGCTCCTACCAGGTCCAGAGGCGCGTGGATTACGTGCCCGATCAGTTCTTGCCCTCGACGTTCGCCGTGACCCGTTACCTGGTGGAGTCCCGCGGGAAGTTGCTAATGGCGCTGCGGCACTACTCTGCCCGACGCCCCGCGGGGCGGCGCACGCGAATGTTCAGAATCTTTTTGATGAAGCATGAGATTGCGCCCCATGGCGGCTCTGAAGTTTCCTGGGTGGAGCTCCACAAGCTGCCTGGTCGGGTGCTCTTCCTTGGTAGAGGCTGCTCTAGGGCCTTTGAGGTGTCTCAGTTCAGCAACCTCCAGGAGGGTAGCATCTATTACTTGGACGATATTAGCTTCGACATATCCTTGGTGTTGAACAATGGGAGTAAGTTCTCCAGCACTGACTTGGGCATGTACAAAACGCTCAAGATTAGGGATCGTACTCGGCGCTTTCCGCGTGAATTTACTTCAGAGTGCTCTCCTCCAATCTGGTTTGTCCCCTGAATCGATATATACTTTGGGGCCTTTAGTAAGTCTCTGGCTAGTACCCTGCACTTTTCTGCAGTTATGATAAAAGATGCCGAGGAGTATGTTTTTAAGGGAAAAAAAACAAAAGAAAGTTGATCGGTATGAACAAATGTATGGCGTGTTGCAAACATCAATGAATATCTGTTTTTCGTCACCTGAATATATATGCCATACTTGGCCAAATTTGATTTAGTTCTGTCTCTTGACATGAATCACTACTGTTCCTTGACATGAATCACTTACGAAAGGCATTGCACTGATGATTGCAATGGATACAGATATTAATTGTGAAGTTTTTTCTGATTAATTGGTCCAGCTCTATTCTATGAAGTTGACCTTCTCGGAAGCCAAGATCAGTGATTACATTCTGTTCCCCTTACTTTTTTTCTAATCAAAACAGTAATGGGAGGCAACGGAACAATTGGCAACCAGTAAAAGACTTACAGGTTCAGAGACTTCTATAATTACAGCAACAGCTCTGAGGATCAAATTTGTGTCTGGTGGCTTTACTCACCACTCCCTGATATGAGCACTTCAGTTCAGCTGCTCCATTCTTTTTATTTTTCTTCCTTTGGCACAGCCCCACGATTTTACATGCACTTAGTTCGACGCAAAGTCTCCACTCGGCTTCTTGCTTTGCAACACCTTTTACATCCTGGTCCATTGTTCCCATGTGGCATTCTTGCTTGCCCATGCTGATCTAAAATGTCTTGCTTATTACATTTTAAGAATGAGTGCTGTTCCATACTTCCATTTCAACGTTGGTCCTGTTGGACAGGCTCATATCTGTATGAGTTATGAAGGACTTGCTCTATTGTACTTGCTCATGCAAAGACATGATAATCGATTGCTTCATGTTTGCAAAGTTGGGTAGCACGCAACCATTTCAATCCTATACCAGCTTCTAGTCATAAACCGACCCTGCAGCTGTCATCTCTCTTTTCTGATACAGCCAAGTTTGTATTTAGTTCTTTCTCTAACATGCATGATTAATAAGTGGAAAGTGCATGCTTGTGCTGAATGGATATGAAACTCAATGCATTGAAATTTGCTCAGCATTTTATGATTAGATGTCCTTCAAACAAGTATTCCTACTGTCAGGATAGGTCAGTGATTACATCGTACAGTTATCATGAACTCTTCGACTTAGGCCTTCAGTGAAGGGTTAATAACATATCTTTTGTGAGGTCAACAATTCAAGGTTGTAGTGATGTATAATTGTCTGGATTTCCTTCTTGGCAAAAACATGATGTGTATAGATTCTATTTGCTGATGAGCAAGCATGTGCTGATGTGCATAGCGAATTGCTTCCTATTTACACAACCGAATGGATAGCTTCTCAGCAGTGCTGATTACATTAATTATCTACAAACATAGAGTTACACATAATGCATCCAAGAGTAGCAGCAATCTGTAAGCAGAATGCTTTGCTTGTCATCTGTACATGAAGTTATTTACGAATTCATGTTCTGAGTTTCCTCGACACCTACTGCTTTGGTGGATGACTTAGTTGCTACTGCTTTGGTGCCTACATATCCAGGGTTATCTTTTATCCTTGAGTTAATTGCCATATTGCTTTGGATCAACTGCATAACCAGGCAGCAAAGTAGCCACCTCTCTGCGTTCCACCCGGCCACGATGTCGATGTAAGTAGCACGCCTGCGCATCTAGTTCGTGCCATGAGATTTCAACTTCTTTGGTTTGCGGAGACATGCTCTGTTGAGAGCAGGGTAATATGAGTTCGACATCGTGCTCCTATTTGAGTAGTAAAAATTAAGTAGGAACAACAGGGATAGTGAAATACGAATCGAGAATCCAAATCTAGGGGCGGTGTCAATGACGGCTCTTGGGATTTAGAAGATAAGGATAGACACAGATTGAGAATTGCAGCGCAGTAAACTGCAAGAAGTATAGTAAATCGCAACAGCCTCCCGCGCGTCAGGCCAGACAGCGTCCCGCCGCCGCTCCAAGCCCAATTGGCAACCCACGAACGAAGCTCAGAACAGAACACCCGCGACTCCAAACGGCCACACGATATTCACGGGCTCGCAGCCGTCGTCCGTCACAACGCCTGCGGCCGCCGCGCAGTTACCAGCAGGTAGGGGTGTAAACGGATCGGATTCGGTCGGATATTGCTTAAACCGTATCCTAATCCATATTTTTTTTCGGATTCGGAGTCGAATACGGTAAGACCGGATACGAATACGAATTCGGAATATTCGGAATTTCGAATACGGTACCGTCGGGACGGATATATAACGGATTCGGCTCGAAAACAGATAATATAGGCGGATAACATAGGCTCGGAGTTCATATGGTTGAACCTTTTTTAGCTTATCTTCTTTTTTTCTTGATGGAATATCCCATATTTTATTGGATTTGTTGAAATTTATTTGGATTTTTCTAGATTTTATTTGAAAGCCAAGAGCAAAAAAACTTATTTTAACTATTTTCTAAAAGCTAAAAATAGTTTATGTTATTTCCCTAAGTTGTCCTAGATTTATAATATTTTTTGTGCATTTTCTGGAATTTTTTGGAGTTATTTGCATTTATTGGATTTGTGGGAAGTTATTTGGATTTGCTAATGGGCTGATGGGCTGAAAATGATGATTTGGCTGATGGGCCGGATATCCGAAAAATATATCCGGGTATTATCCGATAAAATTCCGGATAGTATCCGTATCCGTCGGATAGTCCGCTCCCGAATCCGAATCCGTATCCGAAAGCAACTATCCGAATCCGACTCCGAATCCGATAATTATCCGATATGACTATCCGAATTCGATCCGACTCGGATTCGGCGGTCGGTCGGTCGGGAAATATCCGATCCGTTTTCACCCCTACCAGCAGGTGTAGGCGCCGAACTCTTTTGGAACCGCGGGTTTCGTGGCGCTGGCAAATCATCGGGGTTGGCTCCAAGATCGACGGTAGGAACAAAACTGTCGACGGCCATCTTAGGGATATAGTAGTGTATATGTGGCGTTAGGGATGTAGTAGTATTCTAGGGTTCGTTTGACCCCTCAACAAAGTTGTTCAGCATTAGGGTTGACACACCCTGATTCTCACATGCAGGCACCAGCCACAGAATTGAATTGCGTGTAGGATCATACATACCACACTAGTAGGAGTTAAAGCCACTTTTGATACTATTTCACATCGTATTTATAAAAATAACCGTATGCCCGGCGGTATTGACAAAAATGTCGTTTCTGTCGTCCGGTAGGCGGGCGGCAGCGCCCGCAAGGTGACACGCGGCGCTGCCGCCCCCTCACCAGACGGCAGGTGGCAGGCTTGCCTACCATCCAATGAGGGGACGGCAGATAAATTAGGCTAGCTAATTAGCTGGCTTAATTACCTGCCCTAATTTTTTATTTAATATTTGTTTGAATTTTTAAATATATCAAATGAGCTGAAAAAATTACAAAAATTTATATACAGCCTCCCAATATAACGTACCTCGTAATGTAATTTTTGGTTAATTTTATCCTTTGCGAATTTAGCTCAAAAATTCATACAATTTTAATATTTTATGAGTTTTTACATATAGTAAATGAGCTCCAAAAATTATGAAATTTTATGTGAAACCTTCCGATACAATAATAGTTATTGTGTAATTTTTTGAAAATTTTATGTGGTCCAAATTTACCATGTTTATTTGGGTTAAATTAATCATGAATTTAATAATCGTCACGCATCTTTTTGAAGTGGCATGTGTTAACCAATCATGTTATATATTATTTGCTGCTATCTAATTTGCATAATTGTCACTCTCTGTGTATGTGCCCCCATCGCGCGCTCTCTTGTTCGTACTAATGTCATTATTTCCGTGTTGTCCCCCTCATCCTCTCCTCGTTTGCATATTTGTCGGTGTTACGATGTCGTCTCCCCTCACCCGAAGTGCTGCTCATGATAATAGGTCCTCAATGTATGGGGTGAGTGCACCGGGTTCACCTTTCGCTTGGCCATAAATATGAACCTCTGGCAGTTCATTGTTGCTCATCCCAGTCGCTTATCGCAAAAGGTGAATGCTGCGGTCATCGCTGAAAATTGGGAGTCCATAGCTCATTAGTCCGTGAAGGTAGTGTGTAGCTCAAAATTAGCAGTGCTGATTTCTCGTCTGAAAAAGTGGGTAATTTTTGATCATATGCTTTCGACGTTACTCTCAAATTGTAGTCAATTAATGTTATTTAGTTAGTCTTGATTAATATAGTTTATATTACGAAGTAAGTATATTGTAGTAATTTAGACATAGTTTGTACTATTTTTGTGTACATACGGTATCCATAATTTATTAGTTCGGGGTAAGTAATGAGTTAGTGCTAAGGATAATAGTATTGAATGGCTTGTCACTTTTTTTCAAATGAGTAATCAAATTATCTGTAAGTAGTGAAGTATTCCTATGTAGTTACACGCATGCATGTAATCACTGACTTGTAGTATGTTGCTATCATTATCAATTTTCACACTAATATTTTGTCTGTCCCATTTGTTGTAAGGTACTCTCAAAATTAATAGTGCGTAGCTAATTATTTGGAAAAAGCAGTGCATAAGTCATTAAGGACGCGGCAGTGCTGATTACTTATTCCGAAAGACAGGTATCTTTTATAGCATGCTTTTGACATTATTCCCGTAGTCGTAGTCATAATTACTGTTATTTAGTTAGTCATAATTAATGTAGTTTATATTATAAAGTAAGTTTTACTGTCATTATTAATATTAGCACTAATATTTTGTCTGTTCTATGTATTGGTAGGTATGGCTTTACCAGAGCTTCTGGAACACTTGTACGATGAGAAACACCGTTGCCATGCATGGATGACGAGTGACGTGGCTGACCCTTCGCCGTTCAAGCTGGGGGGATCCGTGGGCGCTGGACGAGCGCTATGTCCCAACCCTGCAGGCTATGGGCTTGTTGCCCTTTGCGAGGCTGGTCTCCACCAGGCACGAGTTCGCCATCGATGGCAGCTTGCTCGCGGCACTGGTGGCGGCTAGGCTTTCTCACAATCTCATTTGAGAAGATCACCGGCCTAACTCCTCCAAACCATCTAGGTGTTGGCAAACATCAAGTAACAAGTTAGAGATACTCACTTGAATAAATCAAGTGTCAAAGCTTGATGGATACACAATCCACCGCCAAGTGCAAGACATGTACAAGGATTTACCTCTCCAAGCTCACTAGGTGTAACACATGCATAAAACAAATGGGAGGGCTCGCTCTTAGCTCAAGAAAACGGAGTGCTTAAACAACCTTGCCAACTAGCCACAATGGGGGTATTTATACCCCATACCAAGAAACTAGCCATTCAAACAAGTTTTCACAAAAAAAAAATGCTAAAACCGGTCTGACCACCAACACATGGCCAATCAGACCAGCTTGCCCTGCAATGGCTAGAAAAATATCCATTACAGAGGCCGCCCACAGAAGGACCGATCAAATCGCCTACAGTTAGACTACTCTAGATGGTCAGTCAGACCACTTTGCAAACTCAGCAAAAATGCTCTCTAGGAAAAACAACCGGCTACAAAAGTTTGGTCAGACCGCTTAGGCCAGTCTACTGCTGGTATCGAGCCGGTTAGACCGCTAGCCAGTCAGACCGACCAACACATGGCAGTGTAACTGGTTTGCAAAAATAAAAAATGACCAACACATTGCAAATTATAGTATCATGCAAACAAGAGTTAAAACATGATCCACAACATGTTGCAAAACATATTCACCCACTTTAGAATCATGATACAAGGTTTAGAGACATGGACTCAAACTATTTTCAAAACACATTCATAAACTAAAGTCACATGCGACAAAAACTATGCATAACCCTCAACTATTTGTAAAACATATTCGTAAATACCAATGTCATGCCAAGGAGAGCTAGAGTAAGCATAATGAGCTATTAACACATGATACACTCAAACTAATAGCTAAGACCTCTCTTAATAGTACGGCAATATATACTAGCAATCTGATCTACCAACCAAATACCAAGACTGGTAAAAGACTAGCAGCATATCCTTAACCTATGCTAGTTATACCTTTGCCTTGCGTATTCACTTGTAGATTGATGACAAACATCTTCATTCCAAGTCCGAGTTCTTGACTTGATCATCAACACACGCCATTCATTGTCTGACTTGATGACAATCAACACATAAAGCCATCTAAAGTCTTCATCATCACAAGATATAATATGTTTTATCAACTCACGAAAAATATTAGTCTCACAAAATGATTGTCATTAATTACCAAAACTCATCATTAACTAATAAATGGTGGGTCTAGATTCTTCAGCCACCTCTTATCGCACCTCCCAAGCTGCCTTCCACCCCATCGGTCGCTACCGCATTCCACACCTTCACTCCTCGTGTCGTGAGCTATCGCCTCGATCGGATTCGACAACTGTTGACCTCGCCTTACCCGAATCCAACAGGCACAAACATCTTGTTGCCTAGATCTGGCCGTTGCCTCGCCCGTCGTCCCGTCCTTCGGCTGCTGCCGATGTCAGCCTCGCTTGGATTCATCCTGCCACCGCCGTTGGTCGTCGTCCTCACCCGTGGCCTTTGGCCACTGCCTCACCCATGACCTTGTCTAGCCGCAGTCACCAGCCTCACCCAATCTAAGTGTGATCCAGGCCTGATTCAGTTGCCAAGCCCGATCAATTGATAAGTGCATGCTCTACTCTCTTTCCTCCCCCAAGCGATCTAACGGCCTGATTCCATCCCACACTAGATTGGACGTTTCAGCATTAAAGGGGGACGTGGTCCAACCAGAGAGCTGGAATGGCAACTGAATTGGAGCACCATGATATCCAGGCACTATGATTTCAAATGCACAAATTCAACTCAGTTTTGGGTATATTTTTAAAATTTTCAGTTTTAGGGTATATACCCATCTACAACAATCCACATGAAATATGTACCTTTGAAAAAATATGCTCAAATTCAAAGTTTTCCATCGATAGTTTATCGCATGCTTTGCTGACTTTTATATATAATCAGCACATACCTACATTCAAACTCATCTGAACTAGTTACTAAACAAGTTAAACTCAACATATGAAAAATTCCAAAAAAATTTCGCACACGATACCTAGGGAAAATACTGCACCTAGGTGCCTAGGCACCTAAACTATGAACTGTCCGATACACATGTATGATCAACATGAAATTCGAAGTTTGGGTATGAAATGTTATATACCTTTGACGTAATTATGGCAAGTGAGGTTTGAACTTAGGGCAAACTAATGTGAATTGCTTTTGAATTTAATTAATCTAGAGTGATTATATACCATAAAACTAGCTCAAACTAGTTAAATTGAAGATGAATTTAAATTTTTTGGAATTTGATATCTCAAATGCACTTTTTAGGGTATGTGAAGATACCTAAGTCAAACTTCGTGAATCTTAAAGCACATCAACAAATACTGATTTAGGTGCTTAGACACCTAGGTGGTTTATCACTTGTCCTAAGAAAGAAGAGGAATTACTTTCAAGGTGCATTCTTCTGCATGGGAGATACTTCAGGTTAAATTGCTTTGTAGTTTCCATGTGTATTTGTATATATAGTTGGAGGCACAATTTTTGTTATTTTCGCTGTCATATGCGTATTAAGGTGTCAATATATCACACATACACACACATTTGGAGGTGTGTGTTAGAGCTGTCGCAACTCGCGAATAACCTATTGTCTTATTTGGATTAACACTTTCTTCTCCATATCGACGGTTCGTTTCTCTACCGAGCATAAGGTCCTATATGGAATTATGAAGCCTTTTGAGGCTGCTGCATGCACGCGACGTGTTGTCAAACTGTTGGCGAAGGTTGATCGTTGCTCAGCAAAGATTAAATATTTTCATTTCCATGTATGGCCAACATGCAAATGGGCCGTCAGAGACGTGATGTAGCCTGTATCCCACAAAAGGCCCAACACTCGCATGGAGAAGCAAGGAGATTTAGGCTGAGTTTTTTTATTTATTGTTTGGTTTTATCTTTCTTTCCGTACTTTCTCTCATACGAACAGCTATAATTTAAAAATTTTAAACAAAAATTATAAATCACAGTAAAAAAATCCACCTTTTTCTTTTTGGATCAACATGACAGGGCGGCAGATTTGTGCCGTCTGACTCACGGATAATCCTGAGCAAGTGGAACCGAGTATTCCCCTATCACAGCAAAGTCTTCTCTCAGCCGTCTCAAAAAAAAAAAAAGCCTTCTCTCAGCCTCGATTCCCCCTCCCCCTTCTTGCTCCCCAAGATGACGCCGTCGTGGTCGGACCTCCCGACGGAGCTGCTCGGCCTCGTCCTCCTTCACCTGCGCTGCCTCGCCAACCGCGTATACTTCGCCGCGGTCTGCCGCTCCTGGCGCTCCGCCGCGCGGGCCCTCGGCCCGCTTCCGCAGCTCCCGTGGCTCCTCCTCCCGTCCGCCGACGCGCCCTCCTTCGTCAGCCTCCTCGCCGGGGCCACCAACCGAATCTCCCTCCCGGACGGCGTCCGGGCCGCGCGCCTCTGCGGCTCCCACGAAGGCGGCTGGCTCACCCTCGCCGCCGACGGCTGGCGCGGGTACGCTCTCTTCAACCTCTTCTCCGGCGCGTGGGTCCCCCTCCCCGACAGGATCAGCGTGCCACTCGGGGGCTACGAGAGCTGCGTCATCGTCCGCGCGGTTGCCCTATCAGCCGCGCCGACCTCGCAGACCTGCCTCGCCGCCGCCCTCGTCTGCGGCACGTCCAACGTCGCATTCTTGCGGCCGGGGCTAGACCGCCACTGGCTGATCTTCGGGACGATCCACGGGCTCCATGACATCCTGTACTACGAGGGCGAGGTACTGCAAGGCTTCCATGCTATCACGAACGACGAGGCTATCACTGTGTTCAAGGCTTCAAGCAGGAAGACGCCCGCCGCTCCGCCGCCCTCAACATGACACGAAGGTACTACCGGATGCGGAGGCGGCCCTGCGCGCCCCCGTTCTTGAGCCGCTACCTGGTGGAGTCCCGCGGAAAGTTGCTGATGGTTGCGCGGTACTGCCCCCGTATAGCCTACGCTGAACACGGCAGCAGCGCGGGCGAGGTCATGGCGCACCGGACGCGCAGCTTCAATGTCTTCGAAATGGCAGTGGAGGTTCTTCCCGACGGCCAACATGTGGCTTCCTGGGTGGAGCTCGATGGCTTGGAAGGCCGCGTTCTCTTCCTCGCGCGAGGCTGCTCCAGAGCCTTCGAGGCGTCTCAGTTCGATGGATTCAAAGAGGGCATCTACTTCTTGGATGATACAAGCTTCGACATATCCTTGGTGCTGTCGTATGGGAGGAATTATCCTTGTAGTGACATTGGCAGGTACTCGAGGCGCAATATTGCTCACGGTTTTCAGGGCTTTCCATGCGAGTTTCAGTCGAACTGCTCCTCTCCTACCTGGTTTTACCCTTAATTTAGGTACAAGTTTTCTCCTACCGGCTGCAATCTTGTTAATTTGATGTTGTTGCCTTTGCCTAGCATGTTCGAAAAATGAAATGAAAAGAAAAGGATATTGATGGTTATGGATAGTTGTATGACATCATGCCAATGGGAAATCTGTTCAGTCTGACCTGAATATAATCAGTCATATTTCAGTATTGGTGGAGCCAATGATTTAGTTCTGTTTTGCACCATGAATGATCAATCTACGAAAGGTCCTCACTGCATTTTTTTTTATGCGAGAGCCTAAATTCATTCATGTTTTCGCCAACCATTTCTGATAAATGATAATTTAGTTCCATTCTGTCAAGTAGACTTACTCTGAGGTTAAGATCGCTGGTTACATTCTGTATTTTTTGAAGAAAAAATGGGAAGGGAGCTGTTTGACGCTAGAAATCGCTCTAAGATTTCTTACCATGGGTATAAGGTGTGGGCGTACCAGCGTACTAAATACACAAAAATAAATAAACACTAGAAAAGATAAGGAAACATATATTTTATTTATTCATTTGAGAATAACAAAATTACAAGTTTCTTTTATATGAGTGCACTCCATGACCTGTTTTGCATAACAGATCTGACATAAGCAATGTGGTCTCTTAGTCCCAAGGGCCTCAAAAAGCTTCTAGTTAATTACATCCGTAGGGTAAGCCCACAGAACACCTCCGATTAAGCTACGCATTGGTCGTCGTCTTCAGTCTTTGCTTCATGTTTTTCGTACATGTGATGAATGGCTGATGTAGATATGAACATTGGTATGATCCATAGTCTCGTCTGTCTATAGGGCCATTGACAACATTGCCCTTGTATTGACCACGCCCGCCCCTATCATTCGACGTCGTCAATATCAAATGACACGTATAATTAAGGTGATTAAAAGTGTGCATGACTCATGCCAAGCATAGTTAATCTAATGATACAGCAGTAGAATCAACATAGTAAAGATAATTCAGGTAGTGAGGTCAACAGAGAAGAACGTCTGGGTCGGGTGTTGACGTGGTCGAAAGTGACTACTGGGAAGGACACCACTGGCGTGGTCGTAAGCCGTGCTCATATGCCATAGTTGTATGCCGTAGTTGTAAACCGTGGTCATGAGCCATGGTCGTAAGGTATGCTTGTATGCACCTAATCTGTTAGCAACCATGTGTGACACATCAGTAAATTCTACAATAAAACATGAATTTCAATAAGGGTCGAAACTCTAGCCATCCATCAATCATCATAAGAATTAATCATCAAGAAAGAGAGGGGAGTGGTGGGGGCTATATCACCGACGATTAATGTAACATCCTGAATTTCGGATGTTCGAAAATGAGGGAAATTCCAAAAAAAAACTTTTTGCAACATTTGGTTTGCATTTGAATTTCTTCTATAATTTTATTTGGGATTTTTCCAATTTTGTGCAATGCAAGTTAATAACTGGGGTTAATTCCCAAATGCAAGTAATACTCATAACAGCAAAATACACGGAATAAATTAATGCAAGTAATTGTAAATATAAAAAACTGAAATTCAAATTTAAGTCACTAATGCTAAACCTCAAATTAACTAAAAATTTGAGGAGGGAAAGTATAACTTGAAAATTTAAATAATGAGAGACGAGTTCAAACCCTGAGGACTTAATTCAAATTTAATTTCTTAAATCAAACATGGTTTATAAAAATGGAGAGAGGTTTTAGGATTATGCATGTGCCTGTTAGCTTCTTGATGCTGCAGCTGTAATGCAGAGTTGCTATTGGCTACTTGGGTTGTAGTGGCATTGCAAGATCAGAGCCTTAGATGTCACATGGGTTTTCTTTCAAATAAACAGGGAACATTTGGGCATGAATATGATAGTAGGTTCGACTATTTTAATAATTGTGATAGGTGTTCTTTTCATTTTTCTTCCTAAAGGTGAAATTGGTCGATACATGAAAATTCATGTTTGTTCCTTTGCTTACTTGATGAACTATGTTGTGTACAGCTCAATACGGAATACTAGAACATATCAATAGTCTTGACACTGATAGAAGCAAGTCCCGGCCTCCGACATGACAAGTCTCCTTTAAGTTTGTAATTATTTAGTTTGTAATAATGCTCCTGTATGCAAATCTCCTTTAAGTTTGCTCGTCAGTTTAGAAAATAAATGCTATTTTGAGCCACAACATATGTAACTGATCAGAAGTGCATATGTTTTGGTGATTGATGTAGTTGTCTCGGCTCCTTGCTTATATGGCTATATGCATGTATGATTTGTTCATACTAAAGATAAGATGATCTAAAGTTAGGAAATCAATTTTGACAACATGATCGGGTAGATGTGAACTGCGCGACAACACTCCGAACATTGAGATGTCTAGCATTCGGGACATTTTGTAACACCCCGGTCCTCCACAGGGTCCAAGATGCTACCACCACACATTTACCGTTTCAAAGATATGTTGCTAATCTAACTTTTAGCAGTGCCTCTCCTTTTGTTTTTGGTTACCCACAGGGAGACCACAACAAATAAATACAGAATAATCGCAATAGGTTAACTAACTTTATATTACACAAACCATAACATAAACAGGCTTTAGATTCTACAACCATGTGAGACCCACCATCACGGCTCGCTAACAAACTAAACCAAACGGTGAGCCACCAAAACTTAACACTAGATTAAACATAAAAGCTCAGTGTACGGCTAAACTGTTATTTCATAGGTGCAGTGCCAAAAGGACTAATCCCATTCCATACATGTCGCCATCATTCACCTAAAAACAATGACAAAGCAAGGGGGAGTCCGGAGACTCAGCAAGCACACCATAAAACAATAACACTGCTTTAGCAATTCAATTGATTTCACGAACTGTAAGCTGTAAATCAACTCTATGACTGTAAACTTAAATTAAGTCTGTAACTGTATACTGTAAATCAATTCTATGTATGTAAACTGTAAATCAATTCTATGTCTGTAACTGTAAGTTAATTCTATGTTTGTAAACTGTAAATCAATTCTATGACTGTGAGCTATAAATCAAATCTGTAACTGTAAACTATAAGTCAAATATGTAATTGTAAACTATAAATCAAATCTATAACTGTAAATTGTAAGTCAAATTTGTAACTGTAAACTATAAATCCAATCTGTAACTGTAAACTGTAAGTCAAAACTGTCTGTAACTGTATCACTTTCTCTGTCACTTTCATGCAACGCAATATCATGCAATGCATCTGTATACTCTGTAACTGTAGCTTATACCGATATAGTGGAGCGTCCACCCGTCGATGGACCACTCATTCGCCTCGTCCTCTTTCATATGAGATCTCAACCTCCACTCCCGTGGAGTGCCTACCTCTGTAAGTCTTATTCAAGAGCACTCCGGACTAGCCATATGACTTTCTCACCGACCTGGCTCTTGTACATTTTGTATGATGCAATATGCTTCAAATATGGATGTCTAATCATAAACAGTACTCATCAAGGTATGATTAGCACAATTTACATCATCTCATAAAAACTGTAGATCATGGCATAGAAATACGAATAACAAACATTCACCACAATTTACTGTTCCACCATGCACTTGCATGTTAACCTGGCGGACAGTGCGTGGACGGTACCAGACTCAAACCGCCACCTGAACAAGCATTAACTATTTTCAATTCATTTCTAATGCAATACATTCATATACGAGCAAATGACATTGCTCTAACATCCAACCCGACATAATCAAATCCTGTCCCACCGGGCAACCTCTCATTGTCCCGATGCTTAACCAGTCTGTAAAATTAGCGGTTTCATCGTTTATACTCACCGATCGAATTCTACACGCTTAATCCCACTTTAATCGATCACACTATTGAACCTCAATTTATTCCCCTCCTCCCTCTCCTGCCACGGATCGACCAGATCAACAGTGGCAGTACCGATTTCACCGTCCAGGCATTCATATTAATAAACACTATCTAAATGGCCATATGCATAAATTCTAATTATCGATATATTAACTTATGCCCGACTTGGTAAATAAACATGGAAAAGGGTTTTTGAGTCGTTACCCTAGCCCCAACGACTGGATCGAGGCACTACTTTCTTTTCCCTTGGCCGGATCTGACATATCTGGCGGTGGGTCATACTTTCCTTTTCTCTCCTTTTTTTTTTTGCTTTTTCCCTCTTCTCTTTTCTTCTCTTTCTTTTTTTCAGCCGGCAGCCGCTCCTTCTCTTTTTCTTTTCTTCCTCTTCCTTCTTCCTCGCTCGGCCACCGGCTCTTTCCTCTTCTTCACTTCATTTTCTTTCTCCCAATCGGCTGACTCCCTCCTTCCCTTCCTGCCTGCTCCCTCTTCCCTTGGCTCGCTGGCTCACCTCCACTCCCACCTGGCTCTCCCCTTGCGTCCCTCTTGCACGGTGTGTGGACGAAAAGGCGACAACGGCTCATGGCCGGCGGAGCAAAGGGATGACATGGGTTGCAGGGTGGAGCAACGGCAGCAGCCAGGGGCGAGGAAGGTGAGGCGCGCGCGAGCTGGAGCGACGCTCGAAAACCACGAGGGAGGCACGGCAACAGCGGTGCGCACAGGGGAAGCAAGTGCGGAGGCGAGTGACAGCAGGAGCAAGGGCACGCGGTTTGGTGGAACCAGGCGATGGCGTGCGGCAGCGGCTCGCACGAGCAAGGGCAGCAGCAAGGTGAAGCAGCGGCGGCTGCCGGAAGTCGGCAAGCAACGGCGCCGGGGGCTGGCAAGCGGCGGCTGCAGGCGCGAGGGGGAGGCGATAGCAACAGGGTAAGCACGGAAGGAAGTAAAATCGGCTTTTTGCTTCTTCTCCTCTCCAGATCTCTCTTTTACATGGGCATAGTGTGGGCCGGGCTGGGCTGGATCCAACACATGAGCAATTTTCTAAATCCTATAGAAAATTATTGTTCATTGATGTTCATCAGTAGAGGTGATCCCATGATGCAATAGAGGTGACCCTAATGATCTTCTCACTGGATCCACCCATGTGTTTCATCAATATTATGCCAATTATAATATAGGCAATCTTGGAATAGTGATGGGTTTGATTCTCCTTTTATTTTTTATTTTTTGTAAGCTCTTAGTAGGCCTTATTTACTGGGAACAAGTTAGTTGAGATTTTGATAATTTGATTCTCCGTTGCTTTCTAAGGGACGCTTGCCCCTTGTTTTAGCATATAAGTTCACATTACAGTGCTATCAGGAAACAAGAGCTCCCTGTCTTTACTTGGAGTAGCTGCTTAGTATTTCTAATTCTAAGTTCCACATTGCTTTCACATAGAAAACTATGCAATGGAGCTCATTATCCTAATGCAGGGGATTTTGTTAACTATTTCCTAGGGACTAAACAAGACATCAATATCACAATTGGAATAACAAAACAATTGCAAGCTTCTAGGGAATAGTTAAGAAATAGACATGAAATTTTCAACATGTTCAATTGTTCACCATCATGAGGCTAAACTTTGTGACTAAAAAATTGAGTAGTTGCACAATGTATAGACCAAAACCTTTAGAACAGAGTAGCTTTCTCTAAACCTTAATTTAATCAACATCTATTTTGTGATTCTGTTGCTGTTAAGCTGTTTTCTAACATTGGTTACAAAGCTTCAATGTTTTGCTTAATTTTCTTCCTTCCTTGGCTTCTTCCTTGTGACGTATCTGACGTTAGTGCTTGGTTGTTTAGTAGGCAGGCTGTTGACTTCTGGTACATGTCTACAATGGATGGATTAATGATAGATTTTTAGTAGCTTTTTAAATCCTTTTTTTTTATTTTTTTGCTTGGATGAGGAAAGCTGTCCTCTGTAAATATGCTCTCTACTCTCATTTACTCGCAAGAGAAAGATGAATGAAAAGGTTGGATTCGAGGGTTGTTGCTACCTCAATTTGAAATTACAGTACATCTTGTAATATATCCCTAATTTTTTCTAGGCAGGTCTTGCGAACACGAGTCTCTATGAATTTTACACTGAATGCTTGTTTACTTCTACGAAATTACCATGTTTATGTGAATTTATTTATGGAGTATAAGGGTGTGTTTGGTTTGTGCTCCCAACTTACTCTACCAATTTTTTAATAGCACCCTAATAGTTGGCCCTTGTTTTGATAGTTGCTAAATTTTGGTATGTCCATGGATCTTTGGTCACATCCTATATATTTTCTTACTAATTCTTGGGCAACCAAAGTTTTGACCAAAATTTTGGTATAGCTTGTTTGGGCACAAACCAAGCACACCCTAAAACCACTGTGTTCGGTACTTCATGCCACAGCCCACATGCTACAACCCACAAGCCAACAGTGAGCCGTACCACCAACCCAACATGTTCCCACCCAAGGAGGTCCAGGCCCGACCCTAGTCCCTTTCTTTTCCTCACGGGCCATGGGGCTAGGTAATGGGCCGCACGGAATTGGCCCCCTTGCACCCGAGTTTGAGCTGTCGCAATTCGCGAATAGACAACACCGCCCTATTCTTTTTCAGTTTTTAACCTCAGCTTTTATCTTTACTATAGTAACTAGTTTTAAACAGAATATCTTTTTAAAATGAGGTCTACTAGTTAATTATAGTACATACTGTACCGACTTCATTTATATCAATAAAAACTACATGTGAGTTTCTGTTACTCTGTAATCTCTCTCACGAATAGATCAAAAACCATAAGTTATAGCCAAAAGTTATAAACCTCAGCTAAAAAGAACATACCTATCCTGTTTGGTTGACCGTAGTTCAGCAAAGATGAGATATTTTCGTTTCCATGCATGGCCAACACGCAAATGGGCGGCAGAGACGTGATGTAGCCTGTATCCCACAAAAGGCCCAACACTCGGCATGAAGAAACCGAAATATTTTTTTTTCTTTTTTGGTCAACACGACTAGCTAGGCCGGCCTATTAGGCAATCTCAGATAAACTATTCTAAACCGTCATCTCGCATTTGAATCTAGGTGATCATTTCGACTTCGGCTTTTAGCTTCTGGCTTATTTTTTACTATTCATAAATTTCATCTTTTTCTAAACTTTTGGTTTTTTGTTGAGCTTTTTTGCCGGTTCTTTTTTTCTCGTATTTGTTTGTATAATACGTAATGGGCTAACATATTTTTTATATTTTTTAATTTTTTAAATGTAATTATGCTAAATAAGCCTCTGTCAGTTACAGTGTTTTTTTAGCCAGTTATAGTGCTTTTCAGCCATAAGCCACTCAAAATAAGCCAAAATCTCAGCTGAACTATTCTGAACCCTCATCTCGCATTGGAACTGATAAAAAAATGTGCATCCGTTTGCAGGGGTGAAGCGGGCCAAAAAAAAACACGAATCTCTGTGCTACATCCCACGGCCACAAAACTTGAGTGCTAGAAATAAAAATGGTGCCTGAGTGCTGATTAGCAATCACCATTTGTGATATGGATGCTTCTTCAGGGAAAGTCCGTCGATTTTGGACCGGACAAGCAGCTCGCCACTTTCACCTTCCTTCACGTCGAATACTTGCACCTTGTTGGCCCAAACAGAGTGTATTCAGTCCATAGAGCTTCCCCCGGAAGAAGGTGATGAATAATAATGAATGGAATAGAGAGAAAAATCCTTTAGCTAGGGGCCTGTTCTTTTCCTTCAAAGCTAGTAGATTTTGACTTTTGCTACAGTACCTAACTTTCAAACAGAATATTTTCTCAAGATGGAGTCTACAAGTTAAACGATTTACACGTTAAAAGCCCAACATCTGTACCAGCCAAAATCGCAAGTGAGTATCTGTCTCTCCGTAATCTGTACCGTAAACAGCCAAAATTCAAAAATTTCAGCCAAAAGCCATAAGCTGCAGCCGAAAAGAACAGACCCCTAGATAAAGGGCGGATGTAGCCAAGTGAATAAGGTAGTGGATTGTGAATCCACCGTGCAATCCCATCGTTCGCCCATTGTTCGCCTATCGCATTACTGCAAGTTCCAAGGGCTCTTAAGCACTTTTATGTCTTAGCATGTTAAAAAAACAACATCTAGCATTAGCCCACATTGTTGGCCACCACGCTATTAGATATTAGGCCTGTTCTTTAACGGTTTCTAAAAATGGCTTTTGGTTTTTGCTACAGTACTTAACTTTTAAACGGAGCATTTTCTCAAGACGGAGTCTATAAGTTAATTGTAATACACGTTAAAAGCCAACATCTGTATCAACCAAAATCATAAGCGAGTATCTCTCTATAATCTCTGTCGCAAGCAGCTAAAATTCAAAAATTTCAACCAAAAGTCATAAGCCGCAGCCATATCAAACAGGCCCAGTGGAATTTTACTTGAGGGCATCTCTTACCTTATCAATAAGGTTGATAATTTCACCGTTTATCTTACATTAAAATTTGAAGCTTTCTTTTAGCACATGCGCAATACAGAATCACATTCTGTAGTCATTCAACCCATCTGCCAAATCAACCAATTAGGCATCGTACTCAGGTAAAACAGAAGATGTCGAGACATATTTTTATTTGCTTATTAGGTGATATATGAATTGGAATCTGCAAGTAAAACTAGAAGACCTTTTTAATTTGACCATAATCTCTAGGAAAAACAACATAGGTATAGTTGAATAATCTTACATAAGATTGTTACTGTCAAAACAACCATGAATAATACGGCACTAACGGATGTCTTAGCAATACTAAATATGGATCGCTGAAGGAAATATTTTTCACTGGCCAGGATATGCATCAATATAGACAAATAAAGAAGAATTAAAACTGTACAACATTATGCAGACAATATCTAGCAGGGCTTCCGGTAACAAAAAAAAGAATCTAGCGGGACATAGATGCAGCTGCACAGCTATATTAGAACAATGCAAAATTGATCCATTTTCACCAATATCATTAGCAAACAACTTTTTCCAACGCCCTTCAACATCCAATAGTAGTCCTTGCAGACAACTTCCATGACAAAGCAAAAACACACAAAAGAGAATTTGTAAGCTTAAGTATGAACACCAAGATTACCTGAGTAGTCAATTTCTGCTAAGATGTAAACTCAAATTTCAATAGAGCTCATTGTTTCAATGGCATCATGAGTAAAGTTGCACCACATCATCCTTTTGGGCTAATAGCTTTGGAATCATTGATCCAGGGAAGAAAATATCGATCCCTTTTTGCACCAAAGCTACTCTATAGAACCGGATGACAACACAGGGGATGAATGGTGTCATAAAAAAAATCTCAACTATTCACTAATCCTTCACTCTAGTAGCTACTGAGCTATGAAGATCAAGAATTAAAGCCAAAGCCAAAGAAACCAGCTCAGAAACCGAAAAGACGGTGAACTGAGGCACTGGCGGTCAGACCGGCTGCTAGGGGTGGTGTGATCGGTGCCTGGGGGTCTGATTTCTAGCTACAAGCCAGTCTGACCAACCTTGAGAAGTTTGACTGGAGGGTGGTAGTCTGATCGCTCCCCTGCTCTAGAACAGGAAAATTTAGCCCGAGCTGATGTAACTTTTGGTGCAACACCAAAAATCTAAGTCCAAATAAGATAAAACTTTGCACACACCTTTATTATGGTCTAAGGAACATATTCTAACTAAAGATTACTTGAATCTACATCAAAATTTAGACCTTTTTCAAAATTAGGTAAAGATGCACAAAAATGGGCAAAATCAAAAACTCTGAGTATAACTCACTCATGGGTGGAGGATGGCTAAGATGGATCAAGATGTATTCTCACATATCACAGCAAGCAAGAACTCATAGAGATTTGAGATAAAAACCCTTAGATTAAGAAACCTCAAGTTGAGACCAAAACCAAGCAAAACTGGACAACTTCAAAAACTTACACAATCTGATGCCTAGATAGATGTGATATGATCTTCATGAGTCATTTCTATTACTTACATGCCTCTATTGCAAAAAAAAAAAGGTCATCACAGTGGTTCAAAAATACCATCACAGATGATTTCATGAGCCGACTAAGTTTATGGATCACTAATAACATGAGGTCACCACCGATTGTTTTTAAACCATTTGTGATGTAGACTATTATAGATGGTTATTAACTCAGAATCGTTTGTGATAGTTGACTATCAAAGACGGTTTATAGATAAAATCATCTGTGATATATATGTATCAAAGATGGTTTATAGTTGAAACCGTCTGTGATATTCTTTTGCATTGCTAAATCTATTTCTATTTGTTGGCTAGCCTCAGGAAATGCTAGCCATACTCTCTTAAACATGCAGAAACATAACAAGTACATGTATACATCCAATTCACATTCATTTTAGAAATAAGAACATCCATTTTACAAATCAATTAACTCAAATAAAATAAATTAACCATTCATGAACAAAAACATATATATACCATTAAATTCAATCTTATTCCAATTAAGTTCAATCTATATTGTAGAACTCCCCAGCTTGGTTTATGACTTGAGACAACAAGAAGTATGCAAACTGTCCTCGAATTTTTTGGAGCTCGTCCTGTTCTTGTTGTAAATAATGTGGTTTCAGCAAATATTCAAAATTAATTCCAGTATAATCAACAAAGATAAAAGCATGATTCCAAAGGCATATAAATGACTTAATCAACACATACACATGCAAATTCTTTAAGTCATTCAAGCATAAAGTTATGCTCAGCATATATATCATGTGAATATCTAAAATCAGTATAAAGCCAAGATTTAGAATGATGTTTATTGCTCTCAGAAGGCTAGTTGCGCAAGATTTAATCTTGGCCATCACAACAATGACAAATATGAAATCTTAATTATATATGGCAGCTTATAGATTTGGTCTTGAGCTTAATACAAACCTTGCTATTGTAAGAAACTAACATATCATCAGGTATGACTTGCTAGACATCATAAAAGGTCATAATAATCAATCTACCATTTAATAGACATGAACAATATTGATTAAAACAATATAGTAGGTTCAGGTATAGACTATAGTGACCGAAAAGGAATCACAGAGCACAGAACCAAGACAACACAGTGAGAAGCAAGTATCACAAGATAACTTCAATAATCAGAGTATGATAAATAGCAAGTCAGCCAAAAGCTCAAGATCAATCTATACTCAATATCATATACAATTCAAGTTTTGATGTCAGTTCATCATTGAGCAATTGTTCTTAACCCATAGCATCACTTTGCAATATGTCCAGTGCTAGAGTTAATCAAATCAATTCAATCTGAACCTTCAACTAGCATAGCTCATGAGCAAAAGTAATGTAGAATGTAGTAATACTCATGAATGCTATAGCACTCAAAGCCACCAAGATGAATTAGACAAGGCATGTCAAATGACGTTGTCCCAGAAAACCAAATGTCTCACTATGCCGCTCAAGGAGACGAGGTTAATGGAGATACAGTGCCGATCTTCACACTTCAGCACACCAAAGAACGAAGTTGAGGGACAGGGAAGATGTCGCACAAGACCAACCGTAGTGCTTCGGCCAAGAGCACCAAAGAACACGAAGCAACAAGCCTCAATTTCTTCTTCCTCAACTTGGTACAGAGCCAACCAAATTTAGGCTTCTAGGGCAAAAGCCCCCCAAATTCCTCACTACCAAGTCTCAAAGAGAAAAGGCCCAAGGAACCACACGGGAAACGCCTAGAGAAGACAAATCCGGACTTCACAGCCGTCGGTGCTGGTGAAGAACATGGCGGGACTGTAGTCCAAGCTCAAACTGAGATCCAACCTAGAGGAGGAAGAGATCGAAGAAGAAGACAACTCACTAGTTTTTTGGTTCTCAAAGGAGGATAGGAAGGCCAGCTTAAATAGAGCAGCGAGGAGGCAATTGACGAGCTACAGCCAACAGCCAGCGCTGAGGCACATGGGCCGGTGGCCCCTCCAGCGCCCCACCGTCATTGCATGACTTGGCAGCCACAAGAACCGGTCAAGGCCGAAGGCCCCTAGGCGTGCTTGTGAGGTCATCTCTTCATTTGTCCCACCGATAGGTGGGACCACCTCCTTTCCTTTTTTTCTTTCTCAAATTGGAAATGACCTAAATGCCCTCAAAAGTCCAACAGTTCCAACGTAGTTATAGCGATGGTCGCAACTTGTTGCTAGGAAGATCAAAGTCATGCAACATATAAATTGATAAGTATGAAATAATTATTGTAAGATTAACAAACCTAAGGATCATTGATCACCATGAAACCGAGGAGTAATTCCATGTTGTGGCAAACATAGTATCCACAGGTGTAACTCAGCGGCTGCTAGTGGCACTACAAAAATAGAATTGGTTAGTTCTAGAGGCATTACTATGAAGTGTTATATAGGATTAATATGTACTAGCGAATACCAAAAAATTTAGATCGTATCGTAGGGCACTTTTTCCTCCCTTAGACATACCTCCAATATCAACGTACACAATGAATGACTTATGTGATTCCAAAAAGTTAGCCTTAGCCATTATAAAAGAAAGAAAGACTACAATAGAATTATCTATGGAGGAAATGTGTTTATCTGTTGATTAATTGTTAGACAACTAGGAAGTCTTGTTTGGCCCTCTTTAGGGAATCAAGGTATATTACCCTATTCCATTTTGGTATAATTAGAATCCAATGGAACCTACATAGGTATATTGCCATGGTCATTAAATTTAAGTTTGTGTTGCTTATAAATACAAATCAGTAAGTATAGCCACTAGTGCAATACTTACCTTTGGTTGTAGGGCAAAAGTATGAATTCTTTGTTACGGTGAGCCAACAATGATGTCGTTATGTAAGCCTCAACGAAGGATGCATTCTCCTGGATGGTTTGGAGACCAATTGTGGGTCGACGAAATCTAGAGGTGATTTCCTTAATCTGGCATTAGAAACCATGTATATATATAAAAGTAAGGAGTTATATATGACATTTATTGGTACTACATGAACATAGTCTATGATTATACACACTTACAGTGTCCAGCATCGAATGTGCGAGACATCGAGGGCGTTGAGATTGAAGAGAAAGAACAAGTCCTCGAAGGTCATCGTGAAGACACAATCTTGAACCTCGTGGTTAAGATGATGTGACCTGAACTTGACGTTGACACCTGAACACCATTGTCCATCTGTCTTATTGGCCTGTTCCATGTACCATGTATGCAATCTCTAGCAAGTGAATCCTAGAGTTAGGAGGTGCTCTATTGGGTCAACCAACGGCTCATGTAGCATGAATTTCCCGACTAATAGCAAGAAGGGGATAACAAATGAAGTACATAACTAATAGCTTTCTATAAAGTATATAACAAATGATATATATATATATAGTTAGTGTAAATATGAATACTATCAGATTTAATGATTATTACATAATTGCTTTTATTTCTATTTGGACCAAAGAGAACTGAAATATGACTTATCTTTTACTTAGGGAATTGATGCATAAGAGCATTAGCAATACATCTTCGAGATATTGACATCAAAAGGGCATAATTGAAACTTAAGCCTATGCATTCACCCTCAAGACATGTATTGATGAAACAACAACAGAGGAAAAGGGATAATTGGTAACCATGATGATACATTGTTCATTGTCATATCATACATTGCCTTATCGCAAACAGGAAAGAAGAATGTTACATACGACGTTCTCTAGAAGGAGACGTACCGGGGAGGAGGCACGCCGAGGAGGAGGGCAGCGTGCTCGAGGAGGAGGCGCACTAGGGAGGAGGCAACATGCTCTAGGAGGAGGCGGTGGGCTCAGGGGAGGAGGTGATGGCTCGTGCTCGGGAAGAGTTAAAGAATATTAAGCATTTGAGTAGGGGCATGGACAAACCCTAGAGTCCAAATATAAATAGGTTGTTCATCATAGACAGTTATAAATTAGAACCTTCTATGATAAATACACATCACAAATAGTTCTAAATGCATTCTCATATACATACATTCCAATTCACATATATATGACATATTCTCATATACATAAATGTAGATTCATATATGTGACACATTCTCATATATATATAAATGCAAATTCACACACACACACACACACACACACACACACATATATATATGGCACATTCTCAATACAAAGAGATAAATTCACATATATATAACACATTCTCATACACATAAATACAAATTAAGAACATATGACACATAAACATTTCATTCGTTATTCCACTTTATTATTTCCTTTAAAATTAGCCCTTCATGATGATTGACGTATATGTAGCTAGTTTCGTCACATTGTTCTTCCTTGACCCTTATGCTATTTCTAAAAGGAAATAACTCGTCAAATTGATTGTATTCTTCCTCGTCCACTACATTCTTAACTCCGATAATCCTTCTTTTTTTCATGAAGAACTACATGGAGCTTCTTATTTGCCTGGTCATTTACATAGAAGACTTGAACAACTTGGTTAGAGAGTACGAATGATTTATCTTTGTATTCGACACATTTAAGGTCCACGGTAGTGTACCATAGTTGTCGACCTTCACCCATGGGAGATAGACCCAACGACATTGAAACAGTGGGATCTTGAAACTTATGTAGTCGAACTCCCAAATCTTCTATATGAACCCATAGTAGGAACTCCTCAACCATTGGTACTGAACACATCTATGCGAATATCGATGTTCTGGTTAGTGCTCTTTATATTCTGAACGTGTGTATAGAATCTATACTTATTTATGTTGTATCCTTACCATGTCACAACTGTAAATATTGGCCCTTTTGCCAACCATGTCAGCATATTACTTGATGAGCTCCAAACGAGTCGCTCCTTCAACCATTGGTTGAACCGATTGTGTGCTTTCTCGTGATCCAAACATCCAACCGCTCTAGATTCTATTACCGAAGCACATACTTATACTGGTCGATATATGGGGACACTTCAGTCATGTGTTATAAAACTATGAAATGGACTTGAGCGACGCATCTATATTTGAAGTGATTATTTTCCTTCTGATAGTCCTGATGCCCTTGAGCCTCCCCTTAAGGTGAGATTAAGGCATACCTATCTGTTCGACCTAAGCCATGTAATTGACGTAGAACTCAATGACCTATTTGGTTGCACAACCTTTGATAATTTGCCCTCCGGCCAAGATCGATTCCATACGTAGGACTTAAGAATTCATATGAACCTTTCGAACGGGTACATGCTACATAGGAACACGAGCTCACACATCTTTATCTCCCACACAATATGAACAATGAGATGAACCATGATATCAAAAAATGATAAAGGGAAATACATCTCAAGATGACATAGAGTTATCACCACCTCGTCCTGCAGAGTATGTAATCCTTTGGGATTAATGACCTTCTAAGCAATTGTGTAAAAGCAATAATACAGCCTCATGATTATCTCTCGGACCTTGATTGGTAAAATATTTCTAATTGTAATAGGGAGCATCTGTGTTATCAACACATGACAATCATGAAACTTCATGCCATTTAACTTTAAATCTTCCATCGAAACAAGTTTCTTCATGTTGGTGGAGTAACTGAACAGAACTTTCATACCATACAAGCATTACCACAGTTCAGTTCTCTCGGTTTTGGATAGACTATAACAAGCAGGGGAAAGGTATGTTCATCCTATATTGGTCTTTGTCAATGCTAACTCAAGTCTGATGTCCATATCAACCTAGTCAAGCCGTGTATTAACATCATCCTTTATTTTGTCACGAATGTTCAGTAAGAGACTAATCAAGCTATCACATACATTCTTCTCTATGTGTATGATGTCGATGTAGTGGTGACCTTCTAGGTGCTCAAATAAGGTAATTCCAAAAATATTAATCTCTTCTTCCAGATGTTCTTCTCATGGATTCTTGATTTACGTCTCTTTCTGAGCACAACATTTAAATCCTTAACTATATCATAGACATCTTTTCTACTTGAATGCCTTAGAGCTGAACTATCCTCCTTCCCTTCATCAAATTATTTCTTCATCCTGCAGTATGGGTGTCCCTTCGAAGGAACCTATGGTGACGTATGTACACGGTTTTGCGTGAGTGCTTTAGCCACACACTCTCGGTATTATCTAGACAGTGAGTACTGGCTTTATCCTCTTTTATACTCTATCCCAACAAGGTAAAAAGGGCAGGATAAACATTTATGGTGCAGAACAACAAGAAGCGTAAAGTGAAGTTGTCTCGTTTGTACGCATCCCATACCTGTACCCCTTCGATCCACAGTATTTTTAGATCTTTCATAAACGGTACTAGGTACATATCAATATTATTCTCAGGTTGCTTTAGCCCTTAGGTAAGTATCGATAGCAAAATATACTTCCACTTCATACACAATCAAGGAGAAAGGTTGTATATACAGAAAGTCATGGGGCAAGTGTTATGTTGGCTGCTCATGTTACCGAAAGGATTCATTCCATCTATACTCAATCTAAACCTTATATTCCTTAGTTCTGCACCGAAGTCTACAAACATCCTATCGATGTTTCTCCACTAGGCAAAATTAGCAAGGTGTCTTAGTTTTTCATCTTTCATCTGCTCCTCCGAGTGCCAACACAACAATTTTGCCTCCTTTAAATTTGCAAAAAAAACTATTTCAAATGAGGAATTACAGGAAGATATCACGCCACCTTAGCAGGAGGTCCTTTCTTCACCTTGATTTCCTCGCTATCATCTGATTGATTCTTACCCTTGTATTGGGATATGTCGCACACTGGACATACATACATGTTTGCATACTCTTTATGGTAGATGATACAATTATTTAAATATACATGTATTCTTTCTACTTCTATTTTTAATAGACAAAGAACCATCTTAGCTTTGTAGGTGGTTTTGGGAAACTTGTTTTCTTTTGAAAGCATGTTCGCTAAAAGACCTAACAGCGACGTGAAACTTTTGTTGGACCAACCGTTGCTTGCATTTAATTTCAGCAGTTCAAGCACGACTAATAACCTCGTATACTTCGACTTGCAGCACATGAACAAAGGTTTCTCCGAGTCCTCCATCAAGCCCTGGAATTTAGCATACTCTCTTTTAACATAGTTCCTTTCTATATCGTAAAGTATCTGATCTAGATTGTCATCGTGCAGCCTATCCGAATCGAAGCCACAATCGACATCATCTGGTGGCATATCGTTAACTTCGTTGGCGATGTCGTTATTATTACCTTCCTGTGTAATATACTCTTCACAGTGACTAGTCCAATGTGTATACCCTTTTGTGAAACCCCTTCGAATCAAGTGTGTTTCGATCTGTGCTCAGTTCTTAAACATCTTCAGATTCTTGCAGTCAATGTATGGACAATACATATATTCCACCTTCTTATTCAACATATCCTCCTCGGCAGTTTTTATAAAAGCAGCTCACCATTAATGTAATCTTCACTCACACGGTTCTTAATGAGGCGGGGCTTGGAAACCACGACGACTCCTCTCCACCTCACAAATAGTGGCGACAATGGCCACATAGTGGCAAACCATCGATCCGGCTAACACCCATGTACACATCTCTAGCCCACGGGGTGCATGTGGACGACCGGATTGGCTGTAGGCACGAAATCGGATGACCCATGCCAACATGAACTTCTACGTAATTATGAAAAGGGGGCTTTTTCACAAAATGGTGATGTGGGACAACCCTGGTTAGCAGGATCCTATGCACTTTAATGGCTACTAGCCTCATAGGCGCGACGATACGCCGCGCCAGCCACCGTGTGTACCGAAGTAAAAGAGGCGATAATTCGTGAGGGGTTTTTTAAAAAAAAACCGAGGGCGCATGTGTATTTTCGGAAAAGTGAAAGGTCTTTTTCGTAAAAAACCGAGGGTACATGTGTATTTTCGGAAAAGTCAAAGGTCTTTTTTGTAAAAAATCGAGGGCCTGTACGTAATAAACGAGGACCCGTACGTAATTTAGAAACCGTGGGGCGCTATCCTGCAAAGTGGAGGGGCTTGAAAAAAAACCGGCAGGGACCTTTCCGCGAGGAAAAAGGACCTTTACGTAATTTCTGAAAAACGCAGGGGCTTTTTTGCAAAACTGCTCCCCCGACCGTACGCGAATTCCGCGCGCCACGCGCCGGCCGAGGGAGCGCTGGGGGCGACATGGAGGGGCTCGGCGGCCGGGAACCCCCCCGCTAATATGGCTGGTATGATTTTCTTTTTAATTTATAACTTATAGCTTCTCTCGAATAAGCAAACGAGACGGTTATCAAGACAATATTTTCAAAGTGGTTTATCGGTATTCGGACTCTTCGAATAAATACTCGCTTTAGAGGTAAAAACTATCAGTTATACTCGAAAAGAATAGGTCCTTATATTAGTCATAGGCAAAAAGAATAAATCCACTAAGGTAGTGATGATGATGCATGACGATAGCGGCGAAGCTTGCAATATATCAAGCTTAATCACATGTGTCAAAAAAAAGTGACACACTTGTTATTCATGTGCAATTGCTCGAATGAACCAACCTCTAAAATAGGAAGACGTGAGATCACAATATCTTCACTCGAAAAAAAAATTGAACTCACAATCTCGACCATCAATCCGAGGGTAACGAACCCTCTTCTTTCCTGCAATTGTGACATTTTAGGTTTCCCCTGTCGCTATGCCCTCGATTCAAGAGTAGTTTCCACGGTACTGTTATGAATAGCGCTTGTATTCAATATGAGGCCAATGGGCCGGTATATATACACAAAGTACAGGTGGTAAATATGTAAAGAACCCCTCATAACAATGGGGAATAACAAACTATACATATATCTCTAACACCCCCCCTCAAACTCATGGTGGATCAACAACACTGAGTTTGGAGAGGTAGAAGCTGTGCTGTGCTCGAGTCTGGGCCTTCGTGAAGAAATCCGCTATTTGAAGCTCCGAAGGCACATACTGAAGAGTAATCACCTGATCATGCACACAAGACCTCATGAAAGAAGCATCAACACCAATATGCTTGGTGAGCTCATGCTTCACAGGATCACGAGCAATACTGATAGCACCTGTACTGTCTGACAAGAGAGGGGTCGGTGTAGTGACAGAAACACCAAAATCCTCAAGTAACCACCGTAGCCAAGTAATCTCTGCTGTCAAGAGAGCCATAGCTTGCAACTCAGCTTCTGCACTCGAACGGGACACTGCAGTCTGTTTCTTCGTCTTCCAGGCAATAAGAGAACCCCCAAGAAAAACACAGTAAGCAGAGATAGACCGGCGATCAGAGGGATCGCTGGCCCAAGTAGCATCCGAATAGGCCTGAAGCTGTAACGAGCTGGAACGTGGAAAGAAGAGACGGCGAGAGATAGTCCCGCGAAGGTATCGCGGAACTCGAAGAAGGTGACTGTAGTGGACCTGAGTGGGAGCTGAAACAAACTGACTCAGAATATGAACTGGATAAGTGATATCCGGACGAGTAACAGCAAGGTAGACAAGACTCCCAACAAGATGACAATAGCGAGTCGGATTAGAAAGAGACTCGCCATCAGAGAGTCGGAGATGAACATTGAGCTCCATGGGAGTCTCAACAGTACGCTGATCAGTGAGAGAGACGCGATCAAGAAGATCCTGAATATATTTCTCTTGGGACATAAAGAAACCATCTGGAGTGCAAGTAACCTCAATCCCAAGGAACTAACGAAGAGGACCAAGATCCGACATAAGGAACTGCTCACTAAGACGAGCCTTGACAAAGGCAATGTACTCAGAATCATCTCCCGTAATGATCATATCATCAACATACAGAAGAAGAAGAGTCCGACCACGAGACGAAGTGTGGACAAAGAGCACAGGATCATGATCGCTAGCTGAAAAGCCAGCATCAGTGACCACAGAGGAGAAGCGCTCAAACCAAGCACGAGGGGCTTGCTTAAGGCCATAGAGAGAGCGACGAAGGTGACAGACCATGCCCTCAGGAACAGAATACCCGGGTGGCGGATGCATGTAGACCTCCTCACACAACTCGCCATTAAGAAAGGCATTCTTGACATCAAGCTGAGAAACAGACCAGTGGCGAACAGACGCCACCGAAAGAAGAGTGCGAACAGTGGTCATGTGGGCCACAGGAGCAAAAGTCTCATCGTAGTCAACACCATGCTCCTGCTGGAAGCCACGAGCAACAAGACGCGCCTTATAGCGCTCAAGAGAGCCATCAGAGCGAGTCTTAATCTTATTGACCCACTTACACGTGATGGGATGAGAATGAGATGGAAAAGGAACAAGATCCCAAGTACCAGTACGCTCGAGGGCAGCAATCTCCTCGGCCATGGCAAGCTGCCACTCAGGATGAGTAACAGCATCCCGGTAGGAGACAGGCTCACGAGTAGCTGCGCCAGCAAAGGCAAAATGGGCAGGAAGCCGAATCGACTGGCGATCGTGGAGAGCGTAGCGAGGAGAAGATGACCCATCAGGGGAAGATGGAGCATCAGAAGAAGATGGAACATCAGGAGAAGGTGGAAAAGGTACTGTAGTGGGAGGAGCCTGGGGAGTCGTAGGAGACGACACAGGCGGCGACAACGGCGGAGAGGCCACAGGGGGAATATGTGGAGACTCGGGGGGACAGGTGGACGAGGGCAAAACAGATATAGGTGTATCTGGAAAGGTCAAGAAAGACAGAGACTCCACAGAGGAAGCCGAAGGAGAGGCAGGACGTGGGTAGAATGGATGAGACTCGTCGAAAGTCACATCCCGAGAAACCCGCATCCGACGACCAACAAGATCCCAGCACCGATAGCCCTTGTGCTCGGCACTGTATCTCAGAAAGACACACTCAACAGACTGAGCGGTCAGTTTGGTGCGTTCTCGAGGGGCGAGGAGAACGTAGCAAACGCAGCCAAACAAATGAAGGGTAGAGTAGTCAGGAAGAAGACCACAGAGACGCTCAACAGGGATCGCTCCCTGAAGAGCAGAAGAGGGCTGGATGTTGACGAGATAGGTGGCAGTGGAAACAGCCTCGGCCCAAAAGTGAGGTGGAATAGAGGTGGCGATCATCAGAGCACGAGCCGTCTCAAGGAGGTGACGATGCTTGCGCTCAGCGACACCATTCTGAGCATGAGCACCAGGACAAGAGCTGAGCGAGAGTGCCCTGCTCAGCAAGGAAGCTGCGCAGGTAACGAGAGAGGTACTCGCCAGCAGAATCAGCACGAAAGACACGAATAGGAGTGGAGAACTGTGTGTGAATCATAGTGGCAAATTGTTTATAGATAGACAAGACCTCACTACGAGAAGACATGAAATATATCCAAGTATGGTGAGAGAAATCATCTATAAATATGATATAATATCGATGACCCCCTTTCGAAACGAAGGGAGCCGTACCCCAAACATCTGAATGAACAAGATCAAAAGGGCGCTGAGACACAGACTCACTATGAGGATAAGGAAGCTGAATCTGTTTACCTAACTTACAGCCCTGACAATCTAAAGACACGTCTCCTGAGACAGACCCCAGAAGACCACGACGAACTAAGGACGACAGACGAGATCCACACAGATGACCAAGACGGTGATGCCACTGCTGGAAAGAGCCGGTAGACGAAGTGGCAGAAGCGGAGAAACTGGCGGCGATGGTGGCAGCGGAAGGAAGGTGAAGCCAATCAAGCTCCCAGAGACGCTGTGAGTCACGGCGCCGAGGGCCAGAACCAACCAGAGCTCCCGTGTGGCGGTCCTGAACACAACAAGAGTCAGAGTCGAGAATGACCCGATAACCAAGGTTAGTAATCTGCCCAGCAGAAAGAAGCTGCATGGTAAGGCGAGGAACATGAGCAACAGAAGAAACATGAAAGGATGCGTTGCTAAGAGATCCTCGACCAGAGACAGAAAGAGATGTACCATCAGCAGTAAGAACACTGACAGGAGAATCAAGAGGTGTAATAGAAGACAGAGTGGAAGGATCAGGAGTCATGTGAAAAGATGCTCCAGAATCAAGAATCCACGGGGAGGTACCTGACTGTGTAGGGGGTGGTTTCTCAGTGCCCGAAGAGTCAGTAGCAGAACCTGCAGAACCTGTCGAGGGAGAACCGGAAGCGGCAAGCAGGCGTCGAAGTCTGGCTATTTCCTGCTCGGTGAGAGAAACTGCTGAAGAAGTCGAGGCAGACGTTGTCGTAGAAGCACTAGTGCCAGTAGAAGAACGGCGTGAAAGATGCCGCTTCTTCTTATAGCACTGGGACTCAATGTGGCCGACCTTGTCGCAGTAGGAACAGTGAGGACGGCCATCTCCAGACGGAGGACGGCCACCACCACCTGTGGTAGCCGCTGGAGGAGGCAGTGTAGCAGGCGGACGAGCGGCGAGCACAGAGGGGAGTGGCATCAGACCAGCACCACTCAGACGAGTCTCCTCCGCGCGTATCTCGGTAAGAGCCCCCAGGAGAGTGACACGAGGGTGGCGTGCAAGGAGCTGGGCACGCCTTTGCTCGAACTCAGGACGAAGGCGAGTAAGGAACTCGTAGACCCGCTGAAACTCCAGGTCAGCACGTATATCCAGGCAGCACGGACAGGAACGACAGCCAGCAGTGCGGAGAGAGTCCAACTGAGTCCAGACAGCAGAGCTCTGGGCGTAAAAAGCGTCAACAGTAGCATCACCCTGCTGAAGAGAGTGCTCCTGGCGGACCACGGACAGGTACAGGGCATCACCAGAGGGCTCGTAGCGCTGACGAAGATGAGTCCACATCTGGAAAGCCGAAGGGAGTCCCACAACCTCAGAAGAGAACTGAGGCTGGACACTGGCGATGAAGACAGCAGCAGCCCGAGCGTCGTCATCGTACCACTGAGTGTAGGCGGTCAGACGATCCTTGTAGGAATCCAGAGCCTTCTGGTAGGCAGAGGCAGCTTCATCATCAGCAAGGCGAGCGGCCTCAGTAGCAGCCTTATCGGCTGTCGGGGGCAATGCAACAGGCGTAGGCTCCGTCGGAGGAATAGGGCAAGGCGGGCAGGTGACATCGCCAGAGAGGACGCCCCAGAGACGAAGACCACGCATGTGGATGCGCATGTGAGACATGAAGTCGGTGTAATTAACACCATCAAAGATCACCGGGCAGCGAGGGAGGGAAACGGTGCCCATTGGTAGGCGGCGCTGGACGGCGCGGCGACCAAGGCAACGAAGTCTAACAGGCGGCGCTGGACGGCGCGGCGGTTAGAACGACTTTTTTTTACTCAACCGGCTAAAACGGGCCGAAGGCCCGCTACACGCACGCGCTTAGGGCACGCACGCACGAGGCGGCGGCGGCGGCGCGACGGCAGCACCGGAGTCGGCGCGGGAGGCGGAGGCGCCGAGGCCGGGCGGGCGGGCGCCGGGCGGGAGGCGGAGGCGGCGAGGCCGGGCGAAGCAGAGCGCCTCGGGCAGTCCAGCGGCGGGGAGCACCGGCGACGGGGCGACAGCGCCGAGGCAACCCCGGGCGGCGCGGCGGCTTGACCAGATCGATTCGGATCTGGGCGGCGGCGGTCCAATCCGGGGGAGTCGGCAGCGGCGACGACGCGGGGGAGTCGGCGGAGCCGACGGCGGCGGGCTCGAGCGGCCGGGCTCGAGCAGAGTCGGGCGGGGCCGACGGCAGCAAGGACGGCAGCGGCGACGGGGGAGTCGGCGGGACCGACGACGGCGGGCTCGAAGCGGCGGCGGCGAGGCGACAAGCGAAGCGACGGGAAAACCCTAGGTACGCTCTGATACCATGTTATGAATAGCGCTTGTATTCAATATGAGGCCAATGGGCCGGTATATATACACAAAGTACAGGTGGTAAATATGTAAAGAACCCCTCATAACAATGGGGAATAACAAACTATACATATATCTCTAACAAGTACCACCTGAGAACCAGTGGTGAAGCCAGAAATAAAATTGAGGGTGGCCTGAATCATTTGTCGGACTAAACTAAATTGGCACAAATATAGTCTTCTACTCTTATAGAATTTTAAAGTCTTAGAGACAAACAACGAAAAATAGAGAAATACAAAGTAGGTATCTCGACAATAGAAAGCATATACCCATGAGTATGGAGTAGCAATAAATCACCTGTGTATGAAACATATGAAAATTAGTGATATAATAGAAAATTATGAATGGCAATGAATATTTAGATCATATGAACTATCTATATACATTAAATGTGAAAGTCTAAATATCTAAACTCTAAAGTACTAAATTGATAAGAAAATATTGAAGAAAAATGTACTAAATCTATAGCAGACACGGGCGACGGGCCGACGGCCGACCCAGCGACCCTATTTCCTCGCCTCCTCGGTTCAATCGGTTGTCTCTGTTTTCTATTTCTATGTCCTCTCGCCATCTCGCGACTCGCCTCTCATCTCACAGTTGTCTCTCACTCTCTTAGACTCAATCGCTTCGCTGTCTCCGCCACTCGCGGACTCACCCACTCTGGTCTCCCTTCTCTCATCTCTTGCCTCCGGGAGACCATGACTCACTGTCTCGGTGCTCCTTCGCGTCGGCCCGCCACCTGGTGCTCCTCCGCGGCGCAGCGTTGCTGCCCAAACTCACCGACCCCGGCTCGGCTCCCCTCGTTGCCCCACTCCGACTCCTCTCAGCCCCCGGCCCCGACCCCAGATGGCCGGATCTGGTGACTGGCGAACAGCCTCCCTCGGCCGGTTTGCCGCCAGATCTGACTCCGGCTCTGCCTCCGGTCTCCCTTCTCCTGTCTCCAACCTCCGGGACTTAGTGTCTCGGTGCTCCTCTGCGCCGGCCCGCTGCCCGATGCTCCTCCGCTGCGCCGCGGCGTCGCCCAGACTCGCCGACCCCGGCTCGGCTCCCCTCATCACCCCGCTCCGCCAGATCCCGCCCCCGGCCCCGTGGCCCTGACCCCGGATGGCCGGATCTGGCGACTGGCGAACCGCCTCCGCTCGCCCGACGCGTCTCTCCTTTGGGTCTACCCTCTACCGTTGGTCTGGGAAGTGGAAGTGGGAACCAATTGCAATTGCTAGGTTTGTGAGTTAGAGTGGGTGTTTTGATGGGCCAATGTGATGAATTTGTTGGGCCAATGGGCTGCTATTTGACTATGCTTTTTGTTTTTTGTTGTTTATTGGGTCTCTGTGCTCTATGATTGTAACATCGCCGGCAGCCACGGGCGCTCGGGGGGGGGGGGGGGGGGAGGTTGTCAGTGTCGCGAGAGGTAAGGCTCGAGTCTTTTCTGGCTTCGCCCCTGCAAAAGACGATAACAGGGCTACCGGATTCCAGGACGTCCATCAGTATTCCAACAACGGAAAAATCGTTGGTTGACTTCCATCCTTACCTGGAAAACACGTGTTAAACACAACGAGAGAGGTCATTTCACATGTTTTGCCTTTGGCTTGAGTCATGACGGCCTGCTTGAGCGATGGAAACAAGTACGCCACATGATTTCTTGAGATGACTTCTGTAGCATACTAACTTGCAGCTTCTGGAGCCATCACCATCAGAGGCACTACTCATTTCGGTGACACCAATATACCGTTTGCTGCACCTTATTAACGCGGCACAACATCAAGCAACTAATATGAGGGGCGAACAGGTTCAGCTCAAGTCTCAGGTTGGGCCAGGTGATTTTAGGCTAACTTAGATTTTTATTTCTAAACTTTCACACTTAAATCATTAATTCTTTATAGGCTTTGGTTTCTAGATCTCGGACTATAGCTCACCTAGTCCAAGACATGGTTCCGCCACTGACTAATCTCATGATTTCCTAGTTGTAGTAGCCGTCAGCACGTCGGTGCAAAATTCCAAAGCCACGTGATTTATGGCTTATAATTTATGAATTCTTTCGAACAAATAAATAAAATAGTTTCTTTATCGTTATTTCGAAACAATTTATGAAGATAGCTTTTCAAATTAACAGTATTTGGTTTATTTATATAATCACTTTCACTAGAACTAAAACCCATAATAATAGTTATAAACCGTCAGCTGAAAAAAAAAGATCCCAACAAAAGTGGAGCCTAACCAACACGCCTATACGGCCACGACGGCACAACTTAGAGCAACTCCAGCAGGGCCCCTACTTGAGCCCTCATCCTACTTTTGAGGGCCGAGAGGCAAAAAACTCACTCCAGCAGGGCCCCTACTTGAGCCCTCAAAAGTAGGGGCCCCTCAAATCTCCCCCTCGAGCCCTCAGAGCAACTCCAGCAGGGCCCTTAGAGCAACTCCAGCAGTAGCTCTCAAAACAGGGCCCCTACTTTTCATTTGAGGGCTCCCCCTACTTTTGAGGACCTAGTTTTTTTGCATCTACTCCAACAGCACCCCTCAAATTTAAGCCCTCAAATCCATTCCACTACAACTGACACATGGGACCCACTCCTCATTCTCTCCCTCACCCCCGCCGTCTCCACTCTCTAGGCATCCCCACCTCCTCTTCTCTCCCTGCCCCTCACCTCTCTGCCTCCGCTTCCCCCTCCTCCCTCCTCCTCACATCCGGCCACAGGCGCCCCTCCTCTCCTCGGTTCGGCCGCGCCGCCGCATCTCCCGCGCGCCACCAAGCACCAGATCCGCCGGCGCATCATCCGCTCACTGCCGCCTCTACTCTTCACGGCCGGTCGCCTCGACTTCATCAACATCAACGCCGACTCCTTCTACATCGCCCCTGCGCCATCACCGCCGTCCTCCCGCTGGGCACCGCTCCATCTTCTCCACCGACGGGGAGCCACGGAGGTCCCTCATCGGGAGTCGCGTAGGCGCGTCGGGCGAGATGCGTCGGGAGCCGGGGAAGAGGAGCCGCCGAGGAGGGTGGTGGCGGCGCGGGAGGAATCGCCGGGGAGCGTGGGGGATCTGGCGGCGGCGGGAGCGCAGGGGATCTGGCGGCGGAGGGAGCGCGGGGGATCTGGCGGCGGTGGGGTATTTTGGCCGAGCAGGACGGGCGATCTAGCGGCGGCGGTGGCGGGGGATTGGAGGCGGCGGGGGAATGGAGGCCAAGCAGGAGGGGCGCGACGGGGGATTGGAGGCGGCGGGGGACGTTTCAGTTGTGCGGGAAAAAACGAGCAGAGCTGAAAAATGAGAGCCAGAGTAGGGGGCCCCTAGGAATGAGGGGTGGGAGGGTGATTTGAGGGCCTCCTCAAATTTGAGGGCTCTAGTAGGGGCTCTGCTAGAGCTCGTTTTTTGGCTCAAACCCTCAAATTTGAGTTTTGAGGGCTCAAGTAGGGGCCCTGCTGGAGTTGCTGAGCTCTCATCCTACTTTTGAGGGCCGAGGGGCAAAAAACTCACTCCAGCAAGGCCCCCACTTGAGCCCTCTAAAGTAGGGGGCCCTCAAATCTCCCCCTCGAGCCCTCATTCCTGGGGGGTCTGGAGGGAGCCCCTACTTTTGAGGGCTCAAATAGGGGCCCTGCTGGAGTGAGTTTTTTGCCTCTCGGCCCTCAAAAGTAGGATGAGGATGAGGGTGGGTCCTATGTGTCATCCCCTCTAAGAATGAATTTGAGGGTCCTGTTTTGAGGGCTCCTGCTGGAGTGTAGCCCAAAAAACAGAGCCCTCAAAAGTAGGGAGAGCCCTCAAATAAAAAGTAGGGGCCCTGTTTTGAGGGCTACTGCTGGAGTTACTCTCATTCCTGGGGGTCTGGAGGGAGCCCCTACTTTTGAGGGCTCAAGTAGGGGCCCTGTTGGAGTGAGTTTTTTTGCCCCTCGGCCCTCAAAAGTAGGATGAGGATGAGGGTGGGGTCCTATGTGTCATCCCCTCTAAGAATGAATTTGAGGGTCCTGTTTTGAGGGTTACTGCTGAAGTGTAACCTAAAAAACAGAACCCTCAAAAATAGAAAGAACTCTTAAATAAAAAGTAGGGACCCTATTTTGAGGCCTATTACTGGAGTTATTACCCTTTAGGCGAGCCGAGCGAGTGGCGACGCGAGCTGCAAAGCCAGCTCAGCCGCAGCTGCACCGTGGGCCCGCCTCGTCCCCCGTTCGATACAAACGGAGCCGCCGCACCCTTTAAACCCAAACCCATCATCCCCCACTGCATACGACGCGCACCTCTTCAACGCCTCATCACCTCCTCCTCTCCAATTCCAAGCCTCCCGTCCGAATCGAGATGGCGCAGGTGGTGGCGGCGGCGGGTGGCGCGGCTGCGTCCAGGCCGCTCGGCGGCGGATGTGGGGCCTCGCTCCGGCCGGCGGCGAGGCTGCCGTTCGGGGCGTGCCAAGCGAGGGAGAGGTGGAGCGGGGCCGTGGCTGCCAGGGGGCGCCGCGAGTCCCCGGTCGTGTCAGTGATTAGCCGCGCCCCGCGCACCGACGCCGAGGTGCTGCCTGTGTCGCCTGACGACGACGCGGCCGTAAAGGTAGCGCGTCCCTCCTCGTACTTGACTGGTACATTTCTGGTTGCTAGCTGGGGCTAATCCGCGGTGGATTTGGGATGGTGATGGGATTTTTGAGGGGTCCAGTTACTTTCGGGCTGAAATGGCGTGAAATTGGCTTCCCGTGACGGTGAAATCGGATCTGTCACGGTTGGGTTGTTTTCGTGTTTGTGACGGCGAAATTTAGAGGGCGGAATTGTCGGAGATGTCATTTTCTATAGTTTTTCACTTTTTTCTCCATGCATATGATTCACTTGAATTTTGGCCTCTACTTTCGCGTTTGGTATGTATCATGCATCCCTTGGAGAGCTGGTGGTCTGGTGCCGAATCTTTTGGTTCGATTTTTAAATAAAACGTTGCAAAATGTAATTTCGGTGTAAAGGTTCCGTATTTTCCCTTCTCTTTGAGCCTCATGATTCATTTGACTTGTTAGTTTCTGGTTGTGTAGATCTGGGTTATTTTCCTGTTTGTGAAAATGTCATTGGGACCATTGAATTAGTTAAAGGAACATTTTCCAAAAAGAAAAAAACTATAAACTAGCAGTACCATATCTTGTAACAGTTACTTTCGTAAAACACTTGCGCGAATCCTTCTCAGCAGAATCTACACTTGTTATCTTATTTTCCCGCCACTGAAAAATATTAAACCCCTTGAGCCTAATATCTCAGCATGGATGAGCTATTTACCTTTCTGACCACGTTGGTTAAATCTCAATTGTCGGAATCTTGTCAAAGCTATTGCCCAGTAAGGTATGAGAACTTACGATCGACGAGGAGACTAAAATTATTGTTTTCTGGTTTGTTCTGAATATGGTGTACAGTTTGTCACCGTGCCAATGTTTTTGTGCACTGAGTGTTGCAAACTTGCAATTACTCGTAATATAACTGGATGACATATTGGAATGGAATCTCATGAGGTGAAAACTAATTGTCAATAATATTTCTTCTTTGACAGGAAGAAGAAAACTTCCAACATCTTAAGGCTATTCAGCAACTTGCAACAGCAACTAATGGTGTGTGGTCTAAACCGAATGTGAGGCGCAAGACGAAGATCGTGTGCACCATTGGTCCCTCAACTAATACAAGGGAGATGATATGGAAACTCGCTGAAGCTGGCATGAACGTGGCTCGGCTTAATATGTCACATGGAGACCATGCATCACACCAGAAAGTAATTGATCTAGTAAAGGAATATAATGCTCAAACAAAGGACAATGTGATTGCTATTATGCTTGACACAAAGGTTGGTGTTACTTCTTTCAGAGCTTTTACACTCTGGTGGATGGACACTTCTCATCCTCAGAAGTAGCTCTATGCGTTAGTCTTATTAGAAGTCTATCATGCCCATGGCCCCCCATGGTAGCACATGATTTGCTCTACTAATAAAAATGGAATCAAACCATTTGATGCTGTCCTTCATTCCTTATATTATACCTTGATTTCTCCGATCAAAGCTGTATTTTACCTATCAGGGACCAGAAGTTAGGAGTGGAGATTTGCCTCAACCAATAATGTTGGAAACTGGCCAGGAGTTCACTTTCACAATCAAGAGGGGAGTTGGGTCCGAGACATGTGTTAGTGTTAACTATGATGACTTTATTAACGATGTAGAAGTGGGTGACATGCTCCTTGTAGATGGTATGTGGATATTCTTTTTCCCTTTCAAATATTTGATTGTTTGGCTCTTTTGTTTGGTGGCACATGATCATATACATCATATGTGAATACAGCAAATAACTTTATCTAACATAGTACAGTACCAAATTTTAGTTAGTGAGACTGGATTAGAGAAGTGTATAGGTTCATAAATGAGCAGGTCTTGGTTAACATGGCTAACTAAGCTCTGTCAATTATTGTATTCAAATTTCCTTATGTTGTCCAGTGTAATGATATTCTACATTTTCTCCACTAACACTTATATGTTGCATTGCATCCCACATTTGTATGGCCACTGCCTACTAGCATGAATTATGTGTCAATTGTGTATGTATGTGCAGACACAGTGTTCCCAACATTGCTTCACTGCAGTTGGCATGTTTTGAGAACATTGGTATTGGTAGAAAATAATCTTGACTTAGAGTTCACGACGTAGTAGAGTCCGTCTCCGTGTGTAACTCAAGTTGAAGTTGTGTCCAACTTAAAGTCCGAATACGTATGCTAGTAAGAGATTATTAGCCTATATATTGAGAAGGCTTGTAGCCAGTTTTGTAAGAGAAAAAGAAAAGCAAGAAAAAGGTAAGCAAATAAGAGAATAGAGATATTCTCCTGTGTTCTCTCAGTTTATTTGCGATGTGTGCGTTTTTTCCTGGATCAAAATTTTAACAAGTGGTATCAAAGCCTAGGCGAGAACCGAGTCACTGAAAAAATCGTCTCGGCGATTTCGTTTCGTGCTCGTCTCGCGCGGCGCTCCCGGCGCATGGTCCGTCAAGAAAGTCAAAGACAGACAACAGAGCATCCGTTGCGCGGCTTCGTCCGAGGCCATCGTCCAGCAACAAACTCAAGTAAAGTGTTAAGCATAAGTTTAGTAAGTTGTAGTTAGGACCGACTGTCTCAATGTTTTAGAATTTTTGCATTTGGATGGACTCGTATCAGTTGAGTTGAGTTCCTACATGTAGCTTGCATATAGAACGCTTCATGTGGAGGTATGGTTGGTAGTTCATAATGTATTGAGATTAAAACTAGTGTATGTCAAGTCAAGATTAAGGGGAGATTGTTAGAAAATAATCTTGACTTAGAGTTCAAGACGTAGTAGAGTCTGTCTCCGTGTGTAACTCAAGTTGAAGTTGTGTCCAACTTGAAGTCTGAATACGTATGCTAGTAAGAGGTTATTAACCTATATATTGAGGAGGCTTGTAGCTAGTTTTGTAAGAGAAAAAGAAAGCAAGAAAAAGGAGAACAAATAAGAGAATAGATAAATTCTCCTATATTCCCTCAGTTTATTTGCGATGTGTGCGTTTTCTCCTAAATCAAAGTTTTAACAGGTATCTTCTGTTATTTTGTATACTTAGCCAAATTTTCCGAGATGGAGTTTACCAACATTTATTTGAAGGCGTTCTTGCTTAGTTGTGCACAACTGATTAACACTTAAATTAGATCATGAGTGCTTGTTTAATGTTATGTATATATTAGGCCCATTAGTATGTATATGGCCTTTGAGTCCCATTAGTCCTGAAAATTTAGTCTAGTTGACTGCTTATATTAAATTAAGTAGGTGTTAGTGCTCAATAAAAGGATTGAGAGAACCTCCAATAGAAAAATATTGGAAAGGAAAAATACTTCTGCTATATATACCTATTGGTATCCATCTAATACAATTGTGAGATTTAGTTGTAACATGGTATCAGAGCCTTACCAAATCGACGATCGCGCCCGTGATGTTGCCGCTTGTTTCCCATCTCTCGCACCTCCAACCCCGTTGCTTGTGCCGCCGTCGCCGGATCTATTGCGCTGGCCTTCCCTCTTCGTCACTTCGACCTTCCCTTGCACCGGACTTCCCTTGCGCCGGCCTTTCCCATCGTGTGTGGGTCTTCTTCGGCGCCGCCTTCACCGTCCCTTGCGTCGGTCTTTCCCATCGCGTGCGGGTCTTCTCCGGCACCGCCTTCTCTGACTTGATGCATAGGTCTTCGTTGCATTGGCTTGGTCTTCTCTGGCGCTGCCTTCTCCAACTCCGGCTTTCCTCTGTCACTAGATTTGGTTTCTCCGACCTCCTCTCACCGCCGGCCTGCGCAAAGGTCCTCTCCGTCGTGCCGTCTCCCTCGGGTCTTCTCCATTGCGTCGCACTGGTACTGTCTCCCTCGAGTGCTCTCTGGATAAGACGGGAGCCGGTGCTAGTACCTAACGGGCGGACAGCAGACGTGTGGGATCCATCAGGCGAACATGTGACGTGTGGGATCCATCAGCTGGGTACGTGTGGGATCCATCACCAGAGCACACGTAGGATCCATCAGGTGGACACGTGACACGTGGGATCCATTGGCCGATTAATCCATCACCAGAGTTGGCCTCATCTTCACTCAATGGCTTCCATCTCTGGTACTTTTGCTTCTTCTAATTCTCTCAATATAGGAGGTGCTCTTTTGGCCTCAGATGTCAGGTTGGATGGCCAAAATTATCATGAGTGGTGGTCGTCAGCTCGTATGCTCCTTCGGTCCATTGGTCTTCTCTCATATATCACAGCAAAGCCTCCAACAGATAAGACTGATGCGAATGTTGCTACGTGGCGGAGTGCTGATGATTGTGTTATGGGCATCCTATGTCACAGTGCTTAAATTTCTATCAGGATGGATTTCATTGACCTTCCATGTTCTCGCAAGATGTGGGAGTATCTTTAGCAGTGCTATGAGCAGACCAGTGATGCCCGACGTTTTTCTTTTCTATAGACTCTTCATGATTTACGTCAGCAACATATGTCTATTGAGTACTATAGTTCTTTCACTCACATTTCACGATAGCTGACCTCTATGGTCCTTGCTTCTTGTGCTGAATGTGTAGGCAAGGTGAGTCATGATGCGTAGAATTTAATGTTCACCTTTGTTAAGCGTCTTCGCCCAAAGTTTGAGTCTATTCTTGCTCAACTCCTGGGGTATGCTATTCTTCCAACCATGGAGGAGGCCCTTGCTGCATTGATTGCTGAGGAGACTCGACTTTGCTCTCTGTTCTTTGGATCAACACCATCGCAGTCTATTCTTGGAGTAGCACCACCTCAGTCTGTTCTTGTGGCCCCTGGTTAGGAGGTTTACCAGCCTGTTCCACTTCCTGATGCTACATCAAATTAGGTTATTTGCTCTCACTGCAAGAAGTCTGGTCATCCCGTTCAGAGGTGCTACTAGCTCCATCCGAAGCTGCGACCAATGTCACATCGTCATCGTCGTGGTGTGGTTGCTGTATCCACTCATGCATCTGTTGGGGATTCTGCTTTTGCCACTTAGTTGGATCAGTTTCAGCCCCATCTTCAGGCTCTTTAGACTCGGGTTTAGCAGCGGTCTTCATCTGATGAACCTCCTAGAGCGTCTGCTGTAGCCTCTTCTTCCATGTCAGGTACTAGTCTTCCATGGACTTTGGACTCTAGAGCTTCTTTTCATATGACATCGGATAAATCTCACCTTGCATCATGTCAACCTATTGTGGATGGTTCTTGTGTATAGACAGCTGATGGCACGCCATGTTCAGTCACCCATCAGGGCACTCTCTACTTCTCATTTTATTGTTCCTGCTGTGTCATTCCTACCTTAGCTTTCTATGAATCTTATGTCTGTTGGTCAACTTGCTGCTATGCACTATTTTGTTGGATTTGATGACTCTACTTGCTATGTTCAGGGTCGTCGGACAGGAGTTCTTGTTGGTACTGGCCATCGCCTTAGAGATTCTCAGAGTCTCTATTTCATTGATCATCTGAGTCTTCCATCTTCCTTCGTTCATGCATCTTTAGTTCTTGCATCAGCCTGTGTTAGTTTTCCTTAGTGGCATCATCGGCTTGGTCACTTGTGTGGCTCTTGCCTTTTTACTTTAGTTCGTCAAGGTGTCCTAGGTCGTGTCATTGTTGACACTAGTTATGATTGTAAAGGTTGCAAGTTTGGTAAACAGCTGCAACTCCCATATTCTACCAGTACATCTCGGTCTAGTTGTCCTTTAGCCTTAGTTCATTTTAATGTTGGGGTCTTGCTGCCTTTGCTTTCAAAGGTGATCATATCTATTATATAATTTTTATTGATGATTATTCTCGATATACTTTGGTCTGTCTTGTGAAACATTGTTCTCATCTCTTGTTCATTTATCAGTCTTTTGCTCGTATGGTTCACACCAGTTTTCAACTCCTATTCAGACTTTTCGTTCTGATTCAGGAGGGGAGTACTTGTCGCATGCTTTTTTGTCAATTTCTCTCCCCTGAGGGAACTCTTCCTCAGCTTTTCTATTCTGGTGCTTATGCTCAGAACGGTGTCGCTGAATATAAACACCGTCATCTTGTTGAGACTGTTTGCATTCTTTACTTGCATCTCATGTTCCGCGATATTTTTTTGGTTGAGGTTGTTTCTACGGCTGTTTATCACATTAATATGCAGCCATCTTCTCGTCTTCAGGGCAAGTGTCCTCGAGAGCTCTTGTTTTCTACTCCCCCACGGTATGACCATCTTCAGGTTTTCGGTTGTACCTGATATGTTCTTCTTTCGCCTCGTGAGTGCACCAAGTTAATAGCTTAGTCCGTTGAGTGTGTTTTTCTTGGATATAGTCCTGAGCATAAGAGCTATCGTTGTTATGATCCCTCTGATCGGCGTATGGCATTACCTGTGATGTTTCTTTTGTTGAGGATCGTCCCTACTTTTATTCTTCTATTCTCCCGCCGAGTCTCTCTCTTTTCTTTAACTCCCACCTATTGTTTCGTCTGATACACCTTTTTCTGTGGAGTCCTCTTCTCCGTCCTCAGTCATATCACTGTTTCCTCTTCACTATACTTGTCGGTCTAGGGTTCTTCCTAGTACTCAGCCTTCTATTATTCACTTCTTTCCTTCTATTATTCACTTCTCTAATGGCATGGCTAATACTGATAATACTCCTGATGATCCTCCACTGGCACCGTCATCTTGGTAGCTTCATGATCGTACTATTGCTGCTCCTAATAGATATGGTTATTCTTCTGCTGCTGTTGTGCTTGAACCACACACTTATCAGGAGTCTATTGTTCATCTTGAGTGGCAGTTAGCTATGGCTGAGGAGTTGGTTGCTTTGGATTGTACTGGTACGTGGGATCTTATTCCTTTACTTGCTCATGTTGTTCCTATTACCTACAAGTGGGTGTTTAAGGTCAAGACCAAGTCCGACGGCTCTGTTGAAAGGTACAAGGCTCGGCTTGTTGCTCATGGTTTTCAGCAGGCACATGATGGTGATTATGACAAGACATTTGCTCCTGTTGCTCATATGACAACAGTTCGCACTCTTGTTGCTATGACTGTTGCTCACTCTTGGACTATCTCTCAGATGGATGTGAAGAATGCTTTTCTTCATCGTGATTTGCAGCAAGAGGTTTATATGTAGCTACCCCAGAGTGTGGTGGCTCCTACTGTTCATGTTTGTCGTCTTCATCGTGCTCTTTATGGCCTTAAATAGGCTTCTCGTGCTTGGTTTGAGCGGTCCAGTTCAGTTGTGTTAGCTGCTGGTTTCTTCTCGAGTAATCATGATCCTGCATTGTTTATTCATACATCTCCACATGGTCGTACTATGCTTTTACTATATGTTAATGACGTGTTGTTTGCTGGAGATGACAAGGAGTACATTACTTTTGTCAATCAACGGCTCAGTGAGCAGTTTTTGATGTTAGATTTAGGTCCTCTATGTTATTTTTTGGGAATTGAGATTACTTGCACAGATGATGGCTACTATTTGTCTCAACAACGTTATATTTAGGATTTGCTTGCTTGTTCTGGTCTCACTAACAGCCGGACAACTGCTACTCCTATGGAGCTTCATTTTCAGCTTTGTCCTACTAATGGCACTCTTGAGGATCCTTCTCGCTACCGTCATATTGTTGGGAGTCTTGTCTATCTTGCAGTAATACGTCTTGATATTGCTCATTCTGTTCATATGCTCAGCTAATTTGTTTCTACTTTCACATCTGTTCACTTTGTCACCTGCTACGTGTGTTGCGCTATCTACAGGGGATTGTTGATCGTTGTCTTTTTTTATTCTCGATCGAGTCAGCTTCATGCTTACTCTGATTTGACTTGGACGAGTGATCATGTTGATTGATGGTCTATCTCTGGATATTGCATATCTCTTGGATCTTCTCTCATTGCTTGGAAATCTAAGAAACAGATTGCTATGTCACGGTCTAGTGCCTAGGCTGAGCTTTGAGCGTTGGCTACTACTACTTCAGAGATCATTTGGCTTCGTTGGCTCTTGGTTGATCTTAGTGTGTCATACAGTACTGCTGCATCTCTTCTATGACAACACTACTGCTATATAGATTGCTACTGATCCAGTGAAGCATGAGCTCACTAAATATATTGGTGTGGATATGTCCTTTATACGTTCTCATTGTCAACAGAAGATTATTGCTTTCCAGTATGTGTCATCTTAGATTTAAGTTGCTAATTTCTTCACCAAGGCTCAAACTCAAGAACATCGCATCTCTCTCTCTCTCTCACTCTCTCTCTCTCTCTCTCTCTCCAAACTCCATGTTTCAGATCCTCCTGACCCATGTTGAGTTTGAGGGGGGATGTTATGTATATATTAGGCCCATTTGTATATATATGGCCTTTAAGCCCCATTAGTCCTATATACTCTAGAGTTGTATTGTACTATATATACCTATTGGTATCCATCTAATACAATTGTGAGGTTCAATTGTAACATGTAATACTGTAATATCCTTCTGCCTTTCTTCTCTGTATTTTTCTTCTTGCAGAGATGATTGTGTTTTCTCTGATGTAACTTCAATATTATATGATTTTATATTGTGCTTTTATTGATCAATATGTTGCTATTATTTAGGAGGAATGATGTCATTGTTAGTCAAGTCAAAAACTGAAGATTCTGTGAAATGTGAAGTTATTGATGGAGGTGAATTGAAATCCAGGCGTCACCTGAACGTTCGTGGCAAGAGTGCAACCTTGCCATCAATCACTGGTAATATTCATCGTTTTTTCATTGAATAATATATATATGTTCTCGTTTCATTTACATTTTCCAAACTTGCAGATAAGGATTGGGATGATATTAAGTTTGGTGTGGAAAATCAGGTTGACTGCTATGCTGTTTCTTTTGTCAAAGATGCTCAAGTTGTGCATGAATTGAAGGATTATCTCAGAAGTAATAATTATTCCCTACTTTATAAACAATTATGTCCAGCACTGTTTTGATTATGTCTTGATTGTGTATTTTGATTTTGATTCTCAGGCTCCAATGCTGATATAGACGTAATTGTGAAAATCGAAAGTGCAGATTCCATTCCTAATCTACATTCAATCATCACAGCATCTGATGGGGTAATAGCCTGATTTTGATCATGCTTGAGTTTAGCAAGATGCCTTCAAAAGATTCATCTTAACAATGAATGGTTTGAGTTTTATGGGATATCATGAATAGGACTTCCTCCTTTTTTATCTTGTTCTTATTTTACAATGTGACCTTTTTAATTCAACATTTGAAGTTCTGACCTATGTAATTTTGAATGCCGTAGGCTATGGTTGCCAGGGGTGACTTGGGGGCTGAACTCCCTATTGAAGAAGTACCGTTGCTGCAGGTATGATGTAGCTGATCATATTACTTACAGTCCGTTGCACTAAATGTCAACTTCTCTGATTAACTTTTTGTTTAATTGTTAAACTTCAAATTGAGTGTGCTCAGTACAATATCCACTAGCCCATTCTTCATGCACATAGTTTATGAATTGCTTGAAAAGAAGTTAACTGAGGTTTGCTTTGCATTCTCCTTGTTTATACATGGCATCTAGGCAGCTATCCAATTTCGAACCTCTTGCTGACTTTCTGTGCTTCCATTAATGGACTATATATAACATGCATTGTCTTCATTATGAGGCCAATAGGCCAATATGTATACATATACAGGTGTGGCAAATATGCATAAAATCCCTTATACAATGGGGTAAATACACAGGTATGAAATACACATCTAACACCCCCCTCAAACTTATGGTGGATCAACAACATGAAGTTTGGAGAGATGAAAACTGTGCTGAGCCCTGGTTTGTGCCTTTGTGAAGAAATCTGCCAACTGAAGCTCGGAAGGCACATACTGAAGTGCAACAATCTGGTCCTGCACCTGTGTCCGCATGTAGGAAGCATCAACACCAATATGCTTTGTAAGCTCATGCTTCACCGGGTCTTTAGCAATGCTAATAGCACCTGTACTGTCAGACAAAAGAGGAGTCGGTGCAGAAACAGAAACACCAAAGTCCTCAAGTAACCACCGTAGCCAAGTAACCTCCGCAGTCAACAAAGCCATAGCTCGCAACTCAGCCTCAGCACTCGAACGAGAAACTGCTGTTTGCTTCTTAGTCTTCCAAGCAATGAGAGAACCACCAAGAAAAACGCAATAAGCGGAGAGAGACCGGCGATCAGAGGGATCACTAGCCCAGGTGGCATCAGAATATGCCTGGAGCTGTAAAGAGCTGGAGCGAGGGAAAAAGAGACGACGAGAGATAGTTCCACGAAGATATCGTAGAACACGAAGAAGATGACTATAGTGGAGCTGAGTGTGAGCGGAAACAAACTGACTCAAGATATGCACAGGGTATGAAATGTCAGGACGAGTGACACCAAGATAAACAAGACTCCCAACAAGATGACGATAGCGAGTAGGATCAGCAAGAGGCTCACCATCCGTGGGACGAAGATGAACATTAAGCTCCATGGGAGTCTCAGCTGTCCGCTGATCAGTAAGAGAGGCACGATCAAGAAGATCATGGATATACCTTTCTTGGGACAGATAGAAACCCTCAGGAGTAGAAATAACCTCAATCCCAAGAAAGTAGCGAAGAGGACCTAGATCAGACATAAGAAACTGCTCATGAAGACGCTCCTTGACAAAAGTGATATACTGAGGATCATCTCCAGTAATGATTATATCATCAACATACAAAAGGAGAAGCGTCCGACCACGAGATGAAGTGTGGATAAAAAGAGCAGGATCATGAGTATTCGCCGAAAAACCAGTTGTAGTGACAACAGAGGAGAAACGATCAAATCAAGCATGAGGAGCTTGCTTAAGGCCATAGAGAGATCGGCGAAGACGACAAACCATACCCTCAGGAACAGAATACCCAGGGGGTGGCTGCATGTAGACCTCCTCACGCAACTCGCCATTGAGAAAGGCATTCTTGACGTCCAACTGAGAGATAGACCACTGTCGAACAGAGGCCACAGCAAGAAGAGTGCGAACGGTGGTCATATGAGCGACAGGAGCAAAAGTCTCATCATAGTCACGGCCATGCTCCTGCTGGAAACCACGCGCTACAAGACGAGCCTTGTAACGCTCAAGAGAACCATCAGAGCGAGTCTTAACCTTATAGACCCACTTGCATGTGATAGGAGTAACACGTGCAGGAAGAGGAACAAGATCCCACGTGCCAGTACGCTCAAGAGCAGCGATCTCCTCCGCCATCGCATGCTGCCACTCCTGATGAACAACATCACGATAAGAAGTCGGTTCGGCAAGAGCAGCGGCAGCAAAACCAAAACGCTCAGGAGGCCGAATAGACTGGCGATCGCGAAGAGCATAACGAGGAGTGGCCGAAGGGGATGACCCGTCAGAAGGGGAGGGCATATCAGAAGGATCCTCAACTCGCGGGCGACGAGTGTAGTAGAAAGGATAAGAAGGAACAAGATCAGGAACAACTTCGGGAGAGGATGCCGGCGGTGAAGAAAGGACTAACTGAGAAGGAGGCACCGGAGAGACCAAAGGCTGTGGTGGAGTGGTGACTATAGGATTGGAAGAGAAAGTCAGAAATGAAAGCGGCTCAACAACAGATGCTGAAGTGGACGAAGAAGAAGGACGAGGATAGAAGGGACGAGACTCATCAAAAGTAACATCCCGAGAAATCTGCATCTGTCGGCCAACAGGATCCCAACAACGATATCCCTTGTGTTCAGCACTGTAGCCCAGAAAAAACACACTCAACGGACTGAGCAGTCAGTTTGGTGCGCTCACGAGGTGCAAGAAGAACATAGCACACACACCCAAAAAGGCGAAGTCTGGAATAATCATGAGTCTGGCAACAGAGACGCTCAACTGGAATCCCACCTTGCAGAGCAGAGGAGGGCTGAAGGTTGATCAAGAATGTGGCAGTAGAAACAGCCTCAGCCCAGAAATGTGGTGGAACAGCAGAAGCAATCATGAGAGCACGAGCTGTCTCAAGAAGATGACGATGCTTGCGCTCAGCCACACCATTCTGAGCATGAGCACCTGGACAAGAAAACTGAGCGAGAGTGCCCTGCTCAGCAAGAAAGCCACGAAGGACTCCCGACAAGTACTCTCCAACAGAATCGGCGCGAAAAACACGAATAGGAGAGTCAAACTGAGTGCGAATCATGGTGGCAAAGGTCTTGTAGATAGATAAAACCTCACTACGCGATGACATAAAGTAAATCCGTGTATGTCGAGAAAAATCATCAATAAAAATGATATAATATCGATGACCTCCTGTCGAAACAAAAGGAGCTGGTCCCCATACATCAGAATGAACAAGATCAAAAGGACGCTGATACACGGACTCACTAGAAGGATAAGGGAGTTGAAGCTGTTTGCCAAGCTTACAACCCTGACAATGTAGAGAAGCATCACCAGACACAGACCCTAAAAGACCTCGACGAAGTAAGGAAGACATACGAGAACCACAAAGATGTCCTAAGCGATGATGCCACTGAGCAAACGATGCGGTGGAGGCTGCAGCAGCTGCAGAGGCAGTGGTGGAGGCGAGAAGACTGACTGGGGCAGTGGAAGGAAGACGAAGCCAGTCAAGCTCCCAGAGCCGTTGGGAGTCACGGCGCCGAGGGCCGGTACCAACCAGAGTCCCCGTGCGACGATCCTGAACACAACAAGAATCAGAATCGAAAATAACACGACAACCATGATCAGTGAGCTGGCCAGCAGATATGAGCTGCATGGTTAGTTTTGGAACATGAGAAACAGCAGGAACATGAAAAGAAGAGTTGGAAAGAGTGCCTCGTCCTGTGACAGAAAGAGAGGTACCATCTGCTGTATGTACAGTGAGAGGAGTAGCTAAAGAACTAATAGAAGTAAGACAGGTGGAATCGGATGTCATATGAAAAGAAGCACCAGAATCAAGAATCCAAGGTGATGTACCTGAGGAAGGAGAAGTAGAAGGTGGTCTCTCACCAGAAGACTGAGCAGCAGAACCAGCAGAACCAGACGATGCAGAAGCAACCATGCGGCCTAGCAATGCGAGAAGCTGCTGAGTGTCAGGGGTTCCAGAACTCTGCTGAGAGGAACCTCCAGGGCCCCTCGGAGGACGAGCACCACGACGAAGATCCTTCTTCTTCCTGTAGCAAAACTGTTCCACATGTCCATCCTTGTTGCAATAGGTGCAGTGAAGGCCCTTACCAACAGCAGCTGTCATTGGTGAAGACAGCTGGTGGAGGCAAAGGCACAGCGGGTGTAGAAGCTGGAGAAGCCACCAAAACCAAAGGAAGGGATGATGCTGATGATAGCAGACCCGCTCCATGAAGTCGAATCTTCTCAGTACGAACAGCTGCAAGGGCCTCCAACAAAGTCACACGAGAATGACGAGCCAGCAACTGAGCACGAGTCTGCTCAAACTCAGACCGGAGACGTGTCAAAAAATCGTAGATGCGGCGAAGCTCCATGTGAGACTGCTGACGCTGGCAACACTGACAGGTGCGGCAAACATCTGGCCCCAAAGAGTCGATCTGACGCCATATCGCAAACAACTGAGCATAGAACTCATCCACAGTGGCATCTCCCTGCTGCAGCGACTGCTTTTGTCGCACAACAGCAAGGTATAAGGAATCACTAGATGGCTCGTAGCGGCTGCGTAGATGTGTCCACATCACATGTGCGGAAGCCAGTCCAACAATATCACCAGTGAGATGCACCTCCATGCTAGCAACCAAAATAGCAGAGACACGAGCATCTTCATCAATCCATGTCTTGTAAGCAGCATACTGAGTCTGAAAAGTCTCCATGGCATCCTCAAAAGTCTCAGAAGCCTTTGTACGAGCATCTTCGGAAGCATCCTTCGGGAGTACAGGCTCAACAGGTGGAGTAGGACGAGACGGACAAGGCAACTCGCCCGTAAGAAACTCCCAAAGGCGCTGACCACGCATGTGGATGCGCATGTGCTGAAACCAGTCCCGATAATTGAGACCATCGAAGATCACCGGGCAACGAGGAACAGAAACGGCGCCTGCAGAAGGAGACATTTTTTTCCTCTTTTTTTTGCTCTTTTTTTTTGGATTCTATCCGGTCAAAAATGACTGGCCGACTCAAAGCCGACCGAGGCAGCCAAAAAGAAAAGCGGTCACCAGCCAAAAAGAGAGGCAGTCACCAGAGCAGCCTCGGGCAGCAACGGAACGACGGCCCACGACCCGGCGGCGGCCCGCAACACCAGCGGCGGCGGCCTCGAGCGGGAGCGGAGCGGTCGGCCCACGACGCCGGCAGCGGCGGCCCGCGACGCCGGCAGCGGCGGAACGGCGGCCCACAACCCGGCGGCGGCCTCGAGCGGGGGCGAAGCGGATCTCAGGCGGGAGTAGTCCGGCGCGTGTGAAGACGGAGTGGTCCAGCGCGCACGAAGACAGCAGTCGATGGCAACGGCGGTGGTGACGGTGGGGTTGACGACAGCGACGGCGACAGCGAGTTCGGGCGACCTGGCGACGGCCGGCCGACGCGGTAGACCCGGGCGTAGATCCGGATCTGGCAGCGGCAGACCGAGCGCCTCCAGGCACGAAGACGGCAGATCCGGCGGCGGCAAAGTCAGACGGCGACTGGATTAACAAACCAGCGACGGCTGAACAGCCGGATCCGTGAGAGTGGCACAAATCTCTAGGTATCATGAAACCCTAGGTTTGACTCTGATACCATGTTATGAATAGCGCCTGTCTTCATTATGAGGCCAATAGGCCAATATATATACATATACAGGTGTGGCAAATATGCACAAAACCCCTTATACAATGGGGTAAATACACAGGTATGAAATGCACATCTAACACACAACATTCTTAAAATTTCGTGTCTTCGTGCAGGAAGAAATTATTAGGACGTGCAGGAGCATGGGAAAAGCTGTTATTGTTGCCACTAATATGCTGGAAAGCATGATTGTTCATCCAACTCCAACCCGAGCCGAAGTTTCAGACATTGCAATAGCTGTTCGAGAAGGTGCTGATGCCGTTATGCTTTCTGGGGAAACTGCGCATGGAAAGTATGTGTTTTCCTTTTTCTTAATTATTTTAACTAAAGCTGGCTGAAAATTTTACTGTACTACTTAATCATTTTTTTACAGTGCTATGGTATGTTATGTTTGCAATTGCATTCTTCAAAACCTCCAGAAATTATTAGAACTATTAGTATATATATTCAGTAGCAATATACTGGTACATCTTGAATTGCTGATGCCTTTTGTTTTCCTTCTATTTCTTCTGAATAAAATATGCTATTTAACTATATTTCTAATATTTCAACTCTGAACTCTTAGTGCCATGTTATTTTTGTTGGGATACGGGTAGGCTACACTAGTGCAATAACAACAACAACAATAAGGCCTTTTGTCCCAAACAAGTTGGGGTAGGCACCGACATAGCGCGTCACTAAGGGAATGACGTCCCGGCCCTTGCTCATTTACCACCACACCCGAGTTCCGATATGGCGCGTCGCTAAGAGGGTTACGCCCTAACGAAACTTTTAATTTGGGTTTCATTCCATGAAAAGATGGCATGAATTTTATGTTGGCTTGCCAAGCCTAACACAACCCTCCTCCTTTTTCGTAACTTAGGACAAGCTACGTAAAAAACTGCATAGGCGGAGTTGTAGGCTACACTAGTGCAAATTAAAATTTTCTACCACGTAAACCAGGAAGCAAGTGAGTAAGAGATCGTAAATTGTTACTACTAGACGCATAGTGCAGCGGAAGTAGAGTTAAAACAACCAGTTCAATGTAGCGCGAATCATTGCAGTGGAAGTAGTCGATCGTCCTCTGGGCACCGTCTTAGGATCGTCCCAATCAGCGTCGTAGTCGTAGCAGCACCTTTACCGAAGTTTACACATCCAGGGATGGAACACCGTGCGTCAGTGTGCTAGCACCAGTGTGCACGACAGGGATTTTGAGATGTGGCGGCTAGGATTTCAATGGGTATCTTGAGATGCCTTCCTCAGCTTCGCGCCTCTCTTTATATACAGCCTCCAATCGGATTTTTATCCGATATGATTAGATATCGTATCCAACTCGGAAAGCCTCTGACTGGATCCTTATCCAATACGAATAGAGATCGTATCCCACTCAAAAAGCCTCCAACCAGATTCTTATCCAATACGAATAGAGATCGTATCCCACCCATAGTCTATCATCCGGACCTTATCGTTCCAACCCGTTAAGTGCGTGACCTTGTAGGTTCATGTATATTCGGCCATAGCAAGTCAGTAGTGGTCCCTGGCAGGACATATCGACTTCTAAATATGTATAAAGATCATATCGGACGAACCTATGTAGTGCTTATCTATTGATCCCTTTGCCTCACGATACCAGATCGAACTCAAGGTGAGAAACGTATCATCCTATGATAGCTTGATTCTTCCCTCAAACCTATAGTGGATTACTCAGTTTGTGATTGACTTCTCAACCACATTCAGTATGGTCGTATACTCTTAATCCAACCACATCAAAGGGCCTAGAGATATTTTTCTCGTTATATAGGAGAGGCAAATTTTATCTTGATCTCTCACATTCCTCTGCGTATTTTATAGTAAACCTGAAAGCTATATTTATGACCACCTAGTTACAGAGTAGTATTTGGCAACCTCTAAGTAAACTATTACACATGTGGGAAACTATGACGATCTCACGTCTAAGGATTCTACATATACTATGTATAAGATCAGCTGATGATATTTAAAAATATGACAATTCCTGCAGTGCCTTATAGTAGGTCAAATCCAACGCCATGTTGTCTAACAGGTGTCCATATTATTGATTTGGTATCCTCATATCTATGATCCGTGAAACATGATCATCAATTAATAAATGTGATGATCTATAAATCATAATTATCTCATAATAATATAAGATCAGATATAATTTAGAATAACATCAAAACATGAATAAAGAGTTCCACGAACAAGTCATATACTTTTTTATCAGTATGAGATATTTATTCAAGGGATAAAATAACATATTTGTCAAATAATCATAAACATAGAAGTGATACAATTATCTCCATGATAGCTTCGAGAGCATATCACTAACAGTTTTGATTTCTGCTCTTCGGGGCAGTTTCATGGTCTTGATTATTTACATAAAAGATGGAGCTTTTTTTTGTGTAGTAGCCAGTACATGAATTGATCAATTTTGTTGCAACACATGAATATGGGAAACTTTTTGTTGTAGTTTTAGTTGCAAACTTTGTGCACTTTTTTGTTTTTGTAGCTGATGCTTGCAAATCTTGTGACATGTATTCAATGCAGAGATACATCACTAAGCTTATGACTCTATTTCTGGCAGATTTCCTTTGAAAGCTGTCAAGGTCATGCATACTGTTGCCCTGAGAACTGAAGCAACTATTTCTGGTGGGGAAACACCAGCTAACCTTGGTCGGGCATTCAAGGTTTGAACTATGATATTCCAATTGACACCCTTGTGTCTTTTTCCTCACTTAAATATGTTTCTTCCTTTTCTAATTACGTTTCTTTCTGTAGAACCACATGAGCGAAATGTTCGCCTACCATTCAACAATGATGTCCAATACACTTGGAACTTCAATTGTGGTTTTCACCAGGACAGGATTTATGGCTATCCTACTTAGTCACTACCGCCCGTCTGGCACCATTTTTGCCTTCACAGATCAGTAAGATTTTTGTTCTATTGTTCCAATGTGTATGTCACCAAGAAGAGCAAAACTCCTATAGTTTCTATATTGCATAATCATGAATCAACAATAAAATGTCAATTCTGAGAACATCTTTTAATCTGACTAAACTGAAGGTAACGTATTGAAAAAAAACTGATGCTGTTAAGGTATTTGATTTTAGTAATTAACAGTCCCAAATTCCCAATCCATTTGCTCTACCTCGTCATCCATTCATAATTCGTGAAGTCTTGGCCGGTGAAGCTGTGGGCTTCCTTGTCGAACCGAGCAACGTGGTTGATAACCTTTGGAACAACCAAGAGAAACATGGTGCCCTTGATGAGTGCCCATGTACCAGTTTTAGCAATGAAACCCTGTATCCATTTTCTTTGAATCATACATATGATTTCATGGTTCATACATGCATCCAATAAAAATGATTTGTAGGTTTTCTTTAGTCTAGGAGAAAATTGAACTCTAGTTGCGGGCCTTTGTAATTCACCAGCCAGTGGGCTGGAACCCAGCTGTGCTAAGCTCCTTTAGCCTCAATGAATCCTGTGTGTGAAAACATTCCAAGACCATCAAGAAGTGTTCACCTGATACATCTTTAGTTAATTTGAAATATCAAGTAGTATTTCCTAGGAGAAGAGGTGATCAATGATGAAACTGAATTTAGATAATATAACGGTGGTGTATGCTTCTGTTGTACTGATGAGGGACAATTGATCTGAAACACATTACATCCTAGCTTTAATTTTCTAAAAGTATGATACAGTTGCACCTTTTGTTCTTATTTTCCTTTATAAATATGGTATTTCTGAGCACCTAATTGCTGTTGCTTATCTGTTTGTAGGGAGAGAGTTAGACAACGATTGGCTTTGTACCAAGGTGTATGCCCAGTTCAGATGGAGTTTTCTGATGATGCTGAGAAGACATTTGGTGGCGCTTTGTCTTTCTTGCTGGTAATCACTAATATATCCTGTCCCTTCTAGTTTTCCAGGCATCAGCTTCATTGGCTACCCTTGTGGTCCCACTTCATTATCAAATCCTTGAAGTACTAACAGTTGGATTTGGACCTATTCATAGAGAAAATATCCTGGCGTGGCCTGCTATCAGAACTGAACTTAGCTAGAGTGCCTTGCCTTTTTAAACTGTAAAATAGGTTGACCTGTAGCCACACTTTTGGAGTGTTGTCGCCTAGCCCACCTAGGTAGTGCCTTGGCGCTGCTAGGCGCCACCCTCCCGCCTCACCCATCTAGGCCACCTAGCTCGACTAGTGATGTAGAACATGACCACATCTGTGGCATGATCGGTCAAAGGCCAACCAAATCTCTACACTATAAACAAGGAGAGGCTAAATATGTGAGCCAGCATGTGTGACTCTTTTCTGGCCAAAATAGGTATAGAGCTTGAAAGCATGGAAACATCCAAAATAATGGCTGCTGAGTGCGGCATCTGCTTATTTTGTTGCAAACAAAGATGGGCTTAAAACAATGACAAGTAATTGACTCAATCTTGGCTATGACTCATGAACGAAAAACTATTTTTGGGGGCTACAGATGCGAAATTGCATCTCTATCCAAAGCAGCGACGGTCCATAAAAAAGTAGCGCTGGTCACATAACTTGGCCTGCAGGCCTGCACACTGCAGCTGCTGGCAGCAACGTGACTCAAGGAAGAGATTATGCTTAAGCAATCGTACCCCTGAATATGCGCTATTCCACATATATTTTTCTACCATGTTTTAAACAAGAATAGGCCGCCTAACATGATGCTACATTTTCACAGAAGCATGGTATGGTGAAGGAAGGTGAGGAGGTTGCACTCGTTCAAAGTGGCAGACAACCCATCTGGAGGTCGCAATCCACGCACAATATTCAGGTTAGGAAGGTTTGATGTGGAATGGACAGCAGTATTTTGATTGTCACGGACTTTAACCAATGGCTGGACTTGTGGCAAACTCGAAGGCCTGATTATAATTATCACGCGGGCATTACTGGTTTCCATGAGGTATGAGGTTGGTAGCCTGTGTGCTAGATATGTATGAGAGCGAGTATTGTGATTCTATTCTCGTGCTGTTTGCTTTTCCTTCCATGTAAAATGGTACGACCAATCGTTTTCTCAATCCGGTTTTAGCTGTAGCTTGAGAATGTCGTAGGGTTCTTTGATCTGTAGTACTGTTTATCAATTACCTGGCCAAGGACTGCTGTATCAACAAGAACAATTTTATTGCATGAATTGTAGTGAGACTTGCTGTCTTCTTGGGGCCAAAAATCACTTACGACTTATCCGCAGTATAATTGGTCTGTCTCGAAATATTAAACTTCTTTCGTTAATATTTTGGATAAGGACGTGGCGTAGCTGCGCTATATTGTCGAGTTGCATTTCCAACGGTATATCATCTAGTTGTATGATCCGTATCGAATAACGCGTAGCTGTTTCCTCATCTTCCTTTTCCCTGTCATCCTCCATTGCCACTTCCCCGTCGTTCGGTTGTCGGCTTTCCCGTCATCCTTTGCCGCATGTGTGGAAGCGCGTGCGTTGGCTCCTGATTGTTACCCTTCCTATGATTCTCCCATCCTCCCCTGTCGCGTGCGCGGAGCTGGTGTGACATCGTCCTCGGATTCGTGTATGGGGTGCCCCTGTCGTCTTCGGTTGTCGGCTTCCCCGTCATCCTTTGCCACGTGTGTGGGAGAGCATGTGCCAGCTCTTGATTGTTACCCTTCGTGTGATTCTCCCATCCTCTCCTGTGGCGTGCACGGAGCGGGTGTGACACCATCTTCCTCGGTTTCGTGTGTGTGGGGTGTGCTCAAAACCTCATTATCCGACCAACTCCACCAAACTATGTTTCTTTCGTCGTGTGCACATAGCACGAGCGACTCCATCCTCCTTGGTTTTGTGCACGTGGGGTGCGTACAAAACCTAGCTGTCCGGCCAGCACATCTCGTCTGTCCTTGTCCTCCTCAATTTCATGTGTGCAGGCCTCACCGTTCGGCTGGCTCCATCCTCGGTTTTGTGTGCGTGGGGTGAAACCCCACCGTTCGGTTGGCACATCTCGTTGTTGGATCTAGTCTCTAGCTTGAAACATTAGGAGTACAGTTGAAAACGCCCGTCTCTTCCTTATCTACTACTTCGGCATGTCTCAGGCAAGTTTTGTATTTATTCCTATGTCTGCTGTTTGGTTGTTGCATGCAACATACTTGACAAAATGCTTGGCTTGTTTCCACTGTAACATGTTTTCGCTTAGATACTCAATGTGATGTTTCATTCCCCGGGACATGAAATATATTGCTAATTTTCATCCATCTGGTGTCTATGCAGGCAGTTTCGCCGATGAGTGAAGAGGCTAACAAGACCTTGGGCATGATTACTCTTGCATAAGAGGATGGACTTAACGCGGACTGTGTTGAATTTTTTTTTTTTTTGCCACAAGTAATAGGCAAAGGGATGAACATGCAAGTGATAAAGAATTGGATGCACAAGATAAAGATACTAACTGTATCAGTTCACAACCTGCAAAATCATATGTTGACATGGAGTTTTTCACCAAGGAAGAAGCACATAAGTATTACAATGATTATGCACATAGTGGTGACTTTGGTACAAAGGTTTTCAAGCAATACCAGGAGCCATGTTACAGGAGAACACAACATGTATAAGTTCGTCTGCCACTCTGAGTGTGGCACAAAAAAGGATGAACCAGGAGCAGGTGCTAGCAGTGGCTCACAGAAGAGCAACAAATTGCACAAGGCTAGCTGCAAAGCAAGAGCTAGCAGTGGCTCATGGAAGAGCAACAAGCTATACAAATCTGACTGCAAGACAATGATGCTGATTGTTAAGAGGAATGAGAAGTTGGTGGTTACCACTGCTGAGCTGGAGCACAATCATCCCTCTTTGAGCCCTTTGACATTTCGTATCCTTAGGTTGCACAGAGACATCACAGATGATGACTATGACATCATAGAGTTGTTTCACACCAACAACTTTCCTACAAAGAGGGTGATGTCTATCCTATCTGATTTGTATAGGAACATGATAAACATCCCCTTCATGAAGAAAGACGCTAGCAACCCCCGGTCAGCTACGAGGCACAAGAGTGAGTACATTAACATGGCAGCCACAATCAAGCACTTTCAGGAGCTACAAGCAGAGGATTCGTCATTATTTTATAGTATGGAGTTGGACAACGATAACGCAGTTAATAGACTATTGGGTTGATGGAGCTTCAAAGGAAGCGTACAAGAAATTTGGTAATTGTATTGTGTTCAATACAATGTACTGCACAAACAAGTATCAGCTCTTGTTTGCTCTCACTATTGGTGTTAGCAAACGAACAGGCTGTGTTATTTGGGTGTGCTTTTCTCAAGGATGAAACGGTAGAGACCCTTGAATGGTTATTCGAGATATTTTTGAAAGCAATGGATGGCAAAGCTCCTAAGAGTATCATGACATATCAAGACACAGCAATGCATATCAGAATAGCAAATGTACCACTAAACACCATCCATAGGCGCTGCATGTGGCATGTATAAAAAAATGCAAAGCTCAAGCTAGGGGGTCTACTGTTAAAGTTGGGAGGTTTTGAAAATGACTTAAGATCGTGCATTGATGATTCTTTGACTGCCAAAGAATTTGAAAGAAGATTAGCTGAGTTGGTTGACCCGCTATGATATATCAGACCAGAAGTATATGCATCACATATACAGAATTAGGGAGAAATAGGTGCCTTACTACTTCATGGAAGTTTTCTTTCTATTCATGAGCACCACGCAATGAAGCAAAGGTATGAGTGCACTATTCAAGGATTTTGTGCATCTAGATGACTCGATAAGAAACTTCATCATGCAATATGAGAAGCTAGTTTAGTCTTGCTTGGATAGGGATGACCATCAATGGTATGTCACTGTTCAAATTGATGCAACATTGTGGTCGAGATATCAAATGGAGAAGCAGGCTTCCACCTTCTACACCCGTGCTATATTAAGTTTCAGTAGGGTCATGAACACCACAATGTACAATATTGTCAATGGGGAAGCTCTTGGTTTTTATTATGTCCATAATGTGTGTGAAGGAAATTTGAACAGGAGATACTTAGTTAATGATAGTTTGAAGGATCGAGCGTTCAGTTGTGTGTGTGCAAGAAATTTGAAATTGACAGGCTGTTTCGCGAGGACATCCTTAAGGTAATGATACAACTAAATGTCAATGTAATCATAGAAAAATATCTATTTGAGAGATGGACACTAAAGGGTTTAGATAGTTCTAGAAAACAACTTGTACTTATAGATGCCAAGGAAGGTACAAGTAGAAAACTGAAGTATGCCCACGTTTGCAAAAGGTCAGTTTATATGGCTAGCGAGCCATGTAAAATAGAGTATGGGTACAAGCTTACCCTTTAGGCCATTGATGATTCACCTAATTAGCTAGCCGCTGTCAACTTATCTTGACAACATGCTCTTCCTCCTGAACCCAATAGATGCAACACTAGAAATGAGATATCCGTGGGTGAGAGTAACACACTAGCGTTTAGAGATCTGCAAAGATAACTTCTAGAGGCTGCTCAAGAAACTCAACAAGAATACAATCTTCTGCCTTTGATAATGACAAAACTGTGGAGAAAAAGAAGGCAAAGAAAACGACGAAGCAGCTAAATCAAGGCTCGAGAAGGAGTCCGCCACCTTTTGATTATTGATACACCTTGCATGGTGCTTATGAAAACTTACTTGCAAGATTGCAAAACTTGGTTATCTGTAATGCTCTTTGCATGGATAGTGGTACTATTGGTTGGAACACCTTGTTTTCAACTTGTGTTAAACTTCTTAATATTATGTGCTGTCAGTGAACCTTATGAGGCCCGTTTGGCATAGCTCTAGCTCCGAGATCTATGCTGGATCTATAGTTTGTTGACTAAATTAAAGTGATTTAAATATTTTTATTTAATATATAATATAAATGAAATAAGTCATGTAAATGCACTTAACATGCCTGTAACTCTAGATCCAGGATTTTCTAGAGCTACAGATGACCAGCTCTAGGAAATCTACAGATTTCCTAGAGCTAGAGCTCTGCCAAACGGGGCAAATCTACTGGAGCTGATAGTTTTTTGCTGGAGCTTTTGGCTTTTAGCGGAAATGGAATATTAATGGTTGGAAGAAGAAGCTTTTGGAACAACATTTGAAAAATGGCTTTTGGAAGACGCAAATGCAGAGGAGGCGGTGGAGGTGGGCCAAAGGCTTTTGGAAGTGGCTTGGAGAAGCGTTAAGCTTCAAACAAGAAGGAATAAGTCAAAAAATAAATTTTTGTTAAGTATCATGTTGTAACCAATGAGACTCCTGCCGTTGCAACATTCAAGCATACTTATGACACCAAATCTGCAGTCATGACTATTATTTACAGATGCAAGACAAAAAAAGTTAATGCAATACAAGAATAAAAAGGGTGAATGTTGTATAATAAAAGAAAAAAGGGAGTTGATGTAACAAACATGGTGGTTTGCAATGAAATCTAAAGGTACTGGACTTCAAACACATCACATATACCCCAATGGGGTCAACTCACAATCTTGGCAAGGCCTATTGTATGATCGGCCTTAAGACAAATTAATCTAAAAACAAAAAACACAGAAATGTATATGATTGGAACAAATACTCACCACATTGAACCATAATGTATGGTAAGCCTCTTGGCATCGCACAGGGCTCCTCATATAATCATAAATCTCTGTAATCTCATTAATCAATTTGACAAAAAATAAACTTCAATGGTGATCCATGAGGATTGTAATATATATCTACATTGTTCCACAAATAAAAAAATAGGTAGTTGTGTATACTGAGTACGATGATACCTATGTGTGTGCAATCGAAACCAGAATATGGAATAAAACACATACCCATTCGAGTTCTTTGCTTGGAACCTTTGAAAGTCTAGCTGCAACGTTTGAATTGTCGGATTGCATTTTTGTGTGGTACGGTACTATGCGACAGTTTGCTTGTTGTTGTAGTATAGGACTATGGAGTTAGGTCATAATGAGGCAGATGGGACCGAGACTAGGCGAGGGCCACTGAGGTCTAGAGCGGTCAAGGATCAGGACTAGGCAAGGGTGCTAAGGTCCAAAGTGATCAAGGTGCCGCTGAAGATGATTAAGGCTTGCGGAGTGGTTATAAGCCGGGAAGACAAGTAAATGGAGTGGGACTACCGGTGGTAGACATGATGGGCAACGACAAGGTGGATTGAAACCAGGCTTGAGAAGGAGCTAAGATTTGGACTAGGCTCAGGGAGGAGCTGAGATCCTGAATGGTTAGAGAAGCCATGTGCCATCATGATGAAGGTGAGACATGTGGTGCGCCAAATGTTTTGATATTTATTTGCAAGCAAGGACGGTTCGGAGGGATCCATATGCGTGAGAGACTTGATAGCAAGTCATTGGGGCTATATAGAAGGGGACGAAGCATGGACGTTGCTTCATGGAGAAGAAATCATGAAGCGTTAGTGGAGGGGTAGTTTGGACATTTGCCCAATATTGGAGGTGAGAATGGTTTAGAAAAACCGTGGCATGGCCTATGTGGTTTAGGTCATGAGGATGAGGCCACGGATAGGCAAATTGGGCTATTGGAGCCAAATGGAAGCGGTAGCTTTGAGAAGCGTGCACGTGTGAGTGTAAAACCCGATATAGTGTTGCGTTAACGGGTTAGCCTATGTAAGAGAGGATGAAACCCAATTAGAAGTGCTGGTTAGGGTTTCTTATTAGTTTCCACTATATAAGGAGGGAGAGTTGAGATAGTTAGGGTTAGCTCTCTAGGAAGCTTTTTTGGGATGAGCCATGGATGAAGAAAAGAGAGGGCTTGAGAGATAGATCTTAAGAGAAAGGGTGGTGCTTTGGCTACACCTTGTAATCTTATATGCCCATGTAATCCTTCATCTCTAAGTGAAATAAATATTCAAATTTCGTCCAAGTGAGTTTTGCCATAGATTTATCCTTGTGCTTTTGATTTGCATGATTTTTCTTATTTAGATCCCATCCATCTAGGCAACCACATAGCTAGTTCTTAGTCTTTGCTTTGGTTTGCCCAATTTTGGCTTGAAAAGAGAGATTTTGGGTGTTTTTCTCTTAAGGTCTTTTGATCTCAAGTTTTGCTATGGTTTGAGGATGTTAGGATGTGTTGAAAACTATCCTTAGCCATCTTGGCTTGATTTCTCCCACGCGCTCCTCCCAATCACCATTTTTGTCTTTGGCCCAGTTTTGGTGCAGCTTGCCTTTGGATTGAAAAAGATCAAAACTTTGAAAATCTTTTTTCAATTTCTTATTGGATTAGATTCACAATATCATAGGCTAGGTGTGTGCAAAGTTTCAAGTAGTTTAGAGCTTTGGATTGAAAGTTACGTCGATTTTTGGATTTGAAATCATGTTGATTTTCAGTTCTATGCGGAGGGAGAAGTCAAACTGCCAACTAAGTAGTGGTCGGACCACCCTATACATTACAGTCAGACCGTCTGGGCAAGATTTGGCTTATTGACTTAGTTTTTCTTGGATCTTTCCTTATGGATGATAGATTTTTGATCTTCATATTTTCTCATAACTATTGGAGTGAAGAATTTTTCCTTCATCTTAGAGAAAAGATTTAGAAAAGCTTTTGATCGTATCGGCTCCTATTTTTTTAGATAATGGAATCAAGTTCCAGCCGCTACATCCCCTAGAGGATGTACAAAGCCGATCCAAACAAAACAAGCACTTAGGCTCACGAAGACAAAGAGAAGAAAACAGCCACACAAGGCAGTTCAAGACTGGATAAAAGAAAAGAACCAAGACTAAGCCTCAATTCTATTCCTAAACTTCCAACCAAATTTGGCAAACACTTCCATGATCACAATCTCCAAAAGTTTGCAACCGGATTTGAAGCTAGCTCTATCCTCCTCTTTATGAAGCAAGGACCACCACCGGATCCAATGCGTAGCCCTAAAGATTACCTGTAAAAAAGAGTTAGATTTAGCGTTATCAAACACCATATCATTTCTATTCAACCACATGGCCCAACAAAGAGCTGCAGCACCTGATAAAATTTGTTTTTTGAGCTTCGGCCTAAGGCCAAAAAGCCAAGAACCAAACATATGTGAGATACTAGCGGGAGGTTGAATTCCAAAAGTGATATGCACGGTGTTCCAAATGAATCTAGAGAAATGGCAATCAAAAAACAAATGTTGTATTGTTTCTAAGGAGCTACAAAAACAACACCTAGTGCTCCCTTGCCACCTTCTTTTTGCAAGATTATCCTTAGTGAGTGTTACACCTTTTTGGAGGTACCAAAGGAAAATTTTAATTTTCAGCGGTACTTTGAGCTTCCAAAGTGGACTTTTACTAGAAACCACTCCATCTTGTAACAAAGCCATGTACATGGAGCGAACCGAAAAGATGCCACTGTTATGAAGATTCCAAACAAAGGTATCCTTGCCATCACTAAGATTAACCGAGATTATAGAAGACACTAGCTTATGCCAATTCTCCAAATTTTCGTCCACCAACGCCCTTCTAAAGGAGACATTAAGTGGAATGGAGTTCATTACTTGTGCCACTGTAGCATTTTTCCTTCGTACCAAGCTGTAAAGGGATGGGTAAACCGTTCCTAGCGATTTGCCTCCTATCCAAGTGTCTTCCCAAAATCTAATTTGGGTCCCGCTTTGGACCAAGAAGGAGCCACCCTCCAAAAATTGGTCCTTAACTTTCATTAGACCGGACCAAAACTGAGAGTCCCCGGGTTGCTTTCGCACTTGAGTTAGAGTTTTGTTTGACAAATATTTCTTTCTTAGCAGATTTTGCCAACTACCCTCCTCGTTAATAAGTTTAAACAACCATTTGCTTAGAAGACACTTATTTTGGATATCGAGGTTTTGAATACCTAATCCTCCAAATTCTTTAGGCCTGCACAACACGCTCCACTTAGTGAGCCTATACTTCTTTTTGTGTTCATCGCATTGCCAGTAGAATCTAGACCTATAGTATTCAAGCTTTTGAAGAACCCCCCTGGGGACTTCGAAAAAGGAGAGTATGTACATCGCTAGGCTAGTCAAGACTGAGTTGATTAGCACTAGTCGTCCTCCAACGGAGAGAAGCTTCCCTTTCCAACTACACAGCTTTTTCTGAAATTTCTCTTCAATAATAAACCAGTCTTTATTAGAAAGTTTCTTGTGATGCATAGGTATACCAAGGTACTTAAAAGGGAGGCCCCCATTCTTACAACCAAAGAGTTGAGAATAATCATGTTCAACCTCCTTAGCTTTGCCATAGAAAAAAAGCTCACTTTTATGGAAATTGATCTTCAAACCCGACAATTGCTCAAAGGTACTCAAAACTAGTTTAAGATCTTTGGCTTGTGTTAAATCATGGTCCATGAAGAGAATGGTATCATCTGCATATTGCAAAATCGAGAGGCCTTCGTCCACTAAAAGTGGGACGACACCACTAAAACTGCCATTTGACTTCGCTCTTTCAATTAGAATGGCAAGCATATCCGCCACTAAAAGAGGAATGGTGGCAAGCGTATCGGCTCCTATTTAGCTCCCTCTAGTCATCGTTCTTGGTCCTACACTTATGGACCTCTCCTCTTCTACTACAGCTAGGCAAGATGGAGTCTAAAGACCTTCCTTCCTCGTCCTTCAACAAGCTTGAGCCTGTACTCGTCTCAAATGTTAAATTCGGACAGGAGGGCATGCCAATCTGTAGACAGAACATGTTGTTTCCATGTGATTTACTTCACTCCACTGCTTCAGATCTGACTATACTACTAGGTCGTTCCGGGCAGCCTGCATGCATGCACCAACATCATGTCTTTTTCTGTAGTTTAAACTGCAGGATTGCAGCTCTGGAGGCAGAGATGCGCATTTCTAAATCATTTTGTTCGTACCAATTAATCTTCTCAACCTTCATTTGGTTTGTTCAGATATTCTTTTCAAGCAAATTCGATCAAGCTAAAAGTGCTGCACCTGCACGGCAGGACCTTTTTCTTCATTACAATACTGCCTCCTTTGTGAAGATTTTTAAATCTTTTTTCGTGAACAACAATATTTTAACTACCGCCACCCCACCCTCAACCCCTACCCCTACGCCGCCTCCCACCACGTCACCCGCACCGCCCTTTGTGCCGGTGAGGCCCGCCGGCATTCCCCTACCACCGCTCTACCTGGTTGCTAGCGCCGGCGCCACCCGCCACCTCCTTTTTCGCCCTCCTCCACCTCTGCCACCACCACATTTTTTCCTTTTCTCTAGTGGTGATGCCGCTGTTATGAATATTGTGCATGTATTCATGAGGCCCAAAGAGCAATATATATAGAGCGTACAAGGGGGTTATACAGAAGGAATACAATGCATATAAGAAAACAAATATCAGTCCTATTCTATCCTTAACACCCCCCTCAAACTCATAGTGGATCACACACACTGAGTTTGGAGAGAAAATACAAATGTTGTGCTCTAGTCTGTGGTTTCGTGAAGAAGTTAGCAGTCTATAACTCTGAGGACACAAACTGAAGAGCAAGTACACCCTCCTGCACCTGGGAGCGAGTGTATGAAGCATCCACACCAATGTGCTTGGTGAGCTCATGCTTCACTAGATCACGAGCAATGCTGATAGCTCCTGTACTGTCAGTCATAAGAGTAGTAGATCCTCTAACAGGTACGCCAAAATCTGCAAGTAGCCATCTCAACCAAGTAATCTCTGTTGTCACAGCTGCCATAGCTCTCAACTCAACCTCTGCACTCGAACAGGAAACTGCAGTCTACTTCTTTGTCCTCTAGGCAATCAGGGAGGAGCCAAGAAAAACACAGTAAGCAGAAAGAGAACAACGATTAGAAGGATCACTAGCCCAGGTCACATCAGAGTACGCCTGAAGCTAGAGTGAGGTAGAGCTAGGAAAAAACAAGCGACGAGAGATGGTCCTACGCAAGTAGCGAAGAACATGAAAAAGATGACTGTAGTGAAGATGAGTAGGACAAGCTATGAACTAACTCAAGATATGGATATCGTGAGCAATATCAGGACGAGTGCTCACAAGATATACCAAACTCCCAACAAGATGGCGATACTGAGTAGGATCCTCAAGAAGATCATCATCAGTAGCACGAAGCTGAAGAGAGAGCTCCATAGGAGTCTCAGCAGTGCGAGTATCAGTCAGACCAGACCGATCAAGAAGATCTTGGACATACTTCTGCTGGGAGAGGTAGTAACTCTCAGGTGTGAAAGAAACCTCAATCCCAAGGAAGTATGTAAGTAAGCCAAGGTCAGTCATCAGAAACTGCTCACTGAGATGCTTCTTCACATATGGGATGAATGAGGGATCGGCACCAGTAATGAGTATATCATCCACATATAGAAGAAGCAGCGTCCTACCTCGAGGTGAGACATGGATAAATAGATCAGGATCATGGGCACTGACAGTGAAACCGACAACAGTGATCACTGAGGTAAAACGCGCAACAAGGCATGAGGGGCCTGTTTTAGGCCATAAAGAGCACGACGAAGACGACAGACATGACCAGCTAGAACAGAATACCCGGGTGGTGGCTGCATGTAAACCTCCTTATGCAAGACGCCATTAAGAAAGGCATTCTTAACATCCAGCAGAGAGATAGACTACCGGCGAACAGAAGCAACCGTAATAAGAGTGCGAATAGTGGTCATATGAGCAACAGGGGCAAACGTCTCATCGTAATCTCGACCATACTCTTGCTGAAAGCCATGAGCCACAAGACAAACCTTGTAGCGCTCAATAGTACCGTTAGACCTGGTCTTAATCTTGTACACCCTTTTGCACGTGATAGGACGAGCGTGCACAGGTGTCGGTACAATATCCCAAGTCTCCGTGCGACGAAGCGCATCAAGCTCTCTGCCATAGCGAGCTGCCACTCAGAATGAGAAGCAGCCTCACAATAAGAACTAGGTTCAGTGACACAGAGAGAGCATGAGCTGTCGAAGTAAAACCAAGACGATCAGGAGGCCGAATGGTTGCCCAGTCACGAAGGGCGTAACGAGGAGCATCATCAGATGAATCAGACGTCGGTGTCGGCAAGAGACCAGGAGAGGGATCTGGTGAAGTACGAGGACGTCTGGAGTAGTGCACCCCAGAGAAACGAGACGGTGGTGCCATAGGAGCAAGAGACGGTGCTGCAGAAGGCAACACAGAAGGTGAAGGTACCGAAGGCGGGGAAGGGGAAATGGGTGAGGAGTCAGGGAGAGACAACTGGGAGATCATCTCGATGGTGGAAGCAGTGTGAGGAGCCGAATCTCGATAGAAGAAACGTCGAGATTCGTCAAAGACAACATCTCGTGAGATCCTAATCCGTCGAGTAGAAGGATCATAGCAACGATAACCCTTATGCTCAGAACTGTACCCAAGAAATACACACTTGACTGACTGGATTGTCAGTTTAGTGCGCTCATGAGGCGACAACAGGACAAAACAGGTACAGCCAAAAACACGAAGATGACTGTACTGGGGGCTCTAGAGCAGAGACGCTCTATAGGACTACCATCCTTAAGAGCAGTGGAAGGCTGCATATTAATGAGATATGCAGCTATAGAAACAGCCTCAGCCTAGAACTGTGGGGTAACGTGAGAAGCAAGAAGAAGGGTGCGAGCAGTCCCAATCAGATGACGATGCTTGCGTTCAGCAACCCCATTCTGAGCATGGGCACCAGGACAAGAAGACTGATAAAGAGTGCCTTGCTCAGAAAGAAATTGTATGAATGCACTAGAACAATACTCACCAGCAGAATCACAACGAAAAGTACAAATAGAGGACTCAAACTGAGTACAAACCATCATGGCAAAGCTACGATAGATCGCAAGAAACTGACCACGAGTAGACATAGGGAAAAGCCAAGTAAAACGGGAATAGTCATCAATAAAAATAACATAGAATTTATGTCCGCCTTTGGAGATAATAGGCGCAGGTCCCCATACATCTGAATGAACTAAATCAAAAGGACGAGAAGACAAGGACTCACTAGAATGATAAGGAAGTTATAGCTGCTTGCCCAGCTTACAACCTCGACAAAACATAGACGTGTCAACAGTAATACCAAGGACACCCTGACGAACTAATGACGAAAGACGAGACCCACACAGGTGACCTAAACGGTGATGCCACTGCGCAAAAACTCCAGGGGTGGTGGAAATAGTGGCAGTGGAGGTAGACGTGGCGGGAGACATGGTAGGAGCAACTGAAGTGGACGGAAGATGAAGACGGTCGAGAATGTAGAGACCCTGATGATCCCTACGGCGCCGGCCAGTCCCAAGTATCGTCCCTATCTGTCGATCCTGAACGAAACAAGTGTGAGAGTCAAAACCAACCCTACAACCAAGGTCAGTGAGTTGTCCCACTGAAAGAAGCTGCATGGTTAGTTGGGGAACATGAGAAATAGCTGGAACAGAAAAATCAGTGGTCAAAAGAGTGCCCTGACAGCTAACAGACAAGAAAGTATCATCCGCAGTCTGTACAAAGATAGGAAGGGCAGGAGGTCCCACTGAAATGAGATATGTGGAATCCGGTGTCATGTGGAAAGAGGCACCAAAATCTAGAACCCAAAAGGTACCTGGGGGAGACGTGTGACCTAGACCGACAGAACCCGCTGAGCTGCTGAAAAGAGTCACCTCGCTGAGACCATGATGAGCTGGTCTGTCCTCCTGTGAAGGAAGGGCCTCCCTGCCCCCCTTGGATCGTCCACCCCCACGTGCCTTATTCCGCTTTTTTCGCACTGCACAACTCTGGTAGTCATGCCCGAAGTTCTTGCAGTAGTTGCATTGAACTCCAGTTGGTGCAAAGGCGGAGCGGAAATAGGCACCTGGGAAGGAATCGTAGTCGTAGCAGGAACCGTCGGTGTAGATGAAGGAGCAGCAAGCACAGTCGGAACAGACTGTGCTGCTAACCCGAGAAGAAGCTCCTCAGCCCGGAGTGTCGAAAGAGCCTCGGTGACAGTCGGTCGTGGCGAGCGGCTTAGCAGTTGAGCTCTAACAGGCTCAAACTCTGAGCGAAGACAGCAAACGAAATCATAAAGACGAAGGCGATAATTATCTGCCTTCTGAACTTTGTGGCATTCCTGACACAGTGGAGAAGCCAGCTCATCTAGCTGTCGCCAGATACTAGCCAGAGCTCAGAAGAAGTCATCGACGGAAGAATCTCCCCGGCGAAGAGTCTCCAACTCACGCTAAAGCGAAAAGAACTGAGCATCACTGCTCTGCTGGTATCGCTCACGCAAGTACTCCCAGATCTGTCAAGTAGACCGTAGACCAACAATATCTGGTTGAATGGAGTCGTCAACGCTGACCACAAGGATGGCACGAACACGGGCCTCATCAGCACACCAGCACTCGAAAGCGTCAATGGCATACTGAAAAGCCTCATCAGCAGCGTCAGCAGCAGCAGCATCAGCCTCTACCTTCTTCTTGGCAGCTTCATCTGCCCCAGGAGGTGCAAAAGTAGGCTGCCTAGGAGGAGGCTGAACCGACGGTGGCGGAGAAGGACGAGCACCGGTAACATGTCCCCAAAGGCGGAGACCATCAAGCGTGATCTCCATGAGGGAAGACCATAACCTGTAGTTCGTTCCATGGAGCTTTGTTCCCGAGAATGGGATCGCGGCAGATGGAACAGAAGCCATCGGTAGGCGGCGCTAGACGACACGGTGACCAAGGCAACGAAGTCTAACAGGCGGCGCTGGACGGCGTGGCGGTTCGAACAACGTTTTTTTCTCCTTTTTTGCTTTTTTTTTGCTTTTTTCTTTTTTAAAGACTATAAAAGAGCCACTCGCTAGCCCACTTCACTCGAAACCAGCAGAGCTCAGCTGAAGCGGACCGGCGGCAGCGGCGGATGGCCCACAGCGGCGGCGGCTCGGCGCAGCTGTCGGAGCGGCGGCCGGAGACGACGGCAGCGCCCGGCGTAGCCGACGAAGCGGGCGACTGCGGCGGCCCGGCGCAGCCGATGCAGTGGGCGGCGGCGGCGGCGACCCGGCGCAGTTGACGGAGTAGGCGACGACGTCGGCGACCCGACGCAGCGGGCGACGGCGGTGTCCCGGCGGCGGCAGCAACCGATCAGATCTAGCGGCGCTAGATCCGATCTGGCGGCGGCTCGGGCGTCTGCAGTCCTGGCAGCAGCGGCTTGGTCGGAGATGGCTCGAGCGGCGGCAGTGGCTCGGGCGGTGACGGCCCGAACGGCGGCGGCGGTGACAAGGGTAGCAGCCGGGTGGCAGCGGCGACTCATCGGGTGGTGGCGACGGCTCGGAACGAAGGCCCAGGCAGCGGCGGCTCGAGCGACGACAGCCCGGGCAGCAGCGGCGGCGGCTCGGGCAACGACAGCCCGGGCAGCGGCGGCAACAGAGGCAGTAGAAGAAACAAGGTTAGAGCTCTAACCCTAACCTTTGCTTTGATACCATGTTATGAATATTGTGCATGTATTCATGAGGCCCAAAGGGCAATATATATAGAGAGTACAAGGGGATATACAAAAGGAATACAAGGTATATAAGGAAACAAATATCAATCCTATTCTATTTCCTATTCTATCCTTAACAGCGGCCACATCGGTCACGACCTCCTGCCACAGTGCTTCCTCGTGTTGAGCTCGTCACTGACCCGCCCGCCACCACCACCCTCCTTCGTCCCTCGGCCGAGGCGGCGTCAGCACCGCCTCCACCACTCACCGCTGATTTGCCGCCTTCCCCTGCCTCTAAACTCCGGCACCGGTGAACCCTAACCCTAACCCTAACTCGTCACCGCCAATGAAGACGCCGCCGCCGTCGACCTGAGAAGAAGACGGCGACCCTCCCGAGCACGAATCTCCATGCCAATTCAAAGGTTAGAAAAGTGATTGGATTTTAAGAAAATTTTAGTTGCCTGAGAGTTAGCAAATCCGTTGAATTTAATCATTTATGACCAACTTGACAACGTGGTTAAATTCACAATCAACTAGTCTGGTCAAATGAATTTATGAAACAAATTAACTAGATCTTGTCTAGGGCGACCTGGAAAGACATCGGTAGTACATCCCACTAATTCCAATATAGAAAAAGTCTATTTTTAACTCTGAACTATTGCTCGAGTTTTAAAAATAATCTTCAACTTTAAAACCATCCACTTTGCACCATTGAGCTATCAAAACCATTCACTTTTCACCTCTAGACTGTTTTCATGAGTGGTTTTCATCACGTTGGCCACCACATCACCAAAATAAGATTACGTTGATCCTAAAGCAACTGCGGTTACTGATGGTTCGGCTCGTTGTAGTTGTATAGAACTTACTAGCCATTGAACTCCCCATTTCATTTGGGAGCTGTCCAGTTTTTATTCTATCTTTACACATTTCTTTGAAGATAGCTCTATGCAATCTTACAAACAAGGCAGGATCGAAAGAACAACAAACGTGCAGATCACGGTAGTCTCGCATTATTCATTCATGTTATAACATGATCGCTGTCATTCGGACCATTTGATTAAATTCAATCAATTATTGGCACTTTTCATGCTTTCAATTCTCATGACCACTTGAATATATTCTAAACACAAGCAATAGAGATCTCTTTTCACTGTTACACTTTGGCCATGGCCATATCGCCATCGTATCATGATTTTTATTGTTTGATGATAAATAGTTCTATGTATACCACTAATACCTCAGTGCTTTCTTGCAGTGGTAAGCGACTTCATTGATGATTTGCCTTGTGGTTCTGAATCCGTTTTGCCCTCTTCGAACTTCAACTTGCGCTGTCTCAATTCAATTTTCCTCCCAACTTTTGGTTTGCTTGCCCACTGTTGCTGTTGATTCCATTTTGTGTTGTTGATTTGGTGAGTGGGAGTTTTGTAAAATAATGAGATAGCGCGGGGTGTAAATCGTAAAAACGGTGCAGTGGGTCGGAGGGTTCTAGAGATTTTGGGGATTTTTTCTATGGTTTGTAGGTGATGCTGAATTGGAGGGGGAAGAGGGTGCCGCATGCTGCGATCTCATTCGGGAAGCTGCTTAATCGAAGTGCCTCTTCCTCCGCATGCTCCAAGTTGTTCGTTGGTGGTAAGATTCTCTAGACTATCGTTCTTCAGTTTCTTGTCCATTTGTTTGATGCTTTAATCCAAGTGCTTTTGGGCGGTTTGAAATCTGATGGGCTTCCCATCAGGTATGGCAATTTGCGAGCCTACTGAGATTGATGGGTTTCATGCTAGTTTGTGAAGAATCCTGCTTGCTGCATTCAAACGCATAGCATAATTTCATCTGGTGAAATTGGTGCAAATATTGTCTCGTGATTTAACTAAAATTAATGTTAGCTAAAAGCTGCGAAAACTATGGTGCAAGTGTAGTGCTGATTTATGGTTCTAAAAATCTTTCAGTGGTGATTGATGGCCTGTTGTTTTCTTCTATTGTGTTGCAGGTCTTTCTTATGATACCAATGAAACCGCTCTCAAGGATGCATTCTGTCAGCATGGTGATGTTATTCAAGGTATTACTATCTCTCTGTTTTCATGCCATTAGGACATTAGGTCTTTGGAGTCTGTATTTTCATGTGCATTAGATATTGTCCTCTAACCACGAATCTGTACCACAGTGAAGGTAATATGCCATCCAGTGACGGGAAAATCCAAAGGATATGGCTTTGTGAAGTTTTCGTCAGAAAATGAAGCAGCTGCAGCATTGCAGAAGATGAACGGTGAGGTAAGTGTGCTTCATTGCCTTCATAGAGTAAGCCAAGTACTTTCAAAATAATATGCATTTCTCACTGCGGTTCTTTTCCTTTTGCTAACACAATTGTTCCACATGGTAATGGTTTCAGGCGATAGATGGAAGGAACATACGGGTGCACTATGCGAACAACGGATGATTTGATTCTGTTGCTGCTTTAGATGGGTAAGCTGTTTACTGAATGTCATTTGTTGTGCTGGGAATTTGTGATAATAAATGGAACGCTGGAGATGTGTTATGTGGATTTCTTACGTTTATGCCCATCTTACCAATAGACTTGATCTCTCAGCTTAGCATTGCCTGTATTGTTCTGACTGTTGATAACTGGAAAAAAATCAGAGGAACACCTGAACTGTCAGCTAATTTTCTTCCACTGACATGAAAATGTAGAGGTGCCTTTTTCTTTCTTTTGGGTCAACATTAACGCCGGTTTGGGGAAATTTCCATGTCCAGGTTTGAAACTTGAAGATGACATGAAGCAAGTCCTACAGAAAAAGCTAGCCATGCAATACCATTGCTGATGTTCGAAACACTGATTCATGCATATTGCTGATTTATGCATATTGTAGCAGCCTAGCATGTTATCATAACTATTCTTAGTGTGCTAGTAAATTTGTACATGAGAGCTTATTTTTGGCAAATCTCAATTGGAAAGTTATATTCCTTCAAACACATGATTCAGCAATGATTTACATAGGAAAAAATGTTTGGAAAATTATTCTCATATTTTGCTCAATCAGTTATTCATATTACATGTAGGAGCTCGAAAAATGAAACATCCCATTTTTGGGAGTTGGAATTTGCTCGAACAAAATTCAAAGTTTGGAATTTGAATTCAAAAGTGCAACTCAAAATTCAAACCAAATCTCACATGTTTTCAAAATTTCCAACCTTCATGGGCTTGGCCCAACCCATCTCCCCCTCCCCTCTGACCCACCAGGCCTCTGGCTTGGCCCGGCCAGCCCACACCGCCTTGGTCACGCCCGTGCTGTGCACTCCCTAACCTGCCCCCGACGCGCCCGCGCTAGCGTCTCCTCCCTCCTATGCCTCCACAGTGCGCTGCCGCTCGCCCACATGCACCCCCATGCTAGCCCTGCCTAGTGCTGCCCCTGCCTGCCTGGACCCCCTCCTCTTCCTCCCTTCCTCCGCGCCACAACATGCCTACGTCCGCCACGCCGTGTCACCCTGCCTGCCTGTGCTCTCTGCAGCCAACCATTGAGTCATATCCCCTCGCCTTAAGTCCAGTGGCGGAGCTAGAGTAAAACGGAGGGGGGTGCAACGGGCCACGCGTGGGAGCATAGGACGGTGGGAGAATGGGTTGGACAGGGCGAGTGAAGGTATTTGTTGGGCTAGGGGTACACCATATTGGACCAAGGGGGGTGCACAAAGGGTGAATGTTTACTAGTAATAACTAAAAAAAATTTTGGACCCGGGTTCCTGGGAACCCCCTCCCCTCCATTGGGCTCCGCCCCTGCTTAAGTCTCCTCGCGCGTGCCTGCCCCTGCGCCAGCTTCGCCTCTACCCCTGTGCCATGTCGTGTGCTGGGCATCACTGTCCTAACTTGATGTTTGCATGCATTAATATTATCCAAGCTCTTGGTTATATCGGTTGCACAAAACTTACCCCAGTTGCTTGCCTGTGGCGAGTGTGCTCCCCCCTTTTGTTTTCACTTCCACTTCCATAGTTACGAAATATATTCATTTGGTCTGATCGGTCCTATTGTAAACTTAATTCAATGTGGTCTATTTAAATTCTGATATTATAATATTATTACATGGTATGGTATACGTCATTTATGAAATAATTTAGTGATGTATTGTGTGAACATTATCTATTGATCTAGGGAACAATGCAGTAGATTCACAGAAAGTTCTGGATTGGCTAAATATGGATCCAACAAAAAAGAATATGCCTTCTTTATCTGGCAGTACCACCTTCAAGGCTTTAGATACGTTGTAGTTCACTATAAGTATATGGACACTACACGGTCGAGCTGCTTTTCTGACAGTATAGCATCTAGCTAGGGGTGGACATCAAGGTTAGTCCTCGTCTTATCGATCTTTTCCTAAAATTGACACATTTGATTTAATATCATTTTAGTATAATTTAGAAGTATTTTTAGAAATGATCTAACGAGCCGAACTAAAGCAAAATTCAAATTCATTTGAAATCAACTTATTTCAATGTTTAACTAATTAACGATTATAATTAAAGCAATTTTAAATCAAGCCAATAAGCCTACTAACGAGCTTTTTTGCCATTCCTTACACGGGAAACCTCACCGTCTAGCCAACTCCTCATGCCAAACTTTAACTAATTAACGATTATAATTAAAGCAATTTTAAATCAAGCCAATAAGCCTACTAACCAGCTTTTTTGCCATTCCTCGCACGGGAAACATCCCCTTCACGAAGAAATATGTGAGCATCCACCAGTCAGCTATGAGACACAAGAGTGATAAAACTGACATGGCAGCCACAATCAAGTGCTTTTAGGAGCTGCAAGTTGAGAATCCGTTGTTCTTTTTATGATAGCGATAACACAGTCAGTAGTCTTTTTGTGTCCTTGGGTTTCCATCGAGGCGAACATCTTTCTTTTGGGGAGGAATGGATACAAAATCAGTGTCGACAGAAGGTGAGTCCATACCTATAAACATATTGCAAACTCTCATAGGGGTAAAATACAGCAAAAATAATCTGACCATGTGAGTCAAGTTTTAGTAAGTTTTAGCTAGTTCCCAGTAGAGTTCCATATAGTATCAGTAAGTTTTAGTCTATTTCAGATAGTATCAAAGCAAAAAAAAATTCATATAGTTTTCGGCAGGTTTCACATAGTTTCAGCAAAAAAAAAATATTTGCAGAGTTTTAGCAGTTTTGTGTAATTCCAGATAGTATCAAGCTAAGTATTATAGAGTTTCAACACTTTTGGAGATTCAAAAAGCAGAAATTCAGATAGTTTCAAACAAAGCATTTTAAATAGTAGAGTTCCAGTAAGTGTTAATCAGTTTCCAGTGGAGTTTTGGATAGTATCAGTAACTTTTAGTTAGTTTCGGACAGTATGGAGCAAAATGTTCATATAGTTTCGGCAAAAAAAAATATTTGTATACTTTCACCAGTTTTTGTGTATTTTTGTGTATTTCGAGATAGAATCAATCAAAGTATGGAGCAAAACACCGAAAAGAGCCAGCCCCGGTAACTAAGCTCCGACCAGGCAGCAACAACCACATATCGAGCACATAAAAATTAGGGGAGAAAACAAATCTGAGCAGACCTGTATATGCTTTGCGAATGGAAGCGCAGGTGTCGGGGCAATGGGGAGAGAGGACAAAGGGGATGGGGATCGTCAGGGAGGAAAGGCTCGCTTGCGGCATTCGCTTGCGGTCGCCGGGCAGGAGCGCAAGGGGTTCGCTCGCGGCGTTCACTGGCTGCACCCACACGCCGGTTGGCGGGATGTGGCCGCCGAGGAGCGCGTCGAGGAGTGCGGCAGAAACATTACTGAGAGAGCGATGGGATTGGAGTGTGCAAATGGGGAATTGATAATAGAGTAATGGCCTGTTTGGCAACGGCTGCAGCTTATGGCTTTTGGCTAAAATTTTTGAATTTTGACTGTTTACGGTACAGATTACGGAGAGACAGATACTCACTTGCAATTTTTGCTGTTACAGATGTTGGGCTTTTAACGTGTAGATCGTTTAACTTGTAGACCCTGTCTTGAGAAAATATTCCGTTTGAAAGTTAAGTACTGTAGTAAAAACCAAAAGCCGTCGTCTTCAGAGGAAAAGAACAGGCCCTTAATTCCGGTGGTTGAAGGGCTTTAGGATGCTTGCGGCAGAAACATGATCGAACGGCAGTTTGCTATCCTGTCGTTTTGGTGGATAACGCTATAGTGTTCTCTAATATTTCACTTTAGATGAAACTGAAATTTTGTGCATTATGGGCCTACCCATGGCCGTGGGTTAAACAGGGCGACTTGTCACGCGAAGTGACGAAGGAAACAAAGCAAGTAGCTTCAGAGTTCACACATGATGACATGAACACGCCCGCATACACGCACTCCATAGTTCCGTGGAACGAAGTGCACGTAGACACTTCTTTATTTGGACGTGTCATACGAGCCACTGGCTGCTGGACTCGACTCGCATGTCGAAGTGGCCTGCACGACTCGATGTACCGCGTAGTGAGGTGCCGGGATGCCCAGGAACACCGACGCCTTCGGGTACGGCGCCGTCGACGTCTCCCGCGCCTTCATCGGACGCCCCCGTGCCCCACTGCGTACTGGAAGTGCGCGTCGTCGTACAACCGAACGAACAGGGTGTCGAACAGCCCCGTGTCCAGCGCCCTGCCCATGTAGAAGTCCGGGTATGTAGGAGCATCCCGTCGACGCAGCCAACCGCACCGGCTTCTCGTCGCCGGTTGCCGTACTGGATGCTGAAGTCATCGTCGCCGAGCGAGCGGGACGGCGAGGTGGTGGCGCGTTGCCGCAGAGGAACGTGCAGCCGTCCTCGTTGGAGTTGCACTGGGCACTGGCCCTCCATGAGCCGGCGCGGCGCGGGGGCCGAACCTGTTGAGGAACACGACGAGGCCCACGCTGGAGCTCTCGGCCAGGCCGTCCTTGCGCCCGTCTTGGCCCCAGTACACGGCGATGTGTCCGGTCGAGCCGGTGGCAGTGGCAGAGGCGGGGTTTTCAAAATCAGATTTAAAATTTTATTGGGATCTGATATTTCCTATTTTTTTGATTTGTCGGGCCAGTGTCCGTGGCAGACGCAGGGTTTTCAAAATCGGAATTAAAATTTTACTGGGCCTGACTTTTTCGAGTTTCGGAAAATTTTGGTCAAATTCGGCCAAAATTTTCAAATCAAAATATGATTTTTTTAAGTTCAAACGAAAAAGATGAATAAAATGCAATTTTGAGAGATAAAACCGAGCCTAAAACCGTATGCACCACTCGCATCGGCGTCTCTGTAGTCCGTCGCCATCTCGAAAAAACGTAGACAAAAGCCATCAACCGTAACCCAAAAAACAGGCCCTACAAATTTAACTCCAGTATAACTAGATAAGATTTCGGAACTATTTACGTATTTGACACTGTAGCCACTTTTTAAATTTTAGTCTTTAAACACCTGTTTTTTGTAAAATGACCTTCTCTCGGAACACACGTGTCATCTGCCGCAGCATCTAAAGGACTACGTAAGAGCAGACGGACTTAGGAGCTCATGTGGGCATGGTAGGCCTTGGCAGTTGGCACGGCACGATAGCAATGGCGCTACCAAGCCGATGTAGCTCGACAGTTGCATGATGAGACATGCTTGCTCGTTACGCGCTACCGAGCAAGGCCGGGCTCGGCAGGTGACCCGCTCAGCTTGGAGAGCTAGCTTGCTCGGCCATGGCAAATAAAACGAGACCGGATGTTAAAGCCATGTCAAGTCTGTTGCACTGATGCAAATACCTCACTGGCCGGTCCCTACTCTCTACTGATCGATCAGATCTCCTTGAGAAAGACTCATGCTGCTATGCCGATCAGATCTCCTTGAGAAAGACTCATGCGAACTATGTAGGACGGTTCTGAATTATATTATGATAAATTATTGTAATTTAAGAGGTTTAGAAATTTAAAAATGCATTTGGGTCACTACTATTTTCCATGCATAAACAACAGTCTAGACTCTAGAGGATGCATGTTGGTTTGACCTGCATGGATGTAATAGTGAGTCTACAGTGAGTGCATCGATGGCATGTCGCTTTGGTGTCTGAGTGAATGGACAAGATTTCTTGTTGGCTTTATAGTCAATAGCATTGATGGCTGTCAAATCTTTTCTTCAGCAGAGTTCATCAGCTTGCGCATTTCGGTCAGACCGGCGTGGGCACCCGGTCAGACCGGCCAGTTAGTGGATCTACGGACAGATCTTTTATCTTTGATTTTTGGGTCGAGTGTTGGTCATTTTCTTCTGTGATTATATATTGTGATTATATATTACATGAGCTATATTGCAGTTAACACGGGTTAAATTATGAAGAACTTATAATCAGAAATAATTTTTTTGTCTTTAGATGTACAGGGTTGCTTCAAGTCAACCGTAATCAACGGCGAGAACGAGGCTACACTTATAGGTGGTGATCGGTTCGGCTGAAAAGCTCGTGGCTTATAGCCGAAAACACTGTAGCTGGCTGAAAAAAGCACTGTAGCTGACAGAGGCTTATTTAGCATAATTAAATTTAAAAAATTTAAAAATAAAAAAATATGTTAGCCCATTACGTATAATACAAACAAATACGGGAAAAAAAGAACCGGCAAAAAAGCTCAACAAAAAGCCAAAAGTTCAGAAAAAGACGAAACTTATGAATAGTGAAAAATAAGCCAGAAGCCGAAGCCGAGTTGATCAGGGCCATAGAGGAGCCAAGGCCCAGAATGATTGAGAATATCATGTAAGTCGGTGAGTTCAGCATGGCACAAGAAAGACAGGAAATGTCAAAGAGAAGTTTGAACAGTGAGGGTTGCACCATATGGCTTGGTCGATCCAAGTGAGGCATGGTCCAGTGGAATCGAAACGAGAGAGACTTACCGACACGAAGCAAACCAATGGTACATCTACACGTGGCAAGCATGACGACTGCTTGCAATGAAATGAGATGACCAGGTCAAGGAAGGGTAGTTTGACCAAAATACCGAAAACATCTTTAGAAAAAAACCCGCAGTGCGTGAGCGGCACTTGGGAATGCAGTTTAGATCATGAAAAAGCTACTTTGATCAAGATAGATCAAAACTAAGAACTTAGCAGATTTGAGGTTGTGCGCTTTAAAAAACATGTATAAATATGATGTGTGAGTTAAAATCTATGTGTGGAGGGTTAACGGGTTCCCCTATGTGCTTAGTGGATAATATCTACTAAAGGTTAGATGCGGCTGGCTCATCTATTTAAGGGGTTGGAATAAAGACTTATGGTTAACCATCCAACATATCTCTCTTATTATGATTAGGGTTTGAGAGTTGAGTGCTTAATGTGCGCTCTGTCCTTCAAGGTGGAGTGCATATAAAAATTTTCTCCTTAAGCAGCAATAGAATCAATTTTAAATTATCTCTATGGCTATATCTTTTCTTGATTGATTTGCTCTTGATTTGGTTGGTTTTTACTTTCTTCCCACTCTTTCTTGATCTTATTGTGCTGAGAACGTTTAAAAGATAGAGTTAATCTCTGGGAATCATTCTGCAATCATCTAGGCAATTTATTAGCAAGTTCATCAAGAAATTTGGTTTTTGCACATTTTTTATTTTTCAATTGGTTTCTTGATCTGAGGCTTTTTGAGCGTTTTCTTCAGTGTTCTTGCTTATTGTGACATGTGGGAACATATCCAAAACTATCTTGGCTATCATTCACCCACAAGCAAGTGTTGATCATCGATTTTGGTTCTTTACTCGTTTTTTGTGCAACCTTGCTTAAATCTCAAAAGGATCTATACTTTCGCATGGATTTTTTTTATCCATAGATGGAATAGGTTTCTAAAATCTTGAGTAAAGTGTGTACAAAGTTTCACGAACTTTGGATCATTGGATCAAAAGTTACTTAGATTTGAAGTTTTTCAACCGTGCTGAATTTACTGTCATTTGCCTGGTTTTACTATTTACAATGGTGAGACCGACCCTAGGATAGAGGTTAGACCTCTAGGCTTTGATTTTTCGCTGAGAATGATTTCTTGGTCGATTTGACTTGAGATTTTAGCTATGGATTTAATTCTCAGTAACTTTGTAGCTATTGAAGAATAAGATCAAGAATATTTAGAAAAAAAATTTAGTCGACATCATTCACCCTCTATGTTGCCTTTTGGTCCTACTTCACTGATCTCTCTACCATATGCCATCGGATGCCGACATCTATGTTTTTAGAAGATACAAGTCAAACACACAAAACTCACTCTACACACACCACACGTACACATACGTTTGCATGTCCCCTAACACATGTTTGGAATTTTTTTTACAGAGACACTAGGCCTTACAGAGCATGAACACATATTTTTCCACTGAATACACACATATATGTACTGTGGTCCGTTGGCTAGAGCATTGTGCTTGCTCGCTGTCTACCTACGTTTGAGCTTGGTCTTGGCAACATCTATTGTTGAGACAAGGGAGAACAATTTGCTAACTCGACTGCAGCATTTAGGTCTTGCTCTAACCTGCTTCTACTTCTGACTTCTGACTTTTGGTTTCTGGAACGCGTTGATTTCTTAATTTTGATTTTTGGCTTTTCTTTTCCTCTTATTCTTTTGTATTGTCTATAAATATATAATAGTGTTTTTTTCTTATTTTTAATTAAAAAACTACAAAAACTAGTAGTCGCCGCAGTATAATTTTAATCAGAAGCAATAAACCCGCTAAACCACTACCTTATAGTCTGCAACGTTACATGTATGGATATGTAGTAGCTGCTGGTTTTGTGACGCACGTACGTATCCAGATTGGTTGTGCATGGACAGATTATCTGTAATTAGTTCTAGTTTGCTCCCTCTCTCTTTCCATATATTAAGGCCCTGTTTGTTTCCACTTAAGATTATTATAATCTAACTTATAGGTGGGGATTATATAAGCTAGCTTATAATAAGCTGGTGGGAAATAAGCTGTCAGGTGTTTGGCAGCCTGGATTATCAGAGTTATGGATTGTTGTATTCGAATGTTTAAAGACTGCAATGCCCTGGGAGAGAGAGGCACGGGAGTTGGGGGTTGGATGAATGGCAAAGGTGGGTAATATTCCTAAAGTTTTATGGTCATTAAGATAAAAGGTGGATCTATAACCTGAAATAAGCTCCTTTTTTGATCTTATTAGATTACAATAATCTGGGCTATTAGATTATAATAAGTTACCTTATAATCTAGGCTGTTTGTTTCCACTTATGATTTATAAGCTAGATTATAATAATCTTAAGTGAAAACAAACAGGGCCTAAGTCAAGTACGTGGATAGCAATGCACCGTATATACCAAGCACCATACAACTAACCAAGCATAGAGATAAAACTATATTTGGCATTGTTTCGTAATGTATTTACAAAAATAATCGTATACGCAACGTATTTACAAAAATATCACTTCTGCCATCTGATGAGCAGGCGACAGCGCCTGCGAGACGACATGTGGCGACGCCGCCGCCAGCAGGCGCTTGCTGCCCCGCCAGCAGATGGCAGGCAGCCTACCACCCAGTGGGGGGCGGCAGGCAGGCCTCCTGTCTGGTGAGGAGGCAGCAAGTGATTAAGCCGGCTTAATTACTTGCCCTAATTTTTTGTTAGTATATATTTTAATTTTTAAATGTATCAAATGAGATCTAAAAATTAGGAAAATTTATGTACAGTCTTTTGACACAACGTACTTCACGGTAAAATTTTTGGGCAACTTTATCCATTGTGAATGTTGCTAAAAAATTCATACAATTTTGGTATTTGTACGAGTTTTTACATATAGCAAATGAGCTTCACACTCATAGTTATTGTGTATTTTTTTTGGAAATTTTATGTGCTTTGAATTTTCCATGTTAATTCGTAATAATTTATCGTAATTAGCGATATACGATGCTCAGGCATCTTTTGAAGTACGTGATCTCTGTCCTTCGCACATATGTCAGCCTATTGCTATTATCTTTTCTTTTTCACTACGTGCTTCACACAATTGTCACTCTGCCTGTGCCGTCCCACCTCGCGCCGCTTGCCTCAAGGGTATCACCTTAGCCAGACGGCTCTACATCGATAGCTCTATCTCTGTGCGTCGTTTGTCTTGAGGCATAACCTTCACAAGGTGACCATGTTGGTCTCACCACGAGAAACATAGCCTACCCCTACTGTGTGAGGGCTGTTATCGCTCTGTTATTTTCAAAGAATCTTGGGCAATTGGACCCGAGTGATTGAGGCAACTACTTCATCTACTCAACCCTTGGAACCTCCAAGCTTATCGACAAGAGAGTAATGTATTGCGGTGCTCAACCCCTTGTACCGTTAGGTTCACCCAAAAGGCCTTAGTATAAGCCCACGAGCAGGGTGCCCAACCCCATGGGCTGCTAAACATATACATCATGGGTCTTAGAGCAAACTCATAGCTAGATTATTGTACATATAAGAAATGTACCTATTTAACGTCACCATTTTATAATTATTAAGGGGCAACATGAGAAATAACTAGCCCCCACTGCTATATAAGTAGCCCAAGGTGGCATGTGAGGGGGAAGGGGCTCTTATTTTTATTCAGACACTCTCTCAAGTGGCTTTATTCTTTACCTCATTCATTTCTATGCTCTCAAAGGAAAAAAGGTATCTCGTACTAGCTATTTGGTTTCGTAGCCAGGACAGTCCCACAACTTTCAATCGCTCAGTGCGACCAATGTGCAATCTGTTTGCACCAGCAGCAGCCTCAGATGTAGGGCAGGCATTGATGAAGAGTATCACAAGAAACAAAATGTATACAGTTGAACTTATCTCTTGTGACAAAAGAGGACAAAAATTAGAGATCACATACACGAATAGCCCAAACAAAGACAGCTCAAATTATTTACGGCACTGCACATTTTGTCTGTCCGGCCGTGCCGCAAGGACAACTTTCATTCATTTATATGGAAGAAGCTAATTGTGTGAAGTAACGGTATGAAGTATAGACAGCGAATGCAGGTGTTGTCGAGGCAGTGCAAAGCAGAACCGGGAATTCAGAGAAATCAGGTAAATAATGTACATCAATATACTGTTTTTCAACAACAAAAGGGTACATTTATAAACAGGCATAAGATCATCGCAGAGAAATGCGAGTTGGCAGATATGACATTCTAAAGATTAATCCGTTGACAAGAGGCAGTAACAAATAATTCCAACCATCAGGGCAAATTGAGAGGGTGAGGCAGAGGTGAGCACACTGAAAACAACAACATATGGATGCAATAGTGCAACAAAACTTGCATGATTTTTCACAAAGACCAGGATTACTGATCTGATTCCATTGGAAGGCAAAGGGACAAACTGGTACAAATTAAGTGGTAATATCAAGCCGAGGCTCAAAGCAAAAGCCAGTGAAAAGCTGGAGAGGAAACCTTTTGCTCACAGGGCATTTTGTCGACCACTTCCACTGCTTCTGCTTCATGTCAAAAGCAAGCAAAGCAGTTGCACCATAGCTTTGGATGTAGACAAGGTCGTCTGTGCCGCTGCTAGCAAAAACATCGTCAAGCTCACCGAATCCTTGGAAGAATTTGTGAGGCATTCGACCTACCTCCTGCCATTGTTTATTGTGAAGTTCCCATATTCCAATTCCTTTAATGATATCAGGTCTGTTGTGTTTTGCAACCCCACCAACCATTACCAGCTTCTCTCTCAAGTTTACCAGACGTCCACAGGTGAGGGAACAAGGTACTGGGATTGATGATTGCATTAATGAAGTGTCAGAAGGTCCAGCAACAAGATCATACACGATAAGGCTATGACGGGGGTCAACATTGCCAAGAACACCAGTGGAGTGAATTAAGCAGTAAAAAACTCCACCGCATATCACACTATCATCACCCCCTCTCCAACCAATGAACACCTCCTTCACAGCAGTTACCCATGAACTACTCCATGAGTCATACTTGTATAGAGAGAAATCCCATCGGACATAATCCTCGGGAAGCTGCTTGGATTTTGCCAATGTAATGGTGTAATTATGAGACACCCGATCTACCTTTATGGCAATCGTACTGTAGTCTGGAAACTTTGCACCCGGAGGCTCCAAAAGCCTCTTCCAATCTTTTGTGATAGGGTTGGATACAGAAAGGACATTCCTGTTGTCATTATCCATGAAGCAAACCAGCCCACAAGAAGAAGAGACAAAACAGCTGCTCTTATCCATGCACGGAAACTCCAAATCATACCATTTACGGACGATGGGGTCATAAGCATATCCAGCAGCAGTCTCGTTAGAGGTGAACATGAAGTACCATGGCCTCTGAGGCAACATGTGGGTCCAAAGAAACCTGCTTGAGTAGATAATGTCGTGCCATCTTTTGCATACTGATGTTGACCTTATCATGCTTACTATTGGCAAGAAGGTGAAAATTCTCTCCAGGATATCATCAGGAACAACAATGTCCAATGAAACTGGGACTTCTTTGCCTCCACTGCTAGCCTCAGAAACGACTCCAACGTTGAATGCAGGAATTTTAATGTGACCAATTGAAACAGCTTCCCATGACGAATTATCTTCCATGAGACCAATCATCAAACAACATGCAGGCAGAGAGATGACCTGAAAAGGAGAGATATGTTCTTATAAAAACGGATCCCCCCCCCCCCCTATACATAAACATATTGGAAAAGAAAGTGAAATCTCAACATCAACTTATCTTTTTGTAAGAGAAAGTTGGCCTAAAATTATTCTTGATCAACAAAATGGGAGTCTAATAAAATTAAATCAATATGTTATTCCAAGAAAGCCTTGCATAATGTTATATTCAGATATTCAAAGGAAACATCTGAACTGGAAGTGACTATTGAGTGAGTGTCGTGCTATAGCACCACTGCAAAAGCTCCTACACGAGCCACCATACATGACATCCAAAACTATTCTATTTCAAAAGCGGTCAACTATGTCAAACATATGTTAATATTGAACAGTACAACTCTTCTATTTCATTATTTGCACATGTTTTGCAAACTGTGACAAACACTGGTCAAGAACATCTACACAACCCCAAGATATTGTCTATTTTTTAAGGGAAAATTGATTATTTGCCACACCAAAGAATGGCTTCTAGCATTTGCCACTCCAAACATTTAGCATTTCATAAAATGCCAGATTGGCCATTTTCCTTCCCTTTCTCTATTTTCCCCCATGTGAAATGACCTTATTACCTCCATACAGTAATCATATTTACATGCATGTTTTTATTTAATTTCCATCATGCACGGCAGCAACCATATATATCCATCTGTTGGGTTTTAGAGAGCCCGTGCATTTTAATTATGCTACTGTGTACAGGTTGTTTATTTGTACAGTTTAATCATATATATCAAATGGAAGAAACGCTGATACGACCATATAAGAACATGCATGTAAATATGACTACTGTACAGGGATAATAAGGTCATTTTGCATGGGAAAAATGGAGGAAATAGAGGAAATGGTCAAAATGGCATATTATGAAGTGGTAAATATTTGAAGTGGCAAATTATAAATTATAATCTTGATGGTGGCAAATACTAGAAGGCCATTCTTTGGTATGGTAAATAATCAATTTCCCCTTTTTTTTTAATTACTGGAGTACATTATGTTACTTTTACCAAATGGAACTGTTATATGGCACACATCAGATATAATATTTCGACAGACCACCATGTTCCTGCAATGCACGAATATCTGCTCAGCGTTGATGTTTTCACATAGTTATAATGGATATAAATTTACACCAGATCAAAATACATGTTTGAATTGAAGCCCCAAAAGATTTTCATGGCTCTCCATGTATCCACAGGAGAACGCCTAGCAGGATAGCACCATAGCCTAAACAACGCTAGTTTGGCTCCTCCCAAAAGGATATCCTGTCACTTCCCTCAACAGCTTGCCGCGCCTGTTTGTACTAGTATTCACGTCCTTCCCACTATCGCTCTGGTCTCGTCGCCCCAACACAAACAAATACTAGAGTACGAGCCCTGTGAGCAAGCCTGCTTGGCCTCCACCGATGGAAACAGCAGGAGGGGGGGGGGGGGGGGGGGGGGTTCTTAGTGGAACAGATAGCCCCTCCCAGCAAGTACAAAACATGACCTTTGCATTCGAGGGAGCAAGTACAAAATGTAATCAAGAAACCCAGGGAGAGATTCCTGCACCCTCAACCAACCACTGACCCCTCCAATCAGCTCCACCCCTCCGTTCGTTGTGATGTCATTGGCCCCCCAGGTAAATCCAATCATATGATTCATAACAGCGTACTTCTAGATACAAATGATGCCACAAATATGCAACACTTCTACGAAGTAGAAATCCCCGGCGACCAGCAAGGACAGAGAAACAAAGGAAAGAAACCAAGAACCCGGAGCACATACCTAAATCCGACGGATCGGCTCGGCGTTTCTTGGAGCTTCACTTGTTGCCGTTCTTGCGAATGCCATCCAGAAGCAATGTGCGGCAGATTTGGGCGGAGTAATCCGCAGGCTATGGGGGGAGACTCGGGAGAGGGGAAGGAATGCCCCCCAAGCCTCGCTCGCTTCGGGATTGGGGGAGAGAGAGAGGGGAAGGTGGTACGGCGTTGGGTTTATTGTTTGTTTATGGAGGGAGGAGGAGAGAAGAGAGAGAGAGAGAGAGGAGGCGAGAGCGGCCGTGCGGCGCGCGCTATATTCTAATGAGTAATGAGTCTATTGGCTGCGTGGATTGTTTTGCGTTTGGGGCCTAGGGCACCGCGGCTCTCTACCATTCGGGGTCATCATCTGAGGTAAAATATCTTTTTTAAAAAAAGAAATGTGAGGTAAAACTAATTATCTTGCTCAAAATATTTTATGTATAAACTCCCATCTTTCACGACTTGTTTATATGATATATTCTTGATCTTTTAAGGCACTATTATAAAGTGATATGGTTGTTGGCTTTTGGCTGTGACTTTTTTTTATTGAAATGATACTGTAGCAGCAGTTAGTTTTTTTAAAATATTCAATTAAAATAAAATAAAATAACATTATATCTCTAGGATAATGAGGAGTTCTTGATTGGGTTTTTGCCGCTAACGAACCCTACCGCCTGCTGTGCCGCCAAAGCGAACCGCGAGCTAGCTCCACAAGCTAGGGCTCGTTTATATTAACTTACCCTAATAGATTTTAGTTTTATTTTATAAATACTAATAGCTTGTAGAGAGCTGTACGGGAGAGAAACTCGCATATAAATTTAACCGATATAAATGAAGTCAATACAGTGTGTACTACAATCGATTAGTAGACTCTACCTTAAAAAGACAATCCGTTTGAAAGTTATATTTGTACAAAGCCGTTTTTAAATGCCAACATAAACAGAGTCTAGTCAAATGTTTGCTGTCGCTTAAGAAGTGTGGAGGTGCTTCTTAGGCCCTGTTCTAAAGTGTTGTGGTATTTGGTTTTTTGTTAAAATGGTACTGTAGCGGCTATTAGTTTTTTCTAAAGTATTCAATTAAACAAAAAATAAAGAAAAAATAGAAAAATAAAAAATACTGCTATATCTTCATAGATAATGTAAAGAAAAAATCACGTTGAGAAACTAACGAGATAGCAACGAAAAAAATCACGTTAAAAACTAACGTATGTTAAATAGTTTTTGGTTTAAATAGAAGCTATCATTGTTTGCAATGGGATCTCAGTCAGGTGCAAGGATCCATTGAATGGAGATCGGGATGCGGTGTAGGCATGAATGAGAGACATTTGATATGGGTTGGGGATGAGATGAAAACAAGAAGACAAAAGGCCCATCGGTTGCTCACTGATGAGTGGGTCATGTGGTTTAGTGGGCCCACCTGTCTGGTTGACACAAAAAAATCAGTATATTAGAAAAATCCTTCAATATTCTTATGTTATTGATATTCCTATGTTCCAAATGCTAATTTCTATAATTCTCTATGTTATTCAATCTTCTGCTTTGCATATGTATTTCTTTTCTATTACTGCGTTTTTGTCCATTCATATGTTCTCTATTCATGCGTTTCAAACAGGGTGTTAAGATTAGCTTTTACAAGGTAAATTGACCATTACCTTGAAAAGAACATAGTAAAAAAGGATGTAATACCTTCGTCCTAAAACTGAATTTGCATCACCCAAATGGAACCCAGAAAATAGAATCAGATCCTTTTTCCTTTTGTCCAAATACATGCGTTTGCATATTGGCATAATTCTTTTTGTAGCAGATGCTCGGTTTGGAAAGACAGTGCTTGCTTGTTTACGGACTTCTTCTTTTCAGTTTTTAAAAGCTCATTTTTAGTTTTTATACAGTAACTAATTTTCAAATGAAGTATCTTTTTAAGACAGTATCTACAAGTTGATTATAATATACACTGTAACGACTTCATTTATATTTGCCAAAACTACATGCGAATTTCTATTACTCTGTACTTTCTCTCAAATAGACAAAAGTCATAAACCACAATCATAAACCAAAACAAAAAAGAACAAGCTGTGGGCCCGTTTATGTTGGGTCCTTTCTAGTGTGTACTTAAAGCTGTGCCTAACGACTTCAGAACATGGCTTTACTCTGCTCATTTGGGTTTTTTTTCTTATAGTTTATTTTTACTGTTTGAGACTTATTTTGTACTATAATAACTTGTAGCTTATTTGACGTAGTTAAATTTAAAAATAAAAAATAAAAAAATATATTATCTCATTATGAATAATACATAGAAATACAAAAAAAGACAAATAAGCTAAAAATAAAAAGATGACATTAAAATTTTAGAAGTTAGAACAGAAGCCTAAAGCCGAAGCAAATGAGCCGCCCACATGGTGGTGATCAGTTGGGCTTTTTTTTGGTGGCTTATGGCTGAAAACACTGTAGCTGGCTGAAAAAAACACTGTAGATGACATAGGTTTATTTAGCATAATTAAATTTAAAAAAATTAAAAATATAAAAAATATGTTAGCCCATTACGTATAATACAAACACATACGGGGAAAAAAGAACCGGCAAAAAAGCTCAACAAAAAGCCAAAAATTTAAAAAAAGATGAAATTTATAAATAATGAAAAATAAGTCGGAAGCCAGAATCTGAAGCCCAACCGATCTGACCTCTGAAACAGCGCGGTGACCGCTGAATTAGTACTGCCATCATTTGAGAGATGAGGCCGTGACTGAGAGAGGTCACTGTTAGCTCCAGGCCTCCAGCTTGTTACTGTGCCGTTCAGAGAGATGTACTATTGCTTGCAGGTCGTAGTAGCGCTAAACCTTATTTAACATCTCTTTTCAAAATTAATGCCTACTTTCTAGGCCTGTTTATCTGTATCCAAATGTAGATGCTCAACAGTCTTTGACGACAAGATCTTAAAAAACACAGAAAAAACCAAATGGCATCTGCTTGTTTTGCTACATCAAGGTTCATGTTCTACCACTACTGGCTGAATTGTCGATTTAATAGGTTCGAATCACGTGAATTCCAAGTTGTTTCGTCTTTTTCAGGTGTACAGGCATGTTCTATGTAGTCTTCACTATCTAAAAGCAAAAGGGGGAAGAAACAAACAAAGAAAAAGCTAATCGAGTTATGAGGAAAATGTTAATCGAGTTATGAGCTTTGCTGTTTGCATCCAGAAGGACAAAGGGTAGGTTCTTTTAGATTGAGACTTATGACTTATAATTGTGGTTTTTGAATGCTGATCTGTTTATAAAAGGCAATACGTAAGAAAAATAGTCGTATATAATTTTAGCCAGTACAGCTAAATTCGGTACAGTTTGTACTTTCATTTACATGAATTTAACAGTGTGTTATTGTTTATCTATATATAAGCCGTAAGCCAAACGCACAAACGAACCAGCCAAAATGTTGTTAGGCGTGTATCAATAGCCTTGCGATTGCTTCAAGCTCACTCCTGGTCCTTGTGTATACTGTATACACCTGCATTCGATATATTTTTCTCCATTCCATTTTATCGTTGCTTTGATACTATATGAAAGCTGTATACAAGATCGGTGTGCCCGAAAAGAGAGTAGGTGAAATTTCGCAAAAGGAGACCAGTCAACAAGAATGCGCGGCATGTGATCGACCGGCGTCCGGGAGCCTGCGACGATGGCGAGCTAGGAATGCAACAGCTGTGTGCGAAAGAAAGAAACAATGAGGCGGGCACCTGGCAGAATATTTTCTTCTGAAAAAAACACATCAATTGTCGCATAATCACTCGCTCTCTCCCGACATTTAAATTACTCCAGATGCAAGGCATCTACAATTTTAAGTGCATCTCCCTTGATATGCACAAGCACAAAACCATAAAACACATTGAAATATGGGAGGAAAAAGGGGGGATATCGGCTCCCTCCTATTACACTTACAGCTTATGTCTTATAGTTTATGCTACAGTAATCAAGAGTAGGTTTAGAATTTTATCATACCCTGAGCTAGAGAGGATTAAATATCACTATTACCTGAGCTGGAAGGAAAAGTTACGCACTTGACTTACTTGTACTTTGCACTGATAAATATCGCACGTCCCAGGCTGGAGCCTAGGCTGTGGATCTGCCCCTGACAGTAACTGGCTTTCAAACGGTATGCTTTTTTTAAGACGGGGTTAACAGGAAGATTATAGTAAAAAATATACTAAATTCAGCTGTACCAGTCAAAATCGTATATGATTTTTTTACGTACTACCTCTCACGAATAGTTAGAATTTAATATTTTAAGACATAAGTCATAACCCAACAAAATCCACCCGAAAGCACGCTAGAAGCAGCTCCTCTGTTTCCCGTGGACATCAAACACCGCACCAAGTAATACCATGCCTACTAGGAAAAGCAGAGCATGCTTTGCTTGCCACATTTGTGCTAAGCTTTCCGCTTGTGGCTTTCAACTCAACAAAGCTCCATGATGCCCAAAGCAACCAGATATTTTGCTACGTCTGACGGAATCTCCTACATATGAACCGTATATGCAACAGCACCAAAAGAACAGAACCTGGAGACGACAGCTAGCCTGCAAAAGTGATATTTGCAATTGGGCATCGAAAGCAAAAAAAGGATCCAGCAAATATGCCAAATGTGGAATCGAATATTGGAACAATTTGTGATGTGCTTGATGCTCGCCGCCCCTCGAAATCTTCTCCAACATTGCACTTGGAATGTTTAAAGAAATGGGATGATTCTTCCTCTAAAGGAGAAGGAACGAATGGTATCCAAGTCAATCAATTGAGCATATAAAAAAAAATTCAGGCAATCACAGGACCAAACAAAGACACCATGGTACGTCGATACGTCGGTGGAGCAACTTGAAACGGGATTATGCGGATCGCAATTGGAAGAGGAGATGGCAAAGGACTGGAAAAATAAAGCAAATATGGTGTGAGGTGGGATGGGGTGGCCCTGGATGTAAGGTCACAATCACCAAGTACTTGTTTATGGTTGTTTTTGGAGAATTATGTGACCCTGGATGTAAGGTCAAAATCAGAACATAGGATCCTACGACTACCATAGAAAGCAGGCAGATTTTGGACGGCAAAAATCGCACATATGACCAACTGATGGAAACTATAATGGCAACTTTAGAACCAAGGGTGCTGATGGTAAAGAAACCAAAACCACCATTAGGCATTAGGGGTGGGTACTTTTTTACCAAGACCAAAAAACCGAACCGAATAAGCCATATACCGCAATTTCAACTTCTAGTATCCATTGTCAATAGGCCCAACTAGCGCCAAGGCCAAGCCACTCCGAATTATCTAATAACAAGATAGCAGGAAGCAATCAGTAATAAACCGAACGCCCAACCCCCATTAGGCATACAGTAAAAAGGACATCTTTGGTGGTAGCTCTTCTTACAGGATCACTACTCTTGTAATACAGCTCTTGGTAAACAGATCATTCAGGGTCGATAACTACGAAGAATGCACTTAAGAATTATGCTAAGGATTGTAGGCTGTGATTAGCCACATGGAATTAAACAGATAATTCAGTTCTTTAGAAGATCAATGAATACAAAACATAGAAGCTAAAATGTAAACACAGCTAATAGAGCAAGCCCAGAAACAGCTCTGAAACAAAACTGCAGCAAGCCCAGAATAGCTCTGAACGAAAACTACAGCAGAAAGAATAGTGGTCTGGTCTTGCAAAGAACAACACGTGTTGCCCAGAAACCTGAGTTTGCCCAAAATGGGACAAACACACAGTTGAGTGAACAAAGAACAAATAAGAGCAACCATCCTCTACAAGATCTACAGTCTATTGCTTCATCATGCAAGAAACTTATTAGAGCTTAATGTTCTTATAATCTGTCACCAGTCAATGTCTAGCTTTCTATACTCTTGCTAAATATCAGAACCCCAAACTCCAGAAGGCAGAGGATATATCATACTATAAATATGGCCTTTTTGCTACTTTCAAGTAATACAGCGCAGCATATTTCATTTAACAACCATTTTCCAGTCACAGACAAATAGTTCTTCATAGTTCAAGACATTGACCAAAAACTGTATTTTATTGCTCAAGAGTTTGATGCTACAGTTCAATTTCTAAATTATCAAGCTGGAAAGGACAGTCAAAATGGCAAACAAATTGTAGTTGTCCACCCTAAGATTAGATTTGCCTATTCAACTTGTAGTTTGTGAACAAGAACAGTTTGGGCTTTGGAGATCCTACAGACAATTTACAAGTATAATAAACAGCATTTTACCTTTGTATGTTTCACCACACCTATCTTGAAGGTCTCCATAGTCTGCTTTCAACATGGAAGCATCACTCATTACAATTTATGCAAGTATGATTGCATACAGCTTCCTCCGTGAGTTATCAACTTATCATAAATGACATTATCTTACATTTCTATACTTTGGCATTGACAAGGTACATGGTAAGTAGTACAGAAAATGAACAAGAGAATTTGAGAAACAATTAAAATTACCAAGAATCCTGCCCTCAGAATAAAGTAAGGTTAACGATGCTGCTCAATTCTACTACAGATTCACACAACACATTAATTAAGATCGATAAACTTACAGTGCTATCAGTGTCAGACCATTGATTTGTTCTAGTATTCTGTACTGGGCTGTACACGACATAATTCATCAAGTAAGCAAAGGAACAAACATGAATTTCCATGCATCGACTAATTTCACCTTCAGGAAGAAAAATGAAAAGAACACCAATAACAATTATCAAAATAGTAGAACCTATTACCATATTCATCCCCAAATGTTCCCTGTTTATTTGAAAGAAACTCATGTGACATCTGAGGCTCTGATCTTGCAATGCACTACAACCCAACTAGCCAACAGCAACTCTGCATTACAGCTGCAGCATCAAGAAGCTAAAAGGCACATGCATAATCCTCAAACTACAAATTCCTTACAAGCGAGCAAGTCACCGATGAATTTCAAGATATGAAACAACAAGAAAACATCCACACACCCCATCAAGATGAATGGAAATTATCAGACTTGCCCAATGCTGTGAATATTGCTCCCCCCTGAAATCGCCAACCCTTATATTGAACAAGAAACAGGTTTCTTCCAACATCACAGACAAAATACCAACAAAAAATTCAAAGGTCATTTCTCGCAGCACTATAACTCTACAATTCAATTGATTTCACACAAAATTTGGTGTAGTATACTTGCAGAAACAACAAGAAACAGACTTACCACCACAAGAAATCGACTGAAAGAATGGAACCTATTTTGCATGGCCTCCTCAGCGACGAGGGCTCGATCTCCGTTTGGCCATACCGAGTCCACCAGAGAAGAAGCCAGCGAAGGCCTGCAGGTTCTCGTCAGAGGGGCTGATGTGGATCTTTCTTGGGAATGGTGAGATGCAAGGTCCGCAAAACAACACCCCACCCATCTCCCTCGTCTCCTCCTCCCCCTCCTTATCGCTCCCATCATCCTGGTACTTATTGTTCGGCTTCACCGCAATCTGCCAGTTCTCCGCCCCCTTATTGATCGGCTTCACCGCAACCTGCTGCTTCTTGGGCGTAAGCACCTTGGGAGACGGTGGAGGTGTCGGGAGGGCGCGGTTGAGGACGCGGAGCACGCGGCCTGAGATGGGCGCCGTGGAGAGGCCGCTGAGGGAGACGGCGGGGGAGAGGCGGAGGGCGTGGGAAGCGGCGGGAGAAGGAGGCGAGGCGACGAGGCTGGCGGCCACATTGAAGAGGCCGTGGACGCGGCCGGAGGGTCGGCGGACACCGACGGCGAACATCGCGGGGGACCCAACGGAGCGCGATAGGAGGCAGTGGTCGCCTAGGAGGAAGCGCGCGGAGCCGACCAGTGTGTCCCCACCGATGTGCCAGGGCCCTGTTGGTGCGGCGTAGATCTCGATGGTGACGGCGGCCCGGGAGTCCTCGGCGAGCGCGGCCTCGTGTACGCGGAAGAGGAGCCGCTCGTGCCACGCCGGATCGACACCGCCGGCGCGGTCCACCCGCGTCTGGAGCTGGTGCGCGGAGTCCACCCACGCCACGGCGTACGCCTGCAGCCGCCGCCGCAGGCCGGAGGGCGGCTTCAGCCCCTGCGCGGAGATGAGGGTGATCTCGAGCAGTCGCTCGTCCTCGGGGAGCCCCAGACCAGCCTCCTCGTCCGGCGCCTCCATCGCCGGCGAGCGGCGGCGCTAGGGTTTCTTGATCGGGGACGAGAGGGCTCGCGAATGGCGGAGGCGGTGGTGGGCGGGATCTGATTTGGGGTTTCTTCCCCCTTTTGTCGTTTCTCTTCGAGATTGGTTTCAAACGGACGGATGGATACGAGCAAGTGCTGTTCGATCCGAGGGATATAAATGAGCCCCGCCAACGGCTAGTGTTTGATTGGGCGTCGGAGCGGGAGACTGCGGTTTGACAGCTGCATCCACCGGGTTGCGAACTTGCAACTCTTGCTTTCTCTTGACTCATGTTTTGTTAGTACACTAGCTCAATGCTCCTATTTTGCAATGAAATGCCCAAAAAAAGTGATACATATTAGTAAACATGAGAATAGCAATTTTCTATGAAAATGTGCGATGTGGAGATGAAAGAAGCGCACTACGTGTGTAGAAAGGAAAGGACGACGTACAAGCTCCCTTTTCATATTAATAGAGCTAGAGATATGCACCATGATTCATAGAGGTATGTATCTATATGTTCATTTGATGTGCTAAAACATGAAAAGAAGCAAATAACATGGAGGAATAAATACTAACCAGTTCTAGAGTCAGTTCCATGCACAAAAATCATATAAACAATAAAGAAAATGTTCGCCTGTAAGAGTGATTAAAAGAATATTTACCCAAGTAATAGGATAAATGTGCTCATATTAAAACCTAGAATTGATAAGAAGTAGGCAATTGAACAACCATATCCATTTTGATTACTGTCGGGACCCCGGATTTTCAAATCCGGACCCTCTGTGTATTACAACACTAGTCCCAGATCAAAGCTAGTGCACACAGTTAAACAGAAATGATTCATAACCAACAACGTCTTATTACAATATTAAAGAGTACTGACCGAAAGGTCTCATTATTACAAATGAGGTTTCAAGACCTCGCACACACGAAACACAGCGAAAGCAAAAAAATAAATCCAGCGGAGACCCATCAATACGCCACAGGCAATTGACTGGGGAAGCGCGACCTAGTACTCCGGAAATCCTTCGTCGAATCCACCCGCGAAGTAGTCGTAGTCCCCCTCTTGAGCTTCGTATTCCTCTAAGTATTATTTTTGAGTGTAGTATGTGAGTACATAAAGTACTCCGCAAGTCTTGGGAAAAATGCAGTAGATGCAAGGCTTAACAAAGGAAGATTATTTGGTTCTTTTGCACAAAGCAATATTTTATTTCAATTAATACTAAATATTTTCGAAAGCATCATTTTAACCAATTAATTGTTTTAACTGAAACTAATAAGCATTGAATAGTGAAGGTTCTATCCACCAACACTAGTTAACCAACTTTAACCGATAAAGTTTAAAACTGCGGGTTACATCCACCCTCTCTGGCTCCAACTGTCAGGATACCCTTCCGAGAGTTCCCTCCACTCTCGGAATACCAAAATTTTGATTTTAAAACCAAAACAAAAAATCTACCATGTGAATGCATTCCTTGCCCGCCCTTGACCGTGGGCACGGCTATTCGAATAGTTTGACACTCTGCAGAGGTTGTACAACTTTACTCCCAAGAGATAAATTATCTTAACAGTCACCACGCTTCCTTTGGCATGAGACACAGATAAAATATCACAAATCCTTTTTCTCACTCTAGTCTAGCTAGACACTACCCGCTGAGGTTTCACCGCAGAAGGGTTAAATCCACCTAGTCCGAAGCCCCCTCTTGCGCCATATGATTACAGTATATCCCTGTACCTCACTGTGAATAACCAGTAAATCCCTGGCACCCACTTTCCACTGGTGGCACCTAAACTAAACTATCATGATTTAATCAGCTAGGTCGTACCCATATAGACTCGGGGTTGTACGGTAGTGCTCAGTCTGGACAATCACAAGCATCGGTCCTTAATCAACTAGGGCAGAACATACACTTTACAAGACCTCGTGCTTGCTGCACCAATCCAAACCAACCATCCACCCCAGTCTAAACCAACTTCACATTTTTATTTTATTTTTAAAAACATAGTGGCAACACTAGTCACCATTGATTTTCTAAATACAAATACCAGTTGAATGACATATGGTTTCCCATTTCAAGATTTCAAAAGAATTAAATAGTATGACTAAGCATTATACTACCGTCTAATATTACCAAAGGATTATGTAATTCTAATTATTGAGACAAAGGTTATACTAGGGTTACAAAGGTACATGGCATTCAAGTTCAATTGAGGGCATAACAAGGTTGGATTTAACTAATGCCTTAACACCAAAATTAGAGTTCTAATTAAATAGCGATGCACATAAATTTAAAATAATTAAAAAAACATTTCACAAATATGGGTTCAAAATGATCAAAGGAGACTTGCCTTCTTGCATGCTCTCTGGGTCTTCTTGTTGCGGAGTGGAGAGATCTTCGACAACGGTGGAATCTACGCGCAAAAAAGACGAAGCAAACAAAATAAATAAATACAAACAAAATTCAAATAAAACCAAAAATTCAAATAGAGGCCATATTTGGATAGATTACGATTTTAGAAGAATTTAGAAATTTGAACGGCTTAATTTGGAGTTAAAATGAGAAAGTTATGCTTATTTAAAGATTTCAGTTTGAATAAATCCAGAAATTATTAAATTTATGACAGGTGGGACCCACTGGCAGTATTTAATTTTTAATCTTTTATTTTATTTCTTTACTCTGAGTCTATGACAGGTGGGACCCACATGTCAGTGAGACTCACTGAGCTCCAACTCTGACAAGTGGGACCCCTCTGTCTGTGGCCACAGGCTGTCGGCCACTGACAGGTGGGACCCTTCAGCTCTGGGCCTACATGCCAGCGGGAGTACTGACCGGCGGGGCCCAGCTGTCAGCCGGCCCATAGACCGACAGCAGCTGACGGACGGGGCCCGCATGTCAGCGCGGGATTTAAAAGAAATGGCTCAACCTCAGCGTGCGGAGCCGGGGGCTCGAACGCGCGCCGAGGGAGCTAGGGGGGAAAGAGGGATAACGCGGCTAGCCAACTGGCCACTCGGGTGTTGCTTACCCATATAGGGTAAGTAACCCCTTTGAGGTACCTGCTGGAGGGGGGCCGGGCAGAGGTGGCCGGAGGCAGTGGTGCCGGCGGCGAGGGGTGGCCGGAGTGGTTCGGGTGAGGTCCTAAACGGGGTCCCGGTGCGAAGGCGGTTCTGTCGGAGGGGTCGGTGTGGCTCGGGGATTAGCGAAGGCGGCCGGCGACGGGAGGAGCGGCGGCGCAGCACGGGTGCTCCGGTGCGGTGGCGATCCGACGGCGGGGAGAGGCGGCCGAGGTGTCCCCGAGGTGCGTGCGGGCACGGTGAAGGTGGTGGCGGCGTCGGCCCGGCGCGAGGGTGATCGAGGCTCTGGCGATTTCTCGCCGGAGGTGGAGGCGGTGGCGGAGCCGAAGGCTCACGGCGCGGGGGCTCTCGGGTGGCGGAGAGGGGCAATTAGAGGCGGAGTGGGGTGGGACGAGATGGGGTGGAGCTAGGGGCACCTTTTATAGGGGCGGAGGGGGAGGAGGGGCGCGTCGATTGCTCGCCGGGGCTGGCGGCCGGAAAATGAAGGGAAGGCGGGAGGAAAGGAAAGGGGGGCAGAAAAGGAAGGGAGGCGCGGGATTAGGGGGGTCTGGTCGCGGCGGTGCCCGAGGTTTCCAAAGCCGGAGAGAGCAGGGGAAGGAAAGGCTGGATTGGGCGCGGATATGGTCGCCGGAGCAAGAAAGGAAAGAGGGGGAAGAAAGAAGGAAGGAGGCGGTGCCGCGGGGAGGAAAGGCCTGACGGGCGGGGCCCAGGTGGCAGCGGGAGCGGGGCTCGGGCAGCTGACGGGCGGGGCCCACGGGGCAGTGAGAGGAAGGGAGAGGGAGGCGCGGGCGCCAGACGGACGACAGATTAGGTGGCCACATGTCGCCCAAAGGGGAGGGGAAGGCGGGATGGCTGACTGACGGGCCGGGCCCGCTTGGCAGAGGGAGAGGGAAGTGCGGCCTGGATTGGGCCGTGCGACGACGTGGGCGGATCTGGGCCGTCCACGCGTCGGCCGGAGGTGGAGGGGAGGGATTTTTAATTTTATAATTTGATTTTTATTTTCAGAAAAGGCTAGGAAATTATTTAGGCCTCAGGCAAATATGAAAATACCTCAAAAAATTCCAGAAAACTTCACAGAAGCTCCTGGAGATATTTTGGACTTAATAAAATTATTTCCAACTAATGTTGATATTTAATTTTCATACTTTAAAATACTTTTTAAATTTCAAAAATAAGTTTTAAACTCCAGAAAATCCAGAAAACCAAACAAAAGCCAAATAAAATCCAAATACTTTAAAATAATTAATTTGAAATTAAATTTTTCCAGAAAGCAAATTTTGGGATGTTATAATTAACCAGCAAATATTAAGAAAACTTCCAAAAGAAATAGGTGCAGAAAACTTCCAAAAGAAATAGGTGCCTTCTTTTAGGCTTATGTCCTGTGCTACAGTAACTAGCTTTTAAGTGGTGCGTTTTTTTAAGACGGAGTTAATAGAAAGATTGTAGTAGAAAGCATACTGAGTTTGGCTGTATCGACCAAAACCGTATATGACTATTTTGCTCTACGTACGATCTCTTACGAACAGCCAAAATTCAAAATTTTAGGTCATAAGCCATAAATCACAACCAAAAAGAACTCACCCATAAATATTTTTTTAGGAAAGCAATGATTCTATTCATCAAATAAATTCCCAAATAAAAAATAAAGCTTGAAATTTCTTGGGATAAATGCTATGACATCACATAAAGATGAATGTAACCATCCAGAAATGATGGTTGGCACCAAATTAAATTTGTTTCCAACAAAACGCTGACTCATCATAAAAGATGGCATCATAACATCTGCTTTTTGTAGCTCTAGAAACATCAAATTCATTTTGTATTGAAATTACACATGGAAAGCATTCAGATACGAAAGGAGAATAGAAAAAATGTAAGTATGTGGTATTATGTTAAATATAGAATAAAAAGGCAAAGACAAAAGGCTAGCATGGCATCAAAGGCTATCGAAAAGAATAAAAGTCTAGCAGAATAAATAGCAAATGAACGACAACAATATGCAATACTGATGAATCAGGCCCAAGGCCCAAACCAAACAAAGCAAAAGGGGCAATTTTATTACCTAAATTTAATGAGGAGAAAAATAACATATTGTAGGATCCCAGATATTACAATCCGGATTCCTCTGTGATTCCACCGCACTATTCCCTGGATCAGTAGATAGTGCTCACAGTTACAGTAATGGATATCAAATTTCATATCATGCGGAAGCTAAAGTAAATTAGTAGACTTACTCATGGGCCGATTAGGCCGAAATCATGAAATTGCAGCAGCGGAAGAACGAAGCACACAGGTGGGACCTTCAGGACATGCCCACAGGCAGCCAACTGGAGGTGCGCGACCTAGCCCTTGACATCTGCATCTTCTCAGCCAGCATGTTCAACCGTGTTGCTGAGGCGAGGTGATCTAATTCCTGATTCTGAATTTTGTCGCAAAAGCGAGTGTGAGCACTCCAACCCCGTGCTCCGCGAGCCAATACACAGAATGCAAATAAATAGTATGCATGGCTTAACAAAGGAGAGGCTCAGGTTGTTTTATTTGCCGTAAAACGCGTCTAGTAGCATTTCTATTATTATATCATATTGTTGTTTTTGTGACCTAACGACTCCTCACCGCAAATGACATCATTGACTTAATCCACCAAAGATTCACGCTCTTTATTAACTGCTGTCTAAGACTCCCAACAGCGATTGCCATAATTGACTTAATCCACCGAAATTACACTTCCTTTATTGAGTGCTCTCTAAACTCCAAACAACATGTGTCATCCTCTATTCAATCCACCGATCATATTCTTTCTGTATTGGTTGTTGTCTAAAACTCCAAACAGCGAATATCATCATTTATTTAATCCACCAATCATGCACTCATTGCTGCCTAAGACTCCAAGCAGTGAGGGTCATCCTTTATTTAGATCCACCAGTATATTTTGTATTCTAAAATCCAATCTTGTGGTTGCTAGTCATCAACTCTTCATTTCTAAATTCTAATGACTATTCAACATAATTGCTTCTAAATCCACCGAAATCCTTCGTATCGGGACTTCCTAATAATTCAATCCTTTTGTTATTGATCCAAAACCATAATTTGTTTCCCCAATAACTAATCTTATTTTCTACTATCTATTTCTAACTAATTCACTAGTATACATCCCCCAAGAATATTAATGATCAAATCTACGACTCACTAGTATACATCCACCAAGAATATCAATGATTAAGTCTACGACTCACTAGGATACATCCACCAAGAATATCATTGATCAAGATTATAATCCAATAATTGTTATCATTCCTCCAATATTCCTAGAAATTTAATTCATCCATCTAGTATTTGATCCAATCCTGTTAATCCCATTACTGCCATCATCTTCCAAGAATTTATATTAGTTATCAGTGTTGTAATCCCGCAATTACCTTTGCATCCCTAATACTCCAAAAATCATTTAAATCATCTATCTAACCTATATACTCATTTAGACTCCACCAAATTACTTCTCCCAGATCCCACACTATCATTTCCTTTTTATAATCGATCTGAGTCCACCAATATCTTTATGTTTTTACCACAAACTTCCATCTCCTTTACTCATGACCCTGTTTATTCCTCCCATATTTTATTTTGTAAGAATAGAAATGCTACTATTTGAAATACAATACATAAAATTTCCTGAGACCTAACAGCTTTGGAATAAAACATAATGTTCAAGGAATATTAACATGATTTTCCATACTTATGGCATCACACCGTATAACATCTTTCAGCGTTATAGCCGCTTAACTTACCACTGGGACGACACCCAGGACAACTCAAATCAGGGCTTTCCACTGCCCTCCACTTTTCCATTCCCACCCACAAAGTTTTTGAAATAGAACTATATCTGGTTAAGTTCCCATGTTCGCCCTTGACCGTGGGTACGGCTATTCGAATAGTTTTGACTCTACAGAGTTTGTACACTTTCACCACAAGAGACAATCTACTCGCTGCCCCCACATGATTCCTTAGCCACGTGGTTGAGTAGACCATCACAGTGACTTTTCAAAGTATCTAGCCCCTTTTGTCATCTCACCTTATGGGAACCTGCCCACTTGCGGTGGGTCCCATCTATGCACGGGATGTAACCACGTCTACTAGCGAAGACACAGGCTCCACTTCCAGCAATGCTAGTACGGCTAGTTACCTCACCCTCCAACTCGGTGTCCCTTTAGGCCTCCCATTGCCCTTTGCGTATCCACTTCCATCCACTACCAGTGAGATGAGTCCGGGGGTTTCGATAAATTTACTTAGCCAAGTTGTACTTTACAGACTTGTGGTTGTACTGTTTTACATAGGAGGTCATGACAAGATTCAGTCCTTAGTGGTATCTGGGCGGTTCTACCACAAACCACACTCTCGTGCACACCTGCACCATACCCCCGAACCATCCGCCCAGATAAATAAGCAATTTGAGATTTTTGGGAGTATAAAATAACCATATCCACCATACACCAGTCATTATCACCATGACTGCCCAACCACATTTTCTCATGATTAAAGTGATGCTTGGACGCTCTCGCGCCCGTGAGTATCTAAACAATACTAAGCATGGCATATAATTACGGACTTACTTTTGAAATGTTACTATTATAATTTTTGCTAGGGCGACATGGTTCACAATTTAAATATTCCAAAGGAGGTGTAATATTAATCAAGTTAGATAATAGGCATTTGACTAGAATTCTAAATTAAACATGCATTTGCATATAAATTAACAGCATGCACTTTGATATTTTAAACAAAAGTAATTTGCAGAAAATGTAGGTGCAACATGATCAAAGTATTGACTCGCCATGCGCGGTTCTACCGCGGTCTTGAGCTCACTCAAAGCTATCTCATTTGATGGTCTTGGGTTTCTGGTCTTTATCTCCACCTTGATCTTGATCTCGCTTGATCCATCGATTCTTCGGGACTCCAGTTTCTAACTATGCGATAAGCGACTGAATCCAAATAAAAACAAATAACTCAAGAGATCCAAATAAATCCAATCACTTTAAATACTCGATCTAATTTAATTTATGCATTTATTATGATTTGAGAATAGAAGGATGATTCAGGTTAGTGTGCTGTAAGCACAGCGGTAGCTGGGTTTGAGCAGGAGGACGAGTTATCTGAATGCTTTACCGTGAGGGAAAATTTTAGAAATACGAGCGATCAAAATTGAAGATGTGCCTACAGGAATTATCTACTTTTGGGAAAAGAAGGTGGCTAGACATGGCCGATTGGGGAAAAGCGAGGCTTGACCTTTTGCTTGATGGCTTTCTTTTAATTTATTTACCTTTATCAAGGAAGTTCCATGAGCTAGGTTAGACCTATGATTTGGTGTACGAGCTTTAGCTGAGCTTTGTTTTTGCCGAGCGTTAATCTTCAAGGCATTTGTTATACATAGCGATGTATATAATTTTTGGTTTACCGAATAAATATTGGAGTCTGGTTTTATAGCATTTTATGACTCAACATTTTTATGTGTCCTCAGTTATTACTAGGCTTAGTTTAAGTTGAATTTAGGATCTATTTATATGGGTCGTAGCTGGCTACATTCAATCATGCTTGACCTTATTATTTACTAAATCTAACGTTGAGATTTAACTGGTGGCACCATTATCATTTTGTCTTTACCTTGGTTATTATTATTAGACTTGGCTTTATTTTTAGTCTAAATTTATTTATCTAGCAAGGCTTGTTTTACAAGGCTACATTTCAATATTTGCTATTTAGCAAAATCTAACACTAAGATTTATTTATCAATGGCACGCTAGTGATAACTACGTTAGGCAGCTTACTTTTAATCACCCGATGACCTAGGGGCTACTTTATCATAATTGCCACACACACACACACACACACACACACACACACACACACACACACACACACACACACACACACACACACACACACACACACACATATATATATATATATATATCTAACACGACACTTCTACTTAAAGACGCCCTTTTGATTAAAGGTTGTTATTAATTTACATAGCTTTAGTTGTTATTGAGTTCGAATTAAGTCTTATGGAAAAAGATTGCATAGATATACATTTAGGTGACAACCTGGTTTGCTACTTGATTAGCTTTACCATTGGCACTTATTTGATGGTGGCATGTTAAAGGTTGGAGCACATGTTTTAGTTTTTATTAAGGGTAACCTTTAATTTAACCCCTTATTATTATTATTATTTATAGTCAAACATGGTATCACATTTATTTTCCTTAATTTTCTCTTAATTAAAATGGATCATAAAAACGGAATAAAAATGGGTGTAAATGGTGCGGCTGTCTGGATTCGAACCGAGGACCTGGGGTTGCAAGCTCTTAGCCATGCTCTGTTAGCCAAGTGGGCTGGCGGCCTGGGCTGACTGAAAATGCACAGGAAACCCATTTATGCAAGGTGGTGGCTGGGTGCCCAAAACAAAGGAGGCGGCACGGCGACTCTGGCGCCAGTGGCGCCGGCGGGGCAGGGCCGGGGACTCGGCCGCAATAGTCAAAATGGGACACTGGGGTGCTTGGCATGCTAGGGGTGGCTGCACTTCTGCTCGGGCGGCGACATAGCGCGGGCCACGATGGCTCACGGCGGCCGGCCATGGAGGGGAAAGGGGGAACGGCGGTGCCGATGTGGGAGAGGAGGAATTGAGGTGAGCACGAGCTGCACGGGTTCATGTGAAAGCTTACCATGCATTTGGCCGAGCTGGGGCAAGCCCGAGAGGAGTCGGCGGCGTGAGGCGGCGGCGAGCTTGGGGAGGTGCTCGGCGCCGGCGAGGTGGGGGAAGGGAGGGGCTCCGGCAGCGGTCAGGGATGGTCCGTGGCGGTGATGGGGTGCTCCTAGTGTGCAGAATCGGCCGGAGAAGCTTCGAGGGAGTAATGGCACCGGTGGAGGCGGCTTTGGCCAGAGACGAGGAGGAGGGGCACCCCGGCGAGCTCGGCGCGTGGTTTTCCGATTAAGCCGGATGGATAGTAATTGGGGAGTGCGGGCACGGTTTGACGCAGTCGCTCGGGGAGGAAACACACCGGAGGGGCGGAATTGGGCGAAGGCTGCAGTGGCGGGCTCTCGGGTGTTGGGCGGAAGAGAGGACATGGGAAAAAGGAGTGGCACGCTGGTATTTAGGGTCACGGGAGAGGACTGCCGAGGCAGTGGGCGGCTCATGGCGTGGTCGAGGTGAGGTGATGGGGCTCTGGCGGGCAGGGTTCGGCGGCGACAAGACGAGACGGGCATACAGCGATGATGGCAGTGCAGCGGGACTCGTCTCTTGTATGTGTTGCAGTTTTGTGCTGCGCGAGCAGGGTGGCACAGAGCAGGGAGCACAGAAGGGGAGAAAGAGGGTGACGCGGAGGGTTGCGCGGCCGCAGAAGGGAGGAGGGGAAAGAGAAAAGAAATGAGTGGCAGGTGCACGGGGAAAGAGAATGGAAGGAGGAAGGGAGGAGGGGGACACACATGCAGGAGCTGGCCCGCAGTGCAATGAGATGAGAAAAAGGAGGCTCGGTGGCAGGGGAAAAAAATGAGGGGGAGAGAGAGTAGAAGGAATGGGGCCTGATAGGGACGGGGTCCCGATCTTCCAACAGGTTCTGGATACGTTCGATTTGGTGGAGGCGCGACACAAATCGATCCGGCTTCCGAACGACACGTTCCGAACCCCGCAATCGCAGCACCACGTCTCCTCAGGTTATCAACCGTGCGCAGCCGGTTGACCTCGCCAACAAGGCTAATCCTTGCCTGCGAATCGAGGAACACAAGCAAGAACAAGGAAGAACACAACTGAATTGCAGATGTATTGATTCAGCACTCGAAAGTTGGGGTCTCACAAACCGATGAACGGCGAAACTGTTCAAAGACAGAATTAATCTAAGCAAAACCCAAACCCTAATGGTGGGGGTGGCGGCTGGATATAAAGGAGTTAGGGGCGTGCAAAACCCCTGGACGCGCCCCTAATGGGCTCCAACACGATACAAAGCCGATCGGCCCAAAAGACGGTGGCGCAGCACCCTGACAGATTCTGAATACCCAATTGTTTCGACGATTCCCGTTGACTCAGAAGGAATTTTTACATGGGACCAAATCCATTGGAAAGGTGGTCTTCTCAGCTTTCCATACATATGTAGAACGTCCAAAACGGAGTCCGGATGCGATCTGGGCGTCCGTTTTAGTGCGGACTGGTCCTGGACTCCGAATTGGATTCGAAGTCGGTTTGAGTTGGGCCTCCAACATGATTCGACCGTCCTTGCTGGACTTGTGCGCCCCGTAGCCCTTCTCCAAGTACTTCCAGGTCCTCTCCATGGTTCCTAATCATAATTAAATCATTAGGTAGCAATCTATTCTCAAATGAACAAAAAGAAGTACTTAGGAACGAGCTCACCTGTAAATTCAATTGTCGGGCGCGAGCTCTAGTGATTGGTCCTTGAATGTCAAGTGGAGGAGTGTTGTGTGTAACCGAAGAAGTGATGTCCTCATCAGGGCCCCTCTTGGAAGAGAAATAAAAGAATTAGAGAGTAAGAGGCTTTAGCAATTTTAGGAATTTTTGAATTCTTGAATTTGGATTACTATTTTCTATTTAAAATTATGGATCCTAATTTCTGAAATGTTAATTCAAGTCTTTACTTTATTATCTAAATACAAAATTTAATAGTCTTTTTATTTTATTTGATGTTCTTATTTTCATACATGTATTTCCTATATTGCTAAACTCTTCCTTTTATGGTTCATCTGTTTAGTTTTGAATTTAAAATTTTTCGGTTCCCATTATTTACATATTTCCTTTTATGGCACTATTAATATTAGTTTTATTTTTTTTTGAAGCTTCTCTTAAATTTTTGGATCTTCCACCAAAATTTAGAAAATCGCCATAAAATCCAAGTTTCAATAGAACATATTGCAAAATAAATTAAGAACTTCATTTTTTCAAATTCGAATTTTTCAGGATGTTACACGTATTTTCTTCAGCCAATTGAGATAGAAAATAAATAGTTTCGTTCTCTTGTGGACCATCAGTGAGATAGAAAAGAAATGGGTTGTTGTGGTAAAGGGGACCTAGCTATTTTCACAAACTCTTGCTCCACATACTCGAATATTACATTTAATGCAGGAAATTATGGCGGTATTCATCACATATGAGATACAACTTTTATCCAGCTAAAAAATGATAACTAAAATATTAATGTTAGAAGTCAAGACAAACCGGATAGGTGACGGAGTCAGTTGCCTCCAACTTTAGTGTTAGAAAGCTCCAAGCTTTTCAATAGCATAATGCCTACATATAACATAAAGGCATATTGTCATAACTGTAGAACACAAAATATCCCCATGGTTACAATCAAATAATACTCTAAAACAGCTGCAGATACCATAGAAAGAGCAATTATTAACAGATACAAGCTAACATAACATCTTAGTAGTTAAATAAAGTGTTTGTAACAAAGTGAGTGGATGACTGTATCCTTGATGCTAATTCTGGACCAATGTAGCGGCAATCACAAAGGATAAGCAATAAAAAATCTATAATATATCGGATACACATCAGCAAAAAAATATCATATAGTAAAAAAAGAACATTGAGTAAAAACTGATAATATAAACGAAAAGAACATTGAACAAAAGTTCATGCATTCACACTTGGGGAGAGGTTGTAAGAAAATGAGGTATTTCTAGACAAAATAAAGATAATACCACACTGGAAAGTGATGGAAGGTATACTACATTGAGAAGGCAAAAGACGCGCAACATCCATGAAAGAGAACACAAAAGCATAGGTGTTGATGAGAATTTTCGCATTGCCATGATAATCCACATAGAGAAATACACTCAGGGCTGATGGAATTACACTAAGCATTATCAGATACATGGCATGTATCCCACATGTTATACATTCCATGCTTAAACCAAGCACAATACATTACGGATCTAGGAGAAAGGTACCAAATTCACAAACAAATTTATACTGAAAATATCAACATTAGCATTTGCAAAACAAGGAATTGGATCACCATGGCTACAATCAAATACAACTGCTTTACATATGAACACCACAACTATACCAATTACCAATTCATTCAGATGCAAATTACCATGTTTATAGCATGATTGAACATGATACAAGTCTAAGATCAATCTGGAAGCTCTTATTCAATGTTGTTATTATAGAGAGCATGCTGGTTACCTTAGCATCTTATGGTAGTCGTCTTGCTTGTTGGGGAGGAGGCCGTGCACAGTGAGCTGGTCACAGAAGGCGGCGACGGCGTGCTTCTACTTACCGTCACGGAAGTCCTCAATGGAGATAGTCGGGAAGCGAAGTCGATGCACCACTGACCATGCTTCTTGAGGGAGTGGATGCCCTTCCACTGCAGCGACCCGATCTTCCACCACAGCGACCCGATCTGCAACACACGAGATCTGCTTCTAGCAAGCAGTCCAATGGAGGCCAAGAGGAAGACGTGGTGGCCGAGCCAACGTGAATCGAGAGAGGAGAGGATGGGAAGAGCAGTATGAGGCATGGTTTAGGATTAGAGGATCAATCAAAGGGAAGAGAAATTGGAGGTAATTGCTACCTTGCTATTGTGGATTGTGGGATGGAGGGGGAGCTAAAGGGTGCAAAGGGGTTGAGCGAGGAACACAAAACTGGGAGTCGGGGAGATGAAGGGGATGGCGAAGGAGGGAGGCAGCGTAGATATGGATGGCGCGCATAGTGGAGGAGGCGTAGATAGAGGTGGGGATGACATCGGTAGGGCAGTGCTTAGGGAGGAGGTGGCGGTGCTTGGGGAGGAGGTGGAGGCGGCACAGATGAAGGGGTGGAGGAGGCGTCGGCTCGAGGTGGCTCGGGGAGATGAGGGGGATGGGGAAGGTGGCGCAGCCGATTCTGGCTATCATTCACTAGCCGGGAGATGCGGAGATGGAGGTGGTGCGGAATTAGCTGCGGGGAAGGTGGGTCTGTGGCGGTGATTGTGGGGTTAGCCGGTTATGGTAGCTGATTTTTTTTTGGGGACTTGGGAGGGGAGGCGTGAGCATGTGCATAGAGTGGTGGGCTCACCGGTTGGCGCAAAACTAATGTCAGAGGAGATAAAAAGGCAGATGAACTACCAGTAGGAGTGGTAGTGAATTATCATTACTAATTTCTTTTTTTAAGTAGTATAGATTTTTCTAACTCTTGAGGGCCTGGGCACGAAAAAACTTTCCAAAACGATTCGGCAGGCCGGCCCATAACACCGAGTGGCTATCTGAGGTGTTGAGCCATGTAAGGACCAAAATTTACTAAAATACAAAACTGTGTCAAGTGCAATACTTAACTCGCCACTGTTTTGTGTTATTGACTTTTATGGTCAAGACTTTTACACGACAGTAACATTGCTGTTTTGGTTTCTAAGCAGTGCATGGAGTCCAAGAAAAAATTGCATACTGAAAACATTTAACATGTAGGATCGTTCAACTTGTGCTGTAAGGCACCATTTGGAACAATGGAGTTTTGCAAGAAAGTAAACATCCAATCTCCCGGTGGAGGTAGGATTTCGTACGAAATTCATATGTGAGTCTTATGTTTCAAACGGGCCCCAAGATACATACGAGTGCATGCAATTCTTTGGCTGGGCTTTAGAAGGACAAGTGGTAGGCCCCGTGCTTATAGGAGGCCGCCTAGCCATCGGGCAGCCACCCGCCTGCCGTCCGACCACCAGACGGCACCCTCTTTGTTGCTCTGCCACCAGACGGTAAGTGATTAAACTGGGTAGTTAGTCGGCTTAATCATCTGTCTAAATTATGATTTTTATGTACTATTTTTTAATTTTTAAATATACCAAATGAGATAAAAAAATTATAAAATTTTATGTGCAGTCTCCTAATATATTGTACTTAATTATGTAATTTTTTATAATTTTATCCACTATGAATGTTGCTAAAAATTCATATGATAATGATATTTTTAGTAGTTATGACATATAGCAAACGAGCTCAAAAAATTACAAAATTTTATGTGCAGCCTCCTAACATAGTCAACATAATTTTGTAATTTTTTGGGAATTTTATGTGCTATATATTTGACATATTATTTTATGCTAATTTAATCGTAATTAGCGATATGCGATGATGCTCATTTAATTAGCGATTGAAATTGGCTGCGTGACCCTAGCTGCATTTATGCGTACCACTACAATGATGGCCAGCCATGTTTAATGCCCCCTTAGCAACACTCAATATGGGTAGCGCCAGGCACAGTCTACCTCTAGGCACGTTTGGAGATGCTTGTACCATGATTCTCCCTTGTTGTATACGGTTGTAGGATCAAGGATAACAGACTAGAGGGGGTGAATAGGAGGTTCTAAAAATTCTTGCCTTCTAAAACTAATTACCACAAAATATAACTAATCAAGATTTCAAAGCAATTCAGACCTACACAATTCTAGTATACCAAAATCACCACAAGCACTAGTCTCTACAAATATATCTCTAGAACTAGTAAAAAGTACAATTTTAGCAATCACAAAGCTAGAAATATAAGTGCAAAATGAAGAGGCAAAGAAATAACTACAAGATGACTCGAGAAGTTTTTCCCATGGTATCGAAGACTCATCGGTTTTCACTAGTCCACATTGAGGAAAGCCCAAACGAGTTGAACCGGCTCCACAAATTAAGCCTCAACTCCTCAATCCACTGGTGGTTGTCCTTTCTCCTCACCGGAGATGGTGGACACCAAACCACTCACAATTCAGAACCAGGCTTCTTCACAACCTTCTTAAAGAAGTCACATCGCAAAGCTCCCGTCAAGCCGTCTAGGTGCCGATAAGCACCGAGAGAATAAACCACAGCTTCATTTAACGGTGATAAAGTGCCAAAGGATCAATCTAGATGAATACACATGATTTTGGCTTAACTTCCTCAAATGAATGGAATGAAAGCAAATGAGGTGTGGAGTGAATGCTCTAGGCTTAATGATGTTTCAATGTAGTGTCTAACTCTGTCTTTGAGCACGTGGGGGTATTAGGGCAGGCGGAAGTACCGTCATTTATCTTCTCAACTATCTTAAAAGGACCAGCAGCTCTAGGCATCAATTTTGATTTTCTTAACTCAGGAAATCTATCCTTTCTCAAGTGCAACCAAACAAAATCACCCGGTTCAAGTTTAACTTCCTTTCTACCTTTACTACCAGCAATCCTATATTTGGCATTCATTTTTTCAATGTTGGCCTTAGTAGTCTCATGCATTTTGATAATAAAATCAGCACGCGCCTTAGCATCATTATGAACTCTCTCACTAGTTGGCAAAGGTAAAATATCAATAGGGGCACGGGGATTGAATCCATACACTACCTGAAAAGGACTTACTTTGGTGGTGGAGTGTTCCGCTCGATTATAGGCGAACTCAACATGCGGCAAACACTCTTCCCACAGCTTCAAATTGTTCTTCAAAATAGCTCTCAACATGGTAGACAATGTGCGGTTCACCACCTCAGTTTGGCCATCAGTTTGTGGGTGACATGTTGTAGAGAACAACAACTTTGTACCCAACTTGTTCCATAGAGTACGCCAAAAGTGACTCAAGAACTTGACATCACGATCTGAAACAATAGTAGAAGGCATACCATGCAAACGAACTATCTCTTTGAAAAAGAGGTCAGCAATATGAACGGCATCATCGGTTTTATGACATGGTATAAAGTGAGCCATCTTAGAAAAGCGATCCACAACAACAAAAATGCTATCCCTCCCCCTCTTAGTCCTGGGCAACCCTAAAACAATTTTTGTACGGATAATCCATTTTTTATTCGAAATTACAGAAATATACCCGCGGGAAAATTTTTTACAAAAATAGGCTCCAGTCGCCTAATGGTTGGGCGACTGAAGCCTTTCGCCCAACCATTGGGCGACTTTAATCCAGTCGCTCTATCCTCGGGCGACTGCATCCAGTCGCCCAACCATTGGGCGACTTTCATGCAGTCGCCCAATGGTTGGGCGACTGCACTCAGGACCCCGTGAATGTTTTAAATTTTGTCAATTTTATAGTTTTAAACTGGTAAAAAATCTGCTGAAGTTGTAATAAAAGTTTATGTTCATTGTATGTTGTAGGTGTGTAAAAAATTTTGGGAAACTTTTTTTAGGAACAAATGACCATAAAACAATTGGTACATACGATGGTAAGTAATATTTTGATTTACTGAGAATTCGGAAAGTGCATCAAACCTTCGCTAAAAAAAGTGAAAATTGGTGGAGCTGTTCTTCATACATCCAACAGCCTCTAGAAAAAAATTTGAGCAATTTCGGCCACGGGATCAAAAGTTATAGCAGTTTCAGTCTGTTTCCGACACACCTTCAGTAAAACGGGCATAACTTTTGCATACGGTGTCCGTTTTCGACGTTCTTGTACTCGTTGGAAAGCTAACGACGAGCCCAATCCAATAAAAACGACTGGCTTTTGCCAGTCGCCCTCCAAGACCCCGAAAATCGGTCATCTTTGGACCTAAACCCGCGTCGTAAGTTTTTGGTTTCTGTTTTTGCCCTTTTTCTTGGCCTTCCTTTCGGAATTTGGATTTTGCTTCAACTGAAAAGTTGTAGATCTCGTCGAAACCTTTTTAATGAGTATATATAAGCCATATACAACTTTGCTATTTTATCTTTTCAGACTAGTTGTTTATATTGCATCGATATATAAAACTTGTGATAGCGAGTATTACAGATGGTTTGTATGTAGAACCGTCTGTGATAATCTGACCGCTGGGCCCGTCGATCCTGCTCAACCCAATCCTAGCCCAGAGACACGAATTCTCAATAACATTAAAATATCACTTACCATCGTATGTACCGATCGTTCTACGGTCAATCGTTCCTAAAAAAAATTTCCCAAAATTTTTTACACACCTATAATATACAATGAACATAAACTTTTATTACAACTCCAGCATATTTTTTACCAGTTTAAAACTACAAAATTGAAAAAATTTAAAACATTCACGGGAGACTTGACTGCAGTCGCCCAACCATTGAGCGACTGGATTAAAGTCGCCCAATGGTTGGGCGAAAGGCTCCAGTCGCCCAATCATTAGGCGACTGAAGCATATTCTTGTAAAAAATTTTCCCGCAGGTATATTTCTGTAATTTTGAATAAAAAATGGATTATTCGTACAAAAAATTCTAAAACAAAGTCCATAGAAATATCTGCCCACGGAATAGAAGGAACAGGAAGAGGCATATATAAACCATGTGGATTCAAGCGAGACTTAGCTTTTTGACATGTAGTGCAGCGAGCAACAAACCGCTCAACATCTCGCCTCATCTTTGGCCAAAAGAAGTGTGTGGCCAGAACATTCTCTGTCTTCTTAGCACCAAAATGTCCCATCAAACCGCCTCCATGCGCCTCCTGCAACAACAAAAGACGAACGGATCCAACTGGAATGCATAGGCGGTTAGCTCTAAACAAATATCCATCATTGATCACGAATTTATTCCATGCTTGTCCCTCTTTACAATGCAACAACACATCCTTAAAATCAGCATCAAAAGCATATTGCCCTTTAATAGTTTCAAGACCAAAAATGCGACAATCAAGTTGAGACAACATGGTATAGCGTCGAGACAAAGCATCAGCAATCACATTATCCTTCCCTTTCTTGTGTTTAATGACATAAGGAAAAGATTCAATAAATTCAACCCACTTAGCATGTCTACGATTCAAATTGGTTTGACTACGAATATGCTTAAGTGATTCATGATCGGAATGAATGACAAATTCTTTAGGCCATAAATAGTGTTGCCACGTCTCTAAAGAACGAACAAGAGCATACAATTCTTTATCATACGTGGAATAATTAAGAGCAGGACCATTCAATTTTTCACTAAAGTAGGCAACAGGTTTGCCTTCTTGCATCAAAACACCACCAATACCAATTCCGCTAGCATCACATTCCAGCTCAAAAGTCTTACCGAAATCCGGAAGTTGGAGCAATGGTGCGTGTGTAAGCTTGTCCTTCAAAAGATTAAAGGACTCCTCTTGTGATGGCCCCCAATGGAACACGACGCCCTTCTTTGTCAACTCAATCAATGGCGTCGCAATGGTGCTGAATTCCTTGACAAAGCGGCGATAAAATCCTGCAAGGCCAAGAAAACTCCGCACTTGGGAGACCGTTGTGGGCGTGGGCCAACTCCATATCGCCTGCACCTTGGCTCTATCAACCTCAATTCCCTGTGGAGTCACAACATAGCCAAGAAAAGAGACTCGATCCGTGCAAAAGGTGCACTTGTCAAGGTTACCAAACAAACGCGCATCTTTCAAAGCATTAAAAACAGCACGTAAGTGATTCAAATGTTCATCCATGGACTTGCTATAAATCAAGATATCATCAAAGTAAACAACCACAAATTTGCCAATGAAAGGACGTAAAACCTCGTGCATTAATCTCATGAAAGTGCTAGTTGCATTAGTTAAACCAAAAGGCATGACTAACCACTCATACAAGCCGAACTTAGTTTTAAAAGCAGTTTTCCATTCATCGCCAAGTTTCATTCTTATTTGGTGGTATCCACTACGCAAGTCAATCTTTGTGAAAATTATAGCACCACACAACTCATCAAGCATGTCGTCTAGCCTAGGAATAGGATGACGATACCTTATAGTAATGTTGTTAATGGCTCTACAATCTACACACATACGCCAAGATCCATCTTTTTTGGGAACCAAAAGAACAGGAACAGCACAAGGACTAAGGCTCTCACGTACGTACCCACGGTCCAAAAGGTCTTGGACTTGTCGCTGAATCTCCTTAGTCTCTTCGGGATTGGTCCTGTACGCCGCACGATTTGGCAAACTCGCTCCAGGGATCAAGTCAATCTGGTGTTCAATCCCTCGAATAGGTGGAAGTCCTGGAGGTATCTCATCAGGGAAAACATCTCTAAACTCCTGCAAAAGGTTAGTGACAGGAGCAGGCAAAGTGCAAGGCATATTATCAAGAGAAAATAAAGCATCTTTGCACACAAAAGCATAGCATGTATCATTAACATCATCAATTTCAGCAAGGTCTGATTTTGTGGCAAGCAGAACAAAATTTTTTAAATGGATTACTTGCTGTTTTTCAGATTTATCATGTTCCTTTGCATCATTAGCAGCAGCAATTCTCTCCCTATCGGCCTCTATTATCTCAACTGGGGTCAAAGGCAGTAAAGTAACTTTCTTTCCCTTATGCATAAAAGTGTATTTGTTACTACTACCATGGTGTAAAGCATCATTATCAAATTCCCAAGGTCTACCCAATAAAAGAGAGCATGCTTGCATGGGAACCACATCACAATCAACATGATCAGCATAACCACCAATGGAAAAATGGACTCGGCATGTTTGTGTTACCTTAGCTTTTCCAGAATCATTTAACCACTGAATATGGTATGGATGTGGATGTGGTCGCGTGGTCAAGCCAAGCTTCTTGACCAAATCAGAACTCACCAAGTTGTTGCAGCTTCCTCCATCAATGATGACACGTGCACGCCGGTTCTTGATTGCGAAGAAAGTCTGAAACAAATTATGACGTTTAAGCTTGTCGGTTTGTTCTACCTGTGTGCTGAGGACTCGCTGCACAATGATGCTCTGTAGCGTCGCTGTGGACGCCCCACCAAGGACCAGGTCATCATCACCACCGCCAGTGTCATCCGAGGCAGCAGCAACATCATCATCCTCCTCGACATCTGAAGTGCTGATGTAGCCTCCATCTTCTGTGGCGATGTATGCCCGTTGGCTAGGGCAATTCTTCTGCACATGACCAAGCCCATGACAGCGGTGGCACTGAATGTCGGAGGAGCGGCCCGTTGAAGCCACGGAAGAAGAACTCTTGGCTGGAACCTGCAAAGAATTTTTTGAAGGTGGCTTCGGTGGCGCTGCTGCAATCTTGTTCACAGGTGGTGGAGGAGAACGAAAGCTCGAAGAAGACTTGGGCAATCCCGCTGATGTAGTCGTTCGCGGCGTGTAGAAGGGTCGTTCAGTGCGTACCTTCGCTGATTCCTTGCGTCCCTGCAATTCTTTTTCTGCAAGCATAGCAAGGTGGAACAACTGGTTGACAGTAGTAAATTCTTTATAATCAACAATGTCCTGAATTTCACGCCGTAAACCCCCGTAGAAACGACAAATCTTATCCTCCGTGTCCTCAACAACCCCACAACGCATCATACCCTTTTGAAGCTCAGCATAATAGTCCTGAACAGAACGATCACCTTGTTCTAAGCGCTGCAATTTTTTTCTCAATTCAAGTTTATATGTGGGAGGAACAAAACGATTACGCATATCTTCTTTTAACCCCTCCCATGTATCAGGTTGTAAGCGCATGTTACTTAGTTCATTCCACCAGATAATAGCAAAGTCCTTAAACTCACTAGTAGCTTGTCTAACTCTATGTTGTTCAGGAACCAAGTGAGAATTAAATTTTTGCTCTACCGTCATCTCCCAATCAAGATATATTTCAGCATCATAAAGACCAGAAAAAGATGGAATGGTAAACTTAACTTTAGCAAAAGGGTCGTCGGTACCATGACGAGTCTGGTTATTACCTTCCATACCATGTCGGTTCTGGTTATTACCTCCCATACCTTGTCGGTTTTGCTGAAGACGCCGACGTAGTCGTGCATCTTGTGTCGCCCACCGATCAATGTTGCCATCTGCATCATACACTATGTCATCATCAGGACGATGGCCGTCATTGACAGGTGGCAGACGTGCCTCCAATTTGTCCATCCGACCAGTGAGGTCAGCCAACCGCCGCTCTACCCGCTCAATGCCTTCCGTGGTGTTCAACTTGGCAATGGCGGCGACGATGGTGTCCATTCTCGCGCCGAGTGAAGCATTTTGTTTGTCGAGCGCAGCTTGTAGCTGGCCGCGACTAACACACTCGTTGAAATCGACCGGTGACCCGTGTCCTTCGTCTCCTGCCATGGTTAGTGGAAACACAGGGAAAACAAAAGGATTATCCCTATCAACTACAAATGAAGGGCAGTGGAATCTCGCAAAGGAAGTGGCTTACCAAGCTCTTACAAATGTTCTTACCAAAGCAGCAGGTGGTACAACCGGTGGCTGGTTCGTGAAACCATGTCGAGCGTGGGTACGATTGCAAGGGTCAAAACTGTGCTATCCAGAAGTAGATATATGGAGCTTGGAAGGCCAAATATATCAGTGGAACACAAATCAATAACAGATAGTAATGCTGAATAAATGTCCAAAGCACTGGTCCTAGTTGCTGGCCTAAATGTGTCCTATATCAGTGTTAGGATATGATGAACAAGGAATCACGGCCAGAAAGTAAGCGAAGACAGCAACAAAGATGGCCAGGGAATGAGAGACTTAATTCAGCATAAGCACAAAACAAATAAATTTCTGTCACCTAAAACTGTGCTCTTTCTTTTTTTTTCTTTTTTTTTCTTTTTTTCTTTTAGGCACGGAACTCAGGTGCCTTTGCTCTCAGGCAAAACCAGGTGCCGAAATTTTTCTTTTTTGTTTCTTTTTTTCTGTTATTTTTTTCACAAAGCAGAGCACAGAAATAGGAACCACACAAAGTTTCACCTCAATCTAATGTAAGGTGTGGCCTACAGAAAATAATGAATGTGCAGGAAATTCGGTGAATCAATTTCGGAGCTCGAGTACTGCACTTTCCAGGCCGAATTTGGGCAAAATAAATTCGCCGAAACTCGACGATGTCAGGTCGGTTTCGGATGCAAAATTTAATTTCACCCAATTTCAAAAAAAAATCTCCTGATTTCGAGTCCGTATGCAAAAGTTATGGCCGTTTGAAGATGGGACTCCGAGTTATGGTTTCTGTGGAGGCCGAAACGAAATCGGGTGGAGGGAATTGGTGGAAATTGGTGGCGGAAGCTCGGGGAATGGTGGGGGATGGTGGTGTGTGATCACGAGACGTGAAGGATGACTCAAACAGAGGGTGGGATATGGGTGGGAAAACAAAAACAGAGGGTGGAAAACGCGATGGATGACGGCTAGGGTTTGTATGAAAGAGATGTAGCGGAAGCAAGACAACCCGAAACAAAACACGATCTAAACCAGCAACACAACTCGACTAAGGACACAAACTCAACACTACGGACTCTGGAATCAAATTGTGCAAAGGCTAAACGAGATCTAGGACAGGAAACAACCTATGACTACAATTTTTTTGTAGGGTTTTTTCATGGACTCTAGGACGAAACCGAAAACAACAAAGGAGGGTAACGCGAACCTGAAGGAACACCTGAAGCTCTGATTACCACTTGATAGGGACGGGGTCCCGATCTTCCAACAGGTTCTGGATACGTTCGATTTGGTGGAGGCGCGACACAAATCGATCCGGCTTCCGAACGACACGTTCCGAACCCCGCAATCGCAGCACCACGTCTCCTCAGGTTATCAACCGTGCGCAGCCGGTTGACCTCGCCAACAAGGCTAATCCTTGCCTGCGAATCGAGGAACACAAGCAAGAACAAGGAAGAACACAACTGAATTGCAGATGTATTGATTCAGCACTCGAAAGTTGGGGTCTCACAAACCGATGAACGGCGAAACTGTTCAAAGACAGAATTAATCTAAGCAAAACCCAAACCCTAATGGTGGGGGTGGCGGCTGGATATAAAGGAGTTAGGGGCGTGCAAAACCCCTGGACGCGCCCCTAATGGGCTCCAACACGATACAAAGCCGATCGGCCCAAAAGACGGTGGCGCAGCACCCTGACAGATTCTGAATGCCCAATTGTTTCGACGATTCCCGTTGACTCAGAAGGAATTTTTACATGGGACCAAATCCATTGGAAAGGTGGTCTTCTCAGCTTTCCATACATATGTAGAACGTCCAAAACGGAGTCCGGATGCGATTTGGGCGTCCGTTTTAGTGCGGACTGGTCCTGGACTCCGAATTGGATTCGAAGTCGGTTTGAGTTGGGCCTCCAACATGATTCGACCGTCCTTGCTGGACTTGTGCGCCCCGTAGCCCTTCTCCAAGTACTTCCAGGTCCTCTCCATGGTTCCTAATCATAATTAAATCATTAGGTAGCAATCTATTCTCAAATGAACAAAAAGAAGTACTTAGGAACGAGCTCACCTGTAAATTCAATTGTCGGGCGCGAGCTCTAGTGATTGGTCCTTGAATGTCAAGTGGAGGAGTGTTGTGTGTAACCGAAGAAGTGATGTCCTCATCAGGGCCCCTCTTGGAAGAGAAATAAAAGAATTAGAGAGTAAGAGGCTTTAGCAATTTTAGGAATTTTTGAATTCTTGAATTTGGATTACTATTTTCTATTTAAAATTATGGATCCTAATTTCTGAAATGTTAATTCAAGTCTTTACTTTATTATCTAAATACAAAATTTAATAGTCTTTTTATTTTATTTGATGTTCTTATTTTCATACATGTATTTCCTATATTGCTAAACTCTTCCTTTTATGGTTCATCTGTTTAGTTTTGAATTTAAAATTTTTCGGTTCCCATTATTTACATATTTCCTTTTATGGCACTATTAATATTAGTTTTATTTTTTTTGAAGCTTCTCTTAAATTTTTGGATCTTCCACCAAAATTTAGAAAATCGCCATAAAATCCAAGTTTCAATAGAACATATTGCAAAATAATTTAAGAACTTCATTTTTTCAAATTCGAATTTTTCAGGATGTTACACGTATTTTCTTCAGCCAATTGAGATAGAAAATAAATAGTTTCGTTCTCTTGTGGACCATCAGTGAGATAGAAAAGAAATGGGTTGTTGTGGTAAAGGGGACCTAGCTATTTTCACAAACTCTTGCTCCACATACTCGAATATTACATTTAATGCAGGAAATTATGGCGGTATTCATCACATATGAGATACAACTTTTATCCAGCTAAAAAATGATAACTAAAATATTAATGTTAGAAGTCAAGACAAACCGGATAGGTGACGGAGTCAGTTGCCTCCAACTTTAGTGTTAGAAAGCTCCAAGCTTTTCAATAGCATAATGCCTACATATAACATAAAGGCATATTGTCATAACTGTAGAACACAAAATATCCCCATGGTTACAATCAAATAATACTCTAAAACAGCTGCAGATACCATAGAAAGAGCAATTATTAACAGATACAAGCTAACATAACATCTTAGTAGTTAAATAAAGTGTTTGTAACAAAGTGAGTGGATGACTGTATCCTTGATGCTAATTCTGGACCAATGTAGCGGCAATCACAAAGGATAAGCAATAAAAAATCTATAATATATCGGATACACATCAGCAAAAAAACATCATATAGTAAAAAAAGAACATTGAGTAAAAACTGATAATATAAACGAAAAGAACATTGAACAAAAGTTCATGCATTCACACTTGGGGAGAGGTTGTAAGAAAATGAGGTATTTCTAGACAAAATAAAGATAATACCACACTGGAAAGTGATGGAAGGTATACTACATTGAGAAGGCAAAAGACGCGCAACATCCATGAAAGAGAACACAAAAGCATAGGTGTTGATGAGAATTTTCGCATTGCCATGATAATCCACATAGAGAAATACACTCAGGGCTGATGGAATTACACTAAGCATTATCAGATACATGGCATGTATCCCACATGTTATACATTCCATGCTTAAACCAAGCACAATACATTACGGATCTAGGAGAAAGGTACCAAATTCACAAACAAATTTATACTGAAAATATCAACATTAGCATTTGCAAAACAAGGAATTGGATCACCATGGCTACAATCAAATACAACTGCTTTACATATGAACACCACAACTATACCAATTACCAATTCATTCAGATGCAAATTACCATGTTTATAGCATGATTGAACATGATACAAGTCTAAGATCAATCTGGAAGCTCTTATTCAATGTTGTTATTATAGAGAGCATGCTGGTTACCTTAGCATCTTATGGTAGTCGTCTTGCTTGTTGGGGAGGAGGCCGTGCACAGTGAGCTGGTCACAGAAGGCGGCGACGGCGTGCTTCTACTTACCGTCACGGAAGTCCTCAATGGAGATAGTCGGGAAGCGAAGTCGATGCACCACTGACCATGCTTCTTGAGGGAGTGGATGCCCTTCCACTGCAGCGACCCGATCTTCCACCACAGCGACCCGATCTGCAACACACGAGATCTGCTTCTAGCAAGCAGTCCAATGGAGGCCAAGAGGAAGACGTGGTGGCCGAGCCAACGTGAATCGAGAGAGGAGAGGATGGGAAGAGCAGTATGAGGCATGGTTTAGGATTAGAGGATCAATCAAAGGGAAGAGAAATTGGAGGTAATTGCTACCTTGCTATTGTGGATTGTGGGATGGAGGGGGAGCTAAAGGGTGCAAAGGGGTTGAGCGAGGAACACAAAACTGGGAGTCGGGGAGATGAAGGGGATGGCGAAGGAGGGAGGCAGCGTAGATATGGATGGCGCGCATAGTGGAGGAGGCGTAGATAGAGGTGGGGATGACATCGGTAGGGCAGTGCTTAGGGAGGAGGTGGCGGTGCTTGGGGAGGAGGTGGAGGCGGCACAGATGAAGGGGTGGAGGAGGCGTCGGCTCGAGGTGGCTCGGGGAGATGAGGGGGATGGGGAAGGTGGCGCAGCCGATTCTGGCTATCATTCACTAGCCGGGAGATGCGGAGATGGAGGTGGTGCGGAATTAGCTGCGGGGAAGGTGGGTCTGTGGCGGTGATTGTGGGGTTAGCCGGTTATGGTAGCTGATTTTTTTTTGGGGACTTGGGAGGGGAGGCGTGAGCATGTGCATAGAGTGGTGGGCTCACCGGTTGGCGCAAAACTAATGTCAGAGGAGATAAAAAGGCAGATGAACTACCAGTAGGAGTGGTAGTGAATTATCATTACTAATTTCTTTTTTTAAGTAGTATAGATTTTTCTAACTCTTGAGGGCCTGGGCACGAAAAAACTTTCCAAAACGATTCGGCAGGCCGGCCCATAACACCGAGTGGCTATCTGAGGTGTTGAGCCATGTAAGGACCAAAATTTACTAAAATACAAAACTGTGTCAAGTGCAATACTTAACTCGCCACTGTTTTGTGTTATTGACTTTTATGGTCAAGACTTTTACACGACAGTAACATTGCTGTTTTGGTTTCTAAGCAGTGCATGGAGTCCAAGAAAAAATTGCATACTGAAAACATTTAACATGTAGGATCGTTCAACTTGTGCTGTAAGGCACCATTTGGAACAATGGAGTTTTGCAAGAAAGTAAACATCCAATCTCCCGGTGGAGGTAGGATTTCGTACGAAATTCATATGTGAGTCTTATGTTTCAAACGGGCCCCAAGATACATACGAGTGCATGCAATTCTTTGGCTGGGCTTTAGAAGGACAAGTGGTAGGCCCCGTGCTTATAGGAGGCCGCCTAGCCATCGGGCAGCCACCCGCCTGCCGTCCGACCACCAGACGGCACCCTCTTTGTTGCTCTGCCACCAGACGGTAAGTGATTAAACTGGGTAGTTAGTCGGCTTAATCATCTGTCTAAATTATGATTTTTATGTACTATTTTTTAATTTTTAAATATACCAAATGAGATAAAAAAATTATAAAATTTTATGTGCAGTCTCCTAATATATTGTACTTAATTATGTAATTTTTTATAATTTTATCCACTATGAATGTTGCTAAAAATTCATATGATAATGATATTTTTAGTAGTTATGACATATAGCAAACGAGCTCAAAAAATTACAAAATTTTATGTGCAGCCTCCTAACATAGTCAACATAATTTTGTAATTTTTTGGGAATTTTATGTGCTATATATTTGACATATTATTTTATGCTAATTTAATCGTAATTAGCGATATGCGATGATGCTCATTTAATTAGCGATTGAAATTGGCTGCGTGACCCTAGCTGCATTTATGCGTACCACTACAATGATGGCCAGCCATGTTTAATGCCCCCTTAGCAACACTCAATATGGGTAGCGCCAGGCACAGTCTACCTCTAGGCACGTTTGGAGATGCTTGTACCATGATTCTCCCTTGTTGTATACGGTTGTAGGATCAAGGATAACAGACTAGAGGGGGTGAATAGGAGGTTCTAAAAATTCTTGCCTTCTAAAACTAATTACCACAAAATATAACTAATCAAGATTTCAAAGCAATTCAGACCTACACAATTCTAGTATACCAAAATCACCACAAGCACTAGTCTCTACAAATATATCTCTAGAACTAGTAAAAAGTACAATTTTAGCAATCACAAAGCTAGAAATATAAGTGCAAAATGAAGAGGCAAAGAAATAACTACAAGATGACTCGAGAAGTTTTTCCCATGGTATCGAAGACTCATCGGTTTTCACTAGTCCACATTGAGGAAAGCCCAAACGAGTTGAACCGGCTCCACAAATTAAGCCTCAACTCCTCAATCCACTGGTGGTTGTCCTTTCTCCTCTCCGGAGATGGTGGACACCAAACCACTCACAATTCAGAACCAGGCTTCTTCACAACCTTCTTAAAGAAGTCACATCGCAAAGCTCCCGTCAAGCCGTCTAGGTGCCGATAAGCACCGAGAGAATAAACCACAGCTTCATTTAACGGTGATAAAGTGCCAAAGGATCAATCTAGATGAATACACATGATTTTGGCTTAACTTCCTCAAATGAATGGAATGAAAGCAAATGAGGTGTGGAGTGAATGCTCTAGGCTTAATGATGTTTCAATGTAGTGTCTAACTCTGTCTTTGAGCACGTGGGGGTATTAGGGCAGGCGGAAGTACCGCCATTCATCGGCCGATACTACTACACCTGTTCTGACACAACACTAATGGCTACAATAGAGCGTCAGAACTAGCCATTGAAATTCGGTGTGGTACTACCACCGTTTTAATCGCGGTAGCTCCGATTTTCAGAAGTTCTAGAATTTCGGCGCAGTACTTCCATTTGCTTCAAGGCCAAAAGTTGGCACTCGTTGGAAAAAAATGTACCGCTTGGATTTTTGGAGCTTCCGTGTACCAGTAGTTCCGCTCAAGAATTGCGGTACTTCCACTCTATGGTAGTTATGTTGTTAAAACTTCGGTACTTTCGTTTTCCAGAGATACAAAAGTGATTCCAAGGGTGCTCTATGGAAAACATACCACTCATTTTGTTGGAACTTCCAGAATGTGGAAGTACTGCCGTTTACACTTTGGTACTTCCGATATTCCTAACAATGCACAGATTGGCTATCAATTTTAGTTTTAAGTGCATGCATGATCCTAAATTGGTCCAATGGCACAAGAATATTCTATCAAGTTACTAGTTATGATCCCTCTTAATAGTACGGCATTTGTCCTATAATCGGTCTTCCACCAATTCTCCTAAGACCACTAAAATCAAAAGGGATCATAGACTACTTGTACCTTTGTCTGGAACCACATTGACCTTCATGTTGACCCTTAGCACACATCTCATAAACATCATTGGGACTATCATTTCAAATACTCAATAAACATGTTAGTCCCATATTCACATAATGTCATTAATTACCAAAACCATGTTTAGGAGCCTAGATGCTTTCAATATCCCCTTTTTGTTAATTGATGACAACACAAATATTATATGAAAAGAATAAAAGTTTTAAATATACCACTTGTTTGAAAAATGACTTGTATATTCTTTTGTGACTTTGAAAAGACAATTAATTTTTGCAATGAGCTCAATTGAGTTTGGAGAATTAATTGCTTCTAAAGTCAATACAAGGAAACCCCCCTAAGCATGTGCATATGGATAACAAGAAGTATTGCAAGCATATGTTAAGATTTTTTTAAAAAATTGTCCAAGTTTCTTTTGTTTGCTGAACTTGAGAGAATAGACAATTGCAATGATACAATTTATATAATAAAAGAGCACAAGTTGCAATTTTATAAGATAACCACAACTTCAAGTTCAACTTAACATAAACATAACATAAAGCATGTAGATTAATCATAAACATTCCAAAGTATGACCATAATCCATACTCATAAAGTATAAACATTTCAAAGCATGACCATAATCCATACTCATAAAGACAAAGTGCACAAGTTCATTACAAAGACAAATATATATATAACTAGTAACTAAGACAGATAGGCTTCTTGGTTCTTCTCCATAACCTTTTCTTCTTCAACTCTTTCTTCTTCTCCAACTCTTTCTCTCCCTTTGGCATAAAATAGATAAAAAGGCTACTCCTGATATACTTGTGGAGAAGGGCCACGATGGCGACGACGGCCATAACGGACTGAAGAGGGAGGATGAGTGATCGCATGCTTGAGAGAGGACACTCGGTCCCCGAGAGAGGAAACAACAGCAGTCGAAGAAGTGAGCTGACCTTTCATCCTTAGGACTGTCGAGTACACTTGAGAGAGAGTGACTTGTCCTTCTTCTTGTAGTGCAGCTGCATGTTCATCTTGCTATGGAGCTCGAGGATGGGAAGCTAGAGGAATAGGAGGTTCTGCTCTAGGCTAGTAAGGCTTGTGGACTCCGCCGAAGCCACCATAGTATTCAATCTTTCTAAGAATCAAGGCCATGATGTATGGAGCATAATTTGTCCTTTTGATTCTGTCATTCTCGGAAGAAGCTATTTCGTAGATAATAAGATCAACCACATCAGATTTCTGGCCTTGCATAACATAGTTAATTAGGTTCCATGCATGGCCTCTAATAGCATCATAATTTTCACTCTTGGGAAGAATGGTCACTACTACAGAAAAGGTCATCACAGACGGTTCAAAAATGTCATCACAGACGGTTTTGTGAACCGTCTGAATTTATGGGTCAGTGATAATCGAAGGTTATCACAGACGGTTTTTGAACCGTCTGTGATTATCAGATATCATAGACGGTTTTTCTCTAAAAACCGTCTGTGATAGCTGATAATCACAGACGGTTTTTAATTAAAAACCGTTTGTGATATCTGATAATCACAGACGGTTTTTAGTGAAAAACCGTCTGTGATATCTGATAATCACAGACGGGTTTTTGTAAAAAATCGTCTGTGATTATCAGCTATCACAGACAGTTTTTAGTTAAAAACCGTCTGTGATATTCTTTCCTACCCCTAAATCTATTCCTGTTTATTGGCTAGCCTCAGGAAATGCTAGCCACGCCCTCTGAAACAAGCAGATCAACATGTACATGTATACATACAATTCACATCTCAATTCATTTCACAAACATAAAACATCCAATTCACATCGCACTTCATTTCACAAACATAAAGCTTCCATTTCGCAAATCAATTCATTGAAATGAAATAAAATATCCATTAACATATACGCAATTACAAAAGATCTACATTGCATTTGCACTTAGATGGTAACATTGCATTTTTTTATTGCTCTATCACTCCGGAATCGAGGTCTCGCGAAAGGAACAAATCCATAATCAACGAACTTGTCCGGCTGAACAAGCTATACTTGGATGGTACTTTATGGTAGTCGACTGTAATGGTAGCACCGGTGCAAGTTGCTTTGGCGAGAATAGCACCCGTGGAGATAGCACCGGTGCAGGTAGCTCTGCTTCGCACTGCCCTTATGGAGATAGTACCAGTGCATTTAGCTATGGTTCGCACTGCCCTTCTGGTCCGGCCACCGGTGAAGAAGCCTCCAGAGAGATGTCGCTTTTGGGCCACTGGATGAATGTTCTAATGGCTTGCCCTAGAGTCACGATCTCGTCATTGGGGGCCTTCGGTAGCGGGACGACCTCAAAATTGGCATGCACACCATCCACATTAACTTTTGCGTAGCCTGGCGCTAAAGGTTGACCGTGCACCATGGCCCCGATACCAGATTGATATGCCTGGCCCCAAGCAGCGTACAAGGGAACGGAGGCACATCTCACTTGGAGCCTGCACTTCGTAGGCTCCTACATAACGATACAAAATTAGCTACTCCAATAGGCCTATCAATGGAGCAAGCATTCGAGAGATAATAATTATTACCTGGATGTTGTCCACAGGAAATCTGGCCTCGCTTTCCATCGGATTGGACGCGCAACTACTCGGACGGTTGTGCGGGCTAGCTAGCACAGGAGCGGTGGCCTGCTGACTTTCTGTATGCTTCCGCACCTCATCTCTGACTACATCAGCAAGCTCACCCATTAGCTCCTCTCTAAGAGTTGCCTTGATCTCTTCTCGTAGCCGCTCCTCACGCTCGGCTTTGGTTCTCTTCCTACGTCGATACATTTCGGAGTCATCTTGGAAACCATGTTTCCAAGGAACGTAAAGCACAAGGCCTCTCGTACGGCCCGGGTTCTCCTTGTTTCGCAGGGCCATGGAGAACATATCATTCTCCCTTGTTCGCTGGAATGATCCCAGGGTAGATTCAAAACTCAGCTCTTCCTGGAAGAGCACGACATGTCATTTTAATTCGTACGAAGTTGTGGAGTAATTACAAGCTACGTAGTTCGATCGATATCTTACCAGGCGCTGGGACACTTGCTGGTCTGCAGGATTTCGAAAGGAGACGTCCCCCGATGTCGTTGTAGATGACCTTGATCTAATCCAATTTCGAGCGCGGTCATCCAGGATATTGCTAAATGGCGGGGCGATGTCCTGCAGGGCTGCCAGTTCATCCTCCCTCCTCCACTGCGGGATTTTACCCGCATACCCAGCTGTGTCAAGTCTGTGGGGGTGTGTGTTTTTTGCCTGGAGGGCCTTGTGCGCCGTACTTGTACTTTTGAAATTTTCGGACGTCTTCATCGCCTTGAACTCTTCCCATTGTGGTTCCAGCAATGGGTATTTATAAAAAGGCGTTTCGTCCGTCTCCACGTATTTCTTGACAAGCGTGCTCTTGAAATTCTTCCATGCTTTGCACGCCGCTAGCAAGGTTTGTCGTTGCACGGCGTCTTGGTGTTCTTCTGGGATCTCGAACGATGCCAAAATTTTGGTCCACAGCTCACGTTTCCGAGTCTCAGGCACGTTCTTCCACGAATTGAGTGTGATCTCAATTCATTCTCGTGCAACTATTCCGATCAATCTTCGGAATGCGCTTACTGCTTTGTGAGGAAGGAGAGGGACCCCAGATCCATCAACCGTTGTGATGGTAAATCGGCCCTCAGGCTTCTACGATAGCCCTCTTCCTTGGCGTCTTGATGTTGGAGCGGACGCCTCCGGCGATGGTGTTGAAGAATGCGCGGATGACATGTTGCTCAATTTGTGGGTCTATTAGGATAAGATAAGAAAGTGCCATACCATAAGATAAGAAAGTGAAACATGTGCCCAATGTTAGGAAGAGAGGAGAGGAGTAGAGGGGAGGGGGTGATGTGGACAGAGAGGGGGTGATTGAAGGATCGCACGAAGGCTACGAAAGGAGAAAACAAAACTTTTCTACCGCGCACACAAGGACATTATGCTTAAGGAGGGATCATGGATCGTTACCACTAGACGCGCAGCGCAGCGGAAGAAGAGTTGGAGAAGCCGATCCAACCACGCGCGTCGAGGTAGTAGTGGAAGTAGCCGATCGTCCCGAACAGATCGTCTCCTCCACGCGATCAACCACACCACGAGCAGATCCAATCTGTAGGTTGTTGATGCCGATCAACGCCGCAACGAGCAGCGCCTCCACCGGTATCCACACGTCCGGGGCTGGAACGCCGATCGCGAGTGTACCAGCACTCGCGAGCGGCTAGGGTTTGGCTCGGGAGGTGGCGGCTAGGGTTTAGCTCGGGATTAACAGATGCATCACCCCTCAGCCCCTCGCCTCCATATATATAGACCTCCTCACTTGGGCCTCATGGACCGAGGCCCAATAGGAGTCTATCCGGATCTCTATCCGAATTCAGCCCACATTCGAATTAGTGTTCCAACCCGTTAAGTGTGCGACCCTGTAGGTTCACGTATACTTGGTCGTGACCCGGAAACGCCTTTCCGGTCACCCTGTTAATAGCGGCCTCTAGTAAGACATATTAACCCCAAAGTATACGTAAAGATCATATCGGCTGAACCTGTAATGTTTCATGTACGAATCCCTTTGTCTCACGATATAGATTGAGCTCAAGGTGAGACCTGTGTCATCCTCTTAATAGCTCAATCACTCTCTTGATTCCGTGATGGATTATAAACTCGTGATTGACTCCTCAATCACCTTGGCATGGCCATGCACTTTCATAATCCATTACATCGAGGGGCCCAGAGATATCTCTCCCATAAGGAGGGGCAAATTCTATCTTGATCATTCACATCCCACTACATGTTTCATAGCAAACTCGAAGACTACTTTTATGACTACCCAGTTACGGAGTAGTGGTTAGTAGTCCCAAAATAGGCTACTACGCATGTTGGGAACCATGATGATCTCAAGTATAAGGATTCTACATAAACACTACTTGAGACCAACTGATGACACATGGAATCTCTGCAGTGTCTCATGGCGGGTCTATCTAACATATGTTCACTAACACATGTCCATATTATTGATTTGGTATCTCCATAGTATGATCCATGAGACATGATCATCAATCAATACATATGCTGATCTTTGAATCATATTTGTTCCTCATATGATATATAATCAGGGATCATTTAGAAATAGCAACATTTTGGCATTAAGAGTCTCATGAATAAGTCACATACTCATTGATCAATAATGATAATGTCTATTTCAAGGAAAAAAGTAATGTATCATAAACATAGTATGTGATATATTCAACATCTCCATGTTGCCTCTAAGGCATATCACCAACAGTGATGTGGACATAGAGGGGATGACATCCAAGCTAATGTAAAAGAGTAGTTAAGGAAGAGATGATAATAGTCTAGAGATTGCCTATTTAAAAGAACCAGAAAAGCTAGTCTAGAGATTGGTAGAAATGAGATAGATGAGGTGAGGTAAGAGGAAACAAATTAATTGAGTTAGGTGGTTGCTAAATACTATACATTAGAAGGAATTGATTATATGCCACTGCAATCGTGTTCCTTTGAAAAATACCATTCCAATCGTGAAATACTCCTAGCACCTACATCACTATCTTAGCACCTACTTTAGTTGCTAATACTATATACTAACACTCACAACAAGCAAAAGACATGCTCCTTAGAAGCGATATAATTCTTGATATAATTCATGGAAGAAAAGAATCTCTCAACACTTGCACTTGTATGTATCAATCAGAGTAAACATGATTTTCCATTAAAAATATTAGTTGGATGGCCGACAATGTCATCATTGATGAATAATGTGAAGCACATACTCACATACAAGCATTGCTCATTTCAACACATACTCACATACAAGATTTACACCAAATCCATTCTAAATTTCTCATCTGTCCTAAAGATTTACACCAAACAAAATGAATTCAGCTCCAAGATATATCAGCACATAGATATAAATAAAGTACAAATTAATGTTCATGTAGTTTTGGTCCTTTTAGTGAGCAATAGCTATAGTAAATTGGTGACTATTACTCTACTACTAGAAGAGAAAGGGGTTTAATTACCTGAGGGATGCGAGAGGCTCAGGGAGGCGGCCGGCGAGGGCTCGGGGAGGCGGCGGCGACGACGGGCTCGGGGAGGCGGCCGGCTAGGGCTCGAGGAGGCGGCGACGACGACGGGCTCAGGATTTAGATCTAGATCGAATAACTGCAGCGCACACGGAAAACCCTAGCCAGAGGGTATATATAGGGAGACTTATTACAGATGGTTCTAAACATAGAACCGTCTGTGATATCAATATCACATACAGTTCTAAGTTTATAACTGTCTGTGATAGTTATACTATCACAGACGGTTCTGAACTTAGAACCGTCTGTGATAATAAATATCACAGACGGTTCTAGGTTTAGAACCGTCTGTGAAAAGCCTTTACCCAACTATAGTTATTAAGACAAACACCAACCAGCTGCATTCATCATGATCAACCACCAACCAGCTGCATTCATATACAACACCAACCAGCTGCATTCACACAGTGTATTTCTTTACACATTTTCTCATTCTCAAAATTGACTACATCACACATTTTCACATATACATAAATGCAAATTCACAAATACATCACATTGCAGCATTGTTCTATACATAAATGCCAATTCACATATACATAAATGCAAATTCACAAATACATCACATTGCAGCATTGTTCTATACATAAATGCCAATTCACATGTACATTACACATATACATCACATATACATAAACGCCAATTCACATATACATTCACATATATGTCGCACATTCTCATTGTACTTGCTTATTTCCTTTAAAAATTAGCCCTTCATCATGATCAATGCGTACGTAACTAGTTTCATCACGTTGTTCGTCATCGACCCTTATGCCATTTCCGAAAGGAGCTAACTCGTCAAATTGATTGTATTCTTCCTCGTCCACTACATTCTATACTCTGATAATTTTCCTTTTTCCATGAAGAACTACATGGTGTTTCTTATTTGCCGGGTCGGTTACATAGAAAACTTGAACAACTTGGTTGGCGAGTACGAATGGTTCGTCTTTGTACCCGACATGTTGGAGGTCCACGGTCGTGACACCGTACTTGTCAACCTTCACCTGTGGAAGATGCACCCAACGGCAGTGAAATAAGGGGATCTTGAAAACCACATAGTCGAGTTCCCAAATCTCTTCTATGAAGCCATAGTACGAGTTTCTCGACTCATCAGTACTGAACGCATCTATGCGGACACCGCTGTTCTGGTTAGTGCTCTGTACATCCTGAGATTGCGTATAGAATGTGTACCCATTTATGTCATATCCTTGCCATGTCACAACTGTAAATGTCGGCCCTTTTGCCAACCATGTCAGCGTCTCACTTGGCGAGCTCCTAGCGATTTGCTCCTTCAACCATTGGTTGAACCGACTGTTGTGTTGCCTCATGATCCAAACATCCGGTCGCTCCGGATTCTGTTGCCGAAGCACATCCTTGTGCTGGTCGACATAAGGCGCCACTTCAGTCATGTGTTGCAACACCGTGAAATGGGCTTGAGTATACGTGTCCATATCTGGAGTGATTGCTTTCCTTCCGATAGTTCCGAGACCCTTCAGCCTCCCCTCATGACGAGATTGAGGCACACCTATCGGTTGAATCTGAGCCATATAATCGACACAAAACTCAATGACCTCTTCGCTTGCATAACCTTCGACGATGCTGCCCTCCGGCCGAGAACGATTCCGTACGTAGGACTTGAGAATTCCCATGAACCTCTCAAATGGCTACATGCTACGTAGGAATACGGGCCCGCACATTTTTATCTCTCACACAACGTGAACAATGAGATGGACCATGATATCGAAAAACGAAGGAGGGAAATATATTTCAAGGTGACATAGAGTCATCACCACCTCGTCCTGCAGAGCATCTAGTCCTTCAGGATCGATGACCTTCTGAGCAATTGTGTTAAAAAATAACATAGCCTCATGATTGTCTCTCGGACTTTGATCGGCAAAATATTTCTAATTGCAATAGGGAGCATCTGTGTCATCAGCACATGACAATCATGAGACTTCATGCCATTTAACTTCAAATCTTGCATCGAAACAAGTTTTTTCACGTTGCCGGAGTAACCAGATGGAACTTTGACACCATGCAAGCATTGGCACAGTTCTGTTTTCTCAGCCTTGGACAGAGTGTAACACGCAGGGGGAAGGTACGTTCATCCATTATCAGTGCATGTCGGTGCTAACTCAGGCCTGATGTCCATATTAGCCAAGTCAAGCCGTGCGTTGACGTCGTCCTTTGTTTTATCACGAATGTTCAGTAAGAGACCAATCAAGCTGTCGCATACATTTTTTTCTACGTGCATGACATCGATGCAGTGTCAAACATCTAGGTACTCCCAATAAGGTATGGGTGAGCCCTCCGAAGGAACCGGCGGTGATGCATGTAGACGGTTTTGCGTGAGTGTTTCAGCCACACATTCTGGGTACCATCTAAACAGTGAGTACAAGCTTTGGCACCTTTTGTACTATGGCCCGATAGGTTACCAAGGGCAGGATAATCATTTTTGGTGCAGAACAATAAGGAGCGCAGAGTGAAGTTCTCTCGTTTGTATGCATCCCATATCTGTACCCTTTCGTTCCACAGTACTTTTAGATCTTCCACCAATGGTGCTAGGAACACATCGATATCATTCCCAGGTTGTTTTGGCCCTTGGATAAGTATCGACAACAAAATATACTTTCGCTTCATACACAACCAAGGAGGAAGGTTATAGATGCAGAGAGTCATGGGCCATGTGCTATGTCGGCTGCTCATGCTACTGAAAGGATTCATTCCATCTGTACTCATTCCAAACCTTATATTCCTTGGTTCTGCACCGAAGTCTGCAAAACTCCTATCGATGTTTCTCCACTGTGCGGAATCAGCAAGGTGTCTTAGCATTCCATCCTTCTTGCGCTCCTCCGAGTGCCAACGCAGCAGTTTTGCCTCCTTTGGATTTGCAAAAAACCTTTTCAAACGGGGAATTATAGGAAAATACCATGCCACCTTAGCAGGAGGTCCTTTCTTCGCCTCTGTTTCCTCGCCATCATCTGATTGATTGTTACGTTTGTATCGGGATGCGTTGCACACCGGACATACATGCATGTTTGCATACTCTTTACGGTAGAGGATACAGTCGTTCGGACATGCATGTATTCTTTCTACTTCCATTCCCAACGGACAAAGAACCTTCTTGGCTTTATACGTGGTTTTAGGCAACTCATTTCCCTCCGGAAGCATATCCACTAAAAGACCTAGCAGCGCCGTGAAACTCTTGTCGGACCAACCGTTGCTTGCCTTCAATTTCAACAGTTCAAGCACGGCCGACAACCTCGTGTACTTGCAGCACGTGAACAAAGGTTTCTCCGAATCCTCCATCAAGCCCCGGAATTTAACATACTCTCTCTCATCATAGTTCTCTTCTACATCGCGAAGCATCTGATCCAGATTATCATCGTGCAACCTATCCGAATCCGAACCACAATCAACACCATCCAGCGGCATGTCATTCACTTCACCGGCGATGTCATCCGGCGGCATATCATTCACTTCACCGGCGATGTCATCTGGCGGCATTTGATCATTCACTTCGCCATGACTGGTCCAACACGTATAACCCTTTTTGAAACCCCTCCGAATCAAGTGCGCTTCAATTTGCTCTCGGTTCTTAAATATCTTTAAATTCTCGCAGTCAGTGTATGGACAGTACATATATTCCACCCCCTTATTCAACATATCCTCCTCGGCAGCTCTTGTAAAAGCAGACATGCCATTAATGTACTCTTCACTCACACGGCTCGCGGCATACATCCAGCTTCGGTCCTACGTTACGTACATATATAACAACTTAGTATTAAAATTAAATTAACTAATTATTACTACATATATACCGGCCACATGTATTATATTGAGGCTTAATTTCCTAGCTCAATTCATATTATAAACACAACAGCTATTATATGACCAACAATTTTGCAAACCATCTTCAATAACACTCACCAATTACTTAGATCTAAATTATAATGCAAAGAAAAAATAAATTTCATTATTAACCATATCTAGAGCAACCAGGAAAGTATGAATCTTCAAAGCTCAATCTCTGCCTCCTCCCACCAAATTAACTGGCCTAAAATCGCCTACCTTGCCTCCTGAGCGAAAGAGTGCGCAGCTGCGGCCAGATCTGGATCGAAATGAAGACAGATGCAGTCTGAGCAGTGCAATAAATGCCAGTGCCATTATCACAGACGGTTTTTTATTAACAGCCGTCTGTGATAAGCAGCTTATCACAGACGATTTTTTTATTAAAAACCGTCTGTGATAATCTGGGATTATCACAGATGGTTTTTAATACAGACCGTTTGTGATACTGAAGTATCATAGACGGTTCATCGGTAAGAACCGTCTGTGATACTCGTTTTCTCCGGCGCCGCCAACACAGACGGTGTCCAAATTAAAACCGTCTGTGTTAGTGTCGGTCACAGACGGTTTTGTCAAACCGTCTGTGATTGGCCGTCTAGTATTAGGCTTTCTGTAGTAGTGGGTATTTTTAATTATCTGGTTTACTAGGCTTGGAATAGGGAGGAGGCCAATGAGCTTGCCTGGGACAAACCTAGTACTCTGATTATAGTACTCAGACATGATAGAAATCTCAAGTGTAGGCCTGTCATATACCTTCTCATATGCACTTGACTCTGTCCTTAGAGCCAGCTCAAATGAGATATATTAGAAATCAGGAGAGATATATAGAGTAGCATAAAACCGCCTGATTATATCTTCATCATAGCCTGATTTGAGAGCCACAAGATTTTGAATTCCAGCCCTTTGAAATAGCCTATAGGTCCCATTATATTTGTCGATTGAGTCCAGGTAGTCCCAATCAATATGCTTGTGATCTACAAAGAGTATACTTGAACCATATAGCTGCTTATATAGTTGCTCCTGAAACTTGGTATAAAATCTTGGATTGATAGAATTGTTGGGGAGCAAAAGCTGGCTTCTATGATGCAAGCATGCATACTCTTCTCGATTTGAGGCTCTTCTCAATCATTCATATCCTCATCTAACTGTTCAAGAGGTGAGCTCTCTCTCTCTATATTCTATTTCTATTTTCTCTGGTCTTTTGTGCAAATTTTGAGGTGGTTGGAGCTGCAGTAGGAGGCACTTGGGCTGCAAGAGAGTTTGCTCGAGTTGAAGATTGACCGGGAGCCATAGGAGAGGAGTTCCTGGCATACATTTAGCGGCTAGCATTCCTTGTCTTAGGCATCTTCAAACAAAGAAAAAAGATACCAAGGATAAGCTAAGGAACATCCTCAATAGGTTTGAAGAATAAAGGAATGAAGTTGCTATTTTTATCAGGGAAATCGAAAGTACTGACGTGCAACAGGTGGTAATACCAGGCTCCAGTAGTATCGCACATGTCAAGCAGTAGTTCCGCTTTGTCTGAACTGTTTTTAGGGTGAATTAAAGAATGAATTTTCTGATGTTTTTATTGGATTGAATCTATGGAATACATGCGCAAGCATCATTAGACACTAGATATACCAATTTTCCCGAGAAAATTATCGCTAAATCATTCGTATTATGAATCAAAACCTAGAAAAAATTTAGGATTCTCGAACAAGGTAAAAGCAAGGATTTTGATCCCATTTACCTTGTGGATCGGAGGTGATGAACCCTTTAAAGTCAAGGAATCACCACGGGGTGAAGAAATACCGAGGGGATTTGAAGACCTTAGGATTGGATTTGAGATTTATTGTGGAGAAGAGAGAGAGAGAGAGAGAGAGAGGTACGGTCACGAGCAGCTAAAGGGGACGAAGCTTCCAGAGGCAGGATAGAGAGAGGAATAAGAACCCACATGGTCCGTAGTCAATGCCCTCAACAAACTCGAACGGAAGGTTCCAATAACCCTTCGATCTTCAACCACTTCAGAATCCAACTTTGCTATCTCATACATCCACATAGATCATTTTCGACCGCACATGTCATGCTCGACTACACTAGTCACTTTCAATTGCACAAGTCGTTCTCGACTGCACAGTGGTTTTCGACCTCTATGGTTCTCTGACCACTTAGGTTTTAGACCACGTTATCGACCACATTTTCAACCATGTTTCCAATCATCTGGTTCAACCACGTTTTCGACCACTCGGTTCGACCATGTTTTTGACTACGTTTTTTACCACTTGGTTTGACCATGTTTTTGACTATGTTTTTACTACGTTTTTAACCGCTTGGTTCGATCACGTAGGTCTTCAACCATGAAGGTTTTGGACCACCTAGGTTCGACCACACAGGTCTTCCGAGCACCAACGAATGCGGTAGTGCCGTTCTTCTAGGCCGGTAGTTCCAGAAGGAGGAAGTACCACAAAAAACACAGCGGTAGTTCTAATTTTTCTAGAACTTTCAGGAAACTGAACTTACATGTGAGAATTATACAAATGATCCCTAGTTTTGCACCCAAATAAAGATTATTCTAGTTTTGCACCCAAATAAAGATTATTCAGGAACGTTATGCATTAGGAAGAGTAAACAAAACTTTGAATATAGTTTTTATGAATATAGAAATTTTTAGCAAAAATAGATGAAAATACCTTTCAAAAAATACCTCAAACAGTGCTAAATGAGCATGAGACATGAGTTCAAGTAATATTTGAGTAATCTATGATATTTAATTCATTCCTTAAATTGCAAAAGCAGCTTTCATCTAATGGTTTGGTAAAAATATCCATTAATTAGTCTTCGGTTTTGATGTGGCTAATTGTAATATCTCCCTTGCTCGCATGATCTCTCAAGAAATAGTGGCGTATATCTATATGCTTGGTTCTTGAGTATTGGACCAGGTTATTGGCTATTTTTACCACATTGTCATTATCACATAAAAGAGGTATTTTGTCAAATTTAATACCATAGTCCATCAAAGTATGCCTCACCCATAGCAATTGAGCACAACAACTACCCATGAAAACATATTCGGCTTCGGCGGTGGACAGAGCTACGGAATTTTGTTTCTTGGAAGACAATGATACTAAAGACCTTTCTAGCAATTGACAACTTCCCGAGGTACTCTTTCTATCCACTTTACATTATGCATAATCGGAATCTAAATATCCAATTAAATTAAACTTAGCACCTTTAGATACCAAAGCCCTATGCTAGATGAATGCTTTAAATATCTTATAATTCTTTTTTCGGCTGTCAAATGGCACTCTTTAGGAGATGCTTGAAAATGTGCACACATGTAAACACTAAACATGATATCGGGTCTAGATGTAGTAAGATAAAGTAAACTACCAATCATGGATCTATAAAACTTTAAATCTACTAGTTTGCCTCCTTCATTGAGATCAAGATGCATGTTCATTGCCATGAGAGTCTTGATGGGTTTTGCATCTTCCACACCAAACTTCTTGAATAAGTCTCTCACGCGCTTTGGTTGGCTTATAAAAGTCCCACCATGTGGTTCTTGATTTGACTTCAAGTAATATGCGAATTGACTCAAGTCTAGCTACAAGTGCAAATGTTTCATCATAATATAAACCCTCAATTTAAGTATAACCTTGAGCAACTAACCTTGCCTTGTTTTCTTACCACAACTTTATTTTCATCTTGCTTGTTGCGAAAGACCCATTTTGTGTCTATCACATTGTGCTCCTTAGGTCATTGCACTAATATCCAAACATCATTTCGGGTGAAGTTGTTGAGTTGTTCATACATTGCATTCACCCAATCTGGATCATCTAGTGCTTCATCTACAAATTTTGGCTCAAGAGAAGACACAAAAGATTAATATTCACAAAATGAAGCTACTCTAGATCTAGTTTAAACAATCTTACTCACGTCACCCAATATTTTATCTAATTGGGTGATCTTTGGCGATTGCGTTGTGGATCTTCGGTGGTAGAGATTGTTCTTCCATTTCTTCCACATCTGTTGATTGAATGTTACTTGTTGTGGAAGATGTAAGAGCTTTAACTTGCTTTGATGAAGGAGATATACTTAGATCATTCATTGGCTTGATGTTGCCAATTTGCATATTCTCTATTGCTCGCCTTAGTCTTTCATCACCTACATTATCCAAATTTTCTTACTCTTCTTGAGAGCCATTAGTTTTATCAAATTCAACATCATATGATTCTTCAACTAACCAGAGTTTTTGTTCAAGACTCCATAAGCTTTGCTATTTTAAGAATATCCAAGCAAAAATCCTTCATCACATCGACTACAAAATTTTCAATTTTCTTCCAATGAGAAGTTCATAAGAAGTCTTTTCCAAAAGACGATGCAAATAAAGACGATTTATGGCATGACAAGTGGCGTTAATGGCTTCCGCCCAAAAATTATTGGAAGTATTATATTCATCAAGCATTATCCGAACAATTTCAATTAATGTTTGATTTTTTCTCTCTACAGCTCCATTTTGCTCCGGAGTGTAGGTAATGAAAGGCTCATGTTTTATTTCAAGTTGATCACAAAAATTTTCAATTTTAGTGTTTTTGAACTCGGAACCATTGCCACTTCTAATTTTCTTTATTTTGAAATCAAATTCATTTTGGGCCCTTTTTGCATAACTTTTGAAAATGCTGGAGGCTTCACTCTTGTCATTTAAGAAGAATACCCATGTGTATCTAGATTAATCTTCTACAATGACTAAACAATAGCTATTGCCCCCCGATGCTCTTATAGGTTATTGGCCCAAACAAATCCATATGCAAGAGCTCCAATGGACTACAAGTTTACATGATACTCTGCGACGGATGAGAATTTGCAACTTGCATCCCGGCTTGGCAAGTGCTACATAATATATCTTTCTCAAACTTCGCATCTTTGAAGCCAACGACTAAGTCTTATTTCAAAAGCTTTTTAAGTTGAATCATACCCACATGACCTAACCTTCTATGCTATAACCAATACAAAGATGTTTTTTTCCATTAAATAAGTTTTCAAGTATGCATCATTAGTGGAGAAATTAACGAAATAAAGATTTCCAAATCTAAAACCTTTGAAAACAAGTTCATTTCCTTTTTTTGAAATGGTTGCACCATTTTTAGATAATGAGCAAATTAAACCAAGATCACATATTTGAGCAACGAATATCAAATTAAAATTTAAAGTTTCTACAAGAGATACATTAGAAAGGGAAAGGTCAAGTACCTTTTCTTTGTTATTATCTCTAAATGTGATTCTCTCATCGCTTTCATTCTCAAATATAGTGAACATCTTCCGATCTCGGATCATATATTGAGTGTACCCATTATCAAGCACCCAATGCCTTCTACCAATCTTATAGTTCACCCACAAAAGAAAATTAGGTTCTTTTAGGTACCCAAATTTGTTTGGGTCCTTAGAGGTCAATAACCAAGGCTTTGAGCACCAAAATGTCATTCTTTTTAGCACCTAGAATTGATGTACCAAAGAATTATCATTCTTGGATTTCTTAAGCATGTAGTAAGAATCAAACAATCCAATGAAGAAGTCTTACCCATAGGACAATTTGGTTGCATGTGTCCTATTTCTCGGTATTTTTTTTACAATACTTACCATTTTACTTCACAAATCTTGTGGACTTATTTGCCAGTTTCTTTCCTTTTTTGGGTATAAACCCAAGTCTCTATTTATTGAATGAGCACCCTTGCTCACTCAATAGCTTGTCAAGAGTGGTTTTACCTTTAAAGCATCTTTCCAAGCTCTTATTTAGTTTGGTCACTTGCTCTTTTAATTCATTATTATCAACAATAAGCTTAGCATCATATGACTTAATATTACCATGATTAGAATCAACATTAGAGTTACATGGCATTACAAGCAAGTCATCACATGAAGTAGATATGCTAGCTCTAGTAATTTTTACAATAGGCATTTTATTTGAAATATCACAAGTAATACCAATGCTAGTGTAAGACTTGCTTGAATTTTCTTAGATGAGCAAGTCATGAGCTTTCTTTAACTCCTTATAAGAATTTTTAAGAGAGATGCTCTCTTTTTGATACCTTGAATTTTGACTTCTCTTTTCTAAGATATTCTATTAGTTTTTCTAACATATCCATAAGTTCATCATATGAAGGCTCTTCATCATCAAGAGATTTTACATTATCTCCTTTTGCCATGAGGCATGTAGGATATGCAAAGAGGGGTGGAGCCTTCTTGATGGCGATGCCAACAAGTCCCTTCGTAGGGGGACTCATCCTCATCAGAGTTGGAATCCGTGTACTCTTTATTGGAGTTCTATTCTTATATGTGGGCTTCATTCTTTCCATCTTTGTGAAGCTTCTTGAAAAGCTTATTCTTGCCATTGAGTCCTCCTTCTTGGATGACTTGCCCTTGTTATCCTTCCTCGTGGGGCATTGAGAGGCAATGTGCCCCCTTCTCATCGCACTCGTAGCAACAGATGTTGCTATATCGCTTGTTGTCGTTGTAGGAGCGCCCCTTCTTGCCCTTCTCATGTGTAGCTCTTCGGTATGAGCGTCTCTTCATGAATTTCTTCATCTTCCTCACAAGGAAAGTCAACTCCACCTTAGAGTCCTCATCATCCTCGAACTCATCGCTTGATACCACCTTGGCCTTGAAAGCGGTGATCTTTTTTCCCTTGGAGGAGGATTTGTCCAAAAGCTCCTCCTTGTCCTTCTTGTACAACTCGTTGGTGATGATATTTCCCAAGAGTTATATTAGAGTCATTCTTGCCAACTGGGGAGTTGAGAAAGGGTGTCAACAATGTCTCATACTTCTCCAGCAACATCCTAAGCATCTTTATTACAATATCAACATCCGTTAGTGACGTGCCAAGGCCCTTGAGCTCATTCATAATGTTGTTGAGGCGAGAATACATGTTATTTATGTTCTCATGAGGCAACATTGTGAATGTCTTATATTTGATCCGAAGTCTATACAATTTAGCTTCTTTAACCATGGAAGTTCCCACATAGATTTCCAAGAGGATGGTCCAAATATCGTGAGCAGTTTTCAAATTGTTCACTCTATTGAACTCATCAGTATTTAAAGCACCAAATAGAGTATTCATGGCTTGAGCATCTAAATGAGTGTTACGCTCCTCTTGTTCCGTGGGATGTAGTGGATCAAAGGCATGACATGACCCTCATTTATGATTTTCCATATGCTCGGACTCATGGCCTTAAGATAAATAGATATTCTAATTTTTCAATAAAAATAATTTGAGCCATCAAAAAGAGGTGCCTTCTCTATAACAATCCCCTCACTAGCCATCCTTTTCTTTCTATATAGTTAGGTCTAAATCAATGAGACCAAGCTTTGATATCACTCGTAGGATCAAGGACTAGTCTCTACAAATATATCTCTAGTACTAGTAAAAAGGAGAATCTTAGCAATCACAAAGCTAGAAATATAAGTGTGGAATGTAGAAGTAAAGGAATAACCACAAGATGACTCGAGAAATTTTTCCCGTGGTATCGAAGACTTACCGGTCTTCACTAGTCCACATTCAAGAAAGTCCAAGCGATTGGACCAACTTTACAAATTAAGCCTCAACTCCTCATACAACTAGTGGTTGTCCTTCCTCCGCTCTAGAGATGGTGGACACTAAACTACTACCAAGTTGGTGCCGGGCTTCTTCACAACGTTCTTCTAGAAGTCGCCTCGAAAGCTCCCACTAAGCTATCTAGATGTCGACAAGTACCAAGAGTAATAAACCATAGCTTTGCTTGACGATGATCAAGTGCCAAAGAATCAATCTAGATGAATGCACTTGATTTTGACTCAACTACATCAAATGAATGGAATGAAAGCAAATAAGATGTGAAGTGAATAGTCCATGCTCAAGGATGTTTCAATGTAGTGTCTAACTCTGTCCTTGAGCAGGTGGGGGGTATTTATACGCCACCAACCAAATCTAGTCGTTACAAGCCAATCCTTGATAAAAGCCAGGGTGAACGAAAGTTTCGCTGTTCATCGGCCAGTACTACCGTACCTATTCTGACACAATAGTAACAGCTATAACAAAGCATCAGAACTACTCGTTGAAATTCCGCACATTACTACCACCGTTGTAAACGCAGTAGTTTCTATCTTCAAAAGTTCCAAAATTTCGGCGTGGTACTTCCATTTGCTTCGAGGCCAAAAGTTGGCACTCTCTGGAAAAATGTACAGCTCGAATTTTTTGAGCTTTCTTGTTCCAATAGTTCTGCTCAAGAATTGCGGTACTTCCGCTCTGTAGTAGTTTCACCATTAAAACTTCAGTACTTCCATTTTCGAGAGATACAAAAGTGATTCCAAGGGTGCTCTTTGGAAAAAACATACTGCTCATTTTGTCAGAACTTCTAAAATATAGAAGTACTGCCGTTTACATTATGCTACCTCCGATAGTCTTGACAGTGCACATATTGGTTATCAATTTTGGTTTTAAGTGCATGCATGATCCTAAATTGATGCAATGGCATAAGAACATGCTATCATGTTACTAGTCATGTTCTCTCTTAATAGTACGGTATTTATCTTATAATCTGGTTTTCCACCCTTTCTCCTAAGACCGATAAAATCAAAAGTGAACTTAGACTAATTATACCATTGTATTGAGCCACATTGATTTTCATGTTGACCCTTAGCATGCCTTTCAAATACTCAATAAACATCTTATTCCCATATTTGCATAATGTCATTAATTACCAAAACCATTTTTAGGGCCTAGATACTTTCAGCGGTTACATTAAATCTCCTAAAGCATGTAACTGAATGGTTGACGTGTTATTGCAGTTGCCATAAATAATCGCATGCAATAATAGATTGCAGAGTTAATCATTTTAGTAATGAATTGATTAATTTCCAATTGCCACCACATAAAATAGTACATCTTGCATTGATACAAACATGAACTAATTTAATAAATAGAAACATACATCAGTGCCTTATTGATTAATTGCCAATTACCACCACATAAAATAGTACATCTTGAATTGATACAAACATGAATTTATTCAATAAACATAAAGATACATCAAATAACGCCATGGAATGGCGACAAGACGAGTTTGATCTATTCAGGCAATCCCTTATTGAGTGGCCGTAGGTCTTGCATATCCTGCACTTCGCAGTACGGCTAATGCTGCTATGTTGACTGACATCCATGTCGTTTTGCAAGCGCCACTTTTGCCGACGTCCCTTCGTAGTTATCTTAAATGCCTTGTTGGGAGGCCCATGGCATCATATCCGGCCAAAGATCCCTGTAGTTTAAATCCAAGCCGTACGAGTGAAACTCTGCACTCCATGTACTGAAGAGGTGATGGATGTCATCTGCCTCATTTGCGCACATGCCTTGTACACATGCGAGTATGGCTTGTGTACCAACTTTGGCTTGTTGCAGGTGCATGTTGCCACATTACTCAGGGTGTATGCCTATTTCATTCACCCTTGGCATGACTGTTCACATATTTTTTGTCAACGTCTTATCTTATACTTCCTTCGAAGGCCATCGATTACCCAGATGTTGTGCATTCGGGCCTTCTTCATCTTCTTGTCCTTGTGCCCCTGCATGTTCTCACCTTCACAATGGCAAATGCCACTGGGAGAAGCTGGATGTTTGCGTCAGTCACCACTATGGTGAGAGTGGTCCCCTTGTAACTCCCTGTGAGGAAAGTGACATCCATCGTGAGCATAGGATGACAAAATTTGAAGCCCTCAATGGCATGGGCGAAAGCCCAGAATAATCAATCCAGGATGAAGCAGTTAGGCCCTCCATCAACATCTGGATGTTTAAACTTGTTTATATGCATGCCGGGGTTTGATTTAGCTATCTGGTGAAGCAATATTGGCACAAGGTTATACGCCTCTTCGTACATCTCATACATGGACTCGATAACCTTCTACTTGCCTCATTGAATCTTGCTGTAGCTGACTGGATAGCCAATAACATTGGTGACTTCTAACATGAGTATCTTGGGGGAGACGGACATGTCTGCCACAACTTGGCGGCTAATGATGCTTGCCACATATGCGGAAGTCACGTTCTGATGATTGTGCAGAGGCTCGCTGAGCATGCAAGTATGGTTGATCATCGTCCTGATCGAGAAGATCGAGCCAAAAATATTGGCTCGTTGAGCACTGACCTTTGCAGGGTAGCCTTTCACTACAAACTTCACTGTATAATTGGCTGGGTTGGACCGGGTCACCCGGTACACACAGCTAATACAAATGGTGTATTATGCAATAGCTTGTTGCACAGCCACCTTGCTAGGGAAGCGCTGCCCAACTAGGAGAGTGCCAGCTTGAAACCCCCACTGGGACCCATCTTCTTGCAACAGTACGAGGGAACACACCACAGCATCATCAAGTCTGGATGAAACATAGGGCACCTCCAATGACACAATTCCCCCGAGTGGACCAGCCGTCTGTAGTGCATCGTCGTTGGTATCATCAGAGCCTGGATCAGTATCCTCGTCGGACTCCAACTCGACCGCTTGCTCTGGTAGATACTCGTGACAGTCAATATGAGCTGACCACCACATGCCTGCTCTGTCATTCGACATGAAATCAGGGGCGACTCATCCCTACGATGCAACAAATTTAGTGGTATCATCTTGAAGCTCCGCCTGTAGTTTCCCGGGTGTCGAGGGGCCGGGCTCATCAACATTTTCTTACGCCCGATGCATGAAACTCAGGTACACCATCGGCCTCCTGTACTGTGAGGCAATTTGCTTGTGCTGCCTCCATTCTACAGTGCCATTCACCTTCACGAGCTCCCACACGTCATTCGTGCAGGTGATCCCCTCGATCGCAAGTTTCATCTCATTGCCTCCGTGGTGAACTCCCTCCGGATGGAGCTTCGAAGCTCATGAACATTCATCACGCTGAGCCCCTCGGCCCAGATCACCTTGTATTGGCACGTCAATAGGTCCAGCCCATCGGGTCCTACCCATAAAAGACCACCTCCGTAGAACACTGTCATCTGTTCCATGTGTGCGACTACCTGAAGCCAAAACAACTAGATTCGTAGTAAGCGTTACAACAAAAATGATGGCAAGCAGCATGCAAGTTACTGATTACATGTGTGTAACTACATATGAATAATTTATTAATTAACGACAATTTGATTACCTGTCCGAAAATTAATTACGAGAGATTCGTTACCATTATCCTTACCACTTAATTATGAGTGACAATTTGATTAATTACATAGCACCATATAGTAACAAATTATGGGTGACGTACGTACACAAAAAAATTGAAAACTACGGGTAAATTACTATGACATAATTACTTCATAATACGAACGACATTAATTACGACTAACTAAATAACACTAATTAGCTACGACTATAGGAATAACATCGAAAGCATGCGATAAAAAATTACATGTCTTTTCGGGCGAAGTAATCATCACTACCGCGTCCTCCTGTCACGTCCTCCACAAATGTGCACTGCCTTTAGAAAAGAATGAGCTATGCATTCTTAATTCTCAGTAACGAGCGCAAGAATGAACTTTTACGATGAGTGACTGAGATGAGTGGTAAGCAACTGCGAGAGGTTTGTATTTATGGCCAAACGAAAGGGGAACCCGGTGTGCTTACACCACAAATTAAGGACTCCTTGTTGACGCGCAGCACCGCAGGCGAGGGGGACAACATGGTAAGACCGACAAATGTGGAGACGAGGGAGCGGGCGAGGGGGATGGAACCGACATAACGACATATGTGCGAACAAGGAAGCACGCGAGGGGATGGTACGGACAAAGTGATAATTGTGTAAAGGAGGCCGTGGGAAAGGGGATAGCAGCAATCGGCCGGCATATATGTGAAGGAGAGGGTTCACACACTACAAAAGATGCTTGCCGCATGGTGGCCGTGTGGTAGCCAATTTCAATCGCTAATTAAATGTCGTTATCATATGAATTTTTAGCAGCATTCTTAGTGGATAAAATTGTAAGAAAATTACACAATAAAATATGTTGCGTCAGGAGACTGCACATAAAATTTTGTGATTTTTTAAGCTCATTTGTTGCATTTAAAAATTTGAAAAAATAGTATATGAAAAATCATAATATAGACAGGTGATTAAACCTTCTAATTAGCGGGCTTAATCACTTGCATCCAGTCGTGGGACGATAGGGAGGCCTGCCACCCAGTGGCCGGGCTCTAATGATCCAGGTGTCAGCTGCTAGGCGCTGCTACATGGTAACAAAGCGGTATAAGTGCTATTTATGTAAAGACAAGTTGAAAACATGCTAAAGTGCCAAAAATTGCCAGGAGTAGGCCAGGACGAGCACCGCGATTGCCTAGAAACGATCAAGCTGCTGTCAGCCTGTCTTTGGAGGAATAAGTGACAAATCGTTTCTGTTCGTCCTGAACTCGTCGAGTACTTGATGTGTTAGTACGCAGACACTCATATTAATTTTCTGTTCTTAAGGTGTTCTCTCTTTTGATTACAGCAAATTGCGTACACGGAGTGCATAGATATATATAGTCATGCATGGCAAAATTTCAGAAAATGAATCCTCAGCGGTACAAACACACGTATGTTCCGTGTTTGCGCCGTCTATTCAACGAAAAAAATCTACCAAAGTTTAGACAAAGAGTCATCAAGTTCTCACAAGAAGTTAATTAGAGTGAAAAATATAGAAGCATTATATAAATTAATGCCAAGTTACGTAAGAAATCCACGATTTCTTCGTTAATCACAAGGTCGAACACCAGTGAGCAAAGAAAGGTCGAACACCAAACCACCTTCAAATAAGTGTGGGTTTTTTTCGATTGTGTTTGATAGCTTTCTGTTCTAACGTGAATACTTGTGCGAACGAATCGAATGATGATAAGTCGCTTCCAAAATTCTATCTTAATAAGTCATTTTAAAATGTAATGAACAAACTGTCTTATTTATTTATCTGAGAAAAGTCATAAGTCGTAACGTGGAAAGGCCTGGACACAAGTATGTGCCTTTCGTTTTCGTCTGTTTTTCCTCAAGTAATACAACCCTTTTTGTAGAAACCTGGAAGAAAAAAGAGGAAAATAACACGGCAATTCAAAATCAATTTAACTAGCATTAAACAAAATTGATTACATTATGAAACTGGGCATGAGGGGCTAATTAAAGGGCATACCTCCATTTTCACCGTGCACATACCTCCATCCCCTCAAGCAAGTTTGTCTCCCTTCTCTCTATTATGTCTCTCCGGTCTATTCCCTTGGCGACAGCACGGCCGGCAGCCGAAGGTGCCACGCGGGGGCGCAGGCCAGAGACACGTTGGCATGAGGGTGCAGAGCGACAGCCACAACGTGGGCCGTAGGTGCAGCTCGGGCTTGGCGCACGGCCAGGAGGTAGCCATGGCCCAAGCCAGAGGTGCAATGCGGTGGCACAAGGCCGAGCAATGGTGCGACTAGTCTAGAGGCACGACGTGGTGGCGTAGGGCTGGGCGACGGTGCGGCCAAGCGGTAGCGCGGGCCAGGCACACGGCTGGGTGGCGGTGCGGCCAGGTGCATGGCTGGGCGGTGGTGCTGCCAGGCGCCGCGTGGCTGGGCGGTCGCCAGGCAGCGAAGTGGCCACCTGATGCAGTGCGGTCGGCGGTGGCATTCTACCGATTGAGGCACGACCGATATATGTTTGTGTGGGGTCTTGATAGTTCGGGCAGTGATGCACTATTTGCACGATCGAATGGACTTTCACACGACCAAATAGTGATTCGCACGACGAAGTTCTAAGCGAACGTGATCTTTTCTGGCTGAACAAATCTCCTTCCGTCCTTCCACGGCTTTATCTTAGCCCTTCCACAACAAATCTCCTTCCGTCCTTCTGGGCTTTGAGAGAACATTCAGACAGTTGCGCACCTCAGATCTTTCGGGCAGCGAGTCCACCGAACGTGCTTAAGGTAAGAACCTCGCGGCTGTTAGCCTTTCCATTCTGCATACTTTATCTTCCATGATTATTTGTCACTATTGCCATTGACTACATCCACCATATCACGTAATAAAACTTAGTTGGTTGTCAACCCTTGTGTGAGCTATGCTATAATACCTCTTTTAGAATAACTCCTAGACTGGTATCGCCATGTTATCATTCCATATCACCACCTGTTGGGATCTAATGCTTCTCCATTTCAAACGTTTAGCAAATCCTTCCACTTATTATATCCTTATCTTAGCCACTCCAAAGTTCCCTTAATTCGTACCATATAATTTATTACGATATAACAGTTACCTAGCCCGACATTATCCACTTATAGGGGATATTTTTACCCATGTGGTAATGTACGGTTGGCCGTACATTCATGTCACTCAAGATATTACACCCCGTCTACAGTTATACAATCAAGGATAGTGATGTGCCTGACTATTCTTGTATAATCAAGTATGTGGGAAGTGATTGCGGTGTCATTACCATAATTTGCTTTATAACAATTATCTTAACCCTCCGTTCATGTTACCACTATGTCTGACATGTACCCATTTTTCTTGCAACAATATTACATTGCACTTAATCTGTGTCAATTACTTGATAGAATTACTTATCCTTTACTCACCTTGGTTGTGACTGTTGTTAGGTACTTGCTGAGATTCCCAAATCTCACGCTTGTTTTTTCCATTCTCACGTAAAAGGCTAGTGGAGTGATTGCAACATACATGGGTGGGGAGCACTCGACTTTTCAGCACCATGCCTTGCCACCATTTATGTTATCTTATTTACTCTTTATTTGGTCAGAAGTGGACCAGTCTCATGTTTTAAACTTTTACTTACAGCTTCCACTGGTTCCCTAATAAAGTGCTAATAAAGTTTTGATTTCTTTGTGATTCCTATTGTTTCTTTTGCTTATTCTTTACTTTAGCGATGACGTTCTATAGTAGTATCTCATATTGGTATGTGAAGTGCTACAGTTGGTAGCAAAGTTTAGGCTGTAGTTTTTAGAAAAAAATATTGTTTTGCACATACACGGGGCTTCGGGTTTATTCGTTCATGCATGTGTATCTAGTCGCATGCATATTACCATGATTCCATGCCTAACGATCATTTTCTTCATTCCATTGCTATCCTATGATATTGTTCCAATCCTATGCTTCCATACAACAGTATGCCTCCAGCTAGGCATGCCAGCACTTGGGTGGAGGAGTACGTGTATCGGGTTTTTGGACGTACTAACAATCCGGACAGCCAGGGTCAAGCTTCATCACCATTGAACTCGGCTTCTAATGCATCACTGTCACCTCGACCTGTGGGTCTTACTACAGGCACAGCTAGCACTCCACCATCTTCTTTGTTGCCGACTGTCTCTAAGAGTGAGGTGCAGTAGCTTTTGGCTCAAGTGCAAAACTTGGTCACGTTGCTACAGACCACTCTATTGACGATGCTCACTAATCAGGCAGCCACCGCCATAGCTATACCTATCCAATCGCCACTTCCCCCAGCTCCTCACATGACAATGAGGGACTGGCAGCGCTTAGTCTTACAGACTTTCAGCGGGTCAGGGCTAGTGGAGGCAAACGACTGGCTTCGCTACATGAATAAGAAATTCAACACTATGGTGCTTACCTTCTAGGAGAAAGGTAGTGTTTGCCTCCCAGCAGCCGTTGGGGGATGTAGACTTGTGATGGGCTGAGATTCGCGGCTGGGCCTCATGCAGAGCCACCTACGTGGGAGGACTTCACCACCACTTTTGTCACTGAGTACTACCCTTTTGCCTTAACTAGGGCGAAGGATTTTGAGCTTGATTTCTTGTGGCAGAAGGACGAATAGCTGGTAGAGCAGTATGAGAAGGCTTTTCGAGAGATTTGCCGCTTCCTCCTAGATGTTAACTTGAATGAGCACAAGAAGGCATTGCATTTCATCAGTGGCCTTCAAGAGGAGATTCGCCATGTCTTGTCTGCTATGGATAGTCGCACCTACCGGGACACAGTGGTTCGTGCTCAAACCACGGCCCTAAAGGCTACCAATTCCGATAAGAAGAGTTCTTACCCATCGAAGGACTGGTGTGAGTCCAACTCTATGGGCTCTAAGAGGACTCACCACTACGGGAAGAATCAGCGGTATCCTTCACCTTCTTGCTATTCAATAACCACTCCGTAACTTTAGGACCGCTGTGGTGAGGATCACAAGGCCATCGACTGTGACTATTCTAGCAAGTGCCACACTCATGGAATTCAGGGGCACAAGACTATTGTTTGCTCCCAGAACCCTGATTCCATTCTTCCGCCTAGGCTGCTCAAGAGGCACAAGGCCCTGACTGGCACTACAAACCAGCTTATTTTTTCACCTTCATCCGCTGGCAACCAAAACATGGTTGTCTTAGCTCTAGTTCCTGCTTCAATTGCTATCGTTCCAAAGAGCACTAATGCGCCAATTACCGACTTAGGGAGTCACACCGTCGTTCTGATGTGGGCACGGTATGGTTATCTTGAAGTCATGCCCTGCTCTTGCATTGTTTGACTCAGGGGCTAGTTTCTCCTTTTTGGCATTTCGCTTTATTCAGCAGCACTCTATACCGATCAATACCTTGTTGTCCCCCATGGTGGTGACCACCGCCAATGGACCTCTTGCTAGTAATCTTACATATCTCAACGTTGCCCTGGAGATTGAAGGCCATAAATTCTATTGACACAGAGGTAGCACAAATCCAACCCTTTGACCTGATTATGGGCATGAATTGGATGTCTCTTCATCACGCTATTATCCATTGCTTTGATCGCATGGTTATTCTACTTGAGGATGATGGAGCAATCATTTATCAGGGCAAAGAGCAATGCTTCAATCTTCTATTCTTGGCCTCCTATTTCAGTCATCTCTGGATGACCAAGTCTGGGTGTCTTCTCGCCATGTTCGAGAAGCCTATCACTAGACCCTTACCAGAAGATTTGCATACAGTTTGAGAATTTCTCAATATCTTCCCTGCTGAGTTTCTAGGTTAGCCTCTAGTTAGAGCAATTGAGTGTGCCATTGATGTTATTCCTGGCACCACACCTATCACCGAGGCTTCTTACCGTTTGTCCCATACTGAGTTAGAAGAATTGAAGCAGCAATTGAACGAACTTCAAAACAAAGGCTTAATTAGACACAGTGCCTCAGAGTGGGCTTCCCCAATTAATTTTGTGGAGAAGAAAGATAAGAGTCTATGCATGTGCATCGATTATCGTGCTCTCAATGCTGTGACTATCAAGAACCGCTATGCCTTACCCCGCATTGATGATCTCTTCGACTAGCTCAAGAGTGCCAAGTTCTTCTCTAAGATAGATCTGTAGTCTAGCTATTACCAAGTCCAGATCAAGACTCTTGATATTCTAAAGACGACCTTTCGCACTTGATACGGCTCTATGAGTTCCTAGTGATGCCAAATGACATTGGGCTAACCAATGCTCCTGTGTTATTTATGGATCTGATGTATCGGGTATTCTATGAGTACTTGGATTAGTTTGTCATCATCTTCATCGACAACACATTAAATTATTCTAGTATAGCAAAGGAGCATGAGCAACACCTCCGTATTGTACTTGATCTCTTTTGGAAACATCAACTCCTTGCTAAACTAAAGAAATGCCCCTTTTGGCTTTCATCTATCAGTTTCATTGGCCATATCATAAGTGACAAGGGACTTCCTGTGGACCTTGCCAAGATTGCTGCAGTGGTGGATTGGCTGAGACCCAACAACGTCACGGAGATCTGTAGTTTCCTGGGTTTGGCTGGGTATTATTGGCGTTTTGTCTAGGATTTTTCTTCTATTTCCAAGCTATTGACCAAGTTGATTCAGAAGGGTGAGCGGTTTCTATGGACAGATGAATGCAAATCTAGCTTCCAGACCTTGAAGGAGCACCTTATTACTGCTCCCATTCTTGCTTTGCCTGAGGGAGAAAAGAAGTTCATGGTCTACTGTGATGCATCTCGATTGGGTTTGGGCTGTGTCCTCATGCAAGAGGACAAGGTGGTAACTTATGCTTCTCATCAGCTTAAGAGGCACGAACTCAATTATCCTACTCATGATCTGGAGTTGCGAGCAATGGTTTTCGCTCTCAAGATTTGACATCACTACCTGTCGGAACCCGGAGCAGCAACTCCAGGATCCTCTGTGTAAATCGCACTAGTCCAGGATCAGCTAGTGCACACAGTGGATAACAAAGACAAATACCAAGCATAATGACATTTACTTAATTTAAAGAGTACGGCCTTATGGCCAGCGTTTACATCATCACACATTGGCAAAAATAACTGCAAAAGAAACTGCGGAAGCGAAGCTGAAAAGACGAAGCCCAAGCCTGCCCACAAGCAAACAACTGCAAGACGTGGCCTACTCGTTCTGGTCTTCACCGTAGTCGAAGTCGTCTTCCTCTGTGTGGAGATAGCAACGTGAGTACAAACTTGTACTCCGCAAGTCACACGGAGAAATGCAATATAATGATAAAGGCTTCAATGGAAGGCTCATATGGTTAGTTTGCATAAAACAACATTTAATGAAATATAATAAATAGATTGAAAATGTTGAATTTAATACAATACATAAAGACAGTACTTGTAATTGAAAATATTACCGTCAGTGCAGGCTCCGACCAAACACCAACCTATCCACGGGCATCCCACCCGGACCATCTTTTCCAAAAGATCACGTATGGATTCCATCCATCCACACGCTTTCACCACGCAACTCTGATGACTTCCATCCATTCACCAGATTTCAATCTCTCACGGATTCCATCCATCCGCAAGGTTTTCATCTCTCGTGGATTCCATCCATCCACAAGGTTTTCGAAAATATTTTTGAAAAACACAGTCTAATCCATGAAAAACTTTTACTCGGCATGCCCATGACCGTGGGCACGGCTATCCAGGATAGGTTATACACTCTGCAGAGGTTGTACAGTTTTACCCACAAGACACGATCATCCCGTTTTACCACTAGATTACACACTTCCTTAGGTGTGCGGTTAGGAGTCGTGACAAGGCCTTTACAATGCAAAGCCTTCAACCTGGCCAAGCCAACTCTAAGGTTTCACCCCAGTATGGAATCCACCAGACCGGGACCCCCTCTTGAGCCGAGTGAGACTTCTCATGGCCTACGCCATGCTCACTTTCAACCTACGAAATGGCTCAGGTTGGGATCCGCAAATTATTCAGCCAAGGCTGTCCCATACCAGCCTTGTGGTAGTACGATAGGGCTTTGCAACAGTAGCTCACAGACCGGTCCTTAATTGACTTAGGCTCGACCACATACCCCTGTGCACGACAATCAACCATGTGTCTCCGAACAACAGAGCATGTCTGCACCCACCACGCAACCAATTGCCTAAGTCTAAACCAGTTTTTATATTTTATTTTCAAAATATTCCATAATCCTTCTTGACTCACCGAAGTCAAGAATACAGTTCAAAAGCTTATCATTTTATGTGAAAAGGTATCCCAAAACCAAGAGTATTTCTAAGCAAGTCTACGCATTTAATATAAAGTCTTCCTAGCCAATACTAATGTACCAACTAGGGTTTGATCTAGGGTAACAAGGCATAAGGAATTCAATAACAATGGAGGAATTAACAAGTAGGCATTAACTATATTTAAAACTAAATTGAAATACGCTGAATAAAAATATGCATGCAATATAATTTAAATCAACATAATTTTATTTGCAATCTGGGATCAACATGGTCAAGTAGTGTGACTTGCGTTGCTCTTCAACTTGGTTTGAATCTTCGTCGAAGAAATTTCACGAATCGTCGAAGTCTACACGTCAAAATAACCCACCAAATTCAAATTAAATTCAAATGGAACTCAAATATTTGAATTGAGGCCATAAATGGATAGAGGGAAATTTTTGATGAATTTAGAAATTTGAATGGGCTAAATCGGAGTTAGGACGAAGGAGAACGGGCTCCGGGAAGTTTAAATTCAGAGAAAATGGAAAATCAGGATTTTTGGAATTATTTTCCTAAATGAAAATCTGAATTATTGCGTCAGCAGGGAATTTCTTTTCGGCCGAATTATTTTTCAACGGGAAAAAGGATTAATGACGCCAGCATTGCGTCAGCCAGGGGCTGAGCCGACTGACAGGTGGGCCCTAGTCCATGGACCAGGTCCACGGAGCCGGGGAAATGGTGAGGTGGCAAGGGGCGTGCGGTGGCGCTGACTGGGCCGAGGGAGGCCGAGGTGGCGCTGGCGTGGCGCCATCTCACCGACCACGTGGGCACGGGAACGCCGACGTGGGAGGCCGGCCGGTGGTGGCGCTCGGGGAGGAAGCTCGCCGGCGCTCCGGCGGGCGGCGGCCGGCGGCGAGGGCGGCAACAGGGAGAGGGGGCGACGGGGAGTGCGATGGTGGGGGTCAGCGATTACCGGAGAAGGCCGGAGCAGGGCCAGCGGCGAGGAGGGGCGGCGGCAGCGCTCGGGGCTTCGGTGAAGGCGGTGGTCCAGTGACGTTCGAGACCGGGCAAGTGGCGGGGGAGGTTCGGCGTGGCACGGGGAACCTTGGGGTGGCGTCGGCCAGGCGCGAGGGCGACGGGGGCGACCGGAATTCCTCACCGGAGGAAGGGGCGGCGGCGGCGGTAAGGGCGCACTGCGCGAGGGCGAGGGGGAGCTCGGGAGAGAGGAAGGAGTGGAGGGGGAGGTGGTGCGGAGAGAGGGAGGCACGAGGGGGCTTTTTATAGGGGTCGGGGAGGGAGCAGGCGCCGGGGATTTCTCGTCGGTGATTTCGGGAGGAGGGGACAGCCGGAGAGGAAAAAGGAAGGTGCGGGGGGTGAGGAAGGAAAGGAAACGCGGGGATTGGGGGAGGAGGCGAGTGCGCAACTTGCGGGGGAAGAAAGGAAAGGAATCGGCGTCGCGCGGGAGAGAGGGGGCGCCGGGTAGGGCGGAGGAGCGGCTGCGGGCGGCGGCGGCGGCGTGAGGTAGGAGATGACCGCGCGGGGAAGACGGAGGCCCTAACGGGCGGGCCCGGGTGCGCAGCGAGGGAGGGGCGCGGAGCGGCTGACGGGCAGGGCCCGCGGGCAGAGGGAGCGGGGAAGAGAGGAGGCGTGGGCGGCCAAGATGGCACCGCGTGGCCCAGGGGAAATCGGGCGGCCCGGAGGAGAGGTGCAGGCGGATGGTCGGATGGGGGAGGGGTGCGACGTGGCGGCCATCCGGAGGGAGTAGGCGGGATGGGGTCGACGGCCAGATGGTGGCGACGTGGAGAAGATCTGGCCGTCCACGTGGCGGCCGGAGAAGGAGGGAGGGGATTTTAAATTTATTTTCTGATTTTGATTTTCAGAAATTGCCAGGAAATTCATTTAGCCTCAGAAAAATATGAAAATACCTCCAAAAATTCCAGGAAAATTTACAGAAGCTCCTGGTAACATTTGGGACTTAATAAAAATACTTCCAACTAATGTTGGTATTTAATTTTCATACTTAAAATACTTTTTAATTTCAAAAATAGATTTTAAACTCCAGAAAATCCAGGAAACCAAATAAAAACCAAATAACTCCAAATAATTATTTTGAACTAGGAATTTCATATAAAATCAAAATATTATTTTATTTAATAATAATTTTAGGTTTTCATTTAAATTACTTTTTAAATCCAACTTTTTCAAAAACAGAAATTCAAGGCAAATCCAAAATTAAACTTTAGGCACAAAAATACTTATTTTTAAATTAAATTTTATTTTAATTAATTTTTAATTACTTACTTATTTATTTATTTTTATTTTCAAAAAAACCTGGGTTGTTACACTACCTTTATGGAGAGAAGTGCAACATCTTCACTGACCATAAAAGCTTGAAGTACTTTCTCACCCAGCAGGAATTGAATTTGAGGTAGCGCCACTGGTGGTTACCTGACCGGGGTTATCCACATATAGGGGAGATTTTACCTACCTGATAACATACGGGAGGCCGTACACTCTCGTGACTTAGGATATTACATCACGTCTATGGTTATACAGTTAAGGACAATGACATGCCTGATTATTCTCGTATAATTGGGAATGTGGGAAGTAATCGCCGATGTCATTATCATAATTTGCTTCATAACAATTATCTTAACTTCTTGTAACCACTATCTCTGACATGTACCTATTTTCCTTGTAACATTATTACATTGCACTTAACATGTGTCAATTACTTGATAGAATTACTTGTCCTTTACTTACTTTGGTCGCGACCGTTATTAGGTACTTGCTAAGATTCCTAAATCTCATGCTAGCTCTTTTTATTCTCAGGTAAAAGACTAGTGGAGTGATTGCAACATGCATGGGTAGGGTGCACTTGAGTTTTCAGCACCGTGGCTCGCCACCATTTGTAATATCTTATTTAGTCTTTATTTTGTTAGAAGTGGACCGGTACTATATTTCAAACTTTTACTTACAGCTTCCGCTGGTTCCCTAATAAAGTGCTAATAATGTTTTTATTTTTTTGTGATTTCTATTGTCTTTTGCTTATTCTTTAATATGGCGATGGCTTTTCATAGTAGTATCTCATATTGGTATGTGAGGTGCTACATTTTTGCCATGGATTGAAATGGGCAGGACATGCCAATTGCCATCCCTGGAGTCCACCGATGCGGCATAGTACGGCACAAAGTGCTCATTTGAGTTTAAGATTTTAGCTTCGAACTTCTTAATTTCATTTTCTAATTTTTTTCTTTTGTTTTGGGTTTTTTGGTTTTTTTTTCTCTTATTCTTTTGCATTGTCCATGATGATACAATCTTCTTTTATTTTTTAGTTTTTTTAAAAATTAATGTTGGGATACAAGTGGGCTACATTAGTGCAGATTAAAATTTTTCTACCACGTAAACCAGGAAGCCATGTGAGTAAGAGATCATAGATCATTACCACTAGACGCGCAATGCAGCGGAAGTAGGGTTGATGCAGCCGATTCAATGAAGAGCGTGTCGATGTTACGGTAGTAGTCGAATGTCCTCCGTCCAAACGTCTCCTCGTGATCGTCCCGATCGGTGCCACAGTCACAATAGCGTCTCTACCGAAGTCCATACGTCAAGGGATGGAGCACTGTGCGTCAATGTGCTAGCACCAGCGTGCACAACAGGTGATACGAGAGGTCGCGGCTAGGGTTTCGACGGGTGTGTTTTCGGGATACCTCCCTCAGCCCCGCACCTCTCTTTATATAGCCTCCAATCGAATCCATTGAATCCCACTCGGAAACTATCATCCGACATCTTATCGTTCTAGCCCATTAAGTGTGTGACCATGTAGGTTCATGTGTATTTGGCTATGGGCTGAAAACTCCTTTCCGGCCCATAAGTCAGTAGCGGTCCCTAGCAGGATATAATGACTCCCAAACACACATAAAGATCATATCGGTTGAACCTATATAGTGCTTATGTGCTGATTTCTTTGCCTCATGATACCAGATTGAACTCAAGGTAAGAAATGTGCCATCTTATGATAACTCGACCCTTCACTCGAATTTGTAGTGGATTACTCAGTTGTAATTGACTTCTCAACCACATTTGGCATGGCAATGCACTTTCTTAATCCAACCACATCGAGGAGGCCAGATATATCTCTCCTGTTATATAGGAGGAACAAATTCCATCTTGATCGCTCATATTCCTGTGCATGTTTCATAGCAAATCCGAAAGCTACCTTTATTACCATCCAGTTACGGAGTAGTGTTTGGTAACCCTTAAACAAACTATTACACATGTAGAAAACAATGACAACCTCATGTTTAAGGATCCTACATACACTATGTATGAGACCAAATGATGACACTTAAGAATATAACAATTATCGCAGTATCTCATGATGGGTCAACCCAATATCATGTTCTCTAACACGTGTTTACATTATTGATTTGATATGTCATATCCATGATTTGTGAAACATGATCATCAATCAATACATGTGTTGATCTATAAATCATAATCATCCAACATACTGATATAAGATCAGGGATAATTTAGAATAACATCAGAACATGAATAAAGAGTCTCACGAACAAGTCACATACTTGTTGATCAATACGAAAGATATTTATTCAATGGATCGGACAAAATAACATTTTATTCAAATGTTCATAAACATAGAAGTGATACAATCATCTTCATGATTTTCTCTAGGTGTATCACTAACAATTAATTATGTTAAAAAAATTAACAACAACTACAATATAAAATAACTGTTGCAGCACTAAAAAAACTTAAAAAGCTTGAGTTCCAAAAGCTCAAACGAGCGCCCCGTACGCGACCAATCGACCGGATGGGACGTGTGAGCTCGACCGCATCAAAAAATCTCCCACGCCACAGCAGGGCAGGACGCACACACCACTCCAACGAGCGCGCCTGCGCCAGTAGACTAGACAACTCGTCCCGGCGCGGCGCCCACGCCCTACGAATGCTCCAAGCCCGGCAGGCAAGCCCCCGTGCTGCGGTACACCGCGCGCGCGCGGCACGTCTGCGCGGATTCTCTCGGTGCCGGAAAGCGGGGCCGCGCGCGGCAGGCGCCCAGGGCGCGGTACGTACTTCCTACGTGCACTGCCCCCTCACACACGCCTTGCAGCTTGCGGATGGTCTCGCGCAGAGCCGCGCGTGCAGCGCGCTCAGCGTTGCCTCCCATCAGGCCGTCGCACGTCGTACGCTCGCGCGCGGTCGCGTGCAGGCTAGTTCACCGTTTGCACGCGTCTCTTCTGCCATCCGGCCATCCGGGCTCCAAGACTGAACTGCAATTTTGCGTTGCCACACGTGACATGTCCCTCTTGTGGAACAAGGAAGCCTGCGTACGGCGCGTTCCCTTTGGTTAGGCCCCATCCGGAACTCGGAAAATTCACATGATAATACTGCTAGGAACTAAAATAGTTCTTAACAGAATGCTTAATTTATGTGAAATGTCTACGTCCAAATTTTAACACAGAAATTTTACTAAAATAGTTCAATTTCCTTCCTCCGCCGACAAGCCCTGAACATAAGACATGCCTAACCCGCATGTGATGTGAGGATTTTGTTGCTTTCTTATAATTCATGTGATGTTCTGCAATTTTTTTTTTTTTGCATTGCAAGTACGATACACAACTTAATTTGCAGTGTAAATCGGATTGTACCAAGAAATTAAGCATCTATCTTTTATATTACTAAAATGATTTAAAAAAACTTCTATGCTCGCTTTGAAGGGCTAGAAATTTTTATATTAATTGGATGAAACAGAGAAAAATCTACACTGTTTATTTTAGTTAGCCTAAATTATAACAATACAGATTAATCAATTATACATTAAAGATGTTACTATTGTATAAGGAATACAACTATATTTTCAATAATAAGTTTCATAGCATGTGACAAATGCAACTCTATTTCAATAAAAGCATTAGTATTGTAATATCTAGCCGTTGCGAAATAAAATTGGCTGGTTTTATTTATAATACTGAAGCAAAGTTTATATGAACTATTGGAAGGCCCAAGTCATGACCATCAAACGTTGTGTGGTGTTTTCTGTCTCTCTCTCTCTCTCTCTCTCTCTCTCTCTCTCTCTCTTGAGGATCCTCGTGGTTTCTCTGAAGAGGACTTTTTGGTATATATAACACTGTTTACATTTGTAATTATAAAAATATTCGTATGCATCCCATATTAGTAAAGATAGTGTTTTGGCCGCCTGGCCATCGGGCGACGATGCTGTAGGACTGGCACGTCTCATGGCAGGCAACCTATCGCCCGGCAACCAGGTGGCCAAGGCCTACCACCCCGTCGCCAGGTTGCAGGTGGCTGCTGCCCCTCCACCGGGAGGCGGGTAATTAAGCTAGCTAATTAGCTGGCTTAATTACCTACCTTAATTATTTTTTGCGTAGTTTGAATTTTTAAATATAGTAAATGAACTCAAAAAACTATGACATTTTATGTGCCCTCCTGACACAACGTACTGGATTTTGCAATATTTCAACAATTTGATCCACTGTGAATGTTGCTCAAAAATTCGTACAATTAGCACTTAATTATTTTGTTGTGTACTATTTGTTTAAATTTTTAAATATAGAAAATGACGTCAAAAATTACAAAATTTTATATATAGCCTCAAGACACAACTTACTTGATTATATAGTTTTTTGACAATTTTATCAACTGAGAATGTTGCTCAAAAATTTGTATGATTTGCTGGTGATTAATACCCATTTAGGCGCATTGTAATGGCCTGCCACCTGGCCACCGGGCGACATGCTTTGAAGCCACCGGGTAGCACACTTTGAAGTTAGTGGCAAGTGTTGGCACCGTGGCAGTGCCCTATCTTCACTTGCATTATTGCCTTATCTTCACTCGCATTATTCGAGTGAATGGAGTGGGCCGAATGCCATTTGTCTAGTATGAAAAATGAGTGCTCGCGCATACATGATGAGGGAATAAACCACTAAAAGTGTCACTTGTGTTGTGTCTGTCTTCCCACATGCAGTTCACTCCCATCATTATCGGCAAGTCGTTAGCGCACGCTTTGCTATCGCTATCGCTATAAATTTCAAGCTACGCACAGTCACACTCTTGCGGTCTCTTCATTGACACTCCTTGTCTCACAGTCTCTTCGCTCAAACTCCTCGCCTGCGCTCTTCGTCCACTTTGTTCACTGCCAATTAAATATTTTTAGTGCCATTATTAGTAGTAATATTAACAGGTAATATTTTCATTGTCTTTGTTAAATGTGTACATAATTAGTTGCAATTCTTTAGGTGCAATTTATTTAGTCCTAGTTATTTAGGTATAATTAACTATTTTTTATATTAATTAACTTTCTGTTAGCAAGTAAATGTTGTTTAATTATATATTTTTAGATGCTTCTATGTTGACTGCATTAGACATTAAAATCATAACTACTAAGTGTAGTAATTAATTAAGCTACGATGCTAGAGAAAAGATTATATTAGAAACATAAAAAAAAAGAATCATTACCAAACTTCATGTTGTATCATGCATGTTGCCTATTATCATACGTGCGTGCCTTGTCAGCCTTTCATGTGAACCTAGGCTAGCTAGTTGAGTAGTGCTACTTCTAACTCGTTTTAATTCTTAATTAATCACACACAATCATGTTTTAGCCTTGTGCTCCAAATTTGCAAGAGTTTTGCATGTGTGCATTATGTAATGCTTTTAGATAGCTGGCTAGGACCATTTATTTAGTTATGCAGAACTACATTTATCAATTGTTGTGGAGTATGGAGTATCCATTAGTACTAATATGCATTTGTGAGGTAGAAAAGTTGTGCAACAAGCTGTATAGGATAGAAAGGCTAGGTTTATTATCACATTACCTTTGAACTGTTCTTTATAGACACAAGCATCACCCATGCTTGTACTACTCTTTTATGATAGTATATCATGTTATTTAGTCTATAAAGCCAATGGAGGGTACGATGTGACAGAAGCCTATATATATACTGAGGTAGAGAAAAGCAAATGACCAGATATATAATAAAAAAATTATACTGACAAACAATTATGACAAGTAGCATCAAGTGCTAAAGCTTATTGGCCCAGATGTTTTTCTTGACTAGATTATGAGCATGTGTTTATATGCACCATTTATTTGGACCAGTACGCATTTGCAGTGTTCATTTTAGTCCTAAGTGTATGTTATTTTATACTATTTATTTCATCATAAAATTTAGTTTGTAGTATTTTACTGTCATTATCAATATTCACACTAATATTTGGTCTATCCCATTTGTTAGAAGGTATGTTTTTACCGGAGCTTCTCAAATAGTTCTACAATAAGAACCACCTGTGCCACTCATGGATGATGGGTGATGCGGCTGGCCCTCTACCCTTCAAGCTCAGAGGAGGGAGGGATCATTAGAATTGGATGATCGCTATGTCCCAATCCTGTGGGCCACGGGATTGTTGCCCTTTCTGAGGCTGGTCTCCATCAGACACTACTTCACCCTCGATGTCAGCCTGCTCGTAGCACTAGTTGACAGGTGGAGGCTCGAGATGCACACATTCCACTTTTGGTGGGGTGAGATGATGGTCACTCTACAGGGCATCTCATTCTTGAACGGTCTCCCTCTCCGAGATGATGCACTTGTTTCAGCCCCTACACCAACGGGCTAGAAGGTGCTCCTGGCGTCCCCCGCAAGTGGCTGAAGAATTTCAATGTGTGCCCGTAGGATGCACCGGTCAATGTCATTAGGATGCACCTCGTCGCATACCTTATTCAGCTCTTTGGTTAGAGCATGTTTCTAGCTACACAACAATATTTGTAGCCCCAAGTTCATCCGCCTCACCGAGTATTTGGCTAACGTGGAGGTTGGGGCAATGCCTCAGTATAGCTGGGGATCAGCCGTCCAATGCGCCACATATCAGGGCTTGTGTGACGCTTGCTAGTGTGGCACTGCTGATACCCCCAGACTGGTCATCTGCTACGTGCTCCTGCAGTTGTGGAGTTGGGAACACTTCTTTGTCGAGTGTCCATCTATCATGATGCCAGTGCACCCGTTCGATGAGTTCATCAACCTGATAGATAGGCCCACTATGTGTTTTCGGTGGAATGGTGCCTATCGGCGCTGGGCCATGGGTAGACCGATGAGCTGCTACCCGTTATGGCACAACGAGTTTGAGTTGTTGCATGACAGTGACATCATCTGGGGTCCATGGACTGTAGACTTTGTGGAGCGTGTGTCGCAGTATGGGCTGTCCCTGCAATGCTTGCAGGACGCGGAGCCATGGGAGACGATATGCCATCCGATGTTCTCATACATGGTGGAGGCTTACACGCCACAGCCGTATTGCATCAGTTCGATTTGCACGAGGTCATGACTCTCTCGATGGCAGGTTCCTATCGTGAGTCATACACCGGTGAGTCAAACTCCATCCGAGTAATGTTTACACTTTGTATGTCTTTCTCTGTAACTTTGATAATTTCAAAAATGCAGGCAATCAAGAGCTGGACAACATGGTATGGACTGGCAGCCACTACAGCAGGAGTGGACGATGGCATGGATGGATAGGGTGCACCTGGATGTCATCATGGAGCAGTGTCCGTATGACGTCCTAAAGTATGACAAGTACCTACAGTGGTATGTACCCTGGTTGCATGGCAGACTCATCATTCCTCCACCAGATCGCCTCAAGCAGGTCACACAGGACGACAGTCTACAACACTCGATCGATCTCCACAGCACTTCATGGCGCCATGACAGCTTAAGACAGTTGCAATTTCTGATCATTTCATTTATGAAATTCATGCTGGTCATTACTAAACCTATTTCGTATGTCACTTTAGTTGAAGCAGGCATAGCACATCGCAAGCGCGTCCGAGTCCGCCATTAGTAGCCTGGACTCACCACCGACCCTACAGAATACCTTGAAGTACAACATAAAGCAGGCCAAAAAAATAGTGCACAACCCAAGCTGCGGCCACGCCGTGCACATCGGCCATCCATTGGGGCACTGTGCTCACCCGCCAGGTCATCACGACGTAGCGAGTCCATTCAGCCATCGCAACCTACCAAGTCTGCCCGGCGCCGTAGTACTAGTCGTCGATCATACGTGGGACATACCGATGAGGAGGTAACTTACGTACAAAGCTATATTTTGTTTTTCTGTTATACCTTATGTTCCGCTAACAACATGGCATTCTCCCATCGCAGGTCCATCGTTGAGATTCATCACTTTTGACCTCTGCACCATCTACACAGACTACCACTCCCTGTCGTTCATCTTTGCTGCACATTCGAAAGGCACGAGATTCACATTCTACATCCAGAATATTTATTGTGACTAACATTGTTTTATTTTGCAGCCTTTAATTCAACGTGGGGGTGACGTCGAGTCCACCGATGATGATACAGGCCTCCCGAATGCTTCCAGGAGCGATACATAGCGCTAAGGTTTGCAGCGTGCACAGGGCAGAGCTCATCGTTCACACCATACGCAAGGAGTGGAGACTTCGGTGGATAGTGCTCCTCCGGCATCGTTGCCACACCGTACGGTGAAGGTCAGGACTCCTCTGGACATCAGGGATTCCTAGAGTCCTTTGTTCACGACTTCATCTCTAGAGGCACCCAATTCAGCATATCAACGTAGGAGCACATCAATGCTTGCTACTAGACACGGTCTGGTGTATCTCAACCTGTTGCACCACCGCTGGCCACTTGAGAAACGGAACAGTCTCCATACCTTCTCTGAACCAGCACGTAAGCTCCAGATTAGCTGACGTACCCCTTGGGACATACTCACGCTCAACAGAAGACAAGGCGAGGAGATAGCAGTGACTCAAATGAGTGAGCCATAATGCATCCTGTGCGATGCGTTTTTTGTACTATTATATGTACTCCTACAAATATTCATAATGCATAAAATTCTCCAAAAAAATATAATTACTATGACTATGCCAAGAGGCTACACATAAAATTTCATAATTTTTAGAGCTTATTTGCTACATGTAACAACTCCTACAAATATCATAATTATACAAATTTTTATCAATATTCATAGTGGATAAAATTATCAAAAAATTATACAATCAAGTACGTTATGATAGGAGGCCACACATAAAATTTTGTAATTTTTGAGCTCATTTTCTATATTTAAAAATTCAAATAAACCAGTACACAAAAATAATTAAGGTAGGTAATTAAGTCGAATAATTAGCCGGCTTCATTACCTTCCTCCTGGTAGTGAACCGGCAGGCCTTGACCGTCTAGTGGGTGAGTGGCAGGTTGCCTGCCATGAGACATGTCAGCCCTACGGCGTTGTCGCTCAGTGGCCGGGTTGCAAAAATGCTATTTTTGCTAATATGGGACGCATACGGAAATTTTTGTAATTACGAGTGCAAACAGTGGCATATATGCCAAAAGGTCCTCTGAAGAGTTTGGATATATACATACATCTATTTTTTGTATTCTAAATTTGACTCTTTTTGTGACTTTATTCAACCCCCTTCAAATCTGTTATGAACTAATCCTCAAGAGGGTACGGTGAGGCTGTGAGTCCACATAAATTTTTTCCTAATCTCTAAGTAAGAGATACCAGCGCGTACCAAAAGAGCTCTAAATTATAAATATAGGAGAGAGGCTATCATTGTCAACATATTGAGTGATGTCAATAAAGAAGATGGTTGATTGTTCTCTCTCATCTCTTGTGTCAATTGTTTGTCTACTTTGGTACTACTCGTTGTGATTGTTCTTGCTTTCTAGTTGCATTGATGGCTATTGGATCGCTCAATAACACTAGTTTTTCAACATATTATCAACATCGGCTGCTTTACAAGCCAAGGTATGTCATCGAATCGACCCTCTAGTTAGCGAGTACTTTTTTATAGATCGTTTGCACAAATCCATGATTGCTTTCATATCAATTATCGATTGTGCAAACCTATTCATCAATTAACATGTACTGTTTCAATTGGAAGAAAGAAAAAAAATGATATGGAGGCTGGCTCATGCGCCGACAAGATTGCAGGCCCAAATGTCGACGTCACCACTGGCCCACACGTCGCGCAAGCATCTTCGCCAGCCACCTCCCTCCATCCCCGAGTGCTGCCATCATTCCGCAAAGTCGACTTCTCAGTCATCATCGCCGTCATTGCTTTGGTCATCGTCGCCAGCAGGCCCGTTTGCGTGCCACGACGTAGCCATTGTAGCCTACACCGGCATAGCCCGTCACTGCATCGCCAGCTGCCATGCCGCGATCGTCGCCACCGCATCAGTTGTCGTAGAAGACAAGAAAAATCCCATATAGAGGCATTTTTAGAGGTGCTTTCCAACTTGCCTCTAAATTGGCGTTACATAATCTAGCTGCATTTTTTAGGAACACTTTAAAAATCATCGCAAAATTTTGTATTGTAGAGGCAGTTTTGCAACATTTAAAACCACGTGTAAAATTTTGTCATAAAGAGACATTGTTGAGACGCTCTCTAATTCACCTAAAGTTTTTTTTTGTTGTGTAGAGGCATTTTTGAGTCATTTTTAACTATCTAGATATGTTTTTCCTAGTGGTTTACATGTGTTTAAATAACCTACATATAAATATTGTAAGGCACAATTAAACATGTGAAGTGGTGAGGTTGAGGTGGATAGTGCAACATGTCTAAGAGAAATATTTTTCCAGTGAGGTTGAGAGTTCGAGTACCAACATTTGTAAGGTTGCACATATTTTTTTAGATTTTATTTTATGTAGTACATTATACTAGTAGTATAATTTAATGCCACTATAACATACATTTATTCCCATAAGACACAATAAACCGCCCTTATAAAATGTCACAAAGGATATTGAGGGGTTATAGGTGAGCAGGCAATGCTGGCAGCACAAGAGGCTTGTCTTCTAACCGGTGATGATTGCAGTGGCGCATGTAGCATGTTGAGCAGTTGGCAATGTGGTTTGGCAGCGGTGCAAATCAACGGCAAGGACGGCGTGGTGCTGGTGTGGGCTGTGTTTAATGCCAGTGTGAGGTGGCAGGTGAGGTGATGATGATGCTAGCGTAGTTTAGCGTGGGCGAAGGTGATGGTTGGTTGAAGCGGCGTCAGCACGCGTGAATGGTGGCACAACATGAGACAAGCGGCAACATGGGAGAAAACAGGCAGCAAGATGTGCTTTCTCAAGGTGGAAAGCATAAATTCCAAAAATGCAAAGCAGGTTTTGGCTGAAATTTTTGGATTTGGCAAAAACTTCAAATTCAAGAAAAATCCAAATAAATCCAAATTTTTGAAATTTTAGGATTGTTTCAAGCTACCCCTTAAAAAGAATATATTCCTCGAGATTCACCCTGACTAGAGAATGGGTTGAAGAAAAAAACTTGTTGTAGTCCTGATACGTTTTCTTAAGTTTTGTCCTCTATCAGGGTGAATCTCATATAGTACTTGTCAATAACCGGTTTCGAGTTCAAGGTGAAAATTGGACTTCGAGCAAAGTTTAATGGGCAAAATAATTTTCCAATAAAGTAATTAAGAATTAATTTGCTAAGAGGTACCAGTTTTCACGCATGCACCTTTTGTATCATTGATCTACTCCAAATTTTTTGCATCTTTACTTCAAGGCTTCACATAGGCCCAATTATTTTATATTTAAATAGTATAAATGTAAGTTCAACTAGAAGTGTGTATATGATCGATCAGTCATAGTGCTAAGATCAATCCCGATCACCTCCAGGTTTGTACCTTTCGAAATCAAAACTCTCCTTACCATTCCACTCACACCTCTCTCACAATCACATAGCCAATCGCCACCACTCCTTAGTTGGCAATGCCATTGCAGCTTCACTATATAGCCACTATCATACTGAAAAAATATAGTGTTACACTCAGGTGAAGCCTTGACGCAGAGAATGCATAAAGTTTGGAGTAGATCAAGGATCTAAAAGATGCATGGATGAAAACAAGTACCTGTTAGCAAATTAGTTCTTTAATTAATTTATTAAACTCTGGTCGGAGTGCAATTTTCTTCCTAAACTCAAAAATTGATTACTTTTGACCTTTTGTAAGATTGAGGAGGCCGACTAGGGGGTGAATAGGCAGTCTTAAAAAAAATTTCTTCGGTATTTCTAATTCTATTTGGCTAAAATCAAGTTTATAGTACGGAAGCCTAATTCAATTTGGTTTAGCACAATTAACGCCTAAATCAACTATGTTCACCTAAGTGCACTAATAATCTAAGGCTATGTCATGGTTTGTAATCCTACGAAGACAAGCAATCAATTTAATTCTATGAATGTAAATTGCTTGAATATAAATTGAGCACAAGAAAACAAATCACAATTGACATGGTTCCTTCTTACCATGGTGATCGGAGACTTGCCGGTCTCCCCTAGTCCACGTTAAGGCAATCCCAAACGAATTGGACCGGTTCCACGAATTAAGCCAACCACTTCAATTCCACTAGTGGCAACTCTTTCCCGCTGTAGGTAGGTGAACTCTAATCTTCACACTTTGCCGGGTCTTCTCACAATCTTTTTTGGGAAGATCACCACGCATGACGCCTCCAACGCCATCTAGAAGTTGACAACCTCTAAGAGTAATAAGTCAAGCCCCTCACTTGACTCTCACCATGTGCAACGAAAGCACAAGCTCAAGTGGATATGAAATCCACCTCACACTAGCTTAAAGGAATGAAATAGAGTTCAACAACATCTTCTCCAATCGGCGACAAAGGAGTATTTATATCCCACACCTCGAAACTAGCCGTTGAAGACAGAAAATAGGATTTTCTGAAGTATCGTAGGCTTAAGACTGGTACTTCGAGTCATTTAGCCGGCTATGGAAAGAAAAAGCTTGCATCTGCTCCCCCTAAACTATAACAGGTCCCATCTCTCTCCCCTCATCAATGGTCAGAAAACTAACAGTTACTCACCAATCTGGTAGTTTCAACACACAAAGTCCGGTATTACCGACCATCGAAAGTACCGCTAAACTCATGCAGAACTACTGATTCACCGGGGATGAGAAGACTCCCATGAAGGTGTCTCTCCAGAAAAAACGTATCGCTACACACAGGTCTTCGACCACGCTGGTATCCGATCACGTTGTTTCAATCACGTAGATTCAACCACATCGTTTTCAACCACACAAGTCATGACCACGTCGATTTTGACCATGCCAGTTCAACGATTAGATAGATCTTGACAACGTCAGTTTCGACCACGCTGGCTCAATCATACTAGTTTCGATCAAACCGATCTCGTCCATGTTAGTTCTGACCACGCTAGTTTCGATCACACAGCTCTTGACAACATCGATTCCGACCACGCTAGTTTGACCATACTGATTTCGATCACACACATCTCAACCATGTCGGTTTCGACCACGCTAATTCAACCACGCTCGTTTCGATCACATAGATCTCGACCACGTCGGTTCCAATCACGCTGGTTTCGTTCACATAAATCTCGACCACATTGATTTTCGATCACACAAGTCATTGACCACGTCGACTTTCGACCTCGTTGGTTTGACCACATTGGCTCGATCACGCTGGTTCTCGACCACACAGGTCTTCGATCACATTGGTTCCAACCATGATGGTTCTCGACCACACAGGTCTTCCGACCACCAATGAACGCGATAGTTCTATGATCTCTACGCCGGTAATTCTGTTCAGTGATAATACCATAGAATACACTACAGTAGTTTCGATTTCCCTGAGAAGTATAGATACTTTAACAGATTTTGCAAACCACATTTCCAAACTATAGTATCATACACACAAGGATCAAGCATGATTCCTAACAAGTTGCAAAACGTATTTGCACACTTTAGAATCGTGACACAAGGATTATATGAGCTTTAACCATTTGCGAAACACATTTGCAAATATAAACCTCATACCACAAGAAATATGAAACATGGACTTCAAACACTTGCAAAACACATTCACAATGTATAGTCTCATATTACAAGGATTTAACGCATGAGCCACAACTATTTGCAAAACACATTCGCAAATATAAGCATCATGCTATGGAGAGTTAGAACAAGTGAGGTTGAGCTATCAATACATGATGAGACTCAAGATACTAGATATGACCCCTCTTAATAGTACAATAACTTATACTATCAATCCAGTCTTTCAACCAAACACCAAGACTGGTAAAAGATCAGGAACATATGTAAGCCCTAGCTAGTCATACTTTTGCTTTAGGTCATTATCTTAGTATGCATCAACTCATGATGCATCCTTCACTTGAACTCCATCAATACATGATTGGTCTTATCTTAACTTGATGATCAACTCATAATCATCTCCTCTTAGACATGCATCAACTCATGATGCATCCTTTTCTTGATAGCCTTCAACTCATGAAGTTATTTTCCATCCTACATCTTGACTTGATGATCTTCAACACATAAAATCATCCCAAGTTATCCTCATTTGTGAAGCCTAATCTATTCATCCAACTCAAGAAAAATGTTAGTCCACAACTCAAATGTCATTAATTACCAAAACATCACCATTAGCTCATATTGGAGGGACTAGATTTAACGATCTTCCCTTTTTGGTAATTCACGACATTCTCAACAAATAGTGAGATAGAAAAGGATTGATTTACGAGTATACAAAATGTACACAACACTTGTATACTCTACGATAAGCTTTTTAAGCAAAACTTACTCATCCGGTTGTCATTTATTATCCAACTATTAAGACATAATGGATGAACTAGATGACCACTCGATTATGAGTATATATGAACTACACAAGATATATATACTCAAGAGATATGTTTCAAAGTAAAGATCCTTTATATATGGCAGGAAGGAACATAGATCAATACTTATGAAACCTCAAAACATAGACTGAACTCCCCCTAAATGTGTGCATACAAGAATGTATAAGCATATGTATATATTCAAGTTTGAGAATAAGATTGAGATATAAAAAATGTGATGTAGAATGCATACTTCCATGATTTTCACTTCTTCATTCAAATGAGATTAAGTAATTGTCATAATCAATAAATGTGTTAGTCTCATAATTTTATTTGTTATTATATCAAAAAAACATTTATCATTAATTGCATCCAAATGAGACTAGGTAATATCATAAATTTAACAGACGAGTTAGTTTCATATTTGTATTTATCATTATCACCAAAACCAACTTAATAGAGTTTGAACTTACACCTTCATCTTTATTTCAAAGTCTGCCGGCACTGGACCAGATAATCTTTAATAGTATTTGTGAAGCATTTATATTTTTCTAGCCTACCTACTAATTACCGATGGGGTGATTTTATATTATAATAACACTTATAGTTTCAAGGTGAATATGGCTTATGAGAGTATGACTGAGTTTTTCACTGGTTGGGTCTAACTATTCATCATACCATTTTAAATTATTATTTTATATAAATAATAGTACTCAAATAACATGAATGAAAGCAATAATAATTAAATAATATAGAATCAGCATGATCAAATATATGCGACTTGCCCTTCTTATCTAGGGTCTTCGATAACTTCTTCATAGGCTTCAGGTTTGACACCATCTACTTCGGTTACTTCACTAACTTCTTCGTTGGCCAACTAGTTAAATCTAGATGTTAAGGGGAAAACAGGCTGTCGGATTTGGCAAGTGGGTAAAATTTGGCAATACTTCAAATTCAAGCAAAATTAAAATAAATTCAAAATTTTTGAAATTTTGGGATTCTTTCAGGGTTATGATTGGGATATGATATTGGATAAATTTGGCCGAGTTTCATTTTCATCTATAATATCCCACTATCCAAACGCCGCAGAAATTCGGTTGAGCTATACTGTGTCCATTCCATAGGAATATGAAATCCTACGTTTTTCCAGCAGAAAACATGCAATCCAAAGTGAACCTTAATTTGAAAACATGCAATCCAAAGTGAACCTTAATTTGCAAAACACCTCGTATGAATCATCAGCTAGCTGAAGTATCGAAATGTGCAAGATAGCTAGCAATTCGAGATAAGTGCATGACTGTCTCGAATTGTTCATGCTCAGCTGTAGTTAAAGGTCCTAGACAGATCTTCTCACGGGGGGCCACCTCTACCCCATTTCCATATCCTCACGGCATAATTATCCTGCCGAACCATGACTCCGTTTCCACGTGAATACCTCCGAGAGAAGACGTGTCTTATGAAATTGTTAATTGAGCTTTTGATGCGTCTTATGAGAAGATACATGCTCATAGACACGACCAGAGCCGACTGACTTGGCGGCCCCGTCGACAGGACCACTCACAAACTGGTCCCGAATGTCAGGATCAGGTGTAGGCTTTGCTGCTACTTCGAAGAAGTTGTCGGTGGTGAGGAGCTCAGTAGAGGGCCTGTTTTTTATCTCAAAAGTCGGTGACTTTTGATTTTTGTTACAGTATCTAACTTTCAAACGGAGTATTTTCTTAAGACATAGTCTACAAGTTAAATGATCTACACGTTAAAAACTTAACATTTGTACCAGCCAAAATCGCAAGTGAGTATCTGTCTCTCCGTAATCTGTACCGTAAACAACCAAAATTTAAAAATTTCAGCCAAAAGCCATAAGCCGCAGCCGAAAAGTTCCTTGGAGTAGCTTAGTTTAGAAAGAACATGCTCAGGTTAGAATGGCCCTGTTCTTAATGTCTTCGGTTCTGGTTTTTTTGTTTCTGGTATTTAAGTTAGAAGCCACTTGAAACTTTTAGCTTCTAATTTTAATTTTTTGGTATTTTTTTCTTTTTTCTTTTCCCTTTATTTCTTTGCATTATTCATGACAATATAATGGTTTTTTATGTTTTTATTTTTATTTTCTGTTAATTGAATGACTCAAAAAAGGCTAACAGTCGATATAGTGTAATTTCACCCAAAAGCCAACGGCCAAAATCATAAGCCCTAAGCTTAAGCTCTTTAGAGTGGGCCCAAAACCAGCTGTAGGGGCATTCGTGCTAACTTTTGCTGATAGTTTTTTGCTGTGATTTATTATTTTTATCTGAAAATAAATAGTATTGGCTTTTAAAAGGAGGGAACGAGCGGTGAAAAAAAGTGAGAGATATCAATGCGCGTAAAGGGAGCAAGAGAAGTAAGATGCGTGATGTATCTGTGACCCTCACTTTATCTTAGAATGAAACAGTAGTGATAAAAGTGAAAAAACTGCTTCAAAACCCGAATATTTATATTAATTTTTGAAAAAAAAAAACTGTTTTAAAAATCAAATATTTATATTGATTTTTGATTTTTCAAGGTATGACAGAAGCAACACCTTAGTTCGAGGGTTAATGGGAGCAGCCCACTACCCATGCAATGTGTTTTGCCTGCAGATAGGGTGTGAATATGGCTGCATGGGAACTTGCATTGAATGTAACCTGTTTGTAATTTGCAGCTGTTCCCACTAGTGCTACTAGTTGAAAGGCTAGCTGCAAGGTAGCTGGTCCATGCATTACTTACTCCACCATGGATAGCTTGGGGTATTTTAAAGCTTTGGACTACTACAAAGGCGAAACGCTGTACGTGTTCATATAATTTCCACCAGCTTTTCTTCTTTCTTGCTGTACTTGAGAAAAATGGTTTGTGGTCCATATTGCCCTTTTTGTCGTAAGTTTTACAGAAAGGTAAGGGGACAGACTGATGGTCAAGTGCTAGAATCATATCATGATGTTGGCATTGATAATTTCAATGTAGTATAAATCCTAGAGTTATGCTGAGACAACTAATGAGCTGCTCTCGTGGTATCATTGACTTGTTTAGAGAAAATTACTACGGTACTAGTTCTTCAGATTGATTATACCACACTATAAGATGCTCCAACCATCGGAAAATGTAAGGCTAAGTGTACTTCCGAAACCCACTTTTGTCAGATTTTTGTTTTCCAAATTCAGTAGAACAAAACATATGAATATGAACCATACAAATCTAATGAAGTAAACCATCCCAGGAGCTGAGGTAGGAAACCTTTCTCATCACACTAGGAGTCAGGGAGATGCATGTTTGGTTGCAGGGCCCATCCCGTCCGATTGATCGAAGCCATTAGTTTCAGGCATATGGAATCTTATGTTTAATCAAAACGATCGATCAAACGACAGCGATTGAGAGAACGTTGGGAAAAATGAGAGCAAGGCTATCATATCTACGACGAAGAGAACTATACAACACCCCCCGTTGTCATCACTCTCATCTCGTTTTATCTTTTATTCCCGATAACATCTATTTCTTCACTTTGATTCATCGATTTGACTCCATTTTTGCTGAAATATCACGTACTACCTAGCTGCACGCTCCTTGTCATCACCTTTATCTAGTATCACTTTTGAAGTTTCAGTCCATAGTTTAATATATAGTACGAATAATTTCATTCACCAAACGATTCTTTAATAAGTATTTCCTCACGGTATTTGTGCACAATTCCCATATCAATCCGAAACAATTAGGCCGTGCGAAACTAACAAAAGAACTAGAACTAATTAAAGGCCAGGATAGTAAATTAGTCGTACAGAATCCTCATTGAGCTACCAAAGTATGTTTAGGCCCTGATCAATATGGCTTCAGCTTATTTTTGCACTATTCATAAATTTCGTCTTTTTCTGAATTTTTGGCTTTTTTTAGTTTTTTTACCGGTTCTTTTTTTCCTCGTATTTGTTTACATTATACGTGATGGGCTAATATGTTTTTTCTATTTTTAATTTTTTTTAAATTTAATTATGGTAAATAAGTCTCTGTCAGCTACAGTGCTTTTTTCAGTCAGCTACAGTGTTTTCAGCCATAAGTCATGAGGCTTTCAGCCGAACCGATCACCACCTAGTGCTCCAACCAGCTTCTAGTGTTGGCCTTTGGCTTAAAACGCACGGCAACAGCTAAAGATGTATTATAGTAACTTTTAGCTAGAAATTAAGAAAAAAATAAAAAGTAAGAAAAAATACTGTTAAGAAAAAAATAAGAAAACTAGAAAACCAAAAAGTAAAAAAAACTAAAATCAAGAAATCGACCAAAAGGCAAGGAGCAGCCGTTTAGAGCAGTGCGGAATCGTCGACGAGTTTGCGTAGAATTATGCGCTCTTGTTGGAACTTGCTAACGAATGTAGGATTGGAAACGACCTACCAACCACGAAGATATGCATGTCCCTATATCGATCAAAGCGAAGCCTAGTACGCATAGGGGGCTGAATCAGGGTCTCTCCAAGAGAAGCTTTCTGCAATATCATGAAAAAGAAACAAAAGAATGCAAAGGCGTTTGATTTACTACTACTAGTTAATTTCCAGCACAGGAAATAAGGCAAGAGAAAATAACTTTCTGCTTTAATATTTTTTCAATGAAGGGATATGTAGGGAACAAGGTTAATAAGAGCAAGGCTAATAATACAGCCTTCAGCTGGCTGTATGGACACTTACAGCTCACTTATCAGCCCATTCATATAGTAGTTTACAGCCAGGTGAAGGCTGTATGACTCACCCCTTTCTCTCACAAAGTTTCTTGGTTCTTGTGCTTCAACTGGCTGTAAACTTACAGCCCACCTCTCTTTTCTCTCCTCCTCTCTCTCCTCCACCTCAGCATACAGCCTACTAACAGTCTCTTATTATACTTGCTCTAAAGGAGTAAAGTCAGATTTAGCACTGTTACGCACTGTATTTATAAAAATAGCCGCATATACACCGTATTGACAAAAATGTCATTTACGCCGTTCGGTAGGCGAGCGACAGCGCCCGTGAGGCGACACGTGGTGCGGCCGCCAGCGGCAGGCGCCTGCCACCCCCTCACCAGACGGCAGGCAGCCTACCGCCCGGTGGGGAGACGATAGGCTTGCCTGCCATCCAGTGAGGGCCGGCGGGTAATTAAGATGGCTTAATTACCACCCTAATTTTTTTTATTTAGTATTTATTTGAAATTTTAATTTAAAAAAATCAAAAGCCCTTAGAATTGAAGGGTTTTACACGTAGTAGGACTAAAACTGAGTATATGAGGTGTGATTTCAGTGGTGCTAGAGTAGATGATGTAGATGTTAGATTGGATGGACAAGTAGTGCCTAAGAAGGACATGTTTCGTTATTTGAGATCGATGTTACAGTGAGACGATGAGATTGATGAAGACATTAGCCACAGGATAAGAGCGGGGTGGATGAAATGGTGCTAAGCATCTAGTGTCCTGTGTGACAAAAAAGTCCCTCAAAATTTAAAGGGTAAGTTCTATAGGATGACGATCAGACCCGCAATGCTATATGGAGCAGAATGTTGGGCGACTAAAAGACAACATATACAGAAAATGAGTGTAGCGAAGCAGAGGATGCTGCGGTGGATTTGTGGTCATACAAGGCGGGATCGCATCCGCAATGATGATATACGTGATAGGGTGGGGGTAGCACCAATTGAAGAGAAATTTGTCCAACATCTCTTGAAATAGTTCGAACATCTCCAACAACAGCCTCCTGAGGCACCGGTACGTAGTGGAATTTTAAGACGTACTGAAAATGTAAGAAGAGGCAGAGGTCGACCAAAATTGACATGGAAGGAAGCAGTTAAAAGAGACTTGAGGGATTGGAATGTATCTAAAGAATTAGTTTTGGATAGGAGTGCATGGAAGTTAGCGATCCACGTACGGGAACCACAAGAAATTTAGGGGCAGTGTTTTAGGCTCTTGGCTCAGATAACAGGTTATACAGCTTAGGATTTTAGCATTGTAGATTTTATTTTAAGGCTCATATCTCTTTGATCTTGAGAAGGTTTCAATCCTAACCTACCCCAACTTGTTTGGGACAAAAGGCTTTGTTGTTATTGTAATATTTATTTGAAATTTTAAATATACCAAACGAGCTTCAAAAATCACAAAAAATTTATGTATAATCCCCTGACACAACGTACTTCATAGTGTAATTTTTTTGGTAATTTTATCCATTATGAATATTGCTAAAAAATTCATACAATTTTGATATTCATAAAAGTTTTTACATATAGCAAACGAGCTCCAAAAAAATTTTATGTGAAGTCTCCTGACACACTCATAGTTATTGTGTAATTTTTTAACAATTTTATGTAGTCCAAATTGCCATGTTAATTAATGATAATTTTATCATAATTAGCGATATGCGATGCTCAGGCCTCTTTTGAAGTGCGTGACCTCTGTCCTTCATACATATGTCGGTTTGTTGCTGCTATCTTTTCTTTTCCACTGCGTGCTTCGTACAATTGTCACTCTACCCATGTTGTCCCGCCTCGCGTGCTCCCTCGTCCGCACTGATATCGTTATGTGCATGCCGTCCACTCTCGCACGTTCCCTCATCTTCACATTTGTCAGTGTTACCATGCCGTCCCCCTCGCCCAAAGTACTATGCATTGACAAGGAGTCCTTAATTTGCAGGTTGAGTGCACGGGTTCCCTTTGCGCTCAGCTATAAATACGAACCTCTCATAGTTGGTCATCGGTCATCTCAGTCGCTCATTGCAGAAACTCATTTTTACAGTGGTCGCTCAAAATTAAGAGTGCGTAGCTATTTATTTTGAGAAGCAAGTGCATAGCTCATTAAGGATGCGGTACGAGGGAGTGGTAGTGCTGATTGTTTCTCCCAAAAGACGGGTAATTTTTCAGATTGGTAGTCACATTGTCGGTAATTAATGAACTATTCGCATATAGTTACACTCATATAATCATTTTTATTGTAACACTTACTGTGGATTTGATTGTTGTGGCTTCAGGTAGTCGCAGATATGGAACACTTGACAATGTTCTACAGCGATGGTCTTGTACGGGCTAGACCCAATGGGTTGGACCTATCAACATGCCAATACAACGTACTCCGGGCCGAGAGACTCGGCGTCATGAATATTCATAGGCTACGAAGCTGCATCCGAAGAGAGTTCGCCATAGAGACAATGGCGATGAAACTAGCCATTGAGGGGATCACCTGCACCAATGGTGTGTGGGAGCTCGTGAAGGTTAATGGCACTACAGCATAGAGGCAGTACATGCAAAATGCCTCCCAGCCTGAGGCGGCCATTTGCGGGAGGTCGATGGTGTACCTAACTTTCATGCACCGGGAGTCTGAAAATGTTGATGAGCCCGGCCCCTTGACACCCCGGGGAACCACAAGCAGAGCTTCAAGATGATACCACTGAATGTATTGTATCGGATGGTAGACTCACCCCTGATTTCGTGCGGAATGAGGGGTCGGGCATGTGGTGGTCAACTCAAATTGACTGCCACAAGTATCTACCAAACCAGCCGCTTGGGTTGGAGTCCGATGAGGACACTGACCCAGGATTGGATGATAGCGAGGACGATGCACAGTAGACAGCTGGTCCACCTGGGGGAATTGTGCCATCGAAGGTGCCCTATGTGTCCTCTAGGCACAATGATGTTGTGGTGCATTCCCTCGTACTGCAGCATGAAGAAGGGTCCCAGTGGGGGGTTTCAAGCTGACACCCTCCTAGTTGGGCAGTGCTTCCCTAGCAAGGTAGCTATGCAACAAGCTATTGCACGGTACGCCTTATCTATCAACCATGTGTATCGAGTGCACCGGTCTAACCCAGCTAATTACGCTGTGAAGTGTGTAGTGGAAGGCTACTCCGCAAAGGTCAATGCTCAATGAGCTAAGATTTTTGGCTCAGCCTTCTCGATCAAGACGATGATCAACCACACTTGCGTGCTTAGTGAGCCCCTGCGCCTAGGGATGGCAATTGTGCCCGTTTACCTGTATACCCATGGGTAAAAACCCTAATGGAGCCGGGTATGGGAAATTTTCTTTACCCACGGGTGTGAAAATGGGTGGAACATTCTACCCACTGGGTAAACAGGCATGGGTATGGGTAAGCTCCACTCGTACCTGCCCTACCCGTTTACCCACGATATAGATTGACAGGTGGCGCGGCCATAGCAATATCTCTAATTGCAATTGATGTTATACACTTTTGCATATCTCTAATTGCAATTGATTGTTATAAACTTTTTTGATAGCTATTATATTTCCTAGTAATAGCTGATGCTTATATGTACCTGTCATTAGTTCAATTCTCAAATGGTGACTCTCAGTTTGCAAGTAAACGGGCATGCCCACAGGTGACAGGTATGGACGAGATTCTTCACCCATCGTTCTTAGTGGGTATATCCGTGGGTGTAAATCGAGGTCGCGGGTACGAGTATGGGCGAGTACTACACGTACCCCGCCATGCCCGATTGCCATCCCTACCTACGCCATCATCGGAACGTGACTTCGGCATATGTGGCAAGCATCATTAGCCACCTAGTTGCAGCGGATGTTTCCTTCTCCCCGAAGATGCTTATGTTAGAAGTCGCCAATGTAGTTAGCTATTTAGTCAGCTACAGTAAGGTCCGATGAGGCAAGCACAAGGCCATCGAGTCTATGTACAGGACGTACAAAGAGCCGTACAACCTTGCGCCGAGATTGCTTCACCAAAAAGCCGAATCAAACACTAGCACGTAAGTAAATGAGCTTGAGCGTCCAGATGCTGACTGAGGGCCCAACTGCTTCATACTGAACTGGCTATTTGGGGCTTTCACCTAGACTATTGAGGGCTTCAAGTTTTGTCATCCTATTCTCACGATGGATGGAACTTTCCTCACAGGGAGTTACAAGGGAACCATTCTCACCGCGGTGGCGGCCGACACAAATGACCAGCTTCTCCCTGTGGCATTTGCCATTGCGGAAAGCGAGAACATGTCCAGTTGGCTCTGGTTCCTGGCAAACGTGAAGCAAATGGTGGTTGGCGACTGACCCAATGTTTGTATCATCACAGATCACAAATGCTGGGTTGATGGCCGCAATGAACACCATGTAGCAAGGGACCGAACCCCCTCACCAGTCGAACGATGTGTGAATCCAATGGTGCATAAGGCATCTTGCATCTAACTTGTTCACACGGTTCTGCAGCCAGGAAGTTGTGAAGATGTTCAAGGCATTGTGTTTGCAAAACCAAAGGCGGAAGTTTGAATCCATATGGACAGAGCTAGAAAGGCGAACTACTGAAGGAGAGCAACCTCGCGGCGTGATAAGTTTTTACGAGTGGATTCGTCAGCACGCTCCTGAATTACAGAAATGGTCCCTTCTCTATGACATGGATGGTGCGAGGTATGGAATTATGATGACCAATATGTCCGAGGTGTACAACAACATCCTGAAAAGCGTGCGATGCCTCTTTATCACTACGATCGTGGAAGAGACATGGACTCACACTGTCGGTTATTTCATCAATAGAGCCACCAAAACCAGGTGTCAATAGACAAAGGCAAGAAATGGTCTGAGAACATGCAGATGCATATGGAATTGGAGATGGAGAAAGCCCGAATTCACGACATCGCGCGTAATCAATGGCCTCCGGAGGAAGTAGGAGATCAGGTTTCAGCAAAAATATGTGAACAGTCACGCTAGGGGTGAAATGAAACAGGCATGCATCCTAGGTGATGTGGCAACATGCACCTGCAACAAGCCGACGCTCTTGCACAAGCCATACTCGCATGTGTACAAGGCATGTGCGCAAATGAGGTAGATGTCCGAGGTGTATACCTCAGAGTATTATGACATGCAACACCTTTACAGTACATGGAGTGCAGAGTTTCACTCCTATGGCTTGGACATGAACTACAAGGATCTTTGGCCAGAAATGGTGCAATGGGCCCCCAACAAGGAGTTGAAGGTAACTACGAAGGGACGTCGGCAGACATGGCGCTTCTAGAGCGACATGGATATAAGCCAACATACCAGCATTACCCGCATAATGAAATGTAGAATATGTAAGACCTTCAGGCACTCATTAAAGGATTACCCCAACAGACCGAGCTCGTCTGGTTGCCACCCAATGTCATAATCTCATGTATCTTTTACTGTATCACATTAATTCGTATTTGTACTCATTTGATATGTATTTGACAATGTTTGTTCAATGCATATCGACTTCTCTAGCTTAATGCATGTGACACAGCATTTGAACAGTCCACTCAAAAAACAGCAACCGCAATGACGCGTACACCATTCAGTTACATGCTTTACAACATTGAACATAATCACGAGCTACGTGCTACAACCTTCTCTACGCATGCCTACTGGTAGAAGGTGCCTCGTGGTACCCACATGGAGTGTTGCAGTAGGGGGCGCCTCTTATGTTGCTGGCCAGCGTTGTAGTGGCACGCACATATGCAACTAGGGTTCGCACAACAGCATGTGGAATCATATGAACTTTCTATATTAACGGCCTCCTCGTTGCCCCTCTTGCACTACATCTGTTGCTGGAGGTCACCGTTCTCCTCATTGTGACTGTCAATCCACGCCTCCATCTCTAAAATTCGCTCCTATAGTGTATCCACGTACCTCGTAACATAGTGTTCATGGCGAGAATCGATCCAGCGGACGAAGTCATATTTCGCCATCTACATGAAAGGAGGGTTAACATGAAAGCTCTATTACCAGTAAGAGAAAATAAACTATTGGCTAATTGTACCCCAGAGTGTGGGCATCGGAAGTAATGCCGTCTGCCATTGAAATGGCCTTCGACGACCTGCATGACTGCGTCCTCCCTGTGTCTGCATTTCGGCCATACCGGTTGAGCTCCCCTGTTTGGCATCAAGTAGTAGTTACAGCCGAAGTCCTCCCTCCTTTCCAGGAGAATGTCTTCCTTTGGCGACCCCGCTCCGACTGGCCCCTCGATGTCTGCCATGCTATGTTACTGTATGACACAGAAGGTTCTTCTTCCTACAAGAAGCGAAACACAGTTTAGATGAGCGATGAGTGATTGCGAGAGCTCTATATTTGAAGCGAGCGAAAAGAGAATCCGGTGTATTTCCATCGGAAATTGCGGACGTATTGTTGACATGCACCACGATAGGCGACAGGGGATAGCACGGTAAAAGTGACATATGTGAGCATGACGGAGCAAACGAGGCAGGACGATATGGCTAAACTAACATTTGTGCGGATGAGGGAGCGGGCGAGGGGGCTGTTATGTCAAGCCAACACATGTCTGAAGGAGGGAGCGGGCAACGCCGTACAGTATGGATAGACTGGTATTTCTGTGGACCACATAAAATTCTCAAAACATTACACAATAACTATGGATGTGTCGGAAGGCTTCATATAAAATTTCTTAATTTTCGGAGCTCATTTGCTATATGTAAAAACTCATACAAATATCAAAACTATATGAATTTTTGAGCAATATTCACAATGGATAAAATTACCAAACAATTATACTGTGATGTACGTTATGTCGGAAGACTGTACATAAATTTTTGTAATTTTTGGAGCTTGTTTGATATATTTAAAAATTTAAACAAATACTAAACGAAAAAATTAGGGTAGGTAATTAAGCCGGCTTAATCACCTGCCGCCCCCTCACCACTGTCCCCCCACTGGGCGGCAGGTTGCCTATCGTCTAGTTGGGGGCGGCAGGCGTTTGCCGTCGGCGGCTGCGCCGCGTGTCGCCTCACGGGCACTGCCGCCGTCCACCGGATGACATAAGCGATATTTTTGTCAATACAATGTGTATACGGCTATTTTTGTAAATATGGATGATAACAGTGCCAAATCTGCCTTTCAACTCGTTAATAAAGCTCAAAATTGTAGAATGACAAGCTTAGAAACATGTTATTCCATGGAAATGTACTACTACAACCAGAGATCTGACTAGATTTTTTTGGAGACAAATATTCCATGAAAATAGTCAAACACACAACGAAGAACATTTATAATTTAGTAGCAGCTTTGCCTAAAAAGAAGTGGACAGAGATTAATATATTCATCTTGGAACTGTTGTGCTTCAGGAAGGAATTTAAAATCGGTTGAACTGAAAGCTGACAAAGGGATGGAGGACGTGGAATACTTTTTCAAGTTTTGCTTAGGAAAAATAGGTCAGAACATGAGGAGCTGTGCATGTCAATTGGACATGTTCTTTTCGGTTTCTAAAAGTTTTTTTTTCGATTTTTCTATAGTAACAAGCTTTTAAATAGAGTATCTTTTCAAGATAATATCTACTAGTTAATTGTAGTACATACTGTACCGACTTCATTTATATCGGTAAAAACCGCACATGAGTTTCTGTTACTCTATAATCTCTCGCACGAATAGCTCAAAAGTCACAAACCACAGCCAAAAATCGTAAGCTCCAGCTAAAAAGAATATACCCAATAACTTTTAAGTAAAGGCTTGTATTCAAACCTGCTCCACAGCCTAACCATACTCCACCCGAACGCCCATGCACTCTCATGTATGCGTTGGCTGCTGCCTCTACAAAAGAAGATTGAAGAAGAAAAGACTGGATAGTCAACTGACGTACTTGTGAGGTTGAGGAAACATCAGGTTTGTTTGATATGTGCAAAATTGTATGCTTCTAAAATTGGATGCTCCAGTATGACTAAAATTCGGTCATAAATCAGTTTTGCCAAGATTCAGGCAACAATTACGAAGACATTGAATTTAGAGTTGTCAAACATGACCAGCCAAAAAATTGGCAACAAATAAATATAGCACATAAATGCTCGTCAATTCTTAATTTTAAACCAGAGATACCAATGAATCAGGTGATTGACAGGTTGGCTGATTTTTCCAATGGGCTCCCAATACATCGGTGGAAAATCCACACACCAGATGTGGTGATCGGTTCGGCTGAAAAGCTCATGGCTGAAAACACTATAGCTGGCTGAAAAAAGCACTGTAGCTGACAGGGGCTTATTTAGCATAATTAAATTTAAAAAATTTAAAAATATAAAAAATATGTTAGCCCATTACGTATAATACAAACAAATACGGGAAAAAAAGAACCGGCAAAAAAACTCAACAAAAAGCCAAAAGTTCAGAAAAAGACGAAACTTATGAATAGTGAAAAATAAGCCAGAAGCCGAAACCGAGTTGATCAGGGCTTAAACTTCTGATTTCTGGTTTATTTTTATTATTAATAAATTTTATCTTTTTTTAAACTTTTGGTTTTTTAAGCTTTTTTGCCATTTCTGTTTTCTCGTATTCGTTTGTGTTGTCCATGATGAGCTAATATATTTTTATATTTTTTAAATTTTTAAATTTAATTACACCAAATAAATCATTTTTAACTATAGTATAATTTCAGCTAGATATAACACAATTTTAACCATTAACCATTATTTTTCAACCCAGAATGAAGCAGTACATGTAGGCCAGCTGTGGCCCTATAGGCTACTAGCTACAAGCTGTACTGACTGCAATGATGTCAGCTCCTCCCTCCTTGACTATTTAAGACCTCTCGTGTTCGGATCCATGAACTACCATTGCTCCAGCTTCCAACTCCCAAGCTATTACTAGCCCAAAAAAAAATACAAGAAACCTTCTTTCTCTGCCCATTCCTCGGTGGTAACCCCTCTTCTCTACGTTTTCCCCCTTCCATTTGTGTTACTCCAGGCCTGCAAGCTCTTCTGATATTTTTCTCTTAATCTAATTTCTTGGCGTGCCTTTCAATAATCTAGATGTAAAAACTACAGTTCTCTTATTATGAATAACAAGTTCAAGATAGGTGACCTTCTGTGTACTTTCTATGAGATGATAAACTGGGTCAGCAAATGCGAAGGGTCACCTTTTCCGTTGTATTTGTAGTTTTCTCCTCATTTGGGGTTGTAAGATTGTGTCTTATGTAAGAGAGCTCTCTTCAGTCCACTCTCAGATGGCTGTGGGTTTTATTAGCTGCCGACTCATCCATTCACCTACCAAGAATCATGGAGGAGTGCATGTCTTGGTAGCCGACTGGATGGCGCGGGAGCTAAAATTTACCTCTGGGCCGTTTGTGGTTGGACTGAAGGGTGCTCCCTTGCTCAAAATACGTGTGCATAAAATCATCTTTCTAAGTCTGATCTTGAGTTTCTGTACGATTTACGGCATATTTTTTTTATTTGGTGAGCATTGGTCAGATATTCTTTAGTCTTCACATCATTATCATCTTTCTCTTGATGTTCTTAATTGCAAGATTTAGATTTTCTCCAAAAGAAATCTGCAGGTCGTGAACTATGCTTTGGGTTATTCAGTAGCTATGATATTGGGCTTTCCATCTACAAAGGTTTCCCACCTACAGTTACCTAGAAAGGTTTCCCATCTACATTTTCAAGCCGTCTGATTCTATTCAAGAGGGACGTCTACTATTTGCTCCTACTCTATTCAAGTAAAGAACATGTATGTATTCCAAATGTCAACATTACCAGCATTGCAAATTTGTAACTGGAAAATTTTCTTGTCCACCTGTTCGTGTGGAGTGATTGTTGAGATCATCTCAAGGGGATACTATTGGGGTTGTTCAAGGCAAAATTCAATGTACGCACAATCTACATGCTGCAGCTACTAATTGTTCTTTCTACGCCATAAGAAATAAAGCTTGATTCTTCTGGGTAATTCAGAAAATACAAGTACGCTAGCAGAATCTACTTTCTGGCGTTCTTTAACTAGTAAGTAGATATTTTTGGATTTAGTTTGGCAGATTTCTATGTAACTTTTGAGGCACTGGTACTTGTAATATGTCCCAAACAGCACGGGATCTCCGTCTTGTCTATTTCTGATGAGTCAAACTTTGCCATTTCATGTACTCATGCTCATGCATGAATTTGTCCATGTATTTTCTGTATCAACACAAAATAACAGGAAGGCAAAAAAAGATTCTTTATAGCCTCCTCATCTTTTAGAGATACTCAATTGATGGCAAAATGGTATGTACTCAGAGAGACCATCTTGACTAGGAAGGTTCAACATATATATGCAAAACCTAAGGATTTGAACCCTATTGATTTTTTCCTACATGATGGCCTTGGAATAGAGGCTTCCGATAATATCCATTTCAAATACCATTTTTAGACGTTCTTTTCAAATATCTTTGGAATAACCCATTTTACAGGTCTATCCTGCATAAACTTTTTCTTGCTTTGTTGACATCATGTCAAGCATTATTGCAAGTTTGATTTGAACAAATTTGCTGATCCACAAGTATATTAGTGAGTAATTTGAAATCAACAAATTTGTAGTACGGATAGATCCGCCTGAATATTAGGTGCACCATGCACATTTGACAGATGGAAGTACTCTTGTATTTTTGTTGGTTTTATTGCACGTTTTGTGTGTTCTCAAATTATATTTTAAGGCTGTTGGGCCTAAGTTCTCAAATTAGTTTAAATCATCCAACTTGTTTTACCTTCGGATTACCGAACAGCTAAACAAAGGCAAAAGCGATTAATAATTTAATTCGTTGCACTCTTGTGAGATCAAAATAAACAAAGTCAACTTGTGAAAAAAAAAACTCACCCCACTGGAGCTTGAAAATACACTATTATTTTCGGCTGATATGTTCTTCCCTTTTCGCCCGGCTTAAGCTTGGGGCTTCTTACTTATTTTTTATTATTTATAAATTTCATTCTTTTATGGTTTTTAGTTTTTTTTTGCCTGATCTTTTTCTGTATGCATTTGTGTCGTGGTTAATCTATTTTTTCTATTTTTAAAATTTTAAAATTTAGTTACGTTAAATAAACATCATTAGTTACAGTATAATTTTAGCTAATTATAATATAATTTAGTTATAAATTAGTTTATTTCAATCCGACCGAACGACACCTTTGCACCAGTGATGTGTCGATATGATATGAACCATGAAGGACGTTAAACAGTCCTGCCATGTTGCGTGCACACATTGCTCAATAGTCCAAAGGGTACGTAGTTCCTGTTGCCTGTACCGGCCTGTTACCACAGGTGTTTATATATGTTGCACTGTAGTAGGAGTGCGTAGAGTAGTGCTTCTGCTTCACAAAGCATATGTATGGTCCATGTCGTGCATGTAGCTAGCTTGGTGCACTGTAATATCTTGTCCCTTTTGGTTTTGATCTCCATTAAGCATTCATGATCATTTCTTCTGCATAAATAGCCACTAGACCGGCGTCCTATAGTCTTCTAGATCTTGGAAATGATTAGCTACCTACGCGCGTCGTCATAAGTTTCAAATAAAAATATGTTACAATATAATGGCTATGATCGAACATGAGCGAGGTACAAACTATGTGCAACTGCGCCCTGCATGTTCAAACAATGTCGTTCAACCATCGATCTCACAAAAAAAAAAGACGTGGTGCTCAATGCATATCGTGGCTGCTTTGTGTTTGCGTTTGGAATATCGTACATATGCTTTCATCTAGTACTAAGTTTAAATAATTATTAACACTGCATGTAAGAATTATCAACTTTGTTTGCTACCGCGAATGTATAACCTCTGGTGAGAGCACTAAAAACTTTGTTGTGAATAATATACGGAGTGGATTAGTGTACTCATGGGCAAAACGTTACTTGCGATGTACCTCAACATAAGTTTTTTAAAAATATCACTTCTAAACAAGATAACAATACATAGCATTTTTAAGTTGACACTGGTGACATGCAGCTGTAGCGACGATATACAAAATATAGAACGCCAACAGAAAGCTATTTAAGACAAATATAACCATGGTTAATTCTTGTCTACAGTGGATGTCTCCACCTTGCACACTAAGGGGTTGCTTCAAGTGGCTTCAGCTTCTAGCTTTACTGCTTCAAGTGGCTTCAGCTTTTAGAATTTAGTTTTCAGAAGTTAGAAGCTATTTGAAACGTGTTGGTGTTTTGTTTCGACTTTTTAGTTTTAGCCTTTTTTTTGTGTTTTTCTTTTTTTCCTTTGTTTCTTTGCATTGTCCGTAAAGATATAACGGTGTTTTTTTTTCTATTTTTAATTGAATGTATAGTAAAAAGCTAACAGTTGCTATAATGTAATTTCAGCCAACAACCACAACCAAAAGCTAAAGCCAGTTAGAGTAACTCCTAAGTGGGCATTTAAAACAGCCGGACTTTATGGCTTTTGGTTGGAGTTTTTCGCTTTTGGTTGGCCTAGAATAGTGGCGGCTAGAATTAGAAACGCCTGAAATTAGAAGTTTCCTATTTGATTCGGCTTTTAGTCAGACTATCTACTTGGCCTAATTCGGCTTTTAGTTAGCAGGCCACCTCACCGCCACCTATTCCACCGTCTTCGGCTAAGTTATCGCAAAATCTTTCGTGTCACTTTGTATTCCAGAGTCGCCTCTAACTTTTCTCACAAATGAATTTGATCGCTTTTGTGGCTCATCACCAGATTTGGGCTATCTTCCCCTTCGCTGTCCAAATCATCACCACCATCGAATTCGTCGTGCTCAATGAGCATATCCACAATCCTTTGCATCCATAGCATCAAACTTATCCCCTCCACCTTTTCCCTACTTTAATTTGGTTGATGTACCGCCATGGAGTGTTGCCACCACCACCATCTTATCGAGCATAGGTTGTCTCCCAATCTCCATCTCCGGTGAGTTTCTGTTGAACCTAATTGTGTCATCACATGTTCCACCTTTCTACCAATTATCACCCTCAGCTAATTGTTTTCTCTCACAATTATTCACTGGAATCAAGCTGTCTTCCTTGTTATCACCTAAACTATTGCCGTCGTAGCAGATTTCGTCGCTATTGATGATCTACTACCATCATCAACCTCAACATTGTCTTCCCCATGTTGTGTTCTACCCCGTGCTCACCTCGCCTTCACCGAAACCCCACTGGAACGCTGTTGTTGCCATCTGCCTCGGCCTTGACTGTCGGCCCTGCTCGTCTCCAGCAACGCCGCCATGCACGACCACTGCGACACCACCACCCATCTCCTCCCCGAGGTCCCGCCAACCCATTTTGTCTGTTGGCTATGCCTCTTGGACCACCGCTCGTCGAAGCCGACGCCAAAGTGGTTTCTTGAAGCCAACTGTGCAAAGCTTCTTGCAGCAGAAGTGTTTAATTTGACTTCACCAAATCCGTTTCAAATGCCCCCTAAGCCAACATAGGGTGAACTAGTTTCAAAAAATTAAAATCGGCAATGTTTGACAATGTTGGATTAGTTATATGCATGTGTAGCAGGGGCAAAGCCAACATTGTGGCATCGGGGTCCAATGACACCAATGTGGCCCAGTAGTGTAGTGAGCAGCCCATGTATATTTTGTGGTGAACCCAATGGCAAAATCCAAGTGAACCTAGTCCCCAGGCCCTTAGCAGCCCAACCCAAGCCATCAGCATTAGGCCATCCAAGGCATGAAGCCATCAGACCAGCCCAATCCCAGCGCACGCATCAACTGAGCTCCTCATCAACTGAACCTGACCAGCGCCAACCCTGCCTCTAGTAGAAGCATCGGTTCCTCCCTTGCTCATTTTAGGTTTTGGTCGCTATGCCGCCACTGCTCTTCGAGACTTTGACCGCCTCATCCGTACTCAGTCGTTGGTGGCTCAGAGAAGGACATGGCTCTATTGACTCGACCACCTTTGTGGCGGCCGCAGCTGGCAGCAAGCCGACGCTGCAGCGAGAAGCAGGCGGTAGGCCGCAAGCCAATCCCCTCCATTCTTCTTCTTCTGATTTCTTCCGATCCCACCACCCAGCATAGCAGGGACAGGGAGTGAGGGAGGTACTGAGGTCTAGTTCTTCATCTTTCCCAGTTCTATGTTCTCTTAATCTCTTTGGTAGTCAATAGCTTGCTTTTGATTTTTGATAGAATAATACTTCAAATTGGGCACTAGACTAGACTGGATTGGAGTTCATGTGTTAATTAATCGAAGTTAAAATGTTGCTGTGGCAACTGACTAAGATATTATGGGAGCATGGATAGTTAGGAACATGGAACAAAATAAACAGCACGGGCTTGCATCCTAAAGGTGCAGCTTGCTCTCCTGTTTTCTCTACATGCTCTCCTATTTTCTCTACACATTTAAACAAAATTCTGACTAAATTCTGCATTCCTACTCACCCAGATAGCATGCATCTACATTTGATATTATATAATGAGACAAGAGTAGAGACAAATGCTATCAAGCAGTCCAGTAAGCATAATTTAGACAAAATAAATTGCAGACAAGTTCCAATTGGTTTGGTGCTTGCTTTTTTTACTGATGGCATGAATTATTGAATTATGTGATGAACTGATGATGATTGATGGTAGTTAGTACTAGAGAAGGAGGAATTGTAGAATGTAGAGTAGAAGCTAAGCCATGGAAACAAAGAAGCATCTTTCTTTTCCTTGGTGTATCGACTTCTAAAGCTAGTGCTAATTTTGCCTGTTGCCACGGCATCAGTGGAGAGATGCTTTTCAGCCGTGAATGTTGCCAAAGCTATGTTGCGTAATAAAATTGGAGATGAGTTCGTGAGTGTCTATGTAATTTGCTATGTGCAGAAGTACATATTTTCTACTATTCAGAATGATGTTGTGATTGATCGCTTCATGAAGATGAAAACTCGCAAAGCACAACTATAAAATGTGAGTTACTTCACATGTTTCACTTAATGATATTCCTTTAGTTTGTAAAATTTTCGTACTATCGTAGTCATTTTGAATTATAACATGCCATATTTATTCATTGTTTTCAGGAAACACAAATTGAAGCTACGAAGTCATCTTTTGGGACTTGGTTTCCTTTACTCTAAATTACGTAAACAAGTGCTTTTATGACTTCACCTTAACTGGTATGTCTTGCCTTTTGAATATAGAAAAACTATTATGTCAATGCATATTTCAATTGTTTAATTATGTAATTTTTTGACGTGAGATATTCCAATTGTTACATGGTGTGAATTCTACTCTACTAGGACTATAGTTAGTTCATACTCTAGTGGCCTAATGACCCCAATGCCTAGTTTTCCTGTCTTCGCCCCTGATGTGTAGTGAGATATAGGATACAGATATATTTGGCGATGTTGTAGGTTCTTGTGTAGAATGGATTTCTCTGCCCTAGGGTAAGAAGTTAATCTGCATTCACAGTGTAAAATAATTTCTTGACATTCGCAGCGTAAACTAGTTTCCAGAAAAATTCTTACCAAAGTTTTTGCATATGTAATACTCCTGAAGTTCCTACATTGTACAGGCTGCTCCAATTAAGAGCTGCTTGGCGGTACAAAAGTGGCGTGTAAAACTGATTTGCAGAATAATAATAATTACGAAAAGGCCATTAGGCAAGCCCAGCAACAACCTGAACCAACTTCGCTTGTGCATCATGGAACGCTGTCCCGGCCGGCTGGAAGGAAACCCTAAAGCGAGCGAGAGAGGGAGCGCCGCGGCAGGTGCACGGCCGGTTTTGTAACACGTGCTGGGCGCGACCGTTGCCTCGCTGATTCGAACGGCAGCCGAGCAGGGGCGGCCAGAGGGAAGGCAAAGGAGAATCTCGCATGGCGCGGAGGCGGCAGAGCAGAACACAAGAGCGCAGGTTGGAGCTGGAGTACGTTGAGCTCCACGAGGGCGTATGGTGGTCTTTTCCTATGTTGCCCCCTTGTTTACTCCTCCCCATGCAGTGGCGGAGCCAGGATTTCAACCTTAGGTATTCCCACTCTCACATAAAAAAATCCAATCTATAGATTTAAAATATAGTTCAGAGTAGTACGTTATCGATAATTAAAGTCACAAAAATAGTCAAATAACAAATTGTTCAGCTCTAAGATATGCATGAAACAAACTAATAAGTAATAAAGAGAACTTACAAAATACTATAATGTTGTTTTAACCTTGCGATTCTTCATGGCTTGGAAGCGGTTGATGATGTCATTGTCCTTAACTTGTAGAAAGAACTCCCGCTCAATAAATGTAACCAAGCAATCATTCAAGTATTGATCCCCAATCTTATTTCTCAATTTGTTCTTCACATAATTCATGACAGAAAAGACTCTTTCAACACTTGCAGTTCTACTGGAAGCACTAGCACCAATTTGAGAGTCCACAGCGTCCTCGCGTTGGCGCTGGTAGGGGTGGAGCTCGTTCAGCAGCTTGGTCAGGCGCCGAAGTGCCGAACAGCGGCAGGAATCGGAACGGCCCGCAGCTAGGGTTTGGGAATTGGGATTCAGGAATCAGGAGGCAGCCGCCGCAGCTCGGAGAGGATGGGAGCCAGGCCAATAGGCTGTTTTTTTGGGCCGCTGTGCGCTAGAATAGCGAAAATATCACAGAATACATCATTATACATTTATATATATATATAAGTATACATACATATATACTAAAGATTACATCAAAAAAGTTGGGTATTCCCGAGAATACCCAGGAATACCATTAAATCCGCCCCTGTCCCCATGCCCTCCTGTTTGATGCGCCTCTCTGTCGTCTCGTCGGGAACCTCTCTTCCTCCCACCACCGCATCCGCTTCCCGAGGAAACGGAAAGCTAGCTTAACACTAGGTTATACTATATGTGATATCTCCTAACCTCCTGCCTCTCGGCCAACTGATGCTGAGCAAAATGCAGAGAAGGGATTAAAAACGTTGTTGGTGACATGGCATGCTTCCAAGCACGAGGGCGGTGGTGCGCAGATTCTTCAAGTTGCGCACAGGTGCTGGGTGGCTAACCGCTTTGTTTTTTTGCGTTCTTCAAGCTGTCATGCGTGGCCAGCAGTGGCGGATCCAGGAAAATTTTTTGGAGGGGCTGAAGTACCTTCAGCTCGACCTCAGCCCCTTCTACATTATACATCCATGGCTAAAAATTTAGGGGGGCTCCAGGGGGGCTCCAAGGGTCCGGTAGCGATAGGGGGGGCTCGAGCCCCCCGCCCCACCGCTGGATCCGCCCCTGGTGGCCAGCAGCTAGCCCTATTGATACATCTATTCGTTCATGCTGCAACTTGAAGGATCATGAGAGAAGTCTATGATTTTGTTGTAATGAACTGTAAAACTTTGATCCAGGAGATAACACACACATCGCAAATAAACGGAGAGAACACACGAGAATTTCTGATTTTCTCTATTCTCTTACTTGCTCCCCTTTTTCCTTTACTTTTTCTTGCTTTTTTCTTTTCTTGCTTACTAAATTGGGTACAAACCTCCTCAATATAAAGACTAATAATCTCCTACTCGTATATCTATTCGGACTTCAAGTTGGACACAGCTTCAACTTGAGTTATACTCGAAGACGGACTCTACTGCATCTAGAACTCTAAGTTAAGATTATTTCTAACAATCTCTCCCTTAATCTTGACTTGACACACTCTAGTTTTAGTCTCAATGCATTATGAACTACCAGCCACGCCTCCACATGAAGCGTTTTACATGCAAGCTACATGTAGGAACTCAACTAAACTGGTACGGGTCCATCCAGATGCAAAGATTCTAAAATATTGCGGCAGTCAGTCTCAACTACGACTTACTAAACTCATACTTGACACAATGGTGACACATCTCCTCAATGTTCCGATTCCTTTTCACCTTACTAGAGTTTGGATGGCGACACATCTTCTCGACGTCTCTGACTCAACTCATCATCAGAGCACTGTTGATTCATCATCACTGAGTGCTTTAGCAAGAAACACTTTCTTCATCTTAATAGCCCAGGCTGCATAATTGCTCGTCGTGAGCATCGGATAATGTAGTGAAACAGCGGAACTCTTTTTTGCCATCATACTGGATGATGCCTCGTCACCGGTGACACCACTTCCCAGAAAACGCGACATGATCTTGAGCACGGATCAAGATCTCGGGCTACTTTGAAGTGGCTCTTGGACCGAGGGAACGGAAGGACGTGCCACGCACGTCTTTTTCTCGGGAGAGAGCTGCGTGAAGATGAGCGACGTGCGCCTCAGGAGTGCCGCGTGAGACGCGATGAAAACGAAACGTTTAGATGATTTTTCTAGCGACTTAGTTCTCACCTAGGCTCTGATACCATTTGTAAAACTTTGATCTAGGAGAAAATGCACACATCGCAAATAAACGGAGATAACACAGGAGAATTTCTGATTTTCTCTATTCTCTTACTTGCTCCCCTTTTTTCCTTTACTTTTTCTTGCTTTTTTCTTTTCTTGCTTACAAAAATGGGTACAAGTCTCCTCAACATAAAGGCTAATAATCTCTTACTCGTATACGTATTCGGACTTCAAGTTGGATAGAATTTCAACTTGAGTTATACTCAAGACGGACTCTACTACGTCTAGGACTCTAAGTCAAGATTATTTCTAATATGAACGATTTTGATTTTGGAAAAGTAAAAATTTGAAATGTGTAGATTTGCATATTTTTCTTGACAACATGTAGACATGGATGATTTTTTGGAATTTTGAGTCATAGGATGATTTAGTAAGATAGATCAGTGGTTATAATGTGCATAAGCTATATTATTGCTAACATGGGTCAAAGTTGGGAATAATTTGTACCCGAAAATAATTTCTTTGTCTTTGAATGTGCAGGGTCACTTGCAGTTAACTGTAGTCAGCGATGAGGATCGGGGCTACACTCATGGAGGAGTTGAGGTCCAGAACTATTGAGAATGTCGGGTGAGACGGTGAGCTCAAGCATGACATGAGAAAGGCTAGAAATGTTGAAGATAAGTTCGAACGGCATGGTTGCACCATGTGATTTTGTCGGTCCAAGTGAGGCGTGATCCGGTATAATCGGAGTGGGAGAGATTTGCCGGCGTGTAGCAAGCTAGTGGTGCACTTACACATGGCAACCATAGAAATTGCTTGCAATGGAAGATGAAGACCCGGTCAAGAAAAGGTATTTTGGTAATTTGGGTCAAGGAAAAGCTGATTTGATTGAGACGGATCAAGGTTAAGGACTTAGCGGATTCAGGCTTATGTGCTTTGAAAAGCGTAAATAAGTGAACATGTGTGAGTAAAACCCATGTGTGTTAGGTCATCAGATATTTTCTATTGTGCTAAGTAGATAGTATCCGCTAAGAGCTAGGTATGGCTGGTTAGCCCACCTATATAAAGGGATTAGGATGGAGACCTGAATTAACCATCTAATCCATCTCTCTTGTGCTCTTATGTTTAAGATTAGGGTTTGAGAGTTGAGTGTTTGTGATGTGCTCTCTGTCCTCCAAGAAGGAGTGGCTATAAAACTTACCTCCTCATATGGCAATACATCAATCTTTGATTATTTCCATGGCTATCTCTTGTTTGATTGATTTGCTTTTGATTTGGTTGTTTTTAATCTATTCTCTTCCCTCTTCTTGATATTGTTGTGCCAAGGACGTGTAAGATATGGAGATAATTTCATAAAATTAATCTCCACCCATCTAGGCACTTTGGTAGCAAATTCATCAAGAAACTCGGTTCTTGCACATTTTCGATCTGTCAAGTGATTTCTTGATCTGAGGGTTTTTGGCTTGATTTATCGAGTGTTCTAACTTGCTATGATATGTGAAAATATATCCAAAGCCATCTTGGCCATCATCCACCTACGAGCAAGTCGTATCCACTGTTTTAGGTTTTTGACCTTTTTGGTGCAATCTGCCTTTAAATGGAAAATGATCAAAACTTTAGCAATAATTTTCTTAATTGTTGATTAGAAAAGGTTTTTGACATTCTATATAAGATGTGTACCAAATTGCAAGTGATTTAGAGCATTAGTTTGAAAGTTAGCCTAATTTTAGGTTTTGGGCCAATTTTGGTGTGCAGAGCTGCACGAACCAAAATATCCCAAATCTCTTAAATTCTTGCAAGTTTTTTGATTGAGATAGGTGCCTAAGGTCTTGAACTAGTTGTGGTTCAAGTTTTAAGTCTTTTAAATTGGCGATCAAAAGTTACATTATTTTTTGAATTTGACATAATGTTAAAATCACTATTCACAGGCCGAAAATTTCAATAAATACGAATTTTTTTGGATTTTTGGCTTGTTAATCTTCATAGATTCTCATTGCTATTGAAGTAAAGATTATAGAAATACTTAGGGAAAATTTTGAAGGCACTATTCACCCCCTCTGTTGCCATATTAGTCCTAAAAATGGTATCACAACCCAATTAGCTCTTCGCATTGATCTTAACCGATTTTAGGAGCCATGGAAGCAAACAATTATTCAACCAAGCTACATGTGTTCGATGGAGTGGATTTCTCATATTGGAAGTCTTGCATGCATGCTTACATTAAGGCCCAAAGGTACGCAATTTGGCTTGAGGTCAAAAACCCTTACGTTATGCCGACCGACGACAATGTAACTTCTCCTGATGTGGAGGCAAACTGTAAGGCACACATCTTCCTAATTTAGGGACTCAATCGATCTGAGTTTGAGTGAGTCTCTCACTTGAGATCTGCTCACGAGATCTGGAAGACCCTCTCTGACTACCATGAGGGCTCTATTGTAATCATGGAAGTGAGACAGAATCAAATCAAGAAAGAATACTCCAAGATTGAGCAAAAGCTCGGTGAGTCTTTGGATGAGTTGTGGGGAAAGATATCCTGCTCATTCCCATGGCTATCGTGTCTTTAATTTGGATACTAACAAAATTATTGAGACATATGAAGTTACTTTTGATGAGGCTAGTCTTGATACTAGACCCAACGGTACAGGTACACAGATACTTGGTGAGAGCGAGAGCATCTTCATCGACGACGACCTTGACAAAGAGGATGAGGAGCCAATCCATCCTCTAGTCAGTTATGAGTTGGCTGGAGAGCCTGCTTCTACCTCTCTAGCTTCAGGAGAATAGTCTCCTCTCGCTGATGCTTCGAGTGGCTCTATTCCTACCTCCACAGCCTATGAGGTAGAGACCAAGTCTGCACCAGGATCCCCTCTTCATATTCAACGATGATACCCTCAAGAGTAGATGATTGGGATCTCCATGAGCGAGTCACTTGCTCCAGGTTTATCTCTCCAATTTCTCATGCATATTCTGCTTTTGTTGCGTCTTTTAAACCCTGAGATGTCACCCATGCTTTATCTGATGCCTCCCGAGTCAATGCCATTCATGAAGAGCTTGAAAAGTTTGAAAGAAATCAAGTCTGGACCTTAGTTGAACCTCTACCTAATCACAGCATAATTGGAACAAAATGGGTGTTCAAGAATAAGTAAAGTAAGGATGGGTTGGTAGTTCACAACAAGATTAGGCTTATTGCTCAAGTATCTTATAGGTGAGGGCTTAGACTTTGAAGAGACCTTTGCACCTGTAGCTAGATTAGAGGCCATTCGTATATTGCTAGCATTCGTGGCGTCTAAGAGCTTCAACCTTTTTCAAATGGATGTGAAGAGTACTTTTCTTAATGGTTTCATAGAAGAAGAGGTCTATGTCAAGCAACCACTTGGGTTTGAAAATCCCAAGTTCCCAAACAATGTGTGTAAGCTTTCCAAAACCTTGTATGGATTGAAGCAAACTCCTAGAGTTTGGTGTGATAGGTTTAAGAGTTTCTTACTTAATAATGAATTTAAAATGGGAATGGTATATAAAACCTTGTTCACTCTCAGGCATGGTAGTGACTTCTTGATTATTCAGATATATGTGGATGACATCATATTCTGTAGTTCTTGTCATGTTTTGGTATCCAGATTTTCAGATTCTATGAGCATGGGATTTGAGATGTGTATGACGGGCGAGCTGACATTCTTCCTTGGTCTTCAAGTCAAGCAACTGAAATAAGAGACCTTCATTCATCAAAGCAAGTACACGAGGGACCTTTTTCAGCGCTTCAATGTGGGAAGCAGCAAGCCAATATCTACTCCAATTGCCACCTTGACTGCGCTGTATCCTGATGAGGATAGAGAGCCCGTTGACCAGAAGGAGTACCGCAGTATGATCGGCTCTCTCCTCTACCTCACGGCGTTGAGGCTGGACATATAGTTTGCTTTGTGTCTATGCGCTCGATTTCAGGCTTCCCCTCGTGCTTCTCATCGTCAAGCAGTGCATCGCATCTTCAGATATGTTAAGAGCACTCTTGATTTTGGACTTTGGTATTCTTCTGATTCTGCACTTTTCATTTGGGTTTTTTATGCTGATTTTAGGGGTGTAGAGTTGATAGAAAGAGTACTTATGGCACCTATCACCTCTTAAGCATCTCTTATCTCTTGGTCATTTAAAAAGTAGTCCTCTATTGCATAATCTAATGCTGAAGCGGAGTATGTAGCTACTGCTAGTAGCTGTTCTGAGGTTTTCTGGATCTTATCTACTCTGCGAGACTATGGGTTGGCCTTATATAGTGTTGCTCTTTTCTGTAACAACACTAGCGCCATAAACATTACCAAAAATCTAGTGTAACACTCTAGGACCAAACACATTGGCATTAGATACCATTTCCTTAAAGACCATGTAGAGAAGGGTGATGTGCTTCACTTTGTCGAGTCCGAGCAACAATTGTGGATATTTTTACTAAGACTCTTGATTCTTCTAGTTTTGCTTCTTTGCGGGGAGAGTTGGGAGTTATTAGTTTTTTTGGCCTGTTTCGAGGGGAGTTTGTCTTTTTTGTATCCATTGTACCATATTGTATTTTAAATTCAGCAATATGCATTGTAATATAAATACATGGAGTTTTGACTATTATTCTTGTGCAACATGATATCTCGCTTTACATCTTGCTATACCTTGTGTTAGTTTGCTAGAATTATCATGCCTTTCTATGTGAAGCTTATCTTTTGCTATGCTAGTTTTTATTAAATATGAACATGAATTAAATTATGTATTGTTGGATTTGTGACTAGTCTTGATCTAGTGATCCTTGTATGATTTATGCCATATCAAAAAGGCTAATTTGAGTCTTGAATCTAAATTGAGCTTTAAATTGAGCTATACTAGTTCTTTATTGAAGCATGAGTTAGTATTAGCTCCTTGTTCTTGAACTAAGTAAAGAAATAATAAAATAATCTCTTTTATGTGAAAAAACTGATCTCACAAATTCTTTCTCATGAGACTGCTTTCTATTGCACTAGATATGAACTCAAGGGTAATTTTGGATGACCAAAACCACTTCTTTAAGCAATTAAGTTTCTTGCTTGGGGTGGTCGCATAAGGCTTGAGATTTAGCACATGGCTAAGAAAATAAAATCTGTGAAAAATGTTTGAAGCCTAGGAGCTAGTTGTAGATGGCTCCTATCCAAGACTTGCTTTGCTAAGATAAAGCCAAACATGATTTTAAGAAAATGCCAAATGTGCTAAATTTACTCCATTACAAGTGGTACCAAGTGTTTGAACAAAATGATTCAACATTGAATTTGTAGCACTCTAATTTGACTCAATTAAAGCTTTTTGGTTTCATTTAGTTTATTGACATGACTTGGCTCATTTTTGGATAACTTTCGCTAAACTATGATCTTAAGCAACTTGACATGCTAAAAATCCATTGAAAATCACTTTGGATAATTTTCATGACTCCTAATGCTAAAAATGAATAAAATACAACCATTTCATTCCATTCATGCTTTATCTTCTTCCATGCATCTTGATGACTCCACTGTCAAGGGGAGAAAGATTAGTAAAAATGCATATCTAGAGCATGATTTGGAGTTTTTGTGCAAAAACTCACTAAATTAGAGCTTTATTGTGTTGATGTGATTCTTGATCTTTTTATCTCTTCGCACGGCCGTGGGGCTAGCGAACCCGCTTCCTCTCCAATCAAGTTTATCTCCTGTCGTCTCTTTATCGAACTCATCTATGCCTGATCAGTTGCTTTCCATTCCATTGTGTAGGATCTCACGCAGCTGTTGAGGGATCGTTCGTGCAGTTGTGCATTCTAGATTCTTCGTTCAGCGTGTTCGCCAAGCGTGCTCAAGGCAAGTACCTCGCGGTCGCGACCTTTCCGTTACCTCTATCTCTGGTAGTTATCAGCATTCCCGGTTAACTCACTAATAAAGGAAATAACAGTTACCTGGCCCGGGGTTACCCACATATAGAGGAGATTTTCACCCACCTAGTAACGTATGAGTGGTTGTACACTCTCGTTACAAAAGATATTACACCCCATTTACGGTTATATAGTCAAGGACAATGATGTGTTTGACTATTCTCGTATAGCCAGGTATGTGGGAGGCAATCGCCGGTGCCTTTGCCATAATTTGCTAAATAACAATTACCTTGGTTCCACATTTTTGTTATCCGCATCGTCGAAAGGTACCAGTGTCCCTGATAAGCTAGTTTCATTGAAATTAACCTGTGTCAATTAGTTGCTTGCATTACTTATTCTTTACTCACCATGTTATGACCGTTGTTGGGTACTTGCTGAGATTTCTAAATCTCATACTTGCTCTTTTCATTCTCAGGTAAAAGACCAGTGGAGTGATAGCATCATGCATGGGTGGGAGCACTCGAGTTTTCAGCACTGTGGATTGCTACTAGTTGTTGTTTCATTTATTATTCATTTGGTTAGAAGTAGACTGGTCCCATGTTTCAAACATTTATTTTACCTTCCATTGGTTCCCTTTTAATGTACCTTTAAAGTTTTAATTTTCTTGTGATTTCTATTGTTGCTTTTATTATTTATTCTTTACTTTGGCAATAACGTTCCATAGTAATATCTCAAATTGGTATGTGAGGTATTACAGAGTGGCTGTAAAACTTACCTCCTCAAGTGGCAATACGTCATTCTTTGATCATCTCCATAGCTATCAGTGGCAATACGTCATTCTTTGATCATCTCCATAGCTATCTCTTAATTTGATTTATTTGCATTTGATTTAGTTGGTTTTGATCTCTTTTCTTCCCTCTTCTTGATCTTGCTGTGCCGAGGCCATGTAAGACACTACTACAGGAAGCCTAATACTAGACGCCAAATCACAGATGGTTTTGTCAAACTGTCTGTGACTGACACTAACACAGACGGTTTTAATTTAGACACCGTCTGTGTTGATGGCGCCGGAGAAAAGGGGTATCACAGATGGTTCTTACCGATGAACCGTCTGTGATATTCTAGTATCACAGACGGTTTTTATTTAAAACCATATGTGATAATTTGGAATTATCATAGACGGGTTTTTATTAAAAATCATCTGTGATAATCCTGCTACATATTTATTGCGCCGCTCAGAACCGCATCTGTCTTCATTTCGATCCAGATCTAGCCGGTGCTGCACTCTTTCGCTCAGGAGGCAAGCTAGGCGATTTCAGGCCAATTCATTTGGTGGGAGGAGGCTGAGATTGAGCTTCGAAGATTCATATGTTCATGGTTGCTCTAGATATGGTTAGTAATGAAATTTATTTTTCTTTACATTACAATTTAGATCTAAGTTTTGGTAAATGTTATTGAAGATGGCTTGCATCTACTTGACCATACATGATCAGTTCCCGTCATGTGGGAGGCCAAATTTATCAAAATTGTTGGTTATATACCTTCAACGATCGCAAGGGAAATAGCTATTGTGTTTATAGTATGAATTAAGCTAGCAAAGCCACAATGCATGTGGTATATATGTAGTAATAATTAATCAATTTAATTTTTAATACTAAGTTGTTATATATATACATAACGTAGGACCGAAGCTGGATGTATGCTGCGAACCGTGTGAGTGAAGAGTACATTAATGGTGTGTCTGCTTTTACAAGAGCTGCCTAGGAGGATATGTTGAATAAGGGGTGTAATATATGTACTGTCCATGCACTGACTACGAGAATTTAAAGATGTTTAAGACCGAGAGCAAATTGAAGCGCACTTGATTCGGAGGGGTTTCAAAAAGGGTTATACGTGTTGGACCAGTCATGACGAAGTGAATGATATGCCACCGGATGACATCGCTGGTGAAGTGAATGATATGCCGCCAGATGATGTCGATTGTTGTTCAGATTCGGATAGGTTGCACGATGACAATCTGGATCAGATGCTTCGCGATGTAGAAGAGAACTATGATGAGAGAGTGTATGTTAAATTCCGGGGCTTGATGGAGGATTTGGAGAAACCTTTGTTCACGTGCTGCAGGTCAAAGAACATGAGGTTGTCGACCGTGCTTAAACTGTTGAAATTGAAGCCAAACAACAGTTGGTCCGACAAGAGTTTCATGGCACTGCTAGGTCTTTTAGCGGACATGCTTCTGGAGGGAAATGAGTTGCCTAAAACCACATATAAAGCCAAGAAGATTAACCTAGAACCGTCTGTGATAACTATATATCACAGACGGTTCTAGTTTAGAACCGTCTGTGATAAATAAGCCTCCTATATATATCCTCAGGCTAGGGTTTTGCGTGTATGCTGCAGTTATAGATCTACTGTCTCACCGCTCTCTCGATCTAGATAGCCCGTCACCGTCTCCTTCTCGGATCTCCCTCCTCCTCGTGTCCACACCGTCGCCGCCGCCTCCTCGGACCTCCGTTCCCAGTCGCCGTCGACCCCCGTCCAGGCCGTCGCTGCCGCCTCCTCGGACCTCAGTCCCCAGTCGCCGTCAACCCCCATCCAGGCTGTCGCCGCTGCCTCCTCGGACCTCCGTCCCCAGTCGCCGTCGATCCCCGTCCACGCCGTCGCCGCCGCCTCCTCGGACCTCCATCCCCAGTCGCCGTCGACCCCCATCCAGGCCGTTGCCGCTGCCTCCTCGGACCTCCGTCCCCAGTCGCCGTTGACCCGAGCCGTGGTGACCGGTGAACACTCCCCTTTCTCCTCTCCTCGCCGTCGACCCCCCGTCCCCTTTCTCGATTCTTACCGATGAGCCGTGGTGAAGCAAAAATACATCATAGACCTCAGCTAGCTTGGTTTTTTGATGGACGTAATGATCACATGGTGCTGCAAAATGTGCTTGTTTTGCATTGTAGAAAACTTATAGGTTGATATCTTTGGCTTAGATCATGTTATATGTGGTTATTGACACTTACAGTCTTTTGTTCTTTATCAATTGGGACAAATTTATATACTATTTGAAATGTCCTTTAATATTGCTTAATTATACTAGCTGATTATTGTGAAAAGAGATTCTTGTGGGAACTGCCATATGCTCTATGAAGTAACTGGTCCTGTACTGAGATTGGATCATAAATCTTGAGCTCTAGATTCGTAGTCCTTTCGGTTTTGCTGGAGTAGTCAGAATTCTGTGCAGTCTGTGATCACCTGTTTAGTAGATTAGTAGTCCTTTCGGTTTTGCTAGATTAGTAGTTCATGTTGTAGATTCAAGATTTGGAGCTACGAATTCACATTTCTTAGAGCTCAAGGTTTGGTTCACATTTGACAAATTCAATCAGTGAAGAGTATAAGACCGTAGTAGTGGGACGTCCAAGATTAAAATCTTAGAACTACTAATTCACATTTCTTAGAGCTCAAAGTTTGATTAAAATCTTGTGTAACCCTACATCTGAGAGCAACTAAAACCACTCTAACATGCAGATTTTAGTCTTTTATGTCTGGCTACTTTTGATGGCAGCATGTTACTTCAATAATCTATGCCTCAAATCTGAATATATGCTGGTTTTAGACTATTGCATGATGTGTTGTATAGATGGCTTAATATTTCCACTTATTTATATCTTGAAGAAGTCATCTTTATATCCAACATGCCATCCGCGCATTCTTCAACATCATCGCCGGATGCGTCCGCTTCAAAATCAAAACGCCAAGGAAGAGGGCTATTGAAAAAGCCTGAGGGCCAATTTACCATCACAGACGTCGATGGATTTGGGACCCCTCTCCTTCCTCGCCGAGCAGCATGCGCATTTCGAAGAATGATCGGAATAGTTGCATGAGAACGGATTGAGATCACATTCAATTCGTGGAAGAGCGTGACTGGGACTTGGAAACGTGAGCTGCTGACAGAAATTTTAGCATCGTTTGAGATCCTAGAAGAACACCAAGACTCCGTGCAACGACATGCCTTGCTAGCAGCGTGCAAAGCATGGAAGAACTTCAAGAGCACGCTTGTCAAGAACTACGTGGAGAAGGATGAAACGCCCTTTCATAAATATCCATTCCTGGAACCACAATAGGAAGAGTTCAAGGCGATGAAGACGACCGAAGATTTTAAAAGTGCAAGTGCGGCGCACAAGGCCCTCTAGGCCAAACACACACACCTCCACAGACTTGACACAGCTGGGTATGCGGGTAAAGTCCCGCAGTGGAGGAGGGAGGACAAACAGGCAATCCTGCAGGACATTGCCCCGCATTTGCCAATATCCCGGATGACCGCGCTCGAAATTGGATTAGAGCGAGGTCATCTACCACGACATCGGGGGATATCTCCTTCTGAAACCCTGCAGACCAGGAAGTGTCCCAACGCCTGGTAAGATATCGAACTACGTAACTTGTAATTACTCCACAATTTCGTAGGAAGTGAAATGACATGTCGTGCTCTTGCAGGAAGCGCTGAGTGTGGAATCTTCCTAGGGATCATTCCAGGGAACAAGGGAGAAAGATATACTTTCCGCGGCCCGGGGAAACAAGGAGCACCCGGGTCGTACGAGAGGCCTTGGGTTTTATGTTCCTTGGAAACATGGTTTTCAAGATGACTCCGAATTGTATCGGAGTAGGAAGAGAACCAAAGCCGAGCGTAAGGCACGGCTACGAGAGGAGATTAAGGCACCTCTTAGAGAGGAGCTAGCTGATTATGTCAGAGATGAGATGCGAAGATTTACAAAAAATCAGCAGGCCGCCGCCGCTCCTGTGCTAGCTAGCCCGCCCAACCGTCTGAGTAGTTGCGCGTTCAATCCTACGACGAAAAGCGAGGCTAGATTTCCTGTGGACGACATCCTAGTAATAATTATTATCTCTGGAATGCTCAATCTGTTGATAGGCCTATTGGAGTAGCTAGTTTTGTATCGTTATATAGGAGGCTACGAAGTGCACGCTCCAAGTGAGATATGCCTCCGTTCCCTTGTGCACTACTTGGGGCCAGGCATATCCGTCTGGTCCTGGGGCCATGGTGCACCAGACTTCAAAAAAGTTCATGTGGATAGTGTGCATGCCAATTTTGAGGTCGTCCCGCTACCAAAGCCCCCCAACGACGAGATCGTGACTCTAGGGCAAGCCATTGGAACATTCATCCAGTGGCCCAAAAGCAACATCTCCCTAGAGGCTTCACCGGTGGCAGGACCACAAGGGCAGTCCGAACTAGGGCTACATGCACTGGTGCCATCTCCATAATGCTTATCTCCACCACCGCTATCTGCACCGGTGCTATCTCCACAGGTGCTATTCTCGCCAAAGCAACTTGCACCGGTGGTATCTTTACAGTCGACTACCGTGAAGTCGACCTAGAAGCGAGGCAGGGCCAAACCAAAGAAGACTGAGAGACCATGTGGTCGTGACTCCTTGTGAATGATGAGTAATTGACAAAGGTTTAGGATAGTCGAGTTTGGATTGTGTGGTCAGACCATGTCGCTGCGTGGTGCAACGGGCCCGGTCGGACTTGGTCAAACTTGGTCGTATGGGATTAGGTTGCATGTTCCGATGATTCGACAGGTTTGGACTTTGTCATGAGTAAGTATGATGTGCTTATGTTATTTACGCTTTCATGTATCGAGCGGTGCTATGTGACGTGTTTCTTGTCTGTGTGACTGCAGGACGTCGAGGCGGAGTCGTGGTGAGACACGAGGTGACCGGACTAGACACAGGGAGGTGTCGAGGTCAGAACGGCCGGATGTGTCGAAGACGGCGGAGATTCGATGTGGTTGCGAGTCGTGGACGACAAGGAGCGCGGAAGCTTCCCGGAAGGTGCACGAGGGGCGAATCGGTAAATTCGCAAGGCTGCACAAGCGGGAGCGGGCTCCGTTGGATTAATGGGCATAACGGGGTGGAGACCCGTTAGCCAAGCGCTATAAATAGGTGGAGGGGGCTGCATGCCTCCTCATGGCTTTGGGAGAGAGTTAGGGTTTGCTAGAGTCAAAAGAGGCTTTGTGAGTTTGTTTTGGCTTTAGGCTTTAGTGGTTGGAGAGTTGGTGTGGGCAGCAGGGAGTGTCTCCCACGATCATCTCCTCTCTCTGTGTGTGTTCATCCCTCACCAAGCATGTAGTGTGGGTGTGTTCTTGAGTTGGGGAGAGGGAGATGATGGATTGAGTGGCTTGTAATCATTACTCTTGTATCAATCATGTATCTCCTTTCCTGTTTATCAATATGAGATGGTGGAGTTTGAGATTGATTCAGTTCTTGTCACTCTGTTCATTTTTCTCTTCTATGCTCCTCTCTGTTGAATTCTTGCCTTTTTGAGATTCTTGTTCTTTCTTGCTAGGAAGGCCCAAAATGTGTTGCTCTATATTGGGATGATGCCTCAAGATCATTTGATCAAGTTTCCCAAGAGCAAACTTCGTTTAATCTCAGACTTGGGTTTTTGAGCCTCCCTGTTCTTCATTTTCTCCTTTTAGGGTTTTATGCAAATCTTGATTCCCTTCACCAGATGGCTTGAAATTTGGCATGGAGAGTCCAGAGGCTATTGAGTAGCTATCCTCAAAGTTTCATTGCCAAAGGATCAAAGATTCGACGGGAATTTGAGTTTTTGCACAGCTCTCTGAATATTTTCAGTGTTTGGGCATGAATCTGAAATTCTTTTGTTTTTCCAGTGGATTCTTGAAATTGGCTCTTGGCTTACTCTTCTAGGAGTGTTCCTTAGCTATCCTCAAAGTTTCCCAAGCCAAGAATCCAAGAATCTTTGCGATTTCCTTAGATTTCTAAAAATCATGTTTGCTGTTTTTCTCGAGAGGTACTACCGCTCCTCGAGAGGTACTACTGCTCCTCGAGAGGTACTACCACTCAGCGGTACTACCGCTCGGCTCAGCGGTACTACCGCTCAGCGGTACTACCGCTTGCAGTCAGACTTGCTCTGAATTTTTTTCCTTGGCTATTTCTTTCTGGATCTGGTTTAGCCTTGTTGTTGTGACTTCCAGTAGTGCCTTTCTTCTTTCTTCATAGCTTCCATAGCTATTGGAGACGAAGCATAAGCGTGGATACTTGAGGGGCGAATTTAATTTTTGAAGGTGCCATTCACCCCACCTCTGTCGCCATTTCGGTCCAACAAAGACAGATGATGATATCCCCTACCTGCCATTGGCCCGTAAATTTGTGCTAGGCGAGCCGATGATGCTCCCGGAAGAGCTCCTAACCCTAGGATTTGGTTGCCAGAGATTACACTCTTGGTATATGGAACAGGCCAATAAGCCACTGGCAGAACGGCGCTCAGGTATCACTGTCAAATTCAGGCTGGATCATTTGCAGCACAGCATTCAAGAATGTGTCTTCGCGGTGACCTTTGAGGATTTATTTGATCTTTTCAATCTCAACGCTCTTGATGCCTCACTCGTTCGATACTGGACGCTGTAAGTGTGTACAATCACAGTCTCCGTTCATGTAATACCGATATGTGTCATATAATTTGTTGCTTTTTCTGTGTATATATATAGCTACATGGTGACTGAAGCTAGATCATCCAAATCACCAATTGGTTTCCTGGACCCACGCTTGGTCGCCATGGATACCATCAGCGAGGATGCATCCTTCGTCGAGAGCTATATTACAACAACACTGCTGGCTCACCGCGATAAGGAATTTGTTCTTATGCCATACAATAAGCGGTTCAATTAGATTTTAATTGTAATTATACCAAAATGGAACAAGGCTATATATCTTGATTCTCTAAGTAAGAACAAAACGGACTACACATTTATCGCCCAATTACTCGATAGGTTAGTACAATTTCTCCATACATAACTATATTGTACTCTTTCTTTCTTTCCAAATGACTAAGCTAACTTTTTCGAATCACGAAGGTCATTCGCCACATACGTTGCACAGGCACGTGGCTCGAAGGAAGGGGCCAAGCCCTTGCAACATGTTCAAAATTTTCGGGTATTCGCTAGTACACATTAATTAATCCTAGACAACTTTTGGTAATAATGCCTCTTGAATTAACACATTCTATTTTTTGCAGTGCCACTAACAGCCGCCGGGCAACACGTGTGGATTCTACATTTGCCACCATATGAGACTACTCCTCAATTCCTCGAAGATCTCCAATTCTAAGGTTTGTCAATCTTCCCACATTTATTTCATACTTATCAGGTTATATATGTACGCACATTAATATTCCTAACGACAGGCTGCGCCCATCTCTACAACTGCATTGAAACAGTTGGACCTTGCACAAATTTGAGGATAATGCGCGTTCTTTTTTATGTCTAAAATCGTAAATTCAAATGGAGAGTTCCACAACGTACAATAATTTTTTTGTTTGGGATAAGATATTGACATTGATTGTAATTTTGTATTTGTTAATGGATATTTTATTTCATTTCAATTAATTGATTTGCGAAATGGATGTTTTATGTTTGTGAAATGAATGAAGATGTGAATTGGATGTATACATGTACATGTTGATCTGCTTGTTTCAGACGGCATGCTAGCATTTCCTGAGGCTAGCCAATAAACAGAAATAGGTTTAGGGGTAGGATGGAATATCACAGACGGTTCTTAACTAAAAACCGTTTGTGATAGTTATAATCATAGACGGGTTTTAGTTAAAAAATGTCTGTGATTTATAAATAGTAAATATCACAGACGGTTCTTAACTAAAACCGTCTGTGATATTTATAAATCACAGACGGTTTTTAACTAAAAACCGTCTGTGATTATAACTATCACAGATGGTTTTTAGTTAAGAACCGTCTGTGATATTTACACCACAGATGGTTTGAAAACCGTCTGTAATGACCTCGTATCATTACTGACCCATAAATTCAGACGGCTCACAAAACCGTCTGTGATGACGTTTCTGAACCGTTTGTAATACGGTTTTCTGTAGTAGTGAGAGATGAAGATAATCTCAAAAAAATCAATCTTCACCCATATAAGCACTTTAGTAGCAAGTTCATCAAGAAACTCGGTTTCTGCATGTTTTTTATCCATAGGTGATTTCTTGATCTGAGTGTTTTTAGCTTGATTTCTTTGGTGTTCTAACTTGCTATGACATGTGAAAATACATCTAAATTCATCTTTCCTATCATCCACCCACGAGTAAGTCATATTCACCGTTTTAGGTTTTCGACCCGTTTTTGGTGCAATCTGCCTTTAAACAAAAAAAGATCAGAACTTTGGCAATAATTTTCTTAATTATTGATTGGAATAGGTTTCTGACATTCTATAGAAGGTGTGTACCAAATTTCAAGTGATTTAGAGTTTTGATTGAAAAATTAGCTCAATTTTAGGTTTTTGAGCCTCCCTGTTCTTCATTTTCTCCTTCTAGGGTTTTTTGCAAATCTTGATTCCCTTCGCGAGATGGCTTGAAATTTGGCATGGAGAGTCCAGAGGCTATTGAGTAGCTATCCTCAAAGTTTCATTGCCAAAGGATCAAAGATTCGACGGGAATTTGAGTTTTTGCACAGCTCTTTGAATATTTTCAGTTTTTGGGCATGAATCTAAAATTCTTTTGTTTTTCCAGTGGATTCTTGAAATTGGCTCTTGGCTTACTCTTCTAGGAGTGTTCCCTAGCTATCCTCAAAGTTTCCCAAGCCAAGAATCCAAGAATCTTTGCGATTTCCTCAGATTTCTAAAAATCCTATTTGCTGTTTTTCTCGAGAGGTAGTACCGCTCCTCGAGAGGTACTACCGCTCAGCGGTACTACCGGTCGGCTCAGCGGTACTACCGCTCGTCCCAGCGGTACTACCGCTTGCAGTCAGACTTGCTCTGAATTTTTTTCCTTGGCTGTTTCTTTCTGGATCTGGTTTAGCCTTGTTGTTGTGACTTCCAGTAGTGCCTTTCTTCTTTCTTCATAGCTTCCATAGCTATTGGAGACGAAGCATAAGCGTGGATACTTGAGGGGCGAATTTAATTTTTGAAGGCGTCATTCACCCCCCTCTGTCGCCATTTCGGTCCAACAATTGGTATCAGAGCCGGTTAGCTCTTTTCAATATATCTTAACCGGTCTCAAGAGCCATGGCGATGGAGAAGTACTCGACCAAGCCGCCCGTTTTTGATGGCATCGATTACCCCTTCTGGAAGAGCCGAATGGAGACATACATCCAGGCCCAGGGGTATGCCATCTGGCGGAAGGTCAAGGTACGATTCGTTGTTCCTGCCAATGAGAACATCAATGCCAGGAACATGGCTGATGTTGAGGCAAATGCAAAGGCAAGAAACATCATCATCCTGACTCTTGACGCGCTGTACTCGCGCCTCAAGACTCACGAGATTGATGTTGTCTCTCGTCGGTCGAAGTCACAGTCAATAGTCTTGGTCACCGATCCCGTTTCTTCCTCCGGGCCTTCTTCTGATTCTTCTTACGGTTTCTCCCTTGCTGCTCTCTGTGACATAACTGATGATCAGTTAGAGCATCTTGCGGATGATCAGTTGGCCCTCCTAGCCCGAAGGTTTTCCCATGCCTACAAGGGTAGGAGAGACAAAAAGAGAGGAGGAACCGTGATTTGCTTTGAGTGTGGTGGCCCCAACCACATTCGAGCAAACTGCCCCAAGCTGGAGAAGGGCAAGAATGACTACGGCGGTTCGGGCAAGAACGATTACACCGACAAGAACCGCAACAAGAAGCCTCCAGCTCAGACGCAGGGAAAGAAGAAGTTCCGCAACTTTGGCAAAGCCAAGAAGCTCTTCCATCGCGTCCTCACCGCCTTCGACGACCTCGACCTCAGCGAGGTGGAGGGATGGAGCGATGACGACGGGGCGGGTGACCAAGTGCCCATGGATGGCGGCGACGACTTCTCCGGCATGTGCTTCATGGCCCTCGAGGGCGAACTGAGCGACAGCGAGCTGTACTCCGACTCGGACGAGGTATGCCCCACCAACGATCAGCTCAATCATGCTTTTCTTAAGCTAGGTGGTTTTCATGCTAGGGCTAGGTGTACTGAGTTAGAGAAGGAAGTAGATAGACTATCACGGGAACTTATTTCACTTACATCTACTCCCTCCCGTGATGATTGTGATACATGCTATGCTCTGTTGGGTGACATGGAGGAACTAAGGACCTCGCATGATAGTGTGTCCTCTGAGCTTGATATTGTTAAGGTGGAGAATGTTAGTCTGCTTGCTGAGTTAGAGTTGAGTAGGATGGTTGTTACCCTACTTACTACTGATAAGACTACTTCTCCCACCTCATGTGAGGTTAAGGACATTGCTGCTAGAGGACCTTATGCCATGCTCCTTGATCTGCCCGAGTCTTGTGAAAATTGCAATAACTTGAAGATGAACTTAAAACGGGCAGATCATAAAATTGCTGAACTACAAGCTTCTTTGCTTGAGCCGATTGATTCATGCTTGAACTGTCCTAAGTTAACTGCTGAACTTGAAGCTGTCTCCAAACAGTTTCAAGAAATGATTGATCATGATAGGAAGTTGGCTCAGTATACTTCTAAGGACCCTGTTAGCTCACCATGCATTAATTGTAACAAACTAAAATCTGACTTGGTTGCTTTGGATGAGAAATGTGTGAAGCTAACTAAGGACCTACTAGAGAAGCCACAATCTGGTTGTGTTGTGTTGATGGTGTGGGGGAGAAGCCCCAGGGTAAGGGTGAGACGCCTAGAGACGCGAACCAACCTGCTAGTAGTAGGACTGTCCCCTCAGAGTCGGCTGTGCGTGCACAAGCTATTCTTTCCTCTACTGTTGGTTCTTCTTCTGCTCCCTTACCTTCTGCTGTCTCTTCTTCTCCCTGCTCTTCTTGCACCTCTCTCTTTCGGGAGTGTCAGTATCTTATGAACACCCTCGAGAGATTTGTAGGCGGCAAGAAGAAGCTTAATCTTATTCTAGACCAATCCAAGATCTGCAAGTTCAATCAGGGTCTAGGATATGATTTCTATGAGGATATAAGGAAGCATCCACCTGCTATTCTCAGACCCATAGTAGGAGGTGTGATCGAGGTCGAGCCCAGGTCTGATGAGGTTAAATTCAAATCAGCGGGTTTTGTCCAAGAGATTTCTGACAGCAAGGTGAGTCCACCTGCAGCTTCGGCCTCTCAGAAGGCGAAGCCATCTCATGCTACTTCAGCCTCTCAGAAGGCGAAGTATCATTGCACCTTCTGTCAAAAGGATAGACATACGATCGACCGATGCTTCAGGCGTGCCAGGATCACGTAGAGAGACCGTGTTGCAGCTCTTAGGCGTATTCAGGGTTAGCCCCAGACTTTGAGTGCATCTAAGACCAACACGAGGTCTAGGTTTGCTTCAGATAATTCTAATGGGTTTGGGCAACATCGAGGACTTGGTTTTTCCGAGTTTTCTAGTTTTCGTCCTCGATATGCTCCTAGTCATGACTTCCGCCGTCCTGAGGGTAGATCTCGTTTCCCCCGTCGAGATAGCTACCCGCGGCGTGATCAGCGTGTTGCCGGTGTTCCGACTCGCTCTCCCGTAGCAGTCGGACCCCGCAACAGCTTCAGGTCTGCTCACAGACCTTCTGCTTCTTTGAGTCACAAAGAGCGTAGGGTATACAGAGGTCAATCGTGCTTGACTACTTCATCTGCTCGACGTGTTGTTTAGTATTGGGTGCCAAAATCACTTTTGATTTACCCCAGTACTGAGACTTTACTCCCCTGTTGACTCAGGTTCACCGGGTAGGGAAGGAGAAGGTTTGGCTTGTAGACTCCGGTTGTTCTCGTCATATGACCGGAGACTCCCGTTGATTCTCCTCCCTAGCCCGCGCTCCAGGTGATGAGACGATCACCTTCGGAGACGCTTCGTCTGGGCGCGTCATCGCCAAAGGTACTGTGCGTATTAATGCTTCTTTTATTCTTAAGGATGTTGCCTTGGTTAGTAAGCTGCAGTACAATTTGCTTTCCGTTTCTCAGCTTACCGATGACGGTTTCGAGGTGAGCTTCAAGAAAAACAACTGCAAAATTCTTGATTCTTCGGGTAGTCTGGTTTGCGGGATTTCTCATTTTGGAAGGATCTTTCATGCTGATTTTTCTGAGTCTTCCGGTGATCCTCTGAGGTGTTTAGTTGCTTCTGAGTCCCGCGACCTCTCTTTCTGGCATAGGAGACTTGGTCATATCGGATTTGACCATTTGACCCGAGTTAGCGGCCACGACCTCATTCGTGGTCTGCCGAAGCTCGAAATGGTCAAAGACCTTGTTTGTGCTCCATACCGGCACGGCAAGATGGTTGCCGCTTCTCACCCTCCGGTCACTGTGACCATGACCGATGCACCGGGACAGCTGCTTCACATGGACACAGTCGGACCAGCTCGAGTGCAGTCAGCCGGAGGGAAGTGGTATGTTCTTGTCGTGGTCGATGACTATTCGAGGTTTTCTTGGGTGTTTTTCTTAGCCTCGAAGGATGAGACATTTTCAGATTTCCGAGGTCTTTCCAGTAGGCTTTCTGTTGAGCTCCCGGGTGCCTTACGAGCGATCCGAAGTGACAATGGCACGGAGTTCAAGAATTCCTACTTTGAGAGTTTCTGTGGTGAGACAGGTGTAGAGCACCAGTTCTCTTCTCCGCACGTCCCACAACAAAATGGCGTTGTGGAGAGGAAGAACCGTACCTTGGTCGAGATGGCCAGGACGATGCTTGATGAGTACTCTACACCGCGGAAGTTTTGGGCTGAGGCTATAGCCACCGCGTGCCATGTCTCAAATCGAGTCTTTCTTAGGGCACACTTGCACCGTACTTCTTATGAGTTGAGATACGGGCGAAAGCCCAGCGTCTCTCATTTTCGTGTGTTTGGTTGTAATTGCTTTATTCTGAAGTCCGGGAACCTAGACAAGTTCGAGTCGCGTTCTTGTGATGGTATCTTTCTAGGTTACTCGCCTTCTTCACGGGCTTATAGGGTTTGGAACTGCGAGTCTAGTAAAATGGTAGAGACCTGTGAGATGACTTTCGATGAGGCCAGTCCGGGGACTAGGCCCGATATCTCAGGTTCTTTAGAGCAGTTCGAGCCCATCTTCGTGGATGATGAGGATGATGGAGATGAGGGTTGTCCACCCGATCCAGACCTTCATCCACCCCTTGAGGTGCCGTCTTCCACCGCACCTCGAGGTGATCAGCCTCTGCCTTCCGCTTCTTCTGGAGCAAGTGGCTCTGTTCCTACCTCTGCTGCTCATGAGGTAGAGGCCACTTCTTCATCTCATCATGGACCTCCTAGACACATTCAGAAAGCTCATCCTTCCGAGCAGATTATTGGAGATCTTTTCGAGCGTGTTACTCGCTCAAAATCTGGATTATCTCAATTCTGTCTCCATTCTGCTTTCATTGCCTCCTTTGAGCCCAAAGATGTTTGTCATGCTTTATCTGATGAGTCTTGGGTCAATGCCATGCATGAGGAGCTAGAAAACTTCAAGAGGAACAAGGTCTGGTCGCTTGTCGAGCCCCCGCGAGGTCACAATGTTATTGGGACTAAGTGGGTGTTCAAGAACAAGCAGAGCAAGGATGGAGTGGTTATTCGGAACAAGGCTAGACTGGTAGCTCAGGGGTTCTCCCAGGTTGAGGGTCTAGATTTTGAGGAGACTTTTGCCCCTGTAGCTAGACTTGAAGCCATTAGAATCCTGCTTGCCTTTGCAGCTTCTAAGGGCTTCAAGCTTTACCAGATGGACGTCAAGAGTGCCTTTCTCAATGGCTTTATTGAGGAAGAGGTCTACGTCCGACAGCCTCCTGGTTTCAAAACCCCAAATACCCAAACCATGTCTTCAAGCTTTTCAAAGCTTTGTATGGACTTAAGCAAGCCCTTCAAGCTTGGTATGAGAGGCTTAAGTCCTACTTGCTAAGTCATGGGTTTGAAATGGGTAAAGTAGACAAGACCTTGTTCATCCGTCGTCATGGCAATGACCTTCTGCTCGTCCAGATTTATGTGGATGATATCATCTTTGGCGGCTCTTCCCATACTCTGGTTTCTCATTTCTCGGATGTCATGAGCACCGAGTTTGAGATGAGTATGATGGGTGAGTTGACCTTCTTCCTTGGCTTCCAGATCAAGCAGACTCGGGAGGGTACATTTCTTCATCAGGGAATGTACACTCGTGACCTCCTAAGACGCTTCGACATGAGTGATGGTAAGCCTGTGTCGACTCCCATGGCTTCTACAGCCTATCTTGACCCAGATGAGGATGGCGAGCCAGTTGATCAGAAGGAGTATCGCAGCATGATTGGCTCCCTCTTGTACCTCACTGCCTCGAGACCAGACATACATTTTTCTGTGTGTCTGTACGCTCGTTTTTAGGCTTCTCCTCGTGTTTCTCACCGCCAGGCGATGAAGCGCATCTTTCGGTACCTATGAGCTACCATTGACTATAGTATCTGGTACTCTTCCTCATCCTGTCTTTCCTTGAGAGCCTTCTCGGACGCAGACTTCGCTGGCTGTAGGATAGATAGGAAGAGCACTTCTGGCACCTGCCCATTTATTGGCACTTCTCTTGTTTCCTGGTCTTCAAGGAAGCAATCCGGTGTTGCACAGTCCACCGCAGAGGCCGAGTACGTAACTGCCGCCAGTTGCTGCAGCCAGGTGCTTTGGATGGCTTCGACCCTGCGGGACTTTGGGTTGGTTACCGATAGTGTTCCACTCTTTTGTGATAACACTTCTGCGATTAACATTGCTAAGAACCCAGTGCAACACTCCCAGACCAAGCACATTGACATTCGCTTCCAGTTCCTTAGAGACCATGTAGAGAAGGGCGATATAGTGCTCCAGTTTGTGGTGAGTGACCACCAGTTGGCTGACATCTTCACCAAGCCTTTGGATAGTTCGAGGTTTTCAGCTCTGCGGGGAGAGCTTGGGGTGGTTTGTCCTTATGGACTGTAGTGAGGGGGAGTTTGGTGCTTTACTATTTTACCCTATATATTATGCTCTTACTCCTTGCTGTTGCATTGCATTTTGGGTGCATTGGGGTTAGTCCTCCTAGCATAGATTAGAGTGCTTCTCTTGTCTAGTTGCATAGACTTCTTACTCTTATCTTGTGCTTCCAGGATGCTTCTTATTAGTTGTTTCTTATCTCACTAGATCGAGCTCACTCACTTCTTGTAGGTTCTAGCGAGGGTTGGGCCACCCTCGGGTAGACAAGGTATGTGTTTGCTCTCTAGTGTGTGTGTGTTTTACGGTCAAGCTAATAGTCCTGGAGTTATATGGGGTAGATGAGAGTCTGTCTGAGCCATAGTTGTCTCTATATCTTATCTATGCTTTAAGGACTGCCTGTTTGCTGTTTCCTTTCCCAGCTTCTCGATTTATTGCTTTGGTTCAGGGGGAATTCATTTGAGCTTCTAGAGCTTAATATTGCCATAACTCAACTTGAACTAAAAGTTGCATCTCATGTTGAGGGGGAGTTGGATTTTCTTGCTTTTTACCATTTCGCGTTGTAATATAACTACATTGAGCCTTGATTATTATCCTTTATGACATATGTACAATGCTCTACACCTTGCCATGGCTTGTGCTTTATTTGCTAGATTTATCATGACTTCATATGTGTAGACTAGCTTTTGCCATGATAAGTGAGTTAAAATTGATCTACTTGAATTAAAACTTGTCATGCTAACACTTGAGTTTAGTCTTTCTTGAGCTATCCTTTTATGATTCATGTCATGTCAAATAGGCTTAGTTGAGCGTTGAATCTTTGTTGAGTCTTAGATTGAGCTATTTTCGTCTCTTGATGATGCATAAGTTAGTACAACTTGTTTAAAAGGCAAAATGATCTCTTTTGTGCGAAAAAACTGATTCCACCAATTCTTTCTCATGAGACGGCTTGCCATTGCACTAGGCATGAACTCAGGGGAAGTTTTGGATGACATAGACTATCTTCTTAAGCTTTTTGCTTGGAGTAGTCGCATAAGGCTTGAGATCTAGCACATAACAAAAATTGGGTTGGAAACGACCATGAGCTTTAAAAAGATAATGGTTTATGTGTCCAAATTTGCTTAAGCTACAAAAAGAACCAAGTACTTAACCAATGTTTCAATCTTGAGCTTATAGCACTCTATTCGGACTCAATATTAGCTTCCTTGTTCCGCTTAGCTTATTGACATGGCCTGCATCATCCTTGGATATCTCTAGTTAGACTTTGCTTATTGATGACTTGACATGCTCATAAAATGCATTACATTTCAGATCGTCATCTATGTGCTCTAGCTAGGATATACATATCTTGTCATGATCTAGACAGCCTTTTATTGAGTTATGGCTGGGTGTAGTTGAGTATGGTCATTATGGATAATTCTCATGGCTCTACATGCTTAAAATAAACAAACTTCAGCCATATTCATCCATTGACATGTCATATTCTCTCTTTTGCAACCTTGATGTGTTTATTGCCAAAAGGGGGAGAAGGGTGGTAGAAAAAGCCATCTTGGGAGTCTTGAGGAAAACTTGTTCTTTTGCTCCTTGTGTCGACATGGTCATTAGCTTCAATTTCTTCCTTTGGACCATGTTTGACTTCTTGCTCAAACTCAACTTCATGCTTTTTCTGCGTTTGTCAATATACTCATCAAGGGGGAGATTGAGAGACCATGTGGTCGTGACTCCTTGTGAATGATGAGTAATTGACAAAGGTTTAGGATAGTCGAGTTTGGATTGTGTGGTCAGACCATGTCGCTGCGTGGTGCAACGGGCCCAGTCGGACTTGGTCAAACTTGGTCATATGGGATTAGGTTGCATGTTCCGATGATTCGACAGGTTTGGACTTTGTCATGAGTAAGTATGATGTGCTTATGTTATTTACGCTTTCATGTATCGAGCGGTGCTATGTGACGTGTTTCTTGTCTGTGTGACTGCAGGACGTCGAGGCGGAGTCGTGGTGAGACACGAGGTGACCGGACTAGACACAGGGAGGTGTCGAGGTCAGAACAGCTGGATGTGTCGAAGACGGCGGAGATTCGATGTGGTTGCGAGTCGTGGACGACAAGGAGCGCGGAAGCTTCCCGGAAGGTGCACGAGGGGCGAATCGGTAAATTCGCAAGGCTGCACAAGCGGGAGCGGGCTCCGTTGGATTAATGGGCATAACGGGGTGGAGACCCGTTAGCCAAGCGCTATAAATAGGTGGAGGGGGCTGCATGCCTCCTCATGGCTTTGGGAGAGAGTTAGGGTTTGCTAGAGTCAAAAGAGGCTTTGTGAGTTTGTTTTGGCTTTAGGCTTTAGTGGTTGGAGAGTTGGTGTGGGCAGCAGGGAGTGTCTCCCACGATCATCTCCTCTCTCTGTGTGTGTTCATCCCTCACCAAGCATGTAGTGTGGGTGTGTTCTTGAGTTGGGGAGAGGGAGAGGATGGATTGAGTGGCTTGTAATCATTACTCTTGTATCAATCATGTATCTCCTTTCCTGTTTATCAATATGAGATGGTGGAGTTTGAGATTGATTCAGTTCTTGTCACTCTGTTCATTTTTCTCTTCTATGCTCCTCTCTGTTGAATTCTTGCCTTTTTGAGATTCTTGTTCTTTCTTGCTAGGAAGGCCCAAAATGTGTTGCTCTATGTTGGGATGATGCCTCAAGATCATTTGATCAAGTTTCCCAAGAGCAAACTTCGTTTAATCTCAGACTTGGGTTTTTGAGCCTCCCTGTTCTTCATTTTCTCCTTTTAGGGTTTTATGCAAATCTTGATTCCCTTCACCAGATGGCTTGAAATTTGGCATGGAGAGTCCAGAGGCTATTGAGTAGCTATCCTCAAAGTTTCATTGCCAAAGGATCAAAGATTCGACGGGAATTTGAGTTTTTGCACAGCTCTCTGAATATTTTCAGTGTTTGGGCATGAATCTGAAATTCTTTTGTTTTTCCAGTGGATTCTTGAAATTGGCTCTTGGCTTACTCTTCTAGGAGTGTTCCTTAGCTATCCTCAAAGTTTCCCAAGCCAAGAATCCAAGAATCTTTGCGATTTCCTTAGATTTCTAAAAATCATGTTTGCTGTTTTTCTCGAGAGGTACTACCGCTCCTCGAGAGGTACTACTGCTCCTCGAGAGGTACTACCACTCAGCGGTACTACCGCTCGGCTCAGCGGTACTACCGCTCAGCGGTACTACCGCTTGCAGTCAGACTTGCTCTGAATTTTTTTCCTTGGCTATTTCTTTCTGGATCTGGTTTAGCCTTGTTGTTGTGACTTCCAGTAGTGCCTTTCTTCTTTCTTCATAGCTTCCATAGCTATTGGAGACGAAGCATAAGCGTGGATACTTGAGGGGCGAATTTAATTTTTGAAGGTGCCATTCACCCCACCTCTGTCGCCATTTCGGTCCAACAAAGACAGATGATGATATCCCCTACCTGCCATTGGCCCGTAAATTTGTGCTAGGCGAGCCGATGATGCTCCCGGAAGAGCTCCTAACCCTAGGATTTGGTTGCCAGAGATTACACTCTTGGTATATGGAACAGGCCAATAAGCCACTGGCAGAACGGCGCTCAGGTATCACTGTCAAATTCAGGCTGGATCATTTGCAGCATAGCATTCAAGAATGTGTCTTCGCGGTGACCTTTGAGGATTTATTTGATCTTTTCAATCTCAACGCTCTTGATGCCTCACTCGTTCGATACTGGACGCTGTAAGTGTGTACAATCACAGTCTCCGTTCATGTAATACCGATATGTGTCATATAATTTGTTGCTTTTTCTGTGTATATATATAGCTACATGGTGACTGAAGCTAGATCATCCAAATCACCAATTGGTTTCCTGGACCCACGCTTGGTCGCCATGGATACCATCAGCGAGGATGCATCCTTCGTCGAGAGCTATATTACAACAACACTGCTGGCTCACCGCGATAAGGAATTTGTTCTTATGCCATACAATAAGCGGTTCAATTAGATTTTAATTGTAATTATACCAAAATGGAACAAGGCTATATATCTTGATTCTCTAAGTAAGAACAAAACGGACTACACATTTATCGCCCAATTACTCGATAGGTTAGTACAATTTCTCCATACATAACTATATTGTACTCTTTCTTTCTTTCCAAATGACTAAGCTAACTTTTTCGAATCACGAAGGTCATTCGCCACATACGTTGCACAGGCACGTGGCTCGAAGGAAGGGGCCAAGCCCTTGCAACATGTTCAAAATTTTCGGGTATTCGCTAGTACACATTAATTAATCCTAGACAACTTTTGGTAATAATGCCTCTTGAATTAACACATTCTATTTTTTGCAGTGCCACTAACAGCCGCCGGGCAACACGTGTGGATTCTACATTTGCCACCATATGAGACTACTCCTCAATTCCTCGAAGATCTCCAATTCTAAGGTTTGTCAATCTTCCCACATTTATTTCATACTTATCAGGTTATATATGTACGCACATTAATATTCCTAACGACAGGCTGCGCCCATCTCTACAACTGCATTGAAACAGTTGGACCTTGCACAAATTTGAGGATAATGCGCGTTCTTTTTTATGTCTAAAATCGTAAATTCAAATGGAGAGTTCCACAACGTACAATAATTTTTTTGTTTGGGATAAGATATTGACATTGATTGTAATTTTGTATTTGTTAATGGATATTTTATTTCATTTCAATTAATTGATTTGCGAAATGGATGTTTTATGTTTGTGAAATGAATGAAGATGTGAATTGGATGTATACATGTACATGTTGATCTGCTTGTTTCAGACGGCATGCTAGCATTTCCTGAGGCTAGCCAATAAACAGAAATAGGTTTAGGGGTAGGATGGAATATCACAGACGGTTCTTAACTAAAAACCGTTTGTGATAGTTATAATCATAGACGGGTTTTAGTTAAAAAAATGTCTGTGATTTATAAATAGTAAATATCACAGACGGTTCTTAACTAAAACCGTCTGTGATATTTATAAATCACAGACGGTTTTTAACTAAAAACCGTCTGTGATTATAACTATCACAGATGGTTTTTAGTTAAGAACCGTCTGTGATATTTACACCACAGATGGTTTGAAAACCGCCTGTAATGACCTCGTATCATTACTGACCCATAAATTCAGACGGCTCACAAAACTGTCTGTGATGACGTTTCTGAACCGTTTGTAATACGGTTTTCTGTAGTAGTGAGAGATGAAGATAATCTCAAAAAAATCAATCTTCACCCATATAAGCACTTTAGTAGCAAGTTCATCAAGAAACTCGGTTTCTGCATGTTTTTTATCCATAGGTGATTTCTTGATCTGAGTGTTTTTAGCTTGATTTCTTTGGTGTTCTAACTTGCTATGACATGTGAAAATACATCTAAATTCATCTTTCCTATCATCCACCCACGAGTAAGTCATATTCACCGTTTTAGGTTTTCGACCCGTTTTTGGTGCAATCTGCCTTTAAACAAAAAAAGATCAGAACTTTGGCAATAATTTTCTTAATTATTGATTGGAATAGGTTTCTGACATTCTATAGAAGGTGTGTACCAAATTTCAAGTGATTTAGAGTTTTGATTGAAAAATTAGCTCAATTTTAGGTTTTGAGCTTATTTTAGTGTAGCAGACCTTCACGAACTAAAATATCACAAATCTCTCAAGTTCTTTCAAGTTTTTTTTATTCGAATAAGTTCCTATGGTCTTGAACTAGCTGTGGTTTAAGTTTCAAGTGTTTTGGATTGACAGATCGAAAGTTACCTGATTTTTTGAATTTGAAATAGTGCTGATATCATTATTCATAGACTGAAATTTTCAATAGCTCCGAAAATTTTTGGATTTTTGGCTTCTTGATCTTCATAACTTCTCATAACTATTGAAGTAAAATTTTGTGGAATATTTAGACAAAAATTTAAAAGCACCATTTATCTTTTCTGTATTGTTATATCGGTCCTACACAACTGCAGACCGCACGTCGGTCAGTGGAGGAGATGCTCTGCTGCTGCTCCATGCACTCCGTGTATGTATGAGGGGGCAATATCCCTTGTACCGTATAAAAGTTGCTTCGTATATGCACTTGCTTAGCCAAGATCATGGCGGCGCAGATCGCTTTTATTATTGTTAAAATGACAGCAGGCACTGGACGGGACCCTATGCTTTGCTAACCGTTTGAACGGAAGATCAACAGTTCAAGGTTGGGGAAAACTACTCTTTACCTTTATTATTCCACTGTCGAGCTGGACCATCACAAGTGACTTGCATGTCCATACAGTTCTTGAACACAGCGAATCTGCGTCTAGGTGGTCAAAGAAAATTTTCGAGCTGTTACAATACTCACGCACTTGAACAATAACAATGTGAAAAAGAAAACCTGCAGGCTGAAAAACACCAATTTAATAGCGCGCATAGAGTTTAGGATGAAATAGTAATGTATGGCTAAGGGTCTGCATGTTTCTTTTTTCCCCTCCTTTTGCCAATACCGCGAAAGTTGAAAGCTTCGATTCAGAAAACGCGTATCTAATTCGATGCTAACTAGATCAGAGCACTCCAAATTCTTGGTCACGCTTGCAATCTTGGGCTTGGCATGATGTTCAGCGTTGGACATTCACGTGGACCTTACTGTACGTCCATCGAGCCCTGCAAGAACCTCACTGCCTCGACATGGTTAAATGATAGTAGCACCAGCCTGACTACAGCTCGACCAAATATGTCAATTCGCCTTGTCAAAAATCACGTACGAAAACAACCCGTTTCTGAATTTCGGTTCAGGCCTGCGAAATTCTGCAGTGGTTAATTCTCCAACTATTGGTAATTTCCCGCCTCGCCGGGGTACCGTACGCAGCCTAAAGGGGTGTTTGGTTGCCAGCCACAGTTTACCACACCTAAGATTAGGCAAGTTTGACCAACTTTGGGAGCTGTTTGGTTGCAGCCACAGTTGTGGCAAGATTCCCTTCCAGCAAACTAGGTCCCACACGTCAATGACTCAAAAAAGTGTGGCAAGATTCCCTTAGGCTTGCTAAGGTGTGGCAAAGAATTTGAGCACCTCAACTTAGACAAGTGTAGCAATTTTTGTTGGCAAAGTGTGGCTGGCAACCAAACACCCCCTAAACATGCACCTGGCCAAAACGTGGCCCCACGGCCCCATCATCCCACTAGCCGGCAGCGATGATGCGCGGTCCTGACGCCCGCAGGCAGGCCGCCGCCAGCCGCGCATCATCAAGGGCATAACCACCGTCAGGCTAGTCGGGTCTCGAGCTCCGGCCGGACGACCCTTGGGATCCCTAGCATGGGAGGTGGATGGTGATACATACTTATAGCTATTCGGGGGTGTACTATTGATTAGTGAGGTGTTATATATAACTTTTTTTTAAGAAATAGAGGGCATTCACCCCAGTTCCATTTATTATGAAACAAGTTTCAGTGTCAAAGCACTGTTCACAATCCGGCGTATATAACCATTTTTAGAGCTCTTACATGCTGTTTAAGATCAACAACCCGGCCACACCAGCCTTGACCTATTCCTGATATTCTATCCTATTATATTTTTCTATCGCACTCGAACACCCGTACTCCAACCTTCTTCTCATCTTCCGTCTTCAGAACAAAACCTTTGACAGCGATCTTCACAGTGTACATTCATGTCCACTTCAGGCGCAGCAGTTCCTTCATCTTGCACTCCAACAACCAGACGTAATGATCCGTCTTTGGCAACTCGATATCCCCGCAAAGCAGCTTCCAATTCTTTAAAATCATGACAATCCTCCTAAATAGTACCAGCAATCCAAGCCAATTTTTATTATGAAAACATACTGTCGACAATTTGGAAGTTGATCTTACGAGTATGAGAGAGGAAGATTACTCAATAAACTATATGGAGGAGACAAGGGCTTCTTTATTAATTGCTAAAGAAATATTTACAAGGATGTTCAAGGAGCCTTGATTACAAAGAGAATGAAATCGGATTCTGCTTATGCAGGGCCGGCTCAACGTTTTCAAAGGCCCTAGGGCGAATTCGGCTCTATGGGCCCTTTACTATAAATTTTTTTTATACTTATAAAATATGCAGTTTAAACTTTATATTATCTAAAGTGACACAAATCAATAGTTCTAACATGATAAACTAATTAGGTACTAACTAGTTCATAAACCAAATGTAACTAGTAAGAATTAATTTACCTCAAATAGAAGCGACAAATATCCAATATCTTTCATAAAAAGGAACTTTTTCTAGCACTTCTTGATGCAAAATTATTAATAATAACATCGAGATCAATGTCGTCCAAGATTTTCATCCATGGAGCAAATTAAATCTACATTTCTTTTCGCTTTAATTTCCAACCTCTCTTTACCAGATTTTCTTTGGTTAAAATACTTCTTCTAAGTATATATTAACCACAGAAAAAACTTTATCTTTGATGGAAGTTTGAGCTTCCACAAGAATTTACTTTGGGTTGATACGCATGCATGCGTGATGCATGTGAACCAATATTCATGATACTGACAGTAACCTCTGCTACCGGTTTCCAGTATTGCTGGTAGGCATGCATGCGCGCTCGATGTCCTCTTTTGAAGCATCGGTCGATCGAGAGATCATGCATGCACATTCGATCGTATACGCTGTATATATGCATGTACGTACGTTTCCGACGTCTGACATGTGACATGAGCAAACAGATTAAAACCCATGCATTTGATTGCCACCCAATCTACGCAGGGGGTGGGCCCTCCCTGGCCCGGGGCCCTAGGCCGGCGCTCCTCCGGCCTACCCCCAGAGCCGGCCCTGTGCTTATGGTTGTTCCCATTGTGTTTGTTGCCTCCGACTCGGCCTTAAATAGGTTCTGAATGGGTGGCAGTTGCTACTCGTCAAGAGACATCTCTTTGTTTCCAAGACTTAGTTGAAAGACACCTAGTCGATTCATGGAGTCCACACATGTGGTTGTTGTCAGTGTAGCTCTTGTCAGTGTTGTGAGAGAAAACGTGAGGTTATGATGAAGGCATAACAACACATGCTATTCCCCTCCAATTGCACAGAGGAAAGCACTAAAGGCTTAACTACCACTCGGGGAATGGGTCCACATGCCAGGTTAATGGATGCTTCTGAGTGATCTTTTGTCGGGACTTGGTACTGATCGAGTACGCTTACCCTCTGACCAGGAGTATATTTGGAGGATCTTAGCTAGAATCATTACGATAGCTAAAATTAATAATAAAGTATTAATTATGAATAATTTAATCCTCGTCAGCTAGCCCCTCGACTTCAAGTGAAATACGACTTACTTGAGAAGGATGGGAAATATTGGTCTTCCGACCAGACCGTCTTTTGACTGAAGTAGACATGATCAAGAAAGTCATTTCAGTTAGAGTTGTAAAAAGTAACCTAGCTAAATAAAAATAAAGAAAAGAAAGAGAAAGATGAAGAGTCATGGAAAATCGAGCCGTTGGACGTGACCTCAAAAAAGCCTCATCAATTACATTTCCACTCATTTCCTCAATCGGATGAGATGGTTATATAAGTTAAATATCAGGACTTAGTATTGACATTTACAACTCTTTGCTTCCAAGTCCTTTCGTCTCCTCCAAACTTGTTTTCCACCTTACACAGTACTGACATTTACAACTCTTTGCTTCCAAGTCCTTTCATCTCCTCAGAACTTGTTTTCCACCTTGCGCCTATTGCCTTCGGAAATCCCAAATATCCATCTAGAAACCCAGATTTCTGCCTCAGATCTAGATCCATAGCGAGGAGAAAATCTAATTGGGAGAAATCATTGATGACCGAGAAGAAGATCGCACCTTTAGTTCAGACTAGAATCTAATAATGTGGAAGGAGGCGACGGATCAACACTATCCATCAAGTGAGGAAGGGAAAATCACTGTCTTCCAAGCCTATCTGGAGTGCGGTTTGCCTTGCCACTCGTTTCTGGCAGAAGTGCTTGAGCACTTCGAAATTGAGTTGGTGAATTGGCACCCAACACAATTACAATGTTGAGAATTTTTGGTCTATCTCTGCAATGTGTACATGGGGTTTCCAACTGATTTGGAACTCTTCAAGTTCTACTACTGTCTATTCAGCAAGGCCGGAATAATCGCAGGAAGTTGCTCTCTGCATCTTCATGACTGGAAGATGAAAGAGTGCATCCCCATGTATACCAAGTCTTCTTGGTCTACATGGAAGAAGAGGTGGTTCTATATGACCTGACCCAAGATGATATGCTAACCTTTGAGGAAAATCCGGCATTGAAGGCTAAGTCATGGGAATCGGCCTCCAAGGAAGATGGTCAGATTGGCCCCTTCATCGAAGGGATTACCCTCTTGAAGAGAATGAGGGACCGATGAGCTGGCACGTGGTGAAAGATTTCATCACGCATCGCATTAGCTCCATAAAGTCCCGAGCTAATCTGATGTGGATGTACTCGGGGGCTAATGACCTGACTAGGGACTACCAAGATGGTAAATCATCCTTAGCCAAATCATTCAAATTTATGTTTTTCGAGTAGATTTTGACTTCTCTTTCCTCCATACATATTTGTCCCTATCTGAAGTTCTAAAAAGGGTCAAAAACATCTGTAAGGAGTCAGCCAACAAGAAAGGAGGCCATCAGATCTTAGCCATGCTCTCCAATGAGTTGAGGAAAACCTGATTGAACATAAATCTCCTCAGTCAATCCAAATTGAATGGTCAATTGATCACTAAAAATATTTTCCTTTGTAGATAGTCGGTGTCGAAGAGACCTTGTAAGATAGCCATGTGGACCAAGGCTCTGCAGAGGAAGAATCATAGGGGGATGATGTCCCTCTTTGATCACTATTTTGAACTCTTTGACCACTATTTTGAACTTACCATACTTTGTATTAGCAGAAAGACTTAGGGACCGATCACCACTAGGAAGCTCCTTCTAGTGGGTAGGACCATATGCGGAGAGGAGAGACTTTGACTAGGGGAGGCCACCTTCATCTGACTAGTGTAAAATATACTAAGTGTGTTGGAGTGGTTGAGGAAGAATCCATGTCTCGCTCTAGAGCAATGGATACCCTCTTAGCTGTAAGAGAGAACAAAATGACTCCACTAGACCTTTGTGCATACTGGTCATGAAATGTATAAGGGAAAAAGCTGTAGGCAAAGAGAACTTCTCATGCTTTTCATATCTTATTTAACTAATAGAAAAGACCATAAGAGAAAGACCATCGCTAGGAAGCTCCTTTCAGTGTGCAGGACAACATATGAAAAATGAGAGACTTCGACTACGAGGTTCTCTATGGCTTGATCAATTATAACAAGTGCAAAATAAGAAGGAAGATATATGCGTAAAGCCCCTGAGTATAGACTAGACTACATGATTACGAGGGAAATAGGAAACAATAACATAAAATAACATATTATAACTTTATTGAATAAGAATAGAACATCTTACACATAAAACTTACATAATTGGTCAATATTCGAAGAATTTTAAAGAACACAACCATTGTCCATAGCAAGTCGTACCGAACTCGGTCAAGTAACTTCGACCACAGTGTAAGGAGCTTCCCATTTAGAAGAAAGTTTATTGCAATTCGACTGGTTCTGAATTTTTCTGAGAACTAAGTCACCTACAGCTAGGTTTTGAGGTTTCACCTTATGACTATGGTATCCTCGCATGGCTTGCTGGTAGACTACTGATCGGATGAGAGTGGTGCTTCTTCGTTCTTCTAGGACACTGATATTTTTTCACGTGTCCTTCTTGATAATAATTGTTAAAGTTCACCAACCGTGTTGAACCAATCTTTAGATCAGGAGGAAGCTTGGATTCTGTTCCGTAAAATAGAAAAATGGTATTTCACTGTTTGCACAACTGGTCATGATTCGATTGCCTATAGTACAAAGGAAAGTTCTTATACCCAAGCCCTTGACCGCTGAGCAACTGTTGAAGACTCACTTTTTCATCCCCTGCATTAGTATGCTAGTTGCTCTATCGACAAGACCATTACTCTGTAGGTGTGCTACTGAAGTAAAGCATAATTTGGTTCCAAAATTATCACAAAATTCTTAAAAAAATTTACTTGATAATTAAGAACCATCGTTAGTGATTACTTGATTAGGAGCACAAAATTAAGTAACCATGTTTTTGTGCTAAATTTCTTGGTCGCTTTAATGGTTATCTTGGTAATTAACCAACTTAGCTTCGATCCATTTCGTGAATGTGTCGATTGCCACAAACAGAAATTCGAAGCCACCGGGGGCTTTTGGGAAAGGTCCTAAAATGTCAAGCCTGCAGGTTGCAAAAGGCCAGGAATGTGGGATGTTTTGAAGGGCTTGAGCAAATTGATGTACTTGCTGACTATGGAACTGACATTGTACACACTTGATCACAAGCTCTTTTGCATCATGGAGGGCAGTTGTCCAATAGAATCCTTGCCGAAAGGCTTTGTTGACTAGGGTTCTGTAAGACTCATGAGCTCCACATATTTCCCCATGGATTTCGGATAGTAAATAAATACCATCCTTTGCGGAAATGCATTACATTAACACTTTATGGGTTCCTTGCTTGTAGAGGACCCCTTCAATTACCGTGTATATTTTGGCTTGTCAAGCTGTACGATCAACTTCTATGTCATCTTTTAGGAATTTTGCCATATTGAATATAATCATAGATTGGTGTCATCCAATTATTATTAGGATCAAGGTAAGCGACTTGTATTCGGACATTCTCTGGTTTGGTGATCAGTGATGGCGCATTTAGCTGCTCTAAGAATACTCCCAATGGAATAGGGGACCTAAAGGAGGCCATTCGTGCCAACTAGTCAGCCAAAAAAATGTCTCTTTTGGGAATATACTGGACCTCCAGTCCATAAAAGTGCTTTTGAATTTTCTTACTTCTAATAAATAGGAAGACATAGTAGTACTCGAGTGTCGATACTCTTTTCCAATTTGATTCGCCACTAGCTGAGAATCACCTTTCACTACTAGTCGACAAATCCTGAGTGCCTTAGCCACTCAGAGACTAGCTAAAAAACCCTCATACTATACCACATGTTAGTAGCAGGGAATTTTAACTAAATGGCATATTTTAAGGTCTCGCCGGTGGGTGAAACCAAGACTACCCCAAGCCCTAAGCCCTTTAGAGCTAAGGATATGTCAAAATACATAGTCCATTGTTCAAGGAATTCATTCTAGGGACCTTGAATAGGCTTAGGGTTTGTCTATTCATCGATAAAGTCTACTAAGATTTGGGATTTGAAGGATGTTCGGGACACGAAATGGTGATCAAACTCTCTGAGTTCAACCACCCACATGGCAATGCGCCCCGCTGATTCTCTATTTTGGAGAACCTCTCCTAAGGGATATCCTGATGACACAATAATCTTGTGCACATGCAAATAATGAATTAATTTCCTCAAAGCCATAGGACGGCATAGAGAAGCTTCTGAACCTCAGAGTAGTGCTCCTTAGGTCCGTATAAAACTTCACTTACATAGTATATTGGCTATTGGATATCTTTGCACTCAGTGACCAGTATTGCACTTACCGCTTGTCGCGTAGTAGCCAAATACAATAGTAAGGGATCTTCCAACCTTGAAGAAACTAAGATTGGAGCACTCAAGAGGTAACTTTTAATCTCTTCGATGGCTTGATTAGCCTCATTCGTCCACCCAGAATTTCCATGTTTCCTAAGAAGCTTAAAGAAAGGAAGTCCCTTTTAACATAGGCGCACAATGAAGCGACTAAGCACTGCCATGCAACCTGTATGTTTTGGGACTTCTCTTTTATTAGTCATAGGGTGCATTTGCTGAATAGTAGATATCTTCTCTGGGTTAAACTCAATACCTCTAGCCATGTAACAGCCCAGCTGTTTATTTCAAATTTTGAGGGAAAAATTAAATTAATTTGGTTTAAAATAAAATATGTGTTTTGGTGCCTAAATTTTAATTTTGTCTTCCCTGATTTTCTGTTTTTGAAAAGGCTTGATTTTGAAAAGTAATTTAAGTAAAAACCTAAACATATTATTACATAAGATGATATTTTGCTCTTCTATAAAAATCCTAATTCAAATTAATTATCTAGATTTATTTGGCTTTTATTTGGTTTTTCTGTGTTTTCTGGAACTTAAAATCTATTTTGAAATTACAAAGTATTTTAAGTATAAAAAATATAATACCAATTTTAGCGGAAAATAATTTTACTAAGTCCAAAATGATTCCAGGAGTTTCTGTGAATTTTTGGAATTTATTTCATATTTTTATGAGCTTAAATGCTTTTCTAATGTTTTCTGAAATCAAAAACCAAAATTAAAAATTTAAAAACCTCGCCCCATCCCTTTGGCCGACGCATGGACGGCTCAGATGCGCCCACATCGCCGCCATCCGACGGCCGCTCAATCCCGTCTTCCCCCTTCCTCGGGTCGACAAGTGGCCAACCCGGATTGTGCCACGTCGCCCCGCCCCGACCCATCCCGGTTGTCCGCTTCCACTTAACCGCACCAACCGTCTGATTCCCATCTATCGGTCTCCGCCTTCCGTTGCATTCTTTCTCTCTCCCTGACCCCACCTGTCGGCGCCCCCTCTCCCCTCTCTCCCTCTGCTAACCGGGCCCCTCCTGTCAGCCACCCCTCCCTTCTTCCTCCTCCACGCCTTCTTCCTCATGCGGCAGCCACCGCCTCCACCACCCCCGCCAGCCTTCTCGCGCCCGGCCGCCCCGTCCTCCCTTTCGTCTCCCCTACTCCGCGCACCCACTCCCTCCTCCATCTTCGCGCCCACCTTCCCCACTCCCCCATCTTCCCGCAACGGTCGCCACCCACCTCCGCCACTCCGGCGAGCAATTCACGCCAGCCCGCTCCCCCTCCGCCACTATAAATACCCCTCCCGGCTCTGCTCTTCTCCGCACCACATCCCTCTACCCTCGCTCGCCTCTCCCGACCACCACACCGCCCCCGCGCCGTGCTCCCCTTTCCCGAGCGCCGCCACCAACTCCAGCGAGCGATTGCCGGCAAAGGAAGCCTCCCCGAGCCACCTCGTCGATACCCTCAGCTTCCTCGTCGCCGTGTGAAGCTCCTCCGCCCCTCGGCCAAGTCCCCTCGCCGTTGGAGCGTTGTCGCACCGAAGCCGAGCCGCGCCGCCGCCCCTCCCTCATTGTCGGCCGCCTCCCATGCTCGCCGAACCCCGCACCAGGTAGAAACGAGCTCCCCTCTGTTCCCTCAACCTCCTCTGCCCCTTGCTGCCGGCCGTCAACCTCCGGAGCGCTGGTGAACCTGTGGACCCGAGCGCCACTGCGGCCAGCCCGGCCACGTCGGCTGCTGAACTGACGTGGCAGGTAAGGTGGCGCCACGTCCCGGCCACCTCAGCGCCACCTCGCCCCGTCAGTGCCATGCAGGCACCACCTCAGCACGTGCCACCTCGGTCATCCCCCTCGTCCATGGACCTGGTCCATAGACCCAGGGCCCGCCTGTCAGTCTCTGGTCTGAAAATTTGACCAGGGCTGACGTCAGCATGGCGTCATAAATCAGATTTCCAATAGAAAAATAATTCGGCCAAAAAATAAAATCCCTACTGACATCATAATTCCAATTTCCTTTAGAAAAATAATTCCAAAAATCCAGTTTATTCTTTTTCTCAGATTTTAAACTTCCAAGGGCCCGTTCTCCGCCATCCTAACTCCGATTGAGCCCATTCAAATTTCTAAATTCATCAAAAATTCTCATCTATCTATTTATACCCTCAATTTAAATATTTGGAGTTGATTTGAATTTATTTGAATTTGGTGGGTTATTTTCATGTGTGGACTACGACGATTCATAGGAGTTCTACGACGACGATTCACACCTAACCGTGAAGCAAGGCAAGTTACACACCTTGATCATATGGAACCCAGTTTGTAAATAAAATTATATTGATTTAAATTATGTTGCATGCTTAATTTTATTCAACGTATTTCAATGCAGTTTTAAATTTAATTATTACCTACTTGATTAAATTCCCCGTTGATATTGAATTCCTCAACACCTTGTCACCCTAGATTAAACTCTAGTTAGTACACTAGTATGGCTAGAGATCTTTTGGTAGCAAATGCTTAGTCTTGCTTAGAAATAACTATGGGTTAGGATACCTTTTCACATAAAATGATAAGTTTTCTGAATGTATTCTTGACTTCGGTGAGTCAAGAAAGCCTATGAAATATTTTGAAATCAAATATAAAACCTGGTTTAGACCTAAGCTAATGGTTAGGTGGTGAGTGCAGGCATGCACTGTTGTTTGGAGACACAATGTTGATTGTCGTGCATAGGGGGATGTGGTTGAGCCTAAGTCAATTAAGGACCGGTCTGTGAGTTACTATTGCAAAGCCCTAGTGTACTACCACAAGGCTGGTATGGGATAGTCCTAGCTGAATAATTTGTGAGTCCCAACCTGAGTCATGTTGTAGGTTGAAAGTGAGCGTGGCGTGTACCATGTGAAGTCTCACTCGGCTCAAGAGGGGGTCCCGGTCTAGTGGATTCCTTAGTGGGGTAAAACCTTAGAGTTGGCTTGATCATGTTGAAGACTTTGCATTGTAAAGGCCTTGTCATGATCTCCTCGTCGCACACCTAAGGAAGTGTGTAACTCGTGTGGCAATCCGGGATGATCATGTCTTGTGGGTAAAGTTGTACAACCTCTGTAGAGTGTATAATCTATCCTGGATAGCTATGCCCACGATCATGGGTATGCTGAGTAAAGGTTTTTCACGGATTATACTTTGTTTTTCAAAATGATTTATGAAAACATTGTGGATGAATGGAATCCATAAGAGATTAAAAACTTGTGGATGGATGGAATCCATACGTGATCTTTTGGAAAAGATAATCCGGGTGGGATGCCCGTGGATAGGTTGGTGTTTGGTCGGAGCCTGCACTGACGGTAATATTTTCAAATACAAGTATTGTTTTATTTACTGTATTACATTCAGCAATTTTAATCTACTTACTGTATTTCTTTAAATGTTGTTTTATGCTCAAACTAACCCTATAAGCCTTCCATTGATTCCTTTATCATTATGATGCATTTCTTCGTATGATTTGCGGAGTACAAGTTTGTACTTACCTTGCTATCTCACCTCAGAGGAGGACGCCTTCGACTACGGTGAGGACCTGGACGAGTATGACACGTCCTACAGTCGTCTGCCTGTGGACAAGCTGTCGGGCTTCGCTATTTATCAATTTGTTTCCACTGTTATTTTCTTTATTTGTGTTATCAATGATCATAATGTAAGACTTGGCCATAAGGCCGTACTCCTTTATTTAATATTATTGGTCATTTGTGCTCGATATGTATTTTTGTTCCACTGTGTGCACTAGCTGTTCCTGAACTAGTGCAATTTACACAGAGGGTTTCAGAGTCGTTGCTCCGGGATTCGACAAGCCAAAACCAGGAACCAGAGTAACTTTCCTAAGGAAACCCCGAACACACACATCTTTGGATTCAATTTGAGGTTATGCCTTCTTTGGATTCAATTTGAGGTTATGCCTTCTCAGATTGTCGAAAGTTTCTTGTAAGTCAGAGATATGATCCTAACTTTTTGCACTCTTATCCACTAGATCATCAACATAGGCCTCGAGATTCCGACCTAGTTGGGAATGAAGAGTTTTTGGCATAAGTCGTTGGAAAGTTGCACCAGCATTTTCAAGTCCGAATGGCATTTTCACATAACAAAACGTACCACACGAAGTGATGAAGGAAGTTCCCTCGTCATCCTCTTTATACATGCTGATCTGGTGATAAACAAGATATGCATATGGAAAACAAAGTAGCTCACTTCTAGAAGTGGAATCTACTAGTTGATTGATGCGTGGAAGGGGAAGTCATACTTTAGACAAACTTTATTAAGTTTTGTGAAATCTACACATATATGCAATTTGCCATTGCTCTTTTTAACCATTACAAGATTTGCAAGCCACTCTGGGTGGTTGACTTCATAAATAAATTCAGCCTTGAGAAGTTTGTTGATCTCAAACTTGATTGCTTCCTTCTGATCAGGAGCAAATAGCTGAAGCTTTTGCTTGATCAGTTTCTTGTCAAGCCGGAGAGCTAGCTTGTGCTTGATAACTTCCTTTGGGACTCCAAATGTCGAAGGGCTACCACATGAAAACATCTCTATTGGCCCAAAGGAAGGAGACAAGCCTGTCTTCTGACTCGGGATCAAGGCTTGCGTCGACCCAAATGGTCCTCGAGGTGTTTCTCTAGGTTGAGTGGCACCTCTTTTGCCTAGTCATTTGGCTTAGGAGCCACTTTTGGCCAAGAATGTTTTGCCTACAAAAGGAGCATTATTAGCATCTCGAGTAGGTAATTTGCCAACCAACTCGAGGGATCTCCAATCGCAAGTAAGGGCCAATTTCTGTCACAATGGACAATGATGACCCCTTTTGGTTCAGGAATGTTAAGACACTAATAAATATAATGCGTGGCTATCATGAACTTAGTTAGGGCTAGTCAGCTAAGAATTGCATTGTATGTGGTCTCAAAATCAACCACGTCAAATGAAATTTTCTCTATCTGAAAGTTACTAGAACTCCCAAAAGTGACCGGAAGGGAAATATGGCCAATTGGTTTGGCTGAAGAGCTCGGTATTATGCCATGAAAGGCATAGCATAATAAACGAATTTTTGTCCTAAGAACTTGCATTTCGTCGAGAGCTCCAATAAAAATAATATTAAGGGAGCTACTCCCATCGACCAGGACTATATTAATTTTGTAATTATTAATTGTAGGTTCTACAATGATAGAGAACCTACCTGGTCTGGATGAAAGGATTAGGCAATCTTCCTTGCCAAAGGATAGGGAGGGCTTTGACCACCATGGAGACTCGATGGTTGCTAGTGGTTTGGCAAGGTTAACTTCTCACTCGACTGCCTTCAGTTGCCTCCTTTACTCATAAGACGCAGAGCCACTAAAGATAATGTCGATGGTGTGCTTAGGGTTTTGAAAAGGCATGTCTTCATCTCCATCTTTATCCTTCCTATTGCTTGGTTCTCCTATCTCGAAAATGGAGAGATGACCCTTACTTGATTAGTAATATTCAAGCTTACGTTAGAAGACACTATAGTTGTGAAGATCATGCCCTACCTTTTGATGAAGTTGACACCATTTTTTATTCTCTTTGGCTCATCAGCTGGACCCTCCTTTTTGGCCCAATTGGAATAGCCTTAAGAACTCTTGCCATCCTTGCTAGAAATGGCAAGAACCTCCTTCAAATTAGTTGGCCAAGACTTCTTGCACTTCTGAGATTTCTTGTCCTCCTTCTTCTTCTCCTAGGTAGGCTGGGGCACCTTGTCATCTTGATCAATCGCATGGTTCCAATTGACAACTTCATTAGTGATTGCATACCAGTCAGCCATGTCGAAGAGTTCGACGATAGTTTGTGGAGGACATAAAGTGATGTCTTCCATAAATCACCAGTTCTGAACACCTATTTGCAAGCCCGAATAACATAAGAGTTAGAAATGTCTGGTATTGAGTTTCTAACCTGACTCTTGATGAATTGGCATAGTCTCATGAGGCTCTTGTCGTATACGATGAAGGTCATCTTCTTTTCTAGTGCACTTGTAAGTGCCCTAGAAGTTGGTGAGCAACAAGTCAGGAATGAGTGGATCTTCTAACACCATGAGCAATTAGTTTGCCATCACGTTGTCGTCTTCTTCGGTGGCCCGTTTGGCAGCGGTATAGATGGTGGCGGATGGCGAAGACATCAACATGAACGGCACACGTGGTGGCAGGTTCAGGAAGCCATTTGGAGAAGCGACTTTAAGAAGCCACTTAGAGAAGCCTACCTATTTGTTTCTGGAGAAGTCAAAACCAAAAGCCACCCCAAGGCCCAAAAGAACTGGGCCATCAACACGGTCTCCAAAATACAATTGGTGACCAATAATTAATATAGTAATATAGTTAGAAAATCCAATAATATTGTAATATTATAAAAGTAATTTTACAGATAAAATCTACCCATATATTTTTTTTGCATGTAATCTAAATATTTTGCCAAAGTATTTTGCAGGAGCCTTGTTCTCGCAGTCTCATGTCGCCTGTATATTGCTTGGCCCATTTGCACCGCTCCAATCCTCCTCCTCGGCTCCTTCGTCCCCTCCTCGAAGACTTGACTCCTCCCGCTCCCTGCTCTCGTGACACGTCGGAGCCGCTACTCGCCACCCCAGCCTCCTCATGTCACCACCTCAAACCTAGCCATCACGCACCTCCTCACGGTGTTGCCTCAGATCCCCTGCACGGCAACCAACACACCATCGCCTGCTAGCCCGCTGAGGTGCACTGCAATCCCCTCTCCTCGAGCTGCTTGGATTTTAGCTATGAGGATTTGAAATTTTGGATGTGAGGTGGGTGGGGTGGATTGGATTTGGATGCAAGGACTACATGCTACTTGGCCAATAGGCGCCTTGCCTGTGGACCTGCTATGTGGGCTATGGGTCGGCCCATCTCCATGGCGCTCATTCGTCCATGGCGCGTGATGCTGCGACGAGGAGAGGGGTTTCAGCACCGAAAGGTAGACTAGAGCTGGACAAAACCCCCCGTGGATTTGCCCTCCCCCTCTTTCTCCTCTACTCAAGCTTCAGCCAGCACCTCATCGACCCATGGCGCTGCAGCCCTCATCCGTCCATGGCGCAGACGAAGAGGGGGTCCCAACACCCATGGTTAGGCTAGAGCCTAACAAAACCCCCGACGAATTTGCCCCTAGATATTTCAAAGTGGGTGATAAGCAAGGAGGCGGCATAGGGAGAGATGTTCAAAGGGAGGGGCATATGCGATGTGAGTTAAGACTTGAGAGGGCGCGGGCCCGAGAGAGCAGGATCTAGCTGTCCATATCAATTCCAACGGATGAAATATTTCGGGTGACATGGCCTAGCCGGTTTCAGTTACTTTCTTGCCTCTTAATGAATGAAAAAGAGAGTAAATGAATCAATAAATCTCACCTTATATGGTTTTCGCAGGAAGCCATAGTCTGTAATAACTGAATGCAGATAGGCAAGCCAGAGAGTTCATCAGCCCAATCGGTTCCACAATATCTAGCTTCACTATGGAAGTCTGACGGTACTTTATTATTATTCCTCAGAGCAAGCAGCGTGCAAACAGTTGGTGCTCGGCGATAATAATGAACAAATAGGTAGTGTTTACATAGAGGATGAATACTTTAAGTAATCAATTTGGCAAAAACAGGCGGAATTCCTTACAGCTGCAGGGTTAAACCAGCAGCAGCTATACCATCACTGAATTACAAGAGCGGGTTAGGCCGCAACCTGACCAAAAAGAAGCTTCCGGATCTGCAAGGAAATGAGGATGTTAAACATGTTAATGTATAACCATTTTCTATGTAAAGCAGAATATGATGCTACATGTGCTGACAATATTGTGTTGTAGCCTCTGAAATAGGAGTCCCCCCAACTGGGTGGGGGAAGGCCACCACAATTATGATTGGGCCCTCAGATTCAATACAACAAACATGACGGCATGCTTAAACATCAATAGTAGCAAACTGAGAAACCATTGTAGTATGCGATCCTAATGAAATGCCAAAAACATTTACAATGTGTGCATCTCCGAGGTCAACTCAGAATGCTGGCACAAATGAGGCTATGATGGAGAATGCATAGCATTGGAAGCTCATTAGCATTGATTTTTCTTTCTTTAAAAAAAATGCTGCAATATGCAAACTAGGGGTTGGTGGAACAAAATGTATTGAACAATGAACTAAATGAAGGCACCTCTGGCAATTTCTTGCGGAAGACAACTTCCAGTCTTGCATCAAGTGTATTCTCGCACACAATCTTTCCATCTCGAGAAGCCAGCACAACACCACCAGAGCTGCATAAACACATTTTTAGCGTTAACAGCAGAATCGTGACCAGGATTAAGGTCAATAACTAGCATGAAATTATTGAAAGAAGACTATGGTTTGGAATGTCAGCTGCAGTCCAGATCTCAAGTGGACACTGAAACTGACAAATCTATAAGCACATACGGAAATCACCCTATGCAGCAAACAGCACAAAAGATGGATTACTTTTGTTTGATGCGAATGTTCTTCTCCAAAACACGCACAAGCACAGAAAAGAAAACAAAGGGCAAGACAAAACAGTAGCCAGCAACCCAGCAGCATTACCAGAGGTAGAGTTAGTTTTATGTTACTCCAAAAGGTGGGTGTTTATATATTTGCTATACTGACTAGCATTGATGCTAAATATAGATATAGAGCAACTGCAGACAAGAAACTAAGGAAAAATATTCCAAGAAATAATTTGTAATACAATATGCATTTACCAAAATTGGGCATGAGTATCGTGATGGCTCGGAGCAGGTGGCAGGTACACATTGTGGTCAACATGTATCTCCGGCTCATGGACATTTGCTTTTGATGCATATTCATGCTTTGCTGAATGCAGTACTGATTCCACATGATGGTGGTCTTCTTTGCGGCAGCGGAGCAGTACAGCTGGCTCTTTCAAACGAAGCAAACCCTGTATTTTATCAGGTAATGGGACATTATTTTTTTTGACAAAAAATAGGAAGAAATAAGGAGATGGTATCAGAATTACACATTGCTTACTAGATTCTATGAATCAAATCCACATGAATTGCCAAAAAAAAATCAAGAGCGCAATCATAATTGAAAATACCATGCTAACACATCTGATATTAGGGAAATATCAGGTGAAAATACGAATCTTGTGCAAATTTCATTTTCACCTAACTTAGAAGTTTTAAAAAATACCAAATGTAGGGGAGGTTAGTTGTATGCCTCTGCAAAATTTCAAGATTAAACTCAACCGCATTCGCGAGATACGAAAAAGACAAAAACTTGCTGAAATAGTGCTTTTACTGTCTCATCATTATTCCAAGAAGTGTCTTTTTTGTATCTCACGAATTTGATTTGTGTTTGATCTTGAAATTTTGCAGACACAAAACATATCCTGCCCTACATCTGCTAATATTTGGGGGAATTTTTAGAAACTTTTATGTGAAATGGAATTTGCACCATATTCACATTTTCACCGAATATGCTGCCCCATTTCTGTTGTGCACAGTTCAGATTAAGTAAGGTTTAGAAAACTTATGCCACTAAGCAGCAAGTGCCCAGTTTATGAACCTAGGGTGTGATTTAGAACACCTTGATATTCATTAATGCAATTTTGTGAATTGAATTAACTTCAGATGTCCCCCCTTTGGAATCCAGGATTCTTAAAAGGAGCAGGAAGAAGGTTTGAGGATGGTATATTCAAACAAACCTGAACAATGAGTTCTTTTAAAAGGTTCTTGTATTCATGGTGATTGTGGCTGACACGCAGGAGTTCCTTCATGGCATCCTCTTTCATTGAATTAACTAAATCATCCTGAGCTTGAAGCACTTTTATGCGAGAAGCATTCAGCTGCATAGAGTACTCACTAGAGGGAAAAACAGTACTTTGTCATGTAACAAAGGGATAAATTCAAAAATATTGATATAGATGGTTTCTGAGAATGATACACTTACCTAATGTTTGGTCTACATTTATGAAAAGAGAACTTATAACAAACAATCAGCATTGTATCTCATTTATATGTACCATTCTTTCAGCACTACATTCTGTTATTTTTCCTGTGTTGCTTTGTATTGTACCTTGTTTTGATCCCTTTAGTTTTAACATATGGCTTTTATATATTCTACTTTGAAGTTCAAACTACATCCAGCTCGTCAATTCTATAATATCTCCTATTCAACACTCAAATCAAATGCAAGCTGCAGTTCACACAACTTTTTCTTCAAGATAAATCTTCAAGTCAACTTATCTGTAAAGTTTACTGCAGTGAAGCTATGCAGTAGCATTACGGTTTGGTTGAGATTAGCTATAGACCCATAAAGTACATCATTTGAGTGTAAACTTTCAGTCAACCAGTGATTACCACCAATGTAACTGTGAGGTTGAAGCAGTTTGTAGTCATCTTTTTACCACATTAGTTAACAGGCAGTGGTATCTATGTAATATTGTAGTGTAGCATATGTTGTGAAAATTTCAAAATTCTCAACATTAAATGCAGTTAATAGCATCATATTCCACAACAACCATAGAAAAAGAGATAATTAAGAGAAACAAAGCCTCACATTTTCTTCCGAACTTCAACCTGCTTCTCTTTCCGCTCATACTCTTGCCTAATCTTCTTTTTCTCAGCTTCAACAAGTTGCAGCTTCTCAATGTTGAACTCCTGCAAAGTTCTTACACAAATTAAGTTAAACATGAGGACAAAAATTGAGACGAGCAACCAACATTTGGCAAAGCAAAGAAAATACAGAATAAACAAAAAGGTCAATAAAACAAGCACATGCATACACATGATCAATATTAATAAAGGATGGGGTGGAAAGCATAGAAATAGATTAGCAAAGAAAACAAGAATATATCTCCAGAGGTGAGTAACTAAATGTGAGGAAACAAAACTACTCTCACAAAGGCTGCCCTGTTGCTTCACGGAGTAAAGCACTCTCCCAGCCTAGGAATATTCATAATGCGCACAAATCCTGTTTCCTAGACCTAAAGATAGCACATTCGAGATGACATAATTTACTGCACTCTTTACTAGCGAGCCCAATAATCAATCATACAAACTCAGGGATGATAAGTCAAACTACGTCAGCATACCATATGTATTCAGTTGCACAGAAAAAATACAGGTAGTAAAAAACGTGCATAATAATAGCAACCATTAGTAAAGTATGTTGCCCAACATCCAGTACATGACTAACTCATCCTGCAAGTGAACAATATTGGTATTTATCGCATTCCATCTCCCACTCCAATGTATTCTAAGATCCATTTCCCATTACAGTTTTTTAGACCAGAGGGCAAGCGGCCCAATTTTACTTAACAAAACAAAAAACAAGGTTCAGTGTACAAACTGGGGATACCAGTTTAACTCCAAGCACAACAAGAACAAAGCTAACTCCTTACTGCTAACCAACTTGTAGGGCAACGACAATTATTTCCCATTACAGTTACGCAGGCGAACAAAACGGCACCTTAAAAGATTCTGGCTGGTTAATGGTATAGGTACTTCAAACTTCTTACAAAAATTAAGTGTATAGCGCGGATCAGAGGTTGGTTGGGTACAGAACTGCAGATCATAAGGTGGCAGGTAATGGAGGGTGATGATCAGTTGCTTCAATGATTTTGTAAGAAGTTTTATTTAAGCACGTAACCAGTTTCCATCAAGATTAAGCTCCAGTTTTGCTTCTAGCACCATCGAAAAGCGAAATGGAAGAATGAACACACAAACTATACCCTCTTCAAGTTCCCGATTCAGCCCAAGCTCCTATTTTTGCTTCCCGAAACATCTAGAAGAGTGTAAATCAATATCCAAAATCACCTAGTCTGGATTCAGTTATACAAAAGCCTCTGAATTGACCTCCCAGCGTACTTCCAAGTCAAAAGCTTGTATGACTAAAAAATCCGCGATCTGGAAGCTTCTAGATTCATCCGGTGCATTGAGATCAACCTAAGCGACATAACCCGAATGATCCAGACGCTTCCCGATCTACCTCGGAACTAGGTAGCTTCGTCGCAACGACCACAGATGTCGCGTTCCAAAAAATTGAAACCTCAGGCTCAAATAATCCAGCGGCTCCGAAGCAAGGCGGGAGCTCCTAGATGCTTCGATCACGGGGGGGCGTGGCCACGAACAGATCGGGCGGTTAAAACGTAAGGAGGCGCGGATCGAGAGGCTTCTGTAAGCTTCGAGATGGGAGGGGAAGCGGAGAGAACTGACCTCCTCGGCGGAGACGGAGATCTCGCTGGCCTTCTCCTCGGCCTCCTGGCGGATGAACCGCACCATCTGCTGGATCTGCTTGGCGACATCGGCGTCGTTCATCTTGGCGGCGGCGGTGGATCTGATGGCCCTCCGGCTCTGTTGCTCTGCTTCCGGTGACCGCCGCGCGGGGAAGGGGACGGGAGGAGGGAGCCCACGGGAGTGGTCGACGTGGGGGTCGTGGGACTAGTCTAGCCGCGGGGGCAACGTGATCGGTTTGGTGCTCCCTAGTTGCCGCTGCCTGTCTGTACGAGCGCTATTATTTGGTGGACCCGGTCCATGGATCCGTGATCTTCCCCCCTTTCGGTCGTTATCTGTTTTTGTTGACAAAATGACAACTGTTTTCTGATGCAATTGCAGGCCTGGCTTCTAAAAGCTACTTTTCGATTTTTCTATAATAACTAACATTTAAATAAGGTATTTTTTAAGATAGTGTTTACTAGTTAATTATAGTATATACTATATCGACTTTATTTATATCGGCAAAAGCCGCACGTGAGTATTATAGTATATACTATACCGACTTTATTTATATCGGTAAAAACCGCACGTGAGTTTGTTACTCTGTAATATCTCGCATGAACAGCCCAAAATCCACAAGCCGCAGCCAAAAGCTGTAGCCAAAAAGAACAGACCTTACGTTTATCCCCTTCTTTTGAGGTTTTTTTTTGTGAGGCCCTTCTTTCGAGTGTTTCGAGTGTCAGGAGGCTATTATCATCAAATGTTGCAATTTGGAAAAAAAAATATTTGAATAGATGGTTTTATTACACAAATAATCATATAGCAATATAATGGCGGGAGCATATCAAGCACTAATAGGCAATTCAGTGTTTGGGCTGTTAGATCCGACTTGGATAGCTCAAATGGAGATGGGTGGAAACCCCATTCCACTTACACCGTTTTGCTTTGCAGAACACACCCCAGAACGATGAAATGTTATCACAAAAAGATCCCTATTGCTACCCCCTTATCTCCTCTCTCTCTCTCTCCCCCCTACCGTTGCAGTGGGAGATGAGAAAGGCATCCATGGCCTTTCACTACGCCTTCTACAACTTGCCATCCTAGTCCCCATCCTCGTGTCGTGCCGCCCAGCCACTGCCGTCGCAGCAGCGACCCCAGCTTAGAAGAGGCAGGCGTTGGTCATGGCCAAATCCAACCGTAGCGATCTATGCTCCCAGGTGCCTCAATCGTAGTCCCATCACAACAGCTTGGGCTCTGTGCTCCAGAGGCTCATATCCATGGACAAGAATGTCATGACCCAATCGAATTTGACTAGAAATTATGAAGTAATAGAGAATCTAGATGCAATCTTCCAAGAACAGAATTGGGGAAAGTGAAAAACAACTCAAATTTGTGAGATCCTGAGAGAATTCCAACTCATAGCAATCAAGAACAATACAAATAGTAACCAATAATCACACACAATTAAGGCCGGTGACACTTCTGGGGGGCTGGAGTTGAGGGAGGTGACAGCAACGGTGGACATGGACCTTCGCTTGTGGCGCTGCTGGTGGACTGCGTGCTGTGTGCCTGTCGCCGCCGTCCGTCCTTCACATCCGCACTGCTTACCACCACTTCTACCACCTCCTCTTCTCCTTCCTCGTTTCTCCACTCCCACCTCCTCCTTTCCTCGCACCTCCTCCTCTTCGCCTTCGTGATCCCCTTCGCCGGCCACCTCGTCCTCCTCCTCAACCCCCATCAGGCATGTCCCTACCTCCCCTCCTGAGAGGAGGGAGGCAGCAACGCTAGGCGGCGTAGTTGTGGATGGCGCTGAGCTTCAGAGGAAAGGTAGCCACCGTGGATTGTCAGATTGAGGGAGGCGGTGGCACTTCTAGGGGCCAGAGTTGAGGAAAACTATGGCACTACTGGGTGAGGTAGAGGCAGTGGCGCTGCTGGGTACGAAAGGCAATGGGGGAGGAAGGGGAGGAGGCGGGGGTGTTTTCGTGAAAAGGTGGACTACATGGGATTATTTGTAAAGATGTGTAAGGGGAACAATGTTCCATCAGCCTCAACCTAGGTCACCCAACCTGAATCCGATGATCAAGATTGTCATTAGCATGTTAACATTGAATTATCCATTAACATTGGATAAGCTCTCTATAATGACATGCTAATAGCAAATTCTGGAGGATGATAGCTTGGCAACCTCAATGGCCAAGAGAATGATGACGACGAAACGATAAAGAAAGATGGTAATGTCACAGCTGAGCATGTACCACATGTCCGAATCCTTTACCAAACGGGATGAAAGACTTCACACGATCGATGGTTAACCAGAGAAACCTGCAATGATTGACCGGACGGTGTGGGATGGAATAGCTTGACACGTGGTCTCGGAGTCAGATCATGAGCTGCTGAAGATAACCGTACAAATGATTGGCTCCTAAGACGATCTGAACCGTGCTACCAGATCTCATGGCTCCCCACGCCACACCGTCCATATTTAGGTGGTGTTTGGGACTGCTCCACAAACTCTGCTCCACAAACTCTACCGTGGAGCAGCTCCACAAAAAACCTGGAGTTTGTGGAGTACCCTTTTAGGTGCTCTCACAACTCCACCTGTTTTTCCTCGAACAGAGTGCGTGGAGCTGAACCTGTTTGGTTAAAAAACGTGGAGCGAAGCTGAAAAACGTGGAGTGAAGCAGTCCCAAACACCCCCTTAAGGTCGATGATTTTTTTTTGAAATACGAAAGCTATCCTATCATGGCTAGTTAAGGGTCTATTTGGCAGGAGAGAAGTCGGACGGTTTTTGGCTTTTGCTACAGTATCTAACTTTCAAACGGAGTATTTTCTCAAGACGGAGTCTACAAGTTAAGCAATCTACACGTTAAAAGCATAATATCTGTACTAGCCAAAATCGCAAGTGAGCATCTGTCTCTCCGAAATCTGTACCGTAATCAGTCAAAATTCAAAAAATTCAACCAAAAGTTATAAGCCACAGCCGAAAAGAACATGCCCAGACTGGAGTAACACGTTTCTTCTGAAAGACGATCACCGTTTACATGGGCTGCAGAAGTTCGCCCATCGATCAATCCCGTCCGGTGGGCCAGTTCAGGGTAACCGTGGATGCCCGTCAGCTGGAACCAGGTCCTTGGCTCTCCTTTACCTTTTCTTTTCTCACGCCACCTGTGGGTCCCACAGGCAACACGTCCGCATGCGGCTAGCAGGCTACGTGGCTAGAAGGCAAGCTGATCGCGAGTTCGCGACGCAGCTGCACGAGCTACAGCGACAGCTAGGACGTGGCCGCGGTGCACGGCAACTTCGACGTTCATGTTCCACAGTACAGTGCGTGCTTGATAGTTGATCCTTCGAAATGAGTAGCACTGTGTCCGAAGTATAGGTTTGTCATGACACATGAATGAACTCGTAATGTGACGGTGGTGAGTCCGGGACTTAATTTTAGCTAGGGCGATACGACCAGCGTCCAATTAGCTAATAAATAAGAGTTCTATTTTTTAGCTGAAGCTTATGGTTTTTTAGTTGTGGCTTTTGACTTTTGGGTTGTTCGTGTGAGAGATTACAGAATAATAGAAACTCACGTGTGGTTTTTGCCGATATAAATAAAGTCGGTATAGTATGTACTATAATTAACTAGTAGACCCTATCTTGAAAAGATATTCCATGTAAAAGCTAGTTATTGTAGGCAAGTCGAAAAGAAGCTTTTGGAAACTAAAAAGAACAGGCTCAATGTATAATCTCTTATCCAGCCACTAAATAAGTAGTACATATTATACGTTATGGTAGTCAAAGTCACTCCAACATTGTTAAAAAATGCTCAATGTCACATAAGCTGCACGACTTTACTACTTTATCATCAAGTATCAATAATGTATCATGATCAAAGCACACTATTACCAAATTGGAATATTATACCGATTCCTATCCACACGAATAGACAAAGCAAAATGAGAGAAAAACCATACCAAAATCGTCAGAAGCAGTAGCATTTCTAGCATTTACCTACATCCCCTCTGCTCTGTGCAACTCCACCTCTACCCTCTGCTCAATTGCTACTCCTTTGTGCGATTCTACCCACGCCCTGGCCATGCGCACACCCACGACCTACGCCCTTGGCTGCGGCGAGCCAGCGCCTCGACCGTACCCTAGCCCTTGGCTGCTACGTGCCGCGCCTCGGTCGTGCTCTGGGCACCATGCCCCTGTGTCGTTGCCCGCTGCGGCATCAGCGCCTAGCCTCGCCGGCTAGCCACTATCGTCGTCCTGCCGGTCCCAACCGGCAGTGCCCATGAAGAAACTGTCAGAACTTATAATGTAGTTCTCTCAAAGAAATGAATGTTAGTGCAATATCTTCTAAAAAAAGTACTTACTAGACTCAAGCCCCAACCGCTAGTGCCCAGCGCGGTGCTCCGCTGCCCGCCCGCCCACTTGAACACGCCGCGTCGCCGCCCTCATTCTCTCGCTCGAACATGCCGCCGAGCTGTCAAGGTTGTCGAGGGCCGAGGAGTTAATATGTTTGTACCAAAAACAATTGCTCCTGCCAGACTGAAGTTACATGTCACTGGCCTCGGCGAATGATTGCCTTGATTATAAATGCCCACTCTTGCACTAACTTGAAACCTATGAGCTGCCTAGCTATGGCCATCAAGTATCATCGCAACAGTCAGCGTTATAGGGTTGCTATTTATATGCAGTACGTAGCTCTCGATCAGAACGCATGGCCGGGCCCCGGCCCGTTCTATTTCAGCTGCTTAGTGCCATCCCGTGGATTGTTTCAGATGAAAGGTCTCGTTTGAGTCATGGCAACAAACCAACAAGGCCTTTAACCATGTAGTTTTTTTCACCATTCTTCCAGTCTAAGACATTTGGAGACAGATCCGTGATGTGTGTTAGCTACACTGACCTTCATACCACGTCAAAAGCAAAGGCAACCAGTGGCGGAGGACCCGATAGGGCAAGGTAGGGCTTAGGCCATACCTTGATTTTTTGCAGCAGACCCCCATATACCCCCTATCCAGTCGAAGAGTACAAGAAAAAAGCCGGCGCTAACCCTAGATCCCGGGCGGTAGAGGCGGCGCCGCGGCGGCGGAGGAGGCGGCGCCGCGGCGGCCAGGCGGAGATGCAAGGATGGCGCGGCGCGGCGGCGCCCAGGCCCCAAGCGGAGCCGCGGAGGAGTCGGCGCCTCGGCGGGAGCCCAGGAGGCGGTCGCCGGGCCGCCGGGGAGCGCGGGAGGCCGGAGGCAGGGAGCCCGGCGAGAGGCGGGAGGCACGAGGCGGGGGCGGGGAGCAGACGCAGTCAGGCGGAGCGGCCGTCCTGACGCGGTGCCGCGCGGGACGCGATGCGGACTGGGCGACTTCTCACTTCTTGGTTGGCCGAAGCAGAGAGGAGTGGGGGCAACGGGAGACTTCGGTTGGGAGGCAAATTGGACGGGAAAAGGAGACCAGTCCGGACTGTTACGCACTTGTGCAACCCAAAAAATCTCAGATTTTTCGCTGGAAAGGTCGTTGTTTTCCACATTGGACTGCGCTGCTTCCACATCAGCCTAGCTATGATTTATTCTAGATTTTAGATTTGTGTATTTAAGTATTAGTTTTGATAGCTTGTAAAAAATTTATGTAGATTGTAGAATATGTAAACTAGCTTGTCAAAATGAGGGTACTTATATAGTTATATTTTTACCTCTCCAGAAACAGTGATCTGAAGCTTGTTTAAATTCAAGGCGGGCGGGCGGCAGCCACCGGTGGGCAGTGGCCTGGGCGCTGGGCGCTGCCGCGCTGGGTAGTGGCGTAGCGGGCGGCGGGCGGGCGAGCGGCAGCCACCGGCGCGCAAACTCCGGTGTTGACAGGGTTGGAGGAGCTTGAATGGTATTGCTTTCGATCCGCCCCACCTTATTTTTTTCCCGTCCTCCGCCACTGAAGGCAACACATGCCAGGGAGAGCAAGCGATATCCCAGATCGGAACACACACAAGAGACAAGACACCTGAGACTCTTGAGGAGTGATCAACACCAGCTTGCGCCCACGTTTGTTTCGTGTCTAATATAACCTTTTTAATTGAAACAATCTACTACTTTAGTTTTCGTCTGCTTGTTACTTTTTACTAGGGCATATATATTAAGAAGGTAGCAAAGTGGTGGAGATACGACAAAAATGCCCTCTAACAATACCTCAAGCACGCCAAACAAGGTAACAAAGTGGTGAGATCGGATGGCTACCCACCTTCAAAAAGAGATCAGATGGCTAGCATTGATATATAGGGATGATTTGGAAAAGTTTATATAGAAGACCGTGAAGTGTCAAGTGTTTGTGAAAGAAAATTTTAGACAAAATTATCGAGTATAAGAAAACAAAGAGAGTAGTTAAAAAGTTGAAAAACAATCCTATTTTCCACTATAAATTATCCGTAAAACACCGACTCCATGTTCTAAAACGGGCTCTAATAATTTAGAGCTGACTTTAAGCCGATTCCGCAGCCGATCGGGCAAAACTCGGATGCCACGGCGCTCAAGTTTCCTGCGTGCGTGTACAAGTGGAGAAGCTTGTTTACGTTTTCAAATAATAATCACCAATACAATCTACGTAATTAATAAATAGAGAATCAACAGAAAATAATAGAAAGAAGACACCATAGAAACGAAGTCTTTATTAATCTTCAGATCTCTCTCCTTATACATCACTCCCCCTTAGGTGAATACCACGACACGCATATGCCTCATTAAAAACTCCTCCTAAAAACCTAGTAGGAAAAAAGGATGGAGAAAATAGTACATTGCATCTGTTTCTTGTGTCGCACTTATTGCCTCATTAAAAACCTTTATGTGAGAAAACTTCAGGAAAACACACAAAGGGAAAAAGAGTACAACATTAGATCTTTAAGATCATTTAAGCCTTCCAATTTTAAATAAGGGCCATGGTTCAGGGATTTATTCCCCATGAACCTTATAACTCGCTAAGTCGCCTCATCTCTATGTCTCGCATGCACTTCTGGAAGCTAGAGGCTAGGAGAGCTTTTGTAAATATATTTGCCAGATTATCATAAGATCTAACTTTCAATACATTTACCTCTCTGTTTTTTTTGGAGTTTATGAGGATAAAAGAATTTAGGAGTAATATGCTTCGTGATATTACTTTTAATGTAGTCCATTTGCATCTGTGCCAGATAAACTGCATTATCTTCAAAGATAATAATGGGGTTATCAATAGTGTTCATACCACATGACTTCTTGATGTGGCTAATCATTCGTCTAAGGAAAAAACATTCTTGTGAGGCTTCATAAAGTGCCATTATCTCTGAGTGGTTAATAGATGTAGCTATCAAGGTCTGCTTGAATGACCACCAAAAAATGGTTGTACCACTACAAAGAAACACAAATCCTACATGAGATTTCGCATTATGGGGATCAGACAGATACCCTGCATCTGTATATCCAAACATAGTAAGTCTTGATTCCTTGGGGAAAAATCCAAGATCTTGTGTACCTTGAAAGTACTCGAGGAGAGTTTTAACGCCAGCCCAATGTCTTTATGTTGGAGCTATGTTGTATCTGGCTAGCAAGTTGACTGCAAAAGCAATGTCGAGCCTTGTACAATTAGTAAAATACATTAGTGCCCCGATGGCACTTAAATATGGAACCTTTGGTCCAAGAACTTTCTCATTTTCCATCTTTGGTCTAAAAGGATCTTTGTCCACTTCTAGGGATCGAACTACCATCAGGGTTCTAATGGCTGTGGTCTATCCATATTAAATTTCTCTAGTACCTTCTTGGTATAAGAGAATTGGTGTATTAAAATCCCTCCAGGAAGATGCTTTAGTTGCAAGCCTAAGCAAAATTTGATTCGACCCAAATCCTTCATTTCAAACTCCTTCACAAGTTAGGAGTTTGCTGCCTTTATATCCTCCGTCGTTCTGATAATATTTAGATCATCGACATACACCAAGATAATACAAATCTATTCTAGGATTTCTTTATAAACACACAAGGACAATCCTCATTATTAGTGTACCCTCTCTTCAAGAAGAATTCACTAAGCTGTTTGTACCACAATTTTTCGGACTGTTTTAATCTGTACAACGATCTTTCCAATTTGATGCTATATATGTTGCGATTTAATTTATTTGGATCTAGAATCTTTACTCCTTCTAGGACTTTCATATAAATCTCCAAATCCAATGACCCATATAAAGATGTGGCCACTACATCCATTAACTACATACTTAAATTCATATATGCTGGCATTGATATTAAATATCGAAACGATATTCCACTCATGATAGGATAATAAGTTTCATCATAATTGATGCCGGGCCTTTGCGTGAACCCCTGTGCTGCAAGTCTCGTTTTATATCTCACCACCTGATTATTTTCGTTTCTTTTCTGGATAAAAACCCATTTGGATCCTACAAGGAACATTTTAGGCAGTGTTTGGGCAACTGGGCCAAACACTTTCCTTTTATGTAATTATGCCTCAATTGCTTCCTTCCATTTACCTCAGTCTGAGCACTTCTAGCATTTAGTTAAGGACTTTGGTTCTGGATCCAGTTCAAGGTTCTTAGTAATTTTGTTGAGGCAAAATAGATGTCGATAATTGTTGTCTTTCTTTTATATAATTCCCCTGACTTAACAAAATTGGTGGATATTTCTTCATTTGGTTCATCCAACTCCTCGTGATTTCTCACAACGACAGAGTCTGGTTGTTCTGATTTTCCAGTATTAGACAGCGCGCGAGCAATTTTACTAGGGTTACTATCTTCAGGATCATTCGCTTCAGGGATTTTCTCAACTTCAGGTTGAATTCCTTCTACTGATTCAGGAGGTAACTTATTTTCTTCGAGTTTCTTTTTCTGCACATGTCTCTACAGAATTGAGCCCTCATTGTCTAGTGCTCTCCCACTCTTCTTCATATGAGGGGTTGGAGTGGTTCGAGTATCTGTTTGGGGTACTTCCACTCTCTCTAGGGCATTTACTGCTGATATACAAGATTTTGTTACTCTCTTTTGATCAGTGAAGGCATGTGCTAGATTATTTACTATTTGCTGTAGGTTTATAATTTGCTGAACTTCTAGTTCAGTTTCTCTAGTGCGTGGATCTAGGGCTTGGATGCCCAAGGCATTCCAATATATTTCTAGGCATTTTTTAGTGAGGTACTTTCCTCCCCCTAATGCTGGAAAATTATCTTCATTAAAAATGCAGTCGGCATGACGGGTCATAAACATGTGTCCAATAGTAGGGTCGAGGTATTTGATAATTGATGAGGATTCAAATCCCACATAGACTCTCAACCTCCGGTAGGGGCCTATGGCCGTACGTTGTGGTGGTGAAATTGGCACGTATACAGTACATCCAAATTTTTGCAGATGGGAAATATTTGGTTCTTTTTCATGCACTAGTTGTAAGGGGGAAACCCGACGGGATGTAGTTAGTCTTAAGTTTATTAGTACGGGAGCATGCAACACTGCATGGCCTTAGCAGCTGGTGGCAAGTCTACAATTCTGCAGTAGTGGCCTGGCAATAAGCTTAATTCTTTTAATGAATGACTATGCAAGGCCATTCTGAGTGTGGATGTGTAGTACTGAGTGTTCTACTTTAATGCCTAAAGCTAAACAATAGTCATTAAATGCCTTAGAGGTAAACTCGCTGGCGTTGTCCATTTTAATGGAATTAATCCTTTCATCTGGAAAGTTTGCTCATAATCTGATAATTTGTGCTATTAGTTTAGAAAAGACGTGGTTCCTAGTAGACAGTAGGCATACATAGGATCACCTAGTAGAAAGATCTAATACCATCATAAAATATCTAAAGGGGGCCTGACAGGGGTTGAGTAGTCCACAGATATCACCCTATATTTTCTCTAGGAAAATAGGTGACTCCCCCTTAATTTTCAGATAAGAGGGTCTAGTTATGAGTTTTCCTTTGGCATAGGCTGAGCACAAGAAATCTTCAGGTTTAGAAAATGACAGAGTTTTTAAGCTATGACCAATAGAATTGCTTATAATTTTTCTTATCATTCCTACCCCAGGATGCCCTAATCGATTGTGCCAGATCTTAAAGGACTCCGAGGTTTTATATTGTATTTTCATTTCAACATATTCTTCAGGTTTGATGTAGGTATATTATAATCCAGATGAGAAACAAGGGAGTTTTTCAATCACTCGTTTCTAATCATTGTCAGACTTAGTCAGAAGGAGATATCTATATCTCCTTCATTATCAGTCTCTACATGGAGATCATTTATGCGAATATCCTTGAAACTTAATAAGGTATGCTTTGATTGAGGAAACAAGAGAGCATCCTCTATTATTATTCGGGTACCCACGGAAAGAACGAGTGTGGCCCTTCCAGTGCCAACGATTAGAGCATCACTTCCAGCGATGGTCATGACATTTCCCGTTTTCTTGGTTAATGTTTGGAAATACGTGGTATCCCTTAGATTGAGTTGGTAGTTCCACTGTCTACTAGACAAATCTCCTCCCCCGCCATCGGATTTAAGGGGTTATTCTATATAAAGTATAATATAATCAAACAATAATTCAACAAGAAGAAAGGTCAAAAGAACAGGCAACCCAGTTTATTCATTTAGAATAGTATTTAAATCCTAAATAAATAATGCTCCGCAAGAGCATAAAGAATCCATTATTCTCGTAGAATAACCTAAACTAATAAAGCAAACTTAATGAATAACATGACATCTAGATTTGCCCAGGGGAGCTGCCTATGGAGTACTGGAAGTCACCATATAGGTCATGCTCCATGTGATCACCCCAGCTATAGTGTCGAGCTCCATTTCTGCAATCAGTGCATCACTCTTATCAGCATCAGGTTGATCGACAAAGTGTGACTCTGCCTTCTTCCCTAGCGCCTTCTTGGTCTTGCCAATGGACTCCTGGTAGAGGTATACTAGATGCTTTGGTGTGCGGCAAGTATGGGACCAATGATCCATACAACCACACCTATAGCAAGGCGTAGGGGGTAGACCACCTTGTTGCCCAAGTCTGGTTTCTGTTGCTTTCCTCTTCCTTGCCCATCCAGTGGGGTTTACCATTTCTCTTCTACATTTAGCTTCTTCCACTTTCCACCCTTTTGCTTGAGTCCTTTTCCGTGGCCCATGCCACCACTGGTCTTCTAAAAATTAGCATGAGCTTTTGGTAGTGGTTGTGACCCAGTGGGACGAGTCTGATAGTTCTTCATCAGAAACTCATCATTCTTATCTGCCTCGAGAAGGGTAGTAATCAATTTCGAATACTTCTTGTACTTGGCCTGACAGTACTGCTACTAAAGTGTCCTATGGGTGGAGTGGAAAGTTCTCAAAGTCTTGTCTATCATCTCAGTGTATGTAACATTTTGGTTAAGAATCTGACCTTAGCGACAAGCTTATGAATGGCAGAATTATATGCTGACACCTTCTTGAAGTCCTAAAACCTTATGTTGGTCCACTTACACTGTGCTTCAGGTAGCATGATGGACCTTTGTTGGTCATACATTTCCTTCAAGGAATTCCATAATGCCAACGGGTCCTCTTCTAGCAGGTACTCAGACTTCAAGGGTCTTGATGGATGTGGTGCCTCAAGAAATGCAATGCTGCACATTTGGCAGCCTTAGGAATGGCGGGAGCCCTAATAGTTGGCTGGGTAATGGTAGTGCCTAGCGTCTGAGCTGTCAAGTTGATCTTAATATCCATTGCCCATGTGAGGTAGTTGCTACCGAGGGCGAGCTCAGCAAACTCCTTAGCAATGTCAGACATTTCCTACATTATTCATGCTAACTTCTAAATTTATGATAAGTAAAATGCATGAATATTGCTAAATCAGTAAGGTATGGACTTATCTATTCAGTAGACATTATTTAGGGCTTTTTGTAGTTTTTTTGGTAATTTTAATTAATTTCTATTGATTAATAAGCATTTTTTGGAATTATTAATAAGTAGAAAATAAATACTAAAGAAAATAAATAAAAAAACATAATAATACCAAGGAGCTAAAAATAATATAATGAAGCTCATATATCCTAAAAATAATCTCTTTTGAAATAAATCAAGTCTGTTGGGCTTCTCCGCTATATTGATGAAGTTTAGGGTCAATTTTGTAATTATTTTCACGTTTAGTAAATGTTTTTTGCAATTTATCGAAACTTCAGGGTCTAAATTAAAAAATTGCCAGCTGGATATTTTCTTCCCCTTTTTCTATCGGGCCAAAATTGGCCCATTTGGCCCAATATCTTTAGCGGCCCATTTGGCCGGTGCCTAGGGGTTTCTAGCCACCGGGTTGTCCGGTTGTTTTGGCGGCTGCAGCTATCTTGGGCACAAGGCTAGGTGGCGACGGCGGGTAGCCTCGGGAGCGGAGACGGTGGCGACCTCAGGAGTGGTGGCGGCTTCGGGCGGCTGGGCGTGGAGGCGGCCTCGGGTGTGGGCGCGAAGGCGGCAGGCGACCTCGGGAGCGGTGGTGGCTTCGGGTGGTCGGGTGCGGAGGTGATGGCGGCCTCGGGAGCGGCGGCGGCAGCTTCGGGCGGCTGGATGTGGAGGCAATGCCTTTTCTTGGTGGGCAAGGCCAAGGCGACGGTGCACAACTTCGAGCGGTTGAGACCGAGCGGCGGCAGCACAACTCTAGGCGGCCATCATGGGGAGACACCGAGTAGAGGTGGCACGACGGAGGTGGCACGACTTCGGGTGCGTCGGCGTAGGGAAAGCCGAGCAGCGGCAGTGCACGGCTTCGGGGTGCATAGCCGACAATGACTTCCCACTACACAGCACCCAAGCCATGCTCGTGTGGCTCAATCCAGTGTCTGACCGCCCGCGGTCATTGCTTCGTCCGACCACATCGTGGTCGTAGACGCTTCTTCCGACCGTCTCGCGGTCGAGACTTAGTCCGACCACTTGGTGGTCGTTTTATCTGACCGCCCCGCAGTTGTGAGTTCATCTGACTACATAGTTGTCGTAGACACTTTGTCTGACCGCCACGCGGTTGAGACTTTGTCTGACCACCTCGTGGTTATAGACACCTCGTTCAACCACCTTGTATTCATTGACGTTTTTTCTGACCGCCTCATGGTCGTTACCTTGACCGACCACCCACAGTCGCTGCTTTGTTCGACCACATAGTGTTCGTAGATGCCTCATCCGACCACCTCGTGATCGTTGCTATTTTGTCCGACAGCCCCGTGGTCATGACTTGCCTTGCGGTCATGGACTCTTCATCCAACCACCTTGCGGTCATGGACACCACGTCCGACCACCTCGTGGTCGTTGACGTTCTGTCTGACTGCCTCGCAGTCATTACCTTGTCTGATTGCCACAGTCGTTGCTTCGTCCGACCACATTGTGGTCGTAGGCGCTTCATGTAACACCCCTATTTTTGGGGCTATTAAAAAACCCTCGTAACTGCTCAGGACTATTCAACTGCGAGTACTGTAGATGAGTGTGCACCATTGCCAAAGCAAGCTTAAGCATAAAAACCAAATTTTATTGTAGACGTAAGGCTTAGCAGCCAAGTTTTACATAAAGGGGCGTACAACCCAAAGGTACATTACCAAAAGAAAATCCACAGGCAGGCCTGAGTGTAGAACTAAACCCTAACACCAGGTGTCATCTACATCGTACAGCTGGGTGTCGTCTTGATAGGTCCTTTACTTTCTTGACAAGCATTCTCTGTTAATGATTTTAGCAAGTATGAGTACAATCAACCGTACTCAACAAGTCACATGGGTAATGCTATTTAACTATATGCTAGAGATTGCCATGAAATGGGATAAAGCAGTTCATTATTTTATGTGGATGCACTTTTGTTTGTAAACACTTTGATTTTAAACAAGAAATGTCAAATCATAAACTTCTTAAGGTATTGGGGTTTTCCAAACTTGATTAACATACCCTTACATTTCCAAAACCATTCCAATCTACTTATGCCTTGCTATTGGAATCACCCATTAAACACAGCTTCATATACAAAAAGCACAGTGTATTCGAATACTTTTATAAATGACTTTGCAGAGTTGCCCAACTTTACCCACAAGATTCCTCAACTCCCGTGACAGAGTTAAGAAAACAAAGTTGTTTCACTACTCATCTCTTTATGTAGCATCTACCCGGTAGACTATGGACCCTCTGTCCAGAATACGGCAGCCAGACAGAGCGAAGCCTACCATTGTGAAATATGGTTTTACCGTTTCCATACCACAACCCGACGCCGGCTGTTCCCTCTTCTGGAACAGTATATCCTACCATTATGTAGATATTCAATCGATCTGAGCAGCTACTAAAACCAGGTTTGACAAGACAACGGTTGAGCGGTTGCTATGTTCTTTACTTGGCATAAGGGTCTAGTCCCTATATTTTCACCGAGGCAAATTCCATTCACAAACCCATATTTAGTGCCCGTGGTACTGCCACCATTTCATACCATGCCTCCACCTTAGGATAAAATCATGGGCTTAAGCCATCTCGTGGCACCCCGTGATATTTCCTTATCCTAGATTCACTTTTAAAATTCTATCTGCAAAATGTCAAGACTCTTAGTAGTAAAAGATTGTTGAGTTCCTGAATTACCATGATTACATTAATAATACTTTTAATATTACTAAGTTTTTTCAAAGTGAATATGGCCATCAAAGTTAGCAGGGCTTTTTCGGGTGGTAGGACATTAGCTAATAGCATGTCATTCTAAACAATCTTTGTACATAAAATAACAGTGCACAAATAGCATAATGAAAACACTGATAAATAATAATTAATGGAATATAGGATCAACATGATCAAAAACATGTGACTTGTCTTACGGATTTATAACTTCGACAATTTCGTATTCTTCAATTTCTTGATCTTGAGCTTGATCCAGGGTTTCTTCTTCTTGAATTGGTCGACTCTCGATGTCGTGAGCTAGCGCAAACAAAGAAATAATTTAATTCCACGCTTGAAGAAAATGAGCTAGGAATAAAGAAAGGAAATAAAAAAATAAAATTCAAGAAAAACCAAATAAAATGGGTTTAGGGTTTTTAGGAGGTTCAAATGGTGAAATGGGCCCAAGAAATGGGTTGGCGGGCTCTAAACGGTTCAAATGAGTATAAATATGCATTTTCGGGTCTGGTGAATAGTAGCGGGTCTCGGGTGAACAGTAACGGGCTTCGGGTTTACTGTGCTTAGCGGATTGACACTGTTCACAGCTGGTTTGGGTTCCACCGGCGCAGAATCCATGTGCTACAGTGTTTCACCCGTTTGCACGCACGCCCGACCGCTATAGTAAGGTGCGGCCCGGTCCATTCAGCTGAGACGCCCCGACACTGCGGCCCACAAGCACAATGTCGTCGTCTACCTCTCGCCCACGCGCGTGCGCAGTCGAAACAGAGGAAGACGGCGGGAGTTGGCGGTGGCGCTACGGCGAACTGCGACGAGAAAGAAGGCCATGTACGGATTCCTGGGAACTCAGGGAATCTATTTTTGGGGTCAGCGTGGCCAAGGGAAGCAGCGTTCGCCGACGGCGAGGCCTTCTTCTCCGTGGAAAGATTAAACAGTGTAGGATGCACCGGAGTTTAAACGGATGGTTGGGCCGATGTTTGAGCATCTGGGGGTTTAGCGAAAGCTTGCGGAAGTGGCGGTTTGGGCTAGGAAGGACCGTGCAAGGCTGGCCACGACGAGGTGGTTGCAGCCGGCGGCGGTCCTCGACAGCAGAGAAAAGGGAGGCTTGGCAAGCTAGGGCGATGGTCTGGGGAGGTTTCTGGGAGCAAGAGGGTGCTATAGACGCGGGCAATCGAAATGAAATTGGGTAGATTGAGAGAATCGAATTCAAGCTCACCTTGGGGAACTTCGGCGATTGCCGGCAGTGGGGGTGGTAATAAGCAAATTGGGCACGTGGTTGGCTTGCTGGGCACGAGTATGTCTCAAGGGTGGGGGCTCTAGGTGTTAAATAGAGGTTTTGAGGCGGTTCGAGGGAGGGGAGATTTTTCGGGTAGGAGATGTGCTGGAGAGTTCGTGGCTTGGGGAGGGGTTTTCGGCCGTGGGGTGGTATCTCAGACGTCAAGAAAGCCTATGGGCGCAGTTGGGGCGGTCAAAGATGGCGGCATGTCGGTTGCAAGAGAAAAAGGGAGGCGGTGGTGAATTTTCGGCTCGGAAGTGCCTTGCCGGCCAAGGAAACTGACAAGGGTGGTCAAAGGGAAGGTGTACGGCATCTAACAGCAGTGCAGAGGCGTGGTAGTTAGGGGTGGCAGTCGGGAACGACAGGCACGGGTATTGCATACCCATACCCACGCCCGCGAGCAATTTTCATGCCCGCGCCCGTGCCCGCCACCCGTGACGGGCAAAAACCCATGCCCGCCGCCCGCGGGCGCCGTATGCCCGCGGGCATGCCCGTTTGCCCGCCCACCGGAGAGAAGGGAGAAGGGAGGCGGCACAAGGGAGGAGGAGGGAGCCGGTGACCGACGGCGCAAGAAAGGAGGAGGGAGGCGGCAACCGGCGGCGCAAGGGAGGAGGAGGGGGCGGCGGCGCAAGGGAGGAGGAGGGGGCGGCGACGCAAGGGAAGAGGAGGGGGCGGCGGAGCTGCGGTCGCCGGTGTGGGGGGACACCGGATCTGGAGCGGCGGCGGCGGCGCAAGGGAGGAGGAGGAGGAGGCGGCGACCGGCGGCGCAAGGGAAGAGGAGGGGAGCTCACCTTGGTTGGAGACTTGGAGCTGCGGTCGCCGGTGTGGGGGGAGAAAGGGACACCAGATCTGGAGCGGCTGCGGCGGCGCAAGGGAGAAGGGAGGCGGCGCAAGGGAGGAGGAGGAGGCGGCGACCGGCGGCGCAAGGGAAGAGGAGGGGAGCTCACCTCGGTTGGAGCTGTGGTTGCCGGTGTGGGGGAAGAAAGGGACACCAGATCTGGAGCGGCGGCGGCGGCGCAAGGGAGAAGGGAGGCGGCGCAAGGGAGGAGGAGGGGGCGGCGGTGCAAGGGAGGAGGCGGGGGCGGCGGCGCAAGGGAGGAAGAGGGAGCCGGCGGCGCAGAGAGCCAGAGAAGGAGGAGGGCGCAACGCACAAGGGAGGGGGAGGCCGAAGGCTTTGTCCAGGCAGTACTCCAGTTGTGCTTGTGAGTTGTGCGGCGGCAGGGAAACCCTAAAGATTTTTGCTCAGTGTATATATACCAAAGACTCCCAGGGAGGTAGGGGCCCACTTGTCAGTCATGTTTGGCGGATAAACGGGCGAAGCGGGTATGGGTAGTGACTACCCATGCCCGTGCCCGTTTACCCATCGGGCAAAGGATTTGACCCATTAGTATACCCGCAAGCAAAAAAATTGGAACATACCCTACCCTAATAGGGTTTTTACCCACGGGTAAACGGGTAATCGGGCCCGATTGCCACCCCTAGTGGCAGTGAGGGAAATGCGAGAAGGCGAGAGAGCAAGAGAGAACTCGGTGGCGACAGAAAAATCGAGACGGCGATTGATTTTTCAGGACGGTGAACAGTGAGCGCGCAAGAACTCACCGTTGAAGCAATGCTGCAGTGTTTTTAAGGCTTGGATGAAGTGGTTTGGAGGAGAATTGGCTAGAGAAACTCAGAGAATCAAATTTAAAAAGAAATTTCAATTTTTCTGAAAATTCGGTTTGTTTCAACCTACCATCTTAAAAAGAATATTGTCCTCGAGATTCGGGGAACGGTTAGAAATTTTCGCTGTATATCTAATTCTTGCACAAGCTGTTTTATCCATTGGCGGTACCAGGATTCAAGAAACAAAACTGGCGGCGCGTGGGCCGCGGCAGGAGGCCGGCCGGCTACCCGACGCGGGCAAACGCAGGCGCCCAAATGACGGTGAGTAAAGCCGCCGTGGGCAACCGGTAGTGATGCGGAGATTGCAAAGGCGCGAGCCGCTTTCACGGCGAGAGCTCGGATCGTGCGTACTGGGAAGCCGCGCACGCGCCGCCGGTGAAGTGAAGGTGGCGGCACCCACACCCAAAGGCAGCATGCGCGACTGCGCGGTAGGATGGCCCCGGCGCCCGAGTCCCGACTCGTGCGCACGGCGTCCTGTGACCGATGGGTGAGCGCACGAATGCTCTTGCGGTTCGCACGCCGCAAGCAATTGGCACACGGCACAAAGGCCCCGTTTGCCTTTGGGCTGAACATCAAGTAATCCTACGACGGGCTCCACATCGGACTAAGGGGAAGCAAGAAAAAAGTCCAGTTGCTATTGGGCTGAACTCGTGTTCCCCGAGTCCTTGACCCTACGCTATTATACGTTCCAAGCCTACAAGGTCAGGATGGCTTAATCCGGCTCACAGTGCTTTTCTGGGCCTGGTTACCTTTGAGGCAGGTCGAGCGCCCGACATTTTTTCGGCCGGCATTTACGAGTCTAACTAAACTTTGCCCTAAAAAGCGTAATTTGGGCTGAGCTGAGCCACAAGAGAGCACACATTCTGTAGAATATTGCCTTCTAAAACTTATTTTTCTGCGATAAACGTTGATTATAGTATACACTATAGTAATTTTATTTATATCAGTTAAAATTATACGTGAGTTTCTTTCTCTTTTCACGGTTTTTTATAAGTTATTACTATTTATAAATTAAAATAAAAAACTATCGGTAAAAGATAATACGGACCTTACACGCATGTTCAACTGTTGATCAAACCCCATTTCTTAGGATAAACTCCGCCGTCAGATCTCGTGGAGAGTCAATTCGCCCTCTCGCAGTCCGCCTCTCTCCTCCCCAGAGGACCCAGAGGGCCTCATCGCCAGGCCAGCCCACAACTGCGCGCCGCCCGAACCACCGCGCTCCTCGCGAGATCCGGTCCCCGTCCGCCCGCGCGGCTTCTCCTCCCCGCGGCCGTCCGCCCGCCGACCGCTTCTCACGCCAGCGCTGCAGCGGATTTCTGAGCGAGCGCTGCAGCGGAGATGCAGACGCTGGGGGATTTCAAGCTTCCGCCCTTCTTCAACTACCCGCCCTACTTCACGTAATCCCTCCTCTCTTTATCTCTCCGCCATTCTTTCCCCAACTCTGGAGTAAAGAAATACTGCGCGCTGTCAGCAACAATGTTGTAGTTGTATCATTTGCAAATTTGCAGTCTGTAGGATGAAGAGGTCAATATGAGGTGGTTGATTTAAGTAATTGGTCATATTAATAAGTCCTTTCTGGGTGAAGAGTTGGGGTGGAAACTTCTGCTTCATGTACTATGGTGGTAATGAAATGCCACAAGCACTTACTTGAGTAGATGATAATTGATAAGAACTCGAGCTTGCGTATAGGATGATGGCAGGCATACTGCTTGTTGTTCTTTTCTATCTCTAAGGAAATTTTAGTTTTATGTTGAAATACGGATATGCTACACTAGCGCAGATTAAAACTTTCTACCGCGTAAAATAGGAAGCCATGTGAGTAAGAGATCATATATCATTACCACTAGACTGCATAGTGCAGCGAAATTAGAGTTGAAGCAGCCGGTTCAGCCATGTGTGGAAGTTTTAATTTTGCGAGCTTCCGTAATCTTTGTTTAAGGAAACTTCTCCCTGTACTGTTTTGAGCTATCTTGTCAATAAGATATGAAATAGTATTTTACAGACTATAACCACTACCCTGTCCTTAATGTCATATTTGTACCCTGTTTTGCGGGTGCTTGTTTTCTGTTTATGTGGAAATTTCAGCTTAGGACATACACAATTGATCCTATAGATGAATTATTCGTTTGACATTTAACTTAGTTTACTCGAAAAATAACACGTCAAAGTGGTTCATAATTTTGCTTTAATATTTTGGCCTTTTCTAGTAAGTGAACTTGGTATTCGTACCTGGGATATCTTATAATCATGCGGTACATTCTAATTTTTGTAAGCTTCTCTAATCTCCACTGAAGGAAACTCTTCCCCTGTTTCACTCTGGGCTAGCTTGCCAATAAGACATCAGATGGCATTTTATAGACCATAAACACTAACCCTGTCGATAATGTTTTGTTTGTAAGTGAAAAACTGAAAGGAGTTGCATTTCAGTATCACTAAAGGAACTATGTTTGCAGGCTTGAGCACTTGTTTCTTGAAACTGTGCCTTTATTCAAGAGTCTCTGTTCACAACTTTATACTTCCTAGCACCCCCTACTTAGAACATGGTATTTGGTTCAATAAAATGTCAAGTCTAAGCCTATTTGTCTTGATATGTGATTTTAAGATCTGGTATCTTCCTTGCATGTTTCAACAGCCTGTTTGTATCAGTTGAAGCATTTCCTCACTTTATTAATTCTTACATTTGGTTGAGTTGCATAATTAAACTATTTGGCTACATCACTTAAAACTAGCTATGGAAAACTTCTGTTAAAGCTTCTTTTGACTCTATGTTACATATCAGGACTGAGATTTATAGCATTACAACATTTGTCCTTCAGTTTGCAGCCTGTGAGAGAAACACGTGAAAAGCAAGTGCAGCTATGGAAAGATTTGATACTTGAATACTGTAGAAGTCAAAAGATATATATAATCTCACTGGAAGAAGATCTCCCGTTGTTCTCCAATCCAAAGATTGAGAGTAAGATGTATTTATCTTAATCTTGGGTTTTATATACTGCTTTCTGCTATTCAACAAAAACATGTCTTATTAGCTAATCGTAAAATTGTTTGGTTCATTGAAAATTTTATGACCTAGTATTTTGGCATGGTGATAATATGTTCAAAAGGCCTATCGTGGAGCCTTTTGAGCTTGCAGTACTTTACTACGCTTTTGCTCATTTGTTTTGTCATTGCACTGAATTTACAGGCTTTATATTATGCAGGATCTCTAAACTATGAAGCAAAGGAAGTGTTCCTTGCAGCTCTTGTTATTGAAGGTTCATTCTGCACACCATTAAATCTTCTAGTTATTGTTGCAGCTCATGGTAAATAATGTTTAGTTTCGTGTTGTGCACCTGCTTAAATTAAGTTGAAACTGCAGGGCGTGCGGAGTGGATGGACAAAGGTCACAAGAAATGCCTCATTCTTTGGCTAAGGATACAAGATTGGGCCAACTACATATTGAACTTTGTAAGACTTCTTTTTTATTTGAAATGTTTCTTTAGGAGCTATCTATTTGTGAACACATAGTGACAGTGTCTACATCGTGTCATAGTATTTCTCTTTGTTTGTGCTTGTAGGTAAAGGACAATGGATTGGAAGATGGTGTAATGACTGTTGAAGAAATACGCTCTGGAATTGAAACACGCGGAACCGGTAAGTATACCAAACTTCAGACTGATGAGATTAGATTTGCCCATTTTCAATATATTTTTGGCTCAAACCGTATTTTCTTGCCTCAAAGCAACTTGCAGTAGAAACACTATTATCTAGGTAGGATTGGACTTTGCTGTTGGGTAGATATTTTCATGTATACATGAGGTGGGGTGCTTCATCAGGAATACTTAGCCCATGCCCCATAGCTCATAATTAAAGCTGTTCTTATCCTGCTAAAAGTGTGGTGCCTTATTTGAATCATTTTATCATGTGGTCTCTGTTACAGATCTTGCGGGAATTGATCGTGGTGTTCTCATGCGAGCTTTGAGGCTGTTGGAACAAAAGGGCAAGGCTGCTATCTTTAAGGGCACTTCAGCAGATGACGAGGGCGTAAAATTTTCTGCCTAAACTTTGTGCAGTCCCCAACTAGCAGACTAATAATCTTGATCAGTAGGGGCGGATCCAGGGCCAGAGCCTTCAAGGCTTCAGCCCTAGGTCTAAGCTCAAAAACCCATTGCAAAATTCAGAAAAATACCACATATATAGTGAGTGCCCACCCATAACGCTCTAGCCTAGCCCAGGGCGTTGTTCCCTTCTGTCTCCGCCTCTGTGATCAGTGTCTTTGAACATGATACTTCCCTGTATACCTGTACGCTGATCACATCCTTCCCGAGTATTTATCTGCATCTTGCTCACTGCTGCGGTTGTCAAATGCCTTATTCATCTTTGCCTGAACCGTTTCTTAGAATTTCATTCATTTCTTCAGCGTCTATACCTGTAACACCTTTTGCTGTGTGTCTGTTAAGGCTCAGTTGATCTGGTGCCTCCAATGCTAATTAATTTTTCTATCTAATCAGATCTATTAAGAAACGAGCGTGTTAGATGTATTAGGGCTTGTTTGAAATGGAAGAATTTTTGAAAGAATTGAAACCTACAGAAAAGCAAGCTTCAAAGGTGGAACAAAGTAGACAAGCTCCTGGAAATTCGTGTTAATTTGTTACAGAATGTCGTCAAAATCTTGTGAAGCATACAAACACCTCTTTGAACCATTTCTCTGTTTTATGTATGCTCCTACGAAATTCTTGTATTTTTTCTATTATTGTATTTTTTTTTCATTTCCTACATTCTACGCAAGCCCTTGCATAACTATACTGACTTTTGTTGGGAGTAAGAACTGTTGTATTAGTAATGGCTTCCGTTAGATATTAGTGGGTTCTTTTAGGCTTATAGCTTAGTTTTCTAAAATAACTAGCTTTCAAATAAAGTGTTTTTAAGGTGAGGAAGGTGAGGTTTATAAGTTGATTGTAGTTGACACTGTTCTGACTTCATCTATATCGATTAAAATCGTACGTGAATATCTCTCTTCGTACTCTTTCTCACGCGAATAGTCAGAATTTAAAATTTTAAACTAAAAGATATAATCCACGGTAAAAAAACCCCACCCGTGAAAGGTGCCAAAAATTTCCGAAGTTTTTCTCCGTGGAGCCTCACTCTCATCTAGAATATTGGTAGGCACCAGAACTCGAGAACCTTCCTAGGAACCGAGCTCTTAATCGGTCAGTTCACATTATAAAACTGATTCCTCTCACCTTGCAACAAAGTTGTTAGTTTTCTTTTATGATATCGGCCCACCCAAACAGACACTGGGAAAACTGATTCCTCTCACCTTGCGACAAAGTTGTTAGTTTTCTTGTATGATATCGGCCCACCCAAACGGACGCTGGGATCCACTCATCCACTTGACTTCCGCAGTTTAAGAGCAACTCCAAGAGATTAGCCAAAAGAAGTATCTAAATTTAGTGATTTAGTTATTCTCTAAAATGAATCTCACCTAAAAAAACAAGACTACTCCAACAGGCTATCTAAACTAGAGGGCGCGCGGTGGGTCGCGTACGCGCGGGAATAGGGCGCAGCGTGCGGGAAGGAAACGCCGACCGCGCCAAGAGGCTGGATGGTGAGCGAGGTAGGATATCCAAAAATAGAGAGCGAAGGAGGAGGGATGGAGAGCTACTAAATTTGGAGAGTCATTTACAGAGTCTATTGGAGACGTTTTTTCTCCAATAATAGCCAAATTTACCTTTAGAAAATGATTTAGCTTTTCTCTTGGAGTTGCTTTAACACGCAAGAATTTGATTCTCTCGTCCCGTCACTGACACGTAGACCATGAGGAATCAATCAGCCGACGGGGCCTAACAGCAGAATCTGTGGGCGCAGCCACGCGGATCATTACAGCGCTATGTTTTTGCGACTATCCGGAGGAAAACGCGGCTGGATTTCTACCGTTTGCCGTCAATTTCAGTCCTCATAATGGCCACCTCGGTTGTCACTTGTCAGATACATGCATATCTGTAGCTCTATCCTTTAATTATTGATGTTTAGAAAAAAGAAAGAAGAATCATTCTCTGTTCATGAGCAGCCACTAATATGAAAGGCAGTTAGTGGATGGCGTTTGATTTGATGCCGTCCGCTTTCACATGCCCTTGTTGATCAGTCATGGCATCGCTAAAGTAAGGCCCCAGGAGACGATGATTCGATGAAACGAATAAATAAAACCAGCACGCATACCTGTAGCAAAAGAACAAGGGGAGGCTCATCATTTACATATATACCCCTTCTCCTGGCCCCTTTCCCTTCCCCCAACTCCATAATTGATCCTTGTGAGGAGGAGGAGGGAGAGCAGAAGGAAAGAGGATCAGTCCTTCAATTAGACAGGTTTGTTTTGTTTCTAGTCCTCTCTTAGCTCTCTGTAATATGCACTAATTTTTGATAGCACTAGATTTGATAGTTTCTTTGTTCTTGTTCTTGGAAGTAAGAGGACAAGAAAGGGTGGGATGGCATCAAAGAGGATACAGAAGGAGCTCAAGGATCTGCAGAAGGATCCCCCTACCTCATGCAGTGCAGGTCTCGTTTCTTTCTTCTGTACATCTTTTAGTGTAGATTTTGCAGTTCTAGGCCATACCCTTGTATAGGAGTCAGATTTTGTACACATGTTTCTGAATGACTTCTTTGTTCACACGCTTGCGTCTTCCCATAGAGCTGTATCAATGGACAAATGTTCTGCAATTTGTCATACATCAAAAGGGCTTAGCTTAGCAAATTTGCAGTAACGCTGAATGCTCAGCTTTCCCCAAAAAAGAAAGGGGAAAAAAAGGAGCACTGTATACTTAGAGTTCTTGATGAAGATTATACCTAGGAAATGATACAGTTTGTCGGCTTAATTTAAGCAATCATGCAATGAGTAATTAATGCTATAATGATCGATGGGGACAGTATTTTACCTTCAGGAGTTCTAACACACATGAATTAGTCTCCTATTCATGCTGGATAGCGTTATGCTTTTGGGATTATTTGGAGAGTTTGTGTTAGAGTTTAATAAAAGTCAAAGTCGTGTGCGAGCAGTGAGTCGTACTAGAGTCAGATTGTAACCTTGACACTATAAATAAAAAGTGTGGAGTCCTATGAGATAACACAATATTGTTCCCAAAATCAATATGGTATCAGATTCAACCCCAACCATGTCCCCATCCACTGAAACCTAACCCTAAACTCACCTCAGATCCAATCCGCCACCGTTGTCCACTCATATCTCGCTTGGTTTGTCATCTCCGTCATCCAATCACGGACCGCAGCCCCGTGGCTGAGGACGGACTGCCACCTCGCATGCGAGGGCAAGCTACAGCCGCTCTGCACTGACTCATGGGGACATGGGTTCTGCTGCTGCGCCTCGTCTGTGCGTGTGGGTTGCTGTCGCTGGGCCGCCACCACCGAAGACACTGTCGTCGGGCTGCTGTTGAGATCGTCGTCGGTCCAGAGGAGTTGTTTTTTGTTGCTGCTGGATCTGGACAAAGAGAGGAGCAGAGGCAAGGTGTGTGTTCTTATGCGTGTCCGTGCAGCTGGGATAAAAGGAGAAGAAAAAAAAGAATTTGCTTTGCTTGTTGTGCTGCAGGGGAAGAAAGAGAAAGGATTTTCTTTGGACTATTGCTGCTGGTGGTCCTGCATGCTATTATCGCGAGGCATCACACAGTTGCTTGCACGGGTTGGGTGATGGCCAAGGAGGTGTGTGACGTTGCCCGATCAGTTGCTGCATGAATAGGTTATTGCCATGATTGTGGATACGCGTGGCAATAGGGAGGGTAAGATTGAGTTGACTGGCGTGGGAAAGGAGTTGCAGGCGGTGGACAATTTGGGTTGGGTTCTTTGATTGGTGTTGAAAGTAGAAGATGAGCCTTGAGGAGATCGAAGCTGAGAGGAAGGTTGAAGAAGAAGCTCCGCGGAAAGCTACGGAGAAGAGTATTGTGAACATGGATAGTGGAAGTGGAGAATCCTCTTTGGTTACAAAAGGTGAGATGAGAGGTATATTGCAGGACCTCAGGGCTAGAATAGGGTCATCGGAATTGAAACTGGAGTTGATGCCAAATGATGTGATGCTAGAAGGGAGTGAATTATCTGAGTTGGTCCAGGAGGGCTCATATAATTCTGAAGACGAAGGGGGTGGAACACTATCTGCAGGAGACCTACGTCGAGCTTGTAGACAGGGGGAGTATGGATTGGAGGGTGTCCCCGTCCATTGCTAGAATGGTGGAGGCGATCCCAAGTGCATCGGTGATATGGAAAACACTGGGGAACATATACTCTAGGACACATAATGTGATGATGATGGTGGAGGTTTAAGGCAAGGTAGATGCTCTAAAATAAGGGGGAGAAGTTTGTTCAAGAATATGCTAGTGAGTTGCAGCAGTTGTGGGCAGATTTGAATCAATATGATCCACTGCAGCTGACGTGTGTTAGTGATATTGAGTTCGATAAGGCGTGGCTGCAACATAGGAGGGTTACTCACTTCTTGAAAGGTTTGAACTCTGAGTTTAAGAGCGGGAGGGCTGCAATATGTCATCAGGTAGTATTGCCAACTATGGATGAGGCTATTTCAGCTATGGTTGTCGAGGAAACTTGGAGACTGATGGTGGACAATAACCCTATAAAGTCAGCGTATGCCGAAGCTAATGATAAGGAGTGCTACAACTATAAGCAAATAGGACACATGAGTTGGGTGTGTCCTCTCTCACAAACTGGAGGTCATGAGGGTGATTGGATTTGCTGTGATACGAAATGTGGCAACTTAAACTTTGCAAGGACTAAGTGTTACAAGTGGAGGTGGTGGGTATAATAGGTTTGCCGAAGGAGGTCAAGATGGACGTAGAGGAAGAGGTGGCCCTAGGGCCAATGCAGCCATGATAGAGGAGAAGATCACACAGTTTGAGAAGTGGTGGAAGGGAGAAGAGAACTGGAAAGAGGATTGGGACTTGAGTCAACCATCATGGACTATAGAAGAGGTAGAGGAGATGGAGGCTGAGGCTAGGGTTATGTGGGTATGGCTGGGGGGGGGGGGGGGGGGCATGGCTGGTTGGTTGGGGTGTGTCCGTGTGTGGGTAGAGGAGGAGATTGAGGCCAGAGTAGCTAGAAGATAGTGGAGATGGATTTGATGACGTCACTGATGGTATTGGTGTTGATATTGGGGGCAACCTTTGGTCTTCGTGATGGTATTAGCTTTGGAGTCAATGGTAGGTTTAGTAAAATGTTAGATTCTAGTAATATTATTGCAATATGTAACAAGATGGCTATGTTTGTTATCTCATGCCTATCTTGAGATGGAGTGTTTAAGTGTTAGTATTAGAGTTTAATAAGAGTCTAAGTCGTGCGCGAGTAGTGAGTCGTACTAGAGTCGGATTCTAACTTTGACACTATAAAATAAGGGGTATGGAGGTCCTATGGGACAACACATGATTATTCCCAAAATCAATATGGACACTATTAGAATACATTAGTCACTATTTGAAGGAGGGGGATTTGGTGGGACTTGTCCAAGCAGGCCCGAACAAAAGTAGCATTCATCTGAGCATATATTGTTTTATGCAATCTGCATTTCGAAATGTAAATACTAGTTAAGTTTTTGGTCAAAGAAGCTATACGCATGGTACTCTAAATACACCAAGTTATACCCATTTGATTTAAAGAACTATTCTTTCTAATTAAGACATCATTTAACTAAATGAGTAAATGATGCACAACCGTGAAAATGAAGGTTTTTATCAGAATTCGGAAATATTACCTTGGCTTATTTCTAGAAGAAAACTTGCTCGTTGTTGATCGTGTTTCTTTTGTTTTCAATAATCCACAACAAATTTTTATACTAAACTAGCTATATCCATGCTGGTTTATATGGGTAACGTCAGTCGTTAGTATACAGCAGTAGTATATTATTTTCTAGAATCCTGGCTCTATTAGATCTGTTCATGAGGTTAGGCCATCCCCTTCTATCTTTCTTAATGGATCTATCACTTTTTTAATTGATAACAGGGGACTAAAATATTCAACATAAGAACTTAAGTTGTCACTACTAGGATCTTTGTTATTTTTGGGGTAATATTTCGACAGCCTTCAGTGAGCATGTAGCCTCCAATCTGACACATCTAATGTTCATTACAATTGTAGATTGGCATGTGCAAAGCACAACATAGATATATTGGAAAGAAGCACAATTATAAATTTACCACGTATTTTGCATTATCCTTTTTAGGTGTGCTAGAATTTATGCATCCTTTGAGCTTGATAATGTACCATGTGTATCACTGTAAGAAAGAATCGACAATTTCATAGAGTGCATATAAATCACAGAAGAAATGTTATTGGAGCATGTAAAGTAACACATTGTCACTGTAATATACTAACATGTGTGTCTTTGCAATTACTTTGGGGCCAAACAAGCAAAACTGAGCTGAACTATGCCTAGAAGGATGGATACTGTTTTTTCTTCTTCAGTCTATTTGGTTTAACCTTGTTTGAAAACCCTTAGTTATCTTGTAAGTTTATTTCTTGTCAAATGTGCAGAACTAGACGATATATCTGTCAGATAAGATGGTTCTAATGCAAGTGATTGTAACCTCGAACTTTGTTCACTCAAATAAATTTCCTTTTTGATGATGATATAATACTTTCTGGCAGGTCCTGTGGGTGAAGACATGTTCCATTGGCAGGCAACAATAATGGGTCCATCTGACAGCCCATATGCTGGTGGAGTTTTCCTAGTTACTATCCACTTCCCTCCTGATTATCCTTTCAAACCACCAAAGGTACTTGGCAATGACCATCACTCGTTTCTGTTCATTTTTCCTTTTTTATATATATATTTTTGCACCTCTATTTCGTGAAATTGTAACCCATATGCCTCAGCTCATTTCAAATCTGGGAATAGAACTCTCACAGATGTGGATCATATCTGCTTGTGTTTGATAAACCCTGCAATTGTTTTTAAGTTGATTCGTTTGTGTCATATTTTGGGCTTTTTTAAATCCTCTTTTAAAGCATTAAAGGGGTTGTGAATGTGGATTTTTTTTCCTTTTGGCCCCCCCGGTGACATTTTTTTTTGGCAAATATGGCATCCGGGGTGGCGTTTTTACGCTTTTGGCCCCCTCCTGACCGTGGAACCACCGACAGGCGACGCGTGGCAATTCTGCGGTCGGGTGGGTGTGGACAAGCGGTCGGCGGCAGCGGGCTTTTGCCCTCCCCCTGTGTGCGCACGAACTGCCAGGGCCACCGAATCCTGCGGTCAGGGGGCGCGGTCCTACCGCTGCTGCACTACCGACCACTTCATAATTTCCAACCGTCCCGACCACTTTATAACTTCCGCCCGCCCTGAACACTATATAGCTTTCAACTGCTCCGACCACTCTTTAGACTTCAACCGCCCGACCACGTTATAGACTTCGACTTTCGACCACTCTATGGTTTCGACTATTGAACACATTTAGCTATCGACCACTCTCTAACCATCGACTAACTACTGCAGCATCGACCACCGACCAGATACTGTAGCATTGACCATCGATCAACTACTGTAGCATCGACTATCAACCAGCAACTGTAGCATTGACTACCGACCACTTTATAACTGCTCTTGGTGCGTGTCGAGGCCAGGCAGATTTCTCGCCGGTCGTGGATCCGCACCCTCCATCCGCGGAAATACCACGTGTCACCCGTCTATTGATCCGCGGTCGGGAAGGGGCCAATCTCGCAAAAAATGGGCACCGAGTGCCATATCCGCCAAAAAAAAGGACACGAGGGGCTAGAACGGTAAAGACACCGTGAATGTGTGGTAGTATTTGAAGTTCATGCTAGTAAGCAGTGTGCAAGCGCTTACTGGTGAGATGCCATGCCAGTGTGTCACTAAGCACACTTGCTGATAACATTCAACGGTTTAGGATGAACTCTAGAATTAAAGCCGTTTCGTGTAGATTGGTTATGAATGATAAATTTGGGGAAATTAAGGTGGGTTTAATATTTTTTTTAATAATCTAAGGCTTCAGTTAGATTCTTACATACCAAATTGGCAAGTTGCAACTGTACTTTTACAGAAGTAAAAGCATAGCTGCTTTGTCGATAATGCTAGTTCAGTTGCGTTCCCATAATTTTTGGAATCTTTGCAGTGTACTACACATTTTTTTTCTGGATTGTGGTACATAACCAAAGAACGGATCGGCAGTGATTGTATGCCCACTTTAATTACCAAGGTGTCGTCGTCTTTTTCTGAAGGAACAACTCTTCTATTGTTTGAAGTGCTTATGGTTTCTGGTTATCATACTCAAGCTTGACAATTTCAGTCCGAAAGTTCATTTGCCGTATTGATATCGATAGTTTTACAATGCCTTCAGCAGATTGCAAAATAACCTCTATGATATGCAATATGCAGGTGGCGTTTCGTACCAAGGTGTTCCATCCAAATATCAACAGCAACGGGAGCATTTGCCTTGACATCTTGAAGGACCAGTGGAGCCCTGCTCTAACTATTTCCAAGGTTTGCTCTTCTCATGCAGTACTAGTATTTTTCTTGTGTGGTGTAATTGCTTGGTCCTCCCCTCCACAGTGGGGCTGAACAAATCCCTCGAGCATCTGCTTTCTGTTTGCTTTCAGGTGTTGCTATCCATCTGCTCCCTGCTGACTGATCCAAACCCTGATGATCCTCTGGTTCCTGAGATCGCCCACATGTATAAGACGGACAGGCACAAGTACGAGAACACCGCAAGGACCTGGACTCAAAGGTATGCCATGTAAGACGGATCAGTTGGAGTCGATGTTGTAACGTTATTAATATATGGACGCGTCTCCCTGTGTGTGTGTGTGGTGTATGAACAAATCTAGCAAGTCTGTGTTGGCATTGTAATGGTTCCATCCATGAACCCTTGTTAGAAACTTTAAATTGCTTTTGTGGCTCCTTTGCAGATCTTTTGCTCTCCTGCTAAAATCTTGATCCCATTTCCTTACCGGTGCTTCCCAATTTATATAAATAAAAACTAGTGAGATTCAAGGCATCTCATTCATTTTGAGAGTAAGAAAATCCCACAATAATCCTAAAAAGAAAAAACTTACAAATTCTTACATTAATTGAGAAAAAACGAAACATCTTCACTGCTTATTTTGGTAGAGCCATATTATAATGGTGCAGATTAATCTTTATCTTTACTAACATAAAAATAAACTTTGACCATTCATCCGTCCCCTCCACACCTCTGTTGAACCATTGAATCCTCTCACTATCGTCCTCCTACCGTTCTTTCATCCAAAAAATGGGCTAAAAGCCCAAAAAAGACAATAAAACCCTTCATAAATTGCTCCCCAACTCTCTACAGATTGCAACTGATGGCTATTGCTCCCCCTACGATCTTTCCTTATCATTCCTCCCGCTATTCTCTCCTTCTCGAATCTGGTGACCCTTCCCTAAATCTCTCTCGTTCTCTACTTCTCTCCTCACACCCCGCATTACTCCCTAACAGAGGGCCGCCACTGCATAACTCATCAAACTAGTAGCCGACCTCGCCGCCTTCCACGTCCATACCTCCCTCAGCCTCGGGTGATTGCGGCATCGTCCTTGGGCGACTATGGCGCAGCAATCGTGGATGCCATCCATGTAGTAGCCCGGTCAAGCCCTACCTAGAAATCAAGGTAAAGGCAAGCACCATGCCAAGCAGCAGCGACATATTTGGTGAAGGCTGGCATTGAGGTGTGCGGAGATAGCAGCCACGTCCCCCTCATTAGTTAGCATGGGAACGACGACGGTGAGGGTGAGCGTAAGGAGGTCATGAGGCAGGATCCAAATCATGTGCACGAATCATTGAACCGGCCAAGCTCGATGCTGTGAACAAGGAGCTATGGATGACGCCAGGGCATGAGGTGCGCCCCAACGGATGTTCAACCGCCCAAGGAGGAGTTTATTGCTTCTGCCCGACGCCCAGGGCGAGTCATCTATATGATTATCTTGTCATGCTCTTTCCTGAAATGCTATTGTATGTCACCCAGGGAGTTGATGGTGGGGGCCATTAAAACATTTGACGAGATGCAATTTTTAATCTTTATTTGAATTAGGCCATGCTTGAAACGTAGAAATTTCGTAGGAATTTCATAGGAAGTAGTATAAATCCTTTTACATTCCTTTAGAATTCCTCCGTTCCAAATAGGGCCTAAATACTAAAACTTTCTAGAGTAAACTTCCAACCAAACAGACCCATAAAAATTCTATTGCATGAGAATGAGATGTGAACCATCGTGTAGAGTGTAGGCCGGGCATGTCAACTATTTTTTTGTGAAACTTTTTAAGGCTTGCTTGGAACATAGGAGTGTGCAAGAAATACTTCAAATATTATAGTAGAAATTAGAAAATCCAAAAGAATCCTTAGTTTTATTTTTTTATTAAATCTCTTAGTACAAGGTAAATTATCTTGAGTTTCACAAAATATCATATTGATAAAATACTTTCACCAATAATGCCATTCTTACTCCCTCAATACCCCCTTGTTACTCGTTGGGTGGGCCTAGAATAGCGTGGCGCTCCACTCGTGCACCCCTGATGTGACCAAACCGATCTCTTCCCGAGCCAGCCCACATCATCTGCTCACGATCAATCTGGTTCGTATCCCCCTCCTCCCATGCACGCGCCACCGCCATTGCCCCACCACCCCCCGCCCCCTCCGCCGTCGGCCCACCTGACCACCATCGGCACCGCGCTCCTCCGCCTTCGTCCCATCCTGTGATGTGCTTACCCCACTGTGGCCGACTGTGGCCGAACCAATCGGGACCGCAGACCGCCACCCCACCCCATGTGTGGTCAGTGGTGAACCCCATGCTGACCTACGCGTCTACGACAGAGGCGAGGTACCCCAACAACTTCATCGCTGACCCGTTCCTTTACGTGCAGGTGAGGCACTAATTCTGGATACCTAGGTTTGCAACAAGAAGAGATGGAATGTGGCATTGGTGCGTCATTCTGGTCCCTAACCTAGGAGTTTTCATATGTTCACGGCAAATTATGTGAGTACTCAAACTAGTAATTTTCAAGAAATGTAAAAGGACGTCATGACCTCGACGGCTCTATGGAATTAAATAGTGATATATCCGTCTCTTATGATGATGGCAATGCTACTGCTGAGCAATGTGGCAATTACATTTTTGAAGAACCTAAAAGCCAATCAAAAGATTCAATTGTCGAGGAGTCAAAAGTTGGAATGGTCTTTAATAGTGAGAAGGATGTACTCATGCATTATACAAAGTATACCAAGCAAAAGGGTTTCAGTGTCACCAGAAGAAGCTCAAAAATGATGATAATGGGGAACTCAGATGCAATTGCCATTTGGACAACTGAACCTACTACATTTCTTACCAGGAATTTGCATTCTAGTATTTTGTGTTAGAAGAGTCGGGCATTTGGTTCTGACGACTTCTTTTTTACCTGTCTAATGAGTTTTGATGACTTGTTTTTGACATCTTAGTGTCATGAATTTCATGAACACGCAACTTTGTTGCATTGGGTGATCTCTGAGAACTACAATTCAGGCTTACAATTCACACACTATTTTGCCCCAACACAATGAACAGCAGTATCAGGTTTGTGCCGCTGCTAGCTGAAGCTTGCATACATGTACATCACATATTTCAAAAGCAAATATTTGGCACTGCTTGACACTTAGAAAACAAATTCATGCTTGGACACATAGCAAGCAAAACATAAGTCCACAACTCATAAATTTTCACTGAAAAATGTTACAAAGCACCCATGCTTCCAGTAATAAAAATGCAAGATGGGTGTTGCAACCTGAAACTTTTGCTAGTTCAATTGACAAGCTTGCAAACTCTTCGTACAACACTGGAACACATTCTCAAAATGTCATCACAGATCAACTTGGATCGTTCTCAATTGGTTCATTATAGTACAACATATAAGATTTCACGTATAGAAGCAACATAACCAATACAAGATTTCTCAGGAACATTCATTGAGCCACATAATTTTACAAGAATCAAATTTCTTCAATTCAACCTTTTATGAATCTGCAATTCAGGACTTGCAGGAGGGAGGCCGCCATCACGGTGGTTATCTATAGGAGGTAGCGGCTGGGCTTCATGGGCATCACCGTTAAGCTGGAGATGATCGGCTTCACTTGTGGCGTGGCCTATGTTGGGTTAATCTTATTGTATGTGTGTTTTTGCCCATATGTGTGTGAGTACTCTGTATGTATGGTCATTATGACCAGTCTGTGTGATTGATACGACCAGTCTTTGTGTTGTCGTTACGACCAGTGCTAAAGCTACACCGAGTATTGTAGCTCCGAGTACTTCGTGGTCGTAACGCCGTGGTCGATAGTCGATGATCGTAGTTGATTGTTGATAGCCATGATCGATAGTCAATAGTCATAGTCAATAGTCATAGTCGATAGTCGATGGTCCTGGTCGATGGTCGATAGTCGTAGTCGAGAGTCGATGGTCGGTAGTCGGCAGTACACACTCGGAGGAGTACTGAGGACGTCATACTCGGAGGAGTACTGTAAATGTCATACTTGGAGTACTATGGAAGTCATACTTGGAGGAGTAGTATGGATGCCATACTCGGAGGGGTACAGTGAATGCCATACTCGTAAGAGTACTGTAGTACTCGGAGGACTCGAAGCCTATGTGTGGTCGTAGCGCCTGTGTGCGTGGTCAGTTACAACCAGCGTCGTAGTGACTGTGTGCGTGGTCGGTTACGACCACGTTGTGTGTGGTCATAACGACCAGTGTCGTAGTCGCTGGCACCGTGGTTGTAGGTTCCTGCGTGTCCAGGGTCGAAACTCCAGTGTAGTGGTAGAAGACAAGGCGAGGATGAAGCCAATGGTCGTGGTCGTACGATGATCACTGTAGCAGTTGGTAGCAGGTGTCAACACAAGTGGTTGTGGATGACGCAAGTCATCCTTGGTCGGCTAACTGCCCGACGTGGGCAGACGACTAGTCGCTAAAGAAGTCAGCAGGTGGCTGAGCTGAGCGGCATGGGCGGGCAGTTGAGCGGCGTGGTCAATCGAACTGCTAGGTATGGGCAGCGTCGTGGTAATCATCAGTCGTGTGGAGTGGGTGAATGGCTAGATGTGTGGCCCGGCTGTATCTATATATACTCTGTAAGTCATTTGAAAGATTGAGCCAGTGAATAACAGGGAAAACACAGGAAAAGGTGCATCAGTTTGCACCGTAATAGTCGTGCCTCAGTTCTAGTGTTTCAGCTCAGTTATTAGCTCCACCTTGTCATTCCCATCTCCGGCAAGCTGTCCACGATTGTGTGTATCAGTCCACAACCAAAACGTACGTTTGAGAGAGTCAGGGCCAATGTTTGGTGAGCAGTCGTAAACTAGTTACGACTGCTAAGGGCGAATGAGTTACGGCCACTGAGAGCGGTGCTTCGAGTGCTCAAAATAGTCCACTCCCAACAATTGGTGTATAGTTGTAAACTTGTTTATGACTACTGAGATCGGTGTTTCGAGTGCTCGTAGCCCCTGCCACGCCCACATCTGGTATAAGAGCCCCCACATCTGGTATCAGAGCCCCCACATCTGGTATCAGAGCTCCCACATCTGGTATTAGAGCTCCCACATCTGGTATCAAAGTGCCCACATCTGGTATCAGAGCCCAGGTGATTTTCTAGACACAGATTGAGAAGAAAAGCAGGGCTTCAGCTCTCTCTGTCCTCTCGGTTCCGGCGTGTCCACAGCAAAGCCCGAGTTCTCTCCTGGGCTAATCCCTAAATTTGGGGATCAGAGCTTGGGGTCGTACACACCTTCCTCCATGTCGCGTCCGAGCTTGCCGAAAAGTGCCACAGACAACGAGGGCGCACTAAAGATCGGCGACGGGAGCGAGCCGAAGGCATCAGCGCACGAGAGCAACATTACCCTCTCGTATCCCATGCTCACAAGGAGCAACTACACGGCTTGGGATGTGAAGATGAAGATGTTCATGTGTGCTCATAGCGTGTGGAACACAATCATGGATGAGGTGGTGAATGAGAGGTAAGACCAAATGGCACTCGCGGCAATCTTCCTCGTGGTGGCAGAAGACATGCTGTTGCTCCTAGCAGAGAAGGAGACCACAAAGGAGGCCTAGAACACCCTGGAGATGATGCATCTCGGTGCTTATCGTGTCAAGGAGGCGCATGTTCAAAACCTCAAAAGCGAGTTGAAAAACTTGCGGATGAGGGACACCGAATAGATAGACTACTTCGCCATGAGATTGACAACAATCATCAGCAAGATACAAGGTCTAGGCGAAAAGATGGAAGAGGCCTATGTCGTGCAGAAGTTTTTTCTTGTCGTGCCCAAGAAGTTCTCTCCCGTCATCACGATCATTGAGCAATTCGACGACATGAAAAACATGTCGGTTGAAGAGCTAATCAGTTGGTTGAAGATGCAAGATGAGGGAGAGCATCGCTACGACAATGGCAATGAAGACGAGGAGTGCTTGCTCCTGACGTGCACAGAGTGGGATGCCTGATCGTCAAAGAAGGAAGGTGAAGGCTCCTTAGGTGGTTCTGTTGGTGGCGGTGGCCGTCGATACCAAAGAAGGGACAAGGCAAAAGTGGGGTGTTTTAATTGTAATGTTTACGGATACTTTGCTTCAGAATGCCGTAAGCCCAAGAAGGAGGTAGCAGAGGCGCATCTCATTGTGGCGGATGTTGATGACGAACCGACGCTGATGTGAAGAACCCGCAACAAGATTAAGGGGGTGATTGTTGGGTTAATCTTGTTGTATGTGTGTTTTGCTCATGTGTGTACGAGTACTCTGTATGTGTGGTCGTTACGACGAGTCTGTGTGGTTGATATGACCAATCTTTATGTGGTCGTAAAGACCAGTGCTAAAGCTACACCAAGTATTGGAGCTCCGAGTACTTTATGGTCATAATGCTATGGTGGATAAGCGATGGTCGTAGTTGATTGTCAATGGCTGTGGTCGATAGTCAATAGTCGTAGTCGATAGTCGTAGTCGATGGTTGATAGTCGACGGTCGTGGTCGATAATCAATAGTCATAGTTGAGAGTCGATGTTCGGTAGTTGGCAGTGCATACTCAGAGGAGTACTATGGACGTCATACTCGGAGGAGTACTGTAGACATCATACTCGGAGGAGTATTGTGGACGCCATACTCGAAGGAGTACAGTGGACGCCATACTCATAAGAGTCTTGTAGCACTCGGAGGACTCGATGCCTTTGTGTGGTCATAGTGCCATGGTCATGGCGCCTGTGTGCGTAGTCGGTTACGACCACGTTGTGTGTGGTTATAACGACCAGCGTCGTAGTGACTGTGTGTGTGGTCGATTTTGACCACGTTATGTGTGGTCGTAACGACCAGCGTCGTAATCGTTGGCGCTGTGGTCATAGGCTCCTGCGTGTTTGTTGTCAAAGCTCCAGTGAAGTGGTAGAAGACAAGCTGAGGATGAAGTCAGCGGTCATGGTCGTACAACGATTACTATAGCAGTCGGTAGCAGACGTCAACACAGGCGGTCATGGATGATGCAGGTTGTCCTCAGTCAACTAACTGCTTGGCGTGGATAAGCAACTTGGTCACTGAAGCAGTCAGTAGGTGGCTGAGTTGAGCGACATGGGCAGGCAGTTGAGCGGCGTGGTCAGTCGAACTACTCGGTATGGGCAGTGTCTTGGTAGTCATCAGTCATGTGGAGTGGGTGAGTGGCCAGATGTGTGGCCCGCCTGTGTCTATATATATACCCTGTAAGTCGTTTGAAAGATTGAGCCAGTGAATAACAGAGAAAACACTGCAATAATCGTACCTCAGTTCTAGTGTTTCAGCTCAGTTATTAGCTTCAGCTTGTCGTTCCCATCTCCGACAAGCTGTCCATGACTGTGTGTATCAGTTCACAACCAAATCGTGCGTTTGAGAGAGCCAAGGTCAATGTCTGGTGAGCAGTCATAAACTAGTTACGACTGCTGAGGGCGAACGAGTTACGACCACTAAGAGCGGTGCTTCGAGTGCTCAAAACACTCCACTTCCAACACCTGGTGTATAGTCATAAACTCCTTTAAGACTACTGAGATCGGTGTTTCGAGTGGTCATAACCCCCCACGCCCACAACCTGGAACTCTAGCAGGATCATATAGAAATCTCAAGCAAAACAGCAAGCCCGTCTCACCTCCACATCAACAAGGCCTTCAAAAATCTAAGCTTCACTTATAGAGGAGCTGAATTCAGAACCACTGCAATTGTCACCAATTTAGCCAGTCAACCTAAACTTTATCTATTTAGCTCAAATATTTGCTATCCTACCTCAGCAAAGTAGCAAGCTATCCCTACATCTACACAACACTAGCACAGCAACACAATACCACCCAAGACCAAGAAAGCCAGAAGCAGCTCAAGAAGCAACGCCTTACCTGCACGTAGAGGAACAAGTTGGCGACAAAGTTGTTGGGGTACCTGGCCTCCATCACGGATGCACAGGTCAGCACAAGGTTCGCCACTGGCCACGCATGGGGTGGGGCGGTGGGCCGCGGTCCAAATCGGTTCAGCCACATAAGAGTAGGCGTGTTGCGGGATAGGGCGAAGGTGGCAGGGCCCGGTGCCAACGGTAGTCGGGTGGCCCAACGGTGGAGGGGGCGGTAGGGTAGGGCAATGGCAGTGGCGGCGCGGTCCTGATCGATTCAGCCACGGTGGCGTACGTCATGGGATGGGGCGAAGGTGGCGGGGCATGGTGCCGATGGTGGTCGGGTGGGCTAGGGGCGGAGGGGTGGGGCGATGGCAGCGGCACGCACGTGGGAGGAGGGGATATGAACTAGATCAATCACGAGCAGATGGCATGGGTTGGCTCGGGAAGGGATCAGTTTGGCCACGTCGGGCATGCGTGAGCAGGGAGTACTAAGAGAGTAAGAACAACATTATTTATACTTTTATATAAAATGAGATCAAAGATAAATCCGTAAGTTTAGTTTAATTATATCTATCATTATTTTTTGAGATATCATTGTAACACACGGACATCTTGTTAGTCATATATGTATGGTGTTGTATAGCAAATATAATTATATTTTAATTATAGACAGTAGAGTTATATACTAAAATTAATTATATTATAATATTTAGTTACACAATTACACAAGTAAATCTGCTAGTTGTTTTATTTAAAGAAGACGTAGTATGGTTTATCGTGTAATGCTAGCCGTTTGCGTGGTTTGTCGGGCATCGTTTGTTCAGCAGCCGTACTTATCTGATGATGGGTTTCTGCCAGTTGTTACTAAAAGCATTGATCAGTGTACTAATGCTAGGGAGGAAGCGCTCGGGTCGAACTTCAAGAAGTTGGTGAGGTTATCAGAAGTTTAGCTGCGAATCCAGTGGAGCGAGATGCTTGCAAGCACGCAGCATGCATGCGTTTTTTACTGTACCAAGTACCGATTCTAATCATGCACTGTGCGCGCTCATTTTGGCGCCTCTTGGCAGTACAGTTCAAAGTTACGAAAGGATGAAAATGAGAGAATTTTGCAGTGGCGGAGCCACAGTATTGCATAGGGTATAGTTGCATTCTTAAAATTTTTATGAAAAAAACGATATATACCCTTCTTAATATATAAAATATATACTATACATACTAACATATTTCTAGCAGCCCATTAAGCCCAACAAGCAATAAGTTAAGCCTATTAGCCTAATTGCCCAAGCCATCCTCACTTTCTCAATCGACCAGCCACCCCCACCGAAGATTTCCCAATCGGCCAAATCCTTCAGACTTCTGCCCTAGCACAGCAGTCGAGCTCGAGCTCAGACATGCGGCTCTGCTCACACACAGATCATCGTTGCCGCTGCGCTCCCTGAAGGCCAGAGTCCCCGCGTTGCCGGCGACCACCAAGCACCAGAGAGGAAAAGATAAACCAAAGAAGTTATTGACCTGCCCACCATCGAGAAGTGCTATAAGCTCTCCAAGCAGCTCTTCTACACCTACCTCGCCAAATCCCCTATGCTCCTGACTTATTGTGCCTTATTTTTTTTCGCCCAGCTCTTCTATGCACTTGAGTTCTCGATGTCAATTAACTTCATGAATCTTGAATGCTGGTAGATCTTTTCCTAATGTTCATGTGTCAACTAGCTGTCAATTCGGTAGTGCTAATAATGCTGCTAAATCCTTGTGAATTGTCCAAATTAAGGTATGATTTAAACATTATAAGGTTGCAAGATACGCCTTTGGAGAATTCTATGATGTTAATTTGAGTCTCAGTATACCATTTTGTGAGCTTGTGTGGCACGGGGTGGTGTATTAGGGGTTTTTTTGTTACAGGGTTTAGTGATCGGATGAGGATGTAAAAGGCTCCGATGGGATGATTTCATGGTAATCATAGATTGTAGTATACAGATTGGTCTGGGCACCAGAAAATAAATTGCTCCTTTGTTGCCTTCGAGTTTAAAAGGATGATCTCAGGAATCAAAACCCAAAAGAGAGTTGCAAGAGTTATGATCAATCCTAACATGCTAAGAAATAACCTGGGTAAATAATACTTGAATAATTACTTGATTACATATATTGAATTTCTGTACTATGTCATTTAAACTTGTCTTAGAATAAACATGTCTTAAGTCCGCAACCCCATCATCAAAATATTGGCTCTGCCACTGGACTTTTGAGGCGCTTTCCCCTTCCATTCCCTTTAACCGAAAGGATTTTGGGATGAACTTACAGCTTACACCTCCAACTAGCTTAGGCTTAAGTTTCTAGTTGTGATTTTTGGTTTATGGTTGAAATTGCATTATAAAGGTTATTAGCTTTTAAATAAATTAAAGAAAAAATAGAAAGAAAAATGAAAAACTGTTATATTGTCATGGAAAATACAAAGAAATAAGAAGAAAAAAATAAAAGGCAAAAAGGCCAACCCCCCCAAAAGTCAAAATAAGCTGAAATTAGAAACTGACGCGTTCAAAGTGGTTTTGGGCTTAAATAAGCTGAAAGCTAAAATAAATCAGAAACTGAAACCATTTGGAGCGGGGCCAGTGTTGGTTTTGTTTTTCCGAGTGGAATTTACCTATGTGGAACTGGAATGAAGACTCAAGACTGAACATTGCACATGCAGGTGAGACAGCTTGACTCTTACTAGTATTGTGCACTTGTTATAGTTAATTAGTCATCACCATATACAGGCCATGTTCAAAAGTGTCATGGTTTTTGGCTATAAATTTTGGCTTTTAACTGATTACAAGAGAGATTGAGGGAGTAAGGCATGGGTGGAGGCACCATCCATTGAGCCTGAGTGGTTGCTCCCACCCACGCCGATGAAGTTGTTAAATCGAGGAAGCCAACTAGAGGGGGTGAATAGGTAGTCTAAAAAAAATCTTCTCTACTTAAATAACAACTTCTATTTGGCTAAACCAAGTATAAGATGCGAAAGCTTAACTCAAAAAGGCTTTGCACAAATAATGCTTAATACAACTAGGTTCACCTAAGAGCACCAACAAGATAAGACTATGTCAAGGTTTGTAATCCTAGGATGACAAGAAATTAATTTAATTTTATGAATGTAAATTGTTTGAATGTAAATTGAGCACAAGAAAACAAACCACAATTGGCACTATTGCTTTTTACTGTGGTGTTCAGAGACTTGCCGATCTCCCCTAGTCCACATTATGGTTAGCCTAAACAAATTGGACCGGCTCTATAAATTAAGCTGAAACACCTCAATCCACTAGTAGTAGCTCTTTCCTGCTCCGGGTAGGTGAACTCCAACCTTCACAATTTTGTCAGGTCTTCTCACAATCTTCTTTGAGAAGATCACTGTGCACGATGCCTCCAACGCCATCTAGGACTCAGCAAAGTCTAAGAGTGATAAGTCAAGCCCTTCGCCTGACTCTCACCACATGCAACGAATGCACACCGCTCAAGTGGATACACAATCCACTTGCAGATGCAACACATGCACTCTAAAGCCTTCCTCCTTGCTCACAAGATGCAACACATATACAATAGAGAGGATGACCTCACACTAGCTCAAGAGAGTGAAATGGAGTGAAACATTCTTATCACCAATCGACTACAAGGGGTATATATACCCCACACCTCAAAAATAGCCATTGGGATAGAAAATAGGATTTCTGGAAATATCGCAGGCAAATGACCAGTACTTCCGCTCCCCTCAGCAACGGTAAAAAAACTAGCTGTTGCAGACAAATCCGATAGTTTCGATGTGCAAAGTCTAGTACTATTAGGGATAGCAATTGTGCCTGTTTACCCGTGTGCCCGTGGGTAAATAACCTAATGGAATCGGGTATGGGATATATTCTTTGCCCATGGGGATGAAAATGGGGGGAACTCTCTGCCCATCGGGTAAACAGGCACGGGTATGGGTAAGCTCCACCTATACCCGTCTCGCCCATTTACCCGCGATCTGACAAGTGGACCAACCCATAATTAAAATAGTAAACCCTAACTCTTCCATACCACTTCCCCAAAACTCCCGACTCCAGTACTCCACCCGACTCCTCCATACCATACCCCAGCCGCCGCACTCATTCAGTCATTCTCCTCGCCCTTGTCTCCTCGGCCTCGTGCCCTCATCTCCTCAGCCTCGTCTCCTCGGCCTCGTCTCATTTCTCGCTGACTCCCGACTCACTCGACTCACAGTCTCCACTCTCTAGCCGCCTCTTCCTTCATCGAGATCCAGCCGTCCTCGAGATCCAGTCGCCATCGTTCATCCTCGAGATCCAGCAGCCGGCGTTCGTCACATCCTCGAGATCCAGTCACCGGCGTTCGTCCCGTCCTCGAGAACCTGCCGCCGACGTTCATCCCGTCCTCTAGATCTAGTCGCTGCATTCATCGTCCAGATCCAGCCACCGGTCGCCCCTCTGCCCCCACCTGGCCGTCTGCATCTTCCGCAACGGTAACGACAACCTCGCGCCCTTGCCTCGTTCGACCTCCTCTCCTCTTTTTACATTGGATTGCACATGATCCGAGCTTTACCTGAGTTCTGTTTGCTTATTAGATTCTTGTTCTAAATTTCATTTCAGAGCGAAGGACATCGCCAAATATTAACTGGGGAACTTGAAGCTATTGGACTCCGTCTCAACAAATGGCCTCCTCAGGTATACACTTGCTTAGTGTGAAATGGGACAAATCCAAATGGATATGAAACAACTATAGAGAAAAATACTTTATGCAACATTGAAATTGTATGTTGGAACCTTCTGAGCTCAAACAAGGTTTACGAGGCATTCATTTTGTATGTTTTCAAGAAATAGATTGTCCTGGGCATGATTCTGATCTGCATAATGATTATGACTGTGTGATTCTGAGATCAAACAAGTTCCCACATAGATATGACTGTCTGACTGGGTGTATAATTGAGGCAATTCAAAACTGAATCAACAACAGGAGCATGTGCTAATTTGCGAACATCAAGAAGCAACTATATGGAAAACAAGGACACAGATCAAATTAAAAAGAGATGAAATCATTTGGATGATCTTACATAAAGCTAATGTTATAACTTCACAAAACATTGATTCAAATTTGGTATCTTCTGTTGATTTTGGCCCATCTTTGATGAGAAACAACAATGTGCATACCATATACTGTGTACAAAACTCAACACTAAATTTAGTTGGGCTCTTGATATCAAGGGAAAGTGGGTGTAATTCATCGGTTGGCTTTGTATGGAGAGTTATCAAGGTTCTAGATCACCTTTTTGCGAACATCTAGTACAACTATTTTAGGACGTGAGGTGTTTTCCTATGGACAAATGCTAACTTGAACTATGGCTATCTCCTAAATGAGGCCTAAGTATGTAGTTTGTGTTGTAAACTGCCAAATATATACTCTGTTGATTATGAAGCATTTCATATGTTCATTTATACCTTTTAATTCATCTTGTTTTGTCTTCATGTTCAAAGACTTGTACAAAATTGAGGCCTGCTGCATTGGTGATGTGTGAATGTGATGCACTATTATGAAAATTACTTTATTAAGAACATATATATTTGATGACTCAATTCGCGGGTAAACAGATATGCCCGCGGGCGACGGGTATAGGCAAGGTTCTTTACCCGTCGTCTCTCGCGGGTATGCCCGTGGGCGTAAATCGGGATCACGGGTATGGGTATGGGCAAGCACTACCCGTACCCACTGCACCCGATTGCCATCCCTAGGTACTACCAATCATTGGAAGTACCGCAACACTCATGCGGAACTACCGATTTCCTTGAGGACGAGAAGACTCTACACAGGTGTCTCCCTGGAAAAAATATACCGCTACACAAACCGATTGTTCCGCAAATCAGCAGTACCACTCACACAAAGCCGATAGTACCACTCGCTGATCAGACTACTCACACAGAGTCGATCGGACTGCTCACACTGAGCTGGTCAAACTTCCCAAAGGGAACCCATCCGAATCCTACTATGGACAAAGCATGCTTAAGAATGGAGTTTCTTGGCCGTGTGTGAATTCCCTTTGTTCTTTCTTGTTTTCTTTCCTCCCACCTTCTCCATTTATTCCTTAGACCCAAGGCATTGTTCATCACCTTCTCCACATCAACTCTAGATTGATCAAACAACGACTGAGACTGAGAGTAGCACGACTACACTGGTCCCTGACCACGTCGGATGGTTCGACCACTCAGGTCTCCGACCACATTGTTCGGTTCGTCTACACAAGTCTCTGTAACATCCCAAAAATTTGCTTTCTGAAAAATTTAATTTCAAATTAATTATTTTAAATTATTTGAGTTTTGTGTGGATTTGCCCTGAATTTTTGTTTTTGAAACAAAAGCTGGATTTAAAAAGTATTTTAAGTGAAAACCTAAAAAATATTATTAAATAAAATAATATTTTGAATTTCTATAAAAATCCTAATTCAAATTAATTATTTGGAGTTATTTGGCTTTTATTTGGTTTCCTGGATTTTCTGGAGTTTAAAAATGTATTTTTGAAATTACAAAGTATTTTAAGTATGAAAATTAAATACCAACATTAGTTGAAAATAATTCTGTTAAGTCCAAAATATCTCCAGAAGCTTCTGTGAATTTTCCTGGAATTTTTTTGAAGTATTTTAATATTTTTCTGAGGCTTAAATTAATTGCTTGTGCTTTTCTGAAAAATCTTAAATCAAAAATTAAAATCAAAATCCCTCCCCTCCCCTCCGGCCGACGCGTGGACGGCCCAGTTGGAGCCACGTCCCACGCACCCGGCCCATCTCCACCGCTCGCCCCATCCCGCCTACCCCTCGTCCCGGGCCGACAAGTGGCCGGCCCGGATAGCGCCACATCGCCCACCCGCCCCCTTCCCTCTCGGCCGTTCGATCCGCCCCGACCCGATCTCTTCCGACCCCTCCCACTTAACCACACCCGCCGGCCGATCCGTCCCCTGGCCGCGTGGCAACATCTCCGCCGCCCGCTCCTTCCCCTTCTCAGCCCCGCTGACAGGCCGGGCCCGCCTGTCAGGCCATCCCCTCCCCGCGCCGTCTCCTTCCTCCCGCTCGGCCGCGCCATCCCCGCCGCCAATTGCGTCGCCACCCCGCCCGCCGAATCTCCTCCTTTCCTCCTCCCTTGAGCGGCCCACACCAGCCCCGCCATCCCCGCGCCCGAATCCTGCCGTTCCCCGCGCCGCTTTCCCCCATTTCCGCCCGCAACCGCCGCACACCGCGCCTTTTCCAGCGAGCAATCGCCGCCGAACCTCCCCTCCCCCGAGCCTATAAAAGGCACCTTGAGCTCCGCCTCATCTCGCCCCACACCCCTCCACCCCCGATTTCCCTCTTTGGTGACCCGAGCTCCCTCGCACCGTGTGCCCTTGCAGCCGCCACCTCCTTCAAGTCCGGCGAGCAATTCCGGCCGCCCCGAAGCTCCTCACGCCTCGCCATCTCCTTCCCCGGCTTCCTCACCTCGCCGCGAAGCTCCTCCGCCCCTCGTCCTCACCTCTCCACCGCCGGAACCTCCTCGTCGCGTGAGACTCAAGCCGCCGCCGCTCTGCGCACGTCGCCGGCCAACTCCGGCTATCCCTGGTAATCTCCGCCCCCACCACCGCACTCCCCTCGGCCTCCTCTCCCCGTTCCCCGCCTCTCCGCCGGCAGTCGCGCCGCCGTTCGCCGGTGAGCACGCCGCCCCCGAACTCCTCCGGCCGGCACTACCTCAGTGCCGACATGGCAGGTGAGGTGGCCGCCGCGTCAGCGCCACGCGGGAGCCACGCAGGCGCCTGGCTGCCACGCAAGCCGTGCCCGTGCGCCCGTGCCACCTCAGCACCTCCCGGGTCCGTGGACTCGGTCCACATGGACCAGGCCCGCATGTCAGTGACGGCCCACCCAGTGCTGACGCCAGCATGGCTTAATAATCTGATTTTCCAATAGGAAATTAAATCAGCCGAAAAAGGAAATTCAGTGCTGACGCAATAATTCCAGTTTCCTTTAGAAAAATAATTCCCAAAAATTCAGTTTTTTCTTTTTCTCTGAATTTAAACTTCCCGGAGCCCGTTCTCCTTCATTTTAACTCCGTTTGAGCCCATTCAAATTTCTAAATTCATCAAAAATTCCAAACTATCCATTTATTCCATCCTTTCAAATATTTTAAATTTATTTGAAATTTCAAAATTTAAATTTCAAATTCCAATACCTAGTTTAATTTCAAAGCCTCAGTTCCATTCCAAATTTTCTGTGCACTTTCAAAATTTAAATTCAAATCTTGCAAAATCTCCATAAAATCCATTCTATTTTTCCTTGGTCCAAATATTGTCTCAGTAATTTCTTTTCCCAACCGATCTTCCAGATATTCGTTCTCCCTCGTGTGAACCCCAAATCCGCTGAATCTTTCTCCTAAATTCGTATGAAATCATAAACTTCCTTCCAGTATATATAGATTATATATATTTGATTTGATTTGTATTTATTTGTTTTATTTGCTTCGTCTTTTCGCGCGTAGATTCCACCGTTGTCGACGATCTCTCCACTCCGCAGCAAGAAGACCTCGAGAGCGTGCAAGAAGGCAAGTCTCCTTTGATCATCTTGAACCTATGATTTTGAAATGTTTTAATTATTTTAAATTATGTGCATTGCTATTTACATAAAACATTAGTTCAAATCTTAAGGTATTAGTTAATCCAACTTTGTTATGCCATCAATTGAAGTTGAATGCCATGTACCTTTGTAACCCTAGAATTCCTTTGTCTCAATAATGAGAATATTATAATTATTTGTGAATAGTAGAAAGGTAGTATAATGCTTAGTCACGCTACTTAATACCTTTGAAAACCTTGAAAATGGGAAATTATGATCTGTTGTAATAACCTTGTGTTTATAAGTCTAGTGGTGATTGGAGTTGCCACTGATCTTTTAAAATAAAACAAAAATGTGGAAATTGGTTTAGATTAGGGTGGATGGTTGGTTTGGGTTGGTGCGGCAAGCACGAGATCTTGTAAAGTGTATGTTCCACCCTAGTCAACTAAGGACTGACGCTTGTGTTTGTCCAGACTGAGCACTACCGTACAACCCTAAGTCTATATGGGTACGACCTAGCTGATTAACTCATGATAGTCTAGTTTAGGTGCCACCAGTGGAAAGTGGGTGCCAGGGATTTACTGGTTATTCACAGTGAGGGACAGGGATTTACTGTACTCATATGGCGCAAGAGGGGGCTTCGGATTGGGCAGATTTAACCCTTCTGCGGTGAAACCTCAGCGGGTGGTGTCTAGCTAGTCTAGAGTGAGGTAAATGCTTTGTGATAATTTTTCTGTGTCTCATGCCAAAGGAAGCGTGGTGACTGTTAAGATAATTTATCTCTTAGGGGTAAAGTTGTACAACCTCTGCAGAGTGTCAAACTATTCGAATAGCCGTGCCCACGGTCAAGGACGGGCAAGGAATGCATTCACATGGTAGATTTTTGGTTTTGGTTTTAAAATCAAAGTTTTGGTATTCCGAGAGTGGAGGGAACTCTCGGAAGGATATCATGGCGGTTGGAGCCAGAGAGGGTGGATGTAACCCGCCATTTTAAACTTTATTGGTTATGTAGTGTTGGTGGATGGAACCTTCACTATAAAAAGTTAATCAATTTCAGTTAAGCAATTTACCTTGTTAAATTAATGCCTTCGAAAATATTTAATAGTAATTGAGATAAAATGTTGCTTTGTGTAAAAGAACCATATAACATTCCTTTGTTAAGCCTTGCATCTATTGCATTTTTCCCAAGACTTGCGGAGTACTTTATGTACTCACATGCTGCCCTCAAAAATAATACTCAAAGGAATACCAAGCTCAAGAGGGAGACTACGACTACTTCGCATGTGGATTCGACGAAGGATTTCCGGAGTACTAGGTCGCGCTTCCCCAGTCAATTGCCTGTGGCGTATTGATGGGTCTTCACTGGATTTATTTCTGCTTCCGCTGTGTTCTGTGTGTGTGAGGTCTTGAAACCTCCTTTGTAATAATGAGACCTCTCGGTCAGTACTCTCTATTATTGTAATAAAGCATTGTTGGTTATGTAATCATTTCTGTTTAACTGTGTGCACTAGCTTTGATCCGGGGTCCCGACAGTCTCAGACTACGCTAGTCTCCAGGTAAGGTTAGTGTGGGGGATGGACCTGCACTAACGGTATTAATATCATTTATAATACTATTCTTACTTATTGTATTAAATTCACCAGTTTCCAATCTATTTATGGTATTTCTATTTCTTTAACTATGGCTTTATGCTCAAACTAACCCTACATGCCTTTGTTGCCTTTATCATTATATTGCACTCTCCTATGTGACTTGCGAAGTAAATTTTATGTGCTCACCTTTGAGGAAGATGACTTTGACTATGGTGAGGATCAGGATGACTAGGCCACATCTTACTATCGTTTGCCTATGGGCAGGCTTAGTGGGGTCTTTCTCTTCGGCTTTTTCTTCCACTGCTATATTCAAATTTGGCTTATGGGCCGTGGATGTAAACTTTGACAATCATGCCCATATTTAGTTAATAAATAAATATCATTATGGATGATATTTATCTTTATTGTCCACTGTGTGCACTAGCTGATCCTTGACTAATACGATTTATACAGAGGATCTGAGAGTTGTTGCTCCAGGGTCCGACAACAAGTTAGGTTGAGCTATCAACACATGATGAGACTCAAACTACTAGAAATGACTTCTCTTAATAGTATGGCAATTTATACTAGTTATCTAGTCTTTCAACCAAACACCAAGATTAGTAAAAGATTAGGAACACATCCTTAGCCCTAACTAGCCATACATTTGCCTTGTGCATCCCCTTGAAGCTCGAGGAATCATATCTATACTTCAAGTCTGAGTCATCGTCTTTACATGCATCAATACATAATGCATCCATCACTTGACCTCCATCAGCACATGATGGGTCTTCACTTGACTTGATGATCAACACACAATCATCTCCTCTTGGACATGCATTAACTCATGATGCATCTTCTTCATGATGTCCTTCAACACATGATATCATCTTCCATCTTGACTTGATGATCTTTAACTCGTGAAGTCATCCCAAGTCATCCTCATTTGTGGAACCTAATCTATTCATCCAACTCATGGAAAATATAAGTCCACAAAACAATTGTCATCAATAACAACTATGATGAGGACATGACACATATGGATACAACCATATTTGCTATGCTTGCTATTCTTGGCACAGTTGATAACGACTTAGAGTGCGGTTTAGCGATTGCTTGATGTTCTGGTCATGACTGGTTAAAAGGCTGCAACGTCAAAGCCATTCTCCTCCAAATCAAAGTTATCATACTATCAGAAGATCGGGACCCCATTGCCTCATCACGTGGTATCAAGAGTTTCAGTTGACCAGTAGGAATTTCTTATATCCCTAGTTAGTAAATTGGTTTTTATTTCCCATAGTCCAGAAAAATTACCCTATGAAAAGAGTTAATTTCTGCTATCCAAACCACATTGTGCTTTTCAATCTGTTAGTTTTAGTTTGCTAAATTGAATTTGTGTCCGTTTTAGCTTTGTCTAGTTGTTGGTCATATCCTTGACTCCATAAAAATCCAAACAAGAACCCACCCCAAACCCTAATTCCAATTCGGCTAATTTTTTTCCTTTCTCTGCAGCCACCACCAAAAAAGCCATAACTTTTTATTCCGAGCTCCTTTTTAAGTTAAACTACTGCCATTAGATAGATAACTTCCTTATACATCTGCCCCTAAAATTTCACTCAATTCCAATAATGCAGTTAAAATATATCTGCGGTAAAATTTGACCTAAATTTCTGAATTGAATCTATAACAGTCGACACTTGTGAATTTTGTGCAAATTTTTCAGTCGGTTTGCGGAACTTGGCCCCAAAACAAAAGTTGTATAAAAAACCATCAGGAAATAGATACAACATAAATCATTGAAAAAAGGGAACTAACAAGAAGTTATGAAACAAAATACTGTCGTACTATCCAGAGGACACAAATCTTCAATTTCCATATTTGGGTCAATCCTTGTGTTCTTCAATTCCATATTGCATTCTATTGAATTATCTTATGTATACCTCTGCTATACATTGTTATACACTTGTTTTAGCCTTCTTCCATCCTTGGTTGATCAGCAACATAGGCTAAGAGTTAGATACTAACTATAATTCAATTCTGTGCAGTTTTTGAAATTAACTGATTGTTCTCTATTGCTACATATCTAACTTTCCAAGCTACACATTCTACTAACCGAGCATATCATGCCGAATCGGCCCTTGCAATTGCTTTATTCATCATTTGATTCAAGTTTATTATGAACCAGCCATCGGTTGAACCACCTGTTTATATTGGTAAGAACTTGTTAGAGCTTGATAAGAGCTTGAGTGTGAGCAACTTTGAGCCTCCAGATCCTAGTAGTTGATTTATTTCCTTATTTTCTACTAACTATGGCAGGTTCACGAGATGATTTCCAGCAAGATCCATGTTTTCTTCGAGCCATTAAACGGGAGTGCAAGAAAGTTCGCGAGAAAGATGAATGCTTCAGACAAGACCATCCACCACAGGAGGTATATGATCGTGACAGTACTTCTGGTAAAACTGAACTCACTATGCCATCCCATGCTGGTAAATTTGATCCTGATACCTATGTTGATTGGGAGATAGCTTTAGTCAACAAATTTGAATGTTATGAATAGTCTAATAGGCAAAAGATTAGAACTGCCACTAGTGTTTTTGTTGATGATGCAAAACTTCAGTGGAAGTATTTAAGTAGACATAGAAGAGTACCTCAAACGTGGCATGCATTAAAGAAACTTTTGACATATCAATTTATTCCTAAATATCATGCTAATTATTTGCTAGCTAGACTGCAATGTTTAAAACAACGAAGTGGAACTATAAGGGAATATTATCATTTTTAAAAAAAACTCGTTTATTGCGTTGTGGCTTAGAAGAACATGCTGAAGCTATAGAGAATAGATTCTTATGTAGGCTTAATAAAGAAATTCGGGACCTTTTTATTTACGAAGAATATAATTCTCTCCCTCATTTGTTTATACTTGCTTGTAAGGTTGAAGGTCAGATTGAAGAGAAATTGAGAGTGCTTGATGATAAAAAAACATGAGAACAAACCAGTATTTGTGCCTTTTTCTATGACTAACAACTTGCAGGTAGTTAAGAACCATGTCGAAGAGGAGCATGAGCTGATTGAACCACCGACTCCATAGGTTGAGAACGAAGATGAGGAGATGGATGCACCTATATCATCTGAGGAGAGCCAAAAAGGTAAAGAACATGGTGCTATAATCACTCACGGTGAGTATGCTTATGAAGAACTACAATTATCCACTGTTTGTGCTATTTTAAAGCAAAACTTAGTGGAAAACGATTTTGGCACGCATATGTTTCAAGTAGAGAATTCAAACTGCATTTACTTGAGTGCACTATATCATACAATAAACAAATTGCATGCTATTTTGAATGATTCGTGTGATGAATTAATCGCACATGATGATCATGTGGCTTTGATTAGATATAAAGAAGTTTTGATTAGAATTTCTCCTACTAATTCATTATGTTACATCATGTTGGATCTACCTATGAAATTATCACATGCTATGGAGATAATTTCTAAACTCGCATGTTCGAATTCCTTATTTGGTGCCTACACCCTTAGATATAAGTCTAATTTGATTAGAGATTATGGTGTAGAAAATCAATTTCTTGCAATCACATGGATGAATTGAAGCCTGCTATTTTGGACAGTAATTCTTGTGTGCTGAATCTTGTTCAATATGAGAGGGAAGTAAAATTTAGTACTAATCCAATGCCTATGTGTTCATCTCTTTTTGAACCATCTAGTATGGACAATCTAAATAAAGATGACGAATTATGGAAGAACTTACAAATCACTTCACCCTTAATAGATGAATTTGCTATTGCTTGATTGAAATCTGATTATATGGATGAACTTTTTTTGATTTCAAAAGTTGTAGCTTTGCCCATATGTGCTACCACTGCAAGTTTACAACTTCAGATATTTGAATTGCATAAATACTTCACTTACATTTGCAAAACTAGTTACAATAATTGCTGTGTGAGAAATTTTAATTTGCTCATTAACATATATGATTACTCTTGGGTTAATAATACAATAAGTTTTTATGATCGTTGTTGTTTTCTAATATTAATTGTACAACAACAAAGAACTATTAAAATGGATAACATATACATATATGCATGCACCTTGACTTCTTTGTTATCATATTTTCAGCTTATGAAAAGCCAAAGATGGCTTTGTTTTCAAGAAGGGGAGGATGATGAGGATATGACCCCTATGGATACAACCATATTTGCTATGCTTGCTATTCCAATTACAAGAGCTCGTACACTTCAATAAAATTATCAGGTGAGCTCGTTTTTAGGAGTACCTTTATATTATATGAATTATATGATGCTACCTAGTGATGAAAAAAATATATATTTTTGTAGCACCACATCACTTTTGGACCAATTCAAGTAAGAGCTCAACTTGGACATGTTTTGGAATCCAATTAGGCTTCTAGATTAATTCGGATTCAACCTAATAGGTCCAACTTCAAATGTGCATAACTTTCACATACGGAGTCCGTTTGAAGTCTATGAGTACTTGATGGAAAGCTTATCTCGTCCTCTTTCCAATGGATCTAGTCTCATCTCTAAATTCCTCCTATACACAGTGCAATCACTGAAATAAGATGTTGCATCACCTGTTTGGGCCAAATTGGGCACTGTAATGTTTAGACCCAAGGGGAAGGCGCCCCCCTCTTGACTCATACTATTCATGGTTATACTATTCATGTGAACAGTACTATGAATAGTACCATCATTTCTTAGTTTTGTGCGGCTTCCCCTTTCCTATTTAAGGAGGTTGCACCCCTCTAGTTTCTTTGATTTCGTTTATGTTTAGTTTGCCTTTGTTGCAACTTGTATCTTCTGCGTGTGTTAACTAGACCACCTGGTTAAGATCTTTATTTGGAATCTCATCTTATTAATAATTCATAAATATTTGCAATTTTAGATTGCTTGTCATCTTGTTCTTGCGTGTTCTCATGCAAGAATAGACCTTCGTAGTCAGGTCAACCGTGTTTTTGGCACGATTGATTATGACTTAGAGTGTGGTTTAGCGATTGCTTGGTGTTCTGGTTGTGACCGGTTAGAAGGCTACATCATAAGAGCCGTTCTCCTCCAAATCGAATTTATCATCCTATCGAAAGATTGGGACCCCAGTGCCTCATCAGACTAGATTCTATGATCTTTCCTTTTTAGTAATTTATGGCAATCTCAACAAATAATGAGATACAAATTGAATTACGAGTATACAACATGTACAAAACACTTGTATACTCTAAGATAAGCTTTTAAAACAAAGTTTACTTATCTAGTTATCATTAATCATCTAACCATTAACATATAATAGAAGAATTAGATGACAATCCGATTATGAGTATATCTGAACTACACAAGCTATATATACTCAAGGGGTATATTTCAAAGTAAATATCCTTAATATGTGGAAATGGAATATGGATCAATACTAATGAAACCACAAAACATAGAGCAAACTCTCCCTAAATGAGTGCATATAAGAATATATTGTGAAAGCATATGCACATATTCAGGTTTAACTTATTTGGTGAAGTTCATTCTATATTTCGGATCCGACGAATGCAATAATATAAGAATGTGATATTCAATGCATACCTTTTATATTTTTCACTTTTTCATCTAAATGAGACTAAGCAATATCATAATCAATAAACATATTAGTCCCACAATTGTATTTGTCAATATCACTAAAACTAACTTAATGGAGCTTGAACTTACAGAAGCACCATAGGCGTGTTCCTGGGCACCCGGTGTTGTCGCGCTCGCACAGCCTGTGTCATGCGGCTGGCAGGTTGGGCCGTTAGATGGGTCATAGGCCTACAGGACATGAGGCGACCGACGGTCCAAACGTCATGGCATATCATGCCCCCACCCCAGCGCCCTCCATCCCAACTGAAGTAGTCACTAACCCTAATTCCTTCCCTAATCCAGTAATCCACATTCTCAATTTCTCAGTTGGTGATCCCCATTCCCTGCTTCTTCCCTCGGATCCCCTCATATCTCACTCAGAAGCCGTCACAGGCGTCGCCGTGGGGTGGCAGCCAGTAGTTTGGCAAGGCCGCAAGGGCTGCAGCTGCCAACCGGCATGGCAGTAGGGCCAGCAAGCGGACGGGGCGCCAGCCGCTAGCCAGGGGAGGGGAGGCAGCAAGAGGCCAAGCAACCGAGGGCAATCCAAGGCGAGGAGAGGCAGGAAGGGCCAAGCCAATCCATAGCCAGGGGCAGGGCATGCCCCTAGGTGGCAGGGCAGGGCACCGGCAGGTGCAGGTATGACTTGTGAGGCTTTAAGAATTGAGGAGAATCAATGTGAATCACTAGTTAGTTCCTTCTTTCTTCTTGTCATCTTGTGATGTGTGTATTAGTAATGATTCATACCTCAGTCAGTGTATGTGTATCTTGTCAATTTGTCATGCCTCGGTGAATCAGTGAATTAAGGATTGGGGAGGCCGGGAGAAATTTGGTCTGCTTCTTGTGATTTGTGAATGATATTTGTGAATTTTGAATCATGAATTATGAATATTTGAACTGTGAATTGTGAACCGTGAATATTTGAACTATGAATAATGAATATTTGAACTATGATATTTGTGATCGAACACTGCCAATCCATTTTCTCTAAAATAATGAATATTTGAATTGTCAAATTTCATAAATAAGTAGGTTTTTGGTTGATACGAAAATCCTTGCAAATGATGGAATTCATGGAAGCACAAGTTTAGTACAACCACAAGCTTTACAAGCACAAAGTCCAGGTCCACAACCATAATCAAATAGGGGCCATGTTGCTAGGGAGTTCAATCAAGATGAAATTGTAAGTGATCCTGGTCTTAGAAAATAAATTGATGAGTATGCCCCCGAAATTGATGAAGACTCAGAAAATGAATTTGCCTCATAGGTGATTGGCACATTTGTGGTATGTTCCATTCTCTTCAATGTGAATATATTATAATGTTGTACGATACACTAACCTAAATATCTTTATTTTGCATAATCTCTTCTAGATATGCGATTGGACTTTTGTTGGTGAGTCATCGAAATTTTCATAATGTCATACTGAGATAGTTGTTATCTATCTTTCTTTTCATTTTATTTATAGACATTCAAATGTGTGTTCAATTTTAAAACTATTACGGTTATTAACTTTGCTTATATCATGAATATGTAGATTTGTTCGCGTTTATTAGCTGTACTTGCGCTCGCGGCTCGCCTAGACTCCCAAATTTTTCTGACTCCTCCACTGGAGTAAGGAGCACTTACGTTGTGAAGCCACTCTATTCAAAGTGATTTCTGCATTAACTTTTACAAACAACTTATGTAAATCAACTTAAGAAATCACTCCATTTAAAAGTTGATTTTTAAAAACTAAAGGCTAAAAGCTTGTTTGGACAGGACCATAATCATATTTGACGTGAAAACAGGAACTTTCAGCAACCACCACACAAGGGATGGGCAGTTGGGCACATTGATCTGGCCTCAGCCCTACTCAACTTTTCGCGATTTTGAGAGGGAGGGAGATGCAGGTGCAGCAGCCTTGCCAATGTGTTGTGCCTGGACATTGGGCAATAATACCTTCGGCACAGGAGCTGTTGGTGGTTGCGGCATCCCAAAAATGAGTCCGTAATCATGCAGCGCCCACGTGGCCGTGCACGCCGCTCTGCAGCTTTGGCTACTGTTGCTGTTGGTGGGCGCGGGCGCACACGCCCATGGATCCATGGGTTCGGTGAACCTGCCTTATTTTTATACGAGCTTCAGTGCATTGTTACAGTACTTTTGTCATATGTTATCATCTTATTTGCTCGTTATACAAACTGGATTGTGCAACGGGATACAATAGAATTTTTCACGGACATGGGATCTGGAGTGGGTGCACTGTAATTTCTTGTGTGTGTTTTGGCATTCGTATATGCTGCTTGAGGCTTTTTATCATCTCTGAGAGGTACCACCAAGTATTACAAAGTATTAGTACCTCATTTTCATTTGAAAGTACTAACACTGCTGCCAAAAAAAATCATAGCCCAATCAATTCAAATGATTACAGACCAATTTCTTTGCTCAACTCCACCTAGAAATTACTCAGAAAACTTCCGCCAAATAGACTTCCAAAGGTGATCCTTGAATTAGTCCATGCCAACCAGTATGGTTTCATCAAACGAGAACAATCTAGAATTGTTTAGCCTGGACTTTTGAATTCCTTCACCAGTGTTAAAAGTCTAGAAAGGAGATTGTTGTAATTAAACTGGACTTTGAAAAGGCTTTTGATAAAATTGAACATCATGTTATTCTGGATATTATGTCTCACAAGGGTTGTTGGTACAAAATGGATTGAGTGGATGAGGATGATCATGACAATAGGCCAATCATCTGTTTTGCTTAATAGTGTGCAAGGGAAATTCTTTCATTGCAAACGAGGGGTTAGAGGGGATCCTTTATCACCTTTATTGTTTGAAATAGCAGCAGATTTACTGCAGTCCATTTTAAACAAAGCAATGGAACTACAACTCATTTCCACACCGTTATCCTTTGGGAGCTATCAGGATTTTCCAGTGGTCCAATATGCTGATGATACTCTTCTTGTTATGCCTGCATGTGCAAAACAGTTGTTCTCTTTGAAAGTCCTCCTAAACTCCTTTGCGGATTCCACTAGCCTTAAGATGAATAAACATAAATCTTTCATGGTTCTAATCAATGTTTCTCCCGACAGGATGGAGGTGTTGACACCGATTTTGTCATCAAACTTAAAGAAAAAAACATAAATAAATAACCATCATCATAATTAAATTAATAAATTATGCTGACGGCTAAAATCCGTTACAACCGGTTTAAAGAAATAATACATGAGGAATAAGGAAGAAAAAGGCACAAAAATATACATGTGATCACCGGCCACGACCACGGCAGGATGACCCTATGACTAGTTCACTATATATTACTGGTTCACTGTAGTTTCGACCGGCCGATGGTTGTATGCAGATATCTAACAAAAAAGTATAAATCGACCATAGCATACATGGGTTGCGACCACGTTGGTTTCGGCCGCGAGGTTTTCCATCGACATTAGTGTCAGATTTGCTTCATGCGGTTGTGAACGTCATGTACTCAGAAAGTCCTTCAAGTGTCTTGAGTACTCGGAAGACCCCAACTCTTGGAAGACTTATTCGACTGCCTTGTACGGAGAAGACTTCGACAGTACTCGAAATGAACAGTACTCAAAAAGTGAACAATACTCAAAGAGTGAACAGTACACAAAAAAGTAAACAGTACTCGAGATGAACAGTACTCAAAGTGAGCAGTACTTGAAATGAACAGTACTCGAAAAGTGAACAGTAGTCAGAACGAATAGTTGGTTAACCACTATATTTTGACCACGCCAGTCGATCATGGTATTTCAACCACGTTGGTCGAGCATGATATTTTGACTACATTGGTTGACCATAATATTTCGACCACGTTGATTGACCATGATATTCAAACCCTCGTTGGTCGATTACGTTATTTTTTACCACATTGATCAATGGTGATATTTCGACCATGTTGATCGATGATGATATTTTGATCACATTGGTCGACCATGTTAGTTGATCATGTTATTTTTTATCACGTTGGTCGACAGTGATATTTCGACCACGTTGATCGACGATGACATTTCGACCATGTGGTTCGACCATGATATTTTGACCACGCTGGTCGACCATCATATTTCGACCACGTTGATTGACAGAGATATTTCAACCACATTGGTCGGCGATGATATTTCAACCACGTTATTGGACCCTAATATTTCGACCACGCTGGTTGACCACCATATTTTGACCATGTCGGTCGACCACATCGGTCGAGGATGATATTTCGACCACGTTAGTCAGCTGCGAAATTTCGACCACGTTGATCGGCCATGGTATTTTCGAACACATGGTTCAACCATGATATTTTCGATCACGTGGTTCGACCATAATATTTCGACCAGGTTGGTCAACCAGGATACTTAGACCACATGCTGTCGACCACATTGTTTTCTTCGACGTGTACTGAACGACGCATTGATCAACCAAACGCATACATGGATATTTTTCCCATACCGATAGGAAAGTGGTGCCATAATTGCATGCATGCAAAACCATAATGCTTGAAAATCAAAAGAATGTCTAGAAGTCCTAGATAATACATGTTCAACAACCATCAACCGTGACTGGAGCAATGTGCGTTCAGTCAAGTAACCAATATACGAAGTCCAAATAGCCCACGTCCTGCACGATTGCAAGCAAAACCGGCTGCAACGCTCCAATCACCCATGTTCTGCCATGCCCACATCCAACACATCTATATGCTTATGCATGCCGCAGTGGCAGTTTTAAAAACAAAAATTCAGTGAAAAGAAAATCAAAGAGAGGAGTTACCATAACTGCCCTCTATGAACCACCCTCTCATCCTTTCTATATATATATGGGCATAGGGGTGGAGAGAAGGATATACACGGATATAGATGCGAACACGGACGGCGGAGCTTCTGCAAGAGAAGAAAGCACTGAGCAAGCTCTTGGAGAAGGGAGACACGCAAAGCGCACTCAAGAGAAGAAAAAGAGGCAAGAGCAGCTAATTGGGAAAGAAGGTGAAGTTCTTGCTTTTCTTCTTGCTCTCACCTTCTGCTCCTTGGTTTGGCCATCATAGTATGATTCGAGAAGCGTTCCCCATATCCACTTCCCCAGTCGCCCTTCAGTTCAGCCATCGCGGTATGGATCAAGGTGCTTCATTTTGTTCATGTTCTGGCTCCTCTTGGTTCGGCCCTGTTAGTGGATACAAACTCAAAGAACAAGTGCTTGATACCTCATTTCTTAGGTTTAGTCCCTACAAATGGATACAAATCAAGGCGAGGCATGAAGGCTTCATCTCTTCAGTTCGGTCCTTTGCAAATAGATACAAACTGAAGGTGAGAATTTAGAAGAGCCCCCATTTCCTCACTTCGGTCCTCTCAAATAGGTACAAGTGAGGAATGGATACATGTTGCCAAAACATAAAGTATAAAACACAACCTTCGTCTGGGTTACGTTGCATCTACAAGCACTATGCAGTGCTAGTAGCAATACCAGGCAGAGTGAAACAATAAAGGAGGGAAGAATGGAAATACTTTATGCTAAATATCTGCATGCACCGTAGCTACGACTATCCCCAAAGTAGCTACGACCATCTATAAATTAGTAGCTATGACCATCTACGAAGCTGATAGCTCTGACTATCTCCAAAGCTCAATAGCTTCGACTATCTCCAAAATATCATAGCTACGACTATCTCTAAAACCCGGTAGTTACGACTATCTCCAAAACCCTATGACTATCCCTGAAAGTAGCTACAACCATCTCCAAATCCCATAGTTACGACCATCTGCAAATCCAATAACTACGACCACCTCTAAAATACTATAGCTATGACTATCTCCAAGATACAGTAGCTACGATTATCACCAAAATACTGTAGCTACGACCATCTGCAAACCCGTTAGTTATGACCATTTCCAACACCCAATAGTTACGATCATCTCCAAATCTCGTAACTATGACTATCTGAAAATTCAATAGCTACGACCATCTCCAAATCCTATAGCTACAAATATCTCCAAAACCCGATAGCTCCAACCATCTCAAAAATCCTAAATCTATGACCATCTGCAAATTTGGTAGCTACAACTATCTGCAGCTATGACCAGCAAACCGAGTAAACGCCCATCAGCGACGACAAGATTGAAGGCCACTTTTCTTACATTTTGTAATTGACATATGTTGTATTTTGTTATAATGTGTATGTTGGAATTTTTAATCAAGGGTTTTCTCACAAAGAGATTTAATTAACATAATTTTTATGTAAATGTATTAATTCTGGAAGTAATGGACCTGCAATACCTGATTTTTCATATTTCATTTTAAATTAAATCAACTTGTGTCTAGTGTCATGGAGATGGGTTCACGCCCATTGTGGCTACAGACCAAACAGAGAGAGAGAGAGTATGGTAGTGGAGAGTTAGGTGAGTAAGTGCTTAGAGTCCTCCCCCATAGCATGTATCGCGTATATATATCCACATGGGGGTGCTCTTACAGTTGTACCCTTACATTCAAGCATCCCTTTCAGGGGCATTTATGTCATTACACATGTCCCATTCTGGGCCTTACAACTCTCTAAGCAGGCCGGCTAGGCTTAGGTGGGGGCCACCCCTACAACAACGCCTATTTCACATTTTCCCGTCATCAGGAGGTCTTGACTTAGACACTGGGGGCGTCAAAGTGCATCTTTTCCTTTCACATATCTTGGCTTGCCTTTTGGGCTTACTAAGCCGAAAGTAGTAGACTACTTCCCTAAGTTGAAAAAAGATTATCAAGCTCAGCTTCATTTCTATCTTACGGGGGGAAGAATGACAATGGTTAATTTTGTTCTGTCACAACTTCCAACTTTTTACATGCGTACCCTTAAAATACCACAAAATGTCATTGCTCAAATTAATAAGTTCAGGAGACACTGCCTATGGAGAGGCTCTGATGTTGATAACAAAGGGAAGTCTTTGGTGGCATGGAATAAAGTTTGTAAGCCTGAGGAACAAGGCAGGCTTGGGGTCAAAAATTTGGCGGTACGAAATTCTGCTCCCTACTTAAAAATCTCTACCGCTATAAACCACCAGTTAAAATTATCCTACATCCACCTAACAATTACCTGCTCCACAGTCATGACCTTAACTACGTCCACACCACAATATGCACCCAGAAATACACCATCCTAAAAACGTCCGCACCAGATTAACTCTCCTCTATTCTCTCTCCTTACTCAACCATATTCGATGGTCATCCTTCAATGGATCTGCAGTACCCCTCCCGCGTCCCCTTCTTCCGCGACCTCGCCTCCCCCATCCCGTCCCATCGCGCCGCCTCGCGCTTCGCCTCAATTGCCCCCGCCGCCGCCCCCTCCGCCACGCCGCCCCCGCCCTTCTTCACCCTCGGCGACCGGTTCGCCGCCACCGACTTCTCCCCTGACCCCACCGCCTCCGACCTCCTCCCCGTCGCCTCCTCCCCCTCCCCCCGCGCCGCCGCCAGCCGCTCACCGTCCTGGGACCGCTCCCGCGGCAAGGCCTCGGCCCCGGGGTCCCCCATGGATGGGGTCGTGGAGCCGCCCCGGAAGGAGGTGCTCGCGCTGCCCCCACCGTCGAGTCCTGGTACTCCTCCTCATTTAACCTAGAAACCACCCCGTTGTGCCACCGCCACCTCCCGCTACGTCTCCCTCCGCCTCCCCCGCGCCTCCTCCGCTCCCTCCGCCTCCCCCTCCTCCCCCGCGCCTCCCCTCCCTCCGCCTCCCCCCATCCTCCCCCGCGCCTCCCCTCCCTCCGCCTCCCCCATCCTCCCCCGCGCCTCCCCCCATCCTCCACCGTGCCACCCCCCATCCTCCCCCATCTCCGCCTCCCCCGCGCCTCCGCTCCCGCCGCTCCCCCGCGCCTCCGCTCCCTCGCCTTCCCTGCGTCTCCGCTCCCCCGCACCTCCGCTCCCCCCATCCTCCCCGATCTCCGCTCCCGCCGCTCCCCCGCGCCTCCCCGATCTTCTCACTGCCGCTTGCCATCTCGATTCCCATGTCCTCGTCGGCAGCGGTGGAGGAGGAGGGCGCTGCCGTAGCGATGGGTGGCGAAGAGGCAGTGGCGGAGACGAAGCCTGCCTCCTCGAGTTCCAAGGATGAGGACGAAGAGATGGACGACCATGACTCGGACGACGTAGACGAAGACTCCGAGGAGGACGACGGCGACGATGAGGATGAGATGGGTGTCGAGCGGCGCGAGGATGGACGTGGCGTAGCTACGGATTCATCGACTGCAGAGAAGGAGGAGGTGGTGGTGGCGGGTGACGGCGTGGAGTATTCGGAGCAGCCGCCGGCGGCCATTTGCTGCGTCGTCATGGAGCCCTGGACCTCCGACGGGACGCATCGCATCTGGTGAGACCAGAATTCTACACATAGTCAATGTGTAATTACCATGTCTTAGGGTCTTAGTCTAGATCAGTGCGTGCGCGCAAATTAAAGGAGATTGAAACTTTTACTGCTTCCCTGTCCCATTGGGCACTGAACATGATATGCTCGATGAAATGCCTGCGCTGAAGAGGGCCGCGCAGACGCATGCAAATGACTTCTCCTGACTTAATCGCATGTCGTTATGCAATGTCGTCAGATGGGGCATCTTATCTGGGAGATCCAAGGATTACTGTGATCAGTAATTGGTATAGAAGCATTTTATTCTAGGTTTTGGCCTTTTGGGTTTTGTTGGGAACAAATGTAATTCTTTATGTTCCAGAAGACAAGGATGATTTCTGCGTAGCATTTAGGTTGCTTTATTATCTCCAATCCATGTTAGGAAACATCGTAGGCAATTTTTTCCTCGCCAAAAAAAAAACATCTCAGACAATTTGTTTATGAGAAGGTAATATTACAGCCAATCAATTTGGGAATCGTACACATATAGCTGCTTAATAGCGAGGAGATTTAGGTGCATCTACCCTACTCTATAATACACCAAAATTTTCTTTACTAAATCCACCCCCCTCAACCACCCCCACAGTCATGCCTAATCTAAGTCTACCCAGATTTGTGTACCAAGTAATCCAACTTCATACAATTTTCCCTTTATGAAAGAGTATGCATCATTAATTTAAAATTACTTCACCTAAACTGCATCTTTGAACTATCATGCCTTGCTCATTGTTGTTTTACAACCTCCTAAACACAGCACCTCAACAATTCAAGAGTATTATATTTCCTGTCCTCAAATATCAGGATAGCAGAGCTCAACTTACTCTACTATTTTTTTACAGGATTGCTTAAAGAAACTTAAGTCGGAGCATGGAAAGGTCCAGCTTACTATATTTTTATGCCCTGATACCAAGAAGTTCCTTATATTGCTCGACAACCGCCCATGGTTGCTAGACCAGGACACAAGACCTGCTGACCTATGGCAATTGATGGTTACCAAGGTTCACTTCATTCTTTTATGCACCACAGCCTCTTCAATTTACCATTTTAATTATATACTCATAGGCTTACAAAAGGGTATTTACGAATATCTCGTTCTTGCTTACTCTTCACTGCATTGCCCCTGCTACAAACTGATTATGGCTCTGCTCTTGCTTACACGTTGCCATTTTGTGCTGCAGTCAAGACTTTCTCCTTTCGCAAACACTAGAACCAGGAGAAAGAGAGATGAAGCTGGGAAGCAGCTTGCATTTTCAAAAGGCCTGATATCTGCTCCCCATTTGTGGAATCAATCGTCCAGATGGTATACCTTGATCGATGATGCCATGCGGAATAAGAAGCTTCAAGTAAATAAGTTGAAAGATTCTCGCCTGCTAAACAGGGAGCTGCATCGAACCTTATATGGTTTTATCGTTTTTGAGGTAGACTGGGCTGACGTGCGTGGCATGAATTATTTGAATGAACAGGTATTTTTTTTTAATGTTGATAATTTACATTGAATATCACATTGACAACTTTTGAAGGATGTTGCATGCTTAATTCACTTGATGCTGTTGTAGACTGATACGTCAATGGCCGTGGAAGCTAAAATAATGAAGAGATGGGAATTTGATAGTGTCAATCAAGCTTCATCATTAATCACTTCTTGGTTCTCAGGAAATTACTCTGAATGCCAGCTCTTACAAGATTATCTGAACAGCATCTCTCCTAAAGGTAAAAGCGTGAATGCTATGCCTTCTGTTCTTCTTGGCTGCACGCAAACCACTTATATGCTTGCTGCACAGGTGATGTTTTTTATGATGCTCGGAATAATTTCTTAACTCCTGAATGGGACAGCGAGAATTCACAGAGCGATGATGATGATTCTGGACATGTTCAATGCATTGGAGAGTCATCAAGTTTCACAAGCTCATCATACACCCCACCTCCTTGCTCTGGACCTTACAAGAGAAGAAAGATAACAAGATCTGATGCTGGAAGCAGTGTGTCTGAAGAATCATACTCAGAAGTTGTGACCTCAGCAAGATATTCATCATCTTCATCTTCGTCATGTTGCAGCGATAATGAGAGTGGCAAGCCACTGTTCGAGCCTAGCACATATAAGGATGTGTTGATCTTGTTCCGGTTCAATGATCATGACCTCCCCTTCAGACTGAAAGAAGTTATACTGTCTGATGTCAGGCTGTTAACATTACTTGAGTATGGCCTTCCTTCATGGGTCATTTTTCTTCAGTCATATCCAGTGTTCTGCAAGATATATCACCCAAGGATGTGCCCTCTTGCCAGAGCATTGTATGTCTTGATGTCAATTATTACTGTTCTTATAGGATTTTATGACCTCTACAAGAATGTCCCCGTGTTGAAGGCAACTGCCTCAAGATTGTTTGGCCCTTTCTTTCATTGGATAGAAACGTGGGAAATGATCTCAAGGCTTAAGTATCTGGGGACCATGCTTTTTCTGCATAACTTCCAGCAGGCCTTTACATGGTCTCTCAAGATTGTGAGTGCTACTAAGTCTGCTCTTAGTGTTTTGACAAAGCCAATTGTGGGGCCAATTTTGGAGGTTCTTGAATTTACTCTGCCACTATGGAACCTTTGTGCTGAAACAGTAGGATATCTCAGCTCAGTTATCATGATTGCAATGGAGACATCATGCAGTGTAGTTATCAGTACAGTGCAGATGATTATGTGGCCCTTTTGGCTTGTCTTCAGTATCATGCTTAATATCGGTATGGTTGTTGTAACCTCTCAAATGATCTATTTCCATTTCCCTTGTGTTTTGGTTCTGATGCCTTGCTACTTTTTTATTGACTACAGCAAATTCAATTCTGTACCCTGTAATTTGGCTACTTGGAGAGATACTAGCTGCACCTTTCCAACTCGTCATTGCGCTAGCAAGTTTTGTAGAAGACTTTTTTGATGATATTGTTAGTGTTCTGAGGCAGACCTGGTCAACATTAAGTTCAGTATATCAAGTTGGATCTGCATCCAGATCACCAGGGCTTACATCCGAAACTACCATCTGGGGGTCACTCTGGAAAGATCTTTTGTATCAGGTAATAGAAATTTGCTGACACAGCGAATAATTATGTTAGGATATCTATGAACCTTTTTTTGAAGTAGGATATCTACGAAACTTACTTTTGACTCTTTTTAGATTTTTCGTGCAATCCGGAGCATTTTGTATGGTTTTGTTGCCTTCTTTTCCGCATGCAATAGGCATCGGCTCAGGTAATCTTCCTTCCCCGGTATTAGCAAGATCAGACAAACATTAAATACACAATCTGAATGATGAAGATACCTCAGTTTTCTGTTGAGTTCAAAAGTTTCCTGCAAACTGGTTTGTGTGTCGTACCATTTCAATGCTAACTTGACAGAAGTGATAATTTCTTTTGAAAAATGGTTAAGTGGCCCAAAAGAAATCGCAAACTCATGTGGTCTTTCAATGTTAGCTTACATTATGACATCCGGCATGCTATGTGCTTACTCACTCCATGCTGCAGCATTTACAATCACATTCAAGTATTTCTCCGGCGCCTATCTCGTGTCTTAACTGGTACGCGACATACCACGATTTGAGTGGTCGGTGGGCACTTCGACCAAGGTTTGAGTACTCGTAAAGGGTTACGACCACGTTGTGAGAGAGTGAGTGTGGTCGGAAAGACTTCCTGTGTGGTCGTAGCGAGCTATGACCACGAGATTTAGACGTGATCGAGTTTCCGACCGCATGGTCGTAAAAAGGGTGATGTGGTCATGAGTTCGTTCACGTGGTCAGAATGACCGCGTGGTCGTAACTTCGACTACGTGGTCGTAAATGACCATTACACGACCATGTCTCTTTTATGTCCATGAATCCTGGCTGCAACAGTGCTTTTACGACCGCGTGCTACGACTTGCTTGTTCGTTTTATTTTTTACAAATTTTATCTTGTTTTATATTTTACCGTAGCGTTAGCACGGGCACACTACTAGTTTGCGTAAGTTGTTCACTCATGCCGACTTTCCCTGGGTCAAGCTCATATGGGAAGCATATTACAGCAATGATAGATTGCCTAGTAGCAGCTCTGATGAATCATTCTCTCAAATTGTTAGATCTTTATAAAGGAATGGCGCCTATGCACAATTGGTAAACGAAATACGGCCTTTTTCTAGAAGGATTTATGGAATGGCCATCTTTTCTCAATTTAGAAACCTGAATTATTCTCTTTTGTCAAAAATTGTAAGTCCACAATGGCTTCTGTTCTACAAATGGAGAATTTTCAAATTTTATTTCATTGCCATTCTCTCATCAGGCTTATGAACATTTCTTAGAAGTCCAAATTTTGGTGCAGCATACTCAATTATCTACATAAACTGATATTTGGACTTACATTTGGAATAATGGATAAAATTCGTCAATAAAGGCTTAAAGCTCCTTATGGGTCATATTCAGCTTCCGCAATATTATGGTTGGCTTTAAAAAAGAACTTGTCAACTAAGGCATAAGATTTTTTTTTCTAGTTACTAATCAAAGACAGACTCAACACAAGATGTTTATTACGCATAAAAATTTTCAGTCTAGTTGATTACAGTTGTGTCTTATGTGATCAAAAGAACGAGCAGAACATATATCATCTTTTGGAGCTGTCCGTTTGTACAACCATGTTGGGATTATATCTGCTCTTCAAGAACTCAAGGCATTTTGGTTCATGAGTCAGGCCATCCTGGAACTCAAACAAAATATTGCTCAACCTTTTTATATGGAGATTATAGTTTTGTCTGCTTGGGCAATTTGGAAAACAAGGAATAATAGGATTTTTCAACAAATCATCCCAGAGTTGTCAGGTTGGAGGAATATTTTCAAGCACGAATTTGCCATGGTTATCCATAGGGCAAATAAAACTTGCAAATCATTCATTGAGGATTGGTTCAATAGTCTGGGCTGATTTTTTTTCTCTTTTTTTCTTCTTTTCTGTTCTCTTTTGTAAATTTCGCTTGTAAACCTTGCTTGTTTTTTTAATATAATTTCTCAATAGAATCCTTTCCTACCGTTTCTATTAAAAAAGATACTAATCAGATCTATTCATCGATTTAGCATTAGCAAGATCGGTACGTATTTTCTTGATTTTGATCTAATTTCCTTTCGTCTTGTCTTCCTCTTTGTTCATTTCTCCTATCAAATCGAACACAACAACTCTAATCACTACTATAGAAAGCCTAATACTAGACGCCAAATCACAAACGGTTTTGTGAAACCGTCTGTGATGCACACTATTACAGACGGTTTTAATTTGGAGGCCGTCTGTGGTATTTGTGGCGGGAAAAAAGAGTATCACAGACGGTTCTTACCACTGAACCGTCTGTGATACTGGAATATCACAGACGGTTTTATAATTAAAACAGATTATCACAGACGGTTTTTATTATAAGACCGTTTGTGATACTGCAATATCACAGACGGTTTTTAATAAAAAACCGTCTGTGATATGTTTCCCGCCTTGCAATTCCCCAAAATTTCATAATTTTCCGCCTGAGTCCGAGTAGGATTCAATTTTGACACACCTTTAGTAAAACGGGCATAACTTTTGCATACGGTGTCCGTTTTCGGCGTTCTTGTACTCGTTAGAAAGCTAACGACGAGCCCGATCCAAAACAACAAACAGCTTGCGCTAGTCGCCCTCCAAGACCCCGAAAATCGACCATCTTTGGACCTAAACCTGCGTTGCAAGTTTTTAGTTTCTGTTTTTGCCCTTTTATTTGGTCTTCCTTTCGGAATTTGGATTTTGCTTCAACTGAAAAGTTGTAGATCTCATCGAAACCTTTCAAATGAGTATATATAATCTATATAAAACTTTGCTATTTTATTTTTTCAGACTAGTTGTTTATATTGCATCAGTATATAAAATTTTGTGCTCTAATTCACAGACGGTTCTATATATAGAACCGTCTGTGATATTCATTTATCACAGATGGTTCTATATATAGAACCGTCTGTGATAATCTGTGGGCCCGTCGATCCTCCTCAACCCAATCCCAGCCAATAGAAATCCAGCAATCCTCACCCCACGGATCGTAGCTCCGCCTCTCCGTCCCTGCGCCTCTTCCTCCCCTATAAATAATAGTCTCCTCCTCTTTGCTCATTTCTGTTCTCCTCTTTGCTGTTCTCCTTATTCTTGTTGTTCTACTTCTCTTTGCTGTTCTCCTCCTCCTTGCTGTTCTCCTCCTGCTCCTTAACCCATACCATAATAGTCTCACGAAGCAGACGATGCACAAGGCAGCGCTCAATCAACACCGACGATGGTGGGCGTCAAAGACATCCAGCTCGCGCGCTACACCAGGGGCGAGAAGGCCTAGGCATAGAGGATCTTTGTTTTTCTCTGTTCTTGTTGTGTTAGCTAGATGAGCAACATGTTTGTTGTTCTTCTCCTCTTTATTGTTTGTTGTTTGTCTGTCTATTCTTATAATGGTAGACTCTAATCTTAAAATGTGTACTGTTTTCATACTGTATTTGCTTGTTCTCATTTCAATTAATTGATTTGCGAAATGGATGTTTTATGTTTGTGAAATGAATTGAGATGTAAATTGGATGTATACATGTACATGTTGATCTGCTTGTTTCAGAGAGCATGGCTAGCATTTCCTGAGGCTAGCCAATAAACAGAAATAGATTTAGGGGTAGAAGAGAATAGCACATACAACCGTCTGTGATAACCTTCGATTATCACTGACCCATAAATTCAGACGGTTCAGAAAACCGTCTGTGATGACGTTTTTGAACCGTCTGTAATAGGGTTTTCTGTAGTAGTGAATAGCCTAAAATTGGTCACCTCTAATCTATTAATTCCGATCTAGATGATTAAGCTCGTGTATAGCTGGCCGGAGGGAGACATAATAGAGGAGCGTGGACGCCAAGCGATGAAAGCCACCGATTGCCAAATTGACTAGGGTTTGCTTTGCCATGTGCAATATAAGGCAAGATTAGAAAACATACTAGATTGATTTTACGGTGATTTTGGTATTAATTGAAGAGAGACAAGCAAACATGCTTTCATGTATCTAGGCATCGCCGAGCCGATTAGCTTTGATAGTAGGGAAAACTGCAGACTTGCAAACGCTCTTCCATCCTTTGTTAGTAGCTTTTAGCATTCGAATGACAAGGTTTGGAGTGATTCGATGTGGATTAATTTGCAAGAGGAGATGCATGCCATCGAGCAACGTAGTCTGTAGCAAAGATCACAGACATGTTTGGGTTGAGAACTTGAGATATGAAGATTTCACATACCAATGAAATGTAGAATGATTACCCGTATGCCCTCTGCAGTTAGTACCTTATTAAATAAGTTGGTACCGGCTAGAATTACTGTCAGCTCCGAGAGTTGCCCGGTTGGAAAATGGACGCTCTGGATCACACTGAGGTCTACTAGTTTTCAGGTAGAGAACTGCACTGCCAAGGTAAGACCATAAGTGTTCGTTCCCACGTCCCTGTGTGACTGTCGTGTACTCGTCGAAGCCATGCATCTCCCATTAATAAACTAGTTCACCCAAAGAACACAATCACAGTTCCCGAAATCTAAAGCTATACAAAGTCCGGGGGATTCCCGGCCAGAGAGCCCCTCCACGTCACCCCAGCGCTCCCTCGGCCGGCGCGTGGCGGCAAAATTCGCGTACGGTCGGGGGAGCAGTTTTGCGAAAAAGTCCCTGCATTTTTCCGAAATTACGTAAAGGTCCTTGGTTCTCGCAAAAAGGTCCCTGCCAGTTTTTTTAGCCCCTCCACTTTGCAGGATAGCCCCCGCGGTTTTCAAAATTACGTACGGGTCCTCGTTTACTTACGTACAGGTCCTCACTTTTTTACGAAAAAACATTTGACTTTTCCGAAAATACACATGCACCCTCTGTTTTTTACGAAAAAGACATTTGCCTTTTCCGAAAATACACACACGCCCTCGGTTTTTTAAAAAAAAACCCTCACAAATTATCGCCTCTCTTACTTCGATACACACGGTGTCTGACACAGCGTGACGCCGCGCCTATGAGATAACTCATAAGCCTCCGTGTGCACACGGGTCGCCAGAAGGCCCAGAATGTACGCGTACGTCTCTTCTGTTACTCCTCTCCTTACCCTGGGCCCTGCTATTTGGAAGGGTCAGCTTCCTTCGCAAGCAGTTTTCTCGAGAAGTTGGTGCAGAAGGCTTAGCTCTGCTATTTTTAATTTATGATTTATGATTTTTTTAACAAATAAATAAATAAAACAGTTTTTTCGTCGTTGTTTCAAAACGACTTATTGAGACAGTATTTTCGAAATGATTTATCGGCATTTAGTTCATTCGTACAAGCACGTACGATAGGATCAAAAGCCAAAAGCCGCAGTAAAAAAATGCTTCTTTAGAAACTCGAGAAGCCACATCCGTTTGAAGGAGCTTACAAGAAATCAGAGATTTTGTCAGGGCAATCCTACAGATAATGACTTTTAGTTGCGGCTAATGATTTTTAGTTTAGTGTGATCGGTTGTGCCAACGAACTAAATGCCGATAAACCATTTCAAAAAACATGTCTCGATAAACCGCTTCAAAAAGATGACAAAAAACCATCATATATATATGTTTGAAAAAATTATAAATCATAAAGTGAAAAAAAGTAGGCTTAGAACTAAGGTCTCCCAGACAGGCTCTAGAATGCATCCACTCTTCGCCACGGCCAATCAACCCACACATCGCTAGGTAAAGCCGCCAACTCACTTCCAATAAGCTACAGTGACAGTGCGCTAAGCACTGTTTTCTCTACCCATTTTATATTTTACAGTCAATTTTAATCGGAGCTTCAATCTCATTCAGAGAAGAGAACAGAACTCGAAGTGTTAGCGATCCCAACGAAAAAGAAAAAAAAATGAGCGGCATGCAGCTCTCGAGCAGGAAACGGCTATCCCGGCGCCCATTACGCCGTCCGAGAAGTGCGACGGCGCAGCAGATGGAACAGGACAAGCGCTGCCGTCCGCCGATGGAGAGGAAGCAGTGCAGGTGCAGCACCACTCCGGAAACCATGCCACGCAGTGCATGCCCGGACGGCACCCGCAAGGCTCCAATCCGCTGCGTCTCTCCACCCTTTTCCCCTCTGCGCGTGATGCGTGGTCTCGTGGCTCGAGCGCTCGTTCGTCGCGGCACTTGGGCGATTGAGCCGTATACTGCTGCTACCTGCCATGCATGCCATTTTGATATGGTACGACTTCCGCTGCTATCGCTGGTAGGATATCTCCTATCCCTGACGGGCGTGACCCGGCCTTCGTGCACGCTGGACCAACGCCCGTCTCTGCTGCCTCTGCAGTTCTTTTTCAAGTTGCAGACGTGCAGTCAATTCCTCATTCGTGACCCGGACCGAGATTAAGGTGGTGCTTGGTTAGGCTGATTTTTTGTGTCTTATAACTGAATTTTTACTGTAGTTGGCTGAAATTACACTGTACCTGATGGTGGCTTATTTAGCATAATTAAATTTTTAAAATTTTAAAAATGAAAAAAGAGTTAGCCCAACACGTATAATACGAAATGAATACGAGAAAAAAAAGAACTGGCAAAAAATCTCAAAAAATTCCAAAGTCAGAAAAAACGAAATTTAGGAATAGTGAAAATAAGCAGGAAACCAGAAGCCCAAACCTAAACGAGCGGGACCTAAGTTTAAATTTTTATTTAGCATTAATGACTATGATTATTTCTACTAATCCTTTTGATGTCATTCCGGAGCCCCCTCACTAAGTTAAGCCTTTGACTCGATGACATGTGGGCCCTTGTCCGTTAAAAATCCTTTTAAACCCCTTTTTTTTGTAGAGAGCCACTGACAAATGTGCCCGGGTCACTGTACTGAATAGTGGTTGGTCCCACTAGTCAGCCCCTCAAGCCTTTTTCTTTTAGAATTTAACTTGAAATGTAATTAAAACCTACAGCCTTACCCGTCAGTCTTTGTAGCCTTTTTTTAGTAATGAAATAATTTGAAAATTACTTTAATTCCAGTGGATCCCAGTCCCACCAGTCAGTAAGAGAGTACTCTCTTTCCTCTATTTATTTTGGATTAAATCCTGATTTAAAATTTGGAAAGCTCGTTCTTACTCATTTTAACTCTAAATTAAATGAAACTTGTTTCTAAATTCATCTAAATTCGATGTCTATCTAATGATAGTGGAATCTCTCAACTTAAAGTTTATTTGAATTTATTTATTTTGCTCACATGTTTATTTGCTTTTTGATGCGATCGTCCAAGCAGAGTACGAGGACACGAAAGAGCTGCAGTTAGAGGCAAGTTAAGATTTTCAAAACCAACCCACTTGTGAGCCTAGCAAGCCAATGATTTGATTATATTGAACCTACATTTTTATGCAAATTTATATTTCTGTAAGTTATCAAATTGCATACTTTAATTGTTATGCAAATGTATGTTCGCTTATGGTTATAGATATATGCCTATTCAACATTGTATTTTTTATTACACCATCCTTTGGACAATTGAATCACATAATCCTTATCATCCTAGAAATATAATGGTAACTATACTAGCTATAAGTAGTACTTAAGCATCATGCTTAGCCTTGTTTAAGTCCCAGGGCATTAAATTGCCCTATCATCATCTTACAGTCATGAAAACTAAATTTTGGGCAGCCATTGGAGGGAAATGATTGGTATGTTGAGGTAACTTAGTTTTGTACTTCTCAAAATCCTAAAACTTGCTTTACCTATCTGGACAGATGGTAAGAGGGTTGAGTAGATGTAGCACGAGAAATTATGGTTTGTAGTAGTGCCGCCTAGATAACTATAAGGGTTGAATCCTATAATGATCTCTCAATGTAAAATAGTACAACCATAAATCTATAATGGGTATGACCTAGCTAAATAATTTGCATCCACCAGTACGGGTTGCACCATTGGAATGTCCTCTTGGTCATGTCACTAAATTTAAGTCATCGTGGACACAGGTCATATCGCTGGGGTCGTGTCGCTGGATTTAAGTTGCGGTGTAGTGCAAGAGGGGGATCTAGGTGTGATGGACATAACCACTCAACAAAATCTTAGCGGATGTAACTTACATTGGGGATGCATTATAAAGGTCTCATGGTGATCTTCTTGATTCATATGTCCAAGAAAATATGTGAAATATAACAAGTTGATTATCTCTTACGGGTAAAGTGTACAATCTCTACAGAGTGAAAACTGTTCGAACAACCATGCCCACGGTCATGAGTGGGCATGTGAACTTACTCGACTTAGTATCTATTTTAAAAACTTTATGGGTGAAATGAAAACTCATCGGGTGGATGTAACCCTGAATTTGGTTTGTCCTGGGTGGATAAAATCCTAGTATCAAAACTAGCATATGATGGATAAAACCATGTAAAAGTGGATAGAACCTACACATTATAAATATTGTACAATTTTACTCTCTTTAATAAAAACATAGTTTAGTTCAAATGCTAAGTTATATGAATTTCTAATTATTGTAGTTTTCAAATAATGGCTTTTGCAAATAAAAGAACCCGAGCCTTCCTTTGTTGAACCTTGCATATATAATATGGCATTTTGTGTGTTGCCTTGTGGAGCATGGTTGTTTGTGCTCACCCTCGCTCATTAAATCCCTCATAACTTGCTGATCAAAGTCACTACGCGTACTATGATGCCCTACGAGTTGATGGAGAAGAAGATGGAGGATATTAGAATAGTGTCTAGTAGTCTAAGTTCTTATCCCCAGTTAGTCTCTTGCTTGTGGTGAGATGTGCGCTCTCCCCCTTTTGTTATCACTTTTGCTTTATGTAATGTATCAATTTGGCTTGGTTGGCCCTCATTGTGAACTTGACCCGATGCGGTCTAATTGAACTCTGATATGTAATATTAATGTATGGTATAGTTCATGTTATGTATGAAATGATTCAGTGATGTATCTATGAGAACTATCTACTGACTTAGAGAATAGTGCAGTTGTTTCACAAAGGATTCTGCATTGGCTAAATCCAGGTCCAACACCAATGTTCCATGACTATGTTATATCACGGTTATGGTTAAAGGTATCTACAGTTGGTCAAAATCTCTCACTCTGGCTCTACCCATCATGATAATTTACTAGTACTATTCGATCCTTTGTTGTCTTACTAACAAAAGTGTCGATATATATAAGTCTATTGTTAGAGACAAAATAATATGTCTTCCTCTTCTACTATCTAGTACATTTTTCTACTAAGAAAGCAGTCAAGGGCTAGGGTAAAAAGATCACCATTCTTAGGGGAGATAAGATCAATATTTTCTCAATCAAAGAAGAATAATAAGTAAAATTAACTTCACAAAAATCAAAGGTAAGTATTTACATTCAAATATTTACAAAAGTTTACATATAATTAAATCTTAAATTAACTACTCATCGGAACTTTCCAACTAGCCACTGTCTGTTGGAGATCCAACCTTTATCTTAGTAGTAATCTTGTTCCCGAAAGACCTTACCTCTTCAAAAAAAAAAACTTTGTTGCTTCTTTCTTCGAGTAGTCAAACTCTACTTTAAGTGTATGAAGGTTAAGAGAAGGATTTGATGCCATAAGTTTAGCCAATGCAAAGATGACTCCATCTGTGACAGCATTACACATAATCGGCTCGTGGTTGTTCCTGGAAGTAGTTAATAGGCTTTGAAGGTTTTCAACTTGCTTCACTATGCGGCACACCAAGGAGGAAGTAAGTGCTCCTACACCTATCTCAGTGAGCATGGTATTAAGAAAAAGTATTTTGTCTTGTAAATCTTCTTGTACTACTTTTTCATCTCCTCCTCGACCCCAAGGGTTTTCTCAAGTTCTTGAAGTTTTAAAGCTCATTCTGTACAAATAAAATGGAATTGACCAAGATAACTTTGAATGATTAAGAAACTGGTTGGATGTACGACTAGTTACTTTGGTTGATCTTCTCATGCGCTTCAATATCCTCTTTGTGCTCAGGAGCATTGTTATTAAATATACTTGCCTAGTCTTCAATTGACTGGCCTTTTGTTTTGCATGTCTCCACTAGCTTTTGGACGACAACACTCTTAGCCTTTGTCTTAGCTTCAAGGCTCTCAAATCCTATCGACCACGATAAGAAAAAGAGATAAGAAGAAGACAAACATGGAGACATATGAAGTACAATTGAAAAAGGACTTACTTTTCAATTGAAGGTTCTTCTGCTCGAGAGTCTTGAGGAGTTGTTCGTTCTCAGTCAATGTAGACTCGAACATTTCCCTCTCCTTCTTAAGTTCTCCTCGAGCACTTTCACCATACATTCTGACCTACAAAAGAACACAAAGAATCACAAAAAAGAAAATATTGTACGACAACAGAAATTAAAGAGACTTACCAGTCATCAGAGAGTGGCTCTTTGCTTCTCAAGAGTTAAAGAGTGCTTGATCGCTTCTTCGACCAAAGAGATTACCTCCACCATGTGCAAAAACAAAAACAGAGAAGAAAAAATTCAGAGGAATTTCAATCATGTCGACAATAGTAAGAGTAGTCTTAAGTACTTACCGAGACAACCTTATCGATAATGTGGAATAGAGCTTCTCGAGTCTAGTCTTGAGCTCGAGGTCTGATACTTTTCTCCATCAAAGATCTTCAAGTCTTTGTTTGTTGAAAATATAGCCCCAATCAGGAATATCCTTTGGATGAGAAGATCACCCGATCATTGAAGATCTCTCAACCACCGAACCTCCAAGGAATGGAGGAAGAATTTGTATCTCTTCCTCCTAGACCACGGTCTTCTCAATAGATGCAGGGACCTGCTGGGTCTTCGCCTTCACCTCTATTATCACATCCTTCGATGGTGTTGGAAACACCAAGTGATTTTCAATCATAGCAACCTCCGTTCCTCTAGTTGACATCGCTACCGACTAAGGAACGGGTATGACCACTTTTTCCCTGGATGCTTCTTCTATAGAAGCACTCAGGAGGTTAGCACCTGATGTGGCAAATGCACTTCAAAATCAAAAAACAAAGAGGAAGTAAGGAATACAAGATATCAAAAGGTCAAGGGTATGATAATACATTTCTGATAACTATTTTATATCTGGTTTTCTTTGTCTTGAATTTAAATTTCCCTAAAACATAGCCCAGGGTACTTGCTTTCCTCTTTTTTCAACCGATTTTGCTAGTTCAGAACTAGTAGGGCTGGTCAGACCCTTAGCACTTTACGACTGGATGCACTCACTCGGAGTAACATCCTTAGACGTTTTCTTCTTGGGGTGATTAGAGATTGTCTCTCCAATCACTTGAACCTCCTCGGAGGGTCGGACTTCCTCGACCACTAGAATAGTTGTTTCCATTGGTACTAAAGAAGTCTTAGGGGTAGCCACCAGGTTCTGAACTCATTCGGTCCCTGTCACCTCGATGCTCATGACCAGTGGCCTTGCTTCCATTACCGGTCCTGCAGCCTCAACCCGTCTGACTAGCTGCTTTGGCTCCGCTCCAGTGCTCTCGACATCAGCAACAAGCTCGACAGTGAAAGCCTTCGTCCAAGAAATATATTATCGATGATGTAATTTGTCTATTCTTCATACAAGAGTAGCAGTGTGTTTATAAGAAAACCTCCGAGGGGATTTTTGTGTTCTTTTTAGGCGCCTGAGTAATTGGAGGAGCACAAGAAGATCCCAACGCCCCATATGACTTCTTTACAGGCCTTCATTTCCTAAGAGTTGGTGTGATTTCTTTTACGCGTTCCTTTGGCCCAGAACAATCCATTCTGATCATCTATATATGTCAGGAACATTAGAACATATCAATTAGAAGATAGTTCTGGTTATAGGTTTATAGGTATCATAAGCCTCTTGATCCAATCCTCTGGAGAGGTAACCGTCAAGATCAAAAGGACTCCTTTCTACTCGGGTTCCCCTTCGCAGATTGCCTTCACCTTTTCTCTTATCTCAGAAGGATATAAGACTATAAAATCAAAAGGGAGAACTACAAGTCAGGAAAGACATCATTAAACAAAAAAGATTTCTAACCTTGAATGATTACCTTCTGTGGAGTCTCTGGTTGAATATTTTGCTCCCTCATACCAACGCATAATATGAATGTACTATTTCAACAGACTAATTCAGCATATGTTTAAATCTCTCACCATGTGCCATGATGTCAATCCCTTATCCTTCAGATACAAGATGGCATCGACCGGTCATTGTATCCTTCCCTCCTTCCTAGGAGCAAATCTCCACCCTAGGCTCTCTATAGCAACCCTTCCCACAAACTATAGTTTGTCTTCCTTGCTCACTATCATATAGAACCAAAGTTTCTTCCATGACGATCAGGAAGACTTTGAGTACATCAGAATGTACTATGTCGCCTTTCCATTATGAAGACATAGAGAGCAATTCCTGGGTGACTATCCCACCTTCCTGACTCTTCCGATCATCCGATAGTAATATTTGAAAAGCTCTAGGTTCATCGGAATATGCCTCACATAGATACACAAAGATACTAAGTATGGCGATCGAATTGGATGCCAGATTCACCAATTTGATCCTGTAGAACTCAAGCACCACTGATAAGAAGGGGCGCGCCAGGATTTGAACCCACATTCTACGAACACCCAGAACACATGTATCTTGCCATTCAGAATGTTCCGCATAGCTAACTTCCATGGGATCAAAACTGGATCGGGGATCAGTGGTGCATCCTCCAAACCTTAAATTTCTTTAATCCTAGTTCATACCTTGCATGTTCAAAGATTAATCCAGACATTATTCTAGTTGCAAATGGCTTGGATCTAGTATGGATCAAGGGAATTTGGGGGAAAAGAATTCTAAGGTGGAGAAAATAGAGGAAGGATGGGGAATTCGAAAGGTTTTTTGGAAAGCGTGAAAATCAACCAGTACCCCTTGAACTTATAAAGGTTTTTCTCACAACCAAAGCTCATGGTTATAGGAATTGTGCCTAATGGATATAAACTCCTTGGTTCCAGTCTCCTTCCAATTGGTTCTTCAACTTCAAGTGAAAAAAACTTATCTATCTTTATTGACCATCGTCAGAAAGACCTTTCAACTTGTGTCCCAATTGAAGGATTCTAATCCATGAATTCACTTAAAGCTTACGGGCTAGCTGACGAGGATAGGATAATCCATTAAATATGACTATAATATGTAATTAAAGCTCTACATTGTTGTGATTGTAGATCACGTGGAGTAATAGTAACCGAGCACCCCTGGTCAAAAGATTAATGCCCAAGTGCCTTTGGTCGGAGAATTACTACCCGACCAACTGCTACTCAGATATCCTATGATCCGATAACTAAGCTCAACTTTAGGCAGTTTCCTGTATGGTGAAATAGGGCACATGTGTCCCTAACCCCAATAACAGCATGACAATTCGGCCTTATTCCTCGTACCACAACTGTCTCGTAGTTGTTGCTACAATCTTCTCTCACTGAGCCATAACCAATCAATAGTTATTTGTCAGATTTCTCTCGTTGATAGCAACCGTCCGCTCGATCATACATGAGGAACCGACAAGGCACCTATTCCAGAAAGACAACTAACACCACTTCGATGTTATTTAAGCCTTAGGGAGAAGATGAAGGTAGATATCGATGAATCAATCAACAAACAAAGACGCATAAGATTAAGTGCTAGACAACAGAGGCAAGAAATAGTAAAGTTAAGGTTAGCAATATCCTCTTTGTAATCGCTCTACGAGAGCACGCTGTAATCCTAGCATAGCAATAAAGACAATCCCCTTTCTCCTTTCGAAATTCTTTTGTGAGGCTCGTCTTTCCCTATAATTCGTAAAATCAATGATTTGATCATCGACAAACTTCTAACCACAAAATCGGATAACTAGTCCTCAGCTATTGATACCGTGCAAATCACACTCTCACAGCAAATCCACTCCAATTTCACTGATGTGGTGCGAACATGGAAGTAGTTTTTGACATGTAGTCTTGTTTTAAAATGACGTGGCAACCGGTAAGCAAATCAACAAATAAAAGAAGCCCAAATCATCCAAACAAATAAAAAAATATGATGGGCCCATCAACTCTTGTATTTTTTTCTAATTCATTAAGATGTATGTATAGCAAACTAGAAGGTGATTCAACACTTATGTGAGAGTAAAATTGTCCACGTATATGCTATATCAGTGAAACCTAGTGGATTTGCTATGTAGGGGCTGGTGATTTGCATGGTAATGGTAGTTGTCCCAGTCGATTTCCTAGTTTGTAGTTGTGGGTTGAAAACTTAAAGAGATCAAATGGACCTTTTCCTTTCAAATATATGTTGTTTTAGATATTTACATAGTCTCTAAAAACCTTTGGTCACAAAATAATTATTATTTTAGACATCAACACAGTTTCTAAAACATAAACTTTGCGACCAGTCTTTGTTGTAGTATTTTTGTAAAATCTTGTAATATTATATTATTATGAAAGTATTTCTTGAGAAAAAAATACTCATATTATATATTTTCACATGACCAATCTATATATTCATGTAGATATTGTTAACTAAAGTTAAAATAGTTTGACTGTGCACACTTTCGGATGGCACTTAATTATTTTTAACCGGAGGGAGTATATACTTCACAAGTATTTCGACATGACGTTATAAATCACAACAAATATGTATTATAACACACTACCGGAAAGCTGCTATATGCCGAGTGTCTGGAGTTTTGCCGAGTGCAATCTAACGGGCACTCGGTAAACAACCACTTTGCCGAGTGCCTCCATGGGGACACTCGGCGCAAAAAAACACTCGGCAAAAAATATCTTTGCCGAGTGCTGCAGATTAGACACTCGGCAAAAGAAGCTCGGCAAACATAAAACACTCGGCACCAACCGCCGTCCGTTAGAGGTCAGCGCCGCCGTTAGAACTTTGCCAAGTGTCTGGAGCTGACACTCGGCAAAGAGCTCTTTGCCGAGTGTTTTGTTTGCGGCACTCGGCAAAGAAATAAAAACCTTTTCCTTTCCTACCCTTCAAACCTTTTCTACTCTCCACATACAACATATGGTACTCCATGTTAAAATTTGGTATATTTTTGTATTTGTTTGCTATATTTAATTAATTAATTGCATTTCAAGCAATTTTTTGAATCAAGTCAAATTTGAACTGCAAGTGATTCAAATAATAGGAAAAAATGAGTAGAAAAATGATATTCATGTTATTCAGCCCGGTTTGAGGCCTTACCTATGAAATGAAAAGGAATTTCGAACATCTTGTTCAGGAAACACGACCACGAACGTGTGGCCGAATGGTTTTTAAATTTTAAAAAACGCAAACGAAGTCTGAAAATCATGAGATTTGTCAAGATGTCATGATATCATACGCGGAGGCTGTGGTAAAAAATTGATAAGATTTTGCATAAGTTGTCACGTACGATGCTTACAAACCGAAGCATTTCTGAAGAAGAAGCGTAGAGTTGAGAAGGATCCAGTAAGATTTGGAGTCAAAGTGACGGTCGAATTGTGGTTTGACTACAAAACTTTTTGTATAGGCAATAGACAACAGAGATTGTTTCATGTGAAATTTTGGTAATTTTTCGGATCCGTTTGATAATTTTAATTTTTAAACTGCAATTATAGAATTTTAATTGATATAAATTGAATTTGAGCTATAACTGCATGAAATAATGGTCTAATATTCGTAGAAGCATCGAATATGCATTGTTGAGTGAATTTGACAAGGCATTTTCGAAGTACATTCGAACAAATTTGTAAAACACGTTATGGAAAAGAAAGAGAGGAAAGGAATTTTTATTAAAAAAAAATCTTTGCCGAGTGCCTTGTGGGCGACACTCGGCAAAGGGGGAGCTTTGCCGAGTGCCAGATCGGGGGCACTCGGCAAACAACACAAACAAAACATTAATTTCCCGGCCCGCGGCCACGCTCACACACGCAACAACACACAGCCCGCCGCCGCCCCGCCGCCGCCGCGCGCCCCGCCCCCGCGCGCCCCGCCGCCGCCCCGCCCCCGCCGCTCCCTCCGCCTCCGCCTCCGCCTGCTCCCTCCGCCTCCACCTCCGCCGGCTTACAAAGTGGAGGTCAGGTCATGCTTACTCCCTACTAATTTTATTCTATGCTACAATAGTAAACCAATGATTGGGCCCATATATCGATCTTTGATTGAGTGTTGATTTGTGATTTTCTTGTGCATGCTATGGAGTATATGAATGACATGTTCGAAATTAATTATCTCCCGAGATAGGGAATATCTGTCAATTGATAAGATTATTCACGTTATTATTTATTGCATTACATAGCTGAAATTATATAGAGAAGATTCAATGCATTTGCACAAGCCTAGCTAGTTGATTAACCGCAATTGTGGCGGGCTTTTGCACGACAGAAAAGCAGAGGTGATTTGTAAGGGTTCTGTCAATGAACTAGGCATGAGGACAACCAAAAACACAATTTAGAATAGCCTTTTAAATACAACAATTCCATCTTAGATTACTTTTTGATTTAGCATGTAATTCATGGTGGTAATTGGTATGCTGTATGCAGATGTGCCGTGTTGATTGTTGAAGATATTGATGTTTCTGGGCTTGTGCAAGGAACTGTCATTAATTTCAACAGAGCAAGAAGTGTCACAGTGAAGCCATCTAGGACCATTAGTGCAACAGGATTAGGTAACTTATTGTTGCTTTTTGTCTTGATTAGCCATTCCTGATAATGTGGAAGGACATGGACATTACTTCACAATGTCTTGATTGGAAATGTCTTGATTGTTGCTTTTATGCAAGTATTAGAGTTGCAACATGCAAGTTTTTAGAGATAGCTAACTGTGGGAGGACATGCCACTTGATAGTTAGGCCGTGAAAGAAATTACCATTCAATGGAATTATGGTGATCTGTTCAAAATCCAAGTAGTTCACATCCCTTATCTATGGATTGCGACATGATATGGATGTTTTAACTTGTAGTAGGTAATGCTAAATTGTAGAGACAAGCTTAACATCCATGCTTCATATTTAGTTAGATAATGGGGTTGGAGCCGTGGACGTCTCCCTCGGCTCTGACAGCTTGTCTTCCCACGTAGACAATCTACGTGCTGTGAGTTACCCTTTTCCTTGCTCGGTTTACAGTTTAGCTATTTATTCATGTTCATAGATTACGTAACCTAGTTACGTAACCTACATGGGTACGTGAATTCATTTCTTTATTATAACGCTCAATTCTGCATAATTTCTAATCATCTTGCTGTTTTTTTCGTAGTCGTCGTCACATGGTGGCCAGCCTTGCTCCCAGTTCAAGGCATGGGCTTTGGCCCACAAGGGCAAGGTGACGTCCGACGTCGACTACAACCCGGAGGACCCGCCCTCGGTGTACAGCAATGCGACCGTCCACAGCCGCCTCAGTGAGTACACATCGATGGCAAGGGCGGTCCATGGGCCAGAGTACGATCCGAGCACCCAGGACCTTGATGGAGAAGTCGTCATGAGGGTGGGAGGAGGCAAGAAGCATGGGCGGTACTGGATTGGCGACAACACGCTCGACACGACCACTACTCCCACTCTCTCCCAGATTCGAGCAAGGAGCACGAGCTCAAGCCCGGCCATACGCCCACGGCCGGACACTGCACAATCCCGGATGGAGGCACTCCAGGTTATTTCTGTTTTATTCGTCGTTCATTAATTTTTACATACCTTTGCTTTGCATTGTAATATTGGGGTGAAATATTGTAGGCCCAGCTGGAAGAAGAGAAGAGGCTACGGGAGGAGATGGCGGCGAGGATGGAGGCCGATCGGCAGAGGAATGAGGCCGAGCGGCAGAGGATGGAGCAGATGTTTCAGTGGATGCAAAGTCTTGGCGAGAGGATGGGTCAACCTCTGCCACCGGAGCTATTCCCTCCTCCACCTCCTCCTGCAACTACTCCTGTGAGTTTGCCTTCTCTACCTTGAGCTCTTTACTTACCATGTTTATTACTTTCGCTTGTGCTTTGCTTTACCTTAAATCTTGTCTCACACATGCAATCTCTTCTCCTTTGTGCAGAATCAATCGGCGGCTTCGAATGATGTGCCTCATGACCCATCACATCAGTCGGGGTGGCCAACTTGGTGAATGATACTTGTGGTGATTACTTGTAGTGATATATTGTGACTTGTGGTGATATATGTGATATATGTGATATATTGTGACTTGTGGTGATATATGTGATATATTGTGGACTATATGTGATATATGTGATTACTTGTGGACTATATGTGATTACTTGTGGTGATTACTTGTTGATATATCTGTGATATATTGTGACTTGTTTGAGTGGGGTGCAATAAACAATTAAAATAGGCAGTTTTTGGCCACTTTGCCGTGTGTTACACTCGGCAAAGGGAGGCTTTGCCGAGTGTCATGGTAAAAACACTCGGCAAAGTAACATTTCTGTGCATTCTGGGAACATATTTTGCCGAGTGTTTTGTCTTTGCCGAGTGTCATGGTAATGACACTCGGTAAACTTGTAGTCTTTGCCGAGTTTCTTTACCATGACACTCGGCAAAGCTTAAGCTTTTGCCGAGTGTCATTACCACGACACTCGGCAAACTGGAAGGATTTGCCGAGTGCCATTCCGTCCTGGCACTCGGCAAAAGACGCCGTCACCGTGTTCTCACCGTCCACTGACCTTTTTTTGCCGAGGGTCATTTTGGCACTCGGCAAAAAGCTCTTTGCCGTCAGAAACTTTGCCGTGTGAGCTATGCCGTGGGTGGCACTCGGCAAAGCCTTTGCCGAGTGTTTCTCGTGCTTTGCCGAGTGCCACCGGCACTCGGCAAAGCTGCTGAGCCCGGTAGTGACACTAATAGTACCATCTTTATATAGTCAACAAGATACCTTTTTATATGAAACTAAGAATATTTTACTGCGATGGATTTTAAGACAATTTATGCTACATAAGTGTATGCTACTAAGAATAGGTAGTAGCATTGTTTGTACCTAAGTGTATGCTAGTAAGATCGAACAATTTACATGAAGAAAAATTGTTGTGACTCAAGGAACGAATGGGAGTAAGTCCGCTCATTTCGGTTGAAAAAATGGCTTATGGTTGAAATTACATTATAGTTGACTGAAATTACACTATAGCTGATAGTGATTTATTTGGGGTAATTAAATTAAAAATAGAAAAACAGCTTAACCAATCATAGACAATGAAAACAAATACGGAAAAACCGATAAAAAACTCAAAAAATTAAAAAGTCAAAAAAGAACGAAATTTAGGAATAGTTAACAAAAATCGGAAGCTAGAAGTTTAAGCCAAAATAAGCGAGATGTTAAATCACTTTTTAGTACAAATCGTGAGTAGTAAGTGAACTCGAGTAGTAGGACCCATTCGTCATTCCAGGCTTGTTTCTTCGAGCCTTTCCCCCGTTGCCGTCTCATCAGGAGCCGACCGTCTTGTGCAGTAAGACATCGGTTTTTGTCAACACCAAAAAAAATTAAGGGAACAGAATAATTAACACTAATATTTCGTTTGAGGATAACTAAGATAGCTTCAAATTTATAGGTTTAAGGATTTATAGTCGTGACAATGGCAATATTGCAATTTTCAACAAAAAACAATGGCAATATAGCATTACTAAGAAAGCACACTAAAATTTGACCTTTCCATGTAAATTTAAGTCACGTGTTGATGAGCGTTTAAGTAAGAAAAAGAATACAAAACCCTTCACGAACTCGAAAGTTCCATTGATGCTCCATTGAAGACAGCAGTACCACCACCTGTTTCGCCGGTACACAAAGATTAAAAGCTCGAACAATAGATGTACAGAATTAAAGGTTTAAAACCAATTCAATGTACCAAGTAGTACTCCACAAAACACCCAAATTAAAGCCTAAGCTGCCAAGATCTAAGGGGGTCGAGATCTAAAAATGACCCCGTGATACGCATGCGTGCATCCATCCACTCGACATCGCTTCAGTAACTCCAAATGATGATCTAACGAACATGCATGCACGGCGCCATGGGAGACAACGAACGCAGCAATTAGTTAAAGCCGGGCTGTACGGACGGGAAGTGCATTTTTCCTTTTTCTAAGTCCTGTTCCTGATAACTTCTACTTTTTAACTTTTAAAAATTAAAAGCTCGATGGAATGTTTTTTTTAAGGTGACTTCTCTATAAGTTATCTATAGAAGTCACAGAAGCCGTTTTAATAAAATAGCTTCTCAACGTAAGTGTCATTTACTCCTTTAATACCTCTAACAATTAGCTAAAAGTTAAAAGTCACACAATTTTGAATAGACCTAAAGCTCAACTCAAAAACAAGAAGGGAAAAAAAGAACTTTATTTGGAGGTACACTAAAACAGTAAAGAACAATATACCCGGAAGATCTACGTGCACGAATTTAATTATACTCGATCACTTGCATATGAACTGCTACTGACAGACGGGCCTAGGTTAACTGTGAGGCGGCTCACATGGCAGCTACTGTTACTACGAAGTTTATACGAAACTTAATTTGCTTGTACACGCGTAGCCTGGCTCTAGCGATAAACAAATGACAAACGCCCGTCGGCGTGTGCCACGCGTGCTGGGAGGTGGAGCCCTAATCGCCACTCATTAGCGTATCAGTAGGGACAATGACCTTCTTCCTGGCCTGTTTGTTGCCCACAGTTCGCATTGGAACCTAGCCAGGGACCATCCTAGAGTTCCCAAGAAGCTCCAAGAAATTGCACTAGGGATCCTAGCTACTCCTATTACTGTTGCCTAGTGTGAGGACATACGGACACTTAGAAAATAAGCAAGTGCTTAGTACTATGCAGACATGTGTATATGCGTAGACAGTGGCGGAGTTAGAATTTTGCTACGCCCCAGACTCAGTGATGAAATGATTTAGGCTATCTGAGTTGGACCATAAAAATATTATCTAGACTAAACTATATTTACCTGGGCTGTACACTAGATATTTTTTCACACCCACCCCTATGCGTAGATACGAAGGGTGACTGGTACGTGCAACTGGAGCAACAAGACATGGTAATAGATTTTGCGAGAAGGACAATAACCTTATTTGAAAACTTTGCGTTTTGGAAAAACTGAGAACTCGCATTAATTATATTGTACCTTTTGCGAGATTAATGGGTGATCCTAATAGAAGACTAGGATATCAATCGGTCCGCTCCCAAACCTAACCTACAAATTGTGCTCATGGTAAAGCTTGCTCGATCCCAAAACAATTTTTACTCAAAATGGCCACTTGTACGTCGTGCACATGCAGCTAGCAGCACAAATCCAATTGCGCTCTCCTGAAAGAGCATTTAGCTTTATTTTGGACATGTGTATATAGTAACTGCTAGTAGATAAGAGAACATTTGCAAAGCTTAAGAGAATATCGGTTGCGGCAGCAACTAATATATAGTACACTAGAATCCGTATATTTCTGTATGGCAAGTTAATCGCTTGGTCACTTATGATCGTGTCCTCGTACCAGCATCTAGGCAGCATGTTGTACGCACATAAAAGTGGCGTGGAGCGTACGTGGCCAAGAAAAAGGTGCAGCGTAATAGCATCGATCTAAAGAAAAAGAAAACAAAAGGTACACCTATCTTTGTTCATTATTCAATCAGTATACTGTACACTTCTGGATCGACCACTGGCACCGCTGCTCGCCACCATGTGAGCCGGGCATGCGCCCATCCAGTGACAGTCTCTCGCCCACCCCACCCAGCAACGCACACGTGTACCGGCGTATACGTGCACGGTGCACCGCACGAGTAGGCTGGGTGCCGATCACGTGCGTGCATGGGAGCGAAATCTCTGCCGTCGCGCGCGGATGGTGACCTGACAGAACCATGCACTGTGCACGTACGCCACCGGCCGCGTCGCGCGCCATGCCCGTGCATGCGCGAGACCCAACTTCTAGTTCCTTTTCTCTAGCAACTTGTCTCTCTCAACGAACAGCGTAGTGCATTTGTAGGTAATAGGAGTACGACACAGGACCAGTAACTGCTGTGCATAGTCCACGTTGAGCCCTAGCCAGACTCGTGCTCCAGTTCCAGTAGATGGTTTGAGCAGTGTCACCGGCCGGTGAGTCACTCGATGCGTGCACAGCCGGTCGAATTCTATATGGGGGATCGGTTTAAAAATCGAGTGGGTTCTAGGCGCTTAAAGGCTAAAGCACCGCATGCACGTGTATAGACTGAGACTACAACAGAACTTCCCAGATGCTAAGATAGCTATCGGCCGTGCACGCTCGCGAGAAATTAAAAGGCCGTATGCCAAATATCGAAGACAAATAAAGCGAACAAAGATCTCTAAAACTAATGGGAGAGTGAGCCAATCCTGGCCGTTAATGCCACAGCGCGGGTTTGGATCCAAACAACCAAACCCGATAAAAACTTCCTGCTTTAAGTTTTTATTTTGAGTTGTGGCTTATAACTTTTAGCTATAATTTACTAATCTAATAAATAATAATCACTGAAAGTAGCCGAAGCTAAAATCCAGTTAATACCAGAGTGCGGGTCTGGGTCCAAACAATCAAACCTAATAAAAACTTACTGCTTCAAGTTCTTTTGAGCTGCAGCTTATAATTTTTAGCTGTGATTTATTAGTCTAATAAATAGTAATAGTTGAAAGTAGCCGAAGTCAAAAGTTGACTGAAAAAATTGAAAAGAACGAAAATATTCCTACTGGTCTTTCCCCCTTCGCATGACAAATATCAAAAGTAAACTCTGAGAATTCCCAAAGTTAACAACCGTGAAGATATGCATTTTGAAACGCAAAAAATTCATACGAAACAGATCAATTCCAATGAAAAATTATTGCATTCCAAACAAAACTTAAAATGTTCATTTAAGTATAGCAGCAACTTACTGGTTGGAGTAACTTAATTATACTAACAGTAATATTCTAGCTATTTTTTTATGGAAATTCGGTACGAAACAGTTTAACATCCGTAATAATTTATAAGAATTATCGTGTTTCAACTGGGCCTAATTGGTACATGCATAAGGTAAACACAGAGGTCGAGCAAAAAAAGGAACTTTATTGTAGGATGGTGGCCCTATAGTTTGGGTGTCAGCTACATCCTACTGATTCTTTTTAAGTTTACAGTTATACGTCTATAGAAATGGAGTTCCTGTTGCTACGGCGACTTGACCGGCCAGGAATTTACCGGACAAGAATACGTCGGATGAAATGACGTGACATTGTAGACATCACATAATTGTCGAAAATACATTTTTTTGGACAGATGTGACAGTCCCAAAATAAAAACACGTTTTGTAAATGAATTCGCCACTTGTCATGTGCTTGCTTGCCCCCTCTTTTCGGCCAACCCAGCGGAAAACTAAATAAAGTCGATTTTTCCCTCCAGGGACCTCACGACTTGAATGCTCCACATATAGACTGATGAGATTATAAATCTGGTGAACCACTGTAGTACAAGGAAAATTATGAACCAAACTAACACAAGGTATATATACTGAACAACAAGTACAGCAGAAAGGTCAAGGCCGTGCTAAGAAGGACATAAACTTATTGCAGTAGCTAAATATACCTTTCCAAAGAGTTGGGTGAGGTTTGTATCTTGTAGCATAAACGTACTACTACTATCGCAGAAATTGGACCTCACATTTAGAAGAAGATGCTAAGTACGTATAGTTAAGCTTCCATTTTTAGGCCCTGATCAACTCGGTTTTGGCTTCTGGTTTATTTTTTACTATTCATAAGTTTTGTCTTTTTCTGAACTTTTGACTTTTTGTTGAGTTTTTTTGCCGGTTCTTTTTTTCCCGTATTTGTTTGTATTATACGTAATGGGCTAACATATTTTTTATATTTTTTTCCCGTGAAACTAGACTTTCCTAACAGGGATAAACTACCTCTCATCCAGGTGAAAGCCGACAAGCAATCCAAACTGGCCTTACTCATGAGCATGCGAGTCACGCCCGAGCTCATTGTGCCCAAAAGAAGATCACCGGAAGATCACCGAGCCTAGTGTACAGACATACAGGAGCTGAGCATCTCGTCGTAGTTAAGAGATCGCTTCTTTACCCAGGCAGAGGCAGACGCAGATCATCCGAAGTAATCCGACCCGCTAAGCACGCAGGGAGAGACGGGTTTTAGTTTAATGGCTCCGGGTCAGAGGCTCTCTGCGCCGGTGCTCCGCCCGACGATTTGACCGGAATTTCCTTTCCAACCACCACCGACCGCCATCACGTGCCGCCCCAACTCCCCTCTCCCGCGCCCCGATGCCCCTACCCCGCAGGGCCCACCGCGCGTCACCCCGCCATTGGCTCCTCCCCCTCCTGAGCCAATGGCCCCACGCCCTCCTCACCCTCCCCTGCGCGAGTGTGCGAGCGCTGCCCGGTGGGCCCCGCCTCTCAGGGACCACGCAGGCGCGGGCCAAAATATCACGGCGAGACGGAGCCCCGTTCGCTGTTCGGGCTCGAGACCGGAGCCCGGACGGGGATGGCGACATCGGCGCACGGCTTTGTTTCTTCAGACAAGCCGCCTTCGTCTCATCGATCGCGCGTGATAACGCTCCTGACCGAATGAACCGCCATTAGTGCCGCGTAGAAATCGTCCCATATAGACGCCATTACGCCGTACTTAATGTCCCAGAAGCGTCCACCACCGCGAACTGTACGTGATGGCATTACTCCGTACTTAATGGCGCTAACAACCTCTCGCTCAATCAGATAACAATACGATCCACTCAAGAAAACAATGATGCCTCTGCGTGAGCCGAAACGGACGAATGAACGTAGGACTACTACTCGCTCGTGCCAATCCTATTGTAGGGACAGGCATGGCGCAAACTTGAAACCACCACTCAACTGTGCCACAGTTGAAACAGCACAGTACCCCATGCATGCCCGTTCTACAGCGCCTGTAGCTTCCCACTTGCACTGCAGCGCTGCCACAGCTTGCACGGCAGGCAGGACAGGGGCAGGCTGCGCGCAGGAGTTACAGCTAATGTAAATGTCCTAAGTACTCCTGCTTTACTCGACGAGCAGTGGACGGAAGCGAGGCGAGTGTCCCTCGGGGTGATTAAACTAGTGGCGCGGGATTTGAAATGGGACCTAGCCCGTAAACCCATGCAATTTCATCTAGTAAATGCGGTTGGAGGAGGGGTTAAACCGGGAGACTTAATTACAGTTGTGGCCAGCGGGTGGAGTTAAAAACGGTCTCCCCGCGGAATCGCGGGCGTGGGTTCCAACCGAGGCTGTCGGGTCGGCCGATCCTATAAGACGGCGCTAACCACCCGGCCCTCTCCCCAGTCCACTCCCCCAAAAGCCTCCCCAAACCCCCAAAACTCCCATCCCATCACCGCTTCCGAACTCGCCTCTCAACGCCGCCGCCGCCTGGCATCTCTCTGGCTTCTTCGCTGCCGTCCTTGTTCTTTGCGCTTTCGTTGTTGCAGTCCAGTCCTCTCGGTCTGTTCTACTTCTCAGTAGTGCTTGTACTGGTGGTAGTACTACTTCCACAGCCCTCCTAGCTCCTCGAGCCAAATTTCACAGAGTTCGAAAACCGTTATTACCCCGGCGTGTCGCGGCCGCCGCCGCTGCTTCGGGACGTACGTACGCGGCAGAGGACGGGTGGGGTCGCGCGCGGCTTTACCGCTGCCGCTGCTTTGATCTGCTGCTGCTGCTACATTTCTGCTCGCCTTTTAAAGAAGTTGAAGGGGCCGTCTTTATTGCGGCCACTCCCTTCCCCTGCGCCTGGCCTGCTCGCCTCGCCTCGCCACCCCCGCCCCTCCCCCCTCCCGTCCCTTTGGTCTTTATTCCCCCGCCGATCCGCAGAGCAGGAGCGAATCCGTCCGTCAGCTCGCTCGCTCGCTCCCGCAGCGCAGTTAAGGCTGCGGATTCCTTTCCTGCTGGGGTCAGGTTGCAGGGCTTGTTTGGTTTGAGAGGTGTCGTTGTGCGGTTTCGGTGGTGAGAGGAAGACGCCGGTGCGTGCCATGTCGCGGTCCCGCACGGTGAGGATTTTCTGGGACGACCCCGACGTGACGGACTCGTCGTCCGGCGAGGAGGGGTGCGGGGCCCGGAGGGTGGGGAGGATACTGCGGGAGCTGCCGCCGGCACCTCCGCCGCTTGTGCAGACGGGAGCTGCTGCTGGTGGTGGTTTGCCGGAGCAGTGCAGAGCCGAGGACGGTGACCGGGCGAGGCGGCTTGCTGGTGGATGTACTGGGGCACGGAGGAGGCTGTCGAAGGGCGGCTCTGCCGCGCCGAGCACCAAGTTCCGCGGCGTCAGGAGGCGGCCGTGGGGCAAGTACGCGGCGGAGATCCGGGACCCGTGGCGCGGCGTGCGCGTCTGGCTCGGCACCTTCGACACCGCCGAGGAGGCCGCGCGTGTGTACGACTCCGCCGCTATCCAGCTCCGTGGCCCCAGCGCCACCACTAACTTCTCCACCTCCACCAATTCCGCGGGCGCCCAAGACCCGGTGGCCGCCGGGTACGAGTCCGGCGCGGAGTCTTCGCCGGCGGTGTCGTCCCCAACGTCCGTGCTCCGCAACGTCCCGTCCCTGGCCTCCCTGGCGGAGGACAGGGACGACTCTGAGGCAGGCCCCGGCGAGCCCACCGCCGGCTGCAGCCTCACCGTTCCCGAGGAGCTCGGCGAGTTCGTGCCGTTCGAGGACGCGCCTGTCTACGCCAGCAGCAGCTTCTGGGACTTCGAGCCCGAGGCGGGCTTCCTCTACGCCGAGCCGTCGTCGCCCGAGGCGCCGTGGGACGCCTCTGCCGCGTCGGCCTGGGCAGCGCCGGTGCAAGAGAACGACTACTTCCAGGACCTGCGCGACCTGTTCCCGCTGAACCCGCTTCCCGCGATTTTCTGAACGGGAACGGCTTCTCACGGAACGTTTTTTTATGTCGACTGTCGAGTGTTGTATCGTGTGACTCGTTTCTTTGTGTGTTCTTGTACGTGCTCCTCAGCTCCTGTGTGCCTTCTTGTCTTTAGTCGGTGAGAAAAATGTATTATCCCGAGTAGAGTTTTTCGACTGCTGCTACTACTACGACGTGGAAGTCTTTTTTGTACGTGTACCACCCTACGTGCAATTTGTTCTGCCTCGCTTCTACTAGTCCAGCCCGGTATACGTACGTCTTGTCACAGCTAGCTAGCATGCGTGCTTTGCTTGGCACGGCTCCGCGGCGTGGTCCAAACGCGTCGTGCCCGAAATGGGGCAACCATGATTTGGTGGCGCAGAAAGTTTGCGGGTTTCGGTGGCCGGTCGGGGCCGCCCGGCGCCATGAGTGAGCCCACGAAATTATCCGCCCGAGCGACGGGGCCCGACCACATTGCGACTTGCGAGAGCGATACTGCGCTAGGGTTTGCGTCGGTACAGCGATCGGTCGAGCCGCGTGGGAACCGACACGGAGGGCTTCTCTCGTAGGGCACAGGCGTTTCGGCATTCATGGGCATTTACGCCGCGCTGTAACGGCACGTTTTCCTGCGATAGTTAACGATCCGAGCCCGTACGCGGCGTGTGAATCCTGTGACTTGCAACAGTAGAAACAAGGCGCGGCGCGAGAGGCGGAGTGAATGTGAGCGAGGCGCAGCGTGCAAGAGCAGCAGAGGTGGTCCTGCAGGCTGGCTCCGGGCCGAGGCGGTCGGTCTCGGGGCCACGACCACGCATCGCCCCCGAACAAGGACACGTACGCCGGTCACCACATGGGGAAGGAGAGAACGCAAAAGATAAGGGCGTGCGAGACCATGCCGGCCAGCGTTTTCGGTTTCAGCTTCTCACTTCGAGTCTATTATTTCTTAATTTTATTTTTTTTCTAGCTTTCTGGTACTTTTTTCTGTATTCGTTTGTATTGTTCATGATTGGCTAATCTATTTTTTATTTTTTATATTTAATTACGCCAAAAAATCACCAGTGGTTACAGTGTAAAATAAGCTAGATACATTATAAAATAAACAATAAGCCAATTTATTTCAATCGAAATAAGTGCCCGTACCAAGGGAAGTACGTGGCGGTGAGGCCAGCGCGGCGTAGCGCGGATTGCCATTTGGACCTATGCGTGGATGCATAGTTACGTATCACAGCCCAGCCATCCATCGATCGGCAGGCTGGCTGGCTCGGTGCGTGTGTACATCAACAGCTGCGGATCTAAGATTTTTAAGATGGATGTTCAGCTTCAAAGCTAGGTTGTTCGAATATGTTGATACCGATACCACGACACACTGTTTCCCCAAAACTCCAATATCATATATATATATATAGATATAATATCAATACAAAAAATCTCGATATTAAGAATTTCTTACGAGGAAATGGACGACCTAAGGTGATCATAATGGTATAATTAAACAATAAATTATAGAGATTAATGATAGTAGTATAACTTGCTAATTTGCCTTTTTTTTTGCTATTTTCCCGTCAACAAGAATCCCCATCTAAGAGGAAATTGTATGTTCCTTTCATAGAGCAAAATATAGCAAAAATTAACATATAAACTTATGTAACAAGGTCCAACTAATTGCTATTCCCCAGGCTTGTATTTTTGTGTAGTATCTATTAGAAAAAAAATGAAGAAAGCAGAGGCTAAACCCTAGAAAGAACCGAAGCTGGAACAAAGTAGAGCAGAGTAGAGCGGAGCAAGAAAAAAAAAATAAGTGGAGTGGGCAGATCACACCTAGATCTAAAGAAGGGACAATCACGATGAATTATAGGTGTTGCTCTTTGCTAATGCCGCACCCCTCTTGACTGCTGCGCTGCTTTCTTCTCGTCGCCTGCTCCGTACCTCCCTATTCGCCACACTGCCGCTCGCTTACCGGTGCCACCTCTCTACTCACCCGGGCTTTCGCACATTCATCTTGCGCCCCGCACTATCTCACACATGCTTGCCGTCGTGAGGCCACGTTCACTGGGAGTCGTTTGCCTCCACAACTCGTGCCCAGCGGTTGTTACTCACCTCCGCGGCCTTCTGGGCGGCCTCCCAGTGCTCGCCGGGCTCGGTGATATCCAGGACCATGATGGCCGGGGAGATTACAGGCTGGTTATATCAAATATGTGGCCACCGGCACCATGCTGTACGCGCCAACCGTCCACTTGGTGTTGGCGGCCTGGTGGGCACCTCTCTAGGTTCTCCAGGGTTGTAGGGTGCTGAGTGCGCTCCGCACGCCGCATAGGAGAGCACACGAACAGAGCTAGATCTTCCGTGCTTAATTAAAGGCCCAGCTTGAGTCGCCATGAATTGGGTTCTGCCTTAATTCATGTGCTTAGTGATAGTAACAAGTATAGCCTCGTTACCAGGCCGAGATTCCCTTTGCAAACATTGGCACTTCTTTGTCCCGTGGCGGCCCAAGTCCTCAAACACGGCCCTGTGGGATGCGTTGTGGCCTTGTGGGTCGTTTGGGGGGTGTGCCAGTATTGTTATTTACTTTGGGGCCCTGGTTCGACGGCTATCTGTGGCCCTCGCGATGTTTGTGATCAAGCTACAAAATTTTCGCTGAAAAGTGGAGCAGCAGAAACTTCCTTTTAGGACCCCCAACGAATTTTCATTGGACGACATGGAACTACTACCCTTTTTTTTTGCGAGCGACAAAATGAAACAACTTGTAACAACAAAAATCAAACCTACAGAATTGGCAAAAGGACAGCAAATCATTGTATCTTACCGTGATTGATGATCTAAGACACCTGGGCTGACGTCGTGGGGAAACCCTCTGCTGTGATAGCGAGGACCTCGTACGGTACCTGTCGCCAATCAGCAGGCGGTCGACTGGCTTAACTTCGTGCCTACGACATTCGTATAAGGCTTGGTAAATTGCACGAGAGACAAATGCAGGCTTGCTTCCATATCCGCTGAATTTCGCCAGTCTCTCCCTCGAGACATAACCCTCTCCGCGCGCCAAGGGAAGCCAAATTATCTCCACCAGGGGCGGATTTGGACCCCCGGCAAGGTAGGTTCTAGCCCGGGGCGTGAGAAAATACATAATATATAGCCCAGGTATTTTTAGCTCAGCCCGAGGTATTATTGGTAGTATCCAGCCCAGGTAGTCCATACATATTTCAGAATTGAGATGCCCATGTCGGCGGCTCACCACTCTTCGCGCGGCCCACTCACGCTCTCGGCCCACTTCGCGTCGCCCGCTCGCCGCTCAGCGCCTCAGCTTCTCGCGTCGCGCGCTCGCCGCTCGCTCAGAACCCTCTTCGCTGCTGCTCCTCCACCTCGCCGCCGAGATGAGCGCTGCCAGGCCGGACCGCTAGCGCCACCACCCGCCGTTCCCCCGGGACCTCTCCTCCCCGGTCTCTTCGTCCGTCCTCCTGCCCCCGGCCTCCCTGCGTCGCGAGATCCAGGCCTCCACCCCGCCGGCGCCTCCCCCGCTGCTCTCCCTCAACGACCTCTCCCACCACTCCCTTTCCCCGCAGCCCTCCACTCCTCCGCAGGCAACCATGACCCCGTCGCCTCCGCCCCCGCAGCGTGGTGGTCCCCCTCGAGGGAGGAGAAGGCTAGGGATGGTTCCCCGGTGGATGGCATCGTGCATCAGCAGCAGTCCCCGACGACAGCGTCGGGGCAGCAGTCGCAGCAGCAGCAGCAGGTGGTGCTCATCACGCCGCCGCCGCCCAGGGAGGTTGCGCGGCCGGAGATGCCGAGGGATTCCGTGCCCGCCGCTCTCCGGGTCGACGAGGAGGAGTGGGTCACCGTTTTTGGGTATGTGGCCTCACCTCTTGCTGATTCGATAGGACGAATGTGTTAGATCTGTGATGGAATTTGTGGTGTTGGATTCATATAGTTGCGTATGCTTCGTGTTGTGGTAGATTAGAGGTATTATTGTTAAGGAATTGGGTGAGTGGATTAACGTATATAGGTTAGAATTGGTAATTCTGTCTTGTAGCAATTCTATGCGATCAGGGAGAACCATGTAGTGATGCGCTGATGCAGTTGTGAAATTCTATGTTTTTTTAAATCGATTTGGCCAGGACAATCATTTTGGGACACAAAACTATTACTCTATTGTCTTTGTCTCTCTGACTCTCGTTCCCTGTTTTAGGGACTTTTTTCTGTTGGGATGATGCAATCTGTAATTTTGCATCTACATTTTACTTCACTAGACAGTCATACATACCATCCAGTAATCTGGAAACAAGTGCGTATGCTTTGATTGATATCATTGTATTCGGAAAGATTTCATGAATATATATCCATAAGACCATTGTTGTACTTAAGTGTATCTTTTTCTTTTGCTATCTCATTTAAAGCAAATCTATTCTTCAATGCATGATCTAGTGCGTTGATTGCTTCCGCTGGACTGATGCAAATGTGGTTAGACTGTGTGATAAAGTATTTCATTTTGATTATGTCTCCCCTGTCTTCTTTCTGCCAGATTTTTGCCTGGTGATACCAACTTGGTACTAAGAGAATTTGAGAAATGTGGGATAGTCTTGAGACATGTTCCTGGTCCAAGGGATGCAAACTGGATGCATATCTTGTATCAGGTAAACATTGATAACTATACTATTTGAGCATTGACAATATACCAGATCTCTATTCCCTGTTAATAGTGAAAATATTTCTTGAAGATAAGGTAAAAAAAAACTTATAAGTTAGATGTCATTGCATGTAGTAAAGTAACTGACTGCTTCTATGGGGGAGGGGGAGGGAGGTTTAATGGAAGTGATACCCAATAAAGACTATGGGCCAGTTTGAAGTCTTCAAGAGCCCTTGTAAGCCTTAAGCTGGCCTGGCCCAGAATTCATTATGCAGCTGTTATACTGTGTAAACATGGAGATAGAAAATGAAATAATGTCTTTTTTACTTAAAGATTATAAATTGACGTTAGTTTTAGGTTATATCGTGGCATGGGTATACTTTTGTTATATCGTGGCATGGGTATAAATTGTCGTTAGTTTTAGGTTGTTAGAGCTCAGCCCGGGGTGTAGCCAAATCCTGGTTCCGCAACTGATCTCCACCCTTTTTTACAATGCGAGTAATGCTATAGCTACGTATTGATTCTAAAAAAAACCTATGTGCTGACAAGCAGTGGCGGAACCAGGATTTGGTTACATCCCAGACTCAGTGGTGGAATGATCTAGATTATCTAGGCTGGACCGTGAAAATATTATCCAGGCTGGACTGAATTTACTCAGACTGTACACTAGATATTTTTCCACACCCTGAGCTGAAACCTACCCTGCTCGAGGTGTGGTTCCATTTCTGCTAACAAGAATGGACCAATCAAAAAGGCCCTCGTAGCTAGAAGAGCTTTGCTGGGCTATCCGAGATTTGTTTGTTCTGAGATAAAAATATGTGTAGTAACAGATAACGTTATCATGATCTTGGCAGTTAATTTAGCTGGAGACGTGGGCCACATTGGTTGCCTTATTGCTTATCCCATAAGCAGGGTTTTCGTAGAACCATTACGTGGCTATAGCATTACTCTTACAATACCACCTAGTGCCCATGTGGTCCTATGGACGCCCCCCCTAATCCACACACATGTATGGGCTTTTATCCCCTCAGCCCTGGCCCCTGGGGTGTCACATGGACGGTAGAGGCGACCCAGGCATGTACAACTGGAAGGAAGAAATTACAGAAAGCTAGCATTCGTCTTCTCTTGTTTTGGAACACACTGGGCTGATTAATTGAACACCGTTAATTACAACTTATCAAGTCACAAAGTAAGGGGTTCAAAAGAGCTTGCAGGCGGACGACGCGTCCAAGGGGTGGATGAGGTAGGTGAGGACAAGAGCCACGAGCATCAACACGTAGGCAATCCCTTGGTCCACACTTGTTCCTGCCAACACCAACAAAGCCAAGGAATTAATCAAGTTTGCCCCAAAACAACATCACCACAGAGTAGACACCTTCCAATGCTCCCCAACTCTCGCTACTCCTTCGCCCCTGCCTGTACAGCCTACCTCCTCCTATCTATCAGGGGCGTAGCCAGCTCGAGGCCCAGCCTACTAAAACAAAAAATATCAAAGCCTTATATGGTAGCTACAGTAAATTGATGCAGATTTTTCCAGCTGGGCCTCAGGCCATTGCCCCGGCGGCCCGAGGTCCAGCTCCGCCCCTGCTATCTATGACTTCCAGTGCTGCCGTCCATGGTTCCACCGCCAATTACTGCCACCTCTTGTAGTCAAACGGTGCTTTCATTGTCTCACCGCTCCACCTCCTCTCCCCCACTTTCTGCGGGCTGCCTCTCCTACAGGTTAAACCCATTCACGATCCAATCTCAACCCGAAATTTCTGAACCCCTCATAAAACAATCCATTAGCAAGCTCATTATCTAGCGGTCACCAGCCTTTGTTTCTGCGACAAGCATTTATGTTCTTCGGTCCCATTTGGAGCAGAGGAATATAATCGAATTTTGGAGAAACTACATTGATTTTTGCAAAATTCCTGTGAAATCATGCAAAATTCATCTGCTCCAAACAGGACCTTAACGTGCACAACACAAGCAACACAAAAGGAAATGAAACAAAACTAACCATCACTGGTGGGTGCTGGAGCACTGGCCTGGGCATTGGCCACGGTGGCGAGCATGACAATGATGGCCATCACAAGAACAGAAACTCTTGAGATTGGCGCCATTTCCTCTCACAAATGGAGATAAACAAAATGGCTAAAGGTTCTTGATCCCCCTCCCTCTCGCTCCGGAGATCAGGACGAGGAGGAGAGAGAGAGAGAGAGACAGACTCGTGTTCCGTTTGTGCTCACCTAACTTTTGGGAATGCAGGGGATACCAAAATTTATAGATTTCCCAAAGAGGTGAACTCGTGCAAAATAATGCATAATAGGGCGGTTCAAGGAGTGGACAGCCTTGCTCCTCGCACGCTTGGATTCAAGAGAATCCTTCCTATCATTTTGACCTGTAACAACTAACCGATCCTCCGATCTCCGCTTGGAATGATGGCTATATTTAGCATTAGGCAGCTAAAAATGACACACAAATGCCTCGTCAGGGCGACACTGGAAGAACGCAACATGCCTGGTTGACAAACAGGTGTGCTGTGTGCCATACATTGCATTGCACGCGCCTACTTGAACTAAATGGGAAAGAGTCAATCTCCTGTGGAGAAGGTTACCTTGTACCTACTATTGTAGCCATACTACAACAATTATTTTTTCTGGTGCTCTTGAGCGGTCAGACTAACAATGGGCCAATGGTCAGATCGGTCCCCTGTTATCGGAGCAGAAGTTGAGAGGTGTTGGATGGTATGACCGGCCTATGGTTGGTGGTCAGACTAGGCTTGAAGGTTCAGAGCGTGACCTGAATTGAGCTGAGTGGTTTAACTGTGTGCACAACATGGTGCCGTTGGTTGTGTTGTGTTGCATGAAATATTATTTTGACTAACGTGAGTTAAGTGTATGGAACTTGTACTCGAAATGATTGATTGATCTTTGGATATGTAGGTGGCTTGGAGAATGTTAGAGGTCAATGGCAAGAGACCAGGGCTAAGACTAGGCAGGAGAGATGACGCGGTGAAGTGAGCAGTCGCGCAAATGTGTGCTGTCCAGAAGCCTTATTGCCGCCCCCGTGCAAGTACTCTCTGCGACAATGGTTTGGAGATAGCCGCTCTCTCCTTCCAGGTGCATATCGGGAAGAAATGTCGGTGAGGTTCAGACGGCACAGCACAACGGCACAATCTCGCAGAGCAGAAAGTAGAGAAAGAATGGAGGTGAAAAACTCTCTGTTCCTTCCTGGACGTCTCCAGGCCCTTTTAAGGGCGCTGCAATTATTCATTAGTAACTGATGTATTTAAATAGAATTATTCACTGGTAACTGACTCATCAAATCTCAAATTAAGCAGTGTAAATTCACTTGTAACTGTCTCATCAAATCACATTATGATATTTAAGCAGTATTATGACCAGTTAAAAATATGAGAGATGATGCACAGTTTAGCAAAAATAAGGTGGACTTGGTCTGCCAAGTATATGAGATGATGCACAGTTTAGCAAAAATAAGGTGGCCATAGCCCTTCTCGTGCTATTCTTACCTATGTGTCATATGATTCAAAGAGTAACAAGGGTTCCACCTTATAAATTGGTCTCATCCACCTTACATTAGTAATATAATACTAAATCATGTATACTTTAGAATTAAAAAAATAGACCTTACTCTCATGGGTCAATTTCTAAAAGTAGTAGCACTGCCACTTTGTACCCTTCTACTCTCGCTAAATCCGGTCGCCGTTGCTGTCGGGCCATACTGTGCACATCCGGACCCGGTCGCTCCGCCCCCTCAACAACGCAACCCGTTTGCCTCATCATTTACGGATGCCGTGACGAACCATAAATCTGCCCCATCCTGCCACAAGGGTTCGACGGCGTGTGGCGCTTTCGGAACCTTGATTGAAGGTGTAGGCCCCGGCGTGTAGTCGCCAACGCTGTCTAGTTTGTTAGTTCTACCTCATTGTTTTTTTTCTCCTTTTTTTTGCGTGACATACTTCCATTTTATTCTGTAAGATGAACTGAGAACGTTCTCACATCGCAGCAGGGAACTGATCTTGCAAAACTAGCTTGGTATAAGCGAGATTACGAATTTCATCATGGAACGCATGTAGAATTTCTTGAGGCTACATTTTCTTTTTCAAATCATGCTTACGGTGGGGAATGTAATTGATTTACGACTTTTTAGGAGCACATTCCCAGTTAGGTGTGAACTCCTGTATTGTTAATTTGCAGTGATGTGAAAAGATGTGACAAGAAACTTTGCCGTTTCGAACATCGCATGCTTGGTTAGCTAGCTATGTGTGAACTCTAGTATAGATACTTGTATTGTTCTTTTCTGCCCCCCCGGCCGTGTCTTCGCAACGTGATTAGTCTGGCATGTTTTACTGTTAGGCTTACATCTCCATCTCGGATCGCTTTGGTCTTAACTAGTACGAGGACTGGTACTCCAAAATTAATTTGACAGCGATCTTGCTCCGGATCAGTTCGCAAACCCAGTTTTTCGGTGAGGAAGAAAGCATGCGTGCTCGTCTTAATTACCAGGTGCGCGCACTGGACGATCAATGGGAGATGTCCCTCGCGTGCATAAATCGTTCTTCAATTTTGCCCATCCAAGTAGTAGTAATATATTGTTTATCTTGCCTTGCCAAGCAAACTCTGCCGCATAGGCAAGAAAAAACTTGTTAGGTGCATGAGGACAGCCGAATTGGCTCACCCATATAGACAAGATTTGCTACTAAATAGTTCGATCTAAATAGATTTTATAAGATAATTTAAGTAATTGTTTTCTATTTCTCAAGAAGCCTACACCCTTTTTACGCTCTTGAGAGGTAAGAGAACGAAATGGTTAGCATTGCTAAACCTTGGCCTCTGAGCTACTGTACATCTTGAGTGGGTCTGTATATATTAATTTTTCCTTATGTCTTTTGATTTTGGTTTATAAATAGTAACAGTTTTAGAGAAGTCGTACAGAAAAAGAGACACTCGTATGCGATTTTGGCCGATATAAATAAAGTCACTACAGTATCTACTACAATTAACTAGTAGATCTCACTTTAAAAAGACACTCCATTTAAAAGCTATTTATTATAAAAAACAGTTTTTAGAAGTCAATCAGGGCATAATTTCTAGCTAGAAAAGTTCTAAACTGTTCTCGCCTCTAGCACTTTTCCATGTACTTCCACTTGTAGGATAATTAATGTATTATGGGAAATGGTACCTAAAATGCTCGACTTACTCATTTTTAAAAAGTAATGTGCTTTACTATATGTCTTATTAATTTTTTCTACTGTTGCTACGGAGTACGTGGTGGTAAAATGTGCACATCATGTCAATTACCGTTCGCGGAACATATTGCACAGTTGATTTTGAATGGTAGATCTTCTAGACTTCATTTCAAATCCAGTATATTCCTTATAGCGATCCATAGTACAACATAATCAAGTAAATTGTTTACACAAATAGTATTATAATCAGTTTTTTCAAATTTAGCATCTGGACGTCCGTTTTTGCAAATTTAACCTCCTCTCTAAGTTCGATAGCCATAGCAGATGATACATGTTTACTACCGTGCTACAGCAGCTTGGCAGGTGCTACCAAGCCACAGTTGTTCGGCACTAGAACGTTGCCGAGCCCCAAAAAAGGCAGATCAGTAGTTTTCATGATTAGCACTAATGAAATGTGTGGCCCATGTGTGGTCTACCAAATTCAAAGAGGAAATTAGATTTGCAAAAATAGATGTTCAGAGTTACTTTTGAAAAAAAAGAGGTTACAGTGACATTGTGTAAACAGTACACTCAAGTACAAAGTATTTCCCGTCTTTGTCGTTGAATGGGCATTAAAATTTGTCGAAGAGGACGGGATCAAACAGAAAACAAAGAAAGTGAAACATGCACAAGAGCACAAAAAGTGCCGTAAGCCCAGTGACGTTTCCGGATCCACAGATTCCCAGAGAAAAGGACGTCAGTGAACCAGTGATACGTAGAGCTGTAAAAAGCGAGACGTGGTAAAGCCGTAACGGAGCTATGGTTTGGAACGTGTCAAAACTGGAACGAAAAGCGCGTGTAATTTTCGATTAGTATCCAACTAGTTGCCAATGATTATTCATAAGGTTTTTCTTGACCTGGTTGCTGCGTGCGTGCTTAGTAACACACGGCCAGCACTCACATTGCAATCTGTTGGAAAATCAGGGCCTGGTCTGCAAACCTAGTTTAATTTATTAGTGGATATCTGGGCCTGTTCTTTAAGTTAAAAGCTGTGAGCTTTTGGTTTTTGCTACAGTACCTAACTTTCAAACGGAGTATTTTCTCAAGACGGGGTCTACACGTTAAAAGCCCAACATCTGTACCAGCCAAAATCATAATTGAGTATCTGTCTCTCCGTAAACTGTACAGTAAACAGCCAAAATTCAAAAATTTCAGCAAAAAGCAAAAAGCCGCAGCCGAAAAAACAGGCCCACTTTCACTAGTCTATAAATAGAGATTCTATTATTATATTTGTACCTTGTGGAAAGAGAAAGCAATAAAGAATTTATAGTTCTCTCCTACCTCTTGAGTTTGCAATCTATTATTTACATCATCTGTGTTTGCTCATTTACTTTTGCATAGGAGGTCGGTCAGACTGGACTCACCAGCAACGGTTCCTCAACACATTATCAGCACGAATCGCTCTGTGGATCGAAGGTAATCATCAAAGCACTCATAGATTGAATTATCTATCTAGATCACTTTAAATTCCGCATATTTCGCTTTCTAGATTAATTTCTACGGTCCAAATCTGCTCTAATCTACCGCAAGCAAACTTGAAGTTGCTGGCACAATGTCGATCGGTAGATAAAATGAAAGAGTAGATTTTGATTGCATTGTAGATTAAAAAAAATAGGGCTGAGCCGCCGCCTGCGCGCGGCCGCATCGCCCGTATGCATTGCACTGCCGTTCGGCCACCACTGACATGGAGCCGCGCTGCCGCACGAGTAGCCGGCTGCTGCACAACGCCAAGCTCCCACATGAGCACTGCTGCTGCCGGAGCCACCACCACCAAACGACGAGCCTAATGCTGTTGGGCTGCGCTAGAAGTCGTCGGCGTGTAGCCGTTGGCCGCCGCATGGCCTAGGCCATCCCGACCACCGCACGGCACCAGATCCCAGTGTTGCCGCGCAATCGTCGGCTGCCTCCACACCGTCGAGCCCAAAGCCGACAAACGCGTGGTCGACCGCCGCACTAGAAGCCGTGCTAACCGTCGGAGACCATTGCCGCCCGAGGCCTGGAGCCTCCACCAGATCTCAGAGCCGTCACCCGAAGCGGCCACCTCCAAGTCAAGACTGGTCGCCGCCCGAAGACACCGCCTCAGTAGCCCCACCCCACATGATCGCCCTACCGCTTGGCCCCACGCCAAGCACCAGCACAAGCAGCCGGCCGTATGCACCTCGTTGGCTCCCCGACCACCGCTCACTAAATGTAAGAGAAGATCAGATTGGGAGGATTCGAAAAAAGCAATATAAACTGAATTATTATATCTGAACAAAAGAGAAGTATTTGTGCTTATAAGCCGCACGCTTCCCCATATGCACCCCGTAGGGTATAAATGGGTATTTGTTCAAAAAATAAATGAAAGAAATGAAGTTGTAAGGTGCAAAGTAAGGCTTGTTGCACAAAGTTTCACCCAACGACTAGGAGTTGATTATGAAGAAACTTATTCCCCGGTCATGAGTAGTATTACCTTTAGATATTTAATCTCAATAGCAGTAAATCTAAATTTAGAAATGAAATTGATAGATGTGTTAACTGCATACCTTTACGGAGACTTGGATTCGAGCATTTATATGAAAGTGCCTGAAGGTATCCCTGTCCCAAACCAAGATAGAGCAAATAGAGGCATGTACAGTGTGAAACTCAGAAAATCATTGTATGGACTTAAGCAATCAAGCAGGATGTGGTATAATCGCTTAAGCAACTTTCTATGCAAGAAAGACTACACGAACAATGAGAATTGTCCATGTATATTTATACAATGATCCTAGAATGTATTTTGTATAATCTCAATGTATGTAGATGATCTGAATATCATTGGAACCTTGGAAGATATAAAGGAGGCAAGTTCTTACCTGAAGTTAGAATTCGAAATAAAAGATTTGGGTCAAACCAAATATTGCTTAGGCTTGCAGCTTTAGTATGTCCCGGAAGGAATATTAGCACATCAATCTGCATATACTCAAAAGGTGTTAGAAATGTTTGGCTTTGGAAAGGCATACCCTTCGAAGGCACCGATGGTCGGGAGATCTTTGCAGCAAGATAAGGATCCGTATAGACCTAGAGAAGAGAGGGAGGAAGTCCTGGGCCGAAATTCCCATACTTAAGTGCAGTAGGAGCACTTATGTATTTAGCAAACTGCACTAGACCAGACATTGCATTCGTCGTAAACCTTTTAGCAAGGTACAGTGTAAAACCTACCAAAATGCATTGCCAGGGAATAAATGATATTTTTCGATACCTCCAACGAAGCAATGATCTTGGATTATTCTATAGAAAGAACCAAGACTTAAATATGACTGGCTATGCAGATGTTGGGTACATGTCAAACCCGCATACAGCTAGGTCATAGACATGCTATATATTCCTATGTGGTGGAACTGCAATTTCATGGAAATCGTCTAAATAAAGTCTTGTATTAACTATGATGAACCACTCAGAAATCATAGCGTTGTACGAGACCGCACGATAATGTGCTTGATTTCGACGAATGGTTCATCACATCCAGTAGTCATGTAGATTGAATATCATACAAGCTCCCACAAATATCTATGAAGATAATGCAGCTTGTGTTGCACAAGTACAGACGGGATACATGAAGAGTCATCTTACGAAGCACATCAACTCTAAGTTCTTCTATGCTCATGAATTGCAAAAAATGGATGAAATTAAGATATTGCATACTATGTCATGTAAAAATCTTGTAGATTTATTCACTAAGTCACTTCCAGCATCTAATTTTGAAAGTTGTGTACGTGAAATTAGAATGATGAGACTTAGAGAAGTGCAGAATTTAGGGGGAGACTCTTCGCGAGTTTACTATTAAAACTTGATCACGAAGGTCAAGCACCCAAATAATAAATCCGATAGATTGAATGGAATTAGGTGGATTGTACTCTTTTTTTTCCCCTTGATGAGTTTTCCTGAAATTTCTCAGTCAAGGTTTTTAATGAGGCAATTTGTGCAACATAACATTACATGTATCATGTACTCTTTCTCCAAATTTTTTCTACTGATTTTTTATGGAGTTTTGATAAGGCATGATCGTATCGGATGGGTGCCCAAGGGGAGTGTTGGGAAACCTAGGCCTGGGCCTGCAAGCCCAACCCATTAGTAGACACCCTCCACTAGTCTATAAATAGGGGTCCCACTGCTATATTTGTACCTTGTGGAAAGAGAGAACAATAAAGAATTTACAGGAGTTCTCCCCTATCTCTTGTGTTTCTAATCTACTAATTACATTATTTGTATTTAACCATTTACTTTTATATAAGAGAAATTGATCTAATTGGACTGGCCAATAACGTTTCCTCGATACAATCAAGCCCTAGAGGCTCTTGTTGTAGTATTAAAATAAAAAAAAGTGATTGTACTTGGTGAAATACGCCAATTGCATTGCGAAAAGGCCGTCCTCATCCCGTTAATTTGTAGAAGTGTTTCTATATTTTTTTAATAGTAATATGTATCGATTACTATATTAAAAAAGTTGCTACAACGCTGTATACGTGTTGACTTCCACCACTGCGCCCATCCACTCGTCGGTCAGGCCATTTTAATGGAGTGCCTTTTGCTAAGTTCTAGCTGGGTTACCTGTGGACCACTAGAACCTGGTTGTTGGTCAGGTCATGTTCCGATCCAAGCTGCTACAGCTGAGATTGGACTGGATCTATACATTAGCTATACATTCCTGTTTGGTAGACCGGTACATCGTACCGTACAACTCACTTATGGTCTGTCTCGCCACTCTGGATGTAGAGTCATTTTACAGATTAGCTGGAGAGCCCCATTTCTCTACTATTTAAAAATTAGAGTTGGTGGCAGTCCGTCCGTTCTCTCCGAACCCTCCTCACAGACACTCTGCGCGCCGACGTGTCTTCCCACCGATTCTTCCTCCCACCTTCTCCCCCATCTCCCCACGATCTTCGCTCCTCCCCCCATTCTCCGCGCCGCCTCCTCACCTCCCTCCTCCGCCCTTGCCTCCTCCCCTCCCTCATCCGTCGCTCCGAACCCTCCTCACAGACACTTTGCGCGCCGACGTGTGGGCCTCCTCCCACCGCCGCCGCCGCCTCCTCTCCCGCTCCTCCGCGCCACCACTGCCTCCTCCCCACCCCGCGCCGCCCCCTCCTCCCAATTCCCCAGTCCACACACACTCCAGGGATCCAGCCTCGATTCGATCGGCGAACGGCTCGCCGAGGCGCCCGCGCCGCGTCGTCCCGCCCACTCGATTCAATCGCGTGTGCGATTGAAAGTTCGTCATACGCCTCGCGGTTTTTTAGTTTTTGTTCTGATTTCTGTGCTCTTAATTTTAGTTCGCTTAATCGATCTGCTTTGGTACGTGGGTTGTTTTGATTGCACTTGCGTGCACGTAGATGATGATGATGACTAATTGTTTGATTTGGTGATGGTGACTGATTGCTTGATTTTTTTTTGTGAATGCGACTAATTATTTGATTTGGTTACGGTGATTAATTGTTTGATTTGGTTGTGATGATTAATTGTTTGATTCGGTTTGGCCTACTGGCCAATTAGTAGATTTTGTGCTTGCTATTTGATCGTGCAAACTGTAGATGTCTATACCCACAATTCGATTGCAAGTACTGTATGTATTTGATTCATTTAGACCCGTACCAAATGCGCTGGAGTGCCAGTGGGGATTGCGAAACTTCTTCTAGGCTGTCTAGATGATGTTTGCTAGGTTGATTGTTTAGACGCGTGGGTATCATTGTTGCGTGAAGCGTATTAGAGATTCATATACATATGGACGGTGATGAAGCATTACCTGCGCAAATGGACTCGTGTTATTTGAATTTCAAGGACTTTTTCCTTTAAACTTTGTGGATTCATGTTTTATACGCTATAAATGTTTAAAAGACGTTCGCTACTTGTGCATCACATTCTGTGCTTTTCTTACCAATCTTAACTGCACATGCACACTGCATTTTGCTTCCACTCTTTGTGCCAGAAACAGTACCCCATTTTGGTTCCTTGTTCAACTCTCCTTGTGCCAAAAGCAGAAACGAAAAAAAATCACCAAATTAAAGTATTTATCTTTTAACAACGTACTGAGGGGAAATTATCACTCTTCTGGACAATTACCTTCAGGCGCCCCAGCTACAGAAGTGACATTGGGAAGGCAGCAATTTGTGGACTACTTACTGCATACAGCATTAGTTATTAATTCTCTTTGCTCCTTGCAGAGAATTGGGGAAGGGATTTCTCTTATGTAGGTTCAGTCAAAAGTCTCAAACCACTAGAGATTGATATTATCTCTATTCAGTAGGGAAGTGTAGATAGGTTAAATTTCAGGTACAAACCAGCGAAATCTTAAGTACAATCTTAGTATGACGTGTGGAAGAGGAATGATGGCTTTCTCAAGATGTTTCTGATTGGAGAATTAAAGGAAGTTTAGTTTATTTATTGATATGGAATGGTTTAACCAACGAATGGACGAGTTTCTTTTGTTGAAGATGAAGCTGGTGGCTGTTGGAGGTAGGCTTCCTTGCAATATAACTTCTTATAAGGAACTTTTCAGATGTATAACAATATACACGAACGGTATAAGCTAACACGTCAAAACCTTGTTTTTTCGTTGCCTTGCATTTGATGCTATTACGTGTTCCTCTTGCCAGAGAATGGGGTTCAGCACCGCAATAAACTTGATGCTGCTGGATCACTGTGTACAAATTGCTTGGGAATTCTTCTCTTGATGGATACCTGTTGTGTAATTTCTTTTTCACAGCTCACTATCAAGATAGTTTGCGCTAGCTGTGATTGTTTGGTGATCAATCTATTTTGGATTTTGCTGATTGGAGCTGTTCGGTGTTGCTTTGGTCTTGTGTTGATATGCCTGGTCTTTGGCAATATACAACAATCCAGAACTGATGCAGTGGTTTCCTCCTTTTAGGACATGTGATTGCATTCTGTATTGAGAACCATCCTGCTAAATGCATATTACTTGCAGGGTTTGTGCTGTTTCTGCAACGTGATAGCTTTAGCTGTACAAAACAGTCAAGATGGGAGCCATGGACCTGCAGCTCGAGTCTGCTGCTGTTCAACATGGACAAGCTAAGCTAAATGTGGAGGTACATGCCCAAGGCTCTTCATTGTCCGATGAAAATTACATGGCAGCCAAGATCAATGGTTCGAACTCTGGTGATTATGAGAGGCTTGAGAAGGGAGTAATGCAGTTTGGGTATGTCCTTCTGTTAACTCTGAGTTGTCTTATCTGCTTGATATCAGCTTATAATGATTGATTTCTTGATAAACTCTATCCTAAGAACTAATAAATATGTGCTATCGCAGGTGTGCACATTACGAAGGAGATGCCACATACAGGCACCATGCTGCAATGAGATTTTTTTATTGCCGGCACTGCCACAATGAAGCAAAGGTATGGTTTGAGAGTTGTTGTGGATGAGCAATTTTTATGAATATTTACTTTTACATCATATTGTCAAGTGGTTTCAATATAGGAATCAATTATCAATTTTTCATATGAGCTTTGTTTTAACTGTTGTTTATACTGATGTTTGATCTTACCAAGCGTAAAAGACTAAAAGGCCTAGAAAAACTAGAGAAAAAAATGAGAATGTATGGAAGGAACTACGACGTCTTCTTAATCAAGATAGGAGATAGGATTCAAACTCATGATCTCAACCAATGCTCCTAGGTTGTTTACCACCACAGTACATGGTATTTCTTCAAGCCTAAAAAAAAGGACAATGTTACTGCTCGGCCGTGCGGGAAGTTTTCGGCCGGGCTGCACTGTTCACTGACAAAGGGTTTGCGATAGTAGCATGCCTTCCCCAAATACTGCGCCCAAGGGGATTGTCTGACCAGGGGATTGTCAGAGAAAGCTGCGCCCAAGGGTTTGCTTTTGCTTCAAGCATAACGTTGCACATACCAAATACTGATACGATCAGCCTCACAGGAGATGAGCGTGCAGATAAAAAGAGTTCATAGGACTCCGCTGCACTACTCATGCTCTACGAGCTTCAGCGGTGGGGTAGATTACAGATTCGTGGCTTGTGAATTTTTGTGATGCGATGCGAGTGATTATTATTCCATTCACTGGGCATGTTGGAATAATAGTATCACCAACCAGTTGTCATCACTCAGCCCCCTCTCCGGTTTAGAAAAATAACATAGGCTCCTCCTGTGTTCTGTAAGAGGGTACCTGTAAGAGGGAGGACATACCTGTACGAGTATGAACATGTATATTTTGCTTAATACATGATGATGTAAGATAAAATTGATGTTTATTATTCAGTTTGAGATCATGTTTGATAGTATGTATCACTTTTATTTGGTATTCCGTTGCAACGCACGGGCACTTTACTAGTAGAGGAGAAAAAAAGCTAGCTCAAATAGCTCTACAATTAGAAATGTGGAAGCAGCAACCAAGATTACTGTTGTGCCTACTGACCAAACAGTAAAATAGAAGAGTAGTAAAATGGACGAGATGGATGGACAATGCTTAACCTTTCTTTATGTCTAGGGCATGTATATATATATTTCTATGAAACATATTTTATAATCCTGTTCTTACATTTATTTGCTTTTTATAGGGGTATCTATGTCAATGTCATTACACACATTCTATTTTAGGCTTTACAACTCTTTAACAGACCGGATAACCTTATGTAGGGCCATCCCCACCAAGTTACATAACATCGCTAATACATTTTTGCGACTCATATTAGAATTCCAAAAACACGAATCTCGGGAAAGAATTTTTGCTCCAGCCTCTAGCTTCTTTACAATCCAATGCATAGCTCCTCCTGCTTCTCCACTCTTAGTTAATCATCCGATTGGAGCCTTAATTAGTAAGCAGTCACCAACCAGTGTGACTAAACACCAACTCTTAAGTCTTAACACCAAAAGAGCGATCTCAAGCCGATGGATCGAGCGGGGAACCGGTCAAGGATGCGCTAGCAGCTAGACTGAGCAGCACTCAGCCACTCACCATCGCAGTGCCCAGTCCCACGACCAAAAGACCGGTCCAAACGTTTGAACATTACACAATTACCTTTAAACGCCCAGGAAAATCCCTCTTCGTTTTGGTCTGGTCAAACTTCTTACTCTTCCAACAGACAAAGCGAGCGAGGCTGGTGATGCGGCGAGTGCCTGCCTCCCCGACCGACTCTATAAGAGCGCCTTTGGTCGTATGAACGGCAGTGTTAAGTGAGCGAGCAGCTATTAATGGAGGGCTCGTCATCGGACAGGTGCACCGAGAGGTGCGCCCTGGCCACGGAGCTGGCGCAGGTGCTCGACACGGTGAGGCAGCTGGAGGCGCACATGGGCCTGCAGGGCGGCGCTGCCGGAGGGGAGCGGTGCCGGGAGCTGGTGTCCAACATGCGTTCCTCCATCGACAGGTCCATGCACATCGCCAGGTCTTGCTGCGTGGAAGGGCGCCTGCCCGGGGGGCCGGAGTCGCCTCCGTCAGCTGGTCACGGTAGCCCCCGCAGCGCCGGCTCGGACCAGGCCGGCGACTCCCGGTGCCGGGGCAATGCAGCGGGGCAGTGCAAGAAGAGGTAAGAGCGAGCAAAACCCAAGCTGTTATAGCATATGGTTGTTGAGAGCTCCAAAGAAATCAGCGCACGACCGACGCGCGCGGTTGTTGATTGCGTTTATTAATCGTACGTGTGATTGCGATAAATGCAGGAAGACCCTGCCCAAGTGGAGCACGCAGGTGAGGGTGAGCTCCGTGCAGGACGTCGGTCCCCTCGACGACGGCTTCTGCTGGAGGAAGTACGGCCAGAAGGACATCCTCGGCGCCAAGTACCCAAGGTCAGCGACGCTCGCACCAGACTCACCACAAAACGCATTCTTTTGTTCAGCTCGCGCGCGCACGAGGGAGATAGCTAGGCTAACCGGTGCTGAAATTGGTTGAACTCTCTCAGAGCCTACTTCCGGTGCACGCACCGGCACACGCAGAGCTGCCACGCGGGCAAGCAGGTGCAGCGCACGGACGGCGACCCGCTGCTCTTCGACGTCGTGTACCATGGGAACCACACGTGCGCGCAGAGCACGCACTCCAACAGCCGGAGGCCGCGACCCGCAGCAAGCGCAGAGCACCCGCAGCCGCAGCCTGGACAGGAGCAGAGCTCCATCCCCGTTGGGTTCGAGGTCGAGGGGGCCGTGCAAGGGCTGGAGCCCGCGTTGCTGCAGTTCTCGTTCCCCTCCAAGCCGGCGGGCGCCGACACCGCCGGCGGTGGCGGCGCGGCGAGCAGCGGCTTCCTGGGCTGTGTCACCGCGTCCCCCTTCGTGTCCCCGGCGACGTCAGAGTGCCAGGTTAGCGGCAGCAGCTACGCGGCGGGCGGCGGCAGTTTGGCCGGACGGAACGTGCCCGACGTCGAGCTCACCTCCACGACAAACTCTGCGATGGGGGACATGGACTTCATGCTGCAGCTGGACGCCGATTTCTTGGATAACCCCGGCTATTTCTAAGCAAAAACCGTAGCTCTGCGCGACAACTAGGCGAGGAGGAGGAACGAGCGTACTGCAAGCGCACTATAGAATTTTCCTATCCACTGTAATATTATTAGCTAGAGCTACCAGTTAGTACTACTACTTCGTAGCTTTGAGCCTGTAAGCCTTCTCCACTTGTCGCAGCTTCTGCAGCATGCAGCTTGTTAATCTTCTTAACCACCTACCGAATCGAGCTTTCATGTTTTTCCTTGTATAACTAACGAGGTTTGTGTAAACATACACGCGTAAGCGATTCAATTTAGACCATATTCGTATTGATATCTAAGAATTATTTTTTGGGAGTGTCTATACAACATTTGACTGTTTTTGAGGATAAAAACAATCAGATTTTGAGCTGTTAGATGGAGATCCAACGCCCTAGATCAATTTTTTTGAAGGGTCATTTTTTAGGGGGGCTTGTATAGGTGGATCCGTTGGATGGAGATCTAACGTCTCAGATCAATCTGACTGTTTTTGTTCTAAAAAGCAGTCGAATGTTATATAGCAATACTCTTATTTTTTTTATAGTAAATGATCTTTTATAATACCTAACTTTCAAACGATGTCTTTTTAAATAGAATTTGCTAATAAATTGTAGTACACGTTATAGTAATTTTATTTATATCGACTAAAATAACATATAAGTATATTTTTATAAATTTTTTATAAACTATTATTATTCATAAACTAAAGAAAAAAAGAATATAAACGACCCTTGGGCTTTTTGCATCGATCCCGCATTGTGCCCCAGCATGCGTCACGCTTTAGATGACGTTATTTCGATCGAATTGTACGATGAGAAGTCAGAGGTCACGAATTATTACCGACGCGCAGATTGGATTCTGACGGATCTGAATTCTGAAATCTGGCAGGAGTGAGACTGTACTAGCAGCCGCAGACACTGCTCCTGTACGAGAAAAAATTTCACTTGCCGTCACGTGCAGATTACTGACTGTTGACGACATCAATAATAACGACTGAAAGAGGCCGCGCCAGGTAATCAAGTCTGACGCTGAGTTCGTATCTGGCACAAATGCTCATGTTTCCTGGACTCTTTTCAATCAAAAGGGTATCAATATGGTCAGTTTATGGGTGTTTAACTGAACATCTAAATTTTTTAACAAAAAATTAGTATATACAAGATAAAACACATATACATATATTTAATTAGGTCAAAATAACTATTTAAGTCCATCACTATTCATTCATCAGCCCAAACGGCAACGCAGCATCGGCTAGCCCATTTTTGCGCCCGCGATAGAAATGGCTCGGTCACCTCGGCATCTCCCGATTCCGGGAATCCTGCCCCCTAATTCTCGAACCTTCTAACCCTAGCAAAGTAGCAGCCCGCATGACCGCGTTGACCGCGCCTCTAGTCCACCGCCCACGTCAATCTGGCTCTGCGCTGCGCGACCGGCCGACCACGCCTCCGGTCCTCCGCTCCGCCGGCACCGTGCCACTCCCTGGTCCTTGCTCGGTGCTCACACCAGGATGACGGGCAGCACGCCACGGCGGCAGGAGAGGAGACCAGACCGAGATCAGCAGGCATTCAGCTCCGGGCCCGGCCCTCTGGGTTTCAGCTCCGGCTCTCCTGGTATGAGCGCGACCGCCGACTGCGGCTCCACGGTTTTGCTTGGACCGCCTCGTCAGTTCCTCCTCATAGGTCAAACTCAGTCCTCACTAGCTCTCTCTCTCTCTCTCCCTCTCTGAGACTCTTAACTCTCCCTCTCACTCTCCCAGTCTCTCTCTCAATTCTCCAATCGCAATTTTCCATGTGCAGCAGCAGCCAGCAGATCCATCAAAGCTTTAGGGGGAAGAACTAAAGTCTTAAGAAGTTCTCTCCAAATCTCCGAAGCTCGGGTAGCCAACTCATCAATTCACTTTTGTTTTTCTATTCGCCATCTTTTTATTATAGGAATTAGGAAACTGTCTTGTAGTAGAGAAGTTTGAAGATCTGATAACCAAATTACTCCCAACTTATTTTGTCAAGATCTGACTCTCCTTTCAGCTTGTTCAATTGTTCCACTTAGCACTTACTACTGTCTTCCACTATTTTGGCATGAGGATCTACTAGTTATGTTTGCATTAAAGTTCTGATTGTGATTGGGTTTACAAGACCAGTAGACCATAGTGACAGCGCGACATCAACTTTGGATCATGTGACCATTTGCTTAGTTTCTTTAGAGCAATTTGGTTGATTAGTTAAGCATAGAAGTTAGATTAGTTGAGGTCCTTGAGGAATGAGGACTACTTGAGTAGTTGAATATGAGTAGAGCAGCAGTAATTTGGAAGCATCAAAATTATCAAAGTAATATGGGCTGCTACCATTAGGACAAGGATCTTTGAACTAACACAGAAGGCTACTGCCATTAGGCATTAGTGATATCTGAACACATTTTGATTGCTCTAATTCTTTTGGTTGCATGGGGATGATGTGATTTTGAACACATTTTGATTGCTCTAATTCTTTCAACAAACAAAAGACTGCTGCCATTAAGAGCACATTATTTACTCTAATTCTTTTGGTTGTGTGAGGATGATGTGATCTGAGATGAGCCATATGACTCGAAAATGTGTTGGGCTGTCACATGTTTCTATACATATGTAGTAAACTCATGTACTCTATTAAATTCTGAGTTCACACAGAACTAAAGTAATTTTTTATATTATTTGAGATGTTATCTCTAGTACGAACAATTGTACTTTAACTATTGCTATTGTGGATCTTTATGCTTTCTACTGAACAATATTTTTATAACTTCGAACACCCATCCGTAAATTCCTGGGTCCGCCACTGGATATGGTGAACCAAGGCTCTGTTTTGCACAGAAGGCGCACGTACGTCATCGTGTGATACACGTGAAGTGGCGTGATAGCTATGAGTGGTTCTTAGCCGGCTTAGCTTTTTGTATTAACTATTTTTTAAAATAAAATATGTTTTTAAAATAGAATGTACAATTAATTATAGTAAATATTGTGCTGATTTTATCTACATCGATAAAAATCACACGTAAATATTTCTTTCTCTATATTCTCTCACATGAACAGATAGAATTCAAATTTTTAATCCAAAAGTCATAACCCACCCCAAAAAACCCACATATAGTAAAGCAGCAGACATGTCCTGCACTCTTAGGGCATGTTTGGATCCCTTGACTAATTTTTAGTCACCTAAAGTTTAGGTCTAGTCCATCCAAACAGGTGAACTAATACCTGGACTAATTTTTAGTTCATCCCCAACTAGCTATTAGTTCATTAGTTGGCAAATGTGGACTAATTGTGGACTAAAAGGTGGTACCAAACAGCAAAAGACGAAAATACTCCCGCTACCCTTTCTTCACTACTCCACATGCAACACACTAACAAATATAGGGGTATAAATGTCTTTGCCCATGAAAGCCACCACCTTTTAGTCCATGTATCCAAACAGCACTTGACTAATTTTTAGTCACCTAAAGTTTAGTCATCTAATTTTTAGTCCACCAACTAGTGAACTAATAATTAGTTCTAGGCGATCCAAACAGGCCCTTAGTAAGGAACGGCTACTCATGCATATACTCATTGATTGGTGGCGTTAAAGTTTGGAGCCTGCACAAAATACCGTCCATTGGTGGCAACAACTCATCTGTACAGTGGCGGACCCAGAGAATTTGACGAGCCTGGGCGAAGAAAGCCTCGCTTCCGTCGTCGCGCATTTACTAGCGCTACTGCGCTATATCTCCGTGCCCCTGTAATTCACAGCAGCAACTTGGAAGTTGTAGTGGGCCTTAAGGGTAGAAGATGTTACAAGAGTTGGAATAGATGAAGTTCAGTTGTATATTGCACAGTTCTAAAGGGGCAACATTGCGCATGAGCGTAGGGCGGTGAGGGGGAGCAGGTGCGGCATGCAACATTGCGCATGCTCTCATCCTGTGTTTACATATCATTTTTTTTCTCTTTCCGATCTTTACCTTTTGTTTCTGTTTTCATTTGTTGTCAGCTTTTCCTAAGCAACCAAGAGAAGTTCCACACTTCCACGCGAACGTAGACAAGCAGTACCGGAAGTTATCAAAGCTCATTTCACATCAGATTGCACACATCGAACATAGGTGATGAGCCCGGGCAGGGGCCCAGGGTCGCCGGGCCCTGGGTTCGCCAGTGCATCTGTACGAGTTAGTACACGTTTGTTCTTACTCATAGCTCCTACTACCATCGAGACTTCACTACGAATTATTCGTCAGTAGGATCTGATACATGTTTTATCCGTAATTTCGTATATGGGCTATTCTCACGTTCTCACCATGGCAACTTGCGTAGAGGGATCTGTCGATTCACTGCTTCCGCAGGATGGCACCTAGCACTGACGGATCTAGGATTTTTAAGATGGGTGTTCGGACATCGAAACTAGTTTACTCGAATACATCGATATCGATATGCTGATACCGTGACACATCATTTCTTCCAAAACAACGATACAATGGTGCATGTATATAGATACAAAAATATAGAAATATAGAAATGAATTATTTCTTACGAGAAAATGGGCGATGTATGATGGTTCATTGCATCAAGGGTAAATCAATTGATCTTTTTCTTTGATATGAGCTATTTGTTGCATGAATTTTGTAAAAACTTCATCCTTATCAATGCTATTTGCTTTTAACCTTAGCTAAACTAAGTAGCAAATCACATTTGGATATTTCAGAAAGTGTTCATCTCGATAATGGTTCTAGCACACCAACCTAAACTCCCTAATTCCCTGAAGGCAAATATGAAGAGGAAAGACTGAAATCCGAAATCGGCAAAACACTGCTGGCCGACTGCCTTGCTCTTGCTGGTCGTTGCCCACCAGCAGTTGGCCTGGCCCCTGGCCCCACGTAGCCATGCCTCGTGGCCTGCAGTGTTGCCTTAGCCCTGCCTTTCGCTGGCTTGCTGCACAGCCTACGTTGCTGCTGGCCGCTCACCGCTGCCGCCTACTGTTGATGGCGCTGCACCAGCTGCGCCCTAGCCTGAAGCTGAATGCCCAGTGCCCCCCGCCTGCCCGCTTGAAGCCCTCACCTCAACCCTTGCCGCCGACTACTATCTATTGATCTGGACGACTAGACTGGTGTCTAGTGATTCTGATAAATCATACATGGGCTGATTAGCTGACGGACCAAAATATGGGACCAGCGCACGGGCCATGACTACGGCCAGGGCCCAGGCGGGAATGTGTTGCGCTGCATGGTTAAGTTGAGCTGAACAAGAATATGAATACTGAATACCAAAGCATATGCATAATACATGTATAATATACCCAATATATAATAGATTTTTTGTCAAAAATTTGGGTGTTCAGAGGGTGTTCAACTGAACACCCATGACCTCAATGGGATCCGCCCCTGCCACCCAGGGCCAATCAGTAAGTCTTCATGGGGTTCTTCAGAAAAGCACGTGGAAGACATAGATCTGTAGGCTGTAGTGTCACTCACCCGTACGGCCGTACCGACAATAAATAGCAAGTGGCCAACTTCAGAAACTTCATATACGAGGGAACATAGGACAAGGTCCAAAGATTTATGTGATAAAATTAGATTTTCAATCTCGAATTAGCTTCAGCCAGTCAGATCGGCCCTATTAAGCCAACTAGTAGATAGCGGATAGACCGGTCGTGTATGGCAGTCAGACCAACTAGTTCTAATTTCATCTAAGAGTTCTAAAATTTAGGAATTTAATCATGGATCGAGTCTAATTGCTCTAGGTCAATCCATTTATATTATATGAAGCTTAAAGTTCTGAAGAACTTTGTGTCCAGAAATCTAAATGATTTCTTGGTCTTCAGATGTGCAGAAAAATTTGAAGTCAACTATGGTCAATAACAAGAATTAGGACTATGCTCATATAGGAGTCGAGGTCCAAAACGGTCAAAGATGTTGAGTGACATGGTTGAGGTCAAGTGTCACACAAGAAATGCAAAGAATGTTCGAGGGAAAGTTCAAACGATGGGTTGCACCAAATGGCTTGGTCGGTCTAAATGAGGTGTGGTCTGGTAGGAACTGGAGCGGAAAGACTTGCCGATGTGTACCAAGCCATTAGTACACCTACACATGACAAGTATGAAGATTGCTTGCAAGGGAAAAAGAAAGACCAGATCAATGCGAGGGTATTTTGGTAGTTGGCCAAATACTGAAATGGTGTTGGATCACAGCCACGGCACTTGAACGGTGTTTGGGAAAGTGGTTTAGGTCAAGTAGATGCTGAGAAGATTAAGTTGATCAAAAGCTAAAGACTTAGCGGGTTAGCTAAAGACTTAGCAGGTTCGAACTCATGTGCTTTGAAAAGCGTGCATGATTTATGTGTGAGTGTAAAACTTATGTTGTATGGGGTTAATTGGTTTCTTTAATTGTGTTAGTAGATAGTATCCACTTGGATAGATGTAGACTAGTTACCCCATCTATGTAATGGATTTAGGATGGAAGCTTGCAAGTCAACCATTCCAACTATTTCATTCTTGCAAGCCCCGAGTTATCTGCTCGCTCTATGGGACTCAACAAACATGGAGGGGGAGAAACAGGTGAATTAGGTGGTTGATGTCCACCAGTTCCATTGTTTCCAACTCCTTCGAGTGATGGTGGAGTGTTCGCACCATCCTGACTAGTGGATCGTGGAGGATCATGCACAATATTTGCAGCGGTATCACTGATTGTTTTGATCTCGTGCTTCCAGCGAGAATCTCCTGAGGAACTCCCATTGAAACTGAGGGAGAGTCTTCCATTACTCCGAGGGACTATGTAGCAGACTCAACCTGATTCGGTGGATTGTCAATTGAACAGTGAGTGCTTTTTGTTTCACTTGGCTTTTCTTTGGGGTGATTTCATCGACACCGTGACTAGGTGCTAGTAGGCTCCTGTAATGCATAGGATCTGTTGGCAAATAGCAAGCATCACTATCGAATTAAGAGTACTCTAACCTTTGATCGTGGCAACGCTATCTCAGAACCACGTTTTCCGATCGAGTTTATCGTACTTGTCATAGTGTCAGGGTATTCCGACAAGTTTAGGACGCCTAAATCCTTGGGAAGTGTTGATGACAGGGGCGTGTGTCTTCTTCCATCTTGTCGACTGTAAGTTCAAACTTTATTAAGTTGGTTTTGGTGATAATGACAAAACTAATTATAAGACTAACTTGTTTATTGATTATGATATGGCTTAGTCTCATTTGGATAAAAAGGTGAAATCATAGAGATATGCATTCGATTTCACATTGCTATATCTTATTACATTTCTCGGATCCAAAATATAGATTGAACACCACCAAAAGTCTAAAATGAATATATGTATATGATTCCCATTATACATTGTTGTATGCACACATTTAGGGGAGTTCACTCTATGTTTTGAGATTTTATTAGTATTAATCCATGTTCCTCTTTCCACATATTAAGCATCTTTACTTTGAAATATATCCCTTGAGTATATATAGCTTGTGTAGTTCATATATACTCATAATCTGATTGTCATCTAGTTTCTCCATTATGTGTTAATGGTTGGATAATTAATAACAACCGAATATACAAGCTTTGCTAGTAATTAATCTCAAAGATAAACACTCTCACTATGTTTAATCTAGTTTCTCCATTATGTGTTAATGAGTTAATTACTTGAGAAGCTTATCCTAAAGTATACAAGTGTTGTGTGCATATTGTATACTCGTAAATTATCTTTATCTTATTATTTGTTGAAATTGTAATGAATTACCAAAACGAAAATATTGTGGAATCTAGTCTCTCCATTATGAGTTAATGGTGAAGCTTTGGTAATTGATGACAATTGATTTGTGGACTAACAGTTTCCATGAGTTTGATTAATAGGTTAAGTTCCACAAGTGAAGATGACTTGGGATGATTTTATGTATTGAAGATCATCAAGTCAAGATGCGGATAGAAGATAGATTCATGTGATAAAAGCCATCAAGAAGAGAATATGTCATGAATTGATGCATGTCCAAGAGAAGATGATCATGTATTGATCATCAAGTCAAGAGAAGATCTATCATGTGTTGATGGAGATTAAGTGAAGGATGCATGATGGGTTGATGCATATCAAAACGATGACCCAAACTTGACGTGAATATGTGCATCATCAAGCTTCAAGAGAATGCTCAAGGCAAAGGTGTGACTAGTTAGGTCTACGGATGTGTTCCTACTCTTTTACCCGTCTTGGTGTTTAGTTGGAAGACCGGATTGCTAGTGTAGGTTGTCATACTATTAAGAGTGGTCATGTCTAGTAGCTTGAATCTCATCATATGTTGATAGCTCAATCTCATTTGTTCTAGCTCTCTTTGGCATGACATTTATATTTGCGAATATGTTTTACAAATAGTTGAAACTCATGTGTTGAATCCGTGTAACATGGGACTACACATTGCGAATGTGTTTTGCAAGCGTTTGAAATCCATGTTTCTTACTCTTTGTGGTGTGAGACTTATATTTGTAAACGGTTGAAGCTCATACATAATCCTTGTTGTATGTGATTTAGGTTTACAAATGTGTTAAGTACATGTATCTATGTCTTGTGTCATGATTTCAAAAGTGTGCAAATGTGTTTTGCAACTTATTGAAAATCATGGTCAATCCTTGTGTGCATGATACTATAATTTGTAAATATGTTTTATAAGTTTTGTTGAAGTATATGCACTTGTCAGGATAATCAGAACTATCGACGTGCATTGCGCGATACTACCAAAGATCGGAAGGACCGGCATGTGTTGCGCGGTACTACCGAATATTGGAAGTACTAGCATGTGTTGCGCGGTATTACCGGATGTCGATACTAGTGGCTCTGTGTGAGCGGTACTACCAGACTTCAGAAGTTTCAGAAAATCCAGCGGTACATTTTTTTGGAGAGCACCCGCTGAAAACACATCATCTCCTAAAAATCGGAAGTACCGAGTTTTGAACGACAGAACTTCCGCATTAATGGGGTGGTACTTCTGATGAACGGAAGTACTGGAAATGAACAGTGGAACTATCGATTTTGATGATAACAGCTAGTTTTCTAACCATTGTGAGAGGAGCAGTAGTTCTGAGTTTATAACTGCGGTACTACTGGATTTCCTGATTCTTGTCTCCAACGACTAGTTTTGAGGTGTGGGGTATAAATACCCTCTTATGGCTGGTTGGAAAAGGTGTTGTTGGGCTCCATTTCATTCTCTTGAGCTAGTATGAGATCCCCCTCTTAATTGTGCATATGTTGCACCTTGTGAGCAAGGAGAAAAGCTCTAGATCGCATGTATTGCATCTAGTGGTGGATTGAGTATCCACTCGAGCTTGTGCATTCGTTGCACTTAGTGAGAGTCAAGCGAGTGGCTTAACTTATTACTCTTGAAGTTACCGACTCTTAGATGGCATTGGAGGCATCGTGCGTGGTGATTTTCTCAAAGGAAGTTGTGAGAAGACTCGACGAAGGTTGGAGCTTACCTACCCGGAGCGGGAAAGAGTTACCACTAGTGGATTGAGGTATTTCGGCTTAATTTGTGGAGCTAGTCCAATTCGTTTGTGCTAACCTCAACGTGGACTTGGTTTGTTTTTTTGTGCTCAATTTACATTCAAGTAATTTACTTTTATAGAATTAAATTGATTGCTTGTTATCCTAGGATTGTAAGCCTTGATATAGCCTTAGGGTGTTGGTGCACTTAGATGAACTTAGTTGATTTAGGCTTTATTTATACTAAACCAATTTGATTTAAGCTTCTACATTATATATTTGGTTTAGATAAATAGAAATTGATACTAATTAAAAGAGAATTTTTTGGACCACCTATTCACCCCTCTAGTCGGTCTTCTCGATCTTACATCGACCTCTTTGGGCATAAGTATTGGTCACCCTAGGATGGAGGACGAGGAGGAGGAGGCATCATGTTCTAAGATGCAGATGCATGCATCTATATCGAGGTTGGCGTAGTCTGCCAAATCGAACTAATTATCCTCATCTTAGGTTTCTGCCATGATCGCATAAGCGATGTTGACAGAAACAAGGGAGAATGATGATATTGATGAGAACCTTAAGGGACTCGGCGCTATCTCCCCACAGATGGTGCCAGATGTCAATGATTAAATCGTCGATTTTATGAATTATAGGGGGAAACCAAGCTTCATAGAAGGATTAAAGAGATAAATGGGACTATCTTTATTGGTATATTGGGATTACAGTCTGCTTTTGAAGAGCAATTATAGAGAAGATGCTTTTAGCTATAACTTTGCTATTCCTTGTTTCCGTTGTCTATTGCTTGGTTTAGATTGTTCCCTTTCGTCTTCTCCCGTAAGGTTTAAATAGTGCTGAAGGGGTATCGGTTGTCCATGTGAACACGCATCTTATTGATTCCTTACGTCCGGTATAGGAATCGGTTGCTATCAGCAAGAGAAAGACATGACAATAACTATTGATTAGTTATTCTCAGCGAGAGAAAGTGTAGAGATAACTGTGAGACGGTTGTCGTCGGAGGCACAGGGCCAAATCATCATGCGGTTATTTGGGATAGAGACTCACGTGCTCTATTTCACCGCACAAGAGGCTGCATGAAATCAAGCTTAATTATCGGATTATAGGATATCTAAGTAGTGGCTGCTCGGGTAAATGAGCAATAATCCTCCGACCCGGGTTACTCGGGCAGCATTATTTCAGGTGATCTAAGACTGTAATAGCTTAAGGCATTAATTGTATATTAAAACCACATTTAATGAATCATCTAATCCTTGTCAAAACCCAAAAATAAGCAATAAACATAGGTTTGGTAGATACTGGTCTACGGACTTACCACGTGCAGATGCAGTCGGCGACAATTCCATGAAAGCAATTGCCTCAAGTGGTACTTACCTTCCACAACCTACGACGATTAGATCAACTTCAGCTCTTCTGTCTTACACAATCTTCTCCATCTTAAGGCTAACAAAAATAAAAAAAATGATTGATTGGGATTACAACTGTTGTGCCATACCCAGCGGTGGGGCGGGGGGGGGGGGGGGGGGGCTCGAGCCCCCCTACCGCTACCGGACCCTTGGAGCCCCCCCTAAATTTTTAGCCATGGATGTATAATGTAGAAGGGGCTGAGGTCGAGCTGAAGGTACTTCAGCCCCTCTAAAAATTTTTCCTGGATCCACCACTGGCCATACCCAATTGAGGCTAACAAAAGTAATCTTTTCACGGCACAAAAATAATCAGGATATCTATTTGCCCAACACTACTACTCTATAAATGAGCAGTTCAGCACTCGTTTTCCGAGCATCAAATGCGGCCCACTTGCCATCCAACAACACTTATTCCCCATCATGAAATCAGGAACCTGGCACTGTCATCCACAGTCCGAACAAACCACAACCTTGCAAGAGACATATATCGCCACATATGGTTTTCTTGATAAATCACAAATGATCGATCGGGTATATATATCTGTCCCCGAACAGAATGCTTAACCACACACTGCCATATTGTGTCACACAGAGTGACCGGTGCATGCACATTGCTGTGCTCCACCAACGTCTCCAGTATGCAGCAGGAGGCAGGAGGAGCTGATCAGGTGAGAGGGGAGGAGGAGCTGGTGTCGGCCACATGGGACTGCGGGAGCCCGCTGTACGACTCCTTCGAGCTCGCGTGGCTGTACCACGTCCTCGAGAGCCACCTCATGGTCTTGCCGTTCCCCGGCGCGGCGTCGAGGAGGTTGGACCATCATCAAGGTGCCGAAGGCGGCGCGGCGAGGAGGAGGAAGGCGAGAAGCATGGGGTGGAAGGCTGCGGCGGCCATCTACAGGGCTGTTACATGCTGGAGGAGGTTGTAGGAGAACTCTATACAAATACGCGACTACGCGTATGTGTACACTGTTTTTTCTCTAAGCAGTATACGTTTCCCTATCTTAAGGCTATGAACACATATATCTTTTTCAGAATCGCCAAACTTGTTTGGGGTTGCGGATGTGTGATGTGATGTATTCTATTCTTCAGATCTTGCACAATTCCTCGTGTTTGACACCCTGTCTCTTCAGTCTTGCATACACAAGTCGTGTCGCGGGGAACGCTCCAGCCTCGAGTCAGCCACTGCTTCCTCTGTGTCTCGTACGCATCCAGGGGCGGATCCGGGATAAAATCTGAGAAGGGGCACACTCACAAAGCCAAGTATACCTGGGCCTTTTAGTAGAGGGCAAAATGAAGGCTTCCTTCATCAATTTGATAAATCACAGATTAGTGAGGGCCTTTTAGTTGGGCTGAGTGGGGGCACTAGCATTAAATCTTGGGCTATATACCTGGACTTCTGCGAATTGAGTGGCGGCCTGTACCCTCACTGGGTCCTCTTTGGATCCGCCCCTGTACGCATCAGGTCAGAGTCAGACACGTCCGGTGATTCGCACAACAGAGCTGGCACAGGACTTCCCTCGCCCAGATTAGAAGCACCAGGCCACTCGTGCTCGCGGGCAGGTGCGCCTACGCAGCTGAAGTCAAAACTGCCCGGCCCAAGTGGCCACGGCAATGTGCCGCGCTGGCTCAGGGCAGCAACACGTCGGCGGCGTTGGCGCTGTTACAACCAGAAAATAAAGTAACCAATGTACAGACACCTTTACTGTATAGACATCTATTCATGTAAAGGCACCTTCTTTGCCACTCCTTCATCACCTATATATTCTCATGTACATGTACAGAATGAGGTTAATCAATAGTTCTTTTCCATTCTCTACACTGTCTCAATTACTTTTACAACACGTTATCAGCCACGTTTCTCTCCAAATCGAGCAACACGCACACATACATTCACATACAACAGAGAAGAACAAGGTAACGGCACTACTCTGGATGTTCTCTGATGGATGTTCATGTGCAGTAAAACAGCGAAGAACACAAGGTATGGATAAGCCTGGATGTTCTTGTATTGATTGCTTCCTCGCGCGAATCGCGGCAGCGCCTCCTACCACACCCGCGCCCAGCGTCACAACGCGCGGCCGGCCCGGCGGTGCGGCGCGTCCTCACGACGCAGCACGGCGCACCCGGCGCACGGGGCAGCGAGGCCGGCGAAGCCCTAGGCGGCCGGCGCTCGGCGAAGCCCGGCCCTCGGCCGGCGAAGCCTGGCCCTCGGCCGGCGCTCCGCAGACCGGCGCGAGTAAGCGGCGTCGCCAGACGGCCAGCGGCGTCGAGGAGCCCAGCAGCCCGAGCCCGGCGCGGCCGACGCTCGGCGCGGCCCGGAGCGGCCGGCGCATGGCCCGGCGCGGCGAAGCCCGACCTGGCGGAGCCCGAGCCCACGGCCGACGCGGCCCGCGCCCGCGACGGCGCGGCGGCAGCACGGCGGCGCAACACCCATGGCCGGCGCACCCTTGACCAGCGCAACGCCCGAAGCGGCAGCCCCGCGGAGACGGCGCGGTCTGACGCGTCCTCACGACGTGGTCCGGCGCGTCCTCACGGCGCGGCGCGGCCGGCGCATGGCACGGCCTGTGCGGCCGGCGAGGCCCGGCGCGAGACCCGGTCCGTGCGGCCGGGTGGTGCAGCCGACGAGGTCGCGGCGGCGCACGTGGCCGGCGGCGCCCGGGGAGGCGGCTCCCCACGGAGGCGGCGCCCGGCCGACCGACGGCGGCACGCGGCGCGCGGCGGCGCAGCCCGAGGAGGCCCCGGCGCGGGCGGCGGCGACTCCCCACGGCAGCGGCGCCCGACGGCGCAAGGCGCAGCGGAGCCCAAGGCCGGCGGCGGGGCCCAAGGCCGGCGGCGTGGCGCGGCGCAGCCCGGCCGGCGAGACGCGGAGGCGCGGCGCGGTCGGCGTGGCCGGTGCAGCCCAGCCCGGCGCGGTGGCGTGGTGCGACGGCGCGGCGACGCAGCACGGGGGGCGGCGACGCGTCGGCCGGCGGCGGCGCTCCAAGGGCATGGCCGGCGGCGGCGCTCCAAGGGCATGGCCGGCGGCTTGGCAGTTAGGGTTTGGGGGGAACCCTAAATCCCCCCATTCCTCATATATACATGCTGCCCAAAAAATGGGCTTTGGCCCAAAATCACCCCACCATCCCTCATGGGCCGAATGGCCGAATGGGCTTTAGCCCAAGTTTTCGCACATTTGCAAAAACCCCCTCCATTTATGATAATGCAGCATTTTATGTTTAAATAAAATTCCTATTGTAATATTTGCAGTATAGTCCTTATGCTAAAATAAGTTAGCATTTCAGTCCCTACAGGATTTGAAAAATTATGTAATTGTTCAAATAAATGTGCATGCACATTTCTATAACTTTTACATATTAAGATTTATTATTTTATTGTAATTTTATTTACAATATGGAATGCGACCATATTTAAATTTGCTATCTTTCGCAAATTTAAAAAAAAATTAAATTAAAATTCCCATTTAGTGAGTACCATTGTACTTAATAATTTGGGATTTTTTGCAAAATATTATACCTACCATAAATACCACAAATCACAATTTATGGCACTTTGCTACATTTATTTGTACGCTATGCCATACAATAAATTGGTGTTCACCACCAATATTGTGATTATACGGTATTAAAAATATAACCACATGTTATATTTAATTTGGGTATATTTTCATTCGGATTACAATACTTATATTGTTTTCCACATATTTTGCATTTTATTACAACATTACCATACACATTAATTTACCCCATGTAAATTAATCATTTATGGTGTACTTTTCATGTAAGTTTTTAAATAGCTTACCATACAAGCACTTAATATTTTTTTTATGCAAATGCCTTAGGTTGATTTTCTTTCGTTTTGGAATAACACAAAGTTTCTTAACTTTGATATTGGCCATACACAAGGTAGTACCATCGTACTACTGCGGGATTTATTCCTCAACGTGCGTACCCAATACAAGTTTTGAAACATTTTGGTCTACACTTTTGGGTGACTACCTTTATTTATTTTCAAATTGGCCATACACAAGGTAGTACCATGGTACTACTGTGGGATTTCATCCTCAACGTGCGTACCCAATTTGATTATAAATTATACAAGGTCTACACCTAAGTGATTACCATGGTTCTTTTTCACATTGGCCATACACAAGGTAGTATCAAAGTACTACTGTGGGATTATCATCCTCAAAGTGCGCACTCAATGTTGAAAAATGAATGAAATAATGTTAATACCATTGGTGATTAACTATGTTATTCCACAATAGGAGAATGTCCCTTTATGTATGTCAAGTTTACCTTGATTACTTGCATTTCGCATTACTTATTTAACATTGCCAAAGATTTTAACAAATCTGTGGTCCTACATATGTAGGCACAATGGCTACTAAAGAGTTTGAGGCTCTCGCTCTTGACGGCCACAACTTCCCCACATGGGCGATGGATCTCAAAGTGAGTCTATCGTTGCGCGGAATGTACCAGGCAATTGCAGCTCCCCAAGAGGGTGTAGCTCCTTTGGCTGAGCCTCTCAAGTACAATGCCTTATTTATCATAAGGAACCACATCCATCCTGATCTCAAGGCTGAGTATCTGATGGAAGAAGACCCACGCGCTCTGTGGCTTGCTCTTCAAACACGGTATGAACAGCAGAAAGCAGTCATCCTACCGGAGGCTGTCAATGAGTGGAACCACATCCGCATACAGATTTTAAATCTGTGGGAGAGTTCAACCATGCTGTTCATATCGAACATATTTGGTATTGAAAATGAAATTTGTATGTATTCTACATACTACTATAAGAATTTCATTAAATTCTTCTTTGTGTATATAGATTTTTGGAGTCAATCCAATAGAGGAGGAATTATGCCTTGTGGATAGTGGTACCACAAACTCTATACATAGGGACACAACATATTTCCTAACTCTTACTAGGAGGAAAGGAAATGTTTTAACAATCGCTGGACGCGATGCAACGATAGTAGGCTCTGGTCGCGCCTCTATCACTCTCCCTATGGGTACACAATTGGAAATTGAGGATGCACTCTTGTATCCCGATTCAACACGTACCCTACTTCGTTATAGAGATATCCGTCAGAATGGTTTTCATGTTGAAACCCGAAATGACAACAAAGAGGAATATCTCCTCTTAACCAAACACAACGGATATGGCAAACAAGTACTAGAAACAATTCCATCTTTAAACTCCGGATTGTACTATACATACATCAAACCCGTTCAACATATTGCGTACACAGTAATTTTCCAAAACACTAACACATTCCAAACATGGCATGATCGCCTTGGCCATCCAGGCATTGGAATGATGGGGAAAATTATTAGCAATTCAATTGGTCATACATACCTCAAAACAAAATTTCCGGAATCCTCAGATTTTGTGTGTACTTCATGTGCCACCGGAAAATTGATTTTAAGACCCTCTTATCTTAAAATCAGAGCTGAACCACTTAAATTCCTTGAACGTATTCAAGGAGATATATGTGGTCCTATACAACCATTGTGTGGACTATTCAGGTACTTCATGGTTCTAATTGACGCATCTACTAGATGGTCACACGTGTGTCTTTTATCCACACGAAACCATGCATTTGCTAAGGTAATTGGTCAAATTATCCAATTACGAGCACATTACCCTGAATATCGAATTCAATCAATTCGAATGGACAATGCTGCTGAATTTTCATCCCATGCCTTCAATGACGATTGTATGGCTCTTGGGATGCAAGTTCAACATTCTGTTCCATATGTCCATACACAAAATGGTTTAGCCGAATCTCTTATCAAGAGAATCAAGCTCATTGCAAGACCATTATTACAGAATTGCAACTTCCAATATCATGTTGGGGTTATGCAGTTTTACACGCTGCTGATTTAATACAATTGCGTCCAACTGCTTATCATAGCACTTCCCCGCTACAATTAGTACGTGGAAATCCACCAGATATTTCCCATCTGCGAAAGTTCGGTTGCGCTACATACGTACCGATCTCACCACCGCAGCGTACCTCAATGGGACCTCACAGGAAACTTGGGATCTATATTGGGTATAAATCTCCGTCAATCATAAAATACCTCGAGCCCCTAACAGGGGACCTGTTTACGGCCCGGTACGCTGATTGCATATTCAATGAGGAACATTTCCCGGCATTAGGGGGAGACAACAAGTACCAAACTGAATGCCAGGAAATTAATTGGAATGTTTAACGCATTCCTACCTCAGACCCACGTACCAGAGAGACTGAACTTCAAGTTCAGAAACTCATTCATTTGCAAAACATTGCAAATAACCTGTCAGATGCATTTACTGATTATAAGGGTGTCACAAAATCCTATAATCCTGCCAGAAATGTACCTGAAAGAGTGGAGGTACCGCAAAATACCACTCGACTCCCAGTTCAAAATAAGAGGGGGAGAAGTACGGTACAAACGGCGGATACAGCTTCTAACAAGCGACAAAGGAAACAAAAGAATGTAAATGCAGATCAACCTCAAGTTGATAGACACCAAAGGATCCTTAAACCCAGATCAACAGTGCACTCAATTACTGATCCTGGGACATCGGAATACCCCGACTCACATGTTTTGGGAAATAACATTGAGTCATCAGGGGTCCAAGAAATTTCCACAAACTATACTGATTCTGGAGAATCATACGATCGTAAGACTACAATTGTCGACATTTATTTCTCCACAACAATTGCAAACAACCTTCAAAATGATCCAGATCCCAAGACCATGGCAGAGTGCAAACAGCACTCGGACTGGAATCAATGAAAGGATGCAATTCAAGAGGAGTTAGCCTCGCTCAAGAAAAGAAATGTATTCACCAATGTGATACATACACCTCCCAAAGTATTCCCTGTCGGTTTCAAATGGGTTTTCGTCCGCAAACGGAATGAAAACAATGAGGTGGTGAGATACAAAGCAAGGCTTGTAGCACAAGGGTTCACGCAGAGACCCGACATTGATTTCAATGAAACTTATTCTCCAGTAATGAGTGGAATAACATTCCGATACTTAATATCATTGGCAGTTAAAAATCATCTATCTTTTCAGTTGATAGATGTAGTGACTGCATATCTTTATGGGTCACTTGATTCGGACATATACATGAAAGTTCCCGATGGAATTTCAATTCCGAATCCAAACGAAAATCGCAATATGTATTGTGTAAAATTAAACAAGTCTTTATACGGCTTGAAACAGTCGGGTAGAATTTGGTACAACCGACTAAGTGAGTTCCTAACCAAAAAGGGATACTCCAACAATGATGATTGTCCATGCGTATTCATCAAAAGATCCTCAACACACAGGATATAGATGAAGCACGTAATCATCTTATGACGGAATATTGAAATGAAGGATTTGGGTAAAATCAAATTTTGCTTAGGTATACAACTTGAGCACCTTCATACATGCATCATAGTGCATCAATCAGCCTATGTCCAGAAAATATTGGAGAAATTCAATATGGACAAAGCATATCCATCGAAAACCCCCATGGTTGTTCGAACTCTCGACAGGGACAAAAATCCATTTAGACCCCGAGATGACAATGAAGAGCTATTGGGACCCGAGGTTCCATATCTCAGTGCCATAGGAGCGCTAATGTACCTTGCAAATTGCACCCGGCCGGATATCGCATTTGCAGTAAATCTACTTGTTAGATATAGCGCTGCTCCAACCAAAAGACATTGGTTAGAAGTGAAGAATATCCTTAAATATCTTCAAGGCACTAAAGATCTCGATCTATTCTTCCAGAAGAATAAAAATGTGGATTTAATAGGATATACTGATGCTGGCTATTTATCAGATCCCCATAATGCCAGATCTCAAACAGGCTTTGTATTTTTACATGGTGGAACAGCCATCTCTTGGAAGTCTTCAAAACAGACACTAGTGGCTACATCCGCTAATCATTCTAAAATAATTGCATTATATGAAGCATCACGTGAATGTGTATGGCTTCGCAGAATGATTAACCACATACAACAATCATGTGGTATAGATGCTATTGCATCACCTACCATTATCTACGAAGATAATGCTACTTGCGTTGTTCAAATACAAACGAGTTACATAAAGAGCAACATATTGCTCTTAAACTATTTTACCTACATGAATTGCAAGAGAGTGGAGAAATAAATATTCTGCAAACTAAGTCTTGTGATAATCTCGCAGACTTATTCACCAAGTCATTACCAACCTCCACATTCCAAAAATGTGTTCATGGAATTGGTATGCGAAGACTACGTGATTTGCAGATGTCTGGGGGAGAAATCTCCTAAGACTTAACCCGTTCAATACAAATATTGTACTCTTTTCCCCTTATGAGTTTTTCCTCTAAGGTTTCTCATCAAGGTTTTTAATGAGGCAATATGACAACGTAATCATAGATATATCTCTCTTTTCCCCACAGGGGTTTTTAGGAGATATAATCAAATATATGCCATATTTGGGTTTTAAAGGAGTTTTTCATGGCATATCTACTTTATAGGTTCTCCTCATATTTTTCCCTACAGGGTTTTAGAGGAGTTTTCCAAGATGATGAATCAAGGTGATCATATGAAGACACATTGGTTAAGGGGGAGTGTTACAACCAGAAAATAAAGTAACCAATGTACAGACACCTTTACTGTATAGACATCTATTCATGTAAAGGCACCTTCTTTGCCACTCCTTCATCACCTATATATTCTCATGTACATGTACAGAATGAGGTTAATCAATAGTTCTTTTCCATTCTCTACACTGTCTCAATTACTTTTACAACAGGCGCGTTGGCTATCTACCCGCCCACCGTCCACCGACCTGGCCACGCCACGCAAACAGCAGACCTGTGTCATCTTGCTGTACTTTCGCCCGTGCGCACGGAAGCCCGCCCGTGAGGCGTGACCTCCAGGCGTCGGATCGGCCTCGCAACCACCAAGGTCGCGGAACTCAGCAACCGCGCCGATTTTTTTACCGTGCGCCACCCGCGCCCGTGCGTGCGGGATGCCTTTGCTTACGCCTGCGGCCTGCTTACGTTCCCACTAGGGTCACTCCTCGCGTGCCAGCTGCCAAGTGCGTGGTGTAAACTTGCACGTTTCCAGATGACCAAACCCGTGCAAAGTTGGCTTTGCCCCGGGCTTAGTGTTAAAAATATCGGTAATATTTTAATTCTAAATTTTACTAGGAGGTAAATACAATAAACTAGTGATACAAAATATACTATTAACAATAGGTTACTCATCATACTTCAGAATATACGTAAGAAAATATAATAACAAAGTCGAACGAACGTGCGCTGCCCAGAAACCTTATTGCCGTTCCGTCGCAGTGTACAACACAAGTGACAGAAGTAAGAGATTCAGACAGTGAGGAATTCTCTCTTTTTTATACCTTGGACGTCTCTAGATATATATAGATATGCAAATTACTCTCTAGTAACTGTCCCATTGAACTAAAATAATTGTGACTAGACGGATCTCTCCTCATACCATCTCTATCCATATTCAGAGAGCGGTGATGACTTCACCTTATAAATCGGTCTTCATCACCTTACCTTAGCAATATGGTACTAAACTATGTATACTTTGGAATTAAGGAAATGAGTTATGCTCAAATGAACCAATTTCTAACACTTAGGATAGGGCTAGAAATTCGAACTCGACGTGGCACCAAATTTCTAGTCAGAACGTACACAGCTGGATCACGCCGACCAGCAATTTGGTAGGCTAGAACGGGCCTGTTTGGTTGGAGCGTCGTGCCCTACGAATATATGCCAAAATTAGGTCATGAAATTAATTAGTCGTTCACGGTTTTGCTAAGATTTGGCACGAAATGAGCTGAAGATACTAATTAAAGGGAATTTTGCCAAAATCTTGGCAGCACACAAACGTATGAATGCCAACTCCGGTCAATGTAACCAAATTTGGCAACATCTCGACCCTCAAAACAAAAACAAGCCCATTGGTTAGGGTGGAAGCAACCAGGTTTTCGCGACTCGATTCTTATTTTGCTCAGGTTTACGCCTATCCATTGTTTAAGCTGCTCACTCCATCAGCATGCTTGAAACAGGGCTCCAAAAAGTGGCAGAGCCATGATAATTTAGGAGCCTAAACGGACTTGACCAATACATGACAAAAACAAAGTTGATTACCATAATAATTTTAAACTAAAAGCAACTAATGCCCTATGCAATCAACTCAATTTCTGCTGACTCCATTTCTAGACACGCAATAACATCAATCTATTCGCACAAAGCAGCAGCATTCTAAACTCTGCAATCACCCAACCCTATTCACATAAAACAGCTAGCTAAAATAGCCACAATCACCTAAAATAATGCACGCATCGCTCCCATTATCTACACAAATATAAAATGCTTCAATTAAACACAGTAACTTATGACTCAGCAATTCACTTAATCTCTATTGAAATCATTGTAAAAGATATGTTACCTCCAGTAAGCAATTCGCTGAATCTCTATTGAAATCCTTGTAAAAGATATGTCACCTCCAGTGAAGCATTCTTCATAGGTGGCGGCACCCACAATACGGAGCTTTCCGATTCTCAAGGCACACTGTGCAACCTAGAATTACAATAAAGTCAAATATAACAATTCATAGATTTTGTTCAGTTAAAAAATCCAAAAATTGTTACGAAGAATAACAATTGAGAGTTAGTCAATCTATCGAACTAGGCCAACATAAACCCCGCCCGCTCGGGAGCAGTTAACACAGAAGGCATCCATAACCAGTAAACAAACTCATGTTTTATCTTTCAAAACATACAAGTAAACAAACTCGTAGGAGTACATAGAGGATTCCACCAACAAAAAAAAACTTCTCATTTCTAAAATTTCACAATCCAAATATTCAATATTTTAGAAAAAATAGATTAGCACTGTCAGAACGGATCAACCGATCTCTTAGCCCAAAATATTGTATCATATCTATGACTATGAATCAGTGTATCGCAAATCACAATTCACAAATATCATATCTTCCTATGACTACGAATTAATGTTTCACAATTCACAAATATCATCATTCATCAAGTCATCGAAGACATCAACTACATCAATTCTTCGAGTTTCTCCTGCGAGCTTCAGTGTACATGTAATGTAGTGACAATGTAGTGATGTATGGGCCGCGACGCTGCATGATTAGCCCTATGTAACAGCCCAGCCACCTAGGCTCCGCAATGTCGCTTGCCCAGGAACTCGTCCATGGTGGTAAGTCGGCGCAGGTAAGATGTCTTGTATACTCCATTACTCATCATCAGCGAGTTCAGGTAGCCTCCATAGGCTCGTCCAATGGTGCCTCCGACCCTGACTCCGAATAACCAACATCCGGTAATCCGATCTTTGTGGCCCAAGACGTTTCTAAATTCTAATCATTCGTACGGAGCCACTGGAGTTCGGTACAATTGTGGAGACCACAAGGAATGTTTCGTGTCGAACATGTTTAAATCACCGAAGGACCACCGAGTTCGGCAAGTTATCTTGCTGAAATCAGAGCGCCAAAAACGAACCATCGAGCACATCCTTCTCTCTTCGTATAGCACTGTAGCCACTAGCCTGACAGCAAAGTACGAAAAGTTGTTCACGATGATATTCTCGTTTCCTTCGGATAATTTGGATTCCTCGGCCACGCTGTTCGTTCGTACGCAAGAGTAATTTTCAAAGGTACATACAAAGCACAAGTACTCGTGAGTCGTGCCCCCCAAAACTCAAGTACCCCCCTTCCATGATTGTAGCGCGTACATGTGACGCCTGTATTTTTATGGTGTGATTTTTAACTGTTCATATGAGATATTATAGAGTAACTGAAATTCATATGTGATTTTTGCTGATATAAATGAAATCGGTACAATATATACTACAATTAACTAGTAGACCTTATTTTAAAAAGACACTCTATTTAAATGTTAGTTATTATAGAAAAACCAAAATCCGCTTCAGAACATAGCCTAAATCTAGTACTACAGGATTGTACAGGACTTAGATAAACCAAGCCAATTTGTGCACGACAAGTCGACAACTACTAGATCACAAAAAATTCAGAGTACAAAGCACGTAGCAGAGGAACAGTAGTCGAGTGGAGTGATGTAAAGCGAACAATAATGGCGCAGCGTAAACATTATAAACTTGAACACGCTGAGCAGCCGACAGGTATGTATGACACGAGCACCAATTTTGTTGTTCTGTTTATTCATATCCAGCTAAAATATTACTATATTTGTATGCTAAATTACAGGAAGAAAAGGGGTATCGTGTTATATCTTGCTGCAACGCTAAAACTCTGCAGATGTCACTGGGGTCAACATGAATCCGGTTCACTAGCTAGCAAGCACCTCCCAGATCAGCTCGGGATCGAACGACGGCATCCCCTCCAGCGAGCACTCGCCGTTGTCCACCGAACCAAGGATAATGGGGACCTTCTCCTCCGATGAGGCATACGACGTCGACACGTCCGACGCACCCTCCGATGCCACCGGGCGAGCGCTCGCCCTGGCGTCCCGCTTGTCCTTGTCGTGGCGCCGCCTAACGGCGCGCGGGCACCTGCGTTTCTGCATGCGCAGGTAGACGGCCTGGATCTTGGCGTCCACGGTGGAGCGCAGCTGTCGCAGGCCGTCGGGGCAGTCGGGCCCGTCCATGACGCCGGGGAAGTTGAGGTGGACGTACTCGCCGCGCAGCTTGTGCGCGGCGCGGTCGTACGCGTGCGCCGCGGCCTCCGGCGTGCTGTACGTGCCGAGCCACAGGCGCACCCGGTTCTGCGGGAGCCGTATCTCTGCCACCCACTTCCCCCATTGCCTCTGCCGCACGCCACGGTACAGCCTCTGCCGGCCACCGCCCGCGCCCATGCCCGGCAGTCCGGAAGTGGCGAACATCGCCTGGGAAGGCGGATAGGCGGGCGGCGGGATCAGTGACGCAGCAAGGTAGCGGAGGAGCTCACTCTGGCGGTGGTACACGCCGGAGCCGAGCTGCGGGACGGTGGGCGGGGGCGGGAGGTGGGAGAACACGGTGTCCAGAGGGCTGGCGGCGCCAGGGGAGAGGAGGAGGGAGGAGACGGCGGCCCCGACCTCGCTGGGGAAACTCGCCGGGAAACAGGTCTGGGCGGTTGCGTCCATGGACGCCGGCGAGGGGCAGTATGGTGGGAATGAACCAATGGCGGGGGTTGTATGTGTGCTTTAGCTCTAGTTTATCAGGCAGGGGCGTGTACTCGTGTGGTTTATATAGGCGGGGGCGGCCATATAGGTTTACTATTGTACCTGTGAATTACCATTTGCAGACTTTGATCTGACTCCATCGGTTTCAGTTTCTGAATTTTCTATTTACTTGAAACGTATTTATTTCTAATTTTGACTTAGTTTAGTTTTTTAATTTTTTTTGGCTTTTTCTCTATCCTTTATATTTTCCGTATCGATGTAATGGATTTTTTATTTTTAAATTTTTTAATTGAATTACTTAAAAAAGATAACAGCCGTGTAATTTCAATCAAAACACAACATCCAAAGTCAGGAGCTAGAGGCTTGAACTATTTAGAGCGGGTCCAAAGTCTAGGTTTATAGATGAAAGACATTATGTACCACACGTAGAGTTATTTCTGATGCAAGCAGATTAGTACCCTCTACGGGCTGTGATCGTTTTGGTTTCAGCTTTTAGCTTCCGGCTTATTTTTCACTATTCATAAATTTCGTCTTTTTCTGAACTTTTGGCTTTTTGTTGAGCTTTTTTGTCGGTTCTTTTTTCGTATTTGTTTGTATTATACGTAATGAGCTAACATATTTTTTAATTTTTTTATATTTAATTATGCTAAATAAGTCTCTGTCAGCTATAATATTTTTTCAATCAGCTACAGTGCTTTTCAGCCTTTAGCCACAAAAAAAGCCCAAATGATCACCACCTAAATGTAGCGCGGATCATTAAGTTTCCTGCAAAATGGTTCCTTTGCTCTGTTACACTTCTTTGTTATGCTATCCTATCTTTAATCAAATCGAGTTTCTCATAGTGCAAAGGAAAAAAAAATCAAAAGGACACCTGAGGCGCACAGTGCACACTGCCTTGCTCACCATCACCAAGAGGTACTGCAATCCAAACCAGTGTAAACACAAAAAGTCGTCCAATGAAAACCAGAAGCCAACTTTATGCGTTCGATGCAGGGGGATTCGTTGCAGCGACAGCGACTTTCGCACTGCCACGTCTCCCGTTCCCGTGGACTTGCCGCCTGCCTTCATGTGAGTCGTTTGAATGGGCCTGGTCAACTGCCGGTCCTACAAACGTTGGCAGCTCCAGCGTACGTTGGCCTCCAAACCCGTTTAAGGTGGTTTCTGACTTCTCATCATTTGGAATACGGAATTGCTAATGCACAGTCACCTGGAATTTTATTTATCTTCAGTCAATTTTGTCATCCGTCTCATCCGTCGGATCTTTTGTTGAGATCTTCGCCGAAACGGGTCCGTAGCGTTTTGGCCCGCCCGTTAGCGTTTTGGCCCGTACGAATTTAATTTTGTTTTCATCGTTCCGCGCGCCTCTACTTATCGCTTCGAGAGAGAGAGAGAGAGAGAGCGGAGGATTCGAGAGAGAGCAAGAGGGGAAAAGGCGAGAAACTTTTTTGTGCGACTTTTCTTCTGCTCGGCGAAGTGATTGGGGATCTCCGATTCATCGGCGAGAGAGCGCGAGAGAGAGAGTAAAAGGCGAGAGACTTTTGATGCGCCTGTTCGTCTGCTCGACGAAGTGATTTGGGAATCTCCGACTCATCGGCGTTTTGTCTACTCGGTTAGACGTAAGTATTTGGGGATTTGCAGTTCCCGTTTTTGTGCAGTTTGCCGGCGCTGTCTTTTTTCTGCGTGTTTGCTGGTGAGTAACATGTGTATTGTGCGGTTTTGTGTTCAGGCGAAGGCTTCGAGAGAGTGCCAGAGAGGAAAAGGCGAGAGTCTCTTTGGTGCGCCTCTTCGGCTGCTTGGCGATCTCATCGGCGGTTTGTCTCCTTGGTTAGATCTAAAAGAGGCGGCCGAGAGAGGAGGTGATTTGGCGTTCCCGTTCGTGTGCAGCTTGCCGGCGCTGTCTATTCTGCGAGTTGCTGGTGAGTTACTTGTACAATCCATTCAGTGGTGTGTTTTGTTGTGTGATTCGAGTCTTACATTTGTAGTATGAACTTATCAGTAGTTTTTATTCGTGCACAATGCTTGATGCAACAATCTTTGCTAAGGCAAATCGTAGATCTGGTCATTGTCGGTGCTGGGCCGCAGAGGATGTATGTGAGATATAGAGGCGTTGTTGGTATTTCCCTCCCCCCAACCCACCTTTTTTTGAGTCCGACATATGTTGTTAGCACCTGTTTTATGGATTCATTTTTAGCCTGAACTGAGGTCAAGGTATTTGGGGGGGGGGTGGAGGTGGGTGGTCATGCATGTATGTTGAACATCCACAGATCTGAAATATGAAACACACTGTTAGGATGCACATATAGAGTTGACTTATATTATTTCTTTGCTAATAGTTCAATGTACTATAATAACTTGTAGTTTTTGTATACCTGTTGGCATAGATGCAATCGTCGCCTACGATTCAAAACTTGCACCATTGTTAGTTTATGTTGCAGCATCAGGTCATATGCAATTTTTTCCTTGAATGTGTGCAATTTGTATCTCTGATTTACATGATGTGGTTTGTGCATATATTTTCTTGCCTTTTCTTTTGAAGTTTGCATTCTCACCATTCTTATTCCTCCTTGTTCACCATAGTTTGTGATTAGCATTGTTCCTTCTATTGTTTGTCCAATATTTTCGTCATTATAGGTGTTATTATACCATGGAAATAACATCTGAACAATTATATGGAGTTAAGTTATGTAAAATTAAGAATTTCATATCATGTAAAAACTTGTCAAGTGTAAGTATATTGGAAGTTTAATTATTGTCTATAAGCTTATTTGTTGAAATGTTATTTCAGTAAATGGGAGTGTTTTTGCTTACGTCCATCTTTTCTAGAATGTGTTCCGCCCAGTTGCATCTATTTAGATTTGATTGACCTTTTTTGGGAGACCTTCTTTTTGTTTCTTCAATTTTATAATTTGTATGTGGTGTGGTATTCGAGTTTCAATATGGTGCCATGTTATTCAGCATAAGTTAAATTATATGATGTGTTCACCTTGTATTCCAAGTTTGCATATGGCTTCCATGTGCAAACTATTAGTGTCAAGTGTTTTAGAAGTTTTATAAACAGAACTTTCAGCTCCATGTAATGTGTAATTTTAGTATCCTGCATGTGCAAATTCCAGCTTGGCCATATTTAATAGGTTCTCTTTTTAAATAGAAATGCAGTGTTGTCAAGTGTAAGTATATTGGAAGTTTCATTATTGTCTATAAGCTTATTTTTCTGCACAATGTTTTTGCATTTAGTTTTAGTTTGGTACATATCAAGAAAAATAGCATTCTATATTGTCCATATTGGAAGAGCATTTTTAGTCTGGACTGAGGTCAAGGTATTTGTTGGGGGGGGGGTCATGCATGTATGTTGATTTGAAACATACATTTGTACTATGAACAGACTATGTATTTTTATCTGCGCAATTATATTCTGTTTTTCTCAAAAATAATCAAGTGAACATTTTGGTCTAAACTAAGGTCAAGGCATTTTGGAGGGTCATGCCTTATGTGTTTTTGCACTGTTAGTTGATGTGCGGTTACATATACTTTTTTTAACTATGCTAATATGCATGTTCTTTTGTATTGTCCATTTTGTGTGAAATCAATGATCTCCAATACACATCGATAGTGGAGATCTGTATTTTTTTCATTAATGTGTTTGGTTGGAAACAAATTGCAGTCCACATGCATTATTATTGCAGTTTTTAATTTATGTGCAATTTTGTAGTACATGTAGTGGAACTTCTATAATGTATTTTTTTAATCTATGCTAGTATACATGTTCTTTAATTTCTCCATTTGTGTGAAATCAATGCTCTCCAATACACATGGATGAGTGGAGATCTGCATTTTTTTAATAATGTGTTTGGTTGGAAACAAATTGCAGTATAAATGTAGTAATATTGCACTTTTAATTTATGTACAATTTTGTAGTATATGTAGTGGAACTTCTATTAAATATTTACTGCTTAGAATTTACATTATTTTTGAATAAGCATTTGTACAATGCTTTTGTATGCTGCTCTGATATGGCTCTCACATTCATGCTTTCTTGTTATTTGTGTAGTTTTATAATGGCTAAAGAAAATTCTCACAATCATTCTAGTTCTAGTGGAGATGGCAATGTTCCGGCAAATGATAGTGATTATGTTGCTTCAGATTGTGGTCCTGCTAATGAAGTCGATGCAGGTTGTGAGTTTTCATTTTTTATGCTTGTTTTTTGTGTTTGTTTTTAAGCTATTTTGCACTGACCGCTGTATTTTAATTTTTAGCATCTGATGAATCTTTAGATGATGAGTTGATTTTTAACACTTTTAAGAAAATGGTATGTGTTTTTTTGTCATCAGTTTAGATAATGAATTCATTTTTAAGCAGTTTAACAAAAATTTGATATCATTGCCTTGTTTAATTATTCAGGTTGTGAAAGTAGTTAAAAGAAAGTCTACAAAAAAGGTTGTTAAGAAGCAAAATACTAAGGTTTGATGAACAATTATTATATATCCTTTTTTTGTTTTTTCTATTTTCATTAAACATATGTTATATTCTATTTTGTAGAGTCGTAAAGTTGAATCTAAGAAATATGAAACACACTGTTAGGATGCATCATATAGAGTTGACTTATGTTATTTCTTTCCTAATAGTTCAATGTACTATATTAACTTGTAGTTTTTGTATACCTGTTGGCATAGATGCAATCGTCACATCCACAATCGTCGCCTACGATTCAAAACTTGCACCATTGTTAGTTTATGTTGCAGCATTAGGTCATATGCAATTTTTCCTTGAATGTGTGCAAGTTTTAGAATTTATCTGTGGTGTGGTATTCGAGTTTCAATATGGTGCCATGTTATTCAGCATAAGTTCAATTATATCATGTGTCCACCTTGTATTCCAAGTTTGCATGTGTTTGTTGAATTTACCTGTTAGTGTCAAGTGTTTTAGAAGTTTTATAAACATAACTTTCAGCTCCATGTAATGTGTAATTTTAGTATCCTGCATGTGCAAATTCCAGTTTGGCCATATTTAATAGGTTCTCTTTTTAATAGAAATGCAGTGTTGTCAAGTGTTAGTATATTGGAAGTTTAATTATTGTCTATTAGCTTATTTGTTGAAATGTTATTTTCAGTAAATGGATTAACAATTATTATATATCCTTTTTTTTGTTTTTTCTATTTTCATTAAACATATGTTATATTCTATTTTGTAGAGTCGTAAAGTTGAATCTAAGAAATGTTCTAAAGATGCCAACGTCCGAAGAGCATTTAGTAGATGTAATACCTCATATTTTGCTGAAATTCTCAATGGTCTCAGTCAGTCCAAGAGAGATGTTATTGAACAGTTTGGCTTTTCTTCTCTTTTGAAATTTGAAGACTGTTCTGTTCCAAGATATTTTGCTCAATGGATAGCAGACCACGTAGATACTTCCAGCTCTGACATAGTTGTTGATGGAAAGGTTATACCTGTCAGTCCATTTTCTATCCATATGGTGTTAGGAATACCTATTGGTGGTATTGACATTAAAGCTGACAGAGATTGTGGAAAAAGTTCTTTGCTTCAATTGTTTGACCAAGCTACACTACCCTCAATTAAGTTTTTTTGGTAATGAATTGCTTAAAGAGAATCTAAGCAATGATCAAACAGTGAGATGCTTTCTGATAGTTGCTCTTTCCACATTTCTTTGTCCCAATTCTAGTACACACCCTAGCACAAAATACTTTGGTGCCTTAGTAGATGTTGATAAAATCAAGAATTTTGATTGGTCAAAGTTTGTATACGACTGGTTGATGACCTGAATTCACAAATATCAAAAAGACAGGGCTAGTTCTTCACACGCGTCATTAACTTTGGGAGGCTGCATATATTTCCTGGCTGTAAGTTTTTTTGTTTCCTTACTTTTTGTCATTTTGAATTATATTGACTACTCTTTTATTGGTTAGTTGTAAACTCGTATTCATTGCGATTCATTAATTTTATTATCAGGTTTATTACCTTGATTTTCTCCAGTATGGATTTTGTTCTACTCCAAACACAATTCCCAGAATTTTGGTGTGGAGAGGTGACATGATTAAAGATTTCTCCAAGTCTGACTCCACAGGTGGTTGCAACTATGGGAAGCGCCCGGTGAGTTTTATGTGTAATGTTTGCATTTCATTTTGTATGTTATGTATTAGTTATTGATAGTAATACTTTTCTTTGCCCTGTGATTTTCAAGTATTACCACAAAATTCCCATGCCATACCTTTGTGTCTTCAGCATTTTGGCTTCCAAGTTTATCCATCTGTTGTAGCAAACTTGTATATGTGCTGTTGCTATTCTGTGATAGATTTATCATGTTTCATTTTTTATTTTCTTATGGAGTATAAATTGCCTGACATTCATATCATTAATATATTACTAATAGATGCGCAAGTTCATGTATATGCCAATATTTTTAATATCTTTTTTTTGTGTCTACCTGTTCTTCTGGCATCCATTCTGGTAACAGTTTTGTATGAATATGCATTTTGTTGGCCACATACTTCAATATTTCAACTATAATTTATGTGCAATTTTATAGTATATGTAGTGCAATTTCTGTAATGTAGTTACAGTTTAAATATCTTAGAAACTGTTGTAGCAAACTTGTATATGTGATGTTGCTATTCTGTGATAGATTTATCTGTCGCAAAATGTTATATGTTATTGTTAGTTGTATCATGTTTTATTTTTTATTTTCTTATGGAGTATAAATTGCCTGACATTCATATCATTAACATATTACTAATAGATGCGCAAGTTCATGTATATGCTAATATTTTTAATATCTTTTTTTTGTGTCTACCTGTTCTTCTGGCATCCAATCTGGTAAACAGATGTGTATGAATCTGCATTTTGTAGGCCACATGCTTCAATATTTCAACTATAATTTATGTGCAATTTTTTAGTATATGTAGTGCAACTTCTGTAATGTAGTTACAGTTTAAATATTTTTTCTTTGACTTTTTTTAGATCAAAGATCTCAATCAAACGTGCTATGGATTGTACTTTAGAGATAATTCTACTTTTAGAACTTCTTTGGACAGGATTGTTGGCAATTGTTTGCCAGAGAAGGTACGTTTCATTTTTTATTTGTTTTGTGATTTTGTATGACTTAATTGTTTTCATTTTTTTATTGCTTTTAATTGTAGGTGAAAGATGACATAACTAATATGTTTCGAAAATTTGAGAATCTAGTTGACCCTAATGCTTCAATGAAAGCTGAAGAGCTTGTTATGGAAATTATGGAATATTTGCCAGTATCAAGCAGTTCTATTCCTGATTGTGATGATGATAAGCCAGCTGGCAACAATACTCCAGAATTTTCTGAGGACAAAAAATCTAAGGACAACACCATTATTGATGCTTCTAAAGAAGGCGCTGGTTATGATATGGATAGTTTTGCACAGAAAAATGTTGATTCTCAATCAACATTGAAGCTCCCTTCTGATAATTCTACTCAAGGAGTTGATAATGAGCAGCATATTAATGATTCTCAGTCTACTATCAAGCTTACATCTGATGAATCTTCTAACAAAATTCAATCCGATGATGGTAACTTTATGCATTTCTTTTTTTTTTCTTTTGCCTTATGCACAATTCTTTTGTTTGTTGCTATTTTAATGTTATTTATTCTCATTTGTTTTTCGGTGTCAGGAGCTGCTAATGTGAAGAATAGAAAGAGAAAATTATCTGCAAGCCAGGAATCTAATAATTCTATTGCTTCCCGTACAAGATCACAACGCAAGTATATTGATTCTAATCAGAACTCCCATTTGAGCCATTCTGTAAAGGTTTGTTCTTGTTTTTTTTGCCAACCAGCTAATCTATAGAATAATATGCATTTTTTGTATAAGTGTTGTCTTACATTTCAGGCATGCATAGGTGTCACTGTCCAGTCGTCCAAACAAGACAAGCTATCACTGCCCACGAATGAGTTGGCACATGGGAACTCGGAATCAAAGCAAAAACTTTGCTTCAAAAAATAACAAAATTCCTAGCAATTCAGTAGTTGTATAGTTTTTTTTGTGTTGAATTATCAGTCAATTGCAGTTTGATAATGTTTTCATCTATTAGGATAGCTTTTTGTAAGCTAGTTTTTTATTTTCCAAGTTAAGTCTTTTTGTTCTATCTGTATTCATATAAAGTGTCCATCAGTTTGATTGTTTGTTCCTTTCATCAATATGTGGTTGTTGCTAGTTTAATGTTTCCGACAACTAAAAATTTTGGGTCAATTATCACATCTCAACTAAGCAGGTGGTAATGTATGAATTCATTTAATACAAGTTTACTTACATCCTAATTAACACTCTTTTCAGTTTTATAACATTCTCTTTTTTTCCAGCTTCCTGTTGGTTTAAGCAGTGGACATGGAGGCTCTGATAAGAGTGCTAGTTTGGATTACATGTTGTCTTCTCCAGACATAAACAATTCAGATATTGGATCTAAAATTTCAAAGGTATTTCTTTTTTTGTTTTTTCTTCTATTTTTGTCTCTTTTATTAAATTTTTATGATCATATTTTACTTTCATTTTTGTTTGTAGATCGTTGTTGTTAATAAGCATTGCCTTGAAGCAAAGAAAAATGGTATGAATGAAAATTACAAAAGTAGGGTAATGTATATGCTTGTTGTGCACATCTATAAATAAGTGTTCTTACTGTTGTTTTTTGTTTCAATTTTAAAATTTATAATTAGATGATGACTTGTGCACTCCAAAAGTTGATTTCAAGCTCAATCATGTTGATTTAATACCAAAGGCTCCAGGTTAGTATTTTAATTAGTTTAATTATTTTTTTCATTTTTGATTTTTTATATTTTGTTATCCCCTTTAGAAACTAATTGTATTCATTTTATTTTTCACAGTTAAAACTTCAAGATTGTTGATTGTAGATCATGATCCCTCGTTTACTGCTGGATTTGTAGGATGTTGTTTCTTTGTTAAGTTTATTATGTGAATTAACCTGACTTTTTCCCCATTGAGTTGTGCTCTTATGCTTGCCTTTTGTTTTTTTAATTTAGAATTTTGAAGGCATTAGCTATGATAAAGCAACAATTAATATTACCAGTTCTAGTGTTCATTGTTCTGCACCTTATGGCCTTGGTTAGTACCCTAATTCACTTATTTACTGTGTTGTCTTGGTGTGATTTTTAGATTTTTATTTATCAACTCATGCTTAGTTCATTCTGTAGACCAATGTTTTGATGGTAAAGATCATTCCAATGATGTTGATAAAGGTACTAATACGCAAAATACTGCTGTTATTTGTAGTCCATCTCTTCAAATGCCTGAAAATAAGGTATATCTTGTGCCACTTCATGTTGAACTTATTTTTCAATTTTAATGTAAAGATTCTATGCAATGAGTTGTATTTCTTAGTTTGATGCTTTTTTATTTTTGTATGTACAATTTATTTTGTTCAATTGATTTTCAATGTATATCGTAATATATTTTTTCTGCAATTAGTTGCATTCTTTTTATATTACAAGTTTCATAACTTATTGTTTAAAAACTTGCAGTGCCAAGTATTCTGCAATTTAGGTTCATGCTTACTGCAATTTTGCATTGTTCCAATTTTTTAAAAATCTTTTTGGAGTATTTGCAAAATTTTCGAGTTAATCTTTTTTTACCTGTGTTGTATTTCTTTTTTTGATCAGATGATCGAAAGTATCCCCTGCCAGATTGGATCCCCTTGTTCTAAAAGTCAGTACCACACATTTAATGAGATAGTTTTTATATGCCTTCTCCATTTTCAATTCATTATGCAATTTTAGGTTTACTTTTCATTACAACTGTATTTTTTCATCTGTATAAAAAATATTTTTTATTTTATTTTGCAATGTTTTATAGTTCAATATTTTTTACGTTTTTATGTGTCTATTTTTCTTTTGAGCAGGTGAACAAGAGTATTCCCTCCCAGTTTGAATCATCCTATGAGGTAATTTTCATATGTAATTTCAATTTTTGTTCTATGTTTTTTTGTTGTAAAATATCGTGTTTGTTGCTTTTTTTCCTTTTTGTTAAAAGTTAATTGCATGCAAGATGCAGATGCAGATGCAAGTTAATTGTTAAAAGACTGCATTTAATTTGTTTAGACTTCAGCATTGATGAGGACCAAGTTAATTGCATGCAGATGCAAAATAAGCACTTGGATCAGCAAGAAGATCCGTTGCCCATTGCAGCTGTTACTTCAGATGGCAAGGTGGTTGTGCTTGTAAGTATATGTATTTCACGTGTCATTTTTTTCTTACGGGAAGGTCATACATATGCCAGTATTTGGTTTCTGGAGATGATACAAGTTGCAGTTCGAATTTATATGTGGTTTTACTTTTCCTCTCAATAGTGTCTTGAAGTTGTTGAAAATCACTAGCTACGTTTCGTTGATATGTGGATCACCTCCTGTAGTAACTAGGTTACCTAGGTTACAATTTTTCTTTCATTATCTAGAATAGTTGATCTATAAGGGTTGAGTTAGGACATGATTTTTATTTAACTATATAAGCTTGCATGTGTGTTCTGTTATGGTTTATAGATTGCACTGCTTGTTTGCAGAGTTCCCAAGAATCTCAAGAGGTTGTTTTTTGTGGAGAGAAAGGATTTAGGACAAAGTTCAACAATTTGTGTGATGAGTTTGATCAATTATACAACCAGTGGATATCCTCAAATCAATCTGTGGAGAGAAGGGATTCAGTTGACGTTTCTAGTTCTTATGACCAGCCTAGACATTATGTCCCTTCAAGATTTGTTCAGCCTAGTAGATACAAGTCTTCACCATATGGCGATAACAGAATTAGAACTTCTATTTCCGCTTTGGAGCTGATGCATTTTGATGCTATTGTTCGGATTTCTGATATCGAAAATCACAAATAGTAAGTGATCCATGTTTATAGCGCTTGAAATTTTATATGTCGACTATATTTTTGATAGTTTTTTGATATTTTTATTTTTGCAGTCGGTTTGCTATTGACTATGGTGGTGTTAAGGTTACCTTCTGGTCCCTTGGGCAATGTTTGAAGAGAAAAGCAAAACTTGATAACTATGTTGTCAACACATTCTGTTACAAGCTTTTCAAAGATCTCAACCCGAGTGAATCAAAGAAACATTTCTTTTTCCACAACATGAGTGTGAGTTATCATTTCTTTTTTGTTAGCTCTTTTTTATTCATTTGTTCTTTTCATTTTTTGCCAGTTCGCTTTATTGTGATGTTGCTTGTCTTTTGTATTGTTTGTTTAGGAATTTTTCTTACAAAAGTGGGATAATCAAAAGAGAAAGGAAGATATGATGAAAGTTGTGCAAAATTCATTTAAGCGTGCTAACAAGTTTATTTCGCACTGTGATCTGGTAAGTTAAATATTCATATTCATTTATTACATGTTTCGATCTAGTTTTTTATCCACCATCATTAAATTATCTATGTTGTTGTTTTTGTAGTTATTTTTCCCTTCTCTTTTCCAAGAACACTGGTTTGTTTTTGTGGTTGATTTGAAGGATTCAATGTTTGTATTTCTGGATTCCTTTTATAATAAAGACTCTGCTTATCACAAACGTGTCAAGTCAATACTTGTAAGTAACATTACCGTTTTCTGTATTGCCTAGAAAATTCTTTTTTCTTTTCATTACTAATCACTTTTATCACTAACATATATTAGTTTTGTATGATTAGATTCCAAATTTTGTGAAGGCATGGACTCAGTATGTCCCAAAGCAGATGAACTTTTCAGATTTTGATACTGTTCATGCTACTGTTCCACATCAAGACAATAAGTATTTTTCTCATTTTTCCTGCTAATTCTTTTTTGTTTTCTTAAAATAATCCATTTTTGAATTGTATAAGTAGTTATGGGTAGATATTGAAATAAGTTTGTAGTGCATACGTACTAATGTTACAGCTGTGATTGATGTGCAATTTTTATAATATTTGAAGTGCAAGTTTTTTTTACATAACTGATGATTTAGATGTTATTATGTTTGCATTCATGTGAAAGTTGGTCTATGTGTTCCATTTATGCAAAATTTGGTCAGTTTCTAAGTTATTTAACATGCATAGATGGTTTGGTTTCGGAAATTTAATACTAAATTGATGCTTATCTTCTGGTTTGTGCAATAACGAATGATTGTAGAGTTCATGGATAGTTCTGGAATTTAGGTAGATATTTAAAGAAATTTAGTTTTTCAAGTTGTTCTAGTGTTGCTGTCCTTTTTTGTAATGCATTTTAGGTAAATTGTTGTGAATTTCAAGTTGTACTAGTCTTGTGTTATTTCATTTTGTATTTTCTTGTGTGCAAACACAAAAAATGACAGTTTTGTTTCTTTTTGTTTGGTCAGTTCTGATTGTGGAGTATTCGTCCTAAAGTTTATGGAGCTTTGGAGTCCTCGAGTGCAGCTTAGGGATAAGTTCTCCCATGTGGACATTGCTAATATCAGGGCCAAAATTGCTAATGAAATGATTTTTAGCACACATAACCAGTTGGAGGATGCCAAAAGTCTAGTGAGAGGTTTTGAACCTCAGGTAATTACTTGTGAAGTATATTCTATTTTTAAATTTTCTTCATAATTTTTGCTTTTTTGTACTACTGACAGTGGTTTTTTACACGCGTCATGTGTTTCTAATTGTAGGTGCAAGGCAAATACACTGGACAGATGTGATTTTTCCAAAGATTATCTGCATGTGATTTTGTATGTTAATGTGCTCCGTAGTTAATGTTTCTAGTATTCACAGATATGCTTTTACTACTGTTTTGTAATGCTGAAGTATTGTAAATACTAGTAGGCTATATATAGGAATACTTAGTGATGACAAGTATACTGGGGAGATGTTACTTGTGTGTTGTTTGTTATCTGTTGCAACTCAAGGTGCATGTGGTGTCGAATGTTCAAATGTTCATTGGTTGAATGGGAAGTATACTGGATAGTTGATGTATGTGTGCTGTTGTATGTTTGTTTCTACATTAATGTGTTTTTTTGCATTTTTGTTTTATTTGTAATGTTTTGTTTATTCGTGTGCTCCCCAAGGTATATAATTTTTCGAAGCTGCCTCAAATAAGTCTTGAATGGTAGATTATGTTAACAGTACAAATACTAAACGATAACAATCAAGTGCGAAATGAAAAGTACAAGTCATAATTCATACATTGTTCCTTTCAATAAATATAATTCTGTCTTTTTCATAGCCTTAATAATTAGCTCTTCATGCTTATTTGCATTGCACCATACATAAATAGTATGTTAGTCTTATTCTTCTGTCGGTAAGTTGTTTTCTGTAGTCGCCCCTTTGTTCTTGTGTTTCTTGTTTGGTACTCCTCCGGTTTGTCCTGCATATAAAAAACGATAAATAGTATGTTAGTCTTATTTACTATCATGGGAACCTGCATATCAAAAAGTAACTTGTTTTATTGCCAATGAATTACCTGCTACTTTACGTGTTGAATTTTTCTTTTTTCTTGTGCTGCTCATGTCTTCGTGCATCTTAGGGCAAGTTTGCGCATTGTGGTCATGTGATCCACAATGGCTACATGTGATGATATGCTTCAATTGTTCAGCAAGTGGTTTCAATCTTCCTTTTTGTTTCTGTGGTCTACCCTTTGGGTTTGAATTTAGCGGGTCATTGAGCTTAATAGTTGTACTTCCCTCTGCTAGATCAGTCGATGAGATTTGATGATACATGTTGCTTTTCTCGTGTGAAGATCTATCTGTTGTTGCTTCTGTTGATGGGATGCTTTCAAGTTCTTGTTCAATCCTATCCATTTCCTTCAATATGTAAGCATATTTCTCTGCTGTCTTTGATCCTTGAGATGCCAAATCTACCATCTTCCTAAACAAAATATTGAATCTTAGTTGACTATTTTTACCACCTAGGTCTTTTGGATTGTTGTGATCATGAGCTCTAATATTCTTCTTTTCTTTTGGTCGCCATCTGTCAAGGAAGTATCTTTCTGGGAGCTCAGTGATGTTCATCTGATGTGCATCATATTTGCAGTTTATTTTACGACATTATCCTGTTGCTAATAGCTCAAATTGGCCTTAATTTCATCAATTATACATAAACTTGCCCTCATCTTACTACAATTTACAGTGTTTGCACTTCCCTTGTAGGGCGGCGCGAAATAGGCGCAAACTCCACAGAGAATCAGAAGGGAAGGAGCTAGGGTTGCAAATCAGCCAAAGGAGGAGGACTAGAGTGCAAAAGAGACCAAAAACCCTAACCGCCAGCTGAGGCCGCCGCACTATATAATCCTCCAGATTGCCTCTTCACGGGGGGAGACGACGAGAAGCCAAACCCTAGCCGCAATACACTGAAGCCGCCACCCATCCTCTTCCCATCGATAGCCAGCCGCCCCATACCACACCTCTCCACCGCCTCCCAGCCAGAGCTTACCCATCTCCTCACGCCGCCGCCAGAACCGGAGCTCTCAAGATCTCCCACAACCGGCCGCCCTACTCCTCTCCTCACCGAGCAGCACCACCGATCCTTCTTCCACCTCCAAGCCCTAGCCGCACTACTCCATCGCCTCCATTAGCCCGAATCCCATTCGCTCACCTCCCCTTTCTTAACGCCACCACCAGATCCCAAGCCGCAAGCCTTCATCCTCATCAGTTCGTCTCCATCTCCAGGACGCCACCACCAGAAACCGAGACTCCACCATGCAGCCACCCTAGCCCTCATCCAGATCTCATTCTGCACTTGCCCCTCACTCCTCCTCCATTCCAGCCGCTCCTCTCCCTCACTGAATCCCCTGCTGCGACCCGATCTGCACCCGCAACCTTCCTCTACGGCCGGATCTGAAGCAACCTATCCGGATCTACTTCTTACTGCCTGCATCCCCTACGGCTCCTTCACCAATCACGGATCTGCTACCCCTAGTCCCGGATCTGCTTCCTCTACGGCGACGGTACACGGATCTGCTTCAGCTACTACTTCCTCGGCCGGATCTGCAACACCTGCTACATCTACACGGCCACCCCTTCGGCGTCTTCACCAGCTCTGCTTCCTTCTGCCTGCATCCTCTACAAACGAACTTCAGCGGCTCAGATCTTCATTTCTTATGGTTGACTCGTTCCCGATCTACATCTTTTACACTGTGACGGCCTGCTTGGATGTGTGAATATCAGATCTGTGATATGCATGTATTTTCTGTGTGGATCTAGGACCTGGGAGTGCTTTTACATGTTCTTGGTTGTCTGAGGTTTTACTGCGTATGATATTTGCTGTTTAGATCTGTGATTCGCACCTGATGCTCTAGTGGTTTTACATAAGTTCTTGATTCTGCTAGTAGAATTAATATCTTACTGATGATGTTTACTTGGGATATTTGATTGGTGAATCTGTGATGCGCATATGTGATCTGGATGCTAAGAGTATTTTCATGTTCTTGCTAAGTCTGAGATGTGGATGTTGATGCTCTTCTCTAGTGTAGATTTATGTTATTACTTTATGCTCTGTTAACTTTTCATCAGATTATGACCCTGTTAGTATGTCTGATATTCTTCCATGCTTATGCTATTTTCTGTTAGTTTAGATTCAACATCTTGTTAGGGTTTATTTACTGCATGCTGATCTGTTGGGATCTTTTAACAGAAAAGATAAAAAAAGGGTAGTAATAGTTAGATCTATTTTGTCTTCTGTTGATTCCTTTGTGAGATTAATTTGCTTGTTCTCAGTAGTAGCTTAGTTTGCTTATTAGATGCATGGTTAGGTTTGTTGCTTTCTATTGTATTACTCTTGTTGCTGTGATTGGCTAGCAATAGCTGTAGTATTCATCTCAGTCTCCTTTCCTGTGTCCTTACGGCTTCTCCTCCCCTTCCATTCTTCTATTCTAGGCAGCTTCGGTCTCTTTTCTCCCATTTCTTCTCTTCTTTCTCTCTGTAGTCCGATAGTCCAGCTCTCTCTTTCTCTCTCTCTCTCCCTCTCTCTCTTTCTTTCTCTTCTAAATCCTAGTCTGACACTTAGCTTCCTCACCTTCTTAATCCCTTCTTTCTTCCTCTTATCTCTCAGTTCCTCTCTCTTCTCAAGATTCCTTCGGCTCTTAGTTCTGCAGCTGGCCTTCTTAGTCCTCTGTGCCTACTTCTTCTTATCTCTTAACCAACCTCTCTCATTTCTTTAGTTCCTCTCTATCTTCTTTCTTTACCCTTTGCTCAACTTCTCTTATTTCTAGCTAGTGGTACTATTGTATTATCTTAGTAGAGTTAGATTCTCAGGTTCTATCTTCTCTACTCTTCTCTAGTCTCTTTCTCATCTCAAATCTTTCTTTAGCAGTCAATCCATCTTCTAGTTTTCTAATTTCTAGCACTCTCTTCTTATCTTTGCTCTCTTTTTTTGCCCTTCTCCCTCATCTGCTAGTTCCAGCCTACTTCTAGCCCTCTTCTCTCTTCTGCTTTCCTTCTGTTATTTCTTGTTAGTCTTCTTTCTCTCTCTCTTTCTCTCAGTAGAGTTAGATTCTCAGATCCTTCTCTTTTCTCTTCTTCAGTTAGGGACCATTCTTACAGCACCTTTAGCTCTTTCTTTCTCCTTCTCCTAGGTAGATCTGATCACTAGCTTTTAGTTTGTATAGGTTTAGCAGTCAGTTTTTAGACTCCCAGTTTTTGTGATTTAGCTTTAGTTTAGTGTCCTGTCACCGGTACTCTAGTCCCTGTGGAGGACACGACATTCGTTGCTATCTTAGCGGCAGCCCGTTCACTTGCGGGTGTGCAGTTTTGCACGATCATCATCTGAATTAGAACTTTGAGTACGTGCATACACAGAATGCCATCTTTTTGAAACTTTGCACAAATGCAGCTGTATTGTTCATTTTGTTTGTCAATCTTCACTATAAATCTTCTTGGTCTGAATTCCCTCACAGCATGAGTTTCTGATTTGAAAACTTCATATGTTTTATTCAGTTCTCTTTCCTCTGTGTTTAGCTTTGTTGTTCCTTTCAATTCTTGCTGGAACCTGTAGAATATAGCTCTGTTGTACAATCTTGCAGCTTGTCTTTCAAAGTAATATTCAGACCAGTATGATGGTTTTGTCCCTCTTGTGACTGAGTCCTGTTGTTTCTGCTTTTCTTCAATTGTGTCAACTATTCTCTGATACTCTCCAAGGAAACTTATTATGCTGTACGTTGATGCAACATTGTCTTTGAAAACCGAGTTAGTGCCTTCACTTCTTGCAGTCGTCTGGATGAAAGGGTAGAACTGTTGCTTGAAATAAACAGGTACAAACCTCTTCCTTGTATTCCACATATCTTGAAAGTACTTGATGTTCTGAATTTGATATTTTGTAATCATTTCCACCCATAGATTCTCAAATTCCATTTCTGTAAGAGAGTTGTTTAGTACATCCATGAATTCATCATGAAAACCTGAGATTCTTCTAAAACACATTGATGCTTTCTCTTGTGCCTTCTTCTGAATGTGAAACAAGCAATTTCTGTGGTTTGTTTCTGGAAAAACTTTGCCTATTGCTGTTCTCATGGCAATGTCTTGGTCAGTGATAACAATAATTGGTGCTTTGCCTCCCATGCAAGTTAGGAATGTTCTGAATAGCCATGTGAATGTTTCTATTGTTTCATCCTTTAGAAATGCACACCCAAACAAGCAATTATCACCATGTCCACTAATGCCAACAAATGGTGCAAAAGGTAAATTGTATTTGTTAGTTCTGTATGTTGTGTCAAAGCTTACACAGTCTCCATATTGGTAATAACAGCTCCTGCAATTTGCGTCTGACCAGAAGATGCTTTTCACTGTGTTATTTTCATCTGCTTGGAATGTATAGAAGAATCTAGGATCCTCCGATTGCTTCTGTGAGAAGAATGCAAGTACTTGCATCATATCATTCTGATTCAATTCTTTTCTCATTGATGTTCTCAAGTTGCTCACGTGCTTCTTGGTGAATGGCACAGCTGACAGGCCGCCTCTTAGAAACGACAATATGGCCATTATCTTTCTGTTTGGTATTTGCACTGAGTTGAGTGTCCTTATTAGTTTCTTTTCTGCATCTGACATATTTTTGTGTGATCGCAAGAACCTTGACTCTCCTGGGGGACTGAGCTCATGATTGTGTTCCAAATTGAGACGTATAACATGCCATGTAGTATCTTTCAGCTTTATAACCATTGCTGCAGGGCATCCGGTTAATATTACTGTGTTGCTTTTTCGCTTTCCTATTGCTGGTTCTGTTGAGGTTCCTTCTTTGGATTTTCTCTTCCTTTTCTTTGATGGTTCTGCAGACTTGTCTTCCTTTCGTTTGGCTAGCTGATCGCCTTCTTTTGGCTTTCCCGACTTATTACATCTGAATGTTACCCTGGTGACAGCATTGTTAGTTTCTTTCTTTCTAGACAGATAAGTTCCAGCTTTGAGCACAGAAAACCAACTATGAATGCATAGCTGTTGTAGAACTTTTGTGCTTCATCTTCCATTTGAAAAGTCATGTCCAAGTGTGGAACATGATGAGTTTCTATCTGCATATCCCCTTTCTGTGCTGCCTTGATACTTTCATTTTCTAGGAATATCTCAATGTCCTCTTCTGTTATGTTTTCAAAATTTTTTGTTGTCTGAATCTCATTTGCATTGTTTTCTGAATTGATTTCGCCAACTATTGATGCCTGAACGTGTTCATCTTCTGCAATAACCTGATTTTCATCAACTTCAACATGTTCTGCATTGACTTGATCAGGTATGTCTGTACAAAGCAGGTATAATTTTCTTTTATGCATGTCATTATAAAAAAATTGCGGGAAAGAATATGTACAAATTTGCAAACAATTTAATACTGAAAATTAACTTACCATTCATGTGAGTCTCCACATCATAGCTTTCATTTTCAGCATTGTCTGCATTTTCACCATGGCTTACATTTGTTGTGTCGTTGTTTGTTGTATATTCTTTGTGTTGATTGTGATCTATGCATCTATTCTGCAGATGTTCAGCCTTGATTTGTCCATTTTCATCAATCATGTTGGTGGTCATATACAGGTGGTTCTGTGTTCAAAGGCAATCATATTGTCAATTTACAATTTACAATGAGTACATTTGTAAATTGTTCAGCCTTACCTCAAATGCATATGGAGACGTCAGGAGGTATGTGAAACTTCCTTGTGGGGCCTGATTGTCAAAGAAATTCTTTTTTTTTGTGTAATGACAATATAATTTGATTTTCAAGTATTAACTCAAAAAAATTGTAGTGACATACCTTTAAATCTTCAGCATTTTGGCTTCCAAGTATATCCATCTGTTGTAGCAAACTTGTGTATGTGCTGTTGCTATCCTGTGATAGATTTATCTGTTGCAAAATGTTATATGTTAATGTTAGTTGCATCATGTTTTTTGTTTTTTATGGAGAATAAATTGCCTGACATTCATATCATTAATATATTACTAATAGATGCGCAAGTTCATGTATATGAATCTGCATTTTTGTTGGCCACATGAATTAATATTTGCAGTTATAATTTATGTGCAATTTTATAGTACATGCAGTGCAACTTTTATAATGTAGTTAGCTGTTACAGTTTACCTGGTATTCTTCTGTGATGTTACTACCATGAAGGCTTACATCCAAATTTCTCAGGATTGTAGGTTGTGATTGTCCTCCGAGATCCATGATTATATTGTCCTGCATTTGATAATTTTGAAATTATGGTAACCGGTATGATCTAGTACATCCAATCCAATCACTTTAGTTATGTGATAAAAAGGCACATAACCTAGGAAAAATTGCATAAAGTTTTAAATAGAAAAAATGTATATTACATTAATACATTTTTTTTGTGAATCATTACTTCTGCATTACCAACCATTACTTTTAGTCTGGGTTATACTTTTTTTAGCACATTTTTGTAGTGATTGGATGTACTAGATGCTACTGGTTATCATAATGACTGGAAAATTGTTGTGCTGATTTGTTTCGGATCAACCATTACTATTCGGAAAGAATTATAGTTGACAGAAGAAAACAAGATGACAGCAAGTTGGGAGGTGAATCAGAGTACACATGCAGCAAACGGGAAGAAATAGGAAAAAGAAACCTGGGGATTCTGCAGTCTCGGATCCATTAGCACATGCCAGTTCGTCATTCTCTTTTTTTCTTCTGCTTCCTCCCTGCAATCCTCCTCTTATGCGTTTTGTTTTTCTTGGATTTTGCTTCCGCCGCCTTTCTGCCAATCGCGCGGAGGGAAGAACAGCTAAGAAAAAGAAACCTGAGGATTCTGCAATGTCGGATCCATTTGCACATGCCAGTTCGTCATCTCCTATCTGATTTTCTTCTGCCGCCTCTCTGCAATCCCTGTCTTCTGTTTTTGGTTTTTGTGTTTGGTTTTTGTTTTTCTTGGATTTGCTGTAGCCGCCTCTTTTGCAAACCTCTTCTGTGCTTTATTTTAGGTTTTCTTGGAGAGGAGAAGAAACCGTGTCGGATCCATTTACACTTTTTTTACGGTTATTTTTTGGGCTAACAATTTTAGATGGGCCAGCACCGTGGAATATATCTCCTGCTTTGAGGTTTCGAGTTGGGCCATAACGGGTTGAAATCTCGGAAGTGGGCGCCCGTTAAAGATGCAAGTGGGCTGGACATACAAAAGACACAGTAAATTAGGCCTGTAATAGCCACCACACGATTAGGATCGAACGGCTATCAGAATCGACTGAAATGATTTTTTTTTCAGGCGACTGTGCAATAGACGCCCCCTTTGGAATATGCCAACCTTTTAATTTCAGTATTTTTATTTTTTTTCTTTTATTTTTTAATTTTATCCTTTGCATTGTCTGTGGGATATAACAGTGTTTTTATTCTTTCTCATTTTAAAACTAGCAGCCACTATAGTGTAATTTCAACCAACAGCTACAAGCCTCAGCCCGAAGTCGCTACAGTATGGGGGATATAATGGCTGGGTTCAACACGGCTTAGGCTTTAGTGTTTTGTACTTGCCTTTGCATTGTTTGTGGTATATAACAGTGTTTCTATTCTTTCTCATTTTAAAACTAGTAGTCGCTACAGTGTAATTTCAACTAACAGCTAGAAGCCTCAGCCAGAAGTCGCTATAGTATGGGGGATATAATGGCTGGGTTTGACGCGGCTTAGGCTTCAGTCTTTTGTACTTGCTATAGTAATTATTTTTTAAAGGGTACGTCTTTTAAAGATGAGGTAAGTTAATTGTAGTAGACACTGTACCAATCTCAACTGTATCGGTCAAAATCACATACGACTGTCTCACTTTTTATAATCTCTCATGAATATATAAAATTCAAAAATCATAAAACACAATTTAAAAGAACTCACCTATAAACCGGACGGAGATTGACCTTTAGAATGTAAGGAATCTCTGCAACTATTCACGCAATTAAGCGCGTCATCTGTAGTTAGTAAAAAGCAATTCACAGTCAATCGAAATGCGAATCTAATATCTATGAAGTCAGTTGAACATTCGAAACCATAAATTCGTGTCCCCTGAAATTCCGCGTACGCATGCCATCCCAACCTAGTATCGTACCTGATCAATCCAACGTATAAAGAAAATGTGGCAAAAATGGCGTTCTTCCATTACGCATATATACAAGCGTGCGTATAGGTGATTGACGTGCTCTGTCAAGTTGAATACGTATCATACATTCATACGTGCATACGGTTGTGCTTGTACAAGTCAAGGCATTTACACTGTACATGCTAAGCTTGTGAGTTGCGAGTAGCGTTAGGTCGTAGGCATAAGATGTCAATTGGGACCTGGAACTTGAAGGCAAAGGCCCTTTCCTTCATCCGACGAGGCGGCCCAACCTCGATCCCTTGATTTCTCCTTAATTCGCCGACTGTTTGACGTAGCTGCCCTCGTTATAACACATGCATCGATACCAATTAGCTCCTCTCGAATTCCTAAGTTTGCGTAGTGCCCATGGCGGACATTAGAGGGGCGAATAATCTTTTTCTATTTTGACAGTACCGATCCTCTTTAAAAACAAAAGCCTTTTCATTTCAATAGCTGAAAAATGTTAAGAGGATCAGATACACAATGGCATAGCCCTAAAATAGAAGCCAAATAGCAAAGAGAATAACCAAAGTACAAAACAATTCATGTTGTCACTGCGTCGGTCTGATTGTTGGCTTAAGACCGTTTTGATCGGGCCCAGGCGGTATGGCCGCTGGAATAATGATGGTCTGACCGCTCCACCGATCTGATCATAGGTTTAGCGCCGGTTTGACCAGACATCCATTCCTAGACTTAAAATGAGGCAAAGCTCAAATCTAAAAAATTTGCTCAAACCTCATTCAAATATTCCCAAATTTTGTATGAGACTTGTTCAAGGTATTATGAACCTAAACCAATCAAGATTCATAATTTTCATGGGCTCAGATTCACTAATTAGAAGCAAATCAAATATAGGTATCAAGAATACTTAAAACCCTATAATCCAAATTAGTTCTTACTAAAGGAGTTTCAAGGACCCCATGATATTGTTGTGATGAACCATTATAAGTTTTGTGGAGTAGTTAAATGGTTTTACAAAGAGTGCATTTGATTTAGACTGTTTTCTGGAAGTGTCAGGAAAATCGAAAGTACTACAGATATTTATGTGGTAGTACCATTGAGCAGTAGTATTGATGTTGTGAGCGTTGTAGTTCCAATCGAATGGTAGTTCTGCTCTGAGTCGCGGTACGTTTTTTCTAGAGAGGTCCAGTTCGGGGTTTGCTAGGTGCGAAAGTACCGCTTTGTGGAGCGGTAGTACCGCAGTGCGGTAATACCGGTACTGTAGGTGTGGTACTACCGTTCTTCCCAAAAAATAGAGTTTTGGGTAATTGAGTCATGGATCGAGTTGTGATGACCTAGGTCATTGGATTAAGATTGCATGGTGCATGTTTTGGCTAATATAGGTCAGATTATGAAAAACTTGTGTCTAGAAATGATTTCTTTGTCTTTAGATATACAGGGTCACTTGGAGTCAACTATGGTTAATGGCGAGAATCGAGGCTAGGCTCATCGAGGGGTTGAGGCTCAGAACGATCGAGGATGCCGGGTGAGACAGTGAGCTCAAGCATGGTACGAGAAAGGCGAGAAATATTGAAGGCTAGTTCAAACAGCTGGATGGCGTCATGTGGCGTGTACGGGCCAAGTGAGCTGTGGTTCGGTTGATCTAAGACGAGAGAGACTTCACGTCGCGTGGCAAACTAGTGGTGCACCTACATGTGACAAGTATGGCGATTGATTGTAATGGTTGGCGATGACTGGGTCAAAAAAGAGTATTTTGGTAGTTTGACCAAAATATCTAAAATCATCTTGGATCAAAACCGCGGCACATGGGCGATGCATTGGAGAGCGGTTTAGGTTAAGGTGGAGTTAGTTTGATCAAGGCGGATCAAGGCTAAATATTTAGCGGATGCACACTTATGTACTTTGAAAAGCATGCATAAGTGATCTTGTACGAGTAAAACCCGTATGTGTGGGGTTAACAGATTTCCTCCATTGTAATAGTGGATAGTATCCACTAAGGTGAATAGATGGCTAGTTGCCCACCTATAAAAGAGGGTTGGGATGGAGACATGTGTTATGAATCATTCAACCCATCTCTTGTGTTCTCTTATCTAGGTTTAGGGTTAGGATTTGAGAGTGAGTACCTTAAGTGCTTTTTGTCCCTAAGGTGGAGTGGTTGTAAAACTTATCTTCTCAAGTAAGCAAATACATCAATCTTTGTGTAACTCTTGAGTCCCCCTTGTTTTTGATAGATGTGCTTAACTATTAGTTGGTTTTTATCTCTCTTCTTTCCTTCTTGTGATTTTGTTGTGCCAAAAACGTGTAAGAAATAGAGATAATCCTTGAGAATACATCTCCACCCATTTAGGCACTTTCATAGCAAGATTCATGGGAAAACCCAAATTTGCTTGATTTTAGCCTTTTTGATCCATCTCTTGATCCGATGGTTTTTAGCTTGGTTTCTGTGGTGATTTAACTAATCCTTGAGAATACATCTCCACCCATTTAGGCACTTTCATAGCAAGATTCATGGGAAAACCCAAATTTGCTTGATTTTAGCCTTTTTGATCCATCTCTTGATCCGACGGTTTTTAGCTTGGTTTCTGTGGTGATTTAACTTGCTGTGACATGTGGGAATATATCTAGAACTATCTTGGATATCATCTCCCCACAAGCATGTCATATTCATCGATTGGGTTTTCGCTCAGTTTTGGCGCTCTTTTCTTTCTATTGCAAAAAGGTATAAACTTTGTCAATTATTCTGTCAATTGTCGAATGGAATAAGTTGACCTTAAGCAATTCATGTTTAAAGTTTCATAGCTTTTGAATCAGTCCATCAAAAGTAATATGGATTGGTGATCTAGTGGTCGTGCTGAAAACCCTGTTCTTCTGTTGGCAACAGTAGTACCGCAAGCTGTGTAGCGGTAGTATCGCAGCCCCAGGTCATCGACCACATCGGTTTTAGATCACTCATTAGTCTTCTATTACATTGGTTTTTTTTACCACTCTTTGATCCTTGACCACGTTAGTTTTCGACCATTCTTTGGTCGTCGATCACGTTAGCTTTGGACCACGTTGGTTTTCGACCACTCTCTAGTCGTCAACAATATTGGCTTTCAACTACATTGGTCTCCACCACATTGGTTTTCAATTACTTTCTGGTCATTGACCACTCGAGTCAAATTCTGACCACGTTAGCTTTCGACCATGTTGGTTTTCGATCACTCTCTAGTCATTGACCACTCAAGTCGAATTTCGACCACGTTGGTTTACGACCACATTAATTTTGACCACGCTGATCTACGACCATATTAGTTTTCGACCACTCATTGGTCGTCGACCACTCAAGTCGTATTCCGATTACTTTGCCTTTCGACTAATCGTAATAGTATCGCAAGTTCAGCAGTGGTAGTACCACTCCTACTGATTTTTCTCAGTGGTTCAGTTCCTTCTTTCTATGAGTTTTGAATTGGGTTCGTATCCTAATCTTCGTAGCTTTGTAGTTATCGGAGCAAAGGATAGGTGAATACTTGGGGGAGAGGAAATTTGAAGGTGCCATTCAACCCCTCTCTGTTACCTATCCGGTCCTACAGTTTTTAATCAAGATTATGATCCATATATGTCATAGCAAACTAATCTAGGCATGGATTAGAGATAAAATTATCTCGACCACGAAAACCCAAATTTGAGCCAAAAACAAGCCAAACTAAGCTTGATCTTGAATCTTGCTATGGAGCTAATCTAGATGGGCAACAACAATTGATTAGATAGGATCTTGTAGTGCCTCGTACTCATTATGGATTACAACAAGATCAAGAGAGAGAAGTAAACACTAAAAACTAAGCCAAATCAAGATTTCAACACTTGAGCAAAGAGAAGAAAGACTTAGATGAATTTTAATATTTACTGATACTTAGAGATGAATGTTTACAACAACTTTCTAACTACTCACAAAGCCTAAGAATGACAAAAAGTTTAAGACAAAGAGTCACAATCTATCTCCCAAAGATTCTTTCCAAGAACCATAACCTCCTCAAGTTGGCTAGCTACAAGCTTCTCTAAAACTTAATCCTAAGCCAACACCTCTCCTCCTTATATATGGGGACTTACAAGAAACCCTAACCAACCCTCTAGCTAGGTTTCAATCAGTTACATGGGCTAACCCGTTAACCTAATATCATACCAGGTTTTACACTCATACATACATGTTTCTCAATGCGCACACAACTATTAATCTGATAGTGAATCAACACTTAGTCCACTTAACATTTTCCGCACATCCTTAATCTAAACCACCTCTCTTGCACCTCCTCATGTCATGGTTTGATCAAATTTTTAACTTTTCGGTTTAGAACAAAAAGATCGTTTTGCCCCAAAACACCTTCCACAAAGCTTCATGCTTCCTTCGCCTTGAAGTAGCCCTGTGCTTCATCATTAATTTCATATAACTTCAATGACTTCCCGCTAAGCCTCTCGCATGTCCGGATCCCACTGAACTATCCTCGCTTGTAAACGGGCTCAAATCACTTGGCGCGCTACATGTCTTTCCATGCACCATGACGGTGCCTGGCTTCCCTGACCATTCTGAGCCTCAGCTCCTCCTTAATCTTAGCCCCGATCCATCTTGTCGTTGCCTATCATGTCCACCATTGGTAGCTCCCGCTCCGATTCCTTGTCTTTCAGGTTTGTAACCACTCCGCTAGCCTCAGTTATCTTTCGACGTCACCTTGATCGTTCTAAACCCCAGCTGCTCTAGCTTAGTTCAAATCTCTTGACCGCTGTGAACCTAAGCTCTTCTAGTTTAGTCCCGGTTCCGTTCACCTCACCATGACCTAACTCTGAAGTCCTATAACCAACAACAACAATCAAACCATCATGTAGCACTGTAAAATACACAAAATCATCATTTAACACAGTTGATGAGCCAAGAATTTTTACCTTCACCTCAAAGCATCTCTACATGCTTTAACACATAGCATGTAGTGTCCAATGACTAACCATCACGTCTTCACTTATTTGGTTTCCCTTGATCTATCTCTATGTGCATCGGCCTCATCACTTAGTACACTATACGCACGAACTCGCTTCTTTATGATCCTTGTGTTCTATGTGCTTCTCGCTTAAGTCACATAGCCTCACTCGGATTTACACGAGGGCTCGGACCTCAGCTCCTCCGTCTAGTCCCGGTTCATTACCGTCGACCGCTAACGTTTTCTAAGCCACCTGCACATCTAAAGATTAAGCAATCATCTCGAGCATAAGTTTCATACATTTGACTCACGTTAGTCAAAACCATGCATCATGCAACACAACATAACCAAGCAACGACACTCATGTTGTGATCAAACTCAAACTAACCAAAAACACCTCTAACTGTTCTTTGGTCATAACCACTGATCTAACTGCTCTCCCTATGGCGGTTGGACCGACCGGTCAGACCACCAACCAACAGTCAATGTGACTGGTCCACCGGTATGCCCATATCTTCAATGCCAATTACACCGCCCAACTCGATTCCGGTTCAACCACCAACAATGGCCGGACGGATCGTATGTGTCCAATTCCATAACACGCTCTCTAAAAAAACAGCCGCTAACTAAATCCAATCACACTATACCGACGGTCCGACCTCAAACCAGATTCCAATCACACTGGACCGGCACCGCCAATCCCGGTTGATCATACCACTCTTGATAGACAATAACTCCGAAAATTTCAACTCCTAAAATCAAACTCAAACTTCAACAATATTACATAGCCAAATCAAATATTCATGACACACCATGGAGTTACCTCCATGTGATCTCACAGTTTGACATGCTAGTTTAGTTTTCGTTACACTTCACTTCCTAGTGCTAATGAGGTTCTCTATAGGAAACATGCTAACTGCTGGTTGGATAGGCCTTCTAGAGGCGAACCGCACCGCTGAACCACACCGCTTGTGTACCGGTATTGCTTATGTATTGATGGTTAAACTAAAGGTTTTGCCTTAAAGAAGATTAAGAAAAAGAGGTTTGCCTTAAAGAAGATTAAGAAAAAGAGGTTTTCCTTAAAGAAGATTAAGAAAAAGAGGTTTGCCCGGTAGGATCCTATGACCACTCATGTTTGCAATCGGGTGAGTAATTGCTTGACATGTAGGGATCCTAGGAGTTGCTCCTATGACTTACATTTGCAATCGAGTAGTACCCTTGAGAATTGAGATTGTATGAGAGTTTTATTAACGAAATTGTTCAGAACTACAACCCGACACTACAGAAACGAAAAAACAACCGCACACCACACCACTTTTGACGAGCAGCGTCGTCTGCACCAAAACAACCCCGACGATACCCAGAAACACGAGGCCTGCAGACCATGCTACCGCTACCATATTACAGACGACTGAACAAACATTGTAAACGTACTTGTCAGCTGCAGCTATGAATATGATGGATAAGTTTTTCCCCTCTGCTTTGTTCAGGAATAAATTAGCCACAAACAAGTTCGTTTTTTTAGATCAATGGGACATCAACGAGTGATGGACCAGTTCCAATAAAAGGAAACTCGAATAGCAGTTACAGCGCAAGTTTTGTAGCCTGAGCTACATTCAGCTGTTTACATCCAGATTACATTTTCATTTATTTCACTCCCAGAGAGTCTACATCTTACCATCTACCAAAGCATTCAAATAAACTGAGAACTCTTCCAGTTTAACAGAGTTCATGTCTAACAGAGAGAGTGGCCAAGAGTACAAATTTGCATGGGTTTTCGGTTTGGACCGATTAATTAATGGAACAAAGTAATTTCAACACAAGGGAAGAAAGCGTGTACAAACCAAACGTAACAAACTTCAATAAGGGCTAGCTAGCTAGGATGAACTGTTTCTGGCTTCTGCAATGCGTCGACTTCTTAATTTTATCTTTTTTTGTTTTTGCTTTTTTCTTCTTATTTCTTTATATTTTCCATAATAATTTAATCTTTTAAAATTTTAATTACTTAAAAAAGCTGACTACTATGTATTACATTTGAAGCTGACACTTGATTGACCTGAGAAGCATTGTCTTTCGCAGCAGCCTCTAGATCAGCTTGATTTGCAGCAGCACCCTGTGCCTTCTCCTCTAGATCAGCTTCAAGGCGTTGGAATGCAAATTCCATTAATGCCAATGATTGGCTTCCAATGTTAACAGTCTTCCGTAAGATAGTTTTCATTCACCCATAATGCTTCAGTGTGAGGAACTGCTCCCAATCTATTCAAGGACTTTGAGACACTTAGAAACACAGATCTCAAGCTCTCCACGTCAGTAATCTGTCCTTCAACTTTTGTGTGACGAATATTCAGAATTAACAGACATGCTCCTTGGATGGACGTCATGCTAGCCGCCACCAAATTAGCAATCTTCACAATTAGAAATGCGGGTAATGAATAGTAAGAACAATTATACAGTACAACAACACAATAAATTCACTTATTTTTGCTCTCCATTCATGTACTTCCGCCCAAGTAGTCTACTGCTACCTAAGTACAATTAGTTTGTAAGCTTGTAACAATGGAGTTTATTTATTTGTGAGAGTAAGACTCATGAGAGCATATTAGGATTTAGGAGGTGAGAGTAAGACTCATGAGAGCATATTAGGATTTAGGAGGCATTAGTGAAAGAAGTACATCTAAATTTTAGAACGACCTACAGTTAATGGCAAATTAAAATAACCAGAACAACCTATGTCTAGTATTAGCAAAGGAATTACAAACCATAAAGTAATTAGGATGTTTTGGTGCAAATATCCAAGCATATTCTGTCCACAGAAAAACCACAAAGCCGTTAAGAATAGTATTCAGTAGTATTGGCGGGAGTAAAGTAGTGTTTTCTTTGTCACCATTGGTCATCGCCCACTGAAAAAGAGATAGGTTACACTTCAGATTAGTACTAGAATTATTGTTTTTCAAGAACAGAAATTAGTACTAGAATTTTTGCTATGCCACCAGAAGAAAATTTTAGTACTCTACAATATCTTATTTTTTAGTACTCTACATTCTATAACGAATTTGAGTAGATTTCTCTTTCCCTCTCCGAGACCGTCTCTACAACTGTACCGCGCCCGTCTATTGAGTCCGATTTTGCCTCGGTTAGCAAAGTTGCAAAAGGAGAAAAGGAGATATAGTTGGTATTTATATCCGGCGTCGGTTGCTGACTCCGATGTAGTGCCAATGTGAACCAGGACTCTCCCTCTCCGACACCGCCTCTTCATTTGTACGTCTATACTTCGCCCATCCATGACTTCGGTTCTGTTCTACCCTTGATTGAAAGTGTCAGTAAGCAAAGTTTCAAAAGGAAAAAACGGAGATAGATGGTGCAGCATAGACGTTAATCGTAATTGCAGTAACAGCGATCATAAGACGTTAATCAAATTCCAACCACATGAGAAAACCAATGATCAGGACTGAAAAGCAGCTTATGCTTCCTGCCGCTTCGGCCGTCATGTCAGCATAGAACTAAAGAACCAACTCAACGCAACGCAATACAACAGCACAGCTACAAATAGCACACTCAACAGTCGCAACATAGGAACAGCTCGATGGACAGATCGTTGAGGGCGTTTTCACAACATCCCAGCAAACTCAGCTGCAAATCCTTTCTCCTCTCTCTCGCCTCTCGCCATGCTCAAATACTGTGACATAACACCACTTCTACAAACTACCTACCGTTCTCTTTGATCGCTGTCTTCCTGCTCTTCAATTGTCTCAACTCGACCACGACAACGCTGATGTTGTCCTTGCTGCCGCGCGAGATTGCAAGCTCAACCAACAGGGCGGCGGCGTCAGTTGCTGTGCTCCCAGAAACGGATTCGGGGTACTTGGAAGCTGCCCGCCCGCTCAAGCAATTCCTCGCGATCTTGCAAGCCACCTCATTGGACACGACATCCCAAAGCCCGTCGCTTGCCAATATGAGGAACTCGTCTTTGTCTGTCCGGCCCATGACGGTGACCTCTGGTTCTGCTATCACATATGGTTTCAGGTAATAGTCTCCTGAAATGGCAACCAGAAGGACTTCAGTGATCAATTGAAAATAGAGCCTAATTTGTGATCCTTATGAAAAATTAGACATGAGCTCGTGTAGTGCATTTGGACGAATTGCCAAGGGCACAAAGGGCTTTGCTCATCCTAGTGAAGTTGATTACTAAAGTACTAGACTACTAGTTAGTACAGGGACCACAGCTCTGGTGTAGATTGGCTTACCGGAGTGTACACAAAGCATGGCATTGCAGAAATTTTCAAAATGATCTGAGTTGTAAGATGATCCGCTATCCTCAGCTAAGATTACTTATTTTTTAATCAAAGTTACTATAATTGTTTCATCTCAGCTAGATGCAGTTTGTGTCTGGTGACATGTGAATCACATGTATCGAGCAATAGGAGACAACATCGTACCAATTGACCTAGAAGTTGCAAGCACCCCCAGGATACGGTATCCATTCCAGTTGATGACCCTGCCACCCGCTGCTTCTACTCTTTCCATCTCATCGGGCCTGTCTGGCTGTGTACAGTCAAGACAAAATTTTAATTAGCATAACCAGCGACAAACATTATGCATCCTTCAAAGCTGAAACTGCAAAATAAGCAATTACAAAAGGAAGTCATCCCAAAAAACACAAATTCAATAATGCATTGCATGGACAAGCAATAGACACAACTAAGATATTCCAGAGAGCTGTAGAAACCATCCGCATAAAGCATCACATTGACTAAGCAAGCATTTCACGTTGTACAGTTCCAGGGGAACCTTGTTCGGATGTTATTATTTCTTATTAAACATAACAAGCTTTACGTGACTCATTCCAAAATGTATTCTTCCGTTCAAATATAAAGAACCTTATCTATATAAGGCAACTTAGAGCAGAACATAGTTCAGAACTTTCACATTTCAGCCTTTTTAGGAGTTACTGTTTCCTATACTCTGCAGACAAGTTGCACAACTTGTAGTTTGAAATGATGGATATGATGAACGGTGCTTTTTGTATAAAGTTGGTATCACAGAAAGGGAGTGTTGGATGTAGTTGAGGTGGGTATCTAAAGGAAGCATGGCTCATCAACTCTCCGGAAATGAGGCCAAAAAAATAATCTGTTGTACTTCTGGATATATCAAGTCATATCAAGTGTGACGGGAAACTTCAACTCTTCAAGTATTGCCGGAGTAACAAACAGGAAAATTGTCTTGTCACCAACCATATCACTGAAGTGTCATTGCATTCTCCTAGTGCCTACAATCCTACAGAGACAAATCTAAATGTAATTGATCGGTGCAACTACAATTTTGTGCTTTTGTTGCGCAACAGGAGCTTTCACATATTTAGGAGAGGCTATAGCCAATGCTTTGAACCATCTCCTCGCATCGACCAATTTTGTTTAAGCACACATGCAGAAATACTGCAGAATCTCTTCTGAATCCTGCATCATTACAGTTCAAGGCTTGCACACCATACGATCGAGGTGGTCCCCACAATGACCATGAAACCACCTAAGCCAGCAAATGACAATGCCTAAAGCAGCAGCCTGGCAATACTTCCATAAATAACCAACGCACTTGATATTACTTGACATACCAACATATAAGACTAATTATTCTCACTTAATTTTAATAGTGCTCATGTACAACGCTTGCTATAGACACCCACTTCCACTTCGTCCACGCACTAAAATGCCAGGCATTTTTCCCCATTACTGTATCTATGTTCTAGGTATGTCGCATATAATGGAATGGAAATAGATTGTATCACACCCTTCCAAGATATTTAACCCTACAAGAGCTGTAGACAGCATGTGCGCACCAATGCAGGATGCCATTAGAACTAGAAAAAAACTGAAAAAAGAAGCCATTAGACTTGAGCGTTGTCACAGAAGTCTCCAGCATCAAACTCTAGTCTGTTTCTCGACAGACTGATCATAACGATAGTTCTTCTGAGACACACATATAGACATATAGGGCCCAAGAGCTTAAACATCTCTTTTCACGGAGGAAGATTTTGATACTTTTTTTTAGAGGAGGGGAGGAAGATATTTGACTAAATGGAGAAACATCCTACATGGCAATTTCTAAGCACAACTACGACTGCATAAGATGGCAGTAGGCCGAATCCACCGGCTAGGCTTCAGCCTACCCTCCGCCGGAGCCAACCCCTGACTACCGGAGCTCGGATGCGGCGCACTACGATGGAGGCACCAGGCTGCGGCGACATCAGAGCATGTGGTGTTGGGGGTGGGGGGACAGTGCATGGGGGAGAGAAAGAGAGGAGAGAGTGGAGGAGAGAGGAGAGGAGGTGGCGCCGGACGGCGGGCTCGCCGCCGGCAAGGGGCAGCGGCGTCGTGTGCAGAGGAAGGCGGCGGCATCAGGTGCGCATGACGGCAGGAGAATAGAGAGAGAACAGAGAAGTAGAAGCAGGGCAAAAGAAAGGGAGGGGAGGAAAGAAAACGAAGAGGAAGGAATTGAAAGGGCGGAAAGGAAGAGGAAGGAGGGAAAAGAGAAGAAAAATAGGCAGAGAAAAAAATAGACAAGTAAGAAAAAGGAAATTTAGTTAGATTTATGCTGATTCAGGTCATAGTCGAGATTGTGGAATCTTTTAGGATTTTATAGGAGGATCAAAAGCCTATCTAAAATTTAGGGATTATCTGATTCGTCTGTACATGGCTCGACAGTAATTAGAAAAGATTCACCCATTCAATTACGACTTCACAGTAATGTCTCTATTTTATAATATTTTTGTAATTTTGATTTTATTACTAATTTTAATACACAGATGGCAATTTACTTACTCACTAGAAGCATATTTATATATTTTTGTGACATGCTTTCCAATAGTGAGGTGCCTATGTTGTATTTCTCTCTTTTTTTTTCTTTGCTTCTCTTTTATTTATATATGAATTTAGATTATATAAGAGTAAAATACTATATTGTATCAATTTAACTTAATTCTTTTAATCTACTATTCATTTTCATCCTGACTCCGCTAGTACTACATGCATTTACCAAGTTTTTTTGCAAAAAAAAATCTATTTGTACAAAAATTGACAAAGGCGATATTATCCCAGAGAGCCACAGCAACACCTAACTTTGCAAGAGAAAATCAACTTGTAATTTGGCATAGATAAACTAAAGAAGAGAAAGGAGCTTGGAGCTTTGCAAGTGCCAGTTTCTTTCGATGACATGCAGAATTGATGTTCTGCTTCCCAAATCATTATAGATCAAACCTTAGTCTCCACGAAGTCGAACTGAGACCTAGCTACAGTGGCAACGTAAACACGTAACCGATAAATGGGCCTAGCAAAGGCATAAGAAAACGGTTTCCCTGTTCCCTTCTCTGTGTTCCTCTCGTGTTTCCGTCGACGTAGCAAACATCCAGAGCACCCTTCCTATCCCCCTCATGTTTCCCTGATGCTCTGGATGTTTGCCACGTCGACGGGAACACGAGGAGAACACGGAGAAGGGAACATGGAAGCCGCGTTCAAGGCATAAACTTTGACCTGCACAACTACAACCATTCAGTATAAATTATCTTGGGGCAGTTTTGTTAGTCGATGGGTTGAGCTGCCTTCCTAGCGCACAGAAGCACACCGTCACCTCAAGATACTGCATACAGCAACACAAATGCAGTGTGCCATTAGCCCTAGCTAGTATGACAAGAAAAGAAGCCGCACGCCTCCAGCATTTAGGAGCGACGATGGCTTATGACATTTTTTAATGTAACTTTTTTTACTGTAATTAATAATAACTTATTTGATGTGATTAAATTTAAAAAATTTAAAAATAGAAAAAACATGTTGATCCATCATCGGACAATACGAAGGAATTCGAAAAAGAGATAAAACAAAAAAGATAAAATTAAAAAATAATGAATTAAAAACTATAACATGAAGCTGGAACGAGAGTTAGTTTGTTGCAACAGTCCCAACCATAAAGGGAGCCAGCGCATCAAAAACTAATCCGTTTGATGCTAAACTGACTTTGAGCCAACCAAACCCCATCGACACGCATTTAGGGTGCCTTTGGTTGAGCTTTTGGGAGCTGCTTTTACTTCTAAAAAGCCAAAAGCCAACCAAAAGGGTGGAAACCAGAAGCTGTTTTTTCAGAAGCAGCTACTTTTGGATAGTACAGTTTTGAAAGCACTTTGGACCCTGCTTTTGGCTTTTGGCTTTCTTCTTTTTGAAATGGTGAAAATAGAGAGCTGTTTCACAGTTGTTTCAAGGAAAATAGAGATAGAAGGTAAGTTTTATACTTGTTTGAAACAAACAGCTTACAGTTTTTCCAAAGCCCACAACCTACAACCTACAACAGCTTTTTCACAACCCACAGCTCACAGCAGCTTTTTCAGAAAAGCACAGCTGACAGCTCAACCAAACACGTAACCACGAGCGAGCACGCCAGTCCCTGCGGACTGCGGAGAAAGATCTCCTAGCCCGACGGAGAACACCATCTACGTGTTGGCCTTTGCCTTAGCGATTAGCACCCAGCCAGATGTCACCGGCATGTTGGCCTTTGTCTTAGCGACCCGACCAGGAAGGTAGGGAAGTTCCCGCAAACTAATCCATTTGCACACATACTATACGGCCTGAGTTTTTTTGGCGGAAGCTTTTGTTTTTTTGTTGTGACTTGTGACTTTTAGACTGTTTATTTGAGATACATATGATTTTTGTCAATATAAATGAAGTCGGTACAGAATATACTATAATTAACGAGTAGACTATCTTAAAAAAATAGTTTATTTAAAAGCTAGTTTTTTTAGAAACGGAAAACAACAGACCCATGGTCCCACACGGGCTCCCCACGCCCACCCAAACTCTGCTTCCAGGAGCAAATCACCTTCTAATTTGACGCAACGTACATGGAGGCAGGCTAAAACTAGTAGCGCCAGTGCGTGGCCAAAAGCGATTTGCGTAATCCAACCCACGGAACACACCGAGGGGTTCCAAAAAAACAAAAGCGATTCGACACGGCCGCACACGCAAAAGCAGAGGCGGGTGCGGTGCGAGACGAGGCTTGGAGCCCACCGGCGACACCTGTAACCAACCCCGGCCCAAAAAAAATTCTCATGGGAAACAATGGCGTCATGACGGCGACGTCGATGCGTCCTTAATTCGCAGCCGGGTTGTTCCCAGATCTAGATTAATGCGGATCCAGAGCGCTTGTTTAGTAAAGTTAATATGCCGTTCTTGATGATGGTGTCAGGGGACTAAGCTGAGCTTGTTTGGACGGGCGTGTGGTGTACCTTGTGGTCGGAGGAGAGCGGCACGGCCACGCCGCCGCGGGAGAGCACGGCGCGGGAGTCGCCGCAGTTCGCGACGACGATGCGGCGGGGCCCCACGACGGCGACGACAGCGGTGGAGCCAACAGTCTGCTCGCCGGTCTCCCTCTCGTCCGCGCCGCCGACCTCGCCGTCCAGACGGGCGAAGCAGGCCGCCATGGCCTCCTTCCACCGCGTGCCATCCTCGTCGTCCTCGTCCTTGGCCCCGCCCTGCCCGCCGCCCCCGCGCTGCAGGCGACGCAGCCGCACCTCCTCCGCGAGCACCACGTGCATCCGTTCCCGGCACGCCTCCGCCACGCGGGACCCGCCGTGCCCGTCGTATACCGCGAAGAAGCCCTCTTTCTCCTCCACCTCTTCCCCCTCTCCATCTTTCTCGCCCTCTCCCACGTCGCCGATCTTCCCCTCCGCCGCCGGCGCGGCCAAGAACGACGCCGCGACGGCGACCGCGTCCTCCATCTCCCGCCGGCGCCCGATCACCGACACCGCGCCGTGCGACACGCACGCCGGCCACCTCGATGCAGCCGGCAGAGGCTCAGGCGCCACCTTCGCCGAGTCAGACGAGTCCGAGGAGCTATCCGACCCTGGCCGCACCCTCTTCGCCGCCGGCGCCGTCCGGCCGAGCCGCCGGAGCTCCAGCCGGCGCCGCCGCGCCGACCGGGCCACGCTGGTCACTTTCCTGTCGCCGGCGAGGAGCTCCCGTACGGACACCTCATGATCTAGCTTGCTCATTTCCCTCCGCGCAGAGAGAGCAAAGGAAGTGGGGGCGGGGGGAGGGAAGCCGCCTTTAATACCCACGGCCCCGGGAAGAAAGGTAGGAGAAGGCGTCAGGACCGTCGGATCAGCCTTACATGGTCCGGATGCGCGACAGCGGGGGGCCGCAGAGCCTATGCGGCGTGGATCTCGCAGGCCGGGACGTGGACGGCCAGGATCAGCCGGAGCCCGTCGCGTGGCGCTCGCGATGAGCGGCTTTCGACCTCGGGGCTCGAGGAAGGGCGTGGTGCGCCCGGCTCATGTGGACTGTAAAGAGGGATCTCGGCGTTTGGCGGTGGGGTCAGGGGTGGCGGTGGGTTGAGGTGTATGTGGAGAGGGCGCAGCGAGCGGTCCACAGTTCGGTGCTTTTAGGTAACGCGTGGGACCCGAGTGTGAAGCGGAGGGGAGATACGTGGAGAAGAGAGAAAAGAGGCCCTGAGGGGCATGTCGTGCAATTTTGACTGGTAGGAAAGAATTGGTAGATGCACATAGCCAATATGCGATACTCAGGTAGTTTTGGATGTCTTCTTGTATATGCCCGGTTCTAAAAGCTATTTTTTTACTGTTCTACAATAACTAATTTTCAAAGTATTTTTTTGATAGAGTCTACTAGTTAATTATAATACATACTGTACCGACTTCAATTATATCGGTAAAAATCGCATGTGAGTTTCTGTTACTCCATACTCCCTCGCACAAACAGTTCAAAAACCACAAGCCGCAACTAAAAACCACAAACCGCAACAAAAAAGAACAGACCCTATAACTTGTTAAAATATCTTCAAACGTCTTCATTTGTACAATTGTGGCATTCTTTGAAAGGTGTAACTTTTAAATTATGACAACATCTTTGGCCCGTGGCAATATTCATCCAAGAACACTTTGAAAACAACTCAAGATGGACTTCGACGACAACGGGTGTACCTCATGTGGAATAATTGGAAAAAGAAAGTAATTGAAGAATCTTTCAAAACCATTCTGTCAATAGCTACGTAGAGTGACTAAAAAGAGACGGTTGGCCAAAGAAAATGCATCTTCGGTGACCCGTAAGTTGTCTCGCTCTAGCTTACATCGCATTTTTTTTCTAATCCTTTATTACCTTGGAGTCTTTCCTTATGCTAGTCTACTAGTCTAGCTATCGTCTAGCCTATCATTATATATTGGGTGGGTTTTTTTGACCTTATAACTTGGATTTTTTCAGTAACTAATTTTTAAATAGAGTGTTTTTTAAGACGTGTTATATAAGTCGATTGTACTAAACACTGTCCTGACTTTATCTATATCGATCAAAATAGCACGTAAGTATCTCTTTCGAACAGTTAGAATTCAAAATTTTAATACAAGAACCATAAGCCACATCCAAAAAAAATCCACATATTTTCTGCCTTTCTATCAATGGATCAGTAGAGCTCTCGCCTCTTCTTGCCAAAAAAAAAACTTTTGGAATCTCTCCAAGTTGTAGGTAGTTATTGCTTTTAACCAAAACCATGGCAACACTTATTGTCACCCGTCTTTAGTATTTTTCTCTTTCTAATTACCATAGTAATAGTGTGGATACATACACAATAATAGCATGTGATGTGCGATATTTCCTTTTAAAAAAGTGAATTTACGCTAGGTACCTTTTTTCCCTTTGCGGTTCTGTTTGGTTTTAGAAGAAACTGAGCTGTTTCGATTCCAGCGAGTTACCGCAGCAGTGGTCTGGGAGAGTGAGCGAGACCGGTGCGTGGACGGCCGCTCGGGTGGAGAGGAGAAATATCGCGAGGCCTGCGATATTCGGAGCGTGGCGGGGGACGCGTGTCGACGGCTTCGGGGCGCGGGCGGGCATGCCGGGGTCCAGGTGCAGCGCATAGCCTGCGCGCCCCGCCACCTCCAGAAATTCTATTAGAGCAAGTACAATAGTATAGTCAACTAGTAACTATAACACTTGTCCATTTTATCTATAACCTTCAAAAAAATAGTTCATACAATAAGGTAGCTATTACAATAACTATTTAGCCCCACTGTAAGAGAGTGAAATGCATATTTTTACGTGCTATAGCTAGCTGTAATTTAGTAGCCAGCTTCTTTCTCTCTCTGCCACGTAAGATTTGATTGATATTATATTTGCTATAGCCTGCTGACTAAGCCTTATTGTACCTGCTCTTATGCAACGGGGATACAGCCGAGTTTGTGTCACCGGCCAACCGGAGGATGACACGTGGCAGCAAATATTTAAAAATTAATATTTTTACTGTAGCAATCAATAAAGATATATATTTTTACTGTTTTCTACTGTAGCAAACAGTAAAAATATTTTTTTATTGATGTGCTAAGTATAAAACAGTGAAATATTACTCTGCGCGCCGGGCCCCACCGCCCCCGCGCGCCGTGGGCGACGTGGACGCCTCGGCCGTTACGACGGACGCATGTCTTACTCCTTTACCTCTCTCTCCATTACCTGTCGTCCTCGGACGCTTCGCTCTCGCCCTTCCATGGCCTGGACGTCGTACGCACGCTCCGAGTTGATGCGTCGCTTGCCACGTGTGGCACCCTGTAAGTTCGCAAACAGGGTACGGCTTGTAGTTTTCTGCTGGCCTGCTTCTTCTTCCTCAGCACTCAGCAGAGAGAACTCGTCTGGTTTTTGAATTTCGCGGCTTGATCGATCGACACGTAGCCCGAAGGAGCACTCCTCTACCGAGAAACAATTCGTCGTCTAGTGATTTTTAGCGAGGGCTGGTTCGATAGGTTAAAAGCTCCGTAGATTAAGCAGCAACATGTTTTGCTATTTATAAGCCGTCTGATTTTCTTCTTAAATATATGTTAATTTTTGGAATCATTAGATTTGTACAAGAAACGAAGAGCCATTTGATTGCATTTAAGCAACAGTGTAAATCAGAACAAGCGTAGCTAGCAAAAGGAACACCTACAAACGTAAATTAACCATTTCGCTTGGTAGATGAGTAGAAAATTGGAAGGCATACGAGCGTGACGCAATTAGAGAAATTTGGACACTGTTGGACCCATAGCCCACTGAAATTCCATTTTTGGCCCCCCAAAGCAAAAAATTCCAAAAATGGACCCCATTTGAGCGCGCGTTTACGGGAGGTTGCCACGTGGGCACTGTTCATCCGGTCGTGCGGTCAGCGACCGCACGACCGGCCTGGCGCCGCGCCCGAGCGCGCGAGCTCCCGCCCCACCGCGTGACTGCCTCGCCCACCGCGCGACCGGCCCGCCCACCGCGCGTCCCGCGCCCGCCAGCGCGCGTCTGCCGTGGCGCGGTCGCCCGAGCGCGCGTCTGCGTCCCCAAGCGCGCGTTTGGTCTGTTTAGGGTTTGTAATACTCGTGAATATTTGTATGGTTTCTCAATTTTGTAGTTGTAAACTGAGAAAAAAATAGATAAAGTTGCAATAATAAATTATGTTCATTGTTAGTTGCAGATGTATAAAAAATTTGGATAAATTTTTTTAAAAAACGATTAATCATAGAACGATCGTTTCGTAAAGTGGTAAGTGATATTTAGAGTTTCGTATCGTTTTGAGGTTTGCAATCACCATGTTATTTGTATGTTTTGTCAATTTTGTAAATGTAAACTCGGAAAGAATCTGACCAAGTAGTCATAAAAGTTTATATTCATTATAACTTGTAGATGCTAATAAAATTTTGGTAAATTTTTTTAGGAACAATTGACCGTAGAACGGTCGAGACATAAAGTGGTAAGTGATATTTCGAAGGTTAGTGAGAATTCGTGTACGGTGAGGAGCGCTATGTTAATATTGTTAAATGAGGTGATACGTGAATCATGGAATGCGAAAATACGAGATATTGAACTTCATAATACAGTTGGGAGTAACATGCCGCGTAGACTTTTATTACATGCATAACATATAGCATGATATGCGACTAACCCACCCAACTGCTCGTACGACCTACTGTGTGGACCGGGGCCACTTTCCCTTCCTTGCTCGCTCGGCGTTGAACTCCTCCGCGGCCTCTTTTGCCTTAGCCGCAATTTCCCTCTTTCTCTCGCGCTCCATCTCGCGAGCCTCCCGCTCCCTACGCGTGCACGCTTCAAGATGAGCTTGCGTCTCGCGCTGTATACGCAGGGTGTGCTCGTGCTTGCGGCGCTCCTCCTCCAGCAACTCCTTCTCCTTTGTGACATTCCACTCCTCGAAGTCGAGGGTCCATTGGTCCGCAGGGTGGATCTCAAGATCGATCCATTTGCGGTAGGCACATAGGGGCTCCGGAGACTGTAAATAAAAGAGAGATATTGTTAGTGCGTGTTGTGAAGGAGAAAAGGTAGGGGAAAATGGTGCATGTGGTCGTTACCGGCTGCCGATAGGTTGCGGTGTCAAAACGGCGGTTGGGGTAGTCACTGGAGTAGTTTGCGCAACCCCAGTACCGCATACCTAGACTGATGCGGTGCTTACACTTGAAGAATTTGCACACGTCCCCGCACCAACAAAGGGGAGGTGTCTCCCCCTCAGGTGGTAGTTGTGGCGAACGCTCGGTGGGGACGTCCGGGATGGGGTTGTTGCTACGCGGGCGCTCTGGGGGGGGGACCTTTCATCGTAGCACGATGGGCTTGTTCTACCCGGGCCTGTATCGCCCTTATTTTCTCGTCGCGGGCGGCATCGCGGGCTGCAGCTGACCGTGCTATGTCACGGGTCTCCTCCCAATCCTTCACCATCTTGTCCCATTGCTTCTTCTTGCCTTTGTCCATCCCGGTTGGGTGAGGGAAGCGCGATGTAGTATGGGGTTTGGATGTGCAATGTTCGCTGGGAAATGGAATGCATACCAATTTATAGGGGCCGTTTTGTCTCTACTCGTACGTGTAAAGATGGTCCGCGTGGTCGTAGCAGTGAGTAAAGATGGGAGGGCTGCGATATCACTGAAAAAAGGCCCCCGTTTTGTCATGTCACTGGCAAAAGCTGGCATCTTTTGTCATCCCACTGAGCAAAGCTGACCTCTTTTGTCATATCACTGAGCAAAGCTGCCTCGTTTTGTCATGTCTCTGAGCAAAGCTGCCCCATTTTATCATGTCACTGCGCAAAGCTGGCATCTGTTGTCGTCTCACTGAGCAAAGCTGCCTCGTTTTGTCATGTCTCTGAGCAAAGCTGCCCCATTTTATCATGTCACTGCGCAAAGCTGGCATCTGTTGTCGTCTCACTGAGCAAAGCTGCCTCGTTTTGTCATGTCTCTGAGCAAAGCTGCCCCGTTTTATCATGTCACTGCGCAAAGCTGGCATGTGTTCTCATCGCACTGAGCAAAGCTGCCCCGTTTTGTCATGTCTCTGAGCACAGCTGCCATGTTTTGTCATCTCACTGAGCAAAGCTGCACACTCAGTCACCCAAGCTAGAAATGATGTCCTCCTTATTCAAGCCACGGGGAACCGAAGATGATGGCCTCATTCGGTAAGAGGTGTTATTTGATCCAATATTAAAATTTATTTCATTGTCAATATTATGTACATCTGTCCCTGTATACATTTTATGCTTTCTTATGTAATGCGTTTTGAATGTGATGTGTATCATTGCACTTGGGACTTTTAGGGAATGACTTAATGACTTTTACACTAGCTCAGGGACTGAAAATGGATAATTGATGAGATAGGCTCCTCCCCTGAAGACCTGCAGGAATTTGTGCATTCACTCTCTTACGTGTACGTACAAAATTGTACCACACGTCATTCTGCCAAGCTAAAGTATTAACCTAATATGTATATGTCGTAATGGCCTAGCCAGAGTCATCAAGCTGCTCGGTAGGCGGTAGCTCAACAGCAGCCCGTTTTGTCTAGTCACTGAGCAAAAGCCAAAAGCTGACCTGTTTTGTGTAGTCACTGAGCAAAAGCTGACCTGTTTTGTCTAGTCACTGAGCAAAAGCTGACCTCTTTTGTCATGTCACTGAGCAAAGCTGACCTCTTTTGTCATGTCACTGAGCAAAGCTGACCTCTTTTGTCATGTCACTGCGGAAAGCTGGGCTCTTTTGTCATGTCACTGCGGAAAGCTGGCCCGTTTTGTCAACTCACTGGCCAAAGCTGGCCCATTTTGTCAAGTAACTGGGCAAAGTTTGTGGTATTTCTGCGTGAGGCTGCCCCCCACACAGCCTATAAAACGGAGCCATCCCTCACATACTCCCTGGCCATGTTATCAGTCACCTCCTGAGTAAGTTGTTCACAATCTGTGTAGTTTTATTTCGTGCTCACTCCCCCAGACTAGGCAATGAGTCAGCTCAGCACGTCTTCATGGGCACCCACGGTGATGTGCCCAAATTGCAACTTGGTGGTTAGACGTAGGACATCACAGACGGCCAAGAATCCCGGGCGACACTACTACAAGTGCCCCAATCACTCGGTGAGTCATATTGTTTCGGGTTCATTCAAATCGTGGTGGTATGTTTAAAAATCTTCTTGTCATGGAATCGCAGGAAGCTCATGGTGGTTGCCGATTCTGGGTGTGGGAGGATGAAATGGGAAATAGGAATGACAGTGTTCGCCGTGAGAGAGTTGTCGTGGGGGGTTGCGACCCCGTCGGGATGCAGCATCGTTTCGACAGACTAGAGTGGAAGATAAATTTAATGTTGTGTGCTATTTTGTTTCTTGTGTTTATTGTTATCCTCAAGTTGTAGTGCTGGAGGTTATCCTCGTGTATGTTCGCAATGTTTTATGCTATCTTGTCGTCAAGCTCTTTTGGTAATGTTTTATGTACGGTTGTGTTGTATTTTAGTTCTTGTGTTCGTTGGTGTGTTGGTGGTTGTACTACTTGCTACATGTCATGTACGTGAAATGTATGAGTTGTTCGTGTTGTCTTTGCCTGATGCCTTCTCCTCGTATATGTTGGTAATTTTTTATGGAATTTTTTGTACGGATAATCCCTTTTTTATTTGATATATACATTGTAAGTGATATTTTTATGTTACTAAGAATTAGTGTACCAAGAGTATGTTAATATTGTTAAATGACTTGCTATCTGAATCATTGAATGCGAACACACGAGATAATAACCTTATGTGAATAGAAATAAACTTCATAACATGCCGCGTACAATTTTATTACATGCATAACATATAGCATGATATGCAACCAACCCACCCAACTGCTCGTGACATGAAAACTCACTGAAAAGGATACATGCCTATGACGTGAACACTCACTGTAAAGGCTACAGCCTACGCCCCTATTTGGTTGGTTTCTGTAGCGATAGGCTTTTCAGAGTAGCAATAAATGTTCCTATGTAGGCTTTTCAGAGTAGCAATAAATGTTCGTATGAAGGCTTTTCAGATCGTAGTCTTTATGTAGGCAGTTTAGCTGGCATGTGTTGTCATCTAACTGAGCAAAGCTGCCCCGATTTGTCATATCACTGCGTAAAGCTGGCACGTGTTGTCATCTCACCGAGTAAAGCTGAGCGCTTTTGTCTTGTCTCTGGGCAAAGCAGCCATCTTTTGTCCCGCCATTCGATATAAATAGCACGGTAGAGGTCCCATGAAGTTGTAGCCAGAAAACCCTGTAAATCGAACAAAGAACATACCATGGCGGAAGATGAGGGGCCAGTCGGATATGGGTCACCGAAGGAAGACCTTCCCTTGGAAAGGAGGGAGATGTTCGGACCACAGTACCGCTTGCTACCAAGCCGGCGTGCGCAACCAGCGTGGCCGAAATGCAGACACAATGAGTACGTGGTCGTGCAGGTCCTGGAAGGGCCGAACGATGGCGGGCGCCGTTTCTTCCGATGCCCACGCTCCGGGGTAGAAATTACTAATAGTACATTTTTTATTGCTTATGGACCCTCCATGTTTACTGTCATTTTTCGCAGATCGCGAAATGCGACTTCTCCCGCTGGATCGACCCTCCTCATGAACGGTATATTGACCGTTATGTGGGTACTTTATGGGACCGAATAATGGACTTGGAGTACCGAATGGAGACTCTCAATGAGGAGAACAATGAGCTCCGCCAACAGATGCAACGCGAGAGGGGAAACGAGGAGGTTGTCAACATAGGAAGCTCTTATGATCCCACATGTTGCTGCGCGAACCCGAGCTGCATATGTGCGTGCCACTACCACGATGGCCAGCCCCGTCCGAGGCGGCCCCCTCAGCAGTTCTCCATGTGGGTGCCACGAGGCTCGTTTGGCATGTAGGCCACGAGGGTACGGAATGTGTTGATGCTGTGCCAGTAGGACTGTTGTGTTGATGTTTTGGGTGTAGAAGTTTGCATAAATTCTGTCTGTATGTGCAATGTATGTGTTGTTTCGTGTTGTAAGTGCATGACGCCTTCATTTTCTGTGACCTTCATATTCTGTGCCCTCTTTCCATAACGATGTAATGTGCAACGTTGTTAAGCATGTGATGAATTGGTTGTTATGTACGTGGAGTTGTTATCACAAGGCAAAAAAAATTGTTGTCAAGCTTTGTCTTCTCCCGCTACCCCGTGTTGTCATCTCTCAGTTGGTTGTACGCCGTACTAAATCAAAGAACTTAGAGCTACCCTTTTATACTGGAAACCATCTTTGAACATCAAACCATCAAGCACTTGAAAAACATCACAAATATTACAAAAGCACAATTAAAAAATTCATTCATCATCTCGTCGTCGCCGCCTCGTACGGCGCATATGATCCTCTGAGAAGGTGAACCTACTAGGGGAGCGGGGTGCATCGCGAAGATCGTAGTGCGAGGGGTGTGGCCGAGGCGGCGGTGGGTACAACTGTGTGGACAGTTGCGACGGCTGGTCATAAAGCATAGAGCTCACCCAGTCGGAGGAGGTGCCTACGTCCTGCTTAGATGGTACAACTGAATTAGACAATGGAAAGTACGAAAATTGTTCATAATGAAATACACATGTTTAGTGCATACCGGGGTATGTGGCTGGTGAAATGAGGATGTCGACGGGAAGTCCCCCATGTACTCGTGCGATGTCATGCCTTGATAGGTCGGCACAACCCACCTGTCCGGGTCATACAGGTTGGTCTGCACCTGTCCCGGGAGATACGAGGGCAGCTGCCCCTCTGGTTGGTCCGGCGAGTCAGCGGCGCTGTCTGGAGTGGGCCCCCGTCGTCCTGGAGAGCGCGGTCGCTCGTCCGTCGCCCTCCGTGATGACGATGCCCGTTGCGACGTGCTATCCCGTCGCAATTGCTGCAAGACGAACATGTGGTTAGACATAAATGGTAAATGAGTGCATGAACAGATAGTTGCCAATTGTCGAACCGCCGGGCCGAAGCGCGTGGAGGCCGAGCGACCGTAGCTTGGCCGACTCTCGGACAGCCCCTCTGGTTCGTGCGGCGATGTCGACCTCCGTGATGACGTCGCCCTCCGTAGCTGCGTGCTATCCTGTTGCAATTGCTGCAAGTCGAACATGTGCGTAGACATAAATGGTAAATGAGTGCATGAACAAATAGTTGCGAATTGTCGAACCGCCGGGCCGAAGCGCGTGGAGGCCGAGCGACCGTAGCTTTGCCGACTCTCGGACGGCCCCTCTGGTTCGTGCGGCGATGTCAACCTCCGTGATGACGTAGCCCTCCGTAGCAGCGTGCTATCCTGTTGCAATTGCTGCAAGACGAACATGTGGTTAGACATAAATGGTAAATGAGTGCACAAACAAATAGTTGCCAATTGTCGAACCGCCGGCCCGAAGCGCGTGGAGGCCGAGGATGGCCGTGCTGATCCTGGTGCTGACGGAGGCGCGGAGGGAGGTGGTGGTCCCCGGCCACGTCCGCCACCGCGTGTAGCAACAACGTCATCTCGGTGGCGACCACAACTCAAGCCCCGTATCGCACCCCTTGCCCTTTCGCTGATGCTGCGCATATAACTTACCCACCGAGATTCGGTATTTGACTTCCTATGTCGTATAGCCTCATTAGCCTCGATGTCGATACGATGTAGCCGGTCCACCTGCAGTGAAACAAACAGTCAGTTCAAATGTAATCCTGCATTGCGTAATGACACAGTACTCTCGTACCGCCTCGTCGACCCGTGCCGCTAGATGACTGTCTGGACCTTCCTGTATAGCCGCCCCGTGAACAGCATGAAGTGGAGGTTGTGGCGGCTCCCCTGTAGTAAGCCTACAGCGGGTGCGTGGAGCGTACCAGTCAAGGTACGCCCTGTACGGCGCGGGGTCGTCTGGGTCGTACGGCCGTGTCTCATCCACAACCATCGTATGCGCATGGTCAGACCACATGTCTGTCCACGTCCGCTGTGTGGCTCTCCAGTCTTCGGTCGCTCTCCCTCTCCTCGATTGCCTGCAAGTCCATTGAGACATTACACAATCAGTACGGTACTGACATTGACACTAATGCAGTAATTAAATTTGGGGTGTACTGACATACCGGTGCAACTCCTCCGCAAGAGGGCGTCCTGCCATGGGAGGGACATGCTGGTACAACCCGAACTGTCTCATGACTCGGTGTGGGCTGTACGGCTCGACGCAGTGCGCGAACACCAAGTGGCAGGTCGTCAGCCAGTACCTCTGATCTCGCTCGCACTGGTATGACAACCCGTGGCGGGCCGTGTTCGCAATTAACTGTGGAGACCATGGCCACCAGTCTACGTCGCCAAACGCCAGACGCTCGAACCTCTGGTGAAAATCCGAGTACGCACGTCTCGGTCTCTCCCTGGCCCACCTCAACTGACCATGCGTCCAACGTGTACCCATTGTGGGCCCATCAACGGGGTCGTCACCACCATACAACTGCGGGACGAGGTCATAAGGGTGCACACGACGAGCAAAGTCAGGCCTGCCAACGGGGAAGTGTTCCCATGACCACAACTGAAGGAGAAGGTAGCAGGCGGCTAGGATCGGCTCGCTGGCCGCGGTGCGCTGCGAGGCGTCACACAAGCCTCGGTATGTGGAGCTAAGGACTGCTGATCCCCAGCTATACTGTGGCTGCTGACCAGGCCAGCCATCCGCCAAGGACTCCGCTAGCGGTATGTAGCTAGGCTGCACGGAGTCTCCAGTCGTGCTAGGGAACAAGACGTACCCGAACAGATATAGCAGGTATGCAACGAAGTGCGTCCGCACCGCGACCTCATCTGCGTCCTCAGGACAGGTCATGAAGCGACGAAGCCATCCATGTGGCACCCCAGCTGCGTTGTCTCGGATCGCATGACCGAACCGGTGACCCAGACGGACCTTCCAATCTGCTGCCTTCGGGGGTGGCACCAAAGCAGCACCACGGAGGGGTAGACCTGTAATCATCGTGACGTCCTGCAGCGTAACCGTCATCTCCCCCCACCGGAAGTGGAAGGTGTGAGTCTCCGGCCTCCATCGATCAACGAGAGCTGACAACAGTGGCGCATCGTACTGGAACCCATGCGGTAGATCCAACATGCGGGCAATGGGCAGCAGACCGGTGTCCCGTAGTAGTGGGATGTACCGAGGGTCGAGACGCCAGTTCTCTCGGGGGCCCCTAAGGACGAAGCAAGGAGGCCCCTGTGCGGGTGCCGACAACCACACATGGCATCGGTGGTGCTCGTCCCAACGGGGCTCTAGCAGCTCGAACGCCATGTCCTGCCAAAGAAGGATAACAAGTTAGTGTACATTACAACAAAATGTGCAACAAATAACAACATAACTCACAACAAATGTTATGACAGGGAAACGTACGGAATGTACAAAAACATACGTAAAATGTGCACACGAATATGACCCACACGACAAGGAAACATATGGAATGTGCGAAAATATACATAACATGCTAATGTGCAATACATAGCTACACCATCGAGCCAACAATTAAGCGTACACCTCCTGAATAATACATTACATATGGATTGTGGTTGGTACTACGGAGCGTTGCTTGATGCCGGCCTGTTTGGGCACTGACTGAGGGAGTGGCCAAAGGTCTTGCATAGCCTACACTTCGGGCGCCGAACACGATCCCCTCGCTGGCTCTCATCCATGTCGTTGCGGATGCGACGGCTTTGTCGTCTTCCACGCCCGACATGCTTCAGTGCATCGTTGGGCACCCACTTTATCTCCCCCGGCCATAATTCCCTGTAGTGCATGTCTACCCCGTAGGAATGGAACTCTGCACTCCAGGTTGCATACAAGTGCTGCATGTCGTAGTACTTGGAGATGTACTGTGTCGACGCCTGGTTCCATACAGCGCATGCCGCGTACACATGGGAGCATGGCTTGTGCAGAAGCTGGGGCTTGTTGCAGCTGCAAGATGCTTCATCACCAATCGTGCATACCTGCTTGCGCTCCCCTCTAATTTGACCCATGACATACTTCTGCCTTAGGCGGACCTCAAACTTCCTCCTTAAGCCATCAATGGGCTGAGCAATGTGGGTTCGAGCCTTCTCCATCTTCCTGTCCATGAAGGCCTGCATGACCTCAGAGTATTGCTTGTTTTCCTCAACATGCTTCTGCGCCATCCTGGCTCTATTCACAAAGTACCCGACGGTACGGTTCCAGGTCTCAGCCACAATTGCCGTGATCGGCAGGGATCTGACGCCCTTCAATACACCATTGTAAACCTCGGACATGTTGGTTGTCATGATCCCATACCTCGCCCCACCGGTGTCGTGCAACAAAGACCACATTTCCAAGTCAGGTGCATTGGACTGAACCCATTGTGAGAATACCCCGACTCTTGTGGAGCCCCCCTCCACGGCCCTTGCTGCTGCATGCACATGCTTCGTAGCCTCCTGATCGAGCTGCCTCCGCAAGGCGTCGAACTTCCGCTTCTGGTTCTGCATGCATAGCTTCTTGAACATCTTCATGAGGTCCTTGCTACGGAACCTTCTGTGGAAGTTCGCTGCAATATGCCTCATGCACCAGCGGTTCTTCACATCAGTCCATGGGACGGGGGCCTGCGTCCCATCCTGCAACGTTCGCAACGCAGACATCAAGCCTGCATTGCGGTCGGAGATAAGGCACACTTCGGGCCTATCTTGCACTACAGCATTCTTCAAATTGCAAAGAAACCAAAGCCAGCTATCTGTATTCTCGCTCTCCACAATTGCAAATGCCACTGGGAGTAGCTGGTCATTTGCATCGGCTGCAACTGCGGTAAGGATAGTGCCCTTGTACTTGCCGGATAGGAACGTCCCATCTACGGTTAGCTCTGGACGGCACCACCTGAACCCTTGTATCGCCTGATGGAAGGCCCAGAACACTCTGTCAAGAATGAAACAGTTCGGGCCCTCCGTAGGATGGACCCTCTCCTGCCTGTTTATGTAAGTGCCTGGGTTTGATTGTGCAATTTGATCCAGCATTCTTGGGACCAGGTCGTACGCCTCCTCGTACGTCCCATACATACCGTGCAGCACCTTTCGCTTCGCCCGCCACACCTTCTTGTAGCTCACTTCGTAGCCCGCCTCGTTCGCTACTGCTGCCATCAGAACCTTCGGGGTAATTGACACATCCGCCTGGACGAGGTGCGTGACCACCTCCGTAACATAACGTGATGTCATGTTGCGGTGTCTATGTACTGGCCCCGCAAGCTCGCAACTGTGATCTTGCAGCACCGTTATCCGGAACTCCGTGCCAACGCCCTTGTACCGTTGTGCACGGACTTTGCCACCACATGACCCGTCCACACACTTCACAACGTACGTGTCCGGCTTTGACTTGTGGACCCGATACGTCCGGCTTATGTTGACGGCATGTCTAGCAATAGCTTGCTGGACAACACTCTTATTACGGAAGCACTGCCCCAGAAAGAGTGCGCCCTCGCTGAACCCCCATTCTCCCTCCTCCGCCTGTGGCAGAACTAGGGCTGCCGCTGCGATGTCGTCCAGTCTGGACGACACAGACGCACCGTCCGTGGTCACAACACGACCTACCACCCCTCCAGTTGCACCTTCGCCATCCTCGTCCTCTCCAGAGCTGCCTGTGTCAACCTCCTCATCCTCCTCGCTGTCCTCTTCTTCCACCCGGTCCCCAAGATACTCATGACAGTCAATACGGGCGGCCCACCACCTGTCGTGCACACCTTCGTTGGGCTGGAAATTCTGCGCACGCCTCCTATCGTCTTCATCACCCACTTCCTCACCCACATGTTCTCCCGCAGAAGGGTCTTCATGACCGCCGGCCACTTCATCTCCACCAGCGGCATCTGAACCAACCATGCCTGATGATTCTGCCCTCTCCACGAACTCGACATACACCATTGGCCTCCCATATATCGCAGCATCAGGGTTGCGCACGACCTCCATGTAGTTCGCCCATGAGGCGTCATTGGTCACCTTCAGAAGTTGCCATATGCTCCCCCTTCCGTCATCTACCATTGAGGCATAGACTGCCTCGATCCGTAACTTATTCCTTGCGGTCTGTCGATCGAACGCTGAACGGACACACCTCCGTAGCTCAGACAAGCTCATGGCGCTCAGACCGGGTGCCCGGATCACGGTCCGCTCGCAATTTGACAGGTCCGCCCCATACGGCCCATCACGTACGAGACCACTCCCATAAAACACCATCAATTGTTCAATGCCAGCCATTGCGTACCTAACATAAGTGCATAATCAACCATTTTAGTACACAGCATGTAACAATCGTACCATCTAATTAACAGTTTCGATTAGTATATGTTTTGTATTTCTAAATCTACGATGTATTTGTAACTATTTTACTTTCAAATTGTACCATACATCAAATTAAATATTCATATCATTTTTATTTCCATACTACGGTCATTCACTAAGCACACTAATTATACAAATTATCTCTAATCTACAAATTTACCACCTACAAATGCTCCAACATAAATATTTAATTTTTCAACACATACACATTATTTACACTACAATCTTTTCTAACTTTTACTTAATATAGTATTTATGTAGCTCTACTATAACTTTCTATGACTGCTATTATATTTTATTTCTAATCTACCAAATTTATTTGTAATTTCTTTTTACCACATACCGCACTGTATGTAGTTCTTCCCTAAGCGTACTAATCATATGCTTCTAATCCTACTACTATTGTTATCACCTACAATTGCTCTAACATAAATATATATTTTCTCAACATCTACACACTACAAATTCGTATTTTCCACCTAACTGAAACTACTCTACAGTACGTATGTTCACTACAAAGGAAAACACTACACACACTACAATACATTATGCCTAACATATGCATGATTTGCTATACATACATAGCGTATAAAAGATTCGCATAAAATAACAGTAACACAAGATGGCTTGCTTAATTAAAGGCTAATGACATACATAAAATGATAGTTGCACGGGCACAAAACTTACCTCTTCTTGAAGCTCACGAGACGATCTACAACTTTTGTACTTGCCAAATCCGCTGATTCCAAACGAAAACAACTGAAATCTTACGGCTTTCGCTCCTCACTTTTCTTCAGTTCCTCCCTCGCGCTCGCTCGGTCTTCACTCAAAAAAAAAGCAAATGAGCTTCCTGGATGTCCATACACGCGTGAAGCTCGGTTTTATCTCTGCATTCATCCATGAGTGAGGGGCCATGCGAGCTAGGTGATGACGCGTGTGTTACTTGTGCTGCTGGGGTGAAAAAACCAAAAAAAAACGCTGCTGCTTTCGGCGCACAGAGCCAAACGCGCGGTCGGGAATCAATCCCGCGGTCAAATCAACGGTCACGCGGTCGGAGGGCAGTCGCGCGGTGGGCAAGCGGACGCGCGGTCCGGTCGTGCGCTCAGGAAGAGGGACGCGCGGTCGCGCGGTCGGCACGCGAATGGCGCGGTGGGGAGCGGCGCAGGCCGGTCGTGCGGTCCCCGACCGCACGACCGGGCCACGTGGCGGCCTGGGGTGATCCCGCGGTGGGAAGGGGTCCAAAAGTGGAATTTTTTTGTACAGGGGGCTAAAAACGGAATTTTGGGTATTTTAGGGTCCAACAGTGTCCAAATTTCGCAATTAGAGACCCAATTGGACAAATATTTTTATGTACTATAATCTGATAATTAAGCAAAACTAATAATCCTTTTGTTAAAGTGTGATCTGAAATTGTCAACCTATCCAACTCTGATTCAATTTTCTTTTTTGTTCGGGACTCTAATCTCTAGCCTATATTGTACCCCTGTAGTCGTCAATTTAGATATGTCGATGTTCCTCGCCAATTCTGATCCTTAACTCGAACGCTCGTAGGAGCACGGAACGATGTCTCATTGTACCGAGAAATAATTTGCTTTCGAGCGTTCGTAGATTTTTTACGTAAAAAAACGTGTCCCGTATTCTTTTGATCTTTTATTTCTACTGTACATTTTTATAACAAGTGGTATCACAGCTAAGTTTAAAACCTAACCACGGTCCCCAACATCCGTATACAGCAGGGGCGTAGCTACCGGGGGAGCTTAGTGAGGCTTGAGCCTCACCTCCTCCGGTAGCAACTTTATATATAAGTAAAAATAGGGAGAGAAAGAGAGAGATTAATAAACCCAAAGAGAAACTAGCTCTTCTTGATGGGAAAGTTAAAAAGGTTAAGAATAAGCATGAAATTAAAGAAGACGACAAGAAGGAGAAAGAGAAGAAGTGAAAATCATAAAATTAAAGAAGAGCTAATCAATCAAAGAAAGAAAGTGAAATAATATACGTAAATCGTAAAATTAAAGAAGAGGAGGAGGAGGAGGAGCAGTGAAAATCATAAAATAAAAGAAGAGATAATCAATCAAAGAAAAAAAAAGAAATAAAATGAAATATATATGAACCTTCTTGAGTCTGGGGATGACGGTGGAGAGCTCGATAAACCTCTGGTTGATCTTCTCCCTCCGCCATCACTCCGCATGATGTGGTCCTGCACATGCCCCAAAGGCATCGCCGCCACCGAGCCCCCTGCGTGAAAATGATAAGAACATTAGATAGAGTGTTGAAAAAGATGTCATTTTTGTTTCTATTATCTCGTGATTCAAATTAACTTAATTCTGGTATGTTTCATATGATTTAAATTTTCATCGTCATTCATAATTTTTTATTATATCACTAATTTTGTTATGTTTTATACATAGGTAACTTATTGCTACCCTACACTCATGGCGCTTCCTATTATCGAGGTCCCTACTTTCTATTTCTCTATTTTTCATTATTTGTCTCTATCCAATTTATAGTTTCTATATGACTTTGAAATTTTATAAAAGTAAAAGACTAATTTTGTGTCAATTTAGTTTAGACCTATAAATAATTCAGCCTACCTTTAATTTCATTTCTGATTTCGCCACTGGTATACAGCATAAGGCGCGCAGCATCGAAGGCAACATCTAGGGGCGACACTTGTGCGTCATTAACCACCGAATTCGTTCGGCATCGTTAGGGCGGCCATGGCGCGGCATCAAGGCGGCACCACATCCGACGAGACATCGTTCCGTGCTTTGCAGATTCGTGAAGATATCGACTCACGGAGCTACATCAGAAGCATATACGCACGACGAACACAAAACCGAGTTAGCAACAGGCGTCGAGTCCAAAGACAAGTCAAAGATACGACCCAAAAAAAAGTCCGAAGCGGAGAAAGAAAAATCCCGTTTGGGTCGGTGTCAGAGAAAGGGCGTAGCCTACGTAGTCCACTGCAATAGTGCACGTTCGTAGCAACATCAAAATCAAAGGAGCAGCTCGTGGCCGCAGCATTGATTCCGACGAGGGGTAGTAGCGGCGTTGGAACTTCAGCTAGAGACGAGCCGTCGCAGGCAATAAGGGCATCTCCAATGGTCTGAGTCAGCTAACTATATGTATGTACACATCAGTATATATCCTATGTGGAGGAAAAAAAGTATGCAAAAAAAACCGAGCCAGCTCTTCCTTAAGCACGAGTCTATAACGCTGTTGTAGGGGTGGCCCCCACCTAAACCCAGCAGGCCTGGTAGAAGGGTATAAGGTCCAGAATAGGCCATGTGTAATGACATAAGTGCCCCTGGAGGGGATACTCAGATATAAGGGTATAATTGTAAAAGCACTCCCCATGTATATATATATGAAGTACAGGCCATGGGGAAGACCCAAGCCATTACTCACTCTCCACTACCATCTCTCTCACTCTGTTTGGTCTGTAACCACAACAGTTGGCGCCGTCCGTAGGGAGGACAGGAGCAAGCCTGAAATCTGAAGAAGGATGGCACCGAAAAAAGCTTCGTCAGCGGCGGCGAAGGGAAAGAAGGCGGCCGGGTCGGAGCGTCGCATGAGTACCAGGGCTTCGGCAACGGCTGTTGCGGGCGCGGGTGGCAACGCAGGCGTGGTGGCCGAGGACGTCGACGCTCGCGCTGCGACGACCGACCCCGTCATCGGCACTGCGACGACCAACTCCGGCACTGCGACGACCGACCCCGTTATCGGCACTGCGACGACCAACCCCGACACTGCGACGACCAACCCCGTGGTCGACGACGTCGACGCTGGCGCGGCGACGGCCGACCCCGCCGACGCGACAACAGCCAACCTCGCCGCCCTCGCCGCAACTCTCGCCGGTAGCGCGGACCGGGCAGCTCGAGGTAGCCACAACGGAGCGACCGGCAGTTCGGGAGCTCGCGACGCGGTCGTGCCCGCGCCGACCCGTCCGTTGGGCGCGCCGGCGGTCCCGCCCGCGCAGGCGGTGGAAAGCGTCCTGCTGGCGGCCCTCAAAGCGTTTCAACAGGAGCTAGGGGATCTTCGCGGGGCTGTCCGAGGCATACAAGAGGCTCGGAGCCAACAGGTCGCGCCGGCGACCGCGCCAGAGCCCACGTCGGAAAGGGCGGACAGCCGCGACGCCCCCACATCCAGCCGCGTCCCGCTACGACGCGTCGATCCGGAGTCCCCGCTTTCGGCAGGGCTACAGCAAGCGGCGTGGCCCGAAGACTTCAAATTCCCCAGTGTCATTGAGCCCTACAAAGGCGACACGGACCCCCGCGAGTTCGTACGCGTGTACGAAACCGCGATCGAGGCCGCGGGCGGAGATGACACCACAAAGGCGAAAGGACTCCCCCTCGCGTTGCAAGGAGTGGCGCTCTCGTGGTTTTTTACCATAGAGCCGAACTCCATCTACGCGTGGGAGCAGATCCGCGACCGCCTTCACAACAACTTTCAAAGAAACTATGTCGAGCGGGTCGACGCGGACCAGCTCTTCGCGGTGAAGCAAAAACCTTCAGAGAAGCTCCGGGACTACTTCAAACGCTTCGCGAAGATACGTTGTCAAGTCAAAGATGTTAATGAGACCACCGTTGTCAATGCAGCCATACAAGGCCTTCGCCCGGGCCCGATGGCCGAGTACAACGCGCAGAAGCCAATCAAGACAGTGGCGAAGCTCTTTGACAAAATGGAAGAATACGCCAGGGCGGAAGAAGACGCGCGGCGAAGGCAAGGCGACGACTCCGACACCAACCAGGCCAGTGCCTCGGCAAAAGCCGAAGACCAGCCGAAGGACGGTTCGTCGAAGGGGAAACGGAAGTAGGAGTCGTCCAAGGACGCTCCGCACAAGGAGTCGTCCGACAGGCCCAAGCGTGGCCAGCAGAAGTCGTGGCGAGGCCGTTACGTCCTCGACATCGAAGGCGGTTCCGACGAAAGCGCTCCCGCGGGTCGGGGCGGTCGGGGGCGCTGAGGCCGGGGGCGCGGCCGTGGACGGGGCCGCGATGATAAAGGCCGCGGAGATTACGACGACCAACACCAGGGGCTGTGGTGCACAGTGCACGGTCGTGGCAACCACGACACCCGCACGTGCACCTCTATCGCGGCGCTCCGCGAGAGCGTCACCAGGGACAGGAACCTGGAAGCACGCCCGCCCGTGGTGGCCCACGTGCAGCACCCATACGAAGCCCCTGTGCACATTCAGGCACAAGGGACGTAGCTTCACGAGGGTCCGCTGCGGATTCAGGCCCACGTGCAGCAGCCTCAGGAGGGCTTTCTGCAGCTGCAGGCTCCGGAGGCCAGCCACCGCAGGGTTATCAACGTCATCTCCGGAGGCTCCTCGTTGGACTTTGCCTCAGCACGGCAGCGGAAGGCCTACGTACGAAGGTTACACCACGTGGCGGCATATCCAGCACAGACACCGCCGGACTGGGCACAGCATGAGGTTACATTCACCCCCGCCGATGCCGAAGGCGTGGAGCTTCCTCACCAGGACCCCCTGGTCGTCCGGGCCGTAATAGCCGGATGCGACGTGGGACGTGCCCTAGTCGACGGCGGCAGCTCCGCGAACATTCTGTTTGCGGCAACCTTCGACCAGATGGGGATCCCCCGAAGCCGCCTCAGCCCATCGGGAGTCCCGCTGCAAGGCTTCGGAGGACAACCTCTACGGGCGCTCGGTCAAATATGCCTTCAGGTCTCCTTCGGCCAGGGTGACAATGCAAGGGTCGAAGATGCCATATTCGACGTCGTCGATCTCCCATACCCTTACAATGCCATACTGGGGCGTCCGGTCCTCAACTCCTTCGGGGCGGTACCGCATCACGGCTATCTATGCATGAAGCTCCCGGGGCCCCAGGCCATCATTACCGTTCGTGGCGATCAGGACATGGCCCGGCGCATCGAGCACGGCACCAGACATCCCCGTCGCAGCGACCAACGACACACCTAGAATCGGCACCACAGCGCGGGACCCGCGGCGCCATCACAAGTGGTTAGTACCTCCGCCACATGTAATTGCGTACCCGCGCAAACGGGAATGAAATAAAGTTCCGTTTGTCGCCACCCGTTTTCATTTGTGCAAAAAGATACGGCGAGAGCGCGCGGAGGCTTCGCCTACGCGCGTACTCCCGGAGTATAAACCAAAAACGCACATTCGCGTGTGCACTCTCCGTAGCCAGGGGTACGGGTATGAGTATAAACCAAAGACGCACGTTCGCGTGTGCACTCTCCGTAGCCAGGGGTACGGGTATGAGTATAAACCAAAGACGCACGTTCGCGTGTGCACTCTCCGTAGCCAGGGGTACGGGTATGAGTATAAACCAAAGACGCACGTTCGCGTGTGCACTCTCCGTAGCCAGGGGTACGGGTATGAGTATAAACCAAAGACGCACGTTCGCGTGTGCACTCTCCGTAGCCAGGGGTAAGGGTATGAGTATAAACCAAAGACGCACGTTCGCGTGTGCGCTCTCCGTAGCCAGGGGTACGGGTATGAGTATAAACGAAGACGCACGTTCGCGTGTGCACTCTCTGTCAAAGACACGGGCATGAGTATAAATGAAGACGCACGTTCGCGTGTGCAGTCTCCGTCAAAGACACGGGCATGAGTATAAACGAAGACGCACGTGCGCGTGTGCACTCTCCGTCAAAGACACGGGCATGAGTATAAACGAAGACGCACGTTCGCGTGTGCACTCTCCGTCAAAGACACGGACATGAGTATAAACGAAGACGCACGTTCGCGTGTGCACTCTCCGTCAACGACACGGGCATGAGTATAAACAAAGACGTGTGGGGGGACGCCTCTGCACGCACTCTACGGAGTATAAATAAGACGCGGATGTTCTCCCTGCGCACTCTACTGAGTATAAACAAGACGCGAACCCCGCGCACGCCAGGGACTTTGTCCCTGCGCGTACTCTCCGGAGTATAAATAAGACGCGGACGCTCTCCCTGCGCACTCTACTGAGTATAAACAAGACGCGAACCCCGCGCACGCCAGGGACTTTGTCCCTGCGCGTACTCTCCTGAGTATAAATAAGACGCGAACCCCGCGCACGCCAGGGACTTTCTCCCTGCGCGTACTCTCCAGAGTATAAATAAGACGTGGACATTGACCCCGCGCACTCCACGGAGTGTAAATAAGCTGCGAAGGCTATCGTGCGTTTAGCAACGCGCAAGCGCAGCGCGAACCTCCGTGGCCAGCAATCGCGCACCTCTTCAGCGCGTAAAGGCTCGCCTTCGCGCATCACAGGGGGTGCACGCAGGGTGTATTATGGACGCCAACTCCGAGAGCTCCAAGAAGCACCGGCGTAGCGCGCCAGAGGCTGGCCCCAGTGTCGGCACGCACGCGGAGCACAGGGTACACCAGAGGCTACCCCCACCTCGGGGTGGGGGGCGGAGGTTCGCCTTCACGCACACCAGTCCACGAGACTTTAAACAAGCCGTCGTGCGGAGGTCCGCCTTCGTACGCGCCAGTCTACGGACTTTAAACAGGTCGTCGTGCGGGGGTCCGCCTTCGCACGCGCCGGTCTACGGACTTTAAACAAGTCGTCGTGCGGAGGTCCGCCTTCGCACACACCAGTCCACGAGACTTTAAACAAGCCGTCGTGCAGAGGTCCGCCTTCGCACACGCCAGTCTACGGACTTTAAACAGGTCGTCGTGCGGGGGTCCGCCTTCGCGCGCGCCGGTCTACGGACCTTAAACAGGTCGCTGTGCGGAGGTTCGCCTTCGCGCACACCAGTCCACGAGACTTTAAACAAGCCGTCGTGCGGAGGTCCGCCTTCGCACGCGCCAGTCTACGGACTTTAAACAGGTCGTCGTGCAGGGGTCCGCCTTCGCACGCGCCGGTCTACGAACTTTAAACAAGTCGTCGTGCGGAGGTCCGCCTTCGCACACACCAGTCCACGAGACTTTAAACAAGCCGTCGTGCGGAGGTCCGCCTTCGTACACGCCAGTCTACGGACTTTAAACAGGTCGTCGTGCGGGGGTCCGCCTTCGCGCGCGCCGGTCTACGGACCTTAAACAGGTCGCTGTGCGGAGGTTCGCCTTCGCGCACACCAGTCCACGAGACTTTAAACAAGTCGTCGTGCGGAGGTCCGCCTTCGCACGCGCCAGTCCACGAGACTTTAAACAAGTCGTCGTGCGGAGGTCCGCCTTCGCACACGCCAGTCTACGGACTTTAAACAAGTCGTCGTGCGGAGATCCGCCTTCGCACACGCCAGTCTACGACTTAAAACAAGTCGTCGTGCGGAGGTCCGCCTTCGCACGCGCCAGTCTACGGACTTTAAACAGGTCGGTGTGCGGAGGTTCGCCTTCGCGCACACCAGTCCACGAGACTTTAAACAAGCCGTCGTGCGGAGGTACGCCTTCGCACACGCCAGTCCACGGACTCTAAACACGTCGTAGCGTCGAGGTCCGCCTCCGCACGCACCAGTCTACGCGCAACTACTGTCAACGGCATGCGTCGAAGGTGGGGATTTTACCCCAGCACAGCATGACCACCCGGTGTACAGCACTTGGCGCATATCCTAACTGCCAGCAGATGTATACATTGCGAAAAGCTTACAAGTACAAAGGCCCACCAGCATGGCTGGCGCTCTAAGTCACTATTCGGTGGGCTCATCTTTAACGCGCGCTAAGGTCGGGACCTCACCTGAAGAGGATCGGCCTGCCCAAAAGTTCAGCGACTCCTCGGCCCTTTGCCAGCGTCGAAGGCGCCGCCGGGTTGCAAGGTCGGACGCAAGCAGTCGTCCCCAGCAAGGAAGCTGCCCGGGGCACAAGTCAAATAGTCAGTTCGTGGAACAAGTACGCGCTTTATCCACAAAGAAGGGGCGGACATCACAACGCACGCCTACACCTAGCTATCTCCACGCCACACCTGCGAGTCCTCGGCGCCCTCGGAGGCCCCAGCGCCACCTTCGTCGCGTCGGGGGACCTCGTCCAGGAATTGGCCGAGGCTCCCCCCCGTAAAGGGACTTCTGGAGCTCGACCTGCGCGGCGGCCACCCCGACATAGTCCCAGATCCGCTCATAGAAGTGCTTGATGGCGCCGCGAACGGCGCAGACGGCACCAGACATTACTCCAGCCCCGCCGGGCAGCTCCAGCTGGGGGTCCTCCAGCCCGGCGATGTGCGTGCAGCCACGATGCCGCAGGAGCGCGCACACCATGCAGGACGCCACGTAGGCACAGTGGTTGCCGAAGGTCGTCGTGGCGCCACGAGCAGCGTCGGCGGCATCTTTGATCCAGCGAAGGGTCCGCGACAGCTCCTCCGAGCCGAAGGCGTGGTCCGGTACTTTGGCCACAAGCCCTTGGAGATGGCTTTCCAGTGCTTGCATGGCCTACCATGCGACTACCGAAGCGTCGCCAAGCGCCTGATCCCGCTCCGCTAGAGTCAGGGCGAGTTCGCCTTTTTCCTTCTCTAGCGAGGCGACTTGTTGCAAAAGGCCATCCCGCTCTGCCGCAAACTCCTGCTGCGCAGCCTCCGCGGCCGACTCCCGCGCCGACGCAGCAAGTCCCTCGGCGTGCGCCTTCGCTCCGGCGCACTCCGCTTCCAGCTGGCGGATGCGGGCATCCTGGGCAGAACGGGCTCCCGAGACTTCACGTAGCTCCTCCTCGGTGGCCCGCAGCCTATCCTCAAGCGCCCTTTGGGCACGAGTATAGGCCATTTGCAAGGCCTACCCCAGCACAAGTGTCTGCAGAACGGAAAAGACTTAGCAAGCTCAGCAGGCCCGGGCATTGGCGTATGAGTACTTACCCTCACCCCTGACACTTCAAAGGCGTCCCCGAGGCGCCCCGCCCCGTAGGCCTGCAGCGCTTGCTGGCCCACGCTGGCAGCCGCGTCGTCCACAATCCCGCGCCACGCCCTCAACATCTCCGGGGGAGGCACGAAGTCCGCGGGGCTCGCACGCGCGGCGCTCGCATGCTCCACCAAGAGCTCTTCCTCCGGCACAAGCAACACTGCAGGCAGGAACGCAGGTGAGCACCGCAAGGCGCAGCGAAGAACGCACCAGGGTAAGCTAAGCCGCCTTACCTTCGGTGGCAGAAGAAGGGCTTCGGGGGCCCGCCCCTAGCTTCAGGCGGGGGAGCGGCGGCGCAAGTCCCCGCGGAGGGCATGGTCCCGCAAGGAATAGAAGCCTCCGCGCTCGGGGCCGGCGCCAACCGTTCCCGCACGGCAGACCACGGGGACTTCGGCAGGCGCATCCGAGTCCCACAAGCTCCCGATGCTCGTAGCCACCACGAATCCCCTCCTCGTCCGGTGAAGCTCCAGGCGCAGACACGGCCGCTTAGCCGGGGCAGGCGGCAATGACACCGCCCCAGCGGTCGCTGCCGAAGAGGCCCCCGCGGTTGTAGCACCCGGGGGCGAAGGTTCCGCTGTGGTAGTTTCTGCAGGGGGTACCTCGACGTCTGCTTCTGCGGCCGGTGACGGCAGCACGGCTCCGTGCGCCCTCGCGGGGGGCGCCCCCGGCACCACAGCGGCCACGGTCGAAGGCTCCACCTCGGCATCGCCGGTCCGCACGGATTCCGTCTCAGCGACCGCGGCGGGTGACGAGGCTTCCCCTCGCCGGCTGCTCGCGGCAAGCCCGCCGTCCAGGGCACTCGCCGAAGATCCTTCGCCTCCGGCGTCCGCGCCATCCAAACCCGAGTCGGCATACTTCGCCGAATCCGACTCCGCGTCTGCCGCGCCTTCGAGAGCGCTAGCAGCAGCAGTACCAGCTGCCGCACCAAGCACGGCAGGCGCCCCTCCTCGGCCCCTCTTCTGAGACGACGCCTTCTTCCTCGTTGCACCATCGTCTGGAGCAGCACGATCCGGCACGGCGAGGCCCAGGGCCTCGCACACGCAGTTTATCCGCCCCAGCCCCGCCTCGGCGGTAGCGGACGCGCGCTGCTCGTGCTCCCTGCTGGTATACGGCCCCAGGAATACGCACGCGGCCTGCTCCGCATCCTCCAAGCAAATCCCTGAAGCAAAGGAGATAACATTAGCATATAACACATTTCGCGTGAACGGAGGAGGGACGCGGTCGAGGCTTAGGAAGACCGGAGGGCGCCGGCAGCAAGCAGGTCGACGGCGAAACATTGTCATCTCGGCGCTTCACGGCGGCATGACGCCAATCGCGAGCAAGCGGCGCCACGCCGTACATCACGTACTCTTTAGCGAGATCGCGCATGTTGAAGCGGGCGGCCACGCCTACGAGCCGCCAGGCCCTCCACCTGCCCTCATCATCGAGTGTCCGGCTGGGCGAGGGCTTGAACGTGATCGGTCGGCCCGTGCACTCAAGACCGCTCCCGCTCTCCACACGGTGGTAGAACCACCGCTTCATCCACTGCGACTCCCACTTCCCGCGAGTGGAGTTCGTGGGGAAGAGCTTGCCGCAAGTTGGCCGGAGGATAAAGGAGACGCTGCCGAAGCTTGACACCGTCCCATCCTTCCGCTCCTTGGGATGGCACCGCGCCTCGTGCAGATAGGCAAACAACGACGCACTGGGCCAGCATGCTCCCAAGCGCAAGGCCCAGCTGTAAACCGCGAGCCGGGCCACGGCATTCGGAGTCAGCTGCGCCAGCTCCAGCCCGAAGGTCCGCAGCACGTCGCCCACGATAGCCGCCGCGGGGACGCGGAGCCCTGCGTCGAAGAAGGCGACGAATATGACCGCCTCCGACTCTTCGGGGCGAGGTTCCGTTTCATCGGCGGCAGGTAGCCGCACCGCCTGGCGCTCGGACAGCTTCCCCGCACGCAGCAGCGCCTGGATTGTCTTCTCGGTCACAAACGAGGGGCCCAACTCGCCGGAAAACAAGCCCTCCTTTTCCAGCCACCACTTATCTGCCACCGCCGGGTCGCGTTCGCAGAGCGAGTATTTCACCTCTAACGGTGAAGACCGCCGGCGGATGTCGCAGGCACCAGTCGACTGGCTGCGCTTGCCACCAGACGCCATCGCCTCTGGCAAAAGGAGTATAGAGGCGATTGTACCGTCGGAGTGTAGAAGGCGATGCAAGCGAGAAGAGGGCGTAGAGCTGCGGGGGCACGGTTACAAGGGGTTATTTCAGGCCTCCCCGTCCCCAACGCCGAAGCGTCGCGACGGTCCACGTGCAGGACGCAACCGCAGTCGCACAAGGGTCTGCCCCGCACACTCCCCCATACCGAAGACGAAGCGACGCGACCACGGCAGGGGGGACCGACAGAGCACGTTGCCCCAATGGCCCCCCGCCGCGTGGCCACCCCCCGTACGAGCAAGCTGGAGCACACGAGGCCAGGCACGGAACAACCCCAATCGCCATTAAAAGCGTCATAGCGGGCCGTGGGATCACAACAGCCTCGAAGCCACGCCATTGCTCGCCCGCCCCGTGTCCCCTTTCCCTAGGGAAGGGGCGAACCGCTGCGATCACGCAACCGCCCACATCCCATCGCGCACCAATCACAAACCGCCGCGTGCCACACGCGCGCCGAGGCAAGGCGCGCGGTCTGACGGCCTAGCCCTGGCAGGCCGGGGGCCGGCGCGATTTCAGGAACCTTTACAGCGCATTACCGCATCAGGAGATCGCGCGCGTCTACTCCGGCTAGGCGCCAGCTCCGCTGCCTCCCGTTCAAAGGGTAGGGAACGGAGCGCGCGCGTCTACTTCGACTAGGCGTCAGCTCCGCTGCCACCCGTTCGAAGGGTAGGGGACGGAGCGCGCGCGTCTACTTCGACTAGGCGCCAGCTCCGCTGCCACCCGTTCGAAGGGTAGGGGACGGAGCGCGCGCGTCTACTTCGACTAGGCGCCAGCTCCGCTGCCACCCGTTCGAAGGGTAGGGGACGGAGCGCGCGCGTCTACTTCGACTAGGCGCCAGCTCCGCTGCCACCCGTTCGAAGGGTAGGGGACGGAGCGCGCGCGTCTACTTCGACTAGGCGCCAGCTCCGCTGCCACCGATTCGAAGGGTAGGGGACGGAGCGCGCGCGTCTACTTCGACTAGGCGTCAGCTCCGCTGCCACCCGTTCGAAGGGTAGGGGACGGAGCGCGCGCGTCTACTTCGACTAGGCGCCAGCTCCGCTGCCACCCGTTCAAAGAGTAGGGGACGGAGCACGCGCGTCTACTTCGACTACGCGCCAGCTCCGCTGCTACCCGTTCAAAGGGTAGGGGACGAAGCGCGCGCGTCTGCTTCGACTAGGCGCCAGCTCCGCTGCCACCCGTTCGAAGGGTAGGGGACAGAGCCCACGCGTCTACTCCGCAAGCGCGGCGCGCGCGTAGGAGGCCGTCTTCCCGACCGCCACACCAGCCTGGCGGCGGCTTCGGCCTGGACCTCGGCTTCGAGAAGCGAACCTGCGCGCACGAACTCGCCTGGTAGCGCCTTCCACACACGGCAAAGGCGAGGGCTGAGTTCCGCAAGGTCTGCCTCGTTCTCCTTAACAGGCCACCTACAGTGCATCGGCATCTTTCAAAGCGATGCGGACGGGCTCCATCAGGAACACCGACTGAAGGTAGGTCTGTTAAGAAGAACCGGGCAAACCTTGCCATCGTATGCAGAAGCGCAGCCTGGGGGCAGGAAGCGCCATTGATCATCCATAACAGACGCTAACCAAGCTCCCGAGAAAAATGGACCTCCGTCCGTACATCAACATCCCTCGAGCCGCTCAGCGTCGCTAGGGAAGGTTGATGCACGGAAGGGGCCCATTTTAGCGGAGCAGCTTCTATCCAAGCACATGCAGGAACAACGCCGCACCAGCACCGTATATATACCCCATCAATAGGAGAGCCAACCGGCGGGAGCCCAATCGGCAGGAGTCCAACCGGCGGAGGTCCAACCGCCGGAAATCCGTCGCTACATTAACGATCGCGACGCCTCAAGGCCCGCATCGTGCCAAGCACGCTTCGCCACGTGGACGGCCAGAAGGACGAGCGCCGCAGTGTGCCCCTCATCATTTAAGGCACAGGCGGCGGCTCAGGGGCCCGCTACGCTTACCCATGCCGGCGCAACGCCCCCGATTCACTTCGGGTAGGTGCGTCCGAAGGGCAGGGGACGGAGCACGCGCGCGCGTCTGCATCAACTGCAATCCACCCATCGACCCCGGCTACAGCCTCAGCCCCCGGACCACATCACGCACCAAAGCTCTGCGAAATTCGGAGGGAGCTCACAGGCCGCAGGGACGGAGGGGGCCAAAGGACTCGGCAACATGGCTTCGGCCCTGTGAAGCCCTTTACCATGAGAGGCTCCTGTTGTAGGGGTGTCCCCCACCTAAACCCAGCAGGCCTGGTAGAAGGGTATAAGGTCCAGAATAGGCCATGTGTAATGACATAAGTTCCCCTGGAGGGGATACTCAGATGTAAGGGTATAATTGTAAAAGCACTCCCCATGTATATATATATGAAGTACAGGCCATGGGGAAGACCCAAGCCATTACTCACTCTCCACTACCATCTCTCTCACTCTGTTTGGTCTATAACCACAACAAACGCAAAACGAGACAGCCTCTATAAATGATAGTCCTTTTTTGTGTGTGCATGTAAGCATCAAATAGCTATCCTTATAGATAGTTCTTTAGAATGCTAGCTTTTAGTGTGTACTATATAAATGATGTGGAAGTCTTCTAGTTAGTTGCTAGCTAGAACCATTGGAGATGCCCTAACAAAATTGGGAAAATTGAATATATATATATATATATATATATATATATATATATATATATATATATATATATATATATATATATATATATATATATATATATATATATATATATATATATATATATATATATATATATATATATATATATATATATAGGACCTAATTGAGAGTGCTTTGATAAAATAGGATCAAGTTTATTGTCCTTGTAAATATAGGACTGAGTTGAGCACCTTCTTGCAAATATGATATATTTTTCTCATTTTAATTCCATTTTTATTTTCCAGCCCTTTTTCTCTACGCGAAATGACGCTTTTGCCCCTTATGACCATCAGACAGAGGGATCCCAAACCGTTCCATCCGCCGATTCCTCCCAGCGACCGAAGATCCTCCCAGTGTAAATTGCTCTGAGAACGGCAACCTGATCAGATCACGTCTTAACTTGGATGTGAGCTGACTAGTACTAACTAGCTAGCTAGTCCATCAATTAAATGTTTCTTATCTCTTTTTTTCTTCTGTTCAGTTTGCATGTATATTCTTTCCAAACCCAAAAGCAATTTACACTGGGAGGATCTTCGGTCGCTGGGAGGAATCGGCGGATGGAACAGTCTGGGATCCCTCTGTCTCATGGTCATAAGGGGTAAAAGATAAGGGGCAAAAACGTCATTTTGCGTAGAGAAAAAGGGCTGGAAAATGAAAATGGAATTAAAATGGGAAAAATACCATATTTGCAAGAAGGTGCTCAACTCAGTCCTATATTTACAAAGACAATAAACTTGGTCCTATTTTATCAAAACACTCTCAACTGGGTCCTATATATTCAATTTTCCCAGCAAAATTCGCCCAAAAGTGCTACAGGCACCCAAGGAAAGCTATCAAATAGTCCCAATTATTTTGCTTTATGCACAAATAAATTGTTATGTACACACAAGGAATCGTAATAGGAGATTTCAATGTCCTCAACTTGACGATGTGACTCATCTCGACTCCGTTCCACGACTCGACTCTGTACTATATGTCAACCCGTGCTCTATCCTAATGATTGTTCTAGTGCTGGTTTCGCCGATATCATCGCCTGCGCTGCTCGATGCCATGGGACGGTGTCATATTGTGTTATTTTCGTCGAAGATTTTCTGCCACAATCGATCGTTATCTTTCATGAAGAAGCTATGTCGCCAGCTCTGCATATTTTTTTGTTAGAGGTGGAATTCATTGCAATTCATATTATTGTACCTATTATTGGTAGCATCAATGCTAGATTAATCATTGACGATTTTTTCAACAATCCATCGTCTTCTACGAGTTACTATGGAAAGATCCACGGATGTGGAATCTAAAGTGGAGTTGTGGACTTTTGCTATTGCTATTGAGTTAATTTGGACTACACTTGATCGAGAAGACTTTGAAAAAAAAATATAATGTCAATTGTAGGGACAACTGAATTTGGTGTTTTGTTCACCGTTTAGATATATTGCAATTTAGACCGCTTGTGCAACCATTTATGAAGGCTTTGGCAGCATTATTTTCAGAAGTTTGATGACATCTTGATGGCAGCTAGCATGATGCGCTCTAGAGATTTGCTGTTTGAAGGTGGAGTTTTTGTTCCAATTTCAGTTTGAGATGAATGGTTTTAATTGCAAGGCGTTTGTTTTTTTTTTTGTGTGGATAATATAACATTTGTCTAGTTATCATAGCTCGGTATGAGGGTTCTACTACAGTTTATTCTCTATTTATGACACAAGAGTTTCTTTTATTCGTACAATTTTATAGGAGCAATTTCAACCATGTCATGGAAGTAAATTACCTTTCAAGTCGGCAATTTGACGTATGTGATGGCCATACATGCAAGGTGCTCTTTTTAATGAGCGTTGTTTATCAAGTTTTGTATTCCAGGTAGAGCATATAAGATTTCATGATATGAGTTTTCTGCTATTATCCAGCACCACACGCAATGTTTTGACTTATGCCATTTTATGACTGATCACTTGCTTCAGGAGGTCATTTGCACAAACTCGGACTTTACTAGGATTATGAACTAATAAAATCTCATATTTGTTCATCTGCTTTGTTGATAACTGTGTGTTTGGACCTGCCGGTGATTTGCACAATTTTGCTTCGCGAGAAGTGTTTGGATAAGACTGTTCTGATCTTTCTTGTTGAGATTAATTTGATAAACTTTCGAGGCACGATGTTTTTTTTATGAAGACTTACTTTGAGGAGATTTTTATATTTCAGGTATAAGAGTGAATTCGTCTTAAGGTGAAGATTGTTGAAATGTGATCCGAATTCATCATCATGCCCATGTCGTACACTGCGCCAAACGTGGTGCCGAGCCGTGTATGCACCGAGCCATGTCGGATGTGGCAACAACAGGCGTATTCGACTTTGAGCGGTGTATGCGTCCATGGCTTTTTCTGCAAATATTTTTCACATGAAATACATATATTATGTTCTTTTGATCTTTTATTTCAACCATGTGTTTTATTACACATTTTGAACTGACCTTACATGCATGAGGATGTGGTCTTACCGTGACTCCTAGAGTGATTAGACAATTCATTATTGGCTTCATCACACGTACCAAATCTCATATATGTATAACATCCCTACTGTTGCACTACACCATGCATACTATTAAGGGCAATCAAACTACCAAAGAAAACTGCTTTGGAAAGTAAATTATCTGCCGAGAATGTGTTTCCTCGGCACTTATTGCCTACCTGGTAAAATGCTATCGGGAAAGACATTCTGCCGTAGATAAGTTGTCTTTCCCTAGCGGTTATAGTTGCCTCGGCAGTTAGTTGTTTTCCCGACAGTTAGAGTTTCCCCGATAGTTAGATGTATTGCCGGCAGTTAACTGCCCTCGATTATCTATTTTCCCCAGTAGATATATTGACAGTATTGGCATGATTCTCGGTAGTTTAGGCACCTAGGAATATACATGTAAAATACAAAATAAAATTTAATTATGCCATAGGAATAGTGAATTTACTATTTTCCTAATAGTTTGCACCATTCAACCAGAATTTAGAAAATATACAATTTTCTCAATTGTACCACTTAGAAAATGTCATATCAACAATCAAATACAGCTGCAACACATAGATGAAATTCAGATGATGCAAAATACATAAACCTGAAATATAAAATTTCTGATAAGCACAATAGTATATGTGCAGTACACCATACACATGCAATTTCAGAATTCTGAGCATTCTAATATAGCCAGTCTCCTTGGCATGTACAAAACATCCACATAAAAAGAAGTCGACAATACTAGTCTATCATTGGCACATGTAAATACTCCAACCTTCTACCACAATACTAATCTATCCTTGGCATGTACAAAACATCTACGCAAAAGAAGTCGAGAATGAAGATGTCCATATAATGAAATCATCATGATATCACCATTTGCGAAATAAAGAACAATCACTCCATCAGTAAACAATAACATCAATAGCCCATATGTTTTGTACCTGAAAAGAAATTCGAGAAGTCAATAACTATAAACCATATATAAGGCCAAACATGATATTAGCGTCAAATAGTTGTGGGGCGACAAAGCGGAATTCAGTGTAATATATGTGCTCTTTCATATCTGTGTTATTGTTGTGGTTACAGACCAAACAGAGAGAGATGTGGTAGTGGAGAGTTGGGAGAAAGTGATGACCTCTGGTCCCCCTCCTAGCCTTCCCTTGGTATAGATATTCATATGGGCTGTGCTTTTACAATTGTGCCCTTACATCGGTACCTCCCTGTCAGGGGTATTTAAGTCATTACATATGTCCCATTTTGGGCCCTATAACCTTCTAACAGGTCTGCTGGGTTTAGGTGGGGGCCACCCATACAACAGGAGCCTCTCATGGTGAAGGGCTTCACAGGGCCGAAGCCATGTTGTCGAGTCCTATGGCCCCCTCCGTCCCTGCGGCCTGTGAACTTCTCCGAACTTGCGGAGCCTTGGTGTGCAGCGGGTCCCGGGGTCTGAGGCCGTAGCCGATGCCTGGATTGGCAGCTGAGGTAGACGCGCGAGCGCTCCGTCCCGTGCTGGCGCCTAGTCGAAGTAGACGCGCGCGCGCTCCGTCCCTTACCCTTCGAACGGGTGGCAGCGGAGCTGGTGCCTGGTCGAAGTAGGCGCACGCGCGCTCCGTCCCCTACCCTTCGAACGGGTGGCAGCGGAGCTGGCGCCTGGTCAAAGTAGGCGCGTGCGCGCTCCGTCCCCCACCCTTCGAGCGGGTGGCAGCGGAGCTGGCGCCTGGTCGAAGTAGGCGCGCGCGCTCCGTCCCCCACCCTTCGAGCGGGTGGCAGCGGAGCTGGCGCCTGGTCGAAGTAGGCGCGCGCGCTCCGTCCCCTACCCTTCGAGCGGGTGGCAGCGGAGCTGGCGCCTGGTCGAAGTAGGCGCGCGCGCTCCGTCCCCTACCCTTCGAACGGGTGGCAGCGGAGCTGGCGCCTGGTCGAAGGCGCGGTGGTGGAGGCGAGCCTCGCGCCGCCGGCGTCGCTGTGCTTCGAAGCTGTTATGACCCCGCGGTCTGGTAGCGCGCTTTTAATGGTGCCTAGAATCGTGCCGACGCCTGGCCTGTCAGGGCGCAGGCTGTCCCGCCGTGCCGTTCGCCTTCCCGTGGGTGGGGCACGCGGCGGCTTGTGATTGGTGTGTAGTGGGATGTGAGCGGTTGCGTGACCGCGGCAGTTCGCCTCTTCCCCAGGGAAGCGGGACGCGTGGCGGGCGCCCGTTGGCGTTGCGCGCTGTCTGGCCACCTACCAGGCACGCTCCCCGAAGTGCGGGCGGTTCTTCTTTCCAAGCCGTGGGTAGCCGAACTGCTGGGGGTTAATTTGGCTGCGCTTGTAGCCGTGGGGAAGGCGAGCGGGCCTTATAAGGTGCCACCGTTGTAGTGGGGACGTTCTGTCTCGCCTGTCTCCTAGCTCTGCTTGTTTTGACAGTAGCACAACTTACTCCCGCCTTGGTTCCTTTTGCCCTGATCGCAGAGAACAATGGCCGACCCTAACGATGCCTCCCACCATCTCGGCGGCGGCTCCTTGTCTAGCCGGGACGAGTTGTCTGTCCCTTCTGAGGAGTACGAGCTAGTGCTGCGGGGGCGTTCACATGCCGACAGGCGGTGGGACGCCATGGAATACTCGGGGGGCCACTGCTCCCGTGTGCTGGGGAGGAGTCGCGTAACCGAAGAGACGCTGCAGCGGCTTGTACGGGAAGGGAAGGTCGAGGAGCGTGATGGGGCTCGCCTACCCCGTCGCGATGAGACAGAGCCGAGGCCCCGGGAAATGGAGGCGATCGTTTTCGTCGCGTTCTTCGACGCCGGCCTTCGAATGCCCTCAACGATGTTTGTGGGCGAAGTCTTGCGGGCCTACGAGTTGGAGTTAGCACAGCTGACGCCAAACGCCATAGTCCGCCTAGCTGTCTTTTCGTGGGCGGCACGGACAGAAGGCCGGCGTCCCAGCGCGAGCCTGTTTGTCACCCTGCACGATGCATGCTGCCGACCCAAGAAAGTCGGGGAGGGGGCTGTATCCAACTTTGGCGGTGTGGATTTCGTGCTACGAGCGTCCTGCACGACGCTATTCCCTGCGTCGGCCACCCTGGGGAGGTGGGAGTCCGGCTGGACGCGGCGGTGGTTTTATTACATCGTGACCAGCACGAGTGGCCTGCTATGCCGAGGTGGGCCAATCTCGTTCAATAGCTCGCCAAGTGTGAAGTCGGAGGCTGATGACGCACAGAGGCTATGGAGGCTTGCTGGCGTTACGCGCCGGCTAAGTATGCGCGACTTGGCCGAAGAGTTTACGATGTACGGGGTGGCGCCACTCTCCGCCCGGTGGAAGTACGCGCGACAGGGCGACGACCGAGAGGACGGGGTTCGCCCGCCATTGTCTTGCCTGCTTCCGCCCTCCGCTCCTTGTAAGTCGTGTAGTGCGTTGGTACGCATCCCTTTGTGTCTGCGTAGTCCCCGCCTGATAAGACTTGTTGTCTTTTGTGCAGTGGCCCGGCTAGAAGATACGGAGCGCGCGGTTGTAGCGTTCTTGGGTCCGTACACGCTCAAGGAGCACAAGCTGTGTGAGGCCGCGACCAAAACGGCGAAGCAGGGGCGGATAAACCGCACGTGCGAGGTTCTGGGCATTGCTGTGCCCGAGCGCGCGGTGCCGGCGGAGGCTCCCGCAGGGACTCCGGGCCATCGTGGCGGTGGTAGCCAAGCGGGGGTATTGCCTTCGCGGAGCCGGGCCTGCTCCGAGGTTGCCGTACCCAGCCCGCCAGCCACCTCGGCGGCTGGCACTACTGGGATAGGACGTGCGACCGGCGATGAGTCCGGCCGGACCAGTTCGGGTGGGCGCGTCGTCTCGAGCCCATTGGCGGCACCATCCGCCGGCGCTGTCGAGCCCATGTGCGGTCGGCGGTGCTTTCCCACCCACGGCGGCTGCCAAGGAGCTGCGGCTGCTAGCGCCGCGGAAGAATCGCCTGCGGTGCCACAGGTGAAACGTCCTCGAGTCCAGTCTCCCTCGCCTCCGTCACCGGCCCTGCACTTGGAGTTGTGGTGCCCGACGCGGCGAAGGGTCTTCTCGACCGCCCCCGAGGCACTCGCCCCCCGACCGGCGGTTGAACGGGCACCCCCTTCCGTCGCGGCGGGGGGTGCAGGAGGTAGGCGCAGTTCCCTTTCCTCGCACGACTTCGTAAAACTCTCTCCGATTTGCTCGCTCATTCCGTCGACATCAGGCGAGACGAAGTCTCCTGGACGTGGTGAAGGATCGAGGAACGGGGGTGTGCGCGACGTCCCGGACCCTGTGCAGGGTGCCCTGCAGGCGTCTGCTGCCGTTGAAGTGGCCGAAGCCTCCGCAGCCCCTGACGCGGCGAGGGCGGAGCTTGTCCTCTCCGACTTCCTCCCGCGCCTGGAGACACTTTGCGCCTTTAATGAAGCCGCGGAGCGCGCCCGCGGCGGCTTGGATCGACAGATGTTGTCGTCGTGCGAGGGAGACCTCCTGGCGCTCGCGCTGCAGGCGTCGGAGATAAGGGTAAGTATGTGCGCTCGCGGTTGCTAGAGTACTACCGGGCACCTGCTGACTCTTATTGCTACTCCCAGACGCTTGTCATCAGCCAAGCGCTAGATGTGGCTCGTATCCGGGAGCGGAGAGCCCTGGAGGTCGGTCTTCGTGCTGTGGATGACGCCCACGCCACGAAGGCGAACAGCTTCACGCGCTGAAAAGCGCCCTGGCGGCCGTGCAACACGAGACCGAGGAAGTCCAGCGCGCTGCGGCGGAGGAACGTACCTCCTTTTTGCAACAGATCACCGCTCTAGAGGAGGAGAAGGCCCAGCTGGTGGAGGAGGGGGCCGGCGTTGCTTCACACTCATGGGTGTAGACATGTCCATGAGCTGGCGAACCCTCACCTGGATCTCCCTGCCTGGCCGGTGGCGATGTCGGACGCTATTTGCTTCATCGAGCCTGGACTCCGAAACTTCCACCGACGGATCTGGGGCTATGTCGGGGAGGACGCGGCCAGGGTTGCAGTGCAGCAAATGATGCATGGGGGTGGGGACCTCCTCCACTGGCTCGAAGGAGTTCCCCGGCGCCACACTGGCGGCGCGGGCCCATCGGCACCGCGCAAGGGATGAGCGGTTAGTTAGGGGAGTGGTGTACTGTGCGCTCCTGCTTGTGGTCATGTAACCCCGACATTTTTTTTGCAGTGAACCGAAGTAGCACCCGTTCTTAATGTTGTATGCTGCTTTTTTGCGGGATTCGCGTGTTGTTTATACTCCGGAGAGTGCGCGCAAGGGCGTCCCCCCGCTGCGTCTTATTTAGAGTCCGTAGACTGGCGCGTGCGGAGGCAGACCTCGACGCTACGACTTAATTTAGAGTCCGTAGACTGGCGCGTGCGAAGGCAGACCTCGACACTACGACTTCATTTAGAGTCCGTGGACTGGCGCGTGCGGAGGCGGACCTCGACGCTACGACTTCATTTAGAGTCCGTAGACTGGCACGTACGGAGGCGGACCTCGACGCTACGACTTCATTTAGAGTCCGTAGACTGGCGCGTGCGGAGGCGGACCTCGACGCTACGACTTCATTTAGAGTCCGTGGACTGGCGCGTGCGGAGGCGGACCTCGACGCTATGACTTCATTTAGAGTCCGTGGACTGGCGCGTGCGGAGGCGGACCTCGACGCTACGACTTCATTTAGAGTCCGTCGACTGGCGCGTGCGGAGGCGGACCTCGACGCTACGACTTCATTTAGAGTCCGTAGACTGGCGCGTGCGGAGGCGGACCTCGACGCTACGACTTCATTTAGAGTCCGTAGACTGGCGCGTGCGGAGGCGGATCTCGACGCTACGACTTGATTTAGAGTCCGTAGACTGGCGCGTGCGGAGGCGGACCTCGACGCTACGACTTGATTTAGAGTCCGTAGACTGGCGCGTGCGGAGGCGGACCTCGACGCTATGACTTCATTTAGAGTCCGTAGACTGGCGCGTGCGGAGGCGGACCTGAATGCGGGGGTGATCTTCTGCACATTTTGGCCAGACAACATGGTACTTTCTGCGAACAACTAGTTTTATTGAACTCCCGTTTGCACGGGCGAGCACCGTACAACGAGGAGCTAATGCCATTATAATTTTCGTCCTGCTTCTAGGCGTAATATCGTCGCAACATATCCGCGTGCCATGTGTGGCGGAGAGTTTGTCCGTCGAGTGTGGCGAGGCGGTATGCTCCCTTCTGTAATGCTTCCGCCACGATGTATGGACCTTCCCACTTGGACTCCAGCTTGCCAACGGTCTCCGCATGGAGCGCCGTTCTGAGGACAAGATCCCCAGGCTTGAACCCTCGCGGATATACGGACCGGTCTCGAGTACGCACTATCTGCCGCGTGTACTTTTCGACATGTTGGGCTGCGCTCGCCCGCACCCCGTCGAGGAGGTCCAAGGACACGCAACGCTCCTCGTCGGGCGCTTGGACGAGGACCCTCCGTGAGCCAGCCTTGATTTGCTCAGGCGTTACTGCCTCATCGCCAAAAAGGAGCTTGAAAGGCGTGAACCCCGTCGGGCGTGTTACCGTTGTGCGAAGGGACCAGAGGACGCTGTGAAGCTCGCTCGACCACTTGCCCTTCGGCAACCCGACCAGGCGCTTTTTGACGGCGATAGAGGTGGCGTGTTCGCCCTCTCGACTGCTCCGTTGGACTGGGGGTGCCCGACCGAGGCGAACCGAAGCGTGATGCCCATGCCGTCACAGAACTCTTTGAATAGGGTGGCGTTGAATTGCAGGCCGTTGTCAACGGTGAGCTCCCTGGGCACGCCGAAGCGACATATAATGTTCTGCCATAGGAAGCGCTGCATGGCCGCCGAGGTTATTTTGGCCAGGGCTACCGCCTCCGGCCACCTGGAAAAATATTCCAGCGCAACTACCACGAACCGCAGGTCCCCTGGGGCTCGAGGAAGTGGTCCCACTATGTCGACGCCCCAGCGCGCCAGCGGCCACACCGGGGGAATAGGGTTGAGGTTATTTTGGCCAGGGCTACCGCCTCCGGCCACCTGGAAAAATATTCCAGCGCAACTACCATGAACCGCAGGTCCCCTGGGGCTCGAGGAATTGGTCCCACTATGTCGACGCCCCAGCGCGCCAGCGGCCACACCGGGGGAATAGGGTTGAGGTTCGTCGGGGGCCTGCGGATGATACGTCCTATCCACTGGCACCCCTGACACCGATGCACGAGGTCCTGGGCGCCAGTGATGGCAGTCGGCCAGTAAAAGCCTTGCCTGAATGCCTTACCGACCAACGACCTTGGCGCGAGTTGAGACCCACACACCCCCGCGTGGATCTCCGCAAGGAGCTTTTTCCCCTCTTCGCGCGAGAGGCAGCGCAGGAGCGGTGCGCAGACTCCCTTTTTGTAGAGTGTCCCTTCAAACACCTGGAAGGATCTGGCACGGTGTTGCAGACGCTGGAGCTCGGCGGGGTCCTCCGGCTCGGTAATGCCCTGCAGGAAATTGAAGATAGGCTCTCGCCAGTCGCCCTGCTGGACGATGTGGTGAACGAGGGCCGCGTTCTGGTTGTCTTGCGCGATGGCCGCCTGCGGTAACACTCCGTAAAATGCCCCGTCAGGGGGTGGCAGTTGTTGGCTGGCCGCCTTTGCGAGGGCGTCGGCCTGCTCATTTTCCGCGCGAGGGATGGCCTTGACCGTGACGCCCAAGAAATGCCTTTCCCTCGCTCTTACGGCCGTGAGGTATTTGGCCAGCTCAGGGTCCTTGGCTTGATATGACTTGTCTACGTGGCCTGCCACCAAACGCGAGTCCGTGCGGACGAGCACTCGCCGCGCACCGATTGCCTTGAGCTTTGTCAGGCCGAAGAGCAGCGCTTCATACTCAGCTGTGTTATTGGTGGCCAGAAACACGAGGCGCGCCGAGTATAGCAGGCGCTGCCCCTCGGGCGTAACAATCACTGCGCCTACGCCCGCGCCCGCGACGCCGTAGGCTCCGTCGATGGTGAGCGTCCATACCGGGTCGTCGTGCTTCTGGGCAGGCTGAGCCGGCGCAGTCCATTCTGCGAGGAAGTCAGCGAGAACTTGAGATTTGATTGCCGTCCGCGAGGCGTATGTCAGGGAGAACGGGGCGAGCTCGGCAGCCCACTTGCCGATGCACCCCGTGGATTCCTTATTGTGTAACATCTCCGCCAGGGGGAACGAGGAAGGAACTGTGATTGGGTGGGCCAATAAATAATGTCGAAGCTTTCTGGAGGCCATGACCAACACGTAAGCGAGCTTTTCAAGCTCCGTATATCTCGTCTTGGCGCCTTGGAGGGCTTCGGAGACGAAGTATACGGACTGCTGTATGGCGCCTTCCTCTAGGACGAGGACGGCACTGACCGCTATAACCGACGCGGCCAGATAGAGCAAGAGGGGAGCCTCTGGTGTCGGGGCGACCAGAGTGGGGAGGCTCGCCAGGTGTTTCTTGAGCTCGTTGAAGGCCTCCGCACAGTCGCTATCCCAACGAAATCTGTCGCACCCGCGGAGTGTCTTAAAGAATGGCAGACCCCGCTCCGCCGCCCTAGATAGGAAGCGGCTCAAGGCTGCCATGCGGCCCGCCAGCCTCTGGACCTCCCTCGTCGTCTTGGGCGGCTCCATACCCAGGATGGCCTCAACCTTGTCGGGATTCGCCTGGATGCCCCGTCCGGATACGAGGAAGCCCAGTAGTTTGCCCGCCTGCACACCAAAGACGCATTTACCGGGGTTGAGCTTGATGCCGGCCTTCCTGAGGTTGTCGAAGGTCTCCTGGAGGTCCCGGCCGTGCGAAGCGAGCTGCCGGGTTTTGACTACCACGTCGTCGACGTAGGCTTCCACATTCCTCCCGAGTTGGGCGGCGAGGGCAAGTGCGACGAGGCGGGTAAAGGTAGCGCCTGCGTTCTTCAAGCCGAAGGGCATCCTGACAAAGCAGAAAGTCCCAATCGGTGTGATGAAACTGGTCTTGTCCTCGTCGTCTTCGGCCATGTATACCTGGTGGTAGCCAGAGTAGGCATCCAGGAAACTCATTAGCTCGCACCCAGCGGTAGCGTCGACTAGTTGATCGATGCGTGGCAAGGGGTAATTGTCTTTTGGGCACGCCTTGTTGAGTGCCGTGAAATCAATGCACATACGCCAGGCCCCGCTGGCCTTTTTGACCAATACAGGGTTGGTGAGCCACTCTGGGTGGTGGACCTCACGAATGACCCCGGCCCGGAGAAGCTTCGCCACCTCCACCTTGGCCGCTTGCTGCCGATCCATGGACATGCGACGAAGCTTTTGCTTGACCGGCTTGGCGTCAGGGCGGGCCGCCAAGCGTTGCTCGATTACTGCGCGGTCTACGCCCTTAATGTCCTCCGGTGACCATGCGAAAAGGTCGGCGTTGTTCTGAAGCACTTGGAGTAGGTTTCGCTCGACCTCCGTAGGGAGCCCCTCGCCAATGGACACAAACGGCCCCTCCGCCTGGAGCGGCACCTTTTTGACTCCACCTTCGGGCCGAGGCTTAGGTGTCCATCCCGGAGTGGAGGGCGTATCACCGAGCATGCCTGAGAGGACGTACACCGGGCGGTGTAAGTCCCAGCTGCTGACTTCGACGCGCCTGGCGAGGTCCTGGTCGCCGAAGACAGTAATCACGCCCTCCGGGCCTGGGAGCTTCATACATAAGAAGCCGTGGTGCGGGATCGCCTCGAGGGAGTTGATGGCGGGCCGTCCCAATATGATGTTGCAGGGGTGCGGGATGTCTACGACATCGAAGATGACTTGCGCACTTCGGGTGTTACCCTCCTGGCGGAATGTAACTGGAAGGGACACGTGTCCTATGGCCTCCAGCGGTTGGCCTCCGAAGCCTTGAAGTGGAGCTCCTGACTGCTCTAAGCGGCTTCGGGGGATTCCCATACGATCGAGGGCCCCCACGAACAGAATGTTCGCAGAGCTCCCCCCGTCGACGAGGATGCGCCTGACGTCATGGCCTGCGATGTGAGCCTGAATGACCAAAGGGTCTTGGTGAGGGAACTCCACACCCCTGGCGTCATTCAGGATGAAGGTGATGTCGCGGGGCAGCACCCACGGTTGCGGCTGCTCCAAGGGGGCCCCCGATAGGGACCCTCCGGTGATGACGCTGATGGAGCGGCACCACGTGCCTTCCCCGGATGAGGCCCGAGCTCCGGTCGTCATCCGTCGCAACTCCATGACCTCGATGCACGTCTTCGTGTGGTGTTCGCCGTAACCGTGCACCTCACACCACTTGTCGTAAACTAGAATTTCTTGTTCCGCGCAGGGTCGCCCGTCGCGATCTGGTCCGCCTTCTCATCCCCGGCCCCCTCCCCGCGAGGTGGGGGCAGGTCCTCGAGGAGTGTTCTCGACGCTGAGGACATGGCGGACCTTTTGTGGCCTGCGCTGGCGACGTCGGGGCTTGTGCCTGCCCCTTGAGGATCCTTCCTGCTCCCCGGTATCGCTACCACCGGGAGTGTCTCCCCGGGGTTCTCGTCTGCGGCCCTGCTTCGGGGAATCATCACCCGCCCCCCTCGTGTGGCAAGCGCTTCGCTTGGGCGAGGTTGGGGGCGGCGGCGCTGCGTCTCCGCGCCTCTTCCTCTACCCGCGCATGCTCCTCCATTTTGTCGAAGAGCTTGGCGACTGTCTTGATAGGCTTCCGCGCGTTGTATTCGGCCATGGGGCGCAAACGAAGGCCCTGTATGGCCGCGTTGATGACGGTTGTCTCATTAATGTCCTTGACTCGGCAACGCACCTTCGCGAAGCGCTTGGAGTAGTCCCGGAGCTTCTCCGAAGGTTTCTGCTTCACTTCGAAGAGCTGGTCTGCGTCGACCTGCTCGACATAGTTCCCTTGAAAGTGGTTGTAAAGGAGGTCGCGGATCTGCTCCTACGCGTAGATGGAGTTTGGCTTTATGGTAAAAAACCAGGAAAGCGCCACTCCTTGCAACGCGAGGGGGAGTCCCTTCGCCTTTGTGGTGTCGTCTCCACCCGCGGCCTCGATTGCGGTTTCGTACACGCGCACGAACTCGCAGGGGTCCGTATCTCCTTTCTATGGCTTGATGACACTGGGGAATTTGAAGTCTTCGGGCCACGCCGCCTGCTGTAGTCCTGCCGAAAGTGGGGACTCTGGATCGACGCGTCGCAGCGGCACGCGGCTGGATGTGGGGGCGTCGCGGCTGTCTGCCCTTTCCGGCGTGGGCTCTGGCGCGACCACTGGCGCGGCCTGCTGGCTCCGAGCCTCTTGCATGTCTCAGATAGCCCTGGGAAGATCCCCTAGCTCCCGTTGGAACGTGTTGAGGGCCGCCAGCAGGGCGCTTTCCACCGCTGGTGCGGGTGGGGCCGCCGGCGCGCCCAGCGGACAAGTCGGCACGGGTACGATTGCCTCGCGAGCTCCCGAGCTGTCGGTCGCTCCGTTGTGGCTATCTCCAACCGCCCAATCCGCGCTACCGGCGAGCGTTGCGGCGAGGGTGGCGGGGTTGGTCGCTTTCGCGTCGGCGGGGTTGGTCGTTGTAGCGGCGGAGGCGGGGCTGGTCGTTGTAGCGGCGATGGCGGGGTCGGTCGTCGCAGCGCCAGTGGCGAGGTCGGTCGCTGTCGCGTCGGCGGGGTTGGTCGTTGTAGCGGTGGTGGCGGGGCTGGTCATCGCAGTGCGAGCGTCGACGTCCGCGACCATCGCGCCCGCGCCGTCACCCGCGCCCGCGACAGCCGATGCCGAAGCCCTGGTACCCACGCGACGCTCCGGCCCAGCCATCTTCTTTCCCTTCGCCGCCGTCGACGAAGCTTTTTTCGGTGCCATCCTTCTTCGGATTTCAGGCTTGCTCCTGTCCTCCCCACGGACGGCGCCAACTGTTGTGGTTACAGACCAAACAGAGAGAGATGTGGTAGTGGAGAGTTGGGAGAAAGTGATGACCTCTGGTCCCCCTCCTAGCCTTCCCTTGGTATATATATTCATATGGGCTGTGCTTTTACAATTGTGCCCTTACATCGGTACCTCCCTGTCAGGGGTATTTAAGTCATTACATATGTCCCATTTTGGGCCCTATAACCTTCTAACAGGCCTGCTGAGTTTAGGTGGGGGCCACCCCTACAACAGTTATATTTGCATGATTAGTGAGGTCTTATTCCAAAGGTGACGGTTGGCACAACTATACCACAGTATGAATCACTAGCAATGTAAAGAGGATTTGACAAGAATTATGGGTGCTCATCAAACCACTGCAAAATTAGAAAGGAAGATCATAGAACTAATTTTAGCATGATTAGTGAGGGCTCATTTTGACAAACATTTGTCATCAGTTTGTATATAACATTAGTTGTTAAGATCTGGGACCAAAAGGCAAGTTTACAATGAACCCATTGTATAAGCAGCTAAATGTTTAGCACAGAAATTAGTTACTGTCCCCTCCAAAAGCTTACAGCCTTACTGCTACTATTCGACAAACACCTAGTGGGTGTTGGCATGAGACACCCCCGGCATCAAATCAACAGGAGTGTGAAATCTCTCAAACATTGTTCCATAAGTTGCAAGGCACAAGAACGTGCACCTTATAGCACTGGAGCCATGGAGCGAGCAATAGCGGGAGTTGCAGTCACCAGCCCCAGGGTGCCTCTGTACTTCCACAGCTCGGTCGCCACTACCACACCGTCGGGATCTGCTCGGTGTCATCTATTGGGGGGGTCGGGGTGGGCCGAGAATGGGCTGAAGCCAAGAGGAAGGGGTGCCCGAGGAGGGAGGTGTGGCAACGTTGGGTGGTGGGGCGATCAGGGAGGTGGGGCGACGCTGGGAGGTGAGATGGCCAGGGAGGAGGTTGGAGGTGCAGCTAGGGAGGTAAGGCGGCGCTAGGAGGAACAGGAAAGGAGGATGCGCTAGGAGAGGATTGGGGAATTTGCGGATAAGGTCTTTGCACCTCAGTCATTTATTTTTTCAGTTGCGCACCCAAAGGGATGGCTAGTATCCCCGGTAGAAGCGATGACTTGGTTGACTTTTTCTAGGGCACATATATTGTAGCTAACGTTAAAACATTGCCAGCAGATAAATTGTTCTACATAATAATTATTTCTAGCAGATAACGGGGCCCTTAATCTCTTGGATATTGCCGGCACATATTTTGCCACTAATCTAATTTTTCCCCAGCAGATTATTGCCCTTAATACTATTCCATGGTGTAGTGTTGGAAGCGTCCACCATTGTTTGGCTGCAACATCTACATTTCCAGTTCTCTATAGCGCATCTTAATTACAAGGGCAAACTGTAACCATTGTAATTTATAAGATCTCACCTTTCCCTCACAAAAATCTATCTAGCGTATAGAATATTCTATGCGATCAATAGGGTCGGCCCTGGGCCTGGGCAGCAGGGGCAACCGCCTAGGGCCCATGAGAACTAGGGGCCCCTAGCTCAAGCCCATGTATATATACTGCTATACATGTCTACGTATTGGAATATTGAATTTGGGGTTCTGTCGTTCAGCCGGCGCGTATGTTTGATAACAGTAATGGCCCATTAGCCCAATCCGACTAGCGTTGAGCCGCTAAGAGACCAGAGACCCGAGAGAATTGAACACTAGCGCAGGGAGACCGAGTCACCGAGACGCACCCAAGTCGATTCTCCAGAAATCCCATTCCCCAATCGCTCGTCGCCTCCGATACGAGCAGGCGGAGGCTTTCGCTAGATCCGGAGAGACGCATCGTCGCATCGACTCTTCCGGAGGTTCGCATCGCCGCATCGATTTGCCAGATCCGGAGATCTCCATTCCTCAATCGCACGCCGCCTCCGCCTGCTCCGCTGCTCGACATGCTCGTAAGTCGTATCCTATTCCTCATTTCCTCTCCACCTGCGGCCTGCTTGTAACCCAGATCCACCAGATCCCTATTCCCTAATCTGATCTCGCCATTAATGGAGGAGAAGAGGAAGAGCCCGATTTCTTCGATTCCCAACCAATTTGTCTTTGATTTCTTCGCTTTGCAACGGCTCTCGAAATCCCCTCATATAGCCATTGCATTTGCATACGCCGGTGTGGTCATTTACTCATTCGCATCCCCTATTCGGCCATTGCATACGCGACGGAGGAGGCAAGAGCAAGAGGCAAGAGCAGAGGAGTTGCTCCGCGGCGGCGCGGCGTGCCGGCGTCCGCCTCCACAGGCCGACCCGAGTCCAGAGAGGAACGTGGTTGATGATGATTCGATTCGGGAGGCAAGGGAGTTTGTTTGACATGACGCCCCGGAGGAATTGCTGGAGCTCTACATTTTCTGGTTCTCATTGCTGGGTATAAACCGATTTCCCACCACACATGTTCATAAGTTCATCCAGTCATTCACACATTCTGCAATCTGCATTCTAATGTTTTGCTGCAATCTGCAATCTGCATTCTAATGGCAGTGGTAGAAATCGGACTTGGAGTCTTGCCGTCTTGGAGAAAGGCACAAGTGCAGAACCGCAGAAGGGAGAAGCCGAGAAGGCCAAAGGTCAATTGGGCAAACTGGCAAAGGAACAGCTCAGCCAGAAAATAGGTAAGTCTAATATCAATGACTTTGCATCTAGAAATGTCAGAAGAAATTGCTTTATATGACTTTGTATTTTGTGATGTACTAAGTCTAATACCATCAGTAAATACTTTGCATTTTGTGATGTATAAGTTTAATGGTTATTGTATTGAGCTTTAGCTTTTGCAATTGAAATAAAAGGTATTATTACATATTTACATTAGAACGATGGGGCCTCAGCTTTTATTACGCCCTAGGGCCCCCTAAATTACAGGAACGGCCCTGGCGATCAACCTGTATATACTGTGCATGACAAAATCTTATAGAGTTCACTGTATATAGTTGACTTTGTGTTCTCAAAGAAAAATATGGAGTGCATGTCTTCCCACACTTTTTTTGAGGGCTTTTCTACAGTACCCTAAAATGAATGTTAGCCATTCATTCTTTTAATTCAATGGATCAAATTAGTTAAGATTTAGTTATACTACCACCAGCAGTACTAGTAGTAGAATCTTAAGAGGGGTAAAATTGTAAAAGGAATATATATGGTCATTGTGCGTGTACACAATGCATGGGTGTCCTCTTGGGTGTCTGCTGTCGGGCACCGCCCCCGAAGGTAGGCACCATATGCCAGGTCGATGGAGTAGTCCACCGTCGGGTACAGCCAACCCACAAGGTTAAAGTAGTGGACACGCCCTACCGAGTGCGTGCCCAATAGTTCCACTGTGCCCTCTGAGTCAATCCCCATGGATGTGAACTGGGATAGCACCACCGAGTCATTGTGGCTCGGGATATACTGCTCCACCTCGCTGTAGTAGCTCTCCCTGCTATCCTTGTACCCCATCCTCATCGCTATCGAAGGCCTACTCAGCTGCAATGCAATGTCCATGGTTGCATTTACATACAAAACGTGCCAGTTTACTATCGATCGAGCAAGCTTGAAAAAGATTACTATCAGAGGATATACAACGAGCAAATTAAGCGCGTGCACCTGTAAGATCGAGGAGGCCGACTAGAGGGGGTGAATAGGTGGTCTAAAAATTCTCTTCAAGTTAATATTAACAATTCAAGACCTTTTCTATTTGCCTAAACCAAGTATGCAATGCGGAAGCTTAAATCAATTTAGTTTAGCTCAAATAGCGCCTAGAACAAATAAATTCGCCGAAGTGCACCAACAATTCTAGCTTAAGTCAAGGTTTGCAATCCTAGGTATACAAGCAATCAAATTAATTCTAAGTAAGTAAATTGCTTGAAAGTAAATTGAGTGCAAGAAAGCAAACCACAAAAGACATGGTCCCTTTTTACCGTGGTGTTTGGAGACTTACCGGTCCCCCCTAATCTACGTTGAGGTCAGCCCGAACTAATCGGTCTGGCTTCACAAATTAAGCCTTCCACCTCAATTCCACTAGTGGTAGCTCTTTTTCGCTCCGGGTAGGTGAACTCCAACCTTCACAATTTCGCCAGGTCTTCTCACAACCTTCTTTGAGAAGATCACCACACACGACGGCTCCTACGCCGCCTAGGAGTCGGCAAACTCCAAGAGCAACAAGTCAAGTCCTTCACTTGACTCTCACCATGTGCAATGAATGCACAAGCTCACTTGGACACAAAGTCCACCTCTAAATGCAACACATGCACTCTAGATCATCTCTCCCTTCTCACAAAGTGCAACACATGCACAATTAAGTGGAGAGCCTCACTCTAGCTCAAGGAATGGAAGAATAGCACCAGCAACAATCACTCAATAGCCCTTGAGGACGTATTTATACACCTTTCTCAAAAACTAGCTGTTAGAGAAGAGAGAGGGCAAAAATCAGCCCGAGGCTTGGAACTACCGCCATTATATGGTCGATACTTCCGCCCTCCCAACGGCTACAAAAACTAGCCGTTACCCTGAAAAACCGGTCAGACCGCCCAAACAGGGACCAGTCTGACCGCTAGCTTCAATCAGACCGCAAATACACCGGTCAGACCGCTCTCAGAAAAAACCAGTGGAGTTGCTCTCTGGAAAAAAGGTTCCGCGTGAAGGAACAGAAATTCCGTGAGCCGGTCAGACCGCTTTCACCCTGCCAGTCTAACCACCGACCGTATGCTGGTCTGACCATCATAGGCAGGCTAGTCTGACCGCCTCTAGCAGGCCGGTCTGACCGTTCCACGGTAAGACTGCCCATTCGGCCTGGGCAAAACTGATCAAGCCGGTCTGATAGCTTTCTCAAAGCTGATCAGACCGCTGTACAAAGTCAGGTCTGTCTGTAGAAAAATCTGGAGCTTTCCAAAGTCTGGTAGTACCGCTAACACAGAGCAGGTATTTTCGACGGCCGGACGAGCCGCTCACACAGAGCCGACCAGACCACTCACATCCAATAGTACCGTGCAACACATGCCGGTACTTCCGATGTCCGATAGTACCGCTCACACAGAACCGGTACTTTCGACCTCCAGTAGTATCGCTCCGCATACAGCAAGAGTTCCGATTTTCCTGACCAGTGCAGATATCTCAACAGATTTTGCAAAAACACATTTACAAACTATGATATCATGCACACAAGGATCAAACATGATTTCTGACAAATTGCAAAACACATTTGCACACTTTTGAAATCATGACACAAAGAGTAGGTATATGGACTTCTCACATTTGCAAAACACATCCGCAAATCCAAGTCACATGCCACAAGGATTATATATGAGTTCTAACCATTTGCAAAACACATTTGCAAATATAAGCCTCATGTCACAAAGAATGAAAACATGGACTTCGAGCACTTGCAAAACACATTTACAATGCAGAGTCCCATGTTACTAGGAATTCAACACATGAGCTTCAATCATTTGCAAAACACATTTGCAAATGCAAGCCTCATGCCAAGATGAGCTAGAGCAAGTGAGGTTTGAGCTATCAACACATGATGAGACTCAAACTACTAGACATGACCTCTCTTAATAGTATGGCAACCTATACTAGCAATCCGGTTTTCCAACCAAACACCAAAACCGGTAAAAGACTAGGAACACATCCTTAGCCCTAGCTAGTTATACTTTTGCCTTGAGTCATCGTCTTGATATGCATCAACTCATGATGCACCCTTTTCATCAACTCCATCAACACATAATGGTCTTCACTTAACTTTAATCAACACATGATCATCTTGGACATGCATCAAGTCATGATATATCTTCTTCTTGATGGCCTTCAACACATGAAGCCCTTTTCTTCTTGATCTTGACTTGATGATCTTTAACACATGAAGTAATCCCAAGTCATCCTCATTTGTGGAACCTAACCTATTCATCCAACTCATGGAAAATGTTAGTCCACAAAACAATTGTCATAAATTACCAAACTTCACCATTAACACATAATGGGGGAACTAGATTCAACAATCTTCTCTTTTTGATAATTCATGAAAATGTCAACAAATAATGAGATATAAAAAATTGATTTGCAAGTATACAACTTGTACACAACAAATGTATATTCTAAGATAAGCTTTAGACAAAGCTTACTTATCCGGTTGTCATTAATCATTCAACCATTAACACATAATGGAGAAGTTAGATGACAACCCGATTGCACATGAGTATATATGAACTATACAAGGTATATATACTCAAGAATGTATTTCAATGTAAACATCCAAAATATACATATTAAAAGAAGCATGGATCAATACTTATGAAACTCCAAAACATAGAGAGAGCTCCCCCAAAATGTGTATATAATGAAACATATGCACATATTCATTTTGGACTATTTGAGGAGTTCAATCTATATTTTGGATCTTCTAATGAATGCATTAATATATTAGAAAGTGTGATTTTGAATGCATACCTCTTTGATTTCACCTTTCCATCCAAATGAGACTAAACATAAATAAACTTAGATAAACATATTAGTCTCATATATACATTTGTCATTATCACCAAAATATTATAATGGTATTTGTTAATATCACCAAAATCTCATTATGGTATTTGTCATTAACACTAAATCAACTTAATCGGAGCTTGATCTTTCAGCACCATGACAACCCCCTCCCTGGTGGCAAGGGTGACGATGTCGGCGCACGACACCATGCGGGGGCACTCCTGCTCGACGATGGCCTTGATGGTGTTGATGTACTTGAAGTTCCTCATGCCAAAGCTCCGCAGGGCAGATTTCACAGAGACAATGTTGTGTGTGCTCTCTAGAATAAGTGAAGCGTCGCACGACTTGACCATGTAGTCATGGAAGAGGGTTCTCACCCACGACACTGTAGTGTTGCTATGCTTGTCATACAGGTTCTTCATAATACCCTCACAAAAATTAGATTTACAAAAAAAATCTATTTTACTCTTGCAAATCAATCCCGGGAAGGATTTAGGCCACCACCTGGCCTCCTTCCTCCGCACATCTGTTGCCCCGTCGCTGCTATCCCCTAAAGGGAACTTCCATCCCAGGAATTTCATCTAGTGCCCTTCGCATCCCATCCCGGGGTAGCGGCCTAAACACTTAATGGGTGTTTCTTAAGAGTGTCTCTTACCTAGAGTAGTCATGTAGTACTAAACTTCTCACATTCTAAGTAATATGAAATCATAAAACCCTAATTTTCAAAACCTAAAATCCTAATTTTTAGACCTAAACCCTTAATTTTTGAGATAATTTCACAACATATAAAATTCTAAAAAAATTACACGATCAAGTACAATGTGTAGGATTAAAAAAATTCATAATGTTTGGACCTCATTTTTATATTTAAAATTTTCTAAAATAGTATAATTAAATATTTTTTGGGAAAAACTTAGAATGGATAAAATTTTGAAAAAATTAGACAATAAATTACACTATATCAGAAGGTTCCACAAAAAACATTATAATTTTTGGAGCTAATTTGCTATATTTAGAAATTCTAATAAAAAGTACATTTAAATGGATTTTTCTGAAAATTTGCTACAGTTCTCACTAGACAGTGACTGTGTAGCTACAATGCTTGCCACACAGTGATCGTGCAGTTTTGGGCACTACAGTGCTCCGCCGTATGTCCACCATGCAGTTTTAGCTAATCTGTATGGTGGCCATGAGGCAACGGCTCTATTGCAATAGAGGCTGTACTGGACGACTACATCACAAACAGTTCATAGAGAACCGCCTGTGCTATAATTATCATAGATGATTTTACAAGCATGGTCGTGTACCATCTGTGATATGAAACTATGACAGACGATTCATACAAATAACTGTCTGTGATATTTTCATAGACAATTATTAATACGAACTGTTTGCGATAATGTAAAACATCATAGACCATTTGTATCAATAACCATCTGTGATAATTCACAGTCGATTATTGATACAAACCATCTGTGATAATGGCAGACATCAACGACAGTTCTTATTAATAACAGCCTGTGAAAGTTCACAGATGGTATCCATGACTAAGACTTTCCATCCTGATATATTACATATCATTGCACTTGCACGCATCTAAAAGCAATCAAAGGCAGGAAGACTTGATGCCCAGACACCATGGTGCCCCATTTCAGCGTCCTATATCTATACACACACATGCATGCATATTGCTTTATGAATACGTAGCTAGCTACTTAATTTAGATATGGACAATTTATTATTAGGTGAATGACAATTATGGGTGTGAGTAGCTAGGCTAGTTAATTAGCTATAGTAGTATTAATAATCCAATTTGATACTAATTTGTTACATGCGTAGTGTAGATGGACTGAAGCTGAATGTATGTTGAGAACCGTGTGAGTGAAGAGCACATTAATGGTGTGTCTGCTTTTAGAAGAGTGGCCGAGCAGGATATGCTGAAGAAGGGGATGGAATATATATATATATACTATTCATGCATTGACTGCAATAATCTGAAGAGTTTACCAACTCAGCACAGATCTAAGCTCACTTGATTTGAAGGGGATTCAAAAAGGGGTATAAATGTTGGACCTGTCACGGTGAAGAGAAGATTATACAGGAAGGTAGTTATACCATCATCGAGTGAGACAGTGATATACCAGTTGTAGACTGTGCTTTCGATGAGATTAGGTCATATGATAACAATCTGGATCAGATGTTATGCGATGCAGGAGGAAACTATAGTGAGAGAGAGTTTGATAAATTCGAGTGCTAGTTAGAGGACCTGGAGAAACCTTTGTTCCCTGACTGGAAGCCACAATACATAAGGTTGTCATCTATTCTTGAACTATCAAAATTGAAGGCAAGCAATGGTTGATCTGATAAGAGTTTCACATCATTGTTATGTCTCCTAGCAAACATACTTCCAGAAGAAATGTGTTGCCGAGAATCACCTACCAAGCCAAGAAGGTTCTTTATCCATTAGAAATGGAAGTAGAAACAATACATGCATATCCAAATGATTGTATCCTCTACCGTAAAGAGTGTGCAAAATTACATATTTGTCCAGTGTGCAAAGTATCCCGATACAAGAGTAAGAATGACTTCGATGGCCGCAAGGGCATCCAGGTGAAGTAAGAACCTCCTGCTAAGATATTGTGGTATTTGCCTATAATTTCCTATTTGAAGTATTTATTTGCGAACCAAAAGGATGCAAGATTGCTGCGTTGGCACTCGGAGGAGCGTAAAAAAGATGAAATGATAAAACACATTGCTGATTCTGCCTAGTGGAGGAACATCGATAGGATGTTTGTAGACTTCAGTGCATAACCGAAGAATATAAGGTTTGGGTTGAGTATAGATGGAATGAATCTTTTCGATAACATGAGCAGCCGACATAACACCTGGTCCGTGAATGTATACATGTATAACCTTCCTCTTTGGCTGTGTATAAAGTGGAAGTACATTTTTATCTCACTACTTATCCAAGGGCAAAAGCAACCTGGGAACGATATTGATGTGTACCTAGCACTATTGATGGAAGATCTTGTGACACTGTGGAACGAAGAGGTACAGGTATGGGATGCAGACAAACGAGAGAACTTCGCTCTACGCGCCATGTTGTTCAGCACCATCAATTATTTTTCTGCCCTTGGTAACTTATCGGGGTTGAGTACGAGAGGAGCCAAAACTTATTTGCACTGTTTAGTTTATACCGAGAGTGTGTGGTTGAACAACTCGCGTAAAACTGTATACATGCGTCACCATAGGTTTCTTCCATGGTGTCACCCATACCGCAAAATAAAGAAATAATTTGATGGAAAAAAAGAGAGGATGACTTGGTACTAAGGCCTTTTAGTGAGAAAGAGGTCTACGATATGGTCAAGGATATCAATGTTGTGCTTGAAAAGGGACGTAAGTTGAGAACCTGTTAGAAGAACATGTTGAAGAAGAGGTCAGTATTTTGTGACTTGCCTTACTTGGAGCACTTAGAAGTTCACAATTGTATTGATACCATGCATGTAGAGAAGAATGTATGTGATAGTCTGATTGGTCTATTACTAAGCATTCGTGACAAAAACAAAGGATGTGGTCAATGTACGGTGTGACTTGGTCGCTATGGACATTAGGACCGAGTTAGCACCGATACAGACCAATAAAGGCTGGACGTAGTTTTCCCTAGCTTGCAACACTCTATCTAAGTCTGAGAGAACTGAACTGTGTCAATGCTTGTATGGTATGAAAGTTCTGTCCGGTCACTCCACTAACATGAAAAAACTTGTTTCCATGGAAGATTTAAAATTAATTGGCATGAAGTCTCATGACTGGCATATGCTAATGACACAATTACTTTCTATTGCAATTAGAAATAATTTGGCAAACAAGGTTCGAGTGGTAATCATTAGGCTATGTTTTTTCTTTAACGCAATTGCTCAGAAGGTTATCGATCCCGATGAACTAGATGCTCTACAAAGTATGGTGGTGATGACTCTATGTTATCTTGAGATGTATTTTCCTCTGTCATTTTTTGATATCATGGACCATCTCATTGTTGACCTTGTGAAAGCGACAAAGATATGCGGCCCCGTATTTCTATGTCATATGTACCTGTTCGAGAGGAATTATCAAGTCCTATGTACGCAATCAATCTCGGCTGAAGGGTAGCATCATCGAAGGTTATGCAACTGAACAGGTCATTGAGTTATGTGTCAATTACATGGTTCAGGTCAAACCGATAGGTGTGCCGATATCTCGTCATGAGGGGAGGCTAGAGGGTATTAGGACCATCGGAAGGACAGAAATAACTCCCGATATGGATACGTAGACTCAAGCCCATTTCACGGTCTTGCAACACATGACCGAAGTGTCTCCGTATATTAAAGAGCAAAGGACATGCTACGCCAAGAGAATCCAGGCCGGTCGGAGGTTGGATACCGAGACAGCACAACTGTCGGTTCAATGAACGGTTGAGGGTGCGATTCACTGGGAGGTCGTCAAGTGAAATACTGCAATTGCTGGCAAAAGGGCCAAAATTTATAATTGTGATATGGCAAGGATACAACATTAATAGGTATACACTTTATATCACAAATCAGGACAAAGAGTACAGTCCAAAACTCAGCTGTCCGCATAGATGTATTTCATGATAAGCAGTTCAGAAGTCATGACTATAGTCAAAGTTATCGTGGTCGTAGGAGTTAATTTGTAATTGGTCGAAGCTTGCTTTTTTCATAGGGCATGGGTAGCACTTCCTGATGAAAATAGGACTATCACAAACGGTTCTATAATATAACCGTCTATCATACTACAACATCACAAACGATTCTATTATTGAACCGTCTGTGATGTGGTTTATATTACAGAATATTTAATAAGAGAACTATCTATGATACTAATATCACAGACAGTTCTTTTAAAGAACCGTCTATGATAATTCTTCCTATAAATATTGCCCCGCTAGGGTTTGCACCCTCATTCACTTACTCAGCCACATCCTTTCACTCCTCACCTCTACTCCCAATCACCTTAGCTCGCCGTCGCTCCCAATTGGATCAACAACCTTGCCATCGCATGCAATCGGATCTGTTGTCGCCCCACTGAATCCGTCGTCACCCCTAGTCGGATCCATCATCGCCCCCACGGTTTCGCCATCGCCCCAGCCGGATCCACCATCGCCCCCACTTGGTTCGACCGCCTCTCCTCCCTATCACCTTAGCTCCAGCCGAAGGTATGGATTTGCTTCATCTTTTTGCTTCATCGTCTTTTCTGTTGCACTAGCAACCTTGTAGAAATAATTTGAGACAGTGTTTTTTCTATTAAGTAGAACATATTTTTGTTACATCTATTTAGATAGTATTTTTTCTGTTAAGTAGGACATATTTTTGTTAGAAATACATGTCGAGAGATGAAATAGCCAGGGAATAAATTTAGAGATAAATTGTTGGAACTATTGTTTCTATTGTCTTGTAGCAATAATATACATTGTCGAATGTTCTTACGTGTCCCCTGCTCTAAATCGGAGTAGTAGTAGTTGTAGCTAGGGAATAGCTAGGAAATAAATTTAGAAATAAATTATTGGAGTCATTGTTTCTAAGTGAGTTGGAGGGTTGTGTTATTGCTACAAGATCTATTTAGAATGGCATGTTAATATGTTCCAAATAGATCTTGTAACAATAATATATGCTAAAGAGACCTTCCAAGGGCATGAAGCAAATCACACACTCTAGTGCCTTCTGTGATTCACTTTGTTATTGCCACAAGATCTATTTGGAATGGCAAATCACACATTTCAGTGTGTTAGGTTTTACAGAGTAAGTTATAGCTGTTGTTTCTTCCTCATCATCATGTTGTGTGTTAGGCTTGGTTGCTATCTTAGGTATAAAAGAACCGTTGGGCTGTCGCGCATTTCATTTGTAAATGAAGGGTGCGACAGCCCAAAGGTTCTCTTACGCCTAAGGCAACAACCAAGCTTAACACACAGAATGATGAGGAGGAAGAGACTTAAGCCATAACTTACTTTGTAGAACCTGAGACGCGGGGCTGTGTGATTTGAGATGTTAGTATTGTAAAGAGATCTTGTAGTAATAATTTACGTCGTCGGATGTTCTTATTTCTTATAAGATCATCCATGTGCCAATGTTTATGTTCACACCTTATTGTAATTGGTTTTTTCTTGTAAGAGAGATGTCGTCGTCATTGTCGATGTTGCTGAATGGGTCTGACGCTGGGTACGTGGGTAAAATCTCTCAATGGAGGATGGAGGATGAAGTCACAATCCAATTGGAGGCCTCCCCACCATTTGCCGGATCACAAATGAGCATGTCTGAAACTGGTTAAGAGTGAGGTCATCAACCACATCTTCGGGTGTCGCATCTTTCATAAACCACACAGATGAGAAAGTGTCCTAACACCTGGTAAGATATGTTAAACTACCTAGATATTAATAAGTCATAACTTTATGGGGTCTAAAATAATATGATTGTCTCTTGCAGTAAACATTGACTACTGAATCTTCCAAAGACTCGTTCCAATCAGTCAGGGAGAGGAATATACTGTCCATGGCCCTAGGAAACAAGGAGCACCCAGATTGCATGCGAGGCCTAGGGGTTTACATATCTTGGAGGCACGGATTCCCGAATGACTTCAAGGCGTATAGGAGTAGGAAGAGATCCAAGGCCAAACACGAGGAATGTATGAAACAGGACATTGATGCAAAACTTGAGGACATAACTATCTCACTTCGAGGAGAGATAGATGCATGGAGGAACGAACTAAGAGAAGTCAACAACCAGTCACAAGACACCCCCGTTATTATGGTACCCAATCCCCCTCAACGTCGTAGTAGCTGTGCGTCCGTGCCACTTTCTGAACATAGTGACGCCCACTTACCTATCGATGACATCCAGGTAATGTACATCTCTAGAATGTTACATAGATAGACCTGGTGAATATCTTAGCTCATCGTGTATCGTTTTGTAGGAGGACACGCCGTGCATCCACAGAATCAGGGTTGTTGGCTCCATTTCCATTGACGTTGGCAGGAGTTGGCAGGAGTTGGCGTATCCATGCCTACTAGGGATGTTGGTGCACAGTGCCCAGCTAGGCACTGGTTTCGTGAAGGTCTAGGTGGACTGGATTAATGATATTTTTAGGGCCGTCCCACTGGAGAGGCCCCCAAACAAAGAAATTATGACACTAGAGGATATCGTCCATACATTCGTCCAGTGGCTCAAAAAGGACATCACCATGGACCCTTTTGTATCGCGATCTCCACAATACCATTCCTATCAAACAAAACACTCTATGACTCCACCTCAAGCTCCTCTTCAGAAGGCCAGCGTATCAGCTCTCATGAAGGCGATGCCGAAAATGTATCGCAAGCGAGGCGCAAAGGCCGAATCGAAGAAGATTAAGGTGCCTCTCAGGGAATGAAAGTTTATGCTCGGAGTGTCGTTGGTCATCGAGTCACAATTACCCAACTTGGATTGGTTTGTAGGACTGTGCATACCTGGTACATACAAAGGTCCAACATGAAGCCAAACTGGCACAGTGGATTCGTTGTGAGATACAAGGAGGCGCATTTTCTCCACGACTCGGGCTACTTCGTCGTAACCTTTAAAGATTTATTCTTACTATTCAACCTCGATGAACTCAACGCCTCACCTCTACGATACTAGACACTGTAAGTGTACTATATAATCAAGTTCTACATTCATGTAACACCAATAAATGTCATAACTCATTGCTTATGTATAGATCCATGATCCAACAAGTCCGGCGACAGTGAGAACCAGTGGGTTTCCTCGACCTACACTTGGTCTCTAAGCAATCCATCAAATATAATCGATCATTCATCTAAGATTACATAACGAGGGGATTGCTTGTTCATAGTGATAAGGACTACATCATGATACCCTTCAACCAGGGATAAGCGCTTCACTAGTTGCCAAACAATTTTTATTTGTATTTTATATGCAACATGAACTTAGAATTAATCACTATAGCGATATACATGACTAGGGGTCACTGGTTTCTGATTGTACCAAAGTGGAGTAAGGTAATATACCTTGATTCTCTACTTAGGAGCAACCACAACTTCACCCGTATGCAATAAATAATTGACAGGTAAACTCATTTCCTCTATACATAACTCTATTGTAGTCTTCCCTTCATTTGCAATGGCCGAGGCTAACTTTTTAGAATCACGTAGGTTGTTTAGCGCTTACGTTGCCCAGGGAGGGAGACATAAGAAATCCAGCGCCATACTGCGACACGAGACGTGATTTTCGGTACCCACTACAATACAACAATCCTATATCACACTTCGTTATAATGACTCTAGACTAACATTATCTATGTATGTAATTCTATTTTTTTGCAGTGCTACTAGTAGTTACAGGGCAACGTATGTGGATTCTACGTTTGCCGCTATATGGAGGAAGACATAGACGCTAAGACGAATGATCTAGAGGTTTGTCAACCTGCCAATAATTATTTTGTGATTATCAATATATGTGTGTGTGCGCACACTAATGACTTAACAATACTCCTAGCGACAACACGTGGAATTCGATGAAAGTGCAATCGATCTTGACAAACTCGTCAAAATTCGAGGAAAGCTCTCCCAATTTTTAATAGCGGACGTCATAAACAAGACTAGAGAGTTCTACCCCGGCGATGATTAGATGTTAAAACATTTGATACAATTGTAATTACTCAATTGTGCTTAATCAAATAATTTATTCAAATATACATCATTTAGTTGAGATTTGTGTAAAGATTATTATGTTCTATATATGTGATTTGTTTGCTTGTTTTCAGAGTGCATGGCCTGCATTTCTTGAGGCTACCCGAAAGATAGAAAATAATATAGGTATTTAAATAGTTATCATAGACAGTTTTTAATATTAGCCGTCTGTGATATCTAAGATATCACAAATGGCTATGTCTAAGAACCGTTTGTGATATATGACATATTACAGATGGTTTTTAGTATTAGCCATCTGTGATACTTGATATATCACAGACGGCTATATTAAAGAACCGTCCATAATACTTGATATATCATAGACGGCTATATTAAAGAACCATCCAAAATACTTGATATATCACAGACGGTTTTTTCGAAAATCCGTCTATGTTGTAATTATTACAGACAGTTTGAGAGCCGTCTGTGATAATCACCTATTATCATAGACACATAAATTCATACGGTTTAGAAACCGTCTGTGATGACGATTCCGAACCGTATGTGATGAGCCTTTCTATAGTAGTGCGGGTATGTATCGGCTCGCCGGTCGTTCCACACGGTGACTTTGTGGTGAAGACGCTATTTCTACAAATTCACTATGATGAATACTATTTCTGCTATAACGCAGACAAACAGCGTCAATTCGGCAAAAAAAAAACTCTCAAATATATACCCTTGCTTGATTTGCATGCACACTGGCTACAACAAGAACGGTCAGCACATCGCGCAACGGCGTCCCGCGCATAATTTCTTAAACCTCAGACATTTCTAATTCTTTAGCTAGATACATCACAAAATGAAATGAGATAGTCAGCTTGCCTGTTAATATATGCTTTAAGAGGCTAGAAGGACACGAAACACGTAGGAATTCCCATTCGATAGGACGATAGCTATGCTAAGAAATGGAAAAGGGAACTAGTTTTTGCAGTTAGATCAACTCCAACCGGTTCTTTATCCTGCTCTTTATTGTATATTTACCTAATATGACTCAAGAAATGGACTCCAACCGGTTCTTTATCCTCCTCTTTATTTTTATCGAGTCGCTATTTTCTCCCGGCCGCTAGCTAGATTTGACGAGCGCCTCCTCACTCGCTTCTCAAATAGCTAGGCCATTGGAATGCTAACTCAAATAGAGAGCTAAAAATAATAGCTAGCATCTTCATCCTAGGAAATAGAGAGGGAGAAATGACTAATAGGATGGAGTTAGCTGTGCTCATGCATGCATGGGGGCGTCGATAATTTAGAAAATTATAGTACTAGCTAATGCACGTAGACCCCACTATTATGAATTCCACGTCCAGCTAGCGCGATATTCGAACATGCATGCATGTGAGACACAAGATGATTAAAACGGAAACGATCACACCAAGTGCATAGCATCCAACCAGATTATTCTCCCTAGCTTCGATTTTGATGAATATTATATCGTACTAGCTCAATGTCCGTATTTTACTGTAAATAAATAAAATCATATTATCTCTAACACGCCTAGTTAAAATTCGTTAGAATCAGTTTGCTCTGCCCACACCCTTAAGTCCGCCGAGTGCTTTGAAGAGTATAGTTGTTTTCTTCTTCTTCTTTTTTTGTCAGAGAATTCTTGTAGAGATGAAATTTGTTTGTTGATAGATTGACTTTTCTATTTTTGTTGGAGATTTTATAGAAAGATAGATGGAGAGTTGTGAGGCGAAGACCCTACTATAGCCGTGCATTTGAGACGTGTGATCGAGACACGATTAAATCGCGGTTCTGAGCTCTTACACAGTCCATGGCGCGCATGCCTGCAAGGTCCCGTTCTTTCAGTTCTAAAAGTGTTTTTCGATTTTTCTAAAATAATAAACTTTTAAACGAAATATTTTTTTAAAATAGAGTCTACTAGTTAATTGTAGTATATACTGTATCGACTTCATTTATATCTACAAAAATCGCACGTGAGTTTCTGTTACTCTGTAATCTCTCATACGATCAACCCAAAAGTCACAAACCGTAATCAAAAGCTATAAACCACAGCTAAAAAGAATAGACCCAAACCCACAGCATGCGCATGCAGGTACTCATGTAGACATATCCAACTTGGCAACTTCGTCTATCATCGAGGGGTCGCAAGCTAGCGACCGGGCAGATCGATACCAGCTAGCGTAAGTATTTGACTTGTCCGTGCATGCAATTTGTCTTTGCATTTCTCCTTCTTCTATTAGTCTTTGACAAGGACGTAGATCAAACCGCACGACTGGCACGCACTTGAATTCTGTCGGGGCGCCCAGTGGTTGTGTCCCATCGCATCAAAAGTAAAGTGCGACCGGCCTCGGATCAGATCGGAGCGCTCAATTGCATGCCCGTGCACATCAATCTGATCCGGAGTTTTTGAGACATACTACTCTCGACGTATGTCACTACTACCCAAAAAAAGTTAAGCTGATCATTTACATCATGAATGATTCCTAAAAATCGTCCGTGCTGTAAGTATCACAGATGATTCATATGAATAACCGTCTAGATATTTTCACAGATGGTTATTTATACGAACCGCATGTGATAATATAAGACATCACAAATGATTTTTACTAATACCCGTCTGTGATAATGGTAGACATCACAGATAATTTTTTATTTAAATCATCTATGATACTTCACAGATGGTTTGTATTAATCAGCTTATCACAGACGGTTTTTAATAAAAACCGTCTATGATAAGCTAACGGTTCATCAGTAAGAACTGTCTGTGATACTTGTTTTCTCCGACGCCATCAACACAGACGGTGTCCAAATTAAAACCGTCTGTGTTAGTGTCAGTCACAGACGGTTTTATCAAACTGTCTGTGATTTGCTGTTTAGTATTAAGCTTTCTGTAGTAGTGCGACGAGCTCATTTGGCACTTTCGTACATATTGTCAATTACATCCTGCAATTTTAAGCAAGGTTAAGAGTGGTTCTCTCCATGGAATGGAAGACACCAGAAAAACCATAAACAAGCAGAAGAATGCTGATGAGATAAAAAAAATAACTTAAGAAGTATCTAAGCATCCACCTTCATAAGATATAAAATCAATTCAAGGACCAAGTAAGCAACATTGCACAAGGTCATACATGCATTGAAACAACATATGCTGAACCAAGAGACGCAAATTGGATAAGGTCATCCGCTCCAAGCTCACAACAAGAATTGAATGAGCAGTACCTGGTAGTACTTGAGCAATTGTGGTCGCTTCTTTTTGTATGTTGGAGTGATCAAGTCACGATCCTTGTCAAATGGCACTGGTTCAAGATGTACAGCTTTGATGAATTCAAAACCTTTTGAGCTGCAAAAATATGTAGAAAGATAGGGCGTGCATTGGAGCAAAGTGACAAACATCGTTGGAAGCTCACCTTCTTCTCCTTTCCTATTTTCGACAATTCTCCCAAAATGTATTCTTTTGCTTTTGGATTCTCACACAATGCCTCAAAATCACCACTGATTCCATTTGCCTTAGCCCAGCTCTCAAGAGCTTCCTTGTTGGGATTGACCACAGCAACAAGGAATGACTAGCTATTCCCATATATCCATATCTGGACAAATGTTTAAAAAGTTGAAGAAAATATTTCAAGTTATTTCCACAGAACAATGCTAGCAGCAACAAATACGAGGAAGCATGTGTTAGATATGTATACATAGCTGTGTATTTACCCTATTGTATGAGGGGCTTTCTGTATATTTGCCACACCTGTACATGTATATATATTGGCCTATTGGCCTCATAATGAAGTTATGCGCTATTCATAACATGGTATCAGAGCACATACCTAGGGTTTCGTGTCGCTGGTTCATCTTCTCCAGCCTCTGCCGCCGCCGCCTGCTCCTCTGGTTGGTCTTTATTGCCGCCGTCGCCCGGAGCTTCATCTTTACCGCGCCGTCGCCGTTGCTCGTGTCCACCGCTGCTCCCAAGCCGCCGCTGTTGACTGGGATTCGGTGCAGTCGCCTGAGATCCGGCTGTCGACATCCCGGGCCCAGTGCCTGCTTCATCGGGTCCAAGCCGCCGCCGTCAACCGAGTTACCCCGCCGGCGCCCGCCGTCGTCGAAACCGTCGGCGCCCGCCGTCGCCGACCCCGCAGGCGCCCGAGGCTGCCGCCGCCAGAGTTGTCTCTCCGGTTCTTCCGCTGCCGCCGCCGGAGTCGCCTTCAGGCTCGGCTGCCGGCCGACTGCTCTCGGTCGGTCTGACCGTTTTTCTCTCGGTCAGAGTCTCTTAAGCAGAGTTAGGTTGTAAAAAAAAGAGGAAAGAAAAAAGAAAGAAAAAAAGAAAAAGAAAGAAAAAGAAAAAATGTCTTATTTTGCAAGCACAGTTTCTGTTCCTCGTTGTCCGGTGGTCTTCGATGGTCTCAATTATCGGGACTGGTTTCAGCACATGCGTATCCACACGTGTGGTCAGCGCCTTTGGGAGTTTCTTACTGGCAAGTTGTCTTGTCCGTCTTGTCCTACTCCACCTGTTAAGCCTGTACTCCCGAGTGATGCTTCCGAAGATGCTCGTACAAAGGCTTCTGAGGCTTTTGAGGATGCCATGGAGACTTTTCAGACTCAGTATGCTGCTTACAAGATATGGATTGATGGAGATGCTTGTGCCTCTGCTATTTTGGTTGCTAGCATGGAGGTGCATCTCACTGTTCCTGAGGGTATGGTTTGTCGTCTTCGCCGATCTCTCTATGGCCTCAAGCAAGCTCCTCGTGCCTGGTTTGATCGTTTCTCCTCTGTTGTCACTGCAGCTGGTTTTTCGGCGAGTGCTCATGATCCTGCTCTTTTTATGCACACTTCATCTCGTGATAAGACGCTTCTTCTTTTGTATGTTGATGATATGATCATTACTGGAGATGATCCTCAATATATCACTTTTATCAAGGAGCGGCTTCATGAGCAGTTTCTTATGTCTGATCTGGGTTCTCTTCGCTACTTTCTTGGGATTGAGGTTATTTCTACTCCTGAGGGTTTCTATCTGTCCCAAGAAAAGTATATCCAGGATCTTTTTGATCGTGCCTCTCTTACTGATCAGCGGACAGGTGAGACTCCCATGGAGCTTAATGTTCATCTTCGTCCCACTGATGGTGAGCCTCTTGCTGATTCTACTCGCTATCGCCATCTTGTTGGGAGTCTTGTTTATCTTGGTGTCACTCGTCCTGACATTTCATACCCAGTGCATATCTTGAGTCAGTTTGTTTCCGCTCCCACTCAGCTCCACTATAGTCATCTTCTTCGTGTTCTACGATATCTTCGTGGAACTATCTCTCGTCGTCTCTTTTTCCCTCGCTCCAGCTCTTTACATCTCCAGGCATATTCTGATGCCACCTGGGCTAGTGATCTCTCTGATCGCCGGTATCTCTCTGCTTATTGTGTTTTTCTTGGTGGTTCTCTCATTGCTTGGAAGACTAAGAAACAGACAGTAGTTTCTCATTCGAGTGCTGAGGTTGAGTTGCGAGCTATGGCTTTGTTGACTTCGGAGGTTACTTGGCTACGGTGGTTACTTGAGTATTTTGGTGTTTCTGTCTCTACACCAACTCCTCTTTTGTCTGACAGTACAGGTGCTATTAGCATTGCTAAAGATCCGGTGAAGCATGAGGTTACAAAGCATATTGATGTTGATGCTTCCTACATACGGACACAGGTGCATGATCAGGTTATTGCTCTTCAGTAGTGTCTGCCGAGCTTCAGTAGGCAGATTTTTTCACAAAGGCACAAACCAGGGCCTAGTACAGTTTTCATCTCTCCAAACTTCATGTTGTTGATTCACCATAAGTTTGAGGGGGGTGTTAGATATGTATACATAGTTGTGTATTTACCCTATTGTATGAGAGGCTTTCTGCATATTTGCCACACCTGTACATGTATATATATTGGCCTATTGGCCTCATAATGAAGTTATGCGCTATTCATAACAGCATGCACAAACCATTTCGATCATTTATCATATAAGAACAATGTTGCAGCAAAAATTGAAAGAGCAGACAGCAGAGCAATGGAAAAAGTGACCACTATATACCGGGTCTATCGCAGAAACAAGACCATAAACGTTCTCCAAATTTCCAACTACAACATATTCTCCTTGGGAAAGTTTGAAGATATTCTTTTTGCGGTCTATGATTCTCATACTCCCATCAGGTTGCCACTCACCAATGTCTCGTGCAAGCAGAAAAGGAAGATGTTTCAAATCTCCACTTGGGATGAGGCGCACTATAGAATAGTTTGTGTTGATATACGACTGGAATCTCAAGTGAATTCCTCTCTGGAACTGTTGCTATTAAAAATACAGAAATGTTATCACTGTAGTACTGTTATCCAGGCATAGGTTGAGTAAAAAGCCTTGCAATCTGAATAAAATACGGACTAACTGCAGTGAACGTTTTGTCTATTTCTCAGTATGTTCACTCTTACCATGTGGACCCATAATGCCACATTCAGAGGCCTAGAATATTTAGAATTACTGAGGAAAATAAATTCTAGTAATGTGGCAATGCTTATGTGCATTTCTCCACGAGGTATGCTTGCAAGTGCATCATAATCCATTTCAGGGACAGATTCTAGATAGACATCAATATTTGGCCTTGGAGGACCAACAGTCCCTATCATGGACATCTGATTTAGTAACGACACAAATGATCCAGCATAAGTCTCTGTGAGAACTGAAGGAGAACAAAATCATTCAAAACAAGCCGGTAGTGATAGTTAGGTTGGAGAAGAAATCAAAGTTCTGTTGGAACAAAAAACAGAAGCTTATGCAGATCAAGGACTATAAAGAACATAGGGAACTCTTTTTTTTTTAATGTTGAAAATCAATTTAGGAAGTAGTGCATGTTGTGTGAAGAAAATAAAACAAAATCAGATAGTTCTATTAACAGATTTACATTTTCGATTAACAACAAAGATCATATAAATCAACAACATTAGTGACGCTGTGAGCAAAAAAAAACCTGAGACAACATTCCATCAAGTAATTATTATACTTGAGTGTAAACTATGAAGTGGTAACTTCACTTCCATGGTTACACCAATTTGCTTTAATTGAAAATGGTAGATCTAATCCATACAATTATACTAATAAAAGTTTACTGACCAAATGGACTAGAGCAGAAATATCAGGCAAGCTTGCAACTTGAACCAATCATGACAGTAGAAACTAGAAAGTAATTGTCTTCATGTCACAAGAAGAGTAGAAGAGATATACAATATCCCTGTATGATGTGCGCATGTCACCACTCGCAAGTATTCAGTGGCAAGCGGGGCAGCTCCAGATAAAATAACACGAACATTTCCTCCAAGACCTTCTTTTACCAGAAGTGTAATATTTTTTTTTCTAAAATAAGAATGAAGCAAGTTTAAGAATACCATACGTAATGAAGAATCAGTGACTGCCAAGTTTAATTACCTTACTGAAAAGTACTTTGCCACATATTGTAGCAGCTTCATTGTGCTTAGCTCTTCTCATCATTCTAAATTGCTTGCTGCAAAATACAATGCCTACGTCATACTTGGATTTGTGACAAATGAGGTCCTTCGACGATGAAATAAAAACTGTAGCTATGGACACTTATTAATTAAAGAACTTAACATGAAGTGCACATTCAGAAGAAACATTGGGTTTATAATATTAAAAGTGCAAGCAAGTATTCAACATTTCCACCCAAAAAAAGCAAGCATTCAGTACCACTCTGAGGGTAGTAAACTTACTATTTGTAAGCAAGATTGAACAGTGTACTCTTTACAAAACCACCGGACGAAATTTTAGCTTGAAGACCTGAAAAAAGGGTAAAAAAATAGGAAGATATTTTACAAAGTCACATTCACAGTGGCGGTTTTAAATCCTTTTGAACAGTAGAAGCAGACTACAACAATTAATGGATAGACCAAAAACTATTACACCAGTTTCGTGGATGAACGTACATCAATAATGAATAAAAGAACCTCAGATGCCAATTCTTGAGGCTGCCAACTACACAGTTAGTAGACACAGGTGAATTTCATGGCCAAGTATGGAAGACTAGATATGGTAACGATATATCCAATCTAAGTTTGGTGGTTCCTAGAGTAAATTGGTTAGGCCATCTGGCCAAGGCACATCAAGATTGTTACTGGGCCAGCCAGCCAGCTAAAGTCAACAAAATGAATCTACCGAATGAAGGTGCAAACCACGCCATAAGCATTAAGCAGTATGAACACTATAGAAGAACAGATATTTTACCAAAGAAAAGTAATACTGCTTAAACACATCAACCGACACTTATTAAAGTAAACATTGACATATTTGGTCATCACAATATAATGGAGGCTGGAACAGTGATCATATCAAATCTGTATACTCTCCTGCCTCACATAATCACATTAATGTCCCGTTTGGTACAGCTCTAGCTCCGAGATCTATGCTGGATCTGTAGTTTGTTGACTAAATTAAAGTGATTTAAATATTTTTATTTAATATATAATATAATTGAAATGAGTCATGTAAATGCACTTAACATGTCTGCAACTCTAGATCTAGGATTTTCTAGAGCCACAGATGACCAGCTCTAGGAAATCTACAGATTTCCTAGAGTTAGAGCTCTGTCAAACGGGGCTTAAATATCTCATAGGATGCACATGGAAAAGAACCATGAGACTTGGATAATTTGTCATAAGCTTCAAGTAGACCCTTACCAGAAAATATCCAATCAAGGACACGTGGAACAGCACACAAGATAGTTGCTTTTAGTGCCCTAATATCTTCAACTAGTAACTTAACATCATGTAGCAACATTTAAAATAGTCAACACAGGTCCAAAAAGTGAAATCAAATCCCAAGAGGGATTCAGGTGAACACATAATGATGCTTACCCCATGCCAAAATCCAATAATGGCACCATGGAACATAAACAACTCTTCCACAACACGATCAAAGATATGAGCAAGAGGAATTAAAAGAAATTAAAGATTAACCACCGGTGAGGTAAGATCACATATACGGCTCATCTTACCTGCTCGTTCACACTGTTAAGCAGCCGGTCTACACCTGCGATGAGACATATAATTCTCGCGTTGGAGATCAGCACACCTTTAGGGTCACCAGTAGTTCCACTAGTATACATTTTAGTACATATATCTCTCTTCTCCTTCGCTGGAAGATCAAATTCTTGGTCACCTGCCTGCAGATAAAATACCAAATGTAGAGTGGAATAGTTAAAAACTGTGTCAACATGAAAGACCATCCCAGTAAAATAGGTCATATCAACTTGACAATTGGAACAAATTTCCACGTTTGATCTTTACACATGTACTGTGTGATCAAGCACACGTAGCAAACAAGATACAAAATTATGAGTAGGTTCAGCACCACAGATGGTAACAACAAATAACAGCAGACTTGAGTTTGTACACAATAACGTTAGAAGTCTTTCTTTTGATGTTCCATGAATGAAGTTATTTTATTTTTATTTTTTTTGCTTAAGCAGTCATTCACTGATTTGCGGATAGACACAATAATGAGGTGTACATCATGATGACATGTTCACATTGAAGAAAATATAATACTCAAAAGAACCCCCATGCAGAGCTGGTGGCTTTTCTTACCAAAGACAGAAATTCACAACCATGAGTATATTGACAGCCCATACGTCGAAACTTCTTCCCTTTGTTCTTGACTTTCGTTGCCAAAACTCACAATTGCTGCAAATAAGCTTGTATATTTAGTTTCATGGTAGAAACATTTTAGTTCTAGATGATGGAATCTATCTAGGATAAGTGCAACTTACTTTTCAAGAACTCAGTTGACTTGGGGAACAAGAGCTGCCAAATTGAAAGTATTTAACACGCATCCAGAGAGATAAAACGTAGACATTGATAATAGAATACCCACTAGCACAGTAGCAACACAGCTGCCATAATTTTGGCCGAAAATATAAGTGCACAAAATACGACCATGTTGAAACAAGTAATTGCTCAACTATGGAAAATTGTGTCGACAAATGGTATGTTTTCTATTACAATGAACCAAGGCTTCTATTGAACCAGATAGCTGATTGAAATATACAGAGCATTAACTGAAACAAGAAATTGGTTAGTGAAACAAACCGAATTTTCAAAAAAAAAATTGGAATTCCATTTTGGTTTTGCTTCCTCTTGATCTTTGGCCTATTCTCCTCAAATCCAAGCCACCCAAGCTCTCCCTACACTGCCGACATTGCATCAAACGGAGGAGAGAACACACGCACTATTCACCGTCCAGATTTTTCACCGCCGCCTGATCTTTTCTTCACCGCCACTGATTTTCTTTGCCACCGCCGACCTTCTCTGCTGGTTCTTGCGCCTTCGTGTGCTCTCCCGTCTCTGCCCACTTCACAGAATTTTTTGTATGGATAATCCTTTTTTTATTCGAAATTACAGAAATATACCCGCGGGAAAAGTTTTTACAAAAATAGGCTCCAGTCGCCTAATGGTTGGGCGACTGGAGCCTTTCGCCCAACCAGGCTGCGACAGTTAATGAATATACCAACCGTTCGGCGATTAATTGTAGTCGCCCCACCGTTGGGCGACTGCAATACAGTCGCCGAACCGTTGGGCGATTGCAATCCAGTCGCCGAATAGTTGGGCGACTAGGGCGATATAAGACCGCTCGGCCGAGCGCCGGCCGTTGCACTGTTTTCTCGTTCGGCCGCGCGAAGAGTAGAAGAAGAAGAGAAGAAGAGAGGAAGAGGGAAGAAGAGAAGGGGGAGAGAAGGAGAGGGAGAGGAGGAGAAGAGGAGGGGGAGAGAAGGAGAGGGAGAGCGCGATTTTCAGGTTTTTTGTGTTATATTTTTTGTTAGTTTTAGAAAAATAGTTTAAAATTTTAGTTTAGAAAATTTAGTTTAGAAATTTAGTTTAGAAAATTTAGTTTAGAAATTAGTTTAGAAATTTTAGTTTAGAAATTTAGTTTAGAAAATGTAGTTTAGAAATTTAGTTTAGAAAATATAGTTTAGAAATTTAGTTTAGAAAATTTAGTTTAGAAAATTAGTTTAGAAAATTTAGTTTAGAAAATTAGTTTAGAAAATTTAGTTTAGAAATTTAGTTTAGAAAATGTAGTTTAGAAATGTAGTTTACAAATTTTGTTTAGAAAATATAGTTTAGAAATTTTAGATTATAAAATTAGTTTAGAAAATATATTTTAGAAATTTTGTTTAGAAATTTTGTTTAGAAATTAAGTTTAGAAAAATTAGTTTTGAAAATTTAGGTTAGAAAATACAGTTTACAAATTTAGTTTAGAAATTTAGTTTAAAAAATATAGTTTAGAAATATAGTTTAGAAAATGTAGTTTAGAAATTTAATTTAGAAAATATAGTTTACAAATTTAGTTTAGAAAATATAGTTTAGAAATTTAGTTTAGAAAATGTAGTTTTGAAATTTAGTTTTGAAATTTAATTTAAAATTTTAGTTTTCAAATTTTGTTTAGAAAATATAGTTTAGAAATTTAGTTTAGAAAATTTAGTTTTGAAATTTAGTTTAGAAATTTAATTTAGAAATTTAGTTTTCTAATTTTGTTTAGAAAATATAGTTTAGAAATTTTGTATACCATTTTTAATGCATTATTGTAGAAAATATAGTATTCAAATGTAGATGTAGAAAAATTTTTGTATGTATTATTGTAGAAAATGTAGTGTACAGATTTAGATGTAGAAAATTGAGCGTATAAATTTTGTATAGTATTTTGGATGTATTATTATAGAAAATTTAGTGTAGAAATTTAGATGTACAAAATTTAATGTTGAAATTATTGTACAAATTTTGCAGGTATGACTCGTGCTGGACATGACTCCGAGTGGCGGTACGCGCTGTTGGACGAGCACGTGGACCGCGTGCATCGCGCTTCCCGTCGTGCGGCGCCACCGGGGAGCACGGACGAGCCGCCTGAGCTGGGAGTGGTCCGGACACGCACACCTCGCGTGGCCTGGGGACTCGACCCCCGTTGGACTGCTAGGTTTGCACTACGCCAACGTTTAGCCCGACCGTAAGAACATTTCGTGCTGATGTTCACTTTGTTTGTAGGCTGCGGAATGCCGGGCTACTCCCTCTTGCCCAGATGGTGGAGGCCACGGAGGAGGATGGAGCCGCCTTGGCCGCGGGTGGGGACGAGGCGGGCGGGGAGCGATCACGATGCTTCCCGTTCGACCGTTCCCTGCTGACGGCTTTGGTGGACCATTGGCGGCCTGAGACGCACACTTTCCACCTCCCATTCGGGGAGATGACGCCGACCCTGTAGGATGTGTCCCTGCTCCTTGGCCTTCCGATCGCGGGAGACGCTGCCTTCCTACCGGAGGCCCCGGCCGACTGGCGCGCTGACCTGCTCGGCAGATTCGACTGGGTCGTTCCACCGGGCGATCACCACCACATCTTCGACGAGGATCAGACCCATGGGCCGACGCTGAGGTGGCTCGCATAGTACCGGGTACGTAGTATTTAGAATTGATCGTGTATTGGAAGCTCTTATTTGTTGTATTACGTACTAACAACAACTTGTTTGCATTCAGGTGGAGCGCATGGATCCGCAGGCAGACGATCACCAGGTCTCGCGCCACTTGGAGGCGTACGTGCTTTTCACCACCAGCCACGGCAACTTGGTGGATGCGCGCCTTATCGCTTATGCGAGGGCGATCGCTGACGGCGAGCTCCCCAAGTCAGCTGGGGATCGGCCACACTTGCCGCGACGTACCGTGCGCTGTGCGATGCGCGCACGAGGACCAGGGCGAACTCGATCCTCACGGGCTGTCCCCTGCTGCTGCAGTTGTGATCGTTCGAGTGGTTGAGCATCGGACAACCTGTGCTAGACGACATGGGTCCGTACGGGCCCGAGATGTATCCAGGGGGAGACGTCGACCGGCCGACGATGGGTTCTCTCTGGTGCCGTCGTCGAGTAAGTATTATCACAGTCAACTATTTCTTTCTTATTGATGATCGTCGTACTAAACAACTTGTCTGGCTTGCAGGTACAGTTCGCACACGTGCAGGTCACGCGGGCGTACCAGCCCTTTGTGGAGTAATTCGACCGCATCACAGCCGACGACGTGCACTGGGAGCCGTACGCAGATACGGCAGTGCAGGCCCGTGCTTCGGGCGGGCTGTCCACACTTTGCTTCCGTGACCGAGCTTTCTGGCTCACCCGCCGGAAGCTCGTGTACCATATCTACGTGGAGGACTACGCACCCCAGCGCGTCATGCGGCAGTTCGGGCTACGGCAGGCCCTTCCTGTACCAGTCGGACCATCGCTTCCGCGGAACGTGCACGGGTGAGTGATCGTTTGTGCTAAATATGTACATACTTACTACTGTGTTCGCAAGTATCTCACATTACGTAATGGTTCTATATGCAGGCACAATGCGAAGGGAGTTAAAAGAGGCACGGACTGGTCGACGAAGATGCAGCCCTGGGTCGAGCAGTGGAAGGGTGCGCTCGACGACCGCGTGGAGGAGGACCAGCCATACGACAGCAGGGACTACGCGGAGTACCTGCGCTAGTACCAGGAGCGGACACGTACCAGGCTCGTATATGTCGTAGACCCGCCTGCCACACAGGTCGCCGCTCCGACAGACACGTACCCCGCGCACCTCGCACGCGATGCTCACATCGCGGTACGTTACATGTAATTTCAAATATTCCCAAATGGCCATTTTGGTATGCATGCAGTTTACATTTCCCAAATGTCGTTTCGATGATTGACCATTTTATGTCTTTGTGTCCAGGCTAACGTCGGTGCTGCCCTATGGAACGACTCCACCTCACTACTGCAGAGGGTCGCCACTGGTGCGGAGCTGACCCACGAGGAGGGCGTCAGCTTTGTGCGTCGGGTGGAGGCCGGGTGTAGACGTATTGTTAGCCTGCTGTCCTGCACGAGGCTACCGGCGGTCTCCACGCCCAACGCTCTGACTGCTCGTCCACCAGTGCCACCCCGACCAGCGTGGCACTACTCCGGAGGTAGTACGTGGACACGTCCTACACCACCTCACCCGGAGCAGCCAGGGGGTTCAGCCTGGGCACAGCCTCCTACACCACCGAGCTTCCCGCCTCCTCCGTACATCCCCGGCTTCCACACGCAGGGGGTGCATGCCCCTCCTCCTACCTCGATGGCGCTAGCTACGGGTATGCATCGTCTGATCTCGTTTTTATCCCAAGACGACATGCAACGAACTAACGATATTACTATTGCAGGTACTTACCAGCAGCACGGCGTCTCCCCGGGCCCGGACGATGTGGACCAGTTTTTTGCGAAGTGGCCCGGGCAGTTCTTCGACGCAGCACCGGAGGTTCTCTCTGGCAGTGCCCTCCCCGGTGCACTGGAGGGCACACAGCCAGAGGTGCAGCTGACTCCACCAGCGCAGGGGCGGGATAGACACCCTCCTGCTCGTTTTACTTTTTCGGAGCCTCGTAACCCGTTGCACCGGAGGAGGGCCAAGCGGGGCCGTATGGGAGGACGCGGGCGTGGTGACGGGGCACACCAGGGTGGCGAGTGAGGGATGCTATATTATGTAATGAAAAAATACGCGGCATGTTACTCACACTTATATTATGAAGTTTATTTAAATTCAAACATGTCTATCATCTCTTCTTTTCGCATTCAATCATAAACATACCGGTTCTCCGCACACGAATTATCATCGTATGTCACTTAACAATGTATGTATCGATCGTTCTCCCGTTAATCTTTAATAAAAAAAGTTTCTAAAAATTTTTACGCACCTACAATAAACATAAACTTATAATACAGCATTTTTTACCACTTTAAAACTGCAAAAATCACAAAATTCACGGGGGTCATGCAGTCGCCTAATGGGATGGCGACTGCATGCAAGTCGCCTAATGGGTTGGCGACTGCATGCAAGTCGCCGTACGGAAGCGCGACTTGATGCAATCGCTCCAGCGTACGGCGACAGATATTATGTCGCAATCTGGTTGGGCGAAAGGCTCCAGTCGCTGAGTCGCCCAACCATTAGGCGACTGGAGCCTATTTTTGTAAAAAAAATTCCTGCGGGTATATTTCTGTAATTTTGAATAAAAAAGGATTATCCGTACAAAAAAATTCCACTTCACACCCCTGTCAGAGCCCGTACGGCCTCGGTCAGTGCCCCTGCACCCGTGTTAGGCGCCCATGGCCGCTGCTGCCACCGTCCGCCCCCGGTTTTGTGCCACCTCTGCTCGTACAACTCCCCGGCTGGCCTGACACCTCTAGATTTCCTTGACCACCGCGATTCTATGCCCGAGACGCCTGCTATCCCCTCTGCCAGCTCTCCCCGATCTTTCTCGCCCCCTTGAGCTGTCGCCACCGTCCTGATCCCCTTTCGGCCCCTAACCGCCTTTGGGCATCTTTAAAAGCCGCAGGACCTCCCAACCTTCCCCACGCACCACCGTGAAGCTCTACTCATGCCCAATTAGCCCCTCATGGCCTCCATTGCCGGCAATTGCCGAAAGCCCTAAAAGTGAGCCCTAGCACGATTCCACTCCTCCGAGCCACCATTCTTCAATTGCAATCACTAGTAGCTTCCTCAAGCCCCCCAAAACACTCCCGAACCGTTGCCCTAGCTCGCCGAGCCCTCCCTCTCCCTCGCCGGCGAAGCCGCCGCTCGGCCATGGCACCCCACTGTGGCCAGCCCTACCCCGGCTTCCCCAGCCCAAACCGCCATTCCCATCATCTTACCCTAACCCCAAGGATGCTCAAGAACCAATCCCATCACTCAATTGACCCCCGGTTCACCCTACACCATGCAAAAGCCGTGCCGAGTTTACCGGCTCGCCGCCGGCGATTGCCGCTGCCCCTGCCCTTGCCGACATCAAAAATGGAACCGTGACAGTCCCATGAACCCGTCCATGCCCTCCGCTCCCATCGCGCTGCACCCTAGCTCCGCCGGGAACCGCCGCCCTTTCCTCTGTTTCCCTGTGTGCGCGTGTGATCGATGGAAGAAGAAGAAGAACAGTAACCGTTCGGTTACTGTTCATCCGACCGAGCCAACCGGTCTCGGCTGAGCCTAACCCAATCGGCCGCACCCGATCTGTCCGACCGGACCCGAACTGATGTGGTCGCGTCCAATTGCACCCGACCGAGCCCGACCGACGCGGTCAAGCCGAGCCCACTCACCGCAACGGGTTCGAGCCTGATGAATAGTACCGGCCAAGCCCAATGAACAGTAACTGACCCAAAGCCCAAAATGCATGTTTATACTCCCTAGAACCGTTTCGAGCCCGCCAACCCAAATCTCAGGCCCATTTCTCCATATAGCCCTCCTATAAGCCTAAAATCCCAATTTAATCAAGTTTTCTGGATTTTCTTCCTTCTTTTATTTTCTTTGTTCCTAGCTCAGTCCTTCGAGCGTGGAACTAATTATTTATTTTTGCGTTAGCTCACGACATTGAAGACCTCCCGGAGCAGGAAAGAGAAGGTCAAGCTCAAGTTCAAGAAACTGAAGAATCCGAAGTTATCAAAATCGTAGGCCCGCAAGACAAGTCACACATATTTTGATCATGTTGAACCTACATTTCTATTATTTATTTATTTACTTGTATTTTCATTATGTATTTGCACACTGTTATTTTCTGTACAATAACTAATTAGAATGACATGATATTAGTTATGTCCCACCACCCGAAAAGCCCAGTTTAACTTGATGGCCACATTCACTTTGACAAGACATAGTAATATTAAATACGATATTAATATAAACATGGTAGTTAGGAACTCACCACATTTTTCTACTGTTAAGGCTTTTGGTATTTGTTTAGAGTTTTGGAAAAGTTGGATCTAGGGTAAGCGAGGATCGCAGAGACGGATCCGAAGAACTTATCCTAGGGTGGAGGCTTGGTTGTGGATTGGTGGCAGTGCTGTGGGCACTGAACATGGGTTTGTGTGTGATGCCTCAGATAAAAATATAAGGACTAGACCCTTATGCTAAGTAAAGAACATAGTATCCGCCCAACCACAAGCGTTGACTTTGTCAAACCTGGCTTAGTAGCTGCTCAAGTTCAATTGAATCTCTACAACTGGTGGGGGGAGACCGAGGGTGAGTTCGTATGGGAGGTGGTTAACCATACAACAGTAGGACTGCTATAAGTCGGATGAGATCCGTAGGGTCATCCGAGCTTATGGAGATCTAGGACCTACTGGGTGGAGGCTATATAAGGAATTGAGCAGTGAAAAACCTTGTTTTCTTGAACCCAGACACGGGGTTAAGAAATCTTGTGGGTAAAGCAGGGCAGCTCTGCAGAGTCATGATTAATGGTATTCGAATACGCCGTGCTTCCGGTAAATGAAGCTGCGTTTACTGGGTGAATCCAATAACAAGGCATAAGTAGATTTGAGAATGGTTTGGTAACGTGGAAAGTTGGTAATCAAGTTTGAAACCCCTTTTATTAATGAAGTACCATTTTCAGTTTTTAACTGGTTCCCAACTAAAATTGCATCCACATAAATAATGAACTTATTTCCCTTCACTTGTTTTACCTTGCATGTAGTTATTGCTAAGCTTCGTGTGACTTGTTGAGTACGGTTGGTTGTACTCAATCTTGCTTTATTTTCCCCAACGCAGAGATCAAAAGAGGACAAGACATTCCAAGTTTACGTGTTAGGATTGCGACCGCACTCAAGCGTTCCTGTGGAGCTTTCTTGTGTTCTTCTGATTGTAAGTTATGTCTTGGGCTTGAATGCCTTAAAATATTTAAAATTGACTGTTAAGTCTTTATTTTAATCAAATTAACTCTTTTAAATGTTTGTAAGCAGGAATGATACTTCTTCTGTCCGTAACTGAACTCCTGGGTTGTTACGGAAGGTAACGACATTCCCGTCCATAAAAACGGGGGTGTTACAGTTAGGCCTTATTTGGATGGATGGCGCAAGCCTGGCCAGGATCCTAGTTGACAATAACTGGGCTTGGTCAGGATTTGACCATCCAAACAAGGAATATTGAAAGACATCAGACGCACTGCTATTGTAGCCCAATGGACTGACATACGTATGTTTTCAAAGCAGCTAACCAAATAGGGCTCAACTTTATGTATCATCCTCCAAGCAAAGACATGAATAATTGAATACCATATTTATAAATTTAAGTTCACGAGACATCGCAAGCATATAAATTCTACATATGAAATAAGGAAAGGAACATACCTGCTCAACTTTCTTCTCCTCTGCAAAAGCAATCTCAACTTCTGCATGGCACAAAATAAACTCCACCGCACCAGCTCCTAAAGAAAGGGCATCTTGAATAAGCAGGTATGAACTGTACCATCATGTGTTGCTTCTTTTTATGTTTGTAAATGTGCCGACTAGGAAAAAAGATCTGTACTTACTCAATAAAATTCAATTGCTTAGCTAGTTGCTTACATATTAAAATCATCAGATGTGTTGCATAATAGATTAACAAGGTCATCATATAACTTATTTGCAATATGTTTCAAAGGTGCGGTAGGGCTTTTTCATTCCTTCTCTTTCATTTTGGAAACGTGAACAGCACTTGATCATGGTTAAAGAAACATTTAAATAGTGCATTCATACGAATATTGAGACCCATTTCTCAAAGGAAAGAGGAGAAAGCATGTAGTCCACTGATGCACAACCGAAAAAACTAGCAAGTATCAGAGCAGAAAATGATAAGCTCATCCATGCCAAAGCCAAAGCTGAAGAAAATGTCAGGATATATACCAAGAGTAGGACTGTTCGTTCGGTATTTTCGGTTTATACGGTTCAGTAAATACGGTTTGCTCGGTAAATACGGTTGTACTAATTCGGGAAATACGGTACTTTACAAAATACGGTATGGTATCGGTAAATACCATTTTATTTCGGTACGGTATCGGTAAATACCAATTTTACCAAAGTTTACGCGAATTGCTAAACATTAATCACTTAATCTCTAATTCTCCATTCCAAATTTCCAATTTTCCAGACTGTCTCAGTCTAGCACTCTGGCTGCCAGTGGTTTTGCATATATGGGAATGGGCCGAATGGCACTGCCAGTCACATGAATTCAGAATTTCTATCTCAAGTTCTCAACTAGACAACTACTCAGTACGCACAGTCAACTAGACAACTACTCAACGAGCCTATATAGCCCACAGCTACATACGCAGTACGCACGTCGCACAGGGGCCAGGGCACAGGCGTCGGTGGACATTAGACGGCGTGCGCCTGCCCTGTAAGGCGTGCGTTACTGCATCAGTTGGTGGGCTGGGCTGAATTCGGTAATCGGAAGAACAACTGGCGAAGCGGGCAAGGGCGCGAGGCGGAACTGAGCTATTGGCGAAGCGGGCAAGCGGGATGAATCGGTTTTTTCCGTTTTTTCGGTTTCCACTCGGTTTATACCGAAAAAACCGAATCCATGTGATGCTAATTTTTTAGGAACCGAATACTGAATACCGATCAAACCGAGTTGACCGGTACGGTTCGATTTTTTCGTTTCGGTGACAAAATGCACAGCCCTAACCAAGAGTGTCATATAATGGAACACAGTAGATTCCATGGGCATTCCAAGCCTGCAAGGGATAGAGATAGCAAGGCAAATAAGTTGGCAAGAGATATGTATCTAACATAATGCTCTGATTGCTTTTTTTTAAAAAAAAATCAGGAAGTCCATAGTGATTATAATAGTTGTAGCAAGAATGATGAAAATGGACTCAATCAAAAGCTGGCAATAGAACAAGATTTTACCTCCATCGTGATAATCCATTCAGGACAATTAGCACCATAGATACCACAACGACTACCCTGCAAACTTCAAATTGAAAAATTTTAGTCAGCAACAGAGACATGAACCTTCAATCGTGGAACATCAAAATTGCCCCAAGCTGAACAAAAGGTTCCACAATGTTTAATTCATGTGTCCTTTCGAAATGAAAAAGAAAAATAACATCTCTCGAAAAAATGCTCGAAGTATATTAGTATCTCATTGAATGAAATAGCAGACACATTAAAAATTAGTGACCAAACCTTTGTAAGTCCACAGCTCCTAATAGAGTTACCAATTTCATTTGCAATGCCAAGCACTTCCTTGTATGTCTTCCAAACGTATGCGCCAGCCTATTATGCCACACAAAACCTATTTTAGCAAAATGTATACTGCTAGAATATTTCGGGGGCATAGAGGTTGTGCATGGAGTAATGGTACCTTCCATCAACAATCTTACGGTGGACAAGCAATCTGTTATTAGGATATTGAAACCAGAAATTAAAGAAGCTCACTACTTGGAGACAAAAGGTCACTAAATTTAAGATTTGTCAGAAGCAAGCCAGCAGTAAAAATGCAAAGGACCAATCTGTCCTGTTAATTTCCTTAGCTCTTTCCTGGTTAACTAACCCGAAACAAACCAGACACCATTGACCAATCTGGCATCAGCATTACCACCCACAGAGCCAGTAACGCTACATGACTACCCAGAAAGTGAATTCCACTTACAAATTACTTTTTCAAAATTTCATGACATATTTCTGTGGTCAGCCAATTTTATTGATTCAGAGATGAGGAAAAAATGATTAACACACTTGATTAACATTTTTGCAGGGTCATGGGTGACCAGGAAAGAAAATAGTGTTAAACTGTAATCTTCCAGGTGATATATTTCCTAGTTAGTTAGCGCTTTACTTGGCATATATCTCAAGCGCTTTACTTGGCATATATCTCAACCATCAGGATAGGTATCCCAACCTGATTCGGTTCCATCGGCAACAGATTTGGTTGCCTTGGCTCCTTGCCGGTCATGTCCTATTTAACATCCGGCAATAGACAACAATCACATGGGCGTCAATTCCTACGCCATCATGGTGTCAGAGCATCGCTCCTGAGCCTTTCTTCTCCCACCCACCACCCCATTCTTCTTCCTTCCCGGCCCTGGGCGACACTGGCAACGCTGTAGCCAAGACTGCCCCGGCCATGGACGACACTGCCGATGCCGCGGCCAGATCGGCTCTCTAGGCTCAAGCCGTTGCCGTGGCCAGTATCAAGACTCTGGTTCCACTCACTCTTGATCTCCAAGCAGCCAATTACTCCCAATGGCATGGTATATTTGAGATTGCTTTATGCAAATACGCACTCAATGACCATGTCAAGGAAGCCACCCCCTCCTCCACCAATGCACAATGGAAGCGTCTTGTCTTATCCTGGATCTACGGCTCGATCTCCGCTGAAATTTTGTCCATGGTGATGTCTGCTAATAGCACCGCCCGCATCGTCTGGACCACTACCGACGACTCTTCCGTGACAACGCCAAGACCTGCGCCATCTATCTGGAAACAGAATTCTGGAGTCTTCTTCAAGGCGCCATGTCCATCACAGATTACAGCCGCAAATAGAAGATAATGGCTAATGCGCTCGCTGCTGTTGACCAGCCGATCAACGACAACACTCTTGTCCTCAATACTCTCTGCGGATTGAACGAACAATATGGTTTCTTGCGCACCCTGTTGCCCATGCAGAAACCATTCCCCACCTTCCTCGAGACTCGTTCTTCACTCATGCTCGAGGAGGTCAAGAAAGCTTCCGAGAATACCTAGGCCTCGGCTTTCATCGCCAACACTTCTTCCTTCGGAGTCAGTGGCGGCCACAGAACTGGGCACGACAGCAACCCCGGCCACAACACCGTCTCCAACCATGGCACCAGGTATGGCACCGACGGCCATACTTCCACCATCCGCAGAACCAGTGGCGGTAATTACTACACAAATCGTTAACCCAACCATGGAGGTGATGGCTCTCACAGCCCAGGGGCTGCAGCAAGGGCCCAATGCATTGGCCCTAGTTCCAACATCCATAGGCCGGCTCCATCTAGATGTGGTCCAGCCCAAGCGCCCCGACCTCCTAGCCCAGGTCTCCTTGGCCCGTGTCCCACCGGTGCATGACAGACGTTTGCGGCCTCACTTCCTCGGCAACCCATGGCAAGATGTGCCATGGCTAGGCGCTTCCCGGCAGAACGCCCGGTTCTAGGCGCCCACAACCTCTACCCCCCGTGTCCTGGGATCAGTCTCAGCTCCTGAACGCGTTCAACACCATGACGCTCTCACCACCATCTTCCTTAGAGTGGTTCATGGATTCGGGTGCATCTGCCCACATAACTTCGGAGCATGGTAATCTTTTTTCTATCTCCAGTCTTTCTTCCGCTGCATCTCCTCATGTCATTGTCGACAATGGTTCTCTCCTTCCCATATCCCACACCAGCAACACCTTCTTTTCATTCTCCTGCTCATTCGTTTCATCTAAACAATGTGCTCATCACATCCAACCTCATTAAAAAATTTATTTCCGTTCGCAAACTTACTTTAGACAATCACTGTTATGTCGAATTTGACCCTTGTGGCCTCTTTGTTGTAAAGGATCTTCAAACCAAGAACGCGACATCATCTTGGGTCTATGGACTGTAAATTTCATGCATCGTGTATCGTCGCACGGGTTGTCCCTGCAATGTCTGCAGGACGCAGAGCTATGGGCGATGACATACCATCTGATGTTCATGTATATGGTGGAGGCTTACGTGACGCAACACATAATGTGACAGTTCGGTTTGCACCAGGTTGTACCCTCTCTGCACGACAGGTTCCTATAGTGAGCATACACCAGTGAGTCAAACTCCATTCGAGTAATGTTTATACTTTGTATGTTTTGCTCTGTAACATTGATGATTCTAAAAATGCATACAATTGAGGGCATGTCAGTATGGTACGGACTAGCAGCAACTACAACAGGAGTGGAAGATGGCATAGATGGACAGGGCACACCTGGATGTCATCATGGAGCAGCATTCGTACGACGTCCAGAAGTACGACAACTACTTGGAGTGGTACGTACCCCAGTCGTGCAGTAGACTCACCATTCCTTCACCAGATGGCCCGAGCAGATCACGCATGAGGACAGTTTACAAACGCTTGGTCGATCCTCACAGCGCTTCGCGGCGGCATGACAGCATAAGACAGTTGCAATTTCTTATCGTTTCATTTACGAAATTCTTACTGGTCGTTATTGAACCTGTTTCGTATATCACTTCAGTTTGGAGTGGGCGCAACGCATCGCAAGCGTGTCCGAGACCGTCATCAGCAGCCCGAAGACCACAAAAATAGCCCAAAAACCGTGCACAACCTAAGCTGTGGCTATTCAATGGATCAAACTGTGCAGATCAGGCATCTAGTGGGGGCACCATGCTCACTGCCAGGTCATCGTGACATAGCGAGTCTAGCCGGCCATCGCAATCTACCAAGTCTACCCAGCGTCCTAGTACTAGCCGCCGATCATTCGCAGCTCGTATTGATGAGGAGGTAACTTATGTACAAACCTATGTTTTGTTTTTCTATTAGGTCTTACGTTCCACTAACATCATGACGTTCTTCCGTCGTAGGTCCGTCGTCAAGATACATCACTTTTGACGTCCGCACCACTTACACAAACTACCGCTCCCCGTCGTTCATCTTCACTGCACATTCAGGAGATACGATATTCGCATTCTACATATGAAATGTTTATTGTGACTAACATCGTTTCATCTTGCAACCTCCAATTCAACGTGGGGGTAACGTCGAGTCCACCGATGGCAATACGGGCCTCCCGGATGCTTCCAGTGAGCGGTACACAATGCCAGTGTTTGTAGCATACGCAAAGGAGAGCTCATCGTTCACACCATACCTAGGGTTTAGAGACTTCAGTGGGCAGAACTCCTCCGGCTTCGCTGCCACGTCGTACGGTCAAGGCGAGAGTTCCTCTGCACCACGAAGGCGATTTCTAGAGTCCTTTGTTCACGACATTATTGTTGGCGGCCCGCAGTTCGGCATGTCTCAGCTGGAGAACATCGACGCTTATCGGATCTAGCATGCTATACCTCATCCTACTGAACCACCGCCAGCCACTGAACAAACAGAACGGTCTCTACACCTCCTCCGAACCGAGATGCAAGCTCCAGACCAACTGACATACTCCACGGGACATGCTTGTGCTCAACGGAAGACAAGGCCACGTACGGAAAGGTAGACGTGGCGTGGAGATTGCAGCGGCTTAGGTGGGTGAGCATATCGCATCCTGTTCGATACATTCTTTACTATTACATGTACTTTTACAAATATTTGTAATGTATAAAATTCTAAAAAAATAGACAATTAATACGACTATATCAGGATGCTGCACATAAGATTTCATAATTTTTGCAGCTCGTTTATTATATGTAACGTCTTCTACAAAAATCATAATCATACGAATTTTTGAGCAATGTTCACAGCAGATAAAATTGCCAAAAAATTACACGGTCAAGTACGTTGTGTCGAAAGATTGCATATAAAATTTTGTAATTTTTTGAAATCATTTGCTATATTTAAAAATAAAAACAAATAGTACACAAAAAATTAAGATGGGTAATTAAACCGGCTTAATTACCTACTGTCAGGTGGCAGCGCGACAGACTGCCTACCATCTGGTGGCGTGGCGATAGGCAGCTGGCGCCAGCGATAAGCCCACGCATTGGTTTCTGCGGCGTCGTCGTTCGATTATTGGACAACAAAAATATTATTTCTATCAAAACTTCATATATATACTACTATTTTTATTACTTCTATCAAAACACTAGTAGTGTGCCCGTGCTAACGCCACGGTAAAATACAAAATAAGATAAAATTTGTAAAAAATAAAACGAACAATCAGATTCATTAAGATTCACGTCTCATATATTGTATAACCAAATATTTTTGTCACATAATGAATGTCACATAACGACTGATCCTTTGAGGAGGCGACAACATCATTGGACTCACCCACCGACGACTAACTATCTCCACATTGTTTAAACTTGAGGCTACAAAGAAAACAAACATTTTTGTCACATAAAGAAATATGAAACACAGTAAGGAAATAGGTGTTTGTGGACTATTTACTTACCACATCACCATGCTAGGACGTCTTTATACACAATATTTTTGGTGCTCCCAGCCGAGATGGAAAGAAAAACAAAACGGAAGAGTAATTTTTGCCTGCGAGATATTAGACGGGATTAATTGAAGAGTAATTTGTGCGAGATATTAGACGGGTACAAATAGAATGCTGCAAATATCACGCTCAAACTTGAGTTATCCTGGTACTATTTTTTTCCTGGTACTTGAGTTATCACGCTCAACATGGTCGCACAACGTGATTGTTACCAACCACTGTCAACGTGGTCGAAACCGAACATGCACAACGTGGTCGTAACGTGGTTGTTACCGACCACCACGTTGAAGGAAGTTTCAACATCATCGAAGAGGCGTTCGACCACGTTGAAGAAGCATTGAACGTCGAAGGGGCTTATGACCACGGCAAAGTAGCAGTAGACGTCGTCGAAAGGCGTTCGACCATGGAAAACCTGAAGAAGACGTGGTCGGGAGGTGATACGACAACGGCGGAGGAAGTTTGAGAGTGATCGACAGACATACGACCGCAGCAAAGCAAGTTGATCGTGGTTGTGGAGGTATTCGACCACATTGAAGGAATTTTGAACGTGTTGGAAGAGATGTTCGACCACATTGAAGAAGCACTGAACGTGGTCGTAAGGGCTATCGAGCACGTTGTCAAGACATCGACCACATCGTGTGTAGTCGGAAAGAGCTTCGACCACACAGAAGCTTTGAACGTGATCTTGTTTAGAAGTCGTATGCGAGGATTGGAATGTTGGAAGTCTTACGACTTTGCCCAGAACCTTTACGACCTCTCATGATCGCCTACGATCGGTTTCGACTGCTACCAACCGCTTCCGACCGCCTACTGCTGCCAATCGACCACTTAGGCAGCCGTTCGATCGCTCTTCTCCGTCGCCACGCTATCCTTTCTACGACCGCGAACGATTTACCGTGATTGCACGCAGTGATGCTGGTGATAACTGTTCCCCATAGTCGAAACACTCTTTCGACCACGTTCACTTCCTTACAACGTGGTTGGAATCGCTTCCGACCATGTTCAAGTCTTCTTGGCTCGATCGCAGCTCCTTCCGACCACTTACGCTGTGGTCGTAGCCTTCACAATGTGACCGAACGCTTTACAACGTGGTCGATAGACCTTACGACCACGTTCAGCGCTCAATCAACGTGGTCAAACACCTCTGCGACCACGTTCAAACATCCTTGAGTACTTTGCCGTGGTCGTAGGACCTCCCAACCACGTTTTCCATGGTCGTAAGTCGACTTCGCCCATGCCTACGAGATTGTACAGAACGCACATGGATTGCTTTTCACTTCTTCTTTTCTCATAATTGCTTGGTACTTTTCGGCACACCTTGGTTACAAGACTCCACCACTTTTTATACCCAGTTTCTACAACTCCTACTCGGTTTTGACTACAAGTTACAACTCCGACTCCGACTCCGTTTCCGATACGACTTCTACTCCGTTTCCGATACGACTTCTAATTCCGTCTCCGTCTCAACTTCTATCACTTCCAAACTTTGTAAATGACTTCTAAAACAAGATTATTTCCAACAGAGCGGGCGAGAGGGCGGTGGCGGAGATGCACGCCTGGCCGCTGCACGCCCTTACTATCCTTTCTTCCACGGGTATAATACAGATGCACTGACAAGGAAAGCATGTGTAAGAAAAACAAGGCTCAATGAAATACCTCCCTGACTCCTGCCCTAGTATGCAAAGATACCCAATGGGACATTCTGTGGAGCAGCTATGCAAATGATTGAGGATACATACTGTTTGAACTTTGAAGATGCACCCCGCGCGCCGCCAGCCTCCGCCTCGCACTCGGCACAGCCGCACAGGTATGGTTTAGAACTTTAGATGTAGTCGGCAATAACAATATTTAGATTCTATGATGCAGTATGGTTTAGATGCAGTTGACAATAACATTTATACTTGATTGATTGTTTGCTTGATTGTTTGTTTGCAATAACATTTATGCAGTATGCAATAACATTTAGAGGAAGTCATAATTTTTTTCCAAAGCTGTTATGGGTATATCTCTTCATTCACCTGAGCACATAGAAAAAATAATTGAAAACCTCAAAAAACTAATCATAGATATCAACGATTAAAAGCCGATGAACTTTCTCCTTACCTCCTTGGATCAAACCATTTTCAGACATAAGGCTTTAGAGCAATGGTTCAAGTAGCTCACAGACTATCCTGTAAAAATATGACCAGCACACTAATGTCCTTCAGTAAACAATTGTCCTAACTCCTAAACAAATATTTTTCCGAAAGCATTATAAAATAATTTCCAATGAAGGCACTCAAACCAAAAACATCACTGGTAGCATTGTCACTGATTACAGCAAAGCTGAAAATGCCCTTCATCACAACCCAAGGCTTAGCACAGACTACACTGATGCCGCCTTTGGCAAATTATAGGCATCTTTTGTTGCTGTTCAAGATGAAATATACCAACTCAACATGTGAACACAATCTAAATGCAATGAAAGACCCTAACATATGTACTCAACATATTAACACAATCTAAATGGAACAGATGACCGTTGAGCTGCCCTAAGGCATGCATGTCTAATGCAATTCTTCCCTTTTGTACTAAAAAACAAATAGCAACACACAACAGATGGTGAAGATCCATTGCTTCCTCTCACGTGGTAAGTTAACACATAACAATGAATGGCTGGAAACCTCTCTAATAGCTGGAGCAGAATAGTCTGGTACTGTATTGTAGATGAAGTTGGAAGAAATTGGGCAGCTTAAAATGCACATATGACCAAACATCTAAGTCAAACAAAAAGGAGAAATCATAAAAGTAATAGTGGGAAATTCAGAGGCACGATGTAGTGGTATCACGAGCTTGTTAGACGAGTTAAAAAGCTGATAATGTATGATCCATAAAAAGGAGCAACTTGCACCCACAATGATGAAAATAAGATTGGCTGCAAGAAACATTAGCAATTCATTTATAACTCCCATCATTTTGAAAACATATACTCAGAATGACATTAAGCAATTAAGTATGACTTAATGGAAATAGACGAAAGAAACATATTTTTCCTAAGAGGCAACGCATAGCCAAGAAATTCACCTGATTTCCAGGAGATTTAAGCAGAGCAGCCCGGTTAGTTGGTCGTAGTGGCAGCACCTAAATACCAGGGCTGAGCTGAACATACAGGCATTGCTAACTGGGGTATTAGCATAGCACTTGACAAAAGAGCTAAATAAACATTTCAGATTAACTTGTATGAAGCAAACTGAAATAGAGAACATAAGAAAATAGGCTGAAAATAGACAATACTAATAAGCAATGATTATATTTTCTACATGGCAATGGCATCAACATAAATTATTTTGGTACATGAATTCTAGCGTCAGTCAATAAAAAGGGAACACACATGAAATCCCGAAGATGTCGAGCCATGAAGCTTCTCTACAGTCCAAGGCACCACCTTGAACACACACAATCGAACAATTTACTCCAAAAATCAGCCAATCTATCCATTCACATTTAAAAGTACAGCTCCTGAGACTAATATAGAAATAAAATGCTAGTGAAATCGAACCAACTTCCATGGCATGGAAAATTGCACAGGAAAACACATAAAGAAGGTCTAACGAGGAAAACAAAATTAGAAAGAAGGAACAAGTATTTGCTAACAAATCTGAAACACACGTACACACAGAGAGAAATAGGGAGTCAGAAGGGGGGAGAGAAGGGAGAGGAAGGAGGCAGATCAGAGGGGGGAGCAGTAGATCAGAGGGCGAGAAGGAATTAGGGAGGAAGGGTGGCACCTGCGGCGGGAGGGTGGCCAGGGAATCGTCGGAGGCAGCGATAGGGGGCTAGAGGTGCGGCGGCCGGTAGTGGCGGAAGAGGAGGAAGAAACAGAGCTATAGCAGTCGACAGGGGCTGAGGAGCAGGAGGCGCGTCAGAGGCAGGGAACCAGACGAGGCTACCATCGAGCCCGCCCCAAATCTGCCACCTGCTTGGCATTCAAGCGGCTGCGTGCGGTCGATTGGGCTGTGGGGAAGGTGGGGAAATAGGGTTTGAGAGGTGGGAGCGTGGAGGGCTAGTGGCGCGTGGCGAGGGGAGGAGGAGGAAGAGGAGTGGGGGACGAGGTGGAGCTCCGGGAGCCGAAGGAGGAGGAGCAGGCAGGGGAGAGGGGGAAGGCGGCGGGGGTGGGAAGGGCGGGGTGCGAAGCGGTGGAGTGGCGACGAATGAGGAGCATGCGGAGGCGGGAGGGGAGGGGGGAGGCGGCGGAGCGGAGAGCAAGGAGGAACAGGCGGGGACGTGCAGGGAGGACGTGCATGATCCGGATAATTTTGGCCTTAGGATCTTCAATGAGTAAGAGAAGAATGCTTGAGGAGAGATCCAGGTCATTCATTTGTATGGAGTTGGATTACTTTGGTACACAAATATGGGTGGACTTAGATTAGGCATGACTGTAGGGGTGGTTGAGGGGGGTGGATTTAGTAAAGAAAATTTTGGTGTATTATAGAGAGGTATATATATATATACTATTTTGTAATTACCCGTACGATACAAAACAGTGCCACATATACCGAAAAGTCCAGCACCAGATCAAACCAGAAGACGAGACGAATACACCACAGTCCACACCAAACCCCCAAACCCAAAGCCGAGCAGAAAAAAAAACTTTTTCCACCGAGGCCCAGAGCCCCGTTTCCTCCGTCGTCTCCCATCCCTCACCGCCGCCTCCACTCTCCCCCACCCCCTCCCTCCTGGTTCCCCACCCCCACCAAAACCCTAGCCGCCCAGGCCCCGCCTCCCCTCAGCTCCCATCCCATCCCGCCGCCACGGTCGCCTAGATCCCCCGGATCCCGCGGGTCCTAGGGTTCCGGACACGCCTCGGCCTCCCCCGCCTCCTCGCCCGCCGCATCCGACGGGGTGTGGTTCGAGCTAGGGTTCTGGGTGACCCCACCATGCCGCGGAGCTCGCGCCACAGGTCGCACCGCTCGCACAGGCGGGGTCGGTCGGTGGAGCGGTCGGAGTCCGAGGGCGAGGAGGCGGGCGGCGCTGGCTTGCGGGAAGAACCCGCGCTGGTGGCGGCTAGGGTTTCGCGAGATCCCGAGCCGGAGAGGCGCAGGTCGTCGTCGGGAAAGGAGGTGGTGAGCTCGGGGAACGGGTTCGCGGACCACGGGAGGAAGAGGAAGGACAGGGTCGAGGAGATGGTGGTGGATGTGGTCAGCGACCGGTGGAACAGCGGCGTGTGCGAGGATCACTTGGTCGAGAAGACGTCCAAGAGTGAGGTGTTTGGGCCCGTTGACATGGAGAAGCTGGCAGAGAAGTCTAAGGGATCAGGGGATGAGTCAAAGAGGTCGAGTAGGCAGTTGGTGGGCTTGGAGGAGAGTGTTGACGAGGTTGTGTCGAAGAGTGATTCCGGGAAGCGGCGCTCGGCGAAGGAGAAGGATTTGGGGAGGAGGGAGAGTAGTGGGCAGTATAAGGATGACAGAGATAGGGAGAGGGAGAGAGATAGAGAAAAGGAGAGGGAGAGGGAGAAAGAATGGGAGAGGCTGAAAGAGCGAGAGAGGGAAAGAGGCAGGGACACAGGAAGGGATAGAGAACGGGAGAAGGAGAGGGAGAGAGAACGGGAGCGGGAGAAAGAGCGGGATCGGGAGCGTGACAGGGAAAAGGAACACGAAAGGCAAAAGGACCGGGAGAGGGACAAGAAAGACTATGATTCCAAACATGAGAGGTATGAAGATGGCAGTACCAGGAAGAATGGCTCGAAGACAAGTAGGGTGGAGGAGGGTTACTCATACAAGAGAGATATAGAGATCAATGGTAAGGTAACCCTGAGTCGAAGTGTTTCCTACAATGCTGATAATGTTCGTGCTACCTGTTCAATGATATGACTTGCTTGCGCTAGTATGGTTAGTTATACATGTTTACTTGTTTCCATAGCATTTTACTTAAGCTGATTACATTTGGACTTGTTCTGCTGGACCCTATCATCATGTTAATTTTGTAGTAAATATTAGCAACTTTTGGCCCACAAGGATAGTAAGTTATGGAACTCTACCAGTTTGTTATCTCTCTACTTAGTTGCTCCACACAGTGCTTTTTCCTTACTGTTGAACAATCCATTCTTCCATGTATTTTTGGTTTTTCCTTGTACTTTGATGCCATTTCACCTGTTAGGTCAAGCAAACCGCTGGAACTGCAGTCTGTTCAACCATAGATATTATAATAGCCTTATTATAATAGGATATTTATTTAGCTTCGGGGAGCTGAGACAACTTTCTCATAAAATTGATAAGGCTTATTACTATTTCTATGATTAAACTATGCTTTGCTCATTTGCTGCAACTTACAGTCGGTAGTTGTTACATAGTTTTCCGAAACTATCTTTCTTCTGCTTCTGGTCTAGCATTTTTGGAAGTGATGAGCAATGCATCTATGGAGATATAATTTGTGAATCGCGAAGTTTGTGATCAAATTACCGATTGTAGTTAAATTGGTTTACTTGTGTTGCCTGTTATTCACATATGCCTCGATATGTTTTTTGAGTTCCATAATACCTTTTGTTTTTTCTGTGCGTTTCTAAACTGGATCTTTTGGAAACAGAAACTCCAGTGAAAGAGAAATACAGTAACCCCGATAAGGAGCCTGATAAACATAGCCGAAGAAAAGTTGACTCTGAAGATAAAGATAAGTGGCCCACTGACAATACAGACAGTGATGACAGGAAGAATCTGTCCAGGCATGATCATGGTAAAGTTAGGAGCTCTAAGGAACAAAAGTTTGATGATGACAAGTATAAAGAAAGGTACAAGGATGGTTATGAAAGGGGTAAAAGACAGCAAGATGACAAGTGTCTGGATGAGCGTTTGAGCCGAGATCATGAAAGTGATAGGGCTGGTTATAAGAGCGCTAAAGATGGGCACAGAGCTTTAGAGAGCCATTACAGAAAGGATATAGCTCAAGATGGCGATCATTACGATGATTATGGCAGTAGGTATAAGGAAAATAGAGGGAGAAAAAGGCCTCCTGAGGAAAATGATGACCAATACAATTTGAAGCCTCCAAGTGCATGGGAACAACGTGGAAAATTGGAAAAATCTTCAGGCAGTGGGCGACTTGATTCTCTGATTGAGAGAGCAAGGTCTGATCATAGACATCCACAAAATGTGGATTCTAGTCCGAGTAAAATCCATGCAAGAAGTTCACCTAGCCCAAGTCCTTATCATGACAAAGATGAAAGCTGGTAACCTTTCTTCTTTATGATGAGATATGTGAAAATGATGCACTCATCTTAGTAGGCTTCAGCTTTGTAGTTGTACCTTGCCTTAGTGTTGGTTATAGCTAATTGAGGTAGTGAAGTAATTTGTTTTTGCCATGTTGAATATTTAAAGTTAATCATGAGACTATCTGTTGCATGTTTACTAAGTGCATTCATAGGTAAATGAATAGTGTAGATCATATAATATAGCGGGCAGTAAGCATATTTGTATGAGATGAAAAACTGATAGAGAAGTATTGCTATTTGGACTTAACTTGGTTGTTGATTAGCTGGTATCTGTAAGAGTGAAATAACTCTTACCACTGTGAGTAAATTATAGTTTCTGAGGACACTGCATGAGGATAGTGTTCATGGGCATTTATGAGGTAGGTTTGTGACTAAAGGTGTTTATTATAGTTGTTGAGGTAAGAAACAGATGCGGTTTATTTTCAATGCAAATAGAAGATCTGTTATGGGGTGGATAGGTTAGTGGGTTGGAAGGATCCTCTCTAAGGTACAGGGTTTGTGGTTTATTTGACTAATCTATTTTTCAGTTAATTTGTAGGCTCCTCATTGAGGTAGCATTTTGTTTGTAGTCCAGAGAAAAAGAAATCGTGTTGTTTTAGTGGGTGTGACCACTAGTGGTTGATCCTGCCTATGTGTTGTCTGATGCCCCTTCCCATTTACCAATTCAGAGGTAGTTGACTAATGTAAACTTCTAGAAGTTCTTGAATTCCATGATCTGTGCTCTAGATGTTGGTTTTAGATTGAGAAATACTGCAAATTCTTGCAACTAATAAGCAAATTTTGATGTAGTTCATGTCTACATTTCTCTTTAATGCTTGCTTGCTTCTAACATTGAGCTGGTTAATCAATTGATGTCCAGGCACCGATCTAAATTGGCAGATCATACAAACAGAGAAATGCCATATGATGAGAGAAATATTCGACCAAGAACATCGTCTGGCAGAGAACGGGCACCTGCTTCTAGACTGCGTGATAGGGACGCAGACAATTGGTCACCTGAAAGACTCAAACAAAAGGACGATCTCCAGTCATGTGGCATACCATTGGAAATTTCTACATCATCACAATATGATCGCACACCTAGGAAAGATACACACCCTTCACCAAAACAGTTATCTGAAAAATCCCCTTCTAGCGACCAAAGGTTTTCAGGTAGGCTTAGTGGTGGCCGTAGTCTTGATTATAAAGGGGAAAGAAGCAGCCTTACTAAATACCGGGATCGAGATGGTGACTTATCCTTGGACCGGTCACTTCATCAAGATAGCAGACCAGCTAAAGCTCCGTACAGAGAACCAACACCTTCTGCTTCATCCATAAGCAGAGGTGGCCATTTTTCAGGCACTTCTCCAAATCATCCACTGCCACCACCTTCGAGGCACAGAAGTGAAGATTCTTCCTTCTTGGGTTCGCATGATGATGATCGTAGACCTCAAAGTGGAGATAGGAGGTTCCATGGTCATCAGAAGAGGAATGATATGAATTCTGGACGTGGACATGGACATGCCTGGAACAATCCACCGAGCTGGCCATCTCCAGTTGCAAATGGTTTTGTCCCCATGCAACATGGGGCTCCTGGATTTCACCCACCTGTCCATCAGTTTCCTGCCCCACCTATGTTTAACCTCAGGCCCCAAATGAAGTTGAACCAACCTGGAGTTTCATATTCTATGCACGACGCAGTTGACAGGTTTTCGACCCACATGCGCCCATTTGGGTGGCCTAATCCTCTAGATGAATCATGCCCCCCTCACGTGCAAGTTTGGAATGGTGGTAATGGTGTATTTGCGGGTGAACCCTATATGTATGGTAGGCAAGAGTGGGATCAGAACAGGCCGCTTGCTGGCAACAGAGGGTGGGAGGCAACTGGTGATGCATTGAAGGGACAAAATGAATTGCCTGACACTGAACTTCCTGTTGCTAAAAAGGAGCCTGACTGTTTAGCAACCCCAGTTTCTGAGTCTTCTGGTGGACAGTACAATCTTAATCCTCATGCTGAGCGGAAAGAAATGGACCACTTGACTTCAGAAAAAACCGAAGCAAAGGATGATGCTAAAAGGGCTGTCAGAAATTTGGAAGCTCCCCAAGGAGCACTACTCAGAACTTCTATGTTGTCAAGTAATGGTACTGCAGTCTTTTCTAAAAACTATTTGTCCAGAATTAGTGTGTCACATGATCTTGTTGAGTCAGAGTTGTACAAAAGGTGCATATCCTTGCTAGGAGACTTGGGCATCCCAAAAGCCCCTCAGGTGGTTAGGAATGGACTTATTCAGGTACTACATTGGTTATTTTGAATGTTAGAAGTATATGTTTCCTCTCATATGGTTTTTCTATTCTCTGACGATGGTTATTGCTTTTGCAACAGAACATTGGAAACATTGGAAAGTTAACTAGAAAACATGGAATCTCCAATCTGTTGAGTTCTCTTTACCTAAAAAACAACAATGTTGTCTATCAGGCAAGTGTTAGATTCTTACCCAATCTTTTCTTTTGAAGATCTTTTAATTCGGAATTGGATTTCAGTAATTCAGCTTATTGTTTGATTATTTCATATTCTTGTAATAATATTTTAGTCTTAGCTATCAATGTATAGACATGGGTGTGTTAAATTTCTCCTCTTTTTTCACCATAACAGAGAGCTATGGTCCTTCACAAGAATCAGACTGAAAAGGCTGTGGCTCCTACCCAAGTCTTTGTACAAACTGAAGGGAAGATGGACTTACCAGAAGATAATCATGACGACACAGAAATGCTTGACCATACTCCACGAAAGGAATTGTCGGTGACTAACCCTGCTCCGCACCATTGTGCTGACATCATGGAGGAAGGGCCACCATTAAAGCAGGAGCCTGGTGATGGCACGGGGGTGACACCTCAAGCTACTACAGAATCTGGTGATGTGGAGGCACCTCCAGCAATCACAGGACCACCTGATGAAGATATGGAGGCACCTCCAGCAATCACAGGGCCTGATGAAGACATGGAGGTGGTGGCACCTCCAGCAATCACAGTGCCTGACAAAGACATGGAGGATGTGGCACCTCCAGCAATTGCAGTGGCCGCTGATGGCCTGGAGGATGGTGGGCCGGAAGTAATTGTAGAACATGCTGATGGCTCGCAGGAGGCACCTCCAGCCATTGGAGAATCGAGTGATGGCATGGATGTTATGCCACCAGCAGTCACAGAACAACCTGGCCAAGGCAAGGAGGATTCTGCTGCTGTTGCTAGTCCTGACGGTCAAGAGACTGTCTCCATCATTTGCGCAGGTGTTGAGAAAGGTATGAAAGGAGAGACTGATAAAGTAATTGATGGTAACCCTGGGGATGGTGAGGTGAATTCATCTAGCCTTGTTTCGGAGTTGGATGTCGTCGCAAGTGGCGGTCAGGATTGTGAAACCCTGTTGGTGGAGAGTAGGGTAAATTTAAGTCGGATACCTAATTCCCCAGAAAGTACACATTGAAACTACTTTCATTTCATTTTTAATTCCTTCTTGTCTGAGGGTCTTGTGCCTTCCGCCTATATATTGTTTTGAGTTGCATCGTTTTTATTTACGTCCCAGTGTGTTTGCCCCCTCTAGTGTAGATGTTTGCGGTGAGCTGGTGTGCTGATGGGAACTTAACGTGCCTGCGGAATGCAGGAGATGCTGGTGGGGCATGTGTCATGGTCAGGTACTACGGCCCCGTTTGGCACAGCTCCACCACCGGCTCCTGGAGCTGTTTGGAGCTGTTTTGTGCCAAACGGGGTACAACAAAATAGCTTCACCCAAGAAGTCCCTTAAAACCTGCTGAGACAAAAGTAGCTCTTTGGGTGTTGCTGAAAAAAGTAGCTTCACCTAGCTTCACTTGTGAAGTCAAAAAAAAAAACAGCTCCACTTGTGAAGTAGAGTCGTGCCAAACGGGCCTACATATGCCCTTACAGCATTATTCCGTGTCTTTCTGCGTGCACGTACTAGTACCCGTACGCATGAGCTTCTCACTGCAGGGTATGCATAGCATTATGTTATGGATAGAATTTTCCCATGCTCCCTAATGCACTGCATCATATGTCATTATTTTGTAGGATAGGATAGTTTAGGCTAAAAATATTTTTTTATCGCAAGTTTAGACTAAATATTAGCGACGACACTTTGCCTGATAAAAAACATGATTAGTTTTACGTCCCTTTTTTTTCAAGTTTAGGCTAAATATTAGGGACGACACTTTGCCTGGAACAAAGCATGGCTAGTTTTTCCTCCACTTTTTTTTTTCAAGTTTTAGCTGGTTTTGATTTATCACTTTACCCAAAGAAAATGTAAGGCGAATTTTCTGCTTTGCCACTAATTTGGAGTGGATTTTGCTGTTGCTATTTTTTTTAATCCTTTGCTTTTTCTTTTTTTTTTGAAACCTTTGCTTTAGCTATTTGAGTTCACTCTCTCACTTGTGGGTTTAGGCCCCACCTGATGGTGAGATAATCAATGGGAAAACAAGATGAGGGTGCCGCTTAGGGGCAAAAATGAAATGTTTCTTTTTTTTTAAAAAAAAAAGGTCCTAATGTAGCATTTTCATCTCATTTGTTTTGAAGACTGGTATTTAGTTGAGGAATTTCATTATACATGGGTTTTGGGCTTAATCCAGGATTTCTTGACCTCTTGGCGGTGTAATTCAACAATCATAAACGAAATTTAATCAGACGTGCATGTTCTATCAATCTAGCTGGCAGGTCTGTTTATTGCTAAAATTTAGAGGAAAAAAAGGGAGGTACTTTTTTTTTTTTGAATCGAATGCTAGACGAAGCATCTTTTTTCGTGAAACTAAGAGACGATGGATCTCGATGAGGTAAATCGGATGTATTTCTCCCAAAGGGTGTACACGTCATTACGTCGTCCCGAGACTAGCAGTATGCGTTAAGGCGGTGTTAGCACACGCATAAATATAATCCCGGCCGTTCCATTTCCTTGGCTAGAGCCTTGACCAGTAGGTCAGCAGTTCAGCACTACGAGCAAACGCAGTTTGAGTTGCTTGGGTTTCTTAACCAACGGCAATACGGTATTAGCGCGAAATCTGAGGCGTCGACCAGAAGTGATCATGTCGACTTTCTTTTCTCGAACGTGTGGTCATACCCTAAGCCCATCGCTGGGAGGAGATTCTTCCGATTTATTTGGGAACTAAACTATTTCCCGTCAAATTCACGTGGGCTAAGGATTAAGGGGAGGTCACTGTGTGCCGTTGGATCATGTTCCAAGGGGCTAGGGTCGCTGCAGCATCCCACTCCCACCCCTTAAAGTTGTTTTTGCACATAACCCCCTACCAGACCTGTAAATTTGCGCATGACCCCCAAGAAGCGCTCCCAATGGCCTAGGTTTTTTTTTTTGGGTATTTTGGTTTTTGACTTATTCAAAAGTCAAAACAGAACAGTTTGGTTTCTTAAAGAGCATTATCCAAATGGCTATCTGAGCTCAAAAGTATATACGTTGTCCACGTCGATGCATTTGTCATCTGTTGTGGTCTCGAAAAGCGCAGACAAAAACCATCAGTTGCAGCCTAAAAAAAACAAGGCCAATAGCTGGCCCTAGTGGTCGCTTCAATCATATCGTGCGCTCACGCCGTTACAAAACGCGAATGGCAAACTAAAAACAGGCACACATCTCGTGCGCGTGGTAGCCAACCAATCGCGATTCGCTTGGCAGCGCTGACACGAGTGAGGACGTGCACTTTCGCCATAGCGTCCTAACTTGTCGCTTATCCAACTAGGGCTATAAACAAGCTAAACTTAAGCGAGCCTATCTACCTCAAGTCGAGCTTGGTACAACCTCGGGTCGAGCTCGAGCCAAGTCTAAGTTGGAGTCCAAGTTTGGATCTAAGCTTGAGTATGCTTAAGCTTGGCTCGAGTAAACTTATTAAGAAGTGATATATATTATTCACATGCAGCTTTCACAAAGCTCGAGTAGGCTCGAGCATGACTCGAAGATAAGTTGGGTCGTGGATGGCTTTAGGTCTTTGGAGTGGCGTTCAACCAACTACATTTTGTTTAGTGGCATTTTCCTAAAACGACAATCTTTGATGCATCAAATATCTAGTTGTCCCAAGCCCAAAACTATGCCCATGCTTTCTATAGCAAAGGCATTTAGGTGTTGTTTGGCCGAGCTCTAGAGCTAGGCCTCTAGGGAGAAGATCGAGCCGTCAGACCAAACACTTGAGCTCCAAAGCCAAGCTTCACAGGAGTCTGTCTCAAGAGGAGCCCAATTTGCACTAGGAGAGAAGCAAGGGAAGGGTAGCTCCAAAGTATTCAAATGATTTTGGGAGGAGAAATACCAATCTTGTCCTTGTGGTAGAAAAGGAAGATAAGGCTATGGGGACAATTTGGTAAAGTGAAGATATTTAGAAGCTAGGGCCAATATTTGGGTCAAACACCTTTCTCTCTCTCTCTCTAGAGGTAGCTTCTATTGAACTCAGGCTCTCAAGCCCAAAAATCTTGAGCTGAAGATCGGCCAATAAGGCCTAAAGTAAGGCCTACCAAAGGGATGACAGTACATTATTTCTACTATAGGCCGCAAAGAGTGGCATTGCTGGCTGTTGACAATTTTTGTTAAAAAAAAGTTCTAACTAGATGTGATATCCATTTCTACGATGACGATCTAAGAGCCTAAGATTTTTCCTATTGGTGGTTCTAATTGTCCTTGAATATTACCCCTATTCGGTAGTTGATTTGACACGCCAATTAATAAAAATTGTTTTGTTCCAGACAGTGAGATGTTTTTGCGATGTATGACAACCCATTAATAGCAGTTTCGGGATAAAAGAAAGAATTAGGAAGGCTATGAGGGCGATTGTGGATTGCCTATCAATGTTTGGTGTGACAACTTGATGAGATCCTTGCGCACTGGTCCGTGAGACCCGGTGGAAGAGGGGATGAGGAGGACAAAGTCTCAGATCAAAGACGGCACCGAGAGATCAGGAAAGAGAGGAATGAAAACGACACCCATCAAATCTGAGGCTCTGAGCCTTATCTCCTCCCTTCCAACTCTTACAAGTGGGCCCCACAAGGGATTTTATTTTCCCTTTTATTTTCTTAAATAAAAAATGAGGGAAATTACCAAAGTAGACTAACAGTCCCCACCATTTACCTCATTTGCGACATATTAATCTTCCTGTAGGATCAATGTTTGATATACAGTTGTTTAACAAAGGGTACCTTGCGGGTTTGAATCCAATGCCTAGCAACACGAGTTATGACTCTGCATAAACAAAGGAGGACTACACCTTGATCTAGTGGTTTGGTGTGAGAGCTTTCACTTATGCTACATTCTGTACAGGGCAGCTGAAACCACACCTCTCATGTTAGAACGTTACGATCATGTTCCCGTATCTTTCCATGAGTATTTAAGAAAGCATACACATACTCTCTTTTGACCCCACGGTCATACTCACTTAGGTGAATTCTCCAGGGAACTCTGTAGGACAGTTCCCATTATTGTATAAGGTATGGAATTCATTAAGAGCTATTGCTCAACCTGCCATATAGTTTAGAGTATTGCACCTAATGGAACTCTAAGGTGTACTATCAGTCTTTCATAGTTTGTTTTTCTAGAGCCTAGTTCGTGGAATCTCTGCCTTTCTAGGATAGGTTACCACCGTTAAAGATCATCAAATGGGTAAGATCCCTATTCCCTTTGATGCTGCTAGAATGACTTTACGCGCCATTCCTTTAGTGAAAGGATCCGCTAGATTCCTTTCCGACTGGATGTATTCCGTAGTGATTACACTAGTCTCTCTGGCATGCCGAACTAACGTAAGTCGCCTCTTAATGTGTTTTGAGGATTTCATGTTGTCTTTCGTACTCTTAACCTTAACCAGAATGGTTTGGTTATCGCAGTAGATTAAGACAGCTGGTATTGGTTTTCCCAATATTGGAAGGTTGGAAAGAAGCTCTTTCAGCCATTCCACCTCTACTACTGCTGAGTCAAGTGCTACTAGCTCAGCCTCAATGGTAGACCATGTAAGGATAGTCTGCTTAGAAGACTCCCACGCAACAGCCCCACCTGCTAGAGTGAATACATAAACACTTGTAGCCTTCATATCATCGGAGTCACAATTCAGTTAGAGTCACTGAACCCTTCAAGGACTACCGGATGACCAATATAATGTATTCTCAAATTTTTGGTTCCTTTTAGATACCTAAGTACCCTTTCTAGTATTATTCAATGATTATCTCCTGAATTGGCCGTGTATCGGCTCAATCTGCTTACAACATATGAGATATCAGGCCTCGTTGCACTAGTTAAATACATCAAAAATCTAATTATTTGTGAATATTTAAGCTGGTCTTTTCCATGTCCAGTGTTTTTATGTAGCTTAGCATTTGGATCATAGGATGTTGCTACAGGCTAAGCATCCATGAATCCAAAGCGATTCAGGATCTTGTCCACATAATGAGATTGTATTAAAGTTATCCCATTCTCACCCTTTAATAGATTGATGTTTAAAATAACATCAGCTTCACCAGGATTTTTCATGTCAAAGTTCTGGGAGAAGAATAACTTGGTTTATTGATTACATCCATGTTGGTCCCAAACAATAGTATATCATTCGCATAAAGACAGAGGATGACACATTCACTCCCATCAAATCGATAATATACGCACTTATTGTCTTCCTTTATATAAAAGCCAACGAAAGTCAACGTATTATCAAATTTCTCATGCCATTGCTTGGGAGCTTATTTTAGGGATTTAACCAAGCGACGTACTTTTCTCTCTTATCCTTTTGTCACAAAACCATTAGGTCGTTCCATATAAATCTTCTCATCTAACTCTCCATTTAGGAAAGCAGTCTTTACATTTATTTGATATACTTGGAGTTTACATGTAGCGGGTAGTGCGAAAAGCATGCGAATTGTGCTTAATCGAGCCACATGTGAGTATGTGTCAAAATAGTCTTCACCCTCCTATGTGTGAAACCCTTAGCCACTAAACGGGTCTTGTACTTTTCAATAGTACCATCGGGTTTTCACTTTCTTTTGAAGATCTATTTATAGCCCACTAGCTTATATTCATTTGAAAGATTAGTAATCTCCTAAGTTCCATTAGCTATGATGGAATCCATCTCGCTATGGACTGCTTCCTTCCAGTACTCCACATCTGGGGATGCGTATGCCTCTGAAAGGGTACACGATTTGTCATCCATGAGGTAGGTTACAAAGTCATCGCCCAAAGACTTTTCAGTCCTCCGTCTATTACTCCTCCTCAACTCCAATTCATGAGCCGTGTAATCCACACTAAGAGGAATAGAGTGTTCATAAGAACCATCAAGCACAATGGTTTCATTTGCTCTCATAGGAAATACATTCTCAAAGAAAGTCGCATCATGAGATTCCATACGGATATTATTAGTGATGTTGCTAACCTCGGATTTGACCACTAGAAATCTGTATGCTATGCCGTGATGGGCATATCCTAGAATGACACAATCAACAGTTTGAGACCAAGTTTCCTTTTCTTGGGCAAAGGCACATGCACTTTTGCAAGACATCCCCAAGTACGAAGAAAGGACATGTTTGGTTTTCTCCCCTTTAATCCTTCATAAGGTGTTTCTTTGCTATTACAGGGAGGCACCCTATCCAGAACATAATTAGCTGTGAGAACTGTTTCACCCCCATTATGAGTCCAACATACCTGAACTCTGTAACATGGCATTCACCAAGTCACAAAGAGTTTGGTTCTTTCGTTCGGCTACTCGATTTGATTGCGGAGAATATGGTGGAGTAACTTTATGAATTATTCCACCTTCTTCACGGAATTGGGAGAATTCCTTAGAGATATATTCACCACCTCGGTTCGATCTTTACCATTTGATTTTCTTTTCTAGTTGATTTTCCACCTCAGCCTTGTAAATTTTAAAATGTTCTAGTGCTTCATCTTTCGACTTAAGAAAATAAACATAACAGTACTTTGTCGCATCATCAATGAGAGTACATAAATAACGCTTGCCACCTTTAGTTAAAATGCCATTCATCTCATAAAGATCAGAATGAATTAACTCAAGAAGAGAAGTGTCTCACCTCTCAACACTATAGAAAGGTTTTCGAGGCTACTTTGCTTGTATACACACTTCACACTTTGAGCCCTTCTCATACTTATAAATTGGAATTAAACTTATTTTGCTTAACTGCTTTATAGCTTCAAAATTAATATGACAATGAATAACATTAATTTTTTTTGGAATATTGAAATCAAGAATGGATAAGCGGAACATGCATTCGCTTTCATAGCCTTTTCCCACAAAAGTATTAAATTTGGTCAACAGACCTTATTAGACTAAAAAACGAGCTTTATTCCTTGTCTACAAAGCATAGACCCACCAATAAGATTATAGGACATCACATGCACATGCAATATGTCTCCAAAGATAAGCGTCTTTGCCAGAAGTGAGATTCAGGCAGATCTTGCCAATCCCACGTACTATAGCAGCAGCACCGTTGCCCATTAGGATGAGCCACTAGCGTCACCCTAAAATAATGATAAACAGGAACAATCAACACAGATATGTCTAGTTGCACCTGTATCAATCCACCAATCAATTGATGAATTTGCCATAAAGGCCTGAGGTACATACTAATCTAAGACGGAACTGGCTATAGCCACATTGGCTTCTACCTTACTCTTGTGCTGAACTGGAGATGGTCCCTTGCCTTTACGGTCACGACACTTGTTGGCCTTATGGCCTTCCTTGCCACATACGTAATAGGTAAAGATCACCTTTTTTCTTCTTCATTGGCTTGGTCTTTGGCTTGTTCTGGGGATGATTCTTGACTTTCTTCCCATTGCTCTTAAAGTTCTTGACTTTCACCTAGTGCCCTTGGACATGGGACTTTTCGTCACTATTGACCCTAGCACACTCCTCCACATTAATTGCACCTGACTGTTCTCGTCATGTGCTTCTTAATGTGTCTTCGAGAGGTCACAAAGTCTCGTCACGAAGGTGGTAACTTGGCCAATATGGCATTCACTTGAAAACTCACTGGTAGAAGACAGTCGTACTAATTTAAATCACGTACATGGAGCTATAACTCATGGAGCTGCTCCATCACCGACCATCCCTCTACCATCTTGTAGTTCAAATAATTTGCAGTAATAAAAGACTCATTGCCATTATCACCTTCTGAATATTTTTCATTCAGTTCATCCCACAACTTTTTTTGCCCTCGTGAAGTTGACATACATATCAAAAAGCCGGTTTGATAGAATGGCCAACAACCTAACTAAAGCTAAATGATTCGCACCCTCCCAACAAGTTTTATCCTCGCCTTCCAAAGAAAGCACTGGAGGATCCGAAATGACCCAAAACAGTTTTAGGTCAACCAACCACAACTTTGTCTTGGCTTGCCAACACTTAAAATTAGCGCCATCAAAAACTTCCAGTTTAACGAAGTCAGAGGATGAAGCCATTTCAACAAATACTGGTCTTCTAGATTGTTGGAAAATAAGCGATTTTAGCAAATTTCTTGTATTAATTCCAAGGTTAATCAAGTACAGTAAAGCATATATCCAAAGACATGGTAATAACATAAATATTAAGCTATTATATCTCAACAAGAATAATGAATTCAAGCCATAGGATATTATGCCAAACTAAACTAGAAAATGAGCATTAAAAATCTTCATAATGCACAGATTATATATTTAAAAGTTTTCTCTTAGCTGAGGAGTTGCTCAAGTTCAAAAACTTGGCCTTCTCACCCTTGTTAGCAAATCAGCTATCAAAGAGACTAACTCCTCGGTATTCTGCTAGTTTGATACTCTAGAATTACCTCAGTAAAGTAAAAGAATCAATTGCCTGATTTTAAGCACAAGACAGAATGAATAGGTGCTATTGCAATATCAACAATAGTGCTACCACAACAACATAAAAATCAACAGATATGTGCTACGGTAGCAATAGCTGAATCTAGCAGTATTCAGTCCAAAACACAAGTGATCTACACTTAATCAAAGTAAGAAACAAGTATTGATAAATCAATACTAGCAAATACTTTCTCATTAGCCACTATGATCTCGATGTGACAATTATCCTCATCGAGCAATCTAAAAAATCCACAATCTATCTTGGAAAGTCCTCCTAGTGCTAGTAATTGCCACAAATTTTAGAGATACTAAACAGAAATATCACACTAGCACGACAAAACGTATGCATAATAGAAATTAAAGGAGTAGAAAGCAGCTCATAGAGCAGTGGCAATCCAAGCCACCGAAACGACAATAAGGGGCAAGGCTCGTTGTAAAGATCATGTCCCAAAAAAACAATCAACGGCGTATGCCAGGATATCATCGGAGTGGTAAACAGAGATATAATGCCCAACTCCACATATTTGTACTCACCAAATCACGAAGTCGAGATGCTAGTTGATGCTGCACAAAGTCGACAGAAATCGTGTGAACTCGTCACATGCCACACCACAAATGCCGTGCCCAGAAATCAGAGAACAACCACAAGCAAGCGTGCGATCCAGAGCCTGACTCAGAGCAGTAGGAAATAATACCACCGCAGCTCCTTCAATTTTTCAAATTTAAGGGGATGAGGCCTAGCCTTACCGGTGAGAAATCGGCAGCGCTTTGAACCAGCCACGCCGCGCCTCCCCCCATGAGACCTAGTAGAAGAGGGGATGAGGAGGACGAAGCCTTAAATCAGAGATGGCACCGAGAGATCAGGAAAGAAAGGGATGAAAACCACACCCATCGGACCTGAGGCTCTGAGCCTTATCTCCTCCCTCCCAACCAAGGTTCCAAAACCCGAAACCGGAAGAAATCCCGGCCGACGGCCGGTAACGGTAACCGGCCGGTTACCGGAAAAACCGGTCACAATTTTAAAATCAAAACTTGAATTTTGGGATATTTTGAATCCAGTAACCGGAAAAACCGGAAAAAGTCGGACAAAATTCGAAAATCAAAAATCGATACCGGCCAGTTTTTTCAGTTACCGGTCTCCACCGGTAGAAACGGTAACCGGCGGTTACCGGCCAGTAACCGTTGGGATTTTGAACCCTGCTTCCAACTCTTACTGTCTTAAAGGGGGCTCCACAAGGGGTTTTATTTTCTCTTTTTTTCTTAAACCGAAAACAAGGGAAATTACCAAAGTAGCCCAACATTCCCTCGCACCCGCATCCGCTGGCTTCTTGTTGACAATGGGCATATTCCGGCCCCCGATCATCGAGTGCTCCCAGATGTTCACGGCCAGCCGCGCCACCTCGAACCTCTTCCTCCGGCCAGTCGGCGTCGAGGGGCGTCTCGCCGTGGACGTGGAAGGCGTCTCGCATGGCTACGATACGAGGCCTGCAGCGGGGGCGGGAGCTCCATTTACTCCAATTTATATCTGAAATCTTCAAATATACCTGAAATCCAAAATGGAAAAGCTTCGAGTGTATCGTGGCAATGACAATGACGAGGAAGATCATAGCTTGTGGACCAGTAAGCATATGCGAACGAAAAATCCTATCTCTGTTGAGTGTTATTCAAGTGTCATTGCCTTGTTGCCTTTTCGGACTTCCGTTGGGTAGTAAGCCAACCAGAGCCGCTTCTCACGCAAAGGGCCCGGGAATTTTTTGTGATTTCGACGTAGCTAGCTTCAGTGTTTTACAGATATTTTGCTCTGACGTTTACATGATGCTTTAAACCCTAGCACAAATTACGACCTGAAAGGATGACAGTCAACATGTATGAAAGCTACACCCAACTAAACCATCATCTTGCTAGACAGAACTGCTAAAGCACGCCAAAAAATATATTACGCAAAGTGGTTTGATCGAGAAGAGAAAATTAGACATGACACAGGATGTGGCTTGTTTCACACGTAGGCATGGGCTCCTAGCATAGCTCAAATTGGACATCACAGTGCAGGTGGGGCCGACCTGCGAGCAGCTAGTAGGTGTTGGAACTCAACTCAAATCACATGCTCGATTCGCCGGTGGATGTAGGAACAGTAGAGAATTTTTCTAACGTGAACTCAACTTGCATCATTTTTTCTCTTTTCTATTATTCACCTCTCCTCTTTAATAAACTAATTACAAAAATATAAATAGACACTCTGTGATCCAGTTCTAACGGCCACGACTCACACACATTGCGCACCACCCGAAAGATCCAGTCTCGCAGAGACCACGTCCAGGCTAATACGACTTACAACTGCTCCCTGCTACAGTACTCACGACTGCTACAGTAACTTTCAGACTACTACATTACTCTTCAAGTACCAACCGAAACACTTCGACTTGACGCCCGACCACACTACTTCCTATGACCACTTACAAACATGCATACGACCACATCTAACAAGTGTTTACGACCATGACCACTAAACAAACTTACGACCATGAATAAGCAACCATATGACCATGCATGAAGAAACCAAACTAAGTTTACGACCATGTCTAAAAAACTCAAGATTAGTTCTAACATTCTCTCCCTTCATCTTGATACTTTGACTCACAAGACAAAGTCCGATCTCCTGACACGTCTTTAAGGAGTTTTGCCTCCTTCTTACTGACCATGTTGCCGGTGATTAGGGGTGGAAAACGGTAACGGATAATTCGTTTTATCCGATATCCGTATCCGAGAAAACACAAATGTGGTAAGCAAAAATCCGTATTCGTATTCGAGAATATTCGTATCCGTATTTGAGAGTATTCGTATTCGCATTCGTATTCGAGAATATTCGTATCCGTATCCGTATTCGAGACTATTTGATTCATATTCAGTCTGTTTCTAGAACCTATGAAAAATTCGTACAAATTTTGTGATTCAAAATTTGAATTTAGGCGGTTTAAAACCGGTAACCGGTCAAAAACCGGTGAAAAATCGGTAAAATCGCTAGGAATCCGTTTTATCCGATATTTGTATCCGAGAAAATCCGTATTCGAAAATATCCGTATTCGTATTCGAGAATATTCGTATCCGTATTTGAGAATATTCGAATTCGTATTCGTATTCGTTTGAAAAATATGGATTCGTATTCGTATTTGAGACTATTCGACCGTATCCGATCCGTTTCCACCCCTACCGGTGATACAACTTGCTAGCGTCTTCCACATCTTTACTGCCGGTGACACACCTCGCCGACAATTTCAACCACCTCCTCAGCTCCTATCGTCTTTCGCCGGTGACACAACTTGACGGCGATGTAGACTCAGACCGAAGCTTGCATACTCCTGATTGCCCACGCTTTCTCGTAGACACAACTAACACAATACCCTGGATATACACTTTCTTGTGAGCACATCTAACACAAGAACTCACGCACTCTCACATGCATCATGCACCGACTTATCTACATGCACGACCATGATACAAATATGCACACGTTTGTAACACACTTCCTATGTACACAAACAAATACATGACACATGCAACACTCCTACTGTGTCATATACACATACGACTCAATGTTGGCTTTAAAGCAGCGTTGGCTCGTCCTCTGCATCCACTGTAGTAAGAAGAGCCACCTCCTTCTTCGGCTCGCGGCATTCCTTTGCAAAATGCCCAAACTCTTAGCAGTTGTAGCAGTGCACCTTCACCTTGTCAAAAGTGTTCTTCTTGTCAAAGCCATTGCTCTTCTTGGATTGGGCCTCCTACTCGCCCTTTGTCAGTAGCAGGTGCTGATCTCCTATGCCTGCACCATGGGATAATCACCGTTCTTCGTGCGCCTTCAAACGGCCTATCAACTCTTCGATCATAATGGCCTTAAGGTCCCCAAATTGCTCGATTGGGGAGACTACTGGTAGAAACTTGGCAGGAACTGTACGAAGAAATTTTCTTACCGCATAGCTCTTCTCCATCTTGTCACTGAGTCCTCGAATTTTTGTTGACGATACTTGTTAACCGAATGGTGAAGTCGTCGATTGTCTCTGACTCCGTCATGAGTAGCACCTCAAACTCTGACTTAAGGGTCTGCACCTTGGCTTTCTTCACGCGCTCGGCTCCCACGTGCATGGTCTTTAACGCCTCCCACGCGGTTTTGGTTGTCTCTTTTTCAGCCAACAGGAAGAGTGTATCTTTGGGGACACCTTGATAGATGGCTGCCAATGCCATCTGGTACTTGCGTGTGTCGGTGTCACCAGGCTCGAGGTGTCCCATACGTCTTAGGCCTTCATGTACATCTTCATTTTCATCGCCCACGTCACATAGTTGCTCCTCGTGAGCACGGGGAGTGAAGCGACACTGCGGAACTCTCCTTTGCCGGTACGCTCGCCGATGCTGACACCGTTGGATCGACGATCTCCATACTTCTCGGTGTGATTTTGGGCATTCACCAAGCTCTGATATCAATGGGGGAAGACGAGGAATAGTAGAGAATTTTTCTGATACGAACTCAACTTGCGTTGTTTTTCCCTTTTTCTATTATTTACCTCTCCTCTTTAACAAACTGATTACAAAGATATAAATAGACACTTTGTGATCCGGTTCTAATTGCCATGACTTCACAACTCGCACACATCGTGTACTGGGCTAATACGACTTACGACTGTTCGCTGCTACAGTAATCACGACTGCTACAGTGCCCATTACGACTACTACAGTACTTTCGGACTACTACAGTACTCTTCGAGTACCGACCGAAACACTTCGACTCGGCACCTGACCACACTACTTCTTACGACCACTTACAAACATGCATACGACCACATCTAATAAGTGCTTACGACCACGACCACCAACACAAACTTACGACTATGACTAAGCAACTATACGACCATACATGAGGAAACCAAACTAAGTTTACGACCACGTCTAAAATATTAAGATTAGTTCTAACAGTGGGAAAGGGTTGGTGAGAAATTCACGTTGCGTTTTAGTCCACCTTAAGCGGGGCTCCATCCGGCTTCAGGATTCAACGGCTTCGGTTTTTGGTTGGTATTGTACTGTAGCGGTTGTTTATTTTTTTTAAAAAAAGGAAAAATAGTGAGATGGTGTGTGAGGTAGAAAGTTATGGTAAAAATAGTGTAAAATAGTTAGAGAAATAATTTATTATCGAAAAGCTTATCTGTAGTATTATTATGAGATAAGGTAAAAATCTTAGAGGTAATTTTAAAAAATAAACTGTTGAACGTATCCTTAGGCACTGCTAAAGTGCCAGGGAGCTAAACCCCCGGCGCAAATGCTTGCAAACTTGTTGAGCCGACACGCGTATGCTGCGAAATGCTAACAGGATAGGCGTGGCCAACCAACGCTAGTAGGAAAGGTTGTAATCCGACTCCGATGCACCTTATGTTAGGTGAGATCATTGTGAATTGTTTCAGAATTTGCTATTGTAATATCTCTGTTACTGAGTCTTAAGATAAGTAACATAAACTCTTGTAGTATTTGCCGAAAACTGTACAACTTAACAAGTAGACTAGCCTACCTAGTGCAGTAGTGCTGCTTCTAGATTCAAGCTTCACAGGCGTTGGTATTAGCTTCTGCTGAGGATTTTTAGTTAAAAATAAATAGTAATAATTAAAAAGTGACTTTTAAAAAGAGATACGAGTAATTCAAAAAATAAGTGAGAGATACGTGTGTAAGACATGAGCGAGAGAAATATAATATTTAATGTGCTTATGATCTATTGGCTTATTTTTAAAGTGAGACGAAAGCAAAAGAAACAAAGAAGCTATTTCAAAAAACAGATATTTATATACTCTAGACAAGGAAAAAAAAGGTTAGGCCTCAGTTTTTACTGCTTAGAGCAACTCCAGCAGGAGCTCTCAAATCAGAGCCCCTACTTTTGATTTGAGGGCTCCCCTACTTTTGAGGGCCCTGTTTTTTGAGTTGAACTCCAGCAGAAGCCCTCAAATCAGGGCCCTCAAATTCATTGCAACTGAGAATGACATGTAGGACCCACTCCTCCTCACCTCCACCCGTCTCCTCCACCCGCGCCTCCTCCTCTCCTCTCCGCCGCCGCGCACCTCCTCTCCTCCACCCGCGCCTCCTCCTCTCCTCTCGGCCGCCGCGCTCCTCCTCTCCTCCACCCGCGCCTCATCCTCTTCTCTCCGCCGCCGCGCTCCTCCTCTCCTCCACCCACGCCTCCTCCTCTCCTCTCCGCCGCCGCGCTCCTCCTCTCCTCCACCCGCGCCTCCTCCTCTCCTCTCCGCCGCCGCGCTCCTCCTCTCCTCCACCCGTGCCCACCGCTCGGCGCCGCCACTCTCCACCTTCTCCGGCCACCACGCCTCCGGATCCTCCTCCGCGCCACCACTTCTCCGCGGATGGCACCACCACAGCGAGGCGGTGGACGAGCCGAGGCGCCGGGCAGAGGCATCGGGCGCGGCGACGAGCGAGCGCCGGGCGGAGGCGTCGGGCGAGCGGAGGTGCTGGGCGGAGGCGTCGGGCCAGGCGGCGGGCGAGCCGAGGCGTCGGGCGGAGGAGGCGAGCCGAGGCGCCGGGCGGAGGAGCCGAGGAAGCGGAGGAGGCGGGGGGCGAGCAGAAGCCGGGAGGCGGGGCGGGGGATTTTTCACCGAGGCGGGGAAAAAACAGAAAATAAGAGCCAGAGTAGGGGGCCCCTGGGAATGAGGGTTTGAAGGCCTCATTTGAGAGGCCTCCTATTTTTGAGAGCCAAGTAGGGGGTCTGCTGGAGTTCAATTTTTTACTCTGACTCTCAAATATGAGGTTTAAGGGCTCAAGTAGAGGGCCTGCTGGAGTTGCTCTTACCCCCAACGATTAGTCAAGGTCATCGGCCACCAAACCTAGCTTGAAAAATCGGAACTCTTGGAATAGCTATGCGTCTCCGACTCATACAAGCAGGCCCCGTGATGCTGTTCTGCAGGCAAAATATGTTTTTAAATGTCCATATGGCAGTTGGGGCCCACACGCCTCCTCTTTAAACGCGCTCGGAAAGTTGCCCACCTCTCTCTCTCTCTCTCTCTCTCTGCCTGCCATCTCTTCTCTTCCCCAGCCGCCGCCGCCGCCTCCCCACCGGCCCCGTTCCCCTCCCGATCTCCGAGGCAAGCCGCGCCGGCGCCGACGCCATGGCGTTCGAGAAGATCAAGGTCGCCAACCCCGTCGTCGAGATGGACGGTCAGATCCCGCTCCCCCCCACGCAGATCTGTCGCTCTTCCATGACGCCCGCCGGCTCGTTCGCTTGCTGACGATAGTTTAGCCTTCGCTTGCGCTGAATTTTAAATTTTGGCCGTGGGTGTCGCGGAGAGATCCGCGAGATCTGACTGCTCCCTTGGTTAGCTCTAACGTGTTGGTTTACGCATCGGTGGTCGAGTTCGTGTGAGGAGGTTTTAGTGGAGTATCTCTCTGTGTGTGTAGCCTAATTGCCGCTGTGCGAGTCTGCAGGAACGTGGGAGGCGATCCCAATCTAATTTAGGCATGTAGAAACGTAGAGAGATTGCTTACGCGCGTGGGCGGTGGCGATGATCTATTGTGCAGCGGCGGAAATGTGCAGGAAATTGGACGAATAAAACAAAAATTACAGAACAAGTGATGGTTTTAGAGGCTAGCACTTGCTGTGCTGGTGAACTAGTTGTGGTGGACGTCTAAATACTGGATCTCGTTTATATACTTACTTTCTCAAACTGTAATCCAAGTGTTTCTCGATGTAGTTGTTCATGCATGCTTGGCGTCCAAACATCGTCAGTGCTATATATCGTGGTGCATGAGCCGACTGCTCTTCTACCATTTTATAAGAAATGAAGAATAAAAAAACATCTTTCATGAGAAATTGTTCCACATACAGTCATAGTCAGCAAGTGTGAGTAATAGTTTCATAAGAGATGGTTCATACGCGGAGCATATCAATGCTTTTTAAAAATCTTATGTAACCAATTGATTTGTTGATTTACTGTGGTGCTAACATCTCTTGTCATTTTCCTATTACAGGTGATGAAATGACCAGAGTATTCTGGAAATCTATCAAGGACAAGGTAATCGATATGCCATGCTTTTCTGTGGCCTGAGTAATATAATTCGCTTGCTCTTGTGTGTTGTTCCTGTTTTCTGTATGCTATCTGCTGAGAATTTTGTTTGTTTCAGCTTATCTTGCCATTTTTGGATCTGGACATCAAGTACTATGACTTGGGAATTCTGCACCGTGAGGCAACTGATGACAAGGTCACGGTGGAGGCTGCAGAGGCTACTCTCAAGTAAGAAATTTTAAATATTTTAAGTTGGATTTATTCATCATATACCCTCCTCATAGATGGAAATTCAGGATTTACCCTCCTGACCCACATGTCAGTGACTTATGATGATCCCATATGTCATTGAGGTGGGATGGTAAATCCTAAAATCCTCAATTCAAGGGAGGGTATATGATGAAGATCCCCTTTTAAGTTCCATGCTAAGAATATGTTTAATTTGTGATCACATTCACGCCATTTCCGAGGATTTGTGCAGAATGTAATTTGTTGTGTCTCAACCTTTATCATTATTGATATTGTTGTTTATCTATGTTGTATGCATGCCCTCAAAGTTGAGAAATGAGATGGAGATGTGGTTGTCTCATGTCTGAAGGCTTTGACCATATCACTGTCCATATTCCTATTAACTTTTCTGTTCTATATTTCTTGCTCTAATCCAATGTTATGCAGATACAATGTGGCTATTAAGTGCGCGACAATTACTCCAGGTACGTTTGATTCTTGTGCAGCTGAAATATATGTTCATATTGTTGAAACAGCAGTAGTATTTGATGATTGAACTTTTCTCATCTATGGCTATTTCAACACCATGACAGATGAAACGCGGGTTAAGGAGTTCAACCTAAAACACATGTGGAAGAGCCCAAACGGCACAATTAGAAACATTATAAATGGTAAGCTGCTGCTATGTTTGAATATAATGCACAATATTTGGTTGTTGACATTTCTCTTTCTTCTTGTTACCTTTAGGCACTGTGTTCAGAGAGCCAATTATATGCAAAAATGTCCCAAGGCTTGTTCCAGGTATGTAAGGAGGATGTGAAAGTACTATACATTTTGGTATGTTTTTCCTGCTAAACTGAACCGTTGGTGAAATCAGGATGGACTAAGCCCATTTGCATTGGAAGGCATGCCTTTGGTGATCAGTACCGAGCAACTGATGCAGTTCTGAAGGGGCCTGGCAAGCTCAAACTAGTTTTTGGTATGATTGCATACATTACTTTACTTAAACTGAAGTACAGAACGAATGAAGTCTTCAGCAGTTCTATATTTTCGCAGATATGGTTGTATTGTTGTTCATAAAACTGATGTCAGCAAAATTTGATCTTCTGTTCCTTTTGTTTTTCTGTTCTACTGGCAGAGGGAAAAGATGAGCAGATTGATCTGGAGGTTTTTAACTTCACTGGTGCTGGAGGAGTTGCCTTGTCTATGTACAACACTGATGAGGTACTGCTATTTCCGTACTGATTTCATTTAGTTACAAAATAATGTTTTCATTTGCAAGCATTTCCCTGAGCATTTATTTAATTACTTTTTACAGTCAATTCGAGCATTTGCTGAGGCTTCTATGACAACTGCTTATGAGAAGAAATGGCCACTGTACCTTAGCACCAAAAACACAATCCTGAAGAAGTATGATGGCAGGTAGTACATTGTTGCACTGATACCATTATTTAAAGCTTGTTTCAGACAATTAGACTGCTTGGTGCATTTGACTAATCTTTTCAGGCAATAATATATATTTGGTGTAATATTATTTGATTTTGCAGGTTCAAGGACATTTTCCAGGAGGTCTATGAAGCTGAATGGAAACCCAAATTTGAGGCTGCTGGAATATGGTAGATTTTCAACTTGTGTTGTTGCTTCAAATTCTCCAGGGAGGTTTTTTCACTGTATGTCATGATGTTGGTTTCTGGCAGGTATGAACATCGTCTTATTGATGACATGGTTGCCTATGCACTTAAGAGCGAAGGAGGCTATGTGTGGGCTTGCAAGAATTATGATGGAGATGTGCAGAGTGATTTCTTAGCTCAAGGTCACAAGATGCTATAACATTTGAATCCATTCATAAAATATTCTGAAATGTTGTTGAAGTGTATCCAGCAGTTACTAAGTCGATCGATTTATTAACGCAGGTTTTGGCTCCTTGGGTTTGATGACATCAGTATTGGTATGTTATTGTTCATGTTCTTTACTAAATCTTGCACTGCTTTAGGGTGTTGTGTCTAGTGCGAAAAACCTTTACTTTGGTCGAATCCATGTCAAGTTTGGACATATTTTAACATCTTTCAGAACCATACGCTTTATCATGGTGCTAATTTGCTGAATATGTAGGTTTGCCCTGATGGAAAAACCATCGAAGCCGAAGCTGCCCATGGCACAGTTACCCGTCATTTCCGTGTTCACCAGAAAGGAGGTGAAACCAGCACAAATAGCATTGCTTCAATCTTTGCTTGGACAAGAGGACTTGCACACAGGTACAACTCCTAACTACTTTAGGTATCTAGCACTGCATCCCTTTGTAACAACCATGTATATGGGGCAAATTTTCATCTTTGTTCAGCTATATAGTATTAGCGTGTAACAGTATCATCCCTGTATTGTTTCACCAAAATAATGAATTAACATAAGTGTATCAACACCTAGGTCGATTACTATTCTTCTATTTGGACTTCGGTTCTTAGAGTTTACTGATTCACTTATGTGAACTCCTTTGTTTGTGGACTGCAGGGCAAAGCTAGATGACAACGCTAGACTACTTGACTTTGCGCAAAAACTTGAGGTCGCCTGCATTGGAACTGTGGAGTCTGGGAAGATGACCAAGGACCTTGCACTTCTTGTTCATGGATCTTCAAAGTATGTCATGCTGTTCAAATTTGCCCCAACTGTATTGTTCTTTTACATCATCTTTTTTATTATCCTGAACCCTTGTAAATCTTATTGTGCTCCTATTTTTATTTGCAGCGTTACAAGAAGCCATTACCTGAACACTGAGGAGTTCATTGATGCAGTTGCTGCCGAGCTCCGATCAAGGCTGGCAGCCAACTGAAGTTACAAGCAAACCTTGGCAACTTCTATGCTTCATTGCCCATCGATTAAAGTCATTTTGGTTATTTCGCCATTATCTGTCGCACTTCCATTCTGAATCGAATGAACTTTTACTGCGTCAGCGCAAATTATGGTCAAAATGCAAGCACGTTATAGATTCTGATGTTTTGTAAGTGGGAGCTCTCAATAAAGGATATATAGAACGATTGGCCACTGCAGATGATTGACTTATCTCTAACTAGCTTCATATTAATACTTGGGTGGAGTTTTTTTTTTCTTCATAGTTTGCCCCATTTAATTGTTTGGTAGTAGGAGCCTGGGCCCGGAACACCCTTAGAAATTGAAGTATTGTCCATGACAATGCTAGCTATGATCGTTTTACCATCGGAAGGTTTGTAATTATGCAACTGAAGCTTCGCGTCTTCAAGAACATAGCGGTACCTATAAAGCTAGAGAGACGGTTTTGTGGCTGCGTCCTCTGGCAGCAGCTTTGCCTTGTAGTCATGCTTAGATCCGGTTTTCGCCCCCAACGAGTTAATGCAAGACACGCAATCATGTAACGGGTCAGATGTTCTTTTATTTATTTTTCCGAAAGAAAGCTTTTCTACGACCTAACGGAATTACTCAGGACATAATGCTTATTTACTTTGATTCAATAAAGTGATCCTAAAAGAGAGACGATGTCTAGAAGGAAAATTAATCTAAATGCAGTATACCACCACAAAATGGCACCACGCGCGCAGGCAGCACGAACTGAAACTCGTCCGGACTCGGGGGCCGGGCGACCGCCGGGTAACGCCCCGCGGGTACGCCGACCAATTATCCCAAATTCGTACATGCAGCTTTGGTTTTTAGCTTATAATTTTCAAATTCTGGTTATTCGTGAGAGAAAATACGTTGAGAGAAACAGTTATATGTGATTTTAACTGGTATAGTTGAAATTAATATAGTGTATACTATAATCTATTATAAACTTTATCTTAAAAATGATATATCAGTTAAAATCTAATTACTGCAGAAAGTGATAAGCTATGAAAAAAAAGAACCCACTGGCACGACGGTGGAATTCACAGAACGCACGCCCTGACCTGCCGGCTGAAGCGTACGGCGTCTCGGCTAAGCTGCACGGCAGCGGACACGAGTCCAAGACCCTACGCCGCGCGCAATATTTTTCCGCCCATGTGCCACGCAGACGCCGCGCGCGTGGCACCATGTTCCCATGCCACACGCCAATGCCGCCCGTGCGCCGCCGCGCCTCCTCAACACATGCACGCACCACTTGCCGTAGCTCAGCTAGCTATTTATACACCGGCCGGCTCCCGCGGGGCAGCGGCAGCAGCAGGACGACACAGGCGCTACGAAACGTGAGGGAAGAGGAAGTCGAGCCAGGAGTGAAAGTACGTACATGCTACACACTGCCCAGGCAAGCAGGCAAGATGTCGGGGGCACAGGGGGCGTATGTAACACCCCCGTTTTTAGGAACGAGAATGTCATTACCTTCCGTAACAGTCCAGGAGTTTAGTTACGGACAAAAGAAGTATCATGCCTGCTCACGAACATTTAAAAGGAGTTAATTTAATTTAAATAAGACTTAACAATCGATTTTAACTGTTTTAAGGGCGTCCAAGCCCAAAACTTAACTTACAGTCAGAAGAGCCAAAGAAAACTCTACAGGAACGCTTGAGTGTGGTCGCAACCCTAACATGAAAGCTTGTAATATCCTATCCTCTGCTGATCTCTGTGTTGGGGAAAGTAAAGCAAGACTGAGTACAACCAACCGTACTCAACAAGTCACACGGAAAGTACTATTAACTACATGTAGGGTTTAACATGTGGTGGGGGAAAATGTTTATTATTTTATGTGGATGTAGTTTTAGTTATAAACTAGTTTTAAGTATGAAAGAAAGATAACTTCTTTAGTTAATGGGGGTTTTCAAACTTGATTACCAACCTTCAACATTCTCAAATCATTCTCAAATCTACTTATACTTTGTGGTTGGATTCACCCATTAAACACAGCTTCATTTGCCGGAAGCACAGCGTATTCGAATACAATTAGTCATGACTTTGCAAAGTTGCCCTACTTTACCCACAAGATTTCTTAACTCCCACATCTAGGTTCAAGAAAACAAGGCTTTTCACTGCTCAATTCTTTATATAGCCTCCACCTAGTAGGCTTCCACAACAAGCTCAGGTGACATCTCAGATCTACCCAACTTATCTCAGTCTACTATTGTGTGGATAGCTGGCAATCAATAAAAATAACCACTTTTCATACGACCCTTTTTAACCCCTTTCGTATGGACTCACACTTGGCCTCCAGTTGCCCATGTAGAGGTTCAATCGAATTTGAGCAGCTACTAGACCAGGTTTGACGTATCAACACTTGTAGTTAGGCGATCACTATGTTCTTTACTCAGCATAAGAGTCTAGTCCTTATATTTTCACTGAGGTAACCTCCTCTCACGAATCCATGCTCAGTGCCTTTACACTGCCATCGATTCGTAATCCTTTCCTCCACCCTAGGTTAAGATCATGGGATCCGACCTACTTTTAAGGCCACCAGTGATCCTCGCTCACCCTAGAACCATTTTTCGAAATCCATCAACAAGTACCAAATCTTTTAGTAATAGAGGTTTTGTTGATTTCCTAACTATCATGATTACATTATTATTATATTTAATATTACTATGTCTTGTCAAAGTGAATATGGCCATCAAATTAAACTGAGCTTTTTCGGATGGTAGGACATAGCTAATATCGTGTCATTCTAAACATTTATTGTATATAAAATAACGGTGTGCAAATAACATAATTAAAATACTGATAAATAGATAGTAAAAGGGAATATAGGTTCAACATGATCAAAACATGTGTGACTTGCCTTGCGGATTTAGAACTTCGACAATTTCGAATTCTTTGGTTTCTTGAGTTTGGGCTTGTTCTTCTCCTTCCTGACTCGGATGAACTTCAACATCGTGTGCTAGCGTAAAGCAAAGAAATAAATTTTAATTCCACGCTCGAAGAATTGAGCTAGGAATAAAGAAAGAAAATTCAAAAAATCCAAATAAATAGGGTTTTGGGCTTTTAGGAGGGTCCAAATGGGGGAATGGGGCTGATAAATGGGTTGGCGGGCTCGAAATGGTCAAAATGGGTATATTTTGTGTTTTGGGTTCTGTAGAACAGTAACGGGTCGGGTCTGTTCATTGAGGGTTTTTACTGTGCGTACTCGGAAGATCTGACGAGTACTCAGGTGGTCGGTGGCATTGTTGAGGCTGAAAGTGTGGTCGTAGCCAGATAACGACTACCGAAACAGAACACCACGCGTGGTCGCAAACCACAACGTGGTCGAAAGCCTCAAAGCGGTCGAAGACCATAACGTGGTCGAAAATCACACCATGGTCGAAAACCATAGCATGGTCGAAAGCCACACCGTGGTCGAGAGCCCACACCGTGGTCAAAAGGCCACAACGTGGTCGGGGACCATAACATGGTCGTAACGACCGCATGGTCGTAACGTCCGCCGAGTAATGGAAGCCGATGGAGATCGGACGGCGTACGAGTTACTCGTGAGATCGGATGGTGTATGAGTGGCTGTGGGGTTTGGATGGTCTGGTCGGCTTAAGGGGATCCAATGATGTACGAGCGGCTCAGGGACATCGGACGGCATCCGAGCGCAAGACTTCCACAACGTGGTCGAAGACTCTATGCGGTAGTCGAAGCCGAAACAGGGGAAAATGGGAGCGGCTGCCGGTGGTGCTAGAGTGGCTTGCGACGGATTTTGAGGCCATGGCTGGACTGCTAGGACATTAGAGATTCCAATTTTGGGGGTTGGCAGGGCTGGCGGAGTCGGCAATCGCCGGTGGCGAGCTCTTCTTCTCCGTTGCCGATTTGAATGGGGTAGGGCGAATGGGGGCTCAATCGGACAAAAGGGCTGGTGTTTGAGCATCAGTGAGGCTAGGGGAGTCTCGTGGAAGTGGTAGTTTGAGCTGAGGAGGCCGGAGTTGGGCTGGCCACGGCGAGGTGGCTCGGCCGGGCGGTGGGTTTCAGTGACAGGGAAGAGGGGAGCTCAGGGAGCTAGGGCAACGATTCGGGAGGGTTTCTAGGGGCATGAGGAAGCTAAGGGTGAAGTTAATTGGAGAATGGTTGATCGGAGAGGCAGAATTGAGTTAGAGCTTACCTTGAGGTTTTTCCGACGATTGCCGGCAATGGGGAAGATGAGGGGAGCTTCGGGGTGCTTAGTTGGCTTTGTGGGGTTGACGATTCCTAATGGAGGGGCTCGGCGGTATTTATAGGGCCGTGGAGGCGGTTAGGCATAGTAGCTTGGCCATGGCGACAACGGCGCGTGGCAAAGCCAGGAAGGTTAGAGGAGGCACGGTCCGGCTGGCAGAGCAGGTGATCATGGCTGCCTCGGGTTACTCAGAGCGGTGGTGAAAATGGGCGGGCTATGTCAGGTCGGCCGGGGAGGCTGTGAGAGCCTGGAGAGCAAAAACAGGGGACGGATGGTGGCGGCGTGGCTGGCGGTGCCTGACACCGGTGCAGGGGCATTTAAGGCTAGGGTATGGTCACTGGCAGGTGGAGCGGAGCTGGCATCAGCAAGCGGACGCGAGAAGGCGCAGGAAGGCTTGGTGGCAAAGGAAGAATTGGGTGGCGGCGAAAATACCTGGACGGCGGTGAGATTTTTCAAACAGGAACAGTGCAAGCGTTAATTCCATCTGTTCAAGCTGTTGCCGACAGGGATTAGGGGTGGAATGGGTTAAGATTCGTGTAGGATAAGGCTGGAAAACAAAAGAACTTAAATTCAAATAAAATTTTCTTTGAAAATTTGGTTTCGTTTCAGCGCACCCCGTCGGCGAGACCACGCCGACGACGTACGAGTCAGTGGGCGGCGGGCGGAACCGCAAGCGCACGGACCTGCGGTCGCGGGAGGACCAGGGCGCCATCCAGATCGACAAGGTGCAGGACAAGGTCGCCGGCGCCGCGCCGCGTCGCGCAAGGTGGACGACCGCGCCTTCGGTGCCAAGAACGACGCGGACGCCGACGCCGGGGCCACCGGCACCGGCGCGTAATCTTGAACCGTGGCTCGTACCGCGCACGCCGTGCGACTATGGTAGGTGTGTACTAGGCCGGAGATGCTGTTCTGTTGTACGTACGCGTGGAGTGAATGTTTCCAAGTGTGCGGGGGAGCTGGCATAATAAAAACTGCTTTGAGACCGAAAACATTCTAAAAGGAAAAAAGAAAACAAACAGAAACGGAGCAATCTAAACTTCAAAAACTTTGTGATGAGTCATTTAAACCTCACAAAAATTGTTAATGTGTCAATGACACGAAGTACAAAGTACCACTGGAGTGCCTAAAAGAGGCGAAAAATAGTAAATAGCGTCAGGTGATATACTGATATGCACTACGATTTACAAGGGTCAATTCATTTTCACCTGTTCCTCCAGTCAGATTTCCACCACATACAATATCCTCCCGAAAAAACAAGCAATGAACAGGGTGCCGATTTTGTTTCACCAGTTGCGACTCTATGATCCCCGGAACTCAACGGAGGTTGTCTACCAGCAACATTCCATAACGGGCAGCTGAACAAACTTCAAATGTTTGCTTGTTGACTCTTCAGTAATGCGAGTTGCTTTCATTCTTCAAGCTCTGCGGGAGAATATGAATCAGTGAAAGGAGATGGTCTATGCATGCACAAATGCTAGCTATTTGCACAAACCAGTCTTTTAAAAGATCCGCCGTGCACCAACTTCTTCAGCTTCTCTGCATCAGATTTCGCACGGTTCAAAGCCTGCAGTGTGAAGCAGGTGAGCAAAACATAGTTCTGTAGCGTTTTATTCATGGGATAATCCATGTTTAAACATTTTATGTTTAAACATTTTCTTATAACATGATCCCTCTATGCCACATAGTCCTAGCTCTCAAAAGAGTATCTCCACCTTTGCATCGATTAGTTGTGGAAAATTCTAATTCGCTTTCTTCCTTACAAAGCCCAACTGTGCCATCCTTGACTCTAGGAGCAAGTGAATGCTGGTTGGAAGATTACCACTTCTTTTTCTTTTGGAATCGGTTGAAAGATAACTCCTGAGTCTTGACATTTTGAAATTAAACAGTTTCCACCATTAGCATTTCGAATCCTACTTATGATGTATATTTCACCTTAAAGGTTAAACCGTACATATTTAATCATGCTGTCATCCCATATTCAAATATCTAATTTTCAACCTTTCTTTATTGTATTCTTTGTTACAGAGTGAGAGACAGGTGTTGTATTCCACGGACCCAACGGGATAACATATAGAGTTACTGGAGATAAAGCCAACCAGATACATACAATAATGTGCAGACCGACAACACTGCACAGCGCCTATTTCTAGTTCATCGCTAATTTCACCAGCTTCTTTGTTCTTGTAAGCCTAGGAGGAGAACTATTTGGAGACCAATTTCCTTATACACGCAGTTTAAGCCATGGAATGATATAGCCAGTATTACTAGATGCATCACCCAGGTTCCAAATTCCGAAACCAGAACAAATCCCGACCAGGGGCCGGTACCAGTTACCGGCCGGTAACCGAAAAAACCGGTTGAATTTCATGTGTCAAAATTTTGAATTTGAAATCGGTAACCGGAAAAACCGGCTGGTACCGCCTAAAAAACCGGAGAAAAACTGCTAAAGATCGGAAAAAAGGAAAATTCCTAATACATTAATGGCAAAAAGTATGAAGTCAAGCACGGAAGGTGCATGTATCTTCCTAATACATTCCATTAGTGTTAAACAATATAAACATTATTAAGGAAACTAACTTTTACATTCAAAATTTTAAATTTGAATGTAATAAAAAACCATCAGCCTAATACATTCATGGCAAAAAACATGAAGTCAAGTACGAGAAGTGCATGCATCTTCTTAATATATTCTATTAGTGTTAAACAATGTAAATATTATCAGGTAAACTAACTGTTACATTCAAAATTTTAAATTTGAATGTAATAAAAAATCGTTGGCTTAATACATTCATGGCAAAAAACATGAAGTTAAGCACGGAAGGTGCATTTATCTTCCTAATACATTCTATTTGTGTTAAACAATGTAAATATCACTAGGTAAACTAACTATTAAATTCAAAATTTTAAATTTGAATGTAATAAAAAACCATCGGACTAATACATTCATGTCAAAAAGTATGAAGTCAAACACAGAAGATGCATGCATCTTCCTAATACATTCCATTAGTGTTAAACAATGTAAACATTATTAGAGGAACTAACTTTTGCATTCAAAATTTTAAATTTGAATGTAATACCGCTGATCTAATACATTCATGGCAAAAACATAAAGTCAAGCACAGGAGATGTATGTATCTTTTTCTAATACATTCCATTAGTACTAAACAATGTCAACATCATTAGGAAAATCAAATTTTACATTCAAAATTTAAAATTTTCATTAAATAAAAAACCGCCTGTTTTTTCCCCCGGCAACCACCGGTATAACCGGTTACCACCGGGATTTGGAACCATGGCATCACCTGCTTTTAGCAGCAGCAATATAAGCAGAAGCCAGCTAACTGCAATTAACAGCAGGCTACCATCATAATAAAAGTCTGATCTGTTTGATGATACTAAATTGGCAACTGCTACTATAACTACTCAAGCTAAACGGTACTGAACAGTTAAAGTGACGAATAAACTCCGCAAGGTTATTTGATAGATTGTAGGAAATGCTTAAAAGGTGTATGAAATGCCTTGACTCAGTAAAACTATGTTTATATCTACCTGGATTAGTGACTCAACTCTACGCCTCATCCTGGTGTGCATGAATCCTTCAGAACACTGTGACAAAGCCACAAAGGAAGCAGAAGCAATTGAGAACTTGCATAGATAATAAGTTAATAACACTTGTGGTGTATCCAAATATCACAAGTTAATAAAAGGCAAAGTCACGTAAGTAAATCAGAAGAAAATTGCTTCATAAGGTGAATAAGCTCAAGAGAGAAAACAAGGTAATAGGGTTGTGTGTAGATATGATGAGTATTATCTGACACCTAAAAACAACATAATATACTTTGCATCTCGGTAATAATACAAGGTGAGGTCATTTGTTCACAAACCATTGTTTATACAGACACATGATTCGAGATAATGAAAGATTATAGCAAGAGTATAGATTGAAGCTAGATTTACACTAATGATGCTACTATAACTGAATTAACTGACTACGGCATCCATCTTTGATTTTAGATATACTTCGGTAAATACGAACAATTAATTATGAACTAATGGCAGTTGACATACACAAAGAACTCACGACTGACAGGCAAGCACTAGTACTGAAGCAGAAAGTAATATGGATATCAAATGTTTCCCAAGACAGTAATTTCATCGACTGTTGAAACATGAAGATCATTAACACCCCATGATGGAGCTGAACTTAAGAAAACCATTCCCAATTGGTTCCAAGACGGCTTTCCATCGTAGTGGTTCCAACTGGCTTACCAAAATAGACTTCGTTAGAAAACTAGTTGGTTTTTTTGGTAAAAACTGTTTTTGCTAAACTGGTTAAAAGACCAAGCTGTGTGTTTTCTTCCTTGGGGACGGTCACTGCTTGAAAAGAACAACATCTGTGTTGCTGAGGATACGCTACAACAGTTAAATTTAGTGTGAATCAACGGATTTTCAAGTTGTGAGTTGTGACAGCCAAATCCATCCATTGATGGGAAATTTGCAAATTGGCTGCTGCTGGCTGATTACCCGCTATTTCACGGATCCTGTTGGGCTAACTTGATAAATACGAAACCAGACCATAAAAAACAAGGATCTTACCTTTACATGGTAGCTTACATAAGCATGAAAAGTTAACAAACTCCAAACTGTTTTGTCAAGCTTTTTACCCTCAACATGCCTAGGGAAAACAACTGCATAAAAGATAAGCTTGTGAGACAATCAGATGTCTTAAATGAAGAAGGGAAACCAGGAAAAAAAAGCATATTACCAAAAGTAACAAAACCGGCATTTGCATTTAGTGCATCAGCAGGAAATCCTTTTAACTCAAGAGGAGGAGCTGCAGACCACATACAGGAAGGAGCGTTATTAAGTGCAGCAGTTCGCCTTGCTTCCACAAATTCCTGATTTAACGATCCAAAATTTAAAACAAAATCAGCGGAGTGAACCCATCAGATCGTGTCCTACTAAAGCAGCTTCTCATAAGGTAGTTATGCCAACAAAAATGTCAGTTTCAGTAAGGCTTCACAAACTCATTATTTTAAGACTGTATATATTCATTCAGCTTTGAATAATAGCAGTGCTGAAATGCCTAAGTTTCAGCCTGCTAAGATGAATGCAAAAGGTCACAAAAAAACTAGGTTGAAGCTGATAAAAGAGCCAGAACCCAGAAGGAAGTGTCCAAAATACCTGCAGGAAGGAAGTTGCTAAAACAACATCAATGGAATCCTGGAATCTCATTGGGTACACAACTGTAACTTTGTCTGCCTGAAAAAAGAGAAATAATTTCACTGGTTGCACACTGAAAATAAATGCAGCAGGTACAAAAAGAATTAGTCTGATTGATATGTCAAACAAAGTACCTAGGCGTGAATTGCAACACAAACATTGGATGTTTCTGAGTAAGATGTGTACATTTATGGGATATGGATATTCTCAAATTCATACCTGGGGAGCAAGGAAAAAGGATTCATTAGGACGGTGAACAAGAGCAACCAGCCTGTCAACGTTAGGAGCTACTGTCTTTGAAGCTAGATGCCTCAGCAGAAGCTTTAGCGGTGCACCCAGCACAACCTCTCTAACAGAAGCAATTTGTGTCAAGACAGCATTCCTTTGCTCTGGAATATAGTAAAGGAAATAGCTGGTTAGATGATACAAATACAGATGAGAATTTGACTTAACTTTAACTGGTAAAAAATCATTTGTCAGTAGAATGTTATGATGTGTACAGGCTTGGCCAAAACTGCACACAACTAGTACTTTTACCATGCAAGGAATCTACAAGTAAGGATGTGAATTGTGGTGGAACAAAATTAAAATATGAGAACTCCTCAATCAACATTAAACAAATGGAATTAAATGGACATCATCAGCAAAAACCAAGCATGTTCATTAAATGGACATCATTAGCAAAAACCAAGTATGTTCATGTAGGGGAAAAACAAAGCCATCAATAGTGCAATTACACTTTAACCCCAAGAAGCACAAAAAAAATTCAGTTCGCTACTTACAAAAACGAATGGTACAAATCAAGAGTGATGAATGAATAAAAGAGACTTTACATCATTATAAAGAAATTAGGCGACAAATTCAAACATGCAAATTAATTGACTTCAGTGGAATGATAGGATTGATACCTAGAACATAATAATGAGGTACTTTTTTTCTCTCGAACACGCAGGAGAACTGCGTATCTTTGTATTAAGAAAGGAAGACAAAGCAGGGGTTTGAAAAAACCCTTACAGACCCAAACACACACATACACCCAACAAACCCACTCTAGCCTATGGTACAGGAAACAAAAAAAAACCTCGACCAAGGAGGATCTAGACCAAATCCTGAGGCGGGGCAGTTAGGTATGAAATACCCTTTGCTCCGGCCAGACCCCAAATCCTTATCTCCTCACTGACAGCAGCCAAGAGAGCCCTAACGTCCGAAGCAACCCCATAAAAAACGCAGCGATTGCGGAGATTCCAAAGAGACCATGCCCCCAAAATGATGATGGAATTAAGGCCTTGCCGGACTGCAAACAAGACTGCAGGAAACTCAAAGGCAGTCCCATTTTTCTTTTGTTTACGAAAACCATCAAAGGCAGTCCCATAGAGCTAACAGAATCTATGATCTAGGCATCTAGCGAAAATACATTTACAGTCGACGAAGTCCTGGTCAACTAAGTGCATTGTGCATTATATATCTGACATCTTTATAAACTATTTTGATCTCCAAAGCATCTACTTGTAAACAGATGAAGCTGTATCCAACCATCACATTGCACCAAACTCAAATTTTGCCAATGGATACTATCTAAAGATTACATAGAACCATCAGCTAATTTGATCATGTAGCACAACAAGACAATGATAACCTTGGAAAGGGAACTCTAGAACCTTCATCTGGCGGAAGCTTTGTCAAGTTTATCTTCATTGTGAGGTCAAAGCCATCCTTTGGAGGATCAAGAATTTGAACGACTGGCCCATAAGCTGCCTTTATAGCCTCGATAGCACCAAGTGGAAGCCCATCATATAGAATTGCCTCAGGAGGTGGGAGGGGCAATGCCACTGATAGCACCATTACCTTAGGATTCCTCATAGAAAACTGGAATCGAAGCGCAATGTCCATTAAGATATCAAACATGAGGCAGCTAAAAATTAATCCTAACGCCCAATGCAAATATAATAGAGTCATGCCCAGATTTCAGTTAACTACAAAAAAAGGGAAAACTATAAGAGCTAGATTTAAAGGTCTAAATTGACTTAATTATAGGGTGAAATACAAGGCTGTCTCCGCAAGCATAACCTTTCATGCACATAAGTGAAAATAATCACGCAATGACAATATTACCAAATACTTCCAGTTTTAGTTTACTTTCAACTCAAAATTGTAGCGCTTGAAGATCAGCAAATCCGGATTTATTATACCAAGGAATGAGACACCAAAGAAACCTTCACTAGCACATTTAAAATTTTAGGAATAGTCACATGAAAGGCATGCTATCTTAGTTCAGATTTGTTCCTGGTATTAGTTGTTCTCCTAGACTCCTACACAAAATAAATGAAGCTGTAACCTGCAAGATTTAACACCTAACTCTTTTTTGGACTGCAGTAACGAATCGATCGCCACTTTGAATTCATGGTTTTTTATGACGGCACACCAGAATGGATCCAGATTCGGCAGGACGATACCGTTTACCTGGACATGGTACCGCACATCGTCGAATTCCACACTGTGGCAGTCGATGTCCACGCCCTTGTTGCCACTGCACCGTGCAAAACTCACATGAACTAAAGGCAAGCAGAACGATATCTTTTGGGTAAAAAATGGGGGGAAAGGTTGGTCGTGCGTAGGCGTACCTGAGGACACGATCTTGCAGGATCTGGAGCAGGAACCTGGACGGGGACTGGAGCAGTATCATCTTCCAGTCCTCTTCTCCTGCCAACCAGTCCCGCGCCCCTCTGCTTGACCCGACCAATTTTCTCTCAAATCAGATCGAAGGGTTGGTGAAAGAAGCGCGCTACGGTGGAGCAGCCGCACTGGAGCTTCCTGGGGACTTCGGTGCAGCGAAATTCCACTAGATCTGCCCTTCTAGGGGATCTCCGGCCGCCGGGAGATGCGATTGCGAATGGGAGACGAACGGGCGGAAGGGAGGAAGAAGAAGAGGGCAAGAGGGATTGATATGTAAAGGTGGAGAAGTTGGAGGGGCTTGTTTGCAAACTGTCGGAGCCAGTTAGTGAGGTGGGAGCCCATCCAAAATCTCAGCCCTCCAACCTGGATCCGACAGCTAACGTTTTAACGCTAACCCAATTCGTTTGCCTCCCTGCCTTTTCTTTCTTGGAAAATTGCAGTCGCCGAACCGAAGCACCGGCGAATCCCCCTGCGCTTTCCTGGTGGCGATTCTCCGGCTCTCCCCCTCTCGAATGATCGGCGGCGTCGGCCGCAGCAGGCGGCGCGGGCGTGCGCCCGCGGACCTGCCCTTGAGCGCCGCCGCGCGCCGCGCCCAGCACTCCATCTCCTGCTGGTTAGTGAAGTGCGCGGTCTCTCCTATCTCGCGCTCCCCCCCCCCCCCCCCTACTGAACTGACTCAAACCGCTCGATCTAAATCGAGTTTCACTTAGGTTCCTCTCTCACCACTCCTAATACTGTGCTAGATCGAGTCTGTACTTGCTTTATGTTTTCTTGTCTTTCCCACTACGCCAGTATGTAGTGCTATTGACTGTGTAGAATAACTTGATTTAGAATGTTGCGCCCAAGATTTAAATTGATCCCTTGCTTCACTGATCCATGGAATCTTTTGTAAAATTCGAGCAACCGTAGGTGAATTCGTGAGCTTCTTTTGGAAATTTACTATGGGCAGACTTGTCGTTTCCGTTGCACAAATAAATGATATTCTAGTGGTGCACTGCAGAGAATTGGTGAAATTTTCTATGCTAAAAAAGTTTCTGTTGGTGTACTGTAGGAATAAGTTATGTCCTATTAGTCTCAGGCCTGCCGCTCGTGCTCAGGCCTAGTCTTGAAAATTGAAATACTTCCCATGTGCCTATCAATCAGCAGAAAGGTGTTAAACCATATAGTATAAACGAATTGGTTCCCTTCTTTTGTTTCTCCTGAGATGTAAAGCTTCTTTGTCATGGCAAACCTCCAGGATGTTTTCGGTAAAACCTGTTTTGCAGCTTATCATGGAAAAAAATATGTTCAACTCTAAAGAACAATGCATAAGATGTTGTTGGGCATACAATTTAGCTTTCCAATTTACTTATGTTTATTGTATATTTCACTCTTGTCATTTTGTACTATAATATTCACTTATTGTGCTTATGCAAAATTCAGGTATTGTGACTACAAAATATATGCCTTCAATGACATCATATTCAATTTGGGATGGAGACATGCTAGGTATGCTTTACTTAGGTTTGTAAATTTTATTTTTTTTAAAAAAATTCTATAATTTTCTCATGCATGCAGATTTCAGATAGCACCATTTTCTCTGTGAGAAGAGTATAGCATATATGCAAAGATGATCAGAAATAAACTTTTATAGCATATATGCAAAGATGATCAGAAATAAACTTTTACATAAACAAAGTCATGTAGTTGTATCTGTTTACTACACAACTTTTATCTCATTGATATAATTTTAATTCATTTTCATCTCTTTTCACTTTTGCTTGGCTATAGATCTATCTTACAAAGCATCCAAACTGTCCACACATGTGACATGCGTATATTAATTTTCTTAGTTTAAATCAAGTCATTTCTGAAGCAATGCTATCCATACGGAAGACCAGAGTTAAACATATTCTGGCAGATCTGGCTTCTAAGAAGGACGATATCCAATTTAGCACCTGACTTCATTTGTGTACCTATGAACTGCAAGAGTTTCTTTTTTTAGAGAGAGAGAGAGAGAGAGAGAGAGAATTCACACTCTGAGAAAAGAAAAAGAATTCACACTGAGTATTTTATGCCATCTTGAGTGCTTATTTCCTTTTCTTTTCTGAACTTTAAGCATATGCTCCTGTACTTTTTTGGGACTGAGAAGATTATTTGATAGGGATAGCCATCTTATTATAAACAATACGTAGTTTCCTTTATATAGTCACTATGTAGGGCTGCGCCATTGATTGTCCTTGAAGTCTACTAAGATAATTCTGTTTTGCAGATTCATGAGAGCATGGTTTTCTGTAGGAGTTTATTTCTCTCTCTTTGCTTTAGTTAGTATATCCGTGGTAAGTTAAATGGCATTATGGCAAATAATTATTCCCAATATTGCATTATGGCAAATAATTGTTCCCAATATTCTATATTCTGTATATTAATTCAAATGTTCAACAATGCTCATCCATGTCATGAATCTCATGATGAGGCTGCTTAAATTATTAGAACAGTAAGTGCAAATTTAACTTGACAATTTATGGTATTAACTGATTATGTCACAGAATCCAGAATGTGGCCATAATTCTATATTCCTCTGCGAGTGAACTTGTTACATGATGGAAAGCTAGAATCCTTCTTCAGACAGGAGACAGAGCATTAAGATTTTTCACACACTTTCCTGGACATACGATTGCCATTTCTTAATGTTATTGAAATTCACATAAATGTGTCTATAGAGTTGAAATTGGTGCTTTCGATAATTCAGTTCTTATTCAGCAAAGCATAGATAATTGATTTGTTTTTTCGTTACTTGTCAAAACAGAGTCGTTTTCCACCTTTGTGGCTTGCTTTTTCTCACAAAGATTTCATTAGGGCTCTAGTAGTATGACATGAATAATGGAAGTACTGACTATATTCAACAAAGCCACCAACTGATTTGCTTTTAATAAATCCATTGACTGTTGTTAATCTGTATCTTCAACTTCATCAACTTAATTGGTTCCTGGGTTCTCACTGTATCAATTCTCACTGTTGTTTTATATAGAGTGTATTGGATGCTGGCCTGCTGGGTATAGCAGGTAGTCCACATATCTTTTCTTTAAAATTTTGGACAGTCATATTGTCTGTTGCAATTTTCAGATGATATTGTGGGATTCAATTGGTGCATTTTATTTTGGAGGTGCATCTTTTAGTGCCTGGTTACAAAACCTACTGGTGAGCAGACATTGGCACTTCTTTTTTCAACCTTTCATGTGAATCACTCAGCATGCCTTTTACTTTGCAGGCCTCCAGCTTCAGCATATCGATAATGGACACTACAATCATCATTGTATCAACAATTTTATCTATTGCTTTTCATGAATTTGGACATGCTATTGCAGCTGCAAGGTCTCTTATCTCTTATCTGCTCAAGAACCTGATATGTGCTGCATGTGTTTGCATGCATCAACAAAATGCAATCTTTATTTGATACCAAAACACATTGGGTGTTGTCTTACAATATTACTTCCACCCACTTATATAAATCTTTTTTTTCTCATTCTGTTGAAATATTCGTTGCTAAATATGCTACAGTGAGGGTGTACAGATCGAGTATGTTGCGATATTCATAGCTGTACTTTTTCCTGGGGCATTGGTTTCTCTGAACTATGAGCTACTGCAGAATCTACCTCCCTTTTCCATGCTTCGGATTTATTGTGCGGGAATTTGGCATAATGTTATGGTAAGTTATGCTGATGTGCATGGATTAATTTCAAAATGTTGGAGAAAAACATCTTTTTTGTTCCACAATGCATTGACATCTATTGTCAGTATTTGTGGTATGTCATGCTAGCCTATAGTGATCCGTGGTGCTCAAATCAAAAGAAACATCTATATTGTATGCTTGCAGTAATGGGGACACCAAACAAGAAACAAAAACAATAAGCTTTATTTAGTTCGGCATAAGATACCATTGGATGCTTCATTTTAAACAGTGTGGCCCAAGATATCTTGGAAAGTTAGTTTCCTACACTGAACAAGCATGTGCCAATCTTCTCATATAGGTAATAATTAGGTTTTTGCCTACAAATTCTGTTACCACATTTCAATTGAACACTGGAGGGAATACATCAGCAAATATAAGTCTAAAGCAAACTGTAGGGAGTTTTCCACGTGGCTGATGTTAGAATGAACCTCTATTCCTTTCCAATGGGCCAAAGGCCTAGTTATGGGTATGTTCATATTGGCTGCAGCTAATGGTTTTTGGCAGCGGCAGATGATGTTTTGCTAAAAATAAATACTAGTGGCTAAAAGAAGTGGCTTTTAAAAGGAGAACGCAAGCAGTGGGGAAAGTGAGGGAGATGCGTGTGCGAGATGGGAGCAAGAAGAGTGGGGAAGCCACTTCGGGAAGCTGGGTGTTTATATTGGCTTCTGGTTTCTTCAAGTAGAAGCCAATATGATCAGGCCCTACATGTGAAGGGAAATATCCAAAGAACACCCTGTATAAGAGACTAATACTGCATAGCTAATACATATCTAACAATCTCCGTAAACTTATGGTGAATCAACAACACTGAGTTTGAAGAGGTAGAAGTTGTGTTGTGCTCTAGTCTGTGTCTTGGTGAAGAAATCTGCTAGCTGAAGCTCCAAAGGCACGTATTGAAGAGCCACCACTTGCACTTGCACCTGTGATCTCATATAAGAAGCAAACGCCAATATGCTTGGTGAGCTTATGCTTCACTAGATTTCGAGCAATACTGATTGCATCAGTGCTATCTGACAAGAGAGGAGTCAGTGCAGAAATAGAAACACCAAAATCCGCAAGGAGCCAATGTAACCAAGTGATCTCAGCGGTCAACGACGCCATAGCCTTTAACTCAGCCTCATCACTCAAACGAGAAACTGAAGCCTGCTTCTTGGTCTTCCAAGCAACCAGAGAGAAACCAAGAAAGACACAGTAGGCAGAAAGAGACCGACGATCAGAATGATCACTGGCCTAGGTCGCATCAGAGTACACCTGAAGGTAAAAAGAGCTGGAGCGATGAAAGAAAAGGCATGACAGATGGTCTCGCGAAGATATCGCATGACACAAAGAAGGTGATTGTAGTGGAGCTAAGTGGGAGCTGAAATAAATAGACTCAGAATGTGAACAAAGTGAGAAATGTCGGGTTGAGTGATCCCAAGGTAGACAAGGCTTCCAACAAGGTGATGGTATCGAGTGGAGTCCTTAAGAGACTCACCATTAGTGGGACAAAGATGAACTCCAAGCTCCATAGTAGTATCCATAGGAGTTGTCATTTGAGTGGCAGGAGCAAAGACCTCATCATAGTCACGACTATGCTCCTGTTGAAAACCGATTACCACAAGACAAGTCTTGTAGCGCTAAGGGAATCATCCGAGCGAGTCTTGATCTTGTACCTACTTGCATGTGATAGGAGTGACACGACACAAGTCTTGTAGCGCTAAGGGAATCATCCGAGCGAGTCTTGATCTTGTATACCTACTTGCATGTGATAGGAGTGACACGAGAAGGTAGAGAGATAAGATCCTAAGTGCCAATATGCTCTAGAGCAACAATCTCCTCTGCCATTGTGTGTTGCCACTCTTGGTGAGCAATAGCCTCATGGTAAGTCGTAGGGTTGTTCAAATCAGCTTCGTCTTCCAGCTTATGCTCGGCGAAGCCGGAAGCCGATTTGAACACTTTGGCTTCTAAAAGCGGGTTCTCCAAGCCGCTTACAAAAGCAGCTTCTTCAAGTCTTCCAAAAGCCATTGGATGGCCTCCGTCGCCTCCTCTGCGTCCGTGTCTTCCAAAAGCTGTTCTCCAAATTTTGCTCCAAAAGCTACTTCTTCTAGCCGTTACTATTCCATTTCAGCTAAAAGCCATCAGCTCCAGCCAATTAAAACACCCTTCTAGGCTCAACAAGAGTATCGGCTATGAAGCCGTAATGCTCAAGAGGCCTAATAGTATGACGATCACGAATATCTATCTAGGAGGAAAGGATGTAGCAGGACCCATCAAGGACAAGAGAGTGGAAGGAGGTTTAATTGGAGGTGTAGTAGTCTGCGGATGGCGAGAGTAGTGCAACGGAAGGGGAGAGATAATCTCAACAGAAGAGCCGGTAGGAGCCTCCAGAAGAGCGGGAACAGAGGAGACCGAAGGAGAAGGAACAGAAGGAGAAGTAGGTGGCAGAGGTGGCAAAATAGGAGTGGGATGAGGAAGCGGAGACTCAAGAAAGGTCAAAAGAAATCAACTTAGAAGATGCTGAACTGGTGGAAGGTCGAGGGTAGTAAGGACGAGATTCATCAAAAGCGACATCTCGAGAGATCCTCGTCATGTGAGCAACAGGGTCATAACAATGATAATCCTAATGCTTAGGGTTGTAGCCAAGGAAAATACACTCAGTTGACTGAGCAGTTAGCTTAGTGCGCTCACAAGGTAGAAGAAGAACAAAATAGACACAACACAACCAAAACAACAGATGTGACGGTACTGAGGAGTCCTACCAGAGATATGCTCAACAGGAGTATAACCTTGAAGAGCAAAGGAAGGCTACAGGTTGACAAGACAAGCAAAACCATAGAAACTGCCTCAGTCCAGAAATAGGATAAAACATGAGAGGCATGAATAAGAGCACGAGTTGTCTCAAGTAGGTGATGATACTTACACTCAGAAACACCATTCTGAGTATGAGCACCAGGATAGGAGTACTAAGGAAAAGTAGCCTACTTAGCAAGAAAATGACAAAGCACAGCAGATAGGTACTCACCAACAGAGTCAGCATGAAACACACAAATGGTCAAGTCAAACTGAGTGCAAACCATAGTGACAAATGACTGGTAAATAGAAAGAACCTAACTACGAGAAGAAATGAGGTAGATCCAAATGTATTGAGAATAATCATCAATGAAGATCACATAGTAACAATGACCCATTTTCGAAACGAAGGGGCAAACTCCAAACATAAGAATGAACAGGATCAAAAGGATGCTGAGACACAAAATCACTAGAGAGATATGGGAGTTGTAGCTGCTTGCTAAGCTTGCAACCCGTACAGTGTAAAGAGGTGTCACCGGAAACAGACCCAAGGACACCACTCCCTACTAGCGAAGAAAGACACGAACCACCGATGTGACCAAAGTGGAAATGGTATTGGACGAAGGTACCAATGGAAGAAGCAGCTGAAGTGGAGGCGGTGGAAACGACCGATTGGCTGGTGGAGGAAGCAGAAGGAATGTGCAACTAGTCAAGATCCCAGAGGCACTGTGAATCAAAACGCCTGGGGCTAGTCCCAACCAGAGTCCTAGTGCGTCGATCTTGAACACAACAAGAGTCAGACTCAAGAATGATACGACAACCGTGATAAGTGATCTGACCGGCTGACATAAGCTGCATGGCTAGTTTGGGAACATGAGAAACTGCAGGAATAAGAAAGGAAGTAGAATGACTCACCCTGCAACAGGAAGGGGGGTGCCATTTGCAGTCTTAACCGTGAGAGGAAGAGCTGAAGGACTCACAGAAGTGAGGTGAGTGGAATCTGGTGTCATGTGAAAAGAAGCATCAGAATCTAGAATCTAAGAGAATTTTATACCTAAGGAGGTGATGGTGGTGGAGCATCAGAAGACTGAGCAGCAGAACCAGCAGAACTAGATGGATGAGGCAACGAGGCGTCTAAACAGATTGAGAATCTCTTGGTTAACCTCTGCGTAGGAGCTCTGGTGAGAGCCCAACTGGGAAGAGCCACCAGCACCTTTCACCCTTGTGGCCCTGGTTCTTCCACTTGTAGTACTTTTGAAGCATGTGGCCATCACAATTGTAGTAGATGCAGCGGAAACCTGTAGTAGGAGTGAAAAATCTCTAGTTGAGCCCGCTAGTGCACGTAGCAAGGACAGGTCCGACTGACGTCCGGTTCCAAAGAGTCAAGCTGACGCCACATCGCGGACACCTGCTGGTAGAAGTCGTCCACAATGACATCAAGATGCTAAAGGGAGTGCTTGGTGCACGATAGAGAGATACATAGTATGACTCGTCGGCTCGTAATAGGCACAAAAGTGCTCTCACATCCCTGAGACATCGACAACTCCACCACATTTATAGAGATGGCCACAGTCATGCTACCCACTAGGATGGTGGAAGCACAAGCCTGTCGGCCTGCCACCTCTCGTAGGAGTGGAGCTGAGTCTGGTACACCTCCATGGCCTCCCCAAAGATAGTGACCGCAGCCTACTGGGTAGTCTCATCAGCATCCGCAGGGAACTGAGGCGCGAGCGGCAGTTGTGGGCAAGGTGGACAGGGCCACTCTCTAGTAAGGTAGCCCTAGAGGCACGGGCTCTTCATGTGGATTCTCATATGCATGTCCCACTCACGGCAGTTCATCCTATCAAAGAAAACCTTCGGAATTGAGAAGGCAACCGAGTCACTAGGGGTGGACATAGTGCGTGGAATCCGCGAGAAGGGGCTTGGTGATGACGTGGAGATACCTGACAATGGCGTATGGTTGCTGCCCGTGAAGGTCAAGGTAGCAGGGGCAGCAGCCGGGGTTAGAGCAGCAGCAACAATGGCCGGGCTTGGGGCAGCAGCGACGAGATCAGGGCAGGAGAGAGCCCGGTGCAAGGTGGGTGGCGAGAGTGGTGTCTCCTGTGGCGGCGGTGGCCAGATGTGCAGTGGAGAGAGGCGGATATGAGGCCGTGGCGTCGTCTCCCGTGGCAGCGTCGGGGAGATGTCTCAAGGTGGTGGCGGCCAGAGGTAGGGGAAGAAGTGCCGGGGGGCGATCTCCCTTGGCGGCGGTGGCAGATAAGAGATCCAAGGCAGCGGCGTGGTCCAACAGCCCAACGGCGGCGCGAATCTGGAGCAACCCACGGCGGCGATAGATGGGGTTGCGGGAAGAACCAAGGGGTGGCTTTGGCCAGGTGGTGGCGGCCGTCTGGTGGATCTAGGGTTTGGGTGGGTGGAGAAGAGAGAAGGGAGGGAAAAACCCTAACCCTAACCTGCTCATGATAGCCCTAGAGAGAAATTTAGTAATATATATACTTTGTCATATTTGGGAAGTACCAGTTCTACAATATTAATTGGTATAGTTTAATACCCTATTTTCATAAGCCTGTCACTCAGTTCATAATGATGTCTCTGTTATGATTTCATGTTTAATAGTTTTGTGCAGTATGTGTGCTGATAGCAGTCTTACTTCCTGTGGCGCTGTATCCTCTCTACGCAAGTGGTGATGGCCTCATCGTATGTTTCTTTGCACTTTTCAATATTTTGATCTCAGCAATCTTTGCATTCTAAAAGACTGTCAGAACAGGTCATGAGAGTCCCACAAACATCTCCTCTGTCAGAATACTTGTCTGTTCATGATGTTGTTCTCTCTTTGGATGGTCTAAACATAACAAGAACTGATGAATGGATGAAAATGCTGGCTCAAGGCAATGCAGAAAAAACCAGTAGTCCTGAGTTCCTTGAAAGCTCCCAGAGCTATGGTGCCACTAGTTCTGGCAAGGGTTATTGTGTCCCAAACTCATGGATGGATGCAAGCAAGAATCTCTGGCAGATAAATGACAAGCTATCTTGCCCAGATGAACTGATAGCCTTTGAAAAAATTACATGCAATGGTTCCGTCACTTTTTCTGGTGAGACTGGCAGAGGTAGTGGCCAGAAGGAAGTTGAGGACAAATATTGCTTGATTGCAAAAGATGTAGTTAAGCTTAGAAAATGTGGAAAGGGATGGCGGGGTACTAAAGATGATGGAAGTAGCTGTGCCTGTTTGGAGGTAAGAGCCCTGATTTTTGTTGTGTCTTGTTACTACAATGTGACAATGAATTATAAGTCTTTAAAAATAATCTGGAGGAATTGCTTCCTTCTGGTAATAACATTTATTCTTTTTTGATGATCTACCTACTCTGCTTGATACAAAGTGTATTTGATCAATGCTGACAGGATGAGTACTGCTTGGTACCTGTTCTGACCCCAGGCTTTTCATGGATAGAGATCTCCTATGCCAGGCCATATTCTTTGGAGTGTTTGCAGAAAGAAGGAAATTTATCATCATCACATTCTACAAATAATAACTTTGGACTGAGTCCTTGCGAGGGAACTTTTATTTATGTGGGTGATCCGTTATCAGCAGCACGTTCTGTTAAGTTATCCCCCTACAGGCCTCGATGGGCACTCTTCCTTTTCATTGCAGATGTTCCTTGTATCTTGGAAAATGGTTTAAGTTGTTTGCTTCATGTTTCTGCGACATTGGCTGTACTCAATTGCTTACCGGTAAGTCCTTCCTTTACTGAAGATATCTTTGGTATTGCTCAACAAGTAGGATTGTGTTAAATTTTTTTTTTTTTTGACCTCACTCTTTACAGCAAAGAAACATGCCAAGAAATTTTAGGAAAAATCTGCGGGTATGATAGTTGAAACTTCTGAAGTGTCGAGACTTGGATGTAATTTTTTTCTTTTTTTCTCTTTTTTTGTATTACTGATGTTGCTATTTGCTTAAATACCAACATGTACAAACACGTACGTCTGTGTTCTAGAATTCTATTTTGTGCATGATCACTGAACGCTTTTGTTTTTGGACGCTCTTCTTTTCTTATACTTCTGTTTTGTAGTTACCTGACTTGAATTTACACTTAAGATGTTAGCCTACTGTGTCAAGAGTTCAGAGTACTTTTCTTGCACCTAACCATGTGACGATGAACAGGTATATTACCTGGACGGGGACACGATTTTGGAGACTACATTATGCTACGTTGCTTGTTTTACCCGAAGACAGCAGCGTGAAATTCTTAAGGTTTGCCGCTTTTTGTGGACGGTCATAATCATCATTATGTTCTCAAGGATCCTATATTCTATGACACTATATTATGGTTATGTATGACTCATTATTATGGAATTTTGCTATAAATTACTTCAGATTTTCCTTATCATAGTACCTGTCAGCTGTTGAGATCATACACAGTCTGCAGGATGCCCTACTTATGAAACAATGGCAGTCTGACATTGTTACAAAATAATGTAATATTGCCCCTTGTAAGTAGAAGAACTTCAGTAAAGTCCATGTTTAAAATTTTGGAAAATTCCATGGCTTGTAGAATATTTGGAGTCGAGATATCGTCATGTAGTATATGCAACTCATAATTGTAAAATATAACAAGGTTATCTAATTCCAATCAATCTCCATATGTTTTGGTGGAGCTCAATTTATTCTCAGCAATGGAAATATCAATCAATTTTACACTGTATAGGATAAAATCTGAATCTGGACGTGTGGCAATTCTGTCAGAAAATATCGTCCGCACCTGCCAAATTGCCCAACCTAGCAACGGTTTTTAATTGAAGGAAAACAGTGGCTTTGAGCACATTTTTGTCGCCTGCAACTCAGCGAGGCAAGTAGCAGTACATCACAAGGTTGCAGATAGCTTAGATTATATCACGAACTACTCATGCTGTCATGCAGCCATCGATTCGAGTACACACAGCATCACTGAATAAGTTAGTTTGCTCTGGGTCGCCATACAGCAGAGCAACACAGGCACACTAGCAGGACTTTATTAACAACAATATTACCAGCATATTCTTGGATCAGATAGCCAACTGTTCGATGAAGTACACATCATTACATTTTCTCAACAAAGCAATCTTGGCCAAGCATTTGTATATTCAGTCCTTAGATAAGTTCTTTCACAATGTACAGATAGTTGAGATATGCTAGGCTCTACTAAAGCTACCAAGACATTTCCAGCCCTAATTTGAGGCCTCAACAAAAACAAACAACACACTAGAGTACTAGTCTACTAGACCCTATGGCTAACTTGCTTCAACATGACCGGAGGACGTTCCTCGTTAAAATATCGGAACCGTGTGTCGCTGGAGCTTGCAACTCTTTACCCTTCTCAGTTAAGCAGAGACAAATCCAAACCAAAAAGACCCAAAAAGCAGAGCAGAGATGAAATAGGGTACAAGCAAAACCGTAGAAACAAATATCAAGCAAGGCCTCGCTCAGCACTGCGCAACTAGGTGTGGATGCCGTTGCCATTTCCGTAGTATCCATTTACCAGGCTGTTCAGTGGCTTCTTTGCATGTCCGTTCGGGTACAGTTTCAGTTTCGGGACTACAGCATCGTAAATACCCCGAAGTGTCGGAACCGAATTGACAGAACTGCGCTGGAGCAAAGCATCTAGTTGTCCAGATGCTGCTGCTATTAATCCTGTCAGCAGAAATGCATTGTTAATTCAGATGAAGTTCTTGGATGAGCCATTAGTATTCAGAAAATGCAGACGATCATGGTCAAGTAACATGAAGAACTGCAGTGCATATGAATGAAAAAGTGAAAATGACAGCAAAATTCCTTCACTGTTTTGGTGCATCGCTAACGACAAACGGTACCCTTGATTAGTAGAGTTTAATAAAAAAATTAACATATCTACAATTGATCAAGAAAAGTAGAATTCAGCATATTTTTTTCAAGTAGAATTGCCTTACCTAAGAAAAGTGGAGAAGGCTTTCCTGGTCTTGACTTGAATTCAGGATGGAATTGTGCACCAATAAAAAACTTATGATTGGGCAGTTCAATAATCTGCATCCAGTAGAGCATCATCCGTTAGGCAATGGAGAATGATTGACATTAAGTTCTTACTGAAGATTAAAGCAACTGTTTTCTAAGTCTACCTCCATGCGCCTTCCACTTTCATCCTTGCCAACAAATGAAAGCCCGGCCTTCTCAAACTCTAGGACCATTTCAGGGTTCACCTGAAAAAATAATAAACTCTTCAATATTATACAAAGGAAGAGTGGCAGCACAGAATGATCTGTGCCATCAGATAATTTCATATAGCTAACCTCATATCTGTGGCGATGTCTTTCGTCTACAGAGCTAACATTGCCATACCTAAGATAATTCATCACAATTATATTTCCATACATAAATGGGAATAAACATCAAATGCACAATTATACGTAACACGTTAGGGGAACATGAGGGACAGTGTTTTCTTACAGCTTTGCAGATTTGCAGTTAATGACATGGAAATATGTTCTCCTTGAGCCAAGCCGCATTGTCGCCCCCATATGGGATTTGGAGCCCTGTTGATGTGTTGTATAAAGAATATCGATCACAGTTGATGCTTAACAGAGAAGAATTACCAAGACAGTATGACAAGTCAACGTAATCTACCTCTGGCATGAAAATGACACAGGGTGTTGTTGTAGCTGGGTCAAACTCTAAGCTATTTGCGCCACGTAATTTCATGACAGAACGTGCATACTCAATCACTGCAATTTGCATACCCAAGCAAATGCCAAGATAAGGAACATTGTTTTCTCGTGCATATTTTGCAGCAAGGATTTTGCCCTGAACTCCTCTATCTCCAAAGCCTCCAGGAACGAGTATACCATCTGCACCCTGAGGTGAAAATTTCTTCAAATGACTGTACAGAATTATCAAGAATTGCATAATAGCACCAGTCAAGAATGTAAAATATGCTAACCTTCAGTAGTTTCCATGCTTTTTGATGGGCTTCAGGGGTCTACAAAAAACAAGCATCTCCCAAGCATCAATGCAAGATCCATTGAGGAAAATAAAATCGATGTGAAGTACATAGTCAACACTAACCTCTTCGGCTGCAGAATCTTCAAGATCACATGAAGGAACCCACTCCACTACAAGTTTTCTTTCCATAGCTACTGATGCATGCAAAAGAGCCTGAAACAAGGGTCAAATCAGATAAATCAGTCAACATGAAGAGTAAATATTGTCACCTACAAATTTCATCGAGAAGTGTAGCTTTGTTTTTACAGAAAAGGAGAATTTTCACAAGCACAATGCCAGCGAACTAAAAAGCAATTCATCAACAAAAAAAAAAGCTAAGAAGCACAGCTGTAAATCAAACAAACAATGTCATGCCAGAAACCCACAACTCTTCTAACTACCATAAGAAGTTCCGCAAACACTTATCATATTCAGTGGAAATACTAAAGAGTTGCATGCATGCTGTATACTAAAGAGTTGCATGTATGCTGTATACTGTGTACACATGTGTACAGTAGAATTATAAGGTAGCATCAGGGATAAAAAACCGGCGGTTACTGGACGGTAACGGTTACCAGAAATCCTGATGGGTACCGCGAGGTGAAAGTAGGCTAAAAAATTTCAAATGTAAATTTAAATTTATGACTGCATAATGCATTTTCTAGTTTGGTTTAGACCTTTTTTGTGCTAAATTTCTATTGTATGGGCTAAATATGTATAAATATGCTAGACCCAATATTTTGTGCTAGGTTTTCTTTGGTTTGTCCTAGTTTTTAGTGGGTTTTTGTTTGTTTTTTAAGCAGTTTTCTGGTTTTTTCGGTAACCAAAATGGTTACCAGTTTTAAAACAGTCTAAATTCAAATTTTGATACCTGAATTTCATCTGGTTTTTTTCCAGTTTTTCCGGTAATCGGCCGATACCGTTACCGCTCGCCGGCCGGGTTTTCCACCGGTACCGAGATTTCTATCCCTGGATAGCATCATGATTGAGGAATTGGAAAAGGAATATAACCTAAAGAAACCTGTTTGTCTTTTTAGCTTGTTCATAATCAAGTGTAGACTCATGTCTATCAAGTAATCAACTAGCAAATTCAACTACAAGTAATCCTGTTGATCTTGAGTGCAAAAACGAGTGTACTTAGTAATAAATTCACCATTAGAACAGACAGGTAGGAATCTGACAGGCCAGTATATTTTCCAACCATGGCAATCTTAACCTGAAAAGTTCATTGCGCAACAGTGATCAGTTACGGGAAAAAACTTTTGATTAAAAATAAAAGGGGCAATACTCTACCCCTCACCCCCAACAACAATAGGAAGATGAAGAGTTCAAAAGGATAAAGAATCCTACCTGAGTCTTCAGTTTGTCAAACTTGCTGGCTCTTTCAGTCCATTCAGCCAACTTAGGTTCTCGAGGAACTTTGCCTACGCTGCATACATGAGTGAAGAAACACATTGAAGGCGTAAGTATTGTTCCTTCGAACTATGAGGGGATGAATAAATTTATTGTAGTCATGGAAAAAAATACATACAACTGAAGGTCCAAAACTTTCAGAATAGATTCATGGGCCTTCTGGTCCTATAGAAAGAATCCAGTGTTGACGGTTCACGGTTGAATAAGCAAGATGAAAATTTGGAATATATGCATTGCAAGTTTGCAACAAAGAAACGTGTCAGACTCATACGCTTAGCAACAAAGGGATGTGCCAAATGTTTGTAACGTCATGGAGATTCACAATTCTTGAGATCTGCAACAAAAGTTGCATTGTCAACACAACAGCAAGAGACAAAACCCAATACAAGCCTTGAAATTGCAAGAGTTTTCATTACTGGAACGTGGCAAAATTGTGAGAGCTTGGCTTTCACATGTTCTTCCAGTGGCTGTCAAAAGCATAGAGATGACCATGAATATAGCAATATTCAGCACCAAAGGAAATGAACCATAGAGCGCTATAAAGGAATATAAAAGAATGATGGTGTACCTCAGTACTGCGGCATGCTAAAATATCAGGTGCCAATCCAAGTCCTCTTAGGCCACGAACACTATGTTGGGTAGGCTTAGTTTTCTACATAAATGCACAAAATCATCATTTGTCAGAAATTAACAGAATATGACAAGTTCAAATAACTGAAGAATTATACTGTTTTTAGAGGTTCAACAACACAAACTGTTTTTAGAGGTTCAACAACACAAATAATTTCTAGTTTCTTGGTGTTTCCCCTTTTCTTTTTTTAGTACAACAACAAAATGCCACTTCTGTTTAAACGAAATTGCAATTCAGAGTAAACTACTATAGGCACAATTTCATAGTTCATACCATTTCGGGCAAATTAAAATTTTTTGGAAGTACTTAAATATTTTTTCATACAGTACAACATGCCATGAATCCCAATAAAACTGCAAGTACTGTTACAACCTCTCAAATTTTTATCTTATCTCTTTGTTCAAATGAGTAAAACATACCTGTTCACCAACTACACTTAGAACTGGAACAAGACTGACATGGACAAGACAGAAGTTTCCAGGTCCTACAACACAACGAGGAAAGAAAATGTCAATTGAAACTAAGTGGATATTGTAAAAGAGAACCAGGCTAAAATAAAAAAATAAACATTCAGGGAAGAGCTGCTGTTTACTGACCTACACGGTACGAAAATTGACCTAATGCTTCAATAAAAGGCATTGATTCAATATCCCCTGCATCAAGAATGCCACTGTCGTTATGCCGCGAAAAGATTTTGTCCCCTGCACCGGCATACTTACACAGCTATGGGAACAATTGAGCGAAAATAAACTACACTACGATGTGTGAAGTATGTGCTATTACAATCTATGCTATAAATGAAATTGTTTTGTTTACCTATAGTGCCGCCAAGTTCTATGACACAAACATCAGGAGGCCCTTCTTTACCATCGACTGGATTCATCGCTACACGTTCAATCCAATCTTGTATTTCATCTGTAATATGTGGCACAACCTGAAAAGGAAAATAAATCCAGATTCAATAATCTTGGGTGGGTTCTTTTGGACTTATGACTTGGCTTTCTATAGTAACTAGCTTTCAAACATAGTGTCTTTTCAAAGCGGGCTCTACAATTCGATTGTAGTAGACACTATTCCGACTTCATCCATATCGGTCAAAATTGCACGCGAGTATCTCTCTCTGTACTCTCTTGTAAACAGGCAGAATTCAAAAATTTGAACCAAAAGTCATAAGACATAATCCAAAAGAACCCACCCCTTGGTTCACAGTAATATTTTTCACATGAAAGCTCCACACACAGAATGATAACACACCTGGACGGTTTTCCCCAAGTAGTCTCCTCTCCTTTCTTTGTTAATTACAGCCTGATTTTAGCATTAGAAAGAAAAATGCTATTAACTTCCAGAAGATGACGCCAGCAGTTACAAGAATCCAAGAAGTTTTTACTACGCACAATCAACCGGAGATCACATGAAAGTTGTAAAAATTGTAGGTCACTTTTGATTCTAACTTACAATGGTAACAAAACGGCCAACTGATATTGGTGTGGGTTTCAATTGTAGTTTGAGACCTAGTTACCTAGTCTACTTTGCATCCAGTACAAATTTCAGGTGGCCAATGGAAGAAAGATTCTCGAACCGAACTGCTGACACACTTTTCAGATCAGTGACGGCCCTCTGCACGGGAGCTGGGCGCCAAAAGATTCCTAATTCACTGATTGACAGAAGCAGCCAACAGAGCATCGACTCTACAATTAAGCTACCATGTGACAGGTTGAATCTCATCAGTAGCTTCCGACAACAGTGGCAGACTAGAGGTCCAGATGATTCTGAACATGCATAATTGTACTGCAGTGGATCTTACGTTGAAACATAAAGTGACTTAATAAAGATTTGTGGGTTCCATGTACACCCAGTCAATCAAGCGCTCATAATGTTGCCGGTTTGTTAATGTCAAAGTAAAAAACCTTTTCAAAAAAGAAAAATAGAAACCAAACTTTTGACTTGATAGTACAATCTTCCACAGAACAGAAGTTCTAATTACACATGGATTAGGACTAATAGGACCAACCTGATAGATCTTTCCTGTGGTTATATTGTTGTCACGGGTCAATTTGATATCCAGAAAACGTTCATAATTTCCAAGGTCCAAGTCCACCTTCAAGAAAAGAAAAGGGCAGAAAGTCCAATTAGCCAAAGAGATTATATCCACACAACTCGCTTTTGAAAACTTCCCTAAAACAACTCACTTTTAAAAAACAAACTATGTAACAAGATAAACCCATGAAAAAATGATGTCCATTACAGGTGAACTAGTGAAGACTATCAATGGTCATCCATGACGATACCAACAGTATGTAATTTTCTGGTAAGAGAGCACAAAAAAAAAGATGTTGGAGCAGCTTGTAGTTACCTCTCCACCATCATCCAAAACAAAGACCTCACCATGCTCGAACGGAGACATGGTGCCAGCATCAGTGTTGAGGTATGGGTCTGCAGATGAGTAGTCAAAAATGAACCACGATAAGAAATTAAGAACGGTAAGTAATGCTCACCTAACAAAACTAAATGGTTTCTTTAAGAGCAGTGCTTCCATACTTTCTACTCTAACAAGAATAATACTAATCTCAAAGCACATGGAATAGTAAATATTCACTGTCCATCATTCAATTCTGTTTTAAAAGTTATACAAATCACTTTAAAAAATCATAGAAGCACCTCTCTTTCTTTAATCCGTTCACCAACTTCTAATATAGAAACCTTTCAACTAAATTTTTGAGAACTAACAAGCACACAGGTAGATGGGAGAAAATGAAGGCTCAAAGAATCAGTCATTTTTTTCTCTCTAAATTCTGTACTTGCATACCCGCCGAATTAAACGAAACAAATAAGTTCCTTCAAAAAACGGTACAGAAAATTTAGTCAGAAAAATTTAATGCATGAGATGACAAACTTGGCCTAAACAACTGAGGAGTTCGTCTCTCTGAAGGAACTACGATTGTGACACCAACTTAAGATCAGATATCCGCTTCATCAAAGACAACGATTAACCAAAATCAAAAGGTAAAAAAAAATTTACTTTTACCTAAAGAAAACTGGAGGAAAACACCGTAAAACATTGGCAAGAATCTCCAAAAGAACTGTATAATGCAGAGCAATGCAAGATTTAAGCTACTAAACCAGAGGAGCAGAAAACACTGCTCAGTCAAGATTCTCAACTCACATGTACAGAATATGGTCTAAAAAAACTCACATGTAAAGAATCAGGCCTAAAACAAGAACATTGAGTACAAGCAGTGAACTAATTAACTTGATCATAGGTTGCATGTCTCATGTGACAGTCTCCGGTTCAAAGAAACTGGGAACTTGGGAGCTCAAGAAAAGCAGATAGCAAGAAACAGACAGCTCTAAACCCATAGACAACGAACAGAGAAGCAAAAGAGAACAATAACTGAGAAAAAGTAACAGATGTAAAAAGGCGGGTACATGTGCATCAAAATGCATCTGTTTGAGGCCAAAAGCTTCAATTGACAGCTTAAATGAATTAAAAGCCCGTTTCTTTTCAGCTTAATTATATATCACCATGTACTAACAACCAAGCGCGTTCGCACAAGTAGTTCCCATCGTGCGCCCCAAACAGCCCCCCCCCCCCCCCCCCCCAATATTCGGGAATGCTGCTTCCTTTGCCCAAAACAACGCATGTACAACACCTGTAACGACGAAAGCATTCGTTTCTGGATTCTGGGTTGCGGTTGAGACCAACTGAGCAAACGGCAAGGCAAGATCACGCAAAGCCGGGTTGAAAAATCCATCTTTCCACGGAAAACCCCGTCCTTTTCGGTTTCTACGTTCGTGGCAGTTACTTTTGTCAAAAAAAAAAAAAAACCTGGCACGAGGTGCGGGGGAAGGAGGAATGGCTACCTATCTTGATGGTGGTGACGCGGAGGCCGCAGGCCTTGAGCACGACGCCGATGCTGCTGGCCGTCACGCCCTTGCCGAGGCCGCTCACCACCCCTCCAGTCACCAGCACGTACTTCATGGCCGTCTCCTGCGTAACGCTAGCTCAGTTCTTGGCTCTGTTCCGTCGCAAGAACAGGAGCAAGCGGGCAAGAGCTGGAGTTATTGGCTCTGTTTCTTGGGCCTAGTGTGGTGCCAAGAGGCGAGAGCTGGTGTGGAAGAAGAGAAGACCCAGCAGAGAGAGGTTTAGGCTGGACTGGCAGGAGAGGATAGGAGGGGTTAAATAAGCCTTCTTTTGGGGGGGGGGGAGGGGGGGGGGGTGGTCTCAACTGAAAACTCCCTCAAAAACCCGTCTCTCTTGCAACAGAAATGCTATCTTTCTATGCCTTTGTTTGGAATGTAAAAATTTTAGGTAGAATTTTAGATGATTCATATAAAGTTCTTTTGAATTGAAGTGCAGTGCTGAATCCGCCCTTGAACAGTTGCATCTCAGACACTAAAAACCAAAGTTAACATCAAGAATTCTTTTTTTCTATCTAGAGTCGTGAATGTTTTCTGTGTCGCAAGGAGCGGCGTGCAATAATCTCATAAACTAAATGATCTATGGTGTTCTTGATCAGGATTATTTATTAGAGGGGTGGTTCAATACTCTCCTCAAAAGTGAAAAGCACACCGCATGTCTCATTTGCAATGCCCACTATTACTAACAATGATCTTTAAGGTTTACGCAATATAGTTTTCTGCAGAGCATATATAAAAGCACAAGTCTATATATTACTGGCATTATGTATGTATTCGTTTATATAATGTTGGGAGATCGAGTTGACTATTCTAAAACCCGTTCAATTAGCCTAGTGTGAATGACATTTAATTTGGTTGTATGATGTCATCTATGGTATAGTATTTTGTCTATTCATCAAACATTAATTTTCGCTAGGGAATCACATTCTTACAATCATGCTAAGTACATATTAAAAAATTAAAATCCCCTGCATGGCTTGTCTGGATTTGCACAAATCCTCAAAGTGCTACCCTTCCTAGACAAAACTCCGGCCTTTTCCGAGGAGAACCTGATTCTAGTCTGGAGAGATCATTTCAAGCACCATTAACCACATTTTCAGATACCCGATGCCGCCTAGCCTGAAACATGCCGACTAAAAGTCTTGGGCTCATGGCAGTTGTCAAAACAAGTCATATTCTGTGGGGTTTTGCCACACTTATTTTTCTTCTAATTCGCTGCTCAAATCTTTTGTACTTGGATCCCTTTCTGCCAGCACTTTTACAACCCGAATTTTTGCTTCAATGCTACTTTTCCTGTGGGAACATCCTTTTCAGTTTCACATTGGTCTTCATGAAAGGACGTTAACAGTGGAGCCCCGTCATCCAACAAGTGATCAGACTAACCTGTCGAATTTTCGTTTTGTGACGCTAATGCAAATCAACGTGGCTAGCAGGGTAGTGACAGGTTACAGTGGGTTACAGAAGATATTTACGATGATATAGATTTACTCTTTTCTTGTAGGGCTAGATCGAAATACATGAGCTTTCCTATATTAATCCTTAGTAATCAATTGTACACACTTTTAACTTCATCTATTCTTTTTTACTCATCGTTTTGGATATCGACAATATCTCTATACACATCTTTGACCGTTGCCTTTTCTAACTATATGTTAGCAAAATTATTAGAAGTATAATGATATAAAAGTACTTTTAATGACTAATCTGCCAGTATAATTTTTATGTGACAAATCTATATAATATGTACATTTGTGGCCAAAGGTTTAAAATATTGACTGCATGCATTATAAAACAACACTAAAAGAGAATTCTTCTATGATATTCCTGCATTCCAAGCAATCCAAGGATAGAAAGAACTGGTTAAATTGATTATTTAAACACCGTAGTTGTGGTTCAAAAGATGTTGTTGCATCAAATTTCCAAATACATTCATAAATGGCCTACTCAATTTTAATTGGTAAGACTCAAATCCTAACCTTTAGCTAGACAAGCTAGGTGCCACACTGACTGTAGACAAGCTAGGTGCCACACTGACTGTACTAACCATCAATATCTGGCTAAGTTTTGTTAGTAAGTCCTGGTAATGATCTCTGCAGTTAACTTAGCATCAAAACATGGCAAGAAAACTCTCTTTTACTTTTTTTTTCTTTGAGCATCTGCATCTTAACTGATATTACTAAAGTTGATTCTTTGATTCTAAGTAAAGTGGGATCAGTGGTTATGGTTCAATGAGTGGGAAATCGATGTTTTTGAAACTTGGCGCCAAAGGCTCATCACTACTAGTACTAGTAAACTACATATCCAAATCAAACCCAGACTGCAAGTTAACATTACAATTTTGAGCATTTATTAACCTAACCATCACTGGATTTGGTTGAGATCTTGAAGTAGAGGAAGAAAATTCTATGGAGGATGTTCCAAGGTCTCAACTGAGATTTTGCCGTATATCACAACCATTCTCAAAGCACATGTAACATCCCGAAAATCGGATGTTCAAAAATGTGAAATTTGAAAACTTTTCAATGCATCTTGTTGACATTTGAATTCCTTCTGAAATTTTATTTGGGATTTTTTGAAATTTGTGCTATGCAAAATAACACAAGGTAAAATGCCCAAATACAAATAATAATCATACTAATAAAAGAACAGAAAATTGGAAACAATGAAATGTGAATTCAAAATCCAAAAACTTAAATTAAAATTTAATTCATTAAAACAAAACTTAAATTAAAGTAAAAATTGAAAGAAGGAAATTTTGACCTGAAAATTGAATTTAAAAATAAAATAAAATTCAAGAATGAAAATGGTGCACTCTTCAAATTTTGGACAAGAGAAATTCACAATGAAATTCAAATTACAAACCAAGACAGAAATTTGAATAACAAGGAAGAACATCAATATTTCCCAAAAGGTCAGCCCATTTCCCTTTCCCCTCTTTTCCTCCCAGCCCATCCAGCCCGACCCAACTCCTTCTTTTCTCCTCTTTGCTCCCTTGCTTTTGGCTCAGCCACGACACCAGCGCTGTGCCTAGCGCACGCTAAGCCCAGCTGTGACCACCGCAACTACCGCGCCATGCACTGTGTGTTAGACCATGCTGCACCCGCCGAGCTTGCTGTGCTTCCGTGCCCGAGCCGCCTGCACTTGTGCCCTACGTGCCCATTAGCCCGCGTCACTCCACGTGCACCCACATTCTTTGACCGTCGTCGTCATGCCCCGCTGCGCCCGTACCTTGCGCCAACTCTGCCCCATCACATCGCCGTCACCTCCCATTCTTATCTTGACCACCTCGTCGCTTGAGCCACAGTTGAGTCCATGTCAAGGCAACACCAAGCGCCCATGCTACGCGCTGGCGCTTGGTCATCGGTGACAGTGCTACATCACCCCCACGCGGCTATAAAATCCTCCCCGGAGCTCGTCTTGCTCTCCGTGTACCACGACACTCCTTCCCCCTCACCAATTTGGCCCAAGCTATTTCAGAGCTCCTCTTCTCTAACCACCACTTCCCCTCACTGTTCCGACCATTCCGGTGAGTTTCTCCCCAAACCAACCATGTCACCTCACGTTCCACATTCCCAACTACATTACCCCTCACCCAATTTGGGAATTCCTCTGCATTACCCCTCACCCAATTTGGGAATTCCTCACCCTGAGCATGCTGATGCCATCTCCTTCCCCACTTTTGGCCAAAACTGTCGTCGCCACCGCCAATCACCCCTCAGAGCGTCTCAGTTTGATTTGTCTCTCCTGGAGCATTTCCTCGTTGTCCCTGTCCTTCCCTAACTGCTAGTTGAAGCTCACCCCTTGTTGGACCGAAATGGCGACAGGGGGGGTGAATGTCGCTTAAAAAAATTTCCCAAATACTCAAATAAAAAGTTCTTCTCCTATAGCAACAATGCTATGAAGAAAACCCTCACTGGAGACTCAAAAACTCTAAAGAAAAGGACAAGGCAATTATACTGAGAAGAAGAACCAAGAGATGCCAACAAACAAAAATCAGCAGTCAAAACCCTACTGGCCGGTCAGACCGGTGTGCAGAGGCCAGTTAGACCGCCCGCATACCGCCGGTCTGACCGGTCCCCTGAAGCCGGTCTGACCGCCTCCCCTTCGCCGGTCTGACCGCCACCCATTCCCCGGTCTGACCGCAGGCAAAAGTTCGGTCTGACCGCCCTGAGAACTCTGGTCAGACCGCCCGACGAATTCAGAGCACAGCAGACTGAAAAATCAGACAGCAAAGGTTGGGGTCTCCACACTGCAGAGCAATTTGAGCTTTGTTTTTGGTTTTCTCTGCCCAGAACAGTGAGACTACAACCCAAATAACCAAAAGAGATTAATTAACCAGAGGAAACCAACTCAACCTCAAGAAATTCAGATTTTCATCAAATACTGAAAAGATACAGAGAGCAGCACAAACTTTCAAATTCCCACCTAACCTTTAAATCTTTGAACATGAAACTTAAGGATTAGCAAGGGAATAGCCTTGGAACTTTGAGACTCAAATTTGGGCACAAACTCTCAAGGGAAAATGAAAGAAATACCTAACCCTAGAAATAGAAACAGAGAAGAACATGAACGCAGGAGGGCAAACAAAACTTGATTCTTCCGATTCAATCATTTTGCTCTTGAGATGAGTTGACTAAAGGGTCTAGAAATGCAATTCCATCATAGAGCAATCCATTTTACCACTCCTCAGCAAGAATCAACACAAAGAAAATCTCAGAAATCAAGCCTAGAAAGCATCGAAGGCAAAAACCAACAGAGAGTCAGGAACTCAATCAAACTCAAACAAAGCCATCTCAGATTGATATTGAGGAAGAGAAATGAATGATTACATAGAGTATCAACTCAATCCATCCCTACAACCTCATACATGATTGGATTGAGGGCACAAGCTACATGTCTCTTCTCAAGAACACATGAGCACACCAACGAAGAGGAGACAATAGCCAACAGAACTCTGCCTCCTCACCAACTCATACCAACTAAAGCAAAAGAAGGCAAAACAAAACAAAACCCTAAAACCAGAGACTACATGCAGGAACCTTCCTCCTTTTATAGCCTCTCACTAATGGGTTTGATGCTCTCTTTGCCCACTAAGCCTCCACCAACTCTAGTGCTTTATCCATAATCCGCGTCCTTTAGTGCAGCTTTGCGTATTCCTCAAAACGCCCCTTGTGCACCTTCCGGGAAGTTTCCTCGTTCCTTGCCGTCCAAGCCTCGCAACCACCTCGAGTCTCCGTCGTCTTCGACACATCCGACCGTTCTGACCTTGACACCGCCTGTGTCTAGTCCGGACACCCCGTGCCTCGCCACGACTCCGCCTCGATGTCCTGCAGCCATCACAGACAAGAAACACATCACATAGCACCGCTCGACACATGTAAACCTCATTAGCATCAATAAATTGATCTCAAGCATAAAATGACCCAACCGACCAATCATGAAGAATAATATGCAATAAGACCGTCTGACCAACCCGACTGAGCCAAATGCCGTCATGGCACGAAAAGCACCGATCAAACTCAAACTTTCCAAAACCCTTGTCAATTACTCATCACTCACATGGGGTCACAACCACATGGTCTCTCACCCCTACCCTAGGTCATTGCCACTGGCGGCTCCCTACTGCACCCTTGGCCCACGTCGCTGGCCTGCCTTGACACCACCCTGGCCTCCTTGACCACCCCGGTGAGTTCACCTTAGCTCGCTCATACTCATGCTTCCCCTATTTTTCTCCCTCTCTCTCTTGGCCGCCGTGACCCCTCTTCCTCCCTACACCTGGCGCCATGAGCCATTGTCGCCCGCCTCTGCGCCACCCCAAACCATGGCACTACATCCCCTAGCTTCTTTCTCCCCTGGCATTCCATTTTTGTGGTCGCTGTCACCCCACTATGCTCGCCTCGCCACCGACAACTCAGTGGAGTTGTGCGCCAGGGCCTCCCCTACTTGGTCTTCCTCTCTCTTGGTATCTCTCAGTGGAGTCATGAGGGCCCTATTTCAAATAGGGATTAATGAAGGTAATTAACCAATGTTTTATTGTCACTCAAATTAAAATACATGTTTAAATGAAAGGTGATTTCAAAACATAATTTTGTGTAAATGTAAATAATACTCAAAGTCATTTAGGGTAAATAATGACCAATTAGGGTGAATTAATTAATTAATATGCTACTAGTATTTAATTTGAAGTATCCACTTTAATTAATGATTTTCCTGAAAATAGTTAGATAGAAATGGAGGTCATTTATGAAGCCAACAATATTTCTTTTAGAAAACTCATATGTCAATTGAAGGTCTTATTAAAATATATTTTTTATATAAATGATTAAAATCATGAGCATGCCTCCAACACTTAAATTTCAAAAGTAAATTTAATTAAAGATGATATTAAAATATAATGGTATATAGTAATCTAGGCCCCACATAAATATATTTTCATTAAATTAAATTATGCTAGATAATAACTAAGGAAAATTAGAATATCAGTGGCATTTAATCCAAAGAGCACGTTTAATTAGAGATCATGCTAAAATATAACTTTGTACATCTATTAAAATATAATTGATTACCACAATAACCCTGGGGTCATTGGTCATTAAATAGAAATTTCACTAAACTATAATTTGATGAACTACATGGTAATAGAGCCAATTAATTGGACTTTAATTGAAATAACCACCACAATATCAGTAGACCACAACCTGATGTCTAGTAATACATAGACTAATATAAGGATTTCAATTCGTCCAAATGTATGTAAACCCTAGGATTAATTATCGGATGCGGTTTACTAGTAAATAGTGGCCTAACTAAAGTTAACCATTAAATAGCAATTGACTAAATAAATAATCCCACACCTTAGTTAAATTATTGAATTGATCATTCAATTAATTGGCAATTAAACCTCAAATAACAATACGTCATGAACTTCCCAAAAATGTGAAATATGAAGATTAATATGGTTAATTAAAATTATACATATCGCGTGTAGACCCTCATATCTATTAGTGGGTCACACCTAACTTATAGAACTTCCTTAATGTAAAACAATAAAGAAGTCATTAAATTAAAGTTCAAACAGTAGTTTCCTCCGGTCAGCCATGTCCAACCATGTTCAAATCCGGAGCTAAATATTTCTGTGAATATTCCTTCATCCCCACTAAACCTTGTTTGATATCCTTTTCAATAGATTTTCTCCCTACCATTCTCTTTCACTCAGACTTTGTTTGACCCCGTCTGCATCTTGTATTCACTACACCTTATCTCATGTCACCATTCGAATCATAATAAAATTTAATTATGTTCATTTGGATTTATTCAAATTCGGTTGTTTGTCACGTAACTAGAATTTGGAGTCTTGAAGGGGCAACAGATCGAGCGAGATCAAGATCAAGATAAAGACCAAAAGTTCAAGACCATGACTAAGAAGGATTTAAGTAAGATCAAGGCCGTAGTAAATTAAGCCAGGCAAGTTATCACTCTGATCATATTGCACCCACATTTTGAATGCAAGTTATGTTGATTTAAAATTATTAAAATTACATTCTTTAATTTATTACTCAAGTTATATTCATGTTAAGCTCGTAGTTAAAATCCCAATTAACAATTGTGCTAATACACCACACTCCTTAACTTTGAACATGAAACCTTGTTGCCCTAAAAATAATAGTAAATATGCTAGTGATAAGTCCATATCTAAGCATCAAGCTTAGTCTTGCTTAGATACTCAGGGGCACTAATTTGCCCTGACATCATTTCCATCAAGAAAACTTCTATTTGGACAACCATTGGATGGAAATGCTAGTATTTGAATTGAAACTATATTTTGGATCCCAAAAACTCTAAACTTGCTTAAATACATAGGTGGATGGTAAGAAAGGCTAATGCAGATGGAGCACGAGTGTAGTTGATGATAGAACTGCCCAGATAACCCTAATGACTAATCTGGTAACCCCTTCCCAATGTAAAATAGTACAACCATAAGTCTGTAATGGGTATGACCTAGCAAATTAATTTGTATCGACCCAGTGTGGATTGCGCCATCTGATAGACATGGGTTGAGAGTTGAATAGAAGCCTCCGCGTGGCACAAGAGGGGGCTTCCGGAGCAGGTGGATAGAACCTTACAATGGTGGAAACCTTAGCGGGTGTAGCCTCATTGGGAAAATGTATTGTAAAGATCTTATGATGATCTTCTTGATTTGCATGTCTAAGAAAACATGCAAAATATAATAAGTTGGTTATCTCTTGTAGGTAAAGTGTGCGACATCTACAGAGTGAAAACTGTTCGAACGGCCATGCCCATGGTCAAGTGTGGGCATAGGAACTTACTTGAGTTAATGTCTATTTACAAAATGATCTTTGTGGTTAGAATGAAAAACACAAAGAATTGATAGAACCCTGAGTATTGATTTCTTCTGGGTGGATAGAACCCAGCGATTATAACGTGTGGATAGAACCTAAGTATCGAAAATAGCATACAGTGGATGGAACCATATTCTGTAAAAGGTGGATGAAACCTGCACTACTACTACTATTGCACACTCTTACATTATTTGAAATATGATTTAGTTAAAATGCTAGATCTTAGGCTTTTTACTTATTGTACTTTAATTGTGGCTTTATGCAAATAAAAAAATCTCGAGCTCCCTTACAAGCTTTGCATCTATTATTATTGTATTATGTGTGGTGGCTTGTTGAGTAGCTTTGTACTCACTGTTACTCAATTACTATTATTTATTAAGTCAGAAGAAGAAAGAAAAGCTCTGTAGTCACCTAAGGGCATTAACAAAAGTGAAAGATGATGATGGCCAAGAACTAGGTCACAAGCCTCAGTTGATTGCCTGTGGGCATATCCTGAGGATCCCACCTATGTGATGTTTCCGTTTCCGCTGCTGCTCTTTAAAGGTTTCAACCTTATTGGCCCATGTATATGTCTACTATTGTATTAGTTATTCTTCCGTAAAATATCTATTTGATGTTCAGTAATGTATCTATGATCACTGTTTACTGATTCAGAGAATAGTACAGTAAAATTGCAAAGGATTCCAAATCGATAAAATCCAGGTCCGACAGCACAGCAAACCCACCTCTTCTCCTACTCTCCTTCCTTTGGCCATGCTTCTCATCAACTCATGTGCTGCGCAGCAGCGGCCACCGCTACTACCCAATGCACCCTCGTCTAACTTCACATTGTCGGGCTCCATTACTCCTCCTGCCGGCAACCCGCCTGTTGCACCCACCATGCCTGCTTCAGTGCCACTGGCCCCAATTGTGCCTCCTCTGCACCAATCATGTAGCCTTCATCACTGTCAGCAAAACCTTTGCTTGCACCCACTACGCCATCCCCGTCATCCCGGTGTCTCTACCTGCTCCCTCCATCCTACCCTCGTCGCCCTTGAACATGCCGCCTCCTGCGCCCACCACCCCATCCCCATCACCACCCAACATGCCATTTCCTGCCACGCCTTCTGCCCCGACCACTTCGCTGCCGTCCAAGTCACACATGCCCTCCTTGAGCACCGCCCAATGTCTTCGATGCAATCACCTTCCCCTTCATCTCTCATGCCACCGTGCTCCTCTCGTATGTGCGCGCCCTCATAGTCAACACCCCTCGCGTAGATATGCAAGGCTATCGCACTCTCGGGGAACCTACGCCTAGTGGAGGTCCCGTATGGGGTGCCATCAGGAGGCGGGAAGGAGATGCCGGTGCCACGCTGGATAGAGTTGTTCCTGGCAGCAACTAAGACAAGTGGGATTTAAGAAGGGGTCAGAGGCGGACCCGCATTCATATGGATGGTGGCGGAGTCTATGGCCGCGATGAGGGCACTGTAAGTGCTTGTCTGGAAGTGAGGAGAGAAGCGGTGAAGACAACTTTTTTTTTATTTTTGGTTGCTTTAAGATTATTCTATTAATCAGGGTTTAAGGCTCTCTCCAATAGAAGTTTCTTCCTTGACGTAGAGTAGTTTATGCATGTATAGGCTCTCTGTTTTCTACTTGTTTTATATGATGACACAGTCTACAATGCATACATTTGACTATTTCTAATTATATGATAGTAAAAATTATTAAAAATTATATGAAGTACATTGAATAATAAATCTTTTAATATTATTTTTACATGACAAATCTAATACCTTTAGCCATATCAGCTGTCAAAGTTTTCAAATTTTAACTACACACGTTTCAAAATGATTATAACAGAGTATTATATTCACTAAAGTTGCAATCTTCTTTTCCCCCCTTTTTGAGACTCACTACGGAGCTAAGCTTTATTAATCACAATGAAGGTTACAATCATGACGAGTACAAGACAGAAACACTGGTGTCCTATTAAGCCACATGCGCCTCAGCCTATCCGATGAGGCCTGCTTAGCACACAAATGTGCCGCAAAATTGGCATCGTAGGGAACAAAACGAATGTAAAACTCAATAAATGTAATACAAAGCTCCTGAATCTCAGTGAAAAGGGCAACAAACTCTGATCTACGGTTCTTCCTCATCTTCCATAGATTAACAATCACCTGGCAGTCAGATTCAATTATTACTCGTTCCAAGCGCCAATTAACAGTATGTTGGACGCCATCTCTATGTGCCAGAACTTCAGCGTCAAGCGGGCTACCACCATACCAATAATGGTCTTATAACCAAGCTAATCAGCATTTTTGCTGATGTGGAGTAGAGAAGAGAGGAGAGAGATAAGAGCTTGGCTCTCATGCAAGCAACAAGCTGGGCACGGGAGCCTATGCAGTGGTGGGCTCAGATAATAAATGTATGTGAGAAGGAATAGGAAAGAGAATGTGAGACATGGTACCACATAATAATAAAAAATCTTTTGTAAACAAATAGAAGACAAATTATTGTATAACTTGACTCTTATAACTTGACTTATAGCCAAACACTTGGCTCTATTATTGGACTTGCTCTTATTTCGGCTCGAATTTCTGGTTTCTGGCTTATTTTTCACTATTCATAAATTTCGTCTTTTTTGAACTTTTGACCTTTTTAGCTTTTTGCTGGTTCTTTTTTTCCCGTATTTGTTTGCGTTATCCATGATGAGCTAACATATTTTTTGTTTTTAATTTTTTTAAATTTAATTATGCCAAATAAGCCACCTTCAGTCACAGTGTAATTTTAGCCAGTTACAGTGCAATTTCAGTCATAAGCCACTATTTTTCAGCCCAACCGAGTGGGGCCCAAAACTCCCGTTTGACCCCATGTAACCATACCGTTGCCTCCGTACTTACGCTCCAAATCAAAAGTAGCATCAACATTCCTTTTTTAGTTCAATAAAAGGGAAAGCTAAACAAAGGAATGTAATTCCTAGTATCCGCTAAGTTCACAGGCGGGAGATAAATGAGCTTATACCGTTGACATCCGCCATAAGGTAAATCATCATCCCTTAGGCCTTCCCGATAGGTTCTACCATAGAGACTAACGATAGACAATAACTCCTCTAAACACAGCTTACAACTTTTATTGTATCGTGCTCTCCAAAGAGCAATCCTTCTCAAAATCTCAAAATAAAAGGAGTTGAGGTGGAATTCCATTATAAAGATTTTTGTGGTTTTGGAGAATCCAGCTACAGGAGGATTAGGAACAAGCAACTCTCCCCTTTTTCCTCCTGATCCTTTAATCCAATAATTAAGAAAAAAAATAAAGATAGCTCAGCTAATGGTCCTTTTCCCCCCTTGTTGCTCATTCCCCCAATGCTTGAGGTCGGCCTCAGGGAGGCTAGCTCAGCGTCAGTGCCCACCTTATTGCTATATTATGGATACCCGAGCAAGTACAACAATGATCTTATAGCCAAGCTAGTCAGCATTTTTGCTGATGTGGAGGAGAGAAGAGAGGAGAGAGAGGAGAGCTTGGCTCTCATGTAAGCAACAAGCTGCACACGAGAGCCTATGCAGTGGTGGGTCCAGATAATAAATGTATGTGAGGAGGAGTAGGAAAGAGAATGTGAGACATGGTACCACATAATAATAAAAAAAATTTTGTAGACAAATAGAAGACAGATTATTGTATAACTTGGCTTATAGCCAAACACTTGGCTCTATTATTGGACTTGCTCTTAGTGGGCAAGCCGTTGGGAACGGCGTGCTAGGAGTGTAATTACGGCGTCAACAAAATATGGGGTTGTTTAACTTTGTGCTACTACCATCGTTTAACTCCTTTAGACATTTGGCATGGCAATTTGGTGCCGATTTTGTTGCAGAATTAAGTAATCATCGTTCTAGATGTTCGTCGTGGACTAATGGTTCAAAATCAACGTGTGTACACGTAACATCTTTTGTTACATTAATCATTGTTTTTTTTGAATTAATCCTAATCCTTTAGCCAAAAGAAATCTAACCCAGATCGTACTTTTGACGTCCAAACCATGAAGCTAGGAAGGAGGAGGCTGGTCTCACCACATTATCCACAGGCTCACCACAGGAACCACGCTAATTAAAAATGGCCCAAAACATGGTGTTCACTGTAAGTGCTTAAGAATTCAATGTTCATCCATCTCAAATAAAACTACTACACATTATATTTTACTTATTCTCATGCAACCCAAAAACTTTTATTATTTTCATGTTAATGTCAAATAAATCAATTCTTATGTTAAAAAAGCAACATTATTTTCCCCTACATCTGTACAATAACGTGCTAGTTACATCTGTACAATACTCTGATACTTCCTTCATCCAAATTTATAAGATATATTTTCTCTTGGCATATAAACCAAGGAAATGATGAAAATGACTAAGTTATCTATAAACACTATATGTAATATATATATAGAGAGAACATAAGGTAAAGCGAGATATTTATTAGGGGTGTAGAGAAAACTTCATATTAATTTTGTATTAAAATATATTCTATATTTATAGATAAAATTATTTAAAAATGTACCTTTAAACTTGGACAGAAATAGTACAATGCAACAACCCGACGGCAGGCGCATGCAGGTGCAGCCGCGCATGCTGCGGACTGGACCATACGCTGACCCGGCTCTGAGTCATCTCGGAGCCTCTTCCAATGGGGAAGTTAATGGCGAATATTTCACCAGCCAATTGAAAGACTTTGCTGCTAGCGACTTGTGTCATGCTGAGTCAGCGCCAATATGAATCCACGTACGCGCGCCACCGATCGATCGCCATCTTCCTGAGTCGCAAGGAATTGGATTCGTGCATGCTCATTGGACACGTACGGTTATCCACTAATATATATCTACTAGACATACTTTTAATTAATGGCCGTAGGCACATGACATAGGAAGCATCGATCAGACTAGGCTTGAGAGTTGGGCCAGGCTTTTTCAGGCTAGCCCAAGGCCCGATCGATATAGCACAGGTGTGACATATGCTAGACCGAGCTAGTACGACATGAACGGTGGACCATGCTAGGCATGGAAAGAAGGCCATTGAGTGGTACGGCACGACAGGCCAGGCGGGCACTAAAGGGGCACGACAGGCTAGACGGTACAGAGGCACGGTGGCAACACAACGGCGGGGTGTGACGCGGCACGGCGGGCCCTATCATGCAAACGCCAAGGGACGTGGGATTAGCCGGAAAAGGGAGGGAGAGCAAGGCCATCGTGTTGTACCTGTGGCAGTGCATTTCGTCGTCCCATGCTGCATGATGTCGTGGGAAAGCAAAGCCATCGCTTGGGCGTCGTCCCATGCCGCAATGAGGCCACCACAGCTACCGACGCCACATGTGCATCACCGCACCACCAACAGGCCGCAGGCGCATGCATGGCACCACCTCCGTCGCTGCACTCATCCCCAATCCACCGCCGACCTTTGCTCACATCCATGGTCGCGATGTCATCAGCCACACACCCACCTCACCATCGCCGCTCTCCTCCACCACCTCTTCCTCCATGCTCGCCGTTCGCGTCAAGCCTCAGCACCCTATATCCACGCTCGAGCTCTAGCACCCCACATCTACGCTCGCCGTTCGCACTCACAAGGCCACCACCCAACACTGGATCCATTGTATCGACTGGATCCCACCCCCCAAATCATGATCTCCTTTAGATCTACCACGACTTTGGCTAATGAAAGCATCGGTGGGGAGGTGTGCTATGGAGAGGTGGGTAATGGGCGGTAATGCTGCGCTGGGAGAGGAAGAGCTTGCAAAAGCAGGTGACGGAGAGGGGGAGAGGACGAGCGGTGGGATAGTGGGAGTGGTGCCACGATGTAAGGCAACCAGAGAGGGAAAGGGATAGTCGGAGAGATGGAAAGAGAGAGTTGGAGAGGGAGAGGGAGGCGGCTAGGGTGGGGGAGAGGTAGCTGGGGAGGTGGAGGAGAGAGGAGGCCAGAGAGACAAAGAGGGAGAGGCAGCGGGGGAGACTGGAGGGGATTGGGCAGCAGAGACGCCGTAAGGCATTAGGCAACACTTGCTTAACAGCTAGTATGCTACCAGTGACAAGACGGAGCACAGAAGCAATGAGTGGAGTGGGAGATAGGCAATGACCAGGAACCAATGATAAGACAGAGTAGAGGGCATAGTAGTGGTGGAGGTTGAGAGACAATGAGCAGATGCAACGTTCTCTTCCTCTATGGCTATAAAACTCACATCATCTACTCATTTTTTCACCACTGAAGCACCAAGCTTCTCTTCTCTCTTTGCTCTACTTAGTAGTCTTAATAGTTAGTATAATAGAAAGCTTGGTAGCGGTATGCTACCAAGGAGTCACAATACGAAGGCGATAGCAGGAGCATCCAAGCTCGATAGCTATATGCTATTGAGGAGTCGCAACATGAAGGCAGCAATGGGGCACCGTGCTGGAAGCTCCCGCCACTACTCCCCTAGTCCTCTTCTAACTCTGACTCCCATTGATGCTCGTTAGTTCTCCCCAAGTATGGGAGATTACAGCATGGGGAGAGGACAAAGGGTTTAAGTTAATTAATGAATCATACATGTGAAAGGCCATTGTCGAGTGCATACTAGATGTAATTGATGATTTTAAGATAGATAATAAGATTATTTCTATAACTCTTGATAACACATCGGCGAATACGACGGCTATGAAAATCCTTACCCCAAGGTTGTACACATATATTATTGGATATGTTCCACCAGAGATGCGTATGTCATATCTTGAACCACGTTGTTTAAGACGGTATGCAAGTAAAGAGGGAAGGTTTCACGAGACTCTGCTTGGGAAACATGTCAATTACTTAGGGCATTCTGTCATTGTTGTGGGTCCTTTACTTTCATTACATCAATGTGGGTTAGCTCTAGAGATAGAAATAAAGCTTTTTTAGCTATTTGTAATTCAGGATTACGCGCTACTTCTAATGTCAGTATTGCTAAAAGGAAATTTTGGTAAAAGGAACCCGATTGGTGAATATTTTAACAATATCCGTAATACCCTTTGTTACCTCATAAATTCACCACAAGTGGTAGTCAAGTTCGCGAAGTACTACATAGCCAAATTTAGGTCTTCATCCTCTTAGTCTTAGGCACCCCCTAAGTAGAATTCTATCTCAGAGCTAAACCACTACTCGGAGTATGATTTTAAAAACACCGATCTTGACCTTACTGGTGAAGGCAAGATAGACTTGGTCAAGTGGTGAAAGAACAATAAGCGAATATTTCCTGTGCTGTGCCATTTTGTAAAACATATTCGACTGGTTCTGGTATCCACCATATATTGAAAAGTGATGTTTAGTATGGTAAAAAGAATAATTGAAGAAACGAGGTCATCTCTTACGTCCAAGATGATGGAGGTAATCACCTGCATTAAGGACTGGGAATTCGCAAAAGAGCGACAACAACATCAATTGGAGGATCTTGAGATCGTGTAGGCATACACTAACCTGGAACACACGAATGATCTCGATAGTAGAGGAGTAGTTAGTATGTGTGCATGTTGTTACTGTATTCTTTTCCTTACCAGGGGAAATATACTTTGGGGCGTAAGATTTTTTAATGAAGTAGTAACATTGTATTTATAAAATAGCAAAAAATTTCACTTTCACCCCCAAATATTTACGTGTCCATATTTTCACGCTATTACTTAAGTTTTAGCCTTTTTCGTTCTTTTCCCTCTCCTTTTCTTTTTTCTTCCTTTTCCCTTTCCCTTCCTTTTCTTCTCCTCTCCTTTTCTTTTCCCCACTTCTCTATCGTCTCATTTTCTTTTCCTACGTGGTGGCTTGGGCCTCGATGCCGTGCACCCTTTCTTTTTCTATCCTTGCTGGTCGCGGCCTCGCCTTCCTCCTTCATAGCCGATGGCCCAACGCTCACCTACCGGTGTCGCTGCCCTCTGGATCCAGCCGTCCAGGTCCAGATCCTATCATCGTCTACCGCCCATCACTCGTCCTCAACGACGCCTCTAGCTCCGTGTCACTAGCTATAGGTTCGAAGAGGGCAAGTGGCAACGGCGGCCGAGGTGGTGCGTGTGGGAGGATGGAAGTCCACAGGCCGCCCCTCACCTTCCTCCTCCACCGCTGGAGCCACACCTCCCTGGCTCTCCCATCCTCGTTCTCCACCATTGATGTTTGCCTACCGTCGGCACTGCCCTCTAGATCCGGCCGTCTGGGTCCAGATCCCGTCGCCGTCCACCGCTCGCCGCTCATCCTTAACACCATCTCCGGCTTTGCGTCATCAGCTATGGGTCCGAGGCAAACAAGCAGCAGCTACGATCGACGCGGGCAAGCATCATGTGCCGTGCTTGTGCCGGCGCGACCTAATTACGGCCTCGGGGTGGCCATGCCGGGCTAGCACAAGTTGATATATCCCAAAGCTTGTCGGGGCCTGTGCCGTGATGCTGGTACGGCCCAACTCACATGTCTAGATCGGACCATTCCTAAAGCTTGTTTCTTTATTTTACGTACGTGTGCAACGACTTTTGCATGAATGGACGAACGAAATTTGCTTCGTTGATCAATCCAAATGAATCAAATATGTATCGACGGGCCAAAGCTTTTCATCACGAGAGGTAAAGCGTGCTCTCAACAACTGGGGCTCAAAGAAGATTAGTCATTGACGATTCTTTCTTCCCATGAAAGAAAAACATATGAGGTAAGAGGTGTTGCATACAGGGGCTGAACTATTCATAGTGGTGTAGCTTAAATATAGAAAAGTCAAAAGTATGACGATCTTTTCGCTGAGTCTAGAGATTGATTCGTCCTGCATCGGTGTGACCTGTCTACTGTTTTGTTTTTGGATTCCACAGTATCCTTTAATTTCAGAAAAAAAGGGGGGGGGGGGGGCAGCTATCCTCTAGTCGGTCTCCTACTCACTTTCTAGTTGAAATCATCGTGACATCTGGCGTTCGTTCCAAGACTAAGCGCGTCTTACCTGGAGATCGATCGATTCCTTTACGTTCATTGCAAGTTTCCTAGATTTGCTTGCTACTATAGCTCATGGCGCATCCAGACACACGACGACGTGCTTCGCCGCGAGAGATCGCAAGGGCATGCACGTCCAATACTAGTCTTGTTATGCCGGCCGCACGTTCGGCCGTCGCCACGTACGTCGAGATCTTTGCCGCCGCCACGCCCGATTGAAATTGAACGCCACCGCACGCTCACTGCCGCCGCCGCCACATTGGTCGCTGGTTAGCTACAACGTTAATTTGTCAAGCTTTGGATAATTGGCACTGGTTTAGCGGAATTTAAGGCATCTTATTTATGTATTAGCTGAGAATAACTCGGCTTACGTCTTGCTTATTTTAACTTAATCCTAACTTATTTTTTACTATTTCTAAATTTTACCTTTTTTGATTTTTTAAGCTTTTTTTGCTGGTTGTTTTTTCCCGTATTCGTGTGTATTGTATGTGAGGGGCTAATCTATTTTTTATTTTAAAATTTTTAAATTTAGTTACGCCAAATAAATCGTAATTAGCTACAGTATAATTTTTCCTAAATACAATATAATTTTAGTTATAAATTAATTTATTTCAATCCAACCAAATTACAGGAGAACTTTCGACTATACATGTGTGATCTGTGCGGAGGAATTGCTCTCGTCCTTCTCTAATGTCGTACGAAGGTACCTATTGCTAAGCTTTTCTGCGGGTGTTATCATTGACTACGCCACTAGTGTCAAACCGAAGAAAAGTTTCTCTCTCACGTGATCTTACGCCTAAAATATGAATATACGATGTACGTCAATTCTTATACTATTGTTAAATCTGATCGAAGTACATTTCTGTTTTATTCTACTATGAAATAAATCTGTTTTACCCTATACATTTTTATAAAAGTTTGAAAATCAACCCTTAACTATAAAATAGTATCTTTGATACCCTTAACTCTCAATAACATTCACCTTACCCCTTAAGACCAAAATCATTCCAATTTTGCTTATGTGGCATCCACGTTAGTATTTATGCCACCTCATCGGCAAAATCACCTCCTCCCACTTTCTCCATCTCCCTTTTCTATTCTCTCTATCCCCCATTTCCTTTCAAGTGAAAGGCGCCCATGGAAGCAGCTTGGTACCGGTGAGGACGGGTTAGCAGCACTCATACCTTCACTACTACAGAAAGCCTAATATTAGACGCCAAATCACAGACGGTTTTGTGAAACCGTCTGTGATGTACACTACCACAGACGGTTTTAATTTGGAGGCCGTCTGTGGTGTTTGTGGCGGGAAAAAGGAGTATCACAGACGGTTCTTACCGCTGAACCGTCTGTGATACTAGAATATCACAGACGGTTTTTATTATAAAACCGTCTGTGATAATCTGGAATATCACAGACGGTTTTATAATAAAAACCGTCTGTGATATGTTTCCCGCCTTGCAATCCCTCAAAATTTCATATTTTCCCGCTTGAGTCCGAGTATGATTCAATTTTGACACACCTTCAGTAAAACGGGCATAAGTTTTGCATACAGTGTCCGTTTTCGACGTTTTTGTACTCGTTGGAAAGCTAACGACGAGCCCGATCCAAAAAAACAACCTGCTTGCGCTAGTCGCCCTCCAAGACCCCGAAAATCAGCCATCTTTGGACCTAAATCTGCGTCGCAAGTTTTTTATTTCTGTTTTTGCCCTTTTTCTTGGTCTTCCTTTTGGAATTTGGATTTTGCTTCAACTGAACAGTTGTAGATCTCGTCGAAACCTTTCAAATGAGTATATATAAGTTATATAGAACTTTGTTATTTTATCTTTTCAGACTAGTTGTTTATATTGCATCGGTATATAAAATTGTGTGCTCTAATTCACAGACGGTTCTATATGTAGAACCGTCTGTGATATTCATTCATCACAGACGGTTCTATATGTAGAACCGTCTATGATAATCTGACAGCTGGGCCAGTCGATCCTGCTCAACCCAATCCTAGCCAATATAAATCCACCAATCCTCACCCCACGGATCCCCGCGCCAAAAAATTTCGAACACCCGCCTCTCCCTCCCCTATAAATATAACCAAAACCCAGCCTCCTTGTTCTCCTCCTCCTCCTCCTTGTCATCCTCCTCCTTGCTGTATGTTCTCCTCCTCCTTGCTGTATGTTCTTCTCCTTCTTGCTGTCCTCCTTGCAGACGACGCACAAGTCTACGGAGGCAAGACACCGCAGAAGCAACTAACTCGTGCCAACCGTGCAGACGCTCAATCAACGCCGACGATGGTGGGCATCAAAGACATCCAGCTCATGCGTTGCATCAGGGGCGAGAAGGCATAGAGGATATTTGCTCTTTTTCTCTGTTCTTGTTGTGTAACCTGCGCGTTGTTTGGGATATTGTAATGGTAGGCTCTAATCTTAATAAAAATGGATGTTTTGTGTTTGTGAAATGAATTGAGATGTGAATTGGATGTATACATGTACATGTTGATCTGCTTGTTTCAGAGGGCATGGCTAGCATTTCCTGAAGCTAGCCAATAAACAGAAATAGGTTTAGGGAATATCACAGACGGTTTTTAGCTAAAAACCATCTGTGATTTATAAATATCACAGACGGTTTTTAGTTAAGAACCGTCTGTGATATTTACATATCACAGACGGTTCTAAATTTAGAACCGTCTGTGATAACTATATATCACAGACGGTTTTTAACTAAAAACCGTTTGTGATATTTGCAACACAGACGGTTCGAAAATCGTCTATGATGACCTCGTATTATCACTGACCTATAAATTCAGACGGTTCACAAAACCGTCTGTGATGACGTTTTTGAACCGTTTGTGATGACCTTTTTCTGTAGTAGTGCTTCTTCCTCCCTCTCCTTCCCTATCTTCTTCCTCTATAGGTCCCTGACCCTCCCTTCCCTCCCTTGCTCATGCTCCTGCCCCTGCCCCTACGGCCTGCCCCTCTCCTCCTTCCTCTTTCTTCTTCTCCTCTCTTTAGTGCATCGATAGTGGAGGAGAGGAGGTCGTTGGCTCCATTGTTGTTTTTGTCGCCAGCTTCAAGCATCTTCCTCGTCATCGGCACGGCTTGATCCAGGCTTGTTATGCCCAGATCTAGGCCCACCAGTGGTGAAGGAGGTGAGGGAAGGGCGTCGACGGTAGAAGAGAGGGGGCCGCTGGCTCTGTACCTCATCTTTGTTGTCAGCTCAGGCCATCACCTACGCAGCCAAACTCGGTCCTGCTGTGCCCAAATCTGGGCTTGTCATCGATAAAGGAGGAAGTGGCCACCACTGAATCTAGCGGCTGGGTGTTGAGGCAGCGGATCTAGTCTTCTTCCTTTCATCTGGTTGCTGGCTCCTTATGCCTTCTTCCTCGTGACCAATTGGTCGATTTGGCCCTCTTTCTTGCCACTGTGGCTCATCCTTGTCAGACCCGAACTCACCGCCTCTGTCGGACACGAGCTCGTTGCCATCGAACCTGACCTCGCCATCGCCGATTGGGAGCGAGAGAGAGGGGGGGAGAGAGATGGTTGTCGGGAGTGAGAGATATGAGGAAAGGGAATAAGAGGGAGAGAAGGCTAATTGGTGGAGCCACCATGGTGACCACGCTAACAGGGTTGCCATGTCACCAAAGAAGCTTATATATGTGAAAACCGTTTTGACGTTGGCACCAAGTAGGTGCCATCTCAGTGCAAAACAATCTTCAATCGGTCTATGGGTAAAATAGACGGTATTGATAGTTGAGGGGGTGTGAAATATCCAACTTTATACTTTTAGGTTGAAAATTAGACTTTCGTAGGAGTTCAGGAGGTAAGGTGGACTTATTTCTTCTATTAAACGTCCACTTTAGTCAATGTTAGCGTCGATTAATGGATGGCATGCAGTAGCTAAGGTAGTAGGCGTGCAGGGAAACATCGGAAAGAGGTTAGTCGACCAAATCACGATATAAAAGGTTAGCTGAATTCTTGGACAAGGTTGTAGCAATTGGACATCGACATGAAGCTGTGGCACGTTTGACTTCAGTGGTGTCGTTGCATGCTGGGACCAGGGCTTGACTCGGAGCAAGAAATTTTGCGGTGTATGGATAACCTCATAATTAAGATTAAGTTTGACAAGATGTGGAAATTTAGGCTCTTAAAGATTGGACTTAAATGTTGAACCCAGCTTTAGCCAGTAGTATTTCAGATTAACTATGACGGTATAGCTTGTGATAGGGCTATATATGAAGAATAGATCAGAGTATACATGCAACGTCAACCTAACTTTAAGAGTAGAGAGGACACGCACCCACTCACATCGTGTCCGGCTAAACATACCAAGGATTGCAGAGATCCAAGACCTCATAGAGCATCGCCAAACAATCGATCCTAGAGAGCAAACCCGGTTACGTGAAAGCACGCACCCTCTCTCTAAACAGCAGGCTCGGTGGGAAAGAAAAAAGAATCTGACGTCTCGCTTATTTTTACTTAAGCTTCTAGCTTATTTTCCACTATTTATAAATTTTATCTTTTTCTGAATTTTTAGCTTTTTAGCTTTTTTGCCGGTTCTTTTTTCTCATATTTATTTGCATTGTCCATAATGAGCTAACATTTTTTTTCTACTTTTAATTTTTTTAAATTTAATTACGCCAAATAAGCAATTTTCAGCTACATTATAATTTCAATAAACTACAATACAATTTCAGATATAAACCACTAATTTTCAGCCCAACCGAACGCGGCTGAAAATAGTGTAATGCGCGATCCAACTATACAATGCATGCATGCATGAAACACGATCCATTGTAGCCACGGCGAGTGTGCCTACCCATGGTCCTAGAGAAAGAAGAAAAACAGAGGAGAGGACGGCGCGCACATGCTTCAATTAACGAGTCCAACCATTTGGACGCTTGCAAAAGGGACCGAACCAACACGGAGGAATAATCAATGATCGCAGAAATCTAGCCCCGAATGGCGCTGTGCAACCAGACGGTGGTGCCCATTTGAACTTTTTTTTTGGGTGGCTTATGGCTGAAAAGTATTGTAGCTGGCTAAAAAACACTGTAGTTGACAGAGGCTTATTTAGCATAATTAAATTTAAAAAAATTAAAAAAATATGTTAGCATATTACGTATAATACAAACAAATACGGGAAAAAAGAACCGACGAAAAAGCTCAACAAAAAGCCAAAAGTTAAAAAAAAACGAAATTTATAAATAGTAAAAAATAAACCGAAAGTTAGAATCTGAAGCCGAAACGATCACAGCCACAGCACATGCGTGGCCACACAGCACGTCACGATACTCGCGGCGCTGGATTGCTTGCCTGCAGGGTCTGGTGTGCTCCAGTGACCGTTGTCCCCACGGTGTAGGCAGCGCTAAGATAATGGCACTGTTGCTATTGTGCCTCCCAACAACCCAGCAGTATCATTCGGAGTGGTAAAATTTTGACAACTTTTTTGCCGAGCCTATACGCCTGTTACTTTCCCTTCCGCTAGTAAAAGTTTTGAGACCTTCGACACCATGCACATAGTACTAGCTTAGCTATTCCACATCGGTAGGATTGACCCCATGAAACCAGCAGTATTGTAGCTGACACCGATCGAGTACATCCATATGTACGTGTGCGTTACGAGACGATCTCAGAATGCCCTTGGAGTCTTCGATGTAAAACTTCTATTTTGATAGTGTATATTACCTCGTACATTAGCTGTATGAAAAACAAAACGGCACTACATAGCAGTCACACGATAACCCAAGTCGCAGGGGTGGGGTGGGGTGGGGTGCTAGCAGTGGTGGGGTGGAAGGTTGAGGTGGTAACATGGCCTATTTGCAAAACTGCATGATGATGCACGGGAAGGAAGAGACGGGTGTCGGAGAAGATTTGGGTCCACGGTAATGATGGATTCAGGCTCAAGACTGTTTGAGCTTCAGCTTTAGCTTTAGACCTAAGATTAAAAGTTCATTGTAAAATTTTAAAAAATATCTTATATATAATAAATATCATTTATAATACACTGTTCAGTCTAAAACGTTGCTTTAATGTAGCTCTGCCCCTGATCCGCGGGGCCTGGGGGAGATCCTATGGTACGAGCCAGCGGAAATGGTGTCGCTTTCCAGGAGGTGGGCCGTACGGGGCGCCACGTAATGTTGCGGTGGATCGGTTCAGGGCCCCACCGGGCAGTAGGTGGACGCCGCCGCGCCCACCACGTTGCCTATCTTGCCGACAGGCCGGCCGGGAACATGTGGCCCGCTGATGGCGCGGCGGCCGCCACCACGGCCGTTGGTAGTTACTGTGCTCGGGGCTCGAGAGCTCGAGACGGCATCAGCTAAGGATCTACGATCCCTGTTCTTGGTCAAGGCTGCCCCGTCGTCAAGGCTCAAATCTAGGTGCGATCCCTATCCTGGTCGTTTTGGCTGCTCCGGCCCTGTTCTTGGTTGATATATTAGGGCCGTACAGGAGTCCTAAGAACATTTGGTTAGGCCTGTGTGTGTGTTAGCTTCTGCGGGCGAGTTCTTGATTCGAGGTTTCTTTCCTGGATGTCTCTTATTCGAGGTTTTGAGGTTTCTTTTCGTTTGGTTGGTTCGTGGAAATTCATGGGATTTTTGCTGGGTTTCTGAGGCTTATGCTGTAGGAGCAGTTTCCTGTATTTTAGAATTTCCTACCAAACCATGTTTACATGGCCTTAGCCTTGCATTGTCAAAGTGGGTACAAATTGCAATGTAAAGTTCCAGGGCAAATGCTTCTTAAGATTATGTCATCAGGTGCACGTGATGACATGAGGATAATTTGGGTGCATCGTTTCTTGCATTAATGTAAGGCCGAACTCAGAGACAAGATCAGAACAAATTCAGGTAAACAAAAAACAGGCAGAGCTATCAAGTCATGGCAATAGAGACTAGACGATACCACAGTGAGATGGTAGGCGAGGACAGTTGGTGGCGTTGATTTTCTCTCATTCTCTGACGACTGGTTGCTGTCTAACTGAGTGTGGCTGTGTAGCGGATATGCTGCACATCTTCTGACTGACCATACGAGGCGAACAAACATTGAGGGTTGCTGTGAGGTGACATACTTGGGATCATGAAATAGAAGTTGTGGCCTGTTGCGGTCCTATCTCTTACGCTAGCTCAAGGGCTGGCTTAGTCTGCTGCAGTTGCCTTATGGACTGACGGAAACAAAGGTTTCTCGTAGACTGCTGTTAGCTACTGAGAATTTAGACTGTTAGTGCTCCCTTCATTGAGTTTCAAGAAAAGAACTGGGTGCATTGAGTTTAACCTAGTGGTTCATATATGAGATAAAAGTGCTAATTTCTGCTAAATTTTTTTTAACACAGTATTCTGGGACACCAGGACTCACAACGATGGTTCCGCGCCCTGCTAGATGATGCCAAGAGAGATGCCTAGTGCCTTTGTATCATGGATAGTTTGTGCTCTAAAACACAAACTTCTCTTTTTCCCTGATTTCTTTTGGTCAAAGGTGATCATGGATGTCAGGATGTGATCTCATAGAATATCATCCGCTTAAAGACTTAACGCTTGTAACATGGATGATGGAATTGATATTCATTATTGTTTTGGTTTTTTGTTGATATTCAGTTTTAGGTGACTCCCTGTTTGGGTCTTTAGTATTGCACATGGCCATCCTTGCCATGATGGCATATTCGCATGGCGATAAGATCTTTTACAATGATATTTTAGCTAGGCTTGTGCATGTATATTAAGAAATGCCATAATTTTACTGCCATACAACGAGGATGCTCATCTTGTTGGATGAATAACAAGAATCTAAAACCTGAACCTTAATGCTCATCACTTCTTTCACACTACTATAGTTTACGTACAAAGTTGGGAGTGTTCCTTTAAAGACATGAAGGGTACGTGTGTTTTAGCTTAAACGTGTTATCTTTTTTTGCCCCGAAAACACTGTAGCACTGTAATGGAACACTGTAGCGCTACAGAAAACACTGTAGTACTGTAGTGGAACATTGTAGCACTTTAGAAGACATGAAGGGTATGTGCTACAGTTTTTCTTTTTTTTTTGGAATTTTCCTATACTACAGTGTTTCATGTCACATGTAAAACCTTGGTTGGCTCGTTACATAACTCGTTTTGCGTTATTGTTACACAACAAATTTTTTTTTCTCTTTTTGGTGGTCGACGTGCCCGGCCTTGTTGGATTTATCTCTACTCGGCAGAATGGCAGCTGGCAGTACTCGGCACACCTCAAAGAGAACGAATTTTTGACATATCTAGCACTGTAGACCTCTAAAATTCCGATTTTAGCCCCCCGAGCGCATTATTTCCAAATATAGCCCCCTTCCCGACCGCGCGTTTCTATGGAGGCGACACCTGGCCGGTCGTGTGGTCCGGGACCGCACGACTCCACTGCAGGGCGCACGATTGATTTCTGACCGCACGACCAAAAGCACTTAATTATTCTGACTGCACAACTAAAAGCGCTTAATTACAATCAGATGGCACATCAACAGAACTATGGATCCAAAGCCAAATATTCTAGTCTATCATTCAGGTAACAAGATCTGTCAGAAATCTCCATTTCTAAACTAATCCCCCCAGAAACTAAAACACCGGTCGTGCGCTCGGCAGTGGAGTCGTGCGGTCCGGGACCGCACGACCCAGCTACAATGCGGTTGTGCGGTCCCAGACCGCACGACCAGCTAGGTGTCGCCTCCGTAGAAACGCGCGGTCGGGAAGGGGGCTACATTTGGAAATAATGTGTTCGGAGGGCTAAAAACGGAATTTTAGAGGTCTACAGTGCTAGATATGTCAAAAATTCAAAGAGAACATCCTAGGTCGAGTGGTCGACACCAAATGAGGCATACTACTAGGCACAAGAAAGCTTCACTTCTGGTAACCTGAACAAAGTGACCGGCACTACGTGTACAGGGAGCCAATGGACAGACCACGCAACTCAATCCCAAACAAACCCGTTGCCATCGTGTGCACGTCCGCTCCGCCAGGTGCCGGTCCAACCATTCGCGGCCGCATGTCGCCGTGCCATAACACCGCAGCACGACCGGCAGCAGGATCCCGTGCCGATTGATCTCGCAACAACCAAAAGATCGACCAAAACGACCCATGCTGCCAATCTGCCATGGCGATGACAATGCACACAGCGATCGATGTACGTAGCTAATAGCTACCAGGCAGGCAGGCAGTACGTACGGGTCAAAACCACCGAACTGGACGTGACAAGCTCGCGTCCGCGTCCGTCCGCACACGCACCAACCCCCCCCCCCCCCCCCCCCCGGCACGGCCGGTCGGGCGCACCGTCGACGTCAAAGTCCGCCCGCCGCTCGCGGTCTCTCCAGCACATTCCGACGCTACGGCCGGCTCACACCATCAGCGTCCAATTCGATCCGCCCGCGCGCACCAGAAAGTCCAACGCTAGCTCCCGCAAGCCTCCACGGATAGAAACCGCCGGTGCAGCGGCCGGCGACTCGCGAGCGAACTGGGCCACCCCGTGCGTGTGCGTTTTGTTAAATGGAAAAAAAAACGGCCTAGTGGCGACGCGCGTGCGGTTGCTTGGCGAGGTTGCCTTGCGGCCGGCGCCCGGGGGTTTGTCGTCGGTGTTTCGTCAAATTTCTCACCGTTGGTCGCAGTGGCGGAGCCACACCCGAGTAGGATAGGCTTCAACTCGAGATATGGAAAAATATTTAATGTATAGTCCGGATAAATTCAGTCCAATCTAGATAATATTTTTATGATCCAGCCAAGATAATTTAGAGCATTTTATCACTGAGTCCAAGATGTAACTAAATTTTAGCTCCACCACTAGTCGGTCGGTCGCAATCGTGGCACACCGGAGCGTCGGGAGGGTCCGGCCCGGTGCACGCGTTGGCGGTGAATCGGCCGTTGGGTCGTTGGGGGAAAGCGACTCTCCAGATCAGGCCGGGTCGCTAGCTGGTTGGCCAAACCGGGTGGGATCACCGGTCACAAGGAAACAAAATTAACACCAAACAAACGAGATCATCTGGATCGGATTAGCAAATTTAATTGGAGAAATGTTTGGGGATTGGATAAGGCGTGACTTTCCGGCGCACGCGCGGGAGATTTCGATTGGTCCAGCTGGTCACGGGCGATCTTGCGCAGTACGAGCTAATTAATTAACTAATCCATCGGAAGGCGCGCTCTAGATCGTTTTAACTTCTATTTTATTTTAGTTTTAGACTTATTTAACATATAAATTATTTAGAATATATTGCCTTTTAATTTTGGTTTATTTTAGCCTTTTGAGTTTTTTAAACTTTTTTCTTTTTCCTTTTCCTCCTTATTCTTTTACATTTTCTGTGATGGTATAATAGTTTTTTTTCTATTTTTTCTTAGAAAAAGTTGACAGCCATTACGATATAATTTTAGCTATATAGTCAAAAACTATAGCTAAAAACTTAGGCCACAAGCCAGTTAGAACGGGGCTTTAGCCAATGGGCATAGCACACGTTTTTTTTGATGCTGTGGAAATGATCTGACGCACGATTGACCGGGCCGAGCTAGCTAACCGCTGGGTATGTAGTTGCTGTCTTCTAGTGTCCACATCACTGATTGGCGTAACAGGATCATGTCATCATGGAAGTATGGAAATTATTATGTGCTCTTGATATTTTATACTCAATTTATCGACGAGAAGAAAGATCAACGAAAACCTTTAAAAAAAAGGAAGAAAGATTATCACTTGCGCACTCAGCCGAGGAATGCAGATAAGAAAAAGAGTCACTAATGTCGCTGTTGATGATTGTCGAGATTTCCTACACGTCAATGAATCACCACGTTGGTGGAAAATCTCGATGGCAAGCTCCACATCGTCTTCAAACCTGCCGCCAAATTAACCACCCGATCGAGCAGACGCACGACTTCATTCATAAGCGGGCGCACATGCATGCAGCTGGTTTTGCCGTTCATCCGATAGCCATTTCTTCGCGCGTCTTGACGCATTTCCGTAATTCCTTCTTGTCTTTGAATAGTATCTCATTTCTAGAACTGGATTAAATTACTAACTTTCTTTTTGTTTGACCAAGATGATTGGATTATGAACTAAAGAAAGCTCTAGTTACTTACATATAAGAATTTTCACATTTCGCATAGTGCGCGAATAGTGTGCCATTAATCCAACTGCTTGAAAGGTGCTCAGTCAACGTATAGATATGTGCACGCCTGTATATGCCAGCGTGCAATATTGCACCATATGCATGCATGCATGCATAGACTTTTCCTTCAGTGCACAGGACAGTTAGGTACTCCAGTAATTACTTCGTACCAACTCAATTCTATAATAGGCCGTACTCCAGTAATGAGGTGGCAACACAGTCAAGCTTGTGAGACCGATCGATGCCAACCAGCCCACGTGTGGTTCTAGAGGAAGTGATGTCGGGTGTGCATCGATTGGTCTTAATTATGACATTGTAACCCAAGCCATTTCCTTCCTGCAGTATTGTCCCCAAGTTCTGCACATGCATGCACACTAGCTCTGAGCTAGCAGGTTCTAGTGTGTAAAGATTAGCCTTGGGTTAGTGATCACGAAGTACATATTTCCCATAGTTTATGATGATCTCTCTTCGGCTAAAATATCAGATCGGTCGAAATCAAACGATGTGAGATCTCCAAAACGGCAATTAATGTATATGAATTTACAAATGAGCGGTCTAGCAAAGTTTACATGTCTAAATCACATCCTAATCAGACTGAATTCTGTTCTTATGCAGATTAAATCTTTTTTATCCCGCAGACTAACTTTCTGTCTTTTTTTTCGAGAAACTCTGTCTTACTTGAATGACAGCAACTGACGCTGAAGAGGGACCTGTGCAGTGGACTTGAAGAAGTTGAGCACTAAATTGTAATAAGTTCTGTTCTGTCAGTACGTACATATAGCTCACCAAATGAGACGCGCGTGCGATCACTGTCCGTCGATGTACTCCACAACAACGAGTCGAATTTGTCGGCCAAGTAAGAGTAATGGCTAGCTTTCTTATGTATGGCGAGGGACCGATGGCAGATGACCGACCGAACGGTCCGATTGGAGCGCTCGATCCATCTGTACTACCTTGGGATAGAGACGAAGTCCCCATCAGTATAGAGAATTCCATTTACATTCGCTGCAGGCTACTAGCTAGGGGCCACATGGTGTATAGGAAGATTTATACGGTAGGTCTAGTTTGTGCTAATTATTCTTATGGCCCTCTCTTGTCGAGGTTTTGCCTCGTACCTTTCTGCTGTATATACTCCGTCAGTCCAGCGGTATAAGATCAAGTATATTATATGCATAAACAAAGAAGACATTAAATCTAAAAAATTAATGTTATTAGACCGTTCAAAACGGCACACTATAACCGTTCAACCACTTTTTTTTGCATTAAAGTAAAAATATAAAATGAAAATATTGTAATAACTATATTTTAATTTCCTTAATGGTCTTATATTGTGAGGTGCCACTTTCTAAGAAGAGAAACTTATATTGTGGGACGGAGAAAGTATATGCTTTTATACAACACTTGTCACCATATGTAACATGATGTAGGATCGGAAATGGAAACAGAGGGGGGGGGGTGAACGGTGCCTTCAAAAATCGCCCCGAAGTATCCACAAGCTTCTTCTCCAACAGCTATAGAAGCTATGAAGAATGATGATAAAGCTCACTGGCATCCAAAGGAAAATCAGCAAACAATGCAATAAAATGAAGCAGGCAGCAGAAGCCAGGTCATGAGGCCGGTCAAACTGCAACTGCAGGAGCGGTCTGACCGCTGTGGCATGGCTGGTCTGACCGCACAGCCTCGGCCAGTCTGACCGCCATGTCTCAGCTGGTCAGACCACCGTTGCCCATCCGGTCTGACCGCTTGGGGCACAACCGGTCTGGCCGCTAGGGTTAGCGGTTTGACCGCCGGTGCAAACCCGGTTTGACCGGTGATGAAAGTCCGGTCTGACCGGAACCCAAACCAGCGAAGGCAAACATCAGAGCAGAAAAAGAAAACTAAGTTTTGTTAGCACAGTAAATACTGCAGGATGAGCCTAATACAGAGAATTGATTGCATACTAGCTGAGCTTCTCAGGACACTTCAACATACCTTCAAAATAAACAAAGGATTGATCTCAGAACCAAGAGATCACAAATAAAAAGACAACAACCTGAAAAATTGAACTGCAAACTGAAAAACCAAATAGAGAACATGAATGAGAGCCAAAAAGCTTGTGATTTTTGAACCCTTTGATCCTGGGGCTTTGATCTCAACATAGTAAGGCCCTCACAACTAGAAATCACAAACCAAAACACTTCTCAACTAGAAAATCACTCCACTGAGCTTCAGAGCCTGAAAGGAGATCAACAGAGAGACTAAATCCAAATAGCTCATGATTCTTAGGTCTTCTACTCATGAATCTCTGAAAATACCAGGGAGATAATCTCAGAAGAAAGAACCACACAATAGATTCAACTTTCCACCTAGAGAATCAGCAGAGCAAGGGTGCCCTGACTCCAAACCCTAGACTTTTGCAAACAGGGGAAGTGTGGCGCATGATAGAGAAAAGTGAAAATCATTTGATTCTGCCTTTTGCTCTCGGGAATGGATTAGCCAAATGATCTTGAGGATTTTCCCAGTTCAGAGCAAGAAGGATTCAACAACTTGAACAAAGAATCAACTTCAAACCAGCATAAACAGAGAAGAGCAAATGGTAGGGAAGAAGAAATAAAAGCAGTCACAGAGATGAACTGAAGACCACAGCATCTCAAGCCTAGGAATTCATAAATGGATTCAGAACCATGAATGATTACATAGGGTTCATCTTACAGCCATCTCACTACATGGTTCACAACCTGGGCAAACACACACACACGCAAGAAGAAAAACACACACCACTGCTTCACACATTGCACTGCCAACTCCCACTCACTATATAGAAGGAGCTCACACACTCAAATAGCAAATCAAGAAGTGGCAGCCTCCATCCACTACCTAACTCTTACACCAAAGAGAGAAGAGGGAACCAGGATGGAGGGAAAACAAGCCTGCCCTCCAAAACCTAAACCCTCTCTATTTAGCTTTCACTATCGGGTCTCCAACCCATTTGCTTCAACCGAATCCGCTTCCATTTTGCAGCCTTGCGCATTTTACCGAAATGCCCCTGCTGCACCTTCCTAGAAGCTTCCTCTTTTCTTGTTGTCCATGCCTCGCAACCACATCGAGTCCTCGCCGTCTTCGGCATCTCCCGACCACTTTGACCTCAGCGCCGCCCGTGCCTATTCCGGTCACCCCATGCCTCGCCACGACCTAGTCTCAAAGTCCTGCAGCCATCACAGATAAGAAAACATCACATAGCACCGCTCGAAACAGTATACACATACAAAGGTACTCCAGCATGAAATACCCAAAACAAACTCAGACTCTCTAACTCAAGCATCAATTACTCATCACAAACATAGGGTTACCTCCACATGGTCTCTCACATGATAATTTGTTGATTCTTACCTTCAAAATTCCCTTTCAAGGTTCCCTTTAATTCTCTCGCAAAAAGAAAAAAAGATCATTTTTTAATTCAAGAGAACTATATAAGGAAGACCTCCTAGAGGGGGAGTTTGGCTCTTTTGTATCTATTGCATCATATTGCATATTTAATTTTAGCAACTTGTATTATAATATAATTATATAGAGTTTTGATTATTATCCTTGTGTGACATAATATTTTTCTTTATATTTTGTCATATCTTATACTAGTCTGCTAGATTTATCATGTCTTTCTATGTGTAGCTTAGTTTTTGCCATGCTAACTCTATTAAATGTGAGACACTTGAACTAAATTATATTTTGTTGGATCTTGTTACTAGTTTTGTTTTAGTGATCATCTTATGATTCATGACATATTAAATAGGCTAAATTGAGTCTTGAACATAAATTAAGCTATGCTAGTTCTTTATTGAAGCATAAGTTTACTTTTCTTAAACTTTTGCGGCTCAGGTCAGGTATAACTTACGGACTAAGGAGCAAGAAGTAGTTCATTATTCTTGAATTAAAAATGAAATATGAAAAATGATCTCTTTTCATACGAAAAAACTGGTATCACTAATTCTTTCTTATGAGACGGCTTGTCATTTCATTAGGCATGAACTCAAAGGTAGTTTTGGATGACCATGACCACTTTTTGAAGCTTTTTACTTGAGATGATCGTAGTGTGGCTTGAGATCTAATATATGGCTACAAAAATAAAAATTATAAAAAAATAGTTAAAGCTTGGGAGGTAGTTATGAATGGCTCCTAGCCCAGAACTTGTTTTACTAAAATATGACCAAAATATGTTTCAAAAATTGCCAAATGTGCTAATTATGCTCAATTCCATGTGTATAAACAAAATAATTCAATATTAAACTTGAAGCACTCTAAATTGACTTAATTGTAGCTTCTTAGTTCAATTTAGTTTATTGGCATGCTTGGCTCATTTTTAGATACATTGGCTAAACTATGATCTTGAGCAACTTGGTATGCTAAAATTTTATTTAATGTTATAATATTGCTTATTTAGCTTTAGTTTTGCTATATATAGTTTGCCATGATCTAGATAGCTTCTTCACGTAATATGGCTTGATGTAATACTTGTAGAGTCACTTTGGATAGTTTTTATAGCTCCATATGCTAAAAATGAATAAATTATAGCTACTTCATTTCATTTATACTCTATCTTTTTTCATACATCTTGATAACTTCATTGTCGAAAGGGGAGAAATATTGGTAAAAATACATATTTAAAGCATGATATAGAGTTTTTTTATAAAATCTTGCTAAATTGGAGCTTTAATGTCTTGCTATAATTCTCTTGATCTTTTGATATCTTCTCACCATAACCAATTGTTATTTTATATGGACCTAGAATGAGATTTTTCAATTCATTTGGTGGATTTGAAGCTTTTTTGTGGAAAATATGCTAGTTTCAGTAGCTTCACTCCATTTCTACCTCATATGGTCATTTTTAGTATTTCAAATCCTCTTTTGACCATTCTGAATTTTATTTGCAAAATTTCCTCTCTATTGTCTGAAACCACCTCCTATTTGCATTTTTGAGTAATTGCCAACGGGTTCATTAGGGGGAGATTGAAGGACCATGTGAGAAGGTACAAAATTATGTTGTAATGAACCATTATCATTTTGGGGAGTAAGAATTTAATTGTGCAAAATTATTAGATTTTGGATATCCTGTAGACTAACTGGTCTAACTGGATGGGAGGGGGGCGGTCAGACCACTGACCAAAATCGGTATGACCAACCTTGTAATTTGGGAATTTTGGTCATGGAATGAGTTGGTTTGACCTAGCACTACACCAGGTCAATGTATACCCGACAATCTGAAACTGTAGGCAAAGGTGCCAAAATTGTCAGGTATGTATTTCTCTGATAGACGACTATCGTAGATTCACTATTGGTGCTACTATGTTGAGGATGCAGACTTAGATCCGATAGCCTTGTTAGTGTATTTCATTACCGACGGTGTGTACTGTTGGCAAACAAGTGAGTCGAATGGATTCTCTAGCACATGTGACCCCGCTATTTTATCGACAGTAATGTCAACCCTGTTTTTTTCAGTTTCTAAAAGCTGCTTTTCGGCTTTTCTACAGTAACTAGCTTTTAAACGGAGTATTTTTTTAAAGATAGGGTCTACTAGTTAATTGTAGCACATACTTTGCTGACTTCATTTATATTGGTAAAAACCACACGTGAGTTTCTGTTACTCTATAATCTCTCGTACAAATAGCCCAAAAGCCACAAGCCACAACAAAAAAGAACAGGCCCTATATTCACATACATCATCGACGATACTATCATCTATTACAAAGGACATCATCGGTAGCACTATCAGCTAATAGTATGGAGTCTACCGACATCCTTGTCATCCATTAGACCATGAATTATTGATAGCACTTTTACGGATATCATATACATCACTGACAGCCATATCAGTTTCATGTTTTTCGACAGTACCCATATGAGAATTCCACATCCTTTAATACATGACAACACTATCAAAAATCATCAACCTTTTTTGAGCATATATTCAATGAATATTATATATTGTGTAAAAATTGGAATTCAAATTTATAAATTCAAATTCACATTGAGAATCAAAAATCAAGATAAAATAAAAATATGGATTTAAACATTTATAAGTTCAAATTTGAACCAAGTGGCAATACACACAGACACATATTTGTCCACATTATTTAAGTACTTAAAGAAAAGATGACCTCTTTAAATTAAAATTGTCCAAGCAACACACCGAACTCGAGATACTAGGCTTATTCCAAAAAGGCAACATCTATTCATGCTGAAGACATCTTAGATATTGATCCAAACCACTTTCAAAGCTCAGCACACTCATCGTAAGTCATCTAGTCTTTGATGTTTGCATGCTGAGAAGAGGTTCGATCATCTTGATGTGTATTTGCAAAATTATTTTTGTCTTGCTATTGTATTTCCCCATATGTAGATATCTCTGTACCATCCTCTTGTATCTCCCTATTTGCCAAGTTCTCTGTACTATTCTGCAAGCCAAAAAGTGGGGGTGTATAAATTTTCTGATGTTTACTTATGAACCAAATAGTAACACTCCAAATCAGTAATGAGAAACAAAAGCTTTTGAAAAGTACTATAGATTTTTACCTACTATGCACCTACGGCTGAAGGACCAGGAAAAATTGAGGCCAAGTTGAGTTTGTGGTGGAGGTGCATTTGTCTATCCCCGATTCATATACTGTTTAAAATTGTCATGGTGAATCTTGAGTGCATAAGAACATTGAGCAAATGAGGTAATGTTGACCTCGGCAAAAGAAAGAATAACATGAGATAGTTGTACGCTACACTGGATTAGTGCAACTATTTTCCTACCATCTACTTGCTTTTGTCGCTTTAGCTGTTGAACCTCCTGACTGAGTCACACCTCATTCTGAGTAGAACTTTGGGAGCGAGATGGGCAAGCATTAGTAGTTTTGTCACTTTATTTGTTACTACATAAAAAACACTAGAATTATTTGCTATTAGATTCTCCTAGGCACACTCGTTAGGAAGAGGAGGTAGCTCATTGCCCTCGCATTGTGCAACTACATCCTTGGGAGCCCCCATGTGAATAGCAAAGGACTCGACTAGGCTAAAAGGCCTTCAATATTTTTGCTCATGTATAAAAAATTGTGATGATAATTAAAATGAGCATGGTCATACATGAATAAAGTGCACTGAAGTATTATGTTGTTACCATGCACTATTACGTATGCGCAATGGATGCTGAACCCCCATGATTCCCTAACCCTGACATGCTAAGTCGCATACTCCTCTTCAATGTACTAATGTTTTTGAATTCTCTTGAACCCCACCAGTCACGCAACTTAAACCAAGCATCAGTATTCATCCAATGAAAAAGGTACCTGACGATACTCACTTGATTCTAAATGGAACAAGTTTGCCTCTTTAAATATTATTCTTCAATGTAAAACCTCTGCATGGTATGACTTCACAGCATAAATCCTCACTTGGCAGATATGTTGTGTTGCTAGCTTAACACGACATTTTTCAAGGGTCTTCATCCACTGATCCTTGAGTTTTGGCTGATCATCAAGCCATTTTTACCTTGCTTGACATCGAACACACAAATAGACTATCCAAATAATTTAATGGTTTGTAAAGTACGCAATTCAGTTTTTGATCAATTATTGGTATTGTACCTACTAAAACTTACCATGAAACCATTTTTTGAACATGTTTCCACACAACTCAGTAGAAGGATGTCCTCTCATATACCAATGATGCAACTTGGTTACAGAAACAGCAGATGGCGACATCTGTGTGGCATCACACACAATATGAGGGTAGTGAACTAGTGATGCCTCACAAATTAATGCTCCAAGTATGGTATTAGGGACACATTCTTTCTTGTTGAATGGACGCTCCATCCAATTTCTACAAGAAAGAATATCATCACATAGATAATAGGTGTGAAAAGAACTTGAGCCAAATAGTTTATTGTTACAATCTTAAGAAATAGAATTATTGCAACATAGTATGTACTTATCACCAGTTGGTATGAGAACAGTCTTGGCAGCATGCATTGGTGGCACAGGTGAAATGCTGTTAGGCCCACGTAGTGTCCAAATCCTACCACTAGGAGTTTGGATATGAGACCCAGGCTTCATGAAGTTTGTTCCTTCTTGCAGTTCCTCTTCACGTTCATCCTGGTCATCATGAATAGGTAGCTCCTCAACCGGTTCTTGCTCAACAACTCCACGCCTCTAGCAAGAAGCATGTACTGCTGCTATAGATCACTTTGGCGAATCCTACTTGCATTAGAACATTGTGTGTTATTCAGTAGTGCAAGCATGTCATTAATATGTTAAAACAATGGAATACCATAAATTCATTTTTAAGTAAAGGCATACAATATCATAATATTTTACTAATCTACATGAGCAAATTTACTTACATGCTAATCTGTGATCCTAGAACATGCAACTATAGTAACAACGTCAGCAACTTCATGTACCCCCGTCAACAGGATTGAGAAATACTAGATATAGGATGTGCAATATGGATGTACGAGAAATTTCTTTTAAGAAATCAAGACTAGTTAAATAAAATTTTAGAACAATGCGTAATCATTGGAAGTGCCACACAGATAGCAGTTGTATCAAAACTATAATTAACATCCTGCACTAGTATAGGATTATCTCATCTATTTTCAAAACAGATATGCATAGATGCATCCCACAGTAAGACATTCAACAAGAAAAAGTTTATAAGATAGAAGCAAGGTACACACTTTTTGATCTAGGTAGGCATTGTTAAGATGACAGGGCGGCGATCACCTGTGTCTTGTTATGGTTGAATACCGGCAGCGAGAGATGAGCATGAGAACATCGTCAAATGCGAATACGACTGAAAATAGGGATGATCATCAAAGAAATACTATATAGAATAGAAGTAGAGGCAGTTCAGGAATGCTAGCTCTAGGGTTGTGTTGGTCGTTAGGATTTTCAAAGGGAAATGACAAGATATTTGGATGCCAGGAGGGAAAGGAAATCCTATTGCATTATCTGAGATTGAGGCGTGACATCCTTGCTTCTATAAGTACATGTATTTGATAAGCGGTTCATACAGGTTAATAAATGTTGCTCCACTTTTGAATCAGTACGATAAGTTTAGTCTGAGTGGTCTGGAGTCTTAGCATGTTTCTATGTGCTAGCTAACAGGTAAAGTGTTCGAATTCTCACATTAGCATTTTTTATATCAGCGTAAACAAAGTGTACAATTTTTTTATAAGGAAGAAACTAGTAGAGTACAATCTATAACATTGGTAATATTGGAAAAATAAATTCTTGAGTCTTTGAATTATAGAACTTCATTTTTTTACCTCAACTTAAACTAAAAATTTGCATTACGATAGGAATATGGTGGGCCAGACCCACTTGTCAGTTATACATCCATTCTTGTCACCCGATCAATGCCTCCCTGCTGCCACCAATTGCCCTCATATATAATCCACCACCATTGCCTCTCCATCTAGATGGCGGTAGGGCAAAATGGATTGAACATGACTCGAATAATGGCATACCACATTCTCATTAATTTTATTTTTTCAATACAAAATCAAATAATGAAGACACTCTTGTTTGGAGCCACATATTTGCATCTTCTCGAATTTGGATCTCAAATTATTTGTATACTCCATAGTATATATATTACATATAATTATGTATCATCGTCATCCTCATACTCCTCCCATTTCACTATATTTGTCTATAGCCTTGAGAGTATATCTCTACTTTATATAAAGAGGAGTTGGTGGTCGTCGGTGCGTTCTCCTCTCCCCTCTCTACAGCCATCCAATTTAATCTAGACCATTTATCTCTCTCCTCTCTCTCTCTCTCTCTCTCTCTTAGGATACAACCGCCCACCCTCTCCACTTTCTTATCTCCTCGCGCATTTTGGCCACCTGTGTATCTCTGTCGTTTGCTCTCCAATGTTTGATGTGTGAAGTTGGCTAGACAGTAAGTTCTATCTCACCATTTTTATGACTCCGTTGCAACACACGGGTCTCTAACTATTGTTTCGTAATATTTGTCCATTGAGAGAATCAAGAGTACAGTTATTGTAATGTTCCCACTCTCTATCCCTTTTTAACTATTTTAGAAGTGGTTAAGTATTTTGGTATGTCATTTAATAGGGGTTGTATGGTCATTTCTTATTAGTTTTAATAGGGGTCTGTGCGCATGGTGGGTTGTGGACAACTATAGTGAAATGGAGGAAGTATATTTATTTATAAAAATTGTTGTCCATATAAAATCAAAATAAATATGTCTGCACAGTCACATATTTAGAGAAAATTTGGAAAAGCAATATAAATTTTACTCGTGTATCTTGTTACTCAAAATGAACTTTGTGCACATGAATGGCAAGTATACAACTCCATCCACCGAGGTTCACATCCTAATGCCCACATTTAAGCACACGCGATTGCACCTCAGTATGAACTTTGTAATTCTAGTCATGTGGTAAGGGGTGGTACTCTCGTGTGTGTGTGTGTGTGTGTGTGTGTGTTAGGTGCATGGTGCTGTGTGTCGACACGTCTACCTCATAATCAGGAAAAATATGCCAACATAGAATTTTGAAGTCAAAACATTTCAAATTTTATCAATATATTTGTTATTATATATTTTTTTATTTCCTTCAAATAATACCACCCGATTGGCTTAAAAACACATGTAATGTAATTTGTATGGTTCTTAGTATGAGAGATATGGAAACTAATCCCTTATGGATCAATTAGCTGTTATGCATAGTAAGTTTCCAAAGTAAAATCTATTACGCATATATCATTGATTCATTTATAGAAAAGATCTGCTATGTATACTCTTAAATAGTGATCTTGGGATTACTAGTGTCAAAAAATATTTTGAAACAAAAAACTGGTCACATTGTACATCACTAATGAATCATTCTTGCACATACTATGACAAGGCTATCATATATTTGGTTTACGAAATATGTCAGCACAAAAATTTAGGATTTGATTTGTTATGCATAGAATCGCTAACAAGGCTATCATCCATGTAACAAAATTCTATAACAGCTGAGAGACCATGTTGAGGCTCTCTCCATGTTGTGATAAATATTTGATAATATTGGGACTTATTGGTGAAGGTTAAGAGGTGTTGAAGTTTGTGAAGTCAAGTTTTGAGTTTTAGCTAGGTTGCATGGGATGTTACAATGCATGTTTTCACTAATGGTGGTCAAGTGTGCAACATTTGTGCCAATAAAATGATTTCTTCATCTTTGTTGACTACAAGTTGAATTGATAGTTAGATGATCATTGACGTGGGATCAGGAGCAAATTTAGAGAGCTTGACATCCAGAACGATCATGGAGGTCAAGGGGATCATTGGGGATCAAGTCCGGTCGAAGATGGAGTCTTCGTGAAGATGGCGCGAGATGGGTCTCTACAGTAACTTAGGGTGACTTGGTAGCGTCTAAGTGTCGACGAGGCGTTTCAAGGATGTTCAAAGCTTGAGACATAAGGCATGGAAATGATAAGTCAACGAGGAGCGAAGACAATCAAGGGTCAATGTAGAGTAGCATGGTAGTTCCATGCGGCTTATGATTGACCAGAGTCAACATAAGGATATTGATGTAATTGGCATCTTATCAGAAATCTTCAAGATGGAGAATAATGTGGTGCACTCTCGGAGATGGTTTAGAGCTAGATAAACTGGGTGCATTGAGTTGTGAAGAGCCGAGGCTCATATTTTGTAATAGCCACTTTGTAATACATGCTAATCGATGTGTTGTAATTATAGCTAGCCTAGAAGGGTATTCTAGGCAAGAAAAGGGTTGGTTGAATCCTAAGTAGATATAAATGAGTGGAGAGAGTTGTCTCAGCCCTTGAGGTGCTCCAAGGTTGAGGTTGCTCCCAGAGTGCTATAAATAGAGGGGTGGATGTTGCCTCCAATACCAAGTTTTTGAGAAGGATTTATGGTTTTTCTTGTGCTCCTTTGAGTTTTTCCCACCAGGAAGTATGGATTTGTAATTCTTTCTCTCAAAGCAATGAAAGTTCTAACTTCATACATGTTCTGAAATTTATTTTATTTCTTGCAATCTGTAGTTTTTCATTGTTGCAATTTAAGTTTCTCTTCCCCTCCTTCTACTTGATGTAGTTCTATTGAATCTAGGACATGTAAGTGGTTGAGTGTTCACCTGTAACATATCCCAACCTAGCAAGATTCATTAGACTCATTCTCGCTTAAGTTGTGTTTGCAATAACCGTGTTTTTGAGATAAAATTGCTATTTTGTATGCTTCTTGAACTATTTGCATGAAAGATTGAGACTTTAGCATATCCTTGTAATTCTTTTTGGAATCATAGTCCTAAGATTATTTTCTAGCCATGGTTCAAGTTTTATTAATTTTGGATAAGTGTATCTTGAGTTTTTTAAGTTTCTTCACAGCTAAATTGCTGAAATTGCTTTCTTGATGCAACATGTACTTTGAGCAAGAATGGTATCTTCTTTGCGCTTTATTTTATAATTTCTTTTGGAAACATAACTCTAAAGACCTCACCTTTCTAGGGTTGAATTTTTGTCAATTTTAGGTGAGTAGATCTTGAGTTCTTGACATTTCTTAGCAGGTACGTTTTTTAAATTCCAATTTTTGTGTTACATGAACTTGGAGCAAGAAAGGTCTCTTTATTGGGTTTATTTTGCAATTTTTTAATCATGACTTGAGGACCTAATCTTGCTATGATTCAAGTTCCATTGATTTTGGTTAAGTATATCTTGAGTTCTTGAGGTTTCTTAGTGGCTACGTATCTGAAATTCTTGTTCTATTCTTGGTGTACTCTTAGTGTTTTTGAACCTGGTATCTTTCTCATGGCACTAGAGTTCAAGAGAAGAAATACTTGTGTTAGAGAAATTTAATTTGCACCTATTCACCCTTTTCTAGTTGCCATAACCGATCCTTCAATTGGTATCAGAGCCTGATTTTGCACTTTCTAGATTTTGGCTGGTCTTTGAGCTATGACGATAGATAAGTATTCCACCAAGCCTCCTATTTTTATAGGGTTGACTATCTCTTTTGAAAGAGTAGGATGGAGTCGTACGTTTAGGCGTAGGGATATTTTATTTGAAAAAAGGTTAAGACTTAGGGCCTGTTTGGTTCATGACCAGAAGTTGCCTAGCCACAAGTTATGCGTGCCACAGTTTTTAGGTAGTTGTTTGGTTCACTGACGTAACTGTGGCATGCCACACTTTCTTAGCACCCGGCCCCACACGTCATAGACTCAGTTTCTTGCCAAACTTTGCCACAAGTGTGGCTTCGATTTTGTTAGCCACACTTTCTGTGGCAGCCACATATTGTCTAAGTTTAGGCATGGCAAGCTTAGGTACCAACCAAACAGGCCCTTAGTTTGTGGTTCCTACCGATGAAAGTATCGATGCTGCAAATACTTTTGATGTTGAGGCAAATACTAATACAAAAAACATCATCATTTAGGAGCTTAGCTAGAATGAGCTTGATCGGATTTCTCGTCTCTCGTCATTATATGACATCTGGGTGACCCTCGATGTATATCATGAGGGCACCACCCAAATCAAGACCGTCCAATAGGATCAATACAAAAGAGAGTACAACAAATTTGAAATGCTGACTGGTGAGTCTTTCGATGAGTGTATTGGCAGATTTCATAAGATTTTGAGCAACTACCGAGCTGTTGGTCTCATATACCCAAACTCGGATAATGCTTGATAAATGCTTGTCCTTCTAGTCTTGGTCCTCGAGGATTGTTCGCCTACCTGACCAGGTACTATTCATGATGTCTGACCTCTATGCATGTCAAGAGTTGTTTTGCTCTGTTTTCGGTAGATTTTTTATGTGGCGATTGGTCTCTAATCTTCATAACTTTTCATAGCTATTGGAGTGAAGATCGATGTATACTTATTGGAGTTAAGATCGACAGATACTTATTGGAGTTCAGATCGACAGATACTTAGAGAAAAAAATTTAAAGGCACTATTTATTTTCTTTTATTATTATACCGGTCTTACAAGTAGTAAAATATCCTAGCGGATATATGTGATATGCAATGCAACAATTAATCAGCAAATGCATGCATGGTGCACCGTTATTGTAACAGTGTACTAACCTAGGTAGCCGAGGTATCAGACCACGGCAAGACTAATGCATCGTCGTCGATCCTTTTTACCAATTTCATGGACTGTAACCTTGTGGACGATATTTCGGTCAGAAAACTTAAACATCAAACATTCGATCAGCACGTGGCCTTTGTCGGTCCTGCGCGAGCAATGACTTTTCGGACGGTCAAGAAAAGCTTGCTTGCAATTGGCCCCCACGTTTTCACCAAAAAGTCTTGTCTAATTTTTCAAAAGCGTTCGTCAGGAGCCGTAACTTTTTGTTTAGTACTGCGAAAGCAAACTTTCCCAGATCACATCGGCAATCACTTTGCGAACGGAGATTGGACAGGCAATGGGCATATGACCGTGGTACGCTGCTCAGCGGATTTAGCTACGAGGAGACCAAAAAAAACTATGGGCATCTACTTTTTAACTCTTAAAGCTGATTTTTAGTTTTTGCTACAGTATTTAACTTTTAAATAATGTATTTTTTTAAAACGGAGTATATGACTTAATTGTAGTACACGTTAAAAGCCTAACATCTATACCATCTAAAATCGCAAACTAATTGGAGTATTTTTTAAGATGAAATCTATAAGTTAATTGTAGTACACGTTAAAAACCCAACATCTATACCATCTAAAATAGAAAGTGAGTATCTCTCTCCGTAATCTCTACGTAAACAGCTAAAATTCAAAAATTTCAGCTAAAAGTCATAAGCCACAGCTATAAAGAACAGGCCCTATATGTTTGATGAGAGGTTAAGTAACGCTAATAATAATAATAATAATAATAATAATAATAATAATAATAATAATAATAATAATAATAATAATAATTGTAAAACATTTAGAATTATAGTGTAAATTTATTGATGAATCTTACTGGCCCTCTCTCCCTCCGCCCCTTATGCTGCTAGCGTTCGGCTCCGTACGTACGCACGCGCGTCTTTAGTTGTAGCGCATGCTGCACGCATGTACGGCGCATGGTCGGTGCATGCCTCGTCAGGGAGAATGGACAATAGCGCTGGCGGCCGGGAGACGAAACCAATGGCAAAGTTTTGAGGTTTCCTGGTCTGCACCGCGCCAGCGTACTCAGCACTCAACAACGGTGCAAGCCCGCAAGGGATTCACGGCGGCCGGCCGGTCTGCCATCCATCAACTATAGCTAGCTCGTAGTACTAAGCACCAAAAAAAGCAGCAGCCTGATCACTCTCGTCGCGGATCGCCGACCGTATCTGCCTTTTACAGTAGACCGAGATCTATCAATCCGCTGGGCTCTAGCTACTTGCGTTCTTCCTTCCCCCCACGCCGGTCGGTGCAGATTAATCAGTGATAAGAGGCGCGATCGAGCGTGGTGTGAGTGCTACAGGATCATGCAGGTTTATAACAAAGCAAACGAAAACTATTCCATTTTGTTAGCGTCTAGCAGTCTAGCTTGGGAGTCTTCTTTCCAGAAATTTATCCCTGCCTTGACTCCTCTCCGAAATACCAGTCTCGAAGCAGCCGCCGTTCTTGGCGCTGAAGCTTCTTCCTGCATGTATCCAAGCACGCATGGAGCGCTCGACTGGCGGCCATGCAGGCGGAGCACGAAACCGGGGAACTCGACAGGGGACCGATCAGCCCCCACGCGCGCAACCACCACCACCTGACGCGGGCCCCCGCAACGGCCCAACCACGCATGCCGCCGGGGGTTGCGGTTTCCATGATTCCATCCCCTTTCTGCCTGCAAGCTAGGCCCCATTGCCACGGCTTGGCCTTCTCAGCCTCGACTCGGAGAGAGAGCGAGAGAGGAGAGGCGTGTGACACTGACAGTATGAGGGATCTCGTGTTGGTGTCCTTGGTTGACGTGACGTCGCGTCTAGGTGAGGAGAGTGAACTGAAGGGGCACTGGGGAGGGCATGTGACGCTGCCCAGGGGCTCACCGTGCGATGCCCGACAGTCCATGTGGCTCTGACTCGGATGGCAAAAACCACTGCATGGAAGCCCACCAGGCGCGCCCCACTACGGCCGTATCGAACGCAAGTAGCCAGGTAGGGCACCGCGCGCTGCCGGTGAAGATCTCTGTAGCACCCTGATTTGTTTAGATGGGGTCACATTAACGAACCCTAATTTAGTTAAGGACTTATTTGAGGGACAAGTCTTAACTCCTTTTCCCCTCAATCAGCCGCCACCCTCTTCAAGTCTCTCTCTCTCTTCCCTTGCGCGTGTGGTACGGCACCCCTAGCGGTGGCCGACGGCAGCGTGTGGCGGTGGCAGCGGCTGGCGTGGCGAGGGCACATGGTGGTAGCGACGGCGGCGGCGGCGCTGACGGCGCGGGCGGCACAGCGCATTGGCGCAGCGGTGGCCATGGCGTGCGGGGTGGCGGCGTGCGGTGCGGCGGCGGCACGACTAGCATGGGCCAGAGGCGGTGCGACGAAGCAGTCCGAGCAACGCGACTAGCTCGGGCCAGAGGCGGTGCCGGCCTTGGCAAGCGGCGGTGGGCCATGGTGGCGGTGGTGGCCGGCTGTAGGCCATGGTAGGCGGTGGTGGCCGGTGGCGGCGGCCAACCGGCGATGGCGATGGTGGCCGATGGCCGGTGACCGTTTTCACGGTCACACGGATCGGTCGGCCAAGCCACGGTCGAACACGTATTCACGCGGTGCTTTCCTAAGTCGTGCAGCGGAGCGTGTTTCACACGGCCGAACGCCGTTCGCGTGGCCGAGTGGCGGTTCACGCGGCCGAGCGGCGGTTCGTGTGGCCGAACAGCGTTTCGCACGGCCGTGGGGCTAGCGAACCTGTTTCCTCTCCAATCAAGTTTACCTCCTGTTGTTCTTTTATCAAACTCATCTGTGCCAGATCGGTTGCTTTCTATTCCATCATGTAGGATCTAACGCAGCTGTTGAGGGAGCGTTCGTGTAGTTGCAGATTTCAGATCCTTCGTACAGCGTGTCCGCCGAGCGTGCTCAAGGCAAGTACCTCGCGGTCGTGACCTTCCCGTTTCGCATATCACGTGTTTCTAGTTTACTTGTCACCTTGTCATTAAGTATAATTATCATATCACTCATGCTTGCTTGGCTAATATCATATCATTAAAGTTACCTGTCTGATATCATATTATTAATGTTTCCTGGCTGATATCATATCACTGAAGTTACCTGGCTAATATCATATCACTAAAGTTATCTAGTTATTATTATATCACTAAAACTTATCAGGTCATTGTCGTATCACTAATGCTTGTCTGGTTATTATCGTATCGCTCATGTTTGCCTAGTTATAGACTTTTAATACTATATTCATACCATGATATTCTAAGTTATTTTATTTCACATGCTTTTATGTTTATTAGGATGCTCAGTTAAAATGTTCTAGAATTCATGCTTTTAATTAGTGTTTTAGAATTCATTCTTAAATCGTTAATGGGAGTAGCATATGAATATGTTTTAACTTAGATTTAAACTATTAGCACTCTTTTGACATTAGGGCTGCTTTGTTTTAGTTTTCTAATATCATGATCCATTAATTATATGATGTGGTATTTGAGCCATAAAGGACGTATGTATTAAACCTGTTAATTGGGCTAACAATCACTTATCACATAATAAAACTTGAATGGTTGATAACCTTGTGTGAGCTACATTATAATACTCCTACAACGACTCCTAATCCTCCATCACCATATTATCATTCCACATCACCCTCATATAGGGAATTATGTTTCTCCATTTCCAACCTTAGCCAATCCTTCCTCTTATCATAACCTTGTCTCAGCCTTTTCTTAGTTCCCTTAATTTCACACCATATAACATATTAACAATGTAACGGGTATTTGGCCTGGGGTTATTCATATATAGGGGAGATTTCCACCCATCTGGTAATGTACGGGGGCCGTACACTCTCGTTACTCAGGATATTACACCCCATCAGCGGTTATACAGTCGAAGACAGCGTTGTGCCTGACTATTCTCGTATAACCGGGTGTGTGGGAGTAATCGCCAGTGCCATTGCCATAACTTGCTAAATAACGATTATCCTTGATTGCATTGTTTCTATTACCTCTATCTCTGGCTGTTATCAGTGCTTCATTTGGTTACATTGTTTCTGATTCTGATTACACATCTTGCTTATATTGTTTGTCCTTTACATATCTTACTTGCATTACCTGTCCTTTACTCACCGTATTGCGATCGTTGTTGGGTACTTGTTGAGATTTCCAAATCTCACGCTTGCTCGTTCCATTATCAGGTGAAAGGCCAGTGGAGTGATAGCAACATGTATGGGTAGGAGCACCGTGGCTTGCTACTATTTATGCTATTTTATTTATTCTTCATTTGGTTAGAAAGTGGATTGATCCCATATTTCAAACATTACTTTCAATTTTCGTTGGCTCTCTAATAAAATAACATTTAAGTTTTAATTTTTTTGTAGTTTCTATTATTGCTTTTATTTATTTTCACTTTGATAATGTTGTTTCATAGTAGTATTCTATGTAGATATGTGAGGTGTTACAATCACCAAGGTGTGGCTTCGCCCGTGGGCTCGTTGAGGGCCTCCTTGCTTGACTTACAGGTGTTGGTGGTCGGCGTGGATCAGCACGTACCGAGCATATAAATGTGCTTGTGCGTGGCCTTGCAGAGCTTTCGCGGTCGAAAGCCCAATTCATGTGGTGTCCAGACGACATCTGCGTGTCAGCTCTCTGACTTTAGCGGAGCAAATCACATTTCACCAAACTTCAAACGACATACGGTTGATAAATTATTAAGGGGTTACACAGCTCCGTTTGGGATTGCTGTGATTTTTTTTATCGGCCAACCCTCACCAGTCGCTATTCGTAACTAGCATTATATTGGCCGTTTTATTATTGTGAAAGATGCTCCTTATCTACTCCAAATAAGAGCATGGGGGACGCACGCATGTCGTTAATTTCTTCGCCTTCATTAATAAGCAAGGAGGGGGCTGCTCGATCGATCGCGCGGGATTATCGGATCGAGCAGATTAGGGCATCTCCAATGGTTATAGCTAGCAACTAACTATAAGACTTCCACATCATCTATATAGTACACACTAAAGCTAGTATTCTAAAGAACTATCTATAAGGATAGCTATTTGATGCTTACATGCACACACAGAATTTATTGAGGCTGCCTCGTTTAGCGTTATAGACTAGTGCTTAAGGAAGAGCTGGCTCGATTTTTTTTGCATACTCTCTTTCCTCCACATAGGATATATGCTGATGTGTACATGCATATAGATAGCTGACTCAGACCATTGGAGATGCTTAGACAAAGATCGCAAGGTAGCTAGCTGCATTCATGCATGTGCGTGATGCTCCAAACAGAAGACAAGCTCACGTGAAACGTAGGTCACCGCTCGCCATCGCATAGTTAATATTACTCCATGATGCTGTATTGCTGTGGATATGATCTTGTACAAGTACTAGACAGCCAGTAATGGCGACGATTTGTGTCTAGTGTAACGTATCCTTCACACCTAATTATTCAGTTCGATAACAGAAAGGACAGGGCCGTCCGGCTGATGGCATTTGGCAACATCCCACAGGTGGTACATGTCACGCTCTTCTGCCATTAACGATTGTCTCCTGCTGTACTGCTTTCTCGCGACATTCCCAGGTGTGATGGAAGGCAATTTTCGGCCCGCTACGGCTTATACTATTTCAAAATAAGCTATTCTAAACATTTTATTAGAGATAGTTCATAACAACTGTCTATATTGTTATTATCATATACAGTTTTACAGAATTGACCGTTTGTCATTTATGATAAGCCACTCACAGACAGTTCATATTAATAACCATCTGTGATAGTTCACAAACGGTTATTAATACAAACCGTCTGTGATACTTGAAGACATCACAGACGGTTCGTATTAAAATCGTCTGTGATAGTTTATAGACGGTTATTAATACGAACCGTCTATGATATTTGCACAAGTCGCAGACATTTGTTAATATGAACCGTCTGTAATAGTTTATAGACGATTATTAACATGAATCGTCTGGGGTAATTACGTATTACAGATGATTTGTGGTTGGACATGTCTAGGACACGCCGTGTTATTAATTAATACCAAGCCAGACCGGTTCCGACAGATCTATCTTTATTGCGCTGCATTGAAGGAGGCAGACGGCTTTAGGGAAGCATTCGATTGTAAATCTAGCTGCTTGTAGATCAATTTGGTCTAACTTAGTGGTTAGTGGTTAGTTTTTGTTTCTAATTTATATACCTTGTAATGAAGAGAGATAGCTAGATTTATATCTAGTTTTATTGGTAGTTTGCTGCAATTTAAGAATGGGTCAGTACTTCTAGTTTAACATATTAATTCTTGCTTGATATATATTGCTTCATGAACAGTATGTAGCTGGCTACCTATAGTAGCATGAATAATCTAATTTGACACTAATTTATTACATGCGTACTATAGATGGACCGAAGCTGGATGTACGTTGAGAACTGTGTGAGTGAAGAGTACATTAATGGCGTGTCTGTTTTTAGAAGAGCAGTCGAGCAGGATATGTTGAAGAAGGGCATGTAATATATGTACTGTCTATGCATTGATTGTGATAATTTGAAGATGTTTACCTACTCAATGCAGATCGAAGTTCACTTTATTCGAAGGGGGTTCAAAAAGGGGTATACATGGTGAAGAGAAGATTATACAGGAAGGTGTCGAGGGAAACAATGATATGCCAGTTGTGGAATGTGCTTTCGATGGGAATAGGTCATATAATGACAATCTGGATCAGATGCTACGCGATGCAGATGGAAACTATAGTAAGAGCGAGTTTAGTAAATTCGATAGCTTGATGGAAGATCTGGAGAAACCTTTGTTCCCGAGTTGCAAGCCGTAATACACAAGATTGTCATTTATTCTTGAACTGTTGAAATTGAAGGTAAGGAATGGTTGGTCCCATAAGAGTTTCACGGCGTTGTTAGATTTCCTAGCGAACATCCTTCTGGATGGAAATGTGTTGCCTAGAACCACCTACCAAGCCAAGAATGTTCTTTGTCTATTGAGAATGGAAGTGGAAAGAATACATGCATATCCAAATAATTGTATCCTCTACCGTAAAGAGTACACAAAATTACATGTTTGTCCGGTGTGCAAAACATCTCGATACAAGTGTAAGAATGACTCCGATGACGGCGAAGGCATCGAGGTGAAGCAAAGATCTCCTATTAAGATATTGTGGTATCTACCTATAATTTTTCATTTAAAGCATTTATTTGTGAACTGAAAGGATGCAAGATTACTGCGTTGGCACTCGGCGGAGCGTAAGAAAGATAGAATGATAAGACACGACGCTGATTCTGCCCAATGAAGGAACATCGATAGAATGTTTGTAGACTTCGCTGCATGATCAAGTAATATAAGGTTTGGATTGAGTACAGATAGAATGAATCCTTTCGGTAACATAAGCAGCCGAAATACCACCTGGTCTGTGAATGTACGCATGTACAACCTTCCTCCTTAGCTGTGTATGAAGCGAAAGTATATTTTGATATCACTACTTATTCAAGAACGAAGCAACGTGGGAATGATATTGATGTATATCTAGCAACATTGGTGGAAGTTCTTGTGACACTGTGGAACGAGGGGGTATAGGTATGGGATGCAGACAAACAAGAGAATTTCACTCTGCGCGTCATGTTGTTCTGCACCATCAATAATTTTCTTGCCCTTGGTAGCCTATCGAGATTGAGTACGAAAGGAGCAAAAGTCTGTCCACACTGCTTAGATTACGTCGAGAGTGTGTGGTTGAATAACTTGCGCAAAACTATGTATATGCATCACTGTAGATTCCTTCCATGATATCACCCATACCGCAAGATGAAGAAATAATTTGATGGAAAAAAGAGGATGACTCGGCACCAAGACCTTTTAGTAGGAAAGAGGTCTATAATATAGTCATGGATATCTATGTTGTACTTGGAAAGGGACGTAAGTTGAGGACCCATCAGAAGAACATGTGGAAGAAGAGGTTAGTATTTTAGGATTTGCCTTACTGAGAGTACTTAGAAGTTCACAATTGCATCGATATCATGCGTATAGAAAAGAATTCGTGATAAACAAAGGATTGTGTCAATGCACGGCATGATCTGGTTGCTATGAACATCAGGATTGCTACACTCTGCCTAAGTCCGCCAGCATGAAGATACTTGTTTCCATGCAAGGGTTGAAATTAACTGGCATGAAGTCTTATGACTATCATGTGCTAATGACATAATTACTTCCTGTTGCAATTGGAAGTATTTTACCGCACAAGGTTCGAGTGATAATCATGAGGCTACGTTATTTCTTTAACATAGTTGCTCAGAAGATCATCGATCCCGATAGACTAGATGATCTGCAAATCGAGGTGGTAACAACTCTATGACATCTTGAGATGTATTTTCCTCCATCATTTTTCAATATCATGGTCCATCTCATTATCCACCTTGTGTAAAGATATGCGGCCCCGTGTTTGCACATCATATGTATCTGTTCGAGAGGTACGTGAGAATTCTGAAGTCCTATGTATGCAATCGATCTCGGCTGGAGGGCAGCATCATCGAAGGTTATGCAACCGAAGAGGTTATTGATTTCTGCGTCGATTACATAGCTCAGGTTGAACAAATATGTGTGCATGTATCTCATCACGAGGAGAGACTAGAGGGTATCAGGACCATCAGAAGAAAAGCAATAACTCCCGATATGGATATGTACACTCAAGCCCATTTCACGGTCTTACAACTCATAACTGAAGTGTCCCCGTATATTGAAGAGAATAAGGACATACTATGCCAAGGGAATCCAGGCTAGTCAGAGATTTGGATCACGAGACAGCACAACCGTCGGTTCAACGAATGGTTTAGAGCGCGATTCACTGGGAGGTCGTCAAGTGCAATACTACAATGGTTGGCAAAATGACCAAAATTTATAATTTTGACATGGCAAAGATACAACATTAATGGGTACATATTTTATACAACAAATCAGGACAAAAAAGAGCACAATCCAGAACTCAGGTGTGCACATAGATGCATTTCATGATGAGCAGTTCAGTACCGCTAGCCCAAGCTTCTACTATGGGCTTGTAGAGAAGATTTGGGAGCCTGACTACGTAATCTTTAAGATCCCTCTATTTTGGTGCCGTTGAGTCCAACTCCCATAGGGTATAAAGGTCGACAAATACGATGTCACTACTGTGGACCTCAAATGCGTAAGATACAAAGATGAAACGTTCATACTCACGAGGCAAGCTGTTCAAGTTTTTATGTAACCGACCCGTCAAATAAGAAGCGCCATGTAGTTCTTCATGAAAAAAGAAGGATTGTCGGAGTTGAGAATATTGTGGATAAGGAAGAGTACAATCAATTTGACGAGTTGCATCCATTTGGAGACAACATCAGGCTTGAGGAAGAATAAAGCGATGAAGCAAGCTATATACGTGTCGACCATCGTGAAGGGCTTTATTTAAAAAGAAATAGACAAGTGTAATGATCTCACGCAGCGAACACATATTTGAAAATTATTCCAATGTAATTATAAGAAACTCGGCATATAATTAAGGAATTATTCTATTGTAATTGATTTGGTAATTAGAAATAATTACATATGTGATTGCATGTGCTTACTTTTTTCATAGGGCATGGCTAGCACTTCTTGAGGCTAGCTGAAAAATAGGATTTGTTGTACTGTCACAGACGGTTTCATAATATAATCGTCTGTGATACCAATATCACATACGGTTCTATTATGAAACCGTCTGTGATGTAGTTTTTATCATAGACGGTTTTTAATGGAACTGTATGTGACAATTCCTTCTATAAGTAGGACTCCACTAGGGTTTGCGCCTTTACTCCTCACTTGTGTGCCCCTGCAGCTTGTCTACTGATGCCTCCTCAAGTGCCACCTCCTTCCCAATCTCCACCTCCCACGTATTGCCTCGTGCAAATCCGCCGTAGCCAGCCTCCCCGTGTCTCTGTCTTCTCAAACCTCGATGACCTCGGTCTCTTCTTTCCCAACCGCAATCATGTCTTCACCACCGGCGTCTTCGATCAACCTCTTCTACCCTAACCATAATAACATCTTCATTGACTTTCTCTACTGGTATTACTCCCCATTGGTATGTGAGTTAGCAATTTATCTATGTGCTTGTGAGTTAGCCATGAGTAGTTTGTCTATGTTCTAGGATTTGGACCAATGGAAGGAACCCCTTTTAACAGTATAGTTAAAGAAAAATAAGCCGTAAACTAACAATATGGTCTAACCAGTAAATACATTAGAAAACAGCCTTAACCTTTATTTATATGATTGCACTTTGAAATTTGATACATGGTTTTGCAATAGTTTTCACAAATTACTTGTAGCTTTGCAAATTTTAATCATACCAATATAAATAGGCATTGAGAATAAATTAAGGCATATCATTTTCTGTTAGATGTAGAAATTCCCACGGATAACCTGAAAAACCCTGGAAATTATCTTATTAGTCAAGTAAAAAAAAGGTTTGCACTATTGAAATTGTGGGGCTTGATTTTAATTGTGCAAATTAGTCAAGCAAAAAAAAAAGGTTTGCACTATTGAAATTCTTATGAAATCAATGCAAAGATGAAAGCTTTAAGTGAAGGTGAAATCAATTTAAACTGATACTAATATCACAAACAGTTCTTTTAAAGAGAGATGTCATCGTCGCCATCGATGTCGCCGATTGGGTTTGATGCTCCGAACACTGGGTAATCAGGCATGGCAGATGTAACATCCTGATTTTCAGAGCCTTTTTGAAGCTTTTAAAATAAAATTCACCATTTGAATTTTCTGGAATTAATTAAAAGCTTAAATGAATTTTTATGAATTAAAAGGATTTAATATGAATAATTTGAACATGAACATTTGCCAAAATTATTTTATTTGAGTTCTTTGTGTCTCAAGGAATTTATTGGAATTTTTCTGGATTTTTCTGGATTTATTTGCTATTTTCTAGAGCTCAAAAGAGTTTATTTGAATTTTTGGAAAAAGAAAAGAAAAAGAAAATCCTATTTTTCCTAAAACCGGTCGGCCCAACACCGGCCCGGTCCAGCCCGCTCGCCCGCCGGTCGCCCCCGCCTGCCACGCGTCAGGCATCAGCGCCCGCGCCCGCTCCGCCTTGGCCGCCCCGATGATCGCCACGTGGCCGTCATCCGCCAGCCCAGCGCCCGCGCCCCCGCATCCCGACCGCCCGCCCACCCGCGCCACCGACAGGTGGGGCCCACCTGTCAGGCGCGTCGTCCCCGAGCGGGACTCTTCTTCCCCGTCTCCGTCGCAGACTCCTCCGCCGTACCCGTCCCGGATGCCTCGCCGCCGTGTATAAATACGGGGGCCGACCCCTCGGCTTCTCCCCGTCTCGAGCCGCCGCCACCGCCGCCGCTCACCGCCGTCGACGCCCGTAGCCGCCGTCGCCCGTGTGCGTCCGCCGCCTCCGCCGTTGCCTTCGCCACTTTCCGTCGCCGTCGTCGTCTCCGTTGCCGTCGCCGTCGTCGTCATCGCCGGTGAGACACCCGCCGCCGTCACGAACCCCTCCCGCCGGACAGCCGCCGCCGCTACCTCACCGTCGGCCAGACCCCGCCGCCCGCGCCGCGCCGCCTCGGCCGCTCCGTCCGCGCCGCCTCGCGCCCCGTGCACGCGCACGTCAGCGCTGACGCCAGCCGCCCGCGACCCTTCGCCTTCCCGTGGACGTCGTCCACCGTGCGCCGTCTCGCTGCCAGCCGGGCCCACCCGTCAGCCGTGCACCCGTAAACCCGCCGCATCAGCTATGCCGTGTCAGCGCCGCGTCAGCACCCGCCGCTTGCACCAGCGGCCCAGTCAGCCGTACTGTTCCGTGAGCCGAGCCCACCGTAGACCCAGCTTCCCGTGCGCCCGGTCCACAGCACAGTGCACTTTTCCAATTTTCCCGATTTTTAGAAAATTCAATTTTCCAAGAGCTCGTTCTCCCTCGTCCTAGCTCCGATTGACCCCGTTCTTTTTTCTAAATTCATCTAAAATTGAGCTCTACCTTTTGGTTCAGGTTTGAAAGTTTTTGGAGTTAATTTGAATTTTATTTGAATTTAGTTTCTCTTTTCGTCTCGTTTTCTCTCTCGTTAGATCGCGTGTTCGAGGGAGCGGAAGTTGGATTTGAAGATCTAGAGCCCTCATCTGAGCAAGGCCAAGGCAAGTCGTATTTTTTGATCATGTTGAACCCAGTTTTCAAATCTATTATGTATTATTTTGTTTCAAATTATCATGCATTGCTATTTATTATTAAAACCTTGTATTGGTAGTTATACTCCTAATTGGTTAAATCCCTCCATGATAACTTGATTGCCATGATTCCATTGACACCTTAGGATTGGGAATTATTTAGTGATAAAATAATAATTGTCACATGGGGTTACGTTCAACTGCTTAGCCTGCTTATTATTAGTTCGCTGGGATCTGTCATCACATGTGGTTAATTAATCCTGATTTAATGATTTACTTGAACGTGGTGGTTAGCCACAGTTATAAAATTTGTATGTCATGACATGGGTAGTGTCATGGGCATTGGTTATACAAACTTGGTTTTCACTTGGGCGAACGATCGTGCAGTAAAGGGGGTGCTGGATGCACATTGGGATGTGGATGTTTCGCCTGGGTAATTCTTAAGGACTTAACTTTGTGCGCCATTGATCTGAGCTTAATCGTGCAAACCACATGTCTAGTATGGGATAGACCTGGCATAATAATTTGTGAAGTCTCCACTTTGGTTTTACTACTGATGTTGTGTGGCGCAAGAGGGGGCAATTATCGACTAGGGGGTTACCCTACTCGACGGTGAATCCTTAGCGAGTGGGATCGGGTGGAGATGGATCATTGTAAAAGCCTTGTTGTGATTTCCTTAAGCTGAGGCTAATCACATCGTGTGGGTACAGTTGTGCAACCTCTGCAGAGTGTAAACTATTCGAATAGCCGTGTCCTCGGTCATGGACAATGCTCGGTGATTTCACACGAGGGGTAGAGTCTTTATGAAATTGGGGTTTGGTTTGAGATGGGAAGTGAATGGTTAGTTCACTTGTGGATTTATTCAATTCCTTTGATTATCTACTTCGTGTCTGTTGTTAAATTAGCTTTACAATCTATTTATTGTATTCACTTCAAATTGTCGCATTATGCAAAATTAACCTTTCAGCCATCCATTGTTAAGCTTTGCATACTATATTGCATTCATTTGTTATAAACGACTTGCTGAGTACCAATGTACTCACGGCTTTATGCCCATGTTGCTCAGTTGAGGAGGAGGGACCAGATCAGCAGGAGTTGCTAGAAGGAGGCTATTACGAGGACTTCACGGATTAGGACTTCGCTCCCCAGTCGATTGCCTGTGGGCATGTCGAGTGGCTGCTACGCTTAAATTTTGGATTTCCGCTGCTAGTTTCTTTAAAGCCCTTCAGGCTAATAATTGTAAGCTTGGCCATAAGGTCGTACTTTGATGGTTATTAATACAATTTGGATTTCCTTTAGAATATCGTGATGTGGATGATATTTGTCTTTGTTTACGCTGTGTGCACTAGCGTGATCCTGGACTAGTGCAGAATACACAGTAGAGTCCGCATTTGTATATTCGGGTCTCGACAGAGATGGTATCAGAGCTATATCGACTGTAGGACGGAGCCCTAATTAGAATGGTCGAAATAGTCAAGTTTTCAAATTTTATTTTCTAAATCAAATCAACCAAATGATTCTCTAGTAATTCTTTATTCTTACCTCATTCTTAGGATTCTTACTCCTTGCCTCCTCTGAGAATTTATTTTCGAAACTTAATTTGACTTCTTATCCTATAATGTCTATAGATGTCTCGAGTGTCCCTCGATCAAAGTAAAAGTTGGCAAGGAATTCTTCAAGGTGTGCTGTGAAGTTTGGATCAAGGAAGCACCCAATGCTTTAAGACAAGATTGGAGATTTTCGAGAAGATTAGGAGCCGCTAGATTTGAACCCTGTTATAGTTTTAGCATCGTGTAGAACGTTTTGCTTCTTATTTGCCGTTGTTTGTGATGTGAGCTGCAGTTTTGCTTTTAGCATTATGATGCAGTCATGTCAAAAATCTTTTTGTGGAGTTTATTGCTTCTTTTGTTAGCCTTTTCGGCTAAGTGTTTCTTAGTTTAGGGTTGCCATTAGATATCCCCCTTAGACGAACTTACCACTTATCTTTGCTTTTCCCTCTTACCTGGTAAGCCCTGTGAAGCCAGTTCTCAAGCAAGTGATTGTTCTTTTCAGATGGTTGATACCCGGAGCTCCGCAGGACGTGGTCAGATGAGTCAGGATCCTGAGGGCAGTCAGGCAACTCCGGAGCAGCATGCAAACCCAGCTGGACTAGATCCGACCTTGAGTCAGTTCATGGCAGCCCAGACTCAGTTGTTGAACACCATGATGCAGAACATGAACGCCATGATGAATCGACAGAGTCAAGACATGGCCATGCCTCCACCAGTTCGCCAGCAGTCCAAGTTTGCAGAATTTATGAGAACAAGGCCTCCTACCTATTCACGGTCTTCTGAGCCATTAGAAGCCGATGACTGGCTGCGCTCAGTGGAAAAGAAGCTTAACCTTGCCCAGTGTACAGATCGCGAGAAGGTGTTGTATGCAGCCCATCAGCTTGAGGGTGCTGCAGCCGAGTGGTGGGAAAATTATTGTGCCGCTCATGAGGATCCAGAGAGTATCACTTGGGTTGAGTTCGCAGAAGCTTTTCGTCATGCCCATATCCTGGATGGGGTGATCGAAATGAAGAAGGAAGAATTTCGGGAGTTGCAGCAGAAGAACATGTCCGTGAGTGAATATCTCAACAAGTTCACTCAGTTGGCCCGTTATGCTCCAGAAGATGTTGCCACAGATGATGCTCGCCAGAAGAGGTTCAAGAAAGGATTGAACCCAGGATTGAAAGTTCAGGTAGTGGGACATGATTATGCCAGTTTCCAAAACATGGTGGACAAAGCAATGCTCATTGCGGAAAGTCGTCGCGAGTTGGAAGAATCTCGCAAGAGGAGAATGATGCAGCAAGGATCACAGATGCACCAAGCTCAGAGAGCCCGCTTCAGTAATTTTCAGCCAGCTCGAGTTCCTCAGCAGTCGGGATTCAAAACTCCTGCACCAGCTCCCCGTCAGTTTTCTTCAGCGCCAAAACCAAATCCAGTGGGAAGCCAACAGCAGAGGATTACCAAGCCCATGTCAGCAGTCACTTGTTTCAAATGCAATGAGACGGGACATTACGCCAACAAATGCCCGCAGAATACCGCATTGACACCAGTTCGCTTCAACTTGGGAGCCACACCAGACCGTACCCCTGCAGCAGGGTCAGGACGCGGAGCACCTCAAGGATCAAATCAACCCAACAAAGGATCGCAGACCGTGATGCGTGGCCAGGTGAACCACGTCACCATGGAGGAGGCTCAAGCAGCGCCAGATGTGGTGATCGGTAAGTTCCCAGTAAATTCAGTACCTGCCACAGTTTTGTTTGATTCTGGAGCTTCACATTCGTTTGTTTCTCGGAGTTTTGCTCTAAAGCATAAGTTGGAAGTCGTTGCACTTGGTTCCATTTTATTGGTTCAATCCCCAGGCTCTGAGATGAGTACAAACCTAGGATGCCCCAAAGTTAGGATAGCCATCCAAGGAGTAGAGTTCTCCGCAGATTTGGTTGTGCTGAATATCCAGTCGTTAGACGTAATTTTGGGTATGGATTGGCTCAAGAAGCATCAAGCAGTGTTGGAATGTGGAAGCCGAGCAGTCACCTTGGACGGTCCCGATGGAAGCAAAGTAAGATTTGAAGCCGACATGAAGCAACCAGAAAAAGTGATGGTGTGCCAAAGTAAAGGGATTGCCCTAAATGAAGTACCAGTTGCCAGAGAATATCCCGATGTTTTTCCCGATGATCTCCCTGGGATGCCACCAAAAAGAGAAGTGGAGTTCGCAATTGAGTTAGCACCAGGCACTTCGCCAATTTCCAAGAGACCTTACCGGATGCCCGCCAATGAGTTAGCAGAATTGAAGAAGCAGATACAAGAGTTATGGGATAAAGGCTATGTCAGACCCAGTACCTCTCCGTGGGGAGCACCAGTATTGTTCGTCAAGAAGAAGGATGGTAGCCAGCGTATGTGCGTGGATTACCGAGCTCTCAATGAAGTTACTATCAAGAATAAGTACCCGTTGCCCAGAATTGATGATCTGTTCGATCAATTAAAAGGAGCTGGAGTGTTTTCCAAGATTGATTTGAGATCGGGGTATCACCAAATGAGGATTCGACCGGAGGACATACCCAAGACAGCCTTCTCAACTCGTTATGGATTATACGAGTTCACCGTGATGTCCTTTGGCTTAACCAATGCCCCAGCCTACTTTATGTACCTGATGAACAAGGTGTTCATGGATTACTTGGACAAGTTTGTCGTTGTGTTCATTGATGACATTCTGATCTACTCCAAGAATGAGGAGGAGCATGAGGAGCATTTGAGATTGGTATTGCAAAGATTGCGGGAGCACAAGTTGTATGCTAAGTTCAGCAAGTGTGAATTTTGGATGAAGGAAGTTGCCTTTTTGGGTCATGTGTTGACAGCAGAGGGAGTGTCCGTTGACTCAAGGAAAGTACAAGATGTGCTCACCTGGAAGGCACCCACGTCAGTGACCCAGGTCAGAAGCTTCCTAGGAATGGCAGGTTACTATCGAAGATTCATAGAAGGGTTCTCCAGTGTAGCCCGACCTCTTACCCAGCTATTAAAAAAAGAAAAGAAGTTTGGATGGACGCCAGAGTGCGAGAAGAGTTTTCGGAAGCTAAAGGAAAGTCTGACAACAGCACCAGTTCTAGTTTTGCCGGACATCAAGAAGGATTTTGAGATTTATTGTGACGCATCCCGCAAGGGTTTAGGGTGCGTATTGATGCAAGACAAGAGAGTGGTAGCTTATGCATCGCGCCAGTTAAGGCCACATGAGGAGAACTACCCTACGCATGATTTGGAGTTAGCAGCAGTTGTGCATGCCTTGAAAATATGGCGGCATTACCTGATGGGTAACCGATGTGAGATCTACACGGATCATAAGAGCTTGAAGTACATCTTCACCCAATCGGACCTTAACCTAAGACAAAGAAGATGGTTGGAGTTGATAAAGGACTATGACATTGGAATCCACTATCACCCAGGAAAAGCCAACGTAGTGGCAGATGCGTTGAGCAGGAAGGTGTATTGCAACACGGTTATGGTCAAGGAGAGTCAACCAGCATTGCACGAGGAATTTCAAAAGCTCAGCTTGGAGTTGGTTGAAGAAGGGATGTTAGCCACCTTGGACTTGCAGCTGACTTTGGATAGTCAGATTTGTCAAGCACAACCAGAGGATGAAAATATCCAGCGGATCAAGGTTGGATTGAAAGAAGGAAAAGCGACAGGTTTTGTGGAGGATGATCAGGGTATCATATGGTACAAGAAGCGATTGTGCGTACCCAATAAGGAAGAGTTGAAGCAATTGTTGCTTAAGGAGGCACACGAGTCATTATATTCAATTCATCCAGGCAGTACCAAGATGTATCAAGATATCAAGGATAAGTATTGGTGGCCAGGTATGAAGAGAGAAATAGCGGAGTATGTAGCGCTATGTGATGTTTGCCAGCGAGTGAAAGCAGAGCATCAAAGACCCGCAGGTTTGCTGCAACCATTGAAAATTCCCGAGTGGAAGTGGGAAGATGTGGGGATGGACTTCATCACAGGTCTACCCAGAACCAAGGAAGGGTACGACTCAATATGGGTAATTGTGGATCGATTGACAAAGGTAGCCCATTTCCTTCCAGTCAAAACCACATATTCTGGAGATAAGTTAGCAGAATTGTATATGTCCAGAATTGTGAGTCTCCACGGAGTTCCTAAGAGGATCGTGTCGGATCGTGGATCGCAGTTCACTTCTCGATTTTGGGGTAGTTTCCACGAAGCAATGGGTACTCATCTGAATTTTAGCACAGCATACCACCCACAGACCGATGGCCAGACAGAGCGTGTAAATCAAATCCTAGAGGATATGCTGAGAGCATGTGTTTTGGATCACGGAGCTAAGTGGGACAATTGCCTACCTTTTGCAGAATTTTCCTACAATAACAGTTACCAAGCCAGTTTGCAGATGTCACCGTTTGAGGCTTTGTTTGGTCGGAAGTGTAGGACCCCTCTCAATTGGAAGGAGACAGGAGAAAGGCAGATATTTGGGCCAGAGTGTTTGCAAGAAGCTGAAGAAAAAGTGCGTTTGATTCAAGAGAGGCTGAAAGCAGCTCAAGCCAGGCAAAAGAGTTATGCTGATACTCGCCGAAGAGATTTAAGCTTCGAGCCCAATGATTATGTGTATCTCAGGATCACACCTTTCAAAGGTGTTAAGCGATTCCAAATGAAGGGAAAGTTAGCACCAAGGTATGTGGGGCCATTCAAGATTTTGAAGCGCAAGGGAGAAGTTGCCTATCAGCTGGAGCTACCTGAGAACTTGAGTGGGATACATGATGTGTTTCATGTGTCTCAATTAAAGAAGTGCTTGCGAGTGCCAGAGGAAGCAGTGCCAATTGAGGCAGTGGATCTCCAGGAGGATCTGTCCTATAAAGAGCATCCCATCAAAATCTTGGAAGTGTCAGAGCGTGTTACCAGAAGAAGGGTCGTTCGTTTTTGCAAAGTTCAGTGGAGCAATCATTCAGAGGAGGAAGCAACCTGGGAAAGCGAGGAGGATCTCAAAGCGGAGTTTCCAAACCTATTCTTTAGAGAGCCAGAATCTCGGGGTCGAGATTCCGTTTAAGGGGGGGAGGTTTGTAACATCCTGATTTTCAGAGCCTTTTGGAAGCTTTTAAAATAAAATTCACCATTTGAATTTTCTGGAATTAATTAAAAGCTTAAATGAATTTTTATGAATTAAAAGGATTTAATATGAATAATTTGAACATGAACATTTGCCAAAATTATTTTATTTGAGTTCTTTGTGTCTCAAGGAATTTATTGGAATTTTTCTGGATTTTTCTGGATTTATTTGCTATTTTCTAGAGCTCAAAAGAGTTTATTTGAATTTTTGGAAAAAGAAAAGAAAAAGAAAATCCTATTTTTCCTAAAACCGGTCGGCCCAACACCGGCCCGGTCCAGCCCGCTCGCCCGCCGGTCGCCCCCGCCTGCCACGCGTCAGGCATCAGCGCCCGCGCCCGCTCCGCCTTGGCCGCCCCGATGATCGCCACGTGGCCGTCATCCGCCAGCCCAGCGCCCGCGCCCCCGCATCCCGACCGCCCGCCCACCCGCGCCACCGACAAGTGGGGCCCACCTGTCAGGCGCGTCGTCCCCGAGCGGGACTCTTCTTCCCCGTCTCCGTCGCAGACTCCTCCGCCGTACCCGTCCCGGATGCCTCGCCGCCGTGTATAAATACGGGGGCCGACCCCTCGGCTTCTCCCCGTCTCGAGCCGCCGCCACCGCCGCCGCTCACCGCCGTCGACGCCCGTAGCCGCCGTCGCCCGTGTGCGTCCGCCGCCTCCGCCGTTGCCTTCGCCACTTTCCGTCGCCGTCGTCGTCTCCGTTGCCGTCGCCGTCGTCGTCATCGCCGGTGAGACACCCGCCGCCGTCACGAACCCCTCCCGCCGGACAGCCGCCGCCGCTACCTCACCGTCGGCCAGACCCCGCCGCCCGCGCCGCGCCGCCTCGGCCGCTCCGTCCGCGCCGCCTCGCGCCCCGTGCACGCGCACGTCAGCGCTGACGCCAGCCGCCCGCGACCCTTCGCCTTCCCGTGGACGTCGTCCACCGTGCGCCGTCTCGCTGCCAGTCGGGCCCACCCGTCAGCCGTGCACCCGTAAACCCGCCGCATCAGCTATGCCGTGTCAGCGCCGCGTCAGCACCCGCCGCTTGCGCCAGCGGCCCAGTCAGCCGTACTGTTCCGTGAGCCGAGCCCACCGTAGACCCAGCTTCCCGTGCGCCCGGTCCACAGCACAGTGCACTTTTCCAATTTTCCCGATTTTTAGAAAATTCAATTTTCCAAGAGCTCGTTCTCCCTCGTCCTAGCTCCGATTGACCCCGTTCTTTTTTCTAAATTCATCTAAAATTGAGCTCTACCTTTTGGTTCAGGTTTGAAAGTTTTTGGAGTTAATTTGAATTTTATTTGAATTTAGTTTCTCTTTTCGTCTCGTTTTCTCTCTCGTTAGATCGCGTGTTCGAGGGAGCGGAAGTTGGATTTGAAGATCTAGAGCCCTCATCTGAGCAAGGCCAAGGCAAGTCGTATTTTTTGATCATGTTGAACCCAGTTTTCAAATCTATTATGTATTATTTTGTTTCAAATTATCATGCATTGCTATTTATTATTAAAACCTTGTATTGGTAGTTATACTCCTAATTGGTTAAATCCCTCCATGATAACTTGATTGCCATGATTCCATTGACACCTTAGGATTGGGAATTATTTAGTGATAAAATAATAATTGTCACATGGGGTTACGTTCAACTGCTTAGCCTGCTTATTATTAGTTCGCTGGGATCTGTCATCACATGTGGTTAATTAATCCTGATTTAATGATTTACTTGAACGTGGTGGTTAGCCACAGTTATAAAATTTGTATGTCATGACATGGGTAGTGTCATGGGCATTGGTTATACAAACTTGGTTTTCACTTGGGCGAACGATCGTGCAGTAAAGGGGGTGCTGGATGCACATTGGGATGTGGATGTTTCGCCTGGGTAATTCTTAAGGACTTAACTTTGTGCGCCATTGATCTGAGCTTAATCGTGCAAACCACATGTCTAGTATGGGATAGACCTGGCATAATAATTTGTGAAGTCTCCACTTTGGTTTTACTACTGATGTTGTGTGGCGCAAGAGGGGGCAATTATCGACTAGGGGGTTACCCTACTCGACGGTGAATCCTTAGCGAGTGGGATCGGGTGGAGATGGATCATTGTAAAAGCCTTGTTGTGATTTCCTTAAGCTGAGGCTAATCACATCGTGTGGGTACAGTTGTGCAACCTCTGCAGAGTGTAAACTATTCGAATAGCCGTGTCCTCGGTCATGGACAATGCTCGGTGATTTCACACGAGGGGTAGAGTCTTTATGAAATTGGGGTTTGGTTTGAGATGGGAAGTGAATGGTTAGTTCACTTGTGGATTTATTCAATTCCTTTGATTATCTACTTCGTGTCTGTTGTTAAATTAGCTTTACAATCTATTTATTGTATTCACTTCAAATTGTCGCATTATGCAAAATTAACCTTTCAGCCATCCATTGTTAAGCTTTGCATACTATATTGCATTCATTTGTTATAAACGACTTGCTGAGTACCAATGTACTCACGGCTTTATGCCCATGTTGCTCAGTTGAGGAGGAGGGACCAGATCAGCAGGAGTTGCTAGAAGGAGGCTATTACGAGGACTTCACGGATTAGGACTTCGCTCCCCAGTCGATTGCCTGTGGGCATGTCGAGTGGCTGCTACGCTTAAATTTTGGATTTCCGCTGCTAGTTTCTTTAAAGCCCTTCAGGCTAATAATTGTAAGCTTGGCCATAAGGTCGTACTTTGATGGTTATTAATACAATTTGGATTTCCTTTAGAATATCGTGATGTGGATGATATTTGTCTTTGTTTACGCTGTGTGCACTAGCGTGATCCTGGACTAGTGCAGAATACACAGTAGAGTCCGGATTTGTATATTCGGGTCTCGACAGCAGAGGAGTATCAAAAAGGCCAACGGGTCGAATGACCATCACGGAGGTTCCTCCAGATGGGGTTCCTTTGCAACTGAAGAATGCAGCTGTAGCATTTCAGACTACCTGTGTGATAATTGGAAGGAAACAAGTCCCCATCACCATAGCAAACTCTAAATATTTGATAGAAGATGAGATAAATGTGCTGTGGATAGAAATTTCAAACTTGTTCGAGATCCCAGCAGAAGTCCAAGAACGCGTACAATAGCATGCGCTCCTTGAGATGGAAAAAGCGTGTAAGACCTTCAAGAGCATAATTGTCACGTAGTACATGACCAAGGATCGCATGCCCTTCACGAGGTATCCTTCCGTGTCACTGAAAACATGGGAGACCTTTGTGCGAATGAAGACAATGATCAAATTTCAATAGGAAAGTGCAGCGCACAAGGCTATCAAGGTATGAAACGCTTACCCCTACAGATTTGGCATCACTGGGTACACGGGGAAAATTCCACAATGGAGGATGGAGAATGAGGTTGTAATCCGATCGGAGGCCTTCCCACCATTTGTTAGGATCACAAACAAGCGCGCCCGAAACTGGTTAAGAGTGAGGTCATCAACCATGTCTTCAAGCGTCACCTCTTTCAAAACCCTGTAGATGAGGAAGTATCCCAACACCTGGTAATATATATTAAACTACCTAGATGCTAATAGGTTTATAACTTCATATGGTCTAAAATAACATAATTGCCTCTTGCAGCAAACATCGACTACTGAATCTTCTAAAGGCTCCTTCCAAGTAGTTAGGGAGAGGGATATACTGTCTACGACCCTAGAAAATAAGGAGCACCCAGGTCGCACGCGAAGCCTAGGGGTTATGTATCTTAGAGGCATGAATTCCCAAACGATTCTGAGGTGTATAAGAGTAGGAAGAGATCTAAGGCCGAGCGTGAGGAAAGTATGAAATAGGACTTTGATGCAAAACTTGAGGACAAAACTATCTCACTTCAAAGAGAGATAGATGCATTGAGGAAAGAACTAAGAGAAGTCTACAACCAGTCACAAGCCACCCCATTATTACGGTACCCAGTCCCCCTCAACGTCGGAGTAGCTATGCATCTGTGCCAATTTCTAATCATAGCGACACCCACTTATTATCGATGACATCCAGGTAATGTACATATCTAAAATACTACATAGATAGACCTGGTGAGCGCCTTAGCTCATCGTGTATCATTATGTAGGAGGCCACGCTGTGCATCCTCAGAATCAGGGTTGTTGGCTCCATTCTCGTTGATGCTAGGCGGGGGTTGGCGTATCCATGCATCCTAGGGACCGATTTCATGAAGGTCCAAGTGGACATGATTAATGATGTTTTCAGGGCCGTTCCATTGGATAGGCCCCTAAACAGAGAAATCAAGACACTACGAGATGCCGTCCACACATTCGTCCAGTGGCCCAATAGGGACATCACCTTGGACCCTTATGTGCCACAATCTCCACATGACCATGCTTATCAAACAGAATGCTCTATGACTCCACCTCAAGCTCCTCTTTAGAAGGCCAGCGCATCGGCTCCCGTGAAGGCGACGCCAAAAATGTATCTCAACCGAGGCGCTAAGGCCCAATCGAAGAAGATTAATGTGCCTCCTCGGGAATGGAAGTTCATACTCAGAGTGTCGTTGGTCCCCGAGTCACAATTACCCAGACTTGGACTAGTTTGAAATACTTTGTATACTTGGTACATGTAGAGGTCCAACATGAATCCAAATCGGCACAGTGGATTCACCGTGAGATACACGAAGGTGCTTGTCCTCCATGACTCGAGCTACTTTTCCATGATATTTGAAGACTTATTTTTACTATTCAACCTCGACGAACTCGATGCCTCACTTCTACGATGCTGGACAATGTAAGTGTATTGTACAATCAAGTTCTACATTCACGTAATACTGATAAATGTCATAACTTATTGCTTATATATAGATCTATGATTCAATAAGTTCTACATTCACACTTAGTCTCTATGCAATCCATTATCGATAACGGACTCTTCGTCCAAATTATATAACGAGGGGATTGCTTGCTCACAATGACAATGACTATATCATGGTACCCTTCAATCAAGGATAAGTGCTTCACTAGTTGCCATACAAGTTTTATTTGTACTTTATACACAACATGAACTTAGGATTTATCACTATAACAATATACATGACTAGAGGTGACTGGATTTTGATTGTGATTGTACCAAAGTAGAGCAAGGTAATATACCTTTGTAGTGCCACTAGCAGCTATAGGGCAGCGTATGTGGATTCTACGTTTGCCGCCATATGAAGGATATCATGGCCACTAAGACGAATGATCCAGAGGTTTGTCAAGTTGCCAATAATTATTTTGTGACTACCAATATATATATATATATATATATATATATATATATATATATATATATATATATATATATATATATATATCCCATTTCAGCGTCCTATATATATGTATGTATGTATGTATGTATGTATGTATGTATGTATGTATGTATGTATGTATGTATGTATGTATGTATGTATGTATGTATATGCTAACGATTTTAACACTCTTGGCAAACTCGTCGAAATTCAAGGAAAGCTCTCCCAATTCTTGATAACGGATGTTATAATCAAGACTGGAGAGTTCTACCCCGGCAATGAAGATTAGATGTTGACACATCTGAGACAATTGTAATCACTCAATTGTACTTAATCAAACAATTCATTAAAATGTACTTCATTTAGTTGTTCAATTCATTTGTAAGATTTGTATAATGATTGTTGTATGTTATATGTGTAATATGTTTGCTCGTTTCCAAAGGGCATAGCTAGCATTTTCTGAGGTAGCCGAAAATAGGAAATAATATAGATATTCAAATAGCCATCACAGACAATTTGTTGCAATAAACTATCTATGCTATATGAATATCACAATCAGTTTTTGGTACTAGCCATCTGTGATATGTAAGATATCACATATGGCTATGTTTGAGAACTATCTGTGATATATGACATATCACAAATGGTTTTGGCATTAACAGTCTATGATAATTAGCATATCACAGATGGCTATATTTAAGAACCGTCTGTGATACCTAAAATATCACAGATGATTTTCTGAAAAACCGTCTGTCTTGTAATTATCACAAACGGTTTGAGAGCCGTCTATGATAACCACCTATTATCATAGACACATAAAACTAGATGGTCTAATAACCGTCTGTGATGACTATTTCTGTCATAGTGATGATCTTGTCCTTTTCAGCTGCAGTTGATGATTTTTGGGTGTAGCTCATAGTTTTCTCTGTGTTTTTTGAGACGGTGTAGCTGTTGACGTAGATGGCATATACGGTTTTAGGCTTGAAAGCCGTTTGGAGAATCTGCTTCAAGAAGCCGTCTCGTTTGTTTCAACATTTGAAGAAGCCAAAAAACAAAACCTAAAAAGCTAAAAAAAATAGAGCCAAAGTTAAAAGCCTAGAAAATAGGACCATTATATGCAGCAGTAAGTTTCGCGTGTTGAGATGATTTGTTGTGCTGGTCGTTGGCCTCTCGGTCGTTACTTGTAGGCTTCGAGTACTTCAAGTTTTGCGATCTTTGAGCATCTGAGTACTCGTGTCAGACCAGCCAGTGGTCTGACTGGCCTGTGCTTGGCGGTCAGACTGGCTTCTCTCAGTGGTCTGGAAATGTTCTATGGAATTCTTGGAGTTTGGACATGGGTTGACCTGGGTGTTGTTGCTAGTGTGCATATGTGTTTATTGTTTGGTCTAAGGTTTAGGATCAGTATTTGGATGCATACATTTTGCATTAAGCATTGTTTGGATTAATTGTGCCAATTGATGACTTTGTGTATCGTACGGTGCTACGTGACGGTTTGCTTGTTTGTGTTGGTTGCAGGACTTTGGAGCTAGGTCATGGTGAGGCGTAGGAGGACTAAGACTAGGCATAGGCTAGTGCTGAGGTCTTGAATGGTCAGGGAGATGTTGAAGATAACCAAGGCTTATGGGATGGTTGCAAGCTGGGATGACGAGGAACCGGAGCGGGAGCTACTGATCGTGATCATGACGGGCAACAGCTAGGTGGACTGGGACTAGGCTTAAGGAGGAGTTGAGGTCTAGACGGTCGAGGAAGTCAGGTGCCGTCATGTGTGAGAAGAGACATGTTATCCTCGGTTTGGCCTAATGGGGGATCCATTAGGTTTTTGGGCTCAGGTTGTGAGCCTATAAAAGGAGAGGAGTGGCAAGAGCTAGGGTTTGAGAAGGTTAGCTAAGCCTTTTAGTGGCTAGCTCCTCCCTCCCATGGGAGATATGTTAGAGAGTGTGTGTGCTCTAACTGTAGAGCTCTGTCCTCCCGAGTAGAGTGGCTGTAAAATCAACCATCTCCAGAGAGCAATACATCAATCTTTGATCTACCTTGTGTATCTTTTTGATTGATTGAGTTTACTCTGTTTTGAGTTGGTTTTTTCTCTTTTCTCTCAACCCTTTCTTGATCTCTTCCTGTTGCTCTTGTTTCAGTTGGTTTAATCCCTCTTCTACCCTTCGCTTGATCTTATTGTGCCAAGGACATGGACGAGATGGAGATAATCTCTTGAGATCGATCTCCAATCATCTAGACACTTCAATAACAAGATTTTCAAGAAACCCAATTTTTTCATATTCTTGGTCTAATCGGGTGATTTCTTGATCCAAGGACTTTTGATCTGATTTCTTTGGCGATCCAGCTTACCGTGACATGTGGAAGCATATGCAAAGCTATCTTGGCCATCATCTATCCACGAGTAAAATCTGATCATCAATTTGGTTTTTAGTTCTTGGTTGGTGTGCTTGTTCTCAAATTACAAAAATGTCTCAAATTTGTCACAGATTTTTTTATTCAAGAATGGAATAGCATCTTTAGACCTTAAGCAATTTGTGTACAAAGTTTCACGGCTATTTGATCTTTTAATCAAAAGATATGTGGATTTTAGGTCTTGTAGTCGTGCGATTGCTCTGTTCTTCCAAGTCATTTTTGACTGCGTCTGGTTACGACCGCTCATTGGTTCTCAACCATACTGGTCTTTCAACCGCTCTTTGATTTTTTATTATTCATTTATAGTCGATCTCATTGGTCGAAGTTCGAATTGGTTTGACCACTTTGGTTATGATCACTAGTTGATCGTTGATCCTTCTGGTCATATTTTGAATTGATACAACCACCTTGGTTTTGGACCGTTCACTGGTCGTTGACCTCCCTAGTCATGTTTTGACTTGGTTTAACCTCTCTAGTTTTGACCATTACAGATCAACCACTCTCGAGTAGTGGTTCACATCGGTCGAATTTCAAACAGCTTCAAAAACACAGATTTCCACTCAATTTGATTTTGAACCATGTTGATTTTCTACCACTTTCTAGTCGCTGACCACTCAAGTTGAATTTTGACCACTTTGGTTTTGACCACGCTGGTTTTTGACCACTCTTTGGTCATTAACCAATCGAGTCAAATTTCTACCATGTTGGCCTTCGACCTTGTTATTTTTTTTACTACATTGGTTTTTGACTGCTCACTCTAGTCGTCGACCATTAGAATTGAATTTTGACCACATTGATTTTTGATTGGTAGTTGAATTTTGACCACATAGGGTTCTCAACCATTCATTGGTCTTTGACCATGTTGGTTGTTCGACCACTCGTTGACTTTTGACTACATTGGTTATGTAACATCCCAAAATTTGGATATTCAAAAATATATAATTTTTAAAATATTTCTCGCGTTTTGCGAGTGTTCAAAATTTCTTTTTTTTAGCATTTATTTGAAACTTCTTGAGTTTCGTGTCGTGCAAAATAAAATACTAAGAAATAATATCCAAATCTAAGATCAATGTTGGTGTTAATAAAATGAAGCCAGAAAGAATATTAGAATATATCTCTAAATGGTTGAGCCAAAAACCTTTTCTTTTAAATTCAACTGACATACAGAACCCAAGGCTGGATCTTCAAAATTTAATTATACAATTTAGAACAAATTAAAATTTATAATCAAAATCCAAGGGCAAATAATTAAAAATCCAAAAATTGAACCTAAAAACTTAACTAAAAATTTAAATTTGGAATGCCATGTAAAACACCAAAAATATGTAAATCCTAGTGCATATTAAGATTTAAAATAAAAATTCAGATTCAAAAAGTTTGCTTAAATCCTTTCCTCTCTCTCCTCTTCTTTCTCTATGGCAGGTGGGCCCACTCCTTTTCCTTTCTTCATTTTCCCCTCTCTTTTTCCTCACTGGCAGTCGGCCCTGTCTCCTTCCGCTTCCCCCACGCTCTCTTCTTCTCTCCTTCCTCCTTTCGTTTTTCCCCGTTGCGCGGCTGAGCTCGCTCCACGCCTCCCTCCCTGCGCCATCATGCGCCTGCCACTGCCCCTGCCTCTCTCAGCGCCATCACCTCACTCCGCGCCTCGCACACGTCGAGCCTCGCGCCTTCGCACGCCGAGCCCCGCGCCGGGCAATGCCCCGGTCCCTCTCCCCGCCGCCCAGTTCCTCCCGGTCCTCCGCGCCTTCCCCCGCCCCCTCTGCAGCTATAAGTGCCACTGGCTTCCCCTTTTCTCCCCGCGCCGCTTCCCTTCCTCTCCCTGCTCCTTCTCCCTCCTGGCGCCGTGGACCACCGACCGGCGCCTCCACGCCGTTCCCGGCCCCCCCGGTGATGCCCCACCACCTCGACTGCATCAAAGAGTGCCCCTGCTCCCCGCGTACATCCCCGTCGAGTCAATTGGACTCCGGTGGCTTGAGCTCGCCGCAGCAGTGATTCTTCTCCGCCTCCGGCCGAACCGCCGCTTCCGCCGCCGTTTCCTCCTCGGTTAGCACCCGCTCAATTCCTTGGGTGGGGAGCGTCACCACGTGGTCCTGCAGCTTCCCCAAGCTCCGCTCCGGCTTTTTCCCCACTCCAGTCCGCCGGCGACGCGGGCTTCCCCGCACCCCCGCAGGCCACCGCCGCCAGCCCACCTCGGCCACCCATTCGCACGGCCAACCCCACGGTAAGCTTCTCCGGTACTCCATTATGCTCTCACGAACTTCAGTTTGTCCTCCTCTCCCCGTCGGTGCCGTCGCTCCATTACCACCCCACCGCCGGCCGCACAACCCGCCGCCCTGTCGACCCGCGTCGTCTCCTCCACCGGCGTCTGCGCCTTTCCGGGAACTCATTTTTGCTGACCTATCCCGCCCCTCCGATCTCCTCTCGCCGGAATCCTCGCCGCCAGCCATGCGCCCTGCCTGCTCTGTTTTCGGTCGGCCGGCTGTGCTGCTTCAATTCCCCAACCCACAGCCAGCTTGTTTAGTATTCACCCCCCAGGGTAGCCTGAAGTACCAAGAGCTCAGTTGGTTAGTGCAGCCGAGTGCCAACCGCCGCCCCCACGTTCGAATCCGAGCACTACACGTTTATCTCCTATTTTTGCTAACCCGAATCTAAGCAGGAAGTGAGTCAAGGAAAAATTAAGAAAAAATCTATGGAAGGATTAGGACATGAATAAGATTATTAGACACTTGATTTTAGATTGGACATCAGCTAATGTGCCTTAATTAATTGTTTTAAATCTAATTTTAATTAAGAAGTGTGAGTAAAAGATGGTCCTACCTAGTGTCCAAATTTAATGAGGATCCTAATTAACTATATATATATAGACACACACACACCCAAATCAATGTTAAGGGAAGTAATTTAGGAAAGCCAAAGATAATGGAGTTATGCACAAATAGAATTTCAATATACACCCAGGTATAGAGTAATATGTAAATAATCGAGTGACTAATGGACAATAATTTAGTAACACATAAAACCAGATGCAATATTAATTGTACTTTTAGAACCCGAGTTTATGGACATCCAAAAATGTTTAAAGACCAAGTCCGGACTAACTTCGGGTAAGAAAGGATTTATGTACGATAATCATAATAACAACCTCAAGTATGACCAGTTATTCACAAGCAATATTAGCATGATATACTGACTTAAAATAGTTAGGGAATGATTTAATACGAGACCCCTAACCTTTTACCATAAGTATCAACATAAGAATGGGAGATTTTATGGAGAATAATTAAATAAATCATATATATACGTATACATACATACATGTATATATAAATATGGTTCACCAGCTGTTAATATTTCCCTAGACTCAAATTTTAATTGAAGACAACCTTAGCATACTATTAATAAATAAAATCTTAGCAGATGATTAGTAAAATATTATAACCTGATACAACCAGCCAGACTTTACATAAATGGATTTATTTCTAGAATTAAATCGCTTTGAATAATAACTAAAAATACATAGGCTAATAATGAGGGTTAAGTCAAAGGGGATCTTTAACTAAAATTTTAGTGAACGCAGTGCTACTAGAACCACATAAAATGATACGTCTCAAATTATTAGTAGTATAAATTAATTCGATAAGCTAAAAGTCATATGCATCGCCTATAAAATCCCTACTCAGGAATGGCAACACTCGACCAATAAATTAAACCCTGGCTAGATTCATGCATCTGTGCCTAGGTCTAAACTGGCTCGTGGAACTTCCTTGATAAATATAAAAATAAATAAAAGAAACTGTTAATAAAAGATCGAGTCTTCGTTTCTACCACCGGCCTTGCCTCAAAACACGCGAATCACCCACTAACTCATAATAACACCAAAATTGAGTTTATTCGGATCCATTTGGATCTCTTGAGTTATTTGCTTTTATTTGGATTCAGTCGTTTATCGCGTAATTAGAAATTGGAGCCTGAAGATTCTACGGATCAAGCGGGAACGAGATCAATGAAGACCAGAAATTAAAGATCATCGCATGATGCAACTTTGTGTGAGCTCAAGACCGTGGTAAATCGCGCCAGGCGAGTCAATACTTTGATCATGTTGAACCTACATTTTCTGCAAATTATTTTGGTTTAAATTATCACATTGCATGCTGTTACTTTATATGCAAATACATGTTTAATTTAAGATTCTAGTTATATGCCCATTGTTTACCTTGAATAATATTACACTTCCTTTGGAATACTTGAATTGTGAACCTTGTCGCCCTAGCAAAATTATAGTAGTAACATTTTGAAAATAAGTCCCTTATTATACGCCCTGCTTAGTATTGCATAAATACCCGGGGCGCTGAAATGCCCCAAGCAACATTATCATTTTTAATCATGAGAAATTGGTTGGGACAGTTATGGTGGGAATGACTGGTATATTTTGACATGATTATTTTATGCTTAAAAAAATCCCAACTTGCTTAATTATCTGAGCGGATGATTTGGGGGCTGGTATGTGGTGCAGTGGATGCACAAATTGTGGAGTGTGGTAGAACCGCTCAGATACCACTAAGGACTGAATCTTGTCATGACCTCCTGTGTAAAATAGTACAACCACAAGTCTGTAAAATACAACTTGGCTAAGTAAATTTATCGAAACCCCCGGACTCATCTCACCGGTAGTGAACAGGAGTGGATATGCAAGGGCAAGGGGAGGCCTGAAGGGACACCGAGTGGAGGGTGAAGTTTCCCAGTCGTACTAGCGCAGAGGGGAGTGGAGCCCGTACGCTAGTAGCCGTGGGGAACATCCCGTGCAACGTATGGGACCCACCGCAAGTGGGAACGGCCCATAGGGTGAGATGACAAAAGGGACTAGATACTTTGAAAAGTCACTGTGATGGTCTGCTCAACCACACTTCTAAGGAATCGCGTGGGGCAATGAGTGGATTGTCTCTTGTGGTGAAAGTGTACAAACTCTGCAGAGTCTAAAACTTAAAACTATTCGAATAGCCGTGCCCACGGTCATGGGCGGACATGGGAACTTAACCAGATATAATTCTATTTAAAAATGTTTGAAAAATGGGAATGAAAAAGTGGAGGGCAGCGGAAAGCCCTGATTTGAGTTGTTCTGGGTGTCGTCCCAGTGGTAAGTTAAGCGGCTATAACGCTGAAAGATGTTATACGGTGTGATGCCGCATGTATGGAGAAATTATGGTGATATTAGGCATATGGTGTGATGCCATATGTATGGAAAACCATGTTACTATTCTTTGAACATTATGTTTTGTTCCAAAGCTGCTAGGTCTCAGGAAATTTTATGTATCGTAGTTCAATTAGTGGCATTTCTATTCTTACAAAATTAAATATGGAAAGGGTAAATAGAGTCGTGAGTAAAGGAGATGGATGTATATAGTTAAGATATTGGTGGAATCATGTCAATCATAAATAGGAAATGATAGTGAGAATTGTGGGAGAAATAAATTGGTGGAGTCAAAAATGAATATATATAGGTCATATAGATGATTTAAATGATTGTTGGAGAATTAGGGAGTGAAAAGGTAGTTGCTAGATTAATTCCTGGGAGTGGTTGGCGATAATGGGATTAATAGGCTTTGATCAGATACTGGATGGATGAATCGGATTTTTAAGAATTTGGAGGTAAGGTAATAATGCTTGGAGTATAAACTTGGTCAATGATAATCTTGGTGGATGTCTACTAGTGAATTAGTAGAGATAGATAATGGAAAATGAGGTTGAATATTGGAAAAGCAAATTATGGTTGTGGATCAATAATAAAAGGATTGGATTGTTAGGAATTTAGAATACAAAAGATATTGGTGGATTAAATAAGTGATATTAGATAAATAATGTCACTAGCTGCTTGGAGTTTTAGGCAGCAACCAATACAGAAAGAATATGATCGGTGGATTGAGTAGAGGATGACACATGTTGTTTGGAGTTTAGAGAGCACTCAATAAAGGAAGTGTAATCTCGGTGGATTAAGTCAATTATGGCAATCGCTGTTGGGAGTCTTAGACAGCAGTTAATAAAGAGCGTGAGTCTTTGGTGGATTAAGTCGATGATGTTATTTGCGGTGAGGAGTCTTTAGGTCACAAAAACAACAATATGATATAATAATAGAAATGCTATTAGACGCGTTTTATGGCAAATAAAACAACCCGAGGCTCTCCTTTGTTAAGCCATGCATACTATTTATTTGCATCTGTGTATTGGCTCGCGGAGCACGGGGTTGGAGTGCTCACACTCGCTTTTGCGACAAAATTCAGAATCAGGAATCAAGTCACTGCGCCTCAGCAACAAGATTGGACAAGCTGGCAGAGAAGATGAAGATTGTTAAGGGCTAGGTCGCGAACCTCCAGTTGGCTGCCTGTGGGCATGTCCTGAGGGTCCCACCTGTGTGCTTCATTCCGCTGCTGCTATTTATTGATTTCGGCCTAATCGGCCCATGAGTAAGTTTACTATTATATTTATGCTTCCGCATGATATGTACTTGGATAATCAGAACTGTAATCTGTGAGCACTATCTACTGATCCAGGGAATAGTGCGGTGGAATCACAGAGGAATCCGGATTTTAATATCTGGGCTCCTACAGGTTATGACCAAGTCGAATTCTAACCACGTTGATTTCCATCTAGTAGTCGAATCCTGACCACGTTGATTTTTGATTGGTAGTCGACTTTCAACCACTGTGTTGAATTTTGACCACGTTATTTTTCCTATTATTTACTCTCAACTCTGTGAGTCTATGATCTTCAAGTTGGATTCCTGTCCTAATCTTCATAGCTTTGTAGCTATCGGAGTATAGGATAAGTGAATACTAGTGGATAAATTTTTAAGGCACCTTTCACCCCCTCTCTATTGCTATCTTCGGTCCTACGATTGGTATCAGAGTCATGTTTGCTTGTTGTTTAATCTTAATCAATCTTGAGTATGGCAACTAGTAGGGAAACTTGTGAGCTCTTCTTTGCATCTTGTCAAGGTGTTTTTTCCAATGATGTCCTTTATGACAAGAGACTTGAAATCAACTAGGGAGTGATTTTGTTTGGAAGAAACCTAAAGTGTGAGCTTTGTGGTACATTCTTTACCTTTAGTTGTTCAAGTGTCAGGGAGAAGAAGCTTATGGGAGTTAACGGATGATGATGATATTGACAAGGAGTACGAGCTTTGACTCATTATGAGGATGGTAAAACCTTATGTGACCTTGGTTTTATCCAAGATGAATATGCTTGCTTTTTGGGATAATGTGAGATGCCTAGATTATGATAATTCTAGATAGCTTGATAATGATTTTGCTAGGTTAGAATCTCATTTACCATGTGTAGGTTGTGTGTCTTTGCATGTGGATGTTGAAAAATTGAATACTTCTCTTGCATGCTTAAAATCTAAAAATAAGAAATTAAAATTGATTCACCTCACATGTGTAGAGTAGCTTGAGTTAGCTAGGGCTGAGTTTAGTGAGCCAAGTGTTTCTGTTCATGATTCTCGTGTAGGCTCAAGTGATTCTCTTGTTGTAAGCTTAGCTTCTCTTTTTAGTGTTTGTACTAGCTATGTTCCTCTTATTGGTCCAATTCATTGGTTGCTTTCTTGTTTCATCTCTTGCATATATTGTCCTTCTTTGAGAGATGGTGTAAACGCTTTGGGGAGAAAGCGCGATGATATGAGCGCTGAATCTTGCACTTAGTCACCTCCTTGCATTTGGATTTGGATCTTTCTAGGATTGAGCATGGTTCTCTTGATGTTGGCACTTGTCTCATAACTTTAGATGCTCCTATTTTGGCTAGTGCAACTCTTGTTGGCACTTCTAGTGTTGTTCGAAGGATTTTTAGCAATGACGGTGCTTTTACTTCTTTTGATACTGCTTCATTCAAAATTAAGTACCATTGCACCCATTGCAACAAAGATGGACCAAAGTTGAATTTTGCTCTCGTCGTGCCAAACACGAACGTCGAGTGCACCGTCGAGATTGTGCTTCTAAGTCTCTTGGTATTCATAGTCTTACCCATGACATGAACAACTAAGTGCAGAGTATGAAACCTCGATTTTGGAAACCAAAGCATAGTGACAGCCTTGCTGTTTTTGGGTCTGGACCCAAGGCAGCGGTCATATCGCTATTACCCCTGCAGTCAGACCGCAAGGTGGTCAGACGAGCCGAGCAATGGCGGTGTGATCGGCCCTGAGGTGGCTTGTCCACTTTTCTTGGTTTCAGTGAGATTCTGGACCTGTGTCATGCGTTTCTTATGTCTTTATTTTTAGTCCACATACTGTCCCAAGGAAGATTTTCCGTCGTTTCTCAAGTGGTGGATCTCGTTCTCCCCATCGAGGTGCACACCTACAGCAAGGAGGAGTTGTAAGTTCTTCTGGTGCTTCTGTTGGTTCTCATCTTGGTGCTTTCAAGTAAGGCATTCGTTGCTTTTTTAGATATGGCACTCATTTTACTTATCGAGTTGTCCACTTGCGGCATGCCTCCAAGTTTGGATTTTCTTATATGAACCATATTTTGCATCATGCTAACTCGCATACTTCTAATGTTGGTGTGTCTAAGTTTTGGGTTTTCAAGTACTTAATTACTAACTTTTCGGAATCCAAGACTCGGTCACTTTGTTCTTCTCATATGTAGGTACCGGAGACACAGGTTAGAGAATATGTGATTGATTGGGTTCTAATCTTTTGCTTCATCACATGATTAACACATTTGTTGGTTCTCCACTCCCTTTGATGGCCTCCAAGAGGCATATCCTTTTACGTTTGGTGTTTCCACCTACTTTGTGAGCGACCCTATACTTTCATACCCTCATATTTATGTTTGATCATAATTGGCATGTTGTGTTTGTCCATGTGCTCACTTATATAATTTTGGCATGTACTACACATGTTATTTTCTTGTCATATCTTTATGTGTATTTTGCTTAGGTATCCATGTGTTATATTATATGCATTAATTTATTGGATGCTTAAACTTTGACTTGACTTCATAAGCATAAGTTACTTGTTGAATGTGTATTAGAAGTCAAGTATCATCATGACTTTGTGTCTTGTTGTATCTATCCTGTTTTATTGCTTACATCTTATTTCTTATGTCCATTCACCATTATTTATACATCTTAGCATACTATCCATGATTTTTATTTGTCATGATATATGTCTACATGATGTGTGTTTCATTATGGATATTTTGAGCTTAATTATATCTTGAATAATTTTCTACATCATGCTATATTTATTCATGCCTTATCTTTTTGGTTCATGTGTACATACTTATACTTGTATCCATGCTAGCATATGATTTTATGACTTTTCCTTGCCACCTACTATGTGTATATGATTTTGATTCATTGAGATGCATGTATATCTTGAACTTATTCATTTTTGTCCTGATTCGTTGAGATGCATGTATATCTTGAACTTATTCATTTCTTTCCTGATATGAAAATAGTCTGTATGACATTTTGGTAGTTTTAAATTTTGTTTATGCTTTAGACATCATGAGAACTATGATTAGTCCACAAGATTCTTTTAAATTTGGTTTGCACTAAGTTTTGTTGTTCTAGATGCTCTGATGAGGGCTAGATTGAGCTTGTGTGTGTGTGGGGTGTTCTCATGTGTTCTTTGTCATTAGTACTTGTGATGCTACTTTTGTTGTCATGTGTCTTAGTACTGAATCCATACTTGTATATCACTTACCCTAGTACTAGGACACCAATTGTTCCTGTGTTTAAGTCATAGGTTGTGGATGTGAGGGAGAGACCATGTGGCTTGTGTGGATGTTTTGTGTCTCTCATCTCCTTTGAACTTCTGGTGAAGGTTTCTATTGATCTCACGATGTAACTTCAGTCAGCTTTCACCATATCAACTACATCACATCGCCAAGCGATGTGCGGAGGTTTGCTCCCTTGTAACTTTCAGTTTCTTGCTTACCACTACTTGATTTCGCATAGCATTTATGTTCTAGTGGTAGGAAGGGGTTGTCCGGATAGATTGGAACCAACTCTAGATGATTTTATCTCAGTTGCACCTCTCATCCAAGTGGTTCTCTAGGATTATTTACTGCCTAATTTCAGATTTCTTCTTGGTAACTAGTGTCTTGTGTTATGATAGCTAGTGTTGCTTTTTACTCCGTGGTATGAGGTTATAGGCTAGAGACTATGAGGGAAGGGTGTGTCTGGGAGTCATCTCGTTGAGTTTGAACCCTTATTTTCTAGATTTTACGTCTAAATTCTTGGCTATTCTCAATTTGCCTTCTTTAAGTGGAATTGGAGCTTCCTTCTTTTTAGTCTGCTTTTCATGGGGAGCTTACTTCTTGTGCATTCATTTATATCATATTGCATTTTAATTTCAGCATGCATTGTATATACATGAATATTTGTACAAATCATGGAGCATTAACTATTATCCTTATGTGACATGATATCTTGTCTTACATCTTGTCATGACTTATGCTAGATTGCTAGATTTATCATGGCCTTCTATGTGTAACTCAACCTTTGCCATGCTAGCTTTATTAAATGTGAACAACTTGAATTAAATCATATTGAGAGACCATGTGGTTGTGACCCCATGTGTGTGTGATGAGTAATTGACAAGGGTTATGAAAAGATTGAGTTTAGTTTGTGCTTTTCGTGCCATGTTGGCATTTGGCTCAGTCCGGTTGGTTAGACGGACTTATCGCATATTCTTTCTCCCGATTGGTTGTTTGGGTAAATTCATGCCTGAGTATAGTTCATTGATGCTATTTATGCTTATATGTGTCGAGCGGTGCTATTTGATGTGTTTCTTGTCTGTGATGGCTACAGGATGTCGAGACGGAGTCGTGGCGAGACACGGAGGACCGGACTAGGCGCAGGTGGTGCCGAGGTCAGAACGGTCGAATTGTGTCGAAGACGGCGGAGACTCGAGGTGGTTGCGAGGCTTGGATGGCAAGGAACGCGGAAGCTTCCCGGAAGGTGCAGGAGGGGCGTTTCGGTAAAACCGCAAGCTGCACAGGTGGAGGCGGTTTCGTTCGGAATTTAGCAGGCGTAACGGGTTGGAGACCCGTTAGCCAAAGGCTATAAATAGGAGTGAATTCCTGGTTGTACACATGGCTTTTGGAGAGAGTTAGGGTTTTGCTTTAGTCAAAAGAGCCTTTGGAGAGGTTGTTTTGCTTTGAGGCTTTAGTTGGTAGGAGAGAGCAGGTGTTGTCTCCCGTAGCTTCTCTATTCTTGTTGTCTCCTTCATGTGTTCTTGAGAGATAGAGAGAGGAGTTCTTGATTTCTCCAAGCATGTATGGGATTGTAGGGATGATATGAGTTGATACTCCTTGTAATCATGTATCTCCCATCCTCAATATCAATATGAGATGGCTTTGTTTGAGTTTGATTGAGTTCCTGGCTCTCTGTTGGTTTTTGCCTTCGATGCCTTCTCTGCTTGATTTCTTGATTTTTCAGTTCTTGTGTTGATTTTTGCTGAGGGGTGGCAAATGGGTTGCTCTGTGATGAAATTGCATTTCTAGATCAGTTGGTCAGCTAGTTCCAAGAGCAAATTGATTGAATCGCAAGAATCACTTTTTCCCTGTTCTGTGTTCTTGAGCCCCCTGTTTTTCTTTTCTAGGGTTTTGATGTAGTTCATGTTTCCCTTCATGAGATGGCATGAAACTTGGCATGTTAAGTCCTGAGGCTATTAAGTAGCTATCCTCAAAGTTTCATGGTCAAAGGATCAGAGATTAGATGTGAATTTGAGTATTTGTGCAGCTCTCTGTACTTTTTCAGATTATGACTTAAATCTGAAATTCTAGGGCTATTGTTGATTTCTCTTGTTGTTTAAGGTCTCTGTACTATTTAAAATATGTTTTTGACCTTTCAGCTCAGATAGAAAAGAAGAAAATCTCAATTTCCAAGTTTGTGAGCAATTTTCTGAGTTGCTGAAAATTTTCAGGCTGCTGTGCCTCGAGGGGCGGTCAGACCGGAGGGCCCTTGGCGGTCAGACAGCACCCACCAAGGCGGTCAGACCGATGCCATAAGCCCGGTCAGACCGGCCTGTATGCAGCGGTCAGACCGGCCTGCATACGGCGGTCTGACCGGCCCTGCTCCCTTCGGGTGATGTTTCACTGAGTTATGTTTCAATCCCTGTTTTCTTTGGATGTCTTTTCTCTTGATATTCCTATTTTTGGTTGACTCTCTAGTGGGCATAATCTTTTCTTCCCAGCATTTGTTGCTTTCATGTGAAGGATGTTTTAATTGCATGCTTTTGGGGGATTTTTAAAAGTCGACATTCACCCCCCTCTGTCGCCATTTCGGTCCAACACATGTCTTGTTGGATCATGTGATTAGTCTAGCTCTAGTGATACACTTATGATTGCTATGTAGGAAATAAGACGCATTAAACCAGTACCTAAACTTGCTTTGCTTGGCTGGAGGAGTGGGGAAGCAGAGCGAGGCCGAGGGGCATAGCACGGGGACGAGGCCAAGGCCCAGGGGGAGGATGGGCTGACGGAGAGTGCATGTGGCCAAGGACGGGGTGTGGCGACAAGGTGGGAGGGGCGGGCAGCGCGGTGGTTGGGGCGGGCTGCACGGTGGGAGGGGCAAGCGGTGTGGCGGGTAGCGTGGTGGAAGGGGATCAACTAAATGCAGATCAAGAATTTGGGGATGGGAATTTAGGCGTGGCAGCCGAAGGGTTAGGGTTAGATTAGGGGATCGACTCATCCACAACCGCACCTCCAAGTCAATCGAACAACTGCAAGCGTCTCCAGCCAATCCAATGGCGGGATCATTTAGCCTGGTCCGAACATCACCGTCGCCATTGATCATCCAAAACCGATCGAACGTCGTGAAATGAACAAACATTTAGAGCAGTCCGAACGTCTCCAAGGCGATCGGACGGAGGACACATGTAGTGGAAGAAGAGAGGCGACTGACCTGCTCCGCATGGCTGATGCTCGAAGGAGGCGGCAGCTCGGTGGAGAGCGAGGCCCTCGCGCTGGATGGCGACGGCGACGATGGGAGAGGAGAGAAGGGATGCTCAAAGCCAAAGCCTACACCGTTGGTGCTGGTGGGGGCAAGGGCTGGCTGCTTGGCCTTCTTCTTGCCCTTGTGGGGGGCATCCACGGTGACGTCAGAGGAGGTTACGGCGGAAGCATCAGCGTCGGAGAAGGGGGTGTCAGGGTCCGCGGAGGCAGGGATGTTAGGGAGATTGGGGGTTTTGGTGGTGGCGGGGGTGGCATCGGAGGTCGAGTATAGACAGCGGAGACGATGGTAGGAGTGGCCAAGTGGGGAGGCATTGGACTGCACCGTGGGTAGGGGTGGCGAGGGAGGGGCATTGGCGTCGGCATCGGCCATTGGGATGGAAGGGTAGGGGAATATGGGGAATGGCAAATCGAGATCAGGATCACGATTTCATGGGAGAGACGCGAGACGAGAGACTTTGGGAGGGAGTTAGTGGGCTGGGCGAACTGCAGACACGAGCCAAATAGGCTCGCGAGCGGCTCCAGCTCGACTCGTTTTTTTGCATGCTGCAAAGGAGGCTCAGCTCAGCTCAAAAATTTACAAGCTCGAGCTGAGTCAAATCGGCTTGTAACGAGCTCAAGCTGGCTTGCGAGCCTCGAGCAATTTTTTCACCCCCAATGTGCATGCATGTCCTGGTGAAAAGCAAGCATAGGAGAGAAGAATAATTGAAAGTGCCTCTTGGTTTGCATGCAGATGGTTGGATGGCCAACAGTGGTGCACAGGTTGCATATCTAGAAAATAGTGAGGTTGATCCCGATGAGGTAGGACCGTCGTATGATGAGCTTAAAGATGGTTTGATTAAGTTTGCTATTGAGTTGAAAAAGACAAAAAAAAGAAATTGAAATAAAGTAATGATCTTATTGAAAGCTTAACTTCTGAGATTGATAGACTTAGAAATTTTATTCCTGATAGTGAATCATGTGAGTCTTATCAAGTTTTATATTATGAGTTGGATACTGCTAGATTAATTAATGCATCAAATCTAGTTCAACTTAGGGATGTAACTGATAAATTTGATGAATTAAAATTGACACATGACTCTTGTGATGAAAAATTAAAATTTGCTAATGATAAAATTGAAAAGCTCAAGTTTAAGTCTTCTAAAGCCTGTGCTAAGTATGAATTGCTACAAGCTAGACTTAATTTATTTTACGAATCTATTCAACAAATGATTTATCATGAAAACATGTCTTGCTCAAATTGTCCTAAGTTAAATATTGAAATTGATGCTTTAACTAGGCAATTGAATGATTTTGTTGAAAAAGAAAGATTGGCTCAATCTAGTGCTTCCAATAATTTGGTGAAAGAACTTGTTCAGTGTACATCTTGTTCCTTATTGGCTAAAGAAATTGAAAATCTTAAGGACACTTTAGAAAGATTTTCTTTTGACAAGAAAATTTTGAATATGATCCTAGACAAATCAAAAATAAGTGTAAAATATCGTGGTCTAGGTTTTAATTTTGTTGAGCATGCCAAGAATAATCCTCCTAAATCTGTTAAACTTCTTGAACCTGAAAAAATTGAAGTAAAATCTAAACCAAAACAAACTATGCTTAAATCTACTAGCTTTGTACAAAGTTCATCGAATAATAATGTAGATGCTATCTCATCATCTTAAAAGAATTCTGGTTATGTTAAATTCCATTACACGTACTATGGAATAGATGGGCACTTACATGAATTTTATTTTAGACATGCTAAGAAAAAGAAGGAGAGATTGAATGCTTTAAGATAAAAACGTGCAATCTCTTTTGTTCCTAGAATTAATGCGAAAACTAGATTCGTAGAAACCTTTTATGATTACTTCAAATCTGCTTCATGTGCTGGATTTGGATTTAATTCAAATAATTCATGTTTTTTTGGCATTCTGATCGCCCATATGCACGTAATTTTGGTTCTAGTTTTGTTGTTGTTTCTCCACATCGTGTGTCTTAATACTGGATTCCTAGACCTTATTTCACTAACCCCAGTATGAATGGAGAATGTGGCTTGATTAAGTTCCGGTCTTTTACATCAATGCTTGGTTGGAACACTTGATGGTTCTTCACTCCTTTAATGGCTTCCAAGAGATTCCACTTTTTGAGAGACCATGTGGAAAAGGTGATTTAGTCTTACACCTTATTGAGTTAGATTATCAAATTACTGATATTCTTTCAAAACCGATTGATTCTTCACGTTTTGCTCATTTATGAAGTGAGTTAGTTGTATTACATCTTATGAGATTATTCTGTGGGGGAGCTTGTTGTTTAAAATTTTCAAAAGCTTGTTTATTATATTTGTCAAATAATTCATCAAGTCTAAGCTATTGAAATCAAATGAGTTATAGAGCTCTCTTTATCATATTTACTCTATACTGTGTAGTTTTGATTATGATTGGTTATAATTAATTTTATTGCACTTGAACTAAAATATGACACGGTGGAATATTTTGACTAGATTGATTATAAATAGTACTTTGCGATGTTCATCAAAAAGGATTAGCTTGATTGTGAGTCTTATTTTAAATCTTGGCTATGAGGCTCACATGTTTCATGTTGCAGTCTTTTTATGATCATTCAATTTGGCATGTTATAAAAAATGAGAAAGAGGTAATTGAAAAGATGAATGCTCCAAGCATGCCATGCTAAACAAAAAGGCACAAAAAGTGCACAAAATAAAAAAGAAGTATGCTTCAAACATGCCACCATTTAAAAGAAGTAAGCTATCATGAAAAGAAGTATGTTACAAGTATGCAACATGCGTAAGTATTGAATGTGGAGCAATAGGTTGTTATATGAGACTACTAGCTCATTTAGATTAAAAGTTTGCTTCACTTTTACGCTTTGACATTTTATTGCGATATCTCACTGTGCTCTCTATAATTGATTTGGTCATTGTTGAGATGTCTGTCATTAATATAAATTACTTAATCATATTAAAAACTTTGTTTTGACATTGCTATATGATATATAACTTTATATGATCTAGATAGCTCTACTAAAACATATGACTTGGTTAAATTATTAAATCAATACAAAGTGACTTGGATAATCTACAAAACTTCTTGATTTTTACTTTTATTGCTCCTTCTTAGAATTATTCTTTTTCTGAAGTTTGTTGATGATTACATTGTCAAAAGGGGAGAAATTGAAGTTATTAGAGAATTAGAAGAAATTTGCTAAAACTACTTCTCTTGTGTTTGGGGGGAGAGACTTAGAAGAGATTTGATATGTATGGCTTAAAATATTTTTTGGCTTTAGTTCTTCACTTATATCTATTTGCAGCTAATTCATCATGTTATTTTAAGAGTTGTCAATGTATTCATTATAGGGGAGATTGTTAAACCATGTGACTAGGTCTAGAATTTTTTGTGATGAATAATTGACAGTGTAGATGATAAATAATTGACAACATTGGTTGTGATATTACTTGTGGTGTGTTACATGTGTGCGGACTAATATTGGTCAAGTTGGAGAGAACTTATTCTGGGAAAACATTTTTGGTCTTTGCATGTGCAGATTGGGTGTGGAGATGGTCATGGTCAGTGACGAGAAGGACCAAGACTAGGAGGGGGAAATCGGATGTCCAGGCGGTCGAGAATGTCACGAGATGGTCGGGCTCACGCTGGAGCGCGTGGAGATCAAAGGTAGATGATGCGTGGAGAAGCTACGAGAGGTGTGGTCCTAGAGGCTTCGACACGTGACAAGTTAGAAAAGTTGGAATTTTATAAAACCCGCGTTAGAAAGGGTTTGGGGTCCCTTATTTGTTAGAATTGGATTAGAACTCATGGACTTGGGATAAGCCCAGGTTTTGGGCCCTAGACTATAAATAGAGATGGGGTTGGAGAATAACCCTGTGGCTTTGGAGATGCTAATTTCGTGTTAGAGTTTAGGGGTGCCAGGAGGGCACTTTATAGCAATCATGACTTAGAAATAAAAAATAGTTCGGTTCCGAACAAAAATTGGCAGCGACACATTTTCTTCGTGTCACTTTCGACTTGTCGTCTCGTTCCATGTACGAGAAGCGGGCAAGGGCGTCCTCGGTTCGTGTGCGCACTAATGGTTAATCATCGCACTAGCATCTTTTCTCGGATGCGATTCCTCTAACTTCAAAGTCACGGTGACTTTGTCACTGACAGGTGGGCCCCTCCGCTCGTAGGCCCACCTGTCAGTGACAAAATCACCGTGACTTTGAAGTCACAGGATCTCAATCCTCTTTTCTCATCACACGCGGCGGCGACGAATCTCAGTTTTCTTCATCTCGGGTAGTGTCCGGCATCGTCGTCGAATTCGGCCCGTGCTTGATGTGGGAGTCTTCTGGATGTCCACATCCTCGGTCGATGAGCTTCCTATTTGGTTTGCGTGGTTCTGCTGTGCATGCATGTCCTGGTGAAAAGCAAGCATAGGAGAGAAGAATAATTGAAAGTGTCTCTTGGTTTGCATGCAAATGGTTGGATGGCCAACAATGGTGGACAGGTTGGATATCCAAAAAATAGCGAGGTTGTAAAAAAAATACTAGACGCTATAATCAGGGGCAAAGCCAGCGGGGGCTTGGTAAGGCTCGAGCCTCACCTCCCTCGACGGCGGCAACCCCCCCCCCCCCCGGGCGACGAGCTCCTGCGGCGGCCGACGATGTCGATAGCCACAGAGGCTCAAATGACAAACAACAAAAACCAACCCCCGGTCCCCCCCCCCACGACGAGCGCCTGCGGCGGCCGACGATGTCGATAGCCACAGAGGCTCAAATGACAAACAACAAAAACCAACCAACCCCCGGTCCCCCCCCCCCCTCGCTGAGAGCTTGTGGTGGTCGGCGACGTCAATAGTCACAGAGGCCCAACAAGGCAACAAACAAACAAAAAGCATAGTCAGGTAGCACTATGGCAGCCCACTACCCTTAAAGAGGCCCAACAAATTCATCTCATTGGCCCACCAAAACACCCACTCTAACTCACAAACCTAGCCATTGCAATTGGTTCCTACTTCCACTCCCAAACCAACAGTAGAACCAGAAGAGAGAAGCATTGGCACCGCCACAACTCACAAACCTAGCCATTTCAATTTTTCTTTAGTTTTTTTCTTATCAATTTAGTATTTTAGAGTTTAGATTTTAGACTTTTACATTCAGTGTATATAGATAGTTTCAGCAATGAATATTATTAAAACATATTTGTGCAATAAGGTAATGGATGAGTGGTTAAATGACTTGATGGTGTGCTACACTGAGCGAGAGATCTTTAAAAGCATTGATGATTATAAAATCATAAACCGCTTCCAAGGTATGAAGTCGCGTAGAATGCATTTGCCCCGTGATTCAAATTTGTCTCGTAATTCAAATTAGTTTATTTGTGGTATGTTTCATATGATCTAAATTTTTATTATTATTCATAATTTTCTATTATATCACTAATTTTCATATGTTTCATACACAGGTGATTTATTGCTACTCTGTACTCATAGCAGAATAATTATATATTCTTGGGTATGTGCTTTCTATTGTCGAGGTACCTACTTTGTATTTCTCTGTTTTTCGTTGTTTGTCTCTAAGACTCCAATTGTATAATTTCTATATGAATTTGAAATTCTATAAGAGTAAAAGACTATATTTATGCCAACTTAGTTTAGTCCGACAAATGATTTAACCCACCATCAATTTTATTTCTGACTTCGCCACTGGCTATAATTACCCCTCTTTAATTATCATCGACGATTCTACACAAGGATCTTTCACCCTCCAGGTCCATGGCCGTTCATCATTAAGCATAACATGGAACAAGATGCTACAAAAGGAGCTGGATCACACACCAACCGTAAGAACTGATGCTGCTGCAGCGTTCTTGGCTTCTCTTGATGATCCAAAGCTCGCCAGTTTGGGAGAAACCGACAAAAAGCCACCCATTGAAATACTTCATCCTGGGATGCCTCCGCTATCTGCACCTCCCTTTGTTATTAAAAAGCCTGGTGCAAAACCCAGCCTTCCTAATGCAGCACAGACCCCAATGCAGCTATAGGTGCTCCCATGGCTCGAGGCACTCCTATGGTTCAGGCACTACCACGACTCAAGGCACTCCTATGGTTAAAGGCACCCCACTGGCTCAAGGCACTCTCATGGCTCAAGGTACTCCTGGCCCTGGGGCTCCTACGGCTCAAGGTGCTCCTGCTCCAGCACGCTGAGGCTACAGCAGCTCCCAGCAATGCAGAAGCTACAGCAGCCCCTGGTACTGCGGAAGCTAAGCAGCTCCGGTGACAGAGCCAGCGAGCAGTCCTGATGCTGCCACTGCTACTCCAGCTCCAGCAGCTGATTCCAGTAGCACTGAAGCACCTACTGTTACTCCCGGTGAAGTTGCAAATGCTGCGCCTTCTACCGAGGCAATAGCATCCACCTTCAACAGAGGCATCACCACCACCTCCACCCGGTGTTTCTGCTGTATAAAATCTTTTGGATTAAATTCTTTTAACGGTGTGCCATTTTTTTTGTATGCTGATGCATTCAGTAATTTTTCCATACTGGTATACGTATTTGTTGTCTGTGACATTCAAAAGACGGCGAGCAGTGTGTGAGTAGCCCTGTACATCTACTGTCCGCGTCCCAAAGAGAAGTGCAACCATTGTGTGACCATAGCTTATGCTGTTTGTGATTAGTCGAGAGGACATAGTTGAAGTTTTGGGTGATGAGTTAACCGTTGGGCGAGACATGTCAAAAGCCAAAACAGCAACGGGCGAGGTGAGCTCCATTTTGACCCAAAAACAACAGCCCCCCGGCCGGCCACCCACCGGTATTGCTGACTTCGACAAGAAATTATGTGGCGCGAGAGCAGCCGCGATGCAGCAGCAACTGCCCCGACGACCTCTCCCAGTCCCCGTTGGTCAAGCGTTGCGTGTCTGCTTCGGTACGTTCGCTGCCGGTGCTGGCCGCCGTCAAGGAGCTCTTGTTTCGCGTAGGGAACGAAATGTCCTGCGGCTGCACGTCTCCTTGGTACGTAGTACGTACGTACTTCCTCCCGTGCCGACCGTTTCTGCATGTGACCGAGCCCCGGACCGGCCTCCCGTGCCGGCTATAAGAAGAAGATCACATTTCTGGCTGTGGCGTGAGACCTTTTCGCTAGCTTTCGGCACGTCATTCCTATGTCGACGAGAGGGGTTGATGAGGCGAGCCCTGCGACGGTGAAGATCATCGAGACGGTGCACATTGAGGCGGACCGCGCCGACTTCAAGTCCGTCGTCCAGAGGCTCACCGGGAGGGACGCGGTGGCCAGCGGCCGGTCGGATGGATCATCCGAGGATTTCTCAAAGGAGGCGGCGGCTCAGGGGGTCGTCGCTGCACGCAGACTCGCAGAGAAGTGATCAATCCCTTTGTTGATCAGAAGGTAGGTCATGCAAAGAAGAGAGATAATGATGCTAGCATCTATTCTATACTGGAGATGACCGATCGTTTCTGTATTTGATATCCATAGCATCTATTCTTTTTGTGACGATTGATATCTAGAACATTTGCTTACGGCCACTGCGAAGTTGCCCATCAACTTGACCGTAAGAACATGTCTAATCGTGGAGAAGTGTATATCTGTCGCTGCAGAAACATCGAGTGTTTTGGTCTATACAGTTGCAAGTAGCGAAAATCCAAACTGAACATTTCGATTTTGGTTATGAAATTCATAGAAAAACACTGCCGGGTACAGTAACAGAGCAACGGCCAGTCCGTTGAAAACTGCGCATGCCTGCAACTAGGTCAAAGTCGTCTGAAATCGCATCTGAAATGGATACCGTAAACCGGAGAACAAGATACTAGCCAATCCCAAGACATCCCTCCAACCCAGCAACTTGTATGGTGCCACACATGTGCTGGGTCAACCTGTGCTGCACTGCTGCTTGCTTACCAAAGAAGCATTCGTCGACTCGATAAAGCTACATGCCAGTTTCCGTACTACGTACACTTCAAACCTACATGTTTCCGGGTGCGGCTCAGGTGCTGTGACCCCTGCACGCGCTAAGTGCAGGGGTAAACCCAGGAGCCGCCACGTGTCCCAAAAATTCAAAAAACTTCCGAAAAATTCTAAAAAAATACTTAAAAATCCGAAAAATTGTAAAAAGTACTTTTTGTAAAAATATTTTTATTAAAAAGTATTTTTAAGTACTTAAAAAAATACTTTTTAATAAAAGTATAAATCAAAAAAAATTTAAGTACTTACAAAAAAATACTTTTTATTTGTAAGAAAATACTTTTTACAATTTTTCGAATTTTTAAGTATTTTTTTAGAATTTTTCGGAAGTTTTTTGAATTTTTGGGGACATGTGGCGGCTCCTGGGCTTACCCTGCACTTAGCGCGTGCAGGGGTCACAGCACCTGAGCCGCACCCCATGTTTCCAATGTGCTACTACTTTGCGTCTATTTATGAAGAGAGATAAGCAACTCTACAGTAAATAGCTCGTATTGGACGATTCAGGGTGTGCAATCGTCACAAAGATTATGTGGATCGTGTTCATTTGTATTCATAAGAGATCAGCTCCGATGAATATCTATAGCAGGGAGATCAATTGGGAAAAATTGAGAGGAAAAACACCACCAAATAACGTACATTTGTATGATTATTAGTATATAAAATAAACACATGCATACACTGATGACCAAACTAATCGAACTCAGAGGGGTACCCACAGAAGGTCTCGTTCTTGACGCAAAGGAAGAGCCTCTCGTACGCCAGCGCCATCTTGGTGGCCGCGAACATGGACTTGGCGTACTCCCGGCACGCGCGGCCGCGCTCCGCGGCGCGCCGGGCGCCCTCCCGCACCACGGCCTCCAGCCTCTCGAGCAGCGACTCCACGTTGGGCGCGAACATGAAGCCGAACTCGTCGTCCACCACGATGCTGCCCTTGATGCTCGGGAACCGCGTGGCCACCACCGGCTTGCCGCACTGCATGGCCTCCATGAGCGTCAGGTCCAGGCCCTGCGGCCGCAGCGTCGGGTCCACGAACACGTCCAGCGCGTTGTAGAACGCCTTGAGCTTCCCCGGCGGCACGGCGCCCAGCACCTTGGCGTTGCGGCCCAGGTCCATGTACCGCTGCTCCCATGGCCCCTTTCCGGCGACGAGGAGGTACACGTTGGGGTGCCGCAGCACGAGCTTGGAGAAGGCCTCGTAGAGCAGCGGGTGGCCCTTGTCCTTGACCAGCCTGCCGGACACGCCGAGCACGAGGTCGGCGCCCTTGGGCAGCCCGATGTCCTCCCGGAAGGCGCGGCCGAGCGTGGCCTCCGGCGCGAACTGCGCCTCGTCCACGCCGTTCAGGATGACGTGCACTCGCCGGCCGGGGATTTGGTACACGTCGCGCAGCATCTCCCCCGTGGAGTCGCTGATGGCCACGTGGTGCGCGTAGCTCCGAAAGAAGCGCACCTCGGACAGCACCCGGTACACGGACTGCCCCAGGCTGTGGTTGAACGCCGGCGTCATCGGCTCCTCCTCGCCGCGGGCGAGGTCCTGGTATATACCCGAGTGCAGCGCCTCCAGGGAGATGCCGTGCCAGGACACGATCAGGTTGGGCACGCCGCGAGCCCAGCGGTGGAACACGGCGACGCTCTCGGAGTGGATGACGTCGAACGGGTCGTTCTCGCCCTCGGCCTCGTACAGCTTCCACGCCTCGTCGCAGCGCCACTGGCCGGGGGAACCGTCCAGGAAATGCAGCTGAGGGCCGTCGGCGGAGGGTGAGGGCGCGGCCTCGGTGTGCGGCGGCGGGGAGGTGAACACGTGGACGCGGTGGCCACGCGCGGCGAGCGCCGTGTGCAGCGTGTGCGCGTGCCGCTCCATGCCGCCGGGGGCCGTGGCCACGGGCCACTTCCGCGAGAACACGGCGATCTTGAGCTTGGCCGGGGGTGGCTTGGACAACGTGAACGGTAGGTGGTTCCACGAGAACTCGATGTCGCGAAGGTCGCCAGCGAAGCCTGTCGCTCTCGGCGAGGAGCGCGAGGTGGTCGTGAGGTGGCTGGTGATCAGAGTGGAGCAGGAGGAGGGGAAGGAGGAGCGGTGGAGAAGGAGGAGGGAGAGGAAGGGGAGGAGGAGGAGGAGGGAGAGGAGGGAGGGGGAGAGGGAGAGCATGGGGTGGGAGGGGCACCTCTGCTTCCTTGGTCTCTGCAGGGAGGTGAGCGCCATCACGTCATGCGCTAGCTCTAGCTAGCTACTCGTGCATGCATACACAGGCCGATCGATGGGGGCAAAGGAGAGGGAATGAGGAGGAGAATGTGCAAGTTTTTAGGGGCAGTTTAGGAGAGCTTTTGGAAGGTGGAGTGCTTTGCAGGGTTTTGACTTGTTGGGTGCTTCACGCTTGCTTTCCATGGCTGAAGTTACTTTCGAAGGTGGCCATGCAAGGGATGTGATCATCGCTGGTTCTCTCTCTGTTCCATGTCCAAGAGGAGGATTCGCATCCTCTGCCTGTGCACGTGCAAAGGCAGACAAGCATAGTAATCTGCCTTCGGATTTCGGAAGAAGGGGCTAGCTGCAGTGCTACAGTACGCGCTTACAGATGCAATGAAAAGCGCCTTTGGTTTACTGTTTGCCTCTGCCTTTGAGGCACTGCCATTAGCTTAACACTAGTCGCAATTCCGTTTTAGAGATTGTCTATTCTTCTCTCAGTTGATTTTCTCTAAAAAAAATCTGTGAAATATTAGATCATTTAGTTAAGGCAAAATTTTCATATGTAATTCGATAAACCATTTACCAATTCGGTAAATAATTGTAAAAATTGCACCGTAATTCGATATACAGACACTAAATAATATGATAAGTCTTAAATTCAAGGATTAAGTTGGAAACTTACACAAATTACAATATAAATAGTTCAAACAACATACTAATAGTCTCAAATATACATAAAAGAGACTTATAATACTACTTGTTTGACTTTTTTGGTCTACGCTTTCTAAAGGATATGAAAGTCTCGATTATATCATTTTCATCCGCTTCAAAAAAAATATCCCGCTCAATGAATGTGACTAGAAAATCATTCAGAAGAATATTACCCATCTTATTTCTTATTTCTTCACACTTATCATCACACCTTTAGCAGCGAAGTCTGAGGATCAGCGATAGGGTACCCGCGAGCTTTGGATCAATGACTAGACACTTCTTCCCCTAATCTGATAAGGAACCAAAGAATTCGAGCTCTTCAGTATAAACAACAAGAGTATAGAAGAATGCGACGGGGAGTTGCAGGATGAGAAACGCACGCTCTTGGCGATGTTAAGCAGGTCCTTCTGCGACTGCTCCCTGCAGGCCGAGGTCGAAACAGATCAAAAACACCGGTCAACATTCAGAGGACCAAACAGGAGGTGAGCGGGTGAGCGGGCATCAGTGGGAAGGAGCAAGGAGAGAGGAGCACGGGGCAAGGAGGACCGTCGGGGAGGCGATTTGCGCCGCCCGACTCGCCGGACTACTCCGAATCGCTTCTCCGCATCCACCTCTGTCGACGGCCGAAGACTCAGGCCTTGTGTGTTTGGGGGTAGCGACCTAATAGATTCAAAAGAAGTCACAACAATTGGATAAAATTTAGGAAAATTCAGGAAGAAATTAAAAAAACAAACTCCAAGCCTCCAAGGAAAGCAGAGAAATTTCTCAAAATTGTAACTGAAAAGTCCCAGTGCTAACATCCAAACAACAAATCGAACAAATGTGCGTACGAATCGTCCATAACAACTAGTTCACTAGTCCTAATTGAATCACATGATGACCTTCACGAAGCCCTCGGCGGTGCAGGCCAAGGCAGGGGGGCCACAGGCCTGGACGACGTGTTGCTGGCGAGTATGAGGAGGTGGGCGACGAAAGCCATGGTGGCAGCGGCGACCACGGGTGGCTTTCGTCGCCCACGGGGGTTCGGCTCATCGGCTGGGTCACAGGGTATACCGTGGTCCACTCGGCGGTATACTCTGTGGGTCCGTTCCTGATTGAGAGAGATGAGTGGATAAAGTGAGGGGACAGGAGTGAATCACAAGGTAGAATAGTTGAGAATTTTATGCGATGGTAGTGGGCTATTCCGTCAAAACAGAAAAAAAAAGTGCTATACCATTGTTTATTGTTTCTGAAAAGAAAAAGGTAAATTATGTTGAGTTGACCATCAAATTTGTGCCCCGTAGTTTTATTCCTGATTTGGGCTTTTAATCGTTAATTTTTTTTTACTTCTTTGACTACCTTCTTTGTTTGCTGTGCGTATTGCAGGCTTGTAGCGAAAGGGAATGGCCATAGGTTTTTTCTTTGTTTAGAGGAGAATGTCATTAGTTAGCTCCAAAACACAGGGAGAGAAAAACCCATGGGCTGTGGACTTGTCGACCTCTGGCCCAGCTAATGCCTCCTTTGCTTGGGCACCTAGGTGTGTAAATCTGAGGCCGTCTTGGGTTTCGGCCCATTAGCCTGGCTGTGAGGGGACCAACAGTGACCCTCATCGATGTTCAGATACCTGAGGTTGAAACTGGTGAGAAATTTCGCGTATCGCGAGCAGTTCTAACCGTCCAAAATCTCGGACCATTTCATCTGTGAGCGTAGAATCTTGATCGTACGTACTGCCCTAAAGATATTGCGCGTTTCATCACCATTCAACTGATCGCATCCGTGTTCTCTAATATGGCGCCGGAGAGTTTCAGAGATGACATGCCATTATTGACAATGGAAAAACTCACACCTGCAAGGGGTTACATATATAGTAAATGGCTCATGCAGCGTGCGCCGTCGACTCAGCTACTTGCTGACAAGGAATTACCAGAGTTTGGAAGAAGGTTCTCTAGGGACGGTGCCAACTATCGATATTTTAGTATCAATCTTATGTATGATTTGTTTAGGTTCGAGAAAACTCTTAAAGACCTGGCTATGATCACAAAGAGATTTTTATACAGGTTTAGGCATTCTAATACGAGAAGAACAACCCTACTGCTCAATGAAATGATTACAACAAAGAAAGTAATGTGAAATTTCCTTCTCTACTGCTATTCTCCCTTAGGCCTATCTTGGTCCCCCTTCTTCTCCCTGACGTCCACCTTTATATAGCTTGAATGGTGGTGGAACTTTCTCCTTACCAAGAGAAGCCTTAATGTTTCGAATGATAAATATCTGATGGGAGTTATTAGAGACGTGGTATCTCACTCATTGTGCGACTATTTCTGCTAGGGAGAAGTTATATGCACATATTCTAGAGAATAAATAATCATGTTAACTACCTCGCCTGATAGGTCCACAATGCAATGGGTTGTCGTAGACAGTTCAATCGAAGTTTGGCTTAGTCGTAGGAAGATCTACGACCACAGGGTGGTCGCAGGATGACTTATGACTATGTCATGGTCGTAGGAGAACTTACGACTATGAGGTGTGAGAGACCATGTGGAGATCATCTCATGTGTATGATGAGTAATTGACATCAGTTTAGGAAAGTCGAGTTTGATTTGGTTGGTTCGGTCCTTGACGTTGCGTGGTGCAATCGGGCTCGGCCGGACTTGGTCAAACCTGGTCAAAATGGTTATGATGCATATTATGTCGATTTGTCAGGTTTGGGCTATTTCATTAATGCATTTATACTTACATGTATCAAGCGGTGCTATTTGATGTGTTTCTTGTCTGTGTTGGCTGCAGGACGTCGAGGCGGAGTCGTGGCGAGACACGAGGTGACCGGACTAGACACGGGCGGTGTCGAGGTCAGAACGGTCGGATGTGTCGAAGACGGCGGAGACTCGAGGTGGTTGCGAGGCTTGGATGACAAGGAACAAGGAAACTTCCTAGAAGGTGCACGAGGGGCGTTTCGGTAAAAACGTAAGGCTGCACAGGCGGGAGCGGGTTCCGTTGGATCTGGCGGGCGTAACGGGTTGGAGACCCGTTAGCCAAGGGCTATATAAAGGAGAGAGTGGCTGCATGCCCCCTCATGGCTTTGGGAGAGAGTTAGGGTTTGCTAGAGTCAAAAGAAGCTTTGAGAGTTTGTTTTGGCTTTAGACTTTAGTTGGTGGAGATGGACAGAGTGTTGTCTCCTTCGTAGGTTCCTCTCTCTGTGTTCTTGAGGGGGTTCTTGATTTTGAGAGAGGGAGAGGTTGGAGATGAGTTGAGCCACCATGTAATCATTTATCTTGTTCTAATGTGCATGCGTATCGGGACTCCTCTGTAATCCTCTTTTGTTTTGGAATGAAAATCTGAAGTTTATCTTCTCTGTTCGTGCCTATTTCCTTCGTTCTCTATTTTGGGTGATTTCTTGATTTTCTTGATTTCTTTTTGTTTGTTGCTGGGGAGTACTAAAATGGATTGCTCTAGGTTGGGATGATGCCACAAGATCATTTGATCGATATTTCCCAAGAGCAAATCGCATTTAATCTCAAATTTGGTTTTTGGTTCCTCTGTTCTTCATTTCCTCTTCTAGGGTTTTGATGAATTTCCTGATTCCCTTGAGGAAATGACCTGAGATTCTTGCTGGCATGTCCTTAGATTATTGCTAACTTGATTGCAAAATTTCATGTGCAAAGGACTTATGAATCTCGAGTAATTTGGATTTTTTGTGCTACTCTCTGAAGTTTTTCAGGTTTTTGACATTCTAGGGTTTGGTGTTAATCTTTGATTTCGTCCTTGAGATGGCTTGAAACTTGGCTTGAAAAAGTTCAAAGGCTATTAACTTGTTATCCTCAGAGTTTCTTGGCCAAATGATCAAAGGCTAGATGGCAATTTCAGTTTGAAGGTAGCACTCTCTAAGGTTTCATTTTCTCCCTCAAATCCGAAATTCTTGCTTTTGGGTTGATTTGTTTTGGTCTCTTAGGCCCTGCTTGCTATTTAGTTTGTAGTCTCTCATTTCTGGGCAGAGGAAACCAGAAGGAAGTCCCCAAAAATCTCTTATTGTGAAGTATTGAGATAACCCTGAAATTTTCAGCCCCTGTCAGGTCTGAGTCCCGAAGAGCAGTCAGACCGCTATTGAGCCGGCGGTCAGACCGGATATGCAAGGTCGGTCAGACCGGTGGTATATGGGCGGTCTGACCGGCGGCAAGAGAGCGGTCAGACCGGCCCATTACCTGCGGTCTGACCTCCCAGTGGGTTTTGGCTGTGGGTCTTTCTGATTTTTGCTAGCAGTTCTTTATTCTCTGCTCTGTTCTCTTTCTTGTCTAGTATTCCCTTTAGAGAACTTGAATCACTCATTTCATAGATGTTCATAGCTATTGGAGGAAAGATTCTTGTTGGTGTTTTTGGGAGCAAGTTTTAAAGAGTCGACATTCACCCCCCATCTGTCGCCATTTTGGTCCAACAATTGGTATCAGAGCCGGTTAGCTCTTTTCAATAGATCTTAACCGATCTCTAGAGCTATGGCGACAGACAAGTACTCGACCAAGCCTCCCGTCTTTGGTGGCATCGATTACCCCTTCTGGAAGAGCCGAATGGAGACATACATCCAGGCTCAGGGGTATGCCATTTGGCGTATGGTCAAGGTCCGGTTTGTTGTTCCTGCCGATGAGAACATCAACGCTGGGAATATGGCTGATGTTGAGGCAAACGCTAAGGCAAGGAACATCATAATCCAGGGCCTGAGTCGTAGCGAGTTTGACTGCATATCTCATCTTTCGTCCGCCTTCGATATTTGGAAGACCCTCGATGCTTACCATGAGGGCACCACCCAAATAAAGACGGTGCGACAGGACCAGTTCAAGCGAGATTACAACAAGTTTGAAATGCTCGCTAGCGAGTCCCTCGATGAGTGTTTGCGCATTTTCACAAGATTCTGAGCAACCTCTGAGCGGTCGGTCTCACATACCCCGACTCGGATAACGCTCGACAGATGCTCGCTGCACTCGACCTTCGTATTTGGGAGATGAAGGTGACTACCATCAAGGACACCACGGACCTCTCGACTTTGACTCTTGATGCGCTGTACTCGTGCCTCAAGACTCACGAGATTGACATTGTCTCTCGCAAGTCGAAGTCACAGTCGATGGCCCTAGTCACCGATCCCAGTTCAGGTTTTGGTCTTTCTTCTGATTCGCTGTGTGGATTCTCCCTTGCTGCTCTTTGTGACATAACTGATGATCAGTTAGAGCAGCTTGCGGATGAGCAGTTAGCCCTTCTAGCTCGGAGATTCTCTCATGCTTACAAGAGGAGGAGGGATGGAAAGAGAAGAGGACCCGTGATTTGTTTCGAGTGTGGTGGCCCCAACCACATTCGGGCAAACTGCCCCAAGATGGAGAAGGGCAAAGATGACTACGGCGGTTCGGGCAAGAACGACTACATCGACAAGAACCGCAACAAGAAGCACTCAGCTCCCGCACAAGGCAAGAAGAAGTTCCGCGACCTTGGCAATGCCAAAAAGCTCTTGCACCGCGTTCTCACCGCCTTTGACGACCTCGATCTCAGCGAGGTGGATGGGTGGAGAGACGATGATGGAACGGACGAGCAAGATCCCAAGGCGGTGACGACTTCTCCGGCATGTGCTTCATGACCCTTGAGGGCGAACTGAGCGACAGCGAGCTGTACTCTGACTCCGACGAGGTATCCCCCACCTACGACCAGCTTAATGATGCTTTTCTTAAGCTAGGTAGATTCCATGCTAGATCTAGATATAGGTGTAGCGAGTTGAAGAAGTACGTAGATAGATTATCATGGGAGCTTACTTCACTTAGATCTGCTCCCTCCCGTGATGAATGTGATACATGTTGTGCTCTGTTGGGTGACATGGAGAAATTAAGGACCTCGCATGATAGTCTGTCCTCTGAACTTGATATTGTTAAGGTGGAGAATATTAGTCTCTTAGCTGAGCTTGAGATGAGTAGGGTAGTTCCTGTTTCATCTACTTCTCTTGAGACTAGTGCATGCACCTCATGTGAGGATAAGGACAACGCATTTAGAGGTCTTTATACCATGTTGCTCAATCTGTCCGAGACTTGTGAAAACTACAATAATTTGAAGATGAACCTAAAACGGGCAGATCATAAAATTGGTGAATTACAAGTTTTTCTTCTTGGGTCTATTGCTTCTTGTGTGAATTGTCCCAAGCTTACTGCTGAGCTTGAAGCTATCTCCAAATAGTTTCAAGAATTAGTTGATAACAACAATAGATTGGCTCAAAATGCTTCTAAGGACCCTGTTAGCTCACCATGCATTAATTGTAACAAACTAAAATCTGACTTGGTTGCATTGGATGAAAAATGTGTAAAGCTAACTAAGGACATACTAGAGAAGCCACCTTCTGCTTGTGATGTGTGTGCTGTTGAGGGGGAGAACCCCAAGGGTAAGGTTGAGACGCTTAGCGACGTGAACCAAACTGCTAGCAGTAGGACTGTCCCTTCCGAGTCGGCTGTGCGTGCACAAACCATTCACTCTTCTGCTATTGGTTCTTCATCTGCTCCCTTACCTTCTGCTACTCCTTCTTCCCCCTGCTCTTCTTGCACCTCTCTCTTTCGGGAGCGTCAGTATCTTTTGAACACTCTCAAGAGATTTGTAGGCGGCAAGAAGAAGCTTAATCTTATTCTAGACCAATCCAAGATTTGCAGATTTAATCAGGTCTAGGATATGATTTCTATGAGGACATGAGGAAGCATCCACCTGCCGTGCTCAGACCCATAGCACCAGGTGTGATCGAGACTGAGCCCAGGACCGAGAAAGTCCAATTTAAGTCTGCGGGCTTTGTCCAAGGGATTTATGACAGCAAGATGATTCCACCTGCTGCTTCGGCCTCTCAAAAGGCGAAGCCTCATCATGCTACTTCTACCTCTCAGAAGGTGAAGTATCATTGCACCTTCTGTCAGAAGGATGGACATCTGATCGATCGATGCTTCAGGCGCGCCAAGATCGCGCGTAGAGACCGTGTTCGTGATCTTAGGCGTACTCAGGGTCAGCCCCAGACCTTGAGTGCACCTAAGACCAACACAAGGTCTAGGCTTGCTTCTATTGATGGTTTTGGGCAGCATCGAGGACTTGGTTTTTCCGAGTTTTCTGATTTTCGTCCTCATGCTCCCTTTGGTTGTGACTTCCGCCATTCTGAGGGTAGATCTCGTTTTCCCCGTCAAGATGGCTATCCGCGGCGTGATCAGCATGTTGCCAGTGCTCCGACTCGCTCTCCCATAGCAGTCGGACCCAGCAACAGCTTTCGGTCTACACGTAGACCTTCTGCTTCTTTGAGTGACAGAGAGCGTAGGGTAGATAAAGGTCAGTCGTGTTTGACTACTTCATCTGTTCGACGTGTTACTCAATATTGGGTGCCAAAATCACTCTTGATTTACCCCAGTACTGAGACTTTACTCTCTGTTTGACTCAGGTTCGCCGGGCAGGGAAGGGAAAGGTTTGGCTCGTAGACTCCAGGTGTTCACGACACATGACCGAAGACTCCCGTTGGTTTTCTTCCCTTGTCCATGCTCTAGGTGATGAGACGATCACCTTCGGAGATGCTTCGTTTGGACGCGTCATCGCCAAAGGTACAGTGCGAGTTAATGATTCTTTCATTTTGAAAGATATTGCTTTGGTTAGTAAGCTGCAGTATAATTTGCTTTCCGTTTCTCAGCTTACCGATGACGATTTCGAGGTGAGCTTCAAGAAAAATGCTTGCAAAATTCTTGATTCTTCGGGTAGTCTGGTTTGCGGGATTTCTCGTTTTGGGAGGATCTTTCGTGCTGATTTTTCTGAGTCTTCTGGTGATCCTCTCTGATGTTTGGTTGCTTCTGAGTCTCGTGACCTTTCTTTCTGGCATAGGAGACTTGGTCATATTGGATTTGACCATTTGACCCGAGTTAGCGGCCACGACCTCATTCGTGGTTTGCCGAAACTCAAGATGGTCAAAGATCTAGTTTGTGCTCCTTGCCGGCACAGCAAGATGGTCGCCGCTTCCCATCCTCCGGTCTTAGTCACTATGACCCATGCACCAGGACAGCTACTCAATATGGATACAGTTGGACCAGCTCGAGTGCAGTCAGCAGGAGGGAAGTGGTATGTCCTTGTTGTGGTCGATAACTTCTCGAGGTACTCTTGGGTGTTTTTCTTAGCCTCGAAGGATGAGACGTTTACACATTTTTGAGGTCTTTTCAGTAGGCTTTCTGTTGAGCTTCCGGGTGCCTTACAAGCGATCCGTAGTGACAATGGCACGGAGTTCAAGAATTCCTACTTTGAGAGGTTTTGCGACGAGACAGGTGTAAAGCACCAGTTCTCTTCTCCGCATGTCCCACAGCAGAATGGCGTCGTGGAGAGGAAGAACCGTACCTTGATCGAGATGGCCAGGACGATGCTCGATGAGTACTCTACACCGCGGAAGTTTTGGGCTAAGGCTATAGCTACCGCGTGCCATGTTTCAAATTGAGTTTTTCTTAAGGCACACTTGCACCGCACTTCTTATGAGTTGAGATATGGGCGAAAGCCCAGTGTATCTCATTTTCGTGTGTTTGGTTGCAAGTGCTTTATTCTGAAGTCCGGGAACCTAGACAAGTTCGAGTCACGTTCTTGTGATGGGATCTTTCTAGGTTACTCGACTTCTTCGCGGGCTTATTGGGTTTGGAACTGCGAGTCTAGCAAAATGGTATAGACCTGTGAGGTGACGTTCGACGAGGCCAGTCCGGGGACTAGGCCCGATGTCTCAGGCTCTTTAGAGCAGTCCGAGCCCATCTTTGTGGATGATGAGGACGATGGAGATGTGGGTTGTCTACCCGATCCAGTCCCTCATCCACCTCTTGATGTGCCTTCTTCCACCGCACCTCGAGGCGATCAGCCCATGCCTTCTACTTGTTCTGGAGCTAGTGGCTCTGTTCCTACCTCGTCAGCTCATGAGGTAGAGGTCACTTCTTCATCTCATCCTGGACCTCCTCGATATATCCAAAACACCATCCTTCTGAGCAGATTATTGGATACCTCTTTGAGCGTGTCACACGCTCAAAGTCTACCACGTCACTTTTCTGTCTCCATTCTGCCTTTGTTGCCTCCTTCGAGCCCAAGGATGTGTGTCATGCACTTTCTGATTAGTCTTGGGTCAATGCCATGCATGAGGAGTTAGAGAATTTCAAGAGAAACAAGGTCTGGTCGCTTGTTAAGCCCCCTCGAAGTCACAATATCATTGGGACCAAGTGGGTGTTCAAGAACAAGCAGAGTGATGATGGGGTTGTCATTCGGAACAAGGCTAGACTGGTAGCTCAGGGGTTCTCCCAGGTTGAGGGTCTAGATTTCGAAGAGACCTTTGCCCCTGTAGCTAGACTTCGAGCTACCATTGACTATGGTATCTGGTACTCTTCCTCATCCTGTCTTTCCTTGAGAGCCTACTCGGATGCAGACTTTGCTGGCTGTAGGATAGATAGGAAGAGCACCTCTGGCACCTGTTAATTCATTGGGATGATGCTCTAGGTTGGGATGATGCCACAAGATCATTTGATCGATATTTTCCAAGAGCAAATCGCATTTAATCTCAAATTTGGTTTTTGGTCTCCTCTGTTCTTCATTTCCTCTTCTAGGGTTTTGATGAATTTTTTGATTCCCTTGAGGAAATGACCTGAGATTCTTGCTGGCATGTCCTTAGATTATTGCTAACTTGATTGCAAAATCTCATGTGCAAAGGACTTATGAATCTCGAGTAACTTGGATTTTTGTGCTACTCTCTGAAGTTTTTCTGGTTTTTGACATTTCTAGGGTTTGGTGTTAATCTTTGATTTCCTCCTTGAGATGGCTTGAAACTTGGCTTGAAAAAGTCCAAAGGCTATTAACTTGTTATCCTCAGAGTTTCTTGGCCAAAGGATCAAAGGCTAGATGGCAATTTCAGTTTGAAGGTAGCACTCTCTAAGGTTTCATTTTCTCCCTCAAATCCGAAATTCTTGCTTTTGGGTTGATTTGTTTTGGTCTCTTAGGCCCTGCTTGCTATTTAGTTTGTAGTCTCTCATTTCTGGGCAGAGGAAACCAGAAGGAAGTCCCCAAAAATCTCTTATTGTGAAGTATTGAGATAACCCTGAAATTTTCAGCCCCTGTCAGGTCTGAGTCCCGAAGAGCAGTCAGACCGCTATTGAGCCGGCGGTCAGACCGGATATGCAAGGTCGGTCAGACCGGTGGTATATGGGCGGTCTGACCGGCGGCAAGAGAGCAGTCAGACCGGCCCATTACTTGCGGTCTGACCGCCCAGTGGGTTTTGGCTGTGGGTCTTTCTGATTTTTGCTAGCAGTTCTTTATTCTCTGCTCTGTTCTCTTTCTTGTCTAGTATTCTCTTTAGAGAACTTGAATCACTCATTTCATAGATGTTCATAGCTATTGGAGGAAAGATTCTTGTTGGTGTTTTTGGGGGCAAGTTTTAAAGAGTTGACATTCACCCCCCCCTCTGTCGCCATTTCGGTCCAACAAGGTGGTCATAGGAAAGGCTTACGACCAAAGTGTGATTGTCGTAGAAGAGCTTACGCTAAGAGTTGTCATAGAAGAGCTTACAACTAAGAGGTTATCGTAGAAAAGCTTACGACTAAGGGATTTATCGTAGAAGAGCTTATGATTAAGAAGTTGTCGTAGAAGAGCTTACAACTTAGGGGTAGTCATGGAAGAGCTTATGACTACCTTGTGAAATATCTCCCCTATAGATAAAGGGTATACTCGATGAGTATAATAACGTAACCATATCATTTATAGATAAATAATAATTTGATGATTGGTTATATCCTCATTAAGATTGAAGAAAAATAGAGAATGCCATAGGAACTTGGGATAAGCTTGATGCCGACGAGGGGGGCCATGGAGGCGGCAGGCGAGAAGGAAAATGGAACCCCACTATCTCAGCAACCCCATGGGTGATGATGGCATGACGGGAGGCTATAGGTTCGGTTTGGTAATAAAGAGGGAGTGAATGGTACTTTCAAATTTCTCAAAGTATTCACTAATTCTTCACTCCAATAGTTGTGAGAATTTACAAAGATTAAGAAACCAAAAATTTATGTAACTTTTGATTCGTAGATCCAAAATACTTTACGCTTGTACCAAGGCAAGATCTGACCTTAAGAACCTATCACAACCAATTATGTTAAAAGAATTTAAGAGAATTGAGATATTTTGGTTTGTGAATTTCTATTGCACCAAAATCAGGTCAAAACCATAAATTGAGAAACCAAGACTCCAATCACTCGAAATTTAGTATGCACCTTCTCTAAGATGTCAAGAACCTATTTCAATTAATAATCAAGAAAATCATTGCCAAAGTTTTGATATATTTCTGTTCGAAGAAAGGTTTCACTAAAACTGGACAAAAACTAAAAATGGTGAAGCTGACTTGCTCGTGGTTGAATGATGGCCAAAATGACTCTAGATGTATTATCACATGTCACAGCAAGCTTGAACACCTAAGAAATCGAGACAAAAATGACTAAATCAAGAAATCATCCGAAGAGGCCAAAACAAGGAAAAACCATGCTAGATGGATGGAGATTGATTTCCAAAATCATCCATTTCAGCTGAAGAAACACACACCAAAAACTTTTGTCCGGAAATGATTTCTTGGCCTTTGGATGTGTATGGGCGCTTGGAGTCAACTATACTCAATGCCGAGAATTGGAGCTTTGCTCATAGAGGAGTCAAGGCTTGGAATGATTAAGCATACCTAGTGAGGTGGCTCAGCACAAGCATAGCACAAAAGGTGGAAAATATTGAATGAAAGTTTGAGCGATAGGTTGCACCATGTGACTTGATTGGTCCAAGTGAGACGTGGTCTGATGGAACCAGAACAGGAGAGACTTATCGACGTATGACAAGCTAGTGGTGCATTTACACATGGCAACACGGCGATTGCTTGTAAGGGAAGATGAATACCAAGTCAAGAAAGAATATTTTAGTAAGTTGATCAAAGTACTGAAAACTAACTTGGATTAAAACCACAGCACTTGAACAGTGGTTGGGAAGGCGGTTTAGTTCAAGGAGGAGCTGAAATGATCAGGTGGATCAAAGGTTAATGACTTAATGGATTTAGACTTATGTGCTTTGAAAAGCATGTATAAGTGTATTGTGTGAGTAAAATCCATGTTGTGTTGTGTTAACGGGTTTCTTCCATTTATGCTAAGTGGATAGTATCCATTAGGGTTAGATAGGGCTAATTGTTTTATCTATTTAACGGGTTGAGATGGAGGTTAACCATCCAACCATCATAGCTTTACTTATATGAAGCCGCGTATTCTAGGGTTAGGATTTGAGAAGTGTGTGTATTATGGTGTGCTCTCTTATCCTCTATGTGGAGTGGCTGTAAAACGTTCATCTCAAATAGCAATATATCAACTTTATTCATCTTTCGTGAATCCCTCTTGTTTTGATTGATTTGCTCTTGTTTTAGATGGTTTTAATTTTGTCTCTCGCCTTTCTTGACCTTGCTAGATGCCAAGGATTAGTAAATGATAGAGACATATCAGTTTTTGACAAGTTCTTGATGTTATCAGTTTTTGCTTGTTTTAGCCTCGCCGAGTGATTTATTGATTCAGTTATTTTTATCTCGATTCCTTGGTTGTTCTAGCTTATTGTGATGTGCAAAAATACATCTAGAGTCATTTTGACCATCATTCACCTACGAGCAAATCGTATTCACTGTTTTTAGTTTTTGCCCAGTTTTAGTTCAACCTTTCTTTAAACGGAAAAAGCTTGGAACTTTGGTAACAATTTTTTTGATCGTTGATTGGAATAAGTTCTTAACATCCTAGAGATGGTGCATACAGAATTTGAAGTAATTTAGAGTGTTTGTTTGAGAGTTTGCTTAATTTATGATTTTGGTCCGGTTTTAATGCAACAGAGCTTCACGAACCAAAAGATTCCAATCCTCGTAAGTTCTTTAAGATATTGTGTTGGGATAGATTTTGAAGGTTATGATTTAGTCTTGGTTTAAGTTTCAAGTCTTTTAGATCTATGGATTAAAAGTTATATGGATTTTTATATTTGAACTAGTATTGTTTTTACTCTTTACCGAGATGATTTTATCGTAGCACGATGAATTTTAAGAATTTTGATTTCTTAATATTTATATCTTTTTATAGTTATTGGAGTGAAAAATCAGCTAATAAAAGAAAAAAAACTAAAGCTATCATCCAAGCCTGTCTTGCCATACCTGTCCTACGTATCCATCTGCAACGCCAGCTACGGCTGGGTTGACATTGGACGGGAAAATTGAGTATATAGGACTGAGTTGAGTGTGCTTTTGTGAAATAGGATCAAGTTATTTGGACTTGTAAATATAGGACTGAGTTCACCACCTTCTTGCAAATATAGGATTTTTCCCATTTTAATTTCATTTCCATTTTTCAGGCATTTTTCTCCACGCGAAATGACTCTTTTGCCCTTCTTCTTCCTCCTCACCTGGCCGTGCCGCCCCCTCGCCCGCCCCGCGCCGCGTCGCCGCCGCTCCCTCGCCTGGGGAGGGAGCGGCGGCGCGACGCGGGGCGGGCGAGGGAGCGGCGGCGGCGCGGCGCGGGGCAGGCGAGGGAGCGGCGGCGGCGCGGGGCGGGCGAGGGGGCGGCGCGGTCAAGTGAGGAGGAGAAGAAGGGCAAAAGAGTCATTTCGCGTGGAGAAAAATGCCTGAAAAATGGAAATGAAATTAAAATGGGAAAATCCTATATTTGCAAGAAGGTGGTGAACTCAGTCCTATATTTACAAGTCCAAATAACTTTGTATTTCACAAAAGTACACTCAACTCAGTCCTATATACTCAATTTTCCCGACATTGGACCGCCGCGTTCATGCACTCAAGCCGTGCAATCCAGCCAATCGGCCACGGCGCCCACTGCAAACCGCAATCACCAAATCAAGGAGCAGCTACCGCAGTTCCTACAGTTTCTTTCACCGCCAGTTAATTTGCCTGTTTACCATCTCATCTCTTGTTTCTTTCACCAATGCAGTTGGAACAATTGGAATTTGTGTCATAGCAAGGCCTAAGCCTTGCTTGCTTCCTACCAGAATTGTACTATCCGTTACGTACCCAATTGTGTCAGCCATTCATCCAAATGTACCCTAAAGGTGTCGGTGCGCTACACAAGCTTAGCTTGCTGCACGTACAGATCGGCCACAGAGCACGGTTTGTTTGGGCATACATCTCAACAGTTGCTTACCTGGAAATTTTTTTTTACCAACAGTAAGAGCCAATGATTAATCGATGCTTCCGGGCCATGGCTGCTCTCATGTGAGGGACACGGCAGTGCAGGTGGCACTCAGTCGCCCTGAGCCATTTTAAATGAAGGACCCATACGGACGACACCACCAAAGTGAAGTTTGAACTTTGAAGATAAATTTAATCTAGTTTGGCCATTGGTTTGGTTTAGGAGTAGCTTTTAGTACTGTAGCTAGATCCTGTCACCCTCCTATCACGTGCAGGCACAGTAAATCTCCATGTGGCGAACAGTGATAGTACCAACTCGGGAATTTACGCCGCTGCCGGGGCAACTAGCAACGGCCTTCAGAAGCCAAACGGCCAGCCGATTTTTACCTTTGCGCCCCCTAAATTTTACTCTTTTTTCTCCAGATCTTTTGCGGAACATATTCTCACTTTTTTTTTGGCTGGAGTAGTCTTTCCATAAGTAAGTCTTGTGGAATTGGCCCACACATGGTGAGACCTTAGGGTGAAAACTTTGGGCGGTTCATTTCATTTTCTGCATTCTTTTGTGTTGCGTCCATGCTTGTCACACTCGTAGTTTTGTACATGCTGTCTGAATCAGTAGGCTCTGGTCCCCGGGTTGTAAATGCTATCTACACATAGAATTGCGGACTGTGTAGGCCGTAATCTTAATTCGATCGTTTACGCATAGTTTCGTACTCACTGCTTTGATCTGGACATGTGTAAAACATCGCATGTATGATTAGAGTCTACTGGCCCATCCTAATTCCTGCGGCTGTCTCGCTCACTTTTCGGTAAGCTAATCCCGCCGTTTCATCCATCCGACCCATCGAAACGACGCTCGGCTGAAACGCGGAGCGAGTGCGTGTCCTTGCGCAGAACCGGCAGGCCCCCATCTCGCGCGAACGAACCAATGAATCTCCCTTGCCTCATCCGCAACTCCCAGCTTTTCTTTTTTCCATCGTGCGCGACGCCGGTCATCGGCATGAGCCCACCACCCACCTCTACCGCTTTGTCGCGTCATCATCGCCGGCCATCACCGTGGAGCCCTCACCCAATTGGAAAAGAAAAAGGGGGCAGCATGATGCTGGATCTAAGGCTACGCATCGTCCCCATCATGGCCGCACGCGAGGCGCGGCCATGTGGCTGGCCTCGGCGAGGGTTGGTGGCGTCGTCGCGCGCCGGGCCTACCCAGCGGAAGGGCGCTGCCTCGCGACGGGCGAGCGATTGGACGTCCCGGCCGGGTGCAGGCATGTGGTCCCATGCACCTGCCCAGGCCAGCTGTTTGGCTGTTGATACCACGTAGTCGTGTCTCCTTGCACAGTAGCCAGCGCTCTTGAACTGAATCCTGAGGAGTTAGGAGGAGGTGCACGGGGAAAAGGGCGCTTCTTTTTCCGACGGTGCCACCTCAGTACGCGGCAGTTACTCTCAGACGCTTTGACTGTATGTGGATGGGTTGTTTCAGATCATCGGCTCAGTTACTTGTTGCTTGCTTCATGTGGTGATGCAGATGTACCAACTGATCTGGGATGACATGTATCTCGTGCTGAACTGAGCTACCTCCCGGTTCAGGCATCGAGCCAAGCAAACAACATCAGGCAGACAGCGATGCTTGCCTCCGTGATGGACGCTTCGAGCTAATTGGATGCCGGGACGACTGGCCAAGTGCCGTTACCGTGCCACTTATGGCTGGTAGCCCGACCAGAAGCATCTCCCGATGTAAACTTCCCCAAACAACACTGAGAATTTACCGGCTCTCAAACCGAATCTCATCGATCGGCGTGTATCGATCGATTATCGATACTCTAATCCGGTTGTTTTGTTTGTTTATCTCGGATGTTTGATCCCGGTTGGTCGATTCCTTTTGCAGTGCAACCAAACGAGCAGAATAGATTAATCAGCTCAGATCTGCAGGCACGACCCAATGGCCGTCATACGACATCCCCGGTAACTTACTTACAGCTCGGCAAATGGCACGCGATGACCCAACATAGGTCATGCGAGGACAGGGGCGGACCATCAGCTGCGCAGAGTAGTTTACAGAATAAATATATTGACAAAGACAGACATGTTCCTTTGCGAGCCCACTTGTCAGTATTGAAATGAGCCGCGCACCTACTCTCTCGTGACCACCGGCTTCAAGACACAGCATGCAAGCAAGCAAGCAAGCGCGTTTCAACCATCAAAGGCAAAAGGACATCACCTCTCCTCTTGCTTGCTAGCTATTGTGTGCCAAGCTACCGATGGTTTCGGTCTTCTTGCTTGTGAATTGTTGTAAGTTGTAACTACAAGATAGGTAGATATAGGTACAAAGATAGACAGATAGATAGCGCGATGAAGCTCCACTTCCTGATCAGGTTCCTCTTCGGCCCCGTGCCGGTGTACTTCTCGGCGCTGGCCATCCTCATCGTGCTCACCAACGCGCAGTACTTCGGCCTGGTCGGCGTCGGCGTGCCGCACACCACGAAGCTGGTCTCCTCGACGCCGGTGGTGAGCGTGATGAAGTACTGCGACATCTTCCGCGGCGAGTGGGTGCCGGACACGGAGGCGCCCTACTACAACCACAAGACGTGCTTCATGATCCAGGAGCACCAGAACTGCCTCAAGTATGGCCGCCCGGACCTCGAGTTCCTCAAGTGGCGGTGGCGGCCGTCGGGCTGCGATCTGCCGCGCTTCGACCCGGTGCAGTTCCTGCAGTTCGTCCGCCACAAGTCGCTGGCGTTCGTGGGGGACTCCCTGGCTCGCAACCACATGCAGTCCCTACTCTGCCTCCTCTCACAGGTATATTCTTGTGCTAGCTTTCACATGTTTTAATCTGTAACTTGATGGATACTTCAAGCAGTGACGTGAATTCTGGGGGGGAAAAGATGTGAGTTTTGTTCTGACAACTCGAGACTTCGTCATGTTTGCACACTGGCCTGAGATGCTGAGACCTGACCAAAGATTTTCCTCGCTGGGATGGAGCAAATGCAGGCGGCGTATCCGAAGGACATGTCGGCGAATCCGTCGGATCAGAACAAGGTGTACTACTACAGGGCGTACAACTTCACCATCAGCATGTTCTGGTCGCCGTTCCTGGTCCGGGCGCGGGAGCCCGACCACGACGGCCCCGCGCACACCGGCCACTGGAGCCTCTACCTCGACGAGCCGGACGACAAGTGGGTGTCCCAGATCTCCCGGTTCGACTACGTGCTCGTGTCGGCCGCGAATTGGTTCTCCCGCCCGTCGCTGTTCTACGAGAAGCGGCGGCTGATCGGGTGCAGCTTCTGCAGCCGGCAGTACGGCGTGCCGGACCTGACGCTGTACTACTCGCAGCGCAAGGCGTGGCGGGTGGCGCTGCAGGCGATCAACGGGCTGGACAACGTCAGGGGGCGGGTGATCGTGCGGATGCTGTCGCCGATGTCGCACTTCGAGAACGGGACGTGGGACCAGGGCGGCGACTGCAAGCGGACGCAGCCGCTCCGGAGCAACCAGACGGTGATGGAGGGGCGCGACCTGCACTTCTACACGGCGCAGATGGAGGAGTACCGCGCGGCGGAGAAGGTGGCGCGGGCCAAGGGGCTGCGGCTGATGCTGATGGACGCGACGGCGGCGATGCTGATGCGGCCGGACGGGCACCCCAGCCGGTACGGGCACTGGCCCAACCAGAAGGTGCAGCTCTCCAACGACTGCATCCACTGGTGCCTGCCCGGACCCATCGACATCTGGAACGACATGCTCTTCCAGATGCTCCTCGCCTAGCGCGCGCGCCATTGTCATCGCTCATCGGTAATGCATGCTGCACAGACGATCAATTGCTGTTTGAAAGACAGGAGTTTTTTCATCGCCATGGCTACAATACAACTCCCCCTTCTTCCTTTCCTTTTCCTTTCCTTTCCACGATGGGCTGCGGTTACCGCTGACGTGAATTTTTTTTTATCGATCGTCGCCGGAAAGAGTGAACAAAAAAGTAGCTTTCTGCTGCGTACCACTGCAGAAAAAAGGGCATGGTCATCTTCGGATCGAAACAAAAGTTACGCTTTGCACGTCGTATCGGATCCGCTTTGCGAGTCGCAGCTCCAATGCAAGCGGTGGATCGAAAGGTACGAAAGAAACGAGTAGAAGCGCGTCACCTCTCTCGGGCCGTGCGGAGCGAGGTGAGGGGTACTGCGTGCGACAAAGGTGCTGCTGTGGCACAACGAAAAGCAGAGGCGGTACACGCTTTGTCGGGCTGGCGCCCGGCTGTGCTGCAGAGTGAAGTGAATATGGATCGGTTGGTGTGCGTTTCTGGCTGTCACTGACGCGGGACAGCCGGTAAGCGAACGTTTGTATTGACTTTTAATGATAATTTTAGCTGTGATTTACTTTTAATGTAAGATGCAAATTGCATATTTTGTTGGGAGCATATTTAGTGCTAATGCTTATTTGGGTACTAACATGCTAACAAACGTCTAGGACCGTCGGATCCCAACCGGACGGGCACGATCCAGGTAGGTGGAAACCACTGGATGACTTATGCTTATTTCCGAGAAACCCCCCGCCGCTCTTTTGCCTTTAATCATAACTCACAAGAGTTTGCTCCTCCCTCACCGGGCACCGCCCCTCCCCATGCTCCTCCCCGAGTGTTGCCCCTCCTCGAGCTCCTCCCCTGGCACCTACCCCCCAGCTCCCTTGGTCAAAATTACCATGGTCGAAGCCGTGTGGTTGAAGTCGACGTGGTCGAAATCTCCGTGGTTGAAGTCGATGTGGTCGAAGCCGCCATGGTCGAGGCCGTTGTGGTCGAAGCAGTGCATGGTCGGGGAGGGGGAGGCGCGGATGGAGGAGGGGGCGATGCCGGGGGAAGCCGGGAAGGGAGCCAGAGGAGGCTGGGGGCGGCGCCGAGGGAGGTCGGAGGGGTGGAGGGAGGCGGGTGGGCAACGCCGGTGGTGGAGGAAGGCTGAGGGCGGCGGTGGGGCGGTGCTGAGGGAGGCCAGAGGGGTGGAGGGAGGCGGGTGGGCTGTGCCGGTGGTGGAGGGAGGCCGAGGGCGGCGATGGGGCGGCGCCTGGGGAGTACGGGGAGGGTGGCGTCGAGGGATGGCTCAGGTGTACTATTCACAAGAAAGCATTGCCGCATGACGGGTTTTCGGAAAATCGCATAAATGAGCTGAGGGATTCTGCCCGCCTTACTCTTGGCTGCTCGACGAGTATCCAATGGCCCACGTTGGCATCTACATGTTAAAACTGAATACACCATGTCACCATTTGCACTAGATATGTCCCCTACCTTGTTGTTAGCCACACCGACAGATTGCTTTTGTAAAAGATCTAGCAATTAGTCTCTTTTCTCCCCCCATTAGACAGAAACTCAACTTTTTTGCATAATTAAGTCGGCACTTGACCAGTTGACCCCACCCTCCTAGCAGTCATAAATATATAATTTGACAAAATGTTTGAAGCCAGTCTCTGAAAACCAGATCAGAACAAAACTGTGAGCTTCGAACCCATTAAGCCAAAACTGGAAGTATGAAAAACCATATTAGACATTTACAGATCGCAAGTCCTCATTACTAAACAAATAGCTACCTAAAACCAGATTAGACATCTAACAAAGTGGAACTCGGCATCACCAAACAATAAGTACCTAAAAGGCATTACCATGCTCCAGCACAACATTTTAACTGTAGACGGCTAGCCTATTCAACCAATCTTAGCTCAATGGAACTCAAAAGACCTCAATTCAAGAGTGGGAAGGGAAGGGAAGGGAAGACGGAGGACAAGGCAGCGGTGCGGGGTGGGGTGGGAAGGAGGTGGGGAGGGAAGGAGGGGAAAGAAGATCTAGGTGGTGCTCAGTTTGGCGATGGCTTATGACTTTTTTTTTACTGTAGCTAGTTTTATTTTTCACTGTATCTGATAGTGACTTATTTGACGCAATTAAATTTAAAAATGGAAAAACGGGTAAGCCCATCACGAACAATGCGTAGGAATACAAGAAGAAAAAAGACAAAGACTCAAAAAAAGTCAAAAAGCAAGAAAAAATGAAATAAATGAATAATGAATTAAAATCTAGAAGCTAAAAGTTAAAACTGAAATGAATGGGTCTCATCTAATTCAACGTAGGAGATAAGGTCTTCTCAATATTTTTTAGAGTGAGGGAGACAAAGGAAAAAATGTACCACAACGTCTTTTTTTAAATAGTATAATAAGCAGTGCTTGGCTACGGCATGAAACAAGTGAGCCTTGCTCTGACAGGCGATGCTTTTTGCCGTAGAAAACGGAGCATCTATCACGTACTGGCTTCTTTCGTAAACGATTTGTAACAATTTTTAAGTCCGTGCACCATTTTCCAAAGTGTGTATATATATTTATATATATATATATATATATATATATCTATATCTATATATATATATATATCTATATCTATATATATATATATATATATATATATATATATATATATATATATATATATATATATATATATATATATATCTTGCGTCGTGTGCAACGGTAATATGTTCGTTGATTTGGTCAGCGCTGCTCTGCAGATTTACGCTAGTGATCTGCCATTACAAGAGTTGAAATTACAGTGAATATAATTGAGATGCTCACTGTTGATCATGTGCGAAATCTTATCTGACAGACAGTTTTCCTGACATACATGGAGACATACATGGACATGCACGTCAGGAATGCAGTTGCACAAGGAGGCTTTTCTGATCAGTAGAGAAAATGGCGGATCATGCCCCGTGCCCTGCCAGGCCAAAATTACACATTACTGCATAGCAAATTACTGGTACATATATAACATTTGGCCACTGGAAACAGCGTCTAGGGCTGAATAAAACGGTTTTCCAAACCCGTTTAAACCACTCAGTGCATAAACTTTTTTATGCATGCTTGCTTGCAGCTGTCGGGGAGCTTGCATGCCATTCAGTTCTTCTCCGGTTTGGCCTAAACCGTTTGACCCGGCGATGAACAGCCCTAACAGCATCTTGACCTCCTGTTGTTTTCGCTACCAGAAAGGAACTGATCCCAGCAATCTTCTATGAAACAAAACCAATCCCAGCATCAAACCTCTAATCCACCGATTGTTCCCTTGCCGTCTTCCTGCAGTGTCCAAACCAATCAAGTTTGGAGCTGCTCTATGATCCATGAGCACCAGAACTGCATCAAGGACGACCGGCCGGACCGGGGGGGGGGGGGGTTCTCGAAGTGGCGGTGGCGGCGTGCGAGCTGCCGCGGTTCGACCCGGCGCAGTTCCTGGAGCTGGTCAGGCACAGGTCCCTGGCGTTCGTGGGGGGTTCCCTGGCCAGGAACCACATGCAGTCGTTGCTGTGCCTCCTTTCCCAGGTAATCTTGTCAAATGTGGCCTACTAGTACTACTAGTTACCACTTCACTTTAGAAATTTCTTTCGAACTCCACATATGATCAGTACAGATAATGGCCGACGAGTGGGTCCATTGATTGCGAAAACCTGAGAGGCCTGTTTGCCCGTGACTGTATATGACGACTTGGTAAAGCTTTGTGTGTATGACGAGTGCTTGCAGTTTTGCATGTCAAGGAACAACGCATTTGACTACGCAGAACGCGATCATGTGGTTGCAACGGCAGGTTGAGTACCCGAAAGACGTGTCGCCGACAGGAAGCAGGGAGCACAACAGAGTGTACGACGTCGCGGACTACAACTTCACCGTGTCCGTGTTCTGGTCTCCATTTCTCGTCCGAGCCAAGGAGCCGGCGCAGGACGGGCCGTGCCACACCGGCCTCCGGAGCCTCTACCTCGACGAGCCCGACGGCACCTGGGCGTCCGCCATCGCCGGGTTCTACTATGCGGTCATCTCGGCGTCGAACTGGTTCACCCGGCGGTCGCTGGTCTACGAGGGGCGCCGGATCGCGGGCTGCAGCGACTGCGGCCGCGAGTACGGCGTCCCGGACCTCACGTTCCGCCACTCGCAGCCGCGCTGAGAGCCATCAGCGACCTCGAGGTGAAGGGGAGGGCCATCGTGCGGACGGTGTCGCCGATGGCGCACTTCGAGGGAGGGACGTGGGACAATGCCGGGGACTGTCCGCGCACGCGGCCGTACCGTGCCAACGACACGGGGCTGGCGGGCGCGGACCTGGACTTGTACACCGCGCAGGTGGAGGAGTTCAGTGAGGCGGAGACGGCGGCGCGGGGCAAGGGGGTGGACATGGTGTACTGCTGATGGACACGACAGCGGCGATGCTGCTGCGCCCGGAGGAGGTGGTGGCGCTGTACAACGAGCGCATCCACTGGTGCTGCCTGCCCAGGCCCAATAACCCATCGACGTCCGGAACGACATGCTGCTCCAAATGCTACTTTGGTGGTCCGTCCCAAAATGATTTTTTACGGTACCCAATACAAAACTTTCATTATAATTCATTATCCTAATATACTAGCAAACATAATAAAAAATATTATAAAAGAATTTTACAAGACAAATCTAATGGTATGATTTTATATAATCAAACTATATACTTTTACATATATTAATAGTTAAAACTTAAAAAACTTGACTATACAGAATCACAACGATCTATATTTTAGAATAGAGAGAGTACCACACACTGCATACTAGAAAACTCTGCTCACGCAAGTTTAAATTACTGCACTATAAAATCAACGAATACTAAATGGGATAGGATTTCTGGTTTAGAAAGTAAGTGAGATGTATACTGCATACTAATCAGATCAGGTTGTTGCTAGTAGTAACTTGACGCAAATGAAATGAGGCGTCCAACTTGGTACACGCATGGACAAGTCGTGGGACCCGAAGGCTCACGTCCACTTAATTTGGTTTGGTGGGCAACGACTCTTTCGGCCGAGCCTTTATTCGTTCGGTCGGCGACGTGGTTAGTAGTAATATATGTTAGGACCGGCCCGACGACGGAAGCAAGGCATGTCGTTTTGATGAAGCGTACGAAGCGTCACGCGCGCGATCACTGCATACACAAGTGACCAGAAGCACGGCAAGAGCGGTGGAGGAGCGTTTCAGTTTTTTTTTTCTTTTTTGAGAATAGGCAAGGACGTAGAGTGATCTCTGCTAGGTTTCAACGGATTGAATATAAATTAAACAGTAGCTTTTCATATTTATATTTATTTTTTTTAACAAATAAAAATTTAAATATGCTTGTATACGAATCGAATATTATAACAAATACGAATCGAATACCTACTCCATTCGGTGCCATTTTGCCTACTCAATTTCCTACGGCATAATAAAGTTTAGCAATTTGACACTGATTTTATAGTAATATTAATGCTCCTGACAAGGATATAATGATCCTAAAATTATTATTATTATTATTTGAAAATGATATTATTACGTCATGATACTCCTTGAGTATACCCCTTATTTGCAAAAGAGAAACTTAACCAAATGGTCGTAAGTCCTTCTACGACCACCACTTGGTTGTAAGTCTTTTCCACAACCGCTTCATGATCGTAAGTCTTTCTAAAAGCATGATGTGGTCGTAGGTCATTCTACAGCCACCCTGTGGTTGTAGATCATCCTACGACTAGCCTAACTTCGGCTAGCTTGTCTATGACAAGTCCATTACATCGTGGGCCTGTCTGACAAGGCAATTAACATGCATACTTATTCTCTGGAATAACTGCACATAACCCCTCTTTACTCCTAGTGATAATTGTCAAATGACGAGTGAGATACCATGTCTCTGACAATAACTCCTGTCGGACGGCTATCATCCGAAACATTAAGACGTCTCTTGGCGAGGAGCAACCGCCACCACTTCGCATGCTATATAGGGATTGACATTAGAAGAAGAGGGAAAAGGCAACAGAAGCAACACGAGACATTCCTATTACCTTCTTTCCCAATTGTAATTATTCCCCTGAGTAATAACCACACAGAAGTAGAGTTATTATTCTCTCAAGAGAAGGCCCAAACCTGTATAAAATCCTTGTGTCTTTCTCTGTGTGATCGTAGTCAGGCATTGAGAGTTCCCCCGAATCCAAACAATCATATGTAAGATCAATACTAAAACATCGATAACTCCTTTTTTATAGTTTATCACAGAATCATTGATCATTTATGCCATTTTACCACTAATCCTAACTAATTCTAGATATGTTGTAAATAAATCGGTTATAAATATGTCAAATTTGGCTAAAAAGGACATGCAAAAAAACTTTATTTGGGGATGTGCCAAATTAGAGTTCACCATGATATCAATCTTGTCGAGATGATCGAATTGCATATATAATATGTCTAATTTAAAAGTCAAATACAAAAGATACGTATTAGGTAGCTACTATTGTGTTCGCTGAATTCGGGTATTATCCATATTCATATTCGATTCGACACATATTTTACACACCATATTAGTATTTGTATTCAACAAAAAAACCAAATTCTGATTCATTTTACAATATGAATACATTTTTGTTTGCCACATTTGCTACCATACGAATATGGATGCCAGATAAAACGAATAATCCAGATCCATTTGACACCCCTAATATCTACGTTGGATCATGCTTTCCAATGAGGTCTTTGATGAGGATTAAATAATCAATAATTAATATTTTATTATTAATTTTAGCTGTCATAATAACTTCTGCTAAGGTCCTTTGAGTATACTCTGGCTAGAGGCTAAGTGTACTCAATCAGTATCAAGTCCCGACTAAAGACCACTCGGAAGGGGCAGTTAAGCCTTTTGTCGATGTTTTAATATCGATCTTACGTATGATTTGTTTGGATTCAGGGAAACTCTAGAAAACTCAGTGTATGAACATGCAGAGTAAATACATGAGAATTTTTATACAAGTTTGGGCCTTCTCCTAGGAGAATAGTAACCCTATGTCCTATGTGGCTATTGCTCAGAAAGATGTTACAACTATGAGTAATATGAAAAGCCGAACACTATCGCTTGATTCAATGTGTTCTATCCCCCCTTCCTTGACATCAACCTTTATGTAGCCAACGAAACGGTGCCCATTGTCCCGTGCCAAAAGACACTTCGATGCTTCAGATTATAACTGTCTGACGGAAGTTACTATCAGAGAGACATAATGGACCGTTCACCGTGCGACGATTGTTGTCAGAGAGATATCATGTTTAGTTATTGGGAATGAGCATATGTTCTAACCACCTTGCTAGACGATCCCACAATGAAGTAGATCGTCATAAACAAGATGGTTGGAAATATGTTGGTTGCAGTAAGATCTATGACCATGAGGTGGGGCTATGTATCGTAGTAAGACTTATGATTGAGTGGTCGTAGGAAGACTTACGATCAAGAGGTAGTCGTAGTAAGACTTATGACTGAGTGGTCGTAGGAAAACTTATGACTAAAAGATAGTCATAGTAAGACTTATGACTAAGTGGTCATACGAAGACTTACGACCAAGAGGTAATCGTAATAAGATTTACAACTGAGTGGTCATAAAAAGACTTACGACCAAGAGATAGTCATAGTAAGACGACTAAAAGGTAGTCGTAGTAAGACTTACGACTGAGTGGTCATAGGAAGACTTACGACCAAAAAATAGTCGTAGTAAGACTTACAACTACCTTGGGAAATCTCTCCCCTATCACTAAGGGGTATACTCGGAGAACATAATGATATAATAATTAGAGGATTATTATATCCTCGTCGCATTTAGTACCTTATTTTGCATAGTTGAAGGAGAATAGCGTGTGCAGTTATGACACTGACAATAATACCATGTTTTCTCCCATGACACTGACAAGAACTGCACAATAGTTTATATGAGAAGAATATCTCTCTTACAACAACAACTTGACGGTTCCTACATGGAGGGTATCTCACTGACAGCAACTGATAGCACATGTGGACTCCATGAATCAATCAGGCATATCTCGTCTAAGTCTTGGAAGTGAGGAAGCGTCTCTTAGTAAGTAGCAACTTGGTCGTGTTCGACCGCACAGGTCGTGTTCAATTGCGTCGGTCGTTTTCAACCGCTATGGTTCTCCGACCACATTTTTTACCACATTTTCAACCACACTAGTTTGACCACATTTTCGACTACGTTAGTTCGACCATGATTTTGACCACATTTTCAAGTACTCGGTTTGACCATGCAGGTCTCTCAACTGACGCGGTAGTACTGTTTTTCATCGCTGATAGTTTTGGAAAGATGAAGTACTACAAGAAACATAGCGATAGTTCCAATTTTTCTAGAAATTTTAGGGAACTGAACTTGGATTATGAGAAACATACAAATGATCTCTAGTTTTGCACTTAAGAAGACCAAAGGAAACCTAGGAACATAGTTTTTTTGAACATAGATATTTTTAGTAAAAATAAGTAAAAAAATACCTTTCAAAAATACCTCCAACAACACCAACTGAGCATGAAAGCATGGGGCATGAGTTCAAGCAATATTTGAATAGTCTACGACATTTAATTCATTTCTCAACTTACAAAAACTGCTTTCATCTAATGGTTTGGTGGAAATATCCACTAACTGATCTTCAATCCGGATGTGACTAATTATAATGTCTCCCTTGCTCACATGATCTCTCAAGAAATAGTGGTGTATATCTATATGCTTGGTCTTGAGTGTTAGACCGAGTTATTGACTATTTTCATGGCACTATCATTATCACATAAAAGAGACGTTTAATCAAATTTAATTCCATAATCCATGAAGGTTTGCCTTATTCATAGCAATTAAGCAGAACAACTACCTGCGAAAACATATTCGGCCTCGGTGGTGGATAGGACTATGAAATTTTATTTCTTGGATGACTATAAAACTAAAGATCTTCCTAACATTTGATAACTACCTCGAGGTGTTTTTGCTATCCATTTTGCAACCCGCATAATAGAAATCTGAATATCCAATTAAATCAAATTTAGCACCTTTAGGATACATATGCCTATGCTAGAGGAATGTTTTAAATATCTTAGAAATCTCTTTACGGTCGTCAAATGGAACTCTTCTGAAGATGCTTGAAAACATGCACACATGCAAACACTAAACATTATATCGGGTCTAGATACGATAAGATAAAATAAACTACTAATCACAGATCTATAAAGCTTTAATCTACCAGTTTACCTCCTTCATTGAGATCAAGATGCTCGTTCATTGCCATGAGAGTCTTGATGGATTTTGCATCCTCCATGCCAACTTACGTACTTTGTTTGGCTTACAAAAGTCTCATCCTTAAATTATTTGATTTGAAGTATAAGGAAATAACTAAATTCTCTAATCATAGATATTTAAAACTCTCTAGACATCATATCACCAAATTATTTGCAAAAGTCTTGGTTAGTAGAAGCAAATATAATATCATTGACATAAATTTGATATACAAAGAAATCATCATCAATAATTTTTGTAAATAGAATTGTATTAACCTTCCCAATTTTAAATCCTTTTAAGAGTAAAAAATCTCGAAGACAATGACACCATACTCTAGGAGCTTGTTTTAGGCCATATAACACCTTGGAGAGTTTATACACATAATTAGATTTTGTAGGATCTTCAAAACCAGGAGGTTGTTCAACATAAACAAGTTCAAAAATTATTCCATTTAAAATTCACTTTTAATATTCATTTAAAATAACTTGATATCGAAGCTTGATGCAAAGGCAAGTATTATGCGAATTGACTCAAGTCTAGCTATGGATATAAATGTTTCATCATAATCCAAACACTCAAATTGAGTATAATCTTGAGCAACTAACCTTGCCTTTTTTCTTACCATAACTTCGTTTTCATCTTGCTTATTCTAGAAGACCCATTTTATGCCTATCACATTGTGCTCTTCCGGTCTCTCTACTAAAATCCAAACATCATTGCGGGTGAAATTGTTAAGTTTTTCATGCATTGCATTCATCCAATTCAGATTATCTAGTGCATCATCTACAAATTTTGGCTGAAGAGAAGACATAAAAGTGTAATGCTCACAAAATGAAGCTACTCTAGATCTAGTTTGAACACTATTACTCATGTCACCAAATGTTTGATCTATTGGATGATCCTTAGAGATAACATTGTGAATCTTTGGTGGTAGTGTAGAAGGTTGTTCTCCTTTGTCTTCCACATCTATTACTTGAATCTTGCTTATTGTGCAGAAAGTGGGACCTTCTACTTGCTTTAATGAAGGTGATCCACTTGGGTCCTCCTTTGGTTTAATCTCACCAATTTGCATGTTTTCCATTGCTCGCCTAAGTCATTCATCACCTACATCATCCAAATTCTCCTGCTCTTCTTAAGAGCTATTAGTTTCATCAAATTGGACATCATAACTCTTTCCAACTAAACCGGAGTTTTTGTTGAAGACACGACAAGATTTGCTATTAGAAGAATAACTAAACAAAAATACTTCATCACATCGACTTTGAAATTTTGAAAGCCGAACACCCTTTCTCAAGATATAGCATTTGCAACCAAATACTCTAAAGTAGGAAATGTTTGAAGCTCATAAGAAGTCTTTTTTAAAAGATGGTGCAAATAAAGGCGATTTATGGCATGACTTAAGGTGTTAATATTTTCCGCCCAAAAGTTATCGAAAGTGTTATATTCATTAAGCATAGTCCTAGCTATTTCAATTAATGTTCAGTTTTTTCTCTCTGCAACTCTATTTTGCTTTGGAGTGTAGGTAGTGGAAAACTCATGCTTTATTCCAAGTTTATCAAAAAAAATCTTCAATTTTAGTGTTTTTGAACTCGGAACCATTGTCACTTCTAATTTTCTTTATTTTGAAATCAAATTCCTTTTGTGCCCTTTTTGAATATTTTTGAAAATATCATATGCTTCGGCTTTGTCATGTAGGAAGAATACTCATATATATCTAGAGTAATCATCTACAATATGTAAGAGCTCCAATGGCCTAGAATAGCTATTGCCCACGATGCTTTTATAGATTGTTGGTCCAAATAAATCCATATGTAAGAGCTCCAATGGCCTAGAAGTTGACATGATACTCTTGGAAGGATGAGAATTTGCAAATTGCTTTCCAGCATGGCAAATGTTATATAATCTATTTTTCTCAAAATTCACATCTTTCAAGTTAACTAATAAGTCATATTTAAAAAGCTTTTTAAGTTAAATCATGCCCACATAACCTAGCCTTCTGTGCCATAGCCAACCCAAATATGTTTTTGCCATTAAACAAGTTTTTAAGCATGAATCGCTAGAGGAGAAATCCACCAAATAAAAATACCAAATCTAAACCTTTAAAAATAAGTTAATTTTCCTTTTATTTTGATATGGTTACATCATATTTAGAGAATGAGCAAATTAAGCCTATATCACACAATTGAGCAACGAATAGCAAATTAAAATTTAATATTTCTACAAGATATACATTAGAGATATAAAAGTCATTAGAGATAACAATTTTACCCAATCCAAGTATCTTTTCTTTGCTATTATCTCCAAATGTGATCCTTTCATCGCTCCTATTCTCAAATGTGATGAACATCATTCGGTCTCCAATCATATATTGAATGCAACCGCTATCAAACACTCAATGCCTTTTACCGGTCTTGTATTTCACCTACAAAAGAAAATTAGGTTCTTTTAGGTATCCAAATTTTTTGGGTCCTCGAGATTAATAACCAAGGCTTTGATCACACAAATGGCATTCTTTTTAGCACCTGAAATTGAAATGCCAATAAATTTTGCAAAGACTCTACCATCCTTAGATTTCTTAACCATATAACAAAAATCATAAATTTCTATGGATGGGGTTTTACCAATAGAATAATTTTGTTGCACATGTCCTATTTCCCAGCATTTGTAACAATAGTTACCATTTTGTTTAACAAACCTTGTGGATTTATTTACCGGTTTATCGCCTTTCTTTGGTACATACCTAAGTCCTTCTTTATTGATGGGCACCTTTGCTCACTCAATAGCTTGTCAAGAGTGGATTTACCTTTGAAACACCTTTCCAAACTTTTGTTAAGCTTAGTCACTTACTCATTTAGCTCATTATTTTCAACAATAAGTTTAGCATCATATGACTTAACATTATCATGATTAGAATCACCATTAGAACAACATGGCATGGCAAGCAAGTCATCACATGAGATAGATATACTAGCTCTAGCAATTTTTACACTAGGCATTTCATTTGAAATATCACAAGTAATACCAATGCTAGTGCAAGACTTACTTGAATTTTCTTGGATGAGCAAGTCATGAGCTTTATTTAGCTTCTCATAAGAATCTTTAAGAGAGAGATGCTCTCTCTTTAAGACCTTGAATTTTGACTTCTCTTTTTCAAGGTATTCATTTAATTCTTCTAGTATGTCCATAAGCTCATCATAAGTGAGTTCATTATCATCAAAGGATGCTACCTTCTCTCCTTTTGCCATGAGGCATGTAGGAGATGCGAACAGTGATGGAGCCTCTTTGATGGTGATGCCGACAAGTCTCTTCTTCTTAGGGACTCATCTTCACCGGAGTCGGAGTCCGTGTACTCTTCATCAAAGTTCCACTCTTTGATGTGGGCTTCATTCTTTCCATCATTGTGAAGTTTCTTCTTGCCTTTGAAGTGGTGACTTGTCCTTGTCATCCTTTTTTGTGGGGCAATAAGAGGAAATATGCCCCTTCTCATCACACTTATAGTAATGAATGTTGTTATAGCACTTTTGTCATTGTAGAAGTGTCCCTTCTTACCCTTCTCATGACTAGCACTTCGGCACGAGCGCCTCTTTATGAATTTCTTCATTTTTCTTACAAGAATAGCCAATTCCTCCTCAAAGTCCTCCTCATCTTGCTCAGACTCATCGCTTGATACCACTTTGGCCTTGAAAGCGGTAATGTTTTTGCCCTTGGAGGAGGATTGCTCCAAGAGCTCCTCCTTATTCTTCTTGTACAACTCGTTGGTGATGAGGTTTCTCAAGAGTTGTGTTGGTGTCATTCTTGTTAACTCAGGAGAGTTGAGGAAAAGTGTCACCAACATCTCGTACTTCTCCGGCAATGTCCTGAGCATCTTTCTTATAATATCAACATCTGTTAGTGATGTGCCAAGACCCTTGAGCTCATTCACAATGTTGTTGCGGCGATAATACATTTTATTTATATCCTCATGAGGCAATATTATGAATGTCTCATATTTAATCCAAAGTCTATACAATTTGGCTTCTTGAACCGTATATGTTCCCTCTTGGATTTCTAAGAGGGTGGTCCAAATATCATGAGCAGATTCCAATTGCTCACTCTGTTGAACTTATCGATGTTTAAAGCTCCAAATAGAGCATTCATAGCTTGAGCATTTAAATGAGTGTTACGCCCCTCTTGTTCCATGGGATGTAATGGATCAAGAGGCATGACGTAACTCTCATTTATAATTTTCCATATGCTCGGACTCATGATTTTAATATAGATAGACATTCTAATTTTCTAATAAGAATAATTAGAGCCATAAAAAAGGCGATTTCCCTATAGCAATTCCCTCACTAGCTACCCTTTTCTTTCTAGATGATTAAGTATAAATCAATGAGAGACCAAACTCTGATACCACTTGTAGGATCAATGATAACCGACTAGAGTGGGTGAATAGGAGGTTCTAAAAATTCTTGCCTTTTAAAACCAATTACCACAATTTATAGCTAGACAAGATTTCAAAGTAACGTAAACCTACACAATTTTAGAAAATCTAAGGCACCACAAGCACAAGTCTCTACAAGTATATCTCTAGTACAAATAAATATGACAATCACAATTATTACAATATGCTAGAAATACAAGTGTGAAAATAAGAGACAAACAAGTAACTAATTGATATACGATGTTTTACCATGGTGTTCAGAAACTTGCCGATTTTCCCTAATCCACATCGAGGAAAGCCCAGGCGACTTGGACCGGCTCCACGAATTAAGCCTCAACTCCTCAATCCACTAGTAGTTGTCCTTCCTCCGCTTTGGAGATGGTAAACACCAAACCACTCACAAGTCAGTGCCGGGCTTCTTCACAACCTTCTTGAAGAAGCCACCTCGCAAGTTCCCGCTAAGTCGTCTAGGTGCCGTCAAGCACCAAGAGTAATAAACCACGCTTCGCTTGACAGCAATTAAGTGACAAAGGATCAATCTAAGATGAATGCACTTTATTTTGGCTCAACTATCTCAATGAATGGAACAAGAGTAAATGAGGTGTTGCGTGAATGCTCTATACTCAAGGATGTTGTAATGAAGTATCTAACTATGTCCTGAACTGGTGGGGGAGTATTTATACCACTAACAACCAAATATAGCCGTTGCATGAAATAATCCTAAAAATCAAGGTGAGCAGTAGTACAAATATACAAATTGTGGAACTAGCGCACTTATACTGTAGCAACAGTAACAGCTATATAAGAGCGCCAGAACTAGCCATTGAAATTCTGCGCGGTACTACCGCCGTTGTAATCGCGGTAGTTCCGATCTTTGGTAGTTCCTATTTCTGGCGCAGTACTTCCGTTTGTCTCAGGGGTCAAAACTTGACACTCTCTGGAAAAAATGTACCACCCAGATTTTTGGAACTTCCAAGTTCCGGTAGTACCGCTCAAGAGTTGTGGTTCTTCTGCTCTACGGTAGTTCCGTTGTTCAAATTTCGGTACTTCTGTTTTTTCAAAGAAACAAAGTGATTCAAGGGGTGCTTTTTGGAAAAAAAAAATACCAGCTATTTTATTTAGAACTTCTTCGTAGCGAAAGTACCACATGTCAACTCTAGTACTATCGATTTTCCTGACAATGCACAGATGGCTATCAATTTTAGTTTTAAGTGCATGCATGATCCTAGATTGATCTAGATAGTACAAGAATATACTGTCAAGCTACTAGTCATGATCCCTCTTAATAGTACATCATTTATCCTATAATCCAATTTTTCATCCTTTCTTTTAAGACTGGTAAAATAAAAAAGGGTTGCTAGACTATTTATACCTTTGTCTTAAACCATCTTGATCCTCATATTGACTTTTAGCATGCATTTTCTGGTTGTTATATTCTTCATAGGAACTAAATCTTTCAAACACTCAAGAAACATATTAGTCTCATATTCACATATTATCATTAATTACCAAAAACATTTTTAGAGAGCTAGATGCTTCCAACGGATTGAACCCGTTCTCAACCCTAAATTTTATAATCCATTCCAACCCTACCCAACCCTTTCTATAAGGTAACCAAACCCAACTCAACTCATTCATTCTTTCAACCCATTTTCACCCAATCAAAACCAACACAATCAAGGACCTAACCCATTTAACCCATTTGAACCCAACCCATTAACACCCTAGATGGAAGACTCAGTCAATCTTAGGCACTGTTGTTTTCGACGACCGCTTATTTTTGGATGCGGCTAATAACTTTTGTCTCCTCTTTTCAAGACAACGATGAACAGAGAAGATGTTGATATAAATGGTGTACATGATTTTTGGCTCGAAAAACTATTTAGAGAAGCAAGAAAAACTATCTAGAGAAGCAAGAAACCTTTGGGGGCCAAAAAATAGAAGCCGCCAAAACCGGACATATATAAGCATGGTAAAAGTACTATGCGCACTGATCACAAATACTTGCCCTCGTAAACAGGCAAGTGCAAGGTTCGTTTTAATCTTCAAAACAACAAAAACTCGTCAATCCAAAGGAATTCATGATCTTCTTCCACTACTACAGAAAAGGTCATCACAGACGGTTCAAAAACGTCATCACAGACGGTTTTGTGAACCGTCTGAATTTATGGGTCAGTAATAATACGAGTTCATCACAGACGGTTTTCGAACCGTCTGTGGTGCAAATATCACATATGGTTTTTAACTAAAAACCGTCTGTGATAACTATAAATCACAGACGATTTTTAACTAAAAATCGTCTGTGATTATAACTATCACATACGGTTTTTAGTTAAAAACCGTCTGTGATATTCCCTTCTACTCCTAAATCTATTTCTGTTTATTGGCTAGCCTCAGGAAATGCTAGCCATGCCCTCTGAAACAAGCAGATCAACATGTACATGTATACATCCAATTCACATCTCAATTCATTTCACAAACATAAAACATCCATTTTTATTAAGATTAGAGCCTACCATTACAATATACCAAAACAACGAGCAGGTTACACAACAAGAACAGAGAAAAAGCAAAAATCCTCTATGCCTTCTCGCCCTTGATGCAACGCATGAGCTAGATGTCTTTGACGTCCACCATCATCGGCGTTGATTGAGCGTCTGCACGGTTGGCACGAGCTAGTTGCTTATGCGGTGTCTTGCCTCCTGTAGACTTGTGCGTCGTCTGCAAGGAGGAGGACAACAAGGAGGAGGAGGAGAACAGCAAGGAGGAGGATAGCAAGGAAGAGGAGACCAGCAAGGAGGAGGAGACCAGCAAGGAGGCTACGTTTTGGTTATATTTATAGGGGAGGGAGAGGGAGGGTGAGGCGGGAGTTCGAAATTTTTGGTGTGGGAACGGAGAGGCGGAGCTACAATCCGTGGGGTGAGGATTGGTGGATTTCTATTAGCTATGATTGGGTTGAGGAGGATCGACGGGCCCAGCGGTCAGATTTTCACGGACGGTTCTATATATAGAACCATCTGTGATGAATGAATATCACAGACGGTTCTATATATAAACCGTCTGTGAATTAGAGCACAAAATTTTATATACCGATGCAATATAAAAAACTAGTCTGAAAAGATAAAATAGCAAAGTTTTATATAGCTTATATATACTCATTTGAAACGTTTCGATGAGATCTACAACTTTTCAGTTGAAGCAAAATCCAAATTCTAAAAGGAAGACCAAGAAAAAGGGCAAAAACAGAAACCAAAAACTTGCGACGCAGGTTTAGGTGCAAAGATGGCCGATTTTCGGGGTCTTGGAGGGCGACTAGTGCAAGCGGGTTGTTTTTTGGATCGGGCTCATCGTTAGCTTTCCAACGAGTACAAGAACGTCGAAAACGGACACCGTATGCAAAAGTTATGCCCGTTTTACTGAAGGTGCCTTAAAACTGCATCACACTCTATGAAATTTTGTGGGATTGCAAGGCGGGTAACGTATCACAGATGGTTTTTATTATAAAACCGTCTGTGATACTGGAATATCACAGACGATTTTATAATAAAAACCATCTGTGATACTGATATTCCAGTATCACAAAACCGTCTGATACGGTTTCACAAAATCGTCTGTGATTTGACGTCTAGTATTAGGTTTTCTGTAGTAGTATGTAACATCCCAAATTTGGCTTTCTGGAAAAAATTTAAATTCAAATTAATTATTTTAAAGTAATTGGATTTTACTTGTCTTTTATTTGATTTTCTGAATTTTCTGGAGTAAAATATGAAAATTAAGTATCAACAGTAGTTGGAAATAATTTTATTAAGTCCAAAATATGTCCAGAAGTTTCTGTGAATTTTTCTGGATTTTTGGAGGTATTTTCATATTTTTTTCTGAGGCCTAAATAATTTCCTAGCCTTTTCTGAAATTAAAAATCAAATTCTAAAATGAAAATCTCTCCTCTCCCCTCCAGCCGACGCGTGGATGGCCTAGGACCGCCCACGTCGCCGCTCGGCCCAATCCAGGCCGTCTCCTCCTCTCTCCCTCCGCCAAGCGGGCCCGGCCCGTCGGTCACCCCGCGCCCCTCTCTCCTTCTCTCTCTGCCACCTGGGTCCCGGCTATCAACCGCTCGCGCCCACACCCGTCGCCCGATCCGCCTCCAGTCCACGTGGCTACGATTCGCGCGTTCGCGCCCCGCTCCCCTCTCCTCTCTCTGCCCTGCGGGCCCCGCCCGTCAGCCAGCCGCACTCCCGCTTCCGCTGCCGCCTGGCCCCGCCTGTCAGACCCTTCGTCCCCGCGGAGCCGCCTCCTTCCTTCTTTCCCTCCTCCCCCTTTCCTTTCTTGTGCCGGCGACCAATCCGAGCCGGATCCGTTCCTTCCTTCCCCGGCTCTCCCTGGTTTTGGAATCCCCGGGACACCGCCGCGATCAAATCCCCGATCCCCCGCGTCTCCCCTTCCTTCTACGGCCCCAATTCCCTTTTTCCCCTCTTCCCCTTCCTTTTCCGGCCGCCAGCACCGGCGAGCAATTGCCGCGCCGTGTCTCCCCCTCCGCCCCTATAAATAGCTCCCTCGGCCTCCCCTCTCACCGCACTACCTCCCACAGCCCTCCTCTCTCCCTCCCGAGCTCCGTAGCACCCCGACACCGTGCGCCCTCCCTCTCCGAGCTCCGCCGCCCTCCGTCGAGCAATTCCTGTCGCCTCAAACCTCCCCGGAGCCAGCCACCCCGAGCACCCCCGTGCCCATGCGATCCTCCCCGATGCCTCGGCCGACCCTTCCCGCCGCCGGAGTGCCGTCGCCCCGGAGGACCCGAGCTGTGCCACCGTCTTCCTCGTCGCCAGTCGCCTCCGCACGTCCCCGAGCTTCGCTGACCCCTCCAACCGAACCCACTCCGCGCCCGGATTGCATTTCACGCATCACCCAAACCCCTCCGGCCTTCCCTCGCCGCCGGCAACCGTCGCCTCCGGCCACCTCTGCCCGGTCCTCTCGCAGGTATCCCTCAAGAGGGTTACCTACCCATTATGGGTAGGCAACGCCTCCCCGTCCGACTGGTTACCAGTGCTCTCTCTTCTCCCCCTTGACTCCCTCGGCGCGCGTTCGAGCCCTAAGCTCCGCACGCTGAGGTTGAGTTTTCCTCATTTAATTGCGCTGACAAGTGGGCCCCACATGTCAGCAGCAGCCGTCCGCGCGGGCCACTGTCGTCTGGGCCCCACCCCTCTGGGCCGGTCACTGACAAGTGGGCCCGGAGTGCAATGGGTCCCACATGTCAGAGGCTGAGCCAGTGGGCTCACTGTCCAGTGGGTCCCACATGTCAGAGGCCGATTTCTGTGGACTCACTGACCAGTAGGTCCCACCTGTCATACTCTCGGAATAAAATAAAAGATTAAAATTTAATAATTCCAGTGGGCCCCACCTGTCAGAAATTTCCTAAATTCTGGATTTATTCAAACTGAAAACTTCAAACAAGCATAACTTTCTCGTTTTAACTCTAAATTCAGCCATTCAAATTTCTAAATTCATCTAAAATCATGATCTATCCAACTATGGCCTCTATTTAGATTTTTGAGTTTATTTGAATTTTTGTTTGTATTTATTTGTTTTGTTGCTCTGTCTTTTCTCGCGTAGAATCCACCGTTGTTGAAGACCTCTCCACCCAGCAGCAGGAAGACCCAGAGAACCTGCAAGAAGGCAAGTCTCCTTTGATCATCTTGAACCTATGATTTTGAAATGTTTTAATTATTTTAAATTATGTGCATTGCTATTTACATAAAACATTAGTTCAAATATTAAGGTATTAGTTACCCCAATTTTGTTATGCCCTCAGTTGAAATTGAATGCCATGTACCCTTGTCTCCTTAGGATTTCCTTTGGCTCTTTAGTGAGAGTATTATAATCAATTGTTGGTATTAGAATGGTAGAACAATGCTTAGCCATGCTATTGAATACCTCATAAATCTTGCAAATGGGAAATTATGATTTATTGTAATACCCTTGTGTTTACAAATTTAGTGGTAATTGGAGTTACCACTGTTCTTTTAAAATAAACTAAAATATGAAAGTTGGTTTAGATTAGGGTAGATGGTTGGTTTGGTTTGGTGCAGGAAGCACGAGATCTTGTAAAGTGTATGTTCCACCCTAGTCAACTAAGGACCGACGCTTGTGTTTGTTCAGACTGAGCATTAACCGTACAACCACAAGTCTATATGGGTACGACCTAGCTGACTAACTTACGATAGTCTAGTTTAGGTGCCACCAATGGAAAGTGGGTGCCAGGGATGGACTGGTTATTCACAGTGAGGGACAGGGATTTACTGTACTCATATGGCGCAAGAGGGGGCTTCGGTTCGGGCAGTTAGCCTACCTGCGGTGAAACCTCAGCGGGTGGTATCTAGCTAGATTAGAGTAAGGTAAAGGCTTTGTGATATTTTATCTGGGTCTCATGCCAAAGGAAGCGTGTTGACTTTTAGGATAATATATCTCTTGTGGGTAAAGTTGTACAACCTCTGCAGAGTGTAAAACTATTCGAATAGCCGTGCCCACGGTCAAGGGCGGGCAAGGAATGCATTCACATGGTAGATTTCTGGTTTTGGTTTTAAAATTAAAATTTTGTATTCTGAGAGTGGAGGGAACTCTCGGAAGGGTATCCTGGCGGTTGGAGCCAGAGAGGGTGGATGGAACCCGCAGTTTAAAAAACTTGACCAATTGTAATTGGTTAGCTAGTGTTGGTAGTTGGAACCTTCACTAGAGAATTAATGATATTTCTGTTAAAACAGTTACTTTGCCAAATTGTTGCCTTTGAAAATAATTAGTAGTAATTGAAATTAAAACATTGCTTTGTGCAAAAGAACCATATAGCCTTCCTTGGTCAAGCCTTGCATCTATTGCATTTTTCCCAAGACTTGCGGAGTACTTTATGTACTCACATGCTGCACTCAAACATAAAAAGCAGAGGAATACGAAGCTCAAGAGGGAGACTACGACTACTGCTTCGCTTGCGGCTGTGATGGATTTGTCCCGGAGGACTAGGTCGCGTTTCCCCAGTCAATTGCCTGTGGCATATTGATGGGTCTACTTTGCATTTACTTTGCTTCCGCTATGTTTTGATTGTGCGAGGTCTTGAAACCTCCAATGTAATAATGAGACCTGGTGGTCAGTACTCTTTATAATTGTAATAAATGCATTGTTGGTCATGAATCATTTCTGTTTAACTGTGTGCACTAGCTTTGATCTGGGACTAGTGCAGTAATACACAGAGAGTCCGGGTTTGGAAATCCGGGGTCCCGACAGTAGTATTCATGGCGCCATTTTTCGTTGTGCTGACTATATAATTTGTGATGTATCACTAGGCAATACCCGGCGCAGCAGCAAAGCAGCAGTATATGTAAGCATATGGAAATGCTGCAAGCAAACGGTGTATACGCACGCCTACTGGCCCGCAGCGAAGGCCTCGACTGGGAAGGTCTTGGTTATTGCAAGAGATTTGAGACAAGTGTTTGAGATAAAGATTGCTTTCATTAATCAATCCTGAGACTGTACATTGCTTTATATTGATGTTGAATGGGTGGCATAAAAGGTGCCTTTATGGAAAGGCATCTGTCCCTTTTGCTATAACTGTACATTGGGCAGTTTAATAAACTGGTGTTTAACACTCCCCCTTGACCAATGTATTTTCACATGATCACCTTGATTCATCATCTTGAAATAACTCCTCCAAAACCCTGTAGGGAAAAATATGAGGAGAACCGATAGAGTAGATATGCCATGAAAAACTCCTTTAAAACCCAGTGGGAAAATTTAATGAGAAAAATGATATGGCATATATTTGATTATATCTCTTTAAAAACCCTTGTGGAAAAATAGAGATATATTTATGATTACGTTGTTATATTGCCTCATTAAAAACCTTTGATGAGAAACCTTAAAGGGAAAACTCATAAAGGGAAAAAGAGTACAATATTGTATTGAACGGGTTAAGTCTTAGGAGATTTCTCCCCCTGACATCTGCAAATCACGTAGTCTTCGCATACCAATTCCATGAACACATTTTTGGAATGTGGAAGTTGGTAATGACTTGGTGAATAAGTCTGCAAGATTATCACAAGACTTAGTTTGCAGAATATTTATTTCTCCACTCTCTTGCAATTCATGTGGGTAAAATAATTTAGGTGCAATATGTTTTGTGATATTGCTCTTTATGTAACCCGTTTGCATTTGAACAACGCAAGCAGCATTATCTTCGTAGATAATGGTAGGTGATGCAATAGCACCTATACCACACGATTGTTGTATGTGGTTAATCATTCTGCGAAGCCATACACATTCACGTGATGCTTCATACAATGCAATTATTTCAGAATGATTAGTGGATGTAGCCACTAGAGTCTGTTTCGAAGACTTCCAAGAGATGGCTGTTTCACCGTGTAAAAATACAAAGCCTGTTTGAGATCTGGCATTATGGGGATCTGATAAATAGCCAGCATCTGTATATCCTATTAAATCCATATTTTTATTCTTCTGGAAGAATAGATCGAGATTTTTAGTGCCTTGAAGATATCTAAAGATATGCTTCACTCCTACCCAATGTCTTTTGGTTGGAGTAGCGCTATATCTAGCAAGTAGATTTACCGCAAATGCAATATTCGGCCGGGTGCAATTTGCAAGGTACATAAGCGCTCCGATGGCACTGAGATATGGAACCTCGGGTCCCAATAGCTCTTCATTGTCATCTCGGGGTCTAAATGGATCTTTATCCCTGTCTAGAGATCGAACAACCATGGGGGTTTTCGATGGATATGCTTTGTCCATATTGAATTTCTCCAATATTTTGTGGACATAGGCTGATTGATGCACTAGGATGCCTGAATGAAGGTGCTCAAGTTGTATACCTAAGCAAAATTTGGTTTTACCCAAATCCTTCATTTCAAATTCCGTCATAAGATGATTACGTGCTTCATCTATATCTTGTGTATTACCAATGATATTAAGATCATCAACATACACAGATATAATGCAAAATCCTGTTGAGGATCTTTTGATGAACACGCATGGGCAATCATCATTGTTGGAGTATCCTTTTTTGGTTAGGAACTCACTTAGTCGGTTGTACCATATTCTACCCGACTGTTTCAAGTCGTATAAAGACTTGTTCAATTTTACACAATACATATTGCGATTTGCGTTCGGATTCGGAATTGAAATTCCATCGGGAACTTTCATGTATATTTCCGAATCAAGTGACCCATAAAGATATGCAGTCACAACATCCATCAACTGAAAAGATAGATGATTTTTAACTGCCAATGAGATTAAGTATCAGGATGTTATTCCACTCATTACTGGAGAATAAGTTCATTGAAAACAATGTCGGGTCTCTGCGTGAACCCTTGTGCTACAAGCCTTGCTCTGTATCTCATCACCTCATTGTTTTCATTCTGTTTGCGGACGAAAACCCATTTGAAACCGACAGGGAATACTTTGGGAGGTGTATGTATCACATTGGTGAATACATTTCTTTTCTTGAGCGAGGCTAACTCCGCTTGAATTGCATCCTTCCATTGATTCCAGTCCGAGCGTTGTTTGCACTCTGCCATGGTCTTGGGATCTAGATCATTTTGAAGGTTATTTGCAATTGTTGTGGAGAAATAAATGTCGACAATTGTAGTCTTACGATCGTATGATTCTCCATAATCAGTATAATTAGTGGAAATTTCTTGGACCCCTGATGACTCAATGTTATTTCCCAAAACATTTGAGTCGGGGTATTCCGATGTCCCAGGATCAGTATTTGAGTGCACTGTTGATCTGGGTTTAAGGATCCTTTGGTGTCTATCAACTTGAGGTTGATCTGCATTTACATTCTTTTGTTTCCTTTGTCGCTTGTTAGAAGCTGTATCCGCCATTTGTACCGTACTTCTCCCCCTCTTATTTTGAATTGGGAGTTGAGTGGTATTTTGCGGTACCTCCACTCTTTTAGGTACATTTTTGGCAGGATTATAGGATTTTGTGACACCCTTATAATCAGTAAATGCATCTGGCAGATTATTTGCAATATTTTGCAAATGAATGATTTTCTGAACTTGAAGTTCAGTCTCTGTGGTACGTGGGTCTGAGGCAGGAATGCCTTGTACATTCCAATTAATTTCCTAGCATTCAGTTTGGTACTTATTGTCTCCCCCTAATGCCGGGAAATGTTCCTCATTGAATATGCAATTAGCGTACCGGGCAGTAAACAGGTCCCCTGTTAGGGGCTCGAGGTATTTTATGATTGACGGAGATTTATACCCAACATAGATCCTAAGTTTCCTGTGCGGTCCCATTGAGGTACGCTGCGGTGGTGAGATCGGTACGTATGTAGCGCAACCGAACTTTCGCAGATGGGAAATATCTGGTGGATTTCCACGTACTAATTGTAGCGGGGAAGTGCTATGATAAGCAGTTGGACGCAATTGGATTAAGTCAGCAGCGTGTAAAACTGCATGACCCCAACATGACGTTGGTAAGTTGCAATTCTGTAGTAATGGTCTTGCAATGAGCTTGATTCTCTTGATAAGAGATTCTGCTAAACCATTTTGTGTATGGACATATGGAACAGAATGTTGAACTTGTATCCCAAGAGCCATACAATAGTCATTGAAGGCATGGGATGTAAATTCAGCAGCATTGTCCATTCGAATTGATTGAATTCGATATTCAGGATAATGTGCTCGTAATTGGATAATTTGACCAATTAACTTAGCAAATGCATGGTTTCGTGTGGATAAAAGACACACATATGACCATCTAGTAGATGTGTCAATAAGAACCATGAAATATCTGAACGGTCCACACAATGGTTGTATAGGACCACATATATCTCCTTGAATGCGTTCAAGAAATTTAAGTGGTTCAGCTCTGATTTTAAGATAAGAGGGTCTTAAAATCAATTTTCCGGTGGCACATGAAGTACACACAAAATCTGAGGATTCCGGAAATTTTGTTTTGAGGTATGTATGACTAATTGAATTGCTGATAATTTTCCTCATCATTCCAATGCCTGGATGGCCAAGGCGATCATGCCATGTTTGGAATGTGTTAGTGTTTTGGAAAATTATTTTGTACGCAATATGTTGAACAGGTTTGATGTATGTATAGTACAATCCGGAGTTTAAAGATGGAATTTTTTCTAGTACTTGTTTGCCATATCCGTTGTGTTTGGTTAAGAGGAGATATTCCTCTTTGTTGTCATTTCGGGTTTCAACATGGAAACCATTATGACGGATATCTCTATAACTAAGTAGGGTACGTGTTGAATCGGGATACAAGAGTGCATCCTCAATTTCCAATTGTGTACCCATAGGGAGAGTGATAGAGGTGCGACCAGAGCCTACTATCGTTGCATCGCGTCCAGCGATGGTTAAAATATTTCCTTTCCTCCTAGTAAGAGTTAGAAAATATTTTGTGTCCCAAAGTATAGAGTTTGTGGTGCCACTATCCACAAGGCATAATTCCTCCTCCATTGGATCGACTCCAAAAATCTATATACACAAAAGAAAAATTTAATGAAATTCTTGCAGGAGTATATATAGAATACATACAAACTTTATGTTACAATACCGAATATGTTCGATATATGATTGTAGCATACAAGCTTACAATATAGATGACAACATTATTTATATTACAACACTATAGTACTTATTATCTATGGAACAAGGAGTCTAATTGAGATCTCCAAACATGTCTTGAGAATAAAATTCTCCAAGGGTTTCCTCGGTGCACATGAGATCATCCTTCTTTGTAGAAGCACATGTGTCTGTGAGTTCTTGAAGGAACTGTTGAGAACATCCGGCTTCATCATTGTTGGATGTGAGATTGCAGTGTGCTTCAAATCTCTTCTCTTGAGCATTCTTGCCATGAGCCAAAGACTGGAGGTAGAGGTTCACAAGATGCTTCGGGGTGCGGCATTTCTTGGTAGGATGGTTGTAGCAACCACATTTTTGACAAATTTCAGTTTTGTCAACTCTCTTACCAAAATTGCATTTACCTTTCTTGAATCCACTTGGTTTTTGCTTCATGTTGCGCTTGTGTTTACCTTTAAAGTTCTTTGAGTGGTCTTTTGAACCACTGAACTTATTGTTATTTTGATTAGCATGAACTTCAGGAAGTGGAGCAGCCCCAATGGGACATTGCTGATTATTCTTTAAAAGAAGTTCAGCATGTTTTTCTGCCTGAAGCATGATATGCATAAGATCAAAATAAGTTTGGTAATTTACAGCACGCCATTGCTGCTGTAGGACCCTGTCAGATTGGAGCATAGTCGAGAGAGTCTTCTCTATTTTGTCCGCATCCGTTGGTTCCTTGTCACAAAAACGCAATTTGGAACAAATTGTATGAAGGGCATGGTTATATTCTCCAACAGATTTAAAATGTTGGAGTCTAAGATGTGCCCATTCATGATTAGCCTCAGGTAATATAACAGCTTTCTGCTGTTCATATCTATTTTTTAGGGCTAACCTGTTGGACCGAAATGGCGACAGAGGGGGGGTGAATGTCGGCTTTTAAAAATCGCCCCCAACTCGTATCTTCTTCTCCAATAGCTATGGGAGCTATGAAGGTAGAAGACCAGTGCTCACAAGATACCCTAGCAGCAGGAAAAACACAAATACAGAGACCAGCAAGCGAGAAAAATCAAATCGGGAAAATTCTGGCCTCAAGCGGTAGTACCGCTTGGTCAAGCGGTAGTACCTTTAAGCGGTAGTACCGCTCCCCGAGCGGTAGTACCTCTCGAGAAAAACAGCAAACAGGAAATTCAGAAAATTGAGAGATTCGCACCGATTCTTGGATTCTTGGCTTGAGAAACTTTGAGGATAGCTAGGGAACACTCCCAGAAGACTAAGCCAAGAACCAATAACAAGAAATCCACTCCAAGAATCAAGAATTTCAGATTTGGGTAAAAATCTGAATTCTTGCACGACCCGAGCCAAAAATCAAATTGCTCCCAAACGGTTGATCCTTTGGCTATGAAATTTTGAGGATAGCTATAAGATAGCCTCTGGATCCTCCATGCCAAATTTCAAGCCATTACAACAAGGGGAACACTGAGAGCACCAAAACCCTAGAAATGCAAAGCTTGAACAGGGGAGGTCAAAAAGGCAAAACTGAGATTAAAACCTTGTCTCTGGGATTTTAATTGATCAAATGATCTTGAAGCACTATCCCATCATGGAGCAACCCATTTTACACCTCCACAGCAAGCAAGAACTCGAAAATCAAAAACTCAAGAAATCCACCAAAAGAGCATCGAAGGAAGAACAGAGAGCACGGGAATAAAACTTCAGATTTTCATGCTTGAATCACAGCGAATACAGGCGAGACCCGATACCCCGTCTTGATACAAAGGAAGGATTACAATCTCTCAACTCATCCTCTCCCTCACCTCAACTCAAGAACACACACACACATCCATGGAGGGAGGAAGAACACACACTCTGTTCTACCACCTAGAACACATCGTAGGGGACAGAGGGAGCACCAAACTCTGCCTCTCCAACCACTAAAGACTAAAGAAGAAACCAACTCCTAAAGCCTCTTTTGACTAGAGCTAACCCTAATTCCACCCAAATGCTCAAGGAGGGCATGCAGCCCCTCCTCTCCTTTTATAGCGCCTGGCTAACGGGTCTCCGCCCCGTTACGCCCGCTACGTCCAACGGAGCCCGCTCCCTCTTGTGCAGCCTTGCGAATTTCCCGATTCGCCCCTTCTGCACCTTCTGGGAAGCTTCCGCGCTCCTTGCCTCGCACGCCTCGCAACCACCTCGAGTCCACGTCGTCTTCGACACATCCCGACCGTTCTGACCTCAGCGCCACCTGCGCCTAGTCCGGTCCACCGTGTCTCGCCACGACTCCAACTCGACGTCCTGCAGTCACACAGACAAGAAAACACGTCACATAGCACCGCTCGATACATGAAAGCACAAATACCATCATACTTACCATGACGAAGTCCAAACCTGTCGAATCATCAGAATATGCAACCTAATCCCATACGACCAAGTTTGACCAAAGTCCGACCGAGCCCGATTGCACCACGCAACGACTCGACTCCGAACCACCCAAACCAAACTCGACTGACCTAAACCTTTGTCAATTACTCATCACTCTCATGGAGCACGACCACATGGTCTCTCAATCTCCCCCTTGATGAGTCTATTGACAAACGCAGAAAAAGCATTAAGAAGAGTTTGATTTTGAAGAATCCAACATGGTCCAAAGAATGAAATGAAGCTAATGACCATGTCGACAGAAGGAACACTAGAGCAGCAACTGAAAGAGCAAATTGATCTACAAAGCTCTAAACTATTCCCAACAGACTTTTTCTTCTCTATTCTCCCCCTTTTGGCAATAAACGCATCAAGATGCAATAGAGAGAATATGACATGTCAATGGATGAATATGGCTGAAGTTTGTTTATTTAAGCATTTAGAGCCATGAGAATTATCCATATTGACCATAATGAGATACACCAAGCCATAACTCTATAAAAAGCTATCTAGATCATGACCTGACATGTAAAAGCTAGCTAGAACACATAGATGACAATCTGAAATATAGTGCATTAAGTGAGAATGCCAAGTCATCAAGAGGTAAAGTCTAACTAGAGATACCCAAGGATGATGCCGGCCATGTCAAGTAAGCTAAGCGGAACCAAGAAGCTAATATTGAGACCAACTAGAGTGCTATGCTCAAGAATGAAACATTGGCGCAAGTACTTGGTTCTTTTTGTAGCTTAAGCAAATTGAGCACATAAGACATGGTCGTGTGCAACCCAATTTTTTTTATGTGCTAGATCTCAAGCCTTATGCGACTACTTCAAGCGAGAAGCTTAAGAAGATAGTCTAGGTCATCCAAAACTCCCCCTGAGTTCATGCCTAGTGCAATGGCAAGCCGTCTCATGAGAAAGAATTGGTGAAATCAGTTTTTTCGCACAAAAGAGATCTTTTTGCTTTGTAAACATGTTGTACTACCTCATGCTACATCAAGAGACTAAAATAGCTCAATCTAAGGCTCAATAAAAGATTCAACGCTCAGCTAAGCCTAGTTGACATGGCATGAATCATACAGAGATAGCTCCAGAAAGACTAAACTCAAATGCTAGCATGACAAGTTTTACTACAAGTTTGGCAATTTTAATTAACTTATCATGGTAAAAGCTAGTCTACACATATGAAGTCATGATCAATCTAGCAAGCTAAGCACAAGTCATGGCAAGGTGTAAAGCATTGAAGCATGTCATAACAGGATAATAACCAAGGCTCAATGCAGTTTGATTAAATGCGAAATGCTGAAAATGCATGAAAGACCAGCTCCCCCTCAACATTAGATGCAACTTTTAGTTCAAGTTGAGTTATGTCAGAATTAAGCTCCAGAAGCTCCCAATTGAACTCCCCCTGAACCAAAGCAATAAATCGAGAAGCTGGCAAAAAAAACCAAAACAGGCAGTCCTTAAAGCATAGATAAGATATAGAGACAACTATGGCTCAGACTGACTCTCATCTACCCCATATGACTCCAGGACAATCAGCTAACAGTAAATCACACACTAGAGAGCAAACACGTACCCTGTCTACCCGAGGGTGGCCCAACCCTCGCTAGAACCTACAAGAAGTGAGTGAGCTCGACCTAGTGAGATAAGAAGCAGCTAATCCTGGAAGCACAAGATAAGAGTTAGAAGTCTAAGCATCTCGGCAAGAGAAGCACTCTAACCTATGCTGGAAGGACTAAACCCAAATGCACCCCGAGTGCAATGCAACAGAAATGAGACAAAAGCATAATCAATATAGTAAAGCAGTAAAGCCCAAGCTCCCCCTCACTACAGTCCGTAAGGACAAACCACCCCAAGCTCTCCCCGCAGAGCTGAAAACCTCGAACTGTCCAAAGGCTTGGTGAAAATGTCAGCCAACTGGTGGTCACTCTCCACAAACTGGAGCACTATATCACCCTTCTCTACATGGTCTCTAAGGAAGTGGAAACGGATATCAATGTGTTTGGTCCGAGAGTGTTGCACTGGGTTCTTAGCAATGTTAATCGCAGAAGTGTTATCACAAAAGAGTGGAACACTGTCGATAACTAACCCAAAGTCCCGCAGGGTCGAAGCCATCCAAAGCACTTGGCTGCAACAACTGGCAGCAGCAACGTACTCGGCCTCTGCAGTGGACTGTGCAACACCGGACTGCTTCCTCGAAGACCAGGAAACGAGAGAAGTGCCAATGAATTGGCAAGTGCCAGAAGTGCTCTTCCTATCTATCCTACAGCCAGCAAAATCTGCATCCGAGAAGGCTCTCAAGGAAAGACAAGAAGAGGAAGAGTACCAGATACCATAGTCAATGGTAGCTCGAAGGTACCGAAAGATGCGCTTCACCGCCTGGCGGTGAGATACGCGAGGAGAAGCCTGAAAGCGAGCACACAGACACACTGAGAAGTGTATGTCTGGTCTCGAGGCGGTGAGGTAAAGAAGGGAGCCGATCATACTTCTGAACTCTTTCTGATCAACTGGCTCGCCATCCTCATCTGGGTCAAGATAGGCTGTCGAAGCCATGGGAGTTGACACCGGCTTACCATCACTCATATCGAAGCGCTTCAGGAGGCCACGAGTGTACTTTCCTTGATGAAGAAATGTACCCTCCCGAGTCTGCTTAATTTGGAAGCCAAGGAAGAAGGTCAACTCACCCATCATACTCATTTCAAACTCGGTGCTCATGACATCCGAGAACTGGGAAACCAGAGTATGGGAAGAGCCGCCAAAGATGATGTCATCGACATAGATCTGGACGAGCAGAAGGTCATTGCCATGACGGCGGATGAACAAGGTCTTATCTACTTTACCCATGTCAAACCCATGACTCAACAAGTAGGACTTAAGCCTCTCATACCAAGCTCTGGGGGCCTGCTTAAGTCCATACAACGCTTTGGAAAGCTTGAAGACATGGTGTGGGTATTTGGGGTTCTCGAAACCTGGAGGCTGTCTGACGTAAACTTCTTCCTCAATGACTCCGTTAAGGAAGGCACTCTTGACGTCCATCTGGTAGAGCTTGAAACCCTTAGAAGCTGCAAAGGCAAGCAGGATTCTAATGGCCTCAAGTCGAGCTACAGGGGCAAAGGTCTCCTCGAAATCTAGACCCTCAACCTGGGAGAACCCCTGAGCTACCAGTCTAGCCTTGTTCCGAATAACCACTCCATCTTCGCTCTGCTTGTTCTTGAACACCCACTTAGTCCCAATAATATTGTGACCTCGCGGGGGCTCGACAAGCGACCAGACCTTGTTCCTCTCGAAATTTTCTAGCTCCTCATGCATAGCATTGACCCAAGACTCATCAGATAGAGCATGAGAAACATCTTTGGGCTCAAAGGAGGCAATGAAAGCAGAATGGAGACAGAATTGAGATAAGCCAGATTTTGAGCGGGTCACACGCTCGAAAAGGTCTCCAATGATCTGCTCTGAAGGATGAGCTTTCTGGATATGTCTGGGAGGTCCAGGATGAGATGAAGAAGTGGTCTCTACCTCGTGAGCTGACGAGGTAGGAACAGAGCCACCAGCTCCAGAAGAAGCAGAAGGCATGGGCTGATCACCTCGGGGTGCGGTGGAAGACGGCACCTCAAGGGGTGGATGAGGGACAGGATCAGGTAGACAACCGTCGTCTCCATCATCCTCATCATCCACAAAGATGGTCTCGGACTGCTCTAAAGAACCTGAGATATCGGGCCTAGTCCCCGGACTGGCCTCGTCAAAGGTCACCTCACAGGTCTCTACCATTTTACTAGACTCGCAGTTCCAGACCCTATAAGCCCGCGAAGAAGGCGAGTAACCTAGAAAGATTCCATCACAAGAACGTGACTCGAACTTGTCTAGGTTCCCGGACTTCAAAACAAAGCACTTGCAACCAAACACACGAAAATGAGAGACGCTAGGCTTTCGCCCATATCTCAGCTCATAAGAAGTGCGATGCAAGTGTGCCCGAAGAAAAACTCGATTGGAAACATGGCATGCGGTAGCTATAGCCTCAGCCCAGAACTTCCGCGGTGTAGAGTACTCATCAAGCATCGTCCTGGCCATCTCGACCAAGGTACGGTTCTTCCTCTCCACAACGCCATTCTGCTGAGGGACGTAAGGAGAAGAGAACTGGTGCTCTACACCTGTCTCACCACAGAAACTCTCAAAGTAGGAATTCTTGAACTCCGTGCCATTGTCACTGCGGATCGCTCGTAAGGCACCTGGGAGCTCTACAGAAAGCCTACTGAAAAGACCTCGGAAATGCGAAAACGTCTCATCCTTCGAGGCTAAGAAAAACACCCAAGAATACCTCGAGAAGTCATCGACCACAACAAGAACATACCACTTCCCTCCTGCTGACTGCACTCGAGCTGGTCCAACTGTGTCCATGTGGAGCAGCTGTCCCGGTGCATCGGTCATAGTAACTGTGACCGGAGGGTGAGAAGCGGCAACCATCTTGCCGTGCCGGCATGGAGAGCAAACAAGGTCTTTGACCATCTTGAGTTTCGGCAGACCACGAATGAGATCGTGGCCGCTAACTCGGGTCAAATGATCAAATCCGATATGACCAAGTCTCCTATGCCAGAAAGAAAGGTCGCGGGACTCAGAAGCAACTAAACACCTGAGAGGATCACCAGAAGACTCAGAAAAATCAGCACGAAAGATCCTCCCATAACGAGAAATCCCGCAAACTAGACTACCCGAAGAATCAAGAATTTTACAAGCATTTTTCTTAAAGCTTACCTCGAAACCGTCATCGGTAAGCTGAGAGACTGAAAGCAAATTGTACTGCAGCTTACTAACCAAGGCAACATCTTTCAAAATGAAAGAATCATTAATGCGCACAGTACCTTTGGCGATGACGCGCCCAGATGAAGCATCTCCGAAGGTGATCGTCTCATCACCTGGAGCACGGGCAAGGGAACAAAACCAACGGGAATCTCCAGTCATGTGTCGTGAACACCCGGAGTCTACGAGCCAAACCTTTCCCTTCCCTGCCCGGCGAACCTGAGTCAAACAGAGAGTAAAGTCTCAGTACTGGGGTAAATCAAGAGAGATTTTGGCACCCAATACTGAACAACACGTTGAGCAGATGAAGTAGTCAAGCACGACTGACCTCTATCTACCCTACGCTCTCCATGACTCAAAGAAGCAGAAGGTCTGTGAGCAGACCTGAAGCTGTTGCGGGGTCCGACTGCTACGGGAGAGCGAGTCGGAACACCGGCAACACGCTGAACACGCCGCGGGTAACTGTCTCGACGGGGGAAACGAGATGTACCCTCAGGACGGCGGAAGTCATGACCAGGAGCAGCATGAGGACGAAAAACAGAAGACTCAGAAAAACCAAGTCCTCGATGCTGCCCAAACCCATCAACAGCAGTAAACCTAGACCTCGTGCTGGTCCTAGGTGCACTCAGGATCTGGGGCTGACCCTGAATACGCCTAGGAGACTCAACACGGTCTCTACGCGCAATCTTGGCGCGCCTGAAGCATCGATCAACCGTGTGTCCATCCTTCTGACAGAAGGTGCAGTGATACTTCATCCTCTGAGAGGTAGAAGTAGCACGGTCAGGCTTCGCCTTCTGAGAAGCCGAAGCAGCAGGTGCAATCACCTTGCTGTCAGAAATCCCCTGGACATAGCCCGCTGACTTAAATTGGACTTTCTCGGTCCTGGGCTCGGTCTCGATCACACCTGGTGCTATGGGTCTGAGCACAGCAGGTGGATGCTTCCTCATATCCTCATGATAGTCATATCCTAGACCCTGATTAAATCTGCAAATCTTGGACTGGTCTAGAATAAGATTAAGCTTCTTCTTGCCGCCTACAAATCTCTCGAGAGTGTTCATAAGGTACTGACACTCCCGAAAGAGAGAGGTGCAAGAAGAGCAGGGGGAAGAGGGAACAGCAGGAGGTAAGGGAGCAGAAGAAGAACCAATAGTAGAGGAGAGAATGGCTTGTGCATGCACAGCCGACCCTGAGGGGACAGTCCTACTACTAGCAGGTTGGTTCGCGTCTCTAGGCGTCTCACCCTTACCCTGGGGCTTCTCCCCCACACCATCAATCACATCACAACCAGATTGTGGCTTCTCTAGTAAGTCCTTAGTTAGCTTCACACATTTGTCATTCAAAGCAACGAGTTCAAGTTTTAGTTTATCACAACTAATGCATGGTGAGCTAACAGAGTCCTTAGTCGCATACTGAGCCATTTTCTTGTTGTTGTCAATCATTTCTTGAAACTGTTTTGAGACAGATTCAAGTTCAGCAGTTAACTTTGGACAGTTCAAACATGAATCAATAGGCTCAAGTAAAGAAGCACGCAACTCAGCAATCTTGTGATCTGCCCGTTTTAGGTTCATCTTTAAATTATTGCAATTTTCACAAGACTCGGGCAGATCAAGGAGCATGGCATAAGGTCCTCTAGCAGCAATGTCCTTAACCTCACATGAGGTGGGAGAAGTAGTCCCATCAGTAGTAAGTAGGGTAACAGCCATCCTACTCAACTCTAACTCAGCAAGCAAACTAACATTCTCCACCTTAATAGAATCAAGCTCGGAGGACACACTATCATGTGAGGTCCTTAACTTCTCCATATCAACCAGCAAAGCAGAGCATGTATCACAGTCGTCACGGGAGGGAGCAGATGTAAGTGAAGTAAGCTCCCGTGACAGTCTATCTACTTCCTTCTCCAACTCACTACATCTAGCTCTAGATCTAGCATGAAATCCTCCTAGCTTAAGGAAAGCTTCATTAAGTTGGTCATAGGAGGGACATACCTCGTCCGAGTCGGAGTACAGCTCGCTGTCGCTGAGTTCGCCCTCGAGGGCCATGAAGCACATGCCGGAGAAGTCGTCGCCGCCATCCTTGGGCTCTTGGTCACCCGTCCCGTCGTCGTCGCTCCATCCCTCCACCTCGCTGAGGTCGAGGTCGTCGAAGGCGGTGAGGACGCGGTGGAAGAGCTTCTTGGCCTTCCCGAAGTTGCGGAACTTCTTCTTTCCCGGAGCAGGTGCTGAAGGCTTCGTGTTGCGGTTCTTGTCGGTGTAGTCGTTCTTGCTCGAACCGCCGTAGTCGTTCTTGCCCTTCTCCAGCTTGGGGCAGTTTGCCCGAATGTGGTTGGGGCCACCACACTCGAAGCAAATCACGGGTCCTCCTCTCTTTCTGTCTCTCCTACCCTTGTAGGCATGTGAAAACCTTCGGGCTAGGAGGGCCAGCTGATCATCCGCAAGCTGCTCTAACTGATCATCAGTTATGTCACAGAGAGCAGCGAGGGAAAAACCGCAAGAAGAATCAGAAGAGAGACCAGAAGCAGAACTGGGATCGGTGACCAAAGCCATCGACTGTGACTTCGACCGACGAGAGACAACGTCAATCTCGTGAGTCTTGAGGCGCGAGTACAGCACGTCAAGAGTCAGGGTCGAGAGGTCTGTCGTGTCTTTGATGGTGGTCACTTTCATCTCCCACACTCGTAGATCGAGTGCCGCAAGTATCTGACGAGCGTTGTCCGAGTCGGGGTATGTGAGACCGACCGCTCGGAGGTTGCTCAAGATCTTGTGAAAACGTGCGAAGCACTCATCTAGGGACTCACCAGCAAGCATCTCGAATTTGTTGTATTCGCGCTTGAACTGGTCCTGTCGAACCGTCTTGATCTGGGTGGTGCCCTCATGGTATGCGTCGAGGGTCACCCAGATATCGTAGGCGGACGACAGGTGGGAGATGCGATCGAACTCGCTACGACTCAGGCCCTGGATAATGATGTTCCTTGCCTTAGCGTTTGCCTCAACATCATGCATATTCCCAGCATTGATGTTCTCATCGGCAGGAACAACAAACCGGACCTTGACCTTGCGCCAGATAGCGTACCCCTGAGCCTGGATGTATGTCTCCATTCGGCTCTTCCAGAAGGGGTAATCGATGCCATCGAAAACGGGCGGCTTGGTCGAGTACTTGTCCGTCGCCATGGCTCTTGAGACCGGTTAAGATCTATGAATTAGAGCTAACCGGCTCTGATACCAATTGTTGGACCGAAATGGCGACAGAGGGGGGGTGAATGTCGGCTTTTAAAAATCGCCCCCAACTCGTATCTTCTTCTCCAATAGCTATGGGAGCTATGAAGGTAGAAGACCAGTGCTCACAAGATACCCCAGCAGCAGGAAAAACACAAATACAGAGACCAGCAAGCGAGAAAAATCAAATCGGGAAAAAACTGGCCTCAAGCGGTAGTACCGCTTGGTCAAGCGGTAGTACCTTTAAGCGGTAGTACCGCTCCCCGAGCGGTAGTACCTCTCGAGAAAAACAGCAAACAGGAAATTCAGAAAATTGAGAGATTCGCACCGATTCTTGGATTCTTGGCTTGAGAAACTTTGAGGATAGCTAGGGAACACTCCCAGAAGACTAAGCCAAGAACCAATAACAAGAAATCCACTCCAAGAATCAAGAATTTCAGATTTGGGTAAAAATCTGAATTCTTGCACGACCCGAGCCAAAAATCAAATTGCTCCCAAACGGTTGATCCTTTGGCTATGAAATTTTGAGGATAGCTATAAGATAGCCTCTGGATCCTCCATGCCAAATTTCAAGCCATTACAACAAGGGGAACACTGAGAGCACCAAAACCCTAGAAATGCAAAGCTTGAACAGGGGAGGTCAAAAAGGCAAAACTGAGATTAAAACCTTGTCTCTGGGATTTTAATTGATCAAATGATCTTGAAGCACTATCCCATCATGGAGCAACCCATTTTACACCTCCACAGCAAGCAAGAACTCGAAAATCAAAAACTCAAGAAATCCACCAAAAGAGCATCGAAGGAAGAACAGAGAGCACGGGAATAAAACTTCAGATTTTCATGCTTGAATCACAGCGAATACAGGCGAGACCCGATACCCCGTCTTGATACAAAGGAAGGATTACAATCTCTCAACTCATCCTCTCCCTCACCTCAACTCAAGAACACACACACACATCCATGGAGGGAGGAAGAACACACACTCTGTTCTACCACCTAGAACACATCGTAGGGGACAGAGGGAGCACCAAACTCTGCCTCTCCAACCACTAAAGACTAAAGAAGAAACCAACTCCTAAAGCCTCTTTTGACTAGAGCTAACCCTAATTCCACCCAAATGCTCAAGGAGGGCATGCAGCCCCTCCTCTCCTTTTATAGCGCCTGGCTAACGGGTCTCCGCCCCGTTACGCCCGCTACGTCCAACGGAGCCCGCTCCCTCTTGTGCAGCCTTGCGAATTTCCCGATTCGCCCCTTCTGCACCTTCTGGGAAGCTTCCGCGCTCCTTGCCTCGCACGCCTCGCAACCACCTCGAGTCCACGTCGTCTTCGACACATCCCGACCGTTCTGACCTCAGCGCCACCTGCGCCTAGTCCGGTCCACCGTGTCTCGCCACGACTCCAACTCGACGTCCTGCAGTCACACAGACAAGAAAACACGTCACATAGCACCGCTCGATACATGAAAGCACAAATACCATCATACTTACCATGACGAAGTCCAAACCTGTCGAATCATCAGAATATGCAACCTAATCCCATACGACCAAGTTTGACCAAAGTCCGACCGAGCCCGATTGCACCACGCAACGACTCGACTCCGAACCACTCAAACCAAACTCGACTGACCTAAACCTTTGTCAATTACTCATCACTCTCATGGAGCACGACCACATGGTCTCTCATAACCATAATGTGAGTGGATTCTCCTCATACAAATATTCAGCCTTCAAATCTGGATGTATGTGATTCCGTATTATATTCAAAACAGAATATTTCACAATATCCGGAGGAATTTGATCAGCTGGAGGATCAAATATCACCCGTTGCAACCCACGTGTGGTTAGGTTGATTTTGAGGTCCATAGCCCATGTAGGGTAATTGGTACCATCGAGAGCGAGGGGCTCAAAATCTTTGGTAGCCATTTAAAAACCTACATGAAAAATACACCATAAATGATTAATTTACATGAGGTAAATTAATGTGTATGGTTATGTTGTAATAAAATGCAAAATATGTGGAAAACAATATGAGTATTGTAATCCGAATGAATATATACCCAAATTAAATATAACATGTGGTTATATTTATAACACCGTGTAATCACAATATTGGTGGTGAACACCAATTTATTGTATGGCATAGCGTACAAATGAATGTAGCAAAGTGCCATAAATTGTAATTATGGTATTTATTTTAGGTATAATATTTTGCAAAAATTCCAATTTATTAAGTACAATGGTACTCACTAAACGGGAATTTTAAATTTTTAAATTTGCTAGCGATAGCAAATTTAAATGTGGTTGCAAATAATATTGTAATTAATTGCAATAAAGTAGTAATCCTACATATGTAAAATTACATAAATGTGATTGCACATTTATTAAATATTTACATAATTTTCAGGTCCTGTAGGGACTGAAATGCTAATTTACAACTGTAAAAATTAACATATACAATTATAAACAAGCAAAAAGGACTATACTGCAAATATTACAATAGGAATTTATTTAAAATAGAAAATCTGCATTTTCCACGAAGCATAGGGGGAAGTGCAAAAGTTCTAAAACTTGGGCTGCAGCCCTTTTGGCCTTTTGGCCCATGTGGGATGGTGGGAATATTAGGGCCAAAAGCCCACTCATGGGCATCCATATAAAAGGAGCCATTTGGGGGGTTAGGGTTTCCTAACCCAAACCCTAGCCGCATGAGGAGCCGCCGCCGGCCGGGCCGGGCTGGGCGCCGCCGCCGCCACCGAGGGGAGCCACCGGCCGCGCCACCGCGCCGAGCGGGCCGCGCCGCCGCCTCGGGCCGCTTCGGGCGCCGCGCCGGCCGCCACGCCCCGTCGTCTCGCCGTCGGGCGCAATGCCTACTCGGGAGCCGCCGGCGCGGGCTGCCTCGGGCCGTGTGCCGGTCGCGCGCTGGCCGCGCCGCTTCGGGCCGCATGCGGGAGCCGGCCGGCCGTGTGCCGTGCACCACCGTGGGCTGCGTCGCCGCGCCTCGGGCGTCGTGCGCCAGGCTCTTCGAGCGCCGCCTCGGGAAGCCGCCGGCCGTGGGCCGCGTCGGGCTCGGGCACCGCCGGCCGTGACCCACCTCACGCAGGCGCCGCTTCATGCGCCGTCGCCTTGGGCCGCGAGCCGCCCCGCGCCTGGCCGCGCCGTTCACCGGCCGCACCGCGTCGGGCTGCCTCGGGCTCGGGTGCTGCCGCGCCGTGGGGAGCCTCGGGCGCCACGCGCCGTGGGAAACCTCGGGTGCCGCGCGCCTCTGCCGGCCACGTCGACGCGCCGCACCAAGCCGGGCTGTGCCACAACGCCGAGCCGGTCGCGCCGGCCTTGCTGGGTTGGCCGTACTGGCCGCGCGCCGGCGGTCCTCGCCGCGGCCCACACCGTGCGCCGCCAAAGCATGAAAATCCAGAGTAGTCATTACCTTTTTTTCTTGCCCTATTTGCACTTGTGTAGTCTTATTCATGCTGATAACGTATTGCAAGAGAGATTTGAGACAAGTGTTTGAGATAAAGATTGCTTTCATTAATCAATCCTGAGACTGTACATTGCTTTATATAGATGTTGAATGGGTGGCATAAAAGGTGACTTTATGGAAAGGCATCTGTCCCTTTTGCTATAACTGTACATTGGGCAGTTTAATAATAACATTGGTGACGCCGGCGAGGCGATCTTGCCGGTGGGCGGGTCGTCTACGGTGATCTCGTTGACCGGCGGCCACAGCATGAGCTCCTTGGCCTTGACGCCCTTGAGCTTCTTCATGCACCTGGCCTTCACGTACCCGGTGATCTCCACGTCGTAGCTCATCTGCTTGCTCACCTTCTTGAACTGGTGCTCCACCTTCTTCCGCTGCGCGATCCACATGTAGAAGGTGGCGCTCACGAAGCCGACCTCGATCACCTCCGCCAGCGGCAGCAGGCCGAGCGGCAGCCCGAACCCCTCCAGCAGCGCCACGGCCATCTTCGTGCGGTGCCCTCGTCGTGGCCCTTCTTCACGATCGCTCCCTCCCGCTCAGCCATGGCTGCTAGCTATTTTCGTTCAGTTTCTTGTGTGTGCTTGTGGTTCGCTTGTGTTTGGGGTTGCATGCGTGGGGGATTATGAAGGACATGATCAGTAGGAGAAGCAGGCAAGGCCAAATGAGAGACAGGGATTGTGTCGTCGAATTAATCGTTGAGTTTTAGGAGTTTAGCATGCCGATGTTCGAAGTGATGATCGATTGATGTTACATGGCAGTGTGGGCAAGGTAGTGCTGTCTAGCTGTATGTGTGTTGCATGATTTGCATTGTCAAGTCCGAAGGGCCGGCAATGCGCCGGTGCAGTGTTTTGTTCCTCCGAAAATTTCATAATGATGGTTGACAAATAAGAAATTTGAGACTAAGAAAGCCATTTCAACCAAGATATTTGAGACAAAAAAAAAAGGCATTTCAATTCCATTGGTCAGCTCAGGCTCCCCTATCAGCAACTCAGCGTTGTGCGAATATAACTACGGATGGAACCCAATCTTGTGAAACAGTGTTATTCTTACACAAGATGGCACAGCAGACTAACAAAATTGGTCAAATCACAAACGTTCTCCTTTGGACAAACAGGTAAGAAAACCAAATCAAAATCAAAATCAAAATGGCGAACAAAGAATGTCACAGACATGAACCGAGTTAAGAACGATCTTCAGAAGTAGACTATCAAAAGGACCTTAAGCTATGAGCTAAAGAAAACAAATAACTAAAACGAAAGTTGCATCACTCACAGGGGAAAAGCTATAACTAAACATACTAGATTAAACTGCTACTTTTATTCTTGTAAAATACTAGTCCAGTGATAACAAAACAACAACAATCCTACACTCAAAAAAGTTTACTTTTTAAGGTTCTCAGATAGCAATACATTGATTTTAGAGTTCAAACAGCCACACTGATATAGTTCTTAAAATCCACCCATTGAGATGTGGGGTCAACCAACACAAGCTTTAGGAAGACTGACGGAGCTCTGGGCGCACAAAATCTGCATCGGCCGGCACTGAGATATCAACGGTAGGCCTCAACTGAGCACAGACTTCAATGGCACCATGAACAGGATCGGACATGAAATTGCTGATGAGGTCTTGGTTAATTGGTGCATTCTTGTCGACAGTCACGAAAGCTTGTTGGGTCAAGATGTAGTCGAAGCGTGGTGCCCACTTCCTCGATCCCAAGCGAGCTGTTGTGGAGCAGTTATCAACCATGAAAGCCACTCCACGAGCATGCATGAATGGGTTAAGGGAGTCCACAGACTCAATCACACTCTCGTTGATGATCTCCGAGTAAGAGTGGCCCTTCTTTCTAAGGACCTCAATCTACATTGGCGCAAAACAGAACAAATGAATAAACATTTTACCAACCAATGTACAGTCAAATCCTAATTTGAAATGAAGGAATCAAACCTGAGCCATCATTAATGCAACATACATTCCAGCAGTGAAGGGATGTAATGGGCCGAGATCACCATGTGGCCGGGTTGAACGCACCCTTTCACCCACCTTCCACATACGTGTTTGATCAATGTTGCCCATAGGGAAAGCAGGGAGCCCTTCCTTTTCCTATAAAAACATAACAACAAAGTTAGGCCTCAAATATTTTATTTTGTTTCATTGGATATCAATGAAAATAAATAAGATTTAAATTCATGTTTAGAGTATATGGAAGAGCTTACATAAAATCTCCTCCCAGCCAACACAACACTTCTAATTTCACTTCCAGAAGAAACATCTTCATAGCACTCATACAGTATATCCATGCATGGGTAATAAGCTGCGCTATATGCCTCGTTGAACTGCTTCTTTCCTTCTTCTGTTAAGGAGTTGTACACTTCGAGCATCCCCTGGTACCATATCAAGCACTGTAGTAAGTAAAGCCAAAAGGAGAAATCTTGAAAGATAAAAAACTCTGCATACCTTCTTCGAAATAGTTTTTGAGATGATTCCAGTGATGCACTCTACAGTGTTCTTATATGCTGAGTCCTCATCCATTCCTTGTTCTGTGTATCTCCTGAAAAGAGCCTCCACAATGCCATGAACAGCGCCAAGCAAAATACCTGGATAATAGACGATTAGTCACCGACCCACAGTGTAAAATTTTACTAAGGCAAACAAGAAAGAAGGTCACCTCGCTCGCCAAAAATATCACTCCGGTACTCCTGCTCTAAAGTTGTAGCAAATGTGAAAGGAGAACCTAGAGCAACTGACCACCCTAGAGCAACATCTGTAGCCCTTCCATCAACATCCTATATGCAACGAACAATACAAGGACAAGCAACAGTGATTAGCAAATATATACTCAAAGAAAGAACCAAAGAAAAGGAACATATGTTCTTCAATGAAATGAGATTAAGCAAGTTGAATAGTAAACTGTATGGGCAATACCACTTATAATATACCTGGTGAACAGCAAAGCTAGAGTTGATACCAGCACCATTTATCTCTTTACCCTGAACATAAAGCCTTCGAACTGATGGGCCCATTCCCTTGGGGCAGACAGCGATCACACTGATGTTTTTTGGGAAATCAAGGCCACGAGATTGCAAATGTCCAAGGAGAAACCCGTGTGACAAACCAAGAATACTATTGGGTTTCATGTGTGAGAAAATTTTCTCATAATTATCTGCCTGTACAAAGCATTAAAACAACATAATCAATTTCCACGTAAAGTTGTGTAGGCAAAATGAAATGGGAGTAGCAAAATTTTGCTTGAACAAGAACCTAAAGCATAACAAGCAGAAATTCAGATGTACAAACTAATCTGTAATCTATTAAGATGGATCACAACAGAGGTATACAAACAGGTAGCAGGACAGTCCATGAGAAAAAGTTTGTGCTGAACACGATGAGTAATATAGGAATTTATACTACTGTTCTGAAATAGATCAGAAGAAAAGTACTGTTCTGAAATATATCCAAGTGAACATGCCATGCAACTAAGATTCAGTACGCGTTGGACTGCTGGTCAGCATAAATCTTCAATAGACTAGGATTAATATGGTTTCAAATTATACATTCTAAAAACTCTTGATAATTGAAGTCGGGGTACCAGGTACACCGTACAGCAACACGCAGGGAATGAACATAGCAAGTATGATATATATGAGCATATGAATATCCAAAAAAGCGAATTTTGGACGTTTTTGACACTGTTGCTACCCGAAAATACCAAAAATGGCGCTGAGGAGAACAAAATTCCAATTCTAGCACCCTGTTGACCGCACCACTTAACGAGAGTGTGACACGTGTCAATGGTGCGGTCGGGGACCACACCACACCGGAGTGGTGCGCTCCCCGACCGCACCACATGGTCACATCAGAGTGAGTGGTGCGGTCGGGGACCGCACCACTCAGGTGTGGTGCGCTCCCCGGCCGCACCATTGGACACGTGTCGCGACGCGGTTAAATGGTGCGGTCAGGTGGGGGCTAGAGTTGGAATTTCGTTTCCGAAGAGGCTATTTTCGGAATTTCGGGTAGCAACAGTGCCAAAAGCGTCCAAAATTCCAAAAAAGCAAACCTGTGCAGCATCTGATATCAACAACAATAGAAGATCACTACTTGAGACAGTCTCCCATATATCTCCCAAGGTTCCATTCTCTTCAGTGAATCCAGCTGCACGCGCTTCTTGGAAAGATTTAGAACCTTTTCGGAGACCAATCTGAAAACAAAAGGCAGGATGTTACAGTCAGAGGGTACTGCTGTTCTGCTAAGAGACCTGTTGAAAAAAGACAAACAAATACACATTCTCAAGGGGAGAAGACCACAACACATTATTCTGCCCTTTTAGCCATCGTATGGAAAGTGAGTTAAGAAGGAACAAAGAAATACTTGATGGTTCATTCAAGTTAAGGTTCAGAGCTTTTACTTAACATGAGGGAAATTTTGACCTTAGCTAGCAGTGCTAAGATACGCTGGACCAGCCAAGGGAAAAAGAAGACCTAACCTTAACAACAATGTCTGACTTGGCCTCAACAAGTGAGTCTCTCAAGTTCTGAGCTTGTGCAGGACCCTGCAAAAATAACAGACACTGTTATAGCCTGAACATGCCTTTGTCTTCGTTTCCTGAACACAGGTTACAGATGGGATCTCTGAAGTACATAGGAAATATATGATGGGGAATTAGGACTTGTGAGCATGTCTAGTGAGATATTAAGCAAACACATCAACATCTACTTAAATAGACAATTCCATGCATTTCATTAACTTGGTAGAGAATTCCATGAATGTCAGTACTTCTTTCAATCACAAAGGCCTCACCATATCCCGAACCAATATCAGTATCAACACCGACTAAACCTTACTATATCTAAGTGACCCATCTATAGGCAAACTAAATCAGAAACACCGCCTTACAAACTTCACCCGACCAAAGTGTACTCGATCACAGAAACGGTAACCATCCTCTGTTTCTTCATAAAAAACTATGCTCTGCCACGAAAACGTCGCCACCAATATAGCACACGACCATTTTCCTTAACATACGACACGCCTATAACACCACACATCCACTAATGTAGCAGAATACGATACATTCACCAGACATCAACACAGATGGCCAAACAAAAAAAAACTCAATTCAGATAGAGAAGAAAGATGGCATCTTTTTAACCTGAGAGCCCCATCCGATCACGCCAATCTGCTTGATTCCCTTGAACGCCTCTGGCAGAAGAGGGAACAGATTCCTCCCACCCCTCACAATATGCTGCAACAAGAACCCTCAAAAACATCACAAAGATGCAACTTTTCACAAATGAATCACCAAATGATCTCAGAAGAAGACAACACGGGTACAAATCGGACCTCGTCATGGCCGGCAAGGGACACCTTCTCCTTCTTGAAGACGGATGTCTCGAAGTCGAGCGATGGCATGGTGGTGCCGATCACTAACGGCGACGAGACCTTGGCAGCCACGGCGCGGCGGCGGCCGGCGGAGGCGGCGAGGAGGCATGGGGGCTGAGCGGCGGAGAAGGAGACGGAGCCGGTGGCTGGGGATTTTGAGGCGGGGTTTAGGGTTTTGGGGTGGGAGAAGGCGAGGGAGGAAGTGGAGGAGGTGGCCGCCGCCATTTGGTACGCGAGGGCTAGGGTGAGGCGTACTGCGCGAGTGGAAAGGGGGGATTATTGGAGATGCGCCCGTGGCCTTTTATGTCGAGAATAGATGGAAATTATTTGTCCTTTTATTATTGATGTTTGAAGATTCATTTATGTCAATAAAAGTGAAAAGTATATAATCACTACTTGAATGAGAAGAAACATGGAATCACTGCTCGGACCATAAATGTTTAACTGGCTTGGTACATGTTTGTAAATTGAACTTGTCTATTTTCCCACCAAATAAACTTGTAGTTGGAAATTAAACGTACGAAGCAGTGTGTGCCGACCTATGGAGTATCTTGGTCCAGATGATTTTGCCTAACTCACCTTAAAATTTGTCAGTCATCACACTTTGGTATTTCCGTGAATAAACTTCCGCGCACATAAAGGAATGATTTTGTCGGTCATCAACCTCTAAAAAAGTTCACTGTATAATACAGAATGAGATTTGTACACAACAAGTAGTTTTTTTTACCCTGTGAATGTTTATTTCGTACTGAACAATAGTGAGTTTAGGTGGTGCTCATTTGGACTTTTTTTGGGTGGTTTATGGCTGAAAAGCCCTGTAGCTGGCTGAAAAAACACTGTACCTGACAGAGGTTTATTTAGCATAATTAAATTTAAAAAATATTAAAAAAATATGTTAGCCCATTACGTATAATACAAAAAATACGGGAAAAAAGAACCGGCAAAAAAGCTCAACAAAAAACCAAAAGTTCAGAAAAAGACGAAATTTATGAATGGTGAAAAATAAGCCGGAAGACAGAAGCTGAAACCGAAACGAGCGAAGCATAGTCATTTATGACTTCCACAACATACGAAAGATCATTATTTCTTGTGTATTTCTATTAGCAAATATGCCATATGTAGGCCTGGGCGTTCGGGTTACCCGAATTTTTCGGGTCGGGTAGTTCGGGTAATTCGAAATTCGGGTAATGAAAACTGCTACCCGATATTAGCCCCAAAAAAACACTACCCGCAATTTCGGGTACCCGATAATTCGGGTTCGGGTTCGGGTATACCCGATATACCCGAATTTACAGAAAACCAGCTAATTTTCCGACAATTCGGGTAATTTACAGACAATTCGTGTAATTTACAGACAATTTCCCGACAATTCGGGTAATTTACAGACAATTCGGGTAGTTCGGGTACCGGAGGATATTACCCGAACTACCCAAACTAATTTCGGGTAATCAGAATCGCTATCCGAATTTGGGATCGGGTACCTCGGGTTCGGGTATTTCGGGTTCGGGTCCGGGTAATTCGGGTACGGGTAACGGGTAGCGGGTATTTTGCCCAGGCCTAGCCATATGGAACCCAGATGGGTTTGGGTATTAAAGTGGGGGAAGGTGTACACACCAGATTAGACATGGCAAAAAGACAGTCTGGGTCCGCAAAAAACCCAGTTAATTTTGGGCCTAATGCCGTTGCCCAGACCCTCCCTGTCAGAGGCTTTTTCAGGTTGAGCCTCGGCCACAGTACACCTTTTTCAGCCAAGTAAGGCTTTTTACTGAGTTATTTTTTTCGTTTACTTATTTCGCTGCCCGGACCAACTTGGGCGGGATGATCTTTTTCCTCAGGTCTATACCAGATCCTAGAGAAGATCCTTGGACCAGCGAGGATGGAAAACACCGTTTTGTGAAGAAATACAATACTGAGATGTCATATGGGTAAGCTAACCAATACGAACTATTGTTTGGTGTTTGGCAACTGGCACATTATTTTTTGTTTTTTTGAAGAGGATGTAGTTTTTTCCCTAACCACATTAGTATGACTATAGTATTGTCATTAATGGATCTCTTCTTTTATATTTATAGCTTAGCTTTCTATAATAACTAGTTTTTAAACAAAATGTCTTTTCAAAACGATGTCTACAAGTTGATTGCAGTAGACACTGTTCTGACTTTATCTATATCGGATAAAATTGTATGTAAGTATATTTCTCCGTACTCTCTCATAAATAACTAGAATTTAAATATTTAAGTTAAAAGCTATAAACTATAGTTTAAAAAAATCTACCTAATTTGTCGTTAGATGATAGATGCCCGGGAGTTTTGGTGCACGGAGCTATTAGCGTTTTTTATAAGCTTCCTGCTCCTGCCCCCTTGTTTTTTACGAGCAGAGCAGGATTAAAGAATTCGGATCGCGCACGTGAGTTGGCGGCTTGGCGCTCCGCCGGTTTTGCTGCGTGTCTTTTCCGCGCGTCCGGTGATTCCTGCGCGGGCTCGTGCCAGGCTTCGAATTCGAACCTGCTGCACCCAAGCCATAAGTTGCCATGGCCAGTAAATCGTTCCTTACACAGAGCATGTACGTAGGCATGCATTGAAATAAAACCGAAATTTCAAAATTAATTTAAATTCTTGTTTGAATTTGATTTCTTGCGAATCCTGGCTGAAAAACCCCAAAATTTCAACCCCAAAGATTTTTGTGATTTTTGCTAAATTTTGGTTGATTTTCTGAAAACTTTCCTTTTCGGGAAAGTTTTTCCCGCCGCCGCTTTCTTCTTCCGGCCGGGCGCCGTTTCCCTCCGCTGGCGCCCTCCCTCTCTCTCTCTCTTCGTTTTCGCCCCTCCTCGCGCGCCCCTGCGCCTGCGCCCAGCCGTTGGCGCCGCCTCCTCTTTCCGCCTTTCCCCTCCCTCGCGTGCCCCTGCGCCCGCCCCAGCCCGTTGGTGCCCCGCCTCCTTTCCGCCTTCTCCGCTCCCTCTCCCCGCTGGCGCCTCCCTCTGCTCCCCGCCTTCTCCTCGCGCACGCGCTTGCGCTGCGCGCCGCGCCCGCCTGCGACCGCACCGCCTCTCTGCGCCCCGGATTCCCCGCGCTTGCGTCACCCCGACAGCCTCGTTCTGAAGTGGTGGACGCCCTCGCGCTGCGTCGCCCCGCCTCTGCTCCGGCCCACCCGTCAGTCCCCTTTCTCCTCCCTTCGCCCGCAAGCCTCGCCGTGCCCATGCCGCCCCGACCACCTGCTCCCGTCGCGTCGCCTTTACTGCGGTGCAGAGCCGAGTGTCATCCCTGCGCGGAGGAGACGCCTCAACAGCCCCCGTCCACCTCTGTTGACTTCCGAAGCTCCCGCCCGTTCCTTCTCCCCGAAGGCTTCCCCGTTCCCCCACTTGGGTATAAAACCCCCTCTCCCTTTTTCGCCCGCTCTCTTGGTTCCCTGACTCCTCCACCGCTCCGACTCGCCTTCCACCGCTCCCGAGCCTCCCCCGGAGCCGCCAATTGGAGCCCCGTTGCCCGAGACTCCGCCATTGCCGTCCCCTGCGCCAGCAAGCCCCGCAAAGCGGATCTCCCTCCTCCTCCCTCCATTTCTCGATTGCTTTCGGTTGAAGTTTCCTCCCCATCCCCTGACCGTCGTGGTAACCCTTGCAGGCCCGGTGATCGCCCGAACAGCTCTGCCGTCGAAGCCCCCTTCCGGCCGCCGCCCCTCTCCGTGGCCAGCCCTCCCTGAGACTTCGCAGCTCCCACCTCCGCCGCCAAAGTGAGCCTCCCACTCCCCTTCCGGTGTAGCCGCCGCCGATTGGGCCCGTTTGGCGCCGGTAGCCCCCTCCACCGCCGGGGACCCGAACATCCCCTCTTTGCCTCCTGCCGTCCCCTATGATCCCCTTGCCTTCCAACCGCCCAAAATGGGCTTCCCACGTCGCAAGCTAGCCGTTGATACCCCCCCTTGCCGCCGGAGCACAACCACCCCTCCCCTCTGCCTCTCGGTCACGCGCACACAGCCAGAGGTAGAAGATGACCGACGTGGCCCCATCCCAGCCGCTCCCCGAACCGTTATCGTTTAAAGCCGAGCGTCGGATGGCCACGTCTGCGTTACCGTCGGATCTTCATAAAAGCACCGCCTCTCCTCCGTCCGATCTCTCCCCGTACCGTTTCGCCGCTCCCGCCCCGCTGCCGTTCGTCCCGCCACGCGGCGGTCATCCGAGCCGCGCGGGCGCGCTCGCTCTGGGCCGATCTCCCTCGGCCCACTTCTCCCCGCGCGCGCAAAAGCCGCTTGGGCCGCGGCCTCCCGGACCGTTTCCCTCCCGCGCGCGCGCGTTTGAACGTCGGGCTGGGCCGCACTGTAGCAGCGGTCGGGCCGGTTACTGTTCACAGCTTTTTTTTCCCGAGTTTAATCATTTCTAAAATGCCAGAAAATCCAAATAAATCCTAGAAAATCACAAAAAAATCCCAAAAATTTCCAAATTTCACCACTTTGCTCCAAATAATGTCCTGAACCCATTTTTGACCTCCTTTCCTCCAGTTTCATCCCAGATAAATTCCTAAAATTCTCCATTTGAGGATTTATGCATTTTACTCCTTTTTAATAGATTATTTTTCCTCGCTTGATTAGGCTCAAGCCGGATTTATGTTATTTTCTGTGTTTGCGCTAGTTTCGGAGATCCTGGAAGCTCAAGTGCAGTCGCAGGATCCAGGAGTTTCTTTGTTCGAGCTAGCTGAGACTATCCGGATTCACGGCAAGTCACAAGTCCTTGACCATGTTGAAATCCCATGCCAATTAATTATGTTATTATGCTATTTGCATTAGGCTAGTTCTGAAATGTTAGTTCAAAAATAAAATAAAATGTTTAGAATGACATGTAATGTAGTTAATCCTACCACCGATAAATGCCATGTTAAACTTGTAGCCATGCCTTTGTAACCCTAGAAATAATTATCTGTTAATCTGAATAACTGTAGGTTATTATTATCATGCAAAGTCTCATACTAATAAGGTTGTGGCTGCGGGCCAACAGGATTTGCAAACCCGACTCTAGGGTAGGGTGGTATGGGACACCGTGCCCTAGAGCGGAGAGTGCCGGCGTGCACAAGGTAGGGTAAGGGCTGGGGAAAGAGCTGGCGAGTTAGTCTTCGCCAATCTCTTACCTAGGATTGAAGTTAGGGTAAGGGTGTTGTGGGGAGCCGCGAGACGGCTTTCGCCCACCGCTTACCCTAGGTTGGAGGTCGCGGGCCTGGCGAGGTTGCGACCCCGGATTAATATAAGGACTAAAACCCTTACGCTGAGCAAATGTCACGGTGATCGCTCAACCACAGGAGTTGACTTGTCAACACTGGTTTAGTAGCTGCTCAACTCGATTGAAACTCTACAGGTGTTGAGAAAGCTTGGTTTTGAGACAAGTGAGGTTAGGTAGGCTGTGCTACGGGTGCCTAACAACGGTAGAGTTCACTCGAAGCGGACGGGAGTTTTATGGTGCCAGACCCGAGTGAATTCTACCGGGTAGAGCCTATATAAAGAATTGAGCAGTGAAACGACCTGGCTTTCTTAACCCGGACGCGGAAGTTAAGAAATCGTGTGGGTAAAGCTGAGCAAACTCTGCAGAGTCAAATAAATGGTATTCGAATACGCCGTGCTCCCGGTTATTGGAGCCGTGTCACTTGGGTGATTCCAGCAGCGAAGCTTAAGTAGTTTTGTACATGCTTTAACTTGTTCAGTTGGTTAATTAACTTTTCGTGAAAACCCCTGAGTTCTTGAGGAGTAGTTTTGGGTCCGTCTTCTCAAAATGTTTGCAAATAAAACTGCATCCACTCAAGTTAATAAACCAAATATACCCCCTTCCTTTGTTGATCCGTGCAAGTAGTAAGTTAGGGTTTCCCTTGTGATTTGCTGAGTACGGGGTTGGAGTACTCAGGCTTGCAAAATTCCACAGATTCAAGAAGAAAAGAAGGCAATTCAAGATTTCGTGTTAGAAAGGTCTCCCCGTCGAGGACGTCCCGGAGGATCTCTTCTTCGACGAGGACCCGTGGCTTTAGGTCTTCGCCGCGCTCAAGCGGATTCTGGAGTTTTTGTGATGTAAGTATACTTTGGGCTTGCACGCCCCGCTGTCGAAAATGGATGTTAATCCGTATGTAAAATATATGCTGGACTTTTGTTGTAAGCATGCAATGGTATACTCTTGCGCGACACTCCATAACTGTTCATGCGTGAATAGTTGCGGAATGTCGTGTCCGTACGCGCCCTTGAAAACGGGGGCGTTACACTGGCCAAACGCCCTATCTATCCCAGCCATCCAAGCTCCAATCTCCCTGCTGTATCGTCCTTCAGTCGTTTTCACGCGCGCACTGTTCACTGCTTGAAAAATATCAATGTCGCCCTTGATATTTTTGCTGCTGCACTGGGATCTCTACTCCCATGTCTTATCATTGCTTCCCGCTACTGCCACACCACTGTAATCGGTTAGAGACCATACCACCTCACCCTTCCAGCTCTGACACCCTCTTAAATGCTCTCGATCGTGTGTCAGAGCAGCCGCCGTTCTTTCTTTTCCCACCACCGCCTCTGCTCTCCCCTGTCTCACGGCCAGCAACCCACACTGCAAATTTGAGCACCCTAGAACCCACCTCTGCCAGCTCAAGCCACCGTATGCCTTTCCTTCATTGTCATAAACCTCATTCCACCGCCTCGCCGACCTCTCTGCTCTGTCTCTACTCTCATTCTCTCACAACCGCCACCTGACACACCGTATTACCTTTTGACCACCACAATACCACGCCCGAGGTAGCATATACCTCCCCTCGCCAAGACGCGCCATGCCCGCACCTTCTCGACCTCTGCCACCTTAGCCTTGCCCTCGTGCCAAACTGCCATTCTCGCCCTATTTAAACCCCCGAGCACCTCCTGTGGGATGCATCAGCGTCCAAAGTGAGTCACCCACCCTCAATTGCTCTGACGACCAAAGCTCCGTCGATGATCACTGAAAAAACCCAAAGTAAGCTCAAATTTTCATTCCTCCTATTCAGTCCACCCTTTTTCAATTGCTTTGGTCTACAGCTTCCTCATGTTCGTAGAAACCTTGCCGAAGCTTTGCCCTAACCTCTTCGAGCCCCTACTGCCCTGGCGACTAGCGCCGCCGCTCAACCATGGGACCCCGCCATGGACAGCTCAACACAGGTAACACCGACCCAACCCGTCACTTCCCTGAGCTTTCTCTAACCCCAGAGATGCCCAAACCCTATCACTACCATCCTGTTAACACGTCCTTAAGCCCTGGGCCATTCCAACATCCTAAAGAAAGGAGACATCACCGCCAGCAATTGCGAACTCCACAGCTGCCGCCAAGCCCCAGAATGGAAACCTCTAGACACCAAGAACCCACCCATGGTCGCCAATTTGTTTCGACCACGAAATCCCCACCATATGAAATTTCTTCGACCACCCCACCACTTGAAATCTTTGACCATTTCCAATCACTTCGTACACCAGCGTCGGCACAAAACTAGAGAGTGCACGCGCGCACACTCATCAATGCATGCATGGTAGAAATCGACAATGTCACACGTAGGGATGGCAATTGTACCCGTTTACCCGTATACCCCTGGGTAAATACCCTATTAGAGTCGGGTATGGGATATTTTCTTTACCCACGGGTATGGAAATGGAGGGAACACTCTACCCGTCGGGTAAACGGGTACGGGTATGGGTAAGCTCCACCCATACCCACCCCGCCCGTTTACCCACGATATAAATTGATAGGTGGCGCAGCCATAGCAATATCTCTAATTGCTATTGATTGTTATAAACTTTTGCATATCTCTAATTACTATTAATTGTTATAAATTTTTTTATAGCTATTATATTTCCTAACAACAGCTGCTGCTTATATGTACCTGTCATTAGTTCAACTCTCAGATGGTGACTCTCAATTCGCGGGTAAACGGGCATGCCAACGGCTGACGGGTATGGACGAGGTTCTTCACCCGTCGTCCTTCGCGGGTATGCCCATGGACGTAAATCGGCGTCGCGGGTACGGGTATGGGCGAGCACTACCCGTACCCATCGCGCCCGATAGCCATCCCTAGTCACATGTATGTGTGTACACTTGCATAGGCCGATGATGGGAGGGACGTCGACGAGCATTGCATAGCTGATGCCCTGCGGGAAGGCGAGGCTGGCAATAGTGACACCGGTCACGAAATCGGACCGAATGTAGGATCAAGAATAACCGACTAGAGTGGGTGAATAGGAGGTTCCAAAAATTCTTGCCTTCTAAAATCAATTACCACAATTTAGTCTAGCAAGATTTCAAAGCAATTCAAATTCTTGCATTGAAAGCGGTGATCTTCTTGCCCTTGCAGTTGGAAAGAGTGTCACCAACATCTCATACTTCTTTGGCAAGGTCCTAAGCATCTTTCTCACAATATCAACATAGGCTAGTGTAGTTCCTAGGCCTTTGAGCTCATTTACAATATTGTTGAGGCGAGAATATATTTCATTTATATTATCATGAGGTAACATTGTGAATGTCTCATATTTGATCCGAAGTCTATACAATTTGGCTTTTTTAACCATGGATGTTCTCTCATGGATTTTTGAGAGGGTGGCCCAAATATCGTGAGCAATTTCTAAATTGCTCACTCTATTGAACTCATCCGTATTTAAAGTGCTAGATAAATCATTCATAGTTTGAGCATCTAAATGAGCGTTACGTTCCTCTTGTTCCATGGGATGTAGTGGACAAGAGACATGACATAACTCTCATTTACAATATTTCATATTCTCGGACTCATGGTCTTAAGATAAAATAGACATTCTAATTTTTCAATAAGAATAATTTGAGCCATCGAAAAGAGATGCCTTCCCTATAGCAATTCCCTCACTAGCCATCATTTTCTCTCTAGACGGTAAAGTCTAAATCAACAACAGATCAAGCTCTGATGCCACTTATAGGATCAAGAAAAACCAACTAGAGGGTGAATAAGAGATTCTAAAAATTCTTGCCTTCTAAAAGCAATTACCATAATTTAGTGTAGCAAGATTTCAAAGCAATTCAAACCTACACAATACTAGTATGTGTAAAGCACCACAAGCACAAGTCTCTACAAGTATATCTCTAACACAAATAAATATGACAAACACAATAATCATAGTATGCTAGAAATACAAGCGCGGAAAGAAGAGACAAAGAAATAACCAATTGACACATGATGTTTTACCGTGGTGTTTGGAAACTTGTCGGTTTCCCCTAATCCACACTGATGAAAACCCAGGCAATTTGGACCGACTCCATGAATTATACCTTAGCTCCTCAATCCACTAGTGGTTGTCCTTCCTCTACTCTAGAGATGGTGAACACCAAACCACTCACAAGTCAGTGACGGGCTTCTTCGCAATCTTCTTGATGAAATCACCGCGCAAGCTCCCGTTAAGCTGTCTAGGTGCCGGCAAGCACTAAGAGTAATAAATCACAGCTTCGCTTGATGGCGATCAAGTACCAAAAGGGTCAATATAACACTTGATTTTGGCTCAACCACCTAAAATGAATGCATAATGTGGAATTGAGATATGGAGTGAATGCTCAAGGCTCGAGGATATTCAATAGAAGCTCTTGCTCTATCCTTAAGTAGGTGGGGGAGTATTTATACCCCCAACCAACCAAAATTAGCCATTACAGGGCAATCCCTGAAAAAATCAGGGTGAGTGGAAGTACCGTTGTTCCTCGATCGGTGCTACCACACCTGTTCTAAACTAGCCATTGAAAATCGGTGCGGTACTACCGCCGTTGTAATCATGGTAGTTTCGATATTTGGAAGTTCCGAAATTTCGGCTTTGAGGCCAAGAGTTGGCGCTATCTGGAAAAAAACATGCTGCTTAGATTTTTGGAGCTTCAATGATCCAGAAGTACCGTTCAAGGGTTGCAGTACTACCGCTTTACGTTCCGCTGTTGAAACTCTGGTACTTCTGTTTTCCAGAGAGGCAAAGTGATTCCAACGATGCTCTCTGGAAAAAAAACGTGCCACTCATTTTGTCGAAACTTCTGGAAAGCGGAAGTACCACCGTTTACACTTCAGTACTTCTAATTATCCAGACAAAGTATAGATTGGCTATCAATTTTAGTTCTAAGTGAATGCATGATCCTAAATTGATCCAACTGGCACAATAATATGCTATCAAGTTACTAGCCATGATCCCTCTTAATAGTACAATATTTATCCTATAGTCCTGTCTTCCACCCTTTTCTCCTGAGACCGGTAAAAACAGAAAGAGATCCTAGTCTACTTATACCTTTGTCTTGAACTATATTGATCTTCATGTTGAGTCTTAGCATGCATCTCACAATCATTATAGGGACTAAACTTTTTAAACACTTAGTAAATATGTTAGTCCCATATTCACATAATGTCACACGTGAGGGTGCAAACGGATCGAATATGAATTGAATAATGTTTTTATTATATTTGTTCTCATATTTTGTAAATGAATATGAATACAAATTTGAATATGAATATGAATTCGAATAGAATATCTACTCAATTTGATCGGATTTGGATATCCTCATAAATTATGTAGTATGAAGATGTTAATGATATTTTGTCTCCGTACAGATTATTCTAATTCATTTACTTCACCTAAAGAAACATGAATTAACATTGAATTGAAAATTTTGTCCAACTAATTAGTTATATTGCAATAAAATATGTATATTGCTTCATCGAATACGGATACTAATAGTCTGGATAAAATAGCATTTCAGATGGTAAAAGTTCATACCATATTCATATCCGTATTTTTTTTTGTGCAAATACAAATAGGAGAGGAATTGTTAATCGGATGAAAAAAATCTATACCGTATTCATGTCCTACCGAATATGGTAACCGAATAATACGGATAATTTGTACCCATTTTCCACCTCTAGCCACATAAAGTAAACCATGCCACGCGAATATAATCTCTAGCATTTAGCCATTTCTGTAATGCAGTATCGGTCTGTGCATTCGATTTGTTCAGTAAATACGATTGGATACATATGGTATATATGGCAAATATGGTATTATTAGTTTGGTAATATATGATATTTTTTAAAATACAGTTTGTTATCAGTAAATCCAAATTTATTTTGGTGCGGTATCGGTAAATACCATATTTACCAAAGTTGACGTGAATTGCAAACTGACGCGACAACATTTTTAGTGCGAGAAAAAAACAATGAGACTATAGTCTTCTATATAGCAATGAACTAGTTTCTAGCTTCCAATTAGTACAGACTACACAACACATCAATGCCTAACAATAAACAACATGGTTGCCGAGCCTAGACCAGCAATCGATGAATCCTACCAGATGGACCAGGCCCAATGGATCCAGCAACAACAATGCAATAGTGGGAGAACTAGCCACTAGGGCATGGCCGCACGGGCACATACACAACACACGTAAACACAAGTACATACACAAGAAAGAGTAAAAAAAGGGTGAGCAACCATGGAGACGCCGCCGCCTCCCCGTTCACCACGCCGTCATTGGGATCATAGGCTGTTGCTTCCGGATATCTTTCCCATCAAAGGGCCATGCTGGATCAAAAAAAGAAAATTAGTCCCCTATCTTTGTTTTTGTGGAATCATGTAATGCTTGGCAATTTCCGCAGCATGCATGTGTCAACTAGATCTTGACGTCGTAACTCTTTCCATCTTTGCAAGTTGCAACCAGATTTTGAATGAGATCGGGAGACTAATGGAGATGAACAAGGACGAGCAGACCGGCATCACCGTAGCCGGCCACAGCCTCGGAGCCGCCGTGGCGACCCTAGCTCAACGCCGTCGACATCGATCGTCTCCAACGGCCTGAACCGGACCAGCAACAACGACCCCTCGGCGCCGCACCGGCCGGCCTGCCCCGTCAAGGCGGTCGCCTTCGGCTGCCCCCGCGTCGGGGAATCCAGCTTCAAGAAGCTCTTCGGCGAGTGGCCCGACCTGCGGCTGCTCCGCGTGTGCAACGCGCCGGACATCGTGCCCATCTACCCGCCGATGGAGTACGTCGACGTCGGCGTGGAGCTGCTGGTCGGCACGGGAAGGTCGCCGTACCTGAAGTCGCCGGGCAACCAGGCGGCGTGGTACAGCCTCGAGTGCTACCTGCACGCCGTCGCGGGGACGCAGGGGAGGGTTCAAGCTGGAGGTTGACCGCGACGTGGCGCTGGTGAACAAGAACGTGGACGCGCTGAAGGAGTACCATGTGCCGCTGGCGTGAAGCGTGCGGCCCACAGATTGCATTCCAAGGAAACTTGGCCCATCAAAGGGCCCTGTCGGTGCTATGCCCAGCCCAATTTTGTTAGGCCCAGCAGCGCTGTAAAATATCGGAAGCAAATGTGTCTGGCAAACTCAAAGCAAGTACAAAATGGACGAGATGCTCCGGTGGAAAATATGCCTGCCCAATTCAACATTACGGTGCGCTTTGGGAATTAGTTTGCTATCAAGGACACAGAGCACCTGGAGTGCAGGCTCAAGAACACACAGACAACCAAAATGGGGAGGAGAAAAGATTTCAGTATTTCAACATGCGAGTGGTTGGTCCTCGTTATGCTTAGTTAACCTGGAGAACACCCTTGTTACAGCAAGGAGAAGGTCAGTATGAAGTACTATGGTTTTATGCTGATGTTCCTCACCTGAAGCACAGAGTCCAGTACTAGTTTGTGACCAATCCGACTAAGCCAGTTTTTGGTTTCAGAAACTAAAAATCGTTTAGAAATTGGAACAGATTATCTTCTTAATGTTATTTTTTATCCTCTTTTTTTGTTTTTTGCATTATCTATATAGATATAACAGTGTTTTTTATTTTCCAATTGTTATTTATTTTTTAATTAAATATCTCAGAAAAAATTAACCACCGCTACAATATCGTTTCAAACAAAAATCACAATACTTTTAGACAGAGCCTAAGAAACATATGTTGTAGTCCATTTTCAAACTTCCGTAAATCTTTTGATATCTCGTCTCATTTGCCACTAAACTAAAATAGATGATAGATTTTTTTCTTCAAATGGAAAATAGACGATAGATTCAGGATGTTAACATTTTGATGTTCATCCTTGATACTTTAGCACTACTTGCCCATGCGACTAGCAAATCTCGACGCTCTGTTTTGTCGCCTCACATTGTTGGTAGTTAATCTCGACGTACAGGCCCAATCGTTTAACTTGACACGATGGATGTGGACCGAGAACGGTGACTTGAGAAGCTGAATAAGCGTCAACACATTAAAAAAATTCAAATAAGAGAAAGCACATTTCTACACTCCAACAACTATTAAAAGAAATAAATATCAGAGACCAATTATCCACAAAGAAAGATCCAAATAAAATCGAGCTAAACGGACCAAAACTTAATCGGGTGATCTAACTGCAGTGTATAGGCCGATCTGACTTCTCTTGGGGGTGGTCTGACATCTCATCTCATGACAGAATACATTGTAAGCAATATTTTAAATTCAAAAACGAATGAAATGTTTGATCCACAGATCAAAATGACTAGAAACATGAACCAAAGTTAGATCATGACCTTAAAAACCTATTCTAAGCAAAGCCCTTGAAAGAACTTAACAAAATTGGGATCTTTTGGCTCTTAATGTTCCGCTGCACTAAAACCAAAATGAACAAAACTTTTGATCCACAAATCAAAATGACTGGAAATATGAACCAAAGCTAGATCATGACCTTAAGAACCTATTCCAAGCAAAGATCTTAAAAAAACTTAACAAAGTTGGAATCATATCTTGAGCCAATTCTCAAACTAAAACTCTAAATCACTTGAAATTTGATATGCACCTAGGGGTGCAATCGGGTCGGATTCGGACGGATATTGCTCATACCGTATCCTAACCCATATTTTTTCTCGGATTCAGGGTCGGATACGGTAAAACCAGATACGAATACGAATTCGGAGTATTCGGAATTTCGAATATGGTGCCGTCGGAACGGATACTTGACGGTTTCGGATCGAAAACAAATAATGTAGACGGATAGTACGTGCATAGGGGTGGACAAAAAGCTCGTGGCTCGCGGCTCGGCTCGATACAGGCTCGGCTCGGCTTGGCTCGGCTCGTGGAATTTTCGAGCCGAGCCGAGCCAGGAGTTGAGCTCGGTTTCTTTAACGAGCCGAGCCGAGCTGGCTCGCGAGCCACTCGGCTGGCTCGGTCAGGCTCGGCGCGCGGGCGTGGCCCATGTCCTCAACGCTCGGCCCATCTCAACGCCAGTCGCTCGGTCTTCATTCTCGTTTCCTCCGTCCCGAGAAATCCCCTTCTCGCCTCCTCCACCATGGCCGGCATCCCGAGGCTCAAATCCAGCAACGGCGCGGCCGCAGGTGCCGCAATCGGTGAAGCCACCGCGGGAGAGTCCCGGGAGGTGCTGCTGCACCGACGCCCCTCTCCGTCTCCGGTTCGTTTCCCCCTCCCCCGGTTCTACCGCCTCCACTGCCGGCTTCCCTTCTGCGCCGCCTCCTCTTCTCGTCTCCGGTCCCAGCGGTGCTACTCCGTGCCGCATGGGCCGACCTCGCCTCACCGCCCGCCCGTCGCACGGTAAGCTACGGTCGGCATGGTGAGATGTGGCCAGATCCGTGGCCTAGGGCCCAGATCTGGTGTCCCCTTCCCCGAATCAAACCCGATCTACCTTACTTTGGTTGTTATTTTGATGTGATTTTTACTGGGTTGCTCACGAGGTGCTAGGTAGGAGGCAAGTTGCCCTGGCGAGCCACAGCCGGCGAGCAGCCATCCGCACGCCGGGGGAGTGCATGGTGGTAATTAGAGGCGTGGCTATGCCGGCGGTAGCATGCAACCACCTTCCTCTTCGGTGAGTCCCTGCCCCTTTTACTCTGCCTCTGGTTCTGCTGATGACTGGAGAACTCACTTGTACATCTCCAATTTCTCCATAGGCTGTCAAAGTTCAAACATGTCACTGCAATTGCAGACTAATTCTTCAGATGGTTAAATTGCCAGTATCCATGTGCTGGGAAATATGTCTCATCTTTGTATCATGTTAATTGTTAAACGGTCAGTGTGGTATGTTCGTGACGAACATATCAGCATGTTTTCCATATCTAGGCTGCAATCTGTTCTGAGAAAAAGTGATGTGATGATGTGATTTTGCTATGTAAGCCGATCTGTTCTGCAATCTGCACTTGAGATGATGTGATTTTTGCTTGCATTTTGAGCTAATCTTGGGTGTAGAAGCATCACATATACTCTGTTTCTTTCATATGTTTGCATAATAGCAATCAAAATATGTAATTTGTATTAACGAGCCTAACGAGCCTAACGAGCCGAGCCCGAGCTTTCCACCGAGCCGAGCCAAGCCTGATTTTTAGCTCGTTACGCTAACGAGCCGAGCCGAGCCGCTTCTTTAACGAGCTTTACCGAGCCGAGCCGAGCCGGCTCGATATCCACCCCTATACGTGCATACGGAAAAGAACATATGCTAAATCATACCGGATATCCGACCGGATAATCGTCTTTCTTGGCATCTCATTCCCCCAATTCAAGTCCACTTTGAGTCTTTGATCCATCGCTACCACACTTGCATGATCTTATAGTTACATGTGTGCTGTATGCATGGAAGGGACTAGCCAATTGGAGACTTGCCTTCCCAGCCTCTATGCGCTCAATCCGTACACCCCTCCTACTCCTTCCCTTCTTGCTCCGTTGCCGAACCAGCACAAGCTTCTCCAGATGCCGTTGGTCCAAGAACAGCAGTCCGGGAACCATGGCGTGATGTTCTCTTCGGATCATGGTGGCCTGTACCCGCTTTTTCCCGGGATCCCGTTCTGCCACTCCGCCGCGGCGGCGTGCGAGAAGCACACCGGTTTCGTGCCCTTGGGCGCCGGCGAGGTAATTGCCTTTGATGCTTTGTTAATTTGAGTCATGCTCTCTGCCCTTCTTGCTTATTCCTTAGAATCTTGATTTTTCCCAGACGGGCACATCGGCGGCGACAGCAGGCAACGAGATTGCTACTACTGCCACCACCAGCACTTGCCATGGCCCTAGTTCATGGTATGGTATATCACGTCGTACTAACTACTAAGTACATGTTTGATTGATTCTTGTACACGTGAGCTGGAGTAGAGTTCTGTGGACCGGATAATCGTCTTTCTTGTTTAGCTCTTACTAGATATCCGACCGGATAATTATCCGGTATCTGAATACCGATAATATTCGGTCGGATAACAACTCTCCCGAATCCGACTGGATACTTAATTCCCTTCCTGAATCCGGTACCGACCAGATTCGGTACCGGATCGATCGAGATTAACCCAACCCATTTGCACCCCTATATGCACCTTCTCTGAGATGTCAGCAATATATTTCAATCAACGATTAATAAAATTATTACCAAAATTTTGACATTTTTGTTTGAAGGAATGTTGCACTAAAACCAAGCAAAAGAGAAAATTTTCAATCCGCTCTTGCTCGTGAGTTCTTAATAATCTAGATGGCTTTAGATGGATTCTTATATATCATAATAAGTTAGATCACAGCATAAATTTAAGCCACAACATCTATAAGACCAGAACTCTAAAATCACCCTCTCTTGAGCCAAAGCAGAGCAAATGCAAAAACTTGCAAATAACAAGTGTCTAGAGGATGAGATATAGTCTTCAAGAGGTATTTTCATTACTTACACATCCCTAGAACAAAGCAAGATCAAGAGGAGAAGAAGAAGCACAAAAAACTAAGGTCAAATCAATATTTCATCATTTGAGCAAAGAGAGAAAGATTTAAACAAATCTTGATCTCTACTGATACTTAAAGAGGAATATTTACAGTAATTTCTTAGCTATATACAAAGTCTAAAGATAGCAAAAAAAAAAAAAAACTCAGCCATAAGAATCTCTCACATCTTCCATAAGATTCTCTTCAAAAACCCTAACATTTCTCAAAACTAGATATACTCTCTCAAAAACCTTTGCCTAACCACCTCTCTCTCCTTATATATAAAGACTCATAAAGAAAACCCTAAACAATACTCTAGTTGAATTTCATCTATTCTTACATAGACTAACTCGTTAACCCAACGCATTAATCTCTCATCCGTGCTAGGTCGGGCCAGATAGTAATCGTCTGATTTCTGATCTACCTGTCCAGTGCCGCAATGGAAGATTTGAAGCATTGCATAGCCTCTCCGAACCCAACATGCACGGCTCATTCGATTTGAACTTTTCCATGTCAAGACTTCAGATGCTTATGGTTGGGTTTCAGTTCTTTCTTCCTGGCCATTTCTTCAGAGCTTCTACTAGTTCAGTACTCGAGTAAATACCGAATGGCCTCTTAAAAAATCAAGGCATGTATACTTTTACCTTTACTCACGAATATTAATGCGTGAGTAAGACGAAATCAATAGTAACTCAACAAGAGTTTTTGTTCGGGCCGGTGTGCGTAATACAGAAAAAGTAGTTTTTGGGATGACACAGAACAAGCAGTGGCACTAGCGGGCGTGTAATGGGGTGTCCGAGTAGTCCCATCTTTCGAGTTTGGATCCTGCCTTATCCTTTCTTGTGCCAATAAAAATCCAGCGTGGTGATGTCGACGCCATAACTAAGCTTTACAATATCCAACATGTGGAGTATCTATGTTCAGCAATCGCCATCCCTCAGAACAGTCGAAGGAAAGTTATGTCGTGCAGTTGCAGGTTGGCTCACATGCTCTGCTCTGTTTGTGTTTGCCTGATGCAGCTAAAAGTTTGCTCGTCTTTTGGTTTCTCTAGAAGGGAGCCTGGAAGTTGGAAAGGCTGTGCGATTAGAGCATCAGACCATGCTGGATTAACCTGACCTATACGAAAACGTGGATTAGCCATGCAGCTAGTGATAGACAGGCACTCTCGTCCTTGGGCCGATATCCCAGGGTTGTTCAAATTTGCACACCTCTGTGCTGATGCAGCAAATCATGCATGCAAATCCAAGGCGCGCGATATTAATGGGCATTTACACATAGGCATTGTAACGCCCCCGTTTCCAGGGGCGCCATGGATCTGGCATTCCGCAATTATTCAATGCTTGAACAGTTAGGCCAGTCTCAGTGGGGGTTTCATGGAGTTTCATGAGTATTAAATACGCTGACATGACACTGTATTGATGAAGAGAGAGATGATAAAAGTTTCATGGGAGTAGAGAGAGTTTCATGGGGATGAAACTCTTCTGCACTGTTTCCAAAATATAGGTGTGTTGAAAACTAAGACATGAAACCTCCACTGAGACTGGCCTTACAGAGCGTCGAGCAAAAGAATATCATCGCAAACATGCTTACAACATAAGAGTCAACTGATATCATAACATAAGGTTCATCAACCGAGTTTTACAGTAGCGGGCGTGCAAACCCGAAATACATTACATCACAGAATAATTGCCAGGAAGCCTGAGCGCAAATCGAGACCTATAACCAAGGATCTTCATCGAAGAACGGTTCCTCCGGAGGCTCCTCACCTGGCTGGTCTTCACCAGCACTTTGAAACTCTGGATTTGTTCGGCAAGCCGTGAGCACAACAGCTCAACAAGTTACAAGGGAAACCCTATATTAACTAGTTGCATGGATCATCAAAGGATGGGGTATACTTGTTGTATTAATGTATGTGGATGCATTTTTATTTGTAAACAATTTTGAATTTCCAAACCAAGGACTACTTCTTATGGGGTTTTCCATCAAAATTGATTATTCGACTACTCAAGTTAAACCAATAACATCTACTTATGCCTAGCTGTTGGAATCACCCATAGACACAGTTCCATTAACCGGGAACACGATGTATTCGAATACCATTATAATGACTCTACAGAGTTGCCCAACTTTACCCACAAGCATTCTTAACCCTCGCGACAGAGTTAAGGAACCGGATCGTTTCACTGCTCAACCCTCGGTATACACTCCACCCGATAGGTTAGGAACCCGCACACCCTCGGGTATCCGTTGGCCACCACGGAACGCCAGGCCCGAGTTGTGGGGACCTATCGTTGTCTTAGTTCGGATCCGCAATCCACACCGACTCCCAACGCAGGGTTTCACTTAAGTTTAGCAACTACTAAACCAAGTTTGACAAGTCAACACCAGTGGTTGAGCGGATAATATGTCACTTTCTCGGCGCCAGGTTCTAGTCCTTACATTTTCACCAGGCTGCAACCTACACCCTAGGGTAAAGCGGTGGGCGAAGACCGACTCGCGGTGTCCCACAACACCTTTACCCTAAACCCCAACATTTTAGAATCTACTGGTACGCAGCCACAACCTTAGTAGTGTGAGTTTTTGCATGAAGTGTAAATATCCTACAATTAATTATATCACTAAGTAAATATGGCTAGGGTTATCAAGGGCATGGCAGCAAATTCAACATGGCTTTTATTGGTGGTGGGAATTAACTAATTACCAGGTCATTCTAAATAGTTTATTTTAAGCAACTAACATTTCACAAATAATCATAATGCAAATAACATAAACATATAATTTAGTTGGCATAGGAGTCAACATGATCAAGGTCTTGTAACTTGCCTTGGCACTCGACGATCTCAGCTACCTCGAAATCCACGCTGCCTTGATTCTGGCCCTGCCCTGAAGTCTCCGGGAACTCCGACACTAGTGCAAACATACAAAAATAATGAAAGTCCAGCTTGAGCCTAATCAATCGAGGAGAAAATGAATTTATGAAAAAGGAATAAAATTCATAAATATTCAAATGGGGTTTTTAAATTTTCAGAGTTGAATTTGGTGGAGTGGAGTTCAAAAATGGGTTCAAGACATCAAATTGAGCAAAATGGTGTAATTTGGGATTTTCTAGGGTTTTATTTGATTTTCTGGATTTTTGGAAAATAATAAACTCTGGAAAATCGCTTGGAACAATGCCGGGCTGGCCTGGTTGCTACATTGTGGCCTAGCGTTGTGCGGCCTGCGCGGCCGAGCGGGCCGCGCAGTCTCGGCCCACTCTCGCGCGCGGCCGAAGGCCCGCGCACGCGCCTCGCCTCGGCGGATGGCCGACACGCGGCTAGAGCGAACGGAGAGGATGTTGGGCTGGCGGGTGGACAGGATACACTGGGTGAGTGGGATCGGACGGTGGAGGGAAGACTCAATCGGGTGGACGCGAAGGAATGAGTTTATGAAGATCAGACGGTGAGGTTTTGTTGTCATCCGACGGCCGTGTTTGAACGGTACCGGAGGGAAGGGACGGTGGGGAAACAGCCACGTCGTCATCTTCCTCCTCTCGCCCGCGCGTTCTCCCTAGAGAAGCAGGGGCGCGGGGCCTTTGCTCTCCGGCGACAGCGGAAGCCTCCGACGGGAAAGGAGGGTGCCAGGGGGTGGAGCTCGACGGGATAGGTCCATTTTAGGGCTTAGGGGAGCTTGGGGGTCAATGGTGGTGGCTGGCGGTCGGAGGGGAGGCTTCGGGTTTATGGCGACGCAACCGTTCTCCGGCGACGCTCTGGCCAAAAGGGGGCTTGATTCTTGGTCCACTGGAGTGAGCTCACAATGGCGGCGTCTTGGCTAGCTGAGGACCTTCAGGGAAGGCTGGCCACGGGGAGCTCCTTTGGTCGGCGGTGATCGTCGGCGTTAGGGCTCCACAGAGGTTCTCCTGGCCAAGGAAGTTCACCGAAATGATTAATGGATGGAGGGGAAGCTCTGGTCCGAAGGAATCAAATAATGATGGGGAAGAGAGGAAGACAAGCTTACAAGGGTCGCCGACGCAGGGGACAATGGCGGCTGAGCTAGGGGCGACGGTGGCTCAATTGGCTGCTCCTGGGGGCGATTTGATGTTGCAACAAATGAAAGAGGTAGTGAGCAAAGCTTGGGAGGCTCTGTGGAGTGAGGACACCGAGGGGGAGGGGAGTGAGCTCCGGCGGTGGGGATAAAAGGGGAGGAAAAGGCATGGGCGGTGGTGCGAGAGTAGGCAGCTGAATGACGGGGAGTGGGTGGCGACGTGACCGTACACCGGAGTCAGCGCGAGCTCGCGCGAGAGAGAGGGTGGGAGCAGTTGAGCTGCGGGCGAGTGGTGGCGCGCGACGCGGAGGAGGGAGAAGAAGGTGGTGGCTGGTAGGTGGGGCCAAGGCGCGGGGAAAGGCGACACGTGCCACAGGGTGCCCCTAGTTTCCGACCGGGTGGTTGGCCGTTGGGCGCTGGCGGCAAACGGTGGGCGGGCGCGGGTGCGAGCAGAGGGAGGAGGCGGAAAGGAAAGGGCGGCGCCCGGGAGAGGGAAAGGCGGAAAACAGAAAGGCGCCACTGAGTTGGGGTGGCGCTCGGCCGAGAAAGGAAAGCGAAAAGAGAGGGGGATTTCCAAATTGGGAAAGAGGCTAAAAAAATTCACCAAAAATCAAAGAAAAATCACAAAAATTATTTGAAATTTTTGGGGGTCTTTCAGGCATATCTCATCAGTAAAAGGGCAATGGAAGATGCACGCATTAAACTTTCCAGAGCAAATGCATGTATGGGATTCACTCACTCAATTAAAACATGCACATTAATTAGCCAAAGATATGCGAATCGCAGATACATGTAGGAGTACATGTCTAAAGTATCTACATGAACCGTGCATTGTACAGATCTCCCCCGCGGTGATACCATGGGCCGTGGACTCTCCGGCCGACACCATCTTCTCCCGCTCTGCCAAAACGTGGTCAGGCCAAGAGGGCTGCAATCGGATGATACTTTCCGACCGACCGACCGATCGTACTAGTTCGGAGAATTTTTGGTACAAATAATCCATTTTTTATTCAAAATTACAGAAATATACCCGCGGAAAATTTTTTTTACAAAAATAGGCTCCAGTCACCCAATGGTCGAGCGACTGGAGCCTTTCGCCCAACTAGCGGACGACACAATAGCTGTTGCTCTACCCTCGGGCGACTGCATCTAGTCGCCCTCCCATTGGGAGACTTTCATGCAGTCGCCCAATGGTTGGGCGACTACACTCAGGGGCCGACAAAACCGTATGTACCGATCGTTTTATATACCGATGCAATATAAACAACTAGTCTGAAAAGATAAAATGGCAAAGTTCTATATGGCTTATATATACTCATTGGAAAGGTTTCGACGAGATCTACAACTTTTCAGTTGAAGCAAAATCCAAATTCCGAAGGGAAGAACAAGAAAAAGGGCAAAAACATAAAGAAAAAACTTGAGACGCAGGTTTAGGTCCAAAGATAGACGATTTTCGGGGTCTTGGAGGGCGACCAGCATAAGCTGGTCGTTATTTTTGGATCGGGCTCGTCGTTAGCTTTCCAATGCGTACAAGAACGTCGAAAACGGACACCGTATGCAAAAGTTATGCCCGTTTTACTGAAGGTGTGTCGGAAACGGACTCGAATTCGTTTCGGCCTCAATTGAAACTGCTATAACTTTTGATCCCATGGCCGAAATTGCTCAAAATTTTTTCTGGAGGCTTTTGGATGTATGAAGAACAGCTCCACCAATTTTCACTATTTTGGGCGAAGGTTTGATGCACTTTCCAAATTTTGGCAAAAATAGACTCTTTCCTCTCTTTTTTCTCTCAGGGACCTGAGTGTAGTCGCCCAACCATTGGGCGACTTTCATGCAGTCGCCCAATGGGAGGGCGACTGGATGAAAGTCGTCCAACGGTGGGGGCGACTGCAATTAATCGCCCAACGGTTGGGAGATTTTTCAGTTGTCGCTGCTGGGTTGGGCGAAAGGCTCCAGTCGCCCAATGGTTGGGCGACTGGAGCCTATTTTTGTAAAAAAAATTTCCGCGGGTATATTTCTGTAATTTTGAATAAAAAATGGATTATCCGTACAAAAAATGCCTAGTTCGGAGTGTGAAACTGGATATTCAGGATTCTTGTTGAATTTTAGAGTCGGATCCATATAGTTTTTGTTGGATACAGAAACGAATTCAGGACAGAGGTATCCGTCGGATTTAGAGCTATCTAGGAATTTTATCAGGCATATTCGAATAAATTCACATCGGATATCCGGATATTTAGACCTGCCTAAGAGAAATGGTGAGAGGGGAAGAGAGGTGGCTTGGGGACAGGATGGAGGGAAAATGGGCCAAGAAAAATTCAGCCTACTGGAAAAAAGAAACAAAAATATTTTTAAATTAAAGAAAATGTTTAGAATTTAAATAAGCTTCAAAAAACCCAAATGAACTCCAAAAAATCCAATAAAATTCGTAAAGACATATTTGAACATTCGAAACCCAAATAACACACTTTCAACTTGATATTGATGTTTAAATTAATCGGATCAAATCATTTTGATTTAGGAGAAATTCTAATTAAGCTTTTAACAAATTGCAAAAAAAATCAAGAAAATTCTATAAAGCTATTTAGAAAATAATGTTTTTAAAACCCCAAAAATTGGGATGTTACAATATTCTTCCAATAACTCTTTTATAGCCAAACTCTAGCAGCCCATAAATGCTTGCTATGATGTCTTTCAGCTATGTCTATGGGTTAAATTTGCCTTTTCAACTGGTAATGCACTTACATTTACATCATCTATGGTTGATTGATCTTCACATATGCGGTATATATGGTTATGTTTTCACACAATATCTGCTAAATATTCATGATTGAGACTATTCGTATTCGATGTGACATATATTTGCTCCATATTTATGACAAAAAATATTTATATTCGTATTTATATTCGATACTATTCGTATCTGATTTTGACCTTGAGAAAAAAAAAATATAGAATTGAATACATGAGGAACCCCTGCCACAGTTGCATCACAGATTCACAACCCACTGCCTTTGTCCAACTCAGCCTGACCAGAAAAGGCGCGCTTCCTCAGCCGAGGCCCCGCATTTCAAAGACTTGCCAAGAAATCTCACCTCAGATATCCCACAGAAAAGCTGACCGCCGGATAAATGGCGTAAAACTCGTCCAGCTGCTTATAAAGGTCGCTGCCCCGTCGTCCGTCCCCAACTCGTCACTCTCTTACTCTATAGCGCCAAACAATGGCGCCGAGACGGCGGGAGCTATGCCTCTTCCTCCTCGCGGCCTTCGCATGCTCGTTGCACGCAGGCGGCGCCGCGGCGAGCACGGTCACGCTGGGTATCCTGCACAAGCCGATGCACAACAGCACGAGGCAGCACAGGGGAGGGAGCCGCGGCGGCGCGGGCAGCGTCAGCAGCGGGCTGGCGTCGTGCAACATGTTCCAGGGCAGCTGGGTGTACGACGACAAGCCGCCGATGTACGAGACGGCGGGGTGCCCCTTCGTGGATCCGGAGTTCGACTGCCAGAAGTACGGCCGCCCCGACAAGAGCTACCTCAAGTACCGGTGGCGCCCGACCTCCTGCGAGCTCCCGAGGTATGAATGCGAATCCTGAATCAATCAATCAATCAATCAATCTCGATGCACACAAATGTCGAGCAAAAATGGGCTCATCGATTCGAAAATGCTCAGGTTCAATGGGCAAGATTTCCTGAGCAAATGGAGGGGGAAGAAGATACTGTTCGTGGGGGACTCCATCAGCCTGAACCAGTGGGAGTCGCTGGCGTGCATGCTGCACGCGGCCTCGCCGGCCTCCAGGACCACCTACAGCAGGGGCAACCCCGTCTCCACCGTTACGTTCCAGGTACGTACATGCCGTGCCGTACATTCCCGTCCAGTTTTGATATCAGTCACTTGCCATTGCTTGCGTTGCATCAGCACAAAACAAAGTACCACTACAGTACGGTTCTTTTTCGCTTTGGTGATGCAGATTAACTGATTAGCACGGCTGGATAGCTCAACATTCTAACTGTAGTGGTAGTAACTTTTTGGCGAAAGGGACCGGCCGAATTTTTTTTCGTTAACGCTAGTCTGGAGTTATTTAATTATGAGTGCTGTGCAGCGTCCTAGTGCCAATTCCACTAGCCGCTCGCTGGCTCGCTTTCGCTTGCACACCACATGGATGCGCGCGCGTCTTGTTTGCTCAATGCTCATGCGCGCGCGAGTCGGTGATGGCGGAAATCGAGAAAAAACCGTATCGTGGGCTGGCTCTCGTGGAGGGTTGGGGGGCGTGGGAACCGGACGCCATGGGCGACAGCGCAGAGCATGTAGGACCCTGATTGGGAAACAGAGAAAGGTAATAAATGTTGTCTACTTAAAATCTTTCTTTTAAGTATCCAGAAATCTTTAGCTACAGAGCTAAGAAGATATCGAAACACCAACCTAAAATTTCATAGATTCAGCACCTCACCGGTTACAATTTTGCTTTTCGCTTGCCGTATCCTACCGATGAATCATCGTCCCCTTTCGCCTGCCGCCGTTTTGCTAATTGGACTCACCCCGTGATCCACTGACAAGAGCCAAACTGCTCGCTCCTCCAGATGCAAATCTTTTCTTATAGATTCCGTTGGGGAGAGAATTGACACGTGGAAAGTTCCCAGGTCGACCAGATTGGTACTTTGGGAGTGTTAATTTTGACTTGTAGGCGTCTTAACTGAGTACTTTTTAATTAGACCGTCTATCGAAGTGATCGATGGTTATTGATCAAGAAACCATGTACTAGTATTTCTGTAGGCTCTTTCTAAACTGAAGAAAAGCGAAATGTAGTGTAGTCCTCGTCTAGAGACCTCTTAGGTCACTGCACGTCCTGGCAAGTGAATCAGGGACCCTGTGGGATTTATCGTCGACTTGCTTGAATTGCACAATTGTACGTCCAAGGTTGGAATGCACAGCTGCGACTTTCGGGGGGTTTCTGCAATTTCCAGGTTTTGTACACAAAAGCAGCAGCCAACCATCTTTTAAGGACGTGGCACTTTCGGGGTACAAGAATTAACTTATACCGTGGTTGTGCTGTCTATTCCTGGAATTTGGAACAGAATCGAACTCAAAAGTCAAAACCAAGTGTAAATAGGTGAAGGTTCAGATTACTCTGATTCGTTCTGAAGTTCAAATTACACTTATTCGTTCTGAACTTCTAATCTTATCCAGTTAAGAGTACTTGCTTTGATGGTCTCCTTATTGGACAGCAGAATAGCACGTCTCCTGTTAAAATTACCACTGTTTTTGCGAAGTTAGTGCCATGAAACATGCTCCTAACTTTCCTGTGCTATAGTGGTTCGTTACCCTGTTTACTGCTGCATGCAATGCAAGTACCGGTACTACACTAGGTTGTTAGCCATGCGGTTTGATATACCAAATGATGCAAGGTACCAAAAATCTCAAAAAGAAGCTAGCAACGGCGCTTGTTTCCTTGCACTAGACGTCAATTAGCATTTGCAGATGATCTGGACAACTCAACCACTCCTTCATGTAGAGTAGGATGTACTCGTCCTTAGCAATAACCTCACCTCATACCTTAATAGCTCCTGGCATTCTGGCCTGGTGCCCTTTCCTATCATGCATGGCTGCGGGCAACTAGACTAGCTAGGACGTACACGACACCAGAGAACAAGTCCACTTTGTGGGTGCCAACCGATGATTTACCGCGATGAATAGTATGCGAGTACTAGCATATGCAGCTACGTGCGCACTGCTGTTTCACGGGCCCGATTGGCGATCACTCCATCTGCTTGGCCGAATGGTCACGGGCAGTAAAAAAATCACAAAAAACCCATGTACATAGCTCTGTGTAACACAAAACCTTTGTAATTTCTTGCACACAATCATATGTACATGGGTTTGGTAACACAAAACCATAGCTTTTAGCTTTGCATGGTAACTCCTTGCCACATCGGATCGCCCCCACAAGTCAGGATGGACGCCTAATATACCTAGTGGGTGAGGTACAGCTCACTCGACCATCCTAGAGTATTTGTTTATTTGGCTCTATTGTACCGCTTTAATTTCGAAGTTAGTCTCATGTGATACGAAATTACAACAAAGTATTTGTTTCTTTGGCCCTATTGTATCACCTTAATTTCAAAATTAGCCTTATACGATACGAAATTACAAGTCTAGCCCCCCTTACCGAGCACAGAAAAACCAGCGGCTAACGCATGGCTCCTACCACGGCACATTCGTCTCACCGCGGCACAATTTGGTTGGGTGTGGCAAGTGGCAAGAACCACGAAGGTGTTACGCCACCCGACCATGGAAGGGACCTGCCGTGCTAGGGAGGCGTGGCACCATAGCCCCCTAGCAGCTACTCCTGTGGACTGGGAGTGCGGTAGGAACATGTCTAGCTCAGGGAGCTCAGTAGATGGCCTCTCACGTCTCTCCTCTTTGCTACTCTCCTGTAGCAGTCTAAGAGTGTTACTGGAGCTACCGTGGTGCCGTTTTTGTAATTTTGTGCGAGCGGGAGCTACTTTTGCTATTACAAATCAAAAGTACGCCAAATTAGGCAAAAAGTTGACCATCCTATTGGTGCTTATTTCTCCCAGTCCTGCTCTAGGTTGAGGAATGGTAGAGACGACGATCGGAGCTCAGAGAGGAAGACATAAGACCGATGGTGAGGGCTGCAAGGATCGAGGTCAACACTTGTGTGTGGATGCGTTGGAGTGCAACTGCACGATTAGACCTATACCTTGTTCTAAGCAGCTTCTGTCTTTTAGAAGCCGGTTTTTGAACGAAGTAGATTCTTGAGGTGATTTCTATAAACTATTTGTAGAAGTCGTTGTAGGAGCATTTTGGATGGAGTGGCTTCTCAACGCGAGTGTCTCTTACTCATTTAATTTCTCTCGCAATCAACTAAAAGTCACAGCCAAAAACCACAGTAATTTTAAACAATACCTGAGTTGTTAATAAACTTATGGTTTTGTGTTACAAAGGTAATATCTATGTGGAAAGAACTAAAAAGGCGCGGTTTTGTGTGTTACACACTACCCTAGACATGATATCGTGTGAAATTTACTTTAAAAAACTCATTCTTGGTACTCTAGCCACGGTCCACGGAGCTTGTATGCCTGTTGTTTGGCCCCATCCGGCCATCGCTACGGGCTACGGCAGCGATGACATCGCACCCGCCCCTTCATTATTCCATCTCGACAGTGAGACGCACAGGTAGCCGCGGGCGCAGACAAGCAGAGATATTAGTGGTATCCGCCGGTTTTGTGGCCGCGCCCACCGTATGGGCGCCGGCAGATTTGGAACGTCGCGCATGTTGATACGACGCGGCCATCTGCTAAGATGCGGCCACGCATGATCAGAAGCCCGTCAAAGGTAGATGTCAAACTGTATGCACTGATACGTTCATTGGTACGTTTGGGTGGAACGGGGTGAGGACAAGAGCTGCGCGGCGCGATCGACCAGAAGTTGGTTGCCGAGTGCACGACAACTAACGTGCGGGTGTCGTCTCGCGGCAGGATCACGGGGTGTCGGTGGCGTACTACCGGAGCTCCTACCTGGTGGACATCGTCGAGGAGTCCATCGGCCGGGTGCTGAAGCTCGACTCCATCTCCGGCGACGCGTGGCTCGGCGCCAACCTGCTCATCTTCAACACCTGGCACTGGTGGACCCACACCGGCAGGAACCAACCGTATGACGAAAACACCCTCTTGCCACATTACACTCGCAGAAACCACCATGCTTTGTGCTGGTTGACCCATCACACGACTCTGTGTTTTTTGTTATCCAGATGGGACTATGTGCAAGACGGAGGGCAGGTCATGAAGGACATGGACCGGCTCACGGCATTCTCCAAGGGGATGTCCACGTGGGCCAGGTGGGTCGACGCGAACGTGGACGCCTCCAAGACCAGGGTCTACTTCCAGGGCATCTCTCCGACCCATTACAAGTAAGAAGCATATAGAGTGCCCAGCTCGTGTGCTGCTTGTAGGCAACACGTTTAAGCCGTAACACTGTGTCACGTTCAAACATTGCAGTGGAGCCGAGTGGGGGGAGAGCTCCAGGAGCTGCGCGCAGCAGACGCGGCCGATCACGGGGTCGGCGTACCCGGCGGGGCCTCTCCCGGCGCAGAGCGCGGTGAGGCGCGCGCTGGGCGGCATGTCGAAGCCGGTGTTCCTGCTCGACATCACGCTGCTGTCGCAGCTCAGGAGGGACGCGCACCCGTCCGCGTACAGCGGCGGCCACCCCGGCAACGACTGCAGCCACTGGTGCCTCGCCGGCCTGCCGGACACCTGGAACCAGATCCTGTACGCGTCGCTCCTTGCATAGGGCAGGGACGGATTAATTGCTGCAAGCCGTTTTGCTGCTGTTCTTTCATAGTGTTGATTGTATGGGGGAGTATTTATATTGGTGATTCGATTGGTGTTCAATATCAGGGTGATCAATCAGAGAGAATACGTTTTCGTTGTCCTTTCAGAATTCAAGCTAGGCAACTCGGATCAACGCGCGTAGTCAACACACCCAAAAGTGGACCGAATTTTAGACCCCAGATAACCATGGACCCAATGCTCAAAATAGCTTTTTTTTAGTGGCTTATGACTGATAAGCATTGTAATCGGTTGAAATTGCACTGTAACTGATGGTGGCTTATTTAGCATAATTAAATTTAAAAAATTTAAAAATAGAAAAAACAGGTTAGCCCATCACGGACAGTACAAAAAATACAGGGAAAAAGAACCGACAAAAAAACTCAAAAAAGCCAAAAACCAGAAAAAGACGAAATTGTTGAATAGTGAAAAATAAATCAGAAGTCTAAGCCGTTTTGAGCGAGGTCAACTAACTGCTTGAACTGTTAGGAGGTGAATAATAACAGGCCATCCTTGAATCATTTTGCAATCCACTATGCCACTCCATACTACTACTATATGGGTAAGCACAATCGCAATTTAAACGTAAATTTCAGAAAGTACCAAAGATTCCCACACGGTAGCGTGATCTATAACCATTGTGGCACACAAACAGCTGTGAAAAATGCAGAGCTAATCACAATCCTTGTAACGCAAACGGAGAAGACACTAAAATCGGAATGCATACGACCCTATAGAGAATATCAGGGGAGCGAAATACGCAACAGTGAACAAAGATTTCTACTAAAAAAGAACAAAGATTGTTCTGAGGTAATAAATATAGAGCGTTTTTTTTAACAGAACAAATCAACTAGACATACTATAGTAACGACGACATGGTTATGATACATCGTATGAGAACGAGATGCTCAGGTCCTGGGCCTCCTGGCAACGAGCCTTTGCTGCCGCAGGTGTCGATTCTGCTTTTGCCGCTGGATTCGGCACATAGAAGCCTTCTCCTTGAGCTCTTGGAACGCTCGCATGGTGTCCACGTCGAACCCTCCTGCAAACTGCGTGAAACAGGGAGTATGAATTCTGGCCATCTCCAATACAAGTGTTTGGAGGGGGTGCTTAGCAAAATAAAACTGTTCTTTCTTGCCATGTAGGATGGATGGGGTGCTAATCCTATAGCATCGATACTTGATGAGGCTCCAATGCTTAGTAGATGTTTATATTTAAAACTATCTCCAATTAATAGATTATGCAACTATTTAATCACCAATAAACAGATGCTTATATTAGAGGAGATGACTCTTAGTGTTTGATTATGTGGATATATTCTCTCCTTAAGATAGCACCCGTGTAAGATAGCACCCGTGTAATAAGATGCTCTTAGGATGTGTGCTTTTACGATGTATATCTTAGGCTCTTAGCAAGTATATATACCTGGTGCACTCTGAAGGCGAATCGTACTCCTTGAAGCATCAACTCCTCGTCAGGGCCACCTTTAATGGCTTCAAGCTCAGAGGAAACCCGTTTCAGGTACTTCATGGCTAACTTCACCGATTGGAGTTTTATCTGTACATCCAAGCTTTCATCAGCAATCATCAATCTTACATGTTTATTCAAACTGCTGTTTAGAATAAGCATTGAAACATGTTTATGAAGCATGTTAGACCATGTGGATAGATCGTGAATTTAGTGATGATGAATATATTTCGGTTGCATTGAAATTTACGTTTGTAAAAATTCTGGTCGATATACTATTATTGCTGGAACATTCAGGATGGTAGGTCCGATCGGCAGATGTCAACCACGGTAGAACGACCACGGCAGGTTGACTGCGGCTGAACGACCGCGACAGAACTATCACGGACGGTGGGAGCTTCGGTCTGAGCTATAGTGAATCGTCGTAAGCTACAGTACCTGATCAGTACTTGGTAGTTGGTAGTCGATAGTCTAAGCTACAATACTTGGTCGGTGGTCGTTGCTATAGTATCAGGTCGATAGTCGAAAGCTGTAGTAACCAGTCGATACTCGGAAGCTACTGTGCCTGGTCGGTGATCGGTAGCTGTAGACTTTGTGATCGATAGTCATAGAATTCGCGATCTGTTGTCAATCGTAGGCTTCATAATCTATTGTCGTAGACTTTGTAATCGGTAGTCGTAGGCTTTGCTACCAGTTGCTGTAGGCTTCACGATTAGTACTCATAGGCTTCGAGTATTTTAATTCTTATAATCTTCGAGTACCTTGAGTACTCATGCCTATTGGGCCAGCGGTCTGACCGGCCTGGGCATGGCGGTCTAACCGATCTATTTGAGTGATCGGAGGTTGATTTTTGGAAATTGTAGATATTGTGGTCGTGGATGACTTGGTTCATGTTGATGGATGAACAAGCGTGTGGTTTGAACGTGTGGACTGATGTTGGTTAAATTGGAGAGAACTTGTGCCAGAAAAAAGTTCTTTGGTCTTTGCATATGCAAGTTGGACGTGGAATTGGTCATGGTCGGTGACGATGAGGACCAGGACTAAGAGGGGGGAAATCTGAGGTTTGAGCGGTCGAGAATGTCATGAGGTAATCGGGCTCACGTTGGAGCATGTAGACATCAAAGGTGAATAATACATGGAGAAACTACAGGAGGTGTGGTCTTGGAGGCATCAACATGTGATGAGGTGGATGATGCGTAGAGGAGTTACGGGAGGTGCGGTCCTAGGGGTTTCGACACGTGATGAGTTGGAAAGAGTTATGGAAGGTGTCCAAAACTGGATGGTTTTAGAAAATCCATGTTCGTAAGGGTTTTGGGTTCCATAATTTTTGGAATCGGTAAGGATTTTGTGTTCGTGTTGATGAGTACATGATTTGGGGCTCTAGCATATAAAAGTAGGCAGAGGCTAAGTGTTTAGTCAGGGGCTTGGAGTGGACTCAAGACAGCTTTTCAGGAGAAAGCTTTTCGAGTTTTTGTGCTTGGGTTTGAGGGGTGCCGTGAGGGAACTTTGTAGCCACAAAACTTGATTCAGATATAAAAGATCAGATCTATTCCGAAAAAGTTAGTCGGCACTGGCGGTGTGTTTTCTGGGCATCATCTTCAACTCGTTCTTGTTACGAGTGCACAGTGCGTGGTGCATAGCATTCTTCCATTGACTTCGCTTTCCTTGATCGCACGCTGAGTCGTCTACTTGATCGTCGCCAATAGCATCGGTGTCGAAGCATTCAAGCAGAGGAAGATTAAGACTACGTACAAAGGGGTCGAGTGAGCGGTCAAATGCCAAGCAGTCGAAACCTTCATCGAACATTGAGAGATTCTAAAAAGCGGAGGCAATCATTCATCCCCTCTGATTGTGGTATTCGATCCTACAAAATGTTAAAACTGGAAGAACAAGTACTACTGAGTGTGGACTCATGAAAAGATCATATCCCCTCCCATTGCATTGCCATGTACCGGGTTGTAGTTATCCTTAGCAGCTGTACTTGCCACAAAAACACTACTGAGTTTTTGTTCAGTCTCCGCTATGGATGACAATGGCCCTGGCACTTGGTAACCTATGGGAAATTCTTCTGTTAGGGTTTAGATATAGGGGAGATTTTGTCCCCGCTAAATTATATATGGATGGGGACGGGATACCTTGTTCATCCCCAATTCCCGCTATTCCTCATATATACTCATATGCACGTAGATTGATACTTCTACATATCTAAAATATATGTATTTTGTCTCGAAGCTAATATATTTGGTATTATATATGGTATACAACTCATCTAGTATTATTCTACCATCTCATGCATTAATAAATTTATTTATTTTTGTACAACCAACGATAAATATTTGAAATTACCCTTAATGTCATTGAAATTTAGGTTTTTGATGGCATGTTCCCGCCAAAACCCAGTGGGATAGGGATGGAAGGAAAATAGCTCCGATAGCTAAATAGGGAGTGGGGATGTGAGGGTATTCCCCACAGGAATAGCTAGGGGTGAAAACGGATCAAATAGTTTTCGATCGATCTGGACAAAATTCGAATATGGAATGTTTGGGTTTAGATTTTCCTTAGATAGTCTCGGATCGGAAACGAATACAGATTTTTTTTTGGAAATGAATGCGAATATGGTAGCACACTATTCGTCGAATACAAATACAAAATCGGACTATCCGAGGATCAGGGTTACCGGATATCTAGCCCATTGGCCACTAGGCTACCGGCCACTGCCCACTAGGCTGATTTGTTTGATGGCCTCAAGCCTCAAGTTTGCTCAGTCTTTTTGAAGCCCAATCCGTGTAATGGTAACTAGCCTCATATGCGCGGCGCAACGCCGCGCCAGCCACCATGTGTACCGAAGTACAAGAGGCGAGGATCCGCGAGGAGCTTTTTTTAAAAAAAATCGAGGGTACATACGTATTTTCGAGAAAGCTAAAGGGTTTTTTCGTAAAAAATCGAGGACCCGTATGTAACGAAAAGAGGACCCGTACGCAATTTAGAAAACCGCGGGGCGCTATCCCGCAAATTCGAGGGGTGTTTTCAGAAAAAAGCGCCGCAAGAAAAAACGCCAGGGACCTTTTCGCGAGGAAAAATGACCTTTTCGCGAGGAAGAAGGACCTCTACGTAATTTCCGGAAAACCGAGGGAAAGCGCCTCCCCCGGCCGTACGCGGATTGCGCCGACACGCGCTGGCCGAGGGAGCGCCGCGGGGTGACGTGGGCGACTCTCCGCGCGGAGAGTCCCCGGGAAATACTGGACGGAGTATTCTTTACTAGGGTATCATACTATCATTAACAGAGTTTTCATTAAGAGAGTTTTTAGGAGTGCCGTAAGGGCATTTTATAACCACATCCATGATACAGAAATAAGAGATCAGATCTATTCCAAGAAAAGTTTGCTGCCATTGGTGACGTGTTTTCTGAGCATTGTTTTTCTTTTGTCTCCAGTATATACTCATTCAAGCGATCGAAGTGTTCGAGCGGCAGAAGTCTTCGAGTGGAGGGAGATTACGACTACATGTGTCGGCAGTCGTAGCGAACAATTGAAGGGAACGGTCGGACGATCGAAGTGTTTATTGAGCACGTGCGAGTGAGCCAACATCTTGCGGTCGTAATCTATATCCGATAATTTAAATTATTTTTCATCTGCTTTTAGTTTTGGTTTCAGGTGTCAAAAAGCGGAGGCAATCATTCACCTCTCTTTGATTGTGCCATACGATCCTACACAGTTTTCTTGTAAAAAAATAATACGGCCACGCCTGCCTACTTAGGCCTAATTGGACTAGCAGTCAAATGCAAAAAGGATATTACGTTCACTTATCAATCTCTTAAGGTTAGGATTTGGGAGATGGCCGATATTACAGTAGATCTACATCACTCTGTAGTCCCCGGCTAAGCCCGGGGCCTATATTTTCTTTCCTTTTCTATCTTCCTGCCCATGTTATTGTTCAACTTCTTCTGATAATGAATAAAGCAGCTCACCTGCTAGTTCGTCAAAGAAAAATCACTCTGGAGTCTGGACCAACAGTTTTCCCAGCAATTTATACTTGCTGAAGAAATGGAACTACACATTTTTCTGCCCCCCCCCCCCCTTCATCAAACATAGGATACGCACTGATGCAGCATTGTCCAAATTGGTCAGCGAAGGTCCTAATTTTGCAGCAGTTTGTATGAATTTTTTGGGTGCGCCAGTCGCGAATCAGGTTCACACACGATCAAAGTTCAGGGCAACAGAAACTAAACCATTGGAATCATGCTGTGCCACATGAGCTGACAATCAACTGGTTTACTAATCCTAGGCCAAACGAGACTGCTGCAAAGGAAAAACATGTCATCTTTGCTACTCCCGATCACACGGTGTGACGAGACCGTAGATCTCTGATAAAACAGTATCCAAGAAATTTCAGGCCAGGGACATTCATTTCTTGGGGCTCTAGCTAGCAGGGCTCCACATCCTGCTGAACACAGCAGGAAAGCTAGCAGTGAAACAAAATGAATGCCCAAAGTGTTTGTGCTGGGCTTCAGAAATGATGAAATATTTAGCCTGAAGATTCTAGGGACCAGATGAGGCCACGGGAATACACGGATCGATCGTGCCCAGCTAGACGTGCCTATGCTACGCAGAACGACACGGCTCTCGACTCTCCAGCAGTACAGCAGACAGGAGGGAACGAAGCATGCTCACGGGATGCGGCCCCGGCTCATGTGCACGACGTATATCCCAACAGGAGCTAAGAAAAGACCACGCTTCTATCGGTCCCGTGGCCGTGCGCGAGACAAACGCCGATTCCACCTATAGGCTGCCTGCTGAAGGTCTAGGCTTTTTGGCTTTTATACAACAATATAATAGTGTATTTTTATAAGACAAAGTCTACAAGTCGATTATAATAGATACTATATCAACTTTAACTATATCAGCTAAAATCGTATACAACTATCTTAATCTTCATAACATTTATCTCGAATAGACAAAATTTAAAAGTCATAAGTTAAACCTATAGCCTAAAAGAATTCACCAATAATTCCCTTTTGTTGTGTACCACGCCGTGTGCCTACGTCTTGTGCATGTGAACAAAGACCAAGTTCTTTTCTGCTTACAGTTAGCTTATGTTTGTACTGTCTACAGTAATTAACTTTTAAACAGTGTGTTTTTTCAAGCGGTGTCAATAGAAAAATTGTAGTAAAAAGTATACTGAACTCAGCTATACCGGTCAAAATCATATGTAATCATTTCTTTATACGTACTATCTCTCACAAATAATTAAAATTTAAATATTTAAATTATTGACTATCAGTTCAAAAGAATCTACGAAAGTCGCGTCGCATCACGCGTGGGTGTACTGGCTGCTTGTAGGTTTGCGTGCGCATCGAACACGGATGCGCGGTACGGTAAGAAAAGGCCCTTTTTTTCTGTCCTTCCACGTCTCAACGAAGGATCTCCTCTACGAAAGTAGTAAAATTCTCTCGGCTACCAAAGTGGCGCGGCGAGTGAAGTTACCTGGCTTACGATTCCGGCGTCCTGCATCCACTCCCAGGGGATCTGGAACCGGCTGTACCTGCTCGTGGCGCCGTCACGGACGCGGGCGAGGTTGTACACGCCGTGCTCCAACCTGCACGCCGCCGTTGGTTGCCGCATACATGTGAGGACCAAACTGACGTAGTCATGGCACTGTGGAGGCACGGGCGGAGGAGTGACGTGCTTACTTCTCGAAGAGGGCCTGCATCTTCTTGAGGGCGGCAGCGCAGGGCTGGCGGGCGTCGTCGCGGAACGAGGAGGCCTCCCCCTCGAGCTTCTTGAGGTCGCAGTACCCGAACGCCGCCTCGCGGAGCGCGTCCGCCTTCTGCTCCGGCCACTCGAAGTGCTTCAGCACCGCCCGCTCGTCGACCTGCGTCGGCACACGGGCACGCGATCGAGTTAGTTAGTATCTGTGATCGATCGAACAACTGCTTCAATTTGCTACTCTTCGCCGCGCATTCTTCGTGCGGATGCCGGATAGGGGCGGGTACCAGGCGCGAGAGCTCGTCGTCGAGCCACTTGACGAAGGTGACCACGTCGTCGATGTCGACGAACGCCGCGCCCTCCACCTCCTTGATCAGGAACCGGATGAAGTCGCCCTGCCTCTCCACGTCCGATTTGATCTGCATTGCAAAAAATACCATACAGTTTCAGAAACATGAGTGGATCATCTCGATTTTTTTGTCTGATTTAAAATTACCAGAACTCTATTCCTGGAAAGTCAATTCGAGCGGCGATCACTCCGACGGCTAACCGGTAACGAACTTCCGTACAAGAAGACCGCGGAACGGTCACGCCTAGGATTAATTTGAGGCCGTAATTCACACATGCATCGAAGCTCATTTGGTTAAGCGACCGTTACCGCTCTTAAATGCCATATTAACTGCATTTCCCTTGGGCCCACCGTACCAGTCTGATACGTCCACCTCGGATTCCGTGCCTGTGTTCCTAACTTTTACTGTCTCGGCCGCCCGCCGTTCATTCACCAAGCCGGCGTCTTCGAGTCAACAGCCCAGATTTGCTAACACATGCAGTAATTCCACAGGATTTCTTTTCTCCCCAGAAATTAGTGTGATCTCGCTTTGCAACGTGAAACGGTGGCAACGAGAGCTCGAATGAGAAAAAAAAAGGAGGAATCTGGATGGGTTTTGTTTTACATGCTGTACCTGCAAGCAAGAATGGCAGCATGCGTTTGCAGGCTCACCAAGAACTGACGTTTCTGTCCAACGACTCTACCCTAATCACTAGTACTCTTCGCTATACCAACCGAGAATGCCACCTTCGCGGATCTACCAGTACTATTTTACAGAATCTTTCCAATGAAGAATTGTTATGTTCACTAGTAGCTGTTCGAGACACGAGTAGGTTCAGTTTGGGATGTAAAAAGTTATTAGAAGTTACAGGGACAAACGTTCCGTCCACTATTTCCAGTGTTCATGCAGTTGTGCAAGTTCAGAGAAGGAAAAAAAAGGATCTTTCAGTACTAGTACGCACCGCGAGGAGGTGAGCCGATCGGTTCTCGATTTCGCCGATCATGTCCCTGGCAGCCGCCACGCCGCCGCCGTTCGCGGCTTCGCCACCGCCACCTCCGTCCCTCTTCGACTCCCTCCGCATTAGTGAGTGGTAGAACTCGACCACCTCTGGCACACGCCTCACGCATGGCCCCGATTTCGCCGGCGAAGACGCCCTTAACGTCCTCCTCGCCGGAGGGGGTGGCGGCGGCGGAGGTGGGGCGCCTGCGCTTCTGCAAACGCTGAGTGAGCTGGAGGGCGAGGAGCTCATACTCAGGCTGGGTGCTGGCATCGGCGGAGGCCGTGGAGGTGGTGGCGGAGGTATCGGCGGCAGCTTCGAGAGCTCTGGCACGCGGGTTCTTGGTACGGCCGCTGTGTCTGACGACGAGCCGGAATATATCGGTGAGGTCGACGTGGAGGAAGACGGCGAGCATGACGAAGAACTCGGAGGTGAGGCGTGCGACGAGGCGGCGAAATAGGACCTGGACTTGAAGGGTGGCGGTGGCATTGGCGGGGGAGGCGGCGCAGCGGGCGGCTCAGCTCCAAGTTGATTTAAACTCGTGGGCTTTGCTGCGGCACTGGAGCAGACCGAAGCCGACGACGAGCAGTCGTCAGCATCTGCCGCAACTGCTTCCTGTTGCTTCCTCAGCTCCGCCATTTCCTTCTCCATTTCAACAATCCTCTGCTTTCTACTCGTAACCTCCAGCACGGCGGCATCTAGCTCGGCGCTTAGCCTCGTGTTCTCAGACTCTAACCGGGCCGCGGCCTCCTTACATTTTTCGAGCTCCGAGCTCTTAGCCGCGAGCTCGGCCTCCAAGAATGGGACAATGGCGACGGTCTCCTTAAGTATCTTCTGCTCCAGAAGCTCGACGCGGAGGCGCGATTCCCTCTCCTGGAGCTGCTCGATGGCACGCAGCAGCTCGGCGACCTCCGGCGGGGCGCGCGCGCGCTGCACCTGCGCCGAGGACCGCGGGAAGTACGCGCCAAAGGACCGCGCGAGCGCCGACGCCTTCGACACCGAGCCGCCCGGAGCCGGCGAGGCCGCCGGCGTCTGTGCCTGGCCCCCCACGGGAGCTGTCGGCAGCGCCGGCGGCTTGGGGCTGCGCTGGAAGCCCATGGCGGCCTTGACGCGCCCGGCCACCATGGCGGGGGTACGGCCCTGCGATATTTGGCCGCGGAACACGAAACGTACGGGCGGGTTAGGACTGGACAGCGGCGGGCATGGCCGCGTCAGTGCGCGTACGTGCCGCGGTGGTGGTGGTGGGGCGCTGCTTTTCTGTGGAAGGGGTGTTCCGTGGTTGGTGGTGGCTGCGGGGTTCGAGCGACGAAGGGCGGGCGCGCGCGGTGTCCGAGGAACGGTCTGACCCCTTGGGTTGGTTGGAAAGCGGGTGGCCGGGAAGCAAGTGCGGACGCAGAGCAGCTAGCCGTCAGCTGGGAGAGGTACCGTCGGACCGAGGGTGGGGAAGCCATCGATGGTTGCTAAATGATGTATTCTTTTCGGCTATTTTTTATGCCTAGGGTTTATAGTTTTTAATTTAATATGTGTGTTTGTATGAATAAATTAAATATCGATAAGCTACTTTAAAAACGATGTCATGATAAACCGCTTTAAAGTGACGATAAAGAAATCGTTTCATTTGTTTGTTTGAAGAAAACTATAAGTTATAAGCAAAAAAAACTCGGTCAAAAGCTACCTGCCGTAGCTAATATGGATATGAATAATCTCTTGTACTCCTACATCGGCTGGGAGAGGGACTGAGGGTGGGGCCAAAGGTGCTAATAGTCTAGAACCCAACCAATTCCCAATCCAAACCACAATAGCAAGCTGCACTAGCCTAAACTAAACCAATCTACTAATCATCCCTCAGGACCCAAATCATCCAACCCACATAATACTTCAATCCGAACGAATCCAACCTGTTTCCTTAATATGGATTCAACCCACTTGCCTAAACCATTTCAACCCTTTCACGTTTCGTGAGTACACAAGGGGCTTTCACGTTAGGAAGCTAGTGGTCATATCTCCAACTACTTTTCAAAAAAGTAAATGCAATATAATCCAAGATAAATTCCATAAATATGAAAAAGATAAAGAACCATTGAAAAATTCAAAAAATCGAACAGATCAGAGAAATCCAATACATTATTTTTTAAAAAACAACAACAAATAGGGGAAATGAGATAATTAAGAAAAACTGAAAACTGAAAAAAACCATGAATTAAGGTGTGCGCGTCCTCTATACACACACAACACACACATAGGATTAATCAAACTACATCTTCATAATCATAATATTTGAAAGTTCTGAATAAATAATGACTACATTGCTGAAAATTCGTCTAAATAGAGCAATCTTCTCCTCTACAATCTCAATATCAATAATACACAAAAAAAAATCCCCTTGCTACATGAAAGATGGTAATAATGCTTCAGGAACCAGGCAGCATGGAACTTCTGCTTGACTGCAAACACCATGACACTTGATATTGTCAAGTAGGGATATCCTGCAATGTAAAAATGAATTAATAAACAAAAAACTAATGCTGAATTCGTTCAAACAAAGACTTCATTGTCACTATTATAACAAAAATTCACTTAACAAAAATTCAAACCAAATGGCCGGCAACGAATTTAACTAAGAATAAGACTGGAATCTTTTTCTACAGTCTCATCACCTACCCAAACTTGGAGAGAGAATTACTACTCTTGCATGGTTTGACAACTGTTAAATATGAGAATCAGAAAATTTAGAATCGGAATTGCAATAGTACATGTTTCAGGCTCACTAGAAGAAATATGTAATAGTACAGTACCTCCATGACATCAAGTGTTAGCATAAAATTGACTACATAAAAGTGCAAACACATATTATAGTATGATAGAGAAGGTTAAGCATATTTTTGCCATCCACACAAATGCCAAACTACGGATCCAAATCACGAATACCTGTTAAATCTGCACAGTAAACTGAGTTAGGCCACTTGCTGAAATGAGAGATGACTTCCATGTTAGTTTTAATTAACGGAAAAGTGCCCCATGTAATTTATTGGATTAATTCTAATTATAAAAAATATAGTATGATGGTTGCTAGATTTAAAGTATTAGAATTATTGGGTTTTAAATTCCTCTTGTCTCCCTTTGCTAAATAAATTGTATATGTGTTAATTACATGCTCTAAGCGCCATACATAACTAGCAGACACATGTTTTAACGTTGGTGCATGCATACATGAAGAAACACTGGCTGTTATTGGCTACTAAATAATGTCTCATGCATGGGCAAGCAACGGCCCTGTTTGGATACGCTTAAAATCCGATTCTGGTAGAATTAAGCGAGAATCCCACCCAAATGCTTTGATTATTTTTCGATTCTTTCAACCGCCGCGGTGGGAAAGATCGGCATTTGCACTGGGAATCCAAAATCCTGTACCGCGAGCCCAAGGGGCCGTTTCTTCCACCGCGACGATTCTTCAGACTGCAGATTCTTCAGATCGCGACTTATCAGAAAATCCTGATCAAATTAAAATCGATTCTCAGATAAGCGTATCCAAATAGGGCCAACATAGGTAGTTGTCTGCGTTAGCATTTGTTCGCAACAAGCGTTTGTTCGCTGCAAACGGCAGCACGGCTGCATGAACGAAGCCGGTTGCTACCATTGTTTATTTGTTATAAAAGGGTATGCAGTATTGGCGGCAAGGTATCATTTATCTTTCCTCATGAAAGAGATGGAACATTCAAAGAAAGATGCATGTACACACATACACTTCTTGCTAGTTCTTTGATCATCAAAAGAGCGCTGGAAAGAAAAGGCAGAGACAAGAGAAAAGATTTACTACAAGGAAGAAAAGCTTGCTGTAATATGGATCAAGATATGTTTATGCATGATTAAGATTGAATAAAATAATGTTGTAAATTAAAGTTTCTACTTACATTCCAATTAAATAACTATCTGCCTTTGGGGACTTCACCTTCCCAATATCAACTGCCCTCCCTCCTGTGCAAGATAACAACATAAACTGATTAGCCTTAGGCCCCGTTTGGCACAGCTCAGCTTCACTAGTGAAGCTGTTTTTTTGTTTCAGCTTCGCGAGCAGCTTCATCGATGAAGCTAAATCTGTTTTGGAAAACTGTTTGGCAAAACAGCTTCACCAACAGCTTCATGCATGGCTGAGAGAGGGCAATTGTCCAAGATGCCCCTGTCTACCTGACTTGTTCTAACATTTGGAGTTGTATGTTTGTATATGGTCATATGAATTAAAAAATAATATATTTGAATGAGTATGAATTAAAAAATTAAAAAATAATAAAAAATTAAAATCATTAGGAAGCAATATTAGTGCCTTGTTTATGTTTCGTAGTCAAATCATTAGGAGCAGTGAAATTTTGGTGAACGGGAGAGGTGAACGGGATGGATTAGTGGCAAATGCGTGTAATTTTGATGAACCAGAGGGGCAGTGGGTTCCTAGGACTGTGGGCCTGAGGGAGAGAGCTATGAAAAGCTACTTTTTTCAGCTTCACCTCTCCCTATTCCTTTGTGAGAGCAGAAAAAAGGAGCTTCACCCATGAAGCTGTTTGCAAAAAGGGTGTTTGGCAAACAACAGCTTATGAAGCTGTCGGTGAAGCTGTGCCAAACAGGGCCTTAATATATCATGCCATGGCCATTAACGTTCAAGGCTTCATCAGTATAGTTAGTCTTGTTACTACTGGATAATACATTAGTAACAACGAGTACACTAAGTCTGCAACTGCAACACAAGTTTCATTGTCAAGCCAGATAAAATTGGCCACTAAGATATTTACTGACATTCTGGTTCTTCTGGCAGTTGCACATAGAAGATTATGCGACAAATTTAGACAAAGAAATAATCAGATTATACTATCATCACACACGCATCATTCCACAGGCAGTCGTGAAGATAAAAAAAAATCAGGACACTAGCTAATCACACTATATATCGCTTCCCTTTCTTCATGTCGGCCACAAGCGGGCTGCTTCGGCTGCTGCTGCGCGAGGATGAAGCCATGGCAGGCAAAGGCAGCCTGGTTTTGCACGCACGCGGGGAAGAAGACAATATTGTATACAATGGTTGTACGGTGAACTCCGCATGGGTGGGCAAGGAGAAAATAATAGTAAAATCATATATCAGTGAGAAAGAGAAACCCCCAAAATCTAAGCCACAAAGCCCAAGAAGTAAACAGAACACCGAACGATTCCATGCCGCCGGCGAGCATACCTTACCGGCCGGTAATCAACGACTCATCCAATCGATCTACTACCACCTTGAGTCAAAACAAAGATATACTTACCAGAGCCAGTGAACAAATAGAACTGAATACTGGTAGTCATCTCATGCCCTGACAACTAGTTCAAACTGGCAGACACCTCAACGTGTAACAGAGGACAGACAACATGCCTTACTGATACTGCATGGCATTTCTCAAGAGGGGTTGAGTCAAATTCACCTATGAAAGACTAAAGCTCAGTTGAATTGAGTTCAGGTACTGTGTCCTATTGATCTAAAAAATTGTATTCTGGAGCATCGCATCTGTCAAGGTTAAAACAGTTAACTTGGTTAATGAATCTATGCAACAAACAAGGAGGCTTTTAATTGGAGACCAGTCTGTTCTGTGCAATATAATGAAATGTAGCATAGATATTTTTTTAAGGAAAATGTAGCACAAATATTAGACACACTAACTACTTTTTTAGCTTGACAAATGCTAGCATAATGTAAAATCAAAGGGTGTGTCTAGCCATCATCCGGATGTTTTTTCCTAACAAACATCCAGATTTGGGACCGTTGGATTAGAGATCCAACGGCCTTTTTTTTTAGGGGGAGATTTTTTTAGAAGAGAGGGAGATTTTTTTTGGAGGGGAGGGGAGAATTTATGGCCGTTGAATCTCTAATTCAATGGTCATAAATCTGGATGATAGTTAGGAAAAAATTTGTGTACACATGACGCGGGGGGGGGGGGGGGGGGCATTAGGTGGCCTGGTGCTGCGCCCCCATCCCGCAGCTACGCTCTCGCCGTACCTGAGATCAAAATGTTAATTTCAGGCCGATAAGGACATGTCACATGTGTGCACGTATACATGTATTGGTGCAGACAAATCTCAAAGATTTAACTTAATTGCTGGGGAACCGCTAATGCCCTGTCCATTCTTTCGATTTCTCCATTGATTTAATGACACAGGAAATATATATAGTGATCGCGACGATACGAATTTAAGGTAACAAAAAAACTGAGGAATCTATTGTACATATATCGGGTGATTAATTAATCATTAAATATTGGCTTCACCTTGCGTCACTCGAACATTCTTAGATTCTGTTCTAAATAGCTTTATTCCTTTTGGCTTTTAGAAGTTAGTTTTTGAATGAAGTGATTTTTTAAGGTGGTTTTTATAAGTCGTTTGTAGAATTCACTATAGGAGCTGTTTTAAACGAAGTGACTTTTCAATGTAAGTATCACTTGCTTTCTCAATCCTCTTGCAATCAACCAAAAGTCAAAAGACACAATACTTTTGAACATACCCTTAAGCTCGCAAATGCACGTGAAATGGGGTAATATTTGACGTCCATTATTTATTACTAGTAAGTGCTACCAGTTTCCCTTGTTACATGTCCTGCAATTGCGTACCACCAATATTTTAAAATTTTAACCAACTAATATTCATAAAATTTTTAGCTGATTTATCATCAAAAGTTCTACGATGTCATTATATTTTTACTATTTTTTACCAATACATAATTAGAAAAGTAACGTCAATGTATCAAGCCCAAAACAAAAGGGACCGCTACCGAATTGATGTCGTTTTAGAATGTATGCTGTTATCTGGAGCTAGCACCACGTACGTCCTTTATAGCCCCGCTCAGTTGGGTTGAAAAATAGTGGCTTATGACTGAAGTTGCATTGTAACTAGCTGAAATTACACTGTAGTTAAAGATGACTTATTTAGCGTAATTAAATTTAAAAAAATAAAAATAGAAAAAATATGTTAGCTCATCACAGAAAAAGCAAATGAATACGGGAAAAAAGAACTGACAAAAGCTTAAAAACCTAAAAGTTAAAAAAAACTAAATTTCTAAATAGTAAAAAATAAGATAGAAATCAGAAACTCATATCGAAATGAGTGGGACGTGGAGTTCCCCGGGACTTAAGTCTTATCAATGGAGTTGAGCCGATGGGCTGAGGACATAGTAACTGCTAACTAAACCAATTGAGTCAGTGCGGCAGTACGCACATACTGCTAGCTATAATTGTACGGCAGCGACATTGTAATTAATCACGTATGTGCATGGCCATGTGCATATGCCTGCAGCCAGCTCCATGCGTGTCTGAATATATCGTACTCGATCCATATGCACTCACTGTACAGCTATCTATCTATCTAGCACGTGTAATTTTAATTCAACCCCTGCTGATTGCATGCATGCTCTTGGATACTAGTATAGAGTACTACTACTATATGCGATCACTTGTGTAAATTACTGGTGTGTGTCCATGCGTGATGCTGTCATTTAAGTTCAATTCAGAGAGAGATGGCTGACACGGGCAGCCACCTCATGCGGGATGGGGGAGCCAAAAGTTCGAGATAAGAGTGGGTAAGGGAGGGGCAGAGCAGTTACTATGAACCTTGGTCTTGTGGGTACAGGTCCGAGGAAGCTGCACAGAGGGTCAGAGGAGGAGGGGGATGCGGCGGTGGAGATGCAGAGGCGGAGAACTGGGGGCGGAGGGACGAGGCGGCTGGTGGTGATGGAGATCGAGGCAGGAGGAGTTGACGGCAGTGACGGTGATTATGTTGGAACCTGAGCTCCTCACCCTCTCCAACTCAAATTGGGAGCTCACCCAGTCACCTTGTTGACCTGACGCCTATCCCACCCATAGGCACGGCATCATCCATGGCAACCCATTCATACGAACCCATGGATTCAACCCATTTGAACCCGATTTTTTCTGAATCCACACCAAACCAAACCAACTCGTCTCATTGCAAGCCTAAACCAAACCAACCCGTCTCATTGCAAGCCTAAACCAAACCAACCCGTCTCATTGCAAGCCCAAACCAAATCAACCCGTTCGCTGCCTCAACTCATTTCCATCTGTCCAAAGCCAACTCAAACTGAAACCTAACTCGCTTCGTCCATTTTAACACAACCCATTACAAGGCCTAATAGGCGGGGCCGTGGTGGAGGCGAGTGGGGACGTTCGTTCACGCAGCGCTGGAGGGAGGCGTACGCTAGTGAAACTAAAAACACTAGAGACGAACTGCAGCAACTTGTGCCTGTAATAATCCCATGTTGAGACTCGAAAGCTCTTTGGACCGTACAGCTAATTCGGGTTTGCTATTTTAAAGTTACTCGACTTTTTTTGTTAACTAGTAAAAACAAGCAGTAATCAATTTTTTTTTATGTAGACAATGTCGAAATTGCATTGGGGTCTCCAAACTTACGTACCAGTACAAAGGACGTCTCCAATGGTTATAGCTAGCAACTAACTATAAGACTTCCACATCATCTATATAGTACACACTAAAGTTAGCATTCTAAAGAACTATCTATAAGGATAGCTATTTGATGCTTACATGCACACACAGAATTTATGGAGGCTGCCTCGTTTGGCGCTATAGACTATCTCTAGAGCTGTAGAGAGCTGCGTTCTCTTTCTTCATTTAATATCTTCCACGTAGGACAGTTGATGACATGGACTCTCTTGTAGATAGCTGCTATAGACCCATTGGAGATGCTCGCTCGCAATTGTATGATCCTCTTCTGGGTAGATCCCTATGCTTCATATATGAACTTAAAGCTCATAAACACAAATAGCGCTAACGCACAAGTTTAGGACCAATTTAATGTTGTCTCCCTGCATTCTAAATCTAGTTAACTAGGGAAATCTTTTAGAACTACAGTAGAAAGTTTTTTTATGGATCGAAAAAGGGGTTATCACTTATATCCAAAAAGGTATTAGTACAACAAAACTGTAGACTAAAATACACTTGCATTACAAAACTAATCATTATGGTAGGCGCAATCGGTAAGACACAAATCAGTATCTCATTGTGTTTAAATGTACGTGTGTTTTTCTCATGTCAACACCCTTGAAGGTGGAAGCCCTGCCCTGTTGAGTCACTCTCCACATACAACATGACTAAAACCAAACAAGTTTTTGTTTGCATGAGAATCTGTTCGTTGCTACTCTACATTTTCATATCTAAATATGTATTGGAGTTAGGACATTGCAACTTTGCACAACACATCTAGTACTCTCGGCCCCTCAAATAGTTTGACAAGTCTTTAAACTTTTTCGTGTAGTCTAGTTCACCATCTAGGGCTTTAGGGGCATCTCATCGCATAGGTAGAAAGGGAAACGTGCTAACTTGGTTCTGACAGCAAATTAACCTGCTAAAGGCTACGTGAATTTCAGTTGAGCCCACATTTTTCCGGATACGTCCAACTTAGATGACCGGCCAAAAATCCATGTCCATTAATTTAGTCTTTATGCTAAAGCATATCAAATAGGACGCATATCAATATACCACGTCATCTCTACTAGTGGAGTATATCGATCACTTGATCATTTTAATATCGATCACTTGATCATTTTACATCTTCATGTCAACATATAAGGGCGCCGACATGATTAGCACGAGCTAGTTTAAGGACCTGCTAAGATAATGAAATGCCCCAAAATTTCAAAACTTTTGAATTCTTTGTGAAGGCTGAATTTAATTTCTTACCCAATTCAGAAAGTTTCCAACCTATTCTGCTTTCCCATTTTAGATTTCCACCTTCTCCTTGCCTTTGCGCCTTCTGGAAAACCGTTTCCTTCCCTATGCTCACTGCCACCCGCCCGCTTGCCCTTTGCCACCGCCACCAGCTCGCCGCTCATTCACTGTTGCCACAACAGTCCACACCAGTATAGTGCCCACCACCTCTCCGGCCGGGCCTTAAATGCTCGTCACCTCGCCTCTCGGTCACGCTCCATGCTCTGCCGATGTTGACCACGCCCTACCGCCTCGTGTGCCGCTTGCCCAACGCGTGCCGAGGCCGTAGTGCGCCCCGCCAGCTTGCTCACTTGCACCAGAGAGACACGGCACATCCGAGATGCCACCGCTGCTACTTGCAAAGCCACCGAAGCTCCTCGTCTACTAGTGTCGCCACACATGCGCCGCCTCTGCCATGGTTACTCCATTGCTCCCACTACCTTCCATGACCTTTATAGCCCATCCAAGTTGCTAGATAGCTCACACTAGTGACCAATCAACCGCTCAAGCTTCTTCTCTCCCAACTCTAGCTGACAACCACCGCCACCATGCCCTGTGTCGATGAGCCCCTAACTTGAATCCTTTGCTAGCGTCAACCAAGCCCAATTCGTTGCAATCCCAGCACCGCTTGGCCACTGCGAACCTCACCCTGACCTTGCCAAACCCTCCCATGGCCACTAGATCGCCAACGTCGTGCACCACCATCGTCCAAGCCAGGCCGCCGTGGACAGCCACGCACCAGCCAAGCCAACCCAAACCACCATTGCCAATAGCTTTGTCATTCACTGTAGATGCCCAGACCACCATGGACCTCATTGGTGACTCTCTAGAGCGTCGGTGATCCTCTAGTCATGCACATGCCAAAAATAGAATATCCGGGTTCCACTAACCCTATCCGCACCATCGCTTGCCACCATTGACCACCGCTGGCGTCCAATTGCAGTCGCTGTTGTGCGCCCCTGCTCGGTTGTCCACGGCGCCAATCCAAGTGAACAGGCTTTAAGCCTGGCAGGTCGCACACCTGGGTTAGCCAAGTTGGCCCAAAGGCCATTAAGCATAGTGGGTCAAGCCCAGTAGGCAAAATCCAACACTATTCAAACTGGTCCTCTACTGTTCATGTCCTGAGTCCAACACAGGTCAGCCCAATTAGCTAGCCCAAACCCAGTACTGTTCACTCAACTTAACCCATTAGGAATAGTGTCAACATGTTACCTTTCTTTGAATAGGTTTAATCAAATTGAGTTCATAAACGAGTACAGGACAAACACTTAGAGATCTTATTCGTTCGACTTTTCATGGTTAACTCAATTGTTGTTTACTGATAGCAAGAGTTGAAAATGATGCGATGCTAGGAAGCTTTATCTAGTGGGCAGGACTACGTGCAAAGAGAGAAACTTTGACTAGGTGTTGTTTCCTCATCCGATCAAGTTTTGACATATTGAATGTACCAGAGGTGGACGAATAAACACTGAAAACATTGAAAACCTTATTAAAAGAATTGAAAAGTTATACAAAGAAGTTACGTAATTAGTCGATATTCCAATAGTTTGAGAGAATCTGGCCATTTCGATGGCAAGTCGTACCGAGTCTGGTCATGTAACTTCGACCACAGTGTAAGAACCTTACCACTTAGGGGAAAGTTTGTTCCGCTTAGACTGAGTTTTTCTTCAATGCTAAGTCACCTATAGCAAGGCTATGAGGATGGACCTTGTGATCGTAGTATCTACGCATGGCTTGTTGGTATATCATCTGCTCGAAGTTGTTCTTGGTTGGAGTTGTCAAGATCTCGACCCTTGTCGACTAGATCTTTAGTTCCAGAGGAAGCATGGCTTCGACCCTAAAAACTAAGAAAAAAGGAGTTTCACTTGTTGCCCAACTCGAAGTCATGTGAATTGCCCATAATACCGAATATATTTCTTGTACCCAAGCCCTTGAGCACTTTGGATTTGGCTATGTTTAATCCTTGCATGATTTGGCCATTCGCTCTTTCGATTGCCCCATTTCTTTGGGGATGGGTGACAGAGGCAAAACATAATTGGGTACTCAATTCCTTGCAAAATTCTTGGAACTTTGCATTCTAGAATTACCTACTATTGTATGTAATTATTCGACTTGGTACCCCAAATCGAGTAATCACACTCTTCATCATGAACCTTTTAGCGGCTTCTGTTGTTATCCTAGTGATAGGGTTGCCTTTAATCCATTTTGTGAATGTATCAATAGCTACAAAAGGAATTCAAAGCCCCCTGGTGCTTTTGGGAATGGTCCTAGAATGTCAAGACCCTAGGTCGTAAAAGGCCAAGATAAAGGTATCGTTTGTAGAGCCTGAGCTGGTTGGTGTATTTGCTTGCTATGAAATTGGCATTGTACACATTTTTTAACCAACTCGCTGGCGTCGTTAAGGGCTGTTGGGCAATAAAAACCTTATCGAAAGTATTTTTTGACTAGCGTTTTGTAAGAAGCATGAAATCCATAGATGCCCCCATGAATATCGTGAAAGAGTTGTAATACTTCCATCTATGAAATGCATTGCATGAGAACCCCTTGAGTACTCCATTTATAGAGTACCCCATTGACCAAAGTATACATTTTAGTCTTGCGGGATATACGATCTGCTTCGAGATCATCATCGAGTATGGAACCCTTACGAAGATATTCATAGATGGGTTCCATCCAAGTATTCTCATATTCGAGACAGGCTGTCTTATTAGGAGTTAGTTCTGATACTTTGACCAGAGACGACTTCTGGAGTTATTCCAAGAAGACTCCTGTAGGTACTAGTGATCAGAAAGAAGCCATTTGAGCCAACTGGTTAGGGAGAAAATTATCCTTTCAAGGGATATATTGTATCTCGAAACCGAAAAAATGACTCTCCAGCTTTCTAACTTCTGACATGTACTAAGACATGGTCGTACTAGAGCATTAGTACCCTTTTTTGACTTGATTTATGACTAGTTGAGAGTCCTCCCTCACGAGTAGTCGATGAATCCCAAGCACTTTCGCGGCTCGTATGTTAGCCAATAAACCTTTGTATTTAGCCATGTTATTAGTGGCTAAAAAGTTTAATTGAATGACATAATTTAAGGTCTCTCTTACAGAAGATTCTAGGATCACCCCAACCCCCAACCACTAAGCATAAGTGACCTGCCAAAGTACATCATCCACTCGTCATGGGAAGCGTACTGGATATCCTGAAGAGGTTCAAGATTTGTCCATTCGATGACAAAGTCTAATAAGATATGGGATTTAATAGCTGTTCGGGACACGAAATGGCCATGCATCCCACTGCTTTCCTGTTTTGGATGACCACTCCTAAGGGAAACTCTGACAGCACAACAATTTTGTGTGCCTAAAAATAATGCCTCAGTTTCCTTGAAGACTTGAGGAGGTCATATAAAAGTTTTTGAACCTAAGGGTAGCGCTCCTTAGGCCCATGTAAAACTTTACTTACGTAGTAGTCTGGTCATTAAACGCTCTCATGTTCTAGACCTGTACTACGCTTACTACCTATGGCGTGGCAGCTAGATATATTAAGAGCATGTCTTTTGGTCTCAGAGAAACTAGAACAGGAGCACTCGTAAGATATCTCTTGACACCCTCAAAGGCCTCGTTAGCCTCTTTCAACCACTCAAACCCCTCGTGCTTCTTTAGAAGTTTGAAGAAAGGGAGTCCTTTTCCCCCAATCGTCCGATGAAATGACTTAAAGCTGCCATGTACCCTGTAAGTTTTTGGACTTCTTTCTTCGTAGTCAGGTGGCTCATTTGCTCAATGTCCTTTACCTTTTTACGATTTGCTTTGATACCTCTTACCAAGATAAGGAATCTGAGAAATTTTCCCAAAGAAACTCTGAATACACACTTCTTATGATTGAGTTTAAAGCAGTGTTTTCTGAGGTTGTCGAATGTTTCCTATAGGTCTGAAATATGATTAAATAATTTGATGCTCTTTACAACTAGATCATCAATATAGGCTTCCAAATTTCGGCCTAGTTGAAGGAAAAAAGTCAATTGCATCAAACGCTAAAAAGTCAGACCAGCATTTTTCACACCAAATGGCATTTTGACATAACAAAATACTCCAATTGGTGTGCTAAATGTGGTCTTCCCTTTATCTTCTAGAGACATACTAATCTAATGATAACCAGAATATACATCTAGAAAACTTAATGTTCACAACTAGCAGTGGAGTCAACTAACTAATCAAGACGGGCAGGGGAAAATCATCTTTTGGACAAGCTTTATTAGGATCAGTATAGTCTATACACATACACCACTTACCATTAGACTTTTCAGCCATCATCTGAGTGATTAACCTCTCTTATAAAGCCTGCTTTTAGTATCTTGTCTAATTCAGATCTAATAGCCTCCCTTTGATCAAGTGCAAACCTCTGTAATTTTTTGTTTTATAGGTTTTTTGTTAGGCCGTAGAGCTAGCCTATGCTCTATCACCTCCCTGGGGACTCCAGGCATGTCGGATGGTTGCCACGCGAACACATCTGCATTTGCTCGGAGGAAGGTGATGAAGGTGTCTTCCTATGCAGGGTCGGAACAAACACCAATATGAACGGTCTTCGAAGGTTCCACTGGATCCAGTAAAACTTCTTTGACTTGCTTTTTTGGCTTCATCGTAGCTTTAGGCTTCATCCTCTTGGTCGAAGGATGCGCCTTGGTTGCTTCACGAGTTGGTAGTTAACTAACCATCTTAAGGGACTTGCAGTCGCATGCAAGCACCATCTTTTTGGCATAGTGGACTATGATCACTCTCTTAGGACTTAGCATCTTAAGACATTGATATGCTAATGAGCAAACTATCAAAAAGCATGCTAGAGTTGGTAATACGAGTATGGCATTATACGCCATGTCAAAATCGACCACACCAAAAGACACTTTCTCTATCCTAAAATTGCTTGGAGAACCAAATGTAATAGACAGAGAAACTTGACCAATTGGCTTGGCCAAGGATTCTGGTATGATCCCATGAAATGAGTACCGTACAAGTTTTATTCTAGTCCAAGGAACTTGCATCTCGTCCAGAGCACCTGCAAATAGAATATTTAAAGAACTCATACCATTGATCAACATGTGATTTACTCGATAGTTGTTGATGGTGGGTTCAACTACATCAAAAACTAACCTAGTCGAGTTGAAGGGATCGGCTTCATCTGCTTGGTCGAAGGATGTGTTTTGGTTGCTTCTCGAGTTGGTAGTTGACTAACCATCTTGAGGGACTTGCAGTCGCATGCAAGCGCCATCTTTTTGGCATAGTGGACTATGATCACTCTCTTAGGATCTAGCATCTTAAGACATTGATATACATAATGAGCAAACTATCAAAAAGCATGCGAGAGTTGGCGATCCGAGTATGGCATTATACGCCATGTCAAAATCGACCACATCAAAGGGCAGTTTCTCTATCCTAAAATTGGTTGGAGAACCAAATGTAATAGGCAGAGAAACTTGACCAATTGGCTTGGCCAAAGATTCTGGTATGATCCCATGAAATGAGTATCGTACAGGCTTTATTCTAGTCCGAGGAACTTGCATCTCGTCCAGAGTACCTGCAAATAGAATATTTAAAGAACTCTCACCATTGATCAACATGTGATTTACTCGATAGTTGTTGATGGTGTGATCAACTATGATCAAAAACTGACCTAGTCGAGTTGAAGGGATCGGACAGTCACCTTTCTCAAAAGAGATAGCGACTTTCGACCACTTGGGAAGATAATTGACGTGGGGAGGGTCAATGAAGTTTACCTCACATTCAGCAGCTTTCTACTGCCATTTTGACTCGTATGCCAAAGATCCTTCATAGGGCCTGTTCTTTTCCTCCGAAGCTGGCGTCTTTTGGCTTTTGCTACAGTACCTAACTTTCAAATGGAGTATTTTCTCTAGACGGGGTCTACAAGTTAAACGATGTACACGTTAAAAGCCCAACATCTGTATCAGCCAAAATCACAAGTGAATATCTCTCTCTCTCCATAATATATACTGTAAACAGCCAAAATTCAAAAATTTCAGCCAAAAGCCATAAGCCGCAGCCGTTGCCAAACAGGCCCATAGATGTGCTCGACGGTATGCTGCGGATCCTAAAATTGCATCCCCTCATCTTTGTCTGACTACTTTTGACCACTCGCTTGTCCTAGTTCTTGGATCGTGGAGAGTGGTCCCTTGCCGGAGTAGTAGTCCTTGAGTTTTCAATGGAAAACTCGGCAATTACGAAGGTCGTGTCCTTCTCTTTTATGAAAGGGACATCACCTAGGCTTGTGTTAGACCATGTGGATGATCGTAATTAAAAATGATGATGAATAATTGACATTTGAATTGGAACGAGTACTTCAACCTTGTCTAGTTTACGACCACGGCCGGCTTCAACCACGGCTTGTTTACGACCATGGCAAACTTCATCCATGAGTTGTTTATGACCACGGTTGTTGTTTACAACTACGCACAGCTTTACGACCACGTAGTCATTTACGACCACACATGGCTTTATGACCACGACTGTCGTTTATGACTACACACGGCTTTATGACCAACGCTGTCATTTACGACCATGCATGGCTTTACGACCATGACTGTACGAGTACATTCAGCTTCGACCATGCACGTCTTCGACCACGGCAACATGACTTCGACCACGGCAATTTGACTTCGACCACGACAACACGACTTTGACCACAACAACTCGACTACCACCACGACAGATCGATCACTAAAGGTAATCATAGCTACAATACTTTTATATGATCGTAGCTTCAGTGCTTTTGATAGTCGTGGACTTTACTGGTCGTACTCGATAGTAATAGGATTTACTAGTTGATAGTCGGTGACTTTGTAGTCAATGGTCATAGGTTTTGCTGATTGCTCTTATAGTCGTATCTTTTGCAGTCTTGTCGATAGTCGTAGACCAAGCAGTCTGCTATCATTGTCTTTGGTAGTCGAAGGCTTTACGATCGGTCGTCATAGGCTTCTTGGTTGGTACTTGTAGACTTTGTTGTCAAAACGAGTGCTTCACTCTTTATGATCTTCGAGTATTTTGAGTACTCGTGTTAGGCCAGTAGGGTGTTTGGCTGGTGCTTGATGGAACGGTGTCGGTACTCGATAGTCCGAGTGACTAGGCACTCGATGGTCGGTGAGCGATAGTCATGAGTGTTGTGATCAGTTGTTGGTTATGAGTACTTGTTGTGCTCGGTGGTCATGCTAAGTGGTTGGAAAATGAGTTTCGGATAGTGATAGTTTTTGGCAGTCATAATCTGTGGTCTGAGACTATTTTTCGAATAGTGATGAGGTGATTGGTCATGTACGACCAGGTTGTTGGTCATGGATGGTCTTGTTCTTGTCTTTGGATGGACAAGGGTGTTATGAGTTGTTGTGCTAATGATGGTTAAGCTAGGAAGAGCTTGTGCTAGGAAAAATGTTTATTTGGTCTTTGCATGTGCAGGAGAGCGTGGAGATGATCACGGTCGGTGATGAGGATGATTGGGACTAGAATAGGTAGATTTGAGGTCCATACGCTTGAGGATGTCATGCGAGGTGATTGGGCTAATGCTGGAGCACGTGGAGATCAATGATGGTGAGCGAGACGGAGCTACGAGAGGGGATATCTTGGAGGCTTTGTCGCGTGTTGAGTTTGGAGTGTTACGGATAGAGTCTGTGGGTTGGAAGAGGTAGAGTTTGAATAAAAACCCACGTTAGAAAAGAGTTTCAGGTTCCTTGATTTGATGAAGAGATTAGGTGTTGTATTCGTATTTGAATCGGACACGATTAGAGACGTTGGCCTATAAAAGCAGGGAGAGGTTTAGGCTAACGTAGCTGATCTTTTTGGGCTTTCATCGAGGAAGTTTTTTAGGGTGCCGTGAGGGCACTTTGTTGCCAAAAACTTGTTGCAAAAATAATAGATCAGATCTATTCCAAAAGAAGTTGATCGGCAGGATGTTTTTCTAAGCATCGTTCTTCTTGTGTCGGCGGCGGCGTGCTAACAGACTTCATTCGAGTGCGATACAAGCATGCAGTTGTCTTTGGCTGATAGTCATTCGAGTGGAAGCATTCGAGTGGTCAAAGGTTTTTGAGTAGCTGAAGTCTATGAGTGAGTTCGACCACGAACGCGACTGAAGTCTACGAGCGAGTTCGACCACGTACGCAGCTGAAGTCTGCGAGCGAGTTCGACCACGTATAGAGGCGGTCTTAGCGAAGTGATCGAGCATTTGATTGAATGGCTAGCACATCCTTGTGATAAGGAATCGTTTGAGTGGTTGTTTTCGTTGTCGATCACGAAGAGATTGAGCAAAGTGCAAGAAGTAGAGGCGATCATTCACCCCCCTCTGATAGCGCCATACGGTCCTACAAGTGATATCAGAGCAGGTTGCAATGGTGTTAGATCAGGAATGGTTCTCTGGTAAGCCACCATTATTTGATGCTACAGATTATCTCTACTGGAAAACTCGCATGGAAGTCTTTCTACAAGCTCAAGGTAATCTGATTTGGCAAAAAGTTGAATCTTCATTTGAAGTACCTTCTGTCATTACCATCAAAAACACTGCTGATGTAGAGGCAAACACTAAGGCTAGAAATATTTTCTCGCAAGGTTTAAGTAAAAATGAGTTTATTAGAATTGCTCATCTTAAATCTGGTAATAAAATTTGGACTATTCCAGTCAATTACCATGAAGGATTAAAGTCTATTAATGGTGTGCATCAGAATCAATTTAAAAAGGAGTATTCTAAATTTGAGATGAAATTAGGAGAATCAGTAGATGCTCTTTTTGACCACTTTAATAAGATTGTTAGTGATTTGCAATATGTTGATGTCACATATTCTAATTCTGGCAATGCTCGTCAAATTCTAAATTCTTTGGATATGTCTATTTAGAATGTGTTAGTCACCACTATCAATCATTCTATTAGCATGGAAACACTCACTCTAAATGATCTTTATTCAAAGATGAAAACACATGAGCCAAACTCTCTCCCACTATGATTTTCTTCTGCATCGTGTAGCATCTAATTCAGATTGCCATCATACGACCTACCCTCATTGAATGCACAGTCCACAACTGGCATATCATTGTCTCTCTCGACAATATTATAACTACCTCCTGTATAATCTTCTCTTCACTGTGACTGGTCCAATATGTATACCCCTTTTTGAAACCCCTTCGAATCAAGTGAGCTTCGATTTGTGCTAAGTTCGTAAACATCTTTAGATTATTGCAATCAATGCATGGATAGTATATATATTACATCCCCTTCTTTAACATATCCTGCTCAGTCACTCTTCTAAAAGCAGACACACCATTAATGTACTCTTCACTCACACGATTCTCAACATACATCTAGCTTGGTACATCTACGCTACGCATGTAACAAATTAGTGTCAAATTGGATTATTAATACTACTATAGCTAATTAACCAGCCTAGCTACTTACACACATAATTGTCATTCACCTAATATTAATAAATTGTCCATATCTAAATTAAGTAGCTAGCCACGTATTCATGAAGCAATATGTATGTATGTATGTATGTATGTATGTATGTATGTATGTGTGTAGATCAAGTAAGAATATATTGAGGTAAACTAGGAGTACTGACCCATTCTTAAATTGAAGCAAACTACCATCTCTCTCTAAACTTAGCTATCATCTCTCTCTATTATAAGACATATAGATATGAAACTATCATAGATGGTTTGTATCATTAACCGTCTGTGAATTATCACAGACGGTTAATGATACAAACCGTCTGTGATGTTTTGCATTATTACAGACAATTCATATTAATACAATTATTCATATGAACTGTCTATCATAGTTGCGTATCATAAACGATACACGGTCACGTTTGTAAAACCATCTGTGATAATTACAGCACAGACGGTTCTCTATGAATTGTCTGTGATGTAGCTGTCCAGTATAGCATATTTTGTAGTAGTGTCATCAGAATAATGGGCCAAATCTCCTCATCAGAAGGGGTAGCACCGCAGCAGTTTGAGGCGGTTGGCACCGTGGTGGCACACTACGTAGTGGCGTATGGTCGAATGTGCAGTGGCATAGGATAGATGCATGGTGGCGGGGATTGGGCCAACCACAGCATGCGGGGATTGGAGCAATGGCGTGGATTTGGGACAGTAGAGTGAGGGAAGATACACTAGACTTTTAGGGCCCACAAGCCATTGACCATTCCGGATGGCTGCACAATATGTTGTGCACGAAAAGAAGCAAAGAATTACACATGTAGCTCACAGATGCCCGTTGTGGGGACCTCACCACAGTGACCTGAGGAGCAGACCCTCACCCACACGAACGTCCAGGATTTGGTCACACGTATGCATAGTCAATACACAATACAACTCACGAATACATTAGCTAACTAGAGTTTAATACAAAAGTATGACTTAGCAGTTGGAAATTGTTTTACAAGGGTCCTCGGACCAAATTTACTTAGGTTACAAATTAAAACACAGTGGACTCAAAGACACTGAACTGCTCATAGGCTCCAAATACAAGGCACTAAGGAGCTCCAAACAATACTCCATAGGCTACACTTGAGTGTAGACATGACCTAGAATGTGAAATCATCTCCGATGAAGTAGTCTTCACCTGCATCTACTCCTTCATAGTACTTGTGGTCTAATCCAAAATATATAAGAATAAGTACAAGAGTACTCAACAAGCCCGACAGTAACTTTCAGAATGTAATGCAAGGATTCAATGATAGTTTACCAAGGTGAGCTTAACAAAAACCTATTCAAACTAGTATAATACCCCACTAAGTTTCATTGTAAAGTATTTTGGTTAAACCAAAGCAGATTTAATAAAAGTTCAATAGGGATACTCAACTTCTTTCCAACGAAGCTCATACCAGAGCATAAATACACCCCCTACTAGCTCGCTTATGCAAAATGACCACTGGTCTATCAGTTTCATGCATCTATTTAGGAATTACCCCTTGACATAACTCTATTCACCGACAGTATGACATATTTGAATGGTTAAATTTTCCCCTGCGCAGAGAATACCCAACTTTACCCACAAGATACCATGACTTAGCAAGAGTCAAGATAATAAAACTCATGACTAATTCACAACACCAGTGCCACCTAGTACAGAGAAGGTCCCCTCTCAACAGCGGTCCCAACCAGACCTAGGTTCAGGTAACTCATGCTCTGATTCTTTGGGGTCATACTGTGGCATAGGTTGGTTTGCGGAAATCACAAACACCAAACCTGCTCTAGGGGCACCCAATGAAACTACTACAATAGTCGAGTTAGGTCTGATAGACCACTCCTGTGGTTGGGTGATAATTATGTTTTTCCTCAGCACTACACTTCACCTCTGCCACCGGTCGAATGGAAACCACCAACTCCCATGGCGTGAATCACCACAGACCATGATAATCAGAGCAACCTTGCCACATCAGGGCCAGCAACAACCAAGAACATCACTGTAGGCGAGTGATCGAACTTAATTTACCATGCTCCACCAACACTGGAGCACTTGGAATAGACCCCAACCCATGAAGTCATGAGGATGGGCAAGGCAACAAAAGTAATAATTATAGAATTTTGATTCTGCTAATACTATTCCGCTCTTACCAGTAGCATTCAAACCTTAAGGCTGCAAGAAAGGGTTAGGATAGAGCAAAATATCAAGTATGGAGATATAAACACATATTAAATTGACGAGCATAACTAAGAAAGATTAATCGAAAGTAGTTGAGAACAAATAACTTTTGCAAGTAAGGATAGAAAAGTAATCCCATATAGAATATACCCAACTACTAGGAATCAACATGATCAAGGGTTTGTGACTTCTTGCAACTCATAGCTCACTTCTCATTGCAAAGTAGTCCTCAGGACCTCCTTTGATCAAGTTGAAGAAGGAACACGATCGAAAAGGGTCTACGAGACTGGAATCAAGGTTGAAGGAGAGCTAAAAGTGCAAGGGTCTACAAGAATGAAAGGGCACCTTCAGTGCAGGACCAAAGGTTAGGTAAATAGTGGCACTTCGGCAACTCCTGGAGACAAAAGCATGAGCTGATCACCGATGAGCAAGGGAAGCGACAAAGAGCTAATGCTTCAATAAAAACAAGAAGGAAAGTGAAGCAAGATGAGGGTAGATGATGGCAGTGCTCCAAAAGGTGGCCAGGGCAGCCGCTGAGGCGGCACGTAGGTGGTGGGCGACAGCCGGCCGCTGCGTCTTGGTTCCTTGGCGGGTTGCTGGGCGGTCAAAGGTGGGAAAGAAGGCGGTCAAAGGCAGAAGAGGCGGGCTCGGCGCCGCAGCCAGGCACGAGCCAGATCAAAGGAAACTTGTGCAAAGCACAACCAAGCAAACTTGTTTTCTAAGCACAGACCACATCAAGCAAAGCACAGTCCATACTCTCTAATAGATCAGACCCAACAAAAAATTGGGAGTAAGAGGTGTTCCAGGGGATGGCCTCACCAATGAGCCACAAGTGCAGCTGTATAGCTGTGTTGTGGTCATCTCATCTATGAACATCTTCATCTACATCAAGAACAACGTGAGCTGGGCCATTGACTTCACCATTCCCACTGCCCTCATGCAGCTCTCCATCGCCATCTTCTTCATCAGAGTCACTGAAGGACTTGGTGGAGGCCGAGAAGGGGCAAAAAGGGGATAGGGATGAGGGAAGGAGGAGGCAAGGAAATGAAGAGCCGAACCACTCAGCTGACTGGAGAAAAAGAGAGAAAAGTAAGGGAGATGGGAAGATGAGGTAGGGGATGAACTGGAAAAAGGATGGTCGGGTCAACACTAGAGAGAAAAAGAAAGAGAAGAGAAATAGAGAACAAGAAGAAGAGATAAGGCAAAGGAAGAAGCACTGAAGTAGTGGGTGGCTCTAGACACAGTCGAATAAAAAAAGAGAGGAGAGAGAAAGAAAAGGAGTGGCCTAGGTGCCTCGACTGAACAAGAGAAAAGATAAGGAGAGACAAAAGAAAGGAAGAGAGAGCGCACGCGCAATAAATTTTTTCTCTGTAAATATTCAACACTGAGCATTCTATTGCATGTTAAATTACTTAGTGAATTTTTTCACTGTAATATTTAACCCTAAGCTTCTGTTGTGTATAGTTGCTTATCTTCGGCCTGTTATCCTCATTTTTAATTCGGCCGCCTATACACCCTAGGTGCTAGACCCCACCTTGCAGCCCGCCTAGTGTCTAGCGCCTTCTTAAACATTGGACTGCGGTGGAGATTCCGGCTACCCTCTCGATGGCGAGAGTGCGAACTGGTCGCCAAAATGCAAAGGAGGCAACAATGAAGAGCGCAGGTTTCTGCGAAAGTGAGAAGAAAATTGTTGGTAGACGAGGGTGGGCAGGTTTTTGAACTCAGCTTCTCCCACTCTCGTGGTGACACTCAAATCCCACACATCAGCAGCAATACTACTTGGCAACATGGCGCTCATGCGCAAAGACAACAAGGAGATGACAGAATCGATGCTGGGGCATGATAGACAGGGCGGAGAGACTGAGACGTGGTCAAAACTTTGAGCAACGGCTAGCACTAGCACTCGGGAGGGGCAGCTGCTGCTGCTCGTTAAGATCTTAGGCGAGGCAACCATCGATTGATCCATGGCCGGAGCGGTCGGAGCTGAGCACCGGCTTTGGGGCTCCGATTACTTGGAGATCTTCAGATAGACTTGGGAAAGAAGGAGGAAGAAACCAAACCAAGGGAGCACAAGAAAAACCATGGTGACAACACTTTAAAAAGCGAAAGAAAAATCTCATGAGTTCTGAAAATTTTTGGTCCATTAGATGCCGCTTTGTTAGATCTGGATGAGGTGATGTGATTTTTTCGTTTCATTTTGGAATTATTTATCTTTTTCCTCAATCTTTTTTTGAATCGTTTCTTTTCTCAGATAATGTTGTTTTTCAAATCAAATTTTTTTATCTAACCTTTTATGTTGAATCGGATTTTTCTTTTTTTTCATTTTTGGATTAGATTTTTTTCTTGAAAAATCTTTTTTGGTGTCCATGACTTGTGCATTTTTCTCGTTTGTTTTTTAGAATTTCAATATTTTCTTTTTTTCCTTTTTCTGAATCAAATTTTATTCTTATTTTTTCCTTTTCTTGAGAATCGGTTTTTTCCTTAAAAAATCATCCTTTTTTGTGGCGACCATGAGTTGTGGCGTACCCATGAAATTTGTGTACTGCAGTATCGGTACTACGCAATGCCTAGGTCCTGTTTTTTTGGTTTTTAGTTATTTTTTACTTTAGTTTTTTTAGTAAATATTATTTATTAAATTAATAAGACGCAACTAAAAACATCACCTTAGCTTCCTTCGTAATAGCCATCAGTTGGTGATAGTTCTCCCGTGGCCCACATGGCGTTGCCACATGGTCACTGTGGCCGGTAGGTAACTAGCACGTAGTAGTATTCAAGATTTGGTCCAATTTAGCACTATTTGTCACTTGAATACAAAATTTAGGCTCTCAGTCATCGCAATTCCATTTTTAACCTTCTCCTTGAGTGTGGGACTATGTGAGGGTTACACATGTGAAGTGGTGCGATCAGAGAGTGCACGATTGAAATCATGTGGTCGGGGACCGCACCACTGAAGGGGCTACGTCCCATTCTGCATCGTGCGCAACGCGGACAAAAACATGCATTGCAGTCTGAGATGACACACACATCTGGGCAATCTTGCACCATAACCTGCTTCACATTGGCCAGGATCTATAGCTAGCTATTGGTATTCTCATTCTCCACAATTGCAAAGGCCACGGAGAGTAACTGGTCATTCACATCAGCTGCAACTGCTGTGAGGATAGTACCTTTGTACTTACCAGATAGGAATGTCCCGTCCATCGTTAGCACTGGACGGTACCACCTGAACCCTTCTATTGCCTGATAGAAGGATCAGAACACTCTGTCAAGAACAAAAATATTTAGGCACTGTGTAGGATGAACCCGCTCCTTTCTGTTAATGTATGTGCCTGGATTTGATTCTGCAATTTGATGTAGCATTCTTGGGACCAGATTGTACGCCTCCTCATACATCCCGAACATACGCTCCAGCACCTTCTGTTTTGCCCGCCAGACCTTATTGTAGCTGACTTCGAATCCCACCATATTTGCTACATCTGCCAACAGAAGCTTCAGATAAATAGACACATCTGCCACAGCGAGGTGGCTTATTAGCTCCGCAACATACGACGACATCATGTTGTGGTGCCTATGTAGTGGTGCCGCAAGCTCGCAACTGTGATCCTTCAGCACCGTTATCCGAAAGTTCGTGGCAGTGCCCTCGAACCGCTGTGCACGAACCTTGCTAGGACAGGACCCATCGACACACTTGACGATGTAGGTGTCCGAGTTAGACTTGTGCACCGATACGTTAGGAAATGTTAACTTCGCATCTAGTAATAGCCTATTGGACAGCACTTTTGTTACGGAAGCACTGCTCTAAAATGAGTGTGCCCTCGTTGAAGCCCCACTCTGCCTCCTCCGCCTGTGGTAGAACTAGGGATGCCGCTGTGATGTCGTCTAGTCTGGATGACACGTACGCAATGTCGGTGGTCACAACGCCACCTAACACACCTCCTATTGTAGTTTCGCCATGTTCGTTCTCTCTAGAACTGGCTGCTTCCACATCCTTCTCCTCGCTGTGCACTTATTCCACCTAGTCCGCAAGGTATTCATGACAATCAACCTGGGCGGCCCACCACCTCTCCACATCTTCGTTTGCTTGAAAATCGTCCACACGTAGGCGGTCGCTGCTTTTGGCCGGTGGACGCGACGTCGCTATCATACGGTTGGAATCGTGCGCTCGAGCAATGCACATCTCGTCCAGGTCGCACAACTTGATGGTGCGCTCCCCCACCGCATGATTATACACATGTCTGCACCGCGTAGTCCCACACTCATGAAGGGGGCTAAAAATGAAATTATGACGCTCTAGGAGCTATATTTGGTATTTTTATGGCAAATAGAGCTAGAAATGTCCAAACTTGGTGGTATTCAGATGAAATCAGGAATGACATGACTTGTCGGACTTGCCCTTCTTCCATTTGGCGTCGCCCCTCAGGTGCGAAAGGACTTCCCTGACTTACACGTATGCTGCGACTTGGAGCTGGACCACGGAAATTTTCGCCATGGACACGATGAGCTCAGCGGTTGACAGGGAGATCCGGGGAACGATGGATCTACCTGTCAGCATGGGAGCAAGTGTGTGGAATGCAAAGAGCGTGATCTCTGCACTCGGGACCACGGTATCTGCACCAGGTGTGCGCTGTACCTGAACCTTCTGTTTCGAAAGTAGGCTGAGTTCTTTTTTCTTCTTGACTTAGAGCTTATGGTTTATATTATAGTAACTAATTTTTAAATAGTATGTTTTTAAGATAAGGTTAATATAAAGATTATGGTAAAAAAATATACCGAGTTTAGCTGTATCGCCTAAAATCGTATGCAACTATTTTTCTCTACATACTGCCTTTCGCGAACAGGTAGAAATAAAAAATTTAAGTCATAAACCATAATCCATAGCCCAAAAAAATCCACTCTAAGGTTACATTGTGGGCAAATACCAAACTACCCCTGAGAGATTTAGAGTATAAATAGAGAAGCCTATGTATAATGAGAAGAGATCTGAAATTAATAAAGACTTCAATTCCCTGGTGTTCTCTCTCAATTATTCTCTAGCGTTTCTCTGCTGATTGGTTGCATGGATTGCATTGATGTTCATTATTGCTTAACATATTATCAACACGAATCGCTCTATAAGATATAAGGTATGCAAACCCCAAAAACCAATCTATTACGCATTCAATCTATTATGCATTGCAATTTCATAGATCAATCTAGATCGAAATTATATTCATTTTCAATGCCTTGATTAAATCGATTGTTTCAATCTTTCTATCTAGGAGATCAATTGTGTTTTAGTTGATTCCAACCGTAGATTCTATTTGCATTTTGTTCCCATCTTTATGCACTTCTTTGAATCCGGTGGATTGATATTTCAATCGGCTAAATCATGCAACAAATTGGGAATCTATTGCACATGGATTCGACACCTTGTGTCAACGCTGTCGCTATCGTCCGGCCTGAAGCCACCGCCGTCGCTCGGTTTCCCCACTAAGCGTCGCGATCCAATCAGCTAATGCCATCGGCCGTCGCGCCTGAAGCAGAGCCTAGCCACCGTCGCACTTCGGTCACCTAAAGTCACGCCAGCGCCTCGGCCTCATCCACTGGGATAAGGCGCTGACTCTGTGCCACTGGCCGAGGCTGCCGACCATTGCTCCGAGGTCGATCATCGGCCATTCAGCCACCGCTGTGCCTGGCCGACTCTGTGCTCCCTTGCTCGAAGCCATCATTGGCTGCTGCCTCCGAGCCCACACCCAAGACCACCCACTCGAAGCTGGTCGCCACCTCGGTGCTCCCGCACTCGAGGCCGTCGCAAGCCACTACCCCCACTCCTTCACCCGAGTCTGTGCACCTGGCTTCACGTAGTTGAGTTGCTGCCACCACAGGAGGAACGGTCCGGTGGCTAGGGCTTTAACCCTAGCCATCGACCAACTTGGGCCGCTTGGCTTTGTAGGCCAGACGGGTCAGGTTTCGGCCCGATGAAAAAAAGGGGTGAAAAAATTATCCATCCGGCAATTTTGTGTTTTAGACCTTGAGGTCTCGGCTAATAAAGAATAATTGTTAAGATGCACAACTAATTACAATTTTAACCCTGAAGTTTATCAATATAGCGGAAAGGTCCAGCTGACTTGATTTCTTTGTAAAGAAATTCATTTTCTTGGTTAGATGAGTTTCACTATAATCTAGTCAGCATGTTGGTATTATCATGTTTTCTGGATTTAATTTCTTTTGTATTTTATTTTTGATTATTAGTAATTCTAAAATTTGCTTATTAATTAGTAGAAATTCATTAAAGATTACTATAAAATTCTAGGAAATAATAAAAACATGGTTTTTAGATATATGAGCTTCCGTAAATTTGTGAAAACTTATACTTAGTACACCTTGGAAGCATCATATTGCTTTTATGATTTATTTCCTGGATTTATGTGTTTGAGGATTTATTTAATGGGTAGTAATTCTAAAAATTGCTTAAATGCCTTAATAATTATCAGAAAATCTAAGAAATGATAAATTATCTAATGAATAGATAAAAGTAAATCTTTACTATTTGCACTCATTTCATGCATTTGATATTGTTTACCAGCAGTAAGCATGTAGGAAATTGCATGAATATTGTAGGACTTTGGGCATCACTAAATGGATATTCGCTCGCCCCGAATGGGTGCAATTGTATCGCCCAGACTTATTTCATTAGAATCATACTATTTTCAAGCCTAACACTGACGTAGATGTACCCTTTTGCCGCTGAAAGGTATAAACTTTGTAGTTTATGAGGTATTGCCTCTACTTTACCCTGTAGAATGACTATATGATTTAGATTGATCCGTTGGGGGCTAAGGGCCTTCTCTGAAAGGATAGCCAAACTTGTAAAATGTTACTGATGTTCCTATAGGCACTTTGCTAGGATCTATTTTTGTCTCTAGGACTACAAGTCCGCACGCGAGTATTACTCTACCTTACACTATATTGTCTCTAGACTAAGTTTAGGTAACAATATGGAGACTAACTAGTAGTATTCTCCTAGTTATCCGTTAGCTTTATTTAGATGCCATTTTTCTACATGAGTAGCATTAATAGTATAGATACAACTCCTGTCGAGCTTGATCTTGCTCATGAAGGGCACCTCTTATCTTTTGTTTTAGGCTGAAATTGTGCATTAGATAATTATTTTCATAGATGCCATAAATATATTTGGTGTAAGTTATTATGTTAAAATCTTACCTCTGTTGAACAGTTGCTTAATAGAACACATTGCCAGTAGCATATCTTACCTGCAGTAAAATAATTAATCATGCATGGAATAAAATTTGTAAATATTATGCTTGACATTTGAAAGAAATTATATGCCAAACCTTACTTGAAGTTATTAAACAAGTGCTCTTAACATCTTTTAAGCCTTGGTTCATTAGTTGTTGTGCATTATTGCCCAGATGACAATAGGAAAATTGTTCTTCTTGAAAATGCAAGAAATCTAGTCAAATGTTAAATCTTAGAAGGAGCACCTCAACTAGAAAATGCTATGAACCTCAAATAAGTACGGAATAACTTACACCCAAAGACTTGAAGTCTATATATAATCCCATCTTCCATATTACAATGTATATGTCGGTTTCACACCAATAAAATTTTACTCTTGAAGTAGTATAATAACAATTTATTGCTAAAACTCTGAGATAATTCAAAGCAAATGCTAGAAGTAGGCGCTCTCACTTAGAATTTTATGGTTGGCATGAAAAGGGGAGGAATTTAAGCATATGAGGAATATTGAAACCTTCAAGGCAGGAGGGTCATGACAAGCATAGTGGCATATCCTAGGTCAAATACAGAAGTAAATAAACTTGAAACTATAAATAATCTAGTTTATTTAAGAGATAATTGAAACTGATGTCCACACTATTGGCAAATGAGAATCATTGCAACCTTCAAAGGGTAATTGATTTGTCCCCTGTAATATGATATTTGCCGGCATGCAACCACATACATGGAAATTACACGGTAGCATGAAGCTGCCGCACATATCCCACTGGAAGCTATAGCTATTTGCCTGAAGAAATATAACTCTCAAAATACTAGATGACCTATTGCATTTTAATGATCCCAAATGATCTATTTGGCATCATAAATTATAACAGGCATATAAATTATCTTCCAATTAATCATATATATTCCTGGTGAATAATTGTTCCATCTGGGAGGTTAAACTAGAATTATATTCTAGCAGAATATATTATATTTCATGCAGATTAATCAATGGTGTTGTTTTATGTGGCAATGTTATATTTATGCTCTTGAGAGCATCCTGTAGATGTATATTATGCTATCAAAACGTAATACTCTTGACCAGATCAAAACATGTTGCATTAACATAAAACTTCCAGTGGGCAATATATAAGAAGCTAGAATATTTTTGTTGTCGCAAATTAATAACCTACCAGATAATTGGGATAATCTACTAGTAGTAGAGATGTGCAGTTTTCATGCCACTGCATTAATAATGTCTAGCTCACTGCATTAAAAGAAAAAAAACCCCAATCAAGAATTGGTGCATATTAGAAGAATCAATCATTTCCCATCACCACTGTAGCATAGAACATTTGGGCCATCACCAGTAGCTGGGATCAAATTGGATCTGAAATTCTATCTATCATGTGTCCATACTAAGTGGATTTTCAAATATGCTATTAAGCAAGACCAAGTCTCAGCATCAGAGGGAGGGAAGTGCTCAAAATCTTTGAATGTTGTGATATTTTCCTGGAGAAAGATCTTTAGTATAAGGTTCATGCACTAACCAAGCTAAATTTAAGTTTAGTTGATACTCTTGTACGCTAGAAGCGGGGAGACTGCCAGATTTCTATTTTCCATTGCATGGAGGAGTTATATAATATTTACTTGAAGTAAATGCATCACTAAGTTTGGAATACCCTGGGTTGAATAGTATATATATCTTTGCGAAGTTGACTTATCGGTTAGTGATCTAAAGTCTACGGGGACACCTGTGGATCTAAGGTCTAGTGACACTAGTCAAAATAATCGTTAAACAATCCTTAAATACTCTAGAACAGAACTCACCTTGAAGGTGAAATACCTTAAGAAGAGGCTCATCATGAAGATGGAAACCCCAGTAATTAGATGTGCACATATTATAATACCGGGGAACACGGAATGACCAATAAGCTTTCAGTTGGGAAATGGCGAAGATTTGGTTAACACTAAAATACACTCAATTATGAGGATATTTGGAGAATTTGTTGACAACCAGTTTGCATCTAAAATTTCTATAGTTTCTCGTATGAGAACATAAATCCAGAACCAAAGTCTATGGCTGAGCACTTGAAGTGTTCATATCGGGTAAAAATGAAAGGAAGTAATTGAGGCTGAACCATAATCATAGATGAATGTCCTGGAACCTGTTAGTTTAGACTTGATGAGTCATTATGAAATAATGAGGTGGTGAAAGCGATGGTTCAAAGATAACTGCAGAGATCGATATTATCCTATTATGAATCAAATAATGTTATGTTATATAATAACTCTAACAGATGATATGAATAAGATATGCAGTTATCGGATTCTGAAAATCCTTGATGAGATCTCTGAAGAGACTCAAAGCTTGATTCTTGAAGGACTTAGTATTTCAACAAGAAAGTAAATTGCAACATGTATATATGTATATAAAACTCATATATGATGAACTCTTACTCGAAGAAAGAGAGTCTCCTAGAAAAGAAAATATCTCCTAGAAGAGAGAACATCTCCTTGAAGAGAAATTAAATCACCATTTGATCGAAAATACACAAAAAAATTATGCAATCCCTAGAAGTGGATAAAGACCCATCTGAGACCCGAGGGAATGGAATGAGGAAACTAAAAAAATAGAAGTGCGCCACATAAGCACATATGAAGTGCATATCCTACCAGAAGCTGATGAAGTGGCAATATCCTTTATTACTGTTGTCGGGGTGGCCCCCACCTAATCCCAGCAGGCCTGGTAGAAGGTTATAAGGCCCAGAATAGGCCATGTGTAATGACATAAGTGCCCCTGAAGGGGATACTCAGATGTAAGGGTATAATTGTAAAAGCACTCCCCATGTATATATATATATATATGGAATACAGGCCATGGGGGGACCCAGGCCATTACTATCACTCTCTCCCAACTCTCTACTACGATCTCTCTCTCTGTTTGGTCTGTAACCACAACAGTTGGCGCCGTCCGTGGGGAGGACAGGAGCAAGCCTGAAGTCCGAAGAGGGATGGCACCGAAAAAAGCCTCGTCGGCGGCGGCGAGGGGAAAGAAGGCGGCTGGGTCGGAGCGTCGCATGGGCACCAGGGCTTCGGCATCGGCTGTTGCGGGCGCGGGTGACGACGCAGGCGCGGTGGTCGAAGACGTCGACGCTCGTGTTGCGACAACTAACCCCACCACCGGCGCTGCGACGACCGACCCCGCCACCGGAGCTACGACGGCCAACCCCATCAATGGCGCTGCTGCGACGACCGACCCCGCCGGCGCGACAGCAACCAGCCTCGCCGCCCTCGCCGCAACGCTCGCCGGCAGCGCGGACCGGGCGGTTGGAGGTAGCCACAACGGCGCGACCCGTAGCTCGGGAGCTTACGAGGCGATCGTACCCGTGCCGACCCGCCCGCTAGGCACGCCGGCGGCCCTACCCGCGTAGGCGGTGGAAAGTGCCCTGGTGGCGGCCCTCAAAGCGTTCCAGCAGGAGCTAGGGGATCTTCGTGGGGCTGTCCGAGACATACAAGAGGCTCGGAGCCAGCAGGCCGTGCCAGTGGTCGCGCCAGAGCCCACGCCGGAAAGGGCGGACAACCGCGACGCCCCCACATCCAACCGCGCGCCACTGCGACGCGTCGATCCAGAGTCCCCGCTTTCGGCAGGGCTACAGCAGGCGGCGTGGCCCGAAGACTTCAAATTCCCCAGTGTCATCGATCCCTATAAAGGCGACACGGACCCTCGCGAGTTCGTGCGCGTATACGAAACTGCAATCGAGGCCGCGGGCAGAGATGACACCACAAAGGCGAAGGGACTCCCCCTCGCGTTGCAAGGAGTGACGCTTTCCTGGTTTTTTACCATAGAGCCAAACTCCATCTACGCGTGGGAGCAGATCCGCGACCGCCTTCACAACAACTTTCAAGGAAATTATGTTGAGCGGGTCGACGCGGATTAGCTCTTCGCCGTGAAGCAGAAACCTTCGGAGAAACTCTGAAACTATTTCAAGCGCTTCGCAAAGATACGTTGCCAAGTCAAAGACGTTAACGAAACCACCGTCGTTAATGCAGCTATACAGGGCCTTCGCCCGGGCCCGATGGCCGAGTATAACGCACGGAAGCCAATCAAGACAGTGAAGAAGCTTTTTGACAAAATGGAGGAATACGCCAGGGCGGAAGAGGACGCACGGCAACGACAAGGCGACGACTCCGACACCAACCAGGCCGGCGCCTCGGCGAAAACCGAAGATCCGCCGAAGGACGGTCCTTCGAAGGGAAAACGTAAGCCGGAGTCGTCCAAGGACGCGCCTGAGCGCAAGGATGCCCCACGCGAGCCGTCCGATAGGCCCAAGCGCGGCCAGCAGAAGTCGAGGCGGGGCCGATACGTCCTCGACATCGAAGGCGGTTCCGAAGAAAGCGCTCCCGTGGGTCGGGGCGGTCGGGGGCGCCGAGGCCGGGGGCGCGGCCGTGGCCGGGGCCGCGACGATAGAGGCCGTGGAGATTACGACGACCAACACCAGGGGCTGTGGTGTGCAGTCCACGGTCGTGGCAACCACGACACGCGCACATGCACCTCTATCGCAGCGCTCCGCGAGAGCGTCACTAGGGACAGGAACCTGGAGGTACGCCCGCCCGTGGTGGCCCACGTACAGCACCCATACAAAGCCCCCGTGTACATCCAGGCACAAGGGACGCAGCCCCACGAGGGTCCTCTGCGGATTCAGGCCCATGTGCAGCAGCCTCAGGAGGGCTTTCTGCAACTACAGGCTCCGGAGGCCACCCACCGCAGGGTTATCAACGTCATCTCCGGAGGCTCCTCGTTGGAGTTTGCCTCGGCACGGCAGTGGAAGGCCCACGTACGGAGGCTACACCACGTGGCGGCATATCCAGCACAGACACCGCCGGACTGGGCACAGCATGAGGTCACGTTCACCCCCGCCGATGCCCAAGGCGTGGAGCTTCCTCACCAGGACCCCCTGGTCGTCCGGGTCGTAATAGCGGGATGCGACGTGGGACGTGCCCTAGTCGACGGCGGCAGCTCCGCGAACATTCTGTTTGTGGCAGCCTTCGACCAGATGGGGATCCCCCGAAGCCGCCTCAGCCCATCGGGAGTCCCGTTGCAAGGCTTCGGAGGACAACCTCTACGGGCGCTCGACCAAATATGCCTTCAGGTCTCTTTCGGTCAGGATGACAATGCAAGGGTCGAAGATGCCATATTCGACGTCGTCGATCTCCCATACCCTTACAATGCCATACTGGGGCGTCCGGCCCTCAACTCCTTCGGGGCGGTACCGCATCACGGCTATTTATGCATGAAGCTCCCAGGGCCGCGGGCCATCATTACCGTTCGTGGCGACCAGAACATGGCCCGGCGCATTGAGCACGACACCAGATACCCCCGTCGCGGCGACCAACGGCACACTTAGAATCGGCACCACAGCTCGGGGACCCACGACGTCATCCGGGGACGGCTCGGCAAGCCCTATAGCTAGCGCAACTACTAGAGGCTCCGGCCGCGCCAGAGACAAGTGGTTAGTACCTCCGCCACATGTAATCGCTTACCCGTGCAAACGGGAATGAAATAAAGTTCCGTTTGTCGCCACCTGTTATCATTGTGCAAAAAATACGCGGCGAGAGCGCGTGGAGGCTTCGCCTACGCGCGTACTCTCGAGGTATAAACCGAAGACGCACGTTCGCGTGTGCACTCTCCGTAGCCAGGGGTACGGGTATGAGTATAAACCAAAGACGCACGTTCACGTGTGCACTCTCCGTAGCCAGGGGTACGGGTATGAGTATAAACCAAAGACGCACGTTCGTGTGTGCACTCTCCGTAGCCAGGGGTACGGGTATGAGTATAAACCAAAGACGCACGTTCGCGTGTGCACTCTCCGTCAAAGACGCGGGCATGAGTATAAACAAAGATGCACATTCGCGTGTGCACTCTCCATCAAAGACACGGGCATGAGTATAAACGAAGACGCACGTTCGCGTGTGCACTCTCCGTCGAAGACACGGGCATGAGTATAAACAAAGACGTGTGGGGGGACGCCTCTGCACGCACTCTACGGAGTATAAATAAGACGCGGATGTTCTCCTTGCGCACTCTACTGAGTATAAACAAGACACGAACCCCGCGCACGCCAGGGACTTCGTCCCTGTGCGTACTCTCCGGAGTATAAATATGACGTGGATGTCGACCCCACGCACTCTACGGAGTATAAATAAGACACGGATGTTCTCCCTGCGCACTCTATTGAGTATAAACAAGACGCGAACCCCGCGCACGCCAGGGACTTCGTCCCTGTGCGCCTTCGCGCACCACCGGAGGTGAACGCGAGGTGCACGCACTTCTGCCGCCGCACGCGCCAGTCTACGGACTCTAAACAAGCGTCGAGGTCCGCCTCCGCACGCGCCAGTCTACGGACTCTAAACAAGTTGTAGCGTCGAGGTCCGCCTCTGCACGCGTTAGTCTACGGACTATAAACAAGTCGTAGCGTCGAGGTCTGCCACCTCGGCGTTGCACCTGCGAGTTCTCGGCGCCTTCGGAGGTCCCAGCGCCGTCCTCGTCGCGTCGGGGGACCCCGTCCAGAAATTGGCCGAGGCTCCCCCCGTAAAGGGACTTCCGGAGCTCGACCTGTGCGGCGGCCACCCCGGCGTAGTCCCAGATCCGCTCGTAGAAGTACTTTATGGAGCGACGAACGGCGCGGACGGCGCCGAACATTACTCCAGCCCCGCCGGGCATCTCCAGATGGGGTCCTCCAGCCCGGCGATGTGCGTGCAACCACGGTGCCGTAGGAGCGCGCACACCATACACGACGCCACGTAGGCACAGTAGTTGCCGAAGGTCATCGCGGTACCACGCGCAGCGTCGGCGGCATCTTTGGTCCAGCGAAGGGTCCGCGACAGCTCCTCCGGGCCGAAGGCGTGGTCCGGCACTTTGGCCACAAGCCCCTGAAGATGGCTCTCCAGTGTTTGCATGACATCCCAGGCAACTACCGAAGCCTCGCCAAGCGTCCGGTCACGCTCCGCTAGAAGTTAAGGCGAGTTCGCCTTTCTCCTTTTCTAACGAGGCGACTTGTTGCAGAAGGCCGTCCCGCTCCGCCGCGAACTCCCACCGCAGCACCTCCACGGCCGACTCCCGCGCCGAAGCGACGAGTCCCTTGGCGTGCGCCTTCACCTCAGCGCACTCCGCTTCCAGCTGGCGGATGCGGGCATCCTGGGCAGAACGGGCTCCCGTGGTTTCGCGCAGCACCTCCTCGGCAACCCGCAGTCCATCTTCGAGCGCACTTTGCGCATGAGCATAGGCCGTTTGCAGGGCCTGCCCCAGCACCAGTGTCTGTAGGGCAAAACGACATAGCAAGCTCAGCATAGCCAAGCATTGTCGCATAAGTAAGCACTTACCCTCACCCCCGACACCTCGAAGGCATCCCCGAGACGCTCCACCCCGTAGGCATGAAGCGCCTGCTGGCTGACGCTGGCGGCCGCGTCATCCACGATCCCATGCCACGCCCTCAGCGTCTCAGGCGGGGGAACGAAGTCCGCCGGACTGAGGCGCACGATGCTCGCGCCACCGGCACCAGGACCCTCGTGTTCCGCCAAAGGCTCCTCCAGAATAAGCCATGCTGCGGACAGGGACGCAGGTGAGCACCGCAAGGCGCAATGAACAAAACACCAGGGAAGCCAAACCACCGAAGGGTAGTGGAAGGAGGGCTCCGGGGGCCCGCCCCCTAGTACCAGGCGGAGTAACGGTAGCGCAAGTCCCAGCGGAAGGTGTGGTCCCGCCGAGAACAGAAGCCTCCGCGTTCGAGGCCGGCGCCGACCGTTCTTGCGCCGCGGACGGCGCGGCCTGGGGGGCAGAGGGAGCGTGCGCCGCAGGAACTTCGGCGTATGCATCGGAGTCCCACAAGCTCCCGATGCCCGTCGCCACGACGAATCCCCTCGATGTCCGGTGGAGCTCCGGCCGCAGACACGGCCGCTTAGCCGAAGCTAGGGGCGACAACGCCGCCCCAGCAGCCACTGCCGGAGAGGCCCCCGCGGCTGCAGCACCCGGAGGCGAAGCCCCCTCCGTGGCAACCTCTGCGGGGGGCAACTCGGTTTCGGCCGCTGCTGCTGGTGAAGACACAGCTCCGTGCGCCCCCACGGAGGACGTCTCCGGTGTTATGGCGGCCACGGCCGAAGGCTCCACCTCAGCACCGCCGGTCCTCTCGGATCCTGTCTCAACGACCGCCGCGAGTGACGAGACTTCCCCTCTCCGGCTGCTTGTGGCGAGCCCGCCGTCCAGGGCATCCACCGAAGATCCTTCGCCCCCGGCGTCCGCGCCATCCAAGCCCGAGTCGGCGTACCTCGCCGAATCCGACTCCACGTCTACCGCGCCCTCGGGAGCGCTGGCAGCAGCAGTGGCAGCCGTTACATCAAGCGCGGCAGATGCTCCGCCTCGGCCCCTCTTGCGAGACAGCGCCTTCCTCCTCGGTGCGCCGTCTTGATGTTGCGGGGCCGGTTCAGCGCGGTCCGGCACGGCAAGGCCCAGGGCCTCGCACACACGGGTTATCCGCCCCAGCCCCGCCTCGGTAGTAGCGGACGCGCGCTGCTCGTGCTCCCTGCCGGTATACGGCCCGAGGAATACGCGCGCGGCCTGCTTCGCATCCTCCAGGCGAATCCCTAAAGCAACGCACGAAATAGCATCAAAATGTAATGCACTCTGCGCGAGCAAAGGGGAGGGATGGTCGAGGCTTACGAGGACCGGGGGGCGCCGGCAGCACACACACCCATGGCAGAACGTTGCCGTCTCGGCGCTTCTCGGCGGCGAGGCGCCAGTCGCAGGCGAGCGGCGCCACGCCGTACATCGTGTACTCTTCGGCGAGGTCGCGCATGTTAAAGCGGGCGGCCACGCCTACGAGCCGCCGGGCCCTCCGCCTGTCCTCGTCGTCAAGTGTCCGGCCGGCCGAGGTCTTAAACGCGATCGGCCGGCCCGTACACTCGAGGCCGCTCCCGCTCGCCACACGGTGATAGAACCACCGTTTCATCCAGTGCGACTCCCACTTCCCACGAGTGGAGTTCGCAGGGAAGAGCTTACCGCAGGTCGACCGGAGAATAAAGGTGACGCTGCCGAAGTTCGACAGCGTCCCGTCCTTCCGCCCCTTGGGCTAGCATCGTGCCTCGTGCAGGTAGGCAAATAACGAAGCGCTGGGCCAGCACGCTCCCGAGCGCAAGGCCCAACTATACACCGCTAGCCGGGCCATGGCGTTCGGAGTCAGTTGCGCCAACTCCAGCTCAAAGGTCCGCAGCACGTCGTCCACAATCGCCGCCGCCGAGATGCGGAGCCCTGCGTCGAAGAAGGCGACGAATACGACCGCCTCCGACTCCTCGGGGCGTGGTTCCGTCTCGTCGGCGGCGGGTAATCGCCCCGCCTGGCGCTCGGACAGCCTCCCCACACGCAGGAGCCCCTGGATCGTCTTCTCGGTCACGAGCGAGGGGCCCAACTCGCCGGAAAACGAGCCTTCCTTCGCCGCCAGCCACCACTTCTCCGCCACCGCCGGGTCGCGTTCACTGAGCGTGTATTTCACCTCTAGCGGCGAAGACCGCCGGCGGATGCCGCAGGCACCAGCCGCCTGGCTACACCTGCCGCCAGATGCCATCACCTCTCACAAAAGGAGTATAGCGGCGATAATACTACGGGAATATAGAAGGCGATGCAAGCGAGAAGGGGGCGTACAACTGCGGGGGCGCGGTTATGAGGGCTATTTCAAGCCACCTCGCCCCGATGCTGAAACATCGCAACGGTCCGCGTGCGGAACGCAACCGCAATCGCACAAAGGTCCGTCCCCCACAACCCCCCATAACCGAAGACGGAGAGGCGCGACCACGGCAGGAAGGACCTTCAGAGCACGACGCTCCAATGGCCTCCCGCCGTGTGGCAAACCCCGCACGAGATAGCTGGAGCACGCGAGGCCAGGCGTCGACACGACTTCTGCCGCCATTAAGAGCGCATTAATGGGCCACAGGAGCACAACAGCTTCGACGCTGCGCCATTCCCCGCCCGCCCCGTGTCCCCCTTCCCTAGGGAAGGGGCGAGCAGCTGCAATCACGCAACCGCTCACATCCCGCCGCGCACCAGTTACAAGCCGCCGCGTGCCCCACACGTGCCAAGGCGAGTTGCACGGTACGACAACCTAGCTCTGGCAAACCGGGGGCCGGTGCGATTCCAGGAACCTTTACAGCGCACTACCGCATCGTGAGATCGCAATCACCGCACGCGTGGCGGTGTTTGATGAGGACATCCTTTCCATGCATACAACCATGCCGACTCCATATCAAACTGAAACTATGATATAAGGACCAATGACTAGAGCGCAAGCACGTCAATTTAACCATCAGGTGAATGCGTTCCTAAGTTTGCATACAAATGTTTCAAAGAACGGAATACTACTTAATTCTTGTGATGATTTAATTGTCCTTAGGAACCATGGGGAAGAACCACATAAGCTCAAGTATAGAAGTGGAACCGTCAAGCGCAAACCAAGTCCTGTTCACGAGTTTGACTCGGATTCGGCCTTGATGACAGCGCCTACTTCAAACGGACGTAACTTTTGATCCAGAAGGTTTCTCGAGGCCCGTAAGTACTCGTTGGAAAGATCTTGAAGTCTACTTGCAGATGGATCCAGCCTCACCTCCAAATTCCATCCGAGTCGACCAAAAACTGCAAAACAATTCACATCACTTTTCCAGTCCGAGTCAAAGTGGGCCTTGGGCCTTGTAATTCGAGTCCTATTCGGCTTCCTTGTGTTTTGGCCGACCCTCCACCTTCTGTGACCCTTAAGTAGGCAGCCGCACCCTCTTCTAGGGTTTGGGTTTTGTTTAGACTAAGTTAGCTTTTGCTGCTTTGCCTTGTACTCGCGCGTGTCGGCTAGACCGCCCGAATACTTGTCTTCGGAACCCCACCGTTTTCTGTTTTCGATTGAATCTTACATCGTTATTTGCAATTGAGTTGTTGTTCATCTTGTTCTTGCTTGTTCTTCGATTGCTTGCAGGAACAAGAACCCTCGTGGTTAGGTTGATCGTGCGCCGACAAGGTCACGAACAATCTCTGGAGTTGGTGTATCGATCGCTAAGGCGCAGCGTCCTTGGATGGTCGTAGTCGGGTCGTCAACATCATCTCCTTCCCCAATCGAATCTACCACTCTCATCGAAAGATCGGGACCCCTAATGCTATCAGTGTTCGTGATGCGAAGTTGCAACTCAAAATCACCGCTGAGCCTCTGCCGCGACAGGCTCCAGTCCCGCGTCTACTTCGGCTAGGCGCCAGCTCCGCTGCCACCCGTTCGAAGGGTAGGGGATGGAGCGCGCGCGTGTCTACCTCGGCTAGGCGCCAGCTTCGCTGCCACCCGTTCGAAGGGTCGGGGACGGAGCGCGCGCGTCTACTTCGGCTAGGCGCCAGCTCCGCTGCCACCCGTTCGAAGGGTAGGGGACGGAGCGCGCGCGTGTCTACTTCGGCTAGGCGCCAGCTCCGCTGCCACCCGTTCGAAGGGTAGGGGACGGAGCGCGCGCGCGTCTACTTCGGCTAGGCGCCAGCTCCGCTGCCACCCGTTCGAAGGGCCAGGAATGGAGCGCACGCGCGTCTACTTCGGCTAGGCGCCAGCTCCCCTGCCACCCGTTCGAAGGGTCAGGGACGGAGCGCGCGCGTGTCTACTTCGGCTGGCGCCAGCTCCGCTGCCACCCGTTCGAAGGGTAGGGGACGGAGCACGCGCGCATCTACTTCGGTTAGGCGCCAGCTCCGCTGCCACCCGTTCGAAGGGTAGGAAACGGAGCGCGCGCGCGTCTACGTCGGCTAGGCGCCAGCTCCGCTGCCACCCGTTCGAAGGGTAGGGGACGGAGCGCGCGCGCGTCTACCTCGGCTAGGCACCAGCTCCGCTGCCACCCGTTCGAAGGGTTGGGGACGGAGCGCGCGCGCGTCTACTTCGGCTAGGCGCCAGCTCCGCTGCCACCCGTTCGAAGGGTAGGGGACGGAGCGCGCGCGTCTACTTCGGCTAGGCGCCAGCTCCGCTGCCACCCGTTCGAAGGGTAGGGGACGGAGTGCGCGCGTCTACTTCGGCTAGGCGCCAGCTCCGCTGCCACCCGTTCGAAGGGTAGGGGACGGAGCGCGCGCGCCTACTTCGGCTAGGCGCCAGCTCCGCTGCCACCCGTTCGAAGGGTAGGGGACGGAGCGCGCGCGCGTCTACTTCGGCTAGGCACCAGCTCCGCTGCCACCCGTTCGAAGGGTCAGGGACGGAGCGCGCGCGTCTCTACTTCGGCTAGGCGCCAGCTCCAGTGCCACCCGTTCGAAGGGTCGGGGACGGAGCGCGTGCGTCTACTTCGGCTAGGCGCCAGCTCCGCTGCCACCCGTTCGAAGGGTAGGGGACGGAGCGTGCACGCGCGTCTACTTCGGCTAGGCGCAAGCTCCGCTGCCACCCGTTCGAAGGGTAGGGGACGGAGCGTGCGCGCGCGTCTACTTCGGCTAGGCGCCAGCTCCGCTGCCACCCGTTCGAAGGGTAGGGGACGGAGCGCGCGCGTCTACTTCGGCTAGGTGCCAGCTCCGCTACCACCCGTTCGAAGGGTAGGGAACGGAGCGCGCGTGCCTACTTCGGTTAGGCGCCAGCTCCGCTACCACTCGTTCCAAGGGTAGGGGACGGAGCACGCGCGCGCGCCTTCTTTGGCTAGGCGCCAGCTCCGCTGCCACCCGTTCGAAGGGTAGAAGACGGAGCGTGCGCGCGCCTTCTTCGGCTAGGCGCCAGCTTCGCTACCACCCGTTCGAAGGGTAGGGGACGGAGCGCGCGCGCGTCTACTTCAGCTAGGTGCCAGCTCCGCTGCCACCCGTTCGAAGGGTAAGGGACGGAGCGCGCGCGCGGCCACTTCGGCGCCAAGGCCCGCGCGACAACCTCATGACCTAAACCGGCAGGGATTCAGGCCAAGGGAGGATGTGCGGCAGGTTTTGACGGGTTCTCATAGACAGATAAGCTTCAGTCAAACCTTGCCATCTTTATACGGGAGCACGACGCGCGCGTACGAGGCCGTCTTCTCGATCGCCACACCAACTTGGCCGCAGCCGCGGCTTCGGCCTGGACCCTAGCTTCGAGGAGCGGACCCGCGCGCACGAACTCGCCCGTTGGCGCCTCCCACACATGGTAGAAGCAAAGGTCATGTCGTGCAAAGTTTGGCTTGTTCTCCTTAACAGGCCACCTTCAGTGCATTAACATTTTTTCAAAAGTAATGCGGACGGGCCCCGTCAGGAACCTCGACTGAAGGTAGGTCTGTTTAGGAGAACAGGGCAAACCTCGCCGTCGTATGCAGAAACGCAGCGTGCGGGCAGGAAGCGCGGCTGGCTACCGATAACCGACGCTAACCAAGCTCCCAAGAAAAATGGACCTCCATCTGTACATCAACATCCCCCAAGCCGCTCAGCGTCGCTAGGGAATGTCGATGCACGGAAGGGGCCCGTTTTAGGGGAGCAGCCTCTATCCAAGGACACGATGCAGGAACAACGCCGCACCAGCGCCGTATATATACCCCATCACCGGGGGAGCCAACCGGCGGAAGTCCAATCGGCGGGGGAGCCAACCGGCGGAAGTCTAACCACCGGAAGTCCGTCGCCACGTTAAGATGGCCACGATGCCTCAAGGCCTGCACCGCGCCAAGCACACTTCTCCATGTGGACGGCCAGAAGAAGGACCGTCGCAGCGTGTCCGCTATCACTTGACGCATGTGCGACGACTCAGGGGCCCGCTACGCCTACCTATGCCGGCGCAACGCCTCCGACTCGGCCTGGGCAACCCCGACCCCGCTCGAAGGGTAGGGGACGGAGCGCGCGCTCGTGCTTCGATCAGGTGCCAGCTCGGGACGGAGAGCTCGCGCATCTACCTCAACCACCAATCCAGGCGTCGGGTTTGGCTACGGCCTCAGCCCCCGGTTAAGTTCGAAAAAGTTCACAGGCCGCAGGGACGGAGGGGGCCAAAGGACTCGGCAACATGGCTTCGGCCCTGTGAAGCCCTTTACCATGAGAGGCTCCTGTTGTAGGGGTGGCCCCCACCTAATCCCAGCAGACCTGGTAGAAGGTTATAAGGCCCAGAATAGGCCATGTGTAATGACATAAGTGCCCCTGAAGGGGATACTCAGATGTAAGGGTATAATTGTAAAAGCACTCCCCATGTATATATATATGGAATACAGGCCATGGGGGGACCCAGGCCATTACTATCACTCTCTCCCAACTCTCCACTACGATCTCTCTCTCTGTTTGGTCTGTAACCACAACAATTACCATGAAGGTATCATATACATTGGTGTTAATGGCAAATTTATTAATCCCCTAAGTGCCAAAATTAAGACTAGTTATATTGATTTTGTGGTGGTACGACTATGATTTAAGTTCTGCAGAATAGACTTCTGGTCGTATAGTACTACTCAGAGATGGTTGCTAAATATTAAGACTCTGAAAGGTTTTGATAAGTCATATCCTAAAAAAAATATGGCATTGCAATTGATTACCCCCATATCCTGATTAGGATAAATTTTGCTTGTGTTGCACATATAGATAAGTGGTATTTTGAAAAGTTAAGTATATTGCTCCCAAATTGTTTTATCGCCCCTTTATCTACATGAATAGCGAGACAAATGTCTAGAAGACTATACATTGTGGTAATCCAGTAGATACACTTATAATATACTGGCTTGTATTCATTTCTTAAAATTTATTAAAGGCATTGAAATAATAAGACTTCACCGGAAGTAGTCTTCAAGGAGAGCATGTGCTAAACCTTTATAGTTATACACGAGATTCAGAAAATCTCGACTTTTGTCAAATCTAGAAGGTATTAACTTGATGATCACTACCTTGAAGGTTTTACCACCTATCGGTATAAGTCCAATCAACGGAAATGATAAAGGTTTTGAAGATCATAATAAATCCTGAAGACAAGCGTTGTACTCTTTTTTTCTTAGTAAGTTTTTCCGTTGGGTTTTTTACTTGAAGGTTTAGTGAGGCAACAAGTGCAATACAATTTTAATGTGTGCTACGTACTCCATTCTCTATTTCTTTTTTTCCACTAGGTTTTTAGAAGAAGTTTTTAATGAGACATATGCATATCATGGTATGAAGCCTCACAAAAATATGCTTGGCTCAGGCGAATGATTAAGCCACATCAAGAAGTCATGTGGCATAAATATTGTTGATAACCCCACTATCATCTTTGAAGACAATACAGTTTGTGTGGCACAAATGCAAATGGGATATGTTAAAAGTAATATCACGAAGCATATTGCTCTTAAATTCTATTATCCTCACGAGCTCCAAAGGACAGAGAGATAAAGATATTGAAAGCTAGGTCTTGTAATAATCTGGCAGATATATTTACAAAATTTCTTCAAGCCTCTAACTTCTAGAAGTATGCACGAGACATAGGGATGAGACGACTTAGAGAATTGTAAGGTTCAGGGGAGTAAATCACCTGAACTATAGCCCTTATTTAAGACTGGAAGATTTATATAATCCTGGAGATCTAATGTTGTACTTTTTTTTCCCTTGTGAGTTTTTCTGAAGTTTTCTCACGTGAAGATTTTTAATAAGGCAATAAGTGTAACACAACAAACGGATGCGATGTACTCTTTTTTTCATCCCATTTTTCCCATTGGGTTTTTGGGAGGAGTTTTTAATGAGGTATATGCATATTATGGTATTCGCCTAAGGGGGGTGTTAGGAAACCTAGAAGGTTACATTGTGGGTAAATACCAAAACTACCCCTGAGGGTTTACACTATAAATAGAGAAACCTATGTACAATGAGAAGATATCTGAGATTAATAAAGACTTTAATTCCTAGGTGTTCTCTCTCAATTATTCTCAAGTGTTCTTCTGTTGATTGGTTGAGTGAATTGCATTGGCATTCATTATTTCTTAACACCTTCAATGTGCTCACCGCACGAGTAACGTCCAGTGATAGCGTGGAGTAGAAAGTACATGCCATTGGTTTGAAAACAAGTTCGGCTATCGATCGAGGCTGAGTTTAAAGCTAGTTCGGCTTTAGCTTTTGGCTTCTAGTTTTTGGCTTTTAGTTTCTTATTTTTCATCTTTTTCTGTCTATTTTGGGGGCTTTTTTCTTTTTCTTTTTCTCATATTCTTTTATATTATCCGTGATAGGCTAAACTATTTTTAATTTTTTAAAATTTAATTACGCTAAAAATCCACCAACAGCTCAGTAAATAAGCCAGCTATAGTGCCAAATAGTGCAAAATGAGTCATAAGCCACAAAAAATCCCAAATGAGCCCGTTCAATCCTGTTTGGGTTTCTAAAAGCCAACATAAATGTATCGGTTACTTAATTTTAGTTTTTTTATTTTTTTTGGCTTTTTTATTTTTGTTTTTTCCTTTCCGTTGTCCGTGTAGATATAATGATGTTTTCTTCTTATTTTTCTCTATTTTTTATTTAAATGACTTAAAAAAGCTAACAACTGATACAATACAATTTCAACTAGAAACTAGAGCCACCAGCCAAAGCCGAATTGAATGGCCCCTAAATGAATGCTTGCAGTTCTACCCGTGAACGCGCGCAGAAAACCCAAGAAGAAACAAATTTATTCATTCAAAATCGATCTTGCTAGTAGCTAAAACTTTGAACTACTAGATATAAGCCGAAAATTAAGGGCCGTTACATAAACCAACATGATTCGTCCAAAACTCCCGTAAGACCTGCGCTACGTGCCTCCGAAAGAAGCGTCACCCATCAAACTTGGCTGTCAAGAAGATTCAATGACCATGCACCGTGACCATCTGTGATTAATTGCCAAAATATTCGGTTCAAATTGGACGCGCGCAAGCACCGTCCACTTGAAAGAGACGCAAGCAAGCAACGTACTCGTGCAGTGGTTGCGGCTTATGACTTTTAGCTACAATTATACTAAGGGTCTGTTCTTTTTAGGCTCTGTTTGGCACAGCTTCACCAACAGCTTCATGAGCTGTTGTGAACTGTTTTTTGCCAAACACCATTTTTTGCAAACAGCTTCATAGGTGAAGCTCCTTTTTTCTGCTCTCACAAAGGAATGGGGAGAGGTGAAGCTGAAAAAAGTAGCTTTTCACAGCTCTCTTCCTCAGGCCCGCAGTCCTAGGAACCCACTGCCCCTCTGGTTCACCAAAATTACACGCATTTGCCACTAGTCCATCCCGTTACCTCTCCCGTTCACGAAACATAAACAAGGCACTAATATTGCTTCCTAATAATTTTAATTTATTATTATTTTTTATTTTAATGTTTTAATTCATACTCATTCAAATATATTATTTTTTAATTCATATGACCATATACAAACATACAACTTCCAAATGTTAGAACAAGTCAGGTAGACAGGGCATCTTGGACAATTGCCCTCTCTCAGCCATGCATGAAGCTGTTGGTGAAGCTGTTTTGCCAAACAGTTTTCCAAAATAGATTTAGCTTCATCGGTGAAGCTGCTCGTGAAGCTGAAACAAAAAAACAACTTCACTAGTGAAGTTGAGCTGTGCCAAACGGAGCCTTAACTGTGACTTTGACTTTTAAACTGTTTGTACGAGAGATTACATAGTAACAAAAGCTCACATGTAGTTTTCACAGATATAAATAAAGTCGGTACAGTATGTACTACAATTAACTAGTATATCTTATTTTTAAAAAATACTTCACTTAAAAACTAATTATTATAGAAAAACTAAAAACAATTTTTTAAAACCGAAAAAAAACAGGCCTAAGAGTTTGGCGACCGCGGCACGAGAGCGCGGATTCAATGGGGGCACCCTAGCTAGTAAGCTAGAACACGTGCCCGCGCCCGACAGCAAGTGTGCCGTACATTTGACTTGTGACTTGTGAGGGTTGCTGGTCCTTGCAAGGCTGGATTTAGAAGCGATCCCTTCATTACTTCTTTAGCCTTACTGTGATCCCCCCGGCCTCCATGTATCATACCAGCCATATACCCTGCGGGATTCCGGCGAGCGCGTGAGGCCACGTCGCCCCGAATCCTCCCCCGGCCGGCGCGTGTCGGCGCGTTTTGCGTACGGCCGGGGGAGGCATTTTCCTTGACTTTTTTGGAAATTACGTAAAGGTCCTTTTTCTCGCAAAAAAGTCCCTGCAAGTTTTTTTTACAAAAAAAAATTTTGGATGGCGCCCCGCGGGTTTCCAGAATTACGTATAGGTCCTTATTTACTTACGTGCGGGTCCTTACAGGTCCTCGGTTTTTTACAAAAAAGACCTTTGATTTTTCCAAAATTACGCATGTGTCCTCAAATTTTTTATGAAGCCCCTGCGAATTATCGTCTCTTTTACTTTGGTCCACACGGTAGCTAGCGCGGGGTGCGCCGCGCTTATACGGCTAGTTATACGCATGAGACCACCATTTGCTTGTAACATAATGGTAGCCTGTTACCCGACATTAAGGCAGGCAATTGGGTGTATTTTTTCGGCTACAGCTCATAACTTTTAACTCTAATATAAGTTTTTGTGTGAACAAATCAAATACCGATAAATTGATAAGCCATTTCGAAAAGATTGTTCCAATAAGTCGTTTCGAAAAAGTTATCTTGATAAATAGTTTTAAAAAGGCTACAAAAAAGTTGTCCCATGTTTGTTCAGAGAAATTCATATGCTGAAAAGAAGTAGGCCAACATCTCATCGGGTCTGTTCTTTTTGACTGCGGCTTGTGACTTTTAGGCTGTTTGTACGAGAGATTACAGAGTAACAGAAACTCACGTGCGTCTTTTGCCGATATAAATGAAGTCAGTAAAGTATGTACTTAGTAGACCTTATCTTGAAAAAAAATACTCCGTTTAAAAACTAGTTACTGTAAAAAAGCCGAAAAACAGCTTTTAAAAGCTGAAAAGAATAGGGCCATCATCAAGAAGGAAATTGGCACCTATGTATTACAATCTAATGGCAACAAGCACAAGAATATGATCTACCCTATCTCACGCACGCTCTATTTCATAGCCTCCATTTGGTAATCATGGCTTTCGCTAGCTTTGCTATTATCCAAAAACCACTTTTGAAAATTTTGTGATACGCGAATACGAATCGAGATCGCCTATGGATAGTTGGCTTTCGTCCGGAACTCCTAGTCCCGCCCCTGTTTATTTGAGTGCTCCTTGTGATTGTTACTTCAATACGGTGTGGAGCTTGATGCAGGCGAATCTTATGCCAAGTCACTTGCACGGTTGCACCGCCATAGAAAAGCGGAAAAAAGCAGAAGAAGTGCTTGGCAAAGCCCTAAAACGAACGGGGAGAAATCTTCGGTAACTACGCTTGGTTACAAACTAGCTAGCGACGACTTGACAAGATGGTTGTTACTAATTCAATATTGGCACATTGCTAATTGAGTTGGTAATTCCTCTGTATTACATCCTTCCTCAAGGCACCTCGGGCAGGGGTAAATACAGTCTTATCGGGCAAGAGGAGTTGCGTGCCGTTGCGTTAATAAGATGTCATTAGAAGTTTAGAACTGATGGGCCACCTTGGGTCCAGAAGACCAGAACATTCGGCTACCATCAGAGAGCTAGAACGAGACAATGGACTCCGAGGCTAGTGGACAACATGGAATTCATTGCCTATCTCTTTTAGTTGCGGCTAATGTTTTTATTTGTATTTTTTAAGATGGTGACGAACGACGAGAATAACAATGCGAATAACATATGTAGTTTTGGACTCAGACAGTTATTTAGAGAAATAGCTTTAAATCATTACTTAAAAAATTACCCAAATTATTTTGGTTTTCAAAGAAGCTGAGGCGGGGCATTATCCAGAGCTATCGCAGAAGACCACAACGGTCCCAATCAGTGTGCATCTCCAATCTGTCAACGTGGTGGTGCCATACATCATACATGCATGGATGGCATTTGGCATGTATGGCCGGCTCCACTCTAGTATTGTACTCTACGTATATGCATGCTCCGCGCGGCCGATCGAGGTAGCCCGGGGAATACTTGGGACAAAATCATCGCGTTGGCGAGCGCATCTTCTTTTCATGTTTAAGGGTGAAAACCGATCGGATATTTTTCGATCGATTTGGATGAAAACGGATACGGATTATGTTAGATCAGATTTTCTTCGGATAATTCTCGGATCGGATACGAATACGGATTTTTTGTCGGATATGGATACGAATACAGTAGACCTAATATCCGGCGAATACGGATTATCCGGATAATACAAAAACGGATATCCGGGATTTCAGCCCAACATTGTCCAGCCCAAGTCAGCCTATCTCATCTCCCCTGCCACCAGCCCACTAGCCCAACCAAGCCATAAGCCTCCATTACCATTAGGCATTAGGTTCCTTAGTCATATTAAATTACAAACATCACTAGCAATATTTATATTTATTAAAAAATAAATTTAATATTGTCGGTGGATTAAAATTTGTACCGATTAAATTGATGTACTCCCGTTTAAATCATTTTGATGCAAATTTAAATACTTAATTAATTTATTAGTCACATGTAAATGGTATAAATCCATTAAGAATTATTTAGGACTTTAGAAAAAATTAACTGCCACTTGAAGATTTAAAATCTGTACAACGGTATGACTATTGTGGATAAAAATACTTATGCTTGTTTAGATTTCATGAATATTTTGACAAGATAAACTATTTATGTGTTTTCATTGATTTTGGATGTATAGTTTAAGGGGTTTTCATGTTCCGATAAATATTCGTGACTGTATTCGTTTCGATTCGTATTCGCTCCGTATCTGTATTATATATTATTCATATTTGTATTTGTATCCGAGGTATCTATATTCGTATCCGTATTCGAGAAAAATATAAAAATAAATATGATAAAAATATTATCCGTCTGTATTCGACCTGTTTGCATCTCTATTCGTGTCCCTGTAATTAAAAAGCTCATACATCTGCACCGTGAAAGAGAGACACTTGCGTGCTCGATCAGTCCGGTTTGGAGACCACTATGCAACTCCAGAAGTCGAGTCGAGACTAACGCTCGCTCCAACAAGCGCATGCACCCTTGTCCAGTCGGCCCATCTGTACGACCTGCACGAACCGTGCATATAGAAGTAGGCCCATCAGTACGACCGGCACGAACCGTGTATATGTACAGAGACCCGAGACTGGCACGTTGGCCCCATCGAATTTTGTCCCATCAGGGACCCCAGCTATTGGTTCCACATGCATCCTAGGCGTTCATAAGTGAGCCTCTTCGTCGTGCACATAGCATTGGCGACTTGATTGTCAAAAGGACCGGCACAAAAGCTTACAAGCGTGTGAGAGTGATCATACGGCGTTTTCTAAATTCTAATATCTATTAGGTGCCGTTCGGATAGACTGAAAAAAATGGTTTATACCTGTAATTTTACTATAGCTAGCTGAAAATTTACTTTAGCTGATGGTAACTTATTTGACCTAACTAAATTTAAAAATAGAAAAAACAGGTTAGCCCATCACGGACAATACAAATGAATACGTGAAAAAAGAACCGGCAAAAAATCTCAAAAAAACAGTCAAAAAGTCAGAAAAGGACGAAATTTATAAATAGTAAAAAATAAGTCTGAAATCAGAAGTTTAAACTGAAATAAGTAGACCTTAATTCGCTGCGGACACAATTGGATGCGACAATTTTCGTACAGATCCGGCTCACCAGTGCCGCCGGTGGCGCGCGAGGCAGCCCCTGTGTTCGCTCGCGCTCGGCGAGAGGATCTTCGCTAGCTAGGGCCCTATCGCTAGCTCACGAATTCGGACGAAACTAGCTTGGCTACGCCTACGCGCCGATTGATGGTTGGCGCTACGCTTCATGCGCCGGCACAACAACCTGTCTTTGCGGAGGAGCAAACGGGAGTTAATTAATTAGAGCAAGTTTAATAAACCTGACTGTGCTAGTTATAAGAGAATCCATGTCAGCATAGTCCTATGTGGAGGGGAGAGAAAAGGAGAGAGAGAGCCAAGCCGACTCCCATGCAAGAGTCAGGCTATAGCACAGGAAAAGAGGTATTATTCATGCATGTACCCATAGAACGAGCATCTCCAATGGGTCTATAGCAGCTATCTACAAGAGAGTCCATGTCATCAACTGTCCTACGTGGAAGATATTAAATGAAGAAAGAGAACGCAGCTCTCTACAGCTCTAGAGATAGTCTATAGCGCCAAACGAGGCAGCCTCCATAAATTCTGTGTGTGCATGTAAGCATCAAATAGCTATCCTTATAGATAGTTCTTTAGAATGCTAACTTTAGTGTGTACTATATAGATGATGTGGAAGTCTTATAGTTAGTTGCTAGCTATAACCATTGGAGATGCCCATACCCATGCATGTATTAAATTATCAATATCCATGTATGTATTAAATGATTGAGAGCTCTTGTGGAGACAACTTATAGCCAGCTTATTGTATGAGTTGACTGCATCATTATCTTTTGATGACATGGAAATGTATTAGAGGTAGCAGCTATCTGTACTATTAAACTTGCTCTTAAGAGCAAGTTTAATAAGGCTGACTGTGCTAGCTATAAGGGAATCCATGTCAGCATAGTCCTATGTGGAGGGGAGAGAAAAGGAGAGAGAGAGCCAAGCCGACTCCCATGCAAGAGTCAGGCTATAGCACAGGAAAAGAGGCATTATCCATGCATGTACCCATAGAACTAATTGCTATACCCATGTATGTATTAAATTATCAATACCCATGTATGTATTAAATTATCAATACCCATGTATGTATTAAATGATTGAGAGCTCTTGTGGAGACAACTTATTGTATGAGTTGACTACATCATTATCTTTTGATGACATAAAAATGTATTGGAGGTAGCAGCTATCTGTACTATTAAACTTGCTCTAAGGAGCTCGGTGAACGGTGGCTGCACCTGCACGCCATGGGCATGTACCCCCACTTCTGCTTTAGTCCAAAACGGCGACAGCGAAGCAGCAGGAGCCTGCACGCATTGATCTATAGTGTATATAAAGGATGTACGGCGCATGTGCATCGGCCTCTAGGTAGCCCAGTGCGAGGCTCTGGCCCATTAAATTCAATGGAGCGCGCGTATGACCTTAATTGTCCTTTGCGTTTCTATCCTGTGCTAAATTTACTGTATTTTGTATTTAGATAATCTGTCTGTTAAATCATCACTAAAACATTTATCTCACTTAAAGACAGTATTAAAGACAACATATCCAACAGGTCATCTCTAAAATTGATTTCTCTAACTACTTTATGTTATTTCCATCACATTTCTCTCTCACACTTTATTACAATTTGCATTGGTTTGTATGATCAGATTATCTCTTGTACAAGAGATATCACATTTTTTTTTCACCTTCTCTTTTTTTTTCCTATAAGAACTTGGTGATATCTAATAGACAGCTGTGCTAGAGATACCGTTAGGAGCGTAGATCTTCAACAACTGTCCTTTGCTAAACAACCATCACATCTGTCCTGATGAAAAGTTAAGGCTGTTACAGGGAGTAAATACATATTGACCATTTAAAAAGGCACTCGAGTTTTGTGGAGGTACAAAACATCAGGTTCCTCTTTCTGCCTTGGCCAGTTAGCCTACTAACAAAAATGCACAAAGTGAAGCGAAGTCAAGTTTTGGTTCGTACAAATCCTCGGGGGAAAAGACATACAAGATGTGCTCACTCACTAGGGCATGGGTATTGGAGCTGACATGATGTAGGGCGCCGTGACTTGCTATTCCCTGAGATGCTTTCACTGTTCAGCGAAAGTCAGTGCCAACTGAACCCAAACAGTGGCTGGGCCCACCAAGATGCTCGCGCGGCGCACTGCCAGTAAAGCCGGAAATGCAGAAACATTCACCGGCACGAACGATCGATTTGTTTATTTTTTATTTTTTATAAATTTCATCTTTTTCTATTTTTTTTACTTTTTCGAGCTTTTTTGTCTGTTCTTTTTTCCCGTATTTGTTTGCATTTTCCGTGGTATGCTAACTTATTTTTTATTTTTAAATTTTTTAAATTTAGTTATACTAAATAAGCCATCATCAGTTAGAATTTTTTGTACAGATAATCCATTTTTATTCGAAATTACAGAAATATACCCGCGGGAAATTTTTTACAAAAATAGGCTCCAGTCGCCCAATGGTTGGGCGATTGGAGCCTTTCGCCCAGTCCAACATGGTTGGGCGACTGCACTCAGGTCCCCGTGAATGTTTTAAATTTTTTCAATTTTGTACTTTTAAACTGGTAAAAATTTGCTGGAGTTGCAATATAAGTTTATGTTCATTATATGTTGTAGGTGTGTAAAAAATTTTGGAAATTTTTTTAAGAACGATTGACCGTAGAACGATCGGTACATACGATGGTAAGTGATATTTTGATGTTACTAAGAATTTGTGTCTCTGGGCTAGGATTGGGTTGAGGAGGATCGATGGAGATTATCAAAGACGATTCTACATACAAATCGTCTGTAATACTCTCTATCACAAGTTTTATATACCGATGCAATATAGACAACTAGTCTTAAAAGCTAAAATAGCAAAGTTTTATATAGCTTATATATACTCATTTGAAAGGTTTCGATGAGATCTACAACTTTTCAGTTGAAGCAAAATCCAAATTCCAAAAGTAAGACCAAGAGAAAAGGCAAAAACCGAAATCAAAATCTTGCGACGCAGGTTTAGATCCAAAGATGGCCGATTTTCGGGGTCTTGGAGGGCGACTGGCACAAGCCGGTTGTTTTTTTGGATCGGGCTTGTCATTAGCTTTCCAACGAGTACAAGAACGTCGAAAACGGACACCGTATGCAAAAGTTATGCCCATTTTACTGAAGATGTGTCGGAAACGGACTCGAATTCGTTTCGGCCTCAATTGAAACTGCTATAACTTTTGATCCCGTGGCCGAAATTGCTCAAATTTTTTCTGAAGACTTTTGGATATATGAAGAACAGCTCCACCAATTTTCACTATTTTTGGCGAAGGCCTGAGTGCAGTCGCCCAACCATTGGGCGACTGCATGAAAGTCGCCCAATGGGAGGGCGACTGGTGGAAAGTCGCCCACCGGTGGGGCGACTGCAATTAATCGCCCAACGGTTGGGAGATTTTCCAGTTATCGCTGCTGGGTTGGGCGAAAGGCTTCAGTCGCCCAACCATTTGGCGACTGGAGCCTATTTTTGTAAAAAAATTTCCCGCGGGTATATTTCTATAATTTTGAATAAGAAATGGATTATCCGTACAAAAAAATCTCATCAGTTACAATGTAATTTCAGCCTGCTATAGTATAATTTCAACCATAAACAGTTTATTTCAGCCCAATCGAGCGGCACCTGAATTTGTACGTGAGAAGAAAACCAAATACCATTCTAACGGTATAGCAATAGGTTTTATATAATTTCTATAAGTTTTATAAAAAAATATTCAAAAAGTTTTGTATTTTAATGAGTTTCATATATTTTCAAAGTTTCTAAGAAATTTACAAGCTAAAGTTCTAATGAATTTTATATTTTGGAACTAAAGCTTTAACAAATATCAACCAAAGAGTTTTAAAAAGTTTCAACAAAAAGTTTTTAAAAATACTAATAAGTTTCAAAAGATTCCAACCAAAAGTTTAAAGGAATACTAACAAGTTTCGGCAAGTTTTGTGCTTTTGTTGTGACATTGCACGTTAGCGCACGCTAACTGCCCATCACGACCTACCAAGCCGCGACATCATGGACCACACCATGCCTCACCGTGTGCGCTCGCTGTGCATCACGCTTCATCGAGCTACGGTGTCACGGCCTGTGCCACACCTCACTACGTGCGCTTGTCGACGGGGCACATTGATGCTGAGGAGGTGATGAATTTCTAGCATGGCATACGCCATCGCACTAACTTGCATATGCTCGCCTCCCATCACCGCGCTCATCGCTCATCCTATCGTGGCTACATATAGCCCACTACCGCTCACCGCTATACTCGAGTGAGCCCACCACTACCCTCATCTGTGGTCACTCACCGTGCGCCATGCTCGTGGTTGCCAAGCGAGCCTATAGCACGACGGGGAGCATACAACAACCCATTACCTGCCACCGCGTGAGAGCAATCCCACGTACCTGCAGCCTGTTACGGCCTGCATCGCCATGGCTGCTTGCTATTGCTACTGGAAAGAAAGAATTACATGGTATTAGAGCGGGTTTATATTTGGGTTTGTTCTTAGCCACCACCAAATTCCACAACACACCATCCCTACAGAATACATTACTACAGAAAAGCTTATCACAGACGGTTCAGAAATGTCACCACAGATGATTTTTCGAATCGTCTGTGGTTATGTGTCAGTAATACTCTAAGGGCATTATAGATGGTTTTTGAACCATCTGTGATAACCATTATCACTGACGGTTCTTAATTAGAACCGTCTATGATAACAGTTATCATAGACAGTTTTAGTTAAGAACGGTCTGTGATTGTGTTCTCGTGACACCATAAATAGACCTCCTTTAGTTCATCAACATTATCTAATTGCACTATAAAACACTGCAATCAAAGAATACAGATGAACCAATGCAGGCCTATTTATGATTGGCGCCATGTCTTTGGTGGCTCGTTATTTAGGTTGTATGTGCTGTTGTTTGGTTGGTTTGGTATGCCGTGGTCGTAAATCGTCATCGTACACTGTGGTCGTAAGCCGTTGTCGTATGCTGTGGTCGTAAGCCGTCGTCGTATGCCGTGGTCGTAAGCTGTGGTCGTAAATTGTGGTTGTATGCCATGGTCGTAAGCCGTTTGTTGCCCTGTTCCCTTCCTCACCCCAATAGACACTAATCCAGCATTCCAGCTACATCCAGAAGTAATGCACTCGACCATAAGAGCAACAAGATATTTACAAGGCAAAATACACTGGAACACAGATTGCAGACGGTGCAGTGGCAAGCGAGGTTGCAGACGATGCAGATCCCGGTGGCGCTGACGGCCACGCAGGTGAGGCAGGAGAAGACGGCCTGGCGCTTGAGGTATCCACTGCCGTAGGTGCACTCCTTGCCGTTGTCCCCTACTAGCACCAAATCTGCCTCCAGCTTGAGGTATCCAAGCATGGTTTTCAAAAAAAACTTCATTTCTAAGAATCAAAGAAGAGAGGGGAGGGGTCACAATCAAAGGCGGAGGAGCTCAGGGAGATAGTCGGCATCGTTGGGGGAGACAGTGCTTCAATCGGTTTAGGGGAGCTAGCTAGTCGGTGCTTCAATTTGGAGTGTTTGTGGGAAGCAAGTGGGCAACATATATAATGGTACTTGAGTAGTGGAACTAATCAGTAATTGATAGGTCGCAATGCCACTTCAGTTTAAAAGTTTGAATAAAGGGGCGGCAAAATCGGATGGTGAAATATCACAGATGGTTTTTAATACAAACTGTCTGTGATGACTTAATTATCATAGACGGTTTTTAATATAAACCATCTATGAAGTATCTTAAACAGTTTGTATTAAAAACCGTCTGTAATATTTGGTAATATCATAGACGGTTCTTATTAATAACCATATGTGATACTTCACAGACAGTTTTCACCATGATTTGTCTGTGATATTTCATTTTACAGACGGTTTTTAGTGTTGACAGCAACACAGACGGTCTCTAAACCAAAACTGTCTATTATTGTATTTAATAATGACGGTTTTGGTCAACCGTCTGTAATAAGGCGTCTAGTATTAGCATTTTTGTAGTAGTGATGCATGTTTGGCAAGATTATAAGAGATATAATAGAATTAATTAGGATTATTTGTATTTGATATGTTTCTTTCTATATCTCTAGTAACTTTCCATATTTGTATTAGATTGACTTGATTTTCAAGTCACATTATAGTGTATATATATGCCCTCCGAGACTTGTATTTGTATTAGTAACTTTCCATATTTGTATTAGATTGACTCGAAGCAAAGAATCTCTTCCAACGTATAGCAAGCCAGCAATGTCATCATTCCTGCAGTCCTTAGTACTCCTTACAGGAGAACCTACATCGCAGAATTGGCTTCACGATGAACTCAACAACGGAGAGGGGAGCTTTTGCTGGCTAGAGTCGAGAGCGAGTGATCCGATTGAGATCAAGTTGGTGCAACTGATTCCGACGTGTGCACCAGTTTTAGGGGATACAGATGCTGCATAGGATTGTATGATGACGCATTTTCCTTTTGCTGTAAAAAAAATCTTTTTATCAGCTGTATTCGTTCTACCTTTTGTAGCCGATATGCAGTGCAACAAAAATGTTGAAGGCTTTGGTTCGCATGAGTATAGTTGGGCTGAATCAAGACAGAGAAAATTCTGTAAGAGCAGAAAAATGGTGGTACCTACTTGGTGCAGGTCAGGAAAGCCTTCTAAATCTATTGGGCCATCCTGTTTGTGAGCCAATCTTGCATGGATCGAAAGGCCGTGTCTGGCCCAACTCTCTCATTTCAGAATGATTTCAGAAACACAGGCAACCCAAGACTGCCAGAAAAATACAGTATCGGAAATTCTCGAACATAAAAAGGGGAGCTCTCAAAATCCTATTCCATTTCCCCTCCTGCGCAATATTTTCTCGAGAAATCTTTCAACAAGCTACATTTATCAGTTTAGATCCCACAATTAAAGTCACCAAAATTCATCACATCGCAAGGTTACCCTCCTCATGATCCTCCAAGACCCAGTGCCCGCTCGCGCTCTTCACCATGCCCTTGTTCTTCTCCAGCCACCACGTCGCCGGCACGAAGTACTCGTCCCTGAGCGCGTCCGCTTCTTTGTTCACCAGCGCCACGTCGCGCTCGACCTCCAGGCTGAACCCGGCGCCGTCGCCGGTGCCCTGCGTGCCCGCGACGCCGTGCAGGTAGCACTCGAGGTCGTGCCACGCGGCGGGACCCGCCGGTTTCTTCAGGTACGGCGATTTGCGCGTGTCCACGAGCAGCTCCACGCCGACGTCCTTGAAGAACGCGGACGGCAGGATGGTCGGCACGACGTCCGGGGCGTTGCGGACGCGGAGCAGGCTTACGCCGGGCATCGAGTCGAAGGCCTTCTTGAATTGCTCGTCGCCGACGCGGGGGCTGCCGAAGACGATGGCCGTGACGGGGATCGGGTCCTGGGACGAGCCGTGGATGTTGAATCCATTGGCGACTAGGTCGACGGCGTTGAGCGTGGAGAGCGCGGCTCCGAGGCTGTGGCCGGTTAAGGTGATGCTGCAGTTCTCGTCCTCGTATGCATCCAGTAGTCTTCTTATTTCAGTCAGCGCCTGTGTAACATTAATTTGGATATTTTCCTTCAGTAAAACAGCATGCGCTTGACATAGCGCCAAGTAAGCGACCTAGCTGAAAATGAAATTTCTTCCCGAAGAAAGGTGGGAAAAGAACCAAAATGTGAATGCATGAAAAATTACGAGAAGCTGTCAAGCTGATGCACTACAAGTTGGCCTTTTCCGTTGGATTTGGACTTCGGAAGGACATAGTGGTGGCTACGCTATTGGGCTGGCCCAATCGAGGAACGAAACTACTCCTCAATCAAGGAAGGTTGGTCATTTTTTTCCCCTTGTAAAACAAAATTTGGAGCATATGGTCGTACTTTCTTTTAACATTCCAAATGAAATCAGATTCCATGGCTCTCCTACTCTAGAGAAAAACAATATCCCCTATTAACAACATCATGGAGTACAGTTCAGAATAAAGTCATCGAATTATTCGCCAATTCCCCAGATTGAGTGTGAAACCTGTCGCTTTGCACACTGCAAATTTTCTACGCTCTCTTTAAATGGCTGTGTCTGTGCTGCCAGAACCACACTTAAATTGGAGGACACAGAAAGTCCCAACTTGACCAATGCTCACGCAGAAGTATGAACGAATTGCGCCACAGTAGCACAATGAAGGAGTACCACTGCTAATAGAAGAAATCTTCCTGTTCTAGGAGTACTAAGTATGACTGTTGGTTTTAACGTGAGGAGGTCACAACAAATTTACCTGCTCTCGCGCGCTTTGTTTGTTGAACCGCGACGTGGAATTCTTCGACGTGTAAACGGACAGGAACCCCCTGTGCACCGACGGCTGCGACCAGCCGCGCCCCGGCCCGACGACGCCGGTCGCCGGCACCAGCGTGATGTCCAGATCATTGGCCCACTCCACCGTCCGCTTCGTCCCGCGCCACGCCACCACGATGTCCCGCCTCCCGAGCGCCGCGGCGGCGCTGTCGGTGGCCACCGCGACGTACCCCATCCAGTTGGACTCCCTGCTCCACGCGCCGGCCGGCGCCGGCCTCGTCATGAACGCGTCGGGCACGCGGGCGCTCGACGTCGCGTAGATGAACCTTGTGACGCGGTACGCTTCCGGGTCAGACGCCTGCACCTTGTGGAAGAAGGCGTCCGGACCGTACCGGGAAGCGCCGGCGTACGGCGACACGGGGTCTCCGATGAACGCGTCCGACGTCGCCTGCGCCAGCTCGCCGTAGCGGATGATGTCGCGCCGGACGTCAATGTCGAGGGGGTCCAGGAGGCCGTTCCATTGGTCCTTGCCGCTGATCTCCCTCCATCTTTGAGCAATGGCTACGTCAGAGAGAATGGTGACTAGCAGTACAGAGACTTGCAGAACGTAATACATTTGGGAAACTTTGTGTACATGCAACTGATGAAAGAAGATCTGGATGATGCAAGGATGCAAGGAAACATATGGATGCCAATGCCGTTCTACCAGAACGTGCAGGGAAAGGCCGAAAGCAAGAGGCGGTGGAGAGAAATGGCGTGTAGAGGGAAGGGAAAGAATCAAGATAGGAATATGTACAACGGAGACAGAATATTTATGAAAGGTGCGTCTAGTCATCTCCCGGAGGGTTTTGTTTAAAGAAAACCTAATTTTTTAACCCTCGGATCGAACTAGCCGAACTATCCGATCAAGCATAGTTTCCCACCCCGTTTTGTACTTTCATCGCCTAACAGGCCTGCAAAGTTAAATAGATCGAGATCCAATAACCCGATATTTGCTTTGTGTACCGCGGAAAGGCTTCGCTTAACCGGTTCAAACAAAAACGGTTCGTCTTCTGATTAAAGCAAAACGGGTAGACCCGGTTTCTCTCCTTTGCAACCGGATCTGGTGGTGTGGAATGTCATAACGCGTTGCGCAAGTCCTTCGTGGAAGAGCATGCGGGCTGGTGGGCCTAGATGTCAGCCAAAGAAGAGTCCCCGATTGTGTTTTCTGGGCCCACATGTCATAGAAAGGAGAACAGACACAGATGGGATGGAAGAAGGAACAATCTGGAACTGCGAAATGGCTACAGAAAGAACGAAAAAAAGGAGGAAGAACTCGACAAAACATTGAATAAATCATTAAGAACAAAGCATCACAAGAACCAACCTTCAGATTCTTCATGTTCTTGCTCAAAAAATTCTCCTGCTTGAATTTGATCATAGCTAGCTACTTCTTGAAACGGCACAAAGATACAACATAAAGCTGATTCGTATGTGAATTCCCTGTACATAAATATTACTTGATGCGGCGAGCATGTGAAATTCATTACATAAAAAACTTGCTGTAGCTCCTCCAAAAATAACCGAATCTGACCCTTGCAACCCATTGACGTGTGGAACTTGTGAAAAACCTTTCAAAAAATTGAGTTGCTGAAACTGGTTATTTCATACAAAATTCTGATGAGATCTGAGCAAGGATGCAAATGGCGTATAGCAGCATTTAGCGGCAGGGGGTTCTTTTAGCGTTTCGCGATATAGCGTGATATATCAGCCGGTAAACATTAAAAAAAATCATGATTATAAGATCATTTTCACAAAATATTGCATAGTTAAAAAATATTAATAGAACGCACATGATGACAGGATATATCTACAAACAAGTCTATATCCTTGCTGGTGTAAAAGCCTGTGTATTCTCAAATTTGACGGGATCGTGTTATGCTAATGGAGTAACATACACAATAATAATGATAGTTTCTATAAGGTATATAATATAGTTGGTTGCCGCCCTAGATATTGTGGCCAATTGATCATGTACATAGGGATACAAAAGATTACATGCACAATACTGCTCGAATACTGAGAGACATAGAATAATATGAAAAATGAGGCGATGTTTTGAATGTTGAATTTTCTTAGGATTCTTGCAGCCAAAAACCGCTAGTTACGATATCTGCATGAAATTTTAGCGTTGGGTCTTATTTTAACGATATAACACCATATCGCTAATACGAAAAGTATGGCTTGCTTCGTGTGCCAATCACGTAACTGAAACTAAAAACGTACAGTTGCTACCATGTAAGCACGTAATTGAGATCAAATACAATTGCTATCTTATTTTACTGAAAAATCATCATCATTATAATATAGACGGGCCATCTAACAGAGGCATACAATTTTTTCTTTCGATTAATAAGAAAATTTCTACGAATTATATTTTTTTATGATTTAAGGATTATTTTGGGGATTTCTTATCTATAAAGCGAATGATGAAATCTGATAGCAGAATGTAGTAATCCCGGACTCTCTCTAACTCGAAACCACCCCAAACGGACGGAGCAGATGCTTAGCGACGCCCCTAATCAACTCCACCACTGCCGCGGACTCCTGCATCAGGCGCACGTCCGTGCCGGCTCTCAGAAACGGCCCGAAGAAGAGCTCCGATATGGTGACAACCATGAAGGCGCTGATGAGAAGGTACGCCGCCGCCTTGGGCGGCCGCCACAGCCCGGCCACCCTGGCCCATCGCTCAGCGATGTGAAACACGCCATGGAGCATGAAGAAGAGCAGCATCTCGCCCTTGGGGCGCTGCAGCGTCAGGTACCAGTAGAGGAGCTCGTGGAGCAGGCCCGACATGAGGAACGCGGCGAGCACGCCGGCGTCCCGGCCCCACCGGGCGCGCACCGGCTCGTACGCCGAGGCGCGGAGGAGGTCCACTGCCATCAGGTTCCACTGCCGTCCCCAGAAGTCGTTCAGCGACGCGACCGCGAGCGGCGTGCTGAACTGCCTCTCCAGGCCCGTGCCCAGCACGGCCGCCGAGGCGAGCGCGACGGAGGAGAGGACGAGGTCGAGCGTGAGGAAGACCTGGATGCAGTAGAGGAAGTGGACGGCGTAGAGGGGGAGCCAACCGGTGTGCGGGTAGAGCACGGCGAGGCAGCAGAGGAAGAGAAAGCTGCGGGCGCAGGGGACGAGGAAGTCGGCGACGGGCGGCGGCGACGACGACAAAGAGTGCTTGGTGGCCTTCTGGCCGACGCGGAGCTTGATGGGTAGGCTGGCGCAGAGGACGAACGGGAGGAGGGGGAGGGAGGGGTGGAGCGGGCCGAGGTCGAGCGCGAGGAGGACGAGCTTGTTGATGGCGAGCCAGGTGTGGAAGAATGTAGAGAAGAGCCGGAGGTGGAGGGAGTTGAACAGGCACGGCAGGTAGACAAAGACGGGGAACGTCGGGAAGAGCGCGGCGAGGCGCGGGAGACCGGGACGGAGGCGGCGGCAGGCGGAACGCGCGTAGGCCGCGCACACAGGGACGAGGAGCGCCGTGCACGCCAGCGCCCTCAGCTCCGACGCCATAGTGGGCTGGTCGAGGGCTTGCATGGCGTGCGCGAGTGTGGAGCACGCCGCCGGGCAACGATCGGATCGACAAACGTACCTACGTCAGGGAGCTAATGGTGCGTGCATGTATCGATCGAGTAGTCCCTATAAAATGGTTTGATCAGGTTCCTTGGTGGTATGATGAAGAGAGAAAACGCATGCGAACGATGTAGGAAGATGTGCGGCGTGCGGTGCGGGGTCACGTGGATCGTCGCAAAGCGAGCGACGCTGGAGCTCCCTACATAACCACGCTAGTTTGACAGGGAACCGAACGTGTTGGAAGGAATCGTGGTGATACATGCATACGTGAATAAAGGAGCGCGCAATTGCTCACGAAAACACTGTGATCACATGGAAGAACGCAACGTGGTGGCGAGCTCCCCAACAAATCACGCACTTCCAGCGATGTTTGTGCAGATTTGCAATCTGTACATTCATCAGAGGAGGGTAACGCTGTTTTTCGTTTCGGTCTACACGAAATCTGTAAAACCTTGCCTATATTCTGAACCAAAGTTATTACCATCGATCCTTTGCAAAATATTAACACAATCCAGATATTACTCTACAACGTTATAGAAATAATGAACTTTCTGATAAGAATCAGAGAACCAAGTAGTGGTTTCCTCAGCTCGGTGGCAGGTCTTGGCCAGAGGAACAGGGGACGCATGCGGCCCGTGAATCACGCCGTCGGCGATCACCTTGTATACTGCCTCCGTCGGGTGCGTCTCGTCCCACGAGCTGTACGTTATGCTTATTTTTCAAAGTTCTCGTGGAAATCACTTGCGAAAATCCAATATCTTGCTTGGCAAATCAAATCAAAGTTAAACAAATTCTGTTAAACAATGGTGGCTTCTATTAGGGCCCATTCATATTATCTTTTGCTGATAGCTTTTGGTTATATATAGCTAATAAATAGTAGTGACTGATAGAAACAGCTGATGAATAGTAGTGTATTACTAAGAAAGACGGTGTAACAAAAGACACTGCAATATTCGGACCGTTATGCAATTTACGTAATTGTGATATAATAAAATACAAAATACGTTACAATATGTGAAATCAAAAAGTAGTGTCTAATAAATAGTAATAACTGTTAGAAGCCGTTTATAGAAATTAGAGCGTTCGTATTAGTTTCTACTCCTGAAAGCGTAAGTCATATGAATATGCCCATATTTTCACTTGTGTCTATGTGAACCGCAACAATATCTCCATTCGCAACTTGATTTAGATAAGAAAAAATGCAGATAGCCAAACACCAAAACATCTAAAATCAATTCTGTTAAATAGGATTATCATAATCTGTCGTAATGCCAAATGAAACCTAAGTCGCATAAAAACAAAACAACAAAAAAATAAAGAAAAACAAAAGAGAGAAAAACACAAGTTGGGCTCGTCACGTGTCTGTCGCAATCTGGCCCTTAAATTGGCCCTGCCCAACTAAGAGCAGAGAGCGAGACTCAAGTCTCCAATTTTTTTCCTGTCCAAGATTGTGCCTGGGCTGGCCCATTTTAAGTTTGTCCAAGCCCAACGAGGGAAAGAACAACTATGAAAGTTGTATACAGCACCAAAAGGATTTTTGTTCTGTTGAAAATTTTTGAATCTTGTTATTTCGATCATAGAAATGAAAACGCAAGGATAAAATACATCGAGGAGTGCTTCTGCTAGGTCTTATATTCCTCCTAGTTTTACCGACTATTACTGCACCATGGAGAGGCCCAGTTGGTCATGTAGTAAAGTCAGGACACTATCTGCACTGCTTCTATGCTGTGCATGACACCAACTATAAGATAGTCAATGCAGGTAAACGATCGAAGGGCATTCGGTTTGTTGGTGCCCTTTTGGGAATGCCTAGGTAAGCGACGGGTCAATGACTTGCAAGTTGCAACATGCGATGGGTCATTGGCAGCATCTTCTTGCACTTCAGGGGCTGATCTTGACACGAATTTTTCGGGAGATCAAGACCTGGTACTTGCTACCTACTGTCTCTCTTTTCGTGAAGGGACTACTTCTAAATTTAGGGGGTGTTTAGGACTGCTCCATTCCACGTTTTTCAGCTTCGCTTCACGTTTTTTAGCCAAACAGGTTCAGCTTCACGCACTCTATTCGAGGAAAAAAAAGGTGGAGTTGTGAGAGCACCTAAAGGGGTGCTCCACAAACTCTAGGTTTTTTGTGGAGCTGCTCCACGGTAGAGTTTGTGGAGCAGTTCCAAACACCCCTTACTGTACACAAATTAATTAGCATGTACTCGAGACTAAACGTGCACAGTTTAGGGGACCATGGCCGCCGCTACTCTGTAAAATGCGCAACTGTACTCGTACAAGCACGCACATACAGGCCTTGTGCCAGGACAAGCGCCACGCACTTTTCTCAGAAAGCAAGTAAACTGGTACGCAGAGTATTAGATGAAGGGTCAACTCTGAACGCCGTTTACCATAAAGATTTTAGTGGAGTATTTCCTTTCCAACACCAATAGACAATTGCTTATTCTTAGTCTCTGTTACTTTTCAGCTTTTGGCATTAACTTTTAACTTTTCTATAGTAACTAGTTTTTAAACAAATATTTTTTTAAAATAGGATCTACTAGTTAATTGTAATACATACCGTACCAATTTAATTTATATTGGCAAAAACTGCAAGTGAGTTTTTGTTACTCTGTAATCTTTCATATGAACAGCCCAAAAGTCACAAGCCGTAGCAAAAAAAAAGGCCCTTAGTTACATTTATATCAACCTTGTCATGGATGAATACTTTGCGACATGTTTAGGCCCCGTTTGGCACAGCTCCACTTCACAAGTGGAGCTGTTTTTTTTGCTTCAGCTCCACGAACAGCTCCACCGGTGGAGCTGGAGCTGTTTTGGTAGACTGTTTGGCAAAACAGCTCCACCTGTTTTATCATGCATAGTTGAGAGATGTCGATTGTCCAATATACCCCTGTCTATTTGGCTTGTAGTAACATCAAGAGCTGTATGTTTCTACATGATTTTTCATCCGAGTAAATTTGAATTCAAAAAAAATTAAAAATTAAAATAACACAAAGTATTAGCAACCAATATTTAATGGCGGCGGCGCTCCCTTCACGGTCGAAGACGAGAAGACCGAACAGAGGAACGGGAACGGGAGAATAGAAGAGCCGGTGGCAGATCGCGTAAATTCACGAAAGTACAAGGGTAGTGGCATGCGGGCCTGCGGATGGAGCCGGGTGGAGCTACTTTTTTCAGCTCCATCTCGTACATATCTTTTGTCTCAACATGTTTTAAGGGACTCCTTGAGTGGAGCTATTTTATTTTACCCCGTTTGGCACAAAACGGCTCCAGGAGTCGGTGGTGGAGCTGTGCCAAACGGGGCCTTATATTGGTTTCTGTTTGACTTCTATTTGAATGTTTAGAGAAGTCAGCAGCTAATATAAATGCCTGATTTTTTAAATCAGCTTCTCTACTCCTCTCGCTTCTGTCTCACTCCAAGGATAATACAGGGGTTATGGACGTATCATGTATCCTACTTATTTCGCTCCTGTCTCACACACACATCTTTGTGTCACTTTCTCCACCACACTTCTTCTGAAAGCATCTTTTTTTATCAGTACTAGTCATTTTCAGCCTAAAGCCTCGCAGCCAATATAAACCGGAAATTTTTGTGTTTTTCTATGATTAAGGATGAAAAATTCATAAAGTATGAACACTACAAAACCGAGTTCTTTATATTTGGCAACAAAAATAGTGTTCATACTCTTTGCAAATATCTTAAGATGGCGGTTTGGGATTGACACATAAGTACATAACCACTGAACAGGGTCAGTATGAACGTTTGAGGCAAAACCGAAAGGATACACCTTGCACAATGCACAGTAGTGCGGGAAGGCGCGAACACGCACAAACTTGCGAAACAGAGAGATGTCCCTAAGCAAAAGTGCTCAAAAGCTATTTGACATCTAGGGGGTGAAGGCAGAAGAGATACTGGCATCAGCACTGAAGATCCTCTCAAACCTAGAAATTCCAAAGATATACTCACCAGAGGAGTCTAAAAATCTACACTAACTACTTTTGAATCTCACTTCTAGACCCTTATTAAGTAGTTGGGAAACAGATAGCAAGTTGTACCTTAGCTTACTTACCAAAGCGACGTCCTTGAGCATGAAGTTGTTGACGTGCACTGTGCCCTTGGCTGTCATAGTACTAGTAGAAGCACCCCTAAACAAGATCAACTCATTACCAGATGCATGTGTGGGGAAGAAGAACCATCTAGAATCTCCGGTCATGTATCGAGAACAACTGGAGTCAACAAGCCACACATCCTCCTTTCTCATACACCGGACCTACAGGGCACGAACAGGGAATATCTGTGCCTTAGTACTGGGGTTAGTGAGAAATGACTTTGGAATCCAGTACTAAGCCACACGATGCTTGAGAGCAGAAGTAGATACAGAAATAACATGATTAGCATGATGATCGTGAGCATGCACATGAGACCCACCTAGCCCTCTCCGAATCAGTCTACCAAAAGACCGGTACTCCCCCAGACTAGGTTCTACTCATGGTCTACCCTCACGATATCCTAATCCAAAGCACTACCTAGAACCACCAAAAGAGTCAAAGAAGCTGTCTAAAAACCTAGGCCTATGTTTAGCAGGAAGGACAGGCTACCTAGCTCTAGAGACAGTCAAGGGTAAACGAACTCATCTAATGGACCTCAAGGCACGCTCTCTTTTTCCTCTCAACTTTGGCTCTACAAATGTAGAACTCAACTATGTGGCCATTCGTCTTGCGGAAAGTGCAATGGTACTTGACCATTTGAGGGGTCTGACCTGATGAGAAAGAAGTATCTGTCTTGCTAAAGGGAGTTTCGGAAAAACCTACAGATCTAAAGCTATCTTAGATGGCTCAGGGGGTTCTTCCTCAAATATGCCACTCTCAACAACCCTCACAATCTTAGGTGGGTGGTTCTTGAACTACTCTAGGGAATTAAAACCTAGGCCTCTCTTCTTCGTACTCACCTTATATTGGTCAAGGATAATTTTGAGATTCTCCTTCCCACTAGAAAATCTCTCAAGAGTCTTTTTGAGGTAGTCATTTTTTAGCTAGGTTGTCACATGTGACACACTCTTTAATTTTGACTTGATTGCCCTAGCATATCTTTCCTTATGAAGAGTTATCTCAAGCTTTAGAACCTCACAAGACACACATGTAGAATTCTTAATCCTACCTAACTGCTCTTGATACTTGACCCTAAAGGCCTTATGCATTTCATCTATATCATTCCCAATCTCAGCACAAAATACACGAGAAATAGAATCAATAACCATTTCTGGATGTAGTCATGGCTATGGATTTTTCAATTTTAGCTTTCTCCTCTAAGGTTTTGTTTAGTGCATCTATCTCAATTATGAGTGTAGGACAGTTTACACATGATGCAGTCCTAGAATGTATAACTATTTCAGTCATTTCTTTTATTATCTTGTTGTCCTCACAATGTGAACAAGTATGATCATTATCAAATTTTTGTAATTCCTTACGAGCACTATCCAACTTAATCTCTAGCAAAGCATAATTTGAACAAGAAGAAGGAATAGCATCTACAAGAATAACATCAAGACAATAGCATCCATGAAAATATGATCATGACTTGTCTTCAGAGAATCTAGATCATCTAGAATATTTTTTTAGTTGGTCTAGAATAGATGAATGAGCAGATTTCAATGTAGGCAATTCATCATACAAGCATAAGTAAGATTCACAATTTTCAGGATTAATTGACTTGAGCCTAACAATCTCCAAGTTCAAATTACTAATCATCATATCCTAACTCTTAATCATTTTGGCTTGCTTCCTTAGTTGTTGTTCAGTTACAATGATAACTCATTTCATAGCCTTGGAGGAGGGGTGTACCTCCTCAGGGTTGCTGTAGGGCTCGTCAGAGTCGGAGGAGTTGGCGTCGTGGCTGCCCTTGGCCATAAAGCATATCAGTGAAGTCCTGGGCCAATATCGCCCTTGCCCTTAGTCGTCCTCTTCAATATCGCCGTTCCACTTGTTTTATTTACAATTTTACCCTTTGAATATTCTACTGCTAGTAGTATGGGTGATAGTGTAATTAAATCCTAACTAATCTGAACCATTGAAGCATAAAAATTAGATGTCTCATATTTATTTTAAGGTACCGTAAAAGCCCCTATGAACATTTGGGAAAATAATGCTTATACTTTCAGACGGGATGATATTGTTTGTGGTAGTTTAAACAGGGTAATTGTTCTTTCTAATCTTCTAGGATCACTTTTTCCTTGCCTTTTCAAGTCATCAACTTTTCCTAAAGTAAGGTTTAGAAAGTAGTTCTGGATCTATCATGGCCAATAAACAATAGACAGATGGAAGGAAACGAGACCAATGAGCTGTTGGGGCATCTTTATGTCGCAAGAAGATCATTGCAACAACAACAATAATAAAAAGAAATGCACAAAACGAGATGTTGTGCCTAATCTAATTAGGGCACTCCCAATGCTGATTAATGAGCAGTTTCTATATTCCTTAATTACCTTGCCATGTCATCATTTTGCTGATGTGTCAATGAATTTAACAAAGAGAGAGAGAGGGAAACCGTTTCTGAGGTAAGGAACGAAGTCTTCGGGTCTATCGATGCACGAAGAAACTCCTTCCTGCGCGTTGGGGAGACACGGCGTGGTTTCCATGGCGGAGAACCAGATCCGGTGCGCCGCCTCCTTTCCCGGACGCGCACCAACGAATCTCGCCGTTCCCGCGCGCCCAGTTCTTCCTCCCGCCCTTGCCGCACGCGGACTGCTGTTCTTCCCGCACGGGAGAAGCCAGGCCGACGCGCGCGCCCCTTTCGGTCGCCTCCTTTCGCGGGTGAGAAGCCAGGCGGCGTCCCGCGAGCGCCTCCTCTCTCCTGCGCTGTCCTACCTCCCTCGTCCGGCCTCCCTCCCTGCCTGTTGCCTGCGCCGCCCCACCTCCCTTGTCTGGCCCCAATCGGCGCCGCCCCACCTCCGTTCACTGGGAGGCCTGCCTCCCGCCCCTCTCGCGCTCTGCCTCCCGCCCCTTTGCCCAAATCCATTCCCCGACCTCCTGCCTCCCGCCCCTCTCGCGCTCTGCCTCCCGCCCCTTTGCCCAAATCCATTCCCCGACCTCCTGCCTCCCGCCCTCTCGCGAAATCCATCCCCAATTTCTTAGAGAATGCTTCCAGGCAACAATCCTACCGCCGAAGATGGTGCTGGCTGCTCTGCTACAACGCCCATTGCTGATTCAAGTGCTGCTCAAGTTGCCGGTTTTTCTTCTTGGTGGACAGCTTCATCTATTGGGAACTTCTTGCGGCAAGATTCATCCTCTAGTGGAGGGTATGCTCTTGTGCTTGTGATGGTGTCGTAGATTTTGATATCAGGAAATGTATTTGTGCTTTTGATGGTGTCGTAGACAGTATTGTGATTGTGGTCTCATTCATTCACTTTAACTAATATTGTACATCTGTGCTAGTTCATTTCAATGCAATTTTGTTGCCATAGGTGTATATATGCTATATCAGTTAGTTGATGTCTTGTCTGATACTTAGACATACCATGCTCTTGGAAAATAGTTAAAACTCTAGTACAGACATGAACACATTTGATACTTAGGAAGGTTCAGTACATAGCAAATAGGAAGTAGTCCTAGCTTCCCCTGCAGTTTTAGAGTTACTATTGAAAAATAAAAAACTAGATAGTAGCAGATATGTAACATCTTTGTTCTATTTTTTCAGTAATTGTCCAGAGAATTTTCATTTTGTTGGAACAACAACAAGCCAGCCTGCAATTTCTCCAATTACTCCAAGTTCTAGACAAAATCTGTCTACCGAAAGCCCCATTGTGCATGATGTTAACACAGAAGAGCAGGAAATATGTGATGTTGATGCAGAGGAGCAAAACAATTGTGATGCTAGGACTGACAAGCGTTTGAACTGGACGAAAGATGAAGACATCAGATTGGTAAGCACTTTTCTACTTTGTGCTTGGATTATTTAAAAAACTGCTTGGTTCTGAACTTTAAATTTTTCTGTTTTCTAACTGTAGGCGTCTGCTTGGCTGAATAACTCAAAGGACCCTGTTGCTGGGAATGAAAGAAAGTTGGATCTATATTGGTCTGATGTTACAAAAGAATACAACCAAAACACTGAATCTTACCGCAGGAGAAACCGAAACCAGCTAAAAATCCGTTGGGATCGTGTCAAAAAACCGGTCATTGAATTTCATGGATGTTGGATAAGGACCACAAAAGTGTTAAGAAGTGGCATGAGTGACGACCAACTAATGGAGCTTGCCGAGAAGATGTACGCCTCCGAACATGGCGACAAAGACTTCATGCACAAGCATATATGGAAGGTGGTGCGCAATGAAAGAAAGTGGTCTGCATATGTTAAGAAATGGGAGGTGGAAAAAGAAATGGACAAGGGTGCAGCCACTAAGCCAGCACAAGTGGTCAATATGGAAGATAATCCTAACATTCGTCCTATGGGACATAAGAGGGCGAAGGATGAGCGCAATGGGAAAAGGAAGGCACCGGACACTTATTCTGCCATTAGTGAGAAATTAGATAAATTTATTGAAGTAACCACAAAGGCTAGAAGGGATCGTGATAAAATGTCAGAGGTGCAGCAAAATTTAGCAAACAGTAAGATTGAAGCTGCGAAGCTTACTCATAAGGCAGCACAAGAACAAACAAAATGTAAAATGCTAGACACATATAAAGAGTTACTGCTAGCCCCTACAAACAACTTTAGTGACCATGCTTTGGCTGAGAGGAAGCAAGCTCTAGAGAGTATGAGGTTGACCTTATTTGGAAAACCTAATTAAGGTATTTTCTCTGTTGCTCAAATAATATTAATATATATGTTCTGCACTGTTTTTTATTAATCAAGTTTTCATATATAATATTTTTTTAGGTCAACATGGACTTTTACTTTGTAGAAGTGGATGGTGCTGACTTATCTCGTTGTGAAAGGTATGGTGTTGTAATCTTCAAATTTTTATGCATCTTTGAACTACTGTTTGAGATACTGGACAAGTTCTGTTGTCCAATTCTTATGCATCTTTGAACTAAGTTACCTGTTACCGAACAATTGCTAAATATTAAGTATTTTTCTACTGTATTTGTCCATATGTAAACTATTTTCTGTATAGTTTATATATGTATGCAACTAACCAAAGAGACATTGGATGCAGTTTGTTGTGTTACGCTGGCCATTTTCCTTGCATGATTTGATCTGTATACCACGTTAACCAAATAATACATCTCTTAGTATATCAGTAACTGCGACCTGGTCTCTTGAAGAGGCCAAGATTCCCATGCCAACAACACTTGCCAACCAACTTGTTATATGACATGTTCTCAAACTCACAATATTGAGTAGCTCTTGCAGTACAACTTTATCCATCAAGGTTAACTCACATATCTGCCCATGCTGACATTAGCATAAATGTCGAATATGCTAAAGCTTTCTGGGATGGATAAATGTTCAGCATAATTTTGTGATTGTTTTGAATTTACATGCCAAAGTTTGCAGTGCTATAGTGTTAGTAGTACCTATCAGTGCCTGACTAGCCTATATGATTTAAAATAGTTTTGTAACATACCAGAAAGTATTAGGTTAAGGTGAACTCTCCAGGAACTGAAACACTCTGTTTGGCCAAAACCATATATTTTGGTCCTATTTATGTCTTCGCTAGTCACATTGTAAAATGTTCCATGTTGCAGTCATGTTAGTCTGATTTTCGTGTACCAGCCAGATAGCATAACATGAAATCACTTAAGGTAATCTTCAATTTTTATGCCTTTTTGTGTGCTGAACCTCATTATGTGAAAGCACTTAAAAGTCAGAACAGTTTTTTATGCCTTTTCGTATGCTGAACCTCATTATGTGAAAGCACTTAAAAGTCAGAACAGTTTTTTATGCCTTTTCGTATGCTGAACCTGAACCTCATTATGTGAAAGCACTGAAAAGGCAGCAGTGCCTCTATATATATATATATGTACCCACAACTCATAGTGCTGTCCACTTCTTCTCTACACTTCTCTCAACTTTTGATCCAACTTCTCCATATGTCTCACCAACAATCCCCTGTTGCTGAACCTCATGATGAGGATGGCAGCATAGATCCAGAGGATTTATTTACATTTGAAGAGTTTCTAGTTGAGCAAGAATTACTAGAAGACCTACAAGATCAGATGGTAACATAATTAAGGAATGATACTGAAGTTCTAGAAGAAGGAAGGAGACGTAACAGTGGTCCAAGGAGATATATAGCAAGACCTCGTGAAGAAGCGAATCAACGTCTTATGGCTGACTATTTCTCACCAAATCCTCTATACAATGCTACTATCTTTCGTAGAAGGTTCAGGATGAGAAGGCCCCTCTTCATGCGCATTGTTGAGGCTCTAGGTGAGTGGTCCCCATTTTTCACTTTAAGATTAGATGCTCTGAACCGTCCTGGGCTTTCGACAATTCAAAAGTGCACAGCTGCTATTAGACAGTTGGCAAATGGCAGCCCTGCCGACCAGCTTGATGAGTATATCAAGATTGGAGAGAGTACTGCAGTGGAGTGCTTGAAGTTATTTGTTGAGGGTGTGATCTCAGTATTTCGGGCTGAGTACTTGAGGCGCCCGACGGTACAAGATGTTGAACGCCTAATGCAGATTGGAGAGCGACGTGGATTCCCTGGCATGCTAGGAAGTATTGATTGTATGCATTGGCATTGGGAAAGATGCCCATATGCATGGAAAGGGATGTATACCCGTGGTGATCATGGTGTCCCTACGGTTATTCTAGAGGCAGTTGCTTCGCACGATCGTTGGATATGGCATGCCTTTTTTGGTGTTGCTGGATCAAACAATGATATCAACGTGCTTAACCAGTCAGATTTGTTTGTCCAGCAGCTAAGAGGAGAAGCTCCTAAGGTGCAGTACTATGTCAATGGAAGACAATATAATACCGGTTATTACCTAGCGGACGGCATATATCCAGAGTGGGCTGTTTTTGTTAAATCGATACGTAACCCACAGACCGAGAAGCATAAAATGTTTGCAAAAATGCAAGAAGGGGCAAGGAAGGATGTTGAATGCGCCTTTGGTATTTTGCAATCGCGTTTTTCTATTTTGCGTCGACCAGCACGTCTATATGAGCAAGGGGATCTTGAGAATATCATGCTTGCTTGTATAATCCTTCACAATATGATAATTGAAGATGAGAGGGATATAGAGCAAGTTCCCCTTGATTTGAATGAGGAAGCAAGCACGACGACTGTTCAGGCAGCAACATTTTCTCATGGACAAAATCCGGAAATGGAAGAAGTGCTACAAAGAAATACCACTATTCGTGATAGAGGAACATACAAAGACCTTCAATCAGATTTGATTGAACATATATGGCACAAGTTTGGAAATTTAAATTAAGTAGGTACATATATGGTACATACCTCACTGTTATAGTTTACTGTTTTTGGTAGTTTATATTTTTTGGAACTGGTATATTGTTGACTGTTATTCATATTTGATTAATTCTATTCTCACATACAATATTTTCTTGTAGGCAAACATGGAGTTTTGCTGTCTGGAGAATGGATGGGTGGAGTCTTGATGATCTGCTGTTTGAAGGATGAAGTTCTACTACTTTGTTATTTCTGTCATTTCTGTCATGGACTTTGTTATGGACTCATGTCATATCTGGAGTCTTAGTTCTATCATCAACTTTGTTATGGAGTCTTAATTCTTGTTATGGAGTTTGTCATTTCTGTCATGTAGTCATAGCTGGAGTCTTTACTTATGTTATGGACTTTGTTATTTTAATTTCTGTCATGGAGTCATATCTGGAGTCTTAATTCTGTCATTGACTTTGTTATTTTGATTTCTATTATGAAGTCATTTCTGGAGTCTTTAATTTTGTCATGGATTTTATTATTTTAATTTAGCAAACCTTCTGATATTGTGCAAATTGGAGCTAGCATGAACTTGTGTTTGGCTCAGGTTATTATGGACGTGGGTTTGGCTCATGTACAATGTTCTAGTTTAATCAGCATGTTAAAATATATGTATACTTGCCACAATTGATCCCATCTCTATTAAAGAGCATGCAAGAGGTAATTAAGTATAGAAAGTATACTAGAAACTATGCATTGGAAAGGATTGGGTTTAAAGAGTAATTTATTGCTCTCTCTCTCCTTAAGAAACTAGCTCTAGAAACTAACCATTGGGACTGCCCTTACCCAACACAGGGAAGAAAGTCGTCACCTTCAATTTGGAACCTTCCTTGACGCCTAAGAGGATACGGTGGCCTGTCAAGGTGATCGCACCGGCGACAGCCTCTGGCCTGGGGGAGGTGTAGGTCTCCGGTGATCCATTAATTTTGCGTGCCACACGCCAATATGAGATCGGCAAACGAAGAGAAAGAAATGATGAGAGGGGGGGGGGGGGGGGGGGGGGGTGACTGGGGATAGGGGTGCCAACAGGACCAGATAGAGGAATTTATTGGATCATTACGAAACAAGTCTCTGCATCCTAGTGGGTTTAGCGGCTCTTAATTTTGATTAATTTGGACATGCCCTTTGGAATGGAGTTGGAATGGCCTTAGTTTTCTTTTAATAAAAGGTAAAATTGAGCATTTGCCACTCATAAGCATCCTGATTTATCATTTGCCACTTTCAGGTTTTTTCTTGATAATTTGTTACTACTAAGCTACAAATACTTGAGATTTGTAACTCTGTGTATTCCAGAATTTTTAATTATTTTTTTTGTCTTGAAATGCACTGAGAAAGGACCTTATGCTCCTTCATGTTGGCTCGGTCTAGCCATGCACACAAGAGGTGGAGCCAGACCTTGTCCCGCACTTCATCTGCTCCCAGGAGCATGAAGTGGTCGACCGAACCTCATCTCCTCCCGACGCCATCTCGCGAGCCTCCCTGGGTGTGATTTTGGGTCGAAGGCGGCGGTTACACTTCCGTATGCATACGAAGAGTGTCAGCCACGCCTCAGAATCTCGACAATGGACGAAGATACCGCTGCTGCTGTTTTGCCGAACAATGAACAGAGCGCCCGGCCGGCAAAACAACGAGTCGCTGGAACCTCCAAACAAAGAGCACAAGACAATGTTTTGGTGGTGTGAATCACACCTAGCTTTTCTGATTATATTCTCTTATGTAGCAATTACACAGGCCCTACTTTAAAACTTACACGGAAACACAAAACGAAACGGAATCTAAAGACTGAAACCGAAACGGAAACAAAGGACCGAATCCAACCAGTTTAGTTTAAACATTCTCCCCCCTAAGCTGGTTTGTCTTCTTCTTCCTGCACAATTTGCATCCCAATCTCCTTTCTCATTTCAAGGAACTTGATCCTGCTCAACGGCTTTGTTAGAATATCCGCGAGCTGATTGCTCGTGTTGATATACTTGACATCAATCTTCCCTTCATCAACACATTCCCGAATATAATGAAATCGGGTGTCAATGTGCTTGCTTCTGTCATGATGCACCGGATTCTTGCTTAAAGCAATTGTAGACTTATTGTCAATGTTGAGTTCTACCTTCACCGGATCCCGATTCAACAAATCTCCGAGGAGTGATCCCAACCACACTCCTTGACATGCTGCGGTCGCTGCTGTAATGTATTCAGCTTCACATGAAGACAATGCCACCACCTTTTGTTTTTGAGACATCTAGCTGATCAAACTTGAGCCTAGGAGGAACGCCACTCCCGTTGTGCTCTTACGATCATCAATGTCTCCAGCCATATCGCTATCGCTGAACTCAACCAAGCGAACTTCATCTTCTCCTTCTCTTGCTTTATAACAACAACCCAAATTGAGAGTTCCTTTGATATATCTCAAAATATGCTTCACCGCACTCATATGTTCAGTTGTAGGTGATTCCATAAATCGACTAACCATTCCAACAGAAAATGCCAAGTCGGGTCTTGTGTTGGTCAAATACCTCAAACTCCCCACTATGCTTCTATACATAGTTTTATCCACCGGTGGTGCCGTACTTTTCTTGCTTAGTTTGAGTCTAGCCTCCATTGGTACTTGAGTTGGATTGCAACCTTCCATGCCACAATTTTGAAGCACTTTCTTTGCATATGCTTCTTGACAAAGTGTGATCTTCCCTTGCTTTTGATGAACTTCAATACCAAGGTAATAGCTCAAAAAACCCAAATCACTCATCTTGAAAGCTTCATGCATTTGTTTCTTAAAGTTACTTATTTCAGCCTCGTTGCTCCCTGTAATGACCAAGTCATCCACATAAACACCGACCAATAGCAAATTCCCATTTTTCTTCCTTTTATATACTCCATGCTCCAAAGGACTTCTCTCAAAACCAAGATTCACTAAGGTTTTGTCCAGTTTTGAATTCCATGCTCTTGGCGCTTGTTTTAGGCCATACAAGGCTTTATGTAATCTCAAAACCTTGTGCTCCTTGCCTTTCTCAAGAAATCCTGGTGGTTGACTCACATAAACCTCCTCTTCCAAGTCTCCGTTTAGGAAGGCCGACTTCACATCCATGTGATGAAGTCGCCATCCTTCTTGAGCCGCCAACGCAATGAGTAACCTCACCGTCTCGATCCTTGCGACCGGTGCGAATACTTCTTCAAAATCTATTCCCTGCCGCTGCACATAACCTTTTGCCACTAATCGAGCTTTATGTTTCACAACATTGCCTTGCGAGTTCTTTTTGACTTTGAAAACCCACTTGAGACCAATTGCTTGATGGTTTGCCGGAAGATCTACAAGACTCCATGTCTTATTGTCTTGTATACACTTCATCTCCTCCTGCATGGCAACCCTCCAACTCTCCTCAGCTTCTGCTTCTTGGAAGTTTTTCGGTTCTTCAGCACTGAGGAGACACAACCCTGAATATTCAATTTGTACGGGTTATGTCGCCTCATACAGCTCCTGTAGCGTTCTCATCCGTACTGGAGTCCTCCCAGAGGAGTCCGGACTGCTTTCAACCTGCAAAGTTTCTTCAGGTGCCGTTAGAGTTGAAGAATTCCTGGTTTGCATCTCTGCGGGCGGTCTGACCGATGTAGCAGAACTGGTCTGACCGCCAGAGGGCGGTCCGACCATTGGAGACATGCCGGTCTGACCATCGGGGAGCGGTCTGACCGGTGAGGTAATGCCGGTCGGACCGGTAGAGTCTGTCTCCGGTTCTTCTGTAATCGCCATCGAGTCCTGGTCAAAAGAGACATGAAATACTTCATTGGTGGAGACTCCTGACTCCTGTTCTGTAGCATCCCAGTCCCAGACTTGATCTTCTTCGAATATTACATCTCTTGTGATGCAAACTCTCCCCGTGGATGGATCGAACATCCGGTAGGCTTTTGAGCCAATGGCATAACCAATGAATACCATCTTTGAGCTTCGGTCAGCTAGTTTGCTTTGGTGACCTCCTGTCTTCTTCACGTGAGCAACACAACCAAAAACTCGCAAGTGGTGGACGACTGGCTTCCGATTGTACCAAGCTTCATACGGGGTTCTTCCTACCACGCTCTTCGTTGGTGAGCGGTTTAGAATGTAAACCGCTGCAGTCACTACTTCTCCCCAAAACCTCCCGGGCAGACTCATACTTTTTAGCATGCTCCGTGCCATCGCCACCACGGTTTGATTCCTTCGTTCTACAACACCGTTTTGTTGAGGAGAATAGGGTGCTGTCAAGAATCTTCTAATTCCATGTCCTTCGCAAAAGAGATTGAATTCATCCGAGCTGAATTCACCTCCCCGATCGGTGCGGAGAGCCTTCACCTTCTTGTCAACGTCATTTTCGGCCGCGATCTTGAACTTTTTGAAGGCCGTCAACGCTTCATCTTTGGTTTTTAGCAGGGTGATCCACACGTACCTACTGTAATAATCAACAATTAGGAGAAAAAAATGATTTCCAGCTGGTGTTGGAGGTGTAATCGGTCCACATATGTCACCATGCACTAATTCCATTACTTGAACAGCCCTGAAGCTTGAAGTTTGTGGAAACGGAGCTCGTTTTTGCTTCCCGACAAGACAACCGTCGCAAACCTGCTCAACATGGTTCACAATTGGGAGTCCTTCAACCATTCCTCCTCGGGCTAGTAGCTATAATGCTTGGAAATTCAGATGTCCAAAACGAGCATGCCACCTCCAGTTGTTGTCATCAAGACGAGCCAAAAGACATACCGGTTGAGCGTGGTCCAGATTGAGTGCATACAACCTGTTTCTTGCTCTCTTGACGCGGATCAACAGCTGGTTTTGTCGATCGTAGACCTTCAAATGTCCTTCTTCAATGACCACTTTGCAACCTCTCTCTTCCAGCTGCCCCAAGCTGATTACATTACTAGTCAGCGCGGGGATGTAATAGACGTCCGTGAGGATCTGATGTTCTCCAGTCCGCCCTTTGATTAGAATGGAACCTCGGCCTTCAATCCTGACAGCTGATCCATTGCCAAACCTCACGGAGCCACGAACTGAAGTGTCAATTTCTGAAAATTGACTTCTGCTGCCACTCATGTGATTGCTAGCCCCTGAATCCAGGTACCAGACGTCTGCAACATCTTCCTCATTTACTCCGAGTTGAAGTTGCATATTGTCTTCAACTAGTGTCACTTCTTCGGTGGAGCCTTCTTTTTTCTCTTCCATCAGTTCGCAAGCTTCAAGCATCAACAGGACTGGTGAATCATCGTTCTTCTCAGTTGCATTTGCTCTTCCCTTCCTGGGCTTCTTGCACTTGGATGCAAAATGCCCAAATTTTGAGCAATTATAGCATTTGATCTTCATCTTGTCAAACTTTCGGTATGGTTTCTTCTTCGTCGCCAATGCCTCCCACTGGGCTCGAGATAGCAACAGCTGCTCCCCTTCTTCCTTGTCTTGTGTTGCTAATGCCTACCACTGGGCTCGGGATAGCAGCAGTTGCTCCCCTTCTTCCTTGCCTTGACGTCGCCCCTTCTGACTTTCTTCGAAGACTTGCAGTCGGCCGACTGCCTCGGTCAACGTCATGTTCGTCATGTCTCCGAATTGTTCGATCGTGCTTATGATCTGGAGGAACTTGTCGGGGACGACGCTGAACAGCCTCTCGATGACCGTTGAGTCTGGCAACTCAACACCCAAACCTCGGATCTCGCCAGCCAAGCTTGTGAGCTTACGAGAGAACTCACCAACGCCTTCAGTTTCTCCCATGATCATTCGATCAAATTGCCTCTTTAGCACCTGTGCCCTTGCTTTCTTGACACGATCCTCGCCAATGCGCATCTCCTTGATTGCTTCCCACGCCTCCTTTCCAGTATCCTTTTCTGCAATGGTCATCAAGACCTCATTGGGGACAGCCTGAGATATGGCGGCCAGAGCGCCCTGGTCTTTCTCCTCTTCGACCGGTGCATCTCCTTCAATTGCTGCCCACACCCCGAGAGAGCGCATGACGATCTTCATCTTCACGGCCCACAGGCCGTAGTTCGTGTCGGTCGGCATGGGGAATTGGATTGGTACCAATCCTCCTCTCGTCAGTGCTCGCGGCTGAGCCGACTGTTTCTTTTCGTCGAGGCCTTCTCCTCCCGCTCCTTGCTTCTCCGCTGCCTTGTCCTCCATTGCCGCCTTGCTCTGATACCAAATGTCAGCCACGCCTCAGAATCTCGACAATGGACGAAGATACCGCTGCTGCTGTTTTGCCGAACAATGAACAGAGCGCCCGGCCGGCAAAACAATAAGTCGCTGGAACCTCCAAACAAAGAGCACAAGACAATGTTTTGGTGGTGTGAATCACACCTAGCTTTTCTGATTATATTCTCTTATATAGCAATTACACAGGCCCTACTTTAAAACTTACACGGAAACACAAAACGAAACGGAATCTAAAGACTGAAACCGAAACGGAAACAGAGGACCGGATCCAACCAGTTTAGTTTAAACAAAGAGGACTGAAGTGAGTTCATGGTGCTACCTCAACTGGTTGTTTTTCCTTGTATTTCATACTCTTATTTATAGGATAAAACAAAGAGATAACAATGACTATTAGCACTAAAGTCGCATATAACTACTGCATGCTACAAACTGAAAAGTGACTGCATGCATGCTACAAACTGAAAAGTAAATGACGCATGAACTAATGCATGGCTGCATGGACGCATGAACTAATGCATGGCAATCAGTCTTGCTGCTATTAAATAGGAAACGGAAAAATAAATCAAAGGGAAAACTGCTCCACTACTGATGTGAAACGGAAGAAAGATAAAAAGAGAATTGGTGTGACGCTGGAGTGAATGAGGAAACGGTGAGCCGCTTTGGAGTAATTTCAACATTTCTCCCCCTAGTCCTTGCTGTGCTCACCGATCTTGTTGACGCCAATCAACGCACGCAGTTGCTGAAACCGCACGCGTCCAAGTGCCTTGGTTAGAACGTCCGCTAGCTGGTTCTCCGTCGAAATGTGCCGACGGACGATCTTATTCCCATCGATGCACTCCCGAATGTAGTGGAAACGAGTGTCAATATGTTTGCTTCGGTCGTGAAAGACGTGGTTCTTGCTGAGGGCGATGGCGGACTGGTTGTCCACCTTGAGCTCCGGCGCTCCAGACTCTGTGCCGAGCATGTCGGACACGAGCCGAGCTAGCCAGACGCCTTGGCAGGCTGCTGTAGCTGCCGCAATGTACTCTGCCTCGCATGAGGACAGAGCCACCACCTTTTGCTTGGAGGACTGCCAGGTGATGGGGTTGCCGCCGAGGAAGAAGATGATGCCGCTGGTACTCTTGCGTGTGTCGACGTCGCCCGCCATGTCGGCGGCACTATAGCCGATCAGTCGAGTTCGTTCATCCTTCCTCCTGGCGTAGTGAAGACCGTAGTCACGCGTTCCCGCAACGTACCGTAGCACGCGCTTCATCGCGTTGAGATGGTCCTCGCGTGGTTTCTCCATGAACCGGCTCAGATAGCCCACCGCGTAGGTAAGATCTGGCCGGGTGTGCACCAAGTAGTGCAATCCGCCGATGACGCGCCTGTACTCGGTAGCGTCCACCAGTGGAGTAGTGCTCTCCTTGCTCAACTTGAGCCTTGGTTCCATCGGCGCCAGACTGGGGTTGCAGGTGCTCATGCCGCTCCGCTCAAGCAGCTTCCCTGCATAGGCAGATTGGCAGAGCGAGATGCCGCTTGGCCCTTGGTTTACCTCGATGCCGAGGTAGTACGACAGCAGCCCGAGGTCGCTCATGAGGAAGACGCGCTTCATCTCGAGCTTGAACGCCATGATCTCATCGCTGCTGGTGCCGGTGATGATCAAGTCGTCAACGTAGACCCCGACGACCAGCCGCGATGGCCCTCGGCTCTGCATGTACACGCCGTGCTCGGAGCTGCTCCTCTGGAAACCAAGTGACGCCATGGACGCATCAAGCTTGGCATTCCAGGCCCTCGGTGCCTGTCGAAGACCGTACAACGCCTTGCGAAGACGCAGTACTTTGTGCTCGCTGCCGTTGACGACAAAGCCCGGTGGCTGGCTCACGTACACTTCCTCCTTGAGATCGCCATTGAGGAAGGCGCTCTTCACATCCATGTGGTGGACTTCCCAGCGCTCGTGGGCTGCTAGAGCTAGCAACGCCCTCACGGACTCCATTCGCGCAACTGGAGCAAAGACCTCATCGAAGTCAATTCCCGCGCGCTGAACGTAGCCTTTGGCGACCAAACGCGCCTTGTGCCGGATGACGTTTCCGTGCTCATCGCGCTTCACTTTGAAGACCCACTTGAGCCCGATCGCACGGTGCCCAGTGGGGAGCGTAGCGAGCTCCCACGTGTTATTGTCCTTGATCGACTTTATCTCCTCGTGCATTGCCTGACGCCAGCTTGCCTCGCGTTCTGCCTCGCTGAAGGAGACAGGCTCGTCCACCGTGGTGAACTGCAGCTCCTCGTCGAGCACTCGGGGCACAAGCCCAGGCGGCGAGGCTGGTCCGATGACAGCGTCGATGGCGCGGAACCGAAGTGGAGCATCGTCGTGGTCCACGTCCAAGTTCTCCTCAAAATCAGCTGGTGGTGAGACGAACTCGATCGGCGCACTCGTGGGTGACGTCGTAGGCGTCATGGGTGCGGGGGCCGTCGTTGGCGTAGACGATGGAGACATGTGAGCTGGTGATGATGCATCGGCTCGAGGCATGCCGGAGATGTACTCCACGTTGAAGGGCTCGCCGTCGCCTGGATCACCGCTGCTTTCGTCGCCCCAGCTCCATTGTCTCGCCTCGTCGAACACGACGTTGCACGACACAATGATACGCTTGGTGGAGGGGTCGTAGCAGCGGTAGGCCTTAGAGCCTTGCTCGTAGCCGACGAAGATGGTCGGCGTGCTGCGATCATCCAACTTCTTAAGTCCCAGCCGTGTGGACTTGACGTGGGCGACGCAGCCAAAGGTCCTGAAGTAGTGGACGGTAGGGCGCTCGCCGTGCCAAGCCTCAAATGGGGTCTTGCCATTGAGCGCGTGTGTCGGTGCGCGATTGAGGACGTGGACTGCGGTGTTCACGGCCTCACCCCAGAAGTAGCCGGGAAGCCGCTTCGCCTTGAGCATACACCACGCCATGCCGACAATGCTCTGGTTGTGGCGCTCTACCACCCCGTTCTGCTGCGGTGAGTAGGGGGCGGTGAGCTGCCGTTGGACGCCACGCTCGATGCAGTACTCGCTGAACTCCACGGAGGTGAACTCCCCCCCACGATCAGTGCGGAGGACCTTGAGCCGCCTCCCTGACTCAACCTCCACGGTCGCCTGGAAGTTCTTGATCGCCGCCGATGCCTAATCTTTGCTCGACAGCAAATAGAGCCACATGTACCAGCTCAAATCATCAACAAGCAGTAGGAAATATTTGTTACCGCTTGGAGTTGTGGGCGTGATGGGCCCGCACAAATCACCATGGACGAGGTCGAGGACGTGCTCCGCTCGTCGTAGCGCCTTATCAGGGAATGGCGTGCGCCTTTGCTTGTCGGCGAGGCAGCTGTCGCACACTTGATCGACCTGATCAAGCAGAGGCAACCCATGTACCATCTCCCGTTGGGCGAGCACGCGCAACGACTTGAAACTGAGGTGCTCGTACCTCGCATGCCAGCGCCAGGCCACCTCCGAGCTACGCGCCGACAGGCACACTGGTCGCCCGATGCGGAGCTCCAGGATGTAGAGGCGTGATGCTGAACGGCGCACTCGAGCAAGAAGGTCACGTTGCTGATCGTAGATGCGCAGGGTGCCGGAGTAGATCTCGATCCGACATCCAGCCTCCTCCAGCTGACCAAGACTGATGATGTTCGCAGTTAGACGAGGAATGTAGTACATCCCCATCAGCGCGCGGTGCTCGCTGTTCTTGCAAGTGAAGATGATCGTGCCGCGTCCTTCAATCTCCACCACGGATCCGTCGCCGAAACGGACGGTGCCGCAGACTCCCCCGTCGAGGTCGGAGAAGGCAGTCCGCGCGCCCGTCATGTGGTTGGTGGCGCCGGTGTCGAGCACCCATCGTCGATCGTCCTGGTCCTCCTGCGATCCGAGCTGCGCAAAGACCTTGGCCTCGTGGATCTCGACGTGGCGCGACGATGTGGGCGGAGCTGGAGTTCGAATCTCCTCGGCGGGCGGCGCTGCAACTTGAGTGAGTGGTGAAGGGATGGTCGCACGTGCCATCAACAGAGTTGGCTCATCCTCTTCACCCTCCGCAACGTGTGCTTGCGCCTGTTTATTTGGCTTGCTACGACAGTCCTTGGCCCAATGGCTAATTTTGCTGCAATTACGGCATCGGTCCGCCGTGTTCTCCTGGGCTGTACCATTTGAAGACGAGCTGCCCTTGCCTTTATGCACGCCGCCACCACCGTCGTGGCCACGACGTGTTTTGCCGTGCCTCTTGCCGCTGCCGCTGCTGGAGCCACCGGCTTCGCCGTTGTCGCGCAGCTTCATCCGCGCTAGCCAGTCCTCCTCGGCAAGAAGAAGACGGCCCTTGCTGTCGTAGATGGGCGCAGACGGTGTTGGCCTTTTCTTTCACTGCTCGATGGCGCGCAGACGGCCGGTGACCTCATCGACGGAGAGCTCGTTCACGTCGAGGAGAGTCTCGATGGAGTACGCGATCTGCTCGAGGTGCTCGGGGACGACCTGGATCATTTTCTTCACGATTTCTCCATCGGTGACGTTGCCACCAAGGATGCGGATGTTGTTGGCGAGGCTCATAATCTGGAGTGAGAAATCATCGACCGACTCCCCCTCCTTGAACGCGATCTCCCCGAATTGCTTGAGCAACTGTTGCGCGTTGGCGTCACGGACGCACTGCACGCCGACGCGCATGGTTTTGATCGCCTCCCAGGCGGAACGCGCCGTGCGCTTGCGCGCCAATGACCCGAGCATCTCGGGCGGCACGGCACGCAAAATGGCCGCCAGCGCGAGGCGGTCTTCGCGGTACTCGACGACCTCGCCCTCCTCCGGTTCGACGGCCTGCCACAGCCCTTGGGCCTCCAGGTTCACGCGCATCAACAAAGACCATTCCTGGTAATTGGTGCGCGTGAGCATAGGGTACTGAACCGAGCCGCCCGTCTCCTTGACGACGCGCTCGATTATGACTTCGCCGCCGCGATGGCGCCCTCGGCGTGGCGCAGGCGAGTGTGATACCCGTCGTTGGGGAGGGGGCGATGGCGAACGATCACCACCGCCAACGGGAGCCAACTAGACGGACATGACGGCCCCGGGAGCGTACACGCTCTAATACCAATTGTCGTGGATTCACCGGCAATGGCGCACTCAAGAACACTTGGAACAAGTAAGAACTCAATGTTTTGGTGCTGCCTCAACTGGCTGCTTTTCCTTGTATTTCATACTCTTATTTATAGGATAAAACAAAGAGATAACAATGACTATTAGCACTAAAGTCGCATATAACTACTGCATGCTACAAACTGAAAAGTGACTGCATGCATGCTACAAACTGAAAAGTAAATGACGCATAAACTAATGCATGGCTGCATGGACGCATGAACTAATGCATGGCAATCAGTCTTGCCGCTATTAAACAGGAAACGGAAAAATAAATCAAAGGGAAAACTGCTCCACTACTGATGTGAAACGGAAGAAAGATAAAAAGAGAATTGGTGTGACGCTGGAGTGAATGAGGAAACGGTGAGCCGCTTTGGGGTAATTTCAACAACAATATTATGCCTCTCAACATCAACTTTTTGAGATGGAACTGCTAGCAAAACATAGTCAACATCTCAAATTTGGCACTCTTAACATAGCAAATTACACTACAGATTCGCAGTAATCTAAGCACCTGAAATCTAGTCCACCGGGAATCAAAGAGGGCAATCACTACATAGTCGCTCATGGACAAGCAAGATGCCAGCTTTTGTCGGTGGGCACAACCGCGTGGATCAAAGAGAGGAGACGTCTGAGAGGAGAGGAGACAATAGTAAGCAGGTTCGTACTATGGTGGGAAGACTAGAGCGAGTGGTCGACGGCCTGCAACTCGTGCGTGTGGAGGCATGGCAGCAACGCCGCCTTCAGCGCCGCCACGCACGACATCATTTCCTTGCACAAGGCCGCTGTGGGCGTTTGCTCCTGCTGCGTGAGCGACGGCGAAGGCATCTGAACCGGTGACTGCGACGGCGGCTCAGCCATGGGGAGAGAGACAGAGATGGGGCTCGACCACTTCGTGTGCTTGAACGAACCAACAGGAAGAGGCATATGGGTCTTTTCTCAATGCATTTCGGGGCAAGAAATATTAAATATACTAGAATACACCCATAGGGGAAAAACTCAAGTATTTGAGTCTTAGTAGTGACAAATTATCAAGAAAAAACTTTAAAATGGCAAAATCATGATGCATAAGAGTGGCAAATCCTCAATTCTCTTAATAAAATGGAAGAACCTTACTTCTGTCCCATGTTTTTTTAAGGTGTTTCTGTCTTTTCCCCAAATTTGATATAAGGAATAAAACATTACAAGAACAGTTTATTAAACGTATGTAATAAATTTTATTTTAACCATTAATCTTTTTCTTTGTGGACTTTCTAGTATTTACACAAGTATTTTTAAGTTTTTATACATAAAGTACTAATGTCAAGAATGTAGCGATGCCTGATTTTACCACATTGATACTGGGAAAATCAATTTAGTAAGGGTGCAAAGATGTGTATTTAGAAAATTGTACCCAAGTAAGACTGACAAGTCTAGGGCCACTTGTTAGTGAAACAACTATGTTGTCTCAATTTGCATGATTTTGTAGTGTTATGAAACAATTTTCTTGTTGGAAAGATTACTCTTCGAGAAACAAGTTCGGAAACAGAATCAAGAGTATATGCAGAGTTCTCAGCATTGTTTTTCTTGTCAAAAGACGCCACAACTCAACAAATTTAAGACCTTATTACAGCCATAAAAGTTAGTGAAGCTAGTTGGTTTCGAACACAACAATTTGTCGAAAAAATTATTTCAAACATAACAGGATGCATTTCTTCATTTTCAAACAGACATGAACACACGAGGAAGTATTTTTCTCTGTTTTCATTTTGCCTTTTTGAGCTCGTTGGATGTAGCTTGATGTGCTAGCGACAGAATTGCGTCAGGTAAAAATATGAGCTGCCAGGGTAAATCAGTCATCCTCATGGTCGGCCAGATGCCACTGACCATCCTCGCCTTTCACCATACATTTGTTCTGTACCACCCACCAAGATGATGGAATGGAATACTCATTCTTCAGTGCATCTTCGTGTTTATTCACCAAGGCAATGTCTCGATCAATCACCAACTTGAACCCTCCATTGCTCCCCTGCGTCCCGGCGATCCCATGCATGTAGCACTCCATGTCATGCCATGTTAAGGGGTTCCCGGGAGCCTTCAGGCAGGGTGATTCCCCTGTGTCGATCATAAGCTCTGTGCCAACATCGCTGTATCCTAGTTTTGGCCAGTTTGGGACCACATCAGGAGAGTTCCGGAGACGGAGCAATCTCAAATCAGCTGCACTGTCAAATGCTTTCTGAAAGTCGGAGTTGCCTACTCTGGGGCAACCGAAGACGAAAGCGGACACCGGGCAGCTATTGTTGTAGCCGTTGGAGACGATGTCAGTGGCATTGATGGTTGCGAGCGCAGCCCCAAGGCTGTGGCCTGTTACGGTGATGCTGGTCTCCTCGTGCTTGTACAGATCTTGTAGCCTTTTGATCTCGTTCAACACCTGCTACAAGCTTGTTAGTTTGATTGATAAAAGCTCCCTTCCACATGATGAGCGAAATGAAGAAGCCACATCAAATATGCACGATCAAGGAGAAAGGGATGCATGCAGGAAAAACACTATTTAACATCTACTTTGTTAAAATTGTCGTGGCTCCAGCGATCCAAACTAGTCTTAGAATGCACTAGTTGTGTTGCGCCATGGTTGTCTTTGTTCAGGCTAAGCTTTGGACGAATCTTAAGTGGAATCATCTCCAACCTGAAACCATCGTGATGCTTCCTTAGTGCAGCAAGATGGAGCAGAGAAACATCGATGAGTCACTGGTGGAGAACAGGCAGGAAGACTTGCTTTTCTTGTTTTTCTACAATGGACAGACTAATCTTTATCGTTGCTTGAAGGCAGTTTTACTGCTTTCCATCATTCTATGTTGCACACCCAACTACTCCTACGTACGCAAAAATGTGCACCAACAATGCATAACAAACAGTGCTATTTAGTGAAGTATAAGCAAGCCATCGATCAATATCCTCTTGTTTCTTTCCTTTGCTTCACTTCAAAATGAAAGAACACCTAAACTTCAAGCACACACATTATTAATTTATTATAAACAATATTCTGCATTAGATCCTGGGGTATAAACAATATTCTGCATTAGATCCTGGGGTTTAACTTGCACAAAGATTAATAGCACTTTACTTCGGAAGATGAGACAATCTATATTGGTTCTGTTGATATACTAATGCTTGAACCAAGAATAACATGAATTACCTGATATCTTGCACTCTGTTTGTTGTACTGAGACCCTGGGTCAGCACTTACGTAGACAGACAACCACCCTCCATGAACACAGGGTTCATCAGCACTGCTTGGTCGAACTATTTCTGAAGCAGGCACCAAGGCAATATCAAGGTCATCCATCCATTCTACCATCCGTATTGTCCCACGCCATGCCACCACCACATCCCGCCTCCCGAGGACTTCCTTACCCTCGTCAGTGGCCACAGCAACAAAGCCCATCCAATTTGATTGCTTGCTCCATGCGGCCTTTGACAGGGACTTTATCATGAACCCATCAGGCAGGCTGACCGTACACATTGCATATATGAACTTTGTAATCTCATACAAATTAGGGTTTGATACATCCACCCTACTGAGGAAGTCCTTGCGGCTGAAGAGGCAAGACCCGGCGTACCTTGATCTTCTCTCTCTGTTTAACCCAGTGTAGGCTGCCTGAGAGAGCTCACCGTAGTTGATGATATTCTTCCGGAGGTCGACATCGAGAGGATCAAGTAGTCCCTTCCAATAATTCACGCCATTGAGTTCTCTCCATCTTCTGGCAATATTTCCAAGCCCTCTTAGAGAGCTCACCTTTGCCATGTGTGCTTCTGGTTTGTTTTGCTTGGTTTCTTACAAGCTACAAGTGCCCTCAACTTCATATTCCACTTGCATATATATAGGCATAATACTGGACTGCTAGCTTCTCCATTAAATCTGCAGTTCAATATGCATGTAGAAGAGGAAATCCCCTGTCGTTCTCTTACCATACCAATCCACCGCCCAACTTGGCAACCATCCATCCTGGATTTCAAAGCATAGAGAAGCTTGCACGGATCAAATAATGCCTAAAGCAGAACTGCATCATTCTATTCATGACACCTGGCACTAGTCGAAACAAATAGGGAAGGCAAAATAGCGTGCAGCACACCATATCCTTGTCAAGAGAAGGGTTTACCATTTGGGACCGGCAATGGACAGTGTCTACTGCACAAGATTTTACTCTGACGAAGGACGCAAGGGTATAATTGTATATTTAATCATGGTTTGGAGTCTTTGGATCATTCTCCAACTAGAAGCATCCATTGAATCATGTTGACTAACCAAATAATTTGACAGTAAAAATCTTTACTACCCATGTTTATTAAATCCCTATCTCCTCACCGGAAGAATGACAGACAACGATCATACAACAATTAAAATTCTGTTCAGGAAGGATGTAACCACCATTTCACAATGTAATTGACAACGTGCATCCCGGACAGTTGCTGTATACTGAGATGGCGTATTCTGATAGACAGCACTAATCACAAGAATTAGGTAAGGAAAAACAAGGTGACCTTAGCAGCCACTCCATTCCACTGAGGATTTCCTCCTTTTTTAGGTTAAGACAGGTCTAGCTGGTTCAAGGTTTTTGCATTATAGAAGTTTTCTTATCGTAGAAGCTAATTGTATAACTGTAAAAAGCTATAACATGGTGAAGCCACAAATATAGCTCAGCTATCTACCTGTCACTCCACTCTTACCATTAGGTTTGGCATGACAATTTCCGGCAGACATAGCAGTGGCTCGTCAGATACAGCTAGTCCTACTTTCAGTTCAAATTACATTGTTCAACAGAGATCCAAGTAAGGAAAGAACAATTTCTCATATTGATTTGAACTAGGTTTTGCTGCTCTATGTAAGATATAGAGGGTGATATCTCTCACAAAGTACATGATTTCGTGCCTCATAAGCAATAAATTCAATAATATTATAAAAAAATGAAGGAACAATTGAGCATTTTAGGACTGCAACTATTGTAACTGAAAAGATGATAACAACGTAAGAAACTCCACTCTACCATGCTGCATCACTTTATGGTGACTCGCTCAAACTGGCGCAGGGAAAACTTGTAGGTAGCTTCTCCGATGTGTCAGTCATTCTTCTATGCACAAGAAAGCGCCAGAATAGTCTCAACTATCATGCAATGCTCATTTTCCAGATCATTAAACCGAGCTTGACCATGAACACATCCTGTCTGAGGACGTATTGTAGGATCGTCAATAGTAATCAGAGAAGGGTGAATGATTGTAATGTCTAGCGAAAGCCTTTTCCTTCACGATTATTTTCTAACTGTCTAACTTGCTAATGGCAATAAAAAACAACAAAAAGAAAATAATACTAAAAGATAAAGCACCTTGAGCTACTTGCTTTACGTGATAGCTCTGATTTCTTAATCCATACACTATTGTTGCTTAGAATGCATGCGGAATTGCGGATCAATCACCAACCAAGCAAGGTCTCTGTACGTGTGCGAGGAGGCGATCAGCTTTTCTCCCGCTCATGGCCCGAGGCAAAGGATGATGAAGGCGCCGTGCACTCGCGACTGGTTTCCGCTGGGAAGTACAGAGGAGGACTGTGTTGACTCTGGATGACTTCCGCGTCGCGCACGAGCTCTGGAACTCTGGATCGAAGTCGCCTGCGTACAAGGCAATTGAAAAAACTCGAAACGAGATGCGCCGCCGGCCGCCACTTTTTTTTTCATGCAACGCGGCCAGCGGTCAAAACTTCAATCAATACAACGCACCCAAAACCATCAAATATGCATGCAGGCGAGCACTCGTTTATCCATCAGCGATGCATCATGGATGTAAGCCAACACTCCATCTCCATCAACTACTCATACGAGCCACTTTTTTTCGTTTTGCTGTTCGCACAACCCCACGCCGCCGCATGCATATGTATCTTTTATACAGCCAACTCTTTCATACCTATTCAATGTCAACTCAAAACCTTAATATAGCTCGTTCAACTAGACTTAGACTCTTTTACCTCAACTAAACTTTTGGTCCACTAATTTTCAAGGACCCGAAACCCTTCCTAATATGTGTTTTTCCAAAATTTTAACTTTTCTAACACGTCACGTGTCGAAACCTCCAGGACTGCATCTCTCATAGTTTCTCCACGCATCATCCACCACGTGTCGTAGCCTTCAGACCACACCTCCGTAGCTCCAACATGTATCATCCATCTCTAATCTCCATGCACCCCAAGCATGAGCCCGACCATCTCATGACTTCCTTGACCATCTGAACCTCGGATCTCCCATCCTAGTCCCGGTCCACCTCGTCACCGACCATGATCGCCTCCATGCTCACCCTGCACATGCAAAGACCAAAGAATATTTTTCTGACATAAGTTCGTTCCAACTTGACCAACATCAGTTCACACACGCCACACGTATCGCATAACAACGATGAGCAATATCATCAAATATCCATCATCATAAATTAACCATTGCTAATTATTCATCATAAAAATATTCTAGACCTAGCCACATGGTCTAACACATATCTTACAGGACCATGTCTGAGCCCAGCAGTTTCAGATTGAAGATTTAAAGGTGATGACATCCAATTCAAAAGGCTGAATCTTTTCCAGTTTCAATGAAACTGGAGAGGTGGTTCCCTTAGGGCTTGGAAAGCATTGGAATGAGATTATATATGCTAACCGTAGATAATATCAGGCTCTCCGAGAAAAACAAACATACACACATGGATCCTGCAAAGCTTGAACTGGTTGACTTTGCAACAGTGGAGAGAGATATTATACATCATGTGTTTGCCAGCCCATTTTGACCTTTTCCCGAACAGAATGGAACCATCATGCCCCAAGCAAAAGTAAATGTTCCATCCCTCATGTCAGGCTACGCTCATGTGAATCAAGAAATATGCACCATTGATTGCTGCCATAAGATGATATCATAAGTTCCTCTAGCCTTTAAGTGGATCCGCGGCACATTCTACGAATATTGCAAAGCAGAAACCCCAATGCCATGCTGACCCTGAAAGCACAGAATTATGATGCCACTTCTTATATCCAAGAAACATTTTATCCAAAATAGCCGGGATATTTTTTTTGGAAAAATTTCCAAAGAAACCTAAAATTGAAGCAAGCACTTTTCCATTTTGCCAAATCCACATCACATACCAATATCCACAAAGGTTTTAAACTCGGTAACGGTACTCACTCCGTCACCTCACCTTGTAGTAATTATACGTTAATTGGCTTTGTACTTAGCCTTGTAACTGGTTTTTCTATTTTAATAACGAACTTATGTATGTATATTCATTAATTCATATAAAATCAAAACCACATTTGATCTATTTCTATTTTGGAATGGAGGTAGTAACCAGCAACATAGATTTGCTTTGGATAAATGACAACATGAAATAAAATATAAATGCATATTTCCTTCTTAATCAACAAGTTTTAGTGTGCCAGTTTTGGAACAAAGTAACATAAAAAATGACGTGTATGGTTAATACTCAAAGTGAATAACATATGCTTAGCAAATAACCTTACTATTAAACCTTCCTCTTTGAACAACACCAAAGCGCTGCTGTTCATCTATCATAGAAATGCGTAAGGCTGAAAATTTAGTTTTATCAGCTATTAAGCTGTGTGTTCCAATGACCATTGCTATTTCTCCACTTTTGAGACTCTTTTCTGCTGTGGGCTTAATTGAGCATGGGCTGTCTTCATTAGACACTTGAGTCACTTGACTAGCCAGTAGCCACTCGGCGAGTACACGGCCTATAAGCGGATTACCCCGAGTACTCGCCCGGTTATACCAGTTAAACCAGTTAACTACTCGTTTTTGCTTGCTCGTACTCAGTGAGAGGATCTGGTCAAAGTACGCGATTGAGTAGACCTAGTTTTAGAATCATGATATCCACTTGACGATTCATATCAGCCACTGAACTCACATAGATCCGTTTATCGAGGAAATGTACTCCAAGTGAAAGACCCCATTGATGAATCCATATGAAGCAAATTGTCCAAGCAGAACAAAATGAAAGAGAATGAAGTAGATCAAAATACATATGAAGCAAATTGTCCAAGCAGAACAGGATGAAAGAGAATGAAGTAGATCAAAATACATGTCACTAGAAATCCCCACAAGAGCACACCCCATCTTCAAACCTGTGGAACCGACGGTTATCCCTAAGAATCACAACCCTTCCTGTACACTTGCTGAGATACTTAATGTAACGCCCCCGTTTCTAGGGGCGCCAGGACTCAGCGTCCCACAACTAACCAAGCCAGGCTAGTTACAGAGCGTCGAGCAAGAGAATACCACAATAGAATATGCTTACAGCAAAAGAGCCAACTTATATTACAACATAAGGTTTACCAACCAGTTTTTACTACAGCAGGTGTACAAGCCTAAAATATATTACATCACACAAAACACCAGGAAGCTCGAGCGCGACCGAAACCTAAAACCACAAATCCTCACTGAAGAATGGCTCTTCAGGGGCTTCCTCAACTGCCAGGCCTTCACCAACATCTTGATACTCTGAAGGGAGTTTAGCAAGCCGTGAGCACAACAGCTCAGCAAGTCACAAGGTTAAACCCTAAATCTAGCTACTTGCACGGATCACCAAAGGATGGGAGTATACTTGTTTTATTAATTTGAGTGGATGCACTTTTATTTGTAAACACTTTTGAAAATCTAAAACCAAGACTACTCCTTAAGATTGGGGGGGGGGGGTCTTTCAAAGTTGATTATCCAACTATTCAATTTAAAATACTTGTGAAAACTACTTATGACTGAGTTAAGGAATCAGGTCGTTTCACTGCTCAATCCTTTGTATACACTCTACCCGATAGGTTAGGGGCTTGCACAAGTTCGGGTATCCGTTGGCCAGCACGGAACGCCGAGCCCGAGTTGTGGAGACCTATCGTTGTTTAGTTTGGATTTGCCGATCCACACCAACTTACAATGTAGGATTTCACTCGAGTTGAGCAGCTACTAAACCAGGGTTAACAAGTCAACACCTCTGGTTGAGCGATCATTATGTCACTTGCTCGATGTAAGGGTCTAGTCCTTACATTTTCACAAGGCAACCAACCTCCACCCTAGGGTAAAGTGGTGGGCGAGGACCATCTCGCGGTGCCCCACAGCTCCTCTACCCTAGTTCCCAATTTGCTAAATCTACCGGCCTGCGGCCACCACCTTAGTAGTGTAAAATATTGCATGAAATATACTACAATTATTTATACTTTATTGTAATTATTTCTAGGGCTATCAAGGATATGGCTACAGTTGAATATGGCATTTATCGGTGGTACGAAATATCTGATTAACATGTCATTCTAAACATTTTATTTTAAGCAATTAACAATTCACAAATAATAATAATGCAAATATCATAAGTACATAATTTAAATGACATGGGATTCCAATATGATCAAGGATTTGTAACTTGCCTTGGTACTCTACGAGCTCAGTGACTTCGTAAACTGCGATCTTGATCCTGCCCATGCACCGTCGCTTCCGAATACTTCGGTGCTAGCGCAAACACACAAAAATAACATAAGTCCGGCTTGAGCCTAATCAAGCGAGGAAAAATAAAATCTAATGAAAAGGAGTAAAATGCAACAAATTCAAATGGAGGGTTTTTTGGATTTTTCTGGAGAGAATTTGGCAAAATGAAGGACAGAAATGAGTTCGTGGCATCGAAACGATCAACATGGTGTAATTTGGGAATTTTTGAGATTTTCTGGAATTTTCTGGGCTTTTATTTGATTTTCTGGATTTTTGAAAAAAGAAAAATCCTTGGAAATTATTTTAAACAGTGTCGGGCCAGCCCACCGCAACAGTGCGGCCCGGGAAAGAATTCGTCCTGCGCTGTCGAGCGGGCTGCGTGGCCTCGGCCCAGTGCGCACGTGGCCGAAGCCCAGCGCACACACGCCTTCCCTAGCTGGATGGCCGACACGCAGCCAGCGCGGGCGGCGGCGATGCGGCGCAAGTGAGCGGTCTGGATGCGCTGAGGTAAGTGAGATCGGATGGCTGAGGGGTGTCCCATCTGACGGCTGAAGTCAGACGACAACGAAAGCGTGGACGGCGGAGATGTGTCCACGTAGTCGTCGTCAACCTCTCGCCCGTCGTTCTCGCCGCGAGGCAGAGAGCGACGACGTGAGCGGAATGGCGCCGGCGGTGCCTTCCGGCAGAATGCAAGGGTAGCACAAGGTGCCTTGGGAAATGGGGAACCCATTTGGGGCTTTGGAGTGGAGGAAGAGGCTCGACGGCGGCGAACGGCTGAAGATAAGCCGACGGCAATTTTATGGTACTAGAGGCCATTAGCGGTGCTCCGGGCAAATTGGCGAGGTTTTGAGCAGCTCTGGGGTGAGGGGATCACAATGGCGGTGGTGGTTTGAGCGGAGGAACTCTCTACCGAGTTGTCCACAGCGGCCTCCCTTCGGCCGACGGCGACCTCCATCGACAGGGGAGGAGAGCAAAGCTCTCGGCCAATGGAGTTCACCAGCGTGATCAGGAAGCAAAGGAGACTGTGTTAGCGAATGCAATTGGATTTTAGAGAAGAAATGGAGAAGTTGAACTTGAGGGATCATCAGAGCTAAGGAAGCTCGCCGGCAGCGATGCGATGACTTAAACTCCAATCGCCGGCTCTAGGGTGGTCTAGGGAGTGGCGCGGAGCTTTTGGTGGGGGTAGTCGGGCTTAAAAGGAGAAGAAGAGAACATGCAGCGGTGAGGCGGTTCAGCGCTGCCCGAGCCGGGGAATGGGTGCGAGATGGGCGGGCTACGGTGCTAGTAGACGGCACGGGCAAGCTGAGTGACGGGGTGTTGCTTCCACGGGATGGAGCGGCGCTACGGCGTGGGATGGAGCGTGGCGGTAGGTGAGCGACCGGCATGGGCGGCAGCGCGACACGCGGGAGGAAGGGAGAGCAGGGGCTGACGGGTGGGACGGCGAGAGGACAAGGCGATGCAGTCAAAGGTGGCGAGGCACGGCTGTGGACGGACGGCGACGGCGAGCCAGCACAGCACGCGGCACGGCGGGGAGCTGCGTGCGCGTGCGGGCGCGAACGCAAGGAGAAGGCGGAAAAAGGAAAGGCGCCAACGAACTGAGAAGGCAAAAAGCCAAGATAGGAAAGCGGGTTTTGCCGGGAGTTTTCGAATTGGGAAAGATTCCAAAATTCACTCAAAAATCCAGGAAAATTCGAAAAATTTTGAAATTTTCCAGGGCCTTTCACTTAACTGCATTATGGCAATCATCACACACCCGTAAGTTCTTCATAACTCAGATTGGCACACCTTCCGGAACAATCAAAAGCCCTAACCCTATTGCTATAGCCTTTCACTGTGATACCTCACTGTTGCCCGCTTCTCATCCTTGTCCACATCCTTAACCACTGCACTAGTGTCTGCCACATAACCAGCTGTGCCTCCATCTTCTCTCCAACTTTGTCCAGCACGTTGTAAATTTCGTCGCTCCTTGGATGTCTCCTGCAATTTGACACAAAGGTATGCACCTCGCCTGCAGCTTCCAGCCAGCTAAGTCCAGTCTCTTTCCGTACACCTGCATCACGCATTGCCTTCCTCGCAAGTGCTGCATCAACATGCCTTCCTGCAGCTGCATACGTGCTTGACAAGAGCATGTGTGCACCAGAGCTGCAGGAACCTGTCTCAAACAGCCTCTTTGCAGCAATTGCCGCAGTATCAGTATCCTCAACCATGCGACATGCCATGAGGAGTGCACCCCAAACAGACTCAGGTGGTTCCATGGGCATCGACTCAATAAGATCCAGTGCTTCACTTATACGTCCTACACGACCAAGTAGGTCAACCATTGCAGCATAATGCTCAGCCTGAGGCTCAATTCTATACTCTTTCATGAGCGAAAAATATCGCTTCCCCTCATCAACAAGACCAGCATGGCTACAGGCAGTCAGCAAACACAGGAAGGTAACGTAGTTGGGCGGAACCCGGCATTCTGCATCTCCATGAACCGTTCAAATGCTGTGGTAGTATGCCCATGCTGAGCAGATGCGATGAGCACTGCGTTCCAAATCCCAAGGATTCTGTCAGGCGCTGCACTAAATACCTGGTAAGCACAAACCACAAGGCCACACTTCGAGTACAACAAAACGAGTGAGCTACCCACAAACGGTGATGCGTCAAGTCATGTCTTTATAGACCATGCGGCGTCCAAAGGCAGCGGTGGGGAGGCCGTTCTGGGCGAAGGAGGATACGAGGGAGGACCATGCGGCGGCGGAGGGCGGAGTGGGTAGTATTGTAATTTTAATCTAAGTCTAACATAAACAATAGGCTTAATTCTAGATTCAATCATGAACACCTACCTAAAACTTTAGAGCGGAAGCGTCAATTTACATACCCGAGCGGATGATGCCATGGGTGTCTGTGCTCGGTTGATGCAATGAAGAGGTTGGCCGGTGTCGCTGAAGTCGTGGACAGAACGGAGAGGGCTCGGTCTTCGTTCACCGCAGCGCCCGTGATGGATCGGGTTATTAGGGTTTTCATGGTCTAGCTCAACTGCCGTGAGTTACCCAGTCGTAAACCCTCGTTTTTAATATGGTGCTGGGTGACCGGGACCGTAACCAACAGTTGGTTGCAGTGCTACCGATCATGACGCGAGTGGAGGGGCTCCTCCCTAAAATCTCGGAAGGTTGTTAGCCGAGATCAACCCAACATTCTCCCCTTTGATCGTAAGGCTAACATCATAAGCCCATTCTCAATAAAACATCATACCAAGGCAATGTGTTGCATGACCTAGGGCCTGTTTGGATGCTGCCTGCCAGGCAGCTCAGGAGCCAGGCAAGGCCACCAGGCATCCGATTTGCTATGCCTGTGGCCAGGATACCTTGCCTGGCAAGCAGCTACCAGCCAGGTCGTCATCCAAACAGCCCCTAAGTGTCGTACAACCTCAGTACCTATAGTGTACTATTCTATCTTGAAATGGATATTCATCATACTTAATGGGAGTTGGTTTGTTTTGAGGTCCTTTTATCCAGAATCAGAGGCTTTCCAATAAACCCATGCCGGCAACATGATCACGAAAGATATTGGGTGGTAAGCCTTTAGTAAGCGGATCCGCAAGCATTAACTTAGTACTAATATGCTTGATACTTATGGTTTGATCCTGGATTCTATCTTTCACAACATGATACTTAATGTCAATGTATTTGGCAGCACCACTTGACTTGTTGTTATTTGCATAAAAGACTGCGGGTTCGTTATCGCAGTATAAGGTGAGTGGTTTAGAGATGCTGTCGACCACTCTAAGTCCCGGGATAAAGTTCTTAAACCATACGGCCTGCTCGGTAGCCTCATAACATGCCACAAACTCAGCTTGCATCATTGAAGATGCCGTAAGGGTTTGTTTGGAACTTTTCCACGAGATAGCTCCTCCAGCGAGTGTGAAGATATAACCTGACATGGATTTCTTAGTATCAACACATCCCGCAAAATCTGAATCTGAATAACCAATAACTTCAAGGTTATCAGAAAACTTATATGTGAGCATGAAATGCTTAGTTGCTTGCATATAACGCAAAGCTTTCTTAACGGCTTTCAGTAGTCTGGGCCTGGATTTGACTGATATCTGCCAAGCATCCCGGTTACAAAAGCTAAATCAGGGTGTGTACAAACTTGAGCATACATAATGCTTCCGACAGCTGAAGCATAAGGAACCGACTTCATCTGATTAGTTTCATATTGATTCCTCAGACATTGAAATGTCCCAAACTTATCACCCTTAACAATAGGAGCAAGCGAGCCAGAGCACTTATGCATATTATATCTCTTTAGTACTCTGTCAATATATGCCTTCTGAGATAAACCTAATATTCCTTGGACCTATCTCGGTGAATTTCAATGCCAAGAACATAAGAGGCATCACCGAGATCCTTCATATCAAATTTAGATGAAAGGAATCTCTTGGTCTCAAACAACATGTCCTTATCGCTGCTGGCCAATAAGATATCATCCACATAAAGTACTAAGATGGTGAATTTACTCCCCTTGAACTTAACATATATGCAGTTATCAACTTCATTTTCTTTAAAGCCAAAACTTCTTATAATCTTTTCAAATTTGAGGTACCACTGCCTCGACGCTTGTTTTAAGCCATAAATGGATTTCTTAAGTCGACACCCCATATGCTCCTTGCCTTCCACGACAAAACCTTCCGGTTGAGCCATGTAAACATTCTCTTGCAAGTCGCCATTAAGAAATGCCGTCTTAACATCTATCTAATGCAGCTCTAAATCATAATGAGCTACAAGTGCCATAACAATTCTGAATGAATCTTTAGTTGAGACAGGAGAAAAGGTGTCATCAATCCCCTCTCTTTGTGAGAAGCCTTTTGCTACGAGCCTTGCTTTGAACCTTTTGATATTTCCCTTAGAATCATGCTTGGTTTTGTAGACCCATTTACAACCTACTGTTTTGACTCCGTCGGGAATCTCTACTAAGTCCCATACATCATTAGTGCTCATAGACTTTAATTCATCCTCCATGGCTTCAAGCCATTTAGAAGAATGTTCACTCATTATGGCCTCTTTATAAGAGGTGGTATCATCTACCTTCCCTATATCATTAACATCCTCATTCATATAGACAACATAACCATTTGGGATGGCAGACCTTCTCTCCCGCTGTGATCTTCTAAGAGGTTCATTAGTTATTTCAGGAGGCTGCTGAGGCTCTTCATTAGGTATAACATCAGGAATTTCAGAGACCTCAACAGTGGGTGCAACAACAGTATTCTCTACTGGAGCTGCAACCACCTAAGGCGCAGGAATTTGCCCATAAGAGGCATGTCTTCCATAATATTCTCCCCACGATTCGATCTTACCACTTTAATTCTTAGGTTGTGCTGATTTTCAACTTCAGCCTTAAATATCTTAATTTATCAATTGATTTAGATCGGTCTTTAATGGGAAAGATATAACCATAACGGGAGAAATCATCAGTGAATGTGATGAATGTATCAAAACCATCCACTGATGTCACAGGAAAAGGACCACAAATATCAGAATGAATTAATTCTAAGAGTCCTATGCTGCGAGTAGCTCCCTTCTTTACTTGATTAACATATTTTCCTTTAATGCAATCAGTGCAGTGGTCTGAGTCAGAGAAATCTAATGGGTGGAAAATTTCTTCGTTAATGAGACACTCCATTCCCCCCTCGAAATGTGGCCTAAACGACAGTGCCACAGTTTCGAATAAGTCTCATCATTATTTTTACGCTTAGCATCACACATAATCTTTCTGGAAAATGCCCTGGCTGCTTGCATAAAAGACATTCCCCCTTTTAGATGCTCCGGCGGGAGCAACATGTGGCTTAGGTGCATTGTGCACTTTAGGCCCCGACTTGTCTGAATTTGGGGAGAATTGTAGCTTTTCTTAGATTTGAAGTCCCATTGGAACCCCCTTTTGTTAGAGCCACCAACATGAAGAGCAAAATCCTTCTTTTCGGAGTTTTTCTGCCATATCGGTCATCATCATGATATGCTCTCTTATGCTGTTGGACCCATCATACTTAGTGGTTAAGAGCCTCTGAATCAAAGTACCGGCATAAACTTTAGTGGAATATTTAAATTTCTCCTCGATTGAAGCCAAGTACTCCTAGCATTTTCGAAATCGGTGATTTCTCCCCTAATCTCGACTAAAATAGAGGCCTTCATAATCATTAGTTATAAGCGGTTAGACCGCTTCCATTTTTCAGCATTAGTCTCATAAATTTTCTTTTTCTCAACATAATTCTCCTCACCTTCGGTGGGAGGAATGGGAACGGCTACCCTTAAGGCATAGTCAAGGTCCAAAACTCCAACGATAAATTTTTTTTAATGTGTGAAAATTGCTCCTCATGAGCTGCTCAATGATATCAATAGTGGCGGCAACGTTTAAAACATCAAGTGCTGAACTTCAAAATACAGGGCAAACATTAGAAATGTCATAAGAATATATATTGCATGTAATTAACCCTACGTTGGTCTGATTAATAACATGCATAACTACAGTTCTAATTCATATCACCGTTGGGTAGAAAATGAAAAGAACTTAATAATTTTATATGTCAGCACATGATTACAAACAACTTTGGTCAGAATGTAATCATATGCATATATAATGCCAAAATTAATCATAAAAATCTCACAATTAAAATATCACGTTGGTTCAATTTTAATTAGAGACAAAACATAATAATATGGCGACATATGATTATTAACAACGTTGGTCAGAATATAACCATATGTATACATAATGCCAAACTTAATTATAAAATCTCACAATTAAAATATCTCATTGGTTCAATTTTAATCGGAGATTATACATAATAATATGGTAGGGATACATGAAATTTGGGCCAACGAAAGTAATTAAAATTAGTGCATAAAAGAGATACATAAAGCATAAGAAAATGCACTGAGAATAATAATGATATTAATAACAATAATACTATTTTTAGCCGGCCCAAAAAGAAAAGGTCCAAAAACAGTATATTTTGCGGCCCACAAAGAAAAGTGTGGAGCAGCCGGCCGAAAAAGGCCTAAAGTCATGCTTACGGCACCTCAAAAAAAAAATTCACTCGGCCCACAAATAAATTGCGCAGCCCAAAAGAAAATGCGTGCGCTCTGGGCCCAAAATCGCGCACGACTCACAAAAATCAGCGTGCTAGCCCAAGAAAATACCGCACGGCCCACAAAACATCCGCACGCGGCCGAAAAATCCCGCGTATGGGCCCAACAAAAAATGCGCACGCGGTGGCCCATTCACGCGCGCTGCGCGGCTTAACAAATCCATGCGGCTAGAAAATACCCGCACGGCCCAACAGCACAGGTGCGCAGCCCAAACAAAATGCGCACGACCCTTAAATCCCGCGCACAGGCCGAAAATCCTGCACGTGGCCTAGCTCACGCGTGCGCACACGGGAGGCCCAAAATTGCTCATGGTGCGGCCCAAGAAAATGTGCACGGGCGCGGCCTGGAAAAGTCCAAAACACTGCGCGCCTGCCTGAAAATACGGCTTGGTCCGAAAATCGCCGGCTCGGCCCAACATTACTCGCGGGCTGCGGCGGCCCACAATGCGCGCGCGGCCCAGACTGAAGCGCGCGGCTTGGCCCGCAAAAAGGAGACCGTCCGATCAGATCGGACGGCTCATGCCCGCGGCAGCCAAGACAAAAGCTCCAAAAACCTAACCCTAGCCACAAAACCGGCCTCCACCCGAAAAGCACGGATCTGAGCGGCGGCGCGACGGGCGAGCGACGAGCGCCGGACGCTCGACGGCGGCATGCGTGCAGCACCCAGCGCCCGCGAGGCGGCGGCCCGAAGCGGCGCCCATATCAGCGGCGGCCCACGGTGACGGCGGCCCCCCCGGCGCGAGCGACGGCGACGGCTCCCCGGACGGCGGCGCCCGCAACCGGCGGGATCAAAAACGTAAGGTCCCCGCCGCCGCCTGATCTAAATTTTTTTTGATTGAATTTCCGTCGATCTAAATGTTTCAATTTGGGGACTTAGGGTTCGGGATTTTGGGGCTTTTCGTTAGGATTTGCAAAAGAAAAGAAATCATCTCCTTCTAATTGCTAACCGAGCCCCAAACATTGGATCCAAAATTTTAATCAATAAATCCGAGATCGGGAAAAATTAATTTAGGGTATTAGGGTTCATGAAGATCTAGACACTGCTTTGATACCAAATATTGTAATTTTAATCTAAGTCTAACATAAACAATAGGCTTAATCCTAGATTCAATCATGAACACCTACCTAAAACTTTAGAGCAGAAGCGTCAATTTACATACCCGAGCGGATGATGCCATGGGTGTCGGTGCTCGGTTGATGCAATGAAGAGGTTGGCCGGCGTCACTGAAGTCGTGGACGGGACGGAGAGGGCTCGGTCTTCGTTCACCGCAGCGCCCGTTATGGATCGGGTTATTAGGGTTTTCGTGGTCTAGCTCAACTGCCGTGAGTTACCCTGCCGTAAACCCTCGTTTTTAATATGGTGCTGGGTGACCGGGACCGTAACCAACAGTTGGTTGCAGCGCTACCGATCATGGCACGAGTGGAGGGGCTCCTCCCTAAAATCTCGGAAGGTTGTTAGCCGAGATCAACCCAACAGGTAGGTCGAGGAAGGCGCGGAGGGAGGGGTCGGGGAGCGCGCAGCGGGCGTAGAAGGTGAGGGAGTGGTGGGCGAGAAGCGCGTGGGAGGAGGCGGTGGCGTGGAGGTGGCCGTGGAGCTTCTGCCCCTTGGGGAGGGCGCGGGCGGCGGTGAGCGCGGCGACGAGGTCGGCCAGCGAGCGCAGCTTGAAAATTCCCGCGTTTGGGCCACTGGGTGGACGGAAGGTGTAATGATTTTGCAAGTTGGACGTTGCTCGGCGCGGCATGCTTCTACTGGGCTTAGTTAGGTTAGCCCTTCATGGGCTGGAGCCTTAATGGCATGTTTCTTTGGAGAGAAAATTCGGTCCATGCCAATGTTCTGTGACTTTTGATTTTTACCATATTACTTTTATGTCGTCGGAATTGTAATTTTCTTTTAGAAATGCCAATCTGATAAGGTCATAGCTTTTTGACCAAGCCAAAATGACCCACATGCCCTTCCCAATTCACAAAATTGCATTGCATTAGTTGCTGTTGCCGCTTGAGAGAAAAAGGTTGGGTTGAAATTCCAAAACAGAAAGGACAGAGTAAGATAGAATGAGTCATTGGGAGAACATGAGAGGCGAAGGAAATGGCAAGGTCAGTTTTGTCAAATCGGAGATAACCCATTAACCCCACCTAACATCGGGTTTTACTCCCACGCACGCTTCTCAAAGCAGCTTGCAACGATTAACCCATTAGTGAATCAATACTTGATCCACTTCACATTTTCAGCACATACAAGATATAAACCACTTAGGCTAACATAGCGGTTTCACACACCGCCAGTTTTTTCGTATTGGGCAATTTACCAAAATACCCCTCTACTGCCTTTCTCGAAACTTCCTGCTTTCTTTACCACGAAGCATTGCCCAAGCTTTGCCATCTTTCTTGTGGTCCCAATGGCTTGTCGTCAAGGCTCTCACGCGTCCGGATTCTACCGAACCGTCCTTGCTTGCAAACGACCAAAGTGATTCTGTACATCACATGCTTCTCTTGCGCATAACGGCACCTGGCTTTTTCGACCGTTTGGACCTCGACTTCTCCCTGAGCTTGGTCCCGATCCACCTTGCCGTTGCCCATCCACCACTGGCAGCTCCCGCTTCGGTTCCTCATCGTCCCAGCTTGCAACCACCCCGCAAGCCTCGGTCATCTTCAGCGTCTTCTTGACCGTTCTAGACCTCAGCACCACCCTGTGCTTAGTCCCGGTCCACCTACGCCTCACCATGACCTAACTCCAAAGTCCTGCAACCAACACCAAGAAGCAAACCGTCACTTAGCACCACACAATACATAAAGATCATTAATTTGCGTAATTTATTCATATAATGCACAATACAAAAAGCATGCACCCAAATTACTGATCCTAATCCTAAAACCAAGTAATAAACCCAAGTGCACATTAGCAACAACACCTAGGTCAAACCATGATCAAAATCCAAGAATTCCAGAGAACAATCTTAGACCACCGAGAAAAACCAGTCTAATTGCCTGCTGGACTGACACGAGTACTCGGATGCTCAAAAAATGAAGCACTCAAAGCCAACAAGTACCTACCAGAAGCCTACGACCATCACAACAGACCACTACGACCATCGAATACACAGGCTACGACTACCACACAAATCGCTACGACTATCGATCACACAGGCTGCAACTACCACAACTGATCGCTACAATTGCCGCTCACAAAGGCTATGACTATCGATCGCTACAACTTACGACTATCGAACACCATAGCTTATGACTACCAATCACGACCAGGCAGTAAGCTACGACAATCGATCACCAGGCTATGACTATCGATCACACATGGTCGTTCAAGCACTGAAGCTTTCGACCACCCCGTGGTCGTTCTGCTGATTAGACCTGCTGATCATACTGATCAACGTATAGCCAATTGAACCGACCGACCACAAAGTCGTAATCAGTGAATACTCCAGTAGTCGTAGCCCAGACTAACTCGTAAAGCAAAAGACGATCTTTTGCAAACTCTTCAAAAACCAAAATCACCCTCTATAGATAGTCTAATCCAAAATTTAATTACTCATCACAACCACGGGGTGACCTTCACATGGTCTCACACTTTGTAGCAGTGAATTAAAGAAACCAGTTTAGCTAGTTGTGTGGTTGAGTACATGAACGAAAGAAGGAAATGGGGGCGCGAGAGATTAATGGGTAGATTGATGAAGTTCTTGGCTAGATATGTGCTATATACCTCCTCGAAACTTCGGCAGCATGTCCTTGAACCAGCTTAGCTCGAGGTCCAGATTGTACGCCGTGGGGATGGACAAGTTAAACCTGTTGGAACTAATCTTGTTGTGTAGTTATTACTGTGGTCGTAGACGAGTACTCGTGTGTTCGAGTACCGTGGTCATAGTCGAGCACTCGTGTGTTCGAGTGCTGTGATCATAGTCGAGTGCTCGGGGTGTCCGAGTACTGTGTGGTCGTAACGAATACTCGTGTGTTGAGTACTACGTGGTCGTACTTGTGTGTTGAGTACTCTGTAGTCGTGTGTCGACAGTAGTCGTAAGTCGAACTACTTAGTGGTCATAGCACAGTAGTCATGCTACAGTGGTTGTAGCACAGAAGTCGTGCTACAGTGGTCGTAGTTACACAGTTGTCGTAACTACATAGCCGATGGTCGGTACTTATAAACTACAGAGAACCAGTCGGTGCTCGGAAGACCTGTATGGTCGGAGATACTGGTCGACAAGCTGTGGTCGGTGAAGCAGTCGAAGGCACCGTGGTCGAAGATGTGGTCGACAAGCCGTGGTCGGTGAAGCGGTCGAAGGCACCGTGGTCAAAGGTACCATGGTCGAAGGTATCGTTGTCAAAGGCATCGAGCAACCGTGGTCGGTGGCGTAGTCGAGCAACTATGGTCGACAGGACATGGTCGAAGGAGAACAGTCATGGTCAAAGGACTCGTCAGTGGACCCAAAGCTGAACCCGAAGGATTGTGTAAGTCGTAGCCAGATAGCAGTTAGTCTGTGAGAAAATGGTCGTATTCACTACTCCGAGTGTGATGGTTAGTGGAGCGAGTCGTACGGGTAGTAGGGAGTGTGCGAATCATAGAGATCGTGGCCGGAAGACTCGGGCAGTCTGTTAGCTCGTGTATTTGTAACCTGTGTCTGTAAATACAATGAGAAAACCGAAAAGCAGTGACGGATTGAGGCAGCACAATAACTCTTTTATGTCTTGAGTAGATTGAGGTGTTCGTATGAGTTTTGACTACCTTGTGTGAGTGTTCTGTTCCATCCCTGGACTAACAAAACCTGCTCTGTAGTAGCTCGGGGAGCAGCGCCGTGGTGCCAAAGACGGCGAAGTTTGCGCCGTGCGGGAAGTCGTCCGGGGCATTCCCTGCCAAGCTTGGCGGCACAAACGGCAGCTGGAACCCTTGTGCTGCACCCAAATCAAGGTTCGTCAAATACATGGTAGTACCTACGTAGGGTTACTGAGTACGTACAAGCTGTAACTGTTGATCGATTTGTCAAGATTCGCAGTTCGATGAACGTACACCGGGCGGACGTTATACAACTGGTAATATCTACGTACTGATGGTTTGGTCAAGTTTAAGCCCACGTTTCATAAACTAATTCAAAAAGGTTTTTATCTTAGCCATTTCATTCAGAATTTCTTTGTTGCTAACGACATACTCTGATCGATATACAATCCAATATTAACCTGCAGAGTTGCGTACTCACCGTAGAAGTCAAGCATGACGCGCCCATCGCAGATGCGGCCGGTGGGCTTCTTGTAGTACGTCATCCCGTAGGGCAACTCCACATATGGGTTCGGGCGCAGGGCGGAGTGGGGGAGGTCGTCGAGGAAGGCGCGTAGGGAAAGGTCGGGGAGCACGCAGCGGGCGTAGAAGGTGAGGAGGTGGCGGGCGAGGAGTGCGTGGGAGGAGGCAGTGGCGGGGAGGTGGCCGGCCTTGAGGAGTGGCTGTGGAGCTTCTGCCCCTTGGGGAGCGCGCAGGCGACGGAGAGCGCGACGAGGAGGTCGGCCAGCAAGCGAGCGCAGGCACGCGGCGCAGCGAGTGGTGTCAACGGTTGGGGCATCGCGGTCTAAAAATAACAGAGTCAAGTTCGCTCGCCAACGGGGGGCATCGTGGTCTAAAAATAACAGTCTCTCGAGTTCGATTCGACTCGACTCGCGTGGCTTAGTGGTATCCAATGGAGCCCGACGACGACACGGCCTGTTAAGGCCCACTAAATAAACGGCCGTGTCGAGCTGGCTCGCGATCGTGCCTGCCGGTATGGGCATGGTTACAGCTTAAGGGGCCGTGTTGGCCTGGTCGGTCCGTTAAGTCGGGAAAAGAGGAATTTTAAAAAAAATGTAGAAAATTAAGAAAGAATTATAGAAAATTAAGAAAAAATTCAGAAAATTATAAACATTGTTAATCATCAAAATAAATATTTTCAATGACATAATGAGTTTTATTAACTTATTAAATTACATGGAATGGTTGCCTCATTAAAAACTTTATCAAGTAAAAACTCATCTTGAGAAAACCTTGATAAAGAAAAAAAAGAGTACAGCCTATAAAGCTCATTGGTGACTACATATGAAGAAAAATATTGAAAATCCTATTCATTGCAATCTAGATATAAATTCTCAAAAGATTCTTTTAAATCTCTATTATCTGCAGTATGTTGGAGTCTTGATTCAGTTTGTTCCCAGTCTTTGACGGTCAGAAGGATTTCAACCATCTCGTTAGAGAGACTTGTTCATCGCTCCTTGATTATTCTTCCAGATAGACTGAAGGCTGACTCTGAGGATACTGTAGAGATAGAAACAGTCAACATATCCTGCGCTAATATGGATAGCACTGGATATGTTACTTTCTGGGTTTGCCACCATGAAAGGATGCTCAATTCTTGCTCGAAGCTGAAGCTATCACTGTTGAGATAGCTTAATAGATCTTTAGTGTTTTGTCGCCTTCCTCCTCTTGACTGATGTGTACCTGTACCTGCACGAGAATCTCCAGAGGAAAAACAAAAAATATTGCCCCATTGCATAATCCCCCTAGAGGTGCTAGGGGCTACCGGGGGTCTTTTCAAATGCACGGATCTAAACTTATTTTCACATTTCTCTATACCTCATATAATTTATCGTTAACTACTCAATAGTATGTACAATAGTCTAAACCGGTAGCATCATTTAAAAGTTGTAATACATTTATAAATCCTTAGAGTTTGGCGTTAGGATTCAAAATAAAGGCGAATGTATATAAAATAGGAATTTTCCTCCAATATTTAAAAAACTTAGTTTTCATGGCAACTACAACATCCTGTAGTATAAGATCATTTTCAAAAGCCTTTAGGTGAGTGGCAATTTCAAGAATGTTATGAACAATTAGAGGAGATGTTGGATAGTATACTCAAGAAAGACAAAGTGTAGCTTCATGAAAAAATTCTGAAAAGGAAAATATTTTTTCACCAACAACCCAATCATCTTCGGTAAGTTCAGAGTCTCTAACTTGGGTTCTACTGGAGAAGCTACAAGATTGATGACCTTGGGTGTGTGTAATACCACTAAATTGCAAAAGAGAGAATTAAGGAGAGAAAGGGCGGTTTTTGCCATTAGACCCATCGGTTTTTAGAATGCCGAATAAGAGACGCTCGTAGAGGTTCCCATGCCACCCAGGAACGGTCGGCACCGTCTAGAAAGCCGCATAAAAGTAGCGCTCTCAGATGTTCCCAGACCGTCCAGGGGCGACCGGCGTCGTCTCGCGTATTGGGTTTTCGTCATTTGGCAGGAAATTCTATTCTTACCTCTTACCGATTTACCCGCTGCAGTAGAAGAGTGCCAAATAGTACAAGGCTGCCATAGGACCAAAAAGCCCATAGTGCCATAACCAGTCAAAACAAAAAGGGGAAGGGCAAAAGCGGTATTTCACAGGGGGAGTGATGACCATGCCTCTTAAGTAGACAAGACAACACACAGCCACTTTACCTGTTCCACTTTTCTGCCACAGCCAGAACCAAGTCTAGCCCCATCTCACTTTTCACTTCCCCAGCCAAGAGAAAGAGAGAAGGCAGAGGGAAAGGGAAGGCAAGAAGGAGAAGGGTAAAGTGGAGAGGAGGTCCCAACGAAGCTCAGATGACACGATCGACAACATCCAGAGGAGACCATCCACCACCACCGAGAACCCGACCTTCGTTAACACCCACTTCCGCTTCTAGTCCCGCAAATCAAGTAAGTGGCCATCCCCCATGTTTATCCAACATGGCCACGCAAGCACAACTCTTGAGCAGTCAAGGCCGGAGGGGAGCATCCAACGGCAGGGCCAGCTGGATCTGGCCCCGGCCGGCTAGCCTAGGAAGAGCCGCCGACGGCACGCCCCGCTCCCTGGGCCGGAGCCCCTCTGCACTGCTACCCGCTGAGAGAGAAAGGGGGCGTGGAGGAGGAGGAGTGGCCGGCGGTGAGCACTGGACCGGCGAGCCCTTAGCACGGCCGTGCGTCGCCGCGCCGCTGGAGGAGCTCTCGGGTATAGTCGGAGAGAGAGAGGGGGCCCGCGGAGGCCGACCGGTGATGGCCCAGGGCCGGCGAGCCGAGCTCAGCCACGCGCCGGTGCCACGCCGCCGCATCCCCTTAGAAACCACCAGACGGGCAAGAGAGGAGAGGGAGGGGATGCGGGAGAAGTAGGGGAGAAGGAGGGGTGGCCGGCGGCGGGCACAGGGCCGGCGGGCCTTGAGTTTGGCCGTGCGTCATCGTGCCGCCTGGGGGAGAGCTCGAGCTCCCACAGGTGAGAGAGAGAGTGTGAGGAATGGGAAGGGACTAAGGCCATTCGGCCGAAAGAAATAAGAGGTGAGAGACGGTCGGGTGGGGAAGGAAGAGAAGAAGGGGCCGACCAGGTAAGAAAAGAATAGAGAGAAGGAAAAAAAGAAAGAGAAGAAAAGAAAAAGGAAAGAAAAGAGGAGAAAAAGAAAAGAAAAGAGGAGAAAAAGAAAATAAAAAGGAATAGGGGGTTTTTGGTGCTCGTGCGACTGGTCCCTGAAACCCATGCGTTTTTACGACAGAATTGGGATATACGTGTAGTATCGTCATCGCCTATTTAATCTCTGGTTTCGTTATGATGTGATAAGTCGGATTAATTGCTTGTCCAGGTGGAGGTCCTGAGTCGACGCCGTCCGCACGTTCTTCCGCTCCGCTTGGTTAACAGGCAAGTGCATGGTAGAGCGGTAGACCAGAGTTTATGAATATGCGATGTTTACATGATGTGATAATGTTTATGTGAAAATACGATGATTATTTATGGATGACAATGGGCATTTGCATTTGCATTATGTGCACTCAAGAGTGAGGGCGGTGAGAAAGTCCTAAGCTATGAGTAAAGCTAGCGGACTAATCCGGAGTGCTTTTGAGTAAGACCTACTTCGATAGGCCTCCACGGGAGTGGAGAGATCCCCGTGCCGATATGGGCGGGCCCAAGATTATGGGTGAACATCAACGGGTGTTCACTCGGCAATACCGGTATTTGCAATGTGATGAGCAAATGAGCATGTAGAGCAGGGTTGCATTGCATTGATGATTTGGCAATGTGGAACACAAAAATGCATGTGAAGTAGGTACGAACAATGTGGAACCTTGAGAATGATGATACGAGCATGGCTATACATGCAGAGTATGTTGGTTGGATTAAATTGTTTTCCTGTTGTGTTAGTATTTATCGTCCTATTATGTACATACTGAGTCCTTGGACTCACCCTTGCTTTTTTGTTTATTTATAGGTGATCGTTGAGGACGCCATGCTTGGGGCAGGAGTAGCACATGAATAATTTTCACAAACTAACAACACTCCCTGTACCACCTTTTGTCGATTTATTTTAGTCTCTACTAGTCTGCTGGAGTAAGGGCTAAAAGAGAAACTATGTTGTATCTATTCACTTCTACCTAAATATATTAGTGTTGATTCTCTAGTAATTGAAGGAAAGGTAAGAATGTGAAATGGTGGTAGCATTCCGGGCCCAGAGGATGGGCGGGGTGTTACAGTGTGAAGGAAAACAGATAAGGTGCTCTTATATGGCAATATAAATTTAAGCATAAGGTAAGTAGAGTTCTATCTAACAGGCATGTCTAAGTCGAATTTTCTAGGACAGACGTTCATTGCTACACAAAAAGCTCTTATATGCGGCTATTCGTTGGTTAGAACAATTAATATATGAAATTGCACCCCTAAAAGAATCAATACAAGCATTTAATCTTTTTAAACCAGATTTAACAATAAGATTACTAATATGACAAGCACAACGTTGATGCAGTAAGAAAGATTGTGCATAAGTATTAAACAAAGGAGTAAGAATTTTCATAGCCTTAGTGTTTACAGCTGCATTATCTAATGTTATAGAAAAAATCTTATCCGTGAGGCCAAAATCTTCTACAACTTTAATAATACTTTCTGCAATATTTTTTAACAGTATGCGAAACATTAATTAATTTAAATCCTATAATTCTTTTTTTCCATTACCCAGTCATCATTAACATAATAAGCAATTACCCAGTCATCATTAACATAATAAGCAACAACACTAATATAATCCTCTCTAGCCCTACCACTCCATATGTCTGATGTCAAAGCAATAGAAAATGTACAGGTGTGAAACATTTCTTTCAATTTTTCATGACAATTGTTATAATATTTAATTAAATCTCTAGTTGTGGTTTGCCTAGATACATCACTAAATTGAGGGTTATGAGCAGTCCTAATATATTTTTGAAAAGCATCAGACTTACCAAATTTAAAGATAAATCTTGAAAAGCAATTAATCTACAAAGAGATTCTCGAGCTACCTCTGGGTTGTACTCCCAAGTAAGTACCGAGCCATCGGGGTTATATTGCAGCTGCATTTGGCGCATTTGTATTCCTTGCCTTCTTTTGCAACTTGCAGTATGCCATTGCAGGTGACCCATCCCACCTGAAGATTTTACAGATAATTCATTACCATAAATTTTACAAACAATATACCTCACCGAATTTCCATCATCGTCAGTCTTGAACTTCTTGTCGAAATCGTTCTAGACTCCTGATTTACTAGATCTTGTTCTTTTTACACCCGTGCTATTGGTTGTGGATGCACTTGTTGAGACAGTAGAAGATGGATCGATTGGATCCTGCACCACCTGGGCCGTCACTTCTTCTGGCTCTCCAGTTTATTGTGGATGTGGATCTTCCGTAGATGGATATCCTTCTTGAAAGGATTGCATATCCTCCGCCGAGAGGCCGAATTCGAAGAGTTGAAAATCGTAATTCTCCATTGAATCAACTGCAAATTGAAATAGTAAAGAACAATTAACTTACTATTGAATCAATAAATAATCACAAAAAATTAAAATAAGATAGCACTATTACCTCTTTTGCAGTTCTCAGAAAATTCTTTGAAGATTTTTAGAATTTTCTGAATTTTGCATGAATTTCTCACTAATTTTGCCAAATTTGCGTGAACACTACCGGATTTTTCACAGCTAAACAGAGAGATGAGTGTGAGGTTTGAGGTATGAAAAATGGAGGCCGGATGCCCCCTATTTATAGAAAAAGGTTTAGATTTTTTTGAATTGTTTGCTATTTTTTCGAATTGTTTACACCCCAATAATAAAAAATGGCTATATGTAACCAGGCTGGGCCATGCCGTGCCGTACTGGCACGGCTCGTTTACGGCCGTTGGTGGGCCGGGCCAATAGTACCGGGTCGCGACCCAGCACGGTTGGGCCTGGCCCACTTGGACAGCACTAGCGCGGCTTGAAAATTCCCCTGTTTGGGCTAGTTGGGTGGACGGAAAGTGCATTGATTTTGCACATTTGGGTAGCTGGGCTAACATGCGTCATATTTGCATAAATTTTCAGTCATTTATTCTTATTATTTCTTATATTTTAGGACTATTTATCATCATTTATATGCTTTTGTATAATTAATTTCACGAATTGGATTATTTTACATTTTTTCCATATTTTTTGCAGGCCAACGCGATCGAGGCGCATAAACGACAAATCTGGACTTTTGGGACTACTTCGTACTGATGTACATGTCGTTGTAGATGTGCAAGATCTTCCTGCGATGAAATCGGACTTCTGGAGAGTCCAAACAGAAGGAAGCAGTAATGGAGAAGGACCTTAATGTAAATTCTAAAATCTTAGAGGGCTAAACTACAAAATACCAAATCTCCAATCTTCCCTCAAACCCCTAGCTCTGCCCAGAAATTTCCTCAAGCCCGGCTTGCTTCTTCCTTAGCCCCCATTTGCTCTCCCCTCCTCACTTCTGTAGCTCTGGCCATCGGTGAACGCTGGCTGCAGCTCGTCGGTGTGCCCCCACCACCCTCTTCTCTAGCATCCATTGCCCCTCTACGCCGCCACATCTATCCAATGTGCGTCGCCATCTCCCTTTCCCCAACCATCTCGAGCCACCTCTCCTCTCCTTCCACTGCGCCCCTCTACTCACTACCGCCGGCCGCCATCTTCCCCTTCCTCCACCAAATCCCGCCACCTTCCTCCCTCCTCACTCTCTCTGCGGCTCTCCACTGGCCACCTTCTTTTGGCCTCTACCATTCAAATCCCATGTGCCGCCGCTCTACTACCTCCCTACTCTGCTCTTCCTTGTCCCCTTTTGCACACCTTCCCCCCTCTTCTCTAGCTTCGTCGACGGTGAGGCCACAACACCACCTTCTCTAGAACCGACACCACCTCCTCGCCGTGGCCGACAACGCTAACCGTGAGTTCCCCCACCTCGGCTTCTTCTTCCTTGACTCCTCCTGCCGCTATGACGTCAACCTCACTGCCTCCGGCGACGATCTTCCTATGCCTCTTCTTCCCCAACCTCGGTGACACCTCCACTGACCTATCTACTGCTACTTTACCTCGGTTGATCTCAATTCCTCTCCCTTTCTCTTCTTGCTATTTTCAAGTATTGTTCAACTAGATTGCTGTTAGTAATTGTTCATTTCTATTGCACTGTGAGATTGTGAATTGTGGATACTGTGTGTATGAGATGTTATATGTAGGACTGTGCAATCGGTTTTTTTGGTTTAATCGGTTCGGTATATATGGTAAATACGGAGTTTGTAGTTCGGTAATATACGGTATTTTTAGAAGTACGGTTCGGTATCGGTAAATCCCAATTTATTTCGGTGCGGTATCGGTAAATACCATATTTACCAAAGTTGACGCGAATTGCAAACGATATAACAAGTTAGTTACTAGTGAGACAAGTAGGTGATAATACATATACTATTGGTAATAGAATTAGAATTTTAGAAACACTCATAGGAAGAGGATTCTTGCTGCATATGCATGCATGGGCTATTATTCACAGTTTCACACTTCATTATTCCTTTCATTAGTGTACTTATCCGTACGTGCAGCATATACACATGTACAAGAGTATATATACAGTGTTGCGTCGGTGCAGGTTACTGCACAGTCCCTTATTTTCTAATATGGTAAGTTACTGCACTCAATCCAAGAGTATATATACAGTGTTACGTATAATCTTTGAGAAAGAGCATACACTATACGCGGAGATATGCATACATCTATCGTGCGCGGCTGCGCCCATGTGTCCACGCAGAGATACGCTGGATTGCTGGTCATGCACTGGCACGTGGGTGGGTGAACATATTGCCGATCCAGGTGTGTGCCCGCCCACGCAAAAGGCCATGCATACTGAAAGGAATAATGAAGTGTATACGATCCAGGTGCTTGCCCGCCCACCCATGGTATGTGATTGCAGCACTGTGCATTTCGGTATTTTCGGTTTTTAGCCGGTTTTTCCCGAAAAAACCGAATACCAAAAAACCCAAAATTTGAAAACCGAACCGAATACCAAAAACCGGTCAAACCGAGTTGACCGGTTCGGTTCAGTTTTTTTGGTTCGGTTTTTTCGGTTCGGTTGAAAAATGCACAGCCCTAGTTATATGTGATGTTTGTTCAGTACTTGTGGACTTCCTCTGTTAATTTCGCTTCTAGTAATATTCCCGATTAATTGCAGTTAGTATTGTGCTCATTGTTCAATTGTGATATGTGGTACATTTAGTAGCAACACTTGTGATTCTGTGTTTTCACTAGTGTAATTAGTGTTCTGTGAGTTAGTGTTGTTGATTTTCTATTAGTAATAATTGTCGGTCAATTGTGGCTACGATCAGTGTCCAATTTGTGTCATTTGTGTCTTTGTCAGTGTTAGCTTTTGTTGTCTTTGTCAGTCTGTGCGTGGTAACTTTGATCATTATCTGTTAATATCTATCTATCTAATGTTCATGTGTTGTTGACTGTTATAATTTGTGCTGTCCTGCGAATTAGCTAGTCAGCAACTGTTCCCTCTACTCTTGCTGTCTCGACTCCTTCTCTTGTTTCTAGAACCCCTAGTGCTTCTGGACTCCCTCTCTTCTTCTTTTCGCGGTCAGTCGTTAGCTAGGTCGTTCGTAGTTGTTTGATTGTGTTGTCCTGTGCCATCGTTGTTTAATTAGCCATCGACCATCTTCCTCTCTTTCTCTTGACCCCTTCCGTGCTTCTAGACTCTAGTGCTTCTAACTCCCTTTTTCTTTCTTTCAGTCGGTAGCTAGTTAGGTAGTAGGTCGGTAGTTGTGTTCATCCTTGTAGTTGTTCGTTCGGTAATGCGACTTAAATTCGCACGGTCGTTCGTCTTGTCGTTTTAGTTGTGTTCATTCGTTAAGTTCTTTGTCGTTTCATCTGTGCGAATTAGAGTTCGTTTGATAGTTAGTTCGTTCGGTCGATTCGGTAGTCGTTGTAGATTTAGTTTTCTCCCCCATTTCAATTGATCTAGTTTTAGCTAAGCACAGTTAGCCTTAGTCTTATTCCTGTGAAGAACACGACACTCGCCGCTATTTTAGTGGCAACCTGTGCACTTGCGGGTGTGTTATTTTTGCACAATCATAGGCTCTCTACAAGCTGTTACTATTTATAAGTTAAAGTCAAAAGCCATCAGCAAAAGCCAATAATGGCATATTTCTTTAGAGAGAAAATTTGATCTATGCCAATGTTTTTGTGACTTTTGATTTTTGCCATATTACTTTTATGCCATCGGAATCGTAATTTTTTTTCTAGAAAATGCCACTCCGAGAAGGTCGCAGCCTTTTGATCAAGCTGAAATGACCCATATGCCCTTTCTAATTCACAAAATTACGGGCCTGTTCTTTTCGGCTGCGGCTTATGACTTTTGGCTTAAAATTTTGAATTTTGGCTGTGTACGGTACAGATTACGGAGAGACAGATACTCACTTGCGATTTTGGCTGGTACAGATGTTGGGCTTTTAACATGTAGATCGTTTAACTTGTAGACCTCGTCTTAAGAAAATACTCCGTTTGAAAGTTAGGTACTGTAGCAAAAGCCAAAAGCCGCCAGTTTTTGACTTAAAGAACATGCCCTACATTGCATTAGTTCCTGTTGCCGCTGAGAGAAAAAAGTCTTGGTTGAAATTCCAAAATAGAAATGACAGAAAGATAGAATGAGTCATCGGGAGAATATGAGAGAGGGGGAGAAGAAAATGGCAAGGGCAGTTCTATCATTTTGAGAAAAGTTGAGTCACTAATGGTATTTCCCAAGGAAGTTTATGATTCTGATGGTGTAAAATCAATAAGGCAAAAAAGCAAGACCAAATTGGTGTTATAGACCAAATTTTCTCTTCTTTAGACAACCAATTTCATTCTTATTTTTATTTGCGATCACCAATTTCGTTCATCTTGGGCAGAAAATTTTCGATGTGTCAAATCCGCAGCTTATTTCGATTTTGGATCGCTTTGTCTTCATTTTATCCAAAAATACAAAGAGTTGAGCATAGCTTGATTTACTTGACAGGCCACAATTTTAATCATCTTGCAAATTAACACCAATCGTGTTAAACATATGGTGTATGACAACTCGATGGCACAACTGCCAAATTTTATATGAGCGTGCGTTGCAACAAAATTCATTTAATGCATAAATAATCATGCTATGGAAAAGTATTACTTTGATATGTTGGGAAGTGAAAAGTGGTGAGAAGTCGAATGAATAGGATGGTTAGAGGAAAACGCACGTACAACCACTAACTCGTTTTTTTATAATAATAATGATATGCTTTTTCAATATTATTACACTGTACTATAATTTATTTATTTATTATCGAGTATAGCAGGGTTTCCTTGTCGTGCAGGTTTCCAACAAGGGAGGATCGGCGTATGGTCCGTTGAGCACGCCGGTGGCAATAACTTCGTACGCCTCCTCCGTCAAATGCGCGCCGTCCCAGCTCACGAACTTGGCCGGGTCACCCCAAATGGTGGCGTTCGCGTTGCACGGGCTGCCGGTGTGGTAAGTGCCGTTGCCACCGCAGCATGCAACTAGAGGATTCGGAATCCCTGCAACCAAATTAAACAGAGTTAGCACGTACTGCAGATTATTTATGTGCACTTAAAAATTCTTTAAAAAAATCATGGGGCATGTTAACAAATGCACTCCTTTTGTAATTTGCACATTCGTCTATCTTAACAAGCCCAGCATCGAGAACTGAACGGTTGGCTGGGACGTCGGCGTGCGTCCCAATCGGTCCAGATTCGACTCTGTCGATCTATACGCTCATAAATAATTTTTATGGGTACATACGTGTGCGTATTAAGTGAAACAATACGTTTTTATGTTCCGAAGATCTTCTCTGATTAATCTTATAGCCTGTGTTGGAGACACGCATAACATAATGTGCGAGAGTTGTATGGGTCTTTCTTGTCCCCTCGAAAATAACAAGCCCAGCATCAATCCCAATTAAGGCAGCGATAGTTGCTTGTTATGGTGACGTTTCGTTTGATCTTGTTCGGGTCTATTAAGGTCGCTCACCGAACTTGGCCGGGTTCTGGAAGAGCTGCGAGGCGGCGCCATAATAGTCAGCGTAGATGAGCTTCACGCCCGGGTTAAGCGGCTTAAGCCTATCGATCTCCGCCTGCAGAACCAGGTTGTGGCGCTGGGAGAAGTCGTTGTACCAACGGAGGCATCCATACTGATCATACTCCGATTTGTCCTGGCTCTGGAAAGCGCTGAGGTAGGAGGGAGCACAGCCTCTCAGCATGTTCCCAGGCACGACGATGGTCTTCGCGCCAAGGCTGATCAGTTCCTGCCGATTTCAGGGCATGGTTTTAATCTCATCTGATTCTACAACTTATTGCGAGATGATGTGAAGATGCTATGGTAGTTTTTATTACTAAAAGGGGATAAATAGGACGGCGGATGAGGTAGGGGGACGACCCTTAATTGGGAAAAAATCCGCTTCATTCTTACCTGGATGGCAGAAACGATGGCGCCGACGACATCAGGGATAAGTAAGTAAGCTTGGTCGCGGGGTCGGCCGCTGAAGGACCAGTAGTTGTAGTCGTTCGCTCCGATCCCGCCCAGCAAGATGAGAGACTCGCGTAGAACCTTCTTGGAGTCTTTGCAGCAGTAAATTAAAGAAATCAGTTTAGCTAGTTGTGTGGTCGAGTACACGCACGAAAGGAGGAAACGGGGGCGCGAGAGATTAATGGGTAGATCGATGAAGTTCTTGAAGGATCTATTTTCTTTAGGACCTCCTAGGGTAGATCTAGCGGGGTTACTTCTTTTCTCTAGGGTTCTTGAGAGACTCGGAGAGGGAGAGGACATTAGGGTTTCGGGTACCGACCTTCTGGTGCACTAGAGGAGGAGGTTGCCATCTCGGGGAAGTGCGGGCACGACGACGGTCGGAGAAGAACGGCGACGGCGGCAATCTGGAGAAGACGCAGAGGAGCCGGTGGAGCTTCCCGTCGCTTGGAGCGCCCCCTCTAGATCGGGTTTTAGGGTTTGTAGGTGGGGAAGGTGGCGGCACGGTGAACCTCGTCGTGCGTGCCGCCCCGGCCCCCACCTCTCTTTTATATGGCGCTGGCGACAGGGGCCCACCAGCCGATTTGGGCTGGGCGCCCCCGATCAGGGCGCGGTGGACAAGGGGTTCCATATGGCCGTTGGGCCATATGGACGAGATCAATCTAACATTCTCCCCCTTGATCTCAGTCTATACTTTATCTTTTAATTACTTTTGACTTTACACATTCCATCACAGATTAGTGCATAGAACATGTCTCATCGTCACGGTCAATCGCCGATAGATTCAACAGTTACAATACACCTCTCTGTTCTGAAACAGTTACTTTAATCTTTGGGCCATCTTTTAGTCCAGGATCATAGGCTTTCCCTTAAACCCATGCCGGCTACATGTTCTCTGAACACGTTGGGTGGTAAGCCTTTGGTAAGCGGATCCGCTAACATCTTTGCGGTACTTATATGCTCTAAACTTATAATTTGATCCCGAACTTTATCTTTCACAACATAGTACTTTATGTCAATGTGTTTGGCAGCACCACTTGACTTATTGTTGTGGGCATACGTTACTGCGGGTTCATTATCGCAGTACAACTTAAGTGGTCTATTGATGTCGTCAACCACTTTTAAACCGGGTATGAACTTCTTTAGCCAGTTCACCTGCCCCGTAGCCTCATAACATGCTACAAACTCGGCATACATTGTGGACGATGTAGTGACGGTTTGTTTTGAGCTTTTCCACGATATAGCTCCTTTAGCGAGAGTGAATACATATCCGGATGTAGACTTTCTATCATCTCCCGCAAAATCAGAGTCTGTATACCCCACTATATGGAGTGAGTCTGATCTTCTGTATGTCATCATGAGGCCTTTTGTTCCTTGCAAATAACGCAAGACTTTCTTTATCAATTTCCAATGTTCTATTCCAGGATTGCTCTGGAATCTGCCAAGTAACCCGGTAACAAATGCTAAGTCAGGGCGTGTGCATACTTGAGCATACTGTAAGCTTCCGACAGCTGAAGCATATGGAACCGCTTTCATTTGATCGATCTCATACTGGTTCCTGGGGCATTGAAAATCCCCATATCTGTCGCCCTTGACTATAGGTGCAGGTGATGGACTACTTTTATGCATACCAAATTTCTTTAAGACTTTCTCTATGTATGCCTTTTGTGACAGTCCCAATACCCCTTTGTTTCTATCTCGGTGAATTTCGATCCCTAGAACGAATGAAGCTTCACCAAGATCTTTCATATCGAAGTTTGAGGACAAAAACTTCTTTGTTTCCAGTAGTAGGCTAACATCACTACTAGCTAGTAGGATATCATCCACATACAGGATTAGGAAGATAAACTTCCCATCTTTAAACTTTGCATAAACACAGTTGTCCTCTACATTCTCTTTAAACCCAAATTTTCTTATTGTACTGTCAAACTTCAAGTACCATTGTCTTGAAGCTTGCTTTAACCCATAAATTGATTTCTTTAGGCGGCATCCCATTCTTTCATTTCCTTCCACGACAAAACCTTTCGGTTGTGCCATGTAAACATTTTCCTCCAAATCCCCATTAAGAAATGCCGTCTTTACATCCATCTGATGTAACTCTAAATCATAATGTGCTACTAATGCCATTATGATTCTGAAGGAATCTTTACATGAGACTGGAGAAAATGTCTCATTGTAATCAATCCCTTCTCTTTGCGTAAATCCTTTTGCCACAAGTCGCGCTTTGTATCTTTCTATATTCCCTTGGGAGTCAAGCTTTGTCTTGTAGACCCATTTACAGCCTACTGTTTTGGCTCCTTTAGGAATAATTTCCAAGTCCCAGACTTTATTAGTCTTCATGGACCTCATTTCCTCTTCCATGGCATCAAGCCATTTTGAGGAATTTTCGCTTCTCATGGCTTCTTCAAATGAGGTGGGATCATCCTCCATTTGAAATTCCTCTGTATGATAAATCTGATAATCATCAGAAATAGCTGATCTTCTTACTCTTTGAGACCTCCTCGGGGCCTCCTCATTCGGTACATCTACTGTTTGAGGCTGCTGTTGCTCCCCCTCATCTGTGGCAATAGGTTCTGTATGATCCTGAAGAGCAGGTTCTTCATTCTCATTTATTGTTGCCACGGGAGGAACAATAACAGGTGCTGGCACCACAGTGTCTTGTAACGTCGGTGCAGCGACAGCAGGTAGAGTGAAGAATGGCTCTTGAATCATCGGAGTGGGCGCATACACCCGCTTCTCTTCAAGGTCAATCTCTCGAGCTACCATGCTCCCCCTCATCATTTCATCTTCTAAGAAGACAGCATGTCTCGTTTCTACAAACTTTGTATATCTGTCTGGACAGTAGAAACGATAACCTTTTGACTTTTCAGGGTAGCCAATGAAATGGCAACTTACTGTTTTGGGATCAAGTTTCCCAAGATTTGGGTTAAATACTTTAGCCTCAGCAGGACTCCCCCACACACGTAAGTGGTTTAGTGAGGGAACTCTTCCTGTCCACAACTCGTACGGTGTTTTGGGCACCGACTTACTAGGCACTCTGTTGAGAATATGAATGGCGGTTTTCAACGCCTCCATCCATAAACTCAATGGGAGTGTGGAGTAGCTCATCATACTTCGCACCATATCCATCAGGGTACGGTTGCGTCTTTCAGCTACTCCATTTTGCTGAGGTTCGCCCGGCATAGAATACTGGGCCACTATTCCATTTTCCTGTAAAAACCTCGCAAAAGGTCCAGGAACTTGTCCATATGGGGTATGTCGACCGTAGTACTCCCCCCCACGATCAGATCGGACTATCTTAATCTTTAAATCGTGTTGGTTTTCAATTTCAGCCTTAAATATCTTGAATTTATCCAAGGCTTCATTTCTTTCTTTAATTGGATAAATATATCCATAACGGGAGTAATCATCTGTGAATGTTATGAACGAGTCATATCCATCCACACTTTTCACAGGAAAAGGACCACAAATATCTGTGTGAATAATTTGTAGAACTCCTGTGCTTCTTTTAGCGTCTTTTTTAATTTTCTTTACATATTTTCCTTTAATGCATTCTCTGCATTGTTCTAAGTCTGAGAACTCTAATGGAGGAAGAATATCATTCTTTACTAGTCTTTCTATTCTCCCCCTCGAAATATGGCCTAAACGACAGTGCCATAATTTCGACGACTCATCTAGAGTTCTCTTTCGTTTTCTGTTTACATTCGTAGACGAGGATTCAATCACTTTTTCGTACGCAACGTTCTCATTATCGCATACGACATTCACATCATCACACAATGATAACAAATAAAGCTCATTCTGTAATATGGCAATACCAACACATTCTTTATTAAACATTATTTCGCACTTGCCATTTCCAAAATTGCAATCATAACCATCTTTGTCCAAATTTGACACACTAATCAAATTCCTCTGTAAAGAGGGTACAAAAAGGACATCTCTAAGTAGAAGAGTGGAGCCATTAGCTAATTCTAATGAAAGATCGCCAACGGCTTCAACTTCAGCTTCGACTCCATTTGCGACTTTAACGCATCTTTCTTTTCTTTGCGTAGTCCTCGTCGAACGGAATCCCTGTAATGAATTAGCAACATGAACAGTTGCTCCTGAATCAATCCACCAAGTGGATTTCGAATATTTCACATACAGGCATTCATTAATAAAGGTAATAATGTTCTCACCTTTCTTAGCCATTATCATCTTTAAGTAGTCAGGACAATCCTTCTTGTAGTGTCCCGTCTTCTTGCAGTGAAGGCACTGGTCTTTGTCTACAGCAAATTTGTTCTGTTGAGGCTGATGTACAGAGGCTTTGCCCTTGTTCTTTGAGAAGGGGTTACTGTTATAATTCTTTTTCTTGTTTTCCCTCACAAAGTTTATAGCACCACCATGTGAGGATTTGATTCTTTCCTCCTCTTGCACGCACATGGCTATGCACTTTTCCATGTCCCATTTTTCGGGCTGCATATTATAGTTGACAACAAAAGTGTCAAACTCTTTTGGCAAAGAAGCAAAAACCAGATGAATAAGGAACTCATCCTTGAGAGCCAAATCCATCGGTTTCAGTTTAGATGCCAAGTTGCTCATTCTAAGAATGTGCTCTCTTATGCCATTGCCACCGCCAGAATACCTCTCTGTTACCAGCTGCTTAATCAGCTGTGTAGCATAAGTCTTTGAAGAGCCAGTGAACTGACTCTTTATTTTATCAAGGTATTCAGTGACAGTGTCACACTCTGCAATTGAGCCCAGAATAGCAGGCTCAATTGTGTTCTTTATTACAGCCATACATTTCTTGTTGGCTGTGGTCCATTTCTTATGATCAAGGTCATAAGACATCTGTAAGGGGGCATGATCCCTCTGTCTGTTCTGCCATGCAGTGTCATCCTCATTCTGTTCCCTCACTGGCGCCAAAGGCTCAGTGGGACGTGCTGTAGTGAGGACCCAGTCCACCTCAGCCAAGATAAAAGCTAAATCTATCTTTTTCTTCCACTCTCCATAATTATCACCTTTGAGAGTGGGGATTTCTCTAATACAACTCATTAAGTTGTATCCTCCTGAAAAAATATTTCAAATACAGTGAGAACGTAATATCAAAATTATATGCCTTATCTCCAACGTTGGTCAAAAATACGACATACAATTTAAATCAATTTTATCATACATTAAATCTACATCACCGTTGGGCAGAGATAGAAATAATGCATGAAATCAACATTAAAATTTATAATACTGATATTAACAACGTTGGTCAGAAAATAACAGTATCATAAATCTCTGGGAATTTTAATCTATTTTTCCAAAATTAAATTCTCCCGTTGGTTCGAATTTAATAATGAAAAACAATCAATATTAACTTTTGCAGCGGAAACTGTAATTATTCTAAAAATAATTCAATATTCAGAAGCATTAAACTGTTCACATCAATCTCTGGAAAAATTAACACGTTGGTGCAAAATTTACAGAGATTTTAGTTCAAATTTCATTGAAATTCAACAAAAAACACTTCTAAAAAAACATTAAATCCAAAATTCAGGTTTTACTGTTCATAACGGCCATTCGGCCTGCTCCTCGCGTGCGCGGCCCAGCCAGCCCGCCTGGCCTGCGCTCTCCCGCGCGCGGACGCAACGCGCCCGCGGCCCACGGCGGCCTGCTCGGCCGTCTCTCGTGCGCGCCCGCGCTCTCGGCCTCACGCACGCGCGGCCTGCCCGCTCGCGCGCCTCACGCTCGCCCGCGCGCGCGGACACCGCGTCGCCCCGCGCCCCGTCAGCCGTCGGATTCGCATCCGACGGCTCTTGCTCCTCGCGGCAGCACGATCTCGCGCGCAACCTGGGCCTGGGCCGGGATTACTTTCGCCCGCCTGGGCCGAATCTCGCCCGCGCGGCTCGGCGCGATCTCAGCCATCGGATGCCATCCGACGGCTGCGCGCTGATCTCGCCCGATCAAAACCACGCGACGCGGACGTTCCCCGAAACCCTAATCACTTCTGCCTCCCCTCTCTCACCCTCGCACCCGAGAGCGACCGCGAAGCGGCGGCGGCGGTGACAGCGTCCACGCCGCCGGAGAAGAAGACGGCAACCGGCGCCGCCATGGGCCCTCTCGCCGGCGTGCGCGCTCCCCTTAGAGGGAGCGCGCCGCCGTCGAGCGGCTCCGTGTCGGCGCCCGATCTGTCCCGCACGTCGACGGCGGCCTGCACGTTGAGCGCCGGCGAGCCCAAGGCTCGGCCGATCTCCCGCACGCCACCGACGACGGCGGCGGTCCCCGGTAAGTCCCGGTCTTTTCTTTTCTAGGGTTAGGGTTCGGGTTAGGGTTCTTCTTTCCCCTCCTTTTCTTTCTTTTCTTTTTCCTCCGTCTAGATCTAAACGCTAGGTGCTCTGATACCAATGAAGGATCTATTTTCTTTAGGACCTCCTAGGGTAGATCTAGCGGGGTTACTTCTTTTCTCTAGGGTTCTTGAGAGACTCGGAGAGGGAGAGGACATTAGGGTTTCGGGTACCGACCTTCTGGTGCACTAGAGGAGGAGGTTGCCATCTCGGGGAAGTGCGGGCACGACGACGGTCGGAGAAGAACGGCGACGGCGGCAATCTGGAGAAGACGCAGAGGAGCCGGTGGAGCTTCCCGTCGCTTGGAGCGCCCCCTCTAGATCGGGTTTTAGGGTTTGTAGGTGGGGAAGGTGGCGGCACGGTGAACCTCGTCGTGCGTGCCGCCCCGGCCCCCACCTCTCTTTTATATGGCGCTGGCGACAGGGGCCCACCAGCCGATTTGGGCTGGGCGCCCCCGATCAGGGCGCGGTGGACAAGGGGTTCCATATGGCCGTTGGGCCATATGGACGAGATCAATCTAACAGTTCTTGGCTAGATATGTGCTATATATATACCTCCTCCTTGGAACTTTGGCAGCATGTCCTTGAACCAGCTTAGCTCGAGGTCCAGATAGTACGCCGTGGGGATGGACAAGTTAAACCTGCTCTGGTAGTAGCTCGGGGGCAGCGCCGTGGCGCCGAAGACGGCGAAGTTTGCGCCGTGCGGGAAGTCGTCCGGGGCATTCCCTGCCAAGCTCGGCGGCACAAACGGCAGCTGGAACCCTTGTGCTGCACCCAAATCAAGGTTCGTCAAATACATGGTAGTACCTACGTAGGGTTACTGAGTACGTGCAAGCTGCAACTGTTGATCGATTTGTCAAGATTCGCAGGTCGATGAACGAACACCGGGCCGACGTTATACAACTGGTAATATCTACGTACTGATGGTTTGGTCAAGTTTAAGCCCACGTTTTCAGAAACTAATTCAAAAGGGCTTTATCTTAGCCATTTCATTCAGAATTTCAGATACGCATGGGGCAGGCACGAAAAATCCCCATTTCTTTGCTGCTAACGACGTACTCTGATCGATATACACTCCAATATTAACCTGCAGAGTTGCGTACTCACCGTAAAAGTCAAGCATGACGCGCCCATCGCAGATGCGGCCGGTGGGCTTCTTGAAGTACGTCATCCCGTAGGGCAACTCCGCATATGGGTTCGGGCGGTCGCCGAGGATGCGGACGTAGTTGCCGGTGTCGATGACGGAGTCGCCCATGCTGAAGAGGTAGGTGTAGCAACAGGACCCCTGCCCCAAGTGGAGATTCAGGAGGAGGAGCAGAAACGTCGAAACGGGGAGGTGGCAGTTCATCAGGACGGTTGTTTAATTAGGTAGCTGCAGGCAGAGGCAGGCAAATTATGTGCAATTTTTAGATGGCCATCTACATGCTTTATAGGGGAGTTTAGCCGGACAGAGCATTTCAGGGGACGGTCTGAGGAAAAGGTCTCCAATCTAGCCTAATCTTCTTTACAGGGAAATGTAATACTAAGCCCCCACAAGTCCTAGGATTTTCTAATTCACCTCCGACTACTAACTTAAGCCTCTATTATTTTCGACATATGACTTATGGTTTCTTCTGAACAAATAAACAGGAAGATTTCTTTATCATCTTTTTGAAACGACTTATTAGGACAATTTTTTCGAAGTGGCTTATTGACTTATGGGCGTTCGATTTGTTCGTACAACCGTTCACGCTAAGACTAAAAACTATCAGCGGTAATCAAAAAAAATCTACCCTAACTTATTTTTGGACAACCTCTTCGAAGTGACTTATTGACTTATGGGCGTTTGATTTGTTCGTACAACAATTCACGCTAGAACTAAAAACCATCGGCTGCAGCCAAAAAGTATCTACCTAACCTATTTTTGGACAAGCACGCCAAAAACATATTTCTATTAAAAACATATTTTATTTGAGTGGCTATGGTTTACAGGACAATTAATACTAGGTGCATACGAAACTAGACAATCCTAATCCTGAAAGTGTTCTATGCACATGGGTACGATATGTTAGCACTATTTAGCTAAACTAGTTAAATAGCTAGCTAGAAAGAATATTAAGCTACGTTAAATTGTGGATTTTTAAATAATATTTTTTATTCTAAATTATAATAATATACCTCTATTTTTTTATTTTACACTAATAATTCTCCGTCATTCCATCGTTAAGTGACTTGGGCTAGTCACCCAATAGTTGTGCATCAAGTGTCCAAGTCGCCTACCGATTGAGCGATTTAGTTTGTAGTCGCTCAACCGTTTGGTGACTAAGGAGCTATTACCCGCGCGCACAAGGTGGCATGAGTGCCCTTCACCATTTCAGAGTTGTGAGAAGGGAGGAAGGGAAAGGCGAGAAGAGAGGAACGAAGAAGATGGGGAGAGAAAGAGATGAGAGGGAGGGGAAGGGAGGAGAGATTCGCGCATCGACGACAGTGAGTTTCTTGCACTTCTTTATAGATTTACTTTTGAAACCATGGTAGGTTAGCAACTAAAATAATTAGATATGTAGTTGTGTCGGCACTTCTTTTTATCACATTTCAGCTATATACTTATTTCTTTGTGTTTTGCCCGCTATGTACTTACTTCAAAAAATAATTTACAAACAAGATTTGCTAAATGTATTACCTACAAAAATTTCCATTTATTCTCCTATAATTATTTCCATCGAATTAATAAAATAATATTATTATTATTTTAAATTGCTTAATTGGTGTGCGACTTATCGAGGTGTCGCTCCACCATTGAGCGATTAGGGGCTAAATCGCTCAACAGTTGAGCGACTAGCACTAGTGGCTCAACCGGTGGGTAACTTGGACACTTGGTGCTCAACTGTTGGGCGACTAGCCCAAGTTGTACAACGATGGAGCGACGCAGTATTATTAGTGTAAAATAAAAAATAGAGATATATTATTGTAATTTGAAATAAAAAATATACAACAACAATAATAACAAAACCTTTTGTCCCAAACAAGTTGGGGTAGGTAGGAATGAAACTTTCTCAAGATCAAAGAGATGAGAGCCTTCAAATAAAACCTACAATGTTAAAACCCTAAGCTGTACAACCTGCTATCTAAGCCAAAAGCTTAAAACACTGCCCCTAACTTTCTTATAGTTCTGGTACGTGGATCACTAACTTCTGTGCGCTCCTATCCAAAGCTAATTCTTCAGATACATTCTAATCCCTCAAGTCTCTTTTAACTGCTTCCTCTCACGTCAGTTTTGGTCGACCTCTGCCTCTTCTTACATTTTCAGTACGTATTAAAATTCCACTACGTACCGGTGCCTCAGGAGGCCGTCGTTGGAGATGTCCGAACCGTCTCAAGCGATGTTGGACAAGCTTCTCTTCAATTGGTGCTACCCACACCCTATCACATATATCATCATTACAGATGCGATCCCGCCTTGTATGACCACAGATCCATCGTAGCATCCTCATCTCCGCTACACTCATTTTCTGTATATGTTGCCTTTTAGTCGCCCAACATTCTGCTCCATATAGCATCGCGGGTTTGATCGCCATCCTATAGAACTTACCCTTTAATTTTTTAGGGACTTTTTTGTCACACAGGACACTAGATACTTGGCGCCATTTCACCCACCCCGCTCTTATCATGTGGCTCATGTCTTCATCAATCTCACCGTCTAGCATCGATCCCAAATAACGAAACGTGTCCTTCTTAGGCACTATTTGTCCATCCAATCTAGCATCTCCATCATCTACCCTAGCACCACTGAAATCACACTTCATATACTCAGTTTTAGTCCTACTAAGTCTAAAGCCCTTCAATTCTAAGGTCTTCCTCCATAACTCGAGCTTCCTATTAACACATATCCTACTCTCACAACCAGCACCACATCATCAGCGAAAAGTATACACCAAGGGATATCTCCTTGTATGTCTTGTGTTACCTCGTCCATCACTAGGGCAAAAATGTATAGACTCAACGCTGACCCTTGGTATAGTCCTATCTTAATTGAAAAGTCATTAGTAACACTACCAAACGTTCTGACATTAGTCACAATATTTTCGTACATGTCCTTAATTAGGGTTATATATTTTGTTGGGACTCTTTTCTTTTGAAGTGCCTATCATATGACATTTCTTGGCACTTTATTATAGGCTTTTTCCAAGTCAATAAATATCATGTGAAGGTCTTTCTTTTGCTCCCTATACCTCTCCATCAACTGTCGTAGCAAGAAAATCGCCTCCGTGGTCGACCTCCCAGGTATAAAACCAAATTGGTTTATCGTCACGCTAGTCACTTTTCTTAAACGATGCTCAATCACTCGTTCCCAGAGCTTCCTAGGCTACGTATAAAACTATATAGGCGGAGTTAATTTGAAATAAAAAATATATTATTAAAAAATTCTTAAATTATGCATGCTAAACATTTTTCTAGAGAGTACACCAAGGACGCACATCCCACGCGGAAAAATATCCTCTGTCGTTGCTATTACAGTGGCACCATCGTGCCGTACTTACATCTGGTCGTTCGTTATGAATCAACTGAGAAGATAGCATGTTCCTAGAGAAGTTCTCTCTCTCTCTCTCTCTCTCTCGTGTAAACTGGAGCCACTCGAATAAGGAAGTGCTAACTCCTGATCAAATCCTTGCTTCAAGCTAGCAAGTTGTTTGTTGTAGTTTATGACCACCTGTTGCAGCTTACGACCACTCTAACAGTCGTTACGATCGCTCTGTTGTCGCTACGACCACTCAGCAGTCGTTACGACCACGTACTGAGTCCGCTTCGACTACTTTGACCATGCCCTTGCACTTCGACCACGTCCTCGTAACTTCTGCTGACAAGAGTTACAACCACGTTTTCCGCCATGCTGCGCTCCTTGTAACAACTCCTTCGACCGTGTAGTATCACTCGATCACCATAGTCGTAACTCGATTACGACCACGCTGTGACTTACCACCACGTCAAAGGCTCTATTGATTGCCGTGGTCATAACCCTTATGACTACGCTTTTTGCTCTGCGACCATGGTCGTAGCTCGTTTACAACCACGTCTTTAGCTCCTGCGGACACCTCCGCTCGTCGTGGTCGTAAGTCGTTTACAACTACGTCTGTGATCACAATGAACTCGATACTCGATAATTTCCCAGAGCCTAACCGCTCTTTCTTCTCTTCTTTATTTCTTTCTCTCATTCGATCACACTGATCGCTACGATCACCCCGATCGCTCCGACTCTCTCTATCTCCTCTTTGTTTCTCTTCTTGTTCTGATTGCTCACCTCTCGTTACATAACTATGTGCTTTTTAAAGCATTCACGCATGGCCTCCTCACCTGACTACGACTACGACATGAACTCCGACTATGACTACGACACGAACTTCGACTACCAGAGTCGTACTCGTATACAACCATGGCAAAACTGACTACGACCAGGACATAAAACTGACTACGACCAAAACAAGATTACTAGCTCTAACAATCACCTCCTTAATCTTGTTTCTCCATCTTGATCACGCCGATCTTCTCTCTTGCTTCTGCTCCTTTTACCTGTACTCCCGTGCGCCGTTCCTTCCTGAGCCTTGCATAATCCGATGCTTGCCATGCCCCGCATCTGGACTGTTCCCGTCCTTCCTTGTACGCCTACTTGGGCTGGAGCACCTACTCTCATAGCTACCTTGGCTTCGCCGTTACCTGAGCCTCCCATTCCTCTCTCTTAGACCAAATCTGTCCGCTTTCCTGCGTACATCTCAATTGAGGTTACATCGCTCCTAACTCCTATCTCCAACACTTCCTGCATTTCCTCTGCAAAACCATAAAAGACTGTACCAACCTGTACTCCAAGTCTTCCTCTTAAGCCTTGTTGGCTTGCATGCATGATGACTGCACCCATCTTTTCTCCCGTGCCATCTACTTGCGTGCCTGTTGCATGTACACCTCCGGCCCCAACTTCATGTCTGTGGGCCCCACTGCCTTGGCTTCCTATGCATGCACCTTTTCAATCTGGAGACCCACCGCCTACGCTACTGCCTTTCATACTAGCTGCATTCGACCTGGACAAGCTTTCTACACATGTGCTGCCACCTGCAGCTTGTGTGTCTCCACTACTCCCATGAGTATGTGCGCCTCCTACGCCAGCTTCTTCCCTATTCATGTTTTCTGCACCCCGATCTCTCCTTCCTAATTTACAAGTTTCCAAAGAAATCTTATACAACTGATTTAGAGATCTTTTCAACTTCATCAACAAATCTTTGTTCTTGCCATACACTCGCAAGAACTCATCCTACAACACCACCCTACACCCTCTTTCTGTCATCTGCTTGAGACTAAGTATGTTGTTGCGCAGACTTGGTATATAGTAAATCCCTGTCAATAACTTCTTATCTCCATTCTTGCATTGCAACATCATCGTTCCTTTGCCTTTTATCTCCACCGTGGAGTCGTCACAAAACTTGACCTTGCCCCAAGCCTTCTCGTCGAGCTTATGAAACATGGAGTGATCTCCCGTCATGTGGTTGCTTGCTCCATTGTCCAAGTACCACTAATCCGTGTGATCGTGGCTACCTTCTTCCGTGCGTGTTTTGGAACTATGTTCTCCTCAATCGGTATCACCATGACTGGCGGCTTTTTAACATATGAGGAGAGAAGTACTATTGATTCATCTTCTTCTTCTTTGTCTTGGGTGAGGTTCACCTCCATGTCCTTCTTCTTGCTTTTGCAAACCGAAGTATAGTGCCCATACTCGTTACAGTTGAAACATTTTATACGGCTGCGACATCCTAACACATAGTGCCCGTATTCGCCACATTCAAAGCACTTGACATGTGACTTATCATGGGATCTGTCACCACCACCTTACACAGCCTTGTCTCTATGGCCACCCTTGCCACCTCGGCCACTCTGGCCACCTCGACCGTGCCACCTTCCGCGGTTGTTTGATGAGCCACGACCGTCTCTCGGATTTTTCCTTTACTAGCAATGCCTACTCATTATGAGTCTAAGATCCCTACTCATTACGCGACTGAAACCCCTTCAGTAACTCCTCATGCGCCTTGAGGGAGCCGGTGATCTCCTCTATCCTCTTCTTGTTCAAATAGGAGGAGTACATAAGTGTGGTGAGAATAGTATGTACTTCTTCGGAAGCACGCACAGGTACTTCTTCACCGCCACAGATTTCTCCATCTTGTCGCCAATATAATTTATCTGATTGTACAACGAAATTAGCTTGCCGGCGAACTCATCCATCGGTTGGATCTCTCCCATCTTTAGATTCTCGAACTCGCTTTGCAAATTCTAGAGCCGCACCTCCTTGACACAATTATCTCCCTCGTGCATCGTCTGAAGCGTCTCCCACGCTTCCCATGCCGTCCCCTGCCGATGAGCTGATGCATTATTGCATCTGGCACCGCCAGGTAGATGATGGCCAAAACTGCCTGATCCATCTTGTCATCCACCTCCTTGTTCTTCCCCTTCGGATCGACTGCATCCCAGACTCTCTGGGCGCGTATATTCACCTTCATCTTCATTGTCCACACCAGGTAATTGTTGGTCATCAGAAGAGGGTACTGGAGGGAGATTAGCCCACCCTGAGCCTTTGTCTTGTTGCCCATGATCTTCAACACGCTCTAATACTACTTGTTGCAATTTACGACCACCTGTTGTAGCTTATGACCACCCCAGCAATCGTTACGATCGCTCTACTATCGCTACGACCATGCCCTCGCACTCTGACCGCGTACTCATTACTTCTGCTGACAAGAGTTATGACCACGTCTTCCGCCGTGCCGCGCTCCTTGTAACAGCTCCTTCGACCGTGTAGTATCGCTCGATCACCGTAGTCATAAGTCGACTACACCACGCTTTGACTTACGACCACGTTGAAGGCTCTATTGACTGTTGTGGTCGTAACCCTTACGACCACATTTTCTACTTTGCGACCATGGTCACAGCTCGTTTACGACCACGTCTTCAACTCCTGTGGACACCTCCACTCATCGTGGTCATAAGTCGTTTATGACTACGTTTGCGATCACGATGAACTCGATACTCAATAATTTCCCAGAGTCAAACTGCTCTTTCTTCTCTTCTTTATTTCTTTCTCTTGTTTGATCACACCGATCGCTACTATCACCCCGATCACTCCAACTCTCTCTACCTCCTCTCTGTTTCTCTTCTCGTTCTCATTGCTCATCTCTCGTTACATGACTGTGTGCCTTTTAAAGCCTGCATGCACGGCCTCCTTACCCGACTATGACTACAACACGAACTCCGACTACGACTACTACGTAAACTCCGCCTACCAGAGTCATACTTGTACGCAACCATAACAAAACCGACTTCAACCAGGACATAAAACCGACTACTACCAAAACAAGATTACTAACTCTAACATTGTTCTTTGTGTTGAACCACAACCGTGGCGCCGTTGCTACCTATTCTTTGCACAGCTATGACATACGTCCGCATCGAGCGACTAGACCACCTCGGCCACCGCGTCTCAACCATTACAGCTCAAGCTAGCACTGCACCATGGAAGTGTTTCTAAAGTTTCCCTTTGCAAAGACAAACTAAAGTATAATACTCTTCATATTATATATTATTTCCGTGTAAGTGTCTATGAAGTGAAAAAAAAAAACTCACTCTTAGAAACATCTTTGATCTTTTGGATGGTATTTGGGGCAAGTTCATCCCAGACATTTTGTTCGAAAGGAAGCCTTTGGGAGAGGATCAAAGACAACGCCGTTTCTTCTTGCTTCGTCGAGAAGTACAGGGAGGAGATATGGTGGAGATGGCGGGCCTGCAAAATTTTGTCGCTGCCTTCCAGAAGACGGTACGATGAAGATAAAGGCACGGCGTGCTGTTACAACAGGGATGGCAGAGGATACGATTCCCACCACACGCAAACTCTACACATGTCACACATGCACATATGTACATGCATATCTACTACACCTGCTAGAAATTTTGCAAAAGCTCTAAGACCTTACTTACTGAGCACAAAAATATATACATATATGTTCGCTGATTAAATAAGACATACTGTGTTAATTCTAAGGATCAAATCCAAATGGAATAGAACGAACATTTTGCTCTTATCCCAGACCATTGGCCCGTTCTTTACACCTAGTGAACATTAAGTTAATCAGGCATATTTATAATGTATTCGGCTATACAATTATGCTACTAGTTTTATTGATTGTACGCTACTATGAATGGTATCTGTACAAGGTAGAGAGTTTAGATAGAAGAAACAGATGCTGACAAGAGGAGTGACGTCTTTGGTGTCTGATTTGCAACAAGAAAGAATCGTGATGAAGTATATATATAACGCCAATAATCGTTGGTTACTTTCTGTTGCGGTTGATAGTTTTTAGCTATAGTACAAGTGCTTATATGAACAAACCAAATACCAATAAACCGCTTCGAAAAGCAGACCCAATAAACCATTTGAAAAAAATGACGAAAAAGACATTCAATTTATTTATTCGAAGAGAGTCATAAACAGTAAGGTATAAATCCTAAACTGAAAACAACACACAAGTTACACAAACCGCTAAATGTGAATAGCTGAAAACCACCCGAGTCTAGATTGTTGGGGGGCGATGATCTTAATTACAAGTTAGTCCACAAGACCAATCGAAGAGATTTCAATAGATCTTCGCGAGAGAGAGAGAGAGCTTATTTCAATGGAACCTGTTCAAGATCAAGAGCAAGTAGCTCTAGAAGAAAAAAAGAATCGCGATGAAGTATACAACTATACGAGCCAACAATAATCGAGATTGAAGGATCGAGACGACGTACACTTCGCAAAGCTGAAAGAGAGATTACTGGTGGGCGATGATGACACCGAATTTGGTGTGGCGATGCATAGGACGGCCCATCATCGAAGCATGCACATGGAGAAAGTCAACCAAGCCGAAGGAGTCAAGGAGTACGACGCCTAACTACTGGAGCGGACTAGCGGCGCATAGGCGTGCACGCGAAGAAGGAAGCCGAATAGCCACGCGACGCTTCATTTTCCGAGTACTATGCAGCAACAGTTGCTAACACTTACCCCGTACATGTACGCATGGCGAAGTTAAGGGCCTATTTGAGAGAGCTTTACCAGCTCCAGATCCACGAAAAACAGCTCCACTTTACGAAATTTTACCCAAACGCTCCAGTTCCGCGAAATCTGGATCCACCAAAATCCTGGATCTGAGGGTCAGATCCATGGATTTCATAGAGCTCCTCAAGGGGTACTCCACCGTGGAGTTGGGTGGTAATTACCCACCAATGCCACTGGAAAGTGGCCATTCCAACCAAAACCTCAATTTCGTGGATCTGGAGCTGCTGTACAAGCCAAACACTCCATGGTGGGATCCTAGATTCACAGTGGAGCTGCTGCTCCAGATACACGTTTTCAGTGGTGGACCTCTCCGTTCGACTTAGGGCGAGAAGGACGGGAGGGAATTGTAAAGAGCAGCAGACAAACACAACTCCTGATCGAGTGCGCATAGTTGAAACCCCCCATGGCCTAACAGATTGGTGGGGAGCGATGAACTTACTAATCCACAAGGCCGATCGAATATATTTCGATGTAATCTTCATTTATGCTTGTTGGAACATGTTGATCGGAAGGAAAATGTAGAATTTCGGCCGAATAGTTCAATATGACAAATCATAGAGGAAAATGCTACAAAGAACAGGGCTTTGGAGAGGAGCCTTTAGTGACTAGCTATTTTTTGGCTGAAGCTTATGGTTTTTGGTTGTGACTTATGGTTTTTAGGTTCACTGCTACAGACAGCCCTATCACAGACGGTTCGGAACCGTCATCACAGACGGTTCCTGAACCGTCAGTGTCTAGGTGTCAGTGATACTTGTGGTTATCACAGACGGTTCCCAAGCCGTCTGTGATAACAACATTACAGACGGTCTTTATTACTAACCGTCTATGATATTCGAGTATCACAGACGGTTTTTTTTATAAAAAACCGTCGGTGATAGTCTTGTATCACAGACGGTTTTAAAAAAACCGTCTGTGATACGAGACTATCACAGACGGTTTTTTATTAAAACCCGTCTGTGATACAAGACTATCACAGACGGTTAGTAATAAAGACCGTCTGTGATATATACAATATCACAGACGGTTTTTATTACTAACCGTTTGTGATATTTTGTATATCACAGACGGTTTTAATTACTAACCGTCTGTGATATTTGTGTATCACAGACGGTCAGTAGTAAAGGCCGTCTGTGATATCATTCACACCACAGACGGCACTCTTTGAAACCGTCTGTGATATTGTATCACAGACGGATTTTAACAACGAACCGTCTGTGATACCAAGTGCATCATCCATTTTATTTGATATTTTTTGGCTAGCCTCAGGATATGCTAGCCATGCCCTCTGAACGCAAGCAAGCAAGCAGATTACAGATAAATGACAGATATAAGTTAATTGCAACTCATAGTAAATTACAACAAAATTCGTACACAGCAGATCACATACATATATATATAGAATGAAAATCGTTACACAAAATCTGACAAATGAATTCATTTGAAGGAATTGTTTGATTTGTACAGTTGAATCCAATGTTTCAACATCTAATTATCACCATTGCCGGCGTAGAACTCTCCCTTCCTACTTATGACCTCTCCTAGCAAGAATTGGGAGATGATTGCACGAATCTCCATGAGATTGTCAAGATCATATGCACTTTCGTCGAAGTGCACCCGCTGTCGCTAGGAGCAATGTTAAGTCATTAATTAGCATGTGTGTGTAATACAAATACATATATATAATCAGAAAGTAATAATTATTGGAAGGACCTGACAAACCTCTGGATCATTGATCTTAGTAGCAATGATTTCCTTCATATGGCAGCAAACGTAGAATCCACATACGTTGCCCTGTAGCTGCTGGTGGCACTGCAAAAATAGAATTACATACATCGGTATTGTCAATTCTAGAGGCATTATAACAAAGTATGATATAGGATTGTTGTGTTGTAGCGGGTACCGGAAATCGCGTTTTGTGTCGTAGCGTGTCACTGGATTTGTCGTGTCTTCCTCCTTGAGCAACATAATCGGCAAACGCCCTACGTGATTCAAAAAATTTATCCTCGGCCGTGGCAAACAAAAGAAATATTACAATAGAGTTATGTATGGAGGAAATGAGTTTACCTGTTAAGTACTTCTTGCACAAGACTGAAGTCGTGGTTGCTCCTAAGGAGGGAATCAAGGTATATTACCTTGCTCCACTTTGGTACAATCACAAGCAAAATCCAGTGATGCCTAGTCATGTGTGTCGCCATAGTGATTAATCCTAAGTTCATGCCGCATGTAATGTACAAATGAAACATATGTGTGGCAACTAGTGAAGCACTTACCCTTGGTTGAAGGGTACCATGATGTATTCCTTGTCGGTGTGAGCAATCAATCCCCTCGTTATGTAACCTTGCACGAAGGATGCATCTGCATTGATACATTGCTCGGAGACCAAGTGAGGGTCGAGGAAACCCACTGGTCGTCGCGATCGCCGGACTTCTTGGATCATGTATCTATACATAAAGAAAGAGTAATGACATTTATCTGTATAACGTGAATGTAGAACTTCATTGTGCAGTACACTTACAGTGTCCAGCATCGTAGAAGTGAGGCGTCGAGTTCGTCGAGATTGAATAGTAAGAATAAATCATCGAATGTCACGACGATGTAGCCCAAGTCGTTGAGGAAATGCGTGTCGTTATATTTCAGAGTCAATGCACTCTGCCGGTTTGGCTTCATGTTGGACTTCTCCATGTACCAGGCATGCAATCTATTGCAAATCATACCAACCTGGCGTAATTGTGAATCGGGCAATAACGACACTCCTAGAACAAACTTCCATGGCACGGGACGCGGCTTAACTTTCGTTACATGAGCCTTGGAGGCCTTGGAGCCTTGCTTATGATATGTTCTCGGTGGCGTCTCGGCGGGAGCCGATGCAACAGACTTTACTGGATTTGGAGGTGGAGGTGAAGCCACCGGAGCCGATGTGCCAGGTCCAGGGCGACGTCCCTCTTGGGCCACTGGATGTGAAGATTGTGGCACAGACATGTCGAGGACGATGTCCCTCTTGGGCCACTGAATGAATGTGTGGACGGCATCCCCGTATGTCTTAATCTCTTCGTTTGGGGGCTTCTCAAGAGGGACGGGCTTAAAAATATCATTAATCATGTCCACCTGGACCTTCATGAAACCGGTGTCTACTTGTACACCGTGCACGAGCGTCCCTGGTAGCAATGGATACACCATGCCGCGCCCAGCATCAACGGGAATAGAGCCAACAAGCCTGACTGTGAGGGTGCAAGGCATGGGCTCCTACATAACGATACAAGATGAGTTAAGGCGTCCACCAGAGAGATCTATGTACCATTCTAAAGAGGTACATTACCTGAATGTCATCAATACGTAAGTGGTCGTCGCTATGTTCAGAAATTGGTGTGGACGCGCAGCTACTGCGACGTTGAGGGGGACTGGGTACCGCAGTACTAGGAGTGGGTTACGATTGGTTGCGGACTTGTCTCAGTTCTTCCCGCAACGAATCTATCTCTCCTCGAAGTGAGGCAGTCTGCTCTTGAAGTGAGGCAGATAGTTGTTCCTCAAGTTGAGCACGAAGCTCCTGTTTTATTTGTTCGCTGCGGTACGCCTTGGATCTCTTCCTACTCCTATATGTCTCGGAGTAATCTGGAAATCCGTGCCTCCAAGGTACATAAACCCCCATGCCTCGTGTGCGACCTGGGTGCTCCTTGTTTCCCAAGGCCTGTGATAGTAAATCTATCTCCCTATATTCTTCAAAGGAGCCACGAGAAGATTCGGTAGTCAATGATTGCTGCAAGAGGCAATTAATCATGTTATTTTTGAACCCATGAAGTTCAAGAGGTGTTAACAAGTATGTTGTTTAACATATTTTACCATGCGTTGGGACACTTTCTCATCTGCGGGGTTTTTGAAAGAGACACCCGAAGATGTGGTTGATGACCTCGCTCTTAACCAGTTTCGAGCGCGCTCGTTTGCGATCCCGGCAAATGGCGGAGAGGCCTCCGATCGGATTGCGACCTCATCCTGCATCCTCCATTGCGGGATTTTACCCGCGTACCCAGCAGTGCCGAGTCTGTGAGGGTGCGTGTTTTGTGACTGGAGATCCTTGTGCGCCGCACTTTGTTGTACAAATTCGGGCGTCGTCTTCATCTGCACAAAGGCCTCCCATGTTTCCGGCGACACGAAAGGATACTTCGTGAAGGGCGTGACATCCTCGGCCACGTACTTCGTCACAAGAGTGCTCTTAAAATTCTTCCATGCTTTTCCCATCGTGAGGAGCGCTTGCCGTTGCACGAGTCCCTGTGCTTCTGCTGGGAACTCGAACGAATTTGTAAGTTCCTCCCATAGCTGATTTTTGTGATCCTTTGTCAAATCTTTCCAGCTTGCTATGGTGATGGGGACCCGTTGCCTTCCAATTATTCCGCAGGTAGTCCGAAATGATGACGCTGCTTTCGACGGTTCCAGAGGGACCCCATCCGGAGAGACCACCGTGATGGTCATTCGGCCCTCTGGCCATTTCGATACTCCTCGGCCACGTTTAGATTTCGCAGTCTTGGGAGCGTGAGACCCAGATGACGACGACGAAGACTGTGTGGACGCCATCTCTCTTCTAAGAAAAAACTAACTGAAGTGAGCTATGGACCCAGCTTGTCAAAGTTCTATGAATCAAGTGACACAAACCAGTGCATCAAGTTCATTGAACAAGATACATTGGAGTGTGTCACTTGCTTTATGCCCTTTGACAAAGTTCTAACGATTAGCTAATTGCAGTGAGCTATGAGCCTTCCAAATAGACCTTGCGAAGCATATAACATGTGAAGCATATATATATATATATATATATATATATATATATATATATATATATATATATATATATATATATATATATATATATATACATGTGAAGCATATAACATGTGAATCATATATATATATATATATACATGTGAAGCATATAACATGTGAATCATATATATATATACATGTGAAGCATATACATGTGAAGCATATAACATGTGAATCATATATATATATACATGTGAAGCATATAACATGTGAAGCATATATATATATATATATACACATGTGAAGCATATAACATGTGAAGCATATATATATCATAAAGCTAACATGTGAAGCACAGGGAGGGACCGGCGTCGGGGGGGACCGCCGGCTTCGGGAGGGAGCGGCGTCGGGAGGGAGCGGCGGCGTCGGGAGCGGCGGCGTCGGGAGGGAGGGACCGGCGTCGGGGGGGACCGCCGGCTTCGGGAGGGAGCGGCGTCGGGAGGGAGCGGCGGCGTCGGGAGGGAGGGACCGGCGTCGGGGGGGACCGCCGGCTTCGGGAGGGGGCGGCGTAGGGAGGGAGCGGCGGCGTCGGGAGGGAGGGACCGGCGTCGGGGGGGGGACCGCCGGCTTCGGGAGGGAGCGGCGTCGGGAGGGAGCGGCGGCGTCGGGAGGGAGGGACAGGCGTCGGGGGGGACCGCCGGCTTCGGGAGGGGGCGGCGTAGGGAGGGAGCGGCGGCGTCGGGAGGGAGGGACCGGCGTCGGGGGGGACCGCCGGCTTCGGGAGGGAGCGGCGTAGGGAGGGAGCGGCGGCGTCGGGAGCGGTGGCGTCGGGAGGGAGGGAGCAAAACCTAGCTAGCAGGGGCGCTGCAGAGTGGAGACAAGAGACTGCGGCAGAGCGGACTCCGCAGACCTAGCTGCGGGTATTTAAAGATGATCTATCACAGACGGTTCTATCAATATAACCGTCTGTGATATGCATTATCACAGACGGTTCTATCAATATAACCGTCTGTGATATGCATTATTACAGACGGTTCTATAGATAGAACCGTCTGTGATAATGAATATCACAGACGGTTATGTCGATAGAACCGTCTGTGATGTGTTATCACAGACGGTTTCTTTTGATAAACCGCCTGTGATAGTTCACTATAAATACCCGCAGCCAGCTAGGTTCCTATGTCATTTTACAATTACAATATGGAACATAGATACATTTATGAAAAACGCAAGCATAACCATAAATATAACTATTTCATATAGTTCCTTAGTCATTTTACAATTACAATGCATGGGTTCCTTAGTCATTTTACAATTACAATGGAACATACATACATTTATGAAAAACACATGCATAACCTATATCATTTATTACACTTTGGCTATATCATTTTAAATAAAGCCCTTCACGATGATCGATACGCATATAGCTTGCTTCATCGCCTTGTTCTTCATCGAGCCTGATGCCGTCTCCGAATGGAGGCAAATCATCAAATTGATTGTGCTCTTCCTCATCCACAACATTCTCAACCCCGACAATCCTTCTTTTTCCCTGAAGAACTACATGGCGCTTCTTATTTGCCGGGTCGGTTACATAAAATACTTGAACAACTTGCCTCGCGAGTACGAATGGTTCGTCTTTGTATCCTACACATTCGAGGTCCACGGTAGTGACGCCGTACTTGTCAACCTTTACACCCCGTGGGAGTTGGACCCAACGGCACCGAAATAGAGGAATTTTGAAAATTACGTAGTCAAGCTCCCAAATCTCCTCTACAAGCCCGTAGTACGAGCTTCGGCCAGCGGTACTGCCGTGCGAATCATAGGCATCTATGCGGACACCTGAGTTCTGCACTGTGCTCTTTCTATCTTGATCTGTTGTATAAAATGTGTAGCCATTAATGTCGTATCCTTGCCATGTCACAATTGTAAATTTTGGCCCTTTTGCCAACCATTGTAGTGTTTCATTTGACGACCTCCTAGTCAATTGCGCCTTCAACCATTCGTTGAACTGACGGTTGTGTTGTCTCGTGATCCAAACTTCTGATCGGCCTGCATTCTCCTGACGTAGCATGTCCTTGTGCTCTTCAATATATGGGGTCACTTCAGTCATGTGTTGTAAAACCATGAAATGGGCTTGAGCATACGTATTTTGATCCGGAGTTATTGCTTTCCTCCCGATAGTCCCTATACCCTCTAACCTCCCCTCGTGACGAGATAGAGGTACACCTATCGGCTCTACCTGAGAAATGTAGCCGATGCAGAATTCAATGACCTCTTCTGTTGTATAACCTTCGATGATGCTACCCTCCGGTCGAGATCGATTGCGTACATAGGACTTCAGAATTCCCATGTACCTCTCGAAAGGGTACATATGACGTAGAAATACGGGGCCACATATTTTTATCTCTTTCACAAGGTGGACAATGAGATGGACCATGATATCAAAAAATGATGGAGGGAAATACATCTCTAGATGACATAGAGTTGTCACCACCTCGGTTTGCAGAGCATCTAGTCCATCCGGATCAATGACCTTCTGAGCAATTGCGTTGAAGAAATAACATAGCCTTATGATTGTCACTCGAACCTTGTTCGGCAAAATACTTCTAATTGTAACAGGTAGCATTTGAGTCATTAGCACATGACAGTCGTGAGACTTCATGCCAATTAATTTCAAATGTTCCATGGAAACAAGTTTCTTCATGCTTGTGGAGTGACCGGATGGAACTTTCACACCATTTAAGGACTGGCACAATTCAGTTCTCTCGGACTTAGACAGAGTGTAACATGCTGGGGGAAGGTACGTCCGGCCTTTATCGGTCTCTATCGGTGCTAACTCGGTCCTGATGTTCATAGCGACCAAGTCACGCCTTGCGTTAACACCATCCTTTGTTTTATCAGGAATGTTCAGTAAGAGACCAATCAAACTGTCACATACATTCTTCTCTACGTGCATGACATCGATGCAATTGCGAACTTCTAAGTGCTCCCAATAAGGCAAGTCCCAAAATATTGACCTCTTTTTCCACATGTTCTTCCTCAATTTACGTCCCTTTCCAAACACAACATTTATATCCTTGACCATATCATACACCTCTTTCCCGCTAAAAGGTCTTGGTACTGAGTCATCCTCTTTTTTTCCGTCAAATTGTTTCTTCATCTTGCGGTATGGGTGATACTTTGGAAGGAACCTACGGTGACGCATGTACACAGTTTTTCGCGAGTTGTTCAACCACACACTCTCGGTATAATCTAAGCAGTGCGGACACGCTTTGGCTCCTTTTATACTCAACCCTGACAGGTTACCAAGGGCAGGAAAATCATTAATGGTGCAGAACAACATGGCGTGTAGAGTGAAGTTCTCTCGTTTGTCCGCATCCCATACATGTACCCCTTCATTCCACAGTATTGCAAGATCTTCCACCAATGGGGCTAGGAACACATCAATATCGTTGCCAGGTTGCTTCGGCCCTTGGATAAGTAGTGACATCAAAATATATTTCCGCTTCATACACAGCCAAGGAGGAAGGTTGTACATGCACAGAGTCACGGGCCAGGTGCTATGTCGGCTGCTCATGTTACCAAAAGGATTCATTCCATCTGTACTCAACCCAAACCTTATATTTCTCGGTTCCACACCGAAATCTACAAACATCCTATCGATGTTCCTCCACTGGGCAGAATCAGCAACATGTCTTATCATTCCGTCTTTCTTACGCTGCTCGTAGTGCCAACGCATCAATCTTGCATCCTTGCGGTTTGCAAATAAACGCTTCAAACGGGGGATTACAGGAAGATACCACATCACCTTAGCAGGAGGTCCTTGCTTCACCTCGATGCCCTTCCCATCATCAGAGTCATTTTTACGCTTGTATCGGGATACTTTGCACACCGGACAAACATGTAAGCTAGCATACTCTTTACGGTACAGGATACAATCATTCCGACATGCATGTATTCTTTCTACTTCCATTCCTAATGGACAAAGAATCTTCTTGGCTCGGTAGGTGGTTCTCGGCAACACATTTCCTGTTGGAAGCATGTCCACTAGGAGACCTAATAATGCCGTGAAACTCTTGTCGGACCAACCATTGCTTGCCTTCAATTTTAGCAGTTCTAGAACTGATGACAACCTCGTGTATTGCGGCTTGCAGCCCGGGAACAAAGGTTTCTCCGAGTCCTCCATCAAGCCCTCGAATTTACCAAACTCTCTCTCACTATAGTTCCCTTCTGCATCACGTAACATCTGATCCAGATTGTCATCCTGCGACCTATCCTCATGATCGAAAGAACAGTCCACATCTGGTATATCGTTGCCTCCCTCGACTATGTCATAACTACCTTCTTGTGTACTTTTTTCTTCACCGTGACTGGTCCAACATTTGTACCCTTTTCTGAAACCCCTTCGAATCAAGTGAGCTTCAATCTGCGCTGAGTTGCTAAACATCTTGAGATTATCACAATCAATACATGGGCAATACATATATTTCATCCCCTTCTTCAACATATCCAGCTCGGCCGCCCTTCTAAAAGCAGACACGCCAGTAATGTACTCTTCACACACACGGTTCTCAATATACATCCAGCTTCGGTCCATCTACGCTACACAAGTGACAAATGGGTGTCAAAAATGATTATTACCCCTACTACTAACCTCTGATCAGATCACTAAGAATGTTATGTAATTGAGTACTAATCTCTGATCAGATCACTAAGAATGTTAAGTATACTAACCTCTGATCAGATCACTAAGAAGACGGTGATATTTTTTCGCCCCCAACTCCCTAAAGCCGGCCGCCTTGCTCCACCGATGAAGCGCAATGAAGACAGATCGGTGTCGACATCCTTCAAGCAAGTACGCCAAGCAATTAATACTACGCAGAATATCACAGACGGTTCCAACCACAAACGGTCTGTGAAAATTATACATCACAGACGGTTCGTATTAATAACCGTCTGTGAATTATCACCGACGGTTACTAATATGAACCGTTTGTGATACAAGCAATATCACAGACGGTTCAACTTAATAACCGTCGGTGATTGTTGCCTATCATAGACGGTTCACATAAATAACCGTCTGTGATAGTTTACATTATCACAGACGGTTCTTAACACGAACCGTCTGTGATGCATACTATCACAGACGGTTCGTGTTAATAACCGTCTGTGATTGTTTTATCACAGACGGTTCGTTAATAGAACCGTCTGTGATACCCAAATGCCGACCTCGCTGAGCGACTATCCATCTGCTTCTTCCCACTTCTTTTCTTCATCCGAGGCCTGCTGTTGTGTCTTGAGGAATGCCACATCTGAAGACCAGTTCTTGACCAGCTCTTGGGTCTTCAGATGTGGCATTCCTCAAGACACAGCTGCAGGCCTCGGATGAAGAAAAGAAGTGGGAAAAAGCAGATGGATAGTCGCTCAGAGAAGAAGTCGACAACGTCGGCTGCTGAAAAATCTGGAAATGTCTTTTTTTGAACTTTTGTAATAAAATTGCCTTGAATTTTGCAGGAAAAAGAAGGATTGTCGGAGTGGACATCACATCTCGACAATAGTCGGCATCGTCGAGGAACATGCAATTACAGAGGCAAGCACAAAAACTCAACAACACATTCAGATCGATCTATTACAGGATAACAAGCTAACAAACCCTTCGCGGCACGATGGTCCACACTAAACAAGACACACTTACGACACTTACGGCAAGAGTGTGTTGTTTAGTATGAACCGAACGTGCCGCGATATGGAGGTGCTAGCTCACAGCGGAGGGGAGATGCATGCAGGAAGCTAGCTTCAGGCAACATCTCGACAGTAGTCGGCATCGTCGAGGAACATGCAAATACAGAGGCAAGCACAAAAACTCAACAACACATTCAGATCGATCTATTACAGGATATCAAGCTAACAAACCCTTCGCGGCACGACCGGTCACACTAAACAAGACACACTTACGACACTTACGGCAAGAGTGTGTTGTTTAGTATGAACCGGACCTGCCGCGATGGAGGTGCTAGCTCACAGCGGAGGGGAGATGCATGCAGGAAGCTAGCTAGTGGATGAACTCACGCGTGACTAGTACCGGTGGAAAGGTTGATGGGGAGTTATTAATAAGGGCCTGGCCGTGGGAGGAACTGGTGCCAGCCATTCGATGTGGAGAGAATGGACGGGTGAGATCGAAATCCTGGGTATACGCCAATTATTGGTGACACGTGATATCACACGCCAATTATTGGTGGTATGTAATTATCACAGACGGTTATTAACGCGAACCGTGTGTGATAATAAATATCACAGACGGTTCTTAATACGAGCCGTCTGTGATGTTTAGTTATCACAGACGGTTCGTAATACGAGCCGTCTGTGATGTTTAGTTATCACAGACGGTTATTAATATGAGCCGTCTGTGATGTTTAGTTATCACAGACGGCTCGTATTAATAACGGTCTGTGATATTAATATCAGACGAACGGTTTCATATCAGAACTGCTTCGTGCGTGTTTCGATGCCAGAACGCTTCGTGTTTCGATCGTCTAATTATCGTCTCTCGGTCGTTATACGAAGCGTCTATATCATTAATGTTTGGGTATACGAACCGTTTGTGCTAAAGGTTAAATATGCGCTCCTAATCCAGGTCTTCTACGTACGTACAATACAATATACAATACAACATGGCTTCTACTACTGTTCTTGTGATCATCTCCTTCCTCTCATCTGTTCATCACGAATTGTTCGGCCGGAACCTTACACAGGCGGCCAGCAATTTGCATCTGGAGCAGCTTCTCCGCACCCGCCCTGCTCTCCTTCCCCGACTTTCTTGCATCCGTCAGCTTGACCTGATCCTCCGCCGTCGACGGAGGCGTCTCGCTGCCGCTCAAGAAAGGGAAACGGCCCTCACCCTAGTTCTTCTCCACAATGTGCGCAATGCGGAAGAAGCTCTACACGCATTGCAGAGACTGATGGATAGCCTTGCCGATCAAGCAGAAACGGCAGATTCTGAGGAATCTTTTCATGCTATCCTCTACGACATTATGGATGCTGCTGATCATTTGCCCAGGCTGCACGAGGAAGTGCTAAGGACAAGGGCAATCTTAACGGCGTTCGAGAATTTAGCGGCTGATCCTCCAAGTCCCCAAGTTGAAGAAGAAGCTTACGAAGCCCAAAAGAATACAATCTGGGAAACTCTGTACCTGTGCGACTTTTGTAATAAATTTGCCTCTAATTGAAATTAATAAATTTGCCTTTAATTTGTGATCTCTTGTCTCAGTAGTTCTGTAGTTAAGTTATTAGAAGCAATGTGTACTTATATATTAACCTCTGATCTAGAATGTGACAGAGAAAGGGACATCACAGCCGGTTCTTGTGAAAAACCGTCTGTGAACATTCCCAGACGGTTCTTAACAACAACCGGCTGTGATAGTCGACACAACACAGACGGTTTTTAATAAAAAATCGTCTGTGATAATCCCAGATTATCACAGACGGTTTTTAATAAAAACCGTCTGTGATATTCCAGTATCACAGACGGTTCAGCGGTAAGAACCGTCTGTGATACTCCTTTTTCCCGCCACAAATACCACAGACGGCCTTCAAATTAAAATCGTCTGTAATAGTTTACATTACAGACGGTTTCACAAAACCGTCTGTGATTTGCCGTCTACTATTAGCCTTTCTGTAGTAGTGGTTGTTCGTACAAAAGATTACAGAGTAACAGAAACTCACGTGCGGTTTTTGCCGATATAAATGAAGTCGGTGCAGTATGTACTATAATTAATTAAGAGACCATATCTTGAAAAGATACTCTATTTAAAAACTAATTACTGTAAAAAAGCCAAAAAATAGCTTTTAGAAGCTGAAAAGAACAGACCCATGCTTTGACGCGGACATAGGAATGCTTGGCACTGTTGAAAATATAAGCACATGTAGGTTCAATTTATTCCATAAATAAATCATGACATCATGCTCGCAAAATAACAGAACCATCACAAGCATAAAAGATCTAGACATATAAACCAGGAAACTGTACATGAACAGATCTAATACGGAGAACATGACTGTTACGTACCGATGGTTCTGTTCTGATCGGTTTGCCGATGTAGACGCCGTAGGCACGGTGAGGATGACACGAAGTCGATGACGATTTGCCGAAGCCGAACGATGAGGAAGACGAGCCAGAGCTACAGCGAGCAGTCGCGCAGAGCGCTTCCCAAAAACCTTATTCGCCCTCTCCCGGTGCAGAACTTCGAAGGCGACGGTTCCGGAGACCTGCTCTCCCAAACGGCAGTGCACGCCGGCGGACGGGACGGAGTAGACTACGTGGGACGGCGCAGCACAATGGATGGAGGAGGCAAAACCCTAGATTGATTTTCGCATATGCTGTATGAAGGCGGCGACTCTGTATTTATAGAAAACCAGGACGCGTGATCAAGACGCCTGCACGTTCTCCATAACTCGTAAGCGAACCGGATTAGTCACGCGTAACCGATCCGGATTCACCGCCACTCAAAATAGCAAAATAAAACTGCAAAAGGAAGCCGCGTCTGCGCAAGCACCTGGAGCCGATTTTGGCGGACCATTCACGCAGGTGCCGTGCGCCCGCCCGGCCCCGCCCTGGCGAGGCGAGGCGAGCGAGCGCGCGCGTGTTATCCTCTAGTTCTCTCCCACACATGCCTCAAGTGGCTAGGAGTGCACCATCCCTTTTAAGGTGGTGTTCCTCTTCTAGAACTAGCAATATGGTACTAAAGGTCACATGCATGCCTCCTTTGCATGAGTGAGCCTTTGAGATTTAATAGGAATTATTCTTATTATATGGGCTTGGCCCACATAATCCAACAGGCACTTCTTGGTTAAATACTTTATTTAGTTGAAAAGAATTATTGAGCCAAATAAAATATTACCAAGTGAAATCATTCCTAGATATCCCTAATAATATGATTAATGAGAATGATATACTACCCAAAGTATATGGATTGCTTCTATTCAGATTTTCAAGCAAGGAAGTAATTCGAGCTGAAGAGGAGTACGGCAACATATTACATATACCAATGACCAGCGGGAGGTGAGGGAGGATACGACGCGCACAATGGAGGACAACAAGTGAAGCATCATACTCAAGGTTTTGTCCAGAAAGTTCCCAAACAAACTGGCATCAATCTGGGCATCTTTAGCATGCATAAGATACACCTTTGGAAAGTTAAAGAAGTCTATTTCATATGCAACAAATGGGGTAGTATTTACACTCATGTAGCAAAAGCTATAGCCATTTTGGTGCACGTTACACAGTATCAAAGCTGGGCGCGAAAACAGAAGTGTTTTTTTTTCCAATGCCCACTTATGATGGTTCTTTAGTTTGGCTTGCTTGCTTTCCACACCACTCGCTAGCTTGAGTCAATGAAGCCGGCTTGAACTAAGAAAATTTCAGAGAAACAAGTGCCCTTGCTCTAAGGGTAGGGATGAAAACGGATTGGATACTGTCGAATAGTCTTAAATACGAATACAAATCTATATTTTTAAAATGAATATAAATACAAATTCGAATATTCTCAAATACGAATATGAATCAAATGTCGTAAAGGATACAAATTCAAATCAAATACGTACTAATTCGGTTGAATATGAATATCCTTCTATAACTTCTGTAACAAATCTCAGTAGAACAAATTCCTAGCGGTTTTGCAGGTTTTTCATCGGTTACTGGAATGGTTACCGGTTTCAAACCGTCTAAATTCAAATTTCGAATCATAAAATTCATTCGGATTTTTCTCGGGTTCCCGAAATGGATCAAATACGAATTGAATAGTCTCGAATATGAATACAAATATTCTTGAATACGAATGCGAATATGAATATTCTCAAATACAGATACAGATATTCTCGAATACAATATGAATATTTTCGAATATGGATTTTGCTTACCACATTCGCGTTTTCTTGAATACGAATATCGGATAAAATGGATTATCCGTTACCATTTCCCACCCCTATCTAAGGGTTTGCCATTGTTGCCCCCTTGAAATTAGGGGTTATCACTACTACAGAAAGCCTAATACTAGACGGCCAATCACAGACGGTTTGACAAAACTGTCTGTGACCGACACTAACACAGACGGTTTTAATTTGGACACTGTCTGTGTTGGTGGCGTCGGAGAAAACGAGTATCACAGATGGTTCTTACCGATGAACCGTCTGTGATAATCTGGAATTATCAGGCAATTTTTAATTAAAAATCATCTGTGATAATCTTAGGATTATCACAGATGGTTTGTAATAAAAAATCGTCTGTGATAATGGTGCCAGGCATTTATTGCGCTGCTCAGAACCGCATCTGTCTTAATTTCGATCCAGATCTAGCCGGTGCTACACTCTTTCGCTCAGGAGGCAAGCTAGGCAATTTCAGGCCAATTAATTTGGTGGGAGGAGGCAGAGATTGAGCTTTGAAGATTCATACTTTCCTGGTTGCTCTAGATATGGTTGGTAATGAAATTTATTTTTCTTTGCATTACAATTTAGATCTAAGTAATTGGTGAGTGTTATTGAAGATGGTTTGCAAAATTGTTGGTTATATAGTAGCTGTTGTGTTTATAATATGAATTAAGCTAGCAAAGCCTGAATGCATGTGGTATATATGTAGTAATAATTAATTAATTTAATTTTTAATACTAAGTTGTTATATATATACATAACGTAGGACCGAAGCTGGATGTATGCTGCGAACCGTGTGAGTGAAGAGTACATTAATGGTGTGTCTGCTTTTACAAGAGCCGCCGAGGAGGATATGCTGAATAAGGAGGTGGAATATATGTACTGTTGTGACACCCCATTTTTAATTTGCTTAATTGCCTTGTTTTATTGGTTATTGGAAAGTTAATCTCAAAATTTCAAAATTTAAATTAAAATATCTTAGCCCAAAAATCCCTTTTGGCCTTACCCAAATTCCCTCTCTTTTCCTCTCTTCCTGGATGGGCCAGTTTTTTTTCTTCTTCTCTCCCGGCCGGCCTGCCCTCTCTGGGGCCCGTTCCCTTTTCTCTTCTGGGCTTTGCCCGGCCCAGCGCTGCGCTTCCCCCCTTTTCTTCTTCTTCCCGAGCGCCCGCGCTCCACCTCTCTCTCCGCTTCGCGTGCGCCCTCGCCGGACCCAGCAGCAGTGGCTCGCCTCCGGGTTCCCCGCGCGTGCCTTGTGGTGGTCTCCTCGTGCTTCCCGGCGCCCTCGCCGGCCTAGACTCCCGGCCCCCTCGCCGTAGACTCCCCACGCGTCGGCTCCTCGTCGTCGCCGGTACAGCCCGATGGAACCGCCCCCGGTCTCGTCGTCCTGGCCACGTCGCCGCTCGCCAACCTCAGGCATGGCCGTCGCCGTCGCATTCAATGGGCGCCAGTGGAGCCATGTCCTCCCCCGCCTCTCTGGCACTGTTGCTCGCCGTCCGCACCGCCCTGTGGCCACGCCGCCGCACCGCCGTACCCGAGCCGTAGCCGCCGGACCAAGTTGGCCATGCCGCGCCCCTCCTCCTCCTCTGTGCAACCGTAGGAGCGCGGTACCCCCACCGTGCCGTCCGTGCGCCCTAGCGTGCCTAGCCCGCGTCACGCCTCCCTCCTCGCCGGGTACGCTACAGGAGCGGGAGCTCCGTCGCCCATGCCCCCCCTCTGTCCTAGCTGCGCTTTTCGCCGCTACAAAAACCCCCTTGTGCCCAGTAGTTCCCCCCCATTTACCCCGTTCTTCGCCACGAAAAACACCGCCGGCGGTCGTTCTCCGGGCCGTCGCCGCCGCCAGCTCACCCCGAAGACCCCCGGCCGGCATTACTCTCCTCCCCGACTTCCTTTTGTCCCCGGGAGTCTTTCCCCCATTTAATCGACCTCTCTCCCCCTCTGCAGCTCGCCGGCGCCCGTCTTCCCCAACTCCGGCCACCCTTCGCCGCCGCCGATTCGAGGGACCCCCGGCCGATTCCTTGTAGCCGGAGCTTCCTCGCCACCCCGCGAAGCCGACTGAGCCACCCGATCGGAGCTTCGTCGACTCATCTCCCCCGGCGCCGATCGTCCACCTTCGCCGTCCGAGATCGCTGTCGACAGCCTTCTCCAAGCCATCTCGGGCCTTCCCCTCCACTCGGGTGAGTTGCGTACCACCCCTAGTACCTTTCCCCTAGTTTAATTGAACCCCCCGTGGCCGAACTCGCCGCCGTGGCCAACCCCCTGGCTCCGCCGCCGCTGGGCTTGCCGCCGGCGCCTCCCCGGTCCACCTCGGGCCGATTAGCCCCACCATCGGGTGCGCGCGAGGGCGGGCGGTCCATTTTGGCCGTCTCCCCGAGCTCCCCTAGCCCACTCCTCGCCGTCGGCCGGCTCCGCCGCCGCTCGGTCGGGCGGAGCTCTGCTCCCGCGCGGTTAGCCCCCCCCGGCGTTTAACCGTTAACCGCGGTGATTAGGGAGGTAATCGCCTCGTTGACAGTGGGCCTAAGCAATTTTTAAAACCCCAGTTAGGCTGACACGTGGGCCCTCCGTGTAATTAAAACTGTTAAATCCCAGGGAAATGGCTTAAGTCACTGACAGGTGGGCCCTTGCACAGTACCTAGGCCCACATGTCAGTGTCTGGCCCATTTTCAGAAAAAAAAAGAAAATTAATTAAACCGTGGACCCCACCTGTCATGCTCAGTGCTTTTCCAAATAAAAATTATTCTGAAATTAAAATTAAAAACCCGCGGGACCCACATGTCAGAGAGTGAACTCTCTCTCCCTTTTCATTTTTGGGATTTTCCCGAGAATGAAAATTCAAACGACTCGTTCTCTCTCATCGTAACTCCGATTTGGGCGAAACTTGTTTCTAAATTTTTCTAAATTCAAGCTCTTTCTGTTGGTTCTGGTTTGGTTTATTTGTGAGCTCATTTTATTGTTATTTTATGCTTATTTGTGCTTTATGTCTGTTTCCTACTTTGTCGGTTTGCGTCGTTCGAGTAGACTTTGAAGGCACGCCAGAGCAGCAGGGTGACCTACCTCAAGACCAGCAAAACCCTCTACTTTTGGACCCAGGCGAGTCAATATTCTTGATCATTCTGCTCCTATGTTTTCATGCAAATTATCTTGGTTTAAAAATAGTCAAACTGCATGCGTTATTTCATATATAAAATATGCGAGCTATAAGGTAGTTACCTCCCACTTGAAGATCTAAAAATGTATATAGCTATACCCTCCTTGAAGTTTGATAGATCATGTACCTTGTCGCCGTAGGTATTACTGTTACTACCCTAAATAGGTATATGTCTAAATTAAATGCCATGCGCGTTCTGTCCAATCTAGGGCAGTACCTGCCCTAATAATAGCCTTCAAAAAACTTGAACACTAGTTTTGGGCTAGTCACGGGAGGTACGTGGCTGGATATTTTGTGGCAACTTATTTTAGACTTCTCGAAACCCTCAAAACTTGCTATACTTGTTTGGGCGGACGGTAAGAGAGGTGGGTGTGGGAGTAGCACATTGGCTTGTGGTTTGAACCGCCCGAACACATTAAGGACTTAATCCTGTGATGGCATCTCCGTGTATAACAGTACGACCACAAGTCTGCAAATTGCAACTTAGCTAAGTAATTCTATCGAACCCCCGAAACTCATCTCACCGGTAGTGGAGAGGAGTGCTGTAAGGGCAAAGGAGGGCCTAAAGGGACACCGAGAGGAGGGTGACGTCTCCAGCCGTGCTAGCGTTATGGAGAGTGGAGTCCGAAGGCGCTAGTTTCCGTGGAGACATCCCGTGCAAAGTATGGGACCCACCGCCAGTGGGAGCAGCCCATAAGGTGGGATAACGAAAGGGGCTAGGTAGTTCGAAAGGCTATTGTGGTGACCTACTCAACCGTATGACTACGGAATCGTGCGGGGCAACGAGCGGGCCGTCTCTTGTGGGTAAAGTGTACGATCTCTGCAGAGAATAAACTATTCGAATAGCCGCGCCCACGGTTAGGGGCGGACATGGAAACTTCCTTGAGTTAGTTCTATTTCTAAAACTCTTGTGGGCGGGAAAGAAAAACAAATTGGAGGGAAGTACTCCAACCTTTGAATTTTTTTCCTGGAGGGTAGTACTCCAGTGGTGATATAGTCTAGTAACTCCAAAATCTATAGCATCGGTGGATGTATCCGATACCACTAAATGCATATTACATCATTCAACTCTTGAAAATACGCTTTGTTAAAATGCTTGGTCCTAGGGTTTTGTACTTATATTAATTACAACTGTTGCTCTGCGCAAATAAAAGAACCCAAACTATCCTTGTTCAAGCCTTGCATATAATTACCTGCATTCTGTGAATGTTGGCTCGCGGAGCACGGTTGTGTGTGCTCACCTCGCTCTCCCTCCCTTTCCCCCCAGAGTCGGCAAATCAAGACCAATATGAGTACTACCAGGATCAGGAGGGCGAAGGAAATGAAGATGGTGGTAGTTAGGCTAGAATCTAATTCTCTCCTTACAGTTTGGCCGACCAATCTATTTGAAAGGTGTCCTTAATGTTAACCAGGTATCCTGGATGATATTAAGCACACCTAGGTTATCCTGGTCGCTTGCCTGTGGGGAGATGAGCCTCCCTTTTGCTTCCGTCAATAATGCAATGGTACACTCTTGTGGCCTGAAGGCCCCTTTTGTAATACTTGTCCTTATATGGGACTCGTGTACTTGGTATTGTAATAATATGACCAGAATCGTGTATGAAATGAATCAGCATTGTATCTGTGAGCACTATCTACTGATCCAGGGAATAGTGCAGTGAAATCACAGGGGATTCTGGGTTGGTTCAAACTCGGGGTCCGACAGGGCTGGTATCAGAGCATACGACTGTAGAAACCTAGTTAAGATGGTCGTGCCTTAAGGATGGTGTTTCATTTCGAAAACTAATAAAGACTTTGATAAAATACAGTTACTACTTCTTACCCTTACTTTTCCTAGACTTTACTCTTCTGCACTCTCTCTTCCTTTACCGGGTCTGACCTTTTGTTTTCTCTAAAAATGTAGATGGTCGGATCCTCCTCAGCCGCTCCCTGGGACTACCTTACGCACGCGGAGACCGAGACTGACCACGTCGAGTTGCTTCGCCTATTGCTGCAGTTCCTCAAGTACGACCAGCACCCCATCTTCCGGGGGCGACGGATCCAGACCCGAGACCAGGAGGCCTGGATCATGGAGGGGTTTGTCTACGCCCGACCAGGAGGAGTTGAGCCTGTCGCCGTCACCACCGGCCACCCCAGGGGCCGTCGCGCCGACGCCGTGCAGTACGCTGCTCAGCTGCTGTCAGCCAGGCTGATGCAGCTACACGGGCCCGAGCTCGTGCCGTCTCCTTTCTGCTACTTTTCGACCTTCTACGCGGGCGGACCTCTCCCCGAGGAGTTGGACGCGCCGGTAGACGACCCCCGGCTGACTCACCAGGTACAGTTGACCCAGGCGATGGTCAATACCTACTGCCGGGCCCTGCAGGAGGTCGGACAGCTGAGGACACTACTGCTGGACCGTTTGAAAAGGTTTTTTGCAAATCTAAAGGAGGCAAAACTGCTGCGTTGGCACTCGGAGGAGCGCAAGAAGGATGAAATGCTAAGACACCTTGCTAATTCCGCCCAGTGGAGAAACATCGATAGGAGTTTTGCAGACTTCGGTGCAGAACCAAGGAATATAAGGTTTGGACTGAGTACAGATGGAATGAATCCTTTCAGTAGCATGAGCAGCCGACATAGCACATGGCCCGTGACTCTCTGCATCTACAAACTTCCTCCTTGGTTGTGTATGAAGCGAAAGTATATTTTGCTATCGATACTTATCCAAGGGCCAAAGCAACCTGGGAATGATATCGATGTGTACCCAGCACCATTGGTGGAAGATCTAAAAGTACTATGGAACGAAGGGGTACAGGTATGGGATGCATACAAACGAGAGAAGTTCACTTTGCGCTCCTTATTGTTCTGTACCATAAATGATTATCTTGCCCTTGCTAACCTATCGGGCCAGAGTACAAAAGGTGCCAAATCTTGTACCCACTGTTTAGATGGTATCGAGAGTGTGTGGCTGAAACACTCACGCAAAACCGTCTACATGCGTCACCGCTGGTTCCTTCGGAGGGCTCACCCATACCGCAAGATGAAGAAACAATTTGATGGAGAGAAGGAAGACAGTTCAGCTCCAAGGCATTTAAGGGGAAAAGAGGTTTATAATATGGTTAAGGATTTAGATGTTGTTCTCGGAAAGGGACGTAAATTGAGGGCTCATGAGAAGAACATCTGGAAGAAGAGATCAATATTTTGGGACTTACCTTATTGGGAGTACCTAGATGTTCGATACTGCATCGACGTCATGCACGTAGAAAAGAATGTATGTGACAGTTTGATTGGACTCTTACTGAACATTCGTGATAAAACAAAGGATGGTGTCAACACACGGCTTGACTTGGCTGATATGGACATCAGGCCTGAGTTAGCACCGACATGCACTGATAATGGACGAACGTACCTTCCCCTGCGTGTTACACTCTGTCTAAGGCCGAGAAAACAGAACTGTGCCAGTGCTTCCATGGTGTCAAAGTTCCGCCTGGTTACTCTGGCAACGTGAAGAAACTTGTTTCGATGCAAGATTTGAAGTTAAATGGCATGAAGTCTCATGATTGTCATGTGTTGATGACACAGATGCTCCCTATTGCAATTATAAATATTTTGCCGATCAAAGTCCGAGAGACAATCATGAGGCTATGTTATTTCTTTAACACAATTGTTCAGAAGGTCATCGATCCCGAAGGACTAGATGCTCTGTAGGACGAGGTGCTGATGACTCTATGTCATCTTGAAATGTATTTCCCTCCTTCGTTTTTCGATATCATGGTCCATCTTATTGTTCACGTTGTGTGGGGTATTCCTACGTAGCATGTACCCATTTGAGAGGTTCATGGGAATTCTCAAGTCCTACGTACGGAATCGATCTCGGCCAGAGGGCAGCATTGTTGAAGGTTATGCAAGCGAAGAGGTCATTAAGTTTTGTGTCGATTATATGGCTCAGATTCAACCGATAGGTGTGCCTCAATCTCGTCATGAGGGGAGGCTGAAGGGTATCGGAACTATCAGAAGGAAAGCAATCACTACAGATATGGATATGTATACTCAAGCCCATTTCATGGTCTTGCAACACATATCTGAAGTGGCGCCTTATGTCAACCAGCACAAGGATGTGCTTCAGCAACAGAATCCGGAGCGACCGGATGTTTAGATCATAAGACAACATAATAGTCGGTTCAACCAATGGTTGAAGGAGCAAATCGCTAGGAGCTCGCCAAGTGAGACGCTGACATGGTTGGCAAAAGGGCCAACATTTACAGTTGTGACATGGCAAGGATATGACATAAATGGGTACACATTCTATACACAGTCTCAGGATGTAAAGAGCACTAACCAGAACAGCGGTGTCCGCATAGATGCGTTCAGTACCGATGGGTCGAGAAACTCATACTATGGGTTTATAGAAGAGATTTGGGAGCTTGACTACGTGGTTTTCAAGATCCCTTTATTTCGCTGCCGTTGAGTGCATCTCCCACAGGTGAAGATTGACAAGTACGGTGTCACTACCGTGGACCTCCAACGTGTCGGGTACAAAGACGAACCATTCGTACTCGCCAACCAAGTTGTTCAAGTTTTCTATGTAACTGATCCGGCAAATAAGAAACGCCATGTAGTTCTTCATGGAAAAAGGAGAATTGTCGGAATAGAGAATGTAGTGGACGAGGAAGAATACAATCAATTTGACGAGTTACCTCCTTTTGGAAATGGCATAAGGGTTGACGACGAACAACGTGACGAAACTAGTTACGTACGCATTGATCATCATGAAGGGCTAATTTTTAAGGGAAATAAGCAAGTGGAATGAGAATGTGTGACATATATGTGGGCATTTGCATTTATGTATATAACAATGCATGTATGTGATGTATATGTGAATGAGTCATACAAATGTATCTCTATGTTCATTGGGCTGTTGTAAAGAAATACACCCAGCTCTGTTGTAAAGAAATACACTGTGTGAGGTCGTATTGAATGCTGGTTGGTGTTTATATTATTGAATGCATGTATGTGATGTATATGAGAATGAGTCATACAAATGTATCTCTATGTTCATTGGGCTGTTGTAAAGAAATACACCCAGCTGTTGTAAAGAAATACACTGTGTGAGGTCTTGTTGAATGTTGGTTGGTGTTTATATTATTGAATGCTGGTTGTTGTGTTTATATTAATAACTATAGCTGGGGGCAAGGGCTTATCACAGACAGTTCTCAGTTTAGAACCGTCTGTGGTATTTATTATCACAGACGGTTTTAAGTTTAGAACCGTCTGTGATAGTACAACTATCACAGACGGTTCTATGTTAAGAACCGTTTGTGATAGTACAACTATCACAGACGGTTCTAAGTTTAGAACCGTCTGTGATAATAAATATCACAGACAGTTCTAAACTGAGAACCGTCTGTAATAAGCATCCCTATAAATACCCTCTGGCTAGGGTTTTGCGCCCATGCTGCAGTTATAGATCTATATCTCGCCGCTCTCCTGATCTGTCTCCTCGGACCTTCGTCCATGCCACCGTCGCCGCTGCCTCCTCACACCTTCGTCGCCACCGCCGTCCCCCGAGGCCGTCGCCGCCACCGTCCCCTGAGCCCGTCGCCGACCGCCTCTGTCCCCCTGAGCCCGTTGCCCTCCTCCTCCCTCGGGCCTGTCGGCGTCCTCCATCGCCATCACCCTCCTCCTCTCCCCGAGCCCGTCGCTCGCCTCGCCGTACCTGCGCCTAAGGTACCAAGCCCTCCTACAAACCGTCTGTCATGTGTAGTATTTTTTATGTCCTTATTAGCCTATTTTCGTGTCCTCTACTCTTAGATTTCGAATTTTGTTGTGGTAATGCTATGATCTATCATGTCTAATTAGATCCTACTGTTAGAACGTTAATTTTGTAGTTGCAGATCAGTTCAGTAGATTTTTGTAGCATTAAGTTAGTTGTCTGTCAGTTAAGAAAAGAAAAAATATTAGCATTGAGTTAGATTTAATAGAGATCTTGTTTACTGCAGTAGCATAGTTTGCTATTTGGTTCATTTCGTAATGTTCATTTCTTGTAGTAAATTGTCTTTTGCTTGTTGTGAGTGTTAGTATATAGTATTGACAACTAAAGTAGGTGCTAAGATAGGCACATCACCCCCTCTCTCTGTCCACAATATCATGTACATTTAAGAGCATGCGTATCTCTTAGTATCTAAAGTGGACGTTAAGATAGATTCATCACTTCTCTCTCTACAATACCATTGTTACCTACTTTTATTTTACCTGCACCGGTGCTATCTCCACGGGTGCTATTCTCGCCAAAGCAACTTGCACTGGTTCTACCTTTACAGTCGACTACCATAAAGTCGACCTACAGCCGAGGCAGCAAGGGCAGCAAGGGCAAAACAAAGAAGACCGATGATGATATCCCGTACCTACCATTGGCCCGCAAATTCGTGCTTGGCGAGCCGCTGGTCGACCCGGTAACGCGCCTCAGTTTTCTACCAATTAGTTGCACGCAATTACACAAGTGGTATATGGAACAGTCCAATAAGCCAGAGGGAGAACGGCGCTCAGGTATCACTGTCAAATTCACGCCGAAAGATTTAGAGCACAATGTTCAAGAATGTGTCTTCGTGGTCACCTTCGAGGATTTATTTGATCTTTTCACGCTCAACGCTCTTGACGTCTCACTCATTCGATGCTGGACACTGTAAGTGTGTACAATCACAGTCTCCGTTCATGTCATACCGATAAATGTCATATATAATCTGTTGCTTTTGTGTGTATATATATAGACACATGCTGACTAAAGCTAGATTATCCAAAAAAATCGGTTGGTTTCTTGGACCCACACTTGGTCGCCATGCATACCATCGAGGAGGATACAGCTTTCATCGAGAGGTACATTGCATCAGCACTGGTGGCTTACCGCGATAAGGAATATGTACTTATGCCCTACAATCAGGACTATCATTGGATTTTAATAGTAATTGTACCAAAATGGAACAAGGCAATATACCTTGATTCCCTAAGTAAGAATAAAATGAACTTCACAGTTGTCAGCCAAGTAATCGATAGGTAAGTACATTTTCTCCATACATACCTATATTGTACTCTTTCTTTTCTTCCGAATGACTTAAGGTCAACTTTTTCGAATCGCGTAGGGCATTTGCGATGTACGTTGAAAAGGCAGGTGTCTCGACGCAAGGGGCCAAAGGCCTGACACATGTTCGAAATTTTAAGGTATTCGCTATTACTAATTAATCCTATGCAACAGTTGGTAGTAATGCCTCTTGAATTAACACATTTCATTTTTTTTGCAGTGCCACCAGCAGTCGCCGGGCAACACGTGTGGATTCTACGTTTGCTACCATATGGACCTACTCCTGGATTCCTCGAGGATCACCAATTCCAAGGTTTGTATATATATATATATATATATATATATATATATATATATATATATATATATATATATATATATATATATATATATATATATATATATATATATATATATATATATATATATACGCACATTGATATTCCTATCGACAGGCTGCGTCCATCCCCTCAACTGCATTGAAACAGCCCGACCTTTCACAAATTCGAGGAGATTTGGCGTACTTTTTGGTGGCTAGAGTCTTAAACTCACAAGGAGAGTTCTACTGCGCACAATGATTTTTTATTGCTCTTATCACTCCGGAATCGAGGTCTCGCAAAAAGAACAGATCCATAATCAATGAACTTGTCAGCTGCACAAGCAATACTTGAATGGCAATCATGCACCATCCAAGTATAGCTTGTGCAGCCTGACAAGTTCGTTGATTATGGATCTGTTCCTTTCGCGAGACCTCGATTCCGGAGTGATAGAGCAATAAAAAATGCAATGTTACCATCTAAGTGCAAATGCAATGTAGATCTTTTGTAATTGTGTATTTGTTAATAGATATTTTATTTCATTTCAACTAATTGATTTGCGAAATGGATGCTTTATGTTTGTGAAATGAAGTGCGATGTGAATTGGATGTTTTATGTTTGTGAAATGAATTGAGATGTGAATTGGATGTTTTATGTTTGTGAAATGAATTGAGATGTGAATTGTATGTATACATGTACATCTTATCTACTTGTTTTAGAGGGCATGGCTAGCATTTCCTGAGGCTAGCTAATAAACATAAATAGATTTAGGGGTAGAAAGGAATATCACAGACAATTTGTAACTAAAAACTGTCTGTGATAGCTGACAACCACAGTCGGTTTGTAAGTAAAAACCGTCTGTGATAGGTGATAATCACAGACGGTTTTTACTTACAAACCGTCTGTGATTATCACCTATCGCAGACGGTTTTTACTTACAAACCGTCTGTGATTGTCAGATATCACAGACGGTTTTTAGTTACAAACGTTTGTAATATTTACACCACAGACGGTTCGAAAACCGTCTGTGATAACCTTCGATTATCACTGACCCATAAATTCAGACGGTTCAGAAACCGTCTGTGATGATGTTTTTGAACCGTTTGTAATAGGGTTTTTTTTGTAGTAGTGTATTCACTGCCCCTTTGTTCATGTGAATCCTTATGATTATGGGAGCACATCTACCTTGTGTGGAGACATCTATCAAATCATGTGGTTGGACAAATTCATTTATTTCAGGTTGTTGTTCTAATAGTAATTAGCATTATCAGTTCGTCAAGTTACACGAACAAGTTATCTCTAACAATACTACAAAAATACTATGTGGGGAAGATCGGGCAACACCCCGCATCACGCTGTGAGACTGATGTCATTTTTGCTACAGTGCAATGCCATGCTTGCCTCAGTTGCCTGGGTTGACACGTTACGATTTGCTGTATCAACTCTTTCCTCCTCCTATTGAAGTATGCATGCAGAGCGCCTGCATTCTCTCCCTCCCCCCCCAAAAAAAAAGAAGGAAAAAGCATGAAAAAACATTTCTGAGTCCTGGCACTAACAATCTTAGCATTATTGTCGCTATTGAGGAACCAGGGGTGGCTCTTCAATTATCTCACTCGTTATTGTCCTCTGTCACATGCCAAAACACCGCCATAGCATGAAGTGTCTGTTATTCAGAGACTTATAACACACTGCAGTGGTCAATAATAATTGAGAAGATCAGAAACAAAAGTATATATCCGGACTGCGAACTGCATCGCTACGGACTAGCTAGAAAATGGTATTTTATGGGACTCTCGGCAAGATTTTAAATAGCGGGTAGTGAAAGCGTAGTGGACTATTTTTATAGTGGATAACGTATATCGGAGATATATTAGGCGCTATATGCTGAGCTACAAAACATTAAAAATATAAAGATACTTAACCAAACTATAAGTCTCAACTATAATTGGCATAAAACATCCAAAATGTTAAATCCAACAAGCCTATATATAAGATAACATCAAAATCATAAAAGTTACTTAGTGTTTTGTTGATTAATCTTCATACTATGATGAAGAAAATGGGAAATCAATATCCCTTTATTCCTTATTTTCTGTCCACATGGATAATCTATGCTTGCTGCTTGGCTTCTTGTCATCAAAACATGCTTATCTTGTTTGATAAATCATACAAGGAAATAGATCAAGAATTAGGCTTAACTTGTTTGAGCCCTTAGGTGTGCATGTGCCCTTCCCTCCACTTATGACGAGAGAGAAATTTTCAATGGGTAAAGGAAGAGATGGAATGCTATTAACTAGCAAAACTGGGGATTATGGAAATATAGAAGGTTATTTAATTAGATTAGGTTGGAATATGGAAGCCCATTCAATGGAAATGCAGGCAAATCAAGAGGCGCATCCCTAATATCATAGGTAGTTTGAATGTTCTTGGGCAGTAGCGCTGATATAACTTGTAGTGAATAGCGATGTATCGATCCGATATATCAGCGATATTGCATCAAACCGCAACAACAACCGATAGCTCGAGGTACCTTGACCGGGGCTATAGCGCAATATTTAAAACAATGGACTCTGGAGATTTGGACTGATCCAACCCTGATTTGGCGTAATCCTATGAGACGAAACCCCTTCGTATGTACCCTGTATGTACGTGATTCGGACTATTGCTGTGAGTTGGGAGGGTTGGCGACGAAGACGCAGGAGAGGACTGAGAGGAACTATAGAATTGTAGGGGTAGGCACATATTGATACGGCCCAAGAGCTATCACAACGTTGGTTTCTATTCCCAAATTGCCAACTACTACTAATCCTCAAGTTGGTGTTGTTTTACATAGAGAAGGAAAGAAGATAAATACTGTGGGCCGAGTGGGAGGTGTGGAAGGAAGGCGAGGGTGAAAACCCTAGTTCATGCAGCTGGTAGAATGTCATGGCCGACGGCGTCTCAAAAGAACTCGTAGGAAATCATGTAGAGCGCACTCACAGCAAGCACAAAGCTGTAGGCAGGATGATGAACAACGCACCTCAACTGCATTAATCCAATAAGCAGAGCATGAACAAAACCCAGCCGCAAACGTAGTACAACAAACCTAGAATGCACCAAGTGAATATAAGCACCTGAAAAATTTATCAAGTCATGAAAAAGGGATTATTCTAGACATGACCACAAACCGGTGGCATTGGAACACCGGGCTTAAAATCTATCAAGCCATGAAAAAGGGATTAATCCAGAAAACATGAACGCAAACTGGTGGCATCAGAGCCCTGGACTAATCTGACACTTCAGCCCTAGCTGGGACGGTCCGGTGCACACAATAAGTAAGGAATCGATACAAACCTAGTGGGTCACAATCCTATCTATCCTACATCCCGCAAAGTCTGTATCTGAGAATTCTTGAAGAGAAAGCAAGAAAGTAGAAAAATACTAGAGTCCAAAGCCAAGAGTGGCTTGAAGATACCTGAAGATAGGGCACATTGCTAGACAATGTAAGGCATGAGGGGAAGCTTGAAATCAAGCTCACAGACACACAACAAAGTGTATGTCTGGCCTCGAAGTGGTGAGGGAGAGGAGGGAGTCGATCATACTGTTGTACTCCTTCTGGTCCACAGGCTCGCCATCCTTATCAAGATCCAGAACTGTTGAAATGGCTATGGGAGTAGTGATAGTCTTGCTGCTTTTCATGTCGAAGCGCCGAAGAAGGTCCTTGGTGTACTTCCTTTAATGGATGAAGGTACCTTCCTTCGATTACTTGATTTGAAAGAAGAGGAAGAACATCAGCTTACCCATCATACTCATCTTAAATTCCTTATTCATTGTATTTGACCAAAGTATGAGAAGAGCCACTGAAAATTATGTTATCCATATAAATTTGAACAAGGAGAAAATCACTACAAGGCAACAAGGGGGGGGGGTTGAATGGTGCTTTGTCCTATTTCCCCCTAAGTATCAGAAATCTTTCACTCCAGAACTAGAGAGATAAGAAGATCATATTTTATACTCTACAACCAAACAACAACCTGAAACAATGAAGATGCAAGAATACTGCACTTGATCGGTCTAATCGGGTACTAGCAGACGGTCAAACTGGGCCCAAGAGTGGTTTAACCGCTCCCCTGTTCCGAGAACAGAAAATCAGCTTAAGTCCAAACTACTTCGCATCGTCGCATCATGGTCACCATCAAGGTCGAGGAGTCACACATGAGGTGGGCACCACAAAATGTGTCTTCAAGGCATAGCTACATGTACAATGTCGATGTGGCCATCTCTTCACATTTTGTTTCCTGAGAACAGGTTGTCCCTCATGCAAAGGATGACCTACACTCCCTCTCGTCCAACTAGGATTTTGCTGATATGAAAGGGGGAAGATGGCTAAAGTTATAGTGTTGTACATTAGGGGTGCAAATGGAGCGGATATTTTCCGACTGTCTGTCCGTCCATTTTAATTTGGATACAATTTAGAGTAGATTTTCATATATTCGAAGGTTTTGTTGGATATGGAAACGGAATCGGATATTTTTTGTAGGATAGGAAATGGATTCGGAAAAAGCATTATCTGACGAGTACGGAACTATCCGAGTATTTTTCTGGATAGTTATCGGACACGGAAATGGAGTCAGATACATGGCCTCTCCGCTGGTCAGGTGGTATCTCTGACTCTTTGTGAAATGTAGTATCATTTATTACTGGGACTGTGACTTGCACCAGAGAAGTTGAGCCTGCTGAGAAGAAGAAGAAGTGACCTCGAAGGTTTGGGACCACTATATTAAATACACGGTGACTGTTGACACAAAAAATGGTGGAAAGGAGAAACAACTTTAGGCGCAGTGTAATAAATGTCCTCACAAAGCTTGATGTGAGACCTCAAGGGGCACAAAAGCCTTGTGGAATCATTTGCTAAATGTAATAAAGTTAAAAGGAACTAGTGATGTACTTGACTACCTGGATTTGGGCAATTCATACTTTTGAACCATACGACATGTAGCTAGTTAGCTACTACTTGTTTAACTAGTCTATATTATTTACTTGCTACTTTGCTAGTTAGAATTTACTAGCTGCTTAACTTATCCTGTCACCATGTGAAATTTGCTTTTGCACATTATCCGATTAAATATTTGTGACCGAAACTAACCGTATTCGGAGCGGTATGTATTTGTTTTGTATTTGTGACCGAGAATATCTGCATTCATATTCGTATCCGGCACTATCCGTGTCTGACTCCGACTCTGACAAAAAATATAGAAAAAGATACAGAATGAGCAATATCTGTCTGTATCCGCTCCGTTTGCACTCCTATTGTACATGCCCTTACAAGTTAGTTGAATATAAATGCACACTACAAGAATGTACAATTATTTCATGAAGAAAACCTCTTTGACTATTAGAAGTTGATTCTAGGGATCGAACCCTAGCCTTTTTACAAGTTAGTAGAACATAAATGCACACTACGAGAATGTACAATTATTTCATGAAGAAAACCTCTTTGACTATTAGAAGTTGATTCTAGGGATCGAATGTGTACATTAAGTGAAAAAGCTTGTGCCTACACTCCATGAACCCTAGTGTGTAGTTGGATGTGTGTGCATGTGGTGTGTGTAGGGTGCGTCCCTTGCACTCATATAAAAAAGTCAACCAATCACTTGAGCAACAGTTGCCCGTGATGTACCGTACATTATATACTAGGGTTTTAGCTAGCCTTCTTCTTTCTCTTAGAAGAAGGAAAAAAGTTATTTTCTCTATTCCCAATTAATTAGCACTTCTGATATTTTTTTTGTCACAAGTACTTCACCCAATTTTTTTAAAAAAAATGGGACAGGAGCGCATTGCGATCAATTAAAGAGCCTGCTCTTTTTGGCTGAGACTTATGGTTTTTGACTGCGGTTTGTGCCTTTTGGGCTATTCGTGCGAGAGATTACAGAGTAACAAAACTCACGTGCGGTTTTTGCCGATATAAATGAAGTCGGTGCAATATGTACTACAATTAACTAGTAGACCCCATATTAAAAAGACACTCCATTTAAAAGCTAGTTACTGTAGAAAAGTAAAAAGCAGAAGCCAAAGGCTGAAATAGAATAGGGCCAAAAGGAGGGAGTTTATAACACCGGCCGAAGCCGGCCTAGCGGGAATCCCAGGTTAACCTACTAGCAGAAGATCAAAATGGGGGAAAAAAACCCTAGGCTGCTTTGAGGCTTAAACAAGACCCTTCTCCTTTGTTCACTGGCCTGTTTAGTTTTCGCCACTAGTTCTTGCGCCGTGGCAGACTGATTTTAGAATATTCTCCTATTTCTTTCTTTCGAAGTGTTCAACATGAAGTTGATAGCCAGGCCGTCCAAGTCTCCCATGTGCTCTTTTGGCGTGGATGCTGTCGTAGTTCGATGGTTGAACCTGTTGGAGGATATACGTGGGCTGCAACGAAAACCCCAAACCCAAAATATTAACCTTTGCCCAGCCCACGATGGACGAATCTCGCCCCTCGCGGGTCACGGTCTCGCGTCCGTCTATTGCTCTCCCTCGCGCAGCCACGCTCATGTTTTGTAGGTGTGAAAAACGGTAACGAATAATTCATTTTATCTAATATTCTTATCAGAGAAAATACGAATGTGATAAGCAAAGTCCATATTTGAAAATGTTCATATTCGTATTCGAGAATATTCGTATCCGTATTTGAGAATATTCGTATTCGTATTTGCATTCGAGACTATACGATTCGTATTCAATCTGTTTCTAGAACCCATGAAAAATCCGTGCGTTCAAAATTTGAATTTAGGCGGTTTAAAAGTGGTAACGTGTCAAAAATCGGTGAAAAATTGGCAAAACCGTTAGGAATCTGTTTTATCCGATATTCGTATCCGAGAAAATCCGTACTCGAAAATATCCATATCCGTGTTCAAGAATATTTGTATCCATATTTAAGAATATTCGAATTCGAATTCGTATTCATTTTAAAAATATGAATTCGTATTTGTATTTGAGACTATTCGATCGTATCTGATCCGTTTTCACTCCCTATGTTTTCGGTGGCGCGGTTCGTGCGAAGGAATTTCTGAATCCGCCACCGCCGGGGGAATAGCTCAAGTAAGATTTATCAAGGACTTTTGTTATTTCTAATTAGAGAAGCATTGATGCAAAGAGATAACCATTATAATTTAGCAAGCTCGGGCAAATCGATGTTGTACGTACGTATGTGCGTCGGCAAAGCCAAGAGAAACGCCACCTTTTGCATGTAGCAATTCCTTTATTTCATTTATATAGCAATTTGATACAAGGGAAGTGTAAAACAGCTGGAACCAATTTCTCCATTACCCCCTAGATATCAAATTTTTTATTACCCTGAATAATTCGTTTTGTTGATACTTGATACAAGTGTAAGGATCCCAAGAAATCTAACAAATCTCAGATGCAACAGAAATTTCTAGCAAGTGCCCAACGGGGTGTCTGCGTACGCGCCGTTCAACACCCCATTGGCAATGGTATTGTACGTCTTCTCCGTCATGTGGACGCCGTCCCAGTTTGCGAAACTGGCCGGGTTGCCCCAAACACGCGCCGTCCTGTCGCACGCCTTGCCGGTGTGGTACCGGCCGCTGCCGCCGCAGCATGCGACAAGGGGATCAGCGATACCTGCAGTCCAATGCAGAACAAGTAGATGAGTAAACATGAAACATCAACCAAGGAGCGATCTGTCCATGGAGTTATAGGAACTGAGGAGCACTCACCAAAGTTGTGCGGGTTCTGGAAGATCTGCATGGCGGCCCCGTAGTAGTCGGCGTAGATGATCTTCACGCCGGGGTTCTGCGACTTGAGCCGGTTGATCTCCTGCACCAGCGCCTGGTTGTGCGTCTTGGAGAAGTCGTTGAACCACCTGAGGCAGGCGAACTCGTCGTAATCCGCAGGGTTGTTGCTCTGGAAGGCGCTCAGGTACGCCGGCACGCACCCGATGGGGAAGTTCCCCGGGACAAGGACCGTCTTCGCGCCGAGATTGATCACCTCCTGCACGGCGGTGCCTATGCGGGCAACGACGTCGGGCATGTACTGTTTGGGTGTCTCAAGAGCTTTACGGGCGAAGAACCAGAAGTTGTAGTCGTTCCCACCGATCTCCCCCACCACGACGAGGGACTCGCTTAGGAGACTCTTGGTGGCATCTGGCAAATAACAATTGACCAAGAACACGTACACAGACATGTTATTATTGACTAAATGTAGCTTTTGATATATATAAATAAATGGTGCCCAGACTCCATGTTTGAGACTTTTCATCTATGATTAAGAATTTCCATTTATGATTGAGACTTTCCATTCATGATTAAGACTTTCCATCCTGATATATTATATATTATTATACTTGCACGTATCTAAAAACAATCTAAAAGCAGAGAGAGGAAGCCTTTTATGTACTCTCAGGGAGTACATATTCCCACTTCTAATATACTACTTAAACAAATATTTTATACCTCTTTATCACTTTCGGTAAACTTAAATACTAATTCTAAGATAGTCGAATGTGATTTGGTTGAAAAATTTTATCGGAGCCCTTTATTTTTTGTTATATACATTTTTCATGTATAAAAGAGTATATACACAAATTATACTATAAAAAGTGGACTTTGATGAAATTTTCATGAAACCCACTTTAGAGTATTTTATAATCATTATTAAAGTATACTCAAATAGATAAAGAGGTATAACAATATCATAAAAAGGTATATTAGAAGTGGAAGTATATAATTATTTTCATATATATTGATAGATAGATAGATAGATCGGTGCTAAAATGAACGAAGCATCCGTGCGGATATGTTTACCGACTCCCGGAGCTATCCGTGCGAGCACTTTCTTGAACGAGTCGAGCTGCGCGTCCAGGCAGCTGGGCGCCGGCATGGTGAAGTTATACTTGGTCTTATAGTAGTCCGGGGTCAGCGCCGTGGAGGCCAGCACGGCGAAGTTGGCGCCGTTTGGAAACTGCCCTGATCCCTCCTCGGGCATGCTTGGTGGCACCAGCGGCAGGTCGAACGCTTGCGCTGAAACAAACACGCACGCACGTACGGATGCACCCAATTTAGCTCATGAGTAGATTAATTACATGCGAAATGGACAATTGGCACGAGGAAATACACACGCACTCACCGTAGAAATCAAGGAGGACGCGCCCATCACAGATGCGGCCGGTGGGACGGTTGAAGTAGGTCATGCCATACGGCGGCTCCTTGCACGGGGATGGCTTATTGCCGGTCATGTGCGCGAAGTTGCCGGTGTCGATGATGGAGTCACCAAAGCTGAAGATGCGCTTGTAGCAACGACACAACCCTACGTGAGCGTTGAGCAATAGGACAACACAGAGGAGGACGAAAGACAGGGAAATGGAACGGTGTTGGCACTTGAAACTCCCCATCTGAATACTACTACTGCTACTTGTCTACAGCCTTATTAACGAGATGCTGATGAAGAACAAGACTCTGAGATGTAGTTTTCGTGTTGCATTCCAGATGATCCTTTGATCCCCTTATATAGAACTTCCGTGATCGAATGTATATCAATATGTGTCAATTTTAGTAAGTGGTAACATCCCTATTATCCCACCAAATCTCCGAACAAATAGATGGTTCGAGATAAATGGTCAAGATATCACAAAGATTGATTATGCAGTGTTCGAGGAAGAGATTTGATTTTTATGGCACTGATCATGCTGAAAAGACTCAGAAGGATTTAGGTTTGCGCGTACAGCACAAAACGCTGCCGCCGCTCTTCATCTTATATATTGCCGAACAAGCAACAGTGAATATATGGTTACAGATTACAAACGGGGAAGCTATCTGCAGGAAACAGAATTCCAGCCTGTATCTATGGAATCAAATCAACAAGATGCAGATATTCTACAATCCCTATCTATAGATTGATTACAGGTCTATCTCTAGGATCTGCTTTACAAACTGAGAGCTAATCCGTTGCTTCTAACATCCTCCCTCAATCTGGACGTGAGCAAACATTCAGATTGTTTCTGAACTTCTGGAATGGCTGAGTAGCTAGAGGCTTTGTAAGCACATCTGCTATTTGATCATGCGAAGAAATAAACCGGATGTCTAGAGCTTTGCGTGAAACTCTCTCTCGAACAAAATGATAATCAATCTCGATGTGTTTTGTTCGTCCATGAAAATTGGATTCTTGGTCAGATAAACAGCTCCCAGATTATCACACCACAGACAGGGTGCCCGTGACAGTGAAACTCCCAGTTCATCCAATAGCGATTGAATCCACATTATTTCAGCAGTTGTATTAGCAATTGACTTATATTCTGACTCAGCGCTGGAACGTGAGACAGTAGGCTGCTTCTTTGAACTCCATGACACTAGGTTTGCTCCAAGAAAGATAGCATACCCTCCGGTACTTCTCCGGTCATCTGCACACCCGGCCCAGTCAGCATCACAAAAACCACTGAGTAATGAGGAGTTAGACTTCCAAAAGATCAAGCCATGTGTTGCTGTTCCTTTGAGATATCACAGTATTCGTTTTACAGCCGTCCAATGCTCATCAGTCGGCGTTTGCATATACTGGGAGACTTTATTAACACAGTATGAAATATCCGGTCTGGTAAAAGTCAAATACTGCAAACCTCCAACAGCACTTCGATATTTCTCTGTTTCTTTATCCGTCAACACCTTGCCTTGGGTTTTCCTCAACTTTTCCCCCACGGACATTGGTGTGGAAGCAGACTTGGCCTGCAGCATATTCATCTTCTTGAGTAATTCTTGGATGTACTGATACTGTGAAAATATAAGACCACCATCTGTCATGTGTTTTACCTCAATGCCCAGGAAGAAGCTAACCGGTCCAAGATCCTTAACTGCAAACTCTTGATGCAATTGCTTCAACAAATTTTCGGTAGCTTGAGCTGAAGAGCTTATGATGATAATATCATCAACATAGATCAGCATATACATAACTAGTCTGGACTGTTTGAGAATGAATAGTGACACATCTGCTTTAGATGGTACAAAACCGAGCTCACGAAGTTTAGTGCTCAACCTTGCAAACCATGCACGCGGCGCTTGTTTTAGTCCATAAAGTGATTTCTTCAGTTTACACAGGTGATGCGGTCGCTTTTGATCTTCATATCCCGGAGGTTGACTCATATATACTTCTTCATTCAAAATGCCATGCAAAAATGCATTCTGAATATCAATTTGTCGCATATTCCACCCCTTTGTCACTACCAAGGAGATCAATAGCCTGATTGTTGTGTGTTTAACCACAGGACTAAAAGTTTCTCCATAATCAACCAGGTACTGTTGCTTAAAACCCTTTGCCACCAATCTTGCTTTGTACCGGTCTATACTTCCATCGGCCTTGTGTTTTGTCTTGAATACCCATTTACACCCGATAATGTTCAGGCCAGGTCTCGGTGGTACCAAATCCCAGGTGTTATTCTTCTGCAGCACCAGAAATTTAGCATCCATCGCTGAACGCCACTGTGGACTCTGTAGAGCTTCCTCATGAGTTGTCGGTTCAGTGTGAACCGTCATTGCCGTATACACTATAGTGCCGTCAGTTCGCCGTTTGGGGCATCGAATATTATTCTGCAGTCTTGTGCCATAGCGATGAGGAGGTTCAGAGTTGGAAGGTAGTATTGTTGTATCGACTGGCAAAGTATTCTCGGGTGCAGACTCTGAAGAAGGTTCTGCCGAGGAGCTGTCTTCTACTGATTCAGTACCTGCAGTCACAGAGTTGTTTGGCAGAGAGGATTGCAATGCAGTATCAAATAATTGACCAGTTGATCTATTTGCACTACTATTGTTTGAATGACGCCAGGAGGCTGAATCTATGACAGGAATTGGCAAAAGAGTCTGAGGAGGACTGGATGAATTTGTTGTGTTTTCACAAGGACAAAGCCGAGGAAAAGGAAAAACTGACTCATCAAAGATGACGTCACTAGAAATGTAGACTCGACCTAAAGTTGGATCAAGACATTTATATCCTTTGTGAATTGAGCTATAGCCAAGAAATACACATTCCTTTGAATGGAAAGACAGTTTCCGGGTGTTGTAGGGTCTGATACATGGCCAACAAGAACAGCCAAATACTCTTAGGAAAGCATAGTTTGGTTTAACTGCATATAGCTTCTCAAGGGGACTCATATTACCAAGGACACGAGTAGGAAGTCTGTTTATAAGATAGGCAGCTGTTGTGAAGGCTTCATCCCAAAATTTGAGTGGCATGCGTGCGTGAGAAATAAGGGCAAGGCTGGTATCAACAATATGTCGATGTTTTCTCTCGGCTAACCCGTTCTGCTGATGAGTGTGGGGACAAGATACTCTATGACCAATGCCAAGAGTGTTAAAGAATTTGTGTAGTTTGTGGTATTCTCCACCCCAATCAGACTGAATACATTTAATTTTCTTCTCAAAACGCCTTTCAACATGTGTTTGAAAATGTTTAAACACAGAAAAGACATCAGATCTGGCTTTCAGTAGATATATCCAAGTGAATCTACTAAAATCATCAATAAAGCTCACATAATACTTGTATCCATTGATTAATTGAGGTGCAGGACCCCAGACATCTGAGAACACAAGCTCAAGGGGAGATATTGAGGTATGAATGGATAAACTATAGGGCAGTTGATGGCTTTTTGCCTGTTGACAAGCATTACATATGGATATGTTTTTTGAAGATGCTACAGGCAGTTTATTCAATGCTAGAACAGACTGAACAACTTGTTGGGAAGGATGACCCAGACGCGCATGCCACTGCTCCTTTGAGACTCTAGTGCTTGCTAAAGCAGTTGTGAAGGGACCCAAAGGCTTTATTGGATAAAGACCTGACTCAGTTTTGCCTTGAAGGATTGTTTTCTTTGACACCTGATCCTTGACAACAAAGAAGTTTGGATGCAACTCAATGAAAACATTGTTGTCACGAGTGAGTTTATGGACAAACACAAGATTCTTTGATATGTGTGGAGCATGAAGAACTTTCCTAAGAGCTAGAGGTGAAGAAGTAGTGTTAATAGAACAGTGGCCAATATTTGAAATGTGCAAACCTGCTCCATTGCCGACTTGAATCTGATCTGTGCCATTATATTTCTCTCGAACTGTCAGCCGATCTAGATCACTGGTTACATGATCAGTTGCTCCTGTATCCATGTACCAATGTGGATCTGTTTGGTATGAACTGGTATATGCTGCAGCAGCTGATGAAGAGTGCCCACTGTCTGCCTGATAAGATTGATCAAAGCGGTGATAACATTTTATTGCGGTATGACCAACCTTTCCACAGACTTGGCAAGTGGGACGGGAGCTGCGTCCTCCATGATTTGGCTGACCTCCATGGCCTTGCTGGTAATTGTAGTTTTGCTGGGTTCCACGCCAATTTTGCTGTTGATTGTATTTGCCACGATGTCCTCGACTCTTGCCTCCTGGACCACCTCTTCCTCGGGCAGAAAAATTTGCCGAGTGAACATTGCCAATTTGTGAATCGGCAGAATTATTCTCCATGCGTAGCTCATAACTCATCAGATATGCATAGACATCATCTAAGGTAATGTTTTTCTGATCTTGTGGTAATAGATGTAACTAATGGATCATAATCTGATCCTAAACCAGCAAGAATATATGAAATAATCTCATCTTCTTTGAGTGGCGTACCGACAGCAGAGAGAGTATCTGCTAAACTCTTCATCTTTTTGAAGTAATCTGCAGCAGTCATCTCCTTCTTCTTTGTATTGGCGAGTTGCATTCTGGTTTGAACAACTTTTGCCATCGTCTTGGATGCAAACATCCCCTCTAATGCCAGCCATGTCTCTCGTGAGGTAGACATGAACATGACATGAGCTAGGATGTCCTCCGTTAGCGAGGAAAGGATCCCGCTGAGCACCATTTGATCTTGGTTATACCAAGTGGTATATGCTGGATTCACGACTTGAGACGCGCCTTCTTCTGTCGTGGTAGTGGTCATCTTGGGTGGGCATTGAAGAGTCCCATCTACATAGCCGATGAGCTGATGACTTCGAAGATACGGTAGAAATTGGGCTTTCCAAAGCATATAATTGTCTTTGTTGAGTCTAACTGTAACTGCGTGGTTGATGGCAACAGATGGAGCTGCAATGGTTGCGGATGAGAGGGATGAGTTCATGGATGGAGATGTGGAGAAGGAAGACATGGTTGGCTCTTGGCTCTGATACCATGAAAAGACCCAGAAGGATTTAGGTTTGCGCGTACAGCACAAAACGCTGCCGCCGCTCTTCATCTTATATATTGCCGAACAAGCAACAGTGAATATATGGTTACAGATTACAAACGGGGAAGCTATCTGCAGGAAACAGAATTCCAGCCTGTATCTATGGAATCAAATCAACAAGATGCAGATATTCTACAATCCCTATCTATAGATTGATTACAGGTCTATCTCTAGGATCTGCTTTACAAACTGAGAGCTAATCCGTTGCTTCTAACACATGCATTATATGAATGAAAATCAGCAAGTAAACTTGTTTGGCGCTGTCGTTTTCAAACGTTGCATCAGAGGATGGAGGAAATGAGAAATGCTTGTTATCGATCTTTTTTAATGGAATTTGCATGGACAAGCAAATCAATACTGTTTTAGTAAGTAATAAGACATGCTTGGATAATTATGGTTCGATTTGATTTGTTTCTAATCTTAACCATCTAACTTATTATATATATATATATATATATATATATATATATATATATATATATATATATATATATATATATATATATATATGAAAATTACATAAGGCACCTGGGTGCCTAGGCACCCACATCAAGAAACGTCCGATACACGTGTATGATTGATAATTTTTTTGAGTTTGAGTATGAAAATGTTTTATACCCTTGATATATTTATGGTAAGTAAGTTTTGAATTCAGTTCAGACTAGTTTGAACTACTTTTGAGTTCAATGCGACTACAGTGAGTATATTACATACAAATCGTTCAAACTAATTAAACTGAAGTTGAATTTAATTTTTTTTGGAGTTTGACATCCCAAATATACTTTTTTATGGGTATATGAAGATACCCACATCAAATGTTGCGAATCTCAAAGCAAATCAACGGATATTGATATGGGTGCCTAGGCACCTGGGTGCATGAAACACTCGTGTGTGTGTGTGTGTGTGTATATATATATATGGAGCATATCTAGTGCTAAAGCCCTATTCAGTGCTAAAGCTCACCAGATCCATCCGATTTGGCCCGTGCGACTCAGATTAAGGAGGGTGGAAGGCACCCAACTCACTTAATCCATCTTTCAGAAAACCCCGTACGGATTTTTATTTTTATGATTGAACCCTTCATCCACTCCTCTCTCTCTCCCCCTCAGATCGATCCGGTGCCGCTCCCTCTCCCTCTCGCCTCCCTCCCCGGTGGCGCCGCTCCATCTCCCTCTCGCCTCCATCCGCGGTTGCAGCGCTACCACTGACGCATCGCCGTCGCCCGTTCTTGGCTGCCACTAGACCCAGCTAGGGTTTGGGCCGTCGGCGCCGCTTCCATCCCCGGTCACCGGCGCCGCCCCACGGTGCCTCCAACCCGGCCTCCATCCGTGGCCCCCAGCTGATGTGACGATGGCCCGATCTTCCGAGAGGTACTGATAAGTCGATTGTGGAGATCTCGACGTTGATGATCCAAAGGCTCCGACCAAAACAGATCGAACCCCTCGCAATCACTACACCACTGCTCCGTTGGTTATCAACCGTGCCGAACACGATTGACCTCGCCAAGAAGGCTATCTCCTGCAAGCGAATCGAGAACACAAGCAAGAGAGTAAAAGATGCAATCTGAAATTGCGAATAATGTTTAAGTTCACAAGTTGGGGTTCCTCAAACCGAACATGCGGCGAAACTGCTAAGCAGAATAAACTCTTAAGAAAAACCCGAGGAAAACTAAAGGGGTGCGACCTCCTTAAATAGGAGTGGGGGAGGCCGCACTTATCTAACAAAAGGGGATGTGGTACTATTCACGGGTACTGTTCACGTGAACAGTACACCCATGATTAGTGCAGGCCCAAATAGTCTAAGTGTGATTACAAGGCCCAAGGCCCACTTTGACTCGGACTGGAAAAGTGACGCCACTTGTTTTGCAGTTTCTGATCGGCTCGGATGGAATTTCGAGGTGAGACCAGATTCATCTGAAAGTAGACTCCAAGATCTTTCCAACGAGTACTCACGGGCCCCGAGAAACCTTCTAGATCAAAAGTTATGGTCATTTGAAGTAGGCGCTGTCCAGCAGTCCGAATCTGAGTCGAACTCGCGAATATGAGTTGGCTTGCGCTTGACGGTTCCACTTCTACACTTGAGCTCGCGTGGTTCTTCTCCATGGTTCCAAAGGACAAGAAAATCACAAGTCTTAGGAAGTATCGAATGCTCAGCGGAAATATTATTGACTCCTAAAAACGAGTTTACCTGATAGTTGAGTTGACGAGCACGTGCCCGAGTGATTGGACCTTGCCCATTATTCATGGAAGCAGTAAGAGGGGTGTTCATATCAATAGAAGTGATGTCCTCATCATCCTCCCCTTCTTGAATTGGAGTCGTCCTCGACTCAAGCTCATCTTCCACGCCCAAGCAAGGTCGCAAATCTGCAATGTTAAAGGTGGGGCTAATCCCAAAATCTGCAGGCAAGTCTAACTTATATGCATTATCATTAATACGTTCAAGCACTCTAAAAGGACCATCTGCACGAGGCATGAGTTTAGACTTTCTCAATTCAGGAAATCGTTCTTTACGCAAGTGTAACCACACAAGATCACCAGTTCAAAAGTAATATGCTTGCGTCCTTGACTACCAGCAACTTTATATTTAGCATTCATAATCTCAATGTTCTCTTTAGTTGTCTCATGCATCTTACGTATGAAATCAGCACGTTGTTGCGCATCACAATTTACTTTTTCTGAAGCCGGAAGAGGCAACAAGTCGATAGGTGCACGAGGTATGAAACCATAAACAATTTCAAAAGGGCATTTCTTCGTGGTAGAATGCAGCGAACGATTATAAGCAAATTCCACATGAGGCAAACATTCCTCCCACATTTTTAAGTTCTTTTTAAGCACAGCCCTAAGCATAGTAGACAATGTTCTATTGACTACCTCAGTTTGTCCATCAGTTTGGGGATGACAGGTAGTGGAAAATAACAGTTTAGTTCCCAACTTTCCCCACAAGGTTCTCCAAAAATGACTAAGAAATTTAGCATCATGATCTAAAACTATCGTATTCGGAATACCATGCAAGCGAACAATTTCCTTAAAGAACAAATCAGCAACATGTGTAGCATCATCACTTTTATGACATGGTATAAAATGAGCCATCTTAGAGAATCTATCCACGACAACAAAAATACTATCCCTCCCCTTCTTTGTCCTAGGAAGCCCTAAAACAAAGTCCATAGAAATATCTTCCCAAGGTACGCTTGGAACAGGAAGAGGTATGTATAAACCATGAGGATTAAGTCGTGACTTAGCTTTTTGGCACGTGGTGCAGCGAGAAATGAAGCGTTCGACGTCACGCCTCATCTTTGGCCAATAAAAATGGTGGAACAGAATGTCCTCAGTCTTCTTCACGCCGAAGTGGCCCATCAATCCTCCTCCATGCGCCTCCTGTAACAACAAAAGACGAACGGAGCCAACAGGAATGCATAGCTTGCCAGCACGGTATATGAAACCATCATGCACAACAAATTTATTCCAACCCTTTCCCTCTTGACAATTTAGCAACACGTCTTTAAAATCAGCATCATGCACATATTGCTCCTTTATTGTCTCTAACCCAAAGATTTTGAAATCAAGTTGTGAAAGCATGGTATATCTCCTAGACAACGCATCAGCTATCACATTTTCTTTGCCCTTTTTATATTTAATGACATAGGGAAAAGATTCAATAAACTCAATCCACTTAGCATGTCTACGGTTCAGGTTGGTTTGACTTCGAATATGTTTCAAGGATTCATGATCAGAATGTATTACAAACTCTTTGGGCCATAAATAATGCTGCCATGTTTCCAAAGTTCGAACTAGAGCATATAATTCTTTATCATAGGTAGAATAGTTCAAACTAGGACCACTTAACTTTTCACTAAAGTAAGCAACAGGTTTTCCTTCTTGCATTAACACACCCCCAAGACCTATGCCACTAGCATTACATTCTAATTCAAAAGTCTTGCTGAAATCAGGAAGTTGAAGCAAAGGGGCATGTGTTAACTTATCTTTGAGAGTGTCGAAAGCTTGTTGATGATTGGTGGCCCAAGTAAAAGGAACACCCTTCTTTGTAAGTTCATTCAATGGTGCAGTGAGGGTGCTGAAATCCCGAACAAAACGCCGATAGAAACCAGCGAGCCCGAGAAAACTCCGCACTTGTGTGACCGTTTTAGGAGGCGGCCAACTCTGGATAGCGATGATCTTGGCTTGATCAACCTCAATTCCCTACGGAGTAACAACATAGCCAAGAAAACAAACTCGATCGGTGCAAAAGGTGCACTTTTCGAGGTTACCAAACAAACGTGCATCTCTCAAAGCAACAAAAACAGCACGTAAGTGTTCAAGATGTTCATCTAGTGACTTGCTGTAAATCAATATATCATCAAAGTAAACTACCACAAACTTACCAATGAAAGCACGTAAAACCTCGTTCATTAATCTCATGAAAGTGCTAGGGGCATTAGTTAAACCAAAAGGCATCACTAGCCACTCATATAACCCGAACTTAGTTTTAAATGCCGTCTTCCATTCATCTCCAAGTTTCATTCTAATTTGGTGGTATCCACTACGCAAGTCAACTTTAGAAAACATTGTAGAGCCACTTAATTCATCAAGCATGTCGTCTAACCTAGGAATAGGATGACGGTATCTAATGGTAATATTATTAATAGCTCTACAATCAACACACATACGCCACGACCCATCTTTCTTTGGAACCAAAAGTACAGGAACAGCACATGGACTAAGGCTCTCACGTACGTACCCTTTGTCAAGCAAGTCTCGCACTTGACGCTCAATCTCCTTAGTCTCCTCCGGGTTGGTTCGGTATGGCGCACGGTTGGGTAGGGAAGCTCCTGGAATCAAATCAATTTGATGTTCAATACCCCTAATTGGTGGCAGCCCTGGGGGTATCTCAGTAGGAAACACAATCTCAAATTCCTGCAAAAGGTTAGTGACAGCAGACGGCAAAGAGCTAGATATATCATCAAGTGAAAATAAAGCATCTTTGCATATCAAAGCATAGCATGGCATTTCATCATGACAAATTTCAGCAAGATCAGATTTGGTTGCAAGCATGACACAACCCTTTAATTTAATTCCCTCGGTCCTAGAACTAGATGGCAACCTCTCTTTCTTAGGTGGGAAAACATCCTTCACTACTTGCTGATTTTCAGATTCATGTTCAAGTTCTTTCTTCTTATTTTCAGCTAGCTCTTTATCACAATTAGCAATTTCAGTGGGTGTCAAAGGTAGCAAAGTTATTTTCTTTCCTTTGTGCACAAGAGAGTATTTATTACTTCTACCATGATGAGTTGCATCGGTATCAAATTCCCATGGGCGACCTAATAAAAGTGAGCATGCTTGCATAGGTACTACATCGAAATCAGCAACATCATGATAGGAACCAATGGAAAATTGCACTCTCGCAGATTGTGTTACCTTCACCTTACCGCTGTTGTTGAACCACTGAATGTGGTATGGGTGAGGATGCGCACGTGTGGTCAAGCCAAGCTTCTTGACCAATCCTGAATCCACCAAGTTATTGCAGCTCCCGCCATCAATTATAACACGAACACGGCAATCCTTGACGATGAGGAACATCTGAAACAAATTATGACGTTGTAGCTTCTCCTCTTGCTCTCTTTGAGTGCTCAGTACTCGCTGCACAATTATGGTTCTATAACTCGCCGTAGCAGCGGCACCTAAAATCTCCTCACCATCACTATCTGTCTCATGATCATCATCATCACCTGCAAGGTTAGCTGCAAGAGCATATTCATCCTCAACATCACTAGCACTTACATAACCACCATCTTCTGTCGCAATGTACGCCCGCTGACTTGGGCAATCTCTCATGACGTGGCCCATCCCTTTACAACGGTGGCACACAATGCCCGTCGTACGGCCCGTGGAAGCAACCGATGAAGAGCTCTTTGCTGGTGCTTGCACACTAGTAGATTTGCTCGCCTCGGGTGCTCGTGATGGTGGTGGCAGTGCTGCTGAACGCGCCCTACTCACAGAGGGGGCAGCAGCTCGAAAAACAGGAGGTGGGGCTGTCTTGGGTTGCTCCTGTGTTGGTCTCGATGTAGACGTACCTCCAAAATTGCTCCTTGTCCTTTGTTGTCTACCCTGCAATTCTTTCTCTGCCAAACAAGCAAGCTGGAACAATCTATTGATATCATTATACTCTTTGTAATCAATTATGTCCTGAATTTCACGCCTTAATCCCCCATAAAAACGAGCCATCTTATCTTCCTCATCCTCTTCAACATTACAACGCAGCATGCCTATTTGCAGTTCTTGATAATATTCCTCAACAGATCTATTACCTTGGTCTAAGCGCTGCAATTTCTTACGCATTTCACGTTTAAAAGCAGGAGGAACAAATCTAGCACGCATAGCTACCTTCAATCTATCCCATGTATCAGGGGCTAAGCCAGAATTAACTACTTGAGTCCACCAAATGATAGCAAAATCTTTAAATTCACTAGTAGCTTGTCTGACTCTATGCACTTCAGGAACTAGATGGGCATTAAATTTTTGTTCAACTGTCATCTCCCAATCTAGATAAGTTTCAGCATCATAGGTACCCGCAAAAGATGGTATGGAAAATTTAACTTTAGCAAACGGGTCATCATGAACATGAGCATTGTGATACTGAAAATTATTGTTACCTCCCATACCATGACGGTTCTGATGAGGATGGTGTCGTGGCCGTGCAGCACCGGCGTCACGGTTTTGTCTCTCATTATCATCTCCCTCCTCATGATCTTGGCCTCCATTGTTTGGTGGCCGATTCACCATTCTTTCAAGGCGTGTAGTGAGTGTTGCAATGCTCTCATTGATGGAAAGTTGCATTGTATCCATCTTCCTATCGATGTCATCAGTAATGGCAGCGCGTTGTTCATCCAAAAGCGTCATGAGCTCTCCCTTTAAAACACACTCTTGCGCATCAGACGTCTCACCTGCCATGGTTAGTAGCAAACAAAAGACAACACAAAGGTATTATCCCTATCAACTACTAGGTGGCGAGAAGTAGAATCACACACTCTCAAGCGTCTTATCACACTCTTACAAGTGTTCTTACCAATGTAGCAGGTGGTACAACCGGTGGCTGGTTCGTGACACCGTGTCGAGCGTGGGTACGATTGCAAGAGGGAACCTGTTCTGATCAAGAGTAGGTGTAGCTTGGAAGGCACAATATGGTAGCAATGGAGAACAATCAGTTCATTTCAGAATTGCATAGAATTGAATTATAGTTCGTATCTAGCACTTAGCCTATGTTGCTGATCAACCAAGGATGGAAGAAGGCTAAGAATAAGTGTATGGCAAAGTGTAGGAGTAGTAAATACAAGATAATTCAATCCAATTCAATCTGGAATTAAAGAACACAAGGATTGACCCAAAACTGAAAACTTCAGATTTCTGTCCACTGGACAGCACGTTGGTAATTCGGCCGTAACTTTTTGTCAGATGCCTCTTTTTCACTGATTCTTTTTTTTACTGTTTTCTGACGGCTTTTTCTACAGATTTTGTTTTGGGGCCAACTTCTGAATCCCAACACAGAAATTCGCACAAAAATCACAACTGCTGACTGTTGCAGATTCAGAACAGATAATTGGGTCAACTTTCACCGCACATATCTCTTAACTGCCTGGCTGGAATGACGTGAAATTTTACAGATAGATGGATAAGGAATGTTTGAATCTAATGGCGGTGGTCCCACTCAAAAATAATCTCGGAATCAAAAGATATGATGTTTTTGGTGGCGGCTGCAGAGGAAGGAAAAATCAGCCGAAATTGGAAATTAGGGTTTGGGGTGGGGAATTTTTTTTTTGTTTGGATTTTCAATGGAACAAAGATATGACCAGCAACTAGACAATACTATGACGGACACAAATTCAATTTAGCAAACCAAAACTAACAGATTGAAAGGCACAACGGGGTTTGGACAGCGGAAATTAACTCTTTTTGTGGGGCAATTTTTTTTTTCTGGACTATAGGAAATAAAAAACCAATCTACTAAGTAGGGATACAAGAATTACCTCACGGGCAACCGTTGCTCTGATACCAACTGATGTGACGATGGCCCGATCTTCCGAGAGGTACTGATAAGTCGATTGTGGAGATCTCGACGTTGATGATCCAAAGGCTCCGACCAAAACAGATCGAACCCCTCGCAATCACTACACCACTGCTCCGTTGGTTATCAACCGTGCCGAACACGATTGACCTCGCCAAGAAGGCTATCTCCTGCAAGCGAATCGAGAACACAAGCAAGAGAGTAAAAGATGCAATCTGAAATTGCGAATAATGTTTAAGTTCACAAGTTGGGGTTCCTCAAACCGAACATGCGGCGAAACTGCTAAGCAGAATAAACTCTTAAGAAAAACCCGAGGAAAACTAAAGGGGTGCGACCTCCTTAAATAGGAGTGGGGGAGGCCGCACTTATCTAACAAAAGGGGATGTGGTACTATTCACGGGTACTGTTCATGTGAACAGTACACCCATGATTAGTGCAGGCCCAAATAGTCTAAGTGTGATTACAAGGCCCAATGCCCACTTTGACTCGGACTGGAAAAGTGACGCCACTTGTTTTGCAGTTTCTGATCGGCTCGGATGGAATTTCGAGGTGAGACCAGATTCATCTGAAAGTAGACTCCAAGATCTTTCCAACGAGTACTCACGGGCCCCGAGAAACCTTCTAGATCAAAAGTTATGGTCATTTGAAGTAGGCGCTGTCCAGCAGTCCGAATCTGAGTCGAACTCGCGAATATGAGTTGGCTTGCGCTTGACGGTTCCACTTCTACACTTGAGCTCGCGTGGTTCTTCTCCATGGTTCCTAAGGACAAGAAAATCACAAGTCTTAGGAAGTATCGAATGCTCAGCGGAAATATTATTGACTCCTAAAAACGAGTTTACCTGATAGTTGAGTTGACGAGCACGTGCCCGAGTGATTGGACCTTGCCCATCATTCATGGAAGCAGTAAGAGGGGTGTTCATATCAATAGAAGTGATGTCCTCATCACCAGCCGCCGCCTCCCCAATCCTCTCCCGCTCCGTCCCTGGCGCTTCTTGGGTTCTGTGGGCCGCCGCCGCTCCCTGCCCTCCATGGCCTCCTGTGGCTCTCTCGGCTCCCTCCCTGGCCCGTCGCCCCTCCCCCCTGGGCCCTCGGCGATGCCGCCTCCCTCCACGACCGCCGCCGCCTCTGGAAACTGTGCTCAAGTAGGATGAGGCAAGTGCTCCTGTATATTGCATATGAACATTACTGTTGATTGTTTTGCACCAGCATATGTAATTTTTTTTGATGAATCTGCACATGTGATTTGTTTTAATGATCTAGAGTATCTTACTAGTCAAGATTAGATGATATCGAGAATTAAATTTTTGGAATTACGGCAGAAAAGTTCCACTTATGTTTTAGAAATCATGGCAAAGAAGTGTATTTTGTCTTGCTAGTAGTATATTGTGAAACTTTTGATAAATAGAACTAGGATGGTTACTGAAGAATGCTAGGTTATTCAGATTTTGATTGTGGTTCACAGGACTCCAAGAATGCTAGGTTATCTTCGTAGGACTCCAAGAGGTACAGCTCTGGAAGGGGTGCTCACATAAACCTTAGAAGGAGAAATGGGTCCTAAGGAAGATTACTTTGTTCTTGATCCTCCATATAAAATGAAAGTTCAAGGGTTATCAGCACCAGTTTATGTTGTGTCCCAACTGAAAACTTACATATGATATAATCTCATATTTCCATTCGTTAGCTATAGAAGTATTCTATCTGTGAATTTTACATGTGGAATCTTCTGTGCATACAAAATTGCACAGAATCTCATTCCAATTGTTAGCCGCACCTAGCAAAAGCCCTCCCTTGTACTCATGAATTTAGCTTTCAATCCTTGGTAAGTACCGTCCTAAAAATCTGATGGAAGGTTGTAACTTTAGCAATTTTAAAGCACTAATTCAGTAATTCTCATTATGTACTTGTAGTCAAGTAAATCGAGTTATTCTATTTTCTTAAAATCTCCTGTTGCAAGCACCTCCAGCTTGCTAATGTTGTCTACAAATCGGCATTCCTTTTGTAGCACTAGAAGAAACTTCTGGGAGTATACATTTCTGTTTGTATGAACTCCCTCAAATTTCTATTGTGTACTATTGAACTCCCTCCGATTGGTTAATACTCTATAAAATTGCCTTTTTTTGCAACGCAGGAGGTTTTTGACAGGAACGTTCTGTGCCGTGGATGGTGGACCAGCAGCCCAAGAAGAAAATAACAAGCTCATAAATGGCAAACTCACAATAATTGAGGAGAGTAAATGTACTAACAAGTAGTCGAAAGGGATGCAATGAAGATGGCAAACTCACAATGGTGAATCAATTCATGAATGGGTGCATACAAATGTAAATGACCCATTGAATCCATTAAGAGCAAGTTTAATAAGGTTGACTGTGCTAGCTATAAGGGAATCCATGTCAGCATAGTCCTATGTGGAGGGGAGAGAAAAGGAGAGAGAGAGCCAAGCCGGCTCCCATGCAAGAGTCAGGCTATAGCACAGGAAAAGAGGCTATCCATGCATGAACCAATAGAACTAACTGCTATACCCATGCATGTATTAAATGACCAATACACATGTATGTATTAAATGATTGAGAGCTCTTGTAGAGACAACTTATAGCCAGTTTATTGTATGAGTTGGCTGCATCTTACCTTTTGATGGCATGGAAATGTATTGGAGGTAGCAGCTATCTATACTATTAAACTTGCTCTAACTGTTGCTTGTGTGTGTAGTATCAGATTGTTCCTTTTTGTGACATGTATTATATCTGTGAATGCATTGGGAAAAGAATAGAAATTAGATTTTATTGTATAACTTACAATATTTCGATCTCGAACTATACGGTTCACAATTCACAGTATTATGCAGAGGACAGAGGTGATGAGGCACGAACTGACAAAAGAATATGTCGATTTACCGATAGTGAACATGCAAAATTCTCGTTGGCTAGGAAAAAAACCTTTTATGTTTGGATCAGAATGTAGACTTTCTATGACATGGATACGTAGCTATCTGACGATTTCTTCTACAGTTTCGTAGACAAGTTATTCTGCCGGGATAACTTCGATCGATTGATGCAAATAACGCGGAGAGACGAGAGGAGGACCACTTGATCTGAGCCACACGGGCTAGATCGGACGGATCTGGTGAGCTTTAGCACTGAATAGGGCTTTAGCACTAGATATGCTTCCATATATATATATATATATATATATATATATATATATATATATATATATATATATATATATATATATATATATATATATATATATATATATATATATATATATATATATATATATATATATATATATATATATGAAGTGAGATACTACGAAGACACACTATGGCTTATGAGTTACAGTACATAAAATCAACATTGGTTCAAAAAGTAAGTACTCTTCACATCACTTACTGAAGATCTCAAAACCGGAGCACCTGCCAACAGATTGAAGTGATTTCTGCATAAATTATCTACGGTGATTTACATCCTATGATTTCTAAAGATGGAAGGAGCTTTGCCAAAAAAAAATTCATTATAAGGGAGAAGAAAATCAAGTGTCAAAATATTACACGCCCAGATTGTGAGCACTACTACAAAGTGATGGACAACACAGAGAGGAAACACCATTTGTAACCGCCACCTGTGTTCTGTAGCAAATCCTGCAAAAATCCGGCATAAATCACTCAACAGTTTTTCTACGTCTTGAACTCAAAAAGCAACCTAGGTGGTGTCGATTGCCGGATGTTGAAAAGTCCTTCTATTATTTTTTTTCCAAAGATTCTGCCAAGTATAAATTCCCACTCCATTGAATTTCCATGTATCTTCATAATTTGTCTAGTGAGCACTTGCCACCAATCTTGAACCTTTTGAAGATTTGATTGTCTGACTCATGTGGTGAAGCGTAACCATGTTGACAATTGCTTCCAGACCTGTTTCGCAAATGTGCAGCAGTCTTCACACAGGTGAATATGGGTTGCGCCATCTTTCTAACATAAGTGCCATATCAGATCATATGGCCAAACCTAAATAGCAAGGTTATCCACGCTAGTATGTTGTTATCCATGAGCAGTGGCGGACCTAGGACTAAATTTTAGCTAGGACGGAATCACTAGCGTCCAATTAGTTACTAAGCAACATGTGATCTCTTGCACAACCACTAAGCAAGTAGTACACGACATGCGTTATGGTAGTCAAAGTCACTCAACACGATAGTGCCAACATCCCTAAAAATACCCGCCGCAATACCTAAAAGAGATATAAGCATCTACTATCAATATGTGACATAAGCTGCATGGTTTTACTACTTAACCATTAAGTATCAACAATGTATCATAATCAAAGCACACGATTACCAAATTAGAACATCTTACTTATTCCTATCCACACGAATATGCAAAGCAAATGAGAAAAGAACCATACCCAAATCATTAGAAGCATCGGCATTCCCAGCATCGACCTGCATCCCCTCTGCTCTGTGTGACTCCACCTATACTCTCTACTCAGCTGTTTGCTTGTGCTCAACTCCTCCACACGACCGTGCGTTTGGCCCCTAGTCGGCCAGGTCCCAACTGCCGCTGGTACTACACCAGGTCCTGACGTTGCCCACTTGGGGGTCCGATCCATCGCCTGACGTGCACACAATTGGTTGACTAACGCCGTGGCCACGATCGCCCAAGCCCCCAACAGCAATGCACCCATCTGATCTCCGTTCCCTTGCCCGTGCCCCGATAGATATGTTCCCACACCCTAGTAGTCGCGCACTCATGCCTTGCTATCGGCTCGCCGCTCTGGTTGTCAGCCACCATCGTTGGCCCATCGCTGCTCCCACTAGGGTCATGAGGTGGAGGAGGATCCGTGAGGCAGGAGGGGAATGGGCTCTGCTAGCTCGGTCTCGGTGGGGTGGTTGCCTCTTGGCCTTCTACTAGGCTAATCGGGCCAGCCCAACTCAATAAAGGAATAGATCACATGCCCACGAAAGAAGAAAATGGTGGCGTCTACCTCGGCTTGGCAGTGGGCAGTGTCTTCACCGATGGCCCATGGGTGCTAGGTATGGCTGATGGGGCAGGAGGTCCAGCATGTGGGTTAGCTTTGGTGGTCGCCCGACCTCGCGCTGAAGTGATGGTCCGGCCCTGTGTATGAGGGGTGTTGCTAATTCAAACACACATGTTGCAACGTGTGTGCGCGTTCTGATAGCGTTGATCAGATTCCAACAACTTTGCACCGCTGTCGTGGCATTCGGACAGCACGGGCGCCACGTGCGCCATCGCCGTGGGGGAGCCGTGCCCAAAGCATTCCTCCTCGGCTTTGACACCTCACCGCCCGCCATGCGCCGGCTGCCATTATCAACAAAAAAGAAAAGAGAAAAATCCAAATACGCCCGACCAGTCACTTTCTTTTCCACTCTCCCCCTACAACTCAATTTGGTAAAAAGATCTCCCCTAAATCAATTTCTCTTCCAACTTCACCCCTCTGCCCTAGTTCAACTAGAAAACGGGCTTTCAACTCAAGGATCCAAAGCTTCCCACCCACAAAATTGAGCTTTTGACTCCCAGGTTCAAAGAAATTTCAAAATCAAACCAACAGAAACCTTCAAATCTTCCATAATTTCCAACTCAAAAAAGGTTGAAGCTCTTATGGGGAGGTACGGTGGTGCAAGAGCTTGGAGATCCTCGACTGCCGCTACGGTGGCGCGAGGGCGACGGCGGGAGTTGGTTATGATTAGGGTTTGGCAGACGGGAGAGAAGACAAGGAGTCACCGTACTGGGGTAGTGAGGGAGCAAGAGGGTGGCCGAAGGTGGGGAAGACATGTCCGTACCCTCGACGGCGCAATCGATGGCCTTCAAGGTGACAGCGCAGTGGTTATAGATGGGTTCGCATGCATGGTGCGAGTTAGTCACCTTTTTGTTTAGTAGGTGCGCTTGGTTGCCTTTGTCATGCAGTCGGAGCGTGTGCATTCCAACCCACATGCATAGGGATGAAATCGGATTGAATACAATTGAATAGTCTTAAATACAAATACAAATCTATATTTTTAAACTGAATACGAATTAAAATATTCTTGAATATTAATCAAAGTTGTAACGGATATGAATTCGAATTGAATATGTATTTAATTCGGTCGAGTACGAATATCCTCCTACAACTTCTGTACCAAATTTTGGTATAACAAATTTCTAGCGATTTTGCGAGCTTTTCACCAGTTTTTGACCGATTACCACAACGGTTACCGAGTTCAAACAACCCAAATTTAAATTTTGAATCATAAAATTCATTTGGGTTTTTCCCAAGATTTTCAGGAACTGGCCAGTTACTGTTAGGCATAGGAAACAGATCGAATAGTCTCGAACACGAATACGAATATTCTTGAATGCAAATGTGAATACGAATAGTCTCAAATACGGATATGAATATTCTTGAATATGAATACGAACGTTTTTTAATACGTATTTTGCTTATCATATTCGTGTTTTCTCGGATACAAATATCGGACAAAACATATTATCCGTTACTGTTTGCCACCCCTACACATGCGTCTAATAGCAAATTCGATGCATGAGTATCCAAGTGAAAATATCGCATTTGTTAGACCATGTGGCTAGGTCTAGGATATTTTGGTGATGAATAATTGACAATGGTGAAGTTATGATGATGAATATTTGATGACATTGCTTATCGATGTTATGCGAGACGTGTGGCGTGTGTGGACTGATGTTGGTCAAGTTGGAACGAACTTGTGCCAGAAAAATATTCTTTGGTCTTTGTATGTGCAGGTTGAGCATGGAGGTGATCATGGTTGGTGATGAGGTGGACCGGGACTAGGATGGGGAGATCCGAAGTTCGGACAGTCAAGGAGGTCACGAGATGGTCGGCTCATGCTTGGGGCGCATAAAGATCAGAGATGGATGATACGTGTTAGAGCTACGGAGGTGTGGTCCGAAGGTTACGATACGTGATAGATGATGCGTGGAGAAGCTACGACAGGTGCGGTCCTGGAGGCTTCGACATGCACGTCTACAAAAAAAGGCTATACTGGACGGCTACATCACAGACGATTCATACAGAACCGTCTGTGCTTAAACTACCAACCGTCTGTGATATTTTCACAGACGGTTATTAACATGAACCATCTGTGATAATTGAGACATCACAGACGGCTCGTGTTAATAACCGTCAGTGAACTTTCAGAGATGGTTCTTAATATGAACCATCTGTGATAATTGAGACAACATAGACGGTTCGTGTTAATAACCGTCTGTAAAAATTATGGACATCACAGACGGTTCATATAAAAAACCGCCTCTGGTATTACTACTACAAAACAAGCTATACCGGACGTCTCACCACAGACAATTCATGTGGAGCCATCTGTATTTTGTCCTTTATTGTATGAACTACAGAAGCTACTGAGACAAGAGTCAAATTCAAGGCAAATTTATTACAAAAGTTCGAAAAAAGAGATTCCCAGATCTTAGTCTTCTAGGCTTCATATGCTTCTTCGACTTTTGGAGTTGGAGGATCAACCGCTGAGTTCTCGAATGCTGTGAAGATTGTCCTTGCCCTCTCCACTTCCTCCTCTAGCCTGGGCAAATCATTAGTATGGCCCATAATCTCAAAGAGGATGCCATGATAAGCTTTCTCAGAATTAGCTGATTCTGCTTGATCGGTAAGGTTATCCATATGTCTCTCCACTACCGCAAGAGCTTCCTCCACTTTGTGCACATTGCAGAGAAGAACGAGGCTGAGGGTGGTTTCCCTTACCTGAGCGGCAATGAAATACCTCCGTCGACAGCGGATGATGAGGCCGAGCTTACGGATGGAAGTGAGTCGAGGAAGGATAGCAGGGTGTGAGCAGAGGAGCTGCTCCAAATGTAAATTGTCAGCCACCTGTGTAAGGTTGTAGCCGAACAATTCATGATGGATAGATGAGAGGAAGGAGATCAAAAGAATATTAGATGTCATTATTGAGAAATCTGGTGAAGAAGATGAGGGAGAGGACAGTTTAGAAGAGCTGGATTACGGCGCGCATATTTAATAGTTATCACAGATGGTTCGTATACCAAACCGTCTCTGATATTAATATTGCAGACGGTTCATATACCAAACCGTCTTTGATATGTGACTTACCATAGACGATTCGTATACCAAACTGTCTCTGATATGTGCATTATCACAGATGGTTCATAGACCAAACCGTCTCTGATATGTGACTTATCACAGACGGTTTGTATACCAAACCGTCTCTGATATGTGCATTATCACAGACGGTTCGTGTAACAAACTGTCTCTGATATTCATTATCACAGACGGTTCACATAACAAACCGTCTCTGATAATGACACGTCACTGATCTGTGGCGTATGCCCCAGGATTTCAATTTCACCTGTCCATTCTCTCCACATCAAATGGCAGGCACCGGTTCCTCGCACCACTCGTCCCTTATTAATTACTCCCTATCTACCTTTCCACCGGCAGTCACGTGTGAGTTCATCTACTAGCTACCTTCCTGCATCCTCCCTCGACGATGCCGATTACCACTATGAGCTAGCGCCTCCATTGTGACACCATGGTTGACTGTAGAAAACACTCTTGTCGTAAGTGTCATAAGTGTGTCTTCTACAGCCTCAGCATCGTGCCACAAATGTAGTGCTACCGCCATCCGATGCATCCAGCTTGTTCCTCGACGACGCCGACTACCACCGTGAACTAGCACCTCCGTTGTGATACAACGGTTGACTGCATAACACACTCTTGACGTAAGTATCGTAAGAGTGTCTTACGCAGTCTCACCGTCGTGCCACAAAAGGTGGCATTACCGCCATCCGATGCATCCAGCTTGTTCCTCAACGACGCCGACTACTGCCGCCTCTCCATTGCCAGTGATATCCGGCCGCCATCCGATGCCCTCCCCTCTCTTCCTTGATGGCTAGGATCCGTGCTTCTTATATATTCTTTTTGTGTTAAAGAGTTAGGTTCGTTATCTTGTTATCCTGTAATAGAACGTGTTGTTGTATTTGCCTCTGTATTTGCTTGCTTTCAAAGGGCATGGATAACATTATTTCTTTAGGCTAGCCAAAAAACTAAAAAAAGGTATAGAATGAATTATCACAGACGGTTTGTGCTATAAACCGTCTATGAAGGACTATCACAAAAAGTTCTATATACCAACCGTCTGTGATACTAATCACAAAGGGTTGGTAACTAGAACCGTTTGTGATACTTACCAATCACAGACGGTTGGTAACTAGAACCATATATGATACTCGCCAATCACAGATAGTTGATAACTAGAACCGTTTGTGTTGTCTTTTTCACAGATAGCTCACAAACCGTCTGTGAAATACAGGTAGTTCAGAAAACCATCTATGATGACAGGTGTGAACCGTCTGTGATAACACCATCTGTGGTAGTGACGTGACGCGTTAGAAAAGCTGGAATTTTGAAAAACCCATGTTAGGAAGGGTTTCAGGTTCCTTTGTTGTTGGAATTGGATTAGAACTCGTAAGCTTAGGTTCAGCCCATGTTTTGGGCCCTAGACTATAAATAGAGATGGGGTTAGGTGCTAACCCCATGGCTTTTGGAGAGACTAATTTCGAGCTAGGGTTTAGGGGTGCTAGGAGGGCACTTTGTAACCACCATGATTCAGAAATAAAGTTTAGATCTATTAAAAAAATACCGACGGGGTGTTCTTTCTCTAGATTGTCTGTCGGCGAGCAAAGCAAAGGAAGTCATGTTATCTCGCACGTCTTCGATCCGTCGGCAAGAGAAGCGAAGGAAGGCAGTTTTCTTGTTCCGTGCGGAGACCAACAGCAGCGATCACTTCGTCAAGTCCGTCATCTACTTGTCCTCACGTGAAGCCATCAAGCATAGAGATGGCAACGGGTAAATACCCATCGGGTATTGCCATTCCATACCCGTACCCGCTAGGTATAAATTTACCCGTCGGGTTACCCGTATCCGCACGCGGGTAGGAAAATTTACCCATACCCGTACCCGCGCGGGTATTACTACCCGACGGGTAACCCGTACCCGCAAGCATACCCGGTTCAACATATAAGAATATTATCAATTTAGACATTCATTAATCATACATGCCAAACACAAAAGCGTCTAATGATCAAAATTAGTACATCACATAAACATACTTGACATGACCATATCAACATATGACAAACAAATAAACAATCAACAACAAGTAGATAATAAAATTAACATTTGAGTGGGATGTCTAGTTGTCTAATGCGGGTATGCATTACCCGCGGGTAGGCGGGTATGGGTAGTATATACCCACACCCGCACCCACCTACCCGGCGGGTAGAGGATTTCGCCCAATAACGTACCCATGGGTACATAAAATTTTCCATACCCGTCTCTTTATCGGGTAAAACCCGTCGGGTATTCGGGTATCGGGTACCCATTGCCATCTCTAATCAAGCATGAAGCAATCAAACGATCTTATCCATCAGGACATGCATGCAGTTGATGGAAACATGCTAATGGATAATTTGTGTGGCGACCATGACGCAAAAGAAAAAAGACACGAATAGTCTCTTTGTTTTCTAATTAAAGTTTGTGAGTTTTTTAATTCGCATATATTATTCTTTTTCTTTATTTGATAATTTTTTAAAACTTCTTCATGCATTGATATCTATCTACATTTTTTTACTTACATACTTGAGTTAGTTTTAATTAAAAAATTGATTACATCATTGAGTGTTAAGTGTTTATTTCCGTATGCTGTTATCTAGCGAAGTCTATTTTTTGGTGCACAGTAGATCGCTACAGTAATCGCTACAGTATCTAACAGGTATCGCTACAGTACCGAACAGGTATCGCTACAGTACCAAACAGTAATCGCTACCGCGCCGAACAGTACTGCTACAGTGCAATCAAAAAAATTTGTTTTTTTGGTTATTTCTATTTTTCAGATTGAACGATTAGAAGACAGAAAATCGAAGAAAAAGTTTCTGCTGTGCGCTACAATCATTCATCCCCCTCTGATTGCCATCGACGATCCTACAAGTGGTATCAGGGTCGGTTGCAATGGCATCAGATCGGGATCGTTTTTCAGGTAAGCCACCGTTTTTTGATGGATCAGATTATCTTTATTGGAAAACACGCATGGAGGTTTTTCTTCAAGCACAAGGTAACTCTATCTGGCAAAAAGTTGAAAATATATGTGAAGTGCCTCCTGTTGTTACAACTGAAAATTTTTTTGATGTTGAAGCTAATGCTAAGGCTAGAAATATTTTGTTGCAAGGTTTAAGTAGAAACGAGTTTGTCAGAATTGCTCACCTTGAATCTGCAAATAGAATTTGGTCCACTGTACCAGATTATCATGAAGGATCTAAATCTGTTAAAGGTGTGCATCAGAATCAATTCAAAAAAGAGTATTCTAAATTTGAGATGAAACCTGGAGAATCAGTAGATGCTCATTTTGGTCGCTTCAATAAAATTGTTAGTGATTTGCAATATATTGATATCAAATATTCTAATTTTAAAAATGCTCATCAGATTTTGAATGCTTTGGATATGTCTGTTTGAAATATGTTAGTCACTACTATGAATCATTCTGTTAATATGGAAACACTCACTTTGAATAATCTTTATTCTAAGATGAAAACACATGAGATTGATGTTTTAGCCAAGATAAACAAGACTAACTATTTGGGTTTAGTGACTAACCAAGCTTACAGTTCTTCTATTGGTTCTTTGTTTGCATTGTGCTCTATTTCAGATGAACAATTAGAGGAAATTCTAGAAGAGCAACTTGTACTTCTCTCCAACAGGGTGACCAAGGCTATTAACAACATCAGATTAAGACGGAGAGGTGCTCCAATCAAATGCTATGAATGTGGTGAGCTAAACCATATTAAGATGAATTTTCCCAAACTGAGGAGCAAGGAGGTTAAGGATGACAAGGCTCCAACTCGTCGCTCTCAAATCAAGATTGATCCAAACAAGGAGCGCAATTATCGCAGCGCATTCAACAAGATAATTTCAGTACTTGATGAGATTGTTTTGAGTGATAATGATTCCGAAAGCGATGATGAGGGCAATGGTAAGAAGGCAAATGAGGTGGACTTCACAGGGATTGTGTTTTATGGCCAACAGTGAGAAGCTCAACAATGATGATCTTTATAGTGATCCTGATGAGGTAAAACCTTCTTATACTGATTTATCTCGTGTTGTGCTTAGATTGACAGATGTGCTTAAAAGTATAAAAAGAAAATTAAAAATCATGATTTCGTTGTTGAGGGCTTAAATTCTGAAATCAATAGACTTAGAGCTTCTATTCCTGATGATGAATCTTGTGAGTCTTGTCAAGTTTTACATACTGAGTTGGAGTCTGCTAAAACAATTAATGCATCAAACCAGGTTCAACTTAGTGATATAACTGCTAAACTTGATGAATTAAGATTGACACATGACTCTTGTGATAAAAGGTTAAAACTTGCAAATGATGAAATTGAAAAACTCAAGTTTAGCTCTTCTAAATGTTTAGAGTCAAGTATTTCAAATGCTCAATCTAAAACTTGCTCTAATTGTGAACTGCTAAAAGCTAGACTTAGCTCATCATAAGAAACAATTCAACAGATGCTTTATCATAAGATATATTCTTGCTATAATTATCTTAAGCTTAACACTAAAATAGAAGCTTTGACAAAACAACTTAATGATTTTGCTGAAAAAGAAAGATTGGCTCAGTCTAGCGCTTCTAAAAATCTTGTGAATGAACCTGTTAAATGCACAACTTGTCCCACTTTAGCTAAAGAGAATGAGTACCTAAAAGACACTTTAGAGAGATTTTCTTTTGGCAATAGAAATTTGAATATGATCCTAGCAAGTCAAAACTGAGTGTCAAAAATAGTGGTCTAGGGTTTAATGCTATTGATTATGCCAAGAATAATCCACCTACAGTTGTTAAGGTCATACAGAGTGGACTAATTGAAACAAAAAATGATCCTCATAAAACTGTGTTTAAATTTGCTGGTTTTATGCAAAAATCATCGAATAATATTGTAGGTGCTGGCTCATCATCTCAAAAGAATTCTGGTAACGTTAAATTTCATTGCACCTACTGTGGAAAAGATGAACACTTGAATGAATTTTGCTTTAGACATGCTAAGAAAGAGATGAAGAAAACATTGAATGTTTTAAGATAAAAACATGCAACCTCTTTCATTCCTAGATCTCATGCAAAATCTAGTTTTTTAGAGAACTTTTATGATGACTTTAAATCTAGTTCTCGTGCTGGTTTTGGATTTAATTCAAATAATTCACGTTCTTTTCAGTATTCTGATCACTCACATGCATGTGATTTTGGTTCTAGCTTTGTTGCTCCTATTCATCGTGTGTCTCAGTACTGGATTCCTAGATCTTACTTCACTAACCCCAGTACTATGAGACCGATGTTTCCTGTGATGTAAGAACAGCTGATGAGGATGGAAAACATGAGCTAGATTGGGTTTCGGTCTTTTACATCATTGCTTGATTGGAACACTTGATAGTTCTTCTCTATCTTTGATTGTCTCCAAAAGATTTCACTTTTTAAGAGGCCATGTGAAAAAGGTGATGTTGTCCTACAACTTATTAGTTAGATTCAGGTTGCTGATATTGTTTCAAAATCACTTAATTCTTCTCGTTTGGCTCATTTGCGAAATGAGTTGGGTATGTTACATCTTATGGGATTATTCTAAGGGGGAGCTTGTTGTTTAAAAATTTAGGAAGTTTTGTTTATTATACTTATCAAATAAATCAATAAGCCTAATCCATTGAAATTAAATGAGTTGTTTAAATATAGCACTCTTTATTATATTTACTCATATGCTGTGTAGCTTTGATCATGACTGATTATAATTAATTTGCTACACTTGAACTAAAATATAACATGGCGGAATCATTTGACAAGACTAATTATAGATAGTACTTTATGATATTCATCGAAAAGAAATAGCTTGACTATGAGTCTTATTTTACATCTTGGCTATGAGGCTCGCATGTTTCATATTGCAATCTTTTTATGATCACTCAATTTGACATGTTATAAAAAATGAGAAAGAGACAATCGAAAAGATGTATGCTTCAAGCATGCCACCATCTAAAACAAGTATGCTACAAGCATTTTATTATGAAAAGAAGTATGCTACAAGCATGCCACATGCATATGAATTGAGTGTAGAGTAACAGGTTGTTACATGAGATTTGCAAGTTCGTCTGGATTTAAAATTTGCTTTATTTTTAGGCTTTGACTTTTTGTTGTGATATCTCATTGTGCTATTTATAATTGGTTTGGTCATTACTGAGATGCCTATTATTAATATAAATTGCTTAATTATGCTCAAGACTGGTTTTGACATTGCTATATCATATATGACTTTATCTGATCTAGATAGCTCTACTAAAATAGTATGGCTTGGTTACTTTATTTAATCAATGCACGATAACTTGTATAATCTACAAAGCTTCTTGATTTTTACTCTCATTGCTCCTTCTTATAATTATTCCTTGTTTCAATTTTTTTGATGATTACATTGCTAAAGGGGGAGTGATTTGGTGTGTTTTGTGAGAAATTAAAGAGAATGGAGAGATATTAGAGAAATTTGCTGACTTTGCCTCTCTTGTGTTGAGGGGGAGAGCTTTTGAAAAGATTTGAGATTGTGGTTGAAAATACTTTTTCGGCTTCAATTCTTCAATTATATCTATTTGAACCTAATTCATCATGCAATCTTAAAATGTTGTAAATGTATTCATCAAGGGGGAGATTGTTAGACCATGTGGCTAGGTCTAGGATATTTTGGTGATGAATAATTGACAATGGTTAATTTATGATAATGAATATTTGATGACATTGCTTATTGATGTTATGCGAGACGTGTGGCGTGTGTGGATTGATGTTGGTCAAGTTAGAAAGAACTTGTGCCGGAAAAATATTCTTTGGTCTTTGGATGTGCAGGTTGAGCATGGAGACGATCATGGTCGGTGACGAGGTGGACCAGGACTAGGATGAGGAGATCCAAGGTTTGGATGGTCAAGGAGGTCACAAGATGGTCGGGCTCATGCTTGGGGCGCATGAAGATCAGAGATGGATGATACATGTTGGAGCTACGGAGGTGTGGTCCGGAGGCTACGATACGTGATGGATGATGCGTGAAGAAGCTACGGGAGGTGCGGTCTTGGAGGCTTCGATACGTGACACGTTAGAAAAGTTGGAATTTTGGAGAACCGGTGTTAGGAAGGATTTCAGGTCCCTTTGTTGTTGGAATTGGATTAGAACTTGTGAGCTTAGGTTAAGCCAATGTTTTGGGCCCTAGACTATAAATAGAGATGGGGTTAGGAGATAACTCTGTGGTTTTTGGAGAGACTAATTTCGTGCTAGGGTTTAGGGGTGTCAGGAGGACACTTTGTAGCTGCCATGATTCAGAAATAAAATTTACATCTATTAAAAAAAATCTCGACGACGTGTTTTTTCTCCAGATTTTCCGTCGACGAGCGAAGCGAAGGAAGTCATCTTATCTCGCGCGTCTTTGGTCCGTCGGCGAACAAAGCGAAGGAAGGCAGTTTCCTTTTCCATGCAGAGACCAACAACAACGATCACTTCATCAAGTCCGTCGTCTGCTTGTCCTCACGTGAAGCCATCAAGCGTGAAGCAATCAAACGATCTTATGCATCAGGACATGCATGCATCGGTGATGGAAACGTGCTAAACATGCTGATGGATAATTTGTGTGGCGGCCATGACGCGAAAGAAAAGAGACATGAACAGTCTCTTCGTTTTCTAATTGAAGGTTATGAGTTTTTTAATTCGTATATATTTTTTTTTTCTTTGTTTGATAATTTCTAAAACTTCTTTATGCATTGATATTTATCTATATATTTTTTTACTTACATACATGAGTTAATTTTAATTAAAAAATTTATTACGTGATTGAGTGTTTAGTGTTTGTTTCCGTCTGCTGTTATCTAGCGAAGTCTATTTTTCGGTGCACAGTAGATCGCTACAGTACTGAACAATAATCAATACAGTACCAAACAGTAATCGCTATAGTGTCGAACAGTACTGCTACAGTATGATTGAAAAAATTTGTTTTTTTGTTATTTCTATTTTTTAGATTGAACGATTAGAAGACAGAAAATCGAAGAAAAAGTTTTTGTTGTACGCTACAATCATTCACCCTCTCTGATTGCTATCGATGTCCTACAACATTTGTGTTCCACATTGGCTTTCCAAAGAATAGTTGTTTTTCGTTGTCGCATAGAACCGCGTTGGACACTGTTTATCCTGTAACATACTTATAGGTTAAAAGTGCAGAAGTTGCACGTATTTTTTAGGTATTTGAGGGGGGAAAATCCTTAAATCCATAGTTTTTAAGGAAAATACACAGTTAATCGATTACTTTCTTTTAGAATTAAGCTTCAACATTAATTCAGTAATTTCGAATTATAGATTGCCCTAGTGAAATATTAGTGTGCAGATTATGATGATACGGTTCTTGTATAATCAATTAATTATGGTCTGTGTTATTAGGGATTCCATGTCCTATCGCGGTTCTCTTTTCTGAGAGGAACAGAAGGTGGTGTAAAATTTCATCGAGGCACAATTTGGATGGTCCAGGATCGGGCGGAATCCGGCCGGTCCATCCATGTGAAAGAGGGTGTGCAAGGTTCTCTATTGCAATGTATGAAAATGAGGGATAACTTCGGCTGTGATCGTTTCGGCTTCAGCTTCTGGCTTCTGGTTTATTTTTCACTATTTATAAATTTCGTCTTTTTCTGAACTTTTCGTTTTTTAGCTTTTTTGCCGGTTCTTTTTTTCCCATATTTGTTTGTATTATACGTAACGGGCTAACATAATTTTTTTAAATTTAATTATGCTAAATAAGTCTATGTTAGTTACAGTATTTTTCAGCCAGCTACAGTGCTTTTCAGCCTTGAGCCACCCAAAAAAAAGTCCAAATGTGGGCTTTTTTGGTGGCTTAAGGTTGAAAAGCACTGTAGATGGCTGAAAAAACACTGTAGCTAACAGAGGATTATTTAGCATAATTAAATTTAAAAAAATAAAAATAATATAAATAATATATTAGCCCCATTACGTATTTACGTATAATACAAACAAATACAGGAAGAAAAAGAATCGGCAAAAAAGCTCAACAAAAAGCCAAAAGTTCAGAAAAAGACGAAATTTATGAATAGTGAAAAATAAGCCGAAAGCTAAAAGCTGAAACCAAAACAATCACAGCCTAATTGCTAAAACTCTGTGCCTAGCTAACTAGCTATGAGAAGAGAAGGAAAAAAAATTCAACCAATCACTTCGGCAACAGCATTAGGCCAAAATGGCATAATCGTTACATGTTTAACCATAGTTACAGAATTACAAGTCGTAGAGGACCTTGTGTTCAACAGAAGAGCCGAGCTCAGCAAGTTGTGGACATGAACTGGTAATGGTGGCAATTGGAGGCCGAGTGTACGAACCCCTTAGCAGGCCATTTGCAATGGCCTTGTATGCAGCTTCTGAGGGATGCATACCATCCCATGATCCATACTTTTGTGGGTCATCACATACCTCGTATTCTCCAACTCCACAGCTTGCAGTCATGGACACACCATAAGGTCCTCCACCGCAGCAAGCCACCAAAGGTTCCTCAATCCCTGATTTGCACTTATAGAAATGTTAAACAGAGTATCAACCAGAAAAGGCTGTTCTTTTTTCCTATACTATGTGCTTTCCCATGTTTCAAAACAAAAGCTATGTGCTTTTTTTCTTGGAGCTTCTAAGGCTTCTAGACAGTTTATCAAGTGAAACCAACTAGCTTGTTAAATCTGAAGCTCAATCCAAGTGATTTGATGTTTGTTTGTACTGTACATAATATATTTAAGGATGGGTAGCATTAACAATGGGGATATGCAACAGAAGTTAAAAAAACAAATGCTAAATGATGTTACCTAATAAAATCCAGCTGTACTTGATGTTACATTATGCTACTTTCGAAAGATTCTGATATGTCATTTGATAATAATTAGTACCAGTATTTCACTAGAAACCTAATTAAACAGTGTCCTAGTTGATTGGAAGCAGGAGCTAAATCTATCCAGCTCCTTTTTCCTAGTCAATTCGCTTTGTACTGTGAGTAGTGGAAACAGGAAGAAACAAAATAGCCTAACGTCAACTTTTTGTGATGTAGAAATCCATTGATTCGTTAGCAATGCAGAAAGTTGTGGAGGGAGTACGTTTGTAATCTCTTTACATGACGTGATTAGAAGTGTTTGAATGAGGGGGTTATTTAGGGAAATTTTGGGACTCCTCATATTTTAAAATAAATCCCAACAAACTCCCCCTATCCAAACAGGCCTGGCTCACTTGATAAACATATGGAGAGAGATATCATGTTTAGCTGTTATATAAGCATAGAGAAAGAGTTGCTTTATTTGAGAAGGCACTGGCTAGTGACTGGCACATCTTCATGCGCGAAGTCTTTTTTCTTGTATCCCACAAAACTAAATTTCACAATAGAAAGTAAAAGGTCAACCTCCGAACTCACCGAATTGTTCAGGGGATAGGAAGATCTCCGTAGCAGCTCCGTAATAATCGGCGTAGATGATCTCCACACTAGGGTGAAGCCTGCGCAACTTGTGCAGCTCATCCAAGAGAAGTTTGTTGTGGTACAGTGAGAACTCGTTCATCCATCTGAGGCAACCCGTCTCTGGCTCGTAATCTTCAATCTTATCACTCTGAAACATCGTGAGGTAGACTGGGACGCACCCGATTGGGAGGTTACCAGGAACCACCAACGTTTTGGCTCCCAACCCAATCAATTCCTGCAAACTCAACTTACTTGCATTACTAAGTATATACTTATGTACTGTTTCTTAAGTTAGGAACTCAATTAAAAGTAACAATGACGATGACGACGACAATAACAACAGCAGCAGATGATGACTCACGGTGATTGTAGAAGAAATTTTGGCAATGACACTCGGAGTGAAGCTCCGAATCTTCTCAAAGGGAACCCCAGAGAAAAGAGGTTGGTTGTAATCATTGCCTCCAATTTCTCCAACCAAGAAGAGAGATTGGTTTATCATGCCCGTGCAACCTGTGTAATAAAAAGGGTTCTGAATCAGGGTGTAAAGATGATATCGTAGTAGTGTTCAGAAAGTACCAAAATTACGGCGTTCTACGATAGAACAGTCAAAGGCTCACCGTAAGTTTACTACCATTCATTTCTGATCCCATTACAACTCAGATTTAGCAGTATAATCTTTCCCATAGCAGAGCAAGTCATTTCTAGTCTTGTTCTATCTATCAAACCATTTAGATCGGAAGATGGACGGCTCGGATGGAGGACGACTCGGATGGGGTGCTACAGTACGCAAGACACAGTTAAGCGACTAAGTGTCTGTTCTAAATGGCTTATAAAAGCGGCTCTGGGTTTTTACTACAGTAACTAACTTTTAAATAGAATGTTTTTTCAAAATAAGATCTACAAGTTGATTATAGTACACACTATAATAACTTTATTTATATCATCCAAAACTGCACGCGAGTTTCTGTTACTCCGTATTCTCTATCACAAACAGCCCAAAAGCCATCAACCACAACACAAAAGAACATACACTAAATTGACAAATAGCAATTTGCTACAGTATTCTTGCAGGGGTATTGATAAACATCATCCGAATATTTTCTTTCTAACTATCATCCAAATTTGTGATCATTGGATTAGAGATCCAAGGATCACAAATTCTCCCCAACCCCTCAAAAAAATCCGCCGTTATGTGCCTTTGCATGCACTATTTGCATCCCTCTGGGCTTTTAACAATTCATCTCGTCGGAATTACATCATGTGGACCAAATATGTCACGATTTCCGACTTCTACCAACAAAGTTGTCCCCTTCGGAAAACAGTCATGCGGTGGGGATTTGTTGAGCAAATAATTGAAGGCTCAGCTTCAGCTGACATGTTTCACAATGACTGATGTGGACGTCGAAATGGGCTGTCTGCCTAGTCGCATCTATTATACATCGGAGTTATTAAAACCTGCTGCCGTTTGCTGCTCTCACAGAATTTCGGGCGACGTGGAGGCAACGACGAGTCGACACGTTGGCGAGGCTCCCGCGGGCGACCTGCTCCCTCTCGCGCTGGCGCCCGCCCGAACCCCGCCTTCCTCCCTCTCGCAGTCTCGCGCGTACGCAGGCGCCCTTACCCATGCCGCCCGTGCCCCCATTCCGCCTCCCCCCTCCTCCCCCGCTCCCCCGCCGCCTCCCCCCTCCTCCCCCGCCGCCTCCCCCCTCCTCCCCCGCTCCCCCGCCGCCGCCCCCTCCCCCCCTCCCCCGCCGTACCCGTCGGCCGCCGCTTCCCCCTCCCCCTTCCTACCCCGCCACCTCCTCCTCCCCCGCCGCCCCCTCCTCCCTCCTCCTCCCCCCAACCCCCTCCTCCCCCGCTCCCTCGCCGCCTCCCCCTTCCTCCCCCGCCGCCGCCGCAGGTTGGGACGCTCGTGGGGGTGGATGGACTCAGCTGCGGCCGGATCCGGTCGGCGCGGAGGCGGAGGGGGAGGCGCCGAGGCCGGATCCGGTCGGCGCGGAGGCGGAGGGGGAGCCGCGGAGGCCGGAGGGGGAGGCCAGAGCCCAGAGGCCGGAGGGGGAGGCCGGATATGGTCGGCGCCTCCCCCGGATTTTCCGTCGCCCCCTTGCGCTCCTGCTCTCTCTCTCCTCACGTCCCCGTCCTGTCGTCGCCCATACCCTGCCGCGCCCACTCCCTTCGGCCATTCCGGCCACGCGCCGTCCACTACACCGCCCATGCCACGCTGAGCTCAGCCACAGGAGCACAATTGCTATGCTTGGGCCCAGAGGCCGGAGGGGGAGTTCACTAACCTTGCTGCTGCCCCCGTCCTGCAGGGACGACCACCGCCCCCAACTCCTCTCCTTTCCAGACAAGTTTTTCAATCATATATGGACATGTGGTTCTTCAAGCGTATATGGATATGTGATTCTTGAAGTGCATGTGCTTCCTTAGGTTAAAAATGATGTGTATGATAAGATTGGTGCAGGTCCGTAGAGGTGTTGCTGAGATTATGGTGGCAAGGATGGATGGAAAAGGTTAGGGAAAACTATTTTGAGCTGAATTTATCTTTTGCTTCCCCTTCCTCACTGGTATGCCCATTTTATTTTGCTGTTTAGTTGGGGTTGTTCTGGGCCTGGATGAGCATGTCCTCAAGAATAGGGGAATGAGATGAAGCTTGGAACCTGGAAGTAAGAATTAAGTTTCCACCAATTCTATACTTTACTAATTGTGTGATATTCATTGTTCCTTTTTTGCTTGCCTAGAATCATTTGTAGAAACATATCATTGGCCATCGTGGCTGAATTTTGGGCGATGCTAGGCTTTATAGTACAGGCAAGCGACTGTATTTTTCCTTTACATTTTCAGATGAATGGTAAGATATTCCTCTCTTCATTGCAGATTGCACTAAAGTTGTGAAAAAGGCTGCCTTTTGATTTTTTTTAGAGACAAATTTGTCATTGCTATATCATCTGTTGTTGCTTGGTTCTATCGTTTGAGTTCTGTGATATGGGCTATATTGCTGTGTTCATGATTCTAGATCTTTCGAGCAGGTCTTCGTGAGCCGATGTCACCATGTTCACTGTGGATGGATGTGGGAATCATCTTTTTGTAGCTGTCTTTTGAATTCTGCAGAAGGTAAACATTTTCCATGCACGATTATCTTTTCTGCAATGATCCTTCCGCTGAAATTGGACTTCATGTTCCTTTTTTCATACGATTACATGGTTCTTTTGATTTTGCTTCGGTTGTAGTTTAGTGTAGTAATGTGATATGGTTCTAACATGGTTCTTTTTGTTTACCTCAAATGTGTATACATTACTTGGATCTCAGGGAACTGTGGTCATGGTTTAATAAATCAAAAAGAGGTAGAAGTATCATGGCAAGGCGCGCGAAGCGCGCCCAATGTTCTAGTGTAATTAAAAAACTAGCGACATTCACGTGTGCCTAGTCGCATCTATTATACATGAAGTCACCTACTTAGTTTTGTAGGCAAGAAAACTCATAATAATAAAAAAAGAAATAATCTTAGAAATACTAATTGAGAGAAAAGGAAAAGATTTATACCACTTATTTTAGTGAAACCGTATTATAACGGTGCAAATTAATCATACATAGATATCATGTTTGTATAATAAATAAAACTGCACTTTTAATAATAATCAGTAGAGTTATATACGAAAGATAATTGTATTATAATATCTAATCGTGCAATTACACAAGTAATTATACTAGCCAATTATTACAACAAAAGAAAAAAGCCACCACGTTCGCTCTCAGGGCTAGAAATTACCACGTCAAGCACAGGAAAAAGAGAAATATCTATATTGTCAATTGTGGTGAATCCAAAATTCCAGATTATAACGGTATAGATTAAACATGTATAGATATAAGAGCGGTTACAATTGTACGAGGAACACATTGTATTTCCATTGTAAGCATTGGACTTGTATAAGAAGTACAACTCTATCTTTAAATATGAACATATGTATTTGTAGTATCTAGGCCCCGTTTAGCACAGCTCTAGCTTCGAGATCTATGCTGAATCTGTAGTTTGTTGACTAAATTAAAGTGATTTAAATATTTTTATTTAATATATAATATAAATGAAATGAGTCATGTAAATGCACTTAACATGTCTGCAACTCTAGATCCAGGATTTCCTAGAGCTACAGATGACCAGCTCTAGGAAATCTACAGATTTCCTAGAGCTAGAGCTCTGCCAAACGGGGCCCTAGTTGCCCAAATTACGTGGGAAATTCTGCTAGTTCAACTAATGCTATCAACTAATTTTCAAGTCATAAATGCATAAAATTGCTCTTGTTGTTAACGATGAATTACTTTGCCTATATCAACATCCACCGGTGCAGTTCTTCTCTTTGGAAGCATGATTTCTTTTTTATTTTGTCATAAAGCAAATTACAGAATATGAGTATCATTCATAGGATTTAGCTCTCGCCCTTGTTTGTTCCAAAGAATTCAAGTAGTAGTACTCTCTTACCAACATTCCAATTGGTCAACCTGGTAGAGAAGGGCACAAGTCAAAGCGGGGCAAGGAGAAGGCGGTGGATTAACATACCGGCCAGGTCGCCGGGGCAGAGCAGGTCGAGCATGTCGCGGAACCACTTCATCTCCATGTCGAGGTGCACCGTGTCGCCCATGGGCACCCCTCTCTCCCAGAAGAAGTCCGGGCTCAGCGCCGTGGCGCCGCCCACCGCGAAGTTGGCCCCGCACGCGTAGTCCTCCGCGCTCCGCCCGCTCCAGTACGGCCGCACGAACGGCAGCCCCAGCGCGGCCGCTGCGGCGCAGCGCACAACCCCTCGCGAATTTCAGATTGCTACTAGTGCTATGCTGGTAAGTTGATCGACCGAGGTGGGTGGTTGTTGCTAGCGTACCGATGAAGTCGACGACGAGGCGGCCGTTGGAGTAGCGGCCCGTGGCGCGGTGGAAGAAGGTATCTCCGTAGGGCGGCCTGAGCGCGGGCTCGCCGGTGTCGTTGCCGAAGAGGAAGGGGTAGTTGCCCGTGTCCGCCAGCGAGTCCCCGAAGCTGAACACCCGCGGGTAGCACGCCGGCGCCGGCGCCCCACGCGCCTGCACCGCGGCCAGTAGCGCCACCGCCACCACGATCACCATCACCGTCCTGGCCGAGGCTGAGGAAGCCATGCCTTTTTTCCTCTCTCCCGGGGGGTTTCTGCTCGAGGCGGAGGGAGGAGAAGTGGACGGGAAGGTTAGACGCCGCGACTGCCACCATTTCACCAACCAGGTCCAAATGGCAGCGATCGCTTTCGTGTGTGCGTCCCATCTTCACCTGCCACGGCGGTGCACAGTGTGGAGTAGTGTGTTCAATGCTTGCAGAGTTCATTCTCTTCCAACACAAGGTCTCATGTACTGCGTAAGGTAGGTCGCCTAGAGTCACCCTTCGGTTTCGTTTTAATGAAAAATGGGGAAGAAAATACAACTCAACGTCTTCCCTATCAAGTCAATTATGCTCCAAGCAAGAGGATAGAGGCACCACGATGGAAAATCCCTCCCAAAATAGAATTTTAAAAGTGAAGATCGTGAAATTATTCTTCACAAACCTGGGTAAGAAAGGGCAATCCCAACCTCCACCTTTGCCACATCTAAAAACCCTCCACCTGGGTAAGAATTTGTAACGGTAATCTTTGGCTCTTGTAACGGTCTGAATCTATCACAAAAAAAATTCTTGCCGTGGAAAAGAATAGTCAGCAAAGCATCGATCTTTGCTTGTCACCTAATCAGCATTAAAATCTTAAGGTAGAATGCCCCTTTCAGAATAATTAGTCGGTGTGAACAGGAAATTAAAGTCGCCAAAAAGGAAAAGAAGAAGGAAAAAATTGCATCCCTTGGATAGATTGAACTCGTCTAAGTAATATTTCATTTCACTCATAATCATTTTTGGCCATACTTTCTGTAGGGCCTGATATGGTAATCACAGGGGACAAGTGATATCTTCAAATTCAATCTCCCTGGATGATATTCTAAAACCTTTAGTCCACTAGTTACTATAAACTAGCACTACGACAAAAAGGTGATTATTACAGACGGCTCTCAAACCATCTGTGAAAAAAACCATTTATGATATATCAGGTATCACAGATAGTTATTAAATATAGCCGTATGTGATATGTTAATTATCATAGACGATTAATGCCAAAAACCATCTGTGATATGTCGTATATCACAGACGGTTCTCAAACATAGCCGTCTGTGATATCTTACATATCACAGATGAATAATACAAAAAACGGCCTATGATATTTATATAGCACAGACGGTTTATTGCTACAGACCATCTGTAATAGCTATTTGAATATCTATATTATTTCCTGTTTTTCGGCTAGCCTCAGGAAATGCTAACCATGCCCTCTGAAAACAAGCAAACATATTACATATATAGCACACGACAATCATTAAACAGATCTCACAAATAAATTAAACAACTAAATAAAGTACATGTCAATGAATTATTTGATTAAGTACAATTGAGTGATTACAATTGTATCAAATGTTTCAACATCTAATCTTTATCGCCGGGGTAGAACTCTCTAGTCTTATTTATGACCTCCATTATCAAGAATTGGGATAGCTTTCCTCGAATATCGGCGAGTTTGTCAAAATCTAACGTACTTACGTCGAATTCCACGAAGTCGTTAGCGCGCGCGCGTGTGTGTGTATGGAAAACTACATAAGGCACCTGGGTGCCTAGGCACCCACATCAAGAACCGTCTTATACACGTGTATGATTGATAATTTTTTTGAGTTTGGGTATGAAAATGTTTTATACCCTTGATATATTTATGGTAAGTAAGTTTTGAACTCAATTCAAACTAGTTTGAACTACTTTTGAGTTCAATGCGACTACAGTGAGTATATACCATAAAAATAGTTTAAACTAATTAAACTGAAGTTGAATTTAAATTTTTTTCAGAGTTTGACATCTCAAATATACTTTTTTATGGGTATATGAAGATACCCACATCAAACGTTGCGAATCTCAAAGCAAATCAATGGGTATTGATATCGGTGCCTAGACACCTGGGTGCATGAAACACTCGTCCTATACACACACACACATTGATAGTCATGAATATAATTATTGGCAAGTTGACAAATCTCTAGATCATTCGTCTTAGTGACCATGATGGCATCCATATGGTGGCAAATGTAGAGTTCACATATGTTGCCTTATAGCTACTGGTGGCACTGCAAAAATAGAATTACGTACATTGGTACTATCAATTTTAGACGTATTATTATGAAGTGTGATATAAGATTGTTAAATTGTAGCAGATACTGGAAATCGCGTCCTGTGTCGCAGTCTGGCGTTGGATTCCTTATGTCTCCCTCCCTAGGCAACGTAAGCGCTGAATGACCTACGTGATTCCAAAAAGTTAGCATCGGTTATTGCAAATGAAGGGAAGACCACATTAGAGTTATGTATGAATCAAGAGAAAATGATTTTACCTGTCAAGTGTTTGTTACACACGGGTGAAGTCATAGTTGTTCCTAAGTAGGGAATCAAGGTATATTACCTTGTTCTACTTTGATACAATCACAATCAGAATCTAGTGGTCCCTAGTTATGTATGTCACCATAGTGATTAATCCTAAGTTCGTGTTGTGTATAAAGTAAAAATGAAATTTCTATGGCAACTAGTGAAATACTTACCCCTGGTTGAAGGGTACTATGATGTAGTCCTTGTCACTGTGAGCAAGCAATCCTCTCGTTATGTAATATTGGACAAAGGGTCTGTTATCAATGATAGATTGCTCAGAGACTAAGTTTGGGTCGAGGAAACCCACCGGTTCTCACCGTCGTCGGACTTGTTGGATCATGGATCTATACAAAAGCAATGAGTTATAACATTTATTGGTATTACGTGAATGCAAAACTTGATTGTACAATACACTTACAGTGTCCAGCATCGTAACAGTGAGGGGTTGAGTTCATCGAGGTTGAATAATAAGAATAAGTCTTCGAAGGTCATGGCAAAGTAGCCTGAGTCATGGAGGAAATGCGCCTCCGTGTATCTCACAGTGAATTCACTGTGCCGGTTTAGCTTTATGTTGGACCTCTACATGTACCAGGTATACAAAGTATTGTAAACCAATCCAAGCCTGGTAATTGTGACTCGAGGACCAATGACATTCCGAGCATGAACTTCCATTCCCTAGGAAGCACATTAATCTTTTTCGATTGAGCCTTAGCGCCTCGCTTGCGACACATTTTCGACGTCATAGAGCATTCTGTTTGATAGGCATGGTGATGTCCCTCTTGAGCCATTGGACGAATGTGTGGACGACATCTCCTAGTGTCATGATTTCTTTGTTTGGGGACCTCTCCAATAGGATGGTCTTGGAAATGTCATTAATCATATCCACCTGGATCTTCACGAAACCGGTCCCTAGCTGGGCACCATGCACCAACGTCCGTGGCATGCATGGATACGCCAACCCTTGCCCAACGTCAATGGGAATGGACCAATAATCCTGATTTTGAGGATGCATGGCATGGCCTCCTACATAACGATACACAATGAGTCAAGGCGACCACCAGGTCTATCTATATAGCATTTTAGATATATACATTATCTGAATATCGTCGATAGGTAAGTGGGCGTCGCTATGTTCAGAAAGTGGCGCGGATGCGCAGCCACTCTGACGTTGAGGGGGCTAGGTACTGTAATAACGAGGGTGGGTTGCGACTGGTTGCAAACTTCTCTCAGTTCTTTCCTCAATGCATCTATCTCTCCTTGAAGTGAGGCAGTTATATCCTCAAGTTTTGCATCAAAATCCTGTTCATACTTTCCTCGCACTCAACCTCGGATCTCTCCCTACTCCCATACGCCTCAAAGTCATTTGGGAATCCGTGCCTCCATGATACGTAAACACATAGGCCTCGTGTGTGACTTGGGTGCTCCTTGTTTCCCAGAGCCATGGACAATATATCTGATGCGGGGGATTGTCTGATCTTCACGACATAGGATCGATGGAGATAATTTGGATCCGTGCAACCTGACAAAACGATGGTGCCAACCACTGTTAGAACAGCAACTTACGACAAAAGAATTCGCCCAACCACACGCTCGTAATCCCACCTACCCGACAACCAAGTAGACGCATCGTCGCTCCGGCCAATTCACAAGGAATCACAAGAACGACGGGGAAGAACGCTCGATTCCCCTCTAAGTTGCAATCATATGTCAAATCCTAGGAGGAATAAACGCATGGCTCTCTAAAAATAATAGATCTATTTTCTATGGTCTGTCTTTGACTCACGCATCCAACAAGTATTTTAAAGTTGGCTCGGCCGAAAGAATCGTAAAGTCCGAGGCCGACTCGACCAACAAAAAATAAAAACGGAGAAAAATAACAACATCTGAACAATACTTGGATTCGGCCTCCGGAACGCACGAAACAGCATTAAGCAACATCACGTGGATGTGATTATAGTGGGACCACCATGCAAATCAAAGAAAGCTATCCATTCTATTGCTGCGTGGCATCCTTCTGGAGACATGCATGTATTGACTTGGTATTTCTTAGCTTCCTTTTTTTGCCATAGCCCCATGCATGCATTCATATCCTAGCCATTGGATTGCATCTGTATTGGCCAACAAAAGATTCCTATCCTGCTGCAGCCTATCTTTTCCCGCATGTAGAATCTTGGTAGCTTCCCGGTTGGCAACATGACCTCGAAGCGTAGAATTTGGGACAGCACCAAGCCCGTCTGCATCCTTCCTTTCTTATGGGCAACAACGTGACTCGATCAACTTTTTATTTCCGTCTTTGTTGTTTCCCATCTAAAGCTTTCTTTTATTCGAAGGTGAGGATAATTAAAAAGTGACTATTAGGTAGTATATTATTCTCATATAAATTAAAACTAAATTTAACTAGGAGCGAGTTCACCTGTTGAGTAATCTTTTTAGCTCGTGCTCGCATAATCGGACCAATCGAGATGCCCTCATCATCTTGTACACTTGAAGTGATGGACGTTGCACTAGTATCGACGAGACCTTCTAAACGCATCTTTACTTTAGGCTTGTACAGATCGAGTATGGGCCTGTATATAATTAAATAAAATAGTAGTAACTTTGTATCTCTAAATATAATAATTATAGACCCAATTAAATTAGAGTTCACCCGATAATATTTAATGCGGCTCAATAATTCCTTCCAGTTAAATAATATATTTAACTGAGAAGTGCAAGACATGAGCGTATCCGCATCATCCTCCCCTTCTTCAAGAAAAGCCGTCCTCGGCTTTTGATAGCCTGAAATTGTACTAAACAAAGAATACAATGTGTATGCATGGTATATATATTTGTCAATTACTCTTCTTCTATTTAGCATATCATGTACATTTGAAGGTGTAGTAAACAAAAAGAACAACACATATGCATGGTATATGTATGAATCAATTATTGTGTTATTCTTATTGTTTTGTATAAACCAATCAGTACAACAGCAGTCATAAGATGTATATATTGTAATATTGTCATTCATATCAATATCCCTTTACCTGACTGTTTGGAAGGAGCCTTCAAAAGATTTGGCAGTCAATGTTAGCTGCAAGAGGCATTCATGTTATTTGAGACCCCATGAAGTTATGGACCTATTAATATGTAGGTAGTTTAACATATCTTACCAAGCGTTGGGATATGTCGGACACGGATTTTTCAATCCAGAATCCCCTGTGAAAACACCGCACTATTCCCTATATCAGTAGATAGTGCTCACAGGTACATTGTTGTATCATTTCATACATTGCATGAATCACAACAATTCATAATAATATTACATAACCGGGTTTTGAATTATGCCACGTCGGACCACTATTTCACATAAGGGCCGAACATGCCAAATGTTTACATTACAAAAGAGCAGTAGCGGAAGCAAAACATAGCAAGACCCTAGTCCACAAGCAAGCTTCTGGGGTAAATATGTGCCATATGAATATTATCTAAGTTTAGGCAATATTTATAGGCACACAACTCCATGGTCTAATTGCCTAGGACCCAAAAGCGCAGAAGTCATCCTAGTTCCCGGCGTTATTTCCTCCATCTGTAGCAGGGGTATCTTCATATGCATAAGGGTCTTAGGTCCCTAAATCTGATTTTGGTAATGTGAGTGTGAACACAATCCACCGTGCTCCGCAAGCCAATACACAGAATGCAGTAAATAATATGCATGGCTTATCAAGAGAAGGCTCGGGTTCTTTTATTTGCCAGAAATTGCTTTTTAATTATACTTCTTAGAAAATCTCCTATGACCTAGCACTTTGGACTAAAGCATAGTGTATGTGAAAGAATGCTTTACTAATAGTGATATAGATACCATCCACCATTACATGGTCTCTGTACCATATGCTAGACCTTCAGCGTACTTCTTAGAAAATCTCCTATGACCTAGCAGTTTGGACTAAAGCATAGCGTATGTGAAAGAATGCTTTACTAATAGTGATATAGATACTATCCACCATTACATGGTCTCTGTACCATATGCTAGACCTTCAGCGTTATAGCCGCTTACATTATCACTAGGGCGACGCTCAGGGCAATACCAAACAGGGCTTCCCACTGCCCTCCATTTTTCCCATTCCACCCACACAATTTTTTTTGAAATAGAACTATATATAATTAAGTTCCCATGTCTGCCCTTGACGTGGGCACGACTATTCGAATAGTTTTGACTCTGCAGAGTTTGCATACTTTACCCACAAGAGACAGTTCGCTCGTTGCCCCCACACGTTTCCTTAGTCGTGTGGTTGAGTAAACCATCACAGTAACCGTTCAAAATACATCGCCCCTTCCATCATCTCACCCATATGGGTTTATCCTGCTTGTGGCAGGTCCCATAAGTTGTGCGGGATGTTCTTCTCCTATGCGGCTAGTAGCTGGCTACCCACACTGCTAGCGCGCCGCAGAAAAACTTTACCCTCTGCGAGTGTCCTATTCAAGCCGTCACATAATCAGCCATTTGCACTACCTCACCTCCTCCACTGATGATGATGACTTTCAGGGTCCGGTAAATCTACGAAGCCAAGTTGTAATTTACAGACTTGTGGTTGTACTTGTTTTACACACGACGTTATGACAAGATTCAGTCCTTAAGGTTATCTGGGCGGTTCTACCAGAAACCACACTCTTGTGCACCACTGCACCATACCCCCGAACCATCCGCCCAGATAGATAAGTAGTTTTGAGATTTTTGGGTGTATAAAATAATCATACCAATATATACTGTAACATCCTGATTTTCAGAGTCTTTTTGAAGCTTTTAAAATAAAATTCACCATTTGAATTTTTCTGGAATTAATTAAAGCCTAAATGAAATTTTTATGAATCAAAAGGATTTAATATGATTAAGTTAAACATTAACATTTGCCAAGTTATTTTATTTGAGTTCCCTGTGGCTCAAGGGATTTTCTGGAATTTTCTGGGATTTTTCTGGATTTAGTTGCTATTTTCTAGAGCTCAAAATGATTTAGTTGAATTTCTGAAAAAGAAAAACCCCAAAAATCCTTGAACCGTCCGGTGGGCCGAAACCCACCGAACCGGCCCAGCCAGTCGCCCGCTGGCCTGGCCTGTCCCGCCCCTGCCACGCGACGCGCATCCGCGCCCGCACGCGCCCGCTGGATGGTGGCCACGCGTCGCATATCTAGGGAGGCGGTTCCGCCCGCGCTCGATCGCAGCCGCCGCTCTCTCCCCCGTGCCGCTGACAGGTGGGGCCCACCTGTCAGTCGTCCCCGACCTAGACTCCGCCTCCGTCGCCGCCGCCGCCCGCGCGTAATGGAGCCGGACTCCTCCGCCGTGCCCGTCCCGGATACCTCGCCGCCCGGGTATAAATACGGAGCCCCGCCCCCTCGGTTTCCTCGTCCCGCAGCCGCCGCCCTCGCCGCCGCTAGCCCCCGAGCGCCTCGCGCTCGCCGCCGGAGATCGAAGCCGCCGCCTTCGCCTCGTCGGCTTCGTCGCCGTTCGCCGCCGTCCGTCTGCCGTCTTTGCCGCCGTCACCGCCGTCGTCGCCGCCGCCGGTGAGCCCCCGCCGCCGTCCCGAGCCACCGCCGGCCCAGCCCACCGTCGCACCCCGCCGCCCGGCCGTCCCGCCCCGCGCTCCGCGCCGCCAGCGGAAGCGCCCCCGCGTCCCTTCGCCTCCCCGTAGACCCGACCCACCATGCGCCGTACCTCTGACGCATGGGACCCACCAGTCAGGTCCGGTCCCGTAGACCCGTGCGCCATGAGCCACGCCAGCCAAATCTGCACGCGTGTCAACCACGTCAGCCGCCACCTCACCCCAGCCGCCGCGTCAGCGCCCAGTCATCCTTGCCACGTCAGCCCTAGGGCTTGCGTGTCACGACCCGTCAGCAGCCACGTCAGCCCTATGGCCCAGTCAGCAGATGCGTCAGTAAGCCCAGTCAGCCCGTACTGTGCCGTGCGCCTAGTCCACCGTAGACTCAGCTCTCCATGCGCCCGGTCCACAGCACAGTGCGACCTTCCAATTTCCCCGATTTTCTTTAGATCCAATTTTCCAAGAGCCCGTTCTCCCTCGTCCTAGCTCCGATTGACCCGATTCTTTTTCCTAAATTCATCTAAAATTGAGCTCTTCCTTTTGGTCCAGGTTTGGAAGTTTTTAGAGTTCATTTGAATTTTATTTGATCTTGTTTTGTGTTTTCGTTCAGTTTTCTCTCTCGTTAGATCACGTTTTCGAAGGAGCCGAAGCAGGGTTTGAAGATCAAGATCCGTCAACTGAGCATGGCCAAGGCAAGTCGTGTCCTTTGATCATGTTGAACCCAGTTTTCAAATCTATTATGTATTATGTTGCTTTAAATTATCATGCATTGCTACTTTATTATAAAACCCTTGTATTGGTAGTTAATGACCCAATTGATTATTCCTCCTTGATAATTTGAATGCCCTGATTCCATTGTCACCATAGAATGGGAAATTACTTAGTGATGCAATATTAGTTGTCACATGGGTTGTGCGTTTAATTGCTTAGCCATGCTTATCACTAGTACGTTGGGGCTATCATCACATGTGGTTAATTAATCTTGACTTAATGATATACTTGAATGTGGTGGTTAACCACGATTATAAAACTTGTTGCCATGGCATGGGTAGTGTCATTGGTGTTGGTTATACAAAATTGGTTTTCACTTGGGCGATTGATCGTGCAGTAAAGGGGGTGCGAGAGGCACATGGATGTGGATGTTTCGCCTGGGTAATTCTTAAGGACTTAACTTTGTGCGCCATTGATCTGAGTCTTACCGCACAACCACATGTCTAGTATAGGATAGACCTAGCTGATTAACTTGCAAAGGTTTAGTTCAGATATCATCATTGGTAAGTGAGTACCAGGGGTACTGGATTGCTCACAGTGAGGAACAGGGTTACTGTCCTCATACGGCGCAAGAGGGGACTTCTGACTGTGGTGGTTAACCCTTCAGCAGTGAAACCTTAGCGGGTGATGTCTAACTAGATTGGAGTGAGGTAAAGGCTTTGTGATAATTTATCTGGGTCTCATGCCTAAGGAAGCATGCTGGCTATTAAGATGATTTATCTCTTGTGGGTAAAGTTGTGCAACCTCTGCAGAGTGTAAAACTATTCGAATAGCCGTGTCCTCGGTCATGGACAATGCTCGGTGATTTCACACGAGGTATAGTTATTTCTAAAAAGTTTCGGACAGTGGATGGTTAATTCACTGTTGGTGGGAGATCCATAAGTGGTTGGTTTAGCTTATGGATGGGAGATCCATAAGTGGTTACTTCAATTCCTTTGATTATTATTTATTATTGTTTTAATTACAATTCGCCTTCAATCTATTTATGGTAATTTCAAATGCTGTTTTATGCAAATTAACCCTTTCAGCCTTCCATTGGTAAGCCTTGCATTCTATATTGCATCATTTGTTACAAACGGCTTGCTGAGTACCAATGTACTCACGGCTTTATGCCTATGTTGCTCAGTTGAGGATGAGGAGTACTACCAGCAGGAGGTTCCAGGAGGCGAGTACTTCGACGACTACGCGTTCTAGGCTTCGCTCCCCACTCGATTGCCTGTGGGCATGTCGATTGGCCACTACGTTTTACTTTGGATTTTTCGCTGCTAGCTTATTAGCCACTCAGGCTATTGAGATTGTAAGCTTGACCATAAGGTTGTACTCTGATATTTTATTTATATAGTTTGGATTTTCTTTAGAATATCGTGATGTGGATGATATTTATCTTTGTTTATGCTGTGTGCACTAGCGTGATCCTGGACTAGTGCAGAATACACAGGAGAGTCCGGATTTGCATATTCGGGTCTCTACATATACCATTCATTTCCACATGACTCCCTAAACCAGTTTCCCACGATTAAAAGTGATGCTTTGACATTTTGGTGCCCCCGAGTTTCTAAGCAATACTAAGCATGACGTGTAATTACGGACTTTTTTTGAAAGATTAGCATTATAATTTTGCTAGGGTGACAAGGCTCACATATTCAATTATTTCAAAAGGGATGTAATCCTAATCAAGTTAAACAATGGGTATATAACTAGAATCCAAAATCATCATATATTTTCATATAAAATAGTAGCATGCGATTTGATAATTCAAACAAACGTAATTTGCATAAAATGTAGGTTCAATATGATCAAAGTATTGACTCACCTTGGTCACAGTGAGCTTGGTCTTAATTGTCTAGAGCTGCTTATGCTTTAGCTTCTTCCTCTTGAGCCTCGTATGTTATTTTTACGTGCGCGAAAATTTAGATAAAAATCAGCAAACCAAATAAATCCTCACAAGAAAATTCAAATGAACTCCAAAATTCATAATTTCGATTTCATTGGATAGATCTTGAATTTAGATGAATTTAGAAATTTGTTTCACTCAATTTGGAGTTAAGATGAATAAGTTATGCCCTTTTGAAGTTCTCAGTTCAAATAAATCCAGAAAATAACAAAAATCTGACAGGTGTGGCCCACAGCCGAATTTTAATTTTTCTTTTATTTTTATTCTCTTTTATCTATGCCTATGATAGGTGGGGTCTAGTTTCTGTTTAATTAAAGGCCGGGTCCATATGTCAATGAGTTGTAATCTTAACTACTCATTAGCATTAAGGGCCTGTTTGGTTCATGACCAGAAGTTACCTAGCCACAAGTTAGGCGTGCCACAGTTTTTAGGTAGCTGTTTGGTTCACTGACGTAACTGTGGCATGCCACACTTTCTTAGCACCCGGCCCCACACGTCATAGACTCAGTTTCTTGCCAAACTTTGCCACAAGTGTGGCTTCGATTTTGTTAGCCACACTTTCTGTGGCAGCCACATATTGCCTAAGCTTAGGCATGGCAAGGTTAGGCACCAACCAAACAGGCCCTAAGTATCATCATTAATCATTAAGTACCATCATAAACATTAATTATGTCTGAATAGTAATCACGGGGCTTCTTCTCCCGGCTGGAGGAAGCGGTGGCCAGCTATGAGAATTGGCAAAATGGGCTGCTCCTAGCCGTGCGCACTCCTGGGCTCGGTCCCGTCGTCCAATTTGGTGGCGGCGGCGGTCGACGGCGACCATGGGCGGTGGCGGAACGGGGGAGGGGTGAGCTCGGCGATATACATCATCAAAGTTTAATTAAATGCTAGGGGGGCATCTAGGCAGTGGTATGAGTCTACCTCGGGGGTTGGCGCGGCTTAGGGGGTGGCGGTGTGATTCGGCGGCGAGTGGAAAAGGCGCACGGTGCCGGCTCAGCTCGGGAAGCAGGAAGTCCGGCCGACAGCCGGGATGATGTTGCGGGGCTCCCAAGAGGCTCTGGCTCGGCGTAATTGGTCCGAGGTGGCTCCAATCGACGGTGATTGCTTCGGTCGGCTTTGGGGAAGACAAAGTCACCGACGGGCTTGTGGAGAATGGAAGGCCAATTGCTTTGGGTGGGAGTAAGGGTGGAGTTGGGCGGTGCTGCCGAGGGCTTGGTGACGCTTTATAGCTGTCGGAGAGGGATGGTGCCGTGGGGTGGTTGGTTGGGGTCATGGCGGCGGCATGGCTTCGGTGTGGCTACAGGGACCAACTGCCATCGACTCGATGGCACGATGGAAAGGTGTGGTAGGGGGTGACTATTGCTGATGGAGGCGGACTGTGGCTGACTCCAGTCGGCAGGGCGCACTGGTTGGAGTGGCACCTCTAGGTCCTGCAGCCGGCTGTGGGTCAAGGGGAAGGTGGCCGGTCATGGCAGCACGTCTATGGTGACACAAGGCGATGCGACGGAGCAAGGCGGGTCAAGGTGACAAGACGGGCGGCAAAGCGATGGAGTGAGAGCTCGCGCGCGATTCTTGGCGACGACCACGCGGGATGACGCATGCAACATCCCTAAATTTGGATATTCAAAAATATATAATTATAAAATATTTATTGCATTTTGCTGGTGTTCAAAATTTCTTTTTGAGCATTTATTTGAAACTTCTTGAGTTTCGTGTCATGTAAAATAAAACACTAAGAAATAATACCCAAAATTTTATAAACAATGAAGGTGTAAAAAAAGAAAATCTAAGCATCTGCACACAGATAAAAGTTAAGTATTAAATAATGACAATAAGGATTTGAGTTTCAATTTACCTAGGTAAAAGGAAAATGTCAAAAAAAGAATATTCCCAACTTTAAGTCTCAAAATAATAATAATAATCGCAGCGCAGATTAAGAATCAAATTTTAAATGCACTTCCAAAAATTAAAATCAATAAACCCTAATGTATAAATTAAACTGTAAGTTAAAATTTAAATTAAAAACCAAGATTATAAAATATGCCTAACCCTTCCTTCCTTTTCTCACTTTTACTCCTCTCCCCCAGTCTCTTCCGCGCGGGCCCCGCACCCTTTCCTCTCTCCCCCTTCTTTTCCCTCTGCCCGCGGGCCCGTGCCCCCGTCCCGCTCCTCCTTCTCCCTCTCCTCCCCGAACGCCCGCGCCTCCTCCCCATTTTTGTGGCCGAGCTGCCTCCGCGTTGCCTCTTCCCTGCCCCTCTGCGCTGTGGCCTGCCCTGCTCCATCGCATCACGCGGCGCAAAGCTGCCGCTCTGCATGCACAGCAGCTGCTCCGTGCGTGTCGAGCCCCACACCCTCTCCTCTCGAGCCGCGCGCCCGGTCTTTGCCCGGCGGCTCCTCCTTCCACCGCCCGGACCGCCGCCCCCGACCGGTCCTCCGCCACCGCACCTCTCCCGCCCTCTGCACCTACGAAAGCTCCGGTCCCCATTTCCCTCTACCCCGCGCTATTCTCTCCTCCTCCCCCAAATCCTTTCCCCTTTTCTTCTCCCAAATCGGCCGCCTCCGCCAATCCCGCCGCGGTGGGAGATATCTTTTGGTGTCCCGAAGCCCCTCCGGCCGCCGGCCAAGCCTCTCCACCGCCCCAGCTCGCTGGCACCGCGCGATCGCCCGCGCCGCAGTAAGCCTCCACCGCCGGCTCGCTGTAGCCCCTTTCCCACTCGGTCAAACCCCCGGTGAGCACCCCCTTGCCTCTCTCATGCTCCCACACTTGTCCAACTCCACCCCCTTCTTCCCAATCGACGGCGCCACGTTCCACCTTCACCGACGGCCGTCCCACATCGTCTCCCGCCCACCTCGCCGCCGCTCCGGCCGATTAACCATCACCCCCTAGCTCCCCGTTCCCCGGACAACCCATTTTGCGGGTCAACTCTTCCTCCCCGGCCGCCGCTTGCCGCCGGCAAGATTGCTTTCCCCGCCGGCGCAGCTCCCCTGTTTTGGTCCAGACAGCCTGCTCATTTCTTCGGTAATAACCTCCTCTAGTAAATCAAGGAAAAATCTAAGGTTAATCCACAAATGCTACTAAAACTTATTAGAAGATAAATAAGCATATTCAATGCTCAATCATGGATCAATTATCATATGTTATTAACTAATATGCCTGAATATTTGCTTTTAAGCCTAACTGATAATTAAATGCATGTTAAGAAATTAAGAAAGAATCTTGTTTATGTTATGCTCTCATAAAATGATGATTTAGCAAATGAGGATGGTCTAAGGAATATGTTATAAGCCATTGCATATTAGCAAAAGATATAGAATTAACCATTGCAAAGTTTAGACTCTAAGCCATTATCTTTATGTACTAGCAATTAGGATCCTTTCTTGACTATTAAGTGGTTTGAATAAATATCTAAAAGATTAATTACTAGTTAAAGACATTAATAAAGAGTAGTTTAATGTATAGTCAAAAGTTAGTAACAATTTTAATAAATATATCTATACATCCATAGAAGATACAAAATCTATTAGGACGTATATGGGATTATTGCATGTTCAATTAGGGATTAGTCTTATCATGTATGTATGACTAGTATGCCTTTTAGCATCCGTTTTAGAATCTAATCCTAAATTAAAGTAAAGACTTAGGGGAAAGTTAGGGATAATCTGTGGGAACCAACAAAAGAAGAAACTGTTAATAAAAGACCGAGTTATTGTTTTCTACTACCGGCCTTGCCTCACATAACCCAAATCATCCCTTAAATCATAAAAATACAAGAGTTGAATTTATTCGGATTTATTTGGACTTTTTGAGTTATTTGCTTTTATTTGAATTCAGTCATTTGCCGCGTAATTAGAAACTGAGGTCCTGAAGATTCTACGGATCAAGCGAGACCAAGATCGATGAAGACCAGGAGTTAAGGATCATCGCATAAGACAACTTTGTGCGAGCTCAAGACCGCGGTAACCCGCACCAGGCGAGTCAATACTTTGATCATGTTGAACCTATGTTTTTTGCAAATTACTTTGATTTAAATTATCGAATTGCATGCTGTTAGTTTATATGCAAATACATGTTTAATTTACGATTCTAGTTATATGTCCATTGTTTACCTTGAATAATATTACCCTCCTTTGGAATATTTGAATGTGTTGACCTTGTCGCCCTAGCAAAATTATAATAGTAACATTTCAAAAATAAGTCCCTAATTATATGCTATGCTTAGTACTACATAGATATTCAGGGGGCGCTGAAATGCCCCAAACCTCATTGTCATTTTCAATCATGTGAAACTGGTTTGGGCAGTCATGGTGGTAATGACTGATATATATTGGTACGATTATTTTATACTCTCAAAAACCCCAACTTGATTAATTATCTGGGCAGATGGTTCGAGGGTGTGGATGTGTGGTGCAGTGGATGCACAAAGTGGGTTAGTGGTAAACCGCCCAGATACCAATAAGGACTGAATCTTGTCATGACCTCCTGTGTAAAACAGTACAACCACAAGTCTGTAAAATACAACTTGGCTAAGTAAATTTATCGAAATCCCCGGACTCATCTCACTGGTAGGGGATTGATGGGGCTACGCTATGGCAAGGGGGCCTGAAGGGACACCGGTGTAGGGTGAAGTTTCCCAGCTGTCCTACATTGCGGGAAGTAGAAGCCCGAGCTGCGTAGTGGCTGTGGGAAACATCCCGCGCATAGATGGGACCCACCGCAAGTGGGCAGTTTCCCATAAGGAGAATGAGAAAAGGGACTAGATACTTTGAAAAGTCACTGTGAGGGTCTACTCAACCACATGTCTATGGAATCATGTGGGGCAACGAGTTGATCATCTCTTGTGGTGAAAGTGTACAAACTCTGCAGAGTCAAAACTATTCGAATAGCCGTGCCCACGGTCAAGGGCGGACATGGGAACTTAACCAGATATAGTTCTATTTCAAAATGCTGTATGGTTGGGATTGGAAATGTGGAAGGGCAGTGGAAAGCCCTGATTTGAATTGTCCTGGGTGTCGTCCCAGTGGTAAGTTAAGCGGCTATAACGCTGAAAGGTGCTATATGGTGCAGATGCCATGTAACGGTGGATGGAATCTGGATCGCTATTATTATTGCATGTTCTTGAACATTATGCTTTTGTTCAAAACTGCTAGGTCTCAGGAAATTTCTATGTATTATATTTTTAAATAATGGTAGCATTGCTCACAAATAAAATGTCAGGAAGAATAAATAGAGTCGTAGGAAAGGGAAGATGACTGCTTATGGTAATCACATAAGGAAAGGGAAGATGACTGCTTATGGTAATCACATAAAGAAGTTGGTGGATTCATGATTGATCACAAGAGGGATAAAGATAGTGTGGAGTCTAGGAGAAATAAATTGGTGGAGCAGAAATGAATATATAGGCTAGATAGACGAATTAAATGATTTTTGGAGAATTAGGAAGTATACAGGTATTTGCTGGATTATGACACTGATAATTTAAAATTCTTGGGAGATATTGGCGATAATGGAATTAATCGGATTGGATTATACACTAGATGGATGAATTGATTTTCTGGAAATTTAGAGGTATGAAAATAACTATGGGGGATTAATCTGGATCATTGATATTCTTGGTGGATATATACTAGTGATTCATAGGCCTGATCAATGATATTCTTGGTGGATATATATTAGAGAATCATAGACCTAATCAATGATATTCTTGGTGGATGTATACTAGCGATTCGTAGACTTGATCAATGATATTCTTGGTGGAGGCATAATAGGGAAGTAGTTAGAGATGGATAATGGATAATAAGGTTGATAATTGGAAGAGCAAATTATGGTTGTGGATCAATAACAAAAGGATTGGATTGGTAGAAATTTAGAATACAAAAGATATTGGTGGGTTAATTAAGTGATATTAGATAAATGATGTTACTAGCTGTTTGGAGTTTTAGGCAGCAATTGGTCGGTGGATTATATAAATTGTGATACTCGCTATTTGGGGATTAGGCATCATTTGATTGGTGGATGGAATAATTGATGATATTCGCTGTTTGGAGATTTAGACAGCAAACCATATAGAGAGTGAATGATCGGTGGATTAATTAATAATGTTGTTCCCTGTTTCGAGTATTAGATAGTAATCAATATAGAAAGAAAGAGATCGGTGGATTAGTTAAATGATGTCACTCGCTGTTTGGAGTTTTAGACAGCAGTCAATAATTAAAGGGTATTTTGGTGGATTAAGTCAATTATGGCAATTGTTGCGTGGAGTTTAGGTAGCAACAATAATACTATAATTAAATCATGATAATGCTACTAAAGGCGATTTTTGGCAAATAAAATAACCCGAACCTCTCCTTTGTTAAGCCATGCATACTATTTATTTGCATTCTGTGTATTGGCTCGCGGAGCACGGGGTTGGAGTGCTCACGCTCGCTTTTGCGACAAAATTCAGAATCAAGAATCAAATCACCTCGCCTCAGCATCAAGATTGGACAAGCTGGCAGAGAAGATGAAGATGTCAAGGGCTAGGTCGCGAACCTCCAGTTGGCTGCCTGTGGGCATGTCCTGAAGGTCCCACCTGTGTGCTTCGTTCTTCCGCTGTTGCAATTTATTGACTTCGGCCTAAACGGCCCATGAGTAAGTTTACTATTATACTTATACTTCCGCATGATATGTATTTTGATGTCCATTACTGTAACTGTGTGCACTATCTACTGATCCAGGGAATAGTGCAGCAAAACACAGAGGAATCCGGATTGTAAAATCTGGGTCTGACAACGCACCACAGGGCGCTGCGACGGGAGCAGGGCGTCAACGGGATGGGCGATGGGTCCCGATGACGTGTGCTCGGAGGCTCCGACGACCGTTGGTCCGAAGGGGGCGCCGTGGAGAGGCAGGCTATGGCGACGGCCTAGCGAGGTGAGGGGAGCATCGGCCTTGGCCGAATTTGGCGAGGGGGTGGGGGAGGAAGAAAGGGGAGCGGGCTGGCCTAGGCTGGGCTATTTCGGCCAGGCCAAAAGGCCCCCTTCCTGTTCTCCTTTTTTTATTTATTCATATGTGCACATGCATATTTGCATATTCATATTTTGGCTCCTTTATCAATTTACTCATTTTTATCTTTTTGTTGCTAGCCTTACCTTTTATGCATTTATACATTTTAGTAGAGTTCCTAATTATATATAAATATATGTGTGTGTTTACATATTTCTTTTACTTGATTTTTTTTACTTCTTTTATTACTACTAATCCTAAAATAGAATTTTAAATTTTTGGGTTCATGTTGTACTCCCCTTTTGATGGATCATCTTTTCAGATTTGATTTTTAAAACTTAAAGTTGTATTATTTTCCACAATTCCTTCATGATTTAGTATTTGTTTTATTTTTCATAAGTTTCTTCAATTATTGGAACCTCAACCAAAACTTTTCAAGGAGAAATCCATTAAAATCCAATACCAAGAAAGTACATTTCAAACTAATTTGAGAGCTACACGATTTCAAATTCAAATTTTTTGAGATGTTACAGGACACTTCCTCATCTACGGGGTTTTTGAAAGAGGCGACGCCTGAAGACATGGTTGATGACCTCACTCTTAACCAGTTTTGGGCGCACTCGTTTGTGATCCTAGCAAATGGTGGGTAGGCCTCCGATCAGATTGTGATCTCATCCTCCACCCTCTATTGCGGGATTTTACTCACTTATCCAATGGTGTCAAGTCTGTGGGAGTGAGTGTTTTGTGTCTGGATAGCCTTGTGTGCTATACTTTCCTATGAAATTCGATCATCATCTTCATACCGATAAAAGGCCTCCTATGTTTTTAGTGACACAAAAGGATACCTCGTGAAGGGCGTGCGATCATTGGTCATTTACTGTGTGACAAGCGTGCTCTTGAAGGTCTTCTACGCTTTTCCTATCGTGAGGAGCGCATGCTTTTGCACGTGTTCCTAGACTTCTGCTGGGATCTTGAATGAGGATGGGGACCCATTCTCTTCCAATTATCCCACAGGTAGTTCGAAATGCTGTAGCTGCTAGGGTGCAGCTACTTCCTGATTCTGCTAGTTCATCATTGCATTCATATTCTGCATTATAGTGTTCATCAATTAAGTCTGAGCTGCCATGAACTAACTTAAGGTTAGATCCAGTCCCATTGGGGTTACTTGCAGTCCTTGAGTTGATTGATTGGCGTTGATGCCCTCTGGGTCTTGGTTCACCTGACTATGTTCTGCTGAGTTTCGGGTGTCAACCATTTTCCCTCTGCTCTAAAATAGAAAGACCACTTACTGAGAACTGGCTTCACGAGGCTTGAAAGGTGAGAGGGAAAGCATAGATGAGAGGTAAACTCATCTGAGGAGGATATTTTAAGGGCAAATCTAAACTATGCAAACACTTAGCTGAAAGGCTAATAAAAGAAACGATCAAAATACTCAATTAATAAGGTTTTGACATGACTGCAACATAATGCTTTTAAGGGCAAAACTGTAGCTCACATCATAAGCAATTGCAAATAAAAACCAAAACGCTCGTTTTGCTCTTTCTAAACTATACACGAGTCTACTCTAGTGGCTCTCACTAGGGTACTGCCAAATAAGGCTCGCTTGACTCCTCTGAGTCGTTGTAAAACAGCCATGAATTTCGGACTTGTAGCGACTGATTTTCTGCTATTGCTAGAATGAAGTGCCGAAGGTACTCCCAGTGGTTGCCTGCTATGCGTCATCTCTCCTCAGGACTGGGTGGTGTAGGCGAAGATAGAGATACTGGCAGCTATGGTTGAGGTTCCTCTTTTTCTGCTACAACGGTAGTGTGCACATATGGCTCCTTGAACTTCCGAATGAGCTTGGGCATGCAGATCTTGTACAGCTTGCAGATACATCGAATGGCCTTGTGCACAGTTCCTTGCGCGAACCACCCTCCACAAGCACCAGTGCACTTGAAACTATGGTATAGAACTTTGCTGCCAATCCTTGTGGTGAAGTACAATCTAGTGATGCATCCAATACATTGGCCCTTTGACCCCTCATCCTTGGTTTAGTAAACCAGTGACCTCTTTAATCAAACACTCCGCAATAAAACTCAGAGAAGTCCCCACCATCCTCCAGTCTGGTTGTAGGAAACTTGAGACATCTACAGGGAGAGAAGTTTGATTAAGGATTCGAAAATGACTTTTTAGAATAAGGCGAAGAGTAAGAACCTTAAGAAAGGGGAAGAGAATAGAGAGATTTCTAAATATCCAATTTGGTTGGTTTGATTTATAAAATAGATTTTTGAAATTCTGCTAAAGCGACCATTCTAACTAGGGCTTCATCTTACACTCGATATGGCTCTGATACCACCTCTGTCGAGACCCAAATATGTAAATCTAGACTCTCATATGTATTCTGCACTAGTCCAGGATTACACTAGTACACACAGCGTAAACATAGATGAAATATTGACCATATCACGATTTACTAAGAAAAAACTCAAATATTATTAATTATGAGAGTTCCGACCTTATAGCCAAGCTTACAAATAATAGCCTGAAAGGCTTAAGAAACTTACAGCAGAAAACAAAAAATAAGCGTAGTAGCCATTTGACATGCCCAGTGGCAATCAACTGGAGAGCGAAGTCTTAATCCGTGAAGCCATCGAAGTATCTTCCTTCACACACCTTTGGTTGGTATGATTCTTCTTTAACTGAGCAAATATGGATATAGTCGTAAGTACATAGAGTACTCAACAAGTTGTTTGTAACAAAGATGCAATATAGTATGCAAGGCTTACCAAAGGATGGCTGAATGGTTATTTTTCATAAAGCAATAATTTAAGGTAAATACAATAAATAGATTGAAAGCGAACTTTAAGGAAAATGATAATAAATAAATAACCAAAGGAATTGAATAAACTACTCGTAAATTAACCATTCACGAAGTGAACTACCCATTCACTTTCTAGACTTAACAAGATTTTTATGAAATATCTACCCCTCGTGTGAAATCACCGAGCATTATCCATAACTGGGGACACAGTTATTTGAATAGTTTTATACTCAGCAAAGGTTGTACAACTTTACCCACAAGATGTGATCATCCCCCACGTTAGAGAAAATCACAACAAGGCTTTTACAATACTCAATCTCAACCTGATCTCGCCCGCTAAGGTTTCGCCATCGAGTAGCCTAACCACCTAGTCGATAATTGCCCCATCTTACACCAAAAAGCATCAGTGGCGGAATCAAAGTTGAAATGTCACAAATTATTATGCTAGGTCTATCCCATACTAAACATGTGGTCATACGGTAAAGCTCAGATCAATGGCGTGCAAAGTTAAGTCCTTAGACATCACCCAGGCGAAACATCCATATCCCTGAAGTGCTAACCACACTTCCCCCCTTTACTGCACAATCATTCGCCCAAGTGGAAACCATTTTGTATAACCACCACTAATGGCACTACCCTTGCCAAGGTGCACAAAATTTATAACTGTGACTAACCACCACGATTTAGTATCTCATTAAGTCAAAATTAATTAATTAATCACATGTGATGATAAGCCTAACATAACTATAAGCATGGCTAAGCAATTGAAACGTACAACCCATGTGACAACTAATACTGTATCACTAGATAATTACCCATCCTATGGTGACAATGGAATCATGGCATTTAAATTATCAAAGAGTACTTAAACAAATAGGTCATTAACTGCCAATACAAATGTTTTCTGATAAAGTAGTGAAGCATAATAATTTAAAACAAAATAATACATAATAGATTTAAAAACTGGGTTTAACATGATCAAAGGACATGGCTTGCCTTGGCCTTTCTCAGTTATGAACTCTTGATCTTCTGGTGGTGCTCCCACTCCTTCGAAGATGCAAGCTAACTCTTGATCAAAGGATTCTACTGTGTTGTGGACTGAGTTCTTGGAATAGCAAGTCCACGGTGGACTTTAGCTCATGGAATAGTGCACTGGACAACTGGGCTGACGACGTGATGGCTGACTGGGCAACTAGGGCTAATGTGGCAGCTGAGGTGGTAGCACCGACGAGGCTCGGTCTACACGTGCATGGAATAGTATGGCTGACAGGTGGGTCTGACTCGTCAGCGGCTCGATGCACGATGGACCAAGCTCACCAAGAAGATGAAGCGTTGCGCGAGCTTGGGTGCGAGGTGACATCGGCGACACACGGACCAACGTGCGACAACAGCTACCGATGGGGCTATGCGGTGGCATGTGGCTGGTTGGACAGCGAAGACAACGAGGCGAGGTTCTGACCAGCGGCAGTGAAGGCGATAGATGAGCGGATGGTGGCAAGGTCACGAACTTCGGTGAGAATGATAACAAACTCGATAGCGATGACCAAAGATGATGACGGGACTCCAGTGACTCGAGCTCAACGGTGAAGCACAGACGTCGAGAGGGGCATGGCCTTTATATGTGCGGATGCTGAGGACTCAGGCTCAGATATGGCAAAGAGTCCAGGACGGGCATGCATGCCAAGGCAGAGACGACGCGGATGGCGGTAGTGGAGTTTGAATCGGGGATGAAGAACAGTGCTAGCACCACTAGATGGGTGATGCATGGCACAGCGGATGGTCAAGGCAATGGCGGGGGACGACAGAGGGAAAGACGGGCCGGGCGAACATGGCTAAACTAATGGGTTTCGGCCCATAGGCCTTAGGGGATTTTCTTAGGATTTTCCTATTTTCAAAATAGGTTTTAATTCATCAGAGCTCTAGAAAATAGCAAAAAAATCTAGCAAAATCCAAGGAAATTCTAGAAAATTTCTAAGACACAAGGGACCCAAATAAAATACTTCTAGCAAACGTTAAAGTTTAATTTAGTCATATTAAATCTTTTTAATTCATAAAAATTTCATTTAAGCTTTAGTTAATTCCAAAAAATCCAAGTGGTGAATTGTATTTTAAAGGCTTCAAAAAGGCTCTAAAAATTAGGATGTTATAGAGCCCTCGGAAAAAGAAAAGAATTGCATGGGATAGAAACAAATAGTTTATATTTTTCCACAAAAAGTTTAATTGGAGGTAATGCATTTCTCTTGATAAATTCGATGTCATTGAATAAACATATATACAGCTCTAATTTGGTGAGTCTAGATTTCTCGAATAAAATTTGGACTATATTTTAAGGGATTTTTTATGGCACATTATATTGATAGTAAAAAGGTGGTAGTTGAAATAAAATCTGGCCATTGATTTGTGAGGGTATTATAGACTTTTGTTTTTTAACCTTATTTTCCAGCAAGGTCCACGTCAGCATCCCTTGCGCGGGTTCTGCAGTGTTGGGGTGACAATGGCCCCTCAGCCTTGCCGGATGGGACCATTACAGGGACTGATGCTAGGCAATATACTAGTGCTTGGAACATTGTTTGGCAAATAAATAAAGCAATCAAATTCCACAATGGTTGGCTTCCTAGTCCATTCTACTGCCAGCGCAAGTCCAATGGCACAAGCTCTAAGCGCTTTGCAGAATGACCTACCATGACCTAAGCAGCACATTGCCCTCATGATCATGGATAGCAGCATCAAATTCTGACATTACCTAAAAGTTCAGAAAAAGATCCATCAACATTAATTTTAACCCAACCTTTAGGAGGTTTCTCCCACCGCAATTTAGGATTCACTAGCATCATGTCCTTTTTGCTTGTCCCTGTATTAAACATAGGCTTCTTCCCTTTCTTATCTGAACTTTACTTGAATGTTGAGACCCACATGATGCAGCTCCACGATGGGTTGAGGCACTTCTTAGGTGGCTTGCCCAGGTCCTTTGGGGAGCCCACCACCGCTAGCGATGCGAATGACTATGACTTACCGTCTGAGAGACCATGTGGTCGTGACCCCATGTTGGTGGTGAGTAATTGACATTATTTTAGGATAGTCGAGTTTGGTTTATGTGGTCGGACCATGTCGTTGCGTAGTGCAATGGGCTCGGTCGGTGCGTAATGCAACAAGCTCAGTCGGACTTGGTCAAACTTGGTCGTATGGATTAGGACGCGTATTTCTCTGATTCGACAGGTTTGGGCTTTATCATGCTAATTTTGATTACATCGAGCGGTGCTATTTGATGTGTTTCTTGTCTGTGTTGGCAGCAGGACATCGAGGCGGAGTCGTGGCGGGACACGGTGGACCGGATTAGGCGCAGGTGGCGCTGAGGTCAGAACGGTCGGGAGGTGTCGAAGACGGCGAGGGCTCGAGGTGGCTGCGAGGCTTGCAAGGCAAGAAAGGAGGAAGCTTCCTGAAAGGTGCACGAGGGGCGTTTCGGTAAAAACACAAAGCTGCACTAAAGGAAGCGGGTTTGGATAAAGCATCGAGTAGGTGGTGACCTAATGGGTAAAGTATGTGCAAACCCATTAGTGCGAGGCTATAAAAGGAGAGGGAGAGGTTGTGCTGAAATTTGAGAGAGTGTGTGTGAAAGTTAGGGTTTTATTTGGCTCTCTCCTTTCTTGAGTTCTTGTTTCCTCAAGCATATGGGGACTTAGTGTGAGTTTGAGAGAGAGAGATGAGCTGAGAACAACTATCTTGTAATCATGTATGTCTCTGTATCAAGTTTAAGTTCTTGTGTTTGAGTTGTTCCTCGCTTGTGTTTCTTTGTATGTTCAGTCTGTGTTTCTTGATCTCAAGCCTTGATTTATGTCTTTCCTGTGATAATCTTCTTTGTTTGGTTGTCTTGTCTTGAGTAGAAATCAGATTGGAGCCTCTGATCCTTTGTTTTTGGCCAAGCAAGACTTCATCTATTGCTCTTTTTAGTGTTCGGCAGCATGCAATATTTTTAGTGTCTTCATTGATTTGGGTTGCTCTCTTTCTCTGCCAAACTGCAGCCTAAAATCCACTTCGGACAGCAGCAGCAGTGGTTATCTCTTTGCTGTTTTTAAGAGCTCAAGCAGCTAATTTAAATCTGCAATTATTTCGGCAGGAGAGACTATTCTTGGCTGCTTTTTGTAGTGCCGAGCTGGGCAGTAAATAGCAGTGAATTGCATGCAACGTGATTCCTTCTTCTCACTGTTTTTATCTCTTTTGGTCCAGCAGCTTGCAGCTCTTCTTTTTAGTCTATTTTCAGTTCTTTGCTTTCAGTTCAGCAGTGCTTTACCTCTTTAGTTGGTAGTTGGCAGCAGCTGCAGTCCCTCTCTTGATTTATTTTTGGCTGCATGCCTCTCTTTTTGTTCTCCTGCCGTGACAGCAATTCCCACTGTTTTCTCTGCCGTGGCAAGCATAGTGCTGATTTTTCTCTGCCGTGGCAAGCATAGTGCTGATTTTTCTCTGCCGTGGCAAGACTTTGAGCTATTTTCTTGCCGTGTCTGCAGTCTCTTGCCATGACAGTGTTATGAGCCGAGTTTCTTTGCCGTGGCAAGTCTTTTCTGCTGTTTCTTTGCCGTGGTAATTTATTACTGCAGGTTCTTTGCCGTGGCTATTTCTCTGTTTGTTTTCTTGCTCTCGGCAATCTTAATTTTAGTTTCTTGCTTCATAGCTTTTACATAGCTAACGGAGAAGAAATTTTTGTGAAACATTTTAGGGCAAATTTTTAAAGTCGACATTCACCCCCCCCCCCTCTGTCGCCGTTTTCGATCCAACACTGTCGAAGAACCTAGAAAGCCCCATAGCACCCAAAACAAAACCACAACAGCATCAGTTCAGCCTCTCACACGCAATCCATTCCTCAAATCAAGAATGAGACTAGGGCATTACACACACGTACTTGAACTGGAGCTGCGTCATGAGGGAGGACATCTCAAAGTGGTCCGCCGAGCTGGAGGAGGAGCTTGCGTCATTGGTGACCTCCGAGGACGACGAAGCCAACGATCCCGTGGAGTTCCTCGACATGGATTCGAACTCAGATGGTGACTCGATGTCCTCCTCCTGCTCCTCGCATGCGACCTTTGGCACCACCATCTCTGTGCCGTGCTAGAACAACATGCATGACTCCATCCAACAAACCCCCCACACCGATCAGATTAGAGCAAGGAGGAGGCGGCGGTTATAAAGGGAGAGAGAGGAATAGGAGTCACTAGGAGGATCAGAACAGGTGAAGGAGAGAGCGTTGCTACAAATAGGGGATGTGCTGCTTCCTTTACAGTTTTACCACTTTAAAGATTCTACTACTAGTAGTGTAGGTGACAGTATAACTAAATCCTAACTAATTTGGACCATTGGATCACAAAAATTGGATGACTCATATTCATTTTAAGGTAACGTAAAAGAGCTCTATTTTAAAGCCAAAAGTATATTTTAACAGCTTATATTGTATTAGATTGAACTTTCATAATATTATAATTACATTAGGTTTTGTAACTTTATTATAATAAAAAATAGTTGTAAAAGTTGCATTTTGATTATCGTGTCATTGTCCTAAACATTAATCTTTTGTGACTAGAGGGAGTAAGACACTAAGGCCCTGTGTGAAATGTAGGAAATTCAAAAAGGGTTCAATTCTAGCAGGGGACAAAAAATTTCTAGTGTTCCAAAAAGGTGCTTGATAAAGATTTTTCTATGCGTAAACTTCAACATCAACTAAGACTCCTCAGTATGTGTTTTTGCTACAAGTATTTATTTAATATAATGTCAACTGTTAGTCTAATGGCACACAAACATCTCAAAGCAAATCTAATGGACAGCAAAATCACCTTGTGCTTTGAAAATAAATAAAACTGGTAGTAACAAATATCATTATCAGACATACGAAGATATTCTAAATTACCTAAGTACCTTTCTGTCGACGATCAAGTCGTCGATCTTACGAAAAATATGAGAAAGATGGTTGGATTACTTAGAATGGATCAACAAGAGAAAGAGAATGATCTTTATTATTTATGACCTAGTTACAAAGAGTCCTACAAAGGGAAACTTACTAGCCCTAATATATCTTTCTCCCACTGCTTGGAGGAAGGTTCTGATTGCCTGTCGATTGATCGTGTGTTGGTTGTTTGATTCTGGATCAAACTCTCTCTCTCTCCATCTTCTCTCCTCGTTAGCCTTTAAATACCATTGATGTGGCGTTAGTTATCCATTTGAGAAGGCATCTTCTTGAAAACACGTCTGACTGAAGGGGAGGTTGTTGTCAGAAAGAGATACCCAGAGGTAACCACTCTTCGGTTGTTATTAGTGGGAGATAATTGTGCAACACAACTGCATGGCAGTTGTTGTTAGAGACACAAGGCTGAAATATCATGCTATTTGGGCTGGATAAAGCACATATTTTATCCGTCACACGAAAGGAGTTCCCTGGAAGCGGGTCCTCAAAACCAATTCATGAATCCTCTTATTGGTCTGCTTGTCGGGCAGAGTGTATAGTAATCCTCCGACTAGGATACTCGAGGAACAGCTATAGAAAGCTTACAGCCACAGGGATCTCAGGGCCTTAATTAAGTATTAAAGCCATATTTAAGGATTTATTCAATCCTCGTCAGCTAGCCCCCGAACATTAAGTAGATTTATAAACTTATTGAATTTTAATTCAAAAACTACTCTTTAATGGTAAGAGTAAACAAGCGGTTTTTATTCACTTAATGTTTAGAAGCTAATTGGGAAACTAAAAAGTTTTGCGTCTGTTGGGATTTTGATTAGATAACTACTGTTTGCAGTTGAAAAAAACCCTGGCATGGTACCTATTGGCTTCACGATTCCTTAGAAAACTTTTCATCTTCAAGTTCTTCCATCCCTTCACATTTGCGCCTATTCAACCGTAGCCTCAAATCCATCCAACCTTAGGTTCTCAACCACTAGAGCCAAAATGTTGGAACTAATTACCGATTGACCAAAGTCTGAGCTTAGGCCAAAGAAGCTGAAGGACATGGAAGAGGAGGGGTTACTCCTTGCAAGGTTTGGTCGGAGCTTTTGCATTATTTCAACCAAAATAATCCTTTTTGTTCTTAGTGTGCTTCTCTAAAATTGCAAGAATCTCTTTAGCGTTGGGTTTGCAATTCTTCTTACGTTTGGAAAACTTCTTGGGCTTCTTCTCTTTCTTCCCAAGGCCAGGATGAGAAATCTTTTCTACCTGTCGATGGCCTTAGTCCACTCAACTGCTACGTTAGCGATTGCATACTTATCATTCATCTCAAATAGTTCGATGATTGCACTTGGAGGGTTCATTGCTGTCCTCCATAAATCGCCGATTCCTTAATCCAGTTGTAAATGCTTGGATAGCCAAAAAAATCTATGACCTCTGGGATTGAGTTATGAACCTTACTGAACCTCTTGATATACTGTCGCAAGGTCTCATTGGGTTATTGCCAGATTTAGTGAAGACCATCTTCCTACTTGGGCAGTCGTATGTCCCTTGGAAGTTAGCGATCAACAGGTCATAGAGCTGCTCCCAAGTACAGATTGATCCTACCGATTGGTTAAGTAACCACGACCGGGCAGAACCTTCAAGGACTGTCGGCAAGTAATTTTCCATCACGTTGTCGTCACCTCCAACAGCCCTAATAGTAGTGGTATAAATCTACAGAAATTCTAATGGATTTTGCTTTCCATCGAATTTCTCAAGATTCATTGGTCAAAACTTTTTCGGTAGTGCATCGCTTGAAGGCCTGCTGAGAAAATTCGACAGCCTGTTATCAAATCATAGTGCCTTCTCTGGAAAGGTGACGGATTATAATCAATCAGCGACTTGTTCCTCTGATATTTGTCATGGGGAACTGGTGCTCCTATCCAGTCGTGGACACTCATGTTGTGTTTCCGACTAGATACATGGTTCAGATGATGTCCGAGATCATTTGGACCATATCCCTAATGTCATCTTTCAAGACAAGAGGGAGGAGTTGCTTCACTCTTGAAGAGCCTTCTCTCCTCGTGACCTCCTTGATGAAATCTTTGGGATGGTCTTGCTCTTGCTGATGGATCATTATCAGCCCAACCATGCTGGCTTCTATCATGTGGAGAACCCATGGAAGAAGTCAGCGTGTAGCTTTGAGAGCATCTTTGCTCTCAGTACATTTCTGTCCAGTGCATGCTCTATTGCAGAATCTCTGATACCTGTCCTGCAACGTGAGCATATCCCATGGTCCCTACCAAAGTAGGATCCGGATTGTTCAGAATATCATGGACTCATTGTAGGTTCTGGATAGTTATTGAAGGCCTCCATGTGTATTTGCCAGACGAAGGGGTATGACAACTTGAGCTTTGCCTCGAGTTCCCTGTGCATCCAATGTGATTTATCAAGCATGAAGGGGTAGAAGAGGTAGATTAAATGATCGATATCCTCCAACTCTGTTGTTTCCATTCCATCTGGACGATTCAGGAGAGTTTGCACCATTTTGACCAATGGGTCATGGGGGAGTCCGTCGTGGAGAATCTGGCATGGGATTTGTAGTGGTATCTTCGATTATGTTAACTTCATGTTTCCAGCATGAATCTCCTGACGAACTCCCATTAAAACTTAGGAAGAGCCTTCCATCACTTTGGCCAGTAGCCTCCACAATGGGGAACGGTCCGAGGCAACCACCTCTGGAAGGCCGTGTGGTGGACTCAATCCGATTCAGTAGATTGCGGATCAGATGATCAGCATTATTACCTTCTCCTGGATTCTCACAGGAGGCAACTTCATCGACACCGCGACTAGGTGCCATTCGGCTCCCACTATACATAGGAGCCATTGGCAAATAGCGATCGTCCATGACTGAATAAAGAGTACTTTGGCCCTCAGGTTGTGGTGTTGCGATCTTGTGTCCGTGTTTGCCGATCAGAAATATCAGGTTTGCCATATTGCTTGGGCATTCTGATGAGGTTGGAATGACCGGATCCCTAGGTGACGCTGATGATCCCTAGGTGATCCCTTTAAATACCATTGAAGGGACGTCAGTTATTCATTTGAGAAGGCATCTTCTTGAATCAACACGTCCAATCGGAGGGAAGGTTGCTGTCAAAGAGAGATATCCGAAGATAACTGCTCTTCGATTGTTGTCGGTGGGAGATAATTGTGCGGCACAATTGCATGGCAGTTGTTGTTAGAGACACATGGTCAAAATGTCGTGCTATTCGGCCGAATAAATCATGTGTTTTATCTGTCACATGGAAGGAGTTACCTAGAAGCGGGTCCTCAAAACCAATTCACGAATCCTCAAGTGGTCTGCTGGTCAGGCAAAGTATACAGTAATCCTCCGACCAGGATACTCATGGAACAGCAATAGGAAGCTTACGACCATGGGATCTTAGGGCCCTAATTAAGTATTACAGCCGTGTTTTAGGATTTATCAAATCCTCATCACTTTCATAATTAAATAGTAATAAAAAAATCTAGCCACACAAATACAAGGGACACACTGCTAGTTGTTATCTGAGCCATGGTTGAAAGATTTGTACCGATTCCTACAGTGTACCATACAAGCACAGCCGCAAAAGCAAATATAATAATAGTAGGAAAGGCTAAATTGTGTGCTGAAGCACCAGCAAGAATTACCAAGGAAAGCACCACGAGAACAAAGAAAAGACTCCGAAAAGCTACAAACTTATTTTCCTTTTTTGAGAGAGCATATACACTCGCTTAACCAATGCATTAATCGGAAGAATGGATTTGTTACATTTACAACAATGGAACCGAAGAATTTTTTTAGCACGAGGAAGTGCTTCAACACATACGAGATGACGTCGACACGAGGAATCAGACCTTCGAGAGTCTGATGTAGTTGGCTTTTTCATCCCGTAGTTCTGTTTCTCATTCCGATGTCTATTCTGTTGTCGTTCCTGCTGCAGTTTTGTTTCCTCTTGTCACTTCAGCAGCTCGGGGCTTTCTTCTAGCCCGAGCACACCTGTAAGATACGACCTTGCCTTCCTAGTTTCCTGTCTTAATTGTGTTGGCAGAGCTCCTGCCCTTCGTTTCAAAAAAGAAAAACAAAGGAAAAGGAAGCAGCAACATTTCAGCCGCACCAGCCAGGCAGCCAAGATGAGCAAAGGATGCGGTTATCCCCTCTTAAGAGCTAATCCTGGCACTATACAGAAGGAAGGACGCCAAGAAAATAGAGCCTAACTGTACACAACTATAAGGATGCAGATATCTTGAAAATGAGGGAGAAGCAACAGAAGAACAATGTATAAAACCTGTGCCTATAAAAAGACAAGGAAAATTAAAAGCCAACCAATCACTTGGGCAACAGCCGTGTTGTGTAGAACAGCACTGCGGTTCTGTAATTAGGCAAAAATGTCACAATCGGTACATCTTTAACCTTACGTATTTCTATAATTAATTATAACAAAAATGTAGTTACAGAATTACAAGTCGTAGAGAACCTTGTGTTCAACAGAAGAGCCGAGCTCAGTAAGTTGTGGACATGAACTGGTGGTGGTAGCAATTGGAGGCTGCGTGTATGAACCTCTTAGCAGGCCAATTGCAATGGCCTTGTATGCAGCTTCTGAGGGATGGAATCCATCCCATGAACCATACTTTTGTGGCTCATCACACACCTTGTATTCTCCATATCCACAGCTTGAAGTCATGGACACACCATAAGGTCCTTCACCACCGCAGCAAGCTGCCAAAGGATCCTCGATACCTAAATAACAGTTATAGCAATGTTGAACAGAGGATCAGCCAGATAAACCTGTTCTTGATGAATCCATGCGTTTCTTTCTTGGAGCTTCTAAGGCTTTTAGATAGTTCATCTAGTGAAACCAACCGGCTTGTCAAATTTGATGCTCCCTTATGTTACCGGGTTGCACTTGAAGTTACATGATGGTACTTCTGAAAGCTTCTATTATGTCATTTGATAATATTTGTTAAGCTTATGTTATGTCATTTGATATTATTCATTACTAATATTTCACTAGAAATCCAATTAAACATGCTCCTATTACATGGTCGGTTATTTGCATTTGCCCCATGCTAGATTATGTATTTCTGTCTTCTCCAGGGCTATGGCTATCCATCTACTTTCTTCTCGTCATTTTGCTTTATACTATGAAAAGTGGAAGGATGAAAAGAAAAATAGCATGCCATCAACTTTCTACAAATTAGTCCTCTGGCGATTTGTTATCAATGCAGACAGTTGTGGAGGAAGTATACTTGTAATCTCTTTCCATGGTGTGGTTAGATTAAGCTCGCTTGATAAAAGCAAGGAGGGAGAGAAATCCTTCATAGTTTTTGTTATATGAACATAGTGTATCCTACAAACTAATTTCATAGTAGAAACTAGAAAGTAAAATGGCAACCTCTGAACTCACCAAATTGTTCAGGAGAAAGGAAGATCTCCATGGCAGCTCCGTAGTAATCGGCATAGATGATAGCCACACCAGGATGAAGCTTGCGTAACTTTTCCAACTCATCCACAAGAAGTTTGTTGTGATACTGTGAGAACTCGTTCATCCACCTGAGGCAACCTGTCTCTGGATCGTAATCTTCCTTCTTATCACTCTTGAATATCATGAGGTACTTTGGGACGCAGCCGATTGGGAGGTTACCGGGAACCACCAACGTTTTGGCTCCTAGTCCAATCAATTCCTGCAAACTCAATTCACTTGCATTACTAAATATATACTCCTGCACTATTACTTGAGCTCCCAAGTCAAGATTAAAATAACAATGACGACGACAGCAGCAGCAGCAGATGACTCACAGTGATTATAGAAGAAATTTTGGCAACAACACTCGGAGTGAAGCTGCGAATCTTCTCAAAGGGCACACTAGAGAGAAGTGGTAGGTTGTAATCATTGCCCCCAATTTCTCCAACCAAGAAGAGCGATTGGTTCATCATGCTTGTGCAACCTGTTTAATAAACAGGGTTCCATATATTAGTTAAGTGTTAAGAAAGTACCACTCTTATGGCGTTCTACAGTAGTTGAACATTCACAGGCTCACAGCAAGTCTACTAGTACTATTTATTTCTGATACCATTACAACTCAAATTTAGTAGCGCGAAATCTTCCCCTAGCAGAGCGGCAACAAGTTTACTATTATTCACTTTTGATCCCATTACAGCTCAGATTTAACAGTGTAGTCTTCCCCTAGCAGAGTATTTGATTTCTGGCCTTGATGTATCACATCAGTTCCAGGGATTTAGTAATTCATCTCATGGAGATCACTTCATGTGAACCAAATATTTTATATTTTCGTACCAACAAAATTGTCTCCTTGTGAAAACAACAATGCAGTGGCGACTTGTGGTGCAAAAACTGAAGCAGCAGAAAATTCAACCACATCTGCAAAAGTTTCTACTATCAGACAGGAGATAGCAGCTTCAGTTGAGGTTGATGATGATTGGTATGGACATTAAAATGTACCATGTGGCAATAGTTCAATACAACTAATGCCATTCATTGGTGCATTTTTTTTTCTTCGGAAGCACAATTTTTGTTTAATCACAAAGCAAGTAAGCGCAGCCGGCCACTCATAGGGTTTAGTCCTCCTTTCTTTGCTCCAATTCAAGTGTTGTCTTTCCAACACTCCAATTGCTCAATCAGGAATTGGATAGGGTAGAGGAAGCCCAACACGAAATTACGATACACTGTTACCACCATACGCCATTATTGAACTTTTGAACTACAAGACCATAGCACTACTACACAAAAACCCAGTGACCTTGATAGCACATATTGCTCTTACCTAAAATCATTCACCACTTCTGAAATAGAGGCACTGTTCCTCAATTGTTTCTACATCTTAAAGTAAGTAATTGCTCTGGGAAATTTTGCTTTTCAGTTTCTAGCAAACTTTATCCTTCCCTGTCAAAAGAAAGCTTCCAAAAGGTTGTGAAAAAAGAGTGGCTGGGTGCCTGTCAGCTTGTATTGGAATGACAGAAACCTAATGCTTCTTTGCTTCTCCGCGCCCCACACACACCTTTCTCCTTACAACTCCAATCAGGCAAACCGCAAACGCCCCCGTGCAGAGCACCTTCTAGAAATTAAAATTTTTTCCACCTTTTTTCTTTCTGAGCTGCTACTTTCCCCACCTACCAGGCTACCGCTAGGATTTCGTTTCTTCTCCCTGGTTGTAGAAAAGGTCAGGTCAAAGGGGGGAAGGAGAAGGAAGCAAATCAACATACCGGCTAGGTCGCCGGGGCATAGCAGGTCGAGCAGGTCGCGGAACCACTTCATCTGGGTGTCGAGGTGCACGTGGTCGCCCATGGGCACCCCTCTCCCCCGGAAGAAGTCCGGGCTCAGCGCCGTGGCGCCGCCCACCGCAAAGTTGGCCCCGCACGCGAAGTCCTCCGCGCTCCGCCCGCTCAAGTACGGCCGCACGAACGGAAGCCCCAGCGTGTCCGCTGCGGCGCAACCACGCGAATTCCAAATTTCAAATCAGTACCGTGCGGCTTTCGCCGGTTGATCGATCGATGGATCGACTGAGGTGGGATGGGTGTGGCTAGCGTACCGATGAAGTCTACGACGAGGCGGCCGTCAGAGAAGCGGCCGGTGGCGCGGTGGAAGAAGGTATCGCCGTAGGGCGGCCGGAGCGCGGGCTCGCCGGAGTCCTGTCCGTAGAGGAAGGGGAAGTTGCCCGTGTCCGTCAGCGAGTCACCGAAGCTGAACAGCCGCGGGTAGCACGCCCCCGCCGCCCGCGCCTTCACCGCCACCGCCACTACCACCACCACCACCGGCAAGAGGAACCCTCCTCGCCCGCAGGCAGAGGAAGCCATGCCTGTCCTGTTCGAGGCGGAGACGAATTCTCTGTGCTGACATACTATAGTCGCGAGGGTGTGTGACCACGCCTTTTATAAACGCCGCGGCTGCCGGACAGGAGCCTGAGGCGGCCACCTGTCCCGGGGGCCCGGGGTAATCGCGGGCCCACGCGTCAGTCGGTCAGCACGCATTGGTCGCCCTCGTTCCATCGCCCATGGGAGAAGGCAGTCACGGCACAGCACTACACAGTGTGATGGGGATGGAGACAGCATGGAGTCTTATGAGTTGAGGTGCACATAGAAAGAAATACATTCTTTATCGTGTACGCAGTATCTTAGGTACGGCACGGCAGCATGCCTGACTTGGTGGATCTGGAAATGGAGCATGGACATGGTACAAAATACGTACTCTTTAACAATCTACTCTTCCGTATATTGGACAGTGCATTCTCTTTTCCCTTTGCTTGGGCCTTGGGCACAGCATAGTACGTAGTACAAGTTTCGTGCCTCAGCCTACAACAATCAGTGAAGCGAACACGTCTCCACAAGTAGCGACACGGCAGCAGCCATCAGATGGCATCCTCTATTTTTAGACTCTGCAGCGTTTCTGACTTGTCCAGATATTATGCGCCGAAACAATGAATTTTTTTGTATGAATATTCTATTTTTTATTTAAAATAACAGAAATATATCCAAGGCAATATTTTTTAAGAAATAGATTCCAGTCGTCCGACCATTAAGCGATTAGAGCCTATCGCCCAACGGCCAAGCGACAACAACGTTGTTTGCAAGCCGTTGGACGACAGGTACCAGTTACCCAACGGTCGGGCGATGGAACCTGTCGCCCAGCCACAGGGCGGCAGCCTATAGAGTCGCCCACCTATGGGGTGACTGCAAATGGGATCCCATGAATTTTATAGATTTTGTGAATTTTGTATATTATAATTGGAAGATAATATGTTAGATTTGTAATAAAAGTTTATGGTCGTTGTATATTATTGGAGCATAAAAAAAATTTATGAAACTTTTTTTAAGATTGATTGAATTTAGAACGATCAGTAAATACGATGGTAAATGATATTGTGATGTTACCGGGAATTCGTATATGGAGGAAAACTGGTATGTTAATATTGTTGGATGACTTGCTATGGTAATAATTGAATGCGAAAAGACGAGAAAATAAATTTGTCTGAATTTAAATAGACTTCATAATACAGTTGGGAGTAATATGCCGCGTACTTTTTGATTACATGCATAACATAGAGCATTATGTGCGACTAACAAACACAACTGCTCATACAACCTACTGTGTGGATCGGGGCCATTTTCCTTCCTTGCCAGCTCAGCGTTGAACTCGTCGGTGGCCTCCTTTGCCTTGGTCGCCATTTCCCTATTTTTCTCGCGCTCCCTCTCGCGAGCCTCCCATTCCTTACGCGTGCACGCCTCGAGATGAGCTTTCCTCTCGCGTTGTATACATAGGGTTTGCTCGTCCTTGCGGAACTCCTCGTCCTGGATCTCGAAGGACCTTGTGATGTTCCACTCCTCGAAGTCGAGGGCCCACTGGTCCTCTAGGTGGATCTCAAGATCGATCCATTTGCGGTAGCCACATAGGGTTTCCAGGGACTGTGAAAATAGGGGAGAGGTTGTTAGTACGTACTTTGAAGGAGAAAAAGTAGCTGGAGGAACGGTGCATCTGGTCCTTACCGGCTGGCGATAGGTTGCGGTGTCAAGACGGCGATCGGGATAGCCACTGGAGTAGTTTGTGCAACCCCAGTAGCGCATACCTAAGCTGAGGCGGTGCTTAAACTTGAAGAATTTGCACGGGTCCTGGCACCAACAAAGGGGGTGTCTCCCCCTCTGGTGGGTGTTGTGGAGAACACTCGGTTGGAACGTTCGGGATGAGGTTGTTACTACGGGGCGCGTCATTGTGGAGAGCTGACCTCGTAGCAAACTGGGCTTGTTCTGCTCGGGCCGCAGCAGCCCTTGCTTTCTCATCGCGGGCGGCAGCTCACCGTGCTAGGTCGTGGGTCTCCTCCCATTGCTTCATCATCTTGTCTCATTGCTTCTTCTGCCTCTTGTCCATCCCAGTGTGGTGAAACAAGCGCGGGTGTAGTGTGGGGTTTGCATGTGTAGTGTTCTCTGATAAATCTCTTCGACCTCCTTTTATAGGGCCCCTTATTGCCTTCTCGATATATGAATATGCCTGTTTGGTCCCGTCACCGTGCAAAGCTACGAAGTGTGGTACTGTGGGCACGCGAAACTGCCCAGCCAGATCTTCGGACTGTGAAAAGCTACACCCTTTAGTCCTCTCGCTGCGCAAAGCTAGGTCGTGAGGTCTTGTCGCTGCGCAAAGGTGTCTCGTCTGGTCTTGTCACTATGGAAAGCTGGCCAGTGCGGTCATCTCGCTGCGCAAAGCTAGCGCGTGCGGTCTTCTCACTGCTCAAAGTTGTCATGTGCTGTCAGCCGTCATGTCATGTCACTGAGTAAAGCTGGACCGTGCGGTCATGTCACTGAGCAAAGCTGGTACGTGCGGTCTTCTTGGTGCTTAAAGCTAGCTTGTGTAGTCTTGTCGCTGGTCAAAGCTGGCGTGTGTAGTCTTATCGCTGGATTCGCTAGTCAAAGCTAGCGTGTATAGTCTTGTTGCTGCTCAAAGCTAGCGTGTGTAGTCTTCTCAATGCGGAAAGTTGGCCCGTGTGGTCTTGTTGCTGCGCAAAGCTGCCCGTGTGGGATTGTCGCTGGGCAAATCTGCCCTATGTAATGAATGATGCCATGACATTGCAATTACGCTATAAAATGAATAGATGAGGCATTGCTGGTAGGAACAACTATCTTCTCCGTCGTAGAATAAGCCACCATGACAGACGCCGAGGGGCCAGTCGAATATGGGTCACCAAATGAGGACCTTCTGCTCGAATGGAAGGAGGACTTTGGTGTTTTGCACCGCTTGTTGCCAAACAGGCGCGCTCAGCCAGTGTGGCCAACACATGCAGGATGCAACAGTGCAAGTGGCAAAAGGCCATACGAATAGCGGTCGACGTTTCTTTCGATGCCCATACTCCGGGATACAAGTAGGCACTCGTCTATTTTGTAGTATTACTAATATGGTTTCCATGTTAACGTTTCTTTGTAGCAGATGGACATATGTGACTTCGTGCGATGGATTGATCCTCCCCATGAACGGTATGTTGCGAGGTACGTGCATACGTTGTAGGAGCGAATTGTTGATTGGAGGCATGGATTGAAAGTCTTGAAGAGTAGAACGATGACCTCTATTAACAGATGGAGCGCGAGAGGGGCAATGAGGAGGTCATCAACATATGGAGTTCGTATGACCCAACATGCTACTGTGTGAACCCTAGTTGTAAGTGTGCTTGCCACTACAACGACGGCCAGCCTCGTCTGAGGCGGCCCCCTTAGCAACACTCCATGTGGATACCACGATGCTCCTTCCACTTGTAGGTAACGATGTGTATGGTTGTACCATTGTACTCTGGCATGTTGTTCGAAATATTTTTCAATGTCGTTAAACATGTAATCGAATGGTTCGTACATTATAGCGGTTGCCATCAATGCATTTCACTATTTGTTTGGTGCGGGTGTCGACAAGATAAGAAGTAGAAATAAGCTCGCCACAGTATTGTAAACATCACTACGTAAACAACAAACGTATGCAGTACATGAATAAAAAGTATACAGTCAGCACTATCGACCCCCAACAGTGTCCCCAGACCTCCATCGCCACCCTGGCCCCTCCATGCCCGCGTCCACGTCCTCCCATATGGCCCCGCTTGGCCGCCCTCTACTGCAACAGATGACGACGCCCTGACAACGTAAGATGATCAGGAGACTGTCGCACACGCCCCTGAGCTGGTGGAGTGGACTGTATCGCCGCTTGTGTGGCCACCAGTGCACTGGTGAGGGCACTCCCTGAGAGAACCTCTAGTGGTGTGGCCTGAGGTGCAGAGCCCGACGCCTACCCGGGCTAGTCCGAAAAGTACTGGTTCAGATCGTCCAAGCCCGGGGAGACCCGCCATCCTTGCTCAGGGAAGACAAGACCTGCAATACAAATATCGTTAATTCATGAGATAAAGCTTTGGGATAAAATTGACAAAAGGCAAAGCGTACCCTCAGTTGGCGCCAACGCGTCTGGAGGAGGGATGTACGGCACAAAGTATGCCCTCTACGTGGGGAAGCCGAAGATGTACGGATGACGCGCAAACAGCTGCCCTGGCAGTGTATGAGGCTGTCCCTAGGCTGACCTCCCAGCCTCATTCGGTGAGGTGGTGTAGGACGTGCCCAAGTAGAACCTCCCGTGTGGTGCCATGCCAATCGGGGCATCACCGGTGGACGAACGGTCTGTGCACTGGGCGTGGGCGTGGAGACCACTGGTAGTCTCGTGTAGGACTGTCGAACCCGAATTTTTCAATCCAGAATCCCCTGTGATCCACCACACTATTCCCTGGATCAGTAGATAGTGCTCACAGGTATATTGCTACATCAACTCATACATCGCATGGAACATACTAAACCATAATATTACATAGCAGAGTTTAAAATACACCGCGTCGGGCAACAGTTTACATAAGGGGCGAACAAGCCAAATGTTTACATTACAAAAGACAACAGCAGAAACATAATCAAAAGTAAGACCATAGTCCACAAGCAGGCGACTGAGGGGTAAATGTGTGCAATATATATTATCTAGACTTAGATAATATATGTGCACACAATCTCCATAAGTCTACTTGTCTAGGACTCGAAATCGAAGAAGTCGCACTAGTTCCCTTCGTTGGATCCTCCATCTGTGGCAGGGGTTTCCTCGTAGGCATAGTGATCTTGGATCCTTGTTTCTGATTTTGGTAATGCGAGGGTCAGCACAAATCCACCGTGCTCCGCGAGCCAATACGCAGAATGCAATAAGTAACATGCATGGCTTATCAAGGAAAGGCTCGGGTATTTTGTTTTGCCATCAATTGCGTTTAAAATAGGTTACTTAGAATTTTCCTAAGACCTAGCAGTTTTTAACTAAAACAAAATTTTTATCAATGCTTGAAAGAGTACAATAATAATAGTGATCCAAATACCATCCACCGTTACATGGTCTCTACACCATATGCTAACCATCCAGCGTTATAACATCTTACCATAACTCTGGGGCAACACCCAAGGCAACACAAACCAGGGATTTCCACTGCCCTCCATTTTTCCAATTCCACGCACAAAGTTTTTGAAATAGAACTATATCTAGTTAAGTTCCCATGTACGCCCTTGACCATGGGCTCAGCTATTTGAATAGTTTTTGACTCTACAGAGTTTATACACTTTACCCACAAGGGATAATCCACTCGTTGCCCCACACGATTCCTTAGTCATGTGGTTGAGTAGACCGTCACAGTAACTTTTCAAAATATCTAGCCCCTGTTGTCATCTCACCCTATGGGCTGCTCCCACTTGATGAGGACATCCTTTCCATAGATAAAACTATGCCAACTCCACAACAAACTCAACAAATTGAAACTATGATACAAGGACCAACGACTCGAGCGCGAGCACGTCAACTTAACCATCAGGTGAATGTGTTCCTAAGTTTGCATACAAATGTTTCAAAGAATGACATACTACTTAATTCTGGTGACGATTTAATTGTCCTTAGGAACCATGGGGAAGAACCACGTGAGCTCAAGTGTAGAAGTGGAACCGTCAAGCGCAGTCCAAGTCCTGTTCGCGAGTTCGACTTAAATTCGGCCTTTGTAACAGCGTCTACTTCAAACGGTCATAACTTTTGATCCATAAGGCTTCTCATGGCCCGTGAGTACTCGTTGGAAAGCTCTTGGAGTCTACTTTCAGATGGATCTAGTCTCACCTCCAAACTCTATCCGAGAAGATCAAAAACTGCGAAACAAGTCACATCACTTTTCTAGTCCGAGTCAAAGTGGGCCGAGGACCTTGTATCACCACTTAGGCTATTTGGGCCAGTACTATTCACATCATACTATTCATGTAAACAGTAATCATGAATAGTACCACACCCCTTTTCATTAGATAAGTGCGGCTCCCCCTTCGCTATTTAAGGAGGTCGCACCCCTTTAGTTTTCCTCGGGTTTTTCTTAAGAGATTATTCTGCTTAGCAGTTTCACCGCATGTTCGGTTGAGAAACCCCAACTTGTGAACGTAATCTTTATTCACAATACAATTTCAGATTGCATCTTGAACTCTCTTACTTGTGTTCTCAATTCGCTTGTAGGAGATAGCCTTCTTGGCGAGGTCAACCGTGTTCGACACGGTTGATAACCAACAGAGCAGTGGTGTAGTGATTACGAGGGGTTCAATCTGTTTTGGTTGGAGCCTTTGGATCATCAACGTCAAGTTCTCCACAATCGACTTATCAGTACCTTTCGGAAGATCGGGCCATCGTCACATTACCACTTGCGGTGGGTCCCATACGTTGCGCGGGATGTAACCATAGATACTAGCGCATTCGGACTCCACTCTCCACAACACTAGCACGACTGACCCTTCTTTCGGTGTCCCTTTAGGCCTACCCTTGCCCTTGCAATATTCCCCTCCTTTCCACTACCAGTGAGATAAGACCAAGGGTTTCAATAGATTTACTTAGCCAAGTTGCACTTTGCAAATTTGTGGTTGTACTGTTGTACATAGGAGGTCATGACAAGATTTAGTCCTTAGTAGTATCTGGACGATTCTACCACAAACCACATATCGTGCTTCCACTGCACCACAAACCAGCCCCCGTACCATCTGCCCAGATATTTAAGCAAGTTGGGGTTTTTGGGAGCATAAAATAATCATATCCAATGTACCAGTTATTTCTACCATAACTTCCCAAATCAGTTGTTCATAATTAAAAGTGATGCTTGGGGCATTTTGGTGCCCCGAATATCTAAGCAGTGCTAAGCATGGCGTAAAATTAAGAACTTATTTTTGAAGGTTTTTACCATTATAATTTTTGCTAGGGTGATAAGGTTCAAGTATTCCAACATTCCAATGGAGATGTAATACTAACAAATCAAATAATGGACATATAACTAGAATCTTAAAATAAACATTTATTTGCATATGAAATAACAACATGCAATTTGATAATTTAAACAAAAGTAAATTTGCAAAAAATGTAGGCTCAACATGATCGACGTATTGACTCACCTTGATCGCAGTTAACTTGGTCTTGATCGTAGAGAGTTGCTTCAGCCTCAGCTCCTTCCTCTTGGGCCTCATATACTATTTTTACGTTGCCACGAAAATTTGGATAAAAATTAGTAAACCAAACAAACTCTCACAAAAAATTCAAATGAGCTTATAAATTATGGTTTCTGTTCCATTGGATACATATTGAATTTAGATGAATTTACAAATTTTTTCACTTACTTGGGGTTGAGATGAATAAGTTATGCCTTTTTGAAGTTCTCGGTATAAATAAATCCGAAAATAAATAAAATCTGACAGGTAGGGCCCACATTAGAATTTTAATTTTTCTTTTATTTTTATTTTCCTTCTCTGTACCTATGATAGGTGGGACCAATTACTATTTAATTAAAAGGCATGGCCCACATATTACTACAGCGTCTTCTTCCTCCTGCCGACGCTCGGCGAGCTCGCCGCTGGTGGAGGAGGCGATGGCCGGAGCTGAGCATCCCCTACCTATAGTCGAAGTCTCGTTGGCCAATTCGGCCGGGGCGTTGGCCAGCGGCGACCATGGCGGCGGTGGAACAGCGGAAGAATGGCTATGGTGGCGCACGGCACCGGAGCTCAATTAAACGAGGGGAGAGCATCTAGGTGAGCTCGGGAGTCTACCTCGGGGGTCAGCACGGATCGGGAGTGGCTGTGACGAGCTGGCGGCGTGCGACGGCGACGGGTGGAGGAGGCGCATGGTGCGGGCTCAGCTCAGGCGGTGGGAGGTTCGGCCGAGGAGGGGAACAGTGTTGTGGTGCTCCGAGGATGCTTCGGTGGGGAGGAATCAGACCACGGCGGCGCCAAGCGGCAGATTGCTCACCGGCCGGATTTGGGGAAGAAACGTCGCCGGTGAGTTATGGTGCACGGGAGGCCGATTGCTTCGTGTGGGAGATGGAGCAGAGTGTGGTGCAGATACCGGGAGTGAGGGTAGGGCTTTATAGCCACAGAAAGGCAACAGGCGACAGGGGAGGAGTTGGCGGTCGAATCCATGGAATGGCGGCAGCGTTGCTACAACGCTTGCGACGAGACTGTGGCCAGGGTATGTGCGTGATTGCACAGTGGCAATGTCAGCACAGTGACAACGCGCGAGCCGTGGCGGATGCGACGGAAGCAGGCGCACTGTGCGTGGCGGGCGGCGTGATCGGCACGGCGACTAGGGCAGCACGACGGCGGCACTGTTCGTGACACAGTGGTGATCCCGATGGCTGACCTCAGCGTATGGGCGCTGTGGCAGGTGACAACCGGTGGAGCTTGTGAGGCGCAGCGAGGAGGTGAACGGCGGCGGAGCGGGCGAAGCACAGCCAAATGGGCCGGCCTGGCCGGCTTGGCTAGGCCACAAAACTTATTTATTTATCTATATGCATATATATCCATATACACACACACATATATATATACTTATCTATTTATATGTTTTTATTTATTTATTATGGTATATGTTTATGTATACATATTTATTCACCCCCTTTTATTTTTATTATTAGTATTATCATTATTGTTATTACTAGGCCCAAAGCAAAATTCGAAATTTTGATTCAAATTATACTCTTCCCCTTTTTCTATTCCCTTACCCTAATTGATGGATAAACTTTTCAGATTTGATTTCCATTTATAAAATTCTATTATTTTCACATTTCCTTCATGATTTTCTTTTAGTTTTATTTTTCACGATTTTCTTCAATTGTTGGAACCTCAACCAAAAATCCAAAGGAAATCCATTAAAATCCAAATATCGAGAAGGATGTTACAAGGACAACAGGGATACTACACGTCTACCCCAGGCCTCCACACGATGCCAAGCGCTCAACGACTCCTAGTGTGTCACTTCCGCACCACTGGCAAGCCTATTCTCCATGGTGTGAGACTCCCTCCAAATTGCAGCACCGACGTCTCCTGAAGGAAAAACACAAAACGGTCAATCATCTCAGCGACGTTGCCATTAGGGAATATTTAAAAATTACATGTAATGTACCGCAATGTGAGTGTCCCACGCGAGGTGTATGGGGTACATCTCTGTCAGTGCAGCAACATGTGCGGTGGGCTGGTCAACGACATGTATGAGCCTGGTACGTGCCTGAGGTTGGTACCAGTGCAGGTACTCCGCGTAGTCACTGCTGTCATAGGGGCGGTCCTCCTCCGCACAGTCATCAAGCGCGCCCTCCCACTGCGCAGTCCACCCCTCCATCTTCGTCGTCCAATCCATGTCGCATTTCACTCCCTTTCTAGAGTGCCTGCTTATAGGACCATTTCGTTAGTACTTGCCAAATGAATAGTACGTACAAGGATATTTATGAGAGGCGGTCACTAACACGTACATGCTCTATGGCACCAGTGGTCCGACTGGTACCAGAGCCACCTGACGTAGGCCAAACTGCCGCATCACACGCTGTAGTGCATAGTCCTTGACGAAGATGTCGTACACGAGCTTTCGACGAGTCAACCAGAAAGCCGGTCGCGCCAGCAAAGCGTGGACATAAGTGAGTGCGGCTTCGAGCGCACGTTATCATCTGTGAGGCGATCGAACTGCTACATAAAGAGCAGATACGCCCGCGTGACCTGGACATGCGTGAACTGTACCTATAAAGAACAACAGCTATTACATATGACCATCATTAATACGAAGGAAATAGCTTATTGTCATATTACTTATCCGTCGACGACACCAGAGAGAACCAATCGTAGGCGGTCGACATCTCCCCCCGGGTACATCTCTGCCCCGTACGGACTCATGTCTTCTAGCACGGGTGGTCCGAGGCTGAAGCACTCAAACGACCACAGATGCAGTAGCAGCGGACATCCCGTGAGGACCGAGTTCACCTTAGTCCTTGCGCACGCGTCACACAAGCCACGATAGGTCGCAGCAAGTGTGGCCGAACCCTAGTTGACCTGGGGGGGCCTCGCCGTCGGCGATCGTCCTAGCATGAGCAATAAGGCATGTGTCGAGGGTGTTGCCGTGACTGGTGGTGAAGAGCACCCAACCAAATATCCACAAGTACGCCTCCAAGTGGCGCGAGACCTGCTGCTCGTTCGCATCTGGATCCATCCGCTCCACCTAAATGCAACCAAGAAGTTATTAGTACGTAATACTGGAAATGAGAGCTTACATGACCAATCAGAAAGAGCACGTACCCGGAACTGTGAGAGCCATCTCAGCGACGGCTCGTGTGTTTGACCCACCGGGAAGATGTAGTAGTCATCCGCGGCACTCGGCAGAAGGACCCCCTCAAATCTAGCAAGCAGGTCCACGCGCCACCAAGCCGAGGCCTCCGGTAGGAAGGCAGCAGTTCCCGCGATCGGAAGGCCAAGTAGTAGGGACACATCCTATAGAGTAGGCTTCATCTCCTCAAATGGGAGGTGGAAAGTGTACGTCTCTGGCCACCAACAGTCCACCAAAGCCATCAGCAAAGAACGGTCAAACGAGAACCGTCGGGATTGCTCCACGCCGTCGTCCCCGCCCGCGGGCAAGGCCGGTCCGTCCTCGTCGGTGGCCTACACCATCCTGGCGAGTGGGAGTAGCTCGGCATCCCGTAGCCTGCGAAGCAAGTAAAGGTTAGCACGGAACCTACTTACGGAAATAGTACAACGTTGGCGGAGTGTACACTTGACTGTCCAGCGGGGGTCCAGTCTCCAGGCCACTCGAGGTGTGCATGTCCGGACCACTCCCAACTCAGCTGGCTCCTCCGCTCTCCTTGTAGGCGGGACACGACGGGAAGCGCGATGTAGCCGGTCAACGTGCTCGTCTAACAGGCTGTAAGGCCAGTCCGACCCACAAAGATCACAAGCCATACCTGCAAAATGAATTCAAGTTAGCATTTATACAGAACCAAAAAAACATCGCATGTAAAGTAACAGTAAATAGAACTTGTAAGTAAATAAACAGAACACTACTAGGCTACCAGCACAACACCAATTACATTACTGAAAAGGGGGATGTAACATAGCAATTATACAAATGGTACATAAAATATACAATACATTTAGTACAATATTCTGCATGTCAAAAATGCCAACTAACAAAATACAGTTTACAATGGAAATTTATTTCTAGTTTCCAACAACTAGTAGTAGAAACCATGCCACTCTGCCTACTGGTCAGCACATGCATTGCATCATCTAGCTGTGTACCCCTCCTGGTCGCATCACCCACAATGTGCACCAGATGCTCTGGCTTGTGCTTTGCCATATCATTTCTAATATGCCAGCTCTGTCGCCAACCCTTTCCACCCTTCAGCATGTTAACATCTAGAATCCAGGTCCTCCCTGCAATATCCAAGGTGGCGAAGTTCCCCACAACCCTGAACCCCCTGAGCTCCTCACATCACGCATGCAATACCCTCTCCTTGAAGTACTTCGACATGAAGTTCGAAGGATCCATGCCCACGGTCCCGCATGCAGCGAGGACATGAGAGCATGGCTTGTGTAACAGCTTCTGCTTGTTGCACGTGTAGCTAGGTTCATTTGCATGATCTCCAAGGCATACCTCGTGAGTAACAAGGGAACAAGCCGTCCTAAATCCGGCTCTATCACAGAGTACCACATCGAAATGATGCTCCCTGTTGCCCATGACGTGTACTGTGTGCAATTAGCCCTTCTGTGCCTTCATTTCCATGTATGCCGTAATTTTCGACGAGTACAATACTCGGGGATTGGCCGCATGAAGTGCGGCATTAGTATGCCTCTCCCTGAAGTAGCCGATTGTGCTATGAAGAACACCTTCCACGATGTGACAAGGGGCTGAGAATAAAGGCCCCTGAGAACCAAATTGTACACCTCTGTAAGGTTAGTCATCATTATGCCGTACCTTGCACCGTCCGTGTCGTCCAACAGCGACCACTTCTCCAATAGTTCTTTCTCGATCCACTACGAGAAGCACTTGATGTTCCGTGAACTCCTCCTTCTCGGACCAGCTGGGTTAGGCTCATCGAGTGCTGCCAGGCATTCCGGTTGTGCCACCCCAAGCAAGACCGGCCCCTTGCTCCTCTCGTCGACATGCTTCCTGTTGTGCTCGTCCAACAACGCCCACAAAGCATCAAATTTTCTCCATTGGTTCTGCATAGCAAGCCTCTTAAATAGCTCATCAACGATTGTTTTGGGAACTGCTTGAAAAAGTTCACCCCTAAGTGACGAATACACCATCTGTTCCTCATATCCAGCCAAGAAAAGGGCTCCTTAGGGTCCTCCTGAAATTTTCTTATGGCCTTTACAATCCCGGCATGGTGATCATAGATTACGCACACACCAAGACGAGCGCCGACAACTCCAACCCTGACATGTCTGAGGAACCACAATCAGCTTTCATAATTCTCACTTTCCACAAATGTGATGGCCAGTTGCAATATTTGGTTGTTGCCATCAACGCCTATGGCCGTCAGGATTTGCCCCTTGTATTTATCAGTCAAAAAGGGCCCATCAATTGAGATCACCAGTAGCATGTGCTTGAATGCCTCGATGCAAGCACCAAATGCTAAGAAGGCTCTCTGCAACACCGCATATCTTAGCGGCCTTATGGAAGGTTTGTCCTGCACAGCGATATACGTGCCCGGGTTACTGTTCTGCAACACCTTAAGCATACGAGGAAGATTGTCATACGCCGCCTTGAAAGACCCGAAACATTTTTCCAACGCCTTCTGCTTCGCGCGCCACGCCTTCGCGTAGCTAATCTTGTACTTGAATTTCTTCTCGATAGCTACCACAATGTACGTGATCTCCATGTCTTTCTTCTCCACTATCTCTCCATACATCGTTTTGACTATAAAGGCAGACATTATGTTATGATGCCTCGCCAAAACACTACTGAGAATGCAAGAGTGCGGCTCCATCTTCGACACAATCCAGTGAGTCTCATACTTGGGTCTACGTGCGTGCACCCTCCAAGGACAACCGACCTGCTTGCACTTCACGGTGTACTACTCCTAGCTAGATTTCACAACCCGAAAAGTCTGCTGCATTTAAAGGGCCCACAGCTTGATGGCATTCTGCAGCAATGCCTTGTCAGCAAACATTGAATGCAACCAAACCTCTGTCTCATGAACTCCCACGGTGATTCGTTCTCGTCATGTGCAAAAACATCCTTAGCATCAAACCGGTTCCATTCCTGCGGGACGGGAGCTTCATCCTCTTCCGAACTATCCTCGTCGTCCTCCTGTACAGTTTCCTCTTCAGCCCATGCCGTCTGGTCATCGCACTCCATCTGTTGTACTATGTACTCAATATGCTCCCCTTTATCGACTTGTCCTGTTCCCTCACCATGGCGTGACCATTGTACCTCTCATCCATGTACCGCATCGGCCTCGTCACGACCATCTTCCTTCTCTTCGCCAACATGCGGGCCACCCGAGCTACTCGCACCTCCCAGAGAAAGGCCGTACGCACGACTTTGCACAGCTTCTAATGGCCATGGTTGCACAATCAGCACACTCATATCAACAGCGCCAGCACCCTTGCACAAACCCCTTCTACGCAACAGTGCGAAGCAATGTTCTCAACTCCCATATGATGTCTGTGGGAGACCGGCTCTAAAGCCCTTGTACAACGACGCTGCACACCTCGGGATCCAACGAAAAACTCCAGGTAAGCCAATGCATCACATCTGAGATTTGAGCATTCTCGTCGTCCGGGTGTATTAGAGTGGCTTACAGAAAACCTTTCAAATCCACACCATTCAGACTTTCATGAACGGTTCCAGCACCATAATGCACTCTCAATGTAGTAGGTATTGGCATTGCTGATGTCTGCTGCATATATGTTTTAGTTTTGTAATATGTCAAATCGCATCACATACTACGAAAGTACCGACGTACTGCAATTCATATTTCGCCGATCGTTCGCCTGTCATAACCAACTACACTAACATCATAGTATGAACTTCCTATCAGCACCACACACACACCGACGCCACACTTTTCTCACTATTTGAGCTGTCCCCTACATGAAACAATTCCTAATGGTTTCGACAATTTGCATGGCATATCAATTTAAATGCATATATACCAGTTATAATGGTACACACGTTTTTCCAACGTACTAATGACATTACATTCATTTGTATTTAATCATAAATATTACGTATTATTGTTTTTTACATACCAAATTATGAAATTCTTCTGAATTTTGTAATACGTACAAATTTCTACGGACGATTAATTTGTATGTAACGGTGACTGAATTTTCTACAACTACAATTTTGTATGCATGCCAATTTGCTAACAATGTTAATTTTGTAAAACTATGTTCGCTAAATTATACACAATTACACACTTGTACGGCTGCTAATTTCCTAAAATTACATTAACTATATTTTCTATACCAAAAATTGAACTATTTCTATCTACATCTACAATTTTCTACTAACACTAACAGTCATATACAACATTGCAAATACAAAAAAAAATGCCTACAGTTGCTTCTTCCTCTCCTCTCCGCTTCTACGGCTGCTAATTTCCTAAAACTACATTAACTAAATTTTTTATACCAAAAATTGAACTATTTCTATCTACATCTACAATTTTCTACTAACACTAACAGTAAATAATATATGTACTGCATATACAACATGGCAAATACAAAAAAATACCTAGATTTGCTTCTTCCTCTCCTCTCCTCCTCCTCTCCCTCTCCCCTTCTCCCTCTTCTCTCCTCTCCTCTCCTTTTCTCCTCTCTTTTCTTTCCTCTCCTCGGTCGTCTTCTCTTCTTCTTCTTTCTTTTTTTGTTTCTATTAAGCCGGCGGTCGAGCGGCCTCAGCTTTTTACCCCCCCCCCCCCCCCCCAAGTCGCATGGCCGTTGGCCGACAGCAGCTGCAATCGCCTGACCGTTGGGGTACTGCAATAATTCACCCAACAGCCAGTGGATTTCTTGCGTGTCGCTTGGCTGTTGGGCGATACGCTCCACTCGCCCAACGATCGGGCGACTAAAGCCTATTTCTTAGAAAAAAATGCTACCATGGGTATATTTATGTTATTTTGAATAAAAAATATATTATTCGTAAAAAAAATCGCGAAACAAGTAGGTGTGTGAGGAAGGCACCTTTCTAAACACCTATAGCTTATGACTTATTACTTTCAAAAGGCAAAACTGTTTAGAACAAATGAACTTCTTGATCAAAAACTATTTGAAATATATTAAATTTTTAACTGACTTTTTTAAGTCAAAAGTCAAATACCACATCACTTTAGAATATAACGTAATAAGGTTGGTGTTAAAACTACGAATCGATAGTGGTATGTATCGCCTATCCTTTCCTGCTATAATACTAGCCCAATACTCTGGAATTCGGTGGTGTCGTTTTCTTCTTTCTTTTCTACCAAAAAAAAGAAAACTATTCTTCTACATTTCGAGTTCGAGAGGATAGAACTTTATGGCAGTTGTCGAGATTGTGGATATATAGTGCGATAAAGTGAAATGCAGGATTGCGATACCAACCTCCCTGAATTAAATTAGCGTCGTCTCTGTCGCGTCGTGTGTGGTCCATGGAAGAGGAAGGGGGCACCATGATGAAGAATTCTGTAAAATAATTCGGATGTCGTGATCTTATTCTCTCGACAGACCAAGGTAGAAGAATCCAATCCGAACAGCGACATAAAGAGCATAAGAGAACTTGTCCGCACAGAAGCAAAGGCAATTGAAACGGAAATCTTTCGCTTTTATAAAGGAGCAAATCAAATAACGTCAAACAAAATTTCTTGCCGTCAAAAGAATAATCCGCAAAGTAACTTTGCCTGTCGCCTAATCGGCACTAAAGCCTTAAGGTAGAGGCCCCTTTTTAAGAGTAATGCACAGAAGCAGCATCACTAGAGAAGACATGACACGTGGAGAATTGATCTTCGAAGCAACTATCCCGTTTATAGTAGCCTTTACCGTACAAATAATAACAAATTATAAAGAGATACACACATACGATTTTAACAGATATAAATAAAGTCACTACAGTGTATACTATAATCGTCTAGTAGACCCTATCTACTTCATTTAAAATTTAAATATTATAGAAAATATTTACTGTACAAAAATAATTTTTAAAAGTCAATACAATCAGAGAGCCTGAAGAACACAACTAGAGGAACTCATCGGCAGTACAGCTTCATAAGCAGGTTTACTCCACAAACGCCGGTTGACGATTGTTGCAACTTGCAGGTTGATCATGAGCTCACACCGACAGTTTTACACCAAATAGAAGCGTAGTTCACAGGACTACTGATTAAAAGGCACAAAGTGCATCATCACTTGATTGTTTAATGTAACTTGACACAAACCAGTTCCTCTCGTACAAGCTTTGTCCTGTTTGGCGTTAAGCCGCCCGATTCTTATTGCAAAGCTCAAATCCTCCATACCCGCATAAAGGGGCAGAAAAGCATAAAGCCGAATTAGGACCTACAGGTTTGAATTGCTATAATCTGCAAAATGGCCTAACTAATTCTCGTTTGCAAACTTGATGCCCTTCTCAATTGAGGACTTGAGCTCGCCCTTGAGACTTTCCAACCCTTCCTTCTCAAAGTCCGACAGCTGGCCCAACCCAAGCACTTCCTCGACTCCATTCTTCCCGAGCCTCACCTGTAACATCAGGGGGAGCAATGTAAATACTCTAGCAGCCAGACAATGAAATTCCATTCAATGACTAAAGCATAAGATTTCTAAAGTAAACCAATATCGCAGTGTCATGGTACAATCGCATTATTACATTAAGCACCATATACCAACAAGGTGAAACAAGTTAACTTGAACATAGTACGGTATAAAGCAAACTCTAGCAATTCTTAGTATAGGCTAATAGGCACAATTTTCTGCAACAGCACAGTTCTTGCAGAGTTTTTTTTCCCGACGGAATTTGTCTCGAAACTAATATATGGAAAAAGACAAGGAAAAACAGAGACTACAATACAGAAAAAGTATGTCAAAACGCTACTCTTCTGCCGCCGTACTTGGAAGCAATTCCAGTGGCATATCCTATTGGCACACTTGGTACCACATGAAAATTTTCAGCAATGGTCTCATCTGCACCACAATGTAATGAAATCATTGTTTTAAATATCGCGCTACAGTCAAGGTACCCCAAGCGTTATATATCGGTTGTTGTTGCTGTTTGGTGTAATATCGCCGATATATCGGACCGATACACGCGCTACCCGCTAGAAGCTATTATCAGCTCTACTGCACAAGAGAGTTCAAACTACCTCTAATATACGGATGCTCCTCTTGATATGCTAAGTTTTATTAATACCGACCTTTCCATTGAATTGGCTTCTATAACCCCCCTAATCCAATTAATTAATCTTCTATATTTCTCACAATCCCCAGATTTGCTAAGTTATAACATTCTATCTCTTCCTCTACCCATTGGGAATCTCTCGTCGGATGAGGAGGAAAGAGCAATGTTCAAGAAGGTCCTAGGCGCTAGGCGAACGGTGAGGTGAGGTCTAGCGCCTAGGGGGGCTAGGTGGGGCATAGACGACGGAATTAAAAATGAGGTTTATCAATTTCTATTTTATTTTCTTCCTAGCCTATTTAGTCTTTGGGCCTATTTATGCATATAGCCAGCCCACCGGCCCATTTACCTCCCCTTACCTCCTCTCTCTCTCTCCCTCCGTTCACTTCTCACGGCACACCCCTTATCTCTTCTCTCTTTCTCCCCATTCTCATCTCGCACGCCGCACCTCGCCTTTGCTCTCTCCGCCGCTCCCCTTCTCCCCAGCATCGTCGCCGCCGCCTCCCCTTCTCCCCTAGCAACGCCGCCGCCTCCCCTGCTCCCCATAAGACACCACCGTCGCTACCCTTGCTCTCCCAAGAGACGCCGCTGCCTCCTCTGTCGCTGCCACCCTTGCTCCCCTAGTCGCTGCCTCCCCTCCCTCGCTCCCCCAGCTGCAGCTGCCTCCCCTCCCCTGCTCTCTCAGCGCCACCGCCACCTTCCCTTCTCCCCCAGTGTTCCCACCACTATTCTCTGTCCGGAGAGGTTGCCGACGTCTAGATCTGGCTAGATCTGGTTGGATTTGATTGTTGACGTGTTGTACATGGTGTTAGCAGCCTGCGGATGCGTTGGCACGATGCGGGGCCATCTACGATGACGGCGGCCTGCGGATGCGTTGGCAACACACGGGCCGATGAGAGATCTCTAGATGCCTCTCTCTCTCCCCGGACCACCTTCCGTCTGCCCTGGACCATCTTCTCACCCCGCCTTTGACCACCTATGGCCGCTTAGGCGGGCTAACCGCCTAGCTCACCAATTTTGGCCAAGGCGCGCCGGCGAGGCTCCACCCAGCGCCTAGGCCCGCCTAGGCAACCACCTAATACCACCTTTTAGAACACTGAGAAAAAGCCCATGCACACCTAAGGGCTCAAACAAGGTAAACCTAATCATTTATCTATTTCTTTGTATGATTTACCAAATAAGGCAAGCATGTGTTATCAAAAGATAATGAGAAGCCAAGCAGCAATCACAGATTCTCCATATGGACATAAAAGGAACAAAGGGGACATTGATTTCCCATTTTCTTCATCACAGGATGAAGATTAATCAACAAAACACTACATGGCTTTTATGATTTTGATGTTATCTTAGATATAGACCTATGGAATTTGATATTTTGAATGTTTTATGCAAATTATAGTTGAGACTTATAATTTAAGACTAAGTATCTTTATATTCTAAGTGTTTCATAGCTCAGCATGTAGCACCCGCTATATCTCCGATATACGCTATCCACTATAAAGAAAATAGTTCACCGTTATGCTTCCGCTACCCGCTATTTAAAACCTTGAATGAAATCAATGCAATACATTGCAAAACAATGTCCAAGTTAGCAATTCCATTAATTCCAACAACCATTGCCATGAAATACTCAAATACATCCAAAACACCAAAGGATCAAAAAAGATCTAACTACACAGCCAGTCAGAAAAAGATGCTAACCTGCCCCATTTCACCAAAAGACAAATGAGGTACCCTCAAAGGATCAAAGCTGTCTTAGCATGTATCAATTCATTCTATAAGATTTATAGATGCATAGTTAGATCCTGTTCATCTTCAAACATTTCTTTTAGCCATCAAACAGAAAGGAGAATGCAATATAAAATCATATGCATGCAAAACAACCACTGCACAAAATATAAAGAGATTTTTTTTTTTGCCACTGAATCACATGGCACCCATCTAGATTTACTTGACAAAATCATATAACAGACCACAACTGCAACCGACAAAAACATTAGTGAAATACACATGTACCTTGGAGGCAAAGAAGGGCAGATCTGTGACAGTTGATTGCACGTAAGAACATTCAACAATATCAGGAACTCCATTCAGACCCTTCAAACATGCATCTGCAAAAACAGCACCAGCATACCTGCACAGATATACCAAATCTATTAGTAGTACAAGTAAAAACACGACAGTATGTTTGCCAGAAAAGCAGCAAGAGATCCTCGGTTTGCACAGTTTTTCTTTTTGACTTACGCCATGGACAAGGTTGCAGAGCCCTTTCCAGCCTTAGCCTCAACAACTTCAGTACCACCATCCTGTGTCCTCTTGGTGAGAGCCTTGATGTCTTCATCAGACAGCGCATTAGTTGCAGGGGTTGCCTATTTCAAAAGAAAAAGTTCCTTCAGTTAGGTTATCAGAGTTAGCGGTGACAACACAAAAGTACAGAGTTCAGCTGCTTCACATTTAGGAACAGCCAAAAAAAATTGGACATAGATAGGCCATCTTCATTTTCTTATTTATAATTTCAAAACGTGTTGTTTACATTAGACTGAATTAGCTAGGAAGACTTCTGTCCACAAAAATATCTTCTGAATTATTAGCAAGAATAATAGAATATGTTTGGTTTTCATGCATGATAAGCCTGTGAATTTTACATTCGATTATCTGAGCAGATGGACAATAAACTTGTTACTCAGTATTGAGTTTCATGCACCAACCAATTCACCCAAAAGCTTAAGCTGATGAGGAAAGATAGGCAATTCACTTATACTTCAACACTCCCCTTCACGTGTAGGCTCTCTTAGGCCTAATACGTGGAATAGAGGTGGACTGTAATTAATTTTTTTAATTGCGTCAACCAGGTCTTGAACTTGAGACCTCTTGGCTCTGATACCATATTGAGTTTGAGTTTCATGCACCAACCAATTCACCCAAAAGCTTAAGCTGATGAGGAAAGATAGGCAATTCACTTATACTTCAACACTCAGGATGTTTTGCTTATAGAAGACAATACATAATATGATACAATCAAATGGTAATATGTTAAACATTCCATTTCTGATTTTACGACCTATGAATGTGGGTTACTATCGAAGATGGCATGAAAACATTGATTTGTACAACAAAAGTTTATCAAAGCTCAATACCTGTGAGAACAGTGGCAGGATGGTGATACCTGCATGACCACCAACAACAGGGACATTCACATCTGCAAAAGAAATCACTTCAATTAAGGAACAGAGACAAAATATTACAACCATACTATTTCATTCCCCAACAGTCAAGTAAATCGAAGACTGTTACCGGTAACTGGTACATTGGCCTTCCCAGCATAGAAAGTCTTAGCACGAACAACATCAAGAGTGGTCACACCGAACAACCTCTTCTCATCATAGGTACCAGCCTTCTTGAAAACCTCAGCCGCAATTGGAACAGTAGAGTTCACAGGGTTGCTGATCATGTTGACAAGAGCCTAAGATACAAAAACAAATCAAATTGCAGCAAGTTGTGTACAAATCAAAAGTAGCAAAAAATGGAAGTTCACTAGTTCAATGTTTCATATACTGATTTTCCTGACACAATATACACTGAAAATGGATATAGCATATATTGGAGCTGATTGTCTGATTCTGATGACACAATATACTTATAATTTCCTTTTTGTTAAAACATGGAATTAGCGATTACAAGCTATATGGTTCCTCAATCCAACAGGTTGGACATATGACTAACACAAAAATATAAGCACTTAGGACAAATAAATATGTATACAAAGATAGCAATAACAGAATATATACTTACGAGATATAAAGATAGCAAAAAAATCATGAAGAAACCAGGGTAACGCTGATCTACTTTTCGCTTGTCCAGGATAATATACATGAGAATGGACATGCAAAAAAAGTTTTGCATCGAAATTCACAAAAAAAAAAGCTTGGCAACCGGATTGTCTAACAAGAGATCTAAAGTGTGCGTGCCTAAGAAACAGCAGACATGCTGAGGCAAAAGTTTGGTGATTTCTTCAGAAAAAAAGTATTGTTCTTCATGTTTTTAATCAAAGCATGCTCACTTTTACATTTCAATAGATCAATCATCAACGCAGTGCCCACATTTTCAACAAGTACTAGATGGATCTGCAGGAGACCGCACCCGCGGAAGCCAGAACAACAATCAACCACACGAGCTACAGATCTAGTGTGCATGAGAATTAAGAATCTTACTTTGGGGCAGTACTTGGCGATGGCAGTGCAGAGGTTCTTAACGATGCCGGCGTTGATGTTGAAGAGGTCATCCCTCGTCATGCCGGGCTTCCTCGGCACGCCAGCCGGGATGATCACCACGTCGGACCCCTCCAGCGCCTCCCCGAGCTGGTCGTCCCCCATGAGTCCCCTCACCTGCGAAAATCCAACCCAAGCGCCACTAGTGTTAAGACAGATCCCACCGAACTGAGAGCGGCGCGGCGTGGGCAGCGGCTGGCGAAACGCGAATGGGGGTACCTGGGCGGGGGAGTTGATGTGGGAAACGTCGGCGGCGACGCCGGGGGTGCCCGCGATATCGTAGAGGGAGAGGGAGGAGACGAGGGGGTTCAGCTTCATGAGGAGGGCGAGCGGCTGCCCGATGCCGCCGGCGGCGCCGAGGATGGCCACCTTCCGCTCCGGCTGCCCGGAGGCGGAGGAGTAGCTGCGGCGGCGGAGGAGCTGGGAGGCGGATCTCATCAGCGATGGCCTCATCGTTGCTGGCTTCGGCGGTGCGTGGGATCTATCAGGCTCGGAGGAGGAGGCGAAGGGAGAGATGCGGAGGGGAGCGCGAGCTGTAGTACAGCGTGGATGTGATCTACTAATAAAGTCGTTAGGGAAAGGATTTTGGGTTTCCAGGAAACCTTTTCCTAGCCAACTTTTCTGGGCTTTTCTGTTTAGGGCCCTCGTTTCGCTTAGATTTCTGATTTTTAGCTTATTTTTTACTGTTCAATTATTTTATATTTTTATGATGTTTTGACTTTTTAAGTTTTTTATCGGTTCTATTTTTTCTCGTATTCGTTTATACTGTCCTTAACAGGCTAACCCATTTTTTAATTTAATTATGTCAAATAAACTACCGTCAGCTATAGTATTTTTTCAGCTAAGTGCAGTGATTGTCAACCAAAAGCCACTCAAAATAAACCATTTTCTTTTTAGTTTTTTAAGAGACTTTTTTTTTCTGGTGTTCCTGATATTTTTTTTTACTCGTTCCCTTTCCTTTTGTTTCTTTTTCATATAGAACTTCGGAGAAAGTAGTACGCTTGATGAACAGCAGCACTTTGTGCAGCTCGATGTGCAAATTGTCATGAAATGAACACAATTAAATCCCGACCTACTCGGTCGTATAGCTCGACAATTCTCTGTTCTAGAAGGCCCAACAACCAACAACAATTATACAAGGCAATGATTTCTTCCACGCACACTTTCTTTCTCAGCTGAAGCTTGAAATGCCATAACATGATGCCGTTTGGCACGACTAGAACGTATGCTGTTTAACAAGCACGACTAACTTTCCCACCGAAACTTTTTGTCCTAAGACTTCTATATCGTGCGTCGACCCAACATGTGAATCCAGATGCAGCAGCAGCGAGGACAAGGTCAACCATTACCCAAGAGCTTCACATCCATCATGAGCTTTGCGAGCTCCCACCTTACCAGGATGATTGAGAACTCGCTCCTAGGGGAGGTACGAGGAATCAGTGATTCATGATCTCACTTCCGTCTGAATGCTCAGAGGCATCAGTAACATCGCCCAGCTCTTCGCTCTCCCCGTCAGTTTCCATAGCATCAACTTCGGATTCTTCCTCGTCAGTGTCCTTGTCCTCATAAATTATCGGTGGGGCTGCCTCTTCCTCGTCAGTTTCATCATCAGCAATCTGGAAAATACTTGAATTATTTGCAATGCTGAAAACGATCGTGCTTTTTGGAGGAAGGAAACTTACCTCGCTGAAAAGGTAATCTAGGGTGGTAGAGAGTTGAAGTGCTGACTTGAAGGTTGATGTTCTTGCATCAATAAGCTTTAAAAAATGCAGTCAGTAACAATAATATCCAAAAATAAACATGACATATAATTGCTATTCATGTCTGCACTTGAGCACTCAAAGAACTGATATTCAAGGCAGACCAAAACTCCAAGAATTTCCTGAGGCAATAGTCTGTTGCAGACATCTAAATGCAGCATCATTCAGGGACGCCACAATGTGGTGATCTGAATGAGAAAATTCTTGTGTAGATGTTGCTGCAGCTGGAATAAAACTACCAACCTGATAGAGTGAATTGAGCAACACCAGAGAAGACTCCTGAGATACTATGCTGCTCATGTGTCGACCAAGTAAAGTTCGCAGCCATGGGAGCAAACAAACCAGTGTTGCACCCCTGCGGAGGGGAAAACAAGATATAAAGAAATAAGAAAGGGTGAAAATGTGATAAACATATTTGAGAGTTACAGCAAGACTGAGCATGTAAAATTAGCATTCTTTTGAGTAACCTAGGATAGTCCAGCTAAACAGGTGAAAACAAAATATGTTATAACAATCCTAATGCAGTTGTTTATTCAACTCATAAATAAGAAGTGTACAACAGAATGAGGAACATAACAAGCAGACAATACAATGGTCAATGGCATTGACGTCAGGAGCTTGATGCAATGCTCATCCCGGACATACAAAAAACTGAGATACACAAACAGTATCTTGTTTATAAGTGGACATTCCAACAAGATTTGCTTGCAACCATCCTTGTAGAATATGATTAGAGGTGCCCACCAGCTTCAGATGAAACAAATACGACACAAGATGCCAGAGAATATAAGTAATTCCCCACCCCACGAGCACCCAAGCATGCCAATAAATGAGAACGCATGCATGCAAAACAAAAGGATAACTGGAATAAGGAAAACTTTACTGTAAAAATGAATTACAAGAAACTAAGTACTTCTAGAAATAGAATATTCTAGGCATACATAAAAGACTAAATCCAAAGAGTCGTAAGGCCCAAGTAGTCCACGGTATACATGGATATATAGTTAATGGTGCATGTGCACATGAGGACAGCATCATTCTCAATGAATTGAAGCTCTCCATAATCTATATTATATGCACCACATAGCTTGTCCCAAACAATGTACTAAACTGACAAAATACCTCCAAAACATTTTCCTACCTAAATTGTATTTGCAATATGAAGAACTTGAGAAGCTTTACGACATCCGCTGGCGTTAAAAGTGATATTGACTTTACAATGACCTGCATGTAACCCAACAATAAAATTATCAGAGGAAATATTCTTGAAATTGCATAACATAGCGAATTCCTGACTGTAACAGCTGCCCATAACTGAAGGTTACCGCTAGTGGAGTGATGGGTGAAACAGCTTGAGAGAATTAGTTGGTTATGGGGGAAAACAGACCTCATTAGCTTAGTAAATGAGTTCTAGCCAGGTTTGATTATTAAGGCAGCCTAACTAGACTGAATAAGACCAGAAAATTCATCAAGAACAGGACAAAGGATGAAAGGAACTTTCCATTCCTTCTAGGTTACCAATACATGCCTTAGAATTTACACCTTTTTCTTTTCGCTTTTACTTAATATGAAGAAATGGAGGTCAAAAGACAAACCAGCCAAAGGAACCATGGCCTAAATTTGATCAAGCTCAGACTCGCACAAACTCAGCTTAATTATTAACAAAAATAAACCACCTAATGTTTGACTCGGCCAAGTGTGATTGATCACGAGCAGTTTGCAGGTTTTTCCAATTATAACATAGAGAATATTCATGACCCTGAAAAAATAACATGTGAAGTGAAAAGTCTGTAACATCAACTAAACTTGTTTGATCCAAACAAAAGTATGTTGAATTTTATGAAGTGTTGACAACAGATATGAAGTTCAAAGAAAATTTTCTTTTATAGTATGACCTGGTGAAGACAAGGGGCAACAGAGGCTTTGACCAAACATTGCACAGAAAAGAAAACAAACCATGCCTTTTCATCTCTATTGTACAGGCATTTCAGCAATTCAGCATGATCATCAGCACGCAGAGCTTGCTTCAGCAAAATATGGACTGAATCTGCGCTTGGTGGTGCCATAGATGGTGACTGCTCTTTAGTAAATTCAGACTTGTTGAGCAAATTCAGACTTGCCAGTTTTTCCTCCATAGTTGGTTCATCAAGATTATACTCGGGCTTTCCCTCCTTGATTGTGTCTAAACATCCCAAGAAAATACATAAGCTAGTGATCAAAAAGCTAGAAAATGGAGGACGCCCATAACTTTGCTATTTCATGGTTTAGAACACTCAATACATGTGATAATATCAGGTTTGGGCGGTAGTTAAGCATAACAAGGGTGCGTCTCACCGTTAGTAGAATCTAAAACAGATGCTGTCCTTTTCTTTGCTCTTCCTTGATGAGTGGGGTTTGTAATCTCCTCCAGATCAGATTCTCCAGACACTCTGCTATTTACTAGTGCCATAAAGAAATAAATAGTTAGAGATCAATAACAGGCATCTAAATGAAGTGCATAATTTTTTACTTCAGTAGCATATCTTATAGATATAGTCGTAGTACATAATTTTTTAATTCAGTAGCATATCTTATAGATATAGTCATAAGCAATTATGGAGATGAATTCCAAAAAAATGTGAACAGTTTAAAAAATGCCAAGACCAAACAAAAGTTGCATCACAGAAGTCAAGTGGCATATCATAAAAGGTAAGTCATTAACACCAAAAAATGTGAAAGAATAGTGCTTCCATGATGTCCAAAAACTACATTGGAGAAAGCGTAAGATAGTGCTGTTAGCATTGGAGTAGTGCATGTTTGCACATGAAACCCTCATTTTGCTTCTGAAAAAAAAATGTGCTTTTCACTTTTGGGAAAAGCACTGAAGCACTTCCTTAAGTCATAAAATATGATAAAATACACTAGTTATAGCATATGCTAATAAAGTATATAGGAGTGGTACAGTGGTTCATACTTCTTTATCAGTTTATCACACCAAGCTGCAAAACATGTCACAAGTGCTTGCAAAGTGCACCACCTTTTCATCAATAAAACAATAATGCTTAAATCTATTGGTTAACCCAAATTGATCATCCACTGGTTAAGTGTAGACTAGCTGCTGTCTGAGCAACTCATTTGATCTGGCAAGAAAGAAATGCTCTTGTCACTGTAGAGAAACCTTAAACAAGGTTCAAGCACAGCGACTCAGAAGAATTGTGAAAAGAACAATCATACGAATCGACTTGATCAGTTTTAAGACTAACCATGTTATAATTTATGAACGCTCACAAAATATTCAGCTGAAAAAATGATACATTTTAGAGATCATAGAATTTGTTGCAGATATCTAGACACAGACAACAGTAAAAGCAGCTCTTACCATTGCTGCAAACTTGTAAAAGCAAATATAACTCACAAGAAGCAGATATCTAGACGTGGCAACCCTAAAAGCAGCTCTTACAATGGCTACAAACTTGTAAAAGCAAATGCAACTCAGAAGAAATTATGAAATACAGCCTCTGCAGTAATGCAACCAAGGCCATTTATCAAATTAACTTGCAGGAGTACCAAGATAGTTTTATATGCACTTGACTATTGACTTTACTGTGCTAACAATGATGAAAAGAGCAGCAACAGAAAGATATGGGCAACAAACCTTTAGCGCCTTGCTCCATATTCCTTTCTTGCGAAATCAACATATCTTTCAAAGCTAATGCGTCATATTCCGCAACCAAGTTGATATCCTTGCAAGTCTCACCCAATTCTACAACCTTGAACTGTAAAAAGTCTGGTGAACCAAACACAACATGAACCTTAATTGTGTGGTCTTCTTTGACATCACATAATTTAGCTGAAATAATCGGGATACAACCCTTTCTATCAAGTGAATTTTTGACCGAAATTTTAGTGGGCAGTATTTCGTCTTGGGAGAGGGTCTGTAAATGCCACACATAAGCAACACCTTTCTTCGATACTGCAAGAACAATCCCCCCACCTTCATATGATGTGCTCCTTGTACACACTACTGTCTTTGGCTGGGTTTGCATTGCAAAAGAGGCTGTAGAAACAACAGAGCAACTATCATGATCACAAGACCAGACTTGGACTTCTTTATTATTGTCACCGCAAGAAACCAAAAAACTTGCATCATCTGACACAGACAGCAGCTGGATCGGAGCCTGCAATCACATTTGCATTAATAAGAGTTGAAAGTTTCTTTCATTGCATGGCATATTACTAACCCACCTCATTGGGTGTATTAACAAAAAAAATGACATACAGCAGTGGAAGGAATTTTCAAGATCTCCTTTTTGTCATGCATACTAAATAATCTTGTTGTCTTACTTGATATACCCATAAACTTCTCGTCTGCAAAATACAGCGCTAAAAATTAAGTTTAAAAAACACATAGATGTGATAAAATAAAGAATTAAACAATAATGACCAAAGAATGATGTATTTAAGAAAAGTGGAAATTAACTCATTTTAGCTCCAAAACATTGGATAAACTAAATCCATTTGAACACTACCCAATTCATAGTAGAAAGATGCAAAAGAGATAATAAGCTAGTGTTCTTCCACATGAGTTTGCTCCTAGTATCATTACACATTATTTGTGGGGAAAAAACAGTATTGTGCTTTACTGGCAATCTTCATAAGTGTTCTAGAGGCTACTTCACTACAACACGTGAAGATCAACAAACAATGAAAGAAATATCACCACTGCTATCCTTTCTAATGTATTTAATACTTTACAGTACTTCAAGAATAAACCATCCATGTTGGTGAAAATCCTCCCGTGGATATGACAAACATATGGAACTTTAATATAAGCATCCTTTTAAGGATGCATTAGGTTAACTGTGAACAACAGATGAAGATAAAATTGCACTCACCATGAGAAATTGTCATAGAATTAATTGACTTGTTCGAAGCTTTAAACGTGTCTTTTGATTCTCCAGTCTGAGAATTCAATTCACATATAACTCCATCTGTGCCAGCAGTATAAAGCACACGCCCATGTTTTAAAAAATGAAGAGAAACAACCTTGCTAGTAGAAAGAGAAAAGGCGTGTTAATGTAGGCACGGAAGTTTCAGTAAAGTTATTCTAAAGGTATCCTGACCTAGCTTAGATTTCTTCCACAATCTAGCTATTAGGCTCTTCTTTAGAACCGCATAAGTCAGCTTATGACATAAATCAATAAAACAGCTTGAAAAAATTTTGCTTATAGGCTACAGCCTTGCTTGTAATAACCCGGTTAAACTCATGCTGCATGTGCAAGTGTGACCAACTTAGCTTTCTCATTATTGACCTACTGAAGCTTTACATGGACTTACTTAGGTGAGAAACTGAAGCTTAAGCATCTCGCAGAAAAGAAAGAAAGAAACTAAAGCTTAAGTTAGGACAGATAGGCCAAAAGAAGATTTGATTCAAACATAAAGCAGATTTTTTTAAGCAATTACTAAGGCAACGAGCATAGTCAGCGTGATAGGTTTACAATACAATTAAGAAGAAGAAAAAGTGTCACGTGGTCATTGTTATTAAGGCGTCGCCTTGGCGTCGCCTAATCGTCGCTTTGGCGTCGGAGCGGCCTGGAGCTGCCGCCACGGCCGTCGCCTCGCCACGGGTGTGTATGGCGTCCGCCTCGAACGGGATGGCGTCGCTTAGTCGTCGCCATGGCCGCGACGGCGCGTCGCAAGAGGAAGGCGGGCGCCATACCCCAGTGCCATGCCAGGCGGGAAAATGGAGGGAGGGAGGGAGCGAGCGCGGGAGAAATAAGTGAGGGGGGGTTATAACGGGATACCCGGATACGGGAGAAGCGAAGCGAAGGGAGGTCGGCGCGGCGGCGACCTCGGGCGACGGGCGATCTCCAGGCCTCCACGCCGCCGCCTCCCTCCGGGCCTCCACGTCGCCGCCTCCCTCCGGGCCTCCACGCCGCCGCCACCCTCCGGGCCAGTGAGCTAGGGTTTCTTCGCGCGCACACACGGGGCCGCCGCCGCCGCCGACTTGCCAGATTCTGCCTCGCCGTCTCGCCCAGGTGCGTTCCACCTCCCCTTCGTTGTGTGCTTGTTGTCTTCTCTCCGGCCTCCGCTCGTGCTTGTCCGCCGTCTTCTCCGCCTCCCCTCCCCTTCGCCTTCTCCGCTTCCCCCTCCCCCTTGGCATCCCTCCCCTTCGCCCTCTCCGTCTCCCCAGTGGCCCAGCCCCCCTCCCCGTTCGCCTCCCCACCGCCGCGCCGTTACGGCCGGATGGCCCCACAAGGGCGGAGACCGGCGGGGACTATGGATGGCGAGGGAGGGATTGAGGGAGGGAGGAGCGAGGGAGACCGAGGGAGGGAGCAGCCGAGGGAGGGAGCGAGCGAGAGAGGCCGGCGGCGGTGCTGCCGAGAAATGGAGCGAGCGAGGTGCGATTGAGCGAGGGAGCGACCGGCGAGAGAGAGAGTGGCGAGCGCGACTGATGGGCCATGGCCACCGACGGGCGACGGACGTGTTTATATTACGGTTATTACTTCATAGCAATCAAGCAATGCAACTAATAATACATGTTTTGGTTATTTACCTGTTTAATACATGTTTCAGTATCCATCATTATCTGTTATATTTATAACATTACACTGTATGTTCAACAAATTTGCTGCTATAAAAGGTTAGGATGTGAGTATGGCGTCGCCTCGCCGCACGCCATACTCGCCTAAAAGGTGTGAAGGTAGTCTGGCGCCTCGCCTCGCCTTATCGCCGTGATAACTATGCACGTGGTGTTAAGAATGTTTAAATAAGAGAATCTTTGTTGCAGAATGTACTGATTGAGAAGGTATCAGGCATTCATGTTCAACAAGGCATAGAAGGATGCCAAACAATTCTAGATGTTACCAAAATGAGTTTGGAGGTAAGTCATAAACAAGAGTTCAGCATTGTGTTATGCTTTCAATTGCATGACAAAACAATAGAAACAGCGTAGAAGAACTCTCATGAGTAAAGCAAAAAGTCAACAACATCGAGCTCATAATAAGAATTTACTTACCCAGTGTGACAAGCACTTTTCCATATAACACCAGTAGAATCAATAGCCAACACTTGGCCATTTGTAGTGCCAACAGCAACAATAGTAAGGCTTCCATCCTTTTTATACTGAAAAATACCTCCAATTAAAAACTGAAAGAATAAGACAGCATAAGAGACAACACCTAAAATCACCACACAATACCTTCTTCTGAACAGAGCAACATGCAATGCAACTGTATGAATCATCTGGGGCTGCAACTGGATCAGTCCATCCTGCTATCATTTTTCCTCCTTTTGTACGCCACACCTTCTCAGTTAAAAAGTACAGGTGAAGAACTGGAATATGTTGGCATATATCATAGCTACAATCTCATGTACTTCCGTTAAAAGTTTCCAGTGGAAAAAAGATGCACACTAAAATAATAAAGAAAAAGAAGCAGTGGATCAAAAGAGCATGAATACATTCAAGTAAGAATTATTTTCAAATAGGGCCTTGCTATAATGTTCCTAGCTAGAAGGGACCCCCCAATGAATGGATTCACTGGATCCAAAAATTCCAAGTATTAATCAACCAATACCATATAAGTTCCAGGTTTCATGGACTGATGAACCAGAAAGAAGTTGCACGAAGTGCGAAGTGACAAATAGAAGATGGCAACTAAGTAATCTAGAAAACATCATTTGATACTCAAAGCATAATTCGCAAACTGTCCCCCAAGTACCCAATCTATGAATAGTCAGTATCATGTAAGTCTCACATTTTTGCCCTTTTTATTAAGAAAGGAGGCCTTCACACCCCCAATTCCCATTTTATAGAATCGAAAGCAGCGACATTACTGCAACTCGCAACATATTTTAGCTTCAAGCACTCTCTACAATCAGCCGATACGCAAATTGCTCAAAGGGCTTCACAACTAGTTATTTGCAAATGGCAGAGGCTTAAGGTGTTTGCTGGAAGAAATCAAATAGCGATATATCATAAAACTAGTGCCTGCAACTACAAGCAAAACCACCACACGGGAGAAACCAACTTCAACCAATAGCAATCGTCAATGGCCGTAAACAGAACATTCGAGCCTAATGTCCCACCATACAGCAAGTAGTGGCATGTAACGCTACATCTCAAGCAAAGCACATCATCCCGCAGCAACTCAAACACTCCAGAGCAGGAGGGAGTACAAACGATGGGGGGTTTAGGAGAGGGATTTCGGGGGAGGAGGCAAAGCGAGGACCTGGACTCGCCCATCGGAGACGACCGCGAAGAGCTCGCCGTCGGGGGCGAAGGCGAACGCGTCGGGTGGCGGGGGCGCCGCGCTCTGGGGCGTCTTCTCGCCTGCCATGGCTGGGAATAACGGCGCGGGGCGGGTCAGCTCGGAAGGGAGAGGACGGAGGCGAGGGTTTTGGTTCGGGTGGTTTCTGCTGTTCGGAGATGTTGGGACGCCAATGGGTCGGCCGGACCGATTGGCCCATCCATTATTCATACTCCCACCGTTGTTGGGCCGAGATCTGTCTCTAAGGCTGCTCGGCCTACGACTGGAAATTAGTCGTCTCGGACGACATGGGCCAGGTCTGGGATCGCCCCAGCTTGAAATGTTGGAGTACATGCTTTTTTTTAGCACTGCCAGGATGGTATCGCTTACGGGTGTAAAAAGGGTTGGATTTGGATAGATATTGTTAATACCGTATTTATATTTTTTTATCTGAATTCAGAGTCAGGTACTGTCAGGTTGGTTGGATACAAATAGGAATTCACAGAATTTAGGGTTTTTGACACAGGACCATCGGGGTTTTACACATCGGACCGTCAAGACAAATACATGATGGTTCCAATCGAAACGAATAATATAGATGGATAATATGTGTATATAGAAAAAAACATATATTGAACCGTAACACCATCGCTTTAACTATTTAACATGAGTACACAATGATCACACTATCACACGCATAATAGCCTAGTACACTTCAAACTTTCAGCATAAGTCCAAACATGAGTACACATAAGTACATAATGATAACACTATCACGTGGACGAGTAGCCCATGCTATGGTGTAAGGTTTTTAATAGGGTAATAACAATATATCTATAAATATAAATGAAATTCACTTTTTCCCCAAAAATTATGTGTTCATATTTTTGCACAATTATTTAAATGGAGAGAGTATAGCAAGAGCTCAAGAGTATTGAATGAATGTTCAAGAATACTAAGAGAGCTCACTTGTTGCTGGTGGGGGTATTTATAACCCTCACCCATTAGATTGATCGTTGGGGTCAAAATCCCCAAAAAAACAAGAGTTACGGTACTACAGCACCTACTGTTCAATAGCTATTTTAGGTTCATTAAATGCACAAAAAATTAGTCGTTACTTCGAATATCGGTAGCACCACCCTCATAAGGCCTGGTAGTACTGATCGCGCGGCAGTACCGCACCCAAGCTACGATAGTTCCTATTTTCAGAGGAGAATGTCATTCATGAGCGCCTAAAAGGTGGCCAACACGTTCGTCAACCCAAAAGGCATCACGAGAAATTCGTAATGTCCTTGATGTGTGTGAAAAGCCGTCTTCTTGATGTCGTCAGGGTGCATACGGACTTGATGGTACCCTGAACGGAGATCATGCTTGGTGAAGAATCGAGCGCCTCATCAATTCGTCTAAGAGTTCTTCCAACATCAGGATAGGCAACTTATCTCTGATGGTCTTGTCATTGAGGGCACATCAGCCAACACAAAAACACCACATGTCATCCTTCATGCGCACCAAAAGGACGGGCGAGGAGAAAGCCGACGTACTGATGCGAATAATGCCTTGGTGCAACATGTCTTGAAATTGGCATTCGAGCTTATCCTTCTGCAACTGGGGGTAGCGATATGGCTGAACTGCCTCCGATTCTGTCCCTTGAACTAGGTGGATGCGATGATCATAGGCCGTTCAGGAGGCAATCCACTAGGCATGGTGAATAGGTTAGCAAACTCAAGGAGAGCATCCAGGAGCTCGCCGTTGCTATCCATAAGGCTCTGGATAGCCAAGCCGCGCATGGCACTGCCATGGAGAAGAATGTGATGGTCCATGCGCCAAAAGGACAAGACATGGAGAGGTTGTAGAAATCCCATGTAATTGGTCCGAGGGTTGTGAGCCACTAGATGTCCAGGATGACATCAAATTCCGCCAATGGTATGGAGTAAAAATCCATGGTGACTGCTTCAATCCTGACTTGAAGAAGCAACTGCCAACAAGTGCCACCACTTGTGAGATGGACACCATTGGCCACGGCGACCTGCATGCCACGATGGACTAGCTGCAAAGGCAGTCCCAAGCGTGCACAGGCGACTTCATTGATGAAATTGTGAGTCGACCCCAAATCCACCAAGGCGACAAGACGCTAGCCGCCCACTGTGATGTCCAACCGCATGGTCCGGGCAGTGCTAATCCCGATGAAAGCATGAAGCGAAATCTCTAAGTCAGCAGCAACTGGCTCCACGGCATTGAACCCATACTGAGGGATCCGAAGCTAACTCTATAGATAAGAGCTGCTTCCAGACGTGTTGTGATGTATATTTTTCCTCGCAATTGTAGTAGAGTCCGAGTCGTTTGCGTTCGTCCATCTGTGTGCGCGTTAACTTGTGGATTTAGCATTGATTGGACTGTGCGACGTGCCTCCGGTTGGCGTGTCCTGCCTTCCACCGAGAGATGGCACAGTGGTATGGGTAGGCGTTGTCACCGACACGACTGGCCGAGCTAGGAAACCGCCCTTGACGGCCGGCTTGGAGAGCAGGTTAACCCCTAGCGGCTTCAATGACTGCCTGTGCCCCACGCTCATACGAGCGAGCCAAGCTCATGGCGATCTCAAGGCTGTGAGGCGCCTCAAGCTCCACGTCAATGCGCAATAGCTCAGAGAGACCTTCTGTGAATATGTTGATTTGCTGCTCTGGACTTATGTAGGATCGAAATGGCAACAGAGGGGGGTGAATGGTGCCTTCAAAACTCCCCAAGTATTCTCACCAACTTCTTCTCCAATAGCTACAGAAGCTACGAAGGCAGAAGATGAATGCTCGCTGGAAACCGAGAGAAAACCAACTGAGACTAAGTAAGAATGATGGGGTCGGCCGAAACCCAGAGCAGTCGATACCTTACTGTGTAGTCGAACGACTCCCTGCTGTGGTCGAAGTGACCGAAGCAGTTTCAGAGCAGCCGAGACTTCACAGTGAAATGTCGATTGACAAAAGAAAGAACACAGTAACGACCAAAGCCAGAGAGAGGGCGCACGACCAGCAAGACTCAAAGGCGAATAACATTATAGTCTCAAGTCAAATAGCCAAGCGATTCTAAACATGACAGTGGAACAGCCTCAAGTCATGTAATCACAGGGCGATCGAAGCTTCTCTACTTCAACCGAGAAGAACAGCAAACTCAAAACCACCGGACCCAATTTCCGAATAACTTTTGATTCTCGGTTCCGTTTGTCTAGAAACTTCAAACACCAAAAGCCAACATCCACTGGAAGAGAAAATACCAAGAAAACACAAACTCTCTACCGAGACCTAAAGAGACTGTGAAGTCGGAATCGAAACAGAGAAACTCGGAGGCGCACGACCGCTCGGCCAAAAAGGGTTGTTGATATGACTTTGCTCTCGGAAAGGACTGGCCAAATGGCCTTGAGATGATCCGTAGTTCAAAGCAAAAGAAATCAAGGCTACTCAGGCAAAGAACGTTGCTCAAAAGAAAAAGGGCAAATCAACAAGATCACCCAAGAACACAAGACAAAAAGAAGAACAAATACAGGAATCAAAACATCTCAAATGAAATGAGGCTCAGATAGATACAGAGAGATGAATGATTACATAAGGAGGTTTCTACAGCCACTCCATACGTGCTCTCATTCCCATAGCAACTCACACAAAATAGAGAGAAAAACCCAAGCGACTTGCCGTAAACCTCAAACTCTTCTCAATCTCTGCTTCTCTATTTATAGTCACCAGATACCGGGGGAGAACCCATTAACCCCACCTAACACCGGGTTTTACAATTGCTTTACTTGTTTACTCGATGCTTTGCCTGTTACCTCTAACAGACCCGTGCTTTACCCATTTACTCCGTGCTTTACCCGCACTTTAGCTGACAGAGCCAACAGAATCCACTTCCACCTTGCAGACTTTGGGCATGTCACCAAAATGCTATCCCCGCATTTTCCTGGAAGCTTCCTCCTGCCTTGCTGTCCACGCATGCCCCTACCTTGAACCCCAAGTCTTCTTCGGCTTCACCCAGTCATTCTGGACCTCAACATCTCCATGTCTAGTCCCGACCACTCCAAACCTCACCAAGACTTGTCTCCAAGATCCTGCAAGCATCACAGACAAGAACACATTCATAGCACCGCACAAAACACTTGAAACAACCTCTGCATTGGTAAAAGTGAAGTTTAGACCTACTCCACAACGTTGTAAGTGAGATAGATTAGTCAAAATGTCAAAACAACAAATGCACAAAGTCTATGACCACCTCACAAGTCTTTACGACCGATTCCCAGCTGATATGACTGCTTCTGGAAGCCATACGACCAGACAACAGAAGCTACGACTTTCAGTATAAGTCTATAACGTGATCGAATGGACTTCCGACCACAATCGACCGTGCTACAACTTCACCCGAGTGCTTCTGATCGCTTCCTGCGATAACGTGGTCGTAGGCCACGACTTTCCAACGTGGTCATGACCCAACTGCCGACTACCAACCACGACAGAGTTTCGCTGCCGACAAAGGATAATGTGGTCGTAAAATCGTCTGGGGATTTCTGACCACGAACAAAGAGATGCATTCGAACCGCGTTTGATCGCTCCCCTTCAACGTGGTCGAAGACTTTGAGTTCTGACTTCCGACCACAGTGGTCGTGCCTTCGACTTACTTCCGACCACGATCAACGTGGTCGTAAGGGCGCTCGACCATGGCCAACGTGGTCATAGAGACCCTCGACTACTGCCATCGTGGTCGTAGCTGCCGCCGACCAAGGCCAACATGGTCGTAGCTACGTTCGACCACGGCCAACGTGGTCGTATCTGCCTTCGACCACAGCCAACATGGTCATAGCTGCGATCGACCACTGCCAGAGTAGTCGTAAACTTCCCGGATGGCCTTAACGTGGTTGTAAACCTATCTGAGGACCTTCAACCATGATCAAAGTGGTCGTAAACCTTTCCGACTACGGTAAAAACTGGTCGTAATAGCTCCTAGTGTCTTCCGACCACTCCTAAGGGCTGCGACTTTGCAGGAAACGCCCAAACCAAACTCAATCTTTCTAAAACAAAAGTCAATTACTCATCACAGACATGTGGTTACCTCCACATGGTCTCTCAACTCAGGTTTGCCTAGGTCAATAAGGCCAAAAATTTCGTTTGATATTCGGCCAATGTGCCCATTTGACTAAGATGCATGAGTTTGCCAAGGGGGTTGTGGCGCAGGGATGGCCTGAAACACACGTGCACCATCTCGAAGAAGCGACGCCAGCTAGGTGTACCCTCATCACGTTCGACGCGAAAATACCACTGTTGCATGTCATCTGTCATACGATATGATGCGAGCCACACCTTTTCTTTCTCGAGCATGCGTTGCCCCCGAAAAAATTGCTCGCAGCAATTGAGCCACAGCAATGGATCTTCCTCGCCATTGAACATCGGAAATTCCAAGCGATGAAATCGTGGGGGCTTGGCATCTGTCATCGTTGTCGTCCGCAGGGGCAGAGGAGGCACTTGTGGGTGCGGCAGACCCTTGGTAGCCTCCTTGCTATGGCTGCTGCTCGCTCCTTCCAATTGTGCTATTCGCGTATCATGTCAATCGAGCTGACTTGTCAAAGTTGCCAACTAAACGATGATCTGGTCGAACTGGTCTCTTTGCCGCCGCTGGACATGGTGTTAAAGGTAGCGATTGGCTTTGATACCAAGTTGTTATGGACAAGGTTTAGATGGCAGAGATTATACAAGTGCACCATGGGAGGTCGAGGCTTGAATTGCCGGTGGCAAGGAGGTGCCAGCCAGCAAGAACACTATGCCGGTGAGGCGCACCGAGGAGAGAAGAAGGTAGAGAAATATCTCTTTTTCTTATTTTCCCTTTGATTGATGCAGCAGCCCTTTATATATGGGATTGCCGCTAACAAACCATAACTAATACCATATCTAATACTAAACGAATTAGAAAGCAATCTACTAAATTTGGAAAGTGTTGTGGGGGTGACCCAACCCCCCCCCGGTGACTGGGCCTTGCAACTGGCCTAATATGTAATAGGCCCGATAGTGTAGAGGAATATATCAATGTAAATATACCAATGTACCCTCATCCTTTGTAAATACTAAGGGACAGAATGGGGATTTCCTATTCTGTCCCACTCATGTATATAAACCACCAGGAGGGGCATCCTCTCATTCTTACCAACTCTCCCAGAGATCTACCTCTTCTCTTCCTCTTCTATGAGTCCCCTTCTTTACTGTTTGGCCTGTAGCCACAACAGATTGTGCCGTTCGTGGGGAACGACTAGAAGTTACGTATGTAAGAGATTTCTCCAATGTTCAACAAAAGCGGTGTCTATGTGGACCTTTTCTGCCCCTAGGGGCATGTTGCTCCCTCCATGGATGGCAAGCTTCCACAGATAAGTAGTTTGCTTGACAAAAATTTAACCATCCTAACTATGGAAGTGTATGGGTTTACCGTATACTTCGCCATGTTTTGTAGATGGTGTATCGAGTAGATCTAGTCATATGGGCTTTGTCTATATACTTCGCTCTGTTTTGTAGATGCAGTATTGAATAGATCTAATCGCATCGCCTATTTTTAAACTACTTATCTGTTGCTGCTATCTCTGCTCGGCTGGGGGTGGTCATGCAGGGAAGCGATGTCTTGGACCATGGAGATGGCTAGCGAGAACCTCGACCTTCGCTTGGACAACGCATGCGTAGCGTCGGACTCTTCAGGTGAAGCATCGGCCTCCGCTTGGCGTGCCGTCATGGTCTTCACCTGTGGCTGCGGCCTCCGCGCTCGATTTCGCTTGCGCAGCGGGCCCCTGGTGACGTCCCGATCTCAGTACGCATAGCTATCTACTATCCATCCTCCCACCCATGCATGCATGCACCTGTCTCTCTCTCTCCCTCCACGTTCCAAGCATGCATCCACGAGCAGGTGCCGCGCCGGCGGCTGCGAGCATGGACTCATGGCGTCGGCTCTACGTCAGGCTCCACGTCCGTGCGACGTCGCGTCGACCTCCGTAGTGCCGATTCTCGGAGACCTCGCCGAGCTTCACCAGCCCTTGCTCAACTCCGTAGCAACGAGTGCATGCATGACGAAGCACGTGCAAGCATGCATGCATGAGAACACGCGCAAGCATGCATGCATGAGAAAACACTAGTGCATCCATTCACGTATCATTCACGTATCCATCCATGCATGCATATAGTATCCATCCATGAGCCCTGTCCATGCATGCGCATCAAAGCAGGCTCCAACTTCGTGTGACGTTGTGTTGACCTCCGCAACGCCGGTCTCCGTATCAGCCAAGGCTCTGCGCCACCCGAGGCCCTCGGACCTCGCCTCCGCATGCTCACCGCGACGAGCCTCGTGGCTTCACGTTACGTAACGAGGGACGCTAATGCATGCACGAACTCCGCGTATGCATGCGTCCAAGGCTTGCCTTCGCTTCGGCCTCTGCGCCTGTGGCCTACGCCTCCGGTGACCTCCGCGTGTGCCAAGCACCATTCGTCTCCACGCCCGCTTGGACTCTGTAGCGTCATCTTGGTCTTTGCCTTGCCGCGCCAGGACCAGCTTCGCCGGGCCACGCCAGCAATGCCGAGCCACGCCTCCCGGCCTATGACAGTGTCTTGTGTGGTAGCAAACCCAAACTAAAATGCTGATCGCAGGAGTCTTCGGCGCGTCAGGGTCACCCTGCCCGCTGCTCGACCAGTACGAGGACCAGAGCGGGAGACGGCGCCGGCGCGGACGAGGTCGGCGGGGTCATCGAGGCGACGGAAGATGCAGGCGGAAGTGTTGGGGCCCAACCACTCAAGGAAGTCCCAGCCGCAGCACTCCATGGATGGCAAGCTTCCTTTGGGTTAGGCCGCGCAGAAGATGGCCACCTCGATTAAGGACTCTGCGCAGGCGAGGTCGCGGCCATGTGACGTTGAAGTCTTCCACAGTTGCCTCCTCACCATCGAAGGTTGCTTCGGAGCCTCCTCGCCCACTGCCTCCGCGCGGCTTCTAGCCTTCGCTCTGCAGCCTCCGCGCCGAGCCTTTGCCGAGCTGTCCAAAGCCGTCTCCGCGCAAAACATCGCCGGGTGGGGGTGAACACAGGCGCTGGCTCCAAAAGCAAAAGACGTTGCAGTGCCTTCACAAGCCAGTCTCCTATCTGCTGTGCTGCAAGAAAAAGGCCGAGCGCAAGGCCTCCGCCCACGGGAAGTCGTCGGAAACCAGCGGGAATGCGCAACGGCGTTCACCTCGCCGGTGTTGGTGGCGAGGTCCATCCGCTGCGAGTTCTACCCCCTCATTCGTGTTAACTTCTTCGCGCCCTGCATGCACGCCGAGCTTCTAGTCATGGCCGTCCACATCGACGCCTCCGCACGCAGTCCAAGCCTCCGCACCGAGCTTCTAGGTCGCAACCTCCTGTGATGAAGTCTGCGTGCCAGACTCTGCGCCGACATCATCGACCCTGGCTCCGTGCAAACTGACTCCGCAGCGAACAGGACGCTGATCACGCGGAGAGGGAGCATCATCCTGACGGACCCATGCATGTCCTGCACGAATCTCAACCTAAAGCCGCCACTAATCCACCGCAGACATGCTTGAACGGAGAACTGTGTGGTCACTTTTCCTTGTACAAAATATCACCGCCGCCGACCTCCCTGTGCCTTCTCACGCTCGCTCGTTGCTGCCAGCACCGCGCCTCATGTCAGGGACCGTAGGCCCCCATTAAGAGCTATGCACCCGTGCCAGGCCATACCAGCCTCGATCGCCGACGCCACGCCCTGTTTTCTCCCACGGCCCCGCTGCTCTCTCTCGGCTGACCTGACTCCATCAGCACCTTTTGACCGCCGCTCTTGAGTAGCCCAAGGCAGCCATGATCTCCTGCTTTGCTAGTCGGACCGCGCCTCCCCGAACCCTCCCGGCCATGCCACGCGCTGTCGTCGCCATGGCCAAGCTACTGTGCCGAACCGCCTCCACGGCCCTATAAATATCGCCAAGCTCCCCCTAAACGAAGCCATCACACCCCAGAGCTAGCCAAGCAACCCCGAAGCCCCGACCGTCTTCCCCATCGTCGGTAATCGCCGGAACCCCCAAAGGCAAACCTTAACTCAATGTCACCTCTCAGGTCCAAAGCTTTCCAATTAACTTCGCCAGCAGCTTCCTCTTACTCCCCAAAACAACCCTGAACCACCAATTTAGCTCCCCGAGCTCCTCTCTTCTCCAGCGTCGAAACCCATTGCACGGCCGAGCCACCCCGCCTGGCCAGCCCAGCTTCGGTCTCCTCAGCCCAAGCCGTCACTACCACAAGACCCCCTATCCCCACTAATGCCCAAACACCGGCCATAGTGATATTAAAAATAGTAATAATGCAAACATGGCAGCTTAGGAACTCATCAAAATCTTTCCACTGTCATGAATTTTGGTACTTGTTTAGAGTTTTGAAAAAGTTAGATCTAGGGTAAGCGAGGATCGCAGAAGGCCATAAGTGGGCTGGATCCCAAGACCTTACCCTAGGGTGGAGGCTTGACTGTGGATTGGTGGCAGTGCCGTGGGCACTGAATATGGGTTTGTGCGTGGATGTTGCCTCAGTTGAAAATGTAAGGACTAGACCCTTATGCTGAGTAAGGAACATAGCACTTGCCCAACCACAAGCGTTGACTTTGTTAAACCTGGCTTAGTAGCTGCTCAAGTTCGATTGAACCTCTGCAATAGGCGGGGGGAGACCGAGGGTGAGTTCGTATGGGAGGTGGTTAACCATACAACTGTAGGGCTGCGACAAGTGGCAAAAGCCCTTCCGAAGTGGCAAAAGCCTAAGTGACAACTGTAGGGCTTTTGCCACTGGTCGCAGCCCTACAGTTGTATGGTTAACCACCTCCCATACGAACTCACCCTCGGTCTCCCCCCGCCAATTGCAGAGGTTCAATCGAACTTGAGCAGCTACTAAGCCAGGTTTAACAAAGTCAACGCTTGTGGTTGGGCAACGTAATATGGTAGTCAAAACGACGTGATCGAAATAAGGTGGCCGACTAACATGGTCGAAACATTGTGATCGAAACGATGTGGTCGACACAACATGGTCAAAACATCGTGCTCGTAACAACGTGATTAGTCCAACGTGGTCGAGCCAACACGATCAAAATATCATGGTCGAAACAACATGGTCAAAACATCGTTGATACGGGGTCGCCCGATCTTCTCGACGTAGGATTGGATACTCACGTGCAGCCTCTCGAATCGTAGCGATCCTCCGTTGCCAATGCAAGAACGAACGCTCTTTAATTCGTAAGATCGCACGCGCCGGACTTCACGACCACCAAGCGAAAGCCTTATCGCTCCCAATTCCCAGCGGAAAGATTGAACGATCTCAAATTGCAAGAACTCATACATCTTCTATTGAATTTTGATGGCTACCAAAAATCAAAGAAACATGTACAAACTTCCTCAAGCATTATCTAGTCTAACTCTCCTCACGCCTCGTACTGGTTTCTTCATTGTTTTCTTTCTAGTCGCCTCCCTCCGTGAGAGATGATGTCTCCATTATATATGGCGGCTGATGCATACCACGTCCATCCGCTCGGATACTGTTGGGTCTAAGGCCCAATTAACCCAAAACAAAAAATGTTTAGATTTTTTTAACTACTACATTGCTGCATTAATTAAGGTGCAGCCAAGTGCATAGCTCGCAAGCCCATCTTCCTTCGGTCAATTTCTCTCCAAGCCTTGCTTCCCAATCTCTATCTCCTTCCTCGTGGATCCAAAATCTTCAATATATTTAAACCTAAGAATACATAAAGAAATAAATTCACCTGATAATATTTAATGCGGCTCAATAATTCCTTTCAATCAAAAAATATTTTTAATTGAAAAGTGTAAGACATATACGCATCCGCATCATCCTCCCTTCTTCAAGAAAAGCCGTCATCGGCTTTTGATATCTTGAAATTGTCCTAACATGCTAAAACCTCTCCAGGTTCGTTGGATCTGCTTCCAACGGCCCAGATTCTTAAAGGTGGGATGTTCTAACTCACTTACGCGATTTTGCCAAAACCCCCTACCGGTTCGCACTTTTTTTCGCCCCGTCTCCCCGTCTTGCCAATCCCCCCAGGCGCCAGATCCCGGCGTCTCTAGGGCTTCCGCGCCGCCACTTCGCCCTCGCTCCTCCCCTGCGCCTCCCCACTCGCGTCGCCGGCGGCCGCCTCGCTCCGTTCCCCGCGCTTCCCCACTCGCGTCGTCGGCGGCCGCCTCGCTCCGACCCCCGCGCCTCCCCACTCGCGTCGCCGGCGGCCGCCTCGCTCCTCCCCCGCGCCTCCCCACTCGCCTCGCCGGCTGCCGGCTCCCTCCGACCCGCGCGTCTCCCCACTCACCTCACCGGCTGCCGCCTCGCTCCTCGGCCCCTCCTCGCCGCCTCGCTCCTCGGCCCCTCCTCGCCGCCTCGCTCCTCATGGCGCCCCTCCGCGCCAGCCCCCTCCGCGCCGGCTCCCTCGACGCTCCCCCGGTCGGCTCCTTCCCCGGCGCCGCCCTCTCCGTCCCCCCACTGTCCCCCCGGCAGCTCCCTCTCCAGCCCCCGGCGCCGCGCCCCTTCTCCCTCCCCGGCCCTCGGTGACGCCCCCCGGCCCCTACGCCGTGCACAAGCTCCCTCCCCGGCCCCTGGCGCCGCCCCTCTACCTCCCCCGAGTGCCGACGCCGTGCCCTGGCTCCCCGGCTAGTGCTGAAGTTACAAATTACAATACATTGTCTACGTACTTTTGATGTTTTTGTAAAGAAAAGATATTTACTTTTGTAAATGACAATGCCTCTGTTATCAGATACGTGGATGATGACATGCTTTCTCGCTGGGTGAACCAACAATAAGATGGCAAGAGGCTCGGGCCAGCACATCTGATGATGGCATTTTATTGCAGCAGTAGTATGTGTAGTAAAATGCAGCAGTAGCATGTGTTCTGAACACTTTGTAACCTTCCTTTGGTCCAGATGATCTTACAAACGTACTGCCTGCACAGAAGTTACAGAAGTCAAGCACTTAGTCCTGCGAAATTGCCACTGAGACAGCTCATCCCTACATATTATCTGACCTTGAAGTGGCGACCGACAACTTTGCAAACAGGATCGGTTCTGGAGGTTTTGGTATAGTGTATTATGGGAAGCTGACAGATGGAAAGGAGATAGCATGTGTAGTATGTGTAGTAAAATGCAGCAGTAGCATGTGTTCCCCTATGTATAGTGTTTTGTAAGAGGAATATACGGCACCTTGCTCGTTGGCTGCTTGCCGGTGCCTGTCAACCTATTCTGCAACAAATTACTATTATGTACCATGACATATACTGTATTGTCAAAGTGATTATGCTCTTGTCAATTAGAGGATATGCTGCCAAAATTTCTTCCATACTGTCAGTACGTGCAAGTATTGGCATTTCACAACTTCCATTCAGTAGAAAAGCATATATGTGATCTGTGAATATTTCTTCCATACTGTCAGTTTGCATTGTCATTGTTGTGGAACATATATGTAATCTATCACAGAATACACTGGGATCTCTTTGCTCCATTGTCATGCTACTCAAACAACAAGAGCATACACAAACATTCAGCATCTCAGCATACAATTTGTTGAACAAAACACAGTATACATTCAGAATCGGAATACACATTGCACAACCCAAACATTCAGAATCTCAGTATAATTCAGGGTGATAAGGTCCTTCATGTTCAGGGTGATAAGGTCCTCCATTTTCAAGTCAAATCAACCTCAGATCAACATTTTACTGGTGACAAAAACATCACTCTGATCACGTTGGCACACAGAACCATCAGCTATGTAGAAGAATTATGCGCCATCAACCATTCATCCCAGTAGGTTGGTGAATTGTATTGTGTCAAGCCAGCAAACATTACAGCCAAAACTATCAGGCCATAAGCCATGTAGAAACTACAAACAAACAAGCTTGAGGAATGAAGATTTATGCATGCATGTTCACTCTGGATTAGCAAGAAGTCGCTAACATTTGAAATTTGAAATGCAGATTACGCTATCTGGGCCAAAGATTATACATAATCAGTATTACTCAACAATGCTGCAGTTCATAGATGTAAAACTGCATTGTGCTGAGCATTTCAATTTGCCTCAGATCCTTGAATTTAGAAACAAAACATAACAAGGTGAAACAAAATGCTTCTATAACAAGGTGAAATCCGGTCTGAGTGTTCTTCTTGGTCGGCAGCGATTGACGTTTTTTGCTGCCTAGTAGTTTCTGGCGTAGGGGCCGGGGGGCGTCACCGAGGGCCGGGGAGGGAGCAGGGGCACGGCGCCGGGGGCTGGAGAGGGAGCTGCCGGGGGGACAGTGGGGGATGGAGAGGGCGGCGCCGGGGAAGGAGCCGACCGGGGGAGGCCGGGGGAGCGTCGAGGGAGCCGGCGCGGAGGGGGTTGGCGCGGAGGGGCACCACGAGGAGCGAGGCAGCAGCCGGTGAGGCGAGTGGGGAGACGCGCGGGTCGGAGGGAGCCGGCAGCCGGCGAGGCGAGTGGGGAGGCGTGGGGGAGGAGCGAAGCGGCCGCCGGCGACGCGAGTGGGGAGGCGTGGGGGTCGGAGCGAGGCGGCCGCCGGCGACGCGAGTGGGGAGGCGCGGGGGTCAGAGCGAGGCGGCCGCCGGCGACGCGAGTGGGGAGGCGCGGGGAACGGAGCGAGGGCAAAGTGGCGGCGCGGAAGCCTTAGAGACGCCGGGATCTGGCGCCTGGGGGGATTGGCAAGACGGGGAGACGGGGCCGAAAAAAAAGTGCGAACCGATAGGGGGGTTTTGGCAAAATCGCGTAAGTGAGTTGGAACATCCCACCTTTAAGAATCTGGGCCGTTGGAAGCAGATCTAACGATCCTGGAGAGGTTTTAGCATGTTAGCACCGAATAGTGCATTAGCACTGGATACGTTCCCTCTATATATATATAGGACGAGTGTTTCATGCACCATGGTGCCTAGGCACCAATATCAATACCCGTTGATTTGCTTCGAGATTTGCAACGTTTGATGTGGGTATCTTCATATACCCATAAAAAAGTATATTTGAGATATCAAACTCCGAAAAAATTTAAATTCAACTTCAGTTTAATTAGTTTGGACTATTTTTATGGTATATACTCACTGTAGTTGCATTGAACTCAAAAGTAGTTCAAACTAGTTTGAACTGAGTTCAAAACTAACTTACCATAAATATATCAAGGGTATAAAACATTTTCATACCCAAACTCAAAAAAATTATCAATCATACACGTGTATCGGATGTTGGTGCCTAGGCACCATGGTGCATTATGTAATTTTCCTATATATATATATATATATATATATATATATATATATATATATATATATATATATATATATATATATATATATATATATATATATATATATATATATATATATATGTATGTATGTATATGTCATCAACACTTCTCCTGTTTAGCACATGATGAACACATGAAGGCGTAGTAAATAAAAAGAATAACACATATACATGGTATAGGTATGAATCAATTATTGTGTCATTCTCATTGTTTTGTATAAACCAATTAGTACAACAGCAGCCATAAGATGTATATATTGCAATATTGTCATTCACATCATTCTCATTTCCATGAGAAAAAGTCGTCCTCGACTTTGCTAAGTATGTGGACAAGTCATTAACGGGCCAAACCAAATTAAGTTGTTCAAATATGGGGGAGAAAATTTTTAGTACCTTCCATGCTTCAACTGCGCTACTCTGATTATTTTTACATGATTGTATATTAAAGGATGAACAAGTAGGCTTAAGAAATCTTTTAAAACATGAAGCACTATTGTAGAAACTCATCTTATTGTGATCATGATATGGCACAAAAGATTGTTTATCCAAAATATGTAATTTCAATTCAACAAGCTTATCACATGTAATGCATATTCGGTAAACATAAAACTTGTCATCTACCCCATAATCTCCAATTAAATTGAATTTATATGTGTAGGCATAGATGCTAACTAGTAATTTTAAACATGAAATTTCAACAACATTCTCAATCGCACTAGATAGCTCTCTAGGATCATCAAACATGATATAGTACAAAGAATCATCAGGAGATATTCTCGTAAAAACATTCTTATGAGTAATCAATTCCACATTATGTAAATTGACCAAAGAAATTTCAGAACATGGAATTTTCGATTGAACACACGAGTTCTCACAACTACTTACCTTTTCACAATTAAATTCAGCACCAATATTATTACCTTTATCGTCCTCCTCGGTTGATGTAAATGTTGTAGGTATCAAATCTTCATGATGAAACAATGGGGCAACAAATACTCCATCTGTAACCGTGGTTATCTCCTCATCGTTTATCTCCAATGGTGCCGGTTGTTGAACATTTGGCTCCTATTCTTTAATATCAACCTGCACAATGGAAGAAACAACACTAGAAGTAGACATTAATGTGTTCATTTCAAAATCAACCTCACTTTGTCTAATATCTACCTCTCTCTTTTCTTTTAGTATATCTCTCACACATTCAATTTGGATGCCCTCAAACTCACATATGGTGGGATCACACAGCTCACTTTTTTATCACTCTCACTCAATTTGATTATATGGCTCTCATTCTCACATGGGTTTTGACGCATCTCAAATATTGTATGTGTCATTGGGGCGGCACAAGATGTCTCCTTTACCGAAGGGAAAGTCCTATGCTCGGTCATCTTCTCCTTCTCAATAGCACAATTCACAAGATCATGCACGCTACTAAAATATTTATGTTGAAGTGCAGCGGCGATCTTAGAATTTAAGCCACCCCTGAAGTATGCCTTCTCCCTTGATGGACTAGTGACACCAGCACGACGCATCACATCTTGCAGTTCAAAATAGTAATCTTGCACAATATTACTCCCTTGTGTGATATTCTCCAGATGGTGAAGCAATTCCTGCACATAATAGAATGGCACAAACTCTCTTCTCATGAACGCTTTCAAATCTGACCAAGATTTAATGAATTGTTTTCCGATTAGTTGTTGCCACCAACTATAAGCATAGTCTTCAAACTCCCTCGTGGCACGCATCACTTCTTGGTCTTTGGAAAGTTTCTGAAATCTAAACACTTTCTCCATTCGCCATTCCCACCCAAGATACTCCTCTGGATCATCACTGCCATAGAAAGGAACAAAGTTATCTTCTTCTTGTTGGGGACGAAGTGCTTGCACAATATCATTCACGATGTTTTTGTATAACACCTTCATTTGTTGATTGAGCTCAATACGGAAATCCTGCATATCCGCCTTAAGTTGTACATACTTAGTAGTGGTGCCTGATTGGAGCTCTTGTTGCAATGTACTTTTTGATGCCTGATGTTGAAAGCGAGTCACCGGGGCATTAAGATTAACTTCATACTCCTCACTATAGTTATCTTCTCCTCCTGACATAGTTAGATTGTGCAAAGAAAACACAAAGCAACAACAAGATATATGGATGATTAGTACAAATCACTCGATCTCACTTTTTTTCTCTCACAAGTAAAGTTCTCACCTTTCCGAAGTGAATTAAGGTCAATAAAAACTTACACTTGGTAGAAGCTACAATAGCAACATGATGATCAAGCAAATTTAAGAGTGTTCAAAATTGCACAACAACAGCTATTTAGTGGAGCTTGGTATGGAAGTGTATATCCTAGCAATCTGAAATTCTTGATATTGTAAAGTTAAGTAATAATTCAAGCTAGAATATTTCGCCTAAGTGCTGATCCAAAAGATTTAAGTGAAGTATATGAACACACACGCAAAGATCAATGCGACTTAATGCAAACAAAGGAGTGAGCTAAATAAAGGCGATCCAAAATTAATGATTAATTAGCTCGTTTTGTACTAAGTACTGGGAGAGACACTAGTCAATTGCAAAAATATGAATGTAAGGGCACAAGATTGCTCAAGAAATTAAATTACACAATCTGAATTTATGGACTAAGAATTCTCCCAAATTCGGCCAATGTTTTTTTTAAGCTGGGGCTTCCCTCTTCTTTTTTTTTGACTGCCCTCTTTTTTTTAATAGCCGAACATTTTTTTTGATTTTACGCAAGTCCAAAATAACGGTTCAGCAATGTGTAAAATAATTTTAGAATAGCCCTAGATGCAATATTCAACAGCTAGTCTCAATTGATGAATAAAAATTTAAGTGAAGTTCTTAAACTAAACAAGTGCTTGGTTGTTAATGCAGAGTTCAGATCAACGATCTAGTGTAACAAACCGAATTGGGATGCGCCTGCACCATTACGAGCTTTCGGTTTCCTGGACGTGCAGATTTAACAGGCTGAATTTTGAGGATGGTTGGCTCAAACTGAATCTGGTGCACAAGTCAACAACACTGTTGAGAAACCGTCGCTGGCGACCAGTCCGAACGATTTCTCTGCTTAGAACAAGAACGAATCAATCACAGAATCACAGAATAATAGATTGAACACAGAGAGGTAGAGAGAACTCCTGATCTTTCTTTATTGCTTTAGATTGCATCGGGGTACATCATGAGGGGGGGTCTAGGCCCCTATTTATAGTCTACGGTGGGGGTGCCCAATTAGATAAGGACTCCAGATAGAGTCCTGGTTTCCTAACACTCCCCCTTGGGCACTCACCCAACATGTTCATGCCTCGTTAAAACTCCATAAAAACCCAGTGGGAAAAATTTGGAGAAAGAGTACATGATACATGTGATGCTGCGATGCACGAATTGCCTCATTAAAAACCTTGGTCGAGAAACTTCATGGACAACTCGTCAAGGGAAAAAGAGTACAATTCACCCAAATTCATTTGGTCTACAGGACTTTATTTTGGGTACTTAATCTTCATGATCAAGATTTATTAGCGGGCTTGTGAGAATTCTCCCCCTGAATTCTGCACTTCTCTAAGTCTCATCATTCCAATTCCACGCACGCACCTTTCAAAGCTAGATGCGGGGAGTGACTTAGTGAATAAATCTGCGAGATTTTCACATGACTTAGTATGCAGTACTTTAATCTCGTCCATCCTTTGCAATTCATGTGCATAGAAGAACTTGGGGTTGATATGCTTTGTGAGATGACTTTTCACATAGCCCATTTGCACTTGTGCAACGCAAGCGGCATTATCTTCATAGATAATTGTGGGGTTCTGCACAATGTTCATCCCACATGACTGCTGGATGTGGTGAACCATTCGGCGGAGCCAGGCGCACTCTCGTGCGGCTTCATACAGTGCTATAATTTCTGAGTGGTTCGTCGAAGTAGCTACCAGGCTTTGCTTAGACGATTTCCATGAAATTGCAGTTCCACCACACAGGAATACATAGCCTGTTTGTGACTTAGCGGTATGCGGGTCTGACAGATACCCAGCATCTGCATAGCCAATCAAGTTCAGATCTTGATTCTTTCTGTAAAACAATCCGAGGTCTTTGCTACCTTGGAGGTATCGGAAAATGTCCTTTATGCCCTGCCAATGCCTTTTGGTGGGCTCTGCACTGTACCTTGCTAACAGGTTCACGGCAAATGCAATATCCGGTCTAGTGCAGTTTGCTAAATACATGAGTGCTCCCACTGCACTCAAGTATGGGAATTCCGGTCCCAGGACTTCCTCCCCCTCTTCCCTAGGTCGGAAAGGATCTTTTTCTTGCTGTAAAGACCTACCAATCATCGGTACTTTCGAGGGAAATGCCTTCTCAAAGCCAAACCTTTCGAGCACCTTCTGGGTGTAGGTCGACTGATGTACCAAGACTCCTTCAGGGACATGATCAAGCTGCAGGCCTAAGCAAAACTTGGTCTTACCCAAATCTTTCATTTCAAATTCTGACTCCAAGTAGGAGCTTGCTTCTTTTATGTCTTCGGCTGTCCCGATGATATTCAGATCATCTACATACACAGAGATTATACAGAATCCATTCTGGGATCGCCGTATAAAAACACAAGGACAGTCTTCATTGTTCGTGTAGCCTTTCTTGCAGAGAAAGTCGCTCAAGCGATTATACCACATTCTTCCAGATTGTTTCAGTCCATACAGTGACTTTCTGAGTTTCACACTGTACAGATTTCTATTTGCTCTGTCTTGGTTCGGGAGAGGAATTCCTTCAGGGACTTTCATGTAAATCTCCGAATCCAAGTTACCGTAAAGGTATGCAGTCACAACATCCATCAATTTCATTTCCAAATTCAAGTTCACTGCCATTGAGATCAAGTATCTAAAGGTAATTCCACTCATGACTGGGGAGTAGGTTTCTTCATAATCAACTCCAGGACGTTGAGTGAAACCTTGGGCTACCAGCCTTGCTTTGTATCTCACTACTTCATTTCTTTCATTTCTCTTTCGAACAAATACCCACTTGTGCCCAACGGGGTGTATGTGGGGAGGTGTGTGGCATACGGGCCCAAACACCTCTCTTTTGTTCAGAGATAGCAATTCAGTTGCTATTGCCTTCTTCCAATCTTCCCAATCTGATCTTTTCTTACATTCAGCGAGCGATGCAGGCTCGGGATCAAGATCGATGATGGTGGCAATTTTCTTTGCGAAATAGATATCGATATTAGCTGTTGTCCTATTCAGGGACTCTCCCGTGTGCACATAATTTATAGCTATTTCTTCATGAGTTGCTTCTTCTGGAGCTTCACCTTGCACATCGCTTCTTTCAATTGCGGTGGCAAGTCCCTTTAGTTTTTCGGCTCCGATGTGTGCGCACACATCCATGCCGATGGGGATATTCAGATCCGGTATGCCCTTTTCGGAAGGTGTCATACTTGTGCCAGGTCTCAACTGGCTCCCCTTCTCATTCTGGGGGACTTCAGTGATCAGCTGTGGTAAATCTCTCTTATCCTTTTTCGCCGGGCGTCCCCGGTTACTTTGGACTCGAGGAACCGGAGTTCTCGTCCTTTTATTCTGAGGCCTCTGGACGGGATTAGGGATACCTTCAATTTTCTTTGGTATTTCAACCCTTTCCGGTGCATTGCGTGCAGGCACATGCGACTTAATCACGCTCTTCAAATCACTAAAGTGATCGGGCAGTTGATTTGCTAATGCTTGCAAATCGATGATCTTCTGGACCTCTTTATCAGTTTCACTAGTGCACGGGTCATGTGCATGAATTCCCGTGGCTTCCCATGTAATTTCCCGACATTTTTCATCAACGGGTTGATTTCCTCCCCCTAATGACGGGAAATTATCTTCATCAAAGATGCAATCAGCGAAGCGGGCAGTATGCAAATCTCCAGACATGGGTTCCAAATACCTGATTATGGATGCAGTCTCATAACCAACGTATATCCCAGTCTTGCGGAGTGGGCCCATTGCAGTTCGCTGCGGAGGTGGTATCGGTACATAAACCTTACATCCAAACCTCCTAAGGTGGGAAACTTTCGGTGGTGACCCTTGCGCTAGTTGCATAGGTGAATGGATGTTGTAGGCCGAAGGCCTAAGGTTGATGAGATTCGCTGCATGAAGGACTGCGTGTCCCCAACATGTAGCTGGCAAGTTACTTTTATGCAAGAGGGGTCGGGCAATAAATTTAATTCTTTTAATTAAAGCCTCTGCCAAACCGTTCTGGGTATGGACATGCGGTACCGAGTGCTCAACTGCAATTCCCATCGCCATGCAATAATCATCAAATGCCTTCGAAGTAAATTCTCCGGCGTTGTCCATTCGAATGGATTTGATATGATGATCAGGAAACACATTTCTGATGCGAATGATCTGCGAGATCAATTTTGCAAAGGCGTGGTTTCTTGTGGACAATAAACCCACATATGACCACTTCGAAGAAGCGTCAATGAGCACCATGAAATACTTAAATGGCCCTGAGACGGGCTGAATGGGACCGCAAATGTCTCCCTGGATGCGTTCCAGGAATGCAGGGACTTCATCCTTCACTTTCAGAGTGGAGGGTCTAGTTATCAGTTTCCCGGTGGCACATGCAGGGCACACAAAATCTTCATGATTCGGGAAATTCTTCACATTAATATTATGCCCATGCGAGTTATTTATTATGTTTCTCATCATCCTAAGACTTGGGTGGCCTAATCTGTCATGCCAGAGACAGAAGAGTTCAGAGCTTCTAAACACTGTTTTCAGAACAGTGTACGCTGCAGGCGCTTTAATTGTGGTATAATATAGCCCAGTTTCAAGTGAAGGAAGCTTTTCTAATATTCTTTTGCCATTCTCTTCGCGCTTTGTGATGAGCAGGTATTCCTTACCGTACTCTTCGTCAGTCTCAACGTGGAAACCATTGGCGCGAATATCCTTAAAACTTAGGAGAGTTCTAGTCGATTCTGGGTACAATAAGGCTTCTTCAATGACCAAAGTTGTGCCCATGGGAAGTATAATTGTGGCTCTTCCAGAACCGATTATACATGCATCGCTTCCGGCGATTGTCGTAAGGCTGCCATTGCTCTTACGGATCGACTGGAAATACTTAGTCTCTCTTAAGATGGTATTCGTTGTGCCGCTATCGGCAAGGCATACTTCCTCCATAGGGCGCCACACGTGTTCTAATATAACGTATTTAATTAACATGTATTAGAAGGCATTCAACACATAAATAAAATACGCTAATACCAGAACAGAACATGCCATCATAAACTGAATAAATGAATGCTTTATTCCAAAATCATCCAACCATTACGAGAAAGCAAAATCCTAAAGCACCAACCATGCAAGTTCTAAACTTGTCCATTTAACACAAAATAAATGACAATTAACGTCTCATGCATTCTGTGCATCAGACCGAATCAACTAGAAAATCATCGACTTCTTCGGCTATTTTCTCAGCAGTGACATTCTCTTCAAGAGAGATCATGGCTGTGGCTGCCTCTAAGTCGTAAGGGGGTGCTGCTGCCGGGATGGACTCAACCTCCATCATCTCCGGCAACTGCTCAGGCTGCTCCCCCTCAATGACTGCAAAGTGGGCTTCAGGTTGCCCTTTGCCATTCTTCTTCTGAGCTTGGTGGGCATCAATGACATGTTGCGGTGCTTTGCATATCCGCGACCAATGTCCCCACTTGCCACATTTGTAACAACCCTGGTTCTGCTGGCCATAGGTCTTGTCACTCTTTTTAGCCTTTTTGTCGTTTGGAGCATCTGACTTGCCTTTCTGGGCAACGATCTTACCCTTCTTCCCCCTTTTCTTCATCAAGGGCTTTCGCACCTTGAGGCTGCTAGCGTTGGCTTCATGGCCAGCGGAGCTGCCTTGTGGCTGCGAGACGTAATTCTTGCGGAGAAGTTCGTCTTGAGCCTCGGCTACCTGCATCATATCAATCAATTCGGCGTACTCCTTGTAGCCGTTTTGACGATAGTTGCGGGCAACCTGTACAGCACTGGGGTGGAAAGTGGACAGGGTCTTCTCGATCTTCTGGTCCTCTGTGATCTCCTTGCCACAGAGTTTAAGGTTTGTACAAATCCTGTGCAAGGCAGAATTGTACTCCCCGACCGTTTTAAAGTCGGCAAACCTCAGTCTGATCCACTCCTGCTCTGCTTGAGGAAGAATGGTGTACTTGAGCCTCTCAAACCGCTTCTTGAGTGCGGTCCAGAGTGCTAGCGCATTTCTCTCTGCCATATACTCATTCTTGAGAGTTGAGCAGAGATGGTGCCTGAGAAAATGAAGTGCCTGATCATTCTCCTCAGGTGTGGGTCTAGCGTCTTTCTGTCCGCTTATCCCAATAGCTGCGCCGAGCTTCCGGCCCCCAAGCACAATCTCGACATCGGATGCCCATGTCAGATAGTTTCGGCCATGCTGGGCCAGCTCCTCGAACTCCCGGTTCGAAATTCCAGTCATCTACATGTGTATGGACGAAATAAAATAAGTTTACTGCAGGTAAACATGCATGGAAAATTTACTACAGGTAAATAAAGTGGTACAATAGATTCCCATAATGTTTCATAATTTTCTGTGCATTTTCTATAATTTTACTGCTAATTTCAGTGATTAAAAGCAATTAAAACAATTACAATTAACCAAAACAGTAAATAAATACAGAAAATACAGAAAGTAATAATGGCAGAAATAAATAAGCTTCAAATGCTAACAATAATGCAAAATTCGGATTCCCGAGGCCCTTTTATGCTAGAATATATACTTTAAGTGAATTCTGCAATTTCTGAGGGTTTTTACGCAAATTTCCAGTTCAGAGGAAAATTCGTGTAATTTTCTGATTTACCGAGGGGTTTTCTGCAAAATTCTGGACCCGCTCGTAAAATTTAAGGGCTTATTTGCAATTTTCAGAACTACAATGCCTTTTCTGCAAAATCGGGACCTCAATGCAATTTTTAGGGCTTGCTGGTAATTTCCCGAAAACTAGGTTTTTTTTTTCAGATTTTCGATGCCGGCCCTATATTTTTTTTCTTTCCGGCCCGCTGTCCCGGCCCATCATACCCGATTGGCCCATGTGGCCTCTTCGGCCGGCAACCACAAAGGAGTAGGGGGGAGGGAGTTTAGGGTTTCCCCTCCCCCAATTTCTAGTGGCGGCGGCGGGAAGGGCCAAAGCCCCGGCGGGCGCGGGTGGAGCGGGTGCCGTCCTCGGGTGGCGGCGCGGCGTCGGCATGGGGCGGCCGGGCAGGTCGGAGCGGGGCGGGCGGAAGCCGGAGGCTATGCGGGCGACCGGAGGGGCAGGCGCGTGGCGGCTTCGGGCCGGCGCGGGCTGTGGGGCGACGGAGGTGGCCGGGCGCCGTGCGGTGGCGCGGGAGAGGCCGTGCGCCGTGCGGCGGCGCGGGAGCGGCCGTGCGTCGTGCGAAGCCGGTGGGGCCGGCGTGCTGGCGAGCCGAGGCGGGAGGGCGGCGCGTGAAGACTTTGGCGTGCGGGCCAGGTCGGGGCGCGGTCGTCGGCCGGGGCTGGCGGCTAGCGGCACCGTGCGAGGCGGCGGCGGCTTGCGGCTACGGGCAGCAAGCTCGAGGGCAGCGGCGCGGCTAGGCCGAGGCGGCGGCGTCATTCGGGACTGCGCGCACAAGGGCCAAAGAGGCCGACGGCGAGACGGCTTCGGGCCGAGGCCGGACCGGCGAGGTAGCTGCGGGGAGGCTGCTTCGGGCGGCGTGGCGCTTCGGGCAACACAGCGGGGGGCACCGGCTTTGGGCGGCGTCGACCGGCATGAAGCCGAGTAGTGATGCGCGTGCGGGTGCAAGAACCCAAGGCGGCGGCCTGGTTGGCCTACCATGCGGGGCGGCCGACCGGCGATTGGGTGGCTACGGGCCACTTTCTCGGGTGGCGGGTGCAACAACAGATTTTTTTTTTCTTGTGCAATGCCATGTATAACAGGAAGAATTAGATGCGAAATCTCCATATGATGATCATGCAGGATCAGGATGTTTCTAATGCGATTTCTTTCGTGCAATGACAGAATATAGAGATCATGCAAAATTTATTTTCAATCTACGATGCAATCAACATCTACCCAGTTTTCGTAATCTACCGATCGACATTGTGCCGGCGATTTCAGATCTGCTCGCGGTAGATTTAGGGTGGATTTGCATCGTTCTACAGTGCAATCAACATCTACCCCGTTTCACAATCTACCGATCGGCATTGTGCCGGCGACTTCAAGTCTGCTCGCGGTAAATTAGGGCGGATTTGCACCGTAGAGATTCAATCTAGAACGCGAAAAGAAAATACAGATTCAAAAGCGATCTAGAAAATTCAATCTGTGCTTCGATGATTACCTCGTTTACCGGAGCGAAGTCGTGCTGATAACGTGTTGAGAAACCGTCGCTGGCGACCAGTCCGAACGATTTCTCTGCTTAGAACAAGAACGAATCAATCACAGAATCACAGAATAATAGATTGAACACAGAGAGGTAGAGAGAACTCCTGATCTTTCTTTATTGCTTTAGATTGCATCGGGGTACATCATGAGGGGGGGTCTAGGCCCCTATTTATAGTCTACGGTGGGGGTGCCCAATTAGATAAGGACTCCAGATAGAGTCCTGGTTTCCTAACAAACACTACTAGCATTAGCCTATTCGGTGGATGGCTAATTGAATTGGTCTAACTCACATGCAAACCAATGGAAGATGGATAACTCAGATAGCTGTGCGGATGGAGCACGTAACATGAATTCAACTCTTGCACTTGGAAACCGGACGCAAGCACAAATCGCATGGCGAGTTTCCGGCCAAGCAACAATTTTTTTTTTGTGAATAAATATGATTCGGATGAAAACAAAGGAAATAACTCAACGATTAAGCGACGCAAAAAAAAAAACACAACGATCAGCACCTAAACAAAAATTCTAATGGATCAAAACCTAACAAAACTCACAAAAATAATAGATGCAAAAACTAGGGTTTGGATTTTTTGTGTGTTTTTGGTTTATGGACTATTGGACATAAATAAATCAATCTAAAAACAAGGGTAAAGAATCCTACCGAGAAAACCACGCTTTGATACCAAGATGATACGGTGTCGCCCGATCTTCTCGACGTAGGATTAGATACTCACGTGCAGCCTCTCAAATCGTAGCGATCCTCCGTTGCCAAAGCAAGAACGAACGCTCTTTAATTCGCAAGATCGCATGCGCCGGACTTCACAACCACCAAGCGAAAGCCCTATCGCGCTCCCAATTTACAGCGGAAAGGTTGAACGATCTCAAATTGCAAGAACTCATACATCTTCTATTGAATTTTGATGGCAACCAAAAATCAAAGAAACATGTACAAACTTCCTCAAGCATTATCTAGTCTAACTCTCCTCACGTCCGTACTGGTTTCTTCATTGTTTTCTTTCTAGTCGCCTCCCTCCGTGAGAGATGATGTCTCCATTACATATGGCGGCTGATGCATACCACGTCCATCCGCTCGGATACTGTTGGGTCTAAGGCCCAATTAACCCAAAACAAAAAAATGTTTAGATTTTTTTTAACTACTACATTGCTGCATTAATTAAGGTGCAGCCAAGTGCATGGCTCGCAAGCCTATCTTCCTTCTGTCAATTTCTCTCCAAGCCTTGCTTCCCAGTCTCTATCTCCTTCCTCGTGGATCCAAAATCTTCAATATATTTAAACCTATGAATACATAAAGAGTTTGTATGAGGTAGAATACTATTCTCATCAATACAAGGAAATTCATTAAGAAACAAATTCACCTGATAATATTTAATGCGGCTTAATAATTCTTTCCAACAAAAAATATTTTTAATTGAAAAGTGTAAGACATATACGCATCCGCATCATCATCGTGGTTGACACAATATGGTTGAACTATCGTGGTCGTAACAAGTAGTGGCGAAGCTAAGAACAAAATGGAGGGTGGGCTAAGGCGCTAAGCTAGATTATCATAAACACAATATTTTACTCTTATTCAAGTCAAATTCATTCATGAATACAAGATAAACAAAGCAAAAAAGAGATAAATACAAAGAAAGTACCTAAGTAATAGAAAACACATCCCAAAAATATATACATATGTTTCCGGTGAGTAAAGATCAATCATCTACATATCAAAAATAGTAAAATTAGTGATACAATAACTAATTATAAATGGTCATGAACATTCGAGAAAAACATAACATATCATGCACATATGGAGATTCTCAAGAAAAGCCTGATAGCGCTTCTTACTACTGTAACTGAGCATCAAAGGGATTACAGACTCCCAGGGGAGACTTGTTGAGATCGTGCAATTATCTCCTTTGTGCATTGGAATATCTGGACCCAGTGTTATTTTGCCATCAAACCAGAGATATGGCCGAGAGGAATTACGTAGCCACTCAACCCATTGATATACCACTTCCAGCCCTAGCAGCTCTCTGCCCAAATGGTGTCAAGCATCCCACAAAGTTGAGAAACATTAGGCCCATCCATCCATCTAACAGTGACTATAAAATACAGGGGCTCTTTGCTAGGATAGGACTCATCCAATACTCCTAACTCCAAGCCTCTCCAAGACTTCCCCAACTAGCCGGCGCCATCCGCAAGTCTCCAAGACTGAAGACACCAACAGTCCAACCAATTCCTCATCCCAGTACCCCACTCGCCCACTCCGACACTCCCCAGCAGCAGCTTCCCTCAGCGGCTCAGGCGATTAGCCTCCTCTTTGCTCTTGCTAGCCTTCGGGATCTGCTCGGCTGCCGCCCGCCTAGACTCCTGGTTCCCGATCTGCTCGACGCCTCGTCTGTCGGTGCGGCACCGCCAGGATCTGCTCGACACTACGTAGGAAGCGACAAAGCGCCGCCAGATCTACTCGCCAGGCATTGTGCACCACGCCGCCAACCGCCAATGCCGCTGGTGTCGATTGCTGAGGTGCGTTAGAGCAACTCCAGCAGGGCCCCTACTTGAGCCCTCATCCTACTATTGAGGGCCGAGGGGCAAAAAACTCACTCCAGTAGGTCCCTTACTTGAGCCCTCAAAAGTAGGGGGCCCTCAAATCTCCCCCTCGAACCATCATTCCTAGGGGTCTGGAGGGAGCCCCTACTTTTGAGAGTTCAAGTAGGGGCCCTGCTGGAGTGAGTTTTTTTGCCCCTCGACCCTCAAAAGTAGGATGAGGATGACGGGTGGGTCTTATGCGTCATCCCCTCTAAGAATGAATTTGAGGGTCCTGTTTTGAGGGCTCCTGCTGGAGTGTAGCCCAAAAACAGAGCCCTCAAAAGTAGGGAGAGCCATCAAATAAAAAGTAGGGGCCCTGTTTTGAAGGCTACTGCTGGAGTTGCTCTTAGTGCGTGTGCAGCCCCTCTTGGCTCTCCCATGCGCGTGCGTCTATGGATGTGGTCTCTGATCTGTGACTGTGCGTGGAGCGTGGCGGCTGCGATGCGGACTGCCCTACCTGGGGTGGATGAACCAATGAAGAGTGATACCCTACTTGCGCCGACCCAACTTCGAGGTGGGGGGTTTGGGGTGGGCCGGAGGGTGGGCTAAAGCCTAACAAAACCCACCTGGTGGCTCCACCCTGGTAACAACGTGGTCAACCAACATGGTCGAGCCTAACATCGTGGTCGAGGCATGAACAACCAACGTGGTGGAAACATCATGGTCGACCAACATGCTCAAACCAACGTGGTCAAAACATTATGATCAACCAACGTGGTCGACTGGTGTGGTTGAGTCACCGTGGTCGAAAACTCGTGGTTGAACCATGGTCATCAAAACGTGGTCAACTGACATGGAAATATCGTTGTCCAAACGTGGTCGAAACAATGTGATGGAACGAACATGGTCGAACATAGCGTGGTCAAAATATGATAGTTGAATGAACGTGGTCAAAATATTTGCGTCAAAATGTGATGGTCGAACAAACATAATCAAACCAGTGATTGAAAAGTGGTCGAGCCCACGTGATCGAAACAACGCGATTGACGAATGCGATGGAAATATCATCGTCGAAACATCATGATCGACCAACATGCTTAAAACATCGTGGTCAACCGACATGGTTGAAACTACGTGGAAGACCAACGTGGTTGAAACATCATAGTCGACCAACGTGATCGTAACATGGTGATCGAAACAATGTGGTCGATACAATGTGGTTGAAACATCGTGCTCGTAATAACGTGTTCGGTTCAACGTCGTCGACGCAACGTGGTGGAAACATAGTGTTTGACCAAAGTAGAGGACCAATGTGGTCGAAACATGAAACATTGTGTTTGACCAAAGTAGAGGATCAATGTGGTCGAAACATGAAACATCGTGGCCGACCAAGGTGGTCGAAACATCGCTGTTGACACATCGTAGTTGACCAACATGCTTGAAAAGACGTGATCAATTCAGGTGGTCGAAACATCATGGCCGACCATCATGCTCAAACCAATGTGGTCGAAACATGGTCGAGCCCACGTGGTCAAAACATGGTCGAAACATCGTGGGCGAAACATCTTGAACTTGGTCGAAATAACGTGAACGAAACAACGTGGTCAAAACACCGTGGTCGAAATAACATGGAGACAACGTGGTTGAAGCAACGTGATCAAAATAACATGATCCGCACACCGTAGTCGAAACAACATGATTGAAATAACGTGATCGAAATAACATGGTCAAAATAACGTGGTCGACACAACGTGGTCGGACAAAAGTGATTGAACCATCGTGGGTGGCACAACGTGGTCGAACCATCATGGGCGAAACATCATGGGTGACACATTGTGGTCGGGAGCTATCGTGGTTGGACGAACAAGGTCAAACTAATGTGGTCACAATGTTGGACAAACGTGGGCAACACAACATGGTCAACCAACGTGCTCGAAACATCGTAATTGACCAACATAAGGGACCAACATGGTCAAGCCAAACATCATGGCCGAGATAACGTGGACGACCAACGTGGTGGAAACATCGTAGTCATTAAACTTGGATGAAACATTATAGTCAAAAAACGTAGTCGAAATAGCGTGGGCGAGCCAATGTAGTCAAGATAACGTAGTCGGACGAACGTAGTCGAGAGAACATGATCGAAACATCATGGTCAAGACGTGGGCAACACAACATGGTCGGCACATCTGTGTTCGAGATAACATGGTCGACACATCATAGTCGACATATGGTTAGACGAACGTGGTCGAAACGTGGTCGAAAAGCATAGACGAGCCAACGTGGTCGAGACATTATGATCGAGCCAATATGGTCAAGACACCATGGTCAAGACAACGTGGGCGGGACACCGTGGGCAATACATCGTGGTCGAGACAACGTGGTCGGCACGCCGTGGTCAGGACAACATGGTCGGCACACCGTTGTCGAGACAATGTCGTCTGCACATCATGGTCGAGACGTCAAGTCGAACAAACGTGATCGAAAAACATGGCCAGGTCGAATGAACGTGGTCGGCGAAACATCATGGGCGGCACAGTGTGGGCGAACTGCATGGGAGGACCGGCGTGGGCAAGCTGACGTGGTCGGACCAGCGTGGTGAATATGCCATATAGAACTTCAGTGATAAATAATTACCTTGAATTAAATGGCGTACCTACAAGAGAAGTACTGCATAAGTAAAGATTTGAAAGTATAAAGAATGAATAAAACTATGGATAATAGTAGAAGTATGATTTGGGCAATATTGTCTAAAGATAATAATAAACAATGCGTAAACAAAAGGGGTTACAATAGGACGGTTGCATATCATATAAGCAGAATACAGAAGATAAAAACAAACAATGCGTAAACAAAATGAGTCATAATAGGGATGTTGCGTATCATATAAGCAGAATACAGAAGGGAAATCATATATTAAATACACTAGTAAGCACATACATATTTAGTATGATACAGGGTTTGAAGAAAGCTATGATTACTATGGTTGAGGCTGTGGTTGGAAACGTGGTTGAGGCGCCGTGGTCAAAAGCAGGAGAAATGGAATCACCAATGGAGAGGAACACACGACCGAACAAATGGACCGAGAACACAAATGAAGAACCCAACAAAAAAAAAAGAACCCAACCAAAAAAAACAAGAACTTATAAACAGAAAGTAGTACCTCACATGAAAGCAACCAGCGTGATAGATCAGGACGCGCATGAGAAGCGCGCTGTGGTCGAGGCGCCATGATCAAAAGCAAGAGAAATGGAATTGCGGACAGAGAGGAACCCACGACCGAATAAACGGATCGAGAACACAAATGAAGTACCCAACCAAAAAAGCAAGAACCCAACTAAGAAAGCAATAACTTACAAATAGGAAGCAACCAGCGCGATAGATCAAGACGTGCACAAGAAGCGCACTAGATGGGCGCACGCACGACTCAAAGAAATAATATAAGCTGGAGGCAGTGAAACCACGACCAAGATCGAAGTCGCAAACAAGGCGAGGAGTGCGCAAACCAACGCCAAAGCAGAAACCCAAGAGGCACACGGAAGGGAAGCTACAGGAGAAAAATCTTGTATAGACGCAGCAACGAAATCCGATCTGACGACCGAAACTGATCACACGCTGAGCTAATCAATGCAACTTAGCCAACAATGCAGCAAATGGATTCCTCTAGAAGAAAGACAACAGCAAGGCAGCAAATGGGAGCGCTAGGATGCGAAGATTCGCAACACACTTAGCTGACCCAAAGGTCGTGCATCGCGCGATTCACCCGATCGGACGGCCGACGCAGCAACGATGTAAAGAAGGGTTTTTCTGCAAAAAAAAAACAAGGGCGTATGTGGAAGGAATATTAAAAATAAGGACCTTTTCGTAATTGCAGGAAAGCAGAGGACTTTTTCGCAAGACCGGTGCTGTGGCGTGCAGGAGGCCGGAAATCCCCAGTTTTAATATAGAGAATATAAGAGAACATCCAAGGACAACCTAAATCTAACAAGCACTGACCCTTCAAGGGCTGTTATATAAAGCAGTACAAACTCCCGCACGATTCGCAAGAAATCATGATAACCTTCATGACCCTCTATTCGACAAGGTCGTCGTCTTCATCAGGGAGAGGCTGTGCTGCAGCAGCTACGAGCTCAGCTTCATGCCTATGGCAACGAAAAGGGCAATGTTAGACACGAAACACGACTAGGTTGTTACAGAACAAAAATTAACTTCGCTGCATTTCAAGATGCCAGGAGTGAGTGAAAGAACGAAGCACCCACTGTTGCTGCATGGCCATATCAATCTGCACCTCTGGAGGCTTCAAAGCAACAGCCTCAACAAAGTGAAGGTTTGGATCCCTAAAAGTATAAATACCAGTAACAAGTTAAGGCAACTGAACCTTATTGCATAGGGTATTGGTTAAGCCAACAAAAATACAAATATACTCTTGCAAGGTAGAGGTGACGAAGTAATTACCCAGCCAGCTTCCTTGAAAGGTAGAGGAAGGGCTTCTCAAAGTTGTAATTGCTCTTGGCAGAAATTTCATAGTACTGCAAGTTCTTCTTTCTGTGGAAAGTGACTTGTTTAGCTTTCACTTGCCTGTTCTTCACATCAACCTTGTTACCACAGAGGACAATGGGAATGTTTTCACACACCCTGCAACGCCAACAATCCACAATTGGATTTTTTGTTAGCCTCTAACATAATCAGCATATAACCTTTTATCAAGACTATACTCTGGAAACAGACCTGCACAAGTCCCTGTGCCATGTAGGAACGTTCTTGTATGTCAGCCTTGAAGTTACATCAAACATAATGATGGCACACTGACCATGAATACTGCAGGACAGTTGAAATTTGAAGTATGTTAGACAAGTCCAAAGAGAGGCCAAGATAATTTCGAAGATGTCAGCAGACAACAATAGTAAAGGCAGAAAGGCTAGAAAATGCCAGCAGAAAAAAATAGCCAATTGCTCTTAGTTATGTGAGCCTAAATTCAACACTGTCCAATAAATGGACTTAACAAGAAGAATCGATAGCAGCATGCAAGTGTATATATAGAAATTTACAAACTAGAAAGCCATATCAGTTAATCATTAGATTTCCATATTTGCAAGAGCAGGAGAACATAATAGGAAATGCACTATCGGATCTTTAGACTAAATTGAGGCTATCGATTCTAACTTCTTACTGTGTATGTCATAAAATTGGAAAAGTTCCGAAAGATAAAAACCTCAACATTTGCAAGCTGAAATTATGAGAACATATAAGATGCAAAACTTACTTAAACTAAGCAAAGAACAGAACACTGAGCATCACAGGATTTATATGCATGGGCATTATAAACATATATGAACCACCAACTGAAAAGGTATTTATCACTTACTAGTAGCCATCCCTGAGGCCACCAAACTTCTCTTGCCCAGCAGTGTCCCAGCAATAGAAGCGGATTTTGCCACAGTTGGTGGTAAAATCCAGCGGGTGAACTTCAACACCTATGGTGGCTGCAATGTAAAAGAAAGTAAAAATTTTGCTATGAGCAATTTGTATTTTTTAAAAAGGTGATGGCAGGAACAAGACACCAGTCATGTGATACTTACGTTCATATTTCTTCTCAAACTCGCCAGTGAGATGCCTTTTCACAAATGTGGTTTTACCTGCAGAAAATAGAAGGTAATAAGATCATGGAAACAATGATAGATAAAACTGAGACAGATGTACAAATACGCAGCATTTCATATAAGCACAGCAGGAAAAACGTCATCTCCATTAACAACTGAGAAGAAAAGGGGGCATCTAATACTACTGAAAAAGAATATGAAGTAGAGCTTCAATGCATTGTCTTAGCAATCTAGATTGTACCTAGATTTCTAAACCTCACATATATCACATAGAACTCTTAGTTAAAATGTCATCTGCACCGCAACACTAGTATAAGTTTGGGATTGTAAACCTTTTTCTCGAGATATGCCATCTTGAAAGCAACCAAACCTAGTGGCCACTTGAAAGCAACCAAAAAGTCCAAAACAGATCCGTGTCTAACAGTTATTAATACAAAGGGCTTGGTACTGATAAACAGAACCTTGTTTAAGTTCAATAGACCTTAGAAACTGAGATAAAAATGAACCAACTACAGTGTCATAGGCGCCAAGGCAAGAGAATATCAGCATCATCGCTCGATACTATAGGTCGTACCATGGATCTGAATCTAATTATCTGAACCATCAAATAGGCCAGCAACAACAATAAAAAAAATCCCTACAAGCGTTGCAGTTTCATGGATTCCCCGTCCCCAACATTGAACACCAAACGCTCACACAAGCTAAAATCCCAAAACACCCTACGAAACATAAAGCTCCCTTTTTCTTAATCTCTAACCGGATTTAGTCGCGACCTCCATGCGTGTCAACCACGAATCGCTATCCAGCCCATCAGATCTCGTAGAAACCACGCCGATCAACACAACGGGCGCATAAAAACCTCCTCATGTCTCAGCACACAGAAATGAAAAACATATCACATAAAGAAAATATAGGGGTTGGAGGAATCACCAGTTCCACCGTCGCCAACGATGACCAGCTTGAAGCTGGGGTACTCCACGGCCTGCTGATTCGACAATGCCTGAAACACGCACGCGAAGTTACAGATCAATCAGACGAACGCCCTCCACAATCTCTACGGGAAAACCAAACGAAATCCCCAGACTAATCGAATTCGATCGTGCGTGGTCACCATTTTCAGTCGTGCGCAAGACGGCGCGCTTCCAGGGGAGGAGGGCAGAGACACCACCAAGACGTCTCTAGAGATTTCGAATTGGACTCGGGAGCGTTCGGAGGCGGAGGGGTTTATAAAAGGAATTGCGTTCTTTTTCTTTTTCATTCAAATGTTTTGGGTTGGGGGATGGTTGCGGGGCGGGGTGGCTTCGGATGGACGCAGGAATCGCCGGCCGGTGGAATCCGGTCGGCGGGTGCGGATCGGGGTCCCGCTAGCTTTCCGCCCACGCGAGATTTCCGGCCGTCTGATCCGGTAAGGACCGTTTGGTTCCTTGCTTTCGTACACGCGCTCCCTTCAGACAGCACCACCTGGGTGGCTCGTAGATTGTTCGGTAACGCTCTTTCTAGGAGGCTGCTTACGTGTCAGAATATTCCCGGGTTTTTTGTCTCCAGGATGCAACATTTACGTCGGCACGGCGTGTGGTGAATATGGGTCAGTTTTTTTTTCTTCGGCCTACTACTATTATGACTTATAATTTTTCATCCGTTCAAATAATATAGTATAAAGTAACATAAATTTATGTAAGATTTTAGCCGATATAAATGAAACCGCTACAACATGTATAATCAACTTTATTTTAAAAAGACACTCCGTTTAAAAGCTAATTACTGTAAAAAAACCAAAAGGTATATTTTAGAAGCTAAAAAGAAGAAGCACTGTAATCGTCATGACCTACGTGACATAGTTCTTATTCGTATTGGTTTCTATTTCGAAAATAAAAACTAACACAAATACCTGACTTTTCGAAGCAGCTTCTCTACTCCTCTTAGTACCATCTCGCTTCAGGGATAAGACAAGGGTTATAAATACATCGCGTATTCTACTCCTCTTACTCCTGTCACACGCACATATCCCTCACTTATTTCTTTTCTACTGACTTTTATGGTTTTTTTCCTCTTTCTTTTTTTTCTTACTCCTTTACATTGTCCGTGACGATATAACGGTTTTTATATTTTTTTCTTAATTTTTCTCATTTTTCTTAGAAAAACTAATAACCACTACAGTACAATATCTCCTAAAAGGTACAGCTAGAAACTTAAACCAAAAGCTAATTAGAGCACCACCTCAAGCTCATTACCGCCTTAAATCACACTACACCATCTTCAACTCATTGCCCACCACATACCCGAAGACCCACCACAGGCGCTTCGCGTAGAGCAAGCATACTGTAAACTGCCCGCTGCCAAGAGGGCTGAGCATTGCCGAGGGTTGTTGTTGAGCGTCCTATCCATTTGTATTTGAATTCTGGATTCGGTGTGCGTGTTTATTAAAATAAAATAGGTACACACATATATGAGTTGGGTGGATAGCACGCAGGAGCGGAACCAAAACAAAAATAATCGTGATTCACTATTTCACCATATATATATAGGCATGCTTTTTCTATCATTTGGCTTCTCCATATATATGTGTGCATATATTTTTCTTTATATAGACTTGTATGCACACATTTAAGGTGAGCTCTCTTTCCATGTTTTAGAGTTTCATGAGTATTGATCCATGCTTCTTTTAATATGCATATTTAGGATCTTTACTTTGACATACATTCTTGAGTATATATAGCTTGTGTAGTTCATATATACTCATGTGCAATCGGATTGTCAACTAACTTCTCTATTATATGTTAATGGTTAGATGATTAATGACAACCAGATAAGTAAGCTTTGTTTAAAACTTATCTTAATGTATACAATTGTTATGTACAAGTTGTATACTCGCAAATCAATTATCTTTATCTCATTATTTGTTGAGATTGTCATTAGTTATCAAAAAGGAAAGATTGTTGAATCTAGTCTCTCTATTATGTGTTAATGGTGAAGTTTGGTAATTGATGACAATTGTTTTGTGGACTAACATTTTTCATAAGTTGGATGAATAGATTAGGTTCCACAAATGATCATGACTTGGGATGATTTCAAGTGTTGAAGATCGTCAAGTCAAGAGTGATAAGAAGATAGCTTCATGCATTGAAGGCTGTCAAGAAGAAGAAGGCTTCATGTGTTGAAGGCCATCAAAAAGAAGATGCATCATGAGTTGATGCATGTACAAGATGATCATGAGTTGATCAAGTCAAGTGAAGACCATCATACGTTGATGGAGTTGATAAAAAAGATGCATCATGAGCTGATGCATATCAAGACAATAACTCAAAACAAAGGTATGAGTAGCTAGGGTTAAGGATGTGTTTCTAGTCTTTTACCGGTCTTGGTGTTTAGTTGGAAGACTGGATTGCTAGTATAGGTTGTCGTACTATTAAAATGGATCATGTCTAGTAGTTTGAGTCTCATCATGTGTTGATGGCTCAACCTCACCTCACCCAACTCATCTTGGCATGAGGCTTGCATTTGCGAATGTATTTTGCAAATGGTTAAAGCTCGTGTGTTGAATTCTAGTAACATGCGACTATACTTTGCAAATATGTTTTGCAAAAGGTTGAAGTCCATGTATCTACTCCTTGTGACATGATCTTAGTTTGCAAATGTATTTTGTAAAAGTTGGAGATCATGCATTATCCTTTGGCATGGTCTAAGATTGTTTGTTACTATTTCCTTTGACATTAAACCATGGTAGCGACTCTTTGGATGTCTTTTGATTTCTGCATTGATCTAATGTGTTTAAGATCATGCAAACAGATGGGTTGTGTAGCCCTCTGAGTAAGCTTTCCATAGAGTCCAAAGTCACTCAATTCCGACATCGGAGTCAAAAGTTATAACCTGGAGGTCTGACCGGTGTTGATCTGGAGGTCAGACCGGCCTTGTAATGGAGGTCTTACCGGTGTTGATCCGGAGGTCAGACCGGCCTTGTAATGGCGGTCAGATCGGTGTGGACCCAGCGGTCAGACCGGCTTTGAGGTAGCGGTTTGACCGGCCCGCAGAACTTCCGTCCTTCGCGCGGAACCTTTTTTTCTAGAGAACGACTCCGCTGATTTTTCTCAGAGCGATCTGACCGGTAAATGTTGCGGTCTGACCAGAAATGGCAGTCTAACCAGTTTTTGTGTGGCGGTCTGACCGGTTTTCCAGCCCAATGGCTAGTTTTTTTGTGACCGTTGGGAGAGCGGAAGTACCGGCAGTGTAACTGCGGTACTTCCGGCCCTCGGCTGATTTCAGCCCTCTCGCTTCTCTAACGGCTAGTTTTTGAGGGAAGTGTATAAATACATCCTCAAGGACTGTTGGAAAAATGTTACTAGTGCTTGGCTTGTATTCCTTGAGCTAGAATGAGGCTCTCCACTCAATTGTGCATGTATTGCACTTTGTGAGAGAGGAGAGGTGATCTGGAGTGCATGTGTTGCATCTAGAGAAGGACTTTGTGTCCGGATTGAGCTTGTGCATTCGTTGCACGTGATGAGAGTCAAGTGAGGGATTTGACTTGTTACTCTTGGAGTTTGCTGACTCTTAGACGGCGTGGGCAGCGTCGTGCGAGGTGATCTTCTCAAAGAAGACTGTGAGAAGATCCGGCGAAGTTGTAAAGGTTAGAGCTCACCTATCCGAAGCGGGAAAGAGCTATCACTAGTGATTTGAGGTAGAAGGCTTAATTAGTGTAGCCGGTCTGATTTGTTCGGGCTTACCTCAACGTGGACTAGAGGAGACCGGCAAGTCTCCGAACACCACAGTAAAAAGTGATCGTGTCATTTGTGGCTTGTTTTCTTGTACTCTATTTACTTTCAAGCAATTTACATTCATAGACTCAATTTGATTGCTTGTAAACCTAAGATTCAAGCAATTTACATTCATAGACTCAATTTGATTGCTTGTAAACCTAAGATTGCAAACCTTGACCTAGAATAGTATTGTTGGTGCACTTAGGCGAATTCATTTGATTTAGGTGCTATTGTGCTAAACCAATTTGTTTTAAGCTTTCGCATTGTATACTTGGTTTAGGCAAATAGACAAGGTCTTTAATCGTTAGTATTAATTTGAAGAGAATTTTTAGACCGCCTATTCAACCCCCTTCTAGTCGGCCTACTCGATCTTACAGATTTACAATGAAGTAGATGGGTAATCCAATTTCAAAAAACCCTAATTGAAACCGTAATTTTGAACCCTACAATTTGACAAAATTACAACCAACAATCATCACATTCAAAACATAACTCATGAATTCAGTCTATTTACTTAAAGAAATCAAAAGAATCGAGAGAAATTTAGCAGTACGCTATGCCGGTTTAGAACTCAATCTATATCGGCAAGTGCTTAGTTGACAATCGACGGGTGATAAGCCTAGGCTTGCGGGCTCCAGCAACTGGCAGCTGCGAGCCTACGACCAAGCAAGAGAGTAGATTTTATTTTCGTGCAAGATGGGACAAAGGGAGGAATGGAATGAGACGCAAGTGACTGAGGTAATGCGATGCGCGTGTGGTGCGGCCTTTGTCTGCTATCTTTCCTTCGTTGAGTGGCTTGTCTGGTCTGCAAACTATTGTTACTCTTTCAACAACTGAAGCCGAGGACATGGCTATTGTAGAAGCTTGTAAAGAAGCTGTTTGGCTAAGAGGTCTATACATCGAGCTTTTTGGAAGTACATCTTGCCCCATATCCATTATGATAGTCAGAAAGATATTTATCTTAAAAAGACCAAATGAAATCATATTGATATCAGATATCACTTCATCTGAGAAGTTATTTCTCAAGGTAATATTAAAGTTTGGAAGATTATTACTCATGATAATCTAGTCGATATGATGATAAAGCCAGTTCATACCGATAAGCTTGAGCATTGCTAAGATTTAATCGGTATTACTCATTAGTAGTTTTAGATGTTTGATGCATAAGAAGTGTTTTAAAAGCTATTCGAGAAGTTCTTTGGTTCTTTTTCATTACAGGAGGAATTCGGCTCAAGGTGGTGATTATTGTATTTTATAATTCAAATATAGTCGTCCAACCACTTAATAATCCTATTAGCTTTCTCTAAAAGATATATTTCAACTAGTAATTGATCAGAAATGTGAACTGATCAGAGGTTACAATTGAGATCATCTTTGTATTTGTGATGGACTCTACACCGATTTGCACTAAGATGTGGTGTACAATGGTGTTTGCTCCAACAGGAGTTAGACGTAGCTACTCGAGGTGCTTCTAACTACAACTCTTCACAGTTATCTTCTGAGACTATTTTGCCTCCGAGCAAGGTGTTATTCCTGCCTCTGATCAGGTTACTATTGTAATTTCTGAGTAGGTCCCTATTTCTATTACCGATTAGGATTCTATTCCTTTTACATCTGGAACTCTTGTTCTCAGGTCTATTTATTCCCCTATAAGCCTCTTGATAGTAGAACATGCACAACATGAGTTATCTACTCATGTAATACGTCAAAAGCGTTGTGTAACTTCTCTTTCATATAGTGATTTTGCCGATTATGTGCCTGTGGTTTTTCCGCAAGAGTTTTTTACATTAAATCTTTATCTCATGCTTTGATTATTTTTATTATTTTATATTTTATCGTGAGCTCTATAATAGATGAGGAGGAGGTATATGGCTTGTTCTTTACGGCTTCTAAAAGTGGCTTTTGGTTGTTGTTGTTACAATATCTAACTTTCAAATGGAGTACTTTCTCAAGACAAAGTCTACAAATTAATTGTAGTACACGTTTAAAGACCAACATCTGTACCAGACTAGTAGTGTGCCCGTGCTAACGCTACGGTAAAATACAAAAGAAGATAAAATTTGTAAAAAAATAAAACGAACAATCAGATTCATTAAGATTCACGTCTCATATATTGTATAACCAAATATTTTTGTCACAAATTGAATGTCACATAAATACGTGACCGGTCGGAACCACCCAACACGCAATGCTCAAAAGCCTACAACCAATTCCCAGGTCTTGCGACCGCTTCGCGAGACCATACGACCGGTTAACAGAAGCTACGACCGTTTATCGCGTGATTTAAACACCTTCCCGACCACATACAACACTTTTCGTCGTAAAGGCCAACGTGGTCGTAAATACCAACGTGGCCGTAAAGGAAACATGTTGAGAATCCACCTTAGTAGAACAATCCAGTCACTTAAGATGACCCTTCGAAGTCTTTTCCCTGAGCGGTCGCAATCATATAGTGATTTTTATATAGAGATCAAATTCCACTCCCCTTTTGGACTCCAATCTGAAGTCATCATCCCCTTGAGCTGATGAGAAGGCAAAATGCCCTCCAAAACCTTGACCTGAAGGCATTGCTGTAAAAGTTCAACTTCTCCCTACCCTCTTTAGATGGTATAACGTGAAAGAAAGGAAGCTTTGCCTAACATATAAACCGCAGAACTAATACACTCAAAGTATGCAAAACATTTCTAACCAAATTTACAAAAAGTTCTGGTAAAGGAATTTTAGCAGTTTCGCATGTCCAATATTAAAATTTTAAAATGGTTATCAGGGATATTCAGCAATTCAGAAAGAATTTGTCACATATATGAATATGAATATCTAGAATATTACCTTAAGGAGAGATCATCTCTGCTGGAGATTTTGTTGTGCTAATAGCACTACCCAAATTTGAGTGCTGGAGGAAATTTCCTGTTAGTATGGTATTATGAACCATCATGTTCTTTCTATTTCAACTCACTGAAGCCAAAAACCAAACAAATGCTATCCCTCATTTGCAAATGCCAGGCACACCATGAGTCACGATCTTGAAAATTGCTCCATTTGTTTTAAGGATATACACTCTTCAAGATATAACTGTAAAATGCTACAAACTTCACAACTAACTGACTTTGCTACATATTGGTCAAATAACATTTTGTACCTAAAGGCTATCTTGAGTTCATCTTGCTGAAATTCATTAGGAATGATGCTCCCCCAATCCCTTGATTTTCCAGCAGAACAAAAGCCATAAAGAAGTGAAAGGAAAGTGATAAAGAGTCTGGAGAGTAGCCTTTGTTAGCCATCTTATTTTTTAAGTCCAATGCCTTCCCAAGCATATTATGTCTGCGCAAGCTGAAGATAATAGCATTGTATGCTGAATTCCTTGGATCCCATCTGTCGCAAACCAAACCCTTGAATACATCCAAAAGGGCACCCTTGTCATGCATTTTAGTGCTACGGTAGTTTGAGTTGATGATACAGGCCATACTGTTAGTGAGCCCATTAACTAAATAATGCATTGTAACATCATTAGGACAACACTGGTTGAGCAGCATGCATTCGAAGTACACAGCAGCTCTGATTACTTTATCCTTTTTAAACAGACTACCAATTAGAATGGTATAAGGTATCACATTGGGAATGAGACCTTCACATTGCATATTTGCAAATAAATCTTCTGCAGTGTCTGTATCACCTATCTTGCAGTATCCATTTATTAACGATGAGTATGTAACAACATTTAGTTTGCATCTCCGCTTCATCATATCGCATAATAACCTTAGTGCTCCACTTATGTTACCTTGTTTAGCATAGCCACTGATAAGTGTAGTATATGTAAACTCATCAGGGATACACCCAACCTTTCTCATGCTGCTCATGCATAGAATTGCCTCATTCATCATTCCAAACTGACAATATCCTTTGATAATAGCATTATAGCCGACGATGTCAGGGTGGACACCCTTTTGTTCCATGAATTCAAATATTTTCCTCGCCTCACCAAGATTCTCACTCCTAATGAACCCATCGATTAATGTGGTGTAAACAAATTCATCAGGGTGGATATTTTGCTCAAGCATCTCTACAAGAAGGCCCCTAGCTGCAGGAAGCATTTGTTTCTTGCATAGACCACTAATCAATACATTATATATGTTAACATCAGGGAGCACCTGTCTTTCTGTCATCTTCTCCCTGACAATCAAGGCCTCACTGACCTGCCCAGCAACAACAAGACCATGAATCAACGCTCCAAACGTGACCACGTCAGGAGTGTGCCCTCTTTCCATCATCTCCACAAGCAAATCTGATGCAACTGTCACTTCTCCTCTGATGCAGAAGCCATGAACCAATGGAGTATAGCTAAATTGATTTGGGTTCAACTCCCTCCTAATGGTCTCCCTCAAAAGACGCTCAGCCTCTTGAACATGTCCTTCCCGGCAAAGCCCAAATATCAAAGTATTAAATGTGACAACATCCGGGTCGCACCCGCTTGCAAACATCTGCTTCAAGACCACTATTGCCCGTGATGCAGACCAGTGTTTGCACAACGAGTCAATCACAGTGTTATATATATGCACATTGGGGGACAATCCCCTTCCCCTCATCTCCAAAAGTAAGCTCCCGATCTTCTCTGTATCACCCTTCCTCCCCAGCCAGTTTATAATAGCTCCATATGTCACCACGGTCGGCAAGAACCCCTTCATCTCCATCTCGCCCAAAAGCAGCAGCCCCCTTCCCATGTCGCCGCGCCGGCAAAACCCATCGATCAAGACATTATAGAACACGGCATGTGGAACACACCCCACTCCCCACCTCGCCTCCATCAACCTCCTTCCCTCCTCCACCCGCCCTTCCAAGCACAACCCCCAGACCAGCACATAAGTACTGTAATTATCCGCACCACCTTCCTCGGCAAGCATTTCGTCATACAGCTTGCAGGCTTCGTCCCAGCGCCGCCGCTCCACAAGGAGCCTGAGCAGGCGGTTGCAGTGAGTCACCTCCGGGAGCGAGCCGTACTGCTCTCTGATGCGCTTGCACATCTTCGTGGCCTTCCTGTCCATACCAGCGTCGGCGTAGGCGGCGATGAGCGCGCCGAGGCAGCCGCGCGAGGGCGCAGCGCCCGTGAGGGACATGGATTGGAGCGTAGCGTCCACGGCGTCGAAGCGGCGGGAGCGGGCGAGAAGGCGGAGGAGGGCGGAGTGGGCAAGAGGGGTGGGAGAGGGGTCGACGTGGAGGGCATCATGGTGGTGGCGGGTTTGGGACCAGGAGAGGAGCGCGAGGGCGAGGTCGGGGTCGGGGAGGGAGGAGACGGCGGCGGCGAGGTGGGCGTCGGAGAGCGGGGAGGGGAGGAGGGCAGCGAGGTTGCGGGCCCACGCCGGGTAAAGGCAGCGTCGGGGGCGTGTGCGGCGCGGTGGAGGACGGGGGGAGCGGCGGGAGTGGAGGCTCGGGGGAGAGGCGGAGATGGGGGAGCGGCGGGAGTGGAGGCGCGGGGGAGAGACGGAGATGGGGGAGCGGCGGCGCGGTGGAGGATGGGGGGAGCGGAGGAGAGGCGCGGGGGAGAGTCGGAGATGGGGGAGCGGCGGCGCGGTGGAGGATGGGGGGAGCGGAGGGGAGGCGCGGTTGAGGAGACAGGTATCACGGGGTGGAGGCAGCGTCGGGGGCGTGTGCGTGGGCGCGGGGTGGGCTTCTGGTTCAATGATGTGCATGATCCGGATGATTTTGGCCTTAGGATCTTCAATGAGTAAGAGAAGAAGGCTTGAGGAGAGATCCAAGCCATTCATTTGTATGAAGTTGGATTACTTTGGTACACAAATCTGGGTAGACTTAGATTAGGCATGACTGTGGGGGTGGTTGACGGGGGTGGATTTAGTAAAGAAAATTTTGGTGTATTATAGAGGGGTAGAGATAAAATCACAAACGAGTATCTCTCTCCGTAATCTCTGTCATAAATAGCCCAAAAATCCAAAAAGTTTAACTACAAGATATAAGTCACAGCTAAAAGCAAAAAAATAACAGGCCCATAGGCTACAGCTACACATACTCTTGCGCTATGCATTTGCTCTGCCTCGGGCTCTACTCGTATAGTCTTATGGTCTATCTATATCCATGTCACACGTACGTACTACGTATTGGGTGTTGAGGAATCGTCGCTGGCGACCAGTCCGATCGATTCCTCTGCTTATGCAAAACCATATCAATCATAGAAGACAGAAAATAAAAGATTAAAAACACATAGAGATAGAGAGAACTCTTGGTCTTTCTTTATTGCTTTCTTTCTGATTTCACATACAAAATAGTCAATAGTACCCTCTATTTATAGCCTAGTGATGAGGTGCTCACCATAGACCAAAACTTCAAGCCCAGGCCCAGGTTTCCTAACACTCCCCCTTGGTCACTCATCCGACATATTCATGTCTCGTCAAAACTCCATAAAAACTCAGTGAAAAAATCTGGAGAAAGAGTACATGATACATGTTATGCTGCGTTGCACGAATTGCCTCATTAAAACCTTGGCCGAAAAACTTCAGGAAAACTCGTCAAGGGGAAAAGAGTACAATCCACCCAATTTCATTTAATCTTCAGGATTTATTCTTTGGGTACTCGATCTTCAAGATCAAGTTTTAATAACGAGCTTGAGAAAATTCTCCCTCTGAATTCTGCACTTCTCTAAGTCTCATCATTTCAATTCCTCGTACGCATCTTTCAAAGCTAGATGCTGGAAGTGACTTAGTGATTCTAACTTCACTAACACACCTGTTTTTAATGTTTCCACATACAGATACATGTTAATTTGTGACTTAGTGATTCTAACTTCACATTTGATATAGCAAACAGCACACAGAGGAATAGGTTGCTTAACCAACTAAGTAACACAGCCTTACGCAAATGGATTTTAAGTGAACATTGTACAATCCTATCTAGCAATAGTCTTTAACACCACATAGCACACTATCAATCACAATAAGCAATAATAAGCATATCTGATTAACACCCTAGCACTCACAAACTTCAGAACATCACATATGCATCCATCTAGTTCATGATTGGCCTTGCCAGTGCTTAGCAAGAGTACTCTGTCCAGATCGGATATAAACAACAGCAATCGATATTCAAAACACTAAGCCTAGTCACTGGTAGCAGTAGATGACCAAGGGGCAAATGATTCTACACATGCATTCTGTCTAGTCATTAGAACAAGTCTGTACTAGATTAGGCACACGGCACATAAGGGACACATGGCATAACTCATAGATTCAGAGAAACCTGATATAAGTAGCAGCACAACCAAAAATACACATGCTTATGATTCTATATGATAAACAAGTTTTGGATAAAAGTTGCGCAATCTAATCATACCAGTGCATTGAAGACACTATACACATACTGCGTGCTACTACATCACAGGCGCCCAAACATATTGCATTCTGTTAAAAAGGATTTACAACACACACATACATTCCAGAAACCCATTCATGAACTCACTAGCAAATGAAACTCATGCGCCTTAACAGTAGTATCACCATGAAGCCAAATACTCTACATTGATTGAATTATATGCTATGGGTTTAGTTTGGGATAGAGCCAGTAGCAGTAGAGGGTAACGGAGTAGAATAGCACTTATCTGGTCAATTGGTAGAGGGAGTAGAAGCGGTGCAGAGGGTCCGCCATAGCCGTAGTCGTGGACACAGTGGCCGGCCCGGGGTAGGGTAGGAGATCGGTGAAGACTAGGGCGAAGAGTCAGCGCCAGCCTTCATTGACGGAGACGATGGCGAAGCCGCCGGAGCCGAGGAAGGCGACCGCGTCGGCTAAGGTTCCGCGACGGCGGAGTTGTTGGAGGAGTCAGCGCAAGTAAATGGTAGGAGGAGGTAGAGGGAAGTGAGTGGAGGCGGGGAGGTCGCCGGCGATGGTGAGGACCGCCAAATATGGTAGATCCAGGCGGCAGCGCTAACATTGGGCGTACTGGCATTTTGGGCGGCGGCTGTGCAAGTGAGTGGGGGGATAGGTGGACGATGACGAAGGGAGTCTGAGCAGAGAAAATTGATACTTTGCCATACTATTCGGTGGGTTTCGATAAAATACCACTCTTTAGAATGACCACTATAAAATACCACTCTTAACATTGACACTTTGATTATTTGCCATTTTGATGGTTTTTTAGGATTCTTAATTATTTTTTAACCATTTTCAGATTATTTGCTATGGAAAAAAGACACATTTACCCTTGGGCCAGCAACCCGGCACTGGCAAACAAGTAACCAGAGATCGAAATTTGCCCACCCATCTACCCAGTAGAAACAACCTATGGACATCTGAACCACTCGACCAGCCCCAAGATCTTATCTTTCCACTGAATCTACCAATGTTGAGATTCCCAAGTGATTTTACTCAAAGGTAAATTGTAAATACATGGCAATCCCCCGGATCACATTTTCTGAATTTTTTGTACGGATAATCCGATTTTTATACGAAAATACATAAATATACCTGCGACAAAATTTTTTACAAAAATAGTCTCCAGTCGCCCCCCCATTGGGCGACTTCTGCCTTTCGCCCAACCGGGAGGCGACACAATGGGAATGTCTGAACCGTTGGGCGATATGCAGTCGCTGTACGGTTGAGCGACTGAAATTGAAGTCGCTGTACGGTTGAGCGACTGCAATTTCAGTCGCTTAACGGTAGGGCGACAGGGGTGGATATCCACCGACTGCCGCCCACTACCCCTCATTCTGCCCAGAGAACCACATTTCCCTCATTCTGCGCAGAGAGCCAGAGAGAAGAAGAAGAGAGGAGGAAGGGGAAGAAAAGAAGGGGAGAAGAGAGGGAGGGGAAGAAAAGGAGGGGAGGGGAGAAGAGAAGGAGAGGAGGACAGGGTTGAAGGAGGAGGTGAAGGAGGAAGGAGTCCAAGCTATTCAATCGATTTGGATCCAGGTATTTTCGTTAATTAGGTTATTTTACACTATTATTTAGATGAAATATTGGTGTTAGTAAAAATTGTAGATGTAGTATACATTTTGTAGTATGGAACATTTTGTAGTATAGAAATTTTACTACCATTTTTAGTATAGAAAGTTTAGTTTAGTGTTGAACGATGATATTTGACATGTCGTAAATTTCAATCATACATGTAGGCCTACATCATTAATGGCCAGTACTACATTGAGAGTGTATTATGGTGCTGGAATGATTCGTGAAGGTCCGAATGGTGTGGATTTGAGCGATTTTCCGCAAGTCACTCTCGTACTTCCGGATGACGAGAATGCTCGAATGACAGATGTGCAGCATTGGCTGACCCAGAGTATTTCATTGGACCCCGAGGTGTGCAGCGTCGTTGTGCAAGGGCTTTGGAGCCGGTCTCCCACTGACATCAGATGGGAGTTGAAGACATTGGTGCGCTCTGCTTCGTGGAAGGGCTTTGTGCAAGGGTGCCGGCGCCGTGGATACGAGTGTGTCCTGCTTGTGCAACCGTGCTCACTACAAGCAGCTGCGCAAGCTCGTGCGTCCGCCTATGCTTCGGGAGGTGCTAGCAGCTCGGGCGGGCAGCACGATGGCGGAGCTGATGAAGTTGCTCGTGATGAAGGCAATGCGGTACATGGAGGAGAGTTACAGCCGTCAAGCTATAGAGGGGGAACTGGGCAAACCGATGCGGTATATGGAGGAGAGTTACAGCCGTCAATCTATAGAGGGGGAACTGGGCAAGCCGATGCGGTATATGGAGGAGAGTTACAGCCGTCAAGCTCCAGAGAGGGAACTGGGCAAGCTGATGAAGGAGAGTATAATGAGTATATCGTGCAGCAGATGGAATCTGATGACCAGAGGGCATGGGATGAAGAGCAAGCTGTAGAGGACAATGAGGAGGACAGTTCCGATGATGAAGAAGTTCCTATCCCCCAGGAATGGAACCGGTTTAATGCGGAGGGTATTTCCGCACATGATGAGCATGAATCACCATGGAAGTATCATGAGACAGAGGTTCGGGTTCAAGAAGACCCTGAGGAGAGCGTTCCTTGGCCGGACATGAGGAACCGGTGGTGCAGTCGTCACTTAGAGGCAAACTTTTTCAAGCAATTCCCGAAACAATCTTTGATGAAGCTATTCAAGAGGCTTGCTAGGCAGAACCAGCAGAGAAAATTTGATGCTTTATGGGGGTTGCTGGATGAGCACACCAGGAAGAACGTCGACGAGAGGAGCAATGGGCCGGTCACTCCTGGGGCGGCACAACCGCAATGCTTGCCAGCAATCGATGAGTCTAACCCAAGTGGTCCAAGAAGGAGGAGCGCGCGAAACATCAAGTGCTTCTCGCAGTGGATCGAGGGGGAACCATTGGAGAAGTGGTCGCTGTTGCACGACACGGATGGCGCAAGGTACGGAATAATGACAACTAACCTTGCCGAGGTGTACAATTGGGTTCTCAGGGGTCTCCGTTCTCAGCCCCTTGTCGCCATCATGGAAGGTGTTCTTCACAGCACAATCCGCTACTTCAGGGAGAGGCACGCGAGTGCCGCACTTCATGCGGCCAATCCCGGAGCCCTGTATTCGTCAAAAATTACTGCGTACATGGAGACGAAGGCACAGAAGGGTCAATTGCACACAGTGCATTGCATGGGCAACAGGGAGCATCGTTTCGAGGTGATACTCCGTGACAGAGCCGGATTTGGGACATCTCGTTCACTTATTACTCACGAGGTATGCCTTGGAGATCATGCAAACGAACCTAGCTGCACATGCAACAAGCTTAAGTTGTTACACAGGTCATGCTCTCATGTCCTCGCTGCATGCGGAACCGTGGGCATAGATCCTTCCAACTTCATGTCCGAGTACATTTTCAAGGAGAGAATACTGCAAGCTTGGTGTGGGGAGCTCCGGGGGTTCAGGGCGGTGGGAAACTTCACCACTTTGGACATTTCAGCAAGGACCTGGGTTCCGGATATTAACATGCTGAAGGGTGGGAAGGGTCGGCGACAGAGCCGACGTATTAGAAATGACATGGACGAATCACAAGTTGGAACATCTGGTGCACGTTGTGGGCGATGCGGTCAGGAGGGGCACACAGCTAGACGATGCAATGCATGTCCTGATCAGTAGTTGGTGTTGTAATGCATGCTAAATTTCATGTACCATTTGTTAACCTTGTATGCTACATCCCTTTTCTGTAATGCACTTATTTCGTGGACATCTGTGCTCAGTATTGCTTGTGATAACAACTCCACGAAGATAACAAGTAATCCATCACATGCTTAACACCAGAAGTTTCAACGAAGGTCACAGAAAATGAAGGCGTCACGCACTTATAACACGAAACAACACATACATTACACATACAGAATTTATGAAAAGTAGTACACCCAACATTTTAATTCAACACAACAGTCCTACCGCCACAGCATCAACACATGAACAAATACATGAACTAAAATACGACACAACCATAACCCTCGTTACCTACATGCCAAACGAGCCTCGTGGCACCCACATGGAGAATTGCTGAGGGGGCCGCCTCGGACGTGGCTGGCCGTCATGGTAGTGGCATGCACATATGCAGCTCGGGTTCGCGCAGCAACATGTGGGATCATAAGAGCTTCCTATATTCACGACCTCCTCGTTGCCCCTCTCACGTTGCATCTGTTCGCGGAGGTCGTTGTTCTCCTCAGTGAGACTCTCCAGCCGGTACTCCAAGTCCCATATTCGCGCCCATAATGTATCCACATAACGATCAACATACCGTTCATGAGGAGGGTCGATCCAGCGAGAGAAGTCGCATTTTGCCATCTGCAAAAAAAAGGACGGTAAACTTCGAGGGTCCATAAGCAATAAAAATTGTAATATTACTAATTTGTACCCCGGAACGTGAGCATCGGAAGAAACGTCGGCCGCCATCGTTTGGGGAATCCAAAATCTGCACGACCGCGTACTCATTGTGTCTGCATTTCGGCCAAGCTGGTTGAGCACGGCGGCTTGGTATCAATCGGTACTGTGGACCGAACATATCCCTCCTTTCTAAGGGAATGTCTTCCTTCGGTGACCCAAATCCCACTGGCCCCTCGGCTTCCGACATGATATGTTCGATTTACAATGTCATGGGACCCCAACCCTGCTACTTATAGCAAAACGGGGCAGCTTCATGCAGTGACCAAAAACAAGATTACAAAAGAGGTCAGCTTTTGCTCAGTGAGATGACAAAAGAGGCCAGCTTTTGCTCAGTGAGATGACAAAAGAGGTCAGCTTTGCTCAGTGAGATGTCAATAGAGTGCAGCTTTTGCTCAGTGAGATGACAAAAGAGGTCAGCTTTTGCTCAGTGAGATGTCAATAGAGTGCAGCTTTTGCTCAGTGACATAACAACACGGCCCAGCTTTGCTCAGTGACATGACAAAAGAGGTCAGCTTTTGCTCATGGAGATGACAAAAGAGGGCAGCTTTGCTCAGTGACATGACAAAACGGGGCAGCTTTGCTCAGTGACACGACAAAACGGGCCAGCTTTTGCTCAGTGACATGACAAAACGGGGCAGCTTTGCGCAGTGAGATGACAAAATATGCCAGCTTTGCGCAGTGAAAAGCCTTCATACGGACTGTTTCCTGCTATGAATTTATTACGAGACTACAGGCTCTGAAAATCCTTCATAGGGTCATTTATTGCTACACTGGAATCCTGAACAGATTCCTATGTCGTCCTCTCCATGGACTATGCCCACTGCACCAGATAACCTGCCTACATAAAGGCCTCCCTCCTATGTCTTCCATACCACATCTCCTCCTCAAGGCATCACAATACTACTACACAACAATGTCTTCCTGGAGGTCCGACCCATTTGGAGTGCCGGAGTGGCATGAGCGCCCGAAGTGCCATTGCGGCTTTAGGACGATGTTGGGAGTCTGGACTGATCGAGTACAACGAGCCAAATACGGCCGTAGGTTCTTCAAGTGTCCTGTCCTGGATGACGACTTCGTGGTAACGACCATAACTAAATCATTTCTTTTCCGTTATCGTTTTTCAACTTGATCCATGACATCTACCACGCCACACATAGGCTTGCGGGTTCATGGAATGGGTGGATCGGGTGCCGCTGGCATGGCCAAATAACCGGGCAGTGGAGGTGGAAAACAAAGGACAATACTTTGTCAAGATGACTCAGGCTCGCGAGGTGGAACGACAGATGCGGCTTGAGCAAGAGCGCCGCGTGAGGGTGGACCAAATCCGTCTGAAGGGCAAGGAGGATGAGCTGCAAAGGAGGCGGGAGCAGCTAAGTCTGCGTGAAGCAGCCATCAAGCGTCAGGAGGAAGAGCTTCAAGCTCGTGAGGCAGCCCTCAAGTCCAAGAGTGATAGGAAGAAGGATGCAGCGGAGCCATATTCAAGGCGCGACAAAAAGGGGAAACAACCACGCTACACCCAGTAGACAAAATGTGGCGAGGAAAGTGGCCCCGGTCCACACAGTAGGTGGTACGAGCAGTTGGGTGGGTTAGTCGCATATCATGCTATATGTTATGCATGTAATAAAACTGCAAGCGGCATGTTACTCCCAACTGTATTATGAAGTTTATTTCAATTCACATAAGGTTATTATCTCGTGTGTTCGCATTCAATGATTCAGATAGCAAATCATGTAACAATATTAACATACCAGTTTTCTTCGTACACTAATTCTTAGTAACATAAAAATATCACTTACCAATGTATATATCAAACGTTCTACAGTCAATTGTTCTTAAAAAAATTTCTCACAATTTTTAATGCACGTACAACATACAATAAACATAACCTTTTATTACAACTACACCATATTTTTTCCAGTTTTAAACTACAAAATTGACAAAACTCTACAAAATCACGGGGACTGAGTAAAGTCGCCCTTCCATTGGGCGACTGCGTTATAAGTCGCCCATCCATTGGGCGATTGCCATGCAGTCGCCCAATGGGAAAGCGACTACTTGCAGTCGCTCGAAGAACCAGCGACAGATATTGTGTCGCCTCCCGGTTGGGCGAAAGGCAGAAGTCGCCTAATGGGGGGCGACTGGAAACTATTTTTGTAAAAAATTTTGTCGCGGGTATATTTATGTATTTTTGAATAAAAAACGGATTATCCGTACAAAAAATTCCACATTTTCTTACCAAAATAACAGCACCAAATTTAGCTCACCAAACAAGCAAGAGCGCGAGCAAACAAACAACTGCAACCACCAAACAATCCCAAGATCAAGAAGGTAAAGAACAAATCTACACCAATGCACTGCGACAGACAGCAAGCAAAGAGCTTGAGGTTGAGGGCGGAGCGAACGGTACCTCACCTGGGCGGCGGTGTCCCAAATCTGGGCCTTGACGACCTTGCCGTCGACCTGGAGGCTGCGGGTGGCGAACTCGACGCCAATGGTGGACTTGGACTCGAGGCTGAACTCGTTCTTGGTGAAGCGGGAGAGGAGGTTGGACTTGCCCACGCCGGAGTCGCCGACGAGCACCGCCTTGAACAGGCAAACAAGTAATAGGTTGATGCTGCAGATGGGAAGAAAGCCGCACAAGAGAAGTCGGGGCAGGGGTGGCGCCGTGGCCGGCCGGGGAGGGGCGGCGCCGTCGCTGGGGAGGGGCGCCGCGCCGGGTTGCTTGCCCAAGGGCAAATGTGTCTTTTTCCCATGGCAAATAATCTGAAAATGGTTAAAAAATAATTAAGAATCCTAAAAAACCCTCAAAATGGCAAATAATCAAAGTGTCAATGTTAAGAGTGGCATTTTATAGTGGTCATTCTAGGGAGTGACATTTTGTCGAAGCCCACCGAATAGGATGGCAAAGTATCAATTTTCTCGTCTGAGGAGGCCGCTGAGGGGGCGGATGACTGAGAGGTGAGGGGGAGAGGATTAGGGTTAAGGGGAGTGCTGCGGGAGCTGGCCTGAGCGGGCCGGTCGGATGGGCTGAGGGCGCCTGACTGGGCCACGGCAGAGAGTGGGCCGAGGGTTGGGTTTTAGCCATTGGTAATAGTGAGTCCTATGAATTATCCTCCTTTTTAGTTGATGCTGCATTTACACATATACCACCCTTGTATTATTCCGATGCGAAATGAACAACTGAAAGCAGTACCAAATACTTACCTGTAAGATCGTGTCAATTAGGAAAGCTGCACAGCATGCTTGAATAAAGTTTTGCATCATACTTAGGAACATGCATTATTAAGGCTTTGCATCATACTTAGGATGTGAATAGAGAATGCTGTAAGTCCTAACTTTGGAATTATTATTAGGAGTTAATTCCGATGGCAGCCTAGGACACATAGGATCCGTTTCTCGTGTTGACGAGCTGGCGGGAGCACACTCAGGTATGTTGCTCCTTTGGTCGTATATTCTGGCACGGCTATAAGGAATAGGTTCAGGCCATCAGAGAGTATATGATAGGTATCCTTGATAGAGATTAGTATTAAGTAAAAATCAGAGAGAAAGAGAAGATAACTATATGGTAAAGTATCGCATAGAAGGGGTAGGAACCAAGAGGGATTAATCAAGAATTAGGTTTGTTGTTAGAGGTTGAGCAGAAAAGTTTTGGCGACGAGAAGATATAGAAAACACACTATTCGGTTAGGCAACCGGTGTGTGACGGAACATAAGTTCAAGGTAGGTCGTTCATAGTGTATCGGTGTACATGAGCAAGGTATTCTAATACTATGTAACTAATAATATAATTTGCTGCACATATGTATTCTAATACTATGTAACTAATAATATAATTTGCTGCACATATAATCAACATATTGCTTAAGATTAAATAGAGGTATATATGCATACATACATTTTAGAAAAGAGTAACTAATAGAGAAAGAATAGAGGCATGCAGTTACATGATGGAGAGTAGTTATCAAGAACCCCAATAACTTATTATGCTCAAAAATAATTTTCTTTCATCAAAACTTATACTTTGATTATGTTTCTTAAATTATATTTTTGTCAAGCTTTTATTGTTATATCCAATTTTTGTGATGCCTAAAAATGTAAATAATCTATAAGATACATAAATATATTCTTAAGCATCTAAGTTATATAATTAATACTACAATCTATAAAACAAATATAGCTGCGTGAATGCATGGGTCACCCTACTTGCTTCATGTACAACAACTAACTTGGGGGGGGGGGTACAAACGGACTATTTCTACCACTTGATCAGCAGTACTTTGGTGTGTGTGTGTGTGTGACGATGTGTAGTCAAATGCGTATATTCACTCACACAAAACATTCATCCTGCCCCCCCCCCCCCCCCCCCCCCCCATGTTTGATATCGGCGCCAACGTGGATCGCCGGATTGCGCTGTGTGACAGGCAACTCATGTAGCATCCATCTGGGGCAAGGCGCAGCAATGATCGAGGCATGGAGCCACGGGTGGCCCCAGCAGCCGAAAAGTCTCCCCTTGCTGCATTGCCTGCCTCGCTGGTCGATCGCCAGAAAACGACCACCGGAGCAAATCGCCAACAACTAGCAGCAGAGCAAAGGCAAGCCCTCGTGACGACGAACTGTTCACGCGAGGTGCAGACGCTGTCCATACCCCCACGATACTACACGCAGTCGCAGACACGAGGAGTTGCCTACGACTTCAGAGATCTTCAATGTGATCGACTAGGTTGGCGGGGAGCGGATATCCCTGCAAGTGTGCGCCGCATGTCCCCAGGCTTATCTCGCCGGAGGCTACGAGATCGATCGCAAGAGTAGAGAGGATGTAATCGTATCATGCGGTGTGGATGATGATGGATGGCGGATGGGTCTATCGTTGAAAGTTGAGACTGCGGTCAGGCAAGGCCACGCCGCGCGCGGTCTGTGTGGGCCGAGAGCTACTACAAGTCCACAACAACTCTGATGCTAACACGATGTGGACCTTGAGGGCGGGCTGGTGTGTCAAGCTTGGCCTTTCGACAAAGACTCGGTCGAATCGGGGGGCCAGATGGCTGTTTTGCCTGTTTGACGATGCTGCCTGGATGGAACCAATCCAGGGAAAAATCTCTCGGTCTGCAAAAAAAATTCGCCAGGCAGCGAAAGAGACGATATATAATGGTCTGAGACTTCGTAGGCACCTACTAGTTGACTCGTTTAGTCGTCGTTTGCACCCTGAGGCGTACGTACTTCTGGTGAGCAGCCACTTGTGGTACGGACGATGGCTATTCGGGGGCCTGCAAATGCCACAACTGAATTATACACTACACAGGCCTTAGCTTGACCGCCATGTTCATACGTTGATATTTAATTTCCTATATATAGCGAGAACGACCTGCATAAAAAAAATATAAGTAAAAAATCGCGTCATGTTTGCCACAGAGTTGCCTCAGCTAGGCTGATCCGCATGCCACGCGTGGTCGGCCAATTCGTCAACTGGAGTTAACTAGTGCATTATTTCACCTAAACAAAAGATTTCTTGCGTACACGTACACATGGAGATGCTATGCTTTTTTGTAGGCTTCTCCTTATCCATTTTTGTATTGGAATCACCTGGTTAATTGATTGATTCAGGGTCAATGCCGTTTTGATTAAATAGCTAGCTCCAATACCGGAGTATTTTGCTTGCCTTGCCTTTGATAAAACGATTTTGCACAAGCTAGGGAGGCTAACATTCGATGGGGACGTATAATGTAATTCAACTTGAAATGGCGATAATGGAGGAAGCCAAGAAGGTGACCGTCTCCCTTCCCCTGTATGCACGCATGCAAATAGCAAGTTCACATGCCTTTCCTTCGCAATGATTGGGCAGTGGTTCGCATATACCGAACCCAACTCGATCAATCGATACTTGCGGCAATATTGGCCATGCATCTTTAGTTCTTTACGCCAGCAAGAATACTAGCGCTGCTAGCTTTATTGATTTCGTTTTCCTTAGAGTACGCCTAATTCGACACGCCTTAAAAAATTCGCCCGATCGGCTGATTGATTCATTCTTCGGATTGGTTCTTGGTTATCCAGACAGATAGATGCTAAAATATGCGATAAGCGAAGTATAACTGCAGAGGTTGATCGGAAAAAGGTATAACTCATGGAAGTTGTAAGCTATGGCTTTCACTGTCACACCAGTGATTTTGTATGCACATATAAAGTGTGATTATGTCCTCATGAGGTGTATATATATATATAACAGGGGCACCATGGTGCCCAGACTATATGATTGAGACTTTCCATTCATGATTAAGACTTTCCATCCATGATTGAGACTTTCCATCCTGATATTATATATCATTGCACTTGCACGCATCTAAAAGCAATTTAAAGGTAGGGATGCTTGGTGTTCGGGCACCATAGTGTCTACATATATATATATATATATATATATATATATATATATATATATATATATATATATATATATATATATATATATATATATATATATATATATATATATATATCGTTATTTGCTCGTATAATAATGGGAGAAGATAATAAGCGGGAAGGCAGGCACCAGTCATGTTCATCGCATAGTGAGGGTTAGAAGAAAAACGACGGCCATCTTCCCACGACGAAGGGTCGATGGAGATTAAATGGTTTTCACCGTGGCCCACACAAGCGTTGGACTCCCTAAAAGTAGTACAGTAAAAATGACTATCTGATCGCTAAGACAAAAATATCTCGTAAGTTGCACATGGACTCGATCAACTGTCGTGTTTAGTAGTCCAACGAAAACGCACGCACCACAGTAGACCAACAGGATTGAGAGGGAAAGAGAAATGGAGATATGTGGTTGACAAGTGGGCTTAAATGTAGTTACGATGTGGGAGCATGCTTGCGTCTTTTTGTGCAAGAGAGCGTGATCACATAACTGGAGAAGCCGAAAGTCAAGATAAGGTAGCGAAAGAGGGAGGAGGGACTACAATGATGTAGCGAGAGGGGGAGTAGAGCGAGACTTGTGTTGGATAAGAGAGAGCTGATGCGAAGGGCTCATTTTGGCAGAATCTTAGATGTTTTGATATGTCAATTTTAGCGTGATGCTAATAGAAAATATCGGCATGATTCGTTTTCTATATAGCAATCAAAAATATAGTGGACTGCATCACCTGCAACCAATTTAGATGTCCAATAGCTCTGTCGTAAATGACATTACTGACAGTACACTCGCTATTACGGCGAACATATCCGATAGTCCTATCGGCGTTCCTGACGAGATCCCACGCTGGCATCGCCCATTCTCTCCGAATATTAAATTAGTAGTTATTGTTACCTTGACTGTTCTCACGTGATGCTGCTATTGCACAGTGAAATTGAAACTTAAAGTGGTATATTTGTCAGCACACAATGAATAGGCATAGCAAAAACTCCTATGCGGGTGCTCCACACACCAAAAAAGATATTTTTGATAAAATTGCAATTAAGGGTGCAAACAGAGCGAATAATTTTTGTCCAATCAACCGACCAAAGGCTCACAGACCGAATACGGAAAAGGTAAATGGGTATCCGATACTATTCTATCCAACTCCAAAGAAAAAAATGAAATATGATATGGGATGAGTGATATCCGTTCGTATATATTTGTATATCAAGTGATATAAGTAAATCTATTGTGACTTCACTTAGGAATAAGATAACAGATAGACGTATTGTTGTATCTAAATATGTGGAAAATATGAGTGCTCTTCTTTTGACATATCGGTGATTAGTCACTCTGTCTTTGTTCTGATTGCACCTCTACTATTCAATGTCCTGTGTAGGGGTACAAAAGAAGTAAATAATTTCCGTCTGACTGACCGTCCGAAGGCTTGTGGATTAAATATGCAATGGAGAAATAGGTATCTGGTACTATCCGTATCCGATTCTGACTCCAAGAAAAAATATAGAATATGATATAGAATAAGTATTATCTGTCTATATCCGCTTTAATTGCACCACTAATTACAATGGCTCATAGACTGCTATATCATTGTCTGTTAGGATCCTATATGCAACGGCGAAACCAAAAATATGAGAAGTTTTTCAAGCAAACTACAACTTATAAACGACTTTCATAGCCCACAAATGGTATTATGGAACAATCGCAATAGGAGTATCTAATCTTTACTATTTAATAAATTTGAGTTGGTGGTTGGTGCATTCTTCTTCCTACCTTCTCAACCGGCCGATCTGAATACTGAAATCTTGACCATCTATCTAACACTCCTCTCCCTCTCTCTCATATCTAACTACTCATTCTCTCCACTTCCACCAACAGTTACCATCTTACACCTCCTCTTCTACCTGGCCTCTCTCGCCTCCCTCCCCTCCTACTTAGATTGTATAATTTTTTTATATGCCCTATCTTTCTTGGTGATGTAAATCTGTGAAATTTATATAGTTAGAAACTGATGAAAATTAACTCATCATCATTTGAATTATGCCCTTGATTCCTCTTGCTTTTTGACAATTGACCTGCACTAGCTGAATGCCCGTATGTTGTTATGGATTAAAAACTTTTAGAACATGTTTGTATATATATTCTAAACTTTTTTACTATCCGTGAGTTTTTTTAAAAAAATCATAGTAACACACGGATATTTAGCTAGTTCCTTTGGAAAATGAGAGATGCTCCACTACACGTTCCACGGGATTCGGTCAGCGTTGTTGTATTTTGTAGTACACAGAGAAACGCACCAGTGGCGAATCCACCGGGTAGGCTTCATCAGGCTGAAGCCTACCCTCCACCGATTGACCAACCCCCCCTCCTGGCTCCTCCGGCGTGACCCTTCAGGCTGCAGCTGTGACCTGCCATTATGCCATGGTTGGCGACATGGCGTTGGCGTTGCTGCAACCTGCAAGCAACAAGCCGGCAAAGAAGAAGAGCAAGGCCGAAGAAGCAGCAAAGCCAGGCCCAATTCACGTCTGTGGCCCGCCCACCGGCCCACATCCCCACCAGTACTCTGTTCCCGTGTCCCAAAATTCCCCAATCCCCAATCCATTCCCCAAATCCCCAAATCCCAAAATCTGGAGGCGCCTAGGCGGGGAGGCCGAAGCCGAAGCCCGGAGGCTGGAGGCGGGGAGGCGCAGGCGCCCCGCGCGGCCGCGCCTGAGCCTGAGCCGGGGAGACGGGGCCACGCGCCGTGGGGAGGCGCTGACCGCTGACCGCCTAAGCCTGAGCGGCTGAGTCGAGGGCGGGGATGCCGGGGAGGCCGGTGGCGGGGTCGCGCCGTCGAGGGACTGAGAAGAGAAGGGGAGGCCGAAGGTGGGGTCGCCGTCGCGGGGAGCCGGGGAGGCCGGAGGTGGGGTCGCTGTCACAGGATTGAGAAGAGAAGGGGAGGCGGAGGTGAGGTCGCCGTCACGGGGAGCCGGGGAAGCCGGAGGCGGAGCCTGGAGGCTGGATCGCCGGAGCCTGGAGGTTCTGCAAGTCTCGCTGAGGCATGAGGGCCTGAGGCCTAAGGTGGTGAGTGATTGAGTCAGTGACACTGAGTGTACTGATATCATTTCTAAGTTTTAACGGCGAACGGCCCAACTGATTGTAGGTTTGCATTTGTAACTCATTTCTTAATTAGTCCACCAACTGATTTTATGGTATTGTTAGAATATAGTGTGGTATTATTATATATACTCAATTGGCATTTAATTCGTAGGTTTATAATAATGGAGAAACGAACTTTGTGTATGGTTCTTTTATTTTAAATGTTCATGATCATTTAAGTAATTAAGTACAATTTGCTATTGTATCACTAATTTTTATAATTTTGATGTACAGGTTGTTACCTACTGGAACCATATTTATATGTTTTTGGGATGCTCTTGCCATTAGCGAGGTACCTCTATTGTATTTCTCTTTTTTTGCTTTACTTTTATTCATGTATAAAACTAGGAATTTGATTGCACAAAAATACAAAACTATGTTTGTTACAAATTAGTTTAGTCATTCGAGGCGTAGGGCCAATAATTCTAGAAAAAACTTATGAATTGATAGAAGAATACATACTCTTTTAGCCCACCCTCATTTTCTTTGCTGGATTCGCCACTGAAACGCACCACAGTAGACCAATAAGATTGAGAGGGATAGATTAATCTAGACATATGTGGCTGACAAGTAAGCTCGAGTCTAACTACGATGTGTGCATCTAGAGTGTTTTTTATGCTACAATTTATTAATTTAATAAATAGTAATTATTGAAAAAAAATTAATCCAAAAATCGACTAATAAAACTTTTCATCCAAGAGAGAGCGCAGTCACACTTCTTAGAAAGCCAAATGTCAAAATAAAGGCAATGAGAGACGAAGATGAGGGGCAAGGATGATGTACCAAGAGGGAGAGGAGTGCAGCGAGATACGTGTTGGCTAAGAGAGAACTGATGCAAAGGAGACGGCACATTTTGGTATAATTTTACATGTTTTTATGCGTCAATTCTAGCATGTCGCCGAGAGAGAATATCAGCACGACTCGTTTTTCTATTTAGCAATCCGGATATATCTACATGTTGCTGATATAGTGATATTTCTATGGTTCCTGAATTTGAAACTTATTAATGTGCTATACCTATCAGCACTCAATACAGAGGGCATAGAAAGAAAAACTGCTCTGTGGATGCTCCACACCAAAAATTATACCACGATAAATCACACGTCTAGTAAAATTTTATACGCCTATATCATGGTAGGGTAAGATCCTTATATATGCAATTGCGGTAGCAAAATCATGATATTCTTTTCAAAAAGAATCTAAAAACTGAAAAGTTACAAATGACTAACATGAATGGCCGTGAATGGCATTCTGGAACATGCAAAATAGGAGTCTGGCCTGTTCTTTTTGGCTGCAGCTTATGGTTTTTAGCTGTGGCTTGTAGCTTTTGGGCTGTTTGTACGAGAGATTACAGAGTAACAGAAACTCACGTGCGGTTTTTGCCAATATAAATGAAGTCAGTAAAGTATATACTACAATTAACTGATAGACCCTATCTTAAAAAAATACTCCGTTTAAAAGTTAGTTACTGTAGAAAAAACCAAAAAACAGCTTTTAGAAGCTGAAAAGAACAGGGCCTCTGATCCCTCTGGATGGAAGAGGAGCAAGCGCTTCACCGCATGGGTCGCGATGATCCAATTAACACTAAAGCACCATATGACGAGCTCCAGCATAGTATTGTAATGAATTATTATTAAGTTTACAGAGTAAATATTTAAATTTTTGCAAAATCTGTATTTTATCCATTTTTTTACCATATTGTCAGCCAGACCGCTGGTATGGCATCGGTTAGACCGCTAGGAGCGGTACGACCGCAACGGTCAGACTGTTGGCCCGTAGTATCACGGATTACTTACCAGTTGCAATTTTCAGATAAGCCTAGATGGCAATTTCTTGAGATTTTAGAAAATTGAGTTATGGATTGATTTGGGTTGACATAGGTCAATGCATATATATTCCATGAAGCATGTTTTGACTAATGTGGGTTAGGTTGTAAAGAACTTGTGTCCAAAAAATATTTTCTTGGTTTTTGGATGTGCAAGGACGCTTGGAGTCAATCATGGTCAACAACGAGAATTAAGGCTATGCTTATGGAGAAGTTGAGACCCAGAATGATCAAGAATGCCATGTGAGATGGCTGGGCTCAAGCATGACACAAAGAAGGTGGAAATATTGAAGGGCGGTTCGAGCGACATGTTGCATCATGTGGCTTTGTTGGTCTAAGTGAGACATGGTCTGGTGAAATCGGAATGTGAGAGACTTACTAAAGCGTGGCAAGTCAATGGTGCATTTACATATGGCAAGCATCACGATTGCTTGCAGGGGAAGATGAAGAGCGGGGTCAAGAAAGGGTATTTTGGTAAGTTGATCAAAATACCAGAAACTATCTTGGATCAAAACCGTTGTGCTTGAAAAAATGGTTTAGGTCAAGGAAAAACTAAGAAGATCAAGTTGGATCAAAGGCTAATAATTTAGCGGATTCAGACTTATGTGCTTTGAAAAGCATACAAAAGTAGGGATACAAATGGATCGAATACGGACAGATAATGTAACTATCATATTTGTTTTCATATTTTTTTTCTCAGATGCGGATACGAATATAGATACTCTGATACGAGTACAAATACAAATAATATCGAATACAGATACGGAGCGAATACGAATCAAGACAAATACGGTCACAAATATTTATCGGAACATGAAAACCCCTTAAACTATACATCCAAAAAATGAAAACACATAAATAGTTTATCTTATCAAAACATTAATGAAATCTAAACAAGCATAAGTATTTTTATCCATAATAGTCATACTACTATACAGATTTTAAATCTTCAAATGGCAGTTAATTTTTTATAAAGTTCTAAATAATTCTTAATGGATTTCTACCATTTAATGTGACTAATAAATTAATTAAAAATTTAAATTTGCATCAAAATGATTTAAACGACAGTACATCAATTTAATTGGTATAAATTTTAATATATCGATAATACTAAATTTATTTTTAATAAACATAAATATTTGCTAGTGGGCTGGTGGCATGGGAGATCAGAGAGACTGGCTTGGGCTGGCAACATTGGGCTGAAATCTCGGATATCCGGATCCATATTATCCGGGTAATCTGTATTCGTATTTGCCAGATATCAGGCCTACTGTATTCGTATTCGTTTCTGACAAAACAAAATCCGTATTTTTTTTCCAATCCGAGAATTATCCAAGGAAAATTCGATCCGACACAATCCGTATTCATTTTCATCCGGATCGGTCGGAAACTATCCAATCCGTTTTCACCTCTATACATAAGTGTAGTGTGTGAGTATAACTCATGTTGTGTGCGATGTAGCACACCCCCCGGTGGCCGTTTATCCGATTAACCCACAAGGACTACAGACTCACTAAACATCTGGTTTTGGTAGAACTTTTTAGAGAGAAGCAACAGGGGGTTCGGACAGGCCGATGAACCAACACTACCGACTCCATCTTTTAAGTAGTGTAGATACATTATTGAAAAAAAGTTACAGGAATGGACCCTTTTCTCCAGTCAAACTGGCCTGACTGCAAATTGCTCCAAAAACAACAATTTACAAACTTAACTTTCTATCCTTCCAAATGCCAAACTCAAACTCTGCAAACTCTTTGAACCAAAAGTCAATTACTCATCACAAGAACAGGGTAATCTCCACATGGTCTCACATACTTACCACCAATACAGACGAAATACACTTATTTCAGACGATGATAAATACAACTAAACATAATACAAAATAATCATCAATATGCATATAGCTGAGCTACCAATTATGCCTATAGCCATGAGCTAATAATACGTGTACACATATATTTTCTACATTATTGGTAATGGCACCAAAGCAATATATATGTGCATACCTAATTAATTTGCAAACAATGGCAATAAGTGTACAACAACAATGCGACCTTTTTTATCGTTATTATAAAATAGTACAAAAAGTTACAAATAATAACAATGCACAAATAATACATCATTAACATTACAAATAAAGTATAAAAATATACAAATAATAATAGTGTACACATAGCAGTACAAAAAGGTCAGCTATTAGCAAAGAATCATTATTATCACCACTAATACATCACTAATTACAAAATATCATCTGCGCAACTAAATACATATATCATCTAAATATAGTTACAAAGTGCATTCTATATAACCAAATCACCATTAAGCTAACAAAATATTAATGACATATTAAGTGCATTTCTTGGAGGTGAATGAAATATAGCTCTTTATCAAGGTCTTCACGGAACCACATTCATTCCAACTGCAAAATTCCCTAAATCACAACAAACTAATTCAAACTCTTTTCTACACTTTCTTGCTTTTCCCTCATCTCTCTTTCACTCGGCAGGGAAGATACTCAACTGTGCAGCTTCAGATGAAATAGCAGGGAGGAATATGAGCCATTTTTATGCCCGTGCGGAGGGATTGCCGATGGACAGGAGCATGTGGGCACACACAGGTGCATGAGGCAACGTCAAGTCCAACCAAAAGCCACAAAAATGACTTTCAAGTGCGTCGCGTCTGGCAGGTCAACCACTCAAGTACCTACCGAGCTAGGGGTGCTCGGTAGCGCCAGCCGTCGCCCCGCTTACCACGCTCACCTTCTCCTAAGCGCTCACATGCCCTACCACAGCTGCACTAGCCTGCCGAGCTAGGGGATGCAGCAAGTGTCAAGTGTTGCATGTCGTGCTTTCCGAGCTTAGGGATAATGCTATTTTTTTTTTATAAAAATGAACATTCGAGGGCCAAATTTTAAAAAAAATCACTACAGTGCTACAATTGTGAACAGTTTCCCCTACTTGATCTTGCTCTATGCCAAGAACTTATAAGTGATGGAGATAACTCATGGAGATCAATTCCCATTTATCTAGGTATCAGGTTTTATAAGTACTTGATGTTGCCCGGTTTTTGCTTGGATTTGATCTTTTCGTGAGATTTTTGATCTAGTGTTTTTACCTCAAATCTTTGGAAGTTATTGCTTGGTATGCATGTGGGGATACATCTAGAGTCATCTTGACCACCCTCGACCTACGAGCAAGTTATATTCTTTGTTTTCCCTTTTTTGCCTAATTTTAGTGCAACCTTACTTTAAACAAAAAAGATCAGAACTTTGACAACAATTTTCTTGATCATTAATTAGACTAAGTTCTTGACATTCTAGAGAATGTGCATGCCAAGTTTAAGTGATTTGGTGCCTAGGTTTGAGAGTTGGGTCATTTTGTGGTTTGAACCCGGTTTTGCTGCAGCAGAGACTTAGGAGCCAAAAGATCCCAACCTTCTTGTGATCTTGTAAGATATCTCATTGTTTTAGGTTTCTAAGATTGTGATTTTGCTTTGGTTCAAATTTTGAATCATTTGGACCTTCTATTTGAAAGTTGTGTGGTTTTTGTTCTTGTTCCTATGCTGATATGAGAGAAAGTTAGTACCGCTCATTACATGGCGGTAGTACCACACCTATATGGTGATAATACCGTTCTGAGGTGTCAAATCCCGTTTAGCTTGGTTTTTCTTGAGAGTTTCTCTAGGTTGCTTAGGATGTAATTTTATAGTTTTTTATAGCTATTGAAATGAATGACCTTAACAATATTGAGGCAAAAGATTATAAAGCAATCGTTATCGATGTAGTTCCTATTCACCTCTCTAATCACCGTGTTCGGTCCTACACATGTGTGTCGACCTTCTCGTGGCTGGCCGTCAGAAGTCGCAAATTTCAGTTGGCCAACCGAGGAGAAGAGTAGCGCGAAGAACACAACCGACCCACTGACTGATTCCTATTGGCAAGTGCACTCTAGGCTAGCTAGCAAACAGATCATGTGGCATTTTGGCGAGTGACCGTCCAAAAGATTTGTTCAGGAGCATTATTGCCTTTGCAATTTGCAAAGTCTGCCAATTGACGAGTTAATGCGCACGGATGCTGCAGTATCGGCCGTTGCTCGCTCGGCAGCTCCCTGCATTCTGATCTGGCACCTAACCCCGGGCGCTCTGTCGCTTTTATTTCGGTTTATTCTCTGTTTTAATTGCATGGAACCCGGAAGGTGGCAGATGCATTGAAAGTTTTGATCGTTGGCCTGTTTTTTTTCCTTCGGTTTACAGCTTTTAACTATGGTTTATAGCTTTAAATTGTTTATGAAAAAGAGTATAGAGTAACATAAATTCGTATGATTTTGATCGATATAAATGAAGTCGCTATAGTATATATTACAATTAACTTATAGACCTCGTCTTGAAACACTCACTTTAAAAATTAGTTATGATAGAAAAAATAAAAAAATAGCTTTTAAAAATTAAAAAGAAAAGACCCAACACGATAAGTGAATTATTGCAGCAGGGATAGAGTTGGTGCCAGTGTGCCATGCTTCGAGAGCTGAAAGCATTGGTGGCTAGGTGCGTACGAGGTGCGACTCCGACTCATCCGTTTCACTAGTCAACTTGGTCTCTTGCTACCATGCACTAGCCCAGTTCACAGACGGTATTCATGAAGCTTCCGCTGAGATGGGCAGGCAAATGCAGTGTAACTCACTCGCACCTAGCACCTGGCACCAATCTTGCCACGTGTACGAAGAAACACTGCTGTGTGTAGCCCTTTCGAAATCGGTATAATGAAGACATTGCAGATGATTTCATTCATAGCTACCATCATAACATGCAGTTTTGGCCGATCTATAGCGGCTGTTTGGTTGCCTGTATCGGGGTGGCTCGCACCAGCACATGCAGGGAGATGGTGTTTGGTTGTCTGCATCGAGGTGAGAGCCTGCACGAGCGGATGCAAAAAATCAACTGGAGCCAGGCTGAGGAGAAACGCGGCTGATGGCCTTCTCTACTCAGTCTGGCCACGCTCATGCAGCTGCATTAGCTCATGCAGGCAATCAAACAGACCCTATGAGTCTCTTACAAAATGATGGCAGACTTTTTCAGTGACTTGTATAAATATAGTTTATTTGCATGCCTTGCCAATTAGTTTAATTTGTTGTGTACCACTTTTAAAATTATCATGTTAAAGTATATTGTTCGCCTCCCTTGTAAGATTAAGTTTTTAGAAGAATTTATTGATGTATGACATTTAATATGGTATCAGAGCCAAGAGATCTGACTCTAGAGTTTAAAACTTGACTAACGTAATATTAAAAAAATAATTATGGTCTATTTTTAGTCCACGTCTTAAACCTAGAGGATGAATCCTAGAAGTAGGAGGAGGTAGGGTGTTAAAATATTAGGCGTTGCTATCGCTCGGATGTACGATGAGACGGTCTCCTCCCAAATGGCCCAACATTCAAGCATACTATGCGCAATAAATGGGATTAATAGATGCAACAAAATGTTATCAACAGGTGCAACAAATAAGTATAAACTCAACGAAGAATTTTCAAAAAGATATCTCGGCCTCACCTAAATATACCAATAACCAATCTTGTTTGGATATACACAGTAGTGCTGCTATGCTACCTCACAAGTATCAAACAAACAAATAAGTGATGTTATATATGATGCAACATTCTGGATATTCGTATGTAACAATTAAGAATAATGTTTGTAACAAATGAAACAATGACACAAAAATTATAAAAGATCGTCACCGTAGCTAAAAAAATTGCATCAAGGTGGCGCAACAAATTGATACTCTTACTATAACAAGAAATAATTATGATGCAACAATCATTCAAAACATATGCGATAGATAATTTTGAGAAGGCACAGTCACAACAAATCAAAATGCTTCTTATAACAATTGCGAAAAATATGCAAAACAAATTGTGAAAACATCTGCAACATCCCCACCAGACCGTGTCTCCGGCGAGTCCAGATCTGGCAGAGCAAGGTCACCCTAGCACCACCACCTCATCATCCCTCGACTGTCTTTCCTCCACTCATTGTTTGTGACACCACTTCCTCAACCTCAAACCCGCCAGATTCGGCGAGCTCTGCTCGCAACAATGATAGGTATGATGAGCCCTGGTTGCTCTTGGAAGGGACGACCTCCTGCGTCCTCCAGCTACAGCAGATGGCTATACCCGAGCACCAGGGCCGGGCCCATGGGCATGCAGGGCGTGCGCCTGTACAGGGCCCCACATCTTTCAGGGCCCCAAAAAATCGCGTGCGTGGCGCTGCCGCTTCGTATTCTCGGCTCCGAGGCACCGCTGTCGTGCACGAGGAGGAGACTGCGGAGACGTTGCTGGCTGCCGAGAACCTCCGGGACTTTGCATGCAATGCATATTGCATGATGCAGCCAGCAGCCTCCGTGCGCTTTGCCAATTGCCATCGACGTCGTCGGACTTGGCGGCCTCGGCACGCTTTCCCTCGATAGCATCTGCCATCCGGCCCTCCGGCGGTGAGGCGGTCGCCGCCGTCCTCTCGGCTCTCGCCGCCAGTCGCCAGCCATCTTCCGCCACCTCGCCGCAACCAGCGCGGACTCCATTCGTGATTCGTCGTCGACTCGTCGTCCAGTGTAGGTATTCGTTTTTTTCAATTCTAATTGTATTGTACTAATTAAATCCTTCGTATGAGCATATTATTGAAGATTTTATTTCAAAGAACACTAAGAGAATGATGTTATTCAAGTAAAGATTATGCAAACCAAGAGTTCAAAAGGTACTATTCTTGATATATCGCATTTGCTCTGTAATACATACATTATTTTGGCTATATTTGATACTTAGGTTTAGACCTCGCTTAGAGCTTTGTACAGGGCCTCCAAATTTCACGGCACGGCCCTGCCGAGCACGAGCGAAGGCAACCTCAGACTGGGCTGCGGGCGGTGGAGCTTGGTATGCTAGGGTGGAAGGCTAGGTGACAATGAGGGAGCTCGACTGGCCGGTGGCACTCAAAGTTGCTACGCTTAGGATGTGTTTGGTTGGTGGAATGGCCAAGGGATGGAACCATCCCATTCCAATTTTGAGCTCATCCAGCTGTTTGGTTCATGGTATGGAAGGGAATGAAGTGGAAGCAAACCATTCCTCCTAAAGGAATATTCCTTCAAAATTCGGAATCCATCCATCCCCAAAAATTTCCCGGACGGATCCATCCCGAGCGCCCTCGCGCAGAGCCGTTCACCCCACTCCCTTTCTCCGTGCGCTCACCCCCCTCTCCAGATCCAGATCGGAGGAGCCTCCCGCGCCGCCGGCCTCCCGCGCGGATCTCCCTCCCGCGACGGCCTCCCACGGCGGCGGCAGCCTCCCGCGCCGACCTTCCTCCCGCGCAGGCCTCCCACGGTGGCGCCGTCGTCCTGCTCCGTCCTCCCGCGCCGACCTCCCTCCTGCGCCGTCCTCCCGCCCGCCCCGTCCTCCTGCGCCGTCCTCCCGCCGCTGGCCTCCCGCGCCGTCCTCCCGCCCGCGCCGACCTCCTGCGCCGCCAAACCTCCCGGCCGCCACGACCTCCCGCCCGCGCCGACCTCCTGCGCCGCCATGCTGCCCGACCTCCCGGCCGCCGCGACCTCCCGCCCGCGCCGACCTCCTGCGCCGCCGTGCCGCCCGACCTCCCGGCCGCCGCGACCTCCCGGCCGCGCCTCCCGCCCACGCCGACCTCCTGCGCCGCCGTGCCGCCCGACCTCCCCCCAGTGAAGGTATTGTCCTTACCTATGTGCAGTGGTAGGAATCCGTGGTGAAAATATGAAGATATTTGTGTGAAATATGAGAAATATGTGCAGTGTTAGGAATCTGTGGTTGTGCTTGATTGATATGTTCCATTGTGATGTTATCAATTGTGCTATTCATATTGTAGATGGACAGAAGACTTGCTAAAAGGAGAAAGTGTGTGCTTTATGGTGCTGCTGCTTTCGTGGCTGTTGCTATGGTGGCTTTGTATGTTAGATCTAGATTAATGAAAAGAAGAACACGTATTACCTATGGTCCAATGGAAGAAAGAGATAGAGCAAGAATTGATTAACTAAATAAGAAAATTTATAGAGATGATTCAACTTGCCAAAAAATGTTAAGGCTTACTAGAGCTCCTTTCTTCCATTTATGTGAAGTTTTGAGAGGTCGCGGTTTGCTTGGAGATACCATACATGTTAGTGTTGAAGAGCAAGTTGCAATGTTCCTAAATATTGTAGGGCATAACCTAAGGAATAGGTTAGTCCACACTAATTTTGATAGGTCCACTGAAACAGTTAGTCGATATTTTAGAGCTGTACTCTATGCCATAGGAGAGCTTAGAAGTGAACTTATTAGGCCACCTTCCTCGGAGACCCCAACCAAAATTGCAGGGAATCCAAGATGGGATCCATATTTCAAGGTATGACATTGCCAATTGTTTGTTAGAGATGTAAGCTCAACTATTTAGCTACTAATTTTTATTTTTTGAAAATAGGATTGTATTGGAGCCATTGATGGTACACACATAAGGGCAACCGTTAGTAAATCCATGGAGCCTTCTTTTCGCGGTAGGAAGTCATTTGCTACACAACATGTGATGGCAGCGGTAGATTTTGATCTCCGATTCACATATGTGTTGGCTGGTTGGGAGGGAACTGCACATGATGCTACAGTTTTAGCAGATGCATTAGAGCGTGAGAATGGCTTACATGTCCCACAAGGTAATAGCTCCACTCTAGATTAATTTGTCTATAGTTAAAGCTTTAAATTTCCACCTCACCTGAGCAATAATTTCTGCCTCACATATTAGGAAAATTCTACCTTGTGGATGCTGGATACGGAGCTAAACCTGGGTTTTTGCCTCCATTTCGCGGTGTGCGGTACCACTTGAATGAGTGGGGGAGTAATCCTGTTCAAGATGCCCCTGAATTATTCAACCTTAGACATTCCTCTCTACGTGTGACAGTAGAACGTGCTTTTGGATCACTCAAGAGGCGTTTCAAAATTCTTGATGATGCCACACCATTTTTTCCTTTTCCTGTACAAGTTGATATTGTTATAGCTTGTTGTATCCTGCACAATTGGGTTCTATCACAAGGGATTGATCGATTTATTGTGCCAGAAGTTCAGTGGAGTAGTAACCCGGTATCCTCCACAGCTAGCTCGTCCACACAAGCAGCCAATGATCATAGGCAAATGGTTGAATTTAGGCAAAACTTGGCTAACACCATGTGGGCAGATCGTCAAGCTTACCTTGAGAATTAATTATGTAGCCCTTTGTTGTATTAGAATTGTTTGAACTCTTGCAATTTGTCTCCTGTATGAATAATTATGGCTACAATGTCCTGTTTGTACTATTTCTAATTGTCCTGTATGCACTCTTTCAAATAATTATGAATTGTTTGTACTATTTCTAATTGTCCTGTATGCACTCTTTCAAATAATTATGAATTGTTTGTGATGTACCTTGGTTGTAACATATTGCTTTGAAATGTTAGGAAATGGACAGTGAACAGCATGGGGAAACAATTGGGGTAAACCATGGGGGCAGTGGTTCAATGGTTTGGACATGTGCTATGTCAACATATATGCTTTCTTTCCTGTCAAACCTAGTGGCTGGTGGCACTAGGACATCATCTGGTTTTAAAAAAGTGCACCTAAATAATTGTGGTAAAGCATTGAGTGAGCATTTCAAGATTCATGTCACTGGCGAGCAAGTTAGAAATCACCTAAAGAAATGGAGGATAGTATGGGCAAAGGTTTTGAGGTTGAAAAAAATTAGTGGGGCTCTCTGGGATGAAGATTCTTGTTCTATTTTGCTATGTGAAGAGCATTACAACAATTACATTCAGCATCCGGTAAGCATTACAACAATCTATGTTCTATTTTACATTCAACAATTATTGTATATGTTGCACACAATCTGATTTCTATTTTCTATGTTTGCTAGAAAAACAAAAGTGATGCTGACATGCTAAACAAACCTATTGAGCACTATCATGCCATGTCTACAATATTTGGGAATTGTTTGGCTACAGGAAAGTATGCCAAAGGCACAAGTGATCCACTTGCCACTGAAGTTACAGACATTGTAGATGACCCAATTGATGTTGACAGTGGGGCATCTCCAACTGAAGTTAACATTGGGAACAATAGGGCAGCAGATGCAAGTGTTGGTGAGTCCTCAGGTACCAAACCACCCCATAAAAGGGCTAAAGTGTCAGCCCCAGCATCTGTTGATGATGATATGTTGCTACCAACAATTACTTTGGGTCTTGAGAGGATAGCTAGTGCTATAGAGAAGGTGGGCACCTCTTCTGAGTCAACTATCCCAGCTGGTCTTTGGGACAGTCTTGCATCTGTACCTGGTTTTGATGAGGCACATCTCTCTCATTATTATGCTTATTTGTATGAGAATGTTGGGCTTGCTAAGGCATTCATGGATCAAAGCTTGACAGGAAAGTTGGTTTGGGTTACTAGGTATATTACCAAGCATTTTCCTTGAAGTTTGGATTAGAAGCATTTCACCTTGAAGACTTTTGTGTACTGAAAGCATTTCACCTTGAAGACTTTTGTGTACTGGAACAATTATCCTACTATGTAGTATTTAAGGACCTTTTGTGTACTGTTAATGGGTTAATTAAGACTGCTAAGTGTTGTAATGTATGAATTGATTAATGTGATGCAAACTCTATGAGTTGTTATCTATGAAATGGACCTATTTATATGCACTTTATTTCAATTCTAAATGTGCTATCACGTGCTAGTTAAACAAAATTATGGCAAGGGGGAAAAAATTCTAATAAAATGTCAAAGGGGTAACCTCACCAAGCAGGTTACCATATCTTACTTTTCATCCCCATCCCACCAACCAAACAAGAGACGGAATGGTTCCATTCTTCTCCATCCCACTAACCAAACAAAAAGCAGAACTATCCCATACTATGAACCAAACACATGGACAGAACCATCCCATTCCATCCCATCCCAAAAAACTAGAATCATCCCATCCCATCCCATCTTATCCCTCCAACCAAACACACGCTTAGAGAAGGTACCAGCCTACGACTGCTTGATTGGAGCTTGTTGCACTAGGGAAGAGAGTGTGCATGGGGAATAGAAGAAAGAGATGGGGCCTGGAGGCTGGAGGAGATGGAGATATTGGGGAATAAGAGCAACAATGAATGTGTGGATGAGGACCGAGGATAGAAGGGAAACGTTCGATGCTGTGGTTTACTCTACACGTATGGTACTGCCTATCTTTTTTTATGAGCTAGCTTTTAGATAAATTGTTTGGTCAGAGAGAGTGTGTTCTTACGACTTGATGGGCTTCCATTTTGTTAGGATGGCAGGCGGTGTTCGTCAGTGACCTACACGCAGTCCATCCAGATTTCATGTGCGTTTGTTTGTACTACGTGTAGCCCGTCTAAAACTTGCACTATGCAGACCATTCCATCATGGCTGTCTCATATCATGCAAACTTTTTGTCCCTTCGAGGACAGCACAGCTGCAACCAAACCTGATGGATACTACTCTGTATGCACTTGATGCATCTTCTGGGCAACCATGATCTGGGCGTAATTTATCTGTCACGATGGTTGCTAAACTTTATTAGCTGGACTGATTTTGCTGAAATTTGGACACTGTTGGACCCATAGCCCACCGAAATTCCATTTTTGGCCCCCCAAAGCAAAAAATTCCAAAAATGGACCCCATTTGAGCGCGCGTTTACGGGAGGCTGCCACGTGGCCACTGTTCATCCGGTCGTGCGGTCAGCGACCGCACGACCGGCCTGGCGCCGCGCCCGAGCGCACGATCACGCGCCGAGCGCGCGACCGCGTCGCCCCACCGCGTGACTGCCCCGCCCACCGCGCGTCCCGCGCCCGCCAGCGCGCGTCCCGCCCCGCCCAGCGCGCGACCTCCCCGCCCAGCGCGTGTCTTCACGCCCGACCGCGCGAATCTTTGCCATTCGCGTCCCGTCCTTTCGGCCAAAATGAAAAAAAGCTGCAGCACGCACACGCCAAAATGAAGGGCTTTTTCGTGTACCCAGCCGCACACGCGTCAGGAGCCCAAAAACGGCCCCCCCTCAGGAGCACACGCGCATGCAGACTTAAAAGCGCAAGGAGAAGGAAGAAATGCTTGGCCAGCCAGGAAGCTCAAGCACAGTTGAAACGAAGCCAGAGCGAGAGAGTGAGGAAGCGAAGGAAAGTGACGAGTGAAAACCCGTAGATTTGAGTTGTGTTTGTTCGGAATCTGCGGTTTTTGCAAATACAAAAGTTGTAGATCGTCTCGTGTGCTTCAAGAAGAGGTAAGTCTTGTGCCCGCGAAACTAAAATTTTATGTATGTGATTAGTCCATAATTAGTCGATTAGCACAAATCATCGTTTGGTAATGTTATTTTATGTGAATGTGTGATACGCGATGTTAATATTTGGTACGTTATATATTTGTAGGTAATCTTTATGTGAATATATGTATTATAAGTCAATGTGTCATACAGTGTGTATGTGTAGGTAAAAATCAACATATGATGCATGCTTTATTGTAGTGTAGATAATGTTGTATTTTATGTTGAAGTTACGTATTGTAATGTAGTTAGTTTTTGCTGAAGAAAAGAGAGGAGCGAAAGCCGGAAGAGTTGAATTGTTTTCGTTTGGAATCAGTGGACTTGGCAAGTAGAAAAGTTGTAGATCGTCTCGTGAGCATCAACAAGAGGTAAGTTTTGTGCCCATGCAACTATAATTTTATGTATGTCATTAGGCCTGAATTAACGAAACCATCTTGTGTTACTGTTATTTTATGTCAATATTTTATACGCTATGTATGTATAGCAAATCTTGCATATGTTTAGCATGATGTATTGTAGTGTATATAGGGTTTCATTTTTTTGTGAACATATGTACTGTAAAGTAGTTTCAGTTAGGTGGAAAATATGAAGTTGTAGTGTGTAGACGTTGAGAAAACACATATTTATGTTAGAGCAATTGTAGGTGATAACAATAGTAGTAGGATTAAAATAAATTAGAAATAAATTTGGTAGATTAGAAATAATGGAGGGTGAAAGGTACAGAAGTGGTAACTGAGCAAAGTAACAGGTATGGTGTGGGGAGGAGCAGGTGAGGACTGTGCAGTAAGTTTGCAAGTGGGGAAGATCTTGGTCTGCGTGCTAGTGCACTTGTTGGCTGTAGATCTTCCCCACTTGCAAACTTACTGCACAGTCCTCACCTGCTCCTCCCCACACCATACCTGTTACTTTGCTCAGTTACCACTTCTGTACCTTTCACCCTCCATTATTTCTAATCTACCAAATTTATTTCTAATTTATTTTAATCCTACTACTATTGTTATCACCTACAATTGCTCTAACATAAATATGCGCCACCACCTCTACTCTACTCTAGGCATATTTATGTTGGATCCTGTATGTGTTGAAAAAGTAAATATTTATGTTGGAGCATTTGTAGGTGGTAAATTTTTAGTAGTTAGATTAGAGACAATTTGTATAATTAGTATGCTTAGTGAATGACCGTAGTATGAAGGTCATTTGATGGAAAAAATGATATGTATATTTAATTTGATGTATGGTACAATTAGAAAGTGAAATAGTTACAAATAAATCGTAGATTTAGAAATACAAAACATATAATAATCGAAACTGTTAATTACATGATACGATTGTTACATGCTGTGTACTAAAATGGTTGATTATGCACTTATGTTAGGTACGCAATGGCTGGCATTGAACAATTGATGGTGTTTTATGGGAGTGGTCTCGTACGTGATGGGCCGTATGGGGCGGACCTGTCAAATTGCGAGCGGATCGTGATCCGGGCACCCGGTCTGAGCGCCATGAGCTTGTCTGAGCTACGGAGGTGTGTCCGTTCAGCGTTCGATCGAGAGACCGCAAGGAAGAAGTTACGGATCGAGGCAGTCTATGCCTCAATGGTGGATGACGGAAGGGGGAGCATATGGCAACTTCTGAAGGTGACCAATGACGCGTCATGGGCGAACTACATGGAGGTCGTGCGCAACCCTGAGCTGCGATATATGGGAGGCCAATGGTGTATGTCGAGTTCGTGGAGAGGGCAGAATCATCAGGCATGGTTGGTTCAGATGCCGCTGGTGGAGATGAAGTGGCCGGCGGTCATGAAGACCCTTCTGCGGGAGAACATGTGGGCGAGGAAGTGGGTGATGAAGACGACAGGAGGCGTGCGCAGAATTTCCAGTGCAACGAAGGTGTGCACGACAGGTGGTGGGCCGCCCGTATTGACTGTCATGAGTATCTTGGGGACCGGGTGGAAGAAGAGAACAGCAAGGAGGATGAGGAGGTTGAGACAGGCAGCTCTGGAGAGGACGAGGACGGCGAAGGTGCAACTGGAGGGGTGGTAGGTCGTGTCGTGACCACGGACGGTGCGTACGTGTCGTCCAGACTGGACGACATCGCAGCGGCAGCCCTAGTTCTGCCACAGGCGGAGGAGGGAGAATGGGGGTTCATCGAGGGCGCACTCTTTCTGGGGCAGTGCTTCCGTAATAAGAGTGCTGTCCAGCAGGCTATTGCTAGACATGCCGTCAACATAAGCCGGACGTATCGGGTCCACAAGTCAAAGCCGGACACGTACGTTGTGAAGTGTGTGGACGGGTCATGTGGTGGCAAAGTCCGTGCACAACGGTACAAGGGCGTTGGCACGGAGTTCCGGATAACGGTGCTGCAAGATCACAGTTGCGAGCTTGCGGGGCCAGTACATAGACACCGCAACATGACATCACGTTATGTTGCGGAGGTGGTCACGCACCTCGTCCAGGCGGATGTGTCAATTACCCCGAAGGTTCTGATGGCAGCAGTAGCGAACGAGGCGGGCTACGAAGTGAGCTACAAGAAGGTGTGGCGGGCGAAGCGAAAGGTGCTGCACGGTATGTATGGGACGTACGAGGAGGCGTACGACCTGGTCCCAAGAATGCTGGATCAAATTGTACAATCAAACCCAGGCACTTACATAAACAGGCAGGAGAGGGTCCATCCTACGGAGGGCCCGAACTGTTTCATTCTGGACAGAGTGTTCTGGGCCTTCCATCAGGCGATACAAGGGTTCAGGTGGTGCCGTCCAGTGCTAACCGTAGATGAGACGTTCCTATCCGGCAAGTACAAGGGCACTATCCTTACCGCAGTTGCAGCCGATGCAAATGACCAGTTACTCCCAGTGGCATTTGCAATTGTGGAGAGCGAGAATACAGATAGCTGGCTTTGGTTTCTTTGCAATTTGAAGAATGTCGTAGTGCAAGACAGGCCCGAAGTGTGCCTTATCTCCGACCGCAATGCAGGCTTGATGTCTGCGTTGCGAACGTTGCAGGATGGGACGCAGGCCCCCGTCCCGTGGACTGATGTGAAGAACCGCTGGTGCATGAGGCATATTGCAGCGAACTTCCACAGAAGGTTCCGTAGCAAGGACCTCATGAAGATGTTCAAGAAGCTATGCATGCAGAACCAGAAGCGGAAGTTCGACGCCTTGCGGAGGCAGCTCGATCAGGAGGCTACGAAGCATGTGCATGCAGCAGCAGGGGCCGTGGAGGGGGGCTCCACAAGAGTCGGGGTATTCTCACAATGGGTTCAGTCCAATGCACCTGACTTGGAAATGTGGTCTTTGTTGCACGACACCGGTGGGGCGAGGTATGGGATCATGACAACCAACATGTCCGAGGTTTACAATGGTGTATTGAAGGGCGTCAGATCCCTGCCGATCACGGCAATTGTGGCCGAGACCTGGAACCGTACCGTCGGGTACTTTGTGAATAGAGCCAGGATGGCGCAGAAGCACGTTGAGGAAAACAAGCAATACTCTGAGGTCATGCAGGCCTTCATGGACAGGAAGATGGAGAAGGCTCGAACCCACATTGCTCAGCCCATTGATGGCTTAAGGAGGAAGTTTGAGGTCCGCCTAAGGCAGAAGTATGTCATGGGTCAAATTAGAGGGGAGCGCAAGCAGGTATGCACAATTGGTGATGAAGCATCTTGCAGCTGCAACAAGCCCCAGCTTCTGCACAAGCCATGCTCCCATGTGTACGCGGCATGCGCTGTATGGAACCAGGCGTCGACACAGTACATCTCCAAGTACTACGACATGCAGCACTTGTATGCAACCTGGAGTGCAGAGTTCCATTCCTACGGGGTAGACATGCACTACAGGGAATTATGGCCGGGGGAGATAAAGTGGGTGCCCAACGATGCACTGAAGCATGTCGGGCGTGGAAGACGACAAAGCCGTCGCATCCGCAACGACATGGATGAGAGCCAGCGAGGGGATCGTGTTCGGCGCCCGAAGTGTAGGCTATGCAAGACCTTTGGCCACTCCCTCAGTCAGTGCCCAAACAGGCCGGCATCAAGCAACGCTCCGTAGTACCAACCACAATCCATATGTAATGTATTATTCAGGAGGTGTACGCTTAATTGTTGGCTCGATGGTGTAGCTATGTATTGCACATTACCATGTTATGTATATTTTCGCACATTCCATATGTTTCCTTGTCGTGTGGGTCATATTCGTGTGCACATTTTACGTATGTTTTTGTACATTCCGTACGTTTCCCTGTCATAACATTTGTTGTGAGTTATGTTGTTATTTGTTGCACATTTTGTTGTAATGTATACTAACTTGTTATCCTTCTTTGGCAGGACATGGCGTTCGAGCTGCTAGAGCCCCGTTGGGACGAGCACCACCGATGCCATGTGTGGTTGTCGGCACCCGCACAGGGGCCTCCTTGCTTCGTCCTTAGGGGCCCCCGAGAGAACTGGCGTCTCGACCCTCGGTACATCCCACTACTACGGGACACCGGTCTGCTGCCCATTGCCCGCATGTTGGATCTACCGCATGGGTTCCAGTACGATGCGCCACTGTTGTCAGCTCTCGTTGATCGATGGAGGCCGGAGACTCACACCTTCCACTTCCGGTGGGGGGAGATGACGGTTACGCTGCAGGACGTCAAGATGATTACAGGTCTACCCCTCCGTGGTGCTGCTTTGGTGCCACCCCCGAAGGCAGCAGATTGGAAGGTCCGTCTGGGTCACCGGTTCGGTCATGCGATCCGAGACAACGCAGCTGGGGTGCCACATGGATGGCTTCGTCGCTTCATGACCTGTCCTGCAGACGCAGATGAGGTCGCGGTGCGGACGCACTTCGTTGCATACCTGCTATATCTGTTCGGGTACGTCTTGTTCCCTAGCACGACTGGAGACTCCGTGTAGCCTAGCTACATACCGCTAGCGGAGTCCTTGGCGGATGGCTGGCCTGGTCAGCAGCCACAGTATAGCTGGGGATCGGCAGTCCTTAGCTCCACATACCGAGGCTTGTGTGACGCCTCGCAGCGTACCGCGGCCAGCGAGCCGATCCTAGCCGCCTGCTACCTTCTCCTTCAGTTGTGGTCATGGGAACACTTACCCATTGGCAGGCCTGACTTTGGTCGTCGTGTGCACCCTTATGACCTCATCCCGCAGTTGTATGGTGGTGACGACCCCATTGATGCGCCCACAATGGGTACACGTTGGACGCATGGTCAGTTGAGGTGGGCCAGGGAGAGACCGAGACGTGCGTACTCGGATTTCCACCAGAGGTTCGAGCTTCTGGCGTTTGCCGACGTAGACTGGTGGCCATGGTCTCCACAGTTAATTGCGAACACGGCCCCCCACGGGTTGTCATACCAGTGCGAGCGAGATCAGAGGTACTGGATGACGACCTGCCACTTGGTGTTCACGCACTGCGTCGAGCCGTACAGCCCACACCGAGTCATGAGACAGTTCGGGCTGTACCAGCATGTCCCTCCCATGCCAGGACGCCCTCTTGCGGAGGAGTTCCACCGGTATGTCAGTACACCCCAAATTTAATTACTGCATTAGTGTCAATGTCAGTACCGTACTGATTGTGTAATGTCTCAATGGACTTGCAGGCAATCGAGGAGAGGGCGAGCGACCGAAGACTGGAGAGCCACACAGCGGACGTGGACAGACATGTGGTCTGACCATGCGCATACGATGGTTGTGGATGAGACACGGCCGTACGACCCTGACGACCCCGCGCCGTACAGGGCATACCTTGACTGGTACGCTCCACGGACCCGCTGTAGGCTTACTACAGGGGAGCCCCCACAGCCTCCACCTCATGCTGTTCACGGGGCGGCTATACAGGAAGGTCCAGACCGTCATCTAGCGGCACGGGTCGACGAGGCGGTACGAGAGTACTGTGTCATTACGCAATGCAGGATTACATTTGAACTGACTGTTTGTTTCACTGCATGTGGACCGGATACATCGTATTGACATCGAGGCTAATGAGGCTATACGACATAGGAAGTCCAATACCGAATCTCGGTGGGTAAGCTATATGCGCAGCATCAGCGAAATGGCAAGGGGTACGATACGGGGCTTGAGTTGTGGTCGCCGAGATGACGTTGTTGCTACACGCGGTGGCGGACGTGGGCAGGGACCACCACCTCCCTCCGCGCCTCTGTCAGCACCAGGATCAGCACGGCCATCCTCGGCCTCCACGCGCTTCGGCCCAGCGGTTCGACAATTGGCAACTATTTGTTTGTGCACTCATTAACATTTATGTCTAACCACATCTTCGTCTTGCAGCAATTGCGACAGGATAGCACGCTGCTACGGAGGGCGACGTCATCACGGAGGTCGACATCGCCGCACGAACCAGAGGGGCCGTCCGAGAGTCGGCAAAGCTACGGTCGCTCGGCCTCCACGCGCTTCGGCCCGGCGGTTCGACAATTCGCAACTATTTGTTCATGCACTCATTTACCATTTATGTCTACGCACATGTTCGACTTGCAGCAATTGCAACAGGATAGCACGCAGCTACGGAGGGCGACGTCATCACGGAGGTCGTCATCGCCGCACGAACCAGAGGGGCTGTCCGAGAGTCGGCCAAGCTACGGTCGCTCGGCCTCCACGCGCTTCGGCCCGGCGGTTCGACAATTCGCAACTATTTGTTCATGCACTCATTTACCATTTATGTCTAACGACATGTTCGTCTTGCAGCAATTGCGACGGGATAGCACGTCGCAACGGGCATCGTCATCACGGAGGGCGACGGACGAGCGACCGCGCTCTCCAGGACGACGGGGGCCCACTCCGGACAGCGCCCCTGACTCGCCGGACCAACCAGAGGGGCAGATGCCCTCGTATCTCCCGGGACAGGTGCAGACCAACCTATATGACCGGGACAGGTGGGTTGTGTCGACCTATCAAGGCATGACATCGCACGAGTACATGGGGGACTTCCCGTCGACATCCTCATTTCACCAGCCACATACCCCGGTATGCACTAAACGTGTGTATTTCATTATGAACAATTTTCGTACTTTCCATTGTCTAATTCAGTTGTACCATCTAAGCAGGACGTAGGCACCTCCTCCGATTGGGTGAGCTCTATGCTTTTTGACCAGCCGTCGCAACTGTCTACAGAGTTGTACCCACCGCCGCCTCGGCCACACCCCTCGCAGTACGATCTTCGCGATGCACCCCGCTCCCCTAGTAGGTTCATCTTCTCAGAGGATCATATGCGCCGTACGAGGCGGCGACGACGAGATGATGAATGAATTTTTTAAATTGTGCTTTTGTAATATTTGAGATGTTTTTCAAGTGCTTGATGGTTTGATGTTCAAAGATGGTTTCCAGTATAAAAGGGTTGCTCTAAGTTCTTTGATTTAGTACGGCATACAACCAACTGAGAGATGACAACACGGGGTAGCGGGAGAAGACATAGCTTGACGACAATTTTTTTGCCTTGTGATAACAACTCCACGTACATAACAACCAATTCATCACATGCTTAACAACGTTGCACATTACATCGTTATGGAAAGAGGGCACAGAATATGAAGGTCACAGAAAATGAAGGCGTCATGCACTTACAACACGAAACAACACATACATTGCACATACAGACAGAATTTATGGAAAGTTCTACACCCAAAACATCAACACAACAGTCCTACTGGCACAGCATCAACACATTCGGTACCCTCGTGGCCTACATGCCAAACGAGCCTCGTGGCACCCACATGGAGAACTGCTGAGGGGGCCGCCTCGGACGGGGCTGGCCATCGTGGTAGTGGCACGCACATATGCAGCTCGGGTTCGCGCAGCAACATGTGGGATCATAAGAGCTTCCTATGTTGACAACCTCCTCGTTTCCCCTCTCGCGTTGCATCTGTTGGCGGAGCTCATTGTTCTCCTCATTGAGAGTCTCCATTCGGTACTCCAAGTCCATTATTCGGTCCCATAAAGTACCCACATAACGGTCAATATACCGTTCATGAGGAGGGTCGATCCAGCGGGAGAAGTCGCATTTCGCCATCTGCGAAAAATGACAGTAAACATGGAGGGTCCATAAGCAATAAAAAATGTACTATTAGTAATTTCTACCCCGGAGCGTGGGCATCGGAAGAAACGGCGTCCGCCATCGTTCGGCCCTTCCAGGACCTGCACGACCACGTACTCATTGTGTCTGCATTTCGGCCACGCTGGTTGCGCACGCCGGCTTGGTAGCAAGCGGTACTGTGGTCCGAACATCTCCCTCCTTTCCAAGGGAAGGTCTTCCTTCGGTGACCCATATCCGACTGGCCCCTCATCTTCCGCCATGGTATGTTCTTTGTTCGATTTACAGGGTTTTCTGGCTACAACTTCATGGGACCTCTACCGTGCTATTTATATCGAATGGCGGGACAAAAGATGGCTGCTTTGCCCAGAGACAAGACAAAAGCGCTCAGCTTTACTCGGTGAGATTCCAACACATGCCAGCTTTACGCAGTGATATGACAAATCGGGGCAGCTTTGCTCAGTTAGTTGACAACACATGCCAGCTAAACTGCCTACATAAAGACTACGATCTGAAAAGCCTTCATACGAACATTTATTGCTACTCTGAAAAGCCTACATAGGAACATTTATTGCTACTCTGAAAAGCCTATCGCTAAAGAAACCAACCAAATAGGGGCATGTTATGAAGTTTATTTCTATTCACATAAGGTTATTATCTCGTGTGTTCGCATTCAATGATTCAGATAGCAAGTCATTTAATAATATTAACATACTCTTGGTACACTAATTCTTAGTAACATAAAAATATCACTTACCAATGTATATATCAAATAAAAAAGGGATTATCCGTACAAAAAATTCCATAAAAAATTACCAACATATACGAGGAGAAGGCATCAGGCAAAGACAACACGAACAACTCATACATTTCACGTACATGACATGTAGCAAGTAGTACAACCACCAACACACCAACGAACACAAGAACTAAAATACAACACAACCGTACATAAAACATTACCAAAAGAGCTTGACGACAAGATAGCATAAAACATTGCGAACATACACGAGGATAACCTCCAGCACTACAACTTGAGGATAACAATAAACACAAGAAACAAAATAGCACACAACATTAAATTTATCTTCCACTCTAGTCTGTCGAAACGATGCTGCATCCCGACGGGGTCGCAACCCCCCACGACAACTCTCTCATGGCGAACACTGTCATTCCTATTTCCCATTTCATCCTCCCACACCCAGAATCGGCAACCACCATGAGCTTCCTGCGATTCCATGACAAGAAGATTTTTAAACATACCACCACGATTTGAATGAACCCGAAACAATATGACTCACCGAGTGATTGGGGCACTTGTAGTAGTGTCGCCCGGGATTCTTGGCCGTTTGTGATGTCCTACGTCTAACCACCAAGTTGCAATTTGGACACATCACCGTGGGTGCCTATGAAGACGTGCTGAGCTGACTCATTGCCTAGTCTTGGGGAGTGAGCACGAAATAAAACTACACAGATTGTGAACAACTTACTCAGGAGGTGACTGATAACATGGCCAGGGAGTATGTGAGGGATGGCTCTGTTTTATAGGCTGTGTGGGGGGTAGCCTCACGCACAAAGACCACAGACAACACAAATCTTGACCCCACACCATGCTCAGTGAGGAGACAAAACATGCCAGCTTTTGAGGTGACCTCACAAAAAGGGCCAGCTTTGCTCAGTGACATGACAAAAGAGGTCAGCTTTTGCTCAGTGACTAGACAAAACAGGTCAGCTTTTGCTCAGTGACTAGACAAAACGGGCTGCTGTTGAGCTACCGCCTACCGAGCTGCTTGATGACTCTGTCTAGGCCATTACGACATATACATATTAGGCTAATACTTTAACTTGGCAGAATGACGTGTGGTACAATTTTCTACGTACACGTAAGAGAGTGAATGTACAAATTCCTGCAGGTCTTCAGGGGACGAGCCTATCTCATCAATTATCCATTTTCAGTCCCTGAGCTAGTGTCAAAGACAATAAGTCATTCCCTGAAAGTCCCAAGTGCAATGATACACATCACATTCAAAAGGCATTACATAAGAAAGCATAAAATGCATACCGGGACAGATGTACATAATATTGACAATGACATAAATTTTAATATTGAATAAGGAGGACATCATTTCTAGCTTGGGTGACTGAGTGTGCACTGATGCTCTGTATTTAGAGATAAGAGGCCATTGGCGAGAGCTAAACACCTAAACAATGCCAAAAGGCATGAGTATAGCCAATTCGTGATTACTAAAGAGAGCAGTTGTCCTCAGTGGGATGCCAAAAGATGCCAGCTTTGGGCAGTGACATTACTAAAGAGAGCAGTTGTCCTCAGTCAAATGACAAAAAGAGGCCAGCTTTGCTCAGTGAGATGACAAAACATGGCAGCTGTGCTCAGAGACATGACAAAACGGGGCAACTTTGCTCAGTGAGATGACAACACATGCCAGCTTTGCACAGTGACATGATAAAACGGGGCAGCTTTCCTCAGAGACATGACAAAACGAGGCAGCTTTGCTCAGTCAGATGACAACAGATGCCAGCTTTGCGCAGTGACATGATAAAATGGGGCAACTTTGCTCAGTGATATGACAAAAGAGGTCAGCTTTGCTCAGTGGGATGACAAAAGATGCCAGCTTTGGGCAGTGACATGACAAAACGGGGGCCTTTTTTCAGTGATATCGCAGCACTCCCATCTTTACTCACTGCTACGACCACGCGGACCATCTTTACACGTACGAGTAGACACAAAACAGCCCCTATAAATTGGTATGCATTCCATTTCCCAGCGAACATTGCACATCCAAACCCCATACTCCATCGCGCTTCCCTCACCCAACCGGGATGGACAAAGGCAAGAAGAAGCAATGGGACAAGATGGTGAAGGATTGGGAGGAGACCCGTGACATAGCACGGTCAGCTGCAGCCCGCGATGCCGCCCGCGATGAGAAAATAAGGGCGATACAGGCCCGGGTAGAACAAGCCCATCGTGCTACGATGAAAGGTCCCCCCCCCAGAGCGCCCGCGTAGCAACAACCCCATCCCGGACGTCCCCACCGAGCGTTCGCCACAACTACCACCTGAGGGGGAGACACCTCCCCTTTGTTGGTGCGGGGACGTGTGCAAGTTCTTCAAGTCTAAGCACCGCATCAGTCTAGGTATGCGGTACTGGGGTTGCGCAAACTACTCCAGTGACTACCCCAACCGCCGTTTTGACACCGCAACCTATCGGCAGCCGGTAATGACCACATGCACCATTTTCCCCTACCTTTTCTCCTTCACAACACGCACTAACAATATCTCTCTTTTTTTTACAGTCTCCGGAGCCCCTATGTGCCTACCGCAAATGGATCGATCTTGAGATCCACCCTGAGGACCAATGGACCCTCGACTTCGAGGAGTGGAATGTCACAAAGGAGAAGGAGTTGCTGGAGGAGGAGCGCCGCAAGCACGAGCACACCCTGCGTATACAGCGCGAGACGCAAGCTCATCTTGAAGCGTGCACGCGTAGGGATCGGGAGGCTCGCAAGATGGAGCGCGAGAGAAAGAGGGAAATTGCGGCTAAGGCAAAAGAGGCCGCGGAGGAGTTCAACGCCGAGCGGGCAAGGAAGGGAAAGTGGCCCCGGTCCACACAGTAGGTCGTACGAGCAGTTGGGTGGGTTAGTCGCATATCATGCTATATGTTATGCATGTAATAAAAATCTACGTGGCATGTTACTCCCAACTGTATTATGAAATTTAATATCTAGTATTTTCGCATTCCATGATTCACGTAGCACCTCATTTAACAATATTAAATGTACCAAAATTTATGTATCGCATTCCATGTTACTCACCTTCACAATATCACTTACCACTTTATGTATCGACCGTTCTATGGTCAATCTTTCCTACAAAAAATTTACCAAAATTTTTTATACATCTACAACTTACAATGAACATAATCTTTTATTACAACTTTATCTGATTTTTATCCAGTTTATAACTACAAAATTGCCAAAACTGAAAACAATCACGGAGATTGCAAACCCTAAAAACACAGCAAACCTTAAAAGTCACTTACCACTATTTGTATCGATCATTCTACGGTCAATTGTTCCTAAAAAAAATTTACCAAAATTTTATTGGCATCTACAAGTTATAATGAATATAAACTTTTATTACTACTTGGTCAGATTCTTTCCGAGTTTACATTTACAAAATTGACAAAACATACAAATAACATGGTGATTGCAAACCTAAAAACCATACGAAACCCTAAATATCACTTACCACTTTACGAAACGATCGTTCTATGATTAATCGTTTTTAAAAAATATTTATCCAATTTTTTTTACATCTGCAACTAACAATGAACATAAATTATTATTGTAATTTTATCTATTTTTTTCTCAGTTTATAACTACAAAATTGCGAAACTATACAAATATTCACGAGTATTGCAGTCGGGGACATGCGGTCGGGGGAGCAAACGCGCGCTCGTGCGACCGCGGGACCGGGGACGCGCACTGGCGGGGCGGGACGCGCGCTGGCGGGGCGGGACGCGCGCTGGCGGGGCGGGACGCGCGGTCGGCGCGGGGGACGCGCGGTCACGCGAGGCGGTCGCGCGCTGGGTGGGAGCTCGCGCGCTCGGGCGCGGCGCCAGGCCGGTCGTGCGGTCGCTGACCGCACGACCGGATGAACAGTGGCCACGTGGCAGCCTCCCGTAAACGCGCGCTCAAATGGGGTCCATTTTTGGAATTTTTTGCTTTGGGGGGCCAAAAATGGAATTTCGGTGGGCTATGGGTCCAACAGTGTCCAAATTTCGATTTTGCTGGCGGGACAAAGCTAATTTGTTGATTACAAGTCTAGCACGACGTGGAATCTTCACTGGCATGGTACGAGGATACGTGACCTGATGGCGAACTGAATCCACATATCTGTCGTCCTGCCATTGCTGTTAGGTTCCATCGGCGTTTCATGAACTTACTTCCTTATGACCTTATCTGTAAATATGTCGGGGTAATCCAAAAGGAAGTGGCTGCCACGGGACTGGAAGCTCATGGGACACGCAAATTTGAAACAATCAAGTCAGCGTTGACATATTCATATTAACTTTTAAATACAGCTGATAAATAGTAGTGTCTAATAAATAGTAGTATATTATATAAGAAAGACTGTAATAAAAGGCACTATAATATTCGGACCGCAATGTGAATTACAAAATTGTGATATAATAACATATAAAGTACATTGTAATATATAAAAGCAAAAAGTAGGGACAAAGCTGGAGTGTTCGTATTGATTTCTACTTTTGGACTCCAAAACTACCAATATGACATGTCTATGGGCTTGTTTACATTGATTTCTACTTCTGGACTCCAAAACTACCAATATGGGCCTATTTACATTGATTTCTGCTTCTGGCTACTTTGTCAACTCAAACATTAGCTTCTTAACCAGTTCGTAATCAATTCAGGTTTTTCAACTATGTTCACGTGTTTCTAAAAAATCTATTCTGTTCACATTGTTCACATAAAATGATTTTTTCGACTGGGTTCCGGCCACTGCCTACTGCTTTGAATACTCTAAGAATAAGGTCAGCTTCAGAAGGAAAGAGAAATTCTTTTCTAAATTCTGTGGTACGAATTTGCGGTCCCCATAAACCATAATGGTTATTGGAAGCCAAGGCCACGTCTCAAGGAAGTGGTGCCTCTTTAAAAAATGGATACACCTACTAATTCGTCAATGCCGTCCTTAGCACACTTTAAATAGAATTTTTGGCACATATGGCACTGTTTGAACCTGTATTTACAAAAAATATCAGATGCGTACGATATTAGTAAAAATGGCATTTTTGTCGCCCGACCACCGGTCAGCGACGCCGTAGAGTTGACACGTGCCCCCATGCTGCCCGGCCACCGTACGACTGTGCCTACCACTAGGCCACCATGCGGCAGGTGGCCTACAACCCCCGCCACCGGATGGCAGGTAATTAAGTTGGTTAATTAGCCAACTTAATTACCTACCTGAATACTAACTTTGTATTTATTACTTTTTGATTTTTTTTTAAATATAGTAGATGAGCTCAAAAAATTATAAAATTTTATATACACCCTCCCAACATAATTTAATTAGTTGTCTAATTTTTCTATAATTTTATCCAGTGTGAATGTTGCTCAAAAATTCATATATTTTTGCTATTTATAGGAGTTGTTACATATAGAAAATGGGCTCCAAAAATTACAAAATTTTATGTGCAATCTCTTGACATAGTTGATCTAATTGTTGAACTTTTTTAGAATTTTATATGCTCTAAATTTACTATGTTAATTTATATTAATTTAATCATAATTAATGATATGCGATGCTCATATAATTCACCAACAAAAAATTGAAAATCGTGCTCCTGAGCATGGGTGATCATCCATACTAAGCTGGTGTAGGTTCTCCACTTGCATGAAGATGGACTGAAACTTGACATAATCCTCACTCTTCCACCGGTTGGCTCCCGTCTAGAGTGGGCGCCGACGTCGCCGACTCCCTGCCGTGGCCCTCCGCCTCCGCTGCTGCCATCGCAATCCAAACTCTATCCCCCTCGAGCCCTAGGGTTTTGAATCAGGGAACCAAAACGAATGGGGGCACTAGTGGAGACAGTGGTGGGTGGGAGGGGAGGAGTCAGAGAAATTTGGGAGTGGTGTACAAAGGAAGGAAGTGGAGGAAGAGGAGGTGGGTATTCGAAGTTAAACCACCACTCCGCTGTATTACGGGTGGAGATATTTAGAAAATGTCAAGTATTTGGCTGACATGTGGGTCCTTTAAGTGGTGAGCCACATGTCAGTGAGGTATCGGAAGGATTCCACGTGAGGTTTTTTAGTACAAAAAAATTAGTTCTTCTCACAGCCACGGCACATGGAGGGCCACGACGCGTGACCTGACAAGTGGCACTACAACAACTACACGCATGGGGCAGGGCAATGGCCGAGTCCTCACGTGCCATGCCACCTCTATGCTAACACAACATGTGACAGGCACGTTGCACCACCCAGGAAATTATTTTAAAAAAGTGTTACGGTGCTCCACTCGCGAGGGACCCAGGCGCACCAACATCAGTCGAGCAAAATTCATAATGCATAAAATTCGCAAAAAATTAGACAATTAGGTTGACTACGTTGGGAGGCTGCACATAAAATTTTGTAATTTTTGGAGCCCATTTGCTATATGTAACAACTTTTACAAATAGCATAATCATATAAAATTTTGAACAACATTCACACCAGATAAAATTATAGAAAAATTATACAACTAATTACGTTATGTCAAAATGCTGAACATAAAAGTTCATAATTTTTTTGAGCTCATTTGCTGTATTAAAAAATTGAAGAAGTAGTAAATACAAAATAGTATTCAAGCAGGTAATTAAGCCGGCTAATTACCTGTTGTACGGTGGTGGGACGGCAGGCCACACGGCCGCACGGTGGCTGGGTGGCAGGTTGCTTGCCGTACGGTGGCTGTACCGCAGGAGGCACATGTCGGTTCTACAACTTTGCCGCTTGATGGTCGGGGCGGTAAAAATATCATTTTTACTAATGCCATATATATACTGATATTTTTATAAATACAGATTCAAACAGTATTGTATGTACCAAGAACTCCTCTAAATATGTCCTCAGACCAGAGAGAAGGGTGAGGTGATCGTGTACGTGGCGGCGCCAGTATTTTTTATGCGCTAGTGCCCTTTAGAGCAAGTATAATAAGAGGCTGTTAGTAGACTGTATGCTGAGGTGGAGGAGAGAGAGGAAGAGAAAGAAGAGAGGTGGGCTGTAAGTTTACAGCCAGCTGAAGCACAAGAACCAAGAAACTTTGTGAGAGAAAGGGGTGGGTCATACAGCCTTCAGCTGGCTGTAAACTACTATATGAATGTGCTGATAAGTGGGCTGTAAGTGTCCATACAGCCAGCTGAAGGCTGTATTATTAGCCTTGCTCTTATGGCGTATGACTTTGGATATGCCGGTAGAGAGTAGAGACCCCTTGGATTCCATATTTAGCCAAGGGGAATCCTTCATAACGGGGGAGGGATTAGGGAAACATACCCTGAAAGCCTCATACATGCCTGTTAAACATGAATGCTATATAGTAGGACCCAGACCTGCTATATGCCTAACAAATGTACAAATATGCAAATACATAGACACTACTACTACTATACGTGTAGAAACTTGAGGTTTTATCTTGTGCTTGATTTGCACTATAATGCCTCATTAAACATTGGGGCAAAAAATAGTGAATACCATAAAAAAGTACAAAAAAGGTGATACATAGCACATTCTAATTGATGTGGGGGCGTCGCGGTTGTCCGCCCTTTCCGGCGTGGGCTCTGGCGCAACCACCGGCGCGGCCTACTGGCTCCGAGCCTCCTGTATGTCTCGGACAGCCCCGCGAAGATCGCCTAGTTCCTGCTGGAACGCCTTGAGGGCCGCCAGCAGGGCGCTTTCCACCGCCTGTGCGGGCGGTGCCGCCGACGCGCCCAGCGGACGGGTCGGCACCGGCACGATCGCCTCGCGAGCTCCCGAGCTGCCGGCCGCTCCGTTGTGGCTACCTCCAACCGCCCGGTCTGCGCTACCGGCGAGCGTTGCGGCAAGGGCGGCGGGGTTGGTTGTCGCAGCGTTGGTGACGGGGTCGGTCGTCGTAGCGCGAGTGGCGGTCGCAGCGCCGGTGGCGGGGTTGGTCGTCGCAGCGCCAGTGACGGGGTTGGTCGTCGCAGCGCCAGTGGCGGTCGTGGCGCCGGTGGCGGGGTCGGTCGTCGCAGCGCCAGTGAAGGGGTCGGTCGTCGCAGCGTGAGCGTCGACGTCCTCGACCACCGTGCCTGCGTCGTCGCCCGCGCCTGCAACAGCCGATGCCAAAGCCCTGGTACCCATGCGACGCTCCGACTTAGCCGCCTTCTTTCCCTTCGCCGCCGCCGACGAAGCTTTTTTCGGTGCCATCCTTCTTCGAACTTCAGGCTTGCTCCTGTCGTCCCCACGGACGGCGCCAACTGTTGTGGTTACAGACCAAACAGAGAGAGATGGTAGTGGAGAGTTGGGAGTAAGTGACCGTAATGGTCTGGGCCCTCCCATGGCCTGTATTCCATATATATATACACGGGGAGTGCTTTTACAATTGTACCCTTACATCTGAGTATCCCCTTCAGGGGCACTTATGTCATTACACATGGCCTATTCTGGGCCTTATAACCTTCTACCAGGCCTGCTGGGATTAGGTGGGGGCCACCCCTACAACAGTGTCCTTAAACCAATGGTCGAATTGGGCCCATGTGCCACGTAAGAGAGAGACACTATAGTTAACGGGCGTTTTTTTAGCTATAGCTTATGGTTTTTGCCCGTATACCACTAGGAGAGAGGCGGTGTAAGAGATACACGTGGATGTGCTTACATGAAAGCCCACACGTGTGAGGCGGAATGGTCTTTATTCTTTACCAATCGCACCGTACGAGTGCCCTGTAAAAGCAAGAGGAAGGATGCAAGATGAGTGTGCATGAGCAAACGACTTTATTTTTTCTTTACGCAGAAGTACAATAAACATACAAAATAACCTTCTATGCACCGTCCCTCAATACAGATTTTTGACACTTTTGACATGTTTTCAATACATATTTGTAAAAATATCCTTGTGCGAACAGAATTGGCAGAAATGACACTTCTGCCATCTGGTCAACGAGCGGCAGGTCTGTGCAGCCGACACCTGTCCATCGGAGCCTGGCCACTGGGTGGCAGGGCCTACCGCCTAGCCACCAGGCAGCCATCCATCTACCACCCGACCACCGTGCGGCGCCTTTCGTGCCGTCCCGCCACCAGACAGCAGGTGATTAAGCCGGCTTAATCACCTGCTGAGTTAGGATTTTTTATTTACCACTTATTTAAAATTTTAAATATATTAAATGAGCTACAAAAATTACGAAATTTTATGTACAACCTTCCGACATAACACACTTCATTGTATAATTTTTTTGACAATTTTAACCACTATGAATGTTGCTAAAAAATTCATAACATTATGATAGTTTTAGGATTTATTACATATAGAAAACAAGCTCCAAAATTATAAAATTTTATGTCCAGCATTCCGACACAGTCAACCTAATTGTTCAATGTTTTTGGAAAATTTATGTGCTATGAATTTTCCATGTTATTTCATGTTAATTTAATCGTAATGAGCTATGTACGATGCTCATTTAATTAGCGATTGAAATCGCTTGCATGAATGATTACGGTTAATTTATAAATTATAAATTGAGATAATGGTTGAATTTAGTTTGAACTTGATTTATGGAATTGTAAGCTTAGGATTTGGTGGTAAGATGGTAACAAAGGACTTCCTTTTGAAAAATTGAATGCGAAAAGACAACGAGATTTGATGTTGCGAATTAAAATAGGCTTTATAATAAAGGTGGAAATAACATGGCGCACTGGGTTTAGTTACATGCATAAGAAACAACATTATGCACGATGGAACAACCCAAAGTACTCTTATGATACATATGCACATTTTTGGAATGGAAATAATTCAACCTTGGGGGGACTAGTTCGGAATGTCCTAACCTACTTCATGGATTGGGGCTATTTTATATTCCTTGCAACCTCGGCGTTGAGCTACTTAGTGGCCTCTTTGGCCTTGGCTGCCATTTCCCTCTTTTTCTCGCACTCCCTCTCGCGAGCCTCGCGCTCTGCCTTGAGATGAACTTTCATCTCTTCATGTATATGCCCGGTTTGCTCATCGTTGTGGAGCTCCTCTCGAATCTCGTAGGCCCTTTTGACATCCCACTCTTCATAGTCGAGAGTCTACTGGTTATGTGGGTGGATCTCTAGGTCGATTCACTTGCAGTAGCCACATAGCAGTTCCGTGCACTACGGGTAGATGGGAGAGGTTGTTAGTGCGTACTTTGAAAGAGAAATATTAGGGAACACACTATAACTAGTCCTTACCGGCTACCGATAGCTGCTCGTGTCCTAATGATGGTCAGGATAGTCACAAAGTAGTTCGCGCAACCCCAGTAATGCATGCCTAGACTGAGCCGCTGCTTATACTTGAATAAATTGCATGGGTCCCTGCACTAACAGAGGGGAGGTGTCTCCCCCTCGGGTGGGTGTTACGGCAAACGCTCGGTTGAAACGTTCAAGATGGGGTTGCTGCTACGGGGGCATCATTGCGGGGAGGTGACCTCCTGGCATGCTTCATTTGTTTGTCCCGTGCCACAGCAGCCCTTGTTTGTTCGTCGTAGACCGCAACAAACCTTGCTAGATCGTGGGTCTCCTCCCATTGCTTTATCATCTTGTCCCATTGCTTCTTCTGCCTCTTGTCTATCCCGATGTGTTGAAGTAAGCTCTAGTGAAGTGTTAGATTTGATTATGTAGTGTTTTCTTCCAGACCTCTTCCATCTCCTTCTATAAGCAAAAGGGTTGGCATGGTGTGGTTAATTTCATGTCAATACCCTGCGAGGTGAAGTGTTGCACTGTGTGCGTGCCATTTGCCCGCTCCTTTTGCGCACACTTGTCCATGTGTCCGTGCCGTCTACTCGCTCGCTCCCTCGTGCGCACACTTATCACTCTGTCCATACTGTCCCCCTAGCCCGCTCTCTCGTGAGCACACTTGTCACTCTGTCCATGCTGTCCCCCCTGGCCCGCTCCCTCATGGGCACACTTGTCACTCTGTCCGTGCCGTCCCCCCTAGCCCGCTCCCTCGTGCGCACACTTGTCACTCTATCCGTGCCACCCTCCTAGACCACTTCCTTGTGTGAACACTTATCACTTTATCCATGCTATCCTCCCTCGCCTGCTCCCTCGTGTGCATATTTGTCACTCTGTTCGTGCCATCCCCCTCGCCCACTCCCTCGTGTGCACACTTATCACTCTGTCGTGCCATCCCCCTTGCCTGCTTCCTCATGCACATACTTGTCACTCTATTCGTGTCATCCCCTCTCGCCCGCTCTCTCGTGCACACACTTGTCACTCTATCTGTGCCATCCCCCTTGGCCCGCTACCTTGTGCGCACACTTGTCACTCTGTCCATGCCGTCCCCGCTGGCCCGCTTCCTCTTGCGTATACTTGTCACTCTGTCCATGTAGTTCCGTGTTGTCCCCTTCGCCCGCAGTGCTGCGCATCGACAACAAATCTATAATTTCTGGTGGCAACTCACGGGTTCCCTTTTCGCTTGGCCAAAAATAGGGAGCTCTCGCAATCGCTCATCTTAACTGCGTTTGGCTTATTGTTCTCACGCTCGATGCAGTAACATTCCATGGTAAATGCTGATGGGCCAGTCCAATCAAGGTCATCGGCGAAAGACCTTCCCCTTGAAAGGAAGGGGGACTTTTGCCCTAACTTCTGCTTGATGCCAAACAAGCATGCTCAACCAGTATGGCTAAAATGCAAATATAGGGACGACATAGTCATGCATGTCTTGGATGGCCAGTTCAATGGTGGATGACGTTTCTTTTGATGCCCACACTTTGGGGTACAATTTGCCAATAATTTTATTTTCTGTTAGTGCTAATAGAGCTTTTATGCTAACCCTCCTTTGCAACAGATGGTGAAATGCAACTTTGTTCGATGGATCGATCCTCTACACAAACGCCTTGTTGTGGCATACATCGATGCATTGTGGGATCGAATCCAAGAGTTGGAGGCGAGGATTGATGATCTCAATGAGCAGAACGATGACATCCGCTAGCAGATACAGCGTGAGAGAAGCAATGAGGAGGTCATCAACATAGAAAATTCATATGATCCCACATGCTGCTATGTGAACCCTAGCTGTATCTATGCGTGCCATTATAATGACAGCTAACCACGTTCGAGGCGCCCTCCTCAGCAACACTCTATGTGGGTACTGCCAGGCACGTTCTACCAGTAGGCACGTTTGAAGATGCTTGTACCACAATTCTCCGTTGTTGTACGCGTTATGTTAGATGTCCTAAAGCATGTAACTAAATAGTTGACGCATCGTTGCGGTTGCCATAAATAATCACATGCAATACTAGATTACAAATTTAATCATTTAAGTAATGAATTGATTATTACCAATTACTAGCACATAAAATAGTACATCTTGAATTGATACAAACATGAATTAATTTAATAAACAGATAGATACATCAAATCATGACATGGAATGGCAACCAAATGAGCTTAATTTGTTGGGGCAATCCCTCATTGAGTGCCCGTAGATATTTCATATCCTACATTTTGCTGCGCGGCTAATGCTGGTACGTTGGCTGATATTCATATCATTCCAGAAGTGTCGCGTCTGCTGACGTCCCTTCGTAGTTATCTTCAAGTGCTTGTTGAGGGCCCATTACATTATGTTTGGCCAACGATCCCTGTAGTTTAACTCCAAACTATACGAGTGAAATTCTGCACTCCATGTACTTAAAAGGTGTTGCATATCATAGTACCAAGAGATGTACAGCTCAGCAATGCCTCATTTGCGCACATACCTTGTACACATGCGAGCATGGCTTATGTAGGAGCTTCGGCTTGTTGCAGGTACATCTTGCCACATCACTCAGAGTGCATGCCTATTTCATTTCACCTCTGGTATGACTGTTCACATATTTCTACCGAACCGTGATTTCATACTTCCTCTGGAGGCCATCGATTACTTGATTGTTGTGCATTCGGGTCTTCTTCATCTTCTGCTCCATGTGCCTCTGCATGTTCTCGAACCACTTCTTGCCTTCGTCTATTTGTTGCCTAGCTGATGTGGCTATTTTGATGAAATAACCGACAGTGCGAGTCTATGTCTTCTCCACAATCGCGGTGATGGGGAGGCACCGCACACCTTTAAGGACGCTGTTATACACCTCGGATATATTGGTTGTCATAATCCTATACCTCACACCGTCTGTGTCATAGAGAAGTGACCATTTCTCTAATTCAGGAGCGTGTTGACGAATCTACTCTGAGAAACCAATGGTGCCATTGGGTTGCTCTTCCTCCGTAGTTCGCCTTTCTAACTCTGTTCAGATGGATTCGAACTTTTGCCTCTAGTTTTGCAGACACAATGTCTTAAACATCTTCAAAACCTCCTGGCTGCGGAACCATGTGAAAAAGTTATATGCAAGATGCATCATGCACCACCGGGTTTGCACGTCGTTTCACTACTAAGGGGGTTTGGTCCCATGCTGCATGGTGTTCAGCATGGCTATCAACCTAACATTGCGGTTCATGATGAATGTGATACATATCACATTCTAATTGTGTCCTCAAACTGATGGTCAAATTGGACCCATGTGCCATGTAGGAGAGAGACACAACAGTTAACGGGGGCGTTTTTTAAGCTATAACTTATGATTTTTGCCTGTGTACCACTAGGAAAGAGACGGCGTGAGAGATATACATAGATGTGCTTACATGAAAGCCCACACATGAGAGGTGTAACAGTCTTTATCCTTTACCAATCGCACCGTACGAGTGCCTGTAAAAGCAAGAGGAAGGAGGCGAGAGGAGTGTGCACGAGCAAACAACTTTATTTTTTTCTTTACGCAGAAGTACAGTAAGCATACAAAATAACCTTCTATGCACTGTCCCTCGATACAAGTTACATAAATCTGAAAGTTAGAGAAGCGACAAGGTCATTATCCCCTCTTCATTTATTCTTTAATATTTATGCAACATTGAAACAATGACTGCATTAGAAGTACTACTCTAAACATAATGCTATTCCAATTTGAGCCATCCGGATCTGTGTCCACTCGATGCCATCCCTACATGCCACCCCATTGAGTCTAGCTAGGAGCATGGTGGCATTGAGGCAGCAAAAACACGTTAGTCTACCCACGGAAATGGCATGTTTACTAGACGAAGACTCTGTTATTTATAACTTATGGTTTCCTTTGACCAAATAAATAGAATAATTTCTCTATCACTATTTTAAAACGATTTATTGGTATTCTGTTCATTCACACAAGCACTTATTAGGCCACGTGAAGCCGCAACCAAACCACCTCCCAGTTCCGTACAGGGGCAACCCCTCCCCGCGTCCGCCCTCACAAGGGCAACCCTCCCTCGCGAGCGAACGCGTGTCCATAAAAGCGCGCCGAGCGCGCGTGATCCCGACTAACTCGAACCCTCCCTCCTCTTCCGCCCAGACCGTCGCCTCCTGCGGCACACAGCCACCAACGTCTCCTCCTCCTCCTCCACTTCCCACAAACCGAAACCCCCCACAATCAAAACACGCCAAAATCAACAGTAATTGCAATAAAAGAAGAATAAGGGAAGAATCCGGCCCGCGATTTCACGCCAGATTTGGCCTCCCCTGCATTAAAAACCCACGCAAGGAAACACCGGGAAGGTTTATTCCCGCCGCCGCGCAATGGCGGAGTGGGGGTCCGCTAGGATGCCGGCGTGCGGGCTGTGGGGCGGCCACCGCGCGGGGGCCGCGCACGAGAGGGAGCTGTCGCGGGACGGCAGCCACTACAGCATCTCCAGCGGAATCCTGCCGTCGCTCGGCGCGCGGAGCAACCGCCGCATCAAGCTCCGCCCCTTCATCATCTCCCCCTACGACCGCCGATACAGGTTCGCCCGCCGCCGCGGCATCCTCGTTAGTCTCCGCGCCGTTTGCCCTCCTCTGTCGTCATCTCACCCCATCTCTCTATCTCTGCGCTGCTTTGTTTCAAAGCTTTTTTTGGGTGCATTGTTTGTTTCCGGTTTGTTGATTCTTTGCCCTGGCTTCTTTAATTTTGTTGGTGGTCGGCAGAGAGCGAGGTGCAGGTTTTGCTATTTTTGTTGGACTAAATTTGTTGTTTAATTTCAAGTTCAAATCATGTTGTTATTAAATAGAAAGATGGGTTGTGAAATTCAGTTTAATCATATGTTCTTTGATTTTTCAATACTTTCCTGATTTGCTGTTTTTTACGTTCTGCTGCTTCTCGGTTCAGTGCCAGTTCTCTGTAGTTTATTTTGTGGACAGAGAAGGAAATCTTCGATTTTTTTAGTGTTTCCCTGGTTTGACTTGGACTGAATAATTGATTTGTTTGTGCCTTGCTTTTTATAGTACTCGCTCTCTCTGCTTTTTTTCTTTACGTTGAGCTGCTTAGGTCGTTTGTGACTACTTTAATTCTTCCTTCTTTCCGAAGAGGGACAAGAAAAACGTGATTTTGATGCTGACATTTCTGCATTTCTTGTACTCTCGTTTTGCGGTTCTTTATGCAACGCTTCGTTGTCACAAGTGCTCGTTCACGGGATTCACATGGAATTTTTTTTATTTGAAGGGACACGAATTAATGACTTGTTTAGTTACCGTGAGTGGTTTACCGAATTTTTCCAGGTTAGCTTTTGTTTCGCATCATTTACCACCTTTTGCGATTTTGAATTATTCTGTGTTATCTTTAGTTTATTATTTTAAACTACTGAGGATTATATGTTCTTACTTTTACTTAATTTATTTGTTAATTGTTACAAAAAGTTGGCACTCACATTACATGAATCATCAGTTTTTCTTCGGATAGCTCTTTCTTTTTAAACAATAATTTTGTATATGTTAAGTAGTAACTTTAGTCACTGTAGTGCTTCTAGTTGCCGGTAATAGTAGAACTTACATCAAGTATGCAGTAATGTTAAACAAAACGAACTCTACATAAAGAATAAATTGCTTTACACTTGTAAGCAGGGTAAATTTTCTGGTATTAGAGGGAAATAGGACTTCACAATAGTTACATCAGAAGAAGAAGCAATTCTGATATCTAGTTGTTAATACTATGCAGATGCTGGGAGACTTTCCTCATAATTCTTGTGGTCTACTCTGCGTGGGTCTCCCCGTTCGAATTTGGCTTCATTCGGAAACCTACGGGGGGCCTAGCTACAACCGACAATGTCGTGAATGCGTTCTTCGCAGTTGACATCATCCTGACCTTCTTTGTAGCTTACTTGGATAGAATGACCTATTTGCTTGAAGATGATCCAAAGAGGATTGCGTGGCGTTATACTACCAGCTGGTTTGTTCTTGACGTCGCCTCTACCATCCCATCAGAAATTGCTCGCAAGATACTACCTTCAAAGCTCAGGTCATATGGATTCTTCAACATGCTTCGTCTATGGCGTCTCCGTAGAGTCAGCTCTCTCTTTGCTCGGTATGTTGGTGATGATGCATGAATATAGAAAAGTCTATGCTCTATTTTCTGTTTTGAGATCCTGCTCTTCAATTTACATCTGATAGAATACTGTTAAAACCTATTAATTAGGCTTGTGTCATTGTACCGTGTTTATGTCTTGTCAGTGAGAATAACTAGTGCTGCAAACTTCACCTCTATTTCTGCACTTGCTAGATTGGAGAAGGATAGACACTTCAACTACTTCTGGGTTCGATGTGCAAAGCTCATTTGTGTAAGTGATCTGGACATCAGAGTATTCTCCTGTGAGTTTTAATAATCTTGAGGAATGACATGTGTTTACCTTTTCATCTTGTAGGTCACACTTTTTGCTGTGCACTGTGCAGCATGCTTCTACTATCTTCTCGCTGATAGGTATCCCGACCCAACTGATACGTGGATTGGCAATTCCATGCCAGATTTTCATTTCCGGGGCTTATGGGTTCGCTATGTAACATCAATGTATTGGTCAATCACCACTCTTACCACGGTTGGTTATGGGGATTTGCACGCGGAAAACATTAGGGAGATGATTTTTAACATTTTCTACATGCTCTTTAACCTTGGATTGACTGCTTATTTGATCGGAAACATGACCAATTTGGTTGTCCATGGCACTAGCCGTACTCGAAAATATGTGAGTTCTATTTGTTTGACCTTTGGTTGATATCTTCATCTAACAGTTATTTTAAAGTTCGATTCTAAATTCTTGTTTCTGTTATCGTTTGGACTAAAGAGGGATACAATTCAAGCAGCAACCAGCTTTGCACTGAGGAATCAGCTACCACCTCGGCTGCAAGATCAGATGATCTCACATCTTAGCTTAAAGTTCAGGACAGATTCAGAAGGTCTTCAACAACAAGAGACCCTTGATGTGCTGCCTAAGGCTATTAGATCTAGCATTGCTCAATATCTGTTTTTCAATCTGGTTCAGAATGTTTACCTGTTTCAAGGAGTCTCTAATGATCTGATTTTTCAACTGGTGAGTCTCTGTAATCCCTTTTTTTAGTTAGGTACTCCTTGAACATATGCTTATCTAGTTGTTTTTGCATAACTCCTTGGAAAGGTTTCAGAGATGAAAGCCGAGTACTTTGCACCTAGGGAGGATGTGATTTTGCAGAATGAAGCACCCACTGACTTCTACATTTTAGTTACTGGCAGTGCAGTAAGAATACTGTTTTCTTAAGTTCTTTGTAATTTCCCAGCTGATATAGTTGTGTATGAGAACAGTTGAAAAAGTTACCAATCTAGCAATACTGATACAGTGTCACCCCCCCCCCCCCCCCCCCCCCCCCCCCAAAAGTACATTCTGATAAATGTGCCACTTTTTCAGGAGTTAATAGAGCTGCAAAATGGTGCGGAACAGGCAAGTCTTATTTTGCTTTGATGCTTAATTGGAGGTAAACTTATGCATAAAATGATCCTTAAAATAATATGCTGGTATTTGGTAATTTGCAGGTGGCAGGAGTGGCTAAGTCAGGAGATGTTGTTGGAGAAATTGGGGTTCTTTGTTATAGGCCTCAACTATTCACAGTTCGAACGAAATCCTTATGTCAGCTTCTGCGTTTGAATCGTACTGCTTTTCTCAGCATTGTTCAATCCAATGTTGGGGATGGAACTATAATAATGAACAACCTTATTCAGGTCTACTATCCATATTGTTCTTCACAAATATCTTCTCTGTTATGGATATTGTGCATTTGCAGACTATTATATTTTTCTTGTTAAGATCTTGATCTTGAGCTAGACAATTGGAACTTTTTAGTACATCCCTAAATCCAACCCTTTCTGAAACCTTCATCATCTTGCTTAACAATATGTGAAATTGAAAATTGGATTCTCACAAAATCATTATATCACCTTAGATCCTGAAATTATTGATTCATGTCGACTATTCTATGATGATTTTCCTTTGATGCTCTCGACCATGACCAATTATATTAAAAATGTTTTACAAAAATCTGTTTGATTAGGAAGAACTGTCATATCATGAAGGATTGTTTTTGCTTGATTGAGATTTATTATCTTGCAGCAAGAAATGTTATATCATGAAAGATTGTTTTGAGTCTATTGAGATTCTTTTTTATTTGGTGCAGTTACTTAAAGAGCAGAAAGACAACAGCGTAATGATAGGTGTTCTGAAGGAGATTGAGAACATGCTAGCTCGGGGTCGTCTGGATTTGCCAATTACACTCTGTTTTGCAGTAACTAGAGGAGATGACTTTTTTTTGCATCAACTTCTTAAGCGTGGTTTTGATCCAAACGAGTCAGATAACAATGGGCATACAGCTCTGGTCAGTATACTCATCAATGCATACCTTTGTTTTTTATTCTATAGATTTTAGTTAAGCAAGAAAGTGACAGTGTTCATTTTCGTGATTAACAGCATATAGCTGCTTCCAAAGGAAATGAGCAATGTGTCAGGCTTCTGTTAGATTATGGAGCTGATCCAAATGCCAGGGGTATGCCTAAAACTAGTATTGTGATAGTTCTTTACGTCTTGTACAGATATGAAATCATAATGAAGCTAATCTTTCGCTTGCAAATTTCCTCTGAAATTTATTACCACAACTTACCATCTAGAAAATTTAATTTACTAGCATGAGAGTGCTGCTTCGTTCAGGATATTAACCCCCATCAGTCGTGAAGGTCATGTAGGTTTGGTAATACCTCTCGCTGACATGCGTTTCATTCTTCCAATAACCAGATTCGGAAGGAAAGGTTCCTCTATGGGAGGCTCTGTGTGAAAAGCATGATGCAGTTGTGCAGTCGTTAGTCGAGGGTGGTGCAGATCTGTCATCAGGGGACACAGGCTTATATGCTTGCATCGCAGTTGAGGAAAACAACACTGAACTGCTTGAGGACATTATCCGTTATGGCGGCGATGTAAACAGGCAATGCAAAGATGGAACCACCCCGCTGCACCGGGCTGTTTGTGACGGAAACACTCAGATGGTTGAGTTCTTGCTGGAGCTCGGAGCTGACATTGACAAGCAGGACAACAATGGCTGGACCCCGAGAGCTCTAGCTGATCAACAAGGCCATGAAGACATACAACTCCTATTTAAATCACGGAAAGCGCCAAAGCAGCACACCTCAAATGGCAGGGTGGCACCTATGCTGATAGGAAGGTTCAACAGTGAACCCTCAATGCAAAATGTAAACCATGAAGATACTGAGCTACCCAGCAAAGTTCTTCCACAAAAGCTCCTCAGGAGGAATGTAACCTTTCAGAACTCCCTTTTCGGTGCCATCTCCTCTTCATCTCATGCACAACGGGACACTGGCCGTCTACTCTCAAGAGGTCTTGCAGCAACAGATGATCCGAATTGCCATCACAACTCACTCATCAGGGTGACAATCAGCTGTCCCGAGAAGGGGAACTCTGCTGGGAAGCTTGTGCTCCTACCGCAGTCGATGAAGGAGCTTCTTGAACTAGGTGCAAAGAAGTTCGACTTCACGCCTACTAAGGTCCTGACAATTGAGGGCGCCGAGGTTGATGAGGTAGAGCTTATCAGAGATGGCGATCATCTTGTTCTTGTCAGTGATGACTGGGTGCCAGATGTTGCGCAAATAAGGCGTCAAAATGAGTGAAAAAATTTTAATGGAGAATTGTGTGTTTTTGTTTTACTGTAATTTTCAGTAAAGGTTTACTGTAATTTTCAGAAAAGGTGGAAGGTTGAATCACCCGTGTGAAAAAAGCCAATGATTGATGAGTAATAATTGAAAAGGAAAGAGACGAAAGGGAGAGGTGTCCTCCTGATTTTTTTCCTAAGTTGGGTGAGAAAACTCGAATCCGGATCAGTTAAGTGAGACGAGCTCACTTTAGCCACTCGACCTTGAAAGTTAATGCCACCATGAAGAGATGGCGAATTTGGGTTATGTCCACGATGTAAATGTATGATCAGAATCATTTTGAAGTGATAGGATATATATGGTTTGGAAGTTGTAGTCTGAGGGTCATGTAGAATTTTACAATTTCCGTTTCTTTATTTAAACAAGTCGGTCCAAAGAAAGTTTTAGGGTTATCCAGCTTCATTTGATTATTCTGGCCTACATGATTCTTTATATTTACCTATGAAATCAACCTTCCTTTCGAACTAACAGTTTAGGCAATATATATCTGACAGCTTGGATCCGTGTGATACTTGATGATTAAAGCCAGCAGACCTGCTAAATTCAGTGTTACCTAAAAAAGGAAGGTGATTGTATTATTGATTTGTTGTTCATTGTTACATCACTTTTTGTAGGTCATGTAGTTATGTGTGGTCTCTGTCTCTCAAAAGTCGAACACATGAATATGCATGTACACTGTCTCAGAGTTGTTAATTTAAAAAAAATCAAAGGTAGAAGTTCTGCTATTCATTTCAAAGAGAAGAGAAATACACTGAACCAAAAAAGGTACAATAATGATACCAATACTGGTCCCAAAAGAGAGGCGCCAACACCAGAAAGGAGTCCTAAAACTCCTACTAAAGCACCAACCACCCCGCAAGACAAGCACCTGTGGGGTAACAACAAAAAAAACTACAAAGAAATGAAGCATAGGACTAGTTATCCACGAGACAAAGCACAAAATTAGAGAACCATAACTCTTGCAAGGGATTGAGATATAGCCGTCAACACCAGGATGCTTACCACACCAGTAGCCACACCACAATTCACCATTGTAAAGCCATCATTGCACATTACAACATTGACTGCACTAGTACCAAAACAACACCAGATGGCAACCACCAACATTACAAGCCATAGCGAAAGAATATGGGACCACAGCTAATACAGAGCAACAGCAAACCATAGGGAAAGAATATGGGACCACAGCTAATATAGAGCAACAATAGATCAGCCAATAAGAGATTCCAGAAGAGGAGGCAGCCCCTCAACTCACACCGCGATTGGGACACTCGCCAAGTGCAACTGACGGCCACACAACGCACTAAGGATGGTCTACTTCAATTAAAGACCCAAACCAACTACTCATAGGGGACTCCACCACGATCGGTCCACACCAAGATGCGATCAAACAATGAGCACCGCTCTCGGGCCTCCTTAACAACCTGCTCCCTAGAACTGGTCCTTCTCTTGACACACATCGTCATATGTTGTGCCGCTCCCGCATAGCGTTGCCTGTGGCACGCTGCCACTATCCACAATGCCCACCAAGCCGCCCTAACACCGGTCCAGCCGATCCCGACCGCCGTTGCGACACATGTTGTAACACCCCGCCCATCCTCTGAGCCTAGAGTGCTACCATCATTACATACTAATAACATTTTTGAACGTCTGCTGGTCTTTTGAAACAAACTCTACTTGATTCATAAAGCAACGACCACTTACACATAGTATTCTTGAGCAACTATTTTAGCTTTCTATGGGGGTTAAACATACTAACAAAACCTGATATGTGAAGTGATACAAGTACATGAAGTTATTCATGTGCTACTCCCACCCGTGCATGATGTCCTCAACGGTCACCTAAAAAACAACACAGCAAAGGTGAGTCCAAAAACCCAGCAAGTACGCAATAGAACAATAAATACTGCCCAATCACGTGAACAGTTTTACCAGCCATAACATATTCCACATGTATTCTCATGTTCATACTTCCATTGACATATCCTAACATTGTTTTACTTGTAGTGCAATGCATCACTACTCTACATGCTCATTTGCTCATCTCATTGCAAATATGGGTATTGCCGAGTTAACACCCGTCGATGTTCACCCAAAATCTTGGGCCTGTCCATATCGGCACGGGGGTCTCTCCACTCCCGTGGAGGCCTACCGAAGTAGGTCTTGCGGGATCCACCCAAGCGAATCCCAGTTCTCATTTCATGAATGCACATGATGCGAATGCATATACCCATTGTCATTATCATCAGTAGTATCATTGATAGGGTGGCATCACGGCTCACCCCATCCCATTACCATTGTCATCCTTAGATAAACATCATCATGTCATGTAAACATTGCAATTCCATATAAACATCATCATATCATGTAAACATCATCATATCATGTAAACATCACATATTATGTAAACATTGCAATTCCATGTACACATCACATATTTCATAAACTCTACGGTCTACCGCTCTATCATGCACTTGCCTGTTAACCAAGCGGAGCGAAGCGACGTGCGGACGACGTCGACTCAAGACCTCCACCTGGATAGGCAATTAATCCGACTCAACACATCATAAAGAAACTAGAGCTTAAGCGAGCGACAACAATTCTACGCGCATAACCCAACTCTGGCATAAAATGCCTGGGGTTAGGGCTGTAAAAAAAGCTTGAAGCTCGCGAATTACTCGAATTCGGCTCGTTCTAGGCTCGATTCGAGCTCGGTTCGAACTTTAAACGAGCCGAACTCTAGCTTGATTTCGAGCTCGCGAGCTTTACCGAGCCGAGCTCGAATAGTTCGCGAGCCTCGATGCGAGCTTAAATAGTAATATATATTAATTCTTACCGAGCTTTCTCGAGCCGAACTCGAGCTCGAGCTTTTCTTATTATTAAAAATTAGTGTGTATTTGAATTATTTTGACTGTTATCGAGCTTATTAGAGCCGAGCTCGAACCTAAGCCTTGGATGGCTATGGGCAGCGGAGACCTTTTGGTCCAAAGGCAACCCTACACTGTTTGGGGGTTTTCTACTGTGGCAGATAAGTTGGTAAAAAGGTAATAATAGAATTTCTTGCTGGATGACGAAAACTCAAAATGCGAGATTGTACTGACCATCCCTGGACGGCCTGGGAACCTCTGAGAGCACTACTTTTATTCGGCTTTCTAAAAGCCGATGAGTCTGACAGCAAAACTTTTCTTTATCCCTTTTATTCTCCTTTGAATTGTTTCTATTATCTGCATTACTTCTCTTTTGTAATTTGGAGGTATTACACCTGTGTGCACCCTCCATGACCACGACGTGCTGCACCAATAGTGGTTGACTCAAATGACGAGGAGGAGCAATACAGCCGGAGGATTCTGAAGGCAGGGATGTCGTCGCCAGCCTAGATGTAGATGAGTAACACCGGCGGCGCTGACCAAGGCCGGCAGCTCGTCCTCACCCTGCTAGTGCTGGGGAGGGTGGAGTGCACCACCTCCTCCCCCGCAAGACACCGCCAATTTGGCATGCCCCGTCGGCACACCCCCAATTTGGCAAGCCCCCCATTGCTGCTGCTACCGCAGTAGCGCTAGCGAGGAGAGGACACCCGTGTCGACCGCCTAACACCTGGACATCTGAGGGCTAGTGGAGGCAGTGGACGAAGCGGAGGAGCTCATATCTGGCGACGTGGATGACTCCAGGGCGGCGGACAACCAGATTTGGTCAAACCGAGTGGATCCCGCAAGGAGCAAGCACAAGGGCAACAAAGCTGGCGGATGGGGGCTTGAGGATGACAGGCAGGCAACTGGATCCGCTGGGATCTGGAGCTGGCGGTGACCTCTGGTGGGGTGGATGGAGCAGGAAGAGGAGATGGGGGCTACTGCAGAAGGCCCCACCGCCGCTGGCGCTGGCAGTGGAGCCAAGGGAGTGAAGCGGTGGGCAGCCCCAACACGGCAACCCCCCCCCCCCCCCCCCCCCCCCCCGCGGGCGGACTCGGGGGACAACTCGAGAGGCCATGAGATGGTTTTTTTTTCAGAGTTGCTATTTATCTGGGATAGAGAAGGATTAAAAGAGTATCAGAAGCAGCCGTTTGAAAATTGAATTGACGCTGTAGCCTGTAAGGCCGCAGGCTCACAGGGAATTTTTTGTGAGGAACAAGCCATGTTCCTGGCAGATCTTCATTTACACGCCTCACCTTCCACCACTTGTGCTCATGCTCAGGCAAGAAATGTTGGCATGGGAAGGTAGCATCCATTGGCAATTGTCACATGAAAGTTGACCGCAGAGCCAATAAAAACATCCAGAAGCTGTTCTTCAAAAATAAAAACATTTAGAGACTAATGAATCTTACAGGCCCGGCTGCCATAACTGCATATCTCGGGCGTCTCAACCGCATTACGTGAACCCCATTGCTGCCAACACAATTCAATGGAACAGGAGCACAACCCTGCCGGCCAATAATGAAGTAAACACAGCTGTTCAGAATTCTTTTGCTCCGCTGAAATGATTTCAGTAAAGTGATCTTAATGCTTTCTAGTGGCTGATAATGTGGCAGCTGGAGCTGGAGTGGACGTGAACTAGAAACACAGCAAGCATGTGCTCTACAGATTCAACTTGCTTAATTGAGATCATTCCGAGACACCATTACATGTGAAAAAAAAAATTAGAGGAGCTCTAGGAACCCTTAGTTTTTGGGTCAGGTTCCGCTACTTTGCAACTAACATTGGCTCACACGAACTCACACCAACTAGAGATTATCTACTCAGTGTAGAGGGCAAAATTCAAAAAAAAAGATCTTGAGATGAATGGAGAAAGAGCTGGTAGCAATGCCTTGGGACACTCATGTGGCATGTCCACATCCTGATATAGTCATTAGCCTCTGAACAAGAGCAAGAAGCAAAAAGAAGCAGATTATTAAGAATAGAAATCAGGTAAAATTAAGTCGATGGCAAAATTTATGGAGAGTACCTAATGGGAAAGTAATATAGACTATAGTGCGACAAATGGAAGCAGATTACTATAATGAAGTGGACAAGATGAAGTGGTAGACTACTTACGGAATTTACAAGTTTTGAAGTGCTTCATCCCAGCCGTCAACAAATAGTGGAGCCTGGATGAAAAATTTCGGGCATATTCTTTTTAGCTTCTAAAAGCTTTCTACAGTAATTAATTTTTAAACAAAATGTCTTTTTAAGATAAGGTCTACAAGTTAAGTTAATTATAATACACTATAGTGACTTTATTTATATCGATCAAAACCGTATACGAGTTATTTATATCTCTGTACTCTCTTATAAACAACCAAACGGCATAAGTCGCAGCCATAAACCATAAGCCAAATAAAAAAGAACAGCCCTTCATTTCAAGTCAGGTCATAGCTCGATGTTCACAGAAAGAACAAAAGCATGCATGTTTAAAATTGCACCTTCTCTTGCATGTAGGAAACAGGAACTCTATAGATATGCAAGAAGAGTCCACACTTTTTCTTACATTAAGACAACATGGTTGGGTGGAAAATACATGACTGTTTGTACTTGATCTGATGCTCCTTAAGTGTCTATTGACCAAAGTCATTCCCAAAATTAGCTAGAACACCAATGGTTTGACAAGAGATTAAAAGGGAAATGTAAACCACTAGTAGTGTTTACCTTGTAGAGGTTCAGAACATCTGTTGTCAACTTGGTAGCATCAAACCATGCTCGTCGATTGATCACCTGAGCGATTTCAGTACGTAGAAGTGGGCGGACCATGTGCTTTTTCCTCTGAAGGGTATGAAGGAGTGAGTATATGAGCAAATGCAGGAACGACTTCTCCTGATAAGCTTACACCTATAAGAACAACTCCCTTCACTTCAACCTGAGAGCAAACAAGGTAACAATTGATATGATTATTATAATAGGATAAACGTCCATCCAAAACAATATAATAGGCCACCAAAGTTCGTAAGTCACAAAAATGAACAACAGAAGGCCATAGGTCGGTTACCTTTCTAGAATCTCCAGATGCACGTAACTTTTCTGCGGCTTTCAGGGCAAGCAAGACCCCATCATCATGACCAACTAAAACCACAGAGCGCAAGCCCATGTCTGAGCAAAATGAAATGAGATCAACCTGCAGAAGGGCATACAAAGTGTTCTTTGTAAACATGATTTCATTGTTTTAAGTACAGCAGGAAAATAATGTTTGGTGATGCAGGAAAATGTGTTGTAGTCGCAACTGTATTTTTAATAGTTATTCTAATATAAGAGCATTCCCTTACAAGCTCTCAATAACATAGAATATTTCAAGACAGAATGTATCTCTCTGATGGTAGAAATTAAAAATAAACATTCAGGCAATAGTACTTATATTAGGAAATTAGTTATCACAGAAATATGATACAGGAAACACAGCAATCCACCTAGTTAGCCACTCCTCTCAGTGTATAAGAGGTATTCCAAAAATGTTTCATTCTTAAGTGAAAACAAATACAGTACCTAATAAATAAAACTTTTGGGCAAATGCTGGCTGCCTGGCTGCACTTACTAGATTTGATGCTATCCAAAAAAGGAAGACTTGAATTTGGAAGACATAATTTACGAGTAGATGGTAAGAAGGATCACCTGTGACTCAAGCTCATATGCATTTTATAAGTCCTTCTCTTCCCAGTCCTTTCTGCGAGGTCGACAAGTCAATCCCCATCCAGGGCGATCAAAGGCAAGCACAGTGCAACCCAGTTGTCGAGCAAGCAAATTAGTAATATGTCTCCACGAGAATACTCCCTCCAAACCCATGCATTAAAACAATGGCAAATGTCCCCTGCTCTCCAGCCTCAAGATCAAAGCCCATAGGTTTCAAACATGTATCAGCAGTGTCATCATCAAGACTCAGAAGGGGGATGTCATCCGACAAAGTTGGAGAGGTCACTGGTTCTACCAACAATGGCGCATATAGCGAAGTTTGATGATATTGATGACTAAAGCACCTATTCAAAAGACGACGGGTATTAGAGGAAGCTGATGGTGGACTCTCATGTCTCTTGTCTTCTAGGAGAAATGCTTGATGAAATTATGTTAGACCATGTGGTTTGGTTGTAAATTTAGTGGCAATGAATAATTGATATTTAGGTTGTATTGAAATTTACGTTTGTAAAAGATCTGGTTGATATGCTATTGTTGCTAGAGTTTTTAGGACAGCATTTCGACCATGGCTGACTTCGACCACGGTAAGTTGACCATTGCATATTTCAACCATGGTAAGTCGAGCACTGCAGATTTCGAACATGTCAAGCTTCGACACGGTAAGTCGAGCACTGTAGATTTCGACCATGGTAAGTTGAGTACTGCATATTTTGACCACTTTAAGCTTCGACCACGGTAATCTGACCATGGTATTTTGACCTCGTCATTCTTCGATCATGATATTTCGACCACGAAACATCGACTACGGCAGAACGACCATACCTGGTCGAAGATGGTAAGTTACAGTGAACCGGTCGTAGATATAGTACTTTTCGATAGTCGTAGCTATAGTACTTTTCGATGATCATAGCTACAGTATTTTTATCGATGGTCGTAGTTACAGTGCTTTGCCTATGGTCATAGCTACAGTAACCAGTTGATAGTCATAGATTTTACTGGTCAGTACTCGATAGTCGTAGATTTTATTGGTCGGTACTCCATAGTCGTAGACTTCGTGATCGATAGTCAAAGGCTTTGCAATCGGTTGTCATAGGCTTCACGATCGGTACTCGTAAACTTTATGGTTGGTACGAGTCCTTTAATTTTTGTGATCTTCAAGTACCTCAAGTACTCGTATTGGATTAGTGGTTGACTGATCTATTCATTGTGGTCGTGATTAGTGGTCTTTCCTATAGTACCAAGTAGGTACTCGGTGGTTGTAGCGATTGTCTGTGAGACAGTAGAGGATCGGTACTCTATGGTTCTGTGTTGTTTGATTCCTGAGCGTTTTGAGTTAAGCGATGGTAATTCCGGAGTACTTGTTGTTTTTGAGTACTCGATGAGCTAGCGATCGTAATATGTGATCTTAGGCTAATTTCTGGAAAGTAATGAAATTTGTGGTCGTGGCTGATATGGTTGATGATGATGGATGGATAAGGGTGTGATACGAGTGTGTGGACTAATGTCGGTCATATTAGGAAGAACTTGTGCCGAAAAAATGTTTCTTTAGTCTTTGCATGTGCAGGTGGGTGTGGAGATGATTATGGTCGGTGATGAGGAGGACTGGGATTAGGATGGGGAGATTTGAGGTTCAGACGGTCGAGGATGTCGCGCAAAGTGGTCGGGCTCACGTTGAAGCATGTGAAAATCAAATGTGGTGATGTGTGAAAAAGCTACGGACGGTGCAGTCCTGGAGGCTTTGACATGGAAGTTGATGGGGCTACGGGAGGTGCTGTCCTAGAGGCTTCGTCACGTGTTGAGTTAGGAGTTGTGAATGGAGTCCATAACTGAGAAGTTTGAGAGTTTGAATAAAACCTGTGTTAATGGTTTCGGGTCCCTTGGTTTTCAGAAGAGATAAAGTTTTGAGTCCGTATTTGAGATAGACACGGTTTCCGGTGTTAACCTATAAAAGTAGGAAGAGGTTATAGGTTAATTAACGGTTTTATAGAGTTGAGGGATTTCGTCGAGAAGACTTTTAGGGGTGCCGTAAAGGCACTTTGTAAATCCACGAACATCTAACAATAAACATCATCTTAAATCAATCTAGTTCTTGGTTTGCTCGAAGAGTACTGGTGTTTGCAGTTGGATCAAAGCGTGCGACTACGTCCGAAGGTGATCAAAAGGTTTTGCTTATGGGTTAACGATTTCAAATACGTTCAATCTGGTCGAAGAGCAAAGCTGAGCGATCTTGTGAGTAGCTGAGCGATCTTGTGAGTAACTGAGTGGACAACATTTTTTCTCTGTCTCACTGTCGCTCCTTGAATAAAGTTTTCCACTGTATGGTGTAGGACATCGAGGAACCTTGTATCATGCAGAAAAGGCATTCTTGTACGCCAGAAGCTGAAAAGAAGCAGAATAAACCATAAGAGCATCTGCAATGGGTCTATAGCAGCTCTCTACAAGAGAGTCCATGTCATCAACTGTCCTACGTGGAAGATATTAAATGAAGAAAGAGAACGCAACTCTCTACAGCTCTAGAGATAGTCTATAGCGCCAAACGAGGCAGCCTCCATAAATTCTGTGTGTGCATGTAAGCATCAAATAGCTATCCTTTAGAATGCTAACTTTAGTGTGTACTATATAGATGATGTGGAAGTCTTATAGTTAGTTACTAGCTATAACCATTGCAGATGCTCTAAGCGTCAAGGAGAACAAGCATGAATACGAGCTAGGTTTGCACAATCGAGATCATACGCCGTGAGATTTAAGAGAACAAATGCATGAAAGCCATATCGATTCAGATTCCATGCGATGGATGAGTAGCTCCCTGCAGCTTGTTCTCTAAATGATGACGGATCTATTCTTTTAGGTTCAATTAGTGGCTTTTGGCTTTTGGGTGATAGCTTCTAGCTGATAAATAGTAATAACTGATAGGAAAGTCATAGTATTTTTTAGACTGATGATTTTTTGGCTTTTTGCTAATTAAGTTGAATTACGCTAGTTAACTCACTTGGATGTATGAAAATGAACACGCACAACTAGGAAATAGTTGCAAAGCTCGAGTGGTTCTAGTACGGGCCTGTTCTTTTCCTCCGAAGCTGGCGGCTTTTGACTTTTGTTACAGTACTTAACTTTTAAACGGAGTATTTTCTCAAGACGGGGTCTACAAGTTAAATGATGTACACGTTAAAAGTCCAACATCTGTACCATCCAAAATCGTAAGTGAGTATCTCTCTCTCCGTAATCTGTACCGTAAACAGCTAAAATTCAAAAATTTTAGTCAAAAGTCATAAGCTACAGCCGTTGCTAAACAGGCCCTACAACACATGAACATATGTACATTCAGTATTTAACTAGTATATGCGTTCATTACAAGAGTACGTGCACAAATACAAACGTAAAAGCATGCAAGCATTCATTATAGGCATACGTCCATAAATACAAACATACAGACATACCTGCATTTATTACATTCGCTCACACACACCTACAAATATGCAAGCATAGAAGTAGTTCTACGTAGGGCTGGATATCGAGCTGGCTCGGCTCGGCTCGGTCTGGCTCGGTAGGATAACGAGCTGGCTCGAGCTGGCTCGTTATAACTAACGAGCTAAAAAGCCAGCTCGGCTCGGCTCGACAAAAAGCTCGAGTTAGCTCGTTTGGCTCGTGAGCCAGGGCAAAAAAATATCTCCATCATATATTCATCCATGGAAGTTAGGCTCGTTTGGCTCGTTTGGCTCGTTAGGCTCGTTTGGGTATAATAGAGTACAAATTAACACATGCATGGCTCGTTTGGGTACAATAGAGTACAAATTTACACATTAACACATGCAATAGAGTACAAATTAGGTCCATGGAAGCAGCATATGCATATCTAAATTCCTGGAAGCATGGCTCGTTTGGCTCGTGAGCGGCTCGCGAGCTGGCTCGAGTTGGCTCGTTATAGCTAACGAGCTAAAATCTTAGCTCGGCTCGGCTCGTTATCCTAACGAGCCGAGCCGAGCCGAGCCAGCCACGAGCCGAGCGAGCTAACGAGCTTCGAGTTTTTCGTCCAGCCCTAGTTCTACGTATGACAGAGCCATTGAAAATCATGTCGCGCGACTGCTGGGATTTTTATGTGGTTTTCAATATGTTATTATGGTTATCGTCTGTTTAGCTCATATTATTGATGTATGTGATAAAAATAATCTGATGTGGAATTTGACTCGAGAAATTAATACTCGAGGTACCGATGATGATTGTGTTGGAATGTAGTAAATATATTTATTAAGATCAAGTTTACTGAAATTTAATATGTATATATATGTTTAACCCGGGTACAACGCAGGGTGGAATAGCTGTGTTTGTTTTACAGGATTGGTTCTGTAGGCTGTTGACCCACATGATCAGATTGAAATTGATCTATAAACAATCTGATCATGACACATAACTCACATATATGTGCTATGAACTAATATATTTTACACTCATAAAACTAATCTATCTGATCGTGGTTGGTGATGTGGTTTAAGAGTCTCACGGTATATCAGAAACAAGTAGTCGCTTTGTAATACCTGTAATTAGAGTCTATAAATAGGTTTCTATCCCTAGCCTTATTTGTAATTATGAACAGTACCAGAAAAAGACAGATATAAATAGCAGATCGGATAGACTTCACAAAATCAGTTCTAATATTTGTTCCAGAGCCAACATACACTTGTTCCTCGGTAGCCTCAGCCTGTGGCATCCGCCGTCGGCGCACGCGCGCCCACGCCAATCCACGCTATCGCAGCACGTTGCGTGACGGCCTTTTTCTTCACCTCGCACGGCGATCGAGGAAAGGAAAAGCAACTCTGTGCGCGCGTACAGGGGAGGCGTCACTTTTGTTTTTTCTTCACGTCTCCTCACCTCGGTCCGTCGATCAAGACGTAGCACTACCAGTGCACGTTCCCGCGCGCAAGGCGCTCCCCTATCTTTGTCCTCGGTCGGCGTGTTTTCATCGCGCGGTCTTGTGCGCGTCCAACAAAGTAGCAAGCATCGCACGGATTGTTTCCTCTCGCACACTGCAGAAGATTTGTTCCCTTGCACGGCCGTACGTGGATCTTAGAAAAATCCAAAACATATTTAAAAAATTGTAAAAAGTATTTTTGGATACTTTAAAAGTATTTTTTAAGTTCTTAAAAAATATTTTTATTAAAAAGTATTTTTGAAGTGCTTAAAAAATACTTTTTAATGAAAATAATTTTTTAAGTACTTAAAAATACTTTTTACAATTTTTAAATATTTTTTGGATTTTTCTAAGTGTTTTTTTGCTTTTACCTGGACACGTGTCGACGCTTGAGCCGCCCTGCACATAGCTATGTGCAAGGCGCCCAACACCTGAGCCGATTCCCTACAGATTCAGGTACCCCTTATTCTCGCAATGACAAATAACAACTTTTTTTCTAAACTATTTAGGTCTTATAAATTAGATGCCTCAAATTTTATGGTTTAGAGAAGAAAAATTATGTTTTTGCTTTCTGCTGAAAACATTGATTATATGATAGATAATAATAATAAACCAGAAGAGTCAAGAAAAATACCACTGTTAAGGAAAAAATTATACAGAAGAATATAAAAATTGGACTCTACTGAGTATGAAGATGAACGGAACGTGCAAAAAATAATGAGCAGTCTGGAACAAGATTTTGGTGAAGTATATCTTATTAAAGTGCTTAATCTTGTTAATCAATTTTTCTCTACTAAAATATTTGATGACACTTCAATTAATGAACATCTCAATAAACTCTATGTTTTAGGAGAGAGATTAAAAATACTGGCTATTCCTTTTCTAAAGAAGTGCAGGTCATGGTTGCTCTAAACTCTTTGCGAAATTCATGGGAAGATGTTGGCTAGTGAAGGCTGCTGACAAGCAAGGCGGAAGCTCAAGTGCTCCTCCTTCAACGACTAGCCCCATTAAGAAGCACTTTGCATACATGGCTGCTGCATAGGAAAAAGGGCCAGTCATATTGGAGCAGAAAGTTTCCAAGATTAAGGTACCTTACTATTATGATGACAAAATTTTTTCAGTTGGTGCTTCTCACGGCTTTGTTAAAGAAACTTGAAAAAGAGAACTGGAAAACTTTGTATCTTTTGTGAAGGAGACTATTGCACCAGCAAAACCTATGATTGAGAAGGAAGTTGCTTCTCAGGTGGTCGAAACTGGTCTCAACCATCAAGAGGGGCAAGAAACACAAGGAGCAGCTGCTCTTCCTCAGGACCTATGACCAAACGTGTTTGGAGAAGGCACCATTCCTCAGTGACCAAACGTGGTCATGGAGAATAAGTCAAAGAAATCTTCCTTTGAAAAGATTTCTTCTAGATTCACAATCAAAACTAAGAAAATAAGGTACGTAATCGAAGGTGTAAGAATAGCATTTTACCCCTTTTATCTTCTATAATGCCAATTTACTTCTCTTCTCATGATTTTAGCTTGACTATTCCATCTTCTGAGGATGCTTCTATCGAGAAGCCCCCTGTCACTCTTCCCACAGTCGAAGAGACGGCAGAGAAGATGCCCGAAGAATCAACCACCACCCAAGTGGCGAAAACAGCAGTTGAAGCCGAAGTGACTACGACTACTGAAGCGGTCGTAGAAGCAGAAACAAAAGTAGGAAAAGATAGGGCAAAAGTATCTGATCAAGAAGTTGGAGGTACCTTTGACCGCAGTGTCAGTCAAGAAATCAGCAAGGACGTTCCTCCCAATCTCGAAGGAGGAGCAACTGAGACTGCCAACACTGAAGGAGAAGGAGAAGAGCACCCCAATTTCTTCTTTATGTTTTTTTGGCTATGATTCTGTGTGGGATCTCCTTGGTATCATTCTCAAAACTGAGTTCCTCACCCCAAGGATATTCCCAACATGGGGAATTTCTATGATGACGAATGCCTTAAAAAGGTGTGGTGGGACATGGTTAAAGAGCTCGACCAACTCAAAGATCCCTAGCGGGTACTTGCCAAGTTTGCTCGAACAAGCATAAATGTAAGCATCTAATACTCAACCATTCTTATAATTAGTTTTTCTGGCTTCTCACTATCATTCCTTATTTAGATAGCTTTGGAAAACATCGTTGTTGTGGCCGAATACCACAGACAACTTATGCTGCTATGACAGCAAAATGCTGAACTCTGTGAGAAGGTGGAGAGATGGTAAGTCACTGTCACATGTAGTCTTTTATGTTTTGACTACTTGTTCAGTTCTTCATATCTATCTTTAACCTTTGCAGGTCCAAGAGCGATGAAAAGTCCTTGCCTAACGCACTCGATAACGAGAAGGTCAAGATGTAGACGCTAGGAAAAGAAAATGCAAACTTATTAATAAGGCTTCCGAAGGCAAATTATGCAACTAACAAGTTGCAAGATGAAATAAACAGTAAGTTATGAACTCAAAACTGTTTATATGAATGACTTCTTGTCTTTTATGAATAAACTAAGTAAATAGTGTAAAATACGGTTTGTGGAAAATAGAGGAGTTTATCCGACTATCGTTGTTGACTTTGATTGTCATGTTTTGGTAGCAAAAGTTGGAAATGAGTCGATGCTAGGAAGTTTCTTCTAGTGGGCGGGATCACGTGTAGAAAGACTTCGACTAAGTGACATTGCCTTTCTTTGACCAGGTTAATCAAATCGAGAGCATAAACGAGAATAGGACAAACACTCAGCAATCCAATTTAAATTCATCTGACTTCTCTTAGTAAACTCAATTGTTCTGTACTAATAGCAAGAGTTAGAAACAATACGATGCTAGGAAGTTCCTTCTAGTGGGCAGGACCATATGCAGAGAGAAAATACTTCGACTAGAGGTGTTTCCTTCTTTGATCAGTTTTAATGAATTGAATTTACAAAAAGTGGTCGAACAAACATAAATGAAGGCCTACTCATGTATGACAATAAAGACTACAAAACTGAGAACTTTATTAAAAGAGTAGCAATGTTGTACATAGAATTTATGTAGCTGATTGATACTCCAAGAATTTGAGAGGATCTAGCCGTCTTTTGTGGCAAGTCGTATTGAACCAGGTCATGTTACTTTGACCACTGTGTAAGGACCTTCCTACTTAGGGAAAATTTTGTTCTGATTGGACTGGGATTGAATTTTCTTCAACACCAAATCACCTATAGTAAGGCTGCAAGGTTGTACTTTACAATCATAGTATTTACATAGGGCTTGTTGGTAGACTGCTGAATGGATTAAGGCTTGATTCCTACTCTCTTCGAGTAGGTTAATGTCATCTGCTCGAAGGTGCTCTTGGTTGGAGTCGTTGAAATTTTTGACCCTTGTTGACCGTATTTTTAGTTCTGAAGAAAGCATGGCTTCAGCCCTAAAACTAGGAAGAAGTGAGTCTCACCTGTTGCTCGACTGGGAGTCATGAAAATCGCTCTTATTATGAAAGGTAATTCTTGTACCCAAGCCCCCGAGCGCTTTACAAGCTGGTCGAAGACCTGAGTTTTAATCCCTTGCATTATTTGGCCATTCACTCTTTCGACTGCCCCATTGCTTTATGGATGGGTGACAGAGGGATAACACAACTTGGTACCTAATCTTCACAAAATTCTTGGAATTTTGTACTCGAGAATTGTTTACAATTATATGTAATTATTTGACTTGGTACCCTAAATCGAGTAATTACGCTTCTCATCATAAGCCTTTTGGCGGCTTCTGTTGTTATCACAGTTATAGGTTCAGCTTCAATCCATTTTGTGAATGTGTCAATAGCCACATAAAGGAATTCAAAGCCCCCTAGTGCTTTTAGGAACGATCCTAAGATATTGAGACCCTAGGTCACAAAAGGCCAGGATAGAGGTATAGTTTGTAAAGCTTGAGCCGGTTGGTGTATTTGCCTGCTATAAAACTAGCATTGTACATATTTTTTAACCAACTCTATAGCATCATGGAGGCTATTGGCTAGTAAAAACCTTGTCGAAAGGCTTTCCTCACCAGTGTTTTGTAAGATGCATGTGCTCCATAGATGTCTCCATGTATGTTGTGAACGAGTTGTAATCCTTATTTTGCGATATGCATCGCATGAGAACCCCTTAAATACTCCGTTTATAGAGTACTCCATTGACCAAAGTATATATTTTGGCCTTACAAGATAAATGATCAGCCTCAAGATCATCGTCGGGTACTGTACCCTTCTAAAGATACTTGTAGATGAATTCCATCCAGGTATCCTCGTATTCTAAAGAGGTTGTCTCATTAGGAGGTGTCTCTGGTGTTTTGACCAGAAACAGCTTCTAGAGCTATTCCAAAAAAGACTCTTGTTGGTACTTGTAATCAGGAAGAAGCCATTCGAGTCAATTGGTCAGCAAGAAAATTATCCTTTTAACGGATATATTGTATTTTCAAACTGAAAAAAATGCTTTTCAAGCTTTCTGACTTTTGACCCTAAGTACTAAAACATACTCAAATTAGAGCACTGAAATTCTTTTCTGGCCTGATTTATGACTAGTTGAAAGTCTCCTTTTAAGAGTAGTCGTTGAATCCCAAATGTTTTTGCTGCTCATATGCTAGCCAATAAACCTTCGTATGCGGCCACATTATTAGTGGCTAAAAAGTTTAATTGAACAACATACTTTAAGGTATCTCTTGTAGGAGATTCCAGGAGCATCCCAGCCCTGCGCCACTAAGTGTAAATGACCCGTCAAAGTACATCGTTCAGTGGTCATGGGAATTGTACTGGGGATCCTGAATATGTTTAGGATTTATCCATTTGGTGATAAAGTCTACCGAGATCTGGGATTTAATGGTCGTTCGAGACACAAAATAGAGGTCAAACTCCCTAAGTTCAACTGACTATTTTACTATGCGTTCCGCTGCTTCCCTGCTCTAGAGGATCTCACCTAAGGGAAACTCAGACAGCACAATAATTTTGTGTACCTAAAAATAATACCCCTGTTTCTTCAAAGACATGAGGAGGATATATAAAAGTTTTTGAACCTAAGGATAGCGCTACGTAGGCCCGTGTAAAACTTCACTTAGATAGCAAACTATATGCCTTCACATTCTACGACCAGTACTGTGCTCACTGCCTGTGGCGTGGCAGCTAGATATACTAAGAGTGTCTCTTCTGGTTTCAGATAAACCAGAACAAGAGCACTTGTAAGATACCTCTTGACATCCTCGAAGGCATCGTTAGCCTCCTTTAACCACTCGAAACCCTCGTGCTTCCTTAGAAGTTTAAAGAAAGGAAGTTCTTTTTCTCCTAGTTGTGCGACAAAACGACTTAAAGCCACCATACACCCTATGAGTTTCTAGACTTCTTTCTTAGAAGTTGGAGGCACATTTGCTCAATGGCCTTTATCATTTTAGGATTTGCTTCGATACCTCTTGCAGAAATAAGGAATCCGAGTAATTTTCCTAAAGCAACTCCAAACACAAACTCCTCAGGATTGAGTTTCAAATGGTGTTTACTGAGGTTGTCAAATGTTTCTTGCAAGTCAAAAAATATGATCAAGTCGTTTGATGCTCTTTACAACTAAATGATCAACATAGGCTTCCAAATTTTGACTTAGTTGAGATGTAAAATTAATTGCATCAAACGTTGAAAAGTAGGACTAGCATTTTCAAACCAAATGGCATTTTAACATAACAAAATATCCTAAACAGTGTAATAAATGTAGTCTTCTCTTCATCTTTACACACATACTAATCTGGCCATTAGATTAAGATCAGTATAGTCTATACACATACACCACTTACCATTAGAATTCTTAACCATTACAGGGTTAGCCAACCACACTAAGTGATTGACTTCTCTTATAAAGCATGTTTTCAGTAGCTTGTCCAATTTTGATCTAATAGCATCCTACCGATCAAATACAAATATCTGTAACTTTTGTTTTACATGATTCTTGTTAGGCTGTAAAGCTAGTCTATGCTCGATCACCTCCCTAGGGACTTCAGGTATGTTGGATGGTTGCCACGCGAAAACATCTGTGTTAGCCTAGAGGAAGGTGACGAGGGCGTCTTCATACGGGATTGGACATGATCCTAACGCGAACGGTCTTCGAAGGCTCCTCTATATCTAGTGAAACTTCTTTGACTTTTTCATTCGGCTTTGGTGCAGATTTAGGCTTTGAAGGCTTGGTCGAAGGATGTGCCTTTCTTGCTTCTCATGTTGGTAACTAGCCTACCATCTCGAGGGACTTGTGGTCACATGAAAGTGCCATCTTTTGTCACAATGGACTGTGATTTATCCTTTGGGGCCTGGCATCTTAAGACATTGATATGCATAATGAGCAACAATTAAGAATCATGCTAGAGATGGTTGTCTGAGTATGGCATTATATGCTATGTCGAAATCGACCACATCAAAAGAGATTTTCTTCGTCCTAAAATTACCTGGAGATCTAAACGTTACAGGCTGAGAAACTTGGCCAATTGGCTTGGTTGAAGATCCTGGTATGATTCCATGGAATGAATATCATACATGTTTTATTATGGTCTGAGGAACTTGCATTTCGTTTGGGTCACTCATGAATAAAATATTTAACGAACTACCACCCTCAATCAACACTTGATTTACTTGACAGTTATTGATTGTGGGGTCGACCACAATTAGAAACTAACCTGGTTGAGTTAAGGGGATCTGGCAGTCACTTTTCTCGAAGGGGATAATGACTTTCGATCACTTAGGAAATTTTTTTGACAAGAGGAGGGTCAATGGAGTTTACCGCACGTTCGACACTTTAAGTTGTCATTTTGATTTGTATGCCAAAGATCCTCCATATATGTACTCGATGGTGTGCTTCGGATCCTAGAACGACATCTCCTCATCATCGTCCGACTGCTTCTAACCACTTGTCTATCCTAACTCCTCGAGTATAGAAAGCGGTTCTTTGCCAGAGTAGTAGTCCTCAAGTTTTCATTGGAAAACTCGACAGTTGCGAAGTTCATGTCCTTCGTTTTTATGGAGAGGACACTACCTAGGTTTGTTATCCTTCCATACAGGAAGGTTGCCTTGTCCCGATCGGAGTACTTTTGGCTTGAGAATTTTGGTCTTTTGTATTGTTCTTGGATTTCTTAGCTTTCTGGTCCTTCTTTTGCTACCTTCGCCTGCCTCTTTAGAACTTTGATCAGCTTGGTCAATGGATTTGCTTGACTCGACTTCTTTAACAGTTGTCGCATATCGATCGGCCATCTCAAAGAGTTCGACGATAGTAATCGGAGGATTCAAAGAGATATCTTCACTGAAACTTCTATTGTGGACTCCCTACTTAAATGTTCTGATGACAAAAGCATCAGAAACCTTAGGTATGGAATTACGAACTTGACTAAAATGTCTGATGAATTGACGTAAGGTCTCATTACTATTTTGTCTCATTCTGTGCAGGTCGTCCTCCTTCCTAGGGCAATTGTAGGTGTCCTAGATATTGGCTAGTAGAAGGTCACAAATGTGCTGTCACGAATGGATCAACTCTAGTGGTCTATTTAACAACCATGATCAAGCAAATCCCTTGAGCACAGTCGAAAGATAATTCGCCATGACATGCTCTCCTCCTCCTACTGCTCAAACAGCGATCATGTAAATATGAAGAAATTTAATGGGATTTTGAGATCCATCGAACTTCTCCATGTTTACTGGTTGAAATCGTGGTGGCTAGCGAACCGCTCGGAGATTAGGCATAAAAGCCCAACATCCAGTAACAAGATCATGATGCCTCCTTTGTAGGAAAAGATGATTGGCGTTATAGACAATCATACCCAATGATGCCTGGCAGTCGATGGACCTGATCCATGATAAGTCTCGTCCATACGAGGGTAATACATCTCGTATTCCCCATCTGCCACTGTAGGTTTCTTGCTCTAAGTGGAGAATGATCACCACATCTGGAAGCTTGTCGATCTTGGGATGTTCAAAGAACTCTTATCTGACTAGAGTCATGGTTAGGAGAACAACAAGACTTGTCATCATGTCAATTTCCACAAGGTGAGTTTATTCGAACAACTAGTGCTTGTAGTAGTTGTACCTGCTCAACTCCCAGAATTGTGTCGGTGTGGTTGCTCGAGTCTGGCCACATGCTCCGGAGTCTTCATGTGATCACCTCGGCAAAATGGTCATAACCTGGCGCTCGAGCAAGCTCTTAAGTTGGGTTCTCGAGCAAGTTATTTATGCGTTGAAGCTCTTGAGCCTCCTCAGATTGATACATGATGCGTCCAGGCGAACTCCTCTTAGATGCCAACCTTCTCCTTTGGATGGTTTCAGGATCTTCTACGTCTATAGCTACTTGATTTTTCCTTAATGAAGAGTGATTATTTTAAGAATTTCTTCCACATTCATCAGAGTACTAACCTCGTTCATCGCCAGATGTCTCCTCGCCGTCACCATGAGGGTCGTAGTGTGTGAGTGGCGGAGAACATTCTTAGCCCATCCTCTAGGAAAGCGATTAGTATTTGAGGGGAGGGTGATGAGGAATTACAGGAGTTTGGATGGTCCCCACAGACGGTGTTAACTGTCAGTGTTCTAATGCCGATCTTACGTATGGTTGTTTAGATTCGAGGGATCTCTTAAAGACCTGACCACACAGAGAAAGACATAGGGATTTTATACAAGTTCGGGCTTTCTCCACAGAAAATAACAACCCTACTCTTGTGTGTCTATACTAAATGTAATGATTACAATCAAGGGAAAGAGTAATGCAAAATGTGTTGCGCATCTCTCCTCTCTTGCCTTTTTTGTCTCTCCTATCTCCTCTGTTCCCTTTCTTTCCTAACGTCAACTTTTATAGTGTGTGATGTTGTGGCGATTTCTCCATGCCAAGAGGCGCCTTAACATTTCAAATAAGTAATCGGCGTGGAAGTTATTGTTAGCAACGTGATGCTTCTTTGCCGTTAGGCAGTTATTGTCAGGGACAGGGAGAAGTTATGTGTAGTTATCCTAGAAGACAACTATGACATTAACTGCTTTGTCAGACAAACTCTAGTGCAATAGGTTGTCGTAGATAAGCTGGTCGAAGTCAGGCTAATCGTAGAAGAGTTCACGACCACAAGATGGTCGTAGAACAACTTACAACTATGCAATGCGTGTAGGAGGACTTACAATCATAAAGTGGTCGTGGAAAAGCTTACGACTATGGAGTGGTTATAGACAGACTTACGACCATGGAGTGGTCATGGAAAGGCTCACGACCACCTGGTTAAGTCTCCCTCTTATGAATAAGAGGTATACTAAAGGAATACACTGATGTAATGATATTATTTATAGATAAATAATAAAATGAGGATTATTATATCCTCATCACCTGTAATAAACGTATGTATGTTTGTATGTTTATATTCGCACAAGTACACCTTTAATAAAGGCATGTACTAGTTAAAGACTATATGTACGTATATTCATGCGTTGTGCTTGAACCATTTATGTTTTGCAACTATTTCCAAGTTGTGTGTGTTCGTTTTCACATGTTCGAGTGAGTCAACTAGTGCAATTCAGCTTAATTCAACAAAAAGTCAAAAGCTATCGGCTAAAACCAAATGCCACCTAACAAAGCAAAAAAGAACATGCCCGTACTCTCTAATTAATAACTGCAGAAATAGGCAGCCTTTTTCACCAAAAGTTTTATTCTTTCGTCCAAAACAAAACAAGACAAGCACAAAGGCAAAAAAAACTCAAGCAAACTCCCATACCCCAAAATACACTGGCCAAAAAACTCAAGTAAAAAATCATGAAAAAAATAAAAAAAGAAATCCAACTCAAACGAATAGATTCCCCAAGATCCTTGACACTGGCGTGCATTAAAACCACACTGAGGGGCTAGTCATTACTTATAGGTGACGAAGAAGGATCGGACAATGAAGACGAGCAGCATGTCTATGAGCGAGCTCCGGTAGCCGTACTGCTCGAGGTGTCCGTGCAAGCTGTGACAGTAAAGGCACCCGAGCCGCACCTTGAGCCAGAGCGCCACGGCCACATTGCCAGCACGTCACCATGAACCACACCATTTTCACCACACTCCTCACCCTCTCTACCCACCCCTTCCCCTCCCCTATCTTCTTCTAAAGGAAACTCAACTCCAGTAGATGGAACATGCGGCTGCTTCTGGAATGGTGCTCCTAGCCACGTCTTCAATCTCTGGTCATGATGCAGCTGGTTCCGCAAACTCCAAGCGTCGTAATCATGCCCGCACCGCGGACGCTATGGCCGCAACACCAACGACCATGGCGCCCCATCTGGGGCTCTGGGCACACACGCCAGTCTACACCGGCTCCCCCTTCAACCCCTAGATAGGTACCTTCCAAGCATGGCCATCTACTAGTGGGAATGGTGCTTGGCATGCACCAGGGCAACAGGCGCCAAGGCTGAAACAAAGAAGATTAAAGTACCTCCCAGGGAATGGAAGTTCATGCTCGGAGTGTCGTTGGTCTCCGAGTCACAATTACGTACCCAGTCTTAGACTGGTTTGCAGGACTTTACATACCTGGTACATGAATCCAAACCGGCACAGTAGATTCACCATAAGATACATGGAGGTGTATTTCCTCTACGACTTGGGCTACTTCGTCATGACCTTCGAAGACTTATTCTTTTTAGGTCTCTGAGCAATCCATCAACGATAACGGATCCTTCGTCCAAGATTACATAACGAGAAGATTGCTTGTTCACAGTAACAAGGACTACATCACGGTACCCTTCAACCAGATGTAAGTGCTTCACTGGTTGCCAAACAAGTTTTATTTGTACTTTATACGTAACATGAACTTAGGATTAATCATTATGACAACATACATGACTAAGGGTCACTGGATTTTGATTGTGATTGTACCAAAGTGGAGTAAGATAATACACCTTGATTCCCTACTTAGGAGTAACCACGACTTCACCCAGGGGCGGAGCCCAATGGGCCGGAGGGGGTTCCCAGGAACCCGGGTCCAAAAAAAAATTTAGTTATTACTAGTAAATATTTACCCTTTGTGCACCCATCTTGGCCCAATATAGTGTACATCTAGCCCAACAAATACCCTCACTCCCTATCCAGCCCATTGTCCCACCGTCCGTCCTGTGCTTCACGCGCGGCCCGTTGCGGCACGGAAACCGAAAGGTCAGCAATTCCGAATTTCCGATCCGTCTGTTCGTCTGCTGCTGGCGTGGGCGGTTTGCTTGCTGCTGCCGAGTCTACCGGCGTTCAAGCAGGAGGAGAGGGTGCTCGATCCCAAGAAAGCGCAGAACATTGCCATCCTGCTTCGCGCGTTGAATGTTACGCGTGAGGAGGTCTCGGATGCGCTGTTGGATGGTGAGTGTTTGTACAGCGCTGCTTGCGCGATTGCAGTGACAATTTTGCGTGCTTGGATGAAGTTATTAGCACATTTTTCTTGCTAACAGTAAATCCTTGACCTGATCGATTTGATATCCATTATACTGAACCATCTTCTACTAGACTACTATTCTTTAACTCAAAAAAGATTTTTTTTTGCAAATTTTAAATTGGATTAGTTGAGTTTGATCGTTATTAGCCATTTGGCATAATGATGCTTTGGTAGGACGTTCTTTTCAATTTTTTTGACTCGTGTTCTGCTTTCAATGAGATTTTGTTTTTGGAGCTTTGGTGGGCATGCCCGTTCAATAGTGACAGGTACTTAAGAAGTGTTGAATTAACAGAATATTCTGGTTCTTGGTAATAAGACCTCAACAGAAATTACAAGGACTTGAAATCTGTAAGGGGAGAAGATGGCTCGACCAATCTTTTTCTAGTAGGAAGGTTGTGAACATCCTTATGAGTTATGAAACAAACACCCATCAATTGTTACCGTGTCCGTGAGTGCTGGCGCCTGGCCGTGCTGGAGTTCTGCACTTCCGCGAAGCTCCTGCAGACAGCAGACTGCAGTCGGCAGACGCCAGACGGCAGTGCCGCCAATTTTTAATTTTTGGTACTATTAGTTCTCTCCTCTTCCTTTATCTAATTATCTCTCTGTTTTTTGTCTTGGTTAATTTAAATCACTTATATGTTTAAAGAAATAACTCTTAATTTAGAATGATAACTTATGTATTATTTGATTATAATCTTATTGTTGGTGTTCTTTTCTTGATTGTAGCTTTAGGATTGATGTTTTGAATTGAAATTTTGGAGCATTGAAGTAAAATTGCAGCGGAACACACTGATAATTCGTTCTCCAATTTTCACTGTGAAGTGTCTAATTGTTTATCTCCTAACAGGCCGGTTAGTTTATTTTTTTCAATGTGTACTTATATTCGTTTTATTTTTTAACTTGAGCTATATGTAACAAAACTAAAAATTGTAGGTTATGGAAAAGTATCTTAAAAGGAAAGTATCTTATGGAAAAGTATCTTAAAAGGATAATTTGATGAAGCTGGCAAAACTTTATCCTAGTGATTTTAATTCTGGAGAATTGAGAGATCTTAGCCACCACTTGTCTCTTTACATTGCCGATGTGCGGGAAGATGATAGATTCTCCAACATAGATACAATTGGTGAGCTTTCTCAGAAAATGGTAGAGACAAGAAAGCATATTTGCTATCCTTTGGTTTACCGACTTTTGAAATTAGTTCTAGTATTGCCTGTTGCCACTGCCACAGTTGAGAGATGTTTTTCAGCGATGAAAATTGTGAAAACACATTTGCGCAATCGGATTGGTGATGAGTATATGAGTAATTGCCTTATTTGCTATGTGGAGAAAGAAGAGATGAGAAAAGTTACTAACAAGGTCGTTGTTCATCGCTTTATGAATATGACCACACGCAAATATTAGAAGGTAATGTATTTTTGTACATAGTTATTATGTACTTTTTAATTGAAAACTAAGATGCTTATTTTTTTTGTTGTAGGCTATAGAAGAGATCAGTCATTACTATCTTTGGTTACTATCTTTGATGATGTATTTCAGGATTTGGCAAATATCGACTATCTTTTATGATCATGATGTTCCGTTTCACTTCTTTTTTAATTTTGGTAAGCACTTTTAATCATTAATGCTAAGTTGTCATATAGTATCGTTCTATTAATGAAGGATTGGTATAAAAACTATCTACAAATGTTATTATTTAGTATTATTTTGCTTGAAAATTCTATATGCCTATATAGATATGGTGAAGTGGTGCACCCCCTCCGTTTTGCTCTAGCTCCGCCACTGACTTCACCCATGTACAATAAGCAATTGACAGGTAAACTCATTTCCTATATACATAACTATATTGTAGTCTTCTCTTCATTTGCAATGATCAAGGCTAACTTTTTGGAATCACGTAGGTCGTTCAGCACTTACGTTGCCCAGAGAGAGAGACATAAGGAATCTAGCGCCACACAGTGACAGCACGCGATTTCCAGTACCCACTACAACACATTAATCATATATCACACTTCATTATAATGCCTCTAGAATTGACAATACCTATATATGTAATTCTATTTTTGCAGTGTCACCAGCAGCTACAGGGTAACGTATGTGGTTTCTACGTTTGCCGCCATATGGAGGAAATCATAGACACTAAGACGAATGCTCCAAAGGCTTGTCAACCTACCAATAATTTTTTGTGATTATATATATGTATGTATGTGTGTGTGCGCGCGCTAATGACTTAACACTACTCCTAGCAGCAGTGCGTGGAATTCGACAGAAGTGCAATCGATCTTGACAAACTCACGAAATTCGAGGAAAACTCTCCTAATTCTTTGACAGCGGAGGTCATAAATAAGACTGGAGAGTTCTACCCCGGCGATGATTAGATGTTGAAATATTTGATACAATTATAATCACTCAATTATGCTTAATCTACTAATTCATTCAAATGTATATCATTTAGTTGAGATATGTGTAATGATTATCGTGTGCTACATATGTGATCTGTTTACTTATTTTCAGATGGCATGGATAGCATTTTCTAAGGCCAGCTGAAAAACAGGTAATAATATAGGTATTTAAATAGCTACCACAGACGATTTTTAGCATTAGCCGTATGTGATATCTTAATATCTAAAATATCATAAACGGCTATATCCGAGAACCGTCTGTGATATATGACATATCACAGACAATTTTGGTATTAGCCATCTGTGATACTTGATATATCAAACTGTCTATATTGTAATTATCACAGACGGTTTGAGAGCCGTCTGTGATAACCAACTACTATCACAGATGCATAAATTAAGATGATTCAGAAATCGTCTGTGATAACGATTTCGAACTGTCTATGATGAATCTTTCTATAGTACTGCGCACCAAGCAAATGCATGAGGCGTGGAGGCATGGATGGCAATGGCAGGACTGGAAGAGGTTGGTCCGCGGCGCGGAGGCATAGAGGCGGTGGCCGGCCGGCAGGCACAGGCAGCCAGGCAGCGGATCGGACAGCGCGAGGTTGTCGCGCCGCGGTGCGGTACTGCGTGGGAGGCAGAACAGAACATGTGGACAGGGCCAAGCGATCTCCAGTCCAACTTGTGGTTGTTTAAAATTTGAGGCCCAAGACGGGGAAAAAAGGTGAGCGAGGCGAGGCGGCCTTGCCCTCACGTCCCTTGCGGCCTTGCCTCGATTTGGCTCGGAAGCCTGCGGAACGAGCCGACGCCCGGGGAGCCAGGGGCCAGAGTGTGGACTGCACCTAAACGTTGAGTCGAGCATTCCTACCTTGTCATTGCTTATTCATTAGCAAGGAAATGAAGCTTAAATTTACTCTTTAATTTCATTGATATTTAGCTAACCAAGTTCATGGTCTTTGCACCATATGGTTGGTGGCTTGGTGCATGAATCTTGCCTGCCTTGTGACTTTTCCTCTGTGCACAACCAAACAAGTACACTAGTATTACCATCACTTGATACCTGTGCGGATTGTAGAAATGAAAAGGTGCGTTGCTTTCGAACGTGTCACAGGGAGAGGTCATGGCAAGTAGTAACTGGCAGAACGGCATGAAAAGTCTCCGTTTCGGTTCATTCGGCAGAGGCAGAACCGCAGAAGACCGCTGCATGCAGGTGCCGAATAACACTAGTGCGCATAGGGTGTAGTCTGTGTTGAGAAACTGTGCCCAGGATCAAGAGTCCTGGCCCAATATGGGTACCCCACCGTAAGCTATAAATAGGGACCTATACCCCTCTCATTATGTACACCTGATGCAATCAAAAGCAATAAAGAAAGATCAGGAGTTCTCTCTATCCCTCTGTGTTCAATTTATTATTCTGTGATTCTGTGATTGATTCGTTCTTGTTCTAAGCAGAGGAATCGCTCGGACTTGTCGTCAGCGACGGTTCCTCAACACGTTATCAGCACGACTTCACTCCGGTGAACGAGGTAATCATCGAAGCACAGATTGAATTTTCTAGATCGCTTTTGAATCTGTATTTTCTTTCGCGTTCTAGATTGAATCTCTACGGTGCAAATCCGCCCTAATCTACAGTGAGCCGACCTGAAGTCGCCGACACAATGTCGATCGGTAGATTGTGAAACGGGGTAGATGTTGATTGCACTGTATATTAGAACGATGCAAATCCGCCCCAAATCTACCGCGAGCAGATCTCAAATCGCCAGCACAATGTCGATCGGTAAATCATGAAAAGGGGTAGATGTTGATTGCATCGTAGATTGGTAACGAAATTTTGCATGGTTTTGTTTAATTCTGCATGATCTTTGTACGAGAAAAATTGGCATCATCTTCTCTATTCGGTCATTGCACAAAAGAGAAAAAAACAACATCGGCCTGAAGCCGCCTGGGAGCTGCCGGCCCCATCGTCGTCGACGCCCGCCGCCCGTATGCGGCCGGCCTCTCACCGCCGTGCTGGACTGCCGCTCGAAGTGGCAGCGCCCCCTTCCCGCTGAGTAACCCGAGGGCCGCCGCCTGCAGCACGCCGAGCCGCTCCGCCCGCTTGGGCTATCCCGCCACCGTACCGGCCCCGCATGGCACCGTCGCCCCCCCGGCCTTGGCTCCAGCCGCCGGAGGCCCACCGCTTCGCCTCGGCCCGTAGCCGACCGCTGGCGCCGCCTGGCCTTCCCGCATGACGCGCACGAACCGCACCGCAGCGCCACCGCCTGAAGACCGGCCCGCAGCCGGCTTGTTGTCAGACCCGGCTGCCGCCCCGAGCCGTCGCCGGGGCCATCCCCCTTGCACCGCCTCCGTGAAGCGCCACCGCACCGGCCTCACGCGCGCTGCCTCCTTGCCTCGGGCGTCCCGCGCGCCACCGGTGCTCACTCGCCACCGCGACCTGCACGGCGCCCCCGCCGCCGGCACCAGCCTCTTCACCCGTGCCCCGCATGGCGCCTTCCGTCGGCCCCAGCCGCCTGCGCCGCCTCCCGATTCACGCCGCCCGCAGCGGCTCGGTCGCCGAATCTCGGGCGCCGCCGCCGCCATTAACGGAGTGAGGGGAGGGAAACCCTAGAACCCCCTCCCTCTCTTGTTAGTCGGCCGAATGGGCCTTGTGGGCTGGTAGCAGGGCAAATGGGCCATATGGGAAAGGCCGGCGCTGAAAGAAAAAAGGGGGAGGAGTGGGCCGGCGCCGGGCATTTCGCGAAAAAACCCTTCGTTTCTCGGGTTATTGCAAAGAAGCCCTTAGGTCTTTAATTTAAGTCCTGATTTTTGCAAAAAGGGCCTCGGTAGTTCCGAAAATTGCCGATATGTCCTCAAATTTACGTATGGGTCCAGATTTTTGCAGAAAACCTCTCTGTAAATCAGAAAATTAAGCGAATTTTTTTTCTGAACTGAAAATTTGCGTAGAAACCCTCTGGAATTGCAGAATTTACTGAAAATTCATATTTTTGCATAAAAGGGCCTCGGGAATCCGAATTTTGCATTATTTTTGGCATTTGGAGATTATTTATTTATGCCATTATTATTCTATGTATTTTCTATATTTATTTACTGTTTTGGTTAATTGTAATTGTTGAAAATTGCTTTTAATCACTGAAATTAGTAGTAAAATTATAGAAAATGCACATAAAATTATGAACCATTATGGGAACCTATTGTACCACTTTATTTACCTGTAGTAAATTTTCATGCATGTTTACCTGAAGTAAACTTATTTTATTTCGTTCATACACATGTAGATGACTGGAATTTCGAACAGGGAGTTCGAGGAGCTGGCCCAGACTGGCCAAAACTATCTGACATGGGCATCCGATGTCGAGATTGTGCTTGGGGGCCGGAAGCTCAGCACAACTATTGGGTTAAGCGGACAGAAAGACGCCCGACCCACACCTGAGGAAAATGCTCGGGCACTTCATTTTCTCAGGCACCACCTCTGTCCGACTCTCAAGAATGAGTATATGGCGGAAAGAAAAGCGCTAGCACTCTGGACCGCACTCAAGAAGCGGTTTGAGAGGCTCAAGTACACCATTCTTCCTCAAGCAGAGCAGGAGTGGATCAGACTGAGGTTTACCGAGTTTAAGATGGTCGGGGAGTACAATTCTGCCTTGCACAGGATTTGTACTAATCTTCAACTCTGTGGCAAGGAGATCACAGATGAGCAGAAGATTGAGAAGACCCTGTCCACATTTCACCCAGTGCTGTACAGACTGCCCGCAACTATCGTCAAGACGGCTATAAGGAATATGCCGAATTGATTGATATGATGCAGGTGGCGAGGCTCAGGACGAACTTCTCCGCAAGAATTACGTCTCGCAGCCACCAGGCAGCTCCGCTGGCCGCGAAGCCAACGCTAGCAGCTACAAGGTGCGAAAGCCCTTGATGAAGAGAAGGGGGAAGAAGGGTAAAATCATTGCCCAGAAAGGCAAGTCAGATGCTCCAAACGACAGAAAGGCTAAGAAGAGTGGCAAGACCTATGGCCAACAGAACCAGGGTTGCTACAAGTGTGGCAAATGGGGGCATTGGTCGCGGATATGCAAAGAACCGCAACATGTCATTGATGTCCACCAAGCTCAAAAGAAGAATAGCAAAGGGCAGCCTGAAGCGCACTTTGCAGCAGTCGAGGGGGAGCATGTTGAGCAGCTGCCTGAATTGATGGATGTTGAACCCATCCCAGCAGCGGCACCCTCCTATGACTTAGAGGCAGCCACAGCCATGATCTCCCTTGAGGAGAACATCACTCCTGAGAAAATAGCCGAAGAAGTCGATGATTTTCTTGTTGATTCCATCTGATACACAAAATGCATGAGACGCTAATTGTCATTTCTTTTTTTGTGTTAAATGGACAAGTTTAGAACTTGCATAGTTGGTGCTTTAGGATTTGTTTCTTCATAATGGTTGGATGATTTTGGAATAAAACATTCATTTATTCAGTTTATAATGGCATTATATGTTCTGATATTGGCGTATTTTATTTATGTGTTGAATGCATTCTAATACATGTTAATTAAATACGTTATATTAGAACACGTGTAGCGCCCTATGGAGGAAGTATGCCTTGCCGACAGCGGCACAACGAATACCATCTTAAGATAGACTAAGTATTTCCAGTCGATCCGTAAGAGCATCGGTAGCCTTACGACAATCGCCGGAAGCGATGCATGTATAATTGGTTCTGGAAGAGCCACTATTATACTTCCAATGGGCACAACTTTGGTAATTGAAGAAGCCTTATTGTACCCAGAATCGACTAGAACTCTCTTAAGTTTTCAGGATATTCACGCAAATGGTTTCCACGTTGAGACTGACGAAGAGTACGGTAAGGAATACCTGCTCATCACGAAGCGCGAAGAGAATGGCAAAAGGGTACTAGAAAAACTTTCTTCACTTGAAATTGAGCTATATTATACCAACATTAAAGCGCCTGCAGCGTACACTGTTCTGAAGACAGTGTTTAGAAGCTCTGAACTCTTCTGTCTTTGGCATGACAGATTAGGCCACCCAGGTCTTAGGATGATAAGAAACATAATAAATAACTCGCATGGGCATAATATTAATGTAAAGAATTTCCCAAATCATGAAGATTTTGTGTGCCCTGCATGTGCCACCGGGAAACTAATAACTAGACCCTCCACTCTGAAAGTAAAGGATGAAGTCCCTGCATTCCTGGAACGTATGCAGGGAGACATTTGCGGTCCCATTCAGCCTGTTTCAGGACCATTTAAGTATTTCATGGTGCTCATTGACGCTTCATCGAAGTAGTCGTATGTGGGTTTGTTATCCACAAGAAACCATGTCTTTGCAAAATTGATCCTGTAGATCATTCGCATCAGAAATGTGTTTCCAGATCATCATATCAAGTCCATCAGAATGGACAACGTCGGAGAATTTATTTCGAAGGCATTTGATGATTACTGCATGGCAATGAGAATTGCAGTTGAGCATTCGGTACCGCATGTCCATACCCAGAATGGTCTGGCAGAGGCTTTTATTAAAAGAATTAAATATATTGCCCGACCCCTCTTGCATAAAAGTAATTTGCCAGCTACATGTTGGGGACACGCAGTCCTTCATGCAGCGAATCTCATCAACCTTAGACCTTTGGCCTACAACATCCATTCACCTATACAACTAGCGCAAGGGTCACCACCGAAGATTTCTCATCTTAGGAGGTTTGGATGCAAGGTTTATGTACCTATACCACCTCCGTAGCGTACTGCAATGGGCCCTCTCCGTAAGATTGGGATATACGTTGGTTATAAGACTGCATCCATAATCAGGTATTTGGAACCCATGACGGGAGATTTGCATACTGCCCGCTTCGCTGATTGTATTTTTGATTAGGATAATTTCCCGTCATTAGGGGGAGGAAATTAACCCGTTGATGAAAAATATCGGGAAATTACGTGGGAAGCCACGAGAATTCATGAACATGACCTGCGCACTAGTGAAACTGAAAAAGAGGTCCAGAAGATCATCGACTTACAAGTGTTAGCAAACCAACTGCCCGATCACTTTAGTGATTTGAAGAGCGTGATTAAGTCGCATGTGCCTGCACGCAATGCACCGAAGAGGGTTGAAATAGCAAAAAAATTGAAGGTATCCCTAATCCCGTCCAGAGGCCTCAGAATAAAAGGACGAGAACTCCAGCTCCTCGAGTCCAAAGTAACCGGGGACGCCCGGCGAAAAAGGATAAGAATGACTTATCACAGCCGATCATTGAAGTCCCCCAGAATAAGAAGGGGAGCCAGTTGAGACCTGGCACAAGTATGACACCTTCCGAAAAGGGCATACCGGATCTGAATATCTCCATCGGCATGGATGTGTGCGCACACATTGGAGCAGAAAAACTAAAGGGACTTGCCATCGCAATTGAAAGAAGCGATGTGCAAGGAAAAGCTCCAGAAGAGGCAATCGCTCCAGAAGAAGCAACTCATGAGGAAATAACTATAAATTATGTGCACACGGGAGAGTCCCTGAATAGGACAACATCCAATATCGATATCTACTTCGCAAAGAAAATTACCACAATCATCGATCTTGATTCCGAGCCTACATCGCTCGCTGAATGTAAGAAAAGATTAGATTGGGAAGATTGGAAGAAGGCAATAGCAACTAAATTGCTATCTTTGAATAAAAGAGAGGTGTTTGGGCCCGTATGCCGCACACCTCCCCACATACACCCCGTTGGGCACAAGTGGGTATTTGTTCGAAAGAGAAATGAAAGAAATGAAGTAGTGAGATACAAAGAAAGGCTGGTAGCACAAGGTTTCACTCAACGTCCTGGAGTTGATTATGAAGAAACTTACTCCCCAATCATGAGTGGAATTACCTTTAGATACTTGATCTCAATGGCAGTAAACTAGAACTTAGAAATGAAATTGATGGATGTTGTGACTGCATACCTTTACGGTAACTTGGATTCGGAGATTTATATGAGAGTCCCTGAAGGAATCCCTCTTCCAAACCAAGACAGAGCAAATAGAAATCTGTACAGTGTGAAACTCAGAAAGTCACTGTATGGACTGAAACAATCTGGAAGAATGTGGTATAATCGCTTAAGCGACTTTCTCTGCAAGAAAGGCTACACGAACAATGAAGACTGTACTTGTGTATTTATACGGAGATCCCAGAATGGATTCTGTGTAATCTCTGTGTATGTAGATGATCTGAACATCATCGGGACAGCCGAAGACATAAAAGAAGCAAGCTCCTACTTAGAGTCAGAATTTGAAATGAAAGATCTGGGCAAGGCCAAGTTTTGCTTAGGCCTGCAGCTTGAGCATGTCCCTGAAGGAATTTGGTACATCAGTCAACCTAGATTCAGAAGGTGCTTGAAAGGTTTGGCTTTGAGAAGGCATTTCCCTCGAAAGTACCGATGATCGGGAGGTCTTTACAGCAAGAAAAAGATCCTTTCCGACCTAGGGAAGAGGGGGAGGAAATCCTGGGACTGGAATTCCCATACTTGAGTGCAGTGGGAGCACTCATGTACTTAGCAAACTGCACTAGACCGGACATTGCATTTGCCGTGAACCTGTTGGCAAGGTACAGTGCAGAGCCCACCAAAAGGCATTGGCAGGGCATAAAGGACAACTTCCGATACCTCCAAGGAAGCAAGGACCTTGGATTGTTTTACAACAAGAATCAAGATCTGAACTTGATTGGCTATGCAAATGCTGGGTACCTGTCTGACCCGCATACCGCAAACTCACAAACAGGCTATGTATTCCTGTGTGGTGGAACTGCAATTTCCTGGAAATTGTCCAAATAAAGCCTGATAGCTACTTCGACGAACCACTCAGAAATCATAGCACTGCATGAAGTCGCACGAGAATGCGCTTGGCTCCGTCGAATGGTTCACCACATCCAGCAGTCATGTGGGATGAACATTGTGCAAACCCCCACGATTATCTATGAAGATAATACAGCCTGCGTCGCACAAGTACAAACAGGCTATGTGAAGAGTCATATCACAAAGCATATTAACCCCAAGTTCTTCTATGCACATGAATTGCAAAAGATAGACGAGATTAAAGTACTGCATACTAAGTTATGTGAAAATATCGTAGATTTATTCACTAAGTCACTCCCCGCATCTAGCTTTGAAAGGTGCGTGCGTGGAATTGGAATCTCACAAGCCCGCTAGTAAATTTTAATCATGAAGATTAAGTACTCAAAGAATAAAGTCCTGAAGACTAAATGAAATTGGGTGAATTATACTCTTTTTCTCTTGACGAGTTTTCCATGAAGTTTCTCGACCAAGGTTTTTAATGAGGCAATTCGTGCATCGCAGCATTACATATATCATGTACTCTTTCTCCAAATTTTTCCCACTGGGTTTTTATGGAGTTTTAACGAGGCATGAGTATGTCGGGTGAGTGCCCAAGGGGGAGTGTTGAGAAACTAGGCCCAGGACCAACAATCCTGGCCTAATATGGGCACCCCACCGTAGGCTATAAATAGGGACATATACCCCCCTCATTTTGTACACCTGATGCAATCAAAAGCAATAAAGAAAGACCAGGAGTTCTCTCTATCCCTCTGTGTTCAATCTATTATTCTGTGATTGATTCGTTCTTATTCTAAGCAGAGGAATCGCTCGGACTGGTCGCCAACGACGGTTCCTCAACAGTCTGTAGTGCTGTTAAGAGTGCTCATGGTCTTACCAAGTTCGACTGGCGGGCGAAATCGGGCTTATTTATGGTATCGTAGGTTATTGATGTTAACTCGGTGCATATAAAGGCTCTCTTCTTTTTCATTTATGACATGTGACTTATGACTTATGTTATAATAATTAGTTTTTAAATAGTACGTTTTTGCAAGACGAGGTCTACGGAAAGATTGTAGTAAAAAGTATACTGAATTCAGTTGTACTAACCAAAATCACATGCGACTATTTTTCTTTACGTATTGCCTCTCACGAACAGGCAGAATTCAAAAATTTATGCCATAAGCCACAACACAAAAGAACTCAGATCTTAAAAGAGTATTGTTGTAATGAGTGATTTCCTTCACATCGGTAACGACATGTCAGCTATGGAATTACAGGGGCGTTCGTATTAGTTTTTGCTGATGGCTTTTGGCTATGTCATTTAGCTTTTGACTGAAAATAAGGAGGGGCTGAAAGAAGTGCTTTAGAAGGAGGGGGACGGGCAGTGCAAAATGTAAGGGAGGGATACATGCACGTGACAGGAGCGAGAGGAGTGGAGTGAGTGATACACCCGTGACCCCCTGCTTTTTCTCTGAAGCGAGACGGTAGTAAGAGAAGTGGATGAACTGTTTTGAGAAGCTAGATGTTCGTATCAGTTTTTAGCTTTTCTAAATAGAAGGTAGATACAGAAGTAAATATGAACGGCACCTATCTATAGCGGTCAGAACTACGGTTCCACACAAAACTCTTAGGCCCTGTTTGGAATGCGGGAATTTTTCCCGATTCCTGCGGGAATTGAACTGTTTCCTGTAAAATTCCTATGAAATTCCTCTGTTCCAAACAGGCCCTTAATTCTTATCATAGACTCCACAGAGATGTATATCGGCACTTTCTAAAATTTCACTGCAGCATTTAATTGAGATACGAAGATACGAAGTCCATGGGCATCAGCAAGCAATGACATATACCAAAAGCAAATTCCTCGTTATCCTGGGCACCACCGCAGCCACGTTTTGCCTGCACAAAAAAAAAATGTGAAAAGATACCTTCCTCTGCCTCCCATCCTAGGAAAATTTATGTTTTTGCCACCCTTATGAGGTGAGGGGCAACAGATTTGCCACTCTGGTCCGTTGTCAGTGACTCAGAACAAGCAATTTCCGTCCACGTTACAACCTTAATTAGAAAAAAAAACAATGGTGTAAAACAAACGGGGAAATTGCACAGCAGACCACTAAGGTTGTACCTTTGAAGTTCCATTTAAGTCCTTGTACACGGATGAAAATCACCTTGGTGGGGCACCAGACTGGTTGAAAGTGCACTGTGGCAGATTAACCAGCAGGAGTTGGCCGAAAAAAAACTAGGAGTTCAATGGCAAAATACTCATTTATCCTAACAAAATACTCCAAGTTGCCTAACTATTAAATCAAACGAACTAAAGTTATTATTCAAACAATGCGGTCCATGCATGGTTGTCACGGCGTCGCCAAGTCATCCTGGCGGCCGGAGGGGGACACCGAGGCTGTTCGCCTAGCCTGCTTCCGCGCGTTGACACCGATCTTCGCATGCTCCCGCCACTGGCTTGGATCTCCAACCTCCTTCCGCCGCCGGCGTCGATCTCCAGCCTACTCTCGCCGCCAAAGCCCCTCTGCACTGCGACAACCATGCCAGGAGGCGGAGGCGGGAGGGAGGCGGTGAGGGGGGAGGAAGCAGTGGGGAGAGGAGGCGCCGGGCGCGAGGAGGGGAGGCGGTGTGGGGACAGGCAGAGGGGAGGGGAGGGGAGTCGACTAGGCGTCTAGGCGCTTCGGCCTCACCGCGATTTGTCGGAGCGCTGTGACAACCTTAGGTCCATGTCTCTTTGAAGTTAGTAAAGGTTTTTCCACAAGTATGCCATGAGCAACGAGTCACCATATCTTGCCTAAATGGCGTAAGCACGGACGTATTGATTGATAGCTCTTTGTAGACATAATATCAGACATACAAAGTGTGGTGAATGCTACGTAGATCTTTCATCCACTTATATTCTGATAGATATAGTTTTCAAGGACCAAAATAATTTCGTACTCGCAAGAAATTATACAATTTATATATTTTGCTGTTGTGCTATATTGGAAGATGCATAGAACATGTGAAGTATTTACATGGCTACATGCTTACCAACCGCCTGGTTTTCTTCCTTTAAAATTTGGATTTATATGTCTAACATAATAAGTTTGTGCAAACTTAAAAATATACACATTTTGTTAAACCTCTTACAATATATATAGCTCAAATGAATTACAGTAAATTTTAATACACACTCAAAAAGTAAATTAAACGTGCACCTTTTTGTACGTGTCCATGATATACAACATTGTTTGGTTAAAGTTCAACTTCAAATTAAGGCCCTAACCACAGTATTAATAATCAGCAGTACGTGCGGCACTAGCGCATCCGGCAAAACACCGATCGACCTGATCTACCCAAGCCGTCTTTCTTTATACCGCTCATGTGGCGTCTGCCTCGCCGCATCCCACTTTGCCGGACACAAGGTAGATCGAATATATCTGCACCGAATTAATAAACGCGAAATATCACCCTAGATGCCCGTGAAAAAGACGGCCCTCTGCACTACTGATGAGTGAGTGACGCTGCTTTCGCCCCCTCTCGCTCGCCGCTGTGGTCCTCATCCGTGTTATTCCGCCTCCACGTCGCGCCACGCCCACGCCGCGCGCTCCGGGGCACCCGATGCCGCGGCCTCTGCCGCCACTGGCATGTAGACCGCGCGGGGACCCGGCGCTCACCTGTCAGCGGCAGGCGCCCGGGGGACGCGACGCCGCGGCTGCTGAGTGTGCCGCCCAGGGCCCGTGCCGCGGGGCGCCATGCACGCACCGGCATGGCCGACGCACGCTCCCCAGCGCGCCCCGCCGCGTGCCGCCACATTGCCCCCCGCCGGCCGCGCCCCTATAAAACCCGCACCACACGCGGCCACTCCCTCTCCGTGCAAATCTCACACGCCCACAGGCCACAGCTAGCACTAGCACAGCACCCATCAGCCACAGTCCTAGCTAGCTAGCTGCTAGAACCTGCTGTGTGGTTCTTGGTAGCTTGTAATTCGGCTGCATATTATACTTACCATGGCACCGGTGTCGAAGGCCAGCTACCTCGTCCAAGACGGCGGCATTGCCTCCTTTGCCGTTTACGCTGCGCCGTGCGAGGCGTGCTGCGGCCCGCGCGACAGGATGGCCGAGACAGACGGCGATGACGACGATGATGACTATGACTGCGCGCCTGCTGCCTGAGGAGTAGCTAGGTGTGGTCAAATTGATGATCTGGGATCTGTCCGCGCGGCAGCTTATTGTACGTAGGCGAAGAGCTACTAGTACGTAGTACCATAACACTCCGAACTAATAGAGCTGCTGCTGTATATGCTAGTTCGATCTCAAGTACTATGTAGGTACATATCCCCGCGTACGTAGGCTGTCAAATGTGCTTTTTGAGCCGGGAAGCTAGAGTTCATGCCGCCTACCTCGCTGTGCTGGCTAGCTAATATGCCTTAGCTGCGCCTAGTTACGTAACTATATAATAGACTTGTGCTTTTAATCTGTTGCAGTGAACTGTTCTCTCTTCTAGCTCATTACCTTACTTTGCGGAGTATATATATGTGTATGTATATGCGTTGATTTTGGGTTTACGCAATTGTTGGCTAAACACTCACTACTATAGAAAAGGTTATCACAAACGGTTCAAAAACGTCATCACAGACGGTTTTATAAACCGTCTGAATTTATGGATCAATAATAATACGAGGTCATCACAGACGGTTTTCGAACCGTCTGTGGTGCAAATATCACAGACGGTTTTTAGTAAAAAACCGTCTATGATAGTTATAATCACAGACGGTTTTTAGTTAAAAACCGTCTGTGATATATAGTTATCACAGACGGTTCTAGTTTAGAACCGTTTGTGATATCTAAATATCACATACGGTTCTTAACTAAAAACCGCATGTGATAACTAAAAACCGTCTGTGATATTCCCTTCTACTCCTAAACATATTTCTGTTTATTGGCTAGTCTCAGGAAATGCTAGCCATGCTCTCTGAAACAAGCAGATCAACATGTACATGTATACATCCAATTCACATCTCAATTCATTTCATAAACATAAAACATCCATTTTTATTAAGATTAGAACTTACCATTACAATATCCCAAAACAATGAGCAGGTTACACAACAAGAACAGAGAAAAAACAAAGATCCTATACGCCTTCTCGCCCCTGATGCAATGCATGAGCTGGATGTCTTTGACGCCCACCATCGTCAGCGTTGATTGAGCGTCTGCACGGTTGGCACGAGCTAATTGCTTCTGCGGTGTCTTGCCTCCCGTAGACTTGTGCATCATCTGCAAGGAGGAGGAGGACAACAAGGAGGAGGAGAACAACAAGGAGGAGGATAGCAAGGAAGAGGAGAACAGCAAGGAGGCTGGGTTTTGGTTATATTTATAGAGGAGGGAGAGGGAGGGAGAGGCGGGAGCTCGAAATTTTTGTCGCGGGAACGGAGAGGCGGAGCTACGATCCGTGGGGTGAGGATTGGTGGATTTCTATTGGCTATGATTGGGTTGAGGAGAATCGACGGGCTCAGCGGTCAGATTATCACAGATGATTCTATATATAGAACCGTCTGTGGTGAATGAATATCATAGACGGTTCTATATATAGAACCGTCTATGAATTAGAGCACAAAATTTCATTTGAATGAAAATCACAGACGGTTCTATATACCGATGCAATATAAATAACTAATCTGAAAAGATAAAATAGCAAAGTTTTATATAGCTTATATATACTCATTTGAAATGTTTCGATGAGATCTACAACTTTTCAGTTGAAGAAAAATCCAAATTCCAAAAGGAAGACCAAGAAAAAGGGCAAAAACAGAAACCAAAATTTTGCGACGCAGGTTTAGGTCCAAAGATGGCCGATTTTCGGGGTCTTGGAGGGCGACTAGCGCAAGTGGGTTGTTTTTTTGGATCGGGCTCGTCGTTAGCGTTCCAACGAGTACAAGAACGTCGAAAACGGACATCGTATGCAAAAGTTATGCCCGTTTTATTGAAGGTGTCTCAAAACTGAATCATACTCGGACTTAAATGGGAAAATATGAAATTTTGAGGGATTGCAAGGCGGGAAACGTATCACAGACGGTTTTTATTATAAAACCGTCTGTGATACTGGAATATCGCAGACGGTTTTTATTATAAAACCATCTGTGATAATCCAATATCACAGACGGTTCAGCGGTAAGAACCGTTTGTGATACTCCTTTTTCCCACCACAAATACTATAGATGGCCTCCAAATTAAAACCGTCTGTAATAATATACATCACAGACGGTTTCACAAAACCGTCTGTGATTTGGTGTCTAGTATTAGGTTTTCTGTAGTAGTGACTGTCAAGTATTTTGCGCACTTTCTCTATTAACTTATTTTTAAGTAAACTGATTAGTGCATGCAATTTAATAAAAACATCCTATTGGTGGATCATTGCTTGCACCTGTTGCCATTTTAGTGTGTTTTGTTTAAGGGCCTGTTTGGCAGAGCTCCACCACTGAAAAAAATGAATCTAGAGCAGCAGATCCACCAAAAACAGCTCCACCGTGAATCTGGGATCCCACCATGGAGCTAGACAAAACTGTTTGGCTTGCACAGCAGCTCCAGATCCACGAAACTGAGTTTTTGGTGGGAATGGCCTGTTTTGCCCATGGGTTTTATGGTGGTATGGGATAGGGTGTGTAACCAGTGGCAAAAGGTGGGTAATTACCACCCAACTCCACGAGTAGGTACGAAACAAGGTTTCGTGGAGCACCCCTTGAGGTGCTCCATGGATTTCATGAATCTGGAGCTAGATTCAGTATTTTGGTGGATCCAGATTTCGTGGAGCTGGAGCGTTTGGGTAAAAATTCGTGGAGTGGAGCTGGTTTTGGTGGATCTGGAGTTGGTGGAGCTCTGCCAAACAGGCCCTAAACCAAAGAGACCTCGGGTTATCCAATTCCATTTAGCATTTTTTTCTTTAAGAAAAAGGGAATGTCTAGATATTACTCGGATATTTTCTTCCTAATTATCATCTAAATTTGTGACCTTTAGATTAGAGATCAAGGGGCTCCTTGTTTTTAAAGGAGGGAGATTTTTTTCAAGTGGGAGGGAAAGAATTCATGGCCATTGGATCTCTAATCCAATGGTTCTAAATCTGGATAATAGTTAAGAAGAAAACATCCGGATAATGTTTAATAAAATCCTAAGAAAAAACATCTTTTAATCTTTTCTTTTAAAAAACACATCGAATCACTGTTTTGTTATCTGCTTTTTAATATACTATATAAACCTTCCCAATTTCCACAGTGTTATTGGCTAAGATCCTACCAAGGTCATATGGAATTTAATCATTTATCGGGTTATTTACTTATTTATTATCAGTACTGTTCGATGGCTTTCATGCTATGATTTGCACATGGTCATGCCGCACCTACGCTTCTGCATGTCGAGCATTTGGGCCGCTCTTGAAAAAGAAAAAAAGGACAACCTAGGGAAATAACATGTGCACAGGGAAATTCATAATATATTCGGACTTCAGCCCATTCTACTTTGGGCATTTTTATTCTTGGAGTGATATTTTGGGTTGCTCAGGGCATCCGCAATGCAGTGAAAAAGCAGACGAATATACGTAGTGTAACGAAGTTGCTTTTGCAGGTAATTAACGAGCAATTACTATCTCATAAACGATTCAAAATCATTATCATAGACGGTTTCTGATCCGTCTGAAATTATATGTCTATAATAACAGGTGGTTATCATAGACAGCTCTCGAACCGTCTGTGACAAGTTACAACACATATGGTTTTAGTTAAGAACCGTCTGTGATTATATTTTCGCGTCCTCATACATAGGCCTCTTTTAGTTCATCAATATTCTCTAATTGTGTTATAAAACATTGCAATAAGAGAATACAGATGAACCAAAACAGATCTATTTATGATTGGTGTCATGTCTTTGATGACTCATTGTTTATCTTGTAGGTGACGTTGTTTTGTTGCTTTGGTATACCGTTGTCACAGGCGCGCGGTCATAAGCCGTGATCATATGTCGTGGTCGTAAGTCATGATCATATGTCATGGTCGTATGCCATGATCGTAGATGCGCGGTCGTAATCCGTAGCCGATGCACCTAGTCTGTTAGTAGCCATGTGCACCACATCAGCAAATTCTATTAGCAAACGGAGGAAATGACCTATGGTGCAAACAGAGACAAGTTTAGGAAGCCGAGAAAATAAAATGCAAGTTCTCGAAGTAAAGTGGTAGGGGATATATCACTGGCGATGCAATTTTAGAGAGAAGATTTACATGGCCGAAACCCTACCCATCCAATAATTTTGTAATTTCATATCTAAGCATCAAGAAAGAGAGAGGAGTAGTGGGGGGATATATCACTGGCGATGAAGGAGAGACCAGCAGTGGCAGCGTCACCGTTGTGTCACAATAGTGACACTGCATAAGACACTCTTACGACAAGTGTGCCTTATGCAGTGAACTATGGCGTCACAACTAGAGGCGGAGGAGCTCGGGGAGGTAGTTGGTCGAGCCATCTATTTTGAAGAAAAATTTGGTGAGGAGATAAGGAGAAGAACAGCCGAGCCTTCTATTTTAAAGAGCAAATCCAGTGATATGAGCGAAAAATTCAAATTCGACGAGAGCGGGTAAATTGAAATATTAATACAGATGGTTCTTGATAAAGAACCGTCTGTGATAATTACGTCATCACAGACAGTTTTTGTTCCGAACCGTCTGTGATAAGTACAGACACCACAGATATTTTTTATTCCGAACCGTCTGTGATGTATAACAGATGGTTCTTTCCATTGCGGTGAACTTAGATGGTTCATCTTGTAAAATCGTCTGTGGTAACTTTATCATTGACGGTTTGTGTTGAACCATCTGTGATGAGGCATTCAGGATGACCCATTTTGTAGTAGTGAATGCGCTTTTGTTCAAATTTTCATATTTATTTAAATTTGTACAAATCAAATTTACACCAAACCATAAACAAAATTTACTTCTGCAGTACTACAACAAAAGTAGGTTTTAGAATGTAAAAGTGTGGCTTTACTCAGTTTAATTTGTAATTAGTTTTTGCATATTTGAATTGAATTTTTGTTTGAACAACTTAGTGAAATATACTTTACTTAATTTATTTTCCAGTGTCCTGAAAGTACAATACTGTACTTACTGCATTTATATTAGCATGATAAGCATGATATGCATTGTGGCTTATGGTTACTTCCTTATATTTTCCCTGATTTTATGAAATTGTTGCATTGATTTACTATGTACTCCTTGGTCTTGATATGCCCATAGAGGAACTTGTCTCAGAAGATAAATTTGGCTAGCAAAATGTATATTTCGAATCTAAATTTTCATAGTTGTTCTTATGCTATTGGACATATTACATGCACTTAATTATTTGTAACCATATAAATATTTTGAATAAAGTAAGTACTATATGTAACAATACAGTACTTTCAGTAACTTTTAGTTACTCCTTTTGTTCTTTTTATTCGATGTTGTGAACTTTTCACGGTCTTAAAGATGTAACATTGATCATTACTGTTTATAACTTCATACTAATAAAAGTTTATAAAATTTTTAATATTATGGAAGCATTTTAATACGACGAATATAGTTATACAGATTGCATACGGCCAACCTAGATAGTTTTAAAGGCATTGATGGTCAAAATTGTGAAGAGGAGGCAGTCATATCAATAAAATTATAGCAGATACGGCCTTGCTTGCATAGATTTATGAATCCTGATAACCTATATAAATCAAATTATATTAAAAATTCTTAATAGCCCTGTGAATAGTAGAGGGCGCGCATCAATAGTGTTGCTTAAAAATGGTTCGATGATCCATTTGGCGTTCAAGCAATTGAACCACAGCGTTGCATAAACTGACTATTTGTGGATAACTATAAAGTTTAGGATCAAATTTTTTGACCTTGCAAAAATACTTTCACTTGGACACCAATCTTTTGTCCTTCTTTTGGATCGCCACGTGCTAGCTTGAGGTAGGGTAAATCGCTTTTGCTATTTATCAGGCGCTTGATATTCTTTTAAGCATAAGTTTCTTCCGGATTGGAGATGTGATGTTGAAATGATGACGAAATTTTGACTCGTCGCTAACAAAAATCAGGCACTTAATGTACCTATGCTAATTAAATTGCTGTGCCCAGAAGATTAATCTAGTCTCCCGCTGCTATTACCATGATGAAGAGCACATATATTAAAAGAAATCATGAAACACATTGTTGAAGTTTGGCTATCTAAGTGACTAAACTACGTACGATCTTTGCAAAAAAAAAAAGGACTAAACTACAAATTCGAAAAGTACCAAACAACTAAAAAAAGTTCAATACGTTTCCAGCGTAGATATGGTCATGAGTCGTGACCAGATTTAAAACGATGTTTCATGCGTGCGTATGACGTGGGTGATTGGTACAAGAAGCCAAGAAGGTGTGAGGAAGGAGCATGAAGGCAATGTCAAAACTCGAAAGTGGAGTTCTGTTCAGGAAGAGCTAGCCAGCTAGGTGAACCAAACCAGTGAACCACAAGTATCATAGGTTATTGGCCTTCAAAAACACGAGGCGGTACGTGGGGTCAGTCAAATACGTCAAGCTAAAACGTTTTCTAAAAAGGGCGCCTCACGGTCCAAAGCAATGTCTCATGACACAACGAGTGCAAATCTTGGTTGCTAGTTTCTTGTGAGGAAGCGAGGCTAGATTTGTTTAACCTTCTTGGTTGCTAGTTTCTTGTGATACCGACCCATAAAAATTTGGCACATCTTGAGCTAACTGATCAGGTCGTAATGAATATTGATCCCTATGGGCCAATAAACCATTGCATATTTATTTATTGGGAATTTGGTGTTTCTGCCCCTGTTATCAACTGCAAATATGATTTTACCCCTACTTTTTTAACTTTGTGATTTTGCCCTCACGATTTTGAAATGAAGACTCCGTTTACCCCCTGTTTTGTGACACCGTTAAGACTGGAGAATTAAATGGATAAAAAGAAAGAAACACCACGCGAAAAGACAAGAATACCCTTACCTTACCTTACCCTTTCAGCTCCCACCGACGCCCACGCCCAGCTCACTCGGTCTCTCGGGTTTGGCCTCCCCACGCGAAAAGCTAGGGTTTGCAGAGGCGAGCGCGCGGCGAGCTGCAGAGGCGGGCGCGCGGCGCGGCACCCAGGCGGGCTCGCGGCTGGCCCCCTAGGCGCGGCGCGGCGCGCGGCGGCCTCCAGGAGCGGCGCGGCTCGCGGCCGGCCCCCCAGGCGCGGCCAAGTCTGGGGCCGCTGGGTGGAGGGAGGTGCTGGAGTCCGGTGAGGTGGTGGTGCTGCTGCGGCACGTGGCTACCGGGGACGAGGCGGCGGTCAGGGCGCTCGTGCTCCTCAGCCTCGACGGCGACGACGCGCGCGTGGGGCTCGTGGCGGATGACGCCGTGGACGCGCTCTCCGCAGCGGTGTCCGACGGCGGAGCGGCCGCCGCCCTCGCGGCCACGGCGTTGACGAGCCTCGCCACCGTGGACATCAACAAGGGCACCATCGGGGCGCACCCCTCGGTCATCCCGGCGCTGGCCGCGCTGCTCCGGCGCGGCGGCCCACGGGAGCGCCGCGAGGCCGCAACGACCCTCTACGAGCTCTGCAAGCTGCCAGAGAACCGGCGGCGCGCGGTGCTCGCCGGCGCGCCGCCCGCGCTCGTCGACTTGTCTGCCGCCGGCTCCGCCCGCGCCATCGAGGTGATCGGCCTCCTCGCCAAGAACCGCGAGGGGCGCCAAGAGCTGTCCAAGATCCCGGAAATCGTGCCCGTGCTCTCCGGCGTCGCCAGCAGCGGCAACGCCCATGCAATCGAGCAGGCCCTGCTCGTCTTCAACTGGATTTGCTCCGAGAGCAACGAATTGGCAATGGAAGCAATAAAGCTGGGAGCTTTCCAGCTCTGCGAGGCTCTGGTGAACGACGACAACTGCAAGATTGCCAAGAACGCGGTGGAATTGGCTCGGTCGACGCTCGAGAAAGCGTAGCAATGAGATATCCAAAGATCAAATTTGTCAGAATTTTGATTTGCGCCTCTTCGAATCAGTGTTGGCCTCAGTGTACAAAGGTTGAAGCAGCAAAGGTGAACTTCTTATCTTCTCTTTTTGTTTATCTTCCCTTCTCTTTTTATGTTGTAGCGGCGCCAAAAAGGAAGAAAAAATAAGTAGAATTTAGTCTTTTGTCCATATATTTAGAAAAACATGGTTCATGAACCGCTTGGGTCTTTCAAATTGAACTCCGAATGCAAAATCGTGCAATCTGAAATGTCACAAGTATGATACATCTGAGCAAGTGATCATATGCCCTGAAGAGGCTCCAGTGCAATCCCTGCTCTTGTTCTCTATCTTGTGTGCCATAGTTTGGTATGAGGAGGATTGGATTGTGTGTACCTGCCTATCATCCCCTTGTGATGTACCTACATGATAAGGCTGTGAATTCTTGCTTGCTCAGAAATTCGTTTGGGCATGTTAACTTGATGTGTACTTCGTCAGATATTTGATTGGTGTGGTTTGACATTTAGTGTAACAATTTTTTATCAAGTGGTCAGTGGTGCACTTAAAGCTCATGCATTGTCCTAAGTTTTCCGCATCTGAATTAACATAATTTGTATCAGCATACTGTTGTCCATATAATATAGCCAATAGAGATCCCAAAACAAACTCGTGGAGGACCCTCAATACTCCCACATCTGAATTAATCGGTAGATTGTGCAACTGTTATTGCTCTTTTTATTTGGAGAGGGCCTGAGATTTTGTGATAGGCTAATTTTTGCTCTATAAACTATATGAAGTTGAGAAGTTCTGTATCAGTCACCGAATAAACTGTGTTCTTGTTGGATCGAAAACGGCGACAGAGGGGGGTGAATGTCGTCTTTTTAAAAAAAATTCCGCCCCAAAGTATTCACGAGAATCTCAACTCATCAAAGAAATGAATTTGTCATGGCAAGGAAACTGAAGACATTCATTGCCATGGCAAAGAAACAACAATAAAAGTTGTCACGACAGAGGATCAGCAAGATTTGCTACCACGGCAAGGAAATTAGCTGTCACGGCTGCCACGGCAAAGACAATAGCAAGAAATGCTGCCACGGCAGGAAACTGAACCTGGCAAGAAAACTGAAGAGGACTAGCTGCTGCTGCTGAAACTGAACCCGGCAAGAAAACTGAAGAAGTTCATTGCCACGGCAAGGAAACTGGAGGAAGAAGCTGCCACGGCAAGAAAATCTGCTACCACGACAGACTGCAGAGAAATGACTAGAAGAACAAAACAGCAGTAACTAGTCTCGGCAGAGAAATAACAAAAATATGCTGCCACGGCAAGCAAATTGGCCACCACGGCTGCCACGGCAGAGAAAACAGTTGGTTTTGCTGCCAACCGAAAAACAGACTGCAGACCAAAGGAGGCTATGAAAACTGAAAATACTTCAGACCTTCCAAAGGCTGAGGAAATGGGGGATTTCACTCTATCTTTTTGGCTAAAGGGAAAACATAAACACTCTAAATACCAAGAGAGAGCTAGGGAACAAGGGAAACCAACTAAATCCAAGTAAATTCAGATTTGAGACAAAGTCTGAAAAATACAGAGTGCAGCCACAAAAATTCAAATTACTCCCTAACCAATGATCCTTTGACTTTGAAACTTTGAGGGTAACTCATGTATAGTCTCTGGACTCTAGGTCTCAAGTTTCAAGCCATCTCAAGGTGAGAAACAAAATCTGGACCAAACCCTAGAAAATTCAGTAAACTTCAGAAGAGAGCACACAAACTCAAATTACTCCATGATCATAAGTCCATTGCACATGTGGTTTTGCAGGTATGTTAGCAATAGCAAATGGACTTCTCAGATCAAAAATAAGATGAACTCCTCAAGGGAATCAAGATCTACCTTAAACCCTAGAAACTGGAATGAAGAACAGGGGAGGCCAAAACTGAAATCTGAGAATCAAACTCGGTTTGCTCTTGGGATTAAATAGCCAAATGGCTTTTGAGCATCACCCATGTCATAGCAACCCATTTTGGCACTCTCCAGCAAGCAAGAACTCAAAACCATGAAAAACAAGAAATCTTGCAAAGAGGGAAAAGAAGAACAGAGGCTACGAACTGAAACCAAAACTCCAGATTTTGTTCATTGAATCACAAGGAATACATAGGAGTCCCGATACGCATGGACATTAGGACAAGGATATGGATACAAGACTCTCAATCCATCTCCTCACTCTCCCAACTCAAGAACACACACTCATCCATGGAGGGAGGAAGAACACCCACTAGGACTCACACCTAGAAACCATCGTAGAGGACAACAGAGGGAGCACACTCTGCATCCACCAACTCACACCAACTAAAGAGCTAAAAGAAACAACCTTCCCAAAGCCTCTTTTGACTCTAAAACCCTAATTCTCTCACAAGTGCTCAAGTGGGCATGCAGCCCCTCAATCCTTTATATAGCCCATGGCTAACGGGTCTCCGCCCCGTTACGCCCGCTACGTCCAACGGAGCTCGCTCCCGCTTGTGCAGCCACGCGAATTTCCCGATTCGCCCCTCGTGCACCTTCCGGGAAGCTTCCGCGCTCCTTGCCTCGCACGCCTCGCAACCACCTCGAGTCCACGTCGTCTTCGACACATCCCGACCGTTCTGACCTCAGCGCCACCTGCGCCTAGTCCGGTCCACCGTGTCTCGCCACGACTCCGCCTCGATGTCCTGCAGCCACACAGACAAGAAACATATCAAATAGCACCGCTCGATACGTGAAAGCGTAAATAACCTCATACTTATCACAGATGAAGTCCAAACCTGTCGAATCATCAGAATATGCAACCTAACCCGAAAACGACCAAGTTTGACCAAAACGACCGAGTCCGTCGCACAACGCAACGACATGGTCCAAACCACTCAAACCAAACTCGACTTATCTAAACCATGGTCAATTACTCATCATACACATGTGCTCACCTCCACATGGTTCATCAGTTCTAATATGGAAAAAGATTATACCATTAAGAGATGTTGCAACCGAGCCATGGGATTCTCTTGAGATTGCTTGTGTCACTCTAGTCGTTGAAGAAGTCAGTGGTCATTATGCAACTTTGATTATCATTTTGTTTGACAAGGACATCTTGATTATTTAGATGGTCTAATTTTTGCTACATCAACTAACTTACAATTTCGAAATAGGGGTAAAATCACAAAGTTCTCTAACAAAACAGGGGTAAAATCACATGGGCAAACTTGTCTATTCGTGCAAAAGTTAACACCGTTAACTGGCTTCAACGGAATAGGGGCAGACTCTCCCTTCAGTTCAAAAACACAGGGGTAAAATCACAAAGTTTAAAAAATGAGGGCAAAATCACCATTTCGCTTGAAAACGAGGGCATGAACGCTTAAGCCCCTTATTTATTCACCGCCCAGTAATTTGGTACATCCTAGGCTAACTGATCAGGTGACATTGATCCAACATGTATGTGATCAAATGGATATCCTATTCTGTTTAAATGCAAGAATTGTACAAAAATCTTTGTGAAAAAAGAGTGCTGTCCTTCAAAATTTCTATGCTCATCCTCCCAAGTCCTAAACTAAACATGCTTTTTTTTTTATCAAACGGTGCTCTTCTAAAACCCACCACCAACCATGGGAAGCCTTCCTAAGATTGAAACTGGCCATAAACTCCTCTTTTGCACAGAAACAAACACACAGGCGAGTGCGCGAGCCAGGACGCAGCTGACTGCGTTGGGCGGCGGCTGTTCCGCCCACCAACCGAATCGACGGCCGCGATCATCTCCGCCCCACGAACCGACGGCCTATCCCATCGTCATACGAATGCGCGATCTTTTAATACTGCCAAAGTCGCATCCTACTTCTCTCTCGCCTCCTCTCCTCCCCGCAATTCGCCTCTCGGGGTTGGTCAGAAGCGGCGGAGCCTAGCGGAGCGCCGCCACCCATGGAGTCGGTTGCTCTCCTCCACGCCAAGTCCGCTGGCCTCCCTTTCCGCGCCGGGCTCCGCCTCCGCCTCCCCGTCCCGCGCCCGAGAGCCCCTCTCGCCTCCTTCTCCCCCGCCTCCAAGCATTCCACCCTCCAATCCCCACTCCTCGCATCAAGAAGCCACCCCTCCCAGGATGCCGTCCTGGGGTATGGATTGTTGAAACGGAGGACTAGTGCTAGCGGTGGTGTGTCTTGCAGCGCGCAGGCGGCGGCAGTGCCGCAGCCGGAGGGCAAGAAGTTTCTCGGCGTGGACGTGCAGACGCTGAAGAAGATCGTGCCGCTGGGCCTGATGTTCTTCTGCATCCTGTTCAACTACACGATCCTGCGGGACACCAAGGACGTGCTGGTTGTCACCGCCAAGGGGAGCAGCGCGGAGATCATCCCCTTCCTAAAGACCTGGGTGAACCTGCCCATGGCTATCGGCTTCATGCTGCTCTACACCAAGCTCTCCAACGTGCTCTCCCGGGAGGCGCTCTTCTACACCATCATCTTCCCCTTCATCGCCTTCTTCGGCGCCTTCGCCTTCGTGCTCTACCCGCTCAGGGATGTGATCCATCCTACCGCGCTCGCTGACAAGCTTCTTGCGGCGCTTGGCCCGAGCTTTCTTGGCCCCGTCGCTATCCTGAGGATTTGGAGCTTCTGCTTGTTCTATGTCATGGCCGAACTGTGGGGCAGCGTGGTCATCTCGGTCCTCTTCTGGGGATTCGCTAACCAGGTGAGTAACGGGTTTGTATTTTTTTCGGTCAATCTTGGCATGTGCAAATGTCAATCCCTTCGTTAAATTCCAGTCGAAATTTCAATTTTGGCCATCTCATTAGCTAATATTTTGACCGGATTGTTGGTTATTGGAGAACAAAACATAGAGAGGGAAAATTTGTTCTCTGCCAGGATGGTTAGACAACTGATGATGTGCTCTTGGGATAATGGGTAGGTAATAAAACGTTTGTTTCATTAGTACTTGGTACACCCAGCATCGTAGAATTGCGCATTGTATTGTGGAACCTGTTGGCTAAGGTCAAGGTGCTTGTTGCTTTCTGGTATGAATACGCCCAGCTGCATGATTGCTAGCTTTCCACAATCTGAATTATATGTGAGTTGTTTTCACTCGTCAATTCGTCGTGAATGTCTATTCTGTATAACCATTTGGCTGGATATGGTTCACACTTTCGAAGTCCTTTCGAAAGAAATAATTTCAATTGATGTAGTCTTCAGCAAAGCTAATTTGTTTCTGCATTGCGGCTACTTTTTTCCCAGAAAGGATGGCCTGAATGTTTCTATTATATAGATTCATACACATTTTACTATCTGCAATTTATTTTGAGGGAGACAATCAGGGGACCTTACTGAAACTTTGTAAAAAGAGAATAAATATGTAGAGAAAAGGTACAAAAGAAGAAGAAAAGGAAAAGGAAAAAAACAAGCATGACCAGAACTTCATGAGCCAATACACTCAACCATAAGTTGTAGGCTGGTAATAAGTAAAGAATATCTAGCAGACGAAATGACACTATTCCATAAGCATAACTGTTTTTAACTTCTATGTTACACTTGAGAGAAGTCAAATGAAGAGATTGAAGCAACTCTCTAAACCAATAATTTCTTTTCTTATTTTTTTTATTATCAAAGATAAAACGTCTGTGCTGTTTCCATAGTGCTCAGCACCTGCGCGGCTGCACATAACTAGCCCTTTGAAATTCATGTTAATCTTTATAAAATCATCTAGTACAAATACCTAGGACAGAGATAGTGTGAAGATTTTGTTGAAATGTCCTTGTTATTGAATGCTGGAAATATGCATTTTAGACATATCTGACATTGAGCACTCACAATTGTCAATGACACAGCTATTAGACATTCTCATACTCCCCACCTTAATTTCATTGAAAGTTCGCCTTAAATGGGGGTATTACAGTGCATGTTCATGAGGGTAAGAAATATAGTTTTCCAGCAAGAAACTATTGGTTGATCTGTTGCTCGGAGTTTATGAGCCCACAGGGTAGTATCCTAAGTGCATTTAACTATCACATGACGGAGTGAGGGAGTTCTGTCTCTAAGACAACTCAGTAGTGGTGTAGCCAGATGTTCCACACAATGAGGAGCATGAGGATTGGCCACTGTTGTTGCAGGATAGTTCCTTGACTGGTGGTTCCATTTCCTAGAGTTGCTTCACTCTGAGCTGTTGTTGGTCAAGCCCAAAGACCTGCCAGAAGGGATCAACCCTGGGGTACATCTGAAGAATAGTAGTTCACAGCAGTCGTTGTCAGTAGGTATATGCGCTGAATGTTGACCTTGGTGTGATGCCATCCATTGGATAGCAACCAGCTGAACAAGCATACCTTAAAGGTGGCTTTGTTTGTCCATGTCATTGTAGTGCCTGGCATTTGAGTTTAAACGTTTATTTCATCAAATGGTGACCGTTCATGCTCTAATTGAGTTGATTCATATATATATTTTTTCAGATCACCACAGTTGATGAAGCAAAAGAATTTTACCCTCTATTTGGCCTTGGTGCTAATATCGCCCTTATCTTTTCTGGGCGTACTGTAAAGTATTTCTCAAATTTGCGCAAGACATTGGGTCCAGGAATTGATGGTTGGGAGGTATCTTTGAAAGGAATGATGAGCATAGTGGTACTTCTTGGTCTTGTCATTACTTCCATCTATTGGGGAGTGAACAAGTTTGTTTTGAATGATCCTTCTCTTCCAAAGTCTGATCGCAAGAAGAAAAAGGTCAGTAGAATAGTTAATGTGCATCTCTTTTTTACTACTATTTCAACTAATCTGATAGTGATTTTTTTGACAGGACAAGCCTAAGCTTGGCATGAAAGAGAGTCTGAAAGTTCTGCTCTCTTCAAGATATGTGAGGGACCTTGCCACCTTAGTGGTTGCATATGGTATTAGTATCAATCTTGTGGAAGTCACATGGAAATCAAAGCTCAAGGCACAGGTAATCTTTGTCAGCTTTCTGTTTTATTTTTAGGCTGTCTTGCCCCTACAGCTTTTTCAATTGAGTAATGTGTTCCTTATTCATCTTGGCAGTTTCCTAGTCCAAACGAATATTCATCTTTCATGGGTGATTTCTCAACTGCTACTGGAATTGCAACTTTCACAATGATGCTATTAGGCCGGATTATACTCCGAAGATTTGGCTGGGGAGTGGCTGCAATGATCACCCCCACTGTTTTGTTGCTGACTGGTGTTGGTTTCTTCTCTCTGATTTTGTTTGGGCAACCACTAACTCCTATGCTAGCCACGATGGGTATGACCCCTCTTCTTGCAGCCGTTTATGTGGGTGCAATGCAGAACATATTTAGCAAGAGTGCAAAGTACAGTTTATTTGATCCGTGCAAGGAAATGGCCTATATTCCTTTGGATGAAGATATGAAGGTTTGTTCATCTTTCCAGATTGCATTTTTATTCATGTGAATTCCTTGGCGAATATTTAAAAAGTTTTTGTATTCATTTGCTGATGTTCTATTCTCTCATGAATGGTACTTCATGTTAGTTAATCGTTTGTTGCTTCGTAGTTGTGCAATCCATAGTAGCACTATGAGTAAATTTGCTCTGACCAATTCTTGATGAACTATATATTAAGTGTATGTTACTGACATGCTAAAATTAGTATGGCAACTTACTGACATGCTAAAATTAGTATGGCAACTTACTGACATGCTAAAATTAGTATGGCAACTTGACAGTTTGTTCAAATTCTCTCAGCATGCATATGCTCAGATATACCTTTCTAAAGCCTGTTGAATCTCATACATAGCTTCTCTTGGTCCTGTAGTTGTAAAATGACATGACATGTGTTTTCCTGCTGCCATTCGTTGCTTTATTCATCTGTTTTAATTAATTCAGCAAGTGCAATTTTTTTGACATGAGCAGCCTTAAATAAAAATCAGTGCTCTTTCCATCAAGTCTAGTCTAGTGAACATCATACCATTTGTCCCAATTTTATTCCAAATGTTTCCCCCCTTGCAGCTTGCGCTAGGGTCATGTTTGGGTAGCTCAATGATTTTTCACAACTCACTGTCTGCACCACTACTATGCTGCACATGCCAACTTTAGTTCCCTGTGTTCGCAGGTGAAGGGAAAGGCAGCCATTGATGTTGTCTGCAACCCATTAGGCAAGTCAGGTGGTGCGCTGATCCAACAATTCATGATCCTAACATTCGGCTCTTTGGCAAATTCGACTCCCTACCTCGGGGGCATACTGTTGGTCATTGTTCTCGCATGGCTAGGTGCAGCAAGTTCACTGGACAAGCAATTCTCAAACTTGGCCAAGGAAGATCTCAAAAAGGAAAAGTCTGCCAAAGAGAAGGTGGATCCCTCGCTGCTCAAGGCACCTGAGGAGGCTACTGATGTATTGGTGGAGCACACGAATGATACCCTTGCGAGTGAAACGACTGGAACTGAGAGCTCACCGTCGAACTAATCTCCAATTTATTAGATCCATAGTTCTTTGAAGAGGTCATAGGTAGGAGAATGCTTACGGCGAGCAGAAATAATGGAGATGAAACAATCATGATATCTTTGAGTTTGTAACAGTGAGGCAGCAGCATCAAGCTGACTGTTAATTTTGTCTTTAACGTAAGCAAATTTTGACAACCGGCACTGAACGCCGTTGTGGAAATTCAACCGTTGTGGCAGTGACAATGCATAGATTTCTCGTGCCTTGCAAAAGTTTTCCGTGCGCGCGTGCTTGCGCGTGTTTTGAATTGAACCAGGTAAAATGCTCGGCGCTTGGTTTTCTTTTCGCTTGTTACGGACCAAGATTGTCACGCGCACAACATGTAGACAATACCATGTGTGGTGCGACGTGTGAATAGTACAACATGTTGTGGGTAACTTATCAGTGTTATCTATTTTGGTAGTTTTCTTATTATTTAGATTTGTTTTCTTTTAGACTATTTCTATATATTGGAAATAAGTTTCTTATTATTAGCGATTAGTTTACTTAATATAGATATAAGTTTTTTTTATACTAGAACCTTAGCGATAGCATGGCCTCCTGTTCAAATGCAAGTGCCCTACCCTTCTTCGGATCCATACTCAATCACCGATCACAATATTTGGTATCAAAACCACTCACCATGGTTTTCAATGCTGAATTATCTCCCTTGACAGATTGATGGCTAACAACAAGCAAAAGAAGTTCTTACTCGATGACATGATAGCCACATTAAAAAAGACTATGGAGTTAGTGGATAAGTTGAAGAAGCAGGAGGATGCATCACGTGCCATTGCAATGATTGTTCTGCCATCTCCTTCCTCAATGCCATCACGGGTATTGGTCCTACTACCACCTTCACCAACGACGATGACTCACTAAGTTGCACCTTTGATACCTTTGTCGAGGAGAAAAGGTTGTCACTATTCAACGGCGGTCTTCTCCATGCGGCTAACCGACACCGTGCCTTCGATGATGTGGAGCGGAACAACTGTCATGTGGGGGTCAGTGACATCGTCACATTCCTCCCACATCCATTGCATCCCGAGGTGAGAATGATGCTACTGCTTTACATTGATTGCCCTTGTCGGCGGTGACTCCTGTGATGTCTGCCAACGCTAGAGGGTTGTTGTCCTCACTGCTGTGTATCGGGGTTTCACTGATCATCTTCCGCGCTGTGTGACGCCATCGTTGTACCCTTTTGTTAACATAGGAACGCGAAGGTCTTAGTCCATGACCACTACCTAACAGCTTGAGGACAAGCCGTCTCGCCGCGAGAGATATAATGTTACAAACTAAGATTAGCAAGCGTATAGCACGTGAACAGTACCACGCACGATTCTGTAGCGATGCGTGAACAGTACTGTACAGTGAGTGCTATGTGGTGTTATCTATTTGGGTAGTTTTTTATTATTATTTGAGTTTGTCTCCTTTTAGATTATTTCTATATATTAGAGATAAGTTTTCTAGTATTAGATATTAGTTTTTTTATATAGGAATATGTTTCTTAGAGGTTGTTAAGTCTAACCATTTCTATAAAAGGGACAACATTGAACCTACTATCATTAAAAAAGAATATACAAAGTTTTCTAGTCTTTCTTTATGTTTCAACAAGTCTCAGAGTCTTAGCGGCTGCATGACCGACTAATCAAGAGCGAGTGCCATACACTCGGTCTTTGGATCCGTACCCAACCAACCCGTATCATAACATCGCTATAATCAACTGAAGTTATCTAAGCAGCGGCAAATATTACCCTGATTATGTTTGGGATAGGGAAATGCCCCAGATTCTTGTAGTAATTTATCTGTTTCGCGTGGATTTTTTCCAAAATTAATGCGAAATTTTTGAATATGTCCTAAAAGCAGTATGCCAACTAGGGGCACTCAGTTTAGCTAAAATAAGCTAGCATATATTTTTATACTGTAGCTGTTCGTGATTTTTTGATGTAATTAAAATTAAAATTTTAAAAATGAAAAAACAAGTTAACCCATCACGAACAATGCAAACAAATACGAAAAAAGAAAAGACAAAAAAATCCAAAAAATCTAAAAAAAGAAATAAATAAAATTTAAAAAAATAGTAAACTAGAAATCAGAAACCGAAATCGAAATAAGCGGAGATTTAGCACTACTGTCTTGTTGCCAGCGCACATGAAGTGATCAGGGGACCGATTCTGTGCTTGCCATGGCAAAGTGTGAATCACATCAAACTTCATTATCTGATCTCACTTTCTCCGATTCGCCCTAGGCCCCGTTTAAAATTGCGGAGGCTTTGAAGGTCTATTATTTTAGGCTCCACTTTATATCTTTTAGTTATGATTTATTAGTATAATAAATAGTAATTACTAAGAGAAGTTAAAAGCTACTAAAAACAAACAATATAGCCATGACGATATGCATTGCTCTTACATAATATCCTGGAGAAACAAAATGATGAACATGATCATTTGGGCTTTTTTTGTGGCTTATGGCTGAAAAGCACTGTAGCTGGCTGAAAAAACACTGTAGCTGACAGAGACTTATTTACATAATTAAATTTAAAAAAATTTAAAATATAAAAAAATATGTTAGCCCATTACGTATAATACAAACAAATACAGGAAAAAAAGAACCGGCAAAAAAGCTCAACAAAAAGCCAAAAGTTCAGAAAAAGACGAAATTTATAAATAGTAAAAAATAAGCCGGAAGCTAGAAGCTGAAGCCGAAACGAGCGAAGCCATATCTGAATTGCTATCTTCACAAGTCATATGAATTGCATTGTCCAACACGTGGATAGTGTCAGTTTGTTAATCTTCTTAGACTTTTCTTAAAAGTGTTGTGGCTTTCGGTTTTTAATTATAATTTTTGATTTTTAGCTGATTATAAAAAAGAATGAGAAAGTAAAAGGCACTTGGTTTGAGAAGTCACTTCGTTTAAAATATTTCATATAGTAACTACTACAAATAATTTATTAAAATCACCTTAATTTATAAAAATCAGCTTAAAGAACTACTCTATTTAGAAATCAGCTTTTAAAAACCACAAACTATTTACAACTGAACATATAACACGAGAAAGCACTCCGAAACGAAGCAACGGCTGAGCCGAGAGCAAAGTAGCAAGCGCATGTGAGGCCGTCTTTTCTTTGCGAGTACTACAGTGGCGGACCCAGGATTTTATCAAAGGGTATGCCGCACCAAAATTTTCATATGCAATTCGGTAAAACCATTTGCCAATTCGGTAAATAATTGTAAAATTTGCACCGTAATTCAGTATACAGGCACTAAATAATATGATAAATCTTAAATTCAAGGATTAAGTTGGAAACTTGCACAAATTACAATATAAATAGTTTAAACACCATATTAATAGTCTCAAATATACATCAAAGAGACTTATAATACTACTTATCTGACTTTTGTTTGGCCTACGCTTTTTAAAGGACATGAAAGTCTCAATTATATCATCTTCATCCACTTCAATGAATGTGACTAGATAATCATCCAAAAAACTATCACCCATCTTGTTTCTTAACTTTGTTTTTACTAAAACCATTGCAGAAAATACCCTTTTAACACTTGCTGTTGCCACTGATAGAACCAAAACCAATTTAAGAAGCATGTAAACTATATCATACACTTTATGCTAAGACCTGATAGCGACGAGATATAAATCTTCTCAACATCTAACATGGAAGTTTGTAATTTTTTCAAATTTGTTTTGCATATGTTATTTTTCTCACCTAATGTATCAAACACCAGAAACTTCTATGCAATAAGGATGGTCTATACTAGATTAAGGTTGACACCAGCAAAACATCTAGTTTCTATACTAGATTAAAGTTGACACCTGTACTAATTTTAAAATATTTTTTTACTGTTATACCTACTCCACTGCACAGGGGTAGTCGATTGAATCGTTGAATGCCTTGAATCGATCGCTCGGTCTGTCACACTGTCGATCGCTTAAATGAATCCATCGCCCTTGGCCTTCTACATCGCCTACTCACCTCGGCCATTCCGCCCATTCGGCATCCACATTTCGGCCCCAGCCGGCCAGCCCGTCTCCTCGTCTCGTCTCACTCTCTGCTCCGGTGCTCCCTGTCTCTCACTCTGCTAATCTGCTCCGCAGTTCCGCAGCTCTGGTGCTCCTTGCTGTGCTCGCCGGCTAGCCGCTCGCCTGGCGCTCGGCCGCTCGCCGACTCGCCGTGCTCTCTGCTCGCCGCTCGCCTGGCGCTCGCCGTGCTTGGTTCTCTTCTCGGGGCTCGGCTGCGGCCTGCGCCTTGCGGGTCCACGAGGCGAGGGGCGGAGGTCGGAGGGCGGAGCCGCCGGCCGGCGCAACCGCGCAGGTCCACGACCACGACTCCACGAGCAGCGGCGCAGGCGAGGGCGGCGGCCGGCGGTGGAGGCGCGCGCAGGCAAGGCGGTGGCCGGCGGTGGGGGCGCGCGGACCGCGGCGTCGCTGCAGGGCAGGCGGTGGAGGCGAGCGCAGCAGCGCAGGCAAGGCGGCGGCGCGGCAGTGGGGCTCGTGGAGGAGAGGATTGGGCTCAGATCTGATTTGGGCGGCTGGGGATTGGGGATTAGGGTTTTGTGGATGACTCTTGGATAGCCCAGTTCCACTTCCGCCCCTGGCCCCAGGGTATGCCGGGGTATGCCGTGGCCCACCCGGCATACCCTGTGGGTCCGCCCATGGAGTACTAGGTCAGCTCATAGGGCTCAAGTGGGGATGGCACGACACAAATCATACAATGGACGGGCATTCCCGCACGAGCAACCAAAAGGCCTATGGCCTAGCAGCAGTTATTCGATTCATCCAACCATCCATCGGTTGGTTGACTGCAACGTTTACCGGATGAATTGGTTGATTTGTCACCGATCTGAGGCATTGTTCCACACAGTTTCTCCCACTTAGCTTTTACAAATTGACTTTTGAATGAGATAGGTTTTTAAAGTGGTTTTTATAATTTATTTGTAAAGTCATTGCAGGAATCACTTTGAACAGAATAGCTTCTTAACATTAGTGTCATTTATTCCATCAATCTCTCATAATCAACTAAAAACCACAGCCAAAATGTCTAAATATCTAGAACTGTTCATTAATATGGACTTGTAGCAATTTTTTTTCAAATATTACCCCCGATCGCTCGTTTTTGCAAAAATAGTCATCTCCCTGAGCTCGGTGAGTGCGGTGGCTTACACATGGCACCTACTGTGCCCCCTTGTGTGGCAGGAGTTGGTAGGCATGGGAGGGCTCTCGAGCATGGCAGGTGCGTAGGTGGTGCAGCAGGCTAGAGGGTCAGCTCAACAGGCTAGCCGAAGGCGCGACAGGGAGTCTTGCCAAGCTGCCCTGGCTCGACAGCTCTACTGCCTGGCTGACCACGTATGCACAATGCGACGTGACACGATGCGTCGGGTTGTATAGTGAATCCCTTGGCGCTCAACTGAACGTGACACGATGCGTCGGGTTGGATAGTGAACGCTGTTAGTATTTGTGCACTGTTTTTATTTGTACATTGTTAGTATTTGTACACTGTTAATATTTGCACATTGTTACTATTTGTACACTATTACTATTTATAAGTTGTAGGTACCTACTGTCGGATATGGAACACTTATTCATATTCTACGAGGAGGGAGTTGTATGCGACGGGGCTGACCTTCAAAATTGTGAAAAGGATCATAATCGAGGCTCCGGGGCTAAAGATATGGGTCTCCCTAAGCTCAGGAAGTGTATGTAGAGTGCATTGGACAGGGAGGTTCCAGGAAGATAGCCATGGTGGTTAGAGATTTGGGGAAGTGTTTTTGGGAGCTAAAGAAGGTGGTTGGCAATATCGCCTGGTGGCAGTGCATGGAGATTGCCAGCAATTCGGTGCGGTGATATATGGAAGGATAATAGTGTATGTGCAATTTGTGGAGAGCGCGAAAGTGGCAGCGTGGAAGTGTCACAGCTGGTTAGTGGTGGCGGTGTGGAGTATCATGTTGCTAGGGATGGTGACGGCGAAATGGAAACTGATGGTGCTAGTAGTGCGGTGAAAGATGGTGCTGGTCAGGATGATGGATGGCTATTCAAGTTGGCTCATAACTTTCATCCAACAAAAAGTGTAGAGAGATGGTGGGCAGCACGTATTGACTATCATGAATATTTGGAAGGCCTATCGGATGGATGCCATTTCGACGAGGAGGATGTTGACACAACCAGCAGTGGAGACGAGGCTATTGTAGGTAGAGGTGGGGATGGTCCATCTGGTAGTATTGTGTGTACGTATGTTCAGTACATCTCCTCAAGATTGGATGTTGTTACCTTGGCCTCCTTTGTTTTGCCATTCGAAGGTGGGTCTGAATGGTTTTTCGATGAAGATACTCTCATCGAAGGGCAACGCTTCTCTAACAAGGGTATCATTCAGCAAGCCATCGCAAGATATGCCATCCACATAAGTCACACGTATTGGGAGCACAGAGATTCAGAGGCGGAGCAATGGACTTCTAGATAACGATGGTCAAGGACCACACCTGTGAGCTTGTGGAGCCGTTGTACGAGCACCATAATGTGACCTCCTCACTCATCGCTAGCCTGATAAGTCACCCCATAGTTGTAGACATCATAGTTTCACCGAAACTATTGATGGCTGATGCAGTGAACCTGGATAGTTTCTTGGTGAGCTATAGTTAGGTGTGGCGGGTGAGGAGGATGTCATACATGAGATGTATGGCACATACAAGGAGGCCTATGATTTCATGCCAAGAATTCTATATCAGATTACTTAAGCTAATCCCAAGACATATGTAAATAAGATGAAGTGGGTGTACCCTACGAAGGGCCCCAATTGTTTTATCATTTACCGAGTGTTCTGGGCATTTCGGCAGATGATCGAGGGGTCAAGTACTGCTATCCAGTGCTTACGATGAATGACACATTCCTCTTCGGTTGGTACAAGGGCACAGTGTTGATGGCGATGGCCACCGATGCAAACAACTAGTTATTCCTAGTGTTTTATGCAATTGTGGATAATGAGAACACCGATAGCTGGCTATGGTTTTGGCCAATGTGAAGCAAAAAGTAGTCCAAGACTAGCCTAACGTCCATCTTATTAGGGATTGTAACATCAGGCTGCTATCGGTGTTAACTACCATGCACCAAGGGACTCAACCACTCTTCCAATGGAACAACGTGAGGTTCCACTGGTGCATGAGGCATCTAGCGACAAACTTTCACGTCCATTTTCACAAGGAGTTGATGAAGAAGTTTAAAAAGCTATGCATGCAAAACTAAAGGTGCAAGTTCAACACAATATGGCACGATATTGATGAGGAGACCTCCAAGCATGTGAGGGAGTCGCAGGGAGCAGAACCGGCCGCAGCTCAAGCCACTCCCACAGCAACGGGTAAGTTCACCCAATTGATCAACTTGCATGCTCCAAACATGGAGAAATGGCCCTTGCTTCATGTACGCATGGTGCGAGGTACATGATTATGACAACTAAAATGTAGGAGGTGTACAACTGTGCCCTGAAGGATGTACGCTCCCTCCCAATCACCGTAATCATGGACGAGAGTTGGAACTGCACTGTCAGCTACTTCGTTAATAGAACCATGATTGCGAAGAAGCACTTAGATGAATGTAGACAACTCTCAGAAGTCATGCATGCGTACATGGAGCAGAAAATGGTGAAGACTTGTTCGCACATCGCTCGAACCATGGACGACGTGAGGAAGAAGTTCTATGCCCATTTGAGGGAGAAGTAAGTCATGGGTCATGCAAGAGGCGATCGTAAGCATACATACACCATTGGCAAAGTAGCGACCTGTACATGCAACAAGCCAATACTTCTTCACAAGCCTTGTTTCCATGTGTACGCTGTATGTGCTGCATGGTAGCAATCCTTTGTGCAATACATTTAAGAGTACTATGACATTCACATTTGTACAGGACTTAGAGCGCTAAGCTCAACTCCTACGGGATGAACATGCATTACAGGGACCTTTGGCCATGAAGTGAAGTAAGTGCCGAACAATGCACTGAAGTAGCCTAGGTGTGAAAGACATTAGTCCTACCACATCCGTAATGACATGGATGATAGTCAACATAGCCAATGGCAAAGGCTGTGCAAGTGCAGGCCATGCAAAACAACGGGCCACTCCATGAAGAACTGCCCGAATAGGCCCACTTCATCGGCCACCCTACAGTCCTGTCGATTTGTATCACCTGTGTAGTCGTTCATTCTTTATAACACCAGCATTTCCTGGAATGTAACTCGCAATGAATTAATGTTAAGCAATGCAAAGTATGTGCATTTTAAATTAAGTTTAGTCCTGATGTTGCCACATTTCTTTTCATAACTTTTAATATGAATTTTGTACGGACATTGATAGTAAACATCCTTTTTCTATCTTGTAGGGAATTGTACTATGCCAACATAAAGTGCAGTCATACCACATTCGAAACTAGGGAATCCTATACCCCTAGAAATCCCCCCACGACTATCCACATTTCCTCGAGTCTTAGCCGCAATGCAAGTACAACCCTAACGTGGTGGTGCAGGTTTGTGACGACCACGTGTACCCAGAATGTTGATTCTTTCACTGTCATCTGTTTGTATACTTTCACACATGGAATGCTTGTGCTAACCTTGTCTTGTATGTAGACAACGGATTACAAGTTCACCAAGTGGGTGAATCCATCGTATCCAATACCTGCCGTGGTCTACATCAACAAATTGTACATCTGCCTAAAGGAGTTGCGGGAGGGGCTCCAGACCGAGAGGACTAACAACAATGAGCTCCACTGGCAGAAGATCAGGGAAAGGAACAACGAGGAGGTCGTGCACGTCAGCAGTGACAATCACCTATATTGTTGTTGTGCCAACCAGAGCTGTAGTTGCGCCAGCCACGTCCATGCTGCCCACATAAACGCCACGCCATGTGGGTGCTATACGGCTCCACATTTTTACCCTAGGGTTGTTATAATTCGCACCTTCGTTGCGAAATGCTATGTCAGACTACACATGGTTCACTCCTACAATTTTTTTAGTAATGCATCTGGACAATTTTTTTTGTACAACCTAGTTTCCTCTCCTTGATTACTTGCCGAACTTATAGTAAATCATATTTTACTCTGGAATTTTTATCCAAGTTTTACCAAGTTTGGCTGACATAACTTTTCATTTAACAATCCGTAGTGCAAATACACAAGCCTGCAAGAATAGAAGCCTAAACCGGACGGCTGGGCAGCAGAGCTGCCGAGCCAAGGTGACTCGGTAGGCCTGCCTACCATGCCCTCGGCCAGCCTGCCGAGCTAGCCCGTCTGGCCTGCCGCATCGCCTGCGCACTTGCCGCGGCCGAAAGCCCTCCAGCACCTGCCAACTCCTGCAGAGCAAGGGGGCGCGGTAGGTGCCACGTGTTAACCTTCACACCTACCGAGCTCGGGAAAGAAACTATTTTTTATAAAAAACGAACATTCCAGATCTATTTTTGAAAAAAAAAATACTCCAGCACCATATTATTGAACAGTTCAAATTTCGAAAATATCGATGCGATCTCTTCTGCAGATTGAATGACATTTTCAGCCTTGTCTGTTATTCGCCCCATGCTTTTGGGGCAACAGAGCAACGACGCCTGCTTGCTCGTTCTGTTAACATTTGCTTTGCTGTTATGTTTGGTGTTTCGCTGTGCTCACGAGTGTTTGATTTGATCCAACCAATTAGCGGATAAATCTGTGCGGATGAAGACTAACGTGGGTCTTAGAACTTGGGAGTCGTTCTGCTTTATGCAAAAAGCTTGGAGAAACTCGATGGGACGGCTCACCTATATTCGGATGAAGAAAACCGCCATTCTGTCGCTTTTAAGCGAGTGATATTCACCTACGGTGGGTCGTTCTCCGCTACGGTGCTTTAGCAAATATTTATATGAATAAATCAAATCATGATAAGCTGTTTTAAAAGGACTGTTTTGATAAACTATTTTAAAATGATAATGAGTAAACCTTTTCGTTTAGTTGTTTGAGGGAAGCCATAAAATATAAACCAAAGAGAAATAATTAAAATCCTCTTCTTTTTAGCTTCTAAAGCTGTTTTTAGATTTTTTTTATAATAACTAACTTTTAAACAGTGTCTTTTTAAGACGGTGTCTATAAGTTGATTATAGTACACATTATAACGATTTTATTTGTATTGGTTAAATCGCACATGAATTTCTATTTCTCCGTATGCTCTCACGAACAACTTAAAAAATATAAATCATAGCTATAAACCATAAATCGAAACAAAAAATAGGCCCTACGTGTTCAGCTGTTAAGTTAGGTGCTGTTCGGTTGGGCTGAAATAAGCCGGCTTATAGTTGAAAGTGTACTGTAGCTGGTTGAAATTTCACTATAGCTGATGATGGGTTATTTGTCATAATTAAATTTAAAAACTTTAAAACAGAAAAAACAGGTTAGCCCATCATGGACAATACAAACGAATAAGGGAAAAAAGAACCGACAAAAAACCTAAAAAAACCCAAAAAGCTAGAAAAAGAAAAAATTTTAAGAATAGTAAAAATAAACCAGAAATTAGAAGTCTAAGCCAAAATAAATGGGGCTTAAGGCTTCACCCGTTTGGTCGTACAGAAGCATGTGACCAATTTTTTCTCTCTAGTCCTTTTCAATATTCTGCGTCAGACGCAAGCGTTTAGACCCGCTCAAAACGGCTTAGGCTTCTGGCTTATTTTTCACTTTTCAGCATTTTTGTCTTTTTCTAGTTTTTTTGCTTTTTTGAGCTTTTTTGTCGGTTCTTTTTTCTCATATTCGTTTGTACTGTTCGTGATGAGCTAACCTGTTTTTTTTTCTATTTTTAATTTTTTTAAATTTAATTACGTCAAATAAGCCACCATCAGCTATTATGTAATTTCAACTAGTTACAGTACTTTTCAGTGATAAGCCACTTAAAAAAGCTATTTTGAGCACTCAGGTGGCCACGTCAAAAAAAAAAAAAAAGCCATTGAACAGTCCAGAAACCACGCGCCCTCAGAATGACGTTGTATTATGAGAATAATAATGCATTAATTTTCTCCATGAAAAACTGCGAGTTTGTCCTGCAAAAACAGGCCCATACAAAATACTCTTCCACGGCTGCAAAATGCCGCATAAATACCAAATCAGCAATTGCAACTGATGGCCAATTAGCAGCGCATCGCTCTCTAAATTGACGCTAGGAGCCTAGGAGAAGATGAAAACGTTGCGAACTGTGACCACTTAACCACAAGCATATAAAACTAGATAAAAACCGCGCGGGTTTATGAACAATGGTAGCATACTAAGCATTAAGGGCACTCCCAAGGAGACTTAGTCAACAATATTCAATGCATTAATTAGCATACCAATTAGAATTTTTACTGAGATGAAAAGAAAATTTAAAAATAGAGGGAAATAATGTCTCATGTAAGACACTACGTAGGCATATAATCCAATGCACTATTTGTTGCCCCACAATGTTAACATTCGTACCTGCTCTACTCCAGCTCGATGTACCGTTGCACGTCGTCCTGCTACTCGGGGCTCCACATTGGTCCGTTGCACTGCCAGGCCACTCCACCCAACGCCAGAGCTTTTCACCCGTCATGCCCACCGTGTTGACGCTGCATGACCGAGCCACCGGCCACCACGCTGACCTCCTCGCTGCACTCAAGAAACATCAAGTTCTTGGGCACAAAATCTCATCGCCCACACCGCACCATGCCGCACTCGTTGGTGACAGAAAAGAGGTGCTGTGGTTGACAATTTTTCATTGTCGCCGCAAACAGCCACCTCGCTACCATTGGCATGCCCCCGGAGCATCACTCTCAAAACTGGTGAGGGAAAGGGAGAGGAGCAGTCAGGAGAGAGGGGCTCGGATCTGGTCGACGCCAGTGAGGGGGAAGGGGTGCTTGGATCCGGCTGACACCGGTGAGGGGAGGGAGAGGAGCGCATAGATCCGATTGTCACTGATGAGGGAGAGGGAGAGAAGCGCTTAGATCCAGCTAGCATTGGTGAGGGAGAGGGAGAGAGGACTCGATCCGACGCCGGTGAGGGAGAGGGTGAGGGGGAGAGAGAATGAAGTGGGTGAATTTATTGCTTAGGCTTAGGGATAGACACTACCCACTGAAGGAGTTATGTTTTCGGTTATTTTCAGGTGATGCAGAAAGCATAGACATTGCTTTGATATGTCTTCCACTGGGAGTGTCCTAACTACTAGGGAGAGAACCTATCGATCAAACTATTGATTGTGTTTTTTTTGGCTTTTAAGTCGGTTTTTGGTTTTAGTTTCTATCAATTGATATTATTTATCAGACCTACCGGTCACAGCAAAAGTCATGTGCCCATATCCAATAGGACTGGTCCTATTAGGCCATCTTTTGTATTGAACCGATGTCGATTCAAAGTTATACCACGTAAGCATAAGTTTGTTTTTCTCTAATATATTGAACAGATTCCTATTAATAACTATGACCCACATTACATTAAAAAATCACAAAATAATAATATTCTCTCTCAATCACACTCTCTCCTATATAGTTATTTAATGCTCATATAAATTATTAATACTTTGAATCGACTCCTAAGTGGAGTCTTGTTCCAAACATTTTTTTTGTCAGAATCGACCGTTTTAATGTATTGAATCGATTCAATTCCTTTTCTCTCATCATTTGAACCGACTGCTGCTGCTCGGTTGGGCTGAAATAAGCTGGCTCACGGCTAAAATTATATTATAGTTGGCTAAAATTACATTGCAGCTAATGGTAGCTTATTTGGCATAACTAAATTTAAAAAAATTAAAAATAGAAAAAACATATTAGCTTATCACGGACAATGTAAATGAATACATGAAAAAAGAACTGGCAAAAAAAACTCAAATAAAGCTAAAAAATTATAAAAAGATGAAATTTAGAAATAGTAAAAAATAAGTCAGAAGTCAGAAACTCAAGCCGAAATAAACGAGAAACACAATATTGAAATGGTCTCATGCCGCATTATACGAGGGCCCCACCGGAAAAGCTCGCGGGGACACTGCCACATCGGACCACAGCATTGAACAATCATCCCACCACGCTGCCTTGCACACAAACGCACCCTGCGCAACACACGCAACACAGCACAAACAAACGCCGGCTGGTTCGTTCCACTAGTAGCTACTTGACGGCGACGGCGACGGCGACGGCGCCGGCCAGAGCCGGGAGAAGGTCGACGAGACGGCGATGCCGGCCATGTTGATCCCCTTGGTGCCCCAGTCCGGCACCGGCACCCACCGCCACTCGCCGCGCGCGCGGTCGTACGATAGCCACACCAGGTCCCAGGCGCCCCTGCAGTTGGAGATGAGCACCAGCCTGATCACCCCCTCCCTCTCGGCCAGCAGCCCGGTCATCACGGCGTACGGCTTCCTGAACCCTTCGACCAGTTCGCCTTGCACGGTGGAGACCAGCTGCCAGTCGCCTCTCACGACCGAGCCGAACCCATACAGGTCCACGCCGGTCACCACCTTCACCCGGGTCCTGCTCGGCTCGTCGATCACCGTCGATCGGACCACCACCGCGCTCCCGTCGCCGTACACGTGGAGCCTGTCGCCGTGGCCCGCGGCGTTCGGGTTGTGCGGGAACCGCGGCCGGAAGAAGACCGGCCGGTCCATGCCCGGGCCGGAGTACACCATCACGCACTCCGGCCCGGCGTGGGCCGCACACAGGTACGTGCCGTCCGGACAGGCCGGTACGGAATCCCCCTCGGCCTGGACCGCCTCCGATGACTGCCACGTGTCCGTGTCAGACTGGTATTCGAAGAGGAAGGGCGAATTGTTCACCAGCTCAGCAAAGAAAAACCTTGGAGAAAAAACAACTGCATCACATCAGATTTTACACGTACAGTAACGTTTTGATTTTTACTGTGAATTCACTGTACTTTTAGCACTGTGCAAGACGAAAAGCGCCGTGGCCAAACGCAATGACTATCTTAAGTAGTACTATTCGCAAGATTTCGAGAATCCTCCGAGAGAAAAGGACGGGTACCTAAACCGGTTTGATCCGGGGGGATCGGCCACGAGCTTGAGGCCGAAGCGGCGCCAGGAGGAGGTGCCGCGGGGGCCGAGCGGGGACGGCGGGAGGCGGCGGGCGGCGCGGGCGGAGAGATCGACCACGACGAGCTCGCGGCGGCCGTTGGCGGCGAAGAGGAAGGAGCTTCCGGAGGCGGCGAGGAAGTAGAGGTCCTCTCCCGGGGGCACGGCGGGGGAGATGATGGCGGAGACGGGGATGCGGAACCAGCGGCCGGAGGGCCCGTGGAAGCCCCGGAGAGCGGCTTTGTGGGGCGGGAGCTTCTTGAAGAGGAGGAGCCACGCCGCGGCCGGGCCGGGGCCGGAGGAGGCGGAGGAGAGGTGGTATAGGCGGCGGAAGTCCGGGGAGGAGACGAGGTGGGAGAGCGGGCGCGCGACGGAGCGGACGCGGAGGAGCTCCGGGAGGGCGAGTCGGAGGAGGATGTCGTGGAGGAGCTCCGATGGGAGGAGTAGGAGGGGGCCGAGGGCGGTGCTCGCCGGAGAGGGGTGGTGGTCGCCGGCGAGGGGATGGTCGGACATGGGAGGGGTTTGGTGAGGTTTAATTTCTTGGGGATGGGGTTGTTTGGGGGACAAGTTTGGGGGCTTTGGCGGGGACTTTAATACAGGGTGGGAGACGGTTTTTTGTTGTTGGCCTGCTAAGCTATCTGCATTTTATCGGGTTTTGAGGTTTTTAGTTCTTATTTTGTTTTCCGTTTCCGTTTCGTGGTGGGGGCATAGAGGTGCAAACGAATTAAATACATACAGATAATATCTCTATTATACTTATTTATATATTTTTTTAGATATGGATATGAATATGAATATCTTGGATACGAATACAAATACGAATAATATAAAATACAGGTACGAAACGAATATAAATCGAAACGAATACAGTCATAAATATTTATCGGAATATGAAAATGCCTTAAACGAATTTTATCAGAAATTTTGGGAAACCATAAAGGGTGACCTGATGCGCATGTTCTATGATTTCCACTCAGGTGAGCTGCCTATCTTTAGTTTGAACTTTGGGGTGATTACTTTATTACCAAAAGTCCAGGAGGCTAATGTTATTCAGCAGTACAGGCCCATTTGTTTACTTAATGTGAGTTTTAAGATCTTCACTAAAGTGGCCACAATGAGAATTAATGTAATTGCTGATAGAGTCATTAGCCCAACTCAAACGGCGTTTATGCGTGGACGAAATATCCTGGAAGGAGTTGTCATACTGCATGAAACGGTACATGAGTTACATCGCAAGAATTTAAATGGGGTAATTTTGAAGCTTGATTTTGAGAAGGCGTATGATAAAGTTAAATGGCCTTTTTTACTTCAAACCTTACGCATGAAGGGATTTTCATCCAAATGGATAACTTGGATTCAATCCTTCATTCAAGGAGGTAGTGTGACTGTTAATGTTAATGGTGAAATTGGTCATTTCTTCCAGACTAGGAAGGGACTTCGTCAGGGTGATCCTTTATCACCATTTTTATTTAACATTGTTGCGGACATGCTTGCCATTCTTATTAGAAGGGCTATTGAGGGGGGACAGTTTGACGGCATTATATCCCATCTAGTAGATGGCGGTTTGTCGATTTTACAATATGCGGACGATACTGTGTTATTTTTGGATCATGATGTTGAAAAGGCGAAAAATCTGAAACTCTTGCTATGCGCTTTTGAGCAACTATCTGGGCTGAAGATTAACTTTCACAAAAGTGAAATCTTCTGTTTCGGAGATGCTAAAGACGCTAGACAGGATTATGTGGACCTTTTTGGGTGCCAATCTGGTGAGTTTCCAATTAGGTATCTCGGCATTCCAATCCACTATAGAAAATTGAGAAATGTCGACTGGAGAATGGTTGAGGAACGGTTTGAGAAAAAGCTTAGCAGTTGGAAGAGCAAACATCTATCAATTGGGGGTCGATTGACGTTGATAAATTCCGTCTTGAGTAGCCTCACAATGTATATGATGTCTTTTTTTGTGATTCCAAAAGGAGTTCTAAAGAAATTAGATTATTTCCGATCCAGATTTTACTGGCAAGGTGATGAACATAAGAGAAAATATCGACTTGTGAAGTGGAATATTCTATACCAGCCAAAAGAACAGGGTGGTTTAGAAATAGCTGATTTAAATCTCAAGAACTTAGCGTTGTTGAGTAAATGGCTTTTCAAGCTTCTAACGACGGATGGTACTTGGCAACAACTGTTGCGCAATAAATACCTGGGATCTAAACCCTTAGTGCAAGTCGAACGTAAACAAAGCGATTCACATTTTTGGGCTAGTCTGTTGAAGGCAAAAGGGATTTTCCTACGATATGGTTCTTTTATTATTAAGGATGGCTCACAAGTCAGATTTTGGGAAGACAAATGGTTAGGCGATGATAGTTTGATGAACCAATATCCTGGTTTATACACTATTGTTAGACCAAAATTTGTCACGATTTCAGAAGCTTTGGGTTCTGTTCCACCTAATTTTTCTTGGAGACGTGATTTAATTGGATCCAAGCTGGTGGAATGGACTAACTTATTAGCACGACTATCCAATATTCAGCTGACACAAGGTCATGATGAATTTCGCTGGTCTTTACACCCAAATGGGCAGTTCTCGGTGAATTCCCTTTATAGAGCGATGCTTCAAACTCCTGTACCTAATTTGAATAAACGCCTGTGGAAACTGAAAGCGCCGATTAAGTTGAAGATCTTTCTTTGGTACCTTAGGAGGGGCGTGGTTTTAACGAAAGATAATCTAATCAAGCGTAATTGGCAAGGGAGCAAGTCATGTTGTTTTTGTCATAGTGATGAGACAATTCAGCACTTGTTTTTTGATTGCCGATTTGCGCGGGCTGTTTGGGGTTTCTCTCAAATTGTTCTGAAGCTAACAAAACCACGGAGTGTAGCACATATGTTTGGCAGCTGGTTAAATGGTATATCTAATCATTTGAAATCATTAGTACTGCTTGGGGCAGCAGCAACATGTTGGTCTATATGGTTGTACAGGAATGATATTGTTTTTGAAAAGAACAACTCTTATTCTCCTTTGCAGGTTATTTATGCAGTCTCTCACCGACTCCGTTCGTGGGCTATCCTGCAAAGACCGGAATTGCAGGATACGGTTGTGGTGGCATCGCGACAGTTGGAGCAGTTGGCGAAGGATATTTTTACCCGGGCATATGGGTGGCGATCTAGTCTTAGGATTGACTGTCACTAGATTCTGCTTAGTTTTGTTTTTACTCATAAGCTGTGTGCCTATTCTTAGGCAAAGGCTGGAAGTTTTTGTTCCAAGGATGTGTATCACCTCGATGTAACAAACTTGGGATTTAATAAAGTCTTCCTTTTCAAAAAAAAAATCTAAACTAATAATCCACCAGTTAAAATTATCCTACATCCACCCAACAATTACCTGCTCCACAGTCATAACTTTAACTACGTCCACACCACAATATGCACCCAGAAATACACCATCCTAAAAACGTGCGCACCAGATTAACTCTTCTCTATTCTCTCTCCTTACTCAACCATATCCGACGGTCATCCTTCAATGTATCTGCAGTACCCCTCCCCACCCTCCCTCCTCCCGAACCGCCCTCCCCACCCTTCTCTTGGATTTCGCCGCCGCGCTTCCTCCGCTCCCTCCGCCTCCCCCGCGCCAACCCCCCTCCTCCCCCGCGCCTCCCCTCCTCCCCCGCGCTTCCTCCGCTCCCTCCGCCTCCCCCGCGCCTCCCCTCCTCCCCCGCGCCCCCTCCGCCCCCTCCGCCTCCCCCGCGCATCCCCCTCCTCCCCCGCGCCTCCCCTCCCTCCGCCTCCCCCCTCCTCCCCCGCGCCTCCCCTCCCTCCGCCTCCCCCTCCTCCCCCGCGCCTCCCCTCCCTCCGCCTCCCCCGCGCCTCCCCCCTCCTCCCCCGCGCCTCCCCTCCCTCCGCCTCCCCCATCCTCCCTCCGCCTCGAGCAGCCCAACAAGATGGCACGGACGCGGTCGACGGCAGCGCGAGTGCAGGCGGGCATGGGCAACGACGGCCGCGTGCGATGCGGCGCCGGCGGCCAGGAAGAGGTGGCCGCCCCCGGGAGAGGAGATCGATCCGCCGCCGCCTCCTCCTCCCCCCGCCCCGCGCCGCCGCCTCCTCCACCGCGCCGCCGCCCCCCCATCTCCGACTCTCCCCTGCGCCTCCCCTCCGCTCCCCCATCCTCCACCGCGCCGCCGCTCACCCATCTCCGTCTCTCCCCCGTGCCTCCATTCCCGCCGCTCCCCCATCTCCGCCTCTCCCCCGCGCCTCCACTCCCGCCACACCCGTGTAAAAATCGGAGGCGAAAACCTCAAACCCTAATCCCCTTGTCCCCATGGTGGAGCCCGACGCAACCGCGCCGCCTCCGGAGGTAGCGCCCGAGGAGCAGCCCCCAGCCGCCGCCGCCACGCAGCAGGAGCCCCCCGCGGCCGCCGAGGGCGAAGGAGATCACAAGAGGACGCCAAGCGGCCCCGCGTGGAAGGCGACGGCGCAGGTAGATCTCTCACACAACGCCTCCCAACCCCACCTCTCTCCCTCTCTCCGCGTGTATTGTACCTAGGGTTTAATGTCTCCGCCGACGCACAAGTCAACCAGTGTTGCTTCGCCTCCGCCAACCTCGGCGTCACGGCTGACCTGAAGCCGCACCAGCTCGACGGCGTCGCCTGGCTTATCCGCCGCTACCACCTCGGCGTCAACGTCGTGCTCGGTATGGTCCTCCCACCTACCTCCTTCCATTTGCCTCTGCCCATGCCGTCTCTCTCATCCCTCTCCCCTACGCCAACTTCTTCTTCATTAGTGTTGGATTGGGCCTCACTCCTTTCCGTTTCGCAGGTGATGAGGTGAGCCCTTTGCTTCCCGCTGCTCTTTACATCAACGAACATGCCAGATAAATATTTGTAGTGTAATTCTATTTTTTTGTTCTGAGCCAGTTTCAGAAACAGTATCAACGAACATGCCAAATAAATATTTGTAGTGTTTCCTTTTGAGTTTTTTTACGGCCATGCTTGTCTAATCATCCAACATGTTAGTAATTGGCTATAGTCAGGTTGACATCAATAAAAGATGGATATCGCCTTATTCAATATTCATGGATAATAGTAATGATTCAATGCTATTCTCTTTACACCCATAAATGTTGAGATGATGAAATTATTCTTTTCCAGCCTCATCTGCAAAGAACAAAATTATGTGATATGGAGGACCAAGAACTCGAACCATTGTATGTAGAAAGGAGGGATCAATTGAAGCAAATAGTTGCATCCATGATAAAGCCAAAAATTGTGCAGGGTAGAACTCTAAATGGGAATGAGTTTGTATCCTTCCTAGGGCAGGTAATATTTCTTGGTGTGTTCATTATTGATGTATCTTTAATCTTAATACATTCTTGTAAAAATATTGTCTAAAGTTATCTGCCCGCGTATAAATGAGATGATTTAATATTTTTTTGTTCGCTGAGCTGGTACTACTCTCTTAATGCCATACAAACACTAGCTAGAAAGGTGCCTATGCAGATATTTTTCTTGTGTATGTTGACCACATATGACATGTGTCTGCTGTGCCGTCCTGCCAAAATGCTTTTGCAAATTATGTAATGATCCATGAGTGTTCTTTACTCTTTAGTCTTGTATGGTCTATTGGTCTTGTGATGCTTTGTTGGAGAAATATCATGTATATATTTGTCGCTGTACTTTTGACATAATGGTATTAGTAGTTGAGTACACTCCCAACTTATGCCTGTGGAAATCTACAGTTTGATTTTTCGCTGATCCATTTTCCCCCATGTTACTGTAGTTTCAATCTGGCTTTTCCTTTTTCTTTCCCTTTATTGATCAATATTACATGTTTATCATCATTACATTGTACAATATAATATTATGTTGCAGTGCTAGCTACATTGCACTTGTGATAGACAGGTGCTTGTTGGTTAGAATGCGTGAGGATGTGATTACGAGTATGTGTGCCTTTTCTTGGGTGCCTTTTGTTTCACAAATTTTGGATCAATTGTAAAAGCGATTTGCTGCAATTGTATTGTGACAAACCAATTTTGCTGTGGCTCTTCTACTTCATTGAAGCTTTACTGATGCTCCTTTGATGAGATATTTCCAAGTTGTAATATTTATTGACATGATATAAACCATATAATGACATGATTGATTGCTACTTGTGAATACAACATTTTAATACAAGGAAAAATAAGTCTCTTTTGGTTATATATGTTATGGAATTCGAATCTTATATGCTTTCTTTTTGTTGAACCCTTTCTTGCTAACAAGTAGTGACCAGATATTCGCGTGAGGTAATTCCTTTCACGTGAGGATATTTGCCACACCAAGCAAAACCAAAGCTTCACTTTTCTAAACTTAATTGCAACACCAGAACTGGAAACAGACCCATGTTTCATTTGTTATGTTTTTGGAAATTTTGGGTAGTCCGATAGTCATGCCGTTTTCATGTGCTCTTGGGAATCATGTAGGAACTAGGAACACATAATTTCAGGGTAGCCTTAATACATGGTGTTTCAATGGAAAAATTCTTTAGGTCCTATTCCATTGTTGATGGATCATGATCTATTTGTGCTTGAGACCATGATCCAACGGTTGTGAGTAGGGACCTCAAATTAAGGGCCTATCTCATAAATTTGGCTCCTCTTTTAATAGGTTGTCCTTTTGGTTGTTACTGTTCTTTTGCAATTTGCATTTCCTTCTTTTTTGAAGTTGGAATAAATTATCCTCTATTCCTTATGGCTTAGGTGTATTTCAGTAGAGATGTGAGTTGATCATGAGAATTAGTGAGAATTTTGGATTTGGTGAAGAAACCACCAATTTGCACTATCTATGCTCACAAAAATGTTATTCTTCAAGTCTGTTTACTATGACTTTAACAGCACAAATTATTGTAATGATAGATGGGAGGTACCTTTTTGTGTCCTAATGTTTGAACAGTTTCTTCAGCCACAGTGGCAATTCCTCCTGTAAAATATTTATTAGTTGTGACTTGTGAGCGCTACCTTGTAAGTTTCACTTGCACCTATGTCACACTTCACCACTTCATGATTTACTGCACCTGCAGCTCAGCATGATCCGCTGCAACCTCACCATTGCCGTGAAGCAGATCAACCTCACCATTGCCATGAAGCAACTTTAGGCCTAATGTGGCAAGTCAGCAACCACCACATATGAAGGGTTCAGCCCACAAGCATGCTGCGGATTGAAAAATAATAATAATGGGTCAAAAGCAAAGTTAATACAAACCTGGATCCCATAAGAATCAATATTGTTGCTCAAGTCTGGGTAGCCAATGCACATGGTTCAGTTTTGACCTTAGTCTTTGTGTAACTCTTCAGAGTTCAGACATCAATGTTATTGTTATATATTCTATCACATCAATGTTATTGTTATATATTCTATCACATCAATGTTATTGTTATATATTCTATCCTTCAAGAAAATCTATGTGAATTGATGTGAAACTTATTTGCCAGTATTCTCTTTTGAAAATGAAGGGGGAAAAATTACTTAGGGTCTGTTTGGAAGAGGGGAGATTGCTTCAGGGGATTTTTAGGAATTTGAACTAAATCCTAAGAATTTTGATCCAAATTCCCCCTTTCCAAACAGGCCCTTAATGTGTACCCCTGGCCTTGCCAATTGGTTCCTCAACTTATTTCAGTGATTCAATCTTTTTGAGATATAGCTGTCAGAAACTCAGTAGATTGGGGTCGTATTATCTGAGCTTAGGCCATGATATTGAAGCATGCTTAAGTTAATCTCTTAGGCCCAAGTCTCTAATATTTTTTTGAGCCTTATAGAAACCTTTACTTTCTGAAAATAGTACTTTATATGCTGTTACTGTATAAATGTTCTTTCAGATAGAGCTTTGGGTCATGATTTTTTTCAAAGAATATGGTTCAAGATTTATGTGAAGTATAATATCTTAAGCTCAGAAATAGGCATCCTTCAGTTCATCAACATTCTATGACCGCGTCGATCGGTGCTAACCCTGCTATAAAAACAGTGCTTTCAAAGAATGCAGATGAACCGAGGCAGCCTATTTTCGAGACCAAGATCATTCCAGCTGTACCCGGCCGTGTCACAATGAAGGACGATGCAGGAGGGTGGCACCCCATATATATACCCGTGGTGCCCCCAGCCAGGAAGCACAACCGCTACGAAGTCCAACCGATGGAAGCGCAACCGCCGGGAGTGCAACCAATGGGAGTGCAATCGGCGGGACAGCAACCGGCAGAAGCCGAACCATCGCACATGGTCCAATTCACCGAAGTTCACAGGCCGCATAATTGTAAAAGCATACTCCATATGAATATATATACATTTGTATGGGGGAAGAGAGGGCAGACTCTCTCCCAACTCTCCACTACCATCTCTCTCTCTGTTTGGTCTGTAACCACAACACCATGGAAACATTGTATAATGTCGAGTGTGTGCACAGGATTCTTGAGCACTTCTTGGCAATGGACCAGGCAAATGGTGGTGCCTCTCCATGCTTGGATGATGTGATGACATCCCCTTCTTCTTTGACACCAATAACTACTGTTGCTAAGTTAATTGATGGCTATCTGGCAGGACCTTACGACCACCGTGGTCGTAGGCCGTGGTTGTAGGACCTTACGACCACCGTGGTCGTAGATGCTGTGGTTGTAGGACCTTACGACCATCTTTGCCGTAAAAGCAAAACAAATTAAGAATTAGAAGTAAAAAATTCAAAAGCTAAAAAATAAAGGTGGAAATAATCTGGACCGTCCATCTAGAGATGAACGGCCAGATCTTGCAAAGTCACGCCCTGACGTAGCCGAAGCTACGTCAGAGAATCCCGCTCGGGTCGGACGTGACTTCGACCACTGTGAGCCCATGTATGTGGTCAGAAGGGGCTTTGACCATGGTGAAACTCGTGCACATAGTCGAAAGTGGCTTCGACCACGACGAAAAGTGTTGTATGTGGTCGGGAAGGGCTTCGACCAGCGCGAATCTCGGTGCACATGGTCGGAAGTGGCTTCGACCACGACGAAAAGTGTTGTATGTGGTCGGGAAGGTGTTTAATTCACGCGATAAACCGTCGTAGCTTCTGTTAACCGGTCGTATGGTCTCGCGAAGCGGTCGTAAGACCTGGGAATCGGTCGTAGGCTTTTGAGCATTGCGTGTTGGGTGGTTCCGATCGGTCACGTATTTATGTGACATTCATTATGTGACAAAACTATTTGGTTATACAATATATGAGACGTGAATCTTAATGAATCTAATTGTTCGTTTTATTTTTTACAAATTTTATCTTGTTTTGTATTTTACCGTAGCGTTAGCACGGGTACACTACTAGTTATGGTCAGTGGGCTGGATATCCATATTCCATCATGCTTGGATAGTTCGAATCCGTATTCAAATTCGACAAATAGTATGCTACTATATTCGTATTTGTTTTTTTAAATAATTCGTATTTGACAAGGATATAATAATCTTCAAATTATTACGTCATTATATTCCTTGAATATACCCCCTTATCGATAAGAGGAAAATATGGCAGGATGGTCGTAAGCTCTTCTACGACCATATAGTTGTAAGACTTACTGCAACTATCCCTTGGTCGTAAGTCCTTCTACGACCACGTAGTCGTAAGTCTTATTGTGATTATCCCCTTGGTCGTAAATCGTTTTACGACTAAATAGTCATAAGTCTTACTGCGATTACCCCCTTGGTTGTAAGCCCTTCTACGACCAAATGGTCGTAAGTCTTACTGCGACTATTCCATATGGTCGTAAGTCCTTCTACGACCATATAGTTGTAAGTTGACTTGTGACCACCTTATGGTCATCGACCTTCTTGTGACCAACCTATCTCCGACTAACTTGTCTACAATGAACAACTACATCATGGGTTCATCTGATAAGGTAGTTAGAACGTACGTTTATCCAATAACCGCATATGATCGCTTTCTGACAACAATCGCTGCATAGCGAACAACCTATTATGTCTCTTTGACAGTAACTTCCGTTAGACGGTTATCATCCAAAGCGTTGAGGTATCTTCTAGCACGGGACAACTGCCGTCGCTTCACTGGCTATATAAAGGTTAAAGTCGAAGAGAGAAATGGGGGAGAGGCATTCGGATCGAAGGAGGAGATAGTGCTAGGCATCGCATTACTCTCAATTGTAATCCTTTTCTGGTGATTAGTGATCACATAGAACGCAGGGTTATTATTCCCTTAGGAGAAGGCTTGAACCTATATAAAAATTCTTGTATCTCTACTTTGCATGTGCATACACCGGATCTTCTAAGAGTTTCCCCAAATCCAAACAAATCATACGTAAGATCGATATTGAAACATCGATAATTGGCGCCATCCGTGGGGATTTCTTCTTCCAAGACTCCAGTAATTTCCTCGTCGGCAAGTTTCTCTTTTTCCTCCTGATGTCCTCATGGCAGATGAATGGAACGAGAAGAATTGATTCAACTTGGCCGACTACACGAGTATCGACATAGAGGCCTGCTATGATACGAGCAAACCATGCTTGCTTTCGATAGAGGTTGTCTTCCTGGAGATTCATCCGGTGATCCCAAAGACAACGCCATCTTAAAGGTTAATGAGGGATCAAAGTCTCCCACAGCAGTACGCCCAACGGAGGACTCATCTCCCCAAAGCGGTAAGGGTCAATCCGACCATCATGAGGACTCACAACGTGATGATGGGTCTGTTCCCAAGCATTTGAGTCCCACGGCGTCGCCCCGTGCAGTTTTAGAGAGCCCCAAACTCTGCCAATCAGGGAGCACATTGCCAACTGCTAGTTGTGACTCTCCGGATGACCCGGCGAAGGCAATGGGTGGGCACACTTTTTGTTTGTCTGCATTCTCGCAGGGAATAGACTAGGCTGGTGATGGTTACAATCCAAACTTCCCTTACCTAGTAGGGTTTTCTCAAGCTATGAGACAATCTCACTCAATGATTTTTCGGACGAGTGGGCATCCCTCAGAAGTGGAGATTCTAGACAGGAGGTCTTTGCCTTGCCCTCAGATTCTCATCACCCACTCGGAGGAAGGCCTGAGGATGCTCTCCGACGATCACACTCTCCCTCCTCTCGTGAGAATGGTGACGAGACCTCCTGTGATGAGTCTGATCAGTACTCTGATGAGCGTGGGAGAAATTCAATAAATACTCACTCTCTTCTGAAGTAGCCCTAGTTTACATCAGGAGTCGAGGATCCTGAGACTACTCGGCAAAGGAGACTTGCCGCACAGAGTGCTTTGCCTGGGCGGGCCTAGTACCAGTCTGAAGATGCACGGGAGCTTCAACGGATCAATGACTTGCTCAAGAACGTGACTCAAGTGCTTGCTCGAGCGTCGGGCTACGACCGCTTTGCTGAAGACATTGCACGAAGGCTCCACGATGTGATGGCCCGACTTGAGCAACCTCGTCGACATCGCTCCGAGAGTTGACAAGGTACGACCGTATCTAGTTGTTCACGAAACTTGCCTCGTAGGAGTCGGTATGGTGACGGGGCACATCGCACTCCTGACCGCAATACCAGCCGGAGGAGAATGCCCCGGATTGCTTCAGATTGGCAAGTCGACGCTCGATCTCCACTTCGAGCAAGGAACCTACAGCAGCAGATGGACTACGAGTATCATCCTCGAGTGGATGAGACCTATTATAGGCCCGGTCTGCCCACCATCGGGAATCGCCTAGTGCATTTGCCTGACAATGCTAACTACTCATTGCACAAAGGAGATGTCAGAAGATTGTTGCCTGATGCCGAGCATTTGTGCCCAAGCTTCGAGCAATGTACTGGCCATCGCGGTTTCGACCGGTGAGCATGGAGAAATTCAACGGGTCTCAGAATCCTATTGAGTTCCTTCATATTTACACGACTGCGGTTCAGGCAGTAGGAGGAGGTGAGCACGTCATGGCCAACTACCCTTCTGATAGTGCTCAAAGGATCTGCTCGATCTTGGTTGCTCAACCAGCCTTTCGAGTTGATCTACTCTTGGCAGCACCTCTGTGACCTTCTGATGGCCAACTTCTGCATTGAATGCGCCAATTCAGCGATGAGGCCTTATGGCAATTCATCCAACGTTTTAGCAAGATTCAAAACTCAATTCCGGAGGACTTTGATGCTTCTGTTATTAGGGCATTTAGATAGGGGGTGCGCAATCGGAGATTCACAAAGGATATCGCCCTGAACCCTCCAAACACCATCGTCAAGCTCTTCGAGATGGCCAATTGGTATGCAACAGCTACCAAAGTGGTCGAATGACCAGGACCATCGACCTGGCCAGTCGTCGTTCCAAGGAGCAAGGTGATGGCGGTAAGAGGAAGGAGAAGGCCAAGAAACCCAGAGACAAGGTCAAGAGCCACAAGCCTTGCAGCGCAGGGTTGAAGGAGGTCTTGGGTATAGGCAATAAGAAGCCATGTAAATACAAACAATACTCTAACTGGGGCAAAGGCAAGACACCCACAAGGAAAGAAAACAAGCCTAGATGGTGCTCTCTTCATAAGAAAGAGGGGGCACGATCTTCACAATTGCCAAGTCTTCCTATGGAAGCTTGAGAATTACTATTTTGGCAAGGGCCCGCTCTAACAATTGAGGAGTTGGGACAATCAAGCGGTCGCAATCACTCAGGCGAGGACATGCCTTTTCAAGATCCCAAGCACACTATCAAGCACATATATGGAGGTTCATCTGCATACGAGTCCAATCGACAATATAAGGTTGTCGAGCGTGTGGTAAACTCTATCACCCTTCCCTTGTCAATAATTTGCCTAAGTGGTCGGAAGTCACAATCTCTTTTGAGAAGGGTGATTGTCCGATCGCCTCGGCTCAACCTAGTCGGTTCCTGATTGTGGTTGAGCCCACCATCAACAACTGTCGAGTGAATCGTGTGTTGATTGATGGTGGTAGTTCTTTAAATATTTTATTTGATAGTGCTTTGGACGAGATGCAAATTCCTCATACCAGAATAAAGCCTGCGCGATATTCATTTCATGGAATCATACTAGGTTCTTCGGCCAAGCACATTGGGTAGGTATCTCTGCCTGTTATGTTTGGTTCTTCGAGTAACTTCAGGACAGAAAAACTCTTCTTTGATGTGGTTGATTTCACTTGGCATATAATTCCATACTTGGACAACCAACTCTGCCATGATTTTTGATAGTTGTTCACTATGCATATCAATGTCTCAAGTTGCTAGGTCCCAAGGGAGTCATCACTGTCCGTTGTGATAAGCAGATGGCACTGACGTGCAATCGCAAGTCCCTCGAGATGGTTGGACAGTTACCAACTCGAGAAGTCACCAAGGTGCGGCCTTCGAGCAAACACTCAAAGCCTAAAGCTGCACCAAAGCCGAACGAGGAAGTCAAAGAAGTCCCTCTAGACCCAGAGGAACCTTCGAAGATAGTTCACATCAGGGTTACTTCTAATCCTGCATAGGAAGACACCCTCGTCGCTTTCCTCTAGGCAAACACAGATGTGTTCGTGTGGCAGCCATCCGACATGCCCGAGGTCTCTAGGGAAGTGTTCGAGCACAGGCTAGCTTTATGGCTTAATAGAAAGTCCATAAAACAAAAATTATAGAGATTTGCACTAGATCGACGAGAAGCTATCAAGTCGGAATCAGACAAGCTTCTAAAAGCAAGCTTTATAAGAGAAGTCGATCACTCACAGTAGTTGGCTAATGTGCAATGGTAAAAAAGTCTAACGGTAAGTGGCATATGTGTATAGACTATACCGATTTAAATAAAGCTTGTCCTAAAGATGACTTTCTGCTTCCTCGTATTGATCAATTAATAGATTTTATTGCTGGTTGTGAAATGTTAAGTTTCTAGATGTATACTGTGGTTATCACCAATCAATATGTCTTTAGAAGATGAAGAGAAAATCGCATTTCACCTCGTTTGGAGTATTTTGCTAGGTCAAAATGTCATTCGGTTTGAAAAATGTTGGTCGAACTTTTTAGCGTTTGATGCAATTAACCTTCATACATCAAATGGGCCGAAACTTAGAAGCCCATGTTGATGATGTGGTTGTAAAAAGTATCAAACGACTTAATCATATTTCAGACCTACAGAAGACCTTCGATAATCTGAGAAAGTTTTGCTTGAAACTCAATCCTGAAAAGTGTGTGTTCGGAGTTTTCTCAGTCAAACTGCTCGGATTCCTTGTTTTGGCAAGTGGTATCGAAGCAAATCCTGAGAAAATCAATGCCATCGAATAGATGCGCCCTCTGACCACGAAGAAAGAGGTCCAAAAATTCACTGGGTGCATGGCAGCTTTAAGTCGTTTCATCGCACGAGTAGGGGAAAATGGTCTTCTTTTCTTTAAGCTTTTGAGAAAACATGAGGGTTTCGAGTGGTCGAAAGAGGGTAATGACGCTCTCGAAGATGTCAAGAGGTACCTTACGAGTGCTCCTGTCCTAGTTTCTCCAAAAATAGGTGTGACACTCTTAGTGTATCTATCCACCACGCCACATGCAGTAAGTGCTGTACTGGTTGCAGAGCACGAGGGCGTTTAAAGACTGATATACTATTTCAGTGAACTTTTACACAGTCCTAAGGAGTGCTAATCTCATGTCCAAAAACTTCTCTATGCCCTCCTCATGGCTTCGAGGAAGTTGAGGCATTATTTTTTAGGTGCACAAGATAATTGTGTCGTCTAGGTTTCCTTTAGAAGAGATCCTCCAAAATAAGGAAACATCGGGGTGCATGGCAAAATGGTCGGTTGAACTTGGGGATTTCGACCTCCATTTCATGTCCGAAACGACCATTAAATCCTAGATCTTAGCAGACTTTGTCACCGAATGGACAAATCCTGAACCCGTTTAGGATTCCCAACAGTACAATTTCCACGACTTGTGGATGATGTACTTCGATGGGTCGTTTACATTAAGTAGCTCGGGGGCTGGGGTGGTTCTGGAATCTCCTGTGGGAGAGACCTTAAAGTATGTCATCCAATTGCTCTTTCCAGCAACTAAGTACGATCAATGCTCGAGTACGATCACGTCTCAGTACATGTTGAAAGTACGGAAGCTTGAAAAGTATTTTTTGGTTTTGAGTTACAGTATATCCCTCGGAGGGATAACATTCTCGCACACTAGTTGGCTCGGATAGCTTCTTCCCGATCATAAGTACCACTGGGGGTCTTCCTGGAATAGTTCCAAAAGCCGTCTCTGGTCGAAGCACCAGAGACAACCCCTAATGAGACAGTCTCTCTAGAGTACGAAGAGACGTGGATGGCTCCCATCTACGACTACCTTCAGAAAGATTCAATACCTGATGATGATCTCGTAGCAGATCGTCTTGCCTGCAAGGCCAAGATGTATACCTTAGTCGATGAGTACTCTATAAAGGGGTACTCAGGGAGTTCTTATACGATGTATATCACAGAAAGAAGGATTAAAACTCCTTCATGACATACACGGGGCATCTGTGGAGCACATGCTTCCTACAGAACATTGGTCGATAAGGTTTTTTTGATAAGGTTTCTATTGGCCAACAGCCCTTAACGACGCTAGAGATCTAGTTAAGAAATGTGTACAATGCTAATTTCATAGTCAGCAAATACACCAACTAGCCTAGGCTCTTCAAACGATTCCTTTGTCTTGGCCTTTTGCAACCTGGGGTCTTGATATCCTGGGTCATTCCCAAGAGCGCCGGGGGGCTTCAAGTTCCTCTTCATAGCTATTGATATGTTTACGAAGTGGATTGAAGACGAACAAGTAACTGGGATAACAACAGAAGCTACAAAAAGGTTCTTGATGAAAAATGTAATTACTCGATTTGGAGTCCCAAGTCAGATAATTACAAACAACGGTAAGCAATTTTCGAGTGCAAAATTTCAAGAATTTTGCGATGAATTAGGCACCAAATTATGTTTTGCTTTAGTCGCCCATCCACAAAGTAATGGGGTAGTTGAGCGTGTGAATGATCAAATATGTAAGGAATTAAAACTCGAGTTTTCGACCAGCTAGTAAAATGCTCGGGGGCTTGGGTTCAGGAATTGCCTTCAGTATTATGGGCGATTCGCACGACTCTGAGTCAAGCGACAGGTGAAACTCCTTTTTTCCCTAGTTTTTGGGGCTGAAGTCATGCTTTCTCCAGAACTAAAGATCTGGTCGATAAGAGTTGAGAACTTCAGTGACTCTAACCAAGTACAACTTTGAGCAAATGATATCAACCTGCTCGAAGAAAAGAGGAATCAAGCCTTAATCCTTTCAGCGGTCTATCAGCAGGCCATGCGTAAATACTATGATCGTAAGGTCCATCCTCGCAGCTTTGTTGTAGGCGACTTGGTATTAAGGAAAATCCAATCCCAGTCTAATCGGAACAAGATTTCCCCCAAGTGGGAAGGTCCTTACATTGTGGTCGAAGTCACACACCCTAGCTCTATACGACTTGCTATGGAAGGCAGCCAGATTCTCTCGAATTCTTGGAATATCGATCAATCATGTAAATTCTATGTGTAAACATTTCTACCCCTTTTTCAATAACAATTTCAGTTTATGCAAATTTTTATTGTCGTATGTCTTGTAGAGCTTCTCTTATATTAGTTTGACCACTTCTAGTTTATCCAATTTGTTTGACTGGTCGGATACGGGAATACAACTAGCCGAAGTATCTCCTCTCTGCATGTGGTCCTGCCCACTAGAAGGAGCTTCCTAGTGTCAGTCTATCCCTAACTCTTGCTACCAGCATACAACAATTGCATTTCCTACAAACACATTGAACGAGTATAATAGAAGGCAATCTGAGTATTTATCATTTGATCGTTCATGTCTTCAATTTGTTTAAACCTGGTCGAAAAGAGGTAACATCACCTAGTCGGAAGGAGGTAACATCACCTAGTCGGAGTCACTCCTCTCTGCATGTGGTCCTGCCCACTAGAAGGAGCTCCCTAGTGTCAACTCATTCCTCACTTTTGCTGCCAGTACATGACAAATGAATTCGATAACGATGGTCTGATACATTACTTTGCTCTCAGCATACTTCTCTCTGTACTATTTGCTTAGTTTATTCATATAAACTAAGTAAATAGTCGGGGCTAGGATAGAGTTATTGATATAGCTTTATTTCTTAGTTGTAAATCCGTTCTCTTTTCATTTCATTTTTTATCTTACGAGTAATGATTGCTTGATGAGATAAATTGCAGGAAAAGTAAAGTTCATTCATCTTCCAAAGGTAAGTCTTTACAAAGTTGTTTTTATTTACAAACTACTCTACTTTGGAGGAGAGGAAGATCCAAGTTCTATTTCTTTAGACACTTTTAATTTAAATGGCTCTACTTCTTTGATCAGGCGAGATGCCTCCTCCAAAGAGTAGCTGAAGTCATGCTCGATAGGATGTAAGTTCAGGTTCCGATCGCATGCCTTGAGTTGTGTCAACGCATAGCTCACAATGCCCCTGACTGCATCCCTTATCGACTTCGTTTGATCAGCCCTCAGAGTAGCAAAGTGCTTTTCCAAAGTCTTGGCTTGTAGTGCAATTGTACTCGTGTGAGAGGATGTAGTCTCCTCAGGGGGAATCATCTTTTTCGCACCAAACTCAATGAGTAGATTGTTCAGAAGAATACCACACTTTTAAAGGCTTGCCTTCATTGACTTCACTTTTTCCTCACTATGAGTCATTGCTTAAAAAAGACGCTTCTTTTCGACCATGGACTCTGTGAAAGAGTTAAAGTTAGTCAAGGCAATACTTGTTATAGTCTAAGCTTTCCTACGACCATATGGTCGTAAGTCCTTCTACGATCATGTAGTCGAAAGTCTAACTGTGACTACCCCTTGGTCATAAGTCCTTCTACGACCACGTAGTTGTAAGCACTACAAGACTTATTTGAAAAACTGGTCGAAGGTAAAGTTTTTCTTACCTGATAGTTGAGTATCAAGCAGCTTTATCCTCTTGCCTTCTTTTTTGCTAATACGAGTAAGCTCTCCGACCACTTTTGTTTTTTCTTTGACCTTAGTGAGCAGATTCAATCTCTCTTTCTGTTAGAAAGAGAAAGATAAAAGAAAGGTAAGAAAGATGCATAGATAAACCAACTTAAGCTTCAGGGCTTACTGTTTATTTTTTCTTCCTAGGCTTTGACAGTAGAGTTGGCTTTTATGACGCTTATCGATAAATTAGCATTTTCTTACTTTAGCCTCCATGCATCAGCCTTCTCGTTCTCGAGCACAGCAGCCAAGACCTATAAAGGTTAAAGGTAGACTGAAAATTCTAGTTGTGTGGTCAAGACAAAATACGACTACATAAGTTAAGAGACTTACGATGATGCTGCTTTCTTTAAGAGTTTGACGTTCTCTTGTGGTAGGAGCGTTAGCTATTTGTGGTACTCAGCCATGGTTGCCATGTCTTCTAATGATCTCTGGATAAGGAAAGGCAGTGAGAAATAAGAAGAGGCAAAGTATGAATATTCGAGTTGTCAATAGTCACATTCATACTCTTACGAGTAAAATATCTGAGCACCCACCTGGAAACTCTGAGTTGGTCGAGCTCTTCAACCCCGCTCCACCACACCTTCTCATGACGTTTGTCATCGAAGATGTACTCCTTACTTGGAAGATGTTTGGGGTGTGGAACTTGGTTTTGAGCTTGACCAGAAGAAGATCCTACCACAAAAGGAGGATTAAAAAATGAGGAGAAGAGGTTAGGTTGTTCTTCCTCTTTTTCTTCTTCTCCAGCACCTTCTTTTGCTACGACCACTTCAGTGATCATAGTCTTTGCAATTTTGGCTGTAGCTTTTGTTGTTGTAGTGGTTGTTTCTTCGACCACCTTCTCCACTGTCCTTTTGATGACGGGCAAATCCACAAGAGGTTTCTTAGTAGAGGCTTCCTTAAGTGATGGAGAGGCCAAACTACAATCGCAAGAAATGAATCAGTAGTTGAAAATACAAAGGTAAAATATAGTGCACGTACTTGCATCTTTATACCTTTGAGTCATTACTTTCAGCGCAAATTTGGAAGAAACCCTCCTAGAGAGTGGTTTCTACGATTTCTTTATCACAACCACGTCTAGTTGCAGCAAAATGAGGACCTTCTTGACCAACTCTGGTTGAGAGTCTTGAGCCCCTTCGACCATGTTTGGTTGAAGGTCTACAAAAGGGTTGTTGTTCTTTCTTTTTCTTGTCCTTCCTGATAGTCAAAACCAGTTTTGATCATTAGGACGATCTCCTTCGCGATCACAGGTTCTGTTGACGTAGTAGTTTCCTTCACAAAAGACACAAAACTCTTCTAGTTTACTTTTTCAAGAGGCTTGATAAAGCCTTCAGAAAGGCCAACAAAGTTTTGATGTTATAATAGAAAGGTACCTTGATAATAGGAGTCGATTGCTTCAATATGGCCGCCCCTATTTCACTAGCCGTACCTATATCCGCAATAAATTGCTAAATAGGAGTGATCGAGGCAGCCGGAGGAATAATTTTAAGGGGGATAGCAGCAATTGTGCTCCCCTTTTTATTATCGACTGACTTAACCAGTCGACGCCTTTATTTTTTTCACTTCTCCACAGACCACCATCAATTCGACTCCTTGGTTATCTTGATGGAAATTCATACCTACGCTCTACAGAAGAGGAAGATACCACTTGGTCATGCTCTATGACTAAGAAGTCTTAAAGATGAAGTCGATTTTTCGATTAGCTTTAAGCGTTCTTCCCTCTCTTTGACATAAACATTCACCAGAATATGAGGAGCCTCCACCTCAAGCAATGGAGCCTTCTCGCAGATGGCCTTGACTTGAGAATTGATTTCCTCCAAATTAAGGTCTACACAATAAACATGGTAGTCGATAAAGAGTACATAGAAAATGTAACTCGGTTACGAATACGAGTATTAATATCACTTACCATTCTTGTAGTCCTGGGTCGAATCTGAGACTCCCGAGTACGTCCACACAGGATGTGCTCGACGCTTCAAAGGACTAATACGGTGCGTGATGAAGTCCTTCACCACATGCCAGCTTGTAAGCCCCTTATCCTTAATTACTGAGATGTAGGGGCAATTCTTGTGACGTCTTTGGGGGCTAAGTTTCAAAGACTATTCTTCTTGGTAGCCTTCCCAATGAAGGAGAGGCTGTCTTCACTGGTCGTCTCCCAGTAGAACCATCTCTTCTTCCATCTCAACCATGAAGATCGGGTAAATATGGGGATGTAAAGTCAATCTTGCCATCATGGAGCTTCAATCCACAACTCCCAACAATCCCTGTTTGTCGGCTCATCTCGTGGTAGAACCAGAAGAGCTTGAGATTTGCTGGGATACCCAAATACGCCTCGTATAGGTATATAAAGACGTTAAGCATTGTGATTGAATTGGGAACCAAGTTCACCAATTCAATCCCAAAATACTTGAGAACGGCCGTCAATAAGGGATGAGCAAGGTGACAGAGGCCACACTCACAATACATTTGGAACACCAGAATCTCTCTGATTTGTCTGGTTGGCCAGCATTGCTCGGTGGCTTCGATCCATCTGACGAATCACTATGGCAGGATCTTCTCCGCAGTCTCTAATGCCATTGTTGTAGGGGTGGCCCCCACCTAATCCCAGCAGGCCTGGTAGAAGATTGTAAGGCCCAGAATAGGCCATGTGTAATGACATAAGTGCCCCTGAAGGGGAAACTCAGATGTAAGGGTATATTTGTAAAAGCACTCCTCCTGTGTATATATATATGGAACAGGCCACGGGGGAGGGGAGGCCATTACGGTCACTTACTCCCAACTCTCCACTACCATCTCTCTCTGTTTGCTCTGTAACCACAACAGTTGGTGCCGTCCGTGGGGAGGACAGGAGCAAGACTGAAGTCCGAAGAAGGATGGCACCGAAAAAAGCTTCGTCGACGGCGGCGAAGGGAAAGAAGGCGGCCGGGTCGGAGCGTCGCATGGGTATCAGGGCTTCGGCATCGGCTGTTGCGGGCGCAGGTGACGACGCAGGCGCGGTGGTCGAGGATGTCGACGCTCGCGCTGCGACGACCAACCCCGCCGCTGGCGCTGCGACGACCAACCACGCCGAAGCGACGACAACCAACCTCGCCGCCCAGGCGGTGGAAAGCGCCCTGCTGGCGGCCCTTAAAGCGTTCCAGCAGGAGCTAGGGGATCTTCGTGGGGCTGTCCGAGACATACAAGAGACTCGGAGCCAGCAGGCCGCGCCAGTGGTCGCGCCAGAGCCCACGCCGGAAAAGGCGGACAGCCGCGACACCCCCACATCCAGCCGCGTCCCGCTGCGGCACGTCGATCCAGAGTCCCCGCTTTCGGCAGGACTACAGCAGGCGGCGTGGCCCGAAGGATTCAAATTCCCCAGCGTCGTCGAGCTCTATAAAGGCGACGCGGACCCCCGCGAGTTCGTGCGAGTGTACGAAACCGCAATCGAGGCTGCTGGCGGAGATGACACCACCAAGCCGAAGGGACTCCCCCTCGCGTTGCAAGGAGTGGCGCTTTCCTGGTTTTTTACCATAGAGCCAAACTCCATCTACGCGTGGGAGCAGATCCGCGACCGCCTTCACAACAACTTTCAAGGGAACTATGCTGAGCAAGTCGACGCGGACCAACTCTTTGCCGTGAAGCAAAAACCTTCGGAGGGGCTCTGGGACTATTTCAAGCGCTTCGCGAAGGTGCAATGCCAGGTCAAGGACGTCAACGAGACAACCGTCATCAACGCGGCCATACAGGGCCTCCGCCCGGGCCCCCTGGCCGAATACAATGCGCGCAAGCCTATCAAGACAGACGCCAAGCTTTTCGACAAGATGGAAGGGTATGCGCGGGCCGAGGAAGATGCGCAGAGACGCAACGCCCCCGCTCCCGACCTCGCCCACGCGAAGCGCTTGCCATGCAAGGAGGAGATGGGCGATGATTCCCCGAAGCAGGGCCCTAGTCGACAACTCCGGGAGGACACTCCCGGAAGCGACGGCCCCGGGGAGCTAGAAGGCTCGTCAAGGAGCACGCGCAAGCCCCGGCATCACCGGCGCAGACCACAAAAGGCCCGCCATGTCCTCGGCAGTGGAAACGCCCTACGGGAGCTTGCCCCCATATCGTGGAAAGAAGGCCGGGGATCTGAAGGCGGACCTGGTCATGATGAGCGGCCCCGAGCGGAGCAAGAGCTTCGGGATCGCGGCAAGTGGTGCGAAGTGCATGGTTACAGTGATCACTATACGAAGGCGTGCATCGCAGTCACGGAACTGCGATGAGTGGTGGCCGAAGTTCGGGCCTCGTCTCCTTGGTCCCTTGCCGAAGTCCATGAGCGGCATCCAAGAGGTGGTCCCCCGCAAGCCTCCGACAGGGAAGACACACAGCACCGCACTGTCAGCGTCATCACCGGAGGTTCCTTATTAGGGGCCCCCGTGGAGCGGTCGCTACTGTGGGTACCGCTCTGCAACATCACCTTCACCCTGAATGACGCCAGGGGTGTGGAGTTCCCTCACCAAAACCCTCTAGTCATTCAGGCTCACATCGCAGGCCATGACGTCAGGCGCGTCCTCGTCGACGGGGGAAGCTCTACGAATATTCTGTTTGCAGGGGCCCTCGAACGTATGGGAATCCCCCGAAGCCGCCTGGAGCAGTCAGGGGCTCCACTTCAAGGCTTCGGAGGCCAACAGCTGGAGGCCATAGGACATGTGTCCCTTCCAGTTACGTTCCGCCAGGGGAGCAACACCCGAAGAGCGCACGTCATCTTCGACGTCGTAGACATCCCGCACCACTACAACGTCATATTGGGATGGCCTGCCATCAATTCCCTCGAAGCGATCCCGCACCACGCCTTCTTATGCATGAAGCTCCCAGGCCCGGAGGGCGTGATCACTGTCTTCGGCGACCAGGACCTCGCCAGGCGCGTCGAACTCAGCAGCCGGAGCTTGCACCGCCCGGTGCACGCCCTCTCGGGTACGCCCGGCGACACGCCTTCCGCTCCGGGATGGACACCTAAGCCTCGGCCCGAAGGTGGGGTCAAGAAGGTGTCACTCCAGACGGAGGGGTAGTTTGTGTCCATTGGCGAGGGGCTCCCTGCGGAGGTTGAGCGAGATCTACTCCAAGTACTCCAGGACAACGCCGACATTTTTGCATGGTCGCCGGAGGACATCAAGGGCGTGGACCGCGCAGTAATCGAGCACCGCTTGGCGGTCCGCCCTGACGCCAAGCCGGTCAGGCAGAAGCTTCGCCGTATGTCCATGGATCGGCAGCAGGCGGCCAAGGTGGAGGTAGCGAAGCTTCTCCGGGCCGGGGTCACTCGCGAGGTCCATCACCCAGAGTGGCTTGCCAACCCCGTACTGGTCGAAAAGGCCAGCGGGGCCTGGCGTATGTGCATCGACTTCACGGCGCTCAACAAGGCGTGCCCAAAGGACAACTACCCCCTGCCACGCATCGACCAATTGGTCGATGCTACCGTCGGATGCGAACTAATGAGTTTCCTGGATGCTTACTCCGGTTATCATCAGGTATACATGGCCGAAGATGATGAGGAGAAGACCAGTTTCATCACACCGATTGGGACTTTCTGTTTCGTCAGAATGCCCTTCGGCTTGAAGAACGCAGGCGCTACCTTTACCCGCCTCGTCGCGCTTGCCCTCGCCGCCCAGCTCGAGAGGAACGTGGAGGCCTACGTCGACGACGTGGTAGTCAAAACCCGGCAGCTCACTTTGCATGGCCGGGACCTCCAGGAGACCTTCGACAACCTCAGGAGGGCCGGCATCATGCTCAACCCCGACAAATGCGTCTTCGGCGTCCAGGCGGGCAAACTACTAGGCTTCCTCGTATCCGGACGAGGCATCCATGCGAACCCCGACAAGGTTGAGGCCATTCTAGGCATGGAGCCGCCCAAGACGACGAGGGAGGTCCAGAGGCTGGCGGGCCGCACGGCGGCCCTAAGCTGCTTCCTGTCTAGGGCGGCGGAGCGGGGTCTGCAGTTCTTCAAGACACTCCGCGGGTGCGACGGATTTCGGTGGGATAGCGACTGCGCGGAGGCCTTCAACGAGCTCAAAAAACACCTAGCGAGCCTCCCTACTCTGGTCACCCCAACACCAGAGGCTCCCCTCTTGCTCTATCTGGCCGCGTCGGTCACGGCGGTCAGTGCCGTCCTCATCTTAGAGGAAGGCGCCGCACAGCGGCCCGTGTACTTTGTCTCCAAAGCCCTCCAAGGCGCCAAGATAAGATATACAGAGCTTGAAAAGCTAGCTTACGCGTTGGTCATGGCCTCCAGGAAGCTTCGGCATTATTTTTTGGCCCACCCGATCACAGTGCCTTCCTCATTTCCCCTGGCGGAGATGTTACACAATAAGGAGTCCACGGGGCGCATCGGCAAGTGGGCTGCCGAGCTCGCCCCGTTCTCCCTAACATACGCCTCGTGGACGGAAATCAAATCTCAAGTCCTCGCCGACTTCCTCACAGAATGGACTCCGCCGGCTCAGCCCGCTCAGAAGCGCGACGACCCAGTCTGGACTCTCACCATAGATGGGGCTTACAGCGTCGTGGGCGCGGGTGTAGGCGCAATAATTGTCACACCCGAGGGGCAGCGCTTATTGTACTCGGCGCGCCTCGCGTTTCCCGCCACCAACAACACGGCTGAGTATGAAGCGCTACTCTTCGGCCTGACCAAGCTCAAGGCAATCGGTGCGCGGCGAGTGCTCGTCCGCACGGATTCGCGTTTGGTGGCCGGTCACATAGACAAATCATATCAAGCCAAGGACCCTGAGCTGGCTAAATATCTCGCCGCCGTAAGAGCAAGGGAAAGGCATTTCTTGGGCGTCACGGTCAAGGCCATCCCTCGCGCGGAAAACGAGCAGGCCGACGCTCTCGCGAAGGCGGCCAGCCAGCAGCTGCCACCCCCTGACGGAGCGTTTTATGAAGTATTGCCGCAGGCGGCCATCGCGCAGGACAACCGCGACGCGGCTCTCGTTCACCATGTCGTCCAGCAGGGCGACTGGCGAGAGCCCATCTTCAATTTCCTGCAGGGCATCGCTGAGCCAGATGACCACGCCGAGCTCCAGCGTCTGCAACACCGTGCCAGATCCTTCCAGGTGTTTGAAGGGACGCTCTACAAGCAGGGAGTCTGTGCACCGCTCCTGCGCTGCCTCTCCCGTGAAGAGGGGAAGAAGCTCCTCGCGGATATCCACGCGGGGGCATGCGGGTCTCACCTTGCGCCGAGGTCATTGGTCGGCAAGGCGTTCAGGTAAGGCTTTTACTGGCCGATTGCCATCACTGACGCCCAGGACCTCGTGCGTCGGTGCCAGGGGTGCCAGTGGATGGGGCGCATCATCCGTAGGCCCCCGACGAACCTCAACCCTATTCCCCCGGTGTGGCCGTTGGCACGCTGGGGTGTCGACATAGTGGGACCGCTCCCCCAAGCCCCAGGGGACCTGCGGTTCGTGGTGGTCGTGCTGGAATACTTTTCCAGATGGCCGGAGGTGGTAGCCCTAGCCAAGATAACCTCGGCGGCCATGCAGCGCTTCCTCTGGCAGAACATCATATGTCGCTTCGGCGTGCCCAGGGAACTCACCGTCGACAACGGACTGCAGTTTCATGCCGCCCTGTTCAAGGAATTCTATGGAGACATGGGCATCACGATTCGGTTCGCCTCGGTTGGGCACCCCCAGTCCAACGGAGTGGTCGAAAGGGCGAACGGTGCCATCTCTATCGCCATCAAAAAATGCCTAATCGGGCTGCCGAAGGGCAGGTGGCCGAGCGAGCTTCACAGCGTCCTCTGGTCCCTTCGCACAACGGTAACACGCCCGACGGGGTTCACGCCCTTAAAGCTTCTTTTTGGTGATGAGGCGGTGACGCCTGAAGAAATCAGGGCTGGATCGCGAAGGGTCCTTGTCCAAGCGCCCGACGAAGAGCGTCGCGTGTCCTTGGACCTCCTCGACGGGGCGCGAGTGAGCGCAGCCCAACATGTCAACAAATACGCACGCCAGACAGTGCGTACTCGAGACCGGTCCATATATCCGCGAAGGTTCAAGGCCGGGGATCTTGTCCTCAGAATGGCACTCCACGCGGAGACCGTTGGCAAACTGGAGTCCAAGTGGGATGGTCCGTACATTGTGGCTGAAGCATTGCAAAAGGGAGCGTACCGCCTCGCCACACTCGAGGGACAAACTCTCCGCCACACATGGAACGCGGACAAATTGCGGCGATATTACGCCTACAAGCAGGATGAAAATTATAATGGCATCGGCCCCTCCTTGTACGATGCTTGCCCGCGTAAACGGGAGTTCAATAAAGCTCGCTGTTTTCCACAAATAACATTGTCCGGCCGCAATGTGTCAGGGATCACCCCCGTGCGCAGGTACGCTAGTCTACGGACTTTAAATAAAGTCGTAGCGTCGAGGTCCGCCTCCGCACGCGCCAGTCTACGGACTTTAAATGAAGTCGTAGCGTCGAGGTCTGCCTCCGAACGCGCCAGTCTACGGACTTTAAATGAAGTCATAGCGTCGAGGTCCGCCTCCGCACGCGCCAGTCTACGGACTTTAAATGAAGTCGTAGCGTCGAGGTCCGCCTCCGCACGCGCCAGTCTACGGACTTTAAATGAAGTCGTAGCGTCGAGGTCCGCCTCCGCACGCGCCAGTCCATGGACTTTAAATGAAGTCGTAGCGTCGAGGTCCGCCTCCGCACGCGCCAGTCTACGGACTTTAAATGAAGTTGTAGCGTCGAGGTCCGCCTCCGCACGCGCCAGTCTACGGACTTTAAATGAAGTCGTAGCGTCGAGGTCCGCCTCCGCACGCGCTAGTCTACGGACTTTAAACAAAGTCGTAGCGTTGAGGTCTGCCTCCGTACGCACCAGTCTACGGACTCTAAAATGAGACAGCAGGGGGGCGCCCGTGCGCGCACTCTCCGGACTACAAACAAGACGCGAATCCCGCGCACGCACAGGCGTTGCTCCTATGCGTACGCGAAGTATAAAAAGCTGCATACAATATTAAGAGCGGGTGTTATTTCAATTTTCCACAAAAAATGCCGGGGTTACATGACCACAAGCAGGAGCGTGTAGCACACAGCTCCCCTAACCAACTGCTCACCCTTCGCGCGGTCCCGATGGGCCCACGTCGCTGTTGGGACGCCTGGGAACTCCCTCGAGCCAGCGGAGGAGGTCCCCGCTCCCGTGTAGCATGTGCTGCACCGCGACCCTGGCCGCGTCCTCCCCGACATAGCCCCAGATCCGTTGGTGGAAGTTTCAGAGGCCAGGATCGATGAAGCAGATAGCGTCCGACAGCGCCTCCGGCGGGGCGGGAAGATCCAACTGAGGGTTCGCCAGCTCGTGGACATGTCTGCACCCATGAGTGTGGAGCATGGTAAGGGCGAGGCACGCATCGAGGAAGCTGCAGTGCTCGCCGAAGGTCTTCGCGCTGCGGAGAGCAACGCCGGCACCTTCCTCGACCAACCCGAGCATCTCCACCAAGTCCCTTGGCCCGTGGGTAGCATCCGGCACGTCGACACACAGGTCCCGGAGGGCCTGGTTCAGAGACTCCATTGCCCTCCACGCCGACATGGACGCATTGTCCAAGGCGTCGTCCTTCTCCGTAAGGGACTCCACCAGCTGGGCCTTCTCCTCCTGCAGAGTGGCGATCTGCTGCAAAAAGGAGGTGCGTTCCTCCGCCGCGGCGCGCTGGACTTCCTCGGTCTCCTGCTGCGCGGCCGCCAGGGCACCCTCCAGCACGCGAAGCTGTTCGTCCTTCGCGGCATGGGCGTCATCCGCAGCACGAAGATCGACCTCCAGGGCTCTCCGCTCCCAGATGCGGGCCTCATCTAGCGCATGGCCAAGGACAAGCGTCTGGAAATAGCAGAAAAAGTCAGCAGGTGCTCGACAGTGCTCTAGCAACCGCGAGCGCACATACTTACCCTTATCTCCGAGGCCCGCAGTGCGAGCGCCAGGAGGTCCCCCTCGCACGACGACAGCATCTGTTGGTCAAAGCCGTCGCGGGCGCGCTCCGCGGCTGCATTAAAAGCGCGAAGCATCTCCGGGCGCGGGAGGAAGTCGGAGAGGACGGGCCCTGCCCCCGCCAAGTCAGCGGCTGCGGAGGCTTCGGCCACGTCGACGGCGGCAGCCGCCTGCAGGATACCCGGTACGGGGTCCGGCATGTCGCGCACACCCCCGTTGCTCGATCCTTCACCACGGCCGGGAGACTTCGTCTCGCCTGATGTCGACGGAATGAGCGAGCAAATCGGGGAGAGTTTCACGAAGTCGCGCGAGGAAAGAGAACTGCGCCTACATTCTGCATCCCCCGCCGCGACAGGAGGTGCTTGTTCAACCGCCAGTCGGGAGGCGAGTACCTCGGCGGGCGGTCGAGAAGACCTTTCGGCCGCACCGACCACGTCGGGCGCCGCAGCTCCAAGCACAGGGCCGGCAACGTTGTACCACCCCCTCGAAGGCGAAGGAGGCCGGACTCGAGGGCGTTTCGCCTGTGGCTCCACGGGCGATTCTTCCGCGACGTTAGCAGCTGCAGCTCCCGTCGCGCCTTCGATCACTACCACCACGGACGCCTCCTCGACAGCCGCCATGGGTGGCAAAGCACCGCTGGGAGTGATGTCCTCCGCCGGCATCGCGCGCTCGGGCACAGCCATGCGCAGAACCTCGCACGTGCGGTTTATCCGCCCCTGCTTCACCGACCGGGTCGCGGCCTCGCGCAACTTGTGCTCCTTGAGCGTGTACGGGCCAAGGAACATCGCAACCGCGCGCTCGGCATCTTCTAGCCGAGCCACTGCATAAAAGGCAACAAGTTGGTCAGCCGGGGACTACGCAGACAAACGGGTGCGCACCAGCGCACTGCGCGACTTACAAGGAGCGGAGGGCGGAAGCAGGCAAGACAATGACGGGCACACCCCGTCCTCTCGGTCGTCGCCCCGTCGCCCGTACCTCCACCGGGCGGACAGTGGCGCCACCCCGTACATTGTAAATTCTTCCGCCAAGTCGCGCATACTCAGCCGGCGTGCAACGCCAGCAAGCCTCCATAGCCTCCGTGCGTCGTCAGCCTTCGGCTTCACACTTGGTGAGATGTTGAACGAGATCGGCCCACCTCGGCATAGCAGGCCACTCGTGCTAGTCACGACGTAATAAAACCACCGCCGTGTCCAGCCGGATTCCCACCTCTCCAGATTGGTCGGCGCAGGGAACAGCGTCGTACAGGACGCTCGTAGCACGAAATCCACGCAACCAAAGTTGGATACAGCCCCCTCAACCTTCTTGGGTCGACAGCGCGCGTAGTGCAGGATGGCGAACAGGCTCGCGCTAGGACGTCGGCCTTCCGTCCGCGTAGCCCATGTGAAGACAGCCAGGCGGATTATGGCGTTGGGCGTTCGAAGGCCGGCGTCGAAGAACGCGACGAAAACGATCGCCTCCATTTCCTGGGGCTTCGGCTCCGTCTCGTCACGGCGGGGTAGGCGAGCCCCATCGCGCTCCTCGATCTTCCCTTCCCGTACAAGCCGCTGCAGCATCTCTTCAGTCGCACGGCTCCTCCCCAGCAAACGGGAGCAGCAACCCCCCGAGTGTTCCATGGCGTCCCACCGCTTGTCGCCATGCAAACGCCCCCACAGCACCAGCTCGTAATCTTCGGAAGGGAAGGACAACTCATCCCGGCTAGACGAGGAGCCGCCGCCAGGCTGGCGGGAGGCACCGTCATGACCGGCCATTGTTCTCCAAGATTAGGGCAGAAGGGCTATCAACGCGAAATAAGCAGAGCTAGGCGACAGGCGAGATAGAGCGCCCCCACCACAGCCATGGCGCTTTATAAAGCCCGTTCGCCCCCTCTGCGACCAGAAGCGCAGCCAAATTAAAAACCCCCAGCGGTTCGACTACCCACGACTGGAAAGAACCGCCGGCATCTGGAGGAGCGTGCCCGGTAGGTGGCCAGGCAGCGCACAATGCTAGCGCGTGACCGACACGCGCCCCGCTTGCCTAGGGAAGAGGTGAACGGCCGCGCTCACGCAACCGCTCACATCCCACGACGCACCAGGCATAAACCGCCGCGTACCCCACCCACGGAGGGCAGACTGCGCGACGCGACAGCCTTCCCTCTGACAGGCCAGGCGTCGGCACGATTCCAGCCGCCATTAAAAGCGCACTACCCAACCGCGGGGCACAATCGTCCCGAAGTGCAGCGACATCAGCGGCGCAAGGCCCATTCTCACTACAGCGTCAGCCGCGACCCCGGCTCAGTCCCTAATACCGACCTCGGATCCAAGTCTGACCTGGGCGGAGCGCGCGCGTCTACTTCGGCTAGGCGCCAGCTCCACTGCCACCCGTTCGAAGGGTAGGGGACGGAGCGCGCGCGCGTCTACTTCGGCTAGGCGCCAGCTCCGCTGCCACCCGTTCGAAGGGTAGGGGACAGAGCGTGCGCATCTACTTGGGCTAGGCGCCAGCTCCGCTACCACCCATTCGAAGGGTAGGAGACGGAGCGCGCGCGCGCGTCTACTTCGGCTAAGCGCCAGCTCCGCTGCCACCCGTTCGAAGGGTAGGGGACGGAGCACGCGCGTCTACTTCGGCTAGGCGCCAGCTCCGCTGCCACCCGTTCGAAGGGTAGGGGACGGAGCGCACGCGTCTACTTCGGCTAGGCGCCAGCTCCGCTGCCACCCGTTCGAAGGGTAGGGGACGGAGCGCGCGCGTGTCTATTTCGGCTAGGCGCCAGCCCCGCTGCCACCCGTTCAAAGGGTAGGGGACGGAGCGCCAGCCCCGCTGCCACCCGTTCAAAGGGTAGGGGACGGAGCGCGCGCGCGTCTACTTCGGCTAGGCGCCAACTCCGCTGCCACCCGTTCGAAGGGTAGGGAACGGAGCGCGCGCGCGTCTACTTCGGCTAGGCGCCAGCTCCGCTGCCACCCGTTCGAAGGGTAGGGGACAGAGCGCGCGCGCGTCTACTTCGGCTAGGCGCCAGCTCCGCTGCCACCCGTTCGAAGGGTAGGGGACGGAGCGCGCGCGTCTACTTCGGCTAGGCGCCAGCTCCGCTGCCACCTGTTCGAAGGGTAGGGGACGGAGCGCGCGCGTCTACTTCGGCTAGGCGCCAGCTCCGCTACCACCCGTTCGTAGGGTAGGGGACGGAGCGCGCGCGCGTCTACTTCGGCTAGGCGCCAGCTCCGCTGCCACCCGTTCGAAGGGTAGGGGACGGAGCGTGTGCGTCTACTTCGGTCGCAATCCGGCAATCGGCTTCGGCTACGGCCTCAGCCCCGGGACCCACTGCACATCGAAGCTCCGCAAGTTCGGAGAGATTCACAGGCCGTAGGGACGGAGGGGGCCAAAGGACTCGGCAACATGGCTTCGGCCCTGTGAAGCCCTTTACCATGAGAGGCTCCTGTTGTAGGGGTGGCCCCCACCTAATCCCAGCAGGCCTGGTAGAAGATTGTAAGGCCCAGAATAGGTCATGTGTAATGACATAAGTGCCCCTGAAGGGGAAACTCAAATGTAAGGGTATATTTGTAAAAGCACTCCCCCTGTGTATATATATATATGGAACAGGCCACAGGGGAGGGGAGGCCATTACGGTCACTTACTCCCAACTCTCCACTACCATCTCTCTCTGTTTGGTCTGTAACCACAACAGCCATCATCTTGGCATGATCCATCTCTGATTCAGCCTAGGTTGATGAAGACTTCGTCATTCTTGCGAGTGATTAGAATGGATTTGTGTGAGATTGAGAAAGATTATGGAGAACGATTGGAGGTGGAGAGCTCGAACGAATCGGAGCAAATGAGTGAAAAACCAAAGGTTACCCTTGGTAAGTTTTTATAGCCAATGCATCGATTACTTCTCTCGGGAACCGAACGTTCGCTTTGGGAACTGATTCAATGGACAGGTTGAGGGAGATCGATTGCATTCCCACTGTCTGATTTCTATCTGTCTTTACAACTCAAGCAAAAATACCAAATTGATCAATCTAATTTCTAATCGATAAGGGTCGAGAAAGACTTTGCTTTTGATCACTTATTATCTATGACCATACTTAGTCGAATAAGTTATCTTCACTTGAAGTTAGGGGGCTAAATGGCAAGGATAGAATAATTCTTAAATTATTACGTCATTATATTCCTTGAATATCGATAAGAGATAAATATAATAGGATGGTCGTAAGCTTTTCTACGACCATATAGTTGTAAGACTTACTGTGACTATCCCTTTGTTGTAAGTCCTTCTACGACCATGTAGTCATAAGTCTTACTGTGACTACCCCTTTGGTCGTAAGTCCTTGTATGACCAAATAGTCGTAAGTCTTTCTGCGACTACCCCTTTGTTGTAAGTCCTTCTACGACCAAATAGTCGTAAGTCTTACTGCGACTACCTCCTTAGTTGTAAGTCCTTCTACGACCAAATGATCGTAAGTCTTACTGCGACTACTCCATATAGTCGTAAGTCCTTCTATGACCACGTAGTCATAAGTTGATTTGTGACCACCTTATGGTCGTGGACCTTCCTGCAACCAACCTATCTCCGACTAACTTGTCTACGACGGACAACTGCATCATGGGTTCATCAGATAAGACAGTTAGAACATGCGTTTATCCAATAACCGCACACAATTTCTCTTTGACAACAACCGCTACATAAGGCGATTATCTTCCGAATCATTGAGGTGTCTTCTGGCGTGGGATAACTGTCGTCGCTTCACTAGCTATATAAAAGTTAGCGTCGAAGAGAGAAAGAGGGAGAGACCTTCGTATTACTCTCAATTGTAATCCTTTTCTGGAGATTAGTGATCACACAGGATGTAGGGTTATTGTTCTCTTAGGAGAAGACCCAAACCTGTATAAAAATTCCTATGTCTCTACTCTGCATGTGTATACACTGGGTCTTCTAAGAGTTTCCCTGAATCCAAACAAATCATACGTAAGATCGATATTAATGACAGTATTCATTTCCGATCTGAGACTATCTGAGAAAAATCCGAGCCGAAACATTTCATATTCAAAAATTATCCGGATCGGTCGGAAACTATGTGATCTATTTTCACCTATAGATGCAAAAGGATGTGTTTGTAGGGCTCACTTTGTTGTAGCTGGAGAAAGAAAAAAATTGCGTCACTACAAGGTTTTTACCCTAATCCAACCACTTGTATTCGCAACGCCACAAATTTAGTCGCAATAGGAGGCTCTATTGCAACATGGACTATAATGGTTGCGATATGTGGCACTTATTGCATCTAAATTATTGGGTTGTGTTAGTCCTAACCTTCGTTGCGACAGGTAGGTGTTATGGCTACGATTAAACTGTGATTGCAATTACATTTAAATATTGCAACAAATTAAACTACGTTATGTTAATAATAAATTTGCGTTGCGATAACACGTCGTTGTTGCCACCATTCGAACGATGGTTGCGAGTAGTTTTCAATATCGCCACCAAATAACTGTGTTGCCATAGAATTGGCATGCGTCGCGAAAGGTCGCGCTATATTGCATCGAAAAAAATCCCCGCCGCCCGATAGAATCCGCCGCCTGGAATCAGGGAGCTCGGTCTTCTCTTTCTTCATCCCCTGGCTTCTTCTCCCCTTCCCCCTTCTCCACCGTCGGCGCCGGCGAGGGCCGGGCCTTACCTCGCCGGCCGCCTCCACGCCACCAGCCCCCCCCGGCGCCTCCACACCTCTCCACCGCGCCTCCTCCATTCTCCGTCTTCTCCGGTCGCCGCTCCTCCACCGCGCCGCCCCTCTGATCTCCCTCCGCCTAGCCTCTCCTCTCCATCCACACCCACTCCTCCGTGCCTCTCTTCTCCACCTCTCCCCGTCCGCATCCGCCTCCCTTCTTCTCCACATCCGGCGCGCCACCACCGGTCGACACCTTTCCTCACCAGCCAACGCCGCCACTCCTCCATCTCGCGCGGCGGCCGCCCCTGTGCTTCCCTTCCTCCTTCCTTAGGCCACCTGCGCCACCTTCGTCCGCCCCCAACTCCTCTACTCCACCCTTCGATCTACCTCCTCTCCTTGCCCCTCCTCCACAGTGCCGCCTCCTCCATTAGCGCCGCCACCTCTCTTCTTCCTTCTTCTCACAGAGCCCACCGCCGCCTGTCCTCGGCTCCACCTCAACTCCCTCCGGCAGCTCTCCTCTCTTCACTACCGCATCCACCGGCCACCTCTCTCCATCTGCGCCGCCACTTCTCCTCTCCTCAGTTCGGCCGCCGCCTTCTTGCTCTCCTCCCCCATCCTCTGCTCCGACACCGACGGCCGCCGACGACATCTCCGACCTCTCCACTGCTTCCGCTTCTACCACGCCACCGACCGCACCGATCTCCGGCGCCACCGACCCCATTCTTCATCGACGCCAACTCCACCGCCGGCAGTTCCCGTCTGCTTCACATTCTTTCTCCTCGGTTGCCTAATTTCCTCCCCTTTATTTCTTCAGTTCTTAATTCTGTTCATGCTGTTAACTGATAGTTATTATTTGCAATGTGTTGATGAATTGTGGATTATCATATGAGATCTGTGATATGTGCATGAGATCAGTGGATATTTTATTATGCTTTGTTCTGTTATTGTGATATTTGTTCATGTGATTTTGCAATTTGTGCTGTTAGTAGTATGATGTTGGTTAGTTTGTGATAAGTGCTGTGTAGGCTTGTCCTGAGCTTGTCCTGTTGTCCGTGTTAGTATATGTGTGTTGTTGTGTCGTCCAATTGCTTTGTCATGATGATGTTGTGATTTACTAGTCCTCCATAGGTTTCTGGCACCGATAAAGATAACAATTATCATGTGCTTCGGAGCTATTATCGAGTTACTAGTATAGTCCTGACAGTGTGACTGTGCAAGCTGCTTGTATTTGTATCCTATTACCATTTTTTATGTCTGCTTTACCTGGAACTTTAACCTTACTGTACCGATTTAATGCATGTGTTAAGCGGAAGCAGGCAGGGCAATCGGATAATATAGCTGGTGTTGTGGGACAGCTTGATATTGACTCACTGGAGGTGGGAGTGGAAGCCGTGAATATTTCAAGCCAGAATGAAGATTTGTTAGCTTGGAGGAGGACTGACCTGGAAGGGGTGACTGGAGATGCAGCCGTCATTGAAAATGCGCTACCAGTGCCTGAACCATGTGATGAAGACTTAGTTGATGAAGATGATGATACTGATGACACCTACGTTGATGATGGACATGTAGCACCTGTCAACTCTTTAGGCACCAGTCTTGATGATGAATTCTTTGTATAAATATGAATTTAGGAAGCACCACCTTGTTTTGTAATAGGCTTTAATTTATATGCAGGACAAATAGCTATGTGTGCCGAACAAATTTTATTTTGGATTGAAATGGCTTCCACCCTTGTGGTTGGTAGTTGTGTATATGCTGCTGCTTGTTCTGCTTCTTGGCTGCTGCTGCTTGTACTGGTAGCTGTGTATATGCTGCTGCTTGTTCTGCTTGTACGCTGCTGCTGCTTGTACTGGTAGCTGTGTATATGCTGCTGCTTGTTCTGCTTGTACTGATTCAGCATACAAGCAGGCTGTGATTTAGTCATACAGGCATCAATTGTTACCAAACATACATACATGCAGGCTGTCAATTAACCTGTCAATTAACCTGACCCAGAATCAAATGAGGAATCGAATTACTAGAGATGCTACAGTAGTACATGACTAATTTACGGATGTGAATGGGAAGTATTACTAGATTGTAACCTGTTTGGATCTGGAACACTAACATATGAAGAAAAAGAAGTACAAGCTAAACTAATTAATGGTCAACTATCAAGTCACTATCCAAAGTTCTTTTTAACACAGTTTTAGTACCAATAACTAATGAAGTTGTTTAAAGGATCTGAAAGACCTACCAACCGGCATAAATTGCTAAGCAGTAACACAGACTATTAATGACAACCACAACTAATGTGCCAATACAATTCGTAGGGCCAGTTTGGTGGTCACCAGGTACTAAAGGGGCACCTCACATACCCCCAGAAGCAAATAACCTGGTGATGCCAAATGCATATCTAATGGTGCAGATCAACAATTCTAAAAAGTTCCTGAAATATTTCTTGCTGCCTGTCATTAATATTGTATTAAAACGCACGGCAGAAATAGAAGATCAAAATATTAGGAGAAAGGATTTAACGTGGAAAATCCTTACGGAAAAAACTACGAATGCACAAAGGTGGAATTCACTATATAAGGAGATGTTTACAATGAATATCTTACTCTTCCAATGAACTACAGGAGTATATTTATAGTGATTATAAAAGAGACTTCACATAGGAATAGAACTCTGTGTTGGAAACGAAAACAAACCGAACAGTATTCGGATCACACTTTAACGATCTCTATTTTGAGACGAATTCACTCCTATAGGGAAAACAAATCAAATCTCCTTAAATCATAATCTATCATTAATGATTCTTATGTGTTAAAAGTGCATACGACTAATCAATGAGTAAGACTGGATCAATTGAATGAGAGAGAAGAGAATTTAGCCCGTAGCTCAGCTGCAGCCCTACAGCACCGAGAGGAGGTTGAAGATTTAAAACAAAAACTTGCAAATGAAGTTGTTGCAAGGGAAAGAGATAAGGAAGAAAGTATCCGACAAATGCAGGAACTTAGAGAAGAGCTTCGTTTGCAAGTTGCACTGCTACAGGTAGTAAATATATTATATGCTTGTCTTTTGTCGATTTTTCCCCTAATGTTGCTTGCCTTTTATATGGTGCAGGCTAACCCAGGAAACACCACCTGTTCACAGCCTCCAAATAGCGCAACTGTGGGCATGAATGACATCACACCACCACGTATAGAAGATGAAGAACAAGAGGTAATAAAAATGCAGCATGTCGACATACAAAATGCATTTGTACACATGTGTATAATGCACAGTGTTGTTATTTTGTTTGTTGGCAGATTCAACCAGCAAGCGTGATGACCACAGTAAAAGAAGTTGATCCACCTACTCGCACCACGGCTACAGCTAATACTACTGTAACAAGAAATCTTTTCCCAACAGACAACAATGACCCACCAGCAGATTCAAATTCTTCGCAGCAACAGATAAGGCCTGCTGCAAAAACTCGTAATCAAAAGAAAAAGCTACATGTATGAATGCCTATATGTGAATTTTGTTTGTTCATTTCAATCAAATTATGTGCCGCATATTGCAAACGGTGGGTGAGTCATACATGCTATGTTGTAAGCATTACTATTGACTTGATTTCATTGCCGAATTATGTTCCTGCTGTACATTGCCTACTATACATTGACTACTGTACATTGCCGAATTTCATTGCCTACTGTACATTGACTAATTATGTTCCTGCTTATAAAATGCAGGAAAGCATGGAGTGGCAAAATAATTAAAGTACTATGGAATATGCGTGTGAGCGTGTGCTGATGGAACATCATGAGATGAATAAGTGAAGCAATACTTCGAGTGAATGAAGAACAATTTCTTTTTTAATTGCAAACATAGTTCAAGACTTGTAGTTTGAGAGGATATTTTTGTTATTGCAAACATATTTATTCTGGCTTAGACATAATTTTCTAGTTATTGAAGGATTGATTTCATATATGTGTGTTGATGATTGAATTTTTTCTTTAATTCTATTGTATCTATGTTGCAACAATAAATTAATATACAAATATCGAACGAAATAGGCGTACATGACGAAAATCTCCTTGTCGCAATAAACTGAAATGCATCAATTGTTGTTTGTCGCAATAAACAATATTGCAACGTAGGTTGTGCAATGCCATAAGACTTAGTAACCACAACCAATGTGTCGTTGCAATACCACTTACGTGCAACCAAAAAATTTACGTGGCAACAAAAGTTATTGCAATGAAACATTGTGCGTCGCAATTACGGATATAACCACCAAATGATTTTCGTTGCAGAAGATTTTATTGCAATGGAACATAGTCCGTGGCAATTAGTTCTATTCCCACGAAGCAATGGCGTTGCAATATTGGCTCGCTCTTGCAACACAATGTTTGGTGGCAATATAGTCTATTGCCACAACGTGCGTCGTGGCAACAATTACTAATGCAACGATGCTATTGGTTGCAATATCTCCTATTGTGACCATATCGTGCGTGGCATTTGCTTTTTGTGCTCGTTGCGAAAGTCAAAGTATCGCAACACATCAAAATTTAGTCGCAATAACCTATTGCAACATATTTAAATGCCACGACTCACAACGAAATCGACTTCGAAGCATTTGTTACGTATTGCAACCAAAATGCCCATATTGCAACCATTCTTAGGCGTGGCTTTAGGTTAAAATCCTTGTAGTGCGTTTTCTTTTTAGTGGGCGGTTAATGCTACGATCCCACTAAAATGCATGTTTCGTTGATAAGTTAATTTAGTTGCCTAAATGCTGCTTAAACATGTTTGAAAAAAATAAGATTAAAGAAAATAATATAATCACAGTGACCTATGCAGATCACTGCATAGAGTACAAAAGGTTTTGTCAACAACATAATTTACGAGGATATATTGTCATAGGACGTTTAGCATTAGCCAAATGTAACTTCAAAATGTATAGAATAATAGCAACTTGTATACGATAACACTTGCTTTATATCTACATACTAACATGACATCTTGTTTGACATACTTTTAAATTGCCAACCGTCTATCATTAGCTAATTGCACCACTTTCTTCCAAGATATGACGTGCGGAATATGCTCTTAGAATTCGGAAATGCCCGACTTCTCTTCCAAGGCTGTAGTCTTGTTCAAGTAAAAAATTATAATCTCACCGGCGGGATTCTCTCCAACAAAAGGGGGGAAAACCAACAGAATTTTTTAGGGCTCCATCCTAGAGACTCCGCACGGGGCCAATCAAAGTCCCAGCTCTAAACAGTTTCAGCTTTTAGTTTTTTTAGTTTTTTATTTATTTAAGCTAGAAGTCACTTGAAACCATCAGTTTCAAATCTTGGTTTATTTTGGCCTTTGTAGGTTTCTTTCCTTTTCTTGTTTCGTCTTATTCCTTTATAACGATATAACAGGTTTTTTTAATTTTTCCTTTTTTTCAATTTTTCCTTTTTTCTTAAAAAACTAACAGTCATTACGTGCAATTTCAGCTAAAAGACAAAAACTACAACCATAATCTTAAGCTAAAAGCTAGTTAGAGCACCACCAAAATGTCCTATAGGTGACCTGTCATCATGCATAGGGGTGGAAACGGATCAAATATGAATTGAATAGTGTCTTTACTATATTCGTATTCATATTTATAAATAAATAAGAATATAAATTCAAATATTCTCAAATACGAATCGAATATTGTAACTAATATGAATTTAAATCGAATATCTACTCAATTCAGTTGAATCCAAATATTCTTATAACTTATGTAATATGAAAATATTAATAACATTTTATACTCGTACAATTAAGTTTAATCATTCTAATTCATTTACTTCTCGTAAAGAAACACGAATTAACATTGAATTAATAAACTTGTCCAACTAATTAGTCGTATTGCAATAAAAAAATGTATATTGCTGTGTCAAATATGAATACGAATAGTCCGAATAAAATAACATTTCGGATGATAAAGGTCCATTACATATTCATATCTATATTTTTATATGAATACGAATTTGAATTCGAATACAAATAGGAAAGAAATTATACCATATTCGTATCCTATTGAATACGATAACTAGATAATACGGATAATTCGTATCTATTTCCCACTCCTAATCATGCAAGCTTATTGTTGAGTTCAGTATTTTTTTTTTTTTGAACTTGTTCAGCATTTGTGGTTGTACACATGGCACCAACATAGCTGCTCTAGGAAGGCCATCATTTCTTTTTCTTCGAAGTTAGAACAATATTTTGCCTATTCCAGGATGTTCTATCCAGAGTAGAGTGGCCACTTGGGGGGGGGGGGGGGGGGGGAGCCATCGCAAACTTTGCTGCGCTATACTGCACTTGCATAGTTAGCCTGTGACCCCTTATTTTATTTTATACAGAACTATGTATATATCCTCGTGGACATCAAGCTGAGACTTTCAATAATACACTGCATGCATATCAGCTTCATAGAGAAACTAGAAGTTATATTCGATACTTTCTTGTATTTTCAATCATGCATCGATCAAGGCACTGTGGAGATTGAAGACTCCCTTTTGTGCAAGGCAGGAAGAAGCAGCTCTTAGTTTCTTATCCTTTTGTTTTTGTTTTCTCGATACTCTTATCCAGAGATGTTGACCAACATCGATTGCTTGCATACTCAATTATTCGGAATTATAGGGCCCAATAATTCACAGAGCATTAATTTTAGTTCCCTCGACCTCGGCTTCACAGTGATGCGAAGTCATTTGGAAGTCTCAAGGCATAATTTATGATACTAATAATGTACACGTCCCTTTAGCTGATGACGGCAACGCTTAACTGCCTCATGAGTCCCGAAACAAGCATTAACCAACTACCTAAAGGAGAATATAACTAATATAGTTGTAAGTTAGGTTAAATAAATACTCCCTCCATTTCACAATACTAGTTCGGCATGCATGCACAAAATTTAATTAATATTTAATAGAATTTGATCATATTTACTTCTATTAAATAGACATAGTACTATCACAATAATGTAGGAAAAGGCAACATATGGGAGTGAATGGTGCCCATTAAGATTTTCCAATAAATATTCTTGATCTTTTACTCAAATAAGAATAGAGTTATTGAAATTAAAATCAACAGCCAAAAACCTAAAACAAACCGCTCAAGAAATCAAAATCTAAGAAAATTCAAACTCTAGGCGGTTAGACCGACTACAACGGACGGTCTAACCGAAGCCTGGTTGTCAGACCATCGGCACCAAGCCAGTTTGACTATAGGTGGCGAGTGGACCGGGAGAAGGGGAGGTTTGACCAGCCTCTCTGTTCTAGAGCAACCCAAAGCGATCCATTTTTGGTGTAACTCCTAAAATACAAGTCCAAATTATATGAAATTTTGCATATACTTTGCTTAAGGTTTCAGAAACCTATTCCAACCAAGGATTGCAAGAATTCATATCAAAGTTCAGATCTTTTTCAAGATTAAGCAAGATTGCACCAAAATTGGGCAAAAATCGAAAATAGTGAATATAACTTGCACATGGGTAGAAGATCGCCAAGATAGCTCTACATGTATTCCCACATATCACAGCAAGCAATAACATCAAAGAAAACGAGGCAAAAACACTCGAATAAAAAAATCAATATGAGAGGCCAAAATAAAGCAAAACCGGGTTACTTCAAGAACATGCCAACCAGGTGTCTCAATAGATGGGGATTGATCTCCATCTCTTATATATCCTTGGCACAACAAGATCAAGAAGGGGAGAGAGAATATCAAAACCAATCAAATAAAGAGCAAATCAACCAAGCCAAGAGGAATCCATTGGAGAAGAACAAAGCTGATATATTGCTACTTGAGAATGAAAGTTTTTATAGCCACTCTATCTGGAGGACAAGAGAGTACACCATAGCACTCAAGTTCTCAAACCCTAACACTAGGACACTTGACTTCCAAGAGCAAGATTAGATGGTTAATTAAAAAGTTTCCATCCCAACTCGTTAAATAGATAGGCAATCAACACCTATCTAACCCTAGTGAATATTATCCACTAGCATAAATAGGGAAAACCTATCAATCCCACACAACACGGGTTTTACACATATACTATACTTATGCACGCTTTTCAAAGCACATAAGCCCGAATCCGATAAGTCCTTAGCCTTGATCCAACTTGATCTTCGCAGCTTCTCCTTAACCTAAACGGCTCGCCCAAGCACCGCTCACCATGGTTTTAATCCAAAATAGTTTCTGGTATTTTGGTCAACTTAACAAAATACTCTGCCTTGACCCAGTCTTTATCTTCCCTTGCTAGTAACCACTATATTTGCCACGTGTAGATGCATTACTGGCTTGCCATACATTGATAAGTCTCTTCAATTCTGGTTCCACTAGGCCACGCTTTACTTGGACCGATCAAGGCACATAGTGCAACCCATCACTTGAACTTTTCTTCAATATTTTTAATGTTTCTCGTGCCATGCCTGAGCTCAACTATTTCACATGGCATCTTTGATCATTTTGAGCATCGGCTCCTCCATGAGCGTAAACTTAAAATCCCGCTGTTGACCATGATTAACTATAAATGACCATACACATACAAAGACAAAGAAATCGTTCTGGGTATAAGTTCTTCACAACTTGACCCACATTAACTGTAACATGCTTCATGCAACATATATGCATTGACCTAGGTCAACCAAAATTATCGCAAGACTCAATTTCCCAAAAATCAAAAACCAACTGAACTATAAATACCTCTGCCGGTCAGACCGCTTGCCCTGACCGGTCTGACCGCTGACGGTGGCCGATCAGACCACTAGGGGAGGCTGGTCGGATAGCTGGTAAGGGGTTGTCTGACTGCCACCTTTGGTCAGTCAGATCGCCAAGTCCGCAGATTGCCCAGAAAATCCAACAAATTTGCAAACTCAAATTTTCACTCTTTTCAAATAGCAATGGTTCATCACAATATAATTCTGGACCTTTTCACATGATATTTAAAATAGACACAAATATAATCCAACTCCATTAAATATTTCTTAAATACTGTGTCTTCTTGGTACACGCGTTGTAGCTTCATATGTTATTGTAGACAGAATATTTAAGGTTTGCAGAAAATATATGTAGCTCCTAAAACAATTATATGTAGCTTTTGTTTGCTTTTTGCACCAACGAAATAACGTTTTAGCATGAAATGATGATATTCAGGTCGGCACGGTTTTTGTTGTCCTGATTGTAAGGTTGTGAGACCTAAAATAGTTTACAGCTGTTAATTAAAATAAGCGAACCAAATATTATGGTCAAAGGTTAGATGAAGATGCTGAAAATGTTTTTTAATGGGTCCAAAAGGATGCTTTCGTAAGTACTCATGCATCCCTTGTGCACCCTGAGGAAGCCCTGATGTGGAATAGGGCTACTCTAATGCAAATGCAACCGTGTTTAATCTTACATTACAAATATGATTTTTTTTTTGCTTCCCTTGGTTTGATTGTCAATTGTCAATTTATCATTGCAAGATTGATCCATGTCAAATTCATTAAACTTCTTAAAAGTGTTCACAATAACACTGAATTACTAGATAGGCTATGTTTAACTCTCACAAAATCCCACTGATAAGTTGTCAATAGTGAAACAACCCTTGCTCTTAATTAAAGTAAACAATGTATTTAACTTAATTAAAAATAATTATGAAATAAATAGAATAATTATAACACATTTAATTAAATCACCATAAATACAACAGTGCAAGCAAAGTAAAAATAATACAACATTCAATTATATATAGTGTACAAGTATTACAACCAGAATTTAAAAAATTACAACAATTGCATAAGTGTAGAAATTAAAATTACAAGATTGCATCATTCGTCATCATGCATTTTCATGTGCATGCATACGCGTGTAGTGGCATTTCTGGATTGTCTAGCGCAAGTTGTAGTTGTCATGAGTAAGTCGCCATAAAAAATCCTGCATCACTAAATAGCCCGAAACCGAGGGTTGAAACAATCCAAGGGAGAATAAAAAGAGAAAGAAGAAGTTGTTGTCAAAACCCATACACTTTAGAATACCAAAACCTTAGTGCTCATCGAGATATCAGGACTGCTCAGGGTTGGCCAGCACCGCTTGCTTTAGTGGGTCTCATCATCCACAAAAAACTGAGCGAACACCCACTTTGAATTTCATCGACATTATGTCAAACAGCAAAAAACCAAACCACAATGCCAAAACCACCCTAAGGACCTTTGGTCCATAATGGTCATCCCTTTTCTCCCATCGCACAACAGTCGAAGAGGAGGCTAGGAATAAGATCGAACCAAGCTAGAGAGAGGGCTTCTTAACAAAGCCACCAACACAGAGGGAGAGCACATTTTCCTCACTCGTCATTTCCCTAACTCACCATTCCTATTTAACCTTTCATAGATCAAGGATAACTAACTAGAGGGGGGGTGAATAGAAGGTTTTTAATTTATTTTGGCTAAAGCACAATTTTAGAGCAAATATAAACTAATAAAAATAGTTTTTCACAGGTCAAGGTCTCTACGTCTTGCTATGGCATCACAAACCAATTTCTAGGCAAGATACAATTCTAACTAAACAAGTCAATCAATTAAATGCTAGAAATGTAAGTGTAGAAAGTAAAGGCAAGAGAAATAAACCACACAGAGGACATGAGAATTTTTCTTATGGTCTCGAAGACTTGCTGGTCTCTCCTAATCCATGTTGAGGGAGCTTGAACTAATCAAACCAACTCCTTGCGCAATCTTGAGCCTTTCCTCAATCTACTATGGTAGATCTTTCCTGCTCCAAGCGGTGAGCTCTAACCCTTCACAACCATGTTGGATCTCTTTACAAACTTCTTTGAAGAGATCACTGTAGGACCGTAAGGCGCTATCAGAGGGGGTGAATGATCGCCTCCACTTCTTCCACTTCGCTTGATCTCTTCGTGGTTGAAACGACCGCTCGAATGATGCTTGCAGACTTCAGCCATGTACGTGGTTGAACTCACTCATAGACTTCAGCCGTGTATGTGGTCGAACTCGCTCGCAGACTTCAGCCGCTCAAAAATCGTCAACCGCTTGAACGCTTCCGCTCGAACGAGTACCAGCCGAAGACAACTACGTGCTCGATCACACTCAGACGAGGTCTTTTAGCACGCCGCCGACGACGCAAGAAGAACGATGCTCAGATAAGCATCCTGCTGATCAACTTCTTTTGGAATATATCTAATCTATTATTTTTATAATAAGTTTTTGGCTACAAAATGCCCTCACTGCACTCCTAAAAACTTCCTCGATGAAATCTCTAAAGACTAGTTATGTTAGCCTAAACCTCTCCCTGCTTTTATAGACTAACATCCCAATCGTGTCCGATTTAAACACGAACATAGCACCTATTCTCTTCCTCAAATCAAGGGACCCGAAACCCTTTCCTAACACGGGTTTTATTCAAACTCTACCTCTTCCAGCACAAGGACTCTATCCGTAACAGTCCAAACTCAACACGTGACGAAGCCTCCAGGATATCCCCTCCTGTAGCTCCATCTCGCTTCACCATCATCGTTCTCCACGTGCTCCAGCGTTAGCCTGACCACCTCGCACGACATCCTCAACCATCTAGACCTCAGACCTCCCTATCCTAGTTTCGGTCATCCTTGTCACCGACTGTGATCGTCTCCACGTTCTCCTAAACATGCAAAGACCAAAGAAATATTTTTTCGGGCACAAGCTCTCCCCAGCTTGACCGTCATTAGCATAACAACTCATAACACCCTTGTCCATCCAGAGACAAGAATGAGACCATCCAGGACCAATCACCTCATTGCTATCCAAAAAGCAATCTTAGACTGCCGATTACGACTGCCAAAAACCATTGCTTTTAGAAACTCACTCTTATGACCACTCAACATGACCACCGAGCACAACAAGTACTCGTAATCGACAGTCGACTGCAACACTCATGACTATTGCTCACTAACCATCGAGTACCTAGTCGCTCCGACTATCGAGTAACGACATCGTTCCATCAAGCACCAAGTATCGACTCAAAATACTCAAAGATCATAAAGATTGAATCATTCATTTTGACAATGAAATCTACGAGTACCAACTGAGAAGCCTACGGTGACCAATCGTAAAGCCTTTGACTACTGAAGACAACGATGGCAGATTGCATGGTCTAGGACTATTGACAAGACTACACAAGATATGACTATAAGAGCAGTAAGCAAAACCTACGTCTATCGACTACAAAGTCACTGACTATCAACCAGTAAATCCTACGATTATCGAGTACGACCAATAAAGTCCACGACTATCAAAGGTACTGAAGCTATGATTACCTTCAGTGGTCAATCCATCGTGGTCATAGTCGAGTTGTCGTGGTCAAAGTCGTGTTGCCATGTCGAAGTCGTATTGTCGTGGTTGTAGTCATGCATGGTCAAAGCTGAATTGCCCTGGTCGAAGTCGTGTTGCCATGGTCGAAGTCGTGCATGGACGAAGTCGAACGTAGTCGTACAGTCATGGTCGTAAAGATGTGCATGATCGTAAAGCTGTGACAGTCGTAGTTGTAAAGGCATGCGTGGTCGTAAACGGCTCCGTGGTCGTAAACGACTCTTGGACGAAGTTTGCCATGGTCATAAACTGGACATGGTAGAAGCCGTCCGTGGTCGAAAACTGGACATGGTTGAATTACTCGAACTCAAACTTGGTTAAAACCACTCGGAGCTAGTCAAAACCCTAGTAAAATCACTTGAAGCTAGTCAAAACACTTGAACCAAAAATCTTCGACTACGATCACCCAACAATTTTACAAACGCAAATTCCAAAGCAATTCAAATGTCAATTATCCATCATTATTTTTAATCACAACCATCCACATGGTCTAACAATCTCCCCTTGATGAATACATTGACAACACCTCGAAAAACACTCAAATGAAAGAATTTGCAATTTGCGAAAAAATTTGCGATCCGAAACAATGAGTATCCGAGACAACAACCGACCACACACACAACCAAACAAGAACCAACCCGGAGAACAACTTCCAAAGTAAATCGGCAACAAACTCGTGAATGGCCACTGGTGCACCCTTAGCAAGCCGCATGCTCCCCAGTGCATGCGAGCTCCCAAGTACTATCACGGCAGATCAACCGTTGGCCTTTCTCACCACCACCACATGCACCATGAATAAGGCAAATCAAAATAAAAGCAACCATAAAAAGAGTAAGGAAGCTGAGTAGATCGAGATTAGTTTGAGAAAAGGGGGAAACTGTCGTGTGTTAGTGTGTATGCGGTTCAATGTGCGTGCTTGTGGGCCGGGTCATGTGCATGTGTGGGCTAGCGTGCATGCATGCAAGTTGGGCCTAAGCAGCCGAGCATCAGTTGGGCCCGTGGGCCACGCGAGTTGGGCTAACAGTAGGCCGGCCAGGAAAAGAGAGACAGAGGTGTGAACACAAGCAGAGACTAGGGCATTGGGAATTAATCTGAACACTGATAAAATCACCAAGTTAGACAAAACTCAGTAAATGCCACCCCTAAACAAGTGCTAACTATAGTAAAACATAAAAATTGCCCCTTCACTAGATAATTTAAACCATAAGTCTGCTTTATAACTCAGAGGACGAACCGGGGCAGGAAGAGGTAACTGATTTGGCCACAGTTAATACCGAGGTATTCTACGAGTACGAAGGCAAGCTCATCTTTTGATCACTGTAGGTTGTTGTGTTAATTAATAAAACTAAATTCTTTACAACATATATCATTATCTTTGTATTAAAATATCTTTTTAAAATAAATACAGATAAATGAAGAAAGAAAGGAAAAGAGCAATCCAGTTGAAAGGACTAGCTGGGCTGCAAGCTATGAATAATAGGAGGGTAGAGGGTGCCTTGGTCAGGAGAGAGAGAAGAAAAGGTTGGGGCCTCTACATATGGTTATAATATAAGGACCAAACAACTTTCACTTGGGCGGGGGGTCGTACTTCTAGTGTTAACCATTTTCTCATCTTGTGATGAGTACAAAATACTACCCTGTTACGTTATTATTCTCTCCATATGGATAAGTAATATACTAGGTGGACGAAACCAGAACTGGTATAGAACCCAGAAGTGGTGGATCCAAGACGCATATATTAGTGCAGCAGAGTGCTAGGTGTGGGAGAGACCACCCTAACCAACGGTTACTTTAAGGTTAGTAGGTGTTAGGTGAGGGTAAGAAAGCACCCCGGGCCATCGACTAAGAATAGTTAGGTGGAGATATAATAACGGAACTAAAAAACATTCTGTACTCTGGACTTAACACCGCATCTAAGGAAATGTGGAAGACCTAGTTTTAAAGAGCTTAGAGTAACTATGGGTAAAGTGACACAAGCCTATGAGTGCTAAATAAAAACATGAATTCATGCTTATCTTCTGGATTGGAGGCTACAGAGACCATTGGGGGGTTTTCTTCTCACTGGGTGACTAGTAGTATTTGAAATATTAAAACTTGCAAATTCCACTTAATTTGATAATCTATTTTATGAAGGAAAGAGATAGAAAATGAAATAGTGAGAAAGAAATGAATCATACAGTTGCATTTATTGCTATTAATGCTTGCTGAGTATATTGTACTCACCCTTGCTATTAATTCCCTTGTTAGATCCTAGTCTAGCTGGAGAATACCTCAAGTGGGACATGAGTTATCTAGGTTCTGAGGATGCCGCGTGGGATGAGAGTGATCGTGCTAAGGAACCCTATTCAGCAGTTGAGACAAATAGGTGACCTGTAGTGCCTCATCGTCGAGAGATATTATATATAAACAATCCGTATCTCTCTTTTGTACTTAGTATTTATACTAAGGACTATAGTTCTGCGTGGTTAACTGTTGTAATAAAGTACAGTCTCTAGTTATTGTTCTACTATGCAACTCTAGCAAGGCTTATTACTCCCTAAGACGTTGGGCTTAGGGAATAGTAATCTGTTGCCTGGTGTTATGTTCTGAGGATAATGACACGGGGCGTCACAAATAGCCGCCCGCCCTACCCTCTATGAAATTCGACTATTGGCAGAGCATCTAAAGTATTAAAACCTGCTGCGTTTTCCTCGCACCACAGCGTGCCACGGTGCGCGAGAGAGCCCTGGCGGCGACGCGTGGCGAGGCTCCCGCTGGTGCCCTGCTCCCTCTCGCGCTGGCGCCCGCCTGAACCCCGCCTTCCTCCCACTCGCAGTCTCGCGCGTACGCAGGCCCTTGCCCATGCCACCCGTGCCCCCATTCCGCCTCCCCCCTCCTCCCCCGCTCCCCCGTCGCCTCCCCCCTCCCCCCTCCTCCCCCGCTCCCCCGCCGTCTCCCCCGCTCACCCGCCGGCCGCCGCTTCCCCCCTCCCCCGTCCTACCCCGCTGCCTCCTCCTCCCCCGCCACCCCCTCCTCCGTCCTCCTCCCCCCTTCCCCCGCCACCCCCTCCTCCCCCGGTCCCCCCTCCCTCCCCGCTCCCCCGCCGCCTCACCCCAACCCCCTCCTCCCCCGCTCCCTCGCCGCCTCCCCCTTCCTCCCCGCCGCCGCCGCAGGATGGGATGCTCGCGGGGGTGGATGGACTCAGCTGCGGACTTCCCCCTCGCCTCCTCCACCTCCGCTCCACCCGCCGCCTCCCCCTCGCCCCTCTCGCCGCCTCTGACTCCTTCGACTCCGCCCGCGGCGGGAGGGGCCAGTCGGCGAGGTTGGAGAAGCCGGTGTGCGGGAACTGCGCGACGGCGGGGTTCGGGTGGGCGGCGAGGAGGCCGAGGAGGTGAGGCGGAAGCGGCGGGTCGAGTGGGCATGGCGAGGCGGTGGAGAGGCGGCGGGAGGGGGAAGCAGCGGGGCGGGGCGGTGGTCGCTTGGCAGTGGCGGACTCGCCCTCCGCCGTGCGCTCCCGCTTGGCGCCTTCCACCGCAGCACCCTCCTCGCCTTCTACTTCCGGCACCGCTCTCCCGCCGCCGCGCTCCACCTGTTCGACGCAATGCCCGACCGGACCCCTCCCTCCTGGTACACCGCTCTCCCACCTTGATCTGGAAACTGGCTTGCTTTCAATCCGCCCCACCTCATTTTTTTCCCGTCCTCCACCACTGACTGCAACTCGGTGGAGGCTAGGGTTTTGGCGCCCCTCCTGTACGCGCCACTGAAAGCCGCAGCCCCTCTACGTGCACCACTGCTTCCACAAGTGTGCCCGTTCACCAGTACCAACGTCAACCTCCCCGCGGCCCAGAATAGCTACACACCTCCAGCACCAGGCCTCTTCCTCACTAACTTGCTGCTGCCCCCGTCCTGCAGGGATGACCACCGCCCCCAACTCCTCTCCTTTCCAGACATGTTTTTCAATCATATATGGACATGTGGTTCTTCAACCGTATATGGGATATGTGATTCTTGAAGTGCATGTGCTTCCTTAGGTTAAAAATGATGTGTATGATAAGATTGGTGCAGGTCCGTAGAGGTGTTGCTGAGATTATGGTGGCAAGGATGGGTGGAAAAGGTTAGGGAAAACTATTTTGAGCTGAATTTATCTTTTGATTCCCCTTCCTCACTGGTATGCCCATTTTATTTTGCTGTTTAGTTGGGGTTGTTCTGGGCCTGGATGAGCATGTCCTCAAGAATAGGAAGTAAGAATTAAGTTTCCACCAATTCTATACTTTACTAATTGTGTGATATTCATTGTTCCTTTTTTGCTTGCCTAGAATCATTTGTAGAAACATATCATTGGCCATCGTGGCTGAATTTTGGGCAATGCTAGGCTTTATAGTACAGGCAAGCGACTGTATATTTCCTTTACATTTTCAGATGAATGGTGCTCTTAAATAAATGGTGCTGCTTATAATTAGTAGTAAATTTGTAACAGAAGCTACTTTTCTATATAGTAGACATGCATGCCAAAGATTTTTAGGCTTCATAGTTCATTTGCTATAGCAAAAGCGACGTCGTGCTGCACTCACGCTTCACTGTAGTTTGAGTTGTATGATGGTTTTATCCTGTCTGTGTGACATACTTTCGTGCCAATCATGCTTATTTGGTTGCATGTAGATGGTTTCCCTGTGTTACTAATGATCGCTAGGCTATAACTAATAATATCCTTGGATCAAAAGGGATTGTAAAATTTTTTACATAATATAGTATCCATATGATATGAGGCATAACAATCAATGTATCTGTCATACCAAGGGATGCATGGTAAGATATTCCTCTCTTCATTGCAGATTGGACTAAAGTTGTGAAAAAGGCTGCCTTTTGTTTTTTTAGAGACAAATTTGTCATTGCTATATCATCTGTTGTTGCTTGGTTCTATCGTTTGAGTTCTGTGATATGGGCTATATTGCTGTGTTCATGATTCTAGATCTTTCGAGCAGGTCTTCGTGAGCCGATGTCACCATGTTCAATGTGGATGGATGTGGGAATCATCTTTTTGTAGCTGTCTTTTGAATTCTGCAGAAGGTAAACATTTTCCATGCACGATTATCTTTTCTGCAATGATCCTTCCGCTGAAATTGGACTTCATGTTCCTTTTTTCATACGATTACATGGTTCTTTTGATTTTGCTTCGGTTGTAGTTTAGTGTAGTAATGTGATATGGTTCTCACATGGTTCTTTTTGTTTACCTCAAATGTGTATACATTACTTGGATCTCGGTGAACTGTGGTCATGGTTTAATAAATCAAAAAGAGGTAGAAGTATCATAGGAATTAGTTGACAGTCCATTCCTCTTTGCAGTGGTGGTGCAAATGTGCTCAAGGTAAGGTTCAGGACGCGATACTGAACCATAAGATAGATGATGATATAAGATTTTTCTTTGGGTTAATGAGTTTTGAGATGATATATGAACATTGATTGTACTGTGATGCTTGAAATACATCCGAAAAACATAGGCAGGGCTATTATTCTTTTGGTACAGTTCTTTGTTTGTTTACGGGTTTCCTAAATGCCTGAATTAACATGGTCCTTTTTTAATGCCCTGCTTCACCAATTGAAGTCATGGCAAGGCGCGCGAAGCGCGCCCAATGTTCTAGTAGCTATGAACAACAACTCATCGGTGGGGATCTTCTACGTATTTTGTTTGTACACATAGCAATTGTCGCTCTTGTGCTCCTCAAAGAACAACTAATAATCCTTTAAAAAAAAGGACAACTAAGAGTAAATAATCGACCTTGGTTCTAAATCAGAATCTGATTTCAGATAACGAACTCCAAAGTAGTATCTCACACTCCACTGACGCTCCAATGACAGACATGTAAAATGAACACACAAGTCACAGCCCATCTCCGGATTAGGACCCAAACCACCGGGGGAGTCAGAAACCATGGCCTCCAGCTCCAACCCATGCAGACACCAAACAACCGTAGGCACTGCCTGATCTTTGAAGGGAAATGATTTTCTTTACCGAATGAACAACTACAAAAGCACAAGACTGCACAGGACAAAAGAGTTCTTGTCAATGCATTTGTTATAATATACACACTGAAGATGGGGCACGATGGTGGTAAAGAATATTCTGATGACAAAGCAAGCATGCGCGGCGCAACATAAATTTGGTCTGCGATTATTCAATGGGAGGCAGTTGCGTCCAGCGTTTGTGGTGTCGTGAAAAGGCCAATTAAATTTGGAGCAATGTGATGTCAAAGAAAGGCCCACTGCTTCTACTTAATCATGCTATATACTATGCGAATGGAAGACAAACACTGTGATTAAATTCTTGTCTTAACCAAGTGGAACTACACGTGGAATTGCGGATAGCACTGTGAAAGTGAGATCCCATGCATGTTACTACTCACTTTGCAATTTGCAAAGCTGACCTATAAACTGCATAAAGTTATTAAACAAAGTAAGGGTCACATATCCGTCACCAAACGAGAGCCAGAAATAGTAAGTTAAGTTAGCGGTGTGGAGCGTGTAGGCTTGTAGCAAATCGTTAAAGCGAAGGCAGGCTGTGCGTGTGCGCGCGCTCAAGTGGGATCTTGATGCCTTCTTGGCCGCATTGTTTAACCCCCTCCCTGCTGCCAATTAACGTGGTGCCAAATGGAGGATCGCCTTTTCATTTTATTTTCCTTGGTCGGCCGGTCTTTTCGGCTGTGCCACATAGGATGAATTGACACCTTTTGTTGTCTTGTTAGGGTTAGGGCCCATGTATTTTATCCATCAGAGGAGGAGAGCATGTCTTTGCCAACTCAACTTATCTGAGTGGATGGTATAGATTGATCATCATTCATATTGTCTTGTTATATTGAAACTTAGAGCATTTGTAAGCAAAAGTGGCCTGGCTTGGCTGATTGGCTCTTCTCTCTAGGTGTTTAGGGGCTGGTAAGGCTAAAACAGATTTTCTTAAAAAATAATATTTTTTTATTCAGAAATACAAAATTATACCCATGATTTTATTTTTACAAAAGTCACTCCCTGTCGCCCAACCGTTAGGCGATTGGAACCTGTCACCAAACAGCCGAGTGACACGCGGGCAGTTACCCAACCGTTGAGTGACAGGGATGCAGTCGGGCAACAGGTGCTGTCACCTAACCATTCGACAACAGCACCTCCTGTCGCCCAACAGTTTGACGACTACAGCCTAGAGAGAGTGGGCTGGTAGTGGGCCAAGACTAATGGGCCAGCTGGGGGACAAAATCAATATGTTACATATTTATAAATATATGCACACATACATGAAAGTACGTGGGGGATATATGTAAATATATTGACATAAATATATGTATGTAGATGCATGCATAAACAGTACCTGGCCAAGAACCACTCAATTGATAAACCCACATATTGTAACATCAGTAAAATAATAACAAACGATGGGTATAGTAGAAAATCCAAATTTAAATCCAGTAACTAGCTTGAATTGACAGGACGTTTGTCACTTAGCCACCATAGCGTAGCATATTATATGTCCCTATAAATTAAAACAGAATCTTTTAATTTGAAGAAATAAAAGAAAAACCAATGCAAGGATGTTTCCACGGGTAGGGCTGTAAACGAGCTGAGCTCGAGCGAGCTTGGTCTTTCAGGCTCGAGCTCGGTAGAAGCTCGAGTCAAGCTCGAGTTGGAGTCTGAGTTTGGACTTGGGCTCGAGCTCGGCTTGGTCTAAGCTCAAGTTGGCTCAAGCTCGGCTTGTTGAAGCTCGATAACAATTAAAATAATTTATTATGCACTATTTTTCAATAATAAGAAATTTTTGAGTTCGAACTCGGCTTTAGTAAACTCGATAACAGTCAAAATAATTCAAATATACACTAATTTTCAATAATAAGAAAAGCTCGAGCGCGGGTTCGACTCGAGTAAACTCAGTAAGAGTTAATATGTATCACTATTTAAGCTCTAATCGAGGCTCGCGAACTATTCTAGCTCGGCTCGGTGAAACTTGTGAGCTTGAGATCAATTCCGAGTTCAGCTCATATAAAGTTTGAGCCGAGCTCAAATCGAGCCTAGAACAAGCTGAATTCAAGTAGCTCGTGAGCTTCGAGCATTTTTTACAGCCTTATGCACGGGCAATAGAAGGGTTACACTGTGAGGAAATTTTAACCGATATCAAGAGGCTAGCATGTTCATTGTGGCCTCTACCTTAGGGAATGAATGACGTCTTAACCATGTGGTAGTGTAGTTGTTCACAATAGGCGAACGGCTGTAGAAATCCAAATTACAGTACAACAGTACTTCCATAACGTGCGATGCAATTCGACAAGTTGCAATATAAGAAATATTTACAAGCAGACATTAGCCACACTGGTACCCACTAGATTGAAGGTGCATTATGGTGCTGGCACCATTCGTGAAGGTCCGTACGGTGTTGACTTGAGCAGTTTTCCACAAGCCAATCTGCTACACCTGAATGGTAAGGATGCACAAATTACAGATGTGATGTACTGACTCACCTGCAGTATCTCCTTGGACCCTGATGTGTGCAGTATCGTCATACAAGAGATTTGGAGCTGGTCTCCCACGCACATTAGATGGGAGTTGAAAAGACTTATGTGCATAGTTGTGTGGAAGGGCTTTCTGGAAGGCTACCAGCACTGTGGATTCGAGTGCGTGCTGCTTGTGTAACTATACCCAAAAGAAGTTGTACTAGGTCCTACTGACGGATATCATCCAGGTGGTGGGAGCAACTTAGGCGCCCAGCATGTTGGTAAAGAAGAGGACTCAGAGGCCGGTGTTACGGAGGGTGCGGAGGATGTTGCTCGTGACGAGGCTGATATGGTAGATGTAGGAGAGGAAGATCGGTCAACGCATGCTGAGGGTACATCGTATCTCCGTTTATTTGCTCACATGGCTTTACTTGATGAACTAACGATATTTGCACTACATGTCTTACGCCCTGAGGGATTTGGGGCCTCCCCAGGAGATGTGGACACGGACGACTACTTCACGGACATGGACTCGGCATCTCAGCCCACACCCCCTGAGGTTCTCTCTAGGTCCTAGCTCAGCAGTGCACCAGTACCCACACAGCCGTCAGTGTTGTCCACCCCTCCGTCTTTGGGAGCTTGTTAGATCAGGGCTCCTAACCATCTTTCCCTGTCGGGGCTAAGGCTCTGACGCCCAGCACTAAGGAGGAGGCCCAAGCGGGGCCGTACGGGAGGACGCGAACTGGAGTGGGCCGTGGTGATGAGGGAGGGGTGCTGCAGGTGCTATTGGGGGACCTAGTACGGACCATTCATCTACGCTAGCTGTAGTTTTGTTGTTTCTATAATACATAAATTTCATACTTACCATACTTAAATTTTGTACTTACTATGTCATGTCTTTAAAACTATTGCATTCTTAGTTGTACTTTGTATGATGTACGTTTGTTCACTATATATCGACGTCTCTATCGCCAGAAACATCCACTCAATAAATGGTAACCGCAATGACTCGTCCACCATTTAGTTACATACTTGAGGATATTGAACATAACCACGTACAACAGGGAAGAGTATTGTGGTACAAGCTTTTCTAGGCATGGCAACTGGTAGAAGGTAACTAGCGCTACCTACATAAAGTGTCGCAAATGGGGCCACCTCAGATATGGTTGGCCATCATTATAGTGGCACACATATGTGTAACTAGGGTTCGCGCAACAGCATATAGGATCATAGAAACTTCCTATATTGATGATCTCCTCGTTGCCCTTCTTGCGCTGCATTTATTGGTGGATGTCATTGTTCAACTCATTGAGATTGTCAATCCGCGCCTCCAACACTATGATTCAGTTCCATAATGTATCCATGTATGTCACAACATGGCATTAATGGGGATGATTGATCCAATGTACAAAGTTGCATTTTGCCATCTACTAGAAAGTTGGATTAATATGGAAGCTCTATTAGCAATAACATAAAATAAACTATTGACTAACTATACCTCAAAGTGTGGGCACCGGAGGAAACATCATCCGTCTACGAATAGGCCGTCCAAGACCTACATGACTACGTCCTCCCTACGTCTGCATTGCAGCCATACCGGTTGAGCACGCTTATTTGGCATTAAGCGGTAGTTAGGGCCAAAGTCCTTCCTCATTTTGAGGGCAAGGTCTTGCTTTGACGACCCTAGTTGGACTAGCCCCTCAGCGTCTATCATGGTATGTTACTATAGAACGGAGAAGATTCTTCTTACTACGGTTGGTAGGGTCGAGTGCTCCTACTTTCAAGGAGTAGGGCATGCATTTTATAGCCTGCATGGGAAGGCAGCATGCTTTCTGACACAGTGGGTCATGTGTAAGCTTGCAAAGCGATGACGTCACCTCCATCATTAGAGCGGGATGTAGCCTCCTCTCGAAATGAGGTAGCTTTGTACATTGACGTGACCTAACGAGGTAGCTTTTTGCACCGACGTGACCCAACAAGCTAGATTTGCACACGATGTGACCTAGTCAGCCAGCTTTCCACAGGGATGTGACATGACTAAACGAGCCACATTTGTGCAAGCAGCCTTGCGCTGGATGTGACCCGACCAAGTAGCTTTGTGCTGCGACGTGACCCAATGAACCAGCTTTGTGTAGGATGTGACTGAATGACCTAATATATTAGTCGTACTACTCCAGAAGTGCATACTATCCAGATTACCTAAATAACCAAGTGCTCAATAACATACTATCCAGAATAACCAATAGATTAGTCATTATATCCAAGTACAACTTCCAGACTAACCAACAGACTAGTATTTGATAGAGCTTCTAGGGAAGGCACTAGAAGATGTTGGAAAAGCTTGTCATAAGACTAGTGATTACATGAAAGGTTAGTTTGAAATATCATGGATACACCATGTGTAAGTACTTGCTAGACGAAGAGAAATAGTGTAAGTATGCATCTGTAAAGCACAACGTGACCCAATGAGGCAACTTTGCGCTACGACGTGATCTAACGATGCAATTTTAGGCAGCAACATGACACAAGGCTGTAGTACGGTTCCTCACCATGCCCGGTGCATCGCAGACACCAAATTTGCTTCAATTGAATTATGCTCCAACCGCGATCCGCATCACAACTTAAGTATTACCCCAATGGGGTACTCCAGCATCATGACTACAACAATACCTTGCTCAAATAGAGAACCAGTGGGATAAGATCCGTAGGTTCGCAAGGGCTGCTGCATCCCGCAACAAACAAAGAGAGAGTGCTAGAAGGACACCTCCCAGTAACGATGCCCCCCGTAGTAGTAACCCCTACCTCAACATTCCAACTGAGCACTCGCCACAAGAACCGCCCGAGGGTGGAGATGCCCAAGTTGTCAGAATCGTGATCCTGAATCGGATCGGAGGTTCTTTGGTAGGATCGCAAATCGTAGGATCAATGTAGAATCTAAGATCTAACCTGATTCTACTAAAGAAACATTTTAAAAAATCTACAGTGTATTACAATTTACAACACTACTTCATTTTTAAAATTATGCCTTTTGAACTTTTCTTTACAAATTGTAGAGTAAAGGTAATATCATGTGTTATTTTATGATAATTATAGTGAACATGGAGATATAAAAATTAAAATTTTCAATTAAAAGGAAGTATACAAGTAATTATTTATAATAAATCAATATAATCGACATAATTGAGTAGGATCGTATGAAAATTTTGATCACAATCATACAAAAGTTTGGGTAGAATCGTAAGAACATTAAGATTCTACCTTAGAATCGGATCAATCTAGTCAATCTTGGATCATAAAATCATATGATCGTATGACAGAATCGAAATTTTGACAACCTTGGAGACACCACCCCTCTGTTGGTGTAGAGATAGATGCAAGTTCTTCAAGTCCAAGCAGCGGCTCAGCCTCGGCATGAGCTACTGGGGTTGCACAAACTGCGCATAGGAGTATCCTGATCGCCGTTGGGACACGAGCCGCTACCGGTAGCCAGTAAGAACCTGCTACAACTTATTCTCATAACATTTCTCTCCGCAACTGTGCACTAACATCCTCTCCTATCTACCCATAGTCTCCGGATCTGCTATGTGCCTACCGCAGTGGATCGACCGAGAAATTCACTCGCATGACTAGTGGAGTCTTGAATGCGAGGAGTGGAACACCAAGACCCACCACGAGAGAATGGAGGAGCACCGCCACGATGAAGAGCGCAGTGACTGTATCTGGCAGGAACCGCAGGCTCATCTCGAGGCATGCAGGCGTACCGAGCACGAGGCTCGCCAGTAGGAGCACTAGAGAAAGCTCGAACTAGCGGCCAAGGCGAGGGCAACGGGCGAGGAGTACAACGCCTAGTTCACAAGAAAGGGTAAATGGCCACGATTCATGCAGTAGTTCGAGACATTCCGTAGCAACCCCCTACCGGCCATATCGTTCCATTATGCACATACATGTATTCTGGCATTAGTCCGATGCGTCCGTCACAGTGTACCGTAGTAGTATCGATGTTTACTTAAGCAATTACCAGAATTACTATGCCATGTAACCACATCGTATACGCGTTGGTTCAGGAACTCCAATATATTACATGTTCTTTGTCTCCCAACTTATTTTTGGTTGAAACATTTCATCACTCTTATACCTTATGGTGTATTCGCACTGTACAGCAGGATTTGTGTGGATTATATTTTTTTATCCAAGAATTCTGAACCGTGACAACAAAGTTGATACTCAAACTCTACTATATTTATTTACAAATTAAGATCTCAAACGCTAACTTCTTTGCCATATGACATACAATGAACTACCTAAAATATTCCTAACTATCATATAGCACTACTTTATAGTCTAATAACACCATCAACAGACGTTGTTCAATCTCACATCCAAACAAAAAAATAGATTATTTTCTCTAGACCGCAGTCGCCAAACTGTCGAGCGATAGGAGGTGCTGTTGCCGAACGATTGGGCGACAGCACCTGTCGTTCGACCGTTGGACGACGGTATCCTTGTCGCCCAATGGTTGGATTACTACTACGTGTCACTTAGCCGTTGGGCGACAGGGTCCAGTTGCCCAACAGTTGGGCTATAAGTGTTTTCTTTTATAAAAAATAAAAAACTCAAGCATAATTTTGTATTTTCAAATAAAAAAGATTATTTAAAAAATTCGGCTAAAACATGCTCATGACCCAGCTCGACGGTGTGCACATGGCCTACCAAATCAGCCCGGTCTGCATTGGGCCCAGTCTGGCCAGCCGAAAAGTAAGCGGAAATTTCGGCAGTCCGGTCCGCCCTAGGAAGGGCTCACGGCCCCTATACGTAGTAGTACTCTGGTGGCACGAAGCGCCCGAGAGGGATTATCAACAAAACAGGCCTAGCGTCCGCGGCCACTTCGGCCGCTCGGCACGCGCCTCCCGTTCCCGTCCTAGCGGGCAAGCCTAGTCCGGGCGATTCGAGGTCGGAGCGCGGTGTGTGGGACGGGACGGGGATGGGCGCGGTGTGCACCGCACGCATGCGCGTGCACCGGGCAGATTTGTATCCGCTCCGTGAAGTGCTCGGTTTTAGTAGGGGTGAAAACGGATCGGATACAGACAGATAATATCTCTACCATATTTGTTTTCATATTTTTTTTCGGATACGGATATGGATAACTCGAATACGAATACAAATACGAATAATATTGAATACAGATACGGATCGAATACGAATCGAAACGAATACGGTTACGAATATTTATTGGAACATAAAAACCTCTTAAACTATACATCCAAAATTAACGAAAATACGTAAATAGTTCATCTTGTCAAAACATTCATGAAATCTAAACAAGCATAGTCTTTTCATCCACAATGAAAATATACCCAATAGTCGATCATAACATAACTACATAAGTAACAACAACGTGCAATTCATGGAATACACATGATGACATGATAGCAATTTGAACAAACATAAAAACATTTCATTCCTCCATTTCATCCATCAAGTTGTAACAGCCCAGGTTTTTATTAAAATAAAAATAAATAAATAAATAAATACAAATTAATTAAAATAAAATTTAAATTAAAACAAGCATTTTTGTTGCCTAAATTTTATTTTTGGGTTTTGCCCTGGATTTTCTGTTTCTGAAAAAGCCTGGTTTGAAAAGTAAATTAAGTGAAAATCAAAAAAATAGATATTAAATAAAATGATATTTTGATTTTCTATAAAAATCCTACTTTAAATTAATTATTTGGAGTTATTTGGCTTTTATTTGGTTTCCTGGATTTTCTGGAGTTTAAAGGTCTACTTTTGAAATTAAAAAGTATTTTTAAGTATGAAAAGTAAATACCAAGATTAGTTGGAAATATTTTTATTAAGTCCAAAATGTCACAAGGAACTTCTGTGAATTTTCCTGGAATTTTTGGAGTTTATTTCATATTTTTCTGAGCTTAAATGAATTTCCCAGGCTTTTCTGAAATCCAAAAATAAAAATTAAAGTCCCTCCCCTCGGATATCCGTTTTCATATTATCCGAATAATCCGTATTCGTATCCGTATTCGACGGATACTAGGCTTACTGTATTCGTATCCGTATCCGATAAAAAAATCCGTATCCGTATCCGATCCGAGAACTATCCGAAAAAAATCCGATCCGACACAATCCGTATCCGTATCCATCCGGATCCGGCGGAAACTATCCGATCCGTTTTCACCCCTAGGTTTTAGTGCGCTGGTGCCGTGTGGATGCAGTGCAGGCGTTGCATGCGGCATGCCAAGCGTGGTGGCATACTGCCTATGGCCTGCACGTAAGACGTAAGTAAGGCAGAACTTAAACGAAAATTGTCGAGATTCACTATTTCACTGTAGAATAACAACATATATAATTTATAAATAATGTTGTGCTATATGGTAATGTGTTCGGTATTTTTTAGCATCAGTACTTAAACATAACCGATGACAATGTATGATGATAAAAAAGAGTGATCAAAATGCTTATCAAAATGATCGAAATCTCGTACTGAGCTGCAGCTGCATCAAGCAACTGGACAACTGGTGAGTGCAAAACCGATGGACAAGAGAGTGAAAACTGGAACCGCTCCTCATGTGTTCGGTCTCCTTTTTCGAAGCCCACATGGTTGGCTCGCTGCTTAGCCCAGGCCTACCTGCTCCCAAGCAGGCCGCAGGCTGCGCAGCATTCACCAGTTTGTTTGGCACTACTTCGGTGGCAACAGCCTTGAGCCCGTCTGCCTCATCGCACGGCACGAATCGCCCGAGGGGGAACCGCGTCCGTGGCCACGTACGGCCCCTGCCCCACCTCGGCCGCTCGGGCTAGGCGCGCACCTCCCAACTCAGCGGGCACGGCGAGGCCCGGTTATCGGAGGCGGCACGGCTATTCGGTGCGCGGCGCGTGGGACGGGGATGGCGCGGTTGCGCGTGCCGTTTGTTTCCGTTCGGTGAGATGCTCGATTCTAGGTGCGCTTCTGCCCTGTGGAATGTGCATGTGAGCTGCATGCGGCATGCCAAGCGCGGTGGTGTACCGGCGCCTACTGGCTAGGGCCTGCTTGTAAGGCATTTGACGGCACGCATGTGAATGTGCGGCGGCTTGCACTGAGCGCGCGGCTGAGCCTGTGGGCTCCGGAGTACCAATAGCATATCATCGAGTTAAGCGATCACAGGGTTTTTTTTTTTTTTTTTGCCTTCTGCAGTATGTCAATATCTGTCACATGCTGGCACCTGGCAGATGTGAATGTGAAACCCAGTCACAGCTTGACTGCTGGAGCTGAGACTGAAGCAAGGCTTTTGATGTGTCGTAGGGGGGTTCATGCACACCTGCTGTTTTTGTCTTCGGCTTACAGCTGCGGTTTATAACTTTTAAATTATTTATAAAAGAAGAGTACGGAGTAACAGAAATTCACATACGATTTTGGCCAATATAAATGAAATCACTACAGCGTATGTTACAATGAACTTATAGACTCTCGCTTAAAAAGATAGTTCGTTTGAAAGCTAATTATTATAGAAAACCGAAAACGACTTTTAGAAACTGAAAGAAGAGGCTCGGTACTACGTACGAGCCTAGTAAGCCGGAGAGCATATGGGCAAGGCTGCACTTCATGTGAGCTTTTCCCCATCAGGCACACATAAAAATCTACAAAAATAACCTCCATTGCCATTTCAAATAGCGACATCTAGGACCGGTATGGAACAGAGAGGGGTGAATGGTGCCTTCAAATTTTTCCTCAAGTATTCGTGATAGTCACTCCAATATCTATGAGAATCTATAAAAATCAGAGGCCAACCATCACATACAAAAATCCAAGTGAAAACTGAACAAAACGACCCTCGACGTGCTCAGAGGATAGACCGAATAAACAGTAGCCGGTCAGACCGTTACAGTAAAATCAGCATGGGAATAGTAAAAATAACACTATTTCAAAACCAAAAATACATAAAACTTTTGATCCGTAGATCCAAATGACTTGAAACTTGGCATTCACTTTCTTTAGAATGTCACAAATCATTCCAACCAATGATCGAGAGAATCAATGTTAAAGTTATGACCTTTTAAATTTGAAGAAAAGTTGCGCCAAAATGGGGTAAAAATAAAAAATGGTGAAAATGACTTACTTGTGGGTGGATGATGACCAAGATGACTCTAAATATATTCCCACATGTCACAGCATGTTAAAACACCAAACGAATCAAGCCGAAATCAACTGGATCAAGAAATAACTCGGAGAGACCAAAATAAGCAAAAACCGAGCAACTTCAAGAATTTACCAAACCAGATGCCTAAATAGAAGGGGATTTATTTACAAGGTATATTCTATCACTAACTCGTCCTTGGCATCCAACAAGATCAAGAAAGGGAGAGAGAAGATCAAAACTAACCAAATCAAGAGCAAATCAACCAAAAAAACAGGGATCTATGGGAGATGAATAGAGTTGATATGTTGCTACTTGAGGACGAAGGTTTTGTAGCCATTCCACCTGTGTAATATCCCATTTTGGAAAGTTCAGAGTTCTTGTTTTAATTTGCTAAGTTGGTCTCTTTTTCGAGTTTACTATTGGAAAAATAAAAATCATAACATGAACTCAAACTCAATTTGGAAATTCAAAATGCAAATTCAAATTGGAAACCCCAAAAATGAAAAACCCTAGTGTGGGCTAAGCCCACCCGTTCCCACTGTTCCCTGGCCTACTAGGCCCCTGGTTTGGCCTAGCCTAGCCTAAGCCACTGCCCTCTAGCACCGTGCGTGCTCTAGTCGTGCTCTACGCATGCCGCACGCCACACTGTGCGTGCTTGGCTGCCACTATATCGCTACAGCACTACGCCACCCTCGTGTGTCGTGTCCTCACTGCATCCTCGCCACGTCCATACATCGTCAAACCCTACCTAGCCTCCCCGCTCTCCCTACCGCGTGTCCTGGCACACCACCACGCTGCCTACCCCCATGCCGCGCTATGCCTATCTTGCCTGTTGTGCCTCCATTGAGCCCATGCCATCCCCTGTGTCGTGCCGCACGCTGAGCCGCACCACCCTCGAACGCCGAGTCACCCTGCGCACAAGTAATTCCGCACTACATCTCCCCTGCATCGGTGAACATCGTGACCTTCCTTGCCAGCGATGAGCCACGCTCTTCTCGATAGGAGAGATGCCACTGTAATGCTGAGTTTAATTAAGAAACTTAGTTAATTAATACTTAATGACTATCATTAGTTTAGGTAATTAGTCTATGGCATATAGGCCCTGCCTGATTAAGGAAATCTTTTTAAATTAGTTTAAAGCCTAAGAGTCACTGACACATGGCCCCATTTTATTGTGACCTACACAGTGTTAGGCCCCACCTATCAGTGTCTGAGATTTTCCTTTAGAAAATTATTTCAAAAAAGAAAATAAAACCCAAAGGGTTCCACTTATCAGCCACTATGGCTTTTCTAGTAGAGAAATAAATCAAAAACAAAATTAAAATTAGTGGACCCCACCGATTAGTGAGAGAGAGTCTCTCTCCTCTGTTTATTTTGGTATTTAATCCTGATTTGAACTTTGAAAAGCCCGTTCTTACTCATTTTAACACTAAATTTAATAAAACTTATTTGTAAATTCAAGATCTTCCGAACGGAAGTCAAAACTTTCAAGACGAACCAACTTGTGAACCAGACGAGTCAATATTTTGATCATGTTGAACTTACATTTTTATGCAAGTTATATTTGTTTAAATAATCAAATTGTATGCTTTTATTTGTTATGCAAATTTATGTTCACCTTAAGATTATAGATACGTGCCTATCAATCATTGTATTATTGTACCTCACCCATTGGACAATTGAACATATAATCCTTATTACCATAGAAATCTAATGGTAACTATACTAGTTATAAGTTGTATCTAAGCACCATACTTAGTCTTGCTTAGATACCTAGGGGTATTAAATTGCATTGTCATCATTTCAATCATAAAATTGATTTTGTATAGTCATTGCAGAGAAATGACTTGTATGTTAAGATAACTTAAATTTATGTTTCTCAAAACCATAAAACTTGATTTACATATCTAGTGGGATGGTAAGAGGTATTAGTATGGATGTAGCACGAGAATCTATGGTTTGTGGTAGCACCACCTAGATAACACTAAAGATTGAATCTTGTGATGACTTCTCAATATAAAATAGTGCAATCAAAAGTCTATAATGGGTAAGACCTAACTAACTAATTTGCATCCACCAGTGTGTGTTGCATCATTGGAGTGACCCATGGGTCATGTCACTGGAGTTAAGCCGTTGTGAACACAAGTCATGTCACTGGATTTAAGCCATCGTGTGGCGCAAGAGAGATCTTGCTGAGAGTGGATGTAACCCCACTAGGATAAAACCTTAGCAAGTGTAGCCTACAATAGATGATGCATTGTAAAGGTCTTGTAGCAATCTTCTTGATTCACATGTCCAAGAAAATATGTGAAATATAACAAGTTAATTATCTCTTATGGGTAAAGTATACGGTCTCTGCAAAGTGAAAACTATTCAAACAGTTGTATCCACGGTTATAGGCAGGCATGAAAATTTACTCGAGTTAGTGTCTATTTGTTAAACTCTGTGGGTGGGTTGAAAACTTGCCAGGTGGATGTAGCCCTGAATTTGGTTTGCCCTGGATAAATGTAACCCAGTAATGATAATGAGTGGATGGAACCCTAGTAATAAAAACTAGCATGTGGTGGATGGAACCATATAATAGATGAATAGAACCTGAACTGCTATTAATATTGCACACTTTGGTTATCTTTAATAAAAACATGTTTTAGTAAAAAAAATGCTAAGTCACATGGAATTTCTTATTTATTGTAGCTTTTAACTAATGCCTTTAGCAAATAAAAGAACCTGAGCCTAACTTTGTTGAACCTTGCATATATAATACTGGTTGTGTGTTGGCTCACGGAGCACACTTGTTTGTGCTCGCCCTTACTCACTAAATACCTCAGAACACACGGACCGATATCAATATGCAGACTACGATGCCCAGGAGTTGATGGAGGAGAAGACGATGGAGATTAGGACATTCTCTAGTATTATAGTTTTTAGCTCAAATAGGTAGACTTTGTTGGTGACTGTATGTATATCTATTATCCAAATTCTTGGAAAGTAGTAAGGCATCCTTTTCCCCCTAGTCGCTTGCTCGTGGCAAGATGTGGTCTTATCTTTTTCCATTGGTTCTGCTTCTGCTTTTGTATTGTATCTATTTGGCCTGATTAGCCCTTTGTGTAAACTTAGCTCGATGTGGTCTATTTAGACTCGCGTTTGTAATATTAATGACCGATATCACTACAACAAAATGGTCTCATAGAGATGTTTTTCCTTAGATGTTTTTTTGAGTGTCTTTACGTTGAGAACCATGTAGCATATAAAGACATTTCTTGAGTTGTTTTAGAAGTTATCACAAAATTAGAATTTTAATTAAACTCTGAAGGCATATAAAAAATAAAAAATAATCTATTTAATGTGTTAAAAACCTCCACATCTTCTTTCTCTACCTTATCCTAGAAACTCTTGATCCAAGTTCTCCCCTACACCTCCCCAACCATCATTGCTCCAGATCCCCCCAGCCCCAGGTGATATAGAGTAGGCACTGCCAGACCGCCCCTCCGCTCAACTCCTCCTCCCAATCATGATGGCGGTGTGGGCGAACGAGAGCGAGCACAGCTACTACGCGCTGTAGTGGACGCTCCTCCACTTCTTCTCCCCCGACCAGTAGCAACAGTAGCAGTACCGCCTCACTGTCATCAACGCCAAGCCCACTGCCACTGGCCTCACACGACTAGGTATGCGTGCATCCTGCATCCATCTCCCTCCCTCTTTCTTTCTCTTGATTTCTTTTGATGTGGGATTGGATGGGATTAGATTCGTACAAAACATCATTAATCAATTCAGGTGCAATGGACATGCTACTGTTTGTGGAGGTGGACCTGAAGTGGAGCTCCAAGCACATCCTTGAGAAGGCCAAGGAGCTCTGCGCATATGTCGGTTGAGACTTCTTAATTTTCACCATGAAAATTCTCCACCATTGATCCCTATGGTGCTCCTCCCTGTGTGATCCTTTAAGGCCCTGTTTGGAATGCGGGAATTTTTCCCGATTCCTGCGGGAATTGAACTGTTTCCTGCAAAATTCCTGTGAAATTCCTCTGTTCCAAACAGGCCCTAACCATGGTGAGTTCGCCACAGGTGAGCGACGTTGTCTTCGAGGTGGTGGAAGGGGACGTGAGGAACGTTCTCCATGAGGCGGTCGAGCGGCACCATGCTGAGATGTTGGTCGTCAGTAGCCATGGCTATAGAGCAATCAAAGGGTCTTGCCTTTTTGCTACGCCTGCTCTATTGTCCCTTATTTAAAAGGGAAATACTTGTTCTTTATAATAACCAGCAATAGAGACAATAGTTATATCTATAATATTATAATTAAAAGAATGCAAATTCTAATGGTATAGTAGGCAAGTTTGTGTCTGTGCATGGATCATTTGAGTTCAATTCTATCTCCAACATCTCACGTGTTAATTTTATACAAGATTTCCTCAACTATGCATGCATACATATTACGGTACAAATTAACTCTATGTGCACTTCCATAGATCAAGAAAAACCATTGGTTATGATTTATTGATCATAAAAAAAGGTCTAACTAATTAAGAGCTAGATGATTTTCTTTTTTGAGAATTTCTAGTAATTACTCTCATTTATGAGGTAACATCAATCAGTTATGGATTACTAAGCATAATTAGGGTTCACCAAATTAAGGGTCGGATGTTTTTTATTTTTGGGAGAATTTCAACAATATTTCTCTTTTCTCTTAGTCGATGTAATCAATCATCCTAAGTTCTTTACTATATGATAGATAACACCTAATGGTTGGTATAGTTCAACTTTAATTAGAATCCACCACATCGATGGTGATTCTAGAAAAAAAAATTAAAGTTGTAAAACACACATTATTGGGAAACGTGCAAGTAGAATAAATCTTGTGTTTTTTTAGTTTCTCCTTTTTTTCCTTGCCGAGTGCCACTTTTTTTCCCTCCTTGTGCGTGGCTTTTACTCATTTATTTTGCATATCCATATCCTTCTCTTTCTCTCATACATGGATTTTAGTGTGGGCTATCTAGGATTCTTTTCATTTATTGGGTTCATCTAGAATATATAATGGGTAATTTTGTCTTATAAGATTTCATGTTTTATCTAAGACATCCACCGGTGATCATTTAATAACCATAATAAGGGTCTAAATCGAGAGATGGATGCTTTTCTCTTTTTTTCTAAGAATTTCTAGCTGATTTCTCTTTTTTAAGCAACCGTGGAACTCATTCGATTGAATTTTAGAATATAATACATAGATTTTGTTTTTTGGGTGGTTATCGTATTGCTAATTTTTATTTTTTTCCCCTGAATTTTACTTATTTTGGATTGTACTTGACATGGACTCTATTTTTAATTTGCTAATTTTTATTTAACAATTATTTTGAATTTTAGTTATTTATGGATGTTACTTTAGATGTTGCATGGAAATCAAGTTGCTAATTTTCTTTATTTTTAATTTCAAATTTTATTTAATTAAGATTGTACTTGATATGTGATTCTTTCTTTTAATATGAGCTATTCTAATTTGGGTCCGTGAGATAGATGGTTAGATTTTTCTAGTTAATACGGGAGCTTCCTAGAATGTCTAATTAGTGTAGGTTTATAAATTAATATTTCTAGAATTTAGTTTTTGAATTTGTTTACAAATCAAATATCTAATCATCCTCTAATTTTTTTAGTTTTAGGCTAGAATTCGTGTAAGAAAACCAACTTATATTTTCTTTTTTTAGGGGTTTATTTTGAAATTCATATGGAAATCAAATTGCTAGCTTTATTTTATTTATATTCTGAATTTTAGTTAATTTGGATTGTACTTGAACTCTTACTTTTAATTTACTAATTTTTGTTTAATTATTATTGTGAATTTTAGTTATTTATGGATGTTACTTTGGAAGTTGTATAGAAATTAAATTGCTATTTTTATTTTTTAATTATGAATATCTTATAATTTAGATTGTACTTGTGAATTTCTATTTCTTTTAATCTAATCTGTTATATTTTGGATCCACCAAATTAAGGACCGGATATTTTTCCTTTTTGTGAGAATTTATAGCATATTACTATTTTTTGGCAACTATAAAATATTTGTCGTCGACTTTTAGTATATTAGATATATTTATGTAATATTAATAGAAATATATTATTTAAAGAACCATCGAGGACGTACTGTCTTATGATAACTACAGTTTTACTGCATGCCTACATCATGACATGCTGCTTGCTTGTAACGTGAGCTGTACACAGGATTGATGGCGCCTGCAGATCAAGCGTGTATTGAACTTGACCAGCGAACTCGATGCATTTTTTCCCCTTGAGATGGAACGCACGCATGTGGTTAATTGGGTATCCTACCCTGCCGAGTCAAATTGACGAAGAAGAAAACTTAATTCGCTATTTCTTAATTTCAGCTTCAGTTTCAGTTTCAGTTTTTGATTTCTGATTTTTAATTTACTATTTCTTAGGGCCTGTTTGGTTGGTGCCTAACTTTGCCATGCCTAAACTTAGGCGATATGTGGCTGCCACAGAAAGTGTGGCTAACAAAATCGAAGCCACACTTGTGGCAAAGTTTGGCAAGAAATTGAGTCTATGACGTGTGGGGCCGGGTGCTAAGAAAGTGTGGCATGCCACAGTTACGTCAGTGAACCAAACAGCTACCTAAAAACTGTGACACGCCTAATTTGTGGCTAGGCAACTTCTGGTCATGAACCAAACAGGCCCTTAATTCTATCTTTTTCTGACTATTTTATAGTTTTTCCTCGTATTTTTTCGTATTATATGTGATAGGCTAATATATGTTTTTATATTTAATTATATTAAATAAATCATCATTTGTTATAATTAAAAAATGAGCTAATTTGCATAAAAAAATCGAAAGCCATCGCCGAAGCACCCTTAAATCTGAAAAGGGTTTTGTACGGCCGACAGGTTTCAGAGGCTGCAGCGCATTGCATGGCACGACTAGCTACGAAACAAACGCAGCGTGCCACAGAACATGGATTGCCTGTTTCAGTTTTATATGCGCCTCAGACATCAAAGATTATTTTGCACAGGTCTTCAGGGCGGTCAACAAGCCATGCATCACTAATAATAATTTAGGCCAAAGAATCTGCATCGACTCACTAATAATAATTTAGGCCAAAGAATCTGCATCGACCTTTCTACCTGAAAGCTGATGAGTGTCAGGAACAACAGCAAGTACACATCTCGTCAGACAGGCAGAGATACGTCCGATGGATGCCTACTCTTCAACTAATCTAATCCTTGAGCTGTCCCGCTCAATAAATACCAGTTAGCTTACCCGTAATCTCATGATTGATTGCTGCTTGAGCTGTGTGATGTTCTTCCGTTAATTGTATTTAGTCCCGATCTTAAGCCTAAATATCGGTCGTGTTATTCAAATCGATCCGTCGCCATTTCCTATTCGGGGTCGTGGAGACTACATGGTTGAGAGACTGACGATGTGTCTCGTGAAAAGCCTAGCTTAGCTAGCAAATTGTCATTGAAATATAGGTGGCTACACCAATCGGATTGTGCACCGTAATGCTACTTGGCACGTAATCGCTCGATCCTTGATAGGACCTTCGCTTTTAGTGACAAATTAAGCTGAATGGACTACACTGTTAAAGTATTTCTTCCACTCTTTTTTACTTAACATTTTTTTTATTCTTTACTATCTTTGAGATATAACTTTGATTGCTACTTTTTACAGTTTTATAATATAGTGATAAAATTATAATATTATAAAAAATATTTTTATAATAAATCTAATAATATAATTTTTGTATAGCTAATCTAGATAATTTTAAACTGATTGGTGATCAAATATTAAAAATTTGCTAGCACGGATACAAAGAAGTAAAAAAAAAACAGAGGACCAGTACCGGTCGCGCTGCTTCGTCTGGTATTTTTTTCGCAGCCTTGTTTATTCATCAGTGCGTGGTGCTTGCTGTTGTACCTTTAGGTTTTTTCTTGTAGTGTCGTACCAGAAATTAAAACATGGACAGCACACAGCCGGAAGTTGTTGTCCCGGTCGCTTCTAACTTCTCACTTTTAATTTACTACTAGCTGCATATAAGCGCGGCGCACGTCGCGCTAGCTACCGTGTAGACAAAAGTAAAAGAGACGATAATTCGCAGGGGTTTAATAAAAAAAATCGAGGACACATGCGTAATTTAGGAAAAATCAAAGGTCTTTTTTGTAAAAAAAATCGAGGACTTGTAAGGACCTGTACGTAAGTAAATAAGGACCTAGACGTAATTTTGGAAACCCTCGGGGTGCTATCAAAATTATTTTTGGGGAAAAAACCTGCAGGGACTTTTTTGAAAAATTCAGGGACCTTTTCGCGAAGAAAAAGGACCTTTACGTAATTTCGAAAAAGGACCAAAAACCGGGCGCCACGCGCCGGCCGGCCGAGGGAGGGGGCGACGTGGACACGCTGGGGGGCCGGAACCCCCCCAGGTTTGTATAGTTGATGATTTCTTAATTTTATTTTCTTCTAGCCTTTCAGCACTTTTGGGGTTTTTAATCTTTTTTCTGTATTCTTTTATATTGTCCATGATGAACCAACCTGTTTTTTCCATTTTAAAATTTTTAAATTTTAATTAGGCCAAATAAACCACTATTAGCTACAACGAAAAAAGTTATAAGCCATCGCCAAACTGAGCGCCCCCGTTGAACCAACATCGGTATTGTTCGTTGGATCATATCTGAGTGAGAGTAAAGTGATGGGAAGAAATTATTGGATCAGTGACGAGTTAAAAGGGTAAATAACTTTTTAAAAAAATTCTTAGTTATTATCAACTCTTTGTAGCGAAAATACAAACTTACAAGATCATAAAACTAAGAGTCCAAGAACAAAAATCAATTGAGACAACTATATCACCACTAGTTAGACCGCCGGCTAAACTCCGGTCTGACCGCTCGGCCAGTTGGACCGCGCATGACGCCAATCTAATCGGGTTGCCGGTCGTACTGCTCGGTTCCTTGAGGTATGACCACTCGTCGAGGCTGAGAACAAAAGGCAGTGCACACAATCCGAGAAAAAGAGCTAACTTGTAAATAACTGATCCAAATGCAGTGAAATTTGGCACAAACTCTCCCTAATATGCCAGGAACCTATTCAAAACAAGCAGAGTTGCACCAAAACCGAGCAAAAAAAAGGGAAACCTTGATCTGCTTTCACTCGTGAGTTCTTGATGATCTAGATGACCTTGCATGCGTTCTCCCATGTCATAGCCAGCTAGATCACACTACGAACTCAAGCCAAATCACTCACAAAAAGCAAAACTCCAAATTCAACTCTCTCTTGAGGAAAACTGGGCAAACTCAAGAACTCTCCTTAGAAGGTGGCTAGATGTATGGGATCTGATCTCTCAGAGATATATCCATCTTTTACATGTCTTTGGCACCAGAAAAAAAATCAAGAAGAGAGAATCCAAACAAAAATGGCAAGCAAATCAAAAGCACAAGAAATGATCTATGGCATAACTCATTGGGCAAAACTTGGATATTAATTTCACTTGAAGAGAAAAGTTTTACAGCCACTCCCTCATGGATTTCAAAGGTGTAAGTCTAGAACACACACAAAAGGCTCCACACAAAGAAACCATAATCTCTATCACTCTCTAGTTGATTCATCTCTCAACACACATAAGGCCTTATATAGTGTAGGCTCTTGCTTCCCAGTTAACCCTAGCAACTAACAACCCTTAGTGGATATAACCACTTACAAATGGAGAAACCCAGTAACCCACACACAAACTAATTTTACACTTCACATACTTGCACATTTTTCAAAACAAATATTTCATAGCTCCAATAGCTCAATAAGACGCTACATCCTTAAAGACATGACCTAAAACCACTTAGACCAATGCCGCGGTTTTGTAACTCGTCACTCCACCTGGTATTGGATAATTTTCTCAATTGTCATCCACCGATCTTCACAAAGATGCGATGCTGATGTCTTGTCACCAAGATCATACTCCTGTTCTGAGGTAGTTACTACTTGAAATGCCCGAGTCCTATGGCACACCACATCATACTATAGTCTGTGATGCTTAATTATTTGCCGCCAAGATTGTACGTCTTTTCCGAGAACCGTCACTACTTGAAATACACAAAGTCCAATTGTCACACTACATGCACTCTCTTGCCTCCTCACGATTCTTGTCTTTCTCATGCACTTCTCGGCTTGAGATGATGCTCCACATAGAGTTACGAGACACGCCATGGCCTTAGGACTCCTTCCATAGCCTCGGACTAACCGCAACAATCATCAAGCACCTACACATCAAAGAATAAGCAATCGATCCGAACACAAATGACATGTACTTGATTCTTATTAGCACAACACATGTATGGACACATACCATGACTCACACTTGCATGGACTGCTATGACCAACATTTATATGGACTCTGCCATGACTAACACAATCAAAATCAACTCAACTCAGTACATTTCCACAGAGGCTGGTCTAACTGCTAACCACAGCCTGTTCAGACTGCCACCAACCAACTTCAGCAACCCTCGGTAACAGGGAACCGGACTGACCGCGGCACCCATACCAGTTAGATCGCCTAACACCTAGCAGTTTGACCGGCCGTTACACGACCAGTCAGATTGCTTGACACCCTAGCCAAACCGCCATTATAAGCCCGGTCAAACCGCTCTCCTCTGGTTATACCGCAATTCTAATGCCGATGCTATCGCACCAGTCACAACTCAAAACCTCCAAATGACCTTCTTTGAAAAATAGCTACTGCCAACTATAGGCCGGTACTACCGTACATTGGTCAAACCGCCACCACGGTCGATCAAACCGGAAGTTGATTAGACTAACATTATAAGAGCAACTCCAAGAGAAGAGCTAAATCATTTTCTAAAGGTAAATTTGGCTATTATTGGAGAAAAAACGTCTCCAATAGACTCTGTAAATGACTCTCCAAATTTAGTAGCTCTCCATCCCTCCTCCTTCGCTCTCTATTTTTGGATAGCCTACCTCGCTCACCATCTAGCCTCTTGGCGCGGTCGGCGTTTCCTTCCCGCACGCTGCGCCCCATTCCCGCGCGTACGCGACCCACCGTGCGCCCTCTAGTTTAGATAGCCTGTTAGAGTAGTCTTGTTTTTTTGGGTGAGATTCATTTTAGAGAATAGCTAAATCACTAAATTTAGATACTTCTTTTGGCTAATCTCTTGGAGTTGCTCTAAGGCCGGTTAGACCGCTAGCAACAGAAAGCAACAAGTCAAGATGCAAATACTTAAAATCAAACTCAAACTTATATATCTAAGCACAACCACAGTTAAATACTTATCATAAACTTAGGATGACCTTTACATGGTCTTACAGAAATGTAATTTTCGGGTTGGAGATCGTTGAAACCCACCACCAATACTATGTGGTGCCGTAGCTCCATTGATCTCTGATTCAGTTCAAGTGTCATCATCTTGCTTAAGGACATCATATGCGTGATATCCAAGCAAATTGACTGCACTGCATTGCTAAGAGAACTGTCCTTTGGCAAATTGTATACTTTAATCATGAAAGATGATTAAAACCATTGCCAGAAATAAGTACTACCAATTCACCGTCTGAAAGATGATCCCGGACCGAACGGGCGAAATTAGAAGTGCCAACATAGGCTTTGCGGAAAGTTGAAAGCATTGGTACATCTAACAACGCAATTTACTCTACAAAATTTACAAATCAAGCGTTGGGCAGTCCCAATGGGTGGTTTCTATGGCATTAAATAAGGTGCCAAGTAGGCAAAATGCTGATGTGTCATTAGAGTTAAGGAGGAGAGATAAGGAAATGGTTTCTTATACAAGAAACCATGTCTACACGGTAACCAAGATAGAAAGAACTGTGATAGGTAGATGATAGGAGAAAGAAGATAGATGATTGGATGAAAATTTTATTTGTAGAAACTATCCATTGGGAGTATAGTTTTCATGGATAGTGTCTATATTAATTGACAAGTATAGAAATTACCTCATAGTTTCTGCATTGGGAGTGCCCTACAATCACTTTTCTCTACCAATGATTGAAAAAACGAACACCTTCTTGGTTAATTCAACCGGGGTTAAAGAAAGCAAGTCCCAATAAAGACCATCTGGTCGTATTGCACGCATGTCTTGGGGACCATGTATACTTGACGCAGACGGGAGCATCGATCCTATTGGCTATTGTAGTCGATCCCAATTTTTTTGGACGAGAAGACGGGGGAGAAGAGATGAGAAAGACCGTTCGGCGCCTCACCTTCTTTTGCGCTCCAAAATTTACAGCGTTCATTCTGCAAGTGTCGACACTGGATATTACTGCAAAGTTTTGCTGTTTGGATGGCATCTTGTGACTGTATTTTGAACTTTGTGATGCTCTTGGGAAGAAATGGAGATGGTTGGTGAGTTCGTAGGGTTGATGTCATGTGCCCCTGAGTACGAAATGAGTGCCAGCTGATGACAAATCCACGAGAGCTTAATTAGGTGAGGTGACGCTTTCGGCACCGCTGATAGGCCGATAGGAGCGAAGCAGGGTTACGGGCCGCTCAAGGTATAGATCCTGCTCGTTTTAACTTCGGTGCTTTTAGTTTTTAATTTATTATTTTTTTAGTTTTTTTAGTTTTTAATTTTTAGGCTTTTTGGCCTTTTTTTCTGTATTCCTATGTATTATTCGTGATGGGCTAATCTATTTTTTTTCTATTTTTAAATTTTTTTAAATTTAATTACGTCAAATAAGCCACCATCAACTACAATGAAAAATAAATCAGCTACAGTAAAAAAGGCTATATGCCATCGCCAAACTGAGCACCACCTAAGTTTATGACTTTCAGCTATGGTTGTTGATTTTTGGCTATAATTACACTGTATCAGTTGTTAGTTTTTTAATTATTCAATTAAAGAAAAATAAAAAAATTAAAACAACATTATATCTTCACATACAATGTAAAGAAAAAAAGCAAAAACAAAAAACCCAGTAAACCCAATTAGATACCAATGTGTTCTAAAATGGCTTCTAGTTCAAATAAATCAAAAGTAAAAAAAAATAAAAATCAAAGCCATTTAAAACGGAGCTTAAGTATGGGTGCATCTCTTGCTCAGCAAATTCTAGTTACAGGGTGCCGTGCAATGACGCACCAGGACTAGCCGATCGATGATGCATATTTGCATGAAAATTCTGTGCTATAAATTGGTGTCTATTAGCTCACCGCAATAACATAGAAGATTTGCATGAAAATTCTCCGTCAATGTTCGAAATCGAAACTCAAATTTCTTGTAACCACATTTGCTTACAGACAAAGCTGCATCATCCTGAAAAGTAAATACGGGAGTCCCTTCAGGGAGGCGCGAAAAGGACCCTTCGCCCGCGAGCAGCGGAATCTATAAATTACTCACCGATTTCCCTTTTCTCCGATCCCTGGCCCACCTGCACGAAGCCCTGCGGAGCGCAAATCTGGGTGCATTGTCGTGGGGACGACGCAATTACCCACGGATTTCCGGTGCGGGGACAGCAACAGCAGCACTGATTGTTACACATGGCAGTCCTATGCCTGTTACAGCAACAAGGAGATTTCTCCGGGTAATGCCCGTGGGGCGCACAGCAATTCGTGTCTGTGCCAAATCAAGAAAACCTCATAACTCTTCGTGTCATCTCTCTCTCAGGTCTCGACGCAGCAGCAACAGCTCTAGCTGCCTTGTGCTCTTCAAACTTCCCTTCAGGGCTTATGTTGCAGTTTATATATTTTCGTTTCCCGAAATGCTATATTTTTGTTTAGTGCTAAAATGGTAGGCAGATAGTTAACTGGTAAACCGGAATTAATTAGGGGAAGAAATTACTACGTATAGGATTTTTTCTTTGATATAAAAAAGAAAAAAAATTCTTTTTGTGCCATTTAGTCGTCCAGTGGATCGTGATCGAGTTAGTTGAGGTCTTGACAGTAACATGACGAGAACAACTCTTAAATTTGAGGCATTTCCATATGAAAAGGGCAATTTGACTCTTAAATGTTATGATTTAATTGGTGCATAGACACAGAAAAAATCTTCAGGCATCTTCTCCTGGAAAATTACCTATCATCCAACAGATTTTGTTTTATTTTTTGCAATGTTGTTGCCCAATAGACCGACTTACCCTATAAAACATATTCTTGTTATCCTTAAAAAAATCATATTCTTGTGGATGGCTACAGCATAGGTGTGAGAGTAACTTGAAGCATCTCGCGCGTAGGAATTTATGCTATACACGTTTCACAATCTTACTATTGTTTTTTAAACTATGCTATTTGCCTACATCCAAGCTAAAGCCGATTGGCATGCAACTCCTATTATTTTTTAAACTATGGCTTATAATTTATAATTTTAAAATTTAGCTATTCGCAAAAGATAGTACATAAAGAAAAATAGTTACATATAATTTTGACCGATACAGTTATATTCAGTATATTTTTTACTACAATCTTTTTGTTACCCCATCTTAAAAAATATATTATTTAAAAACTAATTACTATAATATAAATTATACTATAATATGTAAGTAAAAAAGAGGAAGCGATAATCTTGGTACTCACGCACGCTACCAGCAAGGCTCTCTTGCTCCCCGGCCTCCTCGCCTCGGGCGGCTCTCACCTAGAATCCTTGCCTGCCTTCCTTCCTTCCGAGGCCGGCCTACGTGTCCCGTTCCGCCTCTCCACGTGTGTGCGCGCTGCCACGGCCTTTCCAACGTCACTCACTGACCTTAACCCCGGCCTCCATTCTCCCCTCCCTCCCTCTACATCTCCTGATCTACCCACACCGCCCGCCAAGCCCTAAGCTTCGTCACTCACACACGCCGCGCACGCCATACCATCCACCCTCCCACCGCCCGCCGCTTCCCCTCCAACGCATGGCCATGGGCACGTTCCCCTTCCAGTGGCCCGTGGACCCCGCCGCGCCCTCCAGCCTCGACGTCGGCTTACTACCATCCCTCCTCCCGCCTCCGCCGGCGGTGGTGCCCGACGACGGAGTGGCATACTACGCGGCTGCGGCTGCGGCAGCGGACATGCACGCTTCCTCTCTACCCGAGCTCACCGCACCCTTCCCGTCCACGGCTGCCGCCGCCGCAGAGTTGGCCATGCGGCGCGAGGAGGAGGTCGCTGGCATCCGCCTGGTCCACCTCCTCATGAGCTGCGCGGGCGCCGTCGAGGCGGGCGACCACGCGCTGGCGTCCGCGCACCTGGCCGACGCGAGCGCCGCGCTCGCGTCCGTCTCGACCGCCTCGGGAATCGGCCACGTCGCCGTTCACTTCACCGCCGCCCTCTCCCGGCGACTGTTCCCGTCGCCTACCACTCCGCCCGCCACCAACGCCGCCGACCACGCCTTCCTCTTCCACCACTTCTACGAGGCGTGCCCCTACCTCAAGTTCGCCCACTTCACGGCCAACCAGGCCATCCTCGAGGCCTTCCATGGCTGCGACCGCGTCCACGTCATCGACTTCAGCCTCATGCAGGGCCTCCAGTGGCCCGCCTTGATCCAGGCTCTCGCCCTCCGCCCCGGCGGGCCGCCGTTCCTCCGGATCACAGGCATTGGCCCGCCCTCCCCTCCCGATCGCGACGAGCTCCGCGATGTCGGTCTCCGCCTCGCCGACCTCGCGTGCTCCGTCCGCGTCCGCTTCTCCTTTCGCGGGGTCGCCGCTAACAGCCTCGACGAGGTCCGCCCGTGGATGCTCCAGATCGCGCCCGGCGAGGCCGTCGCGGTCAACTCCGTGCTCCAGCTCCACCGCCTCCTCGCCGACCCGGCCGATCAGGCGCCCATCGACGGCGTTCTCCACTGTGTCGCCTCTGTGCAGCCCAAGATCTTCACGGTCGTCGAGCAAGAGGCCGACCACAACAAGCCGGGCTTCCTCGACCGGTTCACCGAGGCGCTGTTCTACTACTCCGCGGTGTTTGATTCCCTCGACGCGGCGAGCGCCAGCGGTGGGGGCAACGCGATGGCCGAGGCGTACCTCCAGAGGGAGATCTGCGACGTCGTGTGCAGCGAGGGCGCCGCCCGCATGGAGCGGCACGAGCCACTGTCGCGGTGGCGGGACAGGCTGGGGCGCGCGGGGCTGAGCGCCGTGCCGCTCGGGTCGAGCGCGCTCCGGCAGGCGAAGATGTTGGTTGGACTGTTCTCCGGTGAGGGACACTGCGTCCAGGAGGCTGAAGGGTGCCTCACGCTCGGGTGGCACGGCCGGCCGCTGTTCTCGGCGTCCGCGTGGCGAGCAGCCGGCGGCGGCGAAGAGAACAATAACAACAACAGCAACAACGTTAGCAGCGGCAGCGACAGTAATAGCAGCAGCAGCAGCAGCAATGGTAAGAGTAGCGGGGTTGTAAATGCTAGTGGCATGTTTTTGTAAATCGCGGGATGCCGGAGTGGTTTGATTAAGGGCGTGGATCGATGGTAAATTGGACTCTGAAAATCTCAATGACAAGAAACTTTTGAGCTAAGCACCATAAGAGCAACTCCAGCAGCCCCTCTACTTGAGCCCTCAAACCTCATATTTGAGGGTTTGAGGCAAAAATGCAACTCCAGCAGGGCCCCTACTAGAGCCCTCAAATCCCCCTCCCACCCCTCATTCCTAGGGGCTCCCCCTCCACCCCTCATTTTTCTGTTTTTTTCCCGCACCGTGAAACTTCTCCCGCCCCCCCCCCCCCCGCCTGCATCTTTCCCCGCCGCCTCCCTCGCCCGCCCGCCTCCCTCGCCAAAAATCCCCGCCTCCCTCATTGCTCCTTCCCCCGCCGCCGCCCCCTCCCCTGCCGTCCCCGCCTCCCCCGCCGCCCCTTCCCCCTCCACCGCCGCCTCCGCCCCCCTCTGCCTCCGCCCCCGACTCCCCGCCTTCCCCACCGCCCCTTCCCCTTCCCCGGCGCCTCCGCCCCCTCCACCGGCGCCTCCGGCCCCTCCACCGCCGCCAGCGCCGACCCGCCGCCTCCTCGTCTTGCGCCTCTGTCGTCCTCGACCGCCCGACCGAGCTCTTCCACCGCCGGCCTCCACCGCACCAGATCCGGCCTCGGCCCGGCTGGATCCGGCCGCCTCCCGCCCGGATCCGTCCGCCGCTGCGCCGTCGCTGCCGGATCCGGCCATCTTCGCCCGAGGCCGCCGCTCCCCGCCCGGATCTGACCGGAACCGACGCCATCCGGCACCGCACGCCGTCTCCATCCACCTCACCAAGGGCCTCCCCCTCGGCTCCAGCCTCGGCTCCTCCGCCGCATCCGCCGCCGCCTCCGCCAAGGCCGTCGACGCCCTCTTCGGCTTCCACGCCGTCCAGCCGCCGCCGGATCCCGCCGCCGCCGCCGCCGCCGATGGAGTGAGGGAGGGGAACGGTGACGAGAGAGAGGGGACGAAGAAATTTGTCAGGAGTGGGTCCCATGTGTCAGTGTGTGGTGAATAGATTTGAGGGCTTAGATTTGAGGGGTGCTGTTGGAGTAGAAGCAAAAAAATTGGGCCCTCAAAAGTAGGGGGAGCCCTCAAATAAAAAGTAGGGGCCCTGTTTTGAGTAGTACTGCTGGAGTTGCTCTAACTCGCGCGCGCGAGCTCTCTATCTCTCACTGTTAAATTGTACTTTTTACTGGAATCTGCAATTTTGCGTATTAAATTTTTAGTGACTCGACGAGATAACATGGTCACTAGGGAATTTCCATTGTGTTTGTATTCGAATTCGAATTTACATAAAAAATATGGATGCAAATATGGTACGAACTTTTACCATCCGAAATGTTATTTTATCCAGACTATTTGTATCCGTATTCGATAAAGTAGTATGTATATTTGTTATGATACGACTAATTAGTTGGACAAGTTTTTTAATTGAACATGAATTCGTGTTTCTTTAGGTGAAATAAATGAATTAGAATAATTAAGTGTGATTATACGAGGATAAAATGTCATTAATGTCTTTATACTACATAAATTATGAGGATATCTAAATCAGACCGAATTGAGTAAATATTCGATTTGAATTCGTATCCAATATTTGTCCAGTCCGTATTCATATCTGACATTTGTTCGATTCGTATTTGAATCCGAGAAAAATATGAATGCAAATATAATTTAAGAACTATTCGATCTGTTTTCACACCTAATCAACACACTACATGCATGCACTCTGATATAACAATAGAGTTCGCTAGATTTTTTTTAAAAGGAAACAGTATGCTAGATTAAATGGGTACATAATTGAATACGTAAACCTCCAATCGAATACCTTGGATCCTTTTTTGAGGTTAAAAAAAAAAATACATTACCAATTTCCTCATGCTATAAATCTCTCCGGAAGCGAGCAGCTAACTTGTGCTGAGTTGGAGCAGAAGAATTTAAAAAGGGAGTGTATAGGCATCACTCGAATGTTTTCTTCTTAATTATTATCTAAATTTGTGAACTTTGGATTAGAGATCAAGAGGTCTCTTGTTTTTCCTAGAGGGGAGATTTTTTTTTAAGCGGGAGGGAGTAGAATTCAAGAGGAAGGGGGAGAATTCATGGCCATTGGATCTCTAATCTAATGGTGCTAAATGTAGATGATTGTTAGGAAGAAAACATCCGAATGATGTTTAACAAAAACCCATTTTGAAATATCACTAGAGGAATTAAGGCTGCAGGCCAGCCTGTCGGAGGGGCTGTATTTGCATGAAGAGACGCATTCGTGCCTCTTTCTAGCCTTAATGGGCCAGGGCTAAGGGCTTGTTTGATCGGTGCTCCGAGCTTCATGCCTGATAAAAAGTGATATTTGAAGGTAACTTGATATTTTGATGATTTTTGCCTAGCAAAGCAAATATGAGAATGTGGTGTTTGGTTAGAAGCATGTACCTGAAACTGATAGATGAAAGCATGGACAATGGATCGAGTTGCCTAGGAGGCTGGTAACCATGCACTCGTTTTTGGTCATCTGGGCCTAGGAGCGAGCCAGGTCGGCAACCAAATAGCATCCCAGCCAGCTCCCAGCTGCGTCCTGGCCAGGAGCGCGGCCAGGGCGCGAACCAAACACGCCCTAAATCATGCCGTGGAAAAAGAGGTCACAAGCTCATCGGTACTCTCATTCCCAGAGTCAATAAGGGCTGTTGATTTGGCAGCCTACGGAAGAAGCAGCTAATGATGTACAGGTTCTAGGCAATGTTCCATGCACCCAGTCGGGCTTTCCTTGGATTGCATGGTTGATCCAAACACGACGGCAAACAACGACAAGCTACAAGACTTCCTGTCGCAAGTCCGGCAACGTATTCAGGAGCCGATTCTTCTGAAGCATTGCGTGCAGGGTGTTAAGCGTAGAAGAGTTCTGCCATCAGATTTTACTCCTCGTCGCAGTAGAAGGATTGTAGCTAAACAAGGCGCAGCACCCAACATCTCAGTGAAAAGACCTAAAAAAGTATCAATGAAGAAGCTGGGAATTATTGAGAATGAAAATTCCATCGGTAACGCTATTTTGACATCTTCTCTTCTCCGCTCATGGAAGAACAGATTGCTACGCTGACAACTTCATTTGGCTTGACTATTCCTGTGGGGGAGTCGTCCCAGGCCGAGGGCTTTGTTCATTAGCTGGGTGTTTTGTTTGTTTTGTGGTTGTTTGTTTAGTTTGGTAGATGGACCACTTCAACTCGAACATTGTTGTGTGGAACGTTCGGGGTCTAAGTTCTATGGCCCGTAGAAGTGTTGTTAAAAGAGTCGGTGGAAGATGTGGCGGCTAACATAGTTTGTTTAGTGGAGACTAAGCTGGATGTTGTCAATCAATTTGACATAATAATGCAAATTCTGGGCCCTTGGTTTGACGAGTTTTTCTACACTCCGGCTATTCACACTAGTGGAGTTATTATCATTGCTTGGCAATCTTCGTTGGTGCAAATCCTTAATTCTCGGCTAGATCAATTTTCTATTTCTGTCCTTCTGTCTCTCCCGAATGGTGATTCTTGGTGGCATACCACGGTTTGTGGCCCATCTCAGGGTGGTGATAAAAATTCTCAGGAGGAATTGCACTCCTTAAGGTTGCAGTGTTCCGGACAGTGGGTTAATCGTGGATGCTAGAGATAAAAATAATGATATTTCTGAATAGAAGAATGATGAGGAGATTTTCTCGTCTTCTTAATGGCATGGAACTCGAGGAAGTTTCCTTTGTTGGGAGAACTTTTACATGGAGTAATGAGAGGGATCGTCCAACAATGGAAAAAATCGATCGATGGTTTTGTTCGCGGAAGATTGTCATCTGTAAGACCATGTTAGACCATATGCATTTAAGTGATGATAAATAATTAATATTTAAATTTCATTAGAATTTGCGTTGGAAAAAGTTTTGGTCGATGCACTCGTATTGCTGGAGTGTTCAGGGCAACATTACGACCACCGTAGTCGCTTAAGGCAGATCGACCATGGCAGTCACCCAATGCATATCGACCATGGCTTTTCGACCACGATTGGCTTCGACTACGTTTGGTAGTCAGTGGTCCAAATGGCCTTGTATCGTTGGTCCGAACAGTTTCGTGCTGGGTGGCTTGAACGACTTTGTCTGATTAGCAAACTTCGATAACGTCAGGCTTTGACCATGGTATTTCGACCTCAGTAAGTCGAGTACTACAGACTTCGACCACGTTGACTTCAGTCACATACAGTTTTCAACCATGTCTGACTTTGACCACATCCAATTTCAACCATGTCCAACTACGACCACATCCGACTTCGACCATGGTAGCCTTCAACTACGGACTTTTCAACCACGGCAATCTGACCATGGTATTTCGACCTTATCAATTTTTTATGGTCATAACTATGGTGTCCGGTCGATAGTCGTAGACATTACTAGTCGTACTCGATAGTCATAGATTTTACTGGTTAGCACTCGGTAGTCGTAGAATTTGTAGTCCGCGATCGGTAGTCTTATGCTTTTGCGATCGGTTGTCGTAGGCTTTACCTTCGGTACACGTAGACTTCATGGTCAGTACGAGTGCTTCAACTCTTGCTATCTTCAAGTACTTCGAGTACTCATGTTAAACTAGCAGTAGGACTGGCTAGTGGTGATCGGTGAATAGTACTCAAAGGATTCGATACTCGGAAGATGGTGGCACTTGACAATCGTGGTTTTCATGATCGTGGTCAGCAATCGGTTGTCAAAGATTTGTGGTTGGTGCTTTGGTACTGTAATCTGTGCAGTAATCAGGGAACAATGGTTTAGCGAATGGTTGGAGATCGGTAGTCGTAAACTTAGAGATTGGTTGCTTTATTCGCAATAATCGGTACTCGATAGTCGGTACTCGATGGCTCTATGGTCGATAGCCATGCGGATGTTTTCCCAATTGTTTTGAGTGGAGCGATGGTAATTCCTAAGTACTTGTTGTTTTCGAGTACTCATTGCGCTAGCGGTCGTAATGAGTAGTCTGAGGGTGTTTTCTGGATATCGATAGAAAGTGTGGTCGTGGATGACTTGGTTGGTGGTCATGGATGGTTCGGTTCTTGCCTATGGATAGACAATGGTGTGTTTCGAGTGTGTGTGCTGATGTCGGTCAAGTTAGGAAGAACTTGTGTCAAAGAAACTTTCTTTGGTCTTTACGTGTGCAGGTGGGTATGGAGATGATTATGATCGGTGACGTGGATAACCGGGACTAGAATAGAGAAGTCCGAGGTCCAGGTGGTTGAGGATGTCACACGAGGTGGTCGGGCTCACGCTGGAGCACGTGGAGATCAAAGGTGGTGATTCGTGGAGAAGCTAAGGGCGGTGTGGTCCAGGAGGCTTTTACACGAGCGAGGATGATGCATGGAGAAGATACGGGAGGTGCATTCCCAGAGGCTTCAACACGTGATGATGGTGCATGATGAAGATATAGGAGGTGCTGTCTTGGAGACTTCGTTACATGGAGAGTGAGGACTTCTGGAGAGCGTCCATAACTTCAAAAAGGTAGAGTTTGGTTAAAACCCGTGTTCGGAAGGGTTTTGGGTCCCTTGATTTTCGGAAGAGATAAGATTGCGTGTCCAGGTTGTTATGGACACTATTTGAGATATCCGTGTATGAGATGAACACAGTTTAGAGCTCTAGTATATAAAAGTAGGGGAGAGGCTAAGTGTTTAGCCATGGCTTTGAGGAGGCTTTTTATGCTACGGTTTTTAGGGGTGCCATGAGGGCGTTTTGTAGCCATATACATGATATAGAAATAATAGATCATATCTATTCTAAGAAAATTTAGTCGGTATCAGTGACATGTTTTCTGAGTATCATTTATTGTGTCCTTGGCGGCGGTGTGCTAACATTTCTTGATCTTGTGTAAAACGAGCACGGTGTTGTCTTCAGTGATTGAGAGGACAAAGCATTCGAGCAGTCGAAGCGGTCGAGCGCAGAAGATTTCGACTACGTACAAACTGGTTGCAGAGCATTGTTGAGTGGTCGTAACCTTCATTGAGCCTGTGCACAGTCAAGCGGGTGGTCGAGCAGAGCGTTTTGCGGTCGGATTCCACATCTATAGGTTAGATTATTTTTCTTGTGGTTTGAGATTTGATTTCAGGTACTGAGAAGCAGAGGCAATCAATCACCCCCTCTGATTGTTGTATACGATCCTACAAATGGTATCAGAGCAAGGTAACGATAGAATCAGAAAGATATGTGAATCGTCCCCCCATACTAGATGGTACTGATTTTTGCTTTTTGGAAATATCGCATGCAAGTTTACATTGAGGCTCAAGGTAATGATGTCTGGAAAAAGGATTCTCAAACTTATGTGGTTCCTACTGATGTTACTGCCAAAAATAAAATAGATGTTGATTTAAATACTCATGCTTGTAACTTGCTTTTTCAAGGGATTCCTTGCAAAGAATTTGATGTATAACTCATATTGCTTCTACTCACTTAATATGGAAAACTCTTTGTGATTATCATGAAGGAACGACTAAGATTAAGAAAGTGTGCGAGAATCTTTATCAAAAGGAGTACTTGGATTTTGCTATAAAATCTGGTGAATCTATAGATGATCTTTTTGCTCATTTTAAAAAGATTTTGAGTAGCTTAGATGGAGTTGGTGTTATTCCTATTGATGGAGATAATGCAACGAAAATTTTGCGATCCTTAGGTCCAAAGTGGTTGATGGTCATCACGACTATTAATCAAATCGTTGATCTATATACTCTAACCATAGATGATCTATACTCTAGATTGAAAACCAATGAGATGGAAGCTTTGCCATCTAAGATTGATAAATCTTTATCTTTAGCACTTGTGACTAACCCCAATAGGTTGCTTTCTCAAGTACAATGTCTTGTGTTTCCTTGTCTATTTTGACTTCCTTTTCAGAAGAACAGTTCGAGCAGCTACCTAAAAAGGACCTAGTGCTGATCTCCTCACAGGCATACAAGGCTCTTAACAACGTGAGGATGAGAAAGCGAGGTGATGCTCCAGGTCCGATAACATGCTTTGAGTGTGGCGAGCTAGACCACATCAAGATGGATTGCCCCAAGCTCAAAGGGAAAGCGGTCAAGGAAGAGAGGACCTATCATCGTTGACCATTCAAGAGTAATACCAAGGGTAGATCTTTCTGTCACAAGGCTCTAGTAGCTATCGAACGCCTTGATCTAAGCGATGAGGATTTTGAGAGCTGCAATGACGACGACCACAATGACGATAATGCCAAAGGCAAGAAGAAGAACATCGACGACTTCATAGGTATGTGCTTAATGGTAAACAACAACAGTGATGATGACTACAGTGATCCCGATGAGGTAAGACCGTCGTTTAATGACCTTGAAGATACTTTCGTTAGACTTGCTATTGAATCGAAAAAGACAAAAAAGAAATTGATAGAAAATAATTTTGTTGTTGAAAGCTTGAATTCTGATATTGATAGGTTTAGTGCTTCCATTCCTAAAAATGAATCATGTGAATTTTGTCAAATTTTACACTCTAAGTTGGAAACTGCTAGATCAATTAATGCACCAAATCTATTTCAACTCAGTAATGTAACTGATAAATTTGATGAATTGAGATTGACACATGATTCTTGTGATGGAAGGTTAAAACTTACATCTAATAAAATCAAAAAGCTTAAGTCTAATTCTTCTCAAGCTTGTTCTAATTGTGATTTGCTATAAGCTAGGCTTAATTCATCTCAGGAGTGAATTCAATAAATACTTTATCATGAGACTCTTTCTTACTCTAATTGTCCTAAGCTTAATATTGAAACAGAAGTATTGACTAGACAACTTAATGAGTTTGCTGAAAAAGATAAATTGGCTAAGTCTAGTGCTTCTAAGGGTCTTGCTAGTGAATCTGTTAAGTGCATATTATGTCCCACATTGACTAAGGAAAATGACTATCTTAAAGATACTTTAGAGAGGTTTTCTTTTAACAAGAAAAATCTAAATGTGATCCTAGATCAATCAAAGACAAGTGTGAAAAATCATGGTATAGGATTCAATTTTGTTGAGCATACCAAGAATATTCCTCCTAAGGTAGTTAAGCTTCTGGAACATGGAAAATTTGAAGTTAAATCTGATCCAAAACAAATTGTCTTCAAATTTGCTGGTATAGCAAAGAACTCCTCTACCAAAGTAGGTGCTGTGAAGTCAAGTGATACGTCTACTCATCAAGTCAAGTATCAACGCACTCATTGTGGTAGAGATAGTCATTTGGTTCAATTCTATTTTCGGAAAGCAAAGAAAGAGAAGAAGGACATGATGAGGAAGTATTTTTTACTTGCTTCCCGTAGTCGAACAAGCGAAGTTAAACCAGACGTTCGACCAGTTGTCTCTCATAGTCAAATTAGAGTGGTCGAACCTACTTCTTAATGCCTAACTAGTTGAAATATGTCAGATGTTAATGCTTCACTTAAATCATTGTCAATGCATGCTTTTGCTCCTTCTAATCAATCATCTACAGATTGTCGCTATGCTCCCTCTAATCAACCTTCTGCAGGATTAAGAGTTTCTGCAATAAGATTGATCCAACCAATTTTCTCGTGTGGTTGGAACAGTGTGGTCAGATCAACGTTTTGACCAACATTTCATCGATCAGTGTTTCGACCAGTGCGTTCGACTCAATTAGACCGATCGACTGTCAGGCTAGGTAGACCAGCTTTTCCCGTGGTCAGAATAGCGTGGTCAGACCAGAACATCGACCAGTGTTCCAATGACCAGTGTTTTGAGAGTGAGTTGTACTCAATCAGACCGGTCATTGATCAGACCAGTTTTACAGAGGCGATCGGACCATCCCGTGGTCGAACCGGCTTTTCAACAACTATCTAGTCGGAAACTTGCAGAGGCTAATTCTTCACTTAAATATTTGTCATTACCTGCTGCTTCTTCTGTTCATTGTGTGTCACTGTACTAGATTCCTAAATTTTATTTTACTAACCCTAATACTATGAGATCGACACCTTCTGTGATGTAAGACCAGCTATCGTGGGATGGAGAACATGCGCTTAATTGGGTTCTAGTCTTTTTACGTCAACTTGACTGGAACATTTGATGCTGCACTCCATTTGATGGCTCCAAAAGTTTTCATCTACTGGTTAGACCATGTGGAAAAGGAGATGCTATCCTACAAGTGGTCTCTGAGTTCCTTTCTCAGATTGCTCGTTTTCACTCTTAACTACTTGCTTCTTCTCAATTTGCTCTTTTGCTGAGTGAGATGGGATTATTCTGAAGGGGAGCTTAGAGTTTAATTGTTTAGAAAGCTTTGTTTATTATACTAGTCAAATAATACACCATGTCCAAAGCCTTTGAGATCAAATTAGTAGTAGAGCTCTTTTTTATCATGTTTACTCATATGCTGTGTAGTTTTGATCATGACTGGTTTTGATAAACTTGCTACATTTGAATTAAAACTGACATGGCAGAATACTTTGACTAGATTAATTATAGATGGTACTTTGCGATGTTCATCTAAAATGATTAGCTAGATTGTGAGTCCTTCTTAAATCTTGGCTATGAGTCATGTACATTTCATATTGCAATCTTTTATGAACACTCAGTTGGCATGGTATAAATAAAAAAATAAAAAGATATATGCTTCAAGCATACCATGGTTAAACAAAAAAAGAGGTACAAAATGTGCTCGAATAAAAAGAAGTATGCTTCAAGCATACCACCATTTTAAGAAAAAAATGCTACAAAGAAGGCATTATAAAAAGAAGTATGCTACAAGCATGCCACCTGCTTAAAAGATTTGAGTGTGGAGCAATGGGTTGCTATATGAGACTGCTAGTTCGCCTAGATTTAAATATTGCTTCACTTTTAGGTTTACACTTTTCGGTGTGATATCCCTCTGTGCTATCTGTAGATTGGTTTGGTCATGGTCATGATGCTTGTCATTAATCTAACTGGCTTAATCATGCGAAAGACTAATTTTGACTTGATATATGATATATGATTTTATATGATCTAGGGAGCTCTATCCAAAAAGATAACTTGGGTACTTTCTTAAATCAATGAAAAGTTTACTCAAAACTTCTGAATGTTTACTCTCCTTACTTCTTTTTAGAATTATCCTCTCTTTGGAGCCCTTAATGATTTCATTGCCAAAGGGAGAGAAATTAGAAGAAAGGGGAAGAATTTGGAGAATTTTATGAGAGTTTGGAAAATTTTGAAAAACTTAGTTCTTGGGTATTGGGGGGAGTTTTCTAAGCTTTCTGTGAGTTTTCTGTAGCCTACGGGTTTAGGTTTCTTTTCCTTCGCAAATTCTCTCAGACGTGTTTGTGGTGTTGTCGATGTATACATCAAGGGGGAGATTGTTAGACCATATGTTGGTCATGCATTTGAGTGATGATGAATAATTGACATTTGGGTTTCATTGGAGTTTGCATTTGGGAAAGTTTTGGTTAATGCGCTCGTATTACTGGAGTTTTTAGTGCAGCATTACGACCAAGGCAGTCGCTCAAGGCAGATTGACCACGACGGTCACTTAATGCATGTTGACCATGGCTTTTGGACCATGACTGGATTCAACTACATTTGGTAGTTAGTGGTTCGAACGACCTTGTATCGTTGGTCCGAACAGCTCTGTGCTGGGTGGTCCGAACGGCTTTGTTCGATCAGTAAACATCGACCACATCAGACTTTGACCATGGTATTTCAACATCGGTAAGTCAAGCGCTATAGACTTTGACAACGTTGACTTCGATCATGTCTGGTTTTTAACCATTTCTGACTTTGACCATGTCCGACTACGACCATATCTGGCTTCGACTACGACAGCCTTCGACTATGGACTTTTCAACCATGGCGATCCAACTATGGTATTTTGACCTCATCATTTTTCAATGGTTGCAGCTACAGTGTCCAGTTGATAGTCGTAGACGTTACTTGTCATACTCGATAGTCGTAGACTTTACTGGTTGACACTCGGTAGTCGTAGACTTTGTAGTCTATGATCGGTAGTCTTAGGCTTTTGTGATTGGTTACCGTAGGCTTCATGGTCGGTACTCATAGACTGTATGGTTTGTATGAGTGCTTCAACTCTTGCTATATTCGAGTACTTCGAGTACTCGTGTGGCCAGCAGTAGGACTGGCTGGTAGTGATCGGTGAACAGTACTCGAAGGATTCGGTACTCAGAAGATGGTGGTACTCAACAGCCATGGTTTTCACAATCATGGCATCGATTAGTTATTAGAGATTTGTGGTTGGTGCTTTGGTAGTATAGTCTGTGTAATACTCAGTGATCAATGGTGCAGCGAATAATTGGAGATCGATAGTCATGGACTTAGCGGTCTAATGCTTTAGTCATAGCGAACGATATTCGGTAGTCGGTACTCAGTGGCTCTATGATGGGTAGCGATGCGGATGTTTTCCTCAGTGTTTTGAGTGGAGCGATGGTAATTCCTGAATACTTATTGTTTTTTAGTACTTGTTGTGTTAGCGGTCGTAATGAGTAGTCTTAGGGTGTTTTCTCGATAGCGATAGAAAATGTGGTCATGGACGACTTGGTTGGTGGTCATGAATGGTTTGGTTCTTGTCTATGGATAGACAAGGGTGTGTCTCGAGTGTGTGTGCTGATGGCGCTTAAGTTGGAAAGAACTTGTGCCGTGGAAACTTTCTTTGGTCTTTGCATGTGTAGGTAGGCATGGAGACGATTATGGTCGATGATGAGGAGAACTAGGACTAGGATGAGGATGTCACGCGAGGTGGTCTGGCTCATGTTGGAGCACACGGAGATCAGAGGTGGTGATTCGTGGAGAAGCTATGGTTGGTGCAGTCTAGGAGGCTTCAACATGAGCGAGGATGATGCGTGGAGAAGATATGAGAGGTGTGTCCCCGGAGGCTTCGACACGTGATGATGATACTGAATGAAGATACAAGTGGTGCTATCCTGGAGGCTTCGTTACGTGGAGAGTTAGGAGTTGTGGAGAGAGTCCATAACTTTGAAGAGGTAGAGTTTGGTTAAAACCCGTGTCCGGAAGAGTTTCGGATCCCTTGATTTTTGGAAGAGATAGAATTGTGTGTCCAGATTGTTATGGACACGATTTGAGATGCCCGTGTTTGATATGAACACGGTTTAGGGCTCTAGTATATAAAAGCTAGGGAGAGGTTAAGGGTTTAGCCATGGCTTTGAGGAGGCTTTTTGTGCTAAGGTTTTTAGGGGTGCCGTGAGGGTGCTTTTTAGCCATATACATAATATAGAAATAATAGATTAGATCTATTTCAAGAAAAATTAATCAGCGTTAGTGACATGTTTTCTGAGCATCATTTATTTGTGTCCTCGGCGACGGCGTGCTAACACATTTTGATCTTGCATAAAACGAGCACGGTGTTGTCTTCGATGGTCAAAAGGACAAAGCATTCGAGCAGTCAAAGCGATCGAGCGGCAGAAGGTTTCGACTACGTACAAACCGGTTGTAAAGCAATGCTGAGTGGTCGTAACCTTCATTGAGCCTGTACACAGTCAAGCGGGCGATCGAGCGGAGCGTCTTGCGGTCGAATTCCACGTCTGTAAGTTAGGTTATTTTTCCTATGGTTTAAGATTTGATTTCAGGTACTTATAAGTGGAGGTAATCATTCACCCCCTCTAATTGTTATATATGATCCTACACAATTCAAATTACCTTGTGTAGCCTCTTGCTACCACTATATATCGAAACATTGCCCGCTTCTTATGTCTGACGGCTGCCAACTTTCTTGTGAAACGACGACTTCAATTTGAGTCGTTTTGGACAAAATTGGAGGGTTTTCATGATGTGGTGGCCGATGCATGGTAATGTCGCTCAGGGATTTCAGACCCCATTGATTTGGGACTATTTGCTAACGAACACGGCTAAACATTTACAGAGGTAGAGTCAAAAGAAAGTGGGGCATACAAAATTACAAATTTTTACGGCCAGGGAGGTGATCTTCCGGCTTGATGTGGCTGAGGAAGCCCGTGAACTTTCCTCTCTTGAACTGTGGCTTAGGAAAGAACTTAGGAAAAAGTCTCTTGGGTTGGCTTCTCTTGAAAGAACGATAGCAAGATAAAGATCCAAAATCTTATTTCTCAAAGAGGGTGATGCGAATGTTCGCTTTTCCCACTTACAAGCCAGCAAGCAGAGGAAACGGAACTTTATTTCAGCTTTGAGCAATGAGAATAGAATTGTTACCACTCAAAAGGAGAAAGAAGAAGTAGCTTTTGACTACTACACTCGTCTATTAGGGGAAACTATGCCCCCGTGAACATTCTCTAAACCTTGGGGTTATTGGTGTTCAGAGAGGAAATTTTGCAGCACTTGATAGCAGTTTCTCGGAGGAGGAGGAGAACATTCTCTAAAAAGCACTGGGGCCAGATGGATTCACAACCCAATTCTATCATTTTGTTGGGACATTATTAAGGCAGATGTTTTGGCGGCTTTGGAAAGGTTGTTTCATATGGACAGCGGTTCGTTCCATTTAGTAAATCTGTTAGAAATTGATACATATGGGCTAGGTCCATTTCTTTAATTCTAAAGTATATACTATATTACTAAGGTAAAGTGAGAGAGATCAATTTATAACGCGGAGTCCTCACCACTAATTGAATATGGATAGAGATGGCACGAGGAGGGCTTTGGCTAATCACGCGCGCGCACGTATTCGCGTATTTTCACGTAAAAATCGTGTGACTTGTAATCGTGCCGTGACGTGGCACGTCACTTGACAGACCAAGTACAATTTTATTTTTGCTGAACCGTGCACCACACTCTCTCTGTTTGAATGAGATTCAAACGATTGAATTTGAGGCTTTATTGAGTTTAGATGACAGGCAGGTACTGGTGGGTAAATGACTGGTTAAATATGTCAGTTACCAGTGGGTAAATGGCTGTTTAATTTTGTCAGTTCACAGTTTGTCTATATATATACCTGGAAACGTCCAAAGTATATAGCAGAGAATCTCACTACCTCCATTTCTCATTTCTGTGAACTTGTGCTGTTGTGCCGCGCCGTCTAAATATCGTCAACTCTTCTTCCCGGCGTGCACTGTGAAGAAAAGGAGTGGTATCTCCAAGCCATTCCTACCGTGAAGACCTACAGGGGGTGGCAATAAGGTTTTTGGGCAGCGCACATCTGCACAATTGCTCGCTGCTCTGCTTCATCTATATTCTGCACTGCATCAAGCCTGTATTACTTTCTGTTTTTCATCAAGCCCAACAGTAAGTCGTTCATGCGTTTAATCGACTTTGATATTATATTTTTCTTTGCATATTTTCTGAAGTACAATGAGTAGTCTGCTGTTAGTTGTGTTTGGCATTACTATTTTTTTACTGTATTTGTCTCCTAGTAAAATTTGAAATTAAAATATTACTCACATTTCTAACAAAATCTGGCTTATATCACTTTGTTACTAAAGAAAGATAATGCTAGAGAAGTCAAGGACTAAAAATCCATCAGTTTGCTGCATAGTTTCGCTAAGATTTTTTTTTTCAAAATTATTGGCTTCTAGATTGGCCCCTAAATTCAATGAGTTGGTTACTCCTAACTAAAGTGCTTTTATAAAAGGATGATGTACTCAGAATAATTTCCTTCTAGTCCAACAATTAGTGCGGTTGTTGCACCAAAAGTAGTCGGCCTTATTGTTAAAATTTGACATAGCAAGGACATTTGATTCGGTTGCATGGCCTTTTCTCTTGGAGGTGCTTCAATTCAAGGGTTCAGACCTAGATGGAGAGCATGGATAGCTCTTATTCTTTCCACCTCAAGCACAAGAATCTTAGTAAATGGTTATCCTGGAGATACTATTTGGCATGGTCTAGGCTTAAGACAGGGCGACCCTCTTACGCCAATGCCATTCATTCTTTTCATGGATGTTTTTAATGCTTTGATTCAACATGCTTGCACCTTCGGAATTTTTCAAAACTTGGCTTCTTGGGGCAGCAATCATAGACTCTCTGCTTACGCGGATAACGTGATGCTCTTCATTCTTCCAAGCAAAGGGGAGTTACAGGGTACAAAAGAATTATTACAATGTTTTGGTCAGGCTAGTGGTCTCTACACAAAATTTTTCCAAAAGCTCCACTGTGGCAATCAGATGTGGAGTGCATATTATTCAGGTTGTTGGTAGCGAAATTACCTTGTAATTTTGTGGATTTCCCTTGCAAATATCTTGGATTACCGCTAGCTCCCACTCGGCTTCGCAAGGTGCATGTCCAACCGTTAATTGATAAAGTGACTAGAAGACTTCCGACTTGGAAGTCGTCTTTGTTGCCTCCGGCAGGCTGCTTAGTTTTGAGTAAAGCAGTGTTCTCGGCAGTCCCTATTTATCATATGATTGCTTTGGATATTCCTACAGGGGGTTTCAAGTGCATCGATAAACTTCGTGGAGGTTTTCTTTGGAGAGGAATAGAAGATGCGCACTGTTAGAAAACGACCACTCTAAGTCGTTTACAACCACGTAATGAGAAGTTACGACTTCTTAATATCTAATGGATACAACCACTTTAACATGTGCTCGTAGCTTCAATTGATTAGCCCTCAAACGCTTCGACTTCTTTGCTCTGACTGTTCGACCGCTCCACTCTCAGAGTCTTCGACTGCTCTACGCTCGAAAGTCTTTGACCACTCCACCGCCAAAGCTTCCAACCGATAATACTCGGATGTTTCTACCACACAGCGCCTTCAACCACGTAGTGCTTTCGACCACACTCAACTCCAACTTACGACCATGACCAATCTGCCGCCTCTTCAAGTACTTGAGTCTCCTCTGGTCCTATCATCTTCAATATGACAGCAACAACTCAAAACACAATATGCGAACACAATTGCTTTTCCTGGGATCAAAGCACTCCGCTTTTCTCTTTATTTCTCTCCCTCTCAGCTTCTGATCACAACCGATCGCCCTCGATCTCAACCGATCGCTTGTCCTGTGCTTGTCACTTATTACACGACTGGACTGCACCTTATAAAGGCTAGTTATAAGACTCATAACCAGACTCAACAACCCGACTCGGTTTCTACTACAGACTCGTACACTAAATAAACTCATACACAGACTTGTATGCGTATACTCCAAACTCTATGTATCCTACCCAAACTCAATATTTCCTACCAAAATAAGATTAATTCCAACATTCACCCCCTTAATCTTATTCCTCCACCTTGATCATGCCGATCTTTTTTTGCTCCCGCATCTGCATCGCAACTCGATTTAGCACTTCCTGCTTGGCCACTCTTTGTTGCGTTTTCGTGTCTGGTGCTCTCATCTTGCTGCACTGGCATCCACACCTGCCCATTCTTCCTTTGCTACCAGCACATGCTCCTCTTGGACCCCTTTCTCTGGCACGTGAGACCGCTTCCGATCACCACTTTGGCCTCTCCTGTCAGTTGTATGTCCCTCCCGGTATCCGCACACGTTGAGTTTGTTGCTTGGCTCCTTCAAGCTTCTCTTGAGACAAACCGATTTATAAGTTTTCAAAGAAATTTTGTACAATCGATTCTGCGATCTTTTCACCCTCATTAAGAGATCATCGTTCTTGTCATAGACACGCAAGAACTCATCCTACAGCACCATCTTGCACCCTTCTTCTATCATCTATCTAAGATTGAATATGTTATTGCACAATCTCGGTATAAAGTAAACTTCAGACACCAACTTCTGATCGTCGTTTTGCATTGCAACAACATTGATCCTTTGCCTTTTATCTCCACTGTGAAACCATCGCCAAACTTAACTTTGCCCAAAATCTTCTCATCAAGCTCATAGAACATGAAGCGATCTCCCGTCATGTGATTGTAGGCTCCATTGTCCAGGTACCACCAATCAGTGCGATCATTGCTACCTTCCTTCGTGCGTAGTTTACGAAATACATTCTTCTCGTTCAACATCACCATGCTTGGCATCTCTTCAACATATAAGGAAAGAAGTAGTGCCGGCTCAACATCCTCCTCAGCACGGGTGAGATTCACCTCCTCATCCTTCTTATTGCTTGGGCAATCCAAAGCGTAGTGCCCGTATTTCTTGCAGTTGAAACACTTTATGTAGCTGCAACACTCTGACATGTAGTGCCCGTATTTACCACATTCAAAACACTTGACATGTGACATGTCACAGGATCTTTCACCACCACCTTGCCCAGCCTTGTCTCCACAGCTACCTCTACCACTTCAACCACTCTGGCCGCCTCGTCGATGCCATTGCCCATGATGCCCTCCTCTCTCTATCTTCAAGTTCTTTGCTTCCCACTTAGTTTGGGAGAACATTAGTTATCCGTCTGCATTGTTATTTGTTCGTCGATTAGTCATTCTTCATATGCTTTTATTCATCCTATTACTTCCTCAAACTGAATCACTTCAAGATCTAAATATTGCTCAATTGATACCACCATTTGTAGAAACTTATTAAGTACTCAGTCAAGAAGCTTCTTCACTAATGCGGTATCCTCTAACGTGGCGCCGAGGGTGCTATACTTGGCTACCATACCACTCAATTTCCTGGGGAACTCATTAATCGTCTCTCCTTCCTTCATACGAATCAAGTCAAACTCGCTCTTCAATGTTTGCAGATGGGCCTTGTTCACATGATTAGTGCCTAGATATCGTGTCTTTAGACCATCCCATACCTCCTTTGTCGATTTCTTCTTTGCGATCTGCAGAAGGACGTCTTTTGGGATGGCTTGGAAGATGAACGCTTGTGCCGCTTTGTTCTTCTTCTCGTCTACGGTCACTCCAGCCGCAAGTTCTACTGCCTCCCAAATGTCTTGTGCATCCATAATCACCTCCATCTTGATCGCCCATGTGGTATAATTCGTCGCTGTCAACATTAGGATTTGATGTAGCACGCCGCCACATTCCTTTGCCAGGATGGTGAGGGCCATGGCTGGGACCACAAGGTCTCAGGTATGCTGAAGCTCTGATACCACTATTGAAAAATGACCACTCCAAGTCGTTTATGACCACGTAATGAGAAGTTATGACTTCTCAACGTCTAATAGATACGACCAGTTTAACATGTGCATATAGCTTCAACTGATTAGCCCTCGAACGCTTTGACTTCTTTGCCCTAACTGTTCAACCGCTTCGCTCTTGGAGTCTTCGACCACTCCAACGCCGAAGCTTCCGACTGATAGTACTCGAATGTTTCGACCACATAGTGCCTTCGACCATACTCAACTCCAACTTATAACCACAACCAATTTGTCGCCTCTTCGAGTATGACAGCAACAACTTGAAATGTAATACACGAACACAATTGCTTTTCTTAGAAGCAAAGCACTCCGCTTTCTCTTTATTTATCTCCCTCTTAGCTTCCGATCACAACCGATCATCCTCGATCACAACGGATCACTTCTCCTTCGCTTGTCACTTATTACATAACTGGACTACGCCTTATAAAGGCTAATTACAAGACTCATAACCAAACTTAACAATCTGACTCGGTTTCTACTATGGACTCTTACACTAAACAAACTCGTATACGAACTTATATGCATATACTCTAAACTCTATGTATCCTACCCAAACTCAATATTTCCTACCAAAACAAGATTAATTCTAACATTTGGTAATGTTGGGAATAGTCCCACATTGCTTGTGGGAAAGGAAAAGACACAACTTATAAGTGTGAGGAAACCTCTACCGATTGGACTAGTCATTTAGAGGGAGAAAGCCCAATACCACTTATAACGTTGTTGCTTGAGGAGCTTGCTTGTGGGCAGCCCATGGGGTTAGATGCATGGGGTGCGCAGCCCATTTAAGACTTGGGACCCAGAAGTAAACCCGGTTAGACTTGGCGGGGTGCCAGGGTCCAGATATAACAGTAGTATCAAAGCCCTAGCTCCCAACATCTCCTTAGGCTTCAGAAGTGCACAAGCAATGTGTGAGGAGGAGAATATTGGGAATAGTCTCACATTGCTTGTGTGAAAGAAAAAGGCACAATATATAAGTGTGAGGAAGCATTCACCATTGGACTAGTATTTGGGGGAAGAAGGCTCAATACCACTTATAAGTTTGTTGCTTGAGAAGCTTGCTTGCGGGCAACCCATGGCCTTAGATGCACGGGGTGTGCAAGCCATTTAAGACCTAGAGACCGGAGAGTAAACCCGATTGGACTTGGCGGGTGTCATGGTCCGGATCTAACATGCACGGTGGCCATTGTCTTGTTACTTGGGACAAAGTTTGTAGACTAGTAGAGTATGGTGGCCTGGGTATTTATAATCTCCAATTACTTAATTATGCCTTAAGGACCATGTGGCTTTGGCTGCAAAAATCTGAACAGGACAAACCATGGTCAGGTTTAACCATGAGTTGTGATGCTGAAGTATTGGCAATGTTCAAAGCATCGACGCGTACAGTGGTGGGTAATGGGTGCCGCGCTTTGTTCTTGGGGGGATAATTGGATCAGTGGGGCGAGCATGCAGTGCTTGGCTTCGAGCCTATTTCGCTGTATTGATAAGGTGTGTCAATAAACTACAGTTTTTACTGCATTGTAGAACATGTTTTTGGTTTCTCAAATCAGAAGTAATCTTACCATTGCGGCTCCGACAGAGTACCTATCTACTTGGCACAAGTTGGAAGCGCGCGATTCATTTACTAAATGAGGTGGAAGACACGTTGTTGTGGAAGTGGACTTTGAACCATATCTATTCTTCTCAATTGGCTTACTTGGCGTTGTTCCATGCTCTATCAAATTCCCATGCAGCGAGTTTGTTTGGAAATCTTAGGCGCCTTTGAAATATAAATTATTTGCTTGGTTAGTTCTTAATGACCGCTGTTGGACTGCCGACAGATTGCAAAGGTGTGGTTTTCCTAGCCATCATTTGTGTGTGCTTTGTGATAAAGAAGAAGAAACCATTAATCATCTTTTAGTGCAGTGTAGTTTTTTTTAACATGAAAAAGAATTGTACATAATTTCATTACGTGGAACAAGAAGGTACAATCACTAGGAAGTCTAGTGTTTGGAGAAAGATAAAAGAACAAGGAGAAACCAAAAAACCAAAGAGGAAGTGAGGCTACAAGAAGATAAGGAAGAAAGAAGAAGAAAGGTAGACGGTGGTTGAGACAAGGCAGCGAGGCTATGAAGTAAGGGACTAGGATGTACTTGTCATATGAGGGTCGGTAGCACGTCCACACCCGCCCAGCGTTAACAAATTATCTTTTACTTTAGTTTGTCTAGGAGAGCTTCAATAGTCGTCTTGTTTTTGTTTTAGACCTGGCTGTTGCGATCACGCCAAATGGTCCAAAGGAAGAGGGTGACAATTGAGTCGAAGTTTTTCTTTAAGCCTTAGGCACTTATTTGCGCATTGAGATCCACCAGTCTAGCAACCGGATCTATTTTATTGGGGGTGGGCGAGCTTCCAGCGTAGTTTCACAAGGCAAGTGTGGTTCCAGCTTCTTTGCTAGATAAGGAAGCAAAGGTTTATTCTGGGCCCTAATGATCTTCAGAACTGGTGGCTAGAAACGGAATTACAATTACGATCAGATCAGAAGGTGCTTTTATCCTCCTTACTATTAGGAACGTGTGGCTGGAGCAAAACACAAGAATTTTCAGAAACTCCAAGGAGCTTTCACTGGTTGTAAATTAATAATATCAAAGAAGAATGCAAATCTGTGGAGAGCGGCAGAGGCCAAATGTTTGGATAAACTTTGTGCTTCTTAAGTCGGTTGTGTTTGGAGAGTTGTAATGGTGTTGGTGTCGAGTTGATTGTTGGGCAGCAACCGATCTGTGGGTTTCTTTTGATTGTGGTTTTGCCCGTTGTTTCTTTTTCCTTATACAATGATGCGCAGATCTCATGTGTGTTCCCGAAAAAAAATATAGATGTTTCGTGCCGGCCCACACCTTGATGGAGGGCGATTCTACAAATTAATCAGATCAGGAGTACTACTAGATTAGTAGTGTCTGGTATCTCACCTGTCTACACATATGCCGATGTCAAGCTGTGTAGCTTACAATGGGCCTGTTCTTTTTGGCTGTGACTTATGGTTTTTGGCTGCGGCTTATGACTTTTGGGCTGTTTGTACGAGAGATTAAAGAGTAATAGAAACTCACGTGCGGTTTTTGCCAATATAAATGAAGTCAGTAAAGTATGTACTACAATTAACTAGTAGACCTTATCTTGAAAAAAATACTCCGTTTAAAAGCTAGTTACTGTAGAAAAGCCGAAAAGCAGCTTTTAGAAGCTAAAAAGAACAGGAATATGAAAGGCCTATTTGCATCACTCATTCCACTCCTTTCGCTTCCGTCACACATACACATATCTCTCTCACTTTTTATACTGCTTGCTCCCTCCTTCTAAAAGTCATTTCTTTTTCAGCTACTTTATTTATTTTCAGTCAAAGGATATATAGTTATGATAAAAAACATCAGCAAAAACTGATACGAATACCCTAAATCACTACTAAGGTGCCGCTCGGTTGGGCTGAAATAAGCTGGTTTATTGCTAAAATTAGATTGTAGTTAGCTGAAATTACACTGTAACTGATGATGACTTATTTGCAGGGCCGGCCCTGAGCCTAGGCAGCAAGGGCGACCGCCTAGGGCCCATGAAAACTTGGGGCCCCTAGCCCATGTATGTTAGTATGCATACATGCATTTTATCGACAATGAGTACTTCATATTTTGTAATGTACTAAGCTTAATGTTGCCAATAAGTACTTTGTATTTTGTGACGTACTGTCTAATGATTACTATATTGAACTTTATTTTTTTACAACTGATATAAAATGTATTGTTACATATTTATATTAGAATGAAGGGTCTCACTTTTATCATGCCCTAGGGCCTCCAAGATGACAGGAACGACCCTGCTTATTTGGCGTAACTAAATGTAAAAGATTTAAAAATATATAAAAAAAAGTTAACCTATCACAGACAATGCAAACAAATATAGAAAAAACTGGCAAAAAAGCTAAAGAAAACAAAAAAAATAGAAAAGAATGAAATTTATAAATAATAAAAATAAATAAAAGTCAGAAGTTTAAGTCGAAATGGGCAACCGCTAAAACTGATCTCAAAGTCACCTACGAAAACGAAAACATCACGGAGACGAAGTACCAGTAAAAGGCCAGCCTAGCTAGTTTCTGAAAGGCTGAAACGCAACGTGCATGCAAGCAAGAAACAATGGCCCTGATGGCCATCCGGTGGTGATTGTACCACCTCCCCCCGCCACCCCCCGAGACGGTGATTTGTACTAGCACAAATCATCATGCTTGCGCTACAAACCAAACCGGGCGATGACCGTTGCGCTGTTACAGCAATAAACAACAGCACGGCTAGTTTCTCAATGCTAGGCAAAAGCATTCAGATGTCTGTACTACTGTAACTCTGTGCTCCGTGTAAGTAAGAGCAACTCCAACCGGTTCTTTATCCTGCTCTTCATTGTACATTTACCTAATATGACTCAAGAAACGGACTCCAACCAGTTCTTTATCCTCCTCTTCATTTTTATCGAGTCGCTATTTTCTCCTAGCCGCTAGCTAGATTTGGCGAGCGCCTCCTCACTCGCTTCTCAAATAGCTAGGCCATTGGAATGCTAACTCAAATAGAGAGCTGAAAATAATAGCTAACATCTTCATCCTAGGGAATAGAGAGGGAGAAATGACTAATGGGATGGAGTTGCTCTGTTAGGGGCTTGCGATGCGGAGGCATATATAACTGCGTGCAAGAGCAGGAGCAGGAGCAGCGAGACAGACCACCGCGTTCGCATGCCAGAGCGAGCTACGCTCCCCGGCGCATGACGGGCGGGTGGCTGCCGCGGCATAGGCGAGGTGGGCCTCTCGCCCACGCCGCGGACCACGACACGTACATTAGTTCTTCCGGCTCGAGCCCAACATCGGCCCGCGTGGATGCGTGCTTGGTGCATTTGCTAAGCTACACGGCCGCACCTCGCGCACGCGGTGCTTGCTCTTAGCTCTCGTGCTACGTCGTTTTTTTAAGTCTTCTAGGCAAAAACATTCCTGGCCGGCAATGCAATAGTGACGTGCGGGAAGCGAATTTTGGGTCTATTTTTTTAGCTATGGCTTGTGACTTTTGGGTTGTTCGTACGAGAGATTATAGAGTAATAGAAACTCATGTATGGTTTTTGCCGATATAAATGAAGTTGGTACAGTATGTACTACAAGTAACTAGTAGACCCATCTTAAAAAGACACTCTATTTAAAAGCTAGTTACTGTAGAAAAGTCAAAAGCAGAAGCCAAAACTGAAAAAGAACATGGCCTTTGCGTCATGATTTTGGCAAGAAGAGCTCGCTCGTGGAGGACAGCCAGGACGGTGATCGGTTCGAGAATAGAGTTGGTTGGGTTGCCAATTTAATGTCCCATTTATTTCGGCTTGAACTTTTGGCTTCTAACTTATTTTTTACTATTTCTAAATTTCATCTTTTTCTGATTTTTGGCTATTTTTAGCTTTTTGACGGTTCTTTTTTCTGTATTCGTTTACATTGTCCGTGATGGGCTAACCTATTTTTTCTATTTTTAATTTTTTTAAATTTAATTACACCAAATAAGCCACCATCAGTTACAGTGCAATTTCAGCTAACTACAGTAAAATTTCAGTCATAAGTCACTTTTTCAGCCCAAATGAGTGGCACCTAAGAGAACCAAATTCATGGCACAACCTATGTACTTTGGCCCGATGTTTGCTTAAGACTTTGTTCCAAATATGTTCTGGTTTTTAGAAGTTAGCTTTTGAACGGAGTAACTTATTAAGTTGGTTTCTACAATTGCTTATAGGAGTTACTATAAAAGTCGTTTTAAACGAAATGGCTTCTCAACGCAAGTGTCCTTTACTCCCTCATCTCTCTCACAATCAGTCAAAAGCGACATCACTTTTTAACAGGGGCTACATTGTTCGGATCGATGGCTGCATGCTGATTCGATATAGAACTTGTGTTTAGCTTAAATAAGTTTGATGAACAAATATGAAACTAGCACGGTAGCGTTTCACCTGATACTTCCCCATCTAACATAGCTAGCAATGCTAGCGTTTGTAATTTGATCGAGGTGAACACTGGGAGGGAAACAGTAGAGAAGTGTGTTGGTCACATGCATTTGTTGGCGTCCTATCTTGAATAGGGCACGTCGGTAATCGCAGCGTCAATGTTCATGAACTGGTAAATAAAGTTTCTAATCTATCACCTTTTAAATTATTCATCATACTATTGTTTTTTAGATGATCATACTAATGGTTTTCGTGAGACATCGATGGCCTGTAGAGACTGCCGATTTTTAGTAGCTATCTATTATTATATTTATTATGTAACGCATAATTGGCCTATTAGCTCAGTTGGTTAGAGCGTCGTGCTAATAACGCGAAGGTCGCAGGTTCGAGACCTGCATGGGCCATAGTTGTTTTTTCTTTTTCGTGTGATTGATTAGCTCCGTTTTAGTTTACAATGAAACAGTTTGTACGTTTTCCCTACTCAAAATCAATTAGGACAAAAGGTTTGTTGATTAAGGGCGTATTTTGATTATTTTTCCTTACCGCGAAAGCTCATTTGCTACAAACTCTAGGCAAAGCCTTGCTTTGCAATACTAGCTTATCAGCGCTTAGGCGGCGTTAGGATAATGGGTATGGAATGGTTTGGGATATAAGCTGGATATGAGGTATGTTTTGGGCTGGGATGTGGGTTTTGTATCCTATTCGCCTATGGGTATGGGATGGATTGGGATAGAATTTAATTGATGAAAATAACATTCCTTCTCCCCATTCGCCACTCTTTCTTGCCTCCTCTCCTCTCTCAGCGAGGGCTAGGCCTAATGCCTTAGCCAGTTCACTCATCACTGTGCCACTTAAGCTCTACCTCGCCGCTGCTCCTTACCCATCTCATCGCCACCCTACGCCAAGCACCACCTCCGTCCACTAGCGTCGTCGCCAGAAGCCATCGTCTCTGTCAACTAGATCCCCTCCTCTTCATCCACTAGCGCTACCGCATACATCCATCGTCTCTAACTAGATCCCCTCCTCTCCACTGCTGCATACATCCACTGCCACCCAAACATCGCTCCTCTCCATCTTCTCTACCACCATCTCCTCAGAGACGTCCCAAACTTCACCATTTTTGCCTCTTCACCTTCGTCTTCGGCCGTGCTCGTGGTTGACTCTTGCGGGCTCCTTCACAAGATTGCCGTCAAGCAGTGGCAGCTCGTCATGAGGGAGATGACAGCTGCCCAAGCGAGCAACACAAACGAAGGGGACGACAACCTATTCGAGGGTGCAGGCAAGCTTTGGTTTGTTGGAGTAGGTATATTCCTTTTGTGTTTACTTATATGTGTAAGATTGTCTTTATATATAGTCCCTCGCACTCTATATATATTGTCTATTGGGCCTCATGAATACACACAATATTCATAACATGATATCAGATCTAGGGTATTAACCTAGCTTCTTCCACTACCATCCCATCATCATCGCTGCCTTGACTGCTTGCTGATCCAACACCGACGACTGCCTCCACGAGCGACCTTCGGCATTGTTAGTATTTGCGACTGCATTGTCATCGTCACTACCGATGAGCTCCATCGCTGCCCCGCCTGGCCGCCTCCACCTCCTCATTCGGTCGCCACCGCCGCCCAAGGATGCTGCACCCTGACACTGCTGCTGCTGGCCGCCTCCCACTGCGAATCAGCCCGCCCGAATTGTGCTACCACCACCGTCGCCGCCCTCGTCGACCGCCAAGGCTTTTGTATAGAAACAATATTGGATTCTATATGAAACCGTATTAGGTTTCCTTAAAAAGTTTCTTTAAAAAAACACTTCACGTTGATCTAACTGCCGCACCGGCCAATGCCGTCTGTTAGACTTCGTTGCCTTAGTTATCACGCCATCCAGCGCTGCCTATCGATGGCTTTTGTTCAATCAGTTGTGATCCCATACTCGGGAACAAAGCTCCATAGGACGAACTACAAGCTGTGGTCTTTACTCATGGAGATCACGCTTGATAGTCTCCGCCTCTAAGGACATATCACTGGTGTACGACTTTGTCTGTCATTGTCGGTTCTGTCTCCTCCTATGTAACCTATTTCTGCACCTTCTGTAGAAGATGAGACTGCCAAGGAGGTATATGCTGCTGTTGAGACTTTTTAGTATGTCATAGACGCTTTCAAGTACTGGTGTGCTGATGAGGACCATGTTCGAGCTATCCTGGTGGGTAGCGTCGATGATTCTATCCAACCAAATATTGTTAGTCTGCACTCCACTTGTCTGATCTGGGAGTACTTGTACGAGCGATGTCAGCAGAGCAGTGATGCTTAATACTTTTCGCTTCAACGTGAGTTAGATACGCTTCGCCAGAAGGAATCCTCCCTTAACGACTTCTACCGAGCACTAACCAGTCCTTGGCGTCAGTTGGACGAGCTGGTCTCTCTGTTTTATCAAGAGTATTATAAGGTACAAATGGTGGAGATTGTACAATTTTAATTAAATATTAAAACTATATTTAAGGGATTATTCAGTCTCGTCAACCGGCATTCTAACTCATATCTTTATAGACTATAGAGCCTCAAATCATGTGTGAACATACAGGTGGGGAGGAATCCGATCGATAGATCCGGTGATTAAATTTCATCATAATTGTGACACGTGTGACGACGAAGTTTACATCAAGGCAAGATGCTGTCAAAGAAAATCAAAGACGGAGAGAAGATATTTACTCCACTTCCGCTATGTCTACACCAATTCATAAGAAATGTTTCCACGTGACCACACAAACAAGACAATGTTGTCACTCACGCAGAAGCGTCGAGGGACCACTCAAGACATTAAGGCATTATTCTCCTCGGTCCGTCCGTGTTTTTTTACATTGTCTGCTATAAAATAACATATGATTTCTATTTTCAAATTTTAACAATATCAAAAAATCTACCAATATTACAATTCAAAATAAATCAGTTATAGTAAAAAAATCAAAAACACAAAAAAAACCCTAACTAGCACAGCCTTGATGTGTCCTTTCCGGCTTCAAAAAGAACCCAGCAAGTGGTTCTTTTGCTATCCCCTCGTCACCCAAAAGGCCACTTGACGTGTCCACGTTGCTGCCATTATTCTCCTTGGGCCATCCTGTGAAAACGGACCAAACAAAGCCCACGTCACAGAATAAGACGGGGGGAAAATAGTTTGTCCCGTCCCTACATCACCCCAAAAGTCACTTAAACAATACTAACAAATTCAAAAAAAATTTAAAAAAAGGACCAAGAAAAAGTAATGTTATTCAGAACTGTGTTGCACTGTTGATCATATCAAGATGTTTTTTGAGAAACGGCATCTAGCATCTGGACGGTATCTTTTACGTACATAGCCTCAAGATTATTCTCGACTAAATTATCTCAGGCATGATACAATTTAGAAATAGGAAACGTCCGATTACGCAGCAGAACAGTGTTGATCACATCGCAGCAATCGTATTAAACAAACGGCATCTAGATGGCATCTTGTTGAAGTCTTGACGGAAACACCTCGTCTGCTGCATATTTTATTCGCTCAGTCCTGCACTGCAGCCATCAACGGGTCAGAAATGTGCTAGCTAATCCCAGGCCTACCAGAAACATCCCAGAAGTTGTCGCTCCTGCCACCCATGGCATCCTCCGCCGGCTACCCGCTCCTCCCCGGCGAGGATGGCGACCGCCGCCGCAGGTTCCTCCCGCCCTCCATCCGCCTCAAGACGTCCGTCTGGTCGGAGCTGGGCGGCGCGGTGGGCGACCTGGGCACCTACATCCCCATAGTGCTGGCGCTGTCCCTGGCGTCCCACCTCGACCTCGGCACCACCCTCATCTTCACCGCGCTCTACAACTTCGCCACAGGCCTCCTCTTCGGCATCCCCATGCCAGTCCAGCCCATGAAGTCCATCGCCGCCGTCGCGCTCTCCTCCGCGCACCTCACCATCCCGCAGATCATGTCCGCCGGCCTCGCCGTCGCCGCCGTGCTCCTCTTCCTCGGCATCACCGGTCTCATGACCTCCCTCTACCGCCTCCTCCCGCTCCCTGTCGTGCGCGGCATCCAGCTCTCTCAGGGCCTCTCCTTCGCCTTCACCGCCGTCAAGTACATCCGATACGTCCAGGACTTCTCCCACTCCTCCTCTGCTTCCACCTCCGTGCCGCGCTCCATCCTCGGCCTCGACGGTCTGATCCTCGCGCTCGCCGCGCTCCTCTTCATCATCCTCACCACAGGCTCCGGCGACGATGAGGACGTCAACAGCGACGGCGCAAACCGTCGCCGTGGCTCCTGCAGCCGCGTCCCGGCGGCGCTAATCGTGTTCGCGCTTGGCTTGGTGCTCTGTTTCGTTCGTGACCCATCGATTGTGCAAGGTCTCCGCTTTGGGCCTGCGCCGTTGGGACTGGTCAAGATAACGTGGGATGACTTCAAGATCGGGTTCTGGGAAGGCGCCGTGCCACAGCTTCCGCTATCCGTGCTGAACTCGGTGATCGCCGTGTGCAAGCTGTCATCGGATCTGTTCCCCGAGAGGGCCGAGCTCTCTCCGGCGAGGGTGTCGGTGAGCGTCGGGCTCATGAATTTCGTGGGCTGCTGGTTCGGCGCCATGCCGTGCTGCCACGGTGCGGGCGGGCTCGCGGGCCAGTACCGGTTCGGCGGCCGGAGCGGCGCGTCCGTGGTGTTCCTGGCCATCGGCAAGCTGGCGCTCGGGCTGGTGTTCGGCAACTCGTTCGTGACGATCCTCGGACAGTTCCCGATCGGCATACTGGGCGTCATGCTGCTCTTCTCCGGGATCGAGCTCGCCATGGCGTCGCGCGACATGGGGAGCAAGGAGGAGTCGTTCGTCATGCTCGTCTGCGCCGGCGTGTCGCTCACGGGCTCGAGCGCCGCGCTCGGGTTCATCGCGGGGATTGTGCTGTACCTGCTGCTGCGCCTCAGGGAGGTGGACTACCGAGGGTTGATCGGTCGATGGGGCGCGGGGCGGCGGTGACCCGCCAGCAAGGCTGGGGAAGACGGTGCCGGAGATGCTTGATGAAAACATTACAAACTGCTGTTGATTTGAATGCTTTTGGATAGGGAATTGTTCGAGCAGAGGGGTAGCATCTCTAGCGTACAATAAATTTCATCGCAAGAACAAGGCACTATCACATAAAAGAGCATCTTTAAAACCGTCAGATGATTTATGAACTATAGGAATTTATACGTTTATAATAATAAGCGATTATCATAGACGGTTCTTAAATCATATATAATAAGTTATAATACAGACGATTTTTTTTTAAAAAAACCATCTATAATATATCAGATATTACAGACGGTTTTTAAATATGACTCTGTGATATCTGACATATAACAAACAGCTAATACCAAAAACCGTTTGTGATATGTCATATATCACAGACATTTTTTAAACATAGCCACATATTACAGACAGCTAATACCAAAAATCATCTTTGATATGTCATAAACAACAAACGGTCCTTTAATATAGTCATCTGTGGTATTTTACATGTCACAGATGACCAATACTAATAACCGTCTATGATATCTTACATATCACAGAAGGTTGGGTGTTACAAATCGTTTGTGATGGCTATTTAAATAGCTAAATTATTTTCTATTTTTCGACTAGCCTCAGGAAATGTTAGGCATGCCCTCAAGCAAGCAGATTACATATATAGTACACGACAATTATTACACATATCTCATAAATGAATTAAACAACTAAATGAAGTACACTTGAATGAATTGTTTGATTAAGCACAATTGAATGAATTACAATTGAGTCAAATGTTTGAACATCTAATCATCATTGCCGGGTTGAACTCTCCCTTCGGGCGAACGACCTCTGCCATTAAGAATTCGGAGAGCTTTCCTCAAACATCGATGAGTTTGTCAAGATCGAATGTACTTAAGTCGATTTCCACATCCTACCGCTAGTAGTAAAGTTATTAGCATAATGTATTGATAATCACGAAATAATTATTGGTAGGTTGACAAATCTCTGTATCATTCGTATTAGTACCCGTGATTTTCTGCATATGGCCGCAATCGTAGAATCCATATACGTTATTTTGTAATTGTTGGTAGCACTATAAAAATAGAATTACGTACATAGGTATTGTTCGGCTAAATGCCGCCTTTGTCCAGCAGTCGTGCCTCTGCAATGCGCGCGATGCCATAGCTGAATAGCCCCACGGTTGGGCTGTCGTGCCAGATGGCCACAGTACGAGCACAACACATGCTCGATCATAGTAGCACTAATAAGGGCAGAATTAGAACGAAAATGATCGAGGTTTATCATCTCATCATACATATAACAAACATATATAACTTTTAAAGAATATTGTGCAACATAGTAATATGTCTGGTAATTTTTATCATCAATACTTCAACATAACTAATGACATTATATGATGAGAAGTAGTGATCAAAATGCTTACAAAAATGAAGAACCCCGATAATAATATTGATTAATTGTAGCAAACTGAAGGAACTAAGGGTGAAACTATATACAAAAGTTGATCACATTGGTAAATACATCATCTAACTTCAATGACTTGCTAAAAGAGAACAAAATTATTTGAAGTTTTCAAGTAAAAAAAGGTAAAATGATCAAATGTAAGTTAATGTATTACCTTTTAGTATTTACATTCTTTCAAGATCATAAAACGACAAACTATAATATCATTGGTAATTTTCATCAATTCTTATTTCTCTACGTAGCAAATAAGTATATCATTCATGAAATCACCACTAATTAATTGAAAAGGTCAATTAGATATTTATATATTTAATAATTCAAGAAAAATATAATAGAAAAATATGTCATGTGGCTTAATTATTAGACATTGTGGTCAAATATTATAATTTTGCCTTTGATTTGCAATGAGCTAGACCAGTATTCCAAAAATTAAAATTAAAACACTAAGTCTCAATCCTACAGTTTGGCACAAATCAATCAGTAATCGTCACATTGAAACCCTAACTTAGAAATTTAGTCCCCTGTTCTTGAAACAAATTGAAAGAATTAAGAGCAATTTAGAGCAAAATACATATTGATCAGGTGGATCTAAACTTTCTTCAGCCGGCGAGGGCGCGAAGCAACAAGGACCAGGCAATGCCGCAACGAGATGGCAGGTGAGTGTGCCCGGTGGCCCCAATTTCTCCTATTTTCCTGCGACCGGTCGCTGTCTGGCTAGGTGCAATAGATGTGGTGCATATCTACTAGCCGTCATGCGAGATGAACAGACATCAAGGGCTACTACGAGGTGACATGCTTTGGGATCGATCAAATGGATGATGTGGCATGTTGCGGTCTGCCCTCTTAAGCTAGCTCAAGGGCTAACTCAGTCTGCTGTAGTTGCCTCATGGGATGAGGAAATAGGGCTTCTTGTAGACTACTGCTAGCTACTAGGAATTTAGGCCGTTAGTGCTCCTTTCGTTGGGCTTCAAGAAAAGAACTAGGTGTATTGAGTTTAGATTAAGAATTCATACATGGATTGAATATGCTAATTCTTGCTAATTTTTTTTGGATTTGGTATCTGTTGTAGGGGTGGCCCCCACCTAAGCCCAGTAGGCCTGTTAGAAGGATGTAAGGTCCGAAATAGGACATATGTAATGACACAAGTGCCCCTGAGGGGAGTACTCACGTGTAAGGGTAAAATGTATTTTTCCTATATATATATATATATATATATATATATATATATATATATATATATATATATATATATATATATATATATATATATATATATATATATATATATATATATATATATATGTAGCATAGGCCACGGGGAGAACCCCGGAAGCCATTCATTTACTCAACTTTCCACTACCACTCTCTCTCTGTTTGGTCTGTAACCACAACAGTTGGCGCCGTTCGTGGGGTGGACAAGAACAAGCCTCCAGGTCTGAAGGAGGATGGCACCAAGGAAAGCTTCACAGTCGGTGGCGAAGAAGAAGGCGGAAGCGGCGAAGTCTCGCGTCAGCACTAGGGCTTCGGCTTTAGCAGCCGCAGGTACGAGCGGTGGTGTAGGTGCGATCGTGAACCCCGCCACCGACGCAACGCCCGACCCCGCCACCGACGCGACGACCAACCCCGCCAGCGACACAACGCCCGACCCCACCAGCACCGCCCCGACGACCAACCCCGGCGATGGCAACGCAGGCGCATCCGTTTTTCCACTCGGCGCAGAGGCGGCGGATGGTCCCAGCGGCGACGCGGGCCTCGTCACCGGCTCCAGGGTCCTCCACGATAATGCAGCGGGCAGCCTGGGCGCGCAGGCCGTGGTCATCGCCGTACCGGCAGCACCGCCAAACGCACCGATGGCCCCAGCCACGCCTGCGGTGGAGGCCGCCCTGCTGGCGGCCCTTAGCGTATTTTAGCGGGAGCTAACAGACCTCCACGGAGCTGTGCGGGACATGCAAGAGGCTCGGAGCCAACACCCCCCGGCGGTGGCATCCGAACCCCCTACGTCTAGTCGCGTCCCATCGCGGCGAATAGATCCGGAGTCCCCGCTCTCCGTGAGCCTACAGCAGGCGGCTTGGCCTGAAGGCTTCAAGTTCCCGAGCGTCATCGAGGCCTACAAGGGCAACTCCGACCCGCGAGCCTTCGTGCGCATGTACGAGACCGCTATCGAAGCCGCTGGCGGAGACGACACCACGAAGGCAAGAGGACTCCCTCTCGCGTTACAAGGCGTGGCGCTGTCCTGGTTCTTCACCATTGAACCACAGTCCATCTACGCGTGGGAACAGATCCGCGACCAACTCTGCAACAACTTCCAGGGAAACTACGTCGAGCGTGTCAATGCGGACCAGCTCTTCGCAGTCAAGCAAAAACCTGATGAAAGGCTCCGGGATTACTTCAAGCGCTTCGCGAAAGTGCGCTGCCAGGTCAAGGACGTCAACGAAACAACCATCATCAACGCAGCAATACAAGGTCTTCACCCGGGACCGCTCGCTGCATATAACGCGCGGAAGCCACTCAAGTCGGAGGCAGAGCTCTTTGACAAAGTGGAAGCGTACGCCCGAGCCGAAGAGGACGCGCGGAGGCACAGCGGCAACGGCTCCGACGTCGGGCAAGCGGAGGACTCGTCGCAGAGAAGCAACGCAAGAGACAACTCGAGGACGGAACACAAGCAAGTGTCCGCAGGCGACACTCATGAGCCCGTCGACGATGGGGTGCACCAAACCTCACCAGGCGACAGGCGTAAGCCCCGGCGTAACCGGCGAAGACCCCAAAAGGCCCGCCATATCCTCGCCGCGCAAGGCGTTCCCCGGGAGGCCGCGTCAAGCTCGCGCGTTGGAGGGGGACGCGAAGGAGGCGGCGATGCGAAGCCGCGTGCGGAGCAGGAAATCCTAGAATACGGTAGATGGTGCGAGGTACACGGCTACGGGGGCCGTTTCACGCGGACATGCACCAAAATTGCGGCATTATGACAGGCGGTGGCCCATGTACGTGCCTCAAAGACACCGACCCCCGTAACAGCCCGCGTACAGCATAGGCAAGGCGGTCCCTCGCGTGCTGGGTCCCCCGGAGAGGCCCAATGTCGTGGCATTAATGTCATCGATGGAGGCTCTTCGTTGAGCACTTCCCCGGCACAACGACCTCGGCGGGCGTCCCATTGCAGCATCACCTTCACGCCAGCCGATGCCCAGGGCATAGAATTCCCCCATCAAGATCCCTTGGTCATCCAGACCGACATTGCAGGTTGCGACGTCAAGCGCATCCTCATTGACGGAGGAAGCTCCGCAAACATTTTGTTTGCGGAGGCCCTTGATCGTATGGGAATACCTCGGAGTCTATTAAAAGCTTCGGAAGCCCCCCTTCAGGGCCTCGGAGGGCAGCTTCTGAAGGCTCTGGGTCAGGTTCGCCTCCAAGTCTCCTTGTGCCAGGCCGACAACGCCAGGACCGAAGATGTCGTCTTCGACATCGTGGACGTCTCGTATCCGTACAATGCCATACTGGGCCGGCCTGCCATCAGCTCCTTCGAAGCCGTCCCACACTACGCATTCCTATGCATGAAGCTCCCAGGACGGCGGGGCGTTATCACCATCTTCGGCGATCAGGATATGGCCCGGAGCATCGAAACTGAAGCTGGACGCTTGCACCGCAAGGTGCACGCCCTCACCGACAAATACCAGGCGGACACGCCATCCGCTCCGGGATGGACACCTAAGCCCCACCCGGAGGGCGGGGTGAAGAGGGTGCCGCTCCAGGCGGAGGGGCAGTTCATATCCATAGGCGAGGGCCTCCCTCCGAAAGTGGAGCAAGACTTGCTCCGAGTCCTCCAGGCCAACATAGATATCTTCGCCTGGTCCCCGGGAGATATCAAAGGAGTGGACCGCGCCCTCATCGAACATAACCTCGCGATCCGCCCTGACGCCAAGCCCGTCAAGCAGAAACTTCGCCGTATGTCCATGGATCGGCAGCAAGCGGCCAAGGTGGAGGTGGTAAAGCTCCTTCGAGCGGGGGTTATCCGCGAGGTTCAACATCCGGACTGGCTCGCCAATCCGGTGTTGGTCAAAAAGGCCAGCGGCACCTGGCGCATGCGCATCGATTTTACCGCCCTCAACAAGGCATGCCCGAAGGACGATTACCCTCTACCGCGCATAGACCAACTAGTCGATGCTACCGCCGGATGCGAGCTCATGAGCTTCTTGGACGCCTACTCCGGCTACCATCAGGTCTACATGGCCAAAGATGACGAGGATAAAACCAGCTTCATCACGCCGGTGGGGACCTTTTGCTTCGTAAGGATGCCCTTCGGCTTGAAGAACGCGGGCGCAACCTTCACCCACCTCGTCGCGCTGGCCCTGGCCGTCCAGCTAGGGAGGAATGTGGAGGCCTACGTGGACGATGTGGTAGTAAAAACCAGGCAGCTCGCCTCCCACGGCCGGGATCTTCAGGAGACTTTTGACAACCTCCGGAAGGCGGGCATTAAGCTCAATCCGGACAAATGTGTCTTCGGTGTACAGGCGGGCAAGCTCTTGGGCTTCCTCGTATCCAGGCGAGGCATTCAAGTGAAGCTTGCTTACGCGCTGGTCATGGCCTCAAGAAAACTCCGGCATTACTTCCTGGCGCACCCGATAACAGTGCCATCATCGTTCCCTCTGGCAGAGATGCTGCACAACAAGGAGTCCACGGGGCGAATCGGTAAATGGGCGACAGAGCTGGCCCCATTCTCCCTAACATACGCCTCTCACACGGCGATCAAGTCTCAAGTTCTGGCGGACTTCCTCGCGGAATGGACCCCTCCAGCTCAGCCCGCCCTCCAGGTCGAAGACCCGGTGTGGACGCTTAACACCGACGGAGCGTACGGTGTGGCGGGCGCAGGGGTTGGCGCCGTTATCACCACACCAGAGGGGCAGCGCCTGTTGTACTCGGCGCGCCTAGCGTTTCCGGCTACGAACAACACGGCCGAATACGAGGCGTTACTCTTCGGCCTCGGGAAGCTCAAAGCGATGGGAGCGAGGCGAGTCCTCGTCCGCACTGATTCCCGGTTGGTGGCGGGCCATGTGGACAAGTCATACCAGGCCAAGGACCCGGAGATAGCCAAGTACCTAGCAGCCGTACGAGCGAAGGAACGACACTTTTTGGGTGTCACGGTGAAGGCCATCCCTCGAGCAGACAACGAGCAAACTGACGTCCTGGCCAAGGTTGCCAGTCAGCAGCTCCCAACTCTCGAAGGGGCATTTTACGAAATCCTGCCAGCGGCGGCCATAGCGCAGGATAATCGGGATGCGGCCCTCGTCCACCGGATCACCCAGCAGGGTGACTGGCGGGAACCCCTTTTCGCTTTTCTGCAGGGCATTGCGGAACCGGATGACCCCTCCGAGCTCCGGCGTTTGCAACACCGCGCTAGGTCCTTCCAGGTGCTCGACGGAGCGCTCTACAAGAAGGGGGTCTGCGCACCGCTCCTGCGATGCCTCCCGCGCGAAGAAGGAAAGCGCCTCCTCACAGAAATTCATGCGGGTCTCTGCGGCTTGCACCTCCAACCAAGGTCTCTGGTGGGAAAGGCATTCAGGCAGGGTTTTTATTGGCCAATAGCAGTCGTGGATGCCCAGGATCTCGTGCGTCGTTGTCAAGGTTGCCAGTGGATGGGTAGGGCTATCCATAGGCCCCCGACAAGCCTCCATCCCATACCCCCGGTATGGCCGTTGGCGCGGTGGGGGCATCGACGTCGTAGGACCACTTCCCAGGGCCCCAGGAGACCTGCAATTCGTCACGGTCGCTCTGGAATACTTCTCTAGGTGGCCAGAGGCGGTAGCTCTGCCAAGATTACCTCGGCAGCTCTGCAGCGCTTCCTCTGGCAGAACATCATATGTCAATTCGGCGTGCCTAGGGAGATCACCGTCGACAACGGTCTGCAAGTCGACGCAGCCCCATTCAAAGAATTCTGCGGCAACATGGGCATCACCCTCCGGTTCGCTTCGGTCGGACACCCACAGTCCAACGGGGCGGTGGAGCCGGCAAACGGCGCCATCTCCGCCGCAATCAAGAAGCGCCTCGTCGGGCTACCAAAGGGGAAGTGGCCGGGCGAGCTCTACAGCGTCCTATGGTCCCTTCGCACAACGGCCACACGCCCCCACGGGGTTCACGCCATTCAAGCTCCTCTTCGGTGACGAGGCGGTCACACCCGAAGAAATAAAGGCTGGCTCGCGGCGGGTCCTCGTCCAAGCACCAGACGAGGAACGCCAATTGTCCGTGGATCTCCTTGACGGAGACTGGGCAAGCGCAACATAGCACGTCATAAAATACGCGCGACAGATGGTGCGCGGTCGCAATCGTTCGCTGTACCCGCGCGAATTCAGACCAGGAGACCTCGTCCTTAAGATGGCACTCCACGCGGAGACGGTAGGCAAGCTCGAGTCCAAATGGGAGGGCCCGTACATCGTCACGGAGGCCCTACAGAAGGGGGCGTATCGCCTAGCCACCTTGGAGGGGCACACGCTCCGCCACACGTGGAATGCGGACAGGCTGCGGCGGTATTACGCCTAAGTCGAGCTCACGAGGGAAAGGGCCTTCCACGGCTTGGGCAGACGCGAGCGGCTAGCGGTTAGTACCTTAACCCTTGTAACCGCTCACCCGCGCAAACGGGAAATTAATAAAGTGCATCGCTCATGCAAATTCTCCCGTTTTCATACCAAAAGCGCGCGAAGGATCACCTTCGTGTGCACTGTGCATGAGCATGAATAAAGACGCGTGGGGGGACGCCTCCGCGCGCAGTCTACGGACTCTAAATAAGACGTAGCGTCGAGGTCTGCCTCCGCACGCAGTCTACGGACTACAAATAAGACGTAGCGTCGAGGTCCGCCTTCGCACGCAATTTCACCGCCCGCAACGTGCGGAGGTTCGCCTCCGCGCGCAGTCTACGGACTGTAAATAAGACGTAGCGTCGAGGTCCGCCTCCGCACGCACTCTACGGAGTCTAAATAAGACGTAGCGTCGAGGTCCGCCTCCGCACGCACACTACGGAGTCTAAATAAGACGTAGCGTTGAGGTCCGCCTCCGCACGCACTCTACGGAGTATAAATAAGACGTAGCGTCGAGATCCGTCTCCGCACGCAATTTCACCGCCCGCAACGCGCAGAGGTTTGCCTCCGCGCGCAGTCTACAGACTCTAAATAAGACGTAGCGTCGAGGTCCGCCTCCGCACGCACTCTACGGAGTATAAATAAGACGTAGCGTCGAGGTCCGCCTCCGCACGCACTCTCCGGAGTATAAAAAAGACGCGGATGCTATCCCTGCGCACTCTACGGAGTAAAACGAGACACGAACCCCGCGCACGCATGGGCGTTGCCCCAGTGCGTACTCTTCAGAGTATAAATAAGACGTGGATGTCGATCCCACGCACTCTCCGGAGTATAAAAAAAGACGTGGATGTTATCCCTACGCACTCTACGGAGTATAAATGAGACGCGAACCCCGCGCACGCATGGGCGTTGCCCCAGTGCGTACTCTTCAGAGTATAAATAAGACATGGATGTCGATCCCACGCACTCTCCGGAGTATAAAAAAGACGCGGACGCTATCCCCGCGCACTCTACGGAGTATAAACAAGACGCGAACTCCGCGCACGCATAGGCGTTGCCCCAGTGCGCACTCAGAGTATAAATATGACGTGGTCGAGGTTCCCACGCGCCAGCTCCGTTGCCACCAGTTCGAAGGGTAGGGGACGGAGCGCTAGCGTGTCTACTTCGACTAGGCGCCAGCTCCGCTGCCACCACTTCGAAGGGTAGGGGACGGAGAGCTCGCGCGTCTACTTCGACTAGGCGCCAGCTCCGCTGCCACCACTTCGAAGGGTAGGGGACGGAGTGCTCGCGCGTCTACTTCGACTATGCGCCAGCTCCGCTGCCACCACTTCGAAGGGTTGGGGACGGAGCGCTCGCGCGTCTACTTCGACTAGGCGCCAGCTCCGCTGCCACCACTTCGAAGGGTAGGGGACGGAGCACTCGCGCGTCTACTTCAACTAGGCGCCAGCTCCGCTGCCACCACTTCGAAGGGTAGGGGACGGAGCACTCGCGCGTCTACTTCGACTAGGCGCCAGCTCCGCTGTCACCACTTCGAACGGTAGGGGACAGAGCGCTCGCGCGTCTACTTGGACTATGCGCCAGCTCCGCTGCCACCACTTCGAAGGGTAGGGGACAGAGTGCTCGCACGTCTACTTCGACTAGGTGCCAGCTCCGCTGCCACCACTTCGAAGGGTAGGGGATGGAGCGCTCGCGCGTCTACTTTGACTAGGCGCCAGCTCCGCTGCCACCACTTCGAAGGGTAGGGGACGGAGCGCTCGCGCGTCTACTTGGGGTCCGAGGCGCAAACCGTTCGCAAGCCTGTTTACTACTATCCGAGAAAAGGGCGACATCAAGCCTGGATACCCGCGCTTTACATGACCCCACAGCTCACAACATCTTACATAACAAAAAGAGCACGGGAGAGTTGTCGCTTAGCCCGAGTAAGACAGTTGCATTACAGAAGCAGACATACGCGCGGTGCGGAACGCGCCAAAACCTGGAATCATTCCTATGAGTCTGCGCCATCTTCGCCGCGACGAGCGCCCGCATCGCCTTCGCCGCGCCGAGGGACCTCTTCGAGCCAGCGAAGCACGTCCCCCTCGTTCAGCAGCGTCCGCCGTAAAGCAACCGTGGCGTTGCCCTCCCCGATGTAATTCCAAATCCGGTCATGGAAGTTTCGGGTGGCGGGCTGGGCGGCGCGAACGGCATCAGATATCACCCCGGGCTGGATAGGCAAGTCAAGCTGAGGGTTCGCCAGCTCATTGACATGCTCACACCCACCGGCGTGCAGCAAGGCAAAGGCAAGGCCAGCACTCATGTAGCCGCAGTGGGTGCCGAAAGCCTTGGCGCCGGGGAGGGCGATGCTCGAGCCCTCCTCGATTCGCCCAAGCGTCTCCATCAGGTCCTGGCGGCTATGAGTGGCATCCTCCACGTGCACGGAAAGCCCCCGGAGGGCCCGCTCCAACGACTCCATCGCACTCCATGCGGAGGCACACGCGTTGTCCCAGGATAACGCCTTCTCAGCAACGGAGGCAGCAAGCTGTTCCTTCTCCGCCTCTAGCGCGGAGATTCGCTGAAGAAGGGTGGTCTGCTCCTCTGTCGCAACGCGCTGAGCCTCCTCCATCGCGCGTCGCGCGGCCACGGCCGCGCTTTTCGCGTTCGCGCCCACCAACTGCGCGTCGTCGATAGCCTCGTCCCGCTCCGCCATCAGCACCCGGATGTGCTCGTCCTTGGCGGCGTTGGTGTCGTCCGCGACGCGCAGCTGGTCCTCCAGTGCCTTCCGTTCGCGCGCACGAGTCTCCTCGAGGGCTTTGCTAATTGCAAGTGTCTACACGAGCGTAACAACAACGGTTATCCATCAGATAAGCAAAGGATATGCAGCGAGAACAGAGACTGTTACCCTCATCTCCGAGGCACCCAGCGCGAGCGCCAAAAGGTCGCCCCCGCAGGACTGCAGCGCCTGACGATCTAGGTGGCTGCCAGCATACTCTACCACCTCGCTCCAGGCGCGAAGCGTCTCCCACCTAGGGACGAAGTCGGAGATGCCAGGCCCTAGAGCCTCCGCCGCAGCACCTTCGGCAGCAATTGGGGCACACACGGTCCCCTGCTCAATCAGGCCGCCGACATCGCGGGCTCCCCCATTGCTTGATTCTTGTCCTCTTCTGGGAGACCTTGTCTCACCTGGTGTCGACGGAATAAGCGAGCAAATCGGGGAGAGTTTCGCGAAGTTGCGGGAGGAAAACGAACTACACCTACCTCCAGTACCCTCTACCGCGGCCTCCACCTGGGTCATCAGCACCTCGCTGGCCTGAGGAGCGACAACCCTCCCGGCTTCAGGAGCATCCCCACTAGCTGTCAGGACCTCAGTCACTGGGCCGGCCACGCTGAACCGGCCCCTCGAAGATGGTGGCGACTGCACCCGAGGCCGTTTCGCCTTCGGAGTCTAGGTGAAGCCTCCATGGTTACCTTGGCAGCCGCGGAAGCCGTCGTTAGCGACAACGCCGCGGTTGCCGCTGGAGGTGACGAGGCGTCATCTTCAAGAACGACAAGGCGTGCGCCCGTCGCCTCGCCACCATATACGGCCTCGTCGGGAATTGAGTGCCTCCCCGAACCGGCCGATCCGAGCCCAGCGCCCGTCTCACCCGCCATCTTCACGCTCTCGGCCAGCGGCATGACTGGCGAGCTCAAGGCAATGGTCTCCGATTGGACCTCGCATCGAGAGGATGGCGCCACCTCCGTCGCGCCGCTCAGCGATTCCGCAGGCACCGGGCGCTCCGGAACAGGAATTTCCAACACCTCGCATACCCGATTAATCCGCCCTTGCTTCGCCAAGGAAGTTGTGGACTCACGGGCCTTGTGCTCCTTCGCCATGTACGGCCCAAGAACCGCAACCCCTGCGCGCTCTGCCTCTTCTAACCGGCGCACTGCACGCACAAGCGGAGTATCATACCTAAGGGTTTGCAACCACCCAGGTGGTACTTGGCCTATCGCAGGGATACTTACAGGGCGCGGAGGTCCTATGGAGCGAAGACACCCCTGGGTGGATGCCGTCCTTCCGGTCGGGCCCCCGCCGCTCGTACTTCCAGTTACAAGAAAGCGGGGATATCCCGTACATGGTGAACTCCTCGGCGAGGTCACGCATGTTGAACCGAAGTGCGACCCCAGCAAGACTCTGCGCCTGTTGCTCGTCGCTGGGCCGAGGCGTCGCATCCGGACAGCGGTCGAATGATATTGGCTCTCCCCGGCTTCGGAGGCCGCTCGTGCTCGTCACGAGGTAGTAGAACCATCGCCGTGTCCAACCGGACTCCCACTTTTCCCGCGTAGCCAACGCGGGAAACAAGTGCGAGCACTCCGGCCTCAGCACGAAGTCCACGCTGCCGAAGTTCAAGTAAGCCCCCCTTCCACTCTCTTCGGTTGGCACCGTGCGTCCTACAGGATGGCGAACAACTCGGCGCTGGGACGAGTACCCTCCGTCCGCGTCGCCCAAGTAAAGATGGCCAACCGAACAATCGCGGCCGGAGTCAGCTGCGCCAGCTCCAACCCATACACCCGCAGCACTTCGCGAACAAAGTATGTCGCCGGGATTCGGAGCCCGGCGTCGAAGAACGCCACGAAGACGATCGCCTCCGACTCTCCCGGGTTCGGCTCCGTTTCGTCAGGCCCGGGCAAACGAGCCCCGGCACGTTCCTCCAGCTTCTTCTCCCGAAGAAGGGTTTGGAGGGTCTCCTCCGTGACGCGGCTTCCCTCCAGCACACGGGAGCAGCAACCCTTGGACCTCTTCATGGCATTCTAGCGGCGGGTAGTTTGCTTCCTGTCGCGCGGAACCAGGCGGTACTCTGCCGGCGGTGGCGTCAGGCAGCGCTGGCTCGACGAGGCGCTCTCGCTAAGGCGACGCGCAGGATCGTCAAGGGGGGCACCCCTGTTAGCTGGGAGGTCGTCGCGCGCAGCCATCCCTCTCTCCCACGGCGGCGGGCAGGCACAGAGGGGAGAGTAGCAGCAGGATGCGCAAGAAAAATGGGAAGGAACGCACAAGCAAGCAAGCAGCCAAGGGGAATGATTGCATGCCCACAGTGGCGACTTATAAAGCCCCCCGTCTCCCCCACAGGCAGAAGGTCGAACGACAAAATTGTAGCGGTTCGGCTACCCACGATCGGGCAGTGCAATCGCTGGCAACCACGACAGGCGGTGGTAGGTGGGTGATCAGCGCGCAATGTGCCGATACACTCCTGCCGCGTGGCCACTTTCCCTGGGGAAGAGGCGAACGGCCGTGGTCGTGGGAACACTGGCATCCCACGACGCTCCAATTACAGCCGGCCGCATGCCCACATCCAGTGCAGGGCAGACGGAGCAGTCGCGCCAGCCTGCCCCTGACAAAGGCCGGCGCGATTCCAGGCGTCATTAAAGCGCACTCCCGGGCCACGCAACCGTCTCCCCGCGCTGGCGCTACATCATGCGAAGCATTTCCTGAGACTCGGCTGCTTGGGGCAGCCGACCAAGTTTGCCTCGCGCCCACAAATATCCGGGGCGTGAAGTAGGGCACGCCCAGACCTCGGCCCCGTCGAAGCCGTCGGCCTTGTGGCCGCGTCAGCTCCGCGAGCAGAAGACAGCCCTCGCACAAGCACGAGCGGACGTGCGAACACAAGTGTGTATCTAGGTCATCAAGGATCACAGGCCGATGGGACGGAGGGGGCTAAAGGGCTCAGCGGCATGGCTTCGGCCCGTGAAGCCCTTCACCATGAGAGGCTGCTGTTGTAGGGGTGGCCCCCACCTAAGCCCAGTAGGCCTGTTAGAAGGATGTAAGGTCCGAAATAGGACATATGTAATGACACAAGTGCCCCTGAGGGGAGTACTCACGTGTAAGGGTATAACTGTACAAGCACCCACCATTTGGATATATATATCCGAATAGACTCCTATTGGGCCTCGGTCCACAAGGCCCAAGTGAGGAGGTCTATATATACATGGAGGCGAGGGGCTGAGAAAAATACGCTTCTGTTAACCTCTAGCATAACCCTAACTGCCACCTCCCGAGCCAAACCCTAGCCGCTCACGAGTGCTAGTACACTCACGATCGGCGTTCCAGCCCCGGACGTGTGGATACCGGTGGAGGCGCTGCTTGTTGCGGTGTTGATCGGCATCAACAACCTACAAATTGGATCTGCTCGTGGTGTGGTTGATCGCGTGGAGGAGACGATCTGTTCGGGACGATCGGCTAATTCCACTACTACCTCGACGCGCGTGGTTGGATCGGTTTCTCCAACTCTTCTTCCACTGCGCTGCGCGTCTAATGGTAACGATCCATGATCCCTCCTTAGGCATGCTGTCCTTGTGTGCGCGGTAGAAAAGTTTTGTTTTCTGCTTTCGTAGCTTCCGCGCAATCCTTCACCTATGACACCGGACCAATTACTTGCTTCCGCCCATGGCACTAGCACGTACCTCTTCTGCAAGTGGAGCCAGATATGGGTGCATGCGCGACGGCGCGAGCGGCAGGGGTGGATCTATAGGGTATGCCGGGTGGGCCCCGGCATACCCTGAGTCCAGCCAACTTAGTACACACGCCCGGCGCCTCCAGCCGATCCGGTCAATCCACCGGTTTGCCTGCTGCACGCGTCGCCTCGATCCTCGAATCCACACGCGCCGCACGCAGGTCCGCAGCCAATTCGCAGAGCGGTGAGCCGGTGAGGAAGTGGGTGGTGTTGAGGCCGGAGAGGTGGAGGTCGTCGAGCGCGGCAACTCTTCTCTGGAGAGTCCAACAAGACCCGGCGCCTAATACGGAGCCCTCTCTATTGTAGAAGATATGCAGACGGCGGCGGTGGCTGTGGCGAGCCCATCGCCGTCCACCTCCTGCTCCCCTTCTTCTTTTAAGGTTAGGGTTTGCCTTCCTCCTCCTTGTTCGTCTCTGTGCCCTTTTTTAGGGGGCAATTTCTTGGTTCTACTGAGCTGATGGGTTCTTGATTTGGTTTGAAGGTGGGGATTGCGTCGCCCAGTGGGACGGCCTCCTCTGCGCCGAGGCTGGTTCGCGCGTCCAGTCGCCAGGGGAGGCGGCGGCCACGGCGGCAAGGTGAGTTTTTTCTTAGCTTGTTCTTCTTCTATCCCTGTTTCTTAGCTTATTGAGATTTTTTTATGGATAGAGGACTATCCAGAATGGTTTCTTTTGTACGCTCTATAATGGGACTATATGATACCACTCTAGCTGGAGCTTAGTTTTGGCTAAATAAATTTATTCACAAAGATCACTTGATGCCTACAACTTGTTGAAGTAACTCAGGCTTTATGTTGTGGGCTGATTGGATGAATTTGCCTGAGATAAGATCAAATTCTTCTAGAAAATGTTTTGGTGCCTCGCTAATGTACTTTAAGAAACTCAAATTCATGAGTTTCCTGATACATTGTGTTTAGTAGAGCAGTGAAATCTAGTGCATTGACTACCTAGTGAAATTATTGTCCAGTATTCACATTTAAGATCCATCTTGCAATGCCGATTTATGAGGTCTTAATCTGGTTAGTCATATTTGAACGTGTTGCATGTTGTGAAAAAAGTATTGCAACACTAAGATTTATGTGAAGCAACATCCTTTTCTGCTGTCAACAATATCACAGCCTTCTCTGAATGGTAGAGGAAGTGCAATTAATCATTGCTACTATTTCATCAGAAATTCTGATTGCTGATATGCTTGGTGTTACCATCCATCCCTAGGTTTTGTGCTTTTAAGACCTTCCCAATTTCATTTCCAGTAGAAAGCAATCAAGAAGGATGTTGGGACAAATAACCATATGATATTGCTGATATTTCGCTTTATGCTTCACACTAAAGCGCTTTGTTGTCGATATCTGACTTCATGATTCAGAACAGATCAATTCTGTACTGTGATGTTCTTCTTTGAAAAATAGCCTTGAAGATGTATATTCTTTCTTTCCTTTTGTTCAGGATATGAAGTTTTATCTTTTGAGTCTCGTTTTAGTATCTTTTGATAAAACAATGTTGAGATAGAAACTGGAGCTCTGCTAAGTTCTTTTCACCTATATCAGGTACTCGACGAGATTAGGCCATACCTTGCTGGCACAGGTGGTGGTGGGCTTGAGTTTGTTGTAATCGAGGAACCTATTGTCAAGGTCAGACTATTAGTATGGTGTTTGAACTATTTATATTGTAATTTATGTAAGTTTCCAACTTAATCTTTGAATTTAAGACTTATCATATTATTTAGTGACTGTATACCGAATTACGGTGCAAATTTTACAATTATTTACCGAATTGCATATGAAAATTTTGGTACGGCATACCCTTTGATAAAATCCTGGGTCCGTCACTAGCGAGCGGTGCCCACGATAGCAAACGGGCATCGCTCGACAGAGAAACATTCGTAGAAAATATTCTAGGAAAGGAGGCTCAAGCGCATCTCCAAACCATATGTATATAAGGGTTTTCGAGTGCTAGTCATAGACTTCATATTTAACCTTAAAGAATTCGTCCATGTAAGACATGCTATTGGTGGATTTTTTTTGCTCTAGCGAACGAACCGAATACTGATAAATTGTTTCGATAAACCGTTTCAAGAATATGACCAAAAATCTGTTCTATTTAGTTGTTCCGTAGAAGCAATAAGCTAAAAAGAATTATTTCAAGATTAATTCGATTCCAAGGATGAATTCGCACCTATGTCGAAAACAATTGTTTGATCGTCTCGTGTATATATTATACACAGGCCAGATTCCATAGATTGTTAAAGAATGAATTCGTCGTCGTGTTCCGAATTTGGAACACAAGATTTTTGTTTTTAAAACGTGTTTGAATACTCGTGGAAAATGCTGAGAAATTTGAGGGAAAATATTTTTTGGAACAGAGAGAACAGGAGTATAAAGAGAGAGATGTTGCTTTGGACTTCTCAAATGGCCGGTTTGGAACGCACAAACTTCATGTGAGTTGTGTAGAAATTTCATATGAAACAATTTATTTTTTATAGAATCGAGGAAAACCCATGTGTTCCAAATATAATCTAAACATGAATCTTGAGCTGATGCTCGAAAATTCTTCCAGAAGTGAAGGAACCGATCGATGGATCCATTTTGGAATTTTCAAAAGCTGTTCCTAGAACCCAAAAATTCGTAGGATTCGATCCGACTCCTTCAAAAGAATGTTATGTTAGGAAGTCACTGCTACCGTGCTACGCAGGGGCGGAGCCAGGATCCAGACAAAGGAGGCCGACCCGTCAAGGCGCCGGCGTCATGGGCCCTGGGCGCCGTGTGTCGGCAAAATTAAACATACACATATATAATTAAACATACGCATATATATTGTCATATAAATTCAATCATAACACATATGACAAAATAATGTAGCATACGTCTAGTAACACAAAAGAAAGGTACTTTCATTACATCTCCACAAACTTGAATTTGTTACATCTCCACTAACTTGAATTTAGCACGACGATTACCAACTAGATCATAAGATTTGATAATATCATTGGAACTAATCTTGGCTGCCAATTCCTTTTCAATATAAACTATCATGTAGCTTCGCAAAAAGCCATCTCCCATTTTAGTCCTAGTACGTATCTTGGCAAGTTTCACGGCTGAAAAGACTCTCTCAGTGGTCGCTGTTGATACTGGAAGAGTTATGACAAATCTTAGCAATCTATCGACCATTGGATAAATAGAATTTTTACCTAATCTCACTAGTCCCTTTGTTAGATCAGCAAGTGATGGCAATGTACTTAGCTCTGGATGGTTGCATACATCAAGTTGAAAATGTGGTAGTCGACACTCCAATTGAGCTTGATCTTGACTTGAAAAATCAGCGGGCCTAATTGACTAATTGACTATAATTAAGAGTGATTAAAGAGTCCTATTAATACATCTGGTGGACCATTGGGGGGGCCAGGCCCCTGCCGCCCCCCTCTCTCCGCCCCTGGTGCTACGGTTGCAAGGATATGCAGGTATTCTAACAACCGCCCGACCAACCCATGCCGTATTTACGCGTTAGGGCATGTACAATGGTATGAGCTAGTTACTAGCTCTAAGATAACTTCTCCAATGATATTAACTTTTAGCACATAGCTCATAACATGAATAGTCCCACATGACATCCTCATATAATCTTGGAATGTGTGTATGAGACTAGCTCTTGATCAAGAGCTAGCTTTTCTCTCTCTTCTATTAAAATATGAAATAATATGCTTAGGGCTAGCTCATAAGTCACTATTGGAGATGCCCTTACACCAATTTCTCCGGTGAAATTCCTCAATTCCAAACCGGCAATAAATGACAGCTGTGTAGTGGGGGAGCTCAAGCCCTACTTTGCTGTCCACGCCTAGCAGTGAGCCCAGGATTGGAGCAGGCCTTGCCAACCAAATGATTAGCAGGCCAGAAATTTTTTAAAGGATTGGGCTTAGATAGAGCTACACCGTTAGGTTCGGACCAAAACAAATCAAATCCCTCCTCTACCCTCTAGTCTCCAAGTCCCGCACGACTGGGGTCGGGTATTTTCTCAAAAAAAAAAAAAAAAAAAAAAGACTGGGGTCGGGTACGGCGCTCGGCAGGCCGACCCAGCCTTGCATGATTGCACCCCCACGCGCTGGATGGATCTCTCCCATAGGCGTGTCTCATGCCCAGCGGCCAGCGTGCGCGTTGCCATTCCCTACGTGCTCCAGCACCGGTGGCAAAGGAATAGGGATGAAAACACATCCGATACAGATTAAATAGTGTTTAAATTATATTTATATCTATATTTTTTTCAGACTTAAATATGAATCGGACAAATGTCGAATACGAATACGGACCAAACAAATATCGGATACGAATATGGGTCGGATTATACTCAAAATTAGATCGAATTCAACTATTTTTTGGATTCCAATATTTACCGAGGGTTTGTCGAGATGATCGAAATACATATTTAATATGTCTAATTTAGAGGTCAAATGCAAAAGATACATATTAGCTAGCTGCTGCTATTATATTTGCCAAATTTGGATATCCGACTTTGAATCCGGATCTTATTCGAATATCTGACTCTGAATCCAGATTAGTCCATATCGGATTCATATCCGACATCTGATTCAATATTCGCATTCGGATCTATTTTTTTATTTGGCTTGCATGTTTTGACCGGTGTTTGGTTTGCTACCAGAGATTTTGATCATGCCTATGATTTGATACTACCAAAATTTAGTAAGGTTTATATGTACTGAGAGCCAAACGGCCCCATATTACGGACGCTTTAAATGAGTGGCAGATTTGTAGGGGGACATGGCATTGACTGCGCCGACCGTGTGCTGCCGCTCGGCTTGGTGACGCCCCGAAGCTAGCTGGACGCGCGAGGCGCCCCGCGCTGGCGCAGTGCCGCTTCTGAGTAGTTGGAGCGGAGGAACGGACCGGAGCGACGTCGCGTGCCAAAACTGCATGCCACATGTCACACTCCTATTTCTGAGGGCGTTAGATTTCCCTCGTAACTGCTAGGATTGTTTAGCTACGTAGATAAGTGTACACCACTGCCAATACAACTTTAAACATAAAAATCAATCTTTATTACAAAATTAAGACTTAGTAGCCAAGTTTTACATAGTCGGGGCGTACAACCCAAAGTTACATTACAAAAGAAACTCCACAGGCAGGCCTGAGTGTAGAATAAACCATAACACCAGGCGTCGTCTTGATAAACTCCTTCATTTTCTTGACAAGTGTTCTCTATTTATGATTCTAGCAAGTATGAGTACAACCAACCGTACTCAACAAATCACATGGAAAATGCTATTTTGCCGACAGTTCTTTCTTTCCACGATGCCATTTTGCCGAGGGGCATATGGAGAAGAGAACTGATGCTTTATACCTGTCTCATCATAGAACCTCCCAAAGTAGGAGTTCTTTAACTCCATGTCATTGTCACTGTGAATTGCTCGTAAGGCACTAGGGAGCTCAACAGACAACCTACCGAATAAACCCCAAAAATGACTGAACGTCTCATCCTTTGAGGTTAAGAAAAATATCTAAGATAATCTCAAGAAATCATCAACAATAAAAACGTACCACTTGCCACCAGCCAACTGCACTCTAGCTGGACTAATAGTGTTCATATGAAGAAGCTGTCTTGATACATCGGTCATAGTCATAGTGATTGGGGAATGAGAAGCAGCAACCATCTTGCCATGCCGGTAAGGTAAGGAGCACAAACTAAGTCTTTGACTATCTTGACCTTAGGCAGACCATGAACGAGGTCGTGACCGCTAACCCGGGATAAATGATCAAAACCAATGTGACCAAGTCTCCTATGCCAGAAGGAGAGATCATGAGACTTATAAGCAACTAAGCATTGGAGCGAATCACCAGAAGACTCGATAAAACCAGCATGAAAGATCCTCCCATACATAGAAATCTTATCAACTAGACTTTCCAAAGAATCAATGATTTTACAAGCATTTTTCTTAAAACTTACCTCGAAATCGTTATCGGTAAGCTAAGAAACAGATAACAAATTATATCATACCTTACTAACTAATGCAACATCCTCAAGAATGAAAGAATCATTAATGCACATAGTACCTTTAGCAATGACTTGACCTGACGAAGCGTCTTCAAAGATGATTGTCTCATCACCTGGAGCTCGGACTAGGGAAGAGAACTAATGAGAATCTCCGGTCATATGGTGAGAACAACCGGAGTCAACAAACCAAACCTTTCCCAGCCTGATGAACCCAAATCATTCAGAAGTAGACATCGGTGGCTCAGTATTGCGGTAAATAAGAGAATATCTAGGTACCCAGTACTGAATCACATGATGAGTAGAAAATCCAGTCCAAGAACCAGAAGACTGACCTTTAGTAATACTCCACAACTTACCTCTCACAGAATTAGCTAGTCTAGAAACATACCTCAAACCTCTGCTAGGTCTAACCGTTGTTGAATAGCTAGTCTTACCAAAAGCAGTATGCTAATCATGCCGCGGACAGCTACCTTGATGGGAAAAACAAAGTCTATCCTTAGTACGGTAGAAACCCCGACCAGAAGCAACTCGGGGACCAAAACCAGAGGAAACCTGAAAACCAAGTCCTCGACGCTGCCTAAAACCAAGAAAGTTAGGAGATCTACCTACAACTCTAGACCTTGTAGCAGTCTTAGGAGCACTTCGAGTCTGGGACTGACCTTGAATACCCCTAAGAGCGTGAACACGGTCTCGATGCGTGATCTTGACATGCCTGAAGTGGAACTCAACCAAGTGTCCATCATTCTTACAGAAGGTGCAATGATACTTTCCCTTCTGAAAGGTCGAAGCAGCAGGTGGCACAACCTAACTATCAAAAATCCCCTAGACAAAATCCACATACTTAAACACTATCTTCTTAGACTTGGGTGCAACCTCCATCATGTCTCCCACTATAGCTCTAACAACAGCGGGTGGATGTTTCCTCACATCCTCTAGAAAATTATATCCTAGACCTTGATTAAATTTATAAATTTTGGATTTGTCCACGATAAGATTGAACCTTTTCTTGCCTCCAATAAATTTATCAAGAGTGTTCATGAGGTACTCACACCCCTGAAAAAGAGAAGCATATGAAAAACAAGTTGAAGAAGAGGATGAAGAACCAGAAGGAGTAGATCGAATGGCACATGCATATCTCTCCCTATGCATGGCCATCTTAACCTTGAGGGCTTCACAAGACACACACGGAGTAGTCCTAATCCTAGCCGTTGAGTCTTGTAATTTTTCCTAAAAGTCTCTTGCATATCCTCAATTTTCTCTTCCATTTCAGCACAAAATAAGCAATCAGATTTGGCTTCTGTAGTAGATCTTTAGTTAGCTTCACACATTTTTCATTCAATGCAATTAATTTTGATTTTGATTTTTCATAATTATTGCATGGTGAGCTAACAGGTGCCTTGGAAGTATATTGAGCCATTTTCTTATTTTGATCACACATGTCCTGAAATTGCTTAGATATATATTCAATTTCAATAGTTAACTTAGGATAGTTGGCACAAGGAGCAATGGGCTCAATCAAAGAAGCATGCATTTCAGCAATATTATGATTTTCCTTCTTTAGATTATTCTTTATATTGACACAACTTTCACGAGTTTCAGGTAGATCAAGGGGAAATGTGTATAAATTTCTAAAAGTATTGTCCTTATCCTTACATGAGGTGCATAATGTAGTCTCAACAGAGTCAGACCGAGAAGGAACAATTCTAGCCATTTCTAATTCAGCTAACATATTAACATATTCTACCTTATGCAAATCAAGCTCAGAAATCATACTATCATGCGAGGTCCTTAGTTTCTCCATATCTCCAACAAGGGAAAAAATATACATCACAATTGTCATAGGAGTGGATAGATATATGTAAAGCAAACTCCCATGACAAGCTCTCTATCTCCTTCCCTAAATCACCACACTTAGTTCTAGACTTAGCATAAAACTTTCCTAACTTAAGAAAGGCATCATTGAGCTAGTCGTAGGAAGGCATACCATATTGGAGTCACTGTAGAGATCGTCATCGCTGATGTCATTGTCATCAGTCATGAAGCACATCCCACTGAAGTCATCCCATCCTTGGTGTCCTACTGTGGATCATCCTCACTGTCATCATCGCTTTAGCCCTCCATGTCACTAAAGTCAAAATTGTCAAAGGCAATGAGTACGTGGTGGGAGAGCTTCTTCGCCCTGCTGAGATTGCAAAACTTCTTCTCTTTGCCTTGATCATGAGCGGAAGGATTCTTGTTGCAGTTTTTGCTGATGTAGTCGTTCTTGCTCATATCGCTGTAGTTGTTTTTGCCCTTCTCCAGCTTGGAGTACTTTGCTCGAATGTGGTTGGGGCTACCACACTCGAAGCAGATCACCAAACCTCCTCTCTTTCTTTCTTTAAACCTCTTGTATGTATGAGAAAATTTTCTGGCTAAGAGGGCTAACTCACTCTTTGGAAAATTGCTCAATTTGGTCATCACTCATCTCGCACAAAGCAGCCAAGGAAAAACCAGAGGCAACATCACAAGATAGTCTAGAAACTGATGTGGGATCAGTGACCAGGGCCATCAACTACGATTTCATCTTACAAGAGATAACGTCGATCTCGTGAGTCTTGAGGTGAGAATACAACACATCAAGACTCAAGGTCGACAAATCAGTTGTATTTTTTGATGGTGATCACTTTCATCTCTCAAACTAAGATCTAGTGTAAGCAACCTCTATTAAGCACTATCTGTGTCTGAGTATGTGAGATCACCAGCTCAGAGGTTACTCAATATCTTGTGAAATCTACCAAAACACTCATCTAAAGACTCAACAGCCAACATCTCAAATTTGTTGTATCCTTCTTGTACTGATCCTATCGGACAGTCTTGATGTAGGTGGTGCCCTCATGGTATACATCGAGGGTCACCCAGATGTCATATGCCGACGTGAGATGAAAGATGCGATCAAACTTATTTCTACTAAGACCTTGAATGATGATGTTCCTTACCTTTGTATTTGCCTCAACATCTGGCATATTCATAGCCATGATGTGTTCATTGGCAGGAACAACAAACCGAGTTTTAATCTTCTTCCAAATCGTGTAGCCTTGAACCTAAATGTAAGACTCCATCGTACTCTTCTAAAAGGGATAGTCGACCCCATCAAAGATAGGAGGCTTGGTGAAATACTTGTCTACTGCCATGGCTGTTAAGACTGGTTAAGATCTACAAGAAGAGTTAACCAGGTTCTGATACCACTTGTAGGACTGAAGATGGCAACAGAGGGGAAGTAAAGGTGCCTCAAATTTTTCCTGAAGTACTCCCTAATCTTTACTCCAATAGCTATGAGAAGTTGTGGAGATTAAGGGTAAAAAATAAATCAACAGAGAGTCATTTGACAGAGAAAAGCCAGTGTGGTCAAAAAGACCAGAGTGATCGATGATCAATGTGTGGTCGATGACCAATGAGTGGTTAAAAACCAATGTGGTCGAAGAACCAATGTGGTCGAAATAAGACCAGAGTGGTCAACGACCAGTGAGTGGTCGAAAATCAATGTAGTCAAGCCAAGTAGAAATATGACCACTGTGGTCGATGACCAGTGAGTGATCAAAGCAATTCAAAGAACAGGGTTCTAGCACGACCACAAGATCATAAATTCACATAACTTTTGATTGAATGATCCAAAATTCGTGAAACTTTGTACACATATTGCATAAGGTCTTAGGAGCCTATTCCATCTATAGATTGCAAAACACATGTCAAAGCTGAGGCATTTTCTGTTTTAAGACAGATCGTACCAAAACCAATAAAAAATCTATATCGGTGAATATGATTTGCTCGTGGGTGGATATGGCCAAGATACTTGTAGATGTATCTCCATATGTCACAGCAAATTAGAACACCGACAAAATCAAGCAAAAAACCTCCCAGATCAAGAAATCACCTGAAAGATCAAAAAGTGGAAAACAGAGTTTCTTGATGAACTTGCTACCAAAGTGCCTAGATAAGAGGAGATAAATTTTCCGAGATTATCTCCATCTCTTATAGTCCTCGGCATAGCAATATCAAGAAGAGGGAAGAGAGGAGTGGAAAAACTAACCAAATCAAGACGAGAAATAGCCATGGAGATGATCAAAAGATTAATTCTATTGCTGCTTGAGAAGGAAAGTTTTACAGCCACTCCACCTTGGAGGACAAAGAGCACACAAGGCACCCCACTCTTAAACCCTAACCCTAGACATGAAGGCACAAGAGAGATGGGTTGGATGGTTAATCACATGTCTCCATCCTAACCCTCTTTTATAGATGGGCAACTAGCCACCTCTAACTCTTAGTGGATACTATCCACTTAGCATAATGGGGAACCCATTAACCTTACACACATCGGTTTTACTCACACAAGTTCACTTATGCATGCTTTTAAAAATGCATAAGCCCATATCTGCTAAATTCTTAGTTTTGATCTATCTTGATCAAACTAGCTCCACCTTGACCTAAACCACTCTCCAACGCACTATGCACGCCCCATGGTTTTGATCCAAGGCAGACTCCGGTATTTTGGCCAACGTTCAATCTCACCTTCAACATTTCTCGCCTTTCTCGTGCCATACTTGAGCTCACCATCTCACTTGACATCCTTGATCATTCTAGGCCTTAATTCCTCCTTGAGTGTAGCCCTAATCCTAGCCATCGACCATGGTGACTCCAAGCGACCATGCATATCTAAAGGTAGAGGAATTATTTTTGGGCACAAGTTCTTCACAACTTGACCCACGTTAGCCAAAACATGCATCGTACAACCTTAATGTAATGACCCAAGACACCTCAACTGATACGGGATGCCCGATCTTTATGGCGTAGGATCAAGGATAACTTTGAATCCGTACAACCTGACAAGCTGATGGTATCAACTACTATTTCAATACAGCAATCTACGACAAAAGAATTTGCCCAACCACACGCTTCGATTCTTGTCTACTCGACCACACAAAAGTATACGTGACGTTCTTCCTACAAAACACGAGGAATCACAAGAATAATGGGGTTGAGAATGCCCAATTCCCCTCTAGGTTGCATTTGTATGTCAAACCCTAGAAAGAATAAGCGTATAGCTCTCTCTAAAAATAATGGATTGATTCATGGTCGTTCGCCACCTTGTTCAGCAACTAAATAATATAAAGGCCCGTACTCTGGCCTACTTGACCCGTGGATTATGGTCCTAGTCGTACTTGGCCTCCTAAGCAAAGACTTAGGCTTTAATTTGGACTCATAAAGATACAAACCGATGCAAAAAAAAAAAAAAAAGTTTGGCCAACTAAATCACATGCAAACCAGATTAGTTCTTGCGAGACTTCTTTCCTTCTCTTGATTCTTGGCCATGCATGGCACTTTTTCCCCTGCAACCAGCATGCTGCATGCATGGTCCTCTCACTGTGCACCAAATAAATCCATGCCTCCATGCATCAACTCCTTCCTTCCTTGCTTCAACTATGCATGCATTAATCTGCCGGCTTCGTTGGTCTCCCAAGTGTCCAGTCGTAGAAACAAAGTCTCCTTCTTGACTACTTGTGCTCACATGCAAACAGCCATGCCCCAATATCAAAGCACGTGTATTGTTGCTACCATAAGCCTTTTGATTTCCACACGTTGAAACCATCTTTGATATATTGCATGCATGGTTTTCTTGATGCATGGGCTGATCATCACCATCCTCTCCATTCTTCTTAGTCTCTGGCTCATCTTTCTTTATAAATCTGAGAACAAGGAAAGAATACTATCATCAAATTCAGTATATGCAATTAATTATAAGAGCAGCCCTTGTAGCAATTACTCAAGACTAGTCTGAAGATGAAAAGAACTAGAAGTGAAGCTCGACTTATGCTTATTGCAATCGATGGGTAGTGCTGCAATTTGTGGCGCAAGCTACTAAAAAAACCTGGAGCCAAACCGAGACACAAAAACCGGGATTAAGAAGTTGTGCTCGGTTGCTGTCTCCCAAACTGGAACTCGGATGGGACTCTTAGGGAGTTTATTTTGATTTTGGAAACCCAAAGACAACAGATCAATTCGGTTCTGGAGTAATTAGATTCGGTTGCTATCTTTCCCAGCAGATTTCGGCTATAGCTCCCAGATAGCAATTCTGTTCAGCACAAGAGTTTGTAGCCGACTCAGCTTATTAACCAGATTGGTTTGGCCGGCTTCTTCCTCATGGCCAAGATTTGACCAAGTATCAACACAGTAGGTGATGGCGATACGCACAAGTTGACACAGCGGCACTGCAGCAGCTTACTGTAGCAACCAGCACTGTCCCTGCACGTGGTTACTGTAGCACCATTGCAGATGATTTTTTTGGTGCTGGTTTTGAGAAGTTCAAGACCAACAATTTTTAGGGTTTTAGATTGAACACAATAATTAAGTTACGCAAAAGAACATGACGACCAACACTTAAACAAAAATTTTAATAGATGAAGCCCTAACAAAAGTCACAAAAATAACAGATGCAAATACTAAGGTTTGGAATTTTTTTGGCTTTTTGTATATAGGATAGAAAACATAAATCTAACTACGGGTAAATTGATCCAACCGTGACAACTGTGCTCTGATATCAAGATGATACGGGGTACCCGATCTTCATGGCGTAGGATGAACGATAACTTTGAATCCGTACAACCTGATGAACCGATAGCACCAACCACTGTTTCAATACAGCAACCTACGACAAAAGAATTCACCCAATCATACGTTTTGATCCTCGTCTACTTGACCACGCAAAAGTAGACATGACATTTTTCCTACAAAACATGAGAAATCACAAGATTAACGGGGTTGAGAGCGCCCAATTCCCCTCTAGGTTGCTTCTATGTGTCAAACCCTAGAAAGAACAAGTGTATAACTCTCTCTGAAAATAATAGATTAATTTGTGGTTGTTAGCCACCTTGTTCGGCAACTAAAGAATATAAAGGTACGTACTCCAGCCGACTTGACCTGTGGGTTAGGGTTCGAGTCATACTCGACCTCCTAAATAAAGACTCATGCTTTAGTTCGGACTCATAAAGATACAAACCGATGCAAAAAAAAAAAAAGAAAAAGAAAAGAGTTCGGCCAACTAAATCTCGTGCAGACCAAATCAATTCATGGGTGACTTCTTTCCTTCTCTTGATTCTTGGCCATGCACGACATTTTCCCCCCTGCAACCTACATGCTGCATGCAGGGTCCTCTCGCTGTGCACCAAACAAATCCATGCCTCCATGCATCAACTCCTTCTTTCCTTGCTTCGGCTGTGCATGCATTAATCTGCCGGCTTTATTGGTCTCTTGAGTGTCCAGCCGCAGGAACTAAATCATATAAAGGCCCGTACTCTGGCCGACTCGATCCATGGGTCAGGGTCCTAGTCGTACTTGGCCTCCTAAACAAAGACTCAGGCTTTAGTTCGGACTCATAAAGATACAAACCGATGCAAAAAAAGATGAGTTCGGCCAACTAAATCACGTGCAGATTAGATCAATTCTTGTGAGACTACTTTCCTTCTCTTGATTCTTGGCCATGCATGGCACTTTTTCCCCTGCAACCAGCATGCTGCATGCAGGGTCCTCTCGCTGCGCGCCAAATAAATCCATGCCTCCATGCATTAACTCTTTCCTTCCTTGCTTTGGCTGTGCATGCATTAATCTGCCAGCTTCGTTGGTCTCCCGAGTGTCTAGCCGCAAAAAACAAAGTCTCCTTTTTTGATTACTTGTGCTCACATGGAAATAGCCATCCCCCAATATCAAAGCATGTGTATTGTTGCTGCCATAAGCCTTTTGATTTCCACACGTTGAAACCATCTTCGATATACTGCATGCATGGATTTCTTGATGCATGGGCTGATCATCACCGTCCTCTCCAATCGCCTTGGTGTCTAGCTCTTCTTTCTTTATAAATCTGAGAACAAGGAAAGAATATGCATTAGATGTAAACAATTCTCATCTAAATTAATATTTAATTTAGCAAGAAACGAGTTTACCTGTTAATTAATCTTTTTAGCTTGTATTCGTGTAATCGGTCCTATAGGGATGTCCTCATTATCTTGTACACTTAAAGAGATGGACGATGCACTAGTGTCGACGAGACCTTCTAAGCATATTTTTACTTTAGGTTTGTACAAATCGAATATGGGTCTGCATATAGTTATATAACATAGTAGTAGTTCTGTATATCCAAGTATAATAATTAAAAACCTAATTAAATTAGAGTTCACATGATAATATTTAATGCGCTCAATAATTTCTTCCAGTTAAATAATATATTTAACTGAGAAGTGTAGGACATGAGCATATCCGCATCACCAACTCAATCCATGACTTAATTTCTATGCTTTATAAAAATCAATCTTAGACTACCGAGAGAAACCAGTCTGACTGCCATTCACAGGCAGGTCGGACCGCAGGCTGGTCTGACAACATGAGTACTCGAGGTACTCGAAGGATACAAGAATGGAAGCACTCAAAGCCTACTAGTACCGACCGTGAGGTCTACGGTAACCGATTGCATATCCTACGATTACGACAACAAATCACGAAGTCTACAACTACTGATTATAAAGTCTATAGCTACCGATTATCGACCAGGCACTATAGCTTTCGACCATCCGTGGTCGTTCTGCTGTACTCGACCTACCATGGTCGATCTGCCACTCGGACCACCCAACATAAGGCCATTTGGACTATCAATTACCGATCGTGGTCCATGTCTCTGACTACCATTTGTGGTCGAAACAACCTAAACCAGTTAGATCATTTAACCTAAATATTCCATCAAACAACCTAATCAGATGCAATCTTTTGCAAAATCAAATAACCACTCCAGAAACGTTGTAATAATTCATCACAACATTAAACAGGACCTTCTCACATGGTCATTTAGCCTCTTTATTGTATGTTGACAATCCAGCAGCTTTAGGGCCAATAGCCTTACTCATAAAAGACAAATGTCTTCCTCCTTGCATTAGTACAACCCCAATACCATGGCCACTTGCATCAGTCTCCAATACAAATGGCTTGAAATAATCTGGTAATGCTAGGACTAGTGCAGATGTCATTATACTTTTGATCTTTTTAAAGGCCTCCTGCTGTCTATCATCCCACTTAAAAGAATTCTGTTTCAAGGCTTCAAATAATGGTTTGCAAATAATTCCATAGCCTTGGGTGAATGTCCTGTAATAGCCTGTCAACCCTAATAAGCTTCTCAGCTGAGATACAGTCTCAGGTCTAGGGCCTATTCTTGTTTTTGGCTTATGGCTTATGCCTTTTGGCTGAAATTTTTGAATTTTGGGCTGTTCGTGATCAAGATCATGGAGAGAGAGAGAGAGAGAGATACTTGCTCGTGATTTTGGTTGGTACGGATATTGGGCTTTTAACATGTATTACAATTAACTTGTATACCTTGTTTTGAGAAAATACTCTGTTTGAAAGTTAGGTACTGTAGTAAAGCCAAAAGTCACTTATAGAAGCTGCAAAGAACATGCCCTTAGGCCAATCTTCTATGGCCTTGAATTTTTTGAGGATCAGTGGATACATCTTCACCATTAATAATGTGCCCCAAATATTGCACTTGCTGCTGCCCAAAAATGCATTTACTTCTCTTAGCAAACAATTTGTTAACCCTCAAAACTTGGAGTACTTGTTGTAGATGTGCTAGATGGTCCTCCATAGATTTGCTGAACTAATATATCATCAAAGAATACTAACACAAATTGCCTCAGGAATTTGGACAGATTTCATTCATAACTGCATGGAAAGTTGCAGGAGCATTAGTTAACCCAAATGGCATCATAACAAACTCATAATGTTCCATGTGGGTACTAAAAGTTTTCTTCTCAATGTCAGAAAACTTCATCCTAATTTGGTGATGTCCAGACCTGAGGTCAATTTTTGAAAAGACTTTTGCTCCATGTAATTCATCAAGTAAATCCTTAATCACTGGAATGGGGTATTTGTTCTTCATTGTATTTGCATTTAGTTGCCTATATTCAATGCACAATCTCCAAGAACCATCCTTCTTCTTAACAAGAATTGCAGGAGAAGAATATGAGCTTACACTATTCGTAATTACTTCAGATTTTAGCAGCTGTGATATTTGCTAGTCTATGGCTGTCTTTTAATAATGAGGCAACCTGTAAGGTCTTTGGTTCACTGGCTTAGTACCAGAAATAATTGGTATAGCATGGCCACATTTCCTTGGAGGTCTTGAAGACATCTTGATACTTGGACAGCAGAAGTTTCAATTTCTCAGGAACTTTCTCAAGCTCTGCTGTTTGAACATTGACTCCATTAGCATATATCACAACTCCTATCACTCCTTTGTCCAACGGTTTTTGTAACTTGTGTGCTTCAATCATACAATTAGCAGTGGGTTGAGTCTAATAAATGAAAGTAACCAACTGTTGGCCATACTTGTTAATTGTGAATTCCTGGGTCCTCAGATCAAGGCTAACAGGGCCGTGTGCATAGATCCAGTCTGCTCCCAAAATGATGTCATATCCCTTCAATGATAACACCCTCATATCAGATACAAACTTTCCTCCCTGCACTTCATAGCGGCACCCGTGACAAATAGTGCTGCTCATTAGCTCTCCTCCATTCGCTAGCATCACTCTCACAGCAAGGTTATTAGTAATCTTACTCTTTGCCCTCATGGCAGTCTGTGGATTAATAAAAGTGGCACTACTACCACTATTCAGTAGGGCAATAGCTTTCACTCCTCCTACATGAGCCAGTAGGGTGAATGTATTACAAGCAAAAATGGTACCCTTGACAGCATGCATGGAAATATGAAGGACTGCCTATTTCTTGCTCTGGTTTTCAGGACTGGAAGGTGGTGTATTATAAGGTCTTTCATCCTCATCCTCATTGCCCTCTTCATTGTTATCCCCTTAATCTTGTTCACCATGAGTTACAGTGAATAACTGCTTTTCATTGAGCTTGCACTTGTGTCCAGGAAACTAGGGTTCTGGGCACTTTCTACATTTGCCATGCTTCCTTACCTATCTTTGGAGGTATGTTAATTGTTGTTGATTTCCCATATCGGTCTGGCTTCTGAAACTTGAAGTTTTGACTAGTCTTGGTATTTCCTTTATCCCTATAGCTAGTATACTCTGTCCTGGAGGGATGTGCATAGCTTTTACTCCTAAATGGGTGAGATTGCTCAATCCTTCTTGCCATCCACATGGCTTCCACCATGTTTCTTGGTCTGTGGCAGCACTGTACGTGGTTCTGGATGTAATCCTGAAGGCCAGCCACAAAGCTACATACATAATACTCATCTGGCAGTAGTAGATTATCCCTTCTCACAAGGCCCATGAGTTCCTCAAATTGATCCACATAAGCTTTGACTGAACCAGTTTACTTTAACCAGTGAAACATTCTCACATTATCATAAATTGATGTTTCAGCAAATCTATCCCCATGTAGGTGCCAAGGTAGGATGGAAGAGTTGCATCCAATTTCTCTCCACCGGTAACTGGCTTTTCCTTTCAAGTAAGTCACAACATAATCTATTCTCTGCCCCGAGGGGGTTCTAGCTGCATCAAAGTACTTCTCAGCCCTGGCTATCCACCCATCTGGATCTTCCCCATCAAACTCAGGAAAATTTAGCTTAGGGGACTTCAAAATATCTTGTCCTCTATTGCTCTCCAAGTATTGAACTGGTCAGTTTTCAGGGTAATAATGATGCCCATTGTTCTGTCCCAGCTCAAGAAACTCCCTGAATGAGGGTGAATTAGATTCTTGTGTGGATACGGTTGTAGCCCAATGCATGTTCCCTTGAGGACCTACTACAGGGTTCAGATTGTTGCCTTGCATGTTGCTGTAAGGAAAATTAGAATTCAATGTATAGTGTGGTAGCCCTGGGGTATTCTCAATTCCCTTTCCTCTAGTCTCCCCCAAGATCACTGGTGATGCACAAAATTCCTGGCTACAGGAGCAAAGTGGGGACTAACCCTTTGAGCACTAATCTGAGTGACTTCCAATTCCCGGGTTTCTACTACAGGAGGGATAGAAGGTTGGCCATAATTACCTTGGAAGCTCAATTGTCGATCAGATACTTCTTTGCTGAGCTGCATATTCATGAAATTTGACATCATCCCCACTAATTTATCCATCTGCACCTGCATCAATTTCTCATCCTCTTCTTGGTTTTTCTTCAGTTCGGCAATGCTTCTCTTGACCTCCTCCATCTCTGCCATGGTTGCAAACGATACCTCTCCTTCCTCCGCCGTAGCATAGGCCTCACCATTTCTGATCGGCGCACTTGGATATGGAATTTTATATGGAGACACGAGGTGCTCCCAAACCTTCATCAAACACGACCAAGATCTGCTCTCAAGGCCAAGGATCAGTGCTCTGATACCAAACTATCAGGAACCAAGAGTACAAATCTGCAATCAAGAACCAAAACGGGAATAATCTATGATTCAAGGAAAGGAATAAGCTAAAACTATGAACTAGGCTACGGAATGACGGCTAGGGTTCATATATATTTCATCATAAGAACCTGAGATTCTCCATTACAACCATATATATAGGGTTGGGAGTGCTTAAAAGACAAATCAACGAAAATGACGATGAATAGTCATTACAGCTACAGTAAGCCGAGAGCAGCTAAATGAACACCGTCGGATGAAGATTAGAAATCGGTAGCATAACATATCCCTTCGCTACAACAGTATAGACCCATTTGCTTGCTCAATGTGAGCTTCAAGATTTTCACCAAAGTAGCCACAAATAGACTCATGGGAGTGGCTACAAATGTGGTACGACCATCCCAAACGGCTTTCATGCCAGGTCGACACATAATGGAAGGAGTAGTGATGTTGCACGAAACCATTCATGAATTACATACGAAGCAACTAGATGGGGTGATCCTTAAGATTGACTTTGAAAAGACCTATGACAAGGTAAAATGGTCTTTCCTCCAGCAAACTCTTCGTATGAAAGGATTTAGCCATCGATGGTGTAGCTGGATTGACAAATATGTCATGGGTGGAAGTGTAGGCATCAAGATTAATGATGACATTGGACATTACTTCCAAACAAAAAAGGGACTCAGACAAGGAGATCCTATGTCACCTATTTTGTTTAATATTGTAGCTGACATGCTCTCGATTTTAATTCAGAGGGCAAAGGATGATGGCCAAATTCGGGGAGTCATACCTCACCTTGTGGATGATGGGTTGTCTATTTTACAATATGCGGATGATACAATCCTCTTTCTAGACCATGATCTAGAGCAGGCTAAGAATATGAAGTTATTGCTCTGTGTTTTTGAGCAACTTTCTGGTCTGAAAATTAACTTTCACAAGAGTGAGATATTTTGCTTTGGAGAAGCAAAACAGTATGAACAGGAATATACTAGTCTGTTTGGGTGTGACGTAGGGTCACTTCCTTTTAGATACTTAGGAATTCCGATGCACTACAGAAAACTTCGCAATGCGGAGTGGGGTGTTATCGAGGAAAGATTCAAGCGAAAACTGAGTACTTGGAAGGCCAAGCATCTATCCTATGGGGGTCGACTGGTTTTACTACATTCAGTCCTAAGCAGTTTACCTACATTTATGATGTCCTTTTTCGAAATTCCAAAAGGCGTCATTAAAAGTCTGGATTTTTACCGGTCAAGATTTTTTTTGGCAAGATAATAATGATAAACAAAAATATCGCCTAGCCAAATGGGACATTCTGTGTCGCCCTAAAGATCAAGGGGGGCTGGGAATAATTGATCTCTGGCTCAAGAACAAATGTCTCCTCAGTAAATGGTTATTCAAACTGCTTAATGAGGAAGGAACTTGGCAGACCTTACTCAGAAGGAAGGAACTTGGCAGACCTTACTCAGAAATAAATATCTGAGTTCAAAAAGCCTTACACAGGTCCAATCAAAACCTGGGGATTCACAGTTTTGGAAAGGTTTGCTAAAGGTCAAAGATGATTTTCTAGGATGTGGGACATTTAAAATAAAAGATGGCTCACAAACCAGATTTTGGGAGGATACTTGGATAGATTCCTCACCTCTTAAAGACCAATTTCCTAACTTATATAATATAGCCAATTATCCCCATGTAACTGTGCGGACTGTCATGAATCAAGTGCCTATTAATGTCTCCTTTCGCAGAGCTCTAACTGGGGATAAGTGGACAGCTTGGCTAAATTTAGTAGCTAAAATAGCCAATATTCAACTTTCCAATGAGAGGGATGTCTTTAGCTGGGACCTACATAATCATGGTCAGATCTCAGTGCAGTCGATGTACCTGTATTTCATAAACCAACATACCCCTTTTACTAATAAATTTATCTGGAAGTTGAAGCTCCCCCTAAAGATAAAAATTTTCCTCTGGTACTTCCAGCGAGGGGTCATATTAACAAAGGATAATTTAATTAAAAGAAATTGGACTGGTAGCAAAAAGTGTTGTTTCTGTGATTGCAATGAAACAATTAAACACCTCTTTTTTGATTGCTACCACGCGAAAACTATTTGGAACATTGTTCATATAGCAACTGGGTTAACTCCTCCTAGATCCACTACCCACATGCTTGAAAGTTGGCTAACAGGCATTGGGAGAGTGGAAAGAAATTTGATTTTTGTGGGGGTTGCTACTATTATTTGGGCAATTTGGTGTACTCGTAATGACATTATTTTTGAGAAAAAACCAAATACTTCTTTTGTGCAGACTATATTCAGGGGGTCATATTGGCTGCGGTTTTGGGCGCTGCTGCAGCGTGAGGGCACAAAGGAAAAAATCCGTTTGGCAAGCAAAGCGTTGGAGGTTGTCGCCTTGGACGTCTTTGCCAAGAATGGGTGGTCAATCAATAATAGACTTTGCTTTTGATTTCTCTATATTTGAGTGTACTCTTTCTCAATTCATTTGTCCAGTGTTTGAGCTGGGAATCTTGTAAGGTTTGGCTATGTGCGGATGCAGAGGCCGGATATTTTCCATTTTCAAAAAAAAAAAACATATCCCTTCGCTTAATTGAAGTCAGCGGCAGCTTCCTTTATGCTTGCACCGTCAGATATCCGTAACGCTTCAAGCTTCAATCTCCACTATCCAAGTCAGTGCCGCTCAAACCTCTCTTCTAACTCATCTCAGTCTTCATTCCTGTCAAGTTGGAGTTGAGCGTTGAGATTAAGCCGATCCATGATGCCTCCTGGGCTTGTTTCCTGTCATGCGCTGACTACTACTATACTAGGTTGTTCTCATCAATCGTTAACATCCGCGTTAGTGATTGTACTACTGTTTTTTCATATGTATTGCGTCTCCCTCCAAGCTGTCATAATGTCAAAAGTCATGACTACATAGAAAAACGACAGTATGGTTATAAGATCGTCGAGTATTTCTACTATCGTTTCGGTATTTAAATGTGATGACAATAAAGACCAAGCTGATAATACGATGTATTTTTCCTTGAACCAAATGTACATATAAGAAAAACAGTGTCTCTGTTGGAAAATATCTCGCAAGACTAATCCAATGTTGATTTAACGCAAACACAGCATAAAAATTCGTTTACGGCATACTCTAAATGCTTATGAGGTTAGAGCTGCTTATTTCGTTTTTTATCCAGCTTGGTATTGGAAGAGTATTCTATCATGTTGATGTGTACATTGCACGAGTACGTAGTAGCATAAGCAAGGCTGCAAGACCATGTTGGTCACAGTTCCTCTTACCTGTCATGATGAATCGCCTGCCACCTCACTTGGCCCCGTCAGGTTTGTGTTGCGGACTTCCGCCCGAACGGCGCAACAGCAATGAGCCGACCCGCGAACTCACTCAGCGCTAAATGGGCACCAAAACTCTTGCATAAAGGGTAGCTCAAAACTCCAAATTTTCCGTACGCAGTAAAGGGGAGCCCAAAATTCCAAATTTTCCGTACGCAATTTACTGCAAGTGTGAAATACGAACCTCTCGAATTTCTGTACTAGCTAGCACCAAAGCTCCCACATAATCAAAATTGGTAGAAAACGCATAAGGTTAGATGGCCCCACACGCAAAAATAAAACGCGTCTTAACACATACCGCCGTGCTTTCTAGGTTTTTACCCCCGTGGCACCAAACATCATCGGAATCTTTGGTAAAATTTTCAACATGGGCCCTTCGATGAGCAAAAAGCATGCTGTTCTGCACACAATATTCCTACTCAAACGCTGCCTGCACATTTCCATTAGAACCAAACAGAGTTGTTAATTTCAAGCACATTATTTAGTGGGCCTGTGCCTTTTCACTCCACTGGCGATGTATGTCTCTGGCGATGTTGAGGGCGTCCGATGACGCGCCGAGGAGCCCCCGCTGCGAGAACCCGATGGTGTAGAGGCCGTTCTGCCCTTTCCAGCCGTTAGGGAAGGGGATCTTGGGTGTGCCTTCTCTTGTGAACACGTCACCCCCATCCTACAGAGTAGGAGCAAGTAGACATATAAGCTACAACCACAATGGGGTTCATAAGCAAGTCAAACAGGACACAGGAAAAGAAGGAAGGATAATAATGTGTGTGACGTTCAACTTGATGTCAGTCTTGCCTTACGAGGTATGTTAGGCAAAATTGACATTTTTGGTGTCGACTTGTGTGCATAAACTGAACCTAGAAAACCAATTTTGTGGCATGACTTCGTACTTCCATCGCTCCGACTAAGTGATATTTGTTATCATACCTGATGGCTGATGACAGAAAGCTCCAACGAGCAAAAGGACTCTCAACTATTTGTTGAAAATTACACAGTTTTAGCAATATTTTTAGATTAAGTCCAGATTTAAGTATTAACAGTAAAGCATATATCCAGCAATAAGTAAATGACATGAAGATAAACCAATTATCTCTCAATATAGCTAAAGTATTCAGGTCATTTAAACATGATATTATGATAAACCGAACAAGAAAGAGGCAGTAATAATCTGCAAAATGCACAAAATTTAAAGTTTTTGTATTGCTCTTAGCTGAGGAGATGCTCAAGATTTAAATCTTGGCCTTTTCAACCCTTGTCAATTGGTCAACAATCAAAGTGACTATCCCTTATATATACTGCTAGTTTAACCATCAAAATTACCTCAGTATAGTGACAGAGACAATTACACACTCTAATTAGAAATATGTAACAGATATGTGCTACTGCAGAACCAACATATTTCAACAATAACCAGAATAGAACAGCAGTAAATGATACTGAACAGAGGTATGAAACTAGAAATTGGCAAATAAAAAATAGCAGAAAACTTCTAGATAGTCACAATGATCCCAAGTTTGACAACTTGTCCTCATCGAGCAATCTCAATACCCACAATCTATCATGCAAAGCCCTCCTAGTGCTAGTATTACTCACAAGTTTCAGAGATAATAAACTAATATCACACTAGCACGGCAAACTTATGCATAATAGTAATACGAATGCAAAGTAAAGCTCATTGGGCGATGGCAATCCAAGTCACCGAGGATGCAGACAGGGCAAGGCTCGTCACAAGGAAAATGTCCCAGAAAATTAATCAACATCGTTATGCCAAATATAGTAGGAGAGGTTAATGGAAATACAATGCCAAACATCACAATTTAGAACTCACCAAATCACAAGGTCGAGATGCAGGTGTTGCAACAGAAAGCCAACAGGAATGGTGTGAACTCACCGCACTGTTGGATTATGTGGGCCAAGCCCATATAATAAGAATAATTCTTATTAAATCTCAAAGGCCCACTCATGCAAAGGAGGCATGCATGTGACCTTTAGTACCATATTGCTAGTTCTAGGAGAGGAAGACCACCTTAAAAGGGATGGTACACTCCTAGCCACTTGAGGCATGTGTGGGAGAGAACTAGAGGATAACACGCGCGCGCTCGCTCGCCTCGCCTCGCCGGGCCGGGCCGGGCCGGGCCGGGCAGGGCGGGGGGTGCGGGCGCACGGCACCTGCGTGAATGGTCCGCCAAAATCGGGTCCAGGTGCTTGCGCAGACGCGGCTTCCTTTTGCAGTTTTATTTTGCTGTTTTGAGTGGCGGTGAATCCGGATCGGTTACGCGTGACTAATCCGTTTCGCTTACGAGTTATGGAGAACGTGCAGGCGTCTTGATCACGCGTCCTGGTTTTCTATAAATACGGAGTCGCCGCCTCCATACAGCATATGCGAAAATCAATCTAGGGTTTTGCCTCCTCCATCCATTGTGCTGCGCCGTCCCACGTAGTCTACTCTGTCCCGTCCGCCGGCGTGCACTGCCGTTCGGGAGAGCAGGTCTCCGGAACCGTCGCCTTCGAAGTCCTGCACCGGGAGAGGGCGAATAAGGTTTTTGGGAAGCGCTCTGCGCGACTGCTCGTTGTAGCTCTGGCTCGTCTTCCTCGTCGTTCGGCTTCGGCGAATCATCATCGACTTCGTGTCATCCTCACCGTGCCTGCGGCGTCTACATCGGCAAACCGATCAGAACAGAACCATCGGTACGTAACAGTCATGTTCTCCGTATTAGATCTGTTCATGTACAGTTTCCTGGTTTACATGTCTAGATCTTTTATGCCTGTGATGGTTCTGTTATTTTGCGTGCATGATGTCATGATTTATTTATGGAATAAATTGAACCTACATGTGCTTATATTTTCAACAATCCAAAAACCTTATTGTAGGCACTGTGGTTTTACCATGGCTGGATTTGCCGATGCACTGAGGCCGGATAAATTCTCCGGTGTGCACTTTAAGAGATGGCAGATCAAGGTCACTCTGTGGCTTACTGCTATGAATGTATTCTGGGTTAGTAATGGCAAGCCTGAAGGTGTTCTTGATGCTGAAAAGCAGAAAGAATACGAGACTGCCACTACTCTCTTTGTTGGATGCATTCTTAGTGTTCTTGCTGATCGTCTGTGCGAGGTGTATATGCACATGACAGACGCAAAGGAGTTGTGGGATGCACTGAATTCCAAATACGGTGCTACTGATGCCAGCAATGACATGTATGTCATGGAGCAATTTCATGACTACAAGATGGTTGATAACCGTTCTGTAGTAGATCAGGCTCATGAGATACAGGCCATTGCCAAGGAACTCGAACTCCTGAAGTGCGCCTTACCCGACAAGTTTGTGGCTGGATGTATTATTGCGAAATTACCTTCTTCATGGAGGAATTTCGGAACAACACTCAAACACAAGAGACAAGAGTACTCTGTTGAGAATCTGATTGGGTCTCTTGAAATTGAGGAGAAAGCTCGGGAAGAGGACGCTGTGTCTAAGGGTGATGGAGGGCAGTCTAGTGCCAATGTGGTACAGAAACCCTCAAACAAGAACAAAGGGAAATTTGTTAAAGCCCAACAGACAACCAACTTCAAGAAGAAGAAGAACAACTACAATCAGGATGATAGAACTTGCTTTGTGTGCGGTGAGGCTGGTCACATGGCCAAGAAGTGCCCACAACGCAAAGGAAAGAAGGCACCTGCAGGACAGACTTCTAAGTCTGTCAACGTGACCATTGGCAAGACTGGAGATGGGACTGGGTATGGTAATTTACCTACTGTTTTTTCAGTTAGTCAATCTACCAATTGGTGGATTGATACAGGAGCTAATGTACATGTGTGTGCTGATATTTCGTTGTTTTCTTCTTATCAGGTCGCCCAAGATTCCTCCGTCCTAATGGGGAATGGGTCACATGCTACTGTTCATGGTGTTGGCACGGTAGATCTGAAGTTTACTTCGGGAAAGATCGTGCAGCTGAAGAACGTGCAGCATGTCCCTTCTATAGACAAGAATCTCGTTAGTGGCTCCCGTTTATGTAGACACGGGCTTAAGTTGGTATTTGAGTCTAATAAAGTAGTCGTGTCTAAACATGGATATTTTATTGGTAAAGGCTATGAGTGCGGAGGCTTGTTCCGCTTTTCCCTTTCAGATTTCTGCAATAAGACTGTGAACCATATTTGTGGCAGTGTGGATGATGAGGCTAATGTTTGGCACTCACGTCTATGTCATATTAATTTTGGTTTGATGTCTCGGCTTTCCAGTATGAATTTAATTCCAAACGTTTCCATCACCAAAGGTTCTAAATGCCATAGCTGTGTGCAATCAAAGCAACCTCGTAAGCCTCACAAGGCTGCTGAGGAGAGAAACTTGGCACCACTAGAACTCCTGCATTCAGATCTTTCTGAGATGAATGGCGTGTTGACGAAGGGTGGAAAACGATATTTCATGACATTGATTGATGATGCAACTAGGTTCTGTTATGTGTATTTATTGAAAACGAAAGATGAGGCTTTAGACTATTTTAAAATCTATAAGGCAGAAGTTGAAAACCAGTTAAATAGAAAGATAAAAAGACTTAGGTCAGATCGTGGTGGAGAGTATTTCTCAAACGAATTTGACTTATTTTGTGAGGAACATGGTATTATACATGAGAGGACGCCTCCTTATTCTCCCGAGTCAAATGAGATTGCCGAAAGGAAAAATCGCACGTTGACTGACTTGGTGAATGCCATGTTAGACACTGCGGGCTTACCTAAGGCATGGTGGGGGGAGGCTTTGCTAACGTCTAATCATGTATTAAATAGAGTTCCTAACAGAAATAAGGACAAAACACCATACGAGGTATGGATTGGGAGAAAACCATCACTTTCTTACTTGCGTACATGGGGGTGCTTGGCGAAAGTTAATGTGCCAATAACTAAGAAACGCAAGCTTGGACCTAAAACTGTGGACTGTGTCTTTCTGGGATATGCTAATCATAGCATTGCCTATAGATTTTTGATAGTTAAAACTGAGGTACCTGACATGCATGTTGGTACAATTATGGAGTCTCGAGATGCAACATTCTTTGAGAATATTTTTCCAATGAAGGATACACATAACACTACTAGTCAACCTTCTGAAATAATTCCCAGTTCAATCACACCACCTGAATCTTTTGAACATACACATGAACTTGTCAATGAGGAGGATGACAGTGGAGCTCCTAGAAGGAGCAAGAGACAAAGGATATTCAAATCCTTTGGTGATGATTTCACTGTGTACCTTGTGGATGACACTCCCAAGTCTATTTCAGAAGCGTATGCATCCCCTGATGCAGACTACTGGAAGGAGGCTGTCCGTAGTGAAATGGATTCCATTATCGCTAATGGAACCTGAGAGCTGACAGATAGACCTTATGGGTGCAAACCTGTAGGGTTCAAGTGGGTGTTCAAAAAGAAGCTTAGGCCTGATGGTACTATTGAAAAGTACAAGGCTCGGCTTGTTGCCAAGGGCTATACTCAGAAAGAAGGCGAAGATTTCTTTGACACTTACTCACCTGTTGCTAGACTGACCACAATTCGAGTACTACTTGCTTTGGCTGCCTCACATGGTCTTCTCGTTCATCAAATGGACGTTAAGACAGCTTTTCTTAACGGAGAGCTGGATGAGGAAATTTACATGGAACAGCCTGATGGATTGTAGTAAAAGGTCAAAAAGGCAAGGTGTTAAAACTGTTGAAATCTTTGTATGGTCTGAAACAAGCTCCTAAGCAGTGGCATGAGAAGTTCGATAGAACACTGACATCTGCAGGCTTTGCTGTCAATGAGGCAGATAAATGTGTATACTATCGCTATGGTGGGGGTGAGGGAGTTATTCTATGCTTGTATGTGGATGACATCCTGATTTTTGGGACAAACATCAATGTGATAAATGAGGTCAAATCATTCTTGTCTCAAAACTTTGATATGAAAGATCTGGGAGTAGCTGATGTTATTCTAAACATTAAATTGGTTAGAGGTGAGGATGGGATTACACTTTTGCAATCTCACTATGTGGAAAAGGTCTTGAGCCGTTTTGGTTTTTCTGATAGCAAGCCTTCTCCAACACCTTATGATCCTAGCGTGTTACTTCGTAAGAATAAGAAAATTGCTAGGAATCAGCTGGAATATTCTCAGATAATTGGCTCACTTATGTACCTAGCTAGTGCAACAAGGCCAGACATCTCCTTTGCTGTGAGCAAGTTAAGCCGGTTTACATCTAACCCAGGAGATGATCACTGGAAGGCGCTTGAGCGAGTGTTGCGCTATCTGAAAGGTACCTCGAACTTTGGACTTCACTATACTGGGTACCCGTCGGTGCTGGAGGGTTACAGTGATTCCAACTGGATCTCTGATGCTGATGAGATCAAAGCCACTAGTGGATATGTTTTCACTATTGGTGGTGGTGCTGTTTCATGGAGGTCTTGCAAACAGACCATTTTGACGAGGTCAACCATGGAAGCAGAGCTTGCGGCACTAGACACTGCTACTGTTGAGGCAGAATGGCTACGAGATCTATTGATGGATCTACCTACGGTGGAAAAGCCAGTGCCAGCTATCCTTATGAACTGTGATAATCAAACTGTTATCGCTAAAGTGAACAGTTCTAAGGATAATATGAAATCGTCTAGGCATGTCAAGAGACGATTGAAGTCTGTCAGGAAATTGAGAAACTCCGGAGTTATAACCTTGGATTACATCCAAACAGATAAAAACCTGGCAGATCCCTTTACAAAGGTACTATCACGGAATGTGATAGTGCATCGAAGGAGATGGGTATGAGACCCATGTGAGTTATCTATGGTAGTAACCCAACCTATGTGATCGGAGATCCCGTGAATTAGGATCTGGGAAAAACAAGCCATTAGTTAACTGGAGGAGAGTAATTTCAACCCTCTCTATGTGAAGATGCAATACTCTCAGAAACTGCAAGGCAGGTTGGTTAAGGCCTTAATGTGTTCCATTGGCTTTCAGAAGCGAAGACGTTATCCTGCAGAACGTTCTTGAAAGAACACACCTATATGAGCCCGACTGTTAGTCGCAGTCTATGGAGATCTTGGGTAATCTCCTACTAAGCTCATGAAGAGACCAAGGAGTATGACTTATACGCTCCAACCGAGGGGTAGCCTACTGGCGGCCTAGTATCAGTTAAGTCTTTAAGTGAAACTTGCTTACACCAAACTTGCAATTCAAGGCATAGTCCATTTGTTCAAGTTGTGAGTAAGTGTAGCTTGGAGTTCTAGGTGGATGTTCAACCTTAATCGGTCTCCATCGAAATACTGATATATAAACAGTACATTGGAATTCAGACAAATCTCTGTGGGACTTTGAGATCTGGTGGGGGATTGTTGGATTATGTGGGCCAAGCCCATATAATAAGAATAATTCCTATTAAATCTCAAAGGCCCACTCATGCAAAGGAGGCATGCATGTGACCTTTAGTACCATATTGCTAGTTCTAGGAGAGGAAGACCACCTTAAAAGGGATGGTGTACTCCTAGCCACTTGAGGCATGTGTGGGAGAGAACTAGAGGATAACACGCGCGCGCTCGCTCGCCTCGCCTCGCCGGGCCGGGCCGGGCCGGGCCGGGCAGGGCGGGGCGGGGGGTGCGGGCGCACGGCACCTGCGTGAATGGTCCGCCAAAATCGGGTCCAGGTGCTTGCGCAGACGCGGCTTCCTTTTGCAGTTTTATTTTGCTGTTTTGAGTGGCGGTGAATCCGGATCGGTTACGCGTGACTAATCCGTTTCGCTTACGAGTTATGGAGAACGTGCAGGCGTCTTGATCACGCGTCCTGGTTTTCTATAAATACGGAGTCGCCGCCTCCATACAGCATATGCGAAAATCAATCTAGGGTTTTGCCTCCTCCATCCATTGTGCTGCGCCGTCCCACGTAGTCTACTCTGTCCCGTCCGCCGGCGTGCACTGCCGTTCGGGAGAGCAGGTCTCCGAAACCGTCGCCTTCGAAGTCCTGCACCGGGAGAGGGCGAATAAGGTTTTTGAGAAGCGCTCTGCGCGACTGCTCGCTGTAGCTCTGGCTCGTCTTCCTCGTCGTTCGGCTTCGGCGAATCGTCATCGACTTCGTGTCATCCTCACCGTGCCTGCGGCGTCTACATCGGCAAACCGATCAGAACAGAACCATCGGTACGTAACAGTCATGGTCTCCGTATTAGATCTGTTCATGTACAGTTTCCTGGTTTACATGTCTAGATCTTTTATTCCTGTGATGGTTCTGTTATTTTGCGTGCATGATGTCATGATTTATTTATGGAATAAATTGAACCTACATGTGCTTATATTTTCAACACGCACACCACACAACAGACGCGGCGCTGAGAAACCAGAAGACCACCACACGCAAGCCCACGGCTCAGAGTATGGTTCTCCTAGCAGAGAGCAAGAACACCACAACCTAGCGAGCTCGCAGGAGCAAGACCGCCAAACCCTCCCAATCAACACCAAAGCTGAATCCCCACTGGAAGTTTTTGGTTCGTGTGGTGAGCTCTTGAGTTTCACCCGGATCCCCAGCTCTCCTATCTGGATTTAAAGGTAAAAGAGGTCGAGACTCGCAGATGGGGAATGGTGGCGCAAGGAACGCCCCCCGAACCTTTCGCCTGAGACCAGGGAGAAGAGGGGATGAGGAGAATGTAGCCCGATCTGAATTGGCTCACTTGGCCTTATCCCTTCTCTTCCCCTCTCTTACAAGTGGGCCCCATGAGGGATTTTCTTTTCCTTTATTTTATTATTCCAAAAATGAGGGAAATTACCAAAACTGCCCAACAATCCCCACCCATTTACATCATTTGCGACATATTAATCTTCCTGTAGGATCAATTATTTGATATACAGTTATTTGACAAAGGGTACTGTTGTAGCATGGCCACAACAGTGGGTACAAGGTACCCTTCTCCATAGGAGACATATCCAAGAGAACTACGGAGAGAGAGAGCTGGTGATAAAATAAGTGGATTTACTTCCCTCATGCCCCTATTAGGGGTTTATATATACGAGTGGGGTAGGATGGGAATGCCTACCCCTTAATAATTACAAAAGGTAATGATATATCGGTACATTCCTCTATACTATTGGGCCTATTACATATTGGGTCAGTTGCAAGGCCCAGTCATGGAGGGTTGGGCCACTCCTACAACAGAACTCCCTCGACAGCAAGCACGGAGGTCTCGATGGGCGAGCTGACATGACCAACTATCCCAGCCCTTCGTCCCCCGACAACAAGCATGATGGTGCTGACTGGTGAGCCGATGCAACTGTAGCTTGCAACCCTGGTAGAGTGCTCTTCTTTTACTATCATAATGCAGCTGCAGAGTCCACTAATAAATCATGGAAGCAGAGCAGGGGTGGTACCGTCCCTCTGAGGCGACGCTTATGAGGTCGGCGATTCCCTCGCTGAAGCCAGTCTGTCCTGCTGAGGTGATGCGTATGAGGGGGTCGGTGAAGTCGTGTCGCCTCGTTGAGGCGATGCCTCCAAGCAAGCGGTGAAGTCTCCTGGCGAAAGTGTGTCATCCCGTCAAGGCAATACCTACGAGGCAGACGCTTACAACCTTTAGTTAAAATACCATTCATCTCACAAAGATCAGAATGGATTAACTCAAGTGGAGAAGTGTCTTGCCTCTTAACACTATGGAAAGGTTTTAAGGCTGCTTTATTTGCACACACACATCACACTTTGAACCCTTCTCATACTTATAACTTAGAATTAAACTTATTTTGCTTAACTGCTTTATGGCTTCAAAATTAACATAACATAAATGAGAGTGCCAAATATCATAAACTTTATTACAATGGATAACATTAAAAATATTTGGATTATTGAAATCAAAAATGGATAAGTGGAATATGCCTCTGCTTTCATAGCTTTTTTCCCACAAAAGTACTAAATTTGGTCAATACGACCTTATTTGACTCAAAAATAAGCTTTATTCCTTGTCTACAAATCATGGACCTGCTAAGAAGATTGTTGGACATTGCAGGCACATACAGTACGTCTCCAAGGATGAGCGTCTTACTGGAAGTGAACTTCAAGCAGGACTTTCCAATCCTATGTACTGTAGTAGCGGCGCCATTGCCCATTAGGACAGAGCCACCACCATCACCCTAAAATGAAGAGAAACACGAAAGATCAACACAAATATATCTAGTTGCATTTATATCAATCCACCAATCAATTGATGAATTTGCCATAAAGTCCTAAGATACATACCCATTTGAAATGGGATTGGCTATAACACATTGGCTTTGGTCTTACTCTTAAGTTGATCTAGAGAAGGTCCTTTGCCTTTACGGTCATGGCACTTGCTGGCTTTATGGTCTTCCTTGTTGCACACGTAATAGGTGAATATCACCTTCTTCTTCATTGGTTGGGTCTTGGACTTGTTCTGGGGATGATTCTTGATTTTCTTTCCATTGCTTTTGAAGTTCTTGACCTCCACCTGGTGGGCTTGGACATAGGACTTCTCATCACTGCTAGCCCTGGCATACTCCTCCATATTAATTGCGCCTGACAATTCATTGATTGTCATGCGTTCCTTAACGTGTCTCCGAGCGGTCACAAAGTCTTACCATGAAGGTGGTAACTTAGCCAATATGTCATTTACTTGAAAACTCTCTGGTAGGAGACAGTCGTACTAATTCAAATCATGTACATGGAGCTGTAACGCATGAAGTTGCTCCATTACCGACCGTCCCTCTACGTACGTGGAGCTGTAACTCATGAAGTTGCTCTATTACCGACCGTCCCTCTACCATCTTGTAATTCAAGTAATTTGCAATAATGAATGACTCATTCCCATTATGCCCTTCTGAATATTTTTTATTCAGCTCATCCCATAGCTTTTTAGCTTTCATAAAGTTGACATACACATTGAAAAACTGGTTTGACAGGACAACCAATAACCTAGCCAAAGCAGAATGGTTTGAATCCTCCCAACGAGTTTTATTCTAACCTTCCAAAGGAAGCACTGGAGGATCAGAAATGACCCAAAATAATCTTAGGTTAATCAACCACAGCTTTTATCTTGGCTTGCCAACGCTTAAAATTAGCGAAATAAAAAACTTCCGGTTTAACGAAGTTAGATGATGAAGCCATTTCAACAAATATTAGTTTTCTAGATTGTTAAAAATTAAGCAGTTTTAGCAATATTTTGACATGAAGATAAAGCAATTATCTCTCAACATAGATAAAGTATTCATGTCATTTAAACATGACAATATGCTGAATTGAATAAGAAAGTGGGCAATAATAATATGCATAATGCATCGAATTTAAAGTTTTTGTATTGCTCTTAGTTGAGGAGTTGCTCAAGATTTAAATATTGGTTTTCTCAACCCTTGTCAATTGGTCAACAATCAAAGTGACTATCCCTTATATATTCTACTAGTTTAACCATCAAAATTACCTTAGTATAGTGACAAAGACAATTACACACTCTAATCAGAAAATATGTAACAGATATGTGCTACTACAGAACCAACAGATTTCAGCAATAACCAGAATATAACAGTAGTAAATGATGCTGAACAGAGGTATGAAATTAGCAATGGACAAATCAAAACTAGCAGAATACTTCTAGATAATCACAATAATATCAAGTTTGACAATTTGTCCTCATAGAGCAATCTCAATACCCATAATCTATCACGAAAAGCCCTACCAGCGCTAGTATTACTCACAAATTTCAGAGATAATAAACTGATATCACACTAGCACGGCAAACTTATGCACAATAGTAAAAATAATGCAATGTAAATCTCACTAGGTGATGGCAATCCAAGCCACTGAAAAGGTAGACAAGGCAAGGCTTGTCATAAGAATGATATCCTAGAAAACCAATTGCTAGCATTATGCTAAGATATCGCCAGAGAGGTTAACAGAGATACAATGCCTAACTTCACAACTTAGAACTCACCAAATTACAAAGATAACAAGAATGGTGTGAACTTGTCACACACCACACAACAGATGCCGTACCGAGAAACCAAAAGACCACCGCACACAAGTGCATGACTCAGAGTCTGGTTCTCCGAGTAGAGAACAAGAACACCACAGCCCGACGAGCTCGCAGGAGCAAGACCGCCGAACCCTCCCAATCAACACCAAAACCAAATCCCCACTGGAAGTTTTTGCTTCATGTGGTGAGCTCTTGAGTTCCGCCTGGATCCCCAGTTCCCCATCTAGATTTAAAGGTAAAAGAGGCCAATACTTACAGATGGGAAATGACGGCGAAAGGAACGGCCCCTTCGAGCCTTTTGCCCGAAGACCAGGGAGAAGAGGGGATGAGGAGAATGCAGTCCGATCTAAATCGGCTCACTCGGCCTTATCCCTTCTCCTCCACTCTCTTACAAGTAGGCCCCATGAGGGATTTTCGTTTCCTTTATTTTCTTATTCCAAAAATGAGAGAAATTACCAAAACTGCACAATACTATTTACAAAACACAAACTAGGAAAGAATCAAATGTGCATGTCCAGGAAAACAATTATTCATACCATACGTATTTCCAGTGCCGTTCTCAATATTTCGATGTTTCTAGGATCACCTTTTGTCGTCTCATCTGCGGTAGACTCCGTAATTTGATCGCCACTATATCAATCTGCTCGACCCAAGTTCGTATATGCGCACTCTCGTGTCGGTATACGCATTGTCCCCACGTAGGCGCGCTATGCCCTGCCTTAGATCAGATCAGAGCCAAGCTCGCGGGCCTACCGCACACTCGTCGCGCCCATGGCCACGGTGACTCACTGACTCGACCACCTGGCGCAAGAGAGGAGAGGACGACACTTTTGAGGAGAAAGGAATGCATGGCTCAGCGAACGGCACGAGCTACCTCTGATCACTCCCATACACGAGAAGGGCAAAGGGACAGGGTGGCCGAACAGAGGAGGACGAGGGGGAGGACGTGAGGCAGGCAGGTGACGACATGCATGCATGTTGTGCAGCAGTGCAGTGCAGTGGCAGTGCAGACCCAAACGAACAAGGGAGTCCTTCTCGTGGCGTCACTCCTTATGTTGTTGTTACCTTGAGCCAGGACGGCACGTTGCTCCTGTAGCCCGTGGCGAGTACTATTGCGTCGAACTGCTCCTCCTTGCCGTCCGCGAGCCTGGCCCCTCGCCTCGTTACTTCCTTCACTGCTCCCACTACCTGGTGTGAAGATGTTTCACATCAGCTCTAGATGAAAACATGAGAGGAAATCGACAAAGAAAATAAATTCGTCTCTAGTGTAGGTTGGTATATACTGCAGGAGGAAAGTTAAAACTAGAGACCATTTTCCAGAAAGGAAATGCGTGTGAGCCTTAAAGGTCCGGCTGGTATGCCAGATTAGGCACAGCACCCGGGTCACACATTTCGACAGTTGGACTAGTCTTTAATTCTCTCCTCCTCCTACTACTACTACTTCTACTACCACCACCACCACCCCCCTTTGGTGAAAGGAGCTAGCCGACTGGTACTAACCTTAATTTTGCCGGATTTGATGTGGTCTAGCGTCCCAACATCCAAGACCGGGGTCTTGCCGGTGAGGGTCTTGAGCTCGATGGGTCCCGTCTTGGGCCGCCTCAGCCCTAGCTGGCCCGTGTCGCCGAGGGTGAGGTGAGCCGCCGCGAGGAGGAACCGGTCGACGAGCTGCACCGGCAGCCATTTGAGCAGGGCCATGGCGATGCCGAACGTGGAGAGACCCAACATCTCCCTTGGTAGCACATGCACCTGTGCAAAATATCACCATTTATACTTCTTAGATTTTGCGTAATCGTAGTGTGAGGCAAATGAGACAAGCATATATAATAATTATAGTACTAACATGGAAGAAAAGGGTTTTGTTAAATATCATATGAATATTTTCTTCCTAACTATCATCTAGATTTAAGACTGTTGGATTAAAGATCCAATGACCATGAATCCTCCCCCTTCCCCTTAAATTCTGCCTCCTCCCTTTAAAAAAAAATCTCCCTCTTCAAAAACAAATGATCCCTTAATCTTTAATTTAAGAGTCACAAATTTGAATGATAGTTAGAAAAAATATCTAAGTAATGTCTAGACACTTCTGGAAGAAAAATAGGAAGGAAGAAACAAACATCAGTTATGCAAAAACAAGATAGGACAAGACATCCAACATCGTACATGTTAGTAGCTCTAATTATGCTTAAATATGACCAGATATAACCATGCAGTTTGGAACATGTCTAAAAATATAGCAACAAGTAAGGTGTGGCACAGCGGAAAATTAGCACCGAAGAGGAAATGCTCAAACAGCAGGGCACGAAGAACAAACTCGTAATATTTTTTTTGGGAAGTACTAAATAGCACTCGAGTATTTTTTGGACTCGAAGCATTCAGATTTTTCTCTTGTATGCACCACTTCAAAACAATATGAGTGCTCAAAACTAAAAAAAACACTCGAATCTCCTTCTGATATGTATGCACCTCTATCAAAAAAATGTGAGTATTCCGAACCATAAAAAACACTCGAATATCTCTTTTTCTATTTATACACCTCAAAAAATACTAATATTTTTACTTCTCTCTGTGCAAACTACAAAGCAAAAGCAAAAGCAAAACAACAGTAAAACAGAGCAAGAAGGACGGGTCCTGACAGCGCAAATAACAAGCTCATTACCGTGCTGCGCACCACCATGGAGGGCTGGGCGCCATGCCGGCACAAATCCAAGCTCACCTCCATGCCGGAATTCCCGCACCCCACGACCAACACCTTCTTCCCGGAGAACTCCTCCCCAGACTTGTACTCGCACGTATGCATGACGCGCCCGTCGAACTGCCGCATGCCTGGAACGTCCGGCACGCTCGGCTCGGCGTTCTCCCCCGTCGCGACGATGAGCCACCGCGCCATCAGCACCACGCCATCGTCGAAGCGCACCATCCAGGCGCCGACGGACGCGTCGAACGCGGCCTCCTCGACGCGCGCGCCGAAGCGCGGCGCGACGCCTGCTGCGGCGGCGTACGCCTCCATGTACGCGATGAACTGGTCCTTGGACGGGTACGTCGGGTACTCCTTCGGGAACGGTAGGAGCGGCAGCTCGCAGAAGCGCTTGGGGAGGTGGAGCGTGAGACGGTCGTACATGCGGTGGCGCCACGTGGACGCCAGCGAGTCTAACCTCTCCAGCACCGTGGCCGGCACGCCGCGCGCCGCGAGGCACGCGGCCGCGGCGAGCCCCGACGGGCCCGCGCCGACGATGACGGCGCCGGGGACCCACGTCGCGCAGCGTTCTTGCGCCTTGTCCATGGCCTTCGCGCGGGTCTCTGGACTAGCTCTGAGTTTGTGTGTGGCTTTGTTTTTTTTTTTACCGTGAAGTGCGTGGTGGTTTTACTGTGGAAGGGGTTTTATAGGGGTTTTGCAGAGGGCTCGGACGCTTCACCGGTTGCAGACTCGCGGTGCAGGCCTAGCTCTTGCCGCCGAGTACTCCTACTCCGGTATTTCCTGCGTTTTTATGAAGCCCAGCAATACGAATTCATGGATTTTTCGTACGGAAAACGAAATTTGAGGGTGCCTTGCGATATCCGTGGTGGGGGGCTTGGTCCACGCTACTCTTTGTAGGTTAGTGTTACTACGTCCTTATCTTTGGAAACCTAGAATAGCTTTTCAATCACGCAAAACCAAACTGATCGGAAATCCAACAATCCAGATCGAGGTGGGCAAGAGTGACTAGCTGGGAGCACTCTCTCGTCCGGCTCTATTCAAACTGTTGGTTAATTAGTGACTGAACGGTCCATAAACATGTGGCGCTCGTGTTGTTCTGACACATAATAGAGTGTAGGAAACACTAATGATAAGGCTCAAATTAGAACACAGAAAATTGACATGAACTTCTAGTAGAGAAGACATATAGTGGGATTAAATGCCTCCATTTTTACGGAACATTGGAGAGATTAGGCCTAAGACTTCACCAGAGTTGTATTAGGGATTTATATCTAACAATATTCACCTATACCTATTTTGTAATAACATGTTCACATGCGGGATCAGGCATGTAGAGGAAGCATATCCTTGTTTGATCTTGCATGTATATGATTAATTCACACCATTTTAATTAAGTCCTACCAAATAATCAGTGTTAATCTTTTATCAATTAATGAGATAATTCCTAAGGATTTTTTCTATTTTCTAGATTATGGCAGATATTTTTAGCCCATAAAGCTAAGGGGATGCCTTCAACTCACCATGATATCCTAGATATGTTGATAAATATTAACGTTATAGAATATAGCACTGTGGAAGTAGTTTTTACGATGAAATGACAAATCTAGGCTATGGTACCTTTTATATTAGTAGTCAAAACTATAAAGGCGTCTGCAGTGTATAAAAATAGAGGGTCATAAGTCACCTTAAGTTCGATCTTATACATTATAGTAGTGACCTTAAGTAGGCCATAAGCAAAAAAGGCTTAAGTCTGGTCCTCAAGATAAAGACCTGACCACAAGCATTAAAATACAATTTTCTTTACATCTATTGTTCTCTCTTCCCAACTACAACTGCCACATCTCCCTTCTTTACAGCCGAGTGGACCCACCTTAAGAGCCTATGGTGGCCTCAAACGTTGCAGCGTCGGTCTTAAGAATGATACGGGGCCCACCTTAAGAGCCAGTAAACTATATATACTACAGATGCCCTAAAAAGTTTGGTTGCTCCTCTAAAAAGGACATCATTTTTTAATAAAACGGAGTACTAGTTTACAGCGAGAGGGGTAAATGTGACGTGCACAGGAGACGTGCAGAGCAATCAATGGTGTAGCTGCAAATGCGTCGATGGAGGGGTACGAGTCAATTCGTAGTGATTGAGTTCAAAATGATGGGCTCGCCATACAGTCGTCATAAGTCAGGCTCGCTGTAAATATTTATTGTGTGGCCTGCTGGTGACAATCTTGCTAGCGACTCTGGCTGCTAGGACGAGGATTCGCAGCATGGACGAGCAACAGCATGGCTTTAACCACATAGCTAGTACTTCAAGTTGTGTGAGGTTTGCAGCCGTCCAGTTGTGATAGTTGGATCAATCGGACAGCTGTGAAGGCCGGCCGTCTTCATGCGGAAGCAGTCCCATAAGTATCTGTTCCACCGCAACATTTTCCTTCGCGTAGCAGGAAGAGCATCTCCAATGGTTGAGCCAACTAACTAGCTCATAGTTTGCCACCTCAGATAAGAGATAGCACATTATTAAAAGCCAGCTTCCATGTACACTATCTCTTAAGTTGGCTTATGGTGATAAAGGCTGGCTCATCTGTTCTCGATTTTTGAGCGAGACTAGCTCAAGATCCGGCGCTAGTTGGTTTGGTTTTCACGTTTCTCTTTCTTCTATGTAGGACTATTACTGATATGTACTGCTATGAGCTAGCTGACTTGTCACTGTTGGAGATGCTCTAAGTTCGCTGAAGGGCCAGGCCAAGGCTAACATTTTCCTTGTCTATTTTCGTGTAAGCTGCATGCGGGGCAATAGCTTCCCAGCCATAAGCAGACAAGCATAGGAGTGCGGGCATGCATGGCAGGAGCAGAAGAGACAAGCCATTGGCACGCACGCACGACTCGTACGCTCGATCGATCATGATCGAGCTAGCACGCACGCACGCTAAGGCTAAGCCCCGTGCGCCATGCCTTGGTAACAGGCTCCCCGGGTCCAGGGCAACCGCAGTACGTAACGTACGTGGACGTGGCCCCCCCGATCTGTTCGTTCAATCATTGATGATTCTGCCGACTGCGCCGTGGGGCCCCCGACGCCCTAATCGCGCAAGTGGAGTGGACCACTTGGATCGATCACGCTCAAGCTCAACTGCACCAGCTCCAGCGGCTCTTGCATGCGTACGGCCCTGCCTATGTATACACGGACCCGGTTCTTTTAGGGTGGCTCCTCCGCTCATGGCGTTTGGCCGTTTTCTTTTGGAGCGGCTCTTGAAGTTTTTTTTTAATGTTTTTTAAGATAGCAGCGAACGACACAAGCATCGACGTAAACAGCGTACATTGATATAGGTCTCAGAAGCCATTTTGAAAATCTGTTTCAAGAAGCTGCTAGGTTTGTTTTCATTTTGAAGAAGCCAAAAGTTCAGAAGAACACTATCATAGATTGGTCTAACGTTTAATTCTCCCCCTTTTTTCCTTTAGTTTTATTTTGGAGAAATTGAGTAACTACATGTGTATATAGCCGTCTTGCATAAAGTCGTGAATTTGTGAGGTAGTGGTGGCTGCAAATTCATTATTACCCATGATAATAAATACATCGATAACAACACATGCCCATGATGACAAGTCAAATCTCATATATCTATAGAAATCATGACCGAGACAAAGCATACACATACACAATTATAAATACAGAGAGCATGCCAAATGATATATCATGAATAAATCAAACTAGTGATGATAAGACAAATCTCATGTATCCACAAGTAATATATCATAATACCATACATATAGAAAACATGACATAGAAATATCATAAAAATACATGGTACAAGGATATCAAGAAATACATGGATACATAGAGCAATATACTAGTAAGAGCATGGTCAAAAATGTTTCAAGAATAACACATGCTCATAGGAATAAAACAAAACTTATACATCCGTAGATCATGAAAAATAAGTCAAAACATGGATACAAGCAAAATATTCCCAAAGGCATGACAATGAGTATAACGAGAAAAATACATGCCAATATAGTACAAGTGAGCACATAGACAAGCACAACATGTCAAGAGAGAAAATCATAAATGTAAAGGCGTGAAGATATAAGATAGCTCACAATGTAGGAGAAGATGCCATGCATGAAAGTACATGCCTGTTGGAGGCTGACGAGGATATAACAATCCTCAAATTATTATTTATCTGTAAATGATATTGTTACGCCATTACACTCCTTGAGTATACCATTTATCTATAGGGAGAAATTTCACAATGTAGTTGTAAGTTCTCCTATGAGTTTTTCTATGACCACCTCATAGTCGTAAGTTCTACGATCACCTCATAGTCGTAAGTTCTTCTACGACCATGACATGATCGTAAGTTATCCTGCGATTACCTTATAGTCGTAAGTTCTTCTACGACCATGATATGGTCGTAAGTTATCCTACGATCACCTTGTGGTCGTAGATCCTCCTGCGACTAAGCCAACCTTCAACTAACTTGTCTATGACAATCCATTGCATCGTGAGTCTGTTTGACAAGGCAGTTAGCACGTGCATTTATTCTTTGGAATAATTGTGCATAACTTCTCTCTGATAGTAACCGCCGCACGATGAGTGAGATACCATGTCTCTAATAACTTATGTTAGATGGTTATCATTCAAAACGTTAAAGTGCCTCTTGGCATGGAAAAAACTACCGCTGTCTTGCAAGCTATATAAAGGTGGACGTCAGAAAGAAAAGAGAGGGGGGGGGGGGGGGAAGCAGGGACAAACCTAAGGGAGAATAGAAGTAGAGCAAGTCATTCTGCATCACTTTCTCCATTGTAATCAGTTCATTGAGCAATAGCCACACAAGAATAGGGTTATTATTATCCCAGGAGAAGGTCCAAACCTGTATAAAAATTCCTGTGTCTTTTCTCCATGTGATCATAGCCAGGTCATAGCAAGAGATTTCTCGAATCCAAAAAATCATACGTAAGATCGATACTAAAATATCGATAGTTAGCACCATCCGTGTAGACTTCTTCCAATCTCCGGTAATTCCTCATTGGCAAGTTCTCATCTTTTTGATGTTCTCATGGCAGGAGAGTGGAACAAGAACTGATTTGACCTGGCCGACTACACAGATCTCGACATGGATGCTTGCTATGACTACGAGTAGACCATGTTGTTATCTGATGGTCAGGCTGTCTCTAGAGATCCATCATGAGATCTTTTAGATCTCACCATGGGTAAGGTTGAGGTGGGATCCTTATCCCCTGCAGTGTTACGCTCAATGGAGGAACAGGTTTCCCAAAGAGCAAGGGTCAATCCAACCAAAAACAGGACTCACAGCAAGACAAGGGGCCTTCCCCAAGTGTTGAGTCCCCCAACGGCCTTTCGATCTAGGTCGGCAAGCCCTAGAACCTGTCATTCCGGGAATCTACCAGCATCTGGTGGACATGACCCTTCAATTGTCCCTGTAGAGAATGTGGGTAGGCTCCCTACGAGTTCATCCATACTCTCGCAGGGTTCAATTTCGGTTAGAGATGGTTATAATCCAGAGTTCCCCTTTATGGAGAGGTCTATTTCGTGCCATGAGGCTTTGTAGTTTGATGACTCCTCAAGTTAGGAGGCGTTTAACGTAAGTGGAGATCATGTTCGGGAGGTCTTTGCCCTTCCCTTAGGAGGCCTCCAGTGATAAGCCAGGCGAGTGGTCTGATGAGCGTGGGAAAATCCATGAAATAATCATTCTCCTTTGAGGCGGACACAACCATTCTTAGATATAAAGGATCCCAAGACCACTCGAATGAGAAGGTTGGCTACCTAGAGGACCTTGCTTGGGCATGTCTAGTAGCAATATGAAGAGGCTCGAGTGCTTCAATGCATAAACAATTTGCTCGAGAATCCAACTCAAGAACTTGCTCGAGAACCAGGCTACGACCACTTCGCTGAAGGCATCACGCGAAGACTCTGAAGCATGATGGCCATATTTGAGCAACCTTGCTGGCACAACTATGGGAGTCGAACAGGTATGACCGCATCTAGTCACTCACAGAACTCACCTCGCGGGAATCGACATGATGGCAGGTCACGTTGCTCTCCTGACCACAACTTCGGCTGAAGAAGATTTCCTCGAATGTCTCCACCCCAGCGAGTTTATGAGGGAGGCGATTGATCGCCACTTCGAGCAAGAAATCTGTAATAGTAGATGGATTATGAGGAGTATTATCCTCGTATTGATGGGACCTATTATAGGTCGGGTCCATCGGCTGCCAGGCATCATTGAGTACGGTCGCCTGGAGACACCGATCATCGCTTCCTACAAAGGAGGTGTCATGCTCTTGCTATCGGATGTCAGGCGCACACACCTGAACTCCGAGCAGTCGTTGGACACCGCAGCTTCGACTGGTAAATATGGAGAAGTTTGATGGGTCCCAGAATCCCTTCGAGTTCCTTCAAAATTATATGACTGCAGTTCGAGCAGCAGCAGGAGGGGAACATGTTATGGCAAACTACCTTCCAACTTTGCTTGAGGGGTCTGCTCGATCGTGGTTGTTGAATCAACCACTAGCGTCGATCCATTCATGGCAGCATCTCTGCGATCTTCTTCTGGCCAATTTTTAGGGCATATACAACCACCCTAAGAAGGAGGATGACCTACATCGAATGAGATAGAAAAGCACCGAGACCCTATGAAAGTTCATCAGGCTTTTTAGTCTGGTTCGTAATTCCATTCTGGAGATTTCTAATGCTTCTGTCATTAGAGCATTTAAGCAGGGAGTCCGCAACATAAGATTCACAGAAGACATCACCTTAAATCCTCCGACTACTATTGCCAAGCCTTTTCAGATGGCTGATTGTTATGCAATTGTTACTGAGGCAGTCGAATGGAGCAAAACCATCGATCAAACCAATCGAAGTTCCAAAGAGGAAGACGACGGTAGTAAGAGGAAGGAGAAGGTCAAGAAGTCCAAGAACAAGGCAAAAGGCCAGAAGCCTAATGTCAGAAGTTCCAAGGAAGTTTGGCCGTGGGCAATAAGGAGACATACAATAATGTGACGATGGCCCGATCTTCCGAAAGGTACTGATAAGTCGATTGTGGAGGACTTGATGTTGATGATCCAAAGGCTCTGACCAAAACAGATCGAACCCCTTGCAATTACTACACCACTGCTCCGTTGGTTATCAACCGTGCCGAACATGGTTGACCTCGCCAAGAAGGCTATCTCCTGCAAGCGAATCGAGAACACAAGCAAGAGAGTTCAAGATGCAATCTGAAATTGTATTGTGAATAAAGATTAAGTTCACAAATTGGGGTTTCTCAACTGAACATCCAGTGAAACTGCTAAACAGAATAATCTCTTAAGAAAAACCCGAGGAAAACTAAAGGGGTGCGACCTCCTTAAATAGGGAAGGCGGAAGTCGCACTTATCTAATAAAAAGGGGTGTGGTACTATTCATGGTTAATGTTCACATGAACAGTACCAGCCCAAATAGCCTAAGTGGTGATACAAGGCCCTCGGCCCACTTTGACTTGGACTGAAAAAGCGACGTGACTTGTTTTATAGTTTTTGATCTGATCGGATGGAGTTTGGAGGTGAGACTAGATCCATCTAAAAGTAGACTCCAAGATCTTTCCAACGAGTACTCACAAGCCCTGAGAAGCCTTCTGGATCAAAAGTTATAGCCGTTTGAAGTAGACGCTGTTACAAAGGCCGAATCTGAGTCGAACTCGCGAACAGGACTTGGATTGCGCTTGACGGTTCCACTTCTACACTTGAGCTCGTGTGGTTCTTCCCCATAGTTCCTAAGGACAATTAAATCATCACAAGAATTAAGTAATATGCCATTCTTTGAAACATTTGTATGCAAACTTAGGAACGCATTCACCTGATGGTTAAGTTGACGTGCTCGCGCTCGAGTCATTGGTCCTTGTATCATAGTTTTAGTTTGTTGAGTTTGTTGTGGAGTTGGCACAGTTGTATCTATGTAAAGGATGTCCTTATCATGCAATCCCATGCAGTACTCCGATCGGGATAAGGGCAAAATCCTCGCTTGGAAGGATAACTAGCCAATGTGGTGTCCCCTCCATAAAAAGGAAGGACACGACCTTCGCAATTGCCAAGTTTTCCAATGGAAACTCGAGGGTTACTACTCCTGCAAAGGACCACTTGCCACACTCGACGAGGCGGGACGAACGAGTGTTCGAAAGCACTCGGACAAGGACGAGGAAATGTCGTTCCAGGATTCAAAGCACCCTATCGAACGAGAGGTAAAATCTATTGTCCCTCCCCTTATCAATTATCTTCCAAAGTGATCAGAAGTCACTATCTCTTTTTAGAAAAGTGATTGTCTTATCTCTTCAACTCAACCAGGTTGGTTTCTGATCATGGTTGAACCCACCATCAACAACTGTCAAGTGTATCGAGTGTTGATCGATGGTAGCAATTCTTTAAATATTTTATTGGTAAGTGCTATGGATGAGATGCAAGTTCCTTGGACAAGAATAAAGCCTATACGATACTCATTCCATGAGATCAGACCAGGGTCTTCGGCCAAGCCAATTGGCCAAGTTTCTCTTCTTGTAATGTTTGGTTCCCCAGACAATTTGAGAACAAAGAAAATCTCCTTTGATGTGGTCAATTTCGACACAGCATATAATGCCATACTCGGATGACCAACTCTGGCATGTTTCTTGATTGTTGCTCACTATGCATATCAATGTCTTAAGATGCTAAGACCCAAAGGAATGATCACAGTCCGCTATGACAAAAGATGGTGCTTACATGCGACTGCAAGTCCCTCGAGATGGTCGGCCAGTTACCAACTCGAGAAGCAAGCAAGGCATAGCCTTCGACCAAGCACTCAAAGCCTAAAGCTGCACCAAAGTTGAACGAGCAAGTCAAAGAAGTCCCTATAAATCCAGAGGAGCCTTCGAAGACCATTTGTATCGGGGTTACTTTCGACCCTGCATAGGAAGACACCCTCATCAACTTTCTTTGGGAAAATGCAGATGTATTTGCGTGGTAACCATTCGACATGCCCGGGGTCCTAAGGAAGGTGATCAAGTACAAGCTAGCTCTATAGCCTGACAAGAAACCCGTAAAATAGAAGTTATGGACATTTGCACGTGATCGGCAGGAGGCTATTAGTTCTGAATTAGATAAGCTATGGAAAGCAGGCTTTATAAAAGTGGTTAATCACTCAGAGTGGTTGGCTAACCCTGTAATGGTTAAGAAGTGTAATGGTTGGTAGTGTATGTGTATAGACTATACTAATCTTAATAAAGCTTTTCAAAAATATGATTTCCCTCTTCCTCGTATTGATCAATTAGTTGATTCTACTGTTGGTTGTGTAGTATTATGTTTTGTATATGCATACTATGGTTATCATCATATTAGTATGTGTTTAGAAGATGAAGAGAAGACCGCATTTATTACACCATTTGGGATATTTTGCTATGTCAAAATACCATTTGGTCTGAAAAATGTTGGTCCTATTTTTCAACGTTTGATGCAATTGACTTTTTCGCTTCAACTAGGCCAAAATTAAAAGCCTATGTTGATGATCTAGTTGTAAAGTGCATCAAATAACTTAGTCACATTTCAGACCTATAGGAAATATTCGACAACCTCAGAAAGCACCACTTGAAACTCAATCATGAGAAGTGTGTGTTCGGATTTTCTTCAGGAAAATTGCTTGGATTCCTTGTTTCTATAAGAGGTATCGAAGCAAATCCTGAAAAGGTAAAGACCATTAAGCAATTACACGCTCCAACCACTAAGAAAGAAGTCCAGAAGCTCACAGGGTGCGTGGCAGTTTAGTCATTTGATCGCACGATTGGGGGAAAAGGACTTCCTTTCTTCAAGCTTATAAGGAAACACGATGGGTTCGAGTGGTTGAAAGAGGCTAACGATGCCTTCAAGGATGTCAAAAGATATCTTACGAGTGCTCCTGTTTTGATCTCTAAAACTAGAAGAGACGCTCTTAATATATCTAGCTACCATGCCACAGACAGTAAGCACAACACTAGTCGCAGAACATAAGGGCATCCAACGACCGGTCTACTAAGTAAGCGAAGTCTTACACGGACCTACGGCGTGCTACCCTCGGGTTCAGAAACTTTATATGCACTCCTCATGTCTTCAAGGAAACTGAGAAATTATTTTTAGGTGCACAAAATTATCGTGTCGTCTAAGTTTACCTTAGGAGAGGTCCTCCAAAATAGGAAAACAGTGGGACGTATGGCAAAATAGTTAGTTGAACTTGGGGCATTCAACCTCCATTTCGTGTCCCGAATAGCCATTAAATCCCATATCATGGCAGACTTTGTAGCCAAATGGATAAATCCTAAACCTGTTCAGGATCCCCAGTACACTTCCCATGACCAGTGGACGATATACTTTGATGATCTCTTAGTGGCTCAGGGGCTGGGTGGTCCTAGAATCTCTCGCGGCGGAGACCTTAATGTATCCCGTTCAATTAAACTTTCTAGCCACTAATAACGTGGTTGAATATAAAAGTTTGTTGGTTGTCATACAAGCAACAAAAGTCTCCAGTTGACTCTCAACTAGTCATGAATCAGATTGGAAAAGAGTACCAATGCTCTAGTTCAACCATGTCTTAGTACTTGTCGGAAGTCAGAAAGTTTGAGAAGCATTTTTTTGGTTTCAAGATATAATATATCTATCAAAAGGATAATTTTATCGCTGACCAGTTGGCTTGAATGACTTCTTTCCGATCATAAGTACCGATCGCAACTCCAAAAGCCTTCTCTAGCCGAATAACTTCTTTCGATTGTAAGTACCAATAGGATACCTGATGGAACCCATCTATAAGCATCTTTAGAAGGTTTCATAGCAGGCAAATACACTAACTGGCTTAGGCTCTTCAGACTACATCTTTATCTTGGCCTTTTATGACCTGGGGTCTCAACATCCTAGGATCGTTCCAAAAAGCACCAGTGTAGGATCAAGGATAACCGACTAGAGGGGGGGTGAATAGGAGGTTCTAAAAATTCTTGCCTTCTAAATTTGACTACCAATAATTATAGCTAGGCAAGATTTCAATGCAATTTAAACCTACACAATTATAGTACAGCTAGGGCACCACATGCACTAGTCTCTATACATATATCTCTATCACAAGTAAATAAGACAATATTAGCAATCACAAAGGTAGAAATATAAGTGCGGAATGTACAGGCAAAGAAATAACCACAAGATGACTCGAGAAGTTTTCCCTGTGGTATCGAAGACTTGTCGGTCTTCACTAGTTCACGTTGAGGAAAGCCCAAGCGACACAAACTGGCCCCACGAATTAAGATTCAATTCCTCAATTCATTAGTGGTTGCTCTTCCTTCACTCCAGAGATAGTGAGCACCAATTCACTCACAAGTTGGCACCGAGCCTCTTGACAATCTTCTTGAAGAGGTCATCTCGCAATCCCGCGCCAAATCGTTTAGGTGCCGACAAATGCCAAGAGTAATAAACGAAATCTTCTCTTGACGGCGATCAAGTGCCAGGGATCAATCTAAGATGAATGCACTTGATTTTGGCTCAACTACCTCAAATAAATGGAATGAAAGCAAATGAGGTGTGGAGTGAATACTCTATGCTCAAGGATGTTGCAATGAAGTGTCTAGCTCTATCCTTGAGCAGGTGGGGGAGTATTTATACTCTCACTAACCAAATCTAGTCGTTACAAGGAGTTTCCTAAATTTTTTAGGGTGAGCAAAAGTACCGCAGTGCAAAGGTCGATACTACCAAACTTGTCCTAATGCAACAGTAACAGCTATTTCAGAGCTTCTGAACAAGCCGTGGAAAGTTGGTGTGGTACTACCACTGTTGTAATCGTGGTAGTTCCATTATTTAGAAGTTCCGATTTTCAGCATGGTACTTTCATTTGTCTCAGGGGCCAAACCTTGGCGCTCCCTGAAAAAACATACCGTCAGGATTTCGAAGCTTCTGAGTTCTGGTAGTATTGCTCAGGAGCTGCGGTCCTATGGCTTTGCAGTAATTCCACCGTTAAAACTTTGATACTACCATTTTCTGGAGAGACTAAGTGTTTCAAAGGGTGCTCTCTGGAAAAATGTACCACCAGTTTTATTCAGAACTTCCAGTTGTGGATGTACCGCCGTGTAAACTCTGGTACTTCTGATTTTCCGAAGAGTGCACAGTTGGCTATCAATTTTAGTTTTAAGTGTGCGCATGATCCTAAATTGATCCAAATGGTACAAGAACATGCTATCAAGTTACTTAACATAATACCTCTTAATAGTATGGCATTGTCCTACAATCCGGTCTTCCACCCTTTCTCCTAAGACCGTTAAAATAAAAAGGATCCTAGATTACTTATACCTTTGTCTTGAGTCACATTGATCTTCATATTGATCCTTAGCATATATCTCACATTCATCATCGGGACTAAACATTTCAAACACTCAATAAACATGTTAGTCCCATATTCACATAATGTCATTAATTACCAAAATTATTTTTAGTCACCTAGATGCTTTCAACCATGGGGCCTCGAATTCCTTTTTGTAGCTATTGATATGTTCACAAAATAGGTTGAAGCCGAACATGTGACTAGGATAACAATAGAAATCGCTAAAAGGTTCATGATGAGAAGCATGATTACTCAATTTGGAGTCCAAATTGAATAATTACAGATAATGGTAAGCAATTTTCAAGTGCATTATTCTAGGAATTTTGCAAGAAATTGGGCACCAAGCTATGTTATGCCTCTGTCACCCATCCTCAAAGCAATTGGGCAGTCGAAACGGCGAATGGCCAAATAATACAGGGAATTAAAACTCTAGTCTTCCACCAGCTTGTAAAGGGCTTGGAGGTTTTGGTACAAGAATTACCCTGGGTATTATGGGAAATTCGCACAACTCCTAGTTGGGTGAGAGGAGAAACTCCTTTCCTCCTAGTTTTTGGGGGCTGAAGTCATGCTTCCTCAAGAACTAAAGATTAGGTTGACACTAGTTGAGAACTTCAACAACTCCATCCAAGAACAACTTCGAGCAGATGACATCAACCTACTTGAAGTGTAGAGGAATTAAGCCTTAATCTGATCGGCAGTCTATCAACAAGCCATGCATAAATACTATGACTATAAGGTCCAACCTCACAGCCTTGTTGTAGATGACTTAGTATTGAAGAAGATTCAATCCCAGTCTAATGGAAACAAACTTCCTCCAAGTCAGAAGGTCCTTACACTATGGCCAAAGTTATACGACCACGCTCAGTACGACTCGCCATGGAAGATGGCAAGATTCTCTTGAACTCTTGCAATATCAACCAATTGCGTAAGTTTTATGTGTAATATTTCTACTTTTCAAAAAAGTTTTCAGTCTATTCAATCTTTATTGTCGTATGTTGAGTAGAGCTTCTTTTATGTTTGTTCGACCACTTCTCGTGCATTCAATATGTTCAAACTGATCGAAGAAGGAAACATCCCTAGTCGAAGTCTCTTCCCTCTACATGTGGTCCTGCCCACTAGAAGGAGCTTCCTAATGTCGTTCTATTTCCAACTCTTACTATCATCACAACACGATTGGATTTCCTGCGAAAAAGTTAACCGAATTTAAAGAAACTCTGAGAGTTTGTCCTGCTCATGTTAATGACTTCACTTTGGTTAACCTGATTGAAGAGATGTAACATCATCTAGTCGAAGCCTTTCCTCTCTGCATGTCGTCCTGCCCACTCGAAGGAACTTCCTAGCGTTGACTTGTTCATCACTTTTGCTACCTGAACATGACAATCAAAAGTTGATAACGATAGTCGGATAATGCTCTGTACTCTACGTACTTTGTACTATTTGCTTAGTTTATTCATATAAACTAAGTAAATATTCGGGGGCTAGATAGAGTTATCAATATAACTTCGACTCTTAGTTGTAATTTCACTTTCTTTCAATTCATTTTATCTTACGAGTACTAACTACTCACCAAAATGAATTACAGGAAAAGGAAGATGAATTTCATTAACAAAAGTCTTTTTTTACAAAGTACCCTATTTATAGACTACTCTGACAAAGGTGATCCGACTTGCATCTCCTCCGCGACCTTTTGACTAGCTAGCTCCATCTCTTCAATTAGACAGGCTGCTTCTGCTTCAGAGCAGTCAAAGTCATGGTCGATCGGTCGAAGATTGAGGCTTTGGTCGCATGCCTTGAGTGCCAAGGCATAGCTTATTGCACCTTTAACTACCTCTTGTAGTGAATTAGCCTGGTTGGTCGTCAGAGTAGATATGAGCTTCTCTAAAGCTCTAACTTGTCACTCTATCATACTTGCATGAGCAATCGTGGTGTCCTCAGAGGGATCAATCTTCTCAGCATCAAGCCTTCCGAGTACATTGTTTAGGAGAGAAATGTTGTCTTGAAGAACCGTCTTCATCGACTGTCTCCTCCTGGCTATGAGTCAAAGACTATACGAGTCACTTTATTTCGACTATAGCCTCTACAAAGCAGAGTGAAACTTAGTCAGAAAAGATTCTTCATAAAAAGACTGGTTAGTAAGAACTGGTCATAGGTAAAGATTTCCTAACCTACTAGTCGAGACACAAGCCTCTTGCCTTCATCCTTATGCTAGACTTCTAGTGACTTGATCTTCTAACCTTTCTCTTTCTTGATACGAGTAAGCTCACTAATCATTTTGGTCTTTGCATTGATCTCAGTGTGAAGCTTACCCATTTCGACCTCCTTGTCTATAAAAAGAAAAGGGTTAGAGAAAGATAAGAAAGTCATTCGAATAAGCAATCGTAATTTTAGAACTTACTATTTATTTTCCCTTGCAACTTGTCAGTTACAGAACTAGCCTTCAAAAGCTCAGTCATAAGATCGACGTTCTCCTTCTTTAACATCTATGTCTCGACTTTCTCGATGTCGAATGTATCAGATAATAACAGACGGTTTTAGTTTAGAGACCGTCAGTGTTGCTGCCAGCATTAAAAACCATCTGTGAAAGTAAAATATCACAGATGGTTCATGGTTAAAACCGTCTGTAAAGTATGATATTATTAAATATCATAGACGGTTCTTACTTTGAATCGTCTGTGATAATTTACAGACAGTTTATATTAGAAACCGTCTGTGATAACTAGATTATCATAGACGGTTTGTATTAAAAACTGTCTGTGATAATTCCACTATATTAATTGCGCACAGACCCATCAACCTCTATCTTAAATTCCATATCTATGCTGCTGCTTTGAGCTAGAGGCGGGGCTTTGAGGCCATTCGGTGAAAGGAGACTATTTGGCAAGAGTAATTGTAGATCCACTAAGTTATTGGCTATCTATGATTAGTAATTTGTTTCTAATTGCATTATAATTTAGATATAGCGTTCGGTGAAAGGAGAATTGAAGATGGTTTAGATCTAGCTAGCTTGATGTAGAGAAAAGATTATTTACATTTAGCATGGTTTAGGGTTTAGGGTTTAGTCAATTCATAGTATATTTCTGCTTAATTCAATATAATTAATTATTCTTGCTATATAGCTACTTAATTTAGATTGTACATATATAGTGTACTAATTAATTAATTCAATATGTAATACTAAGTTGTTATATGTGTAACGTAGGACTGAAGTTGGATGTACACTGGGAACCGTGAGAGTAAAGAGTACATTAATGTTGTTTCTACTTTTACAAGAGCTGCTAAGGAGGATATGTTGAATAAGGGGTGGAATATATGTACTGTCCATACATTGATTGCGAGAATCTAAAGATGTTTAAGAACTGAGTGTAGATTGAAGCACACTTGATTCGAAGGGGTTTCAAAAAGGGGTATGCATGTTGGACCAGTCATGGTGAAGAGCTGTTTGATGTCAATTGTGGTTCTGATTTGGATTGGCTACATGATGACAATCTGAATCAGATGCTTCATGATGTAGAAAAAAACTATGATGAGAGAGAGTATGTTAAATTCTGGGACTTGATGGAGGACTCAGAGAAACCTTTGTTCACGTGCTGCAAGTTAAAGTATATGAGGTTGTTAGCCTTGCTTGAACTACTGAAATTGAAGGCAAGCAATGGTTGGTCTGATAAGAGTTTTATGGCACTGTTAGATCTTTTAATGGACATGCTTTTGGAAGGAAACGAGTTGCTCAAAATCACGTACAAAGCCAAGAAGATTTTTTCCATTTTCCATTGGGAATAGAAGTAGAAAGAATGCATGCATGTCCGAACAATTGTATCCTCTACCGTAAAGAGTATGCAACATGCATGTATGTCTGCTGTGCAACGCATCCCGACACAAGCATAAGAATCAATTAGATGATGGCGAGGAATAGAGGTGAAGAAAGAACCTTCGGCTAAGGTAGCATGGTATCTTCTTATAATTCCCAGTTTGAAGTGGTTTTTTGCAAACCCAAAGGAGGCAAAACTGCTACGTTGGTACTTGGAGGAGCGTAAGAAGGATGGAACACTAAGACGCCTTGCTAATTTTGCCTAGTAGAGAAACATCGATAGGAGGTCTGCAGATTTCAGTGCAGAACCAAGGAATATATGGTTTGTATTGAGTACAGTTGGAATGAATACTTTCGATAACATGAGCAGCCGGCATAGCACTTGGCCCATGACTCTCTGCATCTACAACGTTCCTACTTGGTTGTGTATAAAACAGAAGTGTATTTTGCTGTTGATACTTATCCAAGAGCCTAAACAACTTGGCAATGATATTGATGTGTACCTAGCATCGTTGGTGGAAGATCTAAAAACACTATAGATTGAAGGGGTATAGGTATGGAATACATACAAATTAGAGAACTTCACTTTACACTCCTTGTTGTTATGCACCATAAATGATTATCCTGCTCTTGCAAACCTGTCAAGCCAGAGTACAAAAGGGGCTAAAGCATGTACTCATTGCTTAGATGATACTGAGTGTGTGGCTAAAGCACTCACGCAAAACCATATACATGCGTCACCATAGCTTCCTTCGGAGGGCTTACCCTTACTGTAGGATAAAGAAACAATTCGACCAAGAGAAGGAGAATAGTTCAGCTCCAAGGTATTTAAAAGGAAAAGAGGTCTACGATATGGTTAATGATTTAGATGTTGTGCTTGGAAAGGGACATAAATCGACGACCCACGAGAAGAACGTCTAGAAGAAGAGATCAATATTTTGGGACTTACCTTATTGAGCGCACCTAGAAGTTCGCCACTGCATCGATGTCATACATGTAAAGAAGAATGTGTGTGACTGCTTGATTGGTCTCTTACTGAACATTCATGATAAAACAAAGGATGGTGTCAATGCATGGCTTGACTTTGTTGATATGGATATTAGGCCTGAGTTAGCACCAACAAAGACCGATAAAAAACGAACTTATCTTTTTCATACTTGTTAACACTCCGTCCAAGGCCGAGAGAACTGAACTATGCCAGTGCTTGCATGGTATGAAAGTTCTACCTGCTTACTCCGCCAACATGAAGAAACTAGTTTCGATGGAAGATTTGAAGTTAATTGGCATGAAGTCTCATGATTGTCATGTGTTGATGACACAGATGCTCCCTATTACAATTAGAAGTATTTTGCCAATCAAGGTCCAGGAGACAATCATGAGGCTATGTTATTTTCTTAACACAATTTCTCAGAAGCTCATCAATCCCAAAGGACTAGATGCTTTGCAGGACAAGCTGGTGATGACTCTATGTCATCTTTAGATGTATTTCCTTCCATTGTTTTTTGATATCATGGTTCATCTCATTGTTCATATTGTGTGGGAGATAATATGTGCGGGTCCATGTTCCTATGTAGCATGTACCCATTCGAGAGGTGCATGAGAATTCTCAAATCCTATGTACATAATCGATTTCGGCCGGAGGGCAGCTTTGTCGAAGGTTAAGCAACCGAAGAGGTCATGAGTTATGTGTCGATTACATGGCTCAAATTTACCCGATAGGTGTGCCTCGATCTAACCATGAGGGGAGGCTCAAGGGTATCAGGACCATCAGAAGGAAAGCAATCACTCTAGATATGGATGTGTATGCTCAAGACCATTTCACGGTCTTGCAACACATGACTGAAGTGTCCCCATATACCGACCAGCACAAGTATGTGCTTCGAAAACAAAATTCGAAGTGGCTAGATGTTTAGATCACGAGACAACACAATAGTCAATTCGACCAATGGTTCAAGGAGCGACTCGCTAGGAGCTCGTCCAGTGATATGCTGACATGGTTGGCAAAAGGGCCAACATTTACAGTTGTGATATGGCAGGTGTTGTAGGGGTGGCCCCCACCTAAGCCCAATAGGCCTGTTAGAAGGCTGTAAGGCCCAAAACGGGACATGTATAATGACATAAGTACCCCCAAGGGGGATACTCAAATGTAAGGGTACTATTGTAAAAGCACTCCCCAAGAGGGTATATGAGTACAATATCAGCCATGAGGGAGGGGCGAAGCCATTACTCACCTAACTCTCCACTACCATACTCTCTCTGTTTGGTCTGTAACCACAACAGCAGGGATTTGATATAAATAGGTACACATTCTATACGCAGTCTCAGGATGTAAAGTGCACTAACAAAAATAGCGGTGTCCGCATAGATGTGTTCAGTACCGATGGGTTAAGGAACTCCTACTATGGATTCATAGAGGAGATTTGGGAGCTCGACTACGTACTTTTCAAGATCTCCTTATTTTAGTGCCATCTGGTTCATCTCCCATAGGTAAAGGTCTAGAAGTACAGTGTCACTACCGTTGACTTTAAACGTGTCAGATACAAAAACGAACCATTCATACTTACTAACCAAGTTGTTCAAGTTTTCTATGTAACTGACCAGGCAAATAAAAAGCACCACGTAGTTCTTCATGGAAAAAAGAAGATTGTTAGAGTTGAGAATGTAAAGGACGAAGAAAAATACAATCAATTTGACAAGTTGCCTCTTTTCGGAAACGGCACAAGGGTCGAGGAAGAACAATGTGATGAAACTAGCTACATACGTGTTGATCATCATGAAAGGCTAATTTTTAAAAGAAATAAACAAGTGGAATGATGAATTAAATGTTATGTGTCATATGTTCTGTATTTGTATTTATATATGTGTATGAGAATGTGTGATGTATATGTGAATTTGCATTTGTATATATGAGAATGTGTTATATATATGTGTGTGTGTGTGAATTTGCATTTATGTATATGAGAATGAGTCATATATATATATATATGTGTGTGTGTGTGTGTGTGTGTGAATTTGGATGTATGTATATTGAAATGTGTGATGATCATCACAGATGGTTTTAAATTAAAACCGTCTGTGATATTTCTAATCGCAAATGGTTCTAAATAAAAACCATCTGTGATATGTCATTATTACAGAAGGTTTTTATTTAGAACTATTTGTGATTAAAAATATCATAGACGGTTCTTAAATGGAATTGTCTGTGATTATTCCCCTATATATTGCGCTATAGGGTTTGTCCTCTGTCTTCCCCAAGCCTGTCGTTGCCTCCCCTAACTCCGGCAGCCCTCCACCCCCGCACCCAATGCCCTCCTCCTCCCTCAAGCTCGCTGCCTCCCCCGAGCCCGACGCCACCTCCCCTAAGCCCATCGCTACCTCCCCTAAGCTTGACTGCCCTCCTCCCCCATGCCCAGCGCTCTCTTCCTCTCCCGAGCACTCCACCTCCGCCGAGATGCATAGTGATCTTTACTTTATGTTCTTCATTTCTCTATGAGATCTGATTGTGCATTAGTTAGCTGTACTAGTCTCTGTTTATTATCTCTAAAATCTGATTATCGGCTGGCACTAGAAGAACTATTGCATGATAGATTGTGGGTTTTTGATTGCTCAATGAGGAAATTTGTCAAGATTAAAATCTCAGTGATAATCTAGGATTATTCTGCTAGTTTGAATTTATATTTGCTAGTTGTATACTTCTATGCAGTGTAGTCGATAGCTTTGTCAATAGCTAGTCCTTAGTCATCTACTCAGTATTGCTTATTGCTATCCTTTGGCTTGTCCAAATATATGTTGGTTCTGCAGTAGCTCATATCTATTATTTGTTTCTGATTTCTACCAAAATATGTTGATTCTGCATGCTCTTGACATTGATACTACACTGAGGTAATATTCAATTAGACAATCTAGCAGAATTTTTGAGAAATTGTCACTGTGATCATTGATATATTGACAAGAGTGGAAGAAGGCCAAGTTTAGAACTTGTGCAACTCCTCACTTGAGAGCAAAAGCACACTTTATTAATATGTGCATTATGCAGATTTTCAATGCCTACTTTTATGTATTGTTCAGCATATTGCCTTATATATGTATATTCATATAACATCAAAATGGAGTTCATATAGGTGAAATTTCAATTAAATTGCTTAAGCTCTAGCACTGGGAGATATTGCAAAGTGATCTGTGGGTTCGGATTGATAGTTAATGATGAGAATGGTCAATCATATACTGAAATTTAATTGTTCAAACATGAGCGTTAATGTATTGCTTTTTACTATTTTGACATTCAGTCTTATAGTCATTACTTTCTTTGTTAGCCAATTAGGCTTATTACTGAACTTGTTTCCATGATTCATTATACTGGAAATTTATCAAGTTTATTGGCTAAATTAGAGTATTCTCTGGTGACCACATATGCACTGATTTCCTATTGGCTGAAAGTCTAAGCTTTATGTTGAATTTAATAGCCCACATGTTCTATATATGTTTCGAGCATAATATATTGTTTAAATGACATGGATGATTTACATCCCTATATGTTGATTTGGTCATCCAATTTCACCAAGAATTGGCTCAAGAATTGCTCACTTCTATTATCTTTTGAAGATGTCATCCGCTCATTCTTCTACATCGTTGCCGAATGCATGTAATGCACCATCCTCTGGAAAATCCCAGAAAGGAAGAGGACTTTCAAAAAAGCCCAAGGGCCGATTTACCATCATGGATGTCAAAGCATCTAGGACCCCTCTCAATCCTCACCGAGCAGTTTTCATATTCTAGAGAATAGTTGGAATAGCTACACGGGAACAGATTGAGATCATGTTTGATTCACGGAAGACCATGACCGAAGATTAGTGAGAGACCATGTGGAGGTAGCCCATATTTGTGATGAGTAATTGACACTTGTTCTAGAAAGTTTGAGTTTGATTTGTGCGCTTTCTCTGAAGTTGTAGCTCCCTGGCATGATCGGAGGCTTGTACGACCACGTTGGTAATGGTTGGCAGCAAATACGACCACGTTGGCCGTGGTCGAATGCCCATTGGACCTTTTATGACCACTCAGTTGAAAGTCGGAAGCCAGTAGACGTGTTTCTCAAGTGGTCGGAAGGTGTGTACACGATTTACGACCGCTGCAGAGCACTTTGGATGTGGTCGGACGGGTTTACGACCACATTGATCGTGGTCGTAGGTCACCAGTCAGGTTTACGACCACATTGGCCATGGTCAACGGACATCAGACAGATTCACGCCCACTTTGGTCGTGGTAGAACGCTGCTACGACCATGTTGGCCATGGTCGAACGCTACTACAACCACGTTGGCCGTGGTCGAACATGGCTACGACCATGTTGGCCGTGGTCGAACGCTGTTACGACCACGTTGGCCGTGGTCGGAAGTCGACAGTCGAAGCCACGACCGCTGTGGTTGATAGTCGGCAGACTCCGACCTCGACCACGTTGGAAGTCGGCAGACTTCGACCACATTGTAAAGCGGTCGAACGAGGTTGGGTCGGAGTCAGACATAGTCGTAGCTCAGTCGGCCGCGGTCAGAAGTGGTCGAACACGGTCGTTTGTAGTCATAACACGGTCGGACTTGGTTGGACGTGCTCGGAACGCAGTCGGTCGCGGTCGGACATGCTCGGAGCGCGGTCGGTAGTGGTCAGTAGTGGTCAGAAGTATCCTGAAGCGGTTGTAACACCTGGGAACCGGTCGTATGGCCTCCTGAAGCGGCCGTAACATCTGGGAATCAGTCGTATGGACCTCTGGGGTGGTCGTATCGACTTGTGTAGCGGTCGTAGGTCTTGTGCATGTCTTGTTCTACTATTTCGACTGGTCGTAATGGGTATACGACTCTGTTGGTGTATTTTCGAGTACTCTCTTCTAATGCAGACTTATGATCACAATGTTTTGTGCAGTGCTATGTGATGTTTTCTTGTCTGTGATGGTTGCAGGACTTTGAGGCTAAGTCGTAGTGAGGCATGGGATGGCCGGGACTAGGCACAGGAGGTGCTGAGGTCGAGAGCGGTCGGGAGATGACGAAGACGATGAGGCTTGCGAGGTGGTTGCAAGACTTGGATAGCAAGAGAGGAGGAAGCTTCCGGGAAGGTGCAGGAGGGGCATTTTGGAGAAATGCGCGAAGCCTGCAAAGGGAAGCAGTTCTCTGCAAAGCACAGGAGTTGTTGGCGTTAACGGGTAAAGCAGTGGAGCTGTTGGAGTTAACGGGTAAAGCACTGGAGATCATTTTCGCAAGTGGGTAAAGCACGCTGTAATACCTGGTGTTAGTTGGGGATTAACGGGTTCCCCCAGTAGCTTGAGGCTATAAATAGGGTTGTAGAGCTCGGGTGCTCGATGAGGTTGGTTCCCGAGTTACTCTGGGTTTCTCTGTTTATTTTGTGTGAGTTGTCTCTGGGTAGAGCATGGTGCTCGTGTATCTCCTAATGGAGTGGCTGTAGAAACCTCTATGATCAATCATTCATCTCTGTTCCTCTATTTGTGTTCTTCTGTCTGTATGATGATTGACTGTTTTCGTTGCACTTTCTCTGTTATATCTTATCTCTTTCTCGTTTCAGTCTGAGAGTTTGGTTCTCTGTTTTGCTCTACTTATCTTGTTTTGAGTTGTGTTCTCTTTTGAGTAGCCTCGGTTTTGATTTGCTCTGAACTGGGAATCAATTTCCAGGCCGCCTTGGCCAGTCTTTTCCCGAGAGCAAAGTCTTCAATCTTAGTTCTGGTCTTACGGTCATGCGGTGCTTGGTTTCCTCTGTTTCTCGTTTGACCGTGCCATTCTTTTCATTCTCGGGAGAGAGGTTTCGATCTTTGTGTTTTTGCTCTGCCAGAGGATGTGACCTTATAGTATTTGAAGTCTCATGACCAAAAGATACGTGAATCAAAAGTTATTCGGAAATCGGATTTTGCGGCCGTGCGTTTCCATCTTCCTCTATTTCAGATTTGACTACATTGTTTTCTTTGTTCACAGCTGTAACATCCCAAAATTTGGCTTTCTGGAAAAATGTAAATTCAAATTAACTATTTTAAAGTAATTGGGTTTTACTTGGCTTTTATTTGATTTTCTGGATTTTATTTCAAAATTTAAAGAAAGAAAATGCATTTTAAATATTTTATTAAAGCCAAAAAAGGGAAAATTATATTTTTTCTAGCCTTCCCTAAATTTGTATGTAATTTTTGAGAATTTTCTCGAATTTAAAATCAATTTTCAAAGTTAAAAAGTATTTTATAAATTATTAAAATACAAATCTGAAATTAAAAATATTTTTAAATAAGTATAAAATGCTTCCAGAAATATTTTATGATTTTTCTGGAATTTTTAGACATTAAATATTAATTTTCCAAGTGTTTATAAAGTTTCTAGTATTTGCTGAAATTTATTCCGAAAATAAAAATCAAATTAATCCTATTCCGCCATGTGTCGCTCTCAGATTTCATCAATCTCTCTCCACGTTTTAATCCTAGCCATCCACCACAACTTACCCCTTCATAAAATCCAAAGCCTCTCATACACTCACTTGCCACGTGTCACGAATCCAACGGCCCGTACCCCTTCACTAACTCTCACTCTCTATGACACATGGGACCCATATGTCATATCCTTCTTCAACCTCACCTTCTTCCTCCTCCCACCCTCTCTCTCCACCTCCATTAAACCGAAAATAAAGCTTTGATTGCGGCCGTTTTCGTCGCTTTAAATCCCGATTAAAAAGTGGAAACGGATGCTCAATCAATCCCCTCCATTCATCCGGCCGTTTCCCCTCTTTTATTTCCTTTAATCGCGGTTTGCATTAACTCCGGCGAGGCTCCAAAAATCCGGCCACCCCTCCTTCCCTTGCCTATAAATACCGCCCTTCCCCCGCCCTCCCTCACCACCGCCTCCCACCGCCCCTCTCCTCCTCTTCTCGGCCGCCTCCCAGTGCCCCACCGCCGGCCACCCAAACCCCGCCGCCACCACCTCCACCGCCGCCGCCTCCTAGCGCCGCCGCCGGCCGCCCCGAGCCTCCCCGCCGCCGCCGGTGAGTGCGCCGCCGCCCCTCCTCACCCCGCCGCCGCTCGCCGCCCCCGCCTCCGGCCGCCGGCCGCCGGCCGGCCATCCCTCCGTGCGGCTGCGCGTGCGCCCGCGTGGCCGGTTGTGCCCGCGTGGCCGCCACCTCGCGCCCGCATGGCGCCATGTGGCCGGTGTGCCACGTCGGCGAACCCCGTGGTCCGTGGATCCGGTTCACGGTAGACCGGGCCCACCGGTCATTCAAATATTTTTCCCGCTCGGAATATTCAAAATTTGCTGACGTCATAAATAGCATTTTTCAGTGCAAAAATAATTCCCGAAAGTCAGCCTTTTCCTTTTTCCCTCCTGTTAATCTTCCGAAAGCCATAACTTCTTCATTTTAACTCCGATTTGAGCCGTTCAAATTTCTAAATTTTTCTAAAATCCTAAGCTATCCAATTATGGACTCTTTTTGAATGTTTGAGTTTTATTTTTGTTTGATTTTATTTGTTTTGTTTGTCTGTCTTCTCGCGCGTAGATTCCGCCGTCGTTGAAGATTTCGTCGAGTCGCAGCAAGAAGAATCAGTCAGTACTCAAGAAGGCAAGTCTCCTTTGATCATCTTGAACCTATGATTTTGAAATGTTTTAATTATTTTAAATTATGTGCATTGCTATTTGTATAAAATATTAGTTCAAATCTTAAGGCATTAGTTATATCCAACCTTGTTATGCCCTCACTTGAATTCGAATGCCATGTACCTTTGCAACCCTAGAAATTCATTTGACTCAATAATGAGAGTATCATAATTCTTTGTGAATATTAGAATGGTAGAAAAATGCTTAGCCACGCTATTTAATACCTTTGAAATCTTGAAAATGGGAAATTATGATTTATTGTAATACCCCTGTGTTTATGAAAATTAGTGGTAATTGGAGTTGCCACTGTTCTTTTAAAATAAACAAAAATGTGAAAATTAGTTTAGATTAGGGTGGATGGTTAGTTTGGATTGGTGCAGGAAGCACGAGATCTTGTAATGTGTATGTTCCACCCTAGTCAATTAAGGACCGACGCTTGTGTTTGTCCAGGCTGAGCATTAACCGTACAACCACAAGTCTATATGGGTATGACCTAGCTGACTAACTTACGATAGTCTAGTTTAGGTGCCACCAGTGGAAAGTGGGTGCCAGGGATGGACTGGTTATCCACAGTGAGGGACAGAGATTTACTGTACTCATATGGCGCAAGAGGGGGCTTCGGTTCGGGCGGTTAGCCTACCTGCGGTGAAACCTCAGCGGGTGGTATCTAGCTAGATTAGAGTAAGGTAAAGGCTTTGTGATATTTTATCTAGGTCTCATGCCAAAGGAAGCGTGTTGACTTTTAGGATAATTTATCTCTTGTGGGTAAAGTTGTACAACCTCTGCAGAGTGTAAAACTATTCGAATAGCCGTGCCCACGGTCAAGGGCGGGCAAAGAATGCATTCACATGGTAGATTTCTGGTTTTGTTTTAAAATCAAAAGTTTTGTATTCCGAGAGTGGAGGGAACTCTCGGAAGGGAATCCTGGCGGTTGGAGCCAGAGAGGGTGGATGGAACCCGCAGTTTAAAACTTGACCAATGGTAATTGGTTAGCTAGTGTTGGTAGTTGGAACCTTCACTAGAAAGTTAATTCTGTTAAAACATTTACTTCATTAAATTGATGCCTTCGAAAATAATTATTGTTATTTGAAATAAAATATTGCTTTGTGCAAAAGAACCATATGGCCTTCCTTTGTTAAGCCTTGCATCTATGCATTTTTCCCAAGACTTGCGGAGTACTTTATGTACTCACATGCTACACTTAAAAATAAATCTCAGAAGATTGTGAAGCTCAAGAAGGTGACTACGACTACTTCGCTTGTGGATTCGACGAAGGATTTCCGGAGTACTAGGTCGCGCTTCCCCAGTCAATTGCCTGTGGCGTATTGATGGGTCTTCGCCGGATTTATCTTTTTGCTTCCGCTGTGTTCTGTGTATGTGAGGCCTTGAAACCTCAATTGTAATAATGAGACCTTTCGGCCAGTACTCTTTATCATTGTAATAAAGCGTTGTTGGTTATGTAATCATTTCTGTTTGACTGTGTGCACTAGCTTTGATCTGGGACTAGTGCTGTAATACACAGAGGGTCCGGGTTCGGAAATCCGGGGTCCCGACAACAGCGGAGAGGCTTTGATCACTCTGTGATTTCTTGACTTGAGGTCGTTCTGTTGCTGTGGTTGAAGTCACCTGGTTGATTGACCTGAGAATCACAAGATATTTAGTTTTTTAGTCTCAGCGGTCGTGCGCTTCTCCTCTATTTTCGCTTCGACAACGCAGTATTTACTGTGATGTCTATTTTCGGTCACTACTTCTTCTTGTCTGGCTGTCTTCGACCGTTTGGCTCGATCGACCACGAGTTGGCGCTCGACCACCCTGTTTCAGACAGATCCCTACTGAGTTGGTTCGACCACGGCAAAACATCTTGAGCGCTCTGGACTACTCCTGGCCGAGAGCCAACTTCTCTATTTTCTGTTCTTTACTTTGGTCTTCCAGTGAGCATTCATCCTCTTGCTTCATAGCTTCTATAGCTATCGGAGAAGAAGATTGTGTGAATACTTGGGGAGGTTTGAAGGCACCATTCACCCCCCTCTGTTTCCAGTTCAGTCCTACAATTAGAAAAATGAGATGATGATAGAAGTTTTTCATTCATTCGATATCCCGGAAGAACACAACGCCTCCATGAAATGACATGCATTGCTAGTAGCATGCAAAGAGTGGAAGAACATCAAGAGCCTTCTTGTCAAGCAATACGTGGATAAGGATCTGACGCCCCTCCACAAGTATCCATTCTTTGAAGATGACAGATAATTTTAGGAGTGAAAGTGTGGCGCACAGGGCCCTCCAAGCAAAAAACACGCACCCCACACACCAGCTAGGTACATGGGTAAAATCCTGCAATGGAGGAAGGAGGACGAACAGGCAATTCTACAAGAGATCTCCCCGCCATTTGCCGGATCCTTGATGAGTGCCCCCAAAACTAGGTAAGAGTGAGACCATCTATTGTGTCAGGCCATCTCCTTTTGAAACCCCACAGACGAGGAAGTGTCCCACTGCTTGGAAGCGTTGAGTGTAGAATCTTCCTAATGCTCATTGCAGGTAGTTAGGAAGAGAGATTTACTCTCCTTAGCCCTAGTAAACGAGGAGCACCCAGGTCGCACAAGAGGCTTTGGTCTTTACGTTCCATGGAAATATGGTTTCGCAAAGGACTCCAAAGCGTATCAGAGTAGGAAGAGAGCCAAAGCCGAGAATGAGACACAGCTACGAGAGGACATTACGGTATAAAATAGAGATGAGGTGCTAAGGTTGGTTAGAGATGAGATGTAAAGGTATAGGAAAAATCAGCAGGAAGCCCCCGCCGCTCCTATGCCAGACAGCCCCCAACCGTCGGAGTAGTTATGCATGTAACCTTACCTCAAAAAAGCGATCATTGCTTTCCTATTGATGACATCATAGTAATAATTATTATCTCTAGAATGCTTGATCCATTGATTGGCTTGTTGGAGTAGCTAATTTTGTATTGTTATGTAGGTGGCTACAAAGTGCAAACTCTAAGTGAGATATGCCTCCGTTGCCCTGTGCGCTGCTTGGGGCCAAGTGTATCCATCTGAGCCTAGGGCCTTGGTGCACGGTGTATCTCTAGCACCAGATTTTGCAAAAGTGAATGTGGACGGTGTTCATGCTAATTTTGAGATTGTCCCACTGGAAATGGCCCCCAATGATGAGGTCATGACTCTAGGGCAAGCCATTGGAACATTCATCCAGTGGTCAAGAGGGACATCTGTCTGAAGGGTCCTACACCAGTGCTAAGTCCATGAGAGCCATCTGCACCGGTGCCAAGTCAATTCAAGCTATCTACACCGATGCCAAATCTACAAGAGCTATTTGCACCGGTGCCAAGTCCACTCAAGTTATCTGCACCAGTGCCAAGTCCACAAGAGTCATCTGCACCAGTGCCAAGTCTACTCGAGCTATATGCACCAGTGCCAATTCCACTCGAGCCATCTGCACCGGTGCCAGGTCCACTCGAGCTATCTGTAGCGGTGCAAGTCTACAAGAGCCATCTACACCGGTGCCAAGTCCATGGGGGGCTATCCGTAACAGAGCTACCTGCATAGATGCAGCAAAGTCACAGTTCTTCTACATCTCGTGCCTAGTTGACTACTTTGAAGTCGACCTATAGCTGAGGTGGCAAGGGCAAACTGAAGAAGACCAATAATGAGATCCCCTACTTGCCGTTGGCCCAAAAATTCTTGCTAGGTGAGCCATTGGTTGTCCCGAAAAAGTGTCTCCTAACTCTAGGACTGACTTTCCAGAGATAGCATACATATTACATAGAACAGGCCAACAAGTCAAAGAAAACAACGATGCTCAGGTGTCATCATCATGTTTAGGTCGTATCATCTGTAGAACGATATTCATGACTCTGTCTTCACGGTGACCTTCGAGGACTTATTCTTTCTTTTCACACTTGACGCCCTCGATACCTCACTCATTCGATGCTGGACATTGTAAGTGTGTGCAATCATAGTCCACGTTTATGTAATACCGATAAATGTTATATATAACTCATTGTTGTTGTATATATGTATATATATAGATATAGATATATAGATACATGGTGACTGAAGCCAGATTAAAGAAATCACTAGTTGGTTTCTTCAACCCACGCTTTGTCTCCATGGATACCATCAAGGAGGATGCATCATTCGTCTGGTGGCTATACATGACAACGGCATTGGTGGCTCACCACAATAAGAAATTCATACTTGTACTCTACAACCAGGAGTAAGTGCCGCACTAGTGGTTATATTTGTTGATTTGTACTTTATAAGTAACACAAACTTAGGTTTAATGACCATAAAAACATACCTCCGTAGGTTCCACTGGATTCTAATTGTAATTATACCAAAATAGAATAAGTTAATATACCTTGATTCCCTAAGGAGGAACAGAACCGACTACACAGTTGTGAAATGATTAATGAACAGATAAAAACATTTCCTCCATAGATAACTTCATTATAGTCTTTCCTTCCTTCCCAATGACTAAGGCTAACTTTTTGGAATCACGTAGGACATTCGCCACGTAAGTTGCAGAGATACGGAAATCCAAGGGAGGGATCGACGCCCTGCGACGCGATCTACATTTCTCGGTATCCGCTAGTACACATTATTCCTATATAACACTTTATAGTAATGCCTCTCGAACTAACAAATTATATTTTTGTAGTGCCACCAGCAGCCACCAGGCAACACCTGTGGATTCTATGTTTGCCACAACATGCAACTACTCTTCGATTCCAGGAAGAACTATGATACTCAGGTTTGTAAATCTTGCGATAATTATTTTATACTTATCAATTTATATATGTATGCACGACATTGATCTTCCTACTGACAGATTGCGTCCATCCCTACAACTCCGTTGAAATAGGCTGACCTCAAACATATTTGAGGACAGTGTGTGTACTTCTTTATGTCTACAGTCATAAAAAAAGATGGAGAGTTCCACAGTATAGAATGAATTTCACTGGGATAATATTGAGCTTAATTATTCATGTGTGTATTTGTTCAAAGCTGGATAATTCATTTTAGTTAATTGATTTGTGAAATGGATGTTCTTGTTTCTGAAATGAATGAATATGAATTAGATGTATATATACTGTGTTGATCTGCTTATTTCAGAGGGCATGGCTAGTATTTCCTGAGGCTAGTAAACAAACAGAAATAGGTTTAGAAGTAGAAAGAAATATCATAGATGGTTATTAACTTATAACCGTCTGTGATAATTGACAATCACAGACGGTTTTTAGTACAAACCGTCTGTGATTTGTCAACTGTCATATACGATTTTTAGTAGAAATTGTCTGCGATAATATACGTCATAGACGGTTTGAAAGCCGTCTATGATAACCTCATGTTATTACTAGCCCATAAACTCAGACAGCTTATAAAACTGTCTGTGATGACCTTTTCTGCAGTAGGGACAACCAGTTTTTGAATCCTTGGGTTTGACTACGACTAGTACCAGCAAAACCGAGAGGTAGAGCGTGTATTCATGTCTTTGAGTTGGGGCAGAATACTTGAGGTTCCATAGGATTTTTGTCGGAATTTTTGCATGAAATAGTTGAAATCCACGTAGTTCCTTAAGAGAAATTTTATGTTTCAAACGCAGTTGAACAACTAGGATGACTGGTACTACTACTTATTCTCCTATCACTAATTGTTTGCGGCCTCCCTATTTATTCGATTATTATTCGATCACTGCCTAATATTGGCACGCTTAACCCTAGGTGCGCCACATATTTTGTACATGTGTTTGGTTGTGTACTCTAGTTGCGTCTTGTCACATTTTGGCCCTATTAGCCCATGCTTTATAGACTTGGATTTTTGCCTAACTTTGCCATAGTTGTGATGCTTATTTTGGTTGCTACAAAAAGTGCGGCAAAGTACACTTGCATAAGGTTAGTTGGGGCAGAGTTAGGCGTAAACATGGGAAATTTTATTGCCAAAATTTCACCAATAACCGCCGACTTTTGGAGTTATCGGCTGGCTCCGGTAAGATGTTAAACCGGGTAAAAATTTTTGGATTTGCATAATTTTGATTAAGTATAAAAGAAAATTCACAGCAAAGCTAAAGCAAAGATGTGCAGATGGCCAATGGTAAGGCACTACGGCTTTGTGTGGTAGGTTGGGGGCTTGAGTGATGGAAATGGCAATTTTTCTAACTTTTTTATTTTTATATCCAAAAAATTCAAATTTGAATTCAAAAAACTTTGGACGTAAAATTTCAAAAAGTTTCAAAAACCTGCAGTTACCGTTGTTATCATTGGGGTCCAAAATTTTTTTTAAACCGATGTGGTTTTCTCTGGGCATGAAGACCTAAGTAAGTTGGCTTTACAAGGCATTCACCAATCACCATCGTGGTAATTGAAAAAGGCCATTGCCAAGAACGGATAGGAGGGACGACCTTACACACACGTACACTATCTCTCTGACAAGGAGTAAAAGGTAAAAGAACAGATATCATCATCGTCTCAATCATATACCGTTGGTTGGGATGGGACGGACGAGCAGTTGGAGCTAGCTGCAGAGGAGAGGCGTGGCGGCAACCGCAGGTCACCTGACTGCACAGGCCGGCCGGGTTGGTCCACGCACGCTGCACGCAGCAGCAGGAACATGCAAAACAGTGGAGCGTACGTGCGTAGCGTGGGCGGAGTGGTCAGTCACGTGGCAGGCGGTCGCACGCGGCCCAGGCGAAGATGCTTGGACAAGCAGGGTGAACAACTCAAAATTTCAAAAACTCTAAATTGTTTGAATTTTACTTAAATTTGAAGTTTTTACAAATCCAAAAAGTTTTTGAAACCAAGCCACTTTCCCTTTTTGGATTTACGCTTTCTAAGCACGGAAGCACACCCCAACCTTTCCGCCAACACCCTGCTCCTGCTGCCACACCCTGCAATGCCATTCGAACTCGTGCTCACTGCCTTGCTCGCCCGTCACAAGCGTCCAAGCTAAGGGCATATGTAGTGTATATAACCCAAGGGGCTTTAAGGTGGGTCCCATCTAAACCTTAAGGCTGACTCCATAGTGTATATAACCCAAAGGGCCTTAAGACGGTCCCACTTGGCAGATAAAGAAAAAATGTATTCTAATGCTTGTGGCCAGGTCTTTAGCTTGAGGACCAGCCTTAAGCCTTTTTTGCTTATAGCCTGCTTAAGGTCACCCCTGTAATGTATAAGGTTGACCTTAAGGTGGCTTAAGACCCTCTATTTTCATACACTACAGATGCCCTAAAAGCTGCGCCACCACGCTGACCTCCCATACACAGCCTTAACGCTGCTATTGACTCAGCGCCCGCCACCGCTACTCTGCACCAACAGCTGCTCAATACACACCGCAACATGCTGCTCATCACATCACCTCACGCGCTCATGCCAGTGAGAGGCAACATCTCTCCCGTCGCCAATGCGCTCGCCAACTTCACCGCTGCAACGCAAAAACCGCGCACCTATCCATGTCATAGTCCACACCCCAAGCACGCTCCCGCGCCACTACTAGCGCCACTGTGTTCACCTACTTAATCGAGCTCTGCGACTCCCTCACCCTCCATCCACATAGCCCCACTCCAACTGCCACCCTTCTTTCCCCAATTTTGGCCACGCCGTGCTGCATCAGCTGAGACCTAAATCACCACCAGTGAGCCAACTTTGATTTCTCACCCCCGCCTTCGATCTAGACCAATTGCTCATGTACGTAGCTTCACTCCACTACTACAAAGCTAACCCCTCACTTCTTGCTTAGCCTCACTACCTCTAGCTCACCACTACTGTGCGTCATCGCTCTGTTGCCTACAGCCACTGTAGCTGTGGGGACCCCTGATTTACCAAGAATCTTCATAATCATGCAACTGTCTAGGATTTCAATTATGCACAAATTGATAAACAACCTGCTTGCGATTATAATACCATAATAGAGTTCCTTCATAAAGTATAACATAGTAGTCGATTACAGAGTTTTAAGGTTTACATGTCAAACTTGCTTAATTTATAGATGGAACACAACAAAAGGTGGCCACATCACAGGCAACGCTTGTGTAAGGTCGACCTAAAACGTATGATCTTCACCATCAACCTAAAACATCTGATCTTTACCATCATAGTATTCATCATATGTTGGCATGTTCTCTTCATAATAATCATTGTCTGAACCAAACTATGCAAGAATGAGTACATCCGTACTTAACAAGCCACGGTGGTAAAGTTTTATAATGCACCTAAGGATTTCAAGGGAAATATCTATCAAGAAGGTTTTGCTTTGAACCTATCATTAGTAGTACCCATATAAATTTATTTGTAAGCATTTGATGTAAGTTGAAACAAGTTCATAACGAGGGTTTTGTTAAGGGGGTTGTCCATTAACAAGTTGGCACTTTCAACTTACGACAATTTTAACTAATAATGTCTTATGCCTTGATTTAGGTATCACCCCTTTTGACACAGCTCCATTAACCGGAAGCACGCCTCATTCGAATGATTCGGTTTAATCTTTGCAGAGAATGCCTAACTTTACCCACACAATATCCACAACTTGTATAGAGCTACGATAATAGAATTCATTATTGATTCACAACACTAGTACTTCCCAATACAGAGAAATTCCCTCTCAGTAGTAGGTCCCTTACCAGGCCTAGATACAAGTGACTCCTACGCTACTCCCAAGAGTCATACTGTGACATAGGCCGGTCTAGGGTCCGTGCCAACACCAAACCTACCCATGGCAATACCAATGAAACTAATATATTAACTAAATCAAGTTCAAGTAATCAATCCTATGGATGAGCAGTAATCGTGTTTTATCTCATGACACAGGTTAATTTCATATATGCTTTGGACAAAACCACCTTTCACGTAAAGACTTGTGCACGCAACCACTGAGTAGTATATGCACACAGTCACCTCCAAACCACACACCTATATCCGCCCTTAGCTAGCATTTTCCACAATATCACTCTAGGCAAGTGATCCAACATTTTTATCCATCGTACCACAATGGTCATAAATTCCGACGTGTCAATTAATGACGGTGGACCACAATGTAAAGAGATCATTATTGTTATTCAAATTCACTACTATGCTAATCTAAAGTACAATAGTACGATATGCTAGCTCTTGGTACAATAGAGAAAATAAGATCATATTATTATCAAGGATGGCAAATAAATAATGTAATTAAAGGTATTAACTGTTAAACAAGATCATTCAAAAGTAACTGATAACAAATAGCATTGATGATTAAATAATGAAGAAATTAACCTGTACATGATATAACCAACTAATAGGAATTCAATATGATCAAGGAACGTGGCTTGCCTCGATGTTCACTCCTTCGTAGATTTTACGGTTATTACCCGCCAGTTCTAGTTGCCTCATGGACTTCTTCTTTGTAATCCAGTGTATGTACACCCGAATAAAGCCAAACAAGTCTATTGCAAAGCTACAAATGAAACACTATCAAAAGAAAAAGGGAAACAAAGACAAAAAGTGAACATAAAGGAAAACTAATGAAGAGTCGACTTTGGAGAACTTGGATTTGGAAATAGAGGGTGAAAAATGATGTTTGGAGCGTCCACTAGGGTTTAGGTTTAGTCTACTATGTAGAATTGTTCTAACTGGGTGACAAATGGTCTAGAGGTGAATCAGTCACGAATCAACTTTAAACCAGTCTAAGTCAAGATAAACTGGTAAGAATTGGGTCGGACTTGGTTAAAACGGGCTAACTCAGACTAGACTCGGCTTGAAACTAGTGTCAGTCCTATTTGGCTCAGCGCAAAATGATTTGACTTGACCACGTGTGCACAATACTAGACTCAGGCTAGGTCGGGTGGAAGTGACTCATGTCCAGCGTTCGAGATGGTTAGGTCAAACTGAGTGAGCACAGTGCTGACCGCACTATTCTTCTTCTTTGCTGAGCAGAGGAGGACAAAGAGAGAAGACGACAACGATGACAACATGACAGCGGAACGGTGATGGCAACCTATGCAAAAGATGTTCCTAGACATCATGAACCCATTTTGGGTGGTTTAGGAGGATGACAAGGATCATGGTGGTCAGAAAAGACAAGGACGATGGCCATGGAAAGGGAGAAACTTACTAGCGGTGAGGTCTGGCGTTCTCTAGTGCAAGCAATGGGTGTGAGATAGTGTGAGCATGGGAAGTCTTCTTGGAAGGATGGCTCGGCTTGAGGTACAGTGAGGAAGGCTGGTGGCGGTGATGGCTATGATGGTGGGGTGAAGCTCGATGGCGGCCGTGCACGGTGGTTGGTGGAGGTGATGGAAAGTATCAACACGATGATGCGCACCTCGTTACATAGATGGCAAGGTAAGGGGAAGATGGAGGCGGCAGATCGGCGGTGGCGGTGACAAGACTGGCATCACGATGACTTATGACAGTGGCTCTAGCGACGCCTTGGCTCAGGCAAGGTACAAAAAGAATCGCAAGGCAATGAGGAAGGTAATGGCAAGATCAATTTAGGGTGAGAGATGAAGACGAGGATGAATTTTGAGAAATTACCAGGTGGTCACAAGGAGAGGTAGTGCTTTCACTGGGCTTGTGGGCGACAACAAGGTTCCGAGGTGATGTGGCTAACTTTTGGAAGCGAAGGGGAAGGAAAAGGCTAGTTGGCACTGCTGCTGGCTTTATAAACACTTGGAGATGGTGGCGCATAGGAGATGGTGGGCAGCAGAAGTGGTGCGTGGGCAACGATGTGGGCGAGTGAGCGCATTTTGCGAACGAGCTGGCTAGCAACGATGTGGAAGTCATTGCTCAAAGTTAATGAGGCGATGGCGTTAACGTGAGGTAGTTGGCGAGGTGGCTGGTGGTGAAACTTCAGTGAGGTCATGTGACCAAGCAAGCTAGTAAAGAAGGAGTAGCCAATGCATGGGCTGAGCGAAGATGGGTTGTGGGAGAGACTGGCAAGTGACCCTGGGACAAGGAAGGAAAATAGGCCATGCGGTGAGAGAAAAGGAAAAAAATTGTGGGCCAGACCAGATTCGACCCAGAGAGGAAAAAGGAAAAAAAATAAAAAGGGTTTTTTTAGGATTCCTAAAGAAATAAGATGGCATTTCTGACACACAAAAACACAAGATACTCATAAAAATGCGATAAACAACATGAGAAATTTTGCAAAAAAAAATTTATGAAATGTCAAAAAATTTTGGGCTACCATAAGCTTGCCCTCCTTAAAGAGAATCTTGTCGTGAGATTGCACTCGAAGGAAGAAAAGTTGTGGAAATTCTTGCTATAAGTTTGATTCTCTTTCTCAGGTTGATTCATCCTCTGTGCAATGTTTCCACCGAACTCGACAAAATCTGATGCTCCTATTTCTCAGTTGTCTATCTACTACTTCTAAAATATTTTTAGGCTCCACTTTATAAGTCAGGTCTGGTTGCAATTCTATTATCTGCTATGACATTTCATCAGTTGGTTACCCCAAACATCTAATTAATTGTGACGCATGAAAAACTGGATGTACTCCTGCCAGTTCTACTGGTAACTCTAATTGATATGCAACTTCTCCTTTTCTATCTTCAATCTTATAAGGACCAATATATCTCAGTGCCAATTTTCCTTTTATTTGAAACCTCTGTACTTCTTTAAGTGGTGTCGCTTTTAGATACACAAGATCAATTTCAAATCTTAAATCTCATCTTCATGTATGTGCATAATATTTCTGTCTGTCCTGAGCTGTCTTTGGTCGATTTCTGATAATTTTGACATGTGCTTCTGCATTCTTTGTTGCCTGTGGTCCCATGAGTTGTCTTTCCCCCACTTCAGTCCAATTTAATGGTGTCCTACATTTTTGTCCATACAAGGCTTCAAATGGTGCCATCTCTAAAGTAGCTTGATAACTATTATTGTAGGTGAATTCAGCAAAAGGCAAGCAAATGTCCCAAGCTTGTCTGCATAATCTCTGAATATGTCTTCTAAAATTCGGTTGACTCTTTTTGTCTAACCTCCAATCTATGGATGATAAGTTGAACTAAATGTCAATTGTGTGCCCATAGCAGCATGTAGACTTTTCCAAAATCTTGAAGAAAACTAACTTCTTTGATCCGATACTATTCTTTTTGGTATCCCATGTAAAACCACAATCTTGGTCATATACGATTCTGCTAACTATGCTCCATCATAAGTCTGATTGATTGGAAGAAAAGGTGCCACTTTAGTCAATCTATCCACAATTACCCAAATAGCATCATAACATGTCTTGGTTTTCAGGAAACCTGTTATGAAATCCATTTTGATCTCATCCCACTTTCACTCTGGCAATGGCAAAGGCTGCAATAGTCCTGTTGGTCTTCTATGGTCTACCATTATTTTCTAACACACATCACATAAGTTCACATGCTCTATTACTTCTCTCTCTTAATATTCTTCCACTAAAAAGACATTATTCAAATCTTGATACATCTTAGTGCTACCGGGTGAATGGGAAATAGTGAATCATGGGCTTCCTGCAATATCAATTTCATGATTTCCTTCTTGTCTGGTATACAGAGTTGACCTTGGAATCTGACAATTCCTTCATCATCTTCGATAAAACCTGTAACCTTCTCATCCTTGATTTCTTGTTAAATCTGTTGTATCTCCTCATCCTCGATCTTAGCTATCCGAACTTGTTCTAGCAAAGTTGGCTTGACTTCAAAAGCTGCTAACACGCTTGATCTACAAATTCTAATTTCAACTGGTGTATCTATTTTCTTAGCTATACTGGACATTCTTCAATCATATTGTTGTTACAATAGACCTTCCTACTCAATGCATCAGCAACAACATTTGCTTTTCCTAGATGATATTGTATGTCCAGGTCATAGCCTTTTATCAACTCTAACCATCTATGTTACATCAAATTCAAGTCTAGCTGGTGAAAATATACTTCAAACTATTATGATCTGCATAGACTTCACACTTGTTTCTCAGTAGATAATGTCTCCAAATCTTCAATGCATAAATAACTACAGCTAACTCTAGATTATAGGTTGGGTAATTTTCTTCATGCGGTCTAAGTTGTCTTGAAGTATAAGCAAATACTCTTCTGTCTTATATCAGAATACAACTGTAACCTTGTCGAGAAGCATCACAATAGATCTAAAAGTCCTTCTAACTGTTAGGCAAAACAAGTACTTGGGCTATTGTCAATTTGGTTTTTAATTCTTAGAAACTCTTCTCATACATATCAGACCAATGAAATGGCTTGTCCTTCCTTAACAAGTGAGTAAGTGGTCTTGCAATCTTAGGAAACCCTTCAATAAAATGATAGTAATATCATGCTAAACCCAAGAAACTTCTGATTTCGATTATTGATTTTGGTTTTTTCTATTCAGACACTGCCTTTACTTTCTCAGGATCCACTTTGACTAATTATGCTAAAATGATGTGGCCTAAGAATGTTGCTTCCTTCATCCAAAACTCACATTTGGAGAACTTGGCACGTAACGATTTCTCTCTTAATCTTTCCAAAACTAGTCTTATGTGCTCTTGTAGGATCATATGGCGCTATCAGAGGGGGGGGGGTGAATGAGCACCTCTGCTTCAACAAATCTCTACGTAGTCGATGACGAAGTCGACCGCTCAAACGAACACTCGTTGCATAGCTTCGCTCGCAATCGTATGCTTCTCCTAAACAGTAATCACCAGAACTCACAAACCAGATTAATTCGAGATCTTCTCTATTGCTAAGTTTACGTGGAGTTACAAACTGCCCTCATAGGCACCCCCAAAAACCCTAGGACATAGACGCCTCGCAAAAGCCACGCTAAAATTCTTAGCCTACCTCTGCTTTTATATGCTAGTGCCCTACATCGTGTTTGACTCAAACACAAGCACATAATCTTATCTCTTCCTCAACTCAAGGGATCGAAAACCATTCCTAACACAGGTTTTAATCAAACTCTATCTCTTTCTAGTTATGGATTCCATCCATAACTCCTAATCCAGCACGTGACGAAGGCTCCAAGACCGCACCGCCCTTAGCTTCTACACGTATCACCACGTTTGATCTCCATGTACTCCAGCATTTAGCCCGACCACCTCACGTGACATCCCCGTCACCAACCGTGATCATCCCCGCGCTCACCTGCACATGCAAAGACCAAAGAAACGTTTTCCCGACACAAGTTCTTCACAACTTGACCATCATCAGCTCTTCTTAAAACACTCAGGAATAACATCATCGTTATCGACTAGAGAACCAATGAGTACCGACAACCGAGTACCAATCACATACCGCAAGTATTAGATAACCAATTGCAACACCCACGATTACTGATCTCTGACCATCGAGTACCGAGCCCTTCTGACTACTGAGTACCATGACCACCTGACCGCCATACACCAGCCAGTAATCCCCCTAGCCTCACACGAGTACTCGAAGTAGTCGAAGATCACAAGAAGTAAAGCACTCACACCGGCAATGAAGTCTACAAGTACCATTCCCAAAGTCTAAGACCACCGATCAGAAATATCTACGACTACCAACCAGTGAAATCTACGACTACCGATCAGTGAAGTCTACAACCATCGATCACAAAGTCTACGACTATTGAGTACCGACCATGAAAGTCTACGACCATGAAAAAGTATTGTAGCTATGACCATGAACAAATACCTGAGCAGATGATCTTACGACCACCAACCGGTTCCCTGTATCTTATGACCAGTTTCCTATAGCATACCATCATCAACTAAGTAAGGTCGTTCTGTTGTGGTCTACTTACCGTGGTCGAAGTCTGTCGGGACCCGGAGCAACAACTCCAGAACCCTCTGTGTTATTCGCACTATCCCAGGAAAAGCTAGTGCACACAGATTGAACAGTGATACATATCATGCATGATAACCAAACTTTATTATAAGGTAAAAGTACGGGCCTTAAGGCCAAGTTTACAATAAGGTGGCTTCATGGCCAAACATGAAATAAACAATGGAAGGTAAATAAAAAGAGCAGCCCATCCTGCCTTCCCACAAGGCGAATTGACTGTAAGACGTGACCTATTCGTCGCAATCCTCAACATAGTTGACGTCGTCGTCCTCTGGCAACATTGTTTATAGCAAGGTGAGCACATAAAGTACTCCACAAGTTACACCAGGAGATATAACAGATTTGATGCATGCATAAGGAGTTACAAAGGAAGGCATAATATGGTTCATTTGCATAAACAACATTGTTGAATTAAATACAATAACGTAAGTGCAAAAGCTGCATTTGATACAATATATGAAAACAAGATTTAACAAAATAATAACGTTAGTGCAGGCAACAACCTAACACTAACCTATCCACGGGTATCCCACCCGGACAATCTTTCCAAAAGATTAACAAACTTCCATAAACCAATTTTTAGGAAAAACCAAAGTCTAATCCGTGAAAAACCATACTAAGCATGTCCTTGACCGTGGACACGGCTATCCAGGATAGTTTGTTACTCTGCAGAGGTGTACAACTTTACCCACAAGACATGTTCTCCTGTTTTGCCATCGGGTTAACACACTTCCTTAGGTGTGCGGCCGAGGAGATCATGATAAGGCTGTTCCAATGTTCCATTACCAAATTAGCTACGCCGCCACTAAGGTTTCACCACAACATGAATCCACATGTTGGAGCCCCCTCTTGTGCCATGTGAGACTTCTCATGGCCTACGCCACGCTCACATTCAGCCTATAGCGAAACTAAAATGGAACTTCACAAATTACTTAGCCAGATCTGTCCCATACCAGACTTGTGGTAGTACGGTGTGACTTTGTATTAGTAGATCACAGATCGGTCCTTAATTTAACTTAGGCCTACCCGCATACCCCTTGTGCCTGGCAGTCAACATCGAGTCAACAACTACGACGCATGCCAGCAAGCACCCACCACCATACCAATGCCTAAGTCTAAAACAGGTTTTGTACATTTTATTTTATCAAAATTTCATAGACTTTCTTGACTCACCAAAGTCAAGAATAAATTTTATAAACCATCATTTTGTGTGAAACCATTCTTCCCACCAAAATTAATCTAAGCATGGCTAAGCAATTCTATAAAATGTTCTAGTCAATACTAATGTACCAACTAGGTTTTCATCTATGGTGACAAGGTATGTTCGTTCAATATCAAGATTGGCCATACACAAAGGAATTCGGCATAACTAAAGTTTAAATCAAATTTGAACTAGTTTGAATAAAAGTACGCATGCATATTAATTTAAAAACAACATAAATAATTTAAATTACTGGGATCAACATGGTCAAAGGTGTAACTTGCCTTGCTCGAAGTCTTGCTGCGATTCGTCGAAGAAATACTCTCCGGATTCGTCGTAATCTACACGCGAAGAACCAAAAGAAAATTCAAACAAAAAAATCAAATAAAAATCCAAAAATTCAAAAAGAGTCCAGAAATGGGTAGTTTAGAATTTTAGAAAAATTTAGAAATTTGAACGAGTTAAATCGGAGTTAAAATGAAGAAGTTATGGCCTTCGGAAGTTCTCACGACCACGGCAAACGTGATCGGGCGGAGCTACGACCACGGCAAATGTGATCGGGTGGAGCTACGACCACGGCAAATGTGATCGGGCGGAGCTACGACCACGTAGTCGACTTACGACCACATGGAAGGTTTACGACCACGCAGTCGACATACGACCACACGGAAGGTTTACGACTACGCAGGGAAATTACGACTACGGCCACAGACCAGTCTACAACTACGACTACACTGAGAACCTACGACTTCGACTACCAGAGAAAACTTACGACTTCGAGTACACAGAGAACCTACGACTTCGACTACCAGAGAACTTACGACTTCGACTACACAGAAAACTTACGACTTCGAGTACACAGAGAACCTACGACTTCGACTACCAGAGAACTTACGACTTCGACTACACAGATCTACGACCACACGGAAGGGTGTTACCTTCGGAAACTGGTTGGCCGCGGGGTGGTCGGAGGGAATCAGGCAGAGTGGCCGGAGACGACGGATGGACGTAGAGGTTCGGTTACGAGTGGAGACGGTCGGTCGACGAGAGGAAGCGGCGGCGCTCGAATCTTCGGCAACGACGGGGCTCCGGTGGCGGCGTCGCTCGGCGAAGAAGGGAATGATGGTCGCCGGCGCTTGGGGATCACGAAGGCGTCGTCGGTGAGGCGCGGAAGAGACCAGGGCGGCGCCAATTCCTCGCCGGAGCTCGCACGGCGGCGGACGAGGAAGCACGGGTCGGGGCCGATTCGGTTCAGGGCGGAGGGAAAAAGAGGTGGCGGCGCACGGGAAGGCGAAGGAGGGGATAACGGGCTCGGGAAGGAGCTTTATAGGGCGGAGACGGAGGTAATGGGCTCGCCGGAGTTAAGGACTTTAGAAACAGTCGCATAACGGCGAGAGGCTTTAAGCCGACAGAAAACGGACGGAGGTGGGGCGGTTACTAGCGCGCGGGCTTAAGGGCCCTTAATGGCTTCGGTTGCCGGCCAGGAGAGGGAGTAACCGAAGCTTTAAAAGCTTGGGTGGGGCGTTAATGGAGGCCGACGGGTTGGGGAAGAAGGGGAGGTGGAAGAAGAAGTGCGGGCCCCGGTTGTCGGCGTGAGAGAGAGGAGAGAGGGGAGGGCGGACGGCCGGATTGATGCCACGCATGCACGAAGGAGATCGGGCCGTTGGATTCAAACCGAAGGGGTAAGTGGCCACGGAGGGCCCAGATTAGATCGGCCGGTGGGGCTGATGCGATCCGGGAGCGCCACGTGTCAGCCCGAGGGGTTTTTGGCTTTTAAATTTCGTTTTAATTTCCAGAAAATCAATAAAAGGCAAATAAAATTTTGGGATGTTACAAAGTCCATCATGGTCGGAACGCCATAGTCGAGTTGTCGTGGTCTAAGCCTAATAATCCTTCATCCGTGCGATATTCCGAAGTCACTCGAACACCGTTTGATGAACCAAAGCTACTCGGACATTATCCGATACACCAAAGCTACTCAGAAACTGTTCGATACTCTACTATTACTCAAAAGTCATCTGATGCCACTTGAAACCGATTGGACTGGCTGATCGGGCCAATAAGAATCTCCCAACTGAGCGAAGCCATTCAGACTGGTCCGAAAGTACTCGAAGCTGATCAAAACCACTCGGAGTCAACCAAAGACACTTGTACATGACCAAAACCACTGGGTCTCACAACCTTCAAGTGTGATCGACCGAAACTTTCACAAACGCAAATTCCAAAGCAATCCAAATGTCAATTATTCATCAGCACTTTTAATCATGACCATCCACATGGTCTAACAATCTCCCCCTTAATGAATACATTGACAACACCTCAAAAAAACACTCAAACAAAAGAATTTGCAAGAGAATTTTGCAAAAGAACCTGACCACAACCAAAAGAGCACAGAGAGCAAATCTAATTTCTATTTCTCCCCCTTTCTTCTACTCTTCTCCCCTTTGGAAATGAAATCATCAAGGGCTCCAAAGCGGGAATGATTCTAAAAATGGAGCACAGAGAGGAAATATCCAGAAGCTTTGTAGATTGTCCAAGTCAGTTTGTATTGATTTAATAGTTTAACCAAGCTATCTGTTTGAGTAGAGCTACCTAGACCATATAAAGTCATATATCATATAGCAATGTGAAAACATGTCTTTTATCACTATTAAGTAATTTATATTAATGATAGGCATTGCAATAACGAACAAACCAATTATAAAATCATAATGAGATATCACACCGAAAAGTCAAAGCCTAAAAAAATGAAGTAGATTTTAAATCTAGGCGAGTTAGTAGTCTCATGTAGCAACCTATTGCTCTACACTCGAGTCTCAGGCATGTGGCATGCTTGTAGCGTACTTCTTTTTTTGATAACATATTTTGAAGCATCTCTTTTTTTGTTTTAATGGTGGTATGCTTGAAGCGTACTTCTTTTCACTTGCACAACTTTTGTGCCTTTTCTTTTGTTTGAACATGGCATGCTTGAAGCATACATGTTTTTATTTGTGCACTTTTTATGTCATTTTCTTTTGTATAACATGCCAACTTGAATGATCATAAAAGATTGCAACATGAAACATACGAGCCTCAAAGCCAACATTTAAAATAAGACTCAAAATTATGCTAATCTTTTTAGATGAACATCGTAAAGTACTATTTATAATCAATCTAGTCAAAGTGTTTGCCATGTCATAATTTAGTTCAATTGTTGCAGATTAATTATCATCAGTCATGACCACAGCTACAAAACATATGAGCGAATATGATAAAGAAAGCTCTACCACTTATTTGATTTTAATGGCTTGGACTTGATGAATTGTTTGACAAGTATAATAAACAAAGCTTTTGAAATTTTAAATACCAAGCTCTCCCTCAGAATAACCCCATAGGATGCAATATACCCAACTCACTCCACAATTGAGAAAAATGAGAAGAATCAAGCGGTTTGGTGAAAATATCAACAACTTAAGAATCAGAATCAATGAAGTGCAAGACAATATCTCCCTTTTCTACCTGGTCTCTGAGAAAATGGTAGCGAATATCAATGTGTTTGGTTCTTGAATGTTGCGCAAGATTTTTAACAATACTAATCGTACTAGTGTTATCATAAAAAAGTGGAACACTATCTAATTCTTAAGATAAAATCCTTAAGAGTAGCTATCATCCAAAGTTATTGAGAGCAACAAAAAGCAACAGCTACATATTCAGCCACAGCAGTGGAAAGTGCAACTGACAATTGTTTCCTAGAAGCCTATGAAATAAGAGATGTGTCTAAAAAGTGACATGTGCTGAAAGTACTCTTCCTATCAATTCGACAACCCCCAAAGTCCACACCAGAATAAGCTCTAAGAGTAAGACATGAGAATGAAGCTACCATAAGCCAAATTCCAAAGTTGATTGTAGATACCTGAAAATTTGCTTTACCGCTTGACGATGTGAAGCACGTGGAGAAGCTTGAAAGCGAGCATATAAACACACAGCAAAGTGTATGTCTATCCTTGTAGCGGTGAGGTACAAAAGAGAGCCAATTATGCTTCTATATTCCTTTTGATAAACAGGCTCACCATCTTCATCCGGATCCAACAGTCGTAGACCCCATGGGAGTGGAAATTTGTTTGATTGATCCCATGTCAAAGCAACGAAATAGATTCTTGGTGTACTTATTTTTATGCATAAAAGTCCTCAGCTTTGATTGTTTGTTTGAAAGCCTAGGAAGAATGTGAGCTCTCCCATCATGCTTATCTCAAATTCCCTACTCATAGTATATGAAAACTTGGAAACAAGCATGAGAGGAACCACTAGGGGTGCAAATGGAGCGGATATTTCCCGACCGTCCATCCGTCCGTTTTAATTCGAATATAATTCAGAGCAAATTTTTGGATATCCGAAGGTTTTGTCGAATATGGAAACAGAGTTGGATATTTTTTTGTCGGATACGGAAACAAATTCAAAAAAAGCATTATCCGACGGATACGGAACTATCTGGGTATTTTTCAAATAGTTACCAGATAGTTACCGTATACAAAAATGGAGTTAGATACCTGGCCCCTCCGGATATCGGATACAAAGGCCTTGTGGAATCATTTGCTAAATGTAATGAAGTTAAATGAACTAGTGATGTACTTGACTACTTGGCTATATGCAATTCATACTTTTGAACCATGTGACATGTAGCTAGTTAGTTACTACTTGTTTAACTAGCCTCTATCATTTACTTGCTGCTTTACTAGCTAGAATTTACCAGTTGCTCAACTTGTCCCTGTCACCATATGGAATTTGATTTTGCGCATTATCGGATTAAATATTCGTGACCGAAACTAATCGTATTCGGAGCGGAGCGACATGTATTTGCTCCATATTCATGACCGAGAATATCCGCATTCGTATTTGTATTCGGTATTATCCGTGTCCAACTCCGACTCCAACAAAAAATATGGAAAAGGATATGGGATGAACAAAAAATATGTTGCTTGCCTTGCGACTCGTAGTCAGTGTTCACTCCGTAGATTTTAGGATTGTTACTCCTAGTTCGAGTTGCCTCTGGGGCCACAAAAAAACATTATCAAAAGAAAAGAAAAGAAAAATGAAGCCAAAAAGAGAATAGAAAGGAAAAAATATTAATAATTGACTTTCGAAAGCATGGATTTGGAAATGGAGGGTGAACAATGATGTTTAGATGGTCCACTAGGGTTTAGGTTTAGTCTTCTTTACAGAATCAGTCCTAACTTGGTGAGAAATGGTCTATAGCTAGTGAATTGGTCACGAATTGGCTTCAAATTGGTCTAAATTGAGCTGGATCGGTAAGAATTGGGTTGTTCTCGATCAAAATGGGTTGACTCAGACTGGACTTAGTCTGAATCTAGTTTGGGTCTCATTTGGCTTTGGTGCAAAATGATCTGACTCGACCACGTGCACACAGTACTAGACATAGGCTCAATCAGGTGCAAGTGACTTGGGTCAGGTGCACGAGACGGCTAGGTCAGACCAAATGAGCACAATGCTGATAGATACTATTCTTCTTCTCTATTGAGTAGAGGAGAACAAAGAGAGCAGATGATGGTGACAGTTACGATGGATTGGGAGGATGGCAAGGATCGCGGTGGTCGAAAAAGACAAGGCAAGGGCGGTGGCCATGGGAAGGGAGAAAATCACTAGCGGTGAGCTCTGGTGTTCTTTGGTGCAAGCGACAGGTGCATGAGCACAACGTGAGCATGGGAAGTCTTCCTTTAAGGATGGCTTGACTTGAGGTGCAGCGAGGAAGGCTGGTGGTGGGGTGAAGCTCAGTGGTAACCATGCATAGTGGACGCGATGCTCGGCGGAGGTGATGGAGAGCATCAGTGCGATGACGTGCACCTCATGACCTGGATGGCAAGTTAAGGGGAAGATGGAGGCGGATGATCGATGGTGGTGGTGACAAGGTCTATAGTGCAATGAATGACGATGGCTCCAGTGACGGCTTGGCTTGGGCAAGGTACCAAAAGAACCACAAGGCAACGAGGAAGGTAATGGCAAGATCAATTTAGGGTGAGAGATGAAGGCAAGGATGTACTTTGGGAAATTACCAAGGTAGTCGAAAGGAGAGGCAATGCTTTTAGCTGGCTTGTGGGCAACGGTGAGGTTTCAAGGTGACGTGACTAGCTTTGGGGAGTGAAGAGAAAAGAAAAGGCTAGCTGGCATTGCTGCTAGCCTAATACCCACTTGTAAGTGGTGGCAAAAAGGAGAAGGTGTGCGGCAGAGGCAGCATGTGGACAACGGTGTTGGCAGGCGAGCGTATTTCATGGGCAACTTGGTGAGCAACGGCATGAAAGTCATCACTAGGAGTTAATGAGACGATGGCATGGGCACAAGGTGGTTAACAATGTGTCTAGCGGAGAAACTTCGGTGGGATCATCAACCAGGAGTGTTGGCAAAGTAGGAGCAGCCAAGGTGAGGCGAGCCGACTGGTGAAGTACTAAGCCGAGCAAAGACGGGCTATGGGAGAGGCTAGTGAGTGATGGTGGGCCGAGGAAGGAAAATAGGCTACGTAGAGAGAGAAAAGGAAACAGAATTGTGGGTGGATCAGATTCAGCCCAAGAAAGGAAAAAGAAAGAAATAAGAAAAATGGTATTTTTAGGATTTCTAGAGAAATAAGATAGCATTTCGGTGCACAAAAAACACAAGAAACTCATAAAAATGCAATAAACAACTTGAGAGGTTTTGCAAAACTTTATGAAATTTCAATAAAAAAATTTAGGCCATCATAGTTGCCAGATCTTCATAGGTCATCCCAAGCCAAGCTGATACCACCACCACACTTCCCTAGCTCCAATGCAGCTATATTTAAGGGGTGATCCCAACAACAAGACATAAGTAAGATTTAAATGATCTTAAAATGAAGTAAGGTTGTTAAATCTCCTGTTCTATTAATAAAATAATGTTTGGTATTTCAAGTTTAAAGCTCTTTGCAAACAAACATGAATTTATACTCGTAACAATAGAACCTCCATCTATTGAAATCCGGGCAAATAGTTAAGTAGATGTTCTCGTGTGGCTTGCTGAGTATGATTATACTCATACTTGCTTAATTATCATCAGAAGGAGATTGGGAGGAAACCGTGGAACCTTTTGAGGGAGACTTTGATGACTCCCTAGAAGGTGACGACAATTGGTTCTAGGTCTCGACTATGCTCAAGCGTGCTTGTGGTTTTTGGAAGATCTTTTGTATTATATCATAAACTTTCTTTTGTGTTATATCATAAACTGTGGGTTGGACACTCTTAATAGTGTAAAACTCAACTGCTAAGCCATACTCTCTTGTAATAAAAGTTTGTCTTTTATGATTAAAGTTTGAGTAGGCTTGATATACACACTTCTTCACTCTGCAACTGATCTTCCTTACAAAATATGAATTTTGGATGAAAGAAGTTGCCTTCTTATGGCACATTATCACAAAAGAAGTTGTAAAGGTTGATCCAGATAAAGTAAAAGCAGTAATGGAATGGAAGCAACCAAAGACAGTGACAGAGGTTGGAAGTTTTTTAAGGATTAGTTGGTTATTACTGTCTATTTATAGAAGGATTCTCAAAGATAGCATGCCCTCTTACCCAACTTCTCAAGAAGAATAACCCGTTTGACTGGAGAAACAAATGTGAAGAGAACTTTCAAGAATTAAAGGTTAAATTAACTACAACCCCAGTGCCAATACTTCCTGATACTGAAAAGGATTTCCAAATTTACTACGATGCCTCAAGACAAGGATTAGGATTCATGTTGATGCAAGATGGAAGAGTTGTGGTTTATGCTTCAAGACAATTGAGGCCGCATGAAGAAAAATACTAGACACATGACTTAGAATTAGCAGTAATAGTATATGCTTTGAAGATATGGAGACATTACCTATTAGGAAACCATTGTGAAATATTTTCCAATCACAAGGGTTTGAAGTATATTTTTACCCAACCAGACTTGAATTTGAGGCAACAAATATGGTTAGAATTGATCAAGGACTATGACTTGAATATTCAATATCATTCTGAAAAAGTAAATATTGTCACAGATGCACTGAGCAAAAAAATGTATCATGGCATAGCTACAATGCGAGAATGCCAACCTCAACTACAGAAGGAGATATAACAACTGAACCTAGAGATAACTAAGTAAGGGTTGGTAGTAGCATTAGAAATGCAACCAACCTTAACAGAATAGATTAAGCTTGCCCCAGGAGAGAATAAAGAAATCCAACAACTTAAAAGGAGCATTCAAAAGGAAAATCCATCATATTTTACTCAAGATGAACAAGATATAATGAAATTCCATGGTCACTTATGTGTTCCAAATAAGGAGTTGAAAGAATTAATTCTAGAGGAAGCACATTCATCACCATTTTCTATACACCCTGGAGGAGCAAAGATGTATCAAGACTTAAAGAAGTGGTTTTTGTGGAACAACATGAAAATAGAAATAGCTAAATACATAGCACATTGTGATGTATGTTAGAAGATTAAAATAGACCATCAGAGACCGACAGGATTATTACAATCACTGTCAATTCTAGAATGGAAGTGGAAGAAGATTGGTATGGACTTTATTACCGGAATACCAAAAACACAGGCTGGATATGATGCCATATGGGTGGTTGTACATCGACTAACTAAGGTAGCACACTTCCTACCAAACAAGCAAATCTATGGGAAGATAAGTTAGCAGAGTTATATTTCACAAAAATTGTGGTGCTACATAGAGTTCCTAAGAGGATAGTTGCAGATAGAGGAGCACAATTCACATCAAAGTTTTGGGAGAAATTAATGATGCAATGGGAACACATTTGGCATTAAGTATAGCATACCATCCCCAAACCGAAGGACAAATAGAGAGGATCAACTAGATCCTAGAAGATATGTTAAGAGCATGGGCACTCATCTTTGGAGCTGCATGGAATACATATTTAACATTTACAAAGTTCTCCAACAATAATAGTAACCAAGCTAATATTGGGATGGCACCATTTTAAGCTTTATATGGCCTAGAATGCATAATACCATTGAATATATGAAAACCGAAGAATGATAACTTCTTGGACCACAAATTACTCACGATGCAGAAGCTCATGTAAAGATTATTAGGTATAAGCTAAAGATTGCCCAAAACCATCAGAAGGACTATGCAGACAATCGTAGAAATCACTTAAGCTTCGAAGTTAGATATTATATATATATCTTAAAGTTACCCCATTTAAGACAATACGTAGATTTCAAATGAAGGAAAAATTGGCACCAAGATATGTTGGTCTTTACAAGGTTCTAAAGAGAGTGAGAGAAGTAGCATACAAGTTGAAATTAGGAATAGGAACATCAGGTTTTTCAGAGTCCTTTGGAGAAATCATACTGTAGAAGAAGCAACATGGAAAAAGGAATCAGATTTGCAGCGAGATTTTCCCAACCTGTTCCCTAACCTAAGTGAATCTCGGAGTCAAGATTCTTTTTAAGGGGAGTAGGTTGAAACAACCCAAAATTTCAAAATTTAGTCGTAAAGACAAACTTTTATTACAAGAGAGTACGGCTTAGTAGCCGAGTTTTACACTATTAAGGATGTCCAAGCCCAAAGTTTATGATATGATACAAAAGATCTTCCAAAAACCACTAGCACGCTTGAGTGTAGTTTCCCTCAACAGGTTCTTCAGTTTCCACCCAAGCTCATTCTGATGATGATTAAGCAAGTATGAGTACAACAGTACTCAGCAAGCCACATAAGAACATCTACTTAACTATTTGCCAATATTTCAATGGAACAAGGTATGGAGGTTCTATTGTTACAGGTACAAACGCATGTTTGTTTGCAAAGATCTTTAAATTTGAAATACTAAATATTATTTTATTAAGAGAAAAGAGAATTTAACAACCTTATTTATCATTTTAAGATCATTCAAATCTTACTTATGCCTTTGTTGTTGGAATCACCTCTTAAACACAGCTCCACCCAAGCTAAGGAAGTACGGTGGTGGTTTTAGGGAGCATGAACGGTGTGGTGGTGAATTTCAAGATTTTTTTTAAGGGGAGTAGGTTGGAATCACCCCTTAAACCTATTGAGGGAGACTTCGATGACTCTCTAGAAGGTAACAATTATTGGTTCTAGATCTTGACTACGCTCAAGTGTGCTAGTAGTTTTTGAAAGATCTTTTGTATCACATCATAAACTTTAGGCTTAGACGGTTTTAATAATATAAAACTCGGCTACTAAGTCGTACTCCCTTATAATAAAAGTATGTATTTTACATCTAAATTTTGATAAGACTTTATGTACGCTCTTCTTAATTCTGTAACTGATCTTTCCAGATAGTTTCGAAGAAATCTGACTGCTCAGAAATAGGGTCATCACACACATGGGACGTGACGACGGCAGCAGGGCAACGTCTGCGTATACTCCACTGAATACGTACGCACGCGCAGGCCGCGGCACACGCACGCGGTCGACACGAGCTTTTCCCGCCGAGGAACGCGTGACGGGAAAGCTTTAATTTGATGGGCTGATGGGTGGGAGGGAGGCGTCCCCTACCCTGGACCTCCATTCAATTGCATGCGTCTACCGGGCTCTCTGCGCCACAACCTGGCAAAATGGAAGGAGCAAGGTGCAGGTAGGGATCACTCAAAATCTCTTTTGATCGACCGGTGCTCCCAGTATTAATTGATGGCTATAATCTATTGGTACTACTAGCTGGGGACCGTTAACGCTCGCTGCAGGGATTCGGATCGGGTCCCCTGCATCGGTTGGCAGCAATGGCAACCATGTGCTATATATTCAGGCCTTCTGAACCCCGACGGGTAGATCAAGCTTCGGACAGCGCCACCATTGAGACCAATGGGAAAGAAACTGCACGTATCTACCTCCATGAATCGCATGGGTAGGTCAAAATACAGAATGTGTATTTTTCCCCAAAAAAAAAAGTGTAGAGATGGACATCGCAATCTTCTTGCCATTCTGCTAGGAGGCCAGCTGGTTCTTCAATCTTCGTTGGGGTTCAGATTAAATACGTGCCGATTTGACGTTGCAGCTTGCATGCTGTACGCGCTGGACGTGAGGGCGTGGCAACTGCGACCGAACTTATGATGCCACCATGATAAACAGCTCGATCCTCCCATCAAAATGAGTGAAAGAAAGATTTTTTTTTTTAGATAATGGATATAAAACCCGGCCTCTATATCCACAAGGGATATACACAGCCAAAGTGAAAGAAAGATGTCACAGCCATACAGCTGCGTGCCATGCCATGCGTCATTAGGTCGCGTCGCGTGTGCATCGCAAGTGGTCCGTCGTGCGATGGCCATTCCGCGGAGATCGATCGAATCGAGATGGGACTTTTACGTTTTGTACAGTTGCCAATGACCTTATGTGTCGATGCATATGACGACGCTGCACCGTAGCAAGCGTGCTTGCGCAGTAAGCATTGAGGACCGCAGATACACACGAGCTATGCCTATGCTGCACTCTGCAGTGTAAAAGCTAGCATTTCTCGCCCACAGTTTTACACATGGCCTGTTTTTTTAGCTGAAACTTATGATTTTTAGCTGTGACTTTTTAGACTGTTCATGTGAAACATTGCAGAGTAATAGAAACTTATGTACGATTTTTGCTAATATAAATAAAATCGATACAGTATGTACTACAATTAACTAGTAGACCCTATCTTGAAAAAATACTCCGTTTAAAAGCTAATTACTATAGAAAAGCTAAAAACAGCTTTTAAAAGCTGAAAAGAACGTAGCCATAACTTCACTCAACACTGCCTTTCTGATCGAAATGTTAACTGTCAAAGAAACTAGATTTCCGGACAGAATGAATTTGAATAGAGAAACAGGGCTACATGTCGCCACTAAACCAGGTACTCCATGCGTGCTGCTGATTTCCCCATGTCGGTTGCCTAATATTTTAGTTCGCTGTGAGGCATATTGTTTCCCCTTTTTTAAAAAATAATCTATTTTTATTCGAAAATACAATATTATACCTTTTTTTATCTGTTTACAGAAGTTGTTAGAAGCTTAGAATAGTATTTGAGTGCAGCAGCCTGAAAGAGGCAACAGAGCATCTTAGAGGTTACTGAATTAAATATCAAGTAAAACAATAAAACATTAAAATTACACCACAAAGATGAAGCCCAACAATTAACAGGTTTGCTGCTCAGTTTCAGGTTTTCAGCAGAAAATACTTATGCAAGAGCACTGCAATTATGATAACCTACTAGAAAAGGTACCAACTTCTTAAAAATGCTTCATGACTAAAAGATTGTCAAGCTTGACATGGCAAACTATATCCATTTCAAAAGTACTTAGCACTTAGGGCTGGTTCATATTGACTTCTGCATCGGGCTTCTACTTTTAGAAGCAGAAGCTAATACAAATGCTCCATTTCTATAAACCGCTTTTATCAACTACTACTTTTCACTTTCACATATTATAACGTACTTTGTATTTTATTATATCATAATTCTGTAAGTCGCATAACGATCCGAATGTTGTAGTGTGTTTCGTTACACCGTCTTTCTTATATAATGTACTACTATTTATCAAGCAGTACTATTCATCAGCTGTTTCAATCAACCATTACTATTCATCAACTATAACCAAAAGACATCAGGAAAAGTCAACATGAATAGGCCCTTAAACTTTCATCATGGAATCCTCAATAGCACGTCCCAATTGAAATCTGAAAACAGAAAGCTTGTTGTGTGTGCGATCAATTTTGTGGTACTGACCATACAAAAAGTGCTGACATTAGACAAAATTGCAGCTAAAACTTGTGATAAAAACTAACGATAGGTACGGAGTGTCGATCTTAAAGGCTGTATAGTAATGGATAAAGGAACTCAAGAAAGATGCAGGTATATGAACTAAAAGTAAATTAAAACAAGCACCAAAGAAGTGTCTTTTTCTCAAGAAATATCTAAAGCTTATGTGGTCATAAGAACTGAAAGCACAACATTTCCTTTGGATATGTAAGTTGCAACATTTGATGCTTGTCCACCAGGGCAACATGAGACCAAAATAAGACCAGTTGCAAAAGGAGCAGATAACTTCAAGGTCTGTAATAACCAAAATTAGGTGCAGATAAATATAGACACTACAATGAGAAGGGCTTATGCAGAAATTTTAGTGAAAACTTTCATGCGGAAGAAGCAATTCTGGGTTTAAATGGTTTTAGAAATGAACAAAGAGAAACAATTTACCAATGAAAATAGTATATATGTCAACTCACATATACATTAACTGGAGAACTAACTACTAGAATGCAGATAATGGGGTAGAGTTAACACAAGAAAATAAGGAAAATGGATCACGTTTACAATATTCAAGGCACAGATAATAAAGGGAAAACATCTGAAAAATGGAAGCTAAGATCATTCTCGAACCTTTAAATCTTTTCAGGGCATGGCCCATCAGATCAGTTTGTTAATTTGAGTCAGCCATCCTCTTTTTCCTTTGATATTTCCTAAACTTTACATGAAACATCTAAGCTTGTTTTTCACGAAAAGAAAGTCCAGCAGAACAATGTCTCCAAACAAAGGTGTAACAGTTTGTATTCAATTCGTAGATTGTTTGTGCTCCTGGCTTTCGCCTAAATAAGAACATGATCTGTACACTTACTGTTGACAAATCAAAGTCCTATCCAGTAGCAGTAACGGAAGTACTTATCTAAGTATAAACAGAAGGGCAAGCATGTCATGAAGATTGAATATTTACTTCAGCAGACCAGTGATCAAACTTTACACTGGCTGGTGTATGTACAATTAGTATGGATTACAATATTTGAATGAAGTTACTTGGTTATGGTTGAAATAACAACACAACAGAATAATGGTATTCATCACAGAGCTTTAATAACCCACAATCAGTAAAACACCATATTATTTTAACATATAAAATTGTACAATGAAATCAGTAATTTTATGCATGCCTATGGTTATGATAACATTACCATTGCAATAGCAAATCCTAGCATAGGTTTGATCAAATACTGTGCAAGAAATCCCACACCCACCTGCAAAGAAGCTATTACATTAGTAAACCTACAAAAAGATTTCTACATCAATTCAGGACGCGTTAAGTACACAAACATAATCAGTATTTCTATATTAATACAGGTTGTTCAGGTGCAGAAACATACTGTCCATGGATTCCTCATACATCTTCTGAAATCTTCAAATGTCAATGTTAGTCCCATTGACAGCATTAGGAATCCTAGGCCAATGATGAAAAGATCGGTCTCCAACCAGGTAACCTGTGGGTTGTCCAAGGAAACCATAATACAAGCTGGCAAGGCATAAGCTGCCGAGTACAGATAGTAATGGCAACTGTCAAGTGAGAGAAGTTTTACCATCGACGGCTTGTAGATGCCAATAATGGTACCTAGTATGACCTGCCAAATGTGATCTCTGCATTACTATATTTACAAATATTTGCATTACATCCACCAAGTAACTACACAAAAGAAGACAAGAAAACTGAAAAGCTTCCGATACTCATAGCAACTTACCCAAACAGGGTAAAGAGTGGTAAGCAGCTCAACTATTTTCTCATATTGGCTTGCTCCGGTAGGCACGCTCTCTGGCAGATTACTAGATATGTTAGCTTCGGCCTTGCACAAAATTTGACATCTCCTGAGAAAACAACAATTTGTTTTTCTATTTTAGGAAAAGTAAATCAATAATCGTATCAAGGAGTGCGAAAATAATGATATTATTTCAAGAAAGACCAAAAGCACAGTTTAGCTGGTTCTTACAATCACCAATTATTTCGTGGAAGTTAATGTGCTTTGAGGATGGTAATATTCGGAACTTTAAAGAATACAATAGTCTGCATGATATTTCGAATTGGAAACATAATTTATAGCTACAAAAATTGTTCAGGAAAATTTCGATGAGCTAAAAAGATAATTACAAACAGTAGTGGCTGCTCAGATAAACCTCAAGAATTGAAGTGTCACAACATAAAACAACAAGATCAGGAAAAAAAAGGATAGAGATAAGAACATAAGGGATTGAAGAGTGTGAGTGGGTAGGTGGAAGTCGCAGCAAAGAATTCAACTGACCACAATAGAGCATGACAGTGTGAGAAATCCCAACCAACTCACTTATTAACTTTTATTTTAGGCACAAAATTGACAGGTAGACAAACTTGTTGATGAGAAAGCACATTATGTTTAAAAGCATAGAATGAAGTTCAACAGATTATACAACTAGAGTAAACAAAAGTCACTCCACTGATGATTTCATCTTGTTGGGGCAAGCATAAAATGAAGTTCAACAGATTATACAACTAGAGTAAACAAAAGTCACTCCACTGATGATTTCATCTTGTTGGGTTAACCGATAATGGCAGAGCAAGAACTTTTCACCACTAGGTCACTAACAAGAAAAACAATGTTCAGAGAATATTTGTGGTAAGTTCTCAGCAGGTATTGTATATCATGCACTTCAAAGTTCACTCACAAAATGCAGTGGAATCAGTTCTGCAAAGAGGTACATTGAATAAATCATCCATTGCACCTCTTCTAGTATACATTTCTTCACTAAAGTCACTCTGTGAGTACTGTTTGCTCATTTTCATATACCTCGCAAAAATCTTGAAAGCAAACAAGTTCCAATGGAAAAAAATCCAGTGTGGAGAGACTGCGATCCCACAGGGCCCAAGCTAGATTCAACAAGCGTTCAGAACTCCATCCTTACAAGAAGCTGCAAGTAGGTCAGTATATAGGACTCCCCTACTTATAAATTATCAGTGACTAGTCTACACTAGACAAACGCAATTACGTTGACCAAGTGAAACCCTGACCTGTACAATTGGGCAATCCATGTCCTCGACCCCAGAAATTTCCCTGGCCCGATTAACCTCGACAACACGAGCATACGGCTTACCTGAGAACCGGACAACAGTGGTGGCCGGTTCGGGCGCAACAGCCAATCCCCACTCCCGAATTTTGGAAAAATTGCTCCCCTGCCCCAAAGTTTAATGTCGTTTGCTCATTTGCCCCATGATGTCTCACTGACATGCGGGTCCAGGGCCCACACGTCAGTGAGACATCATGGGGCAAATGAGCAAACGCCATTAAACTTTGGGGCACATGAGCAAATCCCCCCCGAATTTTTTCTATGTTAGCCTTTTTTTTTTGAAAAATATTCACATTTAGACCCCTGGTAGTTTTAATTCCGTTTTTGGACCCAGGGGGTCGGAGCCGTGACCCACGGCGCCGAGGTATCACATCTCGGCGCCGTGGTCCACGGCGCCGAGGCGCCAGGCCCGCACCAGCGTGGTGGCCTGCGTGGCGCCGACGTGGCAGCACCTCGGTGCCGTGGTCAGTGGCGCCGACCTCGGAGCCGTCAATCGTGGCGCCGAGCTCGGCGCCGTGGGTCGTGGCGCCGAGCTCGGCGCCGTGGGTCGTGGCGCCGAGCTCGGAGCCATGGATCGTGGCGCCGAGCTGTGAAAATTCAGAAAAGCCGCCGTGACCGGTGGCGCTCCTGCTCGGCACCTTCAAAATAATCCGTAGCTTTTGCAAACATTCAGAAAATTGATGAGCTGTGTGAAACACAATTTTTGTTTCCTGCTACATTTTTTGATGATGTCGTGTTCAATCAGAAAATTTTGGGTGCTAGTAAGGTAATAATGTTTATAACTTTTTTCCTAAGCAGGGAACTCCGATGGTCAAACACTAATTGTTAGAGAAGGGGATAATGGTGTTGCTTATTCATGGAATTCAAAAGAGCTAAAATGGGGCAAGGTAAGAACCTATGTGCCTTAGACTTTTCCATTATATTGCCCATAAGTAATTATGTTGCTACCTCAAATCACATGGTATAATCTGCGAAGTTGAGGATATAGTTTAATGTCTTGTTGTTCTTTTGCAGACATTTATGTGCTTGAAAATGTGAATTTTCCATGTAATGATTTACAATTTTGAACTGAGTAGGCATGATTTCCCTGTTCTTTTCTATATGTAAACTAATCCATTATGCAGACATTCTTTGGAGCAAGCATGGGTGGGCAACATTATGCACTCTATTAAATTGTAGTTTTGTGAAGCACCGATATGCAATACCGTCATACCGGTAGTCTCAAGTGCAGTCGATACAGCTAGGCAAACACAATATAGTGCATAATAATAGGATTACATAGACCGTAGATAGCGTGGGTCTATTCTACTGGGTGTAGCGTGGTTGTTTCCCCTTTTTATTGGGCCCTGAGGATGGCTCCGCTGCATCATTTTTCCTGTCACTCTTGGTCTTGAGAGCTGCCTCACGAGCTTGAAGCTCTTCCTCCTGACGCTTGATGGCTGCTTCACGCAGACTTAACTGCTCCCGCCTCCTTTGCAGCTCATCCTCCTTGCCCTTCAGACGGATTTGGTCCACCCTCACGCGGCGCTCTTGCTCAAGCCGCATCTGTCGTTCCACCTCGCGAGCCTGAGTCATCTTGACAAAGTATTGTCCTTTGTTTTCCACCTCCACTGCCCGGTTATCTGGCCATGCCGGCGACACCCGATCCACCCATTCGATGAACGTGCAAGCCTATGTGTGGCGTGGTAGATGTCATGGATCAAGTTGAAAAACGATAACGAGAAACAAATGATTTAGTTGTCGTCGTTACCACGAAGTCGTCATCCAGGTCTGGACACTTGAAGAACCTACGGCCGTATTTGGCTCGTTGTACTCGATCCATCCAGACTCCCAACATCGTCCTAAAGCCGCAATGGCACTTCAGGTGCTCATGCCACTCCGGCACTCCAAATGGGTCGGACCTCCAGGAAGACATTGTTGTGTACTAGTATTGTGATGGCTTGAGGAGAAGATGTGGTATGGAAGACATAGGAGGGCTTTATGTAGGCAGGTTATCTGGTGCAGTGGGCATAGTCCATGGAGAGGAGGTCGTACGAATCTTTTCGCTTTTTCAGGATTCCAGTTTAGCAATAAATGTTCCTATGTAGGCTTTTCAGAGCCTGTAGTCTCGTAATAAATTCATAGTTCGTAGCCTTTTCAGTCGTTTGCAGGAAACAGCTCGTAGGCTTTTTCAGGATTCCAGTTTAGCAATAAATGTTCCTATGTAGGCTTTTCAGAGCCTGTAGTCTCGTAATAAATTCATAGTTCGCAGCCTTTGCAGTCGTTTGCAGGAAACATAAATTCATTGCAGGAATTATAGAACCACAAAGTACAGACTACGGATTCGAACACAAATATCACATGAATATAACATATACACATATATACAACAAGTAGCTCATTACAAACACATCTCAGTCCAACCACATACCAAGTGCCTCCTAGCTCATTACAACATATATACAACGACTTTTAAGCCCAACCACAAGCCTACACATAAGTATCACTGCCTCCTAGCCTTACCCTTACCCTTACCCAGGCGTCGGTGCCTGGAGTGTAACGGCTAGGCTCGCGGCGGCGTCTGCGTGGTACAGGCTGCGAAGGCTGAGTCGAAGGAGCGTCTACAAGCTGAGACGGGCCTATCTCATCGTAAGTCTGCTGCTCCACCTCATCCTCACCGCCCTCGTCAGGGAAAGTGTCGCTCCTCATGGGGGACGAGCTCTGCCCCGTGTACGACCCTAGCCGCGTCGGGTCTGCAAGTCGTGTCGCAGGCACGTCTACGTCCCTCGCCGCGCCTGTGCTGCAACCACAACGACCAGCCGCACGACGTAGCCGACCTGCCAGTCTCTGTCATCCAACATTTTGTTAACCAACAAGATACGAAGATATTAGGTACTAATTTTGTGAGTGGCTGTGTCGAAGCTTACCTCTAGGAAGCTACGCGTCCTGACGTCGCCGACTGTCGTGGAGAAATGCTCTATGTCCTGTACGGACTGCCTCAGAGTGTTGCCCTGCAAATAAGCAAAAGAATGGATAATTTGCTATATGTAGTGGTATTTATGTCTATTGGAAAATAAGCAATGAGATTGAACATTACCACACGGTCCAGGACTGGTGCTATCTCCACTTGCGTCCTAAGTCGAGTAGACTGGTCGTAGGGCGTGTCTTCGTCGTTGGAGGACTCAATGTCCGCATAGTCAGCTTCAGTCCATTGTCCCTTAAGCTTGGACCGCGTCGCACGCTGGTACCAAACTTGGTACCGTTGGAAGTGCTCGTTGCTGTGCGGCTCGTCGTTGTGGTCCACGTGGTCTTGAAAGTGTCCCCACTCCTCAACGTACACGTGGTGGTGCAGCTCGAAGTCTGTGACCTTCTTCTGTCGCTGACGATCAAATCTGCATGTCACGTAAACCAATAGTTAAAATTAGTAGAAACTCTGTGCAATTGGAATCCAATGTTAGAATTGAAATTACATGCCACTTACTTGTGCAAGGCCACAGACGTGGAGAACGGCGCTACTGGCCACAGCTGCCTCATACCAAACTGGCGTGCAACTCTATGTGGCAGGTGATACTCAACAGCATAGAAACAGATGAGGGGGCACCTCATCCTGTAGAGGGCCTCGTCTATGCTGCATAGTGTGCTGAACTGAACGGCCTCCATGTCTTGCTCGGCGTACGGCTCCCACTTAACCTGCATAGCAACAATTTAACGTTAAAGGTCATATACTAACAAATGAAAAGCTTGATACCCCGGTATCTGCTCCTGTACGGCAGCAAGTATGCCCTGGTGTCTATCAGATATGACACCAACCTCCCTACCAGGGCCGACCACGTGCCTCCGAACGAGCCGCAAGAACCATCCCCAGCTGTCTTTGTTCTCCCTCTCAACCAAAGCAAACGCCAAAGGAGCCAACGCATTGTCTGCGTCACAGGAAATGGCTATCAGAAGTGTGCCCTGGTACTTGCCAAGAAGAAACGTACCGTAAATGGAGAAGACGGGACGACAATGCCGAAAGGCCTCGATGGACTAAGCAAAGCACCAGAAAGCACGAAAGAATATCTGCATCCCATCTTGAGTCCATTCATTTGGTTTCGGGACATACTCATAACGCATGCCTGGATTAACCGCTTTGATTGCATTGAAGAGTGCTGGCAACTGCAAGTACCCATCTTCCCAATCCCCATATATCATCTTCCAGATGCGTTGCTTTGCCCTCCATGCTTTTCCATACCTTATCACGTATCCAAATTTCTCCTTAACAATCCCAGCAAGTGTCTTCACCTTCATATTGGGTTCTCCCTTTACTATGTGACACAGTGACTTGGCAATAATTGTAGAGGTCAACTGCCGATGCTTCTGTTTGAGCTCTGCTTCGGCACAAGTGTGTGGGCCAACGATTCTTGTGATCTTGAACTTTCCCGTGTCCTTCTGTTTCCTAGCACAAACCCTCCATTCACATGTTTCCTTCTCGCACACAACTGTGTACCTCCGCTCCACATAAGAATGCCTCACCTTGAATGGCTTTTTACGAATCACTGAATACTCCTGTAGCCACCTTTTCAATGCTGACAAGTCCTCAAACACCATGCCCTTCTCAACTGTCATGCTTGACCCGGCCTCAGGAGCATCTAGCAACTCGTCATCCCTTCCTTCTGCATAAGCCTCATGGGAATGCCTAAGATCGCTGAATTCATGAACTGATGGATCCCGGCCAGGGCAATAACGCCTGATCAGCTCAATATCACTTTTGATCAGCTCTCCAAAAGGGCGGTCATCATCAGAATCAACGGCCCTTGCGATCTCGTAAGGCTCCAGATCATCCACAATTTGAACATCCACACTGTTGGAGTCCCTGCAGACTTCTTCAACGTTGCCAGATGGAGCAACGGGAGGAACACCCACATTATCAGGAATGTCTCCTGCATCATAAGCACGAAAACGATGGGATTGAGACAAAAGAATGGAATGACGGGAAAAGGCTAAAGTGTTGCTCGACACTTACTGGGATGATTCTGGGTCAAAGGGATCTCCTGAGGGGCCGGCACGACATCATCAGTCCGACATTCAACTCGAACTGGTTGAGAAATCTGAATCTCGTTCGGGGCAGATTGAGCATCGGGCACCTCAGGCACTTCTTCCACATCCACCGCAAGGTCCGGTAACAGAGGGTCAAAGGGTGCCTGATGACCTAGTTCTGGTGAATAACCGTGAGGGGTGGGATCAATGGACACCTTCCGCACAACAAGGTCCAAACATTGGAACTCATTCCTCATAACCAATTTGACATATTTGTCCCAGTGATCCTCACAACCAATTAAGATCAACCGCCTTAGAATTGTGTCTTTCGAACCGAAGTGAAGTAACCCCTCAACTCTGATGCTCTCCTCGTTTCCATGACAATGTAGCTCCTCCCGGGCCCTAGCAACCAACTCACTAAACGACGGCCGATCACTGAATATCAAAGGCACCCTTTGCATTTCAACAAATCGAACATTTCCATAATCATCACTTGTCACACTGCCTCCATGATATAGGGTGACTAGGTTGTCCATCTACTTCATACAGAAAACCAAACTTAATACCTTTAAGCGAAATTGGATACTGGCTGACTAACTAAGTACCTAAATTAACTAACTACTACAGTATAATTGATGCTAGTTAACTAACTGAATTGCATAGTCAATATTACCTGTCCGACGATGGTAGTGGACAAAGCGGGCAATCCAAGAAGGTATCGTCACACAGTAATTCCTTCCCTCCTGCATACAATCAATAAGTATGAGCTCATAACAAGCATCAACATATGAATATCTTCAAAGCATATGAATATCTTTCAATGAAACTGATTGATGGAGGCATTATTGTAAATACATACTCAGTGGTTTATTATCATTAGTACTACTATTGCTTGTCCTTAAACAAGCCAAACCAATTATAGATTGCAATCTATCACACTTAATTTCATGAAAGCCAACTGCATGTCGAGCTTTCTTGTTCCTGGGAAGTTGGAACCTACTGTACTAGTACTGCCTCCATTTGCCAAAAGTTGGCCGGCACTAAATATTGCTATGATCCTATAACTTTGCAAATGCATATGATTGAACAAAATTTTAAAAGACATGTTGAAATTAAGCTTCTGAGCTGACAGATTCATCGTATGAAATTAGAGTACAGGACTAAAATGAAAATTTCAATTATAGTAAACCAGACTTTGGAAACTACTTTAGTCCTATAACCCACATTGCTTTGTACCAAAATAGACATCAATTCGTTCACATTTATAATCCATTTCAACAACATTAATAAAATCATCTACAGCATGAGCAGCTATACCAGTGGCGGGCGGGGAGGCGGCGGGGCCTGGGAGGCGCTGGCTGCCCGGGGAGGCGGCGGGGCCAGGGAGGCGCTGGCGGCCCGGGGAGGCGGCGGGGGGCCGGGGAGGCGCTGGCGGCCCGGGGAGGCGGTGGCGGCCGGGGAGGCGGCGGGCAGGCGGTGGCAGCAGGGGAGGCGGGGGGCTGAGGAGTCGGGCGGCGAAATGAACAGGCATGCGCTCGGCGCCTGGATTCGCCGCCTGGATAAGTGCCCCGAGCTCGGCGCCAAGATCTACGGCGCCGAGCTCGGCGCCACTGCCCTCGGCGCCGCTGACCACGGCGCCGAGGTGCTGCCACGTCGGCGCCACGCAGGCGACCACGCTGGTGCGGGCCTGCCACCTCGGCGCCGTGGGTCACGGCTCCGACCCCCTGGGTCCAAAAACGGAATTAAAACTATCAGGGGTCTAAATATGAATATTTTTCAAAAAAAGGACTAAAATAGAAAAAATTCGGTCCCCACTCCTCCTCCTGCCTCCTCCCATAGCTTGGCATCGAGCACGCAATCCCACCCATCCAAGTGAACAAAACAGCTCAAGCAAAGCAAATAGAGCTCAGTATGCTCCAAGGGGCGCGCACCGAAACGAGAAGCAGCCGTGCAGGGGGCGGCCGCGGGCGGAGGGCTCGGGAGATGGAGGCCATAGAGCGAGGAGGGCATCACATGTGGCGGAAGGCGCCATGTGGAGGCAGAAGAAGTGCGAGAGAGAGAGAGGTGCGCAGCCATGCGGAGTTCCGAAGTAGTGCTGTCCACTCACGGCCCGTTAAGGCCCATATAATAAACGGATCGTGCCGGCCCACGGGCCGCGGTGCGATCCCAGGCACGGCCCGAGGCTGTGCCGTGCCGTGCCGGCCTGGGCACGGTTAAGGGTAAATGGGCCGTGCCGGCCTGGCTAGCCCGTTTAGCCGAAAAAATAGAAAAAATAAGAAAAATTATAGAAAACTAAGAACAATTGTAAAAAAATTATAGAAAATTCAGAAAAAAAATATAGAAAATTGTAAACATTGTTAATCACAAAAATAAATATTTGCAATGACATAATGAACTTTATTAACTTATTAAATTACATGGGATGGCTGCCTCATTAAAAACTTTACCAAGTAAAAACTCAATTTGAGAAAATCTTGGTAAAGAAAAAAGAGTACAGCCTATAAAGCTCATTAGTGACTACATGTGAAGAAAAATATTGAAAATCCTATTCATTGCTATCTAAATACAAATTCTCAAAAGATTCTTCTAAATCTTTATTATCTGCAGTATGTTGGAGTCTTGATTCAGCTTGTTACCAGTCTTTGACGGTCAGAAGTACTTTGACCATCTCGTTGGAGAGATTTGTTCGTCACTCCTCGATTATTCTTCCAGAAAGACTGAATGCTGACTCCGAGGAGGCTGTAGAGACAGGAACAGTCAACACATCTCGCGCTAATATGGATAGCACTGGATATGATACCTTCTGGGTTTGCCACCATGAGAGGATGTTCAACTCCTGCTCGAAGCTGACGCTATCACTATTGAGACAACTTGATAGGTCTCCAGTGCTTTGTCGCCTTCCTCCTCCTGACTGCTGTGTACCTGCACCTGCACGAGAACTAGACGAAGAACCAAAAATCTTGCCCCATTGCATAGCCCCCCTAGAGGTGCTAGGGACTACCGGGGGTCTTTCCAAACGCACAGACCCAAACTTATTTTCATATTTATTATATACCTCATATAATTTATCCTTAACTAATGTAAAGTATGAACAATAGTCTAAACCGGTAGCCTCACTTAAAACTTGTAAAACATTTATAAATCCTTGGAGTTTGGCCCTAGGATCCAAAATAAAATCAAATGCATATAAAATAGGAATTTCTCTCCAATATTTTAAAAACTTAGTTTTCATGGCAACTACAGCATCCCGTAGTATAGGATCATTTTCAAAATCCTTTAGGTGAGTGGCAATTTCAACAATATTATGAACAATTTTAGGAGATGTAGGGTAGTATACTCCAGAAAGACAAACTGTAGCTTTATGAAAAAATTTCTAGAAAGGAAAATATTTTTTCACCAATAACCCAATCGTCCTCAGTAAGTTCAGGGTCTCTAACTTGCGTTCTACTGGAGGAGCTACAAGATTGATGACTTTGGGTGTGAAGAAAAACAGATAAAGTGCTCTTATATGGCAATATATGTTTAAGCATAAGGTAAGTAGAGTTCCATCTAACAGGCATGTCTAAACCAAATTTTCTAGGACGAACATTCATTGCTACGCAAAAACTCTTATATGCGGCTATTCGTTGGTTAGAACAATTAATAAATGAAATAGCATCCCTAAAAGAATCAATACAATCATTTAATCTTTTTAAATCGGATTTAACAATAAGATTAATAATATGACAAGCGCAACGTTGATGCAATAAGAAAGAGTGTGCATAAGTATTAAACAAAGGAGTAAGAATTTCCATAGCTTTAGTGTTTGCAGCTGCATTATCTAAAGTTATAGAAAAAATCTTATCCGTGAGGTCAAAATCTTCTACAACTTTAATAATACTTTCTGCAATATTTTTAGCACTATGTGAAACATTAATTAATTTAAATCCTATAATTCTTTTTTCCATTATCCAGTCATCATTAACATAATGAGAAACAACACTAATATAATCCTCTCTAACCCTACCACTCCATATGTCAGAAGTCAAACCAATAGAGAATGTATAGGTATGAAACATTTCTTTCAATTTATCATGACAATTGTTATAATATTTAATTAAATCTCTACTTGTTGTTTGCCTAGATATAGAAGTAAATCGAGGGTTATGAGCAGTCCTAATATATTTTTGGAAAACATCAGACTCACCAAAATTCAAAGTTAAATCTTGAGAAGCAATTAATCTACAAAGAGATTCCCGAGCTACCTCTGGGTTGTACTCCCACGTACGTACCGAGCCGTCGGGGTTATATTGCAGCTGTGTCTGGCGCATTTGTATGTTTGTATTCCATGCCTTTTTTGTAGCTTGCAGCATGTCGTTGTAGATGACCCGTCCCACCTGAAGATTTTGCAGTCAATTCATTACCACAAATTTTACAAACAGCATACCTCACTTCAGTTCCATCATTCTCAGTCTTGAACTTCTTGTCGAAATCATTCCAAACTGTTGATGTACTAGCTCTTGTTCTTTTTGCACCCGTGCTTTGGGTCCTGGATGCACTTGTTGAGCCAGCAGAAGATGGATGGATTGGACCCTGCGCCACCGGGGCTGTCGTTTCTTCGGCATCTCCAGTTTGTACATGTGGACCTTTCACAGATGGATATGCTTGTTGAAACGATTGCATATCCTCCGCCGAGAGGCCGAATTCGGAGAGTTGAAAATCGTAGTTCTCCATTAAATCAACTGCAAATTGAAATAGTAAAGAACGATTAACTTACTATTAAAGTATTAAACCAACAAATAATAGCAAAACATTAAACCAAAAAATAATACCAAAAAAATTAAAATAAGAGTATAAGATAGCATTATTACCTCCTTTGCAGATCCCACAAAAATCTTTGAAGATTTTTGAATTTTCCGAATTTTGCCCGAATTTTCACCAAATTTGCGCAAACACTTTCGGATTTTTTAGAGCTAAACCGAGAGAGAAGAGTGAGGTTTGAGGTATGGAGAATGGAGGCCAGATGCCCCCCTATTTATAGAAAACATTTCAGATTTTTTCCGAATTTTTTGCTATTTTTTCGGATTTTTTACCCCCAACGGTAAAAAAGGCTATTTTTTGAATTATACGGGCCGGGCATGCCGGCGTGCCGTGCCGTGCTATGCCGGGCCAGCACGGCCCGATTGCTAAACAGGCCGTGCCGTGCCGGCCCGCCGTGCCGCACCCTCGGCCCAGGCACGGCCCGGTCCGTCGTGCCGTGCCGGCCCGGCCCATTTATTTCCGTGCTGTGCCATAAACGGGCCGGGTCTACAGTGCCGGGCTGTGGTGCGGCCCGGGTAAACCCGGCCCATTTGGCCACCACTATTCCGAAGGTCGTGGAAGGGGGAGGAGGATCTAGGTGTTTTGAGAGTGATGGACAGTGGCGAGGTGGCGCTGCTGGCTAGGGGTGCGAATGGAGCGGATAATTTCCGTCCGTTCGACCGACTGAAAGCATATGGAATGGATACGGAAGGGGTAGATAGGTATCTGACACTATCTGTGTCTGACTCCGATTCTGAAGAAAAATATGGAATAGGATACGGGATAAGTGATATCCGTCCATATATATATCTGTATATCAAATAATATGAGAAAGTCTATTGTGACTTCACCTAGGAACAAAATAACATATAGGCTAAAGGTATATGCCAATAACTATTGGGCCAGGCCTGGAGGCCGAAGGTATAAAATTAGGATGCAAAGTGCATAATAAATAGCTTGCTATTTACAATGTTATTGGAACAAAGTCCAGTCGATAGCCTCCGAGTATACCCTTAGTCGGAGAAGTATATGCCTATCTTACACTAGGTGTTAGTTACCTACGAGTCAAAGGATTTGAGAACTAACATATGAATCCACACACCCGATTGGTACATAGGCCTACCGCGTGCAGAAGATAAGGGAAATGCGCTGTGTTGTGTTGCCATAGTGTATATATATTTGTGTTTGTAGTATAGGTAAGATAAAGTCGAGCCCTTATTGGCCTTATTCTTTTGGGCTACGATGTGGATGATAGTTTTTGGTTGCGGCTGGTAGGTCTGATAAATAGTACCAGCTGATAGAAGTCAAAGCTAAAATCTGACTGAAAAGCCAAAAAGAACGAGACCATTCCCACAACCAATGAGATGTTTGGAATATATTGTTGAGGAACCGTTGCTGGTGACCAGTCCAATCGATTCCTTTGCTTATGCAAAACCAGATCAATCACAGAAGACAGAAATAGTAGATTGAAAACACAGAGAGGTAGAGAGAACTCTTGGTCTTTCTTATTACTTTCTTTCTGATTCTGCATACAAAATAGCCAATAGTACTACCTATTTATAGGGGTGGAAAACGGTAACGGATAATTCGTTTTATCCGATATTCGTATCCGAGAGAAATCCGAATTTGGTAAGCAAAATCCGTATTCGAAAATATTCGTATTCGTATTCGAGAATATTCGTATCCGTATTTGAGAGTATTCGTATTCGCATTCGTATTCGAGAATATTCGTATCCGTATCCGTATTCAAGACTATTCGATTCGTATTCGATCCGTTTTTAGAACCCATGAAAAATCCGTACAAATTTTGTGATTCAAAACTTGAATTTAGGCGGTTTAAAACTGGTAACCGGTCAAAAACTGATGAAAAATCGGCAAAACCGTTAGGAATCTGTTTTATCCGATATTCGTATCCGAGAAAATCCGTATTCGAAAATATCCGTATTCGTATTCGAGAATATTCGTATCCGTATTTGAAAATATTCGAATTCGTATTCGTATTCGTTTTAAAAATATGGATTTGTATTCGTATTTGAGACTATTCGACCGTATCCGATCCGTTTCCACCCCTACCTATTTATAGCCTAGTGGTGAGGTGTCCACCATAGGCTAAGGCTTCAAGCCAAGCCCAGGTTTCCTAACACTCCCCCTTGGACACTCATCCGACACGTTCATGCCTCGTTAAAACTCCATAAAAACCCAGTGGAAAAAATTTGGAGAAAGAGTACATGATACATGTTATGTTGCGTTGAACGAATCGCCTCATTAAAAACCTTGGCCGAGAAATTTCAGGAAAATTCATCAAGGAAAAAAGAATACAATCCATCAAATTTCATTCAATCTTCAGGTTCTTTGGGTAATCGATCTTCATGATCAAGATTTAATAACGGCCTTGAGAAAATTCTCCCCCTGAATACTGCACTTCTTTATGTCTTATCATTCCAATTCCTCGTACACATCTTTCAAAGCTAGATGTAGGAAGTGACTTAGTGAATAAATCTGCAAGATTCAAACATGACTTAGTATGCAGTACCTTAATCTCATCCATTTTTTGCAATTCATGAGCATAGAAGAATTTGGGGTTGATATACTTTGTGAGATGACTCTTCACGTAGCTCGTTTGCACTTGTGCAACGCAAGCTGCATTATCTTCATAGATAATTGTGGGAGCTTGCATAATATTTATCCCACATGACTGCTGGATGTGGTGGATCATTCGTCAGAACTAAGCACATTCTCGTGTGGCTTCGTACAGTGCTATAATTTTTGAGTGGTTCGTCGAAGTCGTTACAAGACTTTGCTTAGAGATTTCTACGAAATTGCAGTTCCACCACACAAGAATACATAGTCCGTTTGTGACCTTGTGGTATGCTGGTCCGACATATACCCAGCATTAGCATAGCCAATCAAGTTCAAATCATGATTCTTTCTGTAGAACAATCCAGGTCCTTGCTTCCTTGGAGGTATCAGAAGATGTCATTTATTCCCTACCAATGCCTTTTGGTAGGTTCTGCACTATACCTTGCTTAACAGGTTTACAGCAAATGTAATGTCTGGTCTAGTGCAGTTTGCTAAATACATAAGTGCTCTCACTGCACTTAAGTATGGGAATTCCGGTCCCAGGACTTTCTCCCCCTCTTCCCTAGGTCGGTATGGATCTTTTTTCTTGCTATAAAGACCTCCCGATCATTGGTACTTTCGATGGGTATGCCTTCGCAAAGCTAAACCTTTCTAACACCTTCTGGGTGTAGGCTGACTGATGTACTGATATTCCTTCAGTGACATGCTCGAGCTGTAGGCCTAAGCAATATTTGGTTTTACCCAAATCTTTCATTTAAAATTATGACTCTAGTTAGGAACTTACTTATTTTATGTCTTTCATTATCCCGATGATATTCATATCATCTACATACACTGAGATTATATAAAATCTATTCTGGGATTGTTGTATAAATACACATGGACAATTTTCATTGTTCGTGTAGCCTTTCTTGCATAGAAAATCGCTTAAGCGATTATACCACATCCTGCCTGATTGCTTGAGTCTGTACAGTGATTTCCTGAGCTTCACACTATACAGATTTCTATTTGCTCTGTCTTGGTTCGGGACGGGGATCACACTATACAGATTTCTATTTGCTCTGTCTTGGTTCGGGACGGGGATACCTTCAGGTACCTTCATATAAATCTTCGAATCCAAGTTTCCATAAAGGTATGCAGTTACCACATCCATCAATTTGATTTCTAGATTCACTGCCATTGAGATTAAATATCTAAAGGTGATTCCACTCATAACTAGGAAGTCGGTTTCTTCGTTATCAACTCCTGGACGTTGAGTGAAATCTTGTGCTACCAGCCTTGCTTTATATCTTACAACTTCATTTCTTTCATTTCTCTTTCAAATCGCTAAAGTGGTTAGGTAGTTGATTTGCTAATGCTTGCAAATCAATGATCTTTTAGACATCTCTATTTGCTTCACTAGTGCGTGGGTCTTGTGCATGGATTCCTGTAGCTTGCCACGTAATTTTCCGACATTTTTCATCAAGATGTTGATTTCCTCTCCCTAATGTTGGAAAATTATCCTCATCAAATATGCAATCAGCGAAGCGGGCAGTATGCAAATCTCCTGTCAAGGATACTAAATACCTGATTATGGATGTTATCTCATAACCAACGTATATCCCAGTCTTTCGAAGAGGACCCATTGTGGTACACTGTGGAGGGGGTATAGGTATATAAACCTTGCATCCAAACCTTCTGTGATGAGAAATTTTCAGTGCTGACCCTTGCGCTAGTTGCATAGGTGAATAGATGTTGTAGACCGATAGTCTAAAGTTGATGACATTTGCTGCATGTAGGACTGCGTGTCCCCAACATGTAGCTAGCAAATTACAATTCTGCAAAAGAGGTCAGGCAATAAATTTAATTCTCTTAATTAATGCCTCCGCTAAACCATTCTGGGTGTGGATATGTGGTATAGAATGCTTAACTGTAATTTCCATTGCCATACAATAATCATCAAATGCCTTTGAAGTAAATTCTCCAGCGTTGTCCATTCTGATGGACTTTATGTGATGGTCAGGGAAAATATTTCTGATACGAATTATCTGTGAGATCAGCTTTGCGAAAACGTGGTTTCTCGTAGACAATAAACATACATACGACCATTTCGAGGTAGCATTGATGAGCACCATGAAATATTTAAATGACCCTGAAAGTGGCTGAATGGGACCGCAAATATCACCTTGGATGCGTTGCAGGAATATACGGACTTCATCCTTCACTTTCAAAGTGAAAGGTCTAGTAATTAATTTTTCGGTGACATATGCAGGGCACACAAAATCTTTATGATTCGGGAAATTCTTTACATTAATATTATGCCCTTGGGAATTGTTTATTATATTTCTCATCATCCTAAGACCTGTGTGACCTAATCTGTCATGTTAGAGACTGAAAAGTTCAGAGCTTCTAAAATACTGCCTTCAGGGTAGTATAGGCTGCAGGTGCCTTGATGTTGGTGTAGTATAGCCCATTTTCTAATGAAGAAGTTTTTCTAATACCCTTTTTCCATTTGCTTCGTGCTTCGTAATGAGCATGTATTCCTTACCGTACTTTTCTTTAGTCTCAACGTAGAAACCGTTGGCGCGAATATCCTTAAAACTTAGGAGAGTTCTAGTCAATTCTGGGTACAATAAGGCTTCATGAATGACCAAAGTTGTGACCATTGGGAGTATAACTGTGGCTTTTCCTGAACCTATTATACAAGTATCGATATCGGCGATTGTTATAAGGCTGCCAGCATTCTTACTAATCGACTAAAAATACTTTGTCTCTCTTAAGATTGTATTCATTGTGCCACTGTTGGCTAAACACACTTCCTCCATAGAGCGCCACATGTATTCTAATATAAGGCATTTTATTAATATGCATTAGAAGGTAATCAACACATAAACATAATACTTCAATATCAAATCATATCATGCCATTATAAACTGAATAAATGAATAAATTATTCAAATATCATCCAACCATCACGAGAAAATAAAATTACTTAAGTACCATTTATGCAAGTTCTAACTTGTTCTTTCACACAAAAGTAAAAGTCTAAATGCATTTTGTGCATTAGACTGAATCTGCTAAGAAATCAGAGATTTCGTCTGCTATTTTCTCGGGGGTGATATGCTCTTTGAGAGAAATCATGGTGGTGGCAGCTGCTAGGTCAAAAGGGGGTGCTACTACCGGAATGGTTTCAACCTCCATCAGCGCAAGCAGCTGCTCAGAACTCTCCCCCTCAACAGATGCAAAGTGGGTTTCATGCTGCCCTTTGCCATCCTTCTTCTTCTGGGTTTGCAAGGCATCGATAACATGTTGCGGCTCTTTACAGATCCGCGACCAATGCCCCCACTTGCCACACTTATAGCAGGATTGGTCCTGCTGACCATAGGTCTTGCCATCCCACTTTAGCTTACTTCCCTTATTCTCATGTGGAGCATTTGACTTGCCTTTTTGGGCTGTGGCCTTACTCTTCCTTCCCTTTTTCTTCATTATGGGCTTTCGCACCTTGTAGCTCCCGGTGTTGGCTTCACGGCCAGTGGAGCTCCCAGGTGGCTATGTGACGTAGTTCTTGCGAAGAACTTCATTCTGAGCCTCTTTAACCTACATCATATCAATCAATTCGGCATACTCCTTGTAGCCGTCTTGATGATAATTGCATGCGGATTGCACTGCATTGGGGTGAAAGGTGGATAGGGTCTTCTCAATCTTCTGCTCATTTGTGATCTACTTGCCACAAAGTTGAAAATTGGTACAAATTCTGTGCAAGGCAGAATTGTACTCCCTGACCATTTTGAAGTCGGCAAACTTTAGTCGGATCCATTCTTGCTCCGCCTGAGGAAGAATGGTGTACTTTAGCCTCTCAAACCGCTTCTTAAGTGTAGTCCATAGTGCTAGCGCGCTCTTCTCTGCTATGTACTCATTCTTGAGATTGAGACAGAGATGATGTTTGAGTAAGTGAAGTGCCTGATCATTTTCCTCAAGGATGGGTTGGGCATCCTACGGTGCACCAATCCCAATAGCAACGCGGAGCTTCTTGGCTCCAAGTACTATCTCGACATCGAAAGCCCAAGTCAGATAGTTTTGGCCATGCTGGACTAGCTCCTAGAACTCTCAGTTGTGATGCCAGCCATCTAAATGTGCATGAAAGGAATAAATAAGTTTACTATGTTACAAAAAGATTCTTATAATGTTCCAGAATTTTCTATGCATTTTTCTATAAATTTTACTATTAATTTCGGTGATTAAAGGCAATTTAACTAATTACGATTAATCAAAATAGTAAAATAAATACAGAAAACATAGAAAATAATAATGACAGAAATAAACATGCTTCAAACACTAAAAATAATTCAAAATTTGAATTCCCGAGGCCCTTTTATGGCAAAATATGAATTTTCAGTGAATTTTACAATTTCCAGGGTACATGCAGAGGACCAATGAGCAGAGGACAAATTAGCCGACTGGATTCACCGTTAGATACATAGAGATGCATTTTCTCCACTAGCTAGGCTTTTTCGTTGTAGGCTTCGATGACTTATTCCAACTATTCAACCTTGACGTCCTGACACCTCACTTCTATGCTATTGGACACTATAAGTGTATACAATCAAATTATATATCCACGTAATACCGATAAATATCATAATTCACTGCTTATGTATAGATACATGATGCAAGAAACCCGCCGATCGTGATAAGTGGTGGGTTCCTCGATCCACACTTGATCTCTGAGCAATGCATCACCTAAGACGCATTTTACATCAAGAATTACATAACGATGGAATTGTTTGCTCAAGGCAACATGGCCTATATACTGATGCCCTACAACCAGGGGTAGGTGCTTCACTAGTTGTTATACAAATTTTATTTGTATTTTACACGCAACACGAACTTAGGTTTAATGACTATAGCGACATACATGAGTGTGGCATTGGATCCATATAGTCATTGTATTAAAGTGGAACAAGGTAATATACCTTGATTCCCTACTCAAGAACGACTACGACTTCACCCTTGTGCAACAAACACTCGATATGTATGCTTATTTCATCTATAGATAACTCTATTGTAGTCTTTCTTTCGTTTGCAATAACCGAGAATAACTTTTTGGAATCACATAGGTCGTTCAGTACCGATGTTGCCAGTGGAGGGAGGCACAATGAATCGAGCGCTACGCTGCAACACAGGACACGATTTTCAGTACCCGCTACAACATGATAATCTTATATCACACTTCATAATAATACCTCTCAAACTGACTATATATATACTTATAATTCTATTTTTGCAGCACCATCAGCAGCTACAAGGCAAACTATGTTCACCTATGTTCATTCTACGTTTACTGTCATATGCAGAAAATCACGAGTGCTAAGATGAATGATCCAAAGGTTTGTTAATCTCGTAACAATTATTTTCTAATTATCAATTTAAATATATATACTTACTACTTTACTCCTTTTAGCGACAGGGCATGACAATTAAATCAAGTATATTCGATCTGAAACTCTCGGACGTTTGAGGGCGACTCTCCACCTTTTTAATAACGGAGGTCATTGACAACAAAGGAGAGTTTTAATCCAGCGTCATCGATTAATACATGTTCAAACATTTAGTTCAATTGTAATTCACTTTAAATTGCAATTCAATTGTTACTCTGGAGATAATAAATGAACATTCTTTTGTAATTGATTTTGAGTTGTAATTCACTTTGATTTATAAATCACTTTAAGTTGTAATTCACTTGTTTATCATTTATCTGTAATCTTCTTACCTGTTTTCAGAGGATATGGCTAGAATTTCTTGAGGCTAGTCAAAAAACAGAAAAAATTTTAGATATACAAAGAACCATCATAAATGGTTTATAACATAAAAAAACATCTATGATACGTAAACTATCGCGGATGGTTTTTTTTGTATTAGTCGTCTGTGATATGTCGGATATCACAGATGGTTATTTTTAAAAAACATCGGTGTTGTGACTTATCACAGACGTTTTAGGCGTCGTTTGTGAAAACCACCTATTACCACTCACGCAATAAATCAAACGATTCAGAAACCATATTTGATAAGAGTTACGATCCGTTCATGATGACCCTCATGTGTGGTAGTGAACTGCATGACAGCTATTGTTAGAGATACAGGGCCAAAATGTCATGCTATTTGGGACAAATAAGGCACATGTTCTATCCATCGTATGGAAGGAGTTCCCTAGGAGCAGACTCTCAAATCAGTTCATGAATTCTTCGAGTGATCTGCTAGTCAGGCAAAGTACACAACAGTTCTCTAATCAGGGAACTTAAAAAATAGCTTTAAAAACTTATGACCTAAGAGGCCTTAAAGCTTTAATTATTATTCATCCTCGTCAAATAGTAATTGAGGAATATTATTAAAGACCTACAGTCCGCGGACCATATGCTGATATGCGCGTGCACATCCAGAGGAGTTCTGGAACGCTTGATGGGTAGGCCCATCCAAGCAGCCAAACCAAATCCCAGTTTGTTCCGCGCTTACAGAATCTTTGGCATTGGCCCAAGCAAACCATTGGAACGGCGCCACGCACCCAGAGCTGCCACCGTTGTTCAGATAACTCCAACGTAAACAAAACCTTCCAGGTTCACATGTTGTTCAGTTTTTTATTGTTGCAAAGTTTGCATGCTTTCGGAACCTTGAGGGGAACACGACCGAGCTATACAAAGTTGGAAATCTACAATTCATTCATCGTCAAAGACGACAGCTCACCAAACACTAATGTCCAAAAGTTTACGGGAAAGAACTTTAGAGCAGCTGCATTCTTCTTGCCTGAGGTTGCTAAGAATGAATTACTGACATACGCCCTTCGTCTATGCATGTACTACATCTTTTTATTTCCTTCAAGAGGTTATATTAATTGCAGTACGTTAATTGTTCCATGTGAATCGATCCTCGTCAGCTAGCTAGCAAACTGGATAGCCACGTCCACGACCGAAGACAATCCAAAGATAATATATTAACATTCATTTCTGGTCCAAGCGGCACATCAGGTCGTCGTCGTGCATGCCTTCATTCGCACGAACCGTTCGCCATTACCAAACAGTGCATAGCTAACCCTGATCGCTACCGGCGAGCACAGATCCACCCAGCCGTACTGTTGATCGGCATCGCCAAACGAAAAGCCCTCACCTAGAAGTCCATCGGATTCGTTTAGCCGTCACGGGGGGAATACAGAAAGCTCTGGCACACACCATGCACGCGCACAAACTGTTCCTCTTCTTCTCTCGCGCGCGCTCTCTCTCTCCCTGTGGGGGAGAAGGGAAGGGATTACGACCACTTGGAACACCGATATCCATAATCGTAACCCGTTCGCCGTCAGCAGTCGTAACTGCCGAGGTTGGCCCTAACTCTCTCAAAACGCATGCTTTGACTGTGGACTCTGATACACATGATCGTGGACTGCTTGCTAGATATGGGAACGACAAGGTGGAGCTGATAACTGGACTGAACACAAGAACTGAGGCACGATTATGTGATGCAAACTGGCGCACCTTTTTCCTCTGTGTTTTTCACTGTTATACAGTGACTCAACTCTCTCAACGACTTATAGAGTATGTATAGACACAGCCGGCCACTCAAGCCACTCACTTACTATGACTCCTATCGCTGCCACTCAGCTCAGCCGCCCACAATTGCTATAGTGACCGTTGCATGCCCATGCCGCTTTGCTCAGCTACATGAGAGTGCTTCAGTGACCAGCCCATGACGACCACTACAGTGTCCAGCCATTTGCCCATACCGGGCAGTTAGCCGACCAAGGATGACCTATGTCACTCACGTCCACCCGTGCTGACACCTGCTACCAACTGTTATAGTGATTGATGCAAGACCACGACCGCTGGCTTCATCCTCGGCTTGTCTTTGACCATTGCATTGGAGCTTCGACCATGGACAGCGCAGGAGTTATGACCGTGACGCCAACGACTATGTCGCTGGTCATTACGACCACATATAACGTGGTCATAACCGACCATACACACGGGCACTACGACACTGGTCGTTACGACCACACACAACATCGTCGTAACCGACCAAGCACACAGGCACTACGACGCTGGTCGTTACGACCACACACAACGTGATCGTAACCAACCACGCACACAGGCGCCACGACCACAGCGCTACGACCACACAGGCTCCGAGTCCTCCGGGTGCTTCAGTACTCACATGAGTATGACGTTCACTGTACTCCTTCGAGTATGACGTCCACAATACGTCTCCGAGTATGATGTCCACAGTATTTCTCCAAATATGATGCCCACAGTACTCCTCCGAATATGACGTCCATAGTACTCCTCCGAGTATGATGCCCACAGTACTCCTCCAAGTATGACGTCCATGTACTCCTCCGAGTATGCACTGATGACTACCTACCAAGACTATCGACTATCGATCACGACCATTGACTATTGACTACCGACCACGATCATTGACTATTGACCACGACCATCGACTATCGACTACGACTATTGATTATCAACCACGGCGTTACGACCAAGGGGTACTCGGAGCTACAATACTCGGTATAGCTTTAATATTAGTCGTAACGATAGCACAACGACTAATCATTGCGATCATAGATACAAAGTACTCGCACATAAATACGAGCAAAATACATATGCAAATGATTAACCAAACATTCCTAGGTCTCCGAGGAATGATATTTCCGACGTGCCGCATATATGAATATGATACGCTCGTTTCCTGACTACGGCAGGCGAGGCGAGTTCGAAGTTAGTTAAAGCTGTAAGTAGGAAGCAACATGATTGCATTATGTGTGTGCGGTGTGGTGTGGTGTGACCCGTGTGTTGGTTTGTTGCTCTGGTTTTCCTAAGTTGGCGTTGGGACGCAGACAAGAGTTGGTTAGCTGGGAGAGGGATTGACCCGTAAAAGCAAAGCAAGCTAGCTAAGCTGCTCTGCTCGGATGATCAGCTTTGCATTGTGATGATCTTGTCCTGTCAGTATCACTGGCCAGCCGCACCTCACCTCACTGACCGACCACGGATCAATGTGCCCTACTAAAGGGCGACCCCACCATGATTAATTTATTATTAAGCAACAACTAATTTCATACTCGGTGTAGAGTTAATTGAATTGTATGTCGTCTCAAAAAAAGTGTATAGGGACTAATTGAGTTTTTTTTAATTTAATGTGCACTAATTGAGTTTTTTAATTTAATGTGTACTCAAATTTGTGATCTCATGTCTGTATTCAATGGATCTCCTTCTTCTACCCCTCTCCCCCACCACCACCCAAACCCTAGCCCCCAATCCCGCTATCACCACCCCAGCCCCACCGTCGCACCGTCACCATCCCCGACACTGCCGCCCTCGCCACCGTTGGCTCCCTGTTGGATTGATCTCTCTCCCGATTAGCCCAACGGCTAATCGGGGCCTTGATCCGCGCCCTGATCGGGGGCGCCCAGCCCATCTATTGGCTGGTGGGCCCCCGTCGCGCTGCGCAATAAATAAAGGGGTGGGGGCCGGCGGCTCAAGACACGAGGTTCGCCTAAGCCGCAAAACCCCACTGACACAAGCCCTAGACCGATCTAGAGGGACGCGCAGTCGGTGGCGGGAAGCTCCATCGCCGTCCCCTTCACCGGATCTACGCCGCCGCCACCGCCCTCCTCTTCCCCGACCGTCGCTGCCCGTGCGCAGACTTCACCGACGAACCAGCGATGGCCAGCTCCTCCTCCAATGCATCGGACGGTCGGTACTTTCCTCTCCGTCTCCCCTTCTCTCTCGAATCAGATCTAGAACCCCCTCTGATCTAGACCTAGAAGATCCTAAGGAATCTAACGATGGTATCAGAGCCCTAATCTAGGCGTAGATCTAGATGGGAAAGATCAAAGACCGCCGTCGGTTGACCGGCGTGCGGAAAAGAAAAGATAAAGCAAATCCCTAACCCTAACCCTAGATCTAAAAGGCTGGGTCTTACCTGGCCATCGTCGACCGTGGGCTCGCCGGCGCTCCAAAGCTCCGACGGACGGCCACCGTCGACGCTCGAGACCAGACCCGAGCGCGCTCCGGACCCCGGGTTAGGGCGCGTGCAAAAGGGCGCCGACACGGAGCCGCTCGATAGCGGCGCACTCACCCTCTGGGGAGCGCGCGCGCCGGCGAGAGGGCCCGCGGTGGCGCCGTTTCCTCCTTCTCCGGCGGCTGGACGAGGTCGCCGCCGCCGCTTCGTTCCGCTCGGGTGCGACGCTGAGAGAGGGGAGAGGAGAGAATGAGCTAGGGTTTCGGGAGACCGGCCGCGAGCGGGTTTTGATCCGCCGAAAGAGCCGCTCAGCCGTCGGATTCTTTTGGATGGCTGAGATCGCGCCGAGCGCATGCGGGCCACTTTTGGCCCAGGCGGGCAGCTCCTTTCCCGGCCCAGGCCCAGGTTGCGGCTGCGCGCGCGTGGGAGCGTGAGGCCGCGCGCGTTCGGCCGGGTGAGCAGGCCGCCATGGGCCGCGGCTGCACAGAGTGGGCCGAAATGGTCAATTGAACAGTGTTTCCTTTTATTTTTTTCAGAAGCTTTTTTGAATCAATTTTGCATCAAATCTCTATAATTTTTGCACCAACGTGTTACTTTTCCAGAGATTAGATGAGTACAGTAATAATGCTTCTGAGTAAGAGTTAATTTTATTATTTTTTTATGTTTCCGCTGCAAAAGTTAATGTTGATTACTCTTTCAATTAAATTCAAACCAACGGGAGAATTTAATTTTTGAGAATTGTTGTGAATTATGATATTGTTATTTTCTGACCAACGTTGATAATAACAGTATTATAATTTTAATTGATGAGTTTTATGCATTATCTCTATTTCTGCCTAACGGTGATGTAGATTTAATGTGTAAACAACTGTATGTTTTAATTTTAACCAACGTTGAAACCAAGGCATGCAGTTGTTGTTATTATGTTTAAATGTTCTCACTGTATATGAATTGTGTTTTCAGGAGGATACTCTTTGATGGGCTACATCAGGGATATCCCGGTTCTCAAAGGAGACAACTACGCTGAATGGAAGAAAAAGATTGACCTGGCCTTCATTTTGGCTGAGGTGGACTGGGTAGTCACCACACCGTGTCCCACAGAGCCTGTAGCACCGGTGAGGGAGGAAAATGAGGCTGATGCTGCTTGGCAGACCAGACAGAGGGACTATGCTCCCATAAAAATGTCATATGATCTTGATCATAAAAAGTGGGTCACTGCCAACAAGAAATATTTGGCTGTGATAAAGAACACAATTGAGCCTGCAATTGTGGGCTCAATCGCAGAGTGTGACACTGTCACAGAGTAACTTGAGAAAATAAAGAGTCAGTTTACTGGCTCTTCAAAGACTTATGCTACACAGCTGATTAAGCAGCTTGTGACAGAAAGGTACTCTGGTGGTGGCAGTGGCATAAGAGAGCACATACTAAGGATGAGCAACTTGGCATCCAAGCTTAAACCAATGGATTTGGCTCTCAAGGATGAGTTCCTTATTCATTTGATTTTTGCTTCCTTGCCGAAAGAGTTTGACACCTTTGTTGTCAACTACAACATGCAGCCCGAGAAATGGGACTTAGAAAAGTGCATAGCTATGTGTGTGCAAGAGGAGGAAAGAGTTAAATCCTCATATGGTGGTTCTATCAACTATGTGAAGGACAACAAGAAAAAGAACTTTAATCATTCCTCCTCAAAGACAGGAAAGCCTCAGCAACAAAATTTCACAGCAGACAAAGATCAGTGTCTTCACTGCAAGAAGACGGGACACTACAAGAAGAACTATCCCGATTACTTAAAAATGATAATGGCAAAGAAAGGGATTCCGTTCGACGAGGACTACGCAAAGAAAAGAAAGATGCGTTAAAGTCGCAAATGGAGTCCAAGCTGAAGTTGAAGCCGTTGGCGATCTTTCATTAGAGCTAACTGATGGCTTCACTCTTTTACTTAGAGATGTTCTTTATGTTCCCTCTTTACAGAGGAATTTGATTAGTGTTTCATGTTTGGACAATGATGGTTATGATTGTCATTTTGGAAATGGCAAGTGTGAAATAATGTTTAATAAAGAATGTGTTGGTCTTGCCATCTTACAAAATGAGCTTTATTTGTTATCATTACGTGATGATGTGAATGTCGTATGCGATAATGGGAACGTCGCGTGCGAGAAAGTGAATGAATCCTCGTCTACGAATGTAAACAGGAAACGAAAGAGAACTCTAGATGCGTCGTCGAAATTATGGCACTGTCGTTTAGGCCATATTTCGAGGGGGAGAATAGAAAGACTAGTTAAGAATGATATTCTTTCTCCATTAGAGTTCTCAGACTTAGAACAATGCAGAGAATGCATTAAAGGAAAATATGTAAAGAAAATTAAGAAAGATGCCAAACGAAGCGCAGGAATTTTAAAGATAATTCACACAAATATCTGTGGTCCTTTTCCTGTGAAGAGTGTGGATGGTTATGACTCATTCATAACATTCACGGATGATTACTCCCGTTATGGATATATTTATCCAATCAAAGAAAGAAATGAAGCTTGGATAAATTCAAGATATTTAAGGCTGAAGTTGAAAACCAACACGATTTAAAGATTAAGATAGTCCGATCTGACCGTGGGGGGGAGTACTACGGTCGACATACCCCATATGGACAAGTTCCTGGACCTTTTGCAAGGTTTTTACAGTAAAATGGAATAGTGGCCCAGTATTCTACACCGGGCGAACCTCAGCAAAATGGAGTAGCTGAAAGACGAAACCGTACCCTGATGGATATGGTGCGAAGCATGATGAGCTATTCCACACTGCCATTGAGTTTATGGATGGAGGCATTGAAAACCGCCATTCATATTCTCAACAGAGTGCCAAGTAAGTCGGTGCCCAAAACACCGTACGAGTTGTGGACAGGAAGAGTTCCCTCACTAAACCACTTACGTGTGTGGGGGAGTCCTGCTGAGGCTAAAGTATTTAACCCAAACCTTGGGAAGCTTGATCCCAAAACAGTAAGTTCCCATTTCATTGGCTACCCTGAAAAGTCAAAAGGTTTTCGTTTCTACTGTCTAGACAGATATACAAAGTTTGTAGAAACGAGACACGCTGTCTTCTTAGAGGATGAAATGATGAGGGGAAGCATGGTAGCTCGAGAGATTGACCTTGAAGAGAAGCAGGCGTATGCGCCCACTCCGATGATTCAAGAGCCATTCTTCACACTACCTGCTGTCGCTGCACCGACGGTGCAAGACACTGTGGTGCCAGCACCTGTTATTGTTCCTCCTGTGGCAACAATGAATGAGAATGAGGAACATGTTCTTCAGGATCCTATAGAACCCATTGCCACAGATGAGGGGGAGCAACAACAGCCTCAAACAGAAAATGTACCAAATGAGGAGGCCCCGAGGAGGTCTCAAAGAGTAAGAAGATCAGCTATTTTTGATGATTATCAGATTTATCATACAGAGGAATTTCAAATGGAGGATGATCCCACCTAATTTGAAGAAGCCATGAGAAGCGAAAATTCTTCAAAATGGCTTGAGGCCATGGAAGAGGAAATGAGGTCCATGAAGGCTAATAAAGTCTGGGACTTGGAAATTATTTCTAAAGGAGCCAAAACAGTAGGATGTAAATGGGTCTACAAGACAAAGCTTGACTCCCAAGAGAATGTAGAAAGATACAAAGCGCGACTTGTGGCAAAAGGCTTTACGCAAAGAGAATGGATTGATTACAATGAAACCTTTTCTCCAGTCTCATGTAAAGATTCCTTCAGAATCATAATGGCATTAGTAGCATATTATGATTTAGAGTTACATCAGATGGATGTAAAGACGGCATTTCTTAATGGGGATTTGGAGGAAAATGTTTACATGGCACAACCGAAAGGTTTTGTCGTGGAAGGAAATGAAAGAATGGGATGCCGCCTAAAGAAATCGATCTATGGGTTAAAGCAAGCTTCAAGACAGTGGTACTTGAAGTTTGAAAGTACAATAAGAAAATTTGGGTTTAAAGAGAATGTAGAGGACAACTGTGTTTATGCAAAGTTTAAAGATGGGAAGTTTATCTTCCTAATCCTGTATGTGGATGATATCCTACTAGCTAGTAGTGATGTCAGTCTGCTACTGGAGACAAAGAAGTTTTTGTCCTCAAACTTTGATATGAAAGATCTTGGTGAAGCTTCGTTCGTTCTAGGGATCGAAATTCACCGGGATAGAAACAAAGGGACATTGGGACTGTCACAAAAGGCATACATAGAGAAAGTCTTAAAGAAATTTGGTATGCATAAATGTAGTCCTTCACCTGCACCTATAGTCAAGGGCGACAAATATGGGGATTTTCAATGCCCTAGGAACCAGTACGAGCTCGATCAAATGAAATCGGTTCCATATGCTTCAGCTGTCGGAAGCTTGCAGTATGCTCAAGTGTGTACGCGCCCTGACTTAGCGTTTGTTACCGGGTTACTTGGCAGATTCCAGAGCAATCCTGGAATAGAACATTGTAAATTGGTAAAGAAAGTCTTGCGTTATTTGCAAGGAACAAAAGGCCTCATGATGACATACAGAAGATCAGATTCACTCCATTCTGATTATGCGGGAGATGATAGAAAGTCGACATCCGGATATGTATTCACTCTCGCTGGAGGAGCTATATCGTAGAAAAGCTCAAAGCAAACCGTCACTACATCGTCCACAATGTATGCCGAGTTTGTAGCATGTTATGAGGCTACGGGGCAGGTGAACTGGCTAAAGAAGTTCATACCCGGTTTAAAAGTGGTTGACGACATCAATAGACCACTTAAGTTGTACTGCAATAATGAACCCGCAGTAACGTATGCCCACAACAATAAGTCAAGTGGTGCTGCCAAACACATTGACATAAAGTACTATGTTGTGAAAGATAAAGTCCGGGATCATATCATAAGTCTTGATCATATAAGTACCACAAAGATGTTAGCGGATCCGCTTACAAAAGGCTTACCACCCAACGTGTTCAGAGAACATGTAGCCGGCATGGGTTTAAGGGAAAGCCTATGATTCCTGGACTATAAAGGGCCCCAAAATTAAAGAATCTGTTTCAGAACAGAGATGTGTATTGTAGCTGTTAAATCTATCGGCGATTGACCGTGACGATGAAGCATGCTCTATGCACTAATCTGTGATGAAATGGGAAAGGAAGAAAAGGTATGATATGAGAGGAGATCAAGGGGGAGAATGTTGGATTGATCTCTCTCCCGATTAGCCCAACGGCTAATCGGGGCCTTGATCCGCGCCCTGATCGGGGGTGCCCAGCCCATCTATTGGCTGGTGGGCCCCGTCGCGCTGCGCAATAAATAAAGGGGTGGGGGCCGGCGGCTCAAGACACGAGGTTCGCCTGAGCCGCAAAACCCCACCGACACAAACCCTAGACCGATCTAGAGGGACGCGCAGTCGGCGGCGGGAAGCTCCATCGTCGTCCCCTTCACCGGATCTACGCCGCCGCCACCGCCCTCCTCTTCCCCGACCGTCGCTGCCCGTGCGCAGACTTCACCGACGAACCAGCGATGGCCAGCTCCTCCTCCAATGCATCGGACGGTCGGTACTTTCCTCTCCCTCTCCCCTTCTCTCTCGAATCAGATCTAGAACCCCCTTTGATCTAGACCTAGAAGATCCTAAGGATACACACCGAACACCACTGCTCTTGCCCGTTGGTGCAGCTTGCAAGCTCTCCCTCCGCCTCAACCACTAGTGCCACCCTCTTCCTCATCTCCGATGAGCTCCCAACTCTCCTGCACTGCCCTCCTTCCTCACCACTGTCCCTGCCACTTCCTAATCATTCTCTTCTTATTGCTCATCACCTTTCTTCAACCCACAGTCGGTGGCACCATCTCCTCCCCACCGTCACTCCTCCTCTCTCTATACCTTGGGAACCGATGAATCTAAACCCTAACCTAGGTAAACCCGATCCCTAACCTCGCCAAAGCGTCGCAGCAGTCTTGCCACTGGCCGTCGGGTGACTAGGAGGCATGAATCACGACGCAAAGATTAAAAAACTTGACTCGTATGTCTGGTGTCTACTCGCACTAGTGACTGATGTAGCTGTTCCAGTTTGCACAAACGTCTAAGCTAGCTTTTGGAATGGCTGTCTAGTGACCGTTAGAAAAACAGTAGCTGTCTAGTGTAAGCCAGGATAACTAGCAAGAGATGCACGAAAATGTCTTTTCTTGTAGTACGAGTATTTTGTATGTGTAAGGAAAATGGCTTGAGTTTCTAAGATCCTGAGAGGCTGTAAAGCGTTCCTGAGCCAGCAGAAGTGGACTTGTCGACGTGACCTCACCGGACAAAAACGACTTGTCCGCATCAAGGGGCTCGGTTAAGTATAGTTGAAGGAATTAATGTTAGCAAGTACGTCCCTTGATGGCACGATTAGCGTTTCCCGAATCAGATGGATTGGATACATGAGTCATTTGTTATGCCAGAAATTAGCAACTTTCTTCTAAAAGGAAAAAATAGCAAATTCGTTAAAAAGCTAAATATCATTTCTTTTGTACGATGTTCGTGCAATATTAGGAATTGATTCAATGATAAGACAATACTACAGGCCTGTTTGGAAGGTAGGAGTTCGGAAATCGAAATGTACACAGAAAACAGGTCCATTTGTATGTGAATTTAGAAATCTTTCCGCGTTCCGAACGGGCACGTAGGAGCGCAATCACTGCAATCGCAGCATCCACACTGACTATCTACACTTAACTGAACGTCTGTCTAAACTCTTAAGCGTGATTAGCAAGCATGTATTGCTTGTACTATAAGCCATGTTCTTTTTTAGCTTTTGGCTTCAGTTTTTAGTATTTCTATAGTAACTAGCTTTTAAACAAAATATTTTTTCAAGATAGAGTCTATTAGTTAATTGTAGTTCATACTGTACCGACTTTATTTATATTGGCAAAAACCACACGTGAGTTTCTGTTACTCTGTAATCTCTCGTATGAACAGCCCAAAAGCCATAAGTCACAGCCAAAAGCCGCAAGCCGCAGCCAAAAAGAATAGGCCCATAATAAAAGTGAACAACTTGTAAAGGTGGGGTTTTTTGGCTGTATCTTATATCTTATAGTTGTGACTTATAATTTTTGGCCTTAGCATTTCTGTGAACGAATCAAATATCGATAAGTCGCTTTAAAAAGGGTGTCCTGATAAATTATTTTAAAGCAACGACGAAAAAATTATTCTATTTATTTATTTAAAAGAAACAATAATTTATAAGACATGAGCTATAGATTCAAAAAAATTCGGCCGTAGTAGTAGCCCCACCGAAGCAGTAAGACGATGTCAAACTAAGCAGACCAGAGAGCCTAGAGGCATATGCCAGATAAGCTAAAGCTTGGGTTCGATCCAAGCTGCCAATCACCGACACCGAGCAAGGAGAACGAACCCGACCGTGCTCCGGTACGGTGCGGCTCATTCCCTCTTACACCTGCTGCCTCGCTCTGGCAGACGTGCGGGCTCCACGGTCTCCCCTGCTCCTGGCATGCTCCCCAGCTATATAAACGAGCACCACGCGTTGGCGCCCGCACCCAGCTCCTCGATCGATCATCCTCGCCTCCGAAATCCGAATCGAATCTCATCTGCACCTGATCGAGCTCTTCGATCGACACAGCCATTAGCCATGCAGGAAGCGATCATCTCTCCGGGCAACGCCGACCGCCTCCGCTCGGCCTTCGAGCTCAGGCAGTTCGCCTTCGGGGACCAGCAGCTCTCCTCCTCGCCGCGCTACCTTCCCAGCGGCGACGACACCCTGTACCGCTGCTCCTCCCCCTTCAGCTCCAGCTTCGGCTTCTCCTCGCCGTCGCCGCTCGCCACGTCCATCTCGCTCTCGCCGTCCTCCTCCGCCTCCCTCGTCGACGACGGCGCGGCGGCGGCCGCCGATGCCACCGGCCACCGGCTCCAGCTCGCGCTGCAGTACCTGGAGGTGGCCGACCGCTACGAGCTCTGCCTCTCCCACCTCGCCGAGGCAGCCGACGAGGCGGCGGCGCTCCGCCGCGAGAACGCCGAGCTCCGCGTCGCCAACAGCGACCTCGCGCGCCGCCTCGCGCTGCTCAGCGGCAAGCAGACCGCTGCCGTCGCCATCGCCGACGAGGTCCGCCGGCTCCGCCTTGGCGAGCAGAAGGCCGCCGTAGTGGCCGCCACCAAGGAACGCACGCCCGAGAAGCTCGTCGTGCTGCCGAAGAGCATCTCCGTCCGCTCGAACGGCTACCTCAAGATGAACCAGCCTGCCCAAGCAGTCGCCACGCCAGCCGCCCACAACCGCAAGCCTTGCGCGTCGAACCCGACCAACCCCAGTTCGGTGAGTCCCAGCTCCCGCCTCGCGAATTCCACAGCTCTGCTTGATTTGGCATTTGACACTGTTGCACTTGCTACGTACGACGCGCGAATCAAGCAGCAGCGCGCGTACGTGGGCACGGACGGCGGCAAGAAAGGCGAGGAGCAGAAGGAGCAAGGTGCGGGCGGCGCGGAGCTGGAGGTGTACAACCAGGGCATGTTCAAGACGGAGCTGTGCAACAAGTGGGAGGAGACGGGGGCGTGCCCCTACGGCGACCAGTGCCAGTTCGCACACGGCGTCGCCGAGCTCCGCCCCGTCATCCGCCACCCCCGATACAAGACCGAGGTCTGCCGCATGGTGCTCGCCGGCGACGTCTGTCCCTACGGCCACCGCTGCCACTTTCGCCACTCGCTCACGCCCGCCGAACGCCTCCTCCTCCGCCCTTAAATTAAGGCAGTGCACTGCCAGCCTTTTACACCACGTGTAACCTTTTTTTTACTGTCTCACGTCGAGTATATACAGTTATGCACACGAAAATGTACAAAAATTAATACGAACTTCGTAAATAAGATACAAGCAACATAAGAACATAAAGGAAATCGGATGGTAGAGTTAGTGGCCAGGGCAATATGAATATTCATATACAGGATTAGCCGTTCCGTCAGCTGTGGGTTCTTAATTAGGGACTTTTAAGTCAACTTTGTTCATATAATCCGTCTCGGGGGTTACTAGTTTAGGTGATAGTTTGTTTCTTCGATGCATTGAGGTCATGATACAATAAGGTCAGCAAGCTGTAGACTGGAAAGTACATCAAAAGTGCGAAGTGAAATTCGACCGGATTGCTTTGCTTGCATTGGATGCAAGGCAACGCGGCTGACGGCTGTCATTTTGTCTGTACGATGGGTAGTAGATCTTGTATAGGGGCTCTTTGATTTCTTCAGATTACCGTTCTGTTCTTGCAATTTCCATTATAATGGCCAGTGATTTTTGCAGTATATATGTTGGCATGATGCTGACAGCACTCTTTTTTCTGTAAAAAATCTATCTCTGAACTTTCTAATAAACCTTAACTATTGATGAATTAGCATTTGTTTAGTCATTTTGCATCCTGCCTCTTGATTTTTCCTATTTCGAAAGATCTGCTTTTCTCTCTGGTAGATATGGGTAAGGAACTCGCGCAACCATGAACATCCCATTGTCAAATGTTGGTCACTTCATTTCGGAAGAGAAAAAGGTTTCTCTACAATCTACAGCTCATCTCTGCAACAGAATTTGCACATCGCTTGCTTAACTTCCTGCAGTGAAGAAAATCGACTCCAACCTCATCAGCATGGTATTTTTTAAATAATACCTTTTTATTAATATTATATAAATATATTGTCACTAAAAATGACGACAGAGCCTTTATCGCCATTTGAATTTAGGATAGAGCTTCTATCGCTATTTCATCAAATGAATGGACGATATAGTGTCACATCGACGTCACGGTATCTATCACCATTTCAATTAGCGACATATAGACGAATCATCAATTGAAATGACGATAGAAACCTCCCGCCGCTTTAATCGTCATTTCAAATGGCAACAGAGGCTCTCGCACTCTCTGTTGCTATTTGAAATGATGTCGTCATTTGAAATAGCGACAGAAACCAGACCTATATAAAGCCTGTTTGATATGGCTGTGGCTTATGGCTTTTGGTTGAAATTTTTAAATTTTAGCTGTTTGCGACAGAGATTACGGCGAGAGAGATACTCGCTTGTGATTTTGGTTGATACAGATGTTGGATTTTTAACGTGTACTACAATTAACTTGTAAACCCCGTCTTAAGAAAATACTCTGTTTGAAAGTTAGGTACCGTAACAAAAGCCAAAAGCCGCTTTTAGAAGCCATAAAGAACAGGGCCACATAAGGCCTAGAAAGCCGGCTGAAATTCATTTAATTTGGTTAAAAAAAGAAAGAGGGGGTGTGGGGGAGGAGAAGAGAGGAGGAGAGGGGAAGAGGAGGAGTGGATTTCTATATGCTAGATATGAATTTTATGTTTCTGTGTAGATTTTGGGCCTCTTCTTTTCAGCTTCTAAAAGCTAGTTTTTGGCTATTCTACAGTAACTAGTTTGTGTTACTCCATACCGCACATGAGTTGATTGTAATACACAATGTAGCGACTTCATTTATATTGGTCAAAATCGCACATGAGTTTCTGTTACTCCGTACTCTCTCTCACAAACAACTCAAAAGTCATAAACTGCAGCCATAAACTGAAGCCAAAAAGAACAGGCCCTTTATTTTGAAACCATGGTAGGTTAGCAAATAAAATAATTAGATGTGTAATTATATTGGATAGTAGGTAGATATATAAATAGTGTTGTTCTACATATGTAGTTGTTTAGAGTAGTTTGTGTAGGATAAATTCTTGTAGAACTATTAATTTTTCATAGTCGTTAGTTGTAGTGCACCGATTAGTTTTAGAATATTAGATTTGTTAGTTAGGTCTATTTGAAATATGAAGAGTAGAATGTGTGTAGGATTCATTATTAATTATGTGTGTTACATAGATGAATCATGCATGGTTATTTTGATTTTTACAAGACACATACGATTGCTTGTCTTTCTTTAGGGTATTGCAAGTTAGAAAAGTCCCCTTCTAGGTAAATTTCTTTGTGAGTAGTGGATTTGATATTAGGTCTATTTTGCCTTTATTTAACTGAATGAGTAGCTGTCATTAACATCATATTAGTTATCGAAATGATCGACAGGTATGACTGAACAAGTAGCTTTCAAAATACACTATGGAGAAAGGGTTCCGTGGATAGGTGCAGAAGGAGTCGATTTGTACGATTTTCCATCTGTGAAGGGTAGTCTGTCAAATGTAGAGCAGTGTTCATGGGGCACTGTTATACGATGGTTGTACTAGTTATTCTCGCTAGATCATGCGTTGCACAACCTAAAGTTGCATGGCTTACTACCTAGGCATGACAATGCATATACTAGGAGTTAATGGAACCGAAGGGGAAAAATTTGTGGAGCTCATACATGAGATTAGCTAAGGAGCATGGATGGTCACTAGTCTTACTAGCCCAAGCCTTTGAGGAAGTCCCTCCGGCTTATGTGATGCAGGAAGATGCCAGTGATGGTCATGCCGAAGAAGTTGGGCAATAAATCCAAAGTGCGCCATACTATTTAAACCAAGAAGGAGGAGGTGATACCGACTTAGTTGAAGCTGAGATTGTAGACCTTCTTATAGTCAAGGTGCATCGTCTCGCTGATGTTGTGCAGGAGGCTGAGGAACGATGTGGTGTAGGCGTTGCCACGTGCTCGAGGGGTCAGGCATAGCGCACCGCGCACATCGCACACTCCCACTACACCTCCTCCAGATGTGGTGGGAGGATCTTTTTGGCACCGTACTGTCCCTACTCTGGTCTCAAGTAGCATTGTGTTAAACATGTGTTACATAATCTTCCTCATGAAGTTTCATACTAACGACTATTTTTTTAAGGAGCACAGTTCCACGGGGCGGCTAAGTACACCCAGATGTAACCAGGTATACTATTCCATCCCCGTTGCATGTGCTTGACTTTAGGAACACATTTCAATTGTATCATATCTTCCTTGTAGGTCAGCATGCCCATCTTAAGGACTACGTGGAGGGTACATCAGCCCACGGGACACAAGGCAAACAACGACAAGCAATGGGGCACAGTTTGACAATGATGATGTTCCAATGGATGCCTGGTTGGCTAAGCCCCAGAGGACGAGGTAGCCCCATGTCCAAGGGGGTTCACAACTCTCTGATGCGCTAGGACTGGGCCAACCGATCCAACAGGATGTTGTGACTCCTACACCTCCTACTTGTCTAGCTTGGTCACTGCATGCACCAAACCACTGGACCTACCTATCTGGTCATGCACAGTGCCAGCCCAAGGTTGGGGCCTCTCGTGGGGTAGAACCTAGGAGGAACCATGCATAAGTTCCTTACAGTTAGTTGGTCCTTGTAATACGTTGCCATATGTTTGCCACGTTCTATGATACCTGCGATGTTATGCTCCTCTTTATTCTAGTTTCTTTATATTTCTGCTATGATTACGAGATAGCTTCTCCTTCTCAGTAGAGCAGCGAAGGGGTAATGGTAACACTATGCATCACGACAAGGCGATTCTATAGACTTTCATTTAGAAAATGGCAACACCATGCTACCTCTCTTTTTAGCCTGAAGAGACAACACTTTGACTAGCTTTTTTCAGACTAAGGAGGTGGTGTGCTGCCACCTCGTTTTTAGATCAAAATGACTGCACCTTGCCCCCACATACTCTATGTGCCTCAAATCTGTTGCCCACAATGAGAGGGCCTATAAATTGTTCCACTCAAAGAACCCACGTATCTCCAACCACAACATGGTGGATAGGATGGGTAGCTCAAGGTGTGAGAGGGGACAACGGGCATGGACTGGGTTTCGAAGTCGTGGCCCTTACCTAGAAGGCACGCACATCTACGGTCCCTTAGACCCTTGAAGAATTTAGCCCATCATTATGAATTAATGATATGTTTTAATAATTAATGATAATCATATAGTGGGACTAATATTTTTTATGAGTTTGGTGAAATAGGTTGTCCCATGATGATAAAGACTTTGGATAATGTCATGAGTTGATTATCATCAAATCAATGTTTGGGATGAAGGATGACATCATGTGTTGATGAGCATCAAGTCAAGATCTTAAAGAGAAGTTGATCATCGAGTCAAGCGAAGACCATCATGTTTTGATAGAGGGCAAGTGAAGGATGCATTATGGCTTGATGCAAATTGAGACAAGGACCTAGATTTGAAGTGAAGATATTCGTTATCAAGCTTTAAGAAGGTGCGTAAGGCAAAGATATAACTAGCATAGGCTAAGGATGTTTCTTAGTCATTTTATCGGGCTTGGTTTTTGGTGAAAGAATGGATTGCTAGTATAGGTTTTCATATTATTAAGAGGGGCAATGTCTAGTAGCTCGAGTCTCATCATGTGTTGATAGCTCAATCTCACTTGCTCTAGCTTTCCATGATATGATGCTAGTATTTGTGAATGTAGTTTTCAAATAGTTCAAGTTCATGCATCCAATTCTTGTAGCATGTGACTAGAGTTTACAAAGGTGTTTTGCAAATGGTTGATCCATGCACCTACTCCTTATGGCATGATGCCTAAGTTTACAAATATGTTTTATAAATAGTTAAAACTCATGCATAATCTATACTATTATAAAAGGAAGTTTGTCCATTCACCACCCTCCCTCATGCGTGCAGTGCTCCTCCCATCCACCAATCGCACCCAACACGATCCCACAGAAAACCAGCCCTAAAAAATTAGAAAAGACCCAAAGAAAACCATGACATGTGGGCCATCATGTCCCACCATGTCAGCCCCTAACCAATGCCCAGAGCCAGGAAACACAACCATGGGCATCATCCTCCCTAGTCCCCACTCCTAACCCCAAACCCATGCGTCTTCCCCAATCCCCATCGCAAGGCCGCAAACGCCAAACGTCGTCACCCTCCCCACCCGCTGCCACTGCACACTGATCGCCCCTCATCCTCCACCCATAGCCAATGTGAGCTCCTCCCTTTCTTCTACGCTGCACCATGCCGCCTCCCCTCATGCATCAGCATCCTTGATTCCCCTTCCTCCTTACCATCGTCGCCACGTCTTGCATCCATCTTGCAGCTGCACACATCGGAGGTTGTGGCAGCAGCTTATCAAATTGGAGGCTATCCATATTTCTAGAAAGGTGAGTGACACCGTCACGGCCTCCACCTATATGGCAGTAGGTGGCCGTGGGACTGCCTAGTAGCAGAGTAGAGGCATGATTCCACCATTGTTGCCTACTCCTATGTTGATGATGACGGCTACCTCATGTACCCCTAGCAAGTAGATTGTCATCAAGGAGCTCAAGTTCGAGGAGGCACAGAGAACTCCGCCAAGGGTATGTTGATCCCCAAAGGCCATGAGCAATGGCAAGCTTCTAATCGAACCAGCTATACAACCATGAGTGACAAACAATCTCATAGTAGCTGCAGTTTGTCTTTCCTCTATCTAATTTGTAGGTGTTGTGAGTCATTCACCAGCCTTCTGTTCTCAATGCGGATGCCGCACTATCCACTTTGATTCTACTGAGTGCCAGTGATGCCACAAAATCTGGTGGTGTCATCCTCCTATGGGATGCTTCACACTTGCCAAGTGCTAGAATACGATGCTCTCATTTGCTCCTTCACCAACTACCCAGCTTGATTGCACTAGCACATTTCTTTCCAACCACCCAGGTTGAGTGCACGATGGTTGGAAGCAAGGAACAAGCATACGCACTCAGAGATTGCCTGCTTTGATAAGGTGGTAGCTCTTCTCCTTTTCCATACATAAGAATGAGGTAAATATTTCTATATGTTCCCCTCTCTTCCCCTTTGTTGCTTTTCATTCTTGCTTGCTTGGATTTTCTTGCTCTTGATATTTTGCCTCCATAAGAATTTGGTGGATCTAGGGGTGGAAATGGATCAAATACAAATCGCATAGTGCTCTTACCACATTTGTATTCAAATTTTGTAAATGAATACAAATTAAAATTCGAATATTCTTGAATACAAATACGAATCAAATATTGTTTTTTTAGAGAAGACAGTAGGAGAGGCTCCTACTATGTTATATTAAATAAATAAAAGGTATTTATAAGAAAGAAAAATAATTAGAGTAAAGTATTACAGAGTTGTTAACCAAGAAGAAACTGAAGCTCGAAGATTGTCTTTCACTCTGTGCAAATGCAGAATGACTTCATCAACAAAGGAGGTTTTCCATTTGACAATCAAGGGAGTTATGTCTTCGAAAATTTTCCCATTCCTTTGTTTCTAGATATGCCAAGAAGCAATGACAAAAATCTCCATGAAGTACATAGAACCAAAGTTTTTGTGAGCTTGCTAGAGCATATCCATAATGTCCAAAGAACAAGACCATTGGTTCCCTATCTTATTCCAACAATTGTTATGAAGGGACATGTGAAGAAAAGGTCATGAGTTGTTTCTTCTTCCATAGCATGGCAAGCACATAATGAGAATCGAATATCATAATGAATACAAATTTGAAGCAAATATCTACTCAATTCATTCGAATCTAAATATCCTTGTAACTTATGTAGTATGAAGATATTAATGATATTTTATCTTTGTACAGTAATGCTTAATCATTCTAATTCATTTACTTCTCCTAAAGAAACACAAATTCATATTGTATTAAAAAAACTTTTCCAACTATTTAGTTGTATTGCAATAAAATATGTATATTGCTTTGCCGAATATGAATATGGACACAAATACTCTGGATAAAATAATATTTTCGGATCGTAAAAGTCCATACTATATTCGTATCCATATTTTTATGTGAATTTGAACATGAATATGAATAGGAGAGAAATTGTTAATCGAATGAAAAAATATATATTTTATTCATATCCTATCGAATACAGTAACTAGATAATACATATAATTTATATCCATTTTCCATCCCTAGGTGGATCAAGGCCATTTGATTGGGGTCCGAGGTTGGGTGATAAAGTCACACAAGGGCTCCCACCACAATTTAGTTGATTTCATCCTAGTCAGGTGATTATCCTTTGCTTCATATTTGAAGATGTAGTCAACTGGCTCTCCTATAATTATGAGAAATTGGCTCTTTTGTTGTTAGGTCAACCCAGAATTCTTTCCATGTAAGGCCTTTGACTTCTAATATTGAGGAGGTATTATTCACCAGCAGCAAAGTAAGGCGTTCTGCTACTCATCTTGGTTCATCTTTGTTGCTTATTTGTAAAGTAAAATGTGTGCATGTTATCAGGAACCTTGTGTGCTGTGCTTCCCTGTCAAGTATTTTTAGATAGGTTAATTTTCTATGATTTATGCACCTTAAGTAGAGAAGGTGGGAAAAGTTGTTGGAACTTTCGAAAAAAGTGGCTAATACAAATTATTTTTTTTATGGGAAATAGTAGGAGAGGCTCCTACTACACTATATTAAATAAATAATAATGTACAAGAGAGGAGGGGAGTAAGAGGAGAGGAAGAATAGAAATAAAATAGAGAAGAATCAGATGGATCGAAGCCAAGAAGAGAGCAAAGATTGAGTGGCTGGCTTGACCCTATGCAATAGCAAGGAAGCGGCTAATGCAAATTATTGTTCTCGATGTTATGTAATTAGAAGTATGGAGATTTGTTGAAGTATGCTTGCATCTACATGAAATAGCTTTGTTCATGATTGATGAAGCGTTGATTTGCATGTTTTTATATGCCATATCTGTTTTTCTTTGAAGAGATCTCAATGTGCGCAAAGTATGAATTAGTTTTGCTAAGAGCCTTTGTTCAGATAATTTTGGTGCTCCACAATAGAATATGTAATTTGTTTTTCTTTGGAAGGATTTTTGTGTGCACAAATGATGAAGCTCCACAAATTAATCTGAATTTGAGGTTATTGCTCCCTCGGGCGATAGAGTTTTCATTGTTGTTTTTTTAAATGTTAACTTTTAAGTTGACTGCCTAGGTCCTAAATGCAACTTTTTATATGTTCTACGTGCAACTTAATAAACATACAATTCAATGTTTCAAATGGTTGCAAGTCAATCTATACGGTGGGGGTTGTCTTGAAAAGGATCAGGCACTACCACTAGCGACCTGTTAAACCGTAGATAGGTCCTCCCTCCAGTCATAAATACATGTCATTTTTGACATTGACATGATCCCCAAAATAAAACTTTTTATTTGTAACACCTAATAAAATTATAATATTATGAAAGTACTTCTTGAGACAAATCTATATATATGATTTTCATGTATCTGATCTAAATATGTGAAAAGATATGGATAATCAAAGTTTTGAAAGCTTAACTATACGCATCCCAAAATGACATGTACTGTGACTAGAGGGAGTAAGTCCTTTGGCCATTGACAAATGTTTTATTTTGTGATGATGAAAATGTTCTAAAATGGTTGTATAATCATAGGCAAAATTTGTGATTTGATGATCACATGTCCAACATTTGATCATGAAAACATGTCCTTTGGTGCTGAACAATATGTCCCATCACAATCCTTTGTTTCATGTATTGGCTCATGTATGCAGTTCGGTTCGCGTTTCATAATACTGTATCTTATTACTATTGATCGAGTTTTCTAAGGAATTGCTTGCTAGGAGTAGTATCAGAATATTTTCTACGCCAGGAAAGGATGGAGCTTCAATTCAGCTAGCATATTTACCAAAAAAATTGTCTACAAAGATCTTCTTACATCCTAGATGTCTCATATATTTTATTTATACTAATGTTGCAAAAGAAATAATGTCAACTACTAAATGTGGACATATGTATCCTATTTGATGTCTTTACGACCTTGTGCATATATTTCACTATACGTGTGTGAGAGATAAAATTAATATTTGTGGTATGGTTTTAGATCATGCTTGATTGTATGTATCATCTTCTTTTGAACTCTGTTGTAACATACGGACACCTTACTAGTTCTTGTAATATGTGACTTAAGTTTACGAATATATTTTGCAAATAGTTCAATCCATGTCTCAAATTCATGTGGCAAAATTTTAAACTATGCAAATATATTTTGCAACTTATCGTGAATCATGTTTTAACCCTTGTGTGCATGGTACTATAAATTGCGAATGTGTTTTGCAAATTTGTTGAAGTACATGTACTCTTGTCTCTACTAAAAAATGCAGTGCGATATGACCAGGCCAGTACAACTGGCTTTGTGTGAATGATCAGACCGGTCGTGCGGTATGACCGCACCTTATGTGGTGGTATGACCGGAGATACAACTGGCTCTGTATGAGCGCTTGGACCGGCCGGTGGTATGACCGACTTTGTATGAGCAGTCGGACCGGCTCTAAAGAGCAGTTCGACTAGACCTTGCGGTACTACTAGGCATTAGTTGCTAGTAGTAGTTTTTTAGAAAGCTTTGTTATTTGGCTTTTTGTTGAGCGGTCTAACCAGCCTTGCTGGTAGTTAGATCAAAACCTGTGTGGGTGGTTTGACTGGCAGCGCCTGTAACGGCTAGTTTTCTAGCCACTACAGAGGTCGCGGTAGTACCGACCATTAGTTAGCAGTAGTACCGCCCTCAGGCCAATTTTACTGATTTCTTGTTCCAACGGCTAGTTTCTTGGTGTGGTGGTACAGATAACCCCTTATGATCGGTTGGGAAGAAAGTTGTTGAACCTATTTCCATCCCCTTGAGCTAGTGTGAGCATTTTCTCTCAATTATGCATGTGTTGCACCTTGTGAGTAAGGAGAGAGGTCTCTAGTTATATGAGTTGCTTCTAGAGGTGGATATCATATCCACTTGAGCTTATGTATTTCTTGCATTTGGTGAGAGTTAAGCAAGCGGCTTGACTTATTACTCTTGGAGGTTATCGACTCCTAGACGACATTAGAGGTATTGTGTTTGGTCATCTCTTCAAAAAAAGTTTGTGAAGATGCTCGGCGTGTTGTGAAGGTTAGAGTTCATCTACTCGGAGGGAGAAAGAGCTACCACTAGTGGAAATTAAGGTGTTTGGCTTAATTCATGAAATCATTCCAATTCGTTTGGGCTTATCTCAATGTGGATTAGGAGAGACCGGTAAGTCTCTGAACACCATGGTAAAAAGAAACCGTGTCATTTATTGTTTGATTTCTTGTGCTCAACTTACATACTTGCAATTTATATTCATAGAAATTGAATAGATTGCTTGTCACCTTAGAATTACAAATCTTGACATAAACTTAATGTGTTGCTACACTTTGGTGAAACTAGTTGTTTTAGGCCTTAATTATGCAAAACTGATTTGAGTCATATTTTTGCATTATAGACTCGTTTTTGCTAAAGACATTTTTAAAAGCACCTATTTACCCCCTCTAGGCAGTCTCCTCGACATTACAAGCCTCAATCTACTGCTCCAAACCAGGGTCCTACACCCCTATAAATCCCCTTCGCAACTACCACACATCCTTGAGCCTTGTCCATAATGCAAGCACAAACTTGGTGTGGTGGTCAAGGTTTTTGACGACGTGGGGAACCTAGGACGTTGATTCTTTCACCACCCTCTGTTCATAGTAAGTCGTTCATTTCCTATCTGTACTTCCATGTATGAATCGCTTGTAATTACCTCGTCTTCCTTGCAAGCCACAGATTGCAACTTCACCAAGTATGTGGATCAACAGTATCTAATATCCACCCAGGTTTACATTACACTATCTAAATCCACCTAGAAGAGCTGCGGGAGGAGCTCCAGACCGAGAGGATCTGCAACAATGGCCTTCGTAGGCTACAAGCAGAGGATAAGGGAGAGGAACAACGAGGAGGTGGTCCACCTTGGCAATGACTAGCATTCATTCTATTGTTGTGTCAACCTGAGCTACAATTGGGCCTGCCACTACTGTGACAACCAGCCATGTCCATGCCATCTTGACTACCGCCACTCCATGTGGGTGCCTTACGGTATTCCATTATCGCATTAGGGTGTTCACCCGCAAGCCCTATTAGATCTACAACCATCATGTCGTTTATATTCCACAAGGTGCACATGCATCTTAATTGTAGTGAGGTTGGTTGGGTCGTGTATTTTGCCATTTGTACCATAGACGTAGCTATGTATAGATGCTTCATAGCCTGAGTGTGTAACATGCTAGCTTTTCTCAGTGATTTGACAACTCACACTTGTTTGTCTCAACAATTTGACAACTCTCACTAGCTTTTTAGTGAATTAATAGCTTGCACAAGCTTTTCTAAATGATTTGACAACTCTCACCAGTTTTTCTCAGTGAATTGACAACTCTAACCAGCTTTTCTTAGTGAATTGACAACATGCACATGCTTTTCTTAGTGATTTGACAATGGTGTGACCTTTCCTGTGCCCAAAGATTCACTCTTGCTAATGTGAGTGTACTTCTATTTGTCAAAAATTACTCCCCAACACTACACACTAACCTCTTATAAAAATGAGCCACACCCCACAACCACAACCAACACTCTACTCAAGTTAAACTCAAAAACAAGGGAAAGGTGAGAGATAACAGAGCTAGAGGAGGTCACTCCACCGGGGTTAGAGATATCAGACTACGGAGAGATGCTTTGGAAGTGAAAGTGGGTTGCTAACAAGGCAGGAACCTACCATGATTCTTCTTGCAAGGCTGCACTTGTACCACTAGAGTTTTCACACCCACAATGTGACTGTAGTAATCCAACAAAGATCATTCCATCAACACATCCAGACACAGCTGCTCGGGTGTACTACACATACGGGGATTACCGCGTAAGTGAATGTCACGTATTAATATTTCATATTGCATGTTGCATTTTACATATTGCTAGCTTTCTTAGTGCACAATGGCAATCGTCAGAGCGTTGCAACTTCTTTCAATGGATCGACATGCTCAACTACGCAATGGTGCCCGAGAAATTCATCCATTTGAAACTTTATACTCTAGAGGACAACGGAAAGGCCGAGAAGGGGGAGACAAGGGAAAGGTGCCAATGGCCCCCAATGCCCCTCCTGAACATAAGATTATTTCAGACTCAGACAAGCGTGCAGATCAGGAATATGAGTATTGGGTTTTCATGTACGGGGATCAATGGAGGAAGGCCAAAGCCTGTGTCCACAGGGGAGACAAAGGAAAGGCACTGATAGACTATGATGCATAGGATGTATGACTATAAGCCTGACTTCTTTTCCATCCCCTAGTGAAAAGCGCATATGTATCATAGATGTAGTTTAGATTGATGGTTCATGCATGTTGGCATTTGTATCTAGCAATAGTGAGGCAAATGTATACACCTAACTAAACTCTACACGTTGTGTAATTTGCACATTCATTATGAAGTGCTATATCGAGCCTGAAATGATTTACTTAAACAAAAATCATTAATGTAACCTGAGATGTACTAGTCAAATTCTCTCTTTAATAGTTAGCTATTATTTTATTACTAAAACCAGAAAAATGATGATAGAAGCTCTGCCCGCCAATTGGACTAACGACAGAAGCTTTGTCGCTAATTGGATTGATGACATGCCTCTATCATCAATTCAATTGGCAATAGAGGTTCTATCATTAATTCACTTAGTAACAGAGACCTATTGATTGCTATACGGGACTCCACATAGGAGTGTCGCCATTTCAAATAGCCACATAAGGTTATTTATATAAATTTTTAGTGATGATATATATTTATATAATATTAATAAAAATATATTATTTAAAAAATCTTTGTTCCTCAAATACACTAATAACAATAAACAACAATCGTAGTTAGTGGTGTTAGTATTGATCGGTCACAGTTCTACTGCTATCATGACGTAAAATACTGCACCTATTATACATGTGATGGCGACTGCCGAGTGCTGAGTAATAGAGAGATATCAAATTGCTGACATGCATAGAATGAGGTACCCATAATCAGTGCGAAAATCGCGAACCAACTAAAAATTAAGGAGTATTCTGATATAATAATTCGTCAATAAAGATGTATTTTAACGAAAAAATATGTATACGAGGAATTGTATGTATCAGGTTATTACAAATGAAATGCATCTTTGTATCCCTTTTGGAAAAGAATTCATCTTTCTACGGAGACTTATCATTGGGCATCGAATTAGCGTGTGTTTGGTTTGGAGACAGTAGGGATAGAATGGCTTCATCCCTGTTTTTAAGGACGAGACCGTCTCCGTTCTTTGTTTGGTTGTAAGGGATAGGACTGTCCCCGTTTTTTGTTTGGTTCTGGGACATCAAAATATGGGATGAGTCATCCGATGTGTGGGGCCCTTTTGTCATCCTCTTGTTTTTGAGAGGCGAGGAAGAGGGACGAGCCTATCCCCTCGTTTTTGAGGGACAGGGGCATCCTCGATTTAGGGGAATATTCCCGGGATATTCCCCAAAGGGGATGGACTCTGTCCCTGCTGACTCCAATCCAAATAGGTCCAAATCTAGAATCACTCTGTCCCATCCCCTATTATCCCTAGAACCAAACACACCCTTAAGGAAGAGCGGGTCAGGCCCACATGATTGTGCAGGCCCAATCCATCTATTTTACACGATAGGCTAAATGATCCCTGAAGCAATATCCATTCTAATGGCAAGACAAGCCCCAGCGCATGCTGTCATGCCACCAACCTGGAAGCTGACAAATCTAGTAATATTATTTTCGCATGATAAATTCAAATATTTCTATGTATGTTAACAGTTAATTTTCCTAAAAGATTAACGGTATATATTTAAAACGAAATCTAAAAAAGAACAAAGGAACACCAGCCAAAGCTTTAATTAGAGCGTTGTTTTGGTAGTACTCAGAATTTTGGGGGCTCAACCGAACCACCCTGAAATCAACTAGATCGATCTGCCATTGAGAAAGGCCGGCAAGCTACAATGTCTCGCATGCAAGCCCTGGAAAATAAATTACACATTTGACATTTCAGTGGCTTGTCTTGCGTGGTAGCTAGAGGTGGAAATGGATCGGATACGATGGAATAGTCTCAAATACGAATACGAATTCATATTTCTAAAATGAATACAATACAAATTCGAATATTCTCAAATACGGATACAAATATTCTCGAATACGAATACGAACATTTTCGAATACGGATTTTGCTTACCACATTCGCGTTTTCGCATATACGAATGTCGGATAAAACGAATTATCCGTTACCGTTTTCCACCCCTAGTGGTAGCTTGGTAGTTGACTACCTAGGTAAGGTACCTTTTTTGTTTTTTTGAAGAATTAGGTAATGTAGCTAGGCCACGTTCGTTTCGATTTTAGCTTCTGGTTTTTAATTCACTATTCCTTAATTTCATCTTTTTCTGACTTTTTTTAGCTTTTTCTTTTTTCCTGTTTTTCTTTACATTGTCTGTGATGGGCTAATATATTTTTCTATTTTTATTTTTTAAAATTTAATTATACAAAAAAACTACCAGTAGATACAACGCAAAATAAACTAGTTACAATAAAAAAATCATAAGCCAGCTAACAAAAAGCCAAGTTGAACTTATGGGGTCAGTTGACCCACATGTTTTTGCCATTCAATATTAAATTTGTCAATATTCATATCAAACTACACAAAACTTCAAAGATTTTAGAGGAATTGACCATGGTTTTGATTTTGGCTCCGCCGCTGGGTACCTTGTCCCATGCATGCCAAAAGGTACTTGCTGGAGAGGCGATAGAAGTGATTCCTAGCCTTTAGCATCACCTCGACGCTAAACTAATATTTTGTGTGACCCTCAAGAAAAGCTTGGAATAATTAACGAGATAAGCAGACAATAACATAGGCACCGGCGGTGACACGTATATATAAGGCACGCAGCAAGGCGCCTCTCCACCCATCATCCATCACCCGCACACAGACCACACGTACGTACGGGAGCTTGCAACCATTTGATCGAGCTCATCATGGCGAGCTGGCCGGAGGTATCAGCGAAAGCCACGGCGGCCGGGCAGCGCCGCGACATCGAATTGGATTTGGACCCCAAGCTCGAGTGGCAGGACGCCGCCAACAACTATACGCTTCGCTTCGACCTCCCAGGTATATCTATATTTACATATGCATAATTGGTGCCTTGGTGGGATCAAAGTTTCCTTTTTCGCTTTGAGGATGTAAGTCTGATGGAGATCGACGAAATGAAATATGTTATCTGGTATGTGTATGCTTCAACTTCAACAATTCTTGGTCAATTGAAGGATTCAAGAAGGAGGAGTTTCGGGTGCTCGTGGACCCCTCCGGCAGGCTGACCATCCGTGGGCAGCGCCCTGCCGGGTACGTGCGGGTCAACAAGGTGATCCAGCTGCCCCCCACGGCCGACCTCGACAGGATCGCCGCCCGGTTCGACGGCAGCGCGCTCCACCTCACCGTGCCCAAGCTGCCAGTCGGCGCGGCAGAGACGGTGAGGGCGAGGATGGCGGAGGCGAAGACGTTGGCGTGGTGGGAGATGGAGATGGAGGAGCAGTCCAAGTTGAACAAGGGGGACGTGATCGCCACCGCTGTCGCCGCCTTCGCGCTCGGCGCCATTGTCACTTTCAAGCTCTTCTCGGCCAGGAATAGTTGAAACATCATACCAGATCGATGAGCCTTATAATTGCAGCCTTAAGCCTTCCTGCATGCGTGTATGTAACATATGTACGTATGTGCACAGTACAAGATGGGGCGTGTGTGCACGACAGGGAAGTTATATGATCGATGGATGGGCCAAAATTGAATGAGCAACTGAAATTAAACCCGAAAACAGCTAAAAAGATTGTTGAAAACTTCAAACGGATTACTTAAAGAGTTGTAGAATCACATGGTACACCTTATCAAGCAATCGCATTTTTAGATGGAACACCGTGATTCCATTAACTAGTGCGCAATAGTTAATAGAATCATAGTATTCCATCTTTAAAAAAAAACACTCTGCGAGCACATATACCAATACAATGCTCCGTGTTTGGCATAGAGAGAGTTGGGATTCGAACGCATGAGTGACCTCCCGCCTTTGTCTTTCCCTGTTCATCTCTGAGACGTCCAAAATTTCAGCGCAATCTCTGACATATAATTTTACCTCCAAAAGGAACATATAATCTCACAATCAAACTGTCCTTGAAGGGATTATATGCTTACTTCAATTATTGGGGACTACAGCAGAGCCAGCCCGTGCTTATGAATGTACAAATGAAACGGATCACAGAGATTAACTAGAAACCAAGAACGGAACACCGATGCAAGGTTGTTGTAATTAATAGACGCTATCTTCCTGGCCGTGTGCAACATATAACAATTAGTCCAAGTCGAATTTGCTATCGCGCCCGTGATGCCTGGAGCATGCCCGCAAGGTCCCTTGACGCGAGGACGGACTTGTACATCTCGATGACGAGCCTCTGCCCCAGCTCCTCGGGCTTCTGCCGCGTCTGCGCCTGGCTGCGCGACCGGCGCACGGGCACCCGCTTCTGCCACAGCGTCTCCGTCCCGCTCGGCAGCGACAGCGCCGCGGCCGGCTGCTTCTTGGCCACGCCGAGCATGATGTCCACGTACGCGTCCCGTATCCGACCGAGCACGCGCGCGGGCACCGTCGCCGCGGCGCGCGGCGCGGCCGGCGCCTTGACGCGCACCCGGAACATGCCGCCGAGCCGCACAGACCACGGCCTGCCACCGCCCCCGAGGCGCACCAGGTGACTCGTGCCGCGGCCCGCCGCGCCGCCGTCCACGCGCTGGTACTTGCGCCGGCGCCAGTAGGACCGTATGCCCCTCGTGAAACGGATCGGGAAGGCCTCCGCTTCCATCGTGCGCACGTTCCCTCGTCCCTTGGTCGCGTCGGGTTGGAGCGTGTCTGGTAACGAGAGGAGGATTGCTCGGTTGATATGCAGAACGCCATTCCAGCGCAGTCCTTTTATACACGGGTTCTATAAAGCTGCTGCCGTCACGTGCGCACACAAAACAAATCGCAACGGGGACTTGTTCAGCTCGTGCAACGTTCGCCGGCGGCGGATATAGGAGAGCTGGTAGGTGAGGCGTGGTGTTTTCCTGCGTCAAGCTACCGGGAAGCAACGTTACAACGGCAAATAATTATTCAACTCCCTCTTTCGGGCATGAACAGTCCTTCAGGAATATAGGATGTATACTTCTATAGTAGTATAATATGAACTATGGCTGCTGGCATGGTCAGAGGCTCGGTCGCGAAATAAGTTTGAGTTAATTAGTCTGTTCAAATGAACATGATGAGTCAGGGGCTCAGGATAATGTGGTTAGTAAGGACTTGACCAGGTGTAGGGGAAATGGGGATTCAGTCAGCTCGATCCGGTCCACCAAAATGTCTGTGACGCGTGTACACGTGCTTAATCGGTTGCTATCAGTTTCGGTTTTATTACTGTTGGAAGAAGCTCACTTTTTTCTTCATTGCAGCGGCAAAGTTGTTGACAATGCCGGTAACTAATCATAATAAAGCAACATGGCAAGACGAGGCACGAGGGAAACGAACACGCTTCATCTAGGGAAAAAATCAGTCAAATGGTATGTTTCTTATTTGTTGTATGCGCCGATCGAGTTCTGACTATGTCGAGTATTTCTTTCTTCCTACTCCGAATGACGGATATGGGCAGCACATATGGTCAATAGAAAGTTAGGATTTAATCACAGGTGTCGGTTGTGTTTGTTGCGGTGGGTGACTCCGTGACCGGATTGGGGCATAATTGTGGACGAGGTATTTATTTTAGGAGCAAGAAATATTTTTTTATAGGGTTTTACCTGCTTTGAAATGGGCTACATATCACGATTTCTAACTCATTTATTAAACTCACGGAAGGTATGTGATACTATGCCGACGATAGTATGATACTGTAATTTGTTAGAATATGATTGTGATACGGCCCCGCCGTGAAGACAGCGGGGCCGTCAAGACACTGTTTGTCAAAGCGGCGTCCCCAAAACAAATAGACAATCGACAATTATGGACAGGATCAACGTAAGACAGAGCAAAAAGGAAACAGTAGATCTCAAACTATCAATAAACCAGGAAAAACAACAGATGTAATAAGAACGGCAGATCTGACGAAATGAGGAACACCTGAAACTACCAAGAGATTCACACACAAGGTGGCTAACAAAAACTGATAATGAATTAACACACAACACCAATCATGATAAGAACAATCGACAAGATTGAAATGGAATAATGGATCAATGCAGAAAAAGCAACTGCCAGCAGATCTGGAACTATTAATAAACCAGGATAAAACAAGAGATGCAATAATTAACAAAACAGCAAATCTGATGAAATGACCACAGCCTTGACACTATCAAAAAAGCCTAATAACAACCAGGATATGCAAAAGCACTAGCCAAGAAAAGTAGTAAACAAGGGGTGCAAGTCTCAAGATCAAACAGAAAGCGCAAACACAAGGAGATGATGGAAAGGATATTCTGCAAATCTAGCACTTAACCAAACATATCACCTAAGTTTCATACTTGTTACATATTGACAGCATAATATAGTCTGAGCAGCACGCTACCATACAATCGTCGATGTGGAACACGTGCATTTGATACCTCACGGAAATGAAATACGAAAGAAAGTAGTTCTCTTAACAACAGAGGAAGTAGACAAAAAAGGGATAAACAGCATAACACACGAGAAGAAAAATTTAGAGCTTGTCCTCGAACTCCGAGAGAGGGGTCATCTGTTCCTTCAGACCCTTCCTCTTGCGGATATCTGAGACCAGCTGCGCTGCCTGCGAGCCTGCCTCCAATGGATCAGAAGACATCATGTCCCAATGGTCAAACACAGACTGAGGGAAGGCCTGGCCAGAGGTTGCCGCCCTAAGTGTGCTCGAGAACCCAAAGGACTCAATAACAGGAAGGTAAGCCTTGATGTTGTACAGTGGAGTACCAAGCCTCTGCATCTCCTCGAACACGTGCCCTCTCTTCTGGTTTAGAACAGCATAAATGCCACCAAGTGCATTCTCAGGGGCCTGGATCTCCACCAGGTAAACAGGCTCTAGCAGCCTTGGCTTAGCTGTGAGCTGAGAAGCATAAATGACCCTCCTAGCCGTTGGGATGACCTGACCACCACCCCTGTGAATGGCATCAGCGTGGAGAACAACATCACAGACCTCAAAGCAAATACCACGCATGTTTTCCTCAGCCAATGCACCTTCTTTTGATGCCCACTGGAAGCCAGCCACAACGGAATCCTTGATTTCATTAAGATACTGCACTCCCTTACACATATCAACAACCATGTTTGGGCCGGTGGTCTCAGGTCCAAAGCACCAAATCTTCTTGGCGAGATCCTTGTCCCAACCAAACTCCTCGGACAGGATCTTGGACCGCACCTTAGGATCATCACGTGGGCCAATGCGGCCCTCATCAATGGCCTCAGCCAGACCCTCCTCCATAGGGCGAGCTTCCATATAAAGACGGTTGTGCTTGTTCGGGGACTTGCTCATCACAGTACGGCAAGACTTCTCAAGAACAGTCTCACGGAAGGAGACAACAGGAGGGGAAACAATAATTTCAGCACCACCCATGAAGTCTTCCTGCAGATCCTTCAAACAAATTTCAAGATGAAGCTCTCCAGCTCCAGCAATAATATGCTCACCAGACTCTTCAATGGTACAGAGAACCATAGGATCAGACTTTGCAAGTCGCTTCAAACCTTCAACAAGCTTGGGAAGATCAGAGGCAACCTTGCACTGAACAGCAACACGCACAACAGGGGACACAGAGAACTTCATTGCTCTGATTGGGCATGCATCAACCTCCTTCTCGTTTGTCAGGGTAGCATTCTTCGTGATGAACTGATCCAAGCCAACCATTGCAACAGTGTTACCACAAGGAACATCCTCAACAGACTCTTGCTTCTTTCCCATCCAGATAACAGTACGCTGGACACTCTTCACATACAGATCCTTCTTCTGGCCAGGGACATAGTTGGGACCCATGATCCGGACCTTCATGCCAGTTGCAACCCTCCCTGCGAAGACGCGACCAAAGGCAAAAAATCTGCCCTTGTCAGATGCTGGAATCATCTTGGAAACATACAACATAAGAGGACCTTCTGGATCACAATTTCTAATAGCAGTTGCATAGATATCATCGAGGGGTCCCTCATACAAGTTCTCCACACGATACTTCTGTGCCTTCGATGGAGAGGGAAGGTGGAATATCATCATCTCAAGCAGAGCATTACTGGCTGGCAGCCAAGTTTGCATGACACGCTTCATGAGAGCCTTGCCCATTAGCTCCTTCTCATCAGCCTTCATGGTCACACCAAGCTTCTGCAACATAGGCCACAACTTATCCTTCTGATCATTCATGCAGGTGCTGATGATTTGCTTGATTGGCTCATAGCAGAACTGAACAAAACCTCTCTTACAAGTAGCAGAGCCAGTGTTCTTGGTGGTCCATTTCTTTGTGGTTGGGTCGAAGAAGTTCTCACCCCAAAGCCTCTCCATCATCTTAGATTCATCAACTCCAAACTTAGAGGCGTACATCTTAGCAAAGCTGGAGAGGGTAAAAGCCCATCCGTGCAAACCAGCAGAGAAAGCAACAGTTCCCTTCTCTGGGTAGACTTGGACATCACCAAGGAGCTTATCTTCATATGTTGCCATAATGACGTTGGCATTCTCAATGACACGGGAAAAGGTCTGGTAGGCTTCCTCACCTTCAACTTGAAGCTCAAGGAAGCATCTGTCCATCTTGTTCACAGTAAGGACAGGCCTAATCCTCTCACCAAGGGCTTGACGGAGCACAGTTTCAGTTTGCACACAGACACCCTCAATACAGTCGACCACCACCAAAGCACCATCAGTGATACGAAGAGCAGCCGTGACTTCCGACGAAAAATCAACGTGCCCAGGTGAATCAATAAGGTTGATCAGGTATTCATTCCCATCTCTCTCACCCTTGTAAGACTTGAGTGATTCATCACTCATCTCATAGAAAAGAGAGATACCAGTAGATTTAATTGTAATACCACGCTCTGCTTCATCTGCACGAGTATCGGTCATGCGAACATCACCAGCAACTTCCTGGGCAATAATCCCAGCAGCAGCCACAAGGGAGTCTGTAAGTGTAGACTTGCCTGCGAAGTGTAAATAATATGTAAGAACAGTGCATGCCTTCAATATTCAACTTGAAACTCAGCATCTAAATTGACAAAATGTAGAGGCAAAAACAATTGAACATATTGACCTATGAAACAGACTAGGCACAAATCTGGAAAGATTCCAGGGATTAATAACAAGATGAAAACTAAGATAAACCATAGATTTAGCAAAATGGCTTGATGAACATGCATAATCTACTGGGACAAAATTGCAAAACACCACATGTTTCTATACAAGAATGCAAATTAAAAAGCCTACCTATGGAAATAATTACACCCATTAACTTCAGGACAATAGGCAGAGTAAATTTTAAATCCTAGGATGATCAGATCCTCTAACTCAAAGGAACAAATAAATTACCAATTGCATCTTACTTTACTATGCCAATCATGTTAAAGGCGGAGATAATGAACTCATATTTTCAAAGTCTACTGATATTTGCAGAGATGAAAATCCATTTGAGCTTGTGACAACAACATTGTAAAATGTTGTACAGTAACGATTACACCAATTCAAAAAGAGCAACTGTTGTGGACTCATATTGGGGGAGATGTTATACTCAACGGCGGCGTAAAGATTCGGGAGCTGCAGGTCAGCCTGCGGCTCGACAGCGGCGTCAAGCTTCGGGAGCTGCAGGTCAGCCTGCGGCAGGTTCTGGCAGTGGCGACGTTGCGCCATGACGGGATACAGAAGGAGAGGCAGCAATAGAATACCAGTCTGATTGGAAAGCTAGGGGGTCACATTACTCATCATATCAAATGGCTCTTCGCATGACTCCTTTTCGGGTGGTGCATGGGCGTGATCCCCCTCCATTGTTGGCTGCAGATCACCATGCCACAGCAGTGGTGGCTGTTGAACAGCAATTGCTAGCCCGAGATGAGTTTTTGAGTGAGATACGAGAGCATTTGCTACAAGTGCAAGAGGTCATGAAGCGGCAGTATGATGGTGCACATCGGCAAGTGGAATTTGACGTGGGTCAATGGGTCTGGCTGCGTTTGCATCGCCGTCCGACAACATCTCTCAAAGGTCATTCTTCTTCCAAGTTGGACCCGAAATATTATGGGCCCTTTATGATTACTGAACACATTGGTTCGGTGGCTTATCGCCTTCAATTACCCGCGCGTGCTAAGATCCATGACGTGTTCCATGTGGCATTGCTAAATTATTTCGGGGTGATCCACCTACTACCATACCGTCACTGCCGCAGATACATCATGGTCAAGTTGTGTCCACTCCGGATTCGATTCAACGTTCTTGTCTTTGCAAGGATCATTGGGAGGTCTAGGTTAAATGGAAAGATTCACCTTCGTTTGAAGCTTCCTGGGTTCCTTTGTTGGAATTTCATGAGCAGTATCCGGATTTTCAGCTCAAGGACAAGCTATTTCAGCAGGAGGGAAGAAATGTTGTGGACTCATATTGGGGGAGATGTTATACCCGACGACAACGTCAAGCTTTGGGAGCTGCAGGTCAGCCTGCGGCAGGTTGGTAGTGGTGACGTTGCGCCATGACAGGCTACAAGAGAGGCGGCAATAGAATACCAGCCCGATTGGAAAGCTAGGGGTCACATTAGGAAACTAGTATTACTTGTAAGCTAAGTTCGAAGAGTCCGTAATAGTTATGTATATGGAGTCAGTTGCCGAATTGGCTTCACTGATTCGGTTATCTATGATACTAGGAAGTCCTATATATCTGTAAACTTTGGCTATTGTTCAGATCAAGCAGTAAGAAACAATTTCCTTATGATTTCATGAGCAGCAATCCTGGCCGGTGAAAATCCCAGGCTGGAGCCTACTCCACGTTATCCCTTGCGATCTAACCCATATTCACAGCATCATCTACTTCCACCCCTCCAGAAACCGAAAACCACCACAAAATTCTGCCCATAACAGCAACATTTCTGAGAAAACAATACAGATGAGCAGAAAAAGGAAGGCGTTAAGAGACCCTCCTGGCCCAACCCTAGACACTCTTAAGATCCGTCTTCAAACCTACTCTGCTACACATTTCAAGTTAACAATATAGGCTATAAAACATCAATATTTATGCCATGCAAGAGATAACTTTCCTAGCACATACCATGGTCCACATGAGCAATAACAGACATGTTACGAATGTTATCCTTCTTGTCCATAATTCTGCGGAGCTCTTCTACTGTGAACTTCACCATTTTGACTGCTTTTCAATATCACACTATGAATATAGATTCCTGTTTTATAAGGAGCAACCTAGTCAGAATCCAATGAAAATCCAGTGAGGAAATAAACCACATTAAAAAAACTCACAGGAAACATATAAAGACTTAGGTCAAATAATAAACAGCTCTGAAATTATCGAACCACATTAAGTTCAAACATGATACCAGATATTTTCAATTGTTATAACTTATTAACAATGCATCCATTTTTTAAAAAACAAATACTACCACCCTACCCGGTACAAGCAAATGTACAATATAGACATATAAGCATGTTAAAAACTAATTAATAATGAAACTCATGCTCAGAAAACTAATTATTTGCAGTGAACAAAGATGGCCTAGATTCAGGTCACTTCACAATTACATAAACAACAATGCAGCAAGAAAGAAAATTAACCCATTCTGATAGTCTACTTACAAAAAAGAATCAACCCTGGCCTCATGTTAGAAATGCTTAATAAGTAGCTACACTCAATAGCACACTACATATACTAGAAAGCATGTATTGCTGCCAGTAAAAAGTGGAATTGGATAGTTAATCTAAGTTAAATATCACTTACAATAATGCAGCAATTACAGGCATGTTAGAAGTGCTCAACACTAAACAGATTTGATAGCTCATAGCATAGGACATAATTACACACAGGGGTAAGCACACGAGAAAAGAGCAAAACATTTTTTGTCACACAAGTAAAGAGCAAAACTTTTTTTTTTGCAAGTTACTGCATGAATGGCAAAATACTGTAAAACAGGTAATACAACCTCAAAAACAAGCACGTCAAATATAATTAAAGCTAGGTGTTATTTCAAAACATTGCATTGTGCATGGCAAAGCAACAAAGTGAACTTTTACAGGACAAGCACAACTGCCGAATACATCATATACATTACCGCTGTACTAAAACACTATCAACACAGATTATCACAAAGCATAAATCAGAATCGAGATAACACCACAGATAAAAACCTCTGAGGCAGGTAGAGACTGGCAAAGACCCATACTTTGAACATTCTAGTGAACCACACGAACCAGTAGCAGAATACTCGAAACTAGCCTACTAACAGAACACAAATCTTTAGAAAGGAAACACATGGCGGTCCGCAAGGCCACAGCTAGCCATGCAGAAACAGTAGATCTACAATTCTGCGTACAGAAAATTTTTCTATCAAAACGTCCAAATCATATCCATTTGTTAGTTCCTAATGACCAAAGATGACTACTCCATACATCCATACAGAAAGTAAAAGGTGTTAAAGAAAAGGCATAAAAAACATTACGGGTGAATCAGATTTTTATCACATCTACACTAACCAGGGAGAGAAATCTAGGAGGGAGATTGGATCATATACCCACCCTTTAGTTGGAAAATTAAGGATTTACCCTCTCACATCTCAATGACACGTGGGGTCATCATAAGTCACTGACACGTAGGCCAGAAGGGTAAATCCTCAATTTCCATCTAAATAGAGGGTATATGATCAATTTTTTCAATCTAGGATACGGGCAACACAATGGATTTTACCTAAAGTACCTCGAAACTCCGCACAACACTCTAAACCTCAACCTCCAAAAGCACTACATCGCTTGCGATCTAGACCAAAATCAACACCTCACACCACGAAATGGAAACAAAAACGCCACCAGCTCAACTAGAACTGCGAATCAGCTAACTAGTACGGGGGCGTCAGCACAAGGACAGACTCTAGGAACTAGATCGAGGACGAGGAAGGTCTCCCACCTTGCGGTTTCGCCTCCCGATCCGGGAAATGAGATGAGGAGGCGGCGCCGCGAGAGGAGCACAAAATCCCTATGGGCGCTCCTCCCTCTGCAGGCGTGGCGGCGGCGGCGCGAGACGGCCGGGCAGATCGCTGCCGTCGGTGGGGTCGTGTGGCGAGAGACGCAAGATTCTCCCAGCCGTCCGATCGGTCCACCGCAGGGCGGTTTGGGGTGTGATGTGACATGGTGGACTTATCGCAGGCAGACTTCTGCGCCGCGCTCGTCACCCGTGAGATCACCCCGGGGATGTTACTCAGCCTGTCGGCGAGAGTCAAGGGTGGCGGCGGGTGCGAACCCACCACGTGCAAACCCAGAAAATAAAAACGATCAGCAAAATGAAAAGGAAGAACAAGTGGGACTTGTTCTGTTTGTGCCAAAATTCACTCAAATTTAAAACCATTTGAGATTTTGGCAATTCAGAGAATACCAAATCAGAATTTGAAGTTCAAAACTAAATTTTGAAATTGATTCAGTTAAGCATTTCAAATAAAATCAAAACATAATTTTCACCAATTTAGGCATAAATCCACTCAGCCGGCTTGCTCCTTTTTTCTCTTCTCTCCTCGCAGCCTAGCCCACTTGGTCATTTCCCTTCTTCCCTTCAGCACCGCACCCCTATTCTTCTTCTCCAAGCATTCGCGCTCTCTCTCCCTCTTTCTTGTGTGAACAATACAATAAAGGAACGGGTCTCACTACTACCTCAAGCCTTGCTCCCTCTCTTGCAACATTGCGTCCTTGTCCCATCATCGCCAATGCACGCGCCACACTTGCGCCACTACTGTTCGCGAGAAATCACGTGTAATCGTCACGAGAAGACGCTGAGCCGAGCGCGTCATTGCCTTGTCTCACCATCATCTTTATTTCCACCTCTTTCCCCTCCCTTCTTGCCCATGCGACCTATCGGACGCTACTACATAGTGCCATCTTCCTTGGGCTTGGCCGCACAACGCCAAGCCTGCCCACGGTGTTCTTGTCAGTCCGATGACTCTCTTCCCAAACCCCTCGTGTCACGTCATGTTCCAGGGCCTCATCTATGTTCCCCTTGATTAATTTGGAGTTTACTCGCCTATAGCTCGCTAGTGTTGTTGTCTTCCTCGCGCACGACTAAAATCGCCACCGCTGACGCCATTTTCTAACCCCAGTGAGTCTCCTCTCAATTTATCCCTCCTGAGGCTTCCTCTCACCTCCCTTTAGCCTTCCCTGCCATCAATTTGGGCAACCCTTCCCCAGTTTGCTGCCACTGTCGCCATTTGTCACCTCAGTGAGTCTCCTCTCAATTCCTCCCTCATAAGGCTTCCTCTAACATCCCACTAACCTTCCCCGCTATCAATTTAGGTAACCCTTCCCTAGTTCGCTATCGCTGATGCCATTCTCACTCCAGTGAGTCTCCTCTCAATTCCTTCCTCCTGAGGCTACCTTTCGCCTTCTTCTAACCTTCCCCGTCATCAATTTGGGCAGCCCTTCCCCAGTTCGCTACCGCCACGATGCACCCACCGTGCCACCCTAGGCCTCCATCTCCAGGCCTCCCAGACCTCTCTCCATCCTCACCGGTCACATTGGTGAGTTCCCCACTACCCAAATATGCTAGTGACATGCTCAAATTTAAGGTTTGTGTTGCCTTTTTGCCATCCCAATCGTAGCCCATAACCGGCCCCTGCCATGCATAGCCTCTTCCATGCCATCACCACCCCTAGCCTCCTCTCCCTCTCATTAACCCATTTTTGGAAGAAAAAAAATGTCTAGGTGAGAATAGTCTATGGTGGCTTAGGCATCCCCAACCTGATAGAATTGAACCTTTGCTTGTTAGCTTCCTGGATTTGGAGGTATGGTTTAGGTGAGAATAGTCTATGGAAGCAAGTTATAGATTATAAGTACAACATTGCTAATCCCTAAGTGTTTGCTTGTTCTGACATGAATGTTTGCCCCTTTTGGAAAAGGGTTTTATGGGCTAGTAAAGTAGGCAAGATGGGCTACCAATGGAATGTTGGTAATGGTAAGAAAATTATGTTTGGGAAGATCACTGGTTTGGAAATTCAAACCTTGCTATCCAATATTGGAAAGTGTATGTGCTAGTTAATGAGAAACAAACCTCAATTGCTGATATTAGGGATGGTATCAATCTAAAATATACCTTTCAAAGATGTGTAGATGATAGAATTTTAATCTTTGGTTAGAAGTAGTTAATATTACTGAATCTATAGTTTTCACTGAGGATAAAGATGCTCTAATTTGGAAGTTTAATTCTAAAGGAGTCTATAGTGTTCAGTCTCTTTATGCTATTATAAACTTTAGAGGTGTGTCTCATGTTTATATTCAATCGGTGTGGAAGATTTCTGTACCCCCATGATTCATATTTTCCTTTGGCTTTTATTTCATAATAAATTGCTTACTAGGGATAATCTTTGTAAAAGGCAAAATGTTGATGATAAAACTTGTGTTTTTTGTTCAGAAGTGGAATCTACCAATCATGTATTCTTTGACTGTGATATTGCTAAATTTGTGTGGACTAAAATCTCTATTGTTATTAAGTTTGCTGTGGGTACTGGTTTTGAATCTATAGCAAATGGTGGATTTGTGATAGTAAATGGAAATCTAGAAATTGTCTCTGTGCTGCAACTCTGTGGACTAATTGGAAATTTAGGAATGACATTTGTTTTCGGAGATTACAGTGGACAGGGATGAACGTGCTATGGCACCAGGTCAATATATTAGGAACCGGAGACTGTTGTGCCCTGCATCAGCTTTGGAGCAAATGGATCTCTTCATATTGACATTAGAGGCCATGGCGAGGACAGCTTCATAGATCGGCTGGTAGTAAAGAGAAAAAAGAACAATGACTGGATGGATACTATATCAATGCAGAATCTGAAGAATGGAACTGTCGGGACCCCGGATTTCCGAACCCGGACCCTCTGTGTATTACTGCACTAGTCCCAGATCAAAGCTAGTGCACACAGTTAAACAAAAATGAATACATAACCAGCAACGCTTTATTACAATATTAAATAGTACAGACCGAAAGGTCTCATTATTACAATTGAGGTTTCAAGACCTCGCACACACGAAACACAGCGGAAGCAAAAGATAAACTCGGTGAAGACCATCAATACGCCACAGGCAATTGACTGGGGAAGCGCGACCTAGAACTCCTGGAATCCTTCGTCGAAGCCACTCGCGAAGTAGTCGTAGTCTCCTTCTTGGGCTTCGTATTCCTCTGATTAATATTTTTGAGTGCAGCATGTGAGTACATAAAGTACTCCGCAAGTCTTGGGAAAAATGCAATAGATGCAAGGCTTGACAAAGGAAGGCTATATGGTTCTTTTGCACAAAGCAATGTTTTAATTTCAATTACTACTAATTACTTTCGAATGCATCAATTTAATAAAGTAATTGTTTTAACAGAATTATCATTAACTTTATAGTGAAGGTTCCATCCACCAACACTAGCTAACCAATTACCATTGGTCAAGTTTAAAACTGCGGGTTCCATCCACCCTCTCTGGCTCCAACCGCCAGGATACCCTTCCGAGAGTTCCCTCCACTCTCGGAATACAAAAACTTTGATTTTAAAACCAAAACCAGAAATCTACCATGTGAATGCATTCCTTGCCCGCCCTTGACCGTGGGCATGGCTATTCGAATAGTTTTACACTCTGCAGAGGTTGTACAACTTTACCCACAAGAGATATATTATCGTAAAAGTCAACACGCTTCCTTTGGCATGAGACCCAGATAAAATATCACAAAGCCTTTACCTTACTCTAATCTAGCTAGATACCATCCGCTGAGGTTTCACCGCAGGTAGGCTAACTGCCCGAACCGAAGCCCCCTCTTGCGCCATATGAGTACAGTAAATCCCTGTCCCTCACTGTGAATAACCAGTCCATCCCCGGCACCCACTTTCCACTGGTGGCACCTAAACTAGACTATCATAAGTTAGTCAGCTAGGTCGTACCCATATAGACTTGTGGTTGTATGGTTAATGCTCAGTCTGGACAAACACAAGCGTCGGTCCTTAGTTGACTAGGGTGGAACATACACTTTACAAGATCTCGTGCTTCCTGCACCAAACCAAACCAACTATCCACCCTAATCTAAACCAACTTTCACATTTTAGTTTATTTTAAAAGAACAGTGGTAACTCCAATTACCACTAAATTTGTAAACACAAGGGTATTACAATAAATCATAATTTCCCATTTGCAAGATTTATGAGGTATTCAATAGCATGGCTAAGCATTGTTCTACCATTCTAATACCAACAATTGATTATAATACTCTCACTAAAGAGCCAAAGGAAATCCTAAGGAGACAAGGGTACATGGCATTCAATTTCAACTGAGGGCATAACAAAATTGGGGTAACTAATACCTTAATATTTGAACTAATGTTTTATGTAAATAGCAATGCACATAATTTAAAATAATTAAAATATTTCAAAATCATAGGTTCAAGATGATCAAAGGAGACTTGCCTTCTTGCAGGTTCTATGGGTCTTCCTGCTGCTGGGTGGAGAGGTCTTCAACAACGGTGGATTCTACGCGAGAAAAGACAGAGCAACAAAACAAATAAATACAAATAAAAATTCAAATAAACTCAAAAATCCAAATATATGCCATAGTTGGATAGATCATGATTTTAGATGAATTTAGAAATTTGAATAGCTGAATTTGGAGTTAAAACGAGAAAGTTATGCTTGTTTGAAGTTTTCAATTCGAATAAATCCAGAAATTAGGAAATTTCTGACAGGTGGGGCCCACTGGAATTATTAAATTTTAATCTTTTATTTTACTCCGAGAGTATGACAGGTGGGACCTACTGGTCAGTGAGTCCACAGAAATCGGCCTCTGACATGTGGGACCCATTGGACAGTGAGCCCACTGGCTCAGCCTCTGACATGTGGGACCCACTGGACTCCGGGCCCACTTGTCAGTGACCGGCGCAGAGGGGTGGGGCCCAGACGACAGTGGCCTGCGCGGATGGCTGCTGCTGACGTGTGGGGCCCACTTGTCAGCGCGATTAAATGAGGAAAACTCAACCTCAGCGTGCGGAGCCTAGGGCTCGAACGCGCGCCGAGGGAGTCAAGGGGGAGAAGAGAGAGCACTGGTAACCAGTCGGACGGGGAGGCGTTGCCTACCCATAATGGGTAGGTAACCCTCTTGAGGGATACCTGCGAGAGGACCGGGCAGAGGTGGCCGGAGGCGACGGTTGCCGGCGGCGAGGGAAGGCCGGAGGGGTTTGGGTGATGCGTGAAATGCAATCCGGGCGCGGAGTGGGTTCGGTTGGAGGGGCCGGTGAAGCTTGGGGACGTGCAGAGGCGGCCGGTGACGAGGAAGACGGTGGCGCAGCTCGGGTCCTCCGGGGCGACGGCGCTCCGGCGGCGGGAAGGGTCGACCGAGGCGTCGGGGAGGATCGCACGGGCACGGGGGTGCTCGGGGTGGCGGTGGCTGGCTCCGGGGAGGTTTGAGGCGACAGGAATTGCTCGACGGAGGGCGGCGGAGCTCGGAGAGGGAGGGCGCACGGTGTCGGGGTGCTACGGAGCTCGGGAGGGAGAGAGGAGGGCTGTGGGAGGTAGTGCGGTGAGAGGGGAGGCCGAGGGAGCTATTTATAGGGACGGAGGGGGAGACACGGCGCGGCAATTGCTCGCCGGTGCTGGCGGCCGGAAAAGGAAGGGGAAGAGGGGAAAAAGGGAATTGGGGCCGTAGAAGGAAGGGGAGACGCGGGGGATCGGGGATTTGATCGCGGCGGTGTCCCGGGGATTCCAAAACCAGGGAAAGCCGGGGAAGGAAGGAACGGATCCGGCTCGGATTGGTCGCCGGCACAAGAAAGGAAAGGGGGAGGAGGGAAAGAAGGAAGGAGGCGGCTCCGCGGGGACGAAGGGTCTGACAGGCGGGGCCAGGCGGCAGCGGAAGCGGGAGTGCGGCCGGCTGACGAACGGGGCCCGTAGGGCAGAGAGAGGAGAGGGGAGCGGGGCGCAAACGCGCGGATCGTAGCCACGTGGACCGGAGGCGGATCGGGCGACGGGTGCGGGCGCGAGCGGCTGACAGCCGGGACCCAGGTGGCAGAGAGAGAAGGAGAGAGGGGCGCGGGGTGACCGACGGGCCGGGCCCGCTTGGCGGAGGGAGAGAGGAGGAGACGGCCTGGATTGGGCCGAGTGGCGACGTGGGCGGTCCTGGGCCATCCACGCGTCGGCTGGAGGGGAGAGGAGAGATTTTTATTTTAGAATTTGATTTTTTTAATTTCAGAAAAGGCTAGGAAATTATTTAGGCCTCAGAAAAATATGAAAATACCTCCAAAAATTCCAGAAAAATTCACAGAAGCTTCTGGACATATTTTGGACTTAATAAAATTATTTCCAACTACTGTTGATACTTAATTTTCATATTTTAAAATACTTTTTAAATTCTAAAAATAGGTTTTAGACTCCAGAAAATCTAGAAAATCAAATAAAAGCCAAGTAAAATCCAATTACTTTAAAATAATTAATTTGAATTTAAATTTTTCCAGAAAGCCAAATTTGGGATGTTACAGGAACAAACTTTTGGGAGATGAAATCACAAAGAGGTTAAAATGGGAGAAACATAAGCTTTGCTTGTTTGATGATGAGTTAGACAATATATCAATAGAGAAATAGTAGTAGTGAAATATGTTTTGATTTAGAAAAGAAGTGAAGTTAAATTGTTGAGTTGATCTGATGTAAATTGCAATGCGCTTGATCCTATGCTTGCCATGTAGGCAGAAAACACTATGATCTCATTCAATAAAATAGGACTGGAGTTTTGCCCTCTATTTCAAAAAAAAAAAGAAGCTTTTTTGTGGTCACCATATCCTCTCTGTCGCCCCTTCGCCACCGACAAGACCCAGCCCTGCTGCGCCGCCTCCTCTGTTCTCCCATGTTTATGCTTCTCTGCCTTCCTCCGCTCCTCTCTGTTGCTCCCTCTCTTTCTCTCTTTGGGTATGCATGACCAGTGGGCCTGAGTGGAGTGACTAATAATGTAGTAGTACGGGTCTCTTCAGCCCGTCTCCGTGATGTCTTTTTTGCAAAAAAACCCCCCGCCGACGCTTGGAGACGGAGGCTTCGTCGTTTTGTGAGGCGACGGGGAAGGCCCGTTGCCCCAGGCCAAGACGCCGGCTCCAGCAGCGTTGTACGGATCGCCTCCCCGACCCGACGGCGCGCGGATCCAGTGCGCGCGCAGTTCTAGTTTGGGCGCGCGCTGGAGGGAAGTCTCGCGCCAAAATCGTTCCCCATCTCGCAAAATTGCGGCTCGGCGGCGGCCCGCTCCCTTGGTCGCGGCGGCTCGGCTTTGGGCGGCGGCGGCCGCGACTCAGCGGCGGCTGGGGCGTTTGCCCCCACCCCATTGTTCGCCGCCTGGACGCAGCGGCGGCACCCAGGTTTTTTTTTCTGTTTCCCATTTTGCAGCTGAGGTAGTAATGTTTGACAGTTACATCGTTGTGTACAAGTTCATCCAAGATCTACATTTTTTTTGTAACCGGAGGAGATGAGGAGAATGAGCTCATTTTACCGTCAGTTCTTCAGGGGTTTTCCGATGCTGTTGGCCTTGTTCTTAGGTTTTGTTAATTCCCTTTTTTAGTACACCCTGTCTCTTATTATGGTTTGTTCCATTCCATGTTGCTAGGCTGTTTTCTCTGGGTTTACTAATCAGAGTGAGTATGTTTCTCTCGTTGCAGAGACAATGTAAACAAAGGGATTGCACTTGCAAAACTGGATCTTATCTTTTTATGCCTTGACGAAGTTGTTGATGGAGGGTGATTACAGTGCTTGCACATGCTAAGCTTTCATTTTTCTTTAACTATTTTGGCTCCTTTTGTTCTGGAATGGAACATGCAACGACCGTTTTCTAGTTTTAGCATCATGACAAAGGAATTCAACTAGCACTATTATTTTGACAATTATCACACATGTAGAGTTGATATCAAAGGCAAGAAATTGGCTAGGAGGTCTGGGGATGCTTAATTTGAGGGTTCAGGATTATTTTTTAAAGTTGTCAAGAAACTACCTCACCCAATTTGCACCCTCCTTCAATACTGTTTTGTAACTTAGTAAAAACTAAAAAGGGTATCCTTACAAGGCTACTGCAGGCGATTAACTGTCTATCTTAAGAAAAAAAATAGTTAATTGTCAGGTACGCTCACAGTGGACACCACAAGGTAAACTTGAGGTATGTCTTGAGCTGTTAGTGTGAACTGTGAATTTTCTGAAATTTCAGTTAGTGTGAATGTGTACGTACTGCTGTTATATACTGGAATGTGTACACTGCTGTTATATACTGGAATGTGTACATATATACTGCTGTTATATACTGCTGTTATATACTGGAATGTGTACATATATACTGCTGTTATATACTGCAATGTGTACATATATGTTCTTCATGTATATTAATTCAATTTTCAGGCTCTTTGGTTTCAATGGTGGGAGATTACGGATGGATGAGAGGATTGATTTGAGCATGAGTGATCCTGATTTAGTACCCCTGATTATCCAGGTTTGGAATACTGATGGTGCAACTTTGTTTTCGTCTAGTTCTATCTGTACAAATGTTAATAATTCTTATGTGGTCTGTGTCCTGGAATATTTTATGGAGTACTATCTGTGTTTCACAGATAGAATTGATAGCTCCCTGGTATTTCCTGTTTAGTTCAGTTTTGTAACTAAGGTTATTTATGTGATCTGTTTGGTGTTAGAAGGGTAAGAGTCTGTTTGCGTGCTCTGTTTGGTGTTTGGAGGGTAATTCTCTTGGTCCTGTTGGTTTTAATTTCATGGAACGCTTTATTGTGCAGTTGTGCTAGTGCTTGTTGAGGCGTGAGCATTTTTCAGCTTAGGTTGCTCAATTTGATAAGAAGTTTACTTTTGTGAAGATTTGTCTATTGTCGATAAGACTGACCATCAATCTCCATTATTCCCTATACTACGAAATTATTTTGTGCTTTCATCGTATTAAATGGCTATTGCAATAAAAATCAGGAAGCTATTTCAGATATCTCCTGCTTTATCATAGCAAAAGAATGTTTGTAAGATGTAGACTGAGAAAACATGTTGTGGTTCTGTTAAAAAAGAGGAAAAATAAAAAAATGTCATCAATACTTAGAATTTGATGCGGATGATATGGAACAGTTCCAATCATGGGGCCTGCACATCGTGGCATTCTCCATGGCTTCATGCTGATGCAAATCATTTGGCTGGAGTATGAGTTGATATCTGCATTGGAAATTATCTTTCTTGTTGAGTCCAGTCCAATTACGGCTTTAGTATGTGAAACACAGATAGAATTGTGTGATTTTGGCTGAAGATAGTCCAGTCCAATTACGGCCGAAGATTCTGTTGTTTTGTCATATGGTACTGAATTGATTGGCATGCAGAGGGACTGGAATGAGGAATTACAGTCCTGCCGAGAGTTTCCTCATAGCAATCCACATTGTTTTCATATGTGAGTAAGCCTTAATCCATGCTTCGCAGAGGTGCTTCGGAGGAATTCCGCTATCAAAGCTCGGTCAACACATAGGCAACTCAAGAAGGATCTAATTGAGCACATATGGCAGCGCTACGGAAAAAAAGAAAATTAGACAAAAATGTTGCAATTATATATAATATATCATTTATATTGATGATTTTAAAAAATATTGTAATCATGTTCATCTTATTTAATCTTGATCCGTTTTCTATCAAATAGCAACACAATGGTATACAAACTAGTGTTCATGATTGATCTTAGCTACATGCAAAGCATTAAACAGCTTGCAGACAGTGAAACAGACTCTCCATTGTACGACCTGTCTTTTTAGCTGTCTGTATGTCAGATTCCAGTCTCTTGCAGACGACCCCCTGTTTGTGGGTTGTACATGCCCTGCCACCAGTAAATACTGTCGTCAAAGATTTGTGGTACAATTTAAGGTAGGTATACATGACGACAGGGCCCCACATATTTAGATGATTAATTAAAATAAGTTAATGTTAGATGTTAAACGGGGTTAATTAGTGCGTTGTTGTTTGCGTTAAAGTGCGCATTTATTTAGAACTAGTTGAATGTTCATGTGATGCAACGAAAAATCCAAATATATATATTAGACTATGACGCATTGGTACGTGGTACTGGTACAGCAATACAACATCTTGCAAAAGCACCGATATGCCAGCACAGCCACACCACACATATTTATATATCATGCCGGACAAAATAAGTTTGCTTGAGGCCATATGTACTTAACATGGATGATAAGTCTTAACATTTCTTTCAAAGCTACAAAAATGTAAACATCACATGCCACATGTTTCTAAAGTAATTAAACTTTGATTGAAAATATAGAAAGGCCTCTTCATAAGCTCTACCTCTTGCTGCAGCCACTCATTTTGCTATTTTATTTTTTTCCTTCTCAGCGACGAGCTAGTCCCGTGCTTAGGAATTACTGCAAGTGGGGCAAAACGTAGTGCTCTAAGACCGCTTAAGCCTCACGAATTCATCCTTCATAATATCACTGTCGACAAAATAGATTGAAGTATAGCAAAATGCGGCAACAATATGTAGTACTTTTTTCAGAACTTGAACAAGAACAGGGTTAGTCTCCGAGAACAAGACTGAGTGCCTTCCATTATAGCAAGGAGAGCATACAACTGCCTCTCAAAACCAGAACAAAGATTCAGAGAATTGTAGAACATGAGCTTTAGGAGTTCAGAGAATTGTAGAACATGAGCTTTAGGAGTACAACAAGCTTCAGATCCATGGCATGCTGACTTCAAAGGAAAATGATCTTTTTTGCATCGTAAGTCAAGGAAAATATTAAATAATAAAATATCATGAACACTACAGAAAATTACAGAAATAGATTGGGAGTAGAAATTGACAGAAAATTACCTAAGAGAGATTTTATTGCCAATTTTAGCACACCAAGAGATGGTCAACAAAAGAAATCACAACAGTAACCAATAGCTACTTGCCTATTTCTAACAAGGTTTTGTTTGTTTAGGGGTGACATTTTCTGTTCATTTAAGGGTTGCAATAGAAATAACAGTCCCTAGCTTGATTTTCTGAAGTGCCAAGTGCTACCGAACCATTCACAAAACTTAGATCCTCAAGAAATTGCCACAATTAGGACAAAAGAGTTACACATCAAATCCATAATTTCAGAGAGAGAGAGAGAGAGAGAGAGAGAGAGAGAGAGAGTATGCACCAAATAATATCCACCATAAGTAAACACTGCCGCATGCAGGCTTCGTCCAGCTGGTAGCCAACAACAATCTTCGCTATGCTATTTAAACTCATCTCCAATTATAGATTTACAACTCAGAATCAAATATGACCCACACGCAAAAGAATGTCTAAGTTATCGGTGATCTTTTTTTTTTTGAATGCTCAAAAGCTTGATACGGTCCATTTGTTTCGTTCTAGCGTCCATGAGTTGCTGATTTGACATAGCTGCAAAATAATCTAGGTACTTTGATGAGAATGTTGAAACAATTAACCTTTTAGAAGCATATTAAGAATATTAGTACAAAATAATAACTACCAATTTTCAACCGATGCAACTTCAATAATATTGTCTTCATCCACCTGATATCTATCAGTATAGAATAGTTTGATCCTCTTATTACTTACCAAGGCTGCATGTTCATGAATTACAAACATATATATTATGGTTTGATAAATTGTCACCAGAGTATTTTTATATATTATCATGAAGCAAGATATAAAGGAACATGAGGGATCTTTGATTAAGCTGCAACAACCAGGATAAATATACAACAAATAGCAGTTATGCTATGTTCACTAAGAAGAAAATCATTAAAACAGATGCAAAATATCATAATTTGCTTATTCAGATTAGAAATAACAAGAGCACATACATGGAAGGCCTATCCTCAGATTCACACATAACAGGATCCCAAACCTTATGTAAATAGCAATTCTTTCGCACAAATATCAAACAAATCAACTAATCACTCATATATCTAGAAGCTAATATCACATTCCCATGTTAGCAAACAACAACTGAGAGTGTGCCTTAACTTCCTTATTGCCTCGAGCCTGTGCAGCATCTATAGCTTCAGTGTGATGCCATGAGAAACCAAAATAGAAGTCCTACAGGTATGAAATCCAGTAGCAAAACCCATTCAAGACCACATCAATATTACATTGAAAAAAACATGTGGAATTAGGCCAGAAATGGTTGCTGTCAATCTACTTCCAGATTTTCAGAAACACTTGTGATTGCGGAAGTTTTTTCACTTTGCATTAGAAAAGGCACATGCACTACCAGTTCTCTATTCCACAATATCTCTTCTTGCTAGGAAAAGGCACATTTTGCAGCCTGGTTATCTGCATGTGATTCAGCAAGATGGCCTATGCTTTCTTTGAGGCCCTATTGTATTATAAAAAAATTATACTATGAAGAGTTGAAGACAATAGAAGTACCAGAGGCGCCCGACCACACTACTTAAGGCCATTGAGGAGATCAGTTGTGGTCGTGAACGACTTGAAGTAATAGAAAAGGCGCACGACCATCAGATCTAAAAACATCAAATCTTTTGATTCTGAAATCAAATGGCCTCGGAAATGTGTACGCAAGTAACTTAAGGTCTCAGGAAGCTAATCCCATCTTAGATTGAAAACTTAGTAAGCGAGTTGAGAACTTTTTGAGATTTGATTAAAGGCGCACAAGAACAGAGACTTGAGATCGAACAGATGAACCGATCATGCTTGTGGGAAGATAATAGTCAAGATGGCTTTGCGTCTAATCCCACATGCCACAGCAAGCAGCTACATTGGAGAAATCAAATCAAAACTCTTGGATCAAGAAAAGATCAAGAGAGAAGAAAATGATCCCAAAACAAAGCAGTCATGAGACGTGGTCGAAGACTGTCAAGCACTCGTAACTGACTGCAGCCGTAACAACTCGTAAGGCAGTGGGGGCACACGACCACGAGATCTAT